>CM060829.1:0-10000000 GCA_030704555.1 Heliconius charithonia | reverse complement strand
TTATCACGTTAGAACACATTGAATTGGTTCACAAACTTCGATGTCAACATCGAGTGATTCTCAAACCGCCACGTGTCGTCGTGCACGGATATGTTTGTAAGTACGGGGATATAACCGGACAATATAAACGTCTTTGTAAGTATAGTAACATTTTTGATTTCTCAATGTTCATATTTTATATTATTACGATATTTATTTGCATTAATACTTATTTAGAAAACGTTTTAAAATTTTAACGTAGCGGGACTCGAACTCGCGCCTCCTGAAAACCGAACTCTGACCACTAAGCCAAACTTTCTCACCGAGCTACGTAGAATTTTTTATACGCTTGTTACAAATTATTGATGTTGTTAGCATCTCTGTAGGGAGATTTTTACAAATTTTCGCTACACAAAGATAATTACCAAGAATTATCGCCTGGCAAAAGATGATTTTTAACATTTTCGACAATTTCGGTCGGTTTCCAGGAGCGCGGGTTCAAGTCCCGCTACGTTCAAATTTTAAAAAAAAAAATTGCTTCACGCTATATCCCGCACACAGCAGGGTAGGCAGAGGGAACCTAGTGTTAAGACACTTCGTTCCCCACTTTCTGCCGAATTTTAGAGGCATTGCGTGCTGAGTGGCAGAACTTTTGCCTCGACACCAGAGCGAAGAAATGAAAATATAAATTTATGTAAATATTTCACCTCCTCGAGTGGGGATCGAACCCACAACCAGTCGGTTTTACAGTCACACTTTGTACCACTGCGCCACGACTGGCCTCCAATTTCAAATTTTTATACGTTTAAATTTTTTTATGTAAAATATATTTATTTACATTTTATACAATTTTTTTTTATATTGTCTTAATAACAATTTCTTCTAATTCTTTCCAGAACTACGCTAGAAGGTATAATAAAGTCTGATTATGAATGGGACGCAGGTAGCCTTTAAGTCTGCCGAAGATAGCTTTTCAAAAACGGGTATCTCACGTCAAACAAAGACGTTTTCACTGACTATAACTTTATAGCAACTAATGAAGAATCAAATGAGAACTTTGAACCTCAGTTTGATACTTCTTTATCTCAACTTATGTTAAGAAAAATAAAAGTTATATTAAGTTTATATACTTACTTTTATTTATATATTAAAAGATTACTACATAATTGAGGCCAGTCGTGGCGCAGTGGTACAAAGTGTGACTGTAAAACCGACTGGTTGTGGGTTCGATCCCCACTCGAGGAGATGAAATATTTACTTAAATTTATATTTCGATTTCTTCGCTCTGGTGTCGAGGCAAATGCGGCGTTGAGTTCCGCCACTCAACACGTAATGCCTCCAAAATTCGGCAGAAAGTGGGGAACGGAGTGTCTTAACACTAGGTTCCCTCTGCCTACCCTGCTGTGTGCGGGATATAGCGTGAAGCTAATTTAATTTTTTAATTTAATTACTACATATTAGCAATTAGATAATTGTGATTATTCTGATGAATAAAAATGATGATGAGATAATTTAAATTTGATGTATTAATTAGGTTTCTATGATTTGAAGCCTAAACCCTTAGTATAAACGTTTCTAAATCCATTGATAGCAACGGAGCGGTCCATTCAAGGCAACGGATCTAAAAATAGTTTTATCACTATATTGCCAAAACTGTTCAACTTTAAATTAAAACAAATATAGTATCGTATCTATATCAAGAAAGAATTAAAAATAAATCAAGTTTTATTCTATCGATTTTAATAAATTTACTATGACACCTCAAACTTATTTAGTCCAATCATAGCAACCATCCCCTATTTATTTTTGTCCTTTGTTCAAGACCGAACCTACATTAAAATATATATCCATTATTTATGCATACAAGCATACCTAAAAAGTAAGCAAAACACAAAATATTATTTTCTTTGTTCATGTTAAAATATTTCATCATAAAATAAATATGAAGTAAATATCCGAATTGATGAATGCACTGCCAATTTACAAAAATAAATGCAGAGCTTTTCAAAGGCTTCGCTGCTATTGTTTTGGGTAATAAAATTGGACATTACACTCCATTGCTTATAGTGATTCCTCATGCATAAGATTCTTTGTTTCATACCGGGAATCATTAAACGCCGTTTCGTAGTTAATTAAAATGATATGTATTTATAGAGACCAATATTTATAACGGTCTGGATGAATTGTTTTAATAAACCGACCGTGTTGTAGGTACAGCCTATTTTAACTTTTTGTAATTACAATATTATAAAAGTTGTAGGTCTTCACTCAAAAATTATATATTTTTATGTAGGAACCTATATTTATTACCGCGAGAGAATATTGACACTTTGTACTTCAAAAAAAAAGATAAAAGGATCCCTTATATTATCAGTTTGTTGTCCGTCACGTCGTCTTAAGAAAGCGCGGATGTAACAAGTTGAAATTAGCTGAAACGAAAAAATGCGCGCTTTGTTTTTGCCGCGTATTGTATGGAATTCGCCGCGTCATCGAAACCCGAAATAGAATTATAAAATATAATTTTTTACCATTTTTTTTATATTTGAACTGCGTAAAAATTTAGAAACTATAAAAAAAAAACGAGCCCAATGGATTATGAAGATTAAAAGTCGAGACGTATTCTTCAGCCAATTAAATCTTTCCAAGAAGCCTTACAAGATTTAATTGAGTCTCAACTTTTAATCTCAATAAACTATTGGGATTTGTCTAGCTTTAATGCATTGAAGTCAGGAGGAGGCCGACATTAGTCAGGTGTTTTATTTTTTTTATATACATTTTTTGTTTTTGTAGTAATAAGCTAAACATACTAAAACAATGAAATGACCGATTGATTTAGAAAAAAATATTTTATTTCAATAAAAAAGATGATTTTTATATATCTTTTTATGACACTGACGCATCCGAGTGAAAAGATCTTACTCCAGGTATATTGAGACAAGTAAATGAAAGTTTACCGAACGATTTTATATTTGTTATTATGAGATATCCTCAGATACGAAGATATTGAAAAGTTTTATTTCCTTTTCAATTTTATCTAGTTTCATATTTGATACTTATGATATGTATATGCAGTTTAATAAATTTATCATAAGCATAAGAAAATAGAAATATCTCATACAATATGCGGAGAAACTTAAGCGCAATCGCTCGTATCTTTTGATCACATTGACTTTGAAGTGTAATTTTTTTTCTGCTCTAAGGGGCTGTAGCCCTGGACCTGGGGGTGGAGTTAATTTTAGCTTGATATACGAGTTCTTGAAAAGAAGGTTGTTGACGGACGGCTGCTAAATGGAATAAGAGTAAGTAGGTCTCTATAGTCCTCTAAAAGTTCTATGCTGAAAGTAATAATTGTATAATACACTAAATCTATTAAACCAATCTTGAAAATAATTTTTTAAAAGTTATATTATTTATATACAACTTAAAAAAGAAGAGGTTTCCAAGACCAATTCGACAGTATGCTATTTTTTTTACTGAAATGCAATTTTGATGATTATTAAATAACATGTAGTTAAGGCGCTATTTGTATCCGTTTCAGAGGTCAAGCCAAAAAAAGTATTAATAAAAAACTTATTGTATTTAGAAGTTTTCTAACAAAAGCTAAATTCAAATAATTTTATAAAAAAATTAATAAACTAGATTCGCACCGACGCTAGGATTGGCATGTCCATTATTCCCATTATTCACATCATATAATTTATACATAAAAGTTGTACGATGTATGTAGGTATATAGAGGTAAGAATTATATAAACACCCATCCATAAAAATACTATTTTTGGTTGTATGTTTATAGGAGTACATTGCTGTAGCCCACCCGAATACCGATTGAAACTTTTGATAATTACACAAATAGTAATGTATCATTAGGTTAGTCATTAAAAGAAACCTTGTATTGGAATCGCTGTTACACGGTATCCGAAAGTGTCAAAAAAACTGATGAAATAGAACTTCTCTCATATGAAACATGGTATTAATTGTTGTTTATGTTACATTATATTTAATTTTAATATATTATTATAAATGTGAGTTTGCGAGGATGGATGTTTAATTCACTACTGAACGTATTTAGATGAAACTTTACAATAATATACATATATTAGAGTGACATATATGCTACTTTTTATGTAAAAATAAATAAAACATCAGCTTCACATTGTGTCCCGCACTCAGCAGGGCAAGCAGATCGAACCTAGTGTTAAGACACTCCGTTTCTCAACGGTTCCAAAAAATGGAGAACTCGAGGAATATGTAACACTAATACTAATACTTTATTTATGTAAAAATTTTTCATAAAGTGGCTATAATGTAACAATAATTTTAAGCAGGCGAAGCCGCGCGTGGGTCTCGGGCGCGCTAGTTTATATGACGGTGAAACTCGACGCTGCTTTTATAACCGTATTTGTTATTTGTACGCATAATCTGTACGTTCTACTAACTTTTTTGTCACCGTTCACAAATTTCGCTGTGGTGGAATGTCAACGTACGCATAAAGTAACTGACTAGATTGTTCATATGTGAGCAACAATTTGATTTTGAAATAAATACAAGTACTTTTATGAAATTATAATCAATTAAAGTTTTTTGTCGAAAAAGAAGTTGATTAAAAATTTTATATTTATATATTGTTGATGCGTTAAATGATATGAAGATTTCAATATAAATACAATATCTATTTTAAACCAATATAATAATAAACTATTTTGAACCTAATAATAAATAGTATTGACAAAATGTAACACACACTTAAACTTTTACACAGACACTTTACGTTTTACGTAATAATGTTTAAAGCATATTAAATCGACCTCATTATATATATTTTTTGTATTTTTCTTCTACAATCAAAAATGTGATTAATATTGTAAAGAATATATTATTATATAGCCACTCCATCCATACACTTCGATTGTCCTTCATTCATCATTGAGGTAGCCTCGCGCCCTCGATATTTGAGGATTAACCTTCGACCGGCGAACTTTATAAATCACCCTTTTGCGTGCTATACAACTTAAGATCAAACACTTCAGGGAAGCTCAAATAAGGAAATTTATATACAAATTATGCAATATTAACACTATGGACCCACAAATTGGCCTCAATCTTTTATTTTAACGCAATTTTGGTTTTGCCTGGAAATCTTACGCAAAGTATTTTTTTTTAATTTTCAGAAATATTTTATACTTTTTATGAGTACCATATATTTAATTTTGACATCCTTTTATTTACTTAAGTTACTTACCTTGTTAAAAACTATTACGTTTTTGTTTCATTAACTATATTGATATTAAGATTTTTGTAAGTACCATAAGCAACTGTATAAATACAGTAAGCATTGCTTATTTAGAAAACGTAAAAAAAATTGAATGTAGCGGGACTCAAACACGCGCAATTTAAAACAAACCAGGCGCTCTGACCGCTAAGGCATACGTTCTCACGTACTGACAAGTATTTTTCACTTTCCTTCCTTCCAAGTGTGGAATAACAATTTAAAAATATTCAAAACAGTTAGTATTAATTATTCTTCAAAATTCTACATTATATTTTTTAGTTTGTAAGCTTAAGTTACATAAAGATACTTTTAAAAGACACCGGGCAAGCTAACTTTAATAACTCCCTTACTTTAGAGATAGGAACAATAAAGTCTGGTGTATAGCTGTGTCTGATATAAAGCTATATTCACAGTGAAAATAATTCAATAGAAGCCAGGGAAAGCTGCACTTTCCCGTCCTTATCCTGTTGGACCCTTTGTAGCTAAAATATAGTCAGATTTTTGTCCGATTCATTGACGTTCGAAATGAAAAGGTGAAATAACGGAGATTCTTGTGAACGCTCCACCACTCAAAGCGACCTCGTATCTCGGCATTTTCGTAATACTCTTCAAAATTTCTATTCGTATAGCATACCTACACTTTTACGTTGAAAATATTCAAACGTTACATAGGTTATGAATTTTGACACCTAATAGAAATGATGGCTTAATAATTGGTATCATTATCAAATAAGGCACACAGCAGGATAGGTAGGGGGGACCTACTGCTACTTACCGGCGAATTCTGGAGGCACTGCGTGTTGAGTGGCGGAACTCAACACCAGAGTGAAGAAATGGAAATATTAATTTAAGTAAATATTTCTTTTATTAGTGGTGATCGAACCCACAGCCCTGCTCTCACACATCTTGCCAAGTGTAGATTTTTTTGGTGGAATCTAAGCGTTTCATATAAAAAATATATATTTTGAAGATAAAGTTTTTCTTATACCGGTAAAACTTACCTCCACGATTGCCATCAAATGCCTAATGTACTCGGCCTCAGTGTGGATCAATTCACGAATGACAGCTTGCCTGGATATTTCTTCTCGGTCCAAGCCTGTATAAATTTTTTTTACATCATATTTATTATGTAAATAACTGCATATATAAAAAAAAATCATGAAAACACAAACTCATATAAAATCTTAAATATTTCGTTTTGTATTTTTTTTGATTGGTTTTGTATTTTTTTTTTCATGTATTTTTTAATCTATTTTTTAGCAGTCTTTAGGGTTCCGTACCATGTAAGGAAAAAAAGGAACCCTTATAAGATCACTTTGTTTTCCGTCTGTCTGTCTGTCAAGTTGAAATTAAAATTATATTCTCAAATCTACAGCCCAATGATTTCCTGAAAAATTCGTATTTCTACATTTACTTAAAAAAAAATAAGTAGAAGTTACTACTACTTTATTTCAACACATTAAAAGGAGTCAAAATTAATAGGGTACTTCCAGTTGACCTACAATTATGAAATTTGGCAGATGATCAGATGAAAGAGCTCTGGCTAAGCTAAGCTTGAATTTTAGGAAAAGCTCTAGATGTCCAATTTTTGTACAGAACTCTCGGACCGCGAAAATAATTGTTTAAAAAAATAAATTTATGTCGTAATTTGTTATTTAAAATTAAAAAGAAAAGAACCTAAAGTGTCATTTTTAAGTATCTATTTAACACCTCACTGGCGATTTTCATAAATTTCTATTTTTCATTTTGGCAATACGGCATCTTATTGTCGCTGTGGTGATTTTTATTACTTTTAAGTGATTCTCACAAGGTTAAGAGGAATCGATTGACGCAAGAATCATCAAAATCGGTCAATATGTTTAGTCTCTCTAGGTAAGAAGCATATATACAGAAATATTGACGAACAAATTATCCTACCCTTAAATTTACCATTTTCATACAATTTGGTCAGATTTGAATAACACCTTGCACAAGTGTAAAACTTGAAAAAAAGTTGTGGTTTTTTAAAAAGTCGAGAGTAAAGTAAAGTTTTATATTTGGAATACATATACCTATTTAGATAGCAATATACTTATATATAATCATAATCGCGTATTATAATTTTTAAAGATATCTGGATGATATCAAAAGAAACTGTCGAATGGAACCTACTGTCGCGACTTTCGTTAAGAATTCTCTTAATTTTATGGTCCACCTATTATTTGTTGCGTCGTAAAACCATCCTATGAAATCTATTTAGGTCAATGTCTCAATTTCCCTGTAGCGAGTCTATTTCATTTAATTATTTAAAGTATTATAAATATAAGAAAGTCATTCTTGTGTAGAAACTTGGGCCACGCATAAATTTGATTAAATAAAAATAAAATCACGAACTGACTGATCTTTTATAAAATTTACAACGAACTAAATATACAGCATTTATGACTGTTTTCTATAATATGTAATAAAAAAATGTATTAATAAGAAAAGGAAATATGTTTTATTTGAATCATAAATATACTTCGAGAAATTCAATAAATTTTCCCTTATTGCCTCATTTAGTGATTTCAACGCGTAATGTCGTTAATTAAGAACATAATTCTTGGTTATTGCCACCATGACTCATTGAAACATTCCTATTTCTATCCGTAGCAATGTCCAAATACTGTTTGGCTTTAATTTTTTAATTGCACTTATTTGTTATATTCACTTGTTAAACAAAAATAAATAAATCATCTTCACGCTGTATCCCGTATACAGCAGGGTGGGCAGAGAGAACCTAGTGTTAAAACACGTTCCCCACTTTCTGCAAAATTTTTCGAGGCATTGCGTGTTTAGTGGTGGAACTCAACAAATGAAATGAATGAATGAAAATATTAGCAAATAATTAATTCCCTCGACTACTCGCAGGTATCGAACTCACAACATCGCGATACGGTTACAGTCTTGTGCCCTTGCGCCACTACGACTCACATTCTTTTACATTTCTGTTATGTAATTAAAATATTGATGAATTGTAAATACAAAGTAAAAGACGATTTAGTTAAATTTTAAACATTTGTGGATAAGTACTAGTACACTTAAGTTGATCGCATTTACATTGCAAATGGAAAGTAAATTAAATTGACTGTGCAAGTGGTTTCAAGAGCTCAATTAATACAGATTCAAACAGAGTTCTTTCATTTATCATATTATGTATCTGTGACTTCTATATATCATTTTCATTTTTTTAATATATTTATGTATAACTGCAAAGTTTTAATTATTTGGTTAATGCGATTTCAAATTGTTGTTGTTATTTCAAATGATATTTTATTTATTTATTTCATAAAACCGATAGGTGCACTAACGTACAAGTTGATAAACTGCATAATTTTAGAAAATTACATAAACGGAGGTCGGACTTAATGCGATGCTTAAATTATTCCGACTGGCTACACCGCACCGTAGAGAAATTGCTGCGAAAGACCTATATTATATGAATATAGAGTTTTATTACTCTATATCCTTTTAGTAGATAATAGATAACCTATATTTCTCTATATCAAAAATTATAGTAGTATAATAATAATAAAAAAATACATCATATCACATATTCCAACAAGTATCCCTGAAAGAGTAGGTAACGAAGATACATTCACGATTATAATATTTGTATAAAGTAAAAAAAAGAACCTGAACCTATTACCTAATTTTTTTAAAAGTAAATCATGGGCTTAAATTTTCGCGATTATTGTGTGGGAAATTCCGCAAGAAGTACACGAGACTAGGAAGAAATCATTGGTGGTAGTTTGATAAAATAATTATGTCAACTGACAGAGAGATGCCACCTCATCAGTGACCACGGACTACTGCAAAGACTACTAGATTTTTAAAATTTCTTTATATTATGTTGCAATATATGTTATGTATAGGAGGAATACTTAATTTTTCATATTTATCAAACATATTGTTCAGAATATAAATACAGGGATGATTTTATTTAACTAAACAACAAAAAATATACCTTATACAATACAAGGGACACGAGCGTAAATGCATTCTCTATCAAATTAAGCAGTAGGTATTTTTATCGTCGACATCCATATTCAATATTAATAAAGTTATGTAATAATACACTTACTTTTCCAATCATAGAAATCTTCGATGTTTTTCTGCTTCGTAGCCCATAAGAGGTAAGCAACAGCCTCGTCGGGGACTTGCGCGACTTCGAAACCTCGCAGAGTCGGTACTCCCTGCCGGCTAAATTCCGCCAGATAGCTGGCGAGTTCACTGTGAGCCTGCAATCAACGTTCTTATTACTTGATATCGTAAGCTCATTCTAATTAATCATTGTGAGAAATACACCGGGTTAAGTTATTTTGTTCTTAAAAAGAAGGAATGTAACTTAGTTGTATTTTTAAAGAGATTTGGGATGCTTCTTTCAGCATTATAGTTCCATAGCAGTTTTTTTTAATCTATTTTATTTGTTTAATGCGTTTCTTGTGGAAATTTGAGCCACTTAAAAATTTATGAAATTCATAAAAAAAAAAATGAAATTTGTTGAAATTTGTGAAATTTTCATACTTTCATTTCAACTTAATATTATTTAAAATATAAAAATTAATGAATTTAAAAAGGAAAAAACCTTAATTGTGTGTTGATAGTTGGTAGAAGTTGGTATCTATTAAATAGATAGATATTTCTAATATTATAATAGATAGAATAGCTTTTTCTATCAAATACAATAAAATATTGCATGTGTAATAATAATTTTCATTTATATTTTTAAAAATTTTTGGATTTCGCACCTTAAAAGAAAAACCTTATAGGATCTTTTTGTTTTGATCCGTCTGTTAAGAGGGATTCGCCATTTTTATAATTATAGGTCTACGGAAATACTCTTTCATAGGTCTTGATTACTAACTACTCTCTGATTTTTTTTTCTTAATTTGTATTGTAAGTTTTCACTTCATACTAAATTTCAAGAACTGTAAGTCCACGGGATCAGGCTAGTCGTGGCGCAGAGGCGGCATGAAGAGGGGCCTTAAACGCGACAGGTTGTGGGTTCAGGGAATGAAATATTAAATATTTTAATTTCTTCGCTCTGGTTTGGAGGCAAAGCCCTCTTTTGCATCGCTCAGTCGGATAAAAATAAAGATTTTTATGCAATTTTATATTAATATATTTTTCCTATTGTATTGTATTCTTATTATGCCCCGATTTTGCAAGGATACATTGTTAATCGCTAGAGAGTAATAAAATTTTGTAACAAAATCATAAATGAAAAGAAAAAAATATTACAGATTCATCCAAATTATTTGTATATTTTAGATAGCCTAATAAGATAGTCGTATAAAAAGTTTGATGTATATATATAAGCATTGCTAGCTATATTTTGTTAACTTTTACTTTACTGGTTCTACTGGTAAGCATTCGTGCTTAACTTACCGACTAAAATATTCGTCTATTCATCACTTACTCCAAATTATGCTTAATGGAAGCGATAAGAAAAAACGTCAAAGTTAATTCAACTTCACTTTGTTTTACCTTTAAAAATGTTTTAGAGTAAATAATTGACTTTGTCGTTCCATGCTGTTGTTAACATTACAATAAATCCTGTTTATTTTAATTTATATATGATCAATAGAAACAAACTGACCATTCTTGTTGTTTAACATATAAAAATGTGAGACATTTACATAGTCTACTAATCTAAATAAATATTTCTAGAAATATAATTACAGTTAAATTACCAAAATGTATTTTGTAATATAAGTAGATACTACAACATCAATGAAGTAAATGTGTAGGTAAATTTGTACGATAAAAGTACGTAGCTTCTTATAACAAACACGTTTTGGCCTTTGTGTGGCATTTTGCTATTTTAAAGGCTTAGCCTTTATAGGAAGACCTTCTGATAAAATTACCTTGTTTAAGTCATAAGCACAAAATGAAACATAATTTACACAAGGTTTTAGTTCCTGTGGAATTTATCTACATGGCACCTGTGCCCAATTCTCATTTAAGATACCGACTCCAGATAGATAAGAAGAATAGCGTTTCGGAATGCGATTCCTATTATTTTTTTACACTTTTCCCACATGTAGGGGGGTAGGCGGAGGGAGACTAGTGTTAAGACACTTCGCTTCCCACTCTCCGCCGAATTCTGGAGGATTTGCATGTTGAGTGGCGGAACAAAGTGAAGAAATGAAAATATTTGATTACCTCGAGTGGGATTCGAACCCACAACCTGTCGCGTTTACAGTCGCGCTGGTGCCTTTGCGTCATGACTGTTTTCAATTATATACTACACTAGTAGCTTCGCCTGTTTGGAATTATTTTAACTTACATATTTATTTAATAATTTGAATTGTTTTCTACTAACTACTCTAATTCAGTATACATCTTAAACTGTTACTTGCAAAGTGCGGCGTTGGCTTCAGGGTAGGGAGAGGGAACCTAGTGTTAAGACACTCCGTTACCCACTTTCCGCCGACTACTGGAGGCATTGCGTGTTGAGTGGCGGAACTCAACGCCGCGCTGTGCCTCAACACCAGAGCGAAGAAATGAAAATATCAATATGAATAAATATTTCATCTCCTCGAGTGGGGATCGAACCCACAACCAGTAGATTTTGTAGTCACACTTTGTGCCCCTGCGACACAACCGGGCTCAGCGTGAAGCTGATTTAATTTAATTTTTAATTTAACTGTTACTTAAAATGAAAGATCATGAAAGGAATCTAACAATCATTATTGAATACCTATTCAACAATATCCCACTGGAAATAGTTCACATTTTTTTTTATTTGACAAATGGCATCTGGTTTGCGCTATAGTGTACTTTTATAACTGTCATTCATCTCTTTAATAACGATTACAAAGTTAAGAAGAATTTGTTGATAAAGAATCATCAAAATCGGTCAATAATTTTAGTCTCCACAACTTCCCATAGAAACAAACATACATACATGCATATAAACATATATACATACATAGCCTGATAATCACATTACCGGCCGTTGCGTCGCGCTAACCGATAATAAAAAAAAAAACCTTTATCGGAGTAAATATTGAGTGACGAAAGCCAATACTCACCACAACATCAACAATTTATTTTGGAGTATGAATTTTCATAACGACAACATAAACACTGAAAAGGTTTTAAAAATAAACAAATACGACCGTTTTGATAAACATTGCAGAAATTGCATTTATTTTATTTATTTTATTCATTTCGGCAATTTCGGAATAATTTTATAATGTTGTCATTTTTGAACAGATTCGATTGCGATGTTCTAGGTCTTGTTATTATAAGTATCTCGACGAGGAGCTTCAGAAGGAAGTCTTTCTCTGTTTTTCTAGGTTAGATATAAAAAAAACTGAATTTGTGCCACCAGTCTCCGTTTTGACGGTTGGCCGATTTTCAAGTATGAATATATTCGATAGGCCTATGGGCCAAGGTCTTTCTTGTAATGCCTCATTTATACCAAACGACCTCCCAGACAAAGAGTTCGATATTGCTTGTATATAGAGGTATAGGCGAGTTAGACTTACAGCGCTACTGTGTTTTTGGCATTTACGTGAACTGCTGTACATTGTGATACAGTAAGTAAGAGTCAAGAAGAGGTGAACTCTGTCCATGGAATATCAAAACGGACCCTTTATATAACATCATCTGTCTGTATGTATGTTCGCTTGCCAACACCATTTTTTAAGATCAATCAAAAGAAAGTATCATGTTGAAATATCAAATATGTAAATTAATACGAAAGTACCAATTATATGAAAGTACCCTCAATGAATGACGAAAATTTAATCTCGGGTCTCTGTCGCACTTTACCGTTTTTTTTTGTTTTCTTCTATTTGTCTGTTGTCCACGTTTATGCGGCCGCTATCTATAAATAATTAAATATACCGCTACCTAAGTAAGACCGACACTATTATTATGTTATCTACGTTGCACCCGTACAATGCTGGCGCGCATATATTTGGACCTGCTGGACCGATTTGAATGAATTTTTTTAAAAAGGAAACTCTCTAAAAGGCATAGATATTAATTTTTATTTAACGGTCTAATAATACATATTTTATATGTTATGGGCTTAATTGATATTGTGTTATCCTTAGTATTCAAACTAAAATACAAGAAATAAATTAAGATCAAAAATAACTAGTGAAGAACTTACGTAGGGTAATAAATAAACTAGCTAAAATATGATAACTGATCTTTTATAACTATTCTCCATTTCAGGTAAGGCAAAGCAAGGCGTCGAGTCCTAACTTAACGTAACGCGGTTGGGCGCAAGGTTTTCTTTGCCTACCCATCTGCAGCTAGGAAATGGAAATAACACGGCAAAGCAATAAACTCCACGCAAACGGAGTTACAGACGGGCACTATTATGTAATAACGTTTTCATATCGCATATAGCAATAGTTTATGTACAGGTTCTTAAAATATACTTATTTATTGTTATAGCTAACCCCGTGATTTAGCCCGCCTGGACTATACGAATAGTAATTTAATATCATTTAGGAGTATCTTCCCTAAAAAATTATTGAATATATTAGTATGTTTATCTATATTCTTATACACTTAATGTTAATACTAACAATGAAATTCCATAAAAAACTGTTTCAGCTGTTCCGGATATTATCACGGACAAACAGAAAATAGACGGACAGATAAAAATAATAAAGTTGTTTAAATTCTGCTTTAGTATCGTGTAAGTAAGTAATAGGATCTTAAATAGGTTTCTGTTGTTTTTTTTTTTTACAAAAAGAACACTTTATTGGAAATTTGAACCTTACAGTCAGCTTAGGGAGTATATTGACCATTAATAGAGATTTTTTTCATCCATATCTCGTATATGAATAAAAATACTTGGACTTCATTTCATCACTTTAATAGATTTAAAATAGGCTAAAAATAAAATAATTCTAGGCTATATTTTTAGTCTACTTATAGGTTAAGTTTAACTTTAACGCTTTATGCCTAGCAGGGTAGTCAGAGAGAATTAAGCGTCAAACTTTATAGTAACTTGCCTTACGGTAACTTTAGTCTATTTGTAATTATTTTTTGTTTAGTTTTAACCTTCGAAAAGCTACGACATAAACAATATAAAGCAAGAAACAAACATACACATTCTAAAGCAAGAAACAAACACAAATGATTGTAAATTAACGTCAACATGACCTTGACGATTTTACGTACGTACTAAGTTTATACGTGGTTATAATTAAAAAAGAAAATCTAAATTAAAATTTTAAAATTCTGTGTACATACACAAGAAACTTTTGACTTTAATTTTACTTCTTAGACAGATATTAAATAAAAGAAAGTAAACATTATACATTTAACCGAAAATACCGTCTAAATAATCTCTTGCTCTAATTTATTCGGACTCTGCAATATCATATAATAGTTATGACAACTATTGAGCTGAGCGAAGTGAAGCTTTTACTGGTCAAAAGTGTGTTTCGTTGTGATGCTACTCCTCCTAGACAGTTAAACCTACAGATTTGAAATTTTGCAGGAACGTTGTGGTCGACACGGTGATTCCAGCGACAGTTTCGTGATAATTGTAATTGTAGTTTTTGACTAAATGGTCAAAATGTGTCCCATAGAGTTTAGCTGTGGAACGTTTCGAAATGGTATATGTCAGTTTTAAAGAGACATTTTATTTTAAGTAGTCTTAGTTTTTTTAATTACATTGCGTGACATAGCTTCGCTCAGCTCCACCCGCCGTGAACAACATGTGGCGGATCCTAGTAATAATTCATAAAATTAAATATGTGGAAACGCTTAAATTATGGCTAATTTCTACTAACAAAAAGAAATAGAAATAAAAAAATATCATTCCACTTTTAAATAAATCGGATGCTTCATGCGTAATCTAGTACTAGGTATATTATCAGTTAGGTAAACGCACAACTACCACATGCACAGACTTACGTCCGGTGTAACACCGACGGGCGAGTGGGAGCCAGGCATGGCTGGGCTTTCACTGCGAGCCCTCTCTCTACGCAGGACTTTCATTTTGCTTTCGATATTCTTTCTATCTTTACCAAGATGAAAATTTACCAGGGCGCTGTTGCCCGGACCTGTATGAGAAATCGTATTTAAAATATTCACTTTTTAAACAGCTGAGAAAGTGTTCGATATTCCTAAATTTATACAATATAAATACATACACATATATATTTCTTTAATGCTATCCGAAAAGAATAATTTGTGATTATTCTTCATAAGTATGATAGATTCGTCATTTTTAAGACAGACAGTAAAAAAATACCAGTGATATATTTTTCATACAACCAGTGAAAGTTAATATTACATACAACCTAAGTGCATTAGCCAATTCACGGCGTGTACCAGAACACCTTTACAATATAAATATATTTGTACTCTACAAACATTACGACTATAATTGACTGATTAGAAATTCAAACACTTGCGTAAATATCTAAACAAATTGATTTAAAAGTAGTAACTTTTCGTAATTACAATAATATTTTTTTACTAATTCATAATTAAAATTTAAATACATTTTTCAATGAGTGAATGTCCTTAAGCTAGCATTATGAAACATTCAAAAATTGTTTTACCTAGTTACCAGTATTTTCAGTATTTCAGAATTTAGTTATGGAAAAAAATAAATCACCAGTATTTTTTTTGCTACAGTCCCTGAAAAAAATTCTTAAATTGAACTTTCATACATGGGGGTAAAATGGATAGGTACTGAAGTCCCAATAGACCGCCGTTGATCCGTCGATCCAGTTACCTCTTGTATATTTTTATATATTATTTTATAGTATTTTTTACACAAATTGTGTATGTTTTTTGTACTATTACCTCTGATAAGTACTATTACGACGACGTTCTATGTAAATTTTACAAATGCCGTGGCAGAGGCCGTTATAGATTAGATCCGAAATTGTGGCGATAATTAAGGTGATGGGGTCATAGGTTTATAATGTGGGTTGGGCGTCCATCAGATAGCAGCCGGTGGCTACCAAGCTCAGCAATGCAGTCGCTATTCTTAACCCAACTAAAATAATTTCTTAGAGAAATATTCAACTAATTGTAAGTTTTTTAAATTTAAATATAGTAAGTAAGTACCTAGTGGCTTTTTCAAAATATTTTTACAAATGTTCGTATTTTCAATACTTTTATATATATATGTATATTATTATTCATTTTTTATTTTTTTAAATATATTATAAAACTTTTGTGGACAATTTTAATTAAAAATACGGCGTCATATTGTTTGCTAAGTAATAAGTTCTTCGAGCGTAAACTTCATACCTTTTGTGAGATTGCTTTGAACATCAAAGTATTAAAAAAGGGGCTACAATTTTAACCTGTAATTGTAATAACTTTATACCTCTTTACGTATATCTACCATGAGTTACAAAGACAATGCAGTCACGCCGTGTTTTTTATCTTAAGATTGCAAATATGTCATGGTTGTGAGGTAAAAATTATTAAAAGTGATAATTTAAAAAAAAAACATTTTTTTCCACTTTATATCTATGCATTTACTTTAGTGTTGATAATTTAAGTAATATCTTTACATCCTTGGTTTTTGAGGTTAAAAAAAAGTTTTGGTTATTGGTGTTCGTCGGTTACTGGTGCCATTACCCTATATCACAAATCATAAAATTTTATTAATTTGTTTTTTTAGGTGACAATAGTTAAGTAATGAATATACATAATATAATATTTAGCTTGTATACTAAATACATTTCTTTATAGATTCGGGTGAAAAAAATATCTTATGCCAAAGCTAAGGGCTACCAACATTAACTTCGAGTTTGAAAAAAAATGAAGTCACCTGTAAAATACGGACAGTCAATTATTGTTGTAAACGTAAAAGAGGGCTTGAATAATAATGACTTCAAATTTAATGGTCAACTCAATTCAACTTTGCGCTCGGAACACGAAATTTTTCATGCTTAGATAGATGGTTTAAGCGGCTTATAGATACAATTTTGAGAAATTTACCAGCTATCACGATTATGTAGGCAAATTGCAGATATGTGGAATGTACTTTTAAATGATATATATATATATATATATATATATATATATATATATATATATATATATATATATATATATATATATATATATATATATATATATATATATATAAAAAAATTTCGATAAATATTTTTTGTTGCTGTATTTCATATTTTGTAGCCTTCGTCAAAACTGCTTTTCTTACTGACAATTATTTTATTATTTTTGTTTTTTATCTTTGCTAAATAATGTCCAACTGAACATGAACCAACTGAATTTACATTTTTTTTGCTTTCTTTTTATATTTATTTTTATTTTTAGGAACGTATATTTAGTAGGCCAGTCGTGGCGCAGCAGCACGAAGTGTAAATGTAAAACCGACTAGTTGTGGGTTCGATTCCCACTCGAGGAGATAAGCGCGGCGTTGAGTTCTGACACTCAACACGCAATACCTCCAGAACTCTGCAGAAAGTGGGGAACGGAATGTCTTAACACTAGGTTCCCTCTGCCTAACCTGCTGTGTGCGGGATACAGCGTGAAGCTGTATCTTTAGCATTTTGGCGATATATATTAAAGTTACATCACTATATTTTCCTTTGCTGAGCAAAATGTATTTCCGCAAGATTGAACTCTGTAGGTACTCCTAAATATGGAACATGTTTACTTTTTTTTTTTTATAAAATTTAATATTTTAATGTAAACATATAATTTAATGAAAAGAAAAATTACAATGTTTAGTTTAAGCTTTGCACAGTTAGTATGAGGCAATCAGTATTTATGAAAACGCATCCGTCACTGAGTGACTGACAGACAGCCGAAGGTACTGACCATAGTAAGCTCCAAATTTAGCACATAAATTTCATAGGAAATGTAAAATATTTTATAGATTCCACAATCCAAAAGAAAATTATATAAGCACAAAAAATACCGATCGCATAAAACTGGAGAGATAAAAGAAGCCCAATAGTTTATTGATCAATCATCAATCAAATTCTACAGGTATGCCTCGTAACCGTGCTTGATATCTTTGTATATTTATATTTTATTTTATTTTATTTTTAAAGCATAAATAGAATACCAATTAACTTTTATGACTTTTTTTACTGTTGACATATGAAGATATAAGAACAAGGAGATATTTAACATTAGTTGTCGTCAAAAATTGGGCAAAATATACTACGGATTGCATTACGTGGGAGTAATCCCAATTTTTGTTTATACTTGTTTGTAAAGAGATAAGAAAATATCTATATATATATATATATATATATATATATATATATATATATATATATATATATATATATATTATATATATTATATGGGCGTTAGCCCATTAACGATCGCTTAGATATTTTTAAAAATATTGTTACAACAAATATTGCAGATTTTATATAGAGTTTATGAAAACAAAGGTTTTTTAATTGAAATTTTATAAGGATGCCATATTTTTTATACATTACATATAATACAGCCTATTTACTAATATTTGACATTATATATTCGTATTACTAAGTTTATTAATAAGAAATACTAGATACTCAAGAGAAAAAAGTTAAATCTGTTCCATTGTTAATAAAAGAGATTAGTAGTAAAAATAAAAACCAGCCAATTCGATGCAATGAGCACTCGTTGGATTGCGTTGACGTGGAATCTTACTTTTTTATGAGTTTCTAGGGACTGTAGACTATTACACCACAGTATATTTGATACTAATATCAGTCTGATATCCTCACGCAATCTTGACAAAAATAGTTATTGCAGTGGGAGAGACACACGAAAAGACATACACACAGGCAGACGGACAACAAAATGTCAAAATCAGTTACGGAATCATAAAAACCAAACCTTTTAAAATTGTAGATCCATATTTCATTTTACTACATTTTTATTATTCATAAATATATTAAACATACAGACAATTGCATTTACTGTGTAAATTTAAAAGTAATTACTTTATATATTAATCGAAAATCGAAATCAGAGAAATGAAGCCAATAAAGCTCTGCAATGTTTAAAATATTGCAAAAATGTATATCAATACCGTTAATTTAATAACCAAAAGTAAATTTTTACTACTCACTAGCGACTCGCTCGCGGCTTCGCCCGCTTGAACTACATGATTTTTAATTTACTAATCTGTATTACTTTTGTTTTTACTGTGACGTGAAGTTTATTTATTTTATTTATTTTATTTATAAATATAATTAAGAAACCATGAATCTTACATAATATTAGATTTAACAAGTATTTATGATTCCGCTTCAACAAGTATTCCATTTGCGTTCAGCATGTAGTGCAACATCAGCCGAAACAACAATAATCTCGTGTGGAATTCTGATGCAATTTCAACACTTCGTAATCCATCATCAATGCGATCGTTCTCGTGAATTTGGAAACACATGTACATCTGTGTGAGTGATAGTCCATTACAGATAATGTTAAGAGTGTTCAGATTGGTAAGCCGCAACGTAGGATATGCACAATATATAAAGAGGTATAGAATCTGTGCTGTAGCATAATCACATTTCAGTTTCAAACTGTTGTTAGTGTTTTCGCCCACATTGAATTGTAAAATCACCTCAGAAAATTAGTAGTATTTTGGGACATATTTGACGAACGGATCTTAATTTGGAGAAAGATCATTAAAATAGAAAAGAATAGATTACTTTGAGCATTGAATACAGAAACTAAGTACTGAAATTATATTGAAATTAAGTAGATAAGACTGTACCTCAGTACTATCTATGGCAGTTTCTCGAGAAAAGATTCTGCCTTCTTACAACCTCGCAATTTCTTGCTATAGGTGACTTGACTCTCTGTGTGTGTATAATATTTAACATTTAAGCGTAATATGTATATGAAGGAGGTAAGAATTTGGATCCAATCATCGATTTGTCATCGAGTCGATCGGTTAATAATTTGATTATAATAAATTTCGTATTAAGGATAAATTTATTATATTTCAATTTCTGAATGCATACTATGAAGCAGTTAGGCCTCAATTTATATTTGTTTAGATTAAATATCATCTTTAATAATTAAATTACATTAAAATATTAATAAGTGAAATAAAAAATTTTGCTCATATTTTTATTTTCTTTAAATCTATTTATTTGTGTGGGACACCGTAGCTACTAAACGATTCAACATGAAAATGGGAGAGCCATTTTCATAAAAAAAAAATTTTGTTTGATTTCAAAAAGGAAGGGGTTTTTAGAATTCGACTAGGTGCTGATTTGTTTGTATATATATAATAAAAAATTATAATTTATATAATTAATATTTTTTTTTCTTCAAAGCGTGTAATGTTTTGTTAAGTAATTTCACAGTATGTTAAATAAAAAACGAATTATGGAAGTTCTTAAAATGTTAAAATACAACTCGGCCAAATTGAAATTAAAAATAAATTAAAGTTCTTGTAAATTACTACTTTAAATTTAAATAGTTATTTTTTAATTTGAAAAAATAGGATTTCCTTTTTTGTTTCTTTTTTTTAAATAATTTTATTAAAATTGTATTTTTTTTTTATTAAATATATTTTCGATAAATACATTACATTATTTACAAAAAACTAAAGGATTCTGCCCTCAAGTATATACAATAATAAATAAAGTGGTTTTTAAAAACATATCTCCAATTCGGAAGAAACAGAATAAGAAAATATAAACAATAAAATATTCTATTATGCTTCCTACCAGAGTCGGGTTTACTCGTTTAAACCTGTATCTGTATTATAACAACAACCTAGGATAATTGTACCTCTACAATTATCAGTTCGTAGGTAATTGTTGCAATTCGACTATTATTTTGAATATTCAGGAGAAATAATTATTGGCATAGGTAGAAGATAGATTGACTTACACAATTATATATAATGGGTAAACATAAAAAAACAATATTTATATTGCACTTTATTTTAAATGTTTACACATAAAAAAAACAACAGTCAATTTGTAAAAAATAGTTACTTTATTATTTTGTTAACAAAATCATTTATCTATACATTCATACAAGCAATCTTATTAATTATTTTCGACTTCACACAGGAGTTGGAGCATATAACTTTACTTGACTCACAGCTTATCTCAAATAAATTTTCATTCTTTTACATTGAAAAAAAATCTCTTTAGCTATGTCCAAATGAGGATAAATATTGTGCAAACTCTGTTTTCGCAGAAACGAAGCCGTACTTGTAATGACATGGAATTTAGTTTTACCAAAATTCTTCAGGAGATTATGTATGTGGCTGTGATTGTGAAGGAAATCATTAAAATACTTTTCTTCAAAAATCAGGACTTATTTTTTCAATCGTCGAATTTTGCTTTTTTTCTAATTCAAATACGAGTTTATCAGGTTTATTTTTCTTATTATTTTGTCTCAGGTCTTACGTGTAGCGCTTCGACGCATTTAATTCCATTTTCTTCAAAATATTAGAAGCTTTTGCGTTGATTCATATGGATCTATAGAAATTAAACCAATAAGCGAAGTCTGAGTTTAACATTTAATTTGTTCTTCCCAATACTACTAGATACTAACGCCCTTGTCCAGTATTTTATAATTTTAAAAGACTTTCCGTTTCTCCGTTTAGTGTTTGATCCTTAACAATCTATGACACTTGATTGTTTTCAGTCTTACTGACTTTATGTCAGGAATCCCTCAAACCGCTGCATGCATCCTCTTTATTTGACCAACTCTATCCGTCTGATGTTTAATCTCTTTAATGCTTAGGATTTTCCGACTTCAATTTTAAGTTTGTTCAGCGTTGTGTAGAATAATATCACACTTGGTTACCGTGTCACAAGCACACGCAATTGCGGCGTTCTTATATAATTATTATCTAAACTAATTAGTGCTAAGAAAAAATTATTACAATCGTGGATTGTAACACTCAAAGATGTCGTCTGCCTCTTTAATGCCAACGCAACCGCAGTGACAAGTAACTATAATAACAAATAATTAAACAATATTTGTTCTCACTTAATATTGATATTGTTTTTTTTTTATTTTATTAAAAATATATGCCGTTTTTTATGCGACTAACTTACTTCTTAAGGTTTGGTTAATACAAGCTATTCTCTAAATAAACACCGTAAACTAAGACCAATTTTTATATTATCAGCCAGTTTCTTTGTAAACTTATTTTTGATGCCGCGCCGGTTTATAAAAATTTTACTCTTCTTATTTCTTATTTTCTTATTATTGATTTAGTTCGATGTTGTTTTCATTTTGCGCCTAGTTTCTTTTGAGTACGTGTTGAACCCATTACGTCAATACATAAGATTAAAAATGAAGAAATTCTTGACAAAAATATTACAATATACAAATTAAAATAATAAGTAGTAGCGGAACTGGAATATATAGGAACCGTAATATATTTTCGGCAATTTTTCTCGTTTTATTTTACTTTTTTCTTTAAAAATGTGTGAACTAAGCTTACTGCCTCCCTCCCTCTTTTACTATAGAACTAGCGACCCACTCGCGGCTTTGCCGCTTGAACCACAATATGATTACTAAATATTATTTAAGCGGACTTAGAGAAAAATTGACGGTTGTTTTAGTATATTTAGTTATTTATACTGTTATACACTAAATAATAATGTAAGGCTTTTGGGATTTTATTTATTTTTGGTCTCAAAAGTTTACACATTTAATAAAAAAATGTTTGTTTATTTGAAATCTATCTGAGAGCTCGGTAAACGTGTTTTTTGCGCATTAGTCTCTTACCCGCGAGAATTAAGAAAATAGCATATCCTTCTATATCGTTGTGAAAGTTCTATATAATAAAAATATGTATCTTTTTCGGATATTGGCCCGGACAAAAAATAAAACAGTTTGTAAGTGTGTTTTGTCTATCAGTCAAAAATAGTAATAGTTTTAACATACACAAACCGTTATGCAGGTCTTTTAATATCTATGAGATAATTATTTTTTTTTAATTTAAGCCATTTCAAGTTTGACTTGATAATTATTCACTGTTTCGGTCGTAGTTATGGGACAGAGGTTAACTTAGTTTACGGTTTAACTAAATTGTTAAAAAACCTTTTAACATTGACTTGTAGTTTAATAAAAATACATATCAATATCTCTATCATCCCGTTACTGCGTTTTTAAACTTTACTCGATTGTGTTGTGGCGGAAACAACTTTCTTTTAGTTAAGAGGATTCTAACTTCCTAGTCCAGTTTAAAGAATTCCGCTTACATTATATATTATACATTTTTGACCAGATTTAGAGACAGATGTCTACTATATAATACCGTGCAGTTTTAAACACTTTCAAATATCGCCGTGTTAATATGTGTTAATATGATTTAACGTAATGGTTACAACAGATATTATTTTTATAAATTAAAAAGGTATATTACAGTATATTATCCCTATAAATTTATATAGATTACTGATTTTTTTTTAATGTTTAATTATAACTTTGCATTTATTACGTTGCGCAATTCTTCGTTTTTCCATTTTTTTTTGTTTTTGTTTTTTTTTGTAACTCGCGTTGGTGGGATGTTAACTAAAATATTCTTTTTCTACACAATTTTTATTAAAACTTATTAAATTTCATATATATGGATAATTTTCACAAATATGGGAAATTAATAATTATCAAAACATGCAAATTTTACGTTTTCTTATATTTTATTTAAATTAATTTATATGTAAAAATATTCTCGCTATGAATCAATCACTACTACAAAAGAAATTAATACACATACAGATTCAATGTACACCTCAAAATAACTTCAAAAACTTCACTTTAAGAGAACATTAATACTCCCTCCCTATTCATTCATTCATTCAAAAGTATTCACACTTTTGAAAAGAAATTTTCAGCGAAAAGTATAAGCAACCGTTAGTAAAAGATTTAAGTTTTATTGTTTTAACAACTATTATGTTTTAAAAGAACCTATGTAATTGTAACGCGAAGTAATATTTTTATTTCAAAATTTTATTATTTGAATAATTACATTTTAGTTAGTAAAATATATCTTAAATATGATTTGGTAAGAAATATGAAGCGAAGCGTAAAACGCACGAAATAAGATCGATTTTAATTTAAAACTTTTTTAAAATAACACTCGCAAAAATCTTACTAAAACAAAATAAATACTCTTAAATAAAATATACAATACAAATAAAAATTATTTTCACAAACAACGTTACTTTAAATTTATTTTAAACGAAAAATACTTGTTTTAATTATTTTTTTATGAATCAAAATTTAAATCAACTTAAAAGTTTGAACTTCGTTGCATTCGATATGCTTACCTTTGTGCTCCTACTTTGAAGCTTGGTGGCCGGCTCGCGAATGCTGGATCACTGACGCTAAGGGTTGGTCCACCCTCTGCTTATATACCATCCGTCGTGCGCCGGTTACCTGCGCATTCTACTTCCTCACCTCTAGCCCACCTACGCCAGATTTGCATTTAAGCGGCTATCTTTTTGTATAATATAAATATTTGACAAAAACTGGCACAAAGACGTTTTTCTTGCCTCGGTGATTTTTGCAATATATTTTTATCATACTAAATGTACTTGAATAGGCAATAAATCTATTAATGACCAATGCCCCCAAAAAAATAATAGTCTTTGTGTTTTTAAGGCACATCTTATATTGATTAGAGAAAAGCAAGCAGCAGTATTTTGCAAATTTATTCATAATATAGGTGCGCTACTAAGTTCTCGCTGATTTTTTTAAATGCAATAGGCATAATTAATGCATAGGTATAAATTATTTAAAGTATTGCCCATTGGTAGCAACAAGTTTTTCCTATCCTTCTGGCTGAACTCTAATGCCGTTGTGATAAAAATTTTGGTCTTTTGAGGCTATGCACGAATTTAGCCATTTTTCGATGTGCTTATATGAGTAGAATTGCTGAACAGCCAGACCATGTGCCATCAACCGGAACAAGTAACAATCAGAGGATACCATATTTGAGAAATGTGGCGGGTGGGGTAGAACATCTCGTTGAGCGTGCGTAGGTTTTAACGGGTTCGGTAAGTGAGGAAGAGTGTCTCTTGGTGTACTGTGGCCGTTTTTGGTACAACGCTCGGATCAATTGAATATTATATATTATTAAAGTATCGTCCGGCTTCAAGCTCATAATTAATAACCCCATACCTGGTCCCACCAAATACAAAGTATATCCGTCGCAAAGTAGTCGTCGACCGAGCCGACTTAAAATAGACGGAACCAATCACGGCACCTTCTTTTACTTACAGCACTATTTTGGTAAATTTTGTTAACCCTCGATGCGCATCAGCCGCCGTTATCTTTGAATGAATAAGAAAAATAACACTTTCCGCAAATGACGATTATTTGGCACAAAATCGGCCATATTCCAACAGCTAAAAGTTTAAAGCAGTTTGCTTACTATAAGTCTCAGGTAAATGAGGTATTAGATATGTCCAAATCGAGCGGTCAATTGCCAAACTAAATAATACCCTGTAGATTGACACTGTACTATATCCGACGTGCAACGCAAGGCGTGAGCCAATGTAAAGAAAATCTTTACTATGATGTACCAAAATTACAGCCTTCAACATTGCCAATGCATAGACAATGGACTCTTCTCATATTTCAAGACGGCTATCGCCTGAGTATAATAGTCGGAGATTATTTTGGATAATTATAATATTGTTGAATCCAAACAATGGTTTCAAGTTGCTCATTTTAGAAAAAAAAGTGAATAATTAAAGTAAATTACTTTACACTTACTTTTATATATATAGATAAATTTGTCGTCGTCCACAACTTAGGAAGAAAAATAAAATCTATCAAAAATATTTTCATGAACCTATATCGGTTTGAATAGACAACATTTTGTACGTAACTTTTTGCGAAACTACTAAGTTTCGCAAAAACTCTCATACAGATTCATATGTTAATAAATAATAAAACGAATAATAGATTCAATACAATTTCATTTTTATACAATACACTACTTATGTGTTTTATTTTTATATTTTCTTGAAACTCTGTTTGCGTGGATGTTGTACGACGTAGAATGGAAAGTCACCATTAACGCTCTGTTGCAATTTCAAGAATTCCTCTCTTAGAGCTCCCAAGGTTACATGCCAAATATACTTTTTTAAGTCCCATAGTTTCGTCTGTGCGTTGTCTGTCACACAGTAACAGAACGGTCTTTTTATATTTTTACACATAATATATACTAGTTTTCGATTTTTATCCTTTAACAGCATTTTAAACATCTAATATTTATTTATTTCAAGATCTAGGATTCAATATATGTGATATAAAAGAAATGTCCTGATTCCTAAACTATCATTTTTTTCTTATTATAAATACTTGTAACAATAAGTTTATTTACAGTACATGAGTATCGTAATCTTTTCAATTTAAAAAGAATAAGTTGAAGGATAATATATGCTAGAGAATTTTTAAAAGTCTCATATTATAAAAATACTTTTATTAAGTAAATTTCAAATTTCAGCTGCAGTCTTATATAGTCATACTTTCAATTAAAGTTTTGCTTATCGTAAGAACTTTAAATTTGGTAGGTATTAGTTTTCGAGCGTCAGTAGATTGAACATAATTTTAAAGAGAGACTTTTATATTTACATTTATATCAAAAATATATATATGTATACGTTGAGTTCTGCCACTCAACACGCAATGTCTCCAGAATTCGGTGGAAAGTGGGGAACGGAGTGTCTTAATGTCTCTGCTTACCCTACTGTTTGCGGGATACAGCGGGAAGCTGATTTATTGTGTAATTCTTTTAAGAAAACACTATAATAAAGGTTTAACTCCGTCGACTGTGAAGACATTAATTGAAAAAATTAGGATGGGTGCGTGATTATGTCGGTGACAATCCAGGAACCTGAAGTCACCGTCGTGAACAGAACCAGCATCAAATTAATATCCATTTAATATTTTTTTTGATTCTTCAAGAAAAAACATCCTAAGCGGTGAAGCTGAATGTTACCGTGCTCGATATCTCGAAACGAAAACAGTTTTTCAGCCGAAATTGGATGATATTGATGTGGACGACCTATGTCAAAAAGCCCACAACCACCCGTGCATTAAACACACTTATGCAAACTGCCGATGGAAAATTTCGACAAACGTATGCGTATGTACATGCAAAACCGTGGAGGGCATTTGCCCGATGTGATATTCTATAAATAACCGTGTCCTATGGACTTTATGACTCAATAAACAAAAATTATAAAATACTAAAAACTGTATTTTCTTAGTTACCTAAATATGTTATTTTAAATAAATAATGAATATTAAAATATTGTCACTATCCGGGTTTATTAATCATCCTACATTAGGCTTTAATTGCCTTGCGGTGACACCGGTTCAGAACGCATGCTAAAAAGTATTATTTTTTAAGCTTCACGCTGCATCCCGCATGTAGCAGGGTAGGCAGAGAAAACCTAATATTAAAACACTCCTTTTCCAACTTTCGTCCAAATTTTCGATAGATAGCGTGTTGACCGGTGTAACTCAACGCCGCCATCGTTTGCTTATCAGAACGAGGAAAATATATTAATCACCCGGTTTGAAATCGAGCCAGACACCGTGCCATGGAATTTCAACGCCCTTATACACTCATAGGCTTTATAGCAAGTATGGGTTAAAGCAAAGAGGATTGATGCGATTGAGCTTCGAATACGAGTGTCTATGATATTACAGGACGGTCCACAATATAGTAAAAGCTTAAAAATAAACGATATAATACATAGAAAAATTGATAGGCGTAAAGGGAGTACAAACGGAGAGTAAAAAAATATGTCTATGTCCATCACAGCAAATTAAAAAGGTTTCAAGTGAGCTTTGTAGTTTTAGAATTAAGCTAAATTGATTGAAAGCTTTGGCGTGTTCAATCCGATAGATGTATTTCCGATCGACTATCTCACAGATACTTGGATTAAATGGAGATATTATAATTAAGGAAATCCGGGACGGCTGTGAAACCTTTGTGAAAACATTTTATAAGATAATTGCTAAGTAAAGAAATAATTATCTCATAGTAGTTTTATTTAATAGATATAAATCAAAATCAGCTTCACGCTGTATCCCGCACACAGCAGGGTAGGCAGAGGGAACCTTGTGTTAAGACACTCCATCCCCCACTTTCTGCCGAATTCTGGAGGCATTGCGTGTTAAGTGGCAGAACTCAACGCCGCGCTTAGCCTCGACACCAGAGCGAAGAAATGGAAATATAAATTTAAGTAAATATTTCATCTCCTCGAGTGGGGATCGAACCCACAACCAGTCGGTTTTACAGTCACACTTCGTGCCAGTGCGCCACGACTGGCCACGACTTTAATAGATATTTAAGGTAATTTATAATTTTATTTCTTCCCAAAATTATAGTGTTAATTACAATCTTAAAAAGATAAATATATATCTATATCTATATACGTATTTAATCTTTATTTGATGACCCTTGTCAATATACCATATAGTGTCATATAAAATGTTTTAACAATTTATTATCTGCTTCACGCTGTATCCCGCACACAATAGGGTAGGCAGAAGGAACCTAGTGTTAAGACACTGCGTTCCCCACTTTCTGGCGGATTCTGGAGGCATTGCGTGTTGAGTGCCAGAACTCAACGCCGCGCTTAACCTCGACACCACCAGTGGAAATATAAATTTAAGTAAATATTTTATCTCTTCGAGTGGGGATCGAACCCACAACCAGTCGATTTTACAGTCACACTTCGTGCCGGTACGCCACGACTGGCCTCAACTTAATAATTTAGATCATAATTATTTCATTGATATAAAATAATTAGGATAACGTCTGTCAATTCTTAATTCTCTATCATATTAGGTCTATTTTCTTGAAGCAATCTTGGCGCCAACGTTTATATTACACTACCTTAACTAAGTTTCATGTGCAAAAGAATCGAGAATACAACTAATATTTAGTACATGGATTCCGTTGGGAACAGAAGTGTATTGATGTGAACGGAGTGTCTTCACACTTGGTTCCCAGGTTCCCTCTCTCTACCCTGCTATGTGAGGGATAAAGCGTGAAGTTAAAAAAATCTATACATAAATAACTATAATAAAAAAATAATAATTCACAAACAGTAACAACAACAATTTATGTAACCGATTTCCATAAAACCATTCTGATGTAGAATATTACGTAGTGTTTAGTATCATACATTCGAAATTTAATAATTGCAAATGTTGCTACAATAGTACCCCTGAGAGGATTATAACAAATCCTATACCAGTTCCGCTGTCCAAATCGTTTGACCCATTTAGCCTGTAGAGCATATGATAAGAACGCTTACACGCATATACATTTCATGTATTTTGTTTCTGTATAAGAAAATGATGTTATTATTGTTTTCAATGTTTTCAAGAAAATAAAGAATATTACATATTGGAAAGTCATTGATAGTAGCTTACTTTGAGTTCACTAAAATATTACATTTATAGTAAAAAGTTCTAGTATCTTGTAGATATGTAAACTAATAATTTCATAGCAGCATCATTAACAAAATGTAAACTGAAAATCTTTTACGATCGCTCTTGAGTGAAATTATTTGAGCAAGTAAAATAGACGTCTATGTAGACTGTAGAGGATACAAATATGGATATATGTATAAATTAATTAGAGTAATATATATTATATAAGAAATTGTGGTGCTATCTTGACGCCATGAACGAGATGGTAATGTATCCTGATTACAGTATGAAGTTGCGTTCCAGGTAGGCTGAGGGAATTTAGTGTTAAGACACTCCGTTGTCCACTTTCCGTCGAATTTTTCGAGGCATTGCGTGTTGCGTGGCGGAAATCAACGTCGGGTCTTTGCCTTGTTGCCAGAGCGAAGAAATGAAAATATTATGAAATAATAATTGATTCCCTCGAGTGGGGATTGAACCCAAAACCGTCGTGTTGCAGCTACAACAATACATATCATGAACATATCTATTTATCTAAAAGTATCTAAAGATGACAGAAAAACAGAAAACTAATCAATAAATGTTAAAATAAATTTCAATGAATATTTTCTTTATATAGCTATTAAACTTGTACCACGGACATAGATTTTGGTTTTGAAGTTTGTGACAATTGATAAAGGCTAAAAATTGGTCCAAATAACTAGAAAGATAGAAAAGCAAAAAAGGGAACTGTTTTTGTCAGAGATCTGCTATATTCATATGTAATTCACTTATAAAAACTTCAAATTCGAGCTATCCTACCTACGAAAGTAGATTATTAGCATAAAAGTTGTTAAAACGCTAAAAAGATGTGCGACGCAATAAGATTATTTTTGATTTTATAAAGTACACAGTAACAGTTTAATAAGCAGTTTGAATCAAAATTTTAAATAGCAATAAATTCACGCTGTATCCCGCACACAGCAGGGTAGGTAGAGGGAACCTAGTGCTAAAACACTCTTTTCCCCACTTTCTGCATTGTGTGTTGACTGGCAGAACTCAATGCCGCGACCTCGACACCAGAGCAAAGAAATGGAAATATAAAATTAAGTAAATAATAGGAAATAGAAATAGAAATAGTATGGCAAATTTGCAATGGTCACAAACCCATCGAGAATGAGTTTGCGTTCCGGACGCCGGTCACCTTAGTTGGCGCATTTCCGATGTAATTAAGAAGCAACAACTTCCGCCACTTAGCACGCTTTGTCTCTAGTGTTGTTATTATAGAAAATAGAGAAAAAATACTTTACAATATTAATACTTCACAGTATTAGTATTGTAAAGTATATAGGAAATGAAATATTTAATATGTCCATTTTCTTCGCTCTGTGTCGAGGCGGCAAAGCGACGCTTTGAGTGTCGCCACTCTACACGCAATACCTCCTGAATTCGGTGATAAATGGGTAAATTTTATCACTATATTATTAAAATATATAAAGAAAAAAAATCTATGTGTTATCGTTGTACAGACTAAAAATAGGAAGATAAAAACTTGATTGAATTAAATTATTAAATACTACTTATTTATTAACCTACCTAGCGATCATATTTTTGCAAGGTTTTTCATATAGAAAGCAGAAAAATTGCTTAAATATAATAGTAAACAATTATTTATTTATAATTGTTTTGTATTTTAAACTAATCGAATGTATAAAACATTATTGTTTAAATAACAACAGCTATACTAAATAGGAAATATAGAATTAGATAATCACATTTTACACAGACTCCACAGACTCTACACCTACTAGATATGCATGCAAAAATCTGTTAAATTCCTTCATTAACACTTAAGGATAGTAAAGAAACAATCAGATATAATAAATTAAGGTTAGAAATGAATATAAAGAAAGGGTGCGAGTCCAGTGTATAGGTTTTGCGTGTTACACGCGATCGACCAATAAACAAACTTCGACATGACGTCAATGAAGCAACGAAACTTCATGGTTGTATACCAGGGCGGGAACCTTGTACTAGTACGTTGGATAATAAGTATAGATAATCACGTGAGACTATCAGTTCGACCTCGGTAATCGGTGGGATTCACGTAACTACTTAATTATTAACCACCTAATATGATAACTTATTTAAGCATATCCAATTTAATAGATATATAAATTATTATAAATGGTAACACGCGATTTACTAGACGGGACTACCTACAATAAAAAATATTAATTTGAAAATTTTAAATTCGATTTTATATATAGTATTTTTTTTTATTTTCAGTTAATATACTTCTCTTATAATATTAAAATCTTGCATAACTTGTCCAGTAAATGTGGTCGAATAGCTTCAAGTTAAATTTAATTGTTCTCTTTACTTATTCAGATTTGTAATTTCTCAAAATTATCATTTTTGTCACTCAATATTTAGTTTTAATTTACTTCTAGAAGAAATTCATAAAAAAAACTGCTATAAACTTCAATTCGTAAGTTATCTATGTCAGTAATTATATATAATAAGAAATAAAAAGAACATTTCACATTTATATTTTGACTAAAACAATCTTTAGGAGTAAGTAAACACAATATCTACATACCTCGTTATACTCTTGTATTTGGTTTCTTCGTCTTAACGTAGATTCTTGATATCTCAAAGGCATCACTGGATCTTCTCCCGACACTGCTCGTTGGTACGACAGCCTCCTTCCTTTAGTGTCTGGTTTTTGGTAGTGAATTTCATGTTCAGGTATGCAAGAGAAGTCTTGATATGAGTGGCACGTCTGCATATCTTTTAATTTTTCATCGTCATTTTTTCGACGCAAATAATTCGCCAAACCTTCACTGGCTATCCACGTTACTCTAAAATTATAATTTATTTACTATATATTATGTAAGGTAATGTTTTATTAACAACATTTAATTTGAACAGTTTACTTTTTTGATAAATACAATATTAAGTTGAAAGTGGCAATTTTTATAATTTGGAAAAAATTCAGCAAGACTTTCCGTACAAGATTATCAGATAAGCGATTGAATAGGGGAAACGAAAAAATATTTAAAAGAATCGAGAATATTTTCAACCTTTATATTGAGGGCAACTTCCCAGAATGGATAAATAACGCTTTGTTAATTAAAAGATCTTGACTGGCTGACAGCGTACATTTGCTATAACAGTCAGCTTTTACATTAAAATATATATATTTATTAGTAAAACAAGAAAGCTCAATAGATTAAAACATTCATATATGAAAAACATGTATATGTATAATATGTGTAGGTACCTTTTCGAACGTGATGTTTTGCCGCGTTGTTGGCCGTACGGTGAATCTAGACCAGAATTCATGGAAATTGCGCGGGATTTCAGCATGGCTTCTCTTGAGTGGGAATCATTTAAGCCTAAGTAACAAAAAAAATAAAGATATTCTGACATAGATAAATATATTAATACTTATCTAGAAGATCAATAAAAATAACATTTTAAGGAAATAAATTTCTTAAACTTACTACCTTTCAATTTAAGCCCTTAAGGCGCGGCGTCCGATGCCGCCATTTGCTCTCGCTTTACGAAAATTTTTAACTCTACTAGATTATTAGGATCCTTGACGCCAGTGTAATTTTATGCGTGACAGGTTGTCGGTTCGATTCCCACTCGAGGGTACAAATTATTATTAATTAATATTTTCATTTGTTCGCTCCGGCACCAAGGCGCTGCTTCAAAAATTTGGTGGAATATGTAGGAAAGTGGGGAACGGCGAGACTTAACACTAGGTTCTCTCTGCCTACCCTGCTGTGTGTAGGATACAGCGTGAAACTGTTTTTTTTTTTAATTCTGTTATGCTTAAGCTAAATATTTTTAATTGATAAATAGGACAAGAATATAATAGTTTTGCTATAAATATTTTTAATTTTTGTATTTAAATGCAGATGACACCAAAACTACAGTAAATATATATTAAAGGTTGTTTTGTATAATATATTTTTTATTGCATATATGACGTAGGTGCATAACCGACGCGCGGTAAACCACGCAATTACTTTTTAATAGCTACTTTTTCGACAACACTTCAATGTAAATTCTCTTTAAAATTTTTTGATTAAACAACTTTAATGGATTAAAATATCGATTACCATAAAGAGCTATTATGGTTAAATATTATATCTATCCAACAATGTTCAGTAGCAAATAAAATAGTTGAGGCCAGCCGTGGCACAGGGGCACAAATTGTGAGTATAAATTGACTGGTTGTGGCTTCGATCCCCACTCGAGGAAATGAAATATTTATTTGACATTTATATTTTCATTTTTCGCACTGGTGTCGAGGCAAAGGGCGGCGTTGAGTTCCGTCACTCAACCCGCAATGCCTCCACAATTCGGCGGAAAATGGGAAACGGAGTGTCTTAACACTAGGTTCCCTCTACCTGTACTGCCGTGCACGGGAGACAATGTGAAGGGGAAAAAGAATAAATAAAAAAATAGTATCGCTATTAGAAATATTCTTTACAGTATTCCCATCAATTGTCTAGATGATCAACTTACTACGTGACAACGTGACACTTCCACTTTGACCTGCACATACCAAGGAAAACATCTATTCTTAATAAAAACATTCCTACGTTCTAAACTTTTCTCCAACTTCAAAGCCTTTGTACCTCGAGTAACGTAATCCAATGCTGGATTGAAATCTTATGAGACAGGAGAAACAAAAAAATATATATAATCGTCCCCTATTGTTGAGGATAGAACCTACAATCATCACGTGTGCAAACACAGCACCACTGTACCATGACGTCAATATATGACAATCTGTAATAAGACACACATAGTAAGTTACTTTAATTAGTGTAATTATAATAACGTATGTGTTCTTGCGTTAGTTTTATTTCACTAAAATACCATTAAAAAGCTCATTTAATGAGGAATGTGTGAAAATGTAGTCAACATTTTCACATCCACTTCTGTAATTATTTGTGTCTTTTTAATACTGAATAATGAGGTTTGAAAGAGTGCATGTTCTTCTCTACATAGCTTAAAAATAGTTAAAGTTGGAGACCTCAACTATGTTAAATTTTCGGTTCGCGTGGATCGTCCCACATTAGATATTGTGTACCGACAAATGAAATTAATAAAGACATATTAGTACAATTTTAAGTAAAAAATCGGTTAAGTGCGAGTCGGACTTGCCCGCCGTGGTTTCGATAACTATTTCAGGATTTTAGGTCAACTGGCAGTACAACTTATAAAAGTCGACAAACTTAAGTTTATAGATACTTGATATGCACTTTGTACGAAATGAACTACAAATATAAGATTGATTTTTTTTTCTATGAAATCCCTGTAAACTTTCAGTTTTCAGATTGTTTATTTATTTGTATTGTAAGTTACAAATTCGTGCCAAGTTACATACTTGTTAAGTCCACGGGACCCTTTACCGTATTATATTATCGGTAGTGATTACGCGGCAAATTTCATACAAAATGCAGCAAAATCAAAATAAATGCTTGTATCTTTTAATTGTGTTGACTTAGAAGCTTGACTTCAAGGGCCCATAAATTTGAATATATGATATAAATTTCAGCTTGATACCTCCACGTGATATCGAGATAAATGGTATTGACAGTCGAACATACAGACAACAAAGTGATTCTATAAGATTTCTGGTTTTTGGTACGTACAGAACACTACGAAGTACAGAACACTATAACGGCAAAATTACACGTAAATAGTAAATTAAGGATAGGGAGAATCCGGGTTATTTAAACCTCTTCTTACTTGAAGCCACATGGCACTGTAACTAATACTTGTATCTTATTAGCTAAGACACAAGATTAATACAGGTACAGGTGCTATTTAATTTCATTGGTCAACCCAGCACAGATGTCGTAAGCATTTCTCTGACGTCAAATACACAGCCTCATATTGCGAGATTGATCTCTATGTCATATAAATCATTACCAACCACTATTTAAACTTTCTTCAAAATGATGCTCATCAGAGTATTAACATATAGAATTACGTTTCCCTTTTCCGATTTAGTTTCATTATCAACTGAGTTATGCCTTGACTGACTATTTGGGATATATCACTAGTTAGTTGGAGTTAGGTAGAGTTAATTTTATTGCAAAATAGATGACTTTTGAAGCGAGATCTATGTCTTCAAGAAATTGTTCACATTGTTCATGAACGAACCAGCGTACTTAAGACAAACATGATGGTTAATTAATTTTATTATTTTTATGAATTAGTGGTCATATTAAATATTAAGAGCGTGTCCAAATAAATGAAATCTAAAAAGATTTATGTGTTGTAAAATATGTCGCCCATCTGGTCGAGTCTCCCGGTCTCCCGGTCTCCCCTTTAGCTTCATTAAAATTACCAAAACAGATATAGAGGTATTACAAAACGAATTATGGAGCAAAATGTATTGTGGTGGAAATGTATTATTAATCACATTTATATGAAAATTAAACAATGGCGGTTCTTCTAGAGTCCAATATCACGATAATACATGTATTTTTAATTTGTAGCCGTAATGAAACTATAATAGCTTATTTAAAATTAATTGTTCTTCTGGCAACGACAAATTATTAATGAAATGAATAAATTGCCAAATCGTGTGTATTGTATTTATTGTTATATATTCGAGTGTATAATGAATATTGCACAAATTGGAGTCATCGTGGCGCAGTAGGTCGCTTGATGGACACTATGATTGTGTTTCTGTTCCATTCCTATTCGGGGGAACGCAACATTTTTGATTCCCCGCCGTGGTAAGATAAAATGAAATTTGTATTCGCCAATCACTGAGACAGACGGTTCCTCACACTTGGTTCTACCCTGTTACCCTGTTAAAAAGGAATGTATCTAAAGTCATGTATGTAGTGTAATAAATTATTTTACATTACACCTTATGTAGTAATTGTTTTCTTAAATTAACGATTTCTTTTTCATAATTAATTATTTAGCGTTATAATCAATTGTGTATCTTCTTTACTTTATAAAATGAGCAAAATCACTAAAACAAGGTTACAAGCACTTTTGGGATTTGCGTCAATTTGCGTACCAGATAATAACGAATGGCCCAAGAAATGAAGCAGCCTAATTTTCGTCATTTTAGGTTTTTCTGCGCATACATCCAATATTGGTAAGTACGACCAAGAACATGAAATTATGGTTATTTCGACAGTTAATAGATAAATAAGATGTATACAATAGAATTTGAAAAATTAAATTAAATTAAATTAGCTTCACGCTATATCCCGCACACAGCAGGGTAGGCAGAGGGAACCTAGTGTTAAGACACTCCGTTCCCCACTTTCTGCCGAATTTTGGAGGCATTGCGTGTTGAATGGCAGAACTCAACGCCGCGCTTTGCCTCGACACCAGAGCGAAGAAATGAAAATATAAATTTAAGTAAATATATCATCTCCTCGAGTGGGGATCGAACCCACAACCAGTCGGTTTTACAGTCACACTATGTACCACTGCGCCACGACGGGCCTCACAATAGCATTTGAATTTCGTTAAAATATTATATAGCTCAATTTTTTAATATTCACTTCGGATTAATATTAGAAATGACCTTATCCATTACCAGACACTTAGCACGGTTTCAACCCCCTGACACCGCTAAGCCCTTGTAAATGATAAGTATACTTTCGTTATAGAATAAAAGCAAAATTTTATTTAAATGTTATTTGGGGAACTACAATATGATGATATCTCGTTCTCCAGACAGTTGTAGGTACTTGTTTGTTCATCTTGCCAAACATATTGAAGTCTGTCGTAGGTACGAGCGTGAGTCCTATATATTTAAGTGAATGCTAGTGAGATGTTTATTTGATATTTTTTTTAAATAAAAAAATTAGCTTCACGCTGTATCCCGCACACAGCAGGGTAGGCAGAGGGAACCTAGTGTTAAGACACCCGTTCCCCACTTTCTGCCGAATTCTGGAGGCATTGCGTGTTGAGTGGCAGGATATTTTTTTTATTTATATTATAATTTATATCACGCTCCAAAAAAAAATATTAAATAAATAAATTTATGTGTAATAAGTATTTAGAGGGGAATAACAAAACTTATTATTCCCCTAACTATAAGAATAATTATACATACAAATAAATTTGATTTCAAAATAACTGTGTTGCATATAGAGCTATTTGTACGATATTAAAACAAAAACAAACAAATTATTTTTTTTTGTCAGTCTATCTGTTTGTAAGTCAGCAACATATAGTTAACGACTGCTATTGCCGTGAGCGTACCTTTGAAATAACTAATGACAATTTTTACGAGCAAAATCAAATAAAATCCCAAAAAATATATCCCAACTAAATAAGTATAACATAATAAATTATTATAAATACATATTTTTTCAGTGTTTAGAATCTGATGTGTAGAAAAACGTGTACGTATCAAATAAGCAGCCCTTAGCGTAAAAAGCGGTTCCCTATGCGGTGAGGCTCCACGAGTTACTTTGATTATCGATAAAAACATACAGCTGTAGGGTTATACAGGGTGTAACTCGATCAGCAGATCAACGGTTATTTATGTGTTGTATATGGGTAGGCAGCCTCAACACTTAATACCTATTAATTTCACCCTCAGTTTATCAGCAATTTTCAGTGATTCAGCAAATATTTGAAAATTTAGCATTTGTGTGAATATATATTGTCTTTTCCTAGGCCTAAGCAAATTTTTGATTTGAACCGATAACATCATCACATATTTAATTCTTAATATTATGAGGGAAAGATGAAGTTGGCACTATAACTGTAAGTGAATGGAAAAATGTATATGAAAAGTAGTAAAAAATAAAAAAAAAATCGTAAGCACAACGCTGTTCTTGATTTATAACGGAACGATTAATTATAGACTCGAACGGCGCACCAGACGGAAGTGAACATTATGAGGATGCAATCGCCGCGTTTTTATTTTTTATTATTTTTAAATTGATTTCTAATAATAAACTTCATTTTTATATATTTTTCATGGATCTACTTTTATAGACGAGTGTCTACATGGAGGTTAATACATAGACTAATAAACATATTACCCCCGGGTATAGATAGCTTATTACGTGACGCTTACATATCTAGATCTATTTCTGCATAATATTTTAGAATGTATCAGAAAAATAAAATACACTTTTATTATTTTTCTATTTAATTATTTGCATTTTCCGTTTTAATTTTAAAATATTTTTTATTATTAATATTTTAATTTACAACGTAGAAATTTTATATTATAGACACACAACATTACAGCACACTAAACCGGATACCTGATACAAACTATGCTTCCCCGGAAACGTTTTAGGAAACCAACAAACCCATAGTAGAGAAACAGCAGGGACTAATCTAACGTGAAGGGGGTACAGGCAAGATAGACCACATCTTAAGAAGATGAAGTTTGATATAGTTATTATTTCAACTGACAGACGGATGCCACCTCAATCGACTAGTGACCAAAGACAATTGCAAAGTATTCGATACGCCGGTTCTCCAAATAATATAATACAAAATATATGCAATTTATTAAATTAAAAAAAATAATTTAAAATTAGCTTACTTAAATCACTGCTCGAGTGTAGTTCTTCAAGAGTGGAACTGGATAAATTGTGTAAGGTCGGTTGGCTTCCAGCGAAGCTATTTTGTGGTGACGAGGCCGGTGCATGTGTCGGCTGTCGAAGAGACAGGCTAGAGGTGCTACGAACTATGGGAGACGGCGCGTGCAGGCTGGTTCTGCTTCCATAAGATTCCTGAAATACATTTTTTTTATTAAATTAAAATAATATCGAGGCCAAAGTGTGACTGTAAAATCGACTGGTTGTGTGTTCGATTCCCACTTGAGGGGATGATATAGTTACTTAAATATATTTCCATTTCTTCGCTCTGGTGTCGAGGACAAGCGCGGCGTTGATTTCTGTAACTCAACATGCAATGCCTCCAGAATTCAGCATTAAGTGGAGAATGGAGTGTCTTACCACTAGGTTCCCTCTGCCTACCCTGCGGTGTACGGGATACAGCGTGAAGCTGATTTACTTTATTTTAAAATAATATTCGTGATCATAAATATTAAAATAAATATTTTATCGACATATATGAAACGTTACTTTTGAGCTTGAAGAACCAAATGCGTTATACTTTTTAGAAAACATATTTTTATGCGTTTGAACGTAGATTAATAGAACATAGGATTTGAACCCACAGCACTTCTTAACTTCCAAGAGGCGTGGATTTCCTAAAAAAGTAATTTTCCTTCCTAAAATATAACCAAAATGCGTTGTTTGTACTAATCAAGCTAATGAATGACGTTGTTATAAGATAACGTTTTGTATAAAACTATAGTAATTAATATATAATAATTACATATATTTACATACATTACTAATTTAGAATGTTAAATAACATTGATGTATCTAATTAAATAACGTGGTGGTTACATATTGTTATTGATTTTAACATAAAATAATATTATATATAAGACTATTATAATGAGTGATGACTTGATCATCACTTTCCTGCCTTAATGTAATAATTTGACTCTCTTATGATAATGCACCACATAATCGATACAAAACATTGTAATATTGGAACTATTTAAAATTTTAAGCACTTAAAATAATATTTATGCACCCAGTTAAGCAATTCTTGGAATTGAGCTTTAATACTCACTTGATGATCACGCGTAATCATATCACAACCGGACCCTGGACGTTTTTCATTTAGTGATTGGAGAGAAACGGACATTGACATTTGGCGTTGTAAAGATCTGTTTTGTCTTCTAAACATTTCAGTCGTATTCCTTACGAAACTATCCATTTTCTTCCTAAAGAAAGAAGATTTCCGTTCCAGTGGAGACTTTCCAATTGAATGCAAATCTAATTCAGACTGTGAGAAGCCCTCCTGCCTCGATAAGATCGTATGGTCTAGGGACAACTTTCTATCTCGAATGTTTTCGCTATGTTTACCATTTATATTACATACATTATTATCATTGTAATTTTGCTTATTACACCTTTCTCTGCTATCTAAAGAATTTACTGCTTCTTCTAATATAGTATTACATTCATTTTTATTTTCACGTTCATCAAATAAGTCTTTATCATAAATTTCATCAAAATGTATTTTATTATCCATTTGTATACGATCAATCTGGACATCTGAATTAGTTGCGCTTAGAAATTCAGACGATTCATTATTTTTTGAAGGGTCTAAGCAGTCGTTTTCAAAGTGATCTTGGTTATTCAAAACGTTACTGCAAGGCGGGGATAACAATCTCATATTATTATTCATCTTAACCGTCCTCAATATTTCTTTTATTTTAAGATTCTCCTTGATACTTTTAACATCGGTCAAAATTTGTGGATATTTGTCCTTATTCTCTTTTATCTGCTTATCCTTTTTCCATTTTTGTTTTAACCTATCCATATTGACACATAGACACCATAAAATAACACTAAAACTAAAACACTTTCTTCAATATAACAAATATTTGACACAATTTTCTAAATTATTCCACATGGCCGTAGAAGAACTTATCAGCTGCGGACGTCAACGTCACACCTGTATAAATCGTTTAATCATAGTGAAGGTTTGTGACGATAACAAATTATCGCTTGACTTACGATTCACAACTACCGAACGAACAGAGAGAAATTATAATATTTAGAACGAAAAATCTTACGAGTTAAATATTAAATAGCTACCAGTATAAACAAAGGATATTTTTAGTGCAAATTGAATTAATATGTTAAAAGAAATAAAATTAAAAAAAAAATACAATTCGAACGATATCTACCCTCTTGAGATTATCTTCGATAATAAAACAATGCATATCAATTTTTATCTTTTCTAGCTACGCACACAACTAAAGTCGTTATATTAACATAGTACTTATTTACTTTTATAAGTAAGTATTATATTAATATATGGCAAGAATAGAGATATTATAAATTTTAAGGTTTTAGTATGTAGTATAGGTGAGTACGAGTAGTTCGGCAAATATTTACTACATATGCAAAGTGGATTGCTGTCACGATAAATTAGACAATTGTTTTTTCTTATATTTGGAGTACCATAATAAAAAAAACAACATATATTTTTAATATCAAATAATTTCTTTAGTATATGTTTTTTTTTTGTACACGCTATTTAATTTTAATGTTTATAAGTATTCAAAACGAATAGATTGCGATTTTCCCCGATATAACTATACATTTATTTATTAAAAAATAAATTTAAATGCTTTCGTGTAATATACATATGTATATAATGTGCGTTTGCAGTATACACATTGTAGCGTCTAATATGTTTTTTTTTACAATTTGGGTTACTTTAGCGAAATTTCCATGAGAAATTTTGCTTACTAACAAAACGCTACCTATTTTGGCAAACGCAACCAATATTGTCAAGTTGAGGCCAGTCGTGGCGCTGTGGCATGAAGTGTGACTGAAAAACCGACTGGTTATGGGTTCGATCCCCACTCGAGGAGATGAAATATTTACTTAAATTTATATTTCCGTTTCTTTGCTCTGGTGTCGAGGCTAAGCGCGGCGTTGAGTTCTGCCACTCAACCCGCAATGCCTCTAGAATTCGGCAGAAAGTGGGGAACGGAGTGTCTTAACACTAGGTTCCCTCTGCCTACCCGGTGTGTACGGGATACAGCGTGAAGCTGATTTTTTTCTTCTGTTGTAAGTGTATAATTATTTTTTATATTAATATTTTTAATGTTTCGTACCTTTTAAGGAAAAAAGGATCAATTGTAAGAAAACTTTGCTGTCCGTCCATCTGTCTGTCCATCCTAAAAAGTCATAAAATATATACTTACACGTTTTATTTATTATTTTTTTATTCCGGACAAATGCAAATTTAACAATCTGTGATCAAGTGAGGGATATATGGCATTGTGTATTGAAATTATTGACAATACTCGCGGATTTATTTCAGCTTCACAGCTAGCAGTCTGAGTCCATAAGTTGCACACGCTGATCCTGCTCTTCTCCAAGTCTGTCTTTAGAATAACACGTTTCACAAAATATACACTATGTATCTGAGGCCTCAGACAAGAATGGATCACATTTAGACGAGCTCCACGGTTTGTATATTATTGGAGGTACTACTGGATACCACATCTCTTTTGTATCGGCTAGAACTGCTGGTGACATCTCTCTCCCGATCTATCATCTCCGCTGTTTCGATAACCATGTAAACATCCGAATCCATGTCCGCTTCTGTTTTCATAATTTCCTCTTGATAACAAACATTCGCAGTATAGATAGAACAATATTTTTGTATAGACATCTGTAAACAAGTAAAAATGCACGATACCTGCGACAATACCAGTTTCTCATATATTTTTTCAGAGTGTGACACCGTACACATATTTTATATTTGTCTCTATAACTTACTCATATAAAAATTGAAATAATAAGTTGTAAACAATTATAATCAACGGTAAACGGAATATGTATCTCATAAATTTAGGTAATATTGGATAAGATACAACACTGTATTGTTTTTTTTTTATTTTGTAATTTGTAAAGGATAAAAATGATTGCTATGGGTATCTTAGGAGGCAGACATACATATATTATATTTCGTTAAAATTGGTTCAGTGGTTAAACTAAGTATATACTTTTGACCCCAAAAATAAATTTTAAGTTCAAATATTTATGAGTGCTATTTATTTATTTTGCATGCAACAGAGTAGGCAGAGGATACCTAGTGTTAAGACATTCCACTCTCCAAATTCTGCCGAATTCTGAAGGCATTGCGTGTTGAGTGGCGGAACTCAACACAGCGCTTTGCCTCAACATCAGTACGAAAAATTTACAATATTAAATATTTGTTCCCTCGACGGGGAATCGACCACACGCTTAGTCACAGTGGTCACAGTAAGTATAAGTATAATTTTAATTATTATTTACATACATTTCATTGACCACAAAAATAAATTAACTGCAATATGCAAGCAATAACGCATATTAGTATAATTAGAATTTAATCACCTGATACTTGATAGTCGTACAGGGTGCCCTTATCACTGAACTCGTTTATTGATAGCATTGTTATTTGTTACACTACTGTGAGATATGAATCGCTTATTGCAATTACATGTACTACGTTATAAACTTGATTTTACTCACTTAATTTTACTTAATTGAGTAGTGAGTTCCGCCACTCAGCACGCAACGCCTCCAGAATTCGGCGGAAATTGGGGAACGGAGTGCCTTAATACTAAGTTCCCTCTGCCTACCCTGCTGTGTGCGGGATACAGCGTGAACCTGGTTTTAAGGTTGCTTGATTAATAAAAAAGAGATAATATAATAATTTTCATATCAAGATTTTTTTTTTCAGCTTCACGCTGTGCCCCGCATTTACCAGGCAGAGGGAAACTAGTGCCGCCGAATTCTGGAGGCATTGCGTGTTGAATGGCGTAACTCTACGCCGGGCTATGCCTCGACTCGGCTATGTCTAGTGAAAGACACATATAGCATAGGATCAATTTTAAATACTCTGCGCTTTGAAAAAGTCCACTTCACCAATGCCGCAAAAGGTTAATTTAATTAGGAAGGGAAAAAATAGACAACTTAAGTAAAAAATCAACTAGGGATTAGTTAATACGTATTTGTTTTATTCGTACTTATATTATAGATTTGAAGGTAACTGTCTGTCTGTGACGCAGTCACGCCCAAACCGCCGATACGATTGTAATAAAATTTCATATAGTTAGGGATACTTGAGGATTTTGGGATGAACAAAGGCTACTTTTTTTTCTTATATTTGTAATATTCTACTTTTCTATTTGATAAGCAATTTATTATCTGATATGTTAATTACAGCCGTCGCTAAGCCATAAGTAATTTTGTCGTTTTAAGAAAAGCTAGCCCAAAACCCCTGAACACTTCCTGAACACTTACATAGCATACTTTGCCCTACGTTCTGTTATTATATTTCATGATGCTTTTAATTTTAATTATTTTACGTTGACAATATTGATAATATAGCTAGCTGATTTTGTTTACATTTTTATTATTACCTGGGAGTGGTGGGTTTTTTTCTGATATACCCAATTCATTTCAAATACTCAGGTATGTTTTATAATATGAAGATTTTTTATATCCCTTTGTTATTTTTACCTATTATTCTTTTTCGGCTTATTTTGATTAATCCTATTGAAAACTGAAAATAAATTTATTTCATATACTAGCACACACGTGCGGCTACGCCCGCTTGAAATATACGAGTGTTTATTTAAATGAAATTAAGAAAGAACCGGACAAGCGCGCGTTGGACTGGCCCACCGAGGTTTTTGTATCAATTTCAGGATCGTAATTGGGAATGCTAATATACATATAATAAGTATAATTAATGTTAAGAAAACAATTTTTCTAACTCTTACAATACCTACTAAATCTTGCATGGAATAAAAGGAAATTTATATATAACTCCACTCAATGTCTAGTCCTATTTAATAAATAAACTTGACTAACTTAGACTTCAGTCGCATTATTTCATTGAGTTTAGACAAATAATTGTAAAGACAGCGAACTTAGCCGCATTTCTCATACAAGTTAAAATCATTTTGATATGTTGTTAACTACTTAAACTTACTTAAAACTTAAACTTCAATATAACTAGTTATGACGACGACAGTCTTGAGTGCATGAACGTGAGTAATTCATGTTCTTCACTATTTGTAAGCTTGTTTAATCACATCAATATAGAATATACGACTGCATTTACCAGACTATTCTAACACCACGTGTGAAAGTTAGACACCGGAGTACGCAGAGAAAGCCGGTAAGCTTCTTACGAGCTTCTTACGAGCTTCTTACGAGCTTCTTACGAGCTTCTTACGAGCTTCTTACGAGCTTATTTCAAAAGGAAGGTCAGTCTTCATACAAAACATCTTTAAAGCAAACCCACACATTTACTCCTTTCCGTTGAAATTCACCAACAATTATTATTTTTAGTAACGCCTCGCCTCGCTATATGAACAATTCAAAATAAATAAAGCGAAATAATTAATTATGAAATGATGCAATTATCAACGGAAAAGCCAATACGGGAACACAAAGAAATGTTTTATATACAAAATTAATTAAATGTTTCCCTTTGTAACAACAGCATTTATGTTTATAGAAATGGGTATATTTTCTTTTATTAATTACTTTCATAACTTTTTCATTTCTAACCTAGCGTTGCAGATACGGATCCTAGCAAAGTAAAATACTGATTAAATACGATGTCAAAATATATGTTATTTTATACTGGTGGCGCAGTGGTACAAAGTGTGACTGTAAAACCGCCTGGTTGTGGGTTCGATCCCCACTCGAGAAGATGAAATATTTACTTAAATTTATATTTTCATTTCTTCGCTCTGGTGTCGAGGCAAAGCGCGGCGTTGAGTTCTGCCACTCAACACGCAATGCCTCCAAAATTCGGCAGAAAGTGGGGAACGAAGTGCTAATTTAATTTAATTTAATTTTTTTTTTAATTAAATCAGGTAATGCGTTTCTTTCAGCAGGAACTAGAAATGAATAGTTTATTTCTCCGAACATACCAGTGAAAGAAGTCACAGCTATTCGTTATTTTCATGCAACTTTTACTATTGATTCCGGTCATATTGTAGACTTCGAAAACCGTTCAAATAAATAATCACTTTTTTTAAACATAAATGAAATAAAATATTTGAAAATTTTTAATTTCGTTTTAGGAACGTGATATAACCAACTGCATAACAGAACTAAAAACAAATTAAAGAAATAAAACGCGACTTCAAAACTAAATCTATTTGCAAAAAACTAGATTGTAAAATATAATATTTTAATTACTTCAAAATTAGATAAAATTCTATGCCAATTTATTAAGTAATCACAGAGTTAGGAATAGTAGTGAGTTCAATCCCCATTCGAGAAAATGAAATATTTATTTAAATTTATATTTTCATTTCTTCGCTTTGGTGTCGAGGCAAAGTGCGTTAGCACGTTAGTTCCACCACGCACAATGCGTGAATAGTCAGCTTCACGCTGTATCCCGCACACAGCAGTGTAGGCAGAGGGAACCTAGTGTTAAGACACTCCATTCCCCACTTTCTGCCGAATTCTGGAGGCATCGCGTGTTGAGTGGCAGAACTCAACGCCGCGCTTAGCCTCGACACCAGAGCGAAGAAAATGGAAATATAAATTTAAATAAATATTTCATCTCCTCGAGTAGAGATCGAACCCACAACCAGTCGGTTTACAGTCACACTTCGTGCCACTGCGCCACGACTGGCGAACTTAATAATTAAATATATACTTGATATTTCTTAAGGTAGTTAACGTTTCCGTCTTACCTCCTCCCCTCCCCTCCCCCTTCCCCTACTGCATTGCAGAAGGCTACAGCAAGTTACGATAGCCCGTCATGTTACGACCAGCCATACTTGTAAGTCTCGGGACGTGGAACGACAGGTGGTTTCATATCGCCGCCGGGAACATTCTCGGTGAAATATAACAGTCTAAAACTTGTAGGATTCTATACAATTTACGAATAATATTCATTTTATATATAAGTACTTATATAAAAAAATCAGCTTCACGCTGTATCCCGCACACAGCAGGGTAGGCAGAGGGAACCTTGTGTTAAGACACTCCGTTCCCCACTTTCTGCCGAACTCTGGAGGCATTGCGTGTTGAGTGGCAGAACTCAACGCCGCGCTTAGCCTCGACACCAGAGCGAAGAAATGGAAACATAAATTTAAGTAAATATTTCATCTCCTCGAGTGGGGAACGCACCCACAACCAGTCGGTTTTACAGTCACACTTCGTGCCGCTGCGCCACGACTGGCCTCAAGTACTTATATAATATGCTTTAAAAATACACCAATAAAGCTGTTCTATTCTAGTCCATTCTAATAAGGTGTTTAAAATAGCTCTTAAGGCAAATCTTATCTGTCTAGACACTTGGACTCTAGATAGATTTATTGTTATTTTATTTTTGAATTATCTATTTGAGTGAGAAAATATCAGTAAAACTAAAACCTTTTGTACTCGTTTTTCTACACAGGTATAGAAAACATAATAAAGTAATAATAAAGATAATTGATCATATTTCAATGTGAACGGCGAGATTTTTCCAATTATACTAAAATTATTACCGTATGCCTAAAATTATAACTTAAAACCACTAAAGTTCACTAGCCTGGAATACTTTATAGATCGTGATCTGCTACTATTTGTGAACTATAGCTTAAGTTATTTATTCCAAGATAGACTTTATTTAAAATACAGAATTTATTATTCATTGAACACAGAAGCGTTTAAAATTATATTCAATTTATTTTATACTAATGCCCGCTCGCAATTGGGTTTGCGTGGATTACCTCAATTATAATGCTTATATATTTTTCTCTAGCTGGACTCTTATAGTTCTTCATCAGTTACTCCAGATAAATTCCTACAATTTTTAGACTCCAGATCTTTAATTTTTATATCAATAGTAAACCAGACAAAGTGGACCTTATCAGAAAAGGATACGGAAATGGGGAATACTCGCACACTCTGAACATTAACGAATGTCATAGAGATGCATTAATTACTGTGACGCCGAGTAAGACGCTATCAGTAAATTCATTCGCCGGGGAAATAAAGGTTCGATGGCTGATATAGTGGAACATAAGATAAAAAATGACTATTTCCTTATGAGATGATGAGCCAATAATGATATTAAGAAATCAAATGCCAACTGCACCATAATCAGCTTCGACGATCACCACCGTCCACTCCCAACATTTTGAAGAACTCTTCTAGTCCCTCCAATACTGTAATATCTATTTGACATTGAAGACGAGTTAACAAGAACGCAAGTTATGTGGTGTCAATTTACTGAGGCCGATTATTCTTCACTTCATTCATTCAAGCAAATTAAGAAAACACACAGCAACAACAAAGGCGCCGATTTTGAAAATGAAGAAGTCTCAAAATTACTTGTGCAATTCGGAGAAAACTACTGGGATGACGAAAATATTTTATGGACTTTTCAACATTTGCAGTTGGGTTTCAATGCTTACATTATTGTCACAGGTGATAAGAAACACTCATTGGGCCCAAGAGTTAAAAAATTGGTCAAATTCTTAGTTATGCCACTTATATATTGTACGTTGTTACCACAGTCCATAAAAATTAAAATAAAAAATATTTTGAGTTAAACGAAAACAACGAAGACAATATGCTAAATTCCACAAAGTTCTGACCAAATTCATGCATACCGCAATGTAAAGATTGTAAATGGAGGAAAGGAGACAGCTTGCGGAAACAAAGACAGCTTGAGAAATATTTTACAAAATCTACAACATATATTTTTAGCAATCGTTGTGAGAAAGTAGCATTTTTATAAATAGGTGAAAACTATTAAATATATATCGAGGGTCGCAAATTACGTTAATATTAAATTGTGTTTCGATTACCATAAAATATTCATTTGCATAGCTTTATTTGTCATTACCGTATTCTATTTTGGTCCAATAAATTTAAATACAACAAGTTAGTATTTCGCTCGCGGCTTTGTGAAGTGACCAACACGATATTGTTTGGTTACTTCCCTTGTAAGCATATTTAGGGTACAATAAAAAAAACATAATTACGATATCACATTACAATGGACGATACCGACTTAAAATAAATATATAATGTTAGAAATCGGAAGCAGTTAACAAATCCATGGCTTTTATAGACTTTTTACCTACTAGTTTGCTAAAAATAGTTAATAAATATTTAACTAATTAAATAGTATGTTCCTTTTGACGTGATAACGTCCTACATACCGATGGACGCCGGTTATACGCACGAAAAAACATGACTCATTGTCACGTTCCGCCTGAGCTGAGAGTGCAATCCAGAGTTCGCGGAACGAGCGATGGAGAAGCGCGATCGGCCTACTCGTTCGACTTTTGACGCATATATATATATATATATATATATATATATATATATATATATATATATATATATATATATATATAATACAAAATAATGATAATTCAGTTAGAGTAATTGTCCAAAACGTAATGTTTTATGTTGTTAGAAACCGATTTTAAAGACAACGGTTTTTTTATTTATAACCATTTTTATATATTAACTTCCTTTTTATTGACCTATTTATTATATATGTCCAACTCTATAGTATTAACATAGCAAAGTGTTAACATCTATACTACTTGGTTTTCAACATAGCTAAAAGCCAGCTATAATTTAATGAGGTTCCCAGATGATATAATTAATTAATTTTAACCCACACCAAAGATTTTCTAGAAAATACGGCTAGAATTTATTCAGGGTACTGGCACCAGTAACTAACCTTACCAGCTAGCGAAACTTTTATTTTTTAATCCGAAAATAAGGATACAAACATAATTAATTAAATTAAATTAGCTTCACACTGTATCCCGCATACAACAGGGTAGGCAGGGGGAACCTAGTGTTAAGACACTCCGTTCCCCACTTTGAAACATAAATTTCTTAAATTTTGATAAATAAACTAAATGCATATTTATGATGATTTTCATTTAGAATTTAAATTTACAATAGAGCCAAAATATGTCCGTATTTCTCAACTTGTTATTGTATTCATTTATTAAGAGGTTAAGCACAATGTATTTTTTTACCTATTTATTTACTTTTTTAACTTGCTTATTATTTTTTTACAATGACAGTTATCCTTTATTATATTCAATTTTAATAAAAATATAGACAATAAAAATAAAAATACAAATTTTTATGCAAAATAAAAAAAGTATAAGATATGCGCTAGAACGAATGACATTACAGCTTTTATAACAAAATTATGGCCTAAACAATTTAAGGACTTTTAATATCACACTGGCTGACAAATATACTCAAATTATTTTCATTTTTATTTTAGCATAAGAGAATTTGTATTCGGCGCCCATATATTATGTCACGATTGATTATTAGGTATCGATTACTGAGTGTCGATAACTGGCGAGTTTTTCTACTTTTGGCTTATACAAGCTTAATCCAGTTTGAACTTATTTTAATGTTACCAAATTATATATTTTGGAAACAAAAAGTATTTAATTATTTTTATTTGTAATTATTATTTAAAAAAATATATAACATTTTATATATCTGTAATGAAAATATGATACTTCCATCTTTATATCAAAAACAAAATATTTCTTTGCACCTAAATACATTCCTCATGTTTAAAACGTCCGATTATTTTGTATTTGCTCCGCTGACTTTTGGAAGCATTGCGTGTTGAGTAGCGGATCTCAATGCCGCGCTTTTGCCTCCACACCAACGGGATGGAACCCACAACCAGTCGCTTTTGCAGTAACAATTTGTGCTCCCTAGTAGGGTATATACGTACGTATATATTACTACACTACTACCAGCACTTTTAACGTCTACGTTGATATATGCAAATTATAATATACATTATTACATTTACATATTCAAAATATATTTACAATATTATATTTACAATATTTTGAATATACCTAGTGTATATTATATAATTCTTCCAACAATTATCCTTAATTCTCTTCAGTTTTTACAAGTATATTTATGTATCTGCAATTGCAATAAAACTTTTTCTAACTTATTATAGTTCGGATCTCAATGAACCTGCGTCCAGCGTTTTAGATGCGTGACCATTTCGTCATCACGGCTTAATCGTTTGTTGTTGCGTGGAGTTCTTCGCCTCGATGATAGGTTGGCCACAAAGATTCAAGACTAACTGTTCTTGTAAATTCTTGGATTTAGCAACTACCATGTCCAGAATTTGTGGTCCACGGTTATATTATTTTATATATATTTCCATATCACCCCATTTCCGAAGTTGGAACACTTGAATATAATTGACTCAGATGAACTGTTTTTATATATGAATTTTGTACAATATATATAAAATAAATGTAATATTTTCACTCACTGACAGTTTACAAATTAATTTGTTTTTAATTTATGTGTATATTTAAATACAAAACATACTCGATAATAGACTTATTCTCTTCAGTATTATTAGTGCTATTTAACACACTTTTATATGTTAAATTTACACAAAATATAAAGTTAATGTCTAATAGACCTAGATCCCAGCGCCGCCAGACCTACGTCATTTTAGCAAAGCTGGAATTTTTAGCATTATTAGTCCAATACGTAGTGAGCACGGTATGGGTACTCACTAACTTGAAAGTGGGGACGTTTCAGAGGTAGCTCAAACTAAAGGTACCTAAAAACCATGCCTACCTACGTCAAAGTAGCAAGGCTCGTATTTACGTATGTTATTAAGAATATTGTAAAAAATATGTATTCAATATTGCCAGACCATTTACTGGGGCCGTTACTCCCGCCAGACGCCCTAAAGGTTGTTTAAAATTGAGGCAAACTACGTCATACTAGCAAGCCTAAATTTTACATATATTATTTAAGGCACTATTTCGAGACCCATTCTAAGCAGCCAGACCAATCCGTGGGGCCAATCGTCCTCCCAGACGCGATAAATCTCCCGTAGGAGTGAGGACAAAATACTCCTTGGGTGTGTAGCGCGTTTTCTATATAGTCTGTTATGGTGTTGTCAAAGTTGTCAAGACGAATTAAAATATTAGTTTTAATTATAAATAAATATAAGGAAAGAAACTGGAGGAATGGAAAATATATTACAGTGTGTTTTTTGTTATAAGTCGGATAGAAAATTAATATTATTTAATAAAGATACGTTAAAAAATTGTCAAAAAATTTTAATATATAGAAAGGAACATAATTTAAAATTTAAACATGTTGATTTACCTACTGAATTATATGAGTGTGGTTATCATAGAGAGTGCTATAAATCGTTTACAGGATTAATGAAAAAATATAAGTCAAAACCAGGAAAACTTAATTCAGAGTATACTTCGTCTTCGTCTTCATCAACAATAGAGCCGAAAAAAAATTGAGAAATTTTGACGCGAGTAGCTTACCGCCTTGCAAAAGCGAACTACTTCAACAGTTTCGACGAGCAAATTATATTGCAAGTATTTGGATTAATGCTCATTTGAAGCATCCTAATATTCTCAATCCCGTGAATAATGTGTGGATACTGAAAGACAATCAGTATGATTTTCATTGGTTTGATGGTGATCAATTACCAAATTTCGTAAGCGACTCACTTAAAAATGAATTAGGTATTAGTTTTTTCTTTAAAGTAAAATTCTAATCAGCTTCACGCTGTATCCCGCATACACCCCCTTCGCCTAGGTAAAGGGAATCTAATTTTAAGATACTCCGTTCTTCACTTTTCACCAAATTCTGGAGGCATTGCAGGTTGATAGCAGAACTCAACGCCACCTTTCTACCTCAACACCTGAGCGATAAAATGGAAATATAAATTTAAATAAATATTTCATTTTTTTATGGAAAAAGACAAGGCAAACGAACGTACGGGGCCGCGGTAAGTGATTACCGCGGCCCAGGACGTTGAAAGCGTTTAAGGTGGAGATAGACGTGCTTTTTGAAGGTCGATTTCCTCGAGTGGGGATTGAACCCACAACCAGATCACATGCTCCTGCTTCACAACTGACCTCAAAAATATTTTCCTTTATTTATTAAAATATGTTCACAACTTCAATTTATTACTTATTTTACATAGAGGACCCAAATGTCGATGGAGATGACGACGAAAATGAATATAATATTCAATGTGAATCTGATTTTGAAGAAAGTAAAGACTCTGACAATAATGACATTGATGAAGATTGATATAAATATATTGAATAATAAAAAACATAAAATGATATACTTTTATTTTCACCAATTCATTAATTTTTAATTATTTTAATATTAGTAAGTAATTAGAATTTATTTACTAAACAAACAGACCCACGCAGTTTTTTTAAGTATGGTTATCTATACTGTAATACGTATACATGCGTATTATGATTTTTTGAGAATTGATAAAATTTTGCTCGAAAAAGTTCCTATATAATATAATTAATATTTTAATTCTTACATTAGTAATTCGTCTTGACACCTTTGACAACACGATCACAGACTATATAGAAAACGCGCTACACACCCAAGGAGTATTTTGTCCTCACTCCCACGGGAGATTTATCGCGTCTGGGAGAACGATTGGCCCCACGGATTGGTCTGGCTGCTTAGAATGGGTCTCGAAATAGTGCCTTAAATAATATATGTAAAATCTAGGCTTGCTAGTATGACGTAGTTTGCCTCAATTTTAAACAACCTTTAGGGCGTCTGGCGGGAGTAACGGCCCCAGTAAATGGTCTGGCAATATTGAATACATATTTTTTACAATATTCTTAATAACATACGTAAATACGAGCCTTGCTACTTTGACGTAGGTAGGCATGGTTTTTAGGTACCTTTAGTTTGAGCTACCTCTGAAACGTCCCCACTTTCAAGTTAGTGAGTACCCATACCGTGCTCACTACGTATTGGACTAATAATGCTAAAAATTCCAGCTTTGCTAAAATGACGTAGGTCTGGCGGCGCTGGGATCTAGGGGTATAACTTCTTTAACTTTTTCACAATTTACAAATTAAGCTGTCAATGCCTACTAAGTATATGTTATTAAATTGACAATAACAGTTTCTTTTAATGTATTCGAATAAAAGTTATACAATAGCAAATAGAGTGTTTTATACAGTGTTGCTAGTGCTGATTAACATGGGATACAATTTTTTATTGTTTATTATAGTAAATGTATATTAGATTACTATGGAACAGTTAATAAGTTGTAAACATTTAAGAAAACACCATTCAGATATATAAATATATGAAAAAAAGTAATTAAGGCTGGGTATAATAAAATTTGAGGACAGTTGCTAGGTACCTGATGTAGAATAGACCCATACAAAACTAATAAACTATTCGTTCTCTTTGTTAAAATATATAGGTTTTATATTAATAAAATTGCAAAGGCATACGTGAAAACTTCGGGTATATGTAAAGAGCGTAAAATAAACATGCGGATGAGAGAAGGCTGGAACCGAAAATAAAAAATAAACTGAGTGCCGTTCGATGTCGATGCCAAACAGAAAGTGATTCATGAGACGAGTGAAAAGTAATGTGTCTTTGCAGTGTGCAGGCGTATACAAAATAGATTAGATAGTAGACTGTGATTGTGACAGTAGCTTATCACACATTAGTCAAACTTAGAGAAGATGTCAAGAACGGGCATGTATTGAAATGGATTGTGTGTAAGCATACAACAAATAAAGGCAGCCATTTTACAGATTTCATGAACTCCATATCCTCTCTAGAGAAAACAGAAGTATTCCTAGAAAGATTCGCGGGACTATTCCAGAACAAAAACATGTTAATTCAATAGAGGGGGAGGTTTGGAAACTTTCTACCACCTGGGACCCACTCCTAAAAACTTTGAAGTCTCAAGCTCGCCACACCAGAAAGCAATTATCAGGTCCATCGCTACGCGAGGCAATTGACCACAAAATAGTCTCCGCTGAAATTATAATGTACAAGCCATTAAAAATTTACCCACTATTAAATAAACAACTTACTTACACGTCTTATATTTTAACGTATTTTTATACCTCATACTGATGGAAATATGTTTAAAGGCTAGCCGTGGTCGTGTGCCATTTTAATTTTATCTTGTTATTATAATGAATCTGTTTTGCTACAGTAGGTGGCATACGACTACGGCTTCGATCTTCGTACTTTTTAGAGCGTGTTTTAGTAATTGGGTTTTAGTTTTTAAACTTTCTTTTTATTTAATTTATTTTGATGTCATGTGAATTCGTGCCAGGTATACTTGTTATGTAGATAATATTTATAATATAGCAGTTAATATTTTTTCTTCTTCTTCAATCATCAAATTCTTGCAATCATCAGGATATTGCAATAAAACTTAATAATGTTTACATATGTGAAATGTACTAACTGAAATGCACTACATCTTCGAAAATTTCTTTTTAGTTCTTTACTGTTAGTCCTCTAGAGGACGCCGTCGTCAATTAGATGACGATTAAGAGGCTTCTCACGTCACTCATTTGTCTTATTATGAAAACTAGTTTAGAAGCACACAGTCATGTCAAAATCATATCCTCTTTTTTGCTTCGCCGTAGTCAGGTAAAACGCATGTGCGTTGGTGGTAGTTTAATATAATATGTATGCCAATTGACAGACGAATGCCACATCCGTCTACTCATGATTACGGACCGTTGCAAAGAGTTCGGAAAGAAACGTCGGGGTTTAAAAATGTATCAGACGAAATATACGTGATACGTGTACTTCGTTTGAAATGAAGGTGATTTATTCGCCATGTCTGAGTTGTTGGTATTGGTTAAGGCAATGTGGAGAACACTCATAAGATATAAGTAAGAGTAAATTTATTTAGTCAAAAATATATTAAAAAACGATATTTAAATAATAGTTTTTATTAAGTATCCATTATAAAACATTCTAGTGTAAAAATGTTTAATCAGATGAAATAACCGCTGTGTGTATACATTAGATTTATAAAGAAAAAACATATACAAAATATACAATTTTCATATATAAAACTACTTCAGTATAGGTTACTTTTTCGCCGGGATATCCGGTACATCAAACTCACTGACTTGAGCATCAACAAGCTGTTTACTTCTGAGTTTAATTACCGCGTGGCTCGGCACGTTAGCATCTTCCATTTCAAATTCTATTAATCCTGAAGAAGAAAAAAATACTCAATAAATGAATAAAAATTAAAATTTGACATCTTTTGGTATACTATATATTATAGATACGTATTGGTGTTATATTAAAATAAAAAATATGTGGGTACATTAAATATATTTGCGAAAAAATTACTAAGAGATTAGGTAAAAATTGTAATAGAATATGAAATGACTTTTATGTCTCTTTTTTATTTGTGCTGGACGTATCCGGACGGATTTGATAGAATATTTTTTATTATACAGCTACTAAACCCGGGACATTCGACGAAGAACCATAACAAACTGGAATGGCTCGAGTATATTCCCTGATAATCGATCAATACCTTAATATACCTAAAATATTCGAAGATTTTAGTATATAAATCCATTGTTTACTTTTGCACCACAATAATTAACTACTATCGATTCGCTATTAACAATACACTATGCTGCTGCCACAATGACGAAACTAACACAACGGGTGACCAAGAGTGCAATCTATCGGGACACTTTACCGAAGAATAAACAAAATTTATTAACAAAATAAAAATATATAAGTGTATCGAACGTATCGTATCGTATATACAAATCGAACTTGAAAATACATTGTTAGTCATAGAAGGCTTCAGTATGAGGTTTTAATGACATGGCAATTTTAAAAAAGGCAGAGTAGCGACCGTCGAAAATGTAATGAGCGCTGAAGCGCGCTGTTTACTCATAAGTCTTCGTTTTAACTAAGAGAAACGAAATATTTTTTGAAATTTAATTTTGCTTGTCCACAGATTCTCCTTCAAGGGTATATCATATATTTATTACAGTGTTAAACATTTTTTTTATTAAGTAAAACAATTTCTCTGCTCTTAATATAAGCCTTAGTTACAACAATCATTTTTTCATCAGGGCCAATTTTTTTTCCCTTGAAGCTTATGTCTGCAATGAGCCAGTAGTTTCTGGGGAGCCAAATCTGGAAAAAACGATGAGTGAGATAAAAATTCAAAGCGTAATTAATCCAATTTAACCACTGTTTTCATTTACTTGTGACACGGGGCATTATCGAAACAGCGATTTTTTTCTGGACGCTTTTTTAACTGGCTGCTGTCCACTCTATTGTTGATCTTTTAAATTCAAGTGTAGTGATGGTTCATATTACATCCATTGTCACATATCGAAGTATCTTATTTTCTCAGAACACATCGCTCTAAATTGTCAATCTGTTGTTATTCCTAGTTCAATGTGAGCTATCGCGACACCCATTTCGAAATCGTGAAATGAAAAAGTCAGACTAAACAGTAAAGGCATTACTTTCTCAAAACTTATGAAGAAGATAAAGAAGATGTTATCTATTTCAAGCAACATAACTTTATGGTCATTCAAAACTATTTTTGTGAACATTTTTAGTTTTACCGAAAGAATTTTGGGAATAAGAAAAAAATTACTAGCACTTAATTTAAATAAAAAAAATATTGCAACTGCTATAGCCAACAAATAGTTATAAATAAAAACTCATCAATATAGTAAAATCTTATTTAAATGCATTTAATTAGAACTTATGGGACATCACTTAGAAGACCGTGCCAGTAGTTGTAAGGTTACTCACTGACACATGAAATATATAATCTTAGAGTATTCGTAAGTATGGTGAATAATTATAAAGTATTAATAAATAAAAAAATACTAAATTAAAAAACGTATAAAAATTATGAACGCAGTGGTATTTTATTTTTTATAATTTTTTATACGTTTACTTATTAAGCATTTTTCTTTCCTAACTGGTTTCCTTCTTCTCTTCCTGGAATAGCACTTTAAAAATGATAAAAAAAACATACGGAAAGCGTTACAAATACGTTTTATAAAACAAATAAAAAAAACAAAGAAAATCTGAACATATAGTATATTTTTTTAGTCTACACTCAACAATCAGATTCAACGTAGATTTAGATAAATCGAAGTAAGGACCCGTAAAATATGACCTAATATTATCGGATTCCTAAATAATCCTCTCAGTAAGCAGTTCTAAGCGAAATATTACCAGAGTTCATCGCACAGTTTACAGAAATGATTCACGCAATTAGACTTGTTGACAACAAATTCCTGCAGCTTATACCCAGATTGGATTTCAATTCAATTCTTTCAATTCAATTCTTCTCATTCATAATAATTGTTATTTATTTCCATAAAATAAAAAAAAAGTTGAGTTCTGTCATTCAACACACAATGCCTCTAGAATCCAGCGGAAAATGTGGAACGCAGTGTCTTAACACTAACTTCCCTCTGCCTATCCTGCTGTGTGCAGAGTATAGCGTAAACTTGTTTTTGTTTAATTTATTTCCAAAAAGAAAGTAACTACTGAAGCAATAATATTACATGAAAGAGACTTGCGCAAGTTAAACAGTTATAAATTGGTTCCCTAAACTAGGAACAAATCTGAATTTTCTTTTAGCTGTGATTGGAAAATAGAAAGTGAATGGTATGGAAAATAGTAATTACCAACTTGAAGTCTTACTTAACTTCCGTTGAATTTTTTATTGAAAAATATACACTTCAATAAATTCTTCTACTAAGGTAGTTTTATAAAAGTTTAGTTAGGTTCTGATTATGGAATCCAGTTAAATTTATTTATTTTTTTGTTCAAAGTTGTAGTATCAATCGAACATAGAATCATATTAGAAGTTACAAAAGTACTCACTTACATATGGAAATGGCACGGATATATAGCCGATTCAATGAAATAAAATGTTAAACTACTTTTGATAACAAATATAAAACAAATGACTGAAAACACTGTTATTTACCTCCTTCAGCCGTAACCTCTTCTTTAAAGTTGTCCTTCATAAATCTGGCTAGTATGTTATGATAAAAGAGTCTTGCACTAGCTCTCACTTCATCGTTTATATCCATCTTAGATATAGCTTGTATGAGCAAGTTAATTTTTTGGCGTGCATTTATTATTAATTTATCGACTGGAAAATATTATATATATGTAATTTTTTGGGTAATAAGTACTAGTAATTAAGTTTATCAATAACAACCAGCAAGACTTTAAAAATATGCGGTCCCACCAAGCGTAAGCACGAATAAAACGGAGGAGTATATATATATATATATATATATATATATATATATATATATATATATATATATAAAAGTAAACTAAACTAAACTAACTTCACGCTTTATCCCTAGCGGGGTAGTCAGCGGGGTATATATATATATATATATATATATATATATATATATATTTGAGTTCATAAAATAAATTGCACATATTATTATATGTTATTCTATTCTATGACTTAAAGCATAATAATCAATACGTTGTTTTTCTCTCAGCTCCACAATGTATTCCGCAACATAGCAGAGTAGACAGATGGAACCTAGGGACCTTGAGTTCAGACACTCCGTTCCCATTAAAACACTTGCATTGTTTTTTGAATGGCCGAACTCAACGTTGCGCTTTGCCTTTAACAGAGCGAGAAAATGAAATTATAAAATATTTAATTTCCTCGAGTGGGAATCAAACCCACAACATAAAATCGCGTATACAGTCGCACGCTTGTGCCGATGCATTACAACTGATTTCTTTAATAGGTTTGTTAGATTTGAAAGGCTGTGTTACCAGTCAGTGAACCAAAGATGAGAAAAAATAAATGAGACCTATTATGTTTACGATAAATAAATAAATAAATAAATAAATACATAAAAAAATAAATAAATATTAGTCATACACTAAACAAACTGTCATTCTGTCCATAATACCCCCTATATCTTCGAGTTGCTGTTGCTACATTCAATCTTTAATCGACTAAGGTACTTGTTTCGCTGCACAACAAAGAAAAAACTAAAATTCACTTACAATCAGTTTCCAGTTCAGGGATCGGTTGAAGCATATCATCGAGTGCATATTGGAGCGCTGACGGTGCACCTGTTAAAGGTCTTTCTACGATCGGCTCGCCTATAGAATATAATTAATCAAATATTAAATTACACTAAAATTTCTATACTACAAGAACACAACAAAACATAAATTGCGTATAAAATATATTAAATAGTAGATTAAATTTATAATTACATTTTAATCACAATAAAATTCGTTATAAAATTTAACTACGCATGGTTACTGTGACCAAATATAATTTTGCAACGGCACTGTGATTGACGTGCAAATTATCAACTACAAATTATTTCGTATTAAGCACAATTTTGGTAGAACAAAATGTTCTGTTTTATAATATAAGTTGTGAGTTATTATATAAAATTATAAATTAAAGGCATTTCAAATTGATAATGAAAGATATTGTAATCATAAATAATTATAAAGTAATCGATAAGTGGTTTTTTTAAGAAGAAATATAATAATCTACCTATATCAATGGCGGAACTGGGGGGGTGTGAGCTGTGCATTCGCACCGGGCATCAAAAGGAAAGGGGCATCAAAGTCTACAATCAATTTTTCTATTTTTTTTTCAATCAAGAATCAAGAAATGTACAAGAAAAATGAGGGAATGAAAATGAAAAATACAAGCTCGCAATCATTTCACTATCACTAGTCGATACTATTGATTTTGAACTAAAATCGAATGTTATAACTTATATATAGTTTTGAAGCAATAAAAAATTATATATCTACTCTACTGTGTTTTGAAAGCTAAAATTATTTTGACCATTTTAAAGGGCATCAAGTCATAAGCTGCACCAGGCAGCAATTACCCTAGCTTCGCCACTGACCTATATTATTTATTATTTGATTAAATCAATTTAAAAGAAAGTCGCGCTGAGTTTTTTGCAATGGTTCTTCTCAGGTCTAACTGAGGAATTTACTTTAATTAACTGGTGGTAAATTATTTGTTTTTGTTTATTCTACAGTTTTTATTATATCTCGGGAACAAAATCGGCAAATTTGAAGAAACCAAAGAAATTATTTTATCTACAACCTACACTGGCGTAATCCAACTCTGTTTTGGAAAATTAATGAATTAAACTTTAGTGAGAAGTCAATCAGAGTTATGGAGGAGACAAACTTAAGTTATTATCTGTTTTATCAGTATATCGTGTTACGTGTTGGCTCACTAATACATCTTTATATTTCTACCTGGTTGGTAGGTAACCATAAAACCCAACATAATATCTACATAAAAGTTTTTGACCTTTGAGCTTTCCATGGTCAAAAACGCTCGGAACGCCGTGAACAAAGAACAACAACGAAAAGGACATATGCAGACTGAATCCTCATTTTTTACCGCCCGCCGCGTCCTTTGATAGCTATGACAAAATTTTGATGCAGACGAATTTATCCGCGCAGAAATAAAATTTAATTACTTCTTCCACATATTTATATTAATTTTAAGTAGTTGACTTATAAATATTGACAACCTTAAGTTTGCCGGAATATGACACTCATTTTGTATGAAATTAACTACAAAATAAGTTCGTAAATATTTTTTTCTATGAAATGTATTATAAAATTAAACTACTCGGCGAATATCAAAGCAAAAGAGATACAGAAATGCTCTTATCTTTTGATTGCAATGGCTCAAAAGCTTAAGGTTCTGTGCTTCTAGGCACTACAGACGTTAATATTTGATATTAATTTCAGCTTAATATCTCTTCGCGATCTCGAGATAAATAGTCTTGATTGACGGACAAAAAAGTGGTGCTATAAGGGTTCCGTTTTTACCATTTGGGTACGGTACACACACTTACCAACACTGGATAGAAGTTGGTTAATTTGTTGCAGAGAAGTCTTCATCTCAATAATAAGACGGCCTTTTTCGTCTAACAGCCGTTTTAAATTTTTTTCTTCTTTCTCTTCAGCTTTTATCTCTGCTTTAAGTTGTTTTTTTTCTTGGACGTATCTTATATAAACAAATATGAAGAATTAATATTGGCAAGGCCGTCGTGGCGCAGAGGCACAAGGGTGTGACATCTACGGTTGTGGGCTCGATCCAATGCGGGGAATGTATTTTAATTTTTAATATTTCCATTTCTTCGCTCTGGCGACCAGACACAAACCCGGTGAGCTCTCACTCAAAACGCAAAGCCTCGAAAATCGACGGAACGTGGGAAATGGAGTACCTTAACACTAGGTTACACCCTCTGCCTACCCTAATGATATATGGCGGATACATCAGCGTGAAGCTGATTTTGATTTTTTATTATCAATGAATATTGAAATATTACACAGCGAATCAGATACTATTGAATATACAATTCGCATTGCGACCAGTTTGCCCTCCTATTGTTTACTTCATTAGCCTATTGTTAATGTGAATACTGTATAGGATATCTTCATGTGACGTGAACACAAGAGTGAATAACATTGTTCAACAAACATATATATATATATATATATATATATATATATATATATATATATATATATATATATATATATATATATATATATATATATATATATGTTTGTATATGTATATATAGATATAATTAATTTTAATATTATTATATTTGTGATGTACGTTATATCACCAATATAATAATATCAACATACCACGTTTTATAATAAGTACTTTTGAATTTTGCCAGCTTTTGCAAATTGCCACGCACAAAAGCTTTATAAAGGCTGGTAAAAAATCGGCGTAACTCAATACGCAATGCCTTCAGAATTTGCGGAAAATGGGAGCGGACCGTTTTAACACTGGGTTCCCTCTGTCTGCCATGCTGTGTGCGTCATTTTTCCCACCTAATTTTTTAATTTTGCAGTTACTTTTAATACCTTTATTTTCTTTTCCTTATACATAATTATACTCGAGTGTGTAACGCAAAAGAAGATGATGTATTTATCATTCTGTATGTATGTAGGTAAGTATATTTGTTCTTATGTTCAGTTGCTGTGAAAAAACGGTTTGATTGGTTTTCGATAATCCTGACGTCAATCGGTTCATCTTCTTAACCACCAAACAGAAGAATATTGTCAAAAGAAAAACAAAAAAAATATTGTGTCGGATGAAGTATCATTGATTTTTTTTATTTATTTATATCGATCTCCAACTGTTGTACATATTGGTTTACATTACATACATCCTTAGGATATACTTATACTATTATGTACAACTGCTTATAGAAGAACACATTATTCAAATAATAACAAAAAATAAATTACTCTATATAAAAAAAAACATCCAAAGAGGCCAGTCGCGGCGCAGTGGCACAAAGTGTGACTGTAAAACCGACTGGTTGTGGGTTCGATCCCCATTCGAGGAGATGAAATATTTACTTAAATTTATATTTCCATTTCTTCGCTCTGGTGTCGAGGCAAAGCGCGGCGTTGAGTTTCTCAACACGCAATGCCTCCAAAATTCGGCAGAAAGTGGGGAACGGAGTGTCTTAACACTGGGCTCCGCCTACCCTGCTGTGTGCGGGATACAGCGTGAAGCTGATTTATTTATTTAGTGTATAGTTAATCAAAGAAAGAAAGGCATAAAATATTAACGAGCAGCTTCCGGGAAAACACAAAACATTTCTGACTAGATTTTAGTGATTCCCGAAAATGTTTACTAATTTGTCACACGCTTTACAGCGGTGAGCAGAGTTTTGATATAGTAGATGGCGAAATTAGCATACAAGAAGTTGAGACTGTGAGAGTGTCATACGAAGACTAAAATGTGGTAGCCAGCAAGAGCCGATAGTTACGGCGGCCACGCTTCTTGGACTTGTTCTGGTTTTTGTACAACTTACGCTGAAAGACAGAGAAATTTGCACAAATCCAAGTCCGAACAATTATGAATCCCAAGAGAGCGAGTTCGCAGACAGAATGCAAGCTATATGGTTTTCAATTTCATTTACTTGTATAGTATAAATTATAATAAAATATTAACAAGAAGCATGAAGAAGAAGAAACATGAGATCCTTGTTGAAAAATCTATTTATAGAGATCACTCAGTCTGTGTGCGAGAAGGAAAAAAACGTCGCCTTGGTTTGACACCCAATTGGGTATTGTCTTTCGTTTTTGCCATATCAGCTTGGTTGTTAAATTTGTATTTAGATAGCTGTCTCCAAGGAGTGGCACAAAGTAACATGTGAGTGAAAATTTTCCTTAAATAAAGTAAACTCTCAAAGAAGGATCAGAGCCTGTTCTTACATTTGACAGAAACGAAGAAAGGACGCAAAGGCGTATTGCTGTCGGTAACAGAATTAACGGTGCCTTAGCAACCAACTTGTACCTTCAGTACCAGTAATGGTTAATTGAACCGTTCCTGGGACTTGCGCGATCTACCAAAAAACTTTTCCACCTTATAAATACAGATAATTTAAAATACTGTTACACTGTTCATATAGATATATAATGTAAATGTTTCAATATCTTTTATCGAGAAGTCAATTTGGAGTTGAGAACACTTCTAATAAAGAAGCATCGTCAGGGTTTTATTTACAAAGTTTCAATGCGACCACTTGATGCGGAACTTTTATAAATTATTTAATGATAAAGAATTATTTGAATCTGTTGAGATATAAATCAAAATAATAAAAATCATTTTTTTTATATTTGCTCTCAATTTAAAAAAAAGAAACATTAATTACAGAAGTCCAGAAACACAATATTATAGGAGCACAATTGAGCTAAATTTGGAATCTTGTTATATATGCAAGTCAGATGCAATGTGCACTGCACGTCAGTCATGCTTCATAGTCTCCGAACAATAGCTGGAAAATGATGGTGTCCAATAACAGAATAAATTATTATGATATATTAAAATTTCGGCTATCAAAACAGAAACGCAGTAAGTAGATATATGAAATTTCTTACAGTTTTTTGATTCTACAGAATGTTTGAACTCTATTTACTAATAGCATAATAATCAAGTCATTACTTAAATAATTACAATTGTTATTTTATATATTATACTCGTATTTTCACAATAAATTCGTGGACATTTATTTTTTTATGGAAAAAGACAAGGCAAACGAGCGTACTGGTCACGTGATGGTTAGTGATCACCGTCGTCCACGACACCGTGTAGGACCGTTGCCGGGGTGGAGATAAACGCGCTTTTTGAAGGTACCTAAGTCGTATCGACCTGGAAAATCTGCCGTAGATAGGTCATTCCAAAATAGCGATAAAAAATAAAATAGAATCTATTATGACCAATTCTTACTTCAATAAGTGCTCTTTCAAGTGACGGCGGAACGCGGTGAAATTTTCGTGGTGAATTGTGTACTTAATAAAAATTTAACGAAATCATTAAAATTTTCACAAGAAATTGTCAATGGATGAAGTATCCGAAACGTCGCGCGTAGGGTATTTTGTAATATAACATTTTTTGTAATTTATTATTCCGCTTAAAATTGTCATAGTGTGCATAATACCTACAGGAATAAGAAATCAGAATCATATTTTGAACATTATTGTAACCTAGTGTCTTAAACAATGCGTTCCCAACTTTAAATTGAATTTTGGAGACATTGCGTGTTGAGTAGCGGAACTCAAAACCGCGCTTTTGCCTGGACGCCGGAAGTAAATTAAATTTAAATAAATATTTCAATTCCTCGTCCGTCTCGAGTGGGCATCGAACCCACAACCAGTTGCGTTTACAGTCAGATTGCGCCCCTGCGCCACGACTGGCCTCATTGTAGATAAAAGTTTTATAATATAAACAACAAACGTACACTTTGTAGTTTGGAACGCAATTTATCGCTTTTCTAACTATTCAATATGAAGACAAAATTGCAAAAGCTTAAATTTTACAATTTCGAATTCTAACGTACGAGCTAGAATGTAATTCGTTTTAAACACAAAAGTTTTAATTATTTACAACGGAATTAAAAAAGTGTACTATTAGATTTTATTTAAAGTGTATAAATTTTAAACTAACTTTTTTTTACCGTGGTTAAATAAATAAACGAGTCTCACTCGCAGTCACCCACTGTGGCGTTCTTGTTTTATTATAAATGTTGAGTTCATAGATATGCCCTACAAATCGAAGTTTCCTTAACTACCGTAGTTTGGTAGTTAGTAAGTTACACATTTGCAATGTTTGATTGTCTCTGGCTTCTGCTCAACAATTAGACTTACATATATTTATACATAGTCAGGAGAAATTTTGCATTTGAACATGGTTAGCAGAAATTGTTTATACAATGTTCCCTGTAAATATATAAAGTATCTAGTTCACAATTCAATATGTTTTATTCTATGAGTAGCGGCCGCTCGCAACCTCTTTTGTACGGATTTTATGGCCCTTGATGAAATGCTCCTCCCATCTACCATCCGTTGCTATTAAAAATCGCAGCAAAAGGCGGGCAAAATAGAACCCAGTATAAAGATATTTTCCGTTTTCCATCAAAATTCAGAGTCACTGCTTTTTGAGATGTACTAACTCACGCTATACTTCTATTCTTTGTGTTACGGAAACAGGAAAATAAAAACAATTTAAATATAAGTACTTCCACAAGTGGACATCAGCTTATAGCAATCGAAATAACATTCAAACATTATACTATTATGTCAAAATTTTTAATGATTTTCATCTGTTTATTAAAATTGCCTACCAATCTCAATAACTCTGGTAAAGGTGGCATTTTATTATTTCTTATAATTTAGCTGATTTTCTAATTGAGAAAATTAAATTTTTACACTTTAGTTATAATTTAATATATTATGCACAAATGAAACTTATGCAAAACGACGTGTTTTTTGTTCTCGAGATTGCAAACATGTAATGGTTGTGAGGTTAAAAATTATTAAGTCATAAAAATTAAAAATGGCATAGTTTTATATATATGGATGTCTTGTCAAATTATCACTAATAGATAATCTAGAATTCTCTGATTTAAAAATTAAGCTAAAGGGATTAATTGTAAGTCGCATCAAGGGTATACATAAAAAATAAAACGATAAAATCCGACGACGGACACTCCCTAAAAGTAAAACTTCTGTCTATCTATATGACGTATCAAGCTGAAATTAATATAAAATTTTAATTTCACCACTAAATACATCCTCGCAACCAAGTCTCTTGAAACACAGAAAAAAACAAGCTTCTCAGTCAACGTAATAAAAAAATACGAGCGTTTACGCAACGTTTTGTTTTTGCTGCAATTTTCATTAAATTCGCCACTCACTCTCAACTCAAAACCTACAGTTATTAAATTTGACAAAATAAATATTAACAACAGATACAAATAAAGGAAACAATTCCAAAAAAAAATATATATTACAAAGTTTATTTTAAACAAAATTAGAGCTTACACCTGCAATCTATTTTTATAAGTTGTACTAACACTATAAGCCTACAATCCTGACAATTTCAGGAACGGAATTACGAAATTAACGAAATTACGGAAGCCTCGGTGTGCGCGCCGAACTTGTCGGTTTTTTATTATTTAAAAATACGCCAAGAGTTACGCCAATTTTGTTCGTTGTGTTTGATTATAAATATCCACACTCGATATAATTATTATTTTTAAGAACTCGATCAGTAAAAAAATGAGTGCATAAATAAAAAGGGTGACTTTACTCAGCGCCTATTACGGTATTAATTATCTAACTATAATTAAATTATAAATAGTAATATACGAGATACGTACGTATATACTTGTATATCGTGTAAATTCTAATATTTTGATGAAATATGCACGGACACAACATTCATTCACTGAACAATTTTCATTTTACCAAATACACTGGGTATTTGCTAAAATGAAAATTGTTCAAGCTTGAATTTTGTGCTTTTCAAATGGCAGTCATATGTCTGTGACTGGTTCGCTATTCTGTCAAAGGGATATGCAGCTGTATTTCAGTTTAAGAGAGGTCATAATGAAAAACCGAAAACAGATTCCATTTCCGACTTATTTACTTTGGACGCATGCTTACACCAGATTGCCGGCTAGAACCGTCTCGTCCCTTTGACCAAGTTTTGATCTATTTGGTTTTAGTTGTGTCGTAAGTTCCAGTTTCAATTAACGATATTAAATGTGGATGCAAAAGTAAATTCACATGTATATTCGTACGTAACATTTATGTATAATATGCATATATATTATTTTATTAGCTTTGACAAATTAAATAAAGCTAAAGCTAGAAATGAGACAGTTCGGCGTATACGTAGAGGATGCTCGTAGATTCTGATCTCCGTTTCCTCCCGTGGCTTTAGTTTTACTTTAGCTATAATAACTATAATACTAAAAAAGATAAGAAAAACAAGTGATCGCAATCTGGTGACTAAAAGCTAAAAAATAAACAGTTTTAGCAACGTTTAAATATTTTGTAGTGGCAGAACTCAACGCCGCGCTTAGCCTCGCCACCAGAGCGAAGAAATGTAAATATAAATTTAAGTAAATATTTCAACTCCTCGAGTGGGGATCGAACCCACAACCAGTCGATTTTACAGTCACTTGTCGTGCCGCTGCGCCACGACTGGCATCCAATGTAAAATATTTAAATATTTACATTTTGATATAAAATTTTATATTTGTGATGTTTACATGACTAACATCGAAACATTGTTATGTCTCATATCTTTTATTTTTCAAAAGAGCGGTGCGCGAGCCGCCGTCACTTTACGAAGTTTACGAAGTTAATAACTCGTATAAACCAAAGTGACCCTTATTTACAGGAGGGCTGAGCGTTGGCTGAACGTTTTGATGTAATTAATATGAGCTAACGACGCCTGTCCGTAGCCGATAATTGGAGCGACATGTTTGCTCTCAATTTTAAGCTAGACAACTAAGTTAAAATATTTAATGCTATTACACCTACTGCCACTTTTATTAAAGTGAAATACTTTATTAAAAATATAGTATATATATAAGTGTTGCGGCCTGTTGTGGTATAGGGGCACAAGTGTGGTTGTGGGATCGATCCCCACTCGAGAATATTAAATAAAGAAAAAATGAAATTATATTTTCATTTTTTCTTCTTAGTGTCGAGGCAAAGCGCGGCGTTGAGTCCTCCACTCAACAAGCAATGCCGCCCAACGTCAAAGCAATGTCGCCCAACGCCAAAGCAACGCCACCCAATGCCAAAACAATGCCGCCCAACGCCAAAGCAACGCCACCCAATGCCAAAACAATGCCGCCCAACGCCAATGGAGGTCTTAACATAAGGTTCCCTCTGCCTGCCTATATGTGACGTTGTGGGAAAGCTTCTTATAGGTTAGATATATTCTTGTGATTTTAGTTAACTCTAGATCCTGTCGCCCGTGAAAGGTGAAGCTGAAAAAAAAATCTTTATTAAAATAAATAAGACTACTCACTGTGCAGTTCTTTCCTGTCCGACATTTTTCAAAGAGTCAAGCATAAGAATGGCATGTTTACGACTCTCTATGAGTACATCTCTCTTCATGCTGTTAAGGGTTAGCTGCGTCATAAGGCGTTCTGTTTGATATGTTTGCTCCTTCAGCCTATATTAATAATATATATTATATGATCAAACAGGCCAGTCGTGGCGCAGGTTGAGGCCAGTCGTGGCGCAGGGCACAAAGTGTGACTGTAAAACCGACTGATTGTGATTTCGATTCCCACTCCAGGAGATGAAATATTTACTTAAATTTATATTTTCATTTCTTCGCTCTGGTGTCCAGGCAAAGCGCTGCGTTGAGTTCTATCACTCAACACGCAATGCCTCCAGAATTCAGCAGAAAGTGGGGAACGCAATGTCTTAACATAAGGTAACTTCTGTGTGGGCTTACCCTGCTGTGTGCGGGATACAGCGTGAAGCTGATTTATTTTGATTTATTAATTTACATAATCTGACAATAATATTTGTATCATATGAACTTAGGTTAAGAGATGTGGGATAATTTCGGTAAAAATAACTTTCGGCTGAATTAAGAACCTCCTCCTTTTTCAAGTCAATATCCGATGTACAAGGATTGATATATTTCTTTATTTGAATTTTATTATTGATCTCTAATAATAAACTTTATTTATAAAAGTTTTCTTGACTCTACTTTTAGAGACGCACAAAGCACAAGGTCAGCTGATGTACTAGCGTGCTGAACTATACTTACCTATCTGTTTGTTACAGGTATATACAGGCACGTCTCATGATGGTTTTTAATATTTTTATAATAAGATAGCTAACTAGAATGCTTTTAACGTATATTATCTTTTTTTTTAGTTTTTTTTTTGTACAATATTTAAAACTAAAAAATAACATAGCAAAGCATATTTACATACGTGATAAGACATATTATAAATCAGAATCAAAGTTTTTAAGAAAAATTAGCATTCTGTTTATTTCAAATTTATACATTCGCTAATATTGTAATTATGTAACTACTTCTCGTTCGCCTCGCCTGTACTTTTTTAAAGCGTCAAAGGAGCTTTGTTTAGCGCTTACTATTTTTGGTTACGTGGACAACGTGATAGACAACTTTTTCCGGATGGCCAAACATAGTGTTAAGACACTCCGTTCCTCAGTTTTCCGCCACAACATTGCGTGTTGAGTGGTGTTGCTATAGCGAGGAAATTAAAATATTAAATCATTCATAACCTCGAGTGGTAATCGGTAGTATGAATGTGCACTGTGCCACAAGTGGCCCCGCCGGACGGCAAAATTTATTGTGCCACGATAATAAGTGTCGCAACACATTGTGTCAAAGTGTCTAGTGTAGTTGAAAAGTTTCCGAATAAGTTTGACATTTTCAATACACCGCGCCCAGTAAACGCATTACATGGTCACCAGTTTGTCTGCGCACTGCTCGGACACAATTTTCGTACATTTCCAAATATAGCGTGTATTTGGAAATGAATCTGACGCAATCATTCCGTAAATATAAACGGCACACATTAGTGTTTGAAATTAATGTCGGAATTTCTGTCGTAGTCCATTCGCACCATTGATTACCGCAAAATTCTGGCGTCGTCAGTATGAGTTGTCATTTGAAATTGCCTTTTACTAGCAAAAGCACTTCGAACTCATCAATGACGTGACTAGAAATAAGTTGGTAGGTTTAGAGTTAATTTGTAGGTACGTGGTAGAAGTCCTAGTAAGACGTACAACAGCAAAATTTTCCTACAATCTATTAAAAGATGTCATCTGTCTATTAGCAGTTCATTTCTAGAGTTTTTTTGTTTTCTCAATTTTTCACTGAAAACTGGGAAACGGTAATGTCTTAATGGGAACGAATTGTCTTAACACTAGATTTCCAGATCCTCTTCCTGCTCTGCTATGTGTGATATACTGCGCGAAGGTAAACCATACACAGCGTGTTAGCCGTACACCTACGTATACCACTTAATTTTTAGCAAGACACGAAGAAAAAAATATGTTAAGATACTTCTTTCTATGCTTTCCGTCACAGGGATCTCTTTGTAGGTGTCCTCTAAATACGAAACTTTTTTTTATAATCTACAAAATTTTAATAGGTACCTAGTTTTTAGACACAAACAAAATATTTTAGATATTTTTTTCTCATCCAACAATCAAAGTAAAATAAATGTTTATTACCGGACAAGAATTTTATCGAAAGAGGGTACTAAAGTAGCTCTCTGAAGTCGCTCGCAAATTCCCTTCACTTCTTCAACTTCCCAGTGTACTGAATGTTGGCTAGCTGCATCTGTATCTTCATATAAATCATCGAGATTCGTAGCTTCCTTAAATATTTTTAAAAAAATAAAAATTAAATTAGCTTCACGCTATATCCCGCACACAGCAGAGTAGGCAGAGGGAACCTTGTGTAAGACACTCCGTTCCCCACTTTCTGCCGAATTTTGGAGGCATTGCGTGTCGAATGGCAGAACTCAAAGCCGCGCTTTGCCTCGACACCAGAGCGAAGAAAATGGAAATATAAATTTAAGTAAATATTTCATCTCCTCGAGTAGGGATCGAACCCACAACCAGTCGGTTTTACAGTCACACTTTATGCCACTGCGCCACGACTGGCCTCACTTAAATATTTTTAGATTTCTATAATATACATACATATTTTAAAAATACGGTTATACGTGAAGCAATATTTTTTTCGCTCACTTAAGTATTAAAAGTATTTTTTTAATAAGGTTTTGCCTAGTTTCAGTTTTTACTCTCGTCCTATTAATAGAAAAGAATATATTTACAACGCCTACTGGGATGGGGATATCTTTGAATATTTTTAACAGTCGATTTTTGTTAGTTTAAATAAAAGTCCTATAGAGGAAATAGAAGAATAAAACAATGGTTAAATGCACCACTGCTTCTTCGATTGCCTCATTTAGTTTTCTATGTATATTTATTTTATTTGTGATTTGTATTTTATGCCCATAAATACTTCTGATATAAAATTAGTGTGGTGTTTTAAAAACGTGTATTCTTACTAATTAAAAGTAATAATATATAATAAGTAATAATACAAGTAAAGAAGAAAATACTTTTATTTAAGCTTCACGCTGTATCCCGCACATAGGTAAAAGGTAACTGAGAACCTAACGTTAGAAACTCTATTCCCATTAAGACATTTCCATTCCCCACTCTCCATCGAATTCTCTAAACAAAGCGTGATCATTGCCGGAAGTTCCGGCAATCCGGCCCTAAGCTACTCGGTGTCTTGTTAGAAGAGCGAAGAAATGAAAATGTTTAATATTTAATTTTCTCAAAAGGGAATCGAATTCACAATCGTCGCGTTTACAGTCGCACACTTGTGCCCCTGCGCCACGTCTTCATTTTATAAAACAAATATACAAACATCGGTGGTCACTATAAGTATTTATAATTAAATTCAAAGTACCTAGTGAAATGCTTAAAATAGAAGTGCTGGTGAGGTTTGAAGATATATTTAGACCTGCAGGAAACTTTGATTTTAATATCACAGGTTCAAATACGGACTCGCTACAAATTTTATATAAATATTATATATATGTTTTATATGTAATTATTTTTCTTATACCAATGGCACAACTTTTGAGTACAAAAAAATCGTTGTTACTTCATTAAACGTTTTTTTTTTAAATGAAAACTGAATCGAGTTTTACTTTCTTATTTTAATCACTGATATTTAAGAAAATTGCTCACTTTGCCTTAAAAATATAATTCAATTAAAACTTTTCGGGGCTTTCTGCTCTCGAAACTAAACTGAAATTAAATTGACTGGTTTCAAATGCAAACGCTATGCAATTTACTATCACTGTTATAATTTTATTATGAACATTATTTGGTATTTCAGTATTCTAAGAATAATTTATATTTTGTAATACACATTTTCAAATAGACCATTTCAACAAGTTGATCTGACATAACAATAATAAAATCGACACAAAAAAAATTGGCTTCATACTGTATCCCGCACAAGGCAGGGTAGGCAGAGGAAACCTAGTGTTAAGACACTCCGTTCCCCACTTTCTGCCGAAACTCAACGCCGCGCTTTGCCTCGACACCAATGCGAACAAATGGAAGTATAAATTTAAGTAAATATTTCATCTTCTCGAGTGGGGATCGAACCCACAACCAGTCGGTTTTACAATCACACTTTGTATTGTACCACTGCACCACGACTGGCCTCAATCATATGGACGCAAAATGTTCAAAATGTAGATGGCAAACAAAAAAATGCAAAACTTTTTCACAAACAATATTAACGGACATCTACTAATTCGACTATTACCTATTTGAAGTAACGCTCGACGTCGACAAAGCCAGCCGGTATTGAGGGCCCGAGGCTATTCATTTGGACTCACAAAAGCGCAGAAATTGGAAATACCAATCCCATTAGTAGTATATTTAAAGTAAACAATAATATGACGTCAGTATAACGACAGAAGGAACGTCATTAACACATTATCGGCTAAAGTATTGTAAATTAAAAGATAAATCATACGACTTTCTTATAAGATTATAGAACTCACCTCCTTTCTTATAAGATTAGGAAACGAATCCGTTAAGAAAGCCACCTCCTTGCGGACCAATTTTAAAGTTCTTTCTCTTTCTTTCATGTTTGCTTTTATTTGTTTTTCTAATTTACTAAATTCAAACTTTCTATCATCCAAGTATTCCATTGCCAACTGACCCATTTCAGTGGCTCCCATTAAACATTTACCTTGTGCTCGACAGTCCAATTTAAGCGCTTCTAAAACCACTGTGAAGTACGAGGAGTCCTGGACAAAATAATTAATTAAATTAAGTTTAACTATATTTCCATGAATTTGAGGCACGATTGTTTTGCAACGAGTAGAAGTAGGGGTGGCATAGCATGGACTTTAAAGAAAATAATCTATCTATAAAATATAAAGAAATATATTTAGTAAATGAAACTTAGGCTTACAATTACACAAACAACTAGAAACATCTAATTACACAATATTTTAATTTTAATATAACAAGACCCTAAACAAATCTACATCGTACCCCAAGAAAAAAGAGGCAATATTGGGTACTCAATTCTGGGCAGTAGCGAATTGGATTTATTTTTTTTATTAATTACAAAAACTTGCAAAAACTATTGACAAATCACTATTATCAAGGCATAGTAGTCTATTTGGATGCCTTTCGTTTTATAAGCTTTAACTGTTTTTTTGGATTCATTTATTTCACTTGTTCTCGCCCTTATGCCTGCGTTATTGTAGGGCAATTAAATGTGTTCGTGGACACGTACCCGTTATGCCCATAAATCTAACATTGCTAAAGTAATTGTGATCATACACACCGAAACTCGAAATATAATAGATATCATGATGAATACATAACAAAAAACGATAGTAGTAGTCTAAACAAATAAACTTTTCATATATATTTTCGTAATCACACAAAATTAGACGAAAAGTCGTCGAAACGAAACGAAACTAAAAAGGTTTTTGTTGTACCAAACGAACATGCCCAGTCTACTTGCTTCTTTTAAAACAAAAAACGGCTGGTGGACATATGTATTATGCTTGTACATGTGGATGGCCCTGTTGTGCCTTTCATCCCTCCTTCCGCTATACGTTAATATTTACTGTATGCTTATTTGTATACCTTTTTCAATATATCCAAAATTTTCTTGTACATGACCTTTATAGCTAAGGCTGCATTTTTTTTAATGCTGGCTCGTTGGACGTAATTTGCTACAGCCTGCTCTTTTTTCTCAGCTGGTAATTTGCCCCCAACTTCATAAATGAGTCGATCCCGCAACTCAGCCGACTGAAGCTGAAGTATACAATAAAATATATATAATTGCTCATAAAAAAATCACTCATTATGTACAATAGGCTTGCCTTATCGCTTAAAGCTATCTATTCTTCTATCTGTTTTGCAATGATTTCAATATTTGTTAATGTGTTTATTGATTGTAAAACTATTTCAATAGCGTAGTTGCTCAATATCACTTTTGATAACATCCTAAACAAAACTTATTTTACTTTTATCGGGTTTTTTGTTTTCTTACAATTATATATTTTGTTTTCAAGTTTCTAAGAGAATTGTTATACTTTTGTGATTTAAATATAAAAATTAACGTATTCATTATTTTAATTATAAAGCATGAAGATGAAAAAAAGGACAAAAAATCAGGTGCTCATCAAACTAAGTTAATTTCCTCATTACATTATGCTGTAAAAGAAAATTAACTTTCCTTGCTTACAGGTATGTTATTTCACAGAGCCTTTTTAAGTTTACTTAAGTATGTTCATGTTACCCATATTGGGCTCATACCTGAATTTGACGAAATTCTTCCATCTTTTTTGTCTTCGTATACCTAATTCTGTCAAGTTGCTTTCTCTTGTTGAAATTTTCTTGATGAATACTCTCCAAAACTTTCTGATTTAAAATGATAATACATTATTAATAAATAAAACGTATTCCATCGTATTTCAATTTTTATGTATGTACCTTTATAACTAAGACTTATATGCACAGATCACATGAAACCAAAATTAAATGTTTGTATATATTAGATACATTTACATAACATTTATTTCAATATTAAGAATAGACATGGTACAAACCGTGATTAAAACGACCGGTTGTGGGTTCGATCCCCACTCGAGGAAATTAAATAATTAATTTAAATGTATATTTCCGTTTCTTCACTCTGGTGTCGGAGTTGAGTTACGCCACTAAACACGCTATGCCTCCAAAATTCGGCGGAAAGTGGGAAACAAAGTGTCTTAACACTAGGTTCCCTCTGACAACCCTGTGCGTGATAAGGCGTGAATATAATTTAATAGACATATAAATAAATATACTAAGATCGACTCATATTATCAACTACTCGCAGATACTAGCATTGTAAACACAAATAAACCCAACTGTTACTTCGCTAATAGGTATTGAATCTGCAAACTTGTTTAATTTAACACATTAGTGCTATTTGAATAAACAATCGCTATCTGCAAGCAAACCCTGCAGCATGTAAATCAATCTCAATTTGAAAAGTTTAATTAAAAGTCGAGATACGTTTTAAATTTATTTTATTTAATATTGAAGCTGAATAAACACTAGCGTTCGTTAATTTACTATGAAAATAATAAATATTTATATACAACATATTTCTCTTATTTATTATTTTATAAGTTGGAAATTGTCGTGGATTGGAGGCCTGTAGTGGTGTAGGAACACAAGTGAATATAAAGGCGACAGGCTGTGGATTCGATCCCCACTAGAGGAAATGAAATATATCATATTTTCATTTGTTTCCAGAATTCGGCTGAGAGTGGGAGACAGAGTGATCTAACATTGGGACCATATGCCTACCCTGCTGTGTGTGGAAAAAAAATTGGTTAGGTGCAAGTCTGAATCGCCCACGGTACCGATTGCAGGATGCAACAAACTTATGTTTGCCCTCATTTTGTATGAAATGAACTACATATATAAATTTGTAATGTCGCCAACCCTATAGGTTTTGATTACGCGACGAATTTCATACAAAATGCAGCAAAATCGATCCATAAGTACTCGTAACTTTGGATTGCGTAAACTCAGATGCTTCAGATAAATAATCTTGACAGACAGATGGATAATACAGTGATCCTATAAGGGCTTTATTTTACCTTTTTAGCTACGAAATACTTAAAAAAATGGAAATTTATGACAATACAAGGAAATAACGCACTTACATCAGCTTGGCTATTCATGTAAGTTAATTGCAAACGTCTATGTTCTTGAAAGGCATTACGAAGAAATTGCTTGTCCCCATACACAGCAACCTCTAGTTCCTCGCGCCTGCTTGTTATATCTCTACGAAGCTGACGGATGTCGCGAGAGTATCGCTTTTTTTGCTTCGCTAAATCACCTTCATGTATTTTTCGATCTCTTTCTAAAATATTTTGTCTACTGGTTAGTGATAAGCTCTCTAAGACCAGCTGTCTCTTAAGGTAAAGGCCACTGTAGCTTAAACTAAACGTTACTAATCTAACTTAATAGTTACACAGTCAAATCACTTCTACCACGTTAATTAGTTTTTTGTAAAATACATAAGAATCCTTTAGGTTTTACACAAAAGTTACCCTAAAACCTCCTAAATTTAATCAGCTTCACGCTGTGACCCGCACATAGCACGGTTGGCAGAGGGAACCTAGTGTTAAGAACGTGAAGTGAAAGAACCTAGTGTACACTCTATTCGCCACTTTCCGCCGCATTCTGAAGATAATATTTAGGAGAATACGATATTTATCACTCAAAAACAATATTTCACACGAGTTTCCTTCCAAGGGCAATTGCCTAAAAGCGACTACCTCTATTGACTTTTTTTTTGAAAGGACTAAACTATTGTTGACCTAGGATGGTCTTTACAGCGTCACTATCTCGTCCCTACCAACCACCTATTCACCTATCACCTCACATTCACCTATATCTACTTTCTTTTACGCGAGTTTACCAACACGGCCTGTCCTGACGGACAAGTGTCTTGCTCAGGCTCTCTCTCGTCTCGTCTCAAAAGAGGTCAAAAGGATCTGCAAGTCCACCGACGCTCGTTATTTAACGAGATTAACACGGGTCTTTTCTAGATGGCATATAATAATCTAATTTTACACATAGAGAATTCAAATTCATAGTTATTTAGAAAACGTATAAAAATTTGAACGCAGCGGGACTCAAACCCGCGCCTCCTGGAAACCGACCAGGCGCTCTAACCACTAAGCCATGCGTTCTCGCCAAGCTACGTCGAAATGTTTGTAAGCGTACAAAAATTTCGACGTTACAACTTACTTATGTTGTTAGCATCTCCGTAAGGAGATTTTTACAAATTTCCGCTACCCAAAGATAATTACTAAGAATTATCGTTTGGCAAGAGAGAAACTATTTTTAAATATTTTTAAACATTTTTTAAAGTGTTATTCCACACTTAGGAATAACACTTTAAAAAATGTTTAAAAATTCAAATTTATTTAGGAGTATAATTTTAATTATAAAAATTGTAAAGTGTGGTTAACTTACTCTTTGCACATGGCTGTATTTTCGCTCGGCCTAACCTGACAGTTGCATATTATTCGTCCTCGATTCGATTCATTTTTGGAATATTTATGAAATGACGATAAAATTAGACGGACTAAAGTATTTTCGATAATAATTCAAACTTGATGAAATACAGCAAAGATTTCATAACAAAAAAAGCTTTTAATTTTGAGATTACCAAGTTTTTTGGAAAGATATTCTACGTAATTGCAATAAATGATATTTATCACTGAATAACATTACTTCATACGAGTTTCCTTTCACTAAGTGCCGTACAACCAACTTCCTTTTCTTTGCTTTTTGTGATTGACTCACTCACTCATTAAGATTCAACCATCTTCTAAATGATCTAGAATCTTGATACTCAGTACCTAGATTTTTTTTTTGGAAAAGGACAAGGCAAACGAGCGTCCGGATCACCTAATGGTAAGTGACTACCGCCGCCCACGACTCCGTGCAACAAACACCAGAGGAGCTACAGGTGCGTTGCCTTTGAAGGTGGCGCGGCTGTAAGGGGAGTGTTTTGAAAGACTGGCGATACGATGAATGGTAAATGGCATTTTTGTAGTGGTTAACGCGCCAACTTGTGTCTTCAGGGGGCTGAACTAAACTAAGTTCTTTTCATCCCATGAGGAGACATTATCGAGGGATGCCACAGAAGACACAAGTTTATTTCGGCACTGTTCAGCGTTTTCCCGAGAAAGTCTCCGTCTCGGCCTTCCTTCCTTGCTCGGCTAGAGAGTGGCTAAACAGCGTCCACTGTGCTGTCATCTGCATTTGATATGCAGAAGAAACAGCATATGAGACAGCATGCAGCCTTGGGAACGCCAGCCTTCACGGGCATATGTTAAGAGCAAAAACCGTCGACAGCGACCTTGTCGCCCAGTGAGAAAGCTGACGAGTCACTTGCATAAATTCTTATGAAGTCCATAGGACGGAAGTTTAGCCAGATAGACTATTATGATAGAACCTAAATAGACTATACACAGGAAAATATTAAAACTCCAAATTTTTGATATTACAGAAAATAAAAACAAAAACATAAAAACACAAAACATAAAAACGTATAAAAAATATTTTTAATTGAGTGACATTAATAAAGACATTATATTAATGATTAAAAGTAATAATTTCTTCACAAAAAACAATGATATCCCATCAAAACCATTAATGTGAAATGGGAGCCTAGTTCAGGGTTGAGTACTTGAAAATAGAATATGGGTATAGTACTATGTATTGAATTATGATATCTCGAGTGAATATAGATCTCGTTACCCAAGTAGATCTTCGATTTTTTTGGCGGTGACGTCAAGTACGATATAATATAGGCGTTATATATAATATAATGCCTTATTCGACCTAGAACTTGGCTCTCATTTCTCATTCATGGGATATTTATTATTTCAAGCGACATTACTATTACCTATGATCATTATTGGCCATATATACCTACGTTAATATATGGGCTTAATACGATATGTAGCTAGGGTCGGCCCGGAAACGTTTGCCGTTCGAAATAATTGAATTATCGGAGCATCAAAGGCGTCTAAAACGAATCTCATGTACGTGCATCAATACCTACGTTTTTTATCTTTGATCCGGGAAATATAACAGGAATAATCAAAACTTAGTTTAGTTTTATACATTAGTCACGTAATTTATATAGAAGATATATTAACGTAGGCAGAATAATAGTAACCTTATATAAACAGTTCAGTTGAAACATCTACTTAAACGTTAGCCAAAAATTATGATAAATCTAAGTAAATAAATAGAATGATGGAAAATGACCGAAATCTAAAGCTAAAAACTACGTGAAATTTTACAAAAACAATAAGTAATAAAAGGTACAATTTGTCTTACAAATTACCATAAAGTTTAATTAGGCCTCTATACTGATTAATTTTGTCCTTAATAACCCAGTTATCATCTTGCATTCCATGTATGCGAACTTTGGCGGCGGACAGCATGTCGTTTTATCTATTTAATTAATAAAAGAAAAGGTATATATATTTATATAAGAATGTGCAATAAATTGATTAATAACTGACAAGATGTATTTTCTTAATATCATTTTACAGATAATAAATATAACAAAGTGAATCCTATATAGGTTCTTAACCGCCAATAAGATGTACCGGTACGGTGACGTACAGTAATTTTCTGAACTTTAATTACAGAAGTTGAATGCAGACTAGGATCCAGTTTTTCAAACAGCATAAAGTTAATTTACTAACTTTGAAATCTTAGAACCAAGGAATTTATTAAGTTACTTGTAGTACTTATTACACCTCGTAATGAAACGTTTGAAAACAAAAAAAGACGGACAAGTGCGAGACTGTCTTTCGCTCCGACCGTTCAGTAATCCGCACCGATTTTATGAATGTAGGTCAACGGGAACGTCACTTATAAAAGATAACAAACTTAAGTTTACAAGTGTGTGCACTTATTTTGTATGAAAAGAACTACAAATAAAATTTTAGAATTTTTTTTAATGATAAATTTTAAAAAATCTATTTTCTAATTTTTTTCAATGTTTTTTTAATGTATGGTCTCTCATTTCGTGCAAAACCATAAATATTTTGTAAAAATAAGCTCATACCGATTTCAAAACTATACTTACATCTTTTTAAATAAAACTATGTTACCGAACTATTAGCGTATATATAGTGACATAATTTTTTGGAAACCCGATGTTGCAGTAGTCTGTGATTAAGAGTAGGCTGAGGTGCCATTCGTCTGTTGACATAATTATCATATCAAACTACCGCCAACGATTTCTTAAATGCCTCGCATACTGCCCTGGATTCCTACAGAATAAGGTGGCTGTATCCTGCCCTCTGGTATGGTGGGTTTGAGACTTCAATAATTTTATGAGTGGAATCCAGATGGAAAAAGTTTCCAACCGTCCTCTCTAATGAAATTAGAATGTTTTTGTATTACAATTACCTCGCGGTTCATTCTAGGAATGTATCTGTTCTCCTTAGCAAGGTTTTTTGCTTTATCAAACTTGACGTAATAGCTGTGATTTTCCGCAGTAAGCTCACACATAGCTGACTTCGATACATGCCTATTGTTGATATCGGAATTGTGTTCCTTCACTCTAATACTACTTCTCTTTTTGTTTGACCGTACATCGGTCAAACAAAAAGAGAAGTAGTATTAAAGACAGAAAGGAAGAAGTAGTAGTAATATTAAACATTTTATCATTAATAAAATTGATATTCCTGAATCATCTCAATTCTATTAACAATAATAATAATTCACAATACGATTACGGGCAAATAATTGTTTAGTTTTCCCCGTTTTTTTTATTCATACGAAATCCTAATGCCACAATAGACCAAACAGTATATATTAAACCCATGCACACCAAAGATACCGCAATGGTGAATATCACCACTACTCTACATAGTTATTTACCGTTTGCAAAGCTTTATTATAGAGAACCCACCACTTCTGCCACGCTGAACACCTAGTTGACGAGTTTCGGGAGGTGAATGCCCTTCATCAGAGAGACAGCCGGCATTTCTACCATATGTGAAGGGACTTACAGACTGGATTAGCCACATCTTAAGAAGAGCTTCCATAAAAAGTATATTCAAGCCTATCAAAAAAATGGGCCAATTTTTGAGACCAATGAAAAGTAATATTCCTTTGTAATGTGCAGGTGTATACAAACTAGATTGTGACTGTGGTTATATCCCAAAATTTAAATAGACTAAAAAGTAGAAAATAATTATAATAGTATGTAGTATTCGTAGTAAAGCAAGGTAAGTAATATGCATGGAGTAATATCTATTGAATATCATGCAGGATAAGTGCTAGTTAATGTAATATTAACATTATACCATTAAGTGATGGACCGAAAAAAATCCGGTAACACATAAACGTACTGCGACGTTGCCGCTCCGCTTAGAGACGCGCTCCGCGGTGCGTTGCCAAGCCGTGCATTTGCTGGCGATCTAAATATTATTATTTTTTTTTTAATTATAGGTAGATACGCTATTACGCGATAATAGTGTGGAACTTTTATGTTTGAGTTTTGTTTTATGTTTAAGTTACTTTGGCAATAATCGTAATAAAGTTAATCAAGTAATCTTCTTCTTCGATCTATATATATAAAAGGACATGTTCCTGAGCAACTGAGGTAAGACGCACGCACAACCGTAACCGCTGTGTGTAGAAACGTGAAATTTGGACAGATGTTTATTTTCATAATCTGGACATCCACTAAGAAGAGATTTAAAAAAAATACTCTAAACGAATGAATTTTAAATACATAATTTGTAATACATTAATAATATTAGTAAATATTAATAATTTTATTTTAATATGTAATTCGTATTTTCGAAGTATATTTTTAAGTTATTTTTTTTATTGCCTAATATAATACCTACGTTATAAAATGTTTAAATTAATAATAATGTTATTTAATTTTTTTTAGATATAATTGAGATATGAGAGAAATTTGCGCAGAATATGTTACAAAAATGTAATTAAAAACTTAATAAGAGCTTATAATACTATTATTAAATTTATTAGTAGCTATTAATTAATAAGAAAATAATGAAACATTTTAACAATTATAATATATAAAAAGGAAAAAAAAAAACAATAGTGATACTATAAGTTACATACTTTATAGTACATGTATTAAAATAAAAAAAATATATATTAAGAAAACTATACAAAATACGACCTTAAGGCTTGAAAATAGAAGTGACAATAATTACTGTGGAATATAGTAAATATTATAAAGTATCTATGTTAATTTCATTTAAATAATTAATATTTATTGAATACTAGTGGGCACGCGCAGCTTCGCCCGCTTATTTTCACATTTAGGGGTGAATTCTAAAAAAATCATGAAACACATGTTCAATGAAATATTTTAAAGAGTCTTAATTTCAAATTTTATTAAAATCGGTGCAGTTTTTAAAAAAAATCCATACAAAATTACATCTAGTCTGTACTGTAGGAGACAAACGTTGTCCACGTTTGTCCTGATTATTTAATTGTCAATTTACATAAGAACATTTCAATAGCGCGATTTAGGACTTTTTTTTGATTTAGGATTAACCGAATAGCGCTATTTATATGTTTAAAGTCATATTCCCCACATTAGGAAAGAAAAATACTCATTAAGAAAAACGACCAAGTCGGTTTCCAGAAGGCGCGGGTTCCAGTCCCGCTTCGTTCAAATGTTTAAACGTTTTAAAAATAAGTTTAGCGCTATTAATGTTTTCTCAATGTTTCCATATATATAAGCTTAAATTCACAGTATCGGTATAGTGAGATAGTATTAATTATAATATTCATTTGTACCCATTCCACTTTAAACGCTTAATTAAAAATTTTATCACAATTTAAGTAGATTAATAATTTAAATGTTCTTAATGTATACTTTGTGTTAATGTTGTTATGTATACTTTTTCGAGGGAAAGTGCGGCGTTAAGCTTTACAGTAGGGTAGGCAGAGGGACCTTAGTGCTTAGACACTCCGTTCTCCATTTTCCGGCGAAGTTTGGAGGCATTGCGGGCTGAGTGGTGGAACGCATCTGCGCGCTTTGCTTTCTTATTTATCGGCATCAAGACAGCATATTTATTTTATTATATAAATAAAAACGGTATTTATAAGCAAAAAATCTTTTTAATTACTCGTATTTTACCTGTAATTATAAAGATCCCGCTGAGCATACCCGTAAATTCAAACCTGTATTATAAAAATACCAATATTCTTCAAGGCCAATGTTACCCGTATTCGAAAAATATTGGTTTCAAGCCTTGCCTAAAAAGCCCTAAAAAGGAACGCGGAGGAATCTCATACGGCTCGACCATGACTTGTAACGTTCCGCGCTACATATGTCTCCGAGCTACATACAAGTATGTCCCCTATCATTATCATCAACTCAACAATACTATAACATGAAAACTACAAAAAGCAAATTTATTATTTTTATAAGAAATTATACATAAAAGAATAACGTTTGTAAGTTTCTCTCGCAACATTCCGTCCTCATTTCCTGGTCAAAAGTTGGTCAAAAAAGCCTCTCATTTCTCAAATTTTACCACCTCGCAAAAATTAAATATAAATAAAGAATAATATGTAAGCGTTTCAAAGCTTATTTTCTGTGTATTTATTTTCCAAAATACAACATTTTTTAAATTAAGCATATTGATTAAAAGTGACTAGTATCAATTACAAATAGCACGTTGTCTATGACAGATTATTCCAATTTTAATTCAGGATCATCTAAAAGGGAGCATAATGCCCTGTGAGCTTTAACGCCGCATCTTGTTCCATAGGGGCAGTTACTACAAGCTAAACCGGGTTCATATATTGGAAATCCGTCAATGTTACCAGCAGGTCCATAATTGCAAAATATATATGCCATAATTTTCGGCTCCATGTCTTTCTTTTGTTTCTCTGTATTCAAACTACCCCGATATAAAGGTGATTTAAATTCATCTTCATTACTTTTTAATCTTGTGGCAAAATTTTCAAGTTTTGAGGATTTAGCAGTTGTCATATATCTTGTTCTTTGTAATAAATTTCTTTTTGAAGACGTGGGGGTAAAATTAGCTATCTTATTATCTGATGGTGTCCGACGTTTACGAAATAAGACACAGGAACTGCGTTTTGCCGTGCACAAAGCTTGTGAGCAACCTATTCTCCAAGTTGATGCCCATGCTGCCGCAGAATACCAGTGTGCATTACAGCCACCTGGAGCGCTGCAATTTGCAGGCTTAAAAGACCAAACGAACTCAGGGGGAAGTGTTCTAGATCCTGAAAACCATGCACCAACTGCGTCTGCCAATATTTGCGCTTCGGTCACTCTGGGAACTATAGGTCTTACATCCATGTTTTGAATAACGTTAAAACTTAGAGTATTTCTACATTCGTCATGTTTTTTCTGGCATTGACGAGCCCATACTTCAGCCATTTCTTCGAGTTCATAGTCCCAATACATTTTTCTCATATTTGCCGCAGGTGGCTGCCCTGCTTCTAGACCCATAGCAATATTGTCTCTGTGTCGATTGTGCAATTGGAGAATTTGATATTTCATCCACGTCGTCATTCCAGATGCAAACAAACGCGGACTGTGCTTATTCTTTGCTACGCACATTGTATGCTGATTCTTCAAAGAACAATCCGGATGAACACAATAGTCAAAAACTATTTCAGTTTTATTTGTGCTTTGGCTACAAACAAATAAAAAGAATATAAAATTAAAAATCCATAAAATAAACATCTTACTCCCAATTACAAACGTTAACTAATTTGACACATACCCAAGCAATTTTTTCGTTTCGTTATGATTGAAAAGTTCCTATTTATTACTACGTTTTTAGAATTAAGTAAATAATATATGAAAATATATTTTAAATTCATAAATAGTGCTCGTTTAGCAATATAATTTACTGACATTAGATAATATTGTTATACTTATTTGTTACCAAAACACGTAGATCTGTTGGAAATTTACAAAAAAGCGTTTATATAAATATGGATATAAAAAGGATATATATGTATTTAATATTTTGACATCGATGAAAATTTAAGTTTAGTTCTATTATTTACTAATTAATACACCAAGAATGTTAAGAAATACTATACAAGTGAAATATTAAATCCTTGACAAAAACATATACGCACTTACATGTTTCAGAGGAAATTTGGAATTGGAAGCACCGTAAACAAATAAGTACAAGAATAAGTGCAGCCTGTACCGGAAATTTTAATTAAAATTACTTTTATTACTTTATCTCTCTAATGTCTATTTAGTTTGCATGTAGTTCCAGTTCTGTATTTATATACTTTCTGGATGAAAGTAAAATAAACTACGCTTAAAATACTACAGCCGCTTATGTTTTGTACGCGGAACTAATATTTCTATTATACGACGGCCAATTTTTGAATGCAAAGACGGATTTATACAGGAATTGTGGCATCAATACTTGGCTAATGTCGCGTCAAATAAACAATATTTTCTAAATACTTGTATGATTCCCAGAGTAAGAACTGAATTAGGGCAACGAGGTGTTCAGGAACTAGAGTTAGATATGTGTTATATAATATTATATGCTAACCGCGGCGTTGAGTTCTGCCACTCAACACGCAATGCCTCCAGAATTCGGCAGAAAGTGGGGAACGGAGTGTCTAAAAAACACTAGGTTCCCTCTGCCTACCCTGCTGTGTGCGGGATACAGCGTGAAACTGATTTTATTTATTTTATATATTACGCCTTCATTTTTACATTCTTACGTACTTGTATAAAATACATATAATAAAGGAATAATTATGTACTTTCATAATTTTTGTTACTACTACACGTATTTTTGATATTTTAAATTTTATTTTCCTATGTTTATGCAAGTCTTATTTAAATATTCATTGCAATATATAAACTAAATAATCACACTAATTTGTACATGAACATTTTTTTATCGATTTGAGAAATGTAAAATTCTTTTTACACTGAGTGCCTAATTCAACTACGCCGCCCCGGATCTTCGACGGGGTTAGTCCGTCTCTCTTCTAAGTAAACTCAATCACTGAGTCTCAATGAATAGGATGTAGATAGATGGTGATGTTTATTTTTAACCCCTGACGCAAAAAGAGGAGTGCTGTAAGTTTGATCGTAGCTCCTGAATTATCGAACCAATTTGAGTGACAATTATTCTTTTAAAAATTGGGGTTACGATTTTATTGCTTATTACAATAGTACAATGGCATTCTATCCTGCATAAAATTTAAATGACCTTAATTAAAAACTTTTATATCTTTCAAATATTCTTTTACAGTATTCAGCTTTCTTAATTAACGTTGTTTTTACGGATGCAGTTTAAATTTCTGCAGAGACAAATTTAAAACATATTGAATTTGGGATGTTTTTTTTTAATTTCAATAACCTCGCAAATCCTTCTATTCTATTTCCTTCTATTCATTTCCTTATATTCTATATATCTATTCCTAGAAGTATCTATTCCTAGTATTCTACTTTGCGAGGATTTCGAGGAAAATAGGTAATTGTGTAAAATAAAATGAGAGATTTCCCTTTGTCGCTCTGGTATGTTAGTGTTATTGGAAAATGAAAAGTGGCTTTGTAGTTGGTAGTAGTATTGGTATCTCTTCGACTCACGTATTATAGTATGTATAATATAATAATAATCATACGTCTAAAATTATATTTCTTTACAGATAAAAACTATTACAAAATTAAAATTGTAGTTCATTTTATACAAAATTAGAGACAGTCGTTTTGCAAGGGCACTAAATGTGAGCGCTGTAAGCGCGACGAGTCGTGGATTCGATTCCTACTAGAGAAAATGAAATTATAAATATTTTAATTTCTTCGCTATGGTGGCAAAGCGCGGCGTTGAATTTCCCCACTCCACACGTAATACCTTCAGAATTCGGTGGAAAATTGGGAACGGAATATATGTACTAGATTTAATATAAATACTAGGTTTAAAAAAAACATACAAAATTAGGCATTTCCCGCCAACTTTATATGGTGTATGTAATTATTAATAAGCTGTACCTATGCCATTTGTACCTTGAGCATCATAACTTTGACACTTATAATTCAATCTTCTTTTTATATTTTCTGTTGACACAGTATAATTGTTATAATCTGCCATGCGCAGTTACACATGTCATCTCAATCGAAACTTTAAGTATTTTTAGATTTTACAAAAATTGTTGTTTTATTTTATATCACTTTTGTGACACTTACGCGATGACTTTTAAAATTGTATCCATGTTTTTACGCAGTTTTACTCTTACGCTGATGATTTTAGGATTCTACTTTACTTCAGAGTGCCCGGAACTGGCAAGATTAGACCATTTCATTATATTGGGAGGATGCGGTGGTTTATCTATAGTAAATCTCGGACTTCTTCTGGAAGCGGGATTTCAAATAGATTCAGACAAATACCTCGAAGCTGCTTTTTTATTTGGAGGTTTTTTACTAAATATGATAAATATTTCACTGGCTTTGAATGACTTTTATTGGGCTGCAGATTACATACGGAACCAGACTATGAATATTGCTTTGGTATCGATATTATGTATAATTTTTTATACCGTTGACGTTATTCTTTTAATGTTGAAATAATTAATCAAATATTACAAAAGTATAATATATTTTTATATTCTGTATTAAGCCAAAAATATTGAATGACTAATCTAATTTATTCATATACTTATTACCATTTAGAGTATAAAAGTGCATATTATACATGTAGAATGCTGAACTACTTTATTTTTCACTAGCGGCCCGCGGCTTTTCCCGCTTGAACTACATTCACTTAATAAACAGATTTACTTACAACTTAATATTAACAAATAATGCCTTCTAATATATTTTTTATTATTTCAATCTGTAATCATCTAATATGTTTTTTTTACTACACTCGTAATTGCTATAAGGATTTGTGATTGTTTTGAATTACAAAATATGACCAATGTTGACTCTCCTTCATAATAAATTATTGATTTGGGTAAGGATTAATATAAAGAATCGTGGAAATCGATTGGGTTGATATTGAGATATTCGTCCATTGGTCGTGCTCATGCTTAATGCAAATTTGAGACTTAGGTGATTTTCTCATAGTTACCATTCTCAGAAATGAACCTAGGATTGGAATAAAAATAGAATCGCACGCACGAATCGATTAACTTTCAAATAAAACAAGAATCATCAAAATCGCTGAGGCTAAAATGAGGCCAGTCGTGGCGCAGCGGCACAAAGTGTGACTGTAAACCGACTGGTTGTGGGTTCGATCCCCACTCGAGGAGATGAAATATTTACTTAAATTTATATTTCCATTTGCTTCGCTCTGGTGTCGAGGCTAAGCGCGGCGTTGAGTTCTGCCACTCAACACGCATTGCCTCCAGAATTCGGCAGAAAGTGGGGAACGGAGTGTCTAAAAAAAAAAAAACACTAGGTTCCCTCTGCCTACCCTGCTGTGTGCGGGATACAGCGTGAACCTGATTTATTTTTATTTTTATCAAAATCGCTTCACTCAGTCAAAAGAGGTAACAAACGTAAAAAAATACAGTATCGAATCTAATTGATAACCTTTTACAGAAGTCGGTTAATAAAAATCTGACAATCAAATTACGTCTATTACTTGCAAGTGAAGCTAAACTATATAATTTTAATGAAAAATATTAATAAAATTAGTAACTTATCTTCCTATTTTATTTAACCACAATTTAAAAGAAGACACTAAGTTGAGGCCAGTAGAGGCGCAGGGGCACTAAGTGTGACTGTGAACTGGTTGTGTATTCGATTCCCGCTCGAGGAAATGAAATATTTATTTTAATTTATATTTTCATTTAACATTAAATGTATATTTCCATCGCTCTGGTGTCGAGGCAAAGTACGGCATTGAGTTCCGCCGCAACTCAGAACGCAATGCCTACAGAATTCGGCGTAAATTGGGGAACGGAGTGTTTTCGCTATGTTCCCTCTGCCTGGTGTGTGCGGGATAAATCGTTAAACTGAAACAAAAGTACAACTAATGGTTGTTTAATCCATCATAAATATTATTTTAAACGTCATTGGTAACATTAAAAATAATAATAAAGTGATGTATTCTATCATTGTGTATAGTTATTTCTTTTTACTGGTCAATTTCCTTCGTGTGTTTTCCATACAACGTGACATTGACGAAATTAATTGTGCTCAACTGGCACGCCCGAAACGCCATAAATTAAGAAATCAATCAGTCTGTCATCTTAGCACAGAGTAACCTCTTTAAGAATATATTTACGTAAAATAATTAAAGAATAAAAAGAATGTGTGATTCCTCCATTATGTCATAAAAAACTGGCTTAAACATTTCACATAAAGGTGTCCTCCTGTATGTATAACTATTTTCACTTATGAAAAACATAGAATTATTCAAAAAATGTAAGATTTCAAAAAAATGTCTAAAATTTACTATTTTCGCAATTACAAATGTTAAATATGTTCAATAAGGAATTGGAGGCCGTCGTGGAGCAGTTCTGGGACAGAGTACCCTCTTACCGCCTACCGCCCCGGTGTTCGAAAAAAAAAAGTCGTGGCGCAGGGGAACAAGGGTGTACTATAACGCGACGTTGTGGGTTCGTCGCGATATAGCGTGAATCTGTTTTTAACTTTGTGAACCGATTAAAATAACACGTTAAAGTTTACCAAAATACTACTTAAATTGATTAAGCTATTTATGAGATTATCGTGAACAAACGCACGATTACGATTTTATTGTAAGTGTCGATAAGTTATGTTTTTTTTTAAACATTTAATTGAATATTCTTATAAGAATTACGAAAATGGAACCTTATGTTTTAACAATTTTCACATTATAAATCTTAAGTGCGCTACAAACATATATTATAGATATATTAAAACACGAACGTCATTCAGTGCATTAAGTAAATAGTTCTGTAAAAAAATAATATTTAAATTTAAAGCGGGTCGCTAGTACTAAGTAAACTAATAACCGACTTGAACGGATGTCATATTTTTTTACGGTAGAAGGACGGAACTTGGTTCTCGTTTCTTTTTGTAGGTAGTCGTACTTTTTTCCTTTCCGGTAAATACATTCCACTTCTTGAACGCCACCAACGGATTTGCTTAAAGATTTATTTTATTTTTTTATTATTATTATTCCATTATATTACACATATACAGGGGGACATTGATTTATTCTGCAAATGTAACTTTGTAATCCTATATATTTTTTATATAATCACAAAATTATTTATTGAAGCCAGCCGTGGCGCAGAGGCATAAACGTGTGGGTGTAAACGCGACGGGTTATGTATGGGTTCGATTCCCACTCGAGAAAATGAAATATTTAATATTTTCTCCCTCTGGTATCCAAGCACGCTATTATACGCATTGCATACAGCGAGAAAGCTAAAAAAAATTAACTTAAGAAAATTTTATTTTGAAATTGTATCGTTATTCTAAGTCAAAATACAAATTACTATGTCTTTAAAATAGCTAATTCCATTTACAAAAGGCCAAAAAATCAAGAAACATACTTTAAAAAAATATTATTGTCGAATATAGAAACCGACTTACCATATTAACTTGAATATAGAGACTTCCAAAAAGGAAGAGTCTTTTTTGGGCAGTACACAACAGTATAAGGAACAAATATGTTATTAAAAAATTGGTCTTCCATTTTTTTTTAATTGTGTTGATCCTTTTATTCACAATGAACACTTATTGAGTTATTTACAAAACGGACCTAAGCAGCGGTACATCTTGCCAAAGAGTAGAGTTGGTAGAGCCTTTCTGCTGTTTTTCCGTTCCTTTTTAAGAACTGTATCATTATACATGCAAAAATAGGAGGAAAATAATAAAGTACACTAAATTTGACTTATGTATGACCTTAGCGATGCATCACAATTTCAAAACTTTGTAACTATTTTATATAGCCCAGATCCCAGGGCCACCTGACCTACGTCATTTTAGCAAAGTTTAATTTTGGGAACTATAATTAGTCTAATATATAGTTAAGACAGTATGAGTACTCAATAACTCGAAAGTGGGTACCTTTCAGAGGTCCGTAAATAATAAAAGTAAAATTAAAGCTTCCTAGTATAGCATATTTGCCCCAATTATAACCATCTGGCAGGAGTACGTATACATTGTTTACATTATTCTTAGAAACATATTTAAAGTGTTCCTACTTTAACCTACGTGAGCATGTACTCTTATATGTATATGAGTCTTATTTTTGCGGTACCTATGAAAGGGCCCCACTTTCAAAATAGTAAGTACGCCAAAATTATTAGCTACTTCATACTAAAATATTAATTCTAAAAATTTCAGCTTTGCTTAAATGACGCTGGTCTTGGGGCCCTGGGATCTCAGTCTAGTACGCTTGGTAAAGATTTGTCATAATCGGTACTTTCAGACTAGTTATTCCCAATAAGGTTATATTATTTTATTTTATATTCTCTCTGTTGGCATTACAAAATACAAATAATTTTACCACTACAGGTAGTATACATTAAAACAAATATATAAATCCTATTATCCTATTATAATTGATGAAATATTTACTTAAATTTATATTTCCATTTCTTCGCTCTGGTGTCGAGGCTAAGCGCGGCGTTGAGTTCTGCCACTCAACACGCAATGCCTCCAGAATTCGGCAGAAAGCGGGGAACGGAGTGTCTAAAAACACTAGGTTCCCTCTGCCTACCCTGCTGTGTGCGGGATACAGCGTGAAGTCCTCAATATTTTTTTTTTTAAATCTTCCAAGTACAAACACCGATCCATTACGATTTTGTTATAAGTATAGATATAAATGTAGATTTGTTCGAGCTTTACTTTTACATAAAAAATCTGTCTATAATACACAAAAATATTGCTAATGTTAAACCTAAAAATATTATTTACACATTCTTGTTTGAGTGAAGAATAAGTGTGTACATATTATTTTATGTACTTAAGAACGTACTGTGACCGCGCAAAAACAGCTGGAGTTGAGCAACATACTATGATATAAATGCATGCTTACGTATAATATGAAAAGATAAAATTCCAAGCTTTTGAAAAAAAAAGGAAATGTATCACTGAACTGAATAAAAAGTTAATTTTTTTAAACTTGTGGGGTTCCGCATCACCAGGTTGATATTTTATACTCAAAAGAAAAAACCCTTATAGAATAACATAGATGTCAGTCTGTCTCTGTGTATCCACTTCAATGTCTATCCACTTGTCTATTTGTCCATCTGTAAAGTCCTTTTTTAAAAGTTAAAATGTGTTTAAGATATCAGGCTAATTATTATCAAATATCTTATTCAATTATTAAGTTTCTTAAATTAGAGCGCAGACAAAGTCAAACTTTTACGTCAACGTAATCAAAAGACACGGTCGTTTCCATTACGCTGTAAATTCGCAGCGTAATCAAAAAACAATTACTTTCCTTTGCGTCGCGCAGTCGGGTAAGAGTAATATTACATAAAATTTATATAAACTTCCTAATTAAACATAGTTGTATTATGTAAGTATGTAAATGTATAAAGTCTATAGTTTGATAAATATATCTATCAGAAACACGATCATGCCAGTTTTATAATTACATGTGAAAGTAAGTGTTCCATATATCGGAAATTCCATATTATTTTATTAAAGCATAATGTTTAATATGTAAGAATCAATTCATAAGAATCTCAGTCCATATTTATTAGTATCCACAATTTAGTACACTAATGAGACCCTACCGCATGTGATTCTGATATACATGAACTGCCTTTAAATTTTATTACTTTTGACAGTAACCAACTTTTAATTTCAATTAAATATGTTGTATTATCGATAAGTTTGTGGGTTTTCCACAGTCTTTTAAAATATTTCTTTTTATGCCATAATAATGAGATATCATAAAAATATAATTAAAATATTTCGAAATCAGTGATTATTTGATAGCGTATATAATATTTAGATTAGAACACATTGCACTACACTAGCGACCCTAGTGGTGATTTGAAACGTGGTAGACATTGCCTTGCATTGCATATTATTTACTTTTGCATCAATGAAATATTAAAGTATTTTAAAGTCAACATCTAAATAATATTTGTTATTCATATACTAAGAATAAAAACAATTTTATTATCTATAATAAAGATATAACATTATATTTTGTTATCTATAATACAGATAAAAAATATTTATATATTGTGAATAATCTGTTTTGAGCTTAGGGATGCCCAATTTTAGATAAACATCGATATTTTGTTAACATCAATGTTAGCCAACATCGATATTTTTTTCACATATCATTTAAAAAATAAAAACCGGACAAGTGCGAGTGTGCTAAGCCACCGAGGATTCCGTACAAAGATTAGAGGTCTCATGCTTTTTTTGAAATTCAAGCTTATTTTATAGCAAATTTTGCCTCTCTATTGAGGCTATTATTTTTCAGGATTTAACTACAAATGTATAGTTTTCATATTTTTTATACTATTTATCTTTTAGCATCTACATGCTAGCAAATTTCATAAATCTAGAGCAACCGAAAGTAGCTTATTAATTTTAATTAACTTTATAGTATCGAAATACGCGTTTTTTAAACAGCCACATCTCTTATTAAGTGAATGTAGAAATACTTTCATTCAGAAAATTATGAGGCTGCAGATTTATATATGTGGTTTAAATTATTAAATTGATATCTCTAAGCGTTGAGATAAAGGTTTAGTTATAGAAAAACAGATAGACGGACGGACATCAAAGTGATCTTATAGGGGTTCCATTTTTCCTAAAAGGTACGGAACCCTCACAACCACAATATCACATGGCATTTTAATTAAAACAAAAATAAAAAAATATTGAAAATTTAAAACATTAAGGCATAAGGCATATCAATCGACTGTAAAAATGATAATGTTAAAGGCACGTGTACGCGATTAAATATAGATTATATGTCCCTGCTGACATCGATGTTACGATGTTTTATTGAATACAATATCGATGTTAAAATATCGATATTTTACCTGCTAACATCGATGTTCATCGTAAATCGATGATCTTCGGGCATCCCTAATTGATCTGTATGGTGTCAATGACAAGGAAATACATTAGTCAACAAACAGTACACTTATGTATGTTTAAACTTTAAAAGAAATTTGTTATAAAAATGAGTTTATACAAAGCCAGGTAATTTTAATAATTACAAATCTATTACATATTAAAAGTAAAGTTCCTTTTCTTGTATTAATACTGTCGATTTGCAAAATAAAATATATTATTAGTTTTAATCCAGTGTTATAAGGCCGGAGGCCTAGCCATAATTGAACTTCCAAATTCTTATTGATGAACAAAATAATATGATGTAAATTAAATTAAAGTATATAAAATATAATTCAAAAGTAAATCACAGTTAAATTTTTTAAATTAAAACATGACAAAATATACTTTATAAGTTATTTTCAATGCAAAATAAAGCTATTTAATATTTTGCAGGATTAAAGTATTTGAGAATATTCTAAATGGAGATGTAGTAAATATTGAGCAACTTCAAAAATCAGCATTCAATGGTAATATTATACATGACCACATTCTTATCCATTTTTATAAAATATACCGTATTTAAATTAATTAATTACAATTGTAATGTAAATGAAGATTTTTCCTTTAGGTGTGCCTGATGAGAAAGGTTTACGATCCCTCGTATGGAAAATTTTACTCCATTATATACCCCTTGATAAAAGTGCTTGGGAGAGTACATTGCAACAAAAACGGCAACTTTATCAACAGCTAATAGGTAAAAAATTAACTATTTCTTTGATCTTATTTTAGGAATGTTTAGTTAGCTTAGTGTCTTATTATTACAAAGTACATTACTGTTTGAAAATATTGTGGTGGTGGAATGAATTATTTTTACTTTCTCACTCTGATAAACAACACAAGGCATTGAGTACCGCACCAATGTATACCCAATATCAAAAAAGTCATATCATTACTGTGTTTTTAGAGGAAATTATAGTATCTCCAGGTGGAGGTCCAACTGACCATCCACTCAATATTAGCCCAGATAGTTCATGGGATACATACTTCAAAGACAATGAAGTTTTGCTGCAAATAGACAAGGATGTCAGAAGATTGTGTCCAGACATATCTTTTTTTCAATCTGCAACTGATTATCCTTGTCCGGAGGTGAGTTAGTTCGGTGGGATTTTTAAGAGTAAAAAAGCTTTACAATCTAACTGCAGCTTGTGACCGTGAATGCATCAGTTTATTATTTTCATTCCCTTGCTTTGGTAACAAGACATATGTTACTGCATGACTAACAAAATATGCTTTTCATTGTATAATACATATTGGAATTTACAAATTGCTTGAACATTTCCTTCTCTAGCTGGGGCAATTTATTATATTTAAAATAATCTTTATTTCCCCACTTGGGAAGACAAAGGCTGATGTTGTGTTCTGTCACTAACACAAAGCCTATAATTGAGTGGAAAGTGAGGAACAGAGTGTCTCAACACTAAGATTGCTCTATGTGAAAAAAAACATGAATCATGATAATGATGATATTATTTCTACAGATTGTTAACAGTAATGGAGTGAAACGTCTGCATAAACGAGTTGAACAATCAGTTCTCAAGTATTCAACTTTGGAACGTAAAGGAATTGGTGTTGCAAAGGTAATTTTATAATAAATTTCCAATAACAAATTGCATTTATTACTGTTAATGCGAGGGTTGTGGATTCAATTTCTATTTGACCAATTGAATTATTATCATTTCCTAACTTAGTTGACAAGACAAGAGAAAGTGGCATTGAGGTTTACCACTCAACACTAAGTCTTTGCTTTGTAAAGATTTACAATACATGTTTTAGAGAAATATAAAATATTAAATTGTATTACAATCTTATATAGAATACTCTAAATTCAATATATTTGTGACATGCTATGATAGATTCATATTCAATGCCTATGTTACATGATCTTATCTTGTTATGGCCTAATAAACATAGATATTAAATTTAAATTGGCTTACGTAATATCTATTTTTAGTCAAACTTTAATGCCACATAAATAAATAAAGAAAATTAAATTAATTTTATTATTGGTTAAAAATATTTTTATGTAGACTGACCAAATGATAAATGTGTGTGTGTGAATGTGATGAGCTGTGACCAGAATGGAGAAAGGGTCATAAAATCATGAAATTCATGTGACATAATTTATGGCTGGCGCTTTAAACCCGAACTAAAGTATTAAATAATTTAAGTTAAGAGATTTAATAAGAGAGAGAAAGATTATATTCATGTAAATTATATGTTATAGAACAATAAAATCATTGGTCTATTGAAACAATACACATATTATAATGATAAGTAACATAAAGTAACTAAACTTTTTAGTAATATTACTATATACAAATTTTGTCACATTTTATTCTTAAATCATTTGTAGCTAATAGAGAATTAATAGTGTAATATGTAGATTGTCCAGTTTCTATAATGTCCTCATATTTATTTGTATATTTTAGCATATTCATTAACAAATATTCAAAGTCTGGCCGTATTTCGGAATGCCGTTAGCAGGTTTATTATTTTAAAATAGATGAAATAATTTTGTTAGCTTTATACTGATCTCGCATATAGCAGGATAGGCCTTTAAAGTTTTACCCCATTGCGAAACGACAATTCTTAATAATTAGGTTTGGGTAGCGGAAATTTGTAAAAATCTCTATACCGAGAGAAAATCTCTTAACATAAATTACTTGAGCAACACACAACAATAACTTGTGTGACACGCGAATTACAACGTAGCTCGATGGAAACGTATGGTTTAGTTAATCAGAGCGCTTGGACTTGGCTTGGTTTTAAAGGAGCGAGGGTTTAAATCCTGCAACTTTTTTTATATATGTTTTCTTTATATCTTTTTTCTTTCCTATGTATGGAGTAATACTTTAAGAATGTAAAAAATATATGTTTCTTATTTATCCTTTCTAGTTGAGCAACGAAATTCGTCGCAGCGACAATATAACAAGTGGAGACTACACCCCTCTAAAAGAAGGTTGTGAGGCGCATTGGGAAGTTGTGGAGCGTATGTTGTTTCTCTATGCAAAATTGAACCCCGGACAGGGATATGTGCAGGGCATGAACGAGATCATTGGACCCATTTATCACACCTTTGCATCAGATCCTAATATGGAGTATAGAAGTATGTACACTGGAACATTTTACTTATATTTTTTATGATATAATTTAAACTAAGAATTTTAACTTAAAAAAAAATGTCTTTCTTTATAAACTTTCTATAGAGTGCATCTTGTTGCTTTTTATTTTAAGCACTTTTAAATTTGATATTATATTTGTTTTTAAACCTCTGACTGAAACATGAATCATAAATTTAAAGGTGAAGCGCGTTATCTCAACGATTTTTATTTAAATATATTTTCCTAATTAATCTCTGTTTATAAATATCGTCTGATTTCTTAGTTTGACCTTTAACTGCCGATATAATTCAGATGTAAAAACAGATAAACCGTAACATTTCACGTAAATGACTACAAACCTGTATGTATTTATATGTCAAATATAATCGCTTCCTTCATTTTAAATGTCATTGTGGCGGAGTGGCACAATGTTTGAATGTAAACGGGAAAAGCTGTCAATTCGACACTCCGAGCAACGAATTATTCTCATTTCATCGCTTTAGTAACAAGACAAATAGTTTCGGTGCGGTGTGGACGGTGCGTGGGTAACGGAGTGCCTTAACACTGGGTTCCCTCTGCCCTACCCTGGTATATGGGGGATATGGCGTAAAGCTAAAAATAATTATTTTTTTTATCATTTATCTAAATCAGTTCTCATCATCTCTAAACCGTGTGAAAAGTCAAGAAGACTAACAAATTAATTGCATAAATATAAATCCTTGCTTTTTATATATACGTTACAGTTATACGATACACTGATATAAAAAAAACGTACGCGATCTTTTTTACTACTTTAAAATGCATTAAACAACCTACAATGTGACTGACTATCGTGAGATGACTCGCATTGACGTAACAAAGCTATAAGATCGTTACTTAATATAAATGGATGAAAATGATAATGGGGACGGGCGCAGTATGATGAACAACATTCTAATTTATCTATTATTGTACTATCAATGTCCAAGTGGGATACGAATCATCTCACCCTCGCTCAGTCTGACTATAACGTTTTCTGTCAGCATGGACATAGCTAGAGATATTTTCCTGGGAGGAGGGGGTAGGTCTTGACTTCTTGACTGTTTTGAACTGGTCTTTTTTTTGGGCACCAGGATATTCTGGGGTGGATATTACGGTCCTTTTACAGTGTGTTTATTAGGTACTGTGTCGGCAAGAAAAAAAAATCGTATGTAGTGTGACCCACATCCCGCTGTTTCTTTTCGCTTGGCAATTCTAGTGACTTAATAAAGTGAAAGGTATATTCGATACCATTGATATATCATAGGCCTATAGGAGGCCAGTCATGGCGCAGTGGCACAAAGTGTGACTGTAAAACCGACTGGTTGTGGGTTCGATCCCCACTCGAGGATATGAAATATTTACTTAAATTTATATTTCCATTTCTTCGCTCTGGTGTCGAGGCAAAGCGCGGCGTTGAGTTCTGCCACTCAACACGCAATGCCTCCAAAAATTCGGCAGAAAGTGGGGAACAGAGTGTCTTAACACTAGGTTCCCTCTGCCTACCCTGCTGTGAGCGGGATACAGCGTGAAGCTAATTTAATTTAATTTTTATTTGATATATCATAACAAAACTATAAATATGAGAGTGTATCAAGGTAATAAGTTTATCGACACAAGTGAAGTATATAGGACAATATATATTAGGATATATTTTAAAAGTAATATTTTACAACCAAATATATTAAGGTCGGTTTTTATATACTACAAAAGTGTAGAATAAAAGTTAAATCCCATTTCGCCCTGTTCTCGTAGCAATTTCGAAAAATCTCCTCTTGCTGATGAACGGCGACGTTTTTCTTTTGCTGGAAGAAAGAAATGGAAATAAAATAATTAATTCTCTTGAGGTTGCATCGATTCCGCAATTCGGTTTCTTTTTCCCATGTAGTGCCTAATACTTTTGTATTCCTTATTTGCAGAGCATGCTGAAGCGGACTGCTTTTTTTGCTTTACAAATCTGATGGCTGAAATCCGTGATTTCTTCATTCGCACCCTGGATGAGACGGAAAGCGGAATTAATTATAAAATGAGCAAACTCAGTGAGTGTGTGAAAAAAAATGATCGTGCCATATGGGATCGTCTCGAGAAGCAAGAGTTGAGACCCCAATATTATAGTTTTAGGTATTTTTTTTTAATATCACATTTATTTGATTACTGTTCCATTCCACATCGACGTAACACTCCGTTCTCACTGACTACCCCGCGGGGCATAAAGCTTGAAGCTAAGTTAAGTTATTTAATTACTTAGTCAGATTTGTCATGTTTAGACACAAAGATACTAAGTTTTAATAATAAAATTAGGATACTATTCTCCTCTATGACCTTTATACAATAACAGAACTTCAATACAAACTTCTATCTCCTTCAATTTACCAAAGGTCCTAAACCGCATATGAATGTATGACAGATAGTATATTTTTTTCGAAATAATTTACTTAGTATATATGTGTATAGTTCTACAAAAAAAATATAAAAATGTAGTTTAAACTGAATATAATCTAAATTTATTAATAATAAAATAACTATTGTTTGTCAAATTACCTTGAAAATTTTCGTTGATAGTAGCTTAGTTAAGAGGAGTTTCCTTCTGTACTGCTATGTACAGTTCCGTGTCGGTCAGACAGTTTAACAAATTTATTTTGGATAAAATTGTAAACTATTTTAAGGCATAACCACATAAGAATAATCCACGTTGAAGCCTCTTTATGTACCTACACAGTTATATATTTATAAAAGCATGAAGCTTTTTCTCTCAGACCAAGATAGAAAGGTTAACCTGGTGTCAAGACACAATATTCCCCACGCACACCCAAATTTTAGCGACATTGTGTGTTGAGTAGCGAAAATCGACATCGTGAATTGTAAACCAGAACAAAAAATATAAAATGTAGTTATATCGATATATAAAATATGCTCTACTGCTGTCTGCTACTCTGATGCTGTCTACTTTATATAGCATTTTCTGTCACATAGTTGATAGGAACGTAGATGGCTTTAATTAATTTCTACTAGTAGAATAAACATTCGTTCATTCGTTGAATTTCATTGAATTGAATTAAATATCGATGAAAAAAGAAATTTAACTTCTTAAGAAATATACGTGATAATTCATTTCATTACAGATGGCTGACACTCTTACTGTCTCAAGAATTTTCGCTGCCAGATGTTGAAAGGATATGGGATTCATTGTTTGCTGATCCTCAAAGGTTTACCTTCCTTATTTATATTTGCTGTGCCATGATCTTGTAAGTATATTGATTTAACTTAACGTACATGAAATTAGTTTTAAAATATTCTTTTTTTACGTTCACTATGTTTGATTAGAAAAACTGTAGTAGACCAGGGAAATTAAATTAATTTAAATGTTACATGTTTTTTTAATTTATTATTACTGTGTTTTGTTTTCTATATTATATATTTTTTTACTTGTTGTTAAATCTGTTGCCATTTTTTTTTTAGTTTTATAAATAATGTAACAAATGTACAAATTTTCTTTTATTCTTAAATCTTATTAAATTAAATAATAAAGACATTATTTCAATAAAAAGTGTACTGGTAGTGCAAATTGTCTGTCTGAAATTGGAATGACACTTCAATTTGTTTTTTTTTATAAATTGTGTACCTTTCATTTTGATTCAACAGTTAAATAAATATAGTCATTTCAATAAGTGAATCCCCCACAGCCATTGTATGTGTATTTCGATACTTCCAAACTTCCCAATAATAACATTTACCTAATTAATTATTTACAAAACAATAAACATTTAGATTTTAATACGTTTTTTCAGATTAGTAAGAGATAATTTACTGAGTGGTGACTTCGCATCGAACGTAAAACTACTACAGAATTTCCCTCCGATGGACGTGTCGTTGATACTAAACAAAGCAGTTGAAATATCTAGTCGATAAGATGTTTTTTTTTTATTTATATGACGTATTTTTTTTTATTTATATAACGTAAAATAAGACTTATCATAAATATTCACTTATAGACTATACTTGAAAGTGTTCTGATAGTGTTTTTTAACTAAAAGTTCTACATGTTGCTATGTAACATAATCCTGCTAAAATTAGAACGGTAATAATTCTGATAATGTAATTTTCTTATTAAAAGTCCACTTTTAGTACAATTTAAACCATACTAAAGGGCAAAAGTAAAAAAATACAAACATTTATAAAGCAAAATATATTTTAAGTTGATAACTTTATTGTAAGTACAAGTAGCATATAATATTTTTGATATTTAATTACATATTGTATGGTAATTAAAGAACTAATTTTTCTTATAAATACGGCCTATGAACATATCTTTACTTATTTACGCAGTAACAGGTACTATGTAGGCAATGAGGGTGTTGACGGTGCGACATTTCGGACCTGGGCACGAAGTAAGGAAGAATGCTATATGTTTTTCGGTTACAGGTATAGACTTATTTTGGATTGTCCGAAAGTTTCGGATAATTTCGGTCACAGTTTGTTTGGTACTGGGTTCTTGAGAAAATTAATTTTTAAAATAATCTTTTATTGACAGCTATTCTTGTAATATTGTCAATTGTTTTGTTGTTTGTGATATTTGTTCTTTATATTTTTCTAGTAACCAAGTTTCGTACGCCAACATACTATAAACTAAACGGCCATGTCAGGCAAAAAGACTTTTATTACAATTCTCATTTAGCCCATATGCGAAATTATTCGAAACTTTTATGTCGTGGATAGATTTTATTTCAGATATCCTTGATCGGCATGTTGTGCATAACAAATACAATGGATTTTTTATCGCTAAAAATTAGTTTTAAAGAATCAGTTTATATGATTCTTCTTTAAGATCTTTTTAGACTTTACATTATTTGTAGCAATTGTTATAGACAATAGTATGTACTGTTGTATAAAAAGTTATTATTGGTTTTTATAGACCTAATTATTATAAGAATAAAAATTAAATATAAGTTTTATTAGAGACTTTAGTTATTATAAGGCCAATTTGTTTTTATAGTGTATACTGAAAGCTATACATAAGTTTATAAAAACACTGTCCACGTAAAATAAACTGTTCACTTTACAAAAATATAACTTAATTAAAAATAAGGATATAATATAAGTCACTTAGTATTTCTCTTATAAAATATACTTTGGCAATAATATTTCTTTCTACGCCTGTGACACCTTTCGTAGAATAAGATTGTGCAAGACAATATTACAATGAGTTAAAAGTGAACCTCATACACGACTTACGCTCTCCATATTAGTTTGTTAGGTTTATAAGGTTACTTAACCTTAAAATTGACGTCACACATATTACGGCCACGGCTACTCATATTTGCAACTTAAATCTAATGTGACGTCTCATATTTAGAAATGTTACATTTAAAATTATTAAATTAAAACAGTAGTGTCGAAATAATGTTTCTAATTAATTGGTAAAAATTTAGATTCCTTCTCCCACCTCTTGACACACTCTGTTGACCACCTACCTCCTCTTAATGTCACCTTATTTGTAGAGGTCCTCTAACAATGAAATCTCGATAGTTTGACAAAAAGTATCTTATAGTTATCGTCAGTAAATTTCTAGAACGAGTTGCAAAGGCGGCATTAGTAGAATTATTTACTAATTTAGTGGCGGTAGAGAGAGGAGCTCGAATAGTGGAAGCGAGCGTTAATGTACGTTTGGAGAGCTGTTTAAGACAAAAATGAATAAAATATCTTATTAGATATTATAACATTATAAATTTAATAGAGACAGCTGCCTTCGTTGCACATTCCAGAGTCACCTCTAGGTAATATGTTTATATTGCCTCATGATAAAAAATAACAAAGGACGCGAGTCCTAGGATGTTAAATGTTATTTAATCAACCGTGACTGATCATAACAATTATGACTAATTATAAGGAAAAATATAAATTAATTATGATGTTTGAATTTAAATTTATTGCGAAGTTTATTTGAAATACAGTTTCATGATAAACAATGACGATTAAATACGTATAAATTAAAAGTAATACGAGCTCCTCACCCTGCAAAGCGAGCGCTGTACTAAGCTCTAAGGATTCCACGGTGGGATGATCGATGATTCTCACCACGACCACCACCACCACCCAATACTGTGGTATACTTAGAAGCTTTCATTCTATTAACATTTATGTTCTTTCTTTCTGTTTTTTTTGTAGTACGAAAAAAAATTAATTATCAGCTATGTGACTTGTGTTTTTACCATATTTTTTTTTGTATAGTAATAAATATTTCAATGTTATATGTACATAATATGTTATACATTAAGACATAAATGGCATTACTTTCATGATTTTTTTGTTTATTCGTCTATTTTTAAATGTATTATAAAAATGTAATTAAATAATAAATGTATTATAATTTCATCTTTTCTTTATTTGTTCACATTATGAATTTATCTCATCAATGTATAATAATCGTATATAAAAGGCGTTTCTATGGCCAATTGGCTGATTTTACAGGAACAAGTAAATTTTAAGTTGTGTATAACATACGACACATACTCGCAGATATATAGTGGGTTATATTAAAACAGTTAACGTGATGTCAATATAGCCTACGTAAAAAAAGTTTTTTGTTTGTTTAAATTATTTTGGCTTATTTTATTTTTAGGTTTTTAAGTAATTTTTATGCTGATTAAAAAATTATAGTAGGGTCAGGTAGTATAATAGTTATGTAAACTTATAGGTCGAAACCGGCCACACGCGAGTCGGGCGCTTTCACCGAGGGCTCCGTACAAAAATTGGAGTCTTGAGCTTTTTCTGAAATTCTTCTATTACTATCGATGCTAGCTGCAAAATTTCATAATCGTAGGTCAACCGTTGAGGTATCCCTCGTTAATGTCAGGGGCCCAATGATCTGTGAAAGGCTTGACTCTTTGGCATTGCGTAGGGAACGTTTTCACGGGAAGAAAGAAACGAAATTTTTTTGCCAGTGGATCTTCTCCTGGGGGTGAGATATTTTTAAAGGATAGCGACGACGATGATTTCCATACCTTTGCCATAAAACCTTAAAATAAAAAAATAGTCACCCGAATATGTGCTTATTTTAATAGAGACAAATATAGTTTGTGTTCCTAACTAGATTTGTCCTAACCAAACTGTTTTTAAATAGGTAAGTAATTGTTGCTGACGAATACAAATATATAATTATAAATTATTAAATCTTACATTACCATTGTTTTTTTAACGACATTTCTATTCAATAAACATTTTAAAATGTGCAAAACGCACTAGACTGACTCCACTATCATTTTTTTTGCAATAAGTATATGACAAAAAAATTATTACGTGACAAACATGAACCAATATAACCTAGATTAATAATCGAATAATTAGGACTACCTTTTTATGAATGGTTCTTTGTGTCAAAGTTACATTATGTCGTTTCATGGGGGTAACTTTTACAAAATAAAGATTTTCTTCTATACTGATGTATTTTAAAGGATTTATGTGATGATAATATCTATGGGGAGTATTAAAGTATTATGAGAGGCTAATAAAACAAAAATACTCTTGCAATGTGCTTATAATTTAAAGATTTACTGTAAAATATCGCTCGTGACTATTAAAGTTACCCAGGTGGACTGTATAAATTTTGTACTTCAAATAAATAAATAAACGTAAATAAAAAAAATACTTTAAAAGAATTTTTACAAGCAACAAAAACTAAAAAGAAAAGTCTGATGGTACCCTAGCTGCCTAGTTGTCTTGTGAAAGAGGAATACTTGATAGTCTGGACCTAGAGCATCTTATGTAAAACACTAACAGCCCTACTATTCTATATGAGATACTTATATAACACCAATAATGGTTATTAATATGATAAGCAACTTCTGTTGACATAAAAACCGTTCAAGGCCAAAAGTGGTCGGACTCGCGTACCGAAGGTTTCGTAAAACTTTCATGATTGTAGGTCAACCCAAAGTACATCATATAAAAGTTGATAAACTTGAGTTTGTCAGTATAGGCATGTAATCATTTTGCATTAAAAGAAATACAAGTATATTTTTGTAATGGTTTTTAGGGTTCCGTACCTCAAAAGAAGAAACAGAACGCTTATATCACTATTATCATTGTCCATCAGGAAGACCATTTTTCACAAAGTCACGTAGATCGGAGGCCTCAAACTAAAATTAATATCAAATATCTATCTACTTTAGACAGTAGAAGCAATCATCATCTAAACCTATAGGTATGGCCTACATATAAATTTGGCACGAAATTACAGTAAAGGCAAATATCCGATAAATGGAAATTTATAAACATATCTCAAAAAAGTAAACACATTTATTTCCAAAATTATGTTTGCCAACTTTTACAAAACTTTTTTAAAAGTTACTTACGTTATATAGGTAACAATTCAATTCATTAATCACGACATTGGTAGAGAACCCGACTTGCGCTTCACGGGTTTGTTTCTATTTTATGTAATATACTCAATCCAAAATGACCAACAATCAATTTTTTACATTTATTTGTAATACAATTTCTCAATTCTAGCTAAATTTCTGGACCAACAGTAAGTAGGTATTGATTACGCTCCAAACTATATAATATGTGGCAAAAACGGAGCATATGAGGCCGTATCTTTTGGTTTGTCAACGTAAATTAGAATTTCTCTTTCTTAGTACCAAGTGATAGTAATTTTGTAATATTGCTTGTGTCAGTCATTTTACTTTTCATCTTACTACTACAAAAAATGCTGAAATGTGCAATGTCCTATGATGGCAATTTTTTTTCCCTGCCAATAAGTCTAATAAATATAAGTGTAATAATAAGGTTTTACATATTTTATTTTATTTTTAAAAATCATCAGATTGAACGACTTTTGTTAAGATACCATATCTTTATTTCTTACAATTTACTGGTCCGTTACAGCTCCACATTAGACTTTTTGATTTTAATATATTGACCAAAAATTAAAGATATCACAGAGACTACCATCCATTTGGCGTTCCTTTCACAAATCGATGGTACTTAGGTAAAGTATCAAAAGCAAAAATTTGCAATGTTTTTATCGCTCTTTTTAACTACTAAGAAGTGTCGAAAAATATCCTTGTTACTAATTTAAAACGGCAATAAAAAAAGATATCCCAATTTTACACTTTCAGTACTTTACATGATCATGAGCTCTGAAAGCTTACTGAGAGGCGGCAATTCATTTGGACTGTAATTATTGTGAATTAAAATTAAAACTGACCATCTTTTAAGCTCGAAGTTGAAACCACTGAGCAGGCGGACTTCTTAGTTACATATTAATTAACGAGACAACATTAATAATACACCATTATCCTTTATTATATTAGTAAATTCTTTATTTTCGTCGATTTTAATAAACATGCCAATAATATAATAAAGTAAAAATAATAATGCAGACATGGATTCTATAAACAAAAACAATTCATATTTAAATATTTAATATAAATAATTACAATGTAATCGATTTGTACATATTCATTGATTGATAATAATTATAGAAAGTAAATATTTTATACAAATATAATGTCATTTTAGATTTAGTATTCTGTTACACATCTAATACAATGTAAAGTATTGGAAACGAGAATATACTTAATTTTAGATCTAATATGAAGTAAAATTGAACTATTTTTAATGAAGCAAGCCGCCGCTTTCTCTGTTGACATATAAAACCCTAATGACAGTGTTTTATTAGCAAATAAAAAACATTATTAAGGAAATATATTTGACGTCATTCGAGCACACCGTGCACTATCAATCTTTGAATTTTTATATCGTGGGATTTTTTGCCCAAAGGTTTTTATTGAACGTGACGTGATTATAGTACGTGGCAGTTTTTAGTGTAATATTCCAGATTAACCAGTTTTTTTTAATCATCCTTATTTCCTATTTTATTATATTTTTCATATCAATGAAAAAGAAATGGATGCCGATGCACACATCTTGATGTGAATCTTAACATGTAAGAGATAAGATATAAAAAATAGGGAACAATCAGTGCTGTGTCATCTTGAATCAAAAAATTATGATATTATTAAAAGATCGAGCACCAAAACAAATTAAATTATATTATGATTAAATGAAATAGAATAACATGTTTCATATTATATATACTCTATATTCATATATGGGGTTATGACCATAACTTTTGTGCCTAACACATATGCCATGTATGTTTTCTACCAATGTAGGACGTTGTAATGAAAAATGTGTCTCTATAAAAAAAACAAATAACTAATTTAGAAAAATATTCTTAACAAATTGTATGTATTCATTACATTGTAAAGAGATATTTACATAAATTTAAAATAATTTACATTACAAAAGACGTAAATTAATACGTGACAAAAGTTGATGGTCACAACATGCTCAGCTTGAAATATTTATTTTTAAAAAGTTCAAGTGGATCTAATTCTCTAGAAGATTAGATAAATAAATATTAACACATTATTAAGTCTAACATTTATGTGCATAGTTGGCAACATTGGGTGAAGCAACAACGGCGCGGAATACTTTAAAGGACTACCAAGCGGCGCTGTATCTATGGACAGTCGTTGATACCTATTGCACAAGACATTTTATATTATAAGCGCAACGTGTTATGATGTCATACATTTTTTTATTTCTGTTCGACGTAGTTATATGTTTATTTGTTTTGGATAGCAGTCAAAAATTGTTTTGGTTTATTCATAATTTTGTTAGTACCTTAACACTAGCAGGCCAACATTTTATTTTAAATTTAACAATTTTGATTGATTTACTATGCCATTTTTTATAAATGTTACAGCAACGGTTTCGTCCTCATATCAAATAACAGGTTCACGACTGTAGATGCGCGGGTTTGAATCATGCCTATATTCTCAGTCGTCATAACAAGTTGCGCCACTTATAATTATCCAATTCGTCAAAATGTACTGATCCCCTATATAAAATATAATGATAAACATCACACCGTACCGACGGACTGACTTCACTTTCTCATTTCTTACACCTACAAACGAAATCTGATTGGATTTAAAATAATTTAATTTGTTAAATAATTATCAATAACGAATAACCTGAATAATAAATCGTCTTAAATATTACTTTTCTATTTGCCTATCTACTTAAGGAAACATCCATTCACAAGGGAACCTAATCTCATATAAATTTTTCATATTTTCTTAAAAAATTCTATCGAGCCTTGTTCTTAGCCTTCTCATTTTGTCATTCCGAGCACATACCTATCTATAATCATATTATTAATTGATTTATTTATATAATTCTATTATAGCACTATTGTTACAGTTAAAGAATTTTAAAATTGTTGAAATATTAGATAATGTAGTAACAATTTATACAGAAAGTCTGTTTACTATTGATAAATGACATGTTAGGACATATTAAATCTTGTTCAAAATAAACAAGCACCCTACTTGGCCGAATAGTTTACAACATACTGACTTGGCGAGTGCAATATGATAGCTCAAGCTATACATATCTATACGGTGATGGAACATTGAAATACAGTTACAATTTGTAAATAGTATATACTGGACAGTTGGGTTGCTAGCAATCAAAATGTGTTATATAGTCTAAGTGTCATATTCATTTAGGTACAAGGGTTACTCTCAAATACTATGGAGGTGCTATGTTTAGTCTATATTGATTAAGCAGTCTTAGTCCAACAAGTCCTATATTTATATAACCATACTAAAACCGAATAAACGAGATCATTACTGCTTTTATATATCAGTACAACCTTCATAACAGCTGAAAGTATCCCGGAGATAAATATGAGGTCTTATGTAAGCATGCATAGGTAGAAAAAAAAAGTATGCACATTACTTTCACTCATATCCCCTAAGCACTAGGTAAAATTAATATATTTTAAGGATTATAATACTTTTTATAAATAAACATATAAAAATATACATTTAAATTATGTTTTAAACATTATTCAACATATAATTAAATCAGTAACAGTTATGAAATAAATTATAATTGAATCATTTGAAATCTTTAAATATAACACTCTTTGCCTTTAATGTTTTCCTTTCTCTCTTCAATAAATAGCTTTTGTTTTGTTGTTGCTTTATACTGCAGCAATCCTGCTGAGATTCTCTTTGATGTATAAGAAGTGATGATCGTTATAAATACTGTGGTGGGCTACTTTTACAAATTTTGTGTTAAATATCACCAGACTAGCTAATCAATTATTATAAATACTCATAGAACAAATTAATAACAGATAAAACAAAAAAGTTACAATTATAAATTATATAACCCTAAATAATATAAAAAAAAACACATTAAAATGTAGGAAGTATGATGCAAAGTATAGACAGACATGTGATGTTGTTTGCAACGTGAATGAACACATATACTGGATATACTTTATGGTACTTCTTGTGATGGAACATGGGAAGTGATGTAGCACCGAGTAAACACCGAAGTGGGGGGTTATGCTAATAAAGTGAAGCGTAGCGTTACCGGCGTAGGGGAATTACTGGATGACACAGCATTTGCACTTTTGCTTCTTCTTGATTGTAACATGTTCGGGCTGCAGAGGTTCCTGCGGGGGCGAGCGCTGTACTTCCACTTGTCCCGAACGCACTTCTGGCACAGCAACACCATTCTTTGTGCCGTTACTCTTCGGGGTTGTCTGCTGTACTGGGCTCGTCTTCGTCTGTGCGGGAGGACTAGCCTGTGTTATACAACAATTATAATTAGAGTAATAAAAAAAGCGACGTTAGAATCCTCTACACACAAAGAACACAACATCTCAAGATTTGGGTGGTGTGTGGGGAACACCATGTTCTGTCTGCCTACCCTGCTACTTGCGGGATGCAGCGTAAATCGAAAAAGAAAAAAATATAAAAAGTTAAATATAAAATCTATTTGTAAGTACAATAAACACATACATTTACATTGTTTGCGTGAACTTTTTCCTCTTTTTCATCGCTAATCGGTGACTGGCTCACAATAGGTGGAGTTGGTGTAATTGGTTTACCTCCCTTAATTAGAGAGACAATCTCATCGGCTTCACGGCTTAGGTCACCATCCGGACGGAACGGATTGTCCCATCCACTTTCAGTGCTGAAAATTAAAAGTCATATAAAAATGATTTTTGAATGCCCTGTGGATACTTCTATACAATACATATACACACAATACATGTTGTGTGACAAAACTAACCCTGCCTAGATCAAACTATACTAAAGAAACATAAAAAACAACTACAGGAAAAGCGGAGAGTGCAACCACTACCATCTTCTAGCATGTAGTCAATTGAAGTACTGACATTTTATGTAAAAAAGTGAAATCTTTCTGAGTTATAAGAATGTATAATAAAAAACCTTTGTGAAGCTTTTAAAATATATAAAAGTATTATTTAATTATTTTCCTCAAATTAATTTATGACTTTTTTTTTCAGCTTCAATCTGTATTCTGCATGCATGCTGGGTATGCAGAGGGAACCTTGTGTTAAAACACCATTCCCCGATTTCAAATTTATATAAATATTTCATGTCCTCAAGTGTGGAATGAACCCACAACCAGTTGATTTTGCAGTCACACTTTGTGTCTCTGCACCACAACTGGCTTCATTTTATGAGTTACTTTTACAATACACATTTATTAAAAAATATTTGGTATTGTGGTACAGATGTCAATAATATGATTGGGCAATGTACCATTGACTAAAGCAACTAAGGTCACTAAATGTTTCCATACATAAAGGTTGAGTACAACATACAACAAAGCAACTAGGTAAGTTCAGTATTGTCACAAACTATCCTGTTTAGATAATATGACATCACCTCTCTATTATCATAGTATACGCATCAGAGGAAAACATATTTCTAAATATGCAATTTACTACCCCGTAAATTTAATATGTACGCTTTGTATAATTTACATACAATATCTTTAAGTATATTGTAAATTGCAAGTTTTATATATTTTACAAAGTATATTAATTTTTTTATGTGCAGTGACTCAAATCAGCACTTGCTATGTTGAGATTCTTTTTCATTTGTTATAAATTATTTAGGTTGTCATCATCTCTGGAGGGAAATATCACAAAAATATGCTATCCAAAGATATTTGCGTAAAATTATTTATAAATTGGAAGAGAGAATGCTATTTATTATTTTTATTTTTTATGAAAAGAGATGATGGGAGAGAAGATATAATTATTTTAAGTTTTAAAAGGAAAATATTCTTTTGAAAATATGTTAACAACAAAAATTTAAACATAAGAAACATAGAAGTTTTACTTTATTATAGGTACCTGATCTGCCTGTTGTACATGGTGTGGTCTGCCATATCGACGTTAGCAGCAGCTGAGAGCAAATCGGCGTATAGGATGTGTGAGTCAGACTGTACAGGTGGCGGGGACAGACACTGCGGCCGCGCCCCTTGATAGAAAGACACACGTACTTTTGAACGCTCCGAACTGAAACCACCATAAACAATACAGAGTCAATATAATATACATGAAAACATATCTTGGATTTTAGAATATTAAAGTAATAATAAATCATATCAATAAAGGAACACAAATAAACAAACTTATAATGGTAATATTTTATACGCTAGAAACTATTATACATTCAAACAATTGATTGATAATTATCATTCGCATAAATACAGTTATGTAACATTTGCTTTGCAATCTTAGCGCATTAGCAAAACTAACACATGCATATGTTAACATTGTAAATAATTTAGCAGCTCTGGTTCTTTTTATAGGAGATGACTGCACTCTCCACCTACATTTAATTATATTTAATAACAAACATCTTGCTGATTATGTGGTTTAATGTAATTTTGCTATCAACTCAACGCTTGTAAAAATGCTGTGAATATGAAATGGAAGCTGGCATAACTTCCACTTGTCATCATAGTTAGCAAGGCTAGCATAAATGGCACCCACACATTTGGATATATGAGGAAGGTCATTCTTGTAATGAACTTATGACATCAGACAATTTAAGGAGTTGTTACTTTAATAAAAGTAGTAAATAACGGTTTTTTATGTTCGTTGTTATGATAAATAACAATTTCATAAAATAAAAATGATTGAAATATCTAAGCATTTTCCTTTTTTTATTATTATTTTAAATTTATTAAATGATTATTATTATATAAAACTTAAATAGGACACAATAAAAATGGTTCACTTAAGGTCAAGGAAAGTTAATTTTCTTATCAAAAGAGCAAAAGGCCTAAAAGTAGTATATTTTTGGTTTCAAATATTGGAATGTTAAAAATATAGGTGTGACTGTATAAAGCTGAAAGTCTGTTCAATGACAAAAAAATATAAAAATGGAACATATTCTCATCGTATGTCTCATGTGTTGGCAAAAAATAAAATTTATCGAAATAAATATGAAAGCAATGACGCTCAGCAAAACGGCCTTGTAGCGGAGCACAGGGCGGATCCTCGATTTAGGGTTACGATCGGTGATAGTGAATTTTATAAATAGAAGATGCCAAATTCTATGCCAATATTGTTTACCACACGTATATACATGGAGGATTCTGACCTTGAGATACAAATTACTGGATAGAATTAAAAATGGTTTATGTTTATAATTCATTTTTGATTCGTGACGTCATACCGACTGAATTCAACATAATTTTTTCCCCTATCATTATATTTTATTCGCTACAGCTCTTTTGTGCATATGGATAGCTCAGGCCCTTAATGAAAAGTATTGTTATGATTTTTTATATGTTTTATATGAAATAGAAGATATTCGGCAAGTGAATTTATAGTGCGCAACATAACAAGTGACGTGAGCTAGTAAATAACATACCTTATAAGAAGTATTCACTATTATTGGCGTTGACCAACATCGGAAACCACACACCAACGTGCACTTTAGAAAAATCGATAAAATATTCCAGTTTAAATAAAAAACATCAGCTTAAATTGCACAATATGACCAGATTCGCTCAGCGCTTCACAACAGTGTACAGTTCCACTGCGTTCACAACATCGATCTCGGAAGTCGCGATCGCGCGCGGCCGTGGCGAATGGAGCGAAGCGGGCGGAGCACAGTCGTGCCAACCTAGTGACGTACTTACCATTCACGAACACGATTCACGATTCTTGTTCGATCTCGATAACTTTAATCGGGTTCGTTCTCACCAATTTACTATTACTTTAAAATAAAGTTTTGTAAGCATTTATTTATTTTGCTGTTGTTAATTGCTGTTTTTTTTTATATTAATTTGAAAATTCATTTGTTGTTTTCGAATAATGTACGAAATGTATTAATTAGTAATCGATTAGATAAAACTAAAAACTTGTTATGCAAAACAACTAAACCATATTTATATATATTGACCAAAAAACACGGAAAAAAAACAACATTCTAATGACAAATCATTTTGTTCTTCACTTAAATCTTTAATTTCTAGCGGTACAGGAGAAGTATATAAAATATTTTTTTTATCGAAAATTGTGATGGACGTGTAACAAATATATTATTTCTAAATATTTTTATTTTTTCATATAAAATCAATTGACGCTATAACCTACAGAAATGTTTATTCCTATGCTTTGGCTTATAAGAACGTGAAAAGAAAATGAACTAAATATAATCTGGAATCTTTTACCAGAATGAATAAGAATCTACGACCACTGCATTCACCACATAGTACGTATTTTTCTGATAATTTTTATTTTGAGATAAATAAAATCTACAAGGATATTGTAGTATACAAAATGTCCATCAATACTTTCAAGATTTTTTTTATGTCCCTTGGGAACATATATTAATACATAAAAGTATAAAAATAAGTTAAAAGCCACCGTTTCCCAAAATAAAGTTACGGTAACACTTTAAACCGCTACTTTTATGCGAAATTCGTGGAAGGACCTTATGCAATTGACATGTAGTTTGTATTGTGCTATCAGGAGATCGTGAAACTTGCACTATAATTGCTCGTGGAATGTTTTGAGATAAGATGGTGTTATAATTAAAAAAATGTGAACATTTTTTTGTAATTTCCGTATTTTTGCAGAACATTTTAAAGTAGTTGTGCGCTTTATGTGCCTTCTATTTATATTTAAAGTACCGTACATAATGTGAAATGTTTAATTATAAAATAACTATAGTTCATATGATTTTACAACTTTAGCAGTCGTTAAGCCATGTATTCTAATGAAAGAAACTTTTAGGATAATATCATTATACAAAAATATCGTTTGATGTTTCGTTTCTTTGTTTAAAACAAGAAAATAGCCTTTAACTGAGTTCCTCAATTTATTACATTGGAGTAAAACAGAAACAACAGAACGATTTTTAATATTTTTCTGTTGTTCAATTGTCAATGACCAAGAAAACACGAGGTTAGAAAGAGGGCAGTCACGTAGAAACATATAACAGACTAACAGCTGTGTAATTTTTACACAAGTATTTTTTGCCTTTTTTATTGGTTGAGTTAACAAATCTAATATTTTTTTAGGCAAAATACCAAAATTAAGTACCTACTTAGAATTATTTACAGAGTTATTAAGAATATTTATTTAAAAAAAAAGTATTGTCATTTATTACCTCTTACGTAAGGTGTCACTGATAAACAGATATGTACGGTTATATATTATTATAACCACAACATGAACAAAGTATCGATTTGATATTGCAATTATAATCCTTCCCGGCTTTGTAGAAAGATCAAACAATAATGGCTAACGTTTTTAATAATTAACGTGGACTATTTAAGTTTGTAGCAAATTAATATTTATATATTTACTTTTTAAATAGTTTTTTTAGTCTTCATTATCTACAAAAATACCTACATAAGTACGAAATAAATTGTATAATGACGTGCGTTACATGAACACATAAATGGGCATTGTTACGTGCCTAAAAATGGTAAAAATTGTAATAAATATACAATTATAATAAAAAAATATACGAATAAGAAAATGTAGTAGAGAAAATATAGATATGTATTACAATTTATACATTTTTTACAAATAAATACTGTACTCTCATAAAATTAAAATCTTTTGAATCTTCATATAATCTGGGACTAAAAAAATGAAAACTCAAAAAATGGGTTCGTGCAGTTTTATATATATATATATATATATATATATATATATATATATATATATATATATATATATATATATATATGATTATATTATAGCAAAATATTACAATTATAAAATTTACAAAAAAAAATCTAAATGTATAACATTTATGGACATACTGCACTCAGTAGTTCAAAATAGTTGTCATAAAAGTATCTAGTTAGGTACTCACATCAGGAAAGCATGTGTTTGTGTTATACACACACAACACCATGAATATACTAATATAAATTATTAATAATTCGCCAACTGATTCTAGTGAAAATAAATAAGACATACTCATGAAAAGAACATAACGTACTCGTCTTCGACGGGCGTATACGGGAATGCAGTTTCTTGGAACTTTGGAGGCGGGCTGCTCTCTGGTTCCTCCTGCAGGGGACTTTCGTAGATTAGCGTCTCCACCATCGACCCCTTCGAACTCCCAAAGGATACCCTGCAAAATAGCTCATATTAGTTGTCTCATAAATAAATAGTATTTTAGTAAAAACTTACCTGCAAAATTAACTGCACTAGTTATCCTACTTAACCTAAAAGATGTATAATACGTAAACATTAAAGACCTAATAGACCCAGTAGTAGTGAAACTCTTATTTTTAAATTGTAAAAGGTTGCATGTTTGCTTGATATTGGTGAACAGCAGAACTCAATTACATAGCAATAGCTTATTTCGATACGAACTCCTCTTAAGGACACTGTATTCAAATAGACTTTTGAGGCATTTCAGATTATACGTAATGTCGTATTGTAAATAACGTTTTTAGTTGTTAAATTTCAAAAACTATTTCAGTTTTGCTAGAGCCTTTCACATAGATATACCCAAACCAAACTATTGAAGAAGTAAGAGTGGAGGGTGCGAAGTTTCGTTACATAATAAAATAGTCCATATAAATTAATGGCGTAACAGTTCAAAGGTGAGCCCTAATCGATCGTTAATGTCACCTTCCACAACCCTGATGAAAGCACTTTAATTGTCTTGCCCGATATTGCTGTTGGAATATACTGAGGTAGTATTTATAACGTTTGATCAAAACCTCATAAAATTTCTTTTTACTATGTCCTTAATTAATATTTGTGCTTTCATTATACAGTATATTATAATTATTATTATTTTTTTACAATCCATTTCTGCATAAGTAAAATTATAAGTAATTCTCAAAAATATAATAATCGCACTTTGTGCCCCTGGACCACGACTGGCCTCAAATATCATTTTAAATACATCAAAATAGAATAAAAACATACATTTAAGTAACTAACGATTTTTTTTACATCATCAAACATGCGATATCCATGTATTGTACAAAAATTAAACATTTTAACCAACCACAATTATAAAATATAGAAAGGATAGGATTTTTAAATATATCAAAAAAGAAGCTGCATGTTGGAATTGTTTGAAAATATTTTATAAAAAGTGTTGTCAAAATTGACATTTAGTTAACATTTTTGTAAGATATTATTTTAAAAAGCTCCGTTGAGTTTTACAGAACGCAATATTTCTTGGATTATTTATAAAATTGCGTTTTCTTTTTTAATCTTTTACTTTTAGACTTACACACCGTTAATAAAGGCTACAACTGTGTATACTTTCTAATTGACCTGTATAGATTTTAAAGGTAAAGCAAGCACCGTCGCTAATCTTTAACACTTATTGTATTCTATAACAGTCGTAAACCTTTTAATATTCTTTGCTGCATTCGCCCCACTTCCCTGACTAATGCGCAGTAAATAAGTCTATGCCAGTATTCATCTAGTATGTAGTTTTAATTTAGATAGTTTGCATTGGTTTTTAAATTAGTATTGTAACGCCATACCCATTTTGTATTTTTAACAATTTAAAAGTAAGTGGGTGGATGTATTTTAAAATAGCAACACAAAATTACATTTTAAATGATTACCTTTAAGATATAAAAACCGGTTTGGAACGCTAAAATAAGCGTCTACCTAATACTAAAACGAATACAGTTTCGGTTGTGTCCTACTATTTATTATATGATCGTGTTTGATACTATAGTATCACTTCATATACTAAGAAGGTTTAGTTTAGGTCTATGAGATTTTATTAGAGTAGTCTGTACTTTAGTGTTGACTAAAACTTCTAATTATCGTGATTTATTAACCCTCAAATAAACAACAAGGTCACAGCACAGAAATATTATTTTTAACAAATAATTTAAAATTTTTGCAGAAACTGTTATATTTTGCAGAAATTTAATTATATTAAAAATTTATATTTTTAAAAAGATTATATTTAACGTGGATGCACCTTACACATTCAGCATCGTGCATTCGAATTATTCATTTAAAAATAATTATTCAACACTCCTAACACTCCTCAATCATTTGAACCCCAACTATCATATGGTTATTTTCTAATTGAGGAGCGTTGGCGTCCGCGCTACGATATATAATATTTTTTATCGTGTCAATACTTTTTAAAAATATTTATTTATATAATGTTATAATGTTATTCATTTTAATAATGGTACCGAAAATCGGGAAACTTTAATTTGATTTGTTTTCTATTCAAAGCGATGGCGAAGGATCTGGGAGTGTCCAGATATGACCCAAACACGGAAGCTTTTCAAGCTCGAGCGCAATGGAAGAAAGTTGATAATTGTCGAAAACAATGGATAGAGCGTTGGAGCTGGTTGTTGGATGAAAGAAAGTGAGGAAGCATTTATTTAAAAAAAAAATGATAGCACGTTTATTAAAAAAGCGGTCGAGTAGCGGTATTTTGCAAATGAACTAACTTAACTAGGATTTTTTAATTACTAAAATGCTAGTTAATCATAATTTATATTTATTGAGTTATATTTATAGAAATAATCTTATTTTAACCTAACTTTTGGCTCTTAACTAGTATCATAGTAAGATATCATTTAATACAAGAGTGACTTGGATTTTTTAAATTAGTTTGTGTAATGGTTATTTTTTACCTGCGGCTTCGGCTTTGCCTGCATGGTCAGATGGACATCACTAAAAGTTGTTTTACACATGACACATTAAAATCACACAATGAAATTAAGTTATAGTTGTTCTCAATGTGTGTGTAATTTTTTATTTGTACATTTCTAATATAGTTTGTTTGTTTTAGTGTTTGAACCAGCACATCCACTACCGTATCTATATCAGTTCATAATATCTCTCAAAATTTACTGCTTCACATCATTCGTGTTTTTTCTACTATACGTGACACTGGCAGATTATTTTGCGTCTGTCATCGCAAAATCAGGCCATTAAATAAAAAAATATCACGCAATGGGATAAATAGACTAATAAAATAGAAGAATAATTACATTTTTGATTTGGATAGCTGTATTAAATACTTAAACAAATAAAACAGACTGTATGCTTTTTATAGTCGAGACGCAGCGGGATGCTGATTATGACATTAGTGTATTTAGTCTACATATAAATAAGTGTCTGACTTTGATTTAAAAATAACTGTTTTTTGTTTCAAGTGAATATAGTTGATTACATGACACCAAAACACACCTATTTTTTCAATTTTCGTCTGTCTGTCCGAGCTAATCTCCGAAACAGCTGCACCGACTTTTATAGATACTATTTTCAATAGACGATAGATATTGTGGAGCAACATACAGGCTAAAACATGTAGGCTAAAAGATAATCAAATACGATAATTTATGCGAGTAGAGTAGACTAGCCAAAAGTTTTAAATTATATTTTAGTTTTTTTTATTTATATAATAACAATAACCAAATTAGGAGGGAAATAAAAAGAGTATATAAATATCCCACGAAGAAGTATTTTATTTTTCTTTGCTAAATTAAAATTTATTGTATAGCGATACAGACATTCAAAGATTAGAATTCGTTTTGAAAATTATAATCACCTCAAATAGTTTCATGCGAAACCAATGTCAAATATTATGATAGTTTCTTGCCCACGCTGCCGGGCGTGACTAACGTGGTTGCCATAAAAATATTTTAAAATGTATTCGCAAAATTTATATGCATCCATTTGCAAAATAATTATCGATAACTAATATAACAAAAAACTAATATAATAATGAAACTTCAATATTATTACTTTTTAGAAAAAATATAAAAAATTGAATGTAGCAGGACTTGAACCCGCGCCTCTGGAAAGCCGTCCAAGGAGCGCGGGTTCTTCAGTAAATTTTTACTATTTAAATAGCGGTTCTACTTCGTACTTATTATGAATTGTTTTCAACAACAGACAAGCGCAGAATGAAGCTAACGCTGTACGTCAACAATTTGCTGCCGTTTTGCCACATGTCATGGTTAAATTGGAATCTACGAAATCATTGAAGCCGGTGCCCATAACATCATCTGGCGTTATTGGATGGCTGGCAGCCAAGTTAAATCATTTTTATCAGAAAACATTTTATTTATCCTATGTACATTGCCAATGTTCCGTATAAAGAACTACGAGTAATCTAGTTCTAGTGTGTGACAATTCGATCTCCTCTTCTCGCCCTATTTCGACACAATGCGTATTGTTTTACCAGACCGGGAATCAATAACATAAATATAAGCATTATCCCGGGCGGGAGTTGAACTCGCATCAATCGTGTGAATCTAGTTGGACACAGACTGTCAGAAGTCATAATTAAAACAAAAAGGATATTTTACATTCAGTTAAATTAATTAACGATGTCAATTAAGGACGGTCGTGGCGCAGGGGCACAGAGTATGCCTGGAAACGTAACTGGTTGTGGGTTCAATTCCCACCCGAGGAAATGAAATATATATTTAAGTTTATGTTTACATTTCTTCGCCCTGGTCTCGAGGCAAAGCGCGGCGTGGAGTTCTGCCACTTAACCCGAAATGCCTCCAGAAATCGGCGGAAAGTAGGGAATAGAGTGTCTTAACACTAGGTTACCTCTGTCTCTACCCTCCTATTGAGGGATACAGCGTGAAACTGATTTAAGAATTAAATTATTTCAGGCCCGATTGTCAACTAGAAATATACCAATCTTGGATTGAGAAAATCCCTCTTCGGCTCCCAGACGCGTGGAATGACAAAAGTTATCTCGGTTAAAATAACAAGACATATGGTTTGTGTCGATTGTTATTATAAAATATAGCCACTTTCGGTTATTATTTCTCCATATGTTTGTAAGGAAATCCATTTAAATGTTTTCATTCACTGAGTTAACTAATTAATAGAATTAAATTAATTAATGAAATTAAATTATAAAAGTTAATATTAAATTAAGGACATAAAATTTTGGATGTTTTACATATTTTCTAGAAACAATTAAATTATTGAGATTAAAATTATTTTTATAAATAGTTTTTATGAATAAGCCCAAGCTACATACATAAATCGCTCTAAAAATTAAAATATTCTTATAATATAATAAGTAAAATACAAGTTTTATCTATTTATTATGATTTTTTCAATAAAGAATTACTAGAAAACAAATTTGTCTTAAAAATTACGTACTTCATATACCTAAAATAAAATGAACAAATGCCAATTCTATACCAAAACAAAGCAACATCATAAGCAATTGGAAGTTTAGAGTTTAATCTCATGACGTCTGTAATCAGCAAACACTGATGTTTGTGTCTAACTCAACAAAGTGATAAATCTAGTTTGAACTATTTCTGTCTATATAAAATAAGAAAGCAAAATTCTTTAGGAAATTACCAACAATATAATCATCTGTTACAAAATAATCATGCTTACCTTTTTAACGAAGTATGTTTACTACCATTGCTTAGCAGCTTATGCTTAGGTTTTTCATGGGCTCCTGTTGGTGTAGAGGACGATATAGTAAGATCGCTTGCGAACGAACTTGTCGAGGATTCTTTCGAAATGGTCGTTCTAGCCCTTCTGGCCGCTGATTCGGGACTTCCAGGGGTCCCAACTAGTTCCAATGCTAAACGCCCCTTTCCTGGCACCGGGGGCGGTTTCTCATCAACGGGCACCATATAGGACAGCATGGCTGCCCCTTTATTGTCCTTTACAGCATTAAATAGAAAGTAGCCAGAGTACACAACGCGCTCTTGAAGTGTTCACATTTTATGATAATTACATATTCTTCGATTAATTTTTTTATTGCTTTTATCTCCGTCAACCTAGAACAAAAATCAGCTATCAATTAGTTATCAAATAAGTTATTTATTAATCACAGTCTTTAGGTCATTTTAAAAGATAGTCAAGGTTTTAAAACTTAGTCTTGATCGTCTATCTTAATATAAGTATAAGAAATACATATGTACATATTGTCTATATAAAAATTATAAGTACTGTTCTTCATTAATTGTATACTTCCCTGACCCCGCGTGGAAGTCTTTACTAGTTGTGAGTTGACCTAAATTAGTAGATAGGCGCTGACAATTGCTACCATCGAGTCTTCCATGAGCTCCAAATTAGATCAAATTATTTAATTATAATTTATTTCTTATTATATTTGACGAATAAATAATTCATTTTATTTTCTTAAAAATGAGCTATGAACGAATGTAGATGGTAAATTTCAGCTTTCTTAGGCAAAACAAGCCCCCGTATTTAGTTAGGAACCCACTAATAGTTGAAAATAATCTGAATCTTACTGGGTTCCTTGTAAAGATTGATTAGTTGAAGAACAGGTGCTGACTTACCTGGGGTTACTTATATTGGGTTTTTTGTTTTTTATTTTTATTTTTAAAATCAAAATAAATCAGCTTCACGCTATATCCCTCACACAGCGGGGTAGGCAGAGGAAACCTAGTGTTAAGACACTCCGTTCCCCATTTTCTGCCAAGTTCTGGAGGCATTGCGTGTTTTGTCTGTCTCAAAACCCGAGCGAAGAAATGGAAATATAAATTTAAGTAAATATTTCATCTCCCAAAGTGGGGATCCTCCCACTTTGTTCAATGTTTTTTTTTATTTAGAAATACGCCGTCTGATTGTCTCTGTAGAGTATTATTATTATTATTGACATTTCTTTAGTGACGATCGCAAGGTTATGACGAATTAATTGACGTAAGAAACATCAAAATAGGTCAATTTGTTTGTTCTCTACAACGCCACATAGAAACACAAACGTACATACATATAATTAATATATATAGATAAGATAAAAAAAAATATCCACTTTTACACGGAGCAGCAGTTAAAAACTAGTTCTTCTAGTACAATATACACAATTCCATATCGATATCAAAAATCGATAACATAATATTATAAATGAAATTTTACCTATTTCTTCATTATACTGTAGAATTATTTTAAAAGAGAAAACATTCGAATAACAATTAGATATAAGGATATGTTAACGAAATGTTATAAGTTTTTAAACTACCATTTCTCTGTTTGTTTAAATCTAGATATTATAAATATTTGACTTTTTCACTGGTTTAGACTTGTGTACGCAACATACTCTGCCAGTGTTTAAAGAAAGCACAAGTGAGGTTGATACTGTTAACTTTACTTACGTTCTTTCTAGAAATAATTGATTTTATATGCTAATTATAAATTATTAACATTAATACAAAAGTGTTTGAAGTTCTTATGACGACGTCTTATAAAATAGTTTTCGGTTTTTGATTGTCTTTTAGAAGGCGACTTAACGTGACCATTCTTTTTCCGGGTCAAAACGGGAAATATATCAATTAGTACTTTTTATTTAATTTTAATTATCGTGCTTAAAGTGACATGACAATTTCAAATAAACAGTTTACTTTGGTTTTTTGTGTACCATGTTTTTGGTTTTATGGGTTCTCTTGTTTTTTTAGATATGCTTTTGTTGTTTTTTTTACATTCTTTTTTGTTTTCAACGTCCCGGTGCCGTCTTTGGGAACCCCAGGACACGCAATCGCGAAACGAGACGTTTGGTCGCATTATAGATTCTATTTTCATTATATGCGTCCTATGTTATTTTTACATACTCTAGGTATTATTTTATTAAACTCTACATATTTATAGTCTAATCCCTACACATTTACACAATGGTGCCACATTGAAATTCATTTTCACTCGTGACCTTGAATATAAGGGTCTAGGTTACGATATAACTAACGGATGGCGGTCGTTAGCGATGCAGTAGTCCTATCATGTTTAGTTTAGGTTTGTTTTAATAATCGATCTGTAGTGTTTTTTTTTTTAATTTATTTTTTTTTAAATAGCTAAAGAAATTGGAGTGAATTAATCTATCTTAATAGAATTTTATTGAGACGTTTCTTATACGTACATATATATATATATATATGTATGTGTGTGCGTATATATATTTTTTTCTTTTTTTTTCAGTTCACGCTGTATCCCGCACACAGCAAGGTAGGCAGAGGGAAACTAGTGTCAAGACATTCCGATCCCCACTTTCTGCCGAATTCCGGAAGCATTGCGTGGTAAGTGGCAGAACTCCACGCCGCGCCGTGACACCAGAGCGAAGAAACGAAAACATTAATTTAAATAAATATTTCATTTCCTCAAGTGGGGTTCGAACCCACAACCAGTCGGGAAATATTTACAGTCACACCTTGTGCCACCGCACCACGACTGGCCTCTTTTTCTTATTTATTAAAACCATGATTAACTTTCATGAGTAATATTTATTTATATATACGTTAAATAAAACGTGAAATTGAAAATTAAAAAAAAAAACCACTAAAATAAAACGTGACCTTGACCATATTGGCTGCATAATATGTGCTCTATTTTAATATTTTATTGCAAGGAACGTATCGTAATCTTAAATAAAAATTAAAACATATTATAAATAAATTATTATCTCTAATGATATTGTAACCTATTGACAATATTTTTTTTATGTTGGACAGTCCATTTATCAAGAAAGGTTAAAGGCTATATTACTTCACGCTTTAATGTTTCCCACACTAGCTGCAGTCGGTCATTTACTGATCCCTTAGAAAGTGTCACACACCTCTTAGTTACTTCCATTGGAGCATGCGGGCGGAGTCGCAGTTAAGGCTAGTATTTATTATAAATTAATGTTATATTAAATCAATTTGAAAAAATGTGACGTCATGTTGCAAGCGATTTGGCGCCAACACAAATCTCACAAAGATTAGATGCGTGGGCGCTCACCTATATATAGCTCCTGTCTAAATAATGACAATTTAAAACTCAAATCAATAAGGTGAGATGAGGAATTCCTAATTCATTTACCTATCTGTTGTGCTATTAATAATTAGGTCCTATAAATAGATTTGATCTAATTCGGTTTTTAGCATTCTGTATCTCAAAAGGAAAAAACGGAACCCTTTACGATTAATATTGAGGCATGGCTTGTTGAGTGGCGGAACTCAACGTTTTAGTACCAGAGCGAATAAATAAAAATAATAATAAATTCATTTATTATGGGAATCGAACCTACAACCGTCGCGTTACAATCACACTCTTGTGCCCCTGTGCCACGACGGCCTCCGTCTAACTATCAAGTAAATTTATCTTGAGATCGCGTAGAGCACTGGTTCCCAGTGGTCCACGCACCACCAGTGGTAAATGGTGACAAAATCCTAAATATGGTCTGCGAACGATTTTTATTTTATGACTGGGGAAGGTGAGTCGAATTTTCTGTTTGATTATCACAGTTTTTACTATACCTACATGCACAATGGTCCCTGCTACCAAGAATTATATAAAAGTGGCCCTTGATCAAGAAACCCTGGCGTAGAGGTATCGAGCTAAAATTATTAAATACTTTTAGGGCTACAATCGCTTGGAGCACAGAAAAAAAGCACCTAAGTCAATGCAATCAAAAAATACTCGTGCGAGCATTCGCCGCGTTATCTAAACTTACCACACGTATATGGTACCTCCCATGGGCCTATAGTAATCAGAGGTTGCACTACAAATAAGCCAAAAAATCCGAAAAATGGAATTTTACATTTATGTTACAGACGAAAATTATTACAAACTTATAATTATAATTTTAACATTTTTTTAAAGTGTTATTCCACACTCAGGAAAAAAGAATTCTTATTTAGAAAACGTATAAAAAAATATTATAATTATAGTTAATTTCATACAAAATGAGTGCAGACGGCCGCCAGCTTAAGTTCTTAAATTTTTATAAGTTGTACTTCCCGTTGACCTACAATCCTGAAATCCTCGGTGGGCGAGTCCGGCGCATTTGTAGTTGAGTTTGCAATTCATTTTAAAAACAATGTGCATAATGTCATTAAATCAAATCAGCTTCACGCATCCCGCACACATCATGGTAGGCAGAGAAAACCTAGTGTTAAGACACTTATTTCCCCATCTTTATTACTGAATTATGGAGGTATTGCATGTTGAGTGGCGGAACTCACTCTACACCAGAGCGAAGAAATGAAAAATAATATTTAAATAAATATTTAATTTTCTCGAGTGGGAATCAAACCCACAACCAGTCACCTTTACAGCCATACACTTGTGTGTACCACAACTGGCCTCACCGAAAGCCCTGCATGTTGAGTGGTGGAACTCAACGCCGCACTTTGCCCCGTTACCTGAGCGAAGAAATGAAAATATCAAAATTTCATTTCCTCGAGTGGGAATCGAAACTCCCTGCAAAATCCCGTGTAAAGTGGCAGAACTCAACGCCTCTAAATATATTTTATTTCTGATTTTAAATCTCAGTATCTAAATATTTAAAATCAGAAAGAAATTTTACTATATATTATTTAGAGGCGTTGAGTTCTGCCACTCTACACGCAATGCCTCCAGAATTCAGCAGAAAGCAGGGAACGGAGTGTCTTAACTCTAGGTTTCCTCTGCCTGCTGTGTGCGGGATACATCGTGAAGCTGAGATTTTTTTTTAAATTGTTATATTTTTGATTATTTTGAGGATTTTTTATAATAATGTAGTTCCAGTTTGAAATTCATAATCGAGATATGTAAACCTAAGATGACGTCAGAAGAAACGTCTTAGCTTAATTCACTTAGCTCACATGTTAGACTACTATTATTGTGATTCGGTCATCGGATTAGACTTGAGATAACTATCTTATAACTTGTATTTTGTTTATTTTAAAAAAAGCTGACTTTTGATTAGCATATTACCACAAGATTAATAGATTCTGAGTGCTAATCTTGTGTAATGTTGTCACACACACATGTCATATGCGTCGATTTCTTGGTTTAAACTTCGCTCGACATGCTACCTACCGTCTATCTTTGTAATCAATTATAATATTCCTTAAACAAATTATAAATTAATTAATTATAAGTAAGTTTGAATGCCTAATTGAATTTCTACGGAATTAGTAATTAAGTATTCAAATCGTTTCATTACCTACGGGGGATTGACCTTTGCTTGCCTAAGAAATGTTATTATATTGTCATTCCTATTTCCCGTAAGACTGCAATATCGACTGCATGCTAAGGCACGTTGCTCTTTAACGGTAGTACATAATTATATGGAGCAAACAGTTAAGTTTTAAGGCCTATGTGTGGAATAAAAAATATATTAAAGGTATCTCATAATCATATTTCCTCATGTTTATCCTTTCAGGGCCATAAGAATATGAGAGGTCATACAATCATTTTTACTATAGGTATCCATGGAATGATTCATGGTGCATTTAAAAAAATATATTTTCATATGAATCTACTAAACCTAGGCCGATGCCTGTCGCGGCTCTGAGGCACATGCGTGCGTCTGCAAACGCGACAGGTCGATTTTGCAGGGAGGTTCGATTTATCCCGCACACAGCAGGGTAGGCAGAGGAAACCTAGAGTTAAGACACTGTTCCCCGCTTTCTGCCGAATTCTGGAGGCATTGCGTGTAGAGTGGCAGAACTCAACGCCTCTAAATAATATATAGTAAAATTTCTTTCCGATTTTAAATCTCAATATCTAAATATTTAAAATCAGAAAGAAATTTTACCTTATAATTTATAATTTTACTAAACATATTTTTAGTTTTGTTGTTTTGCGTCAACCCTTGGAACGTTCTGATTGTATTTTGTTAGGTTATTTATCTTTAGAACTATTCGATATCGCTACATCAATATTACAACAGCAAACTTTCAAAAATATACTTATTGGTGAACATTTATTTATTATGATTAGTACTATAAAACGATGATAGGTCATAGTATGTATACGTATTAAGTTTATGTATTTTTAACATATAAATAGAATTGGCGTTCAATAACGTTTTCAGTTCTTGAGATAATATTATGTGAATTCACGCACCTAGCTTCTATTATGATGATAAAATTAAAATAAATTAGCTTCACGCTATATCCCGCACACAGCAGGGTAGGCAGAGGGAACCTAGTGTTAAGACACTCCGTTCCCCACTTTCTGCCGAATTTTGGAGGCATTGCGTGTTGAGTGGCAGAACTCAACGCCGCGCTTAGCCTCGACACCAGAGCGAAGAAATGAAAATATAAATTTAAGTAAATATTTCATCTCCTCGAGTGGGGATCGAACCCACAACCAGTCGGTTTTACAGTCGGTTTTATGATGATAATGTATATAAAAGAGTATCCTAAATAGTATTAAGATATTGTATTATTAATAACCTCAGGATGGGAAGCCTATGTATACCTCGCGTGGTCTCCCAGCTCTGATAATTGAGTCGGAGGGTTTTTACCTCCAGCGAAGACCCTCTACACCATCTAGGGGACACAGCACAATAAAGTTGGTAAAACTAATAACCTATAAAACATCTCTTCGCATGTAGCAGAGAAGCCAAAAAGAACCTAGTCTACTTTTTGCCTATTTTAGAAGCCTTTGTTTTACCATCTTACATGAAAAACAAATAAAATATTTGTGAAATAATAAAATTAAATTTAAATATTTTTGAGTATTGATCAAACCCACAACCATCTTATGCAGGATCTTGGTTATTGGTTTAAAAAACATTTTTTTTAATAAAGAAATGTTTTATTTCACTTACATATATATATGTTTTATCAACGACAATTTCATGGCGAAATTTTGAATGTGGTGCATCCCTATAAGGGAGTCTTTTTATCACGACAACATTTAACTGTTTCAAAACGGGCCTTTGTCGCGAGATATAAACGAACGCCATCGGTATAATCATACATGAGAATTGTATTTTAATGATACTGATCTATACTCCAAGTAGCTGATATCTTCGATATTTTTTGCTTGGCTTAAGAAAGATAGACCTTTTTTATTCAATTTAACACCTTATTTTATGCTAGTTAATGATCATAACTTAGAATGCATATATTATTTACAATTATTATAGACAAATGCAATTTACGTTAAATAAGTATCTCAAAAATGTAAAACTTCCAAGAAGTTTCACCCGCCACATAATACATATATAATAAAATTAGTAGGTAGGTAATATATTCAAAAGCCTAACAAGGACAAGGTTTCATTTTAAGGGTACAGATAAAATTAACTTCTAAGTCAACGCAATCAAAATATACGAGCGTTTATGCATCGTGTTTGCTGGATTTAGTCGAAAGTTATAGAGTACCCCCATTGACTTGCAATTATGAAATTGGTAAGAGTGAGAACAAAACAAACCCCACCGAATCGGTCGACTTGATATAATGACCATATCGACCCATGTTCGGTTAGCTTTATTTTTTTTTTTTGCTTCACTGTGTTCTGGAGGCATTGCATGCTTAGAAGCGGAACTCAACGCCTTGCCTCGACACCAGAGCGAAGAAATGAAAATATAAATGTAAATAAATATTTCATATCATCAAGTGGGGATCGAACCCACAACCAGTCGATTTTACAGTCACACTTTATGCCCCTTCGCGACGACTGGCCTTAAAAGTTTGTCCTCAGCGATAATCGAATTGGTGAGTCAGACCCAGCCCATATGTTACTATCTTATATACTCAGTTATTTTAATATATGTATTTTGTACTAGCTATCAATGAAAATACGTTTAAGCGATAGGTATTAGAAATTTTGTTAAAATTCTAATTTAACAAAGAAGATTGCAATCTGACACGTTATAATCTACGCTATAATTTCAACACGACTCAGTTCACTTCTCTCATAGACGTGGGAAAGATGGCAACTGTTCCGTTTCGATAAGCTTAACTTATATGCAGAACTGCATTCACTTACATAAGTAAACCGTTAATTTAAAACAAATAGTATCTCAGAAGTATATTTTTACAATTACCTCTATAATATATTTTCTTAATAGATTATCATAATCTAGTAAGAAAATATATAAGAGAAAGGCTAAAAGGGCTTACAAACTGTTCCTTTAAACCAAAAGTATCTTAGAATAGACTCTAAAGTCGTAATATATACGTATATTACTCGAAAATATAAGTGAGGTATTAGTACAGTATAACTTAAGATTTTCTAACCGTAGACATAATGGCGACTCGAGATCGTGAGCAAAAATCAAACAGATGTTGTCGTTGTTATTTTGTAAAATTATAGATTTGTTTTTAATGTGAAAGTTTATAACTCTACCTAGTTGCTTCCACGCTATACATACTGAGCCAAAGAAGAACAAAAATAATGTTATTGTTCTTTTAAATCGAACGAACCATATTATATCCAACGCCACTCCCATTTCTTACCAAAATGGGGAAATATAAATTGATAATGTTATTTCTCAGTGTGTTCTTTTTTTATAATACTAAAGTTCTGCACTATTATTAAAATGGAATGCCTAAAAATAAGCGTTTTTAACAGGTTCACGTTGTATTTCGCACACAGCAGGATAGGCAGTGAGAACCTGGTGATAAGACACTCAGTTCCCCACTTTCCGCCGAATTCTGGAGGCATTGCGTGTTGAGTGGCGGAAATCAACGGCGCGCTTTGCTTTGACTCCAGAGCGAAGAAACGGAAATATAAATTTAAGTAAATATTTAATTTCCTCGAGTGGGGATCGAACCCACAACCAGTCAGTTTTACAGTCACGCTTTGTGCCCGTGTGCCATGTCTGACCTCACAAAAAATATTTTCATACATATCTACCTAGACTGTATTTTATATGTTTGTCAATTTATGAAAAGTTTGATCAAGCTGGTGTATTGATGATTTCAGTCAAGTACCTTTAGCTTCTAATTGATTCTGAAAAGTTTATCTTTTTTTATAATATAAGTTAATGTGTCGTGTCTGATGAATATTATTATTATTATACGTCTTCTAATGATATATCTATTTGGGTTAATGTAGTTTCATTGTTACGATTACAAGCTTACAACTTTTTTATAAGATCGCAATGAGATTGCGTGTTAACAACACGTACAAATAAACAATAGCAAAATACTTTTTTTTTCACGTATCAAACTAATTTCAAATACGAAATCTTTTTTTTAGTTAAATTGGATTTGCATTTAGTACCTAGCATAAAAAACTCAACGATGTTCTATGAAGAGACAAACATATAATATTATATTCATAAGTTATCATCGTCGAATCAGTTACGTTTCAGGTGGACAAAAACGAACCTAATATTTGTAATACAAATAGAAATGTGTTGTAAAATTTTTTTTATAGAAACTTAGGACGGTTATAAAAATACGATAAGTAAAGAGATACAACTCATGGACTTGAATGTGAATATAAAATATATATATATTTTTTCAGAAAATCTTTTAACCTTCTCCTTGTTGAACCTCAAAATCAAAATCAGGAGGAGGTTCCATTTTTAGGGTGCCGTACCTCCCACTTATCTCGAGATCGCGTAGAGGTATCAATCTGGAATTAATATCATATATTCTTGCCTCGTGGAGCACAGAAAAAAATCAGGCTCCTAACTTAACGCAATCAAAAGATACGAGCATTTATTTATCGATTTTGCATCATTTTGCGTTAGATTCGTCGCGTAATCAAAGATTACAGGCTACTTCCCGTAAACCTACAGTTATAAAATTTGTTTTGTGTATTGTAAGTTTAAAATACAAATAAAGGAAAAAAAATCGATAAGTGAAAATTTATAGATATTTCGTTAAAAAATACATTACAAACTTATATAAAATGAGTGCATACGCCCGTAAACTTAAGTTTCTCAACTTTTATTCTTCCCGTTGATCTACTTTTCCTTGTTGTACTTCCCGTTGAACTACCATCCTGAGAACCGTCATGAAACTCTCGGTAGGCGAGTCCGACTCACACTTGACCAGCCATATTTGTGTTTACTAAATCTACGAGACGGCTTGTATACTATCGTTATATTGATAGATTGTATTATCACATTTGTAAGTATAAAGTATCCCAAGTGGGGAATAACACTTTAAAAATGTTAAAGAGACTGTTATATGTTAATATGTTATATTTTGTTATGTTATATGTTAATTTAATATCAACAGGGAGATAGGTTACAAACACGTTTTTACTTCTATTATATTTAATCATATATACAGATAGTTAATATTCAATAAAGAAACGCGTAAACAAAGGTATCTGTTTTACTTTATACTAAACATATAATACATTTTAAATCTTACAAGTGCACTCTTCCACCACGAATGCTTCTCAGATATCGATTTATCAAGCCGTTGTACCGATGTTTACATTTTCAACTTCGATATAAGTACTCTCATTTAAAATGCTTAATAACCGTTTGTAAATATAATAGAACCTAGGATTGCTTGCGTGTCGGTATGCGCCATACAATTGTTCCTAGCTCGTACGCTTACATGGTCAATGTTACTACTAATTTTTTTTTTTATGTTGCTACTTTTTCATCAACGACAAGGTAGAGTGTGTTAGTGTGTCGTTGGTCATTTGTAGTAGTTTTTTTTTGTTGTACTAATCTGTTGTGATTTATGTAGAGTCCACCATTGAGCTGATCATGATATTATTTAAAAGTTGGAAGGATTTGGCGCACCTATATGACGTGGGACGGGCACCCTATTATCGGACATACACTCTTTGTTGTGTTTGTCAGAGTGACATCATCCACAAGGACGCGATATTATGCATTTCTAGCGTGATCTAATTATACTTTGGGATGACTGGGCATTATACGCCGGTACATACTGTATTGCGTAACAAAAACGTAGCCACTACAAATATTAATTTCCAAGCACACAAATATTATAAGAAATATAACTGTATCCCTATCGTTACAACGAAATCTTAATAGTTACTCTTTGAAAAGACAAGAATAACTGTTCTAGAAACGTCAAAGAACATCTTAAAAGTCGTGCCTAATCTATTATGTATAGTAACAAAGCTTTAGATTCTTCTCGTCAACTCCGTAAAGCAACTTTCCAATCCAACGAAACGATCAATTCCAATTTAGAAATGATTTCTTGGATTTGAACTGTAAAATTCAACCTCCGAAAATATATTTTATGCAATAAACGTTTAATTTCTTTGATACACAAAGCGTGCAAAACTATTGAAACATCGTGAGCAAGTCTTGTATCAATGTCTAAAGAGTAAACAGATTTATTAGAAGAGCAATAAATATATTTATTGGTATTATGTATATGGTGCAAAAAAATATATATTTTTATTTATTTTTATTCCGCGCAAAATCTTATTTATGTTGCCGAATTGAATGGAACTCAATTCGCACAAAGGTCATAGAAAATAGAAATAAATGAATCAAACAGCTAAATACGCAATTACGTTAGGGGTATTTATAAATTAGTAATTTGATACTAATTTTGTTAAGATTATTGTTTGATATATTTTAATTTATTTATAATTTTACCAAAATCTCAACGTTTTATTTAAACAAGAGGATGCCCGCGATGCGTTTGCGTGGACTTTATGACTTTGTATTTAGCACCGAAAGTAGGTTTAAATGGTCCTAGTCGTAGTGATGAACACATAAACACTATGTATGGTTTTAGTTCCGTATCACATTAACTCCTGACTGGCTGATTTTTTCATTTTCTTTAGGTATAAGTGGCTCCACACAGTATCACACACACACATCACACAACAGGGTGGGCAGAGAGAAGTGTTAAGGCACTCCGTTCCCCACTTTCTGGCGAATTCTGGAGACATTGAGTGATGTGCGTCAGTGGCAGAACTCAAGGCCGCGCTTGACCTCGACACCAGAGCGAAGAAATGGAAATATAAATTTAAGTAAATATTTCATATCCTCGAGTGGGGATCGAACCCACAACCAGTTGGTTTTACAGTAAAGTACACTTTGGCCCCCTACGCCACGACTGGCCTCGTATATTGCTGGTGGTGCTTTAAAATCCGTCAAGCTGATCTTCTTTTAAGGAACCATTTTTATTTTTAAGTTATAAAAAAAGTATTGCTTATCTCTTGGAATTCAACAAAAATCTCAGAATATCTTTTTATTTTTATATGGCAATGCTCATCATGCTAAAAAACATTTGGTAAGGCGCTATTTCAGTCTTCTTTATTGTAGTTTTCTAACAAATATTCTAGTTTTTATAAATAATTGACACGCCAGATGATGTTTCATTACGTACGACAAATCTTCATTTATATGTATACACCAAAAATTACATATTAATTTTAATTTATGATAATATGTAATTATATTCATACGTGTACAATACACTTATTTTAAACTGTATTTTATAATAGTAGTTTTATAATATTTAATTTAAAATATACAAGTACTTTTATAAAACGAATAAAAAAAAAGTAATTACAATTTGTCATAGTCATAAAATAATATTTTGTATTCAAGTCGAAATATTTAAGTTTACTTCTGATCTATCAAGGAATGTGTCAACACGCAGTAGATGTTATAATATTCCACCACGTTTACAACAGAACGCTGGTGTAAAAAGTGGGTGTCACTAATAATCTCAATACCGCTTGACCGCCGCTCCGCATAATAATAAAATGTAAATAGAAAAACAAGATTATTTGAGAATGTTTAAAGTTCAGAAGAACTTTGAAAGAATAACATACGGTCACACGTCACTTGTTCAACACTGTGGCCCACAAGAAAGATTATATAAACGCATTACGTTTTATTGTAATTTTACCAATTTGTCCAATTTGTACAGACATCTTAAAGATGAATGAATGCCATTTTTTTTCTAAAATTATTTTAAATAAATATCGTATCGGCACCTATTATTGTCCATAAATTACAGAAATAGTGTGTACGTATCGTTTATGGCTATTAGAAGGTACGTATGATGACACAATAAAAAACTGACCTGACCTTGTGGTTTTTACAAGGTTATGTATATTATTATTAAAAATCAATGAAAATTCTATTTATCCTCAACAAATCCAATCGTTTTAGAATCAGTATTACTAAACATCATTATGTATAAAACTCGATTGATTGATGATTGATGTTTAAAGATAAATTTTATTGATAAAGCATATACACACGTGAAAATTTACTTTAAAGTAAATTATCATATATATTTTTTAACAAATCATATGCATTAAATGAGGGAACTAGAGTGCACCTGGCCATGTCAATGTACGATGCACCTTCTCTCCTTTTATGAGTGATAAAGGAAACTTACTTGCCACAATTTCTCGAAATAAACAATATCCACCATATTTTGTTCACATTCATTTATCAAAATTCACATAATTACTAATAATTCAAATTACTAATAATACCCCTAACGTAATTGCGTATTTAGCTGTTTGATTCATTTATTTCTTCATTTCTGGGATTTGTATCCTTAGTGTCAAAATCAGATGTATCCCAAAAGTGCCATTGGCGTCTTTACATAAACAGACATATTTACATATACGAAAGTATCACAACACTACACAGTTAGTAGAGCAGATTGCTTAGTAACCTTATTATTTTTAAAAAAGTTTATAATTAAAGAAGCCCTGAAATCGTATAATATTCGTGTCGACGATCTACTTACACTCAACAAGTACCTAGTATCTATGTACCGTAGAATTTCAATTACCTTTTATAAATCAAACAAACAAAAGCGAAAAACGTATAAAAATATTCAGTTACTGTTTTATGACAATGTATGTTATGATAACAATATTCATTGATTGATTCATCGATTATAAAAAAAAAATAACCCGAGTCGATTTTTAGCTCTACAGTGTTCGACTGAGACGTTAAACAAAAACAGGATGCCCACGTTTAACTAGTCTACTGTCTCAAACATTACAGCGTAGGAAAATGTACATTTCCTGTCTAGTACCATCGCACCTACAATTTGTTCAGCATGGAATTCCGCAACATCGATACAATGTCATTAATGTTATTTTGATGTTGCTGACAACTTAACATAATGTCACCAGCGATATAGGGTTCGCGATACAGATTATTAATTTCAAGATGATAATATCTTGTTTTGTACATCCTTATCAGTTTTTGTTTTAATAGCCGTTGCTAATGTTATTTGTTTATTCTTCTAACAGATATAAATAGATAGTTCTATCCAACGTGATTTCGTCCGACCATTAATTCACAAAGCATTCATAAAATTAAATATAAATTAGCACGGCGTTGAGTTGCGCTTTTGTGAAAATTGCGAATGGAAGTATTTTAATAAGATCGGAGTGTCTGAACTCCGGGCTTCCGGGTTCACTTTGCCTAACCTGCTATTTGCGGGATACAGCGAGAAGCTAAAATAATAAAAAATTAAAATTCGACGTACCTACGACGACGAACGACGTACGTATACTTATATAGTTGATAGACAAATTCGATTTAAACATAAACATAAACATAATATGTACCTAGATTGAAACTAGGTGATAACTTGCGTAATTCACTGCAGGTTCTGCCGATGCAGCTAATAAGTAAACTCTACACATATTAGACACCAAAGCCGATGGTGTTTGCGTTTGCTCTGTTAAAAAATATTATTCAAGAAAAGAAATTTAACATTTTCTTATTACTGAAGTTAAATTATATACGAATTAAATATTTGCAAGACTCACACAGTATATAGGAATATAGGAAACTTCTATTTACTAGAAGGCTGTAAAAACCTCTTTGGGTATTATTTCTAAATATAACACAGTAATCATATTAATGTATTGATGTCGTCAGTTTAATGATGCTTGCTTAGCAAATATATTGTCCGTAAAGGTGTGCATACATACGTGCACAGGATCCGAAGGAAGGGGAGTTCCGCAGGTATACAAGACCAGCTTCCCGAACGTCGGCAATTCGCAAACGTATCAAAAACCAGAGAGACAGAATAGATGCGGCCGGCTGTTTATAAACATTGAAAGAGCCGACGGGATGCGATCAATACCGCGGCGGGTGCACTACGGGCGCTCGCCGGCCGGGCGGCGGGCGGCGGGCTACACGCGGTTCTGGTACACTCCACCAGTGCTGCACGGTGCACCGGCGCGCTAGAGCAGCAACACGGACGTACTGCAGCGACCGGCTGGCGGCGGCCGTGTGTGCGGCGTGCGCACTGCGCCGCCCTAGCCGTTACGTCACGCAGCTTTGACAGCTGCCGTCAGCCGTCACGCGCGGCGCCACCGGCGTTTTGCGGCCGCGCCGATCGATACACGCTCATGCAGCCGCAGCTTGGATGCCTCTACCAAACTTTCATACTGTACTCCTATAGTATACTACTAGTTAACTAGCTAAATAACAATAAATTTTCTATAAGACTATTTTGCTTATGATATGAAATAAGTATGACGCAACGTCCTCCTGTACAAACCTACTCACTCTTTTTTTTTTTTTTTTTTTTCGAACTGAGGTTAATGCTGTTAGCCCTATTGGCTTTTACAGCGACACCGGGTGGGTAGGGAAGAGGGTACTCTGTCCCAGAAGAAATGCAAGCACTACCTGGCTGCTTGAGAGGGGTCGACGATTGTGAGGGCGCCCCCTGCGGGACTCGAACCTCGGCTCACAACCGTCGAGCGGGCTGGGACCCCTCACTCTAATATGTAACTCCCGCAATTATACAATTTGTATTACATAGGTGCTATTTTAGTTTGGCTTAAATAATGAAACTAGTTAATTTGTGAGACGGTAAGAACTCAATAGGTTTCCAGAAACTGTCGCTGAAAGCTTTATATCATACGCTTGGATGGTCAAACTGAGTAATCAAGCAAAACTAGCTTCTAATATTAAACTTTTCTGGTGGAGGATTATTTTTTTAATTGGCTGCCGAATGATTGAGTTGTCAAAGAAATTAATTAACAATACTAGATAGGCGGGAAGCTTTTCACATTGGGAAATGTATTTTATTTACTCAGTAATTTTAATCAGACTGATCATGCGCAAAGTAAACGTACTTTAAGAGTGGCTGAACTTTACTGTACCGGTACAGTAGATTGGATAAAAATTTGATATTAACCACTAAAAACATTCGAAGCATCCTTCACTCTCTTAAATAATTACAAAGCCTAAGTACAAAACGTCTCAAACGAAGACCGTGAACGGCCACCGTTCACGGTCTTCTCGGTTTCTTGAAGACTTTTGTCCGCCGCCAAGAGAGCTTAAACGAGACATTGCGTTTTAAGCCCACTACGTTTGTCGTACCAGATCGAGGAAATGACAAAATATATTAAAATTGCCGCCGAGGCCCGCGATTTATTACTTATTCGACTGCGCCACAATAGCGTCAGGATCCCTGAATTAAAATTTCAAGAAAAAAGTATTGGGTATTTTAATGACAAAATTTCATCAAGAATTATTCGTCATTACAATAACAGCTTTACGAGGCAGAAGGAAATTAGTGTGCAGACACTCCGTTCCACTCCGCCGAACTTTGGGGGCATTGCGCGTTGAGTGGCGGATCTCAATGTCGCGCTATGCCTAGACACCAGAGCGAAGAAAATGGAAATATACATTTAAGCAAATATTTAATTCTCTCGAATGGGAATCGAACCCACTACATGTCGGCCACGACTTGCCTCAATAAGCGACATATCCAAAAATAAAGAATTATTATAGTATTTGCATTTTATATCAGTAGCTACTTGCCCCTATAGACGAGACGAATCATTGCAAGCGTTACTGATGTATTGAATGCTTATGATATAAATAAAAGGCTATATTTTAGATAAAGTAGTTTATTGCGTAGACATTTATTTTATAGCAGTTCGAGTCCATATTCTCACATTTCTAATTTAAGTTAATTAATATTAATTTTGGTGTGCTTATTATCGGAGATTTTAATATGAGTTATATTGATTGGAGTTTGATTGATAATAACTACCGTATGTCCTGTGCTGCAAAAACATTTATAGATTTCTGTCTTATTAACAATCTCACTCAATTAAATCACATAAAAAACTATCAAAATAAGCTTTTAGATCTTGTGTTGTTTAACTTGGATTACCCTCAAGTGTCAGTCGAATCCCCCTCTAGAAGACTAATCCGTACTGACCCGCTGCATCCACCTTTACTAATAAATGTTAGCACGTCTATAAACAAAACAGCTCCCACGTTAAGTTTGAATAGTTCTAGTCTGAAGTATGCTTATGCTAAAGCTGATTATAAATCAATAAATAAATACCTTTCTGCTGTTAATTGGGACACCAGGTTCTCCTTGTGTACGAATGTAAACGAGATGGTGGATATTTTGTATGACGTTATATATAAGTCAATGGATCTCTACATACCAAAAATAAAAATTGTACATGGTTTAAAGCATCCACCTTGGTTCAGTCATACTCTGATTAAACGAATTAAGGAGAAGGAAATTGTAAGACAGAGATACAAAAAATACAATAACCCTATGGACGAGATAATATTAAAATTACTCGAGAATAGATGTGTAAAATTGTCGATACAGTGCTATAATGCATATGTTCAATTCACTGAAGATAAAGTCACTTCTAATAGTAAATTTTTCTGGTCTTTTTTAAAACGCAAAAAACAAAATATCACCAATTCATATCCAGCTGAAATGAAATGTGATAATATAAGTCAATCAGGAGGTCAAAATATCTGCAATCTATTTGTGTCACATTTTTCAACCATCTATGCTCAAAATTACGATTCACTATACGACTATAAAAAAATCGAACAGAATTTAAGCATTCAGAATTTTGATAGTCGTAGCTTATCCTGCGTACATCTAACCCATAGCGAAATAATTTGTGCTATAAAAAAACTAGATCGCAACAAAAGTTCTGGATCTGACCATGTCTCTCCAGCCTATTTGATACATTGCGCTGAATTGCTTGCTTTACCCTTAGAAAAAATATATAATGAGTCACTTAAAACTGGAATCTTTCCTATTAAATGGAAAATTGCAAAAATTGTACCAATTTTTAAAAGTGGTGACAAAACAAATGTAAAGAACTACAGACCTATTTCAATACTATCTGTGTTTGGCAAAATTCTTGAATCTTTAGTATATCAGAATCTTTTTCATTACTTTAAGCAAATGTTCAATGTTCACCAGCATGGTTTTATCAATGGTAGGTCTACATGTACAAATTTAGTAAATTTTTGTGAAATATTAATAGATGCGGTCGACAAGAGAAATAGAGTTGATGTCATTTATACTGACTTTAGTAAAGCATTTGATTTAGTACCTACTTCCGTACTACTTCAAAAATTGTCTTCATATGGAATCGTTAATTCTTTACTAAACTGGCTAAAATCATACCTCACAGAAAGGCAGTTCTACGTTGTGGCTAATGGATATGAATCTATAAAATGTAATATGACATCTGGGGTTCCCCAAGGTTCACACTTAAGTCCACTTTTATTTAATATATTTATAAACGATCTACCTAATATTATCCTTTTCTCTACTCCATTTATGTATGCTGATGATCTAAAAATTGTCAAAACTATCTATAATCCAAACGATATTCGCTTACTACAGGAGGATCTAACAAGCCTATATAATTGGTGTAAGCTGAATGGCATGATACTTAATACCAATAAATGCTCTCATATAACTTTTACAAAGAAGAAACGACTAACATCCACTAAATATTACATAGGGGGCTCTCCTGTTAATACAGTAGAAACAATTAGAGATTTGGGTATTATCTTCGATAAGGAGCTCACATTTGTGCCTCATATAGACAATATTATTGGTAAGGCAAGTAAAATGCTTGGATTTGTAATAAGAAACTCTAAAATATTTAAAAAAGCTTGTACTAAAATATCCCTATACAAGAGCTTAGTAGTGAGTATATTAGAGTACGCAAGTGTTGTATGGAGACCTCATTACGCTTCTCACTGTCTGAGAATCGAGAGACTACAAAAGCGTTTCTTATACCATCTTGCTTTTTCGTTAGGTAAATCGAGAACACTAAAAAGCTACGCAGATAGACTTGTGTATTTTAGGTTAGACAGCTTAGAAAAAAGAAGAGATATATTAGATTCGCTTTTTTTATACAAAAGCATAAATAATATATATGATAATACCTCTTTATTACAATCATTCCGATTTAAAGTGCCTAGAAGTACACGCAAGCCATCTAACCTTCTCGAAGTACCTTTCCGGAGATCTATTTTAGGTAAAAATTCCCCTATGTCTCGCTTTTGTAAAATATTAAATGTGGATTGCGCCTTAGATCCATTTAGAGACTCTGTGCTTAGATTTCGCAGAAACGCAACAATACGCCCCTGATATTTTCTTGTTTCTTATTTCTCTTTTCTTTTATGATATTTATTTTTATCACTTATGTAATTTTTACCATTATCGTAATTTTTTTTTTTTTTTTTTTAACAAATTATAGTAACTTATCCTTTTTAAATTTATGTAGTTAGACTTTGCCAATAATTTATATATATATATATATATATATATATATATATATATATATATATATATATATATATATATATATATATAATTTTTTTATTTTTTTTTATTAACTTTTATCCACTAGTCTCCTATGTTGCATGAGGTATTCGCCTTAAAAGGTAATGCATTTAGTAGTAATATAGAATTAAAATATTAATATTTTTGTAAAATGAATGTAATTTACCACTGGTGAATCTAAATAAATAAATAAATAAATAAAAGTTATATAATGAAAATAACGCAACACCCTAATACATTGATATTCTTTCGTAATATCCTGTTTCTTTACTGCCATGAAGTGGATAGGTATAAAACAACTAGCTAGGTGTGTGGAGAAGTCGTGCCCAAAGTTATTACTTACTTACTAACATTGGGCACAGTTACGGAATAGCAGAATATAAAGAGATGGCTCAAAAGTTTTTTTTTACAATGTTGAATGTTTCCTCAAATTATAAACTAAGAATTATAATAAATCAATAAAATTAATCAACCCGTGGTCGATCATTGATTTTATATAACACAACAAAACGCAACTGTAGTCTTATTTACTATGGGACAAGACATGGCAGTAAAAAGCTATTAAATACATTTATTAATAATCAAGTAGTAAATGGTAATGGTGGTATGGGAATAGGACAAAATAAATTGCGGATGAATATTTCACTTCCCTCAGAATCGATCTGCAAAACTGTTTAAATCTTATATTGCTTATGAGTTGACTTTTTACAAATACCCTCATAAATACAGTCACGGTAAATACAATTCACCGACGAAAACACTCGTTTATAACATTCAACAATTAAGAAACCAAAAAAATTGTAAATGTTTCACTAGTTTTACAGAACAATCAGCGTGTAAAGTAGGTAGGTAGTCAAAAATACACAAAAGTGAAATAAAATTAAATTGTACAACTGTCCGTTGCTGAGAGCTATTGTAGGTGGAGTCCTGTACAACATCATGGAATTAATACTATAGTGATTAAAAAATAATGTGTAAAATTCAATAATATGATGATATTTTCAATAGACTTTTAGTTGATTCTTGTCGTCGAAGCCGGCGGAATGGCCGGCGTTGCGGACAATGAAGGAGTTGCCGTCAAAGTGCATACGTCTTTCTCCACGCCTGTGATGCATATTATTTTATTTTGTAGAATATAAAGTCGAATAAACTAAACTAACCCAAGTTGCAAAAACAAAATGGTATCAATACATAGGTCATCATCATCATAGATGCACAGGATTTGAAAGTAAACGCATAATTTTGGGTTTGATTCCAATTCGAAGGAATGAATTATTGTCACTCTCTGGTAACAAATCTAACATCCCGAGTTCCGCCGTTAAACATGCAATGTCTTAAAAATTAGCCGCTGCATAGACAACAATGTCTTACCCTTAGCTTCTCTTCGTCAACTTGACAATTGTGTGGGATAAAAAAGGTCACTAGGTAGGTATCAATTAACAATTTATTATTTTACATTATTGAAGCGTTAATATCAACCTAATTGAAATTATATAAACAGTACGTATAACAATAATATTCCTATTTACATCTAGTGTGTCGTCCAGAAATTATTCAAGCGATGATAAAATTATTTTATAATTAATCAAAACTAGAATATGTTAGACTATAGGGAGGTATATCGAACACTTTTTTGTGTTATGAGATAAGTATCCAGTGCTTACCTTACAAACAAATGTTGTGTTTGGCCCAGGGAAGCTGTACAGTGCAAGAAGGGACTTGTAATAGATGCAGAGCCATTGCTGGGGCTTGTGCGTAACTGGTACTTATGGCTGCAGCGATGTACTCTACATAGCGAAAACCAATAAAACAACATGAAATTTAATTATTTTAAAAACGCCCTAAGTATATATAATTTACATAAAAAAATATATTAAGAAAAAGGTTTTTATATCGTATATTGACGTATATTGGCGTATATTGTATCGTATATTGACGTATTACTTTAGTTAATTTTATTGCCTCTTGTAATTATTACAATATTATTATTTAAAATGTTATTTTGTAAAATTACTATTCTAGATTTCGTTTCGAATGAAACCAAGCTCAGCTCTGAGATATTAAGTAAACATAGACATATTATGTAAGTATGGATATTACAAACTTCACTAAAACACCACGGCATTTTCAAATATTAAAAACTATTCCATAAATTTATCAATGTTCAATATGATCTAAAGCAATTTCATTTTACTTACAATTTAATTTTATTTTACATCAAATTTATAGGTAAAATTATCAACTTAATATTATTTGCAATTTTTCATCTTAACTTCTAGGGTAGAGGAAGAACAGGGCTAGAAGCTACCGATGTTAAGTTGTATCGATTGAAATAACTTCGAGGGGGTGAAAATAAATAATAGGGAAGTCGTTAATATAGTTTATCCCAGGTTCACGTCTGTAAATGTTTTCGCATTTTTTCACGAATTTCAAATTAATCAGTGTTTTAGTATTAGATAATTTAACTATTTCGATGCACAATGCGTAAATGACTTATGTTTGGTAGTCGTTACATGTGTAAGTTGATTTTGTATAGATACAAAGACCTAGTTAGCGCAAAAAAAAAGTTAATTAAAAATCGATTCGTAGAGTAGTTTAGTCGGAAATACATAAATAAGAGTGAAATAAAATGAATTTATAGAAACATAATAGAATTTATATAATCGATAATTAAAAATAGTTACTATTGGCCCCGCTTTCCCCTATTAGTAATTCTTCTTCGTATATCCAATGCTCTATAATACAGAGTGCTGTATAGTGAGGTCATACAGTGTAGGGGACGGGCCCCATGTAACATTTCTGCGTCCCCTCAGCAACAACTCTCAATGTCAGTAGCTCAAAGTGAAACCTTTGCATTTAAATAACGAAGCAAGATAAACGCTTGATTATGTCTTATCTTTCGGAAAAGTATTCGACCAAGAAGAAATCTAGTTATGGTTATTAGGTATTTATAAAAAATAAATGTTCCAAAAATGCTAGTGTTGTTATAAAGTAAAATATTAGGTTATTAAGTAATAAGGTCAGATTTTTTTTATTTTCTTTATTTAGATTTTTTTATTAAATTAAATTTATTTAACTTCACACTGTAGCATGTTGCAGAGAATGAGCCTATAGAGGTCGTAGTCAATCCTAGTCAGAAGGAACGTAGTGTTAAGGTCAATGCCCTGCTTTGTCCTCTTACCAGAACTAGAAATCAAAATTAAAATTATCCACTCCCCCGAATGGGGAACGATCACAAAACCATTGTGTTTATAGACAGACGCTGTGCCACTGCGATTCGACGACCTCAATTATATTAATATTTCATTATCTATTATACTAATATATCAATAAGTGATTGTAATTGAAAATGGTTTTCATGTAAGGAAATTATTACCTTACAAGTCCATCCGCAGTCTGGCTAACTCTAACGTTGTTTATGATCCAGTTGTCTATACCGTCGTCAGTGAGCCAGTACTGAACCGCTTGGAGGAGAGATAGTGCTTCGTTTACATATGACGGTCCATGGCGAGATTCACTAAAAATGCAACATTTTACATTATGAATACTTTTTTAAAGTTAATTGATCGTTTCGTGTTTCTTATAATAATAAAAAACTAACAACTAACCCAGAAGTAGTTGTTCACGAAATTTCTAATGAAAAATGAAACGGCAAATGAGGAACGCAGTGTTTCCCGTTTTCCGCCAAATTCCGGAGGTATTGCGTATTGAGTGGCGGACACTAGAGCGAAGAAATGAAAATATTCAATATTTAATTTGATAACCTAAGTCTAAATTGATAAAATAAGTATTTTTCTTTCCTAAGTGTGGAATAACACTTTTTTGTAAACTTTTTTACCATGTAAATTTTTTTTTTTTTTTATTCTAAAAAAAGGCCGCGACTATCTATCTCTCATAAATAAGTTTCTCCCATAAATAAAATAAGTCACAATAAGGCATTTTGTGACAAAAAATAATTGAAAATAAATAGCAAGGCGAAATATTTTTACCGATGTTTATTTGGATATTGAAAATTACAAAAAAAAATTATACCATCATCAAGGAAATTGTATTAAGATAAATTTAGGGCTACTATTTGGATAGCATGTAATTTAGATGACTACTTTTCGAGAAAATGTATAATTAAAATAATTCAACGCTCGGTTTACGGCCGTAAGCCTAGGTTCGAATAGCGCAGGGAGCGCCCCCTGTGCTTGTCGCCTGCATTGCCGATGATGACATCTTCCTAAAGCAGCCACATAATTATAAAAGAGAAGAATTATGAAAAAGTTGTTGTCATGATTGAATGTATCTATCTGTTCGCAAATGCAACATTATATAAAAGTATTATAAGTGGTATGCGGGCGAAGCCGCCAGTGGGTCGCTAGTCAATGATGGGAATATGGAGTCTTATTGTAAACTAAAAAAGTTCTTTGAGAATTAAAAAAATTACGTAATTAGTAAATATTTTAGCGTTATTTGGTGTGTAAAATAAAGTCCATGTATCGCGTTATTATAAATTATATAAATAATATATTCTTTAATATGTTTTTGCATTATAACAATAGTGAATATAAGAAGGAAAATACGAAGCTTAAATAAAAGAGGGAATACAATCGACTGTCTGCGCGCCGCACCGTGAGAGCAAACACGCTCTACAATGAAAACGCAGTGTTTCCGCCTGGCGCTGCGATAAATAACAATACAATAAGCTTTAGCAGTTTCAATTCAAATAGTCATTTTATTTCACAAATAAAACTATTTGATTGCTTGGTTTTTACAAAAACATTGTGCAATTCATGTAAATTTAGTAAATTTTTTAATATTGTGTATTATTATAAGTAGTGTGTGTTATTAAAAAAAAAATATAGTTATTGTATTATACTGTCGCTAATGGCCTAATAGGAAATTTTAAAAATAGAAAAAGCAAATCGTTTTAGGCAGAGGTAGAGCTTATCTGTCAATATTAGGTATATATAGAATTAAATCAGCTTCACGCTGTACGCTTTTTGCGTTTTGTCGCTTTTTCCGCTTGTTACGTTCACGCTTTCCGCACACAGCAGAGTAGGCAGAGGGAACCTACTTGTAGGTATATATAATAAATAGTATACGCATCAGGTATCTTATTTATACAATAAAAATAAGCTGTTTACTTGTAAAACACGTTTAGTGTAAAATCTTGACTCATGTCGAGAAACGTGTCTGTGGTAGTGCGAGTGCCTGCTGCATCCACCAAGTATACTAACGCACATTGCTCAGCCGTGAACGACACTCCCTTGTACCACATCTTGGCATACCTGGTAAAGAGGAGTAAATAAGAATATTGCTAAAAAAGAAAATAGTGCAGATAACGATACTACGTTATTAATATGAAAGCCATACAAAATATTTTTATTTAAAACCCAATTGCTTGTACTGTATAATAACCTGCCAGTATAGCCAAATAATAAAAGAGTATCCTTTGATCAGTTTGGTCTCATGTCCGGAGCAATATAAAGGTTTTCACAAAGCACAAAGGGTGACGGGCTTTTGCCACTTTTCATTGCATTACACAAAACGACGACGCCTTTGACTTTTAATTAAGCGACGTTGCACGCATAATTGAATGCATTTTAATTAACTTTGCCAAATTCTTATATGAAAGCTATAATCGAATATTAATATATTACATTAAAATATTATTCGGCGAAATGTGGTAAACAGAATTATCCTAATGGTAACTAACGGCCTTGATATTAGGTTCCCAGGTCCCCTTTGTCTACCCCGCTACGTGCAGAATATAGCGTGAAGCTAAAATATATTTATATATTCATAGGTTATTTAACAATTATATCACGTTTTGTATAAGTATATGTTATATATAGATATTAGGTACACGACTATATTAAGTAGACCTTACGTACTGCTAAGCGCACTCTTTGACTTAACTACAGAGTACCTGTTTGAGTAAAACATATAATCTATTTATATGGGTAGTTCTACTAAACAGTAGAATTAAATAGGGTCAAAAAGTGAATCTTTTTTGTTATTAATAGGTATAAAATGTGACTAAAGTTCAACATTTTTGAAACTTAAAAATATCCAATATTGAACGGGCCAGGCAAAATTGTGATTAATACTGATTTTATAGCGATTTATTATTTTTGATAAGACAGGGTAGTGAGAACAAGTACAGAGCAGTGAAAATTAAACAGAAAGTTGTATTTGAGCTTATATTCATTATCTCAGAAATAAAAAGGCGATTTAACTTTTCTGAACGTTATAAAGGTACATTATTAATTAAACGACTAAAATTACTTGATATTAATTGTATTATAATAACAATGGACTCGAGCACTACATAGCTTCTGAACGAGCCGTTAAGTCAGAAAAGTTTAGGTACCTTGAATCCGTTATGCACAAGTCCGGAAGTATCGACCATGATGTCCAAGCCCAGATAAGGGCTTGGACATCATGGTCCATGATGTCCAAGCCCTTATCAGGCCAAATGGCGTGTGGTTACTGGTGTGGTCTTTGATCGCAGAATACCGCCCAACCTCAAGTAGACTTGGGGTCCATGACGTAGCGGTTAAGCTCCAATAGCGTCACTTGAGATGATATGGCCTAGGAACTATGTCGGATGGAAGTGTCTCGTTATGTCTGCCCCAGGAGTAAGACCTCCTAGACGCCTGGACGCACATGGAAATGTTGGTTGCTGTCGTGACGCAGGACATGAGGGCCAATGAACCACTGAGAATGATTGAGACTGTGTAAAGTGGAGTAGGTTGGGAAAGAAGGCAGACCCCATTTGGAAATGCACACGCTCCTTGCTGTAAAAACAGCTTAAAGTTTTCAACACTTGTGGCAATGGCTCGAGAAGTATGCATTTACTTGCATTTGGTGTATTCGTAAAGTGCCAGGGAAACGGTACACAAGGAAGTGAAACTTTTGATGTCTTTTATCGAAGTCATGAGATATATAAATTTAGTATTAAATTTATTATTATCAGTTAATGGTCGCAAGCAAGATTATCAATATTGTGTCATAATTATCTAAAATAATAGTAAGTGTTGTTTATTACTACGTACCAAATGAGTGATGGTGATGAGACTGAGGGAATTTTCCCATACGCGTTAAATACAAGTTACAATAATCGTTACTTTCAATTTAGCGTCATAATTGATTAATTACATTTTTTTAGGATTTTATTGTGATTTATATATTGAGTTATTGAAAATTGAATCACAGGAAACGGACAAATTCGCCTATTTGAAGTTGTTTTTGTTCGGTTTTCTTTTAATTTCAACGATTTGTAATATAGTGACCCAGTACCATCCGAGTTGAACTTTATTAATACTTAACGAAAATCGATCATTGATGAATTAAGGAGTTGCAAGGTGAGCCCAGTAAAATTCTCTAATTTATAGAACTGCCCACATGTATAATGTGTCTATCGAAGAACAAAGTGTATCGACACTTCTTTTCTCTCTTTGTGGAATAAAACTCAAAACATAAAGAAAAATATACAAATGCATCTTACTTGTTATTTCCCTGCTGATGTCTTGCTTGAATCTCAACGCGAGAACCGTATTGGTAGACGCGGCCATTGGGATGAATGAGCGCCGCGGATGCACCAGACCGTGACAACGCAAGGATAATATTGTTCTTAGCGTTAGTCAAACGTACAGCTCCATCGATGGTCATGTCTACCCTTATATTTGACATGATGAATATTAAAACAATTATTTAGAACCAAAATTTTACAATAACGACAACATGAAAATAATTTTTTAATTGTAAACATCATTTGTTTTTTTAGCGATGTATCCTGTACGTAGGGTAGACAGGGGGAACCTCCAAACCTAATGTTAAGACATTCTATTCTCATTAAAACACCTTCGTTTTCCACTATCCGCCGAATTCTCGAGCCATTGCGTGCGTGTTGAGTGGCGGAGCTTATTTTTTTTTTATTTATAGTTAAATATGTTCTATTGTTATGCGACAAAATTGCACAGATTTATGAATAGCTATTATACTAACTTAACTCGATCCCTTAACCGCATACAAACGGTGCCATGCGGAGTCACGGAAACATTATAGGTAGCACCTCCTATTCCATCCGTTACCTACAAATTAAAATTGTATAGATGTGACTAGCTTAATTACTTATTTACTAGTCGTTGCCCCCGACTTCGCTTATGTGGACCTAATGACAATGTAGGCTCTTGCCATACTATATACAACCAGTTGTGATTCAAACTTACAGTAAGCAGCAGGCAATAGTGAATCTAGTAACAAGACATACCTTCGTTTACCAACAAAATTAGAGTCACTATATATCGAGCAGCCACTCAACACCTCGTGTTACTGAGGCGAGAAATACAAAAAATAATAGTATAATTATTTCTTTGAGTGGACGTCAATACATAACCATCGTAATCAATTATAGACAAACGATGTATAATATATTATTATGCCACTAAAGTAAAAAAAATCAATAATTTTTATTTATCAATCAACATAGTCTACTTTCTCTATTAAATTGAACTAGGATATTATAGTTCATCATATATTCCAGCTTTTTTTTAATATACCTATCAATAAAAATAGAACCTCATACACTAAAGCAATATTTCGTTATTTCTTAAAATTGAACTAGCCTTATGGTTGGTTATTCATCAGATGATGCATCATTTTTAATATTGAGAGAAAGTCAAGAAAAGAATTTAACTCTCTCATTTAGAAAAATATTCAATGCCATATTTTAGGTACAAAATATGCTTTTTTAGAATAAATTAGATTTTAACTAAAAAAATGCTACACATATTCTTCAAGAAGTTTCTACGTAATGTACACCTAAAGTGTAAGTTCATGCTCAAGTAGCAGGACAGCAAGTTGAAGATGGAGCAGACATCTTGACTTGTACAGTGAGCTCCTAAATGGAATGCAACTTTCACTTTGTACTTAGTACACATACTGTTATACGTCGCGGAGGAATTTAGCTGTTATCGTTCATAAAGTAAAAAAATATGACTCTTGTAATTTCTTGTTCGATTTATTTAGTATTATCTATAATACCTATTCGGTTCGGTCTTAACACATATTAAAAATTTATCTACAACATGATCATGAAAAGTATATTTTTATCAAAACCCAGGCATTATATAAGTGGGGTTTTTTATCCCCATGTAGCAGAGGGAACCACACCGCCCTTTGCCTTGTTGCCAAAGCGAGTAAATGAAAATCTATCCTATAATAAAACAGTAAAAATATTAAAAATATGACGTAAAGTTTATGATAAAACACTTATAGAATTTTGTCTGTTTGTAAACGCACGTCTTCTCTACTCTTGGACGGATTTGAATGACTTTTTTGTTGTTTAGTTATTAGGCCTGGGTATGATCTAGGTTATATTTGATTTCAAAGACTTCCACACCTGATGTAGAAAAGTAGTGGTCCAGCTAAACTATAAGAAATAATGCCGCCGCCGCCTCGACAAAAATTGCTGAGATTTAAAAATAGAAGATCTCTTCAGAAGATCAGAAGATCAATGGTAAAATAAAGCAGAGTGTCTGATATTGCTACTCAACGGTATGGATAGAACGGTATATAGAACGAAATTGTGGGTGGTCACTAGTATAATATAAAATAAAAATATCTTATACACATATAATAAAACTGTAAATGCAGCTTCTTCTCTACATTTGAATGTAAATGAAAGAAAAGAAGAACTTTTTCAAGTAACAGAAACTAAAAATATGATTTTCAAATTTTTATTTGCCTGTCCGGTGTGTTCATCTACAATCCAGTTTGAAGGTCTGAACAGTAAAAGGAAAACCCTATCGGTCTGTTTAATCTATAAAAGTTATTAATACAGCGCCATAATATAGTATAAATATCAGTGGAAAAAACATTAGCATCATTTGAAAGGAAGTAGAGGTTGCAATAAATATGTAGAATATAATATAATAATATAAATGGTAAATAAAAAATAATTTAATTAAATAAAAGTAATTGTAAAAGTCCTGTCTTGGCCTAATATACCTACGCCAATGGAAATTTTGAATGTCGACATTTTTAATTTTATTATAAGCTACAGATGATGAAAATAAAAAGATTTAACTTTGTACTCAAAATGTATTTTTTTAGTCTCTACAACGTATATCTTTCAATTAATTTTCATAGAGCCGCCATTTTAAAATCTAGGCTTCTCATCCCACCTCGAATGAAATCCATTAACATAAACGGATTAGACATTTATAAATAGAATCAAGTTAGTGACAAAATTATTTTGAAAAGCTTTTATTTTTTGTGGAAATCTTTTATTTATAAATCATTTTTATGTTGTATGTGATTGTGTTTACTTACGAATAAATTACTACGTATAGCAAAAAAAATAATAACTACTAATCTCATGGTCTCTCTCTCTCTCAACCTACCTACTCTCATTCTCAAATACGTGTTTCCAAATAATAGCGAATAATGTTGTTGATATTACATTTCTAACCTCTAGCTCTCTCCAAGTATCAGCATGGAATATATCATCACCAGGATAAAACGGAGCTTTTCGTTGTAATGGGGCACGCCATGGCGGCTGCCAACCAGATGCCCCCACTAATTCTGCTTGACCAAGTCCACCCTCTAAAAACTTACTATAATCTTGAAAAGTAGACAAATTTGACTCCTCCTATTACATAATAAAGTACTGTAACATTTGTAGCTATGCGCTAAGAACAATAATGGCTTTTATTATTGTTAAAATTATTGAAAATGGATAATTATTTATTACGATCATACCTGGTTATAAGAATGTGCTGTATAAACGCTTCTGGGACGAACAGCCATTCCATCTTTTCTATAATCAGCGTTGGCCATATTTTAAACGCACTGAACTTTGCTAAAATTACTGTTTTAAAAAATATAATACTCACTTTCGATACTGGCAAATACTACATAATATAAATCATACCATACTCGGTAAGGGATTTGAAGATATAGGTGATTATTAGTTGGGTCATTTGACATTATATTTATTCCTTATTTAAATTTCGTAATACTTCTACTGGGCGATGATACGAATATTAACAGCCAGTAATGAAAAAAAACACAGATTAATAAAAGCCATACTTTTCCTCATCAATATAATTTAATAAATATAGTCAATATATAGGTGATTGGTGTGTTAGCTATCTCAGTTTTCGAGATAGCTGCCATTATTTTTTTTTTCTAAAATACTTATTTTTATATGATATATACCTTCAACAGATAATAATATAATTCTACTGTATGTACTATTTATATTTAAAAATCAATCAAATCAAATCAACTAAGTGTGATTGTTTTACATTTTATTATCAACACTTAAAAATTACAATTTGTGTATAACTATATTACAACCATTAGGAATAATATAGTAAAAAAAAAAAAATATTACTGATTTAGAATATTATTAGTATTAGTAGATATTTATTTTATACAACTTCTAAACCTTCACATGATCTGGTAAAAAACTAGAATGCTTATAATATTCTACTGTAAGTGTGAAATAACTATGTTATATTTACATGTATATCTAGGTGCATTATTACAAAACACCGCCAAAATTATTGATTCAGCTTTAATGCGACGGAATTTTTATGCTTCTATAAAGATTTTTTTAAATTGCTTATGTACTAGAATACCTCGGATCAAATTTATATTTAATAATTTTTAAGTCGAATACTAATCTTATTAAGATCGTTAATAATTAGGAAGTACCAATTATCTTGGTCGTGAATAAGGAGAGTTTGCCACTTTAAATGAATGTACAGTTTTAACTACTCTGTAAAAAACAGCCTAATACAATTAAAACAAAAGAGATTTTGCCAAAAGTGAAAAAGTACTTTGTTCAAACACAATCAATTCTAGTATAATAAAGCGGAAGAGTTTGTTTGTTTAAATGCTAAGATCTCTGGATCTACAGGTCTCACTTACTTTTTTTTGTTTTGTATGAAAGCTCTACTCTAAGAGTGCTATTGACTATATAACATCACAATGTAATTTTATTTAGCCTTAAATAATGAAATAATAATAATAATTTACGCCATCGAATCGTTTTAAGCGCGTGCACAGCAGAAATAGTTAAATATGTGTCATTACGTTGTATCCCGCAAATATTCTACTTTATTAGTTCTAAAAAAAGTCCATGAGACCGTATATTTATTTCTTATAAATAAATCACAATAAGACTTTTTGTGACAAGCTACAATAAAAAATCTGTTTTTTTTTATTATAATCGAATTTGAAAAAAATATAAAATATATTTTACCGTTTTTATATTTCATTTGCGCATTGAAGTTTACGAGCGAATGTTATTCCATCATCAAGGAAATTTTATGAAGATAAACTAAGTAATTTGGACGTATACTTTTCGAGAAAATGTAAAATTTAAATAATTCATCGCTCTGTTTACGGCCGCAAGCTCTGTTTAGGTTAGAATCGCGCGGGGGGCACCTTTGTCGCCGATGACATCCTCTAAAGTGGCCACGTAGTGCCTGCACTTTCTCAGAATTATGAATATAAGTTGTTCATGATTGAATGTATCAATCTGTTGGAAAATGCATTATAATAAATATATATCAGTGAATAATTTAATTTACCCTTTCAGAAAAAGCCTCACATGTTAAATTATTGATTTGAAGGATTCATAATATTATTTGTAAAGTAACTGTAATGATTGTACATTAATTGCTTTTTATTATTATTGCTATACAGTTAAGTATTTTATAGTATTAGTTATTATTGCTATACAGTTTTTAAATTAATTAAATATATTATTAGCTAAATGTACAATTGGTAAATATCTAGTTATTACAAAGTACACGTAAAAATAATGTTTTTAGACATTTTTATATAAATTTATTTCAAACAAACAAACGACTATGTAATTACTTAATATTTCTTTGAAGATCAAATCGGTCTTTATCTATCTTTTGAATTAATTACGACTAAAACTTAACTGTTATGATTTATGAACGTAACCTTCTCTAACAATTCAATTTTGTTTACTTTACTTTATTGTTTGTACTCTGAACGATAGTGCTTTAAAAATATATATTTTTATCAACAGTCATATAGTCCAGACGTTTCAAATGTCATTCTTTAGCCAAGAATCTCACCAGCACGATTGCTATATAATATTCGTAGGCAAGCCTGCCTTGAGTTCATTCAAATGACGATAACTTTTTTTTAATGAACCGATTTTAATGAACTTAAACTTTAGCAGTTGAGTTAAAACAAAGCAATTGGTGAATTTTCAAGTAAACCAGTTCATTACTTTTAGAGAAAAATGTGGACAAAAAATATCGACAGACAGACAAGAAATTCAAAAAAAATCTTTTTTTTTTTCTATTATTTTTTTTCAGTGTCCCTCTATCCATTTCAGTCAAAATTACTAAATGAACAGACAAAATATTTTTACTGTCTTATTATATATAGAGATAATGATAATGATTTGGGGACGATTTACGACGTCTCTAACTCTTCTTTTTCCTCTGATGCGAAAGCTGTCTACGTATGTGATGCCTGTGTATGAAGTTATAGATATATATTTTTCGTAATACTTGAATTATTGCCATCAAAATTTTAAAAAATTGGCCGCGCTCGGGAATGTTGGGATAACTTTGTAGTCCTCCTCCTTCATTCCGTCACATAGTAGATAGTCATATGCTTGTACTATTTTAACGACTGAGTATGTATTCGAATGAAGAATCTTTGTAGTAATTGCAATTAATGTTAATATGTAACTAATGTATATTGTTATATTACTTTCTCAAAGAAATTAAATAAAACTGTATATTTTATAAATATAATTGTCATAAATATATAATATATTTTATATTCATATGTTGTATGTTTTAAAATTTCCAAGTAGCTTAAAATTGTTTTTGGAAAATATTGTTTTTTAGAATTAAAAAAAAAACATGTATCACTACTGATTTTTGTATACTCATTATCGCTAACATTAAAAATAAACTTTTAATATACAATAAATCCTGACCAAATAATCACATTGAATACCGGTACGGTACCGAAGGCTTTTATTTTTAAGAGTAGCGTAATAATTTGTTCTATATTTTTTTATCTGTTGTTAACAACATATCTAAATGCTAAAAAATAAAAAATAACCATCACATTAGACAAATATGCCAACAAATAACTTATTTTGCATTCGTGTTCATTAACAGATAATATAAAAATTAATATCATATGCATGTGAAAGTAATTTTTAATGCTCTTATTGATAATCCATGTATTTAATTATGTGAAGGCTGGCAGTATGCGCTATATTTTTCTTTAATGGTAACACTGGTGGGCCGCCACGTTTCGCTAGCCCTGGAACTTGCTCGGTCGTCAGTGAATTTTATGTTCTTATTCATTTACCACGTTGTCTGAATAATTTGTATCAAAGATGAGTGCTCCAGCACCAACGCCTTCCTATAAAATAGGAATCGTGAAGCAGGTAAGGACAATGTTTCATTTTAATTAAAATAGAATTATATGTAGATACTAACACCTCGTGCCCATATCGTTTGCCCTGTTGGCATCGCGTCCACAATTTTCAACATAACATTGATCGATTTTTACCCTGGTATCTATGATTTTATTATATCATGAAAAGTCGATATTAATTCACAATTTATTTTATTTATTTTAATATTTAATTTATTTTCGAATTAGACAGCTTGCTCAGTGCAATAAGAAACTTATGGTGTTAACTATTTCTTTCTTGTGGAGTCTTCTTTTTGTGATCTCAAAATATAACATAAAATTATTATTAAGGTACTATCAGGAGACACGGTGATCATTAGAAAACAGCCTCAAGGTGGACCACCACCAGAGAAAGTGATTGCTCTTTCTGGCATCACCGCGCCGAAACTCGCTCGTCAAAGAACTGCCAACAAGTAAGTAATCATTTTAGTGCTAATAAGTGTAATTTTACACATATTTATATTGAAATAAAAATACTATTCTATATAAAATGTTGAATGCTTAAATAAAGAAGCAAACCTTTCATTTAATTAACTAAATGTTTAGTATTGTAATTATACTTTCTCTACTGCAGTTGGTAGCTTAACTTTGAAAGTAATTTATAGCAATCAACTAGTTTTCAATTATTATATAGATTTACGTTTTATTTACACTTGGTTGAGAGATCATTTAGGTGTAGTGAATATTAGTACATTTTTATTGACAACTAATAATAGCTGGCTTACATAATTCAGATCTTTTAGATAATTTATTAATTTACAAGAAATAAGAAACCAATGAACAGAATCCATTTAAAAAAACTTAAAGTTAGTATATAATTAACATACATTTATCTAACTGTTATAAAGAGAGAGAACTGTTATTCAGATATTAGTATAAAGAGTGTAAGGGAATCCTAATTTACGATTACAATTGTTATGAAAATTTTGCTAATCAAAATAAAAATATTGTTATTTATCAAATTAAACTTAAACTTTATTACTAAACTAGATTAATCATATATATTTAAAATATTAAAATATCTAGTGTTCAACACTGACTGGCATGGATGTGCCACTTGACAATTATTATATATACTATAATATGTTTAATACTGAATATAAATATACAATTGAAATTTGGTTACGTAAAGAGAGAGAAGCTTAGACAGTGGAGCATTATCATGCACAAAGCAGTCCCTTAAGTCTACACTTGTGCCACAAGTACCTACCAGTCACTGCTCTGAACTAACCCTGCAATGCATACTTTCCTCTTCACTATATATTTTAGTAGGTGTGTTATATGTTACCTGTTGCTATTTAAACAGCCAAAGCGAATGTGCTATGCGACTTCTGTGTAAACCGTGTGGATGCATAGCTAGGAAGAGAGAGTGCGGCCCTGGTTTTTTGCTTTTTATTCTTTGCTACTATTTTGATATATCTTTCATGTTATTTAAATTGACCTCTGCTATTATAGTAATATTTGGAAAAGTTGCAATGTGAACTCATTAATTGTTTGTGTATTTCTGTCCCTAAATATACATTAATATATGATTATGTAATATAATAACATTATAAAAACTAGCTACAAACAATATTTTTTGATGTAATTTGTCAACATTTTCTATATTTCAGTGACACTGAGACAAAAGATGAGCCTTTCGCCTGGGAGGCTCGGGAGTTTCTTAGAAAGAAGTTAATTGGTAAAGAAGTTATATTCACTGCAGAGAAACCACCTAACTCTGCAACCAGAGAATATGGATCCGTTTGGGCTGGAAAAGATCCCTTAAAGGATGAAAATATGACAGAAGCCCTCTTGTCTGAAGGGCTTGTTAAAGTGAGGGAGGGAGGTCGTAATATTCCTCAATTGAAACGTCTTGTTGAAATTGAGGAAGTTGCTCGTTCTCAGGGAAAGGGAATCTGGGGATCTGAATTGCAGGTAAGATAATGATGGTGGTTATAGACTGAATAAAGTGTATATACAAAATAAGAAATACTCTTATAATTTGTAATTTCATTGTATAGAGCCATGTGAGAGACATCAAGTGGTCAGTGGAGAATACAAAACAATATGTGAACAAGTTCCATGGACAGCCAATAAAAGCAGTCATTGAGTATGTCAGAGATGGATCTACAGTCAGACTGTGCTTGTTGCCTGATTACACACCTATAACAATGATGCTGTCTGGAATTCGAGTAAGTGTACAAATTATTTTTTATACTATAATTTAGTTTCTAATTATAAATATACTATTATTTAATTTATTTTGTATATCACAGTGCCCTGCAGTAAAGCAAGATGGTGATTCAGAACCTTATGCGGAAGAAGCCCGTTTCTTTTTGGAATCAAAATTGCTTCAAAGAGATGTGGAAGTGATCCTAGAATCTGTAAACAATAACAATTTTGTTGGTACAATTTTACACCCACAAGGCAATATTGCAGAAGCTTTGCTTAAACAAGGTTTTGCAAGATGTGTTGATTGGTCACTAGCTGTAATGAAATCAGGTAAAATTAAAATTCATATCATATGTGTACCTATAAAATTGGTAAGAATGTAAAACACATGAAATTTGTTTCATAGGTGCTTCTTCACTAAGGGCGGCTGAACGTGCAGCAAAAGATGCTAAACTACGAATCTGGACGAACTACGTCAGCAATGCCCCTGTTATTGCTGCTAAGGACAAAGAGTTCTCGGCAATTGTAATGGAAGTTGTAAACGGAGATGCGCTTGTTGTTAAGCAAATCCCTACAAACATCCAGAAAAAAGTCTTTTTGGCTAGTATTAGACCACCACGTGAAAAGTACGACAATATAACATTTGTATATGTATTTTAAAATAAATTTCTATACTAAAAACTTGGCATTCCTTTTAGGAACAGTCCAGATGAAGAAGGCAAACAGTCACCTAGGCCTAAAGGCTTTAAACCCCTGTATGATGTTCCCTGGATGTACGAAGCAAGAGAATTCTTGAGGAAAAAATTGATTGGAAAGAAAGTAAATGTAACCGTTGATTACATTCAACCAGCTAAAGACAATTTCCCTGAAAAGACCTGTTGCACTGTTGTGACTGGTGGAACGTGAGTATGGCTTTTTAGATTAAACTTAGATCTTTTTGACATATTTACTGAATCAAGATGATTTTTTTACAGTAATATTGCTGAAGCATTAGTAAATCTGGGATATGCCACTGTGGTTAGATATAGAAATGACAATGACCAGAGAAGTTCCCACTATGACAAATTGCTTGAAGCTGAACTCAAGGCCCAAAAGTCTGCCATTGGTGTTCATGCCAAAAAAGATATTCCAACTCATCGCATTCAAGATACAAGCGGAGATTCAGCTAAGGCAAAAAAATTTTTCCCATTCTTGAAGAGAGCTCAAAAGACAGAAGCTGTTGTAGAATTTGTCGCTAGTGGATCTCGTATGAGAATCTACATCCCCAAGGAATCAGTTCTCGTCACGTTCTTGCTTGCGGGCGTTAACTGTCCGCGTGGCGCGCGCCCTGCGGTTGGGGGTGGTGGCATGCAGGAGGCGGAGCCCTTCGGCGAGGAGGCCTTGCAGTTCACTAAGGAGAGATGTCTACAACGTGATGTCATTGTTACCATTGAGGAGATGGACAAAGCCGGTAATTTTATTGGCTGGCTTTGGGTTGACAATGAGAATTTGTCAATCTCGCTGGTCGAACATGGGTTAGCTTCCATGCATCATACTGCAGAGACCTCAGAATACGCGCGCGCTATTAAAACAGCCGAGGAAAATGCCCTCAAGAAGCGCATTGGTCGTTGGAAAAACTATGTTGAAGTTGATAAAGAGATAGAAAAGGAGCGAAATGCCCCCGTACAAGATCGTATTTTAAAATATGAGAAAGTAATTGTTACAGAAGTTACTCCAGAAGGGACATTTTATGCTCAAAACATTGAACTGGGTAACAAATTAGAAACACTCATGGACAAAATTCATCAAGAGTTTAAAGCGAACGCTCCCCTCCCTGGATCTTATGTGCCAAGGAAAGGCCATATTTGTGCAGCACGCTTTTCTTTAGATGATCAATGGTACAGAGCAAAAATTGAAAAGCTTTTGGAAGATAAACAAGCCCAGATTCTCTATATTGACTATGGGAACAGAGAGGTAACACTTGCACTTTATATAAAATGCATATATGACAATGCTTGTATTGTATGCAATATTGGATAAGAGTTAATACGTAAATGTAATTATAGGTAGTGAACCAGTCTCGACTAGCACAGCTGCCCTCTGGCACGGAGTCGGAGCCGCCTTATGTGACCGAATACACGCTGGCGTGCGTCAAGTTCTCCAGTGACGCAGACGACAAGCTGGAGGCCGTGCGCGCCCTCTCGCTCGACACGCTCAACAAGAAGCTGCTGCTCAACGTGGAGATCTTCGGCGCCCCGCCCGCCGTCACGCTCGTCGATCCCACCGCCAGCACCGACATTGGCAAGGTAGGCTCTGCGGGTGTGCATCGATGCGAGACGTGTCGTCGTCGTATATTGCAAGTACGGTTGTACATTGTGCGTATGTGTTTCAGAACCTGATCAAGGAGGGGCTCGTGTTGCTGGAGCACAACCGCCAGCACCGGCTGAGCGCGCTGATGGCCGAGTACCGCGCGGCGCAGGAGCACGCCAAGAGCTCGCGCCTCAACCTGTGGCGGCACGGCGATATCACCGACGACGATGCCGTGGAGTTCGGCGCGCGCCGCTAGCGCGAGCTACCCTGGTACGACGCCACCGCCTCGCCCTCGCACAAGCTGCACTGCGCCACGTGCACTTCCCCGCACGTGGAGTCCATCATATACACGGTCATATACGACTTCCTGTAAAGGCACTGCGGCGCGCGGCACGGCAGCGTACCCGTGAACCGATATAGGCGTGTTGTTTGATATATCCAAGTTTCGGATCTGCCTTCCCAAAAATCAATTAACTTCCTCTACGAGTTCGATACATTTTTAAATATTGTGAATGTTATTTATGTAACAGAGCGGCGGCGGCCGTCCGAACGCGCTCTCGTGTGGCTATTCTTGTGTCCAAACTCTTGTAGTGTAACGATGAGTGGCACCTTTTGCCCTTTGTACCTACTATGATACAATCACTTTAGATTTTGTCTACATATTTTTATATTTCGCTAAGACAAACTGAATTATTAAATATAATAGTGAATTATACATAGATAATTGTAGAGAAGAGGAGCTCCTCCCTACTCCTCTGATTTAATTTATGGCATCATATTAAATATTAATAATGTAAGAAATTACAATTGTTATATCACTATGCATTTGTGCGACGTATTTATGTATCTATCTATCATTGACATATGTGTAATTAATAGTAATAAATGGAACCCGCTTTGAATGTGTGCATATATAGCGATATCGAGATGTCTATCTATAGTCTTCTATATTTGTCGCATCCAGTACGTGCATATTGTATATTTTGTACCTCTGTCTAAGATTTATTCAAACTAATGATAAACTTCAATCGTGTAATGTTAGATAAGTGTGAATTTGATCTAAATAATATATAACAAAATATGGGAAGTCTGAATGTAGTGCTAATATTATAAGAATTTTTTACTTCATTATTGTTTATGTTTCACAGGATGTTTGTATTTCGTACTATCAGATGTACTGTTCTATTTTATCATAATATGTTTTTACTGCCTATTTAATAATTTTGTTACTCATTGTGAGAGTACCACACGTGGACGGTGCGTGGATTGTTAATTCTACTCGTACATATGAAATAAATATTTTAGGAAATATATTTTTTCTTCATCTTATAAAATGTGTTTGTGTGAAAGACACCTTGCGTTGTGAAAAATCTTTCATTTAATATCAATTAAAGCAGATCTATTACAAAAAATCTATTTCAAAAATAGTAAAATTAAATACATTTATAAATGTTGGAAAGTAAATAGATAAATAGGCTACAGATTAATAAGTAACTAAGTTAGTGATTCAGGAGGGCGGGGGCGGAGGTGAGAAGGGGGAGTTGGGCTGAGGTCGTCGCAGCGCGCGGTCCAGGCGATCGATATCGCGCAGTTGGCGCAGCTGACGCAACACGAGCCGCACATGGGAGTCTCGCAAGGCGCGCACCTCCCCTGCCCACGCCCTGTCCGATGCTCCGGGACCCTCCCGCGAATCTGGCCGGCACACATGCGCATTGCATAAAACCGGGTATTGATCTACTCTCAACTCCACCTATAGGTCAGACTACCTCCAATTATAAATATATTTAAACTAAGTTAACTCTGAATGTTAATTGGGACACGAATGCAAATAAAATGAACCTATTAATAAAATATTAATACCACAGCAGCTTAAAGAGTCGTCTTCATTTTCACTCGAGCAGTATCTGCAAATGCAAAGTGATGAATATAAAATTATACAAATAGAAAAACTACTAATGGTATTTTTTTATACACACATAGGTAAAGTACGTGCCTTGTACTGACTGGTATGAATTGATGGTAAGATTTCCCTGTTTTTAACAGACTTCCGTAAAGGGGAGGTTATCAATTCGCCTGTTTTTTTAATGTTGATTACTTCAGAACTTTTGACTGGGTAAACCGATTGTGATGATTCTTTTTTTTATTCGAAAAGTGGTGATTTCCATGTGGTGTTGTTCCACTTCTGACAATCTCATCATGCAATAACATAAATCTTAAGTTTGCATTAAGATTGTGACAAACGTAAGAAAGCAACGCAAAGACGCGACAAATGGACAGGATTATAATCGTTTATTCTTTTTTTTTATTGAAAAGTATACACTTCAAGGGTAGTTTGAGAGTTAGGTTATGTCCTGATGATTATAATCGTTATTTGTTAAAAATTATAATTATTACCGATAACATTGTCTTTTTAGATTCTACGACATATAGCTTAGAGCTACCAAATATATTCAATGATATTTTAAATAATTAAGATTGCTTTTAACGTACCTGTTCGTTAAGTTTAATGCTCGAGTTTGAATGGCGACGTCGCAAAGTTTTCGTTCGGACAAATTCTCAGTTACAGGAGGTTCGAAATGATTTCTCGCAAACTCATTGGCAGCAAGCGTCAGCGTAGCTGAATTTATGATTGAGCTTAATACTTTCTTCACAATTTTCTTGGAATCCTTGTGCAGTTGTGAAAAATTTTAGCCAGTGAAATCGGTAATTATAATTTTATATCATCTTAAGAAATGAATAACTATTTACCGTATGCAATTTTATTTGCGTGGACTTCATGGTCATGCATAAAGTCCAAGTTTTGTTTACCACCCTCTGTGCGTATGTAGTTCAAAGAGAAACAATCGCGCAATACTAGTACAATATTTGTTTAAAACTACTAACTTTTTTAAAGTTAATATAGTTAATATATAGGTACATATTTATAGCAGTATAGAGAGAGAGAGAGCAGGCTTCAGAGTTTTCTGGCGTTTAATGTCTTTAGAAAGCATCCTATTTATTAGGCTGAACTTTTCCTAAGGCACAGCTATATAATATGTCTTATAAATTAGACGGGTTGCTCGCGTTTCACGTCATCACTCCTTCCTTTGCTACATATACTATAGGGTTATGGGGACTACTAGCGTACCCCGGTGAGAGACTTTTTAGTAGGGTTTTAAATAACTACTAATATTATCATCTTAAATCTATAAACTAGATCTTTCATATTCCAACGGGTGCTCACTTAAACTTGCTATTTTTAATCGTTTTAAAATCCATAATAATTTTAATGTCGTGTAAACTACGACCTCCTTATTTGAAGATATCGATATCTCGTTTACCTTTCCCCTATTTGTTTTAGTTTATATTAAAAATACAGAATTGACCTCTTCTACAGTTTTGTTGTATTTGCATAAATAATATGTCTAACCTTCAATTTAGGTAATTGTTGTAAATCGTAAGATTGGTTCGGTGTATTATACGTTGAAGATATTGGCATGAGGTATATCGGTGTCGATGGTGGATGTGCCGAATAGCAGGCTACTGCTGGATGTACTCTAGAATCATTACATACATTTTATGAATGTACAAAAAATACAAAAGAATTGTAACAATGTTTAAAAGAACCAACCTAATGATGTGCACAAATGGCACGGGATAGTTCATTTGCGGTTTAAGTGATCTCTGTCCACAACACTCCAGAGTATCCACTAACGAACCATCAGTCCTACTTTAATAGTTATTATTATAGTTTTTATTTATTAAAGTACTTTGTATTTCGAATTATCTTCAAATGACTTATATAGAAAACAAGTAACGTAAATTTTTAGATTTTTTTATGAAGTTCTTAAATATACATATACAAACTTATAATATTATTTTAAATAAAATATTACCGAACTGGAAAGGAACGTGAAAGCTGTGAAGATGAATAGCCACCTGTACACCGATCAAAATATATTATAATATGAACAAATAACTTGTTGTTTCACACAACAAAAACGTATGGCAAGACTTACAAAAATGGCGTTTTCTTTTAGTAGGTACAGATCCACAAATGACGTCCACAGTGGAGAGAACTGGTTTCATCTCTGTGTCTGGTACTTTAAATGTTGAAAATACTTCAAAGCAATTTGTACAGTTGGTGAACCAGTAAATAAATTATTTCTATGGCCGGCACCTCCTTACTATGCTTTTATCGGTTAAGAATACCAAAACAATTAAATATAATTTCAAACAAAAACTTGTATGTGATTGTCACAGAATCGTTAGTCCGTACAAACCACAATAAGTTCCCATTCTCGTTTTGTTAATTAAAAGAAATATATAAAAATACATAAAAATTTTGCAATATTTCCCTCGACGTTTTTGACACTTCTTTATTTTTTTTCAACACGCGTAATAATAAAATAGAAAGCAGTAAATAAAACATTTCACAGAATTTAAACAGGTTTTATTTGGAAAATATAGGCATAGGTAATATAACTAATACCACAAAAGCAAATGTATTTATTACGGTAGGTATATTCTTGTTAACATGATCGCCACCAATTAACTTACATACTTAAATTGAAAAATAAAATATAAAACAACAAAATATCTTCAAAGTTTTACCAAGTCAAGAAGAAGAAACCGAGGGTCAAATGCCCTAGCAGGGCAGCTGGTTTACAAATAAATAAACAACTAAAAAATACATTAGCACGTTACCTAAACATTATCAATAAACACAATGAGGAGAGAAAGTTCCATGTGTAATTCACATCACTCCTCCGATGATGCTGCTATTTCGAGTAAGCTTGTGTAACATCCCGAAATAAGGCATGTGAAACCAATTAAAATAATAAGAACGTCACGCACAAGTCTGTACCGGCACAGGCCGTAACTACTGGGATACCACAAGCATATGTCCATTAGTCCAGGAAACACCATGGCCAATAAGGACAGACACAACGCACCGAATAAAGCTATAAATGGGCCTAGTTTGGGGACGGTTACGGCTACCAACCCTGAAAATAAATTCGTATCAGTATTATTAAATAAAGTTATATAAAGCTTTACGCTAAAAAATATAAAGTTCCTGAAATTTACTTAACATTGCGAAAAACTTACATGGGAAAACAACAAGGATAATTCTCAACAAGTAGTCGACAACTATAAGACGTTTTCCAGTGAGTCTCTTTTTCATCTTACGCCATAATATAGTGTATGCCACAAAATTTTGTAAAGGAAACGTAAGAAATATTGAGAATGCAAATATAATCTTGGCTGCTTGAGCTTTCCTGCAAAAAAAAACTTAGTATTAATATGTACTAATGAAATATTTATTATTAGTTTATAAATAGTTATAAGATTGGTACTTTCAAGACTCACTTCTGATCTTGAGGCAAGTTTAATGTGAGTGAAGCTTTAATATCGTCTCCGTATTTAAGGTAGCCAAACACCCCCATCAACAAATAAAGTCCCATAATAACGATCATGCCTATATCGAAAAGACCAAACAATCCCACAAATCTCTTCGGATTCTCCATATTGTATTCTAATGCTAAAACCTTTAAAAATAAATCAATTAGTAATTCAATTAAAAAATATATAGGTAGTAAGGAATAAATACTGTAAGACTGTAGACGGTACCACTCCAACAGCTTCCAGGGCAAACAAAGTAGTTCCGATAAAAACTGGAATATCACTAAAATCTTTTGGCTGCATTTTTTCTTCGTCTATTGTAACGTCATCTTCAATAAGGTAAAAGAAAACTAAAACGAAACCAAAGAGAGTAGCAATGTTGGAAATCGACGAGAACGGAGTCAATAGCTTGAGATCTTTTACAAGACCCATAATTGTGAGCGGTATTATAAGAAAACACAAATGCATCCGTAACGACATTTCTTGACCATGGAAATCGCAAACCTACAAAAAAATGTATGTTATTTAAAACTTCTATGCAATTAGTAAACTCTTAAATTTTGTCATTTGGAAAGTACACAAATACACCAAAAGTACCTGCTTAATATTTTCAGCGACAAATACACAATAGATGCAACAGATGCCAAGTTGCCACAGCACAAGCACCGCGTCAACGAAATAGTAAAGAATCCTGGCTGCCCAGCGCATGCACGGGGGGCCACCCTGTAGCGCCAACAGCATGGACTTCGGGTACGCTAAGTAACCACGTCTCCATCGCTTACAAAGTTCATATTGCGCCGCAATCTGGTGTAGGTACATATCTCGTTTCTAAGTTACATTTTTAATTGTGTACGTTGAAAACAACAGCTATTTGTACAGAACATAGACTTACCAGTAGTTGGATACAATATGTGGCAAAGGAGCCAATCAATAGGATACCCACTATGCCAAAGATAACACCAACTCTGCCTACAGCGTCGGGCATTGCCAACACACCGGCGCCGATGCTACCTTTTAGCAAGTGTATCATAGTATCAGAGTAGCTGAAAACATATACGTATGGGTTATTCAAGTTAAAAAATATATATTTTAATGTATAATTTGTGCTTGGAAGTATATTATAATATTAAATGATCACAACATATTTTTTTTATTTTACTAACGAAGTGGGTTTTTCTACTTTTCTGTGCTGATGGGGATCAAATGATTCCGCGTCTTCACCTAAAATTTACGAGTCACGTTAAACTATGTTTATGTTAGAATAATAAATGGTTAAGAATCACTGCAAAATATTTACCACCAGTTATTTGGTCCACAATACCGGCCATAAACTCGTATACAAACATTTTGCTTTAATACTAGGTGTAGGTAAATAATAAATATAGTAATAATTATTTATTTATAAAAAAATATGTAAGGAAGGTCAGTTAAGACGTTTCAAGTCACTTAATATATTTCATAGAGCATTGTATAGAGTATTATAAATGTATTATATCTTATTAACGAAGAGCTTTTATATACAAAAATGGAACAAAACCGGTTAGCGACTATCAAACAATACTAAACTCGAATTATAATTGATAAAATGTTGGAAAAGGCGAGGTGCATAAAATAATACCAGAAAAAACCAAAACCCCAATAGTTAAGTAATTAGGAATAAATTTGAATTTTGCAGTATTCCTCGTGAAGAATTAATTGGTTGGAAATTAGCTCCGCTCCCGACTGTTAATCCTAATGAACTATGGTGCTCGTTTTTTTTTTATTTTCATGCAGTCGGGTAGTACATTTATATTTTTTAATTTTACTTTTTTTAGAATTTACTAGTTTGGTTATTAGAATTATAAAACGAAATATTTCGCTATCTTATTATTTAATTGAAGTAGTTAATATAAACGTCCACTAACAGTACGCTATCACTGCGTAAGGACAGACCAACCTAATACTAAAGTGTACCTTTTCAATAAATGAATATGTGGTTAAAACATCTTCTTATAGGGATAATCGGAGCCTTGTAGCATATTTTCAATACAGATATAAAACAAATATATACAAGTTTAAGACAATAATTACGAACACACAATACATTTAAGGTTATATAATATATAATATTTTTTTGGTAACCTCAAAATATGTTCAAATTCCTTTAAATTTGTATAAGCCAAAAATAGAAAAAATCTCCAGTTATCATTGAGGCCTCATTAGTCGATACATTTGCCGCCGAATATATAGTGCTGACTACCAATTGCCTTGCACTAAAATAATCAAATATTAAAAAATATATATGTATTTCCAGATTCTAGAGCGTTATTTATAACCTTGTGCTTTACATTTTAACAACTAGTTTAAGACATGCACATATATTGATTTTTTATTATATTGTATTAAATGCCAACAGGAAATATAGACGAATAAGTTTAGTGTGGACAATTTAAGAAATCTATATCCTTATTGTGCGAATTGTCGATCAGTTTGTCATTGGTGCTTGTCGGTTACTGGTGCCATTATATTGTTACGAGGAACACAAATATCTTAATGGGAGCGGATCGCCTTAACGCTAGATTTCCAGGTTCCCTCTGCTTGCTATGTGTAAAGCGTGAATCTAAAAAATATTTTTTTCAAAATTTTGCATTTATTTGAAATATTGCACAGACTAAACACGTAGTTTCTACTACCTTTTCTCGGACAATTTACCTAAAGCAACAAGGAAAATGAAACAATAAGTATTTCACAAAATTATATAATGAAATTTACTAAACTATAATTCAGAATTACATAGTTTCTGTTATAATATACTGTTATAGTGGAAGTTTCACAAGCAGACTGCAGCGGCTGCGGTGCGGCGCTTCGCCAGAGGTTCTTTATACACCTCAAATTACTCTACGGTGCCACCAATTATGGTTTGGTAAGTTTACATAGTGTATCATAAAACTAATTACATTCCTTTCTATTTTTTTATGTTTTAAAACGAAACACGCATTGACGGGACTTAAATTATTACAATATAATACTTTTCAAGATAATAAAATAAATTCCACACAAAATATTGGGACTAAAATATACATAAAAAATATTAAGAATATACCAATAAAATCTCAATAAAAAGAAACTTCTATGGTTTCTGTTTAATCCATGCAAAATAAATGTATATAAATATGTCTATTTCATTGATTAAAAAATACGCATCGTATGCCCTCAATACGTGTTAAGTTATGATTTGTTTATTTTAAAATAATATTTTTTTTTGTTTTTTTGATTGCATCATTGCTCAGTCACAAGCACGAAGCGGTACGACCGGGGCGGGGTTCATATGTAATACTAAGGACTATATTTTTATACGATACTTATATATAAAGTTCACGTTACATTTTTTTTTCTTAAATATCTAATTTTCCAATTTGGTCACAAATTAAGATAACTTTATGCTCGCTAAACTTAGTGATATATACAGTTCAGTATTATTATAAAAGTAAAATACACAATTTAAATAGAAAATAAGCACGAAACATTATTTTAAGCAAAAATCACAGACGCTTTCCTCACATTCGGCCACATAAGGACACATAATTCATTTGAAATCTGGCAACTTCTTGTTCAGAGCTATTACTATTGACATATTGGGATAAATCTTAGATGTGACAATCATTATGAACCAAGGTTTAAACACAAAACATTACAACGCCAATTACAATTGTCTGATAACATGTGGCAAGTAAATACAATTTTTTGGTCGTGTTCGCCTTGGATCAAGATGTTTTTATGAAAAGGCACGATCTGTAAACAGAGTTCCTTTGCGGTTAAATACACATTTTCTAATAATATTGATTTACTATAAGTGTTTCTGTTATTATGAAGGAAAAAGTTTTCAACATTACAGTTATGATCTGAAAAACGAGTTACAACGTCGGGACTGTTAAAGGAATCGACGTCATACATAGGTGGGCACAATGACTATATTACGATGCTATGCGATGCTATACTTAAACAAACTAAAGCTTAATATATCTTCACGGTGAGAGTGAGTGCTACCAGTGACCCAGTGACCGGCCATCCACTTTCACCATTCACCTAGTTACGTGTTTTGTTCATTTTTTTAAATCGTAAAACCACAATTTTAATAAACAGTGCTATCTAAGCGAGGCTGTCCATCGTACATAATTCCACCTTTATTAAAAATAATGTGACGTACAAAATTTACACTCGCGTGGACAGTGTTAAACTGTATTACATTCGTTCCAGAAAGATCAGAGTCACAGTCGCTGTGGACTATAAAGTACGTATGACACAAGTTGTTCGGGTAAAGGAAGTCAGTTGGCGTATAAGAAGTCACCACATCAGGTGTCGTTAGGGGAGCGCAGGGAGTGCAGCGCGTTGCCTAGGCCAGAGGGTCGCCGCCTTTCCAGGAACGTCTTGAGCTGGCTGGCTGACAACATTGTATTGCTCGCCTGTTACGTAAAAAATAATATAAATTATATTCTTTATTTAAATAGACTTTAGCAAGCTCTTTGAGATGCTCTTCTCAGTTAACGGACCTAACAGTCGCTCTATACTATAAATAATAGGAATATACTGGAATTAATTTATTTTCTAATTTAAGACATGGATGGATGGAGGACGCTTAAAAGTTTAAGATAATTGCACAAAAATAAGTATAAAATAAAAAAATCACATTTTTGCCACTATCTTAAGATATGTATAGAACATTTTATTAATATTCTATTAAGAAGTGAGGAGAAGAAACTCATTCAGATTTTTTTGTAAATGTAAATAAATATTTAATTTCTTCGAGTGGGGACCGAACCTGTCGATTTTACAGTCTCACCTTGTGCCTGTGTGCCACGACTGGCCTCAAACTAGAGTGTAAATTTAAAACTAGTGTAGTTTTAACTAATAATTATACAATAGACAATAGAGAAAGACACTCACAACACACATCTAATTGGTAATTTTATCAATCAAGAGTGCACGAAACTGGCAGTGTTAGGGAGAAAATATCTTTAGATTCATTAAAGAGCCATGTATTAAATGTGCTACACATGCTTGAAACATAGAATTAAGGTGCCGGGGAATTATATATGGTATGATAAATTTAAAAAGTTTGAGAAGCTGGGAGGAGTAAAACTTTAAAATTGTTAAAAATAAAATGTCAATACCTCTTCGAACCAGGGGTCTCTGAGTGCGTCTCGCGGCAGCAAACGGCGCGCGGGCGCGGGCTCCAGCAGACGTCGAATGAGCGCCTGCGCGCGCTCGCCCACACCCGCCCAGTGCTCCGGGGGGAAACAGTAGTCACATTTTATTATATTCGCTGTCGTCTCCTCGATAGACTCGTCTAGAAACGGTGACAACTGGAAGAGATGATGACGTCATTATTAGGCATACATCAGTGCTGGTGATAGAAGAAGTATTGTGTTACAAGTTTATACTTAGGCGGTATATATTAGGTTACATAATACGAAGTCTTGCCCATCTTTAGCTACAACTTTCTGGGAGAATTTGAATATCGTTACGATCAGTATTCGTCTTTTGAATTAAATAAACCATACGCTCCTGAATAACTACGAACAGAACTGGTAATATTCGGGCGACGCAATATTTTGGAAATCAAAGCGGATGGGGTGGGAATTATCATTTGCGTGTATCTGTAGACTGAAATGAGTTCGAAAAGATTAGGCCGCGCTCTTCATAGAGTAGAATCTCCATAATTTTTTACCGCTGGACCAATGCAGGACAGAAAAACAACAACCTCCCCTGGAACCCAAGTTCTTAAACTATTCACAACACATGAACCTATTTAATCGCTTGGAAATAGCTTAGAGAGTGAGTCCTTATACCGAAACAAAATTTCTGTCTTTGCCGCTGATCGCAATTGAACCATTTCAAATGTCTTTGAAGTACGGAACCAATTATAACACGTCGTTTGCCTTAGAGCAGCATCTCAGTAATTTTTTAACACTCGGTTTTGTTTGAATACATTAAAAATAGTTATACTAAAAAAATGATACCTCGCTAATAACAATTATTTTACGCAAAATCAGTCATTTTTAAACTACTAAAAGTCTATGAGGCACGATAAAATTACTAATGTGTTAAAGCAGATCGTTTATTCTGTATCAGCTTGGTTTGTGAGGTTATTATTATTAGATATATCAATAGATATATAAAATATATATTATTAGAAATATCAAAATCGACTAGCACTTACTGCTGTATACAAACAGCGAGAACTTAATGGATATGTCAAAACTTATGTAGTATTTAACGATATTGATGATATTTTGTACCAGTCCAAATAGACGTTGTATGCGTTAATGTCTAAATATAGACAGAAAAGGAAAATGTTCGATTATATCCATAAATGGTTTTGAGATTACAGTTTCACGCTATAACTATATGCTTTTCCTAAACACCAGACCGAAGAAATGAGTATATAAATTTAAATAAATATTTCATTTATTCGAGTGGTCATCGAATTCAAAAAAAATAAATAAATAAAACCTGTCGCATTTACAGTCACACTTTGTGCCTCTGCGTCACAACTGTTCTAACAAGATAAGGACAAACATAAATTAAGAATAAATAAAAGTTATTATACCCCTGTTAGAAAAACATATAGGAAAACGCCAGCAGCCCAAGCGTCCCATGCCGGAGCCGGCGGCCGACCGAGCACGCATTCCGGCGGCGCGAACTCGAGCTGTGCCGGCGCTGGTGGCAGTACCGCTGTGCCTTCCGCACCACCCTGGCCATCCGCACCTAGTTCTACCGCCGAACCCAAATCCACTAGTTTCAGTTGCGGCTGTGCTCCACTCAATTCAACGAGAATATTCTCCGGCTGCAACAATATTGAACGAAACTAAATAAATTATCTTTTGGGTCTAGATTAAATTAAATTCGTTTGCACAGAACAGCATTTGTACCCGAACATCCAGATGCGCGACGTTATTAGAATGCAACCAGTCGAGGGCAGAGAAGAGGTGGCGCGCGTGCGTGGCGACCGTGCGCTGTGTGTAGAGGTCGGGGTGCGCGGCCGCCCAGTCTAGTAGTGCGCCTCCACCCACCAGCTCCAGTACCAGCGTGTGCGCGCCCGCTCGTGGCACCTCCGCGAACAGCGCCAGCGCGCGCACCACGCCGCCGTGCGCGCCGCTCGACAGGATGCGGTACTCGCGTACTGCGTCCGCGCCGCGCCCTCCCGCCACCTGCTTGAGCGCCACGCGCTGCCCCGTGCCCGTGTCACGCGCTGCCACCACGCGCGCCGTCCGCCCGCGCCCCACCTCCTCCTCGGGCGCGTACCGCCGTGCGAACTGCTCGCGCTGCCACTCCCCCTCGCTGCCCCCGGCCCCACCCGCGCTCGATCCCACCGCCAGGCGCGCCGACGTCTGCACGCCGCCTAGCTCGTTGCTGACGAGGCAGCAGTAGACACCGGCGTCGGCGGCGCGCACCGAGTGGATCGTGAGCGAAGCGAGGCCGTCGGGCGTGAAAGCGATAGCGAAGCGTCCACCGTGACGCAGCGCGTGCGTCTCAGGCGCGGTCTTCCGCCAAGAGGCAGCGGCGCGTGTTGCAAGGGCGCGGCAAGAGAGCGTGGCGCTGGCGCCGGCGGGCACGGTTACGTCAGCGGCGGGCTCGGCTAGCTCGGGCGCGCGCAGCTCCGTCACGACACCCTCGGTGCCCTCGGTGGAGCCACCTCCGCCGCCTCCGCCTCCGCCTCCACCTCCGCCGCCGCCACCACGACGGAGTTTCAAACCCCACGCGCGCTTTGACAACCCCTACACATACACATGTTAATACATACTTAACACAATGATTCTCTACATACACATCCCTCTAGATCATCCAAAAAGCACATCATGCAAGCTCACCCGTCTCGGTCTGCATAGGTCATCTGGCGAATGTCTGTTATATACTTATTTCTATTTACAAGTGAAAAATAAACATTAAATAGTCAACGTAGTATCACAAAACACAATCACAGTTCTGAATGAGTCATACGCCCCTCTATCAATATATGTTAAAAATAAGGTTATTCTCGTCTAAGTCATACCTATAACAAAGAAAGAAATACAAGCGTTAAACAAGGAAACATGCAAATAAATAAGAGCATTTATTATAATATTTTGTTATTTAACTACATTGCCCATAGCATTGTTATGATAGCATAGATAAAAAGAGTAAATAATAACTTATTATTATAATGTAAAATAGACAATAAGATAAAATGCCATTGAAAATACATATACTTATTTGCATAACAAATGTAGCTTAAAAGAATCAAGAGCAGTTACAGTAGAAGAAGAAAATTTTTAAGCAAAATGTTTATATTACTAAAAATACAGCACACATCCGCACAATCACACTGTAAATAAATTTTTAAATTGGTAAGGCATTCATTTAAGTTGAAAACATGATATAGCCCCATTGCAAATTTGCGTTCCTTTACATGGTAACGATAGCGTTGTACTAACTACTTATTTTTAAATATTTTTTTTAGCTTCACACTGTATCCTGCATTTAATAGGGAAGGCAGAGGGAACCTGTGAACCAAGTGTTAAGACACTTTTGTTTCCCGCATTCTTGAAGCATTGCGGGATGGGTGGCGAGAAAATTAAAATATTAAATTCCACCAAGTGGGTATTGTGCGTGGGTTCAACCATCGCGGTAGGGGCAAAATAAATAAATCCTGTTCATTATATGGTGAATATAGTTCTACTTAATCTGGTCATTATATAACCAGATCGTGGTCATGGTAAGTTCTATCGTAATAATACTTTTCATGTGACGAATAAAGCTGAAGTTAAAATGGTCTTTATATGATCAAAAGACAGCAGTGTGTTGTGTCGTGATGACCGGTGAGTAACTCACGTTGTGATGGTGTGGCGAGGTGGGCGTGGTGGGCGTGGGCGGCAAGTTGATGGTGTTGGCCTTGCAGTGGGCGCGCTGCGTGCGGCCGCGCAGTTCGGGCGCCAGCCGCGCGCCTGCGGACGGCGGCACGCTCTCCGTCTTGCGGACCCCGCCCCACCCCTCACCCGAGCTACACGGCCGGGAATACCAACTTTCAATACAAACAAAAACAAAACACCTACACCACCAACGTAACATATGCGAGAACCTACACTCTGCTTTATAATTCAATTAATTATTAAATTAATTAAATTGATAATAATAGATATTGTTTTTTTTTAATATTTGTATAAAGTTGAATTTATGTAAATAATAATAAATATTCATAATTAAATGTTGTTTTTTTTTATATTTTCTTCAGTTAAATATTTATTTTAAGTATTTTAGCTTTGCATTAGCATCTTGTTAGTTGGCTCTAAGCTGGTCTCAATAAACTATAACGATAAAATAAAATAATAAGCATGCGGGGCTAAAAGCATTAAACCACAAGCACTTTTATTCACATTTATTGGTTTCTTGTGTAACATATAGTCACATAGTACAATAATGATAAAATGTTAGTCTATTTACATGTTCATAGCTAAGTAAGTAATATATACAAAGAGGTTTTATAAAATGATTAAGCATAGATTGAAGTTGTTTAGAAAATACAAATGTTTATAGATAAAGATTTGCAAAGATTATATATTAACTAACATATAGAAAACATTTTCGAGTGTTAATATACCTATGCGCTATAAGACTAATTAAGGACCTTAAGTATGTCGAGAACCTACATGAAGTGTATGAATACAGTTCATTGTACAATGCAGTGAATTTCATATATATTATAAATAAATGCAATAATAACTAAAACGTTACAATGAACAAACCTGTCACTTAACAATATTACAATTATTTAGAAAAGTTTAAATGTCATTTTATTGAATAGTATACATAACTGCATAAAGCTAAATATTGACGGGATCATTGTAATGAATTTAATCTTAACCTTAATTTTGCACCAATTTATACAATATTCTTCGCCAGGTGGAAGACATCACGACTTAGATTACGACTGCTCCGAAAATATTCGAACATTACAAATAAGTAAGTGATTTGTTTATGTATAATCATTATCTTCCCCTCTACTCTCGCAAATAAGAATCAAAATTTAGTTATAAAGCAAATCATAACATAACTAATACTGGTACAGATTTAAACACTTCTTACAATATAACACATCGAAAGCACAACGTACTTTGTCTAACATTCAGCTATCCGAATACACCAATGCTTATACGAGTATGTGTTTTCCTTTCGAGATAGTAGGACGAGAAGATTCGACGTGTTGGACGTATTGTTTATCCAGTCTTGCATTCGTGTACTCAGTCGCTAACATCCTATTATATAAAACTTATCGTCTTAAATTCTATAAATGACGCAACCAAAAATATTGTGAACGAAATAAATTGGCCCCATTCCTTTAAAAAATAACATTCGGCTTTAATTCGTATCTAAGTAAGCCGGTTTATGATTATTGTGAATTGTTATGGGTGAATAAGTTAAACTAATCTTGTATAATCAATTTTAATAAAAAGAACTAGTTACATAAAATTATTAAAATGTTCAGGTCTTAGCAGAATAAAGTTTGAAATTTAATATTAATGAATGTTTGTGTTGTATGAATGATCAGAAACATTACCTATACATAAACCAGAAGCTCATTATAGCAAAGACAAAGGGGTAAACTATAATCCAATTAGTAAATAAAATTTAATAACTTAAATGAATGAATATGCATAAACGATATCTTAAATGAACTTTACTATTAATCTGACCCACACCCCGAGTGATCGACTAAAGCAAGCTTACCGCTATTTTTATAAAACTCAACTTAACTCAATGCATGTATTAATTGTCACCCAGGTTATATGCCCAGTCTTCTTTATTTTTATCTTAACACTAAAAAAATTGAGTATCATCCATTGTTTTTATAGTTTTGACTAAAACTACGAAAGTTGAAATTAATTTTAAAATTATATAATACTAAATTAACACAAACAATAGGAATAAAAAAGTCAGTTGATAATGGATTGTTTTGTTTTAAGTACCCGTTTATGACGAGTCTTTGCTTTATAAAGTAATAAATTTAGTTGATATGTCTGTGCTGCTGTTATATAAAGTACCTAACGGTGCTTCTAATATTAACTAGAATTTATTTATGTATATTAATATATTCAAATGTAGATATTCAATACGCTGTCTGTTATATATAATATATTGTATTGGAAGTGAATAAGCCAAAGGGTTATTTATATATTACCTATTATGTTGTTACATTGTGTATAATGTTTTAAGTACATACTTTGATACTGAACTATAATAATTTAGATAACTACCTTTAATGACATATGTGTGACTAACCAAATGGTGAGTCACTTCCAATATACAATAAAAAGCGAGAATATTATTAATATAATCGTTAATTACGAATCAATTCCAAAGAGTCTTAAGGCCTAAGGGTTAAGCTACGACGTAATGGTGTAAACTACGCTATTCAGCTATGCTCCGATGTAACGAGTAACGAGATGGCAGTCATATTTATTGCGATACTTTTACAATTATTCGTTTTTGGGGGTTACATATTAAATACTTAATATAATTATAATAATAAACTTTCGTCGAGATGTACGTTTTCTGGTAAAACTCCTTATTGTTTGCTACAAAAAATATTAAATATTAATTATTAATTATATATCACGGCAACACAAATATTAATTCATACAGTACATTTCACGATAAATATTTTTTTAGCTTTGATTAAAAAAACCAGTAATTATGACTTAATAAATGCACCAATTTAGTGTATAATAGTTAATTAAATATATTATAAATATCAAGATTAAATAATTGAATATTGATATAATAATATTAAATATTTCATTGAATATATTAAAGATATAGCATAATTATAATTTAGCTAGCATTTTATTAATATAAATATTAACTAGGAAAGCTCGTTGCTACAGTTATAAACCCACATTGTTAATACACATACAAGGATCGGCCAGAAGAGATTTTGTATGCAAGTTGACACGCGTCCTTGAGGTACTAGAAGTTCTCATACACATTGTCAACAGTTCGCAGTTCGCACGTAACTAGCGTGCATACACGCCAGACTAGAGCGCGCACAAGTCGTGAGTGAGTCATCCATAAAACATTGTTATAGTTAATACTTTAAAATATATATAAAAAAATGCAAGTTAAGTTAAATTTATTAAATAAAAAATACAAAAAGAAACTTTAAGAAATTTAAAAATTAAAATATCAAGGCTGAGTTAGGGTTCAAAATAGGCCCGACACAGCATCTGAGTTTCGACTCATCACTATGCGATAAATGAGAAATGCGGGAGCGGAGAATAATCAATGAGATCATATTCAAAATCATGATCCGCTATTCAGTCGACAGTTAAGACCCTTCTGGTGGACTCTTCTGATCATAGTTAGGAATTTTAAAACAGACTATAAAATGTAAGATTAAAAATTTGTAAAATATAGTAAACGAAATTTTGAAACAGAAAATTACCATAGATATGAAAAAATCTATTATCGTCCAATTAACATAAGAGGTATTTGCTTCAAGATGGAGAGGAGGAGAGATAGGAGACATTTATTGCAAAATAAAACACCCTCACTACCTTGGTGTGCTAGGTAATTTATGGATGGCCCGACGAACAGGACGCGTGCATTACAGCGGCTCACAAGTAGAGGCGTAACAATGTGTGTTTATAATGTGTGTGGCTCAGGCGTCGGCTGTTTGGTTAGTACGGGTGTGGTATGGCGTAGTGTGATGGGTACTCACTTGGCGGCGTCGCGGTTAAGGAAGGCGCTGGGGTTCTCGAGGCGTTCGCCGAAGATCATCTGTGACTGCAGTATGGTGGACAGTTCGGAGATCCAGTGCCGGCAACGTGGCTCGGGCGCGCGGCACAGGAACGACTGCTTCGGCTTCATCGACCCCACCGCGTGAATGATGAACGAGCTGTTGTTACCCTCCACCTCCTCTAAACTCATCTTGTTCACCTGAAACGACCATTGCAATACACTAATACATATATTTATGCCCAATAACATAATTGCTTTCTTATGAATTAAAGTAAAAATAGAGGCCAGTCGTGGCGCAGGGGCATAAATTGTGATTGTAAAATCGATTTGTTGTGGGTTTGATCCCCACTCGAGGCAATAAAATATTTATATTTTCTTTTCTTCGCTCAGGTGTCGAATAAAAAATTTAGTAAAGACTACAGTAAGATAAAATTTAAATTTATATAATAACCTGGACATGATGTTTGTAGTTGTATGTGGGGCTAGTGAACTGAGATTTCTTGCCGACGGCCTCCGTAAAGATGACACACTGTTCGAAAAGGAACACATGCAATTCCTTTCCTTTGTCACTGCTGGAGGTGGCGTCGGACACCACCAGAGGCTCTTGAAACAGTAGCTTGCCCTGAGCCGCTATGTTACCCTGTGGTGAAATTATTCACAATGTAGAAATTCTATCGTACTGTCACTTTTAATTTCAATATGCATGGATTTTAAAAAAAACCTCTAAAGGGTCTACAAGAATTACATTAATACAATCGCATAGGCAACACGTTATTTAGAGACAATGCATATCAATAAGTACCGTTGGCTGAGGTATAATAAAAGGCGGAAAGGTTGGACCTTAAAGTTTCTTCATCATTTTTATACACACAGCTTATATAATTATAAAGAAACACAAAAAATATTTTATTTCGCGCATGCATTATTCAATTAAATAATAACAAAAAATATATAAGTGGTGACTAAAAAATAACAAAGCAAGGGTGTCTCACCATGAATCCTTGCAGACGTCCAACGTCCATCATGTCGTTAGCGTTCTTGGGTATGATGGAGGTGCAGTGCACGGCCACGCCGAGGGCCGCGAGCACGTCGGGCGGCGCGTTCGCTGCCTCTGAATACGTCAGCACTTTTTTCACGAGGAGATGGTACTTTTGTATACGCTGTATCGGCTTTATCAGTAAATCTCCAAGCTGTCAAAAATATAAATAAGAAATTAGTTTACTTAAACTTTACTCTGTCTCCCGTATATAGCAGGGTAGACAAAGAAAATCTAGGGTTAAGACACTCCGTTTCGCGCGCACCGCCTATTTTTTAAAACATTGCGAGTGGAGCGGCATTTTGTAGTTCTTTTTAAGTTTACCAATGGCTCATACTCATTGTTATCATTGTTACATTTTGAGTAAATCTAACTTTAAACTAAAAACAACTAATGTACTGCCACTTAAAGATAAACACTGCATACAATATAAAATGGCTGTGAACAATCGTCTAATTGTAATTTATATAAGCATAGATTTGCTAATACAAAAAAGTTTTGTTCAAAAAAGGAAAAAAAAAATATTCATTCCACCCGAGTGAGATCGAACTCACAACAATTTTTTTGAGCTCTACGCAATATCCAGCACATAGCAAGTTATCTGGAACCCTAGTGTTAAGACAACCACTTCTCTCTCTACAATCAATAATTTCTTCTCTCATTTCCCCGAATACCCGAATTCCGGAGGCATTGGCTGACTCAACACCGCGTTTACGTTATGAGAACGAGCAAATAATAATATTGAATATTTATTTCCGCGAGTGGGAACGAAATGTTTAGAATGGCGCGCTTGTGCTCCTGCGGTACATCTGTCCTTAAAAGACAATTATAATATATTTTATATCACCTCAGGGTAGCAAATGGCCTAGTCAACTGATCCCATATTATCATTTTGTCCTTCACATTTCTTTATAAAAAGATATTACGTGTTAGTTGGTGAATCAGTGACCCATTTTCTTCGCGCAGACGATGAATACATCATTAAAAACATTTATATTATAAACATAATGAGTGACATATGGATACACAAAAGAACAGAAGGCTAGTATGTAAAAGCTGTACATATTTATATTTGAGTTATTTATAGTTAACTTTTTAAGACAGTTTTATTGCTATTTAATAAAACTGCATTATATATCTGGTTTTATTTATGCAAAAAAAAAATAATTGAAATGGATATCATAATAGATCCAGTTTCGGCCTGTATTTTGTATTTATATATAGGTCACAAAAAGTAAGTCACATTTGGTAAGAAATTAAATGATACAAACTTATTTTAACAAATTAAAAATCAAAAATAAACAAATTTTACATGTCTGTTACCTGTAATTTTTGGCCAAGCTTGTGACGGAGCTCTTGAAAATAGTGCTCGTGTTCCGAAACAATATATTCGGAGACAGGTTTATTGCGGCAATAAACTTCGTACAGGAACATTTTCTTCTCCAAGAAACGGCGGAACAGTGGGCCCAGCAGCTCGGGGGACTCGATGCAGCTTTCCAGCTCGCGTACGAATTTACTGCAAGCAGCATTCATTTATGGCATACGATCACAAGTCTACGCGCGACTCGAAACGTACAACACGCCAGCTCTACCACTTATTGCTCGCAATTATTACATAAGCAAATGATACAATCGCACAGCACTCTACAAAAATCTCGCTTTGCTTTTAATTATTAATGTGTAATAAATAGTAACGTGTTGTTTTTTTACCAAAATGTTTAAAATAAAATAATTTTAAGAAAATATACAAATATATGGCAATATATTCACAGTTGTGATTTTGTTCTTTCAGTATTATTACCATTTATTAAGCAAAGGGTGCTTTAAATTATTGAAAAGTAATGATACTCACTCTCGATGCCACTCGTATATCGCCTGGATGTTGCCGAAGATCATTCTGAGCCGTCGATCACGGAGCCCGTCCGGTATTGGCGGATCAGAGTTAGGTTCCTGGCAAATTGTTATTATAATAGTTTAAGTGAAGCCCATTTCAATTTGCTAAGCTAAATAATTGATACATAAATAGTTCCACGGACGGTGCTTTAGTTTTTAAATTAAATTACGTTCGTTAAGTGCTGCATCGCATAAACCAGTTGAGTTTCTACAGGGTCGATTGGGATGACTTTGTTTTTCTTTTAACTAGATTACGGATATACTGATTCAATAAAAATGTTCTCAATTTAAATAACTTTTTTAATGTAAATATTTGCTACTAGTATATGTGAATGTTCGCTTATATTACCTCTACTATATGTTTTTAATATGTACACAAACAAAATATATTTTGTCTTTACTTTTAATCTACGCTAATGGGTATTTTATTAGATTTGTAATTAAATTAGTTAAAAAACTTAAAAGACAAATCTATTGTATTAAATACAAATGAACAAATCCTTATTGTGGTCAATACTTAGTACAAGTTTACCATCATATGTTTCATATATCCTTCGCAGACGAGCCGCAGATCGGCCACGTATATCTCCTCGGTGTCGTATAGCTCGCGCAGCACGTACTCGCGCTTCTTGAGCGTGGCCTCAACGCAGTCCGCGCTGGCCGCCTCGTCGTCCTCGTCGGCGCGCGGCGCTCCCACGCCGCATCCACCGTGCTGCTCCTGTCATAATTGATAAAATGGTTAAATTTCTATATGAGAACACATCACATAGCCTCGGTTATAAGTTATCACACACAATATGTTACTTATAGTTTATAAAATAACAAAAATATTTTAAAATTTTCATGAGTTTTCATATTTTTATCTGTGTTTTTAAATGCGCATAACAACAGCCGCCTTGATATGATATCACACGGTCTTGTGAGTGAAATGTCAACTGATCAACGTCACCTTTATACTAGGTTATTAGCTTATTACCAAAGTCAGCGAATTTGTTTACAAAATCAACGGACGTCATAGCAAAGCAACATGCCGTCCAGCGTTCCTTTAAACTGGACAGGAAAGAAAATGAAAAATTTAAATGTACTTTTGTGGCATTTGTCCATTGAATATAAAAATGTTATAGTTTATTAGGATCTTATGGGTCGAGTTCAGACACTCCAAAAATAAATGTCCACAAAAAATATGCGTTACATCCAACAATTATTTTTAATTCTAAATACAAGAAACAAGCCAACAAGAAACATTTAACAAAAAAAATCTACTCATTTCTATATAAGCACCTACGTTTTAACAACACACATAAAATGTTACATTTTGTACAACTTACTTTTATTAGAAAACATAAAAAAATTGAACGTAGCGGGGTTCTAATTCGCGCTTCTTGGAAACAATCCAATGGATCTGATCACTAAGCCCAACGTTCTCATGAAGCTACATCGAAATATATTCGATTGTTACAACTTGTGTATTTATGCTATTAGCAAATCTCTCATCTCTGTAGAGATTTTCGCAAATATCCGCTACCCAAGGATTGTTTAGAATTATCATTTGGCAAGAGGGAATGCCATTCATAAAATATCCCCTGCTTGCTCCCCTTACCCCAGAGCAGGGGTTTAAAACCTACTACATTCAAATTTTTATACATTTTTTTAAAAATAGTATTTATTTTAGCAAGTGTGAAATAACACTTAATAAATTATTAAAATAATTTTTCAACTTTACTACTACTATATAATTAAATTATTCCAAAAGTAAAAATTATAATTATATATATATATATATATTTAAAGCAAATAGATACGAAGAGCAAAACCATGCAAATAATATAACCAGCAGACTGTAGATTCACTAAACTGAACTTGTGTTCTGAACAAAACAAAACGAAACTAAAACTTTAATGGAGAAGCGCAGAATACATTTCATAATGTAAGTACAAATAGAATAACATACACTTGCGGCCTAAGCATTCTGTTTGTAAATGAAATCACAACAACATTTAACAACAGGAAGTCAATGAATTGGACCTTGTAGTGGAAATTATCTATTTCTTATACTAAGTTTCCTAAACTAATGTCGTTGAATTACTTAGGCAGCAAGTATTGATGAGTATCACTCGCTCATGGCATCAACTGAAGCGGCACTGTCACACACGATTAAGCACACCATTAATAATGTCCATCGATTATCGATCCCAATTAAAACAGGTGCAACTAAAACGAGCTGGAAACAAAGTTTACACAGGCCCTTTGATAGTATTGTAATCATTTGTATCAAATATTCTTGAAAAGTTGCTATAAACATATACTACATAACACAAATAAATATTGCAATTGAAACGACTTCCAGATACAATGCTACAAAAATAAAACAGAAAGCATTGAATAATATCCATGCAGAGTGCACACTCCATGCTCTGATTTTGATCGAACCATCTTTTCCTTGACAATTTGCTCTATTTCGGCGATATCCGCGGGACCACCGTTAGAGTCCAGCGCATCCATTGCCAATGAGTTCTGAAAATGTCATCAACATATAACCTACATTTTCACAAGCTCCTATTTTGCGCCCTTTTTGGTTAGTTATGAGTTAGAAAATAAGAAAAGAAGTACAATCATATTATAGTAATGTTTTTAGAGAATGAATAAAAGAAGATTTGAGTTAACGAAGTGCATATTTATACTGACCCGAGCAGCGGGCGCAGCGGCGGTGGTTGCCGGTATGGGTGCTTGCTGCAGTACCGCCTGCGGATCCTGTCAGATTAGCAAATCAATAAATCAACTACAAATAAATATATTGTAAAAAATACATTTATAACTAAAAGCTCAAGATGATTTTTATTGTCATAATTAGCTAGACATTTGTTTTTTTTATTAGCCATAAACTAAGAAGAGTCTAATAAAGCAAAATGAACAATCGTATGTGGAACGAAGGGTCCCTCAGTCTCCTTGAATATTCGGACTCGTATGTATATCGACTTTCCAGCAATATAGCATCCAATCTAGTGGTGTATATCAATGCGCCGTTTGTTACTTGCCCTAACGAGATGATGTGTTTGATGTTCCTAATTGAATATAGTGCTCTCTAGTCTGGCGCCAGGAAATCAAAATTAATTTATGTCTTTGGCACGCCATTTAAACTTATTGTACATACTGAAAATATAAACTATTTTATCGTTAAAGGTTTGTGTGATATACTGTATATAGTAAAATACTTTAAAAACATAAATTAAAGTGTTGTCGGTTACATTGTTTAATTTTGATAATTTATAACTTAACACAAATAAATAAATTATAATTTACATAATGGGCAATCTCAGTATTTATATTTTCCGAGAAATGTTCTTACTGGATGGGAAAATTTCTTTAAGAGATTTTACGTCACAGCTCAAAGAAAAACATAAATTGAATCAAAGAAGACAATAATTTTAAACTATTAATATTATTAAAGAATAAATAAATTTAATAATTTAAAAATATTAAAATAGAATAATAATTTTAAACGAATATTGTACAATGTGAGTTTATTTATAAGTTCCCGCGTATATACGCACAAGCTATGAACGCTTAGTTACAGTCAGCATAATCCTACAATTTAATTATTGCGTAATGTTTACATATTTAAAAGTAAAACAGAAAAAAAATGCCTTTATATTGTATCATAAATAACTTAATATATGAAATGTGATTTTTGTGGTAGAAAAAGAATTTTAATTTGCTAATTATTTACACATATGTATATTAGACGTGCAAAGAGATTTTAGTCACGTGCGTTAAAATAACTATTGTTATTAATTCAAAATAACCAATTTGTGAAAAGATTCTTTAGCCTAATATTTATTTTTAGCTTCACGCTGCGACCCTAGCGGGGTAGCCAGAGAACTGCGTACCTCTTTCGCCTCGCCTACTGTCAACAACCTCTTCATAACTGCTTTCCGAGTCCTCATACTTTTTACGTGACCTTCCTCCAGTATCATCGACGCTGTGTTTTCGAAGGTCAACCGAGGTCAGTTATATAGAGTAATATATAGATAAGACAAAATTAGAAACTTTTTGTATTATTCAAATTCATAAACAAAACGCACCATTTTTATTTTTAAAAATAAAAATGGACGCGATATGCAATTTACTGTATGGAACAATACATGTTCGTATGTACATGTAGTACACACAAATGTTGGTGTATAAGCTAAATTAATATTATAAAATAAATAAAACACAAGTATATTTGTAATTGATACATTCAATAATCTAAGCACAAAACAAGGAATAATGGTATAAGATTTTAGATATTAGACGTGGATATTAGATATTAATTTCAGCTTCATACCTCCACGTAATCTCCAGGAAAAACACACAGGCGAACACACAGATAGACACGCAAACCTACCCCAAAAGGGTTACTTTTATTGAGATACGAATCTCCAAAAATAATTTAACGCCATAAAAGCATATTAATTCGATTAGTTTATATTTTTTTTTGTTATAACATGTCAATTTATATTACGATACTTACTATATAGGAACCACTCTTCATTGCTTTACTAACTGCATCATGCATTACAAATAGATAATAAGTGCTCCCCAAATATATTTGTTTGCACGAGATACATTTAATTAAACATATTGCTGGAGTTTATCTTCGGCATATATGTGAGATACGTACCGAAACTATTTGATAGTAACATTTATAAATATTATATTAAGATATTGCTTAACATAATTGTTCATAAATTCTTTTTCTATCCGATTGTCATACATTGCATTTGAAAAATTTTTAATTTACACGTTTATTACGACGTGCACATGTGTAGGAAAATATATTATATATAGATAAACAATGCTATTGATAGGAATGTGGATAAATACGGTTATCTCCCTGGCACCACTGAATGCCATCGACCGGCGTTCGTAGAATATTGTAAATTCAGTACATTCCGAGAATGCGAGGGCAATGACGTGAACTAGTCGATTATATAATGAATATAAAGGTTAATTTAATTTTACTTATTTAGGTCAATAGCTTAAAATTCCGATATTAAAATTAAATAATTCATTTTGTATATAGACAACGTTACATTCAACACAAAATCAATGATCATATAGACATATTGTTTTATTTTCCTAATGATAGTTGGACCCACAATTATCACATGCTTTTGTATATAAATATTTTAAAAAATGTTTCGTAGTAGACGGAGTCTGATTAGAAGAATTGATTTATAATTAAAAGTATAAAAAATGTAGGTAACTTTAATGGGAGCACTTGCCTGTATGGGCTTCATAGGTGGTGGCAGTTCCACATCGGGTGCATCATCCTCAGCATCATCAATTGCAGTCACGCTGGTTTCGCCATCTTCAATACGTGCGCTCTCCACATTGGGTAGCTATGTAAATAAACACTTCAATTACAGCTTCTTTGTCAATTAAAATTATATTAAACTCTCGCAATATACGTAGCCGTAAGCATTTTGTAATGTCACTGTAAAGTTTGGGCAAAAAGTATGCAATATGTGAAAAATATGATAAAAATGAAGAATATAATGATAAATTTAAAAGGTTAATGATTAATAATAGGAATAGTGGACGAACAGATACGTAAATTTACAATATAATATAACTAATATAATAACTTATTACTAAACTAGTGACATAACAACAAGTTCAGATTTTAGTTTGAAAATTGTGGCGGCGTTGAGTTCCGCTACTTATGTTCTCAGAATTCACCAGAAACTGGGGAACGGAGTGTCTTTACACTAGGTTCTCTCTGCGGAATACTTTGCGAAAAAAAATACTTATTTAGAAAACGTATAAAAATATGAATGTAGAGGGACTTGAACCCGCGCTTTCTGGAAACTGACCAGGCCTTCTGACCACTAAGCCATACGTTCAGAATATATGGCTCAAATTTTTATACGTTTTCTAAATAAGTAATCAAAAATATCATTAATATATCGACAATATGGAATTTTTCGTCGTAGTTTTGTCAACTAAATTATACTTCTTTTTCCATTTATCCTTGATCCTTTCCCATTTATGCATTCAACATAGAATTCTGACATTGTCAGTTCTGTCAATTTAACGTGAAAAAAATATGGTTGCTTGCTATACTTTAGATCCCCACCTTGATCATATTGACAACACCATGTTTTTAATACGTATTAGAAAAATAAATTTATCTATTTGCTATATTTGATTTTATATCACAATTACTTTATCTTTCTTACCTTAGTAACTTATTCTACGTTAATAGAAGTTACTTCAAATATTTATAATTTATAAAAAAATCAATATTTTAGGTAAAGAAAGATCTTTTTTTATTTAAATATAAACTATGAACATAATAATACTTAAAACAAAACTTTTACACTTATTTAAATATTATTTTAAACATAATAAAAGTAATAAAATAAATTTCAACACTATACCTTAAGCTTCTTTTCAGACGGCACTTTTTTGAGAGAGGGCTTGTCAGCGGAGGCGGGGGACTTAGCACCACCTGGTGTTTTCTCACCCTTGCCCTGCGACTTGCTCGGACGCGGGATCCACCGTCTATTATAAATAAATCTACTTTAGAACCATAAAACAATAACACTATGTAAATCAATTGTAAATAACGCTGGAAATTTAAAAAATAATTATCTACAATCGTATATCGTACCATTTTCCTTAATAAAGACATTATTTTGCTCAATCACAGTTATTATTTGATATTCAACTACTTTTTATCTTTAGTTAGTACTGTTTAAAACTTATATAATATTTACATTCAGTATTACTTTACCTAATATGCATAAAGTGGAGAACGGAGTGTCTTAACACTAGGTTCCCTCTGCCTATCCTGCTGTGTGCGGGATACAGCTGATTATTTATAATTATTATAAAGCAGTTCTTCCAAAGCTTGACACAACCACTGTCTTAAAATAGATCGTCACCGCGATGATCCAATGCAATTTATACACTAACCACATTTCTTTGGTTTCTGTACAATAGTTATTAATATTTTTAACGCTTTACCTGATTACTATAAAGATTTGCCATGGTTTTCTATTAGTTAGTATTATATATATTTAATGTTGAATTTACTATTACATACATCTGAGAGTAAAACATTTTTGTTCATTAATTTATTTTTTTATAAGGAATTTTAATTATATACATTAACGTAAATGGAAATAAGAAGATAAATGTGTACATAAACGCAATATATTATCAGAAATTTTCAGAAACAATCAGGACTTGAGAGGTGTAATTATTCGCTTTTCACTTGGCTTTTTCTCGTTTTGTTTATACAAATCTTTATTAATGTTTTAAATACATATTTGAAACAGATTTATAATTATTTTGACCTCGTATAAACACATCATTAGAGAGTAGACAGAATTTATCAAAATTAAGAATTTATCAAAGATCTTTCGAAAAGATTTCAGAAAAAAAAATAAAGACAACTCAAGCGGCGGCGACTATTTTGTTGTCACACGAATTCAAAAAGTCAGTTGTCGACTTCCAGTGACACTACTATCATGAACGTGAAGAAGCCGCACACTGTAGTTTCTATATGTGATAATATAGCCAAAAAATTTAGTAAAAAGAACTCAAGACTTATGTAGCCAGCGGCAAAACCATTTGTTAAAATTCATCAATAAGCCAGACTTTCAGATGCATCTCTTTCCTTTAATAATGAGAGACTGTTGACTTTATACAGGCCTAGTGGTCTTGCATGAAAGAAATAGTCGTGTGTTTTGAAGAGTAATTATTTTGGTGAAACGCACGGAGCTGGTTTCTGGAAGATCATTTGGTGCTTGAGCTTGGCTACGGTGATGAAAACTTTGAACTTATGTATGATAGATAATACACGATTATAAGCAAAACACAAAGAGAATAAGGATTGATAATGTGGCTTCCGTGATTTGAAGAGAATAAAAAATATAATTATATAAAAACATGACTGCATTAATTAAAGAAAAAAAAAAGCGGTCAAGTGCGAATCGGACTTGGCCGAGTCCGACCGAGGTTTCTGTACCAATTTCAGGATTGTAGGTTAACGGAGAGTACAATTTAGAAAGTTTGAAGGCGTATGCACTTTTTAATATAAAATAAGTAAAAAGTTTGTAATAGGTTTTATCCTGAATATAAATTTTCACTTCGAGTGTTTTCTTTTATTTGTACTGCAAATTTAGAACTAACCTTGCGAGAAGTACGCTTCTTGCCAAATTTCATAAATGTATGTCTACCGGAACTTAAAACTAAACTTAAAAATCGTGTGGTCATATATGTGAACCACATGTGTGAATAAGTATTCACATGTGCAGATCACATGTGTGATATGTAGTCACATATGTAGACCACATGTGTGATATGTAGTTACATTCTTGTAAGGTCGTAGTGTGATATGTGAATGTGTAGTCACATATATAGATCACATGTGTGAATATGTAGTCACATATGTGGACCACATGTGTGAAAATGTGGTCACATATGTGGACCACATTTGTGAATATGTGGTCACATATGTGGACCACATGTGTGAATATGTGGTCGCGTATGTGGTCCACATGTGGGAATATGTGGTCACATATGTGGACCACATGTGTCAATATGTTCTCACGTATGTGGACCACATGTGAGAATTTGTGCTCACGTATGTGAACCACACGTGTGAATATGTGGTCACATATGTGGACCACATGTGGGAATATGTGGTCACATATGTAGACCACATGTTTAAATGTGTAGTCACATATGTGGATCACATGTGTGTATATGCTCACATATTCACACATGTGGTTCACATACGTGAGCACAAATTCTCACATGTGGTCCACATACGTGAGAACATATTGACACATGTGGTCCACATATGTGACCACATATTCCCACATGTGGACCACATACGCGACCACATATTCACACATGTGGTCACATATGTAGACCACATGTTTAAATGTGTAGTCACATATGTGGATCACATGTGTGTATATGCTCACATATGTGGACCACATATGTGAATATGTGGTCACATATGTGGACCACACGTGGCATCGTGTGGTCATATATGTGAACCACATGTGTGAATAAGTATTCACATGTGCAGATCACATGTGTGATATGTAGTCACATATGTAGACCACATGTGTGATATGTAGTTACATATGAAGATTACATGTGTGATCATGTGGTCATATATGTGGACCACATGTGTGAATATGTGGTCAAGTATGAGGACCACATGTTTAAATGTGTAGTCACATATGTGGATCACATGTGTGTATATGCTCACATATGTGGACCACATATGTGAATATGTGGTCACATATGTGGACCACACGTGGCATCGTGTGGTCATATATGTGAACCACATGTGTGAATAAGTATTCACATGTGCAGATCACATGTGTGATATGTAGTCACATATGTACACCACATGTGTGATATGTAGTTACATATGAAGATTACATGTGTGATCATGTGGTCACATATGTGGACCACATGTGTAAATATGTGGTCAAGTATGAGGACCACATGTGTGAATATGTGGTCACATATGTGGACCACATGTGTGAACATGTAATCACATATGTGAACCACATTTGTGAATATGTAGTCACATGTGAAGACCACATGTGTGATATGCAGTCACATATGTAGACCACATGTGGTAGTCACGTGGTAGTCACGGTGTAGTCATGTATGTGGACCACGTGTGTGAATGTGTTCACATATGTGGACCACATGTGTGAATATGTAGTCAAACATGTAGATCACATGTGTGTATGTGTGTTCACATGTGTGGTTGTATGGTCATGTACGTGGATAACATGTGTCGATGTGTTGCCACATGTGTGGATGTGTTGTCACATATGTGGATCACATCTATGGACGTGTGCTCACACGTGTGGTTGCATAATCATATACGCAGGTCTATGATGACACGCACTAGCCAAAACACATGCACAAGAGTGCGACTGTAAACGCGACAGGCAGGGGGTTCGCTCTAGTACAGAGGCGAAGAGTGACGTTGAGTTCCACCACTCAACTCGCAATGTCTCCGGAATTCGGCGGAAAGTGGGGAACGGAATGGAGTGTCTTAACAATAGGTTCACAGGCTCCCTATGCTGTCTCCAGACATTTATAATTCTAAAAGTAAGCTTTCATATCGCTTTATTATTTTAATACCGTTCATATATATAATATAGACGGTTTATACCGTTCCGAATTGCAAGGGAAATGTTTTCTTTTCAAATGTTGATTCATCGTATTGTTTCTTAGCTGTAATTTATTATAATCTATTATTTTCACCTAAGTGCCTTAAATCTATTCATCCGTACTAACACTTTATACACTTTTACGATAAAAAAACTACAGGGGATGAAATGGTATTATTTCGTCGTAATAGTAGAGGCTGTCGTGGCGCAGGGGCAGAAGAGTGTGACTGTAACGCGACACACAAGGCTTCTTAGGAAGGTGTAATTGGAAAGTTGAAGAATGGCTCTCGCGTAATGAAGGTATAAGAATAACGAAGTACGATAATAACAGGTATCGTATGGAAAGTAGAGAGAACAGTTGTTAAATCAAGTTTACATTGTTTTAATACTTAAATCTTTACTTAAAATAATAAATATGGAAATGAATCAAAAAAATATTTAGAGTACTTATTCCACGATTAGTCGTGGCGCAGGGGCGCAAGTGTGTGACCGTAAACGCAACAGGTTGTGGGTTCGATTCAAACTCGAAGAAATGAAATATTTCATATTTTCATCTCTTCGTTCTGGTAAGGAGGCAATGCCTCCAGAATTCAGCGGAAAGTGGAGAACGGAAGTGCCTTATTTCGGTTCCCAAGAAGATTAGATTGAAGATAGGGCTTTGTACTTGTTTGCTACAGAAACAGTAACTTAGCATATATATGGATATTATATCATGTTTAAAGAGGTCGTCTCTTTCATATTGCAGAAATACCAATAAAAATTCTGTTCCTCGATTCTCGTTATACTCCTTATATCAGTCGTAATTGTTCACATATGATTACTTGCGAGACAAATTGTGTGTCTCCTCCCAAGTGAATATTTACATTACATTTGTGATTGTAAATTGTTATATTTTTTTGTTACGTGCATAAACGGACCTGTTTAGTTTTGTCTACCTTGAGTGACAGCGCAACACTCTTATACCAGCTAACATGAGGGCGAGACTATCATTTGGTTCTGGTAAATTAAATAAGTAAATTTAAAAAAAAAACGTAGTCGATATGATGACCTCCTCTTTTTAAAGTCGGATCAAACAAGCTATGCCTAATATGAATCTTTGCAGAAACACAAAAATTAATTCGATAACACCCACACAGTGGATATGAAATGTAAATAAAATAGATTAAATAAGTAAAGATACTAAATTGATCATTAGGTGATAAATATCTAGCTACATCGTATAAGTGAATTGTATTAATATGAACAAAATAAAGTAATATTTTATTTACGTGCGATTAAGAATTCATATGCCATATAATTATTAATTTCATATCATACTACAATTATAATGTATTCGAAAAGGCTCTTATTATTAAGAAAGAGCACACAAAACAATTAGACCATAGAAACAAGAGGTACAAAAGTACAATCCAGAAGGTAGTTTTGATATTACTCACTTTGAAAAAACAATTTGAGTCCACATCCTTAGATTGATATAACACAACGCACATCACAAACCATCACGTTCACATATCACATATCTACTGAGTGTTAAGTTCACAGACTACCAACAGGCAAATAGCGACACTCCATTGGCGCACACGCTGTTATCGCCCTTCTAAAGTATGAAGAAAATACGATCTAGCAAGGCGAAGAGATATCAGATATATCGACCAGATTACACGATAATTGTAAAAGTGATAAATGTACGGCGCGGCGACTCACGCGGTGCTCGCTCGCCGTCACCGACGACGTCGCCGCCGGCCGTCCGTCGCCCGCGCATCGCGCACTGCCCACTGGGCCCGCGGCCAAATTCATAGTGCAACCAAAACGTCCACTTCCATGACGCGCTCACCAAACAACGGATAGCGTCTACTTATAACAATAAATAACACCGTTCACTCTTCTTTTATACTATTCAGATTAGATAAATGCAATATAAAAATTCAAATATTTTTTTTTTTATAAAAATAAGATAATGTGATTAAAACGAAGTTAAAATTTTTAAAATAAATGGCATCGTTAAATAAAATACTATTTAGCAGTGTTTGTATTATTCATATTTAAATACAGTTCTGTTTTAACCATAAGGGACACAGGGTCCATGCCAGACCCTGACCAGAGCCTTTGATCTTCCCAGGTTCCGAACGGCCTGTTAACAACTACACCTTGTGTTTGCCCAAGGCCCCGAGATGTCGAAAGTAATAGAAAATTATAACAGTAAATTAACGAATATTTTAAACTTGTATGTTAAAACATTTAATTCTCCTTGTATTTTCTTTGTATGTGTTTCAAAAGAGTTATGTAAATAGCATCAGTAAGTGTCTCATTATAGATAACACTCACTGGAAATTACGCTTCTGGTAAATTGAAGAATGAGTTTTGTTTAACCGTTTTAATAATAATAGTATTTTATGGCGCAAAAATAATTTAAGCTATACATTAAGAGAAAGGAAATATGATGTTGTATACAAATTAACATGTATGTATGTACAACGGCAATGGCGGCCTTATCACTACGAGGGGATCTCTTTCTCTCCATTTGATGACGAGTAATATTAGGCGGTTACTATTTAGCAGTTAGCGTAACAGTATACATATATGGAAAATTTATTGTTGTAGTAAAACTGCAACCAAAACTAATTATAAAAGTTAACGAGGGAGAGAAGCGAGCTATTTTCTGAATAATTTTGTGTCATTCGCATGCTAATATTATAAAAATACTAAAATTCTATATTGTAGTGAAGTTTTCTATAAAATTTTGTAAAGGGTATTTTGTACAACAAAATTGTAAATTTATTAGAAATTTTACATGGACCTTAGTAACCTTGTCGAATTTCTTGATAGCCTCAGTAAAAAGTATAAATCGTTCTACGTTAATTTTTTTATACGGAATTGTATTTTTATATTGATGTGGGGTGTATTTATTAATACAAATGAACCTATTACATATTTTTAAGAGGTTGTGTCTTGTGCAATGTTTCACTTTTAGAATGCACTTACGTACGAGATATATAATTATAAATAATAAAAACATTTTCGGTATATGGAACTCTCAATATACTAAAAAACTCGAAGACTGCATAAAACACAAGAGTCAATAATTTTCTGTTTTTTTTTAAACAGCATAATCTGAGGCAAGAGTAAGTTAAGAATGATGGCAAAATGAATACAATTAGTGTATTATGTTTGTTTTTGAATACTATTGTCATATTATACTAAAACTTAACAGGTTAAAAGTCAGTGTCTTACTAGTTTTGCATGTGTTTTTTTTCTACTCAAAAAATCTACAAATCCCAAATGTAACCAGTTTAGTCAAATATTGCCAATCGACTTATGTAAGTCACAATTACGATTTTTATTATTACTTTATTGAGCACCTCAACAACACGCCGTGATAATGACAGGATGAAACAATAAACCGTAACCGGCTTCTTAAGCGACTCTTCCTCGCCTTAGTTTATTCTTATATAAACTACTACTACTACTATCTTATGTCTGCAACCTTTAAGTTATCTGTTAGCGTATAAAATAGCCGTAATTTTATTGGATGATGTTATCTATTTTAAAAGAAAATCGAAACGAGATATATTATGTCAAAAATATCCACTCATAAATGGTGTATAGTGCCACCATGATTTTACATTTTTACGTCTGTTTAAATAGTGTAAAAAAAAATTATTGCGAGCATTATAAGGAATATTAAGATTCGGAAGAAGTGGTTAGTTCTGACAATACATCATTTTTATGTGCCTCGGATTCGAACTCGACTTCTGTATAGGCAATCTGCAGCCATACTACTAGTAGATGTCACTAGTTATTCTCGGTATTTTTTTATTTTGACAATATGGCGTGGTTGTCGCTGTGGCGAATTTGGAAAAAAAATAACCTAAAACCAAACTAAAACGAGTAAAGTAAAAACAGCACGACCAAATAGAAATTAAAAAGCTACAAAACCAAACCCATTACTTTCTTAGGATTAACAGTCAGAACCCATTCTTCAAGGGATTAAATCTTCCCAAGGATATTCCCCGTAAAATTTAAATGTCCCCCCACCTGTCAATCATAATAAACTATTGGATGTGTGTTTCTTTATTTGTAGATTTTATACAGTAGGATTTTTGTTTATTTTATTGAATTTATATGAAAGAATAGTGAACTTAGGCTTTGTTATAAAACATAAACATTTTAGGGACATCTCTACTATCTGGGTAAACGAAGAAGGAAAATAAAAAAGTTTTAATAATGAAATTCAAGATAAATTATAATTTCACATTTCAGCAGTAAATTTTGAATTTCGACATATAAAGACACCAAAGTTACTCCGATGCAACGTATAAAGCTTAGGCAATTTTTTTTGCGTTTTCATATACAAATCTTATGTGAGAAGAAACTACATGAAAATGTTGAATAAAATAGGTTTAGCTGCCTATCTTTAGTATAGCTACAGCTATACTTTGTATACTATAATTGTAAATGGATGCATAAATTGATAATGAAAATAAAATTGCGTTTTACTGTACGCTTTTCTTTGAAACTATTTTTTTACAAAAATAAGGAACATAACGGTAAAAGATCGATATACACATCGACTTCGTATCGTACACATTTAGAGATACTACTAACTAACTACTAAAGTAATAAATTAAAAAATGATCTTTGTATCGTAATGCAATTTTCTGGATTTCCACGCATCTAATAAAATATTGTAACACTTTAATACTTTAAAGGTAAAACTTGCATCATTTTAGCGTGTACATTATATATCATTATGTATATAATAACTTAGATATTTCTAGACATTCAGACATATAAAATAATATATATAATAGTATAATAATTACTCACGGTATAATCCCCTTTCTGTGTTTGCCGGGACTAGCCGCGCTCGCACTCACGCCGGGTTCCGAGGACGACGCTTCTGTTGACAATAAAATGCTAATGTTTACAAATTATTATATTATTTTGTAGTATAAAGAAACTGAGGTACGCAACAGGGGGACAACGCTTTTCAAGGTGGCATATACACTGTGTTACAAAGGCGAAGCGTTTAAAGGTGTTATGAAGATATTATTAGTGTTTATATATTCTATATGAGTAGGTACATTATTCTGCCTTATTGGCTTGGAATATGCCAAAAAATGTTTTTTCATTGAATGAAAAATTCAAAATTTTCTATTAACAATAACGTTTCGAATGATAGTTGTAGAGGTAAGGGCGGCAAAATATGGCGCAAAGTTTGTAATATATATATATTTATTTTTATTATGATAATATATATATTCTCCACTGATCGAAATTAAAAATAAAAAATAAACACAAAAGTTACAGAGCCATTAAAATTTTAAAAAGCTAAAACCTAGGGATAATTTTAATTGGTTGAGTAAGTCTCAAGTGTTATTCCTAATAATAATTTCGTTTATCTTTTTAGTTTTTATGCATTTTATTGATTTTTATATAATTATTTTTTATTCCATATTATTTAGTTAGGATTTATTAACTTCGTTATTAGAAATGTAAGGTGGAAAATTTCACAACTTTATGATTTTGTCACGGGAGCTAATATTGTCGGGTTTTGAACTCGCTTTCGCACTCCACTAGCAGAGGGCTATTACTACTTCTATCCTCGCACCTGTTATAAATTAATAAAATAAATAAATATGATAATCAGCGGGAATAGTCAATAAACCTATTGTTTATTAAGTTTTATTTGAAATGTAAAAAGTATAAAGGTTATTTTTACATACCAATTCAACCACTTCCACTTGACGCAGATTTTTTACTTTTGACAAAATATTGTTGATGTGGTGAGTTTTGATTATTGTCATGTCATTAGTGACACTCGCAAGATTAAAACGAATCGATCGATGTAAGTATCAACAAATGGGGTCAACCAGTTTGGTCTCTACAACGCCACATGGGAACAAACGTACATACATAGACTGATAAACACATTACCCTCATTTACGTCGCAAATTCGGGCAAAAAGAAGCAAATCAAACACAACACACACCACAACAAAATATCAAAACTTTTAACAATAATTGCATATAGTGTGTCGAAGCTAAACCCGTACTTTATCTAACCGGAGCGCATATTAATAGAAGATTATAAAGTCATTATAATAAGGTCATTATTAACTTTTTACAATTTTAATTTCATTGAATGAATGTATGTTAAATATAAACATTCCTCCAAATGGGGGTACCGCTATTGTATATAAGGTCAGCCACATCACAACTGGGCCACAGCGACGGCTAAATTTGATTATGTGAAAAAGTGATAGGTGACCGACTAAAAGCATTGCTAACAAAAGCTGAACTCAAGCTTATGATTCGGTGTTCTCTCGCACAGATGCGAAGTTATATTTAAATCGCTGTCTATATAGTACACTCATCAGAAGCAATGTTAAGGTTGAATTCCGTGATGCTTGCGTCATCATTTTGTGCCTAGGATCATACTTCGACCTTTTAATAAAATAACACTATAAGATTGCCGCATCTCTGGAAATTTCACTAAATTATTACGTTACGTATATGAAATATGAATGAAACATAATATAAATAAATTTAAACGATTATGCCATGTCACTCCCATAATATAGTTTCTATGAGTTATAAACTAATACTAAGTAAATTTTCACTTACTAAACATTACAAATATTTAGTTTTTGTTCAGTTAATTTATATAAACAATTTATATATGTACCTATGGAAAAAACATTAAACATGGTACTTCCATGTTATACACAAGTAAAATTAAAATATACTCGATTTACACAGTTTATTACATACAACACGTCCGAAGAGAGCGGATTACATTCAAAATAGACACTTACCGAAAGATTTCGCAATATATAACAAATCTAACCGTTCTATAAAATGTTGCGGCACACTTATTATGAGATTAAAAACCAAAATAAACAGAAATAAAAAAGAAGTGGCGCCAACCGAGCGTGACACAGTTACAAGTTCACATGGGAAAACGTAGGCGAATATGTCTACAGTGGTGCTTTTGTTGTCCGTCACCATTGATGACCATTGACGAGAAATAAGTTATCATTGATAGTATGTATTACTTTAACTTATTAAAGAAATAATAAGATGAGCGTACTTTTGGTGAAGCCTACCTATATTTGGCCGTGGATGCTAATTGCTAACGTAAACTAAAGTAAATTTCGGAACCCTTACGTAGTAATATGAGTATAAGAGAAATATTGGGAACAAAATGTATTTTAAGTTTAAGTTAATTTTTGCTACGACTTACAGTTTCAAACGATCCATTTGATTTATTCAGCTTGTATCTTAGTCGGCAGTCGTTAATTTGTTGTTTGAACCTACTACTACAGCAGCCTAATAAGGTTTTAGGTTCTTTTAGGGTTTAGTACCTCAGAAGGGAAAAAAAACTCTTTTATGATCACTTACTTGGTAGTTCGTCTGTCAAAATGATTTATCTCAAAATCGCTTGGAAGTATCAACTTGTAATGAATATCAAAAATCCACCTCTAAAGTCTCTTGGAGCAAAGAAAAAATTAAGCTTTTAAGTCAACACAATCATAAGATACGAATATTTATATATAGTTTTTGCTGCATTGTGTATTAAATTCACCGCATAAACAAAAACTAGTATACTTTTCATGGACTCACAATTATGAAATTTGGCAAGAACTGAGAATTTACACTTCAAAGAAAAAATCCGAATAGCATAGAAAAAAAACAAACTTATATCTGTAGTGAATTTCATACAAAATGAGTGCATATTTAAGTTTGTCAACAATCATGAAAATGGTATGGAACCGTCGATAGGCAAGACCGACTCAAATTTGAGCGATTTTTTTTTCAGTGCTTGTGAACTATACAGTACAACTAACGTACCTACTATTGGGACCTATCATTGAATTTTTTATTTGCATGTATATGTTACGTAACTTAACTAAGATCAATTTCATTTTAACCGCAAACACCAGCTGGTATAGTTTTTAGCGTACGTTAGAAAATATCACTTAGAGCAAATTTAATAAATAGACTTTGTGTTAAATAGTAATAGCAAAACCGTGGGATCAACATTGTACGAGTACACAACTACCTGTTATTTAAATATTTTATTTTTAATTGCGTATAGATATACCTACCTAAATAAGCTACTATATAAAATATTTTTTTTTATTCAATCGATAAGTAAAAAACAAATGCGCTTAAATTTTAGAATTTACAAAATTAGTGCAAATTTGATGGAAACGGTGGGATGCCATGTCGCTCTGCTGTGACCTACCTATGCATAATGGTGGCGATGATATGAGGTAATATCATGGCAACTCTTCATTGAAAATGTACATACATATATCTCTTTAAATTGCATGTAAACACATCGGGAAAAAACACTCACGAGAGCCGACGGAACAGTTGATGATTAGATGACATCTAGATCAGCATCTTATGGAGAAAAGAGTGACACATTTCATCAAGTGTTCATAAACTACTTTTCTCTAACGGTTTTTATTCATTAATCATAAATATTATTTATTATATATGATATATATTCGCCATTTCGTCGATTTGTTAAGTTTTTTTTACGAATAGATTGGTTGTGCTCTATACGTCACGTTAATATTACCACTACTTGTTAAAATTATGACGTATTCAGTGTTATATCACCGGACTGACAATAAAATGTATTTCGTTAAAAAAAGGTAAAAAAAAATAGGAATGCATGAATGAAGTGATATTTATGACACTTTATTGAATTGAATTGTTAAGAAAATAGTTATTTTAAATAAATAGGTAATATAAAAAATATCTAAAATTAAAATTATCTACATATTTTTTTAATTATATTAAAATGATCTAGATAGTTTTAATTAGTATCTACTAACTATCTAGATAACTTTAATTTTATTATACGTATATTTATAATAAAATAAAGTGCGATAACCAATGCAATTACCTTTATAAAACATAGAATTCGAATAGCTTTATTCGTTTGTATGACAGAATAGGCAAACGCAAACTAGTGTTAAAACACTTCGTTCCCCATTTTCCACTTAATTTTTCAAGACGGATTGGTGTTGGGTCAACGCCGGGCTTTTTTTCCTGCCAGCGAGCGTGCGAAAATATGGAAATAATTTAAATGCCATTTTCATCGCCAAGTGGGAATCGGCCTTATAATCGTCATTTAGGACCATGTGCCGCTCCGCCACGAAGGCCTCTAGATGTAATATATAGTTGTACCGTTAATATTTATTGTTTAATATTTATCATAAAATAAGATACCAGATAGATATACACAATGGAAATAGACAGAGACACATGACATATAGAGTGTCCTTTACTTTATAAAAATGTAATCATTTTTAATTATATGCAGCTCAAATTAATCTTTGTTTTACTTAGACTAGCAATATACTTTAGGAAAACCTGTAAATTGACTCCTTTATATACGTAATAAGTTCCACAATATCTATTTTTGGGTAAAGTTGTGTAGAATTGGGAAAAACATATAAGTTGAACAACGCATTAATTGTGGCGGTAGCCATGTTTATTTTAGTATGACTTTATAATAAGGCTATATATCTGGATTAGAATTCAACTCAACCACGTCGATATATAAGTATATAACAAAATAAGATATCAACATGTAGACTCACCATGACGTTTATCCATTAACAGTAACTTCACCATCTAAACCTAACAACACCCGAAACGTATTGTAACATAAGTAGCGCGAGCCACAGCTCCTCTGTTCGTACATTATTGTGCAAGACCCGTGCGAGTTGCTATTCAATTTCTAATATGGAATCCGACGCACACTTGTCCTATTGGTTGATCACTGTATGCGAATAAATTGATAGCAACATAGAGTTTATTAAAACCGTGAGTTATACAGTTACTGAGTATCACATAATTAATAATATTGTAATAATAAATTTCAATTATTAATATTCTATTGAAACTACACACAAGGAGGAAAAGGTGTACGATGATTGCCGCAATAAAGGCAAAACTTAGTTGAAAGCTATTTTATCATGTATGAAGAAATAATTTATTCATGTTCTCTTTGACATGTGTCAATTTATAGTCAAATATTAGTGGCGGGTACCCAGGCGTTACTATCGCTGCATATGTACGTCTTTTGCTTCAAGCCATATCACCATTTCCTTCCTGCATTTTACGTGTTTCATAATATATCATTCGACTCACGACTGTTCATGTATAATATATATATATTTTTTCGGTTATCTATTTTATCTTTTTTAATACAAGGTTTATAATAATAACAAATATATTGATGTATAAAATATTTTTTTAATAAAAATAACATTTAAAAAGTAAAAAATTCTAAATATTTTTTTTTTAATCAACCAACTTTAAAATTATATCTTTAAGCATGAACTTAATTACTTGAAATAATTTTATTTTTATTTTTTAATTTTTATATTTTAAAACTTTGAAATGCTAAAAAAAACAAATGTGTTATCTCGCCTCTATAATACTTTTAGGTTTTCAATAATATTGATTCATAATTCAGATTTTTAGAAGTGCAAAGTAGACACTGCGACATTTACACTGAGGTGATCAATAATTTGCAATCACGTTATAGTATATTTGTGGTTTTTACCATCCCATACAATACAATAAACAAGGTCACAATCGACGAACAGTATACTTAAACGCCATACAAATTAATAAACAGTGAAGGCGGCGAGTACGCACGATCAGCGCGTTAACGTGAACGCGACGCTTGATTTGTAACACCTGCCTGCCTCCGAGAAATAGAAAAATGGCAATTTTATTTTTGTATATATATTTGTACTTACAATGCAATGATAAAAGTAAAATACTTCATCCTAAATCCGTGACATTTAGTAGCATGATTACAAAAATCTCGAAATTAGATCAAATCGTCATCGTTGCTACGATTCCAATACTTGACATAAAAAAAATGTATACATTTAATTCACACATGTACTTATTAAAAAATATGTGAAAAGGATAGTCATGTTGTATTTTTGGAAATAACGTGCTGCATTTATGTACCAGCAGGTAGCTCTCCAATCGCTCCGCTTTCAATCTGAATTTGAGGATTACATGTTGATTTGCAACTCAACGCCACGCTTTCGCTTTGAGATCGAATTCACAACAATCGTTTATTAAAGTCAAAGTTTGTGCGACAATATCCTCAATTTTCAATATTTTTTATTTGTAAATAAAACTATACACACTCAACAACATAGACTAAGATATTTTATTATTTAATACAATTTCATAGACTCTTATAAGATAAGATAAAAACATTATATTAACAATATATTATTAAATTTTATACGTAAATTAGAAATGTCAATTGCGCTAAATGAATAACTTTTGCTAAGGCGGCATTTCATAGTTTTTTTTTAGGTTATTACTTTTAGGTCAGTTGGACTAATTTGGTTCTATATATATTGTGCCAGTCTTTAAAATTAGGTCTATTTGCTATATAGCAAAAAAGTTTCATTTAAATGCGTCCAGTAGTTCCAAAGATATGCGTACACAAACAGAAAAACATACAAACAGAATACTGTAGTTTTCTATCACATTTATATTAAATACATACTTTTGCAATAATATATAATTTTTTAACTTTTTTATTTTTATGTTTATTTTAGAATCAGATCAGGTAAGTTAGAATGAGATCGTGCATCATGTTGGCCACTGAGGAGCTATTAATTATTTCGTATTAAGAATATATAATTTATTACTACAAATCTTTAACAAATACGTATATAAATCATTTATTCTGTGTTTTATACAACACAGCCGAAACAAATTGACTGCGTTTAATAATTATAAAAATACAATTTTTGAATTTGCGTCAATGAAGAAAGTTTCTCTGACAGTGTAAAATTGTAAAATATGAAAAATTTATCTTATTTATAAATTTTCTTCGCACAACTACTAAATATTACACAAATTCATTTAAATAACATTTGCCACAGTAGCAATAACACATTGGTCTTTCAGACTAGCACAGATGAGTGGTGGTAGGTACCTACTTGGCGTCGCTCCCGAGGGCTCTCGGCAACTAGTTCATTTATCTATCTAATCATTATTGGCATGGTTTTGCTTATGCCGTTTGAATATATAAAATTATTTTTAACTCAGTAATCATAAATTTTCTATTCCTACTTATTAAAAAATGTTTAAGTAAAATAAATAATTTGAGAATTGACTCTATAAAGTAAATAAACGTGTATCCACATTAAATTATATTATTTGGCACGATCGATTATTATCTATAGACACATATTATGTATTGAATGTTGTAATCGTACTCCGAATATTATCCACAATCGATAAGCCTAGTGCTGTACGTTTAGGCTTTGAGTACCAACATTGCCCCATTGTTCTATGATCTATTCATTGTTTCAATACTAATTCTATATGAATAACAGTTATTTTGTTTACATGTAAGAAAGTATTGTTAGGTAATATTTTAAATTTCAAAAGTCACAGTGCTAAAAGAGCGTTCGATTATAAATGCGAACTGCGATAAGACTAAGCGCGTCGTTTCTTTGTCATTAAACACGCAACATTCTGATTTCAGAGCGAAGTGGAGAAAAGAGTGTTTTGACTCTTGACACTGAGTTGTTTCTATCTACCATGACGTACGGAACAAAAGGACGATAAATATTTATTACGAGCACATTGCATCTTAAGATGTTGATTGGGTTTTTTTGAGATAGATAACTTCGACTTTGTAATTCCTACAATGATTCCATTTACCACCGGTTGTCTATACACGGTTGTTTTTGGACTCACTTTCCATTTATCCTAATGGATAAATTTCACAATTTAAAATCAAAATTAATTTGGCTCCAGGGGTCACACTATCTTCTTTATTTTAGTAGCTGATTCTTAATTCAAAATTGCAATTTCATGCCTCGAAGCGTACAAAAAGAGACCGTCCTACCACTTCTCGGCGATTGTGTCGAATTAAAGTGCACGGATTTGGCTACTTTAAAAAGAAAGTTGCCATTGTGGCGAAAAGTAGATCTTTTCGCCACAATGGCAAATCTCAGTGTGTTTTTTTTGGCTTCACGTTGTATTCCGCAAATAGCAGGGTAGGCTGAGGGAACCTGGGAACCTTGGTAAGACACTCCAGTAAGACTCTTCCCTTCCCCACTTTCTGATAAAGCCTGGAAGCTTTGTGTATATAAAAATTATAATGCTAAATATTTCATATCCTCGAGTTGGCATCGAACTCACAACTCGTCGCATTTGAAGTGGCGCGCTTTTGCCCCTGCGCCATGTTTGGCCTCAAAAATAAATAAATTTGTTTACGACAAAGTAATAATATACATTAATTATATTTCGGAAAACTAGGGAAAACTTTAGTTTTGATCTTAAGGGAAAATTAGAAAATTCATCCTACGATTTGATTTTAATATCTAAAACCGATTTATACTGATAGCAACGTCAATTATTAAATTATGAATATTTTATTTAGTTTGAAGAGAAAGATAAAGTTGGCACTATCACTGTACAAGATATAACGGAAATATTGTTAACTCAAATTACTCATCTGGACTGAAGACGTAACTAAAAATTATAAAAATGCAATGTCCGGCGTAGTAGAATTGATATTTTTTTTGTTTAGAACTTTTTCTTATTGATTTCTAATAATAAATATTATTTTTAAATATTTTTTTCTGGCCCAACTTTTGAATTTGCTCACACAAATGCAAAACTCGGCTTAAGTCTGTACCTAAGGACATTACTATCGCGAATTGTACCTAAGAACATTATTATTATTCTGATAACAGCTTAAATTGACCAAAATTTTTTTTTTAATTACAATGCAAGATATTTTATAGCACAGCAATTAAAATGAAGAACATATAATAAGTGTCTTTCGTTTCTTGTCAGCGTACATGAATTGGTTATCGTAACAGGATATACAAAAGGGTTACACTTTATATTGTTATTAAGTAAACATTAACTTGTAAAATTGTCGCCCAAATAGAGGCACGGTCATTTTGATGAGGGTTGAAAATCATAGAATAAAAAATATGAAAATTAAAATAACAACTTCCAAGACCTAAGTTTATTGTGTTATTAAAGTACGCACAGGATTGGAAATATCCAATAATATATTTTCATATTATTGGATTGGACGCGATATCAGGAAATAAAAGATTAAAAGTATATCTCGAATATTGCCGAGATGATTAGGAAAGAATAGCGAAAGTAGAATTAATAATAGTAACAACAGTAGTTGTAGTAGTAGTAGTCTAAAAATAGTGTTCCTAGGACAATAGTAGTGGAGCCTTTAGTTTCGAGGAAACCTAATGAAGTACCAGCATCATTCCGAGAACTTTTACTCTGTGATGACAATATATGTTTTACATATCTTAAAGAAAAATCTTGAGTTTTTAAATATGCTACTCATGTATTCATATTGAATTGTATAATTATTTTAATAGTCATCATTAATAGTTTTAAAGATTTACCAAAGTCAAATTATTTTATTCAAAATAAGAAGTTTCATGATTACATGATTTAATGTTAAATGTCAAATACCAAAAATTATTATTATTTAAACAAGTTTATTAATGATTTAAGCTAATCTTAAATAGCCGTCCATTTAACAGCCTATATCATTCGTTACAAAAGAGAATTTAGCCTTTGATAATTTTGACAAATGTGTCTAATTTGTTATTTCTTTTATTTATGTATAAATAACTTACCTATAGCCTCGTCTGATGGTTGACTAAGAGGGCGTCGCGACGGTGAGGTCTTCGGATGTGGCTGTGGTTTAAGGACGGTAGCTGGTACCGCGCCTTCTTGCGGTGGCTCACCAGGTACTCGCACCAGCCACCAGTCCGGGCGTACGGCCCATGCCTCCAGCACCTCCACCTGCTGCCCTTTAGTCACAGTCACCTCGCCGGCGCCGCCAGCTGTATGCTCAGCAACCACCCATGTCATTTCAACTCCTGCCTATAAAAATATTTACTTCATAATAGCCTGCTCATCTAAGCCCAAAACATTGACAGATATTAATAACATAAAAAAATTAAAATCAATAGTACAAACAAATAATATAGTAATATATACTTCTTTAGCTTCACGCTGTATCTCGCATATGCAGAGGATAAGCCCAATAGCTTATTCGGAAGACTAGGTATGTTAAAACTCCGCTTTCCGCTGACATTTTAAGATATTATGTGTTGAAGTAATAGCCGCAATTATGTGTTGAAGTAGTAGCAATATGTCAATATTGCTTAAAACGGATTCGCCCAATTCTCCTTTTGGAATCAAAAACGTCTCTTTTTAAAATAAATTGCTTGTATTTTCAGCGTTAAGTCCATTATTTATCACTATAAATTTGGTAATTACAATCGCTATCTTAGCTTTCCAAATCCCAATAGCATTCACGACATAATTATAATTAAGTCGATTTTCATTACTACTTTATTTCTTAAGTACACATAAAAAAGTATTAGTTTCTGTTCAATAACAAGACGATCAATATTTCAATTATAATCAGTTTTGACAACAACATTTTTATAGTTTATTTTATTTAATAACCAATAAACATAAAACCAATAACTTAGTCAAAATAAATCTCACCAAGTTTTTTTTCTACTTCTTACAACGAAATAAATGATATGAGTGATGTTTGATGGCCGGCAATGTACTGATCAAGGTCACGCCCTTCAACGTGACGTCAAGGATTGAAAACAACAATTTAAGATTGCTTATAGTAACGCCTCTTTTTGTATGAGTGACTTAGCTAAAGATACCGGACACTCGTCCGGTATCGCCTTTTTCAGAGAGATTTATTTACTTATGATTTACTATCTACGGATTATGTGACACAAAAATAATTAAGGCAAAAAGGCTTTTAAGATATCCGTTATTGGTGTTTAGTTCAAATTAAAATCGAAATTATATTTAAGTGTAATGTAAAGTTATAAGTAAAATGATCTTATTAAGTGAAACACAAAATATACGGTGTAAGTAATTTTATGCTAAAATATATCGAACGGAGTGGTAAAGATAGCGTATATAGTAGATGATAACACCAATCGATCAAATCGGACATATACACAACGATAAGTTAATTCCCTTTTCAAAAATAACCATTTATTGCACACTCATCACTATGTAATATATAAAAAAAAACATTAATATTTACCTTAAATTTAATTTGATTTCCGATTACTAAGTAACCTTAAACAAATCTAATCGAAATATTTTAGTAGATCTTATATTAGCTGAAGGCATATATAGCTGTGATTGCTTTCGTGGATTTCCCATTTCCTGCATTTCTAATATTACTGCTACTATAAAATAGCCATCACGCCGTATTTTACGTATTGGATTTTAGTTTAATATATATATATATATATAAAAGTTTTAATATATATATATAAATATATATATATATATATATATATATATATATATATATATAAAACTTAAAATATGTTAAGTATGATTGGTACGCTGTCCTTAAGGTGTCTTACATTAATTACTTCAATATTTACGTATCAATGTTACAAATGCAGTTTTAATCTTTAGATAAATAATATATAATAATATAATCGTTATGTTAAACAAAAATATAATCGTTAAATTATTTAGCAAAATTATTGCAATAATTTTTACGGAGGTTTGGCTTTTTTTTAATAATTTTACTTATACCCATTTGATAAATGAGTAGGTTTTTTCTATATTATCTTGCATGGAACTACAGTATTTTTGTGTGAAAATTATGTTTTTAAAATTTTTGCAGAGAGAAAATCTTTATATTATACGATTATCTAATAATGTCTCTTAAGTTTTCGTGTGCCCTAACCTTACGTACTAGCAATATTTCGTTCTGTATATTAACACAATTTTCTGCCCAAGGTAATTGATGGAATGGACCAATATATTTTAACTCGTTAATAATATGTTAAATACTTTAGTAACACCCGTATCGTATATTATTGAAATATTATAAAATAACAATTTGGCATATACAAGGATCAGCGTACTGATATGTAATTTTGGTATTCAATGTGTTTTGTATAATAAAATTACATTGTACTAAAGAACTTAGAAAAGTAAAAAAAAAAAGTTAAACAAGCAGTGGATAATAAATCAATATTGTTATGTTTGGAATATCTCATTGTTTCGCGTCGTATACATATAAATAAACGATAGTGACAAGTGTTTAATGCTGGATTTCTTTCAATGGCACTTTGTTTACAGTAAACTCAACTACAGACGCGCATCAACATGCAAAAATACATTAAACGATCTCTATACGTTTTATATTATACGGAGCGTTCACATTATGTACGATTATATTTATAGTAGTAATAAAATACTTCAACCTTGTAGTACAAATATTAACAAATTAAAAAAATATCAAAGTGCTACTCGAGCGCGGCAATTAGTTCGTCGCGTATGAAGCGGACGCAGTGAAAAGCCGGCAACGGGTAATGGTAAGACGCATTCACCTGTCGTTGTCGGCCGCCTTTGAGGAGACGCGCATGGAACGAGCTCGGAGTGTCAATGGTGTGTTGACGTGAAAGCGCAGAATGGGGTGCGCTAACAGAGTTTTGTCTGAACCATGGCAAAGATATTTTGCGGCGACTTTTATGTTGTTTAGGAGTTACGGACAAAGGAGGATGCAGAGGTGGGGTGGTAGTCATCGTCGGGCACGTGGCGCTGCGGGCGCCAGGCGGCGAGCGGCGGACGCGGGCGCGGGCGCGAGCGGAGTGCGGCTGTAGCGACCCGCCTCGTCCGATGCGGCGCGCGGCGCTGTCGCCACTGCCGCGCATCGCGCCGCCCGCTGCTATCGTTCGCTATCTTACGGGCGAAGACCCGTTCATTACGCAGCCTCCGTATCGAGCTACATTTCCGAATTCACATAATTTCAAGTCTTTGTGATGGGTAGACCTAATCCTTTCATGCGGTACTGTTTTCGTTTTAGGAAAACTATCATTTCATTGTCATACATATTTTTTTAGCTTGAACTAATTTTCTGGATGTTTTTTCCGTAAGCCTCACACTGTTATTTATAAAATTTAATTATATTTATGAATACATATTTATTATTTTTATATTATGAGACTATGGTATTTCAGGTATTACAAATAACGTCGGCGACCGTCGATTTTTATTTAACACCAAACATTATCTTGTTCTTTACTAATCAATTTAATTTCCTAAAACAAAATACAACTACAATGTAACAAGATAAATAAGTTTTTAATCTGTTACCACTAATTGAAATATAATGAAATCAATAGAATTATTCATAAGCAGAGTAGAGTAACAAAGTTGTAATTTATATTTGATAGTTTAACAGTAGTTTACAATACAAAATATTGTTGTTCTCAAGCACGAGAACCGTGCTGTGGAAAGTAATTTGTCACAATATCTCTTTCGCATGAAATATGTTTGTAAAAAAAAGGTTTTAAAAACAAGTTTTAAAGTCTATTTCAATCTAAATGAACTTTTATTTATCAAAAGTATTTTATATACTATGTGCATACTAACTAACCCTTAAAATAAGTAAATTACAATTTAATGTATTGTAGGTGATAGGGAAATATTTTTTTAATTTTTTTGCTTTCTTTCACTTCTTGATTTTTTAAATAAAGGAAAGCTAGTTCGTGACGGGATTAGTTCAGTAACTTAATTATTTTATAGTGATCGGAGTGTCGCGCTCGTGTTTATTTACGTATCTGTTGTGTCACTACCGCACCGTTGAGGTTGGGAATCAGTAATAATCGTTTGCGTTATTATCCTCACATAGTTGATTTTTTTAATCAGCGTGTACCACTATTTTTATATTTTTAACTCATTATTACTATCAAAATAATATTTATGAAATAAGTTCTTTGATTTTCACGATTATTATACATTTTAAATAAAACTATTTTAACCGGATTAATCGCGTATATTTAGTTTTTACATTTTTGGAAACCCGACGTTTCGAACACTTTGCAGTAGTCCGTGGTCACGGGTCCAAAAATGTAAAAACTAAATATACGCGATTAATCCGGTTAAAATAGTTTTATTTAAAATAATATTTATGAAATTTATTTCTTTATTTTACCTTTCTCGGTTGACCTTCGAAAATACAGTATCAAAGATACAGGAGGAAGGTCGCATAAAAAGCAGGAGGATACCCCGGAGGGCATGTATGAAGAGGTTGATGACAGTGGAGTGGTCCTCTAACTATTCCGCTAGGGATGAAGCTAGTAGTAGTAGTAGTGGTAGTAGTAGTAATGTCTTTTATTTTCATAAGAAAAGAACAATAAGATTGTCCTTGACTTTTGCTAGAAAGCAAGAAAAACGGTACTATTTCATTGTATTAAAAGGTCAAGAAATAACAAAGAGAAAGAAAATAAAACGTACGACTGTTTACTCGATAGAAATACTCTAATAAGGTTTTACCGAGACTCATTAGCAGTCTAGCGAAAATTATTACGGCTTTTATCTAATAGTATTACATAAGTTATTACAAAGTGAAGAAAACTTTTGATGCACAATATTTTAATATCATTAATAAATACTATATTACAATTATGTTTTACTTGCAACTACTTAAGTTATTAAATCTATTTAACTCTATATTACAAGGAAATATAACGCGATGACGAACAACTCTAAAAAGGAATCGCTGTCACAACGATGGTTGGATGGTTAGCACTGGAGTGTTTTGACACTAGGTTTCCTCTGCTTACCCCGGTATGCGGGATACAGCGTGAAGTTGATTTAATTTAATATTTTTTTATATTCGTGCTATTGTAAAATTTTGTTATATAGCACTAGGCGAAGAAGGAATATAGATACAAGCATTATTTTCCTCTAAACCAAGATTTAAAATAAAGCGAGTCTATTTAAACGCGGGAGGTGCACGACACTATAAAGGCATATATGTAGATGCTGCATATAAATAGCTATAAAGCATAGCCTAGGCCATTTGCCTCGTTTGAAGTATTCTCACGCTATTAAATACTGTTGCTGTGTGATAATGTGATAATCGATAGGTGGTAAGTCAATTACCGCTATTAATATAAGTTTAGTCTTATATATTTTGTCAAATAAATAATAAATAAAATAAATAAATAAATCAGCTTCACGCTGTATCCCGCACACAGCAGGGTAGGCAGAGGGAACCTAGTGTTTTTAGACACTCCGTTCCCCACTTTCTGCCAAATTCTGGAGGCATTGCGTGTTGAGTGGCAGAACTCAACGCCGCGCTTAGCCTCGACACCAGAGCGAAGAAATGGAAATAGAAATTTAAGTAAATATTTCATCTCCTCGAGTGGGGATCGAACCCACAACCAGTCGGTTTACAGTCACACTTTGTGCCGCTGCGCCACGACTGGCCTCAAGATCAAAATTATTTAAGTTGAAAAAACTTAATAATTTCCTTATACAGAGTTTTTTGTCAGCACCAGTTTAACACCACCACCTTCGATTCGCTGACGACATAGTTATAATGGCCGAGTCGCTGCAAGGGTTATCAGAAATGCTGCAAAGCCTAAGCGCGCCTCCTGGAAACCGACCAAGGCGCGGGTTCGAGTCCCGCTGCGCTAAAATTTTTATACGTTTTCTAAATAAGTACTAATATATTTTTTTCTCAAAAATGACAAAGTGTTTTTCCAAGCAAAAAAAAGTTATCGAGAACGACGCACGCAGACATAAACCTACGAAAGGGAAACCGCCGCATACGCCTTATTCCGAAATCTAGTCGTAGATATTAGTAGGTTTAACCTTTAGTAGTATTTTTGTAGTAGTATGTTTATGTTAGATATGTTCGTAACAGCGGCACACGAAATACAGGTATGGATAAACAACGTGAAATGAAAAAAATCCTACGTCTCAAATGGTATAAATATATAATAGGAAAATGATGTGCGAACTGTTCAGAACTGCACGTTTTTCAACTGCACTGGACACTTCGACACAAAGCGGCCTATGCGACACTAATTATAGTGTCACAATATATTTTAAAAATACACACTCGAGTTCATACAGAAACAAACTGTGTACCGTGTATTTACTATAAATGTAATCTCTTTGTATTTTAAGTTTTTTATAACTATGTTACGTTGGTAGTTTTTCATTTACAATTTTAATATTAGGTCCTTGAATAAGTTCTCCTTGTTTCTTTAAAGACGACATGAACTCTCTGTAAGATTTAATGATTAAAGATTTAATGCAATACTGTTTGTATCCTTCAATTTTAGGATATGGCAGTTTACGCAGTACCGACGTTTATTTACAGACTCCCAAAATGACTGACTCTGTCATGTAAAGTGGTTTTGCGAGCAACTTTATTGCATTGCTTTATTCAAAAAGAGATTTGCAGTTTTAACACACAGAACTCTTACTAAGATTACAGCGACAAAATTCTGTCGGTTACGACACGCAATCATTTCGATTTTAGAATAATAACTTTGAGCTTGGAGATATAAAACGTTCTAGTGCACTTTCAAAATTTAAAGAATTAAAGAAATTCCGCCTCATGCCCGACACTGTTTTAGCTTCGAGAAATATTACTGTAACATTTTTAACAGTTTCGAAGTCTTAAAAAGATGAATGATACAAAAGCATGGACGCTGGGTGCCATATGAAAAGCATAAATATTATAAAAAACATATATACAAACAGCAGCAAAATCAGATTCAGGTCAGAAAGATAAGAGTCGAAAAAATAAAAATAAAAAGAGGACTGCGTGAAGGAGATCCTTACCAAAAATCTTCATTGCTGTCCTAGAAATCATATTTAAACTACAAAATTATAAAAACTTAAAGCGGGAATAGCATTAGACTTGGTAGTTGCTACTTCAACCACCTGAGATTTGCAGATGACACATATAGACAGTTGGAATGACTGAAAGCGCAAACGAATTAAATGAAATGATGAGTCAGCTAGACAAAGAAAGGACAAAAGTGGGGTGGGGTATATGAATGCTGGCAAAACTAAGGTCCTGGCAAATATTTTACAAATACCAGTTGCAAAAAGGGTAAAAAAATAGAATATATTTATTATTTTATTTTCTTTATTTAGGGGAACAGATATCTTTCAAGAAAAATAATAGCAAAGAAGAGATCGACGGAAGAAGTAAAATAATCTGGAAGAAATTTTGGGTAAATCTTAAAAAAATTAAGAAATAAAAACCAATAAAAGACGAAGAAATAAATAAAATAAGAGCCACTTAAAGAGCGATGGAAAAAAGTATACGTAATATAAAGAAAATAAAAAAAATACGAATTAACCACATAAGATAAAGAACGAACGCTAACTCAAAGAGCGCGTCCTGTACGTTTCTCTCTGATTAAAATGGCTATGGGCCAGTCACATCGCTCGTATCAAAGATGACACTGACGACAGGTGGACACTACTAGTAACCAAATGAAAATGTCCCACAGGAAAACGCAGAGTTGGCAAACCCTATAAAAGATGGTTAGACGATGTAACTATGGTAGCGAGGGAAGTATGGCTAAATAAGGCTCAGAGTTGAATGGAACAGGCTGGAGAAGGCATTCACTCTAAGAGGGGTCCAAATCACTGCTAACAACATTCGCAATGTAAACTAAGATGTGGAATAAAGGGAAATTATTATTATTAGAACTCATCTGCTTGAATATATTTCTAAATCGTGCCAATACGAAAAAATCTTACTTTGTCAGAGTCCGTCGTGTTGCCGCTACCAAACGATGCTAGCGAATTGCGATCAAGATTTTCTGTATCGGTGTCTTCAAAGTCCCTGTGAAAAAAATCTATATGAAATAATTACTATGTAATATTTTTTACACAATTTTTAATCTTTTCCGTTGCAATTACAATAGACAATCGCCAGACCCATTTTTTTTTAAATTAGTTTGAAGATGTATCATGTATCAGGCTGGCAGACGGTACTATTGTTGGGTCACTTCGTGCGTCATGAAACGCCTAATTTTCTAAACATTTGTTACTAGAGGAAGGTAATATAACTCCACGAGTGAAATTTTTAAACCCACAACGGCCACTCATTTTATTTAATTTAATAATAAAAGTAAAATTATATAATTATGTAAGCAAGGAATCGAAAGCTTACCGGCTGGAGCGTTGTGAACTGGCGGGACGAGCACGAGCTGGACTACGCGGCGGCTGGTGCAGTGCACCACTAAAGTATGTTTCCTGTTACCAATAAATTGTAGTGTTCAAAATCCGACTGTTTTAGTCAGTTATTTTATATATATGTGCCCTATATGCAATATGTTTGTTACTTGTATACCAAACATTTACAAAGTTTTGCACAGAACCAAAAACCCATTTTTGTTACATTAAAATAGGGAGATGACTTCGGGAGATAAATGTAAAGTAAAATGTCGGATAAATCTATTTCATCATAATAACGTAATAATGTCGCACCTGTATAACTTCTCTGAGTCGTCGCACCCAAGTCTGCTTAACATCTAGTGAGGGCGCCTTCAGTACGATACGACAGTCACTGGCCATCGGCTCCCGTCCTGTCCATACAGAGAACTTGCACTCGTCGCCTTCAATGTGTTCTGTTACGCCCAACTCGGAGGTCTATATTAAAAATAAAATATATTATATTCAAAATAAAATATACATATTTACATATTACGTTGTGAAACTTTAATGTATGCAATTCATGAATACATACCATGAATTTCGTCTTGAAAATGTATTTGGCTTTTCCATGAGTATCCTTGACCTCTTTCGCCAAAAGTAAATGAAGATCAAAGAGAAAGACTCTTCTTTCTCTGCATTTCTTAATTATTTGTCGAAGATCCCATACTTGAAAAGAATCTTGAAGAACCACTTCGCCTAAGCTGTCTAATGGTACGTCACAGCCCTCTAAGTTTGACAAGTGCATAGCATCATTAGCCTTTTTGGGAACCGAAAGCATCACTTCGAGGCCGTCCTGCAGACAAAGCATTATATTAACAACAATTTAATTAATTATTGAAGTTTGACAATCGTTCGTTGATTTAACAGTAAACAATTCATATATATTCGCAATAGCTGGTACAGGATAAGATAATACATTAATAATTTCCCTTTCACTGGATTCATACTCGACACATTTTGAGAAATCAGCGTAACAATAGTACAAATGATTAAATTTAAAAATACTCTTTACATCGTTTTTGCATATAAATAGAATCTTGGCATTCTCGTGACACTGATAGTCAGTACATAAGAAGGGTTAAGCACGAGATTTATCAATTATTACATGCACAAATAAATAATATCATATTATTTTGTAGGATATTATTTATTAAATAACGATGATATACCCTGTTAATTAACAGTCATTTGAACAAATGTTCTAAGCAAACTGTTAGAAATTTAAATGTAATTCAACATTACGCGACATTCCTTAGAACTAAAACTTAGGATACGCGAGACTCAATTACAATATTGTTATTTATATATTTATTGATAAGGCGTCCAAGGAAATCCAACTTGTTATATGTGTGATACCACCACAACTTAAGGTAACATATTTGTTATTTATATGTAAATAGTAAAATATTGATTGTTTTAAAAAGAACGATTAAAAACGATTAATAATTGAATTCGCATTAGTACTTTTATAATGATAAAACAGTATGTATAAGTAGTTTTTACAGTATGCACAATATTTACATTGTAACTGTAATAAACTGGGGACAAATCTCGTGATATTGTTTGCTACCAGTTCTATTACCAAGAGGTGCTAATTTATTATTTTTTGAGTGTCTTATTTATGATGTAATATATAACATAGTGTACACGATCACTTATAGTAGACACTCATTGTATAGCTCAAATACAAATGTCGGTGAATCAACGGGTTATATTTAAATCATAATAATAAACTAACAACACATTTTATTAATCAATATTAAACTTTATAATAAATCGATATATCAACCAGCTTCTTTATGTATCAGCACAAATTAATTATAAATACTGAATAATATACATACGATATCATTTTTCGTGGCGGGTCCAATTCTATTTGGTCGGTTATGTAGATATCTCAACATTATCAAAACCAAAGAGTCCACAATATCCACAATCATAACATATTAAATATCAAATATTTGCAAAAATATTCCACTGTTAAGGTTGAAAAATATGGTAATCACTGAGCTTCGTTAGAAGTACGAGTACACTACACACATGAATCACAAGGAAAATGTTGTTTAAAACTAATTGTCAATTTATAGCAAGCCAGTGTACCAGTTTATTTAATTTTCGTACTGTATATAACTGAATAACAATGTTAAACCGATAGTGCGTAATGGTTGTGCCCCATTACAAATCATTAAACCTCGTTAACGATGAAGATAACAAATCAGTCAAATTAGAAATAGCCGCTTGAGGCTAACAAACTTAACTTATGTAGGATCCGGATATTTTTAAAGTCATATAAAAATGAACACAAAAAGTTAATAATAAACTTCTGTAAATATAAGTTTTTTGTTCAAGATAAATATATTATTACATCATGAAAATATATATTTCGCGCGCACTGAAATCACAAGAACTTCCTCAGCTATGATAAAATTTTATTACAAGATTTCAACTCAACACTTTAAACAACGTACACTAACTACGTACACTGGGAAATATAAGTACATGTCAAAAATCACTCCGTAAATGTAAAATATTAGCGGTTCTGTTGAAGATAAACAAATAACTGAATATCTCCACAAGCCGCTTAGAAAGATGACAAGCGTCACGGGCGACAATAGATAATGTATTAAAACACTAATATAATATGTATGTAGTTTAGAAATCCCTAGGGTCTAGTACATCGTAAAAATATAACAAGCATTTGTCATAATATATTCGACGTATTTTCGTGAGTAATCGTGAGCCATGACGTAAAATTCGTAAGATATTCTAATTATTTTCTGACTGTGATTATGCATTTCTGTTAATTATTACACGGGCGGCACCAATTAGATAACGATATTTCAAGAATTAACTAATTCTCGTTGTTAAATATTACATATTTTACTTTAGAAACTACAACAAAAAGATCTATTATTATCACTGATAAAATCGAGATTTTCAGATTAAATATATGAAAACTTACCAGAAGGTTTCTCTATCGTATATAGTTTTTTTTTTCAGACATTACTCGAAGCATAACACACAATATGCATTCTTACAACGTACGTATCCGTCGAACCAAGAAAAATGTTGTTCACAATTTTATCTTATCAACATTTCTTATCGTTTAAACTAAGTTGTAAGGCGATAAGAAATAGTAGTATGGAAGACAATGTCATAAAATATAACCACCATTGTTCGTTATCAAAAAGATTTTACAAATATAAATAATCCATTAGATAACAAAAACATTAATTTTGAAAATTAAACCTTTGTTAGAATTGTGTAGAAAGAAAACTATTTTAAAATGTATCTTATAATGAAATAATATGTTTATTTTATAATTTTTATATTTCATAAATAAAACGTGAACGTAGCATATAAGTGAAATCATTTGTTTAAAAAATAATGACTATTTAATTACTAAATTATCTTATTTTAATTCTATTCAATAAGTAGTTTACAAGCAAAATAATCTTAATAAAAAGAATGATGTTTAGCATAGGTAACGGGTAACTAGAACTCACTATAGACGCATAAAACATTACCTTAATTTCTCCCTGTCCCTCAGCACAGCAAGCTTGTAGGTCTTTTAATAATAGTTGGTATTTAGTAATCCTTTGTACTGGCTTAATGAGATAAGCTGCTAACGGGTGCTCCAGTTTCTTCTTTCGTTGAACTCTATTGAAAAAAAAATATTGCTTATATTACTATATATAATCAAAAAAATTCAGTTCTAAATAGAACTACCTAATTTTGGACATACAATAAATATAAATTAAGTTTGTGAGAAATAAAATGTGATTAATCAAGTTCGTTGCCATTAACACAGATAAAACTAAACTAACTTGAGTCAGGCAAAAAAAAAATCTTATTATTGTTTAAATTATTGAGTTAGAAGCATAAAACTGAGATATATTTCCATTATTATTATTTGCTGTGTTATGTACTCATTTTTAAACGACCCCATTTGCTATTTAAGAAAAAAAAAGCAACGGTTCCTATAATATAAAGAAAGCTTCACGTTGTATGCCCGCACACGGCAGGGTAGGCAGAGGGAACCTAGTGTTAAGAAACTCCGTTTTCCACTTTCTTCCGAATTTTGGAGGCATTGCTTGATGAGTGGCAGAACTCAACGTTGCGCTTTGCCTCGACACCAGAGCGAAGAAATGGAAATATAAATTTAAGTAAATATTTTCATTCATCATTATTCATCGGTTTTACAATCACACTTTGTACCACTGCGCCACGACTGGCCTCAATATAATATAAAGAAAGGTTATTAATATTGAGAATTGTATTACGGTTATAGTATAACTTGATAAAAGAATATAAGGTAAAAGTTTTTGCGGGCGAAGCCCGTTAAGTGTTTCCCACATAGCATGGTAAAAAGAGTGTGTGTTAAAACACTCCATTTCCCACTTTCCGCCTAATTTTCGAGATATTCATCTTGAGTGGTTCCTTTATTCTCACCAGAGAGAGAAAATGAGAACCAACGTCTATGTTGCTCGCCCACGATATCCTACTTATTATTGTACAATAACAAATATCAGTACATCTAACCTATCAAAATAATCTCCAGCGTGTTGTACGACGGCGGCATTGCTGTCCGGCTTGTTGCGGCAGTACGACACGTACATGTCGAACTCGCGTGCCCACGTCACGAAGCAATGGCCAACGTCCTCTGGCATCGTCTCGTACTTGTCCAGCTCGCGTAGGAACACGCGCTCGTGGAAGCGGTGGATCTCCTCGATGTTGCCGAATATTAATTCCTCCTGCGATATTACTTTACTATTGTACTAGTGTCTCACTACATTACACATCACCTTAAGAATATAACATGCATATTTCTAATAAAATTGTAACTGACCAGTATCTGTCTATACATGGAAAATATTAAATAAGAAAAAATATTATTATTACGAATCAATGATGAAAGATGAATTTATCATGGAAAAGTGAGTGGTAAGAGAGGTAGAGAGAAAACACAGTATCAAATATACTAGAAGAAAGTCATGTTTAAGGCATGAGGAGGAGACCCATTATATTTTATCAAACTTTTTTAACATTTAGTGTTTATTTTATTCAATCTGTTCATAACTAAAAAAGTTATGTCAATGTAAAGAATTGCAGGCGACAATGATAATACGCAATGAGTGTTTTATTGGATTGCCTGGAATTTTAGTTATCATTGTATGGATATTGTCATGGATGTTGTTTAATTATCATTTTATTTATAATCACGAAAGCAATTCAGATGAGCTAGCGCTAGTATAGTATATAAGTATAAGTAGAAGACTAAATGTAAAAAAATAAATATAATATAACATTAAAACCAACCTTTCCTTGCAACGCCTGGGGCACAGACGAAGGATCTGTGCGCATTTCCCGCAAGTAACAAGTTATGCAAGTTTCCAGATCCTTGACATATGCACGTTCAGTTTGAAGCAGTTCTGCCATAATAAACCTGTGAAATTAAATAAATAATTAAAACGACATTTCAATTATTTATAATTTATTTCGATTATTTACGTTTGACGACTTGTCACTTATTATTTTTTTTAATTTACGACATAATTTATCTACGAAAACATTTTAATAAAATATGAGCTATTGTGTCAATACTCACTCTTTCCGTCTTGCACTTCTTCGTTTGTCATCGGCGGCGGCGGCGGGTGGCACTTCAGCGCGAGTCTCAGCTTCACTTGTCTGCACGGAACTCAGTGACGCCGCTACGCCTGAGTCACTTTCTGCTTCACTTTCACCACCTTCCATGGAACCGCTAAATTCCGCATATCTGTATATAAATAAATATTACAAAAATAACATACATATATTTGTACGAAACATGCGCGTTATATTATTTTCAAAGTTACAATGTACATAGTATGAACCTTGCGTCAACCGCTGCCACCCATTCTTTGATCTGCACGGCGTGAGGGTGTCCCTTCTCAACGAGGCCGTCGGCCAGCTGCGCTAGCAGGCGCACGCGCTCGCGAGACTCCCGCGCCACGCCGCCAGCCGCCGCCGCCGCCGCCGCGCCGCATCGCTCCTGCGTTTCGCGGATCCACTCGACGGCCGCGCGGGCGGAGCGCTCGAACAGCGCGAATTGTTGACATTGCTCGAGGCGCTTCTTGCGAACGGTCCAATGTTCTAAAACCTAAAACCAAATCATAATTACAGTTACATGTTTGTGTTCTTTTCTTTTTTAAATTTCGTGAAATATTTCGATATTTAATATAATAAATATAAGTAACTAAAAGTGATATATTTGTTTTATTTACTGGTTGTATTAAAATCATGGCCAGGCTCGTCATAACTAGTCGCAACGTTCATAACTTGACATGACGGAGCGACGACTATTATACCAGTGTGCAGTGTGTTACAATACACTATAACATTAAACTTATTGTCCTCATCGTCACCCAAGCGTGGTAACTGCTGAACCAGGTGCTACAAAATATAAAACTGCTCTAAATATTCATTCGGCTGAATGTACCGCACTAATTTACATTTGTGTACTTTAGGTACATGCGATACAGTAATAGTATAATCAATGAACCGAAAGAATTTATTTCATAAACACTTAGCGCAATGTAATTTGAATTGTTAGGATGGTAAACAACAGAGTGCAATCACAACAAACTATATTGTTTGTTTACAATAAAACTATGCATTGAAATATCGTATAATAGTATCTTAGCTATTTTCATATTGGTACCCGGAAAATAATAAACACTAGATTGTCTATTCTTAGACGTATGTATAGATTTATACATTAGGGCATAAAAACTAATTTCAGTGTAAATTAAAATTAAATTAAATTAGCTTCACGCTATATCCCGCACACAGCAGGGTAGGCAGAGGGTACCTAGTGTTAAGACACAGACCAGAATTTTGGAGGCATTGCGTGTTGAGTGGCAGAACTCAACGCCACATTTTTGCCTCGACACCAGAGCGAAGAAATGAAAATATAAATTTAAGTAAATATTTCATCTCCTCGAGTGGGGATCGAACCCACAACCAGTCGGTTTTACAGTCACACTTCGTGCCGCTGCGCTACGACTGGCCTCAATGATGACAATAATTTCAGTGTAAATATTGCAAAATGCAAAAGCAACACTCTTACTATTCTTACTTCATCTATATTAAATCTTCACGATTGCTGGACGTGAAAAACCGATTAAATACGAGTCGGACTAGCTTGCTGAGGGTGCAGTATTGTAAACCAACGAAAAGTACTTATAAAAAATTAAGTACGTTGCGGGCACTCATTTTATATGAACTTTTCACTTTTCAGATTTTTCCTTCTATTTATATTGTAAGTTCTCACTTTATTTCATACATGTAGGTCTACGGAAAATTATCACTCTAGCTTATATCACTCATACAAAAAGTTCGATACAGTCAGCCTAAAAGTTTTCAATACACGGCGAATTTCATAAAAAATGCAGGGGACACCCCATAAACGCCCGTAGCTTTTGATTGCATTGACTTGGAAACATGGTCAGTAACTTTTAGATTTTTTCGTCCAAGGAACCGTAGACCTGAATATTTGATATTAATTTCAGCTTGATACATCTCGAGAGAGATTGAGAGTTGAGAAATCTCGAGATAAATGGTCTTGACTCATGGACAACAAAGTGATCCTATGAAGGTTCGATTGGTTTTCTTTTTGATGTACGAATCTAAAAAACCTTTGTATTTTACTACCACAAACGCAATCGAGAAAAAACTGGCAGATATAGCTATTTATGATTAGATTCTCAGTGTCCACCGTGTAGCTTGTGTGAAAGTGAATAAATCAAAATAATCCTATAAGTCACCAATAACAGTATTATTGTTAAATATATAACTATATTCTTCTTGTTGCTAACTATTTATTATTAAAAATGTATATATTAAGTGGACAAAAAAATATTAGGGAATATTGGTACTACCTACCAACACAACACTAAATATTGTTATTGTATTATGATATAACATTATGTTTAATAAAAAATGAGATTTAGACAACTTAAAAATACGTTAAAATTAATTTAATTCAATAACGACGTGTATGTTGCATTTGTCGTGGCGCAGTTGGACAAAAACTGAATGTAATCGCTACAAATGAGATTCTGGTAATACGATAAATTGTAGCGTTCAGTTCCGCCGTACCAAAAATTGGGTGAAAAGTTGGGAGCACTTTTTCCCTTTTGCCTATTTTGTTATACGCAAGTAGAATAATAAATAGACGCCAAATACCTTATTCTCTTGTGAGAGTAGCGTATCTAGTATGGCTCGCGTCTGTTCGTGGTGGGCCTTGCTGGCAGCCACGGTTTGTCCGTGTACTTGCGCCGACCGCGCCGCGTACTTGAGGAACGTCTCCGCCGTGCGCCTCGCCAACGTACACGCTTTGAGAAACGCCTCCTTTTGTTCACCATGTTTCACTATTAATGCTGCTACCTGTGAATAAATAAATGATATTTGGATAGATAAAACCCAAAAAAATACTTTTGTAAACATATGAATAAAATTTATATAATTATACCTGAGACGCCTTATCTAAGTTCTGCGTATGTGAAGTTTCGTCGCCATCATTGGTTATAGAAATAGCTGCCGTCGCCGCTATAAGTATTCCAGTGCTGGAGGCGGAAGGCGGTACTGACAACGCCACTGTAGAGCCACACCAATCCTCGTCACGTCGGTACTCGCGCTCGAGTGAATCGAGAACGGAACACACTTGCTCAGCAGTCTTGTAGAAATTAAGAGACGCTGTTACTAACTTATGACGTTCCTCTGCACATGTCACTAAGCGTTGCCATCTTTCTGTCACTTCTTCAGAAATTTCTCTGTGAAAGTGGCAAAATTTATAGAATATGAAAACAAAACTCAGCAATCGTGACGCAGTGCTACAAAGTGTGACTGTAAAACCGACTGGTTGTGGGTTCGATCCCCACTCGAGGAGATGAAATATTTACTTAAATTTATATTTTCATTTCTTCGCTCTGGTGTCGAGGCAAAGCGCGGCGTTGAGTTCTGCCACTCAACATGCAATGCCTCCAAAATTCGGCAGAAAGTGGGGAACGAAGTGTCTTAACACTAGGTTCCCTCTGCCTACCCTGCTGTGTGCGGGATATAGCGTGAAGCTAATTTAATTTATTTTTTTTTTAAAACTCAGCAATAATTAAATCGAGAGGAAATCTAGTGTTAAGACACTCGCACTTTCCGCAGATTTTTTTGAAGCATTGCTTATTGAGTGGCGGAACTCGACGCCGAGCTTTTGCCTTGATGCCAGAGCAAAAACAATTCAAACATTAATAAATAATAGTTAATCCTTTCAGGTGGCGATCGGACACACACACAACCGTCGTGTTACAGTACCCTTGTGTCCCTGCGCAAGACCGCTTTAAACGTAAATATAAATTAAATAAATAATTCATTTAAATTTATGTATAATCAACTTACTCTAGCAGCATCTAAATTTAGCTATCTAAATTTTAAAAACAAAATGATTTCAATGAGCATACCTAATAGTGTGGGGGTCGTAATGATTAGCTGCGCGCAAAGCGTCTGCTCTGTATTTAACTTGCACAGCACTAGCGTGCGTCTTCTCCACTGCCACCTGGAACTGGTCATGTTCTCTCTTCAGTTGTTCCGCTTCCGACAAGGTGCCCGGTATAGAAAACGAAGCCGAGAGCATCGCCTCTCCATTTCTAATCCAGCTAACAACTTGTGCTGCGTCTTTTTGGAATTGACCTGTTAAATTATTAAGTATTATTTATAAGAGCCTAATGTAATATTTTTGCACAACAACAAAAATTGTAACTAAATATAAAAAATTGTCTTCAAATTTTAATGGGACTACAATCAACGGGACCGGTGTGTCTCCGCAAAAGTATGTCATCGCGGCGTCAAAGTTATGATAAAATTTTAGTACATAATTTTGTTTAATTCATCAAGCTAATTTATAATCCTTTGCTCGTTGTTTATTTTATTACAACAAGTGAATACAAAATTGTTATTAATTTAAGAAAAGGTTACCCAATTGAACACATTGTTCGAATCGAGCGCGTCTTTCTTCTGCTAGTTCCTCTAAATCTAGCTGTCTATCGTGCAGGAACTCAAGCAAAAGTTGCACTCGAGCCTGGGCATCCATCGGAGCTCCTTCTGAACTGTCAGAGCTGGACGCCATCACGTCAGAAGCCTCCGCAATCGCTGCTGCCAACTCTTGTCCTTGTTGAACTACCTTAAATAACAAGAAATAAAACAAGGTTTTAAATCATATTGTGGATAAGTGATATATTTCTAGGTATTTTTTTTTTTGGCTGTATCTCACACAAAGCAGGGAAGACAGACGGAACTTAGTGTTAAGACACACCGATCTCAATAATATACTTCCCCTTCCTCAGTTTCCTCTGAGTGGAGTGGTGGACCTGGAGCGAAGAAATGAAAATATTTTTTTATCCATTTCCTCTAGTGGGAATCTAACCCAGAACCTGTTGCATTCAAAGTCGCACTTGTTTTCCTGCGCCACGACTGGCATAAATTGACATATAATATATTTATATATAAATATGTAAAGAGTTTCTTCGTTATGTTAATTATACAGTATTTGGAAAACATGTACAATGTTTAGTATTATATTATGCGTAAAGTATATTTTGTAAAATTCCATGTATTATATTACAGCAATTTTAAGGTTATTGTTTCTTATGTTTAATAATATTGTAAGTAAAATGAGTACTTGGAATGTAGCGTGCTGCATCCTGGCAACGCTCTCGTTGTGCCCCGCGAGCGCCTGCTCCGCCTGTTGAGGGTCACGTGGCGGTTCTGTGCGCTGCAACTCGTCACCCCACAACTCCAACCGCGATGACACCTATAATAATAAGAAAATTATGAACACAGCCGTGAGCTGTGAATGTCTGCTGCTCTCTATTAAAAAAACTAAATAACAAGTTTGCGTGTAATAATATTATATTTTTTTCTTATCATAGCTTATTTAAGTTCAGCATTTATGTTTTTAGATGCTTACAGTAGACATAAACAGAGTTACGTTTTGACATCAAATACATAATTTGATACGATGAACTCGTAAGGCAAAATTACGATCGGGCGATATAAAAAATAAATGAATGACATATTTTAATATAGATAACTAACAATAATTAAGAATCTAGAGTTTTTCTTTAGAATATACAATTCTTATCAGCGTGAAAAAAGCAAGCATTATTAAAACAGAAATGTCATTGTATTAACTGTGCCCACAGAACAAAATATTTCGTTCGTAAATTTGACAACTTTAATAATATAGATAAATAACCATAAATATGACTTTGCATTATAATTAAAATATTTCGGAAGATAAGAAATACCAACCTCAAGAGCATCTCTCTCAAAATGACGGAGCTGCAATGTGAGCTCCAGACGACGCTCACGATCTGACCAAAGTTCTTCCAAAGCACTGCGAGTCCCACGTAAACGTTCTAAAGTAGACTCTACTGCTGCTGTACTTGCAGCTTCTGTCTCCCCAGATGATCTGCATGTATTAAAAATATTTTAAATATATAAAATATTTCGTTGAAATTATTAATCGTATAGCAGTTTTGTTAAATTAGATATATATTAATAAAAATAATAAAATATAACGACGACGGTTCCTCAATGGCAATAGTAGAAACAAAAAAATCGTAATTAGAATTAATAGTATTTTGAGAGCATAATATCCTATATATGTATTCTAAGAAATAAGCAATAGGCATATAGAAACAACATAATTGTCGAAGATGGTGACTGAGGATAGGTTAGACTGATTCTTACATGATTTTCGATACTGACCTCCATCGCAAACACTGTACCGGTGATTTGTGTCTATGGGATCGTCGATGATATTTGAGCATTTTATATAAAAAATGTTCATTTCACCAGGCGCCACAATAAGTTTGTGCACTTCGATATGTATGATCACTTTCTTTCGTTTCGTTACTAAATATTGTATACATATTGACCATTTACAATACAATGTAATAAAGAAATTTTAAAGATTACGTAGAACAAATCAGTCACAAATGACCTACACAACCAAGACGCCTACTGTTATGTTATGGTCGGCTTACGAATCTCTTACGCGATGCTTTACGGTAATAAATATTATATTTTTCTTGCATGTGAGTTAAATTAATTTCTTTAACATCATTGAAGTAAATTATTAAATAAAATAGAAACAAACTATTATGTAACGAATCATTCATACTACGAAAGTATAAATATATAAATGTAGAACATATATAATTTCACTTTTATAAAAGTAAAATTTAATTTAAAATTTTGATGTTTTTCAGATTTCACTTTAAATTAATTTCAATTTTTGATCTCCTGAAAATATGAATAGTTCGTGCGAAGATGGTTTCTAATGTCGCCGGAGCGCGGCATTCCTCACGCGTCGGCGACCAATCGAAACCGAGAGAGAGATATGCATCGCTCTCATGACGGCAGAACACCATGCAGAGTAAGCATAACGTGGTCAGTTTATGCTTTTCGTACAATTGTTGACTGCTATCTAACTTCAGTAAGACATATTTTATTGATTGTATATGATTGTGTATGTATTTAAATTATAAGTATGTATATATATAACAGAACTACGCTTGTATCATTCAACTATTAATTTACATAAAACAAAAAAAAATGTTTGTAGCAGGTCTATTTCTTTAAACGTCTTTACTAGCAGTACTTTACTAAAAACAACTCTTCCTTTTTCGTGGTTTGGTTTGGTAAACAGTTCAAAGAGCATATTAACAGAATATAAAGTTTTATTAGACTCGTAAAATTTGTACGTGATGGAAAGACTATGGGGGCCTAAGTCTGACAATTAGATCTTAGTAGTAATTTTATGGATCGTTAAAATGCATTTATCACATCGCCTACATCCGGTTGCATATATTTTCAAACGTACATGAATTAAAAATTGTTAAAGATCTCTATTCAATTAATATAATGTTTTATTTAAAACTAATAAGATTATACAAATTATACAAATTATACAAAAATAGCATAAAATAAATACAAGAACTCTGGATGAGAAATAACTACAATAGCTCCAGCAACCAAAGTAAAAAAGTGGTAAATGGAGTAAGCATTATAGTGTCTGTTAACCGCGCAATAACGTGTGGTTCGTAAAGATTTTTATCTTTACGGATCACAAAATCTCATACTGTGAATTAAGATAAAAATAAATAATAATAATAAAGATGGACAAATTTTAAAATTATCGTTTACCTATTTCTTTAATGTACTATATATTAAATGTACGTTTTTGTATATAAAAGTACTACAAAAGATATATTGTGTACTTTCAGTGTTTCATATCGACAATGCTGGGGGAGCGATACGATTGTTTGAAGCGGAATACTGTATGAGCCTGAATAGCAAACAAGTTTCAGCCTCGTTGCATTATGAACGTAGCGTTCCGCGAAATTATTTGTAAATGAACTTACGGAACAATTACTTAATACTAAGCCGACATTTGTCGCTAGTACATACTTAAGTTACGGAATTAATGGCGTAGTAGTTTATTGGAATTCTAATAAACTATTGGGTTCTGAATAAGCTTTATAACCGGCTTAAATTATAAACTTGCTAAGTAAATCACCAAGAAACGAAAAATGTTTTAAAAAAACTATTAGTTATATACAGGTGTAACTTGATCGAAGTATAAACGATGGCCTATGGGTTTGGTGGGCCTTAGTACCTACTTATCCATTTCAACGCCATGTGAACAGTGATTCGGCAAATATTTGGAAATTTGTGATTTTCAAAGAAAATCATATATATCAAGTATAGTAAATCTATGATCATACGAATAGTATAATAAGGAAAGACATAAAAATAGACATAAACATAAATAAGACAATTCAAATGAAAATTGTGCAGGTCAATAAATAAATGGTTAAAATCAATACTTGCCAGTGAAGAGTATTATGTTCCATGAAAAAAATTATAAAAGACTTTCTAAGAAGCTAGAATGTTTATTCGCATGTATTGTTTAGTGCACGGAATGCGACAATATCAAGAGAAATTAAATATCTAATCACGCCAACGTATAAGTCTTATTGGCGGCATTGTTATAATTCAAAGGTACATAGGTTTTGAACTTGAAATTAATGCCTTCATTTAATCCTACAAGAGGCATCAGTCGTATATTTTTTTTTATTCTTAAGTTAATTAGAAGGTCCATATAATTTTTAAACTGAATAATTTTATATGAAATCAAGAATATCTCTTATAATTCTTTACAAAGATAAGAACAAATTGACGTAGTAAATAATAAAAATATTTTTTGTCTGTAATGCGACAGAATTCGAAACGATAAAATCCGTAGACGAACGCAGGTTACCGACATAGCTTTTAAAATCTGTAAGCTGAAGTGGCAATGGGCAAGCCATATTGTCAGGAGGACCGACAACCGATGGGGAAGGAAAGTCCTCGAATGGCGACTACGTCTCGGCAAAAGGAGTACAGGCCGCCCAGCCAGGTGGACCGACGACCTAAGGAAGACAGCGGGAATCCGCTGGATTCAGAGGGCGCAGGACCGGACGGAGTGGCGAGCATTAGGGGAGGCCTATGTCCAGCAGTGGACTTTGAAAGGCTGATGGATGGATGGTAATGAGACATGTACTACAATTAAATGCACTCTTAAAAAAATTATTTTTTACTTACTAGAATTTTCTATATGATTGAGAATAATTTAGGATAATTTATAGGTTTAGGATGATTTATTTTAATAGTTTTGGCTGGTTTTTTAACACAAATAAAACATATTAACATTAACATATATAAAATATAGTATTTATTTTAATATACTATATCAAATAGTTATTTTTGATTTAAGGAGCTGCCGGGTTTTATTACTATTGGTTTATGGAATACATAACGGCATACGATATAATATATCAACTCAACATTTTTTTTACATACAAATATAAATGTTTGTAAAGTCAAACTGAAATAAAAAAGGAACACAACACTAGTAAGAATCAATTTTGCAGGGATGAATATAGAGTGCTGGGCGTGAGGGATGTGGGGTGGAGGAGACGGCGGGATTGATCACCGGGTCCCGCTCGCCCCAAGCGACCGAAGGCCGGAAGCGCCGATTGTGAGACAATTTAAATCACTCAACGAAACTCATCAACTGTTGCCGTCGACCATCCGACATAGACTCCTGGTATTTCCTGGTATCTCTAGCATGTCTGAATAATATTTAATCCTTATTAAATATTTATATATAAAAAATAGAAGAAAATTAAGCTAAAAAGAGGATAAATAAGTGAAAAAGATTTTCTTATCATACAATTATCAACCATAACCGGTAAACTGTATGAAAAAGTAATTTAAATAACGGTGAAATTACAAATTTTAATTAAATAACATAGATATCATGATATAGGTATTAAACTGTAGACAACAACTAAAATATTATACCAGTATTACAGCAGATTATTATAAAATTAGTATATTAAAGGTTAACTATGAGACTTAATCTGATTTATTCTCTTTATGAGACCATGAGATAGTACATGTATCACTTGATATAATAATAAATATTACACCAAAAGTTAGTAGTCACACTAAACTTCGTTTAATTTATAAAAATTAAACTTGCACGATATTGATTATGAATGAACGATTACTTAAATTCACATAAATATATTTTAAATGTATTTCTATAAATAATTATATTTGTAAAATAATATATTTATCTTATTATTACACAACACGTGAGAAATATTTTACTATTTGTATAAATGGTTAATAACCATTTATATTTATCCGACCATTTATATCCGATAAACTTGAAAACGCGCGCGCCAATGTATAGACGAAATAAACGTCTTACCGCGTTCTCTACAGTTTATAAACTGCAGTTGGCGTGGGATACGGTTGTAAGAGTCGACGCGCGATAGAGATCTAAAATCTTTTCGGATAACTTTTCTAACTGAAATATTTAAGTTGTATTATATATAAATATAATTTTACATATGAATAAGTCAATGCCAAAGAAAATAATAGTCTCGGATAGTTATTAACAATATTGTAAAATTACGAGGAATTTGTTATTTTATTAGGAAATGCATGCTTTAGAAATTTGTAATGGCCACTTAATATTGCAATGGTTTCTAGAGTTCCGTAATCCAATAGCAAATCTTTCGATATATGATATTGGTATCTCTGTATCTATGTCCTGAAACTATTACAACTATACAATTGGATATTGGTAGGCCCTCCTACCAATTTTTCCTTAGAACTACATTACAATTTTGAGACAATAAAAAAAATGTGGGGCTCCCCCCTCCTCATACATGGAATTGAATTTTTTTTTTCATCAAATCATTCACATTGAAATATCTAATCCCATGTATACTCAAAGTCAAGCTTTAAGATAGTCACTTCTAAAATGCTGTATTATTGGCACGGAAACGAAATCCTCCTCAGTCTCGCGCTTGACCGGTTTTTTTATAAAATGAACTAGACTTAAGCATTACACGAAAGTTGTGTTGTAGTTGCGTTCGTCACTTAACGAACGAAGACTTTAGCACTATATAGTAACGTGATTTGTATATACAACTACATATACTCGTATATGTGTATTGATAAACACTAAGCGCCTCTGTTTTATTTTATAGCGTTTTAAAGTAGTTGTTGAATAGTAAAACCTTTAAAAGGGCAAGAGTCCAGTTCCAGTCATCCTGGACTTCGGCGCCGTCGCTGTTGAAGCATTTTGTCCTCTTACGGTAAACAAGTTTGACTGGAACTGATTCATTACGTACTTCGGAGGCGTATGGGAGGTTCGTAATTTTTTAGAGCTATATGACTACTTGAATGTCTAATTTATATTTATTTTTAGATTGTGAATAGCAAAACAAAGGGAAAAAGAAATGAATTATTATGTAGATTTTTTTAACGCATATTCTATTTTTTACGAGATAGTTTTAAGTCTTTTCTACGACACTCACATAACAAAACATATCCATTAGTTTTTAAATTTAACATTACAAATATTGCAATCATCTATGAGTATATCAAAAAATAAAATATTACTCCAGTCGAGGCTAGTCGTGGCGCAGGGGCACAAAGTGTGATTGTAAACCCGACTGGAGATAAAATATTTACTTAAATTTATATTTCCATTTCTTCGATCTGTACCACTCAACACATCATATCTCCAATCCGGCAGAAAGTGGGGAACGGAATGACTAGGTTCCCTATGCCTACCCTCATGTGTGCGGGATACAGTGTGAAGCTGATTTATATGATTTAAATATTATTAATACTACTAGTATTAATTTATTAAATTTAAACAACAATTTATGAACATTTTGAAATGTTCTAAACGATAATTCTCAGTTCCAGTTTAGTTTAAGTACTATTTAACTTTGATATTTATATATTAAAGGAGAATATTAGTATACTTGTTTGCCCTTTTGAAGTTTAGTTTAATTTTAGATTGAGGTTAGGCAAGGCTTAATTAGCAAACGTTATACGATAAAAAATACTGGCTTACGCTTAAGTAATAATATAGGTAGAATAATTTAAAAAAAAACTAGCAACATTTCGATAGTTAATACATAGACGACAGATAACGCACACACGAATCTACCCAAAGAAATTTGGCATATCGGTTCCTCGGGGAGGGTATGAGAGCGGTATCAGAAGATTTCTAGAGGTCCTAACACGAAACAAACACACACTGCCGCAGGTAGGTCATTTCGCAGTTCCATGGCGAGTGGAAGGAAGTTCCCACAAAAGCACAGTAGTGGAGTGCCATGTATCCAGGTTGTGTGGATGCTTAGCTTGTGAAGTACTGAGCGGTTAGAAAATTCGGCGGCAGGGAACAGCCTTCACGACACTCCCCATGGTAATTGCGGTAGAGAACGCACAGCGAGGAGACGTCTCTACGCAAAGCCAAAATGTCAAGCAAAGTCCCCAATGATTTGAATGGCTCTACTTTATATACGATCAAATAGTTCAAGCTGGGGTGCACCAGCCCAGAGATAAGTACTCCATATGAGGCTGAACCTGGAACCTATATAGGGCCAATTCGTGTCTCTGCTGATGACTTTTACCCCATGACGAGACATTCTCAATATTTAAATTATCGGCATAGCAATGAATACTAGAATCCTCTAACGTGTCATTGATATGCAGAAAAAACATCGTAGAGGACAGCACACAGCCTTGGCGGACGCCACCGTTCACAGGCATGCATTCTTAGCAAAATCGGATAAGAGCGCTCTTCTGCAAGTCTTGGACTACGCTACGCAACTGTATAAGAGTGCCAAAAAAACGCGTTAGCAACGGTGTCAGCTCGGAGCACATGAAGGGAGCACTAAAGGAGAGATGTCATCTGACCCACTCGACTTGCGGGTGTCCAAAGAAGACAGAGCTCGCCTAACAGATTTTTGCCTGAACTTAACTTCAGGGATTGAGCTCTGGCATCACGGGATGGTCGGCGTCGTTGTTTCTAGGTCATCTATGGTCGGGTTCGAGGTAAAGGGAGCATCCAGGAGATCAGCTTTCCCTTTATCCGATAGACCAAGATATAATCTCCTGTGCGTAAAGGCGTCCGAGTCAACACGGAGCCAGATAGTTGACAGAATCTTCAAAATTGGCAAAACGACGGAAACTTAAGTTTCCCTTACGAGCACAGTGACCCCACCATGAGGCATAAAGTTATATTCTATTTTGCAGCCGGGGTGTTAAAGATAAACTGTGTCGCTCCGTCGGGGAATCGGAGACTCCCACAGGAATAACATACTTCTTAAGATGGTGGTGGACGGCATTCAGGTTAAAGTGAAGACATCAGGGATGTTGCAAAAGTCTACGTTAAGCGTAATAGGAGTTGCCATGGAACATTCGCATCGTTTGCCTTGTCCGCAGCAAGATACTTTGCCATCCCTAGAATTGCTCCCTTCGACGGACAACCTGAGTTTGAGGACTCAGGGAGGAATTCTCCAACACCGGTAGTGCTGGTATCTCCTGGAGTAGTTTATCTTTGAGTGCCGTCATATCATATTCCGGGAAGGGATCCCCATCCCGGGGGCACCGGGGCACCGGAGCCTGGCTTTACCTAATGCGAAATGCTGTGGCAAAAATTCACTACTTCACGGCCACAAAATACGGAACGAAGATGCAAGCGGCTATAATCTATACATCTACAAATATTAATAAACTTGAAGTGTCTGTCTGCGGTTTCAACAAATCTGCTATTTCAAGTGCACGGAGCCTGGATAGTTTTCGCACTTTTAAAAATATATATTTAATAAACAAAATGTATTTGTTAAGAATAATGTAGCATGTACATGAAAACATAGGTCGTTTATCTTTTGTGTAAGATAATTTTTGTGAACATAACGAATAATAGTTTTGAGGAAATTGTTTTATTTGACCTTTTAAAGAACGGATTGTTGCTTATTGTGGCGGATAATTGTCTAACGTTAAAAATCTTTTTTTTATTAACAATCTGTTTTTATTGTTTAAGGACAGCTGATCCGATTAGCTGCATCAATGCAGTTAATGCCCCGCATCCTGATTTAACACTCGATTTTCTGGCAAATCAAGGCGACATGCTAGCTCTTACTCGCACGCAGGCTGTGTGGTCTCTTTAAAGAGACCTTACATACTGCAGCAAGAGTCCGCTCACATTTCAAAATTTCAAATTAACAAAAATTTAAAAAATGCTGGAAATAGATTCTGTTACTTATCCTTCAACACCCTGGCCTGTTAAGGTGAAAGTTTTAAATCAATCGGTTCAGTACTTTGGGGGATAAGAGTGATCACACATACAGACAGACAAAAAATAGAAATTTGCTTTCTATATTTACATTGTAGTGTCCGTCTATGCATTTCATTCAAAAATAATCAATGTACAGACAAAATAATTTTACCATTTTATTATATATATAGATATAGATATATATGACCATGACAAATTAAAAAGCATTTTTTTTAAATTTCATGTAACTCTATTTAAACACATCTGGTATAGAATCAATCAGATTTCGATTTGTGTAAAATTGTTATTCTTAAAACGAACTCGTAATTATTATTAAGTGAATTATTATATTGATAAAGAGGAGATCTATGTCTGTCTAGAATTATCATAGGTTATATATTTTATTCTAGTTTCAGTTATTTGTAGGACGTACTTTGAATAGGGGGACAAGTAGTTAGCTCGGAAAGAGTAGGGGAGCGTTAATTCATATTTTAAAGTGGCCCCTTAACTACAACCCTTGGATTACAAGTCCCATAAAATGATAACAAAGGAAAATTACATATTTTTTGTGTGTATTTAGCCTACGATTTAAAAAAAATGGATTTTAAGTGGTTAGATTTAAAAATACACAATAATATTACAAAGTTAATGAGTAGTTATGACCACAAGCCCCAGCGCAACTGGGTTTTTAAAGAAATGGGTCTGTTACAGAACACAATGTTTCATATGTTGTTGATTTTAATCTTCCTTCTATATAACAGAAACTTGCAGTTTCTCTCCCGAGCGGTGATGTGTTGAAGCGTAATTATTTTGTATCTATTGTATATTGAGACCAGTCGTAGCGCAGGGGCACAAAGTTTGACAGTTAAATCGATTGGTTGTGGGTTCGATCCCCATTCGAAGAAATTAAATATTTATTTACATTTATATTTTCATTTCTTCGTTCTGGTGTCTTGCCAAAGAGCGGCGTTGAGTTCCGCCACACTGTTGTGTGAAACAAAAACGTTATTATTTCGCAATGCCTCCAGTTCCGCCACACTGTTGTGTGAAACAAAAACGTTATTATTTCGCAATGCCTCCAGAACTCGGCAAAGAGAGGGACACAGTGTTTTAACATTAGGTTCCTTCTGCCTACCCTGCTGTGTGGGATACAGCGCGAAGCTGATTTAATTTTTATCTATTGTATAGTCAACTACCACTTGGAACCTCTACTAAAGCATGTTTAAGCTCGCATATGTATTTGACAATGGTGGTAGACAAGATATGTATAGTTATTAGTTTTGTAAACAATGTCCAATCTAAAGCTTCTTTAAAACATAGTTTAATGAATGAAAATTACACTGTATTTTCTTCCCGCTGTTTGACAATCATATTATAGAGATTTCTTTTAGAAATAAGCCCACCATTGCTAACTAATATTTTTTAATTGTATTACCTATATGTGTTTTTTTAAAGTGAAGAACATAGTTGTACTAGTAAACGACTCATGCGTTATTAAGTATGTATGAGTAGAGGAGAGTTTGTTTGAACGTGAACGCGGGTAACTGACCTCAAATCCTGGAGTAGGGCCTCGCCATGCGCGATTGTGGCGGCGCACGCGTCGAGCGAGGCTGCACGGTGTTGTGCGCACTGCTCCAGAGCGCGGCGGGCCGCCTCGGGGCTCTCGTCGGAAGCGTTCGAACCACCACCACCCCCGCGCAGTGTCTCCAGCCATTGCACAAGCTAATCCAAACATTTGTGGATTTTAAATTGTTACGCGAAAATTACGCGTTATTAACCCATGTATTGGAAGGTAGGTAGAGGGAACCTAGTGCTTAGATAATCCTCTTCCACACCGCCCTATTTTAACGACATTGAGTGGTGGAATTCAACATTACGTGTCTTGCTACCGAAATAGAAAAATGAAAATAGTTCATGGAAATCGAATCCACAATAAATGCGTTAAAAGTCGGACAAAATACTGTAAATAAATAAAAACCCCAAGAAAGTCCTTCAAAATTGTTTTTCGATAGTGTGACTTCCCATCCTTCTAAACATATACTTATTCCATGAAATTATTCTATTACATATACAAATCCGGACGTGTACAAATTGGATCGTTTATACATTCCTTACTAGCTAATTCAGGAAGAATAGGATATACAAGGAGTGACACCAAAACATCAAAATTTGACTATAACAGTAACTGCATTTAATATTACTGCAATAATTAATTTAATACTGCTCGTGCAAATAATAACGTTTTTGTTTCATCAAAATCGTTTCAAGATTTACGAAGTTAGAGCGTTATAAAGTTTCACCGACACAAAACAAATAAACAATTAAAAACAATTGAAATTATAAAGATAACGGGATAGCTAAACGAGACAAAGTATTAAAGTGCTTGCAAGCGGTGGCTGGCGACACGCAGCATAACGTACCACGCTTAGCCAGATTTTGCCGCGGAAGCGGTTCTTAATTTCTCAGTTATTTTTAAAGATAGGAAAAAAAATTAAAACAAATTTGTTTTTGTCAAGCTACCTATTTTTTATATATATATATTTATAACAAAAAACGTTAGTGTGGTGCGCATTACTAACTTTAGTACTAAAAAATCTGAAAATGTTACTTACACACAATAACAAAAATTGTTTTAATGTTAATATCAAAGTGTTAATTATTTTTTATCTTTATTTTAACTAATAAACTAAACAGCAGCCGCCATAATATGACACCCTATGTTCTTGTAAACAAAGTGCCAACTGTAATAGTCTATTACGTTTTCGTACCTCTTTCTCGTGAGTATAAAGGAGTACAGCAAGATCAAGGCGGCGCCTCCTACGATCCACACGTGCGGCGAAGGCGGCCACATGTGCCTCCAGTTCACGAGCCACACCCAGCACTTCTTCCGCTTCGCATTCCCCTGAACGAGCCAACTCTTCCGCAGCCGAGAGAAGCTTCTCGGCATTTGTGTATGTATTCTAATTGGAATTATATAACATTATATTAATAATAAATTCTTAAATTAGTGTATGTATATATTGTAGTAAGAAATATGAATATACTTTCAAATACTATATAGACATTGTCAGCTATTAGTTCCAATAATATGTAATACAATACTTTTTAATAACAACAGTCTCCAAGGACATTACATTATGGTGTAGATTGCAAATGCTATGTTAGTACAATGGTTCTTATTTCAGTAAGCATATAAACATAATAAAATATTCGTTTTAATTTGTCAACAATTAAATATAGTTCCATGAACATGATATAATGTTCAAAATTGCTCTACTAACGAAAAATGTAATATATAGCTATTGAGCCAATAATAAATTAACTTACCTGAGCTACATTTTCAAAATGTTCATGAGATTTCTGATACATTCGAGCTTTATGAAGATTTCTTCCTATGCCTGTGTTTTTCATTAAAAATTTTTCACCATGATTCCCTAACCAATCGAGAACCTAAAACCAAAAACATAATAACTTATTGTGATGAAAAAAATAAACAAATAAATTTAATTATGTAGACAAAGGTCATTCTCAATAACCAAGGCCAAAGTCTGAATGTAAATGCGATGGTTGTGGATTCATTATCCACACTAGGGAATGCATTGCTTGCACTTCCCCGCTCTGATAAGACAAGCTGCGGCATTGGTTTCTGCCGCTTGACATACAGTGTCTCAAAAGTTTAGTGCAACGAAGTGTCTTTTCACTAGGTGTCCGCATGGAGTTGACACTTGATATATAAACATGTATATTAAACATACTATACCTGTCGACAGTCTTCTTTATAGAGCAACAAGGCGAGGCGTTGATGCAACTTGAGGCGGGCTTGGTGGTAGCGCGATTCGAGTGCTCGGTGGTGACCTAGTATCTGGTGGATGACGGCCAGCACGTGGTTGGCGCCGGAACTGTAATCCGCCGCGGGATCTCCGCTGCTTCCACCCGCTGAACTGACTGATCCTTCACTCTACATATATCACAGTTGTTAATATAACATTCATTTTTATTAATTAATATTAATATAATGTTTTTTTTTCGATTTCTTACTAATAATAAAAATAATTAATCAGGTAATAATTTTAACTGATACTTTAGATTACATTTTATAACATAATAAAAGAATATTTAAATTGAATTACAAATAACTTACTATATCGGCCGGATCTGTTTGATGACAAACTTGCACTAAATGATCTAGTTGATACAGTAATTTTTTACTTGTAGAGTGGACCTGTTTAGTAGAAAAAAATGTAATTGTATACAAATATAAAAATCCAAGCTCCAATACATTACAAATTACAAGAAATAATATTTGCAGAGACAGGAGTGGCGCAGGGACTCAAGAGTGGGACTGTAAACACGCCAAGTTGTCGGTTCGATTGCCACTAGAGACAATTAATTATTTATAATTTTGATTCCTCGCTTTGGTAACGAGAAAAGAGTGGCATCGAGTTCCGCCAGTCAACACGCCTTCAAAATTTGATAGAAAGTGGGGAATGCAGCGCCTTAACACTAGATTCCCTCTGCTTTCCTTTCTATGTGCAAGACACCAAAAAGAAATTTTAATATTTTGAGGATATAATGGGTAATTTTTAAGACGAAGTACATCGTTGAGTTGCGGCACCTTTATTGACCTTACCTCAGTATAGGCTTGACACATGTGCTCGTAGAGCTGCCTGTGGCGCTGCGCGTGTTGCTCGAGCGCGCGGGGGTCGGAGCAGGGCGGCGCGCCGGGCCCACCCGCCGCCAACTGCAGCGCCACCGCGCACTGCGCGCCCCACCCGCCCACCGCGCTCGCGTACGCCTCTGCCTTGTGGTGGAACACCACCGACAGAGATAGCACGGCTGAACGCTCTTCTAAACCTGATACATTTTTATATTATTAGTTATTTGAGACAGACTTCATTAATAGTAAGTACCTTACGTTTTTCATATTATTTGCTATATAAGTTCATTGTTATTTGCAGTCGTATAGATTATATTTTTGAATTAGTATTATATATTGTGTAAACTTAAGATAAATTATATATACTTATAAATAAAGGTTATATTATATTGTTTGAATTTGGTTGCCAACTTATAATCTTATCATTTAATAAACGTCATCTAACCAGTTTTAATTCAGTAATCTAGAATCAGATCAGGCGTTACATTTGACAAAAAGCTGGTTACTTGATTTACTCGCTAAGAACTAATCGTTGGTGGGAGTACTAATAAAAAACAATGTTGGTGAACAGGACGACATTAAATTATAATAGCGTTTTTTACGTTTATAGCAGTTGCACTTTGGGATCTTATAAGTTAATATTCTCGATCTACTATATTACCCACGCCATAGAATCATTACAGACTGGCTGGTCTAACTCACTGCCATGACGTCCCGAATTGCTATATGTTAACATAAATAATAATAAAAAAATCAAGAACACATACCAGCAGAGAGTTGCTTGTAAGCGCGCTCAAGTCGATGAGCCAGAGCAGTAATCTGAGGCTCGGCGTAGTGTCGTTTGTCGGCGAGGCGGCGCGCGGCCGCTGTCACTCGCACCACGCTCGGACGTCCCCCACCCGTGCACGCCGCAGCAAACCTACACATTCGGAATACATTTACACATTAAAAAGCCATAATACAATGGACACATTTTACTCGCTTTTCGAAAAATCGCGAGCACAAACTAAAATATTATTGGATGATACGATTTCTTCTATACTTTATTCTTTTGTAGTTATTTTCTATTAATTTGTAAATTGATGAAGAAAAGACTGTCGTTTTTATTTTTTTACTATCTTCAAAAATTACTGAAATATTGAACATTTAAGTTGTAAGAACAAAACACTTTACAGATAAAATTTCTTGTGACACAATTTTGATAAAATAAAAATAATTAATGCAGTTTCTATATAATGTCTATAAAGATATTATTGTTTCCGCACATGTTCGTCGTACTCTTAGGATTTGCGCGCATATCGTTAGTATAGTTCATTTTTTAAAGTTGATCGATACCCTAAATTTCAGAATTCTGCAGCAGTGGCGGACTAACGGAGAGGCGTAGAGGGGGTGGTACATTCCGGGCCTCTGGTCCTGGGGGCCTCCATATGACTGCAAATTCCCTTGACCAAATCCTAAACAAGCCTTTGAATAACGCTTAGTGGCTATTTACTTAAACGGATGTTTGGGTTTTGAGGCACCTTAAACAAATACATAAGTACAAGGATAAGAGCAGCCTGTACCGATTTATTTTTCTAATCCCTTAGTAATGTTTCGGAGTTTTTTACTTTCTTGATAAAAGTAATAAACTACGTTTAGAATGCCATAGCCACCATATTGTATACACGGAACTAAAATAACTATGGCAGGTGGACTAGCTAAATTATTGATTTAAGATAAAATACGTCGATCAATGTTTGGATGCATAGACCGAATTATACAGGAACAGTCACGCCGATTTTTTATTTATTTATTTAACGTTAGCTAGTGGCTATTACATTCTAAGAGTTATTAATATTATGCGAAAGACTTGCACTTATGCATAGACAGTTGAAAGCAAACACTACATGCATTTGCTCTGTATAAGGCCAATCGTGGCGCACTTGTACCCAATTGTGTATGTGACTATAAACGCGATTGATTCGTTCCCCACTCCAGGAAATGAAATATTTTGTATGAAATATAATAAAATATTTGTATTTTCATTTCTTCGATCTGGTGTATATGCAAAACGCGGCGTTGAGTTCCGCGACTCAACACTCAGTGCCTTCAGAATTCGGCGGAAAGTGGGGAACGTGTCTTAACACTAGGTACCAGCTGCCTACTCTGCTGTGTACGGGATACAGCGTGTAGTTGATTTAATTTATTTTTTCTTTTGTCGCGTCGATACATGGCTATCACATTTTCCTAATAATTGAAACAAAGATTATAACGAAAATTTCAGATAATGCTCTGGCTGTAGCACTGGATAGTCTGGTAGAAATTTACAATAATTTTGAGATGCATCAGGCTTTACAAGAAATAAAAAGGAACCGTGGGAACGTCTCTGTATGTGTGCTATCAATACGAGTGCAGACGTTGTATCCAGACGGACAGCTCAAAAAGTGTTTCAATGGTTTGGTGATTGATTCGGTGAAAAAGTCTTTCACCGAATCTTTACCCCGTACATAGCTTAAAATAACTCAATATCACGCGAACCGACTTCGATAAGTTCTTTTTTTATTGGAAAGGATACAAAGGGTAGTTTGATCAGTTTGGTTTGGTTCTGATTATGGGTTCCTTGTTCATTGTTACATATTTATATAACATACATGTAAATAAAGCATGTACTCAAAACTATATCTTTACTTTTTTTTTGCTAAATTCTACTACACATATTTTTGCTATTTCTTGTTTTATTGTCCTATGTTTATCCAAGTGTGATTCAAACTTCAATTACAAGATGTAAACTAATTAAACAAATACAATAATTTGTACTCGAAAATAATTGTGAAATGACAATGGTCAAAAATGTATGGAACCTGGGACCACTCTCCAATAGTAAAAGGATGTGTCATTGAATAGGTTATTTCTATAAGAACAACTTTTGTTATGACAGCTTTGTTGTCTCACTTGTTCATTTAGAGACATAATAGCTATAAGTTGCGCGTTATCTTGTTGTTAAAGGTCAAAATAAGCATTTTGTTCGAGTGAACATAAAAAAACATATAATTAGCTGGTATTATAATGACATTCTCAGTACTATAAATAATCTATTCTATAAGATATCTAGTCTGATATCTAAAGTACACCCGACTTAGGGATCGTCATTTAAAAATAGTGTATCCGTGCGTAATCCGTGCGTAAGCAGGCGTCAGGACGAGATAAATAAAAGTAGTATTCACAATAAAAAAGTTATATATTAATTTTATTTATTGTTTATGTCTAAATGGACAATGGACACAAAACTTGTTGCTAGTAAAATTACTTGACCTATTCAATGACATATATTTTATTGCTATTGGACGGTGGTCCCAACATGTCCATTGTCTTTTAAAAATATTTTTGCACTGAGGACCTCATACAGCTACTCCGGCCTGGGTCTCTGACATGCGGCGTACATAAATGTAAATACAAATCACCATGGTAAGTGATAATTGTCGCCCACGACCCCGTTTTATACCAGAGGCGCTACAGGTGCGTTGCCGGCCTAAATGTTTAGTACTTAACATTCTATTCTATTATCTATTTGATTAGTATTAGTTTCAATATTACATATTTTATTTTTTTGGATTAATTTCACGCTAATTTTGCAGAAGTCGCCTGCTAAGTTGCGAACTATGGAATATTAACCTAGGTTTATTTACGCTAAACGTAATAATCTGAATATATTTGTTGTTATTATTTATTATTAACAATAAAATATTAACTATTTGAAATCTCATTTTGGTAAGCGATACCATGGCATTACGTATTGCCACTTATCTTAAATGATCGATATACCTACACCGGATAATAAGGAAGACGGAAAGATTCAAAACCAATTAAATCCTGAAGACTACATTAATAATGTGTTTATTTTTCAAGACTTTTATATATTCTCGTATAACCATAACATACATAGGCGAAAAAATATCAATAATCCATAACAAAGCGAAAAACCAATAATTTAATTAATTACCTGTGTTGTTCATAATAAAGATAAAAATGAATAACTAACTCTTATTAACAATATGTTATTACGTTAATGAAGTATTACGGAAATAACCGTTGCGTAACCATACAACTGAAATAAAACAAAGCCAACATAAATCAAACTGGATTTCACTATTTTATACATCCACTTCCTAATGCAATAATGTGCAATTACTATGTATTAATACAAGTATATAAATCGTATAATTTCTAAAAGTACGACGTGACCTTCTGTTAAACAACGAATTGTTACAATTAGCGCAAATAATTCATGCATGGGTTATCATACTAAAAATATACATTTAAAGTTGTGGTACATAATGTAAATAAAAAAATATATAGGTATACTTTTAATGTTAATATTTACGTACGAAATCTTCTAAATGCAAAAAAACAGTACAGACTGAATGTACGTAGAAGTGATATCAAATTTAAATAAGAAAGAGAAAAAGATGTACACATTTCCTGTTTGTTTTTACCTTGCATGTTCTTCTTGAAGTCGTTTAGCGGCGGCACACGATCTTCCTATTTCAACATATGTTGCCAAAAACGCTGTACGATGATTAACGATCCATTCCAGCATCTGAGGAAATATTTTTGTAAGATAAGTGTTTTTTAGTTAGAATAGAAAATTAATAATATAAAATAGTTATATATATACGGAAACGGAGTGTCTTAACATTAAGTTCCCTCTGCCTATTCTGCTCTGTGCGGGATACAGAGTGAAGCTGATTTAATTTTTTTATTGATAATAAATATTTGTAATAATTATGCAAAATAGAATATTTTTTTTATATTTAAAGAATTCTTCATTACTTTAGTAAATAGTGTATTTTTTATTTGATCAAATTCTTTTTTGTTGTATTTTTTATAGATATTACACTCGTTTGTCTTTGATAAACTGTATTCAAATTGACCTTCTCGCAGTCCTGTTCAAATAATCTTAACTGGAAGCACTGATCGAGTTGCATTTTCTTATGTTGCCATAGCTTGTGGGCGTGCGCATGCGCCGAGCGCACCGCCGACAGCTGAGCGCGTAGAGCAGCCGGCGAGCCGCAGTGGAAGGCCGCCTCCGACGCCCCACTCGCCTCCGCGCAAGCTGCCGCCGCTGTCTCCAGCCGCTGGACCACGCGCTCGCCTTCACATTTAATATAACGATAAGAAATATATTTTTTTAAAACTCGGACCCGCAGTTTGCAAACCGTAAACAGAAGACAACACTAGGTTTTACATATATCACTTATGTCAAAAAAAATACTAATTCTAAGTCTAAACTATGACGGAAATGCATAATATAGATAAAAATAATGTAAAATCAGTATATAAGTTGCAATATATGACCTGTGTAAAAGTACATAGCTACCGTAAGCTGGTCGATGAAAACACGCCACTTATTCCATTTACACTAACTACATAAATGTATGTAAGAATTCATACCACTAGAGCCAGAACACCGTAAACAATCAAAGCACATGTCTCTACGCCGACATGTTTCAGTGTATTGTGGTTATGAAACATCGATTATAACATTCCAAAGAAACCTGAACAACGCGCATATACTTAATGTATCGAATAAGAAAACAAGTCACGCAAGTACGGTATATATGATAATCGTGAAATAAAATAATCTTTGCAGTTTTCGAACTAATATGTAAATATTATTTAGTACTACATACTTCATATTATATATTTTTTATCTCGTATTTCTTTGCAATTAAAAATAATTTTCAAAGCAATTTAGCAAACTTGTGCAATGATTAATAATAATAGGTAGACATATTGTATAATTGATATAAAAGAAAGTATTATTATTGAGTATCAAACTTTTAAAAACCATATTTTAAACACAATAATGATGTCTTATTTTATGACTTCATACAACATTCAAACGTAAGACACTATTTACATTTTGAGGTATAATAGTAACTGCACATGTGTAGTATAACGTCTATATTTAAACTTTACCTTGAGTTTCTAATTCATCGACAGGTATTTTTGCCAGTCTTTTATTAATATCTGCATGAGCATCTATGGCCCGTCGGGCGCCAGTTACGTCATCAGCGAAATCTGCTCGAGCTACATCCTCTTGGAGGTCATCTAATCTATCTAGCAGTTCACCAGCTTGCCACATAAGCTCTTCTAAAGCCTGTTGTAATGTGAATGAAAAAAAAATTAAGGAAAGAATTATTAAAATGTGAAACTAAACAGTATTTTACAATAATTTGAAGCAGTTAATTACTTACCAGTCTTAGATCTATCCATTGTGCATGGTCATATTGGAGTGTGCCATCTAAATCAGGTGTCAACTGTGAACTATCTATAACTTTGGGTAGTGCTTCTAAGCTAATCATCGTTGTCTGAAAATAAATACAATACAAATTGTTAGAGGCTGTCGTGGCGCATTACGTCTAACAGTAATCGCGACGGTTATAGGTTCGATCCCCATTCAGGGAATAAATATTTTAATTCTCTCGTGCAGGTAACAAAACAAAGTATGATGTTGAGTTCTACCACTCTCTCTCGTCGAAAATTGGCCGCGAAATGGGAACAGAGTGTCTATACACTAGGTCCCTTGAACTTATAATAAAGTAATCTACCCCTTATATAAGCTTTTTTTTTAATCACAAGGTAAAAAAATAAATAAATACAACATACATTATAACTACAAAATTGTGCTCAACATTATACATCAAAATTATAATTGTTAACTTTGCTTGATTTTACTTTACCTCAAACTTGTACTTATGTGCCCCTATAGTTGTGCGTTGCTTCTGCCAGAAGTTGTCAGGCTTAACTACAAGCGCTTGATGGACGGATGAAGAAAAATGTTCTTGAAGTACTTTTAATATTGGTTTGATTGCAGCCCAGGCTGAACCTCTCATATCTACAAGGATAGTAAATCCATGGGACCTAATGGAATCCCTATAAAAGAAAATTGTTTTATCTAGTAAAATTTCCACAAATAATATATGTTAAAGTAAATATTTAACAAATCATTACCCAGGTATGCTAAAAAGATAGTGTAGCAAACGTCTATAATCATCTGGTGCAACTCGGTCGCGCCTTGAGTTGGCGGGGAACCATATAATAGGTCCCCCGCGCCGGTCCCGTCCGCCAGTGAGAGAAGCCACCCGCTCCTGAAGGAGGGGCAATACATCCAGGGCACGTGTACCTACTTCCATCCTCACTGGCCTTCTTCACCAAACCATCAAAAGGAGCCTATTTTTTCAAATATAGATAATAAGAATTACATATTATAATAAAAGCATTTCATGTTAATATGTATAGTGAGACAATGCATATTTAATAAGTTCTTTGATTTTCACGATTATTACACATTTTAAATAAAACTATTTTAACTGGTAGACCCGTGACCATATACGACTGCAAAGTGTTTGAAACGTCGGGTTTCCAAAAATGTACAACAAAACTAAATATACGCGATTAATCTGGTTAAAATAGTTTTATTTACAATGCATATTTGTTTCACTGCATTAGTAGAAAATATGGTAAAGAATATAAAACATACAAAGTTTTAAGATTACTCTTAAAACTTTTGGTCTAAGAAATCTATAAAAATCAAAATTAAGAAATCTTTTTTGTCTAAGCAAGAAACATAAAATTGCAAATAAAAAAATATGTCTGTATAAAACCAAATAAAGTTTTAATAAATATGTTAAAACTATGTTTAGTATTATATTACTTAAATGTTATGTAATAAAAAATATATAAATTTGTGTATGTGATTTTCAAAAGAATCTTAATTTCAGGCAGTCCTCAACTTAAAAAATAATTCAAATTAATAACTTGTTTCAAGTTTAGTCTATTCTTTAAACATAGGTAAATAGGCTCAGTATCTGGCATAGGCAAATTCACTCATCACATAGCAAAGATGTGGCAAAGAATTTACACAAAAAATATTTTTGAAGCATTTGCAAGTTTGGAGAAAATCAGGAATATTTTAGAAGAAATTGGTCTCCATTTCTTCAAAATGTTTAAATGTTAATAAAGAAATTTTGAAATTTTAAAGTTAATAACAAATTTATAAGCCTATCAGTGATATCAAGAAAGTTACTAAGCAGTCTAGAATAAATAGTTTCCTTAAGCAAAAAAAAAAATTATTCTTTATATACTTCATCCAAAAAACAACAAGGACTACATAAATATATTATTCAATCAAGAACTTACTATTGATAATAAAGCAAAAGATATGCTTTATTATCAATAGTAAGTTCTTGATTGAATAATATATTTATAAATGCAGTTTTTATTTTATTGTGTGTCCTTGTTAAACCTAACCCTTGGGTTTTAAATGTGAACATATATTTTATCAAATAAACATATTTTTAATAAAAAAATATGAATCAAGTTATGCTGTAAGTATAAGGACTACCTGTATTTTTCTATGTGATAAACATGAGATCAGTGCCTTATCTATAAATTATAACAATACAATATATCAGCAGAGTTGGTTGCTTTAATTGAAGTTGTGATTGAAATATTCATAATACTGAAGAACTTACATTAAGAAGCAGTACATAAGCAATATACACTACATATTTTAACTGATCCATTATAGTGTTACATCAAGCGTTTTAGTTTTTAAATTTGTTTATTATCATCATAGGCCAAATAGCCAAATATTAAAAAAAAATGATTTAAATAGATCCATCCTTGTAATGTAGTCTTTACTGTCTTATCATATAACACATAAGAATTTAAATAAATTTATCTTAGTTATCATTGTGTATTAATCAGTTTTATTTCCTTTCATTCACTCATCTCATTTAATAAACTATAAAAGTAATGGAAAAGTTTCAGTATTATAAATTCGAAAGTATTTAGTTTATATAGTAGGCATTCATTTATTTACTTGATATTGTTATGATTTAATGTTGAAATTTTTAAATATGATTTTGGTTAATAATTAATTTTATTTACACATAATAATATAGATTACAAAAAAATATTTAAGTAGCATTGCGGAATAGTAATTAAATCCTATTGTAAATTTACTTTGTGTAAGTTAAAATAAAGTTAAGAATATATATATAAAATTACGATTTTCAGAATATTTAAAAAAATAAATATAGACATCTTAGAAATATTCATACCGTTAAAACAATGTATATAAGACACATAGAATTTAAGTTATGTGCCTTTCATTACAAAGCATAAGACCAACGCCAACTGCCAAGGAAAGAATAGGGGTGTACGCCGTGTAAGCATCTAATACTGTTTACATAAAAATCCTCTTTTGATTGTTTTATTAATAATACAGAATAACTTGTTTCTTTTTAATATTTATAACACCTCTATTACAGACATTTAAATAAACGCCGATGACAAATTGTAGTAGATATATAACTACATGTCACAACAAATAACCTTAGATAGCCATCAATTTGAACTAACCGTGGTGACTCAAATATACCAATTAGTCAGGTATAAAAGGTTCGGCACACATTATTGTCACAGAAAATATTTTCACTAAGGCAAATGTAAAAAATATATCCATTTGTGTTTTAAAACTTTATAAAAACACACAAGCTGGTCATTATGACACTCTAAGAACACCAACCATCCACTACAATGGCGCGTCAGGGATGTTCAAATGTAAAAAAAATCGGTAATAGTAACGAGTCTTAACGTTAAAATTATATTCTAACGATTCGTGATACATCAAGCAATAATTATGTAAGCCATTAAAATAATAAAATATTTTTTTGTCTTGTGATAATAATAATTTTCTTTTTTTTGTTTTATTAATAATTACTAACATTTATAAGATAAATGAATATATTAATATAAAAAATATTTATATATCTTTATAAAAAAAACTCAGGAAAAGAAATAAAAGCATATTCCGTTTAAAATGCTACATGAAATTATGATATGTATTAATTATTTTAGTTTTTATTAATCAATCAACTGTATTGCCATGTTATCAACAGCGAAATTCTTAATGGCCGAATTCTTCCAGCTATAAGACTATGTTCTTCACGGACTATCCATTATAAGCTGCTGAAATATATATATATATTTCAGCGTAATAAGAGATGCAAATTTTTTGTAACTTCTCTTTCTTCTTTCTTTTAAAGCTAAAATTAAGGTATAATTAGATCAAGTGCAACCTTAAATTATATACTTCTTGAATGAGTTCCTTGAGATCCACTGTTATGACCAGGCAATGCCTATGAATGACCATAACCCTAAAAAGACTTATTACCTCACACATTAAGGATCTATTGATATCGATATGCTCATGAAATAATATTTAAAATAATACTTGATTCTCTGTTGGACATAGGGCTCCCCGTGGAACACCCCCCCGTGGACACCAATCAGTCCTGCGCTCCCTGCATACAATGGCTTCCCACAGCTTTGACCAGATCGTCGGTCAAGCTGGTGGAGGGCCTGTCTACCGAGCATCGTCCAGTTCGCGGTCACCACTCGAGAACCTTTCCTTTGGTAGTGCTATAATTTGTTGCAAATGATGTGAAAGATATTGACACCTATGTCGTCTAAAGCTCGAATTGTTTCAATTGGGATTGCATCCCTTCCAGTAGCTTTCCCTTTCTTGAGGTAAATTATGGGGGCTTTAACTTTACATTTGAGTATATTTGACTCAAGGTTCTCAAATTCGGGTTCTGTACTTGGACAGTATTCTGACTGATTGTCCTGAAATAAGGATTGACAGTAATTCTTCCAAACCTCAGATATGCGGTGTAGCTCAGTAACAACTATACCATCATTATTTTCAATTACCCGGGCCCTTAATGTAAGTGATTTGGTGATACATCGAATCTTATTGTGGAGATCTCTGGACTCATGTCTATTGGCGTGAGCTTCGATTTCTTCGCATATTCTGCGAAGATAGGCATTATAATCTCGTCTGCACCCTGCTTAAATTTCCGCTGATAGTTTGTTTAAGTCACCGACTTCACCTCCTATTGCCTTTAAAGCACGTCTCGGTTGAACCATCTGTAGTGTGCCATCGGTCATCCAGTGTTGTCGCTTGTATGAAGATTTTGGAGCTTCTGAGGCCAATATAGACTCTGTGATGAGTTTTTTGGCTCGTTCCCACAATACATCAGGTGTCTCTTCGGCGTAGTTTGCGGTGCTCCACCCATCCCAGTTCTGTTTTGCAGCAGCATAAAACTTTGTGCTATCCTTTATTTCAATTCGTTTTTGTGTTTTTGTTTATTAATATTATCTATTCTGTATGGACTTTTAAAAATAACAATTTTAGTGGCGATTTCTATGTTTACCATTTATTCATTGTGAGTATTCATGTTTCGATTACTGCGCCATCTTTAGTTTTTTGTGATTCCTTAAGTATATTCATTTCAAAATAAGGATGGATTTGGAATTTAAATAAAATAAGCATTTTTATATGTATATTTTTTTTACATTTAACAAAAAAAATGTTTTCTGCAAGAAATAAATAATATTTTCGATTTTTCAAAATTATCGGTAAAGTCACTATGCGGCTTGATGTTATTGATTTTTTGACGTTACCAGTCTTAAAGTTCCATTAGCACGGCTGATACAAAATTTTCAAATTCATGATATTATTTAAAAATGATAGTAAGACAAAAATAAATATGAGAGGTTGAGGTTTAAGGTAGTAAGTAATATTATTGGTTTATTTGTTTAATATTTAATAATTTTAGTACATACACTAATAATGAAGTATAAATATACAGAAATCGAAATATAGTAAATTAAAATTAATTTTGTATTGATATTTTCAAAAGTAAACTTTTTTCTAATTAGATGCTGTTGCGATGAAATTTTAATTTATAGGCCAAACTGCAGTTGTAGTTGTTTATTAAGGATGTATTGATTTATATTAGCTAAAGGGCAACGAACTGTCGAGACTATATGGATCGATCGTGTATTATCAAAAATGTGCATTTGTTCATTTAAAACAGGAGAATATCATGTGCTCACTTTGCATTCGATTGTTTTTATTTTAAAATAGTCGGCTATGCGAACATTATTGTATCTCCAATGTCCAAATAGCGAATTTTTAATTTATTTTATTTTAATTATGAAAAGCTTCTGTTAACTATATGTGGCTGTGCAACTTAATATTTTCAGAATTAATTCCTTAAACATATCATCATCATGGATATGAAAATAAAAATACCAGAACTAAAATGTATGGATCCAGAAAATTATCGAAAATACTTTAGAGCTCTCTGTTGGAGTGGTACCAGGTGAGGGAAACTTTTTTTGCATCCTTTTTATATATGTGTGTATATATATATATACAATATTTTTTTTTTAATTTAAATATATTTATTTATTTATTTTAACAGTAACAGTATAATTTTGAAGTTATACATTATATATGTATTGTTGTTTGTTTTTCAATTTTGCTATATGTTACAGAAGAACCGATAAAAAGCCTCCAAAGAAATTTAATAAAAAAGATCGCCTAAAAAGATTGAAAGGTTCAAATGCTCTTGCAATTTGTTATGCTCCTGCCCTGTTAGCAAATCCTTCGCAATTTGCTGTATTCGCTACCGTCCGTAGAACTATTCTAGCTCGCTGTCGACAACTTCAATCTGTCTCATTAGATTTATCTGATGATAGCGATAATGAAGAAACTCCTCCATCAACAAATATTACTAAGCTATCAAAGGTAATATTTATTTCTGTATGTATGGTTTTATTTCATTGTTAGTTTTCATACTATATCCGTGGTACCCACTGTCTTGGTGCAAGGTCACTAGAGTGTGACTGTAACACAATGTGTGGGGGTTCAATCCCTACTCAGGGGATTAAATTATATTTGTTAATATTTTTTTACTTTTTCACCCTGGTACCATGGTATAATACCAGCATTGAGTTCTGCTACTCAACATGCAATACCTCGAAAATTCGGCGGAAAGTAGTGAATATAGTGTCTTAATACTAGGTTCCCTCTGCTTACCATGCTATGTGCAGGTCACAGTTAATTTATTAGTATATTTCATTTAATAAGGTAAATGGTTATATTACACAAAGTGCACATTGAGATCTTATCACTCAATGTATCTAAAATTAGTTATAAAAGTGGAAGTGGAGTATTTTAACACTAGGTTCCCTCTGTCTACATGCAGGCATGCAGGCATACTGAGGTAAGCCACCTAGCTGAAATTTAAGTACAATGAGGCTTTAATTTCAGATCACGGGTATTGGCTTGCGTACTGTTTTTGCCCTTATCTCTCAGGCAAGATATACAGATGCCCAGTTTTGTGAACAATCTCTTAAAGCTTTATTGGATGTACTACAGGGTCATGCTCCAGAAGATCTTGCTAATGAATCATATGAGGTAAGGATTTTTTATTTTTATCTAAATATTAGTATATAATTTAAAAAATATATATAATATATATTTATTTTTAAATAAATTAATAAAAAAAATTGTGTGCAGATAATGGCCAATCTTCATAGCATGTTAGTGGAAGTATCAGGTACTACTTGGCCTGGTGGACGTTTGGAGGTACCTTCTACTATCACAGCTTTAAGTAGCTCTTGTCTCATAGCCTTAGCCGTAGCCCGAGGAGAGGCAGAACTAGCATTAGGCGCTGTTGCCTCATTGATTATGACTAACCAGCCCTTGACTGATCAGAACATACAGGTAAAAATTAAAAAGTATTTAGAAAATAAAACAAATTAAAATTCATCATATGTTGTCATTGTAATCTTGTACATATTATGTTGTGTAAATATTAGAGAATCCAATCATCAATAAAAAATAATCATCAATAAATAAACTTACATTTAGTTAGGCAGCTGTAATGTTTGTCACTTGAAGAACTGACTGACTGGTTACATTTTTAATGTATCAAGATTTTCCTATGAAAAACGAAAACAGTAGTAGAAATAAAGACTTGCTTTTTGCTTGCAGGAAAGTTTTTATAATATTTTGATTTTATTAAAATATTAGCTAATCATTTGTAGGTTTGCCCACTTAAACTGCATAATTATTAATTTTCAAATATGCATTACTTTCGTTTTCTAATAATAATATCATATTAAAAACAATATCTATATTAAAAAGAAAAAAAAATAAGTTTGGTACAATTAGATTGGTTAAGCCGAATTTTTTGTGAATTCTGATTTTAAAATCTGTAATTTAAAAAAATGTATTATGTCATTAAATGCCACCAATAACTTTTTTTACATATATCTTCCTTGTACATAAAGTTATCTACTACAATTTTATTATAAATATAGATACAGATTATAAATATGTTAAAATATTTATAATATTTTAATTCTAATTTATGTTATTATTAAAAATTCAATTTTTTTTTATTTTTTTAGATACCATCAAATTTAACAAAATTACAAAGGAGTGTACAGTCTGTGATTCTTGGCCCTCCGTCCCGAAATTTATGGTTAAATTTTGGAGTACCTCATAAGTCTTTAGTACGAAGCTTTCCAGTTGATTTACCATCACAGTTGACTGCAGGAACTGCTGAACTAGTAGTTCGCTCTTTAGTATCAGATGGATGTTACCTCTATGTTTTCACATCTAAAGGCCTATTAAAAATAGGCTCTGGATATGGCAGCTCCATAAGACAACATGTTTATTTATATAAAAATGACTTCTTTGCAAGTGACCGTCATGGTTGGCTGGGATTTTGTAAAGTGAGTGGATGTTTTAATAAAAAAATATAAATTTTTTGATAATGCCAGAATTGTTTTTAGAATGAAGATGCATTAATTTTCATTTACAGAACAAATTATATGTAAGAATTGGTCGTAAAAGAACTGAAGTGCATGAAGTAGACAAAGAAACACTTGAAGTTAAGAGTATAATACGCCTAGACCCGGGACAGTCCGCTACTCCTGATTGTAAAACAGCGGTATTCACTGATGGAAATTTATTAGGCTTGATACAAATCAACAATTATGTAAGTATCGTTTTTTTTACATCTGTATGTTGTACCTTATTGTTGAGACATTCCGTTCCCCACTTTGCTGCGCGTTTGCCTTAGTTAGAGCAAAGAAATGAAAAAATAATAATTAGTAATTTATTCCCTCGATTGTGATCGAACCCACAACAGTCGCGTTACATTCAGGCTTGAGCCACGACGTCCTCCTTTTATTTACTTTTACATTGAAATGTATTTTAATATATTATTAAATCGAGAATATTACAACTATAAGAAAAAAAGAGTGGCTGACCTATTGCCATCCCAAGACCCTCATTTATGAAATTTTATCATAATTAGATCAGCGTTTTGGCTCTGATTGCGTCATGGACGAAAAGACAGACAGAGCTAATTTGGAATTTATAATATTAGTATGGATTATGTAAATTTTAGCATTAAAATAAAAATGGTTAATTTTATTACGCAGGAAAATCTTAATATAAAATTATATGATGCGGAAGCCACGATTTCTGAGCGTGCACACGGTGGAAGACACACTGTAATGGCTAGGCGGGAGTTTACTGTACACCTCCTGAGGCGACGGACGCTGGTACTGGGGCGTCCCTCCTTCGATGACGGCCTATCTAGGAGAATGATTGATCTTGACTCTCCTGTAGCTATGCAGCTAGACGACAACGATGACGATCCTCTAGCGGCGATATGTGCTGGTCAAGATTTTGGCTTACTCACAACAGCTTCTGGAAAGGTAGCTAGCATGTGTCACATGTTAAATTATTCGATCAATTATCTTCTTGTTGACATACGCAAATATATCATCTTTTTTGTATTTGTAGGTCTACTATACTGGTAAAGGAACTAGCTTAGGTTACAAGGTGCCCACACCTCATACAGGCCGTTGGACTCTTATGAAAGAGACACTCTTCACTAAAAATGAAGCACCAAATATTAAAAGATGTAGAGTAGCACAGGTATACTAAGATAATTCATATTATAGTTTATTGTTTTATAATAACATCTAACATTTTGAATAATGATATTTTTGTATTTTTGTAGGTGGCCTTGGGCCATGAAGGAGTCCATGCTATACTTGTCCTAGATAACGGATCAGCATTATTCACGGGTATCGCTCGCAGAGGTGAAGACGGCGATGCCAACAAACACAGACGCACGCCAAAACCAACGCGCCCTAAGAAAATTTTAAGAGTAAACAACATATTTAAAAATTAAAAAAAAAAAACAAACACAAACAAATCTTGTGATTATAATAGAAAAAAGTTATCTGCAGTTAATCAAGTTAAACCGTTTTGTGTTGCAGGCTGAAAGACATTACATAGTTTACGCTGCTTGTAATTATGGCTCCACTGCACTTGTGACGAGACAGGGTGAAGTGTTTATGTTCGGTAAAGATACGCAACATTGTGACGAAACTGGACTTGTTACTGGCCTACGACACGAGAAAGTTATACAAGTAAATCCTATACTATTTTCGACTTATACATCACAAATCATACAATTTAAAAATTGTAATAGAATCTGAAAACACTTTTTTTTAAATGTTTGTTTGTTTGTCTGTGCATGCTAAACTCAAAAATGGCTTAACCAATTCAAATGCAGTTTTTACTATTGTGAAATACAACAGGTCAATGTCCCTTAATATTTAATGTTTGTTTCATTTCAATCAGTTTTAAATAATATGAAAATTTACTTTTAATAAGGACAGATATTGTCTGTACTGTGATCATGTTATTATAGCACTACTACTACTAAACTAATTAGTATTAAACTAATTAGTAAATAACTGTGGGTTTTATTCGGGTCGCTAGTGTGAGAATAAATTGTTTCATTACTTTGTTATACTATTCCGACTGTCTAATAAATTTTATACATTTTAAGGTTGCGTTAGGGAAAGCTCATGCAATTACATTAACCAATTTTGGCGAAGTTTACTCTTTTGGAATAAATAACAAAGGCCAATGTGGAAGAGAATTTGGATATACAAAAGAGAGTATGTATTATTTGTACTTTTTTTTATTAAATTGGTTATTGTATCATAAAAAATTGTGATATATAAGTTATGTGAAATATATGAAATGTAACAATTACTCATTATAACAGTAAAACATTTGTACTTATTTTCAATCATAAATATGTGATATGAGTGATCATTTTCTAAGCATATTGTACTTTCTTACGCAACTTTCACATGAAGTCTACTTCTATATTTTTATAGAATTTGGGCCTAACCGGAATAATGCTGGAAAGGAGGAAGCACGACTTTGTCCCGGGCCACACTCATGGAGCACGGAGTATTGTCGTATTTGTGTATTATGTCGAGAATGCACAGGTTTTGCCAGCAGCTGCCACTGTGCTACACTGCCAAGCAGATTGCCTGGCGAGTCAGTTATTCACTTGTTTTAATGTGTACTTAATACTTACTACAAGGTTACTATACTTAATACTTATATATATTAAGTATAGTAAACTTAATACTTTTTATTAAATTTGACCTTTGGAGCAGAAATTGGCGCGACATTGAGCCATTGAATATTTCTCTAGAAAATGATCGAATTTAAAAATGCTTGTCAAAGTCTAACAATTTATAAATGTGTATAGCATGTTTAATAAAAATAATAATATACAACAACATTGATTTTTTTGCCACGTGTCAGATAAAACTATCTGGTTTGATATAAATATAATTTGACAGGAGATGTGGATGTGGCGAAGGTGATAGTGGATGCAGCGTGTGTGGTGTGTGTCGGCGCTGCGCTGAACCCTCAACTTCGGGAACTGGCACAAAAACAGATAACTCAGGTTTCACTTAGATTTACTCTTACTTACGGTCGTGTATAGTTCACAAAGCTTAAGCTAATTTTTTTATTTGTGGGAGTAACTACAAAAGTGGAGTCAGAAGCAATATAGTTTATTATTGGCAATTAATAAAAAAATAATATCAATGATTTTACGCCATACATTGCATTCTCATTTTTTTTATCAAGTTTCTGATGTTTGAGTTAATATTAATCTTTCCGTCATATCATTAAAAAAAATAAAAGATCAAGCGCGGCCACATTTTTTTTTAAATTCTGTACAGTGATGGTATAGTAATGAAAAAATAACGTGCATGAACCTTTAAAAAATATAACACAAAAATAAAATATTACATATTAAATTTATGATGTTGCTACCAGTACAAGGGGTGTATGCTGATTGTCAAGAAAGCAGTATGTAAACCATAGCAAATGAGGTTACATCTACAATATATTAAATCCAAAGCCCTCGCGGACTGTATATTTTTTAATGTTTACACTTCTTTATTTTATAAAATAGTATTTCATGATTACAATTTACTTTTTATGCAGATAAAGAGCAGCTAGACCGATCTAGTCCTGGACCAGGGGTAATACCTGTACCCATTTCAGCCTCATTAGGATCAAGTTTCGGTATAGATTTGGAGAGAGAGTCCAGCATGAAAGTGAGCTGCTTATCGCCGGCAAGGGTCATTATACCCGGAGGACACCGTATAGTATCTGTTGCATGTGGACTTCATCATAGTGTACTATTAAGTGAACACGGTAAGTTAATGCCTTTACATTGTAATACTAAAGTACCAGTTACTGTATTTTTTATAAATAGTTTTTTTCCTTTGTGGTTTTATGGTATTCATAGTTATTCAACACTTACGTTTTCATAGTTCTCTTAAAAAGATCTATTTATTGCAAATGTAATGGCTGCATAGTTACCTAGTACCTATACAATATACGTCCACTTGTCGAACAGGCGAAGTGTTTACATTTGGATCAAACCAGTGGGGCGCACTTGGTGCGGGCGATATCGCTACTCACCACCGGTTGGTGCGCGTGCGCGTGCCTCGCGCCGCTAGCATCGCCGCCGGCAGCAACCACACTGCCATACTCACAAGGGATGGAGAGCTTTATACATTTGGCAGTTACCAGGTACTCGTTTTTTATAAAGCCTCACACTATCGCATATTTAGCAGGATAGTTAAAACACTCCCTTGCCTATGTACCGCTTAAATTTTGAGTCAATACGTGTGTAAGTGGCGGAACTTAACGTCGTAATAGCGCTTTGTGTTGTTACCAGAACGAGCAAATTAATATAATTGATTGCCTGGAGTAGTAATTGAAGCCACAACCGTCATGATTAAAAGATGTTCCGCTGCACAACGAGAGTGCGCCTAAACTATTATCAACAACGGTCTTAACCAACAAAAAAATAACATAACCAACACATAAATCAAAGCTCAAAAATCTCTAGTTATTTCGTTCACCACTCTAAATCCGAAATTTAAGACATCGCGCTTTATCTTATTAGATGTTTCTCTTTTTGTTTACTTAATAGAAAGGTTCATTGGGACGAGCAAGACAAGATGAACCGAGGTCTGACCGTAGTCCAGTGTGGTATGCAACACCAAGCCGCGTACCACGGATCGGCCCTCGGTACGGTTGCCGCGCAGTATGGGTTTGCGCTTCTGGAGATCAGACATTCGTACAAGTTTCACAAGCCCTTATTAACACGGACAATCTTTTTAGCGCTACTATTACGGCCAACATCAATAGTATAGGTGATTCTAGTAAACTTTAATTTAATTGTGATTTTAGTTTAAAGTGATAGTTATTCTAAGTACCACAAAAAAAAATACAACTAAAATAATTGATTTGTAATTACAGTGATACTACCAAATCGTCCAGAACATACCTTTAAGTGCATTACTATAAATAAAAGTGATGGCTCATGTAATTCGTGGACTGGGCCGGAACAGGTGGACTTTGTCAATACACTTGCTTGTTTAGATCCTTTGTATGATGTCCTATGGTGCTACCAACCACAGATGAGAGTAATGAAGTGCTATAATATAATAGCGTTTGATTCCCATAAACTACAACGATGTTGCTCAAACGACCCCGAAGCTTTTGCTGATCCTGAATTTGATTTTCCACACTATGGTTGTATGAAGAGATTAGAAGATTTTAGATACTTAGAAAGTTTTGAATGGATTAGCAACAATGACAACAAGGAATCGGAGAACATAGCCCTCTCCAGTATGTCGATACTTAACCAAGAATTAGCTATACCCTGCACCCCTGGATGTCACGTGACAAGGATGCACGCCGCATTACATTTGTTGGGTTGTTTAGATTCGCTCACTCATGCTTATGATAATAAGTATGTATTTATATAATACGTATTTCTTAGAAAAATCACATAGTACAAATATGCATGTATTTATTTTTTATTTCTTTTGTTATAGGCCACCTTTTGTGGAGTGTAAGAGGGATAACAATATAATACCCGTGGCACCGTTAGTCGAAGACTATTTGACTGTTAATAGATTTGAAAATCATGGAGGCGGTTGGGGCTATTCCGGACATTCGGTTGAAGCAATTCGTTTTATGTGTGATAACGATATCTTACTTGGTAATATATACATGAAAAGAATATATTATTTTATTTGCTTTTACTAATATGTTAAAAAACATTTCAATAATGCCACTTTTTTTCAGGTGGTATTGGCCTTTACGGTGGTCGAGGGGAGTACACTGCAAAAATAAGATTATACGACATTGGCTCGGATGGCGGCGACCAGGAGGCAGATGGTGAAATGATCTTTGAATCCGACGATATTTTTTACGAGTGTGCTCCAAAGGACAAATATCCGCTTATGTTCGAAAATCCATTTCCGTTAGTTGTAAGTAATGATGTCAAATAATACAAATTTACGACTTCGAATAGTGTTTGAATTGAATGTATAATTTTAGGCTGGTAAGTGGTACGTCGTCGCTGCTAACATCAATGGCCCCTCATCGGACTGCGGATCTTCTGGTCAAGCTATGGTGATAAACGATGATATCGGTTTTCACTTTAAAACATCAAAGAAATCAAACAATGGGACTGATGTGAATGCCGGACAAATACCGTGTCTTTTATATAATATTATGGGGCCAGACCATCCTATGCCGATTAGGCATTTAGACCTTGGTGAACCTATTATACAATTATCGAGAAACATGTCACGAAAGGTGACGGTATCGTGCTTCCGCTCACTCATATCGTTATTGCAATGGAGTTGGCGATCGTTCAGAGATATATTGTTGGACACAAACGGACAAATACCTATAAACTATCAAAAACTTACTTTGATGAAACATCAGAAAAGATTAGTGTATGTGTTACGAGCAGGTTTAAGGATTGTAAAGTCGTACATTAAAGAGGTTTATCCACAAAGTGTTAAAAAGAAGAATTCACCTGATTACATGTCTTATTTTGAATCTATTGCCGAAGTCAGGAACTTTGTTCAAGGTGTAATGGCAGAACATACACCAACTTGTGCGGCGCTTCCACGAAAGCAAGGGCGTAATAAATCCCAACGAACTTGTTATGTGCAGTTCGCACTAGAGTTAACTAACTCTGTACTGAAAGAAGCTCATGAAACATTCAACGATTGCTTTTATGCATTTTTTCCAACGCCAATATTGAAATGGAATCACTTGTGTTTTATGCTGTATCACGTGAGGGTGAGTAGCGTTTTATATTAATTTTATAGTGAGCTCGATCCCCACTCTAAGGAATGATTATAGTTAAATTAATTTTATCTCGCCACTCTGGAAGACAAGTTGTTGAGCTCTGCCAGCACGCAATGCCTCGAAGACTGAGTAGAAACAGCGTCTTAACTTTTGGTTCTCTCTGCCCACTCTGCTATGCGGAAGGAAATAATATACGTCGTATTGAGGCCGGTCCTGGCACAGGGGCAAAAATCGTGACTGTAAACGACTGGTTGTGGGTTCAATGCCCATTCGAGGAAATGAAATAATTACATAAATTTATATTTCAATTTTCTACGCTCTGGTGTCTATCAAAGCGTGGCGTTGAGTTCCGCCACTTAACACGCAATACCTTTAAAATTAGGCTGAAAGTGGGGAACGGAGTGTCTTAACACTAGGTTCCGTCTGCCTACTCTGCTGAGTGCGGGATACAGCGTGAAGCGTGCGCAGTGTTTTTTTTTCCTTATAATATTGTTGAGTTTAAGCTGATAATTTTACACTTACTTTTATTTATTTCTCCTTCGAAATAGGACGGATACGTTCCTTCGAGTCAAATTCGTGAACTGACAGCCACCTGTTCGGCGATGTGTCTCTCGCAAAGTCTTCGCGATGTCTTACAATTTATTGTGCCTTTTACACAAAGTTATACCTCTCTACAAGATTCACACCGATATGAGGCTAAGGTATTGTTTATTTGATTATTTATAATATGGATATTATTATATTCCATCACGTTCAAGGTAATTTTTCAAAATAAATATTTTTAAGTTGAAAATAAATTATATCAAAATATAGAATAGAAAGAATATATTATAGTACTCCTTTGTATCAACCTACAACAACATCACAATTTAGTCCACCAAGGTACTTACAAACTTTTACAGGTAAAAGAAATTCCAAGTAAATCTGCGACAGTACCTCGTTCGTCACACGCACAGAAACCTCCACCCGTCCCTCCTCGAGCTAAGGATTCTCAAAAAGTAGGAACGCTATATTTTTATTGCGTGGCATTCTTGGACACGCTCTTATTAAAATAGCTATTATTTATGCATATGTATAAAGAAAAGATGGTAATTCATTGCAACAGCTTCTGATAATATTGTTTTATTTTTTGTTGATATGATAATATCTATCTGCAGGCTCAGGAAAACGAGGACGACTCATGTTACCTCGAGTGGCATTTACTGGACATAATGCCCCGACTGCTCGATATCGTATTAAATCCCATCAGACAGCAATTATCTCATCGCCAGTGCGCGCCGGCGCACGACCACGGTGAAATATTAAAACAAGAGCGCTTAGCTGAGAACTGTTGCAAGTTGATAGCTCGAATCATTGCTGAAATGTCCTTCAGTGCACTGCAGTACCCTAAGGTCAGTTTTGTGTTGTGTTGCTTCAGCTAAATTACTGAAATTATGGAACAAATCATGTAGCTGACTCACTATTTTTTTATCAAAGAAAATACGTAAAGAAATTATCTTTTGGAATGTAAATAATAATTATTACTAAGAACTAAGGGTAACTTGTGCGAGCTGTTGGGGAGAGGCGATTTCTCTCTGTTTATTATTATATTTCGGCCTATTTTCATTATTTAGGATTATATTTTCTTATGAATCCGTCAAATCTCTGAAAACCGAAAATAATTTTATAAATATATGTCTCTCCATCTTAATTTATCCATCATTTCATATATTCGTATGTACTGAACACACAAATTCTACCACTGTGATGTCAATCACATCATCGTTTCTTGTGCAATCAAAAAAAGTTTACATTTATGTATTATATGTAAAAAGGATGATTCGGACGATGGTTCAACAAAGCACCAAGTAACAGCTTCCCGGTTTATGCGCGTCAACGCCACGCGGTCGTGGAGTACAGGCAACGGCAGCCCCGACGCCATCTGCTTCACCGTCGACCGTCCCGGCGTCGCGATCAGCGGGGCCTGCGTCTTCGTCGGCACCGGCCGATACGATTACACCATCGAATTGTTACATGATGTATGTATTCACTTACTAATAACGCAACTACGCTTACATTTATATTTTCATTTCTTCGCTCTGGTGTCGAGGCAAAGCGCGGTGTTGAGTTCCATCATTCAACAGGCAATGCATCCGAAATTCGTCAGAAAATAGGGAATGGAGTGTCTTAATACTAGGTTTCCTCTATCTACCCCGCTGTGTGCAGGATACAGTGTGAAGCTGATTTATATAACTTTGAATATGCTACAGATGCGGACTTCATCTGATGAGACGAATCCGACTCATTGTTGGGTGAGCTGCGAAGTGACAGAGGGAACATTCAACGCTACAGAAGCACATAACGATATGGTTCAAGTTAAATTCACAAGACCTGTTATACTTAAAGTAAGTTAATATTTATACCATTATCTCTTTTTTAATTTAGTGGTATTTGGTGTTTTGCTGGTAGTACAGTAGTGCTGTGGAGTGGGTTCTGTTTCTATTTATTTTTATTTTACCTTGTGGAATAAACTCCACTTAAGCTAAAGACAATGCTCTCTTGTATTTCCAATTACATCGAAATGATATAAAATATCTTTATGTGCTTGGCTGACAGCCACTTTATAGTTTCTAATGGCTAAACAAATCTAAATAGATTAAGATTTATGTTTAGTCATTAAAAAATAAATGTGTTGAAGCAAATAAATGTTTTTTTTCATTCATTTTTAGGACGATACACGTTATGCTTTACGATTTTGCTGTGATGGCGCACGTACTGCTAGCGGTGATTGTGGTCTACCCGCAGTTACTGGACCTGATGGAACCACCTTTCATTTTTCCTCCTGTTCGCTCAGTTTTAATGGGACCACTCTCGCCAAAGGCCAGATTCCTTGCCTTATATACTACAGGTTAGTGAAATGCTAAAATAGAAAGAAAGCTTGAAGTTAAAAAGATCATTATTTATAAAAATATTATTTTGTATACTAAAAAAATTAAAGAAATAATTTTCTTAATTTTTTTTTGCCTAATATTACAGCCAGATGTTAAAAATTTAGTGGTGGTTAAAGTATGAATATATAAGTAATAGAAAATGCGTTCGCACAGGGCTAAATGGCACAACGGCGGCGCTGTAGAAGCAGCGGCTGCTTCCATAGCTCCTGGTACAGTGGGTAGTGTAATCCGCGGGGAGTATTTGCAAGACGATACGGAGTGGGAGAGGGGTACGGCGCGCGAGACGGCGGTAGCAGTCGCCATGATGGTGGCGGAGCGCGGCGGGGCGCTGCTGGCGGCGCTGAGGGCGCTGTGCGCGGACGACCTGCGCCGCGCTGCGCCTCTCCTTGCCGCCGCACCCGCGCTTAACACACTGCTGCCACACGCACTTGCCAATTTGGAAGGCCTCCATGATTCTAACGTGATTATATATTTATAATAAGTTATACGTTACGTATATTTTTAAGTTAAACATTAAAAAAAAATTTTGTACAGACTACAGATACGTACAGTCCGCGAGCTGTGCTTTGCATTTGTGTCAGTGTTAATATAGATCGTAGATGCAACATCCTAAACCGGTTTGTACTGACCGCAGCATCATATATTTAATACTTAAATTTTTATGTTTGGCTTATTAAAAGTTGACATGATCACTGTACCTACGACAATGTATAAATGCACATTTGTATATCATATAGCAAGCAGTAAAAAAAAACACAAATTTCGTGGAAATAACGCCTCCTTGAAACGGAACGATCCATTATTAAGGTAAATTAAAACTATGAGTAAAAAATTGATACCAACTTAAACTAAAAAATTGATATCAACTAAAAAATTGATATCAACTAAAAAATTGATATCAACTATGAGTAAAAAATTGATACCAACTATGAGTAAAAAATTGATACCAATTTTTCTTATTGATTTCTAATAATAAACTATTTAAATTTTTCTTCTTTTGGCTCTGCTTTTAGTGATCGATCATACTAATGCGAAGCTCTGCTTAAGTCTCGAAGGGACGATTCATTAAGTACGTCAAACATCAAAATTTTGAGAGGCTCCAAAATTTGGTGGCATCATATTTCAAAATATCATATACAAACATATTTTCAGTACTGTTGTTTTAATCTAATAATTACTATTTGTAATCGCAAGATATCATACTAGATAGGACGAGCATTACAAATCTAACCAGCTGTGACACAGACGATATTCGTGTGACGTAATTTATGGTTCGACTCTAAAAATTAAAATGCTGCCGTAAACCCTCTTCGTTAATTATATTAAAAAAAAATATCATAAAATATGTTACAGAGTGTGGTTCGTCTTCTTGAAATAATTCACCAGCTGCTCCCGCATGTTGCGGCCATTAACCACGCGCTACCCAGTCCTGATGACATTCCTACCGCTACCACGACCAGTCAATATTACACGTGGGTGGAAAGCGAGCACCCATACAAACAATCTTCAGTTATTAATAAAAGGTTACTTTGGACATTTAAATATTGTAATATTTCTGATTTACATTAAACTAGAGAGATTTAAAAACACTATGAATTATTAAAATAATATAAGACAGAAATAAATCTTCCGAGCTAGCTATAGATTCCTGTAGGATTGACTACAGACTTTATTATGTAATTTTAAGACTCGTAAGTGTTTGTAATAGTTTCATTATATATAAAATGTTTTAGAGAAAAAAAATACTACCTAATTATAATAATAATTTCTAAATAATAAAACAATGTTTCATACAGGGTGTTATTTCCGCCAACGGTGTCTTGGATAGTGTTAGAGATGGACCCGCGCAGTATCACCGCGCAGTCGGAGGACACTCTAACCGTGTACGCCATAGCCGGGGCGCCGAAGCACCGCTGCCACTGCATAACGGACGCACGGGTCGCCGACCCACCATTCCGCAAGGTATATAAGGTAGCGGTCGTCCATTAATTCCATTCATTGTGATCACATCGCTACACAGCCACACTGCTACAACACACCGACTGACCGTCTACCGAGTATATAATCTGCACCGCTGATGTTTGTGTTACAGATGTCACCTGTTATAGAGTTGCCTAATTTACAGTGGCGAAGGGTGAAAGCTTATAGAAGGTAACTCGATTTAAAAAAAATCTTTACCTTCGTTCGCTATTTCTACGGAGGAGCGCCGCTTAATCGTTGTACGATTTGCGTTACAATGACACAACACTTTGTTAAAATATTTGTAGCCGGAACAATACACATGTGTATTTAATGACATACTATATAATTTTATAACTAAAATCAAAAAGAAAATTTATATAGTTAAGCCGAAAGGAATCGAGTTAAACCCTTCGCTACAGCTAATTTGCTATTAATATATACTTACATTTAAGACAGCTAAAAAAGAAGCTTATGCTTAAATAATGTCTCAAAAAAATATATAACATTCTTAAGTATATCCGTGTAAGTGCGAAACGGTGTTACATACTGTCTAGCTCTAGGTGGTCAGTCTCATTACACATGTGTATTGTGTAATGTGTGCCTTGGGGCTAATTCCATAATATGAATATGTGATGCATTGTTTGGTTTTAAAACTCACTCGCCGTCATTCATTTTCATAATAGATCAAATAATAAAATAGATTAGTCAGTAAAATCTTTAATAATAATTATCTAAGAGATGCGCAGCGAATATAGTGAACATAATTTGCTTTTAGTACTTACTGTTTAATGTGTGTGTGTAATATTCAATATCTCCTAGTTTTTTTCAAGATAAAAACAAACGTCGCAATGAATAAGACGTATTTGAAGAGAGATTTTTTTTTCAAATAGATTTCTAAACAAAAAAATTATATAGGCTCGTTAACATGTATTTTCAAAAAAGGATAATTTTAAAAATATAGAAGTCGTATAAAATTACATATGTTTGTAATTCCGGTACTTTTCAAAGTTTATTTTTATAAATTGAATCTGTAAATGCCTGCCTGTAGTGACTGTAAATGCGACTATTTGCGGATTGGAACCCCACTTAAGCAAGTGAAATATTTACTTAAATTTATATTACCATTTTTTCTCTCTGGTGCCGAGTAAAGCACCGCATTGAGTTGTGCCAACACCCAATGCCTTAAGTATCAGCGTAAAGTGGGGAACGAAGTGTCTTAAGGTTCCCTCTACTGCAGTAGGATACAGTATACAGCGTGACCCTGATTTTTTGATTTCATTATTAGTTTTAGAATCTAGGTACTCTGTACAAAGTAATTCTAAAATAATATAAGTTCTTATGAAATGTTCTTACGAAAATTATACCACTTACAAGAGATGGATCTTTACAGCGACTGGTCCAGTTAACTTCAGAGACTGGCGAAGCAGAAGAGCTAGAAGAGACTAGCTCCGATGCGCCGTGCATGCATTACAATTGTACTTATGTCAGTGTCACGCCTAAATTGTCTAACATGTGAGTAGCCTATACATTATTTGTACATATTAAATATATGTTTTGATTAACAAATGAATTGTAATTTTTTTTGTATTGTAGTCCAACGGACAGGCCACAAAAGTCCCTATTGGTGCCGGGAAATGAAGTAATTTTCTCCCTAGAAACAACCTCAGACTACATAAACGATTATAACAAATCTAATAAGTAAGTATTTAGATTCATATAATGTGTTGAATCGAGCTATTTATTCAAAAAGTTGTAGATATTGCACACGTATCTACTTTCTTTTATATATTTTGTGATATGTGTGCAATATTTACACTTTTTTGAGCCGCTTTCTAGTGAAAACCGCATTAGAATCTGTTGCGTAGTTTGATCGGTCTAAGCGTACGTCCAGTGATATCATTTTATACTAATAAAAATATTAGGTATAGTAACTTTGTTTACCAGGCATTTTATGTGTCAATCGACACATTTGATAATCGGAGTTGAACGTGCGCCGCCTCATCATTGCAGTTTGCGGTTATGAGAACGTTCAGTTAACTTTTTGTATAATTTTTTTAGTAATTAATTTTTTTTTTCACGCTGTATTCTGTACGCAGCAGGTAGTAGATAGAGAAAAGTGTGTTGAGTGACGGAACTAAACGTCGCGCTTTGACTCTACACCAGAGCGAAGAAATGAAAATATTTAATGTTTAATTTTTTTGAGTGGAGAGCCAACCCACAATTTGTTGCGAGTTCGATCGCCACACGGGTAAATGAACTGCTTACAATCAGACGCTTGTGCCCATGCGCCACGACAGGCTTCGAAATTTAATCTCCGTATTGCGTGTACAGTGAAGAGAGCCGTTTTGGCTTCCGATGCCTATGTGTGGGCTACGAGGAGGCGCCATTCACGAATGTCAAAACTGGAGGAACTCTCGGCGGCTTAGCGACCCTAGAGATGGAGCTCGTACACCTGGGCGCCGCGTGCGCCGCTCGACTCCTCGCGCCCGATCTAGACGTACCGCCTCTTACTCATGGTAAATTATTATATTATGTGTAATATATCATATGTTATGTTATAGTTTTAAGATGCATGCAAAATAAAAGCATGCACTCGCAAATTCAAACAAATGAATCAAGTGATATAATTGTGACGTACGTTGACAAAATGAATGTAGAAATGCAGGCGTATTGCTATCGGTAATAAATAAGCGGACCGAATCTGCATTGGACAGATACTCAGAACGGCAGGTACTAGCGAGGATGTTGTGATGCTAAGGTGGTTTTGACACTTCGAGAGAATGATTGACGCAAGAATGGCAAAAAAGATTTATGGAGCGTGAAGAGTGAGGCAAGACGAGCAGACGGAGACCTCTGTTTAAAAGCATGAGGACCCCGACATGAGGGCGGTATGTATGAAGACGTTGAGGCAGCGAAAGAGGTATGCAGAAACCATAGCATTTGGCTTCTTTGGCTACCACGCCGGCGATAAAGCGTGAAACTAAGATGAAACTTATATACGAGGAACGTTCAATGAATTCTTCAATTAACACAAAAATATTTTAAATTTTTAATGTATTTTACCATAAGTGTATTTTTCAAGCCGATACCGAGAATACATTGAACGCACTTCGTAGTATTACTTTTCGTTAAGTTACTATTATGAAGCTGGTACCGAAGCCTCGTGAGAGAGTCCGACTCGCACTTGACCTGTTATTCATTTTACATTTCTTCGCACTTGACCAGTTTTTAATTTATTTCAAAATAAAGTTTTTTTTATGAAAAATAGTAATACTAACACTTCTAAATTTTTTTTAATAACTATTTTATTTTATGTTAAATCCAAGATTGTACTTACTTTAGCTCTTCAATTTTCAAGCAATTGAAAAACATTTTCCATAATTATTGGTTTTTATGTCATTGTAAAATAACATAGATATGAACAAAGGGAAATGAATGCCAATTCAAACATTACGTGTTGAGTAAGTGTGCGTGAACTGAGTTGTCATTATTATCCTGTGTAAATGTGTATATTGTGCAGATGTATATGTATACTATGTATATATATGGTCACGACCTGATATCATATCTATATTATGCTAGTATTAGTGCTAGTTTCACATACTTTGAAGTTTAAATGCAGAATTAATAATCCTTTTTGAATAAATCGATTGATATCTATACAACAATCTAAATCAAATCAAATCTAAAGGGAAAATAAATGTTGCAGTATCGTTGTGGATATAATTATGATACCGAGATAAATTTCGATTGCTATATTAATAGCAATAAATTGTCTAAAACGGGTAAGCATGACGACATCTTCTTTAGATAAAAATACCTTTTGTAAATTATCATATTATTATAAATGTAAAGATCGAACATAAATGTCAAGGTTTTTCATATACTTATTTTTAAATCTACAATATATTCGATACCAACTATGTGCAACATCTAGAAGTTCTCTACAATGAAAATATTGACAGTTACTATTCTAGATTTAAGATACAAATAATTGTTTATTACACTAATTATTGATAATATTAACGCATTATTGAAACATTTGGCTATAACGTAAGACATTCAGTTAATTGAAAGTAAGAGTCACCATTAAACGTCACGAGCCTAGTGTCAATGTAGATTAAATAAGTTAAAAATTAAATTAAATCAGCTTCACGCTGTATCCCGCACACAGCAGGGTAGGCAGAGGGAACCTAGTGTTAAGACACTCCATTCCCCACTTTCTGCCGAATTCTGGAGGCATTGCGTGTTGAGTGGCAGAACTCAACGCCGCGCTTAGCCTCGACACCAGAGCGAAGAAAATGGAAATATAAATTTAAGTAAATATTTCATCTCCTCGAGTGGGGATCGAACCCACAACCAGTCGTTTTTACAGTCACACTTCGTGCCACTGCGCCACGACGGGCATCATAAGTAAAATATAAATTATTATATATTTGTTTTACTCTTTTAACTTCATTGTAATGTTTACTGTTACGTAGAATTACTAAACTAAATTATTCTTTAGAACTGACATTGTTATATACATATATATATATATATATATATATATATATATATATATATATATATATATATATATATATATATATATATATATATATATATGTGAGGTGTATGTTCTTCACCAGTTATCATATACCTCCTATAGTACTTGCGTTGTATTTATTCTTATGGGTTTTATGATTAGGCGACTTGATTTAAGTCTGCCTGGCGGCGTGCTTAGAATATAATGCTGCACGTGTGTTACACTGATCCATTGTAGTCCAATATTGTGGCACAAATAAGTCATACTTACAGTCGTTCACGTTCTCCTTTAATTGAATCAAATTTCCTCGTAAAATTGACAAATGGTTATTTCATGTTAAATTATGAATCTGAACTTCAAAATTTGTCATTTAATACCTATGTAGTAAATTGTAAATGTGACTTATTATATGTTAATTATAATAAAAAAATATATGTATATAGAAAATTATGATATGGCGATAGTCAGAATAATACGTGAAAATTTTTTGTCGCCGTAGCCACGATAGTAGAAGTACAGATGCATGCGATGTCGTCTAGTACGGCTGGTGCTGGCGACGAGTCAGGCACAGACGAGACTGAAGCGCTCCTCCTCTCACGTGGTCTTGAATTAGGATCTCCACCCACAGTGCACGCTGTGCTAGATGGCATGCCGTTGCTTAGGTGAGTGTACTTTTAAAAATACTACATAAAGTCAAGCATCTCAATGTTTGCCAATAGCCTCATGTTGTATTCTATATATACTGCTGTATGTGGGTAAGCCGAGAATTCCTAGTGTGAAGACACTACTCTACCCAGTTTTCACTCAATTTTTAAAATACTACTCGTTTAATGGTGAAGCTAAGTGCTGCGATTTATTTATCTTTTTACCTTTCTCTAGTAATAATCTAGAGAGAGGGCAAATGAAAAAAAATTATTCCCCCGAGTAAAAATCGAACCCATATTTAATTCAGTCGTATCAGTCATATTTAAATTCAGTCGTATGACGGCTTTGATCAATATTTTTTATGCTTATTATAATGTACATATATGTGTATAAATGTACAATTTATAGAATTAAATGTAATAAAAAAGTCATAAGTGTGAATTTATGTTGAGTAGATATTCGAAACTAAAATGTCAAAAGATGCTCAACATACGAAACGCAGATGGTCGGTGCCCACTCAAGTCAAGCAAACCCCTTTTCTTAATGTAAATTAGGAATGTATTTATGTCAAAAAATATATAAATTTTGAAAACTAAAAATTTCCGAATGTGGTGAGTATTATGGTCACAATTATAAAGTAAAAAGTTAAATATCTAAGTGATTTCAGTAATTACCGACAAATTAATGTAATTCTTCTACTGACCCACGGATGTCGCATTCAATCACCTGCGAGTATACCAATTGACTTAAGTGACCCCACAACAGCTCGTGTCATTTCAATGACTCTTATTTCGCTTAAAATCTTCCAAAGAACGAGAAACGTTGCATACATATATCACAGCTACAACAATAAATATATATCACAAGCTTTTATTATTATAATCTCTATTATTAAAAAATATGAGGCATGTAAATGATTTTTGTGATTTATATATCAGTGTGTATCTTGTAAGCGAGTGCAAAGTTCCTCATTTGAGTCTTAGACTATAATACAATAAAAAATATAATTTTAATTGTGGTAAGTTTATTAATTATTCAAGAAAAACCATTATCTGCTAATTAAACTTTTATATGTGTGTTATGCCAAATGTATAATACTATTATACATTTTGGCATAACACACATATACAAATAAAAAATAAATTCGTCCTAATTTACTTTGTATTCCAGAGTTTACTAATTATTTCCTTTGAAAATGAGGCGGATTGTCTTACAAGAAAAAGGGGCATTATACTCGTATGTCCGTGATTAGAGACATAGCGCTAATAAACGTAACTACATATATACTTGTGTTGTGTAAACACAACAAAGACAAGTTTTCATGGCTGTGGGTTATATATTTATAAACGTTCTAGTTTTTTTTAGGATTCATAAATACTGTGATAATAATATTATAATAAGCTAAAGTTTGCTGCCGTATTTTTTTTTAAAGGTAAAAAAAGCTCCCTGATAAATTTCATTTGAACATATTCTACGTTGTATATAATAATTAAATAGTATTACTGGATATTATCAAAATCTGAATAAATATCCTATTATATGTAACTAAAAATAATTTCAAAAAATTATCCTAAGTATGTACGTACAAAGTTATGAACATCATCGTAACGCCATGCGAACTTAGAGATGGTGGTTTATAGAAAAGAAAAAGAAGTAAGAAATGATTCCCTCTCGGGGGAACGTATGATTTATATGTTCTCCCAAAATAATCTAGTTTATTTAAAGAGTAGAGTTAGATTCACATCACATAAGCCACACCTTACAGAAACTGCGCCACGGCAATTGCATAAGGAATCATTCATCATTCGCATTTATCTAAGTACTATAATATATTATTCAACTCGCTTTGCAAGGTCACAATATTATTAATAGACAAGTACAAGAACTATGATGACGCAGTTGCAGCTAGATATATATATTTGCGTAAAACTAAATTTAAAAAAATAATAAAATATTTATATACTAGAAAGAAATATACATATAATAACTATGACTATATTAAAAATAACTAATTATTATTTAATCACTGCGTAAATAAATACAGATTTATTACAAAAATTACGCCAACTGCCAATGCTAACACCAACATTTAAGTTTATTATTTAAAGGCCGGTAACGCGCCTCTAGCACCTATGGTGTTACTCGAAGTCGTGGGCGGCGGTGATCATTTACCATCAGGTGACCCGTACGATCGTTTGCCTTGTCCTTTTCATAATATAAATAATAGAAAAATGATCTTGACATGTTGTTAAGGTTACATTTTTATATTATTACTGTTCAATTTGTGAGCTAGGAACCTAATAGGACATAATAACACGTACATTAATTTGAACGAAAATCTAAATAAGTATGTCACAAAATAACAAAATGTTAGCTTACTTACCAATCATTCGCTTATTTAATTCGGAAATATCTTTTGAAATAATTAAAAAAAAAATATTTATGACATTTCTAGGATTTAGCATTTAAAAATATTAAGTGAATGATGCACGTTGTGATGGTAATGATAAATAAATTATATAAAAATGTAACACAAGATTTCAGTTGAGCTGTTTATATTAACCTAATTTTACAATCAAAGAGCAATTAAAGTATATATCGATCACAATTATATATTCTTATAATAAGAAACGAAATTAAATCATAAACCTACTATTGGCACAGTATTTTTTATTTTCAAACTTTGAGGTAGCATCTCTATTTTTCATAACAACAAAGATATATGTAACTTAAACTTAACATATAGAATGATATTTCATATTAAAATAAACTTGATTACAGATCCGTAGTTATTAATTCTGCTCTTTCGACTACTATATGAAATTCAGTTTCTCTATAGGTTTTCCCATCTGGCATTACCACATTCATCTTCTTCTTTTTTTCATTTTCACGTCTCACAATAAAGAAAATGACTACTACTGCAATCAGGATAACAATCAAAACACCCACAACCACAAAAATCCAAAAAGTTTGTTTAAATGAACCACAACGACTGTTAACAAAAGTAGGTAGAGACATATAATGTGCTTCAAGTTGATACCAACAATTAATTATTCCTTTTTGGTGGCTTAGTACTACTTGCCATTCTTCTGCCAATTGACAGCTGCATTGGGTGTTAAGATTTAGCCCATCTATTCGAAGTGATAAGGATGTTTCATTGTATAACAGAGAAGAGGGGTTCACTGAAGTCATTGTATTATTGTCTATCAAAATTTCTTGACGACCCAAAACAGACAAAATTTCTGCATCAACTGTTAACCCTAAAAAAGCACCCTTGCTTATTGACGTCACAGTGTTATTTCTGAAAGTTATAGGTCCTTTTGAAGTTATGTGAAAAGAGTCACCTTCCAATGTATCTATAATGTTACTTTCTATCAATACTCTCTTTGGTGAACTGACAAGAAATGTTAAACTAGATAGTAGCTTGATAGTCATTCCTTCCATTCGAAACAGGTTGATTACTTCTACATCTGACAAAAATCTGCTTGGTAGGGATCTAGCATTACCACCTTTCAGTATAAAGTTTTCTGTGGTAAACTTCTTGAGAGCCTGTATCTCTATTTTATCATACACATTGTTTGAAAATTCTATATTTTTAACCCCAGTTAAACTTGAAAAAGCAAAGGGCTTTAGATTAATTATTTTGCTATCTCTAATAACTATATCGTTAATTTGCCCCTGAACCGCATGTGAGGAAATTTCGGTTAGAGTACTATTAATAATTGTTATTTTAATTCCTGGGTTAACTTCATTATCCCGAGGAAACGGAGACCAGGTTAAAGCTCGTTCACTTATAATCATATTTTCAATATTTCTTAATTCTATAGTTCTTAGTTGAATAAGATTTCGTATTGTTTGCGATAGGAATAATACACGTTCACAGCCATTTATTATAATAGATGTCGCTCTCGGAGGAACTCTGTATGCTCCATCAGGCCTCAAAGTTAATTCCTGAAATATAAGCAAGTACTAATTACATCTATTTGACATTTATTGAATCTATAATAATACATTTTGAATATTTACGTTAAATTCTCTGGTACAATTGCATATTAGCCTTGTAAACGAGTCACATCTGCATGCGTCTTCCTCACAGGCGGTGGGCACGGCGCGCTGTGCAAGCACCTGTGTCAGCAACAACACTAGTTGCCAACATGTTGCCCACCTCATTCTCATGATATTACGTCACCATTGCAAGTCAGCTAAAAACAAATAACCACGGCTTAGTAAGGAATTTCTGCATATTAGATTATTAATTATTATTGCTTAACTAAAGTAGCTTATTGGATTATTAAAACAGCTTATGCTTAAAAACTTATACATTCTTGAAACAGCGACTTTATAATTTATTAAAACTTTCTTGTTCTTAACGAATCTTACCGTAACTGCATGTTCAAATGCACACTGCATTTAAACATGCAGTTACGGTAAAAACCAAAGGTTCGTCATTATTGTATAGTTCAAAACTTCACCGCTCTTATAAAACTCATACGTAATGTTTTAAGCATTTTTTTGTATAATTTATACCTTTGATAATATAGTCCATTCTTTGTGGCTGTCTTACTTATATTTTCTCGTAATTGTTCAGTTTTAATCAACTTATTGTATTTTTCATCACTTTTGTTATATTAAAATTAAACTAGTGTAAATGTAACTGTGCTTACTCACTAGAATCACAGAGAAGTATGTGAGTCAGAGTAATATCGTTATCGGCCGCGTTATCAGATATGTTAGGTAGGTTCACGTTACAAATATGTGTATTAATTTCTATATAATATTAGAGGCCACAAAGGTATTGGTAGCATTTGAGTCATATTTGCGGATTTTTTTTACGAATTTGATGATCAATGTGATTTTAATTGCTTAGAGAACATAGACTATTGAACAAAAAAAATATTACGGAATTCATTTGAAAATTTAAGCAAAAATATATGTACAAAGGTATGACTTACATTTGTGTAGTAATAAATATAATGCATTAATAAAGTTGAGACGGCAGTAATCAATCGTCACTAGGCTATCCTTATCTAGCAAAATACAGATAAATAAAAAAGTTTGAACGTTACAACATACATAACAACATTAGGTTTTGGAAATTGTAATCTATTCGGAAAATCGTTTTAATTTTTACTTAATCGTGCTGTTTTATAATTTGTTTGTTTCGCCTGATTTGAAAAGTTCTAATAGGTAAACTACACTTTTTTTAGCATCCTGCTGCGTCCCACATATAGCAGGGAAGTCAGTCAGTGGTACCTAGAACTCAACGCCGCGCTTTGCCTTGTTACCAGGCAAAAGCCAGGCGCAGTGGCCCACGCGTGTACGCTTTGCGTTCAAATCATGGGCTTGAGCCACTGCGCCACGATGGCTTAGAACTACATCATGACGTTTTGATTTGATTATCTACAATCTATGTATGTTTTTAAGGTGTCAAGTAGCAAAGAATTGCATTTATACACCCGTCATATATATAATTAAAAAGTAAATTAAATCAGCTTGACGCTGTATCCCACATACATCAGGGTAGGCAGAGGGAACCTAGTGTTAAGACACATCGTTCCCCGCTTTTCGCCGAGTTCTAGAGGCATTGTGTGTTGAGTGGCGGTACTTAACGCCGCGCCTCGACACCAGAGCGAAGAAATGAAAATATAAATGAACGTAAATATTTCATCTCCTCGAGTGGGTATCGAACCCACAACCAGTAGATTTTACAATCACACCCTTGTGCCCCTGCGCTGCTGGACTAAAAGGCATTGCAATATTTATCGAAAATCTCGTTTATGACTAGTTGCGTTTAAACAAATCCGAAGTTCAAGACCGGTTTTAAAAGACCCTCAACATGATATTGTTCTTTAAAACATACCAAATATTAGTTTAACTCCAAGGTTTCTCAATTTTAATACAATAACTTTAGTTTAAATTATAAACTACATCTGTATGTATTTATTTTTGTTTATAAAAACAAGATTATCCTGCCCACAAAGTGAAAACCACATGAAACCTGTAAAGTGGTTTGAAAGCTAAATTAAAAAAAAAATAACGTATTGGTTAAGCTAAAACAAAAAAAGGGAAGTAACTTAATTTAGATGTGGTTGAAATTATCGCCAAAGGTATTACATAGTAAACATTGCAGCATAGTCAGCTTAGATCATCTTTCAAGTAAGTGCATTATGTGCAAATGATAATAGTCATATAAATACTCTATGTTTGAATATCCTTACATTGCGATATTACTGAAACCTATAGTAATCAGGTTGAAATACATGCTGTATGAAAGCTGTATGTTATAGGTATGTATGTATCATTGATAAATTTGAAATATTTAAAATTTAGAATACATTCACTCAATTTTTTACGCACTTTATTATAAAAAAGAAAATATTGAAAATATCTGGTAATTTTTATTAGAGTTAAAATTTTTGAAAATACAATTTTTACAACACACACCCTCATTCTTACAAAATGTAAAAAAATATCTTTGAAATTTATAAACATAACTCATTACACGAAAGGCTAAGAAAGGTCGGCACGTTGATTACATTAGTCTTTGTTTTGATTGAAGTTTCTTGAAACTGAACCAGAGAAGCTACTTGAGATTATAAATAAATATCATAGGTACATAAATCTCTAACGCTGTATTTAAACACAAGAATCCAGTATAGTGTATTGAAAATACCGTATACTATATTGAATATAATTATAGTTTTAAATCTATTTGGAAGATTTTGAAAACTATTGGCTATTACTGAGTACTTTTGTAAATACAAAAAGATGAAAAAAATACATAAGACTAATACGTTTTATTATAAGATGTCATTAAATACTGTTAAGTTTGATTTTTTTTTCTTATTACATTGTTATATTTACTTTGATTACGTAACTTATGGAGAGTTAATATAGATATAAAAATTTTTGTTAATATGTATTGTATATCAAAAGTTTTAGCGCGACTGATATAATTTTATATCCATTTAGTTGTTTATCGCTAAACCGAAGGTACTGATCACACAAGCATTCTTATTTGATTGATGTGGCGTCAGATATCGCTATGTGCATTATTTTAACATCAGAAAAGATGTAAGAAATTATAAAAAGTCTGGTTTGGATTAATTTATAATTTTTATACGTACGCAATTAGACGCTGACTACGGTTTACCTAATACCTATATGATTAGTTGTTTGTTTGAAGTGTTTTAATAACAGCACGATTTAGTCCAATGTATTCGCTTTAAAACATAGGTTACATGCCAAGTTTTCCAGTACAATGGTAAGATTTATGTATAATATCATAAAATTGAAAATAATTTTACTAACCTCATAAAAGATTGAGAGAAGCGGTGCAACATAATAAAAATACTCATTAAAAACTGGTAATTGTTCCATTAAACACTAGATATCTTATATTGTGACGTATTATATAAAATGGAACAGTCTCTATAGCGGTGTAAATAAAAGGTACAATATAATGTAACGCACGCGCCGCGTCAGTTGCCGCGTTAGAGACCGACTGTGACTGAGCGGTGAGCGCTCACGTCAGTTTAGTCGCCACAGCGAACCTTCCGTCTTGGCGTGACCGGTGTGTGACCAACCGGCGCTGGCGACGTAAACTAGTGTATGAGCATTTCACGCAGTCCGCGACTGTCGACCTTCGTGCCTGTTTGTATAGCAAATAATTATCTATATACTTCATTATGTCTTTTTTTTTTCGTAAAATACTCAAATTTATGATATCATCACAAAATATGTATTTCGTATACTCGTACTTTGATCAATTATTTCTTATTGTATGTGTTATTTTTTTTAAGAAAATATAATTTGATTATTATTATAAAAGTAAAGATTACTCTTTACTAGTAATGTAATAGCAATAACAACGTATACGACATATGTAATGTACCCATATAATATTAGTATTTTCTTTTAAGGCCTTATCTTAGTTTATAAATATAGGTAACACAGCTTCACACTGTATCCAACACATAGCAGGGCAGGCAGAGGGAACCTGGGAATCTAGTGTTAAGACACCGTTCCCCTTATGACACTTTATTTTCCCAGTGCTTAGTTTATATGTAGCTTCATATGGATTTAAAAAAAAATAATGAGATGAGATGAGTTAATTTTGAGTTTATTGACTACGGAAAACAATATTTACCTCTTTTTACATAAAACAAGAATATAGAAGACTAATATAATATTCGTTTCTACATCTATCTGTGCAAAAGTGAAGCCTGCAATTAATAAAACGGTTAATTGAATAAAATCGAGTTTAAGCAAATTCAAATATTTAGCAGTGTTTATGTCATTGGATAAGGAATACTATTGTTTTCTTTAAAATAATTTGAGTATGTATATCTTTTTATTTTTTTTGTAATTTGTAAAAAATAGAATCCTTAACAGATAGACTGTTCTGAATTTTTTGTACATCTGTTTAAGATATATTAATGCAAATGAACATTATTGAAATTATCACATATAATATAAATGATAGTTTAAGCCAGCGAGCGATTGCAATGTAAACGTACAAAAATATGTTTTTACGACATCGTATCGTCATCTGTGACTATTTTCCCCTTCCCTTCCCTTCTTAGCCTATGTGTTTTCAGAAGGTCAACTCTATCTCTGTATTAAAATTCATTATAATCGGTTAAGTAGATACGTAACAGTCTGTTGTCCCTTTCCTATTTATAATATTAGTCCTAGTCAGAATTAGTTCGAGAGCTTAGTTATTAAGGTCGGTCGGTAAGTCGGTTGATTTGTATTTTTTATTAAAAAGTTATTGTTTATGTAGTTTTTAATTTTAATTGAAATTCATAAAGAACCTTCTTATTTTTCAGTTCAGTATCTATTAACTATATACTAAGCAAGAACAAGAGGTTTAAGGTATACCTTTTTTTAGTTTAGATAATAAGTAAATTTTATAAATTTTTTACCAAAGAAATATTATGTGGAATGTATGATTATAATATACAATATATTGCACAAATCTTTATCCACATTTTAGGAAATAATTAAGATTAAAAATAAACACAAATTACATTTAACATTTATTTCATTTGCAACATCAATGGAATAACATATAATTACAAGTTGAATAACCTTATTATAGTTAATTGCAATAATTTATATTTATTCTTAGTAAGAGGTTATTATATATTAGTGTTTTATAATATTTTTTACAAATACGTAGGGACAGGAAATTAAAATATTTGAACATGTTCAATAATATTACGAATATAAGTTACCATATCAATCGTACTCATGTCAAATATCATACAATTATCTTTAAAAAATTACACAAATAGTGAAACAGCAAGGAATATTGTTTTTGTAATAGTTTAAGTTATCTTTTTGTATCATGAATAGTACTTTTAGTTACATCGGTTTGAACCGACATAATAAGTTTTTAAATATGAATTTTTATTTTAGTTATAAACTAAAAATAAAATTTGAATTAGATATATTTCTTATAAATAAATTGTAAAGTAAACAGAATCAAAAATAATTCACTAACCTTTGGGACGATAGTGAGTCGAGTCTATTTTTTGAGAATAGTTAGTTCACAAAAATATTTTTAAATAAAGAGATTTTCATTTAAAGTAGAAGTAATTTTACTAAAATAAATGGGTAACTTAAATTTGGTATATTACCTTAATAATTAAGTTACAATAATAAATTGTAACTTAATATAAACATATCTACTATAAATGCTTTAAAAAATTTCAAAATATATTTTTACAGTAAAATATATTTCTTGAGTGATTCATGAACGTAAATGATGACATTTCTAAGTTGTATCATCTTACTGTAACCTAATTTTATTAAAGTGGATGTTCCAGTCACTAATATTACTTAAAATTAAATATTTTAGCAAAATATTTACAAAAGTTATAACTAAATCTGGCATGACACAAATATTTATATTCAAATAATTATTAAAAATAAACAAACTAAATATCACAGCAAAGAAATATTAAGCAAAATCACGCAAATTGCTTTGACGTAGGCGCGATCTACCTTTGTCACAGATATTATAATTCCGAGATCTCAGCTCAAGGGCCAGTAGTAAACCTGTATATTGCAGGTATTTAGCAATAGCATGTTTTAGTCTGAACTCATCCGTGCCGAAATGATGTACCCTCTCCTGGGTCAGTAATTACAATAGGTTTTTCTGGCAATGGTCTATTTATCATTTTACTTGAGGAATTTGAATTTGTTGATTTATTTGATTTAGTTGTTGACGTAGGACTAGTTATTGCATTAAACTTAGAAACTGGATTGGTATTATTAGAGTTCATTTTTTCACGCACGGCTCGCAAATATGGACCTCGCGGAACTGCTTGTTCAGCAACTATATCAGGCATAACGTTTAACAAATTATTTTTCCCTTTATCAGAATTTGCTATTTCAGCGTAAAGATGAACGGCAAAATCTTTTGGCTCAAAATATTCGTGAACTAATGCAGTTTGCCTGTTATAAGGTGATAACGGTGTTAATTTGTCGAGCGATGGGGCACGAGTTCCTACGCTTATCATTTTCTTTTTATTTTTACCAATTCGTGGTGTTGTATTTTGAAATGGTAATTCATAAATATTTTCTTCTGCATTTATGAGATTGGGAGTATTATTATTACAACTTTCTTCTACTTTGATAAGTTCGTAAAGATGTTCTATCATTTCACGTGCTTCTACATAATTTTCTGGATCTTCCAACTTATCTTTTAAATTTTCTAATAATTCTTTTGTTAACTCTTCTGGAAGAGTCTGTGTCATTTTATTTTCCATACCAACAACATCGACACCACACGAATTTGGAATTACGGTTTCTTGAATAATATCTTGTATACGTGGCTCATTAAGACGATGTCTTTCAGAATATTCATTTACAGATAACTGTGAGATAGATCCAGCGTTATCGAGTCCATTGTTCATTCCACAAACGCATAAACGATCACAAAGAGCTCCACAAGAAGAGTTAGAAGAAATGAAGTTTTTTAAATTTATACAATATCCTCGATGTTTCATCCATTTAATGAAACTTATAAACATTACAATCAATACGCAACCTAATGCAGTTACAATCACTATACCAATAACTTTTTTATTCCTGTCACTTATTCCTTCCTGGCCATCTTTCTTATGTGGGAATCTTGGATTTTTTATTTCTGTAACTGCTCCAGCTTCCTTACTTTTGTACGTTTCACACTGAATACTTGGCTTATCATTGCAAACATTATCAAAAAACTTTTTGAATAACATGTTCTGTTCAGGAACATTAAAACAGCGAGCAAAAAATTCATTAACGGTGCAATAGCTTTCATTTTCAAATGATTCCCCAGATTCAGCACCTAGTCCTTTAGCGAGCCAAAATGTTATATTACAGTGGCATGGCGAACCAAAATAATTATTCTTATAAATAACATTATTAGAATCTTTCGAATATGCTTGTCCTATAAACCCAAGACTATTAGGGTTGATAGTTTCGATTTCATTTTCTATAAAAGATAATTCATGAATTGATCCACCTGGTGCGACTATAGCGTTGGGAGATAATTCATCAAAAGAGTTTCGTTCCATTTGGAGTTTATTCCAGGAAGATAGTTCAAATCCTCTTTCTTTAAACACATTGAATACACTGTCTACTATTACAACTGCAACGACTGTGGCGTTTATGGCACCTGTTTCTATGTTTTCAAATCTGAAAATAAAGAAAAAGAAAAACTAAAATCTAAAAATCATAATAAATCATAAACATAATTGTAAGATAACAAAAAAGTAAATTATTAAAAACTACAAATACTGTCAAAACTGACCTGGAACGTGAAATATTCAAATTAGCCACAGCAGATTGCAATGAATTCGACGAAAATATATGAACTTTACATCCATAAAAATGTAAATTGTTTATAAGAGATTTCGGCGCAAAAGATTCTCCTTCAATTAGATTAAAAGTGCAATTCACGGCCATTACAATATTGTAGGTATTGGCAGGAAAAGCTCCCCCATGGACTGTTTTAACATTAACATATTCGAGAGAGATCAGCGCTGCTGACGATCCGAAAGTTTGTTCAGGGAATTCTGTTATTGTAACATTCTTCATACGAATCTGCAATATGAAATAATAATTAGCATTGAGTGTATCTCCAGTAGCTAGTATATGCCGTGTATCAATCTTATATTATTATTCGCATTGCTAAAATAATAAATAATGTTTTACATACAGATATGTTTTGTCTTTACAAAATTTGTTTCGCCTGCTGCACAATGATTTAAATTAAACCATATTCACACAATGAAGGTTATTAATTAAATAATATCTCACCGACATGCCTGGTCCGTGTTCTCCAACGTTTGCTGCAGTTGGATCGAGTACGAAAGTACCAATACCAAGTTCCAGGTGGCGAACGTTTTCAATGTGAATAAATAAAAGCCATGAAAATGCTTCGCCTTGCAAGGATACGTAGTCACAGTTACGTATTGTCACAGATAGTGGGCCTGGAAATATGAAAATAGACATAGTAAACATTTTTATTTATCTATAAGAAATTGACAAAGCATAATGGACTAATGACTATAGTTTTCTATATTAGATGGGTTTTACAAAGTCTAATTTATATTATTACAAAATTTTATAGGAATCTCAGTAACTATAGAATATAGGTATAAATCGTCGTATTAAGGTATGTTTCTGTAAGACTGAATTGTTTAAAACAGCACATGTTATGTTGGCATTAACTGAGCGCACCTCCATTGTCTACGATACATTCAAGCTTTGTGTTACAATCGGCTTGCCTTATGAGTCATTATCCTGTAAAACACGAATGTCGACTCGGGGAAACGGTATATTTTTAGATAGCTTCCCATTTCAACTCTACCAAATGACTACTTTTCTACTTATAAATTGGGTATATCTCCAGACATATCACTTTAAATTTTTACGTATAAGAGATAAATATTATATTTAAGTTTTCAAAAGGTGAAAGGCTTGATATTGGTAAATTCTACGACTTTTTTAAACAATTGGCAATAAAAAAATAAATAATAAAATGTTACTAGAACATCAACACAACTAGTACCGTGTATATTTTTGGTGCAAAAATATTACTGTATGAGTCTGATATGTTTCTCGAATACTTTTGGCGTACAAATGGCACAGATGCAGAAATAGTTCGTACTTAGTCATCGAATTTACTTATTTTATATTTAGTTGCTTTGGTTAATATCGGTTGCACAAACAACTTTCGATAGCGTGGTATACATTATTTATTTATAAGTCACATACTTATGAGAACTTATTATTTATCAACAATGAGGCAACTAATGATCTTAAAATATTTATAAAAGATAGATTTACATCTTTCAGTCGGTTCTACTAAGTTATTGTAAATTGAAAAGCTCATATGAATAAACGAAAAAAACTATTGATATGCTTAATACATAAAGAAGTTCATTTTACTATATCTAAATATGTGTAATTAATGATCTGCAAATTTGAATTAATTACTTTTCTTACTTACTTTAGTACTTAATTATTGAACTAATTGCTGTTTTTAACAGCAATTAAATAAATAAAAATATTTTTTATTATTTAAATAAAAATATTTTGAACAATATTTCTAAATATGACATTCACACAAAACAATTTATATTATTGTCGTATGTTTCGAATTTTTTTCTTTGATTTCTGAAAATAGAGCGACGGCGTAAAATATTGAGGTTTTATCTATCAATTATAATAAATATCAAAACAATATGATATTATCATATTGTTTTATTTTTACTACTACTAATATTGTAATTGTTAAGACTTTAATTTGAATAACTGTTATTTCTAGTTTTATTATTCTTATAAGTATTCAATTTTTTTTCTTGTATTGGACCAACTCCAAAACCTTGTTACCTAATTTAATTGTTCTTCTTCTTTGTCTTCGTAATATCACATAAGTTCTTATTCAAATCAATTTATTATTAATTTCTTTAAGCTTTGTAAATGAGCTAATCGTAGGACTAAATTAAAAAAAGCCTTGTAACTCTTTTCCATTTGTTAAATAGATTCTCTTACTTTTAATTCGGTAACAGTATGAAGCTTAAAAGTTGGCTTATTGAACGCATTTTCTTTTTTGTAAAAAGTACAGGTGAAAACGAATAATTTGTTATTATACACATATGTGTAGTTTGTAGTTAAGGGTGAGAATATACAGTACTACCACTGCACTATAAAATATAAAAGCTTAACATTTTTACAGAAATAAACACTACTATAGCAGTCAACTGATTCTTATATTGTTGATTTAGAGGAAATAATAATTTATTTCAATGCACTTTATTTTACCGTTTTTGTATATGACCTTTTCTAGTGCGTCACTGCACAGCTTCGAACCATATGTGATGATAATACACCATGTACCATATCGGCGCTCTTATGTCGCAACAATGTAAAAAGTAACCAATTTTCTACCAAAATATTAAGCTGTTGTTTTAATTTTCGGTATGACCACTGAGATTTTTAGTAAAATTCTAAATCATTTGAATATATTTGATATTAAGTTATATATTATACGATTTTAGTATAACAGCATAGTTTTATGGGGAAACATAAGTTTAGTTTGGATTATAATTTTAAAAGGATATGCAATTTTACGTTTATTATTTGGCTTATTATATCATTCTTTTAATAAGGCAATTGAGGTCATCTTGTCCGTGGGTATAGTATGAAATCGTGCGTGCTACATTTCAAACTGCTCCGACTGGTCTGTCAAGTCGATAAAGAAAAATCTCTCCTGAACCAATGATGTTATATGATGTTATACATCTCACGTTTAATATTACATAAAAAAGATTTTTAATAAATAATATTATGTGCTATAATAACCTTATCAAACAGTTTTGAGAAGGAACTAGTTGTTTTCTTAGTTGAAAATTAAGAAAACTAATATTTTAATTTTATTTTGAATGGTTGGTTTTATAATAATGTCGTGATGTATCATTTAATTTTTTTTTAATCCCTTCCCGTAGATATAAAATTAAAATATGCAAGATTGTAATAGATAAAATAAGAATGCTAAATTATATTTAATCATAAAACGATAGAAATACTTGGTATAAAACTAACTTCGGCTCTTCTAAAATATTAAATATTCGAAATTTTCTAGCTGTTTTGTCGTAATGAACACATAAATAGAAGAGAGAGAGAGAGAAGAGAATAGTGCATTCAATAGAAGTCATCTGTAGTCGAGTAGTCTATTTAAAAAAAATAATCCCTAACCACTATGGTCATAATATTTCATAAATTGTTTTATTAATTTAGTATTTCGCAACAGCTTGTGTTATCTATAAAAATGAATCATAAATCGCTGCCAGGCTTGCTTGCAAAGGTTACTAGGAAATAAATTAAACATAATATAAAGTTGACATTCTAATTACATTAGTGTTTTATAATTTAGTACAGTCCGTTAGGCCTAAACTGAGCTTTCCATTGGTAGGAATATTCACTGATCATATACACATGTATAGTGTGGATGTGAACCCGGCTTATACTTACTGCTTTTTGACAAGTGCACTTCATTATTCATTATTAACACAATAGACACATGAGACGAATATGAAAATTTATGATGAAGATAATATCCAGTGTAGAGGAATTGATATATTTTTTATGTATATCTTTTTTATAGATTTTTAATAATAAATTTTGTTTAAAAAATGTCAAGCTCGGCTTAGGCCTCGCTAAGTGTACACTTATTATTTATTAAAGAAATGCAATCTTTCGCGAAGCGTCTTCGAACATGCATGTATATGAAGCTAATATGATATTTACAATGTATGTGATAGCAAATTTTCTTTTCTTTTTCTGTATCACCAATTATACGTTGACATATTTTACAATATATTATTTTTATTATAACATTGATTTTATGAAACATACCTTTGATATCGTTGAATGCCCTTTCTTCAATTCTCAGCACATCGCAATTGTCAATTTCAAGGAAAAGATTAATTATATTCAGACTGACTGCTGCTGAGGTCCTGATGTAGATAAGTGTATTGTTTACGAAGTGTAGATATCGAGCGTCAGTCAATCGAGAAAGCGAGTTTGCTTCTATCATTAGAGATTCCGCTCCAGTAATAGTTAAGTCGTCCGTAGTTTCAGGTAGGTCCCCTTCTAGAACGCTCAGGTTCTGTAAAGAGGAATACAATATATATTAAGAGATATAATGATAAAATCAAAAGCGTTGCTTGACAATGCGTACCGTAGAATGGGGTGAGGGGGTGTGGGTTTGAGTTGATATACAGGAGATGGAAAAGTATGACGCGTTGGGGTACAATTTAAACATATTAAGTTCTTAATAACTGGTATCTCAATATGCCATAACTTACTTTTTACCTAAAGATTTTTTTTAGCTTGATTCTGTATCCCGCACATAGCAAGGTAGGCAGAGAGGATCTGGAAACCTAGTGTTCCGCTCTCTATTATTAATTTTGCCGAGTGGGAATCGAACCCCCAACCCAATCTAATATATATATATATATATATATATATATATATATATATATATATATATATATGTTTATTTTAACACATCTGTTATACCAAACCCTACAGAGCACCTAATAATGATAAGTCATTCTGCTCTAAACTTTCCACCCATTTAACAAGGCGTTACAACGCCACTGCACTTTGTCTAACCGGACCAAGGTAATATAAACATTGACATAAAAAAATGTCAATAATCGAATTTAACACTCAATCATCTCATGTATAATCTGGCGATTTCAATCTTTCATCATTTCTAGTATCAAATAAGAGGTCTTTCACAACTTAGAGTACTGTAATACAAATTGTAAAACGGTAATACAACAATTTAGAGGGTATTTGACCTTCTTTGTTATATATTTTTTTGCTTTTTCCTATTGTTTATTCTGACTTCAAAAGCGGCGCTTGTTACCGCTATGACACAGTCGATAGGACAAAAGACACACATTTTCACTTTGAATTGTGTGTTATCTATATATTTTGTTACTACTGATAAATGCTGGCTTCTTTTCTCTAGTTTGTTTGATATTTGTTATCGAGTCGCTTCACATTCATGAACGCTGCCACAGATAGCATCCTCGATATGACTCACTAATGTTACGAAGCCACTTCTTATAAATACCATTGTACTATTATTATACACGATTATTATTGCTTATACCTATTTGTGTCCTATTTTAACAAAACATTAAAATTGCTATATTAAAGTATATTATCCTCCTTTTTACTTATTAATTTATTTTACTACACCATTTATTTTATTGGTAATTCGACCAATTTCCTTTTAAGTGGATATAGAAGAGAAACTTGCCAAACAAATGTACCTATTATAATATATCTCTTTTTTTATGAAACTGCTAATTTCTAAATTTAACAAATTATTTTAATAAAGGCATAGAACTCAATTTTACTGTTTTGGTTCTATTACTCAGGAGATATACTAATTATAGTGTATTTTATAAATTTTAAAATAGGAATAATTGTTTGAAATGAGCTATCACAATTTAAGATATGTAGATAAACTGCGGCGGACTGCGATTACAAACGGAAGGGTAAGAAAGTTCAGAAAAATTGTTACGTATTTATGAAAAATAAAAGTAATGTAAAAAATCACATGATGTGAAAGACATACTTCGCGATTCATAAGAAAACAAAAACAATGATTCCAGTAACTAGATAACTACTAGGTTACAAGGTTAACAAGCTACAGGTTTAAAATGTAGATTTTCACTTAACTTGTAGATGAGATAACAACGTCACTACGTAAAAAAAATTACGTAGATTTGCTTGAAACGTAGAATAGAGTGTAACCCTTAAAGACGAGGCTCGTGTATATGGTACCAACATGGTATACAACAATGGCACAACCAATTGATAAACCATGAGGGAGGGCAAGGTAACAATATTAGAAATTATATAGAAAATTTCTAGTGTTGGTGTTTGCTTATTATTTCCCAGAAAGCTTTCCTTTGTGATAAGATTAACTTTCTTTTAATCCTTATTAATGACATAGCTTTTCTGGAATGGCAGAACATTAAATATCAGAATATAGCTACAGATATTTTTTTCTTATTTAATTCCAGCAGTGATATTATGATCATTTTTAAATTTGCTAATAAATGCTATCCATTTTGATCTTAGATTGGTATTACACATTTTCATTTAATTGTTCTAGTACGTAAGGTATTTATACAAAAAACCTTGATCTATATAAGGTTGGTAAAGTCGTTTAGGTTACGGAAGAATCGGCGAATACAATGCCCGGAGATTTTTGCTTGACATGGGACATAATGTATTAGAACAATACTTGGGCGTGACATCTATTGGTTGCCAAACTTTTGAAAAAAATATTTAACAACGTATTTAGCAACAACAGCCTTAAAAATATTGGCTTCACTTAAGGAAAACGACGTTTTTAAAAACAAGTTTTTTTCTGAGCGTGCTAAAAAGGTATAAAAGTACCCTTAATTCCTTTACCAGCTTATAACAACATTACACAATTTATATAATTTAAAAGCTTGTACCAAGATAAATGATATTAATATAAATTATGTTATGACATTATAAGTTGATAGGGAAAATATTAAAGGAAAAATTTAATTTATGCTTCTTAGTTTTCGTTTTATATTAATATCATTAACAGATAGTTTGTCCGCTAGATTTGAAAATCAGATATTCAAACCTTCAAAATAAATTATAAACTGTATGTTGCCGACTAATAGCTATATAAATTCAAAATTCCTCTAGTTAATTTTATGTGAAAGCTGAACTACATACAAAAATTACAAAAATAATGATTTTGGCTTATTTTCTTATAAATACATAGTAAGTATTGTTTTTAGTTTATGTTTAATAGCTATTAACTGTAGCTTCGTCCATATAGTCTATTGGAAATACTTTATCTAAGAAATCACGTAAGCTCTCCCGTTTTTGCAATCTTTTTCATCGTTACTCCCTTTTATTGGTCGTATCATGATGTATTGTAGACTTCTCCAATAAATGGACTACAATGCATCTCATAAATTTCATATTTTCTCTACTGCTGTGTAATATTCGAATAGATATTATAACATTTATGATTCACATCGAAATATGGTCTACCATTGTTTCCGATACGATGTATAATTTTTTGTTAGTACGAACTGGTGGTGGAACTTTCTAAAATTTCGCAAGTTTAATATTTTTGAAACGTAAAATCTTATATAATATTCGGTATTCCATTTCGACCATCCATCATTTACCCTGAGGCAAATTAGTAGTAATATTTCCTTGGATGGTTGTAATAATCGCAAAGCTTCTCGAAGCACAAGAATAGTCTCCTCCGGCTTCGACAAGAGACATGCATATTTCTCTTCTCTTATTCTTGTGTGTGAAATGCAAAACAAGAGATGCACAAGAATCCGAAGTCGAGGTTCTAAGGCAAATCTTTAGGAATATTAAATATTATCTTCTACCATAACTTGTCATACGTAGTCTTGAATTAACTAAATTAATATGTTTTTAAGCTGAAATTACCAAAATTTGCTTGGCGTAAAACTTTGACAAAACATCAATTGTAAATTATAGTAATATTTTTCGTGTTTTCCATTGGAAAACACGAAAAATATTTGATTGCGCAATTAAAATAATTTTTTAAATTACCAATATCTGAAAAACGGTAAAATTTCATTGCATACTATATGGGGTAAAAATAGCTATTGCCTCCTCTATCACCTGTCACTAGTGAGTGTTAGCTGTAAAATAGTAAATAATTATTATATATTAGAGAGGGACTACTTCTAAAATTGTAAAATCAATTTTCTTCATATACACAAATTAATGATATCTTCATTATTTTTATATGGCAAAACTAAAATGACAAATTTCAACCTTGCTTCACATGGAACATAACTTCTAAATACATAAATTGAACCTTTATAACATATCTTTAAGAACATTTTTTACTAACAAAAACATTAGCCATACTATATATAATATGTAAACAAATATCTATTTATTAAAAATCTTAATTTTAGAGATATTCCGTTACATGACATGTATAAATTATAGTTTTATTACCGTAATAAATTATGCCAAATACTTGGAAAAACGTTCCAAATAGTAATAATTCTGATCAAATATACATATACTATACACAGCCAAGATCTTAACTTTTTATTTTCATTCAATCTTCAGTGTGCTGAATAATATTTAATTGAGTCTCGACTGGTGGTAATTCGTCTATTTTGAAAAAAAAAATTTGATTCGCTTGTGTGTATCCATTATAAATCTATTTCAATAGTAAAGACTTGCTCATTTTTCTATTACTTTATATACGCTCGGTTCTTCTTAGTTCTTATGATTATATTATTTTAGAAGAATAGAATAGAGAATTATGATCAGCCATATTATTAAGAATTATAATAGCTAAAGTTTTAAAACTTTAGCTATTATAATTTGCTTACGAAGGTGTATTGTATTTTGTAACGCTTAAAACTTAGCGATGTTAGTAAATTATAATATAGTATTTGGAGACTAGCCAGTCTCTGGCGCAGGAAGTGATCTCTCGTTACGGTTTTTTTATGGTTTGTTCGTTGCTCCCGCGGGCGCAGGCGCGATCCAACGTTGGCCGGTGCGAGAGAACGGGTGTTCCATTTTATAGTGATTTTTATTCATCAATATTTCATATCATGTGGATCTAACAAAACGTATAGACCAATTAATTTATAAATTCAATTATAGAACCGTTTAAAATCGTTTTGTACTTTATGTAAATAAGTACATATATATTATAATGTGTGTATATGCAGATAATACAATAGTACCACTGAGACAAATGTTACTTGCGCACGGTTATCACACGTAGGGAAGTAGAATGATGTTTCACGTAGTCATATTAGAAGTGTATTTGAGCTATTATTTGTTTAATTAATATGTACTCATGACCTTTATATTGTATTTATATTTATAAAGATATTAATTATATAACTTAATGTATAATCAGTACATTAAAAAACAAGCTCATTTTAAGCTCTTAACAATTCATTTGTCATTTTATTTAGTAGTATTAGTTTATTGTTTTCTATGAAATATATTGTTAATCTAGCCGTTGAAGTTTTTATATCTTTATAGATGTTTGATTAAAACCATGCACATCATATAAGAGTTAAATCTAGTGCTAGTTTTAATCTATTAGTGTATTAAACACTCAATAAATAATGTTTTATTCATACAGGTTTTAATTATGATATTGTAAGAAAAAGCTCGTTTGAGTTGTATCAAACGGAAACGGTCGTTGACATATATTTATAGACTGTCTTAGCATATGTATCGAATTGTAGTATACCTTGGGAATCGTCAACATTTAATGAATGGAAAATATCGTTTTAAATTACACTATTAATTTAAAAGTCAACGTTACTAGTTTCATAGAGTAAATAAAATAAAGTAAGACATACACAGCTCACAAAAAGAAAATTATATGATAGGTCGATCCTATGATACCTACATAAATGCATATTATGTAGGTAAGGTATTTAAACAAATAATAGCTAAATTTGCAAGTGCGTGTGCGCTACAAATAACCTGTGTTCTATACGAGTTGTTCGGCTAAAAGAGTCGTGTTGTCCTATTCTAAAGAGCAGAGCGAGCAGGACAACACTACGCCGGACGAATGGAGTAGAATATTTGAGGCAAATAGTCCGCTCGTATCGGTGAATGTAATACAACCACACGAAAACCAGGCTCTGTTTATGCAGTCAAAATATGCCTAAATTTACTTTGTTTAAGTTATAGTCTACCCATTATAACTGTAGCATATATATTGACGGTGTTTTTGTGTTCCATAATTTATATTATGTGCACTATATGTAAATTTGTTATAATTTTCAATGTAACTTAGGACTTGTTGACAAAATCAATGTATATTTGCACGTTTATTATTATAGTCGTTAGGAGTGGTAATGAGATCGTTAGAGCATGATAATGATGAGTAATAAGTTCCTTTCAACTTGTGAATACATCATTGTGTACTATTTTTAATTTAATATGATTCTACATAAAGTCATTGCTTTGCGTTTACCACAAGCCCGTGCTTCTATGAATTTATGAGTGTTCTAAAAAAAACAAAGAAAATTTCAATTGTACTGTTGTCTAAAACATTATAGCTTTAAGTCATAATCACGTAGGGTACAGCAGCTGCTCAATAGAACTTAGCGATATATGTACGTGTGCAACAGAGACGTAGTATGCTTATACGCATTGTCAGTGTGTGCGTGTGTTCGATGCCACTTGTTGCTCGGGAGTCGGTGTCGGGTTCGTGAACTGTCTCTTTTACAAGAGGAAATTATAGCCTGTTTATAAGGTCCTTCACAGTGCTCACACATATTAAGAAATCAACGTCAGGTATCTTTGTTTTGTTTATTGTTGGGCGTCGTCTCTTATTGTAATTTATAAAAATAGAATAATATTGAGTAATATTATCATGATTCTCTGATTATCTTCTGGTTATCTCGGAATTAAAAACATCACTTACTGTAAATTACAAAACATTTCTAAATATATAACATTTAATTTATATGTTTTATAATAATAAATATTATACAATACAAGTTATGTTTAGTATTTATGTGTAAATAACCTTATGGAAAGGTCGCCGATATGCAAGCACCACACGCTGTGATAACTATATCAACTAATATTTTAATATTGTTACCTGATGGTGAGGGACAGTACAGTTAACATCCATTCGGGACGGGTGTTTCGCTGGAACACACTCGCAATATTTCAATTGGCAAACTCCATTGCTGTGTTCGGTGTTCACAAAGGCAATTAGAGACAGAAGCGAGAGCACCGCGGGGAGGCGCGACATATTGCCGCGCTGCAGCGCGACTAACCGCGCGCTACGACCGGCATGCACAGACTGGCCGGGTGCGGGCACACGCACGGGGTACAGCGCCGGGCCGCTGAGCGTCCACTACCGCTACTGTCTTTGTAAATTCTGTTTTTATCGATAGTGATGCTATTTATTAAACCAGCTCTTAATTATCGATATCGATGATGTGGTTCAATTAGTTTCGTTATTCATTTTTCATCATATATTCTAATTGTTGTAGACACGCGTAATGCTGATTTGGTCATTAAATGGTATGGGAAAATTTAAGATAATTATAATTAGATGCTATTTATCGTAAAGTTTAAATTCTACAGGCTACCAATATAATAGGTATAACCAATAATCGAATACATCGTTTCTATGTGTAAACTATTGCTGGTGAAATTCTATGCAGGGCGTATGTCATTGTTTGATTGATTTAGCGTATCACCAATTACCACTTATGTACCTAGGTGAAAGAGCAAAATATTGCTTAGATTTGTCCGTTTACCCATAATTTACACAATTTCGTACATACATACATGTATTTTTTATTTATTTCTATTTTTATCTAGTATAATATTGAACTTATTATACTAAATACATTTAACTGTATTTTTTGGAAAGCTGTGGTATTGACTAACTAAACGCTTAAAACATATATTAAAGTTCAAATAAAATAAAGTAACATGAAATTAATGTACACAAACAGAAATAAATTTGTTATAGATAAGTATTGAGTTATTCACTCATTGTTTAACAAAATGCTATTTATCGAAAACTATCTATCTATCTATTCGTTCTTTTATGAACTTAAAAATTTGTTGATAATGAAACGATGATAAAAATTATAAAAGAACGGTCAAGTGAGGGCCGGACTCGCCCATCGAGGGTTCTGTACCAAATTGACGATTGTAGGTCAACGGGAAGTACAACTTAATAAAGTTGACAAACTGTATTCTGCTGACGCATGCACTTATTTTATATTATATGAAATTAATTATAATTATAAATTTGTAATACTTTTTACCTGTAAAGAAATGTTTCCTTCATTTGTACTGTAAGTTCTCACTACTTGCCTAATTACATAATTGTAGGTCTATGGGAAATACCTTATAGGTTTTGATTACGTGGCAAATAAAGTTAACATGCTTAAGTTAGGTGTCGTATGAAGTGAACTGCAAATATAAGTATGTAATGACTTTGTTCTAAGAAGTACCTATTTTTTTCCTTTATTTGTATTGTAAGTAAGCTCTCAGAGTAAGCTATCACATCGTGTTAGATTTCACAACTATAGGTCCACGGGATGTGCCCTTTAAGTTTTCATAACGCGGCGAAATTTACACAATATGCAGCAAAACTACGAAAGAAAGACGAACAACAAAATAATCCTATAATTTACCTTCCGTTTTTTCCTTTTGAGGTAGGGAACCCTAAAAAATATTATAACCCCTAACGTAAACAGAGTGGCGCTCTAAATTATGCATTTATGCAATTATGCATTGGCAGTTTAGCGGAAAATTATGATTTAAGTCCACTTTGGTGGAACATGCCTTTTTTATACATGTAAGTATATATTGTGTCAAAAAGATGAATGAAAAAATATTAATGTTGTTGGTTCTCTGTAAAGGACCTAGAGAATATTCAATTAATCAATCTAACATTATGTAAAAGTACATGGAAAATAAAAAGTGTTTAAATTTATATTTTATAAATTTTTAATTAGGACTAAATTAATTCGAAGGAATCGTATGATTTAGAATGCCCATAGTAATAAAAAAAATTGTCTTATTAAGCAAAAACTATTTTTTTTATAGGTCAATATCTACCGAGAGGCAATTTTTGTCGGATTTTGTAGCTGGGGCGGAGAGCACAGCAGGTGGCCGACTAGCACGCTGGCTGGCTCCAGGACCTCGTGTTGAGCCTTCGAGGTGTGAGCTCAAGCCACCGCTCGTCCCCGCACGACCCGCTGCACGGCTTAACTTGCCAATAATTGTCAGAGATCAGTATGGGGACATAGTCTGCTCCCCAGCCATTAAAATAGAGGTAAGATTATTTATTGGATTTCGATAACCTTTAATATCAAGTAGAACTCATGTTATTTATATTATTTATGCTGTTTAATTTCTTAATAAGTGATAGAAGTAGCACCTAATTTTGTGTTAGTATTTTTATTACAATGTCATCTTCTAAAATGAACGAATGTCTGAGTCGCGACCTTTTACCGGATGCGACTCGCACACAAATGTCTACTATACCGGTGAAGTAGAATTGAGATAATTAAGGCTAAAGCAACTGGTTGTAACTGACTCAACGACGCGCTTGCTAGTCTACGATGTTTTAAACTGTTTCAATTACATTTGTTTTCATGTTGCCTAGCGTATGTTTTTTCTATTAATTTAAAAATATTCATATCTGTGTATACTGCCTTATAATTTGGAGCTACTGAAGATATTAAAATTACAATAATGCGATAATATTTTTTACGTATAAAATGTTTATTATGGTACATTGTACAGGTGGTGGTTCAACGTATTGAAGACAGCATTTTACGAGCAGGTCACTCATTGGCACCCGAACGTCGCGGCAGCCTGTCAGACGTTCCGTACCAACCAACTGTCCGAGATACCATGTGGTTTCACGCAATAACGATGATGAAGGTCTCGATATTTATCTATAATATTTTCCAGCTTCAGACCAATCATGGCGCGGTGACACAACAACCTGTAAGGCACCCTGTACGGCACCTGTACGGCAGTTCTTTTGATGTCGAGGCAAAAGCGCTACACTGAGTTCCGCCACTCAACACACAATGCCTCCAGAATTTTTTACTTAACTTCTTTTTTCCATTTTCTGCCTGAATACTAGACTTCGCTAGTTGAGTATTGGAACCCAACACCGCACTCTAATGTGCCAGAGCCCGAAATTTAAAATAATTATATCCATCGAATCATCGCATTTACAGTCGGTACTCAGTATGCTATTTTACAGCGCTATGAGGTCATTTGTTTTACAATTAAATTGTCAAAATTTACATATATTTATATGGTTAACAATTTTTTTTTCTATCGATAGCCGTATCAAAATTATTCATTCGAAGAGTTACGGTTTGCGAGTGGCGCATGGGGTGGCGCTGGCGCCATGTTGGAAGGCCTTGGAGGCGGCGGCCGCATACCTGCGGAGCGGCTGGTTGTTGATGGACAGCGAGATGGATCCTATATGGCTGTATGGGTCCCAAGATCACCCGGGACTTATGTCTTTAGATGCACTATGGATGATTATCCTACGGCACAGGTAGTGGTTATTGACGTGTTGGTAGTGGTTATTCGAATGACGTCATTATTGACGTCATTCGAATACCAATAACATGAACACTTCATAAATGTGACATTTCTACGTAAGATTATATTTAAACATTGCTTATCAATATTGTTTAAGATGTAAAAAAGGTTCAAAATAGCAATAATTATAAAATTGGCTGTAACTTTTTGAGTTGCAAAGTATGTAATATTTTGGTACTTTAGTCCTGTTTAATTTGTCGTAGGATTTAAAGATAGATGTTGCTGAAAGTGCAAATGATGAGTTTGCGGCGGAGCGGTGGTTGGGTTCCGTGTCTGCGTACCGTCTGAGACGCTTTGCGGGCGAGGACAGTGCGGGGCTGCGGGTGCGATCCAGCCCCAGCCTCCAGTCTGAGGAACTGGGCCGCATACCACCGGGAGCGTATATCGCCGTCTTAGAAGAGGTATTGTTCATGAGACTTAATATTGCTACCATTTATTATATATGATTGTATACCTATACCGTTACAATATATAACATGTCAATTTCTGTTATTACCTAATTTTTTTACAGATAATTTTTTTAATTTTCCTTTTTTAATTCTTTTATATAAACACTATCTAATATACATTTTTTTACATTTAAATTACATATATAAGTATTATATATGATATATCCTTATATAATGAACAGTTGGGGAACAAAGATGGCACTTGGGTTCGACTTAGTCAAGAATCAGCGCAGACTTATGCTGAAAGTAGCGCAGGCGTTGCTTGGTGTTTACAGTACCACGGACATCTTGATCGGAGCCTATTGCGATCTGTCGACGACGAGGACCCTCGAGTACGATTATGATTATTCTCTTAAGAAAGATATTTTGCGGTTTGTAGATCATATAGTGTAAGGACCTAGCAGGACACACATATGAAAACTATATTAAATAGTTTTTAACGTGATTATGTTACTTTTCACCTAAAATAGGAATACACCATTTTTTTTTTTTTTTACCTTCACACTACAAGAGTTGTGGGAGTTGTAGTAGTAGCAAATAATAACGTATTAGTTTATTTTCTCGGTATCTATTAAATATATCCCTAGGAAATTTATAATAAACGTCACTATCCATAGACTCATTAAAATGTATATTTTTTCAGAATTGTTCAGATATTGTAAATAAGTCTATTTTTTGACGGCACTTTTCAACACAATCTTGAATTTGACTTTGATTTGTGTCAATTCAAGATTTTATTTTCTATGGCAGTAGCCAAAAAAAATAAAGTCTTGCATTAACACATCATATAATAAAAAATTCAAAACGATCGAAATCATGTAACACATCTCAATATAGTAAAAACAATGGGTACATGCAAATTGTACGTATGTACAATTAAATTCTATAAAGATATACAGTGTTATTATACATACAACCGTAAATATTAAGCAACATTTTAACCTTTGCGTGGTGGTGTATAGCACAGCAGTGTGAAAATAAGACGAATATTGTTTTAAAAGATTGCATTTGTATTGAAAATGTCAATTCCGTAGGAGCATCAATATCAGCTAAATATGATACAAAAACTTATTTTATAGGAGAGAAAATAAACTTTTACCTTAGGGATTGTAACCTTTATAGCTTCCGTTCTACAAAACTTAAGGACGGCAAATTTTGATGCAAAACAATATAATCTTGGTAAATATTATTAATAGAAGAATGAAGTTTTCATATGCTTATCCTGTTAGGCTTCTTGTTCAAGCTTGCTTTTTAATGTTTTAAGGAATACGCTGCCAATTGGGCCGCTTTCAATGAAGCTCAAAATGAACTCCCTCAATGGTCAGAAGATGAAGCTGATGCCGCCAGCAATGGTAATTATGCATATATTAAATCTTATGGATGTTATACCAAAGTATATGTTTATATCAATATTAAACCAAAGTGTGAAATTAGATCTTTTGTGTTGTGATATTTTTTTATCTTACTCATGGGCTTCAGAATAGGGAGCGTCGGGTTGTCCGTGCCCATCCAGTATTATTTTACTTAAAAAGTTGCCCCGAAAAATAAAAAAATAACAACATTTACACCAACATATCTGTTCAAAACTACAATCCAGGCCCCTCAGAAAATATCTCTAGATACGCTTAATGAGCATACTATAAAGATACTTGAGGCCGCCGTGGCGCAGAAGCACGAGGGTGTGACTGTAACGCGATGGTTGTGGGTTCGAAGGAATGAATTATTATTTATTAATATTTTCATTTCTTTGCTGTCACACTAAGGCAAAAATCCAGCCTTGAGTTCCTCCACCCAACACATAATGCCTCGAAAAATTCGGCCGAAAGTAAGGAACGGAGTGTCTTTCTTAGATTTCCTCTGCCTACCCTGCCGTGTGCGGGATATAGCGTGAAGCTAATTTACACAGCTTTATTAATACTGACGTTTTATTACAGATTTAAGTTCTGAAGACAGACGTTTTCCGTTTTCCATACAATGTGATTTAACCAGTGAGGTAAGGTTTATTTTATTACAAAGTTATACTTGTTTAATCTTCATAAATCGTTAGTATGCTGCGGGATACGCAGGAAAAATTAGATAATAATAATAATAATAATTTAAGCTTAAAGTTGAGAAATTAATATTAAAAAAAATATATAATAATTTAATAAGTAATGTATTCCTATGTACGGGTATGTTTGTTTTGGAAACCAAAACAAATTAATATTAATATTTATACTTTTTTTAGAGTGATAGCGCAAGTACCAGTCCATACATGTTTGGAGAACCCAGCAAACGAGGGAGAGTCCAGCGAAATGAATCCACTTCTATGCCTACACCAAGGTAGGCACAAAAGGAATTTAGAAACATTATTACATATAAAACAGTTATGTATAACATATCTCTATTGTCTTGATTGCATTCAGAGTATTTTAAACTAGTACTTCATGTAATAATATTTATTTACAATTCGCATTATTTTCATGATCTATAGAATTTTATTTTATGATTGGTTGGTCTTTGCAAATCAAATGTTATTTGCATTTGATTTTATTTTAAAATACTTATGTATGTTCGACAGACGTATGCCGCGTCGTAACAACGGGAACAGTGGGGAATGGTGGCCAGCTAAGCATCGGTCCAGTGACAATGTGCGCGACGACTGTTTGCGAGAGGTACTTTTATATAAATGCTCCTCGTCTAATGCGTGTCGCTTTTGGCCGTTGATAACTGTCCCTCACAACCTTTTAATTTCAACCTTTTTTTTTATTTATAATTGTATTAATGCTTGAGATGTAAGTCGAAAAAAAAAGAAGATTGTTATTTTGTCGTACGCAACACTTTGCCCTATAGACGGAAATCTTGGGGACCCAAGAAACAGAGCCGATCCGTGTGGCGCAGACGGGGACGCAAACTTCGCCGGAGAGCACCCTCGACGACATCGCCAACTCTCACTTCGATGTCGCCAAGGTCCGTATCAGGTGGAACTGCTCGTTCGACCGCAGCTTTTTATGTAGATGTTCGCTTTCTAACTCTGTGCGTGTAACATGTGTTTGAAAATTTCTTGTACTTTTCAATATGGTTTGTATTTATGTAGTATGTTTAAAATGTTTCCGATTTCTAGGAGGAGAATCGCAGTCCGAAGCGGTTGTCTCGTGAGCGGTTGGTGCGACCGTCGCCGCCGCCGCTGCCGGCGCGCACCTCGCTGCCTCGCAAGTACGCGATCAGTCCGGCGCAAGCAGAATGCTTACGATCAGTTTTTGCCGCACTATTATGGCACGAAGGTAAGTCGTTTTTTAAGTTAAGTGGCAGAACTGAACTGGACATATAATTTTTAATAAAAAAAATAGTTTACATGTATAGTCACATTTTGTGCCTCTCACCACGACTGACCTAAATCCTTACATGCTACATAAATACAGAGGACGTAATACATAATTTGTTATAAATCTTTAATTATTACACAAGATCTAACTCAGCTAATGATACTTAAGGCTGGAATTTCACCATTGAATCATGTTCCCTTAAATGTTAAGCGCATGCAAGAAGAGAAGCATAAAACTCCTGCAAGTCTTTTTAAAACAATTATTGAATCCAAATGATGTTAAAAGTATTAAATACATAAACTTTCTTCTTTTTGTTGATGTGGTATTAGCATAAACCTATTATCTCGTGCAAATCGAATTAAAACAAAGATAGATTACATCTGTATTATAATAACTCAGGCATAGTGCACGACGCCATCGCTTGTGCGACGTTCCTCAAATTCCATCCGCAACTGCCGAAGGCGGGCGCGCGCGTTGTGACGCGGCCGCCGCACGACGCACCACTGCCCCGCCCCCAGAGACACTCTGTTGAAGTATCCAACGCAGGTATATATAAACGTCCATATCTTCTAATTTTGGATAATTTTCCACATTTTTTTTTAAATTTCAATTATTAATTCCTTAGTAATTTTATTTTAATAAACAGTTATAAACATAATAATGTTTTCAACACAGGGCATTATTTGCACATTCATCCGTCCACATTAGAATCGTTAACGCGCTCCGGCACTGAAGCGACTTCAAGTCGAGCGCGTAAAACAGACATAGATATGCCAATTAGCGAGGAAGATCCCGGCACTGCCAATGCTCCTGACGCTGGTATTATTTATATCCAATCTATACATATATATATTTACTTGTATTTTCATCACTTGAAAGTGGAGATCATCATATCGAAATCGAATTAATGTTTAATGTAACGCAACTCTAAAGTATCAACGTGTTAACTTGAAGAATAGGCCGAGCCGGGGTTCAAATATTAAAATTTCAAGCTTCTTAGAATTTATCTTAAACAGATCTTTTCGTGTAATGGTTTTTTTTAATTTCTCAGTCTTTACTTTTTTGTTATTGATAGATTTTAAATAAGTAAATAATTAATTAAATATTTTATTGTAAGGTCAACAACAATCATCGGTGGTTAACGTGCTACCACCAGCTTTGCGCGCCCTCGTCGCGTTATGGGACGCACTAAATAACGCCGATCAATTAAACGTCGCAACTGACAAGTATGTCATTTTATACGTATATTGTTTTTTTTAACTTAATAAACATTACATTTATTGCTATGTGTTATAGAAATAGAAAAGATACCGTCGAGAAGAATGAGAATGAAGATAATAAATTGAATATTATTCGGAAGAAAAAGGAAAATAGAGCTCCTCTTGTAGGTAAGTATTAAGCCAATTTACTATTGAGTCAAAAAAAAACATAAAATCAGCTTCACGCTGTATCCCGACACGGCACACGTAAAAATAAAAATAAAAATAATTTCAATACAGTTGGTTGTGAGTTGTGTGGCGGTCGCAAGGTGCCGCCGCCGCTGGCCGCGCACATGCGCAACGCGCACCGCGGCTGCCACGCGCTAACCAACCGCGGCTACGACCGCGCCGGTCACTACAAGCAGGCCGACTCCCTCAACACCGAGAACCCCGCTGCAGAATGTGGGCAACTTGCGCAAGGTACCTCACTCACACACCGATATCATTGCCTCATCAAACACTCATTCGAATAGAGTGAGATTACAATAGGGAATGCGTTCATATAAAGCCGTGTACAAATTACTCCCGACACACTCTCAAACATTGGCTCGAGCATTGTCAGCTTATAAGGCCGCATGAAAGGTGCTCTATGCTCGTATGCATTGAGGACTGCTGTCGATGTTGTTAATTGACTCCACACACGCAGAATGGACAAAAAAATGTCGCTAACTCATACAACGGTATGTGTGGCCTAATAATATGTTGTTGAATAGAAGACACTTCGCTGAGAATTGAATAAATCGCTGAGGCATGGTGCGTGAATAGAAATAAGAAAGTCAATTAATAAAAGTTTACAAGAATGAACTAGTTTGACTATAACCCGTTCATATCGTCGTTTTGGTTCCCGCAACTGTCGCGCGTAATTTGTTCACAGCTTTATTATCACCACACATAAATCAATAACAGTCTCGATGACGATATCTTAGAATTTTTCCTAATGTATTCATAACAAATCAGCGTTTATGATATTTTCACTTTTGATAACCGAAATAGTCAACGTATCTCATCTTATTTTATATTTTTTTGCATTTATATTTACCATTATATCACTTTACTTTCACACGCATCTTTTTATTTTGAACTATGCCGCTTTGTACACATGATTTCATACTATATTTTTTTTCATTCGATTTCTTCATTATGGCATTTATTATTTGCTTTAAATTATGCTGTGTATAATTTGATTCCTAATTTTAAATATGCTTAATTATGCATGCCTTATTATGATTATTTTATTTTTCTTTATTTTTTTTCCTTTTCTTCGAACTTCGCAATCCGAACAGACCTTATCGGTGTGAAAATTCGAGCTACGTTGGTAGCGTACCAACTGTGGTACATGTTCTGCGAGAAATGCCGGGAGAGGGCGCTAAAGGCGACGGCGCAGCAGCGCAAGGCCGACGGTGACGGTGAGCGGCCCGCGGGGTCTGAACGCGCCTCCCACGACCTCGACCACCATGCCATTAGGGACAATGCTGTCTTCCTACTGGACCTGGCGCCTTTTACTAACTCGGGTAAGTAATTATAAATCATACACAACACAACCGGTGCCGATTTAAAAAAAAATTGTGGTGACCGTCTACATGGATCACTAACTATACCAGGCGTGAATAAGTTGATAAGTCGACTAGCATACATATTTAATTAAATCAATAACAGTAAGATTGCTTTATTTACAGGGTAAATAAAGTTATTACATCAACAAATATTAATAATAATTTAAAAATTATGTATAAGTCGATTAACAAACTTATTCAGACCTGTTATGGGTATTTTATTTGGACTATGCCATCAGAAGCGTCCAGTTCGTCCGGTTGGCGGGAGCTGGGCAGTCGTAGTCCTCCCACTCCGCCCGGCAGCGTGTGGCAGCCGGCGCCGCCGTTCCAGTGTCTGCCGGCATTGGGAGCGGCACCAAAGTCAAATGCGCCCGTGTCCGACACAGCGAGGTACCACTCGCTAGGTCGACCCATGCCTACGACTATTGTAAGTAGTTTATTATGTAATTTTATAGTAAAAATAGCTTATTAATGGATTTGATACTTCGCATACTCTATACAGGATTGAAACTTGGTAAGAATAGGGTTCAATATTCGCGAGTTGTTAGGCATTGGATTTCAAAGCTGTGTTTTTGTTGTTACCACAGCAAGGAAATGACAATAATTCAATCCCCGAATGATAATCAAATACAACCGTCGCATTTACAGTCCGTCTTTTGTGCTACTAGTGACGGTCTCTCTATATATTATATGAAAGAAAGTAAGAATTATAATCTGTTAGTTTATTTGTTTGAGGCCATCGTAGCGCAGTATAACAACATCAGACTGTAAACGCAATGGTTGTGAGTTGCATACTTACTTGGAGAATAGTTCTATTTACATTATTTCAATTCCTCCACTTTGGGCTTTGTTGAGTTCTTACATTTTACACGCGAAGAAGAAAAACAATGACTAACTAGCGTACCATAAGATAACTAGATGGCTCTATCGTCTATCGCATACACGCTAAGTTCTCACGTTGGGATCGGGTAGGCGTGAACGCGGCGTGTATTGCTGTAGCTGATGCTTATAGTGTCTATCTATGGACACATGAACCCAATACAACAATTAATATAATATAGGAAGAAAAGCCGTCAACATCAAACGCGCCCGGGGCACAGATGTCGCGAGTGCCCCGCTCCGTGTCGATGGGACAGGCGGGAGGCAGGGACTTGGCGCACGCCGCTAGACCCCCCTTGGTTAATATAGAACCAGATACACAGGACACACTTTCAGGTGACAAAGCGATTTTGTTACATATCAACAAATAACTGTTTAACTTATTAGTAGTGAATGACACACTTTATTTATGTTAGGTTAAAGGCGTATTGTATCCAATTAAATACGTTATTTTTGAATTCAAGTTCTATAAAGAGACATATTTGTATTCATATTAGATGTTTCGTAACACATAATAGTTTACAACATGTTTCTGCCATTCTTACAAACAATAATGATATATGGATTATTTACTACTTCTTACACCGTAGGTGCGGGATCATCGTTATTGGCTCAACCTAGCGCGGCCTTGCAAAAGTTAGTGGGTGGAGGTGAATGGGCCAGCGAGGGTTGCGCAGTATCTGCTTTCCAATCGCCTCATGTTGATCCAGAAACAATAATGCGAAGTCCAGTCTTAACATTTATACTTGCAAAAAGAGAACTACCGTCGTGCAGACAGAAAATGGATGCCGCCGTTCGAATTAATACTATCAGACAATATGCCTTTGAAGTAAGTGCTCATGGAAATAAAAGCAAAAAAAAAAGGAATAAAGTGAATAATCCTTACGTTTGCTTTAAAGTTTTGAATTTTAATTTGAAAAGATATTTTTGTTTATATATTTTTACGTGTTACCCAGGCATTGAATTGGCTTCTCCGCTCTACAACGCAACCGACAAGTGTACATGATGTCATGTGGTGGTTTTGTAACGCAATCGACAAATTTGCTCGCATAGTACCTCCTCCACTCTCGTTTGAAGACAACAAAGAGGTATTTAAAATACTTAATGAATAAAAATGCTTATTTTTATGACTTGGGGATGGGGGGTATTAAAATAAACCACGAAACACGTGTTCAATGAAATATTTTTAAGACGATTGCTTATTTTTGATGACATAGGCGGTGGTGTCAATAAAACTGCTTGCAAAAAAACTGCTTACGTAATACTTTTACGGCCCCTAGTGTCGTTTTGAGGCTAACTCATTTCCTTTTCGAGAGTGATTTATAATTATATTGTTTAATTGTTATTTTTTTTTCTGAGACGTTTTCAAGTGACAAATCACGAATTGATTACACTTATTTCTTAATTTTAGTTTAAGAGTAGACGGTCTGTAATCAGTAATATTTTTTTAACATATTAACAAACAAACAGAACGTGGCCAACGATTGGAGTCGATACGCGGTTCCCACAGCATCAGCCGCCGCCATATGTCCCGGAGGAAGGGCGGCCAGGGGGTCGCGCGCGGCTTTTCACGCCTTCCTTGGTTCAGTTAGTGCATTGGCGCCCTCACTGCCTCCCGCAAGTGCTGCAGCTCTGCAAGCGGTGCGCTGCTGGGCGCTGCACTACTCGCAGCACGATAGAGCGTTCTTACATCGGTTAGTAATATTCTAATATATATAACATTATGTTTTCTTAACATTGTAGTCCATGGCGCTTAGAGGCACCTCTGTCTTAGGATTGGTTATATATATATTTTTTCATTTCTTTGCTCGTTAATGTAAAAATAAAATCACATCGTTCCGGTACTCACCAGTGTTTTCAATTGGAGCGAAATGGGATAGCAGAGAATATTGACACAAGGTTTTCTATGCTATATCAAGAAAAAAGCGTTGAAGGAGCGTCTGCAGGTTGCAAACAACATTATTACTTCTGGTTTTTGCAATTCATGTATTTATATTTTGTACATTGTTAACGCTGCCTGGAATAGATCGCAAGTTTTTAGCGTAATCAGCAAAATTTTGTCACATACTGAGGACAATGCTTACGAAGAAGGAATGGTTGGAGCCCTTCATGAGAGCTATCAAAGCTATGCTTCTAAGGTATTAAAATATTTTATAAATGTCCCCTTATAAATGTTCATGTAAAAAAATATTAACTAATCTTTAGATAGTCTCTTTATACTGATGTTTGTTATATATGTCTTTAAAGAAATGTATTGTACATTTCTGTTGGAGAGTTTATTAAGTACAAAAATAATTCATACTAAAATAAAAATCTATTTGTGTTTATATATTAAGAAGAATTTCGATTTTATTTAACAACTACAACAAAAGCAAATATTACTTAACAATATATACCAAAAATATTATTGTACTTTTATACTATAAATTGTCAAATATAGTAACTAAAAAATCTCAGACATTTTGTGGTTGAGTTGTTGTCTTTTCTCGACAGCCTAACTTCATATATACTTGTCCTGACGTGACCGGTTGGTGTGAAATCACTGTGTCTTCTCGTACTGGAATGGCTGGAGCTTTGACAGACGGCAGCACTGAAACATTCTGGGAGTCCGGTGACGAAGACCGTAACCGCGCTAAGTGGATCCAATTATCTTACTCACGCCCCACACATCAAGACAAACCTCATATAGTATGTGTGCACGTTGACAACACGAGGGACACTATGGTTAGTACAAATTGAAAACCCGTGTTTGCCGTTTACCGTGTAAGCAGTAAATTTGTACAATTCATGTTATTTCAGAACAAAACGCTCTTGATGTCGTTCTTGCATAGTGGTGGAACTAGTGAAATGTCTCATATGCAAGATATTGAAGTAGATCCAAAAGCAGCCACTTGGGTTTGCTATACGCTACCAAGTAAGTTTTTTCTTTGATGTCTGCCTAATCTTCTATTTTTTGATTAATAGGAAAATACTTTATAGTTTTAATATTTATATAGTAACTAATATTTAATCTTAAACTTTAATGCACAAAAAAATATTGCAGATGATTACACAGCTTATCAAAATAGTGCAAACGTGGGCTTATCATTATAAGTGATCTTAAGTTAAAACTATACCAAAATCCTTCTTTCTTTATAACTTTTAATTTTACTTTAATTTCTGCGTTTACAAAGAAGAGATTTAATGATATTTTTATAATTACTAAATTACAGGATCATCCAGTTCGTCATTGCGGGTGCGCTGCGAGTTACGCGGGCCCGAGCCGGCCGTGCGCGTGCGACAGATACGGGTGCTCGGCGCCCCTGCCCGCACACCTTCCGTTAACCCACACCATCCCCTACACTCGCTAACAGAACGAGACACCTTGAGGGTATTCCGATTGCTAACACAGCAGGTAAATTACGTGTCAACAATAACAATAAATAACTACTCTACACGCAATGCCTGTAGAATTCGGCAGAAAGTAGGGGAAAGGAGTGTCTTAACACTAGGTTCCCTCTGCCTAAACTCTACTGTGTGCGGGATACAGCGTGAAGCTGATTTATATTTATTTATACTTACTTAGTTTATTTACATATTCCTATAACTTGGATATTTCTGACTTTTAATCAACAGAATGCTAATAGATGTTTCTGTAGCACCATTCATAATAATCGAAACAATAATTAACCTTAACGAGGTTAAATTATAACAATTGTTCATGACTTCTTGATTATAGACGTTCTATTATCGTGAAGACATAAATATGCTAGAAATATTAGGTGTCAATGAATTAACCACGCGCAAATTTTACGAATCATCATATTCACGCATAGTTTAGGATAATATATGAACGCAACTAATTCTGCTATTATAAGCACTTGATTTAGGACGTCTCTTAAATTTGGAAAATAATGTTTTATTTTTGGCATCAAATCATTTAAAAAATGAACTAATGCTTTTACATTGGATGGTGAGACAATAAATAATGAAATATCTAACTTTTTAGGTTTTTGGTAAACTGCTTGAGTGGGAACATAGTAGCAGTGAATCAGGAGAAGGCGTTGCCGCCGAAGAAGCGGCGGGGGACGACAGCGACTTGCGTGAACATGTTGTTGGTATCCTCTTTGCGGGACACAAACTTACATCGTTGCAGCGTCAGGTTGGTATTTACTATATTTTTCAATATTATAGTTTTTCATGTTCCTATAAGAACTTCACGAAATCCTCTCGTATCGCTTCCTTATATTCTAGAAGATCTCTTAATGCTATTTTTCAACTTTCTATGTGTAGTAGTTTCAGTTGTGAACAGTCTCTCAGTGTCACTCAGTTATTAATAAAGTTGATATATATACATTACATTAGAAAGACATTAGTTAAAACTAAATTTATTAGAAAAAATGTACAGAGGCATCCCAAAACGTGCAAAAAAGGTTCTATACAATAAATAAAAGTTTCTAGAAATAGGAATATATTTTGTCAAGTGACAGGCGATTGAGCTGAAATTTTTGTACATCGTAATACACGTTGTTCTGAATCATGATTTGTGAAAAACGTTAGTGTTATTTCCAAGATTACGGTATACTTTTAATGAACAAACATTGTGAGTATAAATAATGAGATAATTTGACACCCATGTCTCTTACATGCATTAAATATGTAAGTAGTATATAATATATTAGTAGTGGTATTTTATATTCTCATATTAAAAAAAACAAATAGAGATGGTAGACAAAACGGACATTTAAAGGAAAGCTTGTTTATTTATTTAGGTAATGTCGCACATAGTGTGTGCGATAGGCTGCGAGGCGGCGCGCGTGCGTGACGACTGGGAGACGGCGTTGTTGTGCGCGGAGGCGATAGAGCGCGCGGACGACGACCCGCCCACCGCGCTGGTGCACCACCAACAGGATAACTATTGTTTTGAGATGCTATCTTTGGTATGATGTTTGTTTAGTTTACGTTTACGTTGTGGGTTCTGATCGTCGCTCTTGTAAAAAGACAAGTCGCAGTGTTGAGTGCCGTCACTCAACATGCAAAGCGTTGAATTTGGACATACCGGATATGAGAGATACAGTATGAAGCTATAAAAAATATTATTTATAAATTTGTACAAATAAAATGGCATTTTAAAATATATAATCTCTTTGCTGTATGTATATTCTTTGGATGTAAAAGATAATTCAACAATCATTTTTGATTAGGCTTATAGGTGTAACTGAATATTTCTCCTTTTAAAAATCAAATGTTGTAATTAAGAGAGGCCGTCGTGGTGCAGGAGCAAAAGGGTGCGACTGTGTACGCGACAGTCAAAATGCGATCTAAGGAAGCTCTATTTTTTTGAGATTTACAAGTAGATGTACTTGGGGGTACGAATTGTTTTTATTTCCTCTTTTTCGAAAGGCTAAATGCGGCCTTCAGTTTCGCCATCCATCACGTAACATTCCGAATTCGAGTGGAAAGCGGAGAGCGGAGTGTATTGACAACTGAAAAAGAAGAAATATTATGATCTTTGTTCTGTTTAGCTGTTGGCGTTAAGTGGGAGTGCTGTTGGTCGCGCTCACCTCGCTCAGCGCACTGAACTGCTGGCCGACCTGCTGGCCTTGTTGCATACGGGCAGCGAACGCGTGCAGAGACAAGTAATAAATTATTAATACTAATTTAAATAATTAATATATTTAAGAAACGTAAGCGCCCATAATAGCTCTCGGTAACCTACTCGCACTATTGACGCACGCTTATACTGTCTCAAAAAAATCTATTGTCAAGTATCGATCGCCGACTACCAAGAGATATTTGAAATGTAATTTCAGTCAATACTAGTACTTTTTATTTGACATGCTTTTAATATTTGTCTGTCTATACACCAAGATATGTTGTTATTAGCTCGTTAGGATGTTTGTTATCAGCTCATTAGGATGATAATTATTTTTTTAACAATTTGCTTAAATAATACGTAACCAGTAATAATAATGACTTTTATAGGTCATATCTTTACTACGACGAATGATCGCTGAAGTACCACCGCAGAAAATTCTGGCAGCTTTAAACTACGCCGGTGATGTGACAACTATGTAGGTTCATGTATATAATATGTTTTAGTATTTCAATATTTATCCAAAAAAGGTGAAAAAATATTTTGTTCAGAAAATTAATAACCGAAGAGAAAACCATAGAAGTTTGGACCTACTTGACGCAGATGTTTTTTTATAAATTGATTAATTTAAGAATTATTTGCCTAAATATTTTGTTTTAATAAATAAAATAAACTGCTAAATAAATATCAGCCTTATTAACTTGTCATCACGTAGTATTTAATTACATTTTTTTTGTTTTCAGTGTAACTTTATTAGATCACCTAGTGTGTTATGTGGGGAAAGCTATAACAGTTCAGGTGAAAGTGAAAGGTGGTGGTTCAGCCAATCCCGGCACAGTGACTCTTGGCTCTAGTGTGACACCCGCGCCTCCAGCCGCCTGGTTCATGAGAGGAGACACTACCAAGAAACACGCTCACCTCGTGGCTAAACTACTTACTGATATGGCAGAGGTAAGTAACAATGTTTATATTATGTCTGCATCTTTAAAAACTTCTTTTTTACGTAATAAAGTGTACAATTAATGAATATTGTGTTCAAATTTTCGAATGACTAAAAAGTTATCTATAAGGAGAAATGGTTAAATATATTTTAGTTAAATTAACTTAAGTATCACACATGTAGCAATGTAAGCACAGGGTTAAGACACTCCGTTCCCCATTTTCGTTAAGTCGCGGAACACAATAACAAATAGTGACTTTTATACAGGATAAAGTATCAGAGCCGTGGGGCCAGGAAACGCGGACAGCGCTGGTGCAGTACGTGCGCGCGGTCGCGCAGGTGGAGGAGTCGGAGCGGCGCCCGGCGCGATGCATCTCGTCGCCTGTCGTGTGGCTCGCTCTGGCCTCGTTGTGTGTCTGCGATCACCATCATATGGACTTGTATGATTTATTTATTTGTTTCTGGTGTATACTATAATATTAATAAACAAGAGTAAAAATAAATTGTGTAAATAATATTCTGAAAAGACTCAGTTCTCTGTCGAAAATATAAGAATGTAGAAATTATTAGATTTTTAATTTAAAAAATCTGATAGGTAGTGTTCACAGAGTTCTTTTGAGGATAGCTTTATGCTTCCTAAACAGTTCTGCAATGACCGAAACAGGTGGGAATCTGATGGAGCAAGGTCAGGGCTGTACGGAGGATGCATCAACACATCCCAGCCAAGCTCTATCAATTTTTGCTGCGTGGTTATAGATGAGTGCGACCTGGTGTTGTCATGGTGGAACACCACGCTCTTCCTATTCATCAGCTCCGGCCGGTTTTCTTCGATAGCTTTTTTAAGTTAAGCTATGCTGACAGTAGAGGTCAGAATCAATAGTTTTATCCGGTGGCAAAAGCTTATAGTGGACGATTCCTTTCCAATCCTACCATACACATTAATTTGTTCCGAGTCAAGCCGGGTTTGCCACGGTCTGTGGGGCTTGTCCATGCTTCGAACATGATCTTTTTCGCAAATTCTTATCGTAAGTCACCCATTTTTCATCACCCGTAATCAACTGTTCGACATGTAAGCCAAAAATTCAAAATGAGAAAATACTTTTGCCCCAACCTATTACAATGATAGAATACTAACTGTAGATACAACAAAAATATAACTGTATATTTTGAAGTAAGTGCCACATAATATTTCCTTAAATAAAATTATTCAGTTGTGTAATTTGAATAAAATAATATAAATCAGATGAGAGAAGAGAGATTCATGCAGATGATTAGCTAAAACTCAGTTAATTTTTCATTTCGCTTTAATATTTTTAACTCTGTATCACGCATAAAGCTCGATAAGCCTGGGGAATCTACTGTCAAGATACTGTTACGCAGTTTGCCCAATCTTGGGTAACTGCCCAATTTTCGAGATATTCAGTGTTGAGTAACTGTCTTGTTACCAGAGCGTGATAATAAAAAAAAATCATTACCGCGAATGGAAATCGAACACACAAGCATCGCGCTTACAATCAGGCGTCCCGCTGTGTCATGACAACCTCTAATAATTTGGGCCGCTAGTAACTTCAATAGAATTTAATATTCGTCGATATTATGTTCAGAATGAACGGATCCAGTGAAGGGCGGGAGTCCAGAGCGCGCGACTCAGCGGCGGAGGCGCGTCCGCACTGCACCAACCACGACGACGGCTCAACAGTGGCCGTCATAGAGTGTCGCTCCTGTGGCCCGCTGTGCGCTGAGTGCGACCGTTTCCTACATCTCAATAGGGCCGCTAGAAATCATCAGCGACAAGTAAGTGAAAAAAAGTTTCTGGTAAATAATACTATGTACTAGATTACATACTATTGAAAATGGAAAGCTTAATGTTGCACATCGTAAAGGTATGGAGTAAATTTATTTAATGATTATTCTATTTTATTTACATTTACTTTATATTTTCTTACTCTTTGTTTACTAATGAATGTTTACATAATGCAATTTAATTTCCTTCTCGTGTAAATGATTTTGATGAAAATTAGAATAAATACCTTTAAACCGACATTCGTAAGATTACCTACGCTATATTTCTAAAGCCTTTGTGATTTTCACTTTAATTGAAATAAATATGGGAGATATGGTATAAACAATACCGATAATAACTTATTTTCAAACTTTTTATATAATTTAATTTAAAAAGTATCAATGTTAAAAATTTACATTTATTAATTGATTTGCTCTACAGTTAATAAATGTTTTTTAGTTATTATCGTTTGAAAAAGTGGTTTGCGAGCCGGTAGTATCAATATCATAATTGACAATAACATAAATAGTCAGTTTTATGTAACTTAACGGTTGAACCGTTAATATACATATATATCCATGTAATGGCTCAAATGATTAAGAATATCGTGATTTTTATTTTGACAGATATGCAAAGAAGAGGAGAGTGCTATTCGTATAGATATCCACGAGGGTTGCGGTCGCGCTAAGTTGCATTGGCTACTCCTCCTCGTGGACCGGCGCACTTTGAAGGCATTAATGGAGTTTCGTGGGTTGGAGGGCGGGAATAACCTGCCCGCTGAGGCGGAGGGAACAGTCGGCCTGGCTGGGACATGTCGATTCTGCGGTGCTAGAGGCAACTCGGGCCTTTTGGCTATCGGTAACGTCTGCGCTGATCACCAATGTCAGGTAATTCTTTATATTGTCATTATTGTTACCGTAATACACAATTTATAATAAACAGTTCAACTTAGATAGGTTAATTTGTTTTATTATTGTCACAAATTTTGTACAATTTACTTAGTCACGTGTATAAAAGGTAGAAGATAGAAATATTTAATAGCACACTTAGCTATTCCAATGGAAAATATGAAGGCAAGAGGTTGATTAAAATTAAGAACATTTTATAGATTATAAAAAAAATAACTATATTTAATTAAGAAATCAAATTCATTATTAAATTGCGCAGGAGCATGGTCGCGAGGCATGCAGCCGCGTGTTGCCGTGCAGCCACTCGTGCGGCGGTGTGCGCGGCGAGCGGACGTGTCTGCCGTGTCTATTCGGATGCGCCGGCACCGAGTCTCTGCGGCAAGATGCCGACGACATGTGCATGATTTGCTTTACTGATCCATTGCAGGCCGCACCCGCTATACAGGTTATTATTGTATATAAATATATATAGCCGAGTTTAGATCCTTCTCTTTGATAAAGGAGGTTCATTAACACATACGACTTGGAGTTCGGACCGAAGTAGAAGTAATTTTATTACATTGAATAAATGACAAGAATTCAACTGTTTTAGAATAACCATAATATTTGTGATCCGATAGACTTTTCAATTTAATAAAAGTATGTTACATTTTTATTATGATAAATTTTAGAAAGAAAAGAGAATCTTGATACTACATTATATGCCTGGGGAGCAATCCTAAAACGATTTTTAGTGAACCTGTCATATACAGTTTTTCACAAAATATAATTTTTTATCGTTCTAGCTTGGCTGCGGACATGTTTTCCATTTACACTGTTGTAAGAAAGTATTGGCTAACAAGTGGGTGGGACCGCGCATCACTTTCTCCTTTTCTCAATGTCCAATTTGTAAGGTCAGTATAAGTATCAGATAATAAAATGTAAGTAAATTTAAGTAACAATGTGTTTTCTTATTTATCGACTTATCGACTATTTTTGTTTGCGAAAAATATTTTATAATTGGCGACTTTAATTTATTTAATTCAATTTGATTATAAAACATTAAAATAGATAAAGCCTCTAAATACAATCTAATTAAAACAACATTTTCTTAACCCTAATTAAAATGTAATCGTTTCTCGTAATTAGATGTTAATATCTACATTCAATTGTTTCTTGTAGTGATCTCTATTAGGGATAAGTTATTCGTTGTACACATTCTTTCTCTTATTTGATGTTTGCTGTACGTACTTTCTTATGTGGTACAGAAATAAATAAAAATATATAAATACACAGGAAGATATATCGCACTGGACTCTAGAGGAGCTTCTGGCTCCGATCCGTCGCCTACGTGAGGAAGTGTCTCGTAAGGCTCTAATGCGACTCGAGTACGAGGGCGTGGCGGCGAGTGGGTCGCAGGGTCGCGCCCAGGAAGACCCCGCTACATTCGCTATGGAACGTTACGCGTACTACGTCTGCCACAAGTGCGGCAAGGTTACTGTTTTCTTTTTTACCTGACTACGGCGAAGCAGAAAGGCGGGTCATGGTTTTGACCTGCATGTATATGGATGTTCATCTGTTCTCTCATAACTTCTAAGCTAAGTATCATAATTAGACAAATGAAGCGTCATTAGAAACCTCTTCATCGTCCTCTGGTTATGGGCATGACGTCACGTTAAATTGACTATAGGGCCCTCTAGGGTACTTAAAGGAAAGAAAACATTTTTTTGCGGTGTCGTATGGGGTGAAACTTAACGCGTTATCACGCACACAGCACGGTAGGCAAAGGATATCTAATGTTAAGACACTCCGTTACCCACTTTCCGAAAAAATATTCAGAATATTTTCATTTATTGTTACACTAACGTGAACACACAAAAAGTATAGACTTAAATACCTTATAGCTTATTATTAATAATAATATTATAATGTTAACAATGTAAATGTAACATTTTATATATGACACCAGGCGTACTTCGGTGGCCTCGCGCGCTGCGAGGCCGAGAGCAGCGGCTGGTGGGAGCCCGCGGAGCTGGTGTGCGGCGCGTGCAGCGACGTCGCCGGCGCGCGCACCTGCCCCAAGCACGGCGCTGACTTCCTCGAGTACAAGTGCCGTTACTGCTGCTCTGTTAGTGTCACCTTTAGATCCATAAACAGATACACCCCATACACATCTACGAGTATACGCAATTACCTACATGTAGCACGGATGTTACGAACGGATTGATATATAAAATAACTGTAAAACCAATATTAATAAATAAAATTTGTTATACTTATAACTAATGCAGGATGGCTGCCAGTATATGTAACAATAACATTTAACATTGACATTGATAAGAGGGAGAAGTGACTTCCGAGTTATTGTTTGTGTTGAATTCTTTTGATAATTCGATATCGGTTCAGCCATTAAAAACAAAAATAATTCATTTAGTTTACTCTGCCCATTTACAAAACTATCCAAAATATTTATATCGGATTCGGTTTGTGGTTAGTTTATAAGTAAACGTTTTTTTTTATTTTGAATATTCTATAGATTCCTTTACGGTTACGGGGCTCCATAACATCCCTGATATATAGGTCCGTACAGTGCTACCATCACTGCAGGGAATAATGATGATTTAATGCTTATATGAAGACACGCGTGGGAAATATGTAAGGCAAGATTTAAGAGAAGTTGCGAAATATACTTAAAGCATCAACATTAAAAAAACACAGCGATAACTGTTTAACATTTGTTTTACAATACAAAATAAATTAAATGAAACAATGTATGTATATTTAGTAATATGTCAAAAATAAACGGAACATTAATACTTCTTGACCCACTCGCGGGTAGCGGCTTCACCCTCTTGAACTACACTAATACTTATTTAATAATATGAATTACTTTTGTTTTAAATATCTTTATAATTTTAAAGACAATATCTATACATTAAAAACTAAAGTTGCAGCCGATCCACCAACTACAATAGTGAAAACGGCATTTAAATCGGTTAAACCGTTTCTGAGGTTAGCGTGTACAAACGTACAGACAAACACTGAAAAATGTCTAATACATTATTATATGACCGAATAATAGTTTTTCTTATTTATCTTCCATGTACAGACAGCGATCAGTTACAATTTTTTTATATGTATAGAAATAATGATTTGTATTCATTCATCAACTAAAAACCACCATGTCCATCCTCTTGGTCACAGCATATTTCTTGAAAGTCTATTTGTGCATATATATTACATCTGCATTATGCATAGATTAAGTCTCCTATTAGAACCTTTTTTTTATTTTTCTATTAAAATATTATTTCTTATTGCCTTATGAAGCACTATTGTTCATGTTTATTCTACAATGCATGCAAAATAGAACGTTTAATAAATCTGCTATGTAACATATAGAGTTTTTACTAAAAATAAACTTCAAAATAAAACAATGTGGTTTCAATTAACAGGTAGCGGTATTTTTCTGTTTTGGCACTTCCCACTTCTGTAACGCATGCCACGACGATTTCCAACGAGTCACTAATATACCGAGACATCTATTACCACAATGTCCCGCTGGTACGTATGTTATTAGCACTGTTGTACTTGCTTTCTATCTATATTGTTTGTATAAGGGTACTGCTCTGCACGTATAAGTACTTATATTTTGTAGTAAATTTGTAATCAAAATATTAAAATCTATTTATAGTATACCTATCGTTAAATAAAGTTTTTATTGTTTTTATATTAATATATAATTTTATAGTTTGCATTTATTGTTACAAAATTATAACAAAAAGAGTATCATAAATAGTAATTTTAATAATAGCTATTACTGGGAAATTTAGAAAAAAAAAAACAAGTAAGATTAATGATATTAATAAAAGGTGCTATTGCAAACGTAACAACATAAAACATACTTTCCAGGTCCCAAAGGCGAGCAGCTTCCCGGCTCGTCCGATGAGTGTCCCCTGCACGTGCAGCATCCTCCCACCGGGGAAGAGTTCGCCCTCGGCTGCGGCGTATGTAGACACGCGCACGCCTTTTGAACGACCCAACACTAAATACTCGTATACAGTACAGCGTCGATCAACCGTACGGCCGCTTATCGGCCCGCCGAACTCTCACATTCTTCGCGCGTTTTAATATACAAATAAAAGGTTTTTTTTTAAAGGAACATTTGTGAGCAAGATGTTTTGTTGAAAAACTTTATGATTTTTTACTATTTGTCCTTAAAAATATAATTATGTAAGTAAATTTATTGCACATTTCTATGTGGATAAAGATGTTCATCTGAATGAATACAATCCGATTATCGGATAAAAAAAAACAATTTTCCGAACACCCATATCCGCGAATTATTTCGGATAATCGACGCTCTACTGCAATTTAATTTAACTTAGTAACGTAAGATCTAAACCAAATATCGTTGTTATTTGTTTTTATTTTTTTCTGATCTTTGGACAGGGTTATGAAATTAAATAGGCTAAACTGCTGCGTGAGTGTGCAATTTTTGTACCAATAACATTGTACAACATTTTTCAATTCAAGATGTGTGAAATTTTCAACAGTATGTCACACGGCCATAGCAAATAAGCAATAATTATAATATAAGTATTGCGTAACGGCGTCGTATTAAAGAAACAGACGCGTATATTTTAATTATACATAACTGGAATATTTTACGAGGACATGCAGCGACCTCAGGACACATTGACGGCAATATAAAATTGCTATTTTTCAAACTATTCAATTTACTTTAGTGCTTTTAGCTCCTAAAGGCTTTTAGCTCCTAGCGACCGAGTTCTACTGAATAGGGCTTCAATATATGACGACTAAATGTGTAATGTTTTTTAACATTTAGGTATTTCAAATAATAGATTTCATTTGAATGACTATTGACTAAGCTACAGACTAATAAGTGAACTAGCGAAACCTCCTCGCTTTTAGTATGCAAATTTTACAGAGTTGGAATTTTTGGAAATGTATACTGTATTTTAGGTAAAATTAACTTTTTATCCATTATCGGCTATCGTGTGCACTTCTAGTAGGAAAACAAAGAGATCTAATTAAATTTAATTTAAAATCCGATTATATTTTATTAATATTTATATATTGGTAACTTTAAGTCGTTTTTTTATTCAGCGAGAATAAGAGTTGTGAAAAAAATAGTGGACACTCGAAAGAAAGATAAGATGACATATCTTTTTCTACATGCACCGGGGCGGCTTTTAAATTAAAATAATTAATTAAATCACTTGGAAACAAAATATTCAAATTATTATAAACATTAGTAGTAGAAAGATTCATAAGCTAAAGACTAATAAAACATTTCATATAAAATATTTGCGACATAAAAAAATATAGCAATAAAATCATTGATTCAATCATTGCTAGACTTAGAATGTATTTTTGGCAATGAGCACTGAGCAAAGAGGACATAGGTGTTTCATTACGATCTGACCTTATAAATTAAAGTACCTTATTATTTTCTACGCGCACTTCATACCATCAATACATCAATATACACATGAATTTGTTATACTTTTTGTGAGTCACCGATATACAAACATATAATTTTTCGCTTTATTTATTACATAGGTCAAAAAGATAAACAAAGTAATATTGAAAATTGATAAAAACGATTATTTTTAGTATTTAATATGCTTTAGTAGGTGTTAAATTGTCTAAATTTAAATTCAATGAGTTAACAGCACTATGACATCGTACTCTCAAAATGAAAATAAAAATAATAATTGCTATTTATGGAAAATCACCAAAGTTTTTATAATCTAATATTATAATCAGAAATTAGAGAATTTTCTAGTTGGATCACTTGTAAAAGTGCAGAATGCTGATCAGAACAGTTATAATATTGGCTGTTGAAAAATACAGGAAATTCTCAGAGTAGGTTTACAGAATTGAATTCTTATTATTGTTTTCTTTTTAATTTTACCATTACTTAAATATGTATCTGAGAAGTTACTCGATATAAAAAAAAACAAACATAATTTAAAAGAGATATCGGTGAAAGTGTTTCAAAACTTAATTTTTTATGTTAATTTGTATTGTATTATATTTAAAAAAACTCATATAATCATAAATACATACATACACGTTGAATTAAGACAGTTTTAAGTATTACCTTATATTCTTATTATATATCGTAGCTGTAATAGAAAGTATAGTGGACGTTGTAATTTCTTGTAGTGGTCCTTCTTAAAGTTTTGTTTTTATTTAATTTATTAGATTTCAATGTTATTTAATTTAAGAATATTTATTAAATTGCCTTCTAGTCGATTTGTTTGAATATATTTGATCTCAGTTATGGCAAAACGCTAATATTGGAAATAAAAGTTGTTTTAATGTTGCATTTAAAAAAATTGCATGCATTTGGCATTTGGTGAGATCATTTATGTTAGTTTAATAATTATTATTATTAAATTACTAAGTTAGTAATTTAGATAATATTTTATACTATATTCAGTTTATTACCATAAGTTACAACTGGAACATCACCATAATTTTATTATGTACAGACCCGTTTAGAAATATAAAATGATTATTATATGTTATTGGTTAAGGATATCTGAACTCCAAACATATTTTTTTTTATTTTAAAGTATTGGTGATGTTTTAAGGTAAAAACACTAATTTATTTAGCATTATGTTATTTATGTTTCTTAATCTTTTCGTGTCGTACATTTCATATTTAATCGAATATCATAACATTATACACATAAACAAATGTAATAGGTGTTGTAACAGTTTCAATATCAATGTCTCCAAGATAGTAACAGATGTGTCAATAATATCTCCAGAAATGAAAATTAGCAAATAGAAATCTGGTACGTTTGTATTATGCAAGACAGATTAGTCGATTTGAAGTCACTAACCAATATGCGCTATCTCGAAGAGATCGTTATCTGGCGTAAATATAATCAAGAAAAGAAATACTAATAAATGAATTTGTGAAATTTGGAGAAATTATTGAGACATTCTTAGAATAATATTAACAATTATTATTATTAACATACTCAGTCAATTCAACTTTGGAAAGTTTCTCCTTGTTCTGTCTCTTGTGGATTTATCGCAGTGTTTGATTACTTTACACCTGGGATGCGGAAAAAGTTCTTCTAATAAAATCTTACCCTCTTAACTCTATCAATTTTGTGTTCTGAGTTTTATTATCTGTATTCAATATTAAATACGTATATATATATATACACAAAAAGAAGAGAAGAAAGAATTTTTGGCGAATTTTGTAAAATTATTTTTAATATTCACACGAAATCTATATATATGTCCTACTATTACTATATTGGATGCACCTTAGTCTTCTACATATAGGTTATGAACTAGGTAAGAATTTTTTCAATAAAGCTTACAAAATATGTATATATTTTTTTTCTTTTTAACCCTTTTTTAACTTTCTTTATTGCGTTTAATAGGCAGAAAGTCTTTGATATAATTCCATACATCAGAAAAACAAATATCAACTGCACTCAGGAAGTTGATTTAAGCACTTTCAAGACAAAAAAAACTTTTTTTAAAACTTATATAAAAGAATGAATGACTCGTTGTAAGGCCCAAACATTCTATATATTTGCTGACAGCATTCGTTATATTAATTTTGCAATATTATTTTCTATATATTTTTCACATTATTGATAATATAACAAAATTTAGAAATTCTACTTATGGCATAAAAATGATGTATATACATCAAAACTTAATACGTTTCTTAAATGTTTGTACACTCATATCACGTACGTCTGACTACCGTACTATTAACATCTAAGACCTTAAAAAAATACAAATACAGAAAAACTATTGACATGCATGTACCAGTCTTATCTATGAGTAAATAGTTGCAGGGCATCTTGATAGAGTGTTGAATGTTTTGATAAGTTAGCTTCAAGAGATAGAAACGCCTTTACTTCTGATATCTCTTTATCACAACTATCTAGGGCGTCGGAGTCTGACACAACTGAAAATATTAGCCAGTTCGATTTGTGTAACCTAATGTTAGATATTAACAAAGCTGCGGTGAAATGTTTAATTTCTTCAATTTAAAGGTATTTACAATGTTTTTCATATATAATTTTTAAATTCATTATAGACTTATTGAATTCTAGTTATTTTACATTGTTGGTATGAAAGTGACATGCATCGTCTTTATTATAATAAGTGTGCCAATTTGCCACCTAAGCACCTAGTCTATACTTCGAGAAGTAAGAATTATTGATTTTCACAACTACCTGTGCCTTTGAACAGAGTTTGCTCAATTGGCGCTTAGTCGGACCACACCTGTGTACCTTGGCGGTGGCTGTCAGTTTGAACAACACCTGGAGAGCTCCACGCGAGGCTTTCCGCTACGGTGGACTAACAAGTGCGCTGTTAAACACTGTAGCATTCGTGGGTATTGCCTTGCCGGTCGTACTGTTACAATTAGCGGTTGGGCAGCTGAGCCAGCAGGACGCAGTCGGGATATGGAAAGCTGTACCATTTTTTCAAGGTATTCTTATATAATGAGTTTTGTAATATATAATAAGTTTTGCAATAGTATCTTTGAATTTATTCAGTATAATAATAAATAAAGTAACAAACATGCGCCTTAAAGTGAGCTTGGTTTCTGACATTAAATGTACCGTTTGCCTTATTTAAAAATTGTCCCATTACATGGCTTTAAAAAAATAAAAAACCTATTAATATAATATAATTAAATTCGAATGTGGTGTGGTATTCCAGGTATCGGGTACCTCAGGTTGCTGATATCGTGCATAAGCGCCGTTTATTCGATGGTGTACGTCGCCATGTCTCTTACTTATGTTCTGTATACGTTAAGCAATACTTTGCCTTTGTGGGAATGTTATGAAATTTCGGAATTGCCAGTAAGTAAATAAGTAAAATATATCGTTTTTATTCTAGTTTTACGACGAGAGACTCTTTTTCTTCATTGTATGGTCTATTTTTTTGTCATTCAAAGCTGTTACAAATTCTAAATTCTTGTAAATTATTTTTTTAGCTTCACGCTGTAGCCCGCATAGCAAGATAGGCAGAGACAACCTGGGAACCTAGTGTTAATATACTCCGTTCCCAGTAAAACACTTCCGTTCCCCACTTACCGCCGATTTCTGAAGGCACTGCTTGTTGAGTAGCGGAAGTCAACACCGTGTTTTGCCTCGTTACCAGAAATGAAAATATAAATATTTTTAATTTCCTGGAGAGAGAATCGAACGCACAAGCTGTCGCATTTACATACGTACGCCACGACTGGCTACTAATTGCAAGCAAAATTATGTAATTTGAAAAAATATTAAATCACAGCCCGATTTAAAGTTTTATTTGTCACAATATAATAATTAACTACTTATAATTTACAATGCAGTAAAATCTTCGTTTTTATATAATAACTGACTTGTCTTCTAAAAGTCTTGTCTTCTATCGGTTATTCTATCTTAATTTTTTTTCGTTTAAAACGTCTTATTAATTAATAAATAAATAAATGTTTTACAGGATGATCGCAAAGAAATATTTTACAATACATTATCGTGCTTGAAGTAAGTAAAACTTCCTGATAACAATTTCAATAAATAGATATATTTTAATATTTTTATTAAACGATTTTGTGAAAGCAAGAGCAAATTGCTATGTCACAAACAGGAAAGAAAAACATTTAAAAAAACATACGACAATGTAAACCGAAAAGATTAAATATTTAAAACGATTTGCTTTAGTTTAGGCCATTTTGTTCTACGATAGTAATAAAAAAATATATAGATATATATTGCAAAATGGTCGTTTGAAACATTTTTACAGTTCTTCCATAGATTGTTATTATTTTATTTTTCAGTGACAGTTTTCTGGCGCCAATCAATGAGCAACCCGAATATTACGTAGCTTTAGCGTTTATTACTATTGTTCTTTGGATTCTGTTTCCTTTTATGTGAGTAATGATCCTAATTTATAGTCCTTTGTTACATCACTACGTTACAATCCACCCGCACGTCGTACAACAATACACACCCATTATGTTTTATACCGTGGTTATTGAATTTTGACAACTTATTGCGTTCTAATTTACATACTTACAGTGGTTTTTTCAAAGACTAATAATTACTCTTAGACAGACAAAACTAATTTTGTTTTGTCGATAATCAAATTTATTTATTATATCGAATTTACAGAAAGTTATATTACTATATCATAACTATTGAGGCCAGTCGTGGCGCAGTGGCACAAAGTGTGACTGTAAAACCGACTGGTTGTGGGTTCGATCCTCACTCGGGGAGATGAAATATTTACTTAAATTTATATCTCCATTTCTTCGCTTTGGTATCGAAGCAAAGCGCGGTGTTGAGTTCTGCCACTCAACACACAATGCCTCCAGAATTCGGAAAGTGGGGAACGGAGTGTCTTATCACTAGGTTCCCTCTGCCTACCCTGCTGTGTGCGGGATATAGCGTGACGCTAATTTAATTTTTTATTTTACTATATCATTAATATATTTATCAATTTCAGTCTTTACAACCCTGTTAAACTTATGAAAAGAATTTTATACGCATTTACACCGCTGGTACTTTTATTGGGAGTAACCATAGTTAGTTCTATTGGTAACAAACGAGACGTGATTTCGTTTAACAAAAGTAACAACTGGAAAAACTTTGTTAAACCCAACATCTGGCACGGTGCTATAGTCCAAGCTTTGATGTCTTCTCAGACTGCGGGTGGCTATCTTATTTCTTCAGGTGACTCTATATATGCCAACACGAATGTACAATGGTAAAACATTTAAGAATATTTTATTAAATATATTATACTACCAATTTAAGCATTAATTAAATATTATTCTTTGGTAAACGAAACCTTATTTTCAGGACATCTATACTGATTGTAGGTGGTAACCTCATTGGTAGCTGGCTGGGAATACTCTTTTGGTTTGCTATAAGCGGTGATGGCGACAAAGCAAGTAGTAACATCGCAGTCGTTGTCCAAATATACAAAAAGTTTATTGATAATAACCTGAGCTCGGTGTGGCCGCTACTTACCTTCCTTTTGCTCGTAATGTCAGGAGCTATAACTATGGTAGATTGTTATTGTTTTTGTTTTGTTAGTATGGAAAAGTCGTCAGTTACTTTTTTTTTATTTTAGAAATTTGACTTACGTTGAAGAGAATTCAAATAGAAATGCTGTTTAACATTGTCATATAGTGATACAATTATATGTACCCATATTATTTATTTCAGCTTACGTTCCTATATCCCCTTTACGACCGTTTCCACCGCGTGGGCGGATACAAGTGGCGGCATGTGTCTATGGGGAGCTCGATTATAGGCGCAGTTTGCACGCTGTCTATATTGTTTGTAGGGCACCCGGCACTTACATTATTAGAGGACACCGTCGTACCATTTCTCCTCAGTGTTTCCACTGCAATGGAGGTGTCGGTTTTTATTTATATTTACGGTGAGTACCAACGAATTATGTGAGGTACAATGTGGTCAATTCGATTCAATATGTGTTAGCTTGTTACAGTGATTTATAAAAAGATATTTGAATATTTAAATGTATTTGCTAATTATATAAACTTTCTTGGTCCATCAATACATAATGAGGCGTTACAATAAAATTTGCTGTGCAATATAATTTTTGTAATGTGAAGAACGTAGGGTCTTTCCGCAAGATATTTTTTTACTTGCCGGCTGTTTACCGGCTTTGGGCTTAATGCGAGAAATAGGCGAAGATGACTGAAAATATTTACTTATAACGCTTACTAGTGCTTACTATTTCATTTTCTCTTTCAACTACCTATATGTATTTAATCATCCTATATTGATGTTCATCTATCCTCAGGCCAGAAAACATTAGTTGCTGATATTGATTTTTTAATTGAAAGTAAGCTGGCGAAATATTGGATACCGGGATGGTATGCCAATCCTGGCATAATAATTTCGTTTACGGTGTGGTGGTCTATATCATTCTTTCTGGAAGACCCGAACTGGACAGACGTTCCATGGAGCGGCTCGGGTATTATTGCGAGTGCCTCTACGACTTTAGTAATAATTGTAATATTTGCAGCCTTATCAGTTGCGAAGCAAGTCCAGTATGACTTCCTGGGGGTGAGTTATCATCGGTATAATCGTTTAGGATATTTACATTTTGGCATTGCAAATATTTATACTTGATGTGAATGCGAAGTAGCTTCATATTTTTCCGTAAATGTTCGTCTGAGGACGAGACCTTGCGAGTAAACGCTCATAACATTTGCCTCGTATGATGTTTCCTCACGCAGTGCGACACAAAATACCTACACTTTTCGAGGAAGTACCACATTTTGGGTTTTATTGCAGAAACTAAAGTCGTCATTTAAGCCTTCGAGGCACTGGGGTCCCCGCGATCCTATCACACATCACTACTGGCTCGCGAGGCGGGAGGAGGCCAATAGAAATACAATCAGCACACGATATCGAATACCGAATGACAGATATCGAAGGAGGCATTTGGGGCAATTTTCTGCCAATTCTAGTGTTGCAGACGTTCCGCGCGTTGTTAAAGTGGATCTTTCTCCAGATATCAAAAGAAGATCTAACTCAGATGACTGGTTAGTGATATCCCGAAAACAACATATTGCACAATTGACTCAAGACTCATGTGAAAGTCGAACGCGATCAAAGTCCTTAAATTGGAATCCCATCAAGACAATTCACTTGCGAAGCAGTAATGATTTTCAACATGCAAGTGGAACTAACAAAGATGTATACGACAACTCTACTTATTCTAATAAACCGACAAACAATAATATTATATCGAATATTAAAAACGATCTTGTGTGAATTGTAGAGATTAGATTATGTATGTATGATGTGTGTAGTTTGTTACATCTAGTCACGTTTAGAAATACCAAATACCCACTACTAAGTTGGTACACCATTGGCAGTGTTTATTTGTTACAAATAAAAAATAATATATTCAATAAATATTAGTTTTCATTTAAAGATATTATATATTGAACTTATTTATATTCTAATATTTTATATAGTTATTATACGAATCAATATGAAAGCGAGATCTTGCTCTATGTCGCGCCATCTGAGATGGAGGCATCTCTATCCTAGAAGTAGTCAGACTGCTTGTGGTGATGATATAATATAAATATTCTTCTATTAGTAGTTATAGAAAATTCAAAAGTAAGAAAATCAAAGTCTCGTTCTTCTATTATCTTAAAACTGTTTTGCAATTATGTTTTTTTAATAAAATTTTGTGTGTGGTAAGTAGGTGGTGAGTGTTATAGTTGTAAATCTTATATAATTCATAACAAAATTAGTCATGTTTTTATTTTTTCAATTTGTTTTAGTAAAAGTAACAACATTATAACAAGCGGCCCACTCGCGGCTTCGCCTCCATACCAACTACAATTCTTTTATTACGCTGCATGTGCCATAAGATTGATTGATCTTAATATAATTCAATTTATAATTATAGTTTATACATGCGATTTTTTTTCAATATGCTTGCGGTCGTAAACTGAGCGTTGAATTATTTTAATTTTACATTTTACATTTTACTCGAAAAATATACGTTCATATCACACACACACACACACACACACACACTACACACTATATAAGTCAAAGCTAATTTTCATACCGTAAGTTTCGATATCTTTGTCAAATAAAAGATTTTGTCACAAAATGCCTTATTGTGACTTATTTACATGGACGTTATTTTAGAACTAATGAAACTGAATGAATGTTATTGTCGTACAAAGTACTTCCTTAGAAATGTAGCTTGCATACAAAACTAAAATAAAATCGGACCAGATCTTAGCGTTTAAACAAGCAAAATCTTCCGCTTTATTATATTAATATAGATTTCTATTAAACTGATAGAACAGCAGACTGGATCAATAAAACTACCGGTCAACAATATGCCGTCTACGTGATTTTGTTCTTGTTTGTTGACCTTCCTTTAGGCAGATGACTGGCTGTCCCTGTACAAAGCCTTACCTATTATTTATTATCGAGATTTACACTCAAGTATGCCTGTCGCATGTCAAGTGCGTCACGGAAAGGATGTGGTGAAAAATAATTGCTCATTATACTCTATACGTTGCTACTAATTAATTCACTGATAAATGTGCTATAAAATTTATGGTACGTCCATTTTAGACCGTACCGTGTTATACAGTAACTTCTGGTAGAGTATAGTACATGATTCATTCAAGTGAACATTATTCATGATTCTTGCTTTATTTAATTATCGATCTTAAAACATATACAGATTACAGAGAAATGCTTAAAAAGGGCTCCGTACTTCAAATGGAAACAAACGGAACCCCATTGTAGGATCATGTTGTTGTCCGTCTGTCCCGTGGAGGTATTAAGCTGAAATTCCCGCGATGACCTACAGATATGAAATCTCGAACGAAATGAGTACTTACATTACGAATAAAGGAAAAAATCCAAAAAGTCAAATTTATAGTTATTTCATAGAAAAAAATCATTACACACTTATGCGTGTAATTAATTTCAGACAAAATTAGAGTCAACGTTTATACGTATTTTATCATGTTGACTTACAATCTTGAACTTCGTACGAAGCCGTCGAAGGGAGAGTCCGACTCGCACTTGAAGACTTTTTTTATATCTTCACGCATCTATCGTAATTAGTGGGGTCGGTAGAAAAAAAACTAGTCATACGTGATTCCCACCAGTAATACGTGGTAAAACCCAATGCCGCTTTTTGTCTTGATCGGGATCTTTAATATAACAACTACCACATCCAGATGCTTGCTGCTGGGAATTTACCCTTAGTAAACCATCAAACAACAGGTAAATTTAATTAAATTTATTATAATATATAATAATATATAATAAATTTAATTCAATTATAATATATAATAAATTTAATAAAATTATTATTAATATATATTATAAATTTATTGTAATTTAATTGGTTTTGTAATTTTTGTACATTAAAAAAGTAAATTATTTTTTCCTAACATTTCATTATGTAAAAGCAAATAAGCTTAAGTAAATATCGCTAGTGGACTACTGTTGTACGTTTTGACACGTTGAATTGGTAATGTGGAAATGGAACAACTAGTTCTAGAGAATTTGAAATCAATATTTATGCAACTTTAATTATCACTTATCACACACTAGTCCATCTTATTTAAGTAAAGAATTCGATTTAATATATTTGAACAGATTTGCTAATGCTTAGTAAACATTCATTTAGCATTGTTTATACTATTTTATTATTATTGAGGTCAGTTGTGGCGCAGGGGCACAAGTGTGTGACTGTAAACGCGACTGGTTGTGGGTTCGCTCTCCACTCGAAGAAATTTAATATTTCATTAAATTTATATTTTCATTTGTTCGCAGTTCGCAAAGCGCAGAGTTGAGTTGTACTACTCAACACGCAAAGCGTCCAGAATAGCGAAAAAAATCAGAAAATGGGGAACGGAGAGTCTTAACTTTAGGTTCTGCCTACCCTGATGTATGCGGAATATAGCGTGAAGCCGATTTATTTATTTTTTATTTTATTTGTTATATCTACAATATCTTATTTTGATTAGGATCACCAATCCCTAAGCAACTATAAGGTATACAATATTATATATATAGTTTTTGTTTTTCTTTCAATAATAAAAGAACACGACTCAGCACAATATCCACATTTGATATTTTTATAATAAAAATGTTTTATTAATACCAAAACTGTAACAAAAAAAATGTACAAATATGTACGTATGTACGTGCAGAATTAGGTGAGCTGATATTTTGTAAGAAATAAAAAACTTAGTACAAGTAGGTATAAATGACAAAAACCAACTTTAGAGCTTTTATTTTTAGCTAAGGCGGTTTGCGCAACAAGTTACCGATGTTTCCAACGAATATGTGACGCACTGTGACTTCGGGGGGATAAGGCAATTAGTAGCTGACTAATCAGAATTAAAATGTCATGAATGACATCAAACAGCGAGTCGTCGGCCAAACCAGATATGGCCATCTCAAATCAAATAGGTAGCTACTATGGTTATCATGTAATTGAACAATTAGTGAACACATAAAGACCAGCTGTGACGAAGGGGCACAAGCCTATACTGGTCGCAGGCTCGATTTCCACTCGAGCTAAAAAAATAAAAATAAAATAAGCACATACCGTTCCCGCACTGCTTTCCCAGGCTACTCCGTTAGGGATAAAATGTGAAGCCGACTAAGTGGAATATATTAAATGTACTTTTTTGTTGAAAAAAATAAAAACAATGAAATCTATAGAATAGATTTAATTTATAAAAAAAAATCGAAATGTATTATATCAAGGTTACAATTAAGTACTCATCTTAAGTAGTTGATATCTTTGTACATAATATATTTTGCGTCATTCCACTTATATGGATTAGTATCGCCGCCCACTTATTACAACAAAGATATAAAGTTCTCAGAACAAGGTAGTTGATTTTTACGTTCTAGAACTGTTATCCTGAGAGGGTTAGATCGAGTGCCGACAACCTGACTGTGGAGTAGGCACGCCCGCTGTCATGCCGTGGACGGTGGAGTGGACGTGGAGTGTGCATTCGAGTTTGAAACTGCGCGCGAAGCAGATCGCTTTGCGGTTACGGTCGTGCGACTTGCTACTTTGTACTTGTGGAAGTGAACCAAAGTGATGTCTAAGGATAACCCCAGACTGAGCCGGCTGGGCGTGCTGGCCCCGGCGGCCTTGTCCGCGTGCATGGACGCCTCCGTGCTGGCCGTGCCCGCTGCTGGGGCGATAGTCTCTACTGTTCTTAAGGAACTCAGCAAAGCTTTCATGCTTAAAAAGTAAATATACATTAGTATATAAGTAAAAATATATGTGATATTTAATTATAATTCGAATATTTTTATGTTCTATGTAGTGTTATTATTTGCCACGCAAACAACAATCAAAGCCTCATATTGCCTAATATTCTATCAACACCAGATATTCCAATATAAAATTAGCAACAAAAACTCCTAAATTGTTCAAAGTATCACCATAATACTATTTCAGGCATACGAGTATATTACGCATGTTGTTATTCATATTAATAAACAATGTAATAGAGTGTTATAGATTTTAATGAATTATTTATTTCAAGATTAAATGTAATTTTTATTACTTAACTATATGTCACAACATAAGATAACAAGCAATAATTATTTACCTGCTAAAAATCTAAATATCTATCTACGTTGCCAAATTTTATCTTCGGGAAAAGCGGGATTTTTATATGAAATTGTTAGTAACTTATCAAAAAAAAATCAAAAAATCAAAATAATGTCAAATTGCGTTGAAAAATTGTCGTGCCTCGCTCGGGACATTTGAATTTTGGGGTAAGAATCGGGACGTCTGGCAACACTGATGACCACTTATTGATAAGTACTTATATAAAATACGTCGCATATTCATTAATCTTAGCTCTCAAGCCCCATAGATACGTTGAACGAATACCACAATTATCACGAAGAATCTACTTAATAAGTACATAAGGACATATCTATCGACGTGCTTCAGATATATAATTGTATTATTGTTGTCACTTAGCCGGTGCATGATCGTTATTAATTAAATATTTGATACTCGCATGTTGAGCACATTATTAATATTCATTAATAGTTATAATTGCTATTACAAGTTCCACTGGTAACGCAGTGGCGCAAGCGTGTGACTGTAAACAGTTTGTGGGTTCGATTCCCACTCGAGGAAAATTGAATAATTTAAAAAATTAACGAAATATTTAATATTTTATTTTTTGCACTAGTGTCGAGGCAAGCGCGGCGTTGAGTTTCGCCACTCAACACACAATTCGTGTAGAATTAGGCTCCATCTGGCTACCCTGCTAAATCCGGGATACAGCGTGGAGCGTGTATCGTATCTTATAATAGCAAAACAGATTTATTAAAACACGTGATTATATAATTGTTCACTGAACAGTATAACGCTATGACTTAATAAAAACGATCCCAACCGTTACAACTATATTTACCTTTAACGTTCAATAAAATGTAAACAATTTAGTAGATATTTACACGAACAATACGAGACCACAAACTTTACTTTTCTACAATGAGAATGACATTGTTGAATCATGTAATGAAAAAATATTACTAAATAAATATAGTCTACTTCCTAATCTGGCGCCGGTGCTCGTGACGAAACACCGGAGGTCGCGGAGGCGGACCGGAGGCCGGTGTGCAGCACTCGTTCGTCTTGCCATTCGAGGCACCGACAGATGTTGTAATACTTCCTATTATTTAATGACTTAAAATTGTATATTTTAAAATCAATATGGTCATCATCTAATTTTTATCTAATATAATGAAGTTATAAATTGCATATGCGTATATTAAATCAAATCTTCAGTCAACGTATGTGCTTGCCAATCCTAAAAAATCTGTATTTAACTGAAGTAGCAAGTCGGTCTCGCTCAACGAGGCTTCCGCACCAACTTCAACATTGTAGGTCAACGGGAAGTACAACTTATAAAATTTGTCAATTTTAAGTTTGTGTACATACGCACTAATTTTGTGTGAAACTTACTACAAAAATATGTATTTATTTAAAGAAATGTCTATAAATTTCCACTTTTCAGATTTTGCTCCTTTATTTATATCGTTTTCACTTAGATTTTCTTTTTTTAATATTCTTCGTTCGTTTTTTTCTGTAGATTCACGGGCGTTACGCTATAGGTTTTGATTATACGTGGCAAATTTCCTACAAAAAACATCAAATATAAAGATAAATCCTCTTATATTGTTTCTTAATTGCGTTAACTTTTATTTACCTTTTGAGTACGTACGTACGTAACCCCAAAAATATTTATTGTAGTTTTTCTTAAGTTTCTTATTTGCACAAAAAATTGGAAGTGATATTACTAGCGATGCGTGTACGGTTTCATTTTTATTTCATTTATTTGACCGCGGTGCGTAAAATGCTATTCTTATTTATTAGGTGGGATATGAAATTAAGAAAAAATTACAGGTACTGTAAAAATAACAACTTAGTTTTTATAGGAACTAAAATTAAATATGAAGATTTTTTTTAAATAGCTCTTCACCTAATCTTTAATTGTTTAATTTATAATTGTTGAACGTTTGTATTACATGCTTTTAAATAATTAAAACAGTAGTAATTAAAAAATATATAAAAAAATTGGTTTTAGATTTCATTATTAATAAAGGCCAGTTGTGGCGCAGGGGCACAATCTTGCGGCTATAAACGTGACAGGCTATGGATTCGATTCGCACTCGATTAAGTTAAATTGTTCTGGTAACGAGGTAAATCAGGGCGTGAGAGAACGCGCTCCTTTCTCCAGAACTCAGCGGAAGGTGGGGAACGGAAATGTATTAATGGGAAGTATTTTAACACTATGTTACCAGGTGTGCTTTGGCTACTCTGTCACGTGCGGGATACAGCGTTAACCTAAAACAATAAAATAAAGATATATGAATAACTTAAACTGTGACGACATGTTGATAGGTAATACGTTTGTCATAAAAAACATTTATAAGTAATAGTTAATATTGATTTGCTACATTGTGAATTTATTTTATCACTTTTAAATTTACTAGTCTTTGTGATATTACGCGATACTTTTCATTTATTTTGTATAGTGTTTATTTCCGCTCTCTTTATAAATAAAAAAACTAGCGACACATTCGCGACTTCGCCCACATTCCACCTATATTTTTTTATTATACTACATTTACCAACAGATTTATTACATAATTTATACATTCAATAATTTTTCATACCTCTTAGAAAGTGCAAGCATTACGTGTCTGCTTCAGAGGAAGTCACCGATGGAAAGGGCGTCCCCCGCAGGATTCGAACCTAGGCTCTGTCAAAGTCTGCAAAATGTCTTATTGTGACTTATTTATAAAGATAGAATGTTTGTCATACAATATACTGACATATATGTAACTACTTTTGGAGCGCACTCGCTTAAATCAATTCGACGGTGTTCATTATTATTATTATTTCGTTATTTAAGGCTAACTAAGACATACTTGTACACAGTAATTTTATAAATGCTATGGCCGTTTTGAAGAATGTAAGCGTTTACCAAACAAACTCTTCCGCTTTATTATATTAGTATATGATGTAAATTTTATGTAACCAAAATTAATATTTTTTATGAGTCTTCACAACAAAAGCTGTAAGTAGCTGTAGAACTGTGTTTCCATTAAAAAAAAACAAACAGTCAACAATTCCATTAATATAAAATAATAAATCCTAAGGATATTTAATATATTTCAGTAGAATATAGGAAAGTGCGTTTATTTCTTATTATATCTAAGTTGTAAACAAAAACACTATAAATTATATGCTAATTATTTATTAGTTATGTGATGTTTTCCTTTTAGTTCAAAAGTTTTGTATTTTATTATTAATCAAACATTTCTACTATAATATAAATTTGTACATATGAATAATGAGTACAAGTATCTTTATCAAAAATAATTTAGAACTATAAAAAATATTGACATACTATGAATTAAAGAATTTTTAAATTAACCATAGGGTTATTTTGAAAATTTTCCAGCTTAGTAAGATAGGGTCCGACTAAAACGGTATTGAGGTGGCCATAATCTTTACCTTAGCGTTGAATAAAAATATAAAATATATGGTAATATTTGCAAATATACAATTACTTAGCGCAAATTGATTGATTGTTTAACATATGGGGTGAAAGAATATATTACAATTTTAATTATTTTTATCTGCCTGTTGTATCTTAAATTTATACTTATCAGTGGATACTGAATAATATATTCGTCAAAAGACTTTCTTATTTTGAATACCATAAATTTATAATATGATGTTATATACAATAGTAATATCTTTATTTTAGTGACATTTAAACAGGTACAATAAAATACATTTTTTTCGCTTATGGCAGGGTAAACAGAGGGTACCTAATCTAAGGCACTCTGCTCCCCACTTTCCATCGAATATTTAATATTCCAATATTGAATATTTATGTATGTCAATACATGAATCAATCAATCAAACAATTACAAAGTTTGCTAGCGAGAGACAGCAAAAGGAACTTAAAAGTATATACGTTTTTCCCGCACGTATCCTTTACAAGAGTCTAAGAAGATACCATTAAATTCATTATATTTGGCGAGAGGCGCTCACAACCACTTATTAGTAATGGGAAAAACCAGAGTGCTGCGATTGCTTACACTTACAGCTCTTACACTAACAAAAACTACAACTTCTTGTAAAATTACACAAGGAAAGAGGAAATGTAATAATGTAATGATGTTTGATAAAAAGAGATCAAAGAAGGTTTCCGTACACGCAAGACTGGTGACGCTATTTATAATTATCGATTAATAATTACAGCGAATATTTCATTTTTGTAATACTTAGTTGATGTTTACTTAATAAGCCTAGTTTTGTTATCCTTTATTTTTTTCATATTCCAGTTGTATTTAATGTGTATGTAATGGATAGGCTGCTTAGATATCTTATTTCTTATAGTAGAGTTTCACGCTGTATCTTGCACACAGTAGGGTAGCCAGAGGGAACCTAGTGCTGAGACACTCCACGCCTCATTTTTCGCCGAGATCTGGATGCGTAGACTGTTGAGCGGTGCCACGGCACTAGCGGAAAGACATGAAAATATTAAAATTGGAGAAGAATTGAAAATATTTTCTAAATATTTCGTCGCACCCACAATCTCGTGTTTACCCCCTGCACCGCGTTTGGCCTTGGCACTTTCATTTTCTTCTTCTCCAATTAAGATTACGTTCGTGTGTATGTATAGACATACTTTTATAACGTGCACTGATGTTATTAAATATCTACAACTATAATCAGAATGATCGATAATTGTGTGTTCTTCGATTATTTACAACGATTATTGCTTGGCTTGTTAATTAATTATAAAAATAAGTAAAGCGTTACTTACATGCCATTTGATGTTATTTACTTAGAAGATTTAGTAATTAGTTGCGAAAGAAAAATTAAAAAAAAACACATAGATATCACAAAGAAAATTTTAGCAGATACTATTTGACCTTTCTATCTTAATTTATCTATACCTATAATAAAATCGTAACGGATCGGTGTCTGTACATGGAAAATATATAAGAAGAAATGTTATTGAGGCGTTTATTTATGATAGAACCCTTACTTATATATATTAGAAGTATATAAGTTTGTCTGTTTATCAGTGTGTTTGTTCACGTTAAATGCGGATTTCCTTTGCTTCTTTTATTACAGGTACTATCGGTCTAGAAATAAATATGAATTTTAGGTATCAATAAAAAAATGTATGTATGAATAAAAAAAAAATTCGAGATATTAAAACTGCGTTAACGATGCACGTGTACTTACCGTCTACATAAACCGTATAGCTAAATATTTTTCTTTAAATATAACAAATTTTGCAAGCAGATCAAATAGTAGAAGCTTGTTGTGGGTTCAGTTTTCACTCGGTGAAATAAATTATAATTTATTAATATTTTCATTTCTTCGCTTTGGTAACAATGTAAAGTGTGGCGTTGAGCTCCGCCACTCAATACTCGATTCCTTGATTCCCTTTGCATACTCTTCTATATGCGGAATATAAGATAAAGCGTAAAGCTGAAAAATTCATATAATTAGTTATTTACACTATACCAATATACAAATAAAGATTTAGAAACTTATTTAAAGATTCGTTTATTTCAAGCGGGTGTAGCCGCTAGTCGTAAATTTGTTACAATTTTTATTTGAATTAATAACTATGTAAGACAGTTTTTACGTAAAGGAAGGAAGAACAAAAATAATATTAGTAGGATATACGAGTATGTATTGTCAACCTGAGTAACTTCGATTCTTCGGGTAATTGTGTCAAAGTACAAACTTAGATCTGAAATTTAATTACACCATATTATATCCAAGTATCAGAAAAGTATGATAAAATTTTAAATAATTTGTCATGTAAATTTTCCTGAAAAGGAAAATGGAAAGAGTAACTTTCATAGAATCGGTTCTTTTTGGTGAACCTATGCATAAATTACCTATGCGGTGTCGAGACAAAGCGCGGCGTTGAATTCTGAAACTCAACACGCAACACCTCCAGAATTAGGTAGAAAGTGGCGAACGGAGTGTCTTAATACTAGATTCCCTCTGCCTACCCTGCTGTGTGCGGGATACAGAGTGAAGCTGATTTATTTTTTCATAAATGCGTAAATTACCTTCAAGCCCAATTTTACGTTCATCATCACTTCATGGCATCCGTAAGACAAGCACCAATGATCGAAACTGGATTTCACTTCCGAAAATAAGGATATAGATATAAGTTTCATCGTGGAGATAAATAAATAAAAATAAAAATATTTGTATTTTTCACGTTAATTGTTAAGAGATTAAACGTCAGGTTATTACTTATTATTTTTTATTTATTTTCTAAATGGCTAAAGATATCCTTTAAATAACTTTGTTATGAATTTTGCTTATACTTTTGATTTTTTTTTTACATTGATACAATATTTTTTTCTAAGACATATTTTTTGCCATTTATTTTTACATTTAAAAAAAATAATTATCCTCTAAAACAAATGGCAACTGTCATTAGAGCTTTTATGACAAAATTACAGACTAATGACAATATAAGGATTTCTAAAGTAGCATCGATTAAAAAGTAAATATTTTTTTCATTTTAAATCAGAAATAAAGGAAAGTTTTATTTTTTATTTTTGTACAAGATTATTTGTATTTAACGACCTATTCCTGTCTCGATAATTAGGTGTCGATTACTGGGGCCTCAATCAATAAATGGAAATGGATTTTCTCTGTATTTTAAATATGTTAATTAATTTATTTCATTATCTTTGCCCGTAATTATTGTTTCATTTTTTTATATATATTTAGAGAACTACTACGTTTAAAGTACCATTACCCAATATATATAGATTTTAGTAAATATATTTTGGAAATAGTGAGCTCATGAACTCATATGTTTTATTATTTACTGTGGATACATTCATCAGTAAAAATACTTCAACTACAAAAAATAAATTAAATATTTTCCAACTTGCTTCAGATGGTATCACGGGATTATGTCCGCAAAGGAAGCGGAACACTTGATGATGGAGAAAGGACGCAATGGATCATTTCTTGTTCGCGAATCCCAGACCCACCCTGGCGAGTATGTACTTTCGGTGCGCGTGCGCGGTAGAGTTAGCCATATTATGATCAAACGTCAGGTAAGTTTGTGAAATAATATAACTTATATCACTTATAAATATAAAAACCTCAAACTTAAGTTTATTTATTTTCTTGTTTATTTATTTTCTTATTGACTTTATTTTCATATTACTGTTTTTCACTAGTTTATTAAAGGATAAATTAGGGATTGAATATTTGAATTAAGATAACTTGTGAAAATAAAAAAATACAAAAAATAAAAAAAAAATCTAGTCTGTTTTTGTCTAAATATAATTTATTATAGTCACAAAATTGTGACTGTTAAAACAATTTATTTTTTAATACAAAAAAAAAACACCTTACTTAAATAAAACTTAAAAAATATTGAAGAATATAGAAAATAATTTAAATACTATTTTAGGACTTTAAAAATACAATAAAGTATAATTGTGAACTTTACGTGCTACATTACATATATTGCGTAAAAATGAGCCGTTACCTAACTCGGATACCTCATCAAGTTATTGAGAAAAGAAAGACAGACGGACAGACGGATAGCAATGTGATAATGTGTTGTGGGCTGTTGTTTTTTCTTTGGAATAATGGTAGAATAAAAATAAAAGGAAACTAACAATTTAAAGCGTATTCTTTTTTTATATATATGTGAAGGAACGGTACAATTATAATCACTTTAGACGGTACGTGTGTACATACAGTGTTGACGAAAACTTTAACTAATCAAAACCATATTTAAAATAACCATGAGTTTTTTTCACTAAGTTTGAGATTCACAGCTTACCTACTAGACTGTAGTTTAGCGTGTTATATAATGTAAAGCACAATTGGTTTCACAAGATTCTCTTTGTTTATATACTGTCTAAATAAAAAAAGAAAAATATCTAAACGTTTTTAATATTGTATATAATTTTTATTTCATGTACTACATAACCCTATATTATTTTAATAATTTATCAAAATGAAACTAATAAAAAAATCTCTATCCTACAAAATGTTCATTGGAATTAGACGGAAATTGATGTGTGCATATTACCTTAACTAAATTATAGATCTCATAACAATAAGAAACATCTAATTACATTTTTCTGATAAGTTTAACCTTTATCATTTGCTTTGATAAGCTGTAGTATAATGACTACAGCGCTTGTTGACAAGATTGCTCGCCTCATTTCACAGAACTGCTGCTATTTTAACAACGAAACTATATAATAGTGGGTATTATTTGAACGAGTAGGTAGCTAATTTGAAAACAGTTGTGCCGAGTTTTTTGTATCGAATTAGCTAGCTACTTATATGTGAAAAGAATAATAAAGCTATCATTATAAATAATTATTTTAAACAGCGTGTTTTAAAAGATATGTTCTACAGTAACAATCTTACATAAATATCAATATTTAGTACTTCTTTTGCGGGAATAGAGGTCGTCGACATTGGATTCGAAGTGAATATCGCATGTTCATGTTATATACGTATAGTATATTATATCTTCTATTATCTTTTTATTATTCGTTCTGGAAATGAGAAAAAATTAAAATTAATCTAAATTGTTCATTATCAAGTTTATGTAAAGATGTCCATATCAATACATACTATAACTATATAATTATATAATAAATAAAAAACTCTATAACTTTCTTAACACATCTTATATATACTATACTAACTTTTTTAATTTCCCTAGATGGCAGATGATTACGCATGAAATAATAATTAACAATAAAATGAGGGCAATATAAATATTATGCAAACCTGTTTTTTTTTTGGTTTATTATCCTAATTTCTTTTCAATAATAGCCTTTATATTTGATCATTACAATTACAATTTATAAGCCATTTCAATTATTTTTGTATTGAAAAAATATATTTAACTATAACAAATATTTTGCTGCACTCGCTCACTTTAACTTTTTGCAATAAAGTAATTAGCGTCAAATGATAATCATTATTTGTTACGTTTAACTAAATATGTGGACAACTGAACTTTCCGTACACTTTATCTTTTTTCTTTCCGTGTAAATTTTTGATAGCCTATGAGACCAGTCGTGGCGCAGTTACACTAAGTATGATTGTAGACGCAACAGCTTGTGGGTTCGATCCCCACCTGAGGAAATGAAATATTAAAATATTTTCATTTCTTTGCTTGGTGTTGAGGCAAAGCGCGGTGTTGAGTTCCGCCACTTAACACGCCATTTTAACACTAGGTTCCATCTGCCTACTCTGATGTGTGCTAGTATTATAACACTAGCTTACCAATTGCATGTTGCAGTACGCATACCCACGACTTCTAAGCTGATTCTGATGCCCTGGTACTTGAATGCAACTTCGTTGCAGGCCTTGTGAGAGATCATATAGCTTGTTTTTTGTACCAAGTATTAAGGAATCATCTCTTAAGAAAATAATCCTTCTGAAAATTATAGCACGAATATAAAAAAATATATTTAAAATAATTTATAATTGACAAAAATATAAAAAGTATGGTGTAAACACTCATAAAAAACCAATCTTTGTTATGTAAAATGGTCTGTCAGTCTGTTTGTTATTTGAACTACTGGAAAGATTTAAAAAATTAAGTCGAGATTGAATTCGCAACTGTGACATGCAGTCAGGCGCCGTGCCGCTGCGCCAAAACAACTAAATTTTTATTTTATTGTGGTATTATTGTGTAATACATTATTTACCCTATTTTAGACTATCTTTTGATTTTGTTGACTTGGAAGGTGATTTTCTTTCTTGTGCCCCAAACAACTCACATATTTTATGTTAATCCTAGGTTTATCTAAAATCTTTGCAGACTGATTGAAAGGCAGACGGATACATAAAGGTTCCTATTTTGTCTTAGGTATAATGTGAAGAACACTATAAAATAAAAATTTTGTCATAAAAATATTACTGTGGCATATTTAAATGAAACATCATCGGAAATATTTAATTTTGCTACGATATGCGAAGGTATAAACGTTAGTCATTCCGTGTAGTTGCGTGACTCGTCCCTTCTCTCATACTTACTATAATCATTGATTTAATATTTTATTATGTATTATTATTATTGTTGTTATTAAATAAATCGAATCATGCAAATAGTCTTACCTAAGTCATATCTAATTATTAATTTAAATTTTAAATTTTAATTTCAAATATCTTAATAATTAAAATAGAAATAATTATATTTATGTATTATAGTTTCATTTCCTTCGCTGAGCGCGGCATTGAGTCCTACCACTAAACACGCAACGTCTACAGAATTCCATGGAAAATGTAGAACAGAATGACTTAACACTAGGTTCCGTTTTCCTACACTGCTGTGTGCGGGATATAGTGTGACGCTGTAAAACGCACACAGCGTTACTACATGACAACAGTAATTAGTGTGAATTGCAGATTGGTGAACACCTGGACGGGGTGGAGCCTATCGATTTCAGCTTTTAAGCTTTCTTTAACATAACGACAAACGATATGTCTTGTCAAACTTAAAACTGCATAGCCATGTTGTAAAATTGTATTTGCTGAATTACGCTTAATTGAGTATATTTAACATTTATTAAGCGTTATTCCAAGTCTAAGAGAGAAGGTGGTTTGAACCTGCGCCCATTGCAAGCTGACCAAGTGCTCTAACCAACTAAGTCATACGTTCGACGTTGGCCACCTTTTTATATGGTTTCTAAAAAGTATTGTTCTTATAATGTTGTTGTTTACTTCATGCAACTGTCAGACAAAAAAGTCGTAACGTCTAAAGGCTTTATGCAATTTCATATGGGAGTAGTACTATCTAGGAAATGGGAACACCCCTTTTAGGTGCGACAAGGAACTACTATATTATCTCCTCTGTATTCCTGAATTCCGGGTATAAAAGTGCACTTCGCTGCATCCGACTGCAAATATAAGATGCTATTGGTATCACGTGCACCACCAAAATATTTATTATTGATTGACTAATAATATATTGATTGATTAAAAAAGGATAAATTAATAATTAATTCCTTATCTTTTCTTGATTCGTCATTCATTTTATTAATATAAAAATAATATAGATATAAAATAATAATATAATTTACTAAAGACACTCTGTAATAGAGTGTCTGTCATTGCACACTTCGCAAATGCACTTGAACTTGCACGTCGCCCTCACAAAACCTGTGCATTGCACTTTTAAGTGCAATGCAATATTAAGGTACCAGACTCGCACAGGAGTTATTCTCATTAAGCATGAGGCGATGGCAATATTTCTCTATCCTACTTGGTCAGACGCTCCGCCTCAAAAACTGAAACAGGAGACTATCTAGCCAACCTAGGTACCTAAATTGCATTTGAGTATCAGGGCCACATAACAACGGAGAACGTCATATTGGGCATAGTGACACCTTAGGTTGCAGTTATTTGTATAATATGTTGTGTATAAAGCGGCCATCATTTTTTTCATCATAAACATGGTTCAACGATTTCGATATTGGGCTTAATTGAGACGTGATTCATATAAGTATACATTATACGCGAACGTTGGTCTCAACAGTGTGCACTAAACTTTTTTAGATTATTGGATTAATAAAATTTGACAGAGACAGAGTTCGATTTATGTATTGAATTATATATTATGTATTATGTATTATACATAATTATTATATATAAAGACTACATGACCAAACTAATTTTAGTCAAGACAACAATTTTGTCTTTTTGTCAGATTTTTAAGTTTTTGTAAATTGACGTTTCCACAGGCTTAAGAAAAAAGGTCATAATAATACATAGACAATATATATATAATAATTTGGTACATAACTCTTATTACTTAACAAAACCGTCATGATTCGTTGAGAAACCTAAAATCGTTTTTGCCCTCTTATCTATATAATAGCAGTATAACTAATTGCTGTTTCTATAAAGAAAACATACAAGAATATCTAATATTGGGCATGTATAAATATTATAAAACCAATTGTAATTTTTTTTTTGTCTGTTTGTCGGTATGTTTGTTCACGTTAATTTCAGAAATGGCTTAACTGATAGAAATGTAGTTTTCACTGTTGTATTTTGGAAAACTTTCTTTAACTCTTCATGACTTCATTTAAATCAGTTGACAAATAAAAAAATGTTTTAATATAACGTATCGGTTCGACATAATTAATACAATCTACATGTTTTATTAAATTAGTATCTTGATCATATGGATACCTTAATTCGCAAACCAGCTAGCTTCATCTGCATGAACTTCACAGGAGACGTCGAAACGTTAGGTTATTTTTAGGCAGTCTATGAATATGATAAAAGATACGCTTTGTTGGGAAAATAGCGTCTATGAATGATGAAGTACTCGCAGTTGGTAGTTCTAATAGGAATAGTAACAAAAAATTGGAAATGACATGATAAAAATGATTGAAACTAAAACATATGGTAGCTGACCGTCAAAGAAAAAGTTAAAACGCCTATAAAAGCTAATTGGAGAATTATTTTATTCGGTACTTAATATTATTAAATATTGGGTGTTTATCAATTAACAATTAAATATTTTTATGACCATTTCCAATTTATAAAAACCTAACACAGTTTAAAGTATCAAGATATTTTTTGTTACCTTAAAAAAGTTTCTAATTAAATTTAGATTATAATAATAAATGTACCTGTATAACTTATAAATGTTGTTAATTTCCTATAAGCTAAGAAACAAAAATGTTATGTGAAGATACGACAGTCTCCCCCGTACACAGGATAGTATCAGTCAGATAAAGTAATTTATTTAAAAAATAAGGAAATAAACTATTATTACTAGAAAGTAAAAGCTGTTAGAATCACATTACAATAAAAAAGATTCATTTTATTCTATGAACAGATTACTTCTCCGATTGTAATGAAAGTTTAAACTTCAAAATGGCCATCATTTTGCCTATTGCACGATGATGCATCATTCAAAGTTAAAGTGCGCAACATCGTCATTTCGTGCAACGTATTTCCACCAGGATGCCATAAACAGCGAGGAGTTGTTCGAAACGGGACATGCGCAGTAAATCTAGACTTCATATAGGTCATTAGTGCATTCGGCACAACCTAACTTCAGTTCCGTAGATCCGTCGCGAAGTTGGCTCGCAATGTTGCATGTTGCACAAAATACCAGGAGATCATATCTACTGAGGAGGCTCCGTGTGACGTGTGATTGGTCAAGCACGTGAATATAGGAAATGCATTGTGCATCGGCGCAAGTGTTGTACTCTCAATCGTTGGTGCTGGTAGTGTACGCAACTGAATAAAGGGCGGGTTGTATTGAGTTTCGCGTTAAGGTAAGCTTGTTCATGTAAATTTGTTAGATATTTGATGTTTTTAGTCAGTTCACTTATAGTATTTAGCAAATACAAAGTGTAAATGACACTTTTAGGTCACTTTTTTTAGTAGATACCTAGTAACGATTTACATGTATAGAATGTAATCAACTAGATCAAAATTTAATTTTAGAATAGATTAACTTCTATAGTCTTATCTTTCTTAACATATGCAAAAGACATAATATAATCATATTTATATAGATTTGTAAATCACTAAAATACATTAACTGTGTTAACTGAGCTAGGAGGTTATGTTTACATTTGAACCTATACTAAAAGTATCAGATAATTTATGTTAATAGATACTTATACATATTAACTAGGTAATAGAATAAGTCTTAAATATAGTACAAGTGTATTATATTATTTAATGCGAACATTAGAGTAATTTGTTTAAGAAAAATATAGTAAAATATAATTGCTACGACACTATCTTTGTTGTCAATAAAACGTTTGTTGACAACAACTCTGCAGGTGACTATCTTATGTAGAACGATGCGTGATCCGGCTAATGTAATTACCTTACAACAATTAACTCGCATGCAATCAGTGACGTATGTAAAAAACACAAATGAAAATTATTCTATAGATAACAATGACTATTCTGAGAAAAGAATAAGAAGTAAATCTATGTTTGTCTATGTTTTTCCTTTTACTTTCTGAATGGAGTAAACTGGGAATGTAGCAAAATGCCATCCACTTAAATGTTACTTGTTGCTAATTTATTTTACACAACTTATAATATTTCATTATATAGGACGTATTGGACAAAATAGTGATTGATATGTGCAGGTATGAAGAAAATATTATATAAATACATACCGCCCCCCAAAATCCAATCACACGTCCGGGTCGACCATCAACCAGATCACATTGGAGGTATATACGATGGTGATAAAAGGCGAAAATGGTAGAAAGTTCATAAATTCAATGGCTATATGCTTTCAAACAAGCCACGCAGACTTATTAAAAACACATTTTGAAAACATTGATCTAACGACTGACATGACAGAACTAAATTTAAGTACAGAGAAATTCAATAACCTCCCGCAACTTAACTTACACACAAAAATTCAACACGAAAATCATGCGAGTATGCAAATCGCCTTACCAGAAATATAGAAGTTTAGTTGAACATCAAGACCAGAATCAGAAGAATCAAGAATCAGAAGAAGAGATTAATATTCAACTTTCTGCAACATAAACATAATAAAAATTAATAAAATTATAAATGCTGCCAGTATATTAATAATAAGCAAATCAAATCAAATCAAAAATTACAATAAAAACTATACAGATCTACCTTGTTCCACCAAAGAATCAAAAATAGAATACAAAAATAAAAAAAAATCCAAACAAATAGGCTTGTTTCTTTTTTTATTTAGGAAGGTAGGTATTATTTGACCGATTACCTTAATTTTTTGAACAAAAACCTAATCTATAACTATAGGTAGGGGGACGGCCGGGTGATCCTCGCGCAATGCCAGAAAATGCTGATCACCTAAAAATTTGGATATTTGATTGCCTGAAAAATTATTTATATTGATATAGATAGAGAGATAGATAGATAGATAGTATTGTGGAAGTGAAAGTTTTTATTTCGTGCAATCGATCGTCGTTTCTTAGTGACTACTGAATGTCAGGTTTCCCCTGGAAATTATTACCTAAATTTAAACATATTTAAGAAAATTAGATCTTATTTGAAACACTATAGTATACGAATCGTATTTGGCATCTTTCAAAAGATACACATAGTACAGATAATATAACCGTCGTGTCGTCGTATCAGCCTTACAATTAATAATATAATGCAAATTTATGTTTTTATGTTGTTACAATATATACTGAATATATCTACTAAGCCACATGCTATGCGGCAAGATATTGAGAAATAAGTAAATTGTTTCCGTAGACGTGCATCTAACTCTATTAAATGTTATATAAAATTAATCATACATACGTTTATAATTCTAGTATCATTTAGATGCTTAATTTCTCTATTTTTATGTTGCACTAAGGCTGCGTTTGATTGAAAACGCAATGTTTTTAGGTTCGATCCTATTCAGGGTAATAAATTAATTTCATTTTCTCTACAAGACGTTGATTACTGCCACTCACCAAGTAAAGTCTCGATTTCGGGTAGAAAGTGAGTGGAGAATAGAACCTTGACACCAAGTCCTCACTGCCTACTCTGTTATGCGGAAAAAAATGTGAAGCTTAAAGTGAAAACTAAGAATCAAATAATTGCTCTAATCATTTATTTCTTTTGCTTCAGGACAATAAGTACAATATTGGCAGTGGCGAACAGTTCGATGATTTGGTAGGCCTCATTGAGCACCTACGTTTATACCCCATGATTGAGAACTCTGGTGACGTCCTCAGACTTCTCCAACCGGTCAGTGGGACGTGCTTACGAGCCAAGGACATACAACAAAGAGTACAGGTTTCATAATACTACTATAATAATATTATTTATTGGTTTAAACATCTTAAATTTAGTATTTGTGTACAAGTGTTCACTTGTACACAAATACTAAATACCATTATAGAAAGGCTTATGATTAAAATCTTAAGAAGTCCTATAAATTTGGTAAAAAATATCTCTAACCTACAATGAAAATATTTTTTAAGGAAATGGACGAAGTGCGAGTTACAGAAAATTCTGGTTTCGATGGCGAATTTCAAGTAATAAAAATGACAGAAGACATCAACGTTTACACAAACTGGGAGGGGATGAAAGCGCACAACTTAAATAAAAACCGATACAGTAACATATTGCCATGTAAGCTATAAAACATGTTTATTAAACTACAATGTTGCCATGTTTATCTGAGATTGAGTTGTTATAAGTAATAATTAAAAATATATAATGTTCAATGTTAAACCTTTATATTTTCAGATGATCAAACACGTGTTATATTACGTTATCTAAACAAACGACATGAAACGGATTATATAAATGCCAACTATATTCGTTGCAGTCGGTTACGGGACTCCTCTAGCTCTGTGCAATCGTCAAATGAAAGTCTCAACAGTGTCAGTTGTAAGTATTATATGATCTTGTCCTTTAAGGTTAGGCAGATGGAACCTGGGAACTTAATATGTTAAGGCACTCCGCTCCCATCAAGACACTTTAGTTCGCTACTGTCCACCGAATAATAGAGGCATTGCGTTTTATTTAAATGACCTTGATAAATTCATGAAAATATTATTGTTTTATTTTGTGCGCAATATAAAAGGAAAATTACCTTTATTGTGTTTAGCATTTGACAGACGCTTATGCCATACTAATGTTATCGTGGTCTTCGTAGAATACAAGGATCGAATCTGAATAATTTGTTGAGACCACGCTCGCTCTATCACGTAGTCATTTGTGTGTACGTACCTACATATGCACATCTCATTGTCTTAATAATAAAAGCCCTTACACAAAATAGCACTGTTCGTGACATATTGTGTATAATAAAGAACTGTTCGTTTTCTACTGATCGATAGATATTAGTTATAGGTACAAGTGTGATTAAGTGATACAAGTGCATACGATTTCATGAGCGTATAGTATTTAAGAGAAAAAATAAGCAAAAGAAATCAACTTCAATGTAGAAAATATTTTTAAAAAAAAAATAATTACTGATACTTATTATTTAAAATTCGTTGTTTTTGGGGAAGTGCGCTGGTCCAATTAAAAAAATATGTATATATTTTTAAATCAGGGTTTGAAAAAGAAGGCAGTTAAAACATAATAGAAACTATGTTTCTAAATACCATATAATACTTTTTGTTTCATATTAACACTACACCAAGCAAATTATTTCAGCTTTAATTCTAAGAAGCGAACCAAAGCGGCCACCACTAGTCACTAAATCTTTGTCAGATGATGCTCTTAGAGATGCAAAAAAATTTATAACTGCCGATAAAGCAAATGGAAATGAAAATACAAGTAAGTATTTAGTTGTTATAGTTATTCAATAAATTAGTTTAGAAAAAAATAAAATTATTGAGAAATAATAATGTTTAGTTTAGAAATGTGCATTTTATTTTGTACTTTACAATAAAAGTGAAATATTGTGCGTACGTAATTAGATGCGTGCGCGCATATATGAAATGCATACGCATGCCATGTGCGTGCTTATGTAATATGTACATATAATTATATTTATATGTACATATATTTGTATATATGTATATATTTAGTATACATGAATGTATACTCTTCGACTTAAAACGTTTTAAAAAAAATAACTTTATATTCATTTTAGCTTCACGCTGTTCCGCAGAGAGAGCACAGTACGAAAATAATAATAAATAATAAATCATTTGTTCGACTGGGAATTGAACCCACAACCGTTGCGTTTACAGTCACACGCTAGTACCACTGCGCCACGACAGTCTCATAATAACAAAGGAATATATATTTTTTTCCAGTCACTGATAAGTTATATATAGCAACACAAGGCTGTCTACCAAATACTATAAATCACTTTTGGCATATGTTGTGGCAAGAGGACGTCAGAGTCATCGCAATGATAACAAATGAAGTTGAAAAGGGAAAAGTAAGTACCCGAAACATAGAGACTGCAGTCTATGCAGCTAGGGCTGGGGTAGGCTATCTAATCATATATATGTATAAATGACTATATATATATATATATATATATATATATATATATATATATATATATATATAGTATATAACAGGTAATATGAATTACTTTTAGATTTGCAATATAAACAGACAAAATCCAATGTTACACCTACTTAACCTACCATAGTTTATAATATTTTTTTTTGCCAAGAATTACACTTTTTCACTGGTCATCTATTATATCAAGTGCAAATGTTAAACTACAAGATTTTTTTTAATCTAATTAGTTTAAATATTTATGTATATAGCTCTTTTAAATTACGAGCCTGACAGAAAATGTTTTTGCTCTTTTTATTGAGAAGCTTTTTAATATTTCAGAAAAAATGTGAACGATACTGGCCGCTTTTAGGCACACAAGAGTGTTATGGTGATTTAAAAGTGCAGTCAGTGTCAGAGATCTGTTACGAAGAGTATGTGATACGTGAATTGTGTGTCCGAAATAAGTTTTTGGATAGAACTATATATCAATATCAATATAAGGTATGACATCTTCTTTTTTTATATAAACATTTCAATCATGGAAAAAAAATTACCTACGATAAAAGCCAAAAAATAAGAGATTTTTTTCGGAGATTTGATTTGATGGATAGGATATGCCCGAAAGTAATTAAATAAAGATTACGTAGGTATATTGGATTTATTTTGACGCTTCGAGCCTAGCATCTCAATTTTGCATTTTTATTGTCTACGGCAAATTATTTGCTTCACGCTGTATCTCGAATATAATCAAGTAGATGTAGGGAATGTTAGTTAGTAGTATCTTGTTGTCCAGAGCAAAGAAATGAAAATATTAACTAATCCATTCCCTCGAGTGGGAATCGAAGCTACAACCGCTGCGCTTACTGTCTAACGCTGCGCCATTGCGTCACCACAAAGCTTATACTTATAGGTATATATATGTATCAACTTTCCCTATATCTATTGTAGAGTTGGCCAGACCACGGTACACCTCCAGATCCAAATGGAGTACTCGCTTTCATAGACGACATTAACAGCAGAATGCATCAGATATCCCAGGAAAATCTGCCGCCACGACAGGTTTGTACACTAGTTACTTAGGACTAAGTGAAGTAAAATATATTTAATTGCTAGTCTTTTTTTCTTTACGGCTTTTTTCTCATAACAGTCCTGCTATAGCATAGTAAAGCGAAGCTAATTTTCCATTTGCCGCCATTTTTGAGACACTGTATGTTGAATGGCGAAACTCACGCGCAGCCTCTATAGTGGACAAACAAAAACAAATTAAATCTTTTAGATTAGATTTCGAATCTACAACCATCTGTAACGTTGACAGTAACAAGCCGACAGCAAAAAGACTCACCGTGCCACGATAGCCTTTTGGTCCACACCAATCGCCTTAATTATACTATTTTTTAACTTATTATTTTTATCTTATATATTTTGTTTTTTATTAAAGAACATTCTATGCGTACATTGTTCGGCGGGTGTCGGCAGAACTGGCACGTTTATAGTTCTGGATTTACTCCTGGATAAAATTAAAATGTCAGGTGAGATACATATTTGTACTGAAGTTTTGAAACTCATGTGCTAAATAGTGAAGGTGTTTTATTTATTTTTGTGTTGCTCTGTGTGATATTCTAGGTAATAGGTGTATTATTATAATATTATATATTTTTTGGTATAAATAATAAGTTAAAAAATTGTTTTATAATTAAGGTAATTACCAAGAATATGTACATGACATATTTTCTGTAATTTTTTAACTTATTATTTTTATCTTATATATTGTTTGTCTTATATTTTTATCTTATATATTGGCTCGTTGCGAATTTAATAAACACACTAACATTGGTCTATTTGTTCCACATTAATAAACAACTTGATCACAATGGTAATGGCTCTTTGGTAAGACAATAATACTTTGTTTTGTATGATCGTTAGTGTATTCCTCTGCTTATAATTTTCTTTAAAAAAAGAATAGTCGTTTTTTTTGCCATTCCACTTAACTGTGCGCGGCCATATTTTTATAAATATATCTTTAAGTTAAGCGTTGCTGAGGCGAAAATTTTAATATTATAATATATTTGTTAAAATGTGTCTTAAATATTAGATTACATTCTGTAGTTTTTACACTATCTAAGTAGTATGTGCTCAATGCTCATCTCCCTTTATTGTTTAGTCTATCACAAACACCCGTGCTTAATACGCTAAATATTGTTATTTAAAGATATATTATAAACAAATTAACACTATCAAGGATTTTTAACCTTATATGAATGGATATGATTTTGTGTCGATACAAAAAAGTGGTAAATATTATATTTTTTTGAAATTATCGTAATATTTTTCTTTCAGGCTTCAACTGTGAAATAGACGTGCACGACACGGTGAAGCTGGTTCGTTCACAGCGGTACGGCATGGTGCAAAACAAGAGGCAGTACAAATTTATTTATTTGGCGTTACAGAGTTATGTCGACAACAATAATATTAAGTTAATGAAAAGGGTGCATTTTGATAATATTTAAGTTGAATTGTTGTTTGTTGTTTTCTGAGCATTTTCTTTAGCAATGTTTATTTGTATTTAATCTAGTGTTTTTCTAAATATAGATTTTTATTAAAAGTTACAGTAATCAAATATTTAGTTATTATATACAATGCTCAAAGACGTTTATTTCATGAGTCAATATAATAATACATAATTTATATATTTTTGTTGGAATTTAAATGTCTTGTCCGATATTTTTTTTAATCAATAATTTTAATAAGAAGAATGCACGACATATCTTATACATTAGAACATAAAGCATTTTGAATTATTCAATATTATTTATGCGTTAGTTGGTTTGATTGTAAGTACAATAACTATTATATAAACTGTTAATAAATTCTTATATAATAGTTACTTACATTCTGACATATTCTGTTGTTAATATCGAGTGATGTAGTTGATAAAAAATATATTTATATTTTTATATTAGGATTTTGTTTGTTTAAATAAATTATTACAAATAATAGGAAGAAGTACTTAATAATTCCAAATTTTGCGGAGTTAGAGGTGAAATATTTATTGTAAAACATATATATATTTACTATAGGTATATTATACCTACAGTCCGCGAGTTCTAAGCTGAGCTTTACATTTTTGTGAGTGTGTTCATATACAGTTTAACATCTTTGCTTGGCGTAAACCAAATAACAACCTGCCCAAACCTCGTACTGATTGATAGTAACGTCAGATATTCGCATTTAAATATTTTATTTTTGTGTGTATTATATTAATATATTTTTTATGATTTTTTTTAAGATAATAGGTACATTTAATTTTTAAAATTTATTTTCTGGCTCTACTTTTATAATTACTTACACAAATGCAAAGCTCAGCCTAAGCCTCTCGAACTTTACCTACTTGTTCAAAATATACGTATATTTGTGTTTATACAAATTACTAGATTAAGCGCATTATTTATTAAAATTATGATATGAATGTGATGATGTTTTAATTTTCCCAGTCCTGCTGGCTTGCAATGCATTTATAGTACTTTATTATTTAATATGTAATATAATTAATGCGACATTTGTATATTTCTCTTTCTTGATCTGCGAACGTTTCCAAATTATATTTACACATTTACAAACTGCTCTAAGCGTAATGCCGCATTGCGAATCTTTGTTCAATGAAGAACATCATACAAATGAGTTGTTTGACTTAAAGTTTAAATTGTGTGATTTTTTTAAGATGAGCTGCCACACAGTGCCATCTAAACTTATATGGCGCGAGTTACGTCAAAGTTCCTTTCCAATTTTTCGGTGAAGACACTACCCAAACTAGATGGCGCCACTTACATTCAATCATTCATGTGATTTCTTATTTGGCGGAACATGCAAATTAAATGGTTTTATAAATCTATTAAGTAAGCATACGTTGGCTTAGCGGCTTAAAGTACAAGACTAGGTTTTAATAAATGTAATTTTGCATATCGAACATAACGTAGAAACCCATAAAAAAAGGTTAAATCAAAGATAAAAACTAAAATTTTAAAAACAATGGGTAAAATAAATAAAAAACCTAGTCGTCTACTTCAAAAAGATCAAAATTAGAGTTATTTTGGGAGACTTACATTGTACCAAACATATTAGAAATTAGGATTTCATATATTTGTGTCTTATTTCCCTTGAGGCTTGGAACGATACCTGTAGCTGTATAGCATTATTGATTACAAATATAATAGTGTTTTTTTCCCAGACTTGCCCACTACTTTATTTATACTAATAAGAAGAGAAAGAAGAAGAGTTTGTTTGTATATTGTTTGTTTACTGGAGACCGACCAGGTCGGTTTCCAGGAGGTGCGGGTTCAGCCCCGCTACGTTCAAATATTTATACGTTTTAAAAATAAGTATATTTTTTCCTAAGTGTGGAATAGCACTTTAAAAAAAAAAGTAAAATACATGTCAGTACGTTTGTCCGTTGTCCGTTTACGGCTGTAAATATAGGCACTAGTCCTACGGGGGCGCCCTTGCCGCCAATTTCGTCCTCGCAATCACCCATGTAGTGCTTGTACTTGTTCTAAATTATTGATTGTATAATTTATATTGATTATCTTTACCCACCCCAGAATATTCGGGTGCCTTACTCAGAAACTTTAATTTTAAAATTTGGCCCCTAAATTAAGAATAAGACAACATTTATACGAACATATCTTTTCAAAGTTAAAACCTAGCACATTAAAGAAACAAATAATTTGATGATTGTTTGCTGACTGTCACTTAAGAAACAGAAAACAACAATATATTTTATTAACGATGTACAGCAACCGCAGTTTTCCCATCATAAACTCCAAACTTGATCCTAAATCTTAAAATCTCGGTGTTGTTTATCATCGTACAAATTGAAAGCGGGGAACGAAGAGTCCTAACTCTAGGTTCCGTCTGTCTACCCTGCTGCGCGCGAGATACAGCGTGAAACTGATTCAGCCAATTCAGTCAAGTAACTTATGAATAAAATAACTGTTTAAAATAGCTTTTAACAAAATTGTCGAACTAAGTAGCTTAAATAGAGAACTTTTTAAATTATAAATCGATTGTTATAAAACCCTATATGTTAACGTAAGTTTGCCAACAGACAAACAGATAACACATTTAAAAACAATATATTGGGTTCTATTACATAATTAAAGGTGCTCAATAACTTTTTTCTTAGAAATATTATTATATTCCATATTACGTACAGACGCACATCCGTTACGATTTTTTTATTAGTACAGATTATAGCAGGTTACGTTACTATCTGCTTAATTAGTTCTTTATAAGTGGATGGCACGGAAATACTCAATACAAAATTTGTGCCATTAAGCGATTCTGATATAATCAAGAGTGTGCTATGTATCTTTTGAAGAAACAAAGGATATCGGAACTATACATTAATTTCATTATTTAATATGATGATATTATCTTTACTTCCGTCGTGGCGCAGTGACGCAAGCATCCGACTTTGAACGCCCGTCGCGTTCAAAGTTTTTACTTACTTGCTCTAGTAAAGAGGCAAAGCGCGGCGTTACGTCCTGACACTCAACACGCCAGAATTCGGCAGAAAGTGGGAAATGGAAAGTCTTTTAGTGGGAACGTGTTCCCAGGTTCCCTTTGCCCAACCTGCTATGGCTAGCATATTGGACAGCACAATTCTAAAAAAAAATCTACAAATTTACTTTGTCCGGATTAAAAACTTTGGCTTAGTATTAAAAATTGTTATCATGCTCGTATATCGTATTTTAGATGGAATATTCCCCTTTTTCCCACCGAGGGTTCTCCTCACTATACCAATTCAGATGAGCAATATCTAAACCTTATAAATATTCGAAATATCGGTATAGATATACTTCTCAAAAAAGATTCAAATTTAAGATAGAAAGATAAAATATAAATAATATTATTTTTAGTTTAGTAAAAATCTGTGGAATTAGGTAAAGGCGTTACCTGAATTAAAACCCGCCGCTGCCTTGATAAAACAAAAATATTTTATGGGGTCTATTCATCTCGTAACTAGATTATCAGTAATTAATTTATTCCAGTTGCCACAGCGGAGAAAGTAAAATAATTTAAATACATTCAACCCCCGAGTAGGAATCGAAACCACAAACATCGTGTTTGGTGTCAACCTCGAACACACATTTAACATAAGAAAAACAATACTTTTTTTTTTTAATAAAGATTTTTCGTTTTTAGGAACGAAACCTTAAGGGAGAAAACTATCTACTAGCAACCTTATAAAATTGAACAATGTAATATTATAACGCTTTGCAATGCAAAGATGCAATTTGAACGATATGTTTTGAGACGACGTGATACGCGTACGTTTATATACCCAATTTGAATATTCGTCTCGGCTCGTCTCAAAATGCTATTATGTGATGAAGCACAAACGGTTCGTTCAAATATCATGATTATGTGTGCTGCGACTCATAAACGGCCACATACATATGTTTATATTGATTGGTTGTAAAAATGTCCTATTAAAATAATATTTTTTTGGTTTATGATATTAGTATAGTTAAATATATAATTGAAAAATAATGGTTTGTACGATTCTCTATATATTGATATATAAAGAACTCTGCGTTTTGGAGCAATTTTAAACTTGCATGGTATGGAGGAAAAGTTGCTGGCAACGATTGCATGCGAAGAGCTGCAGATCGAGCTCAGTGGCGTGCCTTTAGAGAGGCCTATTTCCAGCTGTGGTCGAGGATGATGAAGATGATGAAATTTATCTGTTCCGGCTTATTACTCACTTTTAACTGCTTAATACCGGCAACATTTAAGCCTATTTTATGATTTTATATCGTGGATATTGGATTTCATTACGTATTCAAATCCAAATTCAAATTAATAAACATCAGTTTTACAAAACCTAAGAATTTAAAAGAGAGACAGACGGTCATACAGATTTTATCATAAGTCAATAACATACTGTGTAAGTACAGAAATCCTCATTACAGTGTAATCAAAACCTTATTAACACAGAAGCTCCTGCAATTTTGTGTTAAACAATAGTATTTTTTATTTCGTTTTAGAAACCATGAACATATATTTATATATATTTTGTTTTTAATGGAGTAGGCACGAAAAGCTTAGAAAATAGCTTAAGATTCGATGTGTCCGAAGCCGAATGAGCCCCAGAATAGCTTTTTCAGAATAAAAATTAATAAAACCTTTACACAAAAAGATTGCGAGCATTAACTCCACATTGATAAGATGGCTATGGCTTCCATGTGATTACTCCGCCGGGTCCCGCTTTGAAAGTATGCATATGTTGCTTGCCTATCGTCGTTATTTAAATTTAAAGTATATAACGTAATTTATTATTTAATTTTACAGACACATTTTCTCTACTAAAATGTAAAATTATGAATGTACGTGATAAAAAATCAATATAAAATATTAACGAAATTGTCTTTTACTTTAAACCTTAACTCCGCGTAAAATCTGTTTGCATGCCTGTCAAATGAAATTTCTAAAATTTGAAATTTTACATTATTTTTAATATCGTCGAGTTCTTGTTATATTAAAAATATTATACATTTTACAATGGAATCTTTAAAATGCTTGTAATATGCCATATTTTATCTCAGTGAACGGATCTCGCCGTTTCACTACATGGTTTGGAGATGATAGAAATATATAGGTAAGTAAGTAAGTAAGTAAGTAAGTAAGCAAAAATGTATAATTATTTTCATTTATTAAAACCGGGGGCTGATGTGCTGCACTCATTTGTCTAACCATTCGGGGCCCCGACAGATTTGTTATACTTCTGTATTATCTTAGTAGCCTACAAATTTTATATTTTAAGGTTCATACGGTCATCATCAATTTTTTTACTAATCGAAGGAAATTAAAATATATTGTATTTTTTCTCAGCTTCACGCTGTGTTCTGGATATAGCAGGGAAACAGAGGGAACCCACCGCTTTGCCTCGATACTAGAGCAAGGAAATTATAATGTTAAATATTTAATTTTCCCGAATGGGAATCGAACGCACAATCTGTCGCGTTTACACTCGGACGTGTTCCAGTCCACGACTGGCTTCAAAATTTAATTAAATAAAAAATATTCATATACACATAGTATATAAGTTTTTTTTATTAAAAAATAAGATTTTTTTATAAAGGTAAACCATCAAAATATATATTTTTTATTAAAATAGATATTTGAAAGCACAAGCAAAATGTTTATGTTCATCCACCGGCTACTAAAACATGGACTGGCAGCTGTCTGTCCTGCTTGACATTCAGTTGACATTCATTCCATATATTCGATCCTGTAAATAATCAGTATAGCAGAGTTTACTCAATAGTGTTGCTTCTATAATTACTTAAAATATTTTTAGACACATTTACCAGACCCATAAAAAGTCTCAACTTTTTGGAGCATAGATAGAGGAGACCCACATCTTGAAGAACGCGAAAATTTGGAACATTTAATTTGTAAATAGATCTTAGCTGTTAATTCCGTGATATATAGAAATTCCCTTTTATTTATAAGAATACATTTTTTCATTTGTAACATTAGGTTATAAAAATTCAATGCATTTAATTTCTTTGCCATTTAATATGAGGTTGTTAACGTTAATCCAAAGAAGAATAACGTGCAATATCATATAAGTTATCTATTATACATATTATATAAAGTAAAGGAAAAGGGGATTAAGTTTTATATCTCGTGGAACTTTTTATCTTCTCGTTTATTATCTAGTGGAGCGTCCAGCTTTAGAAAAGATTCAGACGACTTTATGTTATTTATATTATAACTTTTAATTTACCTCCACGCGTCATAAGTGTGATTTAGAAGTGCAGAATACGCGTTTGTTTTTTATGTTTGTGAATAGTTTAAAAAAAAATACTTTACTTAATGATAACACGATAACACGATACAGAAATCAGTATGTAATTTCCACGTTGACGTGGTGGACGTTGAACCTTCAGTCTATATTAATTTTTGTAAGCCGGAAATATAATACTATATTTCATTAATTTTATTGATTTTGCACAAGTCTTAGAAATAAAATCGAGATGAGGAATAATATTATTTATAAACAGTATTGAGCACTTTGACAGTCAAGAAACTAGGAAAATGATTAAATCCAGCTTTAAGGCGAAGATTTAATTAATACGTCTATTATATATGTGACTACATAATTACATATCCATCCATTTAATATTACTCATTGAGACATGTGATCAGCTTATATCGCTATCATATGGATATGTGATTACACTTTATAAGTGTATTTGTGTAATACCTACCTTATAAGGTAGGTATTACACTCTTGTAATATATGGTTTAAAATAAACCTAAAATGCACCAAGTGATACGAGAGACAATCTAAAAAAAATGCGCGGCGCTATAAATTTTGTGAGTCTAAACTAGAATGGTTTGCTAACCTCTGTAGAGTCCCAATATTGAGATCCTGGCTCCATCATCAACAGCTCCTGGATACCCTGGTCTAATTAGTATGTTAAAATAATCAACCACCTAAAATTCTGTTATGTTCTCAAATATTTTTATATATATACCCTATTAATAGAATAGATTTACTTCAGCAAATTTTAACCTACATCTAAATAAATATAAAAAGCTTTCAAAACCAATATTTTAGTAATAACTCAACTGAAATTGGGACAGAAATGAAAGAGGCGTTCAACTTGACGTGTATATATTTAATTCCACATTAAAACATTTGAAGCTAATTTGGTATTAACCTATGTAAATAAAGTAAAAGTTTACAGTTAAATAAACACAATTAATTAATTTTAAAATTATAACACTATATAAATTAACAGCTTTAAGCTAATATATTGCAAATAACGTAGTTAATAATAATTAAAAAATTACACAAATCATTTGTAACTCCAATACATATGAACATCTTGTTTGCGGAAACATTAATTTTACTAAGCGAAAACAATTTCAAAATAACAAATACCACTCACAAATATGACAAAAAATAATGATTAATTAATATTAATATATAAAAATAAATTTTTGATTCACTAATAAATAATATAAAATAAACGCTGAATAGTAAAAGGAATGTAAAAAATACAGTTTTACAATTCCTAGATCTAGATCTTGAAGGTTGACATGGGTACACAGATTCTTATCGAAATGCGATATCAGATGCTGGTACAAATGTCACAAATAAGTAGTATTCTATTACTATAGTAGTTGTTGTATTCAAGATTTTTGCGTATTTCGATAGTTACGCTTGCGCAACTGTCTATATAATATATGTAACCAAAAAAGTGCAATATTAAAATAAACACAATTCTAAAATCATCAAAATTCAAATCCTCGTATAGTGAACAAAAGTATACTTTTGTCCCGAAATCAGTCGATAGAGAGCAATAACTCATTGGCACTTAAATATGAATGTTTTGAAAGATGTACACCTTAAATATCATTTAATGAACCTAGTGTCGATTTTAGTGAATTCTTTAAATCTGATGCTACGGAAGCCAAACACTGCGGATATTTTATTCCTTGGTACGAAAAGTAAATGTGCATGTACTTTTACAACATAAGATTTTATATAATATAAAAACTAATATATACTTAATATACACATAAAACATATGGAAATATATTAAAAAAAATAATGTAAGTCATATATTCTACTATTCATCTACTATATATGTATGTATATATATAAGGTGTTGTATGTGTATATTTATTTATTATTAATAAAAATATCTACGCATTATTATCATTAAATAATACGAAAACATTAAAAAAGTGATAGTAAAATAATATTGGATCGATAATAAATATTTTTTTATATTACAAATGTCCAGTGTTTGGATACGTACTTACTAAATGCAATTCTGTTACCACGACGATCGCAATACCTACCTACATGTTACCAACGAGTACCTAATGATACCATCTTATATAAAATTTGGATGCATTAAAATAAATTGTGGTGATGGAAAGTAAATATGGTGTATATATATATATATATATATATATATATATATATATGTATCAATTTTAGGTGTTTTGTAAATTAATTTCTAGGTGCTTTTTAATTGTGCACGTAATATAATAAAATGAATGTTGTTCTCGCGATGCCATGTTTAACATATTAGTTCATTAAAATATACACTTTTCAGTTAATTCGGAAGTTATATAAAAAAACACTTTATAAAAATGATATAAAACAAATATTTTCAAATTGCGGCTTTAAGTTCTATAATATAATTTAAAAAAAAAGATTAGATTACAAGACAATATTGACAATAGGTCCTCTGTCTGACACGCTGAATAACTCACAAAAAATATTAATTTTAAATGTAAACTATATACATTGAGATTGAGAGATCATTTAATTAAATGGCAGCATTATTAATAAAATAACACACCGATCACTGAGTCATCGTATGACATGTATCGTGGAACCTCATGGCATCGCCAGAACTTTTTTTAAATTTGCGAAACATTAAGAAGCGCACATTAATTTTTCATAAGTTATACATACATACTTTACCTACAGCTAGTTCTAGACTCTATACATTGTCTAATGCAGATATATTTGAGTCTAAAAATAAGAATATTTCAACACATCACTTTATATAACAATATCACTTCTCATTTCATAATTTCAAACGTTTTGACCGCATCTGTGGTTATAAGCAAATTGCATTCGAGAAAACTATGGTAATATTAATGACGGATTTTGAACCGCGAGTATGAGTTTACAAACAAAATTATTTTAATACGAGATCGTACAAATTAAAATCGATTTTTTATGCATTGAAATGGAATAAATAAAAAAATATATATAAGGTAACTTTTTTATCACAGTTAATTAATCTGTAAACACCGTGGCATCTTTCGGAGGTTGCGTCGGATGATAATTTACGTTCGAAATTAGTTTTGATGTCGTATTATAACATCAATTCTACCGAGTTATTTTTTTATTCGTTACTTTTGAATTGTACGTAAAATTAAGTTAGCCTACAAACCTATCTTCACATTATTTCAAAGCTTACCGTCAAAAATATTATATAGTTTATTAAAGTACATAAATTAATTTTTCGATAGATTTAATTGATAGTAGTATCAAGATTCGTTGTGCCAGAACATTTTCAATTATAATAGGGCGAGAGTCAATAATGTGGAGATAAATTAGAATTGAGTAAAAAATTTTGAAGGCGACTAGGATTTGGCACATTATTTAGGGACACCTAATGTAATAGTAGTATCTAGAGCAGGTTAAATATTAAGTTATACAAGATATTCGTTATATACAGTATAAAGAGTGTATAGAGTAGGAGAGAAAAGTACTACAATTCTTATATATTTAAGCTAATGGTAAATTGGGGAATAATATATAAACGTTCCTTTGTAGCTTCACTGTAATGGTTTTACTAATATCAGTCAAAGGTGATTTTAATATGTATTATGTAGGAACGAAATATTCTAATAATAATATATTTGTCAGTAAATGTAATATGCGACGACTGGCGTGGCTACGGTGGAACGATATGAGTACGTTGCAGTAGGGGGAAGGGGGGGAAGGGGGGGTCTACTGATATTTGCAAGCAAATAATGTGATTTTTATTTTAAGTACGTTTATCACAAGGGATCTGATAATATAACTGTAGAGACCGGGTAAGCGCTAGTTGCGCTTACCGATGGTTCCGTATCATTTTTAGGATTATAGGTCTACGAGAATTAGGGTTTGAATACACGATTAATTTTGTTCGAAATGAACTACAAATATACGTTTCTAATGATTTTTATGAAGTATTTATAACTTTATTTATATGTAATGTAAGTTTACATTTTGTGCTAAACTTCGTGACTGTACGCCCGAGGAAAGTACTATATACGTTTTGAATACGCGGCGATTAAAATACACAATGCACGTCGCACAAGGCTCGTATCTTTTGACAGCGTTGACTAAATTTTTTTTTTTGTGTTTCAGGAAATCGTAGACCCATATTTGATATTAAATTCAGCCTGATACAGCCTCCAAGTAATTTTAAGACAAATGGTCTTAAGAGACGAATAAAAAAGGAATCATATAAGGATTCAATTTTTTCTTTTCAGATACGGAAGGAACCATAAAAATATTTTAAAGTTATATCCAAATAAATACATGGGTAAAGGATGTTATTTCGAAGCTAAACTAACAGAAGAATTTCATTATGTGCTTGCAAACGCTATGTAGTATCATTTAAACGGCATATTTAATGTTATTAATATATTTATATACTATAGGGTAACAGTAACACCATCGATAAGTTATTTATATTTGACATTGATTTTTTTATTATTTTTTTTATATTTTATCTCATTAGTGATATGAAGTTCAGTTATCCGGTAAACTTGCCGTGTTGTTGTTTTTAGAGGCTAGTTCAGTTATAAAGCGTTCAGTAAGCGTTGGGAGTGAAGGGCAAGCACTTCGACATTGCGATTGACAATGCGCAGGTAACGTTGGCTCTTGTACTCATACTTGTTTGTCGTAAGATTATCGTAAATAGTTAACAAAACGTTAAAAGTAACACGAACATTGAAATTATTCTAAGAGTGTAACAATAGGGTTATTTCATCACCATTACACTCTGTAAAATCCTTAGTGTACAAAATATGTAAGTAAAAATATCTTCTATAAAAAGAAATAAAACGCAAGTAACTTAGACAGATATAAAGGAGTGTTTTCGCGGTCACAGTATGTCAGTCTCATAAACCTTATTGGTTGTTGCGACCGTGTCGGACCCCTTCCGCTGCGGGCTAGGTAAATCAGATGTCACTTCGTTTCGTTTTGCATCTGAATCGGCAGCCAAGTGCGTCATACTCCCCGAAATACTCGCGGGAGCTAAGTTTAAATTCATTTTTGTGAGTAGATTGGATTCACTTCCTGTCTTTTTGAGATCTGGTTGCGCATTCAGCGGCAGGGCGGGTCCGCTACGTTGTATCATCTGCAGACGGGCATACTGCTCCTGGAGCGCCTTCTGTTTCTTGAGCAACTCCTGGTGCCGCTGCTCCAGGAGCGCCTGGCGGCAGTCGGGCGGCGAGGTGGGCGAGGATGGGGATGCGGGCGAGGTCGGGGAGGCGGGTGAGGCGGGCGAGGCGAGGGGCGAGCGCGAGGTGGTGCGCGGCGGAGGCGGAGGCGGCGGCGGCGCGCGGCGCACGGCCAGCGCCAGCAGCTCGGGGTGGCGCTCAGGCACGGGCGGCTTGGGCGGGTGCTGGCCGCGCGCGCGCACCGGTGGCGACGCGTCCGTGTCGCTGCCGCTGGGGTACGAGTGCAGGCGGCGCAGCGGGCCCTCCTGGGGGCCGCGCGCACCCGTGCCGGCGCCGCGCTCCGGGGGCTTGGAAAACGTCTGGAGCTCGTCTAGTAGCGCATCGAGGGCGTTCTCTGGCCGCACGTCACCTCCTCGGCCAGGGGCTCGCCCGACGCAACCCTGCGTATCATTTCGACCAATTCTAACTTTGCCCGCTGAGCTTCGTGATCGTTGACAGTGATGTTGCAATTTTATAAAATTTTGTGTTCTGATTTAAGAATCTGAAGGAGTAAAATTGCAGCAAGACTGTGCATTTACAATACAGAAAACACATATGACATTTAGCAACAATCATTCAAGTAAAGAGATCCATTAAGAACACTCAGTATTAACAGTAATTTCTAAATGTCTTAATGCGACCACAATCATTCAAAAATAAAATAAATAGAAAATAAAATAAAAGGCGATTGTCATTTTTTGTCATTAAATACGCATGCTTAAAATTAAAATTAATCCAATATTATTGTATTCACAATCTTCAATTCTATGTTAAATTTGTATTTCAGCTACATTAATATTTTATGACAAAAAATGTGTTGAGCCTATGATTTATGACAAAGAATCGTTGTGACGGTATTATCTGGATAGGTCGTATAGGCGAAGAGATGAATGTAAAAATTTTCGTTCTATGTATGTATATAGATAAATATTTATATATTTTATGGATTGAGTGATGTGAATATATTATACATATAATGTAAACGACAGTATAAATTATTTTTTTTATATAAAATATTGTTTCTCTTAACAATTGTGATGATTTTGCCATTAGTTAAAATTTCCTGTTATGTTTATGATGCTAAGTCTGTCTACTGATCCAAAGCTATATTAAATTTATTTTTTTCTATAAAACTAAAATAAAAGCTTACGTGTACTGCCTTCTACAAATTACTTTAATTATTTTTTGAAAGTGCGTAATATACAAGAATTTAATGCTGTTTTTATGAACGTTTCAAAGCAACAATTGTTTAAAAGAAATTACCTGTTTTCCGGATGCGAGGGTTAGTCATTTGAAACCAATCCTATTCGATTATTAAAGTTTCTCAGGTGGTAAGGATGTCAGGGGTATCGTAAGACATTCACAAAAATTTAACTAGTTTATAGTGTAGGTGTCAAATGTTGAGTGCAAAAATGGTAACTGAAATAAGTAGTCAAAAAGCAAGTACTAATATAAGGCTGGAAAAGAGAAATCGAAAGTTATGAAGGGAAAAAGTCTGAGAGGCGTATAGTAAATTTAATGGGTTCCAGGGGTTTGTGAGCTGCTTCTGCAATCGAGAACGAGCTGCAACAAAAACAAAAACAGCAGGATGCACAAACTATTATAAAGCCAATCGTACTAATATCATGCGTGTCATAAAAATACTAGAATTAGGAGGTACTTAAAGACGTAAATGAGTGAATTTTTTACTTTTTATCACTTTTTATATTTTTTTATGCATAGATATTAATTATGTAGAATAAGTTACTTTGTTTTTTAATAGAAAGCTCACTCATTCAAGTAAATGTTTAGAAAAGAAAAGTATGATGTCTTGATTACCAAATCATGTCTAATTTTATTTTTATTTTAGTATTGTAAAATGTTATTATTCCTTATGATATAACAGCATACCTATACACAAATATCCAGATACCTTCTTTTCGTTGTTAAATGATAGCAAATTTATTTTTAACATAATTTCTATTTTAGTATTAAAACAACACCGAAACTGTAATCCACAACTATAATTATAATAAGACATGATCAAATTAATAATAATAATTAATATATGCCTATAACTAAAAATAAAATTTCAAAGAAAATATGAATAAAAAGTAATAGAAGAACATAGATTTGCAAAAGTTTCACAAATAGCAAACAGTGGCGTCATGCGTCTGGTCTCTAACCCATCTCTTGAACATGCGTCGAAGTTCTAGAGCCTCGCGACAGACAAAAAGGCCACAATAATCAAGTACAAAGAACTTAAGTGAAAGTTTTATTTATTAGCAATTTAAAATGATTGAGACACTTTAACAACTTTCAACTTCCGTCGTGTCCGCTATTCGTTACGTACCTTGCGCCGGGCGGAATCCAAGTCTCCTGATCGAATTATATTGCAAAATAATTAAAATTAATACTTACTATTTATGCAAAAGCAAGACGATTCGGGTCACATGATATGTGATATACTGATTTAGACAAAATTAATAAACATAATAAGCAACTAAGACAGGAAGCTGAAAGTCATCTGGAGCCCTTTTATTACTGGCCGTCGTGGTTAAAGTTAAGCGAAGTAGAGCCCGTGGATATGGCATTGAGTGTCTATTGTAATGTTAATGTTCCAGAATGCCATCTGCACGGAATATTTTTTGGAAATAGTTTAGTATTTAAACTTGAAATATATGTAAGCATGCGTACCGATTTTGTCAATACTGTCTGAACTGGAAAAAATATGCAAAACCTCTATCAGTAGATGTATTGTGTTATAGCGACTTCGCTTACAATATTTCTAAAGCATATTGTGCCACTGTGCACCGTCATGCCTACATAAAGATAGCTCTGTGTTTATTTACACAAGAAAAGATGAATACCGAAATAAATTATATATTAATAAAAGTAAACGTGTAATGAAAATATACAAATAAATGATTAAAACGTATTTAATGAATAATAATAATAATAAAAGAGTAATAATATTAATAATTATGGATATATTACGAAGAGTTTTATTACTCGTTAATAACAATAGCTTCTTTGAAGTATTGGCTCTGTCTCCAGGCGAACTGACGCGTTCACGGGAAAAAGATGATGAAATTTATCATTAAAATAGAATTTTTAACACTGACACATCGGAAGTAATAACATCATCAATAATACACGAAATAAGAATGTTTCAAAGATCAGCCAAGTATTGCAGTTGACAAGGAATGATTCCCACTGTATCTGTTTCGTTGACCTGCTAAACCTTGCAGTAGCCTTTTTTTAATAGAAATATTAGTTTTAAATATATTCAGGTAAAGAATACAATAAAGAAATCTGAAATAAAGTGACCAAAATAGCTATCGGTACTCTCCTGTACGGCCACTTATCAAATGCCATGACCGTGGACTAGCCATCGTGTTGAATTCTCTATAATAATCATAATATATCATATTATTAAAATGATATAACAGTATAGTAAAAAAATAACAGTACGGACGATAAAGAGTGGCAGGTTCAACATGTTGTTCGGCATCTATAGAGAGATTATAAATTATTTCTTTTTTTATTAAAATTGGCATTATTTTCCGATGAATAAAAATGCAACATTGTGGATGGTGCTTTGGTTGCAGGAGATGTGCAAAAGAATTTAAAACATTTGAAGTATTCTGCATTTTTGTGGTTGACGTCATACTCTGTCATCACAATTATCTTATTCAAGTTGGTCTCAGATGAACTGGAATATTGTCTGTCTAAAAGAGTTTGTCAAGGTAACTTTAAATAATCAAACGCGGCTGCGCCTACGAAAACACGGAAAAAATCGTGTTTTATTATGTACTAGAGACTCAAACGTATTACAAACACACACTTAGTTTTACTTTATAGGTTTTATGTGTAATAATGTATATATACATTTAAATAAAAAGTATCGTATGTCCTTTCTAATATCTCTAAGAGTATGTGTACAACGTTTCATAATAATCAGTTGAATCGCTTTAGCGTGAAAACGTAACATACAAACTTATATTCATATTTATAATATTAGTATGATGATCAGTATGATATGAAGTATGATAATAAATCTACATTACAAATACGCTATATTAAGTTAGCAGTCCCATTTCACTACTTGTCCCATTTCAATACTGTCCAGTAACATAGTACACCAATAAAATTGAGAACGAAGTGTCTTATCACTATCTTTCTCACTTCTCTCAGTATCTACTGAGTAACAGGTTAAAGTAGGATTAAACCTACAATATTTAATATTTTAATTTAACATTTTAGGCAGGATTATTGTTATTTGTATTTATAAAACATAAACATTTCTATTTATCATTATAAAGTGTCCAAAATTAACACAAGATTTAAATAGAATCATAAGATGCATAAGATGCAGGATTATTGTGGAATAGCACATCGGGTAAATTGGCCTGATTGTTCATACACACTCTTTTGTCGAAATTTTTGACAACTTTTCTGCATAATTGTGGCTGGTGAATATGACCTTGTAGTATTAAGTAGGCAGGATAGAGCATTTGACTTCAAATAACCCCATAGAAAGGAATCTTATGTTGTAAAATCACACGAGCTAAGAGAAAAGTTTGCCATTTCTAGGGTTTAGCATTTTAAAAGAAAAACACCAGTCACGAGAGGGTCCGTACTAATTTCAGGATTGTAGGACAGCGGGAGGTATAATTTTTAAAAATTAACTAATTTATGTTCACGTCTGTATTATCACTAATTTTGCATAAAAATGTAAGTTTGTAATAGTTTTTATGTATAATATAAATATAATTTTATTTTTTTAGCTTTTTTTCTTTTATACAAGTTCTCACTTGATGCTCAAACATCATTATTTTGGGTCTACGAGAAAAATGTATAGTTTGTTTGATTACGCGATGAATAGTGTTGGTAAACTTAAGTTAGCAGGCGTATGCACTCGTTATGTATAAAATGAAATGAAAGAAAAAACAAATATAAATTTTGTATTTTATTTTTTGATAAAATGTTTATAAATATTCTGTTTTCTAAATTTATATCTGTAGATCTACGGGAATTACGCTATATGTTTTGAATACGCGGCGAACTTCATACAAAATGCAACATAATTATGTATAAATGCAATATCGTATCTTTTGATTGCGTTAAAAGACACGGTAGACATGCTATCTTGCTATATATGGTCTTTTTTTGAGTACTTTCCACTAAGCAATCGTTACTTTCTTTGTTTGCGAAGTAAAAAAAAAATGTTGTGTTTTACATGTAAATGAGTTTAGGTGCGTATTCATCCTTTTAGTACATAGAGACGCTAGTACCTTAATTTGTTCCTTTTAAAGCTTTTCATGAAGTCATCGAGGGAGTACAAACTCTTTTGGAGTTTTTTCTTTTCTTCTCTTCTTTTCTCTTTCGTGTCTTGCTCTATAGTGTAGATTTAGTATTTTTTCGGTAGGGGCCCAACTTAACTAGTCATGATATTTTATACTAGACTTTGTTCTAGTTTTGGGATTTTATACTATATACCTTGTTATCGTATGTCTAGCCAAGTTTTTATACTAGAAATTATTGTTTCATGTCTACTCTTCAGATTTTATTAGTATAAGGTCTAGTACCTAGGTCCATAGACTGACCGAACGAGTTGATTGATCGTTCGAGTAGAAGATAGACCATCGAGGAGAGCTCGTGTAAGCAAGCTACAAACTAACTAATGAAAAAGGGTTGAAGCTCCAAAAACAATAAAATTGTGTCAATCGGGGCAGTTGTTTGTAAGCAACGGCTCTTATACCGGAGTGGTCAGGTCGATGGCCCTCTAAGGTGCTCCCGTATGGGCGGACGCCCTGGGTCGGCACAACGTCACCCTGCTGCGACGTGCGCAGAGGGTGATGGCCATCCAGGCGATTCAATGTCGCGCTATGCGCGACGTCATAGGGGACGACCTCTCCCTGCCGGCCGTGGTCAAGGCCATGGCCGACAGGGAGATGCAACGGACCTTATTGCAAGGAGACTCATACACATTACATACGCATGCAAATTTAAGTTTGTAAACTTTTGTAAAGTACATTTCCGTTTACCTACAACCATAAATTGGTACGGAACCCTTGGTGGACGAGAGCGACTCACACATAACCGTTTCACTTAATTATTATATTATATATTTTAAAATATACAATGTACTGTAAAATGACATTAAAATCAAATCTTGTGTTAATTGTAGGACACAAAACATTACAAAAATAAATAATGAGAATGACAGAGAATGACCCAAATTTTTGATAATAAAAATTTTGATATATGCCAATTTCATTTAAGCTTATGTTAAAACGCACTTACCAAAACATAAGTTTAGTGAGTACAAGAAATAGTGCCGAATTTGTTATAATCAGAATACAAAAGTAAAATAATAAAAAATAAAAAAAATCAATCTATACAATCCTTAAATGACAGGGTAAGAAACTATAAGTCTACATTAAACTAAAGAAGAAGCGCCCAAATTACCACTATAGTAAGTAATAAATTTGAATCGTAAACAGCATTATATAGCAAGATAAACGTTACAAGATTAATCTACTAAGGAATAAGTAAATAACAAAAGGGAAATACGTGCTTTATATTTCAAAGAAGAAATTTGGGAAACGGACATGACATATTTCTAATAACTCTATAAGCTTCTCGGGTTGAATCAAATGAAAAAAAAATAACCTGTTATCTAGAAACGACCACTCCGCAAACAATAAAACGAAGTGCCGGAAAAAAATGCAAATTTTAAACCTTTGGCAAACCTGCAATTGTTAAGCGGTTAAATGAATGTTTTATTTAATTCGATTTTGTAAGAATGCTGTAAGCCTGACGCTTTTAATAGCTAAAATACAAATTTTATATAAAGTAAAAGAAGAAAATTTACGGTTTCATAGTCGTAACTTCGATATAGAATCAAACTGAAAACATTAAAATAAAAATTAAATTATATATTTTTGTATACATTTTTATATGTAAGATACAAATTAAACACTTTGCATATTATAACATTAATATGTAATGAAGTCTTTTTCAAGTTAATTTATTAAAATTGTTAACTAAAATATAATGGGTATTAAATATAAAAAAATGAATATAAAGGTTTTTCACTACAAATACATACTTTGACGTATCAAATTATCAATAGTATATTTCAAATTCATCCCTTTACACATCAAATTCGTGTTATATACACCTGAAATTCGTACTTTTAAACTTTAAAATCATATTTAACACTTCAAATTCCTCTAAGTTACAAAAAAAAATTTTTTCATCGGAAAATAAAATAATTAAGGCTGTCATGGCTCAGTGGTACCAGTGACTGTAAACACAACAACTGTGGGATCGGTTCTCACTCAAGGGAATGAAATATTTTTCATTCCGTTGTTCTCGCAACAAAGCAAAGCGCGGCGTTGAGTTCCGTAGCTCAACACGCTATGCCTCGAGAATTCAGCGGAAAGTGGGGAACGGAGTTTCTAAACATAAGTTTCCTGCCTACCCTGCTATACCCGGAAGACAAAACGAAGCGAATATGAAAAATAATTTATACATTTACTACCAAGTTAAATTCAACTCCAAAACGAATTTGCTGAACTATTTAAGGTAATTGCCATAATGTTTATAAACGTATGGAAACTTTATTTAAAACTAATATAGGGTAATTTTTTTAGTATAGTATCTACTTTGTTATGTTGGTATAAGAGGCAAAAAAAATATTTTGTTTATTTTTTGCGACAAATAAATTTTCATAGTTTTGTGTGGTTACTAAACAAAACTAAAAACGTTACAATTCATTCAAAACCGATTAATAACCAACATGCAAACACAAATTTTATACTCGATATGAAAACTTTCTCTTTATTTAAATTATTATTGTTAAATTTTAATCGAATCATAAATTTTTAGTATCATTAAGGAAATCACAACATAAAGACTAATTTATTGATTTTACTCCACATATAAAAGATAATATACAACAAAACAACTTAGACTTATTATTTTGGTAGTAAATATTTTAATTTCAAAGGTAAATTAAAATTTTAATAACTTGTATGAATTTACAAGCTTTAATGCGGTGAATATGACGTATAAAAGAGTGAATTTGAAGTGTATTATAACATTTATTAAAGCAAGAGTAGTTCAGAGTACTTAATCCAGAATTTGAATTAAAATTAATCTTTATAAGGCGCATACTATCACGCTAAAGTTTTAAATTAATAGTAAATAATACGTTAACTGTCCCTTTTTATGTCTGTCTGTCACGTTAATGTATAGTTAATATTTTTGTCTTTTTTTTTAAATAATAAAGACGTAATATAATAATAAATAATATACTTTTATTGAATTTCACAAAGTAAATATTAAGGATTTCTTGAAAAGGAAGTTACATACATGTACATTGTAAAGTAAATTTTCTTCTATAAAATGTAATATTAAATAGTAAATAGTTACAGTAATGCTTATTACCTTGTTCGTACTTGAGGTGACAGCGCAAGCATTTTCTGAAGTATATTCTTCGGATGATGGTCCAGGGGTGACGGTGGAACTTTGGGAAGACGAGGGCGAAGAACGTCCATCGATAGGTAAACGTTGCTCTTGAACACAGGCTAGTCTATTTGATTAAATATATAATATTTTATATCTTATTTACAACTGTGTCGTTTTTTTTTTATTATCTATATAACAATAAATTTATTTTTAATTTACCTTTTTAGAGTAACTAAAGTTCCAGTAAGTTTTTTGCAGCGCCGCAGAGCCAACTCCAAGCGCTCTGGCTCTTCTTCAAGCATTTTCTCTTTGCGGACAACCTACAAAAAAATATCTGTATGACAAAGTCCAATTTCGCTATATATATTTTTTTATTTCAAAAAATACCTTCTCCATTTCCGCGGCAAGTTTCGCTTTCATAGTTTCTTGAAGAATTGGGAATTTAAGTTTCCAATCGGCAACAGTTTTGCTGCTTTTGGATAGTACCATGGCAATGCGTTCAATATCGGCCATATTTACTCGGGTTTCCCTAGAATTCATGGGTGAACTTTTTAATTAAATCATAAATTATTCCTTTAAACGCAATATTAAGAGCAAGAGTAGCACATAGAAATTACCTATTAGCAGCTTGCCCACGCAGACGTTCTACGGTGGCTTCAAGTTCATATAAATCGTTCTCTAACAGTAGCATATCTTGACGATAGATTTCCTCTTCACGGGTTAGTTGCTAAATACATAATAAAATACTTTTATTTTAATAAATCAGTAATGTTCGAATAAATAAAAAAAATTAAGTCCAGTCTTGACGCAAGTTTGTAACACGACATGCTGTGCATTCGATTTTCATTCGGAGAAATGATACAATATGTTTATTTCCTTGCTCTGGTCTTGAGACAAAATGTGTTGAGATCCGCCACTCAACATGCAATGTCTCCATAATTCAGTGGAAAACCCTGAAACAAAGTGTCTTAGCAGTGGGTTCCCACTGCCTACCCAGCTGTGTGCGGGATACAGCGTAAAGTTAAAATTTTTTAGAACGTACTGAATCTGGATCTTGTTCACAAAAACTTGCAGCAATAGCTCCAATTTTTACAATAGTCTCAGCCATCATTTGCCTCATCTGTATTGAATGAGATAAAGTTGACCGGCGTAGGTTACGAGTCTGTGGAAGAAAAGGCCATAATCATACAGTAGTCTCTAAATTACGAAGGAAATAGGGAACCTTTCGCTAAGCTGTTATAAATTCGCATACAACTATAAGCCATATTCGCAATGAATTAAATATAACCAGTATAAATAACACATACCTCAATTCTCAAATCGCGGCTTTGTTTTTGGAGAACGCGAAGTTGATTAAAGAAATCGGGATTAACGTTCAAGGTATAAGTTCGTTGAGGAGCCAGGGCGAGTTGTTGCCCCACCAGTCCTGCTGGCTTTGGTGGTGGTGCTGGCTTCAAACGATCACGTTCTAGGAAAGAAAGATGTAAAAATAACTAACAATCCAGGTCGAAAGACTCATCCTAACTTTTTACCAAAAAAAAATATAGCAGCGATATTAGATATAAGTAATAATGAATCAATAGCTGTATACTATAGCCGTACAGCAATAGCTAATAAAGATATCAATGTTACATAAATGCAATGTTTTTGAAATCCATTATAAGAGAAATGACATTTTAAGCTCGTGTTAGTTGTTAAGTGAAATAATAGCCAAGGCACCTTGTTGTCAGTGTAAAGATAAAGCATTTTATTTTATACCCGTCAAACAGTATAAACGGATTTCAAAAAGTTACCTTGAGACGAAGTCCGTGGCAATGTTGAGGACTTGATTGCCGGTTTTGTTGGTTTTGTATCAGCTTGTTATGGCAAAGAAGTAAGCGGAAAGAAATCAAATACAAGAATTATGATATGGTTATGATGTTGACTACCAAAAGAGACAGAATTTATAGCTTTAGGACTTTAGATCCAAGAATGATAATACGCGATACGTTATTTTGTATATATTTATGTATATATAATGAGAGTTACAAAATGAAAATTATTTCTCTGTAAACAATAAATAAATAAATTATAACATACATTTTTGTTAAGATCAACTTTTTTTCAATTTACGTACCTAAATATGTCATGCAAATAAATAGCACGTAACCAACGTACAAAGGTAAACGCGTTTATCTCATTCTCAGCTCCTATAATAGTGACGACATAACGATACTACGATGTTTGAAGATGATTTGTTAAAATTTAACAAAATTTCGAAATGTAGCATTCTAATGAAATTAATGTCACATGATGAATCGTAAATGAGTACGTCTTATTTAGTATTAAAAGTAACAAACAGTACAAAAATTACGTCAATAAAAAAAACATAACTTAAAAATTATTCATTGAGATATAAAAAAAACACCTACATAATATTCTCTTTTTTGCAATTTTATAATCGTTTAACATTATTGTTATAAATTGGTATTGTAAATGAATAATACAAACAAATAACGGTAGGTCCAAGGGAGTAAGTATAAAACGTAAACAGTCCTGGGTCACAAATGTGCATATGTAATTTCTAAATTTGTAGATAAAATACCATCACCAATTTTTCTAGAATAAAGACTACAATTCATTATTAATATTTTTATAAATATAATTATTTTTAAGTTCAATGCATACCTGAATGTTGAGGTGAATGTTGTTTAGGAGAATTCATGTCTGGTGGATCATCGCTAAAAGATACTGATTTCTCAAAAGAGACAGACTTTTCTGAAATCATAAATATTTGACTACATGAATAAAAGAGAGTCAAAGTTAAATTATGATTAAAAAGATGTGAAAAGAAATGCCTTGTCAAAAAACTTGATAATATGAAAGTGCCAATCATTTCTATAATAATTGTGTTCATTATAAATATCCTCCTTTTGGAGATTAATATATACATTGTGCGCTCATAATTTTTGCATGGAATAAATATAATAGATTTTTTTCAATAAAATGAAATATTTGTATGAAAGTCATAATTAAATAAAAAATACAAATTTTGTGTCCTCGTTAACAATACAAAAACCTAAGATTACAATAAATGTAGATGGACGTGCAAGACAGGAAAATAAATTTCATAACTTTCAGATACTGTAATGCTAAATAAAAATAAATTAAATATACAATAAATATAATATGGTGAGCATGCATTTATTCAATACCCTCCAAGCCCTCTTTCTACGGTAACATATTATATTTCTTATCATTTACGGATCGACCTTTGAGGTGACGACAGACAGAATCAAAGTACATTTTATTTCATGATATACCTACAGTACAGCAAACTGAAGCCGCACGATAACAATCTCATGAAGAAGCCTACGCAACATACTTATTACCACTGAAATAGCATCTATAACACAAACAAAGTTTTGTATCTACAGTCGAAAATACTTTTATGATTTAAAAATCTGATTCCATAATATAGTGCATGGAATTTTACCAAAAACGTCTTTTAATGGATGTCTCTTTAATCTTGGTAAGGCCCAAAATAAGGAAATCACACGATTCAGCAAGCAAGCGTTCGGCGTGATAATGTATGGAGAGTGCACAATGCATTGCGAATGTGAATTTAGCCTAATAGAAGATTTCCTAAATTAACATGATGAATATGTTGTGCATGTCGTTTGCAGCAAAGTGAAAGTGTCACTTTCGCCGTCTACATTCCAAGAGGTACGGATGATGTCAACTATTAGGACTTCACATCTGTTCGCTGGCTGATAGAATGTGGTGTCGGCCATAATTTGCGGTTTGGTTTCCTCCATTACATTAGAATATACAAATTAAAGAACCATTTACAAATCAAAGAAGTTCTTTAAAATATATATTATATATGCAAATGAAATATATGAAATGACGTAGTCATATAGTCCTTATGCAAATGGAAGATATTGAGTTAAAAGGGAATTAGAATTAAATTTGAGTTTTTAACATTAGCAATGCATCGGCAAGTCGACCGCGATCAATCAAACTTACGAAATCTGTCTCTCCCTAATTTGGGAGGTCTCTCGTTGCTGGCAAATCGCGCGGCATCTGAATACAGGAAACGCAAGCCACATTAAAGACTAAGCTTTTTACATTTATCTTACCTGAGTATATAGTAAAAAAAAACATAAAATAAATATTTTTTAAACGCTCCAATTTTAAAATATTATATATATTAATATATTTACATTAAGCCACACAGATTGATTTACCGCAATAAACTGCTGTAAAATATCATTTTCAATGCGTTGATAAAGGTTTTAACCTAACAATTGATTCAACAGTAACATTTTTGACCGCTGGAATAAGTCCATTAACATGGTTCAACTTTTCACATTTCAAGTCACTTCCCAAAAAAATTTCACAATTCTTCCTTGCAACATATTGCTCGAACATTACTATTTTCTTACCTTGAGGAGCTGGCCTTGGAGCGTAGGTTTGGTATTCCTGTCTTGGGGCGGCGGCTGGGGTCGGGGTGGGCGCAGTTCCTGGTACCTGTAGAGCCTTTTGCACAAGTCCCGTTAGATTTGCAAGCTGACGTTCCATTTTTTCAACGCGTAGTCGTTGCATGTCATCCACAGGAGGACCGAGCCTATAACAGCACATGACCATCGGCAAACTTATTAGTTAAGTTAAATAATAATATTTCACAATCTTCGCCAGCACCTTTCATATCGCTTAGCAATTTATATTGTGGCCACAATATCGCACTGCGTTTAATATTTTTTATTATTGTACTTTCATAATAATATCAATTAAATAGATAAATATTTAATATTTATATTACTTGTTTGATTTTTTTGTTATTAATAAACCATTGAATTTCGAAAATAAAATATTTTACCTGGCGTCGTATGGGGGTCTTGGCATTGGACGTGGCGCCGTTGTTATGGGATTGACACCATACATTTGATAGGCATCATCTATTATCACCGTTTCACTGCGAAGAAATTCTTATGTTTTATATTTAGCTCATAATCTCGCGATTGCTATAATTTGATTTGAATACAAAAGATATATTGAATAAGAATATTTCATTCATAATTTTGCTACAAATTACACTAATTGAAATTCAGTTTTTACTTGGCTTCTTCATCGATGATTGGAGCTATGGGAGGTCTTCCGGCAGTTCCACCCAGGAACTGGGTGTAGTAAGGATCTTCATAAGGTTGTCGTGGAGCAACACGTTCAGGAGAAGACATGTATCCATCTCCAGAATGAGCTGTTTTTGTATCACAATTAAATTTTTTTTCAATGTCATTTTAGATTGAATTATATAACACGTTATAAGCGAGAAAGGAAAGGGAAAACAGTAGGCCTTAAAATGTTACATATTGTCTAAAAAATAAATATAGTCTTATCGAGATGATGTCTTAGTTTGATTAACAAATTACATAATAAGATTGCTATTGCCATATAGGAAAGCAAGAAGGAAGTGAAAGCCTATAAATAGTTTACTATAAAAGTAAATTAGTAAAGTAACTACTAAAAAATCTAATCATATATTTGTAATAAATAAAATACACAAAAAAAAATGTATTGAATTCAGTATTTATATATGAAAATAATAATTTAGATAAAAAGCGCAACTATCTTTATCATTTTAATCATCTTCAAATAAAAAAATAAATTAAAGTTTACCAAATAAGGTAGAGATAACATAGGACCTAAATAAAGGAATCAAACGCTACAGGGTAACAATGTGGACGTCAGTTTTATCGATATAACGAAATTTAGCCCGACAAGACAATATGAATTTTAATAATATATAAGTTTTGGTATTGTTAAAAATGAAAATTTGTTATAATATAAGTATGTACTATTTTCATACATTTATTTTAAATACTATGAGATCTTCCAGATGAAAACAAGATAAATTTAGAAACAACTTTCAGGCCAACAAAGTAAATTCTAAAAAAAAATTACCGCCATGACTGCTTTTTATAAGGCAGAATTTATATAACACTCCTCAAGGAATAAAAAAAAGGAGATTATGTTGTAAATATGAAAGAAGCTCAGTACTGATGACTTAGTATAGTACTCACGTAATTTTAATATAATTTTACAGAGCACGGTATTTAACCAGTCAAAGTGTCAACATGCAACATAATAAGATATGGAGAATCCTAATGTTTCTCTTTCAGCTTACAGTTATCACATCTAATAAGTTAACGTCTATCGAAAAATTTATATAAAATTGCGACGACAGTTAAAAATAATCTAAAATCAATTTGAAGTTGTTGTATAATAATAGTAAAAGAACAGAAGCTTCAAGCAAATTAGATTTTGGAAGCGAAACAAGACGTCGACAGGAGGAGGAGGCCGGGGTTACCAGGGATAGAGTATAGTTGATCGGTACCGCGAGGACATTCGGCCGCAGCGAAGGGGAAACATCGCTCTGATCCACTCCCCGGGACGTAAGAGCGCACCGGTTTGCTGGGTGCAGAAGGACCTACACATATATCACTTTTTGCAAATGCACCTAAAATAAGTAAATCTCCCGAATTTAATTTTAATTATATAAAAATATATATTAGGCGAGTTGTGATGGCCAATTCGAGATAACGTTTTTTGTTGGTGAATTATACATAAGTGTAAAGAGTACTTACCAGTTGTAGGTATAGTTTTGGCGCGATCAGCAGGCACAGGCGGCGCTGCCGGCGAGAACGCTCGCAGAAGAGAACCGCCACGAGGAAGTGTACTCGGAGCCTGCGTCCCCATGTAGTAAGCAGGCGCTTTAACCTACACAACAAATACATTACAAAATACTACTACATCATCAATATTATCTCACTGTCATTTTTTAGGCGACGTTGAGTTCCGCCACTCAACACGCGATGGCTCAAAAATTCGGCGGAAGTAGCGATAGGTAGTGTTTGAATGGGGGACGGAGTGTCTTAACACTAGGTTCCCAAGTTCCCTCTGACTATCTTATCATGTGGGGGATACATTACGTTTATACGTACGTTACGTTATATTTTTAAACAAATTTAAATAAATGTTAATATTAAAGATAACCTGATGGAAAATACGTGTTTTTAGTAGGTATAATATGTTAATGATATTGCATAATTTTAATCTTTATTTTTGACTGGTGTACATTTCCATATGGCTCGATTACTATCGGTTATGATTGAAATTTACAGTCAAAAAATGGCGCTGGTTTGCGGTGAAAATCAACTCCGGTAAAAAGTAGAAAAAAAATACAATCATTCCCTTTACAACCATCCTGTCACCACAACGACAAAATTAATGATTTTGTTGTAAAAATATTCCATGTACAGACAACATTTTTTAATGTTTTGTCTTCATATACTAGTCTATATGTAATATTTTAAAGTAGTAGATGTTGTTTGATTAAACACAAAAGCCTCAGGAATCACTGGTTGAATTAAAAAAAAAGTTATTTTATGTTATGTAATTTTGAATGTTAATGTATAAAGAAAGGTGATCGTATTACATCAGGCTTTTATCAATAAGAGTGGCCAATAATTATCGAAACGATAGCAAAAACTTAAGGAGAGCTTGAGAGCATCCGTGCGTGCGCCACCTAAGAGGTAAATGTTACACAAAAATAACGTATGACGGAATTATTTCCTTTTAAAGTCCAAAAGAGTCCTAAAGGCAGGGGAACAAGGATGTGACAGTTGTGGGTTCGATCCCCACTCGGAGTAATGAATTATTATTTATGTAATATTTCATGTCTTCGCTCTAGCGCCAAGGCAAAAAGCCTGACGTTGAGTTCCGCCACTCAACAAGCAAAGCCTCAAAACCCAACCCACCCTGGTATGTGTGGGATACAGCGTGAAGCTGATTTATTTATTAATTTTTTTGCAGTCCTAAACAAAAGTTTCCAAAAGTACATATCTATCTCCCAAGGGTAGGACTCTTAGTTGCCATTTTTGTTTTTCAAAAATTTTTTTTTTTGTCTCTGCAACGCTAGATAGAACCATATATACATACACACATATATACGAGCAGCTTGTACATACGTACAAGCTATATTACCAGTAATAGTATATATTACAATACCATTCTTTATCCAATTAAATATTTATATGGCAAATCAATAAAATCGATAGTATAAAAGATATCAGAGGCTTAAAATACGGGGGCCGAGTGGTCGTCGTACGACTCGTTGGTGACAGTCTGCGGCGGGCGACGCTTGTACCTAGAATACTTGGATACTTATATTATAAAGGATGCTAATCTCAGGAGCTAATGGTTCAAATTAAGATATTCTTTTTGAGTTACATTACTTCGAGTTAATATAACTAGATATGATGCTTTACTATTTAAGTTGCGATTTAACTATTTAATTAAAAAGAAGATTTAAATCAGCTTTACACTGTGTCCCGCACACAGCAAGGGTAGCTAGAGGGAACCTAGTGTTAAGACACTCCGTTCCCCACTCTCCGCCGAGTTTTGGAGACATTATGTGTTGAGTGAAACCAGAGCGAAGAAATGAAGTGCCGCTGTAACACGACTTTCCTCTAACTATTTAAGCATGTACTTAATATATTTGAAAGATTTATAATATATATATTTTTTTTAATTCACACTGAATGCCGCATATAGCTAGGAACATGAAGACCTGGTGGTAAAACAGTCAGTTGAGTGGCGGAACTGAACGCCGCAATCTTATTGATAATAGAAGTAAATATAAGTAAATATAAGTTTGAGATTTGTATGTCGATTGATATTAAATATTTACTTACGTGAGTCATACAATATTTAATTATATAAATATATTTTTTATGAGTAAATTATTTAAATTCTAAAACGAAAGCGGCACGACCATCGCCCATGTTATGTTTTAATTTTCATAATAATATTTACAGTTGTGAGACAGCAATGTTTCCGAAGAGGCGGTTGTGGTTTACAAACAATTACATAGGTAATAACCATTTTAATATCACGAATGACGATGACGAAAGGTATCAGTTGATATTTTACTTTTCTCAAGAAAACACGAGGTCGTAGTGTAATTGAGCAATTTTGTGGTCTACATAACAAACATCACATGTCACTAAAATTATATTAAACTTTAACAGGTTCGTGTTAATAATAATATTTTAATAATATATAAGTTTAATATATGAGTTGATATTAAAGTTAAAGATGATGAAAAAGTAGTGATGTATGACGTCAATCCATCAGTAAAGAATTAGGTATATAAATTACTAAAGTACAGTTGGTAAGCTTTTCTAAGTAAACTTTTATATTAATGCATACTGTTTTTTTCTATGATTTATTCTCATTTAAGTTTATAATCGACTGCGCGACGTAAAGGAGGGTAATGCTACTTATCAGTGTACATATGTATGTATTTTTTGTAGCGCTGTAAAGACCAAATAAATTGACCGAGTTGGTTGACCATATGCTCGTATTAACCTTGCGGTCGTCACTAGAGACGAGACAGTAATAAAAATACAGCACAGCGACGACTACCAGACGGCATGTTGTCGAAATGATAAAAAAGTCGAACTATGTGAGGTGTCATAGTATTAAAAATGAATGTAACAGTTTAAGATATACATAAGATGTTATTTAATAGAGATAGCCAGCGTTAGGAGACTGTGAAAGCGGTTAATACAATAATAAAAAAATGCAGTATTAATTTCCTCACGTTTTTTTATTACAAAATTAATCATAATTAAATAATATTCATCCAATAACGGAGCTAATAAATTCGAACCGATAAAATACTGTAACATAAAAAACAAATATTATAAAAAACAAAAACCTGGACTGCTTCAAACTAAAAAATCTAATTCTCAAAAATAAACACAATAGTTCATTACGATTAACACAGTCACATCGTCGATACATTTCTTATATAAATCGTAAATGTTTTTTTTCGGGAATGTTTCACGTTCCCAGCTAATCTAGGACTAACGAAGCACACATAGAAATCATATAAAATTATAAGAATCAATAAAACTAATTTCAAAAATTACTTTCAATTAAACGACTGAATAAATAGGTCGTTTATAATATTGCAAATAACTAAATATATTTGTAGGATTGAATTTGCTGTACACTGTATTATTAGCAAATTAAACAAAGGAAATGCTTTGATGCTTTCTATTTGAATCTCGATCAGAAATGTAGATTGAAATGACGTTACAGATGGAATCGATATTTCAATGGTATTTGTAAATATGTACATACATACTCGTATATACGCGCGACGTGCAGTGAGCGGCTCACGTCAAAATAACCAAATATAGTATATGTGCGGATTTGGTATTGAAATGGACCGCTAAATTAATTTGTTTAATAAAATTGTGTCTGTATTCGAATATATTTCCGAATAAACACTGTGACTGTGTGTGTTGAGGCCAGTCGTGGTGCAGCGGCACGAGGTGTGACTGTAAAACCAACTGGTTGTGGGTTCGATCCCCACTCGAGGAGATGAAATATTTACTTAAATTTATATTTCCATTTCTTCGCTCTGGTGTCGAGGTGAAGGGCGGCCTTGAGTTCTGCCACTCAACACGCAATGCTTCCAGAATTCGGCAGAAAGTGGGGAACGGAGTGTCTTAACACTAGGTTCCCTCTGCCTACCTTGCTGTGTGCGGGATACAGCGTGAAGCTGAAACACTGTGAAGGGATGTAAAAATATTAATAGAATTTGATGTGATGAATGGGATTTTTAAAATTTTAACCTGACTGGCACATTTGGTGCCAGAATGATCCATCTAAACTATAAAAAATAATTAAATGCTTCCTTAACAGAAAGCGTGATGAGCATTTTCTTTTGACACACTAATTGAAAATCTGGGACATCCACTAAATGAACATCTAATGAGGCCAGCCGTGGTGCAGGGGACAGATGTGTGACAGTAAACGCGCCTGGTTGTAGGTTTGATCTCCACTCAAAGAAATTAAATATTTATTTAAATTTTTAAATTTTTCGCTCAGTAGTACTGCGCGGCGTTGAGTTCCACTATTCAACACACAATGCCTCCAAAATTGGTCGAAATATAGAGAACAGAGTGTCTTAACATTAAGCTCCCTCTGTCTATCTTACAGTGTGCGGTATACAGCGTTAAGCTAATGAAGATCCATAATAGTGAAGCTAAACTAAAAGTAATAATAAAATGCCACCTTAGACTGTGAGAAATAATGAAATATCGCCTTAAAAGTCGGCGTGGTAGACATTTTCCACTAACACAAAAAAATTGAAGATTATGAGAAACATCTGATGAACAACCATAACAGTCCAGCTAAACTATAAGAAATAGTGAAATATTCGAAAAAAAAGTTGAACGTCATAGACATTTTCTATAAGTACAATTAAAAATTAAAGCTGTGGCGATAAATATTATAGATATTTCAGCTAAATAAATAATAAGAAATAATATAGTCATCAGTATTGGATTTTAATTTATTGAGCTATCGAGGCACAGCGTTTGATTGTAATTGCTTTGGATTTGAATTCGGTCTTCACTCTGGGAAATAATTATATTTAAATTGGCTATATTTCCTAGCTTCTAGAAGAGAAAGTACTTCGTTGAACTCAAAATTATTGGACTTTGTCTTTGAATATCTTGAGATTTAACACCAAGCAGTAGACAAAGAGAATCTTGACAGGCTCTCTTTCTCTACTCTTTGATGGTAAACGGAAGTAGCATACATGAGTCATTAATGCCATACAAACGAACTCGATAATATCCTCGATGAACATTTAAATTCGTCAACATTTTATATAATATTTGTATATAAAATGTTAACGAATTTAAATGCTCACATTGTACGGCATATACATACACACGTAGGTTTGTTTGTATGAAACAGTCTGTTTACAACTTTTAACAGATTTTATATTTTCAATATCGACTGGATTTTGTTATTAATTTTTTTAGTTACCAAATAATTTCAGTGAAGCGTGACATCGATCTGTTAAATTGATATATGCTATTAAGTTTTTAATAATAGTTCAGATATGTTTATTCAATTTTTGTGCGATATTTGTACAGGAAAATTTTATACTCAAATTTCATAAAAAACTATTATATCTTTTTCAGGCGGATTGTGGAATTCAAAATGGGAAGCTTCATGTTTCTATTTTTAATTTCAACTTCAGCTTCGGTGTATAGTATAAATCGACCTGTGTATAAAGTATCGCTAACACAAAGAGGATTTACACAGGTAAATACGTAACGCTATACAAACTGAAATATATGAACTTTTTTTTTCTAATACACCAATATCGAGAATTTGATACCAAGGGTCTATACATAAAGGTTAATAAGGCTTTATATCATATATGGCATATTAAAGATAATAAGGCCGACGTGGCGCAGGGGCATAAACGTGTAACTGTAACGCAACGGTTGTCGGTTCGATTCCTATTTAGGGAAATGAATTATTATTTATTAATATTTTCATTTATTCGCTCTAAACAAGCAAAGCGCGACTAAACACCTCTACGCCTATTCTGCCTGATAGCAGGCAGGATAGGTGGCCTAGGGCTAAGACATTCTGTTCCCCTAAGAGCTAAGACATTGTGTTGAGTTGCATTGCGGTGCGGGATACAGCGTGAAGCTGAGAAAAATTAAAAGATAATAAGACCTAGCAAATTAATATTATCTTCAATTTATACAAAAAATTGATTGATGATTTCCTCATGTGAACTCGGTAATTTGCTTGCTAAACGGTAAAATTTAATATATTTAATAATGTTCGGCCAACTATTGCTACAAAAATACGGCTTTAATTATTTCAAAGGAAATTGTGTCAAATACACCTTTGTGACAAGGACAAGTTATTTCTCCAAAGGTACCTAACGGTCATTACCTTGTATTACTTTCATTATTTTTATTTTGTCAAGCATGTAAACTAAAAATACCTTTAAATAATTGTTAAGAGAATTAGGACGCCTAAGTTAAATTAAAAAGAGACAGACTGTTATCGGAAGTCAAATTCGAAAGATTCTTAGGTAACGAAGTTTTGTTTCACTTTAACTGAGCATAGCGAAAGGCGTGAAATTCAATTCCAACCGGTGCCGCTGTAAAGGACAATAGGGTTAACAGCATTAATTTCAAGTTTAAAAAATAAAGAGTCCGCCCAAGCCCGACCGACGGCCACTAGTCGAGGTTCGAGTCCAGGGGACGCCCTTGCCGACGTCGATATCCTCTCAGGTTGCCACGTAGGGCATGCACTTTCTCAGGGACAGAGAACTCGCTTTCCTACCCAACCGGTGTCGTTGTTAAGATCAATAGAGCTAGCAACATTCACCTCAAGTTCGAAACGAAAAGGTATGAAATACTTTTCCATGAGTACTGTCTAGTAAAAAAGGTTAAGCGTCTTTGTTTTCGTTTTAATACCAATGATGGGAGTAATGTGATGATCGATCGGAATCCTTACAGGAATATTGTCAAAGAAAAGGAGATATTATTGGGGATAAAAACGTTCAATTTTTCCATTTTACTACGTCAAATATTACTTTTAGGTCGCAGATTTTTTTTAAACTATGATAATTTTTTAAGTGTTGTGTCAAAAAAAATAAAATTATAATTATTAATTATCAACTACGACAAAATATTTATATATAATATGCTATATGTAGCAAAATATTTCGGATCTAATAACGCAAGATCCTGTATTATATGAAAAATATATTTCAATAAAAAATTAAGCATTTTAATTATAAACGTAAAATTCTTTTTTTTTTTTTAGTTTCTCCAATACGATGTGGAAACCCCTCCAATAAGAGAATTCACTTTCTGCATTTGGTTGCGTTTTTTTGATTTGTCTTATGAGCAAAGTATTTTTTCTTATGTTGGTAAGTTTTGATTTATTAATTATTGTCGCGCAGCGGTACATCGTTTGACAATAATCGCGACAGTTGCGAAATATGGGTTCGACTCTCACCCAGAGAAATGTATAATTTTCAAATACCAAATAACACGAAGCGCGTCTTCCGCCGCTCAACACGCATCACCTCGAAAATTATTTGTTTTTATTATATTTGTTTCAAAAATAAAATTATACATATGTACAATAAAGTACCAAAATTTTATATATATTTCCTTTCTTAAAAAACAATTACACATTTTGAACGCACTAATAATTATCTTTATTATTCAACGTTAATGCAATAATTTAAGAAAAGTAAATATTGGCGCATGTTTAAAATACGCACTCGAACGAAGTCTGTAACGACTATCAGGTATATGGCGGCGATTCGCGTTTAATTAGCATGACCTCTTTATTTGGACCAGTTCTGTACAACATTTCTTAACATTTGATTTTGGTCGGTTATGCAACTTAAAAATCTAAAGCAATGTAATTGCACTTCACAACGGTTTCTCTCGGTTGTCAGCATCAATGACGAATTGACATTCGCTCCTACGGCACAATGTGGCACGATTAAGGACCTGAAGGATGATTAAAAGGCCGTTGCCTGTCGATGCGACTCATATTGAGCGATACTCACGTCCCTTACTAATGATACTCACGTCTACTATATATAATAAACAAGAAATATAATATCAACTATACATTATAGAGTATATATATATAAATAGAATGTGTATCATTTTTGTAAATCATGATGTATAGGTAATTTATTACCTTAGTAATCGAGTAAGAAAGATATTTACTATTTATAAGTAGTTAAATTACCTGCTTTACACTCTGTTTACGATAAGCGCTAATACTGGAATGAACTAATTAGAGCGTGTATGTTTTTTCAGCGGATAGCAATAACCGCGTAATAAGGCTATGGCTCGACTCTGGTGGGCATTATATTAAAATATCATTGAACGGAAGACCCGCCTCGTCTATTCCAGTCGTTATCACCAAAAACACATGGAGACATATTTGCTTATCCTATCAGTCCGATTTTGGTACATGGACTCTTTACTTGGATGGTGCATTGGTATCTTGCGAAGCGACAAAGAGTGTAAGTGTCACTCGGATTTGTTTAATATTGGATTTAATAAAAACATTATTGTAATCGTTTATATTTTTTTCACAATTTACAATATTTTGTTTATTTTCATATGCCGTAGGTAAATATATAAGATATTTACTTGGCATTTTTAAAAATGTAAAAAGTAGTACCAGACCACCGAAAAGGTAAGGTTAAGATCGTGATTACCAGAGGCTAATCTTTACATTGAGAAACCAGTTAATTTTGCAAGATATTTTGTATGGTAGACACTCATGTATATGTTTTTGTATATATTTTTTGGAACTAACTAATTTGTACTTATATTCATATTATATATACAAATTTACAGCTATTTGGCAACACTCTACCCGCTGGCGGTAGCGTTATTATCGGTTATGGTACAACTGAAAGCGGTAATGATAAAAATTTATTAGTATATATTTTAAAAAATATATAATATTTTATAATGTATTGTTTGTACAATTAAAGGTATACGAAGCGGTTTGGAAGGTGAAGCATTCGGAGCAAACATGATATTAATTTCAACAATAGAACGTAATTATACAATGAGTAAAGATCCACAATATCAGCAAAAGCCGTTTAGTAAAAATAAAATATCAGGTCCAAACAATTTCAAATACATGGTTCTCGAAAACTTATCAGATGACATATTGACAGATAGCATTGTTCACTCGACTACTAGATTACCACTTTACAATTCGTCACGAAGTTTTATAAAAATTAAAACACCACTAAGTGAAATAGAGCATGATGTAGGTCTAGGTGATATATATAGAAAAAGAACAAGGATGATCGATAACTCAAATGATGAAGAAATTATAGATTTTCCTATGGCAAATAAGGGAAAACTTTCCAATAGTGAAGAAATCATAAGTTTATCAAATATAGAAAACAAAAAAGGTAATATTCACTTCATAGGAAAAAGTAAAAACAGGGGGATGTTATTCAATATTGGTAATGAAGATGTTCCTACTCCATCTGAATTTGAAGTGCCTCCACCTTTATTGTCATCTAAAGACTATATTCGTACTAATTTAAAGTTAACAAAGCCAATAAATCGATCACTAAAGTATACAAAAGAAAATAAACAGATAAAACCATATCTAGCCGAGTCTATGCTTCAATTGTATAAACATAAATTACAAGACGTAGAAATACCACCACTACCGAAAAATAATGATAAAGTTTATGGTCAGTGGACCAGTTCTCAGTTTGCCAATAGTGTGCTTAATTATCTTAAGCGTTTTAATAATGAATATAAAACTAAGATAGGGGTCCCACCAACAATACCGTTAATAAGAACATTAGATAATTTTCCATATGCGTCGGACTTCAAGGTAACTAAATTACAGCCACCTTTAGAATTCCAAAGAAAAAAAATGACTAATAGTTATATCGATATCAATAAGCGTCTTGGCAAATATCCACAAATAAATATTGAGATATTACAAGATGATTTAAGAACACAAATTATGAAATTGCACGCGAAAACTCGGCCTAAAAATATAGAAATAAACAATAGAGGGCAAATAAAAAATATTAAAGAGCATAGAAATTATAGACATGTAGATAATCAGCTATCAGATAGAGAGGAACATAGCTCAAACATATTAAATTCTTCACCTTTCTTATCAAATATTAAAACAAATTTGAAAAATAATCCACCGCAATTTGATCTTTATAAAGGTTATAATTTAACAACAATGCTTCCTTTTATAAAAACTTCGGAATATTTTAATAGCGAAGAAGATAATAAAAATGATATGTACAGCAGGAGTTTATCAAATGATAATGAATGGCATAATGTGAATTTATTTAATAATGTTTACACGCCAAGACCTTTTAATTTGGGGTGGAACAAAATAGACAATGGTATTGAGAAAAAGTTATCTGAAGTACCTAAGAAAAAATCGTCTATTAAGTTAAAGTATATACCTGAAAACCATAAAATTGTCAGAAATCTGGATGACTCAGAAATATTAGACGCCCGCAATCTCGCCATGGAAATATCAAATTTATCAAATATAAACACTTTTTCAAACAATTCTATATTAAAGTATAATCAGGGGTTTTTGCCCATAAAAAATAAATATAAAAATGGTGACAATAAATCAAATGCCATTAATATGAAAAATGGCAATGATAAAAGAGATTTAAATAAAGATAATTTCAATAGAAACGTTAAACTAGGAAATGCTTTGAACGAAAGATTTATAATAGGGTTTAGTGAGGAACAAAACAAAGAAAGTTTTGTTGGGGGTAATGACAAGATTCCAGATGTTGGTAGGTATAGATCTGACACAGATCGAGGTATTGGAAAAGTACCACCTTCGCTCGGGTCAAGCATTTGTAAGAATGTTGAACTCAGTAGCCGCCAGTTTTATGTTCAGCCTGATGGTAGCGTTGACGTAACACATATATGGTCACCGATAAAAGAAAAAAATGTGGGTGTTTACTTCGTATTACAAAATTATAAGAAGTGTTCATTAGAAGAATCAAGTTTTCAACGTCATCCTTTATTACTAATCGACTGGAATAAGACACCAGTTCGACTTTTTGGTGGGGCTAATCCAAGAAAAACAACAGATTTATGTGGTTTCTTTTGAAACGCATTGTTTGCTATGAATATTATTTAAATATTTGTAAGTTCATCTATTTCATTTAACAATTTATGATATATGAAGTATAAAATAACACAAAACCTATGTATTAAAACATACGGATATATCATCCACTTTTGAAACAACAACACTCAAAATTATAAAACGTTAACTTTTGAAAGCATGTCATAAATTTTGTAACATATGTAGAAACGTTTCCTCAATATTAGTAATTATGTTGATAAATATTTTGTTTTATTATTAAAAATAAATTTATTTTTTATTATACATATTTTATTCTTGACCTGAAATAAGTAATCAATTTCATAAGATACATATATATATATATATATATATATATATATATATATATATATATATATATATATATATTATAAGTTTTTATTTTCGTATTTAATTACTTAGGTATAAAATGATAGGATGATATTAAAGTATATATGATTTTTTTCATAAGTTTACACTTAACTTCGTAATGAACACTATTACTTGATGTAATGAGTCCATAAACTTTTAATAAGTTTCCTACAATGTTAATGATATAACTTTCAATTTTAAATATAGCTTTTTCATAAAAGTATTAAATACAAATAAAATATAAATAAATATTGTTATTACACTACATAAGATATTAAGCTTTTAGAATATTTTTTTGGTTTGTTAAAGAAATTTATGTAATTTATTCAATTCAAGAACGCGACGGGAGTAGGTAACAAAAGTCTTGATTGGAACACAGTGTCTTAACACTGGGTTCCCTCTGCCTACCCAAATGTGCGGGATGCAGCGTGAATTCAATACAGCCTGAATTCAATAATATTATTAAAGATCATGCTAGATTCTTTCCTTCTTAAAATAATCAAGAAACAAAAAACATTTTCTATTTGCGTTCGTGTTCTAAAATCCTTCCTGCTCAAGCAGGTTTTGTGTCATGCAATGCTAGATATTCCAAAAAGCAAAACCAAATTGCCAAAAAAAATCTGTATATTACTTTTGAACATTACTTTAGAACTAACTCAAATATCAATTTAGGAAAGCCAATAAATTCTATCTTTTAAGTTCTCTTAAAAACATATTTAAACCGCGATCACTCGCGCTATGAGCATTTCCCTCCAAAATACTCTATATGCGAGTATTCATGTAATTTATGAGAGTTAATTAAAGTATTAAACAGTACCTATCTTTAATGTAAGTATGTCTCGATCATACTATATTTTTATTGAGAAATTCGATTTTTTATTAATTTATGTATGTAGTTGTATATTAACTTATGTGAATACGTATACATTTAAAAATCAAATTCAAATAATTTTGTTCCAAATAAGAAGTTACATGTTTACCACCAATTCACCAAAGTTAATGCCACAGACCTGAGAAGAACCGGCGCAAGAAACTCAGCGAGACTTTTTAATCAATTTTATACAAATACATATTTTTATCATTAGTGACAATGATACCTTTGAAACAGACTGAAGTGAGCATTTCATCCCTAAGGCGTGTTATCATTTATAAGACAAGTAAAAAACAAAAGTTTCCCGCTGTATCCCGCTCACAGCCCACTAAGCATGTTAGGCCTTTAGAATTCGGCGGAAAATGGAGAGTGGAGTGTCTTTACACTAAGCTCCATCGCCAGCCCTGCTTTATGCGGGAAACAGCATGAGGCCGACAATAAAAGTTACAAACATGCATTAGTTGCACTTTCTCGTAAGTCTCTGCGTACAAAAAACTAACTAGTGCAATACGCCGTTATATGATCATAATATTACATGGAATATTTTAATGAAATTAATTTTTGTCAGGTCAGTTTCATAATCAGATCAATCATTTCGCATCTCCCGGAAAGATGCTTTATTATTAAAAATAGAAAGCATAATTTTCACTCTCATATGTGTTCTCATATATTTTCACTCTCATATGTATATTTCAACCATTTCCCATCTTTATTGTGTAAGTTTCGATAAATTGTATTTATTATTTATTGAAACTTTCACATTGAATATGGAGATTGATTGAAAATAATTGTATAGCAACTTTTTATAGTAACATATTTTTTTTAATATAACCAAATACAGAACATGAAAAGCAGTTATTTTATGACAAATTATGTATAGGTGGTACTGATCTATTTTTTATTTTTCTCACATATACATATCAGGGTAGGCAAAGAGGACCTAGTGCATAAGCACTACGTCCACATAAGTATGCTATATACGAAACAAGTGTATTAATTCTCTTTATTCTTTTTACTAAATTTTATTTCCCCAAGTGTAGTATAAATTTATTCCACATCATTTCATATAGAGGCCTCGATATACTACATTAATATCATAATTAATGTAGTATATCGACGCCTATTGTTGCACAGGGGCACAAGCGTGCGGCTGTAAACGCGACAGATAGCCGGTTTGATTTCCACTCCATAAAAATAAAATAAAAAAAAATAATAATTTCTTCATTCTGGAAACGAGGTAAAGAGTAGAGTTGAGTTCCGACACTCAACACGCCTGTCCTCTAGAACTAGGCGAAACGGGGAAAACGGAGAATGAAAACATGTTGACACTAGGTTCCCAGGTTCCCTTAGCAGAAGAGCTGTTATGTGCGAGACTCAGGCGAAAAGCTAAACGTAAATATAGCAATTATATCAAATACAATATTAACGACTAAAAAAGATACAATACGAGTAGACAAAGAGAAATAATGTGTCGTAATAACTTTCTAAAATGTATAAGAAATAAATAATTTCTTAACATTATTTATTAACATTTCATTTGTTTGAACATCTTTTTCAATTGCGAGTGTATTTTCAAGGAAGAAAACTTAATATAAGTTAATATACCACATTTGAACGATGCGGATGAATACAACTTGAATCCTTAAGAAATCATTCACAATAGTTACTTCTTTTATATTTTAAAGGAAATATATTACAATCAAATATGGCAGCTCGAGAAAACAAAAAGAGAACGAAGAATATTTTTCATACATTTTCCTTGTGAAGGCACCCACGAGTGGGTACATACATTCGGTCGGTCACGCTGTTACAACAGTACTGTAGTTACATTTCATAAAGATAAATTTAATTATAACCACTTATATTATTAAATTATCATTAAAATCTTACATCATATTTCAGTTAAGTAGAAGATTAACTAAATTGTGTTAGCAAATATACATATATAAATAAACTTATTGTCTGAGCTAGATCTGCACATTTTAAAGAATAACAAGTGAATAATAAAAAAAATTGAAAGTTTTATAACGTGTAGTCGTTAGAAGTATTTTTGACGTTTGCTTCTTAAATTAAAAAAATATATTTAATCGTAAGAAAAAAGTCTAGTAGCCAAGTAGACACAGTCATAGATGACGGTAGTCTTTTTATTTATGTAATTTTATTATAATGATTATTAAAAAAAACTGTATAAATAATTCATATTTTTGCTTTTATATTTCTTCACAATATAAACTTAAAAATGCGGTTACCGTATTATGTAACTTAATTTAAAGGCAAATTTAAAAGAGATTTCTTACTTATATAGTAAATAAGGTGAAGGCTTAGATACATTTTTAATATTTAAGTTTATTTCTCGTGTGTACCGAGCTCTACATGGGAAATTAAAAGAAATTCGATACCTTGTAATTGCTGCATCGACATGCACGACGGAAGAGAAAGTATTATAAATTTTGATTTTTTTTTCATGTTCACTGACGAACAAAACGAACAGCTACATAATGTATTTGATCAAGAACGATACCAAGTGTTACATAACTCGTTAAGTAACCCTCAAAATAATTTTGAAATATATATTTTTCTTGGTTTTTTTTTTAAATTAACGCTTTTACTTTATATATAACATTATACATAACTAATTATTTAATAAAATATAACTATTATAACCATATATTGGCTGAATCCTTTTTTGTTACGGTTTTTTGAATAACAAAAATAATATTTTTACATATAATTATCTTATTTACACATATATAACTAGTGTAATCAGCTTCGCGCTATATCCCGCACACAGCAGGGTAGGCAGAGGAAACCTAGTGTTAAGACACTCCGTTCTCCACTTTCCGCCAAGTTTTGGAGGATAGAAGAACGAAGAGAAACGAAGCTAGAAATTTACTTAACCCAAATTGACAACCTGCATGGCCGGTGCCACTTTTTGTTTTATAAGCAATTAAAATATTTATTTATAAGTACATAACCTAACTACATTACTATTCATATTATAGTAAGCTTTTAGTATAAAGGTCAACAACTATATTACATATTTATAAAAATATTTGAAAATCTTAAAAACAATAAAAACACTAATAAATTATAAAATAATTAATGATACTACTTAACTTTTATTCATATTTGAAATTCTTTATTTTTGAGGTCAGTGCCAATTGGGGTATTTTTTAAATCTTTTCTTCGGGGTAAAATTGGTATAAAATTTTAAAGTTTCCCTCCATATGCTATTTCACTCACTCGGAGTCGGTGATCACAACAAAAGTAAGCTGTTTCAAATTTTCAGTACAAATTTCAGGATTGAAGGCCAACGGACCAACTTATTTTGTATGAAATAAATTACAATTATAAGTTATTAATAGTTTTTATATTTAATATTAATATAAATATGCATTTTTGTTTTTTTTCTCCTTATTACTGCAAGTTCTCACTGGTTGCCAAATTTTAGATAAATAGATTTCATAGACGAAAAATCGGATGATCAACAAAGTGATCCTATAAGGGGTTTGTTTATTTTTTCTTCTGAGGTAGAGAGCTCTAAAAATATTTTTTAAATCACACAAATGCCAACGAATAAGGCAGAGAAAGCGATATACTTCTAGTAGGTATACTCGTAGGTATGATTGCATTAAAAAGCATTTTAATGTTAGTTTGCTAAATTCAACATCGAAGGCTTATTGTGCCCTTACAATTTTCTCCATTATGTCGTGCTTCCCTCTAGACTTCTCGTGGGATAAAAGTAAAAAGAATAACAAATTGAATTGATTCTTGTATAATTAAAGTTTGCATAATACTGTTACACTTTTAACAGTAGTCTTAAGTGAATTTAATTAAATTGGAGATTAGTTGTGCCATAACTAAAAAGAAGACAATTAGAATTACAATTACTTGGTATAAAGCGGAACTCAACGCCACGCTTTACTTTGTCCGGAGCGAGGAAAATTTAAATATTAACTGTTCTTTTCCCCCAAATGGGAATCGAACCCAATTATATGATAGGTTTGTATAGATAATATCTATTATTTATATGTTTAAATATACATACCTATATCGAGTTAGTTAGTAATCAACTCGATATATTTACACTCGATATACATATATTTGGATGGCTAGATATTTAATACGTTAGATATCAAGAAATATACAAAAGAATAGTATAATATTTAAAATTACCTAATGCAGACTTTTCCAAGAAAATAATTATGTGCATTGAATTAAAAATAAAATCGTATTAGCCCTTATATTTTTATGTTCAGTGACTTCGTGTAATATAACACTTCCATAAACGCTATTTTCTGTTTGACGAAACATAACTAACTAGCAAGTATCGACTTCTGGAGATAAAATTACATGATTTATCCGGTGTTTTAACGTGGACGAAGGTTGAGTTGAATTAATACATATAATGTACTGAAGTAGCGTATCTCTGTTGGTTGCCAAATGTCATATCTATGTCACGAGGCACGACTATCGGTGATCTTAAGTGGTGGTAGTGAGTGGGGTGACTTGGTGACCACACCGCGCTGACTGGTCAGTTCCTCTTGTGTCTGTGCTAGCGCCCGCGCGTCTCACCATTCTACATAAGGCTTTATCGTAAGTAAATATAAAATTGATTGATAAGGTGATTATTATTAGTGATGGTTTTGTAGTTCGCATGTGTTTAATTAACTACGTATGTGCGATGCGAGTTGTTAGCTTTTGCGACTGTTATCTATATTTTTGTTTTGTACAAAAAAAATATTTAATATTATAATGAAGAATCGGTAAAAAATTGATACGGTTCTAGATATTAACTAGAATTACATATAGATATTAATATAAGTAAAAAGCATTTTGTGCGATTACCGGATATCTAATTTTTATAATTTATTTATGAAAATAGCACCGTTATTTTTAATTAATATATAAAAAAAAGTTTGCTGTCCGTTTGTTATTGAAATTGTCTTTGTTTTATTGAGACAATCAATATACAAATTAATTATTAGTACATATTATATTTTATATTTCATTAAAAATAATTACATACATATTTAACATTTTCGAAATGTCATTCTACACTAAGAAAAAAAAATCTTGAAAAAGTATAAAAAATGTTAAATCGTTTTCCAAAAATTTAAAATTAATATAATTGTTTACTATTACTTAATCAAAATATATAAATATAAATTTTGAAGGCAAATATTATAGACGGAAGTTTCACCTATACATTTGATTGCATAAGGATTGTAAGTGGTGTAACTTCGCTTACGGCTGTTATTTTCGAGAACGTCTCTTAAGTAAGAGTATTATAAGGAGCATAAATTAACTATTCACGTTGTACGTGATGTAGGTCTTAAAGTATAAACCTAATACAAGTTTTAATGTTGTAAACAGCTTTTATATATTTTTTAAAAGTTCAAATGTTAAGTGAGGAATGGAGTGTCTTAACACTAGGTTCCCTTTGCCTACCCTACTTTGTGCGGGATATTCTATATAATATATATTTTTTTATTATACTATTTTTATTATATTAAAATAAGAGATTAATTCAGTCGATCTTATAAGAGCAATTTCTGTTTTATATATATTTTTAGATTCACGCTGTAACCTATTGGTTACAGCGTGGTTATATATATAGACAGAGGCATCTAGTGTTAGTACAATTCATTCCCATTAAGACACTTTCAGTCCCCACTTTCCGCACAATTCATTGTGAGTTTAGTGTTCTCAGAGCTTAGAAATGAAAATATTAAATATTTTATTTCCTCGAGAGGGAATCGAATCCACAACCCGCTGTGTTTACTATCGCACGTTTGCACAGCTGCACAACGACTGGTATTTTTTTTTAATATTAATGATTAAAAAAATATATTAATAATCTGAGGTTAATAATCCACAACTTTTACACTCTGAAGTTCAAGTATACCAATAACTAAAACAGAAAACGAGGGAGTACTCAAAAAAAATATAACTGAAAATAAGTTGCATATCACTATAATTTTATCGCATATTAATTTAGTGGACGAAAATGATTTCACGATTATAAACTTTAATCATTAATTTAGTGCAACATTATATTAACCTTCGAGAACAGTCTATAATAAACATTTCCAAGTTTTTACCGAGACCGCCGCCCTTCTTTCTAAAAATACATTTTTAGTGACACAGCTGTGAAAGCCTAATAGATGAAAAAAAAGCTGGCGCAAGAGTGTAAAGGAAACTTATAAATAGTCTATAATATAAATGAAAATAGTCAATTAAACTATAGTATAAATTAATAGTTAAAAATATGTATAGTATTTTTTTTTCGTTTCACGCTGTATCACGCAGGCTATAGTAGGATAGGCAGAGAGAATTTAGTGTTAAGACACTCCGTTCCTCTCTTTCCGATGAATTCCCGAGGTAGTGTGTGTTGAGTGGCGGAAGTCAACGCTGCGTATTGCCGTCTAAAGTGAAGAAATGAAAAAAACTAATAATTCATTCCCCCGAACGGGAATCGAATCCTCAACCGTCACACGCTTTAGCCACTCCACTGCGCCAGAACGGCCTCAATGTAACCACGTGTATAGCTTTAATATGTATCATGCGATTCGAAAAGTAATCTGCTCATGAATGTTCATGTTCGTATCGTTTTTATCAGAATTTTCATTTATAACTATTTTCATTTTCATTTACCACTTATTCCGAGTATGTAGAAAATTTTTATTCTTAGTTAGGTTCAACATAAAAATAATTAGTTTTTAAAAAAACCAAAAAGCATATTATATTTTAAAAAACTAGCGATATAAAAAAAAATAATTGCAATTTCTCAAATGATATCAACGGGCTTAAAAAAATATTGTGGGTATACAGACTTGCAAATATTATTTTTGGTCACAGAATCCCCCGATTGTGTGACCAGTACAGCCAGACGGTGTGCCCACTAAGCTAATTGAATTGAAATATGACGCTTCGTCTATAGATACGTGTAGAATAAAGATTTTTTTTACTACCTCCTGTTTATATTACCCACTCTTTAATATTTCGTGTTAACGTGAACATAAGCAGCAATGTTTAATGAACGTGAGCCAGATGCCGGTTTGGAAACCGTCCAAAGAGGCGCGGGTTCAAGTTCCGCTACGTTAATTTTTTTATACGTTTTCTCAATAAGTATTTTTCTTTCCTAAGCGTGGCATAACACTTTAAAAAAAAGGGTTATGCTCACGTTCCTGATATAGAAAATAAATTAGCTCAAACAAGACAGCTCCCCGTAACGGAGAAAAACAGACCAAAGGCACAGAAGTAGCATTCTAATTTAAAATAGATAGATTTGTGTAAAGGCTAGTCAGAGATCTATGTAAAATTACATTCATATCCAGGTATGCTGTTTGTGACGTTGACATACCACCAGAAACATGGAGTTTTAAAACATAATAAGAGCATTGTTTCATATTAATAAATAGTCAAATATAATAATTTTTATATTGTATAATATCAAACAAATACACAAACGATTACTTGTTTCCTTTTTAAACAAGCTAAATCCGTATAGTAGAGATATTACGCCATTAATGACGTCGATAGTGTCGGAAGTCTTCCCCGTCTATTGAGTAACACGACGTTAATTTTTATATTTATTATGTGCGGAAGCTCGAGAGCAGATCAAGAAGTACTCGTGTTATGTTTTTGTAGAATAATATATTATATTTTAAATATTAGTTTATGAGAACATCGTGGCGCAGGGACACAGGGGTGTGATTGTAACGTAACGGTTGTGGGTTTGATCCCCACTAGGGGAATGAGCTATTATTTATTGATAAAGTTCTTCGGTCTGGCGTCAATGTAAAAAGCCAGTCTTTAAGTTACGTCATTTAACAATGCCTTAAAAAGTCGACGGAAAGTGAGGAACGGAGTGTCTTTACACTAGGTTCCTTTTGCCTACCCTGCTGTGTGCGAGATACGGGGTGAAACTGATTTATTTTTGATTTTTATTTCGTTTAAAATGAAATTAAAGTCATACATAAAAATATTGTAAGAATTATTAATGTAATCTAAAAAAAATACCTCCAACCATATGATATTCTCACATTAAAAACGTACAAACATATTTTATGCTGCTTCGTAAATAGTTCCTGTAGCAAAGGTTGATTTTCTTAAAGCTCACTAGAAGGTATTCTCTGAAACGCTTTTGATCCTCTTTTCTAAAAATGATTATGTTAGGTACGCTTATACGGGGTAGAGGTTTCGTAAGATATACCTTTAGGTCTTAGCGGCGCTCCGTTGTTTAACAATATATTGTTTGTTTGTTGGTATTTTTCATCACGGTATTAAGATTCCGATGTCTTCAATAAATATAGTATTTATTGGAAAATTTAAGTTAGAAAATGAATTTCTCTTTTCGCGACTCCTGCAGCTTTATATTATAACTTTTCTTTAAGTTGTTGTTTAAAACATTTAATTTATTTCTAGTACAAATAATTATAGTTGCAAATAAAATTAAATTTACGTAATATATATATATACATATATATATATATATATATATATATATATATATATATATATATATATATATATATATATATATATATGTATATATATATATATATATATATATATATATATATATATCATTCCGTTTGTTCCTATATAGGTATATACTTGTATGTATTAGACGGCTTTTGCTTTGTTATGAGATGCGACACATTCTGTCCTAGCAGGAAATGATATGCACACAATACAAAGCAATAATTATCTACATTTCACAATACACCAGTTTATAGAAAATAACTTTTGTTTTATTTATTATATTTTAGTAAGAGACGTACAAATGAAGTAAACGTCCATAATCGTGTAAAAAGGGAAAAAGATTAGTTATATTATTATTTTCCAATCAAGAAGTAAAAAAATTTCACTTGTATGTGTGTTTTATATAGTTTATAAAAAATATATAAAATATCAATAATAAATAGAAATAAAAAATACCTAATTTTATTGACAACGTTCGTATGTTTAGTAACAATATAAAATCACGATAGTTGAATTAATTAGATTAGGTTCTTGAGATTAAGCGTCACGTTTAGCTCCATTAATATGCTAATAGAATATCATAAAGTATGTCAAAACCCGGTTGAATATTAAACAGTTTGGTACTTTTAATAAAAAAAAGAAAATAAGCAAATTCACTAAAGATTTTTTTATTAGAATCAAGAACAACGGCAACGTTGAGTTCCGCAACTCCACTTCCACCAGGTTCTCTCTGCCTACCACTCTATGTGCAGTGACAGCGTGAAGCCAAAAAAACATTAACTAAACACAAGAAAACATACAAAAAACTATATAAATTAATTAATATCTAAAAATAAATAATAGAGTTCAACAAAACCAAACAAACAACTAAACGAAGAAGCTGAAATTAACCATAAATAGGTACATAAGAAGCAATCATATATTAAGACATTCAATATAGAGATATCGCGAGACACTCTCGGAGAAAATAGACACTTTAACCTTATAAACCGTCTTTGATCTCTAAATGCAGCTCGCGAGCGTGTCGCGTGATTCAATAATTCATATAAAATACATACGTAAAACTACACTGCTAGAAACACGAGCGAGACACCGGCGCCCGGAAACGCGTAACCTAATGTAATTTCTCTTACCGATTCGCAGTCACATTTCATTCTTCGATTGTTTAACAGCGGTTTTTTTTTGCATTCATATTGCTGTTACGTAATTTAGTTGCACGTAAATGGCACTTTTAATAAGATTAATGTTATGTTGAAATGATAGGATTTAGTTTGATTTAAAATATTGCTTACTTATACATTAGAAAAGGAAAATAAATTAGGAAAAAAAATATAAAAAACTCTATACTAATATTATAAATGGAATAATGGATGAAATTGTTTTGTTGATTCTTTTTTGTGCTCGATAGTCTCAGTACCGAGGAAGGTATTGTTACATCACGCTATATATAATATGACCAATAGGAGAGAAATAACTATAAAAGTTGTTGCAAAAACGGTGGAGCTTAAGTGTTTTCAATGCTTTTCAATATAGGTCAGCTGCAATATACATTAGTATACAAACAAACATCAGCTTATTACATAAACTAGAGAACCAATTGACTCATGGATACTATGCGTTGCCATAGCAACGTGTACAGTTCGCGTGATTAAAGCTGAACCGTGAGTGATCAATAATAATAAAAAATTGAACTAACGTAAAAATATATAAATCCTGTCTGAATGCTTTATTTTTTTATAATGAATCGTTTCCTTATATCATCAAGAACAGGATTTTGACCACAAAACTTTTTTCTTACATTATCGCGTGGTCACGTACGTTGTTACCAATTTGTATACTGTGATTCCAAGTCTTCTCTAGATTCATAACTATAACTGTGCCAAATATACTACTCCTCCGTCAGCACAAATTTTATAAAAAGTGGTACCAAGTTTTTGCTTCTTATATTAATTTATAGATATCGAGTAGTTCCAGCAAGTGAAACCAGCGAGCGGGTTGTCAATTAACAATATGACATAACACGTAAAAACTCACCGTGGACGACACTAGCACGGAACCAACGTAAACAGTCGCTATCAAAAATCAAGTTTGCCGAGATGACATCACAAAATATTTAGTGATGTTGAATCAACGTCATCGACATTAAACATTATTAATTCGCTATTCGACCTCAATGTGTGTTCAAACAGCGCGTGACTATCGCCGCTATACGTGCTTACAGACCTGTCACCGTACACAGTGTTACGTTGGAATTTGTCGAGAGAAAAACAAGTAGGTATTAGCGGCGAGCGTGCCCCAGCTCTATGTTTACAGGGGGAGTATTACGAGCTCTTCTGAATGGATTCCTTGATTTGTTGATATAATAGATTTAACAATTAAGATTCGTTATTGGTTTAAGTGTGCTTGTTATTTCGTTTTCAAGCTGACTCGTTGTGGATAGTCGTGGCGCTGGGGCACAAGCGTGTGTCTGTAAGCGCGACAGATTGTGAGTTCGGTCCCCGCTCAAGGTAATGGAATATGTATAATTTTCATTTTTCCTTCTGGTGTCGAGGGAAAGCGTTAACTTTCGCCACTCAACACGCAACGCCTCCAGAGTGAGGTGGAAAATGGAGAGCGGAGTGTTTTAACACTACTCTTATACGGCATGAGGTTTAAGAACAAATTCATTTATATAATTATAATACAAAATTAGATTAATCATTTAATAGACGACACTTATCCAATTAATAGACGACACTTTTACCTATTTTGTACATATCAGCAAAGCTTATAGAATTTTTTAAAACTTCAAATAGGATCGATGTAGGCGTATCGGGTACATACAGAAATCGAACGGTACCTAGTAAAACAAATAAATCTGTACAAAGAGAAATTTTACGCGAGTCCATTAAACTAATTAATTAAATAAAACCATCAGCACGAGCACTATGGAATACGTTATTTTGTTACTTTTACGTCAGTTTTTTACAAAATATTGATAAGTAAAAGATAGCTTTTGTAAACTTTTGATTACTTGATTTGTTTATGTAAAGTCTCTTGTTGTGTTAAAAAAAAAACAAGAAGTGTTTCTTAAAAAAAAGGGGATGTAATAAAAATATAATATGCAATTTATTTATAAGTAGTTGTATTGCTGTAAATATAATAAGAATTTTGAAATGTTTAAACCAACACATGGTAAATGATATTCGCATAAATTAATACAATATCCAATATACTATAAGATATTATACGTAATAAGCTTTTAAAGTTGCTGTTATTACAAAATGTACTTTTGGCTGATATTTAATATTTTATTAAATGTATTTTTTTTAACCTGTTCAGGATATATTAATACGTAATATTAACAGGGCGAGTAAAAATTTAAATTAAAGCCAATCAAGGCCAGACAAGAGTGCCTTGACTGTCAACGCGACAGGCCGTGGATTCGATTTCCACTCGAGGAAATTAAATATTCAATATTTTCAATTCCTTCACTCTGGTAACGAGGGAAAGCGCTTTGAGTTCCACCACTCAACATGCAATGCCTCTATAATTCGGCAAAAGTAAGAGGGCTGAAATGTCTCACTGGGGAACCCAGTTTCTTCACAGGTTCCCAGGTTCCGTCTACCTTCCCTGTGTACGGGATACAGCGTAAAGTTAAACAAACAAACATCCAAAACTTAAATACAAAAATATATATAACGAACAATAACAATGTTTGATGTAACAATTAAATCTTTATGCAAAAAAAACATCTGAATAATTCACGAGCGAAACTTAATGGACACTAACAATAAATGTACGTTACGTGGCATTTTAATTATCCGATAATGGTTCGCGACGAAAGACACGTATATACGTATTGGCCAGATGAACTGAGTTTATTTGATATCCACATTATAATTAATACTGTTATGATACAAAATAAATATATGTATATTTTGATTATGAAATTATGAAATTTTCTAATTTCAAAATGAGTATTTAGCAAAACTTTTTCTTTAATATTATCGTCGTGGAATAAAAAAATATACTCACTATATTATAATATTTTTTTTTTCCGATCCACCAACCCCACCTAGCTCAATAAAAACAGGCAAAATATTTGTAGATCTATTGCTATGTAAATTTTCTTTATTTATGACAGAGTAAAATAAAAAAAAATCTAAAATTATTTTATACTTAAAAATTATTTTAGATAAATCTCATTAGAAGTTTTATTCAAATTTAATTACTAACTCTGTGAAGCAATTAACCGTGATTCCATATATTGTGAGCCACAGTTTTACTTTAATTTAATAATCATTTTAAAATATAAATAAAATATTAAAATATCTTATTAAATATTTTACTTATAAATATTTTATTAAAAAAATATTTAAAAGTTTTTCTGTAAGTCCTAATATTTCAAAATAGAATCCATTAGTGATTAGAGCCTACTTTTTAGCATGTTATTGCCCCTACCAAGAGAATCTCTTCCATTAACAAAAAAATTATAACAATAATATAAACCTTAAGTTTAACTATAATATTTTACAAAATATATTTTTAATTGTCATTAGTACAGCTTTTTATTTGACTGTTTTGTTGTTATTTGATTTTTTTAAGTTTGAACTAATTTTTGTCGTTTGTGACGTGACTAGTGAGACCAAAACGCGAATCTCATACGTAATATCACTTTTCCCTCCGCGCTCATTGGAGTGGTTGGCGTTTTTATCTTTAAAATGACTTTCGCCTATACATGCTAGTCGCTCTAAATATGATATTTTACTATGATAATCGTTAACAGTTTTAAATAAATGAATGTAAAAATCTATTTATGTATAATGAACATATTTTCAGATCAAAATAAACAAATATGTCTATCTATTCATTATTCCGACTGTTTATGCTGAAAAGTTACTGTCCATTAGAGTTTATTTAAAGCTTTAAAACGAACTACTCAATGTAAACAATGTTACGCGACACATTAAAAACTATAAGGCGACAACAACAACTTGGCTTTAAAACAGTATTATTTTATGTTGTTGTAAAAGTATCTTACCGTTCTAATTGTTGTGCAGAAATATTTTCATTTATAAAATATATTTTACCGTCGCTTATAGGTCAATAGATATTAAATATTTTTATTTTTCAATGTTTTTCTTTTATTAATGAAATAAATTATTTATATTATATGCATCTAAATAACAAAATGTGTAATATGTCAATACATAATAATACAAACAAATAATTATTTTAATGGTATTTTTACTCAACAGTTATGTTGTTTCACAGGAAATGGGAATAGCACTACTTTGTGCAATTCTAACAGTCACCGGCGTTGTGGCGGATGACTGGCAACCGATTATATCAGATTCACCACAGCTCTATACCACATACTCAAAGCCATCGGAGCGATCATTAGATGGAAGGTAACAGACAATTTCTTTATCATAATAAAATATAAGATGTGTCTCAAATATATAAAATTCAAGCTCTCCAGAACAAAGTGATTTTATAGTAGATTTTTTTAGTAGGACGGAATAAATACATATTATATGTTGTTTTATCTTTCTCTGGCAAGCCTTAAGCTCAGAATATATTGTCCAGGATACTCTTTATGGTCCTTCACATCTTCTAGTGTAAGAAAGCATATGTTGCTAAAAAAAATTGGATAGGTATGTCAAGGCATTTTCGTCAAAATTCTTTATCAAATCGTTAGCACCTAAATATATTATCTCAAGTTCTCTTGGGAGAATTTTCATTTCCTTGTAGGGTGCACAAAACTGAATGGAAAAAAATTACAAATGTAAATAGCCAAGATTCTGAATGTCCCGCACTCGCTACCATATAACGTGAGGATTATGTTCTGGTTTGCGTGCTAAAACATCGTAACCGACCCATTTAACTCTAATGGAGAGTTATTATGAGCTCGTGCAAACCATATCCTAGGTAGCTGAACTGTTATAACTTTGCTGTTTGTTCAGCATCTGTAATAATAGTGTTAAATATTACAAGTCTCGCGGTCTGGTTGGTTGTATGATTATTATTAAATAGCCTTAGACTGCTTTTTGGGCCTTTCTTTTTAAGCTGCAGTAGCAATTCTTTTATTAATTTGAATAACGTCTATTTTAATAGTTTCTTTCTGTGTAATAACAACCATCATCCCCACCACAATATAACCTCAATAACTACTGGTAAAAATCTTTTTTGAACCATCTTTGATCTCTTGGATCCAATGAAACTAGTTGCTAGCAAGTCAAGCCCTATAAGATCATATATCATTTTAGAAATTTGGTCGTAGCAAAAACCGACAGGACTATAATAACGATGGCTCGAAAACACTTCTGAGTTTCTTTTTAATTGTATATGAGTTTTATTTATATTTCATGTTTATAATAATATTTTTAATTTTTAGTCCCCAGCTAAAAATTATCAACCGTAGACCAGTTCTCCAATCTAAGCCACCACCTTTCGGCCCTAACAAATTGTTCAGCTCCGAGCCAGAGGCTGGTTCAGATGCGTGCAGCGTATACAAAGTTTCTATGAACCAAGAACTTTTCTACCAATACGTCGAATATGAAAAAGCTTTGCCAGATCTTAAAGAGTTCACACTTTGTATGTGGTCAAAGTTCCACAACCACTCCGATGATCATCCACTGTTCTCATATGCTGGTAAGTCCGGAATAAATATATTTTTCTGTAGCACTATTTAATCTATGTCGTTATTGGTGTTCTGCTTAAAACTGCTTTTCATAATTAATCTTATTTTATGCATCGTACCAAGGTAAACTACCTAATTATGGAGAATTAATTCAAGGTTCGCTTGTAGTAAAGTATTCGCTGAAAGTTCATAAAACTTTTCTACATGTTGTTGTGTGTTTGCTTTCGAATAACACTCTTGGAATAACTGAACTTTTTAAATTTTTGTGATCGAAGAAGTATTAATTGCTGTTGAAGTCGGTTGATTATTCAGAGCTGTAATTTTGTTTATTTTATATAATTTGTTTATTGTCTCAAAAGCTAAATCTAAGTCGACACAGTTAGGTATAGATATTATATGTGTAAGTATTGTGTATATCTTTTCATTATAATACTAATATTCAGTTATTAAAACTAAATATATAATAAAGATTTATAGATTTGAAATAACTTTGAACGAACGGAAGCCAAAAATACCTTCATATATATGTATATGGACAAAAAAATAATACATATTAAAGGTTTCAAAAGTTGAAATATTTTAAGCGTATGTGAATTGTGGCACAGTAACTTAATGGATCCTTATATGTTTAAAGACCTTCACAACTACCGGTTAATGAGTTGAAATTATCCATGTGATAAATTTACCCTACTTCGACACACCTTACGAAATAGTGTAGCGGCCGAGATGCATTGCGTAAGTCCACTAAGCCGTGATCTGTATACGACTATAACAATTTGTACCCAATTGATACGAGATTAGCTTATTATATGGAAAATAACTTTCATTATATCTTCAATATTGGTGATTATCCTGTAAGACCATGTTACTAATCGGGTAAAATATTGTGGTTGTTATTAAAATATATAATGATGCACGTAAAGGAACATGTTAGTAGGTAGGCAACTTTAAGACTTTTTCTCGTGAGCTGATAAAGGAAAGTACATATTTTATATTTTCTAATCTCAATGATATAAGTCCGTATTATAAAATGTATTCTATAATCCTATCAGAACATCAATACCTTTATTACGAACGTAGCTTTCTAATTTTTATGCAGGAATTCTATAGGATTTATCTTTTCCGTTTCCAAGTAGCAGGAAAATTCGTTTTAGTACTTGATTTCAAATTAATAACTTGATATTATTTAAAAATAGATATTGTACTTTTGTAGAAGTGTCACATTTGAATGTTGCACGTTTTAGGCTTCCGTATCTCATAAGGTAAAAACGGATTCTTTTTTTTTTTAAATTAATGGCCTGATTTTGCGATGACAGACGCAAAATAATCTGCCAGTGTCACGTATAGTAGAAAAAACACGAATAATGTGCAGCAGGAAATTTTGAAAGATATTATGAAAAAAAAAACGGATCCCTTATAAGATTACTCTGATGTGCGTCAGCCCGTCTGTCAAGACGAATTCTCTGTCAAGGCTGTCAGTCTGTCGAGATATTTATTTTAAAATCGCGTGGAAGTATCAATATAAAATTAATATCGAATATTCAAGTCTCGTTTGAAGCACAGAAAAAAATCAGGCTTCTAAGTCAACGGTATCAAAAGATGTGAGCTTTTATGCTTCGATTTCGCTACATTTTGTATGAACTAATCAAAACTTAAGATAGGTTACTTCCCGTAGAATTAAACATTTATTTACCACAAAGAGATAACTTACAATACAAATAAAAGAAAGATCCAAAAATTGAAAACTTATAGGAACTTCATAGAAAAATCATTAGAAACTGATATTAGGTCATTTCATATAAAATGAGTGCATATGCCCGAATATTTAAGTTTGTAATTTTTTATAAGTTGTATTTTCCGTTGACCTACAAACTTGAAATTGGCACAAAAGCATCGGTAGGCGAGTCCGATTCGCGATTAACATGTTTTTTGATATATTGTGCCATCAAAGATGAACCAAATTATAGTAGAACAAAATATAGAGCTAAATTTTCGATAGTATTAAAATCAATTTTGCTTAGTAAACAAAACGCAAAGGCACATTCTTGCTAATTTTGTAAATTTATTTGAATCGAGGTATACAGGTAAAGGCATATAATTTACATTGTACCCGGAACAGCGCCAGTATAGTAGACCAGTTCTTTTGTAATAACGTAGTAATATCGGCACGATAAAGCCACACTTGAATAATAATTTTATGTGGAGATTATGTAATTGTAAAATGTACCCAACATTTACTGTTGACTCAAATTGAAATTAGTAGTGTAAGCTTTATAAATTATATTATATATTAGAATTATAATTATAATAACTGTTAATGAATACGTAAATTAGAAACGATGCATGCTTTTTTAATTATTTTAACCAACTATTATAATTTCTTTATAAATGGTTTATGTATGTATATTAAAATAAACAACGTTATTTATAGTCAGATCTGTGCTTTTCACGATTATTCATCATTTAAATCTTATGATATTATAATAAGGTATTCTATATATACATTATAGTACATATAATGTATATATAGAAAAATGTATTATTGTCGGTAAAGAGTTGTTTGCATTAATTGGCTGAATGAACATAAACAAATAAAAGAAAAAATATAGGCTTAGAATTGCGTCATCACGATACTCTAAATAATATGCATAATCGAGAATGAAAAGAAGTAAGTAAGAACAAGTTGAGATTGTTAATTCACTGTTAAGAATTTTAAAAAAGGAGAAAAAGTAAAAAATAAATATTTATCGCATATCTCGCGACTTTTTATTGCGGAAGATTTGTCTTTTGAAAACTCATTTGTACTGGAAGTTCACCCAAAAGTACAAAGTGTAGTACAAATCATATTATTAATTTTTTAATTAGGCCATTATCAATCACCAAAAGTATAAGCAGGCTTCAGCTAACAACTTATCTCTGAAAAATAAACAAACGACGTCCAGAATATAAACTAACTATTATTCAGCTTCACGCTGTATCCCGCACTCCGCGGTGTCAGGTGCCAGAGGAAACCTACTCGTTACTAGTCCGCTATAGTCTGTGTTAATATTATTAATAGGACACATTAATCTCTAGGGATACTAACATATCGTAAAGTGAAAATATTATAATTGATTACATTATATACCTATTTATATTTATCGATACTTATTTATATTGGTCAAGAAAATTACGCTATTCTATCACTACAACAAAATAATCTTTTCTATTTTAACACATAAATATTTTAACAATAATAGAAAATAAATGAACACAATATATATAATTTAAATTAATTATTTTACATAGTAATCATAGGCTAATATTGCAGTTGGTGACAATCCGAAGGAGATTTCGGCTTGGATATCAAACACCAAAGAGGCGAGCTACTTCAGCATGGCGATCCACGGACAGACTCACTTCAGGCTCAACTATCCCCTCAAACTGAACACGTGAGTATTGGTTTACGGGCGAACAATATTGACTTAACATTAGTAACGAATTAATTAACTCCAATTTTATCATATTATTTTGCTAAAACGTATATATATTATTTTATACAACTGATATTATAAGGCGACGCCAGTCGTGGCGCAGCGGCACAAAGTGTGACTGTAAACCGACTGGTTGTGGGTTCGATCCCCACTCGAGGAGATGAAATATTTACTTAAATTTATATTTCCATTTTCTTCGCTCTGGTGTCGAGGCTAAGCGCGGCGTTGAGTTCTGCCACTCAACACGCAATTCCTCCAGAATTCGGCAGAAAGTGGAGAACGGAGTGTCTTAAAACACTAGGTTCCCTCTGCCTACCCTGCTGTGTGCGGGATACAGCGTGAAGCTGATATTATAAGGCTTTGTTTGGTTAAACACGCTAATTGATCATAAACTGATTTTTATAAAACTGCTGTTTAATTTGTCGATAGGTTTTAAAGGGCTCTTCTTTTACGTCACATAACTGTAACTAAGTATAAAAATGTATTGTTACACCATACATAAATAAATAAGTGCATAGTTCTATCATAAATAATTCAATATCACGCGGCCGAAGCGGCGAACGGGCCGGCACTTAGTACTAAATACAATCAATTATTTCTAGAGTTTTATTAAAAACATGAAAAGACTGCAAAAATCAAGGATACTGTTATTATTTTAAAAACGTTGTACAACGAAAAATGCTTTTGAGTGCTCTTATTTAAACTTTATAATTAATGCAATTCGAGCACATCGTTCACTGGAAATACCCAAGCTAGTATGGGCATTAACGAAATAAACACAGCATCATCCCAGGAATATCAGAATATTACATAGCTCGTTAAATTGTATGCACAAGGTGGATTGCGTTTGGGTTGCGATTTCCGTCATGGAGATTTACGTTAATGGCACAGATATTAATCACATACAATCATGTTTTGAGTCCATCTAGGTGTATCAGCTTCACGCTGTATACCGCACACAGCAGGGAGAGAGAACCTAGTGTTAAGACACTCCGTTCCCCACTTTCTGCCGAATTCTGGAGACATTGCGTTTTGCCACACACCAGAGCGAAGCAATGGTAATATAAATTTAAATAAATATTTCATATCTTGGAGTGGGAATCGAACCCACAACCAGTCGGTTTACAATTTTAATTTACAAAATTAGGTATATGATAAGACTATTATTACAAATGTGAAAGTTTCTGGCGATGGATGTTTGTTCCGCTTTCACGCAAAACCTACTGAACAGATTCACATAAAACTTTACAGTAATATTGGATCTTTTTTATGCTTATGGTATAGGCGGGCGAATTTAATAATAATGTACATATACGTCGAACCATTGTTTTTAAATATTTATAACGAGCGTGGTTGTGGGTTGAATTCCCACTCGGGAGAATTAATTAACTGCACTTCCACGCTCAGGTAACAAGGTGAAGAACCGTAGCTGTGAATTATGCCAGTAGACACACAATGTATTGAGGCCAGTCGTGGCGCAGCGGCACAAGGTGTGACTGTAAACCGACTGGTTGTGGGTTCGATCCCCACTCGAGGAGATGAAATATTTACTTAAATTTATATTTCCATTTCTTCGCTCTGGTGTCAAGGCTAAGCGCGGCATTGAGTTCTGCCACTCAACACGCAATGCCTTCAGAATTCGGCAGAAAGTGGGGAACGGAGTGTCTAAAAAAAAAAAAAAACACTAGGTTCCCTCTGCCTACCCTGCTGTGAGCGGGATACAGCGTGAAGCTGATTTATTTATTTATTTATTCATTTACACACAATGTATTGAAATGTGGAGAACGTAGTATCTTAACACTAAAACTTAAATGTAGAACCTATGTGTAATGTGTATATGTAAAGCTAGAAATAATAATACTAAGTGATAAATTGCTTTACGTTAACCTATACTAGAAGTATAATAAAGCCTTTTGGTATCATGTTTAACAAATGATTTATTTAGCTGTTTAACTTCCATCCAAGAGTGTATCACACGATATAAATTTTAATAAAAAAAGGGAATCCTCTTTGACTTCACGAATTTGTATAAAATATTTTTTAATAAAACGAATATCGCGTTGAAAGTAGTAGGATTGTTAACGGCGTCCCTTTGTTCACTCGCAAAGCCTTTGAGCGGGAGTCAGTTTTAAAATTATTATCCACCTAAGCGATTAAAGGAAACGCCAACAAAGCACTGCCTGATAAACTTTATGAACTCTCATTTCCTAATAAGAAAAGAATGTGCAAATAAAACAAGCGCTACGTCGAGCTCGTCTCACGTAGATATGACATACGCGCGCCGCTGTGCAAAGGTAAAAGTTAATTTTATTATCTTTTTTCTTCTTCCACATTCTTAGTAGTTGTTCTAAAAATTTAAAACGTATAAATTATTAATGTTGAGGCCAGTCGTGGGACCGGGGCACAAGTGTGACTGTAAACGCGACTGGTTCAATCTGCGAAACGAAATATTTAATATTTTCATTTTCTTTGCTCTGGTGCCAATGTCTCCAGAGTTCAGCGAAAAATGGGGAACGGAGTGTCTTAACACTAGATTCCCTCTGCCTACCCTGCTGCTGCGGAATACAGCGTGTCACAACACACATACACTTACTAAGTTATTACATGACAATTAATAAGATTAACCTTACCATATTTATTCAATACGATACGACTTCAGTTATAAAATAAATAATTTAATAAGTAGTTACAGCAATGTGCAGTTAGTGAGCCAGACAATCTCTTTAGGCGTAGTGTTAATGTCATCACTAGGCATCGGATTATATGCATTTCCATGTTTGCATATGCGTTGCGTTTTCAATGATAGTGCTTATTTCAGTAGTTACGTGTACGTGTATACGTGTTAGGATTTGTACAACACGGCTTTTTTTTCCGTGGGGAAACCCTGTTACGGGTATCCGCATGCCGGGTGAAATACAATGCGGATTATGTGAGACTCATGCTCCTGCATCCTACTCACCCCACGTTCATCGCTCTGCAGTTTTTCGGAGCCACGGGTACACGTCTACTTTATTATACAACACGCCTAAATTAAATGCAGATCTGTATAAAAATCCTGATGTTTAAGAAATAGAAAAAATTAATGCATTATTCTTTCCAATAACGGCAATTGACGTTAAAAGGTCATTTTCAGTCTTTAATTATTTCTATTTCCTCCACTGGGGATCGAACCCACAACCAGTCGCGTTTTACAATCAACTTTGTGCCCTTGCGCCACGACTAGCCTCAAAGTATAAGAAATACGTATAATTCTTATAACTTATCATTTATATGTCATTGTAACTCTAATATTAATATATGTTTAAATATACTGTAAATATAAACGTAATGATTTTTCTTTTGAAGTGCATATTTGCATGCATATTTTTTTAAATTACATAGTGCATATAATCCAATGTCTAGTCATCACTGTAGTATAGGAACTACTTTAAGAAATGAAGACGTTAAAGCAAAAAATTAAAGTTCAATATAATTTCAGTACCACCGCCATATTGTATCAATGCAATATGATATATTTAATGTAACTATGTATCTATTTTAAATATTGTTAAAAATTTTCTTACTTTTGAACCGTGCTTAACTGTAAACTCTTTAATTTTACGTTGATTTATGTTTACGAGACACACAAAAGAACTGAAGAAATTGTGTATACATGTTTAGAAAATCATGATATTTGTGTCGTCACTCTATCTCTATCCTTATCGTTATATATCTAATTATATAATAATGTTTCGTTTATTTTTTATCACGCTCACGCGATAAGTCAACACTCCTTTCTCTTTCCGCGGAGTTCTCAACGCATTACAATATGGACCTTGTTAGTTGGACGCGAAAGTTTTAAATATTAAAAAGACATTCTCCCGAGTGGAATCGAACCCACAGCGTTTCGCGTTAAATCACACGCTTAGTGCCACTGCACGCCACGGCATCCCCGTATGTTCATATCAATAATACATAATAAATCAATCGATAAGACTTAGTATAAATCTTTTATTTTACATTATTTCGCTACACCACTGAGGTGAAACATATCCATCTAACCACAAATATTGTCGGCTTAAAACGAATTTATCAAATATTTGAATATCCAAATTGCGTTCATTATATTGTACTCGTATTCAATACTTGTGTAATATTAAATGTATTCATATCGATTGCAATTATGAAAGTTCGAAACGTAAAGGAGCTTATATTGCAAATTATTCAAACAAGTCCAAACAGGACCCAGTCGAGTCCATGAAACATCAGAAACCTTTAAAATCTAGTTGTATGACAAATTATTTAATTACTCATTATATTGAAATACGCAAGGGAGGTTTAGTTTAATATATGTACGTTGTTAAATATTTATATTTTTTTTATAAAAGAGGCCAGTCGTGGCGCAGTGGTACAAAGTGTGACTGTAAAACCGACTGGTTGTGGGTTCGATCCCCACTCGAGGAGATGAAATATTTACTTAAATTTATATTTCCATTTCTTCGCTCTGGTGTCGAGGAAAAGCGCGGCGTTGAGTTCTGCCACTCAACACGCAATGCCTCCAAAAATTCGGCAGAAAGTTGGGAACAGAGTGTCTTGACACTAGGTTCCCTCTGCCTACCCTGCTGCGTGCGGGATATAGCGTGAAGCTAATAATAAAAGAAATCATAGTGGAATCGGAACTGCATAATTGTGTTAATTGGTTATGTTCCCAATATACCTAAATTATTTTCAAAATTATTATTAAATATTCTATTTATCATTCCTTAAAATCTCCTTATTTCTTATTTTTAGATGGTATCATTCTTGCCAATCTTGGAATGGTAAAACAGGCGAATGGCAAATTTGGGTGAACGGTGAAAGAGTTGGCAGAGGATTTCACAACAGGGTGAGAAACAGAGTTTGCACTAAATTAAAATCTATTTAAAACATATATTAAATAAAGCTCAAATTGTTGCTAGTCTAAATTAGCTTTGTTGGTTAAGTGAATAAAGGGAGTGAGCACGTACGAGAGGGCTGTACAGGTAGTTCGGTAACAAGCTAACTGATATTTTGTTCTCTGAATGCGTGTTTTAATTAAATACAGTTGCCGCGGCGCAGCCTGTCAGACTTGGACGCTGTGCTGTCATTCTCGTTAACATCAACATATAAGCTTTACATATATACGTATTTTATCATCGTGTAACGTTATTTCATATTTTGTATTAAGAGTTGAAATAATGAAATGTTCTACTGTAAACTATAATAATAATATCAAAGTAAAAAATAAATTAACATTTTAACATCCATATTGATTTCTTATATATATATATGTATATATATATATTTATTAATTTTTACTTGTAATATTAACAGCTCGTGGGTCATATCATAAAAGGCGGTGGAATTGCTACTAGCGGCCAAGATCAATCTCTTTTATACAAAAATGATGGCAAAGAACCTGTTTTGCGTAAGTTGCTAAAATAATAATATTATTTACGTATATTTATTCAGATTAGGTTCAATTATTTGCGGTAAAAAAAAATAGTTAACATTATTTTAATTATTAAAATTTAATTTTAGAACAACCCGGTTTGATCGGTGAAATAACTATGCTCCAAATGTACCACGTCGCTTTAACTGCCGGAAAAGCGCATAAAGATCACAAGCACCATCATGTACATCATTTCAAACACGACGGCACACTCTTCGAGACTTCCTCGGAGGCAGTTACGGAACCACCTCCACCTCCGCCAACCCCTCTCGGCAATGGCAACTTTTTAATAGGGGGTCAATTACAAAGACCTGCGAATCTAAATCTGGCACGCCAGCAACAAATGATACCCGTACAGCTTTCTAACGGTCTTCAGTTACAACAAGAATATGTAAATGGGCAATTGGGTAATAGAATCGTCTCAGAGCAACTACTGAATAATGTCCAACCGCTTCAAAGTAATCAGGCCAGCGGTGGCGTCCAACGTATACCGTTAGTTGGTTTGTCAGTTTCACCAGTTGAACAAAGTTACAACACAAGGCCCCTAGGACCGTCAAAAGGAACGACAGTACTTCTTTCTGGCTCTCTCCTTAATCCCGCTAACGTGCAATATATCGATGACACGGCAAATTCTCACAACTTATACAAACGAGACTCTAAAAAACGCGATAAGAGAGACAATCCGGAAAAAGAATTGGCTGAGGAAATTACGTCAGGTAAAAATTATTTAGCGTTTTTGTTTTTATGAAGATACGTATACTTAGTCTCGCCGTAAATATTACTACAAAGAAAAAAAATACTTTTATTTTATGTATCATTTATTACTATCACAAAATTTATATATATATATATATATATATATATATATATATATATATATATATATATATATATATATATATATATATATATATATTAAAATATTATAGGAAATTAAAAGATTCTAATGATTAATTTAAATAGGTAAAAAGGACAAACGGGGTCTCGTTGCCTTATCGGACGGCTCTATAATCGACGAAGCCTTACTTAGCCCTGAGGCGCTCGGAGACAAAGAGGATGAAGTATTATTCCAACAGTCACTTCTTAATGGCTTAGCTGGAGTTGTTGGAAATCTCCCTGTCCAAAATTTGCAAAAGATGACTGTAAGTTTTAGTAATTGTGTTATATAAAAAGTAAATAACAGTTTAAATTGATGAAAAATAATTTGAAAAAACAATTTAAACAAAATATATTTGAAATAATTGAATGAAGGAGAAATTATTCACTTAGAATAAACAAAACAATTACGTAACTATTAAAAAAATCGTATGAAATAATAAAATTAAACTAACATATTTAAAACTAAAAAAAAATATTTCTTTATATAAAAACTTCAAAAACATTCCAGGTGGACGAAAGGGAACCAGCGGAGGCTGAAGTGAGAGCAGTAATGCAAGTTTGCAGTGGTTGCACACCTGAACCCTTTAAGAAAGCTCTCGTGCTCTCTTGGAGAACCACTCCCAAGAAACTGTACAGCGGAGCACATTATTACAAGGGATTACCTATTTGTCGCGCATTTTAAATATTCACGTGAAATAGAGGTGTTTTATAAATAGAAAATTTTGTACAAAACTGAATATCACCATAAACTACGAAGCGTTATATATATTTTTTTATCGTCATAAATATTATGCATTACATTTTCATCCATAGACACAGTGATAACATTAAGTTATAAATAAACATTGTACATATACACATATGTATACTTACGTAAAAACATTTAATTTCGAAAAAAATATTTAAATTGTAATTAAGTTTTAAGTAATTTAGAACTTAACAAGGTTCACCTTATGTAATTTAAGTTGTGGCGACTTTTAAATATTATATTTTAATTCAGAATGTCAAACTTGCCATCTCTTATTATTTATTATAGCCTTAAGATAGTCTTAATAAATTTTTGTACATTCGTTTATAATTAACTACTTTTATTGTTTTTCTAGTATTAACTACCGACTAATATATGTATTAAAATGCATATAATATACTCGTTGTTTCAGTTTTTATAATATCTTATTTTTACGCAACCTACTAAATATTTTAAATTATATAATAATTTTATAATTTTCATTATAAAACTGTTAATTAATATAAATTCTGCTTAATATTTTATTTGAAAACTAATATAGTTTATGTTTAATATTCAATATTATAAAAATAATGATCTAATTTCTAACTCTAACAATGTAATTATTTATTAGACACCAATATGCAGTCTCTGCAGTGAATATCAGATTTAATAATTTGACGTAGTCCTGTTTTCGCATAGATCAAATAAATATAGGTACACGTATTAATAGAGTAGAGGTTCGAGAGTTGCGGGGACTCTCCAGCCATGAGGAAGGGGGGGCCGCGCCTCCCTGACCACCCGGTCAGGGTGATGCGGCACCCCCAATCGATGGTAGACCGCTATATAAAGAGACCGCTAATGGGTGAACATCTCCCGCTAAATTGTCAAAACGTTTCACAAAAATAATATAAGAATGTATGATATGTAAAAAAAAATTACTTACTTTATTTTTGTTATGTACATGTTGCGAGTGGTAGTCGGAATCGATTTCCGGTTCTGAGAAGTAGTTCTGCTCCTGTACGGAAAAAAACATTTTAAACTATATAAATATTTGTTGTCTTACATAATTTTACCTTACACACTAAAAAAAAAAAATTAAATTAGCTTCACGCTATATCCCGCACACAGCAGGGTAGGCAGAGGGAACCTAGTGTTAAGACACTCCGTTCCCCACTTTCTGCCGAATTTTTGAGGCATTGCGTGTTGAGTGGCAGAACTCAACGCCGCGCTTTTGCCTCGACACCAGAGCGAAGAAATGAAAATATAAATTTAAGTAAATATTTCATCTCCTCGAGTGGGGATCGAACCCACAACCAGTCAGTTTTACAGTCACACTTCGTGCCGCTGCGCTACGACTGGCCTCACACACTATTTTATTGATATTGTATTCAGGATAAAATATATAACATTATGATATAAAATTTAAAATTACGTAGGAAGATGAACGCTTATTAGATGTGAAAGATTTTATCTCAAGATTATTAGTATAATAAAGCGTTACAAAGTAAGACAGCCTTTGAAACACCTTATAACTAATGAAAGGCATTATTAAGTAAGGTGAACTGTAATATTATCACTATGGCTACAAAAGAAACAATGGCATTTGATGGATAGTATATATAAATTATGGATTAAAAAAAATATTATTTAACATTTACGAGTCACGAGACGTACAAGGACAGATTTTGCGAAATTAATATCTATACCCATTTTTTGTCTTCTTTTGTATATAAAGGATTTTTATAAAAACTTATTATATTTTGAGCTGTAGACGTAATGTTTTTAAAATTATTGACTTTCAACAAAATTATCTGATAGGTAAACAATGTGCAACTGTATACGAACTAGACTGTAACTGTGGCTTATCATACGTCAGTCAAACAAAGAGAAGCATCGATGTTAGGGTAAAGGAACATATCTCCGATATCAAGAATGGGCATGTATCGAAGTCAGCTGTGTGTGCACTTACTATAGATACACCCAACCATTACATCAGTTTTAATAAGCCCCATATCCTCTCTAAGGAAAACACATATATTTCTAAAATAATCTACGGGGCTATTGAAATACAAAATCATAATAATTTCAATTAATAGGACGGCCGGAAGCTTTCTTCCACCCGGTACCCACTCATAAAATCTTTGAAGATTCAAATCCACCATACAATAGGGAATGATACTACTTCTGCAAGAAATCAGGGCTGTACACAAGGCAATTAAGAGATCGTTGGCGGTAGTTTGATATAATAATTATGTCAACTGACAGACGAATGCAACCTGTCTACCCGTGTCTGACCACGGACTACTAAATTGCTCGAAACGTCGGGTTTCCAAAAAGTAACAATACTAAATATACACGATTAATTATTTAAAATGTGTAATAGTCTGATGTAGTAATGAAGATTAGAAAACTGATTATATATTATATATATATATGTAAGAATTAAGTATCAGATAGTTTTGTTAGCGAATTATATGTTATTAATAATATATCTCAAAATTTATCAGTAATATAACTTTGTAACGCCTAATTTTGATTTTTTTTTAATAAAATATATTTTTAAATATTGTATTATATCTTGGAATAAATAAAACAGTTGGACTTACATCCCATGTAGAAGAAGAACAATTTGAACTGCCCGCTGGCATTGGCACTGATCCCACTCCCATTGCTCCTGGGAACACTCCGCCACCGATATCTGTTGCTTCAAACAGCCTTAAAACGGATCGATCACGAATGTCCCGTAAGTGTGCTCTATTAAGTAAAGAAAAACATATTATGTGACAACTTATTTATATAACACAATTCAATTCATAATTATATTTATAACTAATCTACAAAGTCCTTCCTTGAATTAATATATAAAATTAGTTCCATAGCAAAAGTAGGTCACTTAATATTCTATTTTATACCAAATATTTAAAAAATATATGTTTATACAGTGTACGTTATTTATACTGAATTCATATCATGTTGAAACTAAATAGTTTCCAATACATCCACGGGGAGGAACATTGATTTGCAAAATTTAAATTGACATTATTTAGCGTTGACGTATTTATGTTGATGGGATAAAACCTAAGCGTAATTTCCGAATATAGCCATATTTCGTTCACCATTTTCCACATATCCTTTTTTGGACTTTGTTCATTCATACCTAGGAAATAAATATAATTAAAAAGTCTCTAATAATCGTTCCTGTGAGTGGAAATCGAAATCAATGTAGACTTTCTTTTAATATTAATACAGCTAATAATATTAATATAACATCATAGTTTTCTGCAGCTTACGACAAAAATATTTTGCAAATAAAAGTAGATAACCTATGTATTTATAACTATTTAGAATTATATCAACAATAACAACAACAACAGTGTCAATTGATATGCATATATATATTTAATTTTAAATTAAAATATGCATTTTATCATGAAAACCAGGTCAGAAAAACGGGCAATACATTCTACCTTTATTGGCCTCGAAACAACATAGCGTAACTTATAGGCGAAAAACTGATTTATATCACTTTTTTAATCAGTACGACGTAAATGTAGATTTTTGACAAAGTCAATTATGAAAAAGCCATTACTAAAGTCCATTCAAAAATTCAGGCGACTAGGAATGTTCTCATAGGCGGATTCTTAAGCATTTTACATGTGTAAATCAGTAAGCTCTCGGAAACCAGATACATTGTAAAATTTAAAAAGTTAAATCTCGCCCATTTCTATTTTAGTCAAATACTTATCGAACACAATCCGATGCGCTGATATTTTGTTACATATTTAACAGAGTTGGCCGGCCAATAATATACATATACTACAAGTGAAAAAGGTCAAGTGCCAGTCAGACTCTCGGTATCATACACTTTATACAAATTGACAACCTTATGTTTACAAGTGCACTCATTTAATATGAAATTAAATACAAATATAACTTTTATTTCTATTATGTGTTTTTTCTGTGATTTACCTATCAATTTACACTTTTGGGAGTTTTTCCTTTTTTAGTATTGTAAGGTCTCACCAAATATTTGCCTGATTGTCGTTCTAGTTCAGTGGGCTACACTACCCTACAGCGACATTCATACAAAATGCGCTAAAAAACGGAACATTAACTAACGCTCGTATTTTTTGATTGCGTTGATTTAGAAGTTTAATTTTGTCGTTTCTCTAAGGGGCTATAGATCTGGATATTCAGTATTAATTTCAGCTTGACACCTCCTCGTAATTTGAAAAAATGATCTAGACAGACGTACAATCAGACAGACAGATATAGACAACAACTACTAGTTTTGAGGTACGGAACTTTAAAAAGAAAAAAAAGAAGTTACAACCATTTTAGTTAACTCTGTGTCTTCAGAGGTCACTAAGTCAGATTCAGACTTCAGACTCTATTTTTTTTGGAAAATAAAAGAAAAATAAAAAAAAAGAATTGAAATTCAAGCCTATACCTGGTCAGCTCATTGCTAAGGTGTACTTCTTTAGAGTAATCGTTCGATCTTTTGGACGAGCCTTCTTTCACAAGCTCTATTGGTTGTTTCTTGTTCTAATTAAGTATCTGTGAGGGTTATTTGAAACGTATTGAGATAAAACTTAACTGTGCTAGAGAACAATCACGACTTAGGTTGCGTTATATTAATTTTTTTTTCTGATTTTTTCAATCTTAATTAAGTTAAGTTTGAAAAAAGCAAAAAAAAAACTGTACTTATCTCTATATAATGTTTTTATCTCTATAGTGTTAAAGCGTCCGGGGATTGTGCTAACCATAGCCAAAGCTTTATTAGTTACTACGAAATTTGTGGCTAATTCCGGCAAGGAACCTATATTAATATTGTGTACAAGGAAAGACCGATTTAAACATTATAGAAAATTGCCTACCTTTCAAATGGTCTACCGTTTCCTTAAAAAGCAGTCAACTCATGATCTAATTTGTTATCGGGAAATTAGATGATGGGTTTAAAGGTGCCGCTAAAGATATCGTAGAAACGTATTTACCGCCACTTATAAGTCTCGGATCGTAAAAGAAACATTTGGTTTCTAAAGGAACATTGGGCTTTCAGGAAGAAGGAATTCCTAAGCATAGGCAATGACACCTTTTCTATCCACGTACAAATCCGTAATGTCCTAGAGAACTGGTGACTAAGATGATTATTGCCTAAAACTTTGGCCTCACAAAGATTATTTCATCCATTCTTTCTTCATTGAAAAAATCATACTTTTTACAGTTATATAATATAATGTTCAAGAAACTTACAATAAATCGAAATAGCATCATCTTACTAAGAAATTTTATTTCTATGCGGCGATGTTTTAGGAGTGCTATAAAAGAATACTATACTATACTCTACAATATGAGACTATTTTCTATTTCTAGGTAAGTTATACAAATTTCAGTGGCTTCCACTATAAACAAACAATTGAAGAAACCTAACCACTGTGAGGTAAAGGAATACTAGGAATTTAAAAAAGGAATACCAAAAGTTAAGATGACTCGGAATACTTCGTATATTTTGCATAAATATTTTCTCGTAGAAATTACATTTTAGATCAGACAGCCATGCCTCCCCCTATGGGGGCATAATGTAGAGGATATTAAAAATTTCTAACAATAAATACATATCTATTTCATTAGATTTAGTGCAATCAATTAGTGAATTGCAATTTAGAAAATGATAAATAAATATAAAAATATGTATATGATAATTCCCCTGCGAAGATTCAATAATTATTTATTTTTTCCGTTTTGACGGGACATTGCAAATTATAAGATTGATTTTTCATCCCAGAGATGTCGTGAGATAGATAAGATACCAGTAATAGGAAGATCACTTAGTTGAAGATGGCTTTGCTTTCAATCTATGAATTCTGTTACCGAAGTAGCATATATCTATGTTATTAACATACACTAACAGAATAAGCTGAAAGCAAATAAGTTATAATCTAATTGTGAACTTTATCCACATTGATAATTTTAAAAAGAACTTTTACGCAGGTATGTAGTCTAAACACGCTACAAAGTATCATTACATACATAGTATCATTAGATTCACAGCACCCTAACATGTGAACATCATTTTTTGGACGAAGTTTCTGTGCTTTATAGCTTATTATTATTATTTTTTAAGCCAATTTATTTGAACTAACACTAGGTTCATACCTACCCGGCTATGTGCGGGATACAGCGTGAAGCTGATTTATAAAAGGCAATCTTGATTTACAAAGTACACAACGTATTTAAAATATTATATATGTATTTAATCCAATAAAGAATATTGTCCTTTGATATTCTTGGTATTACTATAATATTAAATTTATCCCAATTATAAACATTCCTCTTGAATTACCCTGTCTGTAAGTAAAAACCACAATAAAATCCGTTGCGTACTTGCGACTGCCTTTTACACTATATGAATACATTATCTATGTATCTCTACTATAATAAAAAAGTAAAAAAATGTGTCTGCACATTAAACATAGTAGAGATAATTATAATTTTTAACAAAAAATAACCGATATCTTCAATTACAACCTCTGATCTTGAAGTGAAAAAATATAAATCAAAATCAGTTGATGAGTTATTGAGTTATTCGTCCATTTGTCTCGCGCCTACTTAATTCAATGGCTTATATGATTTTACTAACCTCTGCTTTTAAAAGACAATTAAAAAAATAATTTGAAACAATATATGTACAAGCACTAAAAGAATATGAATCTATGTTTTAAAATGTTAGTAATGCACATGCACATCTTTGGAACTACGAGACGCATTTGAATTAAACTTTTTTTATTGTATATCTATTAGGCCTAGGCAGAATCTAGGCTACGTTTTATTTTGAGCATTTTATAATAAAATTAAGGAGTATCTGGAACATCTGATGAAGAACCATAACAGTCAAGATGAAAAAAGTTGTTCAGCGTGATCGATATTGTCCATGACTTTAATTTGATGATCGGGAACTTCGATAATATTTGATAAGGAACTATAACAGTCCTGCTAAATAAATACCATTTTATTAAAATTTTAAGTACGAGTATACAATTTTATATAAATGCTTAAAATTTGAGACATCTGATAAATAACTATCATAGTTCAACTAAATTATAAAATGCCTGCCTGTCTTATCAAAAGTTGTCCCGAATGGTGGGCAATTTTTTGTCTATGCATTTATATTCGTACATATAAACTGAATTGATGTTCTTGTCTATGATCAATAAACCGTGTTTTTTCAACAACATGTAAGTATTTATTTACACCATACAATATTATGAACAAAATAGATAAAAACTCTTCTAAAATGTTATCTAACAGAATTATCTGTTGTTCTGAATTTATTATATTAGAATAGTAGTTTAATATAGTAAATTACAGGCAGTTATATTTTTAAAATGTTAATAATTATAAAAAAAAAATAGAGAAAATTTGTAGACAGTTTATAATTTTAAAATTCTTATTGTATTATACTTTTGTATGATCACTATCATACAAAAGGACAATAACGATTTTCTACAATAAGTACATACTGATTTTTATTATATACATAGTCCGTAAAAATAGTTCCAAACGATAGTACGCGCCTAGTAATATTATTTAGAAATATTAATTTTTAATTTTTATAAAAAACAAAAAAAATACATGAAACACATGGGACATGCCTATAAAATGGGAGGGTTTTCCTCGATTTAAATGGGATTCCATCATCAGATCCGGACTTCGAGGCAACCTTAACCAGCCGGAAAGTTTGCAATTTAAAATAATATATATATATGAAAGTCAGTTTACAAATAAAGGAGTAACGCAGGAGCTCATTTAAAAATATGAATAACCTCCTCCTTTTTGGAAAATGAGTCGGTAAAATTTTACTTTATGTAGTGCGGAAATATAAACGAACGTATTACAGAATAGTGTACTCTAAAAGAGTCTATCACTTGTATTTGGCTACATCTTCTTTTTTATTTCATACAAATGTTTATATATAACCCACAGTAAACTTTTTTATGTTTTATATAATGTATAAAAATATGGTTTATTTACGGCGCATCACTTGTAGATCAAAACTGCAGCATAAACAATGAATTCTTATAATTAATACATTGGAAGATATTCAAGATTCAAAATATAGACCACTATATATATACTATAACCACTAAAAAATATGTTGTACTAAGACGTCATCGACTTCAACGTGTTCCGTGTATGAAGGAAGATTTAACGAGTCAGGACTGCTTACCCGAGCCCACGCGCCCCGCTTCGTTATCAGAAGTGAGATGAAACCCAGAAGAAGATTTAATGAAGATTTCAAATGGCGTGTAAGAAGCCATAAGTATGCAGACCGCTCTCAAGGACATCCAGCTGCCCGAGTTCAATGCGGACAACGGCAACCTGAATGCCCGTGCGTTCATAACAACCGAGAACATGTGCATCACTCAAAAAGCCGCCGCTGATGGTGACATTGAGTCGTGCACTTAAATTAGTCTAGTTACTAGGTCTCAGCGTAGTTGTTTCAAGTATCGTTTCTCGGTATGAGGTGGACAATTTTCATTGGCTCGTTTACTGCCATGTGTGGCGGAGCGTCGCAGGAGAAGTACATCAAAGTCTGCATCATCAACACTGCGGATATGACACCCGACAAGGAGGGAAGTTAGAATCGATCAGAAGTTGAAGATGATTAAACGATGTGTATAGATCACTGAGTCATAACTGCTTGATTTTGTTGCGGTAACTTTTAGTGGTGCCAATGTGTATGTGGCAATGAGTAATTGAATATCGTTTTCTTCACTCGATTCAGGTCAATTGAATTGCTTGATGGAGGTAATACTTTAAGTTATCGTCACTCGGCTTGGCGGGAATGGCATAACCCGCTGTCACTTAACTTGGGTGACAGTGGCGACTTTTAATTGAGATTATCTTCTCGATAGAAGTGGCAAGGTTATCGTCACTCGCTGAGTGGCATTAGCTGCTGTCACTCCACTTAGGTGACAGTGGCGACTTTTAGTTGAGCTAATCGTCACTTGATAGAGATGGCAAGTTTATCGTCACTCGCTGAATGGTAGGAGCTGCTGTCGCTCTATTTTGGTGACAGTGGCGGCTTTTAATTGAGGTTATCGTCACTTGATGGAGGTGGCATGAGATACTGTCGCTCGATTTAGGTTACACTGGCAGATTTCTACTGAGTGGGATGAGCTACTGTCGCTCGAATTAGGATGAACCCGTGCCGGAATAAGAACCAAATCTTAAGCCTTACTACCAACACTGTTGTAACCCTTACCAGGTAACAAAATTGCCTGCCTCTAGCAAGAGATGCTATGCAACACATGCAAAACGCTTTACTAGTAGAGTACACAGCAATTGTAAGGGATCAAAGTGAACCTTGCAGTCTATGAGAAGATCATAAAGATTTTTGAATTCAGAAACGAAGATCTGCTAAAAGTGTTAATTGGAAAAGCCGCTATATCCGACAATCACAACTGGAACTGGATATGACAGGGAGTCCTATAGGGATATTTTGTTTTAATTCTTTCTGTTGATTTGTCATCCTTGAACACCACGTTATGTTTTCTACTATAACCCTCCATATGGCGGCTTATAGTATGAAACATAGCGTAATATACAATGATGAGAAAATAACAGAATGAATTAAAACAAAATATCACTAAGAAATGATTCAAAGGTTAAACTAACGTGATTATTTTTCAGTTTACGCTGTATCTCGCACATAGAGTAGGTAGAGTGAACCTGTGAACCTAATGTTACGGCATTCCGATCCCCACTAAAAAAAATCCGTTCCGCACTTTCTGTTCAATGTGCTTCAAGAGAAGCACTGCGTGTTGAGCGGCGGATCTCAACGCCGCGCTTTACCTCGTTACCAGAGCGAGGAAATAAAATGATTTAAAATTTCAATCCTCTAAGAGCGAATCGGGCCCACAGTCGTACCATTGCGCCACAACAACCTCAAATATTTTTTTTTAAAAAATCTAAACTTTATGATTTAAAATATTGCTTCATCGATACTTTCTATGATGAAAACATGACCGAGGCGAACTGACTCTGGTGTAGTGTTACAATTAAATTTCCGATATTTAAATACTTAAAACCATTTTTTTTTCAAAAATATATTTACATTTTAATATAGTACCCTGTAGTAACCAATTTTTTTGTAGCGACGGTGTAAATAAAAGTTAAATGTGTAAAAACAGACAATTCATTCACACATTGTTTTCAAAATTGGAGGGGTATTATAAATTATGATAGAAAAAGGATGTCACGTTCAAAGTCTTGTAAACTTCTGCGAAAGGTAGAAAAGAAGAAATAATTTTATCCCATAAAAATATAAATGTGAAGTGAGAACGAAGAAAAACATCATAGAATTTTATGGGTGCCGAGTTCTGTATTCACTCGGTATAAGTAAGTTCAAGTTAAAATTTTACTAGACAATTTGTAAGTTAGGCTTCATTATAATTGAAAGTTAGTGCACTTCTAGATTGTACCAGAATAATACTATTTATTATGTTGATATATTTGGTTAGGTAGTAAAAATAGCCCAGGCAAATTTTGAAGGTGAACAGAACTTACCACCCAAATAGATCTACGTTTTTTTGTTGTGAAGAAGAACATGACGTATTACTCTCCATTGAACTTGGCTGTCACTCTCTCCTTTATAACGTTATCATAAATTTTTATATAGTATAGTATCATAAATTTTTGTAAAGGTAATATTTAGTAAAAACAATAATTTTCAGATTTCATATTTTTTCCTATGAATATATATAATAGTCTTGCATACCAAATATGAAGTTTCTAGGTCATATAGAAGTGGGTTAGGTTTTTTGATGAGTGAATGAGTCAGTTATAAAAATGCAGATACATAAATATTAACATATCGATAGTCGTTAGATCTAAATTATGGAATTTTTAAATATTCCACAGACTAGGGGGCTTTAGCAAATGTACCAAATTTCATGCAAGTAAATAAAATAGTTATGGAATTGTCAAAGGCTCAAAAGTAGCCCTAACGTGTTTGTGCAAAATGCACGCTTGCTTGTGTCTTAATAATATTATTGTTTATTATTTTATAGATTTTTATTTATTCATAATCTTTTTTATAGACAATTTTATAGATTCTATATATCAAACAGACAGTAATCAAAACGTATATTATAATGAGTCAAGTCGTTTATGTTAATATGATTTAAGTCACGTAAGTGTTTCTAATGAAATCATGCACCCACACTTATCGACGATGCCTAAGTCTGAAATCAATTTTCCAGTTCATTTCTCTGACTTAATCAATGACCTATTTGTTTTAACAATTAATCGATTTTTATCCTAATCCCTTAATTATAATAACAAATAATAAATTGATGACAGTTGTGGCACAGGGGCACAAGCATGGGACTGTCACGCGACAGGTTATGGGTTCGATTCCCAATTGAAAATATTAAATATGTAATATTTTATTTTTTGTCGCTCTGGTATCGCTAGAATTTATCGGAAAGTGGGAGTCTTAGCACGGAGCCTTCACACTAGGCTCTTTGTGCCTACCCACCCTGCTGCATGCGGGATACGGCGTGAAGCTAAAAAAAATTACAGCTAATGATCCCTCTTAGTATAGGTAAATCATTACTCTATTAATATATTACATATTTAATATGATATACGCATATGTGTACATAATATATGACTCTTTTGTAAAAAAACATCTGGTACGTATATTTATATACATACAATATAGTTCCACCACATACAAATAAGTTTTACTGTTTTTATTTCCAACTAACGTTTGCGAAACAACAAACGTCACAAAAATATGAACAAAAACATGAAACTATCTGTAATAACAGTTAAAAGTTATATAAAATCCGCCTCCGAATGTTGTTCGAATATAAAAATAAACAACGTAAAAAGTGAGTAAATATATTAAAAGAGGACACTAAAAAATAATTACATCAAAATAATAAAAAAAAGGATTGTTGTTTACACTAACCTATGGTTACCAAGGTATACAACAGGTTGCAAATACAAGGAGCGCGTCAAAACAAAACCGGGCCGTTTGCACGGAGATCTGGCTTATTTACCTTTACCGTACATTAAAAAAAGATGTCGCTAAATCAATTTAATACTTACGGGCACCTCTCATCGTGAACGTGAATAATGCCTTCTTTCTTTTTCATAGCTATCACTAAAAGTTTTGATAATATAACCAAGTTTTCCGCGCTCTTCTCTGTATGAAGGGAACACGGCCGCGATACACACTGAAGCTATACTCTGTGTCGTTGGGGGTAGCGACTACCGCGCAAGGCCGGGAACGCCCTATTCACCTCATTATAATTAAATTGAGTTTTATACATATATTATATATCAAATCGTTTTAAATTTAGAAACAATTTGATACTGTATTGCGTTTTTTTTATTAGATGTACGTTGAGGACTTTATGTCACTGTTATTGAGATAATTAAAGCTTAATATAAAGTCACCTTTGGGATATTTTTAAATATAGTTTAGGTAAAGTTTTAGCAATAAAAATTTTTGAGCAAGGAATATTACAATTAACAACCCTGTATTTATATATAATTCATGTAACTTATAATATGTATAGTATTTTAGATATATATTTTTACGCCCAAAAAGAAAAAAAGAAACCTTTTTTATGTTTTTAATTAAATATTACGACAAATATTAAAAGCCATTTTCCAGAAACCGATGAAAAGATCACAAATCTTACTGATAAAAAATACGTTCGGTAACTAGTAAGTATATTGAAAATTTTGTTACACTTATGGTATACGGTACAGAAATAGGTTCTTCTTCTTTTTGTCTGATCTAATTGGTTGAACACACTTATCTCAAGAACTTTGATTCGAAAACATTTTTGTGTCGGATAGTCCATATACAGATGAAGGCTATAGACTTATTTTACATACTCTCTTAGAGTAGAGTTAAAGTTTCCTCTGGTACTTAATTAATTAAGTAACAGTCAACTCTAAGTTACATCCGTTTGAGCATGCGGGCGAAGCCATGGATAATAGCTAGTTTATAATATAACTTTAAAGCATACTTGTTACGACGGGTAAGACGGAGACTAAAGGACTTATCGGATTTGTTTGGACGATGGTGGAATACAATTTTTGTTTATTTTAACTATAAAAAACTTACCTGACATCTTCCAGTTCATAAAACATATCTTTTGTGTTTTCGTGTATGTATATTTTGACGTTTTCACTATCCATATACTGCATTGTAAGCTGCTTCGGGAAACTTCTGACAAAAAGAGCTTTTACGGTGTCTATGGAGGTAATTTCATTAGGTAGCAGGGCTCGCTTGGTTTCATTTCTGTACTGAAGGAAAACGAGACCTGGCAAAAAATATAATTCTATTTAGTTCATTAAAATCGTAAATTTCATTACTACATTTGGGCGCAGCTATTAATTTTTTCTATGTAACTAAATTATAACTAGTTTTAAGTATTTTTTTCTATTAAACTAAATTATTACTATTTATTCTATCTTTTTATATATTTTTTTCCCTTCAAGAATTTTTAAAATTATAAATCAGTTTGACGCTGTATCCCGCACACAGCAGGGTAGGCAGAGGGAACCTAGCGGTACGATACTTTGTATCCCACTTTCCACCGAAGTTTCCGAGGCATTGCATTCCGGGTCTTGCCGTGTTGTCAGAGCGATGAAATGAATATATTACAGTCCTACTCTTGTGCCTCTGCGCCACGTAAAAACTCTGTTCTGCGCCAAACAATAGTGGAACATTTTTTTTTAGGAATAGTATTACCGAGCGGTCTCTCCAAAGTTTTTGAAGGTGTTCTGACAACTGGTAAAGAGGAGCGTTGTTTGCCTCCACGACGGAAGCCAGTCGATGAAGTTTCGACCTCTGACATAACGCCAGGGTCGTCGTCGAAGAGCAAGGCATTGTTCGGTGGAGGATAACGAGGAAGAGGAGGCTGAAAAAAAATGTTTGGTTAGGAAATCTCAAAATACCTTAAGCAAATGAACATACATATATATTTTTAATATGTTTTGTTTGTATATTAAGTAAAGATATAGAGATAAGAGAAAAAGTAAAATATAATTATTACAATTCAGCAGTAGTTTTATTTTGAAGCGTAAATACTAAAATAAAATGTATGTAAGAACCAGCAATGTATCATACAAATATTTAATTGATTAAAATATATGTTAAAGAAATAAACACATCAGGCGCCCCAGGCATTAATGTCAACAGAAAAAAGTTTCTTGTAAAATGTGAGTTGCAAAATTTGTATGAGAGTTTTATTAGTACTGAAATTTGCGGTGCTTTGAATTACAGCGGGTCTCGACGGCTGGCTGTTCTTGCGATATACAATAATTAATAATATATTTTTTTTTAGTTCAAATTGCATGTTATGTTAGATGATGTTTGTTCAATGTCAAATGAAATAATCCTACTAATACTCACATCCCGCACGCGGCCTCGCTCGCTTAAACTTATTTTTATATTAAAGCCATTTCTTTTAGACAAATTGTATCTTTTATTCTGTGATGTACTTATATTACAGTAAAATTTCAATTAAATCTGCTCAGTAGTTGTTGCATGAAAGTGGATTAAACATACATCCTCACAAAGTTACACATTTATAATATTAGTATAAAGTTTAATTTGTGTAAATATGAACAGTATAAATGTGAAAGTATATGAGGGTGGATGTTTGTTCCACTTTCACGCAAAATCTACTCAGCGGATTTAGATGAAACTTTACAGTATTATAACTTATACCTCAAAATAACACATAGATTTTATATAATTTGTTTACAATATACAACACAAGCCTAAGCGGGCGAAGCGACGTGTGTGCCATTAGTGTTTTATAAATATAGCTTCTTATAAAGATTTTTAGAAGTTAGAAAACAATTTAAATTATTCCATCCTGTCACCATAAATGAAATATACAAAAGATAAAATAAAATGCACATTGATATAACTCGTTAGTTCAGCAAACATTTATTTCATGAGAATATCACCTTCCGCGTACGTGGATCAAAGACCCTTCTTGGCTTCATATCATCGTATTTTGCAACAGTTGAATAGTATGGGACGTTCATTAGCGCCGACGTACCCTTGTACCGCTGGTGGGTATTAGGAAGCAACAAATTATGTAGACAAATTAATTTTATAAGAGGAATAAACGAGCTCGTTATATGTGCATGACAATATAAATATATCTATATAGTGATTTAAACTTTCTTAAAATATATGCTTTAAGAAGTTATTGGACTAAAACAAATAATATATACTTGACATTTTTACTATCACATAGTTCTATATTTAAGTTGAACTTTAAGCAAGTCTGCTTATTTTTTAGGTAACATCTTTTAAAATATATATATAAAAAAACTTACTTCTATATCTATCGTGCTTATGTGTCCTGGATGGTGTTGGTGCATGTATATGGCGTGGTTCCCTGCGAGAGTGTGGCGGCGGGGGTCGTCACGGCGCGAGGGACGACCACGGGTCGGACCACGAGTCGCCTCTCCATCAGACAGACCACCTGTAAACAGCATATTAATGAACACTAAGTGACAACAAAAACATTTATAACTTGTGAGAAAGCGCGATTCTAAAACTTACACGAGGATGGCCAAAATGCTCACGTACTTTCAAATGATTTTGGTAAAGAAATTGCTTTCTTTACCTTATGTATAGTTATAACACCATTCATTTGCATGAATGGTGATATAACTATACATATTTTAATAAACTAGAAGTCTTACTCTTGTTGAATAGTATTTATTACATATTAACTACACCAAAACATTAAATTTTAGTAAGCTTTTTTCTGAACTTTTGCCAATTTTTTAAACATTTATAAAACGGAAATACTACGAATTGCGAAATTGAAATTGTTGGTTGGCCTATGACATCTTGAGATATAAAATGTATGGAGATATAAGCATCATAACATCAGTGTAGAGTGATATGGGAGTATAGCACAAAATGAAAGCTCTTTAAGAAGTCTCATTTTATACTTCTGAGACATCCTGACTAAAAATAAATTCTTTTATCAGCTTCACGCTGTATCCCGCACACAGCAGGGTAGGCATAGGGAACCTAGTGTTAAGACACTCCGTTTCCCACTTTCCGCGGAGTTCTGGAGTCATTGCGTGTTGAGTGGCGGAACTCAACGCCGCGCTTTGTCTCAACACCAGAACGAAGAATTAAAATTTCATTTCCTCGATTGGAGATCGAACCCACAACCAGTCGATTTTACAGTCACACTTTGTAGCCCTGCCGTACGACTGGACTCAGTCGTAGCGCTGTTAAAATCAATTCTGTAACTGGCATAAATGCATTGGGTAAAAAAGGTAGCTATCATTTTGTAACAAATTTTAGACCTACTAGCATGTTTTACATAGAAATCAATGAATGGTATACCGAACAACGTATGAGTTTACTAATGTACTGATAAATGCCGCCATTGTTGTTCTGTTAATTCAAAACCAAAAAATAAATGTATATAGGTATATCGTGGCTCAAGGCCACGATTGGAATCTTTAGATAATTGGCACAAGTGTGCAACTAAGCGCGACCGCTTGTGGGTTCGATTCTCAATCGGGGGAAAGAATTATAATTTTTAATATTTTGATGATCTTTGCTCTGGTAACAAGGCAAAGCGAGGCATTGAGTTACGCCACTCAACACGCAATGGTTCATAAAATCGACATAAAGTGAGTGACATTAGTGAGAACGAAACTAGCTCTGTGATAAAACTTCATATACTTGAGAATCTTAAAATTATTTATAGGATTTCTTTTTATCATTTTTTTAAGGTTTTTCTAAGAATTTCTTCGTTTCAAGAACAGCCCGCCGGAATTTTACTTAAACAATATTGTACAAAAATATTATCCTTTAAAAAACCTACAAATAAAGTCCGCCATGGTGTATGCTTTTCTTGAAGGTTGAGCCATAGTAACCATTTTATTTTCATATATATCATTTAAATTACCGGGTTAATGGAAATGTATTTTCTATAATTTAGTATTAATCCATATAAAAATAAATATAACAGTTACCTTTGGCATTTAATCTACACCGAAATAGTACTTTACAGTACATCATTATAATAAGGACTTTAGAAGACTTTTGAGGTCAGTCGTGGCGCCGGGGCACAGAGTGTGGCTGTAAAACCGACTGGTTGTGGGTTCGATCTCCACTCGAGGAGATGAAATATTTACTTAAATTTATATTTCTATTTTTTCGCTCTGGTGTCGAGGACAAGCGCGGCGTTGAGTTTTGCCACTCAACACGCAATGCCTCCAGAATCCGGCAGAAAAAGGAGAACGGAGTGTCTGAACCCTCTGCCTACCCTGCAGTGTGCGGCATACAGAAGCGTGATGCAGATTTTTTTTATCACAGCCTCTAAATTACCTAGCCTACGGACGGACCCAAATGTGCAGACGACGTTGACGAGTGTGTCAATTTTCATACATTTTCGATCTGCTACTAATGTTTATATGGTTTATCATTTTTATTTTGATTATTAATTAATATTTTTGTTGTGTCAGGTACGGTCAGTGTGACTGTAAAATCAACTGGTTGTGAGCTCGTTCCCCATTCGAGGAGATAAAATATTTACTTACATTTATATTTTCATTTCTTCGCTCTGGTGTGGAGACAAAGCGCGGCGCTGAGTTGGCGGTAAGTGTGGAACGGTGTATGTTAACACTTGGTTCCCTCTGCCTACTCTGCTGTGTGCGGGATACAGCACGAAGCTGGTATTTTTTGTTGGGCTCTCTTCACTTACAATCGAGTAGTGAATTAGTAAGTTAGTTGTTTTTTAACCTTTATTTCAGGTTGATAATATTGGTATACAGCTGGTTTTGTATACTTTTTTTCTATAAATTACTATTTATTTCAATATTTAAAAAAATCATAAGGGCGAAACACAACGTATAGTTCAAAAAAAGTTATATACATGGGAGCTTCTTTGATTTCTGGTAAATGGTTGACATTATTATAACTCCTAACATAAAGCCATATTTCTATATTACCTACAACATATAATTCGCTATACATAAACTTATTTTGCTTCTTTATCAATGCAAATATATTTTTCCCTACAACATGTTTGTGTACATAAATTAAACATAGTAACAACGTACTAAATATATAATAAATATATATTTTTAACACCAATAAATAAATTAATACATAAAAATAAATTTTGTTAATAAAAAGGAAATTGTTAGAGGAGTAGCAACACAACACTATTGCGCGGTCGTATAGACACTGATCGGCTTGTGGATTAACATTTGGGAAGGTAACTTTGGTTAAGGCAACCTCAATAACATTCAACGCACCTCGTAGATTAGTAAGATATGTTTTTGTTTATGTTAAAACTATATAATTATATTGGTTATATATGTATTTGTTTAACATTGATTTTAAAAAAATAAGTCCCGCTGACTTTCTTGCGCCGGTTCTTCTCAGGTCTGAGGCATTAATTTTAGTGAACTGGTAGTAAATTATTTGACGTTCAAAAAATGAAGCATGTAACTTCTTATTTTGAATAAAATGATTTGAATTTGAATTTGGTTATATAAAAAAAATAAAATAAATGTTAGACTGATCAATCAAATGTTATTTATTAGTTCACTAACACTATCAAACAAAACTATATTGTTTTTAATTATTAGTTTATTTTAATATAAATATTAATCAAAATATAATAAATCATCAATGATAATAAATCAGATTCACGCTGTATCCCGCACGCAGTAGCGTAGGCAGAGGGAACATGGTGTTAAGACACTCCGTTCCCCATCTTCTGCTGAGTTCTGGAGGCGTTGCGTGTTGATTGGCAGAACTCAACGCCGCAAATAAAGTTATGTAACTGAATAAAAACATTTTTTTCTTTTCCATTATATATACATCTACATGAAAGCTGAATTAGATAAGATCATCGATATTAAAAATGACTTTATTTTTCATTCAAATAGAACAATGTAATTTTATAAATCTTAACTTATAAAGATAATATTTATTATATGTATATAGATAATATTTATTGCATTCCATGGTGTCAATGAACAAAACTTATACCATATTAAATTATCCATCATATTAAACCACCATTTTAAATAAAAAAAAATATTCTTTGGTTTGGTAGCTTCACTTTGGTAGCAAGTTAGGCAGAGGGAACAAATCTGATGTTAAGATACTCCGTTCCCATTAAGATCGGAAGTGCCGTTCCCACTTTCCGCCGATTCTAGAGGCATTGTTTGTTGAGTGGCGGCACATAATGCCACACACTTTATCCCGTTATCAGAGCGAGAAAATGTTTTTTTTTAATAATACATTTCTTCGATTAAGAATCGAACTCACAACTCACGCTTGTGCCGGTTGTAACAACTGTCGCTAAAAAAAATCAAAAAATATTAACTTACTTAAAAATTTCAAATATATTACAATGTAAGCGCAATCTGACCAAATAATGTAATATGAGTAAAAATGTCGGAAAGAGCTTTCGTAAAAACACACACACGCTTAGGAAGGTGCGTGCGTGTGAATAAAATAAGCGATCACAGCGCACGCCGCGGCACAAATGTGCAACAATAAGGGCCGTTGTGAAATACGGCAGTTTTATTTATTTTTTATTTATTTATTTGAAATTTTATGCTTTTCCTAAAGTGGCCTGAGAGGAGACCAAAAATTCAATATCCGATGTTGAATATAAAACAAATTACAAAGAATTTTATTTCCTTGTAACATGTGAAATGCAGCGCGATTTCTTTTGATATATATATTTATATATATATATATATCAAAAAAATTATAGGCAAAAAAAAAAGAAATTATAGGCAAAAACAGGAGAAAGAGAATTTGCTGGCATTTCCATTGACATTGCTGGTGTGTTACTCAGTAATTTGGTATTTTACTAACATAATTAAGTATGACAAAACATACATTTTCAATTAAGTATGTTTTGTCATCATCGTAAGGTCATCGATGTTTGATATTCATTTCCTTACAGCATAGTTTGGAGCTTATCTTCCCTCTCAAAACCATCTTTCATAATAACTTTGTATATATTTTCTATTTATTTTGTTTTAGAGAAAATAAACAAGTCGTTCATTATTTGGTATAAGTCCATTTAGTTGCAGTTGCGAAATGGCGCTACTTTCGTGCACGGTTCTAATACCCACGTTGCATATAAAGGGAAGATATTCCCTCAAACTAGCCCTCCATACGCTCGTACGGTTAATCTGATAAGCCAGTAAGTGCATTTAGACCAGCTTCGACTATATTGATGTTTACTCATTTAAAGATTATATATATGTAAAAGTTATACAGCAAAAAGTGATGTTATTTAAAGTTAATTTCTAGACGCACGACGAGTAAGTGCTTATGGAATAAAAACTTTTAGAAAGATACGAGATTGCCTCTATATAGAATGCAATTACAATATTTTATCGTAACGTGCATAGGTAACTTATACAAAATTTTATATGTTATAGTTTAATATAAAGTGCCTACATTTTTTTATGTACTTGTATCATGAAAAATTTTTGCGGTTTACGCTTTCATGCTTTTAGCCTAGCGTTTTTATACGTATTGTTTAAAGATTTAAATAAATGTGGTGCATTGAAACAATGTTTGACTATCACATGAAAGTTATGCGTTCGAACTCTTTTCGATAATTAATTTATAATTATTTTCATTTCACCTCCTGTACGCCAGCATTGTCAACCATCATCTACACCCATGACCCATTTTGGCAGAGATTCATGAGACAAAATATAATCAAAAAAGTACTGTTTCTAAAACGTTTATGCAACTTTTTAATTACTATTTCATTTGTCCTAGGTTTACTAATATCTTAAAATATAAATAAATTCAATATAACAAAAACAAAAAAAATCTGGGAACAACTTTACACTTAACAAAACGAGAAACTTAATAAAAACAACAAAAGAATTACTGGAATCACAAAAGTGCCGCCTTATGAACAGGTTGAATGATAGTAAAAATGGCGGATATAATCTGACCGTTCATCTGACCTGATAAAACATGACATTTTAATGTAAAATGTCTGCAGTACCTCTGCTCTTTAATTTATTATAATAGTTTATTTTATAGTATTAAAATGCGTCCTAAGTTTGAGAACAAGGTGGCTTTTGGATGTTTACATGTCAAGTATTTAAACATTATTATTAAAAATAATGAAAATGTTTCTGATTATTATATTAATTCCTTTTCAAAAGGTATTTTATTATCGATTTAATCACAATGAAATCACTTTTGAAATAGATTAAACGAGATATATATATAGATATATATATATATATATATATATATATATATATGTATTGTTAGAAATCGGAAGTAGGTAACGTTTTTAAAATAAACACGTTAAAACACACATCGTCTATATGATTCTAAACTGTTTGGAAAGTAATGTGTCTATGTAATTGCAATAAGTGATATGTATCACCTACTAACAATACCTCACACTAGTTTATTGGAAGGCAATAAGGGCCGTCACTTACAAGCAACTGCCCGCCCCCCAATTGACATAATTCCACTGCTTTTATAATTATTTCCACTTAAATCTACCCTCCTTTACACGAGTTCGCTAACAATATATATTATTTTGTAACGTATACACGTAAAAAAATTGACCAATAAAGTGTTAAGCTTTAATTACAACCCGAGTGAACACAGAATTTGGCATCTTTGTCTATAGATCCGATTCTTTTGTCATTAAAGTTGAGAAAGGTTCTTATGGCACATTTATATTTTTTTTACAACTTAGGTTCATTCTCGTCGTTGAAGCGTCTGACGCGAAGCTCATTTCATTTTACTTTTTAATTTTAGATTATCAAGGGAAAAAAATCTCTTTCATTTAAGTAATAAAAGGAATTTTCAGAATTCAGATTCTCATAATTAACTTTCTCTCTCACTCTCTCTCTCTCTCTCTCTCTCTCTGATATTAACGGTGGCATTGGAATCGTTAATAATATAATTTATATTTATCAAATATAAATTTAAAACGAGTTATTTATTTTTTTAGTTATCGATATAATATTGCAAAACATTCCAACGTGGATTGTTTACAATTTTAGTACCTAGAAATGTCTGCCACGGCCTACTACAATATGATTTATTATTCAATTATGACCAATTTGGTCAGTCGGGATAAAAAATAAAGTTAATGTTTCTATTATAAAAATGGTAATATTAAATTGTAATCTTCCATCCTATGGGAGTTTATTAATGTCTGGTCTAGCTTTATATGCAATAGTAAGTTATAGGAAAATCTATATGTCAATTTTATTTTAATAGAATTAATTTTTGTGATTCTTTTTCTGTACTTTAGATATTAATTATACGATCTAATTAGATTCTCTCATTTTAATTTTGTAATTTTACAGGAAGAGAAATTTGACTTAATAATTGGGAAAAAACAAATCAATTGTGCCTAACCACGAATCTTCCTTTACAAATATCCTATTTTAACTGAAGCTCTAAAATATTGAAAGATAAATAATTAAACCGAGGTTCACAAGCATGTATGACATAACAAAGAGTGGGTCCTTGCAATTTCCCGTGCGGAGCGTGCACACAGGACATTGTGACACCTCATTCCATTAACCGTAGTAGTAAACAATCATCTCACTATAAAGGTAAATATATTCATGTTTTGAAGGAGATAGACGTAAAACGTAAGATTTACGATCAATACAATTAATATCTTAAGATATTAGCTAAGGTATGAGGCTGTCGCGTTGTGGCACCAGCGTCTGTAAGCACAGCGCTTGCGGGTTTGATTACCACTCGGGGGTATTCTCACTCAATAATTCGCTCTAATAACACGGAAATCCCCGAAAAATTCTACGGAAATTGGCGAATATAGTATCTTTAGTTTAACACTAGGTTCTCTCTGCCTCTGACCAACCTGCTATTCGCGGGATACAGCGTAAAGCTGAGAAAAAAGCTAGCTTAGCTTAAATGGGAAATTTATGTTAGACAATATTCATACCCGTATGTTATTACTTGTATGAGGAGTGCTGTATTAAATTACATATAACTACTAGAGAAAACAATTTTACTAAAATACTATAATTAAATATATACGTGTTCAAGAGTCTTTAATGTGAAAATTGTTATATTACTATAAAGTATTGCACTCTCACAAATGTTAATTATTTCAAATTAATATTTTCCCGGTATGGAAAGTATTATAAATATTTAATATATGTTTTTACCATTAAAGTGGCCACAGTGGCACAAGCGCGTGACTGTAAGTGCAATGGTTATAGGTTCGATACCCACTCGGGGAAAGGAACTATTATTTATTCATATTTTCATTTCATCGCTCTGGCTCTCAACAAGGAAAAGCATATAAGGAAACGGCAGAAAGTGTGGAACGGAGTATTTTAACACTAGGTTCCTTCTGCCTATCCTGCTATAAAAAAAACAAAAATGTAAAAAATAATAAATATTTAATATTAAAGTGTATAAAAATTGCGATTGCTTACTAAGAAATAATATTAATAATAGTATTTTTCTTTCTCAAGTGTGGAATAACACTTTAAAAATGTAAAAAAATATAAATTATATTATTATAAGTGAACTAATACCAAATCTATGAAAAGGACAAAATTAATAATAAATCACAATAATTTCAGATAAACTCTTTATTTGTATATTTATAACATTTCTACTACACGAAATGATTATATTTATTACACAACACATATCTTATCGTCCTTATACATAAGCTTATTATTAATATAAAGAAAATTAGTATTTATACTGAAAAAATATCACCGTAAAATAGAAAATTCAAACTTGATGGTAAATACCATTGAACGTCGAATAATTATAGTATAATTTAATTCAGTGCATTCCAAATTGAACATGAAAAAATTAACAACTTAAGAAAAAATGTAAAATAAATTAATATGAGTATAACTTATTATTTTCAAAACTACCAATTTTTTTTATTATTTAAAACGTGTATATTGAATAATTATTACAGTTCAATAATTTAATTTAAACTAAATATGTATTTATATATAAATAATGTTCACATAGCTAGAAAATACAACCCATTTAGATTTTTTAGAACTCAACAATAATTTGACTAGTACAACCATTTCTTACATTTTACCATTATAAACTATATAGGTACTTTATATTAATGTTTCAGAACAGCGGACAAGAAATCGATTTCTTAATAACATTCTTATAGTATTTCATTCAATAGACAATAATATATATATACTATATAACACAATCAACATACTACCATATATATAATATCTTTTTAACCGCCTTCTGTATAAGGCGGAGGTTATCAATTCTACTGTATTTTTTAATGATTGAACTTTTGACTGGGTGAACCGATTTTGATTATTTTTTTTTTTTTATTTGAAAGCTGGTGCTTTTCGTGTGGTCCCATTTAAATTTGGTCCATTTCTAACACTGTTACCCAACGATTGTTTTTTCATTGACTAGGATACAGATATAGGTTCCCGAAATGTTCCCCGTTGTAGTCTTAAATTTTTTAATTCAAATAACAAGCATATAATATAATTTTTCACTCACAACAGAATTAAATTTTTATTTTTATTCCCCTAATTAAGCACTTCGTATGTAATAGAATTTTAAGGAAACGTTCAATTTCCTCTCAGCGAGCGAGAGTACGGTATTACCTGTTACCTAATGTACTAACAAAGATATGTATATTCCATTCATAGTTCACTCTTAGCTGTTGCTGGAAATGTTTATGGAAATAGTTATATATATTTAATTATTTTATGTGATTTTTATTTTATAGTTTAGCGAACCACTTAAACCAAAGAAATGTAATAACTTTAAAAAAATATATATTAACATATAATTACAGTATATATAATAAATTACTATGGAATACAAAGTCACATTGTTTCCATGTAATTTATTTAGCAACTTAAATCTCTAAAATTGAAATATAATCAAGCAAGTAAGCATATTAAAGTGATTTGTTATTCAAGTTTAAGAAGAAATATTAACATTCTCATGTAAAATATTAAATATAGGTACCTCACAGAAAGCTACATACATTAGAATTTGTTTAAATTGAATAATTATTTATTAATTACTTTAATAATTTACTGTGCCGCCCTCAACTTTCCATGCTACTACCATTTACTGCACGCTATTATAAAAAAACATAAATTAAAATTATAAAGAGTAGAAAATATTCTACTAACTTATACTCTGTACATATAAATAAAATTGAAATGCCTGTCTTTCAATTGAAATGGCCGCGGGCGGGCCTATTGTGTAAAAACAAAAATTGATATAGATAAATAACACGTAAGACATAATAACGTGGTAAATTTACCTAGTCTATGACAGAAATACATTATTTAACGGGTTATATCGTTATTTTGTAACACACAATATTTTAAACACCTATATATTTTTAAGTCATACTTACAAGTCAACATCCATTGATTTTTCACACTACGACACAGATTCTTGTTATTTAATCTAAATTTCATATTTCTTTACCATTTTAACTATTATTTTATAAACACAGAATGGTGGTTAAATTTTTTGAACATTTATTAACACCGAAACTTCCTTAATGTATACTATTGGATTTCGTGAACTTCAATCGTCGCGATTTTGTCTCGGTGTTCTGTACTCGTATTTGACATGGATCTGAAAGTATTTTAATGAAACCTTAAATATTACACTTTCGTATATAATATAAAACGTCAATAATATTTAAGAAGTTATTTTTTTAGTAAGCTTTTAAAATTGGCTGAGTAAAAATTATTGAAACTTACCATTATATGTATCTAAGCTGGCACAACGTTTCCTCGATACGGGGGAAGCTGTATCACTGCTATCACGACGATAGCCTGGTAAAATTCTCGCTTCCCACCGTATACTACTATCGGTTTTTACAGAGCTTGTCCGTCTCTCTAATGTCTCTAAATCAATGTCCTCGAGTCTTTCAATAGCGTCTTTTATATCTTTGCCGCTGTCCTATTAAACATGAAAATCTCTATTAAATAATGATAATTTCCACACAATCATATCACCATATAAAACAGAATAAATAACTTACCGACATATTACAACACCCGAAACAGGGCATTTTTAAAATATATTTTTATCAGAATGTCACGAGACAAAAGTTTTTAACAGTAACGCGGGACGACGATATGTAACCGCGAAAACGAGCTCCTTTATTGAAGGACTTGGATGCAGTGTGAGCGAGCGGTGGTTGGTTCCTACGGTATGATATCTATTAAAGCTTACGTGTGAAACATTGACGAATCTATGTTCAATTTATTACAGGCAGTGCCCTGTTTTTTTTTATTTGAAAAATTATATGATTTTAGTTTTCTAAAAATATATTTTAAATGGGCTTTAAGCAGTTCTTTAAAAACTTTTAATCACTTTTCTAGAAATTAACAGACGAAAATAGCACCGGGGAAATGGCTCTTCCACCGTTACGCTAGAGCTCACTTCGCCAACTGTCTGCCGCCAGGACGTTGTAAACTTTCAGGACCGTACATGCAATGGCGCGCACTGTGTATTGCGATGCTTTATTGTGATTGCGATGTTTTTTCTATACACATATACATATGGAGGATGGATTTTAAGGAAATTATTATTAAAAATAGATCATTAATTTAATGTTCCATAAAAATAAAAATATAATTTTGTTAATATTAAAATTAAATAAACGTCTTTCAGATTCCGGTTAAAAATGTGTTTTGGATAATAATTTATAGTATCATCTAATTTTCAAAAGCGAACTAAACTATAAATCAGACGACCATTTAGTTTCAAAATCTCTCCGAGCATGCGCTCTTGCTGTGAGTAGTTCGGAACTAGCAGATTCTCCTTTATCAGTGGGAGGTCGCAGCTTTCCGTACAGTTTCGTTGTCATGGCAACATTATTCAAATGAAGTTCAACAGGTACCTAAATAAGTAAGTGCACTTTTCTGTTATTGGGGCTAGGGCAGTTCTATGGGGCTATAATACGGAATCTAGAATATGTATATATATTTATAATATATATATATATATATATATATATATATATATATATATATATATATATATATATATATATATATATATATATATATATATATATATATATATATATATATATATATATATATATATATATATATATATATATTATAAATATGGTTCAAAGTCACAGTTCAGTTCAATATGTTTTAAGAGGCGTGGCCAAAGGAGTTACAGCAGTCATCGGAACGCCTATTTCGAATAACGCCGGTGCAAGGACAGTCCTACATAATTATATAATAACATCTTATAAATATTATATCGACTCATTCAACAGTAATTCCACTATTTTAAAGTAACAAGATAGATTATTTATTCAATTTATTATGTTTCGAATAAAATCTATTTTTTTTTTGTGAATAAGTAAATGTAGAGTGTATTTATAACTCTTCATTTGTCTAATTTTAAAAGATAAACAACTATAATTAAGGTTATTGCTGACATAAATGTATGTGAACACATTATTTTTTAAATCAGCTTCACGCTATATCCCGCACACAGCAAGGTAGGCAGAGGGAACTTAAATAAATATTTCATCTTCTCGAGTGGGGATCGAACCTACAACCAGTCAGTTTTATAGCCACACTTTGTGCCCCTGCGCCACGTTTGGCCTCTTTTTTTTATATCATATTTATTCAAGTATGTCATAAAATGTAGTTGGGATACACAATTTACACAATAAAAACAAAATTTGTATTTATAGTTTACATCGTTTTAGAGGCTAATCGTGGCGCAGTAGCACAGTGTGACTGTAAAATCGACTGGTGTTGGGTTCAATCCCCAATTGAGAAGAATTTAATAGTTGCTTAAATTTTTAATTTCATTTCCCCGTTCTAGTGTCGAGGCAAAGCGAGACATTTCATTTTGCCACTCAATAATACCTCCATAATTGGCGCCGGAAAGTGGGGAACGTAGTGTTGTAACACTAGATTCCATCTGTCTACCCTGCAAATAAAATTGCTTAACGCTATATCCCATTCTGTGCGGCATAATTTTGATTTAATCTTATCAGAGAGTGAATAATTAGAAAGTGAAAGTAGGTACATTACGGCTGTTTCTTTAGCTAAACGAAGACGAACATAATTTAAACCTTAAAATGTTAATAATAAAAAATAAATGATGATCATAAAATAATAATAAAAAAATATAATTTAAATCTAAAAAGACTTACCTATAAGTACACAACATTTCAGGTAATAACTTACTTTTTTGGGTTTCGTAGTCAAGACAAAACTATTATGAAGACACACTGTTATCGACTTTCCGTCTAATTATAGTACATATGACTTAACTTAACTTAACCTGGGTTCCCGCTGTACCCTTGACGGTGTAGCCAGAGAGAACGGAGCGCCTATGTAACCTATATGATAATAATTGTAAAATATTTCTTCTGATCGGATCCACAAATATCATTATTAAGTACGAAACAAGAAAATAACCTCCGCTGAAAGTATTATGTATAAACTAATAAAAATATATATACAAACTACTTATTAAATAAACAACTTACTTAGACGTATTACAAATTAACGCATTTTTGTACGTCATACTGATAGAGATATGTTTAAAGGTGGTCGTGGTCGTGTGCCACATTAATTTTATTTTATTATTATAATGAATCTGTTTTGTTACACTAGATGGCATACCTAAAAAGTTGATCTCCTGCATAGTTAGTAAAAAACTTGTATTTACAAGTTTTTTTTTTTTTATTTTCTCTTTATTAAATTGAAATTGATACACCATTTTCGAAATTATGATATATTGTAAGTTTATTCTAATATAAAATTTTTAGGGGCCCTTAAACCAATATTTAATAAAAGTAATTATACTTAATTATTTTAAATACTCTGCATTCACAAATGTCGAGGGCATTCGTTAGTAGTTACAGTAGTTGAGAGTCACTTGTCTTACACTTTTTTATATATCCTGTGACCCTACATGTAGTTAAATGTTAATGTTAAAACATATAAAAAAATCTGCTTCACGCTGCATCCCATCTCTTCCTCCCTCCCATCCCTCTGCATCCCTTGCAAACAGCAAGGCAGGCAGAGGGAACCCATTGTAAAAATTACTCTGTTCCCAATTTTTCGCCAATTCTAGAGCCATACGTTGAGTGGCAGAACTAAACTCCGCGCTTTGCTTCAACACCAGAACGAAAAAATTAAAATATAAATTCAAATAAACATATTATTTCCTCAAGTCGAGATCGAACCCAAAACCAGTCGTGTTTACAGTCACACACTTGTTCCATCGCACCACTACTGTCCTCAAAACTGATTATTGAGTTATCATAAATGAATAGTACTGGTGTACTATTCATTTATGATATACAGTTTTTATTAAAAATTCTCTGTACAAGAGAGCAAAGAAAAATGAAGCATCGTGTAATTATGATTCAAGTCATTAAAATATTATTATTGACGTGGATATTTTCTATCAATATCGAGTATTGAATTAAAGAAAGCAGTATTTTTACTACAATTTTAAATGAAACAACTCCTTGTTTGTAATTAGTGATATTTCATTTAACTATCACGAAAGCAGAAACAGAATAAAACATTTCTATTAATGGTGCCTTCCATTAAAATATCTCGGAGTTGCCTATCTACCTACCTACCTATCTACCTACCTACCTACCTACCTACACACCTACCTACCTACCTAAAGGAAATACGAAATAAATTTTTAATAAGTGCCGAGCTGGTGATCGCGTCCACGGTATTATATTGGGAGAGATACAATATTCACACACCCCACGCCGTGCTGTACGCATGCATACATTTACGTACGTGTATGTTTATTAGCCGTCGTGTATGCACTTTACATGCAGTACACAAACGCACCGCTGTTCCCGGGCGCACCTGTTGTCTGGATCGCCCGTGTCAGAGCGCGCTGGGAAAAATCAATCAAGCTCATATCTCTTTTACGCGCGATATGGTAAAATGTGTGCTGGCTGTAAACGCGATCGGTTGTGGGTTCAATCTCCGCTCGAGGAAATTACATTTTTAATATTTTCATTTCTTCGCTCTGGTGTGGAGGCAAAGCGCGAAGGCAAAGGCGTTGAGTTCCGTCACTCAACACGCAATGCCTTCAGAATTCGGTGGAAAATGGGGAACGGAGTGTCTTAACACTAGGTACGGTACTGTGACCTACTGTGGCTGTGTGCAGGATACATCGTGAAGTTTGAAAAATATCTAATATAAGTGCAGTGACGTGTAATTGAAGCATATGTCTATGCGTTGCGGAAAATGCCGATATAAAAGGTAAGCACAAAAATATATATGAATTTTCAACGTTTATTATTCCGTTTATTATCCGTTTGACGTGGTGGCGATTGTTGGAAAGAAAACAATAGCTCAATAAATTTGTGAAAAGTTCACACAAAAAACATATATAAAACAAAAGCGGATTTTAGTCACACACAATTACATTGCAACGTTCAGAAATGTATTCAGCGAACTCGTGTACATATGTTTTTATTCTTTAAAAAAAATGGAACCGAAAATAGTCATCCCTTTTAACCGACTGTGCGACGCAAAGGAGGATAGTATGTTTTTCAGTCTATGTATGTAGGTAAAGGACATCCTGATTTTAGCAGGACGTGCTCCCATTTTTAGCTCAAAAATATATTCCGCGGACTGTGAGAAATATTTTTTAATTACTTTAATTAGTTTTGAATAAATACAAATAAGTACATTCGTTAGTTATGTAGAAATACTCTAAAGATTTAACTGTCTTACAGGGTAAACCAAAATAATAACGTTTAAGCATACTTAGTGACGATTTTACATTTAAAAATATATATTGATATCAACTTTATTTAAAACTTAAATAAAGGAATAAGCAATAAATTAAATACTGTTTAGTTAAAGTTCTTGTCCTACTTTCAGCGAAAAAAATCCGCTTTTTACTTAAAATGTTTAAGAATCCCGTTTTTCACCGAGACAAAAACCGCCGACGCTAGTAGGTACGCGTATGTATGATTGTTTGTTCCTAAGAAGCGTCGCAGACACCAAACGGGTTGATCGATACTTATGATTGTTGTCATTCGGTTCGTTATAAGCTCATATATAATTCACCACAGCGACACATAGTTAGTCGATTTTTATATTTTCATTTTGACAATATTAAAATGAAAAATACAAAAATCGACCAACTAAGTACCTAAATATGTCAAGTATCGGTTCCGTTGAATACCGGTATACGCTCCTATCATCATTTAAGATACAGTAATTTACCAATCTTAGTGTTTAACTGTTCCGCTTTTAATATTTGGGGATAGTAGCAGCGATAGATAGCCTCCTGCCTAGGCCTAGTGGTATGGCCGTGGACTGACAAAAGCAGTGAAAACATCGTGGTAAATATAAACAATAATAGAAAAAAAGATGAAATCTGACTGCACAAAAATTAAAAAGAAAAAAAGCAAGCCCAATAAAGCCCAATCGATAGATATACTTAGTTTATTAGTATTAGCAGTCGATAACAAAAGATTTAGCAGTATTTGTGATATGAATGCTTAATTATATCTTCATATATTTTATAATATCAAATATCAATATCTTTTTAGTTACTCAATACCCGTCGCTCCATAGAGCGTCAATCGATTTGTATAACGGCGACAATTTTTGTTTGTTACACTCGTCGCGATATTGAAATTTCATGTGAAATGTACCGATGCGGATTAATTAAAGTGACTTTAATAATTGACAGAAGTACTGATATTTTAATATTTAATTTAATACTTTATAAAATAATTGAGTTGTATAGAGTTTCATTAATATTATAGTAGGAATATTATCACTTTTCTCTGCATTCATGGCCATTCGTGGCGCAGCGGCACGAAGTGTGACTGTAAAACCGACTGGTTGTGGGTTCGATCCTCACTCGAGGAGATGAAACGCATACTTAAATTTATATTTCCATTTCTTCGCTCTGGTGTCGAGGCTCTGGAGTTCTGCCACTCAACACGTAGTGCCTTCAGAATTCCGCAGAAAGTGGAGAACGGAGTGTCTTATAACAAGGTTCCCTCGGCCTACCCTGCTGTGTGCGATACACCGTGAAGCTAATTCTGCATTCGTGTTTAGAAAATTAACTTTAACAAAAATATTTATTGTAATATAAACATTATAAATACTACTTAAGTACAAATTATTATAACATTTATGTTCGTCGTCTGTACATATGTATGCCGTAATGGCGCAGGATCACAAGCGTACGACTAAACGTGACGATTGTGTGTTCTATTCCCACTTGAGACTGTGGGTTTAAAATGGGGAAAGTTGTTTCATACTACTTGGAAAAGGGAACCTGGGAAAGGTTCCTTACCTCCCTACCTAAAATAACTAGTTTACGTACGAGGCAAATTTAAGTAGTAGGTACATGGCAGTCTAGAGGATCATTATTAAGTATCCACAAAACACGCCCTAAATACACGACAAAAACATTTCTACTTTCTGACGTTCTTAAATAATGCTTCTTATTGTTCTGTTCTTATTGTTTCTGTTCTTATTGTGTTATCGTTCACATGGCTTTATATTTAAGAGTTTTATATAAATACTAGCGGCCCGCCCACGGCTTCGCCCGCTTAAAGTGCATGATTATTGATCTAATAAACGGAATTGACTGACAATTATATTAACTTCTAATAATAATATGATTCTTTTACTACATTATCGTAATTTCTATTAGGACATTTGATTATTTTAAAATAAAAATATATATAAAGCTAATTATTTCTTATACGTATATTATTTTGTAATATTACGTTCGTTTTACCTATGTAATGTAAGTTTTATCATACTTTTAAAACTCTGTTAAATTTGCTGATGTCACTGAATTTTTTAATTCACCTTTTCAGACAAAGCCTCACGTGTTAAATTATTGATTTGAAGGATTCATAATATTCTTTGTAAAATAACTGTAATAATTGTACATTATTTGCTATACAGTTTTTATATTAGTTACATATATTATTAGCTAAATGTACAATTGGTAAATATGTAGTTATTACAAAGTACACGTAAAAATAATGTTTTTAGACATTTTTATATACATTTATTTCAAACAAACAAACGACTATGTAATTACTTAATATTTCTTTGAAGATCAAATCGGTCTTTATCTATCTTTTGAATTAATTACGACTAAAACTTAACTGTTATGATTTATGAACGTAACCTTCTCTAACAATTCAATTTTGTTTACTTTACTTTATCAACAGTCATATAACCCAGACGATTCGAATGTCATTCTTTAGCCAAAAATCTTACCAGCGCGATTACTATATAATATTCGCAGGCAAACTAATGCCTTAAGTTCATTCAAATGACGGTTACTTTTTTTTTAATGAACCGATTTTGATGAACTAAACTTTAGGACTTAGCTTGAGTTAAAACAAAGCAACTGGTGAATTTTCAAGTAAATCGGTTCAGTACTTTTAGAGAAAAATGCGGACAAAAAACTATCGACAGACAGACAGACAGACAGACAAGAAATTCAAAAAAAATATTTTTGCTTTCTAATATTCTTTTTAAGTATCCCTCTATCCATTTCAGTGAAAATTACTAAATGTACAGACAAAATATTTTTACTGTCTTATTATATATAGAGATTATAAGAAAGAGGATTTTACAATATCCAAAAATTTATGATTTACGTATATTTGAATTATGTTTCTACAACATAATTCAAATATTCGTAAATCATAAATATACAATACTTATATGATTGTATTAAGTATATGTATAAAATTATTTTTTTCTGTTTTCGACATGATAAGTAAGAAAATATCAATGTTTAAAATAAGCCGATAAAGAATAATGAGTAAACATAAGCAAGGGAATTATAATTCTTAATATTAGGAAAAAAACCTGAGAAATTAATATGAACTAACAAAATAAGTAAAAGAAAAAAAAATCAAAATTAAATCAGCTTTACTCTGTACCTCGCACACAGAAGGGTAGGTAGATGGAACCTTATGTTAAGAAACCACTTTACGCCGGTTTCTGGAGACATAGTGAGTTGAGTTCCGGAATTTAACGATACGCTTTACTTTGACACCAGAGCGAAAAAATGGAAATATACATTTAAATAAATATTTAATTTCCTCGAATGGGGAACAAATCCACAACCGGTCTCGTTGAGTCACACTTTCTGCTCCTGCGTCACGACTGGCATAAAAGTAACTTAATTAAAAGATTTCTTTAATATAAAAAAAAAGCCCATGTTGGTACCAGGATCCTCAAGTATCTCTATATGAAATTGTAACTTTACAGTTAGACAGAAAAAAATGTCTTTCTATTATTCTTTTTTAAGTGTCCCTCTGTCGATTTTAGTCAGAAATACTAAATACAAACATATTTTTACTGTTTTATAATATGTATAGACAAAGTACTTTATCAGATTTAAATAACTTGAAAGCAAAAGGAACCGAGTGTTATAAGATACTCCTTTCCCGAATTTCCGAGACATTGCTTTTCGAGTGATGGAACACAGCGCCGCGCTTCGTCTTACCGTAGCGGGGAAATGAAAATAGTTTCACAAATCTCTCGAACCTAAGACCAATAATTCAATCCAATTCAATATAATAATAAGACGGCTATGTTAACAGCCAATATTATTGTATTGTAAAGTTAGACCAAATCAGCAAGTCGTGGCGCCGGGGCACAAAGTGTGACTGCAAAATCGACCGGTCGTGGGTGCGATCCCCACTCGAGGAGATGAAATATTTATTTACATTTATATTTTCGTTTCTTCGCTCTGGTGCCGAGACAAAGCGCTGCTATGCGTTCCGCCACTCCATCTGTCTCCAGAACTTGACAGAGTGGGGAACGGAGTGTCTTAATACTAGGTTCCCTGCTGTGTGCGGGATACAGCGTGCAGCTGATTGATTGTTCTTTAGACTAAATCAGATCAATAACATAAATGTGAAATGAGAGCCAAGTTAAATGTTAAGCATTACTCGGCAAATTTTTACGTACATGCTTTATTATATTTCAAGTTAGTGTAGTCCCAGCTTGTACTGAATTATTAAGTTGATATGATGATATGTTGATAATGATTTAAAATTTTAGAGCTTTATACCATAGATCTCCCATTCTTTTATCAGTGAAGTCAAAAACGAACCATTACTTAACAATAAATTTGGCTCTCATTTCACATTTATATGTTCGACGGGATATAATAACGTTTCGTAAAGAAATATTGTTCTTAATCTTTATACTTTGTTGTTTTTAAAATCGTTTTATTTTCCTACGTTATCTCTAATTATTAAAGTTACCTTTTCTTACTTTCTGGGTAGTATTAATTAATCATTATTAATTGTTAGTGTTGACCCAGATATTTGTTTAACTGTCTGCCTTAGTACCAAATATCACGTTTTTAGGTCACCTAGAAATGGGTTTCGATGATAAGTGAGTGAAGTCAGTTATAAAAAGCCAGTTTTTAAGCATTAATATAACCATTTCAGTTAAATTGTTAGAATTATAAATACGTAACAAGCTAGGAGGTTTTCATAAATGTACTTGTTTCATGCATGTAGTCTAATTGGTTTACGAGTTATGTAGGGCTCAAAAGTACGTTGAAATGTTTCACGTAAAATACACTTTGCCCATTTCCGACATTTTAACTTGGCTGGACATGCTAGCGCGTGTCTTGGTAAATAAAATTTTAATAAAGCTTTTACCGAGCTATTTTGAGCATAGCAATCAAATCCCCTGTAAGTCCACTTTCCAACGTAATCTATATGAAAAGTGCAGTCCAGTTTAGGGTTTACATGTTGCCAAATCTATATCAAATTTATCCACTTGAATTTTACGTAACAATATTACAAATTTATATTTAACAAACTTAAAACTAATATAAGTAGTTTTTTATTACCAGAAGATACAGATAATTTAATTACCACTGTATTGGTGTATCCCTATAAATAATTATGGATACAAAGTTCTAATATGAAAAATTTACAAATAAGAGTGTAAAAAAGTTACTTAGTTTATTTCTTTTTGTTTTTGTATCATATTCAACTGCGAATAAGGTCATCGATATAAATCGATCTATACTTATAATAAAATCGTAACGGATCGGTGTCTGCACGTGGAAGAACTTTAAGAAAACACGATTCTTACTTAGGACCGTGGAAAACAAAACAGATTTTTAAATTTTTGTCTGTTTGTTATTGCTAATATCAGTATTGGCTTAACTAAAAAAATATATTAAATACCATAATCAAATTAATTCCCAAAAATACTTAAATTTCGATTAATGCAAACAAATGATTACATTTTTAAGGTTCTGTACTTGAAAAGGAAATAAACGGAACCCTAACGTCTAAAGACATAATGATCTAAAGAAATAAAGCTTACAATACAACGCAGGCAAATGATATAAGCATTTTTGTATCGTTGTTGCTTCATACTGAATGAAATTCACCGCGTAATCAAGACCTATAGTGTACTTTCTGTACTCCTACTGTTATGAGATTTGAGACGAAGTAAGATCTTACAATACAAATAAAGGAAAAAATCTAAACACTTAAGTTTCTTAACTTTATTCGCCGCAGCATTAAAACCTATAAGGTACTTCCCAATTACAATCCTGAAATTGAAACAGAAGCCTCCATGGGCGTGTCCGACTCGTGCTTGGTTTTTTCGTTTTTTTTTTAATACACTCGCATAAAAAATCCTATATTTCAAACGGGTGGAGCCGCACGTGTTCCGCTGGTATTACATATACTCTTACTCTGTTTATATTAACTTTGTTCATATTATCAGCTTCACGCTGTATCCCGCACACAGCAGGGTAGGCAGAGGGAACCTAGTGTTAAGACACTCCATTCCCCACTTTCTGCCGTATTCTGGAGGCATTGCGTGTTGAGTGGCAGAACTCAATGCCGCGCTTAGCCTCGACACCAGAGCGAAGAAATGGAAATATAAATTTAAGTAAATATTTCAACTCCTCGAGTGGGGATCGAACCCACAACCAGTCGGTTTTACAGTCACACTTCGTGCCACTGCGCCACGACTGGCCTCTCTGTTCATATTGTCTACTAATTATGATAACAGTTTATTTTTATAAAATACTGTCTATTGATTGTAGATTCTCGAAGTAATACTTATTCAAAAGCATTTTCATTTCCTCCGAAAAACAAAACACGTTATTAAATTTCGCCGATCAATGTTCAATGTTATGAAATTAAGCCGATTTATTTCTTTGAAGAGGTTTTTGTATCATATTTTTTGTTTAATATATTATGATTATAATATATAATAGTATAAGTTACTTTAAACACTTAAAATTAAAATTGTTATTTTCTTACCATCATGTCTTGGATCACTCTGCCAATCCTCTTCTGAAACAAAAGAAAATAATAAATACAAATAAAAAAAAATATGAGTAATCAATCAATATTTATAAATAATTTATCAGCTCCACGCTGTATTCCGCACACAGCAGGGTAGGCAGAGAAAACCTAGTGCCAAGACACCCCGTTCCCCATTTTACGCCGATTTGTGGAGGCATTGAGTGGCGGAATCCAATGTCGCGCTTTTCGTATTGATTTATTTATTTTTTGTTATTTATAATAATTCAAATGAAAGTACAAAATGATGATTAACAAACTATAAGAAAGGATTATTTTTCTTATTTTTTACATTTTTGAAGTGTTATTCCTCCTTCCTTTCCTCACGAAAAGGAAAATATTTTTTAGAAAACATATAAAATAAACATACACGCCAATCAAAACGACAAAGTGGTAAAACAAAAAAAAATAATCTAGGTACCTATCTATATCTATTTTTTTTTCGTCCCCACGGTGTTGGGTATCGTTAGATAGGTTTTTCAAAAGTATTTTTTGCGTTAAGTAGGCATTTGGATGTCGGAGGGCTGTTTTTTTGTTTAGTAAACTGTTCGTGACTTATTAAGCTATAAAATGTCAATGTTTTGGTTAGAGTCAAAAGCCTCTTCCCTCAACCAACTAAACGGTTGTTGTTAGAAATTCAAACATTACCGCAATGATACCTATATATAAAGAAGTTAAAAAAAAGGCTTTAAGAATTTACGAGTAGTAGTTTTTAACATACCTTTTTGTACTTTTTACTGTCTTTTTTAGGCCAGTCGTGGCACAATGTCACTGTAAAATCGACTGGTTGTGGGTTCGATCCCCACTCGAGGAGATGAAATATTTATTTACATTTCTTCGCTCTGGTGTTGAGGTAAAGCGCGGCGTCGAGTTCCGCCAATACCTCCAGAAATCAGCGGAAAGTGGAAAACGGAGTGTCTTAAGCACTAGGTTCCCTCTGCCTACCTTGCTGTGTGCGTGATCGCGTGAGGCTGATTCCAATTTACTTTCTTTATGATTCACTTGCATTTTATTTTTATTTTGACGCCATTGTTCCATAAACATCAATTGCTCATAAACATGTAACATATTAATATAAATAACTTCATTCAACAATACGTAATATGCTAAATCAATATCATTTATATCTTATTAGGTGCATGGCTTGGAGTGTATTATTAAATTTATATGCTAGTTCATATAATAAATTATATAAAAAAACATGACTTGATATTTGAAGTCGGCACTGCGGCGTCCTATGCAAAATTAAATGCTGAATTGAGTGGTAGTAAACAGTTGATACAAACTTTTCTATGATAATGTTCAAAGTGAAAGTTAGTTTGGCATTTTGCATCAGGTATATGATATTAAATATTTAACTGCAGACAGTCCTGTTTATTATTTTTCCTAAGTTCGGAGAGTGCACCGTGTTTGTTGCTAATATAAATATTATTTTAGTAATTTAACCTTTATAAAATCACATAATATTTTATAAAGCTTGTTATTACAAATAACATTTCAATAAACATTACTCTAATACACGATACGATATCGATTTCTAGTATTATAAACTAAGTTAAAATAATTTATAAAGTCATATAATTCTTGGTTAAAACACAATCTGCAGCTTTGATAGTAGAATATCGCTTGTATAAATGAAATGTGTGTACATTCCTACAGTATTTAGGCCCTCGCCGTAGCCGACGAGGAGGTACCTCTGTGTGCGAGGCCTTTGCCAACAAATGATTATTGGATACTATCGACATAGACGTGGTCGGCCACATATCTGTGTCTGTAGGTGGATATGGAATGCTCACGTATGATCAGAATATTCAGATCGAGAACGAAAATATAGTGAGTTTATAGTTTACTGCTATTATTATTATTATGTGGTATAAAATTTTATGTGAGATTGTTGTTTAAAATTTTATGTGACAAAATATATATTAAAGAAATAAATAAATCAGCTTCACTCTGTATCCCCCACACAGCAGGGTAGACAGAGGGAATCAAGTGTTAAGACACTCCGTTACTCGCTTTTCACCGAATTTAGGAGGCGTTGCATGTTGAGCGGCGAAACAACGCCGCGCTTTGCCTCGACACCAGAGCGAAGAAATGAAAATATAAATGTAAATAAATGTTTTATTAACTGGAGATTTGTGATTTGGACACACTTTGTGCCCCTGCGCCACGACTGGCCTCAAACAAAATATATGTTTACAAATATAAAATCCAATCAGTTGAGGCCAGTCGTGGCGCAGCGGCACGAAGTGTGACTGTAAAACCGACTGGTTGTGGGTTCGATCCTCACTCGAGGAGATGAAACGTTTACTTAAATTTATATTTCCATTTCTTCGCTCTTGTGTCGAGGCAAAGCGCGGCGTTGAGTTCTGCCACGGAACACGCAATGCCTCCAAAATTTGGCAGAAAGTGGGGAACGGTTAACTCTAGGTTCCCTCTGCCTACCCTGTGTGTGCGGGATACAGCATGAAGCTGATGAAAAAAAAATATATAATTTCCTTCTGTTACTTAGTAACAGAACAGAGAACAAATAACGCACATCCAAAGCTCCGCGGCGTAGCACGCTAAAATTTAGCCTATAGGTTAGGTCCTTGGGGAGTGTAGGGGAGCACTAAGTAAGGGTTTCTCGAAATTCACTTATTCGTGAACTCATTAAAGACATAACAATAATCAAAATGGCGACAACTAGATGCCATAGTGTCACAATAAAAAAACATCGACGAACTCTGTGAAGTGTAGGAGGTTTTCAATAATACTTACTATTGCTATGTTTTTTTCATTATCTTTCATTTTAAGTAATGATTATTGTTATATAAAGATTTATACTCAAACTACGATTTTCGCTACTTTTAATACTTATAATTTTATTTATGTATACTTTAGTATTTCTTTAATACGCGGGTACAGAAGCAAAGATAGCAGTGGCGTAGCTAAGGTATTTGCTGCCTGGTGCAGCTTAGGACTTGATGCTCTTTAAAATGGTCAAAATGGCAAAAAATAAAAAACGGTCATTACGCGCTATTTGACTAGCAAAGTAATTAATCACATTTTCAAAATCAACAATATCGATTAGTTCATGTTCGATTGACATGATAGCGAGATTGTATTTTTTATTTTCATTGTCACATTTTTCTTGTACATTTGTAAAAAAATAGAAGAATTGATCGTAGACTTTGATGCCCCTTTCCTTTTGATGCCCGGTGCGACTGCACCGCTCGCACCCCCCCAGCTACGCCACTGAAAGATAGCATAGCTAGTGGTGGAGTGCCGATGTCGTCAGTATTAAACCCCCACTACATTAACTCGTTCAATGAAATAATGAGATTGCGAAAAAATAAATGCTAAATGTTAAAAAGTGTTACATAAAAAATATAATTACAAAAAGACAACACTCTACTTCATAGAAAGCAAAAAAAAAATATCTACAAATGTTTAGAATTTTGTTAAGTGATTCTGTATTGTTAGTCAGTTTTAAACAGTTTTACTATGGATAAACACATAAACAAATCATTTATTTTCCAAAATAGAATAATTAACAGTAGGAACCCATTTTATTAATGAAGTCTGGTAGGTAGTCCTGGTATTGTTGGTTCGGGTGGTTATTCTAGTTGTAACTCATCGCTGTATGTACATGGAGGGCTAATGTGAAATATTATTATTGCGAAAATTTATCAATGTAAAATATGCCAAAATAATTATTTTAATAATATTAATAATTTTAGTCCATTTGATAAATCGGTAAAGAAGTTTCTGAGATTAACGTACACAAATGGACTAAAATTATTAATATTATTAAAATAATTATTTTGGCATCTTTTACATTGATAAATTTTCGCAATAATAATATTAATGTACAATAGTGCATTTATATGCACTGTCTATATAAGTATATCATATATCTATCACTTCTAAAAAATATGAGCCGTCATGAAATTATTTTGTACAACTTATATGCATAACAGTAACTAAATATGGTATAATGAAAATAATAATTATTACTATTTTAAAACAAAAAAAAAATTGAACTTTTTATAAGTGTTTCAAGGAAGGAGGAATATATTTGTTATAATAACATTATAGATGGCAGCACTGGCTCGCACAGTAAAAAATTAAACGAAATTATTCATAAGCACAATGGCACATCTATAGATTATTTTATAAAATAGTTATTATAGAAAAACTTACAATTGAAGATTTTTTTTTAAATAAAACATTTAATCGCACTCGAAATTTTATTTCGCTATAAAATACTAAGCTATCAGCAATAAAGATTTGAGTCATAAAAGTATTAAGAAATAAATGGTAGCAAAGTAACTTAAAAAAAATTACACACATTGAAAAGATCATAATTTAACGACCTTTGATTATGACGAGATGAAATTATATCCAGCTAATGTTCGATTGGAATAAGCAACATTAGCTGATGTTACTTGGGCTTGTACTACCTACTCTATCAATATAATAATAATAATAATATGCGGCTGATGCGTCACAGTAAAACACCTGTGTCCCCACGCAAGCCTTCCAAAGGACCGGGTTCTTTTGAACACGTGAATTATGAAGGAGAAACATAATAATAATATAATAATAATTTATTTATATCAAAATTACAAACAAAATAATAATTTATAACGATAATAACCGCATTAGTTATAAACTGTGTAGCCGTTATTAACGCCCGCCTCACAAGCGTCGTTTTATAAAGTTGTATAAGTAACTAAGATTGTTTAAAGTAGAACAAACTAAAAAATAGTAATGATAAAAAAATAAAAAAAACATGCAATTATACTATAACAAACAATTACTTAAAAAATATAGTATACAATTACGAGACATTATTAGAGATCTGACTGTCGTCTGTACGTCTGACTGACGTCAAACTATTAATGATCAAAGATCATCAAATTAACAATGCAACATGTCATATCCATATATTAAAACTTCAAAAAATGCACGCAGCGCCACGTCCACCTTAAACTTCTTAAATACACTCGTATATATAAAATAGTTTAGATTTTTGTTGAATTACTACGTGATAAATTAAAAAAAAAAAACAAATTAATTTGTGTTCAAAACATCGTCACTACTCGGAACACTTTTTCTGTGCCCCGAAGACACAGAACCTTCTGTCACAGTTTTTGTCGAAACTAACTTTAGTATAATAATGGCAATTTTTCACATACGATTATAGTGGTGCCAGGAAGACAGAAACAATACAAATTAGTAGATTTTACTTGTGTAAGTTATCAAATTCACCGTGACTACTCAGGTTCTTCCGATACTACAGTTTTCGTAGGACAAGATTAATATATTGATATTATTTAAATTTACTGTAAATTTATAACGTAAGAATTGAAAAAACACTTAAAAATATCTGTGAATATATTTAAACACTAAAACATATTCAAAGTCTAATATATTACAAGTAAGACGTATTTGAAATCGGCAATAGCACCGTGGGACAGTCGAAATCTTTACCTCGTATTTTGCTTTCTTTTAAATATAAAATAGTCATCCGCTTTTTATGGTACTTTTTAATTTAAGTCAACATTAAAACATTTATTTTGACCATATAAAATCGTATTTCCACATGATCCACATAATAAATTAGAAATAAAAGTGCTAAAAGTTGTTTAAGAAGCTAATTGTAAAAATTAGTAAACAAAAATATTTTCTATAATTTTTTTTTTGTTTTGTTTCCCATAAAGCGAACCATAATATTATTTAAATAATATAAAAAAAAATCTTTGAAATAATAATGAAAAAACACAAAGTGACAAACATACATATTTATGTATAAAGATCATCATCATCTACATACCATTGTCACGTCCTTTTCTCTTTTTCTTGGTACTACTACTCGAAGACTTGCTGGATTTCTCCGACTTATCTTTGCTTTTCCACCGACTTAACATTTTAAACACACTCACTAAATCAATTCACAGGAACATTATACAACACCTTGTCTTTCCTTTTTTCATTGTCCACACTTTTTTTTACAAGAACACACACAACACGACGTATTCATGGATTAACTGTTCATTTTAATATCACATTTACATTTGTTCATAATTCAGCACTAAGTAATTGAACTATTGTACTTTCATCTTTGATATACATTGTAGTTTACGATATGCTTTAATAAATTCTAAATTTATGTTCTTTAGATTAAATTGTTGTAAAGAAAAATACTAGAAAAGAAAAAATATAAGTTAATACTACATTTATATCTAAAGGCCCAAAATCGCAGGCTCAATTTCGCTATTAAAAATATTATTAGAATTTTTAAATATATTTTTTTTTTTATTAGTTCCGTATGAAACTACAAGTTTGCATGTCCTATTTAGTAACGTGTTTATTTTTTAAAGTTTATATTAAATATATTTTTTAATACTTCAGTCAGTATTTATTTTATATGTGTATAGTGACCTCTTGAAGATTTCGTGGCGAGCTAAGCAGTAATTCTAGTTTAGAGCTAGTTCTGTGAGAATCCGGCAGATGACAGAAAAAAAGTTGTAGAGTAAGTTAGGTCTAAGCCTAGACTTTCGGAGTGCATCGAGACCTGCGCAGAACGATGCGCGAATTCAGGTCCTCTTCAGTGCTGACAGCTTCCGCGATGCTGTCGGTAAACGGTTTTTCATTTCCGGGACTCTCGATCGCAATTTCAGTAAAAAACATTATAAATTCTTGTAAAAATATAAAGTAAGTCGAAAAATAGTGTTCTACGGTTGATTGTTCAATAGTGTAAAGCGATATTTGATGTAGTGCTAAATTATTAGATGATAATTGATAAGATATAAATATAGGTCAGCTTTCCTAATTAATTTAATAAAGAAATAATATTAGAATTGGAAAATTATACAGTTAATATATAATTTTATTTATATTTTATACGTGTAGGTGGCTAAATGACAATATTTAAAATACAAATATATACAAATTCGCAGAATTTACGCAAAATAGTTCGAGTATGAAGATGGATCGATATATGAACTTTTAGTTCCAACTTAACAATTTCCCGTTAAATTTTACAGGTTGGGGCCAGTGAGCGTCGCGTCAAAAATCTTATGGCGACCCTATGGCGATTGGTAAGTGTTATAATTGCTTTACTAAATTTAGAAATTATATTTAACATTAAAAACATAAATTTGCTTAAATAGTTCTCATTGATTTCATTGTTTTTAGAGAAATTTTTAAAAGTTATTGTAATATAAGGAAATTAAAAAGAAAAACTAAATAAATTTCTGATTTAAAATTATGCTAGGAAAATTAATAAATGCTTGCCCCTTGCTACTATGTTAAGCCTGCTTATTTATATACCGAAACTACAATAGGTAATATATTTTTTTTTTTAAATTTTACCCTATTGTTGCCAAACAAAGGACTTGAAGATATCAATCACTACAGTTTTGTATGTAGAATATTTTTACAAAATGGTCAATCAAAAATGACAATTATATACAGCTTTCCAATTGATTAGAATTGTACTAATACCTAACAGTTCTACAAAGACAAAGATGGTTCGTATTTCGTGAAAAAAAATTATGCGTATTTCCGATCTTATTTACAAAAATCAAATCTAAAGGATGCTAGAGTCCTATTAAAAACAAAGGTAATAGTATATTAAGTTCTTATGAGAAATATTGTTCTAGGAATAATGGAAATTATAGCACAATAGTGATGATTGCTTACTTCTTACCATTTAGTGTAGTTATTTATGTAAAATGTGAAAATAACAGTTAAAATTTAACATTTTGGCACAATTTTTCATATTCACTATAAGGAAAAATAGATTCAAAACAAGACCAAACTTATGAAAAAATCCAGAAAAAGATTTCTTTTATAGATTGTAATAAAAAAGACTACCAAAACAGATTTCCAAAAAAATTGACTTGTGTGATATGATACTACAATAAAATAGTTATGTACATTTAATATTTTTATATTATTTTTAAAACATTTTCGTTTTCAATTTCAGACGCGAGAAAAGGCGAGTGAAGCATCTCTATGGAGCTAGCATCAATTACAAGTACCTACAATATGATAATATAATTTAACTCCTAGTTAGTAACTATTCTTAATTCTTAAATACTGATCTTATTATGGCCCTCTCAAATTAAAGACTAAAAATGTACAAAATCAAATAAGAATCCAGTTTTGGTTCAATAAAAGCTATTTTCGCGGGCCCGAGTGACCTGTATTCATTAAAATATAGGTATTTCTAGGTATTATTATGGGATATTATCAAAATATAGCGTACTCACTCACGCTCACGCGTACAAACGGTGTGCACCGCGCGCTGACCCTCCGGGGCTCTATTGATTTTGATTCTCAAATATTACATTAACATTCGCATATGTGAGTTCAATTTTAAATATGAAGTCATTATAAGTAAACAAAATTAGACAATTTTGGCAATTACCATAAACTAAATAAGCTCGGCATTAAATTAAATTATTTTTTTAATGAAAGTTTTGTTAATATTACTGTAGAACCAAATATTACGATTTATTTATTTTACGATTCCCGATTCAAAGTTCGATTTTCAAGGAAATATTTAGTTTACTATAAACGGCTATTATGATGTATGAGAACCGTTTTAAAGAAATAAATGTATATTATTTTAACTATACGTTATTATTGTTACAGCGTAAACGTAAAAATAGAAGTAAATAATTATATTTTTATTATTATAAATAAGCAAAAGAAAAAATATTTAACTTTAAATTATTTCACATTAAGCTCTCTTTAAAATATAACGACGAAACGTAGAGATAAAAATAAAAAAAGAATAGAATAATTAGATATTTACTATAATAATTTAGTAGTTAAAATTTAGTCGTAAATCTCAAGTAATATTGTAAAGTAATAAAATATTTCCTGCGTCAGCTAAAACTAACTAAAATATTTTTTTTTATTTACTTAAAACAACCAATATCTTATAAATCAGTAGTTGAAATTGAAACTTAGAAATATAAGGGTTTTATGTTTAAATGTTAATCACATAATTTGATATTTATATCAATATTTTTAATCATATTGCAAACGATTTATGGTCTATAATATTTACTTTATGATATAGTGATCTTAAGCCTTTAAATTTAAAGTTTCTACAGAAATTTTGGACAAGATTTTGTGAAAAGTTCAATTTTGTATGTTTCATGATTTTTTTAACACAGCAAAGTAAGGATTTCTTTTCTTTTACTATTTAAAAATTTTTAATTTGCAAATAATCTATAGTGTATTATTTCTTGAAAGGCAAAAGAAGAAATTCAAGTCAAATCAAAAGTCTCAAATATCGTGAGGCTAAGATTACTATTTTAATATTAATGTCCGTTAATATAAAACAAACAAGGCCGACGGTAGATTTCTTAATATCAAGTTAACTGTAATTGTTACATAAACAGTTTTACATTTCAAGAACCAAATTAAGTGAATAATATTTAATAAGAAACTCTATAGACATATGTCAATTCAATTCAATTCAATTCAATTCAATTCATAGACATGTGTCAATTTAATTGCCCAGCCAAATTTTAATCTTTAAATACTTTAAAATGTTTTGAAATTACTTAAAGGTTAAATAAATAATAAATTCAATTCATTAAGATACAAATATAATATCGCATGTATATAAAAAAATATCGGATCATATTCTTCAGCTTCAATTAAATCGCGAGTGAACACAGAACTTGGCACTCATTTAGGTGATCTATATATTTGTTTTATCGGTGAAGTCGAGAACTCAGGCATTATCCAATAATTAATTAGGTTCTTATTTCACATGTATGTTATGAGATAACATATTATTTTTATGTAAACTGTGCGTTCAAAGAATTTGCCTTCGAATCTGGACAAACGAAATTCGGGAGATATTGCCTATTCAAAAGAAATATACATACATACATACATACATACATCAGCAAGTAATAATTTAAATTATTACATAAACATAAATTAATTTCGCGCTTTGCTATGAAATTGATTTAAAAATATATATTAAATAAATAGTCACTACTGGCAAAACGATAAAACTGTCGCATTTTTCATTTTAAAATAATTTTGAGAGGCATGTATGATTGAATGCTATGATATCTGTGCTAATTATAATTTAATTTAACATAAGGTTGCATTGTAGAAATGTATTGAAAAATAAATGTGTAGTTAGTATGTGTGTTTTATTGTTATTTAATGTGTGAATATAATATAATGTAATGCGAAACGTGTAGTAGAAAGAAAGTTAAACGTAACGCTTCTGGATGAATGCTCGTAAATAATTTACTGTTAATTAATCAGCTTCACGCTGTATCCTGCACACAGCATGGTAGCAGAGGGAACCTAGTGTTAAGTTATTCTAATTCGCCACTTTCCGTCTAGTTCTGGAGGCATTGTAATATGTGGCGTATGAGTAGCGAGTGGGCATCGAACCCACCAACAGTTGATGATACAGTCACACTTTGTGGCCCTGGCAATGCTGTGTGCGGGATACAGCGTGAAGCTGTTTTTTTTATTCAATGTTTTTTTTTCTTTAGTCAAAAGTATTACCATTAATTATCTGATTTATCATGTGTTACATTATCCGTAGATACTTCTTTAGTTATAATATAATAGTAACGGAACGGTGTCCATTCATGGTAGACAAATGAAAAAAAATATTGGTCGCATTTAATAACGTAATAGAATGAAAAGTATTAATTTAAAAAAAAATACCGTTTGTTTGTGCGTTTATTCACGCTAATCTCAGAAATGGTTTAATCGATTTAATCGCTAATGTATTTTCAAGCGAGCGTCCCTTAACAATAAGTGTTTGCTTTATTTAATCTGTTTATAAATAAAACTATCATAGCATTTTGAAAAAAAATGTCCAATAAAATTGCTATAATTTTATCAAATTGGCCGAAATTTTACTTTTTAATATAGTTATAGTTTTTTTTTTAAATTATATAACTATTAGAAAACGAAAGTAATTTAGTTTTGTCAAATATTGTGCAGTTCTAGCGGGTAAAGACGCGAGCGGGTCCCTAGTATCTACATAGTTAATTAGAAAATCAGAAAACTAATGTTAAATGGTACTTATGATTATGTTGCAAATCTGTGTGCTTTTTATAAAATGACGGCAAATGACGGTCAATATTTAGAGATATTCGTGGATTGTATGACATGATATGGATAGTATGTAAAGTTATAATATTTTTTTTTATGCTTTATTTCCATTTTTAAAGAAATGTCAACGTTTTGAAATGTCAACGCTAATATTTAAAGTTTTGTGTACACTTAAAATATAAAAATTGCAAAATATGTAAAATATTTAATTATTATAGAGCTTACTTTTTAAAATGTTATTGTATCAATATTTCTCATAAATAAACATATATTTGCAATAAATAAACCTATAATTTGAGTGGTGATCGGAGAGTAGATTATTTTAAAATGGATGAAAGTAAGAAAAAAGAAAACTTTTACATAAGCTTTTTAGTTGTTCGTTCGTAAAACAATTTTGAAATGTTATTTAAAAAATGTAGATTATGCTATTTATTAGATATTAATTGTCTGTCCGTGATACTTGCATGATTGAAAAAATATGTGACTGGCGCTACTTTTTTTTATCCTTTCTCAGTTTGTAATCATTTACCATTTTTTATATCATCAAAATGTGTTTGCAATATTTAATAAGTTATTCGTTTATGTCACTTATATTATTATTTCAAAAAATCTATTTTCATAATTTATTTTTGTAAATTAAATTAAGGTCTAAGTCAAATAATTTTATTCAAAAAAAGAAGTTACATGTTAAATTTTTGTGAAACACGTCAAACAGTTTACCACCAGTTCACTATAGAACTAAGATCTGAGAAGAAACGGCGCAAGAAACTCAGCGGGACTTATTTTTAATCAATTTTATAATAGAAATACAAATTTAATTATTAGTGACAATGATACTTTGAACAGACTGGAGCGAGCATTTAATTCCCAAGGCGTGTTATCATTTATAAAATCATTCATTTGGTAATAAACTTTAACAGACAAACGTCTTTTTACAATTTTTAAAAATCGTGATATAGAAAATTCTCTAACATTCTCTGGGCTCCGCTTTACTACGCTTTACAATAGTAAAGCGTACACATTGCCCCTTAAAAGAATTACGGATTCAATGCAATTGAGTTACGGGTGCACTGAGTTTATGCGTATTTCTGGACAAAAATCTACTCAAATTAAAATTAAAATTAAATCAAATCAAATTCTATAGATTATTGCCCTGTCAGCCCTGGCTTTGCTTGACCTTACATAGAATGTTTTTTTTCTAACGTCACGTCACGTTCATATCTCTCATATTAAGCGGAGTAGACTAAGAAGCTGAGCTGAGATGATAAAACATAGCATATCCCTCTGTCTTCTGTGTGTTAAGTGCCTTAACAACCTGGAATTAAATTACTGGAACTATAAACGAATATGGCATCATCGCACACTGTCAGATACATATTTATTAAAAAAAAGTAATATAATCCACGTTGATACTTATAGCGCGTAAAAATTTATTAACATACATAAAAATGTTGGGAATAACTGGGTTTCTCACTGTCGTTTGTCGTATACTAATGGCCTCCTGGTATATAAAAGGTAGTTATTTATTTTTTATAGTAATAAAGTTATATGTATTTATTTTTATTGACGTTTTTTTTTTATATTTTTTTATTTCCGATTATCAAGAAATATTGTATATATTACCATATATAGACTCGTTTATAATTTTATGAACGTACTACGTAAAAATTATATGTAATTAATAATAAAGTTTCTTAATTATATAATTAGAATTACAGTAAGTTTTATCGTGAAATATCTCGACCTAGGACAGGTCTATGTAGGTCGATTCTCTTAGCAATACAATTTATTATTCGACTTTTATTTAATTTGGTAGCGACAATTTAAAATATTCTCTTAATTCTTCGATTAGTATTATACTTTTTAAACTTTGAAGAAATTTAAACGTTTTTAAGCTTACTTACTAACTTTAATCTTTTTATGTAATTGTTTGTAACACTATTCAGTTCGCACTGCATCGCATTTTAGGCACAATCAATAGCATATTAACGTCAACGTCAGTAAATAAAGTTATACATATCAATACAGTAATTATAAAACGCGACATGTTGTGGATTCTTTCCCAGTCAAGAAAATTGGACATTCGTTCGGTAAAGCGCGACGATGAGTTCCGCTACTCACACACACAATGCCTCCAGAATTGGACGGAAAGTGGAGAGCGGAGTGTCTTAACACTCTACCTACCCCGCCACACGCGGGATATAGCGTAAAGCTTTTTACATTTAAACTAACTCAACTCAATCAATTTGAATAGGAATTGTAGCGTTGCAAAAAATCGAATATGTATATTTTTTTAACAGATCACGTTGTCCAAATTGTATCCTTTTTTTTAAGATAATTATCTTATTATTACAATTAAGAAAATATTTTTTTAAAATAAGTTTTGCAATTTTATTAATTAACTATTGAGTCCATTTGTAGATGAGATATAACTGAGGAGTAAAATAACTACCTGGTTGTAAATTCTACAACATATATATAAATCAACTTACGTACGTAAATTCACAGCAAAATAATTATATATTTTGGAGGTAAACATAAATATGATTACAATAAGACTTGAATGAATTCTCATTCGAAATCATATTTTGACCTACATAGACCTGACCTCAATTACATTTACATAAAAAGTATGGGGAGTAAAAATATTTTAGCTTCGAAAAGAGTCTTTAAAAAAAGCAGTGAATATTTTTTTAACAATCTCGAACAGAAAAGGCTCCCTTTGTAATCGTATTGTAGACTCTAATTGTTTCTTTTTTTTTATTATTTACAAAACTTTTGTTTAAGTATGCTGTCTTTTTGACCTGATTTTTTCATATTCAAGTAATGTAAGTTACAGCAAAATGAAAATATTTTAAATATATATTTTAAAATTCCTTAAACAATATTATATTTATTGTGATACAATTTAAAAGCTGTTCGCAAATATTTCGCTGCACGCTTTAAATTTTAATGATTATAATATCAACAACATTACATATTTTAATAAGCAGACACTGCACTATTGACTAGGACTAGTATACTGTAGAGCCAAGCGATACTGTTATTGCATTTGAAAAAAATGGAGAATTACTAAAATATTCCTTATATTATTAATATATATATCCAAAATACGCTTACTATTAGGAAACATGCTAGGGTTAGTTTTCTTTTATATGTGAATATTTGTTTATCTCTACAACTGCTGCTGTGCTACCATCTATTTTCACTAACGCTATTTATGATGTGTGAACAAAGTAAATATGTAGATAATTATATTAATACAACTTCCAATCACAACGGTGAAGTCGTTTAATTATAGCTACCTTAAAACTAGCAGATAAACATAAACTTCCGTCATGGGATTGGCTTCAGAAGGCTTAAGATGAATACACGATCGATTTTTGCGGACACGCGACACTCGGCACCGTAATTGTATCGGCTGAACGAATAAAATGATGGAGCATATGTGATCAGTTCAAATAATATTGTTTGGGATCACGTTGCTTTTTTAATTTACAAACACAGATTTTTTTTAGGAAACCACTGTAACAGGAAGCATGTACTAGATGAAACCAAAAGCTTTGAGAACAAATTAACTAATACTGCGTCTATTTATACAGATAATCGAGGCGAGCCGGCATGCGGAGCCCGCGGAGTACCTCAAGCTGCCACTCGTATCTAGCGCTTCCACAATCCTGCAATAGGTGGCGCTACGCCACACCACCGACGTAAGGCAGGTTGCAGTGTCGTAAGTCTCACCGAAAATCGGAGGTAAGACAAATGTTATTTTACCCATTAAAAATTTAGATTTTCATATCGTAAAAATTTATAACTACAAGAATTAATGAACTTTGAAGCTCATTTAGTATCGTTCTATATAAATTCCAAAGAATTGAAATGATTTCCCTGAGTGCCCACTGAAAATAAGGAATGTTTTCTATATTTATAATCAAAACTATTTATAAGTATAACTTTTTCTAAGTCAAATTATCTCTCTGTGTCCATATTTTACTCTACATCTCATTGTAATTAAAACAAAATATTCGACCAATAATTACCTACCTAAATACCTATCTAAAAATAAAAAAAAAAAACTGCAATGAAAGAAAAAAAAACATTACTAATATTAAAATAAAAAAAATGATAACGGAACAGTTCAATGTACTGCAATGCGCATATCCAACAATGCTTTGATGTTTATACTAAACACTGAGCCCGCACACTGCCGTACGGCCAATGCGAGGGGGATTACGTGCACGTCTATACTTTATACAATCTGAGGTGTAATATGTAGCTCGTGATGTCCCGTCGTCACCACATAATCCTTTTTGAAACTATTTTATAGTTGGTAGATAGGGTAGGTCAAACACACATACGTGTGTGTTACACATACGTTATGTTATTATAGTTTAGTATTTAAAGCTTATAATTAAATGAATGGAATTTTATTTTTAAAGCTCAGTCAAAACGGAAAGTCATTTTCTATAATCAAAATCAAAATTTTGATATATTTGGATGTCCCACAAATATGATTTTTGATAGAATTAATTAATACGAAATGGGTAAATATAAGAATGTTATTGAAAAAATGTGGTAAATAATGTTACCAATTTTCTAAAATATCTATGGAACTTGACAATTTGTTTTATTTCTTAATTGTTTTTAAATTATTCTTTTAATTACTTAAAATTTTTAAGAGTTCTCTCGATTCTCCAGAATTGCATAATCAGAACCTAACCTGATTAATGGATTAACTTTAAAAATATGATTTACAAAACAAAAACATTTTTTTCATTGTAAATAAGAAATATTTTAACATAAAAGTCGTTATAATATATATAACACATAAAATACAACAACGATTTGAAATGCAATGCTTATGTTGAATTATTTCTATAATCATAGTTTGTTTTTATTTCTATAACAACTAAAAGCCTTTATGGAATTAATAATAATGTATGTACAAGGCATTAAAAAACATCTTATGACAAGTGCACTGCAAACATATTAGAACTCGAATAGAACGTAATTCAGTTTATTGCGTATATTTATATTTTTTTTATAAGATTATATTATTTTTACTTTCTAAATATTAACTCAAATTAAAATCAAATCAGATTCACGTCGTATCCCGCACAATGCAGGATAGGCAGAGGGAACCTAGTGTTAAGACACTCCCCACTTTATACAGAAATCGGGAGGCATTACGTGTTGAGTGGATTTTACAGTCACACTTTGTGCCGCTGCGCCACGACTGGCCTCACTTTGTAAATATACCACTTATATATGGGAAGTATGCTCAGTAGAGATGGAGATACGAGATGGATGCGGAAAGGCGTATTGCTGACGGTAACATCGTCAATGGTGCCTTAGTTGCATTGATGACGGCGAAACGACAGCACAGCTGCACGTTTGGCCCCACACGTGGGTATTGCAGAGAATAATGAAAGAAAGATGAATGCTGTGGACGTACGATCTCTTTGTAGGATATGCGGAGTCAGCTTAGCTGATCGAATCGAATGTGCAATGAAGAAATACAAAGAATGGTAGGTACTAGCTAGGATGACATGTTTGGAAAGAAGAAGAACGCGCTAAGCTGGTTTGTGCACGTCGAAAGAATGGCAAAAGTAATTACGATGGAAAAGTGAGCGATAAGAAAGTCTCCCCGACTTTGATTGACCTTCTAAAACCTAGTATCAAATATACTGAAGGAAGGTCAAGTAAAAAGCATGAGGACTCCCCGGAGGGCATGTATGAAGAGGTTGATGACAGTGAACGAGGCGAAAAAGGTATACAGAGACCGTAACGTGTAACGCTCCGTTCTCACTGATTACGTTGATTTATTTTTATAAAAGTGTCGTGGAGCAGGGACAAAAGCGTGTGACAGTAAACGCAACTAGTTGTGGTTGTGGTTGTGGTTGTTCCCCACTTAAGGAAAAGATTTTTTTAATATTTTCAATGTCTCGCTCTCGTTATGTGGCAAAACGCGGTATTGGGTTCCGCCACGTTACACGCAATGCCTTCAGAATGCAGAATTCAGCAAAAAGTAGGGACAGTAGGTATTTTACCATGCTCACATAACACGTGAACACTATACGATTATATTTTGTTAAGCACTGTCTGCGGTGCTATAAGTATATATGTATAGTTCCTGTTCCCGAAGCCGCGAGTGGTAGGTATGTCGCTAAATTTAAAGTTAAATGTATATTACCATTTATGTATCTATATATCTATATCTCCGAGTGGTGAACGGTAAACATTTTGCGTCGGTGAAAATAAGTATATTAAATTGGGCACAATTTTATTTATTGTGGAGTTATTTAAAATTTAAATGTTAAACTTTAGCGTGCTGTACCTACATACAAATATCACTTAATAGCAAATTATGGAATCACAATGCGGGTTCCCGGCTCATCGAGTTGCCGAGTGAGGAGCTCAGATCAGTGCCTGGGAATAGCGACCCAAGAGTAGGCTTATAGGCCTCCTTTCAAATGTGCATTAACGCTCGCGTCCACCGATCGAGCTCCTCTCTATCTAACCAAAACGGAAACGATATTACTAATACCGCCTTTGAAATACGTTGTTTATTTATTTTATCATGCAAGCATATTTCATATTAATTAAAACTTAAATCCAAAATAATAATTTAACAAACGTGGGTGTTATAAAACGAACATTCGCAGTTTGAACTCTCAAATTATTTCTAACATTGTTAGAGATCCTGTTTAAAGTTTTCGTCATAATTAATAAGTTGCATGAAACATGTTCATACAATCTAAACATTTATACCACTACAACATTGTTAGGGAAATAAATTGTTTTTTATTAAATTTTATTTTAATTATGAGAATAAAAGATGAATAAAAGATAAAGTATTAAAATAATAACGGTATTTTGTATTGCTTAAGTATATTAAAATTATTTCTACGTACCTACCACAAAAGAAAAAGAAAAGAAAAAAGAAGAAAGAAGAAGAATCGATATAGATAATATTTGTAGTATTTTACTATTCATTTCGGTCTTCTAGATTTTTTACTGAAAAATTCCCTCAATAACCTACAACAGAACAACCCAAAATTCAGTTAGCTTTGTTAAAAGTAACGGAATCTATCGAGTGAAATAGACAATAGACAATGTGCAATCTTGGTCAGCTTTGGTTCAGGACTAGTTTTATGTATGTACGTTCGGCGATTTGCTTATATATTTTGTAAAATATAGAAAATTGATTCTGTTATGTATATTTATATATTCTTATCCCATTAGCACTCATTCTATTATGCACTCAGTGTACGTTATTTAACAATAATAACATTTTATATTTTTACTGCATTTTTATAATGTAATTAAATTAGCAACAGAATTCTGTAATAAGCTTATTATAACTAAACTGGTACACAGGTTCATCCAGATACCTATATTAATGACAAACTGAATGAACTGAGAAACACTTTTGAAGCAAGAAACTCTCCTAAAAATAAATGCGAACTGTTACAAATTTTTCATTCAAGTAAACTTAGATTATACTATTGTGGTGGCTGCCCATTTTATCTTATCGCTGATAGTAAATAAAATAAACACTTAATAATATTACTAGAATAGTTTAATAGTTCTTTAAAGTCAATTCAAATAATAAATAATACATTTTCACCGCTTCTCGATTCAAATAAATTATAAAATGTTATCAATAAAATTTTCAGAGATATTTGTACATGAATACTAATAACTTTTACAATAAGCTGTAATAAAAGCTTTAAAGCTAATTTGTCGCTACAGCGTCTGAAAATTATTAACATAAAAAAATTTAAAAGCAATTCGATTTGCCGAAATACGAGCAATACGATTGAGCTATTGAGCATTTATGTTTGATGTATGTATGCTCTTATAATCCTATATAGAATAATAAATAAAAACAAAAAAACCCCTACTGCATTGAAACTAAAAAGAAAAAATACACTGAATTGATGTTTGTTACGATCAACAGCCTATTCTTAAATCAATTAAATCTTCCCAAGGAAATTGTAAAGTTTAAATAGATCCTATATTTTATATTTAGATGTGGTTAAATAAGATGCGGATATCGATTTGTATACGTTAACTTTTTTAATGCTGTGAAATTAGAGCACAATGCTATTTTTGTAACTAGACAGCTAAACATTCATAGGATATGGATATAATAAATTAATGGAATTAAATAAATGTCATTGGAACAACTTAGAGTCTACGTTAACTCATACTACATAATGTTGTGTCTTTCTTATATCATAATAATAATTAAATATACAAATATTTAATTATTATTATGATATAAGAAAGATTTTTTATCTTCACATAACAAAACGACAATAAAAAATATATTTATATGTATTATTAAAACATTAAAATGTTATAATTTATTTGTACACCAAATAAGTTTTGACACAATATTTAATAAAAGTTGATAATCAAAATTATTCTTCCTTTAACATGTCTCTGTAACTTACGCGTACGCCGTAATTAGCTTCTTTAAAAATCGTAATTCCGTCACTCTCACACGTCACGTCATTTTTCACACAATATTATAAAAATTATAGGGATGATAAAAAGCGCTACAATCGTTTCAAGCGCCGCTACATATGTTTGTACCCGACGACGTGAGCAGTAGGACTGCTGAAAATGTGCCTCGTTTTCGCCCTCCTCACCCCTGTTTTGATTAAATTCCCTCGTTTTAGCATAATTACAATTTAGAACTTCAATATTGTTTTACTTAACTTATGGAAATCATTAAAAGACTGTGTGGTCGCACGTAGAAATAACAAATAACTTTTAATCTTAATGCCTCAAAAAATCGGCTGAAAGTGGTAAACGGAGTGTCTTAACACTAGGTTTCCTCTGCCTACCCTCCCAAGTGAAAAAAAAACCTTCATAACATATAAGTCGACGTAAATTTTCTGTTGTAATATTTAAAAAGGCAGGTGGCTTTCAGCGAAGTTGGTTGATCCAATTTGTAGTTAACGTAGCACACTTCAGAATACATGAACTCGAACTACAATGTTTATAATAGCATATCATAAACCCACCTACGCCTCAACTGTTAGAACAAAGTGAATTATTTATATATGATTTACACTTGTGTCCTCCCTTTGTAATACAAACTCGAAAACTAAATCTGGTACAGTCGGTAGCAGGCATCATATCAATTATGTAATGAGCTTATCGAATTTTATAGGTGTAGTTGGATACCTACATACATGTACGTATGTACGTATGACCGATATTATGACGAGTATGAAATATGATGTACATTAAGATGATTACGAGATCGGCCGAAAGTCCTTTCCTGAACATCCAATTTCAATGAATAATCAACATTTCGCTTTCGTTATATCAGTATTTTATTATAGAATCAGCTTCAAGCTGTATCCGTGCACACAGCAGGGTAGGCAGAGGGAACCTAGTTAACCACACTCCGTGTTCCACATTCCGCCGACTTTTTTTTTGGAGGCATTGGGTGTTGAGTGGCGGAACTCAACGCCGCGATTTGCCTCGACACCAGAGCGAAGAAAAAGCGAGCGAGCGAAGTAAAAAAATATTTTATTTACTCGAGTGGCGATGGAACTCACAACCAGTTGATTTTACAGTCACATCTTATGCCACTGCACCACGATTGGCTTCGTCTGGCCTGGATTTTTATTATAGGTTTGGTATAATATTCTTTGAAATAAAATTAATCTTACATTGATTTGCACATCTCGATAATTAAAATGTTGAGATTCGTTTATTGAAAGTTTATATTATATTCATTAATAAGAAAACAACTTTTTTTCACCAAAGTGTATTGTATGTTGTATGGTGTGTGGTTCCTTGGATCAATTAAAATAGAAATTGTAAAAACTCTTTTCACAAGCTCAAGTTGGTCCACTTCCCAGTGCCCGTTTGAGCTGAAATTTGGATTACGATTTTAGTTCTAATCATAATTCAATAACATATAATAATTATTCTGGTAATTCAAAATGGCCGCCGCATCAAAATGGCGGATTATAAATTTTTGAGCAACTCACACAATATGGGTATTATATTAAAATCTTGATTTGTACACAATTTTTTTGCGCAATACAAGCTTTTGTAATTATTTACAATTTTTTTTTCATAGTTATCTATACCTATCCACTGTCTACTGTCTGTCTGTGAGGCAATCAGGGCCAAACCGCTGATCCGATTACGATAAATATTCATATAGAGATACTTGAGGGTCTCGGGATGGACATAGGTTACTTTTATTTCACATATTTGTAATATTCTCGATATATAATATTTTTTTTTATATATATACTAATATATTAAAATATCTTTTAGTATGATATGTGATTTATTCTACTATGTTAATTACAATCGTCGCTAAGTAACAAGGAATTTTGTTGTTTTAAGAAAAGGTCATCTAAAATGGGCTTTTTGAACTCTTGCGTGGCAAACATATAATTTTTTTAAGGAAAACATTTTTACAAAAATATTATCCTTTAAAAAACCAATGAAAACGTCCGCGCTGGAATACATTTATATCTGAAAGCTGAGCCTCAGTAACCATTTCAGTTATTGTTAATGTATTTCCTAAAATGTGACATTCATTCTTATTAAAATAAATATAAAAGCCAACTTTAGCAGTTCATTTAGATACAAAATATATTTTACTGTACATCATTCTAACAAATACTTATAGACTGGGATCCCGAGACCCCCAGACCCAGTTATTTGCAGTTTATGAATTAATATTTTTCTTTAGTTCTCCTCGCTTATTTGAGTTGTAGATTAGTTAGATGTTATATGATATTTCTTTTTTTGGTGTAAGTTTTGGCTTTGCGCGGCATCGTCCGCTACTTTTTGTTTAATGTTATTTAAGATTTGAGATTTCATTTGATACTGGTCGCAAAAAATATCGTATTCGTATAGAAAAAATGTTTAGTTATTTCATACAGTATCTATCTATGTACGTGCGCACGTGGAAATTTCGTAATAAAAAGTAGTGTATGTCTTGCTCCATAGCGCCTTTTATCGGTCACTGAAAGTCTCATAAAAATGAGTTCAGTTGTTCTGGACATTAGCTCGTGAAAAAAGAAAGGCAGACAGACAGACAGAAACAAAAACTATAAAATAGTTTTTTTTGTATTGATGTATCATGTTATTTACATGATTACAAGCACTTGCAAAAACACAGTTATTTTGAAATAAAAAACAGACACTTCAATTTTATTTTTAGAAACGGTCAATGCAACGGAAACCTTGCTATTATCAATGTTTTTTGTCAAGTTTTTTTATTAATATTTTTCTTTGGTATCGTTTACTTATGAATTTTGTTTAATTTAATTAGTTAGGTTAGATTAGTTATTTTTTAGGTACTTATGTTATCTAACAATGACAATTTTCTCTATTTATTATTCTTTGTCAGCTAATTTTGGTTGTTTAGGCCTATATTTTGTTACTAATCCTATCGAAAACTTAAAATAATTTATATATATATTTAATAAATATTCGTACAGTTCAAGCGGGCGAAGCCGCGGGTCCTCTGATTATTTTAATAAAACTGGCTTTTTAAATACTAACTTGATTTTAGAAATGATTTTTTAAATAATATTATTTTGTTTAATATTTGTAAACGTAACTAAATATAAACGATGGATTCACTTTATAAATTCCGACCATTTTAGAGATGGATACCGTGTGTAGGGTGGTAATCCAACACTGGGCTTTGTTACCGCCGTGCGCCTCAAATTAGAGCGTAGAAATGGAAAATCCTAATTATAAATTCCTCTCATTTTCCCTTAAATTTCCTTCATTTCTCCACATTTTGTGTAATTCCTTGCCCAAGTGTATAGCTATTGGAATATACAACACCTACCGGCTTAACATCGTCAAGAATAGATAGGTACATTAATTATATAAAAAATCTTTCTATAGAAAATGCTATAAATAACGGCGTATTCTGCTTTATTGTGCATCACATGAAAAGAAAGCAATACACGCATATGAAAGCTGAGCAAAAATATCCTTTGAAGGACCAATTATTAAATATCTATGAAGTGCTCATACAATTTCAACATTTTGTAAAGGTTATATAAAACTTGTAGTATACATACATGTATGTTTTGCACAGTTTGTTACTTTTAATAATAATAAAAAATAAATACTTATTTTATTTGTTTTTGTAGGATTTTTATACCAAAGCTATAAAGTATAATAGGCTATATATGTTATTTTCTTTTTTATCGCGTTTTAACAATAGCGCGGTAATGCACAGAAAAACATAAACTTTAACAGATTTAAGCCATCAAGTCCATATTGCATTAAATTTGTATATTAATACAAATTAAATTATATACTGAATTCAAGTTGCTATGGATATCAAATTAAAGACAAGATCGACTTAAGTCTTGTATTCTTGCATCAAAGAAATCGTTGACCTTTCCTAGGAAGTGCAGCACGTAGCATTAATCTAGTATATTTTTATTCAGCTATACTTTTATACGATTTAATATTTTATTTAATCTTTACTTTATAGAATTTATATTCTTTTTGAATAAAGTAAATAGTGAATCATTTAACTTGTGCTTGAGAGATTGGATATTGCTAACGAAAATATGTTTTAAATAAATAATTATCACGGCAATTTTTTTTTCACGTATTTTTGGCTATCCTTATGCATATAGCAGGATCGGTCAAACCACTTTGTTTTCTATTTTTTGCCTAACTTTCGAAGTATAGCGAATTGAGAGGCTCAACTTGACACCACGCTTTTGCCTTGGTACCATAGCGAAGAAATGAAAATATTAATCAATAATAATTTATTCCCCCGAATTGGAATCGAGCTTACAACCGCATTGCAATTATACGTTTGTGCCTCTACGCCACGACGCCCTTCATACTATCGATTTGTACAATTTATACCTACTAATAGATTATTAGATCAATTAGTGCGTCTATCGCAGATTGCCAGGAAATACGGAATGTACTTCCGTCATAATAAGTTGATCTCAGAAATAAAATATATTTTTATTCTTCAGACTTCCCGCTGGATGGAATGGATGACAAATAAATATGTCTGCAAGCAGTTAGGTAGCACAAAGACATAAAATTAATAATCACAGACGCAAGTTTTTATGAAAGCCTTGATGCAAAAATATATTAAGTACTTAATTTTTACTCTACGATATATATATATTTTTTTGACTAGCGGCCCCCGAGCGGCTACGACCACTTGAAATATACGAATGTTTATTTAAGTGTATTAAGGAGAAAACTGACCAGGCGCGAGTCGGACACGTCCACAGAGGGTTCTGTAGCTGTTTCGGGATTGTGATTGGATAATACTTTAGTTTATACAAATATAAGCTTGTAGTGTTTTTTGTCTATGAAATGATAATATTTTTTTTCTTATTGGACTTTTTTGTTTATTTGTATTGTAAGAAATTACTTTGTCCTAAATGAAACGGAAAATGTTGGGCCCAAATGTAAAGAGTTGAGATATGGTCTAAAAATTAGGTAATTTTTTAAATTTTAGAATAGCAAATAGGTATAAATATAGAAAATATCAATTAATTACTTTAAAAAAACATAAAGAAATCCATTAAAATCAAACATTTTTTAAATGAAATTTGTGACAGCTGATTGACACTGACAACTTGTCTAATGACTTTTGCATTTTTCGCTTCATTTGTTTTGAAGCGTTTCGAGTGCTTTCCTATTTTTATATGTATTTCCAACGGCTGTTGCTTTTTTTACGGATTTCTTCTCAGTGATTACCTATTTTATAGTCGTTGTGCTGTAAACTTCACGTCACTTTTACCAAATCTCTAATAGCACAGCTCTCAGAGTGCCAAAAATTACAGAATTTTTAGGAAGAGAATGATGTATCTGAATCTATTAAATAATACCATTTTCATCTGTTTCTGGGCCCAAGAATGTATGCAATCGCTTTATCGCTAAAAATAGGTTTAATATTTTCATTTGGTTATGCATTAAATAAATCATAATTTAAGTGTTTTGGGAATGAATTTGATTATCGTATTTAATAGAAAAATATTTAGTTATTTCACATTTGTCTAGGTCAGTGGTTCCCAAACAGTAGTCCGCGGACCACCAGTGGTCCGCAGAAGTCTAAATGTGGTCCGCGAACGATTTTAATTTTATATCTGGGGATGGCGAGGCAAAAGTTATGTTTAATTATCACAGTTAATTTTTAATATACCTACATGCATAGTGGTCCCTGCTACCAAGAATGATATAAAAGTGGTCTTTGATCAAGAAAAGTTTGGGAACCCCTGGTCTAGGTAAACCATAACTGTGCGCAAACTTCAAATGGAAATATTTTTTCCCATATACTCGTAAATTTCAATTCCGCAAAAATTCCGGTTTAAAACCTAGATTATATATTGCTCCACAAATCTCTATCTATCATTGAAAAACTTCAAGCTCATCAAGAGGGTGTCAACTTCTTAAGTCTTGAAATCTCAGTCTATTTTATAATCATATAATCAATTTCAATCAAGTTATGTTGATATCGAAGACAAACCCATTAATTTTATTTGAATAGGTAAACAATATAAGTTTTTTTTCAGCTTTACCTAATATCGTAGAGGATATAGAGGGAATCTAGTGCTAAAACACTGTTTTCCCCACTTTCGACACAATTTTCGAGGCATTGCGTATTGAGTGGCAGAACTCAACGTTACGCTTTGCCTTGTTTCTAAAACGAAGAAAAAATATTAAATCGAATCGAATCAGCTTCGCGTTATAGGTAATCCGCACACAGCAGGGTAAGCAGATGAAAACTAATGTTAAGACACTGTTTTCCACTTTCCGCCGTATTTTGAAAGCATTGCGTATGGAGTGGCGGAACTCAACGCCACGCTTTGCCTCGACAACGGAATTAAAATATAAATTTAAATAAATATTTGATTTCCTCAAGTGGGAATCGAACCCCCACTCGAGTTTACTGTCACACTTTGTGCCCCTGCGTCACGACTGGCCTCAAAATATTAATAAATTATAATTCATTTCCCCAATTGGAAAATGAATTATAAATCTCGGAAATCTTCAAATCTCGGTGGTTTTTATCATCATAAAAATTTATGGCCAAAGATTCAACCAATTCAGTAAAACAGTTTCATAAAAAACTATTATATTTATAAGCCGATTGTAATAAAAAAAACCTTATATGTTAACGGAAGCTTACCAGAATCCCATAGTGATTGGTTAAGCTGATTCTGAGATTAGCGATAGCAAACACACAGACAAACAGACAAATTGACAACAAACAGACAGATAAAAAAAATTAGATGATTGTTTTTTACTACATTAATATTTTATTTATGTCGTATATCTTCCATGTACAGACACCGATCCATTACAGTTTTATTATAAGTATAGATATCTAAGACTTAATGATGGCACGCTTTCTTCTGTTATTAATATTTACTTCCGTTTACTACCTCAAGCCATTGAAACTTGCATTGATTTTAATAAGTAAATAACGGTTGGTAATACGACATTTGACTGTACTATCGGTCTATTGTGGATCTTCATCACATGTTCCAAATATTTCATTTTATATAATTTTTGTTTCCAAAGCATCGTTTCATTATTTCTTATAGTAGGTATAATTGGACTTTTATTGTTTTATAGAGAAATTTCTTTAGTTATATCATTAGAAAGTGCTTATCAAAACAAAATGCTAGTTCTTTTTATGAATACTAATTTAATTATAGTAAGGCTCGAAATCAATTATTTTAGACTAGATCCTGTCTAATCATAATAGCTAGCTGTATGAGAACAAAATATGTGCGTATATAACAAAATATATAGACAAAATCTCTTTATTTTATGTTTTACCCGACCTCGCGAAGCTAATGTTTGTAATGTGTTAATCAGCCTTTGTATGTATGTGAGTCTTTTCGTTAAAGAACAAATTTTGGCGATATAGTCAAAGTAAATAAAAAAATGCCTAGAATTTTATTTTTATCTGAAATCTTATACATTTATTTTTACTCTAGTTTAATATTTAATATTTCGTAAATTGTAGAAGCGTGCTTAAATGCCCCCCACGATATTAACGAAATAATAAGATTTCAAAAGTTATCGTCTTAAAATCATAATAAAGGAGCTAATAAATCCTAACAAAATGATGTGAAATTAAAAAAATATATTATAGAAAAACCAAAAACTCCATGCATAACTAAAAAGACCAGTCAAATGCAAGTCAGACTGTCCAATCGAAGGTTCTACATCAATTTCAGTAAGTTAACTTACGAAAATTGACAAGCTAAAACAAACTTTGCAAGTACTATTGTTTGAAAAGAACTACAACTACAAGTTTGTAATGATTTTCTTCTACGATACAAGTATTTTATATTTTAATATTTGTTGTGTTTACTAGACTGAGTATTGGAGTCACTTCATAATACTTAAATCTCAATTTCTCGTCGTGAATTTTGATTTATTGGTTTTGGTTGGTGTTTACAACGCCCCCTGGAAACAAACATACGTACATACGAGTATACCGATAAACACATTACCTTTGCATAACGCATTCGAATAAAAATGTAACGTACAAAATTCGTTTTCAAGTAAAAAATATAAACCACAAAAAGGTGAAATCAGGATTTAAAAAGTGGTCCATGTTATTTTATTGTATTTCGCTCGTTAGTATGCAATATGTTTGACTCACTGTGCAAAAGTAATTAAGTATTGAAATAGGATAGAACAGAGGAGGGTAACGTGCGGTAGGGGACCACAGACAATAAATTTGTACCATTGTGTCATACTTCAAAATGTACTTGGTTTGTCCTCGATACATTTATAATTCTATAATCAACGCCGATTTAAATATTGAATTGTCAGTTTTATTGCTTCTCGATTTTTTTTGTTTTTTTTTTTATTATTTAATTGGAATCATTGGAATATTTGTAAATAACGAATAAAGTTTAATTTTAGTCCAATTCACACGTTCATTCATCTAAGTCCAATCAAGATTACTAAGCATCACGATCAAATTTTCCACTTTCTCGTAATTTAAATAAACATTTTTATCTTTTTACCATTTTTAAAGCAGTATTCCGGTATTTTAGCGGTACATTTGGAGGGAAAAAAATCTATGGTAACATTAAGAAGATTTTTGAAACTCTAACAGGAACGGCGGATTTTTATAGTCCACACAAACCACTTCGTGGACTACAAGTGGTTTACTATACAACGCGTCTGTATTTGGACTATCAATATTTATATTTACAAAACTAGCAACACAAGTGCGGCTTCTCTCGCTGTTAGATATATTATAGCCAAAATACACAAAATATTAACATAAATTGTAACTCATGTGTTATTCTGATGTTTAAGGATAAGGTACATACAAACTACACGCTGTAATTTTTCATCTAAATGCGTTCACTACTTTTTTGCGTAAAAATGGAACAAGCAAATCCTATATATCCTCACAGATATCTATAATATAAGTGGGGCATAGAAAATGGGGCATAAAGAATTATATGCTTTATTAAATTATTAAAAATTGTTGAAAATAATCTTCTCTATCATCTGCATCAGTTTGTAACTATATCTCAAAACCACTCTGTATAGTCAAATCAAAATTTAAAAAATCAAAAGCATTTGAAATCCGTTCAATAAGTAAGTTTCTAGTGGTTTATTTTTTTTAGTCCAATAGCTATTGAACACAAAGAATGAACCACTATAAACTAAAGTTAAACAACAAGGTACAAGTTAAGTAATAGAAAATAAAGACAATGACACCAACGTGGGGTCGCCATTGGGAAGTAAGTATCCGACTGAATTGAGTGAGATTTCATTGAACCATTGTAGGATCGCTCGCCGCACGAGAGAATGTTAGTTTATAAAAAATATTGTGTGGTGTAAACTTTAAATGTGTACTCGTATACCACATATTGACAAAAAACTAATATCAGAAAGTGTATAAATTTATTAGGTGAATTTATATTTTTTTCATGATATGCATATTTTCCAAAAAAAATTTATGTTTTTAGTAAAAAATATCATATGTAATAATTAAATACAATGTTTTTTATCTTCCTTTACTATAAATATTTTTAATAAAAAAATTAATAGGTACTCATTGACAGCCATTGTAGCGTTCAAATTAGCGATGCTTATTTCATAGTTTACCTTTATTTATATTAAAATAGAATTGTGGATGAAAATGATGAAAAGTAAGTTGTATTACTTATTTAAACTTTGTTATAATAGACTAAGACTAATGGATAGTATCTATGGATATAGATGGTAATAATTATGATTATTTAATCAAGTTTAGTAAAACATTGAGCTATTAAAGGTATAAAAATATATTTTTCACATATCCTCCATCTGTAATATTATTACGTTGTATTTTAGTTCGCGTATTCGTGTTAAAATTATATTAGAATTTAGTCATTAATAATATGATAAATCCGCGAGATGATGTTTGACGATTGATTATATTGAAGCTTAAGACTACTCAGACGGGAATGTAGACGATATTGATTCGATGCTAGAATAGCGCGCGCACCCAAATACGCCTATCACGCCCCTGTTTAATGCCAAAACTTTTAAACATTTTTTAAAAAAATTAAATTTTATACAAAATATTTTTTGTAAACAAAACTAAATATTAAGTTGTTAATTATATTATTATAAAAAATGTTAACTAGAATATACTTATTTAATGCTTGAGCATTTTATTTAAGAACAATTAAATCTCATCAAAACATTGTAAGCTTCGAAATATATCATTTTAAAGATTTAATTAAAGTAATAAGGCATACTCCAACCGAAGTAAATAGTAGTATATTTTATAGATAAGGGAAGTACAGGCAATATGACACATATGTATGGGCTATAATATAGCGCTTTTTTGATATATGTATTGCGTGGCTTGGCTTAGTAACGCCAACATGAGAAGTTTGAATTTGTTTCGTGTCCACCAAAGTGTATTTTATAATATTGTTTTCTGTGTATATTTGAATAAAATGATTATACATTGGAGAAAACGATATACTTTTTATTTTTTATATTAACTGCAATTTTTATTATTAATGTTGAATGTTGAATTAGATGTTAAAAAAAACAAAAAACATATTTGTTAGTAATGTTCTACAAAATTCAAAATTATAGCATTCTATATAGAATTCTTCTTATAGTAGAATCTTATTTTGAAACGTTACAATTTTTCAAATTAAAGTTTTTTTATAGTTCCTATTCAATAATAAGACCTGGTTACGTTTGCGATAAATAACTAAATATGGCTCATAAACAACGAACCGTGTAAGTTGGCCCGTACTTCCCCTACGTAAATATGTAGGCCCGAGGTAATTTATATAACATAAGTACACTTGGCCTAGAAATGAGGATAGGTATGATTGTAAGCAACTTGAAGTGTCTTTATGCGTTATAAAAATGTATATTTATACTTTTACTATTACATATCAATATAGTTAAATAAAAAATAAATCAGCTTCACGCTGTATCCCGCACACAGCAGGGTAGGCAGAGGGAACCTAATGTTTTTTTTTTTTTTTAGACACTCCGTTCCCCACTTTCTGCCGAATTCTGGAGGCATTGCGTGTTGAGTGGCAGAACTCAACGCCGCAATCAATATAGTTAAATAAAGGTAAGTTTTTAGAAAAGCTGCTCTGCATGTTAAAATATTTTTACTCTCGAAACGTTGAATGAAATGTCATATTCATTTACAAATTTGAAATACAAATATAGAGTCAGCGCTGCATTAGTTTTTATTAACATAATACGGCTAATGGACGTACAGCGCATATAAATATATAACCTATCAGTGGAAGGAAATTAAATCGAAAATCATGTAACGAGAAATTGATATTAGTTTTACCTACCTACCACTTAAATATAGTGGCCAGTGAACATTTAAAATTATAAAGCTTGTTAATTTGCTATAACTACGCGGCGTTGAGTTCCGCCACTTACTATTCCGCCGCAAAACCTCCAGAACTCGGCGGAAAGTGGGGAACAGAGTATTTTAGCACTAGGTTCCTCTGCCTATCCTGCTGTGTGCGGGATTAATATGTTTTTTTTTAAGTTGCCATAATATGTATATACATATATATGTATATATATTATTTTTACAGTCACAAGCAGACAAAAAATTAAACAAGGTCAAACCACAAAAAATATTGGGACATAATGTATTTTAAATGTTCAATAAGTTTTAGAATTTGGTTTTAATTAAAAATTCTAAAATCTATACATTTGTGCTCAGCGCTCTGGCTAAGCTAAACATGAATTTCAGAAAAAGCTCGAGAAATCAAATTATTTACTGAACCCTCGGTGGAGGAGCCCACCCCGCGCTTGTCGGGTTTTTTTAATTTATTAACGACGATATGTGCAAAAAATATTGGTTTTAGCTGACATCGATGTTACCTAACATCGATTTTTTTTTTCAATTTTTATCGATTTAGCTTCGATGTTGACATCGATGTCATCATCGTTGTTTTTGTAATATCGGGCATCCCTAGGCTCAGGACACTCCTCCCTCCACCTGATTTTGAGACAGTCGAGTGGCGAAATTCTACACCGCGGAACCTACCTACATCTCTTGTTATTTTTAAATAAGTTTTAAAAAAGTAATCATTGCTCCTACCTTGTAAAATTAAAACAAATCAAACACGTAAATATGAAATGAGAGCCAAGTTCGTTATTGAGTAATAATTCGTTATCGACTTCACCGACAAAAACGAACTAATCGAACCGAATCGGAGATAAACATATCGGAGATGAACAGTATATGGGTGCCGAGTTATTTTGCGGTATTTCCAGTTTTGGCACTAAGCCTAGATTCAAAATTTTTATCTTCTCTTGCGAGTAGACTGAATTCTGACTGAGACAACTTAAGGATGTTAGTCAGTGGTGCCAGATTTTCTCTCCGCGAAAAGTTAACTTTAAAAATCGGGATTCTTTAGCCAAAAGTGAGAAAAAAAATGTGATGGTATACGTAAGTATAATAAATTGAACAATTTAATGTTAAAGTGAAATACTAGTCAAGCGCGAGTGTGACTAACACACTATTAAAAAGTCAGTTTTGTTGTATGTGAACCTCTTTAAATATTTATTATGTTAAATTTTAAATAAAACTATTTTAACCGGATTAATCGCGTATATTTAGTTTTTTGTACATTTATGGAAACCCGACGTTTCGAACACTTTGCAGTAGTCCGTGGTCACGGGTAGACTGTCTACCCGTTTTATTTAAAATGTGTAATAATCGTGAAAATCAAAGAACTTATTATGTAAATTTTTTTTGTAATTGCTTTTACAGCGGCAACAGAAATGAATCATCTGTGGACACTTCAACTATCGAACTATCACAATTCGTTAGATACAGACTGATGACGGGCGGACAGACAGACTGCTGAGTCTTGGTAATAGGGTTACAAGTTAGGGGACATTATTCGATGTACTAAATTTCATGGATGTAGATTACATTTTAAAATAAAATAAACTGTTAAAAATATTTGAAAAATAAAATCGTTTATGGATAAAATACAAATTTGAATTGAAGCTTTTCAACTCAACAGTTTTTATAATCATCAAAATAAAATAAAAATGTTACTATTTTCGGAAATTTAAACTCCGAACTTTGTCTGACATCCCAACACTTCTTCACCGTCTACTGTTTATGAATTAATCTTAGTTATTAATAATTTCAACAAAAGTTCAACTAGGTTATATTCAAGTAGGCATGCCATATCTTCGTAGATACTTTTAATATGATACCTACTTCGCGCTTACTATCTGAGATAAAAAATTAATCCGGTAAATTGTTCGCTAACTATCAAATCAAACGTTAGCGAACAGCGGAAATAGCTTGCTACATACATCGATTGATCAGCATTCCTAATCTACCTACTAGCGACAGCGAGAAACATTTTCAACGGAAATTATGACTACTGACTGAGTAACTATTGATTTTTATATTTATAAAATATAAAAATCAATAGTTACTTTTTTATCGGAAAATAAAATTGAATCAGTTTCACGCTGTATCCCGCACACCGCAGGGTAGGCAGTGGGTAACTAATGTGAAGACACTTCGTTCCTTATTTTCTGCCAAATTCTGGGGACATTGCGTGTTGAGTGACAGAACTCAACGTCGTGCTTTGCGTCGACACCAGAGCGAAGAAATGAAAATATAAATTTAGGTAAATATTTTATCTCCTCGAATGAGGATCGAACTCACAACCAGTCGGTTTTACAGTTACACTTTGTGACTCTGCGCCATGACTGGCCTGAATTTAGTATTACGTCATTAATTCAGTATTTTATTATTTTAAATACGGTATATTCGTTGTGTGGTATTATAATATACTTTGGTCAAAATCACGTTTCACGCCATAGCAATATAATGGATATTTTATAAGATGTTACAGTTTCAATATACTATACAATTTTAATATAGGGGATTTAGTGTCTGTAACGTTATGCGTCCGTCCAACGTATTTTTATTTTATAACTGTTTTCGTAACTGTTTTTTGTATTATAAAAATAATACATATCTTCTGAATTAATTAACGAATTACGCGCAATAATTGCGCCCTTTATTATATGAAGGAACCATAACGGAATGAATACCATAGTAGACCGAGATTTGTAAACATTTACTTCATTAAATAATTTAGTAGCTTTAAAATTATAATTTAAATGAATGTTAGTATTTAGAAAATTCAGCAAAGACTTAATATCATGACTTCATTATTTCACTTGAAAAACAAACATGATTTCATCTTTACATAGTTTTATGCACGTACCTACTCAATATGATTTAAATCATCATTTGACAGATGAACAGTTACAATAAACATCGATTTTAAAATTAATTCTTCTAGGCAACCCTGACGTTATCTATTCTACTATCATGTATCATTATTAAAAATAGGTTTCATTAAAAAATTAGATACCGGCAGATTCGTACAATGGGAGATTCCGTTGTGTCCGCAAACGATTATCTAAAAATCATGTAAGACAAAATTGTTTTCGTTCGCGATGGCATAATTACGACTATCTCTTATAACTTACAGTAACCATTTTTAAGTTTTGAAAAGTAGAAAAAAGAAAAAGTTTGGTTATGACATTATTTTAAATAGTAGGTACAGTATTATATTTATCCAATTAAATAGGTATTTTGAAGCCATTCATGGCACAAATTTATTTAAAATATTGTTTTTTAAGTTTATTAAAAATATTTTTTTTATTTAAAATATTGTTTTTTAAGTTTATTAAAAATAAATTATTCTTATAAATAATTTGAAATTGCTATATAATCAGGGAGTAACTTAGACTATGTTTTTATCCGACAATTTAATTTATTGGCCTAAAGTAATCTTTATAGTTGCACAAAAGGTATAAAAACTGCCAAATAGTTTGCTTTCTACGCGTGCGTTTTTAAAAAAATTGCCAAAATTGTATAAATAAATATATAATAATAATTATTATACAATAATAATAATTGTATGTAATAAATTTAATTATGATTATTTTCTTCTAAATTATTCCTCTAAAATACGAATGCAGAGAAATCGTAATATCCAAAGCAAGCAAACTACTTAGGGGTAAATTACTTAGTGATTTTAAAATCCTGATACATGAGCAGCTTCACGCTGTATTCTTAGATACTGTTTCCGAAGGTCAACAGAGGACTTCCCCTACCTCTCTTAGCGCTCTCTTCTCCATCAAATATCTTTTATGCCATTCTTTTATCACTCATTCTCTCGTCACGCTCAAACCAGCTGAGCACGTTCTTATTCATTCTCACCGAGAAATCCTTGCTACTACCTACCATTCCGTGCATCTCTTCATTGCGAATTCGATCAGCTCAGTTGATTTCATATGTCCTACGATCTCCTCGATCTCTTGTCGAGCATCCACACACATCTCGATACCTCGATCTCTTATCGAGCATCCACAGTATTCACCTTTCTTTCGTTTCGTACCGTACATGTCTCGATGTCGTATAACAGCTTCAGTGCCAACCAGCTACCATTGACCCTGTTAACGGCAGCAATACGCCTTCCCGCATTCATCTCGTATCTGCATATGAGTGCAAAATAAAAGTTCGCCTTATTACAAGCCGTTCGATGGACCAACAGATGTACGTACGTAATTAGATAGCGGATAAATAATAAAATAATTTTAAAAAACTGATTTCAACACTATAGCTACTTTTATGCACAAATTTAAATAAAAACTAAATTGTAGAAAATAATATATTAATAACTTTAAAGTAAAGAAAATTTTAAAATATGCCTATTTATTATATACAATTCTTTTATTTTTTTTAGCTTTTTCAGTGTATTTAGTAATAATCTCTCGATATTATTTTTTATTGAAAAATTTTACTATGAAGTAATGCACATTATTTGATAGTAAAACACCGTCCTTCTATAAGTTCCTATAATATTTAAAAGATTGTCCCCTACCTCCTAGTGGTTGAGAAATTGTGTCTTCTCTCACCATCATTAAATAATGATATATGCTATAGAAAAATATGTATATTTTTTTACTATCAAGATATAGGATAGAAAGAGGGAACCTAACAATCTAGTGTTCCATAACATTCCTTTCCCATTTAATACACATTCCGCACTTTCCGAGGAATTGAGGCTTAGCGCGTCAAGGACGGCCTCAACGTGTTTCATATATTTCTTTAAATATGCATAATATTTGCAATGTCTATGAAATTCGGCAGAAAGTGGAGAACGGAAGAATCTTAAATGGGAACAGAGTGTCTGAAAACTTAGTTCCCATGTTCCCTCTGCCTACCCAGCAATATGCGGGATACAGTGTAAAGCATAAAAAATAATATGTTGATAATATAAACACATTCGGACATAAAGCATTATTTTAAAAGAAATTTGATTGTGCCAGTCAAATTGGATTGCTTGCAAAAAAATTAAATATGATCAGTATTGGCCATTTTCATTTATGCCACCTCTATTCCAGTTGAGATAACGAATCATTAGCGATTGTCGGTTACTGGTGCTAGAACACGATATAAAAAGCTAAATTGTAGCCATTTTAAATCACATAAAGGTCGACATTTGTTACAAGCTTAGGCGTCCATCACTTGTGAAATTAAATAGAGCGTAGGTAATATAAAATCGATTGTAATATATTAACCGACTTATCTACAAACTAAAGTTATAATTTACACAGCCTTGGTATTTATTCAAACTGGACATATATCATTTCATCGTAGCTGTCATTAGGTGCATCTGTGTTGAATTCAGATTTTTCTTATGTCTTTAGTGATTCTCGCAAGGTTTAAAGGTCAGCAAGGTAAAACTTACCGCCGGTAGTAACGAGTGTCTTAACACTAGGTACCCTGCTATATGCGGCACTAATTTTTATTCCGTTATTGTTTTATTTATCCATAAACACATCCCAATTGCTTGCTCTGTGTCGAAAAGGAAAATTAATTTTGGCGATGAGTTTTACGACTCAGCATCACGATGCTGAACTTGATGGTCGCTACTTTTTGAATTCTTAGTCATTTAGTTTAGGTAATTATTTTGATTCTCGATTTCTTTAATTTTTAAGATGGGTTTAATATGAGTTGTCGGAAATCGTACTCGAAGTAACTTACCAACATGATTAACCTACATAGTGGCAAGTTCAAGTTAGCTTCAGCCACCACTAACACGGCTCGAACTGATTGATGGCAGTAAGTAATCTTGGCACATAATGTGATATGTAATGAAGTTAGCACGAAGTGTTAATTACTAAGTTTTTAATTTTTTATAAGTACAGCCTCTTGACCTACAAATTTGAAATTTGTACGGAAGCCGAGTCGACTCGCACTTAATTTAAAATTCTTTCATCACTCATCATCTCGACGTTATTCTTCATTCTCACTGTAATCTAAATGTATTATTAAATATACATTTTAATTATTCTACGATTATATGTACATACACCCCATTAATAATTTTATTTTTTTTTAACTATTTTAGTGTCACCTAAATTAAAGAAATTTTAATTTCTATACAAGTATGTAGATTAAATAATTTACGAGTTGTGAAAGGATCAAAAGTAGCTTTAGAAACCCACACGGCGTTGTCAGTTTCATTTTTAAACTTGGCTATATACGCTGCCGCGTGTCTGGACGATGCTGAAAGAGCATAACAATTAGCAACACAAAGTATTGATCAAAACGTATCAGCTGCTCTAGGCAGTTAGTAAATGAATGACCGCCGGCGATCGTATAGCGTCGTATGCAGAGCTTTACAAAAAGCTTCACAAAGCTCTATTGACGTATTTTACAATACTCGAACATTTACCGAGTTCTAGCGATGATAAACGAATTATAAACCAGTTCAACGTCCAGTATCGATACTATCGTGCTCTCTCATAACAGGCGATCGTACCCGATTGTGCATTTAAGAGATGGCCGAGCTCCATGATTAACAATACCTACGCGAACTCCAAACGTGTTAAAAGTTAAAACGTGAGAAATATTTTGTTTTTTTAACTTATTTTTTATTATATTATAATAATATAATAATATGCTAACCGTCGCAATGAAATTATCAAAACTACTAACTCCTATTTGTTCAAGTAAGTAACTTCCAAACATTTACATACATATCTCAAATGTACTTGTATTAACATTCCAAAGATCTTTACAAGGATCTTCATCATTTTCTTTAAAGGTACACCTTAATTATAAGCAACATTAATAATTATAACCTTATTAATAAGCACGCAGGGCAGCTTGTGACGAGCTGCTAGAGTATTGCCCCTTTGGACCTGAGGCATTTGTAATCTATTCTCTGACGCTGGCCTTTATTGTCTTTGTGAACTACAAGATCTACAGGGCTTGATAGGGTAAATTTTCAATTAGCGCAATAGCCGTAAAACCCACTCATGAGCTCCTCCTAATAGTTAAACCATCACACTCACGGCACAGATCTCTCCATACCACTGCCGCTACCACGCCGATGCTGCCCAAGCATTATCCAAACTCTATTCCATGGTCCAAATTTATATTTTTATATTTTCTAGTTGCTATGCATTAACCATGCATGGCCATGCCTTATTCAGAAATGGATCGAGGGTGATGGGTCACAGTGAAATGTTTGAAATTTTCTAAGGAGCCTCTACTTGTTGGACCTGTGCCAGAAGAGACCGGTTCCTTTGAACCCAGGGATTATGAAAGTAAATTTAATAATAAATATTCATAATAATTATAATAATAAATTAAATCAAAACTTTATTAAAATAATGTAAATTTTTGTTATATAACAAAAAATGTAAACAGGGCATGGACGATACTATACAAAATTAAAGTATAATATATTGATGTTCCAAATAATGTTTTCAAGTACATTTTTCAATTGCCAATTTAGATAATTCATTTAGAAGAAATGTCTAACAGTGATATATAAGTTTTATACTTAACCTATAATTCCAAATCATTTCGATTTAAAATATTCTCAATATTGAAAACACAAGTGAAGTTAGTAAATAAGAAATATGCAACTATAAATTCCTTAATTATTGTATTTATGCAATCGTAATAGTGTAATAGTAATATATGTAAAAATTAAAAAAAATGGTAATTATCACCAAAATTATTACAAATTTTATCGAAGCTAACTACATTTACACTTCTTTCATAAATAATCTACTTACTACTAACTATCTATATGTTTAGGATGCTACGTAGAAAAGATAAAAATAATATTTCTCTATATATCTATACTCTAAGTACGTACCTAAATCCAAATCGTCTCTTACATCCCTTCAAACTAAACTAAACCAGACTTACGTCTCAATTTATTATTTTTATGTACGTACATACATACCTATATCAATATATTAATTTAGTACTTATTATTTTATTTGTTGTTGTATATATAATAAATTATATAATATTCAAAAATATCATAGACAAAAGATACTGCATCAAATCAAATCAGTCAATGAATGCTAGTCGCATCATATGTTGTATTGTAAATTAAACTGAACATCACATAGATAAGATACAAATTGCATATATCAGATAAACATCATATTTTATGACTACACGCTATTTTGAATCTTATATCGTTGGCCTACAGTCTAGATCGGCTACAGGAATCTAGCACTTAATGCTTGGAGCTGCATTGCGCAGAATCGGCCGAATGCACCGACACTCCCGTGGGGATGGGCGGCGTGCGGGCGTGCTGTTCGAGTAATACATCACGTGGTCGCCCCCCGGCGGCTACGCTAGCGTAAGTGCCATTGAACCACACCCATGGCCTCAGATGGAAAATAAACAACATGCCACGTTGGACGTTCGGGCGCTTACTTTTGTAGTGTTCAAATCGTAATGTCTAACTCTCGCAGTGTCTACCTAAAGTTTGGTGTTTGCTATCACAGTTTTTAGTGTTTGGAAGCCGGTCAAATGTCTTCGGCGCACGTCACGTGCGATCGCGACATGTGGGGGCGTCGTGTGCGCCCTCAGACGCCCTCTTTAAAACTGATGCGAACATTTTCCCCATTTACAACTGAGGTTAGAATTGTTCCGTTGCGCAGCAGTAACTAAATTGGACTACCGCGCATTTGTACCGCGATCGATTCGGACATTAACCTTGCGCAGCTTTTGTGCTGCTGTAGCCCCTCTGGAACTTTACGAACAAACCTATCATTTTTGGTTTTATAAGATAGTCTCAAGCCATTCGAAATCGTGTCGAGCCGTATAAATGATTACTAAGCATAATTAAAATTGGCTTGTGCCAAAATCTCTTAAAACCAAAAATAATATAGGCAGATTTTTAATTTAGCAATAAATTAACTAATTAAAAAAATAGAACAAAAGTTTATTGAAAATATTATTACAAACAAGGAAAACAGTAAATATCAAACCTACAAAATAATAAAAGATTGTGCCGGATAACAGGACGTCACAAGCGGCGCTCTGCGCGCCGACTACTAACGCAGAATGCCCCGTGTACTATTATGATGCTATCTATCTATCTATTACTCAGTCTCGTATCATTTACTTTCAGTCACTCAGTTATGAAATTCTGTTATTTATTATTTAACTAGAAATATTGATTTAGGAAATTTTTATAACTCTCACTGCAGTGAACAACTAAGTTATAAATGTATTATTCAAATTTTTGGTTAAATAATTTGATAATATTAAAAAAAATCATAAAAAATTTTGGACACCTATCACCATGCTATTGATTTTTTATAACTATGTGAAATATCTACGAGAAATCTAATGAGAAAAATATAATATCGGAGGCATTAATAAATGTAATAGCCGGCCAGTCGTGGCAAACACGGGAGGTTGTGGGTCCATTTTCCTCGAAGCGAAACTCTAGGAAATTAAATATTTAATATGGTAACGAGGCAAAGCGCGACGATGTCCCACCACTCAACACGGAAGTATCTTAATGAGAACAGTATCTTAATACTAGGTTTCAAGATGCTTTCAGCCTGCTTTAAATAAGCAAACAGAATTTTTTAAATGTTACTTCTAATAATAATAAATGAAGTAAGTGCCAGCTTAAAGTAATATAAAAAAAATTGTAAGCTTCGCGGTGCGTGCATTTTTTGGAGAATTCCCGCATTGTTAATTGTTTTTGGTATTTATAAAAGTTATTGTCACATAAGTCATAAGGCATAAATTATTATTAATGTAACTGAATGTTTTTTAACTTATTTACATTGTGCCAATTTTTTTTCAATCTTAACTTTGAGCTAATAATAATAGGTATTAATCTATAAATATAAAAAGACATGTTCCTGAGTAACTGAGGTAAGACGCACGCACAGCCGTAACCGCTGTGCGTAAAAACGTAAAATTTGGACAATGTTTATTTTCATAATCTGGACATCCATTAAGAAGGGATTTTGAAAGTTTTAACCCTAAAGGAATGAAATAGGGTTTGAAAGATTATATGTAAAAATATTGAAATCTGCACCGATTTTTATAAAATTTGAAAATCAGACTCTTAAAAACATTTCATTGAATACGTGTCTCATGGTTTTTTTAGAATTCACCCCTATGGGTGCAAATAAGCGGGCGAAGCTGCGCGCGACCGCTGGTATAATATAAAATTCTTCAATATTGTATATTTATAGTTAACGCCATCTATTTGACAGACAATACTGATGGAACTGGAGACATTATATAATATCAAAGTATACACGTATAGTACGCGAGGTCTAAATTGAGCTTTGCATTTGTGGGAGTGTTCTTATCTAGCATAGGTGTGACAGACGAAAGGAAACATTATGAGGATGCACTGTCCAGAAAAAAAGAAACAAAGATATTTTTTTATTAAAAAATAAATCAGCTTCACGCTGTATCATTTTGTTAGCTTTGTTCACCTGAAATTTAAATAAATATTTCATTTTCTCGAGTAGGGATTGAACCTACAACCAGTCGCGTGTACAGTCACTCTTATTTCTTTATTGAGATATAAAGGTTTTTTTTGGCTCTACTTGTAGTTATCAAATGCAAAGCTCAGCTTATGCCTCGCGAATTGTACCTAGTTAAACTCACTATTTTGTACATTTCTATTATGTTTAGTCGTCCTTAAAAAAGGGATGGAGGAGGGTCGACGTATAACGATATCTTAATTCGCAAATCAGCTAACTCCATCTGCGTGTGGAATTTTACGAGAGAGACTAAGCGTTTAAGTTATAACTAGATATTTTAGTTGATTTAGTTTTTGCTTTTCTAGTAATTAGGAACTAATATTTCTGGTTCATATAAAATTATAAGTAGTTGATTACAACTACAACTATTTTCTATACCCCCATTATATTTGTAGATACCTACTTGAGTATATTGAGTAGGTCTCAATATACAATATATACGTTCAGCAATGGACAAAAACAGTCTGTTGATGGTAATAACTATTCCTTAAGTTATTTTTTTAACACACAACAATTTCAAACTAAAATTTAAAAAGAACACAAGCAAAAAAATTAAAAAGTAATATAAAAAAATGTTTCTCCCTAGTGTGGAATAACGTTTAATTTTTTTTTCAAATACTGGATAGGTTTAAATGATTTTTTTTGGTGTACAACTATTAAGCCTGTGTTGCCGACACTGGGTATAATCGATTTAAAAACCGGAAAATTGGTGTCAATCCTCACGCTGTAAACGAGGTAGTTTCATTTCCGACTCGTCTGGAGGGAATGGTTATATTTAAATTATTTTCATTTTTCCGCCCTCGTACTCGCTTTGCTTTACGTTGAGTTGTTGAAAACGCAATGCCTCAAGTTGGATGGAAAGAAAACAGATTTTCGATGAAAACGGGTGATAAGTGACAAAATAGTATGGAAAGAGCAATAACGTCCACGGAGCTAGTTTACAATAAAAACAAAATTATGCTTTTGCGCAATCTATAAGTGTAGCAATTTTCATTTACTTGTACTAGAAATGAGCAGCCGCAATACGCTTTGTGATATTAAACAAACAGTAATAAAAGACTGCATTCATAACGCAGAGATTGTTTTTGCTATATATTTTTTTACTTTCAACGGCAAAGCAGCTAATATTTATTATGTGCCTATCGTAACATTTCAGCAATTTATTTTAAATAGCTTAATTCCCAAATAATCATTTCTCATTCTCTGTAAATGTAACACTGACCGTCTGAGCGACTGTCAGGTGTCAGGTGTCAGGTGTGAGTGAAGTTTTCTGTCGTCTTCTAGCTCTAATGAAACAAACCTTCTGTAGCACTCAACTTTTTTAAAATTTATATTATAAATTTTATTAAGAAAGCTTGTATCCAGCTTTTTCACATAAAATTAATAAAATTTAATATGACAGTTGACTACAGACTGAAGCGATGATTTAATTACTTATAGTATTTCTCTTCCTCCTTAGGCACTAGATATAAGTTACTCAAAAAACTGTTGATGACAATGATTGTTAAAAATATTATATTTGTGTGTTGCTTTTAAAAAAATATGTGTGAGTATATAGAGTTTAAAGTTAAAATATAAAGATATGAATCTGAAATAATGTTATATTGATATAGTTTTTAGCCTTTAAAATTTAAAAACGATTTAGAGTTTTTGTTAAATATATTATTGTTTTTTTTTTTGGTAAAATATGTGAAAGTTGATATTTATCACAATATTTCGTTCCTGCTTTTGACATACATTTAAATCTCGCTCGTATTCAGGTTCTTGGCAGTTAGCCAAAATAATAGGATAAATTTTAATATATAGTAACACAAACATAAAAAGCCCAGTAGCACTAAGTAGTGGGCACTGACCAGTGCCTACATACATAGTACATGTATATAGAAAACTTACATAGGTACTTAAATAATAATAAATTAAAATGAAATATATATATTAAAATTATAACTTTTAAAATAAATTAAAATTATAACTTTTCCGACAAGCAAAACGCGGCGTTGATTTCCGCCATTCAATACGCAATGCCACCAGAAAGACAGGAGAAAAGTGAGGAACAGAAGTTTCTGAAATGGGAACAGAGTGTCTGAACACTAGATGCTCGCGTTTCCTCTGCCTGCCCTGCTATGTGCGTAACGCAAAAAATAATCTTGTACTTACCTTTGAAAGATTGACTGTCCATAATCCGCCGAATCTCACTAGCTTCAGATCCACTCTCAGATTCACAACACAAAGAGCGAACAGCAGTCGGAGAGTTTGTAGTATTCTTGTCGTTTCTTGATGTGTACAAACTTTTATGATTCATAAAGCTAGTCGTGCGGGTAGGCGGCACGGGAGGCATCTTTACATGACTGTTAGGATCATTATAAGATGCAAAATTCTGAACCACTCCATATCTATTCTTGGCTCCCAAATCTGGGTCAATAGCTTTATGTTCCGTTAAATTTATCGATGATTTTTTCGCTTCCAAAATGCCTCTTTTCGCTTGACGAAGTAGGAAATCATTGGCCTGCGTTAGAGATCCACGACGACGTAATGGCCAATGAGGTTTAAAATTTTCATTTTTTTCTGAGATCATACGGTTAGTGGCATCAGCATGAAAAGTATTTTTGTTATTTATGCATGAATCGCTACGCCTTCCCGGAACTCCTCTAACAAAGAGGACACGAAGAGGAGTACTTTGGTGTAAATTGTCATTCACATCTGAAAAGCGTGATACACTACGACAGCTAGGATCCATGACATGTGAACTAGGATATTTACAATTCGAATAAAATCCGTTTTCAATTTTATGTCGGCTCAAAGAACCGTTCACCGAATGTCTCAATATATATTCGTCTTCTTTCTCTCTTAATTTTTTTATTTTCTCCCAGTAAAATGCTTCAACTCTTTGTCGAGTTTTTTCTTTTTTAATATGCTCCTTTAAATCAAAGTTTTCTTTTGAAAAAATCTGTGGATTAGTAATATTTGACGAAGGTGTTGGGGATAATGCGGAATTATTACAAACATCTACCCTATTCGTGAAATTTCTTTTTTTTTCTGCTTCTATTAAATTTTTTCTGACACGTTCATATGGAGATGCTTTTGCCGGCATGTTAGGAATTTTGTGGCCAGCAGCAATAGGTGAGGTCGGAGCAGAATAATTGTAAGGCTTCTCCGGGTTATTTGTCATTACTTTACCTTGATTATGATTAATAATTTGGGGTTTATCCCTGTTAGGTGATAAGCTTCGAGCGCGAATAGGTTGAATTTTTCGTACTTCCGCTTCTTTCTTTGGTGAAATTAAAAATGTTGTGCTGACCTTTTTTATTTCTGCACCAACAGATGCCGGGTTAGCCTGAACTTTCGTAGCTCTATATACTTCAAATTGTTCCAGTGGTATTTTATCCGTAAGTTTGTCTAAGGAGTGATAATAAACATCCGGAAATGGTATCTCGTGTGGTGAAATATATGAATCGTTCTTAGGTTTGGGGGGCACCTGTGGTTTTGCCAAGTATTTTACATTTTTATTTCCGTCTGAAACGGCCTCATAAGTCTTTTTGATGTTTGTTTTATTTATATTTTTAGAATTTTCCGAAACTAAAGTACTACTTGAAGAATGATTACTTGGAGTATCGATAGCTCTTAAATCGTTATTTTTTCGAGAAAATGAAGCCGTAGATATATTTTCATATATACGCTCATTGTGGTCGTCTGTATAAAATTCAAGTACATTATGTGCGTTTTGATAATAGTTACTATTAGTATCACTAATTTTATTTTTTTCTTTATTTAAAGATTTTTCTTTGTTCTTAGAAAAGAAAATATTTGGAAATATCTTCCGGAAATTATTTCCACGTTTTTTGTTATCATCGCCCATTTTAAATATTAAATGTAAATCGACCTGAAACAATATTTTTTATCATTTAAATTTTAATTATTTGAATAAAGAAGCAGCGTTGCCAGATTTTATATCGATGAAAAGCAGAATTTTTAAACATTTGATGCAAAAAAGCGGGAGTTTTTCAATATTCAACAAATTATGTACATAATTAATGAATAATAAATTAAGCACAGTTTTAAATAAACGTTCCGATGCTGATAGACGTCAATGTAAAATGCTTTTTAACTTGAAGACATCACTTTAATTTATATTGTTTTGAATGACTATTACTATATTTATTATATGTAACGCATTTAAATCTGCAGAGTAGTCATATTAATAAAAAAACTAAAAAATAAATAAAAATTGCAAATAATACATAAGTTACGAATATACTTGTATTTCTATGAAATTGATAGTACCTACCTATTAAACAAAAACTTTAAGGGAAAAAAGTGATTTCTTGCAATAAGTGGCTTGAAAAGCGGGACCATGTCTGTCCCGATAAGACTTTTAATTTTTGAGTTAAAAATCGGGTCGTACCGCAGAAGTCGGTCGGACGTCTGGCAACGCTGATTCATAAAATAATAGATTAACATACATAACAAATAATATACATATTTATAAATAAAATATTTAGTTATAAATTCGTTTAACGTATTTTATATTACTCCTGACGTAATGCTTACTTTATATTTTGTAATTTTTTACTTTAAAAAAGTTATCACTGAAGACAGAATGAAATTAGTTTATGGCTTTGTGCAATAGATGGCGCTGCTTTATATATTTTCTAGGTTTTCTTATTAACGAGAATCTTACAAGCAAATTGAAAATGATCAAATATAAACCATCTATGGGATGTAAATACAGTAAATTTCTATGGTTAGGTTTTATCTATTGAAACTGATTAACTATTTGGACGAGCTGTTACTGATAGATGAGTCACCTCAATAAATAACCTTATCACTTTTTTAGGGAGGTTTGCCGCAATTTAGTCGAATACAAGACAAATAGTATAGTTCATTATTGATAAAATAAAGTTTCATTCTTGTTAAAGAAAATACATTCATTAAATCAAGTAGGTACTTGAAATTGTTATATTTTTAGGCGAATTTATCACTAAGAGTAAAGTTTATAGACTTGCATACGTATGTCACAATTTAAACAAAATTAAAATTCAGTAGCTCACCTTGTTTTCTTTCACAACTTTAACAAAAGTAACTTAAATCTTCTATGGTCACATTTACATTTTCTCTAATAAACACATTCTGAAAGCACTACACATTATTATTTTAAAAACGTTCCCAAATTAAAATATTTATTTCTAAGTTTAATACTCGATATAACCTTATACGAGCGTATCAACATAACATAAGTAAGTATTCATTTTCGCGAAGTTTGAAGGCCAAACTTTAATAGCATTGGCTTAGACTTTCCAGTATAAACATAGAGTCTGTTTTCATACTGTTGTTTCGTAACAAGAGTTCCGTTACACGCAATCCTATTATTTGGCTTTATCTCAAGTACCACTTCATGCCTATTTTTCTTTGATCTATTGTTGGTTGTGAAATATGATATACGTTTAAATTTTATAACATTCACATATACAAATTTACTACATATTTGATTATGAAAATAAAGATTTAGATTACACTGATTTACAAAATGTATGTTATAACACACGGTACACGTTTTACATTATTTACTTTACGATGACATAATTTTAGTCATGAATCAAACATAGATTAAACAAGTATGGCGTTTTACTTAAGCTGTTAATAGATGGCGTGTCCCATTAATAATAATTGAGTAATATTATTTTCGTTTGTTAATTTTGAATCTAAATATGAATAAATAATTAATTGTATTTTAATTTTTATATTTGATATAGACGAGACCAGACCGGGGAATGATACTTGAAACGTTATTATTCCATATCACAGCATTGATTTCTGTGACTTACTTAATATTTAGATTTCAATGTAAAATCTTGTGAAAAAATATAATAATAATTAAAATAAACTATGTTACGTTGATTGAAATGGTGTGTTTTGTTTGTTCAATTGGTAATAATAATTAAAATTAAATTAAAAATTAAATTAGCTTCACGCTATATCCCGCACACAGCAGGGTAGGCAGAGGGAACCTAATGTTAAGACCCTCCGTTCCCCACTTTCTGCCGAATTTTGGAGGCATTGCGTGTTGAGAGGCAGAACTCAACGCCGCGCTTTGCCTCGACACCAGAGCGAAGAAATGCAAATATTAATTTAAGTAAATATTTCATCTCCTCGAGTGGGGATCGAACCCACATCCAGTCGGTTTTACAGTCACACTTTGTACCACTGCGCCACGACTGGCCTCAATTACTGGTAATAATAATTATATTACACAAAATCAATATCGTATTTTAAGTAATTCGTATAGATAAATTACCATACTCATTTTGTTAGTGAAATCAGAGTAACCATGTGTTGTATAAGCTCTTACACATTCAAAGTGCTTGAGGATGTTCCGACCATAGGTAAAGTAGGTCAATTTGAAATAATTAACGTGATGTATTATAGCCCATTTAGCCTTTCTTGATAAATGGACTGTCCGACATGGAGAAATTTTGAAATTGAACTCATAGTTCCTGTTGTTAGCACCTTTAACCAAACAAACAGAAGAAGCATTCAAATTCAAATATTAAGAGTAGATGTAATTAATATAAAGTTAATTATTACCAACCGTACAGTAATAGTAACACAATAAAATATATAGAACAGAATTTATTTAAAAACCAGAGGGGCACAAGCTAGTGTAAACACGACAGGTTATGGGTTCAACTCCCACTCTAGGAAACTTGCTCTGGTAACGAGGCAAAAGCGCGCCGTTGAGTTCAGCCACTCTACACGCAATGCCTTCAGAATTCGGCAGAAAATGCGGAACGGAAGGGTCGTAATGGGAACCGTGTCAGTTCCAAGGTTCCCTTGGGATACAGTGTGAAAAAAATGTTTTAAACAAAAAACAAATTTTGTAAGTTACAATATTATTATGTAACCTATTTGTTTTCACTTTGACAATATCCAAATTAAAAATTATTCGAATAATTTATAAATTACGTCAAATTTTGTTGCGAAAACATAATTGTGCTACAATAATGTCCTCCTTTCGTCGATGTATAACGCGCTTAATGAGTACTCAACATTTAGTAAAAAGAGTAAATAATGATAAAGTAAGAGATGTGAAACGCTTTTACTCTGATGAACCTACGGAGCCCTTTGACAATTTACCTTTCAGAGTTACTAATAGGTGAGAAAACCCTTTTGCCCTTAAAATGGGATTCATGCTGTATGCGCACGCACATGTGCGGGACACAGCAGAGTAGAAAAGGGGAACCCAATGTTAAGACACTGTGTTCCTCGTTTTCCGCCGAATTCTGGACGCATTGCGTGCCGGAACTCAACGTCGAAGAAATGAAAATATATATTTTATTTCCTCATATAGGGATCGAACCCACAACCAGTACTTTTGTTTTTATACATGCTTATTGAGATTTACTTTTATGAAAGACTTATGTCCGCAGGAACATAACAAAACAATAGTCAATGAACATGGATAATTTAGATTTTTTTAACATAAATAGTATATACCTCCATATATTTTATTTAATAGCTATATTTAATTTTGTTAAAATTAGTCACCCACCTATAAAATAATGATTGATTTGTTTTAATTGTTTTTTTTTAATTACCACTATTACTAGTCTTCAAGTTGAAGAAAGAAGTTGAACTTCTTACTGAAAAAGTATATGTAGTCGCATATCTTGATCATTTTCCAATAGTTATTTTAATCCATCTGTTGTTCAAGTTGCTTAAATTTCCACACCTATTCAGATCCGTTTTTTTTTATTATAGCGAATTACTATTATATATAGATTCAAGTCATTATCTTTATCAAAAAGATCAGTATAACAAAAAGATTAAAATCATTTTAAATAAAACTATTTTAACCGGATTAATCGCGTATATTTAGTTTTTACATTTTTGGAAACCCGACGTTTCGAACACTTTGCAGTAGTCCGTGGTCACGGGTAGACTGAGGTGGCATTCGTCTGTCAGTTGACATAATTACTATATCAAACTACCGCCAACGATTTCTTAATTTCCTCGCGTACTGCCCTGGATTCTTGCAGAATGAGCTAACTGTATCTTGCCCTCTGGTATGGTGGGTCTGAGACTTCAAAGATTTGATGAGTGGGTCCCAGGTGTTAGAAAGCTTCCAGCCGTCCTCTCTATTGAAATTAGGATATTTTTGTATTTCAATAGCCTCACGGATCATTCTAGGAATATATCTATTTTCCTTAGCGAGGATGAGGGGTTTATCAAACCTTATGTAATGGCTAGGTTTATCCACAGTGTGCTCACATACAGCCGACTTTGATACATGCCCATTCTTTATATCTGAGATGTGTTCCTTCACCCTAACACCGATGCTTCTCTTTGTTTGACCAATGTATGATAAGCCACAGTCACAATCTAGTTTGTATACACCTGCACACTGTAAAGGAATGTTACTTTTAACTGGTCTCAAGAATTGGCTCACTTTCTTGTTAGGCTTGAAAATAGTTTTTATGGAAGCTCTTCTTAAGATGTTGCCAATCCTGTCCGTAACCCCCTTCACATATGGTAGAAGTGCCGGCTGTCTCTCTACTGTGGGTGGCTTGTTGGTCTTCTGACAACGCTGGCGGGGAACTGGCAGCTTGTTCTGATGAAGGGAATTCTTCACCTGGCGAAGCTCGTCCCCTAGATGTTCAGCGTCACAGAGGTGGTGGGCTCTCTGAAACAAAGATTTGCCAACGGTAGATAACTGTGTAGGGTGGTGATGCGATTCACCATTGAGGTATCTATTGGTGTGCGTGGGTTTCCTATATACTGTGTGGCCTATTGTGCCATTGGGATTTCTTATGACTAACACGTCGAGGAAAGCTAGGGAATTATTGGCCTGTAACTCTATTGTGAATTGAATATTGTTATTAATAGAGTTAAGATGGTTTAAGAATATATAACTATAGTCCGTAGGTAAAATTGTAAAAGTGTCATCTACGTACCGCTTATATATCCTAGGTAGACAAGGCGCAGAGCTAAGAGCCATCTCCTCAAAGTCCTCCATGTATATATCAGCTATTACCGGGGACACAGGCGAACCCATAGCAATGCCATCTATTTGTAAATAGAATTCTTGATTGAACATTAGATATCCAGATGTGAGGCAATGTTCTAAAAGTTCAAGATATTCCATGGGCATATTGTTTTCCTCTAGTTTCCGCTTGACAATCCTGATGCAGTCCTCAATGGGTATACTGGTGAACAGCGACTGGACATCAAAACTGACCATGGTTTCATTGTCAGCTAGCTTAAGGTCTTTCAGCTCGCTAACAAAATGGTAAGAATCCCTGACATAAGATGTTGTGTGGCCACGCAGTGGAGAAAGTACTCTAGCGACATGTTGAGCCAGTTTATACGTTGGTGTATCGATTTGGCTGACTATTGGTCTAAGAGGTACATCTTTTTTGTGTATTTTTGGTAACCCATACAACTTCGGAGGTTTCCAAAAAGGTTTCGGAGGTTACCAAAAATACACAAAAAAGATGTACCTCTTAGACCAATAGTCAGCCAAATCGATACACCAACGTATAAACTGGCTCAACATGTCGCTAGAGTACTTTCTCCACTGCGTGGCCACACAACATCTTATGTCAGGGATTCTTACCATTTTGTTAGCGAGCTGAAAGACCTTAAGCTAGCTGACAATGAAACCATGGTCAGTTTTGATGTCCAGTCGCTGTTCACCAGTATACCCATTGAGGACTGCATCAGGATTGTCAAGCGGAAACTAGAGGAAAACAATATGCCCATGGAATATCTTGAACTTTTAGAACATTGCCTCACATCTGGATATCTAATGTTCAATCAAGAATTCTATTTACAAATAGATGGCATTGCTATGGGTTCGCCTGTGTCCCCGGTAATAGCTGATATATACATGGAGGACTTTGAGGAGATGGCTCTTAGCTCTGCGCCTTGTCTACCTAGGATATATAAGCGGTACGTAGATGACACTTTTACAATTTTACCTACGGACTATAGTTATATATTCTTAAACCATCTTAACTCTATTAATAACAATATTCAATTCACAATAGAGTTACAGGCCAATAATTCCCTAGCTTTCCTCGACGTGTTAGTCATAAGAAATCCCAATGGCACAATAGGCCACACAGTATATAGGAAACCCACGCACACCAATAGATACCTCAATGGTGAATCGCATCACCACCCTACACAGTTATCTACCGTTGGCAAATCTTTGTTTCAGAGAGCCCACCACCTCTGTGACGCTGAACATCTAGGGGACGAGCTTCGCCAGGTGAAGAATTCCCTTCATCAGAACAAGCTGCCAGTTCCCCGCCAGCGTTGTCAGAAGACCAACAAGCCACCCACAGTAGAGAGACAGCCGGCACTTCTACCATATGTGAAGGGGGTTACGGACAGGATTGGCAACATCTTAAGAAGAGCTTCCATAAAAACTATTTTCAAGCCTAACAAGAAAGTGAGCCAATTCTTGAGACCAGTTAAAAGTAACATTCCTTTACAGTGTGCAGGTGTATACAAACTAGATTGTGACTGTGGCTTATCATACATTGGTCAAACAAAGAGAAGCATCGGTGTTAGGGTGAAGGAACACATCTCAGATATAAAGAATGGGCATGTATCAAAGTCGGCTGTATGTGAGCACACTGTGGATAAACCTAGCCATTACATAAGGTTTGATAAACCCCTCATCCTCGCTAAGGAAAATAGATATATTCCTAGAATGATCCGTGAGGCTATTGAAATACAAAAATATCCTAATTTCAATAGAGAGGACGGCTGGAAGCTTTCTAACACCTGGGACCCACTCATCAAATCTTTGAAGTCTCAGACCCACCATACCAGAAGGCAAGATACAGTTAGCTCATTCTGCAAGAATCCAGGGCAGTACGCGAGGAAATTAAGAAATCGTTGGCGGTAGTTTGATATAGTAATTATGTCAACTGACAGACGAATGCCACCTCAGTCTACCCGTGACCACGGACTACTGCAAAGTGTTCGAAACGTCGGGTTTCCAAAAATGTAAAAACTAAATATACGCGATTAATCCGGTTAAAATAGTTTTATTTAAAATGTATAATAATCGTGAAAATCAAAGAACTTATTAGATTAAAATCAACATAATGTTATAAATAAATTATAGTATGCTTCTTATGTGTCGTGTAGATTATCAGTTAAAAATAGAATATTCTAATCAACCTAAATAACCAAGTCTAAATAGTTTAAAATATTATTATATACATATATATATAAAAAAAAGCAAATATCCCGACTGCATAATTTCTCATGTAACATCTCATTTAACATCTCTCCTTGTGAAAATGTACCTAATTGGTAGAAAATTATTCAATTCTAGGGCCAGATTATAGCCCCAATGAACAATTGGACTTGTTTTTTTTCTTTTGAATTTCTAGCAGTCGTGATTTTTTTCACACTTATTTGTTAGGAATTATTACATTCGCCATTATAATTTTAGCTATTAGAACAATTTCGCAATCTTGTAGTTTCCTTGACGGAATTCCTGTCGTGGGAATTTGAACATGCTTTCACAGTTCACTAACAATGTCTAGACTAGCGTAATAAGGGCCGACTAACGATATACTAAAAAAATAGGTACCTGCTATACCTAAGTATGTAAATTCGCAAGAGTGGCTGGTAAAACGACTAAATCACTATACTATATCCTAAAATGTTACTTAAAATGAAAAATCATAAAAGATAACGATAAAAATGAAACGATATCCCTCTTGACATAGGTCGATGTTTTATTTTTGATAGTACGGCGTCTAGTCCCCTAGTTTAATTTAATTTCCCAATTCAATTTTCCCAGGGAGCGCAAGGAGTTCTCCTCTCTCATTATTGCATTAAGGAAGTTAGTATCGTATAGATTTGAACTCGACTCTTGCATTTGTAGTTTGTAGTTTTACCACTAAAACCAACTCACTGCTATAACTAAATCGTCAACTAAGGCAAGTAGGAATTTTCTTAGAGCATTATAATAATTTTTAAAGATTTAATTACATTTGTTGCAGATACACACTGACGTTAACATTTGCACTTTTATTTGGGGTTGGCTTATGGGCTCCTTTTCTAATCGTTTGGTATTTAATGGCCAAAAGAACTATGTAGAGTCACCGATGGAATGTTTTGCTAACTTAAAAACTTTTAAATATATCTAAATGAAAATGTCTTAATTTTATTTCTAATATCATCATCCTACTTTAATAATAAAAAAAAATATGAACAATAGTGATATTTTTTTAAATACAGACTACCTAATTTCTATGTAATAATTTCTGTAATGTCAAACTTCATTTATAAATATTAATATTACGTTAAATAAATCGACTAAAATATTACAAGCCAAATCTCATGTTTTTAAATTATTGTTTAGAAATCATAGAAAATCTATCTGCAAAACCCATAACAACGATCTTTTTTAATTGGGGGCACTTTTCATGACTATTTTTAGTTTAATAAGTGCATTATAGTATGTGTCTCTTTTCCTGAGGATCTCGGATTCAAATGAACCCGGCGTAGTTATCTAAGAGTATAAACGCCGATTTCACTATCATGAGAAGCTCATATGCTAATTTTGCCGCTATTACGCATATTCACTTCCACCCTCTCAAGCATCGCAGCTCTTGCTCTCCACTCTGCCGGCTAATCAACGCAAGTCAGAGGTGGGGTTGAGATTACAATTCGCCTCTGAAGGGCTCAGGTTCGTGGGGATGCCACTTCCTAATAACCTCAAGGTGCACGGCGGGCTTATTGTTATTAGGATCATTACTAGCATACGAGCTTATTGAAGGTAATGGAAATGTTTATTGGAAACATTAATAAATATCTCCACGAAATACAGCTTATGAATATCATAAGTTGCATTTATTGACCTACATATAGACTAGATGAAGGCATCGTTAGACAAGACGTTGTATTTTTTTTACATGAAATACGTATTTTCGTATAGGTATAAATGTAAGGCGAACCTTATGTGAGTTTCTTTATGTCGTAGTTCCTGTATGTTTAAATAATGATAATTTAATGGGTATGTTTTTCCCCAATGTATAGGATGTAAACTTGCATCCGATTATCGAACATTATTCATAAAAATAAGTAAATAGGTATACTTAACAACAATTTAAACCCGGAAAAATGGTTTTTAGAGGCTAATCGTGACGCAGGGGCACAATCGAGCGACTGTAGACGCGATTATGGGTTCGCTTGACTGACAAAACCGTAACCAACTCTGTTTCTTTTTTAACCAGTCTTTTGGTATGGGCTGCTATTTACTAAAGTTTTGTAAAATTTGAGAAAGTAAAAAAAAATGAGGAGGAATATATACAATTAGATGTAATTACGTTCAGCAGCTTTATTATTCTTAAAAGTGGAAGAGATTCTTCGTTCCACCAATGAGGAGACGATAATAAATTACACACGCCTGGCTTACCAGGGATATAACAATCAGCTGCAGAGTAACATTAATAGTTTGTTCGTTGCGGGCTAAAGAATTTTCTACATTAATATTGGGAAAATTTGCTCAGGTGTTCTCCTCTGAAGGAGATTTAACAGTACCATTGTACTATTTTTACTGTGTCCATGGGCAAAAGTAATGGAGAATAAAGGAGTATTATAAGTGATAGAAGCTGCGTTGTTCGGTTGATTCTTAATATTATGAATGTTAGACAAATTATTAGTTAAAATGAGTAAACGATAATGTAAAAGTTGTTCAGCAGATGGAGAATGAGATGAGGAAGAATCAATGGCACAACCACACTACCAAGAGTAGATGAACCTTAAAAAATGACATTTAGATAAGCTACTTTGTCATAACCTACTGGTCTTGGAGAGTGAGGACGAGCAGATTTGATCGATGGTCGTTTTTCTATAATAGGAATGTGGTATTATCACAAGAGGCTAAAAAAGCTTCACCAGAGTGAAATTGGGAACATTTAAAGCATCTTGGCATTGAACGACGGATACTTTTTGCATTTCCAAACCTGCAATAGTAATTACACTGAATAATGGGTAAATTATCAAGTTCTACACTCATTGCGTTATAGAATATATATATCTTTTTGGGTAACACTTGTCATGTAAAAGCTATATATATATATATATATATATATATATATATATATATATATATCCGATCCGATTGTCGTGATAGATTTATCAAACCACTAAAAGCCGAAACCTATTTATTTTATCGAGACAAATATTGGTTAGATCGTATTTTATTCCTTTGAATTGTGGAAACGATCCACACAAGTATCTGATCAAATCGAACATGCATAGTCTGTGTCCGTCAAATTGTTGGTTGCAACTCGCGGCCATGTTAATATTATTGACGTAAGAAACAAGGATTGGACGGTGAATCTTGTAGTTTCAACTGAGCAATTTCTAAGTAATATCAGAACCTTAAGTTATCAAAATGTTTGAGAATATGTACACATAACTAATTGTGATGAAATATTAATAAACAAAAATGTACTTTGATTGTAACTTCAGTTGTTTTTTCTTATAGTTGACGCCACACCTGCATTCGTTGTTGGTGTTGAATATGTCTGAACATACATTTTGTAGTAGAATCGGAAAAATAAAATTTAAAACTACTTTATTTTCTCTTTGATTATAATAATATTTTATAAAAATAGTATATTTTGTGGGAATAGTGAAATATTTCAATCATGGAACTTTTGTTTATATTGTGTCTTGTTTCATTTGGACTAGCATATGATAAAGGTAAATATAAAAAATCATAGGAAGCCATTATTTTCAATTTGTATGATCTTCTATATAATATTAAAAGGAACAATATTTAAAGCTTTTGACCATTTTTAGCCTCCTTCTATGGTGCAAGTTACATTTCATACCCACTTCAGGAAGCCAAAGGAGTAACTGACATAAGCTTTAGGTTTCGAACACATTTATCTGACGCCCTTTTATTACTAGCCGCAGGAAAAACTGACTATTGCATGGTGAGTGATTGTAGCAAATCATACTATGTTTAAATAATTACAATTCATTAGGTACTAAAAATTAATGTAACAAATCTTCATATCTTAGATTCGCTTAGAAGGTGGTAGACTTAAATTGCACATAAATCTTGGTGCTGGTGAAAGTGAATTATCATCAATAAAAGGGGACTTCCTAAATGATACCCAGTGGCACCATGTCAGCATCATTAGACGGGAAGCCAATCTCACTATGAAGGTATTTATTATATAATCATAAGATTACTATAAAGTGAAGTCTTATTTTTTTGTTAAGAAAAAACATTCTGATTGGTATATATTTTTTATATTATCATAGATTACAACATTATGGTTTGAATAAACTTTTGTATTTGTTTGTAAAATAACTATAAATCATTAATAACAATGTAGATGTATATTTTTTTTCTCAAGTGCTATCCAATTAAAATATGTATGTACAATTTAATATATCTTGTAATGATTGTATACTAATGATATTATATAGCAAAGTATAACATTCTCAATTTGTAAAGTGGCATTTTTAATATATTATGGTAATTTATGTTTGTATTGACAACTGTGCGACTGTAAATGCAATGATTGTGAGTTTGATTACCACTTGGGGGATGCAATATTTAATATTTTCACTCCTTCGCTCTGTTAATAGCACAAAAAGCAGCATTGAGTTGCAACTCTCAATACCTCAAGAATTAAGTGGAAAGTGTGGTATGGAAGTGTTTTAAAGTGAACAAAATGTCTTAAGGTTAGGTTCTCAGGTTCCCTCTGCTTACATGGCTATATGCAGGAAACTTGCATGAATCTAACAAAAAAATACTTCATAAGTATATTATAGCACAACCTATCACATAATCTAGGAAGATTTAGCTATTTCATTTCGTTACTTTATCCAGAAGTGTAACTTTATTTATAGAAGCTTACATTATAAAGGACATCTTTAAGTTCAATTTTTCTAATAACTACAACTTCATTGTATGTATTCATATAAACTAAATTATAGTATCTTTACTATTTTACTGAAATATAAAATATATAATACATTACATTACAAAATTCAAATCAGTATTATTATTAATATTATCTATCAGCTTCACACTGTATCCCGCACACAGCAGAGTAGGCAGAGGGAGACCTAGTGTTAAAACACCCTGTTGCCCAATTTCTGCCATTCAAGGAGTGAATAGAGATCAAACCCAAAACCAGTTGATTTTGCAGTAACACTTTGTGCCCCTGTAGCCACAACTAGCCTTAAATCTAGATATGAGACAAAAAATTTACCTTAAGACTTGGCTAATTATTTATATGTTAGATCATTGTATTAAAAAAGCATTAGGTTTATGTGTTGTGAAAAATGGCAAATTTCTTTTATTGCTTTTTTGAACTACTAGTAAACATAGTTTTGGATTACATACACATTTTAAAAAATGCATAAAGAACAATTTTAATGAATTTACGAATTGATTATATGTATGTATATATGGCCAGTTGAGGTCCAGGAGTGTGTGACTGTAAACACAACAGGTTGTGGGTTCAATTCCCAATCGCTAAAAATAAATAAGTAATATTATCATTTTTTCGTTCTGCTATCGAGGTGAAGCGTGGCATTCGACACACAATATCTCCAAAATGGGAGCTTATGTCGTGATATCCTTATTCCTACCCATCTAAAACAGTCATGCTGTAAATTATGTAGATTATAGATACTGTAATTGAAGTGTATTGTGAGTTATTTTTCGTTAATTTCTGTTGCGTCATTGACTTTGGCTGTTTACTTTTAGGTTGACGACAATGTTGTAAAGAAGAGGCTGCCGGGTCGTTTCTTTGAACTGAACATACATTTCGGTATATTTCTCGGGGGGCAAGGGGATTTTTCGGAGCTTTTTCTCGGTCACATGGAGAATTTCCGCGGTTGTATGGAAGACGTAAGTTGCTGATTTGTTTACTGTAACATTTACTATTAATAAAATTTGCTTCATATATGTAAACCTTATACATAACTTTTAGGTATACTACAATGGTGTAAAAATAATAGAAAAGGCACGTAGTCGCACTGGCTCAGTCCACGTTGAAGGGGTTACATGGAACTGCGCGCCCGAATTCGATGCCGATATTAATTCCGATATAAGTTTTATTGATGAAAGTGCTTACTTAGTTTTACCTAGAATCAATTCAAGAGCTGGAGGAAGGTAAAGTCCTATTTTCTTTTCTATTAATATAAATTTCTGTATTTTTTTAAAGAGAAGAATTGCAAATACTATAAAAAAATATTTCGCAGGTGGCAAATAGAATTTAAGACAATTACTCCAAATGCTGTTATACTTTATAATCCCGGTGGTGGTCGTGGATCAGATTTTTTGGCTGTGGAGATATTGGAGGGGATTGTACGGGTCAAAATGGCGAGGGGCCAGATTGTACATAGCGAAAGAGTGAACGACGGACAATGGCACAAAATTCATTTACTTTTCAATCCTTCTTTAATCGAGGTAAGCTTATAAATAAAAATATATATATATGTGCTATGTATATTGTTAACAAAATTCAATTACAGTTGCGAATGTAATATGAAACTTTGGAATATTTGTAAAATATATGTTGTAGAGGTCCTAATTGAATAAATTGGTTTTTTATAGCTGATATGCGAAAAATTTCATTACACAATTCTCACTCAACAAATTCAACAAATTATGCTTTGCGAATTTATAAAGTTTTTAACGGTTTATTTTATTTAATTGCAATTGGTTTGGTTATAAAATTATTAACTATTACTATTATTGCCCCAATTTTTAGATTTCGATTCTCTGTGAGAGTATATTAGATTGACACCAATATTTTATTTCAACATTTAAGATACCCATAATATGATCAAAATGTTCTAAGTTTTCAAATTATAAAGAAATTAAAGAAAAATATTTTAAGCACAACTTTTTTGTTTAAAATGTGAGCCCAGTCACTGTTAACAATTCGAATTGTTGAATCGTAAAACGTTACTGAACCATTAAAGTAGTCACATAATTATTGACCTTATTCCTATCCAACCATATAATAAGGTCGAGTTAAAAATTGTGACATTTAACTGTCTGGTGCAGTATTAGTCGTAGTATTGGGCATAACATTATCAAACCTTCAGTGTACATTTTTGGGCGCTGTATTTTATTCGAAAAATTCTGAAAAACAAATGTAAACATATAATATGTGTGTGCAATTCAGTTTTATTTATGATTGCCATCACCATTGTCTTTGCTAGCGGTTCAAGCAGTGGTTGTGGGTTCGATTTAAAATAATAAATACTACATCAGTTTCCTTGTATGGTCAGATATATACTTCTAAAATGAGCTTAAGTTAGATTGATATTTTACTATAAACTCTACTCTATGTGCCAAAAAAGCTACATACAAATGTGTGAAAGAAAAAGATTATTAATATTTTTTATTTATGTTATAACCAAGTTTTGTATGATTTTTAAAATTCATGAGGGTTAAGATATATATCAATGTTATGGTTCAAAATGCATAAGGCGAATTTTCATTTACATTTTATTGCAGAGATGATGTGCTATTGATGTGTATTGTAGGAACAAATGCTAAAAATTTATTGCAAAATTAGATTTTAATATCTATACCAAATAATATTACTAAATTGCACTATTCATAATATTGAAAGTAAAAACCATCCATAAAATACCTTGAAATTGTTGTCAATGAAGAAATACATATATTATTACAAATTTTTCTTATATGGTCTTTATTATAAATAATCACGATATCAATAATATTTTGTGGTTTTTGCATTGTGTTCCTAAAACATTTAACTTAAATTTGCATACATTTTATTAAATATACTTTCATTTGTTGCATTACAGCTTTCAATAGACAACATAGCTATGAGTACACAAATAGAAAGTGGTGGTACCAGATACTTAGATTTATCCGACTCATTCTATCTAGGAGGTATTGAAATTGAGAAAAGGCAGCGAGCCTTTGCTAAAGGAATAAAAGCGGCTGATTCTAGTATTATGGTAAAATAATTTTCATTTGTATTTTAGTTTATTTATCAATATTTTAATTAAATGAATAATACATGAACATATCATGGCATATTTGTATGTCTATAATTCATGACATATTTGTATGTCAGCTGCAAAGGTTGTGGATTGGATTTCCACTTGCTATATTAATTAAATATTTTCATTTCCTAGCTCTGAGGTGAATTCCGTCATAATGTCCTTAATTTTGACAAAAATTTGGGAATGGAATACCTTAACACTAGCTTCCTTCCCTTTTATATACTCTATATCGTGTGGGAGTAAGTATACTAATATTATTCAACATATACTATGTTTTATAGCTCCGTTCTCCACTGTAGAGTTTGGCGCAAAATCATTTTATTGTTCTGGTGTCAGGCAAAAAGTATTCAGTTCCGCTACTCAACCCGCAATGCCTCCATAATTCGCCTGAACGTGTGAAACAGAGTCTCTTAACACTAGGTCCCCTCTGCTTACACTGCTGTGTGTGGGATACAACGTGAAACTAATTTATTTATTTTTATTTATATACTATGTTGGATTTCAGGGTTGTATCAAACCTATTGAAGTAGACGACAAACTTTATGGGCTTCCTAACGCAGTGGTGTCCTACGGTATTAGTCCTAGATGCGTGTGGTGGTACCCATGCCACGCAGGGACCAGTCCACCGTGCGTGCCGCGGGCGACCTGTGAACAGCATGGTGTTGATCATTTCACTTGTAAATGTGATAATGATCTGTGTATAAACCCAGATTATGCAGAGAAATATAAGGTATGATTGAACGGTTTGCTTGTGCTCTTGAAAACATTTGTTACAAAAGTAACCAGAGTAAACGCGACGGTTGTTGATACGAATTTCCTTTGGGCAATCGTTTCCCGTTTGCATTATATTCATATCATTCTGGTAAGTCGACTAAGCGCAGCGTTGAGTACCGCCACAAAATATATAATTTCGATGGATTAGTGGAAGGTGAGGAATGAAGTTATTTCACAGTGAAACCTAGATTTCTTCTGTCCATCCTGCTATATACTGTGTTAAGATAAAAAAATAAAATAATAATATAAGTTTTTTTTGTATTTTTAGGTCTTCTCTAAATTGAGCAGTGAACTAGAACTAGTAGCATTGTATCCATTAACAGTACAAGAAGGTGGAGTTGCGGTTATTACTACACAGAATATTGATGTGATCTTAGACCACCATAAATATGGCGTGAGACCCTCCGGAGTTCTACTGCATGTGGCCCAGTCACCTCAGCATGGTCGCATAGCTGTAGACTTGACCTTACAAAGAAATTTACCTCAGTATAACTTTGTCGAGGGAGAGAAATCTAAACAGTTCTTTACACTCATGGATTTATCAAGAGATAAGGTTTCTAAAACTTTTAATATTACTTTTACAAATGTGTTTTATAGGGACAAATTCCCCGCTTTTATTTATAATTTATAAATCTTATATAACTCTTTGTTAGTATTGGATCTTATACTGATACTAAAAACAAGATTATAACTTTCGGTTTCACTATTGCATTATAAAGTGCCTGATAATCTTATCTACCAGATAGAATACAACTTTTAGTTTCACCGGTTTAGGTTAGGATAGCAACATCTAATAAATAAAATTCGATATGCATATGTTTACTTTGCGCAGTGCGTGCAGTGTGTTTACTTTGTGCAGTGCGTTGTATTGGAAAAGTCAAATCTATTCGATTATTTTTAAAACTGCACTAGACACTTGGACACAGCGGCTGATGCGGCACTAATTGTCGAGTCACTGGTCACAATATTTTTATCATTTAGAGAGACTAGTGTATACACAGAGACACTCAATATACAAGTGGCGGTCGATGTATTCTCGGTCGGTCGTAATTCCACTAATTATTTCGTTAATGATGCTATCTTACAGAGAGAGCATTCACTCGCACTGACGACCCGATTGCTGCCTCTTCCTATGAAAATGTTGAAGGTTAAATTAATAGCCGAGATGTTAATCTTTCTATCAATATCATACACACTGTTCATCATAGTGGCCTTAACATTTTAAAAGTCAGTGCAAAGTGGGTCCCGCGAATGCTCACAGCGCCACACAAAAAAGGAGACATAATGGGAGTCAGTAGACTGAAAAAAAAAATTTTGTTTTGGTTAATTTATTAATTTTTTCATGCCAATACCAATAATATATTGAACGCCCGTCGTATATTGAATGTAGTATTTAGTGCCATAGTCTATTTACTATCTTAAGTAATTTGTATCTCAGTAACAGTTGGTTATATGAGATGATTGACCATATGTGATATAGCCTGTAACATGCTTATTTTATATATGGACTATCCAGTATTCAACACAAAAATGTTACTTGTAATTCGACCCAGTAGTTACCGGAAGCAATAGGTTAAACTAAACACACAAAATTTTGTAATAACAAGAACAAATAGTTTATAACATTAGTGGCTTACAACAACGTAATAAAACAATATTAAAATTGTGCAGGTCCGCTACGTACACGATGGATCCGAAAACCACCAAGATGCAATAGTTCTTGAAATGGAATTAATACCCGAAACTAAATTCACTTTGCCAAGTTATCTGCAGGGTCGTAACTCCTTCGTTCTCCATGTCAATGTGACACCGGTTAACGACCCGCCTGTGCTTAATCTCCTTCCTGGCAAAGTATTAAGACTTACCCAGGTTTGTATGTTACTGATCTACCACTTTCTTTTTCATATAATTTATATTTTCTTCATTATTATGGGCAATTTATTTACTAGTACATTCATATACGCAAATGTCTGGTCGAAGAAATTAATTACTTTTGTGACAAATGATACTAAAATTATTTTCTGATTAAAACAAATTTGTTATTATCCTTTTAACTATTACAAAAACCTTTCTGTAATAAACCTATAACTTATTTCTACAACTATTGCACAAACATAACATTTATAATGTTCTCTCATTATATATATACAAATCTTAAATTAAAAATTTACTTGACTTATTCTTCCATAAAAAAAAGCTAAATCGTTGTCTCTTGTTAGAAAGCATGATACTACCATATTAATGTTTTATTTTTTTAATTTTAACTTATGTTTATATTTTAATTTGATTTCAGAATATTACCGTGCGCTTCAATTAATTTTTTTGATTTGCTTTTGAGTAGTTGCATGTTTTGTTTGGCACGATCCACAAATAATCCGAAGTAGACATTAAATTGAGTGAGTATAACTTAGCATACTATTATTAATAATTATAAATTCTATATAAACATGAATGATATTCAATAAGGGGATCAAAATGAGAATTTTTTGTAATTTTTAATAAATATAGTAAAGAACTCTTAGCGTTTGTTTTATTATAGGTACAATATTGATATTTTAGTAAAACAACAAGAACAGTAAAAGTTTATTGTTAAAATATGAAAAGTAAAGGAAGCAATGTTTTATCCATACTAAACCTAATTCACGAAAGGCAGATCTGTTAATTTATTACACTAACCGCATATCTATGAGTCTGAACGTCGATTGCGTGAACTGATGCATGTATGCATGAAGTTAACCTTATAGAACTAGAATTAATACTACATTTGTACTTCATTTTCTGATACATGTAATTTGTACTGTATTTATTACCTACTGATATAACAAAGTGTATAAAATAATTTTGTTAAATACCATTGTAATTAATATACAATTTATGATTAAATATTTAATTGGTAAGTTGATATTATCTATAGGATGTTTTATATACAATTGACTAGATGTAAGAAAAGAGGAATTAGATATTGTTTAACTTTTAAAGCAAAAGTCCAGTTCATAAAAATGTAAATGTATATAATATGTTTATATTATTCTTAAAACATAATAAGAAGAAGAGCAGAGAAGTGAAGGAACAACGCTACGTGATATGTCTATTCACGTTACTCCAGTGTCGATCAAGTACTAGACTAAACTTAGTACTGGAACGAGGCTGGGTCAATGTGGGTCTGACGCTACCGCTTATAGTACAACAACTAAGAAGACATCTATAGAAACGTTGATGTTTTTATCTACTTACTAAGATTTTTTGTTTTTACTTATTACTTTCTATTCTTCTTTTCTTTTCACTTTCCCTTTTATCTTTTGTGTTTAATTTTGTTTACGAAATAAGTACTTATAATTTTTAGGAATTGTTGCAAATGTTAAACTGGACTTTTGACCTAAGTGTTGGTACGAAAAAAATAGGCAGACTCTTTTTGCTTGTGATCCGTATATTTAACGTTTATAATAATTTGCTCAAACACATATAATATCAATAAAAACAGAATAAAAATAGTAACAATTTACTTAATACTATAAATAATGTATAAGAAATGAGAGTAATTACAGTATATGAACAATCAAAATACCAAAAAAATAAAACATATCAATATAACAACTTTGACAAAAGATAATTATTTATTAAAGGGAACAAGGAAAGCTATTACATCCGAAGTATTAAAAGCTGAGGATCCAGACACTCCTCCGGAGGATCTACTTTATACTGTGTTGCATGGGAAGAATGAAGCTAACAGGTATTTTATATCTTGTATTATTATTATTTTGTGGCATCCTATAATATCGTTCATAAATTGACTTGTAATTGTAGCGAAAATGCGAATTTAATATTTTATTTCTTACTGTATAATGATGCATACCTATTTCTATACCGTAATCAAAGCGATTGGTTCAATTATATACTTTTGCAATATTAATATATAATGCTATGTATATAAATGTTATAAGTTTGGAAATAAAATCTTAATCTATATTTGTAAATAAATAATTTATATTTTACTTTATTATTATTTTTACTTATTATTTTAATAGTGGTCATATCGAAATGTCTGGTCAGCCAGTGGACTCGTTCACGCAGCAAGACATCGACACCGGCGTGATATCGTACGTGCACGGCACTGGGGATAAACAACTTAATAAGACTTCGCTTCGCCTTACGCTACAAGTAAGCACTATTTATGTTTTCTTTTTTAGCTTGACTGCCAAAAGACAAAGGAAACCTACATTAGGTTCCCTTAAACAGATTGTCCCACATTAAACATTCAATTTTGAAGGCGTTCTGTGTTGAGTCAATGCCGCGCTATATTTTGTTAATATAGCGGGGAAATGAATATAATCCATTCCTTCTAAACAGAAATTGAACCCATGACCGTCGCGTATATCGTCAGATAGTACAGTCTTGAACCCAAGGTTCATAGTACAATTTATGTACTAATAATATTTATATAGGCCATAACGCCATCTAGACTACACATGTATAAGACTGTAAACGATTCTTATTTAAAAGAATTTTTATATATATTTCTCATATATTTAATTATTTTTACGTGGTAAGACATTAGTAGGTCTGGTTGTAATTTATCACATATTTTCTTTATAAATTTGTAGAAAATGAAATATGCTCCCTGCCTATTCAAAATATTCGGAGAATGCATAAAGATGAAATGTAAATATTAGGTCGGGCAGAAATCGATCTGACTAGGGGGATCTGACTATTATTTGTAACTTGAATTTTACGTGAGGCCTCGCTCGTTTAAACTTATTGTCATATTAAAGCCAAATTATACCTATGACTTATTTTGGTGTATAAGTTACAATACGTACATCTATCTATACTTTTATTTAAATCGTAACCAATCGGTGTCTGCACATAGAAGATGAATCAGAAAAAACTATTAGTTGTGGATACGATTCTCATTCAAGGGATGATAAATTATTTTCATTGTGGAAATACTCATTTTATAGGTGAAAAGACAAAACATGGAATTGCGCCACTCAATACAGGCAATGTCTCAAAAGTTGAGCGAAAAATGCTTATACGTTCCTGCTATATTTATATAGGTCACAAATATTAAAGAAAATTGTATACTCAAATATTTATTTGTTCTAAGGTTTCAGACGGCATAGAAACGAGTGGCCCGGGCGTTCTTCGCATATCAATAGTGCCGCTGCAGGTCCGTCTAGTGAACAACACCGGTCTGTTCCTGGTTCATAACTCGTACGCCGTCATCACTTGTGACAACCTGACGTTTACTACGAACGCAGATGAAACTAATGTGCATGTCAAGTAAGTCATGATGATAATAGTATTTATGAAATATTTTAGAAGCTAGAAGATAACTTTTAATTATTGTAGAATGTTGTTAATAAATCCTTTTTTTTATTGATTTCACTAAATAAATGCTATTAAAAAAATAATATTGATAAGATTAGTTTTAAATATTTATAAATATCTCTATGAGGGCGTCGTGGCGCAGGGGCACAATGGTGTGATTAACGCGATGGTTGAGGATGCTATCCACACTCGAGGGAATAAACTATTATTTATTAATATTTTCATTTCCAAAGCCAATGACAAAAGCCTGGCCTTGAGTTACGTAACGCCTCGAAAACTTCATGTTAAAGTAGGGCACGGAATGTCCTAAATCTATATTTCCTGTGCTTACCCTGCTGGGAGTAGGATACAGCGTGAAGCTGAAAAAAAAAATCTATATTATAAATAAGTAAATCTAATATTTTTACAGATATGACATAGTGAAACCTCCACAATTTGGTGTGGTGGAGCGTCTCAGAGTCTTAGATAGTACATGGCAGACCGTCGATTCATTTACCAGCGAGATGATTAACTTTGGCCGTGTAAGATACATGCACATCCTTGGTAATCCTACCCATGATGAGTTTAAGGTAAGAAGCCAGTAAGAAAGTACCAATAAAACTATGTACTATTAGAACCATGTCTAATATTTTTTTTGTCATCAGTTCAAAGCATCCGTGGGTACAGTGCGAACGAACACGTTATACGATTTTCGACTTACGTTTATAAAACTCGAATTATACCAGTCTACGAACGAGGAGTTAGTATTAAATAACACGAGGGAGGCGTTCATATCGTCCCTACATCTTAAATTCAAAACGAAACCAATCTCTTTATCTGGTGATAGAATTATTTATACTATTTTGAAGCCACCGAAGTATGGCATTCTTCACTTGTCGTCAGGGAAACATCACTTGCAAGTGCACAGTTCATTTACTCAGCAAGACATCGATGCGGACCTTCTATGGTACAGGCTGCACCGACGCGCCTATTCTCACATACAAGATGAATTCACCTTCGTAGTGGGAGCTACGGAATGTGAAAATATTACTGGAGTTATGACTATCAGACATGTTCCTGGCACTTCCACCTCCGACCACTTGTCTGGGAGAGTGCATACTACTTTAGAACGACTTCAAGTTATAGAAGGTTCTCGGATGGCAATACCGTCAACTCATCTCAATTTCAGAACAGATGTTGTTACGAATTTAGTGTTTAACATAACACATTTACCGAAACATGGAAAAATAGAAGTTATAACTGATAACTTGAAGATTTTAAGAGATAACACTACTTATTTTACACTGCAAGAGCTAAATTCTGACAGAGTATACTATTCGCACGACGACTCAGAAAGTAGACACGATTCTTTTCATTTCATGGCTCTCAGTCCAGAACCTGAAGATTTTCAATATGTTGGTGTGTTCCATATCGACATAATACTTAAAAATGATAACAGTCCGGTACGTGCTAATGAGAAGGTATTCCACATAGTGCACGGGGGAGCAAGACTTATAACGTCTAGAGATTTGAGCTACACTGATGCTGATTTAGATACAAAGCCCTCGGATATTATATATACTGTTCAAAGATTTACAAAAGACCCACCCAATGGAGGTATTTTCCGCGCGGATAATCCGTCGGAACAAATAGCTCAGTTCACGCAAGACGACATAAACAAAAACCTTGTCCTGTTCAAACACCAAGGCAAGGAGTATGGGAAAATGTCATTTTGGATTTCAGACGGATTGTTTGATGTCAATGGTAACTTGGAAATTCAAGCGTCACCACCGTTCATAAGGATGTACCCTTCGAATGGTTCTATAGTCGAAAATGGCAAGGCTGTTGTTATTACCACTAGAGATATGCAAGTACGTAGTTATTTTGTGCTAGATTATTGTTTCATGTTAAATTCACATGTATAAAGAAAACTTCATTATACATCACTTTTATTATATTGGATATTTTTTATTTTTTCTTTTATTATAAAGGTGGACACAAACATGAACTGCCTAGAAGAAGACATCCGCTATGAAATAACACAAGAACCGAAACATGGATCCATAGAAGTTGGCGAAGGACAAGGGGCGATTAGTTTTACCCAGCTCGATATTGTCGCCGCAAGAGTTTCTTACAGACATCGCGAACCGAAGACACCTACAGATATATTTAGGTATTTAAATGCATTTTTTAACTTCTTTGTATTGAAAATTTAAATACTTAGTTACTTACATTAGCATTGTATTTATTATGAAAATAATTTTTAGTTTGCAACAAACGTAATGTTTATTTATGTATTTTTATTATTTAACAATATATTCTATTTATATTCAACCCAAATTGATACAAAAAATTGAAGAAATTAATATTTCTTAAAAATTTAAATCAAAATTTTGTTTTAGATTTAAAGTGATGTGTTTAGAGGCATGGGGAGAAGGTGTCTACCCTATTAAAATTTTCCCATCAAGCTACTGGGAACCTCTTAAAATTACCACTAACAAGCCGCTTATAGTTGAGGAATCAACCAGCGTCAACATAACGAAGGACATATTAGAAGTATGTATTAAACTTCAATTATTGTATATAATATTATACAAGTAAGGGTCTTAATGACGCGGCGTAAGGACGTTTTTGTGCGGCGGTAAATTTTACCTTAAATTGACGGAAGTTAAGACTAATATATTGTGTTATCAGGAAGGGTAGTTATCAGAACTTTCAAAGATGTTATAATCTATTCAAATAATGGTGATATTAAATAAAAATATGCTAGCATTAAAAATATTATTGTTAAAGACAACCATACTAATATTTATTGTATTACATTCGTGAATCATTATATTTTTATTCTTTTAGGTAATGCATATTCAAATTGAGCCTTCTAACATTGTCTATCAAGTAACAGAAGGGCCTTACCATGGCTGGCTGGAAGTATCGTCTACACCAGGTACAATTGAGATGGAAAACTACAATGAAGAACCAATACATACAAAAATGTTTGACCAATCGATTATTAACTCTAATCGATTGGTATATGTGCAGTCTGGAGTAAATCGTACTAGAGATAAAATAAAAATGGACGTCACTAACGGAATAGTGTGGCTCCGCGATGTCGAATTGATCGTGATAATAATACCCGAACATTTTTATGTAACAGCGTCTAATCTAACAGTCATAGAAGGGGAATCTGTGAGTGTGAAACAGGATTTATTTAGAATTGTTACGGACTACTATAGAGGTAAAGTTATATCATACAAAATAATACAAAAACCGAAATACGGCAAAATTATGATGGGTGATCAAGAATTGTCATTGCTACCCATACTGAAGCTTAATTCTGGTAATATATTGGTAAGCATCCCTTTAAATATTTTTTACGTTGCATGTATATAGAGTTCTATTATTTTGCAAAGTACTTTTCTATATAACAAATGAGAACTCTTTTTCATGGTAATATTTTTTCATAAAGATTTCTTTTTAAGACCGACATATACTTTTTAGTACGTTAACGACGGCTCTGAAGAATCTTCAGACTCAATCAAGCTAGTAGCAATTACTGAAGGAGGAAAAGAAAGTGAATCATTCTTTGTGAGAATTAACATAATGCCAGTGAACGATGAACCACCCATAGTAGCTGCTAATACTGGTCTCTGTGTTTGGGAAGGCGGGACCTTTACATTTACTAGGAATGAATTGTGTATGTGTTATATGTACATGTTTTATTATAAAAAAAACTATATTAGAGCTAATATTTATAATAATTAATAGATATTCAAATTTAATGTAATATTATTTGATTTTTAAAAAGACGAAACATTTTACAGATGTCAACGATATTGATACGCCACTTAAGAATGTAACAATAAGAGTGGTTGATATTGTTTCTGGCTACATTGCTATAAAGGGAGATCTAGAGAATCCCGTCGATCATTTCACACAAGCCGATATTGATAACAGACAAGTCATTTTTGTCCACAAAAGTAAGTTGCTACTGTCTTTTTGACATACACTTTTCCTAAAAAAGCTATTGCGTCATTTAATTAAATCAAAAATAAATCGACATCAATTAATTAATAATATTTTTTTCAGACGGTTCAAAGGGCAAGATGATATTTAATGTTACAGATGGACTTCACGAATTGTCCAAAATAACGTTTCTTATAACAACAAAATCGGTGTCATTAAAATTGATTAGAAAACAAACATTACGTGTTTTCCCCCTGATGAGGGAGCCTCTAAACAACTATTTACTAATGTCCAAATGCTCTGACCCTTCTAGGAATATAATATATAAAGTTGACAGAGCACCTACCTTGGGTAGATTAATAATGCTTAATGGTGAAAACCATCACAGATCTATAAAACAATTCACCCAGCAAGATGTGAACGACACTTTGGTATACTACGAACATACCCACCCATTCTCCGATCTCTACACTAACGACTCCTTCATATTTACGGTAGAGGCAGCTCTGGCTAAGCCAATAGGTGATCAAATGTTTAATGTAGACATATCGGTTTCCTCCGGCGGTCTTTCCAAGTACGTTTATATACCACAAATCAAAGTTCAAGAAGGTGACAAGGTGCCGTTACGAGTGAATGTGACGAATGTCATAACGTACCTTGAGTCTCAGGCTGGAGTCAGACAGCCACAAATAGAGGCGCAGTGGTCGAGTCCAAGTCATGGTCAACTGAAACCATACCTGTCTTCACTAACGCAGGCGCAGCTTGAAGGCGGTGTGGTCACATACGAACACGATGATTCGGATACAATGCAAGATAAAATAGATATGGCCTTATATTTGCTACCAGACTATGTACTTTTGTGCAATGTTACTATAGCCATAAATATTATTCCTGTCAACGATCAACCTTTTCGATTGCTCACTGATTCCCCTCAAATACAAGTTGTTCAAGGTGAAAACTATACGTTAACTAAGAACGATTTATCAACTGAAGACGCTGATACCGGTCCATCCGGTATTTTATACGACGTTATTAGTGGGCCGACGCAAGGTCGGTTGGTAATGTTTGACAAAAACCAAACAATGGACGAAGCGCAGTCTATAAATAAATTTACACAAGAGGATATAAACAACGGAAAAATTGTTTACGAACATTCTGGATTGTTACAAACGGCTACTTTCTATTTTAGAGTGTGGGATGGTCAGTTTAAACCGACCTACACAGTGTTCACGATAGATGTGATCCCAGTAATATTGAACGCGACGTCTCTCCATCCTATATACTTGCAGCAAGGTTCTAACGTAGCTTCAGTTACCATTGACCAGATACATATAGAAACAAATGCAAAGAAATCCAAAGTTTGGTATAATATCACAAGGCAGCCTGTCCACGGAATGATTTACTTGGGACGCAACCCTGTTACGTATTTCTCTCATAAAGATCTAATGGATAAAGTTGTTATTTATATGCAAAATGACATGACCGTTGCTAACGACAGTTTTGATCTTGTAGCTTATGTGAACAATAGTAATACAACTTTACCTTTTACAATTAATGTAATTGTGCAACCGTTAATGTCGTTGGGTAATTTAAAGATAGAAGATGATAAGGCTAAACTAACTCTCAGTAACTTAGATGCTACTGAACTGGCTAAGCTGACTGCCAGTGATCCAGTTTATACGATCATAAAGAAACCTAAATATGGTACTATCAAGAAGATCATTCGAAGTTCAGGAGAAAAAACAAGTGCAAGAGAAAGGGAAGTAGCATATTTTACCCACGAAGATATTAAAGCTGGCGTCATATACTTTGTAGCGAAAAAGAAATTGAGTGACTTGAACGAACTGGAAGATACTCTTAAATTCTTATTAGCAGCAACTATATTTCAACCGGCGTCCGGAGATTTAAAAATTATGATAGGAAGTCGGCTAAAGAAAAATTTGCCTGGACCCAATGATCCTGAAAGTCACGAAGGGGTGCCGGTGAGTACTTCAGAATTGCATATATTAAAATACAATAATATAGATATATAGAGTGATTAAAGTAAATATATTTTGTATTATATCTTTAAAGGTGGCAAATGGCGAATCCTCATCGTATTACATGATGATATTGATGGCATTACTCGGGGTAGTATTGGCCATCGTAGTTATATTTGGCCTGCTCAAATGCCGTCGATACATGATGAGGGACCAAAACGCCTTGGTCAAGATCCATGGACAAAGTCAGGGTGCAGTGGCTCCTATACCGCTGCCTCGGCCGCCTGATCACTTAATGCCGTCTCCTTCTCAAGCTACACCACCTATCAAAAGGTTTGATATTTTAGTCTTAAAAGAAATTGGATATCCTTGCAGATATAATAAAAAAGATTACTTAACAGGTCTAAGTAACTCTTATGTCAAATGTTGAAATACAAATATTGTTTTTAGAATAAAATTCCAACAATACATTCCAATTAAATTAAAATGATAGTGATACGATAGCACAATAGTTAGAGCACAGTTTTAAAAAATGTGTAAAGGATAGACTTTCTTTCTTCAATTTCAAAATATTTTAGTTTTCTAAACTTGATCCAGGTACGTGTCATCAGAGCAGTCGGTCCACACTGGTACCAGCACGCCCTTACCGTCGGCGGGCAGTGTGGCGTGCAAGGTGACTCCGCTAGCTGATGGCGTTCCTGACCTCAACTCGAGATATCCTTATGGTGCTGAGGATCATACTGATGTAAGATATTTATTTGTTTTTGCTGAATAAAACTCTTTTATGACTACTGAATCCCTAATTTACTACGCGCACCTAAAACTGCACAGCACATAAAAACTATTTACGTTAAATTCAATCAATACAAATTATGTAGTCTTACAAGATTAATAAATAACTAATAATGTATGTAAAATAATAAGTAAAATAATAATGTATTACTGGTACTGTTGTATTTCCATGCCGTAACTGAGAGAAACAAGTAAATATCATAATATTTTTCAATAGGCTGAAGACTGGAGTAGTTACGAGGCAAGCGAGTCGGCGTACCCGATCCGAGCACCTGGCGTTGCGCCCGCGAACCCCATGCTGAGGCGCAACCAGTACTGGGTCTGACCCGCGGACACCTGCACGCTGCCGAGGGCGCCCAGGCAATGTAAGTCTATCAACCCTCTATTTATCTATCTAAGAATTCATTTGTGTTTTTGTGTCCATGGACAGTTTACATGCCCACGTCAATAGTTTTTAATGAAACACGTCCGCCATAGTGTATGCTGTAAGACGACAGAAACTGCCCAACCAACAGAAAATTTTGCATAGCCGTGGGTCAAAATGCTACGTCTTGCCATCTTATTTGCTTGAGCATATATGTCTGGATCAACACATCATTATAAGATGTACTGGTGTTACCTGTTCCTCACCAGGATTACCAAGATATTAACGATAAATGATTACTAATAAATAATTAATAATTAATAACAGAGGCCAGCAGTGACGCAGGGACACAAACTGTGAATGTAAAACCGACTGGTTGTGGGGACTCGAGGAGATGAAATATTTACTTAAATTTGTATTTCCCAGAATTCGGCAGAAAGTGGGATCTTAACACTAGGTTCCCTCTGCCTACCCTACAGTGTGCGGGATGCAGCGTGAAGCTGATTTAATTTTGATATGATTTTTTGATTATTAATAATATGTTGATGTTTTCAGCAACGTTTGCCAGTCATCACAACTGCATGACGTTGAACCGTCGGCCCCACAGGCGCGGTATGGACTTCGTCCCTACGCCCTTCCTGCTAAGTAACTATAAAGTCACCAAATATGCTAGCTGTGAAGTTACACTATAATTCTGATATTGCAAAAAACAAACCAAAATGGAAAAAATCTATTAAATATTATTATAATTTTATAAATGGATATTTGTTCCATTTTCACGCAAAAAGTACTGTACGGATCTAGATGACATTTATACAGTAATACATTAGACTGCAATTTATGTAAAGATTTTGTATAATTTGGCTAATAATATATAAGTAAGATGTCGAAGCTTGGATCGATAGTGTAAAAGAAATTAAAAAAAAAGGTTTTATAATTGGATAAAAAATATTCATGATTTTATCTATTGTATAAACATAGATTTGTTAATACAATTCTAGATACTCATTTACGATATTTTTCTATAAATCATAATTGATAATAATATAAAAAGCACCTACATATTCTGCATACATATATGTGATATAGTCGCATCATTTATATATACAGTCGTTTATTGTGATTTATAATATGCATAGTAGTAATATTGAAATAATATAATAAATAAATAAACAGGATAAAAAATATATAACTTTGACGCCACAAAGGCTGCTCCAAAACATTATTCATATTAAACTTACTCATACATTTTAATATAGTGTATAAAAGGTAATACGTAATTTTTACAAATTATTTACCTAAGGGAATTTTAGGATAATGTGAAAATATCGATAATCAGGTCTTATGCGAACATTTATTACGAATTTGGAGCAAGAAATAACATTAACAATGTTATTTCTTTGATATTGTTTAAGATAGAAAAAAATAAGTCATGGAGTGTACTTACATTATTAATAAATTATAAACATGTTAATATTTTTGCATGTCATAATATTTTAGCAATGATTATTTTATATTTTAGAAAATACAATTTTGTAATATGATTTTATTGGCTAAATTATATAAAATCTTAATATTCAGCTCTTTGGAAGAAAATTGTTAAGTTAACATTTTATTATGTTAATCGCATTAACTATACGATATACTTTATAAAATAATAATATATGTCTGTAACAAGTCTCTTTATTATTAACACTAACTATATATTTATCATTATTTTATAAAATAGTCCATTAAAACTTCAATTGAATTATTATAAGCCAAATTTCTTGTAGACTTTTTTTGCATAATATAGAGAGTTTTATCGATTTCGCATGTGCATTTCGTATTGAAATTCACCCAAAGTGTTTACAAATATGATAATAAAAAAATGCCAACTAATGTATTTATAATATGTAATTCGCCCTCAATTGTGCCAAAGATGTAAATAAATTTGCAGCCCACCAAAAATAGCTAGGCTTAAATGAGATAGTATGTATGTAAAATGCAGCTCATATTTTCTGTATAAGTGGCGCAACGTGTTGTGATGTGTGAAAAAACAGGAGTCGAACCCACGTCTGATTTCTGCGCATAATACTCAATTTCGGCGTTTCAATAAAGTATGCACAAGAAAATTAAACACATGTTTAGTTATACCAGAAGCAACACTAAAGGGAACTTAATAACACATAATAATATGGATAGCTAATAAAGTAATTAATCTTGATAATTTTTTCGTCGGATAGAAATATCAGTAGGTATAACTGGGGTGTCGCGAATCTTTTATACATTATGACACGTTGCGCTTATAATACAAGATTTCGATTATTGTATTTTAATATTAAATTAATGTAATGTTACATTTATGCAGTGTCTAATTATTGTTAGATATATTTTATTTCTATTGTACTTTGTAAGTTCTTGGTAATATAAGCAAAATGGGCGTTTTGTTTTTATAATGTCGCTAGTACGTTATTTTATGTGTAGATCAAAATGTCTTTTTAATATTGTGAATTTTGGTAGGGTATTTTGAAATAATAATTTGTTGGCGCCAGCGTTGAGTATCTATTTAAAATTCACTATTCAAAAAGATGAATTTTGGTCTATTTTTACTTATCAGAAATTGATGGATAATTAATTCACATAAATTTTATATAGGTTTATAAATATGGAAACAATAAATTAATTTAAGTAGCTTTAAAAAACTAACAGTGAAGTATACGTAAAAGCAATGGTTCCCTGTTCACCTAACCAAGTAATATTTGCTTTCATTTTATCAAGTTATTAATTTTACTCTTACAAAAGACTTAATGTTAGATTAGATAACCCGGCATTTAAAGTTAAAAAAAATATTTTACCATTTCATTTGTCACAAAGTAGGATTATATTTTCAACTTATTATTTATGATATTATAATTTGTCTATAAACTAACATCTTATTTAAATTTTTATCTCGTGTGTTATACTTGTCATGGCAATTTCAAGCATTAATCATTGTTATAAAAAAAGAACCTAGTGTTAAGACACTCCGTTCCCTACTTTCAGCCAAGTTTTAATCATTCGTAGTTCGTTCTTATTGAGTTTCGAAACTAAAGCTTTAAATTATCTTTTTAAAAATGAGTACAGATTATCAATTAGCGAGTTGACTTAATTTATTTTGAAAGCAATCGTGTAAATAATACTTATTAGTTATAATAATTACAAATTTTGATTTGCCTATACAGCATTGTTGAACAATGAGATTCCCGACAAAGAGAACTAGATGGCCTTTCTTAGTGTATTATGAAAATTTAATGGAGAATTTGTGAATACATGAGTGATCGTAGGTTCTAGATTCAGAAATATTTGTATAGATATAATTTACGACGCAGTTTAAAGGGTTTTTATCTTAAATTAAAATTTTATGCCTCTCTGTAGAGTTTGTACGCATTTTATAGTTGGACAAATTAATATTTATAAATGTATAAGGTAAATAAATATTCAGAGTGATCGCGTGCGATCAAGTGTTCTGAAAAAAAAACCATTTAAATTTAGGACTTTAATGTTGGTGTTGAAGTGAAAAGTTCCTAATTATGCCAAAAAATAAGATTTTACGTTACGTATGTCCTAAACGCAAGCGATCCGCCATGTTATTGAACGCATTTGTTCCTTCTCATATATTAGATATTGGCTTGTTATTAGCAAATCATGTTGATGTACTCGTATCTGTCATGTACTAAAGGATAATGTTCCCGACTCTGCCTTATACTTATTACTCAGGATGCTTAAGACTGTCCACGATCACATTAGTGGAGTAATGGAACTAGGTATTGGTAATATGGTGGTCCGCTCGCTCATTGTTCAGTTAGTGCCTCAACAGTATTGTGAAATGCCAAAACTTTCAGTGCCATACATTTGTAAGCTACGACGGTGGTATTGAGATGGAGTTTGTTTTGTAAGGCGGTGGGAACACATTTTCTAATCCGCCAGTTAGGTAGTAAACGAGATTTTAATAAATAACTTGACAGAAACATGGGTTTCATTCAAACAAATGTCTTTATGTATTATTATTTTAATCAAGTAAATGAAAAAGAGATTAATGTTATATATATCACATGATTTCTTACAGAAGTAAACCTAAATTTATATTAAACAATTGCATCAGTCGCCTTGTGACATACCTTATTTTGTATTTATACTTAAAATTATTTCTACAACAATATTTACTACATAACTTTCTTATTCCTAATTATGCTTAATAAAAAAAATCTTACAACTAATTTTTAAAAAATTAAAATCTAATCTACTTCTAGTTTTCTAAAGTTGCCAGTAAGTCCGCGCATGGCGTCGCCTACAGCGTCGGCGCCTGCGCACGTGTTGGCGCCGGCCCGCAACGCTGATATGGCGCCCTCGCGCGCCGCCTCGCTGTACATCTCTAGGCGCACGGCCATTTTGTCGTTCAGTAGTAATATGTCACGCTTGCGTGCTAGCTCCACTTTCCATAACTCTGAAAATAATGGTTGCTTTTGCTTATATAAAATGTATAAATTTCCAAGAACTACAGCGAAGAAGAAGAAATACAGTGACCGGACTGCATGCAAGATAATGGTGGGATCGCCTTGATCGCTACTCGAGAGAATATTATATTTAAAATTTCTCGGCTCTAATTAAACAAAGCGCGGCGTTAAATTTCGTCACTGACCTGAAATTGGGTAGAAAATAGGAAATGAACACTCTCTGCTCTGCTACTTATATGTGGAGGATGAAAATATTTTAAAGCATTTTAGCATTCATGTGATAAGTCGTCAGAAAGCAACCGAGAAAAGAGTATAAACAAATATCATGGTCATGAAAACATATCACGAGGGCAACAGACAATTTTCTTGAACTATAATTAATTATTTGTGTTCTGTACATATTGTAATCTTCCGACATAATCTGCACAACAGTCTGCCACGTGTTACCTCCACCATGACGATATAGTCTGTATGTACCTACTTATAGATAAATTTAACACTATATAATGAATATTGAGAATTGAAAGATACCTAATTTATAAGTTCTAAACACCATACACCTGCCGACCTTAACCTAGTTCAAATCACTTTCTAATAAGAAAATTATGACGAATGTCTTACGAAATGTCCAGCTTTATAAATATTTTAAAAAATACAGTAAAATTAAATAAAAATAATGCCTTGTCGTGTCCTATAAACGCGGAAAAATTATTAATTTCAATCACACTTTCATACGTAAACAGTTTATTTTACTGTAAAGCATTTTTTTTTTTTCAATTAATCTGTTATTTTGTGGATATGAAAATTATGGATATTGTAAATATCTTGAAACTCAACTAAACTTCCGTTACCCAACAACTTACCAATCATTTCCTTCATAGGCATGACTCCTCCGTATTCCTGTGGCAACAACTTCTTATCAATCTCGACATCATCTACCGACGTGTAAAGTTTCACTCTCTTCCTTATTTTCTCCGATATGAGCGCCATTCCGAAATCCAAAGCAAACTTTATTGTGGGGTGAACGTTTACGCCGTATATTTCTTTATGTCTCAATGGTATGGTGCGCTGGAATTAAATAGGTATTATATTAAATATATTAGCGACCCACTCGCGTGTTCGCCCGCTTTAATTAACACAGATTTTGAAATACATTACTAATAGATTTAGGCTTTAAGTAAGTATTTAGCTTATATTTGTAAAATAGATGCTATACAATAGTTACCTCTCCATTCTTTACGATTCTGACAGCTTCTTTGGGGGTGAAAAGGGTGAGATGAGGGAAGCTCACTCCAGATCCATCTGCGTAGTGTACAAGTCCTCGCACCTGGGTATCCTCGTCTTCCATCAAGGTCTCATAACATATGCCCATCACCCGGCACATATCTTGATTTGTGTACTTGTATGGGTCGAAAACGCCTAAAAGATTACAAAGTACCGTTAACTTTCTATAACTATCGACAATGTGCTGTACAAATGTGTTCTAATCATCGATAAATACTAGCATGGATCAACGAGGAAGTTGTTATATATCACGAAATTCTACAAACTATTCTGCAATGTTTGTGTAGTGCGACTAGAACTAGATCTACTGAACAGATGTCAAAATAATGATAAAAAAATTATAATGTACCTATGTACCTAGGTAATTATTCAAATTTAAAAAGGCAATATATTAAGAAAATAAAATAATTAGGGTTGTCATATCATCAAGAAAATATAGTAAAAATCAATATCAATCTCGTTTGAAATTTAAGATACATTTAAATATGGCCAACACTTTAATAACTCAGCCATAAATAAAGAAATAAACAAACTGAACAAAACGGTACCAGTAACAGTAGTAGTAATTATACAGAATCACGAATTAAAAAAAAAAAACTTAATATATAGCGATGCCATTTCTCGTTGGTATACATAGCTATAGAATTTTTTAAAATGATAAACATAATAGGTTATAAGTACCTGGCCTGTAGATAACAACACGGCGACCCAGTTTGTCCTTGAAGGGGCTTACAAAAATGTACCTGTAAATACACGATTACTTATTTCGTAACTTAATTTAATAACATAAAAGTTAGACATTACGTCGACTGAAAAAATATTTAAAATTCCCACTCAGAAGTTGAAATTTATTTAATTACTCAAGTATAGCAACTTATAGCATTTAAGTTTCAAAATCATTATTTTACACATTAAACTTAATTTTTTGAACAGTCAATATGTCTTCTTCCTTTTGAATTGTAAATTCACTCTTTTTTCATATTGTTGTTTTTGACTCTTAACTTTGTTCAAATATTTCTACTAAATGGATACTTTCATAATTTTATAATATAAATGTTATGCGAAAAATAATGAATTTAGGGATCAAACCCAAAAAATTGTGTGTCTACATCCAATAAATATTGTACAAAGATCTATATCATATCTATAGATCTATACATTTAACAATACAACTTTTTCGTCATTTTTCCTCCAAAAAATAAGCATAGGCTTTTCTAATCTGTGAATTGTATATTCACAGATTAGAAAATCCTATGCTTATTTTTTATATATTTTTTACAGTTTAAAATGTTTTTATTATATTTCTGTGTATTTGTATTTTAAAATAATATATGTAGTTTGTAGATCAAATACAATGCATTTTACTTCAATGCGATAGAACTGTTAGTTAGGTTCTTTCTGATCACTAAGAAAAAAATGTTAATAATTTTAGAAAATTAATTATAATATATATATACACATATATTTTCAGCTTTACGCAATATCCCGTACACAGCAGGGTGGGCAGAGGGAACTTACCATCTCCATATATAGATCCGCTCCACTTCACTACCGTATACTGGAGGCGTGTTGAAAGGCGGAACTCAAAGCCGCGCTTTGCCTCGACAACAGAACGAAGAAATGAAAATATAAATATTTCATTTCCACGAGTGAGAATCGAACCCGCGTCAACAGTCACACAATTGTGCCCCTGCGTCACGACTGTCGTCAATATAATATATTTTAGTGATATATAATTATATCTAAATTCTACTTACCCTAAGTCGATGAGCTCAGTCATTACGGGTAGAGTCCAATCTAGCTGATTGAAAGCAATACCCCAGGACTGTCTGAGAAGGATGTAGCGCTCGATTGCCTCTTGAGCCATGGGGACACTGAACTTCTTCGTGCGCAAGTATCGAAGAAGGTAGTTCGCATCTGATGATATTTTATATTGGGCAAAATAGCAATTTGGTTTATATGTGTAAAATTGTTGTAACGTAAAATTAATTTATATTATGCAGTTATACCTACATATCGAATTATTAGGCTCATAAATTCAACAATTTAATCACTATACTAAACAATGTATTGTTATTTTGGAAAGGTGGTATGTTGTGAATGAATAATATATCTTTAGAAAATATTACTACATTTATATATATTTATTAACAGTCTCTTCCATCTACGGTAACGTTGAAAGTATGTTTGATATTTCTAGAAAGTAAATAAGACGAAATTGATGATAATGTCTTACCCATTCTAACCGCAGAAAACTTGGGGTTCTGCTCCATCCAACTCCTTAGAGCTTGCAGTGCTTGCGTTCGTGAATTTTCAGTTTCTCTCAGCTGCTCCTCCGCTATGGCCTGCGTCTCCGCGGAAAGTGGACACTTATACTCTTCCGCGGGAGTCAAAAAACGTTTTGTCAATCTACGTGGAGCCGACATCTTATATCTCTGTGAAGGAAACATTTTACTGAATAACTAAATAAATATAGTGTCGTCATTTGTTTACGTGTAACGACGATTTTGGGTTCGATTTTATCGGAGGAATGAATTGTTATTTATTATTATTTTTATTTCCTCTAGTCTGGTAGCTAAGGTAATAGCGCGACGTTGAGTATCACCACTCAACACGCACCTTCTCGAAAATTCAGCGGGAAACGGGGATCGGAGTGTTTTAATACTAGATTCTCTGCTTACCCTACTATATGTAGGAAAAAAGGGTGTAGCTGTAAAAACATTATATAATAATTTCATTAATTTCACTCTACATAAATATAAAACAAAGTTTAAAACTTAACGACAAACACCGAACGAACTAAAACATAATTTTTAACTCTATATAAACATACTTAAGTACTGATACTTTAACGCTACAGAGCATACAACGTTCCTCTCTAATTTCATAAGCTACTTGCAAAATATTTATTTACGCGCACACCCGTACAGTGTAGCAACCAGCGAGCCCCGAGACCGAACTCAGAGGTTTCTGCCCACTGTCTCGCGCAACGTTGAGCAACCAACCTAGCTGCAATGGACGAAACGACTTGGGCAATGTTATAATTTTTCGTAGTTATATAAATGGTAATATTTGGACCCCACTCCGGACGGTTACGGTGGAGATTGGTGAATAATCGTAACGTAATGAAAGGGTCGCGGCTTGCAGTTGCAATTTTATGGATTTATTTTAGCTGTATCGTTTATGTGGAAATTATCTATGCGTTTGCGTTTGTGTACGTTGTACTTGTGCACGTTTGTTTGGAGTTTGCAAATTGGCGTTTGGAATTTATATTGTTAAACGATTTATTTATACTGATGTAGGTGTTGTATACATCGTTATATTATTTCAGCATCAACCTGTATACCGCATACAGCAGGGTAGATAGAGGGAACGTAGTGTTAAGACATTCCGTTCTACACTTTCCGCCGATTTCTGGAGGTATTGCGTGTTGTGTGGGGGAACTCAACGCCGCGTTTTGCCTCGAAACCAGAGCGACAAAATGGAAATATAAATTTAGGTAAATATTTCATTTCATCGAGTGGGGGTCAAACCCACAACCAGTCGCTTTACAGTTACACTTTGTGCCCCTGCGCCAAGGCTGGCCTCGGATTTATAATTAATTTACATTTAACGTATAACTTAAATAAAAAACGTATTTTACGCATTTAAATAGTAAATTAAACTTATAATATTAAAAACCAACGCGTGTTGTTTCGGTGTAGAAACAAAGTGCGTCGTTGAGTTCCGTCAAACAATACGCAATGCCTCCAATATTCGGATCTTAATATTTTAATAAAAAGTCGGTCAAGTCAAATGCGAGTCAGTCTCGCTCTCGAGGGTTCTGTACCGATTTCATGATTGTAGGTCACCGGAATGTGACTTATTAGTTGACAAACTTAAGTTTGCTAAGTGTATACGCCCATACAATCATTTTGTATGACATGAACTATACTATATACCACATCACACAGACAAAAATCTTCAGAAACTATTGTTTTTTATGATATTAAAATATATAATTATATATAAATTAAATAAATTCTTATATATGAGGTATTAAAATATATATATTAAAATATATAATTATATATATTTTAATACCTCATATATAAGAATTTATTTAATTTACAAGCGTATAAGAATTTTGATGTAGCTCGATGAGAACATATGGCTTAGGTGATCAGTGCGCTTGGACGGTTTGCAAAGAGCCATGGATTCAAATCCCTCTGCGTTCCAATTTTTATACGTTTTCCTAATAAGTACTTTTCTACCCTAAGTGTGGAAAGACACTTTAAAAATGTATAAAAATCATACTTATAATTTTTAATTTTACTGATATGTTTGTATTGTAAGTTCTCACTTTTTGTCAAATTTCATAATTGCTGATCCGCGGGAGTATCCTAATACCAGTAGTAGTAGGTTTTCAATACTCAGTTAATTACACACAAAAATGAGCAAAAACTATGCATATATACATTGATTTGATTGCGTTGATTTAGAAATTTATTTTTCCCGTGTTCTGAGGGAAGGGTGGATTAAAATGCTTGATACCTCTACTCAATCTTGACAGATAGACAGATGTACAGATAGACGGACAACAAAGTGATCATATAGGATTCCGCTTCTTTTCTTTGAAAGTACAGACCCCAAAAAAATCAAAGTAAAGAAAATTAAAGCTTTTACACTACAACTAAATCTGGTAGTCGCTGCGCATTTTTTTTAGATTTATATTCATTATATTTGATTATCGCAAAGCATCTTATATTAATACATTGAATAAACAGACAAAATAACATTTGAACTCAATTTAAACACAACATAATAAAATCAAATAGGTCGTACGTTGTAATGTCTTCGTCGGCATCGAATATGGTAAATTTAAAAACTTACATGTCAATATTTTCCCGCTAAAATTATTTGACGGTGTCGATGAGAACAGTGCACACTACACCACACTCCGCCTTGGACTGGCCGGTGGAGACACAGCGCTCAATCTTTAGCTCCTCAATGATGGAGTCGCTCTGAAGGCGATGTCGAGGTATTACTGTAACGTATTAAGACATACAGCCAGTGAATGGCACTGTGCTTGGTAACATTTGGCTTAAAATCTTATTGTTGAGCCGTTTATAATGTAATAAGCATTTACTGGCGGCAATTATATAATTATTTTATATTTGTTTTTGTTTTCAGAGCTGTGAAAAATTATATAAATTATAATAAATTTATATAACTATTCAATAAAGGAATATAAAAGAAACATAGATCAGGCAATCGCAGAATCAGATTATTTATGGTGAAGTATTTTGAATAATAGTTAGACTTCAATCTATCTGAATCTTATATGAAAATAAAATAGTAAGATAGTAGAAAAAATATATATTTGTACGATGTATACACTTGATAAGTGATCTAAATCAGGAAGACTAAAAAAAAATATTACAAAATTCGTCCAGTTCTCAATAAACAAACATTTACACATACTTTTGCAGAATGTAGAGTATAGTATTATAATAACATAAAATAATTTCATCTTTAATCGAAAAATTAAATCAAATTTGTACCTATATCTTCGGATTTCACAATAACTTTTCTGGTTATATAAACAAAATTACAGTGGACATTGCGCATAACATTAAGGTCGTTACAATTCACCTCAAATTTGTTTGAAAATGGTCTCAAGCATTATCTAATGCCTATTTTCCACTACAAAAGTACTCAACTAAGTTTTTTATTATGACAGATTTTTTTTCTATTTATTGACAAGGTTAAATGAGGCCAGTCGTCGCGCAAAGGCACAGTGGTTGTGGATTCAGTCTCACTCGGGGAAATGAAATATTAAATATTTTTTTTGATGTCGAAACAAAGTGCGTCGTTGAGTTCCGTCAATCAATACGCAATGCCTCCAATATTCGGTGGAAAATGTCTTAGCAGTATTTTTGTCTACCTTACTGCATACGAGATATAGCGTGAAGCTGGAAAAACACAAAATAAATGTTATGTATATATATATATATATATATATGCGTGTGCGGTGTACAGTGTGAAGCTAAATATATGTGGTGCTACCACCCTCATAATATTAGAAAATTAGCTTTTTGGAGCTTATAAAAAATTGGGTAAGTAACCGACAAAACTCATTTGACGTGTCCAATACCAAGAAGAAAAAAAAAGATATGAAGACATTCGAAAATATTCTCACTTTCAAATCTAGATAATGCTCTTATGCTCTTTACAATTTATAAATTATGCTTGGAATATTGTAATGCGTTAAATACAATATTTCTATAAAGATTACACGAACCCGAAGAGATGGGACGGGAATATGGGTACAAGCTAGGGCTGCCAATAATTCTTTGGTGAAAATATTAGTATTTTTAAAAATAGGCGATAATAGAATATAATATACTGTAAGAAAATATAATACATATTAGGCATATATAAATCGTCCTACATATATTTATAACTGTTAGTAATTTTAATAAAAACAATATTTTTCTACTTCTATAACTTTTCTCCACAATAAAAATGTCATATTTTGCTTGATCACATCCGACTATTAAATTAATATAAATAAAAATCTCTAAAAAGGAGAACAACACTAGTTTTGCCTATTTCCTTCTTTCGCCATTTTATTAGTGCGTCATATTCACTCTTTCTCACTCACTCACTATTTATAGAGTAGGTAAGTAGTAATTAACATTTCATTTCTTCGAGTAGGGATCGAAATCGAATCCACAACAAGTTGTCGTTTACATTAGACACTTGTGCCCCTGCGCCACGATTCGCTTATATCCATTATTAATTTTATTAGAGCAAACATTTAAATTGATTCCTAAAACCGAGCGTGTGTAACACGGCGCTACTACTATACTCCCTTAGGTAGTCCTGAATTAGACTAAAATGTCATTGGCTATTAACTTTGGTGGCGTCTAAGTTATTTATATAATATGTATTTTACAACATAATTTTAAATTAATACAATTTTTATATTTTTTAATAAATAACGGCTACTAATATTATTATGATATCGACACGATCTCCATACTCTGTTGAAAGTAGAAAGAAATCACTGATTTGAATGTTGCATAGTCAAGGGATCTATTCTTCATTAATTTGTCTCGATGTCATTAATTTTCTATTTCCTTTATATCATTCAATTAGATTAATGATAGTACCTCACTTCTAATATTTCATCTCAAACGCAGCGAGTGTTGCGTTTTGCTATGACGACATAGTACGAAATGTTGTGAGTCAACGACTCGAAAGGCGGTAACGGGCCAAGGTTGTACCGTAAAGGGCACTTACGCTGCCACGTGGAAGTTGGAAACATCCACTCATATTATAGAAAATTAAAAAAAAGTGCTTTCTTACTAACATTACTTACTTTTCAATAAAAATGTAAGTTGTGACTAAACAAACTGTGTCAGTTGTTCATTGTCACAAATCCATGTCAACATCAACATGGTTTGCAGACGCGAACAAAACCCGTTTTAACTAAATGTGGACATTGGTGACCTTCACCTGACTTAAATTTTGTCACAAAACTCGTATGAAATGTATTAATATTGTAATATTTCCTTTGTAAATTGGTTGCTTATTGCATGGTTATCTAAAGGTACTGCTTGCTATAAACAAAAAAAAATATACTGAAACCTTTTTGCATTTTATTAATTTTGCTCGCCATTATCTAGCGGATTTCCTGCGAAGTCCCGATCCCCAACCTCATATATCTTCCTGTGAAAGTCCCATAAAATTCGGTTCATCAGTTCCGAAGATTAGTCTGGACTAAAAAAACAATACCTACTGACAGGCAACAATTTTAAAATAGTATTTTGGGATATTAGCGTCTTGTAAATAACTATAAGCAATTAAAAAAAATAAACTCTCAAACTATAGACCGATTATGGAATAGACCATTACAACCATCTTAAGACCGGCACTCTCTGTACTAGCTCTAATTTCCATTTTACATGATATGATATATATTAACTTGCCCTGATTGCATTTACATAGTGTAAAGTAAGGTACTAGGTATAAGTATCAATACGTAGGAGATTTTAGATTATTTATATTTATGTCGAATTTCTATATTTTTTATATTTTAACTGTAAACGCGACAGCTGTGGGTTCGATTCCCACTCGGGCTTATTAAATGTTTTAAGTTTTTGGAAAAAAATATCCTTCCAGATACGCGCGGCTCGTGTCAAATGTCAGCAGATCGGTGATGTGGCCTCGGCTCGTTCTTTTATATACGACAGCAAATTATGGTCAACGAAACGAAAATGAAGATATTGAAGTAGATGAGCGGCATGAAGCGGTCTGAAGCGGTCTGAATGCATACGAAACGCATTACGGTCTTAGGGCTTGTAACGTTGCGGACAAGAGCCAAGAGCGTCGAGTCGAAATATGCTAGATTTTAAGATGTTAAGATGTATACAAAAAGTATACAATCATTACATTTTACTAAAAAATGTTAAAACTGTGTCTTTTTTTTAACTTCAAATAAACAATGATATTTTAAAATTTTCTCTTTCCCCTGGTCTAATTATGTGTCTAATTTACGTAACACCTTTCTCATAATTTTTAATGCGTAAATTATTAAAAAAAATCTAGAAAAATGGAAAAGAAACACCTTTCTTTTATCAAAATATAATTCACAAGGGGATTTTGATTCAATTTTGATGAGTTCTTTGAGAATTTACCAAAAAAAAATACGATTTCACATGTATTGCTGATGATAAGCAATAAAAAATTGTCATTATAGTCAACTAGCAGGTCTTTATTGGTGCTGCATAAGTAGTACCTTATACGCACTGTAAATAAAATAACTGCACTTTACAATATAAAACATAGGTAAAAATAGTTAATGCATTTTGCTTATTTTTAGAGTAAACAAGGTTATTTATTAAATAAAATAAATAAATCAGCTTCACGCTGTATCCCGCACACAGCAGGGTAGGCAGAGGGAACCTAGTGTTTTTAGACACCCCGTTCCCCACTTTCTGCCGAATTCTGGAGGCATTGCGTGTTGAGTGGCAGACCTCAACGCAGCGCTTAGCCTCGACACCAGAGCGAAGAAATGGAAATATAAATTTAAGTAAATATTTCATCTCCTCGAGTGGGGATCGAACCCACAACCAGTCGGTTTACAGTCACACTTTGTGCCGCTGCGCCACGACTGGCCTCAATTAAAACACATTTAATAGGTGTTTTTTAACATTTTCAAGGTATTATTTCACACTTTTTTAGAAAACATTTTGTTAATTTCTAACAAAAATATTAGAAAACAGAACAACCTAGTAAGTTAATTTCTTTACATGTTATCTAAAAAAAGTCCATTAGGTGTTTAAATAATAAAACAACGGCATGACAATAAAAGGCGTTAATAAATTAATAAAAAATATACTGACATTTAATATTTTTATATTTTTAATTTCCAATATTTCGTACATTTATACAGGATATTGTGTGGAAGTGTTACCATTATTTTTCAGACAAAAGTATAATAAACTTCACTTTGCTTCTGTTGTCCATCTGTAGAAACAAATTATGGATTAACTATTTTTACTATATGATAGTAATAGTCATGGTTTATTTCCCAATTAAATTACCTTTATGATCTCAAGAGCATTGTATGTGGACCAGTCACTTCAGTCGTTACCACACGTCTATTAAAAAATGCCGTCAAGCGTTAGTTCTTTCACAATTTTTGCCAACTATTATATAAGGATTTCAAATGATTACATTGTGTTGTAAGGCTGTTTGTTTTGCTAATTACCTATTTTTGTTAATTAAATTATAAATTAGAACCTTATTATATATAATTAACAATATTTGTTACAAAATTACGATTTTTGTACTATATTAGCGATAAACACGACGAATCGACGAAATCTAGTAAAATAAATAGATCTTTGCAGTTGCACTACCTACTGGGCACTTATTACGAGTAGTATCAGAGTAAAAAAACAAACAGCTTCACGCTGTAATCCCGCACACAGCAGTGTTAAGACACTACGTTCCCCACATTTTGGCACTGCATAGAGGCATTGCGTGTTGAGCGTTGGAACTCAGCGCCGCGCTTTGCCTCGACACCAGAGCGAAAGAACGAAATATTTCACTTCCTCGAGTGGGGATCGCACCAGCAACCAGTCGATTTTACAGTCACACTGTGCCTCTGCGCTACGACTGGCCTCAGTAGATACCTAAAAACAAAAATATCTTATAAGAAATAAGTAAGATACCTAATAAGAAAAGTTAATTTTTGGCAAATAATATATAATGTAACAAAAACACAAAGTAGCCAAAAATAAATGACTTTGATTTTATATTGGTATATGTACCTGCCTATATTAATATAAATCCATAAACAACATTGCACGCCTTTGTAAAAATGATTTACGTCGTCTCTATGACAAATCAATGAACCCTGATGACATGATGCGGCTTGCTTGCGTTAGCACGATCAGTATAAATGTGAATACCACACATATAAATACTATCTCAACCAAATCAAATTGATCACAAAAGGCAGATTTTAGTGGAAACTCAGTATTAGCCATATTAATATATAATGGAGAGCTATAAAGATCAAATTAAAAAAAAGAATTAGATTTTTGTTTATATTAGTAGGTAAATATATATATTTTTGATGAACAGAATCGTAGGAAATATTATATATTTGTCAGTAAATTACCGTTTATTACTTTGTTGATCCCAAATAGAAAATAATAGAGATAGAGTGATTTTTTTATCTTTTCATTACATATTTATAATTTTGCATTTTTTTTCATTTTTTGTACTTTCAATAAATTTTGTTACGTCATCATTTGTCATTCAAGCCTTATCCACAGATAAATCTGCCCTAGATAATTGTAATAAACTTTTTTCATCGCGTTACCTACTTGCGTAGATAAGTAAGTAATAATAACTTGATCTGAATCTATAAACAAGTACGAGTAGGTACTTTTCTAAAAAATAATCTATCTAATATGGTAAAAAAAATTGTGTAATATGCTATATGATAGTAAAAGTTTTAAAAGAAAAGTTTTAAACTTTTTGTGCATTTAAATATAAACTTGTTTTAAAAGCTTTTTTACTTAAAATTTCTTTTTTACTTTTTAGTTATGGCTCGATATATTTCTCTGTATATTCATCTCGTTCAACGCATTATTGTTGCAAGGTAGTTTGTTTGCCTGTTAATTTTAGGTAGTCTATTTTAGTTCTTCAATAAGGAGACTTTTTAATGATTTGACCAGCGGCGAAGAGCTTCGAACCCAAGTATACAATAGCATAGTCGACAATACTGTCCTCGAGATTTCAGTGGAAAGTAGGGAGCGAAATGCCAGGTACAGCCAGGTTACCTCTGCCTACATTGCTGTATGCAGAATTGATAAAAATGTAGTCCTTGGGTATAACTAAACTAGTGAAAAATTAAAAATCCTATAATATACAAATACTTTATAAATCATAGATTCTAGATTAAAAGCTCACAAATTGAATATAATATTTACTACAAAAAGCAGTACACTATGGTAATAGCTTTTTTCAATTGACATTTATACAGACATCTCGTGGCGGCCATATTAACTACCTAATAATATTTTGCTTCGAGCTTCCTTCACGCAACCGCGTACCAAAATGTGAAATTACGGTGTACAAATAGATGGCGCTACCAAAAAAAAGTATATTGCCGTAAAGCTTCTTAAAGTATACTTTTAAATAAAATATACCAAAAAAATTATAAAACATCAATTAATAAATTCTATGGACCTTTCTTTTATAGACATATTGAAATAAAGTCTTAAAACTCCAAGCTTAACCGGCATTTTGGCAAACTAGAGGTCGGAACTCCAACCGCCCCATTCACAAACACGGAGTGCAAACCACGCAACAGTGATGAGTGGATCGTGACGGTTGACGTTCACCTTTAGTTTATTGTTCACATCGACAGTTAACGGTCGCGTTGACTTTGTCAATAGAGGCGGTTACGTTCGATTCATTCATCGATGAAATTTCGTCCAAAAGAACCGGCGCCGGGTTTGTGTGCAAGATGCTGGCCCAGCCGCGTGACTCCTTCTTAGATGATGAATTTGGGAAGCCCGTGGAGTCCATCATGCGATGTGAGGATTTCAAAAGTAATTTTGCCAGAAGACTCTCAAACCGATACGTTTCCCGGTCCCCGGCTTCTGGCTCGAGTCAAGACAGTGTTTTGAAACTTTGCACGGCAAAGAAACAGGACGCACTGAATAAAGTAAGTAACGATTTTATTAGTGTTTATTCGGTGTACTAATTTTTTCTACCGAGACCTCGCGAGCAACGGTTATTCTAACGTCATTGGTATTATCTTCATGGAAAAGTAGTACCAGTTAGCATACATGTTTTTGTAAATTAAATTTTGTACAGCTTAAAATGAATAGATGAGGATTGGTTATGTGGTAGATAAATAGGTGGATGGCTATTTCGATATTATTGTTTATACAAAATGCGATTTGCGTAAAGAAATAATACATATTAATCAGCATGTTGCAATTTTCGTAATACTACGTGCGCAAATTAGGAATTCCATAAATAATATGCAGACTATTGTATTGTTTACGGTCTGCTCTACTTGCTCGGTACATTCAATGTTTATACGTTTTGCTTTATAATACCCAATAATTGTTATCAAAGTACAATTTTAAAATCCATTTATCCAGCTTAATTTATTATTGTCAAAAGTGACAGCCATAGTTTTTTTGTCGTTCAAAGCGAAAGATTGACAATTAAATAATTTATTTGGAAGGATTTGTAGTAGAAAAATCTTTTAAGTTATAAACTAGTGATTTTTTTATAATATATTTAAATTCTTTTCACTATTATGTGGTACAAAACAAACAAATATCTTGATATTAAGCTAATTATCTCTAAACGTCTCTGCAAACTTTTTAGATTCTGTAATAATTAAGTAATGTCTCGTTATGCTTGGACATAGGTTAACGATCAACTTCAGGGTAAACACGAAGCTTTTCTGGCGAGAACTTAGTGTTTCTCGATGTTGTTCGCTAGCCTGTATGAAAGGGGTGCTTTCGATTAAGCCAAGCGTAACGTAACTCATAGTATTTACATGTTTTTTTATCTGTATCCCGCATATAGCAGGGTAGGCAGGGGGAACGTAATGTTAAGACGCTCCACTAGCCACTTTGCGCTAATTTTTCTATCGTCCATATTAAATAGCGATAGTCGATGGTGATATTGAGAAACAAAAATTCGCGAACTAAGCAAAAATTTTGGATATAGGCTACTTGGAAAAACACACAATTTCTAAATTAAATAAATTAATTAAATAATTAAAATCATTGTTTGAAAACGACGAGTTACAGATTTGTTATTAAAGAAGATATGTACAAGAGCAACCTATTGATGCGTGCACTACGGGTTGCCATAGCAACGTGTATTGTATTCGAATGTCACTTACAAAAGTGTGTATAGAACGTTGGGGAAAAATCGAACTATCATATTTTTTTCTTAATTTTTTTTCTTGTTGTAACATGTAAAAAACCATTCGGCCATATTGTTAAACATTATGCAATTATGTGTTATGTTTATGAATTGAATCAATTTTTATGCAATACTAGCGGACCCGCGCGGCTTCGCTCGCTTGAACTAATGTTTATTAAATATATTTAGGAATTTATTTTCAGTTAGCAGTTAGCTAATACTATTGAAGGATTAGTAAGAAAATATAAGCCTAAATAATCAAATAATCCGAAAAAGAATAAGAATATCTATAAGAATATAATAAGAATTGTATTTCCCTTATTCTAGTAAGGGAAATACAATTCTTAATATAAGAAAAACTATATAAGTAATTGAAATGAACAAACAAAGTCAGTGAAAGTAACTAGAGGAAATTCTTAATATTAAAAACAATACTTCTAGCTTGTATCTAATGCAATTTTTTTAATGTTAGAAAATATCAAGCTAAAAATTAACGATACCAAGAAATTAAAAATAATCTAAGTTAAGGAATTAATACTTTAGTTCAAAAATGTGTAAAAATTAACAAAATCTTCGTTTCGGTCATTACGTAACCAAGCCCTCGCCACCGTGCGGCTCCTAGGCTAGGTTATTTTGGATCAGTGATATCTCCTAAAGTATTTATTATAATAATGTACAGTACAGTATAATTTTAATTTAGATGAAATGCCATTACATTAATTTTTAAGCAAATAACTATTATATTTATTTTGATAAGGATGAATACAAAGTTATAGAAAATACATTAAAAATAACCCAGTAAATTTAAATTATATATATTAATATGGTTACTGTTTCTCAACATTCATAGATAATAATCGCGAATATTTTTTATAAGTTCATTTCTTTTTATGTGTTTCATGAGGTGGACTGAGCGCACGCCATGTAAGCGTTCAGGAAGACGACCGTTTCTTAAAACAACAAAATTCCTTATTGCTTAGAGACGGTTGTAATTGAGGGTTGTAATGTAGAGAATATTACAAACGTGACAAAAAAGTAGCCTATGATCATTCCAAGACCCTCGAGTATCTTCATATGAAATTTTATCACCATCGGTTCAGCGGTTTGGCCGTGATTGCGTCACAGGCAGACAGACAGAGTAACTATCGAAATTATAAGTATGAATTTTAAAGACATTACGTACTTATACAATAATAAGACGTTTTTCTTTGACATTAAATCTAGACTGAGATCCCAGGGCCTCTAAGTATACACGGTCACCTGTGTTAGCGTAGAAACGCTAGTATTTATAAATATGTTGTTTAGAATAATTAAAAAAAATGAGTATTTATTATTACTAGATCTTTTACTCCTGCCAGATTTCCTAAAGGTCCATGCGATCATGATCCTATCATAAGATCTTACTTATATTTCAAAACTACAAAAAAAAAACTATTTTTATATAAAACAATATAAATATATTTAATAAAAAAATAAAAATAAACTCGGTCACATGAAGAATACTTGCAGATTATAGATTTTTTTTCACAGTCAAAGATTATAATATATATTTTAATCTTGCAGTGATAAGAAATCTCGTGTGAAATGTACACACTTGTAGACCCGCGGCCTGGTTTACGTTGGTTTCTAGTATATAAAACAGGGTCAACTGCTTCCTAAGTATAATAACTTATGCTGGTATACCGTCATTTTATAAAAATGTATTTTTTAGTATAATTCTTAATACACATTGTTCTAAGTTCTTAATTTCTTAGTGTCAAACATTATCTACCGTTCGCTGTTCACATAAACTTCATTCAGGTAATAAGCCAGTTCTCATATATCCTGTTCTCAGTACACTTAAATTAAAAAATAGTTTGAAAAACAATCAATTTATACATAAAATTAAATAAATATTAATATAAAGTTATTAAAATTCAATTACTAATTTAAATATATTTCCATAAATGACTTTAAAAAGTTATTTTGCTACAGCTACTAATAATAATTATATCAAAAATACGATAGCTGCTCGCATAAAAATGTTATACAAAGTTTTATATTTATTGAATAAACATTTTCTTATAGCATAAGTTTAGTTCCGCCTCTTAACACGCAATGTCTTGAAATCGGGCGGAAGAGGGGGATTCTTTCGAGACATTTCGTGTTCACAAACAGAGTGTCTTGACACTAGGTTCCTTATCATGCTGTGAACCTGAAAAAGACGAAAATATGGCAATTAGGGAACTGAAGTTAAAAAATATGTATATTCACTAACCTACACGATTTAACTAGAAAAAAAAACACACACACACACACAAACCTTTATCTATTCCTACATAAAACCAACATGGTATAGTCCACAGTCCTCCCCCTCACATGTCTGCTGACATTTCGTCCCGGAAATTAGGTAACGCTTGGCTGGCGCTCACTAAATAATAAACCCTTTCTGTTATGTATCGTAGTTGTTGTTGCATTTGATGTTTTCCACAGCCATGCTCAGAGAACGTGACGTATTATTATTCTGTTGTTGTTGTTGTTGTTGTTGTTGGATATTAAGAAATATTATGTTTTACAAAAATGCCTATAGTTAATTATATTTAATAATTTGTTAACAGAGACCTGTCGTAGCGCAGGGGCACAAGATTGTGACTGTAAACGTGATAGGCTGTGGATTCGATTTCCACTTGAAAACACAAATGAAATATTGAATATTTTCTTCGGTCTGGTGTCGAGGCAGAAGGCAGTGTTGAGTTCCGTCACTCAACACGCAATGCCAGTAGAATTTAGCAGAGAGCGGGGAGCGGAATGTCTTAACATTAGGCTCCCTCTGCCTACCCTGGTACATGCGGGATAAAGCGTGAAGCTTAAAACAATAATAACACACTCACAAACAAACATATATTTTTTAAATTGATAAATTGTATAGGACATTGTTTACAGGAGGCACTATTTTTAATACCAAAATTTACTTATTAACGATTTAGTAATATAATTAATTAATTACTATGGAAACAAACTTTCTAGTTGGTGGAACTTTTTGACCCGGCGCACATTTGCCATTACGACATGGGAAAACATTGAATGCCGTGTAAACACTTCTTGTTTCCTATTACGATAAATGCCTTGCGTGTTTAATATTTTAATTAAATTATGGTTAAAAGTCACGAGACTTGTGAAACTAACTAATGTATTTGTCAGCTTCACGCTGTATCCCGCACACAGCAGGATAGGCAGAGGAAACATAGTGTTAAGACACTCCATCCCCCCCTTTCAAATACTAATAAATAATAATTCATTCCCTCGAGCGAGGACGGAGCCCACGACCGTCGCGTTACAGTCACATCCTTGTGCTCCGGTTTAATTGTCATGTATTTACTTAAATATTTATTTATTAGTACGTAGGGTAGAACACTATCGCGGATAAGGGGCAAAATGTAACAAGTCGTACATTTGTTGTGGGTTCAATCTCCACTCAAGGAAATGATGAAATATTTATTTTAATTTTTATTTCTTCGCTCTCTTCAGTGCAATGTCTTCAGAATTCAGCGGAAGTGTATACGGAGTGTCTTAACACTAGGTTCCCTCTGCCTACTGTCTGCGGGATACAGCGTGAATCCGTTAAAAAAAACTTATCATAGTTTCATCTTTATTCGGAAATAAATTCCCAGCGTCGCGTCGCTATACAATAAACTGCTCGTCACTTTTATTGTTTCAGTAAGAACTAGCATCGTGTACTCATATGTCACTTTATATATAGACACTATTGTTTATTTTTTCAGCTTCACACTATCTCACACATAACAGGGTAGGCACAGGAAATTTGGGAACCTGGGTGGTACTACGTTACCATTAAGTTACGTCCGTTCCCCACATCCCGCCGTATTCGGGAGGCATTGCGTGTTAAGTGGCGGAAATCAATTGATTCAATGTATTATTTATATGAATAATGAATTTATTTTAAAACAAAAACAGCTATCATCGTAAGTTTGTAAGGAAGTTTTTGCTTCAGATATTAACCGAGAGTTTATATATACTTAGGTCCATAAGGACCTAAGTATATATAAACTCTGTATATTTCGTCTAGATTTTATATGCACAATATGTTTATATTTTGATATGAACAATGTATGCTATTAATAGGAAAATAAAAATTTCATGTAGAAAAAAAATGTAAACAATAATAATATAAGTTGCGAAACGCCGTCGCGGACGATCGCGCCGTTCTCACACGAGCTAACAGCCAAGGAGATATGATGTCTAGGGAACAATGGGTCAGCGCTATCTGCCTTTCATATCGTTAACGTTTCCACTCACAATGGCACCACCGTACGATGTGAGTATGTATGTACTTCCGCACAAACGAAGGTTTCGATCTGCACCTGGTGCGTGCAAAAAGGGGATGTGCTTTAGAAGATTATTCAAATCATATTTATTAGGCGTATAGACTATGAAATGTAATTTTGTTTATTTTTTACGTCCTATCGCTGTATCTGTGGGCTAAAGACGCACCGTTGTATGCGTTGAGAACTACAGTTTCAGACAATTTAATAAAACAGTTATTTTACATTAATTAATTCAAAGAAAACATTTTAAATTGATATTTTTATTTTTTATTTATGCATCGGTTTAAATAAAAAAAAAACACTAAATCATAAAATCAATTAAGCGTGTACAAATGCACAGACAAACCGTTAAACAAAAATAAAAAATTGATAATCATTGTTTACGGACTATTATATTGTTAAATGATGGCATTAAAAAAAATCTCACAGGTATATCTTTTATATACAGACAGCTATCGGTTGCCATTTTATTATAAGTATAATGTATAGATTTAGGTATGAATATAGATTAGTCTGCGACGACACGCGATATCAAGGTTTAAATTAAAAACAAATACGTATTATAATTTCATATTATTTACTGCTTCTACAAAAATCGTAAATTTATTCAAAAGTTAAATTCTAATTTAATTCTATCATTGTAATATTAGTATTACACAAGGAAATCCAAAACACAATATGAATACACATGTACCTATCGTGGCGTGTCACTGTCACACTGTCACGTCAATGCAGCACTGCACGGGACAAAACTTGTATCGGAAATTTAATTTTGTGTAGCGACCGTGTTCACGCTTCAATGGCCCGTAATGTTTCGTATTTGCATCCGTAACAGCAAATCAAAATATAAATGACATACTATAACAGCGTCACATACCAGCTAGAATATTACAACCTATACTGTATTTTTTTTTTACATTTTTTAGTGCTATTCCACACTCAGGAAGTCTTTTATAAATAAGTATTTATACTGTATTATGTACTGCATTGTGTACTCTGGTTGAGTTCCGCCACTCAACACACAATAGGTAGCTTCAGAATTTGGCGGGTAGGGAGCTAAGTGTCTGAGCACTAGGCTGCTGCTGCCTACCCTGCTATCCGAGTCCGGGATACAGCTGAAATAAAAAGTATCTTTGTAGAAACCATTATTAAACGTTTTCATTAACTAAAACCATAGTGCGTTGATTACTGTTAAATTAGGTGAAACTGAATAATAAAAGAGAATATTAACTACTTATTTAAAATTTAACTTAAGCCTATCATCGCATTACTTAATAATATAAATAAAAAATGTTTTTTTTTTATATTTCCTTTTTAGGAGGGTTGTGCGAGAATTCGTTATCCGCCATTTTGTTGCGGCGGCCATTTTAGATTGACAACAATATTCATTATATGTAATTTCATTGTCATCAAAACTGAATTCGTAATCTAAATTTTAGCCCAATCGGACACTGGGTCTGGGAAGTAGTTCAAATTGAAATTGCAAGATTTCACAATTCAATTGTCAAATAAAAAAAATTAAAAATGTATTTTAAATGTTTAAGGCAAGTTAAATAAAATATATTTTATTCATACTTGACATGTTCAGTTTAGGTCACGGACATTAATTACGACCCTTGTAAGTCTCAACAAGAATCTCATTATACCATGTAGAGAAATCTGTGAGTTACTCGTCTTGACCCGCAAATCATATTAAAACTATGTTTTATACGATTGGGCCAAGCCTTCATTTCTTGAACATCGACGCCTTTTTATATGACTTTTTTTATAAATTTTTGACAGCATACTTAGAGATTCAAAGATATCGTCGCCACGTAAGTGGCACAAACGTGCGACTGTAACGCGACGGTTGTGAGTTCGATCCCCACTCGAGGGAATGAATTATTATTTAATCATATTTTGTTACCGAATAAGTGACTGTAAATAAATGATAAGAGTTGACGAACTTGAAATGATAAGTGCGAGAGTATGAACTATTAACTTCTCTTGTATGAAATGAACTACACAAATAGCCGGTAATTATTTTTCTCTGTGATATAACTATGACATAACAATTTTTAAATAATAAGTACTAAAAACTAAAAAATTTATATAATACGTATGTATGTATGTACACCAGGTTCATGTCATGAAAACATTGTATTGTCATTGGACAGACATGTGCTGATTTTTGCGGTGGAGTTGCGTAAGTTGCTAGAAGCGTATTTGGTAGTAATACTACTTAAATATGAAGAGTAGGTGTGTTACTTTAAAAGTTTAATTTCGGTTGTTATTTTATACGTTATCTCATATAATTTGTAAGAGTGTAAGAAAAAAAACATTTAAGTTGGGCCTAATTGTGATAAATTTGTTAAGTATAGAACACAGGATATGTTGTCAACGTGTTGAGAATAAAAAAAATTTGAGTTTGTTTAAATTGTGACGATAAGACTATGTGGGCGGAAGTGCGAGTGCGAGTGTCCTTCTGTAGTTATAAAATACTATCAAAGTATCAAGGCGAGTGTCGATTCTCCTATACGTGTATTTGTCATTATACTTTTCTCAAATTTTAAATAAAAAATAAGGAAATGGCGCGTATACATGTAAAGAATCAGCCGAGACAACGTCTGCCCGGTTGGCCCGCACCTAGGGGTACAAATTATCCTATAGTCATAGATAATGGAAATAAGACAAACAAAATTCTCTTATAGTGAACAATAAAATTATAAATGAAAGATATAATACATTTCAAAGAATTTCAAATAAGCATTTGTATACGACATACGAACTTTGTACACCTTTCAAAATATTGTAATATGATTTATGAATGAAACTGCAAATTATGTTTTAAATAACTGCCATTAGATTGGTAGCAGGGGCCAGTCGTGGCGCAGGGGCATAATGTGTGACTGTAAAACCGACTAGTTGTGGGTTCGATCCCTACTCGAGGAGATGAAATATTTATTGAAATTTATATTTCCATTTCTTCGCTCTGGTGTCGAGGCAAAGCGTGGCGTTGAGTTCTGCCACTCAACACGCAATGCCTCCAGAATTCCGCAGAAAGTGGGGAACGGAGTGTCTTAACTAGGTTCCCTCAGCCTACCCGGGATACAGCGTGAAGCTGAAACTAGATAGGTAGTAATGTTTCTTCCAACCTATACCTTACACGTTATACTAATATCGTGGCGCGGTCCAAAATTAAGCCTTGCTAGATTAAAGTAGGCTAAAAACAAATATCACCACGCGAAATATCATGTCTTAACAACAATTGACTCGCTTACATTAGAAAGTAACAAAAAATGAGATGAATGAATAGCATTTAAAAGAAACCGGAATTTAGGATCATATGATTTCTTTTTTTTTTAATATCAAGTGAAATTGTTCATAATTATTATGCAAAACGTATTTGACACGATAACACCAAAAGATGTAATTTTAAACTGAATGTAAATTCAGTTCTATCTCGTTGTCTCTTAACTCGTTGTTGACTTTTTGAAATAAATCAAAATTGTGTCATTAAAATTTTAGTGGAAGTTGCGGTAAAAACAAATAGTTGTTATGAATAAACGTAATTTCGTTTAGTTAGATGAATTGAGTTTCTCATTAAAAATGATAGAGCCCGAATAAGATATAAATAATAATATAAAACACAATTATAGTAAAAAAAATTATGGCTGACATCTTTTTTTTCCATCTGTTGATGACCATGCTGTAGAAAATATTAAAAATGTATTTGAATTGATGTTAGAAGTCAATAAAATGGTACCACAGTTCATACATTAGGTCATTGATGTACGTACAAACAATGGTGAATGTGGTACCGTTGCTATGTGGGAAGAGACGGCTTGCAAGGCATACATACTATATCTATATAATTTTATTGAATTTATGTGTTTTTGTGTAACAAGATCAGTGGATTGGCGCTATTGAATTACTAGCTATTAATCAGTGTCACTCCGTATCCCGCACATAGCATGGTAGCCAGAGGGAACCTAGTGGTAACACACTCCGTTTCCCATTTCCCGCCGAATTCTGGAGGCATTGTGTGTTGAGTGGTGGAGCTCAACGCTGGGCTTTTGCTTTGGTGCCAGAGCGAAAAAAAGGAAAATATTAATAAATAATAAATGAGTGAGGATAGAACCCACAACCGTCGCGTTACAGTTACACACTTGTCTCACTGCGCCACGACTATTACTATTAAATGTAACTATTTTTTATTTAAAATTTTATAATTTTTTTTTTAATGGAAAAGACGTTTGCCGTAAACGTGCGTTTTTTTTTCAACTCAACCTAAGGTTGCAAACTGTAATACTTATACGAAGTACATCCCTTAATTATTTTTTTCTATTTATTTATTTTAACAACTGACATAATAATTAAATATTTATATTATAATATTAGAATAATGGGTCCGAATTAGTATTTAAATTTTATGCAAAGTTACGTTTCAACATTTTATGTTTATTTTATTTTATATTCATAAGTGGGTTAATGAACATCGTGTCAAATGGCAAACTTACTTAATAAGAAAAAAAATATATAAGCTAGTTTAACTAAATAGTTACATATATTCTATACAATACAATATATTATAATTTATCTTACACATACATGTATGTATTTATACGAATGTACGAATGTATAAAAAAGTATTTTTACATTTATTTTACGTCCACAAGTAGTTTTTTTTTGTGTTTTCTGGACAAATTTAGTCATTAACTTATCATTATTAAACAATGATATAAATGTTTTCTTTTAACTTCATATAAAAAGAAAACATTTATATATTATTGCGAAAAAATGGAAATATACCTATATATATATATATAATCTGTATATTTTTCTAAATATACAGTTAAAAAGTTTAAAAATATACAGATAAAATCTGTATATTTTTAAATATTGATTCGATATTTTGTTATATAAATCGAATAATACCACGAAAACTACGATATGAGAAACATATTGAATAATAGGAAAGTGAATGTTGCCATATGCAGAACATTTCTATATTCAACCGATCGCCATGCGACGATAGCTCGTGATAGGAAAACACCGTTGATACAATTATTGAAATAATTTTAATTTACAATATTTGGACGTGAGATTGGGTAAGTGTAATTTTGAATGATGATTTCTTTGATTTTGATGTATTTGAAAATTATTGGGGCACGGAGTGTCTTAACACTAGGTTCCCTTTGCCTACCCTGCTGTGTGCGGGATACAGCGAGAAGCTGATTTGAAAATAATTCTTTCTTTCACCTTTTTGTTATATTTAAATTGTGGGTGTAGGTATACATTTATAATTGACGGTATTTTTCGTGTTGTTTATGAAGATGAGGAAGAAAATATAATGTAATAATTCAAAATATACATGACTCACGTAATCCGTATCCCAGCAATTTAAGTACATAAATGGAAAACGCACCCGACCGTGGTAACCAAGTCGCTGCCATCTGCATGAGGAATAATAAAATGGTTTCTGTTTTAACCGACATTATACCATTATCAGCTATTACTTTGAGACCAGGCAAAAAATACTGTAAATAAAAATAATAAAAAAATATTCACATACTTCCCAGTAAGCAATCTAGGAAGTAGGGTACTTGTGTTGGGAACATTGGCTTTGAGCAGATATGTTCGTGTATAGGTTTTTTTTATTAGTCTAATTTTAAGTTAGTATGTTTTTTAAGTTAGTATTTTTTCAATTATGTTGTAAAGTCGTTCGGTTTGTTTGGTGTGTAGCTATAGCGCCATATAAGTACGTACGTACATATCTATATAGATAGATATATAAACAAACACATGATCCTCATTTACGTAAGTTAGTCGCCCGCGCCTTCGATCTTATGAATACAAAGTATAATCCAATTCTTAAATTTATCGTCTTTTGCATAATTTAGAATCTGAATCAATATCTGTCTAGACATTAGAATTTGAATATTTTATAGAACATATTTGAATCAGTTTCGCGCTGTATCATATCATGTGGTAGAGGGGATATAGTGTTAAGACACTCTGTTCTCCAATTTCCGTCGAATTTTAGAGGCATTGCGTGTTGAGTGGCGTAACTCAACGCCTCGCTTTGCCTCGACACCAACGCGAAAAAATGGAAATGTAAATTTAAATAAACATTTCATCTCCTTGCCTCATATGTATATAATATATTATTTTTATTTTAGTTTCCAATTTATTTATGACACATTTATTTAATAAATTTATTTGACTTTGATTAATTAATTATAAAATATTTTTTGAATTTTAGTTCTAACTAAATTCCCGAGGAAATAACATAATTATTATCACAATAAATTAAGGTGTACTTTCGAAAAATTATACATAGTCTTTTATTAAATGAATTAAAGTTAAAATAGCTGTAATTTGGCATGAAACGCTTCATTGAACCCACGGTCTTTCATTTCAAAGAATACCGGATGGCAAAAAACATATACTATTTTTCTTGATTTTTTTATACGACTTTCCATTTTGCCGCGACGAAAAATGTATAAGGTGACTTTTTGAAATGAATAGATGGCATTTAAATAAATGATTATTTTTTACCTTGATCTTAAATATAAATGGTTATAAATAATATTTTTCTTACTCTGTTAAATGCGGGGAATGCGTGAAGATAAAAAATGTATATGCAATTTATTTTATAGATACTTGCTACTTATTATCTAAATTCCATATAGTTTTGTAATGCAACGTTAGAGAATGTGCACCATTTTGATAAAAAAACTATTTTTTATATTTTTTAATTTTACATACACAACGACATCGGTGCATATTGGATTGATTATATTGATAATTGACGTATGCAATAGTCAGATCTTATTTACCCACACTCTAATGACCCATCATAGGCCCATGTTTTATCGACAAAAAATATCGTCGTGACGTTAATATATTTTTTATTTAGCGCTATATTCCGCGTATACTAGAGTAGGTAGAGCGAACCTGGTTTCAATACACTGTTCCCTACTTTCATATATTTTCGAGACATTGCGTGTGTACAGCGGCGGAACTCAACGCCGCGCTTTGTCTTGTTACCAGAACGCGAAATGGATGCACACAATCGTTGCGTATACAGTCTACAACAGCTGGCTGATACACCACGACGGATCGATATCACGATATCGCATCAATAACTAATAAATAATAATCTTAAATTCGTGAAAGAAACATGGTAGTCTGTTGGTTCCGTCACCATCGCGACGCGCCATAAATACGAATCGGGTGCCGGATCTAATATAAGTAGATAAAGCGCGACCGACACGAACTCGGGACGTGACGACTTACGCATAAGGGAAGGGGACACTGTCCAAGTATATACTATTGTATTATTTTTTTATTTTGTTTATTTAAATGTTGTGTCAATTTTTGAATTAAAGAACTTTTCATTTATACATCTTTAGGTAGGTATTCTATCTATATATAAAAATAAAATTTAATTATCTGTTTGTGTATTTCAAAATAACAGGGTTATGTCAAGTCTATATAATTATTTACATAATACTAAAATATAAACAAAGATTTTTTTTAATGTTTATCTGACCGTTTGTCTTTCTGTTTGTCCGGGTTAATCTCTGGGACCGTTAACTCGATTTTTATGGGACTTTTACTGAAAGAGAAGATTGTGTGTGATATATAATGGTAATATACTATGTATGATATAATATATCCCATATTGATGACATAATAAATGATATAAATAAATAATCGTATATTTCAAGCGGGCCAATCCGCGACCTGGTCACTAGTAATTGATAATATTCTCTAAGTAGAGATGCTTTAACTTTTAATAATTATAGATACCAATTATACGAAAGGTACAGACTATTATAACTAGAAACATTTTGATTCAGTATTTTTCCTCTTATTTTTTTTTAGTTACTTAATAGCAATGATATAATAATTAACAGCAATAAACCTCAAATAATATAATACAAACGAACTTTTCGAAGCCTCCAACACGTCGCAGTCGCTGCGTGTACAGCTACATTTATTCCTTTGTTACGTAACTACACACGAACGAACATTCAACAGTCTGCATCAAATCGTTTTGTAAATAAACACATCGCTTTAGAAAATGCTGAATGTAAACTTGGAAGTAATGATACGGCAACTATTTGTATGGAGGTGAATGCGTGAGAACATGTTCTTTCCTTTTATTATTACTTAAAACTGTTTTGAATTCGAACTGTGGACGTTTTATGATAGGATTGTCCTGCTGGGTAAACAATGTGTGGGACCCTCAGAAATGGACAAATCAGATCAATTATGTAAAGATATCAATTTCAAAATATCAATAATTTTCATTATCAACAATATTTCTATTGTGGCCAGTAGTGGCGCAGTGGCACTAAGTGTCACTGTAAAACCGACTGGTTGTGGGTTCGATGCCCATTCGAGGAGATGAAATATTTACATAAATTTATATTTCTTCGCTCTGGTGTAGAGCCAAAGCGCGGCGTTGAGCCCTGCCAGTCAAGGCGCAATACTTCCAGAATTCGGCAGAAAGTGGGAAAAGGAGTGTCTTAACACTGGGTTCCCTCTGCCTGCCCTGCTGTGTGCGGCATACAACGTGAAGCTGATAAACAATATAAAATAATATCTATAAACATGGATATTAAAGTATATTCAAAATGTAACTTAATTATTTTTTACTAATTAATAAATAATATCTTGTTGCCTTACTCTAAATCTCATTTTTAATTGAAAATATAAATGTATGTTTCTTGGCGATTATTATATTCAATGGTCGTATTATTAATATTATATTACATTTATGAAAATTTATTCAGCTTTATATAACATTGAAACACTTAAAACAGCAGTTAAGCAAATCTCTAATACTCTTATAAGGACATAACACACGATATTTGAATTTCTAATTCTGTGGAAAATTTATCTAATCAATGTATTATGTAAATTTTGATTATCGTTACAACTGTTTGTATTTTAGACACAATAAATTCAGACTTTATTTATTTAGTATGTATGTATGGTCGGCCTTTGCCGTTTGGAAAGTATAACAAAATTAATATTAATCAAATCCAAGTTATATTTAAAACAAAAACCGATCAAGTGCGAGTCGGATTCGCCGACTGACGGCTCTGTATCTATTTCAGGTTTACAGGTCATTTTTTTTTAATGAAATATTTGTCAATTTCCACTTTTTGGATATATTTTTTATTTGCATAGAAAAACTTCACTTCGTGTTAAATCTTAGAACATACAAAGAAGGACAAAAAGAACTGAGAAAAAGGTGTCGTTACTTAAAAAGTTATAACCCTACCATAACTAATTTTAACAAAGACTCGTTAGAGTAGAATGGCTAAAAAAACATATATAGCGTTGTTTAAAAAAGTACAAAATTAGTAAATAATTATACATTCAAGTTCGAGACATAATTTGCGTGAGTCGTCGGTGGCGGTGCACTTGTCGGGTGCCGGTGTACGGGCTACGAGGCACGAGCGAGGCGCCGTCGCGATAGCTCACCGGGGGAGCGCAGCGGATGCGCGCGTCACGCGTCGCCGCGTCACGGGCTTGCCTCATGTTAAGCGACCGATTCGAATACTTCCCCTCCACATACAAACGACAAAATCATCCATTTACTTTTATATATATACTTCCTGCTGTATCCCGCACATAGCAGGGTAGACAGAGGGAACCTAGTTTAATGCTGTAAGTCATTCCGTTCCACACCTTCTGTGTGTTGAGTGGCGGAAGTCAACAACAAAAAAATAAATAATGAATAACTCATTCCCCCGAGTAGGAATCGAACTAACAACTTGCCGCGCATGCTTGTGCCCTGCGCCGCGATGGCCTCTAATCAAACTGCCTACTACTATATAATAATATATTTCTTTCGTATAACCTCGGTGAAATTACTCCTTACATTTCTATGAATGTTGTAATCGAAGCTTAACCTACTAGCCTTGTGTTGTGTGGCAGGTTCCGTGCTGATGGTTGTGATATCTGAGATAGGTAACGTAGCACCCGTAATTGGATACTATGTAATAGATATACATAAAAGTAGTTAACTAGGTCACTGCGTATAATAGAAAATAACGCTTTTGGACGATTCTTATATTTTCTTGACCTTCTTGAGTAATTGTACGTCTTAGAGACAATTTTAGGCTTTATTTAGTGTAGGTATGTAGTATTTTTGGGGTTTCGTATCTCAAAAGGAAAAAACGGAACCCTTATAGGATCACTTTGTTGTCTGTCCGTCAGTCAAGACTCCTCGTTTCCCATCCCTTGAAGCTGTGAAAAAATAAAAAAAATGACACCAATGAAAAATAATCAAAACCTACAGTGTTACCTACCTAACCTATTTTTTTGAGAACTCAGAATCTTGAAATTTGGTACGAAGCAACATCTAAAATAAAATAAATCACAACAATAAAAAAAAAACCAAAAGTATAAATTTATAGATATTTCATATTATAGAAAAATAGTTACAAAGTTATTTTAATTTACAAATATTGTAGTTCATTTCATACAAAATGAGTTCATATGACCGCAAACTTTACTTTGTCAATTTTTATAAGGTCCACACTTCTCGTTGGCCTACCATCCTGAAATTAGTACGGAAGCCTCGGTGGGCGAATCCGACTCGCACTTGACCGTTTTTTTTAATTCAAACATCGTTTCAATGCAGTAATTTTGTATACAATTTCAATGGCACTGTGGCTGATTGTTGTCCACTTTTGGTGCGGATGTTGCTGTGCTACTTTAATTTTGTTCTTGTTCTACTTTTTTTTTTAAATATTAGTTGTTGCTATTGTTTTGCGTCTCCTAAATTCCTATGCAAGTGTCAAAAACATACGTCAAGCATCTTGATGGGAATCGATGGGATATAAAAATTTAATAAAAAACCTAGAAATTGCTAAACATTTTTATATTTATAGACAAGATTTTTTAAATTCTTCAAATAATAGTCGGAGCTAGTCAGATTCTATTTTATTTTTTTATTTATATTCAAATATTAAAATCGCCAAGGTTTTGTGTATCCAATATGTTTTATACTTATAAAATTACAAAGCACAAAATAAAAAAAAAACGAAACCTTACCTTTTTACTCGAGTACAGAATGAAGAGTAATAATTTCATTGAATAATTGATCATGGTCCAGAGGTTACGTCGGATGTACGTACGTACATCTTTTAAGGTCTTTGTACTTTTCAAGCGTGCATACTCAATGCTTTTGAGTTACAGCCTTCTTTATGAATATACAATTTTGTAATAAGTCGATACAAGTAAAATGAAGCCATTTTACTTGTATCGACCATTACTGACTGGAATGTAAAATACGAGATAATTTACATTAAGTTACGTGATTTTATTGCCAAATATTTACTTTTCTTATATCTTATATATAATTATGTAATTAGATACTACTTACATATTTAACATATAAATTTGGATTCCTAGCACAGCGCGGCACAAGCGTGTCTGATTGTAAACGCGACAAGTTGTGGCTTCGATTTCTACTCGAGGAAATTAAATTTTAAATAATTTTATTTCCTCTCTCTGGTTTCGAGGTAAAAACACGGCGTTGAATTTCGCCACACAAGATGCAATGCCTTCGGAATTCGGTGGAAAGTGGGGAGCGAAGTGTCTTAACACTAAGCTTCCTCTGCCTACTCTGCCTGCTATATGTGGAATAGAGCGAGAAGCTGAAAAAAAATGGATTAGCTTGTATATACGCTTGTAATATTAGAGACGCTTGTAATATTAGAGCACAAGACACATGTCTTGTGATGTTAATGCAGTATCAATTTTGTATTAATATTTTATTTACTATTAACATAATTTCAAAAGTAAATTTTCTGTTTATTTTTTTATTTAAGTAAATTGTAGTAGTATGTTTTTATTTTTAATATCATATAAATTAAGATTACGGTCAATTATTTATAATATAACTGTTATTTAACGGGCACGGAATGAGTTGCCAGTTTTTTTCGTTATCATTTGAATAGTTCATAGACTAGATTACCTATACTATAGGTACTATTCAAAGGCGTGTGATTCTTTGGTACCGCCGTAGTGTCTGTGCTCCCAAGTTTTTGCTACTTCTCATACAAAGAGAGTCTAACGAGGGATCCGTTATTTGATCTTTTTTTTTATTTGACATTCTATTATATAGACTTGTGGGTGTATCACAAGAGGTACAAAGCAAATTGTAACAATTGTCGATGATTAAATGAGGCGCTACCAGTATAATACTATTAATGCAATAAATTATTTGTATAGCATTGATACTTAATAGGATTTCATGAAATATCGGTATTGCAATGTTTCTCTTTAGAAAACGTAAAAAAATTTTGAACATGGCGGAATTTGAATCCGCGTCTCTTGGAAACTCTTAGCCCAAGAGGCGTTCATCAACAGGCTTTAAAGTTTAAACTCTAAGTCTAGCGCCTGTTGGGATATTTTTAAATCCGTTAAAAAATAATATAATAGTATTTAATTTAAGTACAAAAGTTTTAAGAAATCTATGTAACTCTAAATAGTAAAGTGATTGGTTCATTTTAGGTTCCAGAAAGAATTGAGCCACGTTCTCAACTTTCGAAGAGTGATAATCATATAGAAAAAGCTGTGGAAATCGTGAAATCTCCGGACAAGGTCGTCAATAACGCAGACATCAGACACACGGAGGTGAACGCATTAAATATGGAAGTGGAGACCTTAAGGTGGCAGCTAGCTCAGGTATTAAAACATACATTACTGTTTATAGCATTGGTGCACCAATATATATCTTATTTCTACTTGATGCTTTGCGAATTTATTTGCGAATGTTAGCCTCTTTGCGAATTATATGTGAAATAATATAAATTATTGTTTTAATAAATGTCAATCTAAGTGTAATAATTTTCAGACTGAAGCCAACAGACAGATGCATATAGCTTTACTTAAGCAAATAGTAACGTTTTTGAATAGAGTCAAAGAACACATTGGGTGCCAAAAGAGTGAATCGGAAATACGATTAGATAAACTATTACCCATGGCCCTATCCAAATCTCTAAATATATCCGACTTACCAAGGTCGCGTTCCGTTCTACATGTTAGTAAAAACTTGGATGGTTCAATAAGTTCTACAAAGAAAATTAGTACAAGAAAAATGAGCAAATCTATTAATAATGTTCATGGATTTATAGATGGCTCCAGTATTTGGTAAGTACTGTAAGGATTTTGAAATTATACAAAAAATGGATTACATTTAAATTTTAATATATATCTTATATGTATATTTTAGGAGTCAATCAAAATTACCTTTCGTTACTGAAGACGAAACAGGACATAAGTTAACTGAAGAAATGTCAAGATTGATCACTCTTGCCAACACAGTTTTAAGTACAAAAATTCCCGACTTGGCGTGTGCGTGTGTCTGTAGTCGATCTGAAGCTTCCTTATTGTTAACCGAAAATGGAGAGAAAGAAGAAAGAAATACATTGAATGTAAGGGAATCTATGAAAATAGACTTTAAAACTACAAAAGATAATATTGTTCTAATTTCCAATTGTAAGGGCGACAACGATATTTCTAGTTTTGATGACATGAAAAATAGAATTTTAAATGATTTTATAGTATCACAATCACCGCTGAGCTTTGGATTAGAGAAAGAATCCCCAGACGTTAAAGTATTTGAACAAAATCCGCCAGTCTCGAAAAATGGCCTAGATAGATCGTGTGGGAGGAATGTGGTACAAAGTGTCGACAAAAAAAACGAATACAATGCTTCGTCAAATTTTATAGAAGACGAAAGTGGTTTTTCATCTATGAGCTCATTTCAAGAGATAGGCATTCCTATCATCAGTATAATCCCGCCGTCACCTTGCAAAGAAGTCGACTATTTAGAAGAGATTGCTGCCGATAATGAAAAGTGGAAAACCGACAGCAATGGACTTGATAAGCAAAGCGTCAAAGTTTTTTGGGTTTAAAATATTTAAGCTGCATAAAATACACAAAAAATATAAACGAACTCTAAATTGTGTAATAACGTAACTTGATTGCATCTTGCGGTCAATTCTATAGTAATTTATTTAAGTATTTATATCTCTGTCTTCAGTTAGATACTAACGAAACGAAGCCGTCTTAAATTATGAATAAAGGCAGATTTGTAACATTTATATTATTGTTTTCTTGCGACAAATGAAATTTATGATCTCTATAATTAACCTTGTCACAATGAAAATGACCCTGGTATCGATACAAGCAACCCAGATCGCACCGATTTCGATAATAAATATTTTTAGTCATCATAGCTTCTATTAAATGTTACTTATTTATTTGTTATGTCTTACATATAAAAACTTATTAAATGATGTATAAATAAAATTGTATAATGACATTTAAATTAATATGACACAGATCAATTTTCTTTCAAAAATTATATAAAAATATTAAGTTTTTAGATATTCAAAATTTTAGTAACTAGAAAGTAAATAATAATATTTTTTATCGAAATTCGCGGTTAAAATGGCTGAAGAAATAGATGACAAAGCAAGTGGAGACACAGTGTCCATAACTAGGATCGCTCCAGATCCATCTGAACCTGTAGTAACGACACCGAATGTAGAACTGATTGTGGATGGTTTTGGTTTTATGCCTAAAGATGAATCACTATCCAAGTATAAGTTTAGTCAAGCAAAAATTAAAAAATCTTCAAAAATGTTAAAAGACACCACCATACCACCAGATATTGACCAGAGTTCCTGCGCTTCAAGTTCAAATATCGATATTGTACGGAGGTATACCTGGAAAACTAAGAACAGAATGATTGTTCAGGTAATCTAATGATTATCTATTTCAAATGTATCAGTATTTTTAAGTGAAAAATACAAAGAATATACTTAACGTCATATTTTGGTAAGTAGGTTATAACTTATGGTGCTGCCATCACGTCCATTCAAGTCCCTGATAAAAAGGGTATTCCTGATGATGTCTTAGCTGGATTTGATACCTTGGAAGGTAAAGCTTAATTTTTCAAATTTTTGCTACATTGTTTTAAACTATATACAAAATGGTATTATATAGTTCATGAATATTTAGAATACCTTCAACCAAGAAACCCCTACTTTGGTGCTACTATAGGACGATATGCAAATTATGTTAACAATGGCACAATGATTGTAAAACCATCAGGAAAAATGTACATGCTCAGTACTAATAAAGGTCAACATCACTACAACGGCGGGCGTGTGGGGTTCGATAAGGTATGTTTGAAATTGTTGAATTTATACTGAAACATTGAAATGAATTAAATTGAATAATTAAAAAACTATGAATTTTTTGACGCACATTGCAGGACAAGGACCCAGTGTTAAGACGCTTCGTTCCCATCAATACACTTCCGTTTTCGACTTTCCACCGAATTCTAGAGGCATTGCGTGTTGAGTGGTAGAACACAACGCCGCGCTTTGCCTCGTTACCAGAGCGAGGAAATAAAAATATTAAATATTTCTTTCCTCACGTAGGAATCGAACTCACACACAACCTGTCCCGTTTTTAGTGTCGCTTATACTCCTACGCGACGACTGATTTAAATATCTGTATCATTTACTAATTTAAATTTGTATTTTAATAGTTGCTACTTCTTCTATTTATAGAAAATTTAATAATACTTGCAGGTGAACTGGAGATCCTATGTGACTGGTAACAAGGTTATCATGAGCCACATCTCGGAACGGTTCCACGAGGGCTACCCTGGTACGGTGATGGCTCAGGTCTCCTTCGAAGTTACATGTGATAATACTATTAAAATAGAAATGAAATGCACTACTAGCGAACCGACAATAGTGAACTTGAGTAACTCGTGCTATTTTAATCTGGCAGGCCACGTAAGTTGTTTACTTTATAACAATTTAAATGTTATAATTTAGTGTAGAATTTATAATTATATATATAATTATTCATATATTAGATAAAAATAATGTAATGGTGAGACAGTGCTTACTGTACACATGTTGGTACTAGGTTCAATCTCGACATTGGGCAATAGCTACATTTTACTTCCTTGCTCTAGTTACTTTACTAGAGCAAGGAAGTGAAAATATTAAATATTTCATTTCCCTGAGTGGGAATTGAATCCATAACCGCCGCTTTTACAGTCGCACGCGCTTGTGCTCTGCGCCACTACCGCCTTTTAAATTGAAATATAAAATTTTGTAAAATTAAATGGCAATTTAACTTAGAGAGCAATTTTGTAATATAGCTATTTTTATTCAAAGGGAGTTAGTATTATTATTATAAAAAGAGGATTCATTATTACTTATTATATGCTGTAAAGTTATAATGACCTTGAGATATATATATATATTTCTCTTTCTCTTCTACTTTTCTTATTTTTTAATATTTTTTTTCAGCATGCTGGCTCAGAAACAATGTACGACCATATATTTACAATTAACGCGGATAAGTACACCGCTGTTGATGATGAGGGACTCGTAACAGGTATGACATTGTATATAAGATGTGTTTCAACGGCCTCTCAATCATTATATTTTTTATGAGTCAGAAAAGCAATTTTGTATTACACATTGAATTTGTCTGAGTATTGAATATACATGAGAAAATCTATAATTAAGAACAAAATCGAAACCGTGATCTTTAGGGTTCTGTACCTTTTATGGAAAAAAAAAACCATAATAAGATCATTCTCTGGTCTGTCTGACCTTCAAGAGCCTTTATTTGAGGAATGCTTGGGGATATCGAGTTGAAATTCAAACCATATACTCAAATCTAATCTTTTCTGGAAAAATCGTATTTCTACGTTTACTTTAAAAAAAGTTATTGCCGTTTATATCGCATATATAAAAAAACGCTCATTTTGACGCTATAAACGCGACGCTTAAAATGAATTCAGGTACAGGAAAAAAAATTAAATCTATACATTTGTGGTTAAAACTTAAAAAATGATAGCCTTTAAAGGCGAACAAATTTTGGTATTAAAGCCGCTAGTTCAAGTAATGTATCAGATGAAAGGACTCTGGCTAAGTTAAGCTGGAATTTTGAGAAAAAGCTCGATACCTCGAACGGGACCCTCTGTGGGTGAGCTCAGTTCCCACTTGTCCGGTTTTTTTTTTTTTGTTCTATTTGGATGTGTTGTGTTTGTGCGCGCAAGTCTCGGAAACGGCTTAACCGATTTAAATACGCTTTTTACTATTGTATGAAATACCTATATGTATTATATAGTTATATTTTCACTTTTCGGTTTTTTTCTCTTTATTTGCATTGAAGTTCTCACTTTGTGCCTAATATCATAACTGCATGTTCACGAGAAATACCCTATAGGTTTTGAAAACACACACACACACACACAGCAAATTTCATATAAAATAAATATATAAATGCTTGTATCTTTTGATTGCATTAATAGTAAGTTTGATTTTATCTGTGCTTCAATATACCATAGACTTGAATGTTTGAATTTTTGATCTGGTCATAAATGGTCTCGACGGAGGGACGATAAAGTGATCTTATAGAGTTCCTTCTTTACCTTTTGAGGTACGGAACCCGGATAATTACCAAAAAAGTACCTAATGAATCGTTTATTGATCAAGTTGATGAATAAAAAATCTATAAAAATAACAAAAATAAAAAATATTGTGAAAGGTTTATACTAAATATGTTGTTAATTATGTCAGGTCGCTATCAGGTCGAAAGTTAAAATCTTTATTATTATATAGTCTTTAATGTCTGGACTTAATCGATATCAATTTATAATGAAATAAACCTATATAAGAAAATGAGGAATAACAATTGTTTGTATAAAGATATCAAAGACATAAAAGCTGTAGGTAAATGATTAAAAGCGCACTATTTTATAGTGCCTTTGCGTAATGCTCAGATAAGTTTAATCTAAAATTACATAAATAAACATCGCATTGAATAAGAACCGGTAATAGTTTTTAATTTTTTGTTTTGCTTTACGCTGTATCCCAAACATAGTAGGGTAGGCAGAGGGAACCTATCATTAAGACTGAATACAATTCCGTTTTCCATTAAATATTTCGTTTCCTTGAGTGAAAATCGAACCCACAATCTGTCGATTTGACAGTCATATGTCATATGTATGCGCCACGGGCAAGCACGGGCAAGCTGGCTTCAAGTAATGTAATGTATATACTATACTAATATTCATGTTTATTAATGTGTTTTTCAGGTGAAAAAAATGTAGTGGGTGGTACGGCGTACGACTTTAGGGTACCAAGAGTTTTACGCACGATGCTTCCCAAAATACCCAGAGATGGATTCGATATTAATTATTGTATCACTCAGGGTACGGAACAAGATCTCGCCTTCCAAAGTCGGTTAGTTAGATTGTTTTTAAATGATTTAAAATAGTTTCATATAAAATTGTGCGAATCTAGAAGTTAGCTCCATATGCTTAGATATTAGCAAAATCTGCAGTATGTTCTGTGAAATGTAAATTATCTACTTGTATATTGAAGTTGAGCCATCAGTGTACGAATGTAAACGCAACGGTTGTGGGGGTTCAATTTCTTCTCGAGGGAATGAAATATTTTAATATTTTCATTTTCTCGTTCTGTTAAGGAGTCTGGCAGCAAGAACGTTAAGTTCCGCCAAGTAATGTCTCAAGAATTCGGCGTAAAACTGAAATGTCTTAATGAGGAACGGTCTTAAGGTTACGATCCAGGTTGCGATGCAGCATGCAGCTAAAAAACTAATGTATATAAATACTTTGTACATAAATGTAAGTTGCGAATCTAATTACTTCATTGGGCTGACGCGAACTGCTACGATGGCGATGGTTTATTGAATTGTGACTCCGCCATGCGTAGTTTCTTATAAAATAGTAGATCATAGCCCCCCTAATGAATATGAAGTTGTTTTACATCTCACATCGTATGTAGGCAGTTAAGTAAGCAAACGTTGACAGGATTCTTTTTAGTATTTAAAGCATTTTAGTAACACTTACAAGGGCACCCTATTAACACTCGACTGACACTAACGTTTAATTTATCGGCAGCATTGATAAAAACAATATTCTGTCGGTGGTGGGTAGACCAAAATTCTAGTGTGAACGATTTTTGAGAGAGCACTAAATAAAATTAACTACATATGACAATGTACACGGAAAGCTTGTCTACAAACGTTGATTGAGTCTCTTGCCCCACTCTGATTAACGGCCGCTTGCTGAGGCTCGTGTCTCGCCCTTGCTGCCGTCAACATACTCATGCATCACATATTGCTTAGAAAATTTTCAGGGACAGAGCACGCTTACTCCTACCCACCTGGTGTCGCTGTAAAATCCAATACGGCTAACATAACCTCATGTTCGAAAAAAAACAACAACGTCTCCGTCGTGTCAAATAAAAAAAATAAAATACATACTACTCTAAATGAGCCATTTTAGAAATTGTATGATAGTGTATTTAGCGGTTATGTTTCCTGTTACGTCTCACAGGTAGTACTAGTAGCTAGAACCACCCACGTGATATAAAGTGTATTTAATAAAACAAATTGTATGTGGCTCAAACGTATCTTAGACTATATTTTGGTCATACTCTGTGATATTGAATTTGTTTTGATCAGTTTCTGTAATTAATATTTAATGTATACGTTTAAGGCTAGAACGTTTAATAAGTTGAGAGGTAATGGCTAATTACAAAACAGACTCCAATTTTGTCAGAATTTAAAATGACTCCATTAAGCTACCCTCCTATTTTATTGTTTTTTTCAATAGTTTGTTATTTGATTACGTATATTTTATTTCAGAGTACTTCATCCTATATCTGGAAGGGTCTTAGAGGTATATAGCAATCAACCTGGTATGCAGTTCTATACTGGTAATCTTCTGCCAGATCCGGATAAAATTGTCGAAGTATGTAATTTGTTTTTGTAATTTTGTACCTGCACTCGTATGTTTAAAAATTTAAGACATTTAAGTAAATATAAAGTATATTATTTTTGAATTACAATTTTTTTTTAAATATATTTATATATTTTTATTCTGTTTCATCCATACAACCGGTTAGGCACACAAAACTAAGTGTCAAAAAACAAATAAGCACTACATTTTTCACCCGTATCCGAGCAAGCAGTATCATGAAAATGGGCAATAATAGGTCGTGGGCGGTGTAAATATTTTATTTCGTCAAGTGGGAATCGAACTTACAACCTGTCACGCTTATAATCAAACACTCTGCCTCTGTGTGATGACTGGCCTCTAAATATCACTCGATAGAAAATATTGCTCATTAACCAGTTACTTGGCAAAATCCAGTAGGTACCCAACGACTCTATAAAAACTTTATAATCGTTTGGTATATAACCCAACATGGTATATATCTATAAAGTTTGAGGTAAACATTATGCATGCGTTTTTTCCCGCGTAGGAGAATAGGCAAATAAAATCGTAAATCGTGTCGTTGGATAGTCGTCATTTTTTTTTCAATTTGACCTTTAATAGCGGGTTGAACCGAAAGAAAGTAGTTTCTATAACCTCCACTCCACATTCGAGATATTGCATATTGAATGGCGTAATTAAACGCCACGCTTCACTTTTCCAGAGCAACAAAAAATCATTGTGTCCAGTGAGAATCGAATCCATAACCATCGTTTATAGTCAGATGTTGCTCTCTGTCACAACAGCCACTTGACCTCTAGTGAGTATTAAAACAATATAGATTTTTTTTATTTGGTTAATAATATATTAGGAGCCTCAGCCCGTAGAGGAGGAAGAGGGAAAGGTTGAATCTGAAAGTGGAAGTAGCAGCAGCAGTAGCGAGAGTGTAGTAAGCAGCGACGTCTCAAGTGTGATTGAAGAAGCGATTGAAGAAGAACGCATTGAGATTGAAAGTCTAAATGTGAGCTTATATATATATTTTTTTTTGCCACTAAAATGGTGCTATATAAAAGTTTCCTTAATAAATATTTTTCTTTCCTAAGTGGGGAATAACACTATATAAATGTTTAAAAATTTGGACGATGTTTCTGTATAGTGGAAGTAAGTCTTAGTTGTTTGAGAATAGATCCAAATATTTTTAATTAATTACGTTACAATAAATATAAACTACTAATATTACAACAATATTCATAAAAATTGGTATTGTTTGCACAATTGCTGCTATAAAAGTATTTAGTTTCCAAATATTTTCTTTCCAACGTTAAAATATTTTACAGAATCTTGCCAAGCTTCTAGCCTTTGTTATTTCTTAACAATATTGTATGTGAGAGAAGAGTATATGATATTCTGAAAGGAGAAGTGTTTGTGAAGATCTAAACGCACATTCAACATAAAGTACCAGAACTTTGTAAGATCACTAGAGGTAGTATGATTTTACAATGATGAAATAGTAAGAAAATTATGTATTTATTAAAATAGTTTAAAACGATGGTTAACTATTAAGTCAATTACATTTAGAAATAAATGTAATATTATGCTATTACGGTGGGGACGTAGGAGGCGCAGTGGCATATGTGTATGTTTTCGATTCCCTCCTGAGGGAATTTCTGATTCTCAAAAGGTATTTAAATTCCTATGAAATTAGGCATATTAAATAGTATATGTTTTATATTTTTCAGGGCAAGAAGAGCTACGGCTACGTACCTTTGTTGGGAAAACAAGGAACGCACTACAAAAAGCACGGCCTTTTCTGTCTCTTGCCACAAAACTATCCTGATGCCATCAACCATGTAATTAATATTTATAATAACTTAATTCCTTAATTAGAAAACAAAACCAGTATGTGTATATACTAATCTATGTTTTTTTTATTATTTAACATTTTATACAGGAGAAATTATATAATCATGACATTTGCAAATACTAAATTTTTTGTCTTAAATTATATATATTCAAAATTGAAAAATAAAAACAAAACTTGACTTGTTACGTTCTAAAGTATTTTTTATCCGTCGTACGTACTTTTATAGGTTATCACTATTATATAAATTTGTTCATAGATGGCGCCATGTTGCGTCTTTTTCAATTTTTTTCTAATAATACTTTAAGTGATTATGATTGTTCTACCGAATTCCTTCTAAATTAAATGTTGTTATTTTTTTATATTAATATAAGTATAGCTTTAAGTTTTCTAGCGAATTACTTTACTGTAATCTTTAATTCCGTAGACAGACCACATATTAAAGCAAAATTTATTGCAAATGCTTCGTTCGGTCTCTATAAAATGTTATTGATTGTTGTGATTGATGGGTTAACATTGCGCTTTCTTTTTTTACAGAATAATTTTCCTAGTCCAGTTTTGAATCCAGGAGAAGTGTACATACATAAAATTCAATATAAGTTTGGTATTCTACTTGGAAAATACGTCTAGATAAAACTGAAAAATTCATTAATATAGAAGTTCAGTAAATTCCAACGAAGAAAGAAGAGGTGACATTCAAGAAAAAACAAACTTGTTTGCGTATAAAACTATGCTATAAAAAATATTTTTAGAATTAATATGATCAATGAACACTGTGATATGTCATCTGCTAGCTTATCAAATAATTATTGTATATAAATATAATAATTTTATCTTCAATTCGATTTTACTAGAATTGTCAATAAATCTACATAACACGAAGCTTAGCTTGAGCTTTCTATGTGTGTAAGACTATAAAACTAGAGGTGGAAAAGAAAAATTAAGAAACGTTTATTATTAGAAATCAATAAAAAATATTATTTGCCTTTTCTTACTGCTTGGTCACCTACTCGTACATTTTTACACATAGTACTGTGATAGTGCCAACCTTATCTTTCGAAGTATGCCTATTCCTATTGCCGGTTGTCAAAAGGCAGTATAAACTGGTTTAGGCCAAGCAAGTACGTTACACTATGTATATGAATACTCATACAAATGCAAAGTTCAGTTTAGACCTCGCTGAATGTGTCCGTATGTACTTTTGATGTGGAAATTTGTATCGTTTATTTAATTTCTAAATTTACTTATAAAAATAGAATTTCTAATTATTAAAATAAAAAATTTACGTATAGTAAAATGGTTTTATAATTGTTTTTATTTATGAATAAAAATTGTATGATATTTTTAGGTGCTTATTATTTTCCCCGTTTATTTTTAATTTACAAAATAAAAACCTAAACCCTTGGGAGCTCCGTAATCGTAACCGAATTCGATTTTATTTCGATCGTAATTGAAATTATCCGTAACTAACGAATAATCCGAAACAATTTTATATTCGTAAAACTAAATGTATGTACGTTCGCAATTGTTGGAACTTAATAATGTTTATTGAAGCATTTTCTTACAAACTGATCATTTATAACTGCAGGTTCTAAGCAAAACATTAGTTGCATATCTATACTAATATAATAAAGCGGAAGAGTTTTTTTGTTTGTTTGTTTAAACGCGTGTTTTTTTGTTTTATATGAAAGTTACATTCTTCAGAAGTTCTATAGTGCTAACATTACAATTTGACGCTTATTTAACTTTAAATAACGAAATAACAATAATAAAGAACTCCATCGAATTGCTTTAAGCGACTAATAAATGACACGAGCGATAAATAAATAACAATAAGGAATTTTGTGACAAAAAATAATCAAATATTGCATCGACTTTTATTTGAATGTATATTAAAACTTACGAGCGAAAGTTTATTGTTTCATCTTCTATAGCATGTCATTTGGACGTATAGTTTTCGAAAATTTTGATTCGAATCACACGGGAGGCGCCCTTGCCGCCATGTATGAAGCTGTCATGTATTCCTTGCACTATCTCAGAATTTTGAAAACAAATAGTTCATGATTGAATAAATACTTTTATTGTGTTAAATTTACCAAAATTTAACACAATAAAAGTATATAACGCAAAAGTAGTAGTAGATTCACTTCCAATAGCTATATTTCTTACAATAATCACTCGAACATCACACATCACCCGAACCAAAACATTTTCCCGCCCAAATTTTACATCATAAGCGCGCGTCATTCCTTTCCCGCCAAGCGCCTCCCCGACCGCTCGGCGACAGCGTACGCGAGAGTTGCCGACAAGCCGGGTGGCGCGAGTGGGCTGCTAGTTTTCTTGTAAAACGGAAATCTACCTATCCTATCAAGAAATTTAAAATTTCTCGCCTGCTGTATACGTATTTAGTCTGAAATACTAGACGAACTTTAATGAACTTTTTTTTTTATGTTTAGCTACAAGATCTAGGCGGCAGGATTTAGGATATATTTGTTTTTTTTTTTAAGATCGGTACGTACAGCTGATATAGACTCATAGTGGCCCAGCTAAACTAACAAATGTTGAATTGCTGCTTTAAAAAAAAATGTTGAACGTGATGAGCAGTTTTCATTGACATATTCAATTTTAAGATCTGGAATATCTGATTAGAGAATCATATTATGTAGTTCGGCTAAACTATGGTAAAATAGTAAATGCCGCCTTATCAGGAGTTGTTTAGCATGAGAGTGTGTATACTTCTAAATTATACCTAACTTACGAAGGGTGATCCACAATTAATGATAATCGGTTATTTCTAGTGCAGACAAAAATATTTTTTTGTTTCTTCTACTACCTTGGTATCCACTAGTTGAGGAAAAAAAACTCTTAAAGAGGCCACCATTTATAAAATTTGGAAACCGAATACATTTCGGCTCACATCCATTTGAACTGCCGAGGACTTGACATCAAAAGGGGAAAAAACGAAATCAGAGAAATCATACACATAGATTTGGTGGAAACATGGGTGGAGTCTTCTCCTTCATATTTCACGATTGCACGCTGGTCCATGTTCTTTAAGCTGTAAAGAGCATCGACGGAAGACGAACGTCGTAAAGGAAGCTCATTCTTATACATAATATATTCGCAAATTTTTAAAGGGTTTCTTTTTTCACTGTTGTCTTCTGTAGCCGATGCTCATTTACTGAAAAATAAAACAACAACGACAACGAGGAAAAACAAAGAAATAGTTAAAGTTGGCAGATCAAAGAGTGACTATCAGCTATGAAGGTCACAAGAATCTTATATTAAGGAGTATTTAAATAATCTTTGCTAACGAATTGCATATGAGTAGGGTCTTTGCGCGTTAGGTGCTGAGAAGGTTACCCGACGACCAAAAAAGAAGTCGATATTTCAAGAGCAAATCTCAGAAAGTCAAGCAGCCTAGGGCATGATTGATTAAAATAAAAGTCCCGCTGAGTTTCTTGCTCCGAATGTCAGGTTTGAGACATTAACTTTAGTGAACGCTGGCAGAGCAAAAGTCCCGTAACATGGGACAGGGTTATCGACTTAGCTAAATGCGGGTATGGGTACTGATTGAGCTACCACTTAATCAGTTCCTATGCTTCCCAGGCTGGATGTAGCGCGGACGAAAAAAAAGATATTCTGGGAGCAGTATGAATGGATTCTACTTGCTGTATCGTCTACCGAAGTGGTCTTCGTTGGCGGGGATCACGTTGGCGGGGATCACGTCGGGTTAACGTCTGTATTAACGAGTTCACGGCGGTTTTGGACACGGTCTTCGCAATACAGTAGGAGAAAATCTCTGCACCTTATCACGTATAAGAGTAGTCCCACTTTACTCAAATTGACTACTTATTGACCAGACAGTGTCATACGGGCAGGGAAACTAACCGTAAGGAAGCTTGACCATCCACCGGCTAACCTCGGACTTATTGCCCCAATAATAACTTTGACGAAACTCGTAATTACCCTCGACGCATCGCACGCAAGAACGGAAAAGTGGTTGGACCTGTAGATGTCCCGACTGAAGCGTGGAAATCGTTGGGCTCTCTTGGTGTGCTCATGCTTACTGATCTTTTCGATCATATCTTGGACAGTGGTGGATTTGTACATACATTAAGTTTAAATACCCCTGTTTAAAAGGGAACAGGCAGCGTTTAAGTTTGTGGTAGTTATAGGGGCATTAATATTATAAATCATACCATAAAGCTCTTCGGACCCATGATCGATCTTAGGCTCCGTCCATAGTGTACTTTTTCTGAATCTCAATGTGGATTTAAGCCGGGACCAAGCTCTTTGGACGCGGTTTTCACCCTCAGAACTTTGATGGAGGCATACATGGAAAAAAGGACAGTTTTTCATGCGGCTTTTTGAGATCTGCAGAAGATCTTTGTCTGTGTAGGCACACAGACAAAGATCTTCTGCAGATGTTAGTGTATTTGTTGGGCATTACGATCCAAGGGGATCCCTGAGATTTATACTCCACGTCTTTGGTAAGGTCTGCTGTTGGTGAAACCAAGCTCTTTCAGATTTCAATGAGGGTTCATCAGGGCTCGGCTTTTAGTCCGTTCTTTGTCAATATAGTGTTGGACACTGTCTGGCTCATATCCAGGAAAAACCTCCATGGTTGATGATGTACGCCGATAATATACCACTCATTGACGAGGACCGACTGATACTGAAAGAGTACATTTGAGAACGGCGGTCTTAAACTAAATGTGTCGAAGACTGAGTACATGGCATGCCGGAGCTCGGACTCAATCACTACCCTAGCCTAAGCGCTGGTTGGATGTCATGATGCAGGACATGAAAGCCAATGGTCTAACCACCGAGTACGTTATAGACCGTGCAAAGAGGAGTATGTTAAGCAGGAAGGCAAGCCCTGGAAACATACACTGGGATTACTGCCAGGAGGAAAAGGATAAAAAATTGTTAGTAAGGTTAACAACATTAATCAAATAATTAATTTCATAAATAAGTAATTCAAAACTAAAGAAAATATGTTACACGCATGAACTTTGTCGCTTATCGCTTACTGTTGATGCCTTACTATTAAAAACAATGTACTTAAATATATCGTTCCGGATTCATTTCGATCTTTCCCTGTATATAACACGTTTTTGTAGACGGACTCACAGTGGTTGCCAGTTTGTTTTAATTTAGTGGCGCTACAAATCTAGGATACTTTAGTTTAATTACAGCATTATCCAAAAACGCTTTACCATTTTGTTGTGCTTTCAATTTTATGTTATTTTTGTGTATCTCGATCAATGTTGTTTATCCATGGCCAATATATGAGGAATAAAGCCTAGCTGTAGTACCTTGTTCGGGATTTTATTCGATGTAGCTCTTGGAAATAAAATGGACAATTTATTTTACACCAAATTTTATTTTAATAATAACTAATAGTAACTTTAACGACCTGACCAATAACTTTGAGAGCTGCTATCTCGATTATTTGCATAAATAAAAATAATTTTTCATTTTGCTGTTAACGAATGCACTCAATATTACTTATAGAGTGGAATAGCAAAACACGTCGAGTTGAAAAGTCCTGTTCAACTAATTTACTTCCATATGTCTAAAGCTGTCGTGGTGCAGTGGCACAAGAGTGTGACTGTAAACAAGATAATTGTGGCTTCGATTCCCACTTGAAATTAATTATTCTTTATATTTTTTTTCATTTCCTCGCTGTATTATAAAGGCAAAGTGCGGTGTTGAGTTTCACTATGTAGTGAAAATTGCTCGGAGAATAGTGATCGAAGTGCTTTAACACTAGGTACCCCACACCTTCTGCCTACCTTGCTAAATGCCGGATACAGCATGAAATTTAAATAAAATGTATGTAACTGTAACCGTTATACCAAATTGGGACATTGCTGTAATTTGATGAAAGTTATTATAATCTTTTTCTTGTTTTTTACTTTTTTTTTGTGTTACCTATTAACTTTAGTTTCATAATCTTTTGCGTTCCTTCCTTATTAGTACCTTCAAAAATACATTTGAAATCTGTAGCATTAGATTAATTTAAATTACATATCAAATGCCTAAAGCCACACTGTGTGTCAGTTTGTTGCAAAATGCTTTTTAATTCCACATTTGTAAAATCTTAGATTATCATAAATAATTGACAATAGTGTAATACATAGTAATACCGGGATCGAGGCTCCAACAAATTATCTATTAATATATAACATTATCTAAATATAACACTCAAAACATAATAATTAAAATATGAGTTTGAAGTACATTATTTTGCAAAAACATGAGAGTAACAATAGATTAGTGAAATAGACATGAAAAATATTCATATAAATATAAAAACTATCACAAATTATTAAACTAGCGGCCCGCCCGCGGCTTCGCCCGCTTAATCTACATGATTATTGAGCTAATAAACAGAATTGACTGACAACTATAATGACTTCTAATATGATTGTTATTACTTTAATCTGTAATATTCTACTATGAATTTTTACTACACTATCGTAATTTCTATGAGGTTTAATTGTTTTGAATTAAAAAATACGACCAATGTTGATATTTGATATTTAAAAAAATATACATAAAGCTAATTATTTCTTATACGTATGCACGTATATTTTTGTAACATTACGTTCTTTTTACCTATGTAATGTACGTCTCATCATAATTTTAAAACTCTGATAAATTTGCTGATGTCAGTGAATAATTTAATTTGCTCTTTCAGAAACAGCCTTAAATGTTAAATTATTGGTTTGAAGGATTTATAATATTCTTTGTAAAATAGCTGTAATAACTGCATATTAACTCCTGTACAGTTTTTAAATTAGTTACCTATATTATTTGCCAAATGTACAATTGGTAAATATGTGGTTATTACAGAGTACACGTAAAATAGCTGTTTTTAGACATTTTTATATAGATTTATTTCGAACGTACGAAAGAACCGAAGAAACTATGTATTAACTTAATATTTCTTTGAAAATCAATTACGATTTAAACATACATGTAGATAGAAATAGAGACAGACCGACAAGAAATTAAAAAAAAAATTGCTTTCTATTTTTTTTTTTTAAGTGTCTATCCATTTCAGTCAAAATTACTAAATGTACAGATAAAATATTTTTACTGTTTTATTATATATAGTAATATAGATAATGTTTGAGAATGCTAAGACGCTTTCTGTAAAGAGGTGTGTTGCTTAATGTTTACCTAAAAAACATCATGTTTTGTTTCAAAAGGTAAAGGTAATTGCTGTACCTACTCATATATATTTTTTCATAATATATATATATATATATATATATATATATATATATATATATATATATATATATATATATCTTCTTCTACCTGGCATTAGTCCCGGCTTTTGCCAGGGTCTGCCTTCCTACTTAACCTACTCCACTTTGCACGGTCTTTAGCGTCCTCGGTGGTTAGACCATTGGCTCTCATGTCCTGCTTCACGACATCCAACCAGCGCTTCCTTGGGCGTCCGAGAGGTCTCACTCCGGGGACTGACATAGCAAGACACTTGCATCCGACATAGTTCTTAGGCCGGCGCGTAACGTGACCAAACCATCTCAAGCGACGCTCTTGGAGCTTATCCGCTACGTCACGGACTCCAAGACTACCTCGAATGAATGTGTTGCGTATGCGGTCAGACCGCGTTACGCCGCACATCCACCGCAGCATCTTCATTTCCGTGACGTGAAGCTCCTGAGTGTGCCGAGATAGTGCTGGCCAACATTCGCTGCCGTATAAAAGAACCGGTCGGATGATGCTCTTGTATATCAGACCCTTGAGTTTGGGCGGTGTCCTGCGATCGCAGACCACACCAGTGACCTCCCGCCATTTGGCCCAAGCAGCGCTTATCCGGCTATAGACATCGTGATCGATGCCTCCAGACTCGTGCATAACGGATCCAAGGTACCTGAACTTTTCCGACTTAACGGCTGGTTCAGGACCTATAAGGATAGTGCTCGAGTCCGGGCTCCCGCAGGCCATGTACTCGGTCTTCGACACATTAAGTTTAAGACCGCCGTTCTCAAGCGTACCCTTCCACAGGTTCACTCTACGCTCCAGCATCAGTCGGCTCTCATCAATGAGTGCTATGTCATCGGCATACATCATCAGCCATGGAGGCTGGTCTTGGATGTGAGCCGAGACAGTATCGAGCACCACATTGAATAAGAACGGACTAAGAGCCGAGCCTTGGTGAACCCCTACTGTAATCTGGAAGGGTTTAGTGTCGCCAACAGCAGTCCTAACCATAGAAGCGGAATCGCGGTACATGTCTCTGATAATCTCAATATAGGCCTCAGGGATCCCTTTGGATCGCAATGCCCACCAGATACACTGACGAGGCACACAGTCAAAGGCCTTCTGCAGATCTAAAAAGGCCAAATGCAGAGCTCTCCTTTTTTCCCTGTATGCCTCCATCAATGTTCTGAGGGCGAAAACGGCGTCCATAGTGCCCGATCCTGGCTGAAATCCATATTGAGACTCAGAGACAGTACACTCGCGGCGGAGCCTGAGGTCGATCATGCGCTCGAAGAGCTTCATGGTATGACTCATAAGCTTAATGCCCCTATAACTACCACAATCTTGAACACTGCCCCTTCCCTTGTAAATAGGGGTAATGAAGCTAAGCCGCCACTGGTGTGGCATCTTTCCAGTGTTCAAGATGGTTAAAAAGGACAGTAAGTATGAGGACACCAAGAGAGCCCAACGATTTCCACGCTTCGATCGGGATATCGTCAGGTCCCACTGCTTTTCCGTTCTTCATGCGTCGAAGGCAATTACGAGTTTCGTCAAGGGTTATTGGGGCAATAAGTCCGAGGTTAGGGGGTGGGTCGTGATGAAGACTGCATGGGTGCTGAGTATTCAACAACTCCTGGAAGTAGCTTCTCCACCTCTCCTTCACAGAGTCATGACTACAGAGCAGCGTGCCCTGGGAATCTCTGACGCAAAGACATTTTGCGATATCTTGCGTCGCTTTATCCCGGGAACGTGCCAGCTTGTAAATGAACTTCTGCCCCTCCACAGTTTCAAGCTTATCATACAATGGTGACAAACTCTCACTGCGGGCTCTGGCTACAGCTCTTTTACTGGCATGTTTAGCTACTATGTACTCCAGTCTGTCTTCAGGAGAGTTGGATTGCTGCCACTTCTTAAAGGCATCCTTCTTTTCACGAGTCACCTCCTGCACCTTGTCATTCCACCACCATGTCTCCTTGTCGATGACACGTCCTCCCTTAGAAAGGCCAAGAACTCGCCTGCCTGCCGCAATGATTGCCGACTGAGCTCGATCCCAAGCATCCTGAGCAGTCTCGGTGTTAGTCAAAAGAAGATGACTTTTCACCTCTGCCAGGAACTCGGTCTGCATCGGTCCATTCAGCAACCACCACTTGATCCGAGGCCTACGTTTCTCGGCTACTTTCTTCTTCGGAGTGACGTTAAAGTCCATGACAAGAAGACGATGTTGAGCCGTTAGGCTTTCGCCTGGAATGACTTTACAGTTAGTTACCCTACCCATATGACACCGTCTGGTCAATAAGTAGTCTATTTGAGTTGAGTGGGACCCGCTCTTATACGTGATAAGGTGCTGAGGATTCTTTTGGAAGAACGTATTCACGACGGCCAGATCCGACGCAATACAGGTTCTCAGAATATTTTCTCCCTCTGTATTGCGAAGACCGTGCCCAAAACCCCCGTGAACACGTTCATACGGCTCAGCAGCCTTACCGACGTGACCATTCAAGTCCCCCCCAACTAAGACCACTTCGGTAGACGGTACAGCAAGTAGGACCTCTTCATACTGCTCCCAGAATGTCTCCTTTTCGGACGCGCTACATCCCGCCTGGAGAGCATAGGCACTGATTAAGTTTGTGGTAACGCCCTCAATCAGTACCTTTACTCGCATCAAGCGGTCGCAGCGACGGTCAACTTCAAGGAGCCCATTCTGAAGCTCTTCAGAAAGCACTACCGCTACACCGTTTCTACCGGTATATATATATATATTATATATATACCGGTAGAAACGGTGTAGCGGTAGTGCTTTCCGGTATATATATATATATATATATATATATATATATATATATATATATATATATATATATATATATAAAACGCTGTATTGCACATATAGCAGGGTAGGCAAGGGTTTACATTCCACCGAATTCTAGAGGATTTGCGTGATTAGTGGCGGAGTTGGCGGAATTCACCTAGAGAGCGAAGATATGAAAATATTACATATTTTATTTCCTCGAGTAGACATCGAACTCTCAACCTGCCGAGTTTACAGTCACACGTGCCCCTGCGCTACGACTGGCCTCATATATCTATATAATATTGTGAATACCAAAATAATATATTACTAAAAAAAAATTAAGAACATGCTTTGGTTGGTGGTGCACTGAGGTAGGTAAATAAATTTTATCACTCGTTGAATCACGCGCAGCTTTTTCTCTCAATTTAAAATATTACTAGCCAGTATTAAGGACGAATATAGCAGAGTAAAGCTTCCACTTGCGTCGTTTTGGTTACAGACACTACGTTTGATAAGCGCAAGAGTGGGGTCATAGAACTTTGCGGGGCTCAGGCTCGACGGAGAGAAAGAGATGCAACACCTACTGTACAGCCTAGTTAAGTTCGTGTGGGATATTATAGCTCGATTTTACAGCTAAATTTATGAACGGGCGTTCGTTATCGTTTGTAAATTTGAACCATTGTCAAGTAACTGCCGTAATTAATAAACAACACAATGGTTAAAATCATAATGACTTGATTTGAATGTATAATTTTATTTATAATATATAAAAATCAGGCTATAATATAATTTAATTGAGATATAGAGTTAAAACATAATGTATGACGACGTATATGTCGTTCCGTAGGGCGATGCAAGGAAGCGGTGTGCACTGTGCACTTCTAAAGTTGGGACAAAAGTTACAGCGAGAGAGCGCGACGCGAGTGCCGAACGCAAGTAGACTCGCAACTCGCATCATTATTCATTCGCGGTCCGACGCTAGCGAGGCACGGTTGGTGCCTCTGCGCTCGCCGCCGATCGCGTAAACTTTGTACCACCACACCAGGCCGACTCGCTACCATCATGAGGGTCCCCACGACCCTCCTCCTGCTCGTGGTCGCCGCTCTGGCCGAGGTAAGTGTACTGCGGTGCGCGAACGTCATTTTCTAGGCACCCTGAAACCTCAACCACTTTCTTTGATGCTCTTTAACTCTCTTGCGTTTCTCTTCATAATGGCATCCACAAATTTTCGAAAGGTTGGACTTTTTAGTAAAAAGAATAAACAAAGCCCGTTGCCCTAAAGCCGGTTTTGCAAACGGCGACTGATCGCTGAACATTATACAAACTTTAAGATGCTCATTTTGCATCTCGGTGTGCTTTACACATTAGTTAAAGTTTGATATTTGTGAATTCCTTCTAGAATATTCAGTTTTCTATTCACTAGACAGATTATTTTAATATTTTATTTTTTATGTCAATCAAACATAAGATCAGTAACTTTAATATCTGATGATAAAAACCACAATAGCTTTGGATGAATTTAACATTGTGTTATTAGCATCAATACACCATTAATAAAATTCTTGTTTCTGAAGTATGCATAAGCGAAGTTGGATAACTTATTTTCACAGTTAAATAACACGAATTTTAAGCAATATTACTATGAAGTAGTTAAGCGGTCTATAAAGCGTTTGAAATAATTAGGAACCATGTGTTATAACGCTCTGGTTTTACAATCATTTCATTAAAACAATACATGAAAGCACATATAAAAATGTTTTATCACGACTACAGTTAATTGGATTTTTTCTGGTATGGTAGTATATTTAATTATTTTTAGATATCTAATAATCGTACAAGATTTCCGTGAGTACATGACTTTCTGGACACCTTACTCTCGCCCCTCAAACCGAAATCAAACTCAATTTACCTTAAAATAGGACACCATCTTAAAAGCTTTTTACTTACAATGTATGCATTAAACAATTTCGACACGTGTAGAAAATCAGGTAAACAACAGTATATTGTAACATGTCGCTATGTTTTATTAAAACATGGTCTTGCTTGCAATTTTTTTTTCATTGACATTACATCATATTCTTTAAGTGTATATTTTTAAATTTTAATTTTATTGTAAACTTTACCTCAATTTTAGTTTATATAGTCTACAATTGATGAAAAGTTTTGATATATAAAATAAGTTTCCTTGTTTCAAAATTACATTAAAAAAAATGTTTTCAATCACTCACGAATATATACAATCACAATAATTATTTTTAACCGACTTTTTTAAATTTATAATATATTTTAATAACTTCAGTCAAATTTAACTTTATTTAAAAATTATATCTTCTATAAGCTATTAATATTGACATGAGGCAAATCAAATTCAGTTCAATCAAAGTGAGTTCCATATCGTATGCATGTGATCAAAGAAATATTTATATGACAGAATAAAATCAAACACGATCCGTTCTCCACTGTCCGCCGAATTCTAGAGGAATTGCGTGTTGAGTGGCGGGACTTAACGCCGCGCATTGCCTCGAAAGTTTTTATATGACAGGATAAAAATATTTATACTTTTCTTACAGCCAAATTCTAGAAATAGTAAGAGTATATTTTTTTATTATTACCCTTCTTCTTGGTAGAGTTCTATCCCTCGCTCATATTGTTTACAAGTAGTAACGAACTCGTTAAAGAATATCTATTTAAGATAATATTCACGTTGAATTTGACCTATGATGCTTATTGTTTGTTTCGAAATTTAAATAATAGCAAGAGTTTATTATTGTGCCAATATTTTTTCAATAAATTAAAAAATATATATATATTTAATAAAAAAATATTTACCGAAATGGATATTAATAAAGATATTTTCTTAATAATATTTAATTTTATCTAAACTTTTTTTTAAGTTTTGCCACAACGACTGAAAAGAGGTTATCACTTGCCAAGTGTGTATTGTCTTAAAATTCTCGGAATAAATATGGCGTGGTAGGTATCGTTTGCTTTAGGTCATCACATTTTGTGAACCCGTTTGCAATTTTAAAGTTATCGCGCGAACACTTAAATATTGATATCGTTTAATAATTAATAGTTGTGCTACTGAAAAATAAAATGAGAATATACTTCTTTTTATTAATAAAAAATATAAAAAAATTACATCGACCTAAATCTACTTATTACACGCAATGCCTCCAGAATTCAGCGGAAAATAATTAACGGAGTGTTTTGACACTAGGTTTCATCTGCCTTCCTTACTGTTTGCGGGATACAGAGCGAAACTAAAAAAACCAATAAAAAAAATAGCACCCGATGGTAATTTATTACAACAACTTTTTTACATCATTTAAAAATATATTTGGAGCGTATATAAACATATTTCAATAAAACTATGGGGAGATCCAAATGACCAAGAGCTGTTTCCCTTCTGGCCAAGAATATCAAAAGAGGCAAGTTTTCAACTTTGGTATATGTAGAGTTTCATTCTATATTTAGAGTAAGCCTTTAATGTGTATCGGGTGCCGTTAGAAAATCTAATATAAGAGCTATGTCTCCACTGATTATTAAACTGTAGTACAAAAAGTAACTGTAGTAAAAAAATAGGTCCACGTTTTAGTAAATTTACGCCTCGCCCATGTTTGTTTGCCAAATTAAAAAAAAATTTACCCATTTAAATATAATATTATTTGATTTGAGATAAGATTATTGAACAGGAATAGATTGTTGAGTATTTAAGGGCACGAAAAGTATGTGCGTATGTATGTATGTGGTTTTCAATCGTGTCACTTCGAAGTACCATTGACCCCCATCGAATCCGCGACGCGCTGATATCAGGGTTATCTTGCGTTTCCTGACGACAAGATATGTATGTGCGCAACTAATAACATCTAAGAACGTACCTAGAAATAATTATTAAGTTAGGAGGCACAAGCGTGTAACTGCGCTACGTGTTGTAGATTCGATTCCCATTCGAGGAAATAAAAAAAATAATTTTAAAATTTTTTCGCTCTGATTCCGATGGGAAGAGGGAGCCTAGTGTTTAGACTCTCCATTTACTCTGGTACATGCGTGATACAGCGTGAAGCTGATGTAAAATATTTCGATTATAGTTATTTAGATTCTGTATCGTGCAAAATATCCCGTTTTGTTTATAAGCTTATGTAGATGATTAATATTATTAATATTTAAACACCCTATACATATTGTAAACACATATATAATAATCGTTGTATTTTCATAAAGAATACGTATAAATAATATATTTTATAACAATTTCTGATGATTCAATATATACTTTATTGTCGAACAATACGGTCAATTTTAAAAAGTTGAAGTTAAATTTTGATAAGAGATTTACTGTTAATCGCTATCTTTATAATCTGTGCGAAACTGATTATTTTAAATTGGGCCAGAAGTAGTTGCAGCGCACGAGATTATCCTCGATTTAACTGCTACCTACAAATTTTGCACTCCACTCACCGTACACCAACGGACATACAATTATATATACCTAAGTAAAAAAATGTTTCTTGAAATGTGAATGAATTATCTCAAAAATGGTAAATTTTATGTTTGGATGGACTTATAAAAAAATCGTTTTGGATCTATAGATTTTTAAGTGGATTTTTTTTTATCTTTGCCTGATTATTATATGTACATAGCGTTTGAGTATCTATTGTATAATGTATTTAAATCTAAATTTACAAGTTCGAGAAGTCTAATATATTTTTTTAAATTGTTGTTAAAAATAAATTAATAATAAAATTTTATATGATTTCCAGAATTTAAAGCTTATAAATACATACAAATATTTACTAGAAATGTCAAAAAATATATATTAAATAGTTATCAGCGTCACGCTGTATTCCGCATATGGCAGGGTATCTAATGTGAAGACACTCCATTCCCTCTTATCTGAGTGAAAAAATCTAAATAATATTACATATATCATTTCCTCCTGTGGGAATTGAATCCACAAACTGTTGCTCTTACAGTGACACACTTGCGCCACTGCCTCACGAGTGATCTTAATTGTAGTACTAATAAGTTTTTAAATATTTCAGATACATTTTGTAATACGAACGGAAAACACTTAAACAGAATTATTATATCAATATTATTTGCTGATAAAGCAGTTCAATGTATTAACAATTTTTATATATGAAAAAAAAAAAATTTAAATGAAATCAGCTTCACGCTGTATCCCGCACACAGCAGGGTAGGCAGAGGGAACCTAGTGTTAAGACCCTCCGTTCCCCACTTTCTGCCGAATTTTGGAGGCATTGCGTGTTGAGTGGCAGAACTCAACGCCGCGCTTAGCCTCGACACCAGAGCGAAGAAATGAAAATATAAATTTAAGTAAATATTTCATCTCCTCGAGTGGGGATCGAACTCACAACCAGTCGGTTTTACAGTCGCACTTTGTACCACTGCGCCACGATTTTCCTCTATTTTATATATGAGTAGAAAATATTAGCATTAGTATCGTCTAAGTATCAATAATTTTCTCTAGAGATACTTGAGTCGTAATATGATAAGTTGTAGATTTTTAAGACCTTCAAGAGGTATATAGAGACCCTTTTTATCGATATATTTTTTTATCGTTACTGCGAATTCATAATTTATATGATGATAATACAAGATGTTTATTGTTTATTATTTGAAAGTGTTATTTAATTTTTTTTTTATACTAACGTGTCTTAAAGTAAATGTAGAAATTGTGAATTTTGAAAGTATCAAACGCCAGTTTAGGTCAGTTGTAGAGCAGGGGCATAAACGTGCGCTTGTAAACGGTACAAGTTGTGGGTTTGATTCCCACTCCACGAGGAATTAAATTTTTTACATTTTCATTTCCCTCTGATAATGAGCTGAAAACGCGACGTTTAGCCTCTTGTGGAATAACATGAAACCTTTAGAATTCGGCGGAAGGTGCCAACGGAGTGTCTTAACATTAGGTTCCCAAGTTCCCTCTGCTTACCCTCCTAAGTGCGGGAAACAGCGTGAGGCTAAGAAAAAAACTATCAAACGCTTGAATAGGCACAATAATATAATAAAAAAAAATTGACAATCATTCAAACGTACGCAATGTTTATAAAATTCAAGTGACCGCTTCGCAAGATTGTCGGCGGGGTTATCCTGTGTTATCTGTGCGGACCGCACTGTGTCATAGTTCCAAATTTAGTGTTGGATAATTAAACGAAATATATATATATATATATATATATATATATATATATATATATATATTTTGTAAAAAAACTTTTAGACCACTTATCGGTCCAGTTTATCACCGTGACCCAACACTTGCACAACGATAGTGATAACAAAATTCGCTTCTTGTACATATCTACATAAAAGCGAAGCAACAAATCATATGTTAATTACGGACGCCGCTGTGATTATTGTTAACCTACATAGTTATCGAAACAAATGGAGGTTACCAAGAACTTTATTACCAAGTTATAAATATCCGTTCGAATGAGTGGAGAAAAAAATATGTAATTGTCGCTAACATGAGAGCTGGCTCTTATACTTTGAAGCGACTTTTAATATGATGAATTCTGTGTTTTAGCCGTGTAAAGCTATAATGCTCTGTGAAATAGTTATTTATTTAAATCAGATTCACGCTGTATTCCGCAAACAGCAGGGAAGGCAGAGGGAACCTAGTGTTGATTTTTTTTTTTCGAATTTTACAAAGCAATGGGTGTTGAGCGGCGGAATTAGACGTCGGCCCTTGGCACTAGAGCGAAAAATGAAAATATTAATAAATAGTAATTCATTCCCTCGAGTGGGGATCAAACTCACAACCAGTAGCGTTTACATATCTACACTACAATCTATTTCTTATAATTTATTAATATTGTTATTGTAAAAATTATATTGCATATTTATTATTTTTGTGTAGAGATGTGTCACAAACTAAGTAAAAGTTGTGAATTTGGTTGTGACAATGTATATAAAATATCATAAACGTATTTAGATTAATCTATTTTTATAGATTCGATAACATTTCAATTCCTTTAATAGTTACGTGCTTCTAACCCAAACTAGATGTATAAATATTTTTAACGAATTTTAAAAACAAAGTTTAAACCAGTCCAATTTTAAAATTATATAGTATAATTTAATTTATTTCATAAATATAACTTTGTTAATATTTAAAACTATCATATGACATATGTAATAAAATGTATTTTTTATGCGTATTAGCTCTGGCAATGCGTACTTTGTGTCATGACACTTAATTCTCCGGTTTTGTCCAGATTTTTTGTTAAGTTGCGCCGCGCTTTGAATCAAAGCGAGTGGGAATCGAACCCACAACTACCATATTTACAGTTGGACGTGTTGCATTTACTGTGTCACTACATTCGATAGTTACAAAAGCACATAAATAGTGATAATGGTTTGTAAATTTAAAAAAAATATTGAAGAAAAAAAAAATAATTGAAAAGGAAGAACTAACTGAAAACACAAAACTAAACTTTCAAAATCATCAAAAATCATCAAAATTTAGTTTTTATATAAACATTATGAAAAAAAAAGGCAAAATTAGAGGTGCCCGTGCAAAATCGCCGCTATAGTTTAGTAAATTTAATTTTACAATATAATGTGGACTATCTCAATTAACTGGTAAAAATACGCATAATGGGGCTGTGTAAAATAAAGATAACTGGTGATAACTCACTTGGCCTATTTGATACCAACATGTTTTATCTTGAGTGCAACGAATGCCTATAAGATGCATTAGTAGATTTCCTAAGTTATTATACAAATTGGAGTGTGTACTTTTATCTTAATTATTAAATTTAAATAAAAAAATATAAATCAGCTTCACGCTGTGTCCCGCACGTAGCAGAGTAGGCAGAGGGAACCTAGTGTTAAGACACTCCGTTCACCAGTTTACCCCGTGTTCTGGACGCGTAGCGTGTTGAGTGGCAGACCTAAACGCAGCGCTTTACCTCGACACCAGAGCGAAGAAATGAAAATATAAATGAAAATAAATATTTCATTTCCTGGAATGGGGATCAACCACAACCATTCCATTTTTCAGTCACACTTTGTGACTTTATATTTATTTATTTCTTTTTAATAGCTTGGTTAGTTAACGTATATATGTAATGCATAAGCCATTGTAAGGCCGTCGTGTTGCAGTTACACGAGCACGTAAGCGCGACTTTTGTGGGTTCGATCCGCTCGGAGGAATGAAGTATTAAGACAAAGCGCGGCGTTGAGCTCCGTCACTCAACACTCAGTACCTCAAAAAATCGGCGAAAATTGTAAGTGTCCTATCACCAGGTTCCTTCTGCCTACCCTGCTTTATGCAAGACACAGTAGAAAGGTAAAAAAAATTAACACCGGTACAGTACCTACTGATTTTAATGACTAACGTCCAGAACACACCTAATTATAAAGGTCTCTCTTCTCCCTAAATGTCGTCTGGAAGAGATGGCTACTTAAAGTACTTAACTATAGAAAGTCTTTTGTAACTTTTCTTTTCATATACTATGTATGGTGTGTCTCGTACTTTTTTAAGTATGTGTGAATATATTTAACCTTTACGACATGGTGTGGAGTTAAAATCACAGGAAAACATTGCTTTGAAAAATATTAAGAAAAATTTTAATTACAATTTAGAGCACTTGATGAAAAAAATAGAATAATATACAGAGATTATATGAATACGTAGTTTTTACCTTTTTTTGGTATTCTTATTAAATTACAAAAAAATCAAATGTGATGCACTAAATATTGTTATCAGCAACCTAGTCTAATGTTTTTAAACTAAAAGACAGTAAATGCGTTGCCCTTGTCATTATCTTATAAATTATTAAGATGGTTACTTATCCCTCTGCAACCTCCGGGGCTGAATTTTCCATTCCATTTTCCATTTTCCATTTTTGACAGAAAAAGATCTGGGCTGGGCACAAGAGTAATTTGTTATCAGGTGGGCATAGCCTCCTCCTATTCTTACATCAACGCTGTAATCTCAAATTTTTGTCCTATTATAGATTTGAAACCTAACTATTTGTTATATTTGTTCATTGATTCTTAATAAAACGTCAGTGTCGTATACAATGAAAGACAATAATAAATCGTCAATTGAATTGCATAGATGATTAACCCTATTCGAGTTAACTACTAGGAGATCTCCTAAGAACTAGTTAGACCGTTATGTTAAAAACATGAAATAATATTCCGAGTTTGAGGTAATTAACTAAATTATCTTTATTACTATATAGTTATTTTAAAATCGTATATATAAATAAAATATTTAATAAGATAACGTATAAAAATTTGAACTCTTGGACCGTTTCCAAAGAGATTTTGTTCCTAAAATGTGGAATAGCACTTTAAAAATGTTTAAAAACATATACCTACATTGTTTCCACCTAGTTCAATAATTTGTTATTATTGTAATTTTTAATAATTTATTATTATTTTTAAGTATTAAAATAATTTATTAATCTTAAAAATATATAAATATATTTTATTAATCAATATGCACCGAGCGATCATTGCCGAAAACAAGGCTGTCATTTTATAAACTTTATATATATTCTTTTGGACAAATTATTTCTGATTAAGTATGGTCACCGCTGCCTCGTGCAGTTAATAATTTTACAAATATTTCATATATTTGATTATTACCAATATGTAAGCATTTTATATAATTAATATCTTATGTATACAAATATGAGAATGTAGATAGGCAGAGGGAACCTAGTGTTAAGACACTGCGTTCCTCACTTTCCGCCAAATTTTCTAACGCTTTTAAAATAGTAATAAATAATAATTCCTAATCCCGAGTGGGAATCGAATCCACAATCGTCGCGTTACAGTCACCTGCTAGTGCCCTAGCCCTACGACGGCCTCTATTTTAATATTAACAAAACCAGTATTTTAATACACTACGCGTACCTAACGCGTGATAATTTAGCGTAACGAATGTTATTGTACGTTGTTTGGAACAAGAACACGCACCATCAAAACTATTCTTAGAATCAAATTAAAATAAAAAATAAATCAACTTCAACTTCTCTGTATCCCGCACACAGCGGGGAAGTCAGAGGGAACCGAGTATTAAGACACTCCGGGCCCCACTTTCCGCTGAATTCTGGAAGCATTGCGTGTTGAGTGAAGAAACGAAAACATAAATGCAAATAAATATTTCATTTCCTCTACTTGGAATCGAATCCACATCCGGTCGCGTTTACAGTCACACTTAGCGCCCATGCGCCACGACTGGCCTCAAGAATCAAGAGTTCACGGTTAAAAACCGGTTTCACTGATCTAACATGCAGATGCAATTGCATCGAGGTTTGCGTAGGGTGTGAGACCGGTGGGCGCAACAGTAATGCATCGCGAAACGAAAACTGTCTCTTTCTGAATATGTTGAATCATCGAAACGTATGTTCTTAAAAGATCTGCTTTGTATGTATGAATGAGGTTAGGGCGTGTTCTGTTGTTACTTATATGGGAAACTTTCAAGACAAAAATTATGGCAGTTGCGGTATTTTCTTGTTTGTGGACAATGCAATTTAATTTTTGTATTTTGTACATGGTCGCCTGTTTAAATCTCGATTGGTGTTTGAACATAAGCTGCACATTTAAGCGAAATAATTAAGTAGCATATACCCAGAAATATAAATACATTCGTAGAACGAATTTATGAATAAGAGGATTAAAAGGAATATTTCAGGAATTATACTTATAAATAAAATAAATCAGCTTCACGCTGTATCCCGCACACAGCAGGGTAGGCAGAGGGAACCTAGTGTTAAGACACTCGGTTCCCCACTTTCTGCCGAATTCTGGAGGCATTGCGTGTTGATTGGCAGAATTCAACGCCGCGCTTAGCCTCGACACCAGAGCGAAGAAATGAAAATATAAATTTAAGTAAATATTTCATCACCTCGAGCGGGGATCGAACCCACAACCAGTCGGTTTTACAGTCACACTTCGTGCCACTGCGCCGCGGCTGGCCTCAATTAATCTGAGTGTACGCAAATTATACTTATAATTCCTATTTAAGTGGTTTTCTTTTATATAATTAAAATCATAGAGCAACACGGAGGGGCAACTACCAAGCCAGGTCCAGGCAAAACAATACCACAAGTCTACGTGGTTTTAAAATGCAACAAACTTTCTTTTTTTTAAATCTATAATAAGATACATATCTAATTATTAATGCCATAACTTCCGAACTAATATAATCTTTATAATCACTTTATAATCACTATTTATTATATTAAATTCTTTAGCAGTGAATGCAGGTGCCATTTTTATTTTAAAGATATGTATGTTTGTATGTATGTATATTAAACGTATTGACTAATCATTATTTGCATTCCACCTCGAATGTTCAACGTTTTGGCAAGAGATGTTGTAAACATATTATACAAAATCTATTTTCATATATTTAATATGTATATATATTTTTAATCTGTGTATAGTAAAATTTTATAAAAAATCGCCATGTTAGTGATTGTTTGAGTGATGTATATACTTATATAGGCTGTCTGTCGAGACGATAGTGCTGTAACGATGGCCCTATTACGTGCAATATCAACTCGTACTTAATATATATTTCAAGTATGATTTTGTTAAATAAGTCAAGTATAAGCTTAACGTTATCTATCTATTATAATTGTAATAACTTAATAAAACAGCTAAATGTATATGTATATATATTTATTAAATATAAGAAAAAAAATGGCTGTTTATGCATTTGTCTGTTTGTATACGCGCATTTCGGAAACAACTGGACGGACATAATGAAGCTTTTTTTTTACCTAACTATTAATCTTGGCCAGGATCCAATTGTTTTTGTAGACTGGCGCACCTGATGGAACTAAAAAAAAACTTTAAACATATTGAAATCTTGCTGTAATTAACGTTTTTTAACGTGATGAGATTGTCCCATCGACATATTAAATTAAAAGATCTGGAATATCTGGAATATATATTGAAATGATGAAGCACTCTAATAGACCAGCTGAAATTAAGCAATAAAGGGAATATCACTTTAACAAAAGTTGTTTACTAGTAAGCAGTTTTAATTGGCAAGCAATAAATCAATAAAAATTGAGGCCGCCATGGCGCAGTGGGACAGCGTGAACTTGAAGGTCATGGGTTCGATTTGAAATCGGTGGAATTTTGTTTATTGTCTTTTCTTTGGTGATGTTGTCAATTCTGCCATTCAATAAGCAATATCTTAAAATTTGGGGTCTAAGTTTCAATAACAACGATTCAAAAATGGAAGTGGTATGGAAAGGGTCATACAGTCTATGCAAACGAAGTTATAGGTGGCCAGTCGTCACTAAAAGATCCTGCTCCTGTAAGGAAGGCATCTTATTTATTATTATTATTATTTCCAACAGTTAATATTATATCTATCTACATATCTACATATATTTATTAAAAAATTAATCTCACGAACCAATAGGGTTAAAAATTTATTTTATGAGTTGAATGTAAAAAAATATTAATTAATAAAGATGACCAAACTGACTCAAGTGACGAAATATTAAGGATGGCGATGACTAACTCCAGACAATATTAATTCAAGGGAATATTTATTAAAACATCGACCAATATATAGTTAATCTAATATTTCTTCACAATATTCAATGTCAATTGAAGCAAACGTCTGCACGTCAAAACATCTTGTAACTAACTATACACGGAGCAGCGGCGCGATTGGCTGAAGGTTCCTTTTACAGATGAGTGACGTGTATGGGCTAAATTAGTAGCGTTGTTACCCTTATATGTTTTGCAAATAAAAAAAAATGAAACTTCAACGAATTCATATTAAAGTTTGAAACAGTGAATTTAGAATATCAGAATCGTGTCGTGTGATTTTTTCTTAATAATTATTAATTAATATGTTTAATTTATGTAGATACATATATGAATTGAGATGAACAAAATGATTTCTACTAGACTGAGAAAATTTTGCATAGCGACCAAATACATAAACTTCTAAAATTCTGAAATTCTTCTAAAAAAATAATATACAACTTTGGTTAAAATACATATGCGTACAACATGGGTGCTGGTAGTGCTAGTGAAATATTTTATATACAAATAAATAAAAGCAAATAACGTATTTCGATATATTTTTCGTAAATAATTTACACGGTAACTCCTTAATCCAGACTTTCATGCGAATGAAATCAGCAAACTAAAGTGATAATTCTTATTTCTTTTATAATTTTGAAAAGCACATAATATCCTCTATATATATATTTCTACTTTTATAATAACTGATAAATCTATATTTATAAAATAACACTTTTTTCCCCAATTTCGGGCATTCTCACTCCTCGTGATTTCACTAAACTAATTTACGAGTACGCACATCGCTTGTTCTTGTCACCAATCGTCTTCATCAATTATGTCAACCCTGAACTCATTTTTAAACTGCTTAAATTTGATTTATGGGATAGGTCCATCGAAATATTACGCCACGATATTATTTGTCCCATACGTTTCAATTGGTCGGCCAAAGGTTTTATTAACTCAATTTTGTTAAGTTATGACACATCGGCCTTTCAGCGTTACGAGCCGGACTTCATTGTTGCTTTAAAACGAAAGTTCACTTTGCTGTTTCGATATATACTATATGTGAAGATATATGTTTATTTTTGGATTTATATTAATTTCTAATTTTGTACAGTCGTTAATTAGGTATTATAGATCACTAAGAGATCCTATATTATCGTAGAATATTTTTAACTTCTGTCCACGATGGAGTAATAAAGACAAAGTAAAAGGTAATAAAAAAACGCTACATTCGCGATAAAAGTTCACTATAGTCGTCGAAAAATCTTCAAGTTGGCGCTGATTACGATACTTTGATAGCAGGGCTTATTTGAAAAATATGGGTATAATTTGGTATGCGGCGAAGTGTCGAGGGCGTCATAGTCGGCCAAGACAAAACCCGGTCGGATCGGGGGCTAATTGAGCGAGGAATGGCTGCCACCCTCTTAGTATTCTGTCCGGGGCAGCCGGAGGAACCGAGCGTTTTGAACATCAATCTCAATACGGCAAGGATGACGTTGCGGCGGAAAGCGCGCTCGCTGACAAGAAACCCCTCTTAGCGCCTTGACCGCCGCGGCCGCTTGGAAACAGGACACTTTGATTGATCCTTTTGTTGCCCATTTTTAATGTATTACTATTATTTTTCCGTGTAGAATCTTAATTATCATAGTTTTAATATTCATTTAATATGTAATGTGTTTTAATGTTGCCGGATTTCACTTTGGGGGAAAAGCGAGAAAAAAACCGCCAAAAGCGGTACATAATCAAAATAACAGTAATTTTTATTATAAAGCCATTTATTGCGTGAGAGATGTTTAACTATATAAAATATTCAAAAGCGGGATCATGCTTGTCCCACTCGTGGCATTAAATTTAGAGGCTAAAAAACGGGACGTCCCGCCAAAACCGGGACGTCCGGCAAATATGAAAGTTAGGTTCACATTTGACATTCGGTTAACAGTGATATGAATCTTGCAAAAGAAATTGCTTGACCACTGATCTGGGGTTGTCCGCTGAATAACAATAAGAATACCGTTTTGGGTATTCCAGATGACATGAACACGCCATTAACTTATGAATTTATGTATTTTATCCAAACCCATGCCTAAAGTGCTCTCAACGATTCAGGCGTGGTGTTCAAATTCGTTTAAAAATATATAGATATAACAATCGTTGTCGCTATATTTTTTTAGCTTAACAAGGGAGGCAGAGGGAATCTGGTGTTAAGACACTACGTTCGCCATTTTCCGCCGGATTCTGGAGGCATTGACGGAAATAAACGCCGCGTTTTGCCGACACCAGGGCAAGGAAAACAATAAAATAAATAAATCTGCTTCACGCTGTATCCCGCACACAGCAGGATAAGCAGAGGGAACCTAATGTTAAGACACTGACAGAATGGGGAACGCCATTCTGCCGAATTCTGGAGGTAGTGTGTGTTGAGGAAAAGATAAAATTTATACTTAATTTTCCAAAGTGGAAATTTGCACCACGATTGGCCTCTATATATTAAATAAAATATTTTTAATAAAAGTAAAATATTTTTCTATTTAGAGGTAGTATAGAAATCGACGAACGGCGGCACATTTGATTAAGTACAGACGGTGTTAAGCTTTTATTGGCCTTTAAATATATTTTATTTGATTTTATTTTCGGCATCCGCAAGAGCATAAGCATGCTTTCGATATTATTATATTGACAACTCTGTAGAAATTATCCAAATAAAAAAGTTTTATATTTACTAGTCTAAATATCTATCGGACTTTTGCTGAGGCCGTACATGCGCAATGGCCCATGTAGAAGTAGCTATAACCCGACGGTTATATGTTCGATCCTGACTCGGAAAAATTAATTGTTATTTATTAATATTTTATTTCTTCGCTTTGTAACCAAGACAAAAGCCCACCATTCCTTGGAAAATACGACGAAAAGTGGGAAACGGAGTGTCTCGACAATATGTTCGTTCTGCCTACCATGCTGTGTGCGGGATACAGCGTGAAGCTGATTTATTTGTTTTTTTTTTTATTTTGTAAAATATAAAAGCTAGTGCATTGTGTAATATTTTGTGAGAAAAACTTCGTAATTTTATAACGCAGCGAACGGTCGGCGGCGGATTATATTCTTGTTAACGGGATCACATGTTTTTTTCATAATAAGGATTTTGAGTCTATACTTGTATATAGGCTCTATGTTTTATGAAAAAAATAGTTGAGTGACGTTTTATTATATTTTTCCTATAAAATTGTACATTAAAAAACTAACAAAATGTATTCATTGAACCACGTGTTACATTCTGTTATCCACTCCCCGCCGATTTTTCGAAGCATTGCGTGTTGAGTGGCGACACTCAACGCCGCGTTTTGCTTTGATACCAAAGAGCGAAGAAATTAAAATATTGATAGATATTAATTCATTTCCCCGAATGGAAATCGAATCTACAACCGTCACGTCACGTTTGCGCGCTACGAAGGCTAACTCATTCATTTATTTAAAATATCATAATCCATATTGATATATATACATACATATTCTAGCAAAATCGTCGAAACAATGGCATATCGAGACTATCTTCAAAGACAAAAATAAAATGACTTTTGCATGTTGAAAAGTCAAAAAGGGATTACGGGAAGCGTTAACAATGAGTTCGAAAGCTATAGGTACCTTTATAGGTTCCTCTATAGGAACCTATTTACGTTTCGTCGTCCGCGTTGAGTGGCAGACGATCTCTCGCTTACATATATTTCATGAGCTATTACACGCCGCCCCACTGTGGAGATGTAATCGGATATCAATGTCGAGTTGTTACAACAGTATTTATGAATTTTATAGTTTTTGTTATTACACAATTTTGAAATGGCCTCTTTTTTTTAAAGCAGGAGGTTATATATTAAAAAGATGCTTTTATATATATGTTTGTCGATATCTTCATCATTTGTGAACTGTTTTTAATATTCTTGTTTTGTTTGAATGTTGTATTTTGCCATTGGTCCCATTATCACCAAGTCATTATTTTAAATGCGTTATTTTTAAATTCATAAATAAAAAGATTCTGATAATGTATTTATGATAGTTCTAAGTTTTATTATTTATTATTTGTAGGCATGTTGATATAAAAATCAAAACTGAAAAAATAATAAGAAGAAAGAAAAACACGATTAGTTTTAGATCTTTACTAAAATTTTTATTTTACTTATTTTTTTAGTAATTACAGCTCTAGTATTTAATCCCTAAACGTTAAGATTTAACTGTGAACTTGTAAAATTAGTTGATGGCTCGTATCATTTGTGATAATATTTTATGTTTTGAATATATATTTAAAAAAAACAAATTAGATAGATGAAATTTCAATTTGTGAAAAAATCCAAACAAGCGCGAGTTGGGCTCACCTACCGATGGTTCCGTACAATAATTAAAGGGTTTGAGCTTTTTCTGAAATTCAAGCTTAGCTTAGCCAGAGTCCTTTTCCTTTCATCTGATACCTCACTTGAACTAACGGCTTTAATACCAAATTGTGGATCTATTTTTTAGTTTTACTACGTATCCTGTACATAGCACGAAAGGCACATGGAACCTGGGAGCTTAGTGTTAACAGGCATTGCGCGTTGGGTTGCGGGACAACCTACCAACCACTTGTACGCTTATGCCTAGAGTCGTAACGCAGAGGCGCTCTCCTGGGGTCTGGATTTGGTGTTCTGTCTATCGAGAAAAATGTTTTTTTTTATCTAAGCAGTATTCGGACTCATAACTGGCGCTTTGTCAACTTGTCACTACCTACCGAGCCACGATGGTGTCAAAATAATATTTACACAAAAATATTTTGTTGATTGCATTTTTAACTGTTAAAATGTACAAGGAAATATTTTTTGTATTTGTTGTTCTGATTTTCAAGGGGTGACGGCGGAACGTAAGTTTATAAGCTTGTACTTCGGGGATTTATTCACTTATACTGGATAAAAGGGAAGCATTCAAGTTTTTCGATTTGATAAAAATAAGAATATTATATATTTTTGGATTCATTTTCCTACTAATATTACAAATATGAAAGTTTGTGAGGATGAATGTTTGGTTTAACACAAAAACTACTGAACGGATTTAAGTGAAACTTTTCTAGTAATATATCTTATTTCAGAATAACTCATACAATTTATATAAATATATTGTAAAATATAACAATAAGCGGACGAAGCCGCGTGGATTGCATAGTTATAAGCAGTTGCAGTAGGTATATCTATTACTGCATGTTAAAAAGTATTTTAGTTATTATTTTTATAAGTACAAGTTCTCTGGGAATTAGATAGGCCAAAGTATGAATAAAGATTTAGTTTTTAGTCATTTAATATTTGAGCTTCAAAAGCGAACGCAAATGAAACCTAACGTTTATAAATATAAATTTGTGTCGGTTTGTTACCCGTTTCCTGACGGAGCTGGAAACAACCGCCTGTTGTTTATAAACAATTATATAAATATAGTGGTACTGAATTATGGTGAATCTTAAAATAGGTATATTCCTGATATTGGTTACTTGTTACTAAGGTGAAATATTTTTTCTAAATCCGCGGTAGTTCACGCTGCATCCCGCATTTAGCAGAGTAGGCAAATAGAACCTAGTATCCACACTCCGATCCCCACCTTCCGCCAATTTTTCCACCGAATTCTGGAGGCGGAAATCAACGCCGCTTTTTGATTCCGCCTCGACACCAGAGCAAAAAAATAAAGGTATAAAAAAAAATATATTTTCTCGAATGGTAATTGAACCCACAACCTGTAGCGTTTACAAACCCAACGCGTCACCACTGGCTTCTTTTTCATGTATGTTTCTATTTGTAATATATGCATAAATACTTCGCGTACAATAAAACCCTTACTTAAATTCGCTTACGAAATTTTTCAATATTATAAGATCATCAATCAATGTAACGGATACGCTACAGACGCGACAAATTGCAGACGTTTTTAAATTAATATACCTTCAATTTCAACATCCATATACCTATAATAATCACGAACCAATCAATATAGAATAACTTCGGTGTGTAATAAAACAAATCTTAATATGTAAATCAGTTTCGCATTTTATTCTGCGTCCAGCAGGGTCGGTAGAGTGACCCTAGTGTTAAAACACTCAGTTCTCTACATTACGAGGATTTTTTTAAATCAGCGTTGACTGGCGGAGCTCAACGCCGGGCCAACATATCTTATAGTGTAGCTCAGTTACTTCAATTATAGCTGCACATATTTTGTAAAGATATATAATAATTTAGAACCAAAGTTTGAGCTCTGTGCAGTGGACGAGGAAAGGTGGTGGTGAGGTCTATGAGGATAAAAAGTCGTTATCCTATACAGATTGTACTAAGTAATAGTTACATACACAACACTAAAACAGTAAATGAAGACAAGTTTATAATTTTATAGCTGTTTATCGACTCGTTTAGTTGATATGACGTGATATGTAAATTTTATTAATGATAATTAATTACTTAATTAAGATTGAAAAATATTCATACACTCGATAATGATTACAACTTAAAAGGTATATTATATAATCAACATATAATTTAAATGAAGTAAAAACAAGAAATCATAAACATATTTTTATTATCTATATTAATATTAAAAAGAACACATTTATAGAATCCCAAAAAGTAAAGAATTATCTTTTGAGAAAAAAACACTAAAATATACTTTGAATGGTTGCAACGTAAAGCTAGCTGTGCACGGAGGGGATGTTTAACAATTGTTTAGGAGGAGTGCTATGACAAAGGACCCTCACGTGAGGCAGCGTGAGTCGCGGGAACTAGTTTAAAAAAAACCGTCTGCTTCACTTCACTTCGCCGCGCCGGTCGAAATCTTGAATATAAGACGGTTTTATCTTAGTAGGTTACGTATGTACATATGTTTATTAAGGTTAAGTTATTTATTGAATGAACTTTAAATGCGTTTCACCTCATTATCTTTATAATTATGCGTTATTAGAGATAATTGGAGTTTTTCTAGTTAAATAATTTATTTTTCGCATAGTTTTTTTTTTAATAATTTCAAATGAATATTCAAAAATCAATACATTACAAGTAAAATAATACAAAGAAATGAAAAATGTTATTAAGTCTATAAATGAACTCATATACTCATATTAGTATTTTCTTAGCGTGAAGCTAAACAAAATATATTGATAGGCAGAGAAAAGGAGCGTGGTGTTAAGACATTCCTCTTCTCACTTTCTGCCTAATACTGGAGGTATTGCGTGTTGAGTGCTGGAGTTTAACGCTGCGCTTTTCCACTTAATTAGAATTTCATTTCCTCGAGTGAGAATCGAATTCACAACCTGTCATACGCTCACACCCTTGCGCCACGACTGGCCACAAATAAATAAAGTTGTACCCTTGTAATAAAATCTCTTGCAATAACTGTGCATATAAACACGATAATAACATACATAAGTACATTATGCCAATGTACTTAAAATAATGTCTTGCTCAGCTTAGAGTATCTATATATTTTTCAAATCTTATAAACGAAGCAATGTTTACTTATGGAACTAATTTTATTTGTAACTATTATTTTTTTTCTATCCCCAAATGTAAAGGGTATGGGGAATTTGAGATGCTCTAGTCTGTGGAATGCTCAATTCCTATAATATTTGTAGGTTAGTGTAATACAGTTTTGTAAAAAAAATTTTTTTAGTTATTAAAGAAAGTAGCTCTAGTTTTTTTCCCGAATAACAGGGTATATAGAAATAATGTAATAAATCATTACTTTCCGTCACTCACTTTCTCTCCGTATTCGAGAATCCTTTGTCCGTTGACTGGTGAATTCCACGCTTGTTGCATAAATTATTAGATAAAAAAATCTTATTTGGGTTAAGTCACCTGTCAAACCAAAAAAAGTAGATTGATTTTGATTGATATACACCATAAGTAGACATTTCAAACTTATAACAGCACTGCTCTATTTTCATCGGGATTTAAAAATGATGGGAAAAATTATACTTATCGAGTCAGGTGTGAGCAGAAACTATATGTGCATTAACATGTTTAGTATTTTGGTATATCCTAATTTTCTCAAGAAGATATTCTTTTGAAACCAGTCGTGGGGCAGTGGCACAAATGTATGACTGTTAACGTGACTGGTTGTGGGTTCTATTACCGCTGGAGAAAATGAAATATTTTATGTTTTCATTTTTTCACTCTCGTTGTGAGACAAAGCGCGACGTTGTGTTCCGCCACTTGACCTGCAACGCCTCCGGAATTCGACGGAAAATGGGAAACCGAATGCCTTAATACTTAAGACATTCCGAGTGGGATACAATGTAAAGCATGTGCTAAAAACGTTTTATTTTTTTACTTGTTGTCATATCTGATATTGTCAATCTTGCTCTATTTTATATTGATGTAGATTTTCGCAAGCAAATAATGAATAGTTTCACTATAGATACTACAGACGCGTCACAAGTTATAGAAACGGTTGTAATTCAAAAGGTGCCCATTCAGGGAGCTACGTGTTTTGCCATTTTTACTATTTTTTATTTCTATAGAATTTTGTATTTGGATTTTGCGCTTATTGTACATATTGTGTTATATTCATGATATTTTACTTTTATATTTTACATGTGCCGACCAGATTTGTCAACTTGGCTATTTTTTATGGTAACATAAGAAATGTTAAATGGTAACGAACGGAAAAAATCCTTCACAATAAACGTTAGTGTTGCCATAACCGTGAAATTTTTGCACTTTTTGAAATATTGCAGACGATAATGAAAGCTTATAAATGTCATTTTCGCATACATTGACATATTTTACTTAATTTTCATAATATTTTGAATTTAATTTGATTTAGACCACTACATGAATACGAAGTTATTATAAAAAGGTATTAATTTGACACACATATTATATAGTATATTATAAAAAAAACATATCTCCAAAACTTCTCTAAAAAATCATATTTCTACAGGGACAAAGTGCGACTTTAAGCCGGACTGGCTGTGGGTTCGATCCCCACTTGAGGAAATATTTATTTTCATTTATATTTTCATTTCTTTGCTCTGGTGTCGAGGCAATACGGCGGCGTTAAGTTCCGCCACTCAGCACGCCTCCAGAATTTGGCGGAAATTTGGAAACGGAGTGTCTTAACACTAAGTTCCCTCTGCCTACCCTGCTGAATAAATTCTAGGCCTAGAATAACACAATATCGCCGTTTTCACATTTCGTTTGTCCACTCTTTACGGGACACCCTGTATAATATAAACATTATGTATGAAATTCTTACCTTTACTATAAAACTTCTTAAACCAGTAAAGGTAACCACTTTATCGTAAATCTGGCACCATTGTACAACTATACTCTATGTAATATAATATGAATATTTACATATATACGCTAACCTTGACTCAATTCTGGTGAATTGACAGTTTCATTTCTAAAACCACGCTAAAAATGGTATTCATCTCTTAAATGTCTGAGGGGCACCAGTAAATGAGTCTCTAGAATATACCTTATATTCAGTGTATACTTTTATACGATATGACGCATCTGCTGTAGTTCTGCACTTTTCTGCGTAATATGTATTTGTGAGGCCGACAAGGATGTGACTCCAACGCGGTGGTTGTGAGTTCGATTTTCACTTGAGGAAATCAATTGTGATTTATCATGATTTTCATTTCTTAGCTCTGGCACTAAGACAAACGCCCGGCGTTGAGTTCCGCCCCTCAACAAGTAATGTCTCGAAATTTTCGGAAAGTGGGGAACGGAGTGTATGCGGGGTACAACATGAATCTGATTTACACATATGTATAGTCTTATGATTATTTGTTTAGAGAGCAAGTTATGCAACAATATGGCGTCTGGCTATGATTATCATATTTTTCGCAAGAGTCAATTGACGGAAGAATCTTGAAAATAAATCAACTGGTTTAGTCTCTACAAAAAACAAACAGACATACACTGATGAACACAATACCTTCCTTTGCTTTACGTAGTCGGATAAAAAACTATTATTTTTTTTTGCCAACGTTAATATATATTTTATAAAGCTAGAACTGACTTGTGACTTTAAAAAACATATTTTAACGCATTTCCAACATTCTGCATAAACAGTGCAGAGCTTATTCCATAGTGGAATATTATATTAGTATTTAATATAAATACACTATAATATTATATTAGTATAATAAACTATCTAATACGGACATTCTAGTACTCTTATGTTTATCAATATATATTTGTTTCTTGCCTATTAAGACGCAGACTCGATTCTGCAGAATATCATCTTACCACGCGATAAAATAATGATTCATTGCAAGTGTTGTTTGTGTACTTAGTCACTTAATCTATAAAACTTAACACAACAGTGTTTATGGATAAGTTTTATATGCACGAGGTTTTTTTTGAAGGTTCAGGAAAAAGGAGCCTGGGAATCTAGTGCTAAAACAACTAATTGTCGTTAAGACATTTCCGCTCCTCACTTTCCACCAAATTCTAAAGTTATTACGTGTTCAGTCATGGAACTCAACGTTGTGCACCGTTAAGAATGGAACCCACAGTCTGTTTCATTTACAGTCACACTCTAATGCCACTGCGCCACTGCTGCTTACTAAAACTTTAAAATTCTTAAAGTAGCAAAGAACAAAAAAATAACTAATATACAAAAGTGTCATAGTTCAAAGTGAAACTAATTACTTGTCAATAATAGAATTAAAATTCACAATATAAGCCGTCTTGTTTGAATCGTAGCTTCAAGTACAGATGACATAGAGGCTAAAATCATAAATATACGCTAGAAAAGATACGTCAATGTGCTGACATCATCGGTCTCTGAGTTACCAAAGCCTTGAAGGACAATCTTTTCATATAATCTCAGTTTTGTTATAAATATATGTAGTAATAAAAATAATTTATATCGTAAATTGCTTAATGCCTTGTTATTTCAAGTATATTAGACAAAATGAATGTGAACGGAAGAGCAGCAGACATTTTGACTGTGGCAGTGAATCTGTAACATTGATTTTAAGTATAGAAACAAATAGAAATTATAATAGTTTGTAAGTAGTAGTAAGTAGTAGTAGTAGTAATTATAATTGTTTTCACTTTTCTAAATAAAAAATTCTAAATGTCTAATTAACAAAACTATAAAGTTTTTGTTTGGATTGAGGCCGTTGTGGCGCAGTGGAACCGTACGCGGCATGGTTGCAAGTTCGATTTCCACTCTTATGAATGATTATACTTAAATCGCCCCAATATGTCAGGATGATACATTGAGTTAGACCGACCGACTGATTTATTATTTTCGGTGTATTTCGATAACGGTGACAACCCACAACTGTCGCGTTATAGTCACATACCTGCGCCCCTGCTCCATAACGGCTTCAATATAATATAATATAAACATATAATATTATAAAAAAATAAATAAATTAAATTAGCTTCACGCTGTATCCCGCACACAGCAGGGTAGGCAGAGGGAACCTAGCCTGTCAAGACACTCCGTTCCCCACTTTGTGCCGAATTTTTGGAGGCATTGCGTGTTGAGTGGCAGAGTAAATATTTCATCTCCTCGAGTGGGGATCGAACCCACAACCAGTCGGTTTTACAGTCACACTTTGTGCCACTGCGCCACGACCGGCCTCAAATATTATAATTCGATATTTATCAGAAGACTGATAAATACTTTAGATATCTTTTGGCGAAGTAAGAATCCACTGGCGGTGACCTATTTATCAAACCCCCTAAATTAACTTAAATATTTTTTGCAAATTTAATTATATGCGATATAAAGTTTTACACTACCCCATTTCTTTAAATATAGCTGCGTATATTCGATAAAGATTTTTAACGTTTACGTTTACCAAAAAATGTTTAATCCATATATTTTTATTTAATTTTGCAATGTACGGTACAGGTTATGAAACGGTGTCTTCAATTACATTGAATGTTTATTGGACTGACTATAATTTTTCTCTTGAATAATGATAGGTTAACTTTTCCTTTATTGAAATTTGTTGTGATTGTCGATTACTTCAACTATGTTACTTTTTTTAGCTTCACCTTGTATCTCGCACATAACAGGGTAGACAAAAGGAACCTGGGAACTTAGTGCTAGGAGTAGAAGTTCCTTCCCCAATAAGATCGTAGAAATAAAAGAAAAATCGTTGCCAAAGGGCGCGGATTCAAATTCCGCTACGTTAAGTACAAATACAAATATTTTTTGTACATTTCTAAAAAATATCTTTCTTTCTTTCTATGTTTTATTTAATACGGACGGACCCACACGGTTTCGTCCGCTTGAACTATACGAATATTTTTTAATAAATATAAAATTATTTTAAATTTTCGACAGGATTAGTAAGAAAACAATTCAAACGGCGCTTTGCTCCGACCCCAGAACCAAGTAATGGAAATATAAATTTAAATAAATATTTTATTTCCTCAAGTGCGTGAAGGTAGTGACATTTTGTGCTCCTGCGCCACGACTGGCCTGGAACATGGTCATGAAACTTTAAAATATAATTAGGTAAATCATTATCAAGCTTCTAAGTACTGGTTTAGATTTTTAGATTTATAAAGAAATTCATTTCTGTGATAAAAACGGCTGGCATTGGCTTTTAATAATCTAATTTCCCATCTCCGTCTGTGAACGTGACGTGACGTTAGCGCATTAGCCTTACTGAACGAATATCACTGACTGAAAGTACTGGTCCGGTAGATACCTCAAATTTAAAAAGCAACTTCTAAATCAATTTATATATGTGACTAGCGGAGGCGGCATAATCCAAAACAGTGGAGAAGCAAGCTAAAATTTCTCATATAGGACCCTTCGTAGGTGTAGGTGAACACTAAAAGAGGATTTCAGGGAAAACGGATTTGTACGTTACATAATAAATTGAGAACTCCATACAGTTCTAATCAAAATAAATTCCATGTTTATTTTTTTCTAATATACCACCAAATTGGATAACCACAAAGCCTACATCAAAACCAATGATCAGTATGTAAATATGTAAATTAATAAGAATTTTATTTTTATTTATTTAGCTATAGAAAAGTACATTTTCTTGTCTCATTTTCCAACATCATCACGTAATATAGAAGCAGACTTGCATTGGACGTTCCATAATAACCTGACAATCGTACGTTTCTCCTGATATTGTATACCGTTCACACATTCTAATATCATTTGTACATAAAATATTTTCTGAGAGTCGCGTCCTACGCTACGCCGGCTATTATTAATTTAAGGAAAAATTAGTTTTTCAAACGTATGCAACGTTAGTCAATCGATCTATTAATCGTATTTCACGACGAGGCCTGTCGTGGCGTAGGGGCACAGGCGTGTGACTATAAACGCGACAGGTTGTGGGTTCGATTTCCAGACGAGGAAATGTTATATTTTATGTTTTCATTTCTTCGCTCTGGTACAGGCAAAGCGCGACGTTGCGTTTCTCTCAACACGCAATGCTTCCAGAATTCGGTGCCCAGTTTGGGCTCCCTCTGCCTACCCTGTTATATGCGGGATACAGCGTTAAACTAAAAAAATAATAACTATAATTCTTAGTACCACCCTAAAATATATACATAAAATGATTGTCCGTCTGCGGTTTACTATTACAGAACAACTTAAATGACATATAAAACAAAGCATCACCCACGTCTGACGTCACCTTTGATAAATTCTCGGTACTGTGCGCCTAATCTTGAAAAACAAACTCGCTATTCTCACACAGTGACATCTTCGTTCTAGAATGTTGAGCGGACGGCTTGAGTTATTGCTAATAAAGTGATGTAAAATTTATTTATTTTTATATTAGCAGTAACTTAACCGCCTACTTTGTGGTGTTTGTAGGCAGAGATGGCTTTGTGCAGTTCTCATGAATTTAAAACAAAAAAATTCTTCTATTTAATATATCGTATCTGGAAACATATAACTTGATTTGGCGCTCTTCACTTACTACTTCTTCATACTAATGTAGAATGTTAATAGCTTACTTAAAATTTAAAACACCAGAGACATATATTTAAAAATTAAAAATTAAATCAGTTTCACGCTGCAGCAGGAAAACTAGTGTTAAGACACTCTGTTCCCCAATTTCCACCGTGTAGTTAAGGCATTGCGTGTGGAATGGCGGAACTCAACGCCGCGTTTTGCCTCGACACCAGAGATAGGAAATGACAATATAAATGCAAATAAATATTAAAAAAAAAATAACAATAATAATTTATGAGGATTGGTACCCGGGATTCATTTATATTTTATTTTGTTCCTTGGTAAGATTATTTGATTGAGGGATAAGTATTTATTATGTGGGCTACTATAATATCGTGGCGATGTTAATCAGACTTAATATTCAACTCATTTGTTATATATTTAATTTGGTTATTTATAGCGTATAAAACAATGGCGGACAATAATTTCACAATTGCATTTGTAGCGAATAAATTTAGGACGCTGATATAGCGTGTTTACAAATTATATTTATAAATAATAATAAATATTGTGCAATACCCCTAAAATTTAATTAATATTTCCATTTCTTCGGTCTGGTTCTTACCAGAGTGAAGTCAACAAAAATTCTAAATCGAATTAAATCAATTTTATTTGAATAAAATGGAATTGATTCGACGATTTGAATTCAATTTTGTTATTTTTATTTTTCTTAATATGATATACGGATTATGTACCATAGCCACTATGGTAAAGTTAGATCATTGACACGTCTTTAGTAACATTAGCAAAGTTAAGACGTATCGATTGGTGTAAGAATTGTCAAAATTGATAAATATTGAACTTTCTACAACACTATTTAGAAACAGACATACTAGTACAAATACAAACATAGACCGAAGACCGATAAACATATTACCCTCCTTTGCATCGCGCAATTGGGTAAAAATACATACATATACGTCAAATGGGCACACCATAATGCCCGTTTACGTTGAGGTTTTATCGTGATATATATAAATAAAACTTAAAAATAATTATTGTGTTGTAATATATTAACTTATAAAACTCATTTATCTTTCCTTATCATAAAAGTTAATAAAAAAATATAGTAAAGCGAAAAAACTAAAAACAGTCCTGAAAATGATTTTAACTTTAATTTTATCTTAAGCAAATAGAGCTTACGAGCGGGAGTAGGTAATATGATCGACGGAAAGAAGGGCCCTAATTTTGAAACTGAGTTAGGGTTGAATTGCTCTAATACTGATATTTTCATCAACATGATTAAATAATTTGACGGTGGATGCAATTTCAATTCGAGGAAATTAATTATTACTTCTTAGTATTTTCATTTCTTCGCTCTGGGAACGGAGCGTTTCAACTCTAGGTTCCCTCTGCGTACCCTGCTATATAATTAAATATGTTAACATTAATAAATGTATTCAATTGACGTAATACTCGGGTGAGCGTGTCAAACGAATCGACGTGTGTTTCTGCAAACAGGAGTATATTGAATCTCATCTGTGATTTAATTTTGTACGTATTTTTATAATAAACAATACGTTATGAGTAAAATAGTTTACTTTTCATATACATTTATATTTTTTTTAGTGTATTACTTACTATTACTATTACAAATTATTTCACAAACTTTTCTACATGTTAATAATATTAAAATGTCACGGCACAAAACTAAATGTACAAAAAAGATTAGTGCATTTTTTTTAACTCGAATTTCTAGAAGAGGTAGCAGAGGTACATCACATCATCAACATATTAACTCTCGATCTGCATCATAAATCGATGTCCTATGTTAATATATTACATATATATATTACGTTCATATACTGAAAAGTCTCATTACCGAAAACATCGTCACTTTGTGGTTGAATTTCGCCACTCCCGCTACAAAATACACTGCCTTAAAAATTCGAATCGGAAATGGGGGACGGAGTGTCTTAACACTATAACTAAGCTTAAATAACTTTAATATTATGTTGGGGATATGGGCACATGTATATGAATTCCATGACATGAATGCTTTACAGTGGTGTGGCTGTAAGCTTTTGCTTTCGATAAGCATATACGAAGAGTTATATTATTAGATTTTCTTATATATTACTTTCAACCTCTTATTCTTAAATGTTTTTAAATAATTGTAAATTTGCCAAAAAAAAAAAAACTTTTTCTTACGTTTGACAACCCTCTGAAAAGCAAGCATAACTAACCTAATTTTGAGTCCATTACACTTGGTGTACGGGAAGTTCGAACCAGCCAGATTCGATACATACGACTATATTGATATTTACTTTTAGGATCTTGAGTCTTAATCATTTTTATTATTCTATAAAAATTATATATAGATAGTTTAACAAGAATTTAAAAATTCCTATTCACATATTTAGTATTAAGGAACACATAGTCACTCCAACTGAATACGTTTAGACTCGAAAAAGTTAAAAAAAATTAATATCAAAATAATCTTATTGTTTTTATTATGGATTGTTGGAACAAAAATAATTTCAAAAGTCCTGCTCACATTTTATTTTTTTTCTATTTCAAGGAAAAAATAGAAGTTTTACATAAAATGTTAGCGTTGTTGATACAGTGACATGTAACCCACGCTTATCTATCTCAATAAAGACGTATCGATACTACACCTACGTGACCGCTTACGTCACATTCGAGTAAAGCCTACAATATCTAAAAATATATATAGGATGCCGACACGGCGCAGGGGCAAAAATCTGTGACTGATCGCGACGGTTGTGGGTTCGATTCCCATTCCACTAGGAAATTATATGTTTAATATTCTCATTTATTCGTTGTGGATAGCGGAGTGTCTTAACACTAAGCTCTCTTTGTGTACCCTGAAACCATGTTAATTATAGGAATCTGTCATATATATTTATGTATATGTAATTTTTTTTTTTTATTTTTACATTTTATATTTTTATTTCATTATTATACTATTGTACACATTGTTACAGTATATTCTCTTTTTTACGTATTTTTAATATTTACGTACTTATGTAACGTATGAAATTAACCCTTATGATATGATTTCGAAATGAAGGGTAAAGGAAATCACGATTGGGTGATTTGATGATTATAGATAAAAATAATCGAAGTGATGCTTAAATTTTTTATATTATACCTACAAATTATGATTTTAGCTTATAAAAAAAAATCGAATAATTTACCTTGTTCCATTACCTTTACGTTTGATTACAGTTAATATTTTAAAAGATTACGATGGAATACTATTTACCTTTATATTTACGAATGACCGAAATTAACCGAAACAATACTAACGTGAGATCAAATTCAGGCGCAGTTACGACGTAATTGACTAGAAAATTTGCTTAGAGTCAAATAAAGTTGATGGATAGATTTAGTAAGATTTTAAAAAATAATAGAGAAAAAAAAACTTTTTCATAAAATAAATAAACTGCCAAAAGAGCTGAAAGTAAATAGTAATGATAAACTTTTTAAATATTAATGCAATCAATTTAATATTTAAGCTAATATTTTATTTTGTCGTTGGAGATGTTGCATTTTTAATTTCATTTGATTACTTATTTCAATTAAATCTCATTTTATGGTTTATTTTCAATCATTGGTTGTATCGCCTACTAAAAATTACTTAAGTATATTACATTACCTATTTAGCCAATTGCCAATATATATGTATATTTGTATATACCCACATAACTTATCTAATGGAAAATTATTTATCTATATTGTTATTGTGCTAATTCCCAGTAAGAAACAAACATTAACAAAAGTTGTGTCGTCGTTTAGACATAACAAACTATATCTAACGAAGGCTGTCGTGGCGCAGTGGCACAAGCGTGTGACTGTAAACGCAATGGTTACGAGTTCTAGTCTCACTCGGAGATTGAATTATTTAATATTTTAAATTTTTCGCTCTGGCAGTAAGGCAAAGTGCGTTGATATGCTGCGCGACTCGACAGTAGCAACTTAGTGTCTTCACACTTGGTGTCTGTACCTCTCCTAATATTTGCGGGATACCGCGTAAGGATAAAAACAAAACAACACATTATGAAAAGATTTTTTTTTCACCTTCCCTTTCCGCCGAATTCTGGAAGCATTATTATTATAATTGAAATAAAAATTTAAAAAAAAATCATTTCCTCGAGTTGGATCGAACCCACAACCAGCTGTGCGTGTTACAATCGTAACTGTGTCCCTGTTCCATGACTGCCCAATAAATAGATAGATAGATGCGTCCATTTTAATCTTTCAGCATATTGAAATAATTTGAAGCGTAAATAATAGATCGAGTTGCTGCACTAGAATTTGCTGAGCAAATACATATATTGTATGGGACTCACAATACAGGGCGCTTGTGTTCCGTATATTAGCGTTGTTATTATGGAAATTTATAATTTACTCCCGTTTAGATTATTGAATGTAACGTATTCATATTTTTTTAAATAATATTTTCTAGAACGTCTAATATGAGGCCAGGTGTGGCGCAGGTAGGTGTAAGTATACGCGACAGGTTGTGAGTTCCATTCCCACATGACGAAAGGAAATATTCAATATTTTCATTTCTACACTCTGGTGGCGAGGCAACGAGCGGCGTTGAGTTCCGTCACTGAACACGCAATGCAATCAGAATTCGACGGAAAGTGGGGAGCGGAGTGTCTTAACACTCTCTGGCAGGCTACAGCGTGAAGCTTGTAACTGTTATCTCAAACTCCTTTGAGAATATTATTTAATAAATAATGCCTTGGCTCGTGATGTGTCTAGTGGTTAGAACCGTTTATAGTTGTGATCGTAAAGAACCCAAAATCTTTTAGAGATTCAGAGGTAACAGTATTAAGAATGTTATATTATGCCATTAGAAGGTATCGCTTTAATAACGTACTTGCCATCAGAAGTTGTTCTTGTGTCAGTTATTTAGATAACTGGAAACTCGACAATATGACATTGTCATAGCTCGAAGCTCGTCCGAAGAAAAGCCAAGAGCGCGTCCTATCTTCCTCTTCACTATAACTACGAACTAATTATAATAAAAGGAAGAAAGAGTACGGGCACCTCCCCGCCCTACACCGTGAATTCCTACCTGACTGCGGCTGCAACAGTCTTATTGAACTCTCCGGGACGTTTGTGTGTGATCAGTCTGAAGGTACTTGTTACGCTTGTTTATATTAAGATTATTATATTAGAATTATGATTCGTGATGTTGATTGATTTGTGAGATCAATATAAGTCGTTGAACGAACGCACTGCCGTAAGGCGGCCGATATGTTAAATAAACGCACGGCACACACCCCACAGTCGTGTCTCGAACCGTAGGCGGACACTACTACATACACCAGAGTTCCAGGACATAAAATAGCACCACACACCCGTATGAGACAGGCGGACACTACTACATACACCGGAGCTGGGACATAAAATAGCACCACACACCTACTAGTCGTATACCAAGTCGTAGAAGTGGTATTCAATATGTCAATGGCTAACGCCATACAAGCACAGCTTACGTATCGCGAGCGTACTGCGAGACGGCATCAGCCAAGACATAGTTAATGTCACTGCAACAGTTCGCATAAGCCCATCACGTCAGCTTCCGCGACGTCAAGCAACATTCAATATTATAACATTGGTCAAAGATAACTTTAATCCATAATATGTGTCGCTCCTACACATATAATTCCTTTATAAGGAATTCGATCCTAAAAGATCGTGCCATCATAGACTTCGAATTATCATATTATATTCATTATACATTTGGTACGAGTCTTTATGTGCATCATATTTATTAGTACCGTAGTACTTTAGAGTTCGACTCGACCGCTGCCTTCCAGCATCACCACCACCTATATATACGAAACGACGGTCGCGACATTCGGGACGACAATACACGAACTCGTCTCGACTATTATGGTATCAAAAATATATAGTTTGTATTATTCATAATTAACTACGTTATTTATGTGTATTGCCATGCATATTTTATTTTATTTATTTATTTATTTTCAACTTATATCCGTGGTACATACTGTTACATTCAACCCCCTAAATTCTATGGAGTTCATCGAAATAGAATTTACATTCACTTATTTATATATTTATATATTTATTACCAACCCCCAGACTGGGCAACCCCCCAACCTCACTATGCTTTGTTTTGACAATCCCCAAACATGAATATTCCTTACACTGTTAACCTCCTCTATCTCACTCCATTTCACGGACAACAAATTGTAGGCCTATGCCTACGATAAGATATTTAATGTAAAGCCGTTTTGACCATCCTGGTCACGGCACCAAATTGTAACTGTTATCCCAAACACCTTTTAAAATATTATTTAATAAATAATGCCTTGGCTCGTGATGTGTCTAGTGGTTAGAACCGTTTATAGTTGTGATCGTAAAGAACCCAAAATCTTTTAGAGATTCAGAGGTAACAGTATTAAGAATGTTATATTATGCCATTAGAAGGTATCGCTTTAATAACGTACTTGCCATCAGAAGTTGTTCTTGTGTCAGTTATTTAGATAACTGGAAACTCGACAATATGACATTGTCATAGCTCGAAGCTCGTCCGAAGAAAAGCCAAGAGCGCGTCCTATCTTCCTCTTCACTATAACTACGAACTAATTATAATAAAAGGAAGAAAGAGTACGGGCACCTCCCCGCCCTACACCGTGAATTCCTACCTGACTGCGGCTGCAACAGTCTTATTGAACTCTCCGGGACGTTTGTGTGTGATCAGTCTGAAGGTACTTGTTACGCTTGTTTATATTAAGATTATTATATTAGAATTATGATTCGTGATGTTGATTGATTTGTGAGATCAATATAAGTCGTTGAACGAACGCACTGCCGTAAGGCGGCCGATATGTTAAATAAACGCACGGCACACACCCCACAGTCGTGTCTCGAACCGTAGGCGGACACTACTACATACACCAGAGTTCCAGGACATAAAATAGCACCACACACCCGTATGAGACAGGCGGACACTACTACATACACCGGAGCTGGGACATAAAATAGCACCACACACCTACTAGTCGTATACCAAGTCGTAGAAGTGGTATTCAATATGTCAATGGCTAACGCCATACAAGCACAGCTTACGTATCGCGAGCGTACTGCGAGACGGCATCAGCCAAGACATAGTTAATGTCACTGCAACAGTTCGCATAAGCCCATCACGTCAGCTTCCGCGACGTCAAGCAACATTCAATATTATAACATTGGTCAAAGATAACTTTAATCCATAATATGTGTCGCTCCTACACATATAATTCCTTTATAAGGAATTCGATCCTAAAAGATCGTGCCATCATAGACTTCGAATTATCATATTATATTCATTATACATTTGGTACGAGTCTTTATGTGCATCATATTTATTAGTACCGTAGTACTTTAGAGTTCGACTCGACCGCTGCCTTCCAGCATCACCACCACCTATATATACGAAACGACGGTCGCGACATTCGGGACGACAATACACGAACTCGTCTCGACTATTATGGTATCAAAAATATATAGTTTGTATTATTCATAATTAACTACGTTATTTATGTGTATTGCCATGCATATTTTATTTTATTTATTTATTTATTTTCAACTTATATCCGTGGTACATACTGTTACAAGCTGAACCAATTTTTTTTGGTTCTTATATCTTTTGCTGCATGCAGTTTTTGCTATTAAATTATTTGAAATAGAACTATCTCTACGCTCTTTAATCATACATTGAAAACATTTCATATAGACGCGTTCACGGTATTTGCAATAAATCACAATTGATTTTAATTTTTCAATTTAATGCAAAGGCTTATTATACTCGTATTATATATATATAATTTGGTATTATTTTGGCAAACAAAAGAATAAAGGATGGTTTAATTCCAATAAATGCATAAACTTTTCCATGCAGTATTTCAAAATATTTATATAACAATTTTATAGAAATTCTTAATTTTCAATATGGTTTAAAATACAAGGGGCCGTCGTGGCGCAGTGACGACGACGCGACGATTGTGGGTTCGATTCGTACTCGGGAAAATGAATTATTATTTATCAATATTTTCATTTCTTCGCTCTGGTAACGGGGCGAATGTTAGGCGTTGAGTTCCGCCACTCAACAGTCAATGTCTCGAAAAATTCGGCAACTGAGTGTCTTAACACTAAATTTATACAGATACAGAGATACAACGTCAAGCTGATTTATTTAAAATACAAACAATTGAAAATCAAAGAATATAATACCTGTGAAATAATTGAGTATCAAAAAAGATTTACATATAATTTTGACTTATCTTGCTTTATCTATCTTTCACTAATTGAGAAAACAATTTGAGGCGCGCCTTCATTAACATGGGTATTAATGAACTCAATCAGCTCGACCCCTGCCTCTAAGGCATAGCTAAGGTATTCTCCATTGCCACTTCCGCCGTTCTTTCCATACATTAAGCTTTATAATAGAGTGAACTCCTTTTAATTTCTCCACGTGTAAACTTGAAAATTTTTCAAAAAAATAGTAGCAGTTTATTTGAACTATTTATATGAGCCTGGATTACATTGGTCATGTTTTTAGTACCGTTTATACAGATTGTTAAATTTAAGACTAGATATTAAATTTTCTGTTTGCGATCGATAAATATAATAAAATAACCTTTTTTGTTGAGGCCAGTCGTGATTGGTACAAAGTGTGACTGTAAAACCGACTGGTTGTGGGTTCGATCCCCACTCGAGGAGATGAAATATTTACTTACATTTATATTTTCATTTCTTCGCTGTGGTGTCGAGGCTAAGCGCGGCGTTGAGTTCTACCACTCAATACGCAATGCCTCCAAAATTCGGCAGAAAGTGGGGAACGGAGTGTCTTAACACTAGGTTCCCTCTGCCTACCCTGCTGTGTGCGGGATATAGCGTGAAGCTAATTTATTTTTTTTCATTTAAACTTTTTTTTAGACTACAGTAAGAAAAGGTGGCTTCTTTAGTCATTATTAATAATATAACATGCATGATGCTGATTATATAATTATTTCTTTATAATAATCTCGTTCAGATACAGATATATCCACACATATGTAAAACAGAATTATTAAAATTTGATTATTATCACGAGAACTGACGAGTGCAGAATTTTTTATATGAACTGTTTTCCTTTTGAATTTACCCCGTAGCTTATTGGAGCCGATTAAATGCATTACATTAAATTCATCACAGTATGTTGTACTATTAATAAAAATAAACATTGTATCTATAAAAATAAGATTTGAAACGCTATTTTTTTTTACTGTACAAGGATAAGTAGAGGAAACCTGGGAATATAGTTGTGTTAAGACACTTCCGTTCCCCTTTTTCCGCCGAATCATTTTTAATTTCTCAAGTGGGAATCGAACCCACAACAGTGCACACGCGCTTATGCTCTTGCACCACGACTGGCCTGAACTGGCAATATATTGATATGAGAAATTTAAGATAACTTTTCAAAATAAAAACTCTGATTCTAACAAGATAGTCAAATTTTTACATAACATATTTTTTTCAACATTCGTTGTAATGACTGGTTTTCATCTCGATTTCATATTTTTTGTTATAGTCAGATTGAAGTAAACATCTTTTTTACTTGTGACGTAAAGTTGGCTTCACTGTAAATCTTATATTATTAAAATACGATTTATGATGTGTGCTAAGATTTTGTCAATTAAATTATTACACTGTAACATAACCATGGGCGATTTTACTTTAAACAGAAATTTTTGAAGGCAAATTTTTTGATAGTAAATTTTCTGGGGTGGGCACGCCAGCATCTCCCATTATTTTGGCGTAGGCTCCGACCACAGCCCCCCCCCACCTCCCTCCCTCCCCATTCCTACATCCATGCACACAATAGTGTAATATTTAAAAAATTACGAAAGAAAATAATCTATATAACTGAATGGAACCGATAAAAATATTCAAAAACCGTAAAATTTTAAACCAAACACGGCGTCTGCTAGTTAACCTATTTTATTTGCATCTCAATTACCTCACTAATTGTAATATATTATCATATATTACATACGATTGGAGATAATAATGCATAATAAATTTGTTAAAAATTGTTAAAAATGGCGTCTGAGCATTTTCTAGTACTTGAATATGTGAATATTCTATTTCCACCTACCATTATTTACCCGGTAGATGTAGCCAAGGTGGGCTTCTCTCCAACCCTTTTGCTTTGTGACGCTTCCAGACGGATTAAGGTAAACGTGGAGGCTCGCTCATTTGTTTGTGCTAACGAAACCAGAACGCTTTCCTCTTCTTTTCATTTCAATACCATAGTCTTAACGAATATTATTAATGTGCAGTACTTGACTTGACTTTGACTATGTGGGCTACTATATGTGTTTACAGAATTTATTAATTTTATGTAAAACATTGTATTTAGAGAGATTAAGGATCTTTTATGAACATTATATTAGAACGCTGTAAAATGTCCAAGGTTCATACCATTAGTTTATCAGACAACGTTTAGTTTGTATAGTGGCGTTAAGTTCCGCCACTCAACAAAATTCGGCTGGAAGTGGGAAACGATAATGGAAACTGGAAACGGGGTGCATTGCTACTAAGTTCGCAGGTTCCCTCTGCCTTCCCTGCTATGTTCCGGATACAGCGTGAAGCTAAAAAACAAAATATTTGAAGCATTCGCAGAAAATCTGGGCATAACGTAAAACGAACATATGTCATTATTATTTGGTCGAATTGAAATAAACAGATTGTATTGTTCTTTGATATTAAATATTTAATTGTTTTGTGATAATCCTGTAAATTCAAAATATATTTACAAAAGATTAAGTAAAATATTTATATAAATATATTTACTCTGTATACAAAATATTCCCAGTCTGTTTGTCGGTATTTCCCTCTCACGCTTAAACCACTGAAATAAATATTAATATAATCGGGTATAGATATAGATTTCACCTTGTGAAAGTAGATAGGCATTTTTTAACGAAAAGTAAATTTGAAACGAACCAGGGGATGAAAGTTTGTATGTAAGTCGTCTCTCAACGATGTACGCGTTTGCTGGTTAAACCTCACGTTACCTACTATTGATGTTTCGTTTCGGGAACAAAAGACAACTGTTCCGGAATAGATCCGGCTACATGAACTCCATTGTTCCGGAAAAGGAACAAGTCATTCCAATTTCAAAAAATTGTGTTCGGTTTTCTAATATATTTAGATTTTTTAAAATGTTATTACCTATTCATAATTATTTAATAATATATTAGGTGTTTTTCAATGTCGTTGAAATTTTCTGCTCTTAAATTTAAATTTATTTACACTTTGTTTTAGGTGTAATAATAATAAAATGAAAGCAATCGAAAAAAAAAAAACATCAATAGTGTACATTCAGCACAGCTGGAACTGGAACGAAAATTGGAGTAGGTTCCAAAGCCAAAATGGAACAACTCGAACACGTTCCTAATTTTTAACGGAACGTAACATGCAACAACATACGAAACTATTATATAGGTTTTAAAAATATAACAGTAAACAATATATATTCAATAGAGTAGTGGGGTGTAAAATATATACTATGTTTTTTTTTTTACTTTTTGTCCGACTGTTTATTTGTTCAAGCATATCGTCTGAATTACTGGACAGATTTGAATATTTTTTTTTATTGTCGCTTTGCTAATATGTGATTTAAATTTATTATTATTTGGTGTGTATTCTCATTCAGATGCGGGCAAAAAAAAAACGATTGTTTTTATATATGTATTTTATTATATTTGCAAGTTAGTGTCCTTTCAGTTTGTACTTGACTTTTGGCTTGATATTCGGTTTTTGATCTCTGGTGGTAAAAAATATCTAAATCAAATTTAGGGCTTGAATTTTATTTCAAGTGAAAACAGAACTCGGCAACCATAGGTATATATCTCTTTTGTTGGTGAGGTTAAGAACTACCAATACTTAGTATTTTATTTGGCTTTTAATATAATAAAAAAAAAATATATTACTATTTTTTTTTTAAATCGCTTTATTTTTCCCTGTATTTATGTAAAGTTTATCTTAGTACCAAATATCAAGCATCTAGGTCACCTAAAAGTGGGTTAGGTTTTTGTTGAGTGAGTGAGTCAGTCACAAAAATGCCGATTTGTACACGTTAATACATCAATACCGTTTGAGTTAAATTGTAGATTAAAAGGTGTTTACGTGATTTTAGCATATGTGCAAAATGTCATGTATTTAGATTAATTGGTTTTCGAATTATGAATTTCTCAGCTTTTTACTTGGCTGTACACGCTGGCGCGTTGCTTGATTTGAAAATTGTCAAGACGAAGACATGAAATATTATGTGGCTAAGCGTTTTAATGTTTGTTTTACGTTCTCAGGGTCACGGCAGTTATCTGTTATTTATGTTAGCGATTAACGAATATTTGTCAAGTGAATATGTATAGCTGTATGATGTGAGCAGGATGTGTCGATGATTCTTTTTCGGTTTTTATTGGTATAGCTTAAAATGAAAAATAAAAAAAATATATATATTTTATAAAAATTAGAATTTTTTTTGATAAGCTGTGATATTTTCATTGTGAAAGTTCATTATTTATTATTTATTTTTTTGTACTACGAAAAATGAAAAATAATTGTCGCATGATGGTTTCTTTTTACTGACTTTTCGTTTCGTTTGGGGTCGTCAGATTCGATATATTCTGTTTGTTTGTGACGCTACTGGAACGCGGTCGATGGTAGTTTGGAACGCATGTTGGTAAGATCCTGAGCTTAGGCCTGTTTTTTTTTATTTCGGCCTCACGCTGTTTTCCGCACACTGCTGGGTAGGTAAAGAGAGCTTAGTATTAAGACACTGCACTCCCTATGAATTCTGGATTGCGTTCAGTTCCACCACTCAACATAGCGCGGCGTTCAGTTCCACGACTTATTGAGTGATGGAGCCGAACTCCGCGCTCTGCCTCGTTACAAGAGTGAAGAAATGAAAATATTAAATATTTATTTTCATCGAGTGGGAATGGAACCCACACCCTGACGTGTTTACAATCACACACTTGTGCTCCTGTATCTCGACTTTTATTATTGAACAATTTATTTTCAATACATTTTTATTTTAATATTTGTTATTCTAGTTATTTATTTCTTTCTCAATGATCAACGATTTGTAAGGAAATCATATATTTGTGTAAAATGACCTATTAAGATATAATGTATATAGTGCGGAAGAATTATGAAATTGATTAAGTAAAACACATAAAATAGTAAGTAGTAGTTACTGTAGGATTACCTGCATAAAAAGTATAAATTATGAAAATACCTCATTTCTAAAATCTGATACTATACATTTAATAATATATTAAACCGCTGACCAAATGACGGGCTAAAATGTAAATTCATGTATCGTAGAAATATTATAAATGTATTAAATCCAATTTTATAAAGTTCACAAAATGAGTTTCAATTTCACAAACATTAATAAACCTTTTCAACCAAAGTCTACCGCAAAAATCGAAGTAATCATTTGGGATTCATTCAATTGACCGTAATACGTAATAGAATAGGAGATAAATACATCTAAAACTTAACATGACTAACATAATGTCACGAAGTTACTAGAAAATAAATATGTATTAGAGGCCAGTCGTGGCGCAGGGGCACAAAGTATGACTCTAAATCGACGGGTTGTGGGTTCAATCCCCACTCGAGCAGATGAAATATTTACTTCAATTTATATTTCCATTTCTTCGCTCTGGTGTCGAGGCAAAGCGCGGCGTTGAGTTCTGTCACTCAACACGCAACGCCTCCAGAATTCGGCAGAAAGTGGGGAACGAAGTGTCTTAACACTAGGTTCCTTCTGCCTACTCTGTTATGTGCGGGATACAGCGTGAAGCTGATTATTATTATTATAAATATGTTAGTTAATCTAATAAACAATAACTACCCATTGTGGGTAGATACATTAAACATATACTTCCATAAATACAATAAAACTGGTGGTAGCCGTTACAAAAGTCACAAACGCCCCAGACGCCGCCGGTACCCGGACGGCTATTATCTTCCATGTCGCGTCCTCCACACTCATCTGTGGATCATGTTGGACTAAGTAAAATTGCAAAGAAATCCCTCTTCCTATCCTCCCCTCCCTAATTGCGGGTTGAGGGTCGATTTATTTGCGAATCGCGCGATGTTGTATGCGGCTAATGAGGCCTTTTATTTGCTCTTGCTTTGAGCTTTGTTACATGATACTAGCCGAGCCTATGAAAAGGATTGATGATTGCGACCGCTTTTTTAACTGGTGTTTGATTTGTTTGTATTATGTTGTGAAAAAGTTATTTTGAAGTTTTCTTTTAATATATAAGATAGTGCAAAAAAATTCATATGTGTATAAGTTTTGATTCCCACTCGAAGAAATGAAATATATCCATTTGTTTTGCTCCGGCGTCGAGGTAACGCGTGGCGTTAAGTTCCGCCACTCAACACGCAATGCTTCCAGAATTCGGCGGAAAATGGACAACGCAATGCCTTCACCTTAGTGAGGGTACTTATCCCCTCTGCCTACTTACGATATTTTTATTCCATTTTATTTCATATAAATATAGCATTCGGTATCGTTTTGGTATTAGCAATTTTATAGTTTAAAATGACAAGATATATTTTAAGAAAGAATTTAAGATATCCACCGTTTTGGTCGACGCAACATCGATGTGCTATAAATTTTATTTAAAAAATGTATTCCCGGTATTTCGCGATCAGATAAAATGAGACCTTGAAGCAAAGGAATAATAAATTTGATTCCCTATCTTTAAAACAAGAAGCAAAATCGACACTTTATAAATGGTTTTATTGTGTTTATAATTTATATACCCATATTATTTAAATCAAGTGTTCCCTCAGTCGGCAGGACACAGCGTGAAGGTAATTTTTTTTTACGCTTAGATTTAAATATATTTTACTGAGTTGTTCGATTTTGATAAATCTTTCTTGATTGGGCGGGATAGTCCCTTGTTAATAAGACAATTACAATATACTAAATTACTCATACACAGATAAAAAAATTACATATAATTTTATTACAACCGCTTTCGGTTACGCCGGTTACTTTTCTTTTCTAAAAAGAAACATTTTAATATAAATAAAAAAATAAAATAAAATTAACATAAATAGACATAATATATGCTTTCATTAAGGCAATAAGTAACATAAGTAAGTTCTATTTTGATTTAAAGGTGCCTCGAAGGTGTCTATTTAAATTTTAGATAAAAATTCCAACGACATACAGAAAACAAGAAAACAAGAGACAAAACAAAGCACACAAAGCACCCAATTTACTTTTGATTTCAATGTATAACTTTTTAAAGAGAAAAAAATGTGTTTTACGTATAATATATTCTTTCATTAAGGTAATTAAAAAATCTTTGATCATCAATTGTTTGGTGCTCTACTTCTGGGGTTGGAATTGGAACCCCGAAACAATTAATGATTGAATACAATGAAATTATCTTTAAATGACAGAAATAACCAAATCAAATTAACAAAGCGATGTGAAATCTTCAGCGATAAAAATAAAGTTCTAAAAATGCACACGTCGCCACGCCGACTAACAATTTCTTAAGTATTATTATATAACTTTAAGATTTTTTTAAAGTTAATATTTAAAAGATTTACATTTTTTTTGCTTTTAGTGTTTTTGTCGTTGCTCTTTTTTATTAGAATTCTACTTTTAGTATAAAAAGCATTGACAAATACCCCAGGGGCCGTTCAAGTATTACAGAAGCAGTTTTTTGCAATTATTGACCCCCCCCCCCACTCCCCCCCACCCCCCTCACCTATGTCATAAGATATTTCATTGAACATGTGTTTTGTGGTTTATTTTAATATCCCCCACCCCCCCATGTCATCAAAAATAAGCAAACCCAAGACCCCCCCGCAAAACCTACAGTGCTAACGTAATACGTGTACGGCCCCCCCCCATATGAATTTAGATGAATGTGATGACGATAATGATTAGAATTGATTGATAATTGATTTATTGGAATATATTATAAGTATAAATGACGCTTAAACAGATTACATGGATGATTCCATTACGTTGATTCACAGACAGGTAGCAACTACCAGGCGCGTTATATACGACCCTTAGTTTGTCGTCTCCAGAAAATAGATAAGAGTTTCGTTTTATTTGGATTTTCAGTCCGATAAGAAGGTCAAATGCTTTATTCAAGGCAAGGGGGCCGTCAAATCGAAATCGTTACTTGGGCGGGGCGGAACGTGCGCAGACCAATCCCAAACACCAATAAGTACCTACCTATTCTTGGAGACATCCCAAAAACCTCCTTCTAATAATAATTTTATATACTATAGAACATTATTCTCATTTATGATATAGTAATTGTTATTTCTGCCATTGCCAGTAACAACAACATTATCAATCTCAGTTTACTACTGGAAAAATGAATAAACATCAAAAGAAATGTAACTTTAGTATATAATACTAAAAATCGTTGACAAGTAGATGGTTTACAAATAAAATATTTTTCACATTCTTCTGCTTCAACTATTTTAGTAAGCAATTACTAATCATATGAAGAATTTGGAGGTATATTCTGAGGACTATGACATCCAAACCTATAGGTTTCCCTAGAGTACTTTTGAATAACTAGTCAATTCTGTGTTCTTTATTCTCTTTTACGAAAACATAGATACTGCTCTCATAATAGAGGTTCAACACAGGCTTCAATCATACGATAGTTAACGCGACAGGTTTATGGTTGGACTCTCTCGATTTCATTTCCTCACTGTGATAACATGCCACTTAACAAGATGCGTTCACAATTTGGCGGAAAGTGGGGAACCAAGTTTCTTCGTGCGGAATGTCATGACACTAGGTTCCCAGGTTCCAACGTGAAACAGAAATAATAAAAAAAAACCTCTTAAGACAGTTTATATATTTTAATATAATAAACGCACATTTCATCATATCTGTAATATAGAGTGTGGTACAGCCTCTTCAAAATTACAATAATATTTGTGACTCGTGACTGTATCATGAAATCAACAATAAACTAAAGTTAGATTTATCGTCTTACGTTTTATTCATTTAGAATTAAGTGATGAAAAATTATGTATGGTACGACAAAAAGTCTCTTAACCTCTCTTCTATTCTCTCTTTGTTAGTCACACAAGTAAAGTTAGGAACCTTAGTTGTTTGACTAATAAAAATTCCAACCAAAAGATAAAATAAGAAAATAAGAAAAAGTGACCAATTTATTTTCGATTTTAATGAAACATACCACTATGTTATAAATTGTAGCATAGTTCTATACTAATTTAGTTATTATCAATTTAAACCCTTATTAGAGATAACTCGTACTGAAAGTTAAAATAAATTAATTATTAAAACATTTAAATATATTTAAAATAAGTAATTATTATATTATTATAGCCTTTCTTTTACATATATTCAAAGTAAATGTTTATATCTTAAATTTTTATTTTTTTTATTTCTAGGCAACACCAGCAGAGGACATCTACTGGGAAGGTGAAAATGAATTTTTGGAGGTGGACGCTGGTGAGACAGGCTTCGGTCGACATTTGCAGAGACTAAAGCGATTGGCTTTAGATAGTAAGTAAATGAAAATATTTTAGTTAAAATTAATTAAATAATTTATTGTCGTATTTACATTTTTGCTTTATAATTTTTTGATACTAATCGACCAATATTATACCTCAAGTACATGGAAACAAGAAGAAGTAAGACATCCTTTTTAATATTGCGTAAGATGTTATTTAAAAAATAACACATATTGATAGATTTTGAATTTGAATCGCTCTCATCTATTTTTTTTCTTGATTTCCTTTTTCTTTTTAAGTTGGCTGAACTCAATGCCGCATTTTGTCTCGATGTCAGAATGAAGAAATTAATGTATCAATTTATTTCATTTATTATACAGGATTAGAGATCGCTATTATAAAACTATCTTGTATACATCGTATTTAAAGTCATAGATGTAAAAGAATATAACTTTTGTACATGACCGTTTTTTATGAAACATTTCAGGTTTTTCTTGGTCTACGGCGTCACCTAACGAAGAAAATTTTACAGAAGATGATAACGAAATGTAAGTATGTTTTAGTACCTATATAAATGTACATATATGTTTTATAGCATCACGCTGTTGTATTATATAGTAAGGTAGAGGGAAACCTAGTGTTACAATTTGTACCCAACTACCCCCCTCCCTACTTCCCTCTCAGTTTTCAAAATACTGCGAGTTGAATAGCGGAATTCAACGCCGCCTTTTATTTTGGTACTGGGGCAATGAAATTAAACTATTGATTCCCCCAAGTGGGAAATGAATATAATCCGCTTTTTTTTTACAAAAAAATGTCTCAATATTCTTAATACTGAACTAAAGAAATGTAGCTTTCTTACTTTTTTCCTTTTCTTACTTTTTTACCTTTTCTTACTTACATTTTTACTTTGCAGTTTTTAATATTTTGTTAACATTGAATTTTTCAGCGATAACAACGAAGACAATGATACTGAGTTTGTGGAAGGCTCAGGCGTGTCAGACGTACTGGAGCGGGAACCTAGAGAAAGTAAGTAATCATTTTTATTTTATATGTAAATATAGATTTGGAACTCCAGCTCAAATTTTTTACACATCAAATTTTTTATTCCAAGACTATATAGGCGAGAAAAATATGCAATGCACCGTGTGTTTGATATTATTCGGGCCGTTTGAGCTACTTTTGATCCCTTCACAATACCTAAACTATTTGTTTTACTTGAAAGAAATCTTGCATAATTAAAGTCTTGTAAAGTATTTAAAAAATCATACATTTAGTTCTAACGGCTATTGATAGATTAACGTTTTCAAACCGGAAATGTTATCACCGACTCAGTTACTACTTAAAAACCTTTCTCACTCCCAACTACCTAGAAATATGATGCTTGCTACAAATTTATTGAGTATCCTCAGAAAAAAATGATAAAATATTGATAACTAGTGACCTCTCAACCCCTACCTATCCTACCTTTATCTACACTTATGACATTTAATGGTTTTCAGGATCCTTTCCTGGATGATCAAAAAAAAAAACAAATCTGAAATGAAAGAGAAGTTCTCTATTGAACGATGCATCATTTTTAACTTCAAAAAATATACATGGATGTCTAGTTCTGTGTTCACTGAAGATGTAATTAAAGTTTTAAATTTGACTTGGTTACTTTTTACAATTAAAATAAATAGATATATCAACCGGACTGTTTACGTCCAGTACGACCTTGGCGTATACTGACATACATAAATATAGTAATCTGTTAGTGAGTAAAAATTGTTCGAGTAAAATTTTGAGATTCACAAACATACCGAGTTTACAAAACTTAACAGCCGTATATGTACATACGACGCAATATTGAACATTAAATTTTTGATTTTTCATTTCTTTCTATACATACGTTTCAATCTTTTAATAGAATTAAGTTTAAATAAATTCATTTCAAAGTCTAATTTATTTCATATGAATAAACTCACATGAAAAATTCAGTTTTTTACTTTAAATATTTTTTTGTGTCAAATTCATCTTTTATATATAAAAGATGAATTTGGAGCTCGAACCCCAAATATGTAATATATAATATAATATATATTTATGCAGTTTTCAAACATGATGAAACAGATGAGATGAAAATTCTAATGTTGCTTTTATTTTAGTAAAGCTAAATTTATGAGGATTATTGATATTGGGTAATTGAATGGGGTGCTTTCAAAAGTAGCGTCAACTAAAAGTTGAAACGCTAAATAATATATGTAAAATGTAGGATTGCTAGTATAACGTAGTTTGCCTTAATTTGAAACAACCTTTAGGACGTCTGGCGGGAGCAAAGGCCCGCGTAAAGGGTCTGATCTAAATATACAATTTGTACATTATTTTTAAAAACATATTTACATACAAACGTTTCAACTTTAACGTAGATGCGAGGGGAGAACTTAACGCCGCGCTTTGCCATGACACCAGAGCGAAAAACATTTAATTTCGTTTACAGACACATTTTCTGCCCCTACGACTGACCACCACTTCTATTGACGTATTACTAGCTTAATATTCAATGTGAAACCGTTCACTCACACAATTTGCTCTATTTCATATTACAGAGACAATTCGAGTCACCTTCGTCGTGATGGAACCTTATCAGCAGAAGTACTCTAACAGAGACTCGTCTGAGTTCAAGAATTTCAGCTCCTCTCTCGCAGATGCTGTTAATGCGGTGTACGCAAACGTGCCAGGCAGTCATCGCGCTAGCCTTATTCGAATACAGTAAGTTAAGATTTTTTTATATATACATTCCTATAAGAAAAGTTCAACTCATCGTTGTCTGTATGTTCAAGATGTATGAGAAAAACCATTATTCGGGGCATTTATTAATATAATAGAACTCACAACAACAATCTTAAATTGTTTTTCTGATTGTCTTTCTTATTTCTCTGTACGTTTGTTCACTCTAATCTCAGAAACGGCTTAACTAACTTACATGCAGGTTTATAAAGTCAATATAAAGAATTGCATGCGATAATATTGGTACAAAAGAAGTGACTGCACTGGCTTAAGCTTTAGCAATCTATATATGAATATTGCCTTTTAAAATAATAAATATAAAAATGTAAAAAAAATATTCAAATCACATTTCTTCAATTATTTGTCACTAACTCTAGACATTATTTGATATTAGTTTTTTTTTATGAGCTATATTGGCGGGATGATGATGTTGTATTCCACAGTATACACGATGGGGATATATTCGATTTCCACATGGACTAATATTTATTTTTATATAATTGTTTTTCTCTAATCCATAATTATAAGAAAAGACGCAAAATTAATTTGTCATGGTCTTGCGAGAAATGGACGCGAATGAAATGTTTAATAATAATATTAATCCAAACTTCATTAATTTTCCCTACATACACTTAACAGTGTAGTGCGGGGGATGTGTAAAGATAAAAAAATGTACATATCAATCACATTTTTACTAATAAAAATCAGCTTCACGCTGTATCCCGCACACAGCAGGGTAGGCAGAGGGAAACTAGTATTAAGATACTCTGTTCCCCACTTTCTGCCAAATTCTGGAGGCATTGCGTGTTGAGTGGCAGAACTCAACGCCATAACAACTAATAACTTCAAATATTTACTAATATAAACTTTTAAAACAGGACATTAGACTAGAGTGTAGATTGTTCAAAAAAACATGTCACGTTATATTTATTCGATAAAATATTTGAGGGTATCCGTATTGATATATAAATGTTACCATTTTCAGATCCCGCCCAACTGACGAGTTCACTTGCAAGGTGACTTTAGAAATTGTAACAATGGGGTACGAGGACACTGATCGAATAGCGAGCATATTGCACGATTACATACGCAACACGAGGATGCTGGGCACCGTCGCAGTCAACGACGAAGACTTCAGCGCGACTGTTATTGATCCAGGTAAATTATTTTTAGCATATTTTGTAAATTATATTCAACATGATCACTTCACGATTAAGAAGATAGAAATGAAGACAATCTATGTAATATAAGAGAGCCCGAATAGACATCAAGAGTGCCGAATACACCGAAAGTAATATAACGTTTTAAGTCTAATCGTGATGTGATGTTAAGACATTAAATTTTTGATATAAAATGTCGCATATAGTCTATAATTTTTTTAAATCTTATTTGTGTTATGCTCACATATGCTTAAATATTTACATTATTTAAAATCCCCGCGACATATAAATGTAGTGATTTTTCTATTTTTTGACGTATTTATATACGTCAAAAAATAGACTATGTTTGAGGCCAGTCGTGGCGCAAGGGCACAAAGTGTGACTGTAAAACCGACTGGTTGTGGGTTCAATCCCCACTCGAGGAGATGAAATATTTACTTACATTTATATTTCCATTTCTTCGCTCTGGTGTCGAGGCAAAGCGCGGCGTTTAGTTCTGCCACTCAACACGCAATGCCTCCAGAATTCGGCAGAAAGTAGGGAACAGAGTATCTTAACACTAGGTTCCCTATGCCACCCTGCTGTGTGAGGAATACAGCGTGAGGCAGTTTTTTTTTAAAACTATGTATTTTTTTTAAATCTTCATCTTCAAAGTATGACTGTTATGTTAGCCTACAACGTACCTCTGGACGCGTGCGCCGCTGACGAGTTCAAGTGCGTAGACTACAGTAGGTGTATTCCCGCGTCCGAAAGGTGCGATGGAATCAAGAACTGCCCTGATGCTTCAGACGAATATGATTGCGAGGGTATTTTTTTTTTATTTTGTTATTATTGTTTATTATGTATTTAATTTTGTATTTTACGTTAATATTAAATGTCTTATATAATGACAAAATCATATAAAAAAAATTAAACGTAGTCCTAGTAAGTGTAGAATAACACTTTTAAAATGTCAAATTAATGAAGTTTAATTAATATTATGTATAAGTTTATTATTTTGTGTGTTTATCATTTTGTTTATTTTCTTTTTATTTTATTTTTAAAAGTCCCTACTGAAAACAAAATTCTGCCCGGCCAAGATGAGGATGAAAATGAAAATTTTATACCTTACGCTACTACTACAATCCTGCCACAGGGACGAAGGGGTGACGATTATGACTTACCAGGTACCGTCATACTTAACAAATTTATTTCGTTTATCCCTTATGCTTTTTTTATTTTCTTTTTTTTTTATTTGTATTATTATTTGACCTAAGGCCCTGACAACCAGTATCCTGATGGTGACCCTGAAACGGCTACTGGTAGCCCAGGAGATATTCCAGAAGCACCGAGTAAGAACAAAAATTTTAACGACATATTTAACCTAACCAAGATTTAAAAAAAACTAACTAATCCACTACTCGAATAAGCGAAGAAAACAAAACTAAAATATGAATTAATAGTAAACAGCAAATCGCCACATAAATAATAGTAGAAGATAGAAAATGTATGATATTTACCACAACACGTTGTCTGTCCGTTCGGGACGGTCATTCCGTAGCAAGCCTCTACATCGTGCGGCTCGTAGGCTATGTCATTTTGAATCAGTTTATAATATAGGATATCTTCTAAAGTATTTATTATAATGATGCACACACAAAAGTCATTTCAATCTAGACGAAATTGTAAAGGTGACTATTATATTTATTTTGATAAAGATTAATTTATACCAAATTCTAGAAAATACATTAAAATAGCCAAATGCATACTTAAAAAAAAAATTATATTTTTTTTTATTAAAATTATATGTGTTTTTAAAGGACAATATGTTTGTAGAACATTATTTTGATGTGCCTTATAAAGTTGAGACAGCGCATGCAAGACCTGTTCTCTAAACAAAGAAATTTCTGAAAAAACTGGAAACGATCTGAAAGAAGAGACTAGAGAGATTTTATCGCAATTGTATCAGCGACATGGCCTTTATTACGTAACCCGAAATACCGACATACAAATGTGGAAGTATGGATAAACATATTATATGTAACGTTTAACTTAAGTTCGCATTTATTGCACGGCGTGGAGTTAGCGCCCGTACAAAGTATGGGTATTAAATTCCACGTTGTTAAAGACAACTTAAAATATGAATTTGAGATATCGGTATAAGATATCGTATACTATTTTATAGCACCGTGTAATATAAATTCGCATATATTACAAATTAATTCTAATTTAATTACTAAATAAAAATAAAATATAAAATAAAAAAATCAGCTTCACGCTGTATCCCGCACACAGCAATCTATTTTTAAGAGATTCCATGCTACACATCCTGCTGAATTCCGGAGGCATTGGGCGCTCTCTCTCTCTCTCTCGCTCTCTCTACATTTTGATTACTATTAACACTATAAACATATGTATAATAAGATGATATAATTTTTATAATATTCATTTTTGAAATTTACTTTTATATATATATATATATATATATATTTAGAATGATTGTCGCGCGTGTAAAAAGGTCGTATGTATAAGAAGATTCCAAACCAAACGGTTACGTAGGTCACGGAAAAGAAGGAAAAATGTGCTGGCTTTTATCTCATTATTTCTTTTTATATCCCGCACACAGCAGGGTAGACAGAGGGAACCTAGTGCTAAGACACTCCGTTCCCCACTTTCTGCCGAATTCTGGAGGAATTGCGTGTTGAGTGGCAGAACTCAACGCCGCGCTTAGCCTCGACACCAGAGCGAATAAATGGAAATATAAATTTAAGTAAATATTTCATATCTTCGAGTGGGGATCGAACCCACAACCAGTCGGTTTTACAGTCTCACTTCGTGCCACTGCGCCACGACTGGCCTCGATTTGATTTTATTTGATTTGATTTCTTTTTATAAAAAAAAATATATTGTAATTTATGATTTAAAATGATCTGTACGCATCACACGTATATGTAATAAAATTGTACATATAAATAATGACGAAAACGCTTTCTATAGATACTTAGCTACAGTACAGATCTTCGAGGTTTAAGCTGAGCTTTAAATTTGCGTGAGTGAATATAGTAGAAAAGTAGAGCTAGATAATTCAAAATATTGTTTATTCAAATAGACTATTATAGGCACCTTTAAATCGTGGAATGAACATATAAAAAAAAGCTATCACCGGATTCGAAGGCAGTTCTGCTGAGAAGAGGCGGCAAGAAACTATTCAGTTGCCCTTTTTCAATGTCAAGGGTATAATTTAATTATTACATTATATGGCAGCTATCCTGCATCACATTCAATAGACATCAATTCCATATATATTTATCCTGTAAATATTTTTGAACAGAGTAATATGCTGTACTTGTTAGCATTTTTTCTTACAGATGCTTTAAATTATGGTAGTAGATACACCTATACCCAGCCCCACAAAAGATTTATTAACTTCTTGGAGGCGAAATTTTGGCGTAACAAGCTGATCGTTATTTCTCGTTCCTATCGTATACTGTGACACTATATGTTGTCAGACAAACAGATTATTATAGTATAAAATTGTGAAGCAACTGTTATAATAACTGCACCTTTAAAATTATCTCGCAGTCTCTTTTAGTTTAAAAAATACATCACAAAATATATATCTCAATTATTGTATGACGGAAATTGCATCCTCATACTTTTTACACTTGTCTGATGTCATCAAGAAGAGCGTTGTGTCCAAGTCGTTTTTTTGTTATTATTGCTTTTATTTCATTCTTATACAGTGATAGATTATCTTTCACTTAGTCAATCTTTAATAAGTCGATGCTGCTACAAGAGTGCTATATATGAACACACACACACACACACACACACACACAGATGCAAAGCTCAGCTCAGCCTATATCTCGCAGGATATGCTTACTATAGGAGCATATAAATAAGTACAAACGTAAATTTGAAAACAAAATATTTTTGTACTTACCTAATATAATAAACATTTTTTTTAGCGTGATGAAAATTAACTGATGGTCTGTAAAGTCGGTTTGCGGACGATTGTTTATATTATAATATCATAAGAAACATTGATGAAAAGTTTAATACTTTTTTAATATTAAACTTTTCATCAATGTGTATATGCGTATTGTAACTGATATCCCAAACTCATTTTAAAATATTATTTAATAAATAATGCCTTGGCTCGTGATGTGTCTAATGGAAATATGGAAATAGAACCGTTTATAGTTGTGATCGTGAAGAACCCAAAATCTTTTAGAGATTCAGAGGTAACAGTATTAAGAATTTATATTATGCCATTAGAAGGTATCACTTTAATAACATATTTGCCACCAGAAGTTGTTCTTGTGTCAGTTATTTAGATAACTGGAAACTCGACAATATAACATTGTCATAACTCGAAGCTCGTCCGAAGAAAAGCCAAGAGCGCGTCCTATCTTCCTCTCTGCTATAACTACGAACTAGTTATAATAAAAGGAAGAAAGAGTACGGGCACCTCCCCGCCCTACACCGTGAATTCCTACCTGATTGCGGCTGCAACAGTCTTATTGAACTCTCCGGGACGTTTGTGTGTGATCAGTCTGAAGGTACTTGTTACGCTTGTTTATATTAAGATTATTATATTAGAATTATGATTCGTGATGTTGATTGATTTGTGAGATCAATATAAGTCGTTGGAACGAACGCACTGCCGCAAGGCGGCCGATATATTTAATAAACGCACGGCACACACCCTACAGTCGTGTTTCGAACCGTAGGCGGACACTACTACATACACCAGAGTTCCAGGACATAAAATAGCACCACACACCCGTATGCGACGAGCGGACACTACTACATACACCGGAGCTGGGACATAAAATAGCACCACACACCTACTTGTCGTATACCAAATCGTAGAAATGGTATATCAATATATCAATGGCTAACGCCATACAAGCACAGCTTACGTACCGCGAGCGTACTGCGAGACGGCATCAGCCAAGACATAGTTAATGTCACTGCAACAGTTCGCATAAGCCCATCACGTCAGCTTCCGCGACGTCAAGCAACATTCAATATTATAACATTGGTCAAAGATAACTTTGATCCATAATATGTGTCGCTCCTACACATATAATTCCTTTATAAGGAATTCGATCCTAAAAGATCGTGCCATCATAGACTTCGAATTATCATATTATATTCATTATACATTTGGTACGAGTCTTTATGTGCATCATATTTATTAGTACCGTAGTACTTTAGAGTTCGACTCGACCGCTGCCTTCCAGCATCACCACCACCTATATAGACAGAACGACGGTTGCGACATTCGGGACGACAATACACGAACTCGTCTCGATTAATATGGTATCAAAAATATATAGTTTGTATTATTCATAATTAACTATGTTATTTATGTGTATTGCCATGCATATTTTATTTTATTTATTTATTTATTTTTAACTTATACCCGAGGTACACACTGTTACATTCAACCCCCTAAATTCTATGGAGTTCATCGAAATGGAATTTACATTTATTTATTTATATATTTATTTATTTATTTATTACCAACCCCCAGACTAGGCAACCCCCCAACCTCACTATGCTTTGTTTTGACAATCCCCAAACATGAATATTCCTTACACTGTAAACCTCCTCTATCTCATTCCATTTCACGGACAACAAATTGTAGGCGTATGCCTATTTGTATATATATGTACTTTATTACAAAGCCGTTTGACCATCCTGGTCACGGCACCAAATTGTAACTGATATCCCAAACTCATTTTAAAATATTATTTAATAAATAATGCCTTGGCTCGTGATGTGTCTAATGGAAATATGGAAATAGAACCGTTTATAGTTGTGATCGTGAAGAACCCAAAATCTTTTAGAGATTCAGAGGTAACAGTATTAAGAATTTATATTATGCCATTAGAAGGTATCACTTTAATAACATATTTGCCACCAGAAGTTGTTCTTGTGTCAGTTATTTAGATAACTGGAAACTCGACAATATAACATTGTCATAACTCGAAGCTCGTCCGAAGAAAAGCCAAGAGCGCGTCCTATCTTCCTCTCTGCTATAACTACGAACTAGTTATAATAAAAGGAAGAAAGAGTACGGGCACCTCCCCGCCCTACACCGTGAATTCCTACCTGATTGCGGCTGCAACAGTCTTATTGAACTCTCCGGGACGTTTGTGTGTGATCAGTCTGAAGGTACTTGTTACGCTTGTTTATATTAAGATTATTATATTAGAATTATGATTCGTGATGTTGATTGATTTGTGAGATCAATATAAGTCGTTGGAACGAACGCACTGCCGCAAGGCGGCCGATATATTTAATAAACGCACGGCACACACCCTACAGTCGTGTTTCGAACCGTAGGCGGACACTACTACATACACCAGAGTTCCAGGACATAAAATAGCACCACACACCCGTATGCGACGAGCGGACACTACTACATACACCGGAGCTGGGACATAAAATAGCACCACACACCTACTTGTCGTATACCAAATCGTAGAAATGGTATATCAATATATCAATGGCTAACGCCATACAAGCACAGCTTACGTACCGCGAGCGTACTGCGAGACGGCATCAGCCAAGACATAGTTAATGTCACTGCAACAGTTCGCATAAGCCCATCACGTCAGCTTCCGCGACGTCAAGCAACATTCAATATTATAACATTGGTCAAAGATAACTTTGATCCATAATATGTGTCGCTCCTACACATATAATTCCTTTATAAGGAATTCGATCCTAAAAGATCGTGCCATCATAGACTTCGAATTATCATATTATATTCATTATACATTTGGTACGAGTCTTTATGTGCATCATATTTATTAGTACCGTAGTACTTTAGAGTTCGACTCGACCGCTGCCTTCCAGCATCACCACCACCTATATAGACAGAACGACGGTTGCGACATTCGGGACGACAATACACGAACTCGTCTCGATTAATATGGTATCAAAAATATATAGTTTGTATTATTCATAATTAACTATGTTATTTATGTGTATTGCCATGCATATTTTATTTTATTTATTTATTTATTTTTAACTTATACCCGAGGTACACACTGTTACAGTATCTCTTTAATAAAATATTATTTAAAAAAAACATAATTATCAGCTTTACGCTGTATCCCGCACGCAGAAGGTAAGAAGAGGAAAGCTAGTGCTAAGACACGTCTTTGCCCATTTTAGGCTGATTTCTGAAGGCATCGCGTGTTGAGTGGCGGCTCAACTCAACACCGATACTGAAATTACGCCATATACTTACCGAAAATAATTACTATTATTATTATGGATTGCGTTATTTATACTTGAACAAAAGTTTTTTTTGAACTTTTTAATAAAAAATACCCGCAGTATTATTTTTTATTTTTATAAAGTGAGCTTATTTCTTAACAACAAAATACAACTTTTATTAATAAAAATATATTATATAGCCTATGATCTAAATTCAGGCAATGAAACCGCATGGGAAACAAAACAACAACGTCTAAAAAACAATGAGAAATAAAAATAAATCAGCTTCACGCTGTATCCCACACACAGCAGGGTAGGCAGAGGGAACCTAGTGTTAAATAGTGTGTGCAATATAAATTTAAGTAAATATTTCATCTCTTCGAGTGGGGATCGAACCCACAACCAGTCAGTTTTACAGTCACACCTCGTGCCGCTGCGCCACGACTGGCCTCAAATTAAATGAGAAACATAATAAAATAATTATTAAAACTTGCTTCGAACAAAACAAAATACGTTTCAACATTAGGTGTAGTGAAACAATATATAATTTATATATATTTTTGTTAACAGCATGTCCCGAAGGTGAAATGCGGTGTGACGAGACCCGTTGCATCTCTCCTGATAAGCTATGTGATCGTGTTAGCGATTGCGACGACGGCTTCGACGAAAGTGATTGTAGTGAGTTTTTATTTTTCTTTATTTTTTTCTTTAATTTCAGTCCGAAAATACTTTTTTGCGGCAAATACAGAAAAATGTCAACAGTGTAAAAGATAAGATAGTGTTTTGCCATACATATCTATATTGTGGATTTTAAATGGTTTTGTTAAAGTGTAATTTTATTTATTTCAAATAGCTTAAGTATATTTTATTTAGGTTGTATTATCTATAAAAAATTTCAATGAAATGTTTCGGTCTTCGAAATCAATCAATCTACACTTCACCCAGGTTTAATATATGTGTATACGTAATGTGATGTTTTATAACGATAGGGGAGGGGGATCTCCCAAATATGACTAGCCATGTGGAGGGGTAGGAATCATGGATGGTCCCTAGGTAGTTCAAGATATTGCATGTTGAGCTAAATGCTGCGCATATTATGCCAAAGAGGAGAAAGGGAGAAATGAATTATTTCGAGTAAGGAACTCTTAAAATGGCCAAAATGGTCTTTAAACATTCGTTTGTTTTTTTATTATATATTAGAAGATGTTGAGGCAAATCGGCATTACAAAGCCAGAATTTGGCGGAAAGTGGGGAACGAAATATCTTAACATTAAGTTCTCTCTGCCTATCCTGCATTGTGAAGGGTAGCGCGTGACGCTGATTTAATTTGATTTTTAGAATAAATGAAGTATAAAATTTAATATAATTAATTTCTTTGATAAAAATATTAATACATATTTTATGAATTTAAAAATAACTTTTGTTAAGTATAAATATAGAAAATCAGTTAATTATAATCTTAATGCGTAAATAGAAAAAATACCAGTATAGTTATTTTATAAAGCAAATGATATTGGTAAAAGTGGTTTTTAATTAACCGTTTACGCAGACCACGTAACGACAGCTCTCAAGTGTTAATATTTGTGTAACCTTTTGCCCTCTGTAATTTTTGTAACATTTTTCATCGTTACTGGATGGAATTAACTATCTCTGAGATTACCTATCTCGTTTCTCTCTTTCGGTGGAAAGCGGAAAGCTTTAAATCGATAAAATTCGAGGTATAACTACATTTGTTAATCGTTCCTTTAAATCGATAAAATTCGTGATATCCATTTGTAAGACATGGCGTCGGTAGCGTGATTAAATTAGTACAACGGCTCTTATCAGGGTTATGAAACCTACACCGAAACTGTTGCACATTACAGATAGGTACTTGTGGGTGATGCGGAAGCAATTATACCGGAATGATTGCGTATCAATTAGGGTTGCGAAATAAATAATGTTATTTAATAGCTCCAACCTGTTTATAAAATTTCATTGTGATATGGGTGTCGATCTTTACTAATAATATTATAAAGATGAATACATTGTTTAGATTGTGCATCTCAGGAACTACTGGACCGAAATGTTTTTTTTTTGTGTCAAAGGAAGACTCTAGGTTATATTTGTTAATCGATTCAATGCAACCTACCATACTATAGCCAGCCGTTTCTTTGAGCAATTTCATTCTTTTTGATGTCATTCTCTCAGTAATTTACTTTGATATAAAAATAATTAGCCAACGTGATGCACAGAAGAAATATCTGAATGTATGCTCGATGGTTATAGGTTCAATTCTCACCCCAGGAAATGATTTTACTTAAATTAAATTAAGGGAATGGTACTCTGTGGAAGCGAAACGTCATAAAATTTAAGTAAGTATAAAAATAAAAATATCACATTCTTACTACGGATTAATATGAATTTAAGAGAGTGGACAATTTTTTTCCATGTTGTTTAAAATAATCAATAAGTTGTATTTACCCTACGAATCGTCCCGGCTTAGGTGCGCCTTCCTTCGGCGTGGAATGTCGAGTACTTGCATCTGAGACTACTCAAGTACCTACGAACGTTATAATAAATTAACTGTTGTATAAAGCTTTGTTTGTGTGAAATTGTTTATTTTAATCGTAATCAAATATAAATTGGTTTGTATTTTTTATGTAGATAAAACACGAACCAGCACGGGCCCTTGAGTCACCATGGGTCCGTGCTGGCTTTTTATATGGTATGGTCTGTGTACCATACCATATAAAAATTATGCATTTAGATGCATACTTTTTATAGTATAATTTATATTTAGAATTTCTTATTAGCTTTTATCTGCAGCTTCGGTTGTTTCTTTAAATTAAAATAGGTAAGAGTATCTTCTTAAGCCCAAAAGGAAAGAAAAAAACATTTTTCAGTTATTAGGCTTTGGCCTTCCTCAATTTGTAAGTATTCATCACAAAAATATTTTTTTAATCCGATTCAGTACTTTCTGAGATTCGCTCATTCAACCAAATAAACAGTTTAGTTTTATAATATAAATATAAATAGAGTCATAGCCAGCGCGACACATTCGGACAACGCCTGACTAAGTCGGTGGTTATTGGTTCGATCCAATTTCGGGGAAATAAATTAATTTCATTTCGCTGTACGGACAGAAAGTAAAGAACGAAACGGTCGATCCTAGTTTTTAGATGATGAAGAAGAAGCGTTAAACTAAAAAGCTGTAATATACCTATAACGAGGTCACTCGATCTACTAAGTTTTATTTATACGTTAGATAAAATATTAAAAAAAACACATTGTTCATATTGTTACTAAAATATATAAAAGTAAAATTAAATGTTTTTTTAATATATAACATAAATAGGCTAATAAGTATTTACACACAGACAGTAAATATCTAAAACGATTTTTAGTAAAATTCTTACAAATAATCGTTTCATACAAATTTGATATATCTAGTTCCATTTTAAGTATCTTATTTGGTGACAAAAAAGAAGTCAACTTATTCTTATTCCGTAGTGGACCCTAAAACAGTGTATTGGACTGGTAAAGCATTTACATTTGTTATTACTGCAACAGCTTCGTGTTTATGATGATGAGTTTCGCAATCCGGACATAATGTCATAATTTGACACTTGTAAAAGGGACCGTAGACGATCACAAATTCTGTATTCTATATAAAAAATGTATGAATTGGTTTTTGGCATATATAAAAATTATCACATTTTAATTTTCCTTTAGAAACGTTTATTTTAAATTGTCTACTTAACTTTCAAATTAGTTATAAGTTATAAATATAACTTTCTTTTCTACGACAATTTTGTCTAGAGCCTGTGGTTCTTTGGTTCAACGAATAAAATTTGTTTATAACTGTGTGATCGAGCTGAATGTTTGTTTGTTACGGGCAATTTGACATTTGTAAAAGGGACTAGACGTTAAACTAATTCTGGATGCGATACAAGAATTTTGTAAATAGATTTTTGAAAAAAAATAAATTATCTCCTTTTTTTCTCTATTTAAACCAATTTATTTTAAATCGTCTACTTAACTTTTGAACTTTGGAGTAGTAAGTTATAAATATCACTTCCTTTTCTACGACAATTTTGTCTCGAGACTGCGGTTCCTCGGTTCAATGAATTAAATTTGGTTATAACTGTGTGGTCTAGCTGAATGGTTTTTGTTACGGGCAAAAGAATATTTAAAGTAAATGAATAACAACATCTTTTTTTACGACCAGTCAAGTAAACCTGTCGTGGCTGTACAATTGTTTCTTAAGCTTGTCTTTAACTTATCATTAGATCGTATTAATATAAGTAATGATAATGTAAAATTTTAATGTAATATATTATTTTTTGTTGTTGCATACAGCAGGGTAGGCAAAGGGAACCTAGTGTTAAGATACTTCGTTCCCCACTTACCGCCGAGTTCTGGAGGCACTGTGTGTTGAGTGGCGGGACTAAGCGCCGCGCTTTTGCATATTTTCACTTCACCGCCGGTGTCAACCGCGGCGAAGAAATGAAAATATGAATGTAAATAAATATTTCAACCGCAACCAGTCGATTTTACACTCACACTTTGTGCTCCCGTGCCACGATTGGCCTCACTGTTTTTTTTTTAAATTGGTTTGGTTTTTGTTGCGTGTATTAATTTTTTTTAATAGATATCAAAGATATTATAGGATGGTATTTGAGCGTGTCAATCTTTTATTGGTTACTTAAGATGTTTTTGAATCTTACGCACATACTTTAATAATTAAAATATGATGAGAAAATGCAAAATCTTAGATTCACTCATTACATAGCTTCGCGCATTATCCCCCATAAAGCAGGGTAAGTGATATTAAATTAAAACACAGTTTTAACTCTTAGCTATCGTCATCAGTACAATTATGGATCTTCTGTCATTCAATTTATTTCTTTAACAAGTGCTTATCAAGGCGCGCCATACAATATGATTGTCGCAATACAAAGTGTCGTATTTATTAATGACCAGGAATAAATATCTCATGTTTTACTTAGCGATTGTAACAAAGGATTGCATGTATCAAATCGAGGTTACATTCTTGAAATATATTTATAGATATACAGGGTGGAAGTGTCGGTGCTCCTTTTACGGGAACAGCATATAGGGTAAAATATTTCAACCCTATACCTAAAAAAATTAATCAAGATACTTCAACCGCATAAACACAGGATTTTTTTTCATTTCACGATGTTTATCCATACTTTTTTTCGCATGCAGTTACGCATAGATACCAATAACGTAAACACATACTGCTACAAAAATACTGCAAAAGTTTAAACAACTTTGAACTTTGCCGCTAATACCTACGACTCGATTTCGTGTGCGTGCGTCGTTTTGTCGTAACAATAATTTAGTTATTTATTTTGTTTTAAAAAATTAGCTTTTCACTTCTGGTAAAAAAAGTTGCTTAATTGTATTAGTCTTTTATAGAGTAGTTAAAACTAGTTTCATTCAAAGCGGTGCTGACATTTTCACTATGTATATACATTTAAAAAAATTAAATAAATCAGCTTGACGCACACAGCACGGTGTGCATAGGGAACCTAGTGTTAAGACACTCCATTTCCCACGTTCCACCGGTTTTTTCGACGCATTGCGCGTTGGTACCAGAGCGAAGGAGTTAAATTATTATAAAAGAATAATTCATTCCTTCGAGTGGGAATCGAACTCAAAACAATCACGTTACATACCCTTCGTTCTTGTTAAAGATAAGCACATAGTAAGATTACAGAACGATTTTAACTTTAAAATTTTGGAGTCTTTTAGTTATAAACCTGTCAATATGCGATTGCTTATGTTACCAATAATACAATACTGTACGTAACGACAACTTAAAGGTTTAATTTATTTGAGCGTAACATACTAAGGTGACATTTTGTTCTTTTAATTATTTCAAAAGCACTTTTATGGCCACCGCTCCTTAGTGTAGCTCATTACACATGCACTCGAGAAAAAAATAAATAAATCAGCTTCATGCTGTACACATCAGAGTAGGCAGCGAGAACCTAGTGTTCCACAATTTCATAGAAAGAAATTAAGATATAAGTTTAAATAAATATAACGAACCCACTACCAGTCGCGTTTACAGTCACACACTTGTGCCCTTGCGCCACAACTGGCGACAACAATTAATAATGTTTATCTACAATTACGAAAAAAATACAAATGTCCACGGCATGCAGTGTATACAAATTTGTGTTTATTTCATCTCAATACTTAAATAAGTACTACGTTAAGTGTGAATCGGACTCGCTCTTGACAAATATATATAAAAATAATGAATTGTACAACTTGGAACATCTGCCAAATTAAGGGTTCCTAGTATTAAGATCAGTCCGTTCCCCACTTTCCGCTGAGTTCTGGAGGCATTGCGTGTTGAGTGGCGGAACTCAACGCCGCGCTTTGCCTCGACACCAGAGTGAAAAAAGGAAATATATAAATAAATATACATCGAGTGCACATTTTGTGCCCCTGCGCCACGACTGGCCTCAAAATAAATTAGAATTGTAATATAATTTTGCATGTAATTGATACGTTTGTAAGGATGATAGAAAAGACAAACATACAGAATAACAGATATACATTAAAAATTTATTTACTTGTATGGTGATGTATCGTTTTAAGAGTAATTTTTAGGTTCTTCGTTTGTTGAACACATGAGCTATGTTTAACTCTGTCAAAAAAAAACTGTATACGATTAGATATAACATACATACATAGACGCTAGAACGTATATTACCTATACGGATATGTATTTATAACCATCGCGTCACAAAAGTAGGTATGATGACATGACCTAGGCTTCCGTAATCACTCGATAGCTGGACGCAAGAGGCCGTCTATGAATATGCAACTCTCCTTCAAGTAAAATAATGCCTCACATGAATTTTGCATCAAACGCTCGAATTATGAGTCTTCGTTTGCAAAATTTTCAGTTAACAGTTTTATTTTTTGTGATAAATATTTTCTTTATAAGATAATAAGAAATACACACACACACACACACACATATATATATATATATATATATATATATATATATATATATATATACATATATACATTAACAAATTTAACGTAAATTAACTTTATTGTACAGGGGAGAGCGGGGCAAAAAGTTTCTCTTTTTAATTAAATTAAAAAAATATGTGATAATTTTATTTTAGTATCTAATCAGTGCAACCATAATCAACTCTCACATCTAACGTTGGACTATTAATTAATTATTAAAATACATATGTTGGTGTTTTTTTGTCAGATTTTTTTAAATGTCAATTTTTAAAGGCCTAAAGTCGGAAATTATCAACTTATCTCAACTATTGACATTTCAACTGGCCGGGGTAGAAAAGTGTCAACAATAATGTATCATCAACATTTCTTCTTCAAGAAAAGCTTAATCATTAAAATGTTTATTATTTATGACGAATTTAAAACAAAATATTACAAAAGTCAGGTTACATTGACGTGAGTGATCACTCTTATACCACGATGACATAACTTTGACATTCACATATACATACATACATATGATATGAAGAATGATATTAATTATTTATTTTATACAGTTATTAACTTTATCAATTTTGTTTGTTTACGTAATATTTTGTATTAACTTGATTTTTTTTTGTGATAATGATAGCAGTAGACGTGATAGGTTACTACCTAAACATACATCTATATGTAATCGTACATCTATATGTATATCTATACGTCCGTAAATAATTGTCAATGTTTTAGAAGTGATGACCGCCTGTAACTTCGCTTGCGTGAACCATAAATGTGAAATTTTGTTTTGTCAGTTCACATAGTAATTTAGATAAATCCTCTCTTAGTGCTTCCCTATACTCCCCAAGGAACTAGTACACCCAATTTTAGTAGTTTCAGTTGTACGTAGTCTGCCAATCGGTTTGTCAGCGAAGGAACAATTTTATACACTTAGAGCTATAGAGCTTCAAGTATATTTATATCCCGAGTGACCATAGAACTCGACACCCATATAGATCTCCCATTGTTTTGTGTGAGGTCAACAACAATGCTTAAAATAACATTTAACTTGGCTCTGATTTCGCATTTATGGTTTTGATGGCATAATACGTATAAAACTCTGTAGACGTAGAGTTTTATACATATTATATAGATAAATAATAGATGCCACAAAATAAGAGATACATCAAATAAATGTGCAACATTTTTAAATAATTGTGAAGAGAGCAAAATATGCATTCCGCTGTAGTGATTGCAGGAAAAGATAACATCTCAGTTGTAGGCCTAAATACTCGAGTCCTCGCTCTAAATTGTTTCGCACAAGTGTTTAATTATCATTTCCATATTGGTACTTATATATACGAATATTTCTATTTTATGTTTGTATTTAAAAATATTTTCTATATATAATAAAGTTATTGCTTATTTCGTTGTATATTTTTAAATATAGATTGTAAATAAAATGTTTATTTAATAAAAAATCTAAGAACTATTGTTAAAGTAAAAAAAAAAAAATATGTCGTAACAGTATTTTGAATGATTTGTAACACGGCCACGGCGAATGCATGATTTGCAACATTGAAACAACAAATAAAAAAACTCAATTTAATAAACTGGGATATTGTCATTTGATAAAATCAATTGTAGTTCTAAATGTTGAAACCGTTTGCAATAAACAAAATAGTCTTTCTGTACTGTATAATTAATAGCTCAAAAAAATAAACATACAATATAAGGTAATTTACTAAGGATCGTTGACTAACAAATGGTAGGACCTGTTGTCTGGACACGTGGTCGCGTGGATAGTCAAGTTCGTCTTGCAACGCAGCTCCTTAGTGTAATATTCCAAAACATTCGGAGATTTAAAATATTTCGTAATTCAATATCTATTTATAGTGACTGAAATGTCTTGGATCAAGAAGGTATTTTTATGGATCTAAATTTTATTCTCTGATTTACAGACGTAAAACGTTTCAGGATTTCTTAAAAAGTGAAAAATTGGGAATCCACTTAACTAATTACGTGTGAACATAATACAATTAAATAAGAATTATTTTCATTTTGATTTATAAAATTATTTATTTGCTTAAAGAAGGATTACTTACGACACCATCTTACGGTTCTAGAGCTAGGCTTACATCTGTCGTAAAAAAAATGATTTATTTGGCCTTGAATTTGAAAAAACCCTATTTCTAAAAGCCAAGTAAAATGATGAGCTTAAATTAGCAATAATCACTTTTAACTGCTGACCTACTCTAAATATTATATAACCTAAATTTATTTCAATAAAAGTATTTAAAAAAAGTCAATCGATTATTAAAAATTCTTTTATCCGGTCATTTCTTTTTTATCATTCAGATGCTCGATAATTACTTATTATTATTCATTCTCCCGAGTGGGAATCGAACTCACACCCATCACGTTACAGTCACACACTCGCGCTGATACGCCACGACGGCCTCCGTTTATAACTTTTTTTTCGCTTACATCTGTCAAATGTTTTGTGGAATTTATCGTGCTCAGTGATCAATCTATGGCTTTCGTGTGTAAGTAAATTTCGTTGACATAAAATAACTTTTTCTAAGAAATTGATTGTAGAAGGTATCGCGTGCTTGCCTTCATTCCCGATCCGCTCGCTACCGATGTCTCTCTCATCCATAATGGGTTATATTAAATTGCCAGTATTGGCCCCATTAAGTACCAATAAGCATATTTTGAACGAAGTTTTTTATATGTCGTTCATGTTTTACTTTAGTACATTAAAATATGATGTCTACTTTTAATTAATTATTCAATAAAAAAAATATATATTTCTTGTAGATTAGATAATTATTGTATACGAATATATTCGGGAGTCTAAAATATTTTTTTAGCATTAATTTGTATCCCTTGGGAACCTCGGGAATCTCGGAACCTAGTGGGAAGACATACCGTTCCTATTAAAACATGTTGAGTGGAGGAACTCAATGCCGCGCTTTGTGTCGAAACAAAACATTTAAAGATTCCATAAAATAAATAAAAAAGTCTAAACCACGTAAATGGTATCTAACAACTTATATTAATCACGATACCTAATTAACAAATAAATAACACATACAATATTATGAACCTAGATAACCCCAATCTGGAGGCCAAATATTGTTGTGAAATACTGATAACTAGTCCTACGCGTGTTGTTTATATTAAATTGTGATACATCTTTTTATCTCGCCGATATGGTCTTGAATATTTCTTATATGATAGAGGTACTTAAGAAAAACATTTTTTTAGGATCTTAAATTTGTTTATTATAATACATAGGTCAATTATCAATTTACCTAAAATAAATCAGCTTACCGGCAGCGACAGCAGAGGAAACTTAGTGTTCAGACACTCTGTTCTATAATTCTGGAGGCATTGCGTGTTTAGTGGCGGAACTCAACGTCGCGTCTGGCTTCTACACCCCTTCGCCACGACCTATTAAGCCTATATTTGAACTTTAATACTTTTATAGGTCAATAACATTTTTGATATATGTACGCCGAGGACTGCATAAGCATTTTAACCTTAAACCACTGATTTGAATATTTCAAAACGGAGACTTGCAAAATTCAATACAGCTGAGTTAAAATTGCAAACTAAGGCCTTTTCACACATCACGTTCACTAGATAGTTCTAGTTGTCTTGTGAATGTTTCTAAGTAGAGAGTACGTTAGTAGACATAAATTAGATGCGCGATTTTGATACTGTCAGGATCGGAGCGACGCGTTGCGACACGCCGGAAACCACCTCAGTCTGACAACGTGCATATACACTATGCAGTGGTAAATTATCGTTTGATTATTTGATTAACTCTAAAAAGATAAGATATTCAGCAATAGTGCCGATGAAAGAAAAGAAAAGAAGAAGAAACCCCCAGGAGCTGGCCAGCATGATAGAGCTTCTTCTTTAGTTATTATACAGAAACACGGTATAGATTTTAAATAATAAATATAGATACACGTTTAATATAAATGAGATGGTAGAAATATTGGGGAAATGTCGAGTTATTGACATAAATAGTAAACTATTTTTAAATGCCAATAAAACATTAGCTTAAGTAATTAACATTCAAGATATCACTTGATTGACATCCGTCATTGTAACAAATATTAATAGATATTTGGGTCATTCGTGGTGCAAGGGCTCAATATGTGACGTGACGGGTTAGGGTGTTCGATTCCTACTCAAAGAAATGAAATATTTATTTAATATTTCAATTTTCTTCGCTTTGGTGTCGAGCATTGAATTAAATTTGACCACTCAACAAGGAAACGCCTCCAGAATTCGTTTTAAACTGGGCAATAGAGTTTCTTAACACTAGGTTCCCCCAACCTACCCTGGTGTGCGTAACATAGATAATGTAGAAAGTAAATATAGATAATGTAGAGAGTCATTATTAACTCACAATCTCGCAAATTGATCTCCAACACATGTTACTATTAGACTCACAGTCACTAAGGAGGTTTCATTAGTTATTACGGTTGATGATTTATCGCGACGATTCATTGGCTTGTAATTATTCTGCATGATGCATCAATTACGTAAGTACAATGACATAAGCTGAGACGGTATCGATGTTGTTGTTGGTGAGAAAATTGTGCTAAGTTCTATTTGTGTATAGAGAATATATTGTAGTCTTTTTTTTTGCTTCACTTAGCCGGATTGGCAGAGGGAACCTGGGAATCTATTCTTAAAATATTTTCGTGATCCATTTTTCGTCGAATTCTGGAGGCATCATTGCGTGTTTGATGGCGGAACTCAACGCCGAGTTTTAATATAATAAATATTAATATAGATGTCGAGGCCACTCGATTGCCAGGGGCACAAAATGTAAAAAAATTAAATATTTATTTTTTTGTTTATTCAACAACATATACCTCCAGAATTCAGGAGAAAAAGTTGAACGGAGTGTCTTAATACCACATTCCCTCTGCCTACTCTGTTGTGTGCGGGATACAGCGTGAAGTTGAAACAAAAAATAAATACTATCATTATTCTGTTCTAGTGTTTCGCAATAGTATTATGACTATATCAATTACTGGTTGCTTACATGTAATTTAATAGGTTAGATGTATTACACACCAAATCCTCGTTGGGTGCACTATAAAGGAATTCGTTCTATACGGGAAGCTATTTCGAAACAATATCAACGTCCCTGAACCTGTAACCTGAAAATATTTTGTATCGTTTAGATTCTTTGCAAATCTTAATGTTGTATAATAGTTAGATGAAGTTAAAATATATGACTTAAACAAAATGTTATGATTGTTAAGTAATTATGGAAGGTCCTAAGTATATTATATAATTAAATAGACACTGTGACATCTTTTAAGATTTTATTTAAAATCGTGCTTCTATATATAGTACAGATATTAGCTGTTCAGCTAGCTTCACGCTATATCCCTCACATATCAGGGTAAACAGGGGGAATTTGGGGACCTAATGTTAAGACACTTCCCCATCCACCGACGAATGCTCCAATGGGAATCGAACCCATAACCTGTCGCGTTAACACACACGCTTGTGCCTTTGCGCTACCGGTCTCATATCTCGTAATCATCTCTTATCACCACTAACAGTATACCGATCTCCGTGTCGGTTCAGTATTAGTAAGAATAATGTAAACAAGAGGCGTAGTGTCATACGGTATGTAGGTCATAAGTCCTGAGGACTCGCGTGCGGTGCTGCCGTTTCGCAAATTTTATGACAATGTTCCGTAATAGTATTGCACTTTTTGTTCAAACTGTCTATCAGTGTAGTGCACACCGACAGTCAGCTCCTTTGCCGGTATTTATTTATGTTATTGTTTATGCTGGCGGCGGTAGTTCTGGCTGTGGCTGTTTTTGTCAGTCTTGTAAGTAGCGTTATGTCAAATGTAAGTACGAGTGTATGAGGCGTTTTGTAGTTGTGGCTCAGTTTTTACTTTGATGCAATTGAAATGATGTTGTGAACGAAATAGTTGTTTGTTTGTTTGTTTTATATTCTACTATAATTTATATATAAAATTATGTATCGTCAATAATAGAATTATTATATTTTCAATTAAACAAATTGTGTGCGACATTGTGAATTCAATTCCCACTCGAGGAAAAAAATATTAAATATTTTAACTTGGCTCTGATGTCGAGGTAAAACGCGGCGTTGACTTTCGCCACTCAACACACAATACCACCAGAATTTAGCGAAAATTGGGGAGCGGAGTATCTTAACACAAGGTCCTCTTTATTCTACCCTGCTACATGCGGGATACAGCGTGAAGCTCTATAAATCATTTTTTTTTTTTAATTAACACTGGATTATTATGTTTCTAAATGTTATTATAAAAATAAGATTATGGGTCACTATCACGAGTACATACTATGTCCATAGACGAGCTCGTATCTATTCTCAGAAGTCAAGCGGAAGAGGCATATTTACTTGCGTATTACATACATGTCATCGGTATGATATAAACAAAAGCGAAGCGAAGATTTATCATTGTAGCTGCATATACTTACATGTTATCGTTAACTAAGCTAAATGATGTTTTAATAATACGTAACGTGTGTCGTGTTGTTTAGAAATTAGGACATTCTTTTTTAGCAGGACTTTGTTGTAGGTTTTGATGATGATGATTTTTTTTTTAATTGCAATTTGGCTCTATAGTTTTTTTTTTTATAATTGTATTAAAATTAACTATAGAGCCAAATTATAATAATACAAAAAATAATATAGATATAATATAGATTCATTATTTTAATTTTAATGAATTAACTAGTAGTTTTATAAACAGTATACGCGAACTCGGGCAAATGTAATTTTCTATATTTAAATTATTTTCGCCACTCAACACGCAATTCTTCCAGAATTCAACGGAAAGGGGGGGAAAAAAAATTATCTTAATGTCAGGTTCCCAGTGTCCCTCTGCCAATCTTGCTATGTGCAGCGTAAAATTGAAAAAAATAATAAAAAATGAACTAAGCAAAAACCTTCACCTGTCACGAATATATGAGATGACTGAGTATATTTTTACTCTCATCGATGAACGCAGGACGGAATAAACTCTGTCGAAATGGGTAACGCGACGAAACCGGGCGGTGCAAATCGAGAACTAGTTAAAAGATACTTTATAACCATAGCTTCAACAGTATCTGCTGGAAATAGTAGACTTGCACAATAGAGTTCTAAATTTAAATACAACAATGGTATTACGTGTAATATAATATAATTCTCCAAAATTTATATTAAAGGACAACTTCAACATTGATTAATAAATATGTTAGGATTATTTATAGACGGCAGATTAGGGCAGATCTTGTCGAGGTAGATGTAGAGACCACCACAGTTGGGAGAGTTCGATCGGTACATTTTTGATCGTCCCCAACGTTTATAAACGGTTTGGGTCTGTAGTACAACTTTAGAGTATGGAAATAGGTTTCTATAATCAATATAAATCTATATATCTATATCTAGATGTGTAATTGGATAGTTATAAAAAATCATAAATCACTCAGTTTGTTCTTTTCATTATCAAAAAATATGTAACTTTTTATATGAGGCCGTCGTGGCGGAGACGCATAAGCATGTGACTGTAACGCGACTGTTGTGAGTTCGATCAACACTCGAGGAAATTAATTAACATTTATTATTTCGCTTCGCTCTAGCACCAAGACAGAAAAGCCCGGCGTTGAGTTCCGTCATTCAAGACGCAATGCCTCAAATTTTGGCGGAGTGTCTTAACACTAGGTCCCCTCTGCCTACCCTGCAGTGCGCGGGATACATTGTGAAGCTTTATACATAAAAAAAAAACTTTTTAATGTTTCATAGCACCGAAGCGATAATGCGTCATAAAAGTCTCTACAGTAAATTAAGTGCATATCTGAAAATAGAACATTTTGTTGTGGTTGTCGACGTCAACATATTGAAAATATCCTATTTTTGTAATTTATTAATATGAATTTTCCTTTATCTTGATTCACAAAATCGAATCTGTTACTTTATATGGATATCATACACTACAATTATTGTACTATACGTGAGTGGTAACCAAAACTACTGAACATAGAAAGTTGAAATTCGACATGTGGGTAATCTAGGGATATTTTTCGGAAATTCTCCGAGTACAGCCAAAACAGGAATTTTCATGTTATCATCTTATAGATTATCTAGTATTTCATAATTCTATGACATTTATCTATATTTTGATAAAAAAAGATCCTTCTTTATATTGTGATTGGACACAGACAAAGGAAGATTCATATCTTTTTAAGTGTTACCAAACTATTAATAAACTTAGACACTCCCGTATAAAATTGGAAAAAAAAAGATAACATTTACATCATTACATAAACATTAAAATTTAAAGCTAAATAATGTTTCATCAAACATGCACAAATTGTTAAGTCAACATTCATGAAAACAAATATGTATGTAATGACAGCCAAATAAACCTATTACATACTAACTTTTGAAATAATATTATCAAAATTGCGAAATTTCCTCAATATCAATTAATCAATAGAACATATGGAAACAATCTTAATAAGAATTTAAGACATAATAATTACATCGAAAAATAAATAACAACTTAAAGCCATGAAGAGACGTAATAGTGAATTGATTTTCATGCAGTTGATTTATCGGGTTTCATATAACCTACCCTTTGATAATAATTAAACAGCCTATACGTCTTGTACTTGGTGGCTGTTCTCAATGCCGCGCTTTGCTTCGAAACCAGAACGAATAAAATGGAAATATTAAATATTTCATTGCCTCGACTGGGAATCGAAACCACATTCTGTAGCGTTTACAGTCACGCTCTGTGCCACCGCACAACTCTTACCTCATTCTATTATTCCTTATAAAAAACTAAAATAAAATATAATATCAATATTTCAGCGCGCCTCATCCAGAATTTGCGACAAATTATCAAAATGCTAGTAGTAAAAGCATAGAAAATAAACAGTACCGATCATTGGTCTCTATTGTTATTGAAATAGTATCGCCTCCAAATCACATGTTTGAACCGTGTTAGCATTGCGTTATCGAATTACATTTGCCGGTTTGCCCATCGCCGTGTTATTTTGAACAATACACATTCATTAAAGCCGTTAAATATAATTCAATTTGTGACCTTTTGTATGATAAAAAAATGTATGGATTGACGGCGAAAATGTATTGTGTAAGCTGGTTTTTTGATGATAACCGTGTAAATAGATTAATATAGGGAAACAGGACGCAGGCAGGTATGAGCGTGACTGTAAATGCGACAGGTTGTGGGTTCGTTTCGCACTGACGTAAATGAAATATTATATATTTTCGTTTCTTCGCTCTGGTAGTGGCAACGCGCGGCGTTGAATTCCGCCCCTCAACACGAAATTCCTCTAAATGCGGGATACAGCGTGAAGCTGAAAAAAAGAAAACAACAAAATGTTTAGACCTACCTAATTTTAGGCTGTAAACCTATATAAAATGTGGATTACTAGTCTACGTAACCTATTTATTAACAAACAACAGTTATAGTTTCAAAATATCTCGTTTTACGACGGGACGGGTATGACCGTATGACTAAGCACTGCTATTATATATTTGTTATTTTTATATATGACTAACTAGCCATGGTTGCTATGAGTTAATTTGATATAGATGTATTGAAGACAGTTGACAGCTACATACAGACAATTTGATGCCATCGTGGCGCAGTGGTAACATACAAATTTTATAAGATGTTTTACTTTATTTTCTATAAAGTAATTCAATTTAATAGTCTTCATTAAATACAATAAAATATTTATAATACACAAGACGGACTTGACAAGTAGTGAAGTTACGTTATAATAGAATAATAAATATAAAACCAGAGAGACCAGTCGTGGCGCAGCGGCACGAAGTTTGGCTGTAAAATCGACTGGTTGTGGGTTCGATCCCCACTCGAAGAGATGAAATATTTACTTAAATTTATATTTCCATTGCTTCGCTCTGGTTTCGAGTTCTGCCACTCAACACGCAATGCCTCCAGAACTCGGCAGAAAGTGGAGAATGGAGTGTAGGTTCCCTGTGCCTACCCTGCTGTGTGCGGGATACAGCGTGAAGCTGAATGAATGAATGAATGAAATACAAAACCACAATGTGGAGACGTTGCAAATAGTCTTATTTGAGTATAAAATCATAATTATTAAAATAGCTTAAAATAATAATCAAAATTTAAAAAATATATTCCGATATGATCTCTAAAATAAAATTTAACTATGTATTTTATTTTATGTGAGTTCTAATAGTTGAGATAAAATTTGTACTGTATGTTTGAACAACATAATTTCGAATACTGCTGCATTTCCTTACATTTTTTCAAAAAATCTACTCTACTTATTTTTCTTTTACTTATATTAATTACTTGATATCAGTTGTGGCGTAACGGCACGGGTTAGTTTGCCACTCGAAGAAATTGATTTCTTCTTCGCCCTGGTGCCGAGACAACGCGCGGCGTTGAATTCCGCCTGCCTCCAGAATTCGGCGGATAGTAATGAACAGTGTCGTAACACTAGGCAACCTCTGCCTGCTACACGCAGAATACAGCGTGAAGCTGAAAATAAAAGTAAAAATTTTCATTTAGGATTAATTAACCTTTAATTGTAATAATTTTTACGTACCGCGTGATGCCTATCTTATTTTGTTTATCTTCTTATTTTGTTGCATCTCCATATACAAAAAGTATTTATCTAACGTAAAAATCTTATGTTAAAACGCATTTTCCCTCAGCCATGTACTGACACTTAAGATCTTATGGAAAAACCCGTCGAGGCGATGAAACCGATTAATGTTACTCAAAGGCAACCTCGATGTCGCCTTCCGTAGATAGGGTACACTTTTTGTTACTTAGCCAGAGTATATTTCAAGGGACGAAAAAAGGATGATATTTATTTACTTGTAACGCAATATTTCCTATTTTATTTTAATGTGCGGCTGTTTTAAAAATATATTTTAAGATTGTTTTTTTTTTTAAGTTAAAAAAAGAGTTGTTTTTTTGTATCTAACGAAATTGTTATATATGTATGTATACTTTATTTTGCTTAATCTTTATTTCTAGAAAGAAAAATAAAAGAGATGGGAGAGAGGAGAAATAAAAATAACCCAATATATTGACTATCGATTTTTCTTTAAAATTGTCGAGAAAAATTTCACCTAGTATAAATTTTGAATAATAATTTAATGTTACATAATATTGAATCGAAACATGAACACAATAGCAGAGTTGTCGATCATATTTTACATACAATACCTCTGCTCATTTGATTTAAAAGAAAATCTTGTTTTTATATTTATTTTTAATATTAAAAAAGTGAACATTTTTTAAACTCTATAAAAATAAAAAAAAATAAATAAGTTTCACGCAGTATTCGCACACAGCCGGGTAGGCAGAGGGAACGTAGTGTTAAAACACTCGGTAACCCACTTTCCGTCGAATTTTTCGTGTTGAGTGGCGGAATTCAACGCAGGGCTTTTGCCGTAGTGTTAGAGTAAAGAAATGTAAATCTTAATAAATTATAATTCATTCCCTCTAGTGGGGATCGAATCCACTACCGTCTCAAGAGTCTTAAAATATTTTCTTACATTTTTTTGAAGGTTAATCCACACTTAGGAAAAAAAACATTACATTTCGAACTATTAAGAAAACTAATGAAAATTTGAATCCGCGCCTTTTTGGAACTCCGCCAAGCACTCTGACCAACTGAGCTATACATTCCTAAACAGGTGTAACATATACTTACATAGTTTAAACTGGCCCATATGATACGTCAACTCTAACAACTACAAGTTTAATGCTAATCCGTTTAGATGAAACGCGTTAACTTGGGAAAGGGACATCATCTACGTAGGTACACATTTTGCGGAAACGCAAGGGTTTTATAAAATATAAAATTCTATTGTATCGTATCTTATACATATTTATAAATAAAAATTCTTACTTACGTTTGTCTACTATATAATTCTTCTGTGGGTGTGTATATATTTAATTCAAATACGTAATATACATTCGATAATATATAATTAACTTAACTTAACTTAGCTTCGTGCATTATCTTTTTATCCGGAGGTAGTCAGAGAGAACGGAGCGAAAAGTGCTACGGTCTCTACATATACCTCTTTCGATTCGTCCACTGCCATCAACCTCTTCATACATGCCCTCCGGAGGATCGTCATGTTTTTGACGTGACTTTCCTCCAGTATCTTTGATACTGTGTTATCTAAGGTCAATCGAGGTCTTCTCCTACCTCTCTTACCACTCATCATAAACCTTTTTTGCCATTCTTTCAGCTCAGCTAAGATGCCTTCGCATATCGGTACCAATACTGCATTATGCATGGCCAAACGCACAGCTGTGCTGACGTTACGCTGTATCATTATTGCAGCTAAGGCTTTATTAACACTGTTACCGGTAGCAATACGCCTTTCCGCATCCATCTCGTACCTTCCATCTCTACTGAACATACTTCCCAAACATACCACTTCATTTTGTTCTAATATCTTACCATTTACACTGATTTTGCATTCCGTCTTTCCTTCGTCTTATTCAAAAACCAGAACCTTTGTCTTTTTCGTATTCAGGCTTAGATTATTATTTTTACACCCTTTCAGATTGAATGTTATAATATATCATTACAATATTGGGATAATATATATATAAATGTAGAAAAGGGCAGGACGACACCTGCAAATTTGCTATACTTTTATATAATTTTTATTAACTCCTCATGAGAGAGAGAGAAGACACGGTGTAGAGCTCTTAAATAAGCTCGTGCTAGATGGTTATCTAGCACGAGCTTATTTAAATCAGGCAGAGAGTGGAGAATCCATTGTAATAAACCTAGGTGTCTATCTAGTTCATTAAACGCGGAAGATGTGTACATTTAATAAAAATCACTTGTGATACCTTTAGCGTTATTATGTCTAACTTTTTCATTTAAAAAAAAAAACCGGACAAGCGCGAGTCGGGCTCGCCAACCGTAATTATTTGCAGAAGCTTTATGAAGATTAAATATTAACCGCTCTCTAAACAAAAATTCAAAGAATATTATACATTTACATTATTAAATATTATATTTATTCGACGACGTTAATTAATAAGAGACAACGTTCATATTAACATAATATTATTAACTTAACTTACTTAACTTAGATCTTAGAAAAAGAAATTTAAAAAAAAAACCAGTAAGAAAGATCTAGCAAAAATTTTAAATATTTATCAAGAGGCAACAAAGAAAAAAATTACAAATTTAAAAACAACAACAAAATCGTATAATTTTGTTAAATATTAAAAGTCAATTTAATAGTCAATAAAAAAATGATATAGATAATATCCAACAGTACGCAATTTTAAAACGTGCGTCACTCACGTAGCTGACAAAGTTTTGTAGTCTCGCAAGGTACCTGCGGTAAGGTGTCTGACACTTATAACTTCGAAACGACTCGGACTTACGAACCTTCCTTACAAGTACGGAACGAAACTGGACTTGAGGTATCTACTTCATTAATAGACCGAGAAGCTTGAAAACATTAGTCCTTTGTACCATCCGGGGACCGTCGCCCCTGGTTACGATCAGCTTTCGTTATACTCGTTTTAGAGCTAATTTTATAAATTTGATATATTTCACTATTATAGATAGTAAAATTGACTTCACGCTGTATTTGGAACGTAATGTTAAGACACTCTGTTCAATATTTTCCGCTGACATTTTTCGAGGCAATGCGTGCTTAGTGACGTAACTCAACGTCGGGCTTTTGCGTTGGTGTCGGAGCGAAGAAATTAAAACATTAACAAATAATAATTAATTCCTTTTACTGGAGATCGAACCCACAACCATCACGTTACAGTCACTTGTTATGCCTCTGGGCCACAACGGACTCCGATAATAATTCTGATATAGATAATAATTATTTGTAATTAATTACATTATTTACTTGATCAGTATTGTTTACTAGTTCGAAATGTAATGTTATAATTTATACTAAAAACTTCTAATAGTAATTAAAATTTTATGAGGCCGTCGAGGCGCAAGGGCACTTTTGTGGGTTCTATTCCCACTCAGGAAAAGGAAATATTTAATATTTTCATTTTCTCGCCTTGGTAACGAGGCAAAGCGCGGCGATGAGTTCTTCCACTCAACAAAAACAATGTGTAGGTTCCCAGGTCCTTTCTGCCTACCCCGCTCGATGCAAGGTACAGCTATAAAATTATGACTACAGTACACCGGGTCATAACGACACTACATAGCTTTTGACTATTGTGAAATATTTTAGTGAATTATGAATAAAAATACTAATAGCAACGGGCCAGGAACCATTTAAAAACTATTTAATATATTTAAGTTACTGTTTCTTTTCTTTTTTACACAATTAAATAAAATATAAAGCATATTTTAATATAATAAACTTACATCTATAATTAATTTCACCAATGAGCTATCCGTGATAATGATTTTTCTGAATTTAAATAAATGTGTGTTGTTTATAAACTACGTAACAACTAAATATTCAATTGAAAATTACAATATACACTTCATATATTAAACTCTGAGTTATCTTATATACACAATACACATACAAAGATAACTCAATTTCAGTTAGTTACTGTCTGACCGTGAAAAGCTAAATATATTGGTAACTCTTGCTCCATATCGAGTTATCCAATATCGTTGAAATTTTAGTCATGTCACTTTTTCTATGAACTGTTACTGTGATACGTCACGAATTTTTTAAGCTCTTTTGAGATTAATTCACTTTGGAAATGGTAAATAAAACTCCTACGAAACCGTGTTCTTCTATCGTATTCATTCCAAACATATAGGACTTTTGGCGTCCGTGTGGTCTCAGTAAGATATCTATTAGATATATAGATATATATAGATAGATAGGCTTATCCTACGGGATTGCGTGTGTTTCATTAGGTGATATACAGAGGCTTTGAATCGTCACCGCGAAGAAGCAGTGCCACTATGCACAGTCTACCGGCACCCGGCACCCGGCAGTCCCACATAGCACGGGCGACCGATCGCACGCCGACAGCCCGCGCGGTCGCACACGACACCAGTAAGTTTTGTGACAGACTCCCAAAACGTTCACACTCCACACCACCACCATCTATCTATCTATCTATATCTAGAGCCGGGATAAATGAAACTGAAGTGCGATATTCGATTAGTGTGGCGGTATTTTCAAACGTTCCTCAGTCATATTAACGGTTTTGAACTTAAAATTGGCATTTAGCTGATTTGTGCTCGGGTATTGCTCTGAAAAATCTCTCCGTAACTACCCTTTTGAGCGCTCATTTGCACCATTTCAATTTTTTATTTGTGTTGCACTTAAATAGAAAACTTAAAAATGCTTCTTAAGGTTGATGAATTCTTTCAAATTATTTAAAAATATATGTATTAGTGGTTTTTTAGGTACAGTATAAGCTATTATTTTTCGAGATAAGATATTTGCGTTTTGAACACATTAAAAGTTTCCTATTTATGTAAAAATCTTTGTATTATTTGAAATATAAAGTTATATAAAAAATTATAAACAACATTTTAAATCCGATTGGGAAAATTGTATTTTGTGAAGTTAGATTTTTACCGTGCCAAATATTTTATTGTTGTTTTATGTATATTTTTTTAACGAATATTCTTATTTTAAAGATTATTTTTCATTAAAATTGTTTCAACGAGGTAAACTGAGCTTAAATTAGTAAAGTAAAATATAATCCAGTTTTTTTATTAATCAATTTTTTTTTAGGTCAATAATAGACTTGACTATTCTATTAGGTGGAAGATGTTATTATTTTTGTGTGAATTAAATTAGGGTAATCATACAGGGTCTTCTTAATCTATATACTATTGTAGTCACTGAAAAGGCTATACAAAATGTTATTGTACTGGATGAATTTAAAAGTAAAGTAAAGATCACGTATCGCTGCACTTGTTACCTCACCGTAAAGTACTATGAGCGAGCTATATTTAAAAGCGCTAACTTTGTAATGTTTTTATAATTTTTCAAAATAAAAAAAAATATTTAAAATATACTTCTATAAGATTGATCTAATGATAAATATTTATTATAATAGTCCATGTAGTCCATAATATAACCAAAAACGTAGTTTTGTTTCATATAGAATTTATTTATATTACAAAAAGTTATTGAAACAGACAATTTACATTTTTTATGTAAATCAAAATTTTATTAACGTAAATATAGTTATTTCACGATGATTTAAGAAAATTATTATTCAGTTCATTTGTCCGTTTATTGTTATTAAGCAAACTCGTTATGTAGACTATTCAATTGAACCATTTCCTATTGTTTTTTATAAAGTTATATGAATTAAATTCAATCCCTAACCACAGCTATATAAAGCTAATGATTCTAGTGTTTCGTTTAGTGATGATTCATATTTTAACAATCTAGTTATGACACTAGTGCAAAATAAGTAAACATTTTAGACGATGGTTGGCATTATTAAAAGGTCGAAGCGAAACAATTTAAACAAAATGGTCCTTTATGTCAAAGATAATATTCAAGCTAAATCCTTTGTAATGTCTGATAAATAATTGGCAGTAAAAATAAATCGTGAAATGAATCCAATTTTGATCGATACCATAATTTTATTTTAGATTTATATTGATTTAATCCTTTTAATATATATATATATATATATATATATATATATATATATATATATATATATATATATATATATATATATATATATATAAAGTCTAAACAATAGAATAATTTGTAGTTTCCAAAATCAAATTTCCAATATACTTCTATATTATTTTGTTAACTTGTTCTCTTATTTTTAAAATTTCTCGTATAATAAATGATGTTGGATGACGAAATGAAATATTTTGTATATAATACCAGCTACAGCTCATTATTCCATTAAGGTTTCCTCGAAATAGATATCAACTCAAAACCATTGCGTTGCATCAAAGTTATGCCAACACAACGGCGACAACTGCGATCGTGTCTGTTTATTATAGACATATAGTCAATCTAAAAACAATTTTATTAAAAATATATTAAAATCTAAATATATTTTATCGCTTGATAAAAGTGATAATATTATTTATAATTTTGATATACGTGGACGGACATCTTAAATTAGTAATGGATCATTTACTAAAATAATATTCAGTAGAAAAGAGCACTCCAGCAGCAGCAGCAGAGAACATGTTTCTCGCATGTTCAGTCGTTTATAGTGAACACGTCGAACATATTGAATTTCAAATATATGAAATAATTCTTTTGTTAAAGTCTTTGTTTTATAAATTATATATAAATAATCTTCATGTCGAATTTTGTCGACATCCCAATTATCCAGTTATCTCGTTCGTTTTGTATGATTTACTACATTATTACTTATATCGCTTATTAATTTTTGATTTTTATATATATATATATATATATATATATATATATATATATATATATATATATATATATATATATATATATATATATATATATATATATATCTTCGTCTTATATATATATATATATATATATATATATATATATATATATATATATATATATATATATATATATATATATATATATATATAAGACGAAGATAATTAAAATACCAGCCTGAATGCATTTCGAAATGGTCAATGTACTTGGCATCCTGATTGCATACACACGCTTCCCGTTATAAGAAACTGAACATAATAAAGCATTCTGGTCTTAATGATGCAAATGATTTTACCCTTCAAAGGGTTCCATTGTGATGTATTATGTTACGCGTAGTAGTACAACACAATTGGAATTTTAATATCCGGAATATACGGCCTTTGGTGTCGTTCCTATCACGTTATATTGATAGTTGAAACAAACTTAAAACAACATTTCATTTTATATTGTTACTTTTTTTAATATCCTACGCTGCTTGTATAAAATATTCTATTTTGGACTGAGTGACGCATGGATCAGTGGCTGGCTATCACTTAAATGTTTACTACCTATCTATATATCTATTTTACAATTGTATTGTAGCAGCCTTTTAAAATGTCGTCGCTGTACCGACCACAAAGTATCCTCCACCTCAAAATCAATTGTGATATATTATTTGTGGCAGTACCGCGTTAAGCCAGTGTTTTTAAATGTGAAGCAATCTCAGTTGGAAATCAATCTTTTTTTACTAATAATTAATTAATTATAGTTAGTAACTTAAAAGTCAAAATTTGAGTGGCAGAACTCAACGCGCGTGTCAGAAAAAAGAAAATTTTATAGAAATAAATAATTACAACCTTATGTTTGTAATTCATTTCATACAAAATAAAATTAATACGCAAACCAAGTTAGTAAATTTTATTCACCGTTTAATCAAAACCTGTAGTGTATTTCTAGTAGATATATAACGATTATGAAATTTGGCAGAAAATTGCAATGCATAATATTTAATACTTATTATAGATACAAAAAAAACTATAAAATTGTAGTTTTTTTATACAAAATGAGTGCATCCGCCCGCAAGCGGAGTTTGTCAACTTTTATACGATGTACTTCCCGATCAACAGTCCGGACGGATTGGCATGGAGCCCTCGATTGACTGAGTCCGGCTCGCACTTGACGGGTTTTATTTTATTAAATTGCATTGTGATTATCATATTCTTAAAATATAGTTAAAAATTCAATATTATAAACAACGCCGTATTTTGAAAACTATCTATCTGTAAGTGTATCTGTAAGTGTGACACTTTATAAATGACATATTTTTAAACAATTGATATGATTATTAATTATTATTAATAAATTAATATATCTAGCTGCCTTATTTACTTGTATTATATAGCAATTGTTAATACAGATTAACGTTTTTAACGTTGAGAATGTAAGTGGCAACGATGTCATGACAAATATAGAATTTTTATTATTATATAGCAGTTTAGAAAATACACATATATTTTTATGATATATTTAATTAAGACACTTATATAAACATCACCGCAAAATCAGTAACATCAGTTTAACATCTATTATAAATTATTCATCTTGCGTATGAACTATAATTTTTTTAACATGCTTATTAACTATAGATCAATATCGAAGTGATCAATTGTAGTTTCGTTGATTCGTTGATTTTGAACAAAATAAATATATTTGATACAATTAAAAAAAAATATATAATATTTTTAAACATTTTTAAAGTGTTATTCCACACTTAGGAATAAGTATTTTTAAATAAGTAAATATATAATAATTTTATAAGAATTATATTATCTACTTTGTATGAAAACTGTGTTGTTGTAACACAGTTTTTTTAATTTGATTATATGTTACGAGAACATATAAGCAAAATCATACATCTTCGATAAAACGTTTATTTCTTAACAAAAATAAATTAAATTATAAGTTCTAGAAAAAGAAAATATTTCATTAATATGTACTGTCTAATCTCGTCGTTGTAAATATACAATTCATTAGTTTAATGTAACACTTATGCTTAAAACATTACATACACAGGTGTGTTTTCTGGAACTGCTACCACTGTCTGTACCTATATATATATATATATATATATATATATATATATATATATATAAATATATGTATATATACTTTCAAAACCTGTACAAAAAGTAAAAGTTTTTAATTTAATTTTGTTTTGTCAAAATGTATATATAAATTCTCTGTTTGAAATAAACAACTATATTGATGATTAATAGTTAAAAAGAATTAATAGTTAAAAATGTCTATTGTAAATACGTACGTATGTACGTTATATTGAGCATAGTAAACTATGTTTGAATTATTTCTGATTCTAAACCACTTGCAACGATAAATAAATATTAAAATAGAGTCGCTTGAATTTTAAGTATAATATGTTTATAAATTATTAAATAAATAATGCTAATCTTTAAATTTAGGTCTCGGTATTTGTCCTATCTAAACGAGGTGAATAAAATATTTGCTCGATTAACAACTTTATTTTACAATCTATTTATTACAGCTTCTCTAATGTACAAACGAAATCCGTATCTTACGGCATTAAGTTAAAAAAATATTATAAATTAAATAAAAAAGATACAATGTATCTTCACTGATGTATATTAAAAATATAGTTTAATATACATATATATTAAAAAAGTAGATTTGTAGTCAGTGGCCATTGTGCATTTGTACCTTTATTATTTTTTCATAATGTGTTCCTCAGTTTCTTTTCTTCTACAGTGTTCTAATTATGTCACGTTTTGTAATACGTAGGTTATGTACACTTTAGTAATGACTGCTTAGACTACACTACAACTACAATTTAAATTAATTTTTATCGACTCAAAACATTCCTAAATGTCCACTGCGAGGAAATTAATAAGTACATATTTTTTTTTTTCATAAAATATTTTTATGCTTTTCTATTTATTTTTATTTTCTATTTTTTTTTTATTTTAGCTTTTTCATGAAATTTTATTTACCTTTATTTGGTTTGGTTGGGGGTTGTTCATAGTGCCATTTTTTATTATTTATATTAATCAGCTAATTTAATAAAACCAGTTATTTATTTATCACTTCGGTCGAACCACGTTATTGGAAATTGTATAAATGTCTACATTTATAAACTGATTAAATTAAAACAAACACTAATGTTAAGGGAAGCTTTTCAAATAAGATCAGCCGATTCTGAAAATTAGCGTGAACAAACCCACAGCCAAACGAAGAAATATATTAAAAATCATTGTTATTGATTCAATTTTTTTTTTAGTATTGAAATTCCACCAAAAATATCATTTTTTTTATATATATTTAATGTACAGACACCGAACAGTTACGATTTTTCTATTACTATTGATACTAGTATAGATAAAAGTAAAATATTCTCATTTCTTCGTTACGATGTCGAGACAAAGCGTGGCGTTGAGTTCCGCCACTTAACGGGCAAAGCCTCCGGATTTCGGCGGAGAGTGGAAAAAGAAGTGTCTTAACACTAGCTTGCTTCTTCCTACCATACTTTGTGCGGGATACAGCGTGAAGCTGATTTAATTATTTTATAATTTACCTATGTAAATATTTAGAAGCCAAATATTTCAATTAGCCACATCAAGTAGTTCTCATACAAATGAAAATGATCTCATGATTCTTAAACAGAATTAAGAGCTTATTTTCTTCGAACGCCTTGAGTGTTGGTGGAGTGTTTGTTGTTGTTGTCAACATTTAAATACGCTTTGATGTAAGACCGTGTGTTTGTGTTCGAAATGCGATACGTATTCGTTAAATTACATTCGTATAGTAACTTTCCCATTATCAAGGAAAAATATATTTAAAGATATTTTAACACTACATTTGTTTTTTTTTTGTTGTTTCTGTTGTTTTTCGTTTACGTGTGTTGTTTTTTGTTTAAACGTTTATAATTAACTTCATTCATAGGTGTTATAGATCAATTATCATTTAATGATATGAATATTTTGACAATAATGTTTTTGTTATTATTGACAGAGCAGACATTGTGAATTGACTGGCGGAACTCAACGCCGCGCTTTGTCTTGTTACCAGAGTGATGAAATAGAAATATTTCATTCTCCGATTGGGAATTGAACCCTCAACCGTAGCGTTAACAGTTTGTCGCAGTGTCGCTGGCTATGAAGGCCTAATTACATTACATTTTTTATATTTTAAAAAGGTATAGCTTTTAGTGAACTATCAGTTAAATTATAAAATATAAAAAGATTTCATAACTTTATGTTTGATTTTGGCGCGATCTTAGGGGTTAAGACGAATATATGTAAAAGAGCTTTATCATAAGAATTTTGCTTGCAGAAATGGAGCAAGAATATTAACAAGTTTATATGTAAAATATAATAAAATTAATATTTTTTAGGGTAATATGTTATTTGTATTAATACTAGCGTTATATATTAATGTGGAAATGCTTATATATTTTTTCCCATACATAAACTCATGTTAGAAATTATGTAATAAATAATGGAATTATCATTCCAATATCAATTTCTGGTGGTTATTTAACCTATTATAATAAGTTGAGCGACGACCGACGACACTTATCTTATATACCTACCTTGTCAATTAACAACTTTAAATAAACTATTATATATTACATTCAAAGTTCTAAAAGATAAAAATATCAAGACATGAGCTAATTAATAATCTCCGAAGTAAAATATTCATTTTTATTTAACACTTTTATTATGCTGAAGCCTATTTTAATATTCTACGAGTCATTAAATATGCAAAATAGTTATAAGAACATGTCTTTGCCTGTCAATATCTTTTTAGGGACTAAAAGTGACCCAAATGACGGTGTTCTACGCCCGTGGGTTGCATCCACAACATATGTAGAGTTTAAAATTTCAAATGAATCGTCGTAGTACAAATTGATTATTGATGTAGCTGTCACGTTTTTGTTTCCGCTATATGAACAACAAAAATATTATTACTTGAAACTCTATAAATATATGGAATTCGTTCTATGAAAAATGAGTATTGGTTATCGAACAGTCGACGTAGAGTCCAGGTGGCATTGTCGGCATCGTATCGTAAGGTCGTAGGTTCATGAACGTACGTTTTATACACTCTAACACTAATAATTTTATTTTTTTTATTTTAAGTTCGTTTATAAATGACATGTTATAACACCTTTGCGTTTATTTATTTTTATATAAAGCAAATTGTCTGTTTGTTTGTGTCAATATAAATATGACAGTAACGAAAATGAATTTTCTGTGTAGATAAATCATATTCAATACAATTTAAAATATTTCACGTTACATATAGAATTGGTAGATTTGACGGGAAAAAAATCAGTGCCGTCGTGAATAGTTAGTTGGCCATACGATTATAGACACGGACTAAATTTTATTATAGAGTTTTGACATTTTTAGAAACCAATCGATTATTTCTTGGTGAGTGTATCGTATAAGTATCTAATGTTGAAATTTATAATGGATGTAGAAATATATATTTTTTTAACATTACCTTATGTTTAAAGAAACATTGTCGTTTAATTGTTTTTAATTAGCAACTTTTAAATAAAAAAATATGTGAAACGAAAGAAAGACCTCCATTTTATGTAAGTAGTTTGTACTATTCATTTATAAGACTTGTAAATGAACATAAGTATTTTTAACTTGTATTATTTTCATCGTTTTGTGAATGGTAAAAGGTTATACGTTTAATAAATGTTGTATTTTTATAAATTATTTCTATAGTAATAATTTTATTTTCAAATATGTACTACCTACGCATTTACAATAAATCAATAATGGTTGAAAGTGTGCAATTTAAACGAGATCGTTAGTAGTGTAGGATGATCATTTGTCAATAATTTAATTGGAACACTTAAAGTAGTTAAACTTATAAAAATAGTTGCTTTAAATAGTGCATAAATGAATGAGTGATGAAAGAATGGCAAAAAAGATTTATGATGGAAAAGTGAGTGGTAAGAGAGGTAGGGGGAGACCTCGGTTGACCTTCGAAAACAAAAAAAGCATGAGGACATCCCGGAGGGCATGTATGAAGAGGTTGATGACAGTAGACGAGGCAAAAGAGGTATGTAGAGACCGTAGCGTTTGGCGCTCCGTTCTCTCTGACTACCCCGCTAGGGATAAAGCGTGAAGCTAAGTTAAGTTAAATATTGCATAACTTCTATTCATGAAAAAGTAAATTCAGTAAATAATAAATAAGTATTTTTTAAAGAATCTTTAAAAATATTTTGGGTTACATATAGGTATGTATGTTATAAACTTTGTTGCATACTTATTTTCAAAATAATGTATTAGTATTGCTAAATTATAAGATATAATGAAAATAAAAAAAAAAACTAACCTAACAACTTCACTAAAGAATATTTGGCATAAAATACTAATGTATTTGATGTTGATATACTAAATATTTATATGAATACATGCCGTCACAAATATATAGAGGACATAGTGGCACAGGGGCATAAGAATGTGACTGTAGTGCGACAGTTGTGGGTTCGACATTCGGGGAAATTAATTATTATTTATTAATTTTTCCATTTCTCCCCGAACAATTCAACAGAAAGTGGTCAACAGACTGCCTTAACTCTACGTTCCCTCTGCCAACCCTGCTATGTGCGAGATATAACGTGAAGCGTGATCGATCAATTTTGTTTACACGCAAATTACACTTGCATTTATTAAAAAGCGTGGTCGTTAAACGTCTTCATCATAACTAGGTTGTAAGAAAACAACTAATTCATAGTTGTCAGGCCGTTATCTCGTCGCGCGACGCATTTTAATAGATACAATTATTTCATCATCATCATCATCAACATCATTCAGCCAGTCACTAAGTCATCCATTCAAAGTAATAAATTGAAGCGACAGTGTGCCCACTAATCGTGAGTGACGTCCTGATTGACATCTCTAATTAACACAACAACTTGAACGTCAGATTATATACATTCTTCTTGGACTCAATCTTTGTGTCAATTTATCATCGCGTACAATATTCGTATTAGGGTTTTGACAGCTGTCGCTCTCGCACGGAGCACCTTGACTTTTGAATAGTACCGGTCCTTGTAGGAGCATCTCTAATATAAACATCCATCAATATGTTTGTCTGTCAACGATTTTGTGTTGAAAGTTAAATTTGTATACATTTTTTTGTTTATTATGTTCTTTTTTTTATATATCTTATAGTATAAATTATGCATATTTTTGATATTGAATAGCAGTTTGTTGATGAGTCTTTTGTAACTATATACCAGCGTTGCCAGATTTAGTCTCTCAGAACAGCGGGATTTTTATATCTGAAATTTATAGTAACTTATTAAAAAAAATATCTTACAAAAACCGGGACCACGTCTGTCCCACTTGGGGCATTTAAATTATGTTCTATAAATCGGGCAGTCCGGCCAAAATCGGAACGTCTGACAACGCTACATACCCGCTTTTTTTTTAAATAATTAAAATTGCAATAAATATTAATTTTACTTATAATTCTAATGGTAACTATGATCCAGATGTCAGAACGCGTCAAACTAAGTAAAAAAATAAATAATGTGTTACAAACGTTGACACATTTCGAAATAATCTATTGTTTGTTCAACTTATATCTAGTGAGTTAAAAGCTACATTCGCAGTTTTCATCGTCTGACTGAACTTCGAGCATGCCATGAGTTTACCGCATTAACCTGCTTCGGTTGGGACAATTCAAGAAGTTTTGTACTAGTTTGTTAGCATTCAGCTTAAGAAAATTTCAAGTAGACATCTTAATGTGACAATCACGTTAATGCTTATAATAGTGCGATCGAATTCTACAATTTTTATCATTTATGTCTATTTAAATATTATTTTGTTATTCTTTTTAGACATCATCTTAAAAGTTAAAAATGTAACTCTAATAGTGTCAATATGTTGTCTTTCTTTCGAGATAATATTTCACAAAATTTCGTAGAAGTATCAAACTGATGTTAATATCAAATGTCCAGCTCTACAGGTTTTTGGGGTAGGAAAAAAAAGACTTTTAAGTAAACGTGACGAAAAAGATGATCACAAATCAATATACAACATAATCAAAAGGTGAAAAAATGAAAAATGCACGAGAAAATTCCTAATACAATATATAAAACAGTCCCAATAAAACAAATCGAAATGATTATTTTCATTTAATATAAAAATCTAATACTACGTTCTAGCGTACTAAAATATCATTTGTAACTTTTTTATTGCCCTAATGAAAAGTTGTTCAATTCAATACAAAACTTTGCAAAGTATTTTATAAAATATTGGAGATAGCAGAATGCGGTTCACAACTTAAAAAGACAAAACAGCGAAGATGTCGTGACGATGTACAGATTTGCATAAAGAGCAACTATTTGCCGATTACTCTGGATCACGGAACAAGTGACAAGCGGATATACCTAACGAAGGCATGAAAGGCCAAATGGATTTGATCAACTGTTTTGTAAATTAGAAAATTAGGATTTAGTTAAATAATTGTATATAATTATCATATCTAGTCAAAGGCTAGTCATGGCGCAAGGGTACAAGCATAACAGTCACACGACTGTAAACGCGACAGTTTTTAGTTTTGATTCTCTCTCGAGGGTATGAAATATTGTTATTTTCATTTCTCCGCCCTGGTGTCACTCAACACGTAATGCCATCCGAATTCGGCGGATAGTTCTTAACTATCTAGCGTAGTATCTGTCTTAACATTAGACTCCCTCTTTTTACCTTGCTACATGCAGGATACAGCGTGAAGGTAAAAAAAAAAAACATATCAGTACTCAAATGCCACCAATCACATTCTTACATAGCAAAACTGCACACCTATTAAAAGATACTTAACTTATTTAGTAACCTTTTAGTTATATTAAATTATTCACTTGAAGTAGCTAATATTTTTTTACCTTATTATTTTTATTAACTTAAATGCTCCCAGACCGCCAAAGTTTATCATTTAAGGCAACAGACGATGCCGTACTTTGCACACGCGATGCCCGCTCATCACGAAATTAATATCAGTTACTAAATAAGTGTCCCTTTTATACCAATCTTTGATATATTTAATAATAATTTGTTATACGATGTAATAATTTAATATTTGTATACAGCACGATACTTTTGATATATACGATTTATTAAAAAAAATAAGTAATATTATCATTGTCATCGTTTCACAATTTTTCATTATCGGCCAGACGTGGTGCTGGGACACAAGTGTATGACTGTAAACACGACTGGTTGTGTTTTCGATCCCCGCTTGAGGAAGTTAAATATTTATGTTAACTTATATGTCCATTTCTTCGCTCTACTGACAGCAAAGCCAAAAACAAAGCGCGGCGTTGAATTCCGCCACTCGACACGTTCGAATTCGGCGGAAAATGGTGAACGGAGTGTCTTAAATCTAGATTCCCTCTGCCTACCCTGATGTGCGTGGAATACAGTGTAAAACTGATATAGTTTATTATTATTTTATATTTCCATATCGATACCAGTTAAAAAAAAATACTATATCTAATATTAATGTTATCTAAAAATGTCATAGTTCAACCATCTCATACACATGAGGCATCGTATGTCGCCAGTTGATTATTCTGAACTTCGAAAACAATGGGTGTCATCCCCCAGCAGGCATTGTCGCGGAGACGAGCCATAGACAATGGTCTCGTGTTCCCTAAGAAATAATGTAATGGGACCCTTATTGCCTTTTTGCGTTCATATAGGTACCATTTGATTTTAGTTCAAACTATAGGATATTTTTAGGTTTGAAATATAGTGATTGTTGTATTTTTATATCAGTTTCATAACAATATATTTAAATAACAAGTATGTACTCAATTTTAAAATAAATTTAATTATATTTCTTTTATATTATGATTTGATTTACTAAATTGTGGCCAGTTTTGGCGCACCAGTGTACTTACACTAGGTTCCCGGGCTCTCTGCTTACTCTGCTATCTATGTGCGGGATACAACCAAGCTAAAAAAATAATTATTTGTTATAATACAAACAAATATGATTCTTTTATAAAAATTAATCACATTTTGATTCCTCTATTACATATTTTTAAAAGTTCATAAAGTCTTGAGCACGAAAAGCGGTTAGGGACACGGTTGGGCAATCAATTTGATTAAGTTTTTACTCAAACAATAATATGTTGCCGTAGACAATTTTCCTTAGCCAATTTATAAAACATTAGGGATGGCTGTATGTGATTGGATTCGCTTTGTATTTGCAGGGATGGTAATCATTATTATATAGGGTAAAACAAGGATAGATGCCCCAATGGGATAGATTTTTTTTTGAAACACACCACCACTTTTGAAAAATCCTATCCTACAAAAATAAAAATTGGGATTATTTTTTAAATATTTTCCACATGCGCCCTCTATTCCTTTTTCAAACATAAATTTTATTTTTATCATGTTGGCAGATTGGAGCATCAAAAATATATTTAAGAGAAAATCATAGATTTTATAAATTTATTTTTCTTAAAATTTATTAATTCTAAATTACTGGAAGACATTTGACCCTATAAATTTTGTTAAATTTTTCGTTTCACGATATAAACGGCATTTATCCTACACTGCAGATATCTATCTTTCTTAGTATTTTTACTGTGGGCAACTATACATCCATCCATATTCCTTAAAAAAGGGGTCCACAAAAAGCTAAATTCTGTAAAGTCTGTAGTTAAAAAACCAAAAAAAAAAATAAGTCTAAAATAGGTCAAAAAACCAAATAATAATTTAATGTAAAGGACTAACTTAGCTAAATTGAAAGAAACTATATGTATAAAATGTATATTTTTTAAATTAGGAGGCTTTTTCAAAGGATGGTTTTACTTTAAGCGTATCCATATTTAGTATTTATAATTAATATAATATTTTATATATTATTAAAAAAAAATAGGAATTAATTTATTATAATTATTCTAAAGTTATATTCAAAATTTAAAAAAAAGTAAAAAAAAAGTCTAAAAGTTTTAGCATAATGGCACTAGTAACCAATACTTTAAAAAACTGCTGTGATACTTTGTCATAATATTTTTAATTACCTAAAATTATATTTAAACATAAAATTCGTGTAAATAAAAAATATATAACCAGTTATCGATATCAAAACCTCAGTAATCGATACCTAATAACGGATGGACTGGGACAGAATTACGAACTTATAATAAAATACAAAAATTAAAATATTTTTACTGTTATTATTGCTGATTAAAAATGACAAAAATATTGAGTTACTTAAATTATGTAATGCTATATTAGAAGTCCTTGCACTAAATCCCTTAACAATTAACATAAAAAATCATTAAACAAAATGGCGGGAAAAAAATATTTTGTTGCTAAATGTCAAAAGTATCTATATACTGTATATGCATTTAGTTTAGTGTTCATAATTTAAGAAATTTATATTTTTATCTTTATTTTCTAAAGTTAAGAAAAAATATCGATTATTGATTGTTGTCGGATATTGGAGCCAGTACCTACTATTTATTATTTTGGTCGTAGTTATTTATATAAAATAATATAAGATCGTTATTAAATCAAAATCAATTGAGACATCAACGTCAGTTCAGGAGTTCAAAAATGTAAGACATTCAGACGCTTATAGCGTCTACGCTTATTGAATACTATGGATTTTGTAACGTATATAGGTTTGCTTGCCCTAATTTAGCGTAGTGATTGAAAAATAGGAAATGGTGTATCCATTGGAGACATGCGTTGACTATAGCGAACTATATTCTCGCAAGAATGACGTCTTGTGTATGACGAAGAGCTTTAATTATAAACATAGTTTTTGTGTTAAATTTTTTTTAAAGAATATTCTTAAATTATATGAGGCCAGTCGTGGCGCAGTGGCACAAAGTGTGACTGTAAACCGACTGGGTTCGATCCCTTCTCGAGGAGATGAAATATTTACTTAAATTTATATTTCCATTTCTTCGCTCGGGTGTCGAGGCAAAGCGCGGCGTTGAGTTCTGCCACTCAACACGCAATGCCTCCAAAATTCAGCAGAAAGTGGGGAACGGAGTGTCTTACACTAGGTTCCCTCTTCATAAATTATATCAAATATCTGGTGATTTTTTATTATATCGTTTTTATTGACCTTAAACACAAATTCATAGGTACCTACGTATATTTTTGTTAAGATGTTAAAATACTTTATTTTAATAATATTCATCATTCAATATCAATTTAACTAATTATACATATATAATTTAACTAATTAAATATCAAATATATTGAACTATTCGATCTTTGTTCTCAAAATAAAAAACAAACGAATAAAAATCCCCGATCCCCGTCTGATTTTCATCATTCGTATATTTTGTATGTAAACGAACATCCATTCCCGTTACAAAAATAAAATTTAAAATGAAAAATAATTACCGGCAAATTTTAAAATTTTATTAAATCCAAAATAGGTTTCTCTAGTTTGAAATGTCTATTTAAACTTAAATTGATCTACAGTGCCCTAAATTGTAAGTCTCTATTAAAACTACTACGAGGCGGAGATTATGCATACATATACCATTGATATCATAATAATATTGATATTTTCAAGAATGTAAAAGATGACGTGATCTTGATACTATGCCTAATGTGGAAACCAGATGCTTGGGTTTCAAGGGCTTGGCTACTAAAATAAAAATAACGTTCGACACGCGTTAGTTCCCAGAATACATATGTTTGATGTAAATAAAAAATATGATTTGTATATGCCCTACATTGAAATAATAAATGAACAAAAATGGAAAATAATATTTGATTATACTCTCGTTTAGAATCCTCAGTGTATTGGGCTTGCCTCGTTAATTTTATGTATGGTAAGAAGTTTTGTTTTCATTTGTGAGATACTTTCTACTAGTGACTATGCACGTAACTACTGCCTCACGGATTGATTTAAATATATTTATTTTTATGGATCTTCATTAGTGTTCACTTACAAATAAAAAAAAAATGCGTGAACTTACAATATTGTTGACCTATTTATTATCTTTATATTATTTTTTTCTATTATCTTATATTATTATATCTTTATTTTTTTACAGTAATTGTTACATTTTGAACATTTTTTGTTCTAAATGTAATCACATACTAAGTGTTTATATATTAACAACTACACCTCAATTATATTGGTTTTACAATGCATTTTTCATGTAAATCATATCGTTGGAACGCGACACGTGAAACGACACAAATTATTGTTATACAGGAAAACAAAGTCTTTCATTAGAATTTAAAATAATTGTATCTTTTTAATAATTTCTCACTCAATTAGTTATAAAATAGTGTGGTGAAATTTATAAAATATAAAAAGATTTTGGCTTATGATCTCAGTGAGGTATTTTATCACGTTGATAACGCTGAAATCCTCTACAGCCTTGACTCTGTGTGTCTAACGATATTTTATCACGTCTTGATTAGACTAAAGTAGTTTTTAATTATCTAGAACGTAGGTGCTCTAATTCACTTTATACATTTTTTTGTATGTACATAATTGTATGACGAATACAACATGAAGTTCAACTCGCGTTTCAGAAATATCAACTTGTGTCAAATAGAATAGATATTGAAAATTTAAGAAGCATTTTTAATAATAAAAATTGTTAAAATATATTAATTATTTTTACTGAAATTGATCAAATGTAGCAACAAAATAATTTTAAAATCTAGGGTATATACCTAATGTCATAACGAAATTGTAGTATGTATATCAGTTTTGAATCGAATAAGTAAATAATGGTGTGTGGAGTGTGAAGGAAAAACAAATAATTGGGACACTGTTGCAAATCAACGTTGTTCGACAGAACTCGACCCGGTTCGAGCTGGTAGTGAAAACGAAATAAATGCGAATTTAAGTTATAAATATGACTATACAAAGAGGGGCCTTCGTGGCCCTCTGCCTCCTGGCGATCACTGCAGGTGTGAGAACGCAGGGTTTTATCAGACGTAAGTATCTTTAATATTCTAGTAGTATTTATTTCTAGTATAATTTACTAAAAAAATATTTATTTTTAGCTTAAAATGAATGGGTTCAAATCCCAAACAACTGTACAGTGAAGTGTTTTCTAAAAGAAATATATATTATTTTACACTAATTACATACATATAAACTAAATCAATATTGTGTTATACATATTTTTTTCATTCCAAACACTAAAGTGTACCATTCAAAATTTTGGCAGTAACAACATGTTGATTCGACAATTTTGACATTATTATAAACATTTTTTTTTTCTTTTTGTTTTTTTGTTATGATTTATAATATAAAAATAAATCGGTTTATTTACAATTTGCGCTGCCCCCTTTGTAATTATACAAAAATTAAAATATATTATATTGTAATCTGGTGAGCTACTGTATTGCAAGGATTACACACATACATTACAAGGTCGATAATTTCGTTCCAAACCAGTGTCTTTAACAATTATTTTAACAAATTTACAAAGGATTAAAACTCAACACGCGTACTTGAGTCTTGAAATTTTGACTAATAGTAAGGAATGGAGTGTCTTAACACTAGGTTCTCTCTGCCTAACTCACTCGGGGGTAGGTAATGGTGACAACGTATTTATAAAAAAAAAAAAAACTTATTTCGATTGATCTTTTGCAATTTAGTATACAATATTACATAGCTTTTGAATAAAAATGCTTAATATTAAAAGCAATTTCACATTTTCGCGCTTGGTAGGGAAGGATGGTTCTTTTACCCCAATTTTTCTTTACAATGTTTCCAGTACCGCTTTTGTGATATTGTTTTTACAAAAATTAAAAAATCTATTTTATATAATTGATACTTTGAAAAACTTAGTTTTTATATATAAGTAAGCTATTATTAAGTACTTTGACTCGATAGGTATTTAATATCAAGTAGTCGCTTCTCAATAAGATATTAATTTTAAAACATTTTTTAATATTTTAAAATTAAAATAAAATACATATATTGAATTGTACTATGTTCTTACCCGCTGATTGTCACTCATCCGCTTCCACTGGTTAACTGGAAGAGATCTCTTACTGAGATAAATCCACCTCAATAAAGTAATTGATTTTAAGGCGCTTTTTCTTATGTATTTTAGTACAATACAATAAATAATGTTATTATAAAACCTTGTGTGCAGTATTGTGTTTAGAGAACAATCCAATATTAGAAAAGTAACGGCACACCCGCATTTACCCGTACAATATTTTGGCACATGCATCGTATTATATTTTTTGTATATTGAGAATTTAGTTAAATTTGTACGTTTAATATTCGTTGTAGGTAAATGTTTCCGCTCAGAGTTCAAGAGGCGTGTTTAATCACGCCGTCCGGTCATTTCCCAGCGAGTTTCAATTTAAATAGACATGGCAAAAATTCTACTGTTATATTATTATTTTTTTGACTTCACGCTGTTTCCAACATACAGGGATAGGCAGAGGGAACCCAGTGTTAAGACTCTCCGTTCTCCATTTTTCACCGAATTTTGGATGCATTGCGTGTTGGCGGAACTGAACGCCGTGCTTTCCCTCGACAGCAGAGCGAATGAAAATTATTAATAAAAAAAAATTATGATGTTTATCATAAATTTATATCAGATAAAATTGTTATTAGCTATATTATATTGACACCTTTAGTTAATGATAGGGTAAAAAAGTTGCACAATAAACTAAAACGTGACTAAAAAATCCATCGCGTATATTTCTCAGGGAGAAATATTGACATTTTCCGAAATGTACTTCCTGTGTAAAATTAAATTTTATGTAATATTAGAAGTACGATTTTAGTTAATCTGATTTTTTATTAATAATATATTCATTTCTGTCCAGATTTTCTTATCTGTGGTGTTTTCTAGGATGGCTGATAATCAAGTTTGTTCAGAGTTACCCACAAAAACAATAATGAATGTACCACTGATACATGTGTACTTTTGTTTGGATATAATTTAGCACATTTCATAAAAAGATATATTTAAAGATTTTAATAAAATAAAACACTTCTTTCTTGAGACCGTCGTGGCGCAGTGGCCTTGTGCCCATAACGATGTGATTGTAATGCGATTGTTCGGTTCGGTTCGATCCTCACTCGAAAGAATCAATTATTATGTCGTTGAGTTCTGCCACTCAACACGCAATATCGAGAAATATATCGGATATTGTAAATTTTTAGAGATTTCATGAAAAAAATACCGGTTTTATCATAAATACTTTTACATTATAAATAATCAATCAATATTACAAGTATACAAGTGGGTTTATAAAAAGAAAAACGTAAATGCATTTAATAGTTATATTTAACACGTCTCTGTTTGACTGTCTTACAAAACGTGGATCGCCTATTTTTCGAACCTTTACACATACTACTTTAATATAAAGATATACATATATAAGTAAATATGAAATTGTCAAATTATATAAATTATAAACTTTACAATTAGATTCGAATGTGGAACTTCAAATCCGGAAATAAAAAATTATATAGGATGAATTAAACATATGCACCACGTCGTTGCTAGAGCATGTCGTAGCAGCACATTGTAGAAAATGACGTCTTTAAAGCTCCTCTCAAAAGCCATGAACATGAGGTAATTGATCGCAGGAGATAAATTTTTTAATATTCATGATTCTTTGTGGCATCTCCACGTTAGGTACAAAGTGCAGTTTTCAATGTCGTTGAGATGTAGAGCGTCCTCGTGTCTCTCAAATTAAGCAAGAAATGCCAACTTCAATAGACACCCGCGTGAATATATAAAAAACATATATAATTTCATACGCCAAAAATGTATTATCGAATTAGGAAAAATATTTTTCTAAACCATCTGAGGCCAGTCAGTGGCACAAAGTGTGACTGTAAACCGCTTGGTTGTGGGTTCGATCCCCACTCGAGGAGATGAAATATTTACTTAAATTTATATTTCCATTTCTTCGCTCTGGTGTCGAGGCTAAGCGCCGCGTTGAGTTCTGCCACTCAACACGCAATGCCTCCAGAATTCGGCAGAAAGTGGGGAACGGAGTGTCTAAAAAAAAGCACTAGGTTCCCTCTGCCTACCCTGCTGTGTGCGGGATACAGCGTGAAGCTGATTTATTTTTTTTATTTATTTTTCTAAACAATAATAAATAATACGTTCTTTTTTTACATTCATACATAACAGGGGAAGAAGGGAGACATAGTGTCAAGACAGTCCTTCGCGAATCCTAGGGGCGTTACGTGTTGAGTAACGCAACTCAACGCCGTGCTTTACCTCATATGATAATGTCATACGTTTGATAAATAACTAGACAATAATCAAATGGTTGACCGACTTGACTATAGATGACATCTATACTGTTGTAAATCAACCAACAAAACTATATAAATGTAATCTTTTATATAAGTTTGTAGTTGGTTGATTCAACGTTTGTTTTTTCCAACCATTTTCAAAAATTTCCAATGACATACGAAACACCACACGGACATTTTATCAGGAGTACAAAAGGAAAAATTTGTATAGCTATAGTGGTATGTATGTCGGCCAGCCGTGGTGCAGGATCACAAGGGTGACTGGGAATGCGACAGGTTGCGGGTTCAATCCCTACTGTGTGTAAAAAAATATATATATTTTCATTTCTTTTCTCTGTTATCGAGGCAAAGCGCGATGTTAAGTTTCCTCCAGAAGTCGGCGGCAAATTTTGAACAGAGTGTCTTAACACTAGACTCCGTCTGCGGACCCTGCAGTTTGCTGTATTAAAAAAGGTGGGGGTGATTACTCAAACAAATCTGGGTAAAACACAAAGACAATTTTTCCATTATATTTTTTGTTTTTTGTCTTGTTGATTACCTATATTATAAACGAATACATCTACTTTATAGGTCAATAGCTAATGTTCATATTATAATGGTAATGGTTGCATTTTGATATATTCAAATTTTTGTCAAACGACCCACTAGGATTTACGAAAGATTAACTCCGGGGGAGAACATGATATTAGCATGACAGAAGGACGCAAGTACAAGGGGGCTCGTAGGGCGTTCGTACTTTGGCTTTAATAGTATACCGTCAAAGCGTGTTCGGTGCAAAGTGTACGTATTTAGAATACTTTATAACATTTGATTGTCAATAATATATATATATTATATTAATATTCACACTCGACAAACTGACACTCGTGAAGTTTTGTCAATACTTTTGTAATAAGTCAAGTGATCAACAAAGATACTCTGATATGTTTTTTTCAGCTTCACGCTGCGTTCCACTTGTAGCAGAGTAGACAGAAGGAACCCAGTCTTGAGAAGGAACCATGTCTTAAACACTCCTTTCCCCATTTTCCTTTCCGTCCGGAATTTTTCGTCGAATTCTGCATGCATCGCTTGTTGAGTGGTTCAACTCCAAGTAGCGCTGTACCTCGACACCAGAGCGAATAAATGAAAATATTAAATATTCGATTCGAGTGGGAATCGAAGTCGCAACCTGTCTTGTTCATAGTTAAACGACACCCGCGGCGTGGCTGGTCTTAGCAATAATAATAAATAATAAAGATATATTTATATAAACGTATAAAATAACATTACTAAGCTCATAGCTCTAGAATAAACTCACATTTTTAAAATCGACACCGCCTGATGTGTCCCCTTGTATATTTTATCTTTTACCATTGTATCGTGTCCTTTCCTAATGATATACAAATATGTATACAAAACTGTTATATTAAGACCCGTCTCACTTTGACAGTATAGAGGTTCTTTGTAATTTTAAATCGACCATTGTTGTTGCTGTTTGTGAACTAAGTTAAGCGTGTTTGGCTGTTAGCCTAATCACTGCCTCTATGATGATTAGGATTTTTTTAAAATCGGATCGGATAAGTCGGATATTTGAGAGACCAGTCGTGGCTCAGGGGCGTAAAATGTGAGTGTAAACGCGAGAGGTTGTGAGTTCGCTTTCCACTCGAGAAAATGAAACATTTAATTTTATTTCTTCGCTCTGGTGTCTAAATTAAGTGCGGCGTTGAGTACCACCACTCAAAACGCAATATCTCCAGAATTCGGTTGAAAACTGGGAAACGATATGTTTTAAAACTAGGTTCCTTCTGCTTACCTTGTGCTCGGGCACAGGGAAAGCAGAAGGATGGTTCCTTGTGACGCGTGACGAAAAAAAATTAATTTTACAAGTAAACGTTAAAATTTAAAAAATAGTAAATAAATCATGATTCTACTTCTTTTCAAGGTTATGTATAATGTAAAATACAGTTGAACGATACAATAAGTGTCGCAATTTTATTTTAAATTAGATAACTGTTACCATCGGTTGGTCGTATTTCAAAGAAATCACCGAACTAATACGGTTAAATCGACTAAAAAAGTGGTCTGACGTAAAACCTCGGGGACAATTTGGTAATAAGGGGAAGCCTGTGCCTGGTGCAGGCTGACTACTTATAACACAGTTTAATTTATTTGTCGATTCTGCCTTGTTTGGGACCCATTACGTTAGTGTTTCAGATTTATAATAGTTTACCACTTTTTTGGATGCGGCATTTAATTTGTTTAGTACATTTCACTATTATCTAGGCTGGTAATTTTTCTTTCTTTTTTTTCATTTTGACAACATTAGTACTATTAATAATAAGTATTTATTGAAATTTTCTGTTCTTAGGATTATTTTTTTATAAATAATTATTAATAAAGTGCAATACGTGTACATATACAGATATACTTACGATTATCTTTTAATAAGTATTAGGTAGTTATACATTATGAGAAATTTTGCATTTGGCATCTCCGACGGGCTTATTTACTTATGTCATCCATGTCGCTCTTTCAAAAGCCTGCTAGCTAACGTCGTAACCTTGGTACAAATACTTTTATATTTCTTTTATACGTTAAAGTTACTATTCTAAATTAAAATAAATAATTAATTTAGTTCAGACATTATGATTATATTAATATAGTTCAGACACTCCAGTCCCCATTTTCTTCCGAATTCTGGAAAAGTGGCATTGCTTGTTTAGTGGCAGTACTCAACGACACGCTTTGTCTTTAACACCAGAGCGAAGAAATGAAAATATTAAATAATTCAATTCTTCGGGAATCGAACCCACAACCTGTCCCTTTTACAGTCACACGCTTGTGCCTTTGCGCCACCACAGGCCTCATTTTTTTTTAAATATTTACTTTTAGTAAATATAGAATGTGTTCTTGTCAGCGATTGCATCTTACAACACTCGAAATTGGATTCAGCCAGAGACCCCGTTCATGTTCGACGAACGTAACATTATTTTATTAGGAGCTTTTGGCGCTCTTTACATCTTATATGAACTATTAAGTTAACTAAGTCTGAAATAAAAAAAAATGCAAAAATCAAGTTAAAATATAACAACATAAACCTACATTTGGTTCACAAGTACCACGAAATGTACCCTGAGCTCCGTACGATGAATCCATGCATCATGCATTCTAACTAGTTTCTTTGATATTTCCTTACATATGAATTTAATGTGTAATATTATTGTAGCTTCCCTCTAAATCCCGCACACAGCAGAGTAGGTAGAGGGAACCTGTTATTAAGAAACTCCGTTCCCCATTTTTCACAATGGGGAACAGCATATTATATTGTCGTAATGTCTTAAATAATAATATTTTGCCAACTACCAATATTTAACCAAGATTAAACACAATCGAAGCAGTAACAAATTTTGAATTGATTAATTTCAAGTTAGTATTTAAATTGTATTGAGGTGACGCAAACCTATTGCAATTTAGGTCATAGGTACATAGGTACCTTATAGTGGCCAGGACTGAATTTTAATGATAATGTAAAGTGGTTTATTAGAATTTATTAGAATTCCAAAGCTATCGAAGAGTTGAACTAAACTTAAACAGGGTTGTTAATTTCGTTAAAGAATACCGGCTGCCCATTGACCTTGTTTGTTACAATGTATTAAAATAGTGTCCACACTGATCGATAAATATATAAACATTTTTTTTTTGCAAAATAGAAGGGCAGGGTTAAAGTATTGGTACCGACTGATCCTTTTTTGTAATAAAAATCTATTTTGCGATCAGAAAATTATTTCAGTTGATCAGGTCAATACGACGCCAAAAAATATTATTCACGTAAAAAATGTTATGTAAAATATAGAAAATATGATTTTTTGAAAAAAATATGTCACCAAAAGTAGGAATATTTAAAATAAGCTTTTCTAAGATGCCTCGTACTTGGCCCCTATTCATAATACAACACTAAGTTTAACACGTAGGCCTGTCTTCGCTTTCAGAATGTTAACTATGTAAAGGTGTTTCTGAAAATGTTTATGCCAGCGGAAAAATGGCAGGAAAATCTCAGTGAAACGAGACGTTTTTCTTACATTTTATTGCCAATTTATGCAAATATGTTTGTATGAGTGTTGCACAGTTACGTGATCGTGTGAGTTTGGCAGCCTCACATTTGCGAGTAGTGAATTTCAATAAGATGGTTAAACAATATAAATGTAAGCTTTGAAAATTTATAGGAGGTAATTTAGACAGGTGGCACTATATTGTAATTGTCAATATCGTCGTCGCCGTCATGGCGCAGCGCAACAGTGTTGCTGTAAATTCGACAATTATGGGTTGGGGGTATTAATTATTTCCTTTTCCTCGTTGGTGGCAAGACTAAGCGAGGCGTTGAGATCCGCCATTCAACACGCAATGTTTCAAATATTGGGCGATGCCGGGGAAGCCTACTTCTCCTCGGATTTACTTACATGTAATACTTAAAAAATATGAACAATTTTAAAAACATTACTGTATGAACGCATCTCCGGAGTTAATTATATCAAAAGTGTAATTAATATCAGCATAACCAATCATCAAATTAGCCATAATTACTAACTTTCAAATTTCGAACAGTGTAATCGTTGCATCTGTTTGACTTTAAACCTACTTTGATGGCAGCAAACGAGCGTACACTTGCCAATTAGCTGTACAAATATCACTTTAAAGTACGTTGGTTCAAAATTGTTCGTCTACGTTTCGTGTATCGTTGCGCTAAACGCTTTTTTTTCCATTTCAATAAAAGTAGAATGACAAAAATAGAGGCAACCTGGCTCACAGTGCCATCTAGCGATCGCAAAGCGTACTTTGCAATGAATTTAACAACCTCAGATGCATTTCACTAACGCAGCAAGCAATGTGTGAATGTTAGTACAGATGTCGCGAGCTCAATTTATTAACCTGTTGCATTTGTTTGTTTATTAGAATACTGTGGTGCTGATGATTTCACCTGTAATAATGGAAAATGCATAGAAGCAAGCCGACGTTGTGACCGAGTCGTCGATTGCCCTTCTGGAGAAGATGAACGATCGTGTGGTTCGTATTTTCAAGCATAAAGGGTATTTTGACGACTACCTTCCCATGACCATCCATTTAAATGGAGATGATGAGTAATAGTGTTACCCATCATCATCATGAGGGTGAATTAAATGTGGTTATAGTGCTTATTATCTGTAGCACTTGCACTACGGATATAAATGATTTGTATTAATATTTTCAAACAACATAGAAATATTGCTTGCTTATAAAAAAACTGTTTCTTTTCTGTACTGATAAAGTCTTGAAGAAACATAAAAAAATTAAAACTATATATGCCAAGTGGCAAATAAACAATTAAATGCCATTTTAGAATTAAATTGGAAGTTCTAACCAAATCTAATAAGTCCCAGTAAAAATAATATAAATTAAAGTTTGCTGATTGGTCATTTTATTTTATTCGCAGAGTGTAGGCCCGATGAGTTCAGATGCAGTGATGATGGCTCCTGTATCGAATACAGAAAAAGATGCGATGGCTCTAACAACTGCGGAGATGGATCAGACGAAGTTAATTGTGGTGAGTTTAAAGTATAGGTTTAGTTGTAAAACAATCGATTAAAAACGAATGAGATAAAATAACTTAACATCATTTATGTGCATGCCTCTTTGGAATGGTAAGTATCTCGAATGCTTTATTGGTCTGGAGATCATGTTTGCGAGGATCGTGGCAAGTTTAGATGCGGAGATGGAACATGCATATCTATACTTTTAAGATGTGATGGTTTTAAAGATTGTCCACATGACGGCAACGACGAAATTGCATGTCGTAAGTAATTTGGAAAAAATAAAAAGTATACATCTTTAACAATTTTGTAATAAATCAAATAATAATTTTAAGCATGCAGCTCAGATCAATGGCAATGTGATCATGGTAATTGTATAAAACGAAGCAAGCGTTGTAACGGTCGTGTGGACTGTCCTACAGACAGATCTGACGAAAGGAATTGTATTGGTAAGGCTTATGCTTGATAAAATACTTATTTTAAGTTTTTAATTTTAAATAAATTTATAAAAACTTAAATGAAGTCGAATAACTATTTAACTAACATGAGCAATAATACATTTATAGCTATAATATAATATTGCATGTATTTCCAGTGGCTGGGTACTTTAAATGCAGAAATGGCAAGTTAATACCTAAAAATGAGAGATGTAATCGTCGCTATGATTGTGATCATGGGGATTATTCTGATGAACAAAACTGTCGTAAGTTCGAGATTAGCATTCAGGTCACATACATGGTCTGCTCCATCTATTACAGTCCTCATTATTTCTTCTTTTCTTAAGCATTTCTTTTATAATATCAGTGTCATAACTTTATTTTTTTTATTTACACGATCGAGATGATCAGATCGTGTCTATAAAGGCCTGTCCGCCACCTTGACATAGAAACAATGTAGTTTGTTACGCTTTAGTGTTTGTTAGTCGAAACTCGAAAATCTATATCATCTCATAATTTACTCTTTTATTTCTACATATAGAATTCTTCTTTCTCTCCTTCAGAATCATTAACATCTGTTGTGTCTTTTCATCGTTGAATTTAGTAACAGCATAAAAAGTAGCATTTTTTTTACCGGTCAGCATGTCGTGACGACGACTTCCAGTGTGGCAATGGTCACTGCATTCCTGCATCCAAAAAATGTGACAGAACGCATGACTGTCAAGATGGTTCTGATGAACGAGATTGCATATATGGTTTGGATCACTTACCCTTTAACCTTTCTTTTTCGTTTTGGTTTCTATAGTTTTATAAGATTTTCAGTAGAGGCTGTGTCACTTTCAACGGGGTACACTCTTTTATTACAATGCCTATCGAATTATGCTTGTTGTTATTAGTGCTTTAAATTAAAAATAATAAAAACAGTGCAAATATAATTGCAATAACGTCCCCAAATATAGGCTATATTGAATTTTGTGACTGGGTAAATTTATTTTTAATATAAAACATTAATACTCACGAGTATTATTTTCTAATTTAGATTTTTATTTAAAGATCTAAAATTATTTTGAAATTGATATGAATGTATTGATTGATATGATATTGAGCTGAGTATTTTTTATAAATCTATAATTTTGAACTAAGCATACAAAACATGAATTATACCCTCAAGTTTCACTTATCCCGTTTTACATATCGCACAGTAGGTATAGTTAGTAGGTACTAATATATTTTTTATAAATATAAATATTTTTAAAGCATTCGACTGATAACTACTTTACTCATTGTTAGTGGTTGTTCGCAACTTCGTTTGTGTGGACTTTATGACCATTTAAATCCTAATAGTAAGCGATAAAACCTACATGATAGATATTTGATGATCTCTTATTGCTCGATAGTGCTAAGCCGGGGGTAAAATTGTCATCATTTAGGATGAAATCTATCCCCAGGTATGAAAACAATATCAAGGGTGTTTTCGCGTCACAATATTTCCTATTCTCTCCTAATTCTTTAACGTGTCCTTGTTTGCCTTTGACACGTATTATTACTCCAATTTCACTGCTGCCGTAGTTTCGGCAAATTCAATACTGACACCTTTTTATTTATTTATATTGGACACTGATTTATCGATGAATATAATAAGCTATAATTCGAGGAACAAATAAAAGAAAGGTGGAATAGTTTGGGTAACTAGTCATTGATTTAATCACCCTCGATATTTTTTAAATTGTGCACTCTTTCTTTTTTTTTTTTTAATCTGTTTTTATTTAGGGACTTTTTAAGTAATTAAAATACAAAAATGTCAGTCCCATCGTTCCCTTAAAACGAACTAAAAATACAAAATACTAACATAAATTTCAATTAAAGTAAATTATACACTATTTAATCTTAAACTTATATAACCATTTAGCTTCAACAGAATTTGGTTTAGACAACAAACATTGAAAGACACCTTAATCCATTAAATTTAAATTAAAACGACAACATAAATTTCGACGAGCCTCAACATTCAGAACACATTCCACCACGAAATGGTGTACATCTTCATCTATTCCACACCATTCACATTTAGGAGAAGTTACTTTTCCCATGAGAAAACCAAATTTTCTTAGTGGAATATGTCCAGACCGAAGCCTAAGCGCGGTAACAAAATTGTGAACTTGGCTTACTTTAAAAATAAGCTATAAAATTTATGAAAAAAAAAATCGACAATACATTTGATCGGTCGAATGCTTTAAAAATCGTAGGCTAGTATATCTGTATCAGTTTCTTTTGTCTCTAATTATACTGCATAACTGATACCTTGGTCACGGTGTATATATATTATCACAGCAGACACTGTATGCATGGCTTATCATTTTAAATGCTCGAGTGGAGCATGTGTGCCAGCTGAGTCCCGATGTAACGACACCGAGGAGTGCGTCGATGGCTCTGATGAACTGAACTGTCCCTGTAAAAGAGACCAGATCATGTGTAACGACGGCTCTTGCATTAACGTTTCTAAAAGATGCAACGGCCGCGCTGATTGTGTTACTGGTGAAGACGAACGCAATTGTGGTAAGTAATGAGCTGTTGCTGTACTATGCTCACAGTGTGGACTAGGTAGAAATTTTGATGTGGTCCGGAAATTTGCTGGAATTTTGTTTTTTTTTCTTTTCCTTTTCAAATTTTTCAAAATTTTGAATTTGCTGTTGTTGCATATTGATACCTTTTACAGGGATCCCTTTTGTTCATTACAAAACTAACAGCAGAATCACTATTTTTTTATATAAGAAACAGCATGTTTAAAAATAATTAATATATATTTATATTTACATATATATTTTTATTTACACTATTAACTATTTCTTTTTCTGTCTGCTAATGATATTTTATTATTTTAACTCAATAATTATCTTTTATATGTTTAATTATTTTTAATACGCTTTAATTAACATATTAATTTATGTATGTGTATGTATATATCATATTTATAACAGGCACCGCTTGCATGGCTTATCAATTTAAATGCACGTGTGGACATTGTGTACCGCGGGAATCTCGGTGTGATGGGACTACTGATTGCCCTGACGGCTCTGACGAACTTAACTGTCCTTGTAAAAGAGACCAGTTCAAGTGCGACAATGGCTCTTGTATACATCTTTCAAAAAGATGTAATGGATGCGCAGATTGTATACCAAATGGCGAAGACGAGCTTAACTGTAGTAAGTACGAGCTTTTAAGCTCAGCGATAGCTCACATGTAAATTATGATTTAACACGAACATATTCAATATTAAACCTCCGTGATAACATTGCGATATGTTAGTAAAATCGTTCTCTGTGTGCCTTTAAAACACTTACTCTATATTACTTTTAATATCAATGTATTGAATTAAGACTTTGATTAAGAAAAAAGAAATATTCTTATCTAGCTTCTAGCTCCTACCTTAACACTAAGTTGCAAACACGATACAACGCAAATTTTGTGAGGACATAATGCAAATTTTGTACATTTATTTACATATTTTTGTATGTTGTAGGAACTCAGCTATGTCCGGCTGGTGTTTTCACCTGTGACGCTGGCTCCAGCGTACCTTGCGCCAAGAGGTGCGATGGCATTCAAGAATGTGATGCTGGCGAAGACGAGCTTAACTGTGCTGGTAAGCATATGCTTAGTAGAAGTCGTAATTTACTAGTATGTAATACTAAATAAATCTTATAAACTGAAATATTTATTCCCTTTTATAGTCTATATAGTATGATGTATAATGTATATTATATATATATATACATTAAATATATACTTATATGTATGGTTGACTTTTTGCTGGATTAAGTGTGTGTAGAGCGGTATTCTTGTAAAATTAGGAATGTTCTTCGATATAAACTTCCAGATATGCTTAAAAGCAAATGCGATCGTTATATTTATAGCTTGGCGAAACTGTGTTTATGTGATGTTACTTAAAGATATGTTGTTGCTAGCGACCCCCTCGCAGCTTCGCCCGCTTGAACTACACAATTTTTTAGTTTCTAATCTGAATTACTTTCGTGTTGTAATGAAATTAAAGTTTTAAAAACCATATCGAAAACCAAGGTATCATCAGCTTTTATTGAACAGCAGTTATTTTATGCCAATTTTGTGGTATAAACTACTTTATAATGATTAGAATTCTGAGATTGTCATACACAAACGCACAGACAAATAGACGAAAAATTTAAAAACGATACTTTTGTGTTTTCTTATACTGTCAAACTGTCCTCAACTTGATTTTATAATATATATATATATATATATATATCTTCAATGCTTTTCTCATATTGTCTTCTACAGACAGCGATCATGTATTACAATTGTATTGTATGTATATACATAGGCTAATAACCAATATTTAGTACCGCTAATATTTTTTTTCTGTGTGTATGAATTTATCACAAAATTAGACTATTAATGACTATTTATATATTTTTTTTATTGAAAATAAATATCTACATATATATTAGGCTATAACATTTTTATGATTTATTTTTAGATTGTAGCCTTCGATGTGACGGGAGATGTATAGAAGATTTCAGAATCTGCGACCAAGTTCCAGACTGCAATGACAGTTCCGATGAAATAGGCTGCGACGATTGTAACTCACCATCAGACTTCAGGTAGTTTATACAATAAAGGATTTTTATTAATATTATTTATAGAATGTATACTTTGCATTGCGATTTTATTGTTTAAGAAAAATATATATTATATTTATAGAAGAAATATGCGAAATTTATTGCTCAAAAATGCGACATTTTTACACATGCTAGTGAACTTTACTATTTAATTGCTTAACTATGTATCCTTGGGCTAGTGATAAAGGTTAATATAAAATATAAAAAATTGTGAAAAGCCTTATCTATTTTTACTTTATTTATAGATGTAAGAATGGTGAGTGTGTCAACACCGCACATCGGTGCAACGGCGTACCAGAATGCGGGGATTTGAGTGACGAGCTTGGCTGTAACGTGACTATGATACCAGAGCAAGGTAACCGACATTGAATATTTTAGGAATTTGTAGGAAAATATATTGTTAAATTTGATATAAGTTTTGGATAAGTTACTATTTTAAACTAATTTGAGTGTTATCCGTTGTGGAGCAGCGGCATAGCGTGCAACTGTAAGAGTAAAGATGGGTTCGATTCCCATTCGGGTGGTTGAATACTCTATGTACTCTTTGCGAGATACAGCGTGAAGCTAAAACAATGTATTTAAATACCCGTAACCATTAATTGCTAATGCTTACTGTAACAAAAATATAAAAATAATTTAATTGGAATAAAATAAATCAGGTTCACGCTGTATGCCGCACGCAGCATAATGGGGAAATTAATGGGATGAGGATCGAACCCACGGCCAGTCTCATTTACAGTCTCACTTTGGCCCTTGCGCCACTACTGGACTGTAATTGGAAATATAATATAATGTTCTTTAATGAATTCCATGGAATGTGTTACAGAGATACCAAATTTGGAAAATAAATATATAATTATATCATATATACATTGTAGTTAAACGTGCATACGTATTTTTAACTAAAAATTTAAGCAAAGAATATTATTTTTGTTCAGAGGGCTGCAGTGATCATAACCAGTTTCAATGTAGAAATGGAGAATGTATTAACAGTAGCTTTTTCTGCGATGGTCATCCTGACTGCATCGACAGCTCTGACGAAGAAAACTGTCGTAAGTATTACTATAATTTGATACGACCACTTAATTATATTTTTATGACAAATAAAATGCTTTTTAACATTTTTCGGCTACCAAGGCGTAGTATATCGACAAGCACCAAAAACTTATATTATATTGTTTCACGTGGCTCACTGCACTAATCACGCTTAATGCTGATGCAAATGAGACACCCAAGTCACGCCTTCTCGTATCTCTCTTTAAAAACTATAATATTATTTGCACTTTGTATGACAAAGCACTACTAACAGTCAAATTACACATACCACTTAGGGATAGGGCAGTATCTATAGACGTTTTTTTTTGTTTTAATAAATAAATACCAAAAATGGTAAGAAACAAGCTGAGAAACACCAGATTAATGAGCCAAGTTGATATACAGCATGGTACATGACGAGGGGTTCGCGGTCACCATATAACGCGCCGTGCCACGAATCGGAATTTACATGTTACGACGGACGCTGCATTCCGCACTTACGACGGTGTGACAATATCTATGACTGTTCGGACTTCTCTGATGAGCAGAACTGTTACACTTCTGGTATCAAATGCCTAATTAACATTCTTGTAACGAATACGCGTAAAATTGTGACTTTAACTGATCTTTATAAACGTTATAAATAACATATAATGTTGAAAATAATATAATCCAATACCTTAGTATTTCATTAAATATAAGAAAAAATTTTCCTTTACCAACAAATATATCAGTACGTGTGTTCCATTTTCTATTCGCCCTGTAAGTTAAATTCAGTTGTCGTTTTAATTTTAATCATTCTGCTGTAGATCTATATGCTATTCGTTACAAGGTCACAAACGTTTCGCCCTTGTGGAATGCTGAATGCGTGTTCGATTTTATAAATTGATATGCCATACCAGATACTACCCCTACCTTTTTGTTACATTTATGCAGTCAATTTCGATTGAAAAAGATTAAGAAAATTATTATTTTATATAAATAGCGCACTTGTTCTTTTTTTACTTTATTGCATGCTTATTACGCTTAGATATTATCTATCTATAGTATTGGAATGAGTATTTACTTAAGTTTTTAAAATTTTGTCGTTACTTAGACTGTATATAGATAGCGATATATAGATAGCATATGTGTTGTAAACATCTTGAATACTCTCCTGCGTTGAAATATAAATTGGTTTCCTATTCTATATAGCAATTTTCCTTTTGTTATAGAATAAAATAGTAGAGTAGGATAAGTTTTAATATAGTTTCTATATTTTGCATGGTAATGTAAGCATTGATTAGATATTGTATATACTTTTATTCTTATGTGTATGTAGATATATTAATTTGATAGACAAAGTTGTTATATATATATTTTTTTAATTATGATAAAATAAAATCGATAATTTATTTCAGCTTGCAACGATGGTTTCTGGCAATGTTTATCGGGACAGTGTATACCTGTCAACGATTACTGTAATGGATATCCCGATTGCACGGATGCGTCCGACGAGAGCGATTGCCCTCCTTTGCTTCCGCCTTTTACAACAGCCAGCCCTCAACCACCGTTCACAACACTAGCGCCTATATATCCAACGCACAGCACCACGTATTTGCCTGCCGTCGATACTAGTGAGTATATTTTCTTTAAATATATATTTTTTTTTTTATCCATATCAGGTGTCGTGTCGTTAAATATTATATTCAATTTTATTAAAAAGATACGATACGCCGTTTTCTCTGATGTTGAATAAAAAATTAAGTAGTTGTATATCTATTTTTATTATGAACAATGAATAGGATGCACAGCAAATGAGTGGCGTTGTGAGAACGGGCCGTGTATAAAGCAATACCAACGATGTGATGGACGCGTGGACTGCCCTTACGACGGATCTGATGAGTTCGACTGTCCACCTGACAGTAAGGCTTTCAATACGCGGACTACAAATCTACTGAAATATTTGTCTAAACTATATAATAGAAACGATTTCTTTTTTTATATATTAATGTATTGAATTTTTTTTATTTTTTATATAGTTTGGACTCCAGTGAACGTATATTTGTTGTTCGTTTCGGGGTAATTGATAACCGTTACAGTTTTACTGATATTAATATAATAGGATAATTCATATAACTGCTTGTTACTTACCACTGCTGTGTATTTGTTTGTGTAACATTTTATTTAAATTATTTTGTAATCTTATTTTAATTTTACTTTGATAAGAAATCTCATGGCGTGTTTATAATTTTGAATTATGTTACTAAAATGATAATAAATTAAAAAGTTTTGAACCTTATTCGAAATGCAAGATGATTCTCAAATTGTAATAAAAATAACAGCTCCTACGTATATATCTAATAATATTGTACACATTATGTAATTTCTTTCTTAGATGTAACTAAAAAAAATTAAATTCTTCTTCTTCCTGGCATTAATCTCGGTCTGCCTTCCCGCTCATCCTACTCCACTTTGCTCTCATGTCCTTTATCACGGCATCCAACCAGCGCTTCCTTCGGCGTCCGAGAAATCTCACTCAAGGGTGAGTGTCAGTTTGTAAATGAGCTTCTGCAGCTCTTTTACTGGCACTCTTAGCTGCTATGCAGTCCAGCCTAACTTCAGGAGAGTTGGATTGCTGCCATTTCTTAAAAGCAAGGCTACTTTTCACGAGTCACCTCCTGCACCTTGTCATTCTACTACCATGTCTCTCTGTCGATGACACGTCATCCCCTAAAAAGACCAAGAACTTGCCTACCCGTCGCAATGATTGCCAACTGAGCTCGATCCCAAGCATCCTGAGTAGTCTCGGTGTTAGTATGTATATATTATGTATAGTTAGACCTTTCACCACTGCCAGAAAGTCGGCTTCCATCAGTCCATTCCGCAGCTACGTCTTGATCCGAGACTTACGTTTCTCGGCTATTGTTTTCTATTGTATTGTTCTAGGCTTTTGCCTGGAATGATCTTATAGTTAACCGTGATGACCAGGGTTGTTAACCTGCCCATATGTTACCGTCTGGTCAATAAGTATTCAATTTGTGTAGAGTGAGACCCGCTATTATACGTGATAAGGTGATTCAAAAGATTTAAACAAATGTAAATTATAAACATATAGTATAAAGGGTAACGAAAGTGTTCATCTATTTTAGAAAATACGACCTAGATAGTATTTTATATTAGTTATGTTTAAGAAATGTAATGTAAACAACGAACGAAGGAAACGGCAGGGCTGTAGCGAGAAATTTTTAAACCAAGTTAAGCTCCGAAAAAATAATTAGAAACTTTTTATTGGAAATATTTAACTTGAAAGTGACAGTGGCCTATTCTGTGTCTAACTACTGCACTGCATTATATGACATGACACGTGACATTGTAGTTCGTTACTCGTACGTTTACTAACATGGTAAATTTTTCAGGATCTGTTGAATTGAGACTTAGAACCGAACCGAATAAACAAACAGTTCGCAACGGTGAGTGATTCTTTATTTATTTTATGTATTTTTTTTTATTTTATTTTAGATTTTTATCATAAGTATAACTTAATGATTCTATTTTACTTTATAATGTACATATGTCTCTCGTTTACAAGCTGCCAAGGCCTTATATACATAATCTATTATTTTGAATATTTTGTATAAATTTAACCCTTAGTTACACTTAGTAATCATTTATACACATTTCTACAATCTTACAAAAGGCTTGGAAGACAGGTGAGCTTGGCAAGAATAGGTATAAATAAATGAAAGGTTTGACTAGATAAAAATAAAATTGCATTCGTACTTATGAATACTTAAAAAAAATTGTATCTCTTAATTGCTTAGCAAATTTAATAGCATTACTGTTTCGGTGATGGCAAGATAGTCAAAATAATATATTTATAAATAAAAATAAATTTATAATAACAAATTATTTTATATTTCTTTCATGGTGGTGGAACAGTTCACTATGGTGAGTCAGTGTATCTATACTTGGGTGCACTATGGGATCAAATTAACATTTAATGATTTTGAGTGATTTTTTTTCTTATTTACCGGCTTTAATTAAATTGTTTCATTAAATAATGATGCTACGTTACAATATTTATGAACTAGTGGTATATATAATGAACATTCATGAAACTATTTATATATATTTTAAAATAATTAAATATTTAATATCTAAAAGTTTTTTTCAAAAGTAATATTTCATAAACATGTGTATGCTAAAAATCAGGGTCCCATTTACATAATACAGCTTTAAAATTATTAATATTGGGTACAAATATTTCTATATATAATATTTATTTATATAAATTCACAGCCGCAAACATACAAAGTCAAAAGTAGACTAAATATTGGTTTACTCAACGATCTTGTCCTAATATTGTTATATCATGGGTTTAATTTAAATTGCATTTTTTTCTAGCTCTAAAATGCATGAAAATAAATTGTAATAAAGGGCAATTTGGCGTACTCTTATATTTTTTTAACTACACCATAACATTTAATGCCACAAGCATGGATTTTTTTGGGAAAATTGCGAAAATTAGATTACTAGAAATTACTTTTAAACATTTAACTATAGGAGGCGATGTGGTGTTCGTCTGCCGAGACGAAGGACCTCTACGAGCACCAGTTCGTTGGATTAGAGAAGGTGGTAGGCCTCTCAAACCGGGTTCCACTGATATTAGAGGTCGTCTAGAGATGAGCAAAGTATCGGTGAGTTACGTAAAATCTTAGATAATAGGCGAATTTTGTTCGAAAACATATTTTCTTTCTTGTATTATTCACTATTGGAAATAAAATGATACTTCTTTATTTAGTTATATGTATTAATTATTAACCATTAATAAAATAATATATAACCTGAATAAAATAATTGTTAGCGGGCTGATAGCGGCGTATACATATGTCAAGCACCACGCTACCTTGGTTCCAGTGGATCCGAATTAAGAGTAGTACTTACCGTAGAAGAACCTGGTAAGTTGTCGACATCTACCTTTCTTATAATATAATAATTACGAAGCAGTAAATAGTGTTGAATTAATATTATTTTTATTTTGTTTTCAGAAGTGACGCTTCGACCGTTCACAGTATGTGCATCTCATCAAGCCACGTGTGGTAACGGGCAATGTATTTCGAAATCTGCTATATGTGATGGTAGAAATGATTGCTCTGATGGATCTGATGAAGAATCTTGTCGTAAGTATTACTACATAGTATTTATTCAGCTTCACGCTGTATCCCGCACACAGCAGAGTACGCAGAGGGAACCTAATGTTAAGACACTCCACTCAACGCCGCGCTTAACCTCGATATCAGAGCGAAGAAATGGAAATATAAATTTAAGTAAATATTTCATCTCCTCGAGTGGGGATCGAACCCATAACCAGTCGGTTTTACAGTCACACTTCGTGCAGATGCGCTACGACTGGCCTTAATAGTATTTATTAAAGTTTAATTATATAAGATGATACTAATTACAGTACCGCTCGTAGTGTAGTTAATATTTTATACAAATTATAAAATTCAACACAACATTTAAGTGCTTAGTTTCTATTTGATAAGAATATTTAGTATGTAAAATAAATATGTTTTACATATATACGAATAAAAGTAGGAGCAACATATTATTTATTTATAATTTATTATTTTCTTTCAGATAAATGTGAGCCGAACCAGTTCCGATGCTTGAATCGCAAGTGTGTGTTAAAAAGTTGGGTTTGCGACGGCGATTCTGACTGTGAAGATGGTTCCGATGAACAGAACTGCGTTGACTCTACACCTGGACAGTGTGGACCCACCCAATTTCAATGTAGTTTCTCTGATCAATGTGTACCAAGGAGTTTCCACTGTGATGGACAAACAGATTGTATGGACAAGTCCGATGAAATTGGATGCGGTAAATACTCCTAACTTTACATATAACATTTGGTTTTATTTGTTGATTTTATTTCTCATTTTATTTTTGTATACAGCACCGGTGCGTGTAACAAGCCCTCCATTCCCGTCAAACGTCAGGCTCAACCCGGGTGATACGTTAATACTGAAGTGTGAAGCTGTTGGTGTTCCTGTGCCTCTTATAAGTTGGCGTCTCAATTGGGGAGAAGTTCCCCCACAATGTACGTCTACGAGTGTTAACGGAATTGGTACTTTAACTTGCCCTGATATGCAGGTAATTGCTGGATTTCTTCCCTATTGATTCATTATATTGGTTGTATTGTTAATAGTAAATTAACTTTAAAATGACTTGGTTATTGTAAATGAATACTACTAAAATCAAATCAAAAATCAAATCAGCTTCACGCTGTATCCCGCACACAGTAGGTAGGCAGAGGGAACCTAGTGTTAAGACACTCCGTTCCCCACTTTCTGCCGAATTATGGAGGCATTGCGTGTTATATGGCAGAACTCAACGCCGCGCTTAGTCTCGACACAATGTTTTCTTAAGTTGCAGTTTCAATTTATTTCAGTAATGATTACAATTTTTTTTAATACGCAGATGGAGCACAGCGGTGCGTACTCATGCGAAGCCATTAATAATAGAGGAACTGCTTTCGCAAGTCCAGATTCGATTGTATATGTAAACAGAACTGGTGGTGTATGTCCAAGTGGATATTTTAACAGGTATAAAAAAATATTTATTATAGTTTTATTTAATGAACAGAATAATGACTTTCAGAAAATCCTGTTCTATAGTTATATAAATAGTTAAAAATATAGTATATAAGTTGACATAATTAATATAATTTTAGCGAGGCGCGATCACAAAATGAATGCATTCGATGCTTCTGTTTCGGTAAATCTACACAATGTCAAAGCGCGGATCTCTTCATATTTAATATGCCTACTCCACTCGGAGAAGGAGGAACCAGGCTTGTAGGTGTAATCCAGAGCCCCAACGGCGACGTGGTGGTCGACAAGCAACAAGTAGAGCAGTACTATTACCAGCCATTGAGAAATGGTGCAACGGTGAGAAACCACAAATTATATTTCATTTTATTTTATTTACTGGCATAAAAATACAAAAAAAAACTGGCATAAACTTACAAAAAAATAAAAAAGAAAACAGATGTACGAAAAACGTGGGTGGTCTTACGGCTAAGTAGCCATTTCTTTCACATAACTTTTAGAGCAGTGGTTCCCAACCAGTGGTCCGCAGAAGCCTAAACATGGTCCGCGAATGATTTTATTTTTATAACTGGGGATGGTGAGGCGAAGTTTCTGTTTAATTATCACAGTTAATCCCTGCTACCGAAAATGATACAAAAGTGGTCCTTGATCAAGAAAAGGTTGGGAACACCTGCTTTAGAGCGAAAAGAAGCTGTCATAATATAAATTTTAAATCATTTCAACTTCCAATAGTACAACAATAGTTACTTTATACTTTTAATATGTTTCTAGTTGGATATTTATATGTAATTGCAAAAAGAAGAAATTGCATTAAAGATTTGCATTTGGATTTAAACATATAATCGAAAGAAATCGAAACTATATTTCTTATCTTTTTATATTAACATTTTTTTTTAGGTAACAAAACTAGCAGATTTTACACCATGGTCCAGAACAACCGCTCATCCTTATTTGACTGTACCAGAGACGTATAATGGCAACCAGCTAACTTCATACGGCGGTCACATCAAATATCGCCTTTCACCTCAGATACCTCAGCGCTTCCGGTCAGATGATAATCTTCCCGACATCATAATTAAGGTACATTACTTTTATATATATATTACTATACAATTTTATCAAAATAAACGTTAATAATATATGAATGGGATGTGAATACATTATTAAATAATAACTTTACAAAATTGTATTGTATTTCTAGGGTGCGTTCCAAACTCTAGTTTATAAGAGCCGTGAGGATCGCTATAGAGATCCTTATATCAATGCACGTCTCACTCCTGGTGGCTGGCAGAAACCCACATCCAGTGGTCTTGTACGCGCTTCTCGCGAAGACTTGATGATGGCGTAAGTGATTGTACAGTTCTCTAATCTAATATTTTATCTTAAATATCGTTTTCATATACATGTTGTACGTAACATTGGGTTTAATTTTTCTCTTTACGACAATAGATTAGACGCCGTCGAGACAATATTGCTTCGTGCTGATTTCAATAACGCGGGCGTCAATATCACTGAATTTAACATGGAATCTGCTCAATCTAACAATGTGGGCCTAGGATCAGCGAGTTTAGTAGAGGAGTGCTCCTGCCCTCAAGGCTACAAGGGACGATCCTGTGAGGTAAGCGACGATAAAGATTAAAAAGGCAAAAAAAATCTTGCTACAACTCAAATAAGACTTTTTTTTTTCAAAAAGTTATATGTAGAGAGAGTTATAAATATTAAGTAATAAACTGTACTAAATGTGTGATGCTTGTATTTTTTTTTTGTTTTAAATGTTATATATTTATTAGATTGATCACTAATCATTAGTATTTTATGAATAAAAATTGGAATTATAATACATTTCTTATATTAGAAATGTGCTGATGGATTCGAGCGTCAGAATTCTGGACCATGGGATGGCAGTTGCGTGCCCAAGGCACCTTGCCCACCCATGACATACGGCGACCCGAGCAGTGGCGGCGACTGCAAGCCTTGCCCATGTCCACTCACAAACCGAGGCAATCAGTTCGCTAGCGGGTGCTCTCTCGGACCTAGAGGAGATGTCATCTGCGACTGTCTGCCAGGGTATTGATTTATGAATTTACTTATGCAATGGAAAATTAGCAATGTTGTGTTGCCAATTGTTATCCAACATCTTTTTGTATTTATATATCATTTTGTAAATAAAAACAGTCAATTAATTGATAGGAATAAATTTAAAAAAAAGGATATATAGATAAATATATATTTTTTAAAATTTTTCCAATTTATGAAGCTTGACTTTTTATTGATAATATATAATTTATAATACCAGTTTTTAACATTGCCTGTAATTGCAGATTTTTAACAATATTTTACTTATAATTTATTTTTACATTTATTAAAAAATAATTTATCATTTGATTTTATTTTACATTATACAAAATATACTAATATTATAATATATTACAGATACGAAGGACAGGATTGCAGTTATTGTGCACCAAATTACGTCGGCAACCCACTGATTGTGGGTGACTCTTGTCAACCAAAACCCACTGACAACTGTAACCCGGTAGGAACTAGTCAAGTCCGATTGCCCGACGAGTGTGTCTGCAAAGAGAATGTCCAAGGACGTTATTGTGATCAATGTAAAAATGGTTCCTATTACCTCTCCGATGACTTTAGGTAGATATTGCTTAATAATAATTAAAAAAATATATAAATAATATAAAAAAAAAATGCTATCAATTTATGTATTATTTCAGACATGGCTGCGCGTTATGTTTCTGTTCTGGAGTATCGTCACAGTGTGTAGTCAGTATGCTGCGACGCCAAACGACCAGTGTCCGCTTCAACGTACCACAAATTGTAGAACAAGTGAAAGTATATAAGAGTGCCCCTATAGAGGTTCTTAGTGCGGTCAGATATAATGCTCCCATTGAAACTGATATACGTCCAGATCTGCTCAGGGGTGAAATCGGCTTGAACAGTTACGAACGCTCCCAACCAGCTATTCTATATTGGAGTCTTCCTATTAAGTGAGTAAATATATAATAACTGACATATAAATAGGCTTAAGGCCAGTAGTGGCGCAGCGGCATGAATTGTGACTGTAAAATCGACTGGGTGTGGGTTCGATACCCACTCTAGGAGATGAAATATATACTTAAATTTATATTTCCATTTCTTCGCTCTGGTGTCGAGGCTAAGCGCGGCGTTTAGTTCTGCCACTGAACACGCAATACCTCCATAATTCGGCAGAAAGTGGGGACCGGAGTGTCTTAACACTAGGTTGCCTCTGCCTACCCTGCTGTGTGCGGAATATAGCGTGAAGCTGATAACATATAAATAATATAGTACAGTAATAGTACTAATTATTGACCATATGCAGATTACTTTTAATATTTTTTTAAATAATACAATTATATAATGAGGCCAATGTGTGATTGTAAACGCGACAGGTTGTGGGTTTGATTCCCGCCCGAAACGTAATATTTAATATTTTCATTCTGTTGTTCTGGTATCGAAAGCGCGGTATTGAGTTCCGACACTCAACACGCAATGAATCCTTAATTTGGCGGATAATGGGGGAACAGGGTGTCTTAACACAAGGTTCCCTCCCTCTGGCTTCTTATATAAAAGAACATACCGATATTACAATACTAACAAGCCTTTTCCTTCTAATCTTTTTAACTGTCTCTCCATATCAGTTTCGCTGGAGATAAGGTTACTTCCTACGGTGGATATCTATCATATGAACTTCACAATGTCCCTACTTTCGGCGCTTCAAAGAATAATGCTGCTGATGTTCAACTTATAAGCGTAAGTCATATTTATATAATGGTAACATATTTGATTATTTTGAATTAATGTAGTATATAACACGGCGTATTTATAAAACAAAACGACAATAAAATAATTGTTATTCACAGGAAAACAGTTTGACTTTGCACTATTTTGGAAACTTCGTGCCAGCAAGCGATGGATACTTAAACGCCAGTGTAAGATTTTTGGAAAGGGGATGGCAAAGGTTAGACTATTTACATATATTTGAAAAATATTTAAATTACATAAAGCTAGTCGTGGCGCAGGGGCACAAAATGTGACTGTAAAATCGACTGGTTGTGGGTACGATCCCCACACTAGGAGATGAAATATTTATTTAAATTTATATTTCCATTTCTTCGCTCTAGTGTCGAGGTAATGCGCGGCGTCGAGTTCCGCCACTCAACACTCAATGCCTCCAGAATTTAGTGGGAAGTGGGGAACAAAGTAACACTAGGTTCCCTCTGCCTACTTGATTTAATTTAATTTAGATTACATGCAATAATAATTTATTTCCGTATGTATTTTTTAGACCTGATGGCAAAGAAGTGTCCCGGGAGCATTTCCTTCTCGCGCTGGCTGATGTAAAGGCTATTCTAATAAAGGCAACGTATTCTTCTAATACTGATGTGGCATCCATAATCAGTGCTAGCATAGAAACTGCATCACCAAACGGGGATGGACGCTTAGCCCAACATGTGGAGCAGTGTGTGTGCCCCGTGGGATATGTAGGCACGTCTTGTGAAGATTGTGCCCCAGGTTACACTAGGTAAGACGTTTTATATATACGCACAATATATTTAAATAATACAAATGAAAATATATATATATATATATATATATATATATATATATATATATATATATATATATATATAATTTTATTACTGTTATAAATTATAGTTAAATATATTTATTAAACACTTATATTTTGTTGACTTTCAGGAGTTCCAGTGGTCTTTATTTAGAATTATGTGGACTTTGCGATTGCAACGGACATTCTACAATGTGTCATCCGGAAACTGGTGTTTGCTACGTAAGATACATTTTCTTGGATATTTTACTAAAATTATCTATTTTTATCTAATTGTTTATCTTGTTGTTTGTTATTTATATTTCAGGATTGTGCTGACAACACAGCGGGGCCAAATTGCGAATTTTGTAAGGATGGTTATGAAAAAGATCATAACAATAACTGCGTGTACGGTGGCACACCTCGACCATCTTGCTAGTAAATATTTTTTATAATTTATTCTATATTAATAAAAATTCTGAGAACCTAATTTAAATACGTTCTTATTACTTTATTTTTTTTTAAATCTTATTATGAAACCGCCGCATACGCCTAATTACTTACATTACATTGTGAAATGAAAAAAATTCCACGTCTAAACTGTTGGGATATCTTAATTAATTTTATTTAGGTTTAAAATATTTTACCTTATATGCTGTTGCCGTAAAAGGAGCGCTGACGCCATCCTGTATATCAGTTAGATTCTTAACAAATAATATATTTAATAATAAATAATATATTATATTTGTTTTTTTATTTGCAAAGAAATATTAACATTATTTTAATGCATGACTAATTTTAGCTGTGACCCGCGCGGTGAGGCGTTACCATGCACTTCGATAGGGCAGTGCTATTGCAAACAGAATGTAGAGGGACAAAGTTGCGACCGGTGTCGTCCCGGAACTTTCGGACTGTCTGAAAGCAATCCATTAGGATGTCAGTCCTGTTACTGTTCTGGAGTTACAAAAGATTGTCATGAAGTAAGTTTATTCGTCATAAATAAAAGAAAATACTTCAGTTTAACGCAAAATGTATTTTTAGTCTAATTATAATGTGTTTTTGAATAATCGATATATAAATATTAATTAGTGACGATAAGTAAAAAAAAATCGCTAATGCTAATAATATAAAAAAATGCGTTGCCATTATATTAATTACTATAACACAATATTTGGAATTTTAAGGCTAGCCATTATTCGAGGATTCCGCTAGCAGCACCTATTTTCGGCGACGATTACGGCGGTTACACTTTAATGGATTTGAACGCTGAACAAGTTATAAACGACCAGTTCGTACCATCACCTAAGCAGAGCGAGCTTATGTATATGTTCTCCTCGCCACCATTGGAAGAATTATATTGGTCATTACCAGGCTTCCCAGGTAAATATGACAAACAATGAAAGCAAAGCAATTTAACAATATAACTTTATTTTTTTGTTATATCCTATAGAATATAATCTTAAAATGAGTGCTAAATTTACGTATAGATATATATATTTTTTCTAGGTAATCGAATCCTCTCGTACGGAGGTACATTGTCACTGACACAGAAATTTGATTCTGGCGGCTATCCAGATGAATCTACCCCCGGAATCGATGTCGTTCTTATTGGAGATGGAATTTCTATTTATTGGAGCAACCCCTCACGTATAAGAGCTGGCGAAGCTTTCGTAAGTTAATTTATTTTATTGCAGGACAGATTTAATTTATACTATTTCATTAGTTTTTTAAATGTATTTTCCAAAAAATACAAATTTAAAACGCTATTTGTTTTGATAATAGAGTTACCAAGTACCTTTGCGAGAGGCCAATTGGTACATACTCAACAGTCCTGATGCAGCAAGCCGAGAAAATTTCATGTCAGTACTGAAAAATGTGAAACGAGTGTTGGTTCGCGCTACACTCTCGACGAAAGCAATATCTACGGCAATTGCTGATGTATCAATGGATACTGCGGTTGAGAGCTATGACCCTGCCTTCCCTGTAGCTACGGGCGTTGAGGTATGTCTTGCATACTGTATAAATTGTGTTGAAAATACCAAATTATATGTTATATTTTTATATTTGTGCTTATATTATTTTTTCAGTATTTTTATTTATTTCATGTGCATTTTTGGATTATAATTTTTTTCACGTTTTTAGGTTTGCATGTGCCCTGAGGGTTATTCGGGTACGAGTTGCGAGAACTGTGTCACCGGTTTCTATAAAGATCGGTCAGGCTTTTGCAGACAGTGCAATTGCAATGGGCATGACTGTCAGCTTGGAAGCTTCGGCAATGTCGTTTGTAACTGCCGTCCACCGTATACTGGACCAGATTGTGCCACTGTTGGTAAGTTGATGCTAATAAAATAATTAAAATTATCTATGAAATAAAACAAAATTGAACTGTACATAACCTGAACACAAAAGAAATTAATTTTATATAAAAAATACCATTAGGCTTAATAATGGAACTGCATCCTACAATACACAACAACCGTCCAACCTTGAATGTAGTCAGAGTTACATTTACGTGCAAATATCGAGCTCCAGAGCCATTGAGTATTAAATTTTTCGTGGATGGAAACGAAGTATTGCCCTCAAAACCTTATTATGAATCAGTACATCAGTCGGACGGATGGCGTGGAGAAAATCAATGGCATACTCTATGGAATAAGACATATCAAGACAAAATTTATGAATGTCGTACGATTACAGCGCGAGGATTTACTTTAGGGGTCTTATCTACTACGTTACCAGAAAAAGGTAGTTTTCACAAAAGAAATTAGCATCATTGTGTCCACTTCCGTGTTTCGGCTAAATATCATGCTTTACCAATATCATCCTGTGACCTGTGCCGATACTGGAAGATATAGAAGACCTGTTTTAGGGACAGCTACTTCGTTTATGTTTTTGTGTTGTTTAGACTAAATGTTACCTTATCCGATATTTGTTTCACCCTCATAAACCCATTGTGTTTCAATCTTGAGACCAAAAAACTGTGTATTGTCATAGCTATGTGCGTACATATACATACTTATATTTTTTTATATGAGGTACATCATGCTTAATGGTTATTTTTTGTTAGGTGGTGACTCAATTGAAACCACGTCGATGCGTCCAGAGCCAACTCCAAGAAGCACAGTCAGAGTAAAGATCGTGAGTCCAACCATCAAAATCCAAAAAGTTGGTAGTACTGTGAACTTCACCTGTGAAGCCCAAAGCAGAATGACCCCAAGACGATTGCCAGTAAACTGGTACAAGGTTGACGGCAATCTGCCGCAAGGTAGAAGCACAGTAGATGAAAGAAGAGGTTTGCTCCTCATTACAAATCTTCAAGTGTCAGATAGCGGAAAGTATATTTGTGAGACCACAGATGGAATGTCTACAGAACAAGCTATCGCGACTTTAAAAGTGCCAGGTAATTATATTTTATATAAAAAAAAATCGTAAGCCGTTACACTTGTACAGACAAAGGGCAAACGCATCGTAAAATATACATTGAAGATGACTTTAAAAGATTGGAACGGTCACTTCTTCCACAATAACGGTCATACTTATCCTAGTACAAGTTCAGTCACATCTAAGCCTAAGTTCTATTTGTTATATTGATAAAATGAATACACGATCAGTTATTATAACAGCTTAGTGTGTAATTGTAATTATACTAAATTTAGATATGGAAACTATTCAAATGTCTATCTAAAATATTTTTTTGATTAAGTATATATCGTAGTGTAGTGTATATCGTAGTGTGTAGTATATATCGTAGTATTATTTAGAAATTGATGTGACTGTATGATATAGTACAAATAAAAGAAGAAAAAAATTCCGTACAGAAAATAATTATTATATTTAAAAAAAACCTCTTTAAATTAAACGAAAATAGTAATTACTGGAGAGGTTTTAGTATTTACAATCAATTTTTCTTTCTTTTAATTCTCTTTGTTTTTACATAAACAATAGAGATAGTTCCATGAAGTAATATGATTATTTTACGAATATTTAATGTTCTATTAACGATTGTAATATTATTGTTATGCTTATATTGGAATAGTCGTACCGGATTGGGTATTATATGCAAAGGGTGAGTTGTTTTTTGTTAAGGCTTTTATGGAGGTAAACAACAGAATAAGAATGTAGCTCCTACAAAAAAAATATTTGACTAAATCAACAACAAATAAACTGATTAACAAAGTAATGAATGGTGGTTGCGCAGATTTAATTTAATAGTATTTTCTTACTTTTGAATACTTTTTTCTCGAGTGAACAATGCGCATAAGTTCATAAAATCAAACTTCAGGGATGACTTATTAACCGTACTGTAGCGTACGTAAGTTTAAGGTAAAAGTAATGTAATAAAATTCATGTTTTTTTAGTGAACGAAATGACAATACCCACCGTGTCGATAAACCCATCTGTGAAGGAATACTATGAAGGAGACAGGATTGAATTAATGTGCACAACAACAGGAAACCCTGCTCCAAGAATATCTTGGCAAAGAGCTTCGAATAGACCCTTACCACTGTCTACAGTTACATATGATGCCCTTCTTATTATTGACAATGCAAACGTTGACGACTCTGGTGAATATAGGTAAATAAATTTATAAATCTTTTATTTCTATATAATAATACGAAAATGAATTGACACCATATACTTCATTGGAAGTAAATTGTTAATTTAATAAATTTAACCAAATTATTACTTTCAGGTGTATCGCTATAAACGTAGCCGGTTCGACTGATCGTACAGCAATTGTGAACGTTCGTCCTAAACCATCCAGACCACCTGTGAGGCAGAGACTGACGGTATCTTCTTTATCACCAACTATTAACGAGGGACAAAGCCAACGAGTTGTCTGTACTGGAACAGCTAATGTTCCTGCTGGATCTATTGATTGGATCAGGTATAGAGAGAAAAGTTATCGCCTACAATATCTTAAAACTTAAAGAAAACTCGTAAAAATATTATTTTATATTAAAAAAAAATACATTGAATCAACAACACGAAATCGGTCGAAAGTGTGGTGCGGAGTGTCTTAACTATGCTACATGCATGATGCAGTGGGAAGTTGATTATTTTATTATATTATATTACAACATTTTCATTTAATTTATATTTCAGGGAGGACGGTACAGAATTTTTATCTAATGTGCGTTCCGAAAATGGAGTGCTTTACATCGAATACGCAGTTCCTGAAAATCAAGGTGTATACATGTGCCAGGCACCATCGGTATACGATGTGAGGCCGGAAAGGATTGTTTTGACTGTTATCGCCATTAATACTCCATCACCAGATGAAATGCCCAACATAACTCTTTCTTCTGACTATTTGAAAATCTCAACAGGAGGAAGTGGTACTGTCGACTGTAACCCACAGGGCTACCCATTACCGTACATCAGATGGACAAAGGTTTGTATTTATGTTTTTTTTTCATTATTGTTTTAACCAATACTAGTTGAACAAAATATGAATGATAAATGTTTCTGTAATACTTAAGCTTAAATTATATATAAGTAAAATAATTTACTTAATCATTCCTTGTAATATAATATTTTTAGGGAACTTTTTACGTTTATTCTTATTTAATCAGCTTCACGCTGAATCCCGTACACAGCAGGGTAGAGGGAACCTAGTGTTAAGACACTCCGTTCCCCACTTTCTGCCAATTTCTGGAGGCATTGCGTGTTGAGTTGCAGAACTCAACGCCACAGTCTATATTAGTATTTAATTATAATAATTATTATTAAATATAGGCTCAATCATCATTTGGACCGGGCACCAGTCAGCGCGAGAACACATTAGTCATCAATAATGCCCAAGAAAGCGACGCTGGCTACTACATGTGCGAAGGCGTCGTGGACAACAGGCCGGTCGTCAATAGATACGTTTACGTTGAGATTGAGCGTAAGTTTATGATATTTATTTCTATGGTTTAGAAATTTATAACTTAATTTTTAACTGATGAGTATATATTTATATATTTTTTTTTGTTTTCACGATTAGTCCCGCAAATGGAAGAGTAGATGGAGGTAACCTGGGAACCTAATGTTAAGATACTTCGTTCCTATTAATACTCTTCCGTTACCTACTGTCCGCCGAATTCTGCAGGCTTTGTGTTGAATGACAGATCTCAACGCCAGACTTAGCCTCGTTACCGGTGCGAGGAAATGAAAATATCATATATTTAATTTGTTCAAGTGGGAATCGAATCCACAACCTTGTGCCTCTGCACCACAACTGGGACGAAGTATATTAATATAATATTTTATAAATATAATAAAAGCATTTGAGCTTAATATGAACTAGAGAGATTGGATCTATATAAGAATACAGTGATTTTTTTACAAGTCATTTATTTCTTTGTGTATTTGAATTTTTATTGCTCAATAACTGTGACGATTGCTTAGAGGAGGACTTGAAAGAGGTACTTATATGAGTAGCTTAATAAGATTGAATAGAAAAGGAGTGAAAACTTGTCATTAATAAAGTTATATTAAATGAAAATAATATTTTTTTAGGTCGCGAAGTAGCCCGTGTCCAAATTTACCCTAAAGGCGAGAATTGGGTAACACTTGGTACTCAATATGAGCTTCACTGTTACGTTGAAGGTGGTTTCCCGTTGCCCGTCATTGCATGGAACAGGAACGGCGGCAGATCGCTCTCTTCACATGTTCAAATGCTGCAAAATAATAAATTAAGGTAATTTACAGTTGTAATATTAAAATCGAAATAAGTGACATTTGGGTGTAAATCTTGATATTTTTATACTAAATTTAAATGATATTTTTGCCTATATCACTATACCTTATCATTTTTATTTCAAATTTGTAGTTAAAAGGATTAAAATGAAATAGTACAAATTTATGTAATATTTTGAGGCCAGTCGAGGCGCAGTGGCACAAAGTGTGACCGTAAAACCGGCTGGTTGTGGGTTCGATTCCCACTCGAGAAGATGAAAGTGGGGAACGAAGTGTCTTAACACTATGCCTACCCTGCTGTGTGCGGGATACAACGTGACGCTGAATTTATGTAATATTTATAGAAATCTGATTCTATCGAGTTAAAGTTAATAATTAGCAATAAATTTACAGTTTCCAAAACGTAGAGGTGAATGACGAAGGTGAATACACATGTACGGCGACTAACGAAGCGGGCTCAGTGAGTGCAAGTGCAACTATCAAAGTTATGTCACCGCCCGTCATCACAATATCACCAAACCAGTACTTACAAGTTATGAGGGGAGATCCCGTCCAAGTCATATGTCGCGCGGAGGGCTACCCCGAACCAGAGGTTTCTATTAAATGTAAGTTGCCACGGCTTCGCCCGCTTAAAATTTATTTTTATATTATATCCAAACTATACAAAGTATTTACATAAATAATATGCGTTAATCTGATGTAAGAGAAGACATCAAAGTTTCATCTAAATCGGTTCAGTAGTATTTAAGTGAAAGTGTAACAAACATCTAGAGTTACACATTTTTCTATTTGTAATATTAAGTATTATATATTATTATTTTTAGCGAGCACGGATCTTCACTTACGCGTGCCACCCTCCCCTCGATCGGCGACGTTAACAATACCGAGCGCGATCCAGGACGAAGACTACACTTGCACTGCCACCTCGTCTGCTGGCATCAGTGAAGAGCAGTTTGTTATTCGAGTGGAACGAGGTGATGGTGGTTTCCCGGGTATTTAGTTTTTCTTTTGTTTTCTTTTTGTTTATTTTTTTTTCTAATTGTGTCAGCGTTTTCCTGTAGAGATACGGGAATAAATTAAGTTTAAACGTCATCATTTTCGTCATCGTCACGTCATCTTACATTTTTTTTACTCTACACTATTTAATTTAACTTTTAGTTGTTTTTGTTGTTCATTGGCTTAACGTTCATTATTATTAATAATATTATAATACATTTATTATATTATGTTTATAAATTTTATTAATATTGTTGTTATAATGGTTCATGACGTAATTGTTATTAATGAAGGCGGAGAGGATTCCAGTGAAAATCAACCTGAACGACCAAGAAGCATGCCAGCTATTGAAGGACAAGAAAGTCGAATAACGTATGTTTTGTTATTGCTTATTATTTTTTAAACAAACTAAAAGTTTTATTCATAAGAAATAAATATATATTACCAAAGACACGATTATTTGAATATTAAATACATGAAATTTAAATGAACAAGCTTTTTTTTAACATTAAACCGATAATAAATAAAATATTTAAATTTCTTGTAAAAATTGTTATAGTTGCAACACTTCCGAGGATTTCGAAGTGAGATGGACACGTGGCCGTGAAGAGGCTTTGCAAAGGAATGCTGTACAAATCGGCAACCAGCTTATTATCTATAATGTATGAATTTTAAAGATACGCTTATACGTTTATATAAATAGGCTAATTTATGTAAAATAATAATATTATTATATTTTTAATATATTTTGTTGACAGACTTCAAAGAGGGATTCCGGCATATATGAATGCACTCTAGTAAACCTACGAACCGGAGAGGTGCAACTATCGGCTCAGACTATGTTAGAAGTATTGTCACCACCACGTATCACCTTACGTCCGCAGACGCAAACGGTACGACCGGGACAGTCACCAACGGTTGAATGTCTTGTCGAAGGCGATGATATTATAAGTGTTTCATGGAGACCAATCAATACATTCTCAAGGTATATTATTTTATCTAATAAAATTTAAAAAAAAACAGCTTCACGCTGTATCCCACACACGGTAGGGATAGGGAACCTACTGTTAACACACTTCGTTTTCCACTTTCTGCCAAATTCTGGAAGCATTTTGTTGTAGTAGCACAACTCAACTTCGCGCTTAATACTTAACACTAAGTTGCTTATCCTTATGTTAAATTTGGGAGATAATTTCATCTCCAAATAAACACACATCTGTATACATAAAATATTAAATTTCTGTGCTGCATAGGCATTAAACCATCCATATCACTGGGGTGATCCCCTCTATAAAATATATCTTAGATACGCCCCTGAGTACATCATTGCTTGTGCTAGTTAATTAATAACATGAACAACAATAATGAAATAAATATTATTTTAGTCGTGTCGAAAGTCGAGGGCCGATCCTAGTATTCCGTCAAATAGAAGTCGAGGACGCAGGAAAATACGAGTGTTTTGCAATGAACAGAGTAGCAAACGCAACTGCTGAAGCCGAAGTTATAGTAAATGGTAAGACTTATCATTTAGATACTATAAAATATGCTTGATTATGTAAGATGTATGAATCACTAAAATAAGCACTTAGACTATAAGATATTAACAGCACATAAATTCAATGAAAGCTTCATCTCATTGTATATTACACTCTCTCACTGTTTTGAGCACTATATTTTGCCCAGCTGGGTGATAGCAGTGAGCGCGACATGGAAATTTACTTTCTTGCGAGGTACGGTTGCATGTCGTTAACAGAATGGAATGTTTAACACTTCTGAAAGGTAAATATTGCATGTGATTCATAGAAGATTCGGATCGAGTCTCGGAGTCTAACGATAACCAGCAATGGGCCCACGCCGGTTCCGAGGTCCATCTCAGCTGTAACGCCTCCCTGCGGAGACAAAAAATTACCTGGAGCAAGAATGGAAGGCCACTTCCGAGATACGTGACCCAGAAGCAGGATGGCTCTCTGTTCATACGCCTTGCGCAGAAAACAGACAGCGGCCGCTACGTCTGCATCATTGCTGACTCTTACGGACGGCAGATTACCAATTACATCGATCTCCACATAGAGGGTCAGTGGGTCGGATGATAAATATTCCCCCTTTGCTTCGAAGCTATAGTTCTTAACCTAAGCATGCTTAGCAGGTGTTGGTGTTCTTGACCTCTTCTATCTTTTTCCTAGATAAAACTAGATAAAACTAACTTTGTTTCTAGATAAAACTAATTAATTAATCTTTTATACTTATATTATTAGTAGTTATTGAAAAGTGATACTTATTTTTTTAATAAAGGTTTTAAATGCTTCGGTACCGACTTCAGCTGTCGTGATGGCGAAAGTTGTATTGATGAGGACTTAGTATGTGACGGCGCCTATGATTGCTTTGACGGAAGCGACGAAATCAATTGTATCACACAATCTGATGAAAATAAAATTTCATCTGGTAATTTGGGACACTGGGTGTAGGGTCTATGTGATGTAAAATGTAATTTGTCCCTGGATAGCCCTGATAGCATTAAAACGTACAAGTTATATTTAAAAGTGCTTCGGTGCATAAAGTATCGTTTTTAGCTTAAAATTGAAATGTTTACTTATGTTTTACATTACAATTTCAACAACTTAATATATCTTACGTTCAATACAGTTTATGTTTTTTGATTAAATTTGCTTTCCTCGCTGAGCTTTAAAAAAGCGACATTAGTAGATCTCAAAATGTGTTTTTTCTTAACTCTAAATTTTAATTAGAGTTCATGATAATGATAAATAACGTCGTGAATGATTTCTAAAGTGACTTTTCACTATCGTAAGCATGCTTAGAGGGTGTGGTGACTGTGGATATTTCAAGCTTCTTTTTTTACTGTTATTTATGTATGGTATTTGTAATTTAGTAGCTCAACATACTATTACAACTGATTTTTTTTTTATTTTACATAAGGTATAAATTGCTTGGATTCCGAATTTACCTGTCACGATGGCAATGACTGTATACCTAAGCAATACTTATGCGACGGCATAGGTGACTGTGGGGACGAAAGCGACGAAATCGATTGTATCATGCAGTCAGACGCAAATAAAATCATACCCGGTAATAAAGCACGGGTTTACGGGATTGTGTGACGTCATTGTGTTGTCGGAAGGGTTGTGATGTTGATAATTTTACTTATACTTTTATATGTATTTGATAAGTAATTATGGGTATCCCTATTTTATACAGCTTGATCGTAGAAAGGAAATGTAGCAAGGAAAAGTAGGTGCAAGGTTTTTTTTATATATATAACATTGAATTGCATACAAAAAATAAATTAAACAATGCTTAAAATTTTATTATGATTGTTTTGCTAATTGGTGATCTGTGTATTAATTTTTTTAGTGAGGTAAAATACAATATGGTATCGGTTTAAATAGATAATGTTATTTATACGTTTAAATATATAACAAATAAGTGTTTGTATGTTTTTAATATTTCTAGCTACACATTATAAAAACATTAATAATATGTAATTCAGTATTACGTTTCCCAAAATTTTCATTTAAAATATATGTTTGTGAGGCTCTTGGTAGTTAATATGTAATTAGATTAAAATATAGCATTTATCCTTAATGTCGTAACAAATGTGAATCCTTAAATTATATTAACTACCCACATTTTACTAACAACTTTAGCTTTGCATGTTAATAAATGTTCTATTATAATACCATCAGTAGTTGTTTAGATGCATTTGCAATTGGCGGTAAAATTGTTTTGTTTACCTTTTAGTGTTTTGAGGTTTATACAAATTTGTACTTATTATTTCTACGAATTCTCATATTATCAATGATTTTAGGTGCCCGCGAATCTTCGGCGTTGGTAGCAATTGATCAACCGCGCAGAGCATATAGAGTTGGAGAGAAAGTAGAGATCTTATGTAGAGCTATGTCCAAAGATATCAGAGTTTCTTGGGAGCGATATGGAACGAATCAATATGTAGCAAATAGGGTAAGTACTGAAAAGTATTTTTATTTAAATTTGTTTATAAAAACAACAATTATAATTTAACATAATTTAATAATTTTAATACAGAGTGGAAGTGTTAGCACTCCTTTTACGGGAACAGCATATGGGGTAAAATATTTTAAACCTATTCCTAAAGAAATTTATCAAGATACTTCAACAGTTTAAACATAGGATTTTTTTTTCATTTTACGATGTTTATCCATACCTGTATTTCGCATGCAGTTACGCATAGATACCAATAACGTAAACACGTACTGCTACAAAAATACTGCAAAAGTTTAAACAACTTTGAACTTTGCCGCTAATACCTACGACTCGATTTCGGAATGAGGCGTATGCGGCGGTTTCCCTTTGATAGGTTTATGTCTGTGTGCATCGTTCTTGACAAATGGCGTTTTATATTATAACAATAATTGTAATATTTATTTTGTTACGTACGTTTTTCATTTTGGAAAAAAAAAAGATTTTTTAATTGTACTAGGTTTTATAGAGTAGTTAAAACTGCGGTGTCATTTAAAGCGGTGTTGACAGTTCCACCCTTTATAAACACTAACATTTAAAACTATGACTATATTTTTCTATTAAAATTTTTAATAAAATTTTGAACAGGTATATGGCGACGGTGCACTACTGCAAATAACGGAAGTGCAATCTTCAGACGCCGACGTTTACAGGTGCACCGGTTATGATGGATTTGGACGCAGCACCTATGACGACTTTGTCCTCGAAGTGATACCCGGTATGATAGCTAGCTGTATAGTTTTCATTATGTTAAAAAAAAACAAATAATATTTAAATTCCATTCCATTTACATATGCTGTGTCCGGTTTCAACAATTATAATATAAGCATATTATTTAATTTTAATAATTTCCTAAAACTATTATCATATTTAAATATTTTATTTGTTATTTTAAGGATCAAATGAACCATCGTATCCAAAGAGTGATAGAAACACAACATTTACTGCTCGTCTCGGAGATACAGTAGACCTTCCTTGTATACACAATTTGGGCAACGACGCAACAGTTGAATGGAGACGTGAAAACGCACAAGTCATACCCGGTTTCAGGCAGAATGAGGTTAGTGAAAAAAAACATACTTTTTTCTTTTCAACATGATGTATTATATATATATATATATGTATATAGGGGCCATTCAAGTATTACGTAAGCACTGTAGAGGGCGGGGGGGTCTTGAGTCTGCTTATTTTTGATGACATAGGGGAGAGGGAGGGGGGGGGGGGTCAATAATTGCAAAAAAATTGCTTACATGAATGGCCCCATACAAGTATACGTTAATTACTGAGTAAAATGATATAAATGACTGAAACTTCTTACATTAATTCTGTTGAAAGAGCATAGTATAAAAAGCAAAGAAACACATCAAGAATACTACTAAAATAGCATCTATAGTATAAAGTTATACCGTATGGACGACCACTTCTTTTTCTGTCCCAAATAAAGGAGGTTTTATTATATCATATGGAGAATTTTAAAAAGTTGTTCAACTTCGTTCCATTTTCATATCACAATTTTTTTTATTGGTGCGAAAATAAGAAAACACAATGAACAATCGTATAACAATGGCATTCTAAATTCAAAAGTAATATTTTGTTTTTTTAAATAATAACTGTCCTTATTGCCAGACTATATATTCAAGAGTATATATATTTTAATATACATAAAAAAAATCCGGTTATCAATTTAAAAGGGCGCGCGATAGACGGAGGGTGATTGTAAGCGCAACAGATTGTGGGCTCGATCCCCACTCGGTGAAATAAAGTATTTAACATTATCATTTCTTTGCTCTGGTACCAAGGTGGCGTTGAGTTCCGCCACTCATCAAGCCATGTCTTCAGAAGTGGAGAGCGGAGTGTTTTATCACTAGATTCCCTCTGCCTACCTAGCTGCATGCGGGATACATAAATAACGGCATTAACCTGAAAAAAAAATACATTTTGTTTCGTTTCGTTACTGTATATATTTTGACATAGTATTATATTGTATAACAGCGCGATTTACACTTGGAGAGCGTGTCTGAAGCGGACGCGGGGACCTACATATGCTATGTCTCCAACGATCAGGCGAGAGTAGAGACACGTGCTACTTTAAGGGTGTCAGGAGTAGTGCCAAAGTTCAACGGCGACGGTTGGCTGACATTGCCAAAATTAAAGGACGCATACACACGTTTCGACATTGAAATCTCCTTCAAACCAGCAGGTACTGTCGTGATACTTATACTTTATGTAAAATATGTTGGATTAAAGACCATCGAGGTGCTTGGGACACCCCATAACTGGAACTTGGCGATGGTTATAAATGGACACGTAGGGTATGATTTAAATTTGTATCATTTCTTTGATCTGGTGAGACAAGGTGGACGTGTATGCTCATTAAGGAGGATTCACATTAGTTTGTTCTCGGTCCGATATGACTCTGGTATTTTTTTTAAACTTGATACAATGAAGTCCGATCAAGCTCCTGTTCAATCATGCCTTTAAGAATATTTTTCATAAAAAAATATGAAACTGGACCGAGAACGAATCGTGACAATATGGTATGAATCCTTCCTTATACAAACTTTTAAATTTGAGCAGAAAAAGGAGAACAAACTAACATGTTAATATTTACAGATTCCAACGGAATTATCCTATACAGCAGTCAAAATGACGATGGAACTGGAGACTACCTCATCCTACAACTGATCGATGGCGTGCCCGAATTCACCCTCAAGTTTGATACATCGGCACCATTGATTGTAACGGGAGATCGTCCACTACAACTAAACGCTTGGCACACAATACGATTGAGTAGGAGCGGCTCCAAGAGTAAGCGAACATAAATTATTTTTATGTTTAAGTTGCAACGAATTTAGTTAAATTCAACAATAACTTTTTATTCATGAGTCTGCGTTTACTAATAAATAAAAACACATTTTGTTATTAAATAAACAGTTAGAGGTAAATTTTGTTAGTTCACATAAGACACACGTACGTTCATTATAAAATAACTTGTTGTAAATATAAATATTCAACAGAAAAATATCATTTTGTTTAAAAAAATTATGACAACGAAAAATTTATAAAAAATGTTATTAACAGTAACAATGGACGTGGACAACACTGGACCATTTGTAGCAGAGTCGTCCAATGCATTCGCTGTATTAGAACTAGGTTCAAATCTTTACGTCGGCGGAGCACCGACACAACGTCCTCCAGAAATCGACTTCGCTTCAGGGTAAGATTTATGTAATTAAAATGTTTCACAGTTTTAATGTTATTATTACGCCTTTCTATAAATTCTTATAAATAGTTAAATAAAAAATGTATAATTTTTCTAAGTTTATATGATGATGATGAGGAAACTATTTTAAAGTGGAAGAATAACCAAATTATTCCATTTGGAACATCTTTTAAATTTTTATACTTTATTTAATATAATTTGATTGGGTTAATTAAGTTAACCCACAATGTTACAAGTATGAATTAAAATAATATGTTACAAAGATGTAGCTAATCGTAATATATTTACTATCGGACAGATTCGTCGGCTGCGTCAGTATGCTGATCTTAGGTAAAGAGGAAAAGAAAATAATGTCAGAAAGTATCGAGAAGTACAACGTACACGACTGTGACTCTTGTTCACCGAACCTTTGCCAGAATGATGGGATGTGCCAGGTAATGTAATAGCTCTATATCGCTCACAGCAGAGTAGGGAACATAGTGTTATGTTATGTCTGTTCCGTATTTTCCGCCGAATGTCTCTACACCAAAGTCTGAAAATACAAATTTAAATAAATATTTCATTTCCTCGAGAGGGAATCGAACCTGCAACCATTTGCATTTATATTTATACGTCGCACATATGATTATTATGGAATTTAACAAAATTTGCATAAATTATTTTAAATCGTATTTAATAAAACGTATTTCTTATGATCAACAGGAGGCGCGTAACGAGCGGGGCTATATGTGTATTTGCCCCAATGGATACGCAGGATTGAACTGCGACCGCCTCGGAGAGTCATGTAAGCCAGGTCTCTGCGGTCTGGGGAAGTGTACTGATACTGCTGATGGATATAAATGTACCTGCCCTATCACCTACATAGGCAAAAAGTAAGAAATATAATAATATTATAATATTGTGGAACTTCAGAAGTTTATAAACATATTTAATACAATATTTATCCTCTAGTATCTTTAGTCCTGTGTTTTCAAAGATCAACCGAGGTCTCACCCGACCTCTCCTACCACTCATTTTTGCTTTATAAATCTTTTTTTCCATTCTTTCATCACTCATTTGTTGGACTTCTTAAATTTGTTTGTTCTCTTCTAAAATAAAAAAATATATATTTACCCTGTCTATAGGATTATACTGAAAACAGAACAGATTTTGTTGTTAATTTATGCATATCCTTTATCATACGCCATCTAAACGGAAGTACTATGCTAGATTGTGAAGAATTCATGATTTCATAACTATTTAACGAGGTGGAGGTGTTTCGATTTACGTACATAATAGTATAGCATATGATTATTTAGAGGAATTATATGATGACGGTGTTAATTTTATGTGAATATACCTTAATCGTTTTGCATTAAATATAAATGTTGTATACAGGCCTAATAAAACACAAACGCAGCATTTTATCGACTCTTTTTGGGCACAGTTAGAAAAACGTAGCAGGTGTTTAGTTTTACATGATTTTAACATAGATTTGTTAACGAATAGAAGCGATACAGTTAAATATCTCAGTATGTTATCTCTTTCTTGTAGAAACGGGCTATGAAATAATAAATATGATTATGATTCGCGTTGACCGTCCCCTGCGCCATGAATGGCCTTTCTGCGCCACGACTGGCCCCATATTTTTAATATGTCTATTTGAATTGCCTATATATATGCATAGTAATAATAAAATAGCTAATAATATATTTTTGTCTTACTTTAACATGATTAATATTATTTTTACAGTTGCAACGTGAAACAAAACATAGATTACCCCGCATTCACTGGAAGCGCCTACCTCGCAATCAAATCACCTAATACTTCCCGCGTCTTACGTATGTCTATGGAGATCAGGCCGATGTCACCAATAAGTGATGGCATAATCATATACTGCGCACAATCTGACCGCGGATACGGCGGGTTCGCTTCCCTGGCTGTGCATAATAAGCGACTTGAGTTCCGCTTCGACCTTGGAGACGGTAATACACTTAGATATAAAAAAAATACTATATTTAAAAAAAATATTAATAGAGTTATAAGAAGCTTATTTATTACAATAGGAATATTTTTTATTTCCATATCAATATTTGTAAAGTTATAGTGAAATTACAACATTACAATATAATAAATAAAATAACGTTTCAAAAACATGCTAGAAACGAAATACATTCACAGAACCTTTTAGTAAAATTATTATATTCCTGTTATAAATAATTAAGTGGCACAGCGGCACTGGGTCTGACTGTAAACGCGATTGTTGTGTGTTCACTACCCACTCGGGCGAATGATTTTTCATTTCCTCGCTCTAGCAAAAAAAAAGACATAATGCGGGGTTGAGTTCCGCTACTAAATATCACAATATCTCGAAAATTGTCAGAAAATAAGGCAATGGACTGTCTTAACACTAGGTTCCCTCTGCCTACTTTATTACATGAAAAAGAAAGAAAAGAAAAGATGTAAAAAAAGATGTTACATATTAACATACCCTTTAAGATATTCAACGATATATTTTTTAGCTTCACGATTCATCCCAGGAATCTAGTATTAAACCAATCCGTTCCCCATTTTCCACCGAATTCTGGAGTCATTGCATTTTAAGTGGCGGAACTTATCGATACCAGAGCGAAAAAATGATAATCTTAAATATTTCATTTTCTCGTGAATATATATATATATATATAATCTAGTCCTCAACCTGTTGCGTTCACAGTCAAAAACTTATACCCCTGCGTAACAACTGGCCATATTTGAGATATTCAATTTATGTAAAACACTACGTTTAAAAACAAACAGGAAATCCCCCCATCGTACTCATCAGCAACAAGACGCTACTATCCAACGAATGGACTTCAGTAAGGATAGCTAGAGTTGGTTCCGACGTCTCTCTACAAATTGATTCGGACAACTACAGAGCCAAACTCGCATCAGCTAAGGTGAGCTTTAAACTACACTTAGATATTGTATATTACTGATAGTATATCGGTTTTTTTTTACTGTTATATATTATTGAGTTCTTTGGGAAATGTATAAGGACATTTGAAAGACAGGTATATATTAGCATTGCCATATTTGCGAGTCTTAGTAAAATATATTAACTATTTTGTATTTTCTCCATTTTTTTGGACGTACAAAAAGCGTCGTTGTGTAACTCTAATGTTAACGTTATGTTAATGCTATGAAGTTATATTTATAGTGAATTCAATTATATGGAGTTTTTATTTTCAGGATCTGAAATTTGAAACTGCAATGTTTGTCGGAGGCGTAGACGATTCCATCATTCTTAACAACAACACCGGCGTAACCGGCGGCTTTAGCGGATGCATTAAGGATGTAAGCTGTCTACAGTATCTCTTAAAATATTAATTAACTTAATTTCATTAGGTTTTTAGATCTCTTTCAATTATCGATATCAAGTAATAAAATAAATAGAAAAATATCTAATATACCTCATAATTTTTATAATTTGTAAATCATCCATTTGGATTATTTTTTGATTACATTTATTTTTAAATAATGGACTTTAGTCAACGGAATTTCTACTACAATTGAAAATATTTTTCTTATACTAAAACGTATTTCAATATTATAAATCAAAAACGAAACGAATAAGACCAGGTAATACGTTCCCTTATAGGTAACTCTTCAACAAGGCACCCTCAATTTAATCAACGCATCGATCCAGTCTGCCAACGTTCAGGAATGTCAGTACATTCGCGGTGATATTCCACAAGTAAGTTACTCGAGTCGCAGCAATTTTTTTATTAACGTATTCATAAAAATTTAACTTCTGTTAAGACTATATTACGTGTTCTGTTTTAGTAGGTGTAAATTTAGAGGAATTAGAGTCAAGATTTTAGGGGTAATTTTTTACAGCTCTACAATATAATAAATAATGGTGATTCGGTAATACCTTTTAGACAAAACATTTATTATCTACTATATTTTTCTAGAAATCGAAAGTGGGGAATGGAGTGTCTTAGCATAGGTTCCCTCTGACTACCCTGCTGTGTGCGGGATACAGCGTGAAGCTGATGATACTCATTTAAAAACTTTTAAATAAACTTAATACTCTTAAACACAACCTTTTTTTTGAACACAAAATTTATTTCAGTCAACCGTGTGTTCGTATTGTCAAAACGGCGGTAACTGCACGTCCCCCGACATGACAAGCTGCAACTGTCCGCCCGGTTACATTGGAATCTATTGTGAAGAAAAAGTTACCCCACCACCTATGCGGAGGCCGTTCAACGATCCTTGTGCCCTCCAGCCTTGCAGAAATGGTGGCACCTGCAAGAAAGATTTCACCGTTAGAATGAATTATACTTGCGATTGCCCTCTAGGTCACGCTGGAGCCAATTGCCAAATGCGTAAGTGGTCCTTGGTATAAGTTCAATAACTTTAATTTACATAACTTAATATAAAATACCCTTCGTGGTGTAATTTTTGACAGTGTCTAACTGTTAACGCGTGGTTGTGGGTTCGTTTAGAAATCTCATTTGGTAAAATAAAGAGCTGCGGTGAGAATAAGACATAAAACAGAGTGTTTTTTTATACTAGACGTTATTTTGTTATGCGGGGTAGAGTCAAGCTTATCTTAGCAAGAAAGAAAAAAAACTTCGCTTTTTTATTTGTATAAAATTTTTATTCTTTTCTACAAGCTTCACTTTACGATAAAAATTATAAAAAAAGGTTGCAAGTGGCTATTTAAAAAAAAAAATTAATAACTATATTTACAGCTATAACTTTGAATTAGATTAGACTTAAACAATTACATAAGTTCTATAGATATTGTTAAATAGTATTATTTTCTGGTTTGTTTTACCTTTTATCTTTTAGCATACAAGAATGACTTGAAAAATTGTAATAAAAATTTATATTTCCAGCATTGGATCTGTACAACAGTGTCGGTTTCGTTGGCAACGGATATGTAGAGCTACCAGCGGAGTATTTGCGATACGACCAATTGGAAAGATCTCCAGAGGTCATAGCGTTGGCGTTCCACACTACTAGCGATGGAGTTCTTCTTTATCAAAAGGAAGCTGAGCTCTCGTATGGCGGGGACTTTATACTGATAAGAGGTAGGCAATGACAAAAAAAATCTTTCCCGTTTCCTTTTCTGTAGAAATTGTATAATGTTTAAAAAAATATATAGTAATCAGAAACTGTAAAAAAAAATTATTTTCTAAGTAAAACAATAAATTGAAAAATATCAGACGAACGGTCTTATAGATTATTAATAAAAAATATTTTTAGATAAAAAAGTAAGTGTCATTTTTATTTTTATAGTTGAAAGAGGTGTAGTCGTGATGGACTGGGACTTTGGCAGCGGGCGAAATACTATTTCTGTGGATGAAATTCCAGTCGATGATGGCGACCGGCATCAAGTAAATAATGTTTATATATAATATTATTAAATTACTGAATATATAATGTAGTTATATTACATTATCTTAATTAGTCTTACTATATACGTGACAGTTGTGGGTTCGGTTCCCACTCGGGGGAATGAATTATTATTTATAAATGTAATCAACATTTTCACTCTGGTACCAAGGCGAAACGTGGCGTAGAGTTCCGCCACTCAACATTGACAAGAAAAAATTCAGTGTCTTAAGTTCTTTAATGTCACTCGGTTGCCTCTACATGCCCTGCTAAATATACGGGATACAACGTAAAGCTAAAATAACAATAGTCAAAAACGACTTTATTACTAGGTATATCCCAAACGCCTTTTCTTACTATTATATGGTAGAGACAAAATAATAACATGTAACTACACTTTGTCATAATATTTTTTCACTTTTAGATAATAGCGAAGGTGTATGAAGACAGACATGTAGAGTTGTCTGTCGATGCGAATACGAAGACGGCTGTGACCAACGGTATATCGAACGTTATGAACGCTGATTCCAACATCTATATAGGTAAATATCTCATCTTTAAATATTCTTGAGTTCTGAAAGTGGAGAACGGAGTGAAACATTACGTTTTCTCTATATACTCAATATTTTTTTATATATAAGTGCAAAAACTATAAATATAATTAAAATATTTTTTTAGGTGGTATTCCTGACTATTTGAATACGGAATATAACTACCCAGGACTTGTTGGTTGTATCGAACAAGTAGAATTTAAAGATCCAGAGCGAGCCGTCAATTTGGGTAAAACGGCGGTGGCTGGAAGAAACGCACAGCCATGTAGAGAGTGAGTATATATTTAACAAAATATACTTATATCTAAATGACATTATTATTAACCTGAACTATTTAAATAAAATTAGGAAGGGTAACGTAACTTTAGATAGAAAAAAATATCGTTTATCGGAATTGAACCCTTAACAACTGAGTTAAAGTTCCGTGAAAGTTAATGGCCTTTCCTAGATGATACACTTCGTTACGACATATGAACAGAATATGCAATTTTTAAACGTTTTGTTATTTGATATTCCGACTATGGAGAAAAAATCGTTATTCGATTAAAAAAAAATACAAATGCGTAATATTTGTTAGTAATTATAAAAAAAAATACAAAATAATTTAATTAAGAAAGTATGTGGCAAAATCAAATTATTTAGCAACATCGCCCATATCATTATTCACATAGGATTCGTTTCAAAGGTAGTGAATTTTCTCTCCATTTTTATAAATAATGAAAATTAAAAAAAAATTACCATGATTAGTACCTATTAAAAAATATTAAATATAACCATAGATTAGACTAACATGCGTAGCTAACATTAGTATACTAAACTCGATATAGACATCGTAATTGTTTGCCTTGCTCTAGTTACATCTGACCTAATGTTTGTATTAACAAAATTACGAAATGTAGATGGATATTAACTGTTAATTCTATTTCATGCCGCTTGGATACCTAGTTCCATGTTTCCTGACGTTTACCCCTTTTTCGAAGAGGTCGACGTATTTGAATCTCCCCCACCCAAGTACCACTACAACTCCCACAGTAGACCCATTCCATTTGCCTTTCTCACCTTAGTGCCGTCCTTTTTGAGCTTTACAAATATTTACTTCCATGGACAGATATCACCGTTTGACTGCTAATCAGATGACGGTACGTAAGTAACTAACGGAAGTAAAACATTTAGGATAACCTAAATTAAATGTCAATTTAAGTTAGCCTAAGCTTAAATTAAGTTTTAATTTAAATTAATAAAAAAATTAAATCAGCTTCACGCTACCCGCACACAGCAGGGTAGGCAGAGAGGACGTAGTGTTAAGGCACTCTGTTCCCCACTTTCCTCCGAATTCTGGAGGCATCACACCTAGTGCCCCTGCGTCAAGACTGGACTCAATTTTAATATAAGTTAGCCTAAATGTTTTACTAGCATTATTTTTTAAGTAACCTGATTAATTAAGCATTCTTATAAATTATATTAAAACGTGCAATGTATTTTCTCTAATAATAAATTTTCATATTATTAATAATTGTCACATTTTTTTTCTTCTGTTACAGTCGGCCGAGCTCGTTCTAATACAATATCAACGACAGCATATCTACATGACTTAAGGTAAAATTATTTTGTCGATTAAACAATTCGTTATTTTGGTCTATTATTTTTTTTCTTTGTTTTGTTACTTTTATTTAATTAAAAATGGCTAATAATATGCGCATTTGGGAATTTCATCTGTAATTTACTATATTATAATTTATTTTGAGGAGGTTGAGGCATGTTGTGGCGCAGTGGCACGAAGTGTGACTGTAAAACGAGATGAAATATTTACTTAAATTTATATTTTCATTTCTTCGCTCTGGTGTCGAGGCTAAGCGCGGCGTTGAGTTCTGCCACTCAACACGCAATGCGTCCAGAATTCGGCAGAAAGTGGGGAACAGAGTGTCTTAACACAAGGTTCCCTCTACCTACCCTGCTATGTGCGGGATACAGCGTGATACTGATTTCTTTTTTTTTTTTGATAATTAATTTAATATATCTTTGTTTCAGATAGCAATTCGCTTAGTTCCCTCGACTATAAGATATCCTTTTATTAAGGATAATATTATATATCTCTCTACATAAATTTCAAGTTCCAAGCATAAAAATGTCAATTGAAAATTTTAGACTATAAGTAGTTACTACATATGTTGCGATTCCGTCTCACACTCGCGTCAAACGGAACGTGCTGCTTCGAACTTTGTTATAATATTTAGTAGAGATTTATTAAGATACTGTCATATTTAGTATTAAGATAATACACGAGGACAATATTAGCTGAGTACTAGGTAACTCGAATAATTATTTTATCTTATATTATATTCATATGAACAAGCCACGTTCTACCACGCGTCGCTGCTCCTCCTCAAGAGCGATATATATATGGTGCCATAAATTGAATGTAATTGTTATTATAGAAGTTAAGGAAGTGCATAATATTTATATAAATATTTTTGTCCGCCATAGATCACTTCATTGCTACTTTGTTAAGTTTCTGGATCTATAGACATTCGTTTATCATGTGCCAAACCGGTCCTGTCGTATGTTAATTTTAACCACTGCCAGTTAATTGCTTTTATATCTTAATTATCTCCTAAGTGTGTAGTGCCACTCTTTTATAACGATCCTATGTTAAGTAATTAGATTATATTTACTTTTATTTTTACCATGCGTTTGTACATTTGTCTTATTAAAAATCAACTGCGGTCGCATTTAACTTAAATATATCGCCAGTGATTTGTTTCAACCTTTATACATATTTTATATGATATTATAAAATTATTATTGCATCAAATGTATTTGTTGTATTTAGCTTGGCTAAGTTACTGTGGGGTTAGTTAAATGTTTAATTAAAATGGCGAGAAATACGGATAAAATCATGTGGTTGTCGCTTTGTAACGTAATTAAATAACTATTAAATGCTACTCATTAACTGTCAACGTATGTGCTGCCGCTGAGTAAACAAATGCAATTAAATAAATAAAAGTTAATAAATATTTGATATTTTATTTCTTTATCGATATTTATTATTAATTAGATATAGAGTAACCCTAATTCTTTTAATGTTAAAAAAAATAAATATACAATCATCGGCTGCAATTCCTAAAAATAAAGATTTGTCTACCAACCAATATTGGGTTTGATGTATGTTTAGTCTTTCAATGCCAATATATATTTATATATATATATATATATATATATATATATATATATATATATATATATATATATATATATATATATATATATATATATATATATATATATATATATATATATATATATATATATAGTCGAGGTCAAAAAATTAGAGAAAATTATCTAATTTTTTACAAGCAATTAAATATCTATTTTCAGCTAAAATAATGTAAAAAATTACTCTACTATAAGTTTTGACTATTATCTTCTTTTAAAAAGGAGGAGTAAAATATCCATAGGCAATATTTCCATACCGATGTTTCTTAAAGTACCAATAATGGGATGTTCTCCAGAATTCGGCAGAAAGTGGGGAATGGAGTGTCTTAACACTAGGTTCCCTCTGCCTACACTTCTGTATGCGAGATACAGCGTGAAGCTGATTTATTTATTTTATTTAAATCGTGTAACCAGCGTTCAGATCACCTGATGGTAAGTGACTACTGCCGCCCATGACTCCGTGCAACACCAGAGGAGCTACAGGTTCGTTGCCGGCCTTTAAGGTGGGTTGGGCGCCGGTGCCCGGCATTACCTGATGCGAAACGCAGTGGCATACCACTACTTAACGCCACTTTTAAATGCCGGGGTGTGGTAATGATCCGGTCGAGTCTGCCCATGCGTGTTGCTATTGCTGGCGACGTGACTCTACCACACGTGCTTTAGTCGCCTCTTACGACACCACCAGTACCAGGATGATCCTATTCTAGGCCGGGATCACACGGCACAACGAAACGAACGAATTTTCAAATTTTTATACGTTTTCTAAATAACTACTTTTCTTTCCAAGTGTGGAATAACACTTCAAAATGTCAAAAATATGTCATTTATTATTTCAAATATAACATTGTTATGTATATATATTTATATACTATTTAATGATATTGTATTAATTATATTAATATTGTATTACATGTTAAACTTGTAACACTATTGAAAAATAATAAACATTTTTTAACAAAAGTTGAGTTCGAACTTCAACTTTCATCTCTATCAGATCAAGAAATTATATTTCAAATAAAAATATTCCACATTTTTAGATCCTTAATCTAGTAGCTACTGTACGCCGATGATATTAGATTAAAATATCCAATATACTGTGCAATAACGCTGACCTAACAGATTCATATATTTTTCTAAAATATTATTATTATAGGTAATATTTATGTTTATGCAAGTTCATATATAAATAGTTGGTTATATATTTTTAATATATTATGTTATCTAGGTGTGTAAAATAGGGAGGAAAGCGCATCTTGAACTCTCTTTTCCTTAGAATCATTTCCTTTAAACTTTGTTTACTAAGGGGACCTTCAATAATGTAATACTAGATCGTTCGTTGTAGTAAGCGCGAGTAAACTTCTGAAGTCGCATATTTGGTACAAACTGAGTGTTTCTGCTGAATTTTAATAAGTAGTAAAGGGTTCTCACCTAGATGTGTGATAAATCCTATATGCTGTTTTAAAGTGCATTTGCTTTACATAATAGCGGTCTAGGTAAAACGCATTTAAGTAAGAGACAAAGGAATGTACTCACACTCGTTGGCAGTTATAATGAGCAGGATAAAGTCAGAGATCAAAGAGGTGATATTATTTATTATAATATTCATATTGATATTACTTAACACTCAATGCCTCCAGAATTCGGCAGAAAGTGAGTATCTTACACTAGGTTCCCTCTGCCTACAATGCTGTGTGCGGGATACAGGATGAAGCTGATTTATTTATTTTCTATATTGATATTTGTAGCTCAATACACGCAATGCAATACGAATGGGTGGTACGATGGGTGAACTACCCTTTGGCCCCTGTTAAAATCGCCGTAGCCACCCTCTCCCTTGACAGGAATGAAATTTTATTATAGATATAATCAAAATATCATTCATTTATATCTTCATTTCTTTGTCTGGTGTCGAGGCAAAAGCGCGGCGTTGGTTTCTGCCAGTCAACACGCAATGTCTCCAGAGCTCGGTGGAAATGGGTGAACGGTGTGTCTTACCACTAAGTTCCCTCTGCCTACCCTGCTGTGTGCGGGATACTCTTAGACGAGAATATTCTTCAAATCTGTTGTAGTTTTAATCAATTAAAGAAGACTGCCGTGTCTGCCCATCTCTATGTATCTGACATTTATAAAGTTTGATATGCTTTTTAATAAGTATCGTACATTCAACATTGATTGATGTCACGAGTATTACACTGTTTGAGGATAATATTTGTTTAGGGGTAACCTTTTGCCGTATGCGACTGCGATATTAATTTCGGATAGGTTGAAATTTCCAGCTTCATATTTGATTGACGAAAAAAAAACATTTTACCAATATAATAAACGTGAAACGCTCGAGAAATTAATTTTGGTATATTTTAAAATAAATTTTGCTTACATACAGATATTTTACAGTTGTTCCAGTAGTGTAATATAAAGAGCAGCGTCACGTTCTGTTTATTCTATTCGACTGATCATGGCTAACCAAACTGTCTATTTATAAATGTTGGGATTTACTGTCAAATGAGGAACTTTTATACGCTAAATTTACACAATCGTCAAAGTAAATGTACAATATATTTGTCCATATATTATTTACAAATTGATTTGATTTTAAAATATAAATTATGCAATAGGAAATAGATAATTTCTATACAGTGTTGCTAGCGCTATTTAACAGTAGTTTTTATTATGTTAAACTTATAAAATATATAAAGTTAATAAATCTACTCAATTTACAAATTACGATACGTTTGAGAACGGTGGTCTTAAACTAAACGTATCGAAGACCACGTACATGGCCTGCGGAAGCCCGGACTCGAGCACAATCTAGAGCTAGACCTAGACCCGAATGCCTAAAGAAGCACTGGTTGGATGTCGCGATGCAGGACATGAGAATGGTCTGACCACTCAGGCCGTTACAGACCGTGCAAAGTGAAGTAGTATAAGCGGTAAGGCAGACCTTGGTAACATACGCCGTGATTAATGCTAAGAGGAAGAAGACCCAAAGTATAATATATGATTTTGTCAATATTTCTTATGACATTCGCATAAAATTATTTTAGTTACAATACAGAAACTTATAGTACAGAAAAATAAAGTAGAAAGCGTAATAAAAAATAATAGAAGTTATTAAATTGAAATTCCTTTTTAATTATTTTTTTCCCTTGCGTAAAGATGCCATGGTGGAAATTTTAAATCTGAAGGAGGAGGATACTCTAAGTATACGTATCCAGGAGGATACGTATACTTAGAGTATATAAAATTTCAAGTTTTATCCGTGTAACGTCACGTCAAGTAACTTGTATTTGATTGTTAATAATATTCAATTAGTCATTGACATACACTTAGTGCTATAGATATCTACAGGCCATGTTGGTTCACGTCATCTAAATCCGTCTTCACATGGATAGAAATAGGAATACAAACACATGTCTGAACTAAGCAGAAGTTGAATTGGAAACTAAAGACTTATATTCAGATTCTCTGTTTCGTCATGCAGTATGATGCATTTATGTACATAAGGTGCCGTACCTCATGAGGTAAAAACGGACCGTGTAGGATCATTTTATTGCCCATCTGTCCGTGTGTCAATACCATTTATCTCGAGCCCGCGTTTAGGTATCAAGATGAAATTAATATTACATATTTAAATCTATGGTCCCTTGAAGCATTGTAAAACATTGTAGGTCAACGCAATCAAAAGATATTGATTTAATTAACCTATAGGATATTTCCCGTGGACCCACAGTTCCGAAATTTGATACGAAGTGAGAACTTGTAATACAAATAAAAGATAAAATTCGAAACATAAATAATTATAGGTAAATCATAGAAAAAATAATTACAAACTTAGATTTGTAATTCTTTCATACAAAATGAATGCATTTACCCGTAAACTTAGTTTGTCAATTTTTATAAGTTCTTTTTCCCGTTGATCAATCCGACTCGCACTTAACCGGTTTCTTAAATTAAAATCTAATTAGTAGATATTTATATTTAATTGAAAATTCGACTATCGAGACAAGAAAAGAAATTTTCTTATTAATCGATCGCAGCGAAAAAATAACACAACGCCTTCGAAAAGCAAACAAATTCGTCAAGAATTCAATTATATGAGAACATTAAGAAAAATTTTAAAAAGAATTAAAATTTTTAAACTAGATTATTTTTAATTACAAAAATCCTTCAATGCAAAGAATGTTTTCAGTTACATATAAAACATTCTTGCCATTCTATGAATTCATACTCGTATACTTTAATGAACAAAAATGTAAATATAACAAAAAGTTAGCTATCGTTAATAATTAAAAGTTAAGTAACATGTAATTTAATTTTACATATATACGCTTGTCGATCAATTTCATGCAAGACTTGTATTGGATAAAAATGCTATACGAAAGGCCGTATTGACGTGTTTATAGAAATCAGAGAAGAAGTAAAAATCATGCAATCAGCGGTAAGGAGCTCATAACAACTACTGAATATTTATAAGATATCATCTTACTTGCATTGTTTTTTTTTTATTTGACGTATAATTTGAACTATTATACAAATTCTTAACGTTTCCTTAGTTTTTCTATTTGTTGGTTGTCATCGTTTTACACTTGTTATAATAACGAATATGAGCTAAAAATAAATACCATAAGAATGTCAAAAACGTTTATCTTTCCTACGTCAATTCGACGAGGCAACGTTAATTAATTTGTGCTCATGGGCTCCCTACGCCGTGTGAGCCACCATCCATCGTAGAAACAACGGGTCGATTGAGATTAGCTAGAGTTACAATGCTTTGTCAAATTGAATGATGCAAAATATTGGATACAATCCAATATTTTCTTTTTATGCGCCTTTGATTTGACAAAGATTAGTTAGGGTTAAGAAAAAAATTTCAGCTGCAGATACTGCATATATTGAATTTAAATACAGAACATCTGAAATAGTCCAACGAAATGATCCATAATAATTAAAAAAATATATTTAAAAATCTACATTCTCTTATTATATAAAATAATTCAAGAAAGAATAAAGATTTATTAAATTCATTCGCAAAAATTATAATTGGTTTCATAAATGATTAGTTTACACAGAAATTATTTTTTTAGTAATATAATAAACTGCCATTTATTTATTATTTTCAGGTGTATATTATTTTGACAGCTGTCACTCAAATATCTCAACATTTATATGTTACCTGTAAACCAGACAACGGGGAATATTTTTTTTTATTGCCCCCAAAAATTAGCCAAAATCGAAACATTCGTGATCGTTCTAAGCCACACCCTATTAAAAGCTATATCTTAAGAAGATTAGCTATAGATAATAATATAAAAAAATATTTTAAACATGTATCAAATTCTGCTAGAGACATTTTGTACAAAAGCTTACTGAGAGAAGATATAAAAGAACATATCCATAATGCTTCAGTCACGGAAACACAAGACGAAATGGAAGTGTTAGTTGAAAATGAATTATTGAACGCTTTGTCTAAAAAAGCATCCGCTTTATTAGACAGACCGTATGTACAGAAAAAAGGTAGAAATGACTTCTTGGTGATACATCCTGAGCTAAACGATCCATTTGTGACAATAGTGCCTAATGATATGTATTATAACTCGGAAAAAAAGTGCGTAAATTGGCTGGATGATTGTAATCGAAAGGGATTGCGAGAGAGATTGTTGCTAAAAGTTAATTCTCCTTATTAGCATTCATATTTATATTGTACTACTCTCCATATTCAAATATTGAATAATGTTTTATTAGTGATATAATACGACTACACGATTATTTTTTTTCCGGTCCAAAGTGATGTTTCAAATTGATATATTAAAAGACAAAACCAAGGGCTTATTACATTTATTTAAGTACAACATTGATAGACATTTTAATTATCGGAATGCCTACATTGACAGAATGTTTCTTTTCTTATAATTGATGACATTCTCCCCTTCTAATAAAATAATTCATTAAAATTAAAATACAATAAAATATTATAAACGTAATAATTAAGATAAATCAGAAGATGTTATGATTTATCTTAATCCGCCACGTGCACCTCGAGAGAGCGCGCTGACAAGGTGTCCCCCAGGCGACGCGGATAAGCATCTAAATAAGTATATTTATTAATTTTTAAAGAGTGATCAATCATTTTCTGATATGATTGCATTAGAGGTTTTTTTCGCAAACATTGGCAATTTGTCCTTTCTTTTGATACAACTGGCAAGTTCTTTTTCATCCACAATAGGACTTTTTACCTTACGGTGTACCGCAGAAGAAACAAAAACGCTTTCGTGGTGTGGTTGCAGCAGAGATTTCGAGTGTATGTTTATTAAATGAATTAATATATTACTATATTGCCATTGTATAATTATGGGAAGTTTAAATAGATATAATATTGCTTAATTTATAATTTCGTCTGATGTATAGTTTTCTAGTAAACGTTGTCTAATTTGTGGAAAATCAATTCCAGCGATAAAGGTATCACAAATAAAGTCACATTTGTAATATTTATTATTTTGAAACACTTTTAAATTCGCAGTCATGTGTCTCTGATACTTACGTGAGATTATTGTTTATATATTGTTTATGTTATTGTTCCTCCCAGAAAGAATGTGGCGAGCATTTCATTTTTTGAATTTTAATTTATAAAATTGAAACTTTTGTCTTATGGATGATGATGAACCGATAATACGTTTTCTATCTAACTTTTCAAAATTTTGCTTTTGGCGACTCTTAAGTGTTTTTAAAATATTCGTTTCTATTAATATTAACTTAAACGTTACATAAAGATAATAAAATAAAAATATTAGCCACTTCCAGTAAAAGTATAATTTGCAATCAGAACAAAATTTAATCCACGGGCTCCACGTATCATCCATTTCATTAGGGCAATGCGATTGAGCGGCTATTATTTATTTTTAGAGTATTTTGATACGAAATTGCAAAGCATTTAGCTACATCAAAGCCAGGAAATTTGACGGTTTCCAAGAGGTGCGGGTTCTAATCCCACTACGTTAACTTTTTTTATATAATTGAATTAAAATAAATAAAGGTAATAAATTGTGTAAATAACATCGGATTCTAATAATAACAACAACGCGTGAGATCGGCGTGGTGAGATCACTTACAGTAATTGTAAATAAACTAGCACGCTATACTTATCTATGCGTTTTATACAAACACAGATTGTGTTAAGCCTTTATTTATACCTAGTATAACATAAACATTTTTACGACGCGATGGTTCAACATTACAACACACGTTACATACAACGACTATATATACATATATATATATATATATATATATATATATATATATATATATATATATATATATATATATATATAATTTCGTGTACTCCGTTCCCTATTTTCAATCGATTTTTTTGATAATTACGTGTTGAGTGGCGAAACTTAACGCCGAGCTATTGCCTTGGTTCAAAGGCAATAGCTCGGCGTTTAGTTAAAAGTTAATGTGAAGAAATGATAATATTCATACATAATATAAATATATTAAATAATTAATAAAAAAAATATATATTAGAAAATTTTCTGAATAGTTGAAACAAAATAAGTATCTACTTATTTTAATTTAAGAACTTAAGAAATTTTTAATATTAGAAAATATACCTAACTAATTAAAATGAACAAATAGTAATAAATAAACTAAATAATTTTGAAAATTAACTAAACGAAACTTACTATAGATAATATCAAATATCATAAGCGTAGAATAAATATTTTAAAGTATTTAAATTAAAAGCAACATGAAATATAATACCAGGATAGAACAGAACTTAGCCAAACCAAAAAATAAAAAAATCTAAATAAATCTTCTATTAAATAAATGAAGAAAACCAAAGCAAAATATGAATTAATATTAAACGGTAAATAAGTATAATATAACATAATAATTAACAGTAGATAAATGTATCTATATGTAGAGGACATATATGAAAATTCACAAAACCGGTCGTCGGTCAATCCGTAACTAAGCCCCCGAACCGTGCGGCTCGTAGGCTAAACCATTTTGGATCAGTAATATCTCCTAAAGTATTTAAAATGATAGTACAGTATAGAATATTTTCGATCTGGATGAAATGTCAACGGTGATTTTTATATTTTTTTATGTGTGTGGTTGAGTCAGGGCACGCTATATAAGCGTTCAGGGAGACCATTTTCTGCAACCTTTTCTTAAGACAACGAAATTCCTCATACCTAGCGACGTTTGCTTAGCGTCGGTTGTAATTAACATGTCAGACAATAAATGCAAATCAAATAGAAAGATATATATCAGAATATTACAAATATGAGAAAAAAATGGCCTATAAGCATCCCAAAATCCTTAAGTAAATCTATATGTTATTTTATCACAATAGAATCAGCGGTTTGGCCGTGATTGCGTCACAGATAGTACCTATGGATAACTGACATATCGTCTATATTAATATAATAATACTGCTGTAAGACTTAAATATAATTGTAACAAGGAATGTACTACAAGGTGAGGGATGTAGATATATTTAATATTAAAACGTGCGATAAAAGATAGATCGAAAAAAAGTACCCCCCATAGTTCTCGACGTACAGACATAAAGGGTTGGTAAGTTAATAAAACTATTATTTCGTTCTGTTAGCGACCACTGCAGTGTTAATCAAAAATCGGAATTTGTAGTCCAGCTCTCCTACACTTTATTTCATACAAAATGTCAACTTTGATAAGGTATACTTTTCGTGTATCTTCATTTATATCAAACTTGACCGAAGATGTTGATTGTTGTACACAATATATAAAAAATCCTAAAAACATGCTTTTTCCGTGTACTCTGTAATAACTACATATTTACTAATTGTATATTTAACTAATATTATATGTAACTAATTTAATATGTAAAGCTGATATGCAATTATTACAGTAATTCTATTATTCAAATGTAAATAAACAGTCTTAAAATAATAATAGCATGTACATAACGTAAGTAAAAAGAAAGTAATGTTACAAAGATATATACAGAAAATAATTAGATATGTAACGCAGCAAAAAAAGGCAGTGCTCAAAGTATATTATTGTAAATATCAAGTATCAATTGGTCGTATTTTTTAACTCAAAATAATCGAAAATCCTTACAGAAATTAGGATAATATAATAAAAAAAAAACATATTAGACGATTACAGATTGAAGTAATAAAAAAATATAGAAGAAGTCATTGTACTTAGTTGTCAATCAAATCTATTTCATTAATGAGTATTTATGTAGTTCAAGCGGGCGAACCCGCGAGCAGGACGCTAGTAGTCTTATAAAAGTGATTGTTCTAGTGTAGCGTGCAAACGTAAAATGTTCTGCTTAAATAAGCCAAAGATGGATAGACATTTCGGAAATACAAATATTTTCCGTACTAAAAATTGTTTTAAATGCAAATATAATATATTAAAAAATCTATTTTAAAGCAATTTATACCAAACGAAGAGTTCATACAAATATTTACACAAATAGATACAAATACTATATGTCATTTGTTCTATTTATTATTGTGTGACCTGGAACAGATTGGGGATACCTAGATTGTATTCCCAGTGTGATCCTAGGGATAGCTCAGTCGCGTTTGACGTTCCGTTGGGTTCATCGCTTCCCTTCGCGCTTGTAGGAGTGACTAAAGTTGTGATATTAAATTTGTGATGTGAAAGATCATGATAAAATATGCAAAAATTAAAATAGTGAAAAAAATATGGCGTTAATATAGTGATAATATTTTAACAAGTGATATCCAAATTAATGAATGTCTAGAAAAGTGTAATGATATAAAAATAATTCAAAGTGTTACAATATAAAATTATTTTTATTGTAATTTAAATAATATTTTTATGATAATAGTGTTTAAGTGATAATAATACATGATAATTTATTAATTCTAATCTCATATATTCGAAATAAGAAGAATTACCGGTGGGGAACGGAGTGTCTTAACACTAGGTTCCCTGCCTAACTGCCTACTTTCTGCCTTCCCTGCTGTGGGCGGGATACAGCCTGAAGCTGAAAAAAAAATAAAAGAAGAATTAATGGTGAGTAAGAATATTATTCAAATTTACTCTCATTTTAAAATATATTAAATTTTCATTGGTCAGTGATTAATTTGCTCACTGAAATCGTAAAATTTGAATTTTAGCACCGCTTTGAAAAGTTCATTGAAGGTCACTGAGAGAGTTAATGTACGAGTACATTGCGTAGGAAGCTAATTTAAGGGAACCGAAGGGGATGGACCAAAAAAATTAAACAACAATTAAAAATGTTTTCAATGAAATGAACTGATTTTTTTAAGTATACTTTTTTCCAACAACAAAAGCAGCAGATTTTTAATAGTAATTTTTGTTTTCTTTCTATATCTTTGTCTATAAATACGCATATAATTAAATGGTTACATAAAAATATATATATGGTCTTAAAATTTTTTAGATGACTATTTTATATAATAATTATTTTATTTATTTCGAATCGTTTTATAATAATTGGACTAAACTGAAAATATAATTATTTATTAAAGAATTAAAAAAAGGATATACAAATTTCTTGTTAAGGTAATTTTTATTGATATCGTTAATTAAAAATTAACGATATCAATAAAAATTAATATTTTTTTAATATTTAATATGCAAATGTATTTATAATATGATTCATAATAAAAACTACTTTTATGTAACTTTTATGTAAAAAAAATGGAAAACTAGGTATTTTATGTCTAGCAAAAGTAATTTTGTTACCATTTTAAATCGGTACGACACTACACTACAGTATACTACACTGGATGTCTACTAATATGTCCACATGTTTTGTGTGGACAAAATGGAAATAGCTATTCAGTGATAGGCTACAGATGATTAATTCATTTTGATAAAAGCTGCAGTCTATAGAATTCTGACTTATATTTTAAGCGTATGTAAATAATCTAGATAGAGAATAATTTTGCTAACTAATTATTTACATGGAATCCATATATTTGCATGGAAATTAAATATAATTTGTATGGTTCAAAGTTAATTGGTATTTAAAAAAAACAGATGTATTGACATTGTAGTATTAATAGTTTATTAAATTCTCATTGTTTATTGCCTCTTTTTTATTATTGTCTGAACTAATCTTGATGTGTTATTCCATATTAATTTTATAAATTAATTTCCAGATTAAATGAAATTAAATAATGTTATCGCATAAGTTATTAGATATTCTATGTTTGTCGAAATAAAAATTCTTTAAACTGAATCTCCTATGAAGTCAGTGGTATTTTTTTTTAATTGAGCATGGTATCATAACAATACAGTTTTCCATGCGTAAATATTGACTATATTATATTATTTTTATGACACAAAGCAGTATGTGCATTTTGTGTCCTTTACTCACGGTCATTTGGATTGGTAAATAAGTTATTAACATTTAATGGAGAAAAGCCTCGACCAATATCTTAAGAGGTTATCGCTCAGCTGTTAGATCAAAAACCGGATGCAACAGGCGACGGCTTGAGACGGCGCGTATTGTGAGGAGGTTCCTCTCTGCGGAGCCCTAGCCATCGATGGCTTAAACCCTTGTCCCGCCCTCAGTAGAGTTTTTTTTTTATATTTTTAAATGTATTTTTTATAACATTTTTTATTTAAAAATGTAAAATTTATTCTCTTGTATAATAAAAGTGTATTATATCATAATTCTAATGACGGCAACTTCAGCTTGCTGATCTATTTTACAGGTAACCATATATTGTAGTCTAGAGAAAATATTAAGCTTTAATTTTATATATAATTCACAAAAAAATTTACTACAAAACACTACACCAGGCAACGAAGATGAAGAGTTAGCAACCATTATTTTTAGATCCTTTACATTATTCTCTTTCAAATAATGTTGGGTTCCCTAAAATCAAAAAATCAGCTTCACGCTATATCCCACACAGCATCGCACTATCCGCCGAGTTCTGGAGGCATTGCGTGTTGAGTGTCGGAACTCAACGCTGCGCTTTGCCTCTACACCAGAACGGAGAAATCAAAATATAAATGCAAATAAATATTTAATTTCCTCGAGCGGGGATCGAACCCACAACCCATCAATTTTACAATCTTATTTTGTGCCCCTGTGCCTTAGGCTGCAAAAAAAAAAAAAATATATATATATAGGCAATTTTCTAACATGTTTCTTCTGCTATTTTTTCCCTATGGAAACTTAAATCTTGATTACAATTTTATATATTAAATATATTTTATAATGCTTAATAAATGTTTCAAATATTAGTTACCATGCCTTCGAGATAGTGACACTGTTGTTAGTTGGCGAAATCTGATCACATCTCATGTAACGTATACATAAATTGCATTGGATTAATGGTAGGACACAAATTCACATCGACATGCCGTTTCGCAGTAATGTATCAATAATACAGTATATATATAGTACAGGCGAGGGTTCGTCACTAATAGAGTTGTACTTTGAACCAGTCAGGCCTTTTTGCAGTAAAGCTTATTAACGCTCAAATATTTCTTTTGTTCAACCAAAAAAATTTTTTTTTTATCATGATATATTTTAAGATATTATTTAAATATTTATTTTATTTGGTACTTATTTCGGAGCAGTGGCTGTTTGCTTAATGTTTTAAAAATATTTGTTATTTTTACACAAAGTGCAACAAAAAATAATTGGCTTGTTTAAAAAAACGGAAAAGACCAATACGTTACAGTAAAAGACCAAGAAAAACTTGTTGTTCAACAGGTTTCTAAAAATACGTTAACAAATAATAATTAGGATCATCCGAAATATGAGATCATAACGTCAAGCTATGAAAAAATATAATGATAATAGTGGACAACCAATCCAAGCAGTGATACAAAATGATTTTTCAAAACATAAACTCATGGAAATCCAATTAGTACCACCAAAAGATGGCAATAAACCAACTTCTCTATATGATAAGTATATAAGTTTCTGGTACGCTGAGGCTGGAGTATTATTTAATTTTTATTTAAAATAATAAGATGTAAAAAATATGCCTTTTCATTCAAAGAAAATATGTTTTTATGACTTTTACACTTATTACTTAATCTTCAATAAGAAACGTAGTGTTCAGATATTCTACTTCTTCATGAGCGTGCGTGAAGATATTTATAAGAGTGGACCTGTCGCAGTGGCTTATTATTGTTTAATGAAAATGTGGCATGAAATTTATGTTATATTGTATTGTAAGCAAATTCTATAAAAAGAAAGTAATTGTAGGGGAAAAAGACAATAAAAATATGTCAATCGGGGCGCGCAGTGCAGTGTCGTGTTGTGGTACTTCCCCTGTCCCGCCTGATCGGGTCCCAGGAGAGGTATAATTAGACTTAAGTTTCTACTTTCGCCCTATTTTTATTTGACACCCCCTCTGGGAACCCCAGTAACTGATATGGGCGCGTTTATTCCTGCGCTCAGGATTTCGCGATCGCGTATGACCATTAAGGTTAACTCTCCCAAGACGCACGACAGAACTAACCAAGATTTGAACCCGTTGACCAACACCCGGGCACAAACTTCCATCGATGCGGAAATGGAAGTAGCCGTGAACTCCGCAGACAGCGGTTTCGAGGCTGTTGTTACTAAAGCGGTAAAGGGTAAGGCGTAGGTCTTCGAGAAGACTGCGCCTTCCAAAGCCTCGGACATTTTTTTCCCCGCTCCCCGCTGGGCCCCTTAGACCTCTGCGATAGCGCATACAGCAGTCCCAGGACTAGGTGTCTGACTGGATGATCGCGCAGAAGGTGAACTTTACATCTGCTTGCACCTATGATGGCATTAAGATACATATCAAACATATAGACCAAATGTGATTATTTTTATATTTTAAAAACGTTAACCACTTTTGATTTTTATAGTATGCAAACAGTTGTATATTTATTTGTAGATCTAATTATTATTTAAATTCAAAATAAGAAAATTATTGCCAATTTGCTTAATTGCATTTAGCTTTGAACTGAAAAAACGCAAAAAGGTTGTGTGCGTCTAATACTTCGTGTGGTCCCACACAATTCCCACTCTATGCATTTTTTGCCTTAATTCAATTTTGGATTTATTTTATTTTGCATTTCAAGTATATTTGACAGATTTTAAAAATATATTTAAAAGCAAATTTTGTTACAGTATTTTATTTTGGATAAAACATTTTAACCTTCCGTGGATTATCCTACACGGATTTGCAATTAAGCATTGTATGTTTGTATTAATGTATTACATATAAAATAAATAAAAGTTTTCTGTTTTCAGTAATTCTCTAAAACATACATATTATAAAGAAAGATTATATTTGATTCTATAGTAACGCTTCTTTAGTATATAATCAAATTTTCCTCAGTAGGAGGTTGTGGTTTACCGGCACAGCGTCTGTTTACAAAGAAAGTAGGGACGGAGTGTCTTAACACTTCCTCTTAACGGTTCCGTCTGCTTATTCTGTATGCGGTATACAATGTGAAATAAAAAAAAACTATATTTATATATTTTTTTAATTATTTCTTATGGCTTAAAGCAATGAGTAAGTTTTTTATATAAGAAAGTTAGATTTAAATTATTTTATTTATTATTAGATTGTTTTTTTTTGTTAGTTATTTAAATTTTCTTACAAAAACTGGTTACTTTTAATATATATAAAAAAATCATCAATAAGGTTATAAGATCATATCAATATTTACGTTGGTATTTATAAGCCTTAAAAGTCAACATATTTTTCTCTACAAACATCAAAATATGATAAAATATTTTCTTTAAAAACTAAAAAATAATTTAACCAATTCCATACGTTTCCAACCAAATGTCGATTCAATTACTATAGGAAAATATAAAGTGACATCGCGAGTATTTAAATGTCACCACTATCGGGATCGCTGTCAAAGGGATTGTACGGTTGATATGCAACAAGTGAAATATTTCAGTGCACAGTAATGTGTTTGTGCAAATCTATTGATTATTACCATTTATCTCCGGAACCACTGGTCCGATTAATGCGGGGAGTGGGTTTGGATTTGATTGGTGCAAGTTCTTAGATGGGTATTACGATAACGTCTCACCAGAGGACGTTTAGGCTTCCTAAGTAGAAGATATGAATTGGCGTTTTTATAACTATCTTATTTTAACCGTCGTGGGAATTTCATTTTTTTTGTACTCAAGATCTTATAATTGTATGTATATTTAGAACAAACGGTAACATAATCTTAATATATAGAATTATCGTCAATTTAACGTTTTGTCTCTATAATCTCAGGGTAGGGCCGGGTACACGTAGAACATCTTCGTTCTTTATTTTTAGCCTATTACAAATAAGAAGTGGTAACTTAAATCTAAGGAAATAAAAGAAGGAAAATCCGTCCTCCGTCATCGTTGATTTTGAATTTCTTTATTCGTTCTGCAATAATAAACAATAAAAAAAATGTACAAACGAGTCAGACTCGCCTATCCAGGGTTCCTTGTCAGTTTCAGGACTGTATATGAGGAAATCGGAACGGGAGTACTATATATAACAGTTGATAAACTTAAGTTTGCCGGCATATGCGCAGATTTTGTAATTAACATGAAAATTAAATGAACCTCAATTGAAAGTTTAGAAGAGAATAGAATAGAATACACTTTATTGCACACAGAAAAACAAAAGAAATACAAAATACAGATAATAATATATGTTTGTAATAGTTTTTATCTGTAATTTGTAATATAACTATTAATTTCCTTTGTTTTTTTTTCTGTATTGGTAATACAAGTTGCAAGTGCATCTGATACTTATTTTTTTTAAAAGAAAAGAAATGTAATCGGATGGCCAGTCGTGGCGCAGTGGCACAAAGTGTGACTGTAAAACCGACTGGTTGTGGGTTTGATCCCCACTCGAAGAGATGGAATATTTACTTAAATTTATATTTCCATTTCTTCGCTCTGGTGTCGAGGCAAAGCGCGGCGTTGAGCTCTGCCACTCAACACGCAATGCCTCCAAAATTCGGCAAAAAGTGGGGAACGGAGTGTCTTACACTAGGTTCCCTCTGCCTACCCTGCTGTGTGCGGGATATAGCGTGAAGCTAATTTAATTTATTAAAATTTTTAAAAATGTAATAATAACTAAATTGTGTAATAAACCTTCCATTTGATACGATATAGTTATAATATATTTTGTAGCCGACGGCCGTGAGGAGCACCCCAACTCTGTCTGGCTACTGAGCTTTTGCGCTCCTTGTGCTTAAAAACGGGACAGAAATATAATGCGTATCGGGTCAGACCATAGACTACATAGAGATATAAAATAGACAGGCCTGTGTCATATCGAATTAACAAATAGGAAACTTGCCTTGTAATAAATCAATTTCTATATTTTAGACGTTCACATCGATGAAAAACGGATAACGGTAATCCTTTTTAGAAACGCCAATAAAAAAAACAATCTTTATAATAACTAAAAAGTTTATTACTTATATTAGATTAATTATAAAAATTTAAATTAAGAAATGCACACAGCAGAGTAGGCACTCCGTTCTTCACTTTCTGCCAAATTCTGGAGATGGAACTCAACGCCGCGTTTTGCCTCGGCACCGAAGCGAAGAAATTAATAATAAATTCAAATAAATATCTCATTTCCTCGAGTGAGGGAATGGAACCTACAACCAATCACGCACTCGTGCCCCTGCGCAACGACTGGCCTCACTTATACCTACTGGATGTATCTACGTAGTGGCCTATTTTTGATATTATAAATCATGTTATTTCTTTCTCGTCATAGATTAATTTATTTTATAACTAGAGTTGCGGGCTTATGAATCCCCCCAAATAAACATTAAAATTTGTTTTGTTTATAATAAAAGATTCAACGCTTTGTTGGTTGTAGCTACCGATCGTGTCTGTATATAGCTAGCTGCCTATGGGAGTTTTGAAACATCTTGATTCTGGATTGTTCAATAAAACCTACATTTAAGAAGTGTAGAACGATACAGACCAGATTTTAATAGAACATTTTACGATGTGCCACGAAATAGTAGTGTAAGAGATGTTCTACTCTTATACTGAACTGACAAACACATCAAAATAAATCTAAATACAATGACAGATGTCATTTGTTGTCACTCAAAGTTACAATAAATAGCATCAGCAAAAAAATATGTTACATATAATAAATAAATGATAAAATTTTAAATCGCCTTCGAAAAGTAAACGAATTTGCCTCAAATCGTCATTAGTTAATTTTGATTTGTTTGTACTTAGAACTGTTATGCCTTTAAACAAAATGTACCTACACCAGGCGACCGACCGACCAGGCGCACTGACCACTAAGCCATACGTTCAGGCTGCCTGGTCGGTTTCCAGGAGGCGCGGGTTCGAGTCTCGCTACGTTAAATTTTTATACATTTCTAAATAATTATACAGATTATATGTATATATATCATGATATTTTAAAATTATTGAAGATAAATATAAATTTGCTTAAAAAGTTTTAGTAGTTACTAACTTATTAAAGTACAGGTGTACTTTAATTTTACTGTAGCCATTTACATGATATGTCTATTTGACATAATGAAATTAGCGAACATTGTCTGTAAACTAATATATTATTCAATATTGAAAAAAATATATTTTCGAAGAATACAATAGCAATGAAAATGTTTCTACGATCCCACTAATATTATAAATATAAAATCTTGTAAGAACGAATGTTTGTTTCACCTTCACGCAAAAAAAAAATACTGACCGGATTTACATGAAACTTTACAGTACTATAGCTTATACACGTCAAAGATAATATACGTCAGTGTAAAAAAATAATTTGGCTATAATATAGCAATAAGTTTAAGCAGACAGAGCCATGCGTGAGTCGCTAGTAAGCTCATAACTTCTATTAAGAGGTTAGCTAAATAAATCTTATGCCACATTTCAGTGTATTTTATGTTATTTGTTGAAAATACCAGTAACAAATTATTATAACGGATTTGGCCCTGAACATTCAACGTTCAGAGCTAAAATATAAATCGTTACAAACTGATAGGCACTACGCAATCATGTCGTCTATCATTTATTGCATTAGCGAAAGATTAATAAATATGAACGTGCTTATTTTAAGAACTATATTTAAAATTAAATTAAATTAAATTAAATTAGCTTCACGCTATATCCCGCACACAGCAGGGTAGGCAGAGGGAACCTAGTGTAAGACACTCCGTTCCCCACTTTCTGCCGAATTTTGGAGGCATTGCGTGTTGAGTGGCAGAACTCAACGCCGCGCTTTGCCTCGACACCAGAGCGATGAAATGGAAATATAAATTTAAGTAAATATTTCATCTCCTCGAGTGGGGATCGAACCCACAACCAGTCGGTTTTACAGTCACACTTTGTGCCACTGCGCCACGACTGGCCTCAACTATATTTAAATTTATTTTAAAATATATTCTTTTATACAATATTTTATACAAACATGAATGTGCAATCATTTTTATAACTTCACTATAGATCTTTCATATAGCAGGGTAGGAAGAGAGCTTGCACACCTGTACATTTTTTTAATGTTGGGATCCCATTGAAATCTGGATGCAATGACATAATAGTCGTAAATACGAGCAAATCAATCGATTTGAGACAAACTCGTTTACTTTTCGAAGGCGATTTAAAATTGTATTATATTTAAGTCGTAGCGCAGTGGCACGAAGTGTGACTGTAAAACCGACTGGTTGTGGGTTCGATCCCCACTCGAGGACATGAAATATTTACTTAAATTTATATTTTCATTTGTTCGCTCTGGTGTCGAGGCAAAAGTGCGGCGTTGAGTTCTGCCACAAAATTCAACACAACATAACACGCAATACGGCAGAAAGTGGGGAACGGAGTGTCTTGACACTAGGTTCCCTCTGCCTACCCTGCTGTGTGCGGGATATAGCGTGAAGCTAATTTAATTTTTTTTTTAAATATGTTAAAAATATATAATCTATATATCTTTTCCATATAATAATTTAGTATTCATTATTTTTGAGTTGAAAAGTTTTGAAAAAACTCAATACAAATAGTTACGGAAGTTTCTAGCTTCTATTATTTCTCTATCATCTCTGCTTCTATATAATTGAGTCACTATAACAAATGGATCTAAGAGTATCTAGTAGTAAACTATACTATAACAGTAGTAGTCTTAATACTAAGTCCAACTATTCCCCGTACATTTATGTAAAGGGTACTTTCATCTATTTGTGAAAGTAAAATAAAGTAACGAAAAATATCAAAAAATACGTTACTCATAATTTAATAAAATAAACAGTTATCGATGATCTAAAAATTTTTCTTAGATTATAATAACAATAATAAGTGCATGACATACGTGGCATATTTATGAAATATTAATTTCAAGAGTATTGAGGTCACTCGTGGCGCAGGGGCACAGTGTGACTGTAAAATCGACTGGTTGTGGATTCGATCACCACTCGGGGAGATAAAATATTTACTTGCATTTATATTTTCATTTCTTCGCTCTGGCGTCGAGGCAATGCGCGGCGTTGAGTTTCGCCACTAACCTGTCGCCTCCAGAACTCGGCGGAAAGTGGGGAACGGTGTGTCTTTACACTAGGTTCCCTCTGCCTACCTTGCTGTGTGCGGGATACAACGTGAAGCTGATTTATTTATTTTATTTCGGGAGTATATTAGTTATTTGTATAAGCTGGTTTATATTAAAGCTAACCAATACTATACAAGGGAATATTTGCTATTGATACACAGAACTATGTGACGCCGTGTGTCACAAAGTGTTCATATCGTAAACATCATGGGATACAAATTCAATATTACATTTTCCATATGCACATTTCCACTGAATTCCTATGAGTAAATATGTGAACTATCTGGGTTTCGATATTTCATATTTAGGTTAATATTACATAGAACAGAATCCCAGGTTTCGACGAAATTATAAATTATTAAGATGAAATTTAATAAATATGTACTAGTTTTAAGTAAAACTATCTACCCGGATCAGTGGCGTAGCTGGGGGGGTGCGAGCGGTGCAGTCGCACCGGGCATCAAAATGAAAGGGGCATCAAAATCTACAATCAATTCTGCATTTTTTTTTAAATGTACAAGAAAAATGAGAGAATGAAAATGAAAAATACAATGTCACTATCATGTCAATCGAACATAAACTAGTAGATGCTATTGATTTTGAAAATGTGATTATTAACTTTGCTAGTCAAAAAGCGCGTATGGTCTGTTTTTAAATTTTTGCAATATTTTTTACCAAAATCTAATGTTATAACTTATATATAGTTATTATACTTTTGAAGCATTAAAAATTTATATATCTACTCTACGGTATTTTGAAATCTGAAATTATTTTGACCATTTTAAAAGTCCTAAGCTGCACCAGGCAGCAAATACCCTAGCTACGCCACTGACCCGGATTAAATCGGCTTATATTTTTTGGAAACAACAAACACTTTGCGGAAGTTGTAATTATTATATCAAACAACAGCCAACGATTTCTTGCTGTTCTGATGAAGGGCGTTCTTCAGCTGTCGAAGCTCATCCCCTAGGTGCTCAGCAGAGGTGGCTTTAATATTATTTTTTTTGTTACGGTTAAATGTGATCTCTGACTGTTATAAACAATAAGATAATTATATTATATTAGTATAATATTAAAATAAAAAGGCTTAATGAAACCAGTCGTGTGATTGTAAACGCTACAGGTTGTGGGTTCGATTGTGACTCGAGGTAATAAAATGTTTCATATTTTCATTTCTTTTCGCTCTCGTGTCGAGGCAAAGTTCGACGTTGAACTCTGCCATTCAAAACGCAATGCTTCTATTGTTTGGCGGAAAGTGAGGAGTGGAGTGTCTTAACACTAAGCCCTCTGCCAGGCGTGGTAGGCAGAGGTTGAACGAGAACTCCTCGCTACAGCGTGAGCTCTAGAAAAAAGAGCTGAAAAGAAAAGACTTAATATACATTTACAACATATCGCTGTACATGTATGAATATGATGTAGGAATGTGTGCGTGTGTATGAAACAAATTATATTTTATCCGCTTATTGAACTAAGTGCCTTAATTAATATGCTTTATAGAACAAAGCGGTAGGAGCAAGTAAAAGTCCCTTTGTTAGAGGTCGAAGCAATGTTCACGTAAATTAAAACATTTCTAATTGTTATTCTTTTTGTATGTCTTGTTACGAAGAAAATATATCCATGTCTCATGCGACTAAAAAGCGTGCGACTTTAAATGCGACGGATTGTAGGCTCGATTCCCACTCGAGAAAATTAAATAAATACTATTTTTTTTGTTACATGGTAAAGCGCGGTGTTGAGCTCCGCTACTCTATACACAAAGCCTACAGAATTCGGCGGAAAGTGGATTTAGCATTTCAGTTTTCCGTATTAATTCAGGGCATTCCTTGACTGAATTGAACGGCTAAAGTGTATGTATGGTACATTAGATCCAAATTCCATCTAGGGTATCGGTACAAAGTCTATAAAATCAATTTATAAAAGTAAAGTTAATATATTGTTAGACATCTGATGAGGCGGTTAACGTTTTTAAAAACAAGTTAAAGCACATATCGTCTATACTATGTTCCTAAATTAATCGGAAAGAGATTCTACGTAATTGCAATAAGTGATATTTATCATATTTATCACCCATTAATACTTCCCACTAGTTTCCTTTCAATAAGGGCCGTTGCCTACAAGCAACTAAATAGGGGGCAGTATTGACACAATTCCATTGCTTTTAAAGTCTTATTCACCTACATGCAAAGCAATTACGCGTAAAAGAGAGAGAGAGAGAGTTTGCTAACAGTTTGTATATATTTTTTCAGGCTTCCGATTCGAAGATTATAGCCACGTTTATGCTGATAGAGAACATAACCACTTTGGTAACGACACCGGGATCGGGAGACAATCCGAAAACAGCAGAAGATTGTCAATCGAAGTATAGAGACTTCAAAAAAAATGTCCTTCTGAAAGGTAAGATAACACAAATCACCTTGAGTAAATGTCAATACTGCGAAAGTAATTAAAAAAATATTAATATTTTAGGAGAACGGAGTGTCTTAACACTAGGTTCCCTCTGCGTATCCTGTTGTGTGCGGGTGTGAAATATAGCGTGGAGCTGACAATAATAATAATTAATATTATGAGCTCTGCTTACAAAATTTATATAGTTTATTTTTAACATTTTTAAATAGTGTAAGTATTTATTATTATTTATTTCATCGCCTTAAATTACTTTTTATTAAAAATATTGGACACCGTATATCTATCTATCTATTTATATTTTATAAATAAGTCACAATAAGGCATTTTGTGACAAAAAAAATAAAAAAAATTGTAAGGTGATACGTTAAGAACTTGCGAGTGAAAGTTATGTCATCGTTAAGAACTGTAATGAAGATTATTCGGCTCTCGGCTTTTATAGCATGTTCTTTTCGAGAATGTGTCAAATTTAAATAATTCTACGCTCTGTTTACGGCCACAAACCTCGGCGCAATTCCCTCGGGGGCCGCCCTTGCCGCCGATGACGTCCTATTGTACAGCCACGTAGTGTCGATGATTGAATGCATCAATTTGTTAGCAAATGCAGCATTGTAAAGGTAGTATGGGTAGTTTGCGGGCGAAGGTTTGAGTGAGCCGCTGGTAATATATATATATATATAATTTTTCAAATCATTAGCTAAAAGTAAATAAAACATTAGGTCAGCGAGCTTAAAATCCTTAATTTCAAGCTTATTTATCGAGACTCCGACATTGAGTCAATTTTGTGATTTTACCAACAAAGAAAGGGTAACTAACAACTTTTCACTACTTAGACAATTTTCTTAACAAAAACAAAACACTATTTTATATTAATTTTGTTATTTCTTTGTGTTGTTATTACAAACATCTAATTTGTTCTAGGCTTCGATCAACTGTATACTAGATATCAGATTGCGTACAAATACGGCTCAAAAATATGGCAACAGTCAATATAAACAGAAATTCAAAATATTATTACACACAAACTTTGACCTACGATCATTTAAATAAAATTCAACTTTACAACAGTGTGTTAAGGCTTAGTTTCGTATACCTTGTAATGGATATAAAACATTCTACTCCGCAATACCGACATACAAAAGAAAAAGCTTTCAACTGTTTTTAAACCTCTGTGACTGACTGTGACTGTGTTATTGCCATTGATACCGTGAAATATAAAATTCTATTTATTATCACAAATTTTACAAATATATGAACATCGCCGTTTTCATTACCTTACTGTAATGAGCTTACGCGTCGGATAGTGTGTGACAGGTGGCCGCAGGAAATCCACGGAGACATAGAGAAAAGGAGAGAAAAGTGACCACGAGGCTACCACGTTAGCGTTAAGATACAAGACTGCCATCTCTGTAATATAGTTCTATTTTTATACTGAGTCTCTATTTTAGATAATATGTGATTTTTGTTTTGTTTTGCGCTATTTTAGAGTGGTCAAAAATTAACAAACTCTTTTACTTCTCATCATAATGGAAAAATGGAAAAATTATAATACTACGTCAAAATTAAGCCAGATTAATCGCAGAGCGTTGAATTCCTAGATATAAAATAGAACATAGAAGTCACTGAATCACTTGAAAATAAAAGATTTTATTTTTAGTTAATTTACTAAAATTGTCAACTCGATAAAAACATTTATTGATAAAAAACCTTAACTATCATACAGTTTAATATGAATGGGATGCGGCTACTAACGAGCGATCGCTGGATCCCGTAGCGAAGAGGGTATCGTGGCACAACAAACCCATAGAAAGAAAATCTGTTATAAAATAATTTGTAAATTTTATGTACAAATATTTTTAGGTTCATAGGCACAAGCGTGTGGCTGTAAACGCGATGCTTGTGGGTTCGATTCTCACTCGAGGAAATGAAAGATTTATTATTTTACTTCCTCACCTTTGTAATGAGGGAAACGACTAACGATAAAAACGCAGCGTTAAGTTTTAGCACTCAACACGCAATACGGAAATGTTTTAATAGGGAAGGAAGTATCTTAACACTACGCTCCTAGGTTCTCTCTGCCACTGCTATATATATTAAATTTTAATAATTGAATTATTAATTTCTTGGGCGACAATGGATATAATCCAAAAAAAAATTATCAAACTATAATTACAAAAAAAAACTAAATTAAAACAGCCACTCCATGCATATTTTAGTCCAGACCAACCAATATTCCTATTCGCAAATATTGGCCAAACGAGAAAATATTTGTATTTAATTGTTTAATATTGATTTTATGAAGCATAATTTTTTTAACAAGTGGTTACTGATTTTTTTATAACTGATTTTAGATATATTAAGGAGATGTAATCAATACCTTAGAACACCGATATTTGTAAACATTTATTTAATTAAATAATTTATTCGTTTAAAAAGGACAATTTATATTAATATTAGTAGATATATAGAAACAAAGGTAAAGACACAATATTATGATATAATTATTTCACTTAAAAAATAATAATGATTTCATCTTTACATAATTCTCTGGATGTAACTACTTAATATGCTTAAAATTATCATTTAACAGATAAACAGTTAAAATATAGATTGAATTTAAGATTGACTTTCCATTGCATGACTTTTTCTTTAACCAGCTACCAGGAGGCGCGGGTTCGAGTCCCGCTACGTTATTTTTTGTATACGTTTTGTAAATAAGTATTTTTTTTTCCTAAGTGTATAACACTTTAAAAATGTTTAAAAATATTTAAAAAATAGTATTCTCTCTTGCCGTACGATAATTCTTAGTAATTGTCTTTTAGTAGCGAAAATTTGTAAAAATCAGACTACAGAGATTCTAACGACATAAATGAGTTGTAACAAGCGTATAAAGCGTAAAAAATTTGAATTGATGAGAACGTATGGCTTTGTGGTCAGAGCGCCTGGTCGGTCGCCAGGAGGCACGGGTTCGAGTCCCGTTACTTTCAATTTTTTATAGTTTTCTAAATAAGTAAATATTTAAGATTTTTGAGAGGTTTTCAGTCTTCAGTACCTGACACGGTCTGACCAACTATCAAATATATCATTGGAATTTAATTCACGTTCTAAACGTATCCATATTTAGCTACAACCACGACAAGATTAAAATACGTGGAAGTACACGACGACATATATAGTATACAGATTACATTAAGAATTTCAATGCTATTATATGGCAAGCGAACTCTCTAGTGCAACGAGACACGACAAAATTACATTACGTACTATTGCGGTCATCTGTACGGTTTTAAAATTTTAACATTGAAGTTATTTTAAAAATGTTATCTAAGAGTATTATTGAAGTCAGGGGCACACGTGAGGAAATATAATTCTATAGTAAATATATGCCAAAAATATTTAATATTTTCATTTTCACGCTCTGGCAACGAGGCAAACTGCTTCATCTACTTCCGCAACACCTCAAAAATTCCGCGGAAAGTGGGGAGCTGTAGTGTCTTACTTAACACTAGGTTCCCAAGGTCCCCCTGCCTACCATGCCATGTGTGGAATACAGCTTAAAGCTACAAAACATCTAAGAATTATGGTTAAGTATCAAGATGTTGAGGTGAAATAAATATTATATTTAAACTTAAAATTTAGTGCTTTATTAGCGTCTTATTACGCGTAATAAAGTTTTAATACAATACAATGTCACTTTAACAAAAATGTAGTCCCTCTTCCGAAATTTTCGCATATCTAGTGTTTTTAGCTTCTACACAACGACTGGTGACGTACTATAGTAGAGTAACCTATGCCGCATAAGTCATAATTAAACCATTCTTATGAATGTCACATAAAGATTTCCTTAATCACGAGTTTTATTCACCCACCCGAAGTAGAAAGTTCACAGGGATCGATACTAAAACAACAGCTTACAGCGTTTCATTTAAATACGTTTTGGAGTTCCATTCATGAAAACACAAGTCTTCTATCTTCACTTTGTAGAGTCTTCATTTTATTGTCCTTCTGTATGGTTAGCTTCTTATTTATATATAGATATATGACAGAAAAAATCCATTACAAACTTATATTTCTTCATTTCATAAAAAAATTGTGCAAGCTGAAGTGGTTTTTCAACTTTTTTAATATGCATATTAGGTTGACCTTGAAAAATAAATTGGTACGGAACATTCAGTGGACAAGTTTGACTCCCACTTGACTTTTAGTTACTATTCTAATATAAAAACGTAAGATGCTCCACTTTCAGCCACGACAGTTAAATGAATATGTATTTATCTTGCTTTATATAGAATTTAAAAAAGCATTTTCTCTTTTGGTTTATATGTTAAGAAAAAATCTCTGTATTGCGGTACAAATACAGGTGTCTGTCCCGGAAGACCGCAATTAGTCATTGTATCTCGCACTTTCTCTTCGTCTAGCTCCTTTAACTCGCATAACTCGATAAGAAACTCATTCCACTCATCCCAGTTAAGTTCGGATTTACTGCAAAATTATTTAAGCATTTAATTTTGTATTGTACCTATACATATATAGCTATTGTATATATATTTTATGAAATTGATTGAAAATCTAACTCACATAATTAAATGATTTTTTATTACATATTATAAAATATATAGTATTCTTAGGCATAGTATACACTTCCAAGTAAACAACATAAATGATAGGAGAAAATTTGGGCCAATTCAATTCGTATAGAGATATGTGCATAACGTATACATACAGACATAATTATATAACTTTCTTACAAAGATAAGATAAGATAAAAAGTTTTAATCATTTAAAAAGATACATTGAAAGATTTTAACATAAAACGCAAAATGTACAAAGGCAACATTATTATCAAAAGTGATCTCTTCCAGGCGTCTAATCCAAATTCCGGAAGGATCTAATTAAAAGAACGGAAATAACGCAGTGCAAGGTTGCGAAAAAATAGCTACATAGATACATACATGTATGTATACATATACAAATATTATAATATATACATATACGTATGCTTAGATATCTATATTTATACTCATACATTAATTCAATCGAAAATTGTTAGTGACCGAATTACCGTCGTATTACCTTGAAACATTAACAATAACAAAGAGAGAAGATTTCTTTTACTTTGTACGTGTTATTAAAGATGAGTATCCTAACCTGATTAATATCGTCTATTTCAGCCCATACCAGTGTCAAGTAAAAAACTGTATGATGTTTAAAGAATCCAGATTCAAATCCATAAATGTCCAGATATATTTGAAAATTTCTATTTCTCAATTTATCAGAAATTTCTTTTTCCCTCGTTAGTAAAATGTTGGGGTAAAATCACAATCAATGAACGCATTTAATAGATTACTATAGAATTATGATTATATTTAATTGTTATTAAATAATAGGAAATGTGTATAAAAATTTTATTTACTATAGAAATAACTATGAACATAAAATATTTAATTTATAATCTAATTATTATGAGTATTTATTATGTTTATTAAATAAGAAATACATATATCGCTATATCATGTAAATAACTTATAGATTTTTTACGACACCTAGCGACCACGCTCGTGCTCTGCCGCTGGCTAATATAACCTAACCTCAACCATTTGGATAATTCATGATTTAGTAAATTAATTATTATTGTCAGTAGAAATGTGATTAAGACCTATTTATATCTACGTGGAGTTTTGACTCTGTCGCTGGCTATTCTTGACTATTCGAAAAATTGATTATTTAGTTAATAAATTGTTATTTTAATTATGGTGTTGGTGTCGTAAGAGTTGACTAAAGTACACGTGGGAGAATCACGTCGCCAGCAATGGCAACACGCATGGGCAGACTCGACCGGGTCATTACCACAAACGAGATTTTAGGCCGGCGGTTAAGTAATGTAATAAGTAATTTAAAGCAACCCGTCAACATTAATAGACAATAACATACAATATTAGTAAACAAATAGTGATTCAGCGAGCGAACCCGCGTGTGGGTCACTAGTATATTATAAAATTACTGATTAACTATATTGGAGGGTAAAGTAAGTAATAGTACGAATATTAGCCGGAAATAAGCTTGAGGCCATTATAACGCAATGTGTTTGTAAATACTCCACGCTACCTAAGCTCCTCAATAAATCACGTCTAAATTTCAGGCAAATAATTTAAAAGATAGTCTTAAAACTTGACACTCTGAGCTTTTCTAAAAAGAAAAAACCACGCTTTGATGAAGGGAAAAACATATGTGTAGGTATATTAGAATATAAAAATAAATCAGTTTCACGCACACTGCAGAGTTGGCAGAGGAAACCTAGTGTTAAGACACTCCGTTCCTCACTTTCTGCCGAAATTTGGAGGCATTGCGTGTTGAGTTGCAGAACTCAACGCCGCGCTTGTCCTCGACACCAGAGCGAAGAAATGGAAATATAAATTCAAGTAAATAGTTCATCTCCTCGAGTGGGGATCGAACCCACAGCCAGTCGGTTTACAGTCACACTTTGTGCCGCTGCGCCACGACTGGCCTATATTAGAATATTTAAAATATATAATGCATATTGAGATTAGTGTAATTACCTAAACTTATTAAATAATATCCCAGTATCTGTCATTGTAAGCTTCCTATCATCCAATAATTTACATTGTCTCATCCAAAAATCGGAATTATACAAAGTGATTGTGGTGCCATCCCTTTTTTTATCCATCATTTTGGCAAATTCAAAAAACTGCCCTTCAAGTGATGCTGGTTCTTCTTCACCCATCTTTTTAGTGTTGAATTTTATTTTATATAACTGTAACAAAATCATTACTTACTAAGTGTCAGATCCAAAATTCGAGCAGAATTCAAGGACCCACCCATCTTTTTTATATACCTAATTTACACAAAATTTAAATAATTAAAATAATAATAACGTGTCCAAAGTATTTAGGCGATATCGCACAATATTTTCATTGGAAAACGACTATCAACTAACAGAATGATAGATAAACCAGTCTATGCTTAGACTAATATCAATAAAAACTTATTAATATTAACATAAAAAAAAAAAATTAGCTTCACGCTATATCCCGCACACAGCAGGGTAGGCAGAGGAAACTTGTGTTAAGACACTCGATTCCCCACTCTTTGCTGAATTTTGGAGGCAATGCGTGCCGAGTGGCAGAACTCAATGCCGCGCTTTGCCTCGACGCCAGAGCGAAGAAATGGAAATATAAATTTAAGTAAATATTTCATCTCCCCGAGTGGGGATCGAACCCACAACCAGTTGGTTTTACAGTCACACTTTGTGCCACTGCGCCACGACTGGCCTCAATATTAATTTAGTATAGTCTGTCACAACAGTAGATTGCACATTATATTACGAAAGTACTTGATATATTGCTTATTTCCGGGGTAAGGAGTCAATGACGTCAGAATTAGTGTAACGCCAAGAGCTATACAATAGCCCTACTATTTGTATAGCCATGGGTTTAAAATAAAACTTAGGTAGGTATATCATGAAATTAAATATTATGTCCGTATAAAGTAGTTACGGAAATATATAACTGTGAGAAGATATAAATAATAATAGTAATAATAGTTTATCGCACAAATAATAATAAAACAGTAAATAAAAGATACACAAATGTGCAATGGCGGCCTTATCACTAAAAGGAATTTCTTACAGGCAACCATAATAGATCAAAGGGTTTATTTCATGCAAGAATACAGAGAGGTGCAAAAAGCTTTGTTTTATAAATAAAATACAAAATAGTAAATACAAAACACAATAATTTTATGCATACATATATAAATATATAATCATAGGTATACATATATATAAATACACATACAGGAAATTATGATTATACTCGTATTTTTATTTTGGCAGTAAAATTGGAAATTCTTAATGACATATTATACTTCTTCAACTTCTTCTCAACAAAGAATCGTCCGATATAAAAGTAAAATAACATATAATTACCTATTATAAGTTAAAATCTAAGAGTTTTACTTGGAAAATGCGGCTTTTTATATGAGCAAAGTTGGAATATTTTTATGTTACTATGGTAACAAAGCAAGCACAGATTCTTAAAGTTACTGAAGAATAAAGATGACTACTATATTTAAATAAAAAATATTTTTCTATTGGGTAATATATCAATAGGGTAATTTAACAATAGTGTAATATAATAATAAAAATTATACAATATTTGTATATTATTGATTATACAAGCGATTTGTTTACTGGTTTATACATACATTTAAAGAAATAAATTATAGGCTGTAGGCCAATCGTAGCGCAGTACACAAGCATGTGACTGAGAGCGAGACAGGTTGTGGGTTCCAAAATTATGAATGGAGTGTCTCACCACTAAGTTCCCTCTGCCTGGTCAAAAACCAGTTAAGTTGGACTCGCTCACCGATGCTTCTATACCAATTTCAGGATTGTAGGCTAATGGGATGTACCACTTATAAAAATTAACAAACTTAACTTAATATGTACTCATTTTGTATGAAATGAACCCCAAATATTATATAACTTTATAATGAAAATAAAATTAGCTGACTAGGCGAATTTTGTTCCGCTTTAAAGACAATTTTTTGGATTTTATCAAGTTCATTTTTTTATTAGGATTAGAATAAATAAAAGTTTCGAGTATTTTAACGACTCTTTAATAGGCTTCTTTAGACATTTTTATTCTTTCTTTTTTCTTCAGCTAAGCATCTTGTGATTTTTTGTTTTATTATCAAGCACAAGAACAAATAATGAGGTTGGTCTTCCGACTCGTGATCATGCCACATAACTGACCACGGGAAACACATTTATTTGCCAGATTTAGACCACCAACTTCCAAGGATTGGTCTTGTGATTTGTTAATGGTCAAGGCCGAAGCAAGACAAATAGGAATCGTCGGAATGAAAACTTCCTCACCTTCCAATTTTCATTTGAGTATCTTCGTGTGAATCACATAGTTTATATTTTTTTTATTATCAAACACGTACCATTGCACAATTTTCGTTGGTTTATGTTTCGAAGATACAAAGTCAACCTTTAGGCGTAAATTTTGCTTTGGTAAACCAGGCACATCCAAGGAGTTAAAAATTCAATTGGATTGTTGGTAGCTTCATCATAATTTGTCACACAGTCAATAGATTTGAATAAATGCATTGTTCCAATTGTTTGTCGACAAAACGGACAGATATTGTTGAATCTCCCGCCGAAACCGCAACAAATAGTTGTCAGCATTTTCCCGAATCATCAAACGATATGCGTATTCATCTATTATTATTTGTTTGTGTTTTTTCATCTATAATGAAAGCAGTAGATATTGTATTTAGTATATAATTTTTAATCAATCGATATTACAAGGTTAATATTGCAGAAGTGCACAAATAATAACTATTCCGCCATCTTGGGTGTTCCGCCATATTGGATTTAGAATATCTTCACATTATTTTCCGAGTTACTATCAACGAGCCCTTTCATTTGATATCCATATTGTAGAAGTAGATTAACAATAACTATTCCGCCATAGTTAATGATTAAAAGATAACACAAAATACTGATGATTATTGACAAAATTTGTATTAGATTCTGAAAATAATTATAATTGTCAAATTAATACTCTATGGTTAATAGAAAAAATAACGTTTAGCTATCATTTTCATAATCTTTAATTTTTTAACCACAGATATTTACTGACCTCTTTGCGTTGTTACGTCAGACACATTTTATAGTAACTTTACGATAACGCGGATAACCGGGATAATTATCTTATGTCAGTCTCCTGGTTCTAAGCTACCATCCCATTAATGTTCAGCCAAATCGGCTTAGCAGTTCTTGAATTATAAATTATGTAACTAACACGACTGTCTTTTGTATATATAGATACCTATAAATTTCCACTTTTGAGATTATTTCCTTTCCTTGTATTGTAAGTCTCACTTCGTGCCGGAAAGTTGAGATTATTATGTGTTTAGAGAGACCATAAATATGAATATTTGATGTTTATTACAGCATACAGATCCGAGGTGGTATTACCACCTCGGATCTCAAAATACATTCACCATTGTTTTAAAAGGCGATCACACGGACAGAAAGTGATCCTATAAAGATCCCGTTTTTATCTTTTGAGGTACGGAACTCTAAAAAATAAATATAGCTAGAGCCCACGTTCTCACATAAATTGAAAAAATGCCTTAATTTATTATTTTCTATTACTGCTAAATAAAGCATTAACAATGACATGCTTCGCTCCTATTGTAATTAGCGATAGCCACACAAAGAGTCCCCGGATTCATTATAAAGAGACAAAGGGTGGGTTCATGGAATTTACAGATTGTTTAGAATATATATATATATGACTTCATTGCGAATAGCGTAGTATGAAAATTAAATCATAGCGGTCAAACGAGAATATGGTATTTCAAACAACATTATACAAAAGTTATAACAACATTGTAGTGATTATTATAGATTGTGGGTAAGTTCAAATATACGTTAACCGTCTCGATATAAATATAAGTGAGTAGTTAGGATAGACAGTTGTGATCGGACAATAAACGTGTACACCTCAGCTTGCATTTTATTCAAAGATTATCTCGGAAACACTACAAATTGGCGACGAGGGACTTATCTACGTTTGCATATAACGTTCTAACGTTAAACGTGTATAAAGTGCATTATATTATACATTTTCGAAGATAATACAAAATGGCGTTTTTGGGAGTACGCTTGTTTTTGATCACCGCTCGCAACAATGGAATATTTATATTAGTCGTTTTAAGCAATATTGTACAGCTAACAATATTAGCGAGGAAAATGATAAAGCAGGAGTGAAACGTCGAGTCCTGTTATTGACATCTTTTGCTGAGGACACGTATCGCATAGCGGAATACTTAGCGTACCCCACAGACTTAAAAAACATAGAATACAACGCGTTACTGCAAAAGCTCACCAGTCATTTCATAATGAAGAAAAGTACGTTTGCGGAAAGATATGTACTCTATAAAGCGGAACAGCATCCTGGGGAAGACCTAACTGCCTGTTGTATAAGAAGGTCACACACAGCTTCACGCTGTATCCCGCACACAGCAGGGTAGGCATAGGGAACCTAGTGTTAAGACACTCCGTTCCCCAATTTCTGCTTAATTCTGGAGGCATTGCATTGAGTGGCAGAACTCAACGCCGCGCTTAGCCTCGACACCAGAGCGAAGAAATAGAAATATAAATTTAAGTAAATATTTCATCTCCTCGAGTGGGGGTCGAACCCACAACCAGTCAGTTTTACAGTCACACTTCGTGCCGCTGCGCTACGACAGGTCACACACAAATCCTTAAAATATACACTAACAATTAAGCCATATTCACAGCTAATTTTTTTTAAACCTCGGGTCTTCCTTTCGCTTTAAAGCCAAAAGTGGAGTTAGAATTAAAAATGTAAGTAACTTTAGGTATTTTAGAAAAAATAGACCATTCAGATTTTGCTACGCCTATAGTTCCGGTTTTAAAGGCAGACGGAACTGTACGGATTTGTGGAGATTTTTCAGTTACATTAAATAAAGTTTTATACAAGGACAATTACCCCTTACCAAGAATCGAAGAGTTATTTTCTAAACTACATGATGGGGTGGAATTTTCATAAATTGATCTGTCTTGGGTCTAAAACCAGTTGGTTCTAGACGATTCTAAAAATTTGACGTGCATTAATACTCATAAGGGGTTATTCCGTTTTAATAGATTAGTTTTTGGTTTAGCTAACGCGCCTATTATAATTCAACGAGCAATTGAGCAATTCTTATCTGATATAGAGGGAACGTGTATCTTTTTAGATGATATATTAATAACGGGTCCTTCTAAAACTATACATTTGAAAAGATTAAAATTAGTCTTAAGTAGGTTACAAGATGCGGGTCTACGGTTAAAGCGGGACAAATGTGATTTTTTTAGATCTTCAGTGGAATATTAAGGTTTTATAATTGACAAAAACGATTTGCATAAGTCAAATCAAAAAATTATAGCTCGATGCTAAGTGTCCAAAAAACGTCAGTGAATAGAAATCTTTTCTCGGCATGGTTAACTATTATATATAGGTGTCTCGTTCCAAACACGTTGAGCATATTGAATGCACGCCATGGATTTGGGGGAATTAACAGGATTATGCATTTACAAAAATTGAGTAGGAATTAATATCGGATCGAGTTTTAGCACACTATAATCCCGAGTTGACAGGGCCCACGGGGCTGGGCGCGGCAGGCGGACGGCTCGGAGCGCGTGGTCTCGTACGCGTCGCGGTCTTTGTCTTAGGTGGAACGTAATTATGCTTAAATACAAAAAGAAGCGACGGCGATAGTATTCGCAGTAAAGAAATTTCACCAATATTTATATGATCGTACGGTTCCATTTACATTACGCACTGATCATAAGCCATTGTTATCGATTATCGGAAAAAAAAGGCATTCATGAACTAGCCGCGAACCGTTTGCAGCGCTATGCATTATTTCTATCCGCGTATAATTATAATATACTAGCGGCCCGCCCACGGCTTCGCCCGCTTAAAGTGCATAATTATTGATCTAATAAACGGAATTGACTGACAATTATATTAACTTCTAATAATAATATGATTTTTTTACTACATTATCGTAATTTCTATTAGGACATTTGATTATTTTGAAATAAAAATATATATAAAGCTAATTATTTCTCATACGTATATTTTTTGTAATATTACGTTCGTTTTACCTATGTAATGTAAGTTTTATCATACTTTTAAAACTCTGTTAAATTTGCTGATGTCACTGATTTTTTTAATTCACCTTTTCAGAAAAAGCCTCAAATGTTAAATTATTGATTTGAAGGATTCATAATATTCTTTGTAAAATAACTGTAATTATTGTACATTAATTGCTATACAGTTTTTATATTAGTTACATATATTATTAGCTAAATGTACAATTGGTAAAAAAATGTAGTTATTACAAAGTAAATATTTTTGCTTTCTATTATTCTTTTTAAGTATCCATTTCAGTCAAAATTACTAAATGTACAGACAAAATATTTTTACTGTCTTATTATATATAGAGATAATGTATTAAGGGTGAAAATAATACAGCTGATTTTTTATCGCGGTCTGTGCCCATTGGAAATAACATTGAGATTGACGATAAGGGAATTGATAAGTCTAGTATTGTACATTTTATATTGGACATTTTTTTAAAACCTACAACTGTCAATGAAATTAGGAAGGAGACGGAGAGAGATGAGATTCTAAGAATAGTGATTAATCACCGTAAAAATGGGTGGCCGCGTAACGTGATTGACGTATGACTGAGACTTTATTTTTTGTGCCGTTTAGATTTGTCTTTAGAAAATGGTTGCTTATTACGGGCACATAAGGTTATAATTCCAGCAGTTTTTAGGGATAGATTATTAAATGAATTACATTCCTCTCATTTCGGAATAGTAAAGATTAAAATGGAAGCCAGGAGTCGTATGTGGTGGCCTAATATAGATACACAGATTGAAGAAAAGGTAGGTTCATGCAGCTTGTGTACATTTTTCCGCTGTGCCCCGCCTCGAGCGCCACTGGCCCCCTGGCTTTATCCCGAACGTCCATGGGAAAGAGTAAATCTCGATTTTTTTACGTTGCATGCAAAAAAATTTCTTATTGTAGTTGACGCACACTCCAAGTGGATGGAATGTTATCCTATATCTTCTACAAATAGCGATGCCGTTATTATGAAGTTGTGTGAATTATTGAGGAGATTTGGTTTAGTTCACACTCTTGTTACAGATAACGCAACGAATTTTACTTCGAATCAGTTTAATAATTTTTGTATAAGTAATAATGGCGTGGCGCAGCGGCACAAAGTGTGACTGTAAACCGACTGGTTGTGGGTTTGATCCCCACCCGAGGAGATGAAATATTTACTTAAATTTATATTTCCATTTCTTCGCTCTGGTGTCGAGGCTAAGCGCGGCGTTGAGTTCTGCCACTCAACACGCAATGCCTCCAGAATTCGGCAGAAAGTGGGGAAAGGAGTGTCTAAAAACACTAGGTTCCCTCTGCCTACCCTGCTGTGTGCGGGATACAGCGTGATAAAAAATAAAAAAAATATATATTAAGCATGTCACGATTGCACCTTATCACCCGGCTTTAAATGGCCAAGCGGAAGATACGGTTAAAACTGTAAAAAAAGCACTAAAAATTATTTTAAAAACTGAGTGTAACTAAAGAGATAAACTTAAATTATAACATTTTTTTTTGATTACAAAAATTCAACACATTGCACTACGGGATATTCACCCGCAGAACTAATGCTCGGAAGGAAGTTGCTTTCCACATTAGATTTTTTAAAAGCTAATGACGTAATTTGATGTCGTTGGCATTTGCTGCCAAAGCAGCAGTTAAATATAAATTAAACAATTTGGCGGTGTAGGCAATGTTTGTTTTAAAATGGGCGACTAGGTTCTAGTTAAACATTTCTATAATAACGGCAATATATATATATATATATATATATATATATATATATATATATATATATATATATAGCATGTAGGAGTAATTAGAAACAAGATTGGTTCTAGACTTTTTAAAGTATAAATTCCAGTGTTAAACGTATTAATTAAGAAATATTTTGATCAATTGTTAAAGTATACTGGTGTAACTTATTTTCCAAATTCTGACACTACATTGGATCTAGTGGGGGAGAAAGAGGAGTTATTAGAGGAAACAGAGTCATTTGATTCTTAAGTTCAAATGATTGTAGACTAGAGTAATAAATCCAATGTTGGTCCAAATTCTATGATGGGCACACTGCCTGCTGTTGACAAAAACAATCTCATGTTACCTAGTGAGGACACTCCTCCAGTGTCCGTCACAGCAGAGAGTGGTCGAAGGTATCCTATTCGTAAGACACGAATCAAAAATTTGTAAATTTGTAATAAGGATATTATTTTCTATTACTTGTAAATGTTATAATTGTTTTTTTTTTGTATATTTTTATATTATTGGTGGAGGGATGTAGTGATTATTATAGATTGTAAGGCAGTTCAAATGTACGTTAGCCGTCTCGATATAAATATAAGTGAGTAGTTAGGATAGACAGTTGTGATCGGACAATGAACGTGTACGCCTCAGCTGGCATTTTATTCAAAGATTATTTCGGAAACACTACAAACATATAATTTAATTAATTTTATTTTATGGTTTAAGTCTTTAGCGTCACCAAACAGGTACTGTAACCGTCAAGAAGATATAAAGCTGTAAAGCTGTTAAAATTAAAATATTATTTTTTAAAAATAAGTAATAACGAATTTAAAGTGTAAAAGTACGAATTTGAAATTAAAAAAAATAAGTGAAAAATTATGAATTTGTTGCGTAAAAATATAAATTTGAAGCGAAAATATATAAATTTTATCATAATATCTTATCTTATTTTTATCGTAATTTCACAATTTTTAAAATAAATATCTTCTGAAATATTGTGATCTTAACTTAAGTAAAATATACATATTGTTTACAATCATCTCTCTTGTAAATTTAACACAGCAAATTAAGCAAATTTGAAAAGAAATATAGCAAATTTATTCAATAAGAAGGATGATAAAATTCCTAATATTAGAGTAAATACCTGAATTATAGAAATGTACAAATGAAATAAGTGAAAATAAAGGAAATTCTTAATATTAATAACACCAAATCCTACCTTCTGACTATTTAAAATTAACATAAAGTAACAAGTAAACGAATTTATGGATTTTTTTAATATTACAAAAAATACATTATTTATTGAAATAACACAAAAGACAACAAAAGATAGTTAGTAAATGTAACCAAAACATAAAACAAATATATAATCATTAAAATTAAAAGTAACACGAAAAATTATATCATAATAAAACAAAACTTAACCAATCTAAGAAATTAAAAAAAATCTAATTTATCTACTAATAAAATAAGTGGAGAGAGCCGAGTAAAAATATACATTAATAATAAACAGTATATAAATATACCACACAAAAATTTACAATAGATCGAAAATGTATGACAATTTGTTAAGCCGTCAGCGTCGTCTGCTCGTCCGGGTCGTTCTGTAACCAAAACGTCGCGCTCGTAGGCTAGGTTAAGCATTTTGGGTCAGTGATATCTCCTAAAGGATTGATTATAATGATGTACTGTAAAGTATAATTTCAATCTAGATGATATGCTAAAAGTTAACACTTTCGGGAACAATACATTATTCGTCATCATTTGAGATTTAGTTTGGATACACATACAAATGAAAAATAATATTATCGACAAAACATTCATTTTCAATTTACTTTTAAATTAGAATCCTATGGGATGCACCTTGTTTCGCAATGTGTCAAATATCCAACACTTCACTGTCACGTACCTATAGTCGATCCACGAAGGCATGAGATAAAAGATAAACGTGTCAAAATAAGGTTCTTTTACATGACAGGCTTGATGAAGTTATCATATTATTTAAAAAATATATATTTTAAGAAATAATGCGCTGATAACACTGTAACTAGCCATAAAAATTATTATAATATTATCCTATAATTGAAATAGAATACCAGTAAAGTAGAGAGAATTTTGTTTACAAAATTCACATTTCTTTTTTTTCTTTATAGTATCCAATCCAATTTTCGTTAGTAAATTCTGAACGGTTAGGGAAAGGTATAATAAATGCCAAACGTATGTCACATTTGAATGTCGTTGAACTGTATTAATTTGTAGTATAGAAAAACTATATAACTTTTATAATACAAACATAGTATTCAGTGACAAAAAACTACTTTTAGTATTCTGTTATTAATTAGAATTAAGTTATAAGTATTAATTAATAAAATTACAATTTTTAAATTTTATAAAATTGCACACTGTTTATACAGTAAATAAAAAGAAGTAGTTAAATTAATAGAAACGAAGAATTATTAAATCCAGGAATATTTTAACTAAAAACTTAAAAATGTTGGTATGTACATGTAAAAACACCTAAAAGTCCACTGCTTCTCAAACTTCAGACATTTTTTATAAAAATAAATTATATCTCGTAATTAATTATTGTTCTAATATTATAAATATCAGAACATTTGTCATCCGTCAGATTATATCCACCATTTTCAGGTATTTTCATGATTCTGTTGTTATTTTTATTTTTGTTATTTTTTTTAAGTAAGAAACTTAAAAATTTTGTTAAGTTTAAAATTATTTTCAGGTTGTTCTGTTTTTGTTATATTTTGTATTGTTTTTGTTATTTTGATATTTCCTTACTTTAGAACATGAATAAACCTGGACCAAGCAACGCTTGCTCTTTTTCTTCACAGAAGAAAGAGTGATCAAGGAAATGTTCAAAAAGCTATACGAAGTTAAATTTGTTACTAGCTGACGCAATAAATAAAATTACAGTAGAAGCTTGGAAAATTTGCATTGACCATGTGATAAAAGAAGAGCAAAACATGAAAAAAAATGATCATGTAATAGATAATGTGGTGGCTTTCGTCATTAATATTGGTGACAATTCCTCAGAATCCTCCAATTTCTAACAAATAATTGAATAATAGATATATAAGATATATAAGTTTTATTATCCTAATAAGTAAGCTTTTTTTGCTATTCTTATTTTATACAAAGGTATTTTATATATAACATTCAAGCACAACAAGCAATAATGCTGTATATAGAAAACTCGTTACCATGTTAAATAAATTAAATACAAATAAAAAAATACAATAAAATTTGAGAAACGGATTTTTTTGTTTACATTTTGTCTCATACCATAATGAATCGAGTATAGTAAGTTTTAAAACATTTCAAATGAAAGTCGTTGATGGTGTACGCTAAAGGTGGTAAGCGTAACTGTACAACAATTCACAACGTGTCCCTTTCGCCTTCTGTGCTCAGCGTTCCAGTGAAATTTTCGTGGCGTGTAATTTTTTGACGCGATGAAAAATTGTATTTAGTTTTGTATTATTTAGCTGTCACTTGGATGAAAATATATATTGTTTTACTAATACCAATTATATTGTAGGAAATTGATACCCAGCGAGTTATATTATTTATATTTTAGATAGATAAGCATCATACAAGACTGATGAGCATATTTGATTATTCTGACTATGAGACTAATGTTGTAATAACTAGACTATAGTTCGGATTAAGATTTTGACCTACAAAGAAATTTTATTTACTTGACTTGTAATGATAGATGTAAACGATGACGTGATAAAACGATTATGTCATGACATATTTATTTTATTTTTTTAGTCAATACTTATTTACTGTGTCATTATAGTGTTAATATTGTATTTAATTTAATAAGGATTAATACCAAATTATACAAAATCTAATAGCAATAACCCGATAAAATCAAATTTAGATATTTTGACTAAAATTGGGCGTTATAATAAACAGCAGATAATATAATTCATTAGAAATTTCTAATGTTCTAATCATTATTTATTTTCAACACTGACTGTTATTATCTGCTGTGAAAATGGCGTGTGGCGCCTCGGTTCGGTAATGATCGGAAATATTTAGTAGTTATTCGGTTTAATAAAATAATGATGGCGAACTTCACATCGTATAACCTCGCACAAATATGAGCTTTAACTCAATGGCAGTAAGGCCAAATATTACTTATATTAAAATATAGCTAATAACGAAAATTATATTTTTTTGTTTGATATTAGTCTGAACTTCGTTCATTTAGTCATTGTATTATATTTACGTTGAAAATAACAAGTTAAAAAAATATAATATAATGAATAATTCATTATAAAAATATAACAGTAACGCCCAACACTAATTTTGACCATATATATAGAGAATATTACAAATAGGAAAGAAATGGTAGTAGGGTATATGTTCATCCCAACTCTCAAGTATCTCTTTATGAAATTTAATCATAATCGGATCAGCGGTTGGGCAGTGATTGCGTCACAGACAAACAGACAAATCTACGTCCCAAAATTAAACTTTAAATTTGATTTGTTTGTAGTAAAAAAAAAACATTCTTATAGGACAGATATAGCTTTGGAGATGATATTGATAAGAGCGCGGTTAATGAAATGATTTTTGAGTTAATGTTATTACAGATATTTATTTGTGAGGCCATTTATTTACATATAAATACGATATAAATTCAAAACTAATGTTATTGAACAAAAGTCGAATATTTTAAAAAGAAACTTACAACAACAACTTTAATATAATATAATAAGTTCTTTGATTTTCACGATTATTACACATTTTAAATGAAACTATTTTAACCGGATTAATCGCGTATATTTTATATACATAATGTATTATTTTATTAAAGTCTATTCTTTTAACTTTAAATTAACACGTTTTTTATTTTAAGCCAATCACCATTTTTAAAAATATCGTGGTATAAACGTAAGTATGTAAAAGAGAGAGACGACCGTTTCATCGTTTCCACAAGTCTCAGAAATCGCCATCTCAACGGTGTTACTGTACAGCAGCAGCTGAAAGAGGTTCGAGGAATCGCTATAAATCAATGGATATCAATATTTCCATGAATCAATTCGCCCGTTTAATGCATTTGCTTTTTAATCATTTAAATGGGAAATTCGTAAAAGATTTACTACTTCTTTATTTCTATTGTGAATATACAATCTGTTTGTTAGAATTTCTCAATAGGTATGACATTTTTAATCAGATTCTATTTGTATAGAGATTTAAGATACATGAAAAAGTCAAGTTAGTACAATTACTTAGTCTTTGAAATTGGATTACAAGGAATCAGTGCCGAAGTAAAACAATTTATTAAGGATTTAATAGAATTAGTCGTTGCACTGATATAGAAGCATACATTTTTTTATGTTGTTATATTGCGGAGTAAAATGTTTCCTTTACGGACTATACGAGATTAAGGCTAAGCCTTAACGCACTGTTTATAAGTTTGCATTTTATATAAATGATCTTATGTCAAGTCTACATATATGTAAAAAAAAATTAAATTAATTTAGCTTAACGCTATGTCCCGTACACAGCAGGGTAGGCAGAGGGAACCTAGTGTAAGACACTCCGTCCCCACTTTCTGCACAATTTTGAAGCCATTGCGTGTTGAGTGGCAGAAGTCAACGCTGCACTTTGCCTCGACACCAGAGCGAAGAAATGGAAATATAAATTTAAGTAAATATTTCATCTTCACGAGTCGGGATCGAACCCACAACCAGTTGGTTTTACAGTCACACTTTGTGCCACTGCGCCACGACTGGCGCAGAATAATAACTGGCGAATAATATTTTGAATTTCTATTTAAATTGACTGTTGTCATGTTTTTGAGCTGTATTTGTATGCAATCTGTTAGTTAAGCTAGCATATAGTTGATCAAAGGTTTTACTGGTTTAGTAGTTTAAGAGCTTACCCAAAAAAAAAAAACTTTTTTGCTTTTTATAATATTAATATTGATAAAAGATTTAACGACGTTTCACCAGTGTAACTATCTAAATATAAAATTGATACAAAGTCGAAGATCGCTTGCGTAACTTACAATGAAAGCTCACGACGGTGGATGAGAAGTCGATTTTTTTAATTGAATATTTGTTATTAAAATGCTCATATACTTAATTCGTTTACAAAAATATTTCAATCATAGGTATATGACAACTTTTTATAGATTCTGATCAGTTTAGATGATTTTAAAATTAGTCGTGGCGAGTAAGGGACCCCATTACCTTTAGTTAATAAAATATGTTAAATACATTTAGGCCTAACCTAGGTAGGTATATACCTAATATATTTGTTTTGGTACTAAAATAATATTTGGTTCCATATAATAAATGATATTTACTTTGTAGTCATCAAACGCGCTGGATAACTTTAATTTGATATTGAAAGTAAATGATTTACTGTCTCCCACAGTGGGTGGCCCACCCACTTTCCAGAACTGTATCCACCAGCCCCCCCTGACCTCACAAGCCCCCCTTCCCGTTCCACCTATTGCATCATACGCTCCTGTTTTCCTGAAATTCATTGAAATTTGCCACCCTCTTTTAAATGCACATATATAAGTACATTTTAACCTTCACTACGTTTGAAATGATAAAAATTTTTATTGTTACATATTGTTTTTTTTTTATAAAAAAAAGTTTCGTTTATATAAAATTTGAAAAAATGCATGTTGAATCGCGGCACCCAACTCCGTTCTTTGTCTAGACTAGAAAGAGAAAATTAAAGTTATATAAACTATCACCGAATCATATAAAATATTCAATCTTATGAAAGCAGATGACTACTGAGCGATGTTTACGTTTACACACTTTCTTTTATTACCTCTTCACCAATGCGGTTTAGGTGTTTTTGGGAGAGGGTGCTATTTTCTTGCTTTAGCTTTGTTATGGAGTTAATTACTTTGAGTGTTAAAGTTTGAGTACCATTGAGTACGGTAACTAATTGAAAACATTTTTTTAACTTCACGCCGTATGTGTGCGGGACACAGGATAGTATGCAGAGGGAACCTTGTGTTAAGACAATCCACTCTGTTATCTGTAGTCATTGCGTGCTGAGTAGAGAAACTCAACGCCACGCTTTACCTCGACACCAGAGCGAAGACAGAAATGATTAATTATTTAGCTTCACGCTGTATCAATAACGAGGTAGCCAGAGAAAATAGAGCGCTGAATACTACGGTATGGATTATTTCATTACCTCAAGTGGAGATCGAACTACAACCTTTCGCGTGTACAGTCTTTGCACTGATATAGAAGCATACAATTAGTCGTTGCACTGATATAGAAGCATACATTTTTTTATGTTGTTATATTGCGGAGTAAAATGTTTCCTTTACGGACTATACGAGATTAAGGCTAAGCCTTAACGCACTGTTTATAAGTTTGCATTTTATATAAATGATCTTATGTCAAGTCTACATATATGTAAAAAAAAATTAAATTAATTTAGCTTAACGCTATGTCCCGTACACAGCAGGGTAGGCAGAGGGAACCTAGTGTAAGACACTCCGTCCCCACTTTCTGCACAATTTTGAAGCCATTGCGTGTTGAGTGGCAGAAGTCAACGCTGCACTTTGCCTCGACACCAGAGCGAAGAAATGGAAATATAAATTTAAGTAAATATTTCATCTTCACGAGTCGGGATCGAACCCACAACCAGTTGGTTTTACAGTCACACTTTGTGCCACTGCGCCACGACTGGCGCAGAATAATAACTGGCGAATAATATTTTGAATTTCTATTTAAATTGACTGTTGTCATGTTTTTGAGCTGTATTTGTATGCAATCTGTTAGTTAAGCTAGCATATAGTTGATCAAAGGTTTTACTGGTTTAGTAGTTTAAGAGCTTACCCAAAAAAAAAAAACTTTTTTGCTTTTTATAATATTAATATTGATAAAAGATTTAACGACGTTTCACCAGTGTAACTATCTAAATATAAAATTGATACAAAGTCGAAGATCGCTTGCGTAACTTACAATGAAAGCTCACGACGGTGGATGAGAAGTCGATTTTTTTAATTGAATATTTGTTATTAAAATGCTCATATACTTAATTCGTTTACAAAAATATTTCAATCATAGGTATATGACAACTTTTTATAGATTCTGATCAGTTTAGATGATTTTAAAATTAGTCGTGGCGAGTAAGGGACCCCATTACCTTTAGTTAATAAAATATGTTAAATACATTTAGGCCTAACCTAGGTAGGTATATACCTAATATATTTGTTTTGGTACTAAAATAATATTTGGTTCCATATAATAAATGATATTTACTTTGTAGTCATCAAACGCGCTGGATAACTTTAATTTGATATTGAAAGTAAATGATTTACTGTCTCCCACAGTGGGTGGCCCACCCACTTTCCAGAACTGTATCCACCAGCCCCCCCTGACCTCACAAGCCCCCCTTCCCGTTCCACCTATTGCATCATACGCTCCTGTTTTCCTGAAATTCATTGAAATTTGCCACCCTCTTTTAAATGCACATATATAAGTACATTTTAACCTTCACTACGTTTGAAATGATAAAAATTTTTATTGTTACATATTGTTTTTTTTTTATAAAAAAAAGTTTCGTTTATATAAAATTTGAAAAAATGCATGTTGAATCGCGGCACCCAACTCCGTTCTTTGTCTAGACTAGAAAGAGAAAATTAAAGTTATTTAAACTATCACCGAATCATATAAAATATTCAATCTTATGAAAGCAGATGACTACTGAGCGATGTTTACGTTTACACACTTTCTTTTATTACCTCTTCACCAATGCGGTTTAGGTGTTTTTGGGAGAGGGTGCTATTTTCTTGCTTTAGCTTTGTTATGGAGTTAATTACTTTGAGTGTTAAAGTTTGAGTACCATTGAGTACGGTAACTAATTGAAAACATTTTTTTAACTTCACGCCGTATGTGTGCGGGACACAGGATAGTATGCAGAGGGAACCTTGTGTTAAGACAATCCACTCTGTTATCTGTAGTCATTGCGTGCTGAGTAGAGAAACTCAACGCCACGCTTTACCTCGACACCAGAGCGAAGACAGAAATGATTAATTATTTAGCTTCACGCTGTATCAATAACGAGGTAGCCAGAGAAAATAGAGCGCTGAATACTACGGTATGGATTATTTCATTACCTCAAGTGGAGATCGAACTACAACCTTTCGCGTGTACAGTCACACGCTTGTGCCACAATCATCCTTAAATTTAAATTATACCTTATATATTAATATCTTATATATTAATTTCAAAAGCTAAAATATTTTCAACGATTACAGCTCCCTCCTATTGTAATACAGTCTTCGACAAATACTTGTGCTGGCCTCCAACTATACCAGGAACTACGATCCAGCAACTCTGCCCATCTGGCCGCCTCATCGACACGAAACGTAAATATAATCTTTTATTAAGTTTTTATTGTAGATAGTTCTTATTTAGTTACTTGTAAATTTTTTACTAAACTTCTATTTATTATAAGAATAAAAATGGTCAATCTCCAGAATTTATGTTTGGTTAATTGTATGGTATGGCTCAGTTCAGTTTTAAGTATAATCGAAGATTCTGGACTCCTTAAACTATCTATCTATAATTCCAAATGTTTTTTTAATTCCATAATTACGTAATAAAAATAAATTTCATATATTTTTTTTAAACTCACATTGATATTTTTATTTATCCAATAATTTTGCAGGTTATGCCTCTCGACGTTGTAGGGAAGACTCTCTTTGGGAAGGGCGACATTCAAATGAAGGAAATGATATTGGTTGGACAAACTATAGCAACTGTTTCCCACCATACGTTCAGGGTATATTCGTAGAGGGTTTCAATGATGACTATTATCACTTGGTGAGTTTATTTCCAATAAATAGAAATTTTTATATGGATCAGAAAATGATAAGTATAAAATTTTCATACTCCCAGGGTTGGCTGGAAGAGAATGCTTTTCACCTCGATTTACTTTTTTATGTAAAGCAAATGCGAATTTCGTATCGTAAAAAAAGTCACAAGGGCGATTTAAACTCACTTCTATAGGTAAATTTATAGGTTAGAACGCAAATCAGTACTTTTATCAGTAGTTTCAGTACGTTTTATTAAACAAATTAAATAATAAACGGTTTTTTATATCCCACTTCAATCAGGACACCCTCTTTTTTTCTTCGCATATTTGAAATTTGCTTTTATTAACAAAATTTACAAATCCCAACTTACATTCAAATAATTGAATGTAATCTATACATATACGTGTGATATATATATATATATATATTTAACCTTATATACCTATATATAACCTTTAGTTAGGTTTTCATGGTCATTCCAGGAATCGAAAATCGATAATGCGTACATATGCATGTACGTCGTATACGTACGTACTGATATAATGTAGCATTTACGTGATTAAAATATTATTGCTAGTACTGTAGCTGTACATCTCAGATCTCAGATTCTACTTTTTATAATAAATAAGCTAGTTTTATTTGTTTTCTTAAAATATTTATTTACATTTATATTTTCATTTCTTCGCTCTGGTTTCGAGGCAAAACGCGGCGTTGAATTCCGCCACTCAACAAGCAATGCCCCCAGAACTCGGCGGAAAGTGGGGAACGGAGTATGTTAACTCTAGATTCCCTCTCCCTACCCTTCGGTTTGTGGGATAGAGCGTATAGCTGATTTTATGTGCTATGCATATATATATACATACTTACATAAAAATTTTAACCGACTTCTAAAAAGTATTTTTATTTTTATGGAAATCTCTTGATTTCTTCCTTATTTGTAAATCGATTTTAAGCTTTGTGAGTGTTCAATTTATATAATTGTAGTGAGTTCTTTTGTTTGCTATCAACTGATCCGATTTACTTTTTCTTGTTTTGTATGAAAGTTACATTCCTCTGGAGTACATAGCATTACTGTGTAAGTCTTAGTTAGCATTAAGTATCGAAATAATAATGAACTCTATCAAACTGCCATAATCGCTTGCGTTGCAAAAATAGTTGAATATATATAAGTAGATACTTTGTAAGACAGACTTTTTTTTATTAATAAAAAAAATCCGCGTTACCGTGTCATTAATAAATCATAATGAGACATTTTGTGACAAAAAATAATTGAAAATTGCGAGGTGCAAAGCTAAAATCAATCCATAATAAGAATATTTTATGAAGATAATCTTCGGCGTTTATAGCATGTAATTTGGACGTAAATTTTGGAAATAATATAAAATTGAAATAGTTCAACGCTCTGCTCTGCTTCTGTTGCAAGTTGGCTCGAATCTTTCAATTCGAACAGCACAGTGTTTGGACTTTCTTAGACTTACCAAAACAAGTTGTTCATGATTGAACGTATCAATCTATTGGAATATACAACATAATAATACAAAAATATATTTAACGAATAAAAAATTAAAAATATTATAATATTTATGATCATTTCACTTCTTTTCTGCTTGTATGTAGCTTATGTTAGTATAGAGATCTATTGCTTAATCTTATACTGATTTATATACTTTTTTATATGAGATATAAATATAAGAAATAATTTTAATAGTAATAGATAAATAACCAAATCGAAGCTTATATTTATATTATGATAAAACATATATTAATTTATAGTCACATATTTATTACATACAGAGTTTCAAGTTTATAGTTAATACTGTAGCGATGTGGACACTAAAAATAGATGCAGCCCGTCCACGCCTGCGCATACTATGTAACCTTGCAACCCCAACCAGTATTTCTCTAAAATCCAACCCCATTCCACCCTGATCCCCATCTCCTCAACCCCCTGCCATCTTTATGTACCTGGGTTTCACGGTCAAGGGTACTCAGTAAGCGCCGGACTCTCAACCAGAACGGTTTTCTCTTAATAGGTTGGTAGATACGTGTTTATATGATATAGTAGGCCTTATATAAATTAATAAATAAATAAAAAGTATACATAATAATAGTTATACTGTAAAACGTTTGCATTTTTTTTAAACCGTCTTACAAAATTGGAGGTCATTATTTTGAAGTTGTATGATATTGTTTTAATTTAATAATATTTTTGTATGATGATCATGTCATAAATTTTGTGATGGATGTATGTTTGTCCACTATTTCTCAGAAAGTAATCGTCAGATTTTTATTTTTATTTGAATACGGTAGATGTATTCCAACTTAAGGAACAGTCCGAATTTCATCAAAATCGTTTCAGCAGTTTTGATACATCCACGTATTTCTGGACAGGATATAAGCACTGTAGTTACCAAGATAATTGACATTTATTTGAAGTTTTTTTTTTTAATTAAACTATTTCTTAAACTTATCTATTTTAAGAAACTTGTTTAGATCCGACGGTAAGCCGCGCAGGCGTTAAACTCTTTCTTGTACTTATAAAATTATCGTTTTCTTCAAAATTAACAGTTAACCTAACGTGTGGGAGACTGAAGAAAATTTGGTCGTACTTGTGGTCATCACCAGCCAGTAGTAGTCGGTATGTAAAACTCAGTTAACTAAGTTAACTTTATTGTAGATATATTTTAAAAGTAGTTACTTTTACTTCATAAAATAATTTAGTTTTTGCTTCCAGTGTCTATGTAGTGTACTATTTTTCATATTATATTTATATAAGGGTCGTTAATAGTAATAAAGGCAACTCCTACAGTATCAGTATCAAATATTTTTTAATAAATTTTGACGACTAAAATTTTATGTAGAATGTTAAACAATATTTAACACTCCATACCATTATTTATTTCGTTATTTACTACAATTTGTATGTAGATACATCAGCAGGCTATTTATTTATATAAAGAAACATATTATTATGTATAAATTGAGTAATTTTTAATATTTCATGATATAAAGTTGTTCACTCATCACTCTTAAGGTAACCATCTATTATCTAATATGTAATCGTAACTACATAGAGTTTTACATAAGGATTAACTGTTGCACTTGTTGCACATGCGCACTAACACCTGAAAAATCTATCTCTCAAAAAAATGGCGGGGCCATGTATTAGCAAAATATATATAAATTATATTTAAAAAATGTAAATAATTCGATTGCTGGTCTCATATGTATATTTAAGAAAAACAAACTAGAAAACTACCAATATACATATTTGATATATATCGAGAGCTGTGTACATGTCGTCCCTTTGAGAGGTTAGCGTCAAAGAGACAACATATCAGCTTTCAACCGAAATCTATATGGAAAGCTATACCCATATGATGTCCCTTTGAGAGATTGGTGTCAAAGCTTTCGATATACATCGAATATACATATCCAAAGTTAAACGTTGTTTAGATTTACTGTAATATAGATAATTGCGTAAAACAGAACGAGAGATATCCTTTTCTCGTTCTGGTATGTTTTTGGGAAAGAACAGCAATGTTAAGTAGTATTTTTGTAGTAGTAGGTGTTTACGTTATTGGCATCTATTCGTAACTGCGTTACTAATAATAAATACAGTATGAAAAAAAATCATGATGTGAAAATAATAGTCCTAAGTGAATTGAGGAATCTTGGTATTTTTTTTTTAGGTAAGAGTTAGAAGCCATTCTGAAGTTTGAGGCCAGTTGTGGTGCAAGGGCACAAAGTGTGCCTGAAACGCGACTGGTTGTGGGTTCGATCCTCACTCGAGAAATGAAATATATATTATTTACATATATATTTTCTTTGTCCGCTCTGGTGTCAAGGCAAAAGCGAGGCGTTGATTTCCGCCACTGAACACGCAATACCTCCAAATTTCAGCGGAAAGTGGGGAACTGAGTGTCTTAACACTAGGTTCCCTCTGCCTACCATGTTTTTTTTTATTTAAGAGTTTGAAATATTTTACCCTATATGCTGTTGTATATATAAATGTAATTATACATAACAAAATTGCTGTGGGCGCAGATATATAATATTAAGTGTTATGAAAATCCCGCTGAAGCGAATTTTTCTCTTTGTACATGCGCAGAAAATTGTACCGGATTGGTAGACATTAGATATGTTTACCTAGTCCTCGTATATAAGTAATCGTCATATTTCATATTTCACTTACGTATATTATAAATGTGAGTGTACGTTTATTTGTTACGCTTTGAAGCCGAAACTACTTAACCGATTACCATGAAATTTTGTACACATATCTATGAGATGATGATGATAAAATGAGTTTAAGCGAGCGAAGTCGCGTGTATTCTGTAGTATATATTCGCAAGCGAAGCAGCGAGGAGATCGCTAATATTATAAAATTATTAATTATATTTAAGCGTTATAATTCTACATCCATTGAATGGACTTCATTGTTAGGCTTTGAAATGACCTTTTGTTATCTGACATTTAAATTAAATACTCTATTAAAATACTAAAATATATTTATTTCATTTTTCATACCATAATATATTCTATTAAAATAGAACTTAGATCACCTTATAAATCATCGTGTCGGGATTGATGAAAACGGTGATTACATATAATTGTATAGGTGCGCGATGCGACTTTTTATAAATAAATTATTGCATTTTTTGTGATTATATAGCCATCGGAAAAAAAACCATATATAATTTTTTCTTAACAATTTATTATACACGCGTATATATATATCAAAGTGACTATCAAAATATACGTAATTCGCATTTGTTTAACTAAGAACATGTAAGTATTTATATTGTTAAATTTATTATGACTACAAATAGTTGAGGCCAGTCGCAGTTCAGGGGCACAAAGAGTGACTGTTAATGAGACTGGTTGTGGTTTCGATCACCATTCGAGGAAATTAAGTATTTATTTATATTTTTATTTCTTCGCTCTGATGTCGAGACGAGGCGCGGCGTTGAGTTCCGCTGCTCAACATGTAATTCCTCCAGAATTCGACGGAAAATGTGAAACGGCCTTCTTTGCTTACTCTGCTGCGGGATACAACGTGAAGCTGATTTTTTAAATATATCTTTATTGCTTACTTATTTATAGCGTTTAATAGCCTATAATAATTATTTTTTTTAGACGAAGTACGCAGTAGCTGAAAGGAGTCGATATATTGAAATTACTGGATATATAATATCTTTCATCGCCATCATCGTGGCACTATATATATTTAAAAAGTTTCGGTAATAATAACAACTAACAATTTTTTTTTATTATGGAAACTAGAATTATAAACTAATGACATGTTTTTTTTACCAGAATCATTCAGAATGTCCGCAATCGTATTCACAAACATTTATTTTATTCGCTATTGTTCGAAACAATTTTTCATCTTGTTATTATTTTGGATCAATATATAATCAGAGACAGTGTAACGGTTAAGACGACGAGCTATAGATTGAAAGGAATTGATAATACCGTAAGTGTTAGTTATTATTGATTTTTAAAAGAAATAAGCAATATCGACGGTTGAAAGTATGTACACATTTGGAATCAGCTGATTTTTCTGCGTCTTTTCAATTAAGTTTCATAATTTTCTAAGCATTTGCTGTCATTTTGAAACCCATTGTATCAACTACCATAGAAATTATAATATTTTATTACCACTTATTTTTTATTCCAATGTTGCTTAGCGAATTTTCCAAGGACTGTTTTCAGTATTAAGTATAAATTGGATATATTTATTTTCTTTCCTAAATGTTAAGATTAGTCGCTAAGTGCATTTTGCCTTTTATCAAAATAATAAAGTTTGTCGTTTGAGTCAGTTTAAGTTTCACATATATAAATACTCAACGTCACTTGCTTTGACATTTGGATTTCAAGATGATCCGTCATTTGCTTATATCTTAAAAACAATGACACTTTTAACAAAATGCCTTGAATATTTTTTTGTACTAGTGGTTGAAACTTTATTATGAATCAAAATCAATCAAGCACAGATAGAAGAGCCACTACGAAATAAAAAATCAAAAAGTATTCATGTAGCTTAGAAAAAGTTCTTCAGATTTTTTGAAAAATGTTCTTTAGATTTTTGCATCTGCATATAATTTTGCCAAAATGATTTATCGCTTATAAGGATTGTCGTAAATGCTATTTTCCGTTTTGTTAATAATATATTTTTTAATTATTGTTTTTACAATTGGTCTTTCTATTTCATCAGATAAGCAAATATACCCGGCCCGTAGGGTTCTTGAAGATGCATTATCATTTTGGGCCACATATTAAGAGATGGTCTAAAAAATTGCTTTTTCTTTCTTCTTTCTTTTTAGAATATTAAAAATCAACTAAATCGAGCCAATCTGGATGTGGGGATAAATAAGAAAAAATAGTCTTAGATCGATCATAAATAATCGATGACAGTACTACAATTTTTTTTTTTAATTAAATAAAAAATGCAATGCAATTAATATGAAAAGATGTAGAAAAAATCTATGCATATACCTACGGTATAAATTTGGTCTATTTCAGCCCAATAGATTGTTGTTGTTCTTGTTGTTGTAACTTTTAATCGGCTCTGGTGTATAATTCACAACATGGTATTTGGACCAAAAAAGATTTTCAACCGTCGATATGTATACCTAATTAGGCTAGTCATGGCGAAATGGCACAAACATAAACAAAAATAAATAAAATAGGTCGTGGGTTCGATTCCCACTCGAGGAAAAGAAATATTTAAGACTTTAATAAATATTTATGATTTTTTTATTTTTTTGCTTTGGTAACGAGGCAAAACGCGGCGTTGAATTCCGCCACTCAACATGCAAAGCTTCCAGAATTCGGTAGAAAGTGGGGAACAGAAGTGTCATAACACTAGGTTCTCAGGTTTCCTCTGCCTTCGCTATATGCGGGATACACACAGCGTGAAGCTAATATTAGGTAGTAATAGTTAATATCTAATAATAATAATAATAAAATATTCTTTGGAGGACATTCTGGTCTGGAGGACTGGTTGTGGGTTCGATCCCCACTCGAGGAGATGAAATATTTACTTAAATTTATATTTCCATTTCATCGCTCTGGTGTCGAGGCAAAGCGCGGCGTTGAGTTCTGCCACTCAACACGCGATGCCGGCAGAAAGTGGAAAACGGAGTATCTTAACTCAGCGTGAAGTTAAAAAAAAGAAAGTAAATCAAACCCTTTATTTCAGCCAACTATATGCGAGGTTCTGTACGTAATGGCGGAATACTCTGTAGCTGCGGTTTATTCATGGATTTTCATAGAAGGATTACATCTCAATTATCTGATATCCAATAAAGCTTTGCAACCATTTCATTTTAAAACTTACTGTACCTGTGGATGGACAGTGCCTTTAATTTTGACGTCAATCTGGACAATTGTAATATGGATTTCGTATAAAAAAGAAAGCGTTAACGAGTTAGTTTAATAATTGATTTATTTATTTATTTAATATATTATATTATATAATAGTTATATCTATTAAAATTTATTCTTTCAGATGTTGGTTTGGATACAATTTAAAACTTAGTTATTGGATCCTACAAGGACCAAGAGTTGCGGTTATTTTGGTAAAACTTTAAAAGTTACGTGTAAAAAACTCTCTCAAAATATGTTTTATTGGCAACTAAATTATAATTTTATTATTTCAGTGCAATGCTGTTATCCTTGTAAGAGTAATGAAAATGGTTATAAAAAAATTAAAGGAGGCAAAAACACCAGAAAATCTTAAAATAAAGTACAACAACGGTTTTTTTTTTAATATTAAAATATAGATTTTTTTGAAATATTTGTATTAAATATGTATGTATATTTTTTTTGCAGGAAGAGCGTTAAAGCAGCTTTATTTTTGCTGCCTATTCTAGGTTTATCAAACGTCCTCAGTATATTTGATATATCCATATACGCTAACATATACATATTTATGGCATTTTGTTATACACGTCAGTTCATCAAATCTTTTCAAGGTTTCCTTTTGACACTAATTTATTGTGTTGGCAATGAAGAGGTGAATAATGACATAAAAATTTAATTATTTTTAAATATCTATATTGATTTTTTTTTGTTATATATTTTTTTATTTACTTACATGTCACTCAGGTGAGGGCCGTAGTATTGAGGCGAATGGGGCTTTTCGAATGGAATATAGATTGGTTAGCCTACGTCCGCTGGTTGCGCCCTCGTCGATTAGGGACAAATCCTCTGGCAGCAATGTAGGTATCTTAAAATTGGGTCAAGTGTATTGCGATCTTATGACACGCCTTACTTTCACTCAAGCCTCAGTGGCAGTTGGCGATCCGCCCACTGTCTTTATATGATATATACATTTAGTTACCTTCCGCGCTATGTCTTAATTAAGAAGTTTACATGTTATAGACAATAAAGGTGTCTTAATATGATACATTTAAGAATTTATTTAATACTAAATAAGTCATTATTTGAAACTTTTTTAAATTATCCAATAACAATAACCAATACCAAAAGTAAATACTCTTTTTAGTTCACCAGCAGGCACGACGATGGGAGAAGAAACAATACTCAGGTAACTTTACGACCAAAAAATATTTTATAATCTATTTACATACATTTTCCTTTTTTAAATAAAAATAATACATAATACCAATATGTACAATACATACCACTTTAAGTATTACAGTTCTTATTACTATTTACTTGATCTTATTATTTTAGTTTTGTATACAATTCAAACAAAAAATCTGTATCGTATAAAATATATATCTTTTTCTATATGCCTACCAGTAGTCTACAAGGGAGTACTCTAAATAGACCTAATAGTCCACAATCAACATCATCTTCAACAGACTATCCTCTATCCTCGATAAGTTACAGCGAAAGGTAAAAACTAAACATATAGCACCAACACAAAATATTTATCTTTTTATTTGATTTTTTTAATATATGTTACTATTACTTATTTCAGATTAAATGTACACCGAAACTCTGAATCTGTTATGTTTGAAACTTCGTTCACGGAATTAGATTTTACGAGGCACGTGGACTCCGATGTAGAGAGTGCCTAATTGACGACGACCCTATAATATATAAAATTAAAGAAGATTTATTAACTAATAAATCAATATTTGTATGTTAAATATAATATCAGTATTTATATGTTTCAGATAATTATAATTATATTATGTGAAAAGAAAATTATGAATGAAAAATATTATTTTTTTTTTAATTTAAATTGTAATAGACGTAACGACGGTGTTAGTAAAACATAAGTAATTGTTATAAAGTTATAAATTAAGTAGTTTATGAAAAAGTCTAATTTTGTTATTTTGATTTATCTCTTTTCAAATGTTATTATGTATTTTTTTCCTCTTAACTTTATGTATAAAAGTGTAACTTACATGTAGATAAATGTAGCGAATATATTTATTGTTTTTAATATATTGGCTTGTATCGATATAGATGTGGTTACCGTATCAATGTTTTAATTTTAAGTGATAATTAAATAAATAGTGGTGCAGTTAAATAATCAAAAAGCTATTGGTAGTTATACGTTGTATTGTTAAAAATTAAAAAAAAATAACTTTACACTGTATTTCACACACACTAGGCAGAGGCAACCTAGTGGTAAAACTCTCCGTTGCCCACTCTCCGTCGTATTCTGGAGGCTGTGTGTTTAGTGGCGGAAATCAACGCCCCGCTTTGCCTCGATATTAGAGGAGCGATGAAATAAAAATATAAATTTAAATAAATATTTTCTCGAGTGAGGATCGATCCTACAACCACAGCCACACACTTGTGCTCCTGCGCCACGACGACGGCATTATTGTATTGTTAAAAAAATGTTAAAAAGGCAACAACATGCGCATTACGGGTTTTGTAATATATATATTTAAGCTTTATTAATGTATTTTTATTTTTTTACCTGTTTTCAATATTTATGTAAACCACTCATAAGTCCTTTTGTGAAATAGGTTTTTTCAAAACGTAATATTAAATGTCGACATTTTGTGCCCTACATGATGGCCTTTCATGTATATAAAATATATGGAGGTATGTCCGCATATTATTAAATATATGTAAGTATGTCGGTCTGTACCTACGCTTTAATTTATATGTTTCTTTCACTTCTTATGCAGTGTCGTCGCAGGACCTGTCTTACCTCTCCTGCAACGCTACGCGAATTCGAAGACCTTAAATACACGGGAGTTACTATGTTGTTTTTTTTCTTCTTTCCCTTAATCATAAACATATTTTACCTATATATTTTTATATTGTATCTTTTTACACAGCGTAACCATGAGTGACAACAACGACGAACATACAAGACGATCAACCTTTTGGTTCTCCTTCGGGAAAGTATTTTGCATGTGAGTATAGTTTTTGTCAACTGTTCTTAAGTAATTTTAGTAGACATAAGAAATAATAAATGACGATTTTAGAACTTTATTTCATTTAAACATCAATAGGTACTGTTTATAATTTAATTTTTCTTTTTGATGCAATCCCTAATACAATCCTATGCATAATGTTTTATTTATACCTACTATATAATACTTTATAATAAATTAAAATATAATGATACTAAATTAAATGCAAATGTAACGCCAACTGTTGTTGTTACGCCATAATTACTCAATCGATTATCGTGAAACACACACATTCTTAAAGATAGATATAAGAAAGGACGTAGGATACTTTTTATTAAAACAGAGCTATAGCACAAGAATCATTTTAAAAAAATATTATTATCTCTATATATAATAAGACAGTAAAAATATTTTGTCTGTACATTTAGTAATTTTGACTGAAATGGATAGAGGGACACTTAAAAAAATAATAGAAAGCAAAAGACCGGGACGCATCAGCCGGGATCCATCTCTGGGTAACCACAGGTAATTGCCCAGAGATGGTCGCCGGTTCTAAACTATTGAAAATGTGGAAATCCAAACTAGGACTTTGGAATGAAATTATTTTAATTATTATTATTATTTATTTTTACAAGCAACCGATGCACCAAGGATTCAACGGATGATAACAGTTCTGTCATTGCGATGCTGCCTATTAAGTGAGTACCCGTTTCGCAAATATTTTTTCACTTGCACTGTTGTGAAAAAAGATATATAGTTTTTACTGTTTTTTCTGTTTGTTTTTGTATGATTGATTTTTTTTGGGCAAGTAATTTTTATTGAGAAATTAAAAGTTTGAAATCGAGATGTCGCCTGCGAGGAACCACTAACGTAAGTGCTTTAATACATCGAACAAAGTAAGTATTGGGCACAGTACTCTAGTATCTATATACAAAAAAAACCATTCAAGTTCAAGTCGGAACCACCCACCGTGGGTTCCGTACTAATTTCATGATTATATTGTTGTTTCATCGTTGATTTGATGGTCAACAGAAACCTACAACTCAAATTGTGGGCTCATTTTTCTATGATATCCCTAAAAATTTCGATTCCGAATTTTTTCTTTAACTTTTCACTATTTTATATTTTCCGATGGACCTACCATGGGAAATACTCTATAGTTTTGATTACGAGGCGAATTTCATATGAAAACGATGTATAAATGTAAAATTTATTCTGTGCTCCAAAAAACTAATTTCAGTTTTATTTCTCGACTCCATCTTGAGAAAAATATTTTAGGAGACGGACAACAAAGTGGTCCTATAAAAGCTCCTTTTCAGATACAAAATCTTAAAAAGTAAATAGAAGACACCGAAGAAGAAATTCCAGATAGAATCATTTATCTATATTTTTTTTTAGCTATATCTTTCAGTTTATATTACTAATTATATTGTTTTATTTTTTGTTTAGTGAATCCGAAACCGAAACCGCAATTCAAGATAAATCACATCCAAGATTCGCTGTTGGACCGAATTTGCCAATCTTCTTTAACTGCTTGTAAGTAAACATTATTAAAAACATTTTGCATCGAATTTTACTTAACTTTTCAGAATTCAGAATTTGGCGGAAAGTGGAGAAGGGAGTGTCCTAATACTAGGTTCTCTCTATTCTGTTTCTCTTATTTATATTTTGATTATACAATTCAAGACCTATTATTTTTTTATCTATAAAATATTTTAGTTAAATAATTCTATTATTATATAACGATAGTTTCCTTGACATAACAATTTATATTAGCCATAACGTATTCACTATCCACGTAACAGGCGTCGTCGTGAAACCGCAGCTCAAAAACAGGAAGATGCTAACTCAATAAGGCTTGGGTAAGTCACACGCTTTAAATACATTAAGAGTTCTGAAAACATCATACTTCCAGGTTAAATCAATAAATAGTATAGGAGAAGGTTGTATTGTGGCTTACAAAAAATTTCATACAACAAATTTTTTAAAACTAAAGACTTACCTCATTCAATAAAACAGCTGCATAAGATAAATCAATTAGAAGGTAGCAATTTTGTCAAACAACATACTATAATTTTTTAAAACTTTATTACTGTATCAAAAAAAGCTTCTATGTTGATCCACAACATAAAAGCCACCATATTCATGACATTTTAATACTACACGTAGGTACTTGTACATGATACCAGTTGTGGTGTACAGGTTATGGGTTCGATTTAAAAATGTTCTTAAAAATCCATAACATAACATTTTAATAGATACATATGTATATACTTTGATATTGTTATAGGAATCGGCTCAAGAACTACAATGATGATTCAGAAAGTCCATTATGGTAACTACATATTCATTTTTGATTATTATAAGACAATAAGTAGTCACATTTTGAATAATTGAGGCCAGTCGTGGCGCAGCGGCACAAAGTGTGACTGTAAAACCGATTGGTTGTGGGTTCGATCCCCATTCAAAGAAATGAAATATTTACTAAATTTATATTTCCATTACTTCGTTCTGGTGTTGAGGGTAAGCGCAGCGTTGAGTTCTGCCACTCAACACGCAATGCCTCCAGAATTCGGCAGAAAGTGGGGAACGGAGTGTCCTAACACTAGGTTCCCTCTGTCTACCCTGCTGTGTGCGGAATACAGTGTGAAGCTGATTTAATTTTTGCTTTTGATTTGATTTTTAATTTTGAATACTATTAAAATTAATGCTGAAGATTGACAAACAATTGTAACTTGTCTATTAGTAATTAATTTAATAGCCATATCATTGCATATTATTATTATATTCAATGTTATATATGATATCACTAGTTGGCCGCTCGTGCTCAGATTTGAGCTTGTAGATTTGTGCAGATGTGCTTTGCTTATTTGAAGCAGGAAAAGTAAACATTTAAACATAATTATTAAGAGGAAATCGAAGTTGGAACCTCGTTTACAATCAAACACAGTCCCACTTGCGGAATGGTGCTTAAATTTCAATAATATTACTCAACAAAAACATTACTACTTACTATTAATAACAACTTTTGCTCAAGTGGGATTCCTATATATCAATTTTTTTTGGTGGGACAGTTGTGATTTTTCGTCATATATGCCGCCAGATCTTAGTTTTGTATTAGTGGTATAAAATCAGGATAGAGGCCCCAATGGTGTTCCAGTATGGCATCTTTTCCTATTTTCTAAAAATTCTATTTACAAAAATAACATTTGGGAATATGTTTTTTTAAATACGTTCTACATGCGCCTCCTATTCTTTTGAATCATAATTTGTTATGCAGGATGTATTTTATTCGCTTTTATGAGCTAATATATTTGCAGCAGACGCTAAAAATTCTTGAAAATTTACAATCCAGCTATCCCAAGCTAACTACACTTCTATATATCAAAAGTTATTTATATTTAGGTCATGACTATTTTATTTAGACATTACTATATATTATCATATCTTTATGTATAAATGCTAACATCAAGTGTTTATATGTTAATATATTTAATTAACGCCTTCACTAACTGGCAGTGTATAGTATAGCATAAAAGCTAAAGGTTGAAAAGGATGTATATTGGATCTGTATCTCCACGCGAGCCTCCCAAGAAATCCGGTTTAATTCAGCAGGAATTCTCAAAATAAATCATACTAGGTCAATAAATGGAGAATGACCCAACCAACCAACGTACCACAACCCATTTTATTAATGTTATCCTTTACATATCTACGCATTTTATTTATTGCGATCACACCTACTATTGAGATAAGTATCTTAAAATTTTGATGCTGAAGTTGATTAATGTATTAAAAAAATTATAACATAAATCAGTTTCACGCTGTACACAACGGAGTAGGCAGAGGGAACGTGTTGAGATACGCCCCATTTTCCGTCGTATTTGCGGCATTGCGTGTTTAGTGGCAGAGCTCAATACCGCATTTGCCTCGAAACCAGAATGAAGGAATAAAAAAAAATTAAATAAATATTTCATTTCCTCGAGTGGGGAGTTCCACAACCAGTTGCATTTACAGGCACAATTTTGCCGCGCATCGACTGAGGTAAAAAAAATTATAAGTAAATTAAGGAAAATCATAATTAAAAAAACGAATAATAGAATTATATTGTAACGTAATTCTTAATAACTTTTTCTAAAATGATAAGAACCAAAAAAAGATTCTTATCATTTTATACAGTGGGGCAACCATCCATGTAAAAAGGCATCTGTTCCCATAAAACGCTTCCACAAAAAGCTAAATTCTGTAAAATCCGTAATTGATAAGGCAAAAAAACCTAACTAAATTCATAGAAAATATTCTTATTAAATTTATATTATAGAAACCGCCTCCCAGCTTATTCAAAAGGAGGGGCATCTATCCTGATTTTTCCCTATTTTATTTAACTCTTGTTAAGGCGGCACTTGAATATTTCTTTTTAAGTTTAGCCCAACTATTGTTTTTTTTTGTCAATATAAAATGCTTCACATGTTCAAGAACGTAAAGTATCCTAGACTTCTATCAAAAGTGCTACTTAAGATGTCAGTCAGTCAATCTTCAATATCAATTATAGCCAGAACAGAAAAGCAGTCAAATGAAATCAAATTTGTAAATTATTAATAATAAAAGTCTGTAAATTATTTTAGGTTACATAAGGAGGATAGTAATATATCGGAACTGTGCAGCGCGCAGTGCCAATACCTATGCGGGTAATGTGTTTTTTATATCTACACATCTCCCGAACAACTTATTAACAAACAAAATTAATAAAAACTAATAGCTAAATGATATAATTGTTTACGATATTTTATATTATTTTGTTCTATACCTACAACTGCTTAGTTGGGCTAAGTTATTTTATTATATTATTTAAATATAACCATCACCTTAGATGATAATTGGGTTAGTTTTGAATCAGATCACAATATGGAAATAAATTTATATGTGATCTTATTTAAAATTAATCCAATTACACTGTTTGTATGTAAAAAAATATATATTACCTGAATTTTAAAACGTCGATCGTTTTTTTTAGCGAACTAACCCGCCAAAGGCAACAGGCGGCGATGAAACCAGTAGCTGGACCGAGTAACGAAAAGTACGTATGTAATAATAGTAGTAGATACGTTATATTGATGCCGGTCGTGGCGCAGATGTTGTATTTGTGTGTGCTTGTAAACGCGACTGGTTGTGGGTTCGATCCCTACTCGGAGAAATGAAATATTTATGTGAATTTATATTGCCACTGGTGTAGAGGAAATGCGCGCAATGTGTTCCGCCATTCAGCACGTTCTTCACTTCATTTCACTTCAGCAATTGCCTCCGGAAAGTGCCATAATACTAGGTTCCCTCTGCCTACCTTGCTGTGTGCGAGACACAGCGTGAAGCTGATTTATTTTTATTCATAAATATGTTGCGTCGAAAATTAATATTTTAGCGAAATGTTAAGTCTCCATAAATATTTTTATTAATTGTAAAAAAAATGTTATTGTAGAGGCACAGCTGCAGCGACAACACAAGGCAAAAATGTTACACGTAAGAGGTAAGTACTAAATATAAAGTTAATAAATATTAAGTTAAATGGGTAGAAAAAGGCAATCCAGATACGTGGACTCTTAGGAATACTACATACTTTTAACTCATAAGCCTAGTTTAAGTTGCAGATAAACAACAAAATAAAAATTGAAAGTGATGATTTTGAAAAGCTGAAAAAAGGTAGGTACGAACCACACGTCTGTAGTTTTTAGTTAAAATTTTAATAAAAAAAACAATATAACCGTTCCAGTGCTTATTGCGAAATTGATTGAAAATAATATTAATTAACATTAACTTATATCACTTGATAGACCTACTAGGCAGCTAGCGAAATTTCAATTAAGAACTTGGCACCTACTGCGAAATGCGTTGCGACTGTTGTCAATTCTAGCTTTCTCGTCACCACAAACCGCTTGGATAGTAATAGATGTGCTCTTTAAATATTATTGATAATTATAATTCATATAAAAATTTCGTATAATTTTTAGTTAATAAAATATTTTATGTACGTTAATTTATACCTATAGGTACGTACTAAAAATATTTTTTTTAGGTACTTACTTAGGATAAGTCTACTTCCATAATATAGTGTTTTGTTTGTCTCTAAATATCTCGCCAGAAGCCGAAAACTGCATATAAATTTTGCCTCACCAGAAGCAATGTTTAATGGTCATGGAGGCAGACTTATCTACAGTACCTATAAGTACTATATATAGATAAGTTTGCCAATAATATGTTTTGTTTGTTTCTAGAAGACTCGCTAAACGCCGAAATCTGCGTGTCACTTTTGCTTCACCAGAGCAATCTTCTGACAATTCAGAGAAGAAGTCCCCGTCTGTTGAGTCATCTACGGGCACGGATTAAATTCGTAGTCAAAAAACAACAAGTATAAATCTATGTTCAACGTTATATGTGCTGCTTGGTGTAGTAGTTATTTCCATAAATGTAATAATGTACATTTGATTCTTTTAAAATCTCTAACATATTCTACTAAAAATAATATTTCATGAACATTTTAAAATTTATTTACGTACATAATATTCATATATATTTATATAAAATTGAGAATTTAAAAAATACGAATTTGATGAAAATTTTGAGCTTTAACTAAAATTGTATAGTGATAGTTTATTTTAAATGTCTTAACTTAATTTATAACGTCAAAAAATAACGCCGAAATTTATTACATTACTTTTACAATATGATATATTAATGTTACTATTTTGGGTTGAAAATTTATGTATGTGATAAGATGATCTCGAAAAGCCGATGTCGATAGCGTGTTCTAAATTTAAAATTTAAAACAAAATTATGATGTATTACGTGCGTGTTATGAACAAAAAAAAAAATGTGTTACCTATTTTTCAAACAAAAAAAATATATTAACAATAAATAAATCGGCATCCTCATTTACATCATAATTGGTAAGTTTTATAAGTATGTACTTATAACGGATTCTTGTCTACATACATAAAAATATTTTTTTATTAAATAAATTAATCAGTATTAACTATATCTATATATGTACTCTATATATACATATTTTTACTAAAAACTTTTTTCATAGGTGTTTTAGCCGTAAAATAAGGTTTTAATACTTACTTTTGCTATACATTTCTTATTAATAGTACATTAAGCTTACGAATCTCTGAACTTTTGACTCCATTGGAAGAATTTCGGCTAAATTTATATTTATTACTTCTCAAAATTTTTGAAATTTAGTCTAGATTTCATGATGATCTCAATGTTGCGATATGCTTCTATTTAATAATTATAGATCGATGTGTTTGAATGTTCGTAATAGTATACTAGGTAACTTTTTTCTTAAAATATATATTTTGAAAATTCGCATTAATTTCTGTGTTGTATTTATTACATTATAGAAGAGATCTAAAAAAAAGGGAGCTTGATTTGATTTGAAATCGTCCTTTACAGTTGTGAATATTAAATATTGACTGTATTGTTACTTTAAGTTATATATTATATATACATATGAGTTGTTATTAAAATGTTTACAAAATTAAATATATAATTTTTTGTTACATGTTTTGTTGTATTTATATTTAATAAAATAAATATATATATATAATAAGATCCGCCGCCACGGTGGGTGGAGCCGAGCGAAGCTATGTTGCGCAAAATTTTGCGAAAACTTAGCGAAATACTCTGTTTTGTCAGGTCAGTCCAAGTTCAATCTGTGCGCGTGAATTTTAAAACGTTCCACAGCTTAACGTTATGGGACACATTTTAACCATTTACTCAAAAACTACAATTATAATTATCACCAACCTACTTCGCTGGGATCACCGTGTCGTCCACAACGTTCCAGCAAAATTTCAGAGCTGAGGTTTAAGTCTAGGAGGAGAATCATAACAACCAAACACACTTTTGACCAGTACCTAAAAACTTCGCTTCGCTCGGCTCAATAAATATGAATAAATAATAATAAATGTTTCATTGACAATGCTATATGAAATGTTAACGTAATAAATGTTTTTATAAGATGTGTCTTTTTATAACCTTTACAACTGTGCAACTTGCAACAGTGCAACTTGCACTGGCACCATTTACTTAATAGGAGTACTACAGTACGGTCAATGAGTCATGGCCACCCTGAAGTTAGCTATAGATGGCTGCGGATGGATTTGATTAAGAGATTTTTTTTTTCTCACTTTCAATTATTTTCGCCCCTCCGGAGCGCAAAAGTTAAGACTCGTCGACCGTACTGTACATTTTTTTTTCAATTTTTTCTCATCGGCTCACTGACGATGTCCAGAAAAGTAAAACAGGTACTGAACAAAAAAAAAGATATATCATATCAGGAATAATAAAGACCGTTATGAAGGCATTCAGGACAAGCGCCGCTTGACCCACTGAAAATAATTTTATTACTATAAAAATAAATGGTCAGTCGTGGCGCAGGGGCACAAAGTGTAACAGTAAAGTCGACTGGTCGGGAATTCGATCCACAATCGAATTCCACTCAATTTTCACTTTTTCGCTCTGGTGTCGAGGCAAATGCGCGGCGTTGAGTTCCGCCGCTCAACTCGTAATGCCTTTCCAGCATTCGGAGGAAAGTGGTCTCTCCATCTATGTTCTTCATAGAATTCTCTACTTTTTACCTTTAACAACCTTTCTACATTCCATCACAAATTAAATATATTTTTTTTAATAAGTAAATTTGATAAACATATTAATCATAATAATTGTTCATTCAAAATATTCATATAAAATGTTAGAAAGTAAAAGGCAAAATCGTTTACGAAATTTTATTGTAATGTAAATTATATTAAACGTTTACTAACTTATCTACATAATATAATCATAAAATAAATATAATAAAAAATACATCATATTTTCTTTACTTACAGGTGATGAGTGTGAAATTTATTTGTTGAATCTATTACTAGCAGCATTTTGGTACTTATTTGGTATTCAGTTAGTTTATTTAGTGACTAAAAGACATTAAAGGAGTTCATGTCAGTCAGTTGTCATTCATTCTTGCTCTCTATTATAAATATATAGATATCATTTTAAATTAAGAAAAAACAACGGACAAAAAATACGGAGAGGGATCTTTCTTCTCATTTCATTCAAAAAAGAGGGTCACTCCAACGTCCTGAGCTTCTCGAAATATTGACACCAAATTCTAAATGATTTTACCAGTTCTCTTTCCAAATACGGTATGGTGGAAAAGTCGAGGCTGCTCAAATTATTCAACAAATTAACAAAAAAATCTAGGTAGAATTAAGTCTAAGCAGCCGTCTACATTAAACTGCAGAGCGGCCACGACTCGTCGACCGTACTGTACGTTCCAGAAATTAATAGGTAATAATGCTCGATAAGCCGAAACCTTATAGCAAACTATGGAGAGATTGCCTATAAAATAGCTAAAAACGTCTATTACTGATCAGTTCGTTGATAGTTTAACCTTATATTTGTATATATGCATCAGAGGAATGGCTTAAGTAGATTTTACACTAGGAAGACTTAAAGTTGTATGGTTTTTATGCACTTGCAATAAAATATTATTTCAGTAGCGTTAATTACCTCTGTTTAATATAATATAATATATAAAACATTTAATATATAAAAGTCTTGTTTAATAATTGTTCTATAAAAAAATATACTATTTACTAATAGGTTTCTTGTTGGCTTTCCCCTTGTTATAGAAAATGTCCAAAAACAAACCTGAAATCAACACACATATAAATTAGTTTTATTAAACTATTTAAAGAATTCATATTGCAGCTATCTACAATAAAAAAATAAGAAATAGAGATACAGTAGAAAATTTAAGAAAAAATATAAAGAATGTCAATAGCTCCTTAAAACGCCTCAAATTATAAAATTAAAAATCTCAAGATGTTTTTTTAAGTTTACTTTCAATTTTTATTTAAAAATGTATATTTATAATCCATATTGTTTTTTATCATTAAAAAAAATTATATATATATATTTAAAATATGTTAATAAAACAGTTTTCTTTGTCTGGATGTACAAAGTTAACAGAAACTTACCAGTAAATACTAATATGGCTCCGAGCCATTGCCTTGAGTGTAGTACATTGCCAAATATAATGACGGAGGCCAGTACCGTAAAGAACTTTCTAGTAGTAGTCACTACGGAGCATGGAAGAGGACCAAATTGAGCCACCTGAAATATGTCATAAAATTATATATATTAGGGTCGTCGAAAACGCGGCGGGTGTGAGTTCGATTTCCAATAGAGGAGACTTTTTTTTTTTTATATTCATTCAACGAAAAAATTAAGACGATGTACCTGCAAAGTTACTGTGTCGATGATGTCGCTACACAAGAATCATATAGTTAAAACGAGTATATTATAATATATTTATATTTGTAACATGCACGAACAACTATAGAGCTTATGTCAAATAGTAAATGGCAATTGCTTATTATTTCCTACAAAATAAAGTAAATATTATACGTATAGAAAGGTTTTATAGGAGTTTGATTTTGAGTGCCTTATTGTTGCACATTTGCCGCGGCGCACTAGGGAAATGGAGGTCTGTATCAGATCAAAAATCGATAACTTTTTTATTTGTTATGATAATCAATTGAATTTTTGCACAAGTATAAAGTATAAAATAGCGCTTTAGGTAAAGTTCAAATATTATAATTTCATTCTAGTATATATATATATATTAAAAAAATAATGAAAAAAAAATTCTTAGTCCACACTAATTATAGTAGTAATAAAAATGTATTATTAAATTAGTTTATTAAAAAATAATGTTTCTTAAGCTGTTATCTATTTGAGTAAGAAATTAATAGTTATGCTTACACATACTTATTTAACAAAATTTACAAAAACTGATTTACAAGTAGAATAATATTAGAAATGAATGTATATTACATGATTAATATAATAATATATTTGATTATACTTGGTGAACCTCGGGATCCATAATAAGTTCATTCACTTTTAAAAGATCTAGGGTATCTTCATCAAGTGCCTTTACACTTTTGCTATAGTCGTATGTTTTTCCATGACTGGAAATGAACTGATCTGATATGCAGAGAAGAGTATGAAATACATCCTCATTTATAGCTGATCGAGAGCACTTTCTGGCATGGTGTAGGCGAAATTTTTGATAATCCTTATTACGGGATTCTTGTGCACCTTGTGTATTATTGGGATCTCATTCGTTTGTTAAATACATGTATTGCGCTTATGTTTAGTCCAAATCAATGAAAACATTCAATGCCTCTTGATCCGATAGCATTTTGCTCTGGCTTGCGTTTCTATGAGATTCAAATATAGAGACATCGTATCTCGGTCAGCAAGCCCTAGTTTTTACACGAGTTTTGCTTCTAATTCTCCTTCTATAGAACGTAAGCCCTAGGCATTGCAAATGTGTTTAAAGTCATATTCACTAAATAGCGCGTTATTTTTTCGCCTCTTCGTTGATTCTGATGAGTCCCCATAAAAGACACAGGATCTTCTGCGCTTTCCAGGAGACGTCGATGGTGAGTTCTCAGGTGCTCTTCTTTAATGATTGGTAAGGTTAACAAATATTCAGAATCTAACCAGCTTTCTTTGTTTTTTAAAAATCGAATCCTTTCACGGGGACACATTTGTCCATAATCGAGTGTCTTAAAGGAACGAATTGAGATTCCTCTGAATGTCGCTGATAATAAAACACATGTTGTCTACAGAAACATGATACTTTTCTTTTAGAAATATTGATAGCTATAGAAATATTGAGGCCAGTCGTGGCGCAGTGGTACAAAGTGTGACTGTAAAACCGACTGGAGAAGGACAGGAGATGAAATATTTACTTAAATTTATATTTCCATTTCTTCGCTCTGGTGTCGAGGCTAAGCGCGGCGTTGAGTTCTGCCACTCAACACGCAACGCCTCCAAAATTCGGCAGAAAGTTGGGTTTCCTCTGCGTGCTGCTGGGTGGTGCGGGATATAGCGTGAAGATAATTTTTTTTTTTTTATTTTTTTGATAGGTTATATTGATTGCTTCAAGCTTTTTCCTCCTTTGATGTATGGGTGTTATAATTAACGCTTGGAACGGTTGAAAGTATTAGCCATTTTAAAATTTAGTGAAGACACATAACAATCAAACGTCTGTTAGTAATTTTATAACTAATTTGTAATAGTTTTACTAATTTAATTCACTCTTTTTATATATTTTCATATATGAGGGTATTGTGCATTTTATTCATTAGTAATACCGCAAAATGTGTACAAAATGAAGATAAAACGCCCTTTGATCAATAAATAACAATAATTTAATTGAAATTTACCGTAATCTAAACAATTAAATAGTACAACATTAGAAATTTCAACAGATAGAGTTTTCTTGTTCCCTGACTTGTATCGTAGTTTTCGTGATAACTTCTATAACTGCACGTATTTGCAGCTAATTTTTATAAATGTTATTTATGTATATCTGAACTAGCGGACCCGGACGCGGCTTCGTCCGCTTGAACTATATGAATATTTTTGAAATTATTTTCAGTTTTCAATAGGATTTGTAAGAAAATAAAAGCCCTGAATGATCAAAATAAATCAAAAAATAATATCTAACTAATTTAAATGAACAAAAATAATAAGTAAACGTTACCAAAGTAAAATATTAATAAAAAAAAACTAAACAAAACCAGCTATATTATCAATATTATCAAAGTAAAATACATATTTAAAAGTACTAAAATTAAATGTGTTGTGATACGTTTTTGCATGTGGATGTGGTTATTTACATAATACTCAAATACAATTAAAAATAATTTTATATTTTTTGTGCCTGTCTTTCTATTTACCCGAGCCATATCAACATTGTCCATAACAACTGAACTGATTTTTATTGGACTTTCAGTGATCGATTTTACTGATTTACCCGGGAAAAATCTTGTAACACGTTTTCCTTGCGCGCGTACATAGATACTATATAAAATAACTAAAGTCCTTTCTGCATCAAATATGATAAGTTTTGCAAGCAGTATCAAATAAAATTCCAAAAAATTAAAACGAATCATTAATACTTAAATAATATTACGCCGTTGCCGCGCAGGGCCGCACTTACACCAAGAAATTAATGAAAATATACGACTCGAATGAGCGAAGAACAAGGAAAAATATAAATTAATAATAAACAGAAAATATCCACATAAAAATGAACAGTACATCGAAAATGTATAAAAATTAGCAAAATCTTTAACGTCGTCTGCCCGTCTGCCGTCGGAACGGTCGTACCGTGCGATCTGTAGGTAAACTAATTTTGAATCAGTGAAATATCCTTCAGTATTTATTAGAATGATGTACCATAAAATGTAATTTTAATCTAGGTGAAATGCTAAGGGTGACTATTATATTTATTTTGATAAGGATTGAATAAGAAATTATAGAAAATACATTAACAATAACCAAAAAAAAAAAATAATATATTAAAATGGTTACTGTGGCCCAACCTTCGGAGATAAACATACATCATCGTAGACTTTTTAATAGATTTTTAAAAGACAATATTTTTGTAAAACATAGTTTTTATATGTCTCATAAAGTTGAGTTATTTTGAGCGACCTTTTCTTAAAACGACGTAATTCCTTGTTGTCTAGCAACGGTTGCTTAGCGACGGTTGTTATTATTATATGGCTGAATAAATTACATGTCAAATTGAAACGTTTTTTAATATCTTAGTATACATCGACAATATTACAAATATGTGAAAAAAAGTAACCTACGTTCATCCCAAGATCCTCAAGTATCTCTTTATCAGCATTTTATCACAATTGAATTAGCGATTTAGCCCTGATTGCGTAAAAGACAGACAGACAGACAGACAGAGTTACTTTCGAATTTATAATAAAGGTATGGACTATAAAACAACATCAAATGTAAAGCGTCGGGAGACGTCAGTAACTGTCAAATGTCTCGGTGAACTTTAAACACGTACCTTTTTTTCTCTTCACTTATAGTTAACATTTTATAAAGGAATAGTCACAAAATCCACAATATAATAAAAAAAAATGTTTTAAAATCTACATACTATAGGCTTTTTAAAAATATATAAAACCTTATACCTATTTGCACATTTTTTAAGGAAATTATGCTTAAAGTATTGATGCAAACAACCTGAAATAGACATTCTTACGTATTACAATGTAATTCACGAAAAACTATCATACTACTAAAAAAAAGTGCATCAGGGAGAACTTTAGTAAAAACTAATTTTGATCTGCCGTTGTAGAACAACCCTTTTCCTAGTGCAGAGTTCGCTGCGATCGTTTACAATATTCCCGCCATAACCATGCACGTTCTGAATACAGCTTCCACATTAAATAATACAAAAACTTAATTTATAGTCTAAGAATGTCTGATGCTCAATCTCTGACGATTTTTTTCCTTCTCCTATAGTTTTGCCACAACTGAGGTCAGTCGTGGCGCAGCGGCACAAAGTGTGACTGTAAAACCGACTGGTTGTGGGTTCGATCCCCACTCGAGGAGATGAAATATTTACTTAATTTTATATTTCCATTACTTCGCTCTGGTATCGAGGCGAGCGGCGTTGAGTTCTGCCACTCAACACGCAATGCCTCTAGAATTCGGAAGAAAGTGGGGGAACACATTGTCTTAACACTAGGTTCCATCTGCCCTGTTGTGTGCGGGATACAGCGTTAAGCTGATTTATAGAAAAAGATACTCAAAAAAAAATGCTTACCATATAAAATATAAACAGTTGGCCACTCGAGGAGATGAAATATTTACTTAATTTTATATTTCCATTACTTCGCTCTGGTATCGAGGCGAGCGGCGTTGAGTTCTGCCACTCAACACGCAATGCCTCTAGAATTCGGAAGAAAGTGGGGGAACACATTGTCTTAACACTAGGTTCCATCTGCCCTGTTGTGTGCGGGATACAGCGTTAAGCTGATTTATAGAAAAAGATACTCAAAAAAAATGCTTACCATATAAAATATAAACAGTTGGCCCAAAGCTCCCATCAATGCAAGGCCAATTATGTATACAATAATTTCCGGATAAGACGTAACAAACGCGATAAATTTGAAAATTTCACCACTCAACAAAACACCAAATGAAATAATAATGGAAGACCTGAAATTAAAAAAACACACATATATAGAAAATAAATTGCTTTTGTTTGAAAAACAAAAAATATTATATATAATAGTTGCAGTTTTTATTCAATATTGAGATTATCTTTGATCAATAATTAAAAAGTATAATTCGCATGGAGCGGCCACATTACTATGTTAGTTTACTATACTAAAAATTGATAATATTTCTACAAAATTTAAAAACAATGAATAATATTATAAAGCAACCAAAATCTTTTAATAAAAAAATAAAATAAATACTTCGCGACGGTGAATTGTACCAGCATATTGTAATAAAAAAAATCAAACAAGCGGCATGAAGCCGTTTTCCGCACATAGCAGGGTAGGCCGAGAGAATCTAGTGTTTGCGTAACTCAACACCGGGTTTTTGCCTGTGCGCCAGAGTAAAGAAATTAAAAATGCACTCTGAAAGTCTCATACAATTAGAGTGAAGATATCACAATGCTATCATACAATTTAAATTTGATAGAAAACAAATATATAGGTTTATATATACAAAACTGACCGACTGAACTGTTTTCGCCCTCTTATTCTTATTGTTGTATTATAGCCGAACTTACAAAATCAATTTCTATTTTATACTGAAACATTAGCTATCTAAATACGTTTAGTAGTTTTCAGTGAAAGAGGTACAAATATCCATCCAGCCTCATAATATTAAGATTGTGCAATTTTTAATAAGACTTCGTTAAAAAAACGTAATATTTTTGTAAAATTCGCATAGCAATAACAAATAAAAATAATAAAAAAGAAAGTATTAAATTAAAACGTATTCAAGCATTTGCAGCATAAGAATATAAGTTAATAAATATACAACTCTGAGGTCGCCGTAGCGCAGGTGCACAAGCTAGCGACTGTGAACGCGACGATTGTGCGTTCGATTCCCACTCGGGGTAAAAATATTTGATATTTTCATTGTCTCACTCTGGAAACGTAAATAAAATATCTAAAATTATGATAAAAACCTAAATTAAAGAATCATTGATAATAAATATTAAAATTACATACATTCATGACATAAAGATAGGCATGTGCATATAATGAGACAAAATATTTCTAATGTATTCCAATCCCATAATCCTACTAACAAATTACTTTTATTTTTTAGGGAAAAAGACAAGGCAAACAAGCGTATGGGTCACCTGATGGTAAGTGAACATTACCACACACACCCTGTGCAACACCAAAGGAGCTACAGGTGTGTTGCTGGCCTTTAACATGGAGATGGACGCGCTTTTTGAAAGATTTTTTATACTGAATGGCTTTAGATGAAACTTTACATTAATATAGCTTATACATCAGAATAACACACAGGTTACAATTTATGTTAATATTTTGTATTGTAGTAGGATATAATAGAAATATAAGTTTGAGCAGGTGATTAAAATGTTTTTAAGATATAGGTTATATATTACAAGTGACCGCTTGTAGCTTTGCTAGCTTAAATTACACAATTATTTATTTTGTCATGTTTTTTTTCTTGATCATATACATTATCATTTTAAAGACTTTAAATTGGATAAATGATTTCTGAGATTAGTGTGCAAAAATGTAAAGACAGAAGATTTTCCACAAACACACAGCAATCAGTTACCATTTTATAATATGTGTGGATAGAATGATGAAGAAATCAATATATGCTTCAATTTAAATAAACTATTAGTATAAAATTATTATATTGTTTTTTTAATTTAGTACTTACCAAAGATTTGTGTTCAACATCATAGAATAGGCTGTCGGAGATGATTCACTTTTGATTCTCTCCTGCAATACATTATACATATAACATTAAATACCTATTAAAATGTATTTAAGAATAACTTATTTTTCTTCAGTTAGTCATTACAGACCAAGACTTAAGCAACTAAATTCTAAATCACATTTTTTGATCCACCAAAATGGAATAATATGCACATTTAGAGATAATACAAAAGTTGTTTTGTTAATTTACGTAATATATTAATTAATAGATTTAAATCATGAATGGCCTAACTAAAACAGAGAGTTCTTAGTGTCATTATACCTTATCCATAATTTTTATCAGGACCCATCCATATATTGATGACTTACCTAGCGTGTCAGTTTGTGAGTGCAATTTTACATCTAGATATTATTAAATTGTGACAGTTGTTCTGGAATTATATTTGTGCACCCAAATTTGGTTTTTTAATAACTAAATATATATTATATTATAAAATGTGATGTCACAAATTTACATAATTATTTCCTTAACTATAAAGTGTGACATTATATAAGGATGGCCCCTTATATTAAGACAAACATTTGACAATCAACTTAAAATATGATTTATTCTATTTTAATTGGCATACTATAACTGCTATATAGCCACCACCCTAAAATGTCTTTAAGTTTCACTCTTTATTCCAATTTGAGACACTGTGTATAGAGTGGGAGAACTCAACACCACGGTTTGCTTTTTCAGAGAGGATATAAACTAATAATTAATATCCCTGAGTGAGCATTGAACTGATTAACATTTTTTTTAAGCCGCCAGATGTTTTCTCATCAAACTATAATAACCTCTGTTTAAAATTATACAAAAAATAAAGGCAAATGTGGTATTTACCTGTACTGCACCAGTTAAACCATCCATTATCAAAGATAAGATAAGTAAAAGTTCCCCAATTCCCATACCGGAGGAACTATCAATTGCTTTCTTTGCTTGATCTTTGTACATAAATAGAACAACCCCAACTACTATGAGGAATACGAAGAAATATTTCCTCAGGGGGTACGATTTTCTACCAATAAGAACACCAAGTACCATAACTGGTATGGGTTTTGCTGCTTTACCTACTACCTGGAAAGTTATATAAGTGGTTTAGTGTTAATAGAAAATCTTTTATTAAGACATTTTAATGGTTATTTTAAGAATTTAGAAAATGAAAAGTATAGCATAAAAGCTATATTTTTACAGAAGATTTTTTTATGTTTCCATTATATTGATGAAAACATTTATTATAATTTAGAAGACATGCAATCTTGCATTTACTCTTCAAAATATTATCTCATTATCCTTGCTATCCTACCAAAGGTTCATGATAGCATGACAATATATTTTCAACCACAAAAAGAAAATATTTCATAGGAATAATAATAATAAGTACATTGTTGAGTTTTATCCATATATGCCACTGGCTCCCAACCAGTGGTTTGCCTAAATATGGTCCGCATACTATTTAAGTTTTATGACTGGAAATAGTAAAGCGAAGTTTTTGTTTGATTATCATAGTTAATTTTTATTATACCTACATGCATAGTGATCCCTGCTACCAAGAATGGTATCAAAGTGGTCCTTGATCAAGAAAAGTTTGGGAACCTCTGATATATACTTTGTAAAAATAAAAATTAAATTAAATTAGCTTCACGCTATATCCCGCACACAGCAGGGTAGGCAGAGGAAACCTAGTGTTAAGACACTTCGTTCCCCACTTTCTGCCGAATTTTGGAGGCATTGCGTGTTGAGTGGCAGAACTCAACGCCGCGCTTTGCCTCGACACCAGAGCGAAGAAATGAAAATATAAAGAAATGAAAATATAAAAAATATACTTTGTATGTTTATATATATTTTTTATGTTTATATTATGGAACTTTTTTAATGTTTATGTTAACTGTTGTAAATAATGTAGTATAAATTACCTGTGTGGGATAGTTAATCCACTGCAATGCCATATTTGAGCACACCATAGCCAATAAATATGTTGTAGCTGAAGAAAAATAGTATATGGTACGTGTCGTGTCTTTTTCATGTTTCCAAGAGACCTGAAAGTGTTAAATTACTTTTATAGTTAAATGTGCTTATTTCTTATTATACTGAACATTTTATGAATTTTGACAACTTAGTTTAATCAAAAATAAAGTTCTTAATTAAGATAATGTAAAAAAGGTAATCACTTAAAGCTTACCATTAAAATTTGTGCAAATATATAATTAACTACACATTGAATTAGAACAAGCGATAGAGCGCAGGTAAATTGTTCACCATTGTTACCATATTTTCCTCTTGTTATTTTTTCTTGTAACATACCGAACACAAAGTAACAGAGAAATATAGAAGCGGAATAAAATATAAACTGAATTTCCCGCTTTTGTATTGCCATTGTTGTTTATTAAAATAATGGAAATCTAAAACTTAATATTAAGAAATAATAGTTCGTTATCAATGTACCCTGTATAATAGAAATAATCTAGTGCTCGCTCTAAGCCTTGAAAGACACGTAGTTAACTTTTTAATTTATAAATTGAAAGTAAAATCTGTGACAAATGCTAAAATAACACGTAAACCTATTTCCGAAATACCATGTACATACGTCAATGATTAATATGAAGTTTACACCAATGTTGCCAGCTGCATTAAACTTTTATGTTTGACAGATTATTAGAGTGTATGACTAGAAAAATGTTTTATTATTTTACACGTACAGTCAAATCATTTTATTTTTTAATTTTGTTTATTTTTTAATGAATTAATTTTCTACGAAAAAAAAGAGATTTTCTTTTAAAGCTATGTTGTTCGATATATATTCGATAAATAATTCGTTCCTGTGAGTGGGCCAACAACTTAAGATGATATAGATGAATTTGCTACCATCCAAAACACAGTTTTACTTAACGCAGTTATTTGACAGGCCACGGCTTCATCCTGTAATATTTAAATAAAAAAAATAACAATTTATGTCCGTGTACGTGTGTATATAAACGAAAATTGCTTAAAATACGTTTATTAAATTTATGTCCAACATTTTTAGCTTGTTAAAAGACTTAAATATCACAGTAACATAAATATAATGTATATATTGTGATATTATTACATTTATGTGTTTTAAATATTCCAGGGACAGTAGAAATGTTAATCAAAAACCACTTAAGTCATAGTCTTAAAAATTGAGCGGAAAGTGTAGATAAGGATGCAGAATACGGGACCTAAAGCCAAAAAATTGCTTTAAAAAGTTTTTCTTGATAATAAAACACGTTCTTTATCGCACTTATCATGCGAAATATTCAGGGGAACTGTTGGACCTAGTTCTTGCCATAGAATTTTCACCCGTACAGCATATTACAAGCTTAAAGGTCCTCACAATTTAGGCGCACGGCATGTGGCTCTCCACTACTATGAGGTTTTGTAAGAAATTTCTGAGATGCGCTGCACACATTTATGGAATGATCTATATGCGGCAGTTTTCCCTTGATTTTGCATGAAAACAACCTTAGGAGAGAATGCAATAATAATATTACATTAGGTATCAAAGAACTGTTATGATGATGGACCATGACTTACATAAATAGAAATAATCATATTTTAGTAGAAATTTCGGTAATACTCCGCGAGGGCGTCGCGGCGCAGTTCAATTCAAACTTTGAGTATGTTTTTAGACAAAGGGTTATCTTGTATTTTTTCTTGGCTTCTATTTAAAAACTTCATCGACGGCTTTCATTAAACATGTTTTCACGAGTGTTTCTTCGAGTGTGTACTTCCGGTAAACTGTTTGACCTGTTACCTGCCGCTTAATTTGCGAACCGTAAAGTACGTCACTAACTTAAATACCATTTGTAGTCTAATCCCATACTACGAACTTCAAATATACTTTTTGGATGGTCAAAACATACGTTACGACGCCATAACTTCCTTACGTGAATTGGCACACTTATTAAATAAAATCAATGAAGTACTGTGGAATTATTTTAAAGTTCATTGTTATTCGTCAAAATAACTTATATTTGAACCGGCGCGGCAGCTCCTCATACCTGAGCATACCCTACTACTATCCTATATTAGTACACTATATTATACTATATTGATCGATGGGACTTCCATTCCATTTAGGGAATCAGTTAGGAACTTAGGTGTAATTATGGATAAGCATTTCTCTTGGGAACCCCAAATAGTAGAGGTAAGTAACAAACTCACTCCTATTACCAATTCTCGATTATGCTGATATTTGTTATCTCGACATTAAAGAGGAGCAACTGAATAAACTTGAGCGACTTCAAAACCTCTGCATTAGGTTCATATTTGGATTACGTAAATATGATCATGTTTCAGAATTTCGTGATATGCTCAAGTGGCTCCCTATCCGCCTTCGCAGGAATACTCATATTCTTCATCTTCTCTATTCCGTGCTGTTTAATCCTTCTACTCCTCCTTATCTGAAGAAACAATTCAGATTCCTACATGATGTCCACTCACTTTCCCTACGTTCCCAGAAAAATCTATTACTTGAAATTTCTCCTCATTCTTCTTCTTTTCTCACAAACTCTTATACTATTAAAGCTGCCCGATGCGGTGGCCAACGCCTCACCACCCGTTAAAATTAAAATCATTCGCATTTCGGCTTCTGCGGACCACTGGTTGGGAACCCTTTTTTTAGTTAATAAAACTATTCGAATTTAGGCTCATATTATTTTTTTATTCCGAGTACCGCTACAGGAGTTGTATTAGGTAGGTACCTATATAGTGTAGAAAAGGTATTGTACCAGAGACATAAGTAGGTTGCTTATATATTTTCATTTAGAAATTGTATGTTTGTATTAATCTATGTTCGGATATACACGATTATATTCAGCGACTTTACAAAATAAAATAATAAATTAGTTAATGAAGATCTAAGCTTTCCATTTATGATAATATAAACTAGTGGTGTTAATTTGAAACTAACCTGGTTTAAACAAGTGTTTGCTTGTTTAAGTTCTTCTCTCTTTAATAGGAATTTGAATGTTGAAGTTATATAATTATATGAAACGCAAAATAAAAGTTATATAGTGGTTTAAAGCAGCATGCAAAAATAAAATCTAGAATCAATAACCCTTTGGTTGCTTAACATGTTGTCGTAAATCGAAAAACGATTACTTATTCGACCTACCTACAAATCTACTAAAAATATAACGTCAATTTTTTTAAGAAAAAAAAGGTAAGCTCAGCTTAGTTAGACTACACTGGCTAGCTTTATATGAAAATTCGATTTTACATATCATCAAATTCTCGATTATGTGCTATGCAACTTAATTTTGCTCAACGTACAAACAAAGCAGAAAAAATATGCAAAACATCAAGAGTTACATCATTGAAATAATTTTATAATAGATATTTACAAACAAAACATATTTTTGTACAAAATATTGATTCTTCATTGATAAAAGAAATCAATTTTGATACATTTACGGCTCATTTTACGCCAAAAAAAAAAACGCTCGTCCCAAGCCAAAGCCTCTTACATTCTACATCTTTTTACACAGTCACATAGTCTTGGAATTTTGAAGATCGTTATAAATACAATAATAATTATAAGTAAAGGTACATAAAAACATCAGTCAAGTAGGCAAGTAGACATGTTAAAGTAGAGGCGTATAAAATAGCTGGGGGCTCTGGTATCTCACTCTAGTACAGATCTAGTACAGATTGTAAATCTTCCTCTGTATAAGATATAAAAAAGGAATTTCTGTTCGTTAGTCTTGCTAAAGAGAGGCCAGTCGTAGCGCAGAGGCATAAAGTGTGATTGTAAAATCGACTGGGTGTAAGTTCGATCCCCACACGAGGAAATGAAATATTTATTTACATTTATATTTTCATTTCTTCGCTCTGGTGTCGAGGCAAAGCGCGGCGATGAGTTCCGCCACTCAACACGCAATACCTCCAGAACTTGGCGGGGAACGGAGTGTCTTAACATTAGGTTCCCTCTGCCTAACCCGCTGTGTGCGGGATACAGCGTGGAGCTGATTTAATATAATTTTAATATTTTAGTTTATAATGGCTAGACATATAAGTAAGTTTTTCAGCATACTTTAAGTACTATTAAGTAATGACTAGTACGGAGCTCTAAAAGAATACATACAACTAATAGGTAGATGTAGACTGGGAATATATAAAAAATATAATATGTCGCATTTACAGAAGTTGTTTCAATGCCTCGAAAAATTCAGTAGAAGGTGGAGAACGGAAGTTCTTAATATTAGGTTCCCTTTGCCTTTCCTGCTGTGTGCGGGATACAGCGCGAAACTGATTTATTTATTATTTTTTGATTTCTCAAATGTACATCACACTACATTTATTAAATTAAACGCAATGGCTAATGCTTTCATAAGAGAGAAAACGGATATATCGATGGATCTTCATAAAAGCAATGTCTATAATGCATGCATCTCACCATGTCGGAGCCCGGAGATCACATATAAATACTGAGAAAAAAATAAATAAAACAGTTTTAATATTACATTATAAAAAAGTAATTAATAATCAATATTTAAGTATAATAGACATTCAGATCGATTATAATTTAAGAATTATTAAATAACATAAAAAAAGGTACAAATTTACCTACGTAGTAGGTAAGTGACTTACCTACGAGTTAACTAGGTTATTAGTATTATAGGTAAATATCTCAATTTCTTACCTCTGATCTAAATAGTTCTTTCTTTACATAAATTATTTTTAACAAAAAAAACAACCGGCTTCAAACAACGAACCAAAAAGTAAAAAAAAAATTCTTCAATATTTTTGTTTAACAAAATCAAAGTACGGCTTACTTTATGTAAAATTAAAACGTTCTACAATTTTGAAGTCGGTGTACAATCTCAAATAACTAAGAGACTTCAAAATAATAGAATCTTTTTATTATTATTTTTTTTACAAATCAAAGTACGGTTTACCGTTGCGGTTCTAATAAAAAGAAACATTAAAATCGGTTTACCCAGTTAAAAATTCAGAGGAAGCAAACAAAAAAAATACAGTCGAATTGATAACCTCCTTCTCTAATAGAAGTTAGTTATAATCACAGTTCTCTCAAAACTCACAATTAATATTTATCGGAGTATAAACTAAAACTAAAAATTATAAATTGTGCATTAAATTGTCCCGTTGAGGAGTTGCTTTGATTACTTATTATATATTATTTAATTTCGATTTTATTTGTTATAAGATCATTTTCTATACGTGTGATTTTTTTCTTTTTTTTCTGTTGAATAATTTATTCAATGTTAGTATTGTTATAATGTACAAAAAAAATTGTATCACTTAAATACATCTCCTTAGTACTAATATATTAAAAATATTTCACATTCATTTATAAAAATTCACAACAAACACACGTAAGAACGAAAAAAAAATCTATCTAAAGCTGTTATGGTTATCACTATCAAAATATTATATCGAGAATAATAAGATAGGAAGCGGAGACTTATCTCGAATATACCATAGGCATTGTGGCTGGTCTTTTGTTGGTAAGAATGTCAGCGCATCGAAGGGGTGATGATCCCGCGCAGGCTGCGACCCCGCCCCTGGGCGTGGTCCCGGACCACCCCTCCCCGTCGTCTCCGACCACCGGACGAGGCTTCGCTATTATCCTAGCTTCCTGTCCGCGAACGCTCGCTTGTTCCTCGGATATATCGATTTGTTTATTTTTTTTGCCGCGCGAGCAAGTTGGTCTCTTCCGTGTGACGTGACGTACCGCCGGTCGGCAACGAAGACATGGACGGGGTCCCGATCGTGAGATGCAACTAATTCAAGGTGAGCCACCGAGTAGCGCGGAAACAAATCACGTAGGTATAATAGAACAGAAACATCAGACCTTGAAATATAGTTGCATAGGACACCACCAGTTCATCCACAAGATTACGTTTAGATTTTTACAAAAAAAATATGTCAATTAATAGATACATCGTATTTGGCTTATGTAAGGATCAATCCGTTTCATGTAGCTCCGTCGGTTAATTTCTTTTCCGATTTTTCTCCTAACCGATAATTGGTGGCAGTAAAGGTATTTAAATATATTTATTTATAAACAAACATTATTTAGACCTTTAATAATATTTTTTTTGCGTGAATTGTAAAATAATAAACTTTTGTTCATTAAGTACATTTTAGGAAAGCCTATATATACAAAGCTAGTGATTTTTCAATTTAGATTATTTAATTATTTATAATTTTTTTTAAGATATCTCGAGGCCAGTCGTGGCGCAAGGGCACAAAGCGTGACCCTAAAGCGACTGGTTGGTTGTGGGTTCGCTCCCCACTCGAGGAAATAAAATACTTACTTACATTTATATTTTCATTTCTTCATTCTGGTGTCCAGAACACGGCGGAAAGTGGGGAACGGTGTGTCTTAACAATAGGTTCCCTTAGCCTACCCTGATGTGTGTTGGATACAGCGTGAAGCTGATTTCAAGACATCTCTAAAAATTTTGAGTTTTCGCTAAAAATGTACGTTTAGGAAATTTCTAGATGCCAACATTCAAATATACCAAGTCCAAGTTGTACCTAATCCAGTTCGATAATTTATTTATACTCATATACCTTAATATGATAATTATAATACTATCAATTGCAGTAATAAATATATAAATGTGACTTATATATTTATTTTTTATTTATGATACGGACAGGACATTGTATATATTTTCAACGTATATTATGTATGTTCATACGTCCTGTGATTGAAGGTTTGCATATTCTATCCTGGATTAAAACCGGTATATTCTATAAAACCTTGTAAAAACCGATAACAGACTAACAAAAAAATTAAAATAAATAACTAGATAACCATATAGTTTTGTTGCGCTACGATATACATTTACTGTCTTTTTACAACTGTAAGTTATTTTTTTAGTTTTACGCTACATTCCGCACACGGCTTAACATAGGCAGAGGGAACCTCGTGTTAAGACATTCCGATTACCATTTTCCGTTGAATTCTGAAGGTATCGCGTGTTGAATGGCGAAACCCAACACAGCGTTTTGCCTCGTTACCAGAGTGGGGAAATGAAAATAACAAATATTTGATTTCTTCGAGAGAAATAGAACTCACAGTCTGTCGCGTTCACAGTCTCACGCTTGTCCCCCTGCGCTACGATGGGCTCATTGCCTTTTCTTTATATTATTAACGTGTTATTACATAAATAGGCATCAGGGTGAAATTTAAAAAAGATTTGTAAAATTTTAATAAGCATTCAATAAAAATATTCAGATTCATCTTAGATAATAGAACATTTGTCTTAATTTTTCAAATATAACACTGTATCAAATTTAACCACCTTATTCAGCAACAATAATATAATTTTTATATTTTTTTAAAATGCTGTTCCACACCTAGGAAGGAAAAATACTTATTTGAGAAATGTATAAAAATTTGAACGCAGCGAGACTCAAACCCGCGCCTCCTGGAAACCGACCAGTTGTAACAAGCATATAAAATTTTCGACGTAGCTTGATGAGAACGTATGGCTTGGTGGTCAGAGCGCCCTTTCGATTTCCAGGAGGCGCGGATTAGAGACCCTCTATGTTAAATTTTTATGCGTTATTCTATATAAGTATTTTTCTTTCCTAAAGAAAATTTCAAAATATATTTAATAAATAGCTCTCTTGCCAGACTAATTCTTAGAAATTATCTTTGAGTAGATGAAATTTATCAAAATCTCCCTCTACAGAGAGGCTAACAATATATCTAAGTTGTAACCAGCGTATAAACATTTCGACGTAGATTGATGAGAACGTATGGCTTAGTGTTCAAAGCGCCTGGTCAGGTTTGAGGAGGCGCAGGTTCGAGTTCTGCTACGTCCATATTTTTATACTTTTTTGAAATAAGTATAATAATATAATATATTTTTTGCCTTCACGTTGTATCTCGCACACGTAGTAGGTACCTAACATAGTATTAAGACATTCCATTCCCCACTTTCCGCCGAATTCTAGAGGCAATGCGTATTGAATGGCGAGTGGAGAGTGAAGAAATGGAAATATTAAATAATTTATATCCACGAATAGGAATCGAATCCACAATCTGTCGCGTTTACATTCAGACTTTGTGTCCCTGCACCACAAATGGCTTAAAATTATATTATATCATATGTTTATTGAATACATAACAACATACCCCCTATTATAGCACAACAACTACAACAACATTATATGATCCATATTACATAATTATGTAAGACAGTCGACAACAGCGATAATTAATTCATGTTTGGATTTATGTGAATATTATTCAGCAACAATTCAGCGCTGACTTGAGGTACGGTTGGATTTATGCCTCTATGTTAATATAACTTGATGCCACTACGATACGTAAGTACTATAGTATGTATATGAGAACTCAAAGCCAAAGCCTATGGTTCTTATAACGAGGGTATAAGAACTAAATTTGATTAAACTTGACCTCCCAATTTATACATTCACTAAACGGGACACCGTTATCTCTTGGACGGTAGTGCACTACATATTTTATGACGTTTTAATTCATTTCTTTATTCGGAAACAGAATTGTTGTTCGTAGTAGTTATATGAAATATGAAAATAAGTATTTTGTTTTGTCAGGGACCTGCTACGTTTTCATAATTTTTACTTATACAGCTTCACGCTGTATCCCGCACACAGCAGGGTAGGCAGAGGGAACCTAGCGTTTTTTTTTTTTTTTAGACACTCCGTTCCCCACTTTCTGCCGAATTCTGGAGGCATTGCGTGTTGAGTGGCAGAACTCAACGCCGCGCTTAGCCTCGACACCAGAGCGAAGAAATGGAAATATAAATTTAAGTAAATATTTCATCTCCTCGAGTGGGGATCGAACCCACAACCAGTCGGTTTACAGTCACACTTTGTGCCGCTGCGCCACGACTGGCCTCATAATTTTTACTTTTATCATGTAATTTCTAAGAGTCTCTCACAATTTGTATAAATAAGATTGGGTCCGAAAACACTATTGTCTTTTGTCATATGAGGCTTTTTATATTGCTTTTGATGATGACAAATCACAAGAAATGGGTTAAATGGGAGTCAGATTTGCCTACCGAGGTTTCCATACCAATTTCAGGATTGAAATTCGAAAGAAACTTAGTTTAGAATTGTAAGTATCTACTACTTACAAAAGTTGACAAACTTACAAACTACAAGAAGTAATATAGATTTTGATTACGCGGCGAATTTCATACTAAATGCAGCAAAATCGATGCATAGATACTCATATTTTTTGATTGGGTTGATTTAGAGGCTTGATTTTTATCGTGCTTCAAGAGAACATAAGCTTAAATATCTATTTATATAAAATACCATCACGCAATCTCGAGATAATTGATTTTGATAGACGGACAACAAAGTGATCATACAAGGGTTCCGTTTTTACTTTTTGAGTTACGGAATCGTAAAATCATACAGTCGAATTGATAAACTCCTCCTTTTTTAGTCCTTTATTTAATTTAAAACTGCGCGTAATTTGCACTAATTCGGTAATGTTAATTATTAACGCAACACAAATGAAAATTGTTCTAAAAAATACATTGAAAAATATAAAAAAAAAACACTCTTCCGAGATCCGTACAAGAGTCCAAGCCACCGGTGGCTAGGGCTCCAGAGGGAGGAACCTCCTCACAATACGTGCCGTTTCAAGTAAAACTGCACCCGGTTCTTGACCCAACAGCTAACCGATAACTTCTTAAGATGTTGGTCGAGGCTTTTCGCTATTAAACTGTTAACTGAATCCACTATCGGCGCAATGATAGTCGCATTGACATGGCGGCAATCTCACTGGCTAAGTCCAAATATTTAGATATTTTATATAATTTTTATTATTTTATTTTACTTTTTGTTATAATATTTGTAAAAGAATCATCTAAGCTTGTGTCGTGATAATGTACGTACATACCAGCTAGATAGTATATAAATCTACATGAACGAGTATGTCTGTGGAAACTCGTATCGCCACAATAACCAGAGTAAGCATTTTTTTAAATTTTAAATAATCAAAATAGATAAAATATTTTTACGAAACTTTTAACTACATATATTAATATTTATTATATATTTTTTCGCAAATTATTTACAACTTATATAATTATAAAACTTCAGTACCCGAATCCTTTTCTAAACGTTTCAACTGACTTGGATGAAATTTTTGTGACTACTATTTGCGAATATTATAAATAATTAGGAAAAAAGGTTTAGGATTAGGGCTGATACAGTAACTTTAGTATTTACTAATAGGTGACAAATTATTCGACGTTCAAAAAATTAAGAACGCTTTTTTATAGGGTTTTGGAATAAAATTATTTGACTTTCGCTATAATTTGACACGGTAGGTGTGGTGGTCTGTGGTCAGTATACACTATAGGAGACTAATCCAAACAATATTAATGTGGCAAATAGCATATAAGCAAAAGTCTTTAATTGAGATGAGTAAAATCATTATAATGGACAGAAACATCATTATGTGGTCTATCTAAACCACTGGTTCCCAACCAGTGGTTCGAAGAAGCCCAAATATGGTCCGCGAACGATTTTAATTTTATGACTGGGGATTGTAAGGTGAAGTTTTTGTTTGATAATCACATGGTATTTTTATTATACCTACATGCATAGTAGTGATATTAAAGTGGTCCTTGATCAAGAAAAGTTTGGGAACCCCTGATATAAATCATAAAAACTAAGCCTCCTCAAAATTAATTAGTATGATAAGAATTTTTTGGTAGACATAAAAATACTCGTAGAAAGTCCGATATATGGACCTCTTATAAATAAGCTAAACTATAAGGTTTGAGAACAATAATAATAATTAAAGGCTATGTGTAGTATGAATTTTTATGAAATCAACTAACTATAAATAATAAACAATTTAAGATAAATGATTATTTTTAGGTAAAATATATTAGTCAAAACGTCTAATACGTCTAAGGTGGAATTATACTGAATATCATTTTTCAAACATAACAAATAGTAATGATCATCATTTTAAACTGCCTGCCATACTAAAATATTTGGTTTACTGTTCTACGCTACGATTGGCCTCAATTAATTCTTATACTTTAGTTGGGTAATTGTGGTTCTAAATCAGGTATTTGAGATCTTTAATTTTTAGATGGAAATGGGAAATGCTAATCACACTCAATAAATTTTATTCCGGTAGCATTTTTTTTATTTCTTATAATTTAGTTGGACTTTTGTTCACATCAGAAGTACCAGTTTTTAAAATCAACTATAACCTAGATCTTGTCTAAGCTTTTAGACAGCTATTTCAACAATCATAATTTATTACTAAAAATCAGCTTCTCGCTGTATCCCGCCCACAGCAGAGTAGGCAGAAGAGGGAATCTAGTGTTAAGCCACTCTGTTCCCCACTTTCTGCCAAATTCTAGAAGTATCGTGTTGCAGAACAGATCAGCAGAACTCAACGCTGCACTTTGCCTTGACGCCAAAGCAAAGAAATGGAACTATAAATTTGATCTCCTGGAGTAGGAATCGAATCTACAACCAGTCGGTTTTACAGTCAAATTTTGTGCCCCTGCGTCACGACTGGCCTCATAGTAGTTTATTATTGTTTTGTCATTAACCTAAACATTTTTTTGTGAATAAACTTATTGTATAGACATAGTTATTAATTTTTTTGATATAAATAGAAATATGAATTCAATTTAAACTTAGGATTTTTAAACTAATGTTTCTGCAGGAAAAGTTTCTTACTGCACATTTTTGGAACAATGCACCACAAAACACGACAAACGCCCTATAAAATATTTAAACAGCTATATACGAAATGTAATAAGCGTTGATGAATGCATTAGTTGTGCGCCGGGTGCCAAATGGACGAATCCGTGGTTGCTCATACTGCGTTATGATGTATGTTCTTAGTGTTAACTGTTATATATACCTATACAGTTTGTTTTTTAAAAATCGGTCTCTCTCATGCATACGCATATGCACCTTTATGCAATTTTAATATTTCTGGAATAGATTCAGTATAACAGACGCTGTACTCTTTGATCAATCAATATTTTTTATTAAGTTGCACTTCGTGTCGCTGTTAAATTTAAATTTTTCATCTTCTTCCTCCTAGCTTTAATCCTGGCGTATGTTGCCAGGGTCTGCCTTCCTGCTTAACTTACTCCACTTTTTTTTTTACTTTGCACGGTCTTTAACAATCGCGGTGGATAGTCCATTGGCTCTCATGTCCTGTATCACGACATCCAACCAGCGCTTGCTTGGGCGTCCGGGTAGTCTCATTCCAGACATAGCAAGGCCATACCGTCTCAGGCGACGCTCTTGAAGATTATCCGCTACGTCACGGAATACCTTGAAAGAATGTATTGCGTATTTGGCCCAAGGAGCGTTTATCCGGTCATGGATCTTTTTTAGAAACTTAAAAGGTCTTAAAAACTAAAAAAATGTGTAACTGCTGGCAAAAAATACACATACGTTGTTATTAAAAAGAAAATGTCTCTCAAAAATCTCAAGTCATATAGGTATTTTATCAGTAAAGTATGAACAAAATCTGAAAAATTAGTAGATTAACTAACTGATAATAACGACTTAAATATAATGTTATTGTTTGACTACAGATTATTTAAAAGTTGCTAGCTATTTTTAAGCTTACAAAGCAGTAGGCAGAATCAATGAAGTGTAGTTTTAGGAAGTTCCAACCCCAAGTCCAGTCGATTTTTCGCCCCATTGCTCGGATGATATGTGACCATATGACGGTGTTCTATTTTTATTCTACTTTTCTGTATAAAATAAAGTTATTTTATCCCGGTAAACTATTCAACTTAATTTTAAAATATATACGTGTCAAAATAATACCATATGAACCGTTTTCACTAATACCTATATACCTTATATACCGAACAGTTTTCATTAATAGTATATTAATGAAAACTGTTCGGTATATAATCAATCCCGCATACAGCTAGGCAGAGGAAACCTAGTGTTAGGACACTCCGTTTCCTATTTTTTAACATATCTTATTAATAAACAAAAAGAATATAGCACTAGGCTTAATTGTTAACTTTATTGTCCTAACAAAGAAAGCTTCTGATAATTTAACATTAAATGGAATAAGATTGAGGCCGTCGTGGCGCAGGGGCACGAGGATGTGACTGTAATGTGACGTTTGTGGTTTCGATCCCCAGACGCGGAAATTATTTATAATTTATTAATATTTTAAAATTTTCGCTCTGGCACCAAGATAAAAACTCGGCTTTGGGTTCCACCACTGAACTCGGAATACCTCAAAAATTTTGCGGAAAGCGGCAGACGGAGTGTCTTAACATTAGGCTACCCTGATATATGAGGGTTATAGCGTTAAGTTGAAATTGATTAAGTTAATATTAAGAAAAGTTTTGTATAAAAATGAATCACAGTAAAGTTATCTCGTCCCCGATACATGTTACATTCGTAATTTACTATTAAGTAAAATAAGATACTTATAACAGGCAAAAGTATGAGTATTGTTAACTAAATTGATCCTAAACGGAATGCATTTACATCGACACTCACGAGATAGACCACTCAATAGAGGTGCACTCCAACTTATCAATTCTCACGTGCAAATATGTGGACGTATCAACCATTCATAGATATAAATTGATACGAGTCAAGAGTAAGGTGAAGGACGGTAGACGGATGACGCTCTGTCGGATATAATAAGGTAATACAGACTTCCTGCGACGAAGTGGCCGAGCGCCCACGCAGCCCGAATGCTGCGAAGTGGTTTAGTTACTTTGAATTTTATTTGATTATATAAACTACAATAGAATAGAATATTTACATAATAATGTTTTGTGTTTCTTTACAATTTTTGTGTGTCGTAATACTTACTTATCTTTATGTTTGTCATATACGTTTAAATCTTAGGTATAACTAAAATTTTCTAATATATATAAAATCAATTTGGATTTTTATAAAAAAACATATAATTTAGGGGACGAAAAAGACAGTTTAAAATAATAAAATGATTGACTAAGCAAATTATTGCTCATATGTCATACTCAGTGAAAATTTGTATAAAAACCATTAAGTTAGGGGTCTTTGTAATTGTTGACCGTTATTCGTTGAGATTCTAAATGAACTTAATCTCAGTTTCAGTTTATATACATTTATTCTCAATAAGACCTAAGCCACTTACTTGAGAACAATACTTTAAAATACAATAGTTCAATTGTTGTTGTCAACTGTTATATTTTAGTTTACAAAAATAACCTATTATAATTATAGATAAAGTTATTGTGACAAAATGGTAAATTTTATACTTACTTAACACATTGTTAATAATTATCGCGGACGTATTTCGCCAATTGACATTTAAATGTGTTAAATGAGTTAACATTTTTTATATGTGATGGTACTTTATTATAATTTGCTTTATTCTACGTAGCAGTTTCTTATGAACTGTTTTAATGAAACGTTCGCATCCCCAAAACACATATATAGTGAATATTAGTTATTTTTAGTGATCCGCCGAATATTCGTTTGGTATTCGGTATATATATATATATATATATATATATCATCGTTCTCTGCGGGTGAATATGCGTGTCCAGTTTGGCACCGCTCCGCTCAAGCGAACGAGATAGACATAGCATTAAGTGAGACTTAATTTATAATAATGACTTTTAATTTATAATAATAATTGAAAAAAAATAATCGAACCAAATGTATTCGGCACCATAACCGAATAATTCGGCCGATTTGGATATTGGCCGAATACGGCACGACGATAATGAAAAAGATGACATACATATATCGAATAAAAACCGAATATTAGGCGCATCTCTAGTTATTTTATTTATATACACATATATATATATACATTTATATTTCATAGTATTATTATAGTTTGGAAAGCTTGCGCAATGCTGTGGTCAAATCAAGCAGCACATATAAATTGGTTATACGACACATTTCCCTTACGCCGGATGCAATCAATTTGAATGCTATGGCGCACAGCGCAAGCGCGTTACATACAGTCGTCGGAAGGACATCATCACGATATCATCACTATAATATCAGACTAAAAAGAAATTGTTATTTTTAAGAACAATAACATTATATTATTCATCAACAGTGACTTCTTAAAATTATTCTTTTTTAATTATTTCTACTTGTTAAGAAAACGTTCTATTTTCAATTATGAAGTGATATCAATCGGAAACATAGTATGAACTTTAGTGTTTTCATCCAGGAAGCTAGTGACGTGAGGATGTTCTAGTTTATATGATGACACATTGATTATTCTTACTCGGTGGACAATTTCCACGTACCTTCCTGGTCCCCAACGACGGCTACGGTTTATTTATAGCGCCAAGTGGTATCACTGAAATGTGATACCACCCGAAAAAAGTCACCACGGATAAGAACAAGAAAGACGAAAAGCGACCTAAGCGAAAGAGGATATCAGATATGAGGTATGATTGTCAACAAGCGACGGCAACTATAGAGTTAAGTCAAAGTAGAACATACTTATAGGTCTTTATAACATTTTTATATGAATTAAAAAAAAAAAAACAATAATACATAGCATAAATTATGTTTTTACAACTATTTAACCCTTCATAGATCCTCATTTTATAGATTCTGTTATTAAATTAAATCTGTCAAACCAAGAAGGAGGGAGTTCTTAGTATGGCAGATTATTTTTTCAAATCATTATTACGATGGAATTTTATCTTGTAATTGTGATATTTTTCTATTATAGTATGATACTTAAAAATAGATTCTTCGAGTAAACCTGTTTTTATTTTACATTACATAAAATAAAAATTGTAAAGTTCAGACATCATTTTTATAATTATCTATTCATTTATATCTGTATTTTGTTTTTGATTATTAAGTACACGTACGCGTACGCATATGAAATTGTTTTCGGATTTTATTAAATATAACCGGTTAAGTGCGAGTCGGACTCCTACACCGAAGCTTCCGTACCAATTTCAGGATTGTGGGTCAACGGAAAGTACAACTTACAAAAGTTGACGAATTTAAGTTTGCATGAAATTAACTACAAATATAAACTTGTAATTATTTTTTTCTATGGACTATCTAAAAAAAAATAGTTTTCGATTTTTTTATTTGCATTGTTAGTTCTCACTTTCCCGCAAATTTCATAAATGTAGGTTCACGGAACCTGTAGGTTTGGAATTTCAATACACAATGTAGCAAAGCCATGCATCGATTAGTGAGTTACGGAACCCTAAAAATTGTATTTATATATATATATATATATATATATATATATATATATATATATATATATATATATATATATATATATATATATATTTATTATTCTTCTTATTTAGATTATTAATTTAAGTTTTATTAATGTTATTTTTTTAACTTACTTTTATAAGCTGTATCCTCAAAATATACTAAATGTCTATTACGTTATCAACCAAGGCCAAAAACTTATTTTCATCCACTTCTTGCTGTGTTATGTTTAAAAATTAACACACATTCCATTCCATCCCCCTACATTACCATATTTTTATAACTTGAACCCAATATCCTTGTTATTAATACCAGATTAACGAAAAAAATATTTTTGAAGTTCTTTTGTTAGGTTTAGAAATATTTAGTGAATTAATTGATTTAAAGATTTCAGTTTATTTAAGTTCAATAAGTGATGTTAAGACAGTTTAAGCCACTAATATGAATAATGTTTTATATATATGTATTGTGTGTGTAATGACCATTCATCCTTTTAACGGACCGTAAGAGTTAATAAGAAAATAATAGCATAAAAGGCAAATTGCACTAAATCGTTTTTCATTATGATACGAGTCCAGGGCAATTTAAAAGAAAAAGCCATCTACATTAATAACATACTCTAAGTAGATACACATGCATATGAACATTTCGTAGTTATGTTTTACTTTTTTTTAGCTTCGCGCTATATACGCTGTATAGCGGGGACCAAGTGTTAAGACACTCCGTCCACCATTCCCACATTTCCGTTCTCCACATCGACGAATTCTTGAATTGCGCAATTAAACGCTGCGCTTTTGCATTGTTACCAGATCTATGAAATAATAATATTAAGTCCTCCAAGGGAAATAGAACCCAGAACCAATGCGTTTACAGGTGCACACTTGTAGCCCTGCGCCACAACGATCTACTTATTTGCAAATTAGTAATGTATATTTTATGCCGATCGATGATATAGTAGTAGATATTGGATTTATAGTCCATAATATGCATTCACAATAAAACATACTTTATTATGTTCTTGTTCTACTCTATGTTCTAAATTTGTTTATGTAGAGCTAAAGTTAGAATCTAGTTATTAATTTACATTCATAAAATTAGCTTCACGCTGTATCCCGCACACAGCAGCGTAGGCAGAGGGAACCTAGTGTATAGTGTGGGAAACACTCTGTTCCCCACTTTCCGTCGGATTCTGGAGGCATTGCGTGTTTAATGAATGAAGCAATGAAAATGTAAAAATGCAATGAAAAAGTGGGGATCGAACCCACACCCAGTCGGTTACAGGCACACTTTGTGACCCTCCGCCACGATTGGCCTCATTATACTCACTAATATTATCGTGTATCGTTATTTAAAGTAATTGTATATTTTGAGTTGACAAAAATATTTTGATGCATTAGAAATTATATTTTTTTTAATTCAAAAAAGCTTCATTGCTTCAATCGTTAGCTGTAATATTTTATATTAATAATCGTTAGCTGTTGCTGCGTGAGCATTTCGTCAAAGTCACACTGTATTCCATTTCATCCTTAAATGCATGATCATCTTCAATGGATGGAATTTCATATGCAACCTAGACAACCTTGCAGCATCTGGGTTATTCTATTCAACACACTATTTCTGAAACTCAGAGAGGCCAGTCGTGGCGCAGTGGCACAAAGTGTGACTGTAAAACCGACTGGTTGTGGGTTCGATCCCCACTCGAGGAGATGAAATATTTACTTAAATTTATATTTCCATTTCTTCGCTCTGGTGTCGAGGCAAAGCGCGGCGTTGAGTTCTGCCACTCAACACGCAATGCCTCCAAAAATTCAGCAGAAAGTGGGGAACGGAGTGTCTTAACACTAGGTTCCCTCTGCCTACCCTGCTGTGTGGGATACAGCGTGAAGCTAATTTTTTTTTTTCTTCTTCTTTTTGAATATTTTGAATTCTTTATGTTTGCCTATTTCGCTGACATATTTAGAATGGTATCATACTCTATCAACGGCAGTTTGCTATTACCCTTTTTTAATTGTTTTTTTTTCATAATACGTCGTACGTCATACGTCGATGATGGTCGTGTTAAGCGTGAAGAAGTGTATGAAAAATATGTTTCAAGTTACAAGATCTTAAGTAATGGAGTGTTATCCGGGATATCATACTGATCGTAATTGTAATACAATCAGATAAGAGAGGATTGAATTAAATTATTCAGTTATGATTAAAATAATATGTAGATAACATGGAAAATAAAGCCTTCAATCATAAAAAACGTATATATCAATTGTAAAAGTTATCGATTTGGGGCAGATGTCAAAACGGAGCTTAGTTTAGTTACTTAACATTTTAAATATATATTAATCTCATCTTCCATATTCAAATGTACCTTTCAATGATCACATGCAATATATTATACCTACATATTTAGGTATACTTCTTTAAGATCAGTCCTAAAAAAGCCTTCATAATATATTATTTATGTGAATGAAAAAAAAAATATAAATTTGTAAGCCCTTTTAACATTTATACAATGCTGTTTTAAGACAATTATATAGTTTAGGTGAATTTTAATTCCATGATACGGCATCCTCTTTGTAGAAATAAACAACAACTTGTGTCGTTAGCAGTGGCTATTAAAAAATCAATAATTACGTTTTTTTTCTTGTGGTATCATTTGTATTTTAATATCATTTATAAAAATATAAATAAAGTTTAAATTTGATTTATAACTAGATAACAATTCATTTACAAGTCGCTATTCTCGTGCATGTTCTAAGTTAAAATAATATCGTTATAAATTTGTTTAGCGTGTAAAAGAAAAACTATGAAATTAAGGTATAAAAAAATAGACTGACTACAAAACTACTTGCAGTAAAAAAAATTTTAGGGGTATTACTGTTGATCATCACAATTTAACATTTTAAATTCTTTTCCGGAACCCCACCTGCAAAACGTCTATTAAAAGCTTTTACCTATCACTCCCTTATACGAGTATGTTGTAAGCACAAGGGGATTTCTTGTCATTATACTATTCTAAGTAAACCAAACTTATATTCACATTTTTTTCGCTGCGTCATCCATACCACTTAATGCCTTTACTAAATTATATTACAAACATAGGCTTCTGAAGTATTTAAAGTTCTACTAATGTTCTATGTAACTGAATATTTTTTTGCTTATATTTGTGTTAGTTAAACTATTATTTATATATTTTAATTTAAAAATATTTTTAACCGATCTTTTAAAATTGTTTTAGGGTCGACATTAGAGGGTTAAAGTGTGCCAACGCACTCCGTGCTGGAGTTAAAGCGGCAATGTACGAAAGTAGCTGCTCCTACGGTGGAGCTCTTGAACTTAAGAGAAGCGCTTTGAAAGAGGATCCATGGCCTTCTACAGAATGGCCACCCTACCGCTTGCACCAGTCCACCTTCGAGCAATTGAAACAAAGTGTAGAGAAGGCAAAAGCAGCTCTACAAGACCGATCAGGATTGTTAGGTACTGCTACGGCGTTCGGTGATTTTTATGGAGGTCAACTAGGACAGGACACTACTACCACTACCCTGGGATTTGGCAGGACCACAAGATCAGATGATTCTATGATTACCTCTATAGACAAAAACAAAGGTATAGGTACGTAAATTTATATTTTTTTTCAATTTTATGTCCCTTTGCATAATCATATTTTAATGATTAATTTAAAAGAAAGGCAAGGAATTTCTTTAATTTGATATATATATATATCTAGTATGTCAATATATAAATCTTTACATATAAGTAAAATTGGAGTGCCCGTTTATAATTCCAAAATATCCGTTTTTCAAAAGCATTATTTACACGGTACTAAGATATAAACAAGCAATGTTATATAAATTTATAAAATTATTTCTCTCTGCTTGTCCATGTTATAAATAAGCAGGCCAATAATAAATGTTTTTTTAATGTATACTTATATTTTTTTTATTTTTAAATTGGTACTAATGGAGGTTTAAACATTTCTACCATTTGCGCACAGACATTTTTATATATTTTAAAGAAGACACTCACAGCGTTAAGCTAGAGACATATTACGATATTTCAATGTCTTTCACAGGAATAGGTGTCTCTATCATATACACTGTATCGATTATAACTAAAAATACGGCATAAGTAACCTTCGAACGGTGACATAGGGCTGTATTTGCAACGAGCGGTGGTTAAACTCTTTCAGATTAAGGCCACGGAGGCTGTAGGTACGCAAGGTGGGGACTTTCTTGCACAGATAACAATCGTAGAGAGGCGAGCGTGGGGGCGTGCGAGATTTATCCTCCGGTTGCCATGGCGACACTCCCGCCTACTCGGCTGGGATCATCGTAGCCTTATAAATACTAGTAGCGAAATAAAATTTTATTATCTCCATTGAGTTCATTATTTCGAAACTTACCCGGGGGTGCGTTGTACCGTTTCCCGGGACTTAACGAGGGCGGTGCTTGTAAGGAGAATTTTCAGATTTCCATAGTTGCACGGTGCATTTTATAGTGCATTGGAGTTTTACAGTAATAACGATTTTTACAATAATTACGATTTTTTAAATCGTATTAATTTATTTTTTTTTACGAAATTACGTTATTAAAATGATAATGATAAAAATGTACGTTTCTTCCTATTATATGAAACGTTAGCTTCCTACTGTCGTAAATAAAAAATCTTATCAGAAACATACATTTTGTTGTTAAGCATTTGTAATACTTACTTAGATGCCAAAATATTTACATGTTAAAGTAACATACGTATAGGTATAAGAACTACGTACAAATAATTTTTTAAAAGATTTTTAGCACAGCCTCTAAATCTATATGAAAAAACCACCTCCGCAATTCTAAATTCGAAGTACGTAGGTATATAAAATCTATAGAGGGAAAATCTTTTATGTTAATATGAGAAAGGTCGCTAGATCATAAAAGGTTGGTAAACAATACGAGCTCGTTGGAAGAAAACAATAACGCTGTTTAAATCTAGATGTAGAAATGAAAAGTTTTGCAAAGTACTTTTAAAAATATTTTTTGTTCAACACTCGTTTGTGTCTATCTATAATTTAAAGTGCAATGTTGAAGTATTTATTTAAATATTTTTTTTTTGGAAAGGAATAAAAATTTGCACGTAGCAGTATTCAAACCCGCGCCTCTTTGAACAACGTCTCTCAATTCGTGTTAGATGGTTTCTACATTCAACTTTTTATACATTTCCAAATAAATATATTTCTTTTTCTTATCCTTATATATTTATACAGAAATCTAAATAGATTGGCAAAATCTGTTCATTTTATCAATATAAAATTGGTAAAAAAAGATTATTAATATAATCTTTATATTATTACTACTTTATAGCATTATACACAAATAAAATTTCGTAATAAACACCACACTTTGCATAATATTCACATAACAAAAAATTTAATTCAGTATCACTAATCTTATCACAAGAGTTACATATTAAAATGAACTAGCCCCCGAGGGCTGACTAAAGAGTTGTTAACACGAAAATGATGACCTCTCTGCTCTACCCTCACTAACTGAAACACCGAACCGAACCGAAAACTCATACACTCATATACAATAATCTGGTACAATCGTCATCAATTATGATGCCGTACTTTAGATTTTATCGTGATAAAATATATTTCAATAAATCATGTTGCAACTGGCCTGATACGCCTATATTGATTTTTTTAATGTTTATAGCGTAAAGGGCTGGGGTCGGTGTGTTGTTTCGTAATTTATATTCATTAGAGAAACGGGGCTCGCCTGGTTGCGATAGCTAACTGGTAACTACCTCGTTTGCGTCAGATACGCTTGTTTTGGTTATTTCTTACACGATACTATTAAAATGATTATATATCCATTATTCGGGCTATAAGTTATTAGGAAAATATTGTTTTGTTTTTATGATTAATAATTACTTTTTTCTATATGCACATGACTTAATGATATAAAGAACAATATTTTTATATAGAGATTGTTTAATTTGATCTTGAAAATAAATTAAATTAACCAGCTTCACTCTATAATCCCGCAGGGAACCTAGTGTTTTGACATTCCATGCTCCTCTCCCAGCGAATTCTGGAGGCAACGTATGTTGGGTGGCAGAATTCAACGCCGCGCTTTGCTACGACACAAGAGCGAAGGAATGAAAACATTCAATATTTCATTTCCTTAAGCAGCGATCGAACCCATAACCTAACCAACAGTCACAACGTTGTACCCCTGCGCTACGATAGGCCTCCTTTTATCCTAAATTATGTAAATATGCCATAGAAATCATAATTTTTTAAAATTATTTATACATACTTATATAAAAACATACGAAATTAGATGTACATTGTATTATTCTATAAATGTTATTTCATTAATTATTATCATTAAACTACAATTATTTGTGATGTTAAATGAAATAGAAAACGACAATAACATATGACTTCAAGTTAAGTGTACTTAAAAATTACACATCGCGGTACTCTACATTAGAAAATTAAACATGGGGGACTTTTGAAACAGCTTATTAAGTATTACAACTGCTAAGCCAATAAAGACATCCACAAAACGAAAACTCTCACAGGCGTCCCCAGGATTATGGCACAAACAAACAATTATTGCACAATCAATGGCCATTCGCGCGTGAAGTATAAATCAGGGATGATAATGGGTGAGATTGAGTGACATCATTTCTAGTTCCGTCTACCCACAAAAGATGGCGCGTGTGCAGAATGCGCGCGCGCAGCGTCTGTTGTGTCAGCCATTTCATGGGAACCGTAGCGGGGACAATGAACACGTAATTGTGCGAAAGAAACACCAGTAATGATGCTCTTTTCCCCTCGTTGGAGATTTATGTGTTCTGCTCGACCCACCGAGTGCCTCAGCATATTTATACAATAAATAAATAGTTGCAAAACATATTGTACAGAGTGATTCGTAGTCTAAATGATGTATCAACTTTTTATACGCGTGGGAGAATTTCGATTTTCTTTATTTGAAAATTAATTGGTTTTTTATTATTTTTTTTATTTATTATGATTTTATACAATATTATTGTATTTAAGGAAATACTTTAAATAATCATTTTTCCAGGATCAGATAAGATATCAAGCGGACTATCAAAAGTCTACACGTCGTCTTCTACCCTATCGGATACTCTGAGAGCAACGAAATGTACAGGTAAGTTGAATTGAGAGATTTCACCAAAACTTTTAACGTTAGAATTCAACATGTTTTTTGACAGTTACTTAATATTTCATTCGATTGTTTTATTTTTACAATAAATATATAACAAATCAATAGTCCCGGAATTTTAGGAGTATGTAAGAAAAAAAATCTTACCAGCTCGGACATGTATACTTATCAATGTACATATATTTAAAGGAAACCATCGCAACTAGCCAGACGCGTCCAATTCACGTCCAACCTAGAATAAAATCAAAAAATTGCACCACGACTGGCCTCAGTATTTGAAGGCGTAATGTCAGTTCAAAATATAACTTTCAAAGATTTAACTGCACTGTCGAGCGCGATAAGCGTCCCTTTGACGAAGCTCACTTAAACTTTTGATTGTCTACCCATTCCTTTGAACTTATGCGCCGTTGGTCTCCTCAGTCTGTAATTGTGGCAATTTGTTTTGCGTAATTTAATATTTTAGTGGTTTTAAATTCTTACTGCTTTAGATTATTTGGAATTACTATTATACCGATATGGGATTTTGATATCTATAAAATATTATACATAGTTATATGTGTATATATATAAGACGTATATGTATATTTAATTGTACGTATCTTTTTATATGGTACGTAAATCAATAGCAAGCCATCATAACAAATTTATGCAAAAAAGCTCGCTTCACACTGTGAAAAACTAATTGTTTTAAATAAAACAACGATTTCCATATATAATATTTATTTTTAAACGCATATACCAGGGTAGGCAGAAGGAACCAGTGTTAAAACAACCACCTCCCCCCCGCTCCCCTTCTCCCTTTCCGCCGCTCGAGACATTGTTTGTTGACGGAACACATCACCGCGTTTTTCCTAGTTACCAGAGTGAAGAAATGAAAATATGACATATTTTATTTCCCCAAGTATGAATCGCACCTACACGACCACACAATCAAAGTCAAAGGCTTGTGCCACTACGCCACGGGGGCCTCTAATATGACAAATTTATTATTTAAAACGTAATGTGACCGAATCAAATATTCCTTTTTATCTAGAGGTAAGAATGTATTTGAACACTCCACAATGGCCAACCAACCTTTTATTTTTAATATAAAATAAAAGATCAAAGAGAAGAAAAATGAAATAAATAGTTACATATTTACTATCACTTAATTTATTAGATGTTGTGGGTTCAATATAATCTGTATAAAATGTGAATACTTTAAATTCAGTCAGTCATGTCAGTCAGGCTTAGCTTGCCCGTAACAAATATTATTCATTTTTAAATGTTTAAGCTATAATTTAAAACGGAAACAAAAAACGAATAGCGTAGTACTAAACATAGTCTTATTCGTTCTGCGGATGCTCTAAATGTTCGCAACCTGTTTTTAATAGCGAGTTGTGCTGTATTCATAGTACTTGTACATAATTAATATGGTCTATAGTACTAGTAGTTAGTGTACTTATAGCAAGCTATAGTAGGTTGAGTTGTCTGACTGTAAACGAGACTGGTTGTGGGTTCGATTCACTCGAATAAATTAAATATTTATTTAAATAGAGTGTGGTGGTGGTGTATAAGCTAAGCGCGTTGTTGAGTTTTGCCACTTACGCGGGATACAGCGTGAAACCGTATTTAATTAATATTATACGTTTGATTATTAATAGTATATATTATAGCTTCAAATGGATAAATGTAGTCGTATTTTGAAGGTATTTTGTAATAATACTTGTAATACACCCTTATGGACTAGTTGTGATTAGTGTTCTGTGTTTTGCATATCAGGACTTGCGCGAATACATGAATTCCGATTTGTTCAACGTACACATTTCAATAACATAAATATTCAGTAGCCATACTTTCCTTGAAAAGTAAAAATAGGTTTTATTTGGAATATTTTTCTTTGAGGAGTGATGAAATGAAAAAAAAAAGAATTTGTTATGTAAGTGAATTGATTTAAAAAAATATATATGATACTCTAGTGGCTCGGAGGCACTAGTGCCTTACTGTAACACGACTGTTGTGAGTTCAATCTACACTTGAATGAATTATTATTTATTTATATTTTCAATTCTTCGCTCTGGTACCAAGGCAGAAGCGCTGCGTTGAGTTTCGCCATTTAACACGCAACGCCTTGACAATTCGACGGAAGGTGGGGAACGGAGTATACTAACACTAGGTTTCCTTTCTTTCCACTGCCTTTCACCTTTTATATAGGTATATATTATATATGCAGGATACAGCGTATAGCTAAAAAAAAAGTTACTTTAAACATTGTTCAAGCCTCAAAAATCGTAGCAAAATCGTAGCTTCTGCCAAAGTAACTAGAACATATTGTTTTAATAAAGACTGTCTATATAAATTTCGATATAAAATATACTTTTAATGTCAATTTATAAATGTAGTAAGTATTAAAAATAATAAAAACGATACATGTAAGTTATATTAAACGTTAATATCAGTAAATAATATTTCCGACAAGTACGACAGCTCCGTAACTAAACAGCGGCACGCGTCGTCACACGTTTCCCGATAATTAAGAGCTCTACATAATGGAGTACTGCATTCAATAGGCACTCAGTATTGAAGATATTTTTTGCAGTAAATTGGTTCGAAAAAAATTATCTGAGAATAGATTTACTATTACCTATCTAAAAATTCTCATATTTGCTACAATTTTAAAACATTTTTTTTTTCAACTTGTGTAATTATAGTAAAATTCTTAACTTAGAGTAGGTGTTTATAAAAAGTAACTTTATAAATTGTCTTGTGTATGCAAGTTACTATTTAAAAAGATAATACACTTTTAAAGCGCGGCGTTGAGTTCCGCTACTCAACAAGCAATGCTACAAAAATGCAGCGGTAAATGACAAACGGAATGTCTTATCACTAGATTCCTTCCCATCCTGATATATGCGGGATACAGTGTGAAGCTAGAGAAAGAAAAACTAACCCTAACATATTAAAAACACAGTTACAACTCAGATAACAATCATAGGCAAATATAAAATGAAGTACGATATAAGGGGTCCAATGTATAGTGATACCACCGTGCGTGTCGAATGAATGCGCGTGTCCAGAAAGCTCTCAAATTTGCGGTGACAAGCGTAGATTATAGAGATTTTTTTTCTCATAGCGGTACAAAAGACCGCACTCCACCGTTTTAGGGTTGACTTAATTCAGTAATTGTTGCTCTTTTAATTTGATTTTTATCTACGTTTACTGTATGCAATTTTAATTGTAAATAAAAATAATATAATTATTTCGATCTTTTTTCACGTAATATAAATTATATGATAATAATATGTGTTATTTTTTATTGAAAGTTTTTCTCTTGGATAATATGAAAATAGAGAGATACATATATTCGAAATTAAATTCATAATTCTAAAAAATCGAATGCAAAATAAATTATACATATAATTATGAGTATATTACATAAATACAGTAGTATATTACAATCAAATCAAATATGAGTAGTCAGTTTTAGCTGATCGTACTAGTCAAAGTACATTGTTCAGTCAATCATTCTGTCCGTACGTTCCGCTGCTCCAGGCCACTAACTGGATGGGTGGAACCGTGACTAATTTGTCACAAGCCTTGATTAACCACGCTGAGGATAATAATGATCACTCGTGGGAGAAAATTTGAACATATTATTAAAATGTATTCTTCATCAACCAGACCTTTAATAACCTTTTTACTGATTTATAGAATAGTTTTTTTTCATAATATTATTTGTCCTACGTGTCCTTCTAGGATATACAGAAATTAAAAAACAAATTGTCAAGTATATTTGTATATATCTAATTTAAAAGAAACTCAAAAGAAAAGATCAGCAAACGTTACGAAACAAAAACATATAAATGAACTTCAATGTACAAATATAATAAACAATTTTAAGCATTATAAACAGATCAACAGTCTAAAAGATATCAAGTTTACAAACTAATAGCATTGATCCCTTTAACCCTCCCCAAGCTGACTTTATTGCCCGAGACAGAGTTAACAAAATTAATGGCAAAAATTTCTACACCCGAAATGAATACATTAGAGGGATAGTGAATAAATCAATGCTACGTTGCATTTCCATCGTTTTTGCTAGTTTATTTTGGTCTGAATCATAAGCAAGTTAGTCTTTTTGAGTTTTTACTATATTGATATAAGAATTAATTATTATTATTTCTACAAATATAACTAATAATTTTAATTTCATATTATCAGTTAAATGATTTGTTATCTAATTTGCATTTTAATATTATAATATCTAATATGGAATATATTAACTTTGCGATACTTGAATTATTTATATATTATGTTATCAATTTTCAGTTTTCACGTTATTGTAACAATATAAATAAATTAACAGATTCTTATTACAATGATCATTGTCATTGTCTTAAATGAAATTGCAGACATTAATGGTCCCAACAGATTAAACGCATTGCGGGTAATGTAGGTATCTAATAATTATATAAAAAATATCAAAGTGCTTCAATAAAGAACGTTCAAAATTTTTCTTTCCTCGTTTCACCGCTGTATCTTATAAAATTGGACCGAAAGCGGAAAAGTGGCACGCGTCATTCACCGGAAGCAAGAGACGAGCGCGTGCGCCGATTCTAATGTTCAATGGAACGTACGGAGGCGCACTTGAAACATTTTTATTGTAACCAGCGCCGGGAGCCGTACGACATTGTTGCTCCCCCACGACTCTAAGCACGATGTAATATAAAGAATAGATTGCTTGGGAGTTGGGATACTTGAATGTGATAAAACATAATGGATATATAGCTATATGTAGTTCAAATCACGAATAATTAAATAAGTATAGGCAATTAAACAATATTATATTGTAATGCGTCTCGTAAAGTACATCATATAAAGTAAATAGAAAAAAAATAAGCTGATTAGTGATAATGAACGAGAATATGTAGTACCTATATACTGCTCTATATGTTTTAATATTTTTTACGGCCAGATAAATAATACTAAATATATAAGAAGAATGATATTTGGCAGAAAAATTGACATTCGCTCATTTTGTTTTAAATTGTAATGAAGTTTTCATAAAATAAAGTAAACATAGTATTAATGTAGAAATATCTACAATATTAACTGGAAACTATTATTGATAAAATGTCAAATCAAAAATACTACGAGCTCTGGCTAAAAATAAAACAAGAAATTCAAAAAACTATAGAAAATGATAACGATTTACAACAATTGGCTGCAGCATTTGTAGGAATCAAACCACAAGGAACCGCTGTGGAAATAGTAGCAAAAGTGTATTGTAAATATTGTTATTTATATAATAAGCTATGTGATTGTTATGATCAGATGGAGCAAGTACAAAGAAGACCTTTTATACGAAAGCTTATAGATACAATAACTTGCCGACTTCTCGAACTAAAATCGACTTTGGAAGAGGTAGAAGTCTTTGAATATACTTATCCGGAAAATGCATTACAACAAATGCTCATTGTACCTCAAGATATTCAAATTTTATGTCCTTTTCATTATTCATTCGAAATGAGACAAAAAGAGATGCAATATATTATTGACGAAATTTTTGCTGGTAATCGTATTGGTGATCCCACACCGACGGCATCGGAATTAGAACGACATGAACAGGAGCAATTAGAGGAAGAAGAAAGAATACGTCAGGAGAAAGAGGATGAAATTAAAAGAAAACTGGCTTTAGGCGAAGAAGTAGCTGTCTCTGAATCTATACAGTTATCTCCCGAAGAAATGGAAGCTTTAAGATTTGAACAAGAATATTCTGGTCATATATTAAATATACAACGTATGGAACGTTCCAGGTGTACAATTAGAGAAAAAACCCGCATATTTAACAAGGATGCAGATTTATATCTTGAATTAGCAGGACAGAAAGCAAAACCAGCAAGTGAGTACTTAAGAATAAGAGCTGCTTCATTGATTCAAAATATTTATAGAAAAATTATAGAATTAAAACGTTACCACCTTAAGGAAAATAAACAAAAAGAAAAACTAAATATGATTATTCCATCTTGGTCACCACCATCAGCTAAAGATCTATTAAAAAAAGTTAAAGAAAAACGGCGATATTTTCGTGAAAAGTTTTACGAAAATTGGCTTCAGGAAAATTTAAAAGAAAGAACTCGGGTATTCCGTCTTCGCGAAGGGGACGTCATGGAGGACATATCTGATGAAATAAGACAGTGGCTCCGAGATTGGTATAATCAACTGAGGCTCTTTGATGAATATCCATGGCCTGAGGAGGGGGGATCAATACTTATCGTAAAAGGTGAAACATTTACAATTGAAGAATATATAGAATGGCGTACGGACGAAGAAAAGAGACTAAAAGCAGAAGGTGCTCAAAAATCAAAAGAACAAATAAAAGCAGAAAAAAAAGCAGCACGTGAGGAAGAAAGAAGACAGAAACTTGATGCAAAAATAAGAGAAGAAAAACGTTTATTAGACTACAAAAAATCACGCCTTAATCCTGATAACGATCCTGGAGTCTACATTGGTGTTGGTAGTAATATTGACCCAGTGCGAGAAGCATGGGAAAACTATCAAAATCACTGGAAAATCATTGACACAAAAGATGCAGATTTAGATGTCATGAGAGGCTATATTTATAAACTAATCACTGAAAATGCGTATCAAGATTTACAATTTGAATTGCGTCCTATTGTAGATGAAATGATGAGAATGGAATTAAATATGTTAAAGAATTCATTAAAGATGGATTACCATGCAGCAGGTATTCTAAAAGTTCCACAAAGCCGAAAGAGAAAGAGACCGAAAAGAATTAAGCCGCCTAAGCCAGACAAGGTGTCACCTGCAGCTATGTTTCAAAGTTTAGTAGATGAAGGCATAATAAAAAAATATCCGCAAACCACTTTAGATGAGTTTTGGGGTGACCAAAATTACGCTGCCGCGGACTGTCGTGCAATTTTATGGACACCACATTTTCCTCCACCGGGCATAGGAGACGTTAGAGAGCAAATTAGATTGCGCTGCCTGTTGACACTTGGTTCATCATGCCCTAATGCTAATCGATCACACATAATAGTTGGACCTAAAGGATCTGGAAAAAGAACTTTGATTTACGCAATTGCCACAGAAACAAATTCTATCATAATAGATCTATCACCAATGAATGTATACAATAAATATCCAGGGCCAAAAAATTTAAAAACTATGTTTTTATACGTCAATAGAATAAGTAGATTAATGCAACCGACGATAATTTTAGTTGACAACGCCGATAAGATTTTCTGTAAAAAAGTACCTAAAGAAGATAAATACTTCGACCCCAAACGTTTACAGAGATATTTTTTTAAGGAAATAATAAAACCTATAATTCCAAATGAAGATAAAATTTTAGTTTTAGGGACAGCTTCAGAGCCTTGGTTGGCAAAAAACGCACAGATGCACAAGGTGTTTCCTTCAGCAATTCTTTTGCCTAGATCAGATTACGGAAGCATATCCTATATATTGACTAAAATTTTAATGAAATATCATGGTATCGATCGAGAATTTAACGTTCACTGTGTAGCTCAAGTTTTAAGAGGTTACGGTATTAATTCCATAATGAAAGCAACTTATGCATTATTAGAAGGAAGACGAATTGCTCAGTTACATAGCAAGCCTTTAAATCCCGAAGAGATTATCAATGCGGTCCTCGAGTATGAAGGAGTAGTGTACACCGATGAAGCTGATTACGAAATGTACAAGCATTGGTACGAGTCTTACTCACCGTGGGGAAAGAAGTACATAGATTATATGCAAATACTGGAATCACAGCTAAATTACAAGTTAAAAGCTGATAAAAAGAAAAAATGATGTTGAATTAGTCAGGATTAATTTTGAAACGTTTTTCAAGAAGCTTATTTCTCCGATAATATTGTAATGCTATTTTGATCCACTCCTTGCAAATCCTCCTCCTTGAAAATTTGCACAAGAAAGTGGGACGAATAAATAATTCTAAACGTGTTTTTAGATTTTCAAACTATTTTGTGGGTATTTTCTACTTATATGATGTAACTTATTTTATATTAAATGTGCATACAAAATGTCTTAATTTATTGCGTTTATATTGATATATAATAATATATCAATATAATATAAACTATTGATTGTTTCAATTTAAATTATACAACTTTTTTAGCAGGACTTCCTATCTTATATTTTAACTGAAACAATATTATTACAGCAGGCTATAAAAACTATAGAATACGGCAGCTCTACCCATCGGCGAAAATGAAATAATATGTAAGGATTGTAAGGCAGTATAGTACGTATCGTTAACGTTAGAGGGCATTGTGCCATAGTTAAAACTTATAAAAATGAAGGGACTTAGTTCGTAGTTATAGTATAGGTCACTAGATGGCAGTGTAGAAATTTTGATCATAAAAATATTTGACTCGATTAGTTAAAAATGGTTACTTCGATATAATTCTTATACAGATATATTGTACGACTCCATTTTGGTCTAGTTTTTAGGGAATGAAGTCGTTTAATAATTCTCTTCCGTCTTATTTTCCATCACCATACCATAGAAAATTTTCCCTTAGTGCGACCCATATTGGCTACCTTTGCAATTGAAAAGGGCCACGCTTCAAATTTAAAAAGCAAATATTTTTTACACATAGAAATTTTTCTTCAAAAGCGTAAGAATTAGTCTAGTGACATTAATCTGGCCTGTGACCACAGATTTACAAAATGACGATAGGAAGTCTAAACCAATTGCAAAGCAAAAGCAAGAACCAGTACCTTTCACTAGACCTATAATTAATTGATATCAACAGACATTAATGATATTTTCCTCCTGACATGTTCTTTTAAATATTCAAAAAACATGAATATATTTAATTTTTCACTATTGCTGTATGAACAAGATTCTTGGTAAAAATTAAAACACAAATCCATATTTAATATTCACTTGCTTATTTGCTCGTAATAATACCACAAAAACAATATTGCTTAAATATAAAAGTGCGAGGCTATAACTAGGGAAAACTCATTCACGAGACCGCAAAGGTAGTTTTAATCACATTATCAGCCAGGATTAGCGGTGGAATACAAAAGGTCCATTGTAGTTAGTCGGAAACTTCCTCCCTTTCCCCCTTACGGAAGTGGTGGTGGAGAACGGAGACAGCGACATCCGGGTGAAGCCAACAGTAGTAGGTGCAAGAGACTATTGTCCGAGCGACGACCTAATTTTAGGAGTTTCGTATTAACCTTAAGTGATATTCAAACGTGGAATTTTGTGTATGTATTTGAGTAATAAATGTTATTTATGTTTATTAATATAAATAGTGTAACGCAAGGGTTGTGTGTTCGATCCCCACTCGAGGGAATGGATTGCCATTTGTTAATATTTTCATTTTATCGCTCTGCATCAAGCCAAAAAGCGCGGTGCTTTAGAGAATTCAGCGAAAAGTAGAGAACCAAGTGTTTTAACGCTAGGTCCGCTCTGCCTACCTTGTTGCAAGCTGATTTATATTTATAGATTAAACTCATGAAATCTCGTATATCTGTAATATGTAGAAATTAAAAACGTATTTGTTTAGTTACATAGGTTCAAGCTCAAGTAAATAATTGAGTTTAGTTTTAGTAAATAGATACGAGTACTGTGAAAATAGAAAGTAGAAACCAGTAATTAACTTTTTGAAATACATCTGAAGTATACGTAAAGTGATCGACATACTAATATTCAACTTTCCAAAGGCTGGTCACATTTCGATCACTACAGTAGGTATAAATGCATATAAATATTTTCTAAATATTTTTGCATTTCCATGTTATTTTGTGGATATACTATATATATGTAAATATTATTACACTGTAAGTCAAAACTATTAAAAAAAATGTACTATTTATTAAATAAAGGTTTTTTAAAATTATTGTAGACAACTACAGGTACTACGAACATTATACGTAGAGCTGTCGTAGCGTCGGCTTCGCGTGGCGTAGGTATCCGTTGCGGGCATTTATTGAGTATGAAATAAACTACAAATATAAATGCTTATATATTTTTTTAAAATATTTATAAATTTTAACTATTCGATGTTTTTTCCTTATTTGTATTGTTGCACAATTTCTTAGCTTTAGGTCTACGGGAAGTACCACATAGGTTTTGATTACGCGGTGAATTTCAACAAAATACAGCAAAATCATAGCATAAATGCTCGTATCGTTTGATCGCCTTTAATTAGAAACTTGACTTTTTTCCTGTGCTCGACAAATAGTCTTGACAGACGGACAGACAATCAACAGAGTGGTCGTATAAGGACTCCGTCTTTACCTTTAAAGGTACGGAGCCTTAAAAATAAAATGCACTTACTGTACTAGAGTTCATAATATGAATGTACATATATACATATAATATAAAGATTTTTATAGTACTCGTCGTGAAATGTAGAGCTACATATGCATTTGCCTTTACTTTGAGTTTTCAGCGCCTCTTCTCGTCTCCCCAACAAACTAATTAAAGCGGCCATCTACAAAGTTTTTCAATAAGACCCTCGTTCTATTGTCGGTAGTCTGCCAGTAGCGGAATATTCCACTTTAAATTCGGAGAACTTTCTGTCGTGTCTAATAATGTACATTTTTTTTGCTATTATTTATTCTGTATGACGTTCCGTATGTGACCTTAAATTGCATAAAATAATATAGTAATGATTTATTAAAAATGTATTTTACATTTTCTACTGTAAATATTTTTTAATTATCGTTATTTAAAAAGACCATATGATTTATAGGATCCAAGTACAATTAATATTTTGGGCATCTATAAACAGCAGTAATCCAATCACGTATGATTTGATTTGATTTGATTCTATCTAGATAGATAGAAGAATATATCGATTTATCGATAATTTCAAATGTGAACATTTTATAATAATTATTATAATATCAAAACATAAACTTAATTTTTCACATAAACAATAAACTTACTTTTAATTGTCTGCTCTTGTACAATGCATATCGCGGTGTTGAGTTCCGCCATTCAACACGTAATGCCGACGAAAAATGGGAAACGGAATATCTTCATACTAGATTCCATCCGCCTGACCTTCTATATGCGGGATACTATGGGAAAATATTACATATATTCCAAATAAATCACTCATTTATGTCAAGATATATATTTAAAATTATTAATAAAATCCAAAATTAAGTGAAGTAGTCTTTTCGCAATTTAAATTATTTCAAGTTATGGAATATAGATTTTAAAACACGTTCCAGCGCAATTTGCTATAGTGCTATGGCGATGTGTTTTCTTTTTTTTATTACAATTCCTGGCGAGGATTTCAAATATTATATGGACAGATTCGATAATGTCAAATCTATTGATATTATAGTTAAAGAACTTTTCAATAATACAATAATTTAAATTTTTGAGTTCGTTTTTTGGTCGCCCTTTAATTTTATTGTTATATCCTATACCTAATTATAGTAATCTGTTATATATCGGTCTTAGGTACAGTTATAAATAATTACATCACAAATAGAAATTTGTTTTTATTCCTTTTTGCTGGTTTAAAATAAATTCGTGCAATCGTTATATTTAAATTTCAATTTAAAAGGATAAAATAGAATAAAGTGACTGGAAGATGTGTCTGTGCTTTCTCAAGCGAATCGAGTTATGTCAATCGAGTTTTCTGTTTCCTTTCAAAATGTAAATGAAAATATTCAACCTCACCGTGCGGTGCGCCTAAACAACGCTTATAGCATTACATTCTATTGTAAGGTACAGTCCACGAGGCGTAAGCTAACACCAAAGGGTAGATAGATCTTCTTTCGCTGCTTGGTCACAAATATTTTCAAATTCTTGTAAAATAATTGTGCTAGGTTATTTTTCGCTTTTCATAAGTAGAACAAAAAAAATAAATATTAAATTTTAAGCACGTGACGTTGCTATCAATACAAAATGATGTTACGTCAAATAAAAGATGTGCTGTGATCAGGCTGGTAGCCATAAAGCAGTATTTTCCGGTTTAAACCAAGCCAGGGATGCACCGCGCTCCAGGCCATCGTCACACATACACTTTGTGCGTGTGTATGCTTTGCATTTGTGTGAGTGTTCACACAAATGTAAAGCCGAGCTTACATCACGCAAATTGTACGCTTAGGATGTTTACATGATGATTATAAATAGTAATAAATATTTAAGTAAAAATATTAAAACTATAGTCTATGAAATTATACTTTACGATTATTTTATTACAAACACTCTAATAAAATTATAAATGGTCAATTAAAATATTTTAAAATCAAATTCAATTAGAAATTTGTAAACATATAAATTTTAGAAGATGTAAATTCTTCATCCAATCTGATCTGTTAACGTATGAAAACGTAGCTTAATTCAAAACGACGACATCCTCCTCCCTGAGCCCTCCCTCCCGCCACGTTCTAAGCTCATTTCCTGTGCGCCGCCTGCCTGAATTAATTTTAAATTAAGTACGAATAAAGCAACGATCTGTCGAACTACATATAAACGCAAATGTTATGTACAAATATGATTCGATGGCCAAACGTAATTAAATTTTAAACGTAATTAAATTTTAATTTAGCCACGTATTGATTATATATCTATTTGTTTAAAAAAAAAAACACATTTACTTGCAAGTTTAAATATTAAAATGTTAGTTAATTCAAATGACACAAAGGCTATTATTTGACATTCTAAACACATTTTTCATTGTTCTACGCATATATAACTCTTTAGTTAGAGTCAGCAAAAACGTGAGGGGCACCTAAGCTCAATTACGCCATGAAAAAGTATAAATTATAAAATCATCATCGACAGCCGTTAATCATCCACTGTTGGACATAGGCCTTTCCCAATTCTCGCCACCACACCCGATCTTCAGCTCTTCGTATCCATCCGCTTCCTGCCACCTTCTTTAGGTCGTCGGACCATCTAGCAGGGGGTCGTCCCACCGGACGTTTTGTACGGGGTCTCCACATAAACACACACATACATACATTATAAAATAGTATAAATTAATTATTAATAAATTAAAAACTGATTATTTCTTAAATATATAAAATAAGAATAGCATTCTATTTTTTTCTTTAGTCAACTTATATTTTCACATATTATTAAAATAAAAACTATGGATAAGCATGCAATTAGGTATAAACAAACGCATTTTGAACTATATGTTAATTGCAAACAAGCACAACAGGCGAAACCAGTCGGCCAGAAAAATAATCAATATTATAACTTAAATTAAAATTTCCATATACAGTTTAAAAAAATAACATAATTAAAATGTTGAAACAAATCAAAAAATGTCGTTATTTATTTATACACACATGCATCACAAATAAAAATGTCATGTTCTAGGCTGTGCATTGGCTGTTCATGCCATCAGTTTCCACTTCCACAAAATCTATATTCAATCCAGTCACTTCAATAAGTGAATCAGTATATCGTCGGCTCCTATGTATATAAGAAAATGGCATAACGATTATTCTTGCTTTAAAAAATAAAAATAAAAAAGAAAACAAATAAATTTATACTACAACTATATTTATATTTATTGGTTTACTTATTTTTTTAGATCAAGATGATCATTTATTCCCGTATTGCTCTAGTACTACTCCCGTAAACCTTCCCTTTTGACATGTACTTTTATACGTAGGTACCGTCAACATTTTTCGTCATATACGGGGCAGTAATATTCGTTTATATATATATATATATATATATATATATATTTATCTGATTTAAATCTAGAGATCTTTTGAAATATTTTTTAAAATAATTTAAATTAAATAGACTACCAGTTACAATGATTGTCTTTTACTATTCTATTACGTGTTATCATTCATTACATGTTAATTATTTGGCCGTATCTAATTTTTCACATTCTAGCCATCATACTCATACAATTAACATAAAAATAATTACATGTAAGAGTACGAGCGTACTCTTATAAGGTACACAACTGAATACTCATACACATTCTAGCCAAATCGTAAACAAGCGAAGTTCATCGCCATCTCTTGGCTAAAATCACAATTACTCTGGCCTTATGTTTTAGGCATTGCCTAAATGATCATATTTTTGTCTCAATAACACTTTTAAAATGGTAAAATCATTTAACATTTTGAGCAAAAATCTAAAAACTTACGTAATTTCTATGCTTTCCTCCGAAATTGATTTTTTTTCGCACAACACCTTCTTACGTCGCTTGGATCCCATTACCACTGAGACTAGCCGCTCATCGTAAACAACTTTACGGCATTTTAGGTAGCGTACTCTTATCGCTTGCGTACTCTTAGACCAAGTTACCCTATATGTAGGAGATTAGTGTTATCTGTTAAGACATGGATCTCGGGAATGTTAAAAATTAAGATCAAAATAAAATTATATCATATATTTACGTTCTTCGTAATCCTTTAATGCTTGACAAATAAATATAATTTAAAGTTTGGTTATGTGATAACTAAATGGAGTGGCGTAGTAATGTAGACCAAACACGTCCTTGCGGTTTTACAATATAATAAAACAGAAAAATATATAAAAAAAATTTTTAGTAATGAAAGTTAATACAAATATATATATATATAATATATATAAGTAATGGACCTCGTTGATGCGTTTTTATCCACGTATAAAGTATTCCACGCTGCCCTTTTGATTTAATATAACTGACTAAACACAATTTTCAATAAATGAAATATATATGAAATAAAAAAAATATTTAACTGAAATATAATCAAGTGGAACGGAATAGCAAAGCAAATTAATCAACTGTTGATCTCTACAATGCTATATTGTATTTAAAAATATATATAATAATTCATTTATTTGTATTTACTTCCTTTTATGTCGACCTTTACTGGAAGCGGCAACACAACGGAAGTACGCGGCGCGGCAACGTCGCTACTGCATCGATCATGCCGGCACTCACCCATACAAACCAGTAGATGTGTCACCCACACACAGGTTCCTTTGAACCTTGAGGAGAACTTTAACTCTATATTACAGCCTTTTGTAGTATTAAACGACTAAAGCTTTATTAGATATTGATTAAACACTACTATTTTTTTGTCTTTGGTTAATTCTACCTAAATGTTCACAATATTGGTCATTACTAAATGAAAAAAAAGAAAGGAATACTTTTTCTTAAAAGAAATGATAGAATAGTGTAATATTAGTATATAATACAAAAATATTTTTAGTAGAATAGAATGTTTTTTTTAAGTGCTAGTTTGATTTACAGTAAGATCACAAACGTACACGTTTTGTTTTTCTTATCCATTTAAACGAATTTAAATGTAATAAGAAATAAAACACATCGTTAATTTATTTCGTAGATTTTTTTTCTAATTTATAACAAATAAAAACGGTTATTGTAGGTTATTTTCAGCAGATGTATGATGATGTAGATGTATTCTTGTGCGGCCTTTTATTCAGTACTTTAATAATTCGGCGGAAAGTGGGGAACTATTAAAACTAGGTTCCCTCTGCCTACCCTGCTGTTTGTGTGCTGTGGGATACAGCGGGAAGCTGATTTTCATTAGATATTATTGAGAGGCCTCACTCGCCGCACCCATAACTTTAACCGAAAACGCGACTGCTTGAGCTAAGCTTTCCTGTTTTCGTATTTTTTAATTGTATCTCTACTATACCATATGTATAATGTCATAGCGTGTAGCGTCATGCACTGTGAATAATCAATCCATCTTTCGACTGATTATCATAACACGAAGGCTTATTTATAACTTTTTTCCATATAATTTTTTTCAATTTGAATCTGTATGTAGCTTCTTATGGCGCAGGGGCAAAAAATGTGATTGTAAAGACAACTTCTTGTGGGTTCAATCGCCACTCTAGGATGTGATAAAATATTTATTTAAATTTATATTTTAATGTCATCGCTTTGGTGTCGCGGCATTGTGTTCAGTGGAAAGTAGGAAACGGAGTTCCCCCTACTTACCCTGCTGTGTGTGTGTGAAACATAAGCATGAAGCTGATTTTAATTAGGTATTATAGAAAAGCCTCGCTCGCCGCGCCCATATCTCGCTGTCCGGCACCGATCTGTCTTCTCCCGTTGTAAATCTGTGAAATCTTTTGAGATATTAATTTACATATTTTTTTTTGCAACTGATAAAATGTAGCAAAATTCACATGACAGTAAACATTAATATGTTTTTTTTTTTTGAAAGACAACAAATAAAGAATAAAGCATTAAACTGGTTACTGTTGGTTATCTTTACGATATAGATACATACAGATATGAAGTCGTCGACCGGTATATAGATCTCTTATAACTCCAATACAGTGCCTTTTTTGCTCTACTTCGAGAGATTTACATAGTTTTAACAATATAGGCGCACAAATGCCTAGATGTTTCAAGTCTTTCGTGCGTAATTAATAATAAAATAAAAATAGTAGACGTTATTTTTGTTTAAAAAGCCTTTATTATTCCAAATTTAGGAAAGAAAAATATTTATTAAGAAAACGTAAAAAAAATTAAACGTAGCGGGATTTGAACCCGCGTTTCTTTGGAAACCGTCCAAGCGCTCTGACCAACTAAGCCTTACGTTCTTGCTTGAGACGGCATCCCGCTGCGTTAAAATTTTTATACGTTTTCTTACTAAATGTTTACTTATCTTTTAAAAAGCAAAAGTATGACCGTATCCTGGACTTGTAGGTACTTTCCGCCCCTATGATTCTCGATTATTATTTTTTATACGTGACACACTAATTGTCACGTGTAATTGTGAATTATATCCTTATTTCATAGGTTGTCAGCACATGGCCGAAACCCATCAAAATTCTAAAATTCAATACATCATTTTTTTGTGTGACTGCACCTTGTTTTTTATCAATTTCACGATGTATCTCAGAGTAGAAAGCATTGCGTATTGAGTAGCGGAACTTAAAGCCGCGCTTTGGTGCCAGAGCGAAGAAATGAAAATATGAATAAATAATAACTAGGAGTGAGTTCTCACTCGAGTGGGGATCGAACCTACAACCGTCGCTTTAATCACACCATCGTGCACCTGCACCACGACGGTCTTCACATATCCACAATATGCATGTACATATATAGAGGTTATAATGTATAAGCGACACGCAAACACCGTGAGGGGACTTAAAGTTTACGAGGTTTTGTAACCTTATCTGCGTGCGCTACGTGACGGTGTTCCGAAATGTCATTTGCACGTAAATAGGTACGTATGGTTCAAATCGGGGGACCCTTGACGAATTATTTTCATGTTCAATGATCTCCTATCATTATTGTGAGTAGAATACGCGAATTTACCTACCTTACCTATTTTTTACTACCTTACCTATTTTTTAATAATATTGTTTATCATAATGTTATTAATGATAGATTTTTAAATCATAATTAATAGCTTCACTCTGTATCTCCACATAGCAAGGAACAGGAAATCTAATGTTAAAATACTCCTTTCCTCATTTTTCGCCGACTCCTGGGAACGCCGCGGTGTATCTCGACATCAGAGCGAAGAAATGAAAATATTACATGTTTCTTCTCCTTAAGATCAAAACCCACAACTTGTCGCATTTACAGACACACAACAGTTTAATGTAAAAACATGTATACATAAAAGTAATACAAAAACATTAATCAAAAATATAAAATAATAACATATTGTTCGCTCATTGATTGCCTCTTAATTAGTGATAACAATGAAAATGAAATTAATATTAAAAAAAAAACACATTTGTACGTGAAAAAGGTAAAAGCGTACAATACGTTTAAAATTCAACCAATTATATGGACAATCATCAAGATAGGGGCCGGTGGCGCGATTTATAAAAAAAAAAAAAATAAAACGTATACAATTCCGCCGCCGCTATTGTTCTCTCTCTCTTCAAATAGGACGGAATTAAAATGAATAAAAACAATATGTCAGCAAATGGCCGAAACCCGTCAAATTTCTAAAATTCAATACTTCAATATTTTTTTTGTGTGGCTGTCAGATATTGTGAACTAGACGCTAAAGGCGTTTGATGTAATACAACATAGGAACGTAAACTAACGCTGAAAAATAGAAATATTTTAAAATGTTCTTTTTTTAGTAAAATTACTTACAACAGATCGAAAAGTGAGGCCCTGTATAACTAGGACAACATGTAACATGATTGTCTTGACCAGGAGTTTTAGTTCTATTATAACTATATTTAGGTTTATTATGACATTTTTTATTATCATAGCTAAGATCAGCATGACGCTGTATCCTGCACACAGCAGGGTGGCCAGAGGGAACCTATTGTTATGATATTCCGTTCCCCACTTTCTGTCGCATTTAGGAGGCATTGCGTGTTAAGTGGCGGAACTTAACGCCGCACTTTGCCATGAAACCAGAGCGAAAAAATGAAAATATAAGTCTAAATATCTCGATATTTCTTCGAGTTGGGATCGAACCCACCACCACCGCGTTACAGTCACACCGTTGTGCCCCTGCGCCACGACGGCCTCACCTAACCCACATTATATTGTAAACTGTGTGTTTTATCAATACTATAATATCACCATATTTCTCATTTTTTTCATAAATTTTAGTTACAAGTCATGTGTTATTGTCCAGAATGTAGTGATGCTTATCGGTATTCAAATAAGTGCACCTTTAAAGTTAAACGTTAATTAAAAGTCATATACAAAAAAGTGACAGCTAAATACTAGAAATTTAATTAAGCTAACTTAAATTAACACCAATTAAATTTTAAAAAAATATCTAAAAAAAAAGGTTACAACTACTCCTTTCTCCTTTACCAGTTTTATAATAAATTGATGTAGATGAAAAAATGTATTATCATAAATCTAATCTTAGTGATATATTTATAGAAACAAAACTGAATTTTATAATTTCGTAAAGCATATTTAAATTAACAAATGACTTTAAATGACCAACGGCCTCCCTCTGTAAATGAACCGATACCCAATCCACCCAAGACGTAAACGTGACGCGATATTCCTCAGCCACAAGGAGCAATATCGCGACTAAAAAAAAAAAAACGTACAGAAAGCGACACAAAAGCATTCAATTTTCGCCAAACCATCGTCGGATAAGCTCGCTAACAGGCTGTCGCGATCCACAAAGCTCGGTGATTACCAGCACCGCCGTAGCTCGTCATTATCTCCCTCCCTGTTTATTTTTCTCTGATAAAGATTAGCCGGAGTGTTTCGCTATTGGCGAGGCGTGCAGCAAGGGTGCTGGGGGCGTGCCCAGGCGGTGTTAGGGGAAGCCCCGCCTACGGGAGCTAGGATCTTTGGTGGCGGCGGCTATGAGTGTCGGTAGCGCCATGGGTGACGCACGTCTCAGTACGATGGTGACGTTTTAGCCGCGCCATGCTCGACATCAAAGGATCCGCCGACTACCTCAGTCGGTCGGGCACATTTACCAATTTCTCTATGCTGTTCGCTGGTGAATATATCATTTTTATTTGTGATTGTGCTGTTTTTGGAGGTGTTTGTGGGTTGTTTTAGGATTGTTGTATAGGTTTTTTTGTTTTGCGTTAGTATACGTAAGTACGATTTCGAATTTGTAATAAATCGAATTATTAAACTATATCGATGATGATATGTTATTACGATGTGGATAGGTAATATCGATTGAGCTTTTGTGAGTACGAATGTAAATTTTAGTTCAACAATAGAATAATAACAAAACTTTTTTTAATAGCACGATTTGGGTTCTACATCTATATAAATAAAAATAAAACTAACTGTGCTAATATCAATTCTGGTAAAATAGATTTTTAATAATGAAAAATATATATTTGCTACTATACACCGGAGACTATATACCTGAGGCAGGTTACACCTTAAAAAAAAATAAAGCATTATAATATAGGACACTTAACAATAAATAATGTTAAAGTCTCAAACATTATAATGCTTTACAAAAAAAAAAAAAAAACATTTTTAAAGTTGGAATTCTTTTCATTTCCCCGTGACTTTCATAGTGCTAAATACCTATAACCTATGCCGTTCGTGGGAAAAGTTAGTTTTTTTATATCTAATATTTAAAAATTGTTAATATGCTACTTACGTCATATAGAGCTACGGCAGCGCCAATGGGTTGAGCCGAGCGAAGCAGTATTATTTAAAAAAAGTTTTCGCTTAACACGATATGAAATATGATGACGATATAAAAATTAATTTATTTTTACGATTGTACGTTATAAAGAGTGATGTCAGCCGTTTATATAATTAGAACTGGTATCATTGTTTTAGGCAATATTCCGAAAAGTGCAATAAATAAAGTGGGGAACGGAGTGTCTTAACACTAGGTTCCCTCTGCCTACATTGCCTACACAGCGTGAAACTGATTAAATACGTACTGTTATGCCCACATTTTTAATATATTTTATTTGTTAATTAGAATATGTCCACCATAAATTTTTTTTAAGGCAATATTTTACTATTTCCTATAATCTAGTTGGGCTGTTATAGTTCTTCATCACTTTTTGCAGATCGGTCAATTTTATATATCAATGGAAAATACCTATCACGTTAAACAGATTCCACTAAAGCGGCATTTCAATATTTCTTATAGTTTACCTGAACTGTTATGGTTATTCACCAAATGCTCCGAATGTTCAAATTTTATATGTCAATGGAAAATGTATATCATGGTTAACTACTTTAGTTGAGGCGGTATTTCATTATTCTTGTAGTTTCTTATATGTTTATTGAAAATACCACGTTCAAAAGCTTTTGTTTAAAGATGCATTTCATTATTTCTTATAGCTTAACTCAACTCTTATGGTCATTTACCAATTGTTCCAGATCTTCAGCCTATGTCATTCTTCTTTTATATGTCAATGAAACATGCTTTTCTTTTCTTATAATTTAGCTGGACCTATAACAAATATAACCTAAGGAAATATAACCTAGATCCTGCGCAGGCCTAATTTAACAAAAACACAACAAAAAAGTTTCAATCAAAGTCCGTCCCTTAGTTTAGAAGATGTGTGTGTGACAGACTAACAGACAGACAAAATTTTTAAAAATCATAGATTTATGTTCGGTTACAATTTTTATATTACCCTCAGTCTTTTTTTTCGTAAAAAGATATAAGAAAATATATATTTTCTTACTGTTTTATTATTACATAACTCTACTATTATATACCCATAGCAATAATAGGCCTATCTATCAACAATTATGTAGGTACTAATAATACTTACTTACTTACTTACTTAACTTCACGCTTTATCCCTAGCGGGGTAGTCAGAGAGAACGGAGCGCCAAACGCTACGGTCTCTACATACCTCTTTCGCCTCGTCCACTGTCATCAACAAAGTACTAATAATATCGTATAAAACGTGCTTAAATAGGTATGTTGAGGGAATAAAAATAAAATTTAAACGTTTTCTATACTTTATAATGTTAACGTAATATTAAATTAAATCGAAACTCAATTTACATAATTGTAGAATTATTTTGCCTTAAATTTTACTAGTACGAACAAACAGACTTCGATTAAACGTAAAAGAACACAACGGGTTGTATGAACTTATGTACTTATTAGATGAAAAATAACTTCAGGTTCATCCACTACCACAGCTTAGATCTTATCTGATGTATAAGCCACGATCATTATGTATACTACCGGGTGTGGGTAAGTATTGTTTTTTAAATGTCATCAGCTTCAGGTCTTTTCTGCTTAGCTCGGTAGACGAAAATAATTTAAGAATAAAAAATTGTTTCCTCCTTCTTTTTGCCCAAATTTAAGAAAAAATAAATAAATAAATCAGCTTCACGCTGTATCCCGCACACAGCAGGGTAGGCAGAAGGAACCTAGTGTCTTAACACTCCGTTCCCCACTTTCTGCCGAATTTTGGAGGCATTGCGTGTTGAGTGGCAGAACTCAACGCCGCGCTTAGCCTTGACAACAGAGCGAAGAAATAGAAATATAAATTTAAGTAAATATTTCGTCTCTTCGAGTGGGGATCGAACCCACAACCAGTCAGTTTTACAGTCACATTTTGTGCCGCTGCGCCACGACCGGCCAAATTTAAGATATCAGTAAAACTCAACACCGCGCTGATCTTACCATAAGTGAGGAATAAAGGTAGTTTTCCAAAACCCTAAGACCCTTGCTTGTACAGTCCGCCGCTATACGCCGTACGTTACGACGGCCTCAAAAAATATTAAATTGTAATGTTTAGTCTTTTATCGTAACTGAACTATTACATATAAACCCGTATATAAATTTTTTAAATAGCTATTTGTATTTCTTTTAACATTAAAAGAAATAATAAAATATTTTTTATACAGTTTTTATTTTAATATTTATTTATATTTAATTATTCCATTGTTTCATTTCTTTTAGGATATTATTAATTTTGTAGTTACATATTAATACTTTTTTGTTGAGAATATGTTTTTATATAATAAGGTTTCTAAATTTTCTTAGAGGTTATTTAATAGGAACGGAGTATCTGAACACTACGTTCCCAGGTTCATTTTGCCTTTATAAAGTTAAAAAAAAGAAATGTTCTCATTGTTTATTCGTTTTAAAATCCTTTGAGCAGAACATAATATATAACCTACAAGAGTTCTTTAATCTGTTATATCGCTGAAAGTACACATGTAGCATATAAGAAAATGAAATATTTCATATACTCGAGTAGAAATCAAACCCACAACCTGTCGCGTCTACAGCCACACTTTGTGCCCCTGCGTCACCACTGTCCTCCACACATTAACGTCTACAGACACAGAAAAAATATGAAAAATATGACTTATAACTAAACCCATCCAATACAGATGTCTTAATTGCGTAACAAAAGCTCCTAATAGGCCCATCGACAACGCCTTCTTTAATGATACCACTCAAAGTCTTTTCGGCTTATAGCGCTTCCAAAGAACTTAATGGTGGCGGAATAGCTTCATCGTGCTCAATCCTTTAATCACTGTCTCTTGTCGTCACGTCCCCTTTTGTCAGTCGTGTTTACCACGACTTCACTTTCGAACACAAGTGAAGATGTTGTTTAGTGGTCCACATTATCCGAATACGTTTGTTGTCAAATCATTTTAAAAATTTCTAAAATATTAATAAATAAATCAGCTTCACGCTGTATCCCGCACAAGTATGGTAGGCAGAGGGAACTAGTGTTAAGACACTCCGTTCCCCACTTTCTGCCGAATTTTGGAGACATTGCGTGTTGAGTGGCAGAACTCAACGCCGCACTTAGTCTTGACACCAGGAGGAAGAAATGGAAATATACATTTAAGTAAATATTTCTTCTCCTCGAGTGGGGATCGAAACCACAACCAGTCGGTTTTAAAGTCACATTTTGTACCCCTGCGCCACGACTGGGCTCAAAATGGCCTCGAAAATGTTCTATTTTTAATATAATATAGACTTTGGAGAGCATCTAGTGGAGTGACAATTAATACCAATCAAAATATACTAATGAAATGGATCTAGGAAATGAGAAGAGGCCGATAGATAGAGAGAATTCAATTAAATGTTCACCAACAAGAAAATACGGAATCTATGTGGGTGCCGGGTTGGTGGCGAAATCGCTTCATCGTGCTTAATCCTTTAATCATTGTCTCTTTGTCGTCACGTAACCTTTTATCAGTTGTATTTATCAGATTTTCGAACACACATAGAGTATGTTAATTAATGTGGACCACATTGTCAGAATATGTTTGAGGTTGACAAATTATTTTAGACGGTTCAAACTCTACCATAAATGGTCTCCACAGCTATATAGCACAATTTACGTGTTTTTAGCATCCATTGTAGTGTCAATTATACAAAATCCAGTCAAATTTACGTAGAGACTTCAGATTGAGTCACACCGTAGACTTATTCTCTGTCCAATACTTTCTTTTTTTTTCACCATGCCCACATTAATATAGTTTTGTCAACAAGTATCCATATTGCACTATTCGGAGGATTGGCGAGTTCATTTAGTACTTCTTCATATATAATTAATAAGTCGTTTTTACGTAACGTCTAAATTAGTCAACTATCGAAAGAATCTTTCATGTAAACATGCAAATCTGATGAATAAATGAATCCGATCTCAAAAATATTATTTTATTAATTATACCGCTGTAGTGTGTCTAGCAGAGCAAGTTGATTGCGAATTAATTAGAGCTCTGATCAATTTATCGTAATATTTCTAATATTGCAAAATATTAATGTGACATACGTAAATAATAAAGAAAAAACAACAAATAAATACAAAGAATTAACTCTAGGTTAGACTAAAATTTTCCTGGAAGCCTAATTCAGCTGAGATGCGTGAACCTAAATGCTATGTTTTGTTGTAAATTATTTAATAGGTAAGACTAAATGCAAGACAAGAGACAACCCCTAGAATAATTAAAGGCAGTCATGGCCTTTGACCCTGGCTCGGTCATGGTTCACAAACCACCCTAAAGGAAAACTGAGATTTGAATTAAACACATATCTATGTAATAATTGTACATAAATATATTTCACATATACATTTTAGAGGCTTATTTATGTTTTCAATTTCGATTTTATTTAATAGTATAGATATTTATATATATGTATACGATAAAAAGATTACTTAAATTACAACAGTTTCAAATCAATAAGAACTAATTATGTATGAAAACACCCAGCTCGCCCACCGAGGGTTCCGTACAAAAATTGGAGGTCTCGAGCTTTTTCTGAAATTCAGGCTTAGCTTAGCCCTTTCATTTGATACCTAACTTGATCTAGTGGCGTTAATACCAAATTTTGTCGCCTTTTAACTTTTTAGTTTCATATTTTTTCCTAATATACTAATATCATCAGTAGATGCTAGTTGCCAAAGTTTAATCATTCTAGGTTAACCAAAAATAGCCTATTAAATATGATTCCCTTTATATTGTAAAAATACGCAGTTTACGCTATTTAAGGCTATTATTTTTTAAGATTTAACCACAAATATATACTTTTCAGATGTTTTTCTAAACTAGTACTATCTATAGTATCGAAATACGTGTTTTTTGCTATTTAAGGATATTTTTTTTAATTTTACCCCAAATAGGTATATAGTTTTCAGATTTTACAACAAGTACTACCTTTAGATGCTAGTTGCTAAATTTCACAATTCTAGGCCAACCGGAAATACCCTATGAATTTTGATTCACTTTTTAAATTTTTAGTATATGTACATGGCACTGTCTTTTTCCTAAATAAATATAGAAGTATGTTTTTATCAGGAAACATGATGGCCGTAGACCTGAGTATGTGGTTTGAATTTTAACTCGATATCTCCAAGCGTTCCTGAGATAAACAGACAACAGAGTGGTCTTATAAGAGTTCCATTTTAACTTTTAACAGTCTTTAAAAAGTACGGAATCCTACTTATAAGAGTTCCATTTTAACTTTTAACAGTCTTTAAAAAGTACGGAATCCTACTTTATACAAAGGCCATTTTTTTACTAAAATTAATTTGTTTTGTTTTTGCTACTTAATACTATTTATTCAAATAGAATCAATTAAAATTAGGTACTTTAAGTAAGCAACAGTGAATATTTTATAGAAAAAAGGTTTTAGCGACGGAACTCTAAGCCCGACTTTATATATTTTTGTCAGCTTCACGCATTCCACGCCTATTCCGCCTACTGCAGGATATAGAGATAGAGCCTACTGTTTATGTACCCGAATTTCAATTTAGTTTTACATTCATTGTTCCACCATTGATCGTGATTAGTGATAGAAATCATCGCTATTCCCCTGATCGAGAATCGAAGCCACAACCGCCACAGACGCCGCCGCTTACAGACGGTGCCCCATTACTCCACAACAGTTGCAGTTTCCTAGAGGCTATACATTATAAATCTAAATATTAATAAATTGAAGTTTAACCGTAGCAGATTTTAATCTACGCTTCTTAAAGATCGTTAACGCGACTCAATTAAAACATAGCGTTTGTAGAGCACTATATAGCGTATCGATTTTTTTACAGGGATGCTATAGCGTTTCGTGTTTGTATGTATGTGACTTTATAGAGACCATATAGGATAAGCTATTTTGATCTATCTTTCGCCAAATTATTGCGTGATGCATTGAAGTGTTACTATGGTCATGATAATTGATCAATAGATACAAAAAAAAATCGACGGATTTATGTAAAGTTTTTTATGAAATCGGGTTTTTAGATTTTTTTAAATATTTTCGTTAAGTTTAATTTACTGTATAATATTAAATATCTCGATCATAACATTTTATTTACATTGTGTGACAAGAAATAAGTATATTTTTTGTTTTCAGATGCATCATACAAGAGTTCGTGGTCTACACATGCAACGTCACAGGGTACACAAGGTAGGCTTTGTTTAAATTAAATAATTTAGTCATCTAGACGTCTTACTCTTGGCAATTTGCTTTTTGTTACCTTATTACATGAAATATTCTTTAGATCACAATTAAAAATTATAGACATAAATGTTGTATCTACCGGCATATTTTTCTCTAACTTTTTTACAATATTTAATACTTTAATATTTTTTTGCTATCAGTACATATAGTACCTATTTCTACAGATCGAAAGATAAATTATATTGTAGGAATTATTATTTGAAATTATTGAATAGTGAAGCCTAGTATACTATTATAGCTTTACAACACATTTGAGTTTTAGTATATGCTTACTTATTTATAAAAATAATGTCAACCCATACACTGTGTATTAATATTGAATAAAAAGCTATCATTTCCTTAGGAGTCGCAACTTGGTTGGTTCGTGTGGACTCCTGTCGTCATATTTCCATTTATTTTTCGTTGTCTTCAAAAATAGGTCTAAATTATCACCATATTCAATGCTCCTATATAAAGAATAAGAAAAGGTAGATATTCTGCTTTATAAACATTACTAGATTTTCTGTGCAGTTTCACCCCCTTGGTCACAATAACTAAAAGTTATGTATGATACATGACTTATTCTAAATGTACGTAACTTTGACCGCAAGTGCAGTAATTTACATAGAAATGATTAACGTTACTTAACATAACATATATAATAGCCTTACTCGTTAAACGGATATAGAGCACAAATAATATTTTTAAATTCATACTAGCGCAAACCAACCTTTAGTTTTCCTTTTTCGAATAACCAGTGTGCTGTTGGCCTCTACAGCGGCGTCACCGGGCTTTGGGTGGCCGAGCAAGAAGAGCTCAGACCTTGGATTGATCTTTAGCTTTATAATTCATTCAGTTTTCTAGAGATTATTTGTCTCTCAAAGATCCAAAGCAAATGCCCTAGACCTTTGATTTTCACATGTCAACAAAAAAAAAATCTAAAACAGTGATCAACTTTTCCTAATTTATCTTTTTTTTATAGATTAACTGGTTGCTTAGAACTTCATTTAAAACATGATATATGGCTCTTAATCTTGTGGGTTGGGTATTGGTTGATTGGTTGGAATGGTTTTTAGATTTAAAAATGCAACTAAAATCATTTCCTGATGAAGTTTATCCTAATTTCTCATACTAAAATATAATCAATTGTCCCTGAGATTAGTGTGTACGAGTGTTATTAGACACAGAAAAACAAGAACACACAAAAGTAACCTAATTCTAAATCTTAAGACGTAGTATCTTTCTCATCTCTTGTTAACCGACTTCTGTAAGAAATTCGATCATAATTAGATTATCAATTCGACTGTATTTTTTTTGTTTTATTAGGTACCTATGAAGTTTTAACCTTGTGCCAAGTCTTAGTGATTTGATATGAAGGTTGTGTAACACTACTACATAAGGTTATTGTAGGTAGCATTGGCTTGACACCGACTTCAAAATTATAAAATTTTTCTTAAATTATCTTTGCTTAACAAAATCAAAGTACGTTTTACTTTATGTTAAGTAATTTTTTTTTTTTAGTTTATTGTTTGAAGTCGGTTTTTTTTTTGTTAAAAATCAATTGTACCAGAGCTTTTACTAGTAAAAGAAATCCTATAGGGCAGTAGACACCACGGTACCATAAGGCAGTCAAAATAAAAAAAAACATTAATTTATTTTCTATGAACGTGCCATTTTTTACACTTCACTTACTTTTTGGTAAATATATTAATCATATTTTTTACTTTCTTATTATATGTGTTAATAGATACTTAGTAAGTTTAGTGATAAAATCTTACACCATAGTTTGCTTAATCAGACCAAGAGAACACCCACCGTGACGCAGATAAGACCTGTCTGACAGAACGCGGTGGCAGGATAACTTTAATCAATTTGACTGATAAGACTCCATTCTAAGTTTCAATTCAATTCAATAAATCACGATATTAAACTTTAATATCACACAAAATATAATTCGTTTCGGTGGATATTTCTAATAATACCTATTTAATCAGACTAGTAGCCTAAACAAGGGTCAAGTGCGAGTCGGGCCTACCAAGGCTTCCGCACCAATTCCGCGCCAACGGGAAGTATAACTTATAAAACTCATAAACACGCATTGCATGAAATCAACTACAAATATATGTTTGTAATTATTTTTGTGGAATTTGTGTGTATATTTCGAATTTTGTATGCTTTTTATTTGTCCACGGGAAGTACCCTGTAGGTTTTGATTACGCAGTGAATTTCATATTGCTCGATTTTTCTGTGCTCGCATCTTTCTAATTTTGATACTTTTATATTTGATATATGTATGTATATTTGATACGAGGCCCAACAAAGTTATTCTATAAGGGTTCCGTTTATACTTTTTAAGTTACGGAATCTTAAATGTTAGTCAAAATTAAAAGTTACTTTCGTATAAATTCTCACCGTTCTTTAAATATATGTAATAAGAATTTTAATATATTTATTCTTTGGCTGTGTTACCTATATACTAACAACATTTCTGCCTTTCGTTATGTTAACAATGTTCGACATTTCCTGATCATTGACTAGTGTAAATGAGTAAGTGAAGAAATAAATGAATAATAACTTAAACTATAAAACTAAAATGTATATAGAAATAACATATTATTACATATTTTTAGTTGCAATAAATAAAATATCAAAACCACGTCATATCAGTCCATTTCCTACACCGAGCAAAGCATATTAACCTAATTCGCAATTTCCATGTGCATTACATACCTATACCACAATATACAAACCTATTTCAACAGCTACTACAATTAATACGTAACTACATATTAGGCCGTCGTGGCCCAAGGGTGTGACTGCAACGCGACGGTTGTGGGTTCAATCCCCACTTGAGGAAATAAAATATTTATTTGAAAATATAAATTTATTTAAATTTCTTCACTTGGGTGTCAAGGCAAAACACGGCGTTGAGTTCCGCCCCAAAACACGTAATGCCTCCAAATTCGGCGGAAAGTGAAAGGATTGGAATGGAGTGTTTTAACGCTAGGTTCCCTCTGCCTACCCAGGGATACAGCGTGATGCTAATTTGATTTTGACATATTAAATGCTCACCGACCAAAAAAAAAATGCCGATCGCGTGCTCATATGCACAGCTATTGTGTTACCATACATTTTTTACGCCTCGAAATCAAAACAGAGGGGCGCTAAAACGTTGCGTTCGAGCGTCGCACGCGCACGCGCCCGACACGCGCCGTTCCACGTACTACAATGCAAACTTAATTCTTTGATTGACATTTACAATATTTCAGTAAGTGATGCAATATGACGATTATCATTTATACGTTGAGAGGGAGGCTCTATCTGTGCACGGTTCGCTGGCGCGGTCCACACGACGGGTGTTCGGATCGGATCTTGACTTCGGTCGGGAAGTTGAATTGTTATTTTTGTACTAATTTCGTTTCGATTTAATAATTATCTTAAGTTGTATTTCGAAATTGATAATAGTAGAACTGGTGTTTGAGGATATAATTATTTTTTTAAATTGTTTTATTTTTGCTTTTTTTTGTTTTTATTGTAATTGTATTAGTATAAACCGCCATAAAATGGTAATAAACTTTTTTGAATTTGATTTTTTCGGGTTGGTTTTGTCCAATGGTAAAAAAGTTATTTTATTTTTTTTTCTTACATTAATATTTAATTTGATATTTTTATTGGCTTTTTGAAGTTTTCAAGTTATTCTATTTATAATTTGAATACATATTAAATTTAAAAAGAATACAAAACCCAAAATTACCTATCATCACTCATTCGTTTGAACCAGGTAAATAACCGAATTCGCAACCGAGACTCATTAATATTATATAACCGTAGCTGTCATTGCCTAGAAATATCATTCTAGGTGGTGACAGACGAACAAACGCCATAGCATAACGTTTGTATGTACCGTAGATGCGCGTCGCGTCGTCGCGTCGGCCCGTGACGACTTAATGCTCTCGGACAATAGTAACAAACGATTTAGCCTCACCCCAGGGAGCTGTTACAGTACCCACTATTACTAAAACGCTCGATATCGTATTTAATATTATTACTGACAATTTTTTTTATTTTTATTTAGTTGATATTAAAAACGAGTTACGTTGTTTCTGGTAATTGTGTTATTACAGAGGCGTCGTATTTAATATTGACCTTTTATTATTTATTTTATATCACAAAAAAAATTAACTAGAGCAAAATTATAAATAAGCAAAAAAAATTATCCTAATCAAATAATTAAAGTACAGAGAGACTGAATTTAGTAAATAATACAGATTAAATTACACTTATCTTGGAGTTAATTAATTAGTAAAGTTTAAAGACGAATACGGATATTAGTTATTGGATATCGAAGACCATTTTAATAACCCCTCTAGTGACCTCCGAAATCGCCTCCCCGTGACTATTTCGAAATGAATTATAAATAAAGCACCGACGACTTTATTTAAACTAATAATATTCCTTAAGCGAGATTTGTGAGGTTACGCCCTCGATAATTTACTATGGTATGTTAATTAATAATACCCATTTATGTAGTAATGGGAGAATTGCAGTTTAATTTAGGTGTTTTTAGTTAGTCGGGTTTAGGTTTGCAGTAATATCTTTTTCTGTTAATAGTTCCTCACGCTGTATCACGCTGAGTGCAGCGGGATAGGCAGAGGGAATCTAGTGTTATGACTGTCTGAATTCTTGTAGCATTGCGTGTTAAACGGCTTTGCCTCGTCACCAGAGCGAAGAAATGAAAATATAAATTTGAATAAATATTTCCTTTTGTAAAATAAATAATTCTACAAAGTACCTACTAAAGAAATAAGATTCTAATACGGCTTACTAATAATACATGAAAAATGTATTAAGCTTAAAATAACTGTTTTTTTAATGTAATAAATGTCTACGGGAGGCAGGTTTAAAGGAAAAAAAAATATATATATATTTGAACCATTACTCCACATAACAAAGATAAATTATAAGAAAGAAAAATAAAAATAAAAAAAATGTTCCGCCATGTGAATGAGAGATTTGCAAGAGTTAAAAAAATTCGATATTTTAAAGCGGGGTGCGCTGAAAGGAGACGAAGCTAGCGGCGGCTTCGAAAATTAACTGAGAATGGCATTTGCCCGCCGCTCCCCATCCTCTTCACGTGTATTCCCGCGAGTGGGAGAGGGACAGAGTGGAGAGGAAAAGTCGCTTTAGGCGAGGGAAACCATAAGCACCCCATTGTTTTGCGTGCTGTGGAGCGAACAGAGTGCTATACGTATTTTAAGTGTATAATATTAGACGGCTGATTGTAATTTAAAATGAAAATCAGGATGTTATTGACACTTTCGAATTCAATTTTTTTAGCTTATGCTCTATGGGGACTTAATATATTTTTTTAAGTTCACGCTTTATTCCGCATGTAGGCAGAGGTAACCTAGTGTTGAGACACTCCGTTTTCCATTTTTCGCCGAAAATTCGAGACATTGCGTGTTGAGTGGATAAATTCAACGCCACGCTTTTCACCAAAAAGGCCAAAAGGTGCCAGAGCGAAAAAATAAAAATATTCATAAATAATAATTCATTTCGCCGAATGGGGATCGAACCAAAAACCGTCACGTTACAGTCATACGCTTTGGGCCCAACGTCACGACGATCTCAATATAATAATAATTTTAAATATTTTTTTTATTGAGTAGGTAAGAAGATATTTATCTTAACTCTTTTTTTAAAAAAAAATCCTTAATACTATAAAAACCTATTTTTATATTGAAATTACTTCACTATACTAGTATGCTCGTTAAGTAACTAACATTTAATATTTTCCCTTTGTTGTACAGCGGCCACGGGGGCGGGTTTGTCGCCTTCACCAAATAGTTGTGATAGACCTTTGATCTTAAATAATGAAATTGAGTGGGACGATTTAGGTTAATTTGAGGTTTAGGTAACCGAGTCATTAAAAGATTATTAAATGTTTTATGAGAAGTAATCCTATAGTAGATACTATAGGTACTGGTGACTTCACCTGAATGTTTTTAAGTATTTTTTATTATCTTTTAATCTTCTACTATAAGCAATATTGTTTTTTTTACTTATTTAGAGATCCTAAGTGTGGAATAACACTTTAAAAAATGTTTAAAAATTGTTTTTTTTTTCATAGACAGTTAAATTAATAAAACTATCACTTGCCGCTGTTCATTATTAGTCGTTTGACAGGTTATAAACAGTTAAAAATTGAGTTAAATAAATATTTAACTCAAGTTTTAACTGTTTATTTTGTTCTTGTCGTTGAAATTATTTACAATGTTATATTACATTTGCTCAGAAATCTTTTTCTATAGATATAATGTGTATTTGTATTATAGTTATATTTGCAGTAAGTAAGAGTCGGGTTACGAATGATTGATCCCGACGGCGATAGTGACGGGAGTAAACAACAGGGATAGTGCTGCTATTTGGCTGTTCATATGATGAGAAACAACAAAATATTTTTGAAAATATGAAAATAAAATCAAAACCAGATAATAATAATTTTATATTTAAAAAAAAATGTTTTAGGGTCTCTAATTACATTCCATTTGATTAATACTATAGAATAATATTTGATTTACATTTTTTTGTTCAAGTTGAATGAAGTTTTGTTGTAATGAATTTCGTTGAAGTTGAAAACAATCAATTGTGATGATTTAAAATAAAATCAAATCAAAAAAGGCCAGTCGTGGGCAGGTGGTGGTGTGGGTTCGATCCCCACTCGAGGAAATGCATTTATATTTCCATTTTTTCGCTATGGTGTCGAAGCAAAGCGCAGCGTATTGTTCCACTCAATACACATTGCCTCCAAAATTCGGCAGTAAATGGGGAATGGAGTGCCTTAACACTAGGTTCCCCCTGCCTACTTTGCTGTGTGCAAAATACAGCATGAACCTGATTTAAGATATCTGTATTTAGTAATTTTCAGTCTTCTTACTGGATGTTTACTAACGAAAACATAAAACATAAAAACTACAATAGTGTTTTACCCACTATACATTTTTATATATTATTTCTTTCAATCCAAACTATTTTATCTGAGAAGGTGGTAACAAAACATTCCTTAATAACGTCACATCCAGAGCCCCAAAAATCAAAGAGGCGTAGAACATGGAATCAAAAATATACCCGAAATCAAAAGAACTTTCCACAGTGTTGCTCTAACACTAACAACGCGTGAAATCCTATTGAGAGCTTCAAAGAGACTACAATCCTTGATCTGTAAATCTTTTAGTCACGAAACAAGCACTTAAATATAGCGGTGTAAGGCTTATTTTGTAATGCCGGTCTCGGTTTCTGCTTACGGCGTTGTCCCCCGTGGAACAAATAGGCAATATTATCAACACAGATCCGATCGCCCGGGGCCCGCTGATGAGGTGGTCCCGTTAATTATTTAACAATTTGCCCTGTGAATCAATTGCTATACAAAATCTCAACGCTATTTCGGTATACTTTTTTTTGGGTGAAGTTTAACATTTGAAAATATTTTGTAATTTTAGAGCGGCGATATATTTGGTATGTTAACGTGTGAATTATAAAAATCACGACGATTTGTCAATGGAGAAAGAAAAAAATATAGTAATAACATTACTGAATGTAATAACAACTGGTTAGAGGTGTACTAGATTCAAGTATTTGGTATTTAGTTATATATAAAATAGAATTCAAAAACAAATAATTTTAAATACAATGTATGTACTCTTTTTATTCGTTAACTTTCGCTTGTGTGTTAAAGGTTATTACTAGACGTGGGTCGTAACGTCTTTTAGGCATAATCGGTTGCGACTAGTTTCGGGTACACGAGTAACTAGTTTTCAAAACTGCTTATTTTCGTATCTAGTTACTAAGCATTTGCTTACGCTTACTTTTGTACTTATGATTATGGTAGAAAGAGTTATGATTACGAAAATACTTAAAGTTATACGTAATATGAAACGTATTAATTGCCTTTTCTCAGAATATTCCTAGAATTTTAATATTTGAATAATATTTTTTTTTACAAATTCCGTAAGCATGTGTGCGACGATATATTTAAATTAAAAAAAAAATGTATGTAAGATTGATTGATTTTTTATAATTTTTTTAAGTTGTATTCACTTAACAATATAATAAAGTTTGCTTAATTATTTAATAATAAAGGTCTACTTCTAATTAGGTTCGATTTTTTAAATTTCACTATTATAAAATATTTAAAAATATTATTTATAATCAGTTTAATTTTTCTTTTTTAGTACTATTTTTTATTCCATAGAATTTAACTTATGCATTTATTAATTTAATTTTTTAGCATCAATATTTCTTTTCATTGAGTGTGTAATCATCAATCATATTTAATGAAGTTTTTGTTCTAAGAATGGATATGAAAATAATGTACGTATAAATAATATTATACGATGTATACAAATTCGATCTATTGCTGTCTCTCTTTTCGTTCGAAACGTAGTAAGATAGAGCGAGATGCGACTATGTTAGAGTCGATGTAATTGACATAACTATTTTATAATATAATCTATTTAAAATAAGATACGGTTGTGCTGCAACTGCTTTTGACAAATGTGTTACTGGTTACTGTCAGAAACTGCGTATGTGAAATAGTCGTTATGTTTGTCCGCGAAACTAGTTATGCGCTTATTCGACTCGTAAGCAGTTTCTGAAACAGATTACGTTTCATAACGCCCATGTCTAGTTATTACCAAATTAATGATTTTGTAAATATAATTAATTTATATAACACGCCTTGGGAATGAAAATGCTCGCTACAGTCCGTTTCAAAGGTATCATTGTCACAGATAAGCAAATATGTATTTGTTTAAAATAGATTTTTTAAAAAATAGGTCCCGCTAAGTTTCTTGCGCCGGAGGCATTAACTTTAGTGTAAAATGGTACTGGTGGTAAATTATTTGACGTTCAAAAAATGAAGCATGTAAACTTCTTATTTTGAATAAAATTATTTGAATTCGAATTTTTGAATTTATTCTTCTTGATTTGTTGATTTAAAATACATTTTAATACAATGACTACCTATGGAAAATTAAAGTCATTTTCGTTTTTTAAGTTCTTGAGACGTGTTACTGAATAATGAAAAACGTCTTAATCGACTTAATATAAAATTCAAATTCATATGTAATATATAAATCTGAAGTTTCTTTTTCTTTTAAGCAACACAAATAAATTTCCTGATTTCCTATAAGATCGAATCTTCTACGAATTATATAAATCTTCTACTAGGTACCTTACTAATTAATAAATATTTAGGGTCTATTATTGATTATTTTGATTATGCTTTATTTTAAAAGTTATTTTGTTAACATATTTTGTAAAACATATTTTATTATGGACTCTTTTTACAGGATATGGCAGCAATTCCTTATCAGCGATGTCAAAGTCGTCTTTAGACGCTCACACACATCTGCGTCAGCCAGGTGAGTTACATTGTTTTCATATTTTATATAAAAAATGTCATTCAATTGCTATTTTTACATTTAAAGGTAATATAGAGTGTCCATGAAATAAAAAAGATTTTAAATTGTCACCATTTTGTCCTCTGACAACGTGCTTTTTTAATGTTAGTTATACCGGTAACCTTTCTATTAGACTGGTCGATTGGCCTGGCATTGTTGTTTGATGTTTATTTTTGTCATGGAACAACTGCTCAACATACTCATAAATGAAAAAAAAAATCCATGGATGGTGACCGATACAGAAATGTAAATTATCCCAGTTATTGAAAAACATATAGAGGCCAGTCGTGGCGCAGCGGTACGAAGTGTGACTGTACTGTAACCGACTGGTTGTGGGTTCGATCCCCACTCGAGGAGATGAAATATTTACTTCAATTTATATTTCCATTTCTTCGCTCTGGTGTCGACGCTAAGAGCGGCGTTGAGTTCTGCCACTCAACACGCAATGCCTCCAGAAATCGCCAGAAAGTGGGGAATGGAGTGTTTAAAAACACTAGGTTCCCTCTGCTTACCCTGCTGTGTGCGGGATACAGCGTAAAGCTGATTTATTTTATTGAAAGACTTTTCGTTTAATATAATTTAGGGCAACTAAAATAGGAAAATTTAATAAGAAGGCTTAGCTTATAATCACAAAACGTTAGTATTTGTATGAGCAGATAAAATACATGCTTATCTCTCCTATAATTCATGTCAGAATTCTGTTTTACATATATATCTCTATATGATGATATTTAAAATAGATAAATAATAAAGAGCCAAATCGAAATGCGTTGAAGCCTCATCTTGTATAGTGAACCAACAAAAGAAGTTTGTAGAAAATATCAGGGACAGAATTGTGTAACGAACTACAATATTTTCTTTTATACATTTGCAAGGCCGTCCCAGACAAACATTCGGACTGTTTATTGTCCACGGTCAGTTACCCAGAGAGCACTTTTGTTTGTTCGTCGACCCACAGCGCCGTTATGTTCCAACATATTCTTTAGAGGGTAATCCATACATTATAAAAGACAATTTATTAAAGGTACAGATAGAAATTTTAAATATAAAAAAAATTGTTATAACAATTGAAAAAAAATATATATATACACGTATGAAGTAAAGTGTAACTTGTTGCAAGTAGATAGTATTTTTTAAACCTTAAGATATTTTTTTAATTTTTATGGTTGCTTGCCTTTTAAGGAAAAAAGGAACCCTTATAAGATCACTTTGTGGTCTGTCGCTATGTCTGTCTATCAAAAACCTCTACCTAAAGAACGCTTGAAGATATCGAGTTGAAATTGAAAACACATACTCAGATCTACGATCCCTTAATTACCTGAAAAAATCCTTAGTCTACATTGACTGATAAAAAAGATATGGACATTTATATTGCAAAATATATATATATATATTTCGACATTATTAACTAAAATTTAGCAGGGGTCTTCCGGTTGAACTAGAACTATGAAATTTAGCAGTTAGCATATACAGATAGTATTAGTTCAACAAAAAATCTGAAAACTATACATTTGTTGTTAAATCCTAAAAAATAAACCTTAAAAGAGAATCAAAATATGCTATTAAAGCCGCCAGTTAGGTATCAGATGAAAGGGTTTTGGCTAAGCTAAACTTTGATTTCAGAAAAAGCTCATTCAGCACCTCCAATACGGAACCTTCCGGTTTTTTAATCTATATTGATGAAACAATTTAAAATTTCAATATATATGTTGATAGTCTTAAAAAAAAAGAATTTTACTCTATCAGTTTTAGCAGTGATAGTATCTAGTCATGTATAAATATCAAAATTTATCGCAGCTTTTACTGGAGCGTGACAGATGTCAGTTCTCTATTTCATTAGATATGGGCTTGTTTGCGCGGGTACGCTGAGTGAACGCTGGCCACGTGACTCTTGACACCAGCGGTATCGGATTACAACTGCCAAAAATAAAATAATATCACAATTTTTACATGTATATATAACTATATATTGCCATTATATCTATATTCTTATATATAAATTATATTTTTAAGTTCTCATCTGGTTTTAAAATTTGTTTATGCTTATAATGCTGTTATATACTTATTTTGTTTATAACATAAATATATTTAGTTTTCTTAACGTTTTTAATTTAAATTTAATATAATTTTTAACGTTATATAAGAACATTGACTTCAATAGTAAAAAGTACAGTTCAGTTCAAATAAAGCTTAACAAAAGTTATATTAATATTTACTAAAAATATTCAATAACGAAATAAAAACATGTGGTAAGCAAGAAAAAAGAATTCACCATATTCGTGACGTAAATCAATATAGTTTACGTAAATATTCATGACCTCAAGTAAACACGAGGCTAAGGTGCCCAAGAATACTGTTCTTAAGACACTTCAATAACCACGCAACATTTTATCACGCGATCGTTTTGTAGTACACCTAGGACAAATATATTTACAAATCGAAATTCTTTCTTTATGAATCTAACATTCCATGCAAGGTCAATAGAGATTCGAAAAGATCAATATTTACCAGTCACTTTTATGACCATTTTATTAATATGTTTGACAGATTTTTGTAAAATACTTCTAGGTTAATATTTAGTTGGTGGTAATATAAGTCGCGTTCGCGTATTCAGATATTTCATAACATTAAAGTAGGTGTCGAAATTATCTGTAAAAAAGCCGGACAAGCGTGAGTCGTAGCCCGACTCACCACCAAGGGTTCCGTACAAAAATTGGAGCTTAGCGTAGTCAGAGCCCTTTCATCTGATACCTCACTTGAAATGGCAGCTTCAATGCCATATTTTGCTTTTCTTTTAAAGCTATCATCATTTTAGGATTTAATCACAAATGTATCGTTTTTTCGTGAACTAGTACTACGTGTAGATGCTAGCTGCCAAATTTCATAGTTGTAGGTCAACCAGAAGTACCCTGTTAGTTTTGACTCCATCATCATAGTCCAAATACGCGTTTTTTGCGATATAAATGGCCATATCTTGTAGTAAATGTACGATTATTTCAACTCGATATCTCCAAACGTTCCTGTGATAAAGACTCTTGACAAACAGATTGACAGACAGTCAACAAAGTGATCTCGTAAGAGTTCCTATTTTCCTTAAAAGGTACGGAACTCTAAAAAAAAAAGAAAAATTTTGTTGCCTTTGCCAAAATAATTATTAAAAAAAAAGCGTATAGCATATTATTAACCTATATATTATATTATAAACTTTTATATTGAGATCCAAAATCAAATTGAAAAAATAAACACATTTTTTCCCAAAAACACATTCATCCAAACGCCATTAATATACACTTAGTATGCAATCAATTTCGTCACGCGAGACATGTTCCGTGACACGGGTTTAATTGTGGCTCAATAAAACCGTGTTATTATAGAGTGTTTGCCTGACGTTTGATCGGTCCCACCCAAAGACAAACCGCGTTGCTCAAACACACCGGGCAAATAAGGGTAGGAGATATAAAAAAATCGTACGAATATTGTAAGTCACATTCCCGTTTAATGTCACACGTTTTAGCAAAATAAAGTTGGTAGAAAGTTGGAGGAGTAAAATACAGTATACCGCTTTATTTTTTGTTTTTTTTTTATCTTCAAAGAATTGGATTTTGTTGGCTATCAGTTTTGCATGGAGTATGACTTCACTCAATATTATTGTTTTTAGCGTTACGCTGTATCCTGCACATAGCAGGGTAGAGGGAATCTAATTTTAAGACACTCGGTTTTCCATTTTTCGCCAAACTCTGGAGGCATATTAAATAATTCCAGCATAAACAATGCACCTAATTAAGAAAACGAAACCAATTTAGCTTATTCATAAAAAAAAATATAAGCAATTTTATCAAATACGTCATCCCCAAAACGATCAAAAGCAATTACCAACCAATAATTGTGTGTCCTAATATATAGAAATGTCAAAATTTATCTGCAGGGTGAGCTTTATTGAATCCGAATCTCAGAATCGGGGCTGGAATTGCAATCAAATGGCTAATAGTGTAGGGTCTTTCCACCGGACTCTCTCTCTCTCCCTCTAAGTACATATTCTCATGATTCTTAAGTTCTCAATGATAAGGATTATATCGCGGCGAATATGCTTCTTTTCGATAGTATTCTTCCCCATTTTCTGGAACACGGTAATGCAGTAATTATCCATTTATTATCATTTTATTGCCGCCGTAGACGTTGCTCCTTTGTTCTTTTGAATTATTTTACCAAAAATATTTTTGGAAATGTTGCTGTATAAGCATACCAATCCTTGTTTTGTGATATAAACATTACGCTTTCTTTAAATAGCTGTAAGTAGAGTTAATATGACTTAAGTTGTGATTAAAAACTTTTTTAATAATAAAATTATACTTTCTTTTTAATAAAATAAAAAAAAACCGGACAGTAAATCACCACTAAGTAATTAAAAATAAAACTCCACAAAATGTATGCCTTTTACGTTTTTGCTAAAATAAAATCTTTAAAAGTTTAAGAAGCTCAGTAAAAGTTTAAAAAGTAAATAAAGAACCTGTACCGATTTTGTCGTCGATTGAATGAAACAATATAAATCACATGTACGTTTGTTGTCAATTTAATTTCAGTTTTATCATTATATATACATTTATTACTATTATTTTATTTTTTATTATTTATTAATTATTTTTTCCTGAACTAGTACTACATGTAGATGCTAGCTGCCAAATTGAAAGTACTATATCGATACCATACCTATGTAAAGTATCGAAAGTGAAAATTCGAAAATAGTTTTATTGCTATTTTTAACTACTAAAAGAAGAGAAATTTTAATGAGCACAAAATTAAAACAAAACGTTGTTTATGCGGTTTTTAAAATTATACGTATATAATCGAAAATTACCTTAGTATTAGTAATGCAATACAGCAATATATGGAATTTTGTAATTTTTCACTTTCGATACTTTACCTAGGCATCGTCGATATATACATACCTACTTACTTCTAAAATTAGTTTATACATATAAAAAAGACCATTAAAGTGGCCAACGATATTGATCGACGGGTGTCTGTGGCGTCATAATTGGAATACAAATTTCTTCTTTGACGCCGCGGCCACGTCGGGAGGGTCGTGATTTGGTCTTTTGTGCGTCACGCATTAACTCCTTCGAGCCTCTGGCTACCCCCTACTTGGTACAGCCTGACGTTTCGATATATACTTTATTACATAGATGAAAGGTTCAAATGTCCGTGACGTTACGGACGATCAACGATTTTAGGTTTTCCGCAAACGCAATAAGAACTGTTTCGCGTTCGTAAAACGTATACATGAGGCCAGCCAGTGGTGTAGTCATTTTTCGAAATTAGATTTTACTTACTTCCCATAAGGTTTTGTTTTGATCTTTTGTTATTTAAAATAGTAGAAAGATTACTGTCGGTAATGGGTGCGTAATTACAGTAGAAAAGCAGACATTACGAGGTTCATTTGGCGAGCAGCGATCACTCGAAGGGGTTCCAAGTGCTTTGGGAATTAGCCTCACACTGATTTCATTTAACTGCAAACATCGTACGTGATACTGAAACACTCTTTCCAGCCACTCGACGCTGATTCGAGCAATTAAGTCGAACGTAAGAGTTAGCGTGGTTTCTTTACTTTGTATTTACTTTTAGGGAAAATATAACGTTTTTCTTCACTGATATATATAATATTAAACAATTAATTGATATGTTTTTCTAATTTTAATAGATCTAGATCAAATAATAGGGCAGGCGTAAAATAATATAATGTGGCAAATGTCTAACTTCACGTTGTATCCTGCGTCAGGGAAGGCAGAGGCAACCGTGTGTTCAAGACACTCCGTTGCCCTTTTTCCGCCGAATTCTAGAGTTTGCCGTCTGCTGAAGGCATTTTGTGTTGAATGGTGCAGCTCAACGCCGTGCTTTGATCATATCGATCGACACCAGAACGATGAAAAGATAAATTTAAATAAACATTTAATTTTATCGAGTGTGGATCGAACCCACAACCAATCACATTCACAGTCATACACCCACACAACCCATTAATTTATATATTTTGTCCATATGTATTTTTCTCCTTAAACAACTCAGAAAAACGTCTTCACAATCTATAATATAAAAATACATCTCGAAATTATAAAATAAATCACACCAGAAAACTCTATTGGTTATAGTGGCTCAATAAATTTCATATAGTAGTCTTATAGGGGTAGTTTATTTGCGGCGCAGTGTTGACCGTCGCGGGAGAGCGACAGAGCGCTCTTGTCAACACCGCGGGGGACTCATATTGTGAATCTTGCGAAAACAGAATGCCAACACAATTCCATTTTATCTTTGTTATATCCTGTTGTTGGTGTGGTGTAGTGTATGGCGTAACAACCCTTCCTAGAAGACTTTGCGTTTACATAATTATCGAAACTTGCACTTTTGTGATTATAATTCATGATTTAATAAGATATTCTATTATTTTTATATTGAAATATTTATTTAAATTCATATTTTCATTTCATCGGTTCAGTGTTGAGGCAGAACGCGGCATTGAGTTCACTCAATACGTAATTGACTTCGCCGGCTCAGATCCCCTGAGTGCCTTAGCGTTAGGTTCCTTCTGCCTACCTGCTATTTGAGGGATATAGCGTGAAATTTTTATTAAAAAACAGATTCAAGTAAAAAAATATTTATAAACTCATTTTACTTTATATAATAATAGTGAAATAGTTAAAAGGACTGTCAAATCTCATATATTTTACCACGACATCCATTTCCAATCAAGCAAATATGAAATTGTATCATAAAACAATCAAGCCACAATTCGGAGCAGAGGTGAGCTCGACCTCCCAATCTATTGCAAATTGAAAATGTAATCACATTTCGTCAATTCCATTTGGTGCAGTCAAAACTTCGTTTTGTATTCAGGTGAAAAAATTCTGGGGATCTCTATCTCTTATTGATTTGTTAAAAAAAAAGTTAATCAGTTTCACGCCGTATCCCGCACTCAGCAGGGCAAGGGCGGCACACAGTGCTAAGACACTCCCTTCCCCACGTTCCACCGAATTTTGAAGGATTGATTTGTTATATGCAGTCATTTCAAAAATTTATTATGGTGTAAACTGACTGACATAATTTACATGAAAGTATGAAAAATTAAAGAATAAATATAAAGTAACAATCATGTCTCTGGTGTCGAGGCAAAGCGCGGCGTTTAGTTTTGTCACTCAACACGTAATGCCTCCAGGATGAAAGAATTAAAAAATTAAGAAAAAGTAACAATCATGTCTCATTTTAAAAATTTCATTAAAAGTCGCTTTAATATCGATTCAGAGCGCGGCGCTAAGTTCCGTTACTCAATACACAATGCCTCCAAAATTCGGCGGAAAATAGGGACTGGAGAGTCTAGGTTCCCTCTGCCTACTCTGCTGTTACACTAATAAAAATTAAAAACATAATTGACAATCCTAATAGAACATAACAAATAACAAAAAAAAAAACAATATAATTAATAACTACTTTTATTAATATACGCTATTCATCAAATAATTGGGCTTGTTCTTTGCTACTTATCTATATTATCTTTTATGAATCGTTTAACATTTTAGCATTACTCAAAATACTCTATGGACGTCAATTGGTCCTACCCTTTTGACGATCAGCATTATCACACATTACTAAATCGAGATTTCTCATCTATCGAAGTTACGTAGAAAATTAGCTTCACGCTATATCCCGCACACAGCAGGGTAGGCAGAGGGAACCTAGTGTTAAGACACTTCGTTCCCCACTTTCTGCCGAATTCTGGAGGCATTGCGTGTTGAGTGGCAGAACTCAACGCCGCCCTTAACCTCGACACCAGAGCGAAGAAATGAAAATATAAATTTAAGTAAATATTTCATCTCCTCGAGTGGGGATCGAACCCACAACCAGTCGGTTTTACAGTCACACTTTGTACCACTGCGCCACGACTGGCCTCAAGTACGTTACGTAGAGTTGGAAGATAACATTGGATTTGGAATTTATTTGATAATTTAAAATATAAATTAGCGGGGTTCGAGTCCCGCTACGTTCAAATTTTTATACGTCTTCTAAATAAGTATTTTTCTTTCCTATGTGTGGAATAACATTTCAAAAATTTTTAAAAACAATAATTTAGTTCATGTTGAAGAAATCATAGCTACGATACATATTATATTTTTCAGCTTCACGCTGTATCCCGCATGTAACGGGGTAGGCAAAGTGAGTTTGATATTAAGACACTTCGCTCCCCACTTACACCAATTCCGTGGCTTTGCTGCTACTCTGGTGTAGCGGAAAAAAAGAAAATATTCATAATTCATTTCTTTGAGTGGAAATCAAACCCACATCCTATGTAAAATATAGATTAAAAGATATTTTTTTTTTGCGAAAAATGTGATTAGGTATATTTTTTGTATTTTGAAAATTACATGAAATATGATTACGATTTTTGTGTTCGTTCGTGCGAGTGCTATCAATTTAGCGAGCTCAATCGTTTGGTGATAATATCAAAATTTTACCCATTTACATATTATTAGAAAAAAATATTAGAAATATTTTTTTGTTTATGAAATACTTATTTTTTTGAGTACTTTATGTTATTTCACTAGGTTTTAATATTGTTGTGAAAAAATACGGAAATTAATACCTATAAATACATATGTAGAAATGAATAAACATAACAGTTATCAGCAGACAGCTATCCATTACATCAAAAAAAGAGTAATTTATTTTGGATTTACCCAATATAATAGTAGAAACTTATTAGAAATTATTAAAATGTAATAAATAGTACGTTGTTTTCTTTGTCTTTAAGTATAATTAAGATATACTTAAAAAAAAATAACTGAGAAAATATTCTACGCTTATACGCGACATTATAAAAAATACATACTTTTATATTTATATTAAATATAAATAAAATTTGACTATATCAAATACAGTTTCAGAATTGGGAAAATAACCCGCCCGCCCCAACACAAGTAGTCATTTATCATAATCATCTCGATTAGATCGCGCCTCGCCCTCCAGGGGCGTTTAACTACCCTCCATTTAACAGTTATTTTCAACTTTTTTTTTTATTCAAAACGTGTCTTTTGTTACTGCTTAGTCAACTAAGCTGTTGCTGTGATTCATTTATTTATGAAACTTTAACTGCTACAAAATGACGGACCAGTCCGGTGAAAATAAATAAGCATTTCAATTAACATAAAATTGCATAAAGTCAGGTTTTGGTATATATCTGTTATACATCAGAAGTGGTAATAATTATTTGGTTGTGGTAATAATATTTTTTTAAAAGATGGAAAGAGAGAGAGAGAGGGAGATAAAAACATAAAAAAATATTCAAATTCCCGAGCGGGAATCGAAGCCCACAACCAGACGCGTTTACAGTCACACACATGTCTCTGCGTCATGAATGGCCTCATTATTTATTTGCGATAATTGATATAAGTAATTGTTAAAATACTTAGTCAGTACAATAGAAAATAAGAGACATTTTTATGATTATTTCTTACAGTTTTGCTTTATTAATTAAATAACTAAATCCATTATAAATTACAAATTTTTCGGATAGTAAAACTCGAAGGAAAAGTTAACTGGCAAATTTAACTTTGTATGTAAAAAAAACTCGTGTATCTGAAACTTGTTTATGGTATTTAACATAAGAATGTAAACTTCTCCATGACAATAGTACAACGGTAAACGACTTTTGTGAAATAGGAATTTCAAAGGCACATACGCCTTCATTACTATACACTGCAAACCATAGTTTACAGTATGCTTCCTGGCCAGTAGCTGTAACGTACAAAAATCATTTATCTTTCCCAAAAGTAAAAAATTAAGAAAAACCACACGATGTGATAACAGAATTCTGCTAGAGTGACGGAATTTCTAAATTCCGTAATAATAAATCAATTTGAAGATAAACAAATTTTAAAATAGATACACTCCAACGTATACTTTAAATCGGAATTAGCATCTTTTTTCAGTTCAATATAAATAAATGTCAATAGAAAAGAAAATGTTACTGTATTTTTATGGTAAATATTTTTTATATTTAAATAAAAATTAAATACAACTAACTAACTTTAGCTTTTTGTTCAGCAAGCAAGCAAAAAATTTATAAAAATATAACTTAAGGTCCATTTTCTAGATTTTTTTTATTATACTCACATAAATGTATGTCACTTGACTCGACGCTCGCGTAGGGAACGTCATATTAATGACTTTTCGTAAAAATACCTTTGCCGTTGCATCAGGGGTGCACCAACCAAATTTGTAAATGTGGTTTAATTGATCTGGAATTTCAATTTTATATACTATAGGAATCTTTGTGGTTATTATGGTATCTTGGTTTATTTATAATTATTTAAAATAATTCGGTAGTAACTTTCGTTAGAAGTTTAAAATTTGTTATCAGGCGATATCACATTATAAATAGACACTGTATTATGAAATGCAGAAGGAGATACTAAATTTGTAACTGACCGCTATGTGTACGTGGAAGATACACGAGAAAAACTGTTATTGGAGACATTAATTATTAATGTATTAGAACCTAAAACATTTTTTTTTCTGTTTGTCTGTGCGTTTGTTCACACTAATATGAGTCACATTAAACTTAACCGGTTTAAATGGTATGTATTTCGAAAAGCTTCCCTTAACATGTAGATTTCTTAGTTTTATTTCAAATCGGTTTTTAAATAAAAAAAGATATGTCAATCTAAGGTATTAAGTTTAGTTTACGACAAAGATATGACAAAATTGGTATTAAAACTTTAATTTTCTTTGTATATATAGGTATATTCTTTATAGTGGTAACTTTATAAGAACACGAAAATAATTCATATAAATGAACAAATATTATATTAGCATAGATCTAGCCGGCGAAGCCGCGAGTAGGTCGCTAGTATTTGAATATATTGGTCACTGAGAAGCATATTTCATATAACTCTAAAAATAATGTTTTAGAGATTAACAAGAGCATCTTTGAACTGTATACAGTAATTGAAATTGTGTGTATAAACAATCAAACTAAACACAATTATATTTTAGCGGCATTCCTGGTTGACCCGCGACTGATGATGATGAGTAAATTGTGTCATACCGTACCTCGAGGTAGTGTCTCATCAGCCACATCGTGATCTAGACCATAGTCCGATCTCAACGCATACATTGCCTGATTGGCAGGAATCGCTTTCCATCCACCACATAGCGTCACTACTAAAATAATTAAAATATATTTTTAGTGTACATATTAACTCACATTCTCAGCATACTACATATTATATCGTCGGATTAAAATGTAAACCAGCACATTATCAGAAGACATTTTATAAGTGAAATCAGAAGGTTTTTACAGTTTCAAAAATTGATTTGAATAATCTTCTATATGAAATTAAATGATGGTCAAATTAGTTTTTGTTTAACAATGTTATAAAAATGTACATAATGAATAAACGGATTTAGCAGGTTTAAACACTAACACCCAATATTAATAATCTATCTCCTACATCAATCTTAGGTTGTTCCATACATCTATCCAATCTCTAGATTGGACAATCCAAGATTGACGTAGGAGATAGATTATTAATATTGGGCGTAAGCCGACGATATAACACACAATTAACAACGATAGTACTACTTTGCACTAAGAAAAATATGTAAAATCCGAATGTATGCACGTTTACTGCCATCAGATCGGATTGTACTACAATCAATTGAGTAAAATATACGACTAATATTATTTGTTATGCATACCTACTTGAGTAATAATTGTTGATTAACCGAAGACTCTTGCTTTTGTCGTCACGTCCTCTAATAAATGTGTTTGATATTATCTTTTAGTATGCTTTTTTTCAGCAGAGATAACTTAGTGTTAAGATACTCCGGTCTCTGCTTTCTGCTGAATTTCCGAAGAATTGCATGTTAAGTGGTGGAACTCAACACCGTACTTTGTCTCGACACCAGAGTGAATAAATTTAAATAATAAATATTTTATTTTCTTGAGTGGGATTAAACAGTCTGCCTGTTCAGCACATAAAGAGAAAGCCAAGACGAACTATATCAAAGCGCGATTGTGTTATAATTGAACATTCAAATTTCTTAATATTAACATTAGATTCTCTAAATTTTGATCATTAAGATATAAGGAGATCTCAATCTGTCTTCGTATACAACAACAGTCTCATAAGAATGAGATATTAATTGAACTGGTTATTGACATTTAAGTTAGTCATAGTTTACAACATCAAATGTTTATAGATCTTATTATCAAAATATAAATTGTTTTTAAATAAAACTGCATATTTAAACAAAGAAAGGAGTTCTCAGATAAATCTTACTGGCCGTTTGTACTATTCACAATGGACAAGAGCAGTATACAGTTAGATTGCATATTTAAATTACTGATATTAATTGTCTCAGGTACTAGTATAATAATAATACTATACTAACTACATTAGTTTATTTTATCATCTGGTGCTGTCTATTTATCTCATAATATAAATTTAAATACGATACGAAGGAATATTTCACGAATTTTAAATTGCAGTTAGTGAAACGATATGTTGGAAGTATTTTACGTCCCTCGGCGACTTAACGCTAACAGGATCCCCACCGGACGCAGGTAATTTTGTGGAATTCCATTGTCTAGAGTATTGCTGCCGGTAACAGAATTAACGGTGCCTTCGCTACATTGATGAGACGGCGACCGTCAGCAAAGCTGCACGTTTTGCCGTACACATTGCAGTACTGGTGCCAACGCTGTTCTACTGCAGTTAAAAATGTGTTTTACAGACAAAGAGTGGAAGAAAGAAGAATGCTGTGGAGTCAGTTTAGCTGACCGAATTCGTAAAGAAGATATATAGAGAATGGCAGATAGAGAGTGGATGTTACATTGAGAACGTTTGAAGTGTTTTGGGCTCGTCGGGAGAATGAGTAACGAGAACGGCAAAATAAATTTATGAAATAAGAGTGAGTGATAAGAGAGGCAGAGGGAGACCTCGGTTGACCTTCCAAAACGTAGTATCGATGATACTGGAGGAAGTTCACATATAAAATATGAGGACCCCCCGGAGGTCATGTATAAACAGGTTGATGACAGTGGACAAGGTGAAAGGGGTATGCAAAGACTTTGGTTTTGTTCTGCTTCGTTCTCTCTATATAACACGCTAGAGATATAACCTGAAGCTAAAAACATTTTTAATTTACAAGATTATTACAATTTTAATAATATCCTCGGAACATATACCTCTTGAAAATAACTCTTAATAATGTTCTTTATTTTTTAACCATTTATAGAAGTTGTACATAGTGAGTATATATTTGGAGATTGCAAACGACAAGACATCAAATTCTTTACGCATGTACATAAAGATCATATGGAGGTTTTGGGAAAAATTATAATTAGAGTAAGTTGATAAATGGTGGAAATGAATAGTGACCGAATTTATTTTTAAAAGCATTCTGTATTATGACATCCTGTAATGCTAATTATATTATGCTTTATACTGTTTACGTTAATTACACAAGTAACATTAAGTAACTAAAACAAATATCTGTTTATTTGAGGCCAGCCGTGGCGCAGAGGTACAATGAGCAACTGTAAACGAGACAAATTGTGGTTTCAACACCTACTAAAAAAAAATGAAATATTTAATATTTTAATTTCTACTAGTTTCGCCACTCGGAAACTGTAGAACGGAAAGACTTAACTCTAGGTTCCCTTTGTCTACCCTGCTGTAAGCGGAATATAACGTGACGTTAAAAAATCTAATAATATTTTCATATTGCGCAAAAACCGGCCAAACTGAAAATTAAAAATACAAAATTTTTTCATACGTTTCCACACAGTTGATGAGGCTCTAGAAACTAAACCAGCGTACATCTTTACAGGGTTGGTTAAACATTCGACGAATGCCTACATGCATAGTACTGCGAGCGACGTCTTACGAAACAGATCTTTTTCGCAGCACAATGTTCAATTTTCAAATATGCGTTCCACGTATAACCTACTGTCATAGCCAGAGAAGATATAAATATTACTTTTACGAATGGTATTTACCTTACGATATGGTTGGTGGTATGAACTGGGACATCTACTTTTACGGTCCCACTACTTTGAAATGGCAGTAATTTATTTTCTATTAATTTTAGACGTTTCTCAATAGTTAATAGATACTGATGCAAGACATTATATTGTTATTGTTAATAATATATAAATTATGAAGTACGGAAATTTTTGTATTGTGACCTGAACTAGAAATTAAAACGTAAGTAAAACTAGCGACAGATTAGAAATGCATGAATAACCCTTCGAATGTGCAGGTCATTTTATCTTTATGAAAAAGGGAGAATAGGGACAAAAGTGCCTATTTACTTCTTATTATTTATTTGTCCAATATTATGTTTTTACCTAAGTCTGTCTAATTAGTAATCAATTACGAATTGAATAAAAATGCACCAATATTTAAGCCTTATTAAATTGCTTACCTATTCTTGTTCTAATTAAAGATAATGTACATAATACTATTTAAAATTATCTCTAGCAGAAATTACTCCAGTGAGACCAGTAGTGGCGAACGAGCACAGACCCGTAATTGTAGACTAATTCTGAAATTAAATATTTAATATTAAATGGCGGCGTTGAGTTTCGCAATTCAACAACAAAAACTCTGCAGAAAGTGTCCACATTCCACACGGAGTGTCTTATTCGTGCGGGATACAAAGAACAAGATAAAGCCTAAAAAAAATGTAAGATTTTCCCTTCATCGACACTCAGATGCTTTAAGCACTGCAGCGTTTATGGCATATTCGAATCTATTAGTCACGGGCACGATTCGTTACAGCTCCCTACTTTATAACCCAACAGTAATACAAGTGTCATTAACTATTACTTTATTATAATATTAACAAAGCCGCGAACAGCACTCGGGGGGTCGCTTTTGTTTCAATTTCAATGTACAGCTACATATTAACATCAACTTCTGTATTTGGAATTTGAAAGATTTGAGTCTTTATTTGGATGCAATTATAACTATTTTCGTCTGAGAGTTTAATTTTTATTTCTAGAAAAGTACTTGACGATTGTTTCGCATTTGCATGGCCAATGCCATTCTGTGTTCAATGGATAATTACAAAACAAAATGTTCAAACTGTTCAATAGAAATTTCGAAATGATCATACCTTTTTATACAGTTTAAAAAAACTATCCTTGTGTTATAACTTTAAGCAAAAAATTTAATTAAATAATTTTGAGTTAAAACTCATCACGAATAATGATTATATTAATTCGATACAATTTAATATAGTATGATGGTATTTCGAACCCAATCCCTGTGTCTATTAAACTACATCGTCTATTTATCCTACAATGTCATGGCAGTATAGATAAAAACAGTAAATTGTTAAGATATCTACATAAAGAATTCGAAAATACCAATCAAATTGTTTTTATGTATGCGAATGTAGCTCTAATTTCCATGGACATAAGATATATTAAAAGTATGTAAAGCACAATAAAACCTGGTCCACCATTCCACAATCGGTGGCCAGTATTATCTATGCTAATTCAGAGGGCTGCACGTTGGACTCATTACGCCTGTTTTAAATGCAATCTATGCACCGTATCTGACTTTTTTTCGGTTTTGTTGTTGAGTTGTTGTCAAGGCTACAACTATCTTTATAGCCTAGATACTTCTAGATATGTAAAATGCTTTCTTTTACAAAACAGTCAATCGCTGGATGGCGAATTTTCTTACATCAAATATATGGATATACATTTATTAAGTGATAGCATTGTTCTTTGAATTTTATCTAGATACTACTATGTATATTAGTTTGGATATATTAATACAATTATATGATAAAATAGCTTATGTGCGTTATAATTTGTTATCAGGATGCTACTTTGAACGGACTTTTATTTTGAGAATGCACCTGATACGAGCTTTTGATTTTTAGTTTGAGGTCATATGGATTAAAAAACTTCTTCAATTATTAAAAGCAGTTCTCTTGGCTTATTTGGAACGTTCCGACGGCGTTTCAAGTTTTCATTGAGTAGAGCAAGATGTAGATTCTTTAAATATCCGCGTCGTTCGAGGTTGATTCCGTTATTTATATTATTTATATTATAATGGCTATGTTCAACAAGGCTTAAAAAGTTAAAAACGTCTCGTTCTGTAAGTTTCCTCGTTTGCATTGGTAATTTTACTACGTCTATTCAAAATGTCGTAATTCTGTTCAGATAAAACAACATAATATCAATAGGATGGATCAGATTCGAAAAAATATAAATAGCTTAATATCACAAAATAATGCCGTAATACAATTAGCAAAAAATATGGCATAAATTAGTAACACGGACTACAGGTATAGATGATATTTGCCTTTTTCAGGTTGTTACTGTTGTAGCTCCCAATGCGGATGCTATTTGATTCATTTCCTGTCACATACGTTTACAGAGACTTGCCTACTAACTAGTCACTGAGAAGACCAGCAACGTCGTATGAATCTTTGTAGAATTTTAGCCAAATCAAAAACGCATAGATAATAGGAACCCACCCTCACGATATTGGATTCAGAGTTAATTATGTGAAGTTACCATCAGTTTCGGAGTCGTAGGCTAGTTCGGTTTTCTATTGCTGTAAAAAAAACAGATTTAGTCAAGGCAAAGGACGCGGCATCCTTGACTTTCTTCGTTGCTATATATGTATAAACACTCACACAAATGTAAAGCTCAGCTATGACCTCGCAGAATGTAATTTTATTTCTGTGTTATGAAGATAAGCCATATAAAAATATATATTGATATTTAACTTTCAATATATTTAGATAACCAATCTAATGTACAAATCATATCGTTTTAATCAAAAATCTTACAGAAAAATATAATAAAATTACATAATTTAAATCTTATTTCTCCTTGCAGATCCATACCAGATGTTTGGTCCTACAAGCAGTCGTCTGGCAAATTCAGGTAAAAAAATACACTCAACATAAATATATCAAAATGTACTGGAAAAACTAAAATAAAATGTGTCTCAAATAAATCCTAATAGAGCTACTAAGCAAACTAGTGGGTAACACGCAACCACTTTTAGATGGATGTGATACCGACCATGTGGGAACAGACTTCACGTGTATATCACATACAATATAAATTATCTGTATAGATCGACCCTTTTATAAAAGTCAAATGTTAATAGGCAAACAGTGATTGTAGGGTCATGATATTACCACCTGGGGTAATAAATTAATCAACATTGATTATTTGATATAATCGATTGTGTTCAAAGTTAAAGTGTTTTAATATGATAGAGAGAAATATTGTATGAGATTATTTTTTTTTGTTTCACGATGTATCCCGCACATAGCAGGGTAGGTAGAGGGAAACTTGGAAACTTGGTGTTAGGACACTCCGTTTCCATTTTAGTTCCATTCTACCGAAACTATATTAATGATAACCTAAAAGTACTAATTAAAGATGAATTTTTTTTGAAAAAAAAAAAACAATTAGAGATACATACCTACGAGTAAGGTTGTTAAGTAATTTATTTCCATGATAAATATAATGATTTTACAAAACACATTATTAACAAGATAAAAATTTTAAAATCGCTGTTTTTTTTGTTTTTGAACTATATGAACAAATATACAATAGATAATGTATTTTTTGTAATAAAATAGCTTTCGTGCACATACCAACCCCAAAATCAGTTGTGAAATTAAAAAGAACTTGCAAATGAATATAAATTACCTTAGTCAACGCTACAACTACGGGTAAGGTATATAATTATATTACTTAGCTTAGTCAGTAGCCACGCGTTGCATTTCGTGAGACAGTCACAGCACGTGGCGCTGCGTAATTGCGAGCCTTTCCCACGCCCTTATCTCACCTGTGACCCGCGTGGGCGTAGGAACTGGGGGGCCGGGTGGCAATGCCCACCCCAGAATAATTTTGTGTCCACCCTAGAAAGAAAAATTAAAGGGATGACTCTTACAGAAGCAAATAAATCTGTTTTAACCTACAGAAATTTCTAGATAACCGTCTATCTATAGTGACCAAACAAAAACCATATTCTTAATAATGTCCAGTAAAATTAATTTATGTATTTTTAAAAAAATACTCGAAGACTTAATGTCTCAAAAAAGGCAGTAAAAAATATTTTTTTTGTTCTTATTTACTTACATTGTGACTTATCATTAATATAAATAAAATGAATAAATTAAATTAATTGTTTTATCACTTAGTTGATGTTATTGACTTTGAATTATAAATGTTATGAATAGAAATACTGTACTTTATAACCCAATGAAGGCTAACTTTCTATAACTATTGAATGACTGATAAACTTTGAACTAAAACCACTGTATAATATAATGTGGGCACAAAGTCATAAACCATGATTATTCAATAATCGTGTATATTCAATTGAAATTATCGTACAAAATAAGGCACATTAGGTTCCCTTTGACTACCCTGCTGCACGCAGTATACAGTGTGAACCTAAAAAAAATATAGCAGTAACATAAAGGCCAGTCATGGCGCAGCGGCACGAAGTGTGACTGTAAAACCAACTGGTTGTGGGTTCAATCCCCACTCGAGGAGATGAAATATTTACTCAAAATCCAGAATGCGGCAGAAAGTGAAATGGAGTGTCTTAACACTAGGTTCACTCTGCCTACCCTGCTGTGCGCGGGATACAGCGTGAAGCTGATTTATTATTTTTTTTATTTTGTGTGTACATTGTATGATTGTAGAATAGATGATAGCTTTAATATTTTTTTAAAGTATATATTCCACACTTAGGAACGTTTTCCATATAAGTAATAAATGATAGGTTTACGTACAGTTAATTGTTCTGCAAGTCGTAAAACCGATGAGGCATAGTAGACAATGCCTCAGGCTCCCAGTGAGGCGAGAGGCGAGCGCGAACGTTGTGACTTCGACATAATCGATTGGGTATAAATCACTGGGATGGTACGCTCGTGTGGCCTGACCGCCTCGCTTATAGTGTACGCAGAAAAGAAAATACTAGCTAATAATTTCTTTGGTTTAGAATTTCATTATAATCAGTTTCACGTTGTATACGGCACACTTTGTTCCCCATTTCTGCTAAATTCTGGAGGCATTGCGTGTTGAGTGATGGAATTCAATGCCACATTTCGCCGATAACATAGAACGAAATGAATTTATAAATTTAAATAAATATTCTTCTGGTCTCTATTTCTCTAGTCACAATTTCATTTCCTCCAGTCTCTCCCCTCTCCTCCTAATAGGGATTGAATTCAAAACCGTGACTATGTTTACAAGTCACACACTTGCGTTTCAGTGCTACGACTGGACTCAAATTTCGATAATAACCAATAGGTTACATCAATATATTACGAATGTCTTTAGTCTAAAACGTGCTAAACAAAAATTATTTCACAAAACTCCGATTATCTGATTATCTTAACTTTTTATAAAACAGTAATCAAAATTACACTTTCATATTTGTAATAAAATCAAATAAATCAGGTTCACGCTGTATCTCGCACACAGCAGGGAAGGCAGAGGGAAACTTGTGTTAAGACACTGCGTTCCCCACTTTCTGCTGAATTCTGGAGTCATTGCGTGTTTAGTGGCAGAACTCAACGCTGCGCTTAGCCTCGACTCCAGAGCGAAGAAATGGAAATATAAATTTAAGTAAATATTTCATTTCTCGAGTGGGGATCGAACCCACAACCAGTCGGTTTTGCAGTCACACTTCGTGCCGCTGCGCCACGACTGGCCTCATATTTATATCTATCGGTTAATTTAAAAAATGAAAAGCAACACAACAACGTAATTTTTTTTGCTATCAGTACTTGGTTACAGCTGGGCGCGTTCGCCTCAAGTCGTGCGTATTCGGAACATAGCCGCCCAATATCGCAACATGCGGGGCCAACCCCACACATTGTGCTTTTCGTTTCGCTAAGTAGGTATAGATCTGCTCTTATAGAATACGCGTTACATTAGTTCAGATGTTTGTCAGCTATGAATAAATGATTGATAAACATTCTCGCTGGCTATAAATATTAATATAAAATGTTAGAAAAATATGTCTGGTATTGGAGTTTTTTGTGGGAATAGTAAATCGATGCTTAATTAAAGTTTGATTTTGAACTAGAATTTGCAAATTGTAGGGAACAACTATGGAACTTGTCTTTTGCAAAAGCAGAAGTTAAAGAGATTATAAGTTAATTTACTTTCGTTCTAAGAGGTAGGATGGAGAAATTAAACTTTCAGATTAATTTCCTTCTGCGGATTGCTATTTTACCCTTTATTTACTTATCAAGAACCGAAAACATTCTGTAGATTAATTATGGCCATTTGATTGCAGGATCTGGACAGATACAACTTTGGCAATTTTTATTGGAGCTTTTGAGTGACTCCAGCAATGCCGGTTGTATCACATGGGAGGGAACTAACGGTGAATTCAAGCTGACCGATCCAGATGAGGTGGCCCGCCGGTGGGGAGAACGCAAATCCAAGCCCAACATGAACTATGACAAACTTAGCCGTGCTTTAAGGTAACAACAACAGCGAAATTCGAATTGGAATCGTTTCGTTGACAAGCATTGCGATGTTTGGGTACCCACTTTGCTGAGCGCATTTCTTGCCTTGCGATATTACTAATATAATTTGGTATTAACATTTTGTCTTATTTTTTTAATAACGCCACTTTTGTACAGATATTACTACGACAAGAATATTATGACGAAGGTGCACGGTAAAAGATATGCGTACAAGTTCGATTTCCAAGGGCTGGCTGCAGCCACTCAACCAGCGGCCAGCGACCCAGCCTATAAGTACCAGAGCGACTTGTTCATGAGCTCTTACCACCACTCTGCTAAACTATCTTCTTTCATGGCCCCACACGCAGCTATGCCGACTTCGACAGGTAAAAATTGTCTTTTTATAACTGTTTCTAATTTACACGTCATGACAATGCGAATTTATTCCGTGTATTAATTACAAATGCCACGAAAGATATTTTTCAAATATTAAATTATTTTTGTACTTTTTAAAATATAGATCACGCCTTACTGTTATTGTCAATCTACCTGCTTATTTATATTTACCTATTTTTTAATTGAGATCAATTAATCCCAACTTTTCTGATGAGGACGAAATCAAGCACCGTTAAAAACTTTAGTTGCTGATTTCATTCACAAAATTTCGAGCACAAAAGAGAGTTAGATGACGACGAGAATAATTATGTAGATCAGCGATCATAGATAAATAAAGTAATATTAATATTTTAAGAACTAAAATATGGTAGAATCAGATAAAACAAAAAAATACACAATATTGAAGACCTAAGGTCATATCACTTAAATGACGTTAAGTCTTATAGCAAGTGTACTAAATTCCACTACAATCCGTGAAACGATAGGACAACTCTGAAAAGTAGCGGCTTCAAAGCGTAAAAGCCTTTTTTTGGTAAAAAAGACGTTAAAATCGAAGTATAAATAAGAAGTAATATCATGCACCCTTCAACAGCAAAGTGTAATCTGCATCCAATGCTAATGTACACTAGCTGACCAAATATTGACGCTCAGCTCGAGGCGGGATGTCACCGCCATGCCCCGCTTCACGCACTTGACTTAATGGAATAAACATTCATTTTCTCAGTAGCTGTGGCTGTGGGTGAACTTATTTCTTGGTATTTCAAATTTCTTGTTTTTTCACAATATTTGGTAGTTCGGATTGTTTTGGTACAAGAGGAAGATTCAGGTTTATTATTATATTTTGACAGTTAGGCGGATCTTGTAATAAAAACACTTAACGTGTAGATTGAAAAACTTTATATTTTAGCATCTTTCTTGGCAAAATTTGGCAATGCGATAGAAGCCTATTCAAATAACAGCGAATATCATATTTTTTTATGTAATCATATACATATATCAAACGAAATGCTTATTCAGGTGTACCGTGTTCCTAACCAAAGCATTACCCTTGCAATTAATATTAACTTAGGCTAGCCAACTTTGTTTCAGCGTCAATATTCCCGTCAGCCTCGTGGAGTAACTGGGGCGGGGGTGGCGGCAACCTCTACTCCCCCCACTCGATGGCTCCTCCCCATGTGACGTCACACCTGGGCTCCTATCCGCACTACGCATGACCGGCCTACTGAAACCATGAAACCCATGACATTGCTTGGCAATACCAGTCGATGTCAAACTGATTATTTTATTTTTATAGATGTGATGTACTCGTATGCTGAACTTCGGCGGAACGTTTTGAGGCGTATATAAAGAATTAGTTAAGGCTGTACGAATATTTTGACGTAGATAAAATTATCCTCTTTGTTACCTTTAAGTCTTCAAATATGATGGAACATGAAATGAGGAGAGAATTCGTGAACCATTGTCTGTAATAGTTATTGTCTCTTATCAATACATCCCCAGGGGTATACATGAAACTGCTGAACGAAATCAAAACATTGAAACATTGTGTTTGTCAAACTTTAATTTTTGTGATGCAATTATAATTATGTGACTCGGGACTAGTCTTCTATCAAAATGTAAATACTAGATACTCATTAATTAAGTAGAATTGTATTATTTATTTAGAATGTCAAGTATTAAAAATTTTAATAATTACATAATATTATCGAATATACCTAAGCTTCTTATGGATTTTCCAAAAAACAACAACGCATATATTCTTTTGTATTAAAATGTCTAAAATACATGGTGCGGATAAAATTATACGAACGACAAGAAGCTACAACAATTGATTAAAAGATTAAAATGTATATGGCTAACCAAATTCTCTGTAGCTATATTTCTGAAGGCCAGATATGTACTTTTGTCAAGTTTTTCGCCTTATTTTGAAAATTTTGGTAAAAGTTCACACTTTTACGTAAATCAAAAATTTGTTACGGAAATTTTAAACGGGGATAGTTATTTCAGTATTAATGTGTATAAATTTTTATATAAGTTGTAGTATAATGATAAATCTATTATTCATTTCAATGATGTTGAATTTTGATTGTGAAAATTTGAAATCTTAATATCTCTAGGAGTAGTAAAGAATTGTGCCATGCCATTTATATGCGAGATTTATTTAAATGCGTAAGTTACCGGTAATCTTTATAATTCGATATTTGTTACAATATCTTGGTAATGTATGAAATATCTAAAACGTGTAAATAATGTGTGAAATATTATTTATTTTATATTTTACCTAGGCATTCTATACAATACCCAATGCATGTATAAGACAAGGAAAGGTAGACGTACGTTCAGGCTAGCAATGAACGTGTTGTGACTTGTTTACTTGCTTTCTCGTTAATGCAGATTGTTGTTGGTACTTACATATAATACACTAATACCGCTACAGCTTCAAATTTAGCGGACTTTAAGCTTAGGTAAGTTATTTTTAGGCTTAAATGTTTTCTAACCTAACCTGCATTTAAAAACCGCTAAATTGGTAGCTGGAATATAAAAAAATATCTATTTTTTATTGGACAATAATATTCATGATATTTCCTACATTGCCTGGACGCCCCAGGAATTCTATACATTGCCGAGGTATTGTATAGAATACCTGAACTATAGAAATTGCCGGTTACGTAAACACTCTTTCGGTACATTTAAAACCAATACAAAAAGGCCTGTTTCAAAATGTTTTCATCAATATTTAAATAATAATCCTAATATGACTAGACAAAAGAGAATTTTAGAAGATTTTCGAGTACGATATATTATTTTCAACCATAGTTTACTTTTGTACCTCGTATATACCTCGTATGTCCTTAAAAAAATAATTTTGCAGTATATATTTTGACTCCAAATTCGTTAGACAAAAACAACTACATAAAAAAACTTAAGTTAGATGTAACTCAAGTCATTGCGGTGTTTAATTCAAATTTAAGTAAATGAGTAAAGGAAAAACATCGAAAATTTTCTAAAAATCTCGTAGAAAATGTATACATTGTGTCAACAAGTTTTGAATCCAAACATATTGTATATAATAAAGTAGATAATATTTAAAAAGTGCAATCGTATTATTATGCATAAATTGTAGAAAATATAATAATTATAATAATTAATTTATAAAATATCTGCTGTATATTGTGGTTTCTTTCTATAATTTACAAAAATGTATTGATATAACTTAAACTGTATGTATAATTTGATAATTAATTTAAACTTAGTATATAATTGTTTTGAGAATAATTTCACAGGAATAATGTAATTTCCTGTATGTATTTTAATTAGAAGATAAAAACTGTAGGTAAAGTCTCTAAATACTAGTTAAAAATATATGAATGAATAACCTTTAGTTACCTTATTGTGATTTTATTTTATAAAACATGTTCCCAGTCACTATTATTTTTAAATGATTTATTATTTACACGATTATTTATTATTTATTGAAGAATCATTATTTTTACTTTATAATGCATGTGTCGAAATGACTCCATTTAGACGTAGTACCATTATATAGATGTTATTGTACTTGGGAATGAATAAAACAAATGAAAAATCGTCTTTAATTTATTTTTTTAACAGACTTTATTTCCATGTATTTTATTCATTTATACCTTTTTATTCTTATATAATTGAAGTAATATTTCTAATAATATAATAAAAGCACATAGGTATCTTAATTAAAAATAGAGATCGTCGTGGCGCAGGCGCACAAGCGTGTGACGGAAAGACGACGGATTGTCAGTTCGATTCCGACTCAAAGAAATGATGGAATTATTAATATTTTCATTTCTTCGATCTAGTGTCGTGTCAAAGCGCGGCGTTGAGTTCCGCCACTCAACATGCCTCCAGACTTAGGGCGGAAAGTGGGTAACGGAAGTCTCCAGAAAGAGAACGGAGTATATTAACAGTTAACACTAGATTTACTCTGCCTGTACCGAGTGAAGGTAAAAAAATCTCTGAAAGTATTTAAATTACCAACTTTAGTACAGATTGAAAGGACAATAGATAATTTTTGTTAACTAACTATGTACTGTAGGGCCATTACAATAGTAGGTACTACGCCATCTTCTTTTAATGGCATTATTATTGAAGTTATTAGCATAGTCTGTTGCTTAAATTGTTATAATGAACACATATCACAGTGAGTTCTCTTTGTATTCATATAGTCGGGTTTTATGATTTTAGCGTTCCGTATCTCGATAGAATAGAGGCCGGTCGTGGAGCAGGGGCACTAAGTGTTACTGTAAAACCTACTGGTTGTGGGTTCGATCCCCACTCGAGGATATGAAATATTTACCTAAATTTATATTTCCATTTCTTCGCTCTTATGTTGAAAGCAGAACAAAACGCGGCAATGAGTTCTGCCACTCAACACGCAATGCCTCCAGAATTCGACTCGATTCGTTCCCTCTGCCTACCCTGCAGCCCCTCTGCCTAGCATGCAGGATACAACGTGAAGCTGTATCTCAATAGTCAAACTCTTATAAGATCACTTGGTTGTCCGTGTGTACATTTGTTTATAATAATTAAATATTATCTTAATATAGTTGTCATTTTAGAAAAAAGAAAAAAAAAATAACTTGCTACTACTAGGTGTATAAAATAAAATAAATTACTAATATAAAAAAATATCTAGAAATATAAGTAGGTACCTACCTATTTTGGAATATAATATATATTAAAAATAATTTGGCAAAATAAATATCAAAATTAAATTATAAATTCAGGCAAATAAATATCAGATTATAACAATTATTTGTATTATTTAATTACATTATATTATTAAATATTTTAGATATTAATATTTTTTAAGCGCTTATGTAATATTAAATTGTATTATTACTAGTGCCTTAGGTTTCCTTTCATACGATACTAGTGGCGCTATCTAGCTGATGATTGTTGAAAAAATAATGTTCAAATAAAATGTTATTTATTTTACTTAACATATAAATAAAAATGGACAATATTTGTTTGGCAAACTATTAAATTCAAAAAACTCTGTATTATTATGTTATACTAACTTATCGTAATGACGATAAGCTTGTATAATAATTTTAACCTTTTTGGATCTCACAGAACTACGTAGTTTCCAAATTAACCGTTACTGTGTTCCATGTTGAAAATTTCACGAACGAGTTACATTTTACATCACTAGGTGTCACTATAAATAAAAAGATTTATGCTCTACTACAATCTTTTTTCATTAAGTAGAAGTTATTTTGATTTTATATGCAAAAAAGTTCTTGATAAGGTGATTTTTTTATTCAAAGGTAAATAAAAAACTATTCTTTAATACCTCTGTCAATCTTTAAAATACTATGACTTACGTAAAATAAGCATAACTAACAATAGATAGCAGTTAATAAAGAACCAAAAAGATGTAAAGCTACATATTTATATATATTTATTAAACCAAATACTTATATTGCAATTTTTATAATAACTCACAATATAATAGACGTGTAAGAGTAACGAAATCGAACGTACCCGTATGTATTCGGTACTATAACAATCAGTACTCGTTACTTTCGTATCGTTACGTTACTCGTTACTCCTGATAACGTATAACTTGCTATGTTCGGTTGGACTAATGAATCGAGTCGTATTACGTACGCGCGTCATACAGTATGTCACTGTATCGTAACATTTTTAATTTGAATAAAACTCATTTGTACATTATATATCAAGCTGAGTCAGGTGCATTTTTTCACTTTTGCCTATTTATTTATTTATTTATTTATTTAATCACCAACACAGCGTACACTAACAATTTCAACAGAAAAAAAAAATACAATAAATAACAAAGTGTCGCCGCAATTATAGGCGATGACGACAAGCATATTTTACATCTACAATATGCTTGTCGTCATCGCCTATAATTGCGGCGACACTTTGTTATTTATTGTATTTTTTTTTGATGCAGATCTTTTTTTTTTGGCTTCGCAGTGTTCTGCACATCGCAGAATAGGCAGAGGGGAACTAGTGTTAAGGCATTTCGCAATAACATTAAAACAATTTAATTTTTTCACTTTCTGTCGCGTGTTACAAAGACCTCAAGTCTTGAAGTACACTTGACTTTAAGTTTCTACTACTCTAAATTTAGTTTACTAAATTTAGTTTTATTTAATAGTTAAAGCTTAAAACAAAGTACACAGCTTATCACTACACGGAACTTGGGTGATCCGAAACAGTGTAGGTACGAATTATAGTAAAAATGCGAGTAACGAAATGCATTAGTAAGTAACGTTTCGGTACTCAGTACTAGGTGGCGCATCCGTTACTAAGTAACGAATACGTACGGTTTGCTAAAGCTCTACAATATAATAATATTTTCATTTTCCAAAGGCATTACTACTATAGTTGTTAAGCTTAAGAGTGCTCGTTATATAATATTGTATATTTTTATGTAGAAAAGAATGTTTGTCTGTGTGTTCTTAATAGAATCGTAAACTATGTATTTGAGTTGTACGAGACCAAGAAGGTGGAATGTCTGAGTTGGTACTACCAATTTTATGTACGTAAGACGCCACTGTCATTCCAATGATTTTTGTATAAGTATTGCCGTGACAGGTGGACTGCGCACGCATCAGAAAACCATCTGATTTATTCGTTTACGCATTAGATGAACAAAACAAGAAATATTGTATATTCCAAAGTACTTTAATAAATATCGTATTGAAACGAAACGCTGCAATGTCAGATTTTGACATCACCCCTGACATTATCTTCTTGCTTGGAACCTGAATGAAATGGAGAGAAATTGTCGACATTTTTTAAATTTGTATTAAGTTCAGGAAGGAAGGAGGACTTTTGGCTAAACAAAACAATTAACTCAAATAAATTACAACAATAAGAAATTGGAAATAATAATAAAAATGGTAAAAAGCGTAGATTGTGCTTCTATGATATTATAGAATTAAGCTGACGCCACATTAACATTATTGTAACATTTAAAAGAAGCGTTAAATATGACATATCACTATAGCTATACGTTTTCTCATAAATTCATAAAAAAAATTGCGATTATACCTCCATACGTTCTCATTTAAAAAGCTTAAATACCCATTCCTTTGGCGTAACAAGATACAATTAATAAAAAAATATAGTAAATGATTTTTTTCCTATTCTCACACATGCAACCAGACATTAATAGATTTTCCATTAAATAAATATAGTTCAGGGCAACGTTAATTTTGTCTAAATATTCATTGTTTTCGTTAAAAAAAAAATATTATTTTCATTGTTATCGATTTATAATTTAAATATTGTTATTATAGTCACTATAGTATAGCCATACTAGAAAACGTTATTAATACAAAAAGGAATGAACCAAAAGCCATAATTATTAGTAAATTTTAATAACTTTAAACAATACAATATAAATAAAAGAAACCACAATTATTTAACTATTATCTAAATATTTGAATAACAACTAAGTACATATTATATCACACACACATACACACACACACACACACACACACACACACACACACACACGTCAGTATACTCTTGGAACTGGTGGAATAGTCTCCACTTCATCATCCAATGTCTTGTCAATGACCGGACGGTAGGTAATGGTTACGTTGCCAGTTCTAAAGTCTAATGTCGATAAACTGTGTTTCCTCCAATGTTCCTCTATCGGTTTGGCTGTCTAAAATAGAGAAAGGCTTTTATGTGTGTCTCTTTTTATTTTAATTAAGGTTAAGATTCTACTTTTTATTTTGCACACACATTTTTATGGAACTTGTGGAGCAGGAGCACAATGCTGTGACTGTCGTGACTTGTGGGTTCGATCTCCACTAGAATAATTATTCAGTTTTTTTTGTTCTGACGCCTATTTAAAAGTCCGGCGTTAAGTTTCGCTACTCACTTAATACGTAATGCGGCAATGTCTTAACACTGGGTTTCCAAGTTCCCTTTGCCTACTCAGCTATGTGCGTATTTCAGAGAGAAGCTAAAAAAATTGTTTGTACCTAAACACAATACAAAATAAAAACAGAACCAATACTCACCTGTCCTTTAGTAGGTTTACTATAGTCCATTTCATCCAATCTTTTGGGGAAATCGTCTCTAAAATGTGCACCACGACTTTCTTTTCTGTTGAGGGCACACGCCACCACCTGAACTGCTGTCTGAAGCATGTTCTGAAGTTCAAGTGCTTCTATCAAATCCGAATTCCAGTTGAGCCTCGTGTCCGTAATACATATGTCATCAAAGGCTTTATACCACTTTTGGATTTCGTTATTGGCTGAAATATTGAAAAAAAAATATCATGTCTTCTTTTACCAGCTTCTCGCTGTATATAGCAGGGTAGACAGAGGAAACTAAGTGTTAAGAAACTCCGTTTCCTACTTTCCGCCGCAATTTTTGAGGTATTGCGCGTGAAATGACGGAACTCAAAGACAGCCGGGCTTTTGCCTTGGTGCCAGAGAATAAAAATGAAAATATTAATAAATAATAATTTATTCATCTGAGTGGTGAATCGAACCCATAACTCGCGTTACAGTAGCCCTTGTGGCCCTGTGACACGACGGCCTCTTTATCTTGTTATTTATCTTTATCCTGTTTTACTGTAAATATCATAAAAAATCACGTTAATTTTTAATTAATGAGAGATGATCGAAGCTTCAACGCGTCGCTTCTTAAAGGGAATTGGTGTTATATTTCTAATTCTGATATTATAATAGTTAAAGTGATATTCTATTAATATAAATATCAGTGTCAAAAATATTTTTTAATAGATAAAATGAAATAAAAAACAACAACAACAATTCAACAATCACTTGAATCCGGCACCTTATTTGTCTGTGTGGTCAGGGCCATATCGTTATTATGTGTTTTACAAAAAAAAAAAAACACAAGCTATGTGATAATAAAAGTATTTTTTATCTTTTAAACAAAGTAGAATAAAGACATTGATTATTACAAGAAACAAATAAATAAATACCTTCACTTAACAACTTTTCGTCTCTGAACACGCCACATTTGTTTTGCATGGTGTTGCGCATGGACGCGCGCAGCTCGTGCACCGCCGTCGAGCCGCGGGAGTTCCTCACTTTCTCAAAGTTATCTAAAATTGCATCGCAAGTATTCTGAAATTTTATATCGCATTTAAAATTATATTATTAAGTATTTTGTATTATTAATGAAATGCTAATGCCGAATCACCTTTAACATATTTTTATAATCATAAAAATAACAGCGTTCGGCGCTCCGTTCTCTCTGACTACCCCGCTAGGGATAAAGCGTGAAGCTAGTTTAGTTTATAAATACGGGCTTTAATATTGTTTGACTTATAGATCAAATAAAATAAATCAGCTTCACGCTGTATCCCGCACACAGCAGGGTAGGCAGAGGGAAAAGGGCTGCCGAATTCTGGAAGCATTGTGTGTTGAGTGGCTGAACTCAACGCCGCACTTAGACACCAAAGCGATGAAATGAAATGGATGGAACCCACAACCAGTCGGTTTTACAGTCACACTTTGTGCCGCTGCGCCACGACTGGCCTTGACTTATAGAAATCAAAATAATATCAATATAAATTAAATTTATAAATATTATGTAACATAGCAATATTACATTAAATTTGTTACAGAAATATAAACTAAATGTATAACAAAATTCGTAGAGTATGTACGCACAGTTTTCAATTTAGGTTGTGTTGCACAAGGTTTGGAAATTTTCGAAATGTTCAATCCAATAGCTTTTCCAAAAACCACCACGTCTAATATAGAATTGGCTCCGAGTCTGTTGGCGCCGTGACAGTTGCTCACCGCCTCTCCGGCTGAGTGCAGACCAGGTATGACCGTATCACCACATCCATTTTTGTACACCAAGGCCTGAAATGAACAACTTCATTAAAAGGTAAAAAGTTATTACTGGCTGTGGTTGCCTCGTGGCCACACGAGGCCACCACAGCGCGATGGTTGTGGGTTCCGTCCCTACTCAAGGAAATGGTATATTTAATATTTTCTTTGCTTCGCAAAGTGCGGCGTTGAGTACCGCAACTCAAAACGTAATGCCTACGGAAATCGACGGACCATTACTTCCCTTTAGCTACTACGCTGTGTGTGTACGGGGTACAGCATGACGCTAAAAAATCTTACTTAATTAACAAAAAATAGACAGCTATAATAGTACAAACAATAGTATGATATATATAAATAATAATAGGTTGAGTTAGACAGCCTGGGTAAGCGTCTGATTATTGTAAGCACGACGGTTGTTCGTTCGATTTCCACTCTGAGATATGAATTATTTTCATTTTCTCGCTCTGGTAACAAGTCAAAGCGCATGGCGACGATTTCCGCCGCTTAAGGACCAATTTTTCGAAAATTGGTGATGAGTGACCAAGCCCTGCTGTATGCGGAATACAGCATGAAACTGAAAGGAATACAAAACAATTTGAAATTATCAGATATGTTTTGTTCTGTCAGCAAGCCGGCAGAATACAAATATATATATATATATATATATATATATATATAGCAGCAGAACATAAGGAAGTGTACAGATTATAAAATACAAGGATTATTAATATAATACAAATAATATATAATAAATTTTATATATATATATATATATATATATATATATATATATATATATATATATATAAATAATTATAATAATACAATTTCAGTCTTAAAAACATACCTCGCCTTTATAATTAATTGGTATTCCACCCATCGTATAGTGTACAGTAGGCACTATAGGCACAGGCTGTGTGTATACGTCGGCGCCGGTGAACGTCCACGCTGTTTCAGAAATACCAGGAAGCCTCTCTCGAATAACTTCTGCCGGAAGATGGTGGAGCTGTAGATGAACGTGATCTTTCTTAGGACCAACTCCACGTCCTGAAAATTTTTTTGGACATACATTTAAAGCAGTGGTTCCCAACCAGTGGTCCGCAGAAGCCTAAGTGTGGTCCGCGAACGATTTTAATTTTATGACTGGAGAAGGTGGGGCGAAGTGTCTGTTTGATTATCACAGTTAATTTTTATTATACCTACATGCATAGTGGTGCCCGCTTCCAAGAATTATATAAAAGTGGTCCTTAATCAAGAAAAGGTTGGGAACCTCTGATTTAAAAGGATAATAAAGTAAGCAGAATAGCCTTAAGGATCTGAAGGAAAGTATTGATTGTGACCATTAATTCATAGAAAAAACAAGAGCCCTTGCTGTATAGTTTGTAATGGTAATATTATAATATCAATTTAAAGAAAAATCTGTGGCTTATTTTTAAACATTTTTAAACATTTTATGTGTGCTTATGTTTTTTTTTGTAATATACGCACTATCCTTTTTCAAAATTCTCAATAATGATGACGATGAATGAATGATAATACCAGGCATGACACATTACAAAATATTATGTGTCGATATTAGTGTTAAAAGATTTTTTGACCTTCAGCTAAGTAGAGTAGAGACTAGGAGTAACGAGTATATATTAAAATTTAATACTTTTGGGGAAGAGAAATAGCAAAGAAGATCTTAGTCTGTACAAAGTTCTGCAATACGTACTTTTAATCTTATTTAACATATATTATTGTTATATTTGCATCAATAAACCCAAGCACTTAAAGAAAATGCGTGTGCGGTAAGTACATATATCGTTCTAAAAATCTATTATATAAATAAATAAAAAAAATAAATCATAAATCAGCTTCACGCTGTATCCCGCACACAGCAGGGTAGGCAGAGGGTAACCTAATGTTAAGACACTCCGTTCCCCGCTTTCTGCCGAATTCTGGAGGCATTGCGTGTTGAGTGGCAGAACTCAACGCCGCGCTTAACCTCGACACCAGAGCGAAGAAAAATTTAAGTAAATATTTCATCTCCTCGAGTGGGGATCGAACCCACAACCAGTCGGTTTTACAGTCACACTTCGTGCCGCTGCGCCACGACTGGCCTCATATATATAAATAATTATAGTATAATATGAACCTTGTCGTATTTCTGTTGCTATTGATCTTGAGACAACATCACGGCTAGCCAGATCCTTGGCCTTTGGTGCATATCGTTCCATGAAACGTTCACCTTCGCTATTGACTATATAACCGCCTTCACCTCGACAACCTTCTGTCATAAGGCAACCAGATCCGTACATACCTGTACCAAATATTCCATCATATGATTACTCATTAATTATTCCAAGTCAAACATGAATATGAATAATAATCGGGGCATTATACATAAGGGATTCACGCTATATACCGCATTTAAAAGCAGGGAACCCGAGAATTTAGTGTTAGGACACTTTGACTCCCACTTTCCGCTGAATTTTGGAGAGTTGAAACTCAACACCGCGCTTTGCCTCGTTATCGGAATGACAAAAAATAAATAATGCCTATGGGAATCACAACCACAACCTGTCGTGTTTAATGCCGCACACTTGAGCCACTGCGCCACGCTAGCGTCATAGGTCACGGCTAGCGTCAGAGATAAATACAAAACAAAAGAAAACAAACTGGAGGAGTATGCAATATTTTTTTTTTCTATAACCTACTTATAAATTATATATTTTTTTAATTTATTTGTATTGTCTCATATATTTAGCTTTAGTATGTAATATGATTCATAATTATAGGTGAACAGGAAGTACACGTATAAATTTCGATTACGGGGCGAATTTTCGAAAACCAAAGAATAAAAAAAAGGGTTTCGTTTTTTTTACTTCTGTAAAACACAACCTCTTTTTTTCTAAAAAAAAAAACTTAAAAAAGAAAAAAAAACATACCAGTTGGATGAAACTGTATGAACTCTAGATCCTGCAATGGAATACCAGCACGTGCTGCCATAGCGCAGCCATCACCGGTGCAGGTGTGGGCGGCGGTGCAAGAAAAATACATTCGTGGGTAGCCGCCTGTCGCAATTATAGTGTTTTTAGCCTGAAAACTGTTTTCGAATATATCAATATTCTATTTAATTATTAATAGAATCTACTATTATACTATTGAGGCCAGTGGCGCAGTGGCACAAAGTGTGACTGTAACACTCACTGGTTGTGGGTTCGATCTCCATTCGAAGAGATGAAATATTTACATAAATTAATATTTCCATTTCTTCGCTCTGGTGTCGAGCGCAGAAAAAAGCGCGGCGTTGAGTTCTGCCAATTAGGACGCAAGGCCTCCAAAAAATCGGCAGAAAGTGGGGAACGCAGTGTCTTAACACTGGGTCGCCTCTGCCAACCCTGTTGTGTGCGGGATACAGCGTGAAGACAATTTAATTTAATTCAATAAAACAATAGCTCTAATAATTATGTTTTATTATTCTATGACCTCGTTAAAGAAAACCCATACACTACTATATTTTTGCCTTGTATTTTGCTATTCGACCTAGGCAGTTCGCCGAATATTCGCTTTTTGGCGTATCGCCAAATGTAATAAACGTTGCGAACCTAGTAAATGAACGTGTTTAAGGTCTTATACCTTCTGTTTCCTACTCATACGAAAAACAATGTCCCATAACCCTATTAACATAGATATATTTTATATTAATAGAACATGATATGTTGAATATATACATATATATTTATATAGCAGCATATTAGCAAGATCGTATTTCCCTCTAATAGAAATTTAGCGTTAGATATGTTGGGCTTGGCTTATAAACGCTGTAAATTTTTTATTGTAAATATGGTAACGTTTATATCTTAGAAGTTTAATATGTAAATAAATCAGCTTCACGCTGTATCCCGCACACAGCAGGGTAGGCAGAGGAAACCTAGTGTTTTTAGACACTCCGTTCCCCACTTTCTGCCAATTTCTGGAGGCATTGCGTGTTGAGTGTCAGAACTCAACGCCGCGCTTAGCCTCGACACCAGAGCGAAGAAATGGAAATATAAATTTAAGTAAATATTTCATCTCCCCGAGTGGGGATCGAACCCACAACCAGTCGGTTTTACAGTCACACTTAGTGCCACTGCGCCACGACTGGCCTCAACTATCTCTATAGAAGATACTATTCGTTTATATAAATAAATATTAACAATTACGTGTGGAGACTGCTGTCATCCATGTTTAAAGCGAGACCACCTAATACTTCATTATCTTGAACGAGTAGATCCAGAACAAAATACTCGGCGAAAAGGTCAATATTTTTGAACTTTGTGCTATACCCATAAAGTGTGTGAAGGAGGGCGTGCCCCGTTCTGTAAATTAAATAAAATTTCATTATATCGTATCGTAATTAAATAACTGGCTGTTGACGCAAAATTACGATGACACAGAAAATCTTATCCGTATCCTAATAATATGAGGCTTAATACCAAATGTATACACAAGCACCCATACACACACAAACCCATAGCCACTCACACACGCACAACACACACTCACATACGCACACACACACACACGCACGCACACACAAACAAACACGCATATTCTTACTTTACCTTACCTTATTATATGCATTTTTTTTTCTTTTGATTTTATTGTAAACTTTCTTTTGTTTAAAATATGTATCTATAATAGTTGGTAATTTATATTTATATTTGATATTAAGCAACGCTTGGGCGGGTGGGCGTTAATCGCCGCGACAGTGTTTCACTAATGCGGTTATTGTCGTACTAATTGTTTCTTGTATAACTTTGGTAAATGTTTGAAATAAATAAATAAATATTTTTTTTATGAGCATTTATGATATTGTATAGGGAACGGTTGATTGTTGCGGACCTCCAACTTTTCATTCTTAAAAAACCTAAGCAACGTTCAATTTCACCACCAATACTGACACCTACGACTAGATTTCGTTAAAAAGGCATGTTTTATGTTTATAAAATAAAACGTCATTCTTAACAAATAACGTTTTATTTTAAAGTTATATATTTTTTATTTGTTTTATATTAAAATTATATATTTTTTTAAAGGTGAGCCTTTAGGAAAATTTATTTGATTAAATTATATTGGGTGTTTATAGAGTAGTTAAAAATGTGCTTTCATTTAAAATAGTGAAGACAAAAAACTCCGTGTACCGCCGTGGTGTGGTTTTAAAAGAGCCGTAATTTTGGGACAATTGAGGTGATTGAATTGATATAATAATTTTAATCTATAAGTAATAATATGGAAAATTATATACTAAAGCACTTTTGTCAACCGTCATTTTACACAAAAAGTGAGACTGGTACTATTCACACTCCAAAAGCAAAATTGAATAAAGCTCTCTTTTTTGAATAAAGCTTTCTCGTTTTGTTCTTTGTTTCGCTTTCTTTTACTTGTATTTGTTTATATTTAATTATCTAAATAATTGTTAGTTTTACGTTAGTGTAGTCTTATTTTAGATTTAATAAGTTTAGATTTATTTTTTTGAGGCAAGTAGTGGCGCAGTGGCACGAAGTGTGACTGTAAAATCGACTGGTGGTGGGTTCGATCCCTACTCGAGGAGATGAAATATTTACTTAAATTTATATTTCCATTTCCTTCGCTCTGGTGTCGAGCCTCCAGGATTCGGCAGAAAGTGGGGAATGGATTGTCATAACACTAGGTTCCCTCTGCCTACCCTGCTGTGTGCAGGATACAGCGTGAAGCTGATTTATTTTTATTTTAGATTTATTTTTCTTTAAAAAATGGCACGAAGAGGGCAAATATGGAAGTATTTCAATATTGCAGAACATAAAATTACCGCTTTGAATATGTTGTTAATAATCGGATTTACGCTCTAACCGACGTACAGCAGTGTAAGCAGAGGGAATCTATCGTTAAGACGCTCCGAATTTTTTAAGACATTGCGTGTAAAATCAAAATATTAATAAACAACAATTCATTCCCTCGAATGGAGATCGAATCCACAACTATGCCGATGTGTGTCCATTTTATTGGTAGTCTATATTAACTGTCAATTGTAATTTAATTTGTATTGGTAGTCTTATTCTAGAAACAAGGATTTTATATTATTATCAATATGAATGCCCTAATTGACCTTCTTCACTTATAATAAACAGTACGCGGATAATAGACGATCGATTTTTTTAATTATGTCTTTTGAAACTTATATTTAAACATACATTATATATTTAAAAAAAATAGAAAAAATAAAAAATAGACTTAAAACATCCGGCCTTGAACTAAGGTCTTATAGTTTAGAATTCGCCCTATATTGAGTGGTAAGTCTACCACTCAAGTTATTACAACCATATTTTTATCGGCGAAATTTACCTTTGTATACAAATGATATTTTCCCCCTCCCCTGTGCCACGACACCCTCAATACTGAACATATAAAGACAACTGAACGTAAAACTGAACATGTTCTTTAAACTGAACATATTGTTTGCTCTCGTTTACAAAAGGTTTCTGTGCTAATCTCTTATATTGCTTAAATTTAAGGACTAAATTATATTATTGTTAAACCTCTTTATAAAAACCGTCTTATAAAATCTTAGGTTAAGGCATTGTTCTTCTTTAAATGTATTATTTTTGCTAATTTTGTTAAGAAACAAAGGAAAGTGCAATAGAATTCAACATTTTTAATCACAGATTGAATTCTACTAATATGCTTCACTAATTTTATTTAACACAGTGATTTTTCAAAATTAAGTATTATAATCTTTTCAATATTGCATTTTTTCTGTTACACTTATAAATTGCAAGGCTTAAGCTGAAATCTGTATTTGTGTTAGTCAAAAAGAAGAAAAAATATATCAATTCTCTCTCTACTCTCCTCTAATGTGACCTTTGAGTTAATATGAATTGTTCGGTTATATCATCAAGTACAGCATGGAGTCTATCTACTATGTTTTTTTTTGGACTGCTTATATATATTTTTATATACTTGTACAGTAATAATGCTAATTTGAGCTTTTACTGTCAGTAAATTGAGACTAAAAATAAAATATCTTGTATAGATATTACACAGAATGATGATTTTTTTAAATTTTTGTCTTAACTTTGTTGTGTTGTTGGATATTGCTAATCTTAGAATTGGCTTAACCAATTTAAAAGTGGTTTTCAATATTGGACTTTGGCAAGCTTTCGTTATATGTTTTATTACAATTGGTTCATAAATAAAAAAGTTATGTCAATTTAAAGCACTTAGTTCGACAAATTTGTTAATTGCTATAAAAGTGATGGTTATACAAATGTTTTACTGAATTGGCTTAATCTTTAGCTTTCAATTTGTATGATGATAAAAAACTTGTGGGGTAGGTTAATTACTTTAAAAAAAGTTTTTTCCTAATATTCAGCTGATTAAAGTAATGAACTAAATTTTCTTACCTGCCAGTAGTGTGTGTGTGTCTTTTTATTCTTTTATTTTTTGTTCTCTTACAAAATTGCATCAATCTGTTATAATGGAATCCATCAAGCACTCAAGCAATACAAGCAATCCAACAAGACTTGACACAAATTCAATTCCAAAATGACGGAGTTCTCTTCAGGCTAGCCCAACTTCTAACATATATAGTAGTGCAGTTCAATAAGTTCAGATCCTTTGTATTAAATGCCCTTGAAAATCTTCAGAATCAAGTTGAGCTCCTTACTAGGCAGTGCGATAACTTTGAAATGCATAGCAGAAGAAAAAGTACTATCAGTACATGGTGTTGTAGAGAATAAAAACGGTGACATTGTTCCACATGTGAAGCAAGTTTTAGCTGAACATCTTAAAGTTTCCAGCATTGATGATGTCAGCAGATGAGAGCGCCTGAGAAGTCTCACAAGGGAAACCTAGACCCATTTTGATAAAATTTCGCGATCTGTCTCTTAGGAAAATCTCAAATCTGGTATTCGAAGGCTTAAGAATACTACTCTCTCTGAATATTTTACAAAAACCAGGCACGAAGCTCTTATGGTGGCTCGACAACGCTTTGGTATCTCCAAATGTTGGACCAAAGGTGGAAATATTATTATAATTAACCCGGACAAGAAACGTCATAGCGTAGTCTCGTGCGCTGTTTGTTCTCAATTTTATGTCCTCTTAAAGTTAGTTTTACTTACTAAATTTAATATTTAGTATTTGGCACTTTGAATTTGTAAACAAACGCTGTTATGACAGCTGAGTGTTGTCACCATAGATTATTTAGCAAGATCACTAAAATCCGGTTCGTTACACGTTAATCATTTTATTTTATACATATTTTATTCTTTCTTTTCTTGTTTTTCTTAGTACATTGCTGACAGGTGGATGAAGTTTGGATATAGATTTATACATATTTGTTATTTCTTAGCGTACTTAAAATCTATTTAATCATATTTAATATATCTTTATCAGTAAAAACATAAGTATTTTTTTTTAAATATATAAATTATCTATTAATGCTTACATATTATATTTTTATATATAATATTTTTTCTTATTTTTATTTATTATATTTATATAACCCATCTAATTTTATTCTCTCGTTAATTAACAAAAACAATCCCGCAAAAACTTGGAAATTTCTGAACGCGATGGGTATATGGCGCATGGTGGTATATGGTGGTGGTATTTCCTCTTCTCTCCTGTTTCACTAGCGGAGGTTCGCAAGCATGTGTTGTCTTTTAAATCAGACACTACGGGATTTGATAATATTAGTCGATCATTTTACTTACACTTAAATCTATTCTTCCTGTCCTGTGCCATATTTATAACTTTTCTCTTGCATTGCGTGCAGTTGTGATCCCTATTCCTAAATACAGTACAGTTCCTAGATACAGTTTTGAATACCAGCAAGTGACTTTACTTGCTCTGCTAGATTTTTCTAACGCATTTAACACAGTTGAATTCGATGTTCAATTAGCAAATTTAAGATCTATTAACTTCTCCTCGAAAACTACTGAATGGTTTTCCTCTTACCTTCACGGACGCAGACAAAGCATCAAGCTTAACGGAAAAGCTTCATCAACATGCTGTATCAACGCCGGCATCCCACGAGGTAGTGCACTATCACCGTTACGCCGATGACTTGCAAATTTACACAACTGTTAAACCATCTTACCTCAAGGGCCGCTTTAAGTTCCGGGGTCAGACACCCTACATTCCCAAAACCTCCGTTCCCGCCATAACTATATCCTATGCCTCACGAAATGCTATAGTGACTCTTACTTACATAAATTTATTTTAAAATCTTACAATACAAATAAAGAAAAAATCGGAAAAGTAAAAATCTATTGATACATTATAGAAAAAAATAATTACAAATTTATATTTGTGTTTGTAGTTCATTTCTTACAAAATAAATGTACGACTATGTGCCTGCACACTTAAGTTTGTTATCTGTATTCACCGCGTCATTAATAATAATAATAATTTATTCATATCAAAATTACAAACTAAATAATAATTTATAACGATAATAACCGCATTAGTTATAAACTGTGTAGCAGTTATTAACGCCATTAAAATTTATAAGGTATTTCCCAATAGTTATCCTGAAATTCCTACTTAAATAAACATTTGTATATTTCAAGCGAGCGGCCGATAGTTAAAAAATAAATATGTGACGTTGTTATAAGTACAAGAGATGGTTGTAAAAAAATAGTAAAATCGGTTAAGGTGAAGAAAAAGATGAGCTGCTATTGACAGCTTACCGATCAGCAACAGCGCACGTGCGCTTCGCAATCTCTTTGCCGTTTTTAATGGTGCCACCACCGAAGGATCTCTGGTAAATTTTTCCGTCTTTCGTTCTTGAAAATGGCATACCCATATTCTCTAATTCGAAGACACAGTTGGGCGCGTTGCGTGTCAAATATTGAATAGAATCCTAAAAAAACAAAATCGGTATAACTAAGGTAACTTTAAGTTCAGAAATTAATTAAAAATCTGATTTGATTTTAAATAATAATAATAGAGACCAGTCGTCAGTCGTGGCGCAGTGGCACTGACTGTGACTGTAAAATCGAATGGTTGTAGGTTCAATCTCCACTCAAGGAGATAAAATATTTACTTAAATTTATATTTTTATTTCTTGGCAATAGAAGTCGAGGTGGTGGTGGTCTAGGTGTCGAGGCAAAGCGCGGCGTTGAATTCCGCCACTCAACACGTAATGCCTCCGGAACTCGGCGGAAAGGTGTGTCTTAACACAAGGTTCCCTCTGCCTATCCTGTTGTGTGCGGGATACAGCGTGAAGCTGACTTAAGGTAAATTTAAGATACAATTATCATTTTCAATACAGCATATCCACATCTGGCAGAGAAAACTTTAGTCTTAATATACATCGACTTCCTGCCGCCGAGTAATAGAAATAAATGTAATTATTCTACCGAATTGTTATATTTTTATAAAAGTATATTTTTCTTTCTTTCTATTTTCAAGTGATAAACAACATTGATGTATAATGTTGAGAAGTCATATAATTATAATTATTTTAATATTAACTACAGTTAAAGGTTTAATTTGTACCAAGACAATACGTTAGCGAAGAACGCAGCAGAGACCACAGAGTAAATCTATTAAATATGTTTTAATACATTATATAGATAGATAGACCTTACCTGATCACCAAGCCAGTCAGACCCCTTGACGGTGTCATAGAAATGCCAGCGCCAATCATCTTCATGCATACTACCTGCATTAACACAGTTTTGAATAAAAAAATCTTTATTTAAATTAGCGGAAAATAGATTTAGCACTAAGGTTAGATTTTCAAATATTCTTTTCGGATATTATTCTACGTATATATAGAACACAGTTCAACTTAACGTTTTAAACGTTATTTTCGTTAGATCACACAAATAAAGTAAAATAGGCAAAACGGTAGGGAACAACTAGTTTTTTATAATCAGATCTCTTTATTAAACAGTTTATAATTTTGTTTCATCATGAAAGACCTCATAATACCACTAAAGATGTCCTCACCAATGGAAGCGTTCATACCGCCCTGGGCAGCAATCGTGTGGGAACGCGTTGGAAATAATTTACTGACGAGGGCGACGGAAAATTTAGCTTCTGCAAGTCCAACTGCCGCCCTCAAACCAGCCCCTCCCGCCCCAATAACTAAACAATCGTGTTGATGGTGGTGAATTGTATAAGACGTCCAACGTTTACACTCTAAACAAAAATTAACTAGTTATTTACATAATATAATAATACAAAATTAATATTTTTTTTAAATAATATTAATAATTATTATTTTTGGTATTTGTTTATTTTTATACTTTGCTTGAAACATAATGATGTTTACTTACCAATTATTTTATTCACTATTTTTATTTTGTGGGACCGTAGTAACTGGAAGAATTATATATTATAGTCACTTTTTAGTAGGAAAACGTGATGTATTGTATTACATTTGTATGCTTATCACACTTATAAAATGAAACAAATTTAAACTTACCAACGCCATGAGTACTTTTTAATCTTAATATATATATAATGTGATTTCAAATAAAATCTCACAATTATATTTATGACAAAGTCACAAAATGTGTTAGTATATCCTGCCAGTTTTTTTGTAAATTGACCTCTTGATCACGGATGTCTCGTAACCTCATAGATAATACCGTAGTTGTAAACTGGGGTATCCGGATTTTTTAAGCTTATATTGAACCATTTTCTTTACTAAACCTAATATTTTATTCGTTTTTATTTAAAGAAAAAAAAATTATATGCAAACTTTCAAGCTTTTTACTATGTGGTAAATGTAAAACCAGTAATAATTCATACTTTGCTTACAGCATTGATTGTTTTATATATTTAAAGTTTGGCATTGCTAGAATGTATTGTTAGTAACAGGGAACACATTGTGTTCATTGGGATACTATCCCAGTAGAAAATATGTACCGTTAAATGGGGTGGATAGAAACATTTCTAAAATTTAAGTAAGTAACAGACTGTTACTTAAATTTTAGAAATGTTTCTATTGTACAAACGAGTAAGAATGCCCAAGATATATATACAGCTGTCCTCGGCTGATTTTTGCAAAGGAATCGCAACCAATAAGAATTTCGACGTAGATCGATGGGAATTTATATTCCCATCGATCGAAAAAAAATATTATATAAAAATATAAAAATTATGTAAGCTAGGTATTAAATTTTAAACAAACTGAAATAAAATAAATAATGGTCTAAAATACAGGCTAAAAAACTTAAAGGTCGTGCCAAATACGTTTCTTCAGTTGCAGTACGGAAGGATCAAGTCGGTCATTGGTCTGCTTGGGCCGAAAAAAAAATCGTGGCGTAGCATTATGTTACATTAAGCAAAACAATTGTTTTAAAACTCTTTACATCTCAGTTTTATTATGCCTTTATAGGACAGTGTGACATATCTGTAACTCTCCCTTCATTTTAATTTTCTAGGTATATAAATAAAATTTCGCTAAAATAAAACAAAATAGTTGTTTATTAAAAATATTTTAGTAAAAAAACGCCATTGACATATAAAGGGTTAAATATATATGAAAAAGTAATAAATGGATATTTTTAGGATCTATTTCACTTTGGAGAAGTTCAAAGTTGAAATGAGCTGTCACTTATCCGCCCGTTACAATCACGCGATGCCGTATCGCGTCCTACCTACATTTACTATTATTGTTTAATGAAATTTAAATATATAAGTATATATATTTTTTACATCACAAATTGAGTTATATGTTACAAGGCGATAGTAGCAAAATCTTCGTATATTATATTTTTTTATATTTCTAGGGAATAGTATTAGAAATGACGTTGTCTATTGCCATACGCCTTAGCTTGGTTATAACCTACTGCCAGACATTGAAACTTAAAACTAGATGGTTAAAGCTAAATCCTACTTTTTTAACAGCTTCATGCTGTATCACGCACACAGCCGGGAAGGCAGAAGGAACCTGGTATTAAGACACTCCATTTCCCACTTTTCGCCAAATTCTGGAAGTATTGCGCGTTGAGCGACGGTACTCATTTTTTCATCTGTTCTAGTGTGGATCGAACCCACAACCAGTCGATTTTACAGTCACTCTTTGAGTCTAATTTATTTAAAAACTTCATAATATATATCAAATTGAAAAAACGACAGGATGTACTTGTATATGCTGATGTAAATAATGCTCTTTCGAATATAGTTCATTGGTTTAGTGCTAGTTACTATTGAATAATAAAAAAAAGTACATATAAGACCTTCAGAACTGTTGTTGTTTGACTCTTTAGAGCGTATTTCCATTTTACAGGGTTTCCTTTTACTATGTAACTAAATAATCGATTAAACGACTATCAAGTTGGCCACGAAAATGTTGGCCGCTTTGAGAAGAGAAGGAGAAAGCTCCTTTTCCTCCATAGCCGCTCCCGGGCACGACTCGGATACCATCAAAATTTGTGTGGAGTGTAAATGGATTAATTGAAGCAGCATGGTATGAGTAATAAATTATCAGCATTTCGTCCGATAGTAGCGTACAGTATTTATTAGTCTTTTTTCAAATGAATCGATTGGTAAAGTAATTTATCACTTGTCGATCTCACACCGAACACCATTCGTCATTCATTGGTCGATAATACTTACAGGCGACTTATAAAAAGTATATTCTAAAACAAGCTACTTCTAATACTGCTTCTATAAATCACTTTAAAAAAAATCCAATATTGATAGACATAAACTTAAATTAAATATTTTTTTCTTTGTTTCTTGAGTATCCCGCATATAGCAGGATAGGCAGAGGGAACATAGATTAAATAAACAGCGTTCCCCACTTTCCACCGAATCAAAGTTTAAAATGAACCAACAAATTATACGCAAACGTCATTATTTACTTATATTATGCAATCATGGACTTCATTTAAACAGCAAACCATGTTAAGTTTATTTTTAAAAAAAGGTCACAACGCGGACGTCATCAAGATCGAGCTTAATAAATAACTGATTTGATAAGCGCTGACATTAATAAGTCTCTTTGTGGCATAAATAATTTGAAACACATAGTGAACAAAAGAAGTAATTAATAAGTACTTGCCAATAAAATGTAGTTGATTTTGAATTTTGTAAGTGTAGGTCGGACAGTACGTACCTAATATGAATTTATAACCGAAAGAAATAATAGAAGGTGAAAGAAGAAAGAGATTTTTAATTCTTAAGTCTTAATTTAGTGTATGTACCTTACGTATTCATCGTTGGTATGTAGGTAATATGTTTGTATATAAGATATATAAGAAAATATAAAAATGATTTTATTACAATGTATTGAAAATTAGAATTTGAACCCGCGCTCTTTGAAAACCGTCCAAGCGTACCAACTATGCCATACGTTCTCATCGATCTACGTCGGAATTCTTATACTCTTGTTAAAACTTATTTATGTTGTTTAGCATCTCTGTAGGGAGATTATTCCAAATTTGTGCTACCCAAAGATAATTAATTACTAAGAAATATCATTTGGCAAGAGAGAACATAATTTTTAAATATTTTAACATTTTTAAAATGTTATTCAACACTTAGAAAAGAAAAATACTTCTTTAGAAAACATGTAAAAAATTTTACGTAGCGGGATTCGAACCCGCGCCTCTTTGGATACCTTCCAAGCGCTCAAGACGCTATAGACTATAAAAATTCGACATGTCTCCGTTCCCCACGGAAAGTGGAGAGCGGAGTGCTATAGCACTAGGTTCTCTCTGCCTATCGTGCTTGCTAATACGCGGGATACAGTGTGAAGATGTGATCTATTGGTTTTCAGCTAAATTGAATAAAACTATTTTTTAGCAAAAATTTTGCATACATACATGCATTATATATTGAAACAAGTATGTAATTCAGTGTATTAAGTTAATAATTCAGTAGTTTAACCGGACAAAGTCGCGAGCGGGCCTGTAGTGAAGTAATAAAAACATAAGTAAATGACTTTTTTTTGCACAAGTGACACAAAAATCAACTTTATGTATGCAATATTGACTATTCCGTAAAAGATCTGACCGAAACCATCTACCTTTAGTTCTCTGTATTTAGTTAAGTTAAATCAATTATGTCCGGTTTCTTAGAGCTCGTATTAATGGTGCCCACATCGTCACAACAGGACGATCACAAAAATGTCGATGTATTTGGTCTGGATGAAAGCAAAGTAAGTGGATCTTCGTAATAAAAGATTGAATTGCGAATCGACCACGTTCTGCTGTTATTCAGAAATCACTCGAAATTCTCTCGAAGTGTATCCTATACTATTGCTAACTTATATGGTTGGGTTGTGAATTTTCTGCGAAACGAACTGCAGTGAACCAGATATTGATCGTGACAATCATATTGGTCCCATACGGATTGCATTGCTTGTCTCAATAGCGGTATTTGAGGTGATTGGCGGTCCATGTTTCACGTCACGTCTCATGGGCACAAATCTGGTGGGCACAAGTTTTCTCGGGCTCCGATAGTTGTTAATTTTCACCTCTTTGTCTTTGTCTCACCTTTCACTACAAAATCTTTGTTTCATTGACAGAACTATTATTTAGAGCCCGGCTATTAAGTTCAAGTTGTAATAAATTTATTATTTTATATTATTTTAAAGAGGATATATACGATGTGAATCTAGAATTATTCACAAATTTTATTAAAAGTAAACGCACACACACACTAATTAAAATACTGGCGGTAAAGCTAAACACCCATCGAAACGGCTAAAGCTATATTTCGTTGCCTGTCGACTCGACGGAGCTAACCTCCTATAGCGGGTTTAGGTGGAGATAGAAACGCTTTTTGGAGGACCGATGTCGTATCGACTTGGAAACACTATTGTAACAAGATAATATAATGTCTGGCATTATACCACCCGCTATTTAATATAATTATATTCGGTCTTATACTTCAATATGATATGATAGAATTAACAATAATAATTTATGAGGATAATTATAATATACATAATAGTTATTTAATAAAATATAATTAATTAATAATAATATGAAGTATACTACTTTTATAATGTTTATGTATAATTATTTGATATCGAGAAATGGAACGTGTTTAAATATAAATTGTAAAAGTGGGTAATTGTATTTTAAAAAGAGTATAAAATAGCATGTATCGATTGTACGAGATATAAATTTGTAAACCTCTCAGCAATGTTCTCTACATTGCTGCAAAATTCTGGTTTTACTTCCGCCCCACTGAAGAACTCTCGCCATTCGCCTTCGTCATACTACCGCATGTAGGCCATTTCACCGTTGTATGGCGCTTAGCTGGAAACGTACAGCATCATGTTTCTAAATTAAAAATCCTTTATTTACAATTTCAGTATAGCTGGTCTGCTGGTCTGTTAGAGTTCTAACATATATTAGATTGTTAAAGGCTTTTAATTTTTATTTTGATTTTTGTCCAGCCTTCGAAATCAATTTTGCCAGAAATTACGCGCAGGTCCGAAGAGATGACTGAAGATTTTGAATTATAAATGTGAATATTTGTGAGGATGGATTGTTGCACTTGTTGCACTTTCACTTTGATTGATTGATTGACACGTGATTTTGAATTATTAGTCTATTAAAAATAGATTTGAGCGGGCGAAGCCATGCGTAGATTACTAGTGGATGATACAGGAGAAGATTATAGGAAAGGAAAACACATTATTCACTTAACATATGTTTATGTATTTCTTTGAACAATTTTATAATATGTGTTTAAACATACAGTCATATAGCGTACTCGAACAAGAAAATAAAAAAAAGCTTAAAACTGTAGATATTAAAAAAACTTTTTCCTACATACTTTCTTTTATAAGTAAATACTTTAGCAATATTAATAACAATAATAATTCCGATATGATTCTGAAATTTAAGTTTAAGCGGTACATTATAATCTAATTTAAAAATGATATAATTTGATGATATAGACTTAAACGATATATGTATATGTACATATATACTTTCCAAATCATGGCTACTGATTACATTATAAGAGTGCTACTCGTAACTTTAATATTTTATTTATCTAAGTTTATAATTGTATCTAGTACGTAACAAATAGAGGGTACCTTGTGTTAAGACACCTTACCTTCCCCCCGGTCACGATTTGCATATTTACCAGAGCGAGGAAATAAAAATACATGATTATTCGTTTCCTCGAGAATCGAATCCATAACTTGTCGCGATTAAGTAAAACGTGTGCGCCCCAACTGGCCCCACGCCTCATGTAATATTTAAGTTATTTAAAAAATAAATTATATTATGATAAAGTAAAAAGAGTGTATACTTATATTAATATTTAACTACTACTATATTTTTTTAATATGCTACTATTTCATCGAGTGTCCATTTAGAGATCATAAAATATTAGGATATATTTTTTTTAAATTAATTTCGATACAATGAAGATTTAAGAAGATTCCTCTTTCGCTTTCAAGAAATACGTGAGGAGATCGATGGGCAGAGGGAATACGATAGTGGAGTTCTTCTCAGCAGATATGGTGTTTAGTGTCTGTGGAAAAAGCAAATTTATATATATTAGCGACCTAAATTCGGCTTCGCCTGCTTAAATTTATTATTGTAATATAGCCAAAAAATATAACATCTACACGAAATATTTACATGGATTATGTAGTAGCCTATGTTATTCTAATGTATAAGGTTTCATCTAAATCCGTTCCGCAGTTTTTGCGTTAAGTAGAACAAACATCCATCCTCATAAACTTAAAAAAACCTAAATAAAAACAATATTTTCATTGAATCTCGTCCAGCAGTGTAGGCGCGTAGTCTTATTTTGTTTTATAGTAGTGCGCGTAGTCTTATTTTATATATTTCACTATTTATTTTAAAAACAATGATAGAGTTCGATACAAAAAGAGCATCGTTTTGAAGATTTTAATAAAAAAGACGAGTTTCGTGTTAAATATGGCTGACAAATATAATATTGTAAAAACATTGTAAAAACTATAAGTAGTGGAAGATGCGTAAAAACCTACTGTAAATGGTATTGAAATGATTAATGTATTAGATTTAAAGAGCAAGGTATATATGACCTGGAGGTATCGGAGTTGCAGAGCAGCTGGACTATCTCCAATGACTTCGGAGGCTTCACGGAGAGCTCGTGACGCTTTTTGTTCCCCTTCAGCCGCGATCACCTTCGCGCGTGCCTCCCGAGCGGCCTCAGCTTCGGCAGCCATAGCGCGTTGCAATTGAACGGGTAAACGTACATCTTTTCTGTAACATTGTATCCAATGCTGTATAAAACAAAATATTACAAAAGCATTTAAGATAATTTATTAAAAGTTAATGAATGGACAGGTTGTGGGTTCGATTTCCACTCAAACAAATGAATTATGCAATATTAGTCATTTCTTCCTTTTGGTGTTGAGGCAAAGCACAGCGTTCAGTTCCGCCACTCAACACGCAATGCCTCCAGAATTCGGAGGAAAGTGGGAATCGGAATGTCTCAACATGTATGTCCCTCTGTTTACCCTACTACATGCAGGATACAGCGCAAAGCTGAATTAATTTTATATAGAAAAGTGTGTCAAGCTATTCACAGAATGTCTTTTTAATCCGATGTCCACTCGCAGTTGGTAAAACGTTAGCGTTCAAATAAAAAAACCTATAAAAGGCTTTGAAAACGTGCACGTTCTTTGAAATTCAAAAGATAAATTTTATCATAGAATTTTACATAAAGAAACCTCGTTTTCTAAGAAATTTCAACTCCAATATGAAGCCCGTGGAGAAAGACGTTGCTATAGACTATTTCAACATCGTATTCTATTAGGACCCACCGGGTGAAGCTGAGCAGCGTAATATTATTATAGAAACGTCAGAAATTAAGTTTTTTTTTTAACATTTTAATTTAAATTTCTCTGCGCAATCTAAGTATAGAGTTTCATCACTCAACATGCACTATCCCAAATTCAAATGGAAAACAGAGAGCGAAATATCTTGACACTAGATTTTCTCTGACTACTCTAGTATACACTTACTCGATCAAGTGAAATCAAAAGAAATAAGTTTTGTTTAACCTTGTTTCTCTCTTTATAATATTTTCCTTTACCGACTAAGTAAATACAATCTTTAATTTAGCTTTTATATCTTTTACACAGAAAAAACTGAATAGATATAATAGTTAGAAAGCACGCAACCGATCCGTATCAATTTGCAATCCATTAGAGAGATCAATAACATAAATAAGCTTTGATGGTCCAACCAACACATTTTATAGTATAGTATATAGCACATTATAGTCTTTTTTTTAGCTTCGCGCTGTATCCCGCACACAGCATGATAGGCAGAGGGAACCTAGTGTTAAGACACTCCGTTCTCCACTTTCTGCCGATTTCTGGAGGCATTGCGTGTTGAGAGGCAAAACTCAAACTTCCCTCGACACCGGAGCGAAAAAATGGAAATATAAATTTTATATAAATATTTCATCTCCTCGAGTGGGGATCGAACGCACAACCAGACGGTTTTACAGTCACACTTTGTGCCCCTGCGCTACGACTGGCCTCCACATTATAGTTGTAGATAAAATCACTGATTAAAACACAACACAATTTTATATTTTACTTTGTTATCGAGATATCCAATCGCCTTGTGGTTTTTTTTTCTAATTTATTCATAAGATCTAACAACAAAATATGCCTATTATTTACTTATAAAATGTATATAAAATTATAATAATGCATCACGTTTTAATTCACGTGTTCCGTTGACAGTGATAATTATCTAACTTACGACACCGTTTATTTTGATCCAACATAGTAGGTATACAGGTACAAAAAGAATTGATATTTTTTTCTTTTGATTTTTTATCCTATAGAACATTTTTATTCTCATACAATTATTATGAGGACAGGATGTCTAGGCACATACTAAAGTAAAAATGCATACAGTTTTTCACTTTAAGTCACGTAAAAATTACAAAAGTGACTCCACTTAGAAGTATAAACTGTTGTTGTTTTTAGAACATCGAACATCGAAGCTTCGTCCTTCTCAATGATGGTAGTTAAAGAAAAAACTGAAACCTTAAAAATGATAATCTTTTCAAATATCAATCTTATTAATAAAATTATTCAAGTAGTAAGAAAATATAGCTGAGAAAATGTAAGTTGGTGTCGCTATGTCTTCTTTTTTGAAATTTTTATTGATTGTTGTGGCCGTCGTAGCGTAGGGGCACAAAGGTATGACTGTAACGCTACGGATGTGAGTTCGATTCCGACTCGGGGGAATGAATTATTATTTATTAATATTTTTATTTCTTTGCTCTGGCACCAAAGCAATAAGCCCGGCGTTTAGGTCCGCCACTCAACACACAATACAAATTTCATTTTTCGGATTTTCTCTCTATTTGCACTGCATGTTTCCACTTCTTGTCAAATATCATAGTTATATGTAGACTTTTATTTAAATTTATATCGACATTTGAAGTAAAACTATTAAGAACAAACCTAAAACTTACGAATGTACAAAAGTTGTGATTTGTACTAGATAACAACAAAGTTCCTAGACGCTCCCGACGACCACTCCTTATCACCACGCACATTGCGTCACCATTATTGATTCACTAATGACAGGTTTGATCCTAGTGTTTGTGAGCCATACAATTTTATGGATACCTCGTAGAGTGATTTTAATGAAATTTAAATCGTTAAGCTCAAACAATAAGGACTATTTTTCAGTAAAATCGGAGACTATGACCTAGATTTCAACTTTCAAGTCCATACCTCAATGTTTTTTGTAAACAAAACGCAAAGCAAATAATAAAATAATTTGATTGTTAAAAATAGAATACATTAATTGAAATAATATTTTTTATCAGTTTTGCTCTGTAAACACTGTGTGTATCCCGCAAACAGCAGGATACGCACTTCGTTCCGCATTTTTCGAAGCATTGCGTGTTGTACAGCGCGAAGAAATGAAAATATAAATTTAAATTAAATATCCCATATACTCGAGTGGGGATCGAAACCACAACCAGTCGCGTTTCCAGTCGCACCCTTGTACCATTGCACCACGACTGATCTCAAACAATATTTTAGTTTCCCATTAAAAGATTCATATTAAAAAACAAAATATATTGTATATATGAATTGTAATCTAAACATATTATAGTTAATTCAATAATAGTAGGACATAATAGAACTATATATTACAAGCTTTACCAGGCACTATCACAAACTTGGCACCAGATCTAACTAGCGAGGTTTGCCAACTCCCAGTCAGTGTGATATAATATTAAGTACTCACATTTCCACTCGCTCCACCTTAATACCCCAGGCCTCTGTTGCTTCATCGAGGGAGATCTGCATGTTTCCGGAGATCGTTTCGCGTTCACTCAGGATCTCATGGAGTGGCCTGGTCCCCATGGTGTTACGAAGGGTAGTCTGAGCTAAAAGCCTTGTAGAATGATGGGCGTTCTCCACATTAGCGATGGAAATGGTGGCGTTGTGAACGCGGTAGTAAACGACAGCATCGACAGATACTGTCACTGAATCTTTAGTTAATACCTTGGAGAAAAAAATATGCATTAATAATTTATATTATTTTCATATTAAGTACTTAAAACTGATTGTTTTTATGGAGGAAGTCCCTCTTAACCCCACTTACCTCCTGAGGGGGCACGTCATAAGTACGAGTGCGGAGATCCACGCGGGCGTATGAATCTATGCACGGTAATATGAAGAATATTCCTGTGCAAAATTAATAAGAAATATTTACAATTTTATTTAAGCAAATATATGTGAATATTGTTGTATATAATAAAATAATTATTTAAAGTATACACATAAAAATGTTAATAATTTAATAATGTATGAAGTATATAATTATGGTCATCATTTCCACGCTCTGGACAAGCGCGGAGTTGAGTTCCACAACCCCACACGCAATGCCTCCAAAACTCGGAGGAAAATGGAGAACGCAGTGTCTAAACATTAGGTTCTGCCTACCATGCTACAGGCGCTGAAAAAAAATCTAGGTAAATAACATTCCACGATACTTTCAATTTGTCACTTACACATTAACGAACTATCATTAAGAACTTTAAATATATATATATATATATATATATATATATATATATATAACTTGAAAATTAATAAAAACATTTTAAAAATATATTAATATTTTTATTACAAATTAAAATATAAACAGTATTCTCCTTACCAGGTCCCTTAGCGCCTCCGGAGAGTAACCTCCCTAAGCGAAAGATTACGGCTCTTTCGTATTCTTGAACGACCTGAAAGCAAGTCGCGACTTTTATACCGAGGTGTAAAACGACAAACTTTTTTTTAAATATATAATAGCCATTGTACTTTAAGCCCAGACCAGTTTATGAAAAGAGTTCCGCTTTTTATTTAAAAATTGCGAGTACAAGGTATAAAAATATGGTTTTGTTCAGAAATAATTAAGTTTTTACGTCAATTGAATAAAGATAACATATTCGTTATTATATTGTTTAATTGATTCTAATCTTTATAGAGAAAAACACACGCTAAGTTGGCGCATTTATATGAACATATTATATATATGTACATTTCGCGAGAGATGTGAGTGACAAGAGTAGAGCCAATCAAAGATTCTACATAAAAAAATTACATTAACTTTGTACGCCGGACATACATCCTCATTTTTTGTATGACAAACTTCCTCTTTTACTTAAAATAAATCGAACTCAAAATATTAAAAATTAAACTAGTTCTCGACCTCGATATCCTTGCGTTATAACTTATGACCCTTACTATTTCATTTCCGTTTACCACCCGTTGTCATCAAGAATAGAATCCATAAATTTACTACCGTTCACGATGTGAACGTAGGTACTCTTAGCTTGTTTTATAATTACATTATAAACTTGAAAAATTATTAACAATTCTTAAGGCTTTTAAGCATTATTTTTATTGATCAATTCGGCCTAAAATTGTTTTTGGATTTTTTTTAAGAAATTTCTTTTTTTATTATATGTACCGAAATCTATATATTTATGTTTTATTTAACTTATATATGTATTATATTCATACACACGCAAAGAAAACAATTCGATAGCGCTATATCTATCGACTTACGGCTAACTTAAAGAACAAGAAGCTTAGAGCAATGTTACATAGACTCCCTCATAAATGTGGCTGCTCTAGAAAAAACTTTTCAAATCAGATGGTTTCCGAGATTAGCGCGTTCGAACAGATGAATAAACTCTTCTGTACTATTATGTTTGTTTGGGTACTGTAAAGGAGAATGTAGAGCAAAGATTAACGTACTAAATATATTAAATAACGTACATAATAACGTTAAAAGAGCGTAGTCGGTATTCGTATAAATATCACACTATCATATTATGAATGAAATGACCATTTATTATCAAATGACGAAATATTTAGACGATTTTTTTTAAATATTCAATAGAAAACATAGTACCAGTGTTCATCATTTCAGATGTATCAATTAAATTGAATAGTATGTATTGTAATGCTATCCGAGTCTAATATAAAGTAAAAATATTATTTTTATTCACATAAACTCTTAGTAATCTCTCTAAAGTAAATTTTGCTTGAACGCTCCAAATTCATTTCGAGAATGTAAGGTAGCGTAAGCGTACCAAGTTATTTAACATATTTTCAGTGTAAAATTACCTTTATGTTTTGTATGCATTACGAAAATTTCTACGAAATCAGGTAAAGCATCTCTCCACGTTGTTTTCTAATCTCGCGAAAATGATTCTTCATTAAATTGATTTTACCCGCAAAACTCGAAACTCAAGCTCAAACTAGGTCAAGAGGCAGGTACACTTGAGGTACCTATACTTGTCATGTTAAACTTATTTATCGACCTATTTATGGGGAATATTAAGAAAAACGAAATTTGTGAATAGTTATGATAGCGGCATTAAAGGGAGTTTCATATAAAATGTATGGAATATGGTGAACGCGGTCTATTCAGTCTGTTTTATTATTAACCATTTCATATATCCAAGATATATATATTCTTTATTTATATTGGAAATTATTTATATGGTCATGTGTGCTTATGAAGTTACCATATGGACAGAGGCCAGTCGTGGCGCAGGGGCACAAGTGTGTGACTGTAAACGCGACAGGTTATGAGTTCTATTTCCAGTCTATGGAATTAAATATTTAATAATTTTATTCTGGTTTCGAGGCAAAGCGGAGTGTTGAGTTCCGTTTCTTAAAACGAAATGCCTCCTGAATTCGGCGGAATCCAACGGAAATGTCTTTATGACAACAGCGTGCCCTAATCCATGTACCGTCTTTCTACCCCGCTATGTGCGGGATACAGCGTGGAGCTAAAAAAACTACGTGTATTATAAATACACAAACAAATGTATTTGTCATTTTGGCCGATTTTACAAATCAATTATAATTAATTTTTAAAGAAATGAGTGTTTACTTAGTTATTAGTAATCAGTATTAATTAACATTCCAATTCCAATTCCAATTAATATCCTAAAAAAAATTACATCAAAATTTAGTTAAAACAGAAACGTGATTTATCATTTTAAACAAAATACCAGCACCGCTTTTTAAGAAAAATCTTCCGAAACTGTCATATTGGAGCAACGAACAAAAAAGCATCGCCATTGTTTAAGAGATTACTGGAGACGAAAGTTCGAATAGGTGTCAGTCGTAATACTTATATTTTTGTGAAGGAAAATTAAGGTATACATTTTCACAAAGTTATGAGCTTCAAAAAGCCAGTCGTGGCGCAGGGGCAAACTGTAAACGCGACTGGTTGTGGGTTCGATTCCCACTTTAGGAAATAAAATATTTATTTAATTATATATTTTCATTTACGCACTAGTGTCAAGGCAAAGCGTGGCGTTTAACACGAAATGATTCCAGAATTTGGCTCTAAGTGGGTGAAGGAATGTGGAGCACTAGGTTCCCTATGCCTACTCTGCTGTGTGCGGGATACAGCGTAAAGCTCATTTAATTTCTTAAATTATGAGCTTCAAATCAGTATAAATAAGCCCGCGCACCGTAATTTATACGAGAATCTTTTGTATATTTAAATAAATGACACTTCGTGGTAGCGTAAATTTTTAAGATTATAGGAACACTTATATCGTTTCGTATATAATTATTTTTCCTTCTCAAGAGAAATTGTTTTTGATTATAAAAAAAAAATAAGGCTTTATCCTTTAATATTATCTTTAAGGTATAATTAATTGTTTTAGGTAGTTTTTATTACAAAAAATATTAAATTATGGGACTACAAAGTGAAAATAGAGGCGCCGTATCCTTAGTGCCTTAAGCTGCCGAGAAAAACGAGTAAAAAAATGTTACTTAACTGATTTTCATTTTCAAGTAAAGCATTCTGTCAAAAAATATAATAAAAGAGAAAACGGACGCCGCACAGATAACTTGCTTAGGCACTGGGGTAACTTAAATAAGCTACCTTAATTTTCATTAAATGTTGTTTGAAATATCTAATTGAAAGTATATTTTTTTGTTAATATTATATTAAAATAAAGCTTATTAGTACTCTACACAACGTAGCGCTAAGCAAATCTCAAAACTCAATTCAAAATTATTGATTTTGAACTTTCGAACGAAGTATACACAATATAATAATATAAATAAAAACAAGCCACAATAAACAGCCACAGCAAAAGGTGTCTTTAATTTCGATATTCAAGACTTTACAAATTGTGTTTAAAAATTTCAATTTCACAAGACAAATCGCCAAGCAATAGACAGCTAATATAGCTTATCATGAAATAAAACAAATTATGACACAATCAATATTAAAAGTTATCAAATTTATTATTCAAAATTTGTTAAAATAAAATATATAATAAAAAAAATAAAAGATTTTTTTTTACCTTGAAGCAAACGAACAATGAAAACGGCATCGTGACAATGACGAGGATCCAGGACAGCACCACCAGGATCTTGCCGCACGTTTTGGATTCAGAATCAACATCTTCATTGGCTAAAATAAAATTCAATACATAATTTACAGATATATTCTTCATTGACAATTTTAAATACAGTTTAAAATATACAAAATTAAATTTGTACCCGCTATAGTCGGGTATAAATGCTGACGGCTGGACATCTCTATCAAAGTAGACATGAGAATTGAAATGAAACAATGGTCGATGAATAATTACAATATACGTAAACCGCGGTGGGGTATTTGTCGACGACTGACCTAGCCATGAGTAGGTTATGGTGACATTAAAAATTCACATGAGAAATGAAATATGACAAGTCGAACGCGGTTCCAATAATTGCTTTTGTTTCATATAAAATAAAATTATAATAAAATGGAATTAATACGTTGAGAATTTAAATGTATTGTACACATTCAATACGAACCAGTGGACTCGGCAACTACCATTGTAGTGGAGTCAGAGTAGCGCGCCAGGATTGTGATTTATGCACGTCCGCTCGCAACGAAAGAAGGGAGTTTACTGGCAGGAAGCTGTGAGCGTCATAGAGTAAGGGAGGAACCGCTGGCGAAGCACCTTCGGCGCAAAGTACATCACTGATCGTGGATGGGGCTTGAGACGGCTAACGTAAACAAGTAGAGCAGAGGTTTTTTTTAAACGTATTCTTTGGCGTATCTATAGTTTTTTTTTCTTGGTGGTGGGTGCTTGACTTTTATTTTGAATTGATTTTTTTACTTTTTTTTGTTAGTTGGAATTCTGTGGTAGTCACCAAATATTCCTAGGTCGGCAATGACCACTTCACCCCCATTTTTTGCCCCATTTTTCGCATTAAATTGTTTTTGCCAATTATTATAATATTGTATATATGTATGTATTCGTTTTTGATAATTAAATATTACGATGTTAATAGGTATTGCATTGATTGCAATTATTTTAAATCAAATATTAAGAAATACATTTTTTTATTTTGATCTGTCTTTAACAAATGCAATATATAAATTGTTTGTTTTCTTTTATAAATTAAATAAATACCACAATATGTTCAGAACGATAGTAATGACATTTTTTAAATCCTATGTTCCGTTTCTGTGGTTACATAATCTTTGCCTTGGTTTCGATAGTGATCCGCCCCATGCCGACACAGAGTTTGGGCAAGTGATAATATCTTCACTTGGTAGGAACAATGGCCAAGTAAATTGAGGACCAATATAGCTCAGTTTTGCCTTCTGAGAAATTAGCTTAGCGTTCAAGGTTCTTTTATTAGTTAGCAGTCTGTATTTAGTTACTTTTCCCCAAATGTGAAGTATAGCTGAACAGAATCTAGTGACATTATGTATATGTTCTTCCCCATTTTTAGATTTTTGTATAACACCATAGTAGCTGATGTAAATAATTTATTTGTAGTGAAGTCTATGTTGTTATTTTTTTAACGCATAAAAGTTATATTGTTAAGAAATATATAATTTGTTATTTTTACTTAACGTTAATTTGTAAGTATTTTAAATTTTAAAATAGAATTGATAAAAAAATAGACATGATAAAAAAAAATAATTATATCTATTTTTTGTTTGTATATTTTTTTTGAAATCTACATATAAACTGTTGATTTAACACGCGTTTCAAAATTTATACATATTCACCATAGTAGTGCTAAGTTTATTTTAAAAAATCTTTTGTAGTACGTTAAAATTTTACTTTCTATGTTATGTACATATTGCATGTGTTGTAGGTATGTTTATATATATGGGTTTGGGTTTGGCCAGTCGTGGTACAGGGGCACAAGACTTTTAGCGCGTCAGGTTGTGGGTTCGATTCCCACTTGAGGAAATATTTTAAAATATTTTCATTTCTTCGCTCTGGTTTTCAGACGAATCGTGGCGTTGAATTCTGCCACTCAAGAAGCAGATGATTATGCCTGGAGAATACAGCGGAAAATGGGCAACGCGAGTGTCTTAATACTGTTCCCTACTGTATGATATAGATGACTCTAAAAAAGGGGTTTAGGTACTATGTATTTCTGCAATGATTTTATCCTTTAAAAACATTAAATTTAGTAATTAGGTGAGGCCAGCGGTGGCGCAGCGGCACAAAGTGTGACTGTAAAACTGATGGTTGTGGGTTCGATCCTCACTCGAAGAGATGAAATATTTACTTAAATTTATATTTCTATTTCTTCGCTCTGGTGTCGAGGCAAAGCGTGGCGTTGAGTTCCGCTACTCATCACGCAATGCCTCCAAAATTCGGCAGCAAGTGGGGAATGGAGTGTCTTAACACTAAGCTCCCTCTGCCTACCCTGCAGTTTGCGGGATACAGCGTGAAGCCGATTTAATTTATTTTAATTTTAAGCATTAGGACTAACACTAGGCGTAAATCTCATAAAAATAAATAGGGCAAATCATTACCTAAAATGATCAAAATTTGTAAAATATTTCTAAGCAAATTTATAAAAGGACATAAAATGTTATATATCACTGATAGCGTACTTCGAGAGCCAACGGCGGTTATGGATTTCATACATCATAAATTATCCCCAACGATACAGCAATTTTCGCTGTCCTTATTTTTCGTTATTTTATATGATATTAACATACGGCTGTGATATGTGATCTTTTACCTAAATAAAGGTTATAACTAAGTATATTTTAACCAATATTCTAAAATTCAGCTGGAATTTGGATTCTTGAAAAAAACTGTAAAATATGACCCTCAATATTTAAAAAAGCTGGCAGAGTAGGCAGAGATAACCTGGGAACCTAGTGTTAAGACACCCTGTTCCCATTATGAGTTCAGTTCTTCACCAGAGTGACGAAATGAAAAAACATTTGAAATTAAGAGGCCAATCGTAGCCAAGAGTGATACTGTACGTGAATGATCGTGGGTTCGTTTTCCACTCGAAAAAATGAAATATTTAATATTTTCACTTCTCGTCAGCAACACACAAAGCCTCCAATATTTGAGGGAAGTATCTTAACTTCAGGTTTTCTGGTTTCCTCTGCAGACACTGCTATATGCTGGTTACAAAAAAATTGCTAGCACTAATATGTTATCGTATGATATAAATTACAAGCTTATATCCAACAGTTCGACGTAGTACCCAATTCTGACCTACATAGAACATTTTATCTAGAAATAATAGATACTAATCAAAGATTTTTTTTAACATTTTTAATGAAAAGTGATTTTGTCTAATGAACAACATGTAGGTCAGCTGTTCGCCTTTGAACATTCCACTCTTGACACTGGCACAGTGAGTCCATAGTATTATAATGAATATTTAATGAGTTCGCGAGATGTTATCATTAATTTTAATGCAAACTTGAGAACTAAATGTAATATAGACAATAATATAAAAAGTAAACAATGTTTTTTATGCAATGCAAACTACACTGTTGAACATATTAGGCTTGGAGTGTGAACCTGATAACAGCCTAATAAATATTTTTTTTAGGAAAGAAAATCTTAAATAACAAATAGATAGATAGATAGATAGATAGATACACGTATATATATGTACGTCACCAGAAGGTATCTTCTTTCATACTATTGTCATAAGGGTAAATGTAAGTTTGTTTATTTAAATTTTAATTAAATTCTATACATTATATTCTTCGAGATATAAGGACATAGGATATTTTTTATTTGAAAAAACCCATTCTTTATTTATATGTACATACATTTTCAAATATTATAAAAATTTACAAATAAAAAAAGAACAATAAACCAGTTTTAGGCTTTCAGCATGTTCAGTCTAAGCTGACAAAATATAAATTAACTTTTGTTTAAAGTTTTGACGAGAGAGAATAATAAATACAAGTGAACATATGAATTTTATTCCAACATTAACATCACAATACGTTGTTGGTGCACGGCTGCTGCACATAATTCAGACAGAAACCTCTATTGTCTACGTCCACTGGTGCCTCGACGTTGTCAGCGTGGAACCACAAGCGAAAGGGCTTCACTGTGCCTGAGAATGTAAAATTTTAAAATTACTGAAAAAAAAAGATCATTTTCATTTTGTTTTAGTCAAAGTCACACTTCGTGCCGCTGCGCCACGACTGGCGTTCGTAACTGGCGACTGTAAATCGACTGGTAATGGGTTCGATCCCCACTCGAGGAGATGAAATATTTACTTAAATTTATATTTCCATTTCTTCGCTCTGGTGTCGAGGCTAAGAGCGGCGTTGAGTTCTGCCACTCAACACGCAATGCCTCCAGAATTCGGCAGAAAGTGGAGAACGGAGTGTCTTAACACTAGGTTCCCTCTGTCTACCCTGCTGTGTGCGGAATACAGCGTGAAGCTAATTTTTTTTTTTAATGTATGTAAATGAATTTATTTATTAATAATAATAAAGAGTACGTGTGTATTTTTTTTTTGGTAGGTTTTCTTTGTTTATTTATAGTAGTAAATACATTCGTTTATTCTCTAGGGATACATGAGCTTGCCATATTAATTAAGGTAGAATATATTAATCACGATGAATTCACGTTCTTATTTAAGTTAGTTACATATATATTTTTCTATAAATAAATAATATGCCATTGTTTATCGATTAAATGTGATTGCTGTAAAATATATATTGCGAAATAATAAACTATAAGCTAATATCTATTATCTATATTTATAATAAAATCGTAATTGATCTGTGTCTGGAGACATTTAACAATGTAGTAGAGCCCACGAGAGTGATTTTTTAAGAGTTTTATCTGTTTATCTGTTTGTTGGTTTGTCTATTTGTCTGTGCGTTGATGGACGTTAATGCAAAACACGGCTTAATTGATTTAAATGTAGTTTTCAATATTGTATTTTGGAAAACTTGATAACATTTAGTGTGTGTTTTATTTTGATAGATCTTTAAATAAAAAAAGTTATAACAATATAAAGGTTTTTTTGACTATATTGCTGTAAGACAGCGTTATTTATTGGACAGAAACTTTAGTGTTAATGTATAGATATTATCTTTATTTACTAAAAATGTTATTAAAACACGAAAACAATCCAAGTTATCAAAAAAATAAACATGCATTTTCGCCGGTAGAAACTGCAAGCATCCGCTTGAACATAATAAAACAGTAAGAATAGTACACAGTATTTGATTATATTATAGTGTTCCAGAAATTTATATATTTTATTATAAAAATGTTACGGATCACAGTCTGAGTATGATATATATATGTGAGAAAAGATATTATTAGGGAAAAACTATCGATGACATGCGCTTTGATAAGTGCCTCCAATAAAAGTTTCCATAGCTCCATATCGCCAGCTCCACAGACAGACACCACAATTTTATTTGTATGTAATAAGAGACATAATAAGAGACTTGCTGTACAAATTTGTTTTATAGAATTGGCCAAAATTTTACTTTTTATGTTTAAAATAATAATTTTAATGAAACAAGATAATAATTTAAATCAGTAGATAAATAATTGTGCAATTCAAGCGGACGAAAATGGGAACGGGTCGCTAGTTTCATATAAAATGTACAATTATACATACTTAGCACTGACGACGATTGCATAGAAAGGTCAGCTGAAAACGTTCCGCCACATATTCTATCGGTACACAAGGCTTGTGCCGGCTGTATCCGTCCAACATTGGCCGCACAAGGGACCAATAGCCAATCATTGGCACAGTTGTTGGGTCCGGCTCCAGAACCAATCATGGAATTAACCGGGTTATTACTGTTGCCACTCAGGGTGAATGATCTGGAGCGATTGTTCACTGAAAAGAGAGCTCGTTAATTGATAGTTGTACCTTACCAATAAACATTATACTGGCTTACATTTGGTACTAATCATCTTTTAATATCATATATCTGACTTGTTTTATAATCACACACAATAATATTAGTCGATTTCGACTGTCTTATATACGTACTACCTTTTTAATTTTATATGAAACTCATAAAGCAGTTTACAACAGACATCTATCTACATTTTTTTAATTAAATAGCTCTTATAATTTCGATTCGGCTAGTATCCTAAATATAAATAGAGACATGACGATTTATAAGAACCCCATGTTTTACCATTCATCTACGTATCTCTAAAATTGGCTTATACAAAAAAAAATAACAATGAAATGATGTTTACAGACGTAAGAAACATAAAGTACTGAATTTTATTATATTATGTATAGGTGTGTGAATAATAGTTATTGACGTTTCCCGTCCTTGTAAATCTCCATTTTATCAAAATATATGTTACAGCCAAAGCAAACAAAAACCTTCTTAATTAAAAAAAAAAAAACATTTACAATCAACTTCCCAAGTTCATTTATTTCTACTATATATTTGATTCATATTTTGTGTTCCATTAATTCTTCATCTACTTCAACAATAACTTTGGCAATAAGAGTGCAAGTTTTGTTTCGACGTAATTAATATTAATGTTGAAAACTTTTCAAGTTCGCACTATAAGTTTAATATTGTTTAGCAATTCTTCAATACTTTTCTGCTAATCAAATCTTTTACACTGAAAATTCTTAATAACAAGTGAACTTTTCAGTATGGCCTTGTGGAATTAGAGGTGGCTTACTATAGGTACAATCCCACGTCTTATTTTATTTTTATATATTTCTTGAAAATAGCTATGCTTTGCTCTACTGGGATCGTTATATTATTACTGACAGGTATACTGTTGCCAATGGACATGATATAGTACTGGTAGACCGAGTGTCACGCCGCGCAGTAATGGTTGACGTTACTATCCCACATGATGACCATCTCGTGAAGGCCAAATAAGAAAATCTATCTAAATATTTAGACTTAGCCTATGAGATTACCATTATTTGGAATGTCAATGCGACTATCGTTGTGCCAATAGTGGTTTCAATTAACGATTTAATACCGAAAAGCCTCGACCACCATCTAAGAGATTATCGCTTAGATGTTCGATCAAGAACCGGATGCAGAAGGCAATTTTACTTGGAGCGTATTGTGAGGTTTCCTCTCTCTAGAGCCCCCACCGATAGCTTGGACCCTTGTCCCATCGACAGAAGAGTGTTTATTTTTTTAATTTTACATGTATTTTTTATAATAATTTTTATTTAAAAATGTAAAATTTAATCCTCTTGTATAATACAACTATATATAGTCAAAATATTTATGAATATGCTATAACAATGTGCGATTAACTCATTTTGCTGTCAGTCTTGCTTATATTTTAATCAGTATTTTGCTGGCGCAGCAACCTGCGACGGCATTCACAGAGTACTAGTTAATAACATCGTACTTAGTGGCATTTTACAATGAAAACTATATTATAGTTGTCAGAAAGAGTTACAGGCTTTGTGATGAAACTTAGGACATGAATGCCACAGTATATTTTAATAAGGCTATTAGTTTTTTTCACATTATATTTTTTTTTACAATGTAAATCTATCTATCTATATCTATACATATAATAAGAGAGTAAAAATTGCGTCGCCGTCTATCTATTGAATATTCGCATCTGTAGATTGAATGTATTTACAAAATAATAATTGGAGTGGTTTTAGGAACAGTAACAGAAACTAAATCCACAAAAAATATCTTTGTTTGTTTGTACGCGCTAATCTACGGAGAACTGGACGGATTTCGATGAAACTTTTTTTGTTGTATAGCTATTAAGTCTAGGTAACATATAAGGCTACGGCTAATTTAGAAAATCTGGATACCTGATGTGGAACCTTAACAGCCTGTCTAAACTATAAAAATTTAAGTATTGAATTAGAGGAAATTGGACAACATAACAAACAATTTCCATCCACATAACAAAAATGAAGGTCGGGAGTACCTGACGTGGAACCTTAGCGCCTACCTAATCTCTAAGAGATATAAATATAGCATTTTAGTAAAAGTTAAAATAAGAAGTTGTGTAAAGAACGGACTGTACCTGGATCAGGGCATGCTGTATATTGAATGCCACAAAAATTTCTTTCCATTCGTATGCACATGCCATAATCTTGATTACTTAGTTGTCGTCCAGAAGTAGGATCGTAATTAAAAGACTTGATTTGACCAGAAACTCCAGTGTAATATTGAAGACAACCTTCGTCAGCTGAAAAAATGTTTCAAATTATTTTAAATATATAACAGTGTAATGCCTTAAATCCTTTATTCAAGTTAATCTAATTAGAGGTGTGTGACAATAACCACAGAAAGAGATAATGTTAATAACTATAAAACATTGTTAGTTATAATAAATAATGCTTTTGCCACAATTTGAATTAAAAATCGTGACTCGGATTTTTTTTCATCGCCCTGCGTTAAGGTAAAACATTGGGTTCTTCTACACAACACGCTAAAAACATTTTATTCTTCTCCCCCGGTTGAGCGTCTGTCCGGAGTAGTGGTAAAATTTTTTTTAGTTTCGAATACCACAATATGGGTATCAAATTCAAGAGCTCGAGGATACGAGGATTTCAAAAAGGTATATCATGATTAAAAAATTAAGTGAAAAATAAAAAAATATTTATAAAAACCACGTATTACATTATGTAAAATTATTTTTTACTTTTTAGTTCGTTCTTTAAATATTAATTCTGAGATTTATATATATAATACACCATACTTTTGTGCCAATTGAGATTTTCATTTTAAATGTACCTCATTACAAAGGCCTTTCTTATCTAAAGACAGGAAAAGAATTGTATTAAAATACAACGCTACAAAAACGCTAAAAAAAATCTTGAGCTGTTGAGAAAGTATTTGGTTCAAGTTTTTCCATGAATTATATATTAAATACTACTACTAGAAACACTTCAATATTTAGAGTTATTCAAATAAATTATATGAAATACTCCATCGGAATTTCTGTTATATAAAGTTTATGGATTCAGCGGGTCGGCTTTGAAAAGGAAATGCATAAAAGAACGAATCAATATTTTTATATGAAGGATGTTAACTGACCAATTTAAGGTTAGTATCTACTTGTTAAGAACCGGATGTAAAATGAGCATTTGTTATTAGAAAATATAGAAAATTTTATAATACTAGGTACCCCTAAGCAATATAAATTAGTACTGTTTTACTTTTTTGAAAAACGTATCTTTTCCTAAGTATGGAATAAGACTGTTAAAAGTAGTATTATTTTGTTATTGTGTTTTATCTTTTTTAACAAAACATAATCTCTCAAAATGAGGGATTATATTTTGTTAAAATAGATAAAACAAATTACATTCACACATATTTTTTATATCGATATATTTTAATAAAGAACATTCGTTCTTAATAAGAAAATATCGAATTTAAATAAATTTATAGCTGTTGAGTTTTTCTATTAAGTGGTAAGTTTTTACGATAGATGCTTCGAATATTCAACTTATTCCGACGGCGACTGAACCTAAAATTAAGCTAAAAACAAAATTAAATTATGTTTGTCAAAATACTATGGATTATCTAAAAGATAGGATATTTTGTCTCTTAAAATCTATTTAATTATTTTTGCATATAAAAATATGCTATTTCCTCGATGTGTCGATCACTGGTGCGTTTACCTTAGTTTCTTATTTTTTTTCGTAATTTTTTTTATGAGCATAGAAATTAATGTATACTTACCGAATACTCAATTTTTACCTTTATATATGGTGCTGCAAGGTATTTGTGTAACCTTTACCTTCCAAAGCCTCTCGAAAGAATTGCCACTCGTAACAAAAGTCAATTTTACAGGATTTGTACTTCCAATCCCGGCGTCAATGTACACTATAAATATATTTTTCTTATATAATGTTCTTTATAATACGAAAAAATATTAAGGGAATTTTAGATTAGATACTTTTTTGTGTTTTATCTGTGCACATTTTCCAGTCAGTGAGGTCCCCAACGTTTTTTGTCTCAATAAGTGGAAGGATGACCATAAATAAAATTAACAAATCTTCTACTTAAGCTAAAAAAAAATAATTATCTACTATAATATAGAAATCTTTTAAAGTAATTGAAAGTTCTATTACTGAATAGGTTCCGTGCGGGTAATAAACCTACCTCAAACCTAGCCTTTGATGAAAATGTAAACAGAAAAACTATGCTGCTTATTAAAAGAGGAACTTTTTATAACTCACTTTTACCATATGGATATCGTTCTATACATTCTCTATATCTTCTATATGGTAATGATATTTGCAATTTTTTTATAAACTAACTTACTATGGTTGCCCTGGTTAAAGCCACATATTGCTGAGACTGGATTTCCCCCAGATACGATAAATTGATCTTGGTTACAGACGTGGTTGATCCTCTCAGGACCCGAGATTGTGAATCGGTCGAAGTCCAACCTTATATAAATAATATATGACTATATTCAATAAAAAAATCTTTAAATTGTTGAGAAAGTAGCGAGTTCGATTCCTACTAGGAAAACGTACATGTATATTCAACGTATTTAGCGTTGCGTTAAGTTATAACACTCAACATATAGGGTCCTAAATTCGGGTGGGAAGCCAAAAACGGAGTGACTTGGCTCTATGTTCTCTCTGCTAGATCTATCATAAGCAAGCGTGAAACTGAAAAAAATCTTACTTTAATAATTTGGTCAAATCTAGTGGGTTATTTATTGGTACATTCAGATGGAAGTCAATAATATAAAACATTTTAAGGTTTTTTTTTTCATTTTTTTTACGGTGATTTCGAAGGAAATCGAGATCGAAGTCATAAAATGATAGCAAGAGATTTTTTTCCTATAACAAGACATTTTTTTCCAACTAGTGATTATAACTCTCTTCTATATATCCAATAAAGGAATTATATTGCGTATGCGTTATTTAATGGAACTAGAATGCATAACAAATGAAACTGCTCTCAGTTAATTAACAATACAGATGTTCTCTGAAATGTGCTGAAACTTTGTTAACTGACAATGAAGATTATATAGTTTGGAACGAGAACGTGACAAGAACTCCGAACAGTTTCAGGAAGTATGTTATATTATAGTGCTGTATAATATATTCTTGTTATGGTTTTATATTAAAGAGTAACTCCTTTATAAAATAGAAAATGCTTGTGTCTTAGAGACAGAGATTTTTATGAATTTGGTAGTATAAAAACGTAAAATGTTTATAAAATCAACTAGCTATATACATGGTGGGGCATAAATTAACATTTTTTCGCTGCTTACATGAAAAAGTACGTAGTTGAAAAGTGCCAAGCGCTTGAACAAAAGTATCCACTCGGCTGTATTTCGTTCTAATTTTCATATGAGACGCTCTTAATAAGAGAGAATATTTTTAAATAACTGAGTGTTTTTCTACAATAGTAAAATTATTGATATGTTTTTTAAATGTTATGTATCTATAGTGTAATTTGAAAAGTATGTTATTGTAAACGTTAGGGTTATGGATCAGATTTCTACTAGATATATTGTTTTTATTAAATTGTTTTTAATTTTTATATTCACAGATTACTAGAAATATTTCAGAAATATGACTGTTTCAATAGTTACACTCATATATTTATAGTTTTTTGTTAACTTTCCGCTGTATCCTGCACATAGCAATGTAAGGTGAGGGGACATGGGAACCTAGTATTATGACACTCCGTTCACATTAAGATCCACTCTCCGCCGAATTTTGGTTGCATTACGTTTTGAGTACCGGTACTCAATATGTCGCGCATTGCCTCATTACCAGAGCGAGAAATAAAAATATCAAATACTCCATTTACTCAAGCGGGAATCGAACCCACATCCTGTCGTGTTTATAGCACGCTATTTTGTTTTATACATTTTATGAACAACGTTACAGTTCTACCTTATTTGACACACGTCAGCATGAGCCTTGATGACAGTGAGCTCACAAGATCCTGTTCCGTCGTATGTAGATGGGTAACCTGAATTAACAAAATATGTGCCATTTTCTGACGTGCTACTGCCACACGATGTCATAACTGAAACAAATTCTTATATACTTTTTTATTCAGATTGACGCTGTATCCCGCACACAGCAGGATAGGCGGAGGGAACCTAGTGTTAAGATACTCCGTGGCGAAACTCACGCGCTTCACGCGTCACGCTGTGCAATGAAAATGTATATCTAAGTAAATATGTTATCTCCTGGAGTGGGGATCGAACCCACAACCAGTCACACTCTGTGCCCCTGTGCCACGACTGGCCCCTTTTTTTTTAAGTTATATTATAGTTATCTTCTAGTACTAATGTATAGTTATAGAACTAATAACATTGTCTAATCGTCTCTAAAAGTAATTAAAAATGTCAATATGATTTCATAACTAAAGCATTTTATTAAAATATACGAGATGAAAAGAGCATACAAAAGCATACATTTTCTGTTAAGATTGCAAAATTAAATATTGTATAAGAACTTTGTAAAATTGGTTACTACTTTAATTTTAATACAGTATCCAATTTAACTTTTATACAAGTAAATTAGGTACAGATCCAATTTAACTTTTTAGAACGATTTTGCAATTGATTTACACGAAAGTTACTCTAAAATTAACAAAATTTATACTACTTTCTGGGATACTACTATTACACGATGTCATTACTAAAATTTAATAACATAATACATATATAGCAAAATACACACATATACAGCATAGTCCAAATCCATTAGCACAGTAACCATTTGCGGAGCCACCCCTGGAGGAGCACTCGCGTGCGGTCATACAGGTACCGTTGTCCCCGGACGCGCCCGTACAAGCGCCGTTTGGGAACGTCACGACAGTGAACAGCGACAGAACTGTGAAAGTTTGTTAAATTAACGTTTTAATTAAGAAAGTTTTTCCAATTAATTTACTTGTGCTTGTTACTAAAACAAAAAATCTAAGAAATTCCAAAAAAATAAAAAATTCAACCGACAATAGAATTGAAAGCAAGATTAATGTTTTTTTTATATTGATGTTATATAAGTATCTTAAAGTATTACAGCTGATCTATAATGTCAGTTGTGCAAGTCAGGCGCGCATGCAGAGGGTTCCGTACCAATTTTATAATTAAAGATCAACGGGAAGTACAACTTTTAAGAATCGGCTAATTCATGTTTGCATATTGGGTATATGCACTCTTTTTGTATTATAGACAGACGGTTTTTTTATTATGACTAATATTAAGATTTTAATTCAACTTTGTAATGATATTTTCCTATGAAATATGTACAAGCTTTTAATTTTCAATTTTTTTCCTTACTTATAGCTAGATTTTTTCTGTGGTTCTTGACCATAAACTTAAATATTTGGTATTAATTTCAGTTCTATACTCTTACGAAATCTCGAAATAAATGGTATTAACAAACAGACAGGCAGGCAACAAAGTGATCCTATTAGGAATTCGTGTCTTTTTCCTTTTGAGATACGGAACCCTAAAAAGATAATTTAAATCTTTTAAATAGTTCCGAAAATGTGCGTATACAAAGAGACAGACATTTTAATAATCACTGATTTAAAATCAAGTCAATTGTATTCCATTTATAAATGTTTTTTTTTCTATTTTATTAGATTATAGATAAAAAATGCATGCAAGTTTTATGATATTTCGCATAATGGCTTATATGACATCGATTAAAACTTAGCGATAATTAAGTAACTAGACACAAAAATTTGTTGCATTCTCTGATTCTTCTACCGCAATGCAAGAAAATCAAATGGTAAGCATTTTTAGCAAATTCATTTAAATTACATGATAAACAAAAAAAAATTGAATATACTTACATCTACTCTCCTTCTGCACGGGTGGCCAAAATCGTGCTTCAGCTGCATGCTGATCCGGAAATCTATTTCGTATATTATGACTTCGGGTCCATTTGGGAAAAGATAAACCACTTAATATACCCCGACCATTAATAAACTTAACCTGAGGATGGCTCACGTTGTTTGACTGGCAAAAATTCAAAAGACTGATGCACAATAACATACTTATTTTAGTCATTTTATTCGATTCTGTGTATTCGGTACAGTTTCGACATCCGTTTGAAACGTTAAATAAAGTTTACTTTCAATATATAATATGTTGGACGAGGAAGGAGAACAATGGTGTTAAATTTCTCCTATTATAACACGAGGACAATAACCACTTGACGATTATTTCTTTTGCTCGGTGATGATTGCACGCATGCAGAATCATCAGCACGGAACATAAGCTTTTATTGCCTAAATATTATAATAATCTGTTGGTTGTATGAAAGCTAAAATTACTACGACACGTTTATTTGTATAAAATAAATTGCACGTACATCTGTGTCACGCTGTTGTGGATATAGTATATGGGACCATTTAATATGGTTTTCAAGTATTGGTTGATGTCGATCAACTTTATCCATTAATGAAATCTGATATTTTTATAATTACTTTATTTTTTTTTGTATCGCTTCAGCATCACAATATTTCATCCCAGAAGCTAGCATAGCCTAGATATGCTTTAATAAGGCGAAAAATGAGAGTAATTTAAGTATAATCGTTTACATAATATTTTTAGTTATTTTCATTTTTACACAATTTAAAAGTGGGAAAAAATACAAAATAGACCTTTATTTTGTTTCACACAGTAGTGAAAACGAATCAATTTTTTGAAATTAAAAAAATGTTAAGTCTTTCTGATAATATATGTATACTCAAAGTTTTTAACTTAGTTGTCTCTCTTGAGAATTTGCTCAATAGGCTGTTAGCAGGTTTACACTCTATACGATATACCGGTACATATGAAAATTTAGGTCACTAATGCATATCGAGATGATGTTATGAGCGTGATGAGATTAAGAGCACTACGATCGAAAGTTTCGCTCAATTTATTGATAGTAAGCAAAGTCTCGCTTTTCCCTGTTAACAGGGTAGGCATTTGGAACCTAATGTTCAGACACTCCTCTTCCTATTTTCTGGGCGATTTTCCAAACATTGTGTTGAATGGCGAGAACTAGAGCGGGGGAAAAAGGAAATTATTTTTAAATATATTCCTCCGACCGTGAATCGAACCCACTACCACTGCTAGCAGCCAGTTGCTGTCCCATTGCACCATAAAACCCTCATTTGTACTCACACTTAATCACAGTCCATTTTGCAACTTTGCAGTCGATGTGTTAATCATTATGCGGTGACATTATATAAATTTCTTTTGTGTCATGTACTACAGTATGCGCATTTATAAAATGATATCCTACTAATATTATACATGTAAAAGTATGTGAGGATGGATGTTTGTTCCACTTTCACGCAAAAACTACAGAACGGACTTAGGTGATATTTTACAGTAATATAAGCTTATATATACTTCTTCTTCCTGGCATTAATCCCGGTTATTTACCAGGGTCTGTCTTATTGAAGCGGCGGGTGGCGGTTTTTAAATAGAGCGACTGCCATCTGACCTCCAAAACCCCTTTGTGGAGAGAAACCGCGGGGAGAAGAGTAGGACAGATAGAAAAGGGGGAAGGATGGATAGAAGGAGAGGGTAGGAAAAGGAAGAGATTAAAAGAAGGGGACACCACTTTTACGGACTGGACGGATGTGATAACAAGCGGTGGCTCGAGAATCCGGGGTCGCGTGCTCGTATGCCCAAGAACAAATATCGGACAGATATTAGACACCACCCTCTGGATGACATAATATAAGCTTATATATACATCAGAATAAAACATAGACTACTATATATTATACTAGCGACCCGCTCGCAGCTTCGCCCGCTTAAACCACAGAACTATTTACTTAACACACTGAATTATGTTCGTGTCTTGATATACTTATAATGTATGTTTGCAATGTAATGAAGATTTTTTATAAGAAAGTTGTTAAAACTTTAGGTCGCATTTTCGTACCTCCCATAAGAATCTTCAATTGAATGTTTGAAATAAAAACACAACTTATCGATACTTACTATATGTGCGTTTCTTTACGATAATCTCAGAAACGGCTTAACCGATTTAAATACTTTTTTTGTTTGTATTCTGGCAAACTGCCCTTAAATATTAAGCATTAGTTTTATTTTAAGCAGCTTCATGCTAGTCAGAGGGAGGAACCTAGTATTAAGACACTCCGTTCCCCACTTTCTACCGAATTCTGGACGCATTGCGTGTTGAGTGGCAGAACGCAACGCCGTGCTTAACCTTGACCCCAGAGCGAAGAAATGGAAATATAAATTTAAGTAAATATTCATCTCCTCGTGTGGGGATCGAACTCAGAGAACCAGTCGGTTTTACAGTCACGCTTTGTGCCGCTGCGCCACGACTGGCCTCAACTGGACTGGACTTTATTTTAATCGGTTCACATAAAGTTAAAACCAGATCCACGCTTTATCCCGCCCTTAGTAGGGCAACTTAGTGTAAGATATTGGGTATAATGTTTGACTGATGTGCGAAATGAAAATATTATTAAATTATAACTCAATCCTGCATGTGTGGATCAGACCCACAACGTCACGTTACAGTTACAATTGGGCATATAGGGTAAAATAGTTTTTAAGATACATCAACAGTGAAGACGTAGGTTTTTTTTCTTATTTCAAAATGTTTATTCATATCTATATTTCGTATGACGCGGTTACGCATAGGTACCAATAATGTAAACACATACTACTACAAAAATAGTACTAAAATGTTTAGAACTTTAAACTTTGCCGCCAATACCTACGACTCGATTTCGCAATGAGGCGTATGCGGCGGTTTCCCTTTGATAAGTTTATGTGTGCGTGCGTCGTTCTTAACAAATTGTATTTTATTTTACAACGAATTTTATTATTTATTTTGTTTGAAAAAATAACTTTTTTATTTTCGGGTTTTTAATTTAATATGTAATAAGCTTTTATAGAGTAGTTAAACTGTGGTTTCATTTAAGGTGGTCCTAACAAAAAAACTCTGTATAAATAAAAAAAATTAAATTAGCTTCACGCTATATCCCGCACACAGCAGGGTAGGCAGAGGGAACTTAGTGTTAAGGACACTCCGTTCCCCACTTTCTGCCGAATTTTGGAGGCCTTGCGTGTTGAGTGGCAGAACTCAACGCCGCGCTTTGCCTCGACACCAGAGCGAAGAAATGAAAATATAAATTTAAGTAAATATTTCATCTCCTCGAGTGGGGATCGAACCCACAACCAGTCGGTTTTACAGTCACACTTGGTACCACTGCGCCACGACTGACCTCAAAAAAAAAAAAAAACTCTGTATAATTGAGCATATTTAATATTTATAGTGATTTTTTGGAAAATAGATACCAATAGTTATTACAACCACTTGCGAAGAAGCATAGTTTAGGCAATTTTTTATTCTTATACCTTTTGAAAAACTACCAACGTTCTTATAGTTAATATATTATTTTTCCAAATTAAAAAAATTGTCTATGTCATCATAATGGCGGAAAAATTTGAAAATGTATTGTAATACCACATTAGTATCGACAATGTAGTGTTGATAGTAATTGAAAATAGTTATACTACAGGAGGACCTTCATATGCACAGTTTTAACCTGTTTTATGTATAATATAGAATAATATATTGTATAGAGGAATCACACATTCTTTTTATTCAGTTTAGTAAATACATTTTTTAGAGGTTACTCTGTACTAAAATGGCATGCAACTCTGTTCCCGCATTTACGTTCCTGATATATCGATATAAATAATAGAACACATATGTGACCACATTTTCCCACATGTAATCCACATACGCGACCACATATTCACACATGTGGTCCACATATGTGTCCACAAATTCTCACATGTGGTCCACATGAAAGACCATATATTCACACATGTGGTCCACATATTTTTTATGTAGGCTGTCTCCTATCTGAAGTGTAGTTAAATGGAAAAACTAAGAGGACCAGTGTGTGTGTCAGTGATGACCTATTGCGTTGAGAGACAAGGTCCTTCATCCTTAGCCTCATTCGCAGGCTCCAAGTCAGCTATGGAGACAGCTATTTCTCTAAGCTACTGAATTAGAAACGATGGTACGACGAAAGAAGGTTACCGACACATTGTTTCGGTAAATGAGCGATGTATAAATGCACTTTGTCACGAAAGGTATTTTAAATTTGTATTGAAACGAACTGAAAAGTCAACTTGAGGCCAGTCGTGGCGCAGCGGCACAAAGTGTGACTGTAAACCGACTGGTTGTGGGTTCGATCCCCACTCGAGGAGATGAAATATTTACTTAAATTTATATTTCCATTTCTTCGCTCTGGTGTTGAGGCTAAGCGCGGCGTTGAGTTCTGCCACTCAACACGCAATGCCTCCAGAATTCGGCAGAAAGTGGGGAACGGAGTGTCTAAAAACACTAGGTTCCCTCTGCCTACCCTGCTGTGTGCGGGATACAGCGTGAAGCTGATTTATTTGATTTATTTTTATTTTTATATATTAACTATAAGAACGTGGGTAGTTTTTTAAAAGGAATTCTTATAGAATAAAAAATTGCCTAAACTATGCTTCTTCGCAAGTGGTTGTAATAACTATTGGTATCAATTTTCCAAAAAATCACTATAAATATTAAATATGCTCAATTATACAGAGTTTTTTTGTTAGGACCACTTTAAATGAAACCACAGTTTAACTACTCTATAAAAGCCTATTACATATTAAATTAAAAACCCGAAAATAAAAAAGTTATTTTTTCAAACAAAATCTCCATATATAATAAAAGGATAGAAAAGTCAATTCTGTACATGAAAGATATAAAAAAAATAAAAATTAGGTCGGTTAATATTTCGATAAAAAATTAATATGTTTAAAGTTAATATGTCGACTAAAACTTGACGCTATGACGGTACAGTTGAGAGAACTGAGATTTCTGGTTGTAGCACTAGTTATATTTTAATTAGGTTAAATTCCCACTAAGTGGAAGAATATATTTATTTTTCTGCCCGTAAAAACAAACGAAGCGAAGCCTTGTGTTCCGCTATACTATCTAAAGAAATTGGAAAGTGCAAAATTGAGTAAGTGCACCACTATCTTATTTGAAATTCTTGCTTCTCTCCATTATAAATTTTCATAGGATTGAAATGTAATAGTGACGTCTTTGAACAATAGTATATGTTCATAACTGTTAAAGTTAATTATCGAACAAATGGTTTACAACTCTGATGATACAAAGACATTCTGCTTCAGCTGATAATATAATTAAAATGTCTACCGGATGATCCATTAGCCTGCAGTTTACGTTTTAATTGTTATTATGTATGATGTTACGTAACGTTTCTTTACGTTTATTTATTTATATACATATTACATTTAATGAATTAAATATATTTTATAAAAGGTTCACATATGTGATAACATGTTCACACATGTGGTCCACATATGTGACCACATATTCACACATGTGGTCCACATATGTGACCACATGATCACACATGTAATCTTCATATGTGACTACATATCACACATGTGATATGCCCATGTGAATACTTATTCACACATGTGGTACACATATATGACCACACGATGCCACATGTGGTCCACATATGTGACCACATGATCACATATGTGGTCCACATATGTGAGCACATAAACACACATGTGGTCCACACACGTGACCACATATTCACACATGTGGTCCACATATGTGACCACATGATCACACATGCAATCTTCATATGTGACTACATATCACACATGTGGTCTACATATCACACATGCGATCTGCACATGTGAATACTTACTCACACATGTGGTTCACATATATGACCACACGATGCCACATGTGGTCCACATATGTGACCACATGTTCACATATGTGGTCCACATATGTGAGCACATATACACACATGTGGTCCACACACGTGACCACATATTCACACATGTGGTCCACATATGTGACCACATGATCACCCATGTAATCTTCATATGTGACTACATATCACACATGTGGTCCACATATGTGACACCTTTTTCCCACATGTGGACACATATGTGACCACAAATTCTCACGTGTGGTCCACATGAAAGACCACATATTCACACATGTGGTCCACATATGTGACCACAGGATCACCCATGTAATTTTCATATGTGACTACATATCACACATGTGGTCCACATATGTGACCACATTTTCCCACATGTAATCCACATACGCGACCACATATTCACACATGTGGTCCACATATGTGTCCACAAATTCTCACATGTGGTCCACATGAAAGACCACATATTCACACATGTGGTCCACATATGGGACCATATATTTACACATGTGGTGGGAAAATGTGGTCACATATGTGGACCACATGTGTGATATGTAGTCACATATGAAAATTACATGGGTGATCCTGTGGTCACATATGTGGACCACATGTGTGAATATGTGGTCTTTCATGTGGACCAAACGTGAGAATTTGTGGTCACATATGTGGACCACATGTGTGAATATGTGGTCGCGTATGTGGACCACATGTGGGAAAATGTGGTCACATATGTGGACCACATGTGTGAATATGTGGTCACGTGTGTGGACCACATGTGTGTATATGTGCTCACATATGTGGACCACATATGTGAACATGTGGTCACATATGTGGACCACATGTGGCATCGTGTGGTCATATATGTGAACCACATGTGTGAGTAAGTATTCACATGTGCAGATCGCATGTGTGATATGTTGTCACATATGTAGACCACATGTGTGATATGTAGTCACATATGAAGATTACATGTGTGATCATGTGGTCACATATGTGGACCACATGTGTGAATATGTGGGCACGTGTGTGGACCACATGTGTGAATATGTGGTCACGTGTGTGGACCACATGTGTGTTTATGTGCTCACATATGTGGACCACATATGTGATCATGTGGTCACATATGTGGACCACATGTGGCATCGTGTGGTCATATATGTGTACCACATGTGTGATATGTAGTCACATATGAAGATTACATGTGTGATCATGTGGTCACATATGTGGACCACATGTGTGAATGTGTGGTCACGTGTGTGGACCACATGTGTGAATATGTGGTCACATATGTGGACCACATGTGTGAACATGTTATCACATATGTGAACCTTTTATAAAATATATTTAATTCATTAAATGTAATATGTATATAAATAAATAAACGTAAAGAAACGTTACGTAGCATCATACATAATAACAATTAAAACGTAAACTGCAGGCTAATTGATCATCCGGTAGACATTTTAATTAAATTATCAGCTGAAGCAGAATGTCTTTGTATCATCAGAGTTGTAAACCATTTGTTCGATAATTAACTTTAACAGTTATGAACATATACTATTGTTCAAAGACGTCACTATTACATTTCAATCCTATGAAAATTTATAATGGAGAGAAGAAAGAATTTCAAATAAGATAGTGGTGCACTTACTCAATTTTGCACTTTCCAATTTCTTTAGATAGTATAGAGGAACACAAGGCTTCGCTTCGTTTGTTTTTACGGGCAGAAAAATAAATATATTCTTCCACTTAGTGGGAATTTAACCTAATTAAAATATAACTAGTGCTACAACCAGAAATCTCAGTTCTCTCAACTGTACCGTCATAGCGTCAAGTTTTAGTCGACATATTAACTTTAAACATATTAATTTTTTATCGAAATATTAACCGACCTAATTTTTATTTTTTTTATATCTTTCATGTACAGAATTGACTTTTCTATCCTTTTATTATATCGACGGCAGCAAAGAGCAAACGGCTATCTACAAAATCACTAGTTTTGAGGAGAGCGTTTTTAAGGAAATTATGTAATAACTTTTACAATAAAAGAGCTATCTTCCTCAAATTTGAAATAGTTAATTGTTATAAGATTATATTCTATTTAGTATAGACAAATTTTCAATAAGCTTATTAGTTTTAAAAATACGGTAGATATCTTTATCTAGTCCGCTCGAAATAACCAACAAACTGAGTCAACTGCCATATATTCGTTTTTACTTGGGACACTGTAATTACTTATCCTTAAATAATTTTATATATATAATGAGTTATTACTATTCTTTTTGATTATATATAACTAATTTCATCAATAAAAAACATGTAGATTTGATTGCCACTAAAATACTGCAGTTGTCTCAAAATACTTCGCCATTATAAAGTTGTAGCTTTCGAAAGTTGCAGATATATTAAAATTGTTATAAGTTTCAGGTGCCTAATAAAAAAATTCAAATTAATAAAAAGCTGTAATGCACTAACTAAGGTAGATAATTAACATAATTTTTATCATGAACAATCGACCATACGTAATATTTAACCTTAACCTCTAATAGTTAACCGAAACGTATATTAATTCAGTGTTCTAAATTAAAGAAATCTCACATACAAAATAATTAAATCTTATACAAGCTTTATCGAAATAGAGAGACAACATGTCTAAATCATTCTTATGTCATTTGAGTAAATCTACAGAAAGCTGTATGTTGCCTATAATTTTCAATTTATGGATGTTTGAATTACCTTATTTATATATATCACAAGCGATTACCATCTTAGCATTTTTCTTATAGTAAATTATAGTAAAAGTTTACAATTACAAAGTTAAAAATCTGTCTTTTTATTCAGTTTTCAGAAAACATATTTTCTATTGCTGTATGAATTATATTTTTATAAAAAATGTGTTATCTTCAAGAAAATAAATTCTGTTTACAGAGAGAAATCGGATCTTTCAGGATCGGATCAGTAAGGTATTGGTGTAAGCACTTTGTAGGCCTCAGCGTTATTTTGTCTATTACTGGTATTTGCATATCGACCACAATCATATTAATAAAATCATAGACAATCAATCAATTGGGCTTCATTTAAATGATATTTGTAATGAATTACATATGGATTAATAACATTTGGATCCACTTTTATCTTTCTAATCTAGCTCCATTTAATCTTTTCGTTATTAAAATCTTTCTTCCATGTATATTGGGTTCGTGTAAGATTTAAAGTTTCAAATATCGTTTAAGGAGATTCCAACTACTTTTTAAGGCTCCCCATTAACTTTGACCACCTTACACAGGCATACCATTCTTGGAGTGTATATATCATTTTTCTTTTGGAAGATCAATCGATTAGGGCAAGCACACTGTCAACTTCCTGCCCTGCCTACCTGTCCCTTTTTTTAAGAATCTATGACATACATGCACTTTAAACTTTTCAGCATTATACAAGTACATTAGAAATACTGATCGATTACATTTTTGGCATCCACAGTTATCAGATTGTTTACCTTTAATTCCTACTTTGACTATATAATTATACAAGCAAGCAACGATCTCGGCCAACATATAACCTAATACTCTTTTGTTTCCTATATCAAAATTGTGAAATGAAAACGTAAATGTTTATAGTAAAAGGAACTTTATTCACCATAAGGGGTCGAAAGATTTCTTGGTAATTAAAAGTTACTGTTGAAACTTTTTGACTTTTGTTGGCTTTTCACTGTGTACTGTGCCACCTTTTTGACTTCTGATTTTAGATCTCCATGAAACTGTAGTAATAAATAATCGAATGTTATCTAGGATTACTTCCTTAAGTCATGTAGCCGGATTTATTTGGTTAGGGACTAATTAATAGGACAAGAAGCAAAGGAAGCATAGTCTGTAAAAACAGGAGTCTTGATCTTGATTTGGATATCTGTAATAATGTTTTCGCCGTAGAAATGTCTAACAGATCGTTAAGATATATTAGAATCTCATAACAATATTGTTCATTATTGTCGTCGTCATTAGCTGAGTTTTCTATATTAAAACTTGTTGTCGAAATATTTGGATGGCCAACATCATCAATTTTCCAAGTAGTTCCAACGTTAAAGAGAATCTTTACCAAAACATTCGGAAATCTACATATTTTCTAAAAAAAATCATATCTGTTGCTGTTTGACTGCATCAACTTATTATTGATGAATAAGATTCAGTAACCCCGCTGTTATAAAAGAAAATCACGTTTGTTTTTTCAAAAATTCACCATAATTCTTTGCATATGAATAAATTACCTACATATATTGTAATAAATGCACAAATTTTTACATTATTCAATACTTTGATAACACTAAATACTTTGATAACACTAAAAAGTAATTAAACAATGCATATATAGTGAGATAACTGATGATCGGACAAACTAGAAACGAACAAGTGCCAGATACCTTTGCTTATAACATGCGAACGCGCCGAATCTCCCCACGTACACACGGACTATTATATATATCCGAGTTTACTTAGGCATTTCTTAAAAAATTGGGTACATGTCTTTTTCTACGTGAGAAAATCGGGGTAAAAAACAATGTTTTTTATGAAAAAAAAATATTATAAGATAAAACATGGAATTCTGAGTTGAATTATATAAAAAAACGTTTTTGGCAAAAATGCAGTTGTCTTCATGTTCTTTGCTGCCGTCGATATATGGAGATTTTGTTTGAAAAAATAACTTTTTTATTTTCGGGTTTTTAATTTAATATGTAATAGGCTTTTATAGAGTAGTTAAACTGTGGTTTCATTTAAAGTGGTCCTAACAAAAAAACTCTGTATAATTGAGCATATTTAATATTTATAGTGATTTTTTGGAAAATTGATACCAATAGTTATTACAACCACTTGCGAAGAAGCATAGTTTAGGCAATTTTTTATTCTATAAGAATTCCTTTTAAAAAACTACCCACGTTCTTATAGTTAATATATTATTTTTCCAAATTAAAAAAATTGTCTATGTCATCATAATGGCGAAAAATTTCATTCATACTGTAATACCACATTAGTATCGACAATGTAGTGTTGATAGTAATTGAAAATAGTTATACTACAGGAGGACCTTCATATGCACTGTTTTAACCTGTTTTATGTATAATATAGAATAATATATTGTATAGAGGAATTACACATTCTTTTTATTCAGTTTAGTAAATACATTTTTTAGAGGTTACTCTGTACTAAAATGGCATGCAACTCTGTTCCCACATTTACGTTCCTGATATATCGATTTAAATAATAGAAATACAAAATTTAGGAAGGAAACACAAATGCAATTATATTGCATTTTTTCTTTTTTTCATACTTGAAACGTATTAATAAATTACATATTATGTATTACATACAATTAATTTCTTTTGAATATAACACTAAGTCTAATCAGCTTCACGCTATTTTAACAGATAACATAAGATGACATTAAAACGTATTGACATCACCACGTGATCCATCTAAACACAATATAAACTTTTATAAACTATGAACTCACAATCAGAATTTACTTTCCAAATACATATACTTTTTATTCTACACATCGCCATATGAGCTAATTCCGTAAAATATACCTACTTTATTATGTTTGTTAATATCACCAACGTTGACGTTTGAAATAATAATTATGGTAGACTGAACAAATATTGATTATACTTCTTTTTTTAGCTTCACGCTGTATCCCGCACACAGCAGGGTAGGCATAGGACCTCTAGTGTTAACAACAACACTCTGTTCCCTACTTTTCTCGGAATTCTGTAGGCATTGCGTGCTGAGTAGTGAAACTCAACGCCGCACTTTACCTCGACACCAGAGCGATGAAATGGAAATATAAATTTAAATAAATATTTCGTTTCCTTGCGTGGTCATCGAACCCACAACAGTTACACTTTGTGCCCCTGTGCAACGAACGGCCTCAATTTACTTTCTTCTTTTAAAATGTGGTTAAATGAAATAGTCGTAATTTAATTATGTCAGATTACTATTAACTGACTTCTTAAAAGGGGTCATCAATTGGGCTGTATTTTTTAGCCTTGTTACCTTAGAACTTTTGATTGTATGCACCGATTTTAATGATTCTTTTTTTATTTCAAGGCTAATGCCTCCCGTGTAGTCTTATTTTAATTTAGTTTATATCCAACAATGGTATCTATGAGAAAATCATATAAATCTCAAATTTACATTAAGTATATGCGCGACAAATGAACGTATAAGTCAATATCAATTCAACCGATTTTAATGATTCTTTTTTTATTAGAAAGGGTACATATAAGGGGTAGTTTGGTGAAAGTTTAGTTAAGTTCAGAGTGTGAAATCCCGTTGAAATTGAAGAAGTCGATTTTTTTTATTAAAATATATAATTATGTAATTTTTTCTACAAAAAATTCTTTATACTCCATGATAAAAGCTATCCTATAAGTGACATTAGGCTTTGAACTATTACCATGCCAAAATTAATTTAATTTCATACAGTAGTTATCGGTATTTTAGGTAATTTATATTTTTCAGTTTTTATTTTTTTTAAAGAAAACTATCATGAAATTCGGAATGAAACCCAAAAAAAATGTACCTTGAGGCCCTAGGCTAACACCATGCAAAAAATCATCAATTTCTGTCAGGTAGTTTTTGCGTGATTGACGCACAAACAAACCGACAGACAGACAGACAGACAGACAGACAGACAGACAGACAGACAGACAGACAAGAATTCTGCTGAGTGGTTTTTTAGGTTCTATAATCGACATATTAACCGACCTAATTTTTATTTTTTTTTATATCTTTCATGTACAGAATTGACTTTTCTATCCTTTTATTATATATGGAGATAAAGATGTTGTGTAATATAATTAAATGTGTATATAATGTTTACGTGGCACGAGTAAAGGTAAGTGGGGCTTCAAATCCCAGAGGACGAACTAGATAGTAATTCAATTAGGTCACTGGCAAAATTGACAGTTGCTAGAAGTTTATTATATTTAAGTTGATTAGTTTGTGCCATTTATGTATGTACATTTTTTTTCACGTTCACCTTCGACGTCACGCTACATCCTGCTTATACCTAGCAGGGTAGAGAATCCCTGCGCCACGACGGCCTCTTGGCCTCTAGGTACATACAAAAGTTTTTTACAGACTATATTCTCATTTGGCTTAGAGATTTCTCCCCATTCGAGGAGATGAATTATTTATTAATATTTTCGTTTCTTCGCTCTGGTGTCGAGGCAAAGCGCGGCGTTGAGTTCATGACACGCAATGCCTCCAGAACTCGGCGAAAAGTGGGGCACGGAGTGTCTTAACACTAGGTTCCCTCTGCCTACCCTGCTGTGTGCGGAATACAGCGTGAAGCTGATTTAATTTGATTAAATTAAAATTTTCATTTGTCACGCTTAACTTTTGGTAAAAATTCTCACAGGACAGGATCTAGGCGATACATGATTTATTTCGTAAAATTATTATTAATTACTAAATGTGGTTGTCAAATAAAAAATATTCTTATCGTGGCGCAGTGGACAGCATTGGAATGTAAATGGGACTATATTAAGTTCGATTGCCATTTGGGTGAATTATATCATTTAAATTGTTAAAAACCTTCGTTAAAAAAAACTTGGCATTGAGTACTGCCGCTCAACACAAGCAATACCACAAAATACTGATACTGATGGATGTCTCTAAACTTTAATAATAACGGATAGTAAATGGCTACAGTGTGGAAAAGGTCATGCAAGCGAAGTGGCAGGCGGCCACTAGTTCATAATGGAATGATTGATGAACGGTCAAACATGCTATTTATAGATAGTATTAGATATTTATCTATTTCCCCACAAGAGGGAGATGCTATGGCTTCTTATAACGACATAGTTTATCGTGTAAGTATGGGCACTCGGTGTGATCTCATTAATACAAGTGGAGGTCTTTGCCCTGTCATAGAAAATTAACAAGCTTTCACTTTACCCGAGCTGTGAAAATTGTATGGAGAAAATGATGAGAACAATTTTGTTGAAGTTCTTTTTCGTTTTTTTGGTAATGTAGTATGTTTTTCTTTTTATTTACAGGTTTTAAATAGATTTAAATTATGTATTTTTTTTTAAGTATGTAATTAAAAAAGTAAGTAACACTGTTAAGTATTTTTGCATATATATAGTAGATGCGGATCTACAAGGGTAGGCAGAGATAGCCTAGTATTAAGACACTCTGTTCCCCATTTTCCGAAGAATTTTTCGGTTTTGTGAAAAGTGAAAATATTTAAAAATAACAATTCATTCCCCCGACTGGGGACCAAACCCATTACCGTTGCGTTAACATCCATCCCAATTTTATATGAATTAGTCTTAGAAATGTCTCTGTCAAAGTATCAAATGCATAATATTTTTTTAACATTTTATGTAAACAAAGACTTTACATTACATTATGCCACAATACGCTACACAGAAAATGCAACAGGAACGTGAAAATAAAAAAATATATTGACATCAATATTACATTTATTTAAGAACAAATGACAAGTAGATATCTAGATACATAGTATGAACTATTTATATAGTAGTTCATTTGCTATGAACAATTAACTTAGTGACTAGATTTTCCTAAAAACTAAACTTATTAATATATAATAAAATTTAATAAAGAAATATGTATACTTAAATAGTCGAATCAATATATTTATATGTCCTTTAAATTGTAGAAAAAGTGCTTGATTTAAAATTGATCAATGTAGAACATTAAAAATTTATTTTGATGTTTCTTAATAATTCTTTATATGTAAAATTGTTTTATTTCTCTTACACGAGTTAATTTTGTTTAATAAAAGCTTTTTTCTTATAGCTTTTACGCTTTTAACAATACTCAAATATTATAAATATTTGATATACTACATTGACATAAAATTTTAAGTATTAGACATAAATTTATAATGTATGAGACATTAACCTCTAAATGACACCTATTTTATTATAAGAAAAGAGTAAGTTTTTAGAACTTACAACACTATGTTGTCCATGATTTTTGGTTTTATTGGCCATATATAACTAATGTAAGTATTATTAATATATATATGTTTTCGGTCTTACACGAGTCGAAAGCACGGTTGTTCCTGTATTTGGTAGAAAATATTATTCAAAGTCAAAGTCAATATGTAAGAAATTGTTGTTGTTTGTTATTAATATTAAAATGATAGCAACTATTTTCACTACACTACTCTTTGTCTTTGTTTATGATTAATAATAGTGATGTAAGCATAAACCTAATTTATGTATATTTAATATTTTAGGACACGTAACAATAAATTTTTTGACTTATCAAGAATTTGTGCCTTATACAGCGGCTATAATAAACAGTTATTCACTTTAAATGTACGTACTTATACTTTATAAGATAATTTATTCCATTAATAATTCAACCATTTATAAAAATACATTTCTCTTTCTAGACATATTAGTAGAACTTTAAAATGGTACATTTTTGTTTTCGAGGAATCATTTATATTTTAATTTCAACTCCATACACATTACAGCGACAGACGATCTTATCCTACAAGTTTCTTATACTATAATAGGTCGAAGTAGAATCGATTTAATAAGCTAAGCTATGAAACACACACACAGCCCATATAGACTTAGCTAAATTAAATCTCAAGTATAGATACTATTTTCTAGTAACTTTAAGAAAACCAACAAAATTAGAGATATACGAACGAGAAATGATAAAAATATAAAGATACATTTATTCGTGTCAAATTTAAGCTTTTGTGCATTATTTTAAAACAGTATATTTTTAATAGACAATCGTTATTACACAATAGGTACTACTCCTATATCTTATTAAATTCTAGATATATTTTGTGCGCCATACAGCGGCTCTACGGGAACGTTTTAATAATATAATATTTAAATTAACCTAATGTAATAATTTTGTATATTAATTATGTATAATGTACTACTCGATGAATTAACCTGTACGGTAAAACTACTTCTATTAAAACTAGTTAGTATATTCAATACCATGATGTATAGTAAATTTTATAAATTTACATATTTTTTTTTAAATATATATTTTATTATATATCCACAAAAGCAACATAAAATGATTTAACATGAATTACTTAGTAACAACTATTTTAATTTTACGTGTAATTAGTTTTTTTATTAATTAAAAATTTGAGGCCAGTCGTGGCGCAGTGACACAAAGTGTGACTGTAAAACCGACTGGTTGTGGGTTCGATCCCCACTCGAGAGATGAAATATTTACTTAAATTTTTATATTTCTATTTCTTCGCTCTGGTGTCGAGGCTAAGGCTCGGCGTTGAGTTCTGTCCCTCAACACGCAATGCCTCCAGAATCGGCAGGAAGTGGAGAACGGAGGGACTTAACACTAGGTTCCCCCTGCCTACCCTTTCATGTTCATTACCAACCTAAAACATCCCAAAACTGACACTTAGGCCATAAGCGCATAATATGTGAAATGAATTATAAGATTTCTAATTTATAAGATGGGATGGATTAGTTATCTGTATGATTTGTAAACCCTGTTTATAGTTTCTTTAAAAATAATAGTGTTAATATTGTGTATAATGTAAATATACGATTGTATAAAAGTAAATATTATAATTAACACATTTTTTTTTTGTATATTAAAATATTGATTTATTAATCGGTAAATAGTTTCTTGATACCTTCTAATTTAAAAACTGTGATTACTTTATACATATTAATTAATAATATATTTATTTTATGTTCATAATTATTTAACATATTCAAATTATTATATTTTTCTTGTTTTTTTCTATTATAAATATATTGATAGCTCATCACCATCTCATAAAAATAATCTCTTATAAACATATATTATATGTATCTATTTCATAAACTACCTGAATATTTTTAATATATTATAAATCGTTGGCTCCAAAAATACACATCTTGTTTTTCAAAGGCCCCAATCATACTTGAAATTTTTAAATCTCAAACGTTTAAAAAAAATATACCTGTTGTTTTTTACTTTTTCTTTTACAAAATGAGTCACACCAACACATCAAAGTTCTACAATAACAACATTACGGCATTTAATTTGCGTACTCGTCCAGACATTAATTTATAAATGTCTGTCAAATAATTTTTGTTTCATCAAAATCGGGCCAGGTTTTCCAAAGTTTCAACGTTTATAATTTGCTTTTCGTCTAAACGCGACCTGATGTCACGCAGTAGTGGAATAAAAACGAAACCGCGAGAGCCCAACGAGCCGGAGCATACAAAGCGCGTATTGGTCACACAACCTTTAACCGGGGATGCCGTACTTTAATGTTTAATATCATAGTCATTTATTATAGGAAAGAAACAGAAACACAATCTTTTGCTCGAGTTACCTATATTTTAGATGTAGATAACAAAAAACTTTGGTGTGACTCATTGACTATCTTTCCAAATACTCGTATAAGTATACTTTTACTTACCTAATATTTTTTTTAATTAAAAATGTCAAATACAAATTATACCATTTAAAGTTGACTAGAATCAGGTTATTTTTTTAAATTATTACATAATATTTCGGCGTTCAGCTGAAATTTAAACGTATATTGTTATGTAAGTATTAAAATTAGCTATTAAAAATATATACAAACAATTATATTTGCACAAAATGCAAAAAAAAGTTGAGGTGGGTCAGACAATTGAGAATTTTTAAAAGAAAATATGTGGTGCTTGCTAGAGTCCCGGTTTTGGCGGGAAGTTCTGATTTTGTAACCCAAAACCCTGAACGAACAAGCATGGTCCCACTTTTTGTGGAGTATTCCACGCGCTGTGAGAAATCTTGTTTGATTGCTTTTGTTTTAATAAGTTACTAAAAATTTTAGAGGTATAAACTGACGACATAACAGCTTCAAGTACAAAGTAAACCAAATAGATTTTCTTTTTAAGTATGATGACCTTTATCCAACAAGGAAATATTGTATCACACAATAAACAGATAAATAATAAATTTGTTTTGTTTAATTGTTATTATAATTTTTTCTATGTCTCGATTTTGGCGAGAGAATTCTGTTTTTACTTAAAAATTTTAATAAATCCCTCATGGTAAAATCTGGCAACGCTGACTAGGAGGCGTCAGCACGATGGACTGTGCGTTTAGATGAGATTAACCACCTTTGTTGAAGGAGTATGCTGAACGCAGTTTATTACGGATTCGCGGTGAGCTCCAACGTGGTACCACTCGCGTTTCGGATGGAGACACTCCCTCGTCTACATCATCTGCTTCAGTTTTGATCTCCATTTTCTGCAATGTGTATAAAATCTCATGGTCATATACCATTTCTTAATAAGTATTTTTCTCTCCTAAGTGTGAAATAACACTTCATAATAACAACAAAAACAAATTATGTAAATAAATAATGTAAGGGACAAAAAAAATAATGTATCGCTATTTTAGATATTTTTTTACTAAAGCTAAACTATAATCAAAAAATCTTATCTACATATATATATATATATATATATCGCTGTAAGATTATAAACACAGTTAGCTTATAATTTTTCCATTTTAAGTACTGGCTGGTTTTTTAACACTAGAAAATGCATTTACGCAGACCACACTCACGGAAGGCAACTGTAGTATGACGAGGTTTATAATATAATGGTAAATAAATCATAAAATCAGCTTCACGCTGTATCCCGCACACAGCAGGGTAGGCAGAGCAGAACAGACAGAACTCAACACCGCGCTTACCCTCGACACCAGAGCGAAGAAATGGAAATAATAATATAACGGTGATATATGTATATATCACCGTTACGTACGTACATTTTATGACCGTTGTGATAAGGACATATCGGAAAGGTTGATGAAGAAGAAAGAAGTTTGAAAGAAGTAAAGTTTATCCTGAGGAACTAATTTGACATCAGAACAAAGAAATGTAAATATAAATTTAAGTAAATATTTCATCTCCTCGAATGGAGATCGAACCCACAACCAGTCGGTTTTACAGTAACACTTTGTGCCACTGCGACATGACTGGCCTCGGGTATACTCATATATAACAATTTTGTACTTATTTTGAAGCCTAATACTGTCTATCTTTTTTGCGGCTACCTAAAAAAAATAATATCAAGTACTACTAGACAAATTACCTGAACAATTAAACGGGTCAAAGTATGTATTTGGTCAATTGTCTGTGACATTTCTCGCATTCGTCTTTTGTTTTTTTCAAGTTCAGCCGATATATAGTCATCGTTACTCTCCAATACAAGGTCTAGTCCTACAGCTAAAAAAAAAAACACAAAAAAGATTGTTCAAAAAATATTTCATATAAAAGGCGACAAGGTGTATTGTCTACTGCCTAATAGAATAACGAGTTCATATCCCGCTTGAGGAAATCTTTGTATTAAAATTTCTGATAATTAACTCATCCTAAATCAATTGTAAATATTTGTAAAGGAGAAAACAATATTCAATTGAATTAAATTTAACTAAGTTAAATATATTTACTCCGCAATGTGCGTATTGAAAATTAATAAAAAAAAAATAAAAGAAATATAAATAAAATAGAAATACAACAAACAAAAGAAACGTACAGATATTATTTTCTATAAATCAATTCATAACAAACCGTCATCAGTGAAAGGATTGCAAAACCACTTGCGTAAGATGAAGTCGAGGAAGCCAAGTTTACATTTTTTATTGTTCGGATATTCAATCAGTTCGCTTTTATCCACTCTTTCTAAGCAAATGGCTGGTAATTTTCTTTCCAATTCAGTATGTAGGACCACCTTGAAATTATAGTATATTTTTTAAAATTACAATACGTGTCATGTGATTTTCTTTAATTTTTTTTTCGGTTTCACGTTGTATCCCGCTTATGGCAGGGTAGGTAGTGTGGAACCTAGTGTTAAGATACATCGTTCTCCACTTTCCGGCGAAGTTTCGAGGTGATTGCGTGTAGAGTGGTAGAATTCAATGATCACCAGAGCGAAGAAATTAAAATATTAAAAATAATAATATATCCCTGAGTGAAAACCGAACACGCTATCATCAGGTCTATTCACACACTTGTGCCATAGCGCCACGACAGCCTCAATATCATCATGTGTATAATTGTTGAAATATAGCTGAAATTGAAATAATAATTAGTATTTTTTTTTATTTATATGATGTAATTCGCAATACATTCTTAATATATAAAAAAGAAATAGATATATATATATATATATATAGATAAAATATTCTTACTTGCATAGCAAGGCGCTTCAGTTGGGCGTTGCGCCTCACGCTCTCAATGTCTCCAACCGCCAAACCGATAAGCAGGTTCATTAGTAGAATTGGCATCAGAACCATAAATAATCCGAGAATCAAAAATGTTGGAATGGGATAAAGCATTAGGGTATCTGTTCCATATTTGTAGTATGGCTGTACGTAAGTTCCCACAAAGTCGATTTCACCAAGCATCATCGCGAACGTCCTCATCAAAGACATTGGTACGCTGCTGAAAGAAAGGTGGTGCCCCTGCAAAATTACATGTTAGATTTGTCGTTGTTGAATTAAATTCTAATATTTTTAGAAATTATATTTCATAATATAGGAAAAGAATTCGCTACCACTTTGCTTAAATACTTCGCTGAGCTTAGTTAAAACAATAACATTAAAAAAAATTGTACTAATTTTAATAATTTTCATGACGTCATGAATGATTGAAGCTATATGTTAAATAAGTATAAGAGCATTCAAACAAAACTTCATTTATTTTATATTTTCTCCAAATTCCAAGATAATCAACTATTTTAAAAATGTTCATGTTCAAGAAGATGAAATATTGTTTAAATGTTGTTCAGCATTTAAAACAAAATATATATATTTGAATTTCGGCCTGATATACGTTCCATAATACTGCCTTGCTCAAACATTACAAATTACAAAAATATTGTAAAACTTCAAACCATTTTAATATAATTAAAATTCAAACTTTGAACAAGTCAGATAAAACTATTTACCCAATCGCTCATAATAAATACCACCTGTTCATGACCCACATTAGAAAGCAAAACGAAGAACGACAATCCAAACGCAATGATTAGTATTGAGAACACCATCAGCACTTTGATGAGAGTTTGCAAGATCTCCAAGAACATCACCACATATATTCCAACTTGATCGAATCGCTGCAGTAATAATAACAATTCAAACCAAGCTAAGAAAACAGTTATTGATGCGGCCGAGTGCTGAAAAAATAACATACAAATATAACTAACTAAAATATTACATTATTCATAAAATTTGGCTAAATTTTATGTAAAATCCATAAACATTTTGTTAAAAGTGTTCCACATTTTCATAGTACGTATATTTCAGAAACAAACCTGGATATCTCCATAAATAGGATATACCGACGGAAGGACCATAAGAACTGAGCTTATATACAACATCCAAGACATGTAGTTCGAAGGATCGACTATATAGTGCCACTTTTGTTCCTTAATGTTACATATCTCTCGTATTAAGCACATGACATTGTAGAACAAGATGGCTGCAGTGCTTATATATATTGCGATCATACTTTCGTAATCTGTAAATACAAAATAATTATGAATTTATTGTTTTCTGATAGAAATCAATACCAGTAGAAAGATACGTACCCTTGTATTGTTCGGTGTAAGATTGATTTACTACTTGTCTCACCCGAAAATCTTTCACGTTCGTTGTAACGTTGGGTGACATGAGAAAGTACGTATATACTGTGACGAAAGTCAAAAATATACAGTACAAAAGCAGTTTAGCCAGATGAAAATATTTTCCATAAGAGTTCCATTTCATCTGCAAATATTTCTGGCTCAAAGGGTGAGCCAGTAGCTCAACACGGCCATGAGCTACCATTGCCTATAAAAATTGAAAAATTATCCAATAGCTCGGCTGATACTATTTATCTCATCAGGGTTCAAATAGCTATCCAAGTCGGAGTTATATTTTATATGTATAGTGAATGGCATGCTGACGTGGTAATGCGAATGTACATTTGCGTGACCCTTAAACTAGTAGGTATGTTATATGATTTTAAAATATGTACTTATAGTGTAAACTCTATACAAGGGACTGTAAAATGACTTAAGATGTGACTTAAATAATATTTATTATCTTTATTTTCTGCAGCAGGCCTAAATTCTCTATTGGTTGGATTCCAAAATCGGAAAGGAAACTTAGCAGACCAAGACGGAGATGGCGAGACGAGCTACCATTAAAAGGCCTGACTGGTGTACGATAATAGACAACAGTGAAAGAATGAAAGAAATAAAGAGAGGTCTTTGCCCAACAATGGAACAGTATAGACTTGCATAAAAATTAAAAATAATATTAGTAATAAACGTTGACTTTATAATACGGTATTTTAAGCTTTTTGTAGTGTAAGATAATCCAAATACGCAAAGATCAATTTTTGTATTTTTGATACAATAACATGATGGCAACAATCAAGTTGTTTCAATCGTAATAGAAAATTGTTACGATGTTACATTGTAGCTACACAAAGTAGAAGAAAGTCGTTAAATAAACTGATTTTATATAGAGTCTACACACTGCATATTATTATTATTTTTAGGTGCATTTGCAATATAGTGTTTTTATATAAAAAAACAATTAGTGCTAGGCATCTCTGTGCTGTGGTGAAGCGCCACCACTGACTCACGTTGATCACACACAACGGTTCTGGGCGATACTGTGGGTCGTTCCGCGCCTGTCTCAGCGCTTCGATCTTAAGCTTCGAATGTTCGTAGTATTTGAATGAATATTTAATCTGCGATGTAAAATTATAATATGTCATTAAGTGCTTATATTAAACTTACATTCAAGGCGGGCAACGGTATTTTCGATGATTTGCTCTCTGAAATTTTGACACCATCTTCATCTACTTTCGGTTGAGGGCACAGAGCATCGAAGTTGTATTTTATCTAAACGTTATAATAACAATATTTTCACTTCATATATAATTTCAGTTTGTTAAAATGTACTAATAGAATGTACTAATAGACATTCAAGTTTAAGTGATATTATATGGATACACAGTAGGTATTTATTTCTCTATCTCTATACGTGTATTACTTACGTAGAAGCTTTTTGAATCTTTTTTGCAGTTAGCTTTAGTGATGCACTTGTCTTGTACTGCTTCGAACACTCTCGGCATGTACGCGATGAGAGCAAGTGTCACGCAAGGATGGCGGTCAGACCGTAGGGCCATTACTTCTTTTGCTCTGCGATAGATATAGAAATGTATTATAGTATTAGAATTAAATAATAATGATCGTGATTTATTTTCAGATTTTTATTTGTATGATGTAAGAGATAATCCAATTTTTATAATTTTTTTTTCCATATACTGAGTGGTAGATAATTATTTAGTTCTTTATTTTCCTAGGAACACCTTTAAAATAAATATTATCCATTGCCATAGAGATTCAAACTGACATTCATCGTATTCTTTTAGACATATTTTCAAATACTTACTGATATTACCACGGAAACATTTATTTTAACATTTATTGTACGAAATTAATTTCAACATTTTACATTACCTTTGCTCGTGGGTGACCATAGCCAGCGCGGCCTCGGGGAATTTATAATAGATGGCGTAGTCTATAGCGCTCATATCTAAGTTGTTGTAATTCAAGCGACAGCCCATAGACAGCAACAGAGCTATTGAATTGGGCTTATTTTCCATTGTGGCCAGGTGAAGAGGCGTATTCTAAACATTAATCATACAAATAGTATCCCAAATAAGCAAAAAAATATAAAATAAATATATTTTTATTAGATTGTAATGAGACCAGTAAACTTGCTTATCTATGAAATAAAAATAGTCTAAGAAAAGAAAATACATTATATGTTAGTGAATTATGTCGCAAAATTACAATACGTACACCATCTTTGTCCGATTGATCAAGCAAGTGAGAATGAACTGAGTGCAGCAGTTCTATTGTTTGGGTGTATCCACTCATTGCAGCCAGATGTAGTGGGTTGCGCCCATTATGGTCTCTGTGCAGTAAAGCACCACGGTTAAGTAAGAGTTGGACTACCCTAGTGTGACCTTCACGAGAAGCAATATGCAAGGGAGTCAGCCCTTCCCCATCGCTCTCATTTATAATGAAAGTTCCTTTATCAGAGTCCAGCAACTGGCAAGCAGTGTGATATCGCCCGAATCTGGTAACATGTAATAAATGACATTTAAACATTTCCGTTAAAGCAGCCGTATTATTATAACCTTCTTAATTTAAGAGGTAATGGGTATTTTTTTTTTGTTTGATACGTTTAACATTTTAAGGTGATATATTAATATATTTAATATTCTAAAATATTAGAATTAAAATCTCTTCTGATGGAGTCAATATGTCAGCAGGTTATGTATACAACATACATTAGGTGTATTACTGACTGTATTTACTGAATTTAAATTTTCAGTAATTACCAAATAGCATGGCTGCTTGGTAATTACTGAAAATTTAAATTATGGTCTCTCTCTACCAAACAACATGGCTGTTTGGTAATCTAAATCTGATAATATTAGAAAAATATCCTGATTTTAATATTGTTTCAAGCTATTTTATTGAAAATTTTAACACTGATGCAAAACTTTACCTGGCCGCAAAATGTAATGGGCTTTCGTTGTTATTATTCTTCAAATTAATACTAGCACCGAGCTGTATGAGGTTTTGCAAGGATCTTATGTGTCCCTCACGACTGGCGTAATGAAGAGGTGAACAGCCGGTGTTGTCTTTTTCATTGAGTAGCTTAACGAGGCTTCTTTCGCAGCGGTGCTGAAGGTAACAAATTAGTAAAAATACTTAAATCCAAACTTTTAATTTTTGTTTTAAACTATTTTGATATTACTAAGACAGTTGATATTTATATAGGTTTTGTAAAACTGTCATCATCAATAACTTAGGATGGACAACTCCTCAATTACTTTGTTACGAAGCGTTTCTCAAAGTTGTGATCGATAGCGGTTTAATATCATTTTATCGTAGTAAAAAGTGCTAAACAATATTGATGTTATTTTTATACAGTATATAAAATATATTTTCTCATTTGTGGTTGTAAAAAAATACAATAGTTTAAGATAAGCAATTTAGACTTAGATTTTTCGTATAAAAATAATAATTGAATATTATATATCAATTATAATGAGAAGAAATCAATTTTACTTTGCAAGTAGCAGCAAAATCTTCCAAACGTCCGCCATTCATGACAACCAGATGTAGAACGTTTCGGGAGTTGATATCTTTAAGCTCCACATCAGCACCCAATGTTATCTGTAATATTTGTATTGTATCATTAATAAATAAGCATTGACTTAATTATAGCAATATATCAGATTAAAATAAAGTAATATGCAGCTTAAATTTTTTTTATATTTTTTTTAAATTATAATTATAATAAAAATGTTGGTCATTTGAGGCCAGTATCCTGGGGCACAAAGTATAAATGCGACAGGTTGTGGGCTGAATTCCTACTCGTAGAAATGAAATATTCAATATTTCTTCGCTATGGAGTCAATCCAAATTGCGGCGATGAGTTCCGCCACTCAACACGCAATGCCTCCAGAAACAAGCAAAATGAAGAACAAAATCTCTTAACACTAAGTTCTCTATGCCTACTCTGATGTGAAATAAAAAAAAACATTAATGGCATGCGCTAATAATATCGATATACCAATTTATGAACTGTTCTCCATCCGGCCCTCGAAGCTGCTAACAACAATGGTGACCGCCGCTCTTTATCCAAAGGATTTATATCGGAACCTTCAGCAATTAAATAGCTCACAATGTCTGGATGGTCAAACATGGCCGCGCAGTGTAAAGGGGTCATCCGTTGTACGTCACACGAGGTGAGGCATGATTGTTTTTCAGCTGGCTGCATTGTGAACATTAGAGTCACAATTTCCAGAGCACCCTGATAACAGTCGTAAGAAATTGTCATTGGAAGATTTACGTGGACTTTTAGGTTAAAAGTACAATAACGTTTTTATATTTTGTAGATAAATAAATCTTTAAGAATAATCTGTAATATTATAAACATATTGGTTTATATACGTTTAAAGTCAATTTGTGACAATAACAACACTTTACAAACCTGAGCACATGCAAGATGGACTGGAGTGGATAGATCATGTTGTTGCGTTGAGATCTTCGCACCGGACCTGAGGCACAGCTCCACGGCTCTTATATCCCCGCCATGTACAGCAGAGTGGAGGGGGACATTTCCCTCATTATCATATAAGGAAATCATATGTTCACGAGTGCAACCTTTAGATTCTCCCCATTGAAGAAAGATTTCCATTGTTCTTGAAGAAGCATTCTTAGCAGCTTCGTGAATGGGATAGTAGCCGTTGTTACAGGGACGTTTGCATTGAGCTCCCATATCCGTTATCTGGTAACGTGAACAATATTAAGATTATTTAGTGATTATCTATCTTATTAAATATTTTTATGACAACCAAAAATAATTATTGGACATAAATTGTGCATTAGCTGTAATTAACATTGCATATAGTACTTTAATTAGTGTTAGTTCAACAAAACAAGTAAAGATATAATGTGTTTACCAAGATTCTGGCACAAATGTCATGATCGTGGATAGCAGCGCAGTGCAAGGCTGTCCGGCCGTGTTCCCCACCCAAATCCACATTGAATTGGCTCCTATATCTTGCAAATACCTCAAGCACAGATACCTAAAAAAAAATTATTAATTAATATTAATATAATTAATATTATTTAGAAAATGTTTTAAAAAAATATTTAAAAACTTTTAATATTTCATACCTTATTGAGTTCTGTTGCCAGATGGATGGGCGCTTGTGATTTTTCATTTAGTATGCTAGTATTGATTCTCCTAAAATAAATAATTCTTAGTCACATTTTGTTGTATAATATTAGTCGGTTAGTCTCTATATACATGTATAATATTTAAAAATGAATCGATCTGTACACATACATACTTGTATAATATTACAAATTTTCCTTTGTTTAACGATGATTTTTCCTCACTTTTACATACTATCCATAAAATGTTTCTCTGCATTTAAGTAATATTAGTATTTAAAGGTAAATTTGTTAATAATGTGCAATACTTACTGTTGAAGTAAAAATTCTATTGCTCTGAGTGATTCATTCTCGACAGCCACATGCAAAGGCGTATTTCCAGCATTGTCGGCAATATTGAGATCTATGAAGAGGTAAAGCAAAAATAACAAACAGTATTTATTATTATAGTATATTTAAATTTACGGGAAAAAAATATACTTATATTTTTTGTAGATCCATACTTATGTCTTACAATATATATAAAAGGACATGTACCTGACTGACTGAGGTAAGACGCACGCTCAACCGTTATCGCTGATGATAGAAACGTAAAATTTGGACAAATGTTTATTTTTATAATCTAGACATCCACTAAGGAGGGATTTTGAAACTTATAACCTTAAAAGGATGATATAGGGGTGAAAAATTTATATGACTTTTTTTGTAAAACAGCAACGATTTTTATAAAATTTTAAATTCAGACACTTTAAAATATTTTATTGAACACGTGTTTCACAATTTTATCTATCTGTAGTGTCTAATAAAGCCGTGTAATTTATTTTAAAAATGCACACTAACCTTGATGCTAATTGTTTTTAGGTCATGGCTATTCGATAAATTCACTATCTACTACTACCTACATAAGCTTATAGAAAAAATGTTGCAACTAACCCATCAACTTAAGTAATTGAATATTTGTGTAATAGAACTTTTAAAAAGAATTCTTGGAACTTGCGTTTTTGCAAAGAGATCATAAATATATATTTATTAAAATATAATGTAAATAATTAAAATATTTAATTTATATATACAATAATTGACCGCAAATAGCCGCCTCGACAAAATGTTGGATAACAAAAATACACAACCGACCTAACACGGGTATTAAATGAAAGATATATGAAACAATTACACGTATAAAGCTTTAAATTTAGCCAATTTTTGGTTGTTAGGTTTATATTAATTTACAGTAAAAGCTCCATACAATATTCGTTAAGACGGTAAGTTATGCAGTATCCAATTTTTTATTATATTTAAGACTATGTAATAATTTTAATACGGAGCTTCTAACGGTACTCGATCCCAAGAGCGAGGTATGCATAACTAATGTGAAAACGTTTTTCTCTTCTGACCTTACACTGTTTTGCAATTATTCGGCCAAGTACTTATAACTTAACTGAGCTATGAGAAAGCTAGAATATTACAATTCTTATTATAATATAATACGTATTTTTTTATATACTTTTAAATAAAAAATTGTTTAAATTCATAAAAATTTTTTAATTAATTTAAATTAATTGCGTCAAAGGGTAGTGGGATGTCATACAATTACACATATTGATTATTATGTCTTCATTTAAATAGATACGATGTATTGAATCACTTTGGTATGCTCTCGGATTGTAAATAATTAAAAAAAAATTATAACTGATAAACAAATGTTAAAATATATTCTTGAATATTTTTTTTAAACCTTTTTTTTAAACCCAAAAATCAGAAGAAGGAAAAATATAAAACATTTTAAAAAAAAAATGTGGTAGATATTTCCCCAATTAAGTCACTTTTGAGTGAAAAAATAAGTAAGTACGATTTTCAGATTTTTGTATTTTATCAGATAACACTTTCAAACTAACTCATTTTCTATATTTTTATCAAAGACTAATTAATACACATTTAATATAAGTATATATAGAAAATATTGAAAATTTTGTGCTCATCCAAATGTAACATTAGATGGATTAAAATTGAAGTGATAACTCAATCCAGTTGAAATAAAATAAAATTGTTTTTAAATAAAAATCTGTCCAGTGTGAGTCGGACTGCGAGTGCGAGTCGCCCACTGACGGTTCCATAACAATCTCTCGATTGTTGGTCGACGGGAACTTATAAAAGATAAATTTAAGTTTACGACCGTATCTATACTAATCATTTGTTGTATGAAATGCTCCAAGACACCTTAGATTTAATAAAGATTCTATAAAGGTTCCGTTTTCTTTTTATTTTACGGATCCTTAAAAGGACATCGAATCGAAGATCGAACGATTATCAAAAAAAAAAAAGTTGTTATAAATTGAGTTAAGTTGTTATAAAACTATATATATGTAGGTACCTCCATTTTGGTTTTTGATGAAATGCAGTATGTTTACGTTGTCCCGTGCAGCGGCTTGGTGAGCAGCAGTGCGACCGCGCGTGTCCCGCACCGACAGCCGTGAAGGTTCCGTCAAGTACAAACGACGGAAATCTTCGACGTTTCCGCTTTCCGCAGCCTAAATACATATGTGATAAGATTAATTACATTAAGATTATTTTCATTTATTATTTAAATTTTAATTTAAAGTCATCATTGGTATGAATTTGATGACTATTTGAGATTTATTTGAGATACCTGGGTCCAGTTAGACAAATAGGCATTAAATTTCGCCACCGATATGAAAAAAATATAAAATAGTTACAAAGTAAGCGCATAAAAAACGATGAAAATTTTATTATACAATAATGTTGTCTCCCTGTATCAGGTTTCGCTGTCTTTTTATAAATAAACATAAGAAAATCGTAGTGACACGTGATCTAAATGACAGATGTGTTTGGCTTAAATAAATATTATAGTCTTTGGTATTTGGGATTGATGAAAACATGTTATATAATATAATGTTTTCTTATATTGTATGATAGAAATATTCAAATCAATACTGTCATATTAGCTTACTTTATATAAATAAATAATGTATTGGATAGTATAGCTTATATGCTATGTATTATATTGGCTGATATCTGATATTTACCTTTAATAGTATTATGTTTTATCAATATTATATTTTGGTTATTAATATTTACTCTGTCTCCCACACATAGCAGGGTAGGCAGGGGGAACCTGAGAACCTAGTGTTAAGACATTCCCTTCCCATTAAGACACTTTCGTTCCCCACTTTCCGATGAATCCTAAAGGCATTTCGAGATGAGTGGCGGAACACAACGCCGCAATATTTATCAATATATAAAGTTTTTCTTTAATTCTTTTTATTTGACAAAAAGTAGTTATCATTCATATAATATGTTGTATTTTTGTAACAAAGAGTTAATATAATTGAAACTTAATTAACTAGAGCTATTTTCCATGAATAATTTGTGCTTACTAAGTTTGTACGCTGTGATGATCAAAGCAAGTAACAAATTAGCCATTTAGCTAAGGAAACGACGTAGGTAACATTTCCTATAAATATGGCTTATATTTATTTATATTCAAAGAGAAAATTAACATTATTTTGTATTAACAAAAACGCTACTTTCTTTTTTAGATATTTCAGGATTTATATGAGGATAATCGTGGCGCATTTATACCCCATAAATGTGTGAATGGAAATTTCACTGGTCGTAAGTTCGATCCCCACTTGAGGTAATATAATATCTCCAGAATTGTCCAGAATCGGTGAGTCTTAACACGAGGTCCCTGCCTACTTTGCTGCGTGCGGGATACAGCGTGAAGCTGTTTTATAATTAGGTACGTATTATAGATTCTCAAATATATATATTTAAAATACTTAGATACATAAAATTAGATACTAAATATAGTTGCTTTTGTATCATTACTAATTAAAATATATTAAGTAAGAAATATTTACATTAACATTAAATGAGGCCAGTCGTGGCGCAGCGGCACAAAGTGTGACTGTAAGCCGACTGGCTGTGGGTTCGATTCCCACTCGAGGAGATGAAATATTTACTTAAATTTATATTTCCATTTCTTCGCTCTGGTGTCGAGGCTAAGCACGGCGTTGAGTTCTGCCACTCAACACGCAATGCCTCCAGAATTCGACAGATAGTGGGGAACGGAGTGTCTAAAACACTAGGTTCCCTCTGCCTACCCTGCTGTGTGCGGGATACAGCGTGAAGCTAATTTTAAGAAATATTTACAAAGTAAATATCTATACAATTGTAGGAACGTATTAGAGTTAAAGACTGCATACATCTAAGGTAACTAGAATATTCATTTGTTTAGCACCCTAAGTATAGCTCGTAGTAACGAAAAACTCTTTGGAGCTATTATGGCGCAGAGGCGCATTGATTGGATTATTTATATTAAAAAGTTTGGCTAGCATATCGAGGGTTCCGAACCAACTTCTGATTGTATGTCAACGGGAAGTACAACTTATGAAAGTGAACAAAATTAATTTTGCGATGTCGTAATTGAATATGCACATCTAGGCCTTTCATCTGATACCTGACTTGAACTAGTGGCTTTAATACCAAATTTTGCCTTTTTTATGGCTATTATTTATCGGAAAATCATGGGATCGTAGATCTGAGCGTATGATTTGAATTTCAACTCGATATCTCTTAGAATTCTTGAGATAAAGGCTCTTGACAGACAGACAGATAGACAGAGGAATGGACGGACGGACGGACAACTAAGTGATCTTATAACGATTCTTTTTCTACTTAAAAGCTACGAAACCTGAAAAAGACGTGGAACACGTCGACTAAATTTTAAACTTATCTTTATTTGTTAAATTCATTTTGAATTTTACAGTTATCTGTATTTGAAAGAACATTTGTATCTGATTCTTCAAATTTCTGTTTTGATTTGATAATCAGTTAAGCTATGTGATCAATATGTTTAGGATTCGTCACTTAAACTTAACTTAACTTAACTTAACTTCACGCTTTATCCCTAGCGGGGTAGTCAGAGAGAACGGAGCGCCAAACGCTACGGTCTCTACATACCTCTTTCGCCTCGTCCACTGTCATCAACCTCTTCATACATGCCCTCCGGGGGGTCCTCATGCTTTTTACGTGACCTTCCTCCAGTATCTTTGATACTGTGTTTTCGAAGGTCAACCGAGGTCTCCCCCTACCTCTCTTACCACTCACTTTTCCATCATAAATCTTTTTTGCCATTCTTTCATCACTCATTCGTTCGACGTGCCCAAACCAGCTGAGCACGTTCTTCTTCATTCTCACCGTGACATCCTCGCTAGTACCTGCCATTCTGTGTACCTCTTCATTGCGGATTCGATCAGCTAAGCTGACTCCGCATATCCTACGAAGAGATCGCATCTCCACAGCATTCATCTTTCTTTCATTCTTCTTCTGTAAAACCCACGTTTCGCTGCCGTATAACAGAGTCGGTACCAAAACTGCATTGTGTACGGCCAAACGCGCAGCTGTGCCGACGTTTCGCCGTCTCATCAATGCAGCTAAGGCTCCGTTAACCTTGTTACCGGCAGCAATACGCCTTTCCACATCCATCTCGTATCTTCCATCTCTACTGAACATACTTCCCAAGTATATTCGTCACTTTGTTTAGCATATATTTAATTTGTATTGATTTTCTTTACTTTCAAGTAATGAAAACATTATTTTCCACATTTTAGGTTTTAGTTAAGTTGGTGTATATTTAGTTTAAAGGTCGATTTTTTATTATTTTTTAGGGTTGTGTATCTCAAAAGGAAATAAGAAAACTCTTATAGGATCATTTTATTGTCCGCTTGTTCGTGCGTCAAGAGCATTTGTCTCGTGACCACGTGTAGGCATCAAGTTGAAATGAATATCTAATACTCAGTTCTACGATCCATTCGAGCACAGAAAAAATTTAACTTCTAAGCCATCGTAATCAAAAGCATAAATGCTGGTATGTACTTTACAATCCTGAAATTGTTACGGAACCCTCGGTGGGCTCATCTGATTTGCATTTGTTTTTTTTGTCAATTAATGTTTGTTATTTTTCCGATTGTCATAGCAGAACAAATCGGTTTAGACCAAACACAAGATGTGCCCCTCTTAACGACCACCACCACGTCTACATAAAATCACACAAAATGTAAAGCTCGGCTGAGATGGTACACATTGATTTTAATTAAAATATAAATTAAGGTCGTTCAATAAATTTCACTATGTATATTGATAATGGCATATGACAGTTTATAAAGTCAGTTTCACGCTGTATCCCGCTCACAACAGGGTAGGCAGAGGGAACCTAGTGTTATGACACTCCGTTCCCCACTTTCTACCGAATTCTGGAGGTATTGCGTGTTGAGTGGCAGAACTCAGCGCTTTAAGTAAATTAACGATTTAAGTAAATATTTCATCTCCTTGAGTCGAACCCACAACCAGTCGGTTTTACAGTCACGCTTCGTGGCGCTGCGCCACGACTGGACTCAACAGTTATTTGACAGTTTGACAGTTTATATTTAATTTGATTTGCAACTCCTAAAAAACTTTTGAATTAAAAATATATTACTATACTTATACTATATAATTTTTGGTTAATGGTTATCCATGGTGTTTTAATAGATCATTATAATATATCGAAATCTATGTGTGTATTTGGGTATGTCAAATAAATAATCACTGTCAATTATAGAAAATGCTCTTCTTTTCACACTCTTCGTATAGGGAGACTTGTAAATATATTTCTCATAATTACAAAATAATAACCTGAAGACCAAAAATATGCTAAAATACAAATTTCAAGACTTCGAATATTTGGACATTTTTAAAATTAAAAATACGATTAATAAGACAATTTTATAGTGTAACTTTATATGAATTCTTTGTATATGCAATTATTTCAGTATGGGAACTTAGGAAAAAACTATCAATCAGTGAACGTAAAGCTCATTTTGCTATAGCCCTGAATTGTACCAAGTGAGTACAATGCTTAGTGGGCCGTTTGTGGTACTGCCGACAAGAAAATAAATAAAATAAAGAATAACAATCCACGAGGACCTTATTTCCTTCACAAATTTGCTTTTATATGTATGAAAACACAGTATTGATGATATTGGAAGTTGGTCACGTAAGAAACATGAGGAGCACCAAGAGCCCGTGTAAGAAGTGGTTGATGACGGTGGACATGATTTAAGAGCTATGCTTTGGCTAACCCGCTAGATATAAAATTAGAAGCTACAAAATGAAATTTCTCACAGAAACGATATTGAGTGTAGAAGCACAAAAACTTACTCCTAAACTTTATTTAAAAATATTGTGACTTTGTTTGATGTGAAATCGCTACAGTTAAATTCGAGCTAATTTTCATCGGCATATGTTACAGATTCAAATACTGACTGAACGTAAGTACGTAAGTCTTAGGTCTTATTTACCAAATCGTTTTACAGATACCAGTCGTCTAATTTTATTATTATTAATATAAAAACTTTAACGACGGTTATATATAATACACGTGCACACATACAGATAAATAACTTACCCTTAATAAATCGTCAAGATTTATTTTGTGAGCGAGGCCCAATAATTTTGACATGTTTCTCGGTAACCTCTTCGCTCCGGTCTTAAGTTGATCTATATCCGTCATTCTTTTTAAATAATTTATAGGATCCATATTAAATTAGTAAAACACATGACCACGATACGAATGACTAAACATGTACACGTGCTACTACTTTTTAAATTATTAATAATCTAGATCATTTAGAATCTAGATTTGAATTATAAAACATAAACACTAATCTGAGCAATATTGTTAGAATTTGAGATAGAATTGGGGAAACGAGTGAATCATCCCGCTTCGTTACTGAAACTGAGACTGTGTACGCCCACCTCCCAGTGAAATTGTGCGCGTTACAGGTGAGAAGGAGTTGGCAAAATTTATTTTATTATCCTTATACTGGATGGGTGAAGGTTTATTTACTATTTATCTTTTAATTTAGCAAAATAAGTAACACAAATAAAATCTAACTTTTTGGTTTGGATTATTTAGAAATATTTGATTAGTATTTATTTATCTTAATTAAATATTTAGATTTTATTTGTGTTACTTATCACGTTCTCGCCGTGAAAGCGTGTGGGTTCAATTCTCATTCGAGAAAATTAAATATTTAATATATATATATATATATATATATATTTACTGGTATCGAGGCTTTTGCTTCAGCGTGGCGTTAAATTCCTTCACATAACACGGAATGCTCTCTGAAATCGACATAAAGTGGGGAGCGGAGTGTCTTAGCACTAGGGCCACACCCGACGTAGAACTGTAGCAGTCCATCTGAACTATAAGAAATAATAAAATCCTTCCCTAAGTAAAATTATAGAACATGATGAGCATTTTCCATTGACATGTAAAAGTTCAAGGTTAAAAATCCGCCTTAAGCAACGTCATCAGTCAAATCAAATATCGTGATGGGAATTTTCATTGACACTGAAATAGAATATCTGGAACATCTGACAAAGGATCAAAGTCAAACCAGCTAAAGTTAAAAGTATAAGGAAATTGCACATTAGGTAGAGTTTCTCATTATCGTAGGCAATTTTCGTTGCTAAATAAAATAACTCTTGAAAAGCTATTGTGGCGTGGTTAGACATTTTCTAACAGTAAAAGGAGAAGTTCCAGCTTTTGTTTCCATTACACTGTACTGCACTGATTATAGATTTGAATGTATAACTGAAACTCAGATATCAGTTTTAATAAGAAAACTTAATAGTGTATAACTGTATTTACAAAAATAATTATTAAAATTGTAAACGTTGTATTTTTAAGATGAAAAAATATATCTTATATTTTTAGGTTTTCTTCCAAAGGTAAAAACGTCTGTCTAGAGCTTTTGTCTCGAGATCACTTGGATGTATCAATTTGAAATAAATATCCATCATTGATTCGTACGGTCCCTTAGAGCACAAAAAATCAAGCGTCTAAGTCAAGGCACGTAATCAAAACTTATTTAGGGTACTTACCGGGAAGTATCCCGGTTCTACGTTACTTACAATAATGTAATTTGGTAAGAAGTGAGAACTTGCAGAGTAAATAAAGGTGAAATAATAAATAAAAAACCAAATTATAGCTATTTCATAGAAAGAAACATTATAAGCTTAAAACTTTTATAAATTGAAATTCTCGTTGTATAATCCTCGGTATGCGAGTCCGATTCTCATTTATATAGTAGGTGTTAATGAGGTAGGTCACTTGCTAATTATTGCAAACAAAGAAAAGAAAAAAGGAACGAGTGAAGCGGAAAGTAGGGAACGAGTGGAGGTTTCCCCTGACTACCCCTACTATATGCGGGATACAGCGTGCAAAAAATTAATTAATATTCACATAATATGGACAAATAGCAGGAAGTAAATTAGGCTCTTTTAAATTATTTATTTGTATACAAGTATATAATAATCTGAAAATATATATAAAGCTGTTAAATGTCCTCTATTGTTCTCTAATCAAAGCTAAATATATTTTATTGCTATTTCAAATTTGAAAATTGTTAATATATTTTAGGTTGTTTTTGAAGGAAAAGGTAAAGAATTTAAATTGAAATGTATTTCACAGGAAACGACGATGTCGAGGCGTGCTTATTACTTGCAGGTACGAAATGTGAATAGGATTTCCTGTGGTGATAAATAATCTTGTCTAGCCAGTAGCTACAAATGATATTTACTAGAAAATCGTTGAATTTACTGCAAATAACCAACCTTGAATTAAAATATATGGACAATTATAAATTTTGTTACATATCATAATATGTATTTTGGTACTACTGAAGTTTACTTATCCTATTCGAATATTATTATTTTTTTGTCATTATTCGTCATAGTTAATTTAAATGTTTTCTTTAAATTTGTTTGTTATATTTTTTTATCTCACTTGGAAGTATATTATTATAAATAACGTTTTAAACAAAATAAAAAGAAAACCAGAGAAAGTACGTTGCTCATTTCCGCCATCCAAAGTACAATAATTACTGATGGAATAAAAATACCGAATAAAATAAATAAATTAAATGAAAATTCCGATACAGTTTTAATTTTCAAATGTAAAATAGTTTATTTGACCCAGTCGTGGTCCAGGAGCACAGGAATTCGATCTCAACTCGAGGAAGTAAAATATTTAATATTTTCATTTCTTCTCTTAGGTATCGAGGCAAAGCGCGACGTTGTTCATCCACTTAACACGCAATGACTCCAGAACCTAACGGAAAATTGGAAACGAAAGGAGTGTCTTAACACTAACTTCCCTCTTCCTACCCTGCAGTATGGAAATACAGCGTGAAGCTTACTATAAAATAATTTGACTACATTTAACTAACCTGTGTCAATGGTATTTGCGCGACGGTATTCGCCCGACGGAACAGGAACATTATTTAGTTAATTATATATTATAAAAGCCTCCATAGCCGTGTCCGTTTGGGTGACTGCCGCCGCACTATTGAAGTCACCCACGATCAAGTGGTCGTTATCACTTAATCATATAACAACATTAACGCATTAACGATGCCGTAAATTGAGTACTGATTCGTGTATTGTAGCTAATTTAAATACGATCGTCTAATACCTGTGATATCTACGATATTTTTATCAGTTATTACTCAAATATATATTGTAATGTTATGTATGCCAGTATATAAATGCATATTTTTTATGAAATAATTAAAAAATCTTTTTTCTTGTAGTAAAGCATCTCATCAAATTTCATAATTATAGGTCTACGAGACCTTTTTAGGTTTTGATCACGCGACAAATGAAGCGTACTACGTACGTATACTAGCACGTACTAGTGTAGCAGGTGTATGTATAACTTTTATATGAAGTATTTATTATCTTTTACTTTTTCTTTATTTTTATAATAATTTCTCACATTGTGCCAAATTTCATAACTCATAGGTTGTGATTATGTGGCGAATTTCATATAAAATGCAGCAATGTCAATGCATAAATGCTCATTTTGTTATTGCGTAGCATAAAGCATGATTTCTTTTCGGTGCTCCAAAGGACCGTAGAATTGAATATTTGATATTAATTGATTGATACTCGGCGTGATCTTGATCAACAAAGCGATCCAATAAAGGTTTTGTTTTTCCTTTTGGAGTACCTTACTTTCCCCCAAAAGTAACTTAAAACTATTATTGCTATATACAACTATTTTTATTTATATAGTTTTTATAATATTAGTTTATTACACAACTAAAATAAATATACCAATTTCATTTAATATGTCGAGAATTTTTTAATTACTTAAGTATTTTTTATTTAATACCCATATTTATTACAGCAATAAAGCATATTTTATTTTCATTTACATACATATATACGGCAATGTCAACTTACCTACTCAGTTTCGTGTCTATTTCTAGACAATTATAAATGATCAATTCCTGCAGATTTTTTCAATTGTATTAATTGTTCAGTTTTGTACAGCTCTAGAATAATTATTTCTTTATATTTTGTATCAGTGTCCTCCGTGCGGCTCCACTCGCTCCCGTTCATATTTATGTAATATTATTTACGTATATTAATTTAGAAAAAAATATTTTATTAAATATAATATTTAATTTAAATGCGACAAATGCGCATCGACTGCTGCGTTAATTGGCACAATAATGAAGAGTTAAAAACCCTTTAAAAATCGAATCATTACCTGTGATGAAAAGTAGATTCTTTACGATAATCGGAAGCTCTCATCGCAATGGCTGGACTCTAGCAAGCCAGCCAAATCCTGCCCCAACCGAAAATTGGTCCAAAAAATTTACTTGTAAGCGTTTGATGGACGGCTGTCGTTCATTACATTTTTCTCAAATCTGGCCAGATGATTATTGACAGACGTCTTAAAAATTGCAAACCATCATAAACAACCAAGAATGGTCAATCGCTCTTGCTTCACGACAACGCTACACCAGACACTGCACAAAAGGTTGCTACCAAATTAGAAGAGCTTTAATTGGTAAATATGCTTAAAACATCCACCATACTCGCCGGAACTTTCTTCAACACATTACTATCTTTTTCGAAATTTGGAAGAAAAAAAATCAATTCCGATAGGGTTGTTCAAACCGGCTTCAATACGATTATATTGATTCCCGTTCGATTGTTTTAATAAAATGATCAATTAACTGTCTATGAGATGGCAAAAGTACATAAATAATAAGGTTTTACACTTTGATTTAATTAATATATTATATTAAAAAATATGAAGTTTTGTTTTACATGAAGAATTTCATATCTATTAAAATAGACACGACATAAATATAAAATACTTTGACAAGGGTCTTTGTATATAGAAGTGTAGACGTCCTTAGGGGTATTCTATCTAAATTCAAAGAGACAATCCTTTTAGCTTGGAAATAGGTGCGATTTTAAATTTTAAGAAAAATTTATACAAAAAATCGATGATTATTTCATAAACGAAAAAAATATAATATGTAAGCCATTATTATATTACAAAGCCATGAATACATTTTAAATTTTTAAACATTTTTGCGTCTGCTGCAAATATATTATATTAAAGCAAAAGCAAAAAAAAAATCGGCATAATAAATTATGTTTGAAAAGAATAGGTAGTGCAAGTAGAACATATTTAAAAAACGTATTTCCAATTTTTATTTTTGTAAAGATTTTTGGCAAGTGAGAGAGGGACCTATCCCATAGGGGCTTCTACCCTGGTCTGACTCTATGTTATACATTATTTATATTTTTTTGCGTGTTGAGAGGCGGTATTCAACGACGTGCTTTGCGTTGACACCAGAGGGAATAAATGAAAAAAAATATTAAATAATCCATTTCCTCGAGTGGTAACCGAACCCATAACCTTTCGCGTTTATAGCCACAGGTATCATTGTAGTCGCGCCACGACTAGCCTCATATATCTCAACATTTTCTTTATTTCGTCACTACACTTTAAAAATTGTTTTTTATTGCTCCACGTGTGGAAGTTCTTTATTTGTCATTTGCCTTGTAGTGTTCCGTAGAGTTTAAGGATGGTTATATTTGTTTTTGAGAAACAAATAAGAACAAAGATGTTTTAATTTAATACACCTAGGTGTACATTGCGTCTGACATATTTTATTTTGTCAAAATTATTCTGCAGGACCAGCAGTAATTTTTCATGTTTTATGTAAAAAAAAAATCAGCTTCACGCTGTATCCCGCACACAGCAGGGTAGGCAGAGGGAACCTTGTGTTAAGACACTTCGTTCCCCACTTTCTGCCGAACTCTGGAGGCATTGCGTGTTGAGTGGCAGAACTCAACGCCGCGCTTAGCCTCGACACCAGAGCGAAGAAATGGAAATATAAATTTAAGTAAATATTTCATCTCCTCGAGTGGGGATCGAACCCACGACCAGTCGGTTTTACAGTCACACTTTGTGCCGCTGCGCCACGACTGGCCTCATGTTTTATGTAACGTTTCATAATATCATGTTACATAATACATAATCTTTTTCTTCAACATGGTTCGGTTTAAGTAGTTATTAATATAACTAGCGACTCACTCGCGGCTTCGCCTGCTTGAATTATAACAATTATTTATTTACTTATCTGAAATAATTTCGTGTCCTAATAACATTTTAATGATATATTTACATTGAAAACTAAAATTTCAGCAGAAAAAAAAGTTAAATATTTTTTGTTCTTTTTTTTATATTTATCAATACCCCAAATAATAGTATTTCTCAAATATCTTCCATGTGCCGCGATCAGTTAGAATTTTATTTTATGTATTGTTTATATACATTGTAAGAGTAAAAATCATTAATTTTAATTGTTGTACAGCAGAGCGAAGAACTGGAAATATAAATTTAAGTAACTATTTCATCTTCTCGTGTGGAGATCGAACCCACAACCAGCCGGATTTACAGTCACACTTCTTGCCGCTGCGCCACGATTGGCCTGCTTTAATAAGGAATAGATTAGTAAGTGAATGGTAGCTATTGGCTACGACAGTACTACGTTTAAAGAAGTTCACTGATAAGTAATCTTTACTTTGATATATCTATATATATGTAGGAGGTAATCAATTTAACGGCATATTATTGGCTCTTGACTATTTTTGGTAAAACGATGCATGCGTCATTTCTTGTGGCACATTTGTATAAGCAATTTTATTACGAAAGGATTTCTTTCTGCATTCCGTCATAGTTCATAATGGATAAAAAAAGTGTATTTACAAATAAATGAATTTATTATGAATTTCAATATTGTTATTTTCTTTTAACTGCAATTAAAATGTTGATTTTCGATAATCGTTAAACAAAAAAACAATTTTTAAAATGTTTTTAAGTACTGATATTGATCACTCCGGGTGGTGGTGATGCATATATTGTGATCTCTCGTGTAGCATATAGTTGTAATTGATGGGTTGCCAATTTGATAAATACTTATTTTGCTATCTATATTCAATATTTGATTTCATTTAATTTTCTCGAGCGTGAGTGGACAGTCCAGAACGAGAGAGTCCTAACTTTTGCTCTGATAAGAATAGACAGAGCCAGTCAGGACGTAGCCTGAAGCAGTAATTTAATATTTCCCATTAAACCATTCACTTACTTAACCATACATCGTTATTTTACAAATGCATCAAGGTTGTCGTGTTGATTTACCACAATACTAAGACGGAGGTCGGAGGTTCCGTTTCCGGATATTATATTTTTTTTCAAATGGAACTTGGGAAACTAGTGTTAAAACACTCCGTTTCCATTAAGACACTTTCGTTCTTCTTTTTCCTCCAAATTCTGGGGGCATTTTATGATCTCAATAATAATAATATATCCAATCAATAAAACTTTGTTTTTTACAGGAAAATATGCAAAAATCTGCACGTGATTTGATTACATTTTGTTTGAGGGATACAATATTGTCGAGTACTTTTAACGAACATCCGCTGATGATAAAGGGCAGTAAATGCATAAGTGTTTTATAGGAATTCTTATCTCAAAGTTGGGTCAATATGGAACGTACGCCTTTCCCATCAGATTACTGAATGTGATGCTACGTTATGTTTGAAATATTATTATAAATACTTTCATTTAAAAACAAAACAGGATTAATATAATAAATATTAATATTTTAAAGCTTTTAAAAATTCAAATTCTTCGAATATTTGAGGAGATCCCCAATGACAGAACAAAGAAAATTATAAAGTTGCAATTTTACTAAAGAGATTGCAAAGATTAGTACAGAACTTGGCTCTGTTACCTACTGGGCAGTACGTAATATTACAGTATGAATTAGAGAATATACATTCAATATATATTATATTAATATATAATAAATATATTGACTTACTCTAAGAATTCTATATGGACTTTCAGCTAAAAGACACACATCTCCAGACGTTATTGCTTCAGGAATTTGAATGGGCAACATCATCTGCATCTCCCCTCCAACATCTGGGATCTTCATACATGGATCACGAGAATGCTGGTGGTGTCCAGTGAGCGCCCACAGCCAACCCTAAAATAAAGATCGTTTAGAAATTTATATATTTCACTGTACAATTTCGTAAGTTTAAACTGTACGATATCAATGACAACGGATGGTAAAAGGCAGTGATCCACCGACCAGAGTTATGACTTTAAAAAAAGGTTAAAGATGGAACTAAATTTGGGATGCTTATATTTTTTAATTTAACGCATTCTCATTTCTCACACATTTTATAATAAATTAAAAAATATAAAATAGAGGAAAATAAAAAAAAACTTATTTACTTATGCTTATATTTTAATCATAAATTAAAATACACTATTAAATTATATATAAATTTTTTTAAATGTTAACGTTTCGTGATAAATGAATAATAAATACCCTATTATTTTACACATACCTACGGCCATAGCAACGGTAATATTGTCCCTATAGTTGGCCCGACATGTTTAATAAAAACAAGGTCAAAGCTGCCTCTGATGTAGGTGAGATTTCTTTGTTTTGTAGTACGTGTACGTGTAGTAGTTAAATATATCTATGTAAAGCCGGAGAGTGATGAAACCCGATATAAGGAAAACAATGCCATTTGTAACTACGCATTATTTAAGTTTAGTTATATTCCGCTAGATGATTTAGTGATTAATTTATAGTTGATTCAGATCAGCCTCACGCTGTATCCCGCACACAGCAGGGTAGGCAGAGGGAACCTAGTTTTATGACACTCCGTTCCCCACTCGTAGTTGATTCAATTGACAGAATTGCAATATTTAAAAATATTATAAAATCCAATCAGCTTCATGCGGTATCCAGCACACAACAGGGTAGGCAGAGGGAAGGGTAGGGAAATAGTGTTAAGACACTCTGCACTTTCTGCCGAATTCTGGAGGCATTGCGTGTCAAGTGGCAGAACTCAACGAAGTCCTCGACACCAGAGTGAAGAAATGGAAATATAAATTTAAGCAAATATTTCATCTCCTCGAGTAGGAATCGAACCCACAACCTGTCAGTTTTACAGTCACACTGTGTGCCCCTGCGCTACGACTGGCTATATTATAATGGTATAATATTGTAAGCAATTAAAAATATTCATCCGAGTCGATTCCTGTTTAAATTTATATTCGAGGCCAGTCGTGGCGCAGGGGCACGAAGTGTGACTGTAAAGTCGAGTGATTGTGGGCTCGATCCCCACTTGAGGATATGAAATATTTATTTACATTTATATTTGCATTTCTTCGCTCTGGTGTGGAGGCTAAGCGCGGCTATGAGTACCACCTTCCAACACGCAATGCATCCAAAATCTACAATAAGTGGAGAACAGAATGTCTTAACACTAAATTCCCTCTGACTACTCTGCTGTGTGCGGGAAACAGCGTGAAGCTGAAAAATGTGAAGTAGTATCCATAACCAGTAACGTTATACAAGGACAACGTTTCCATTATACTCATGTATTCTCGTATTTACATACATACAACGTTACGATATTACCATTTAATGTAGGTTCTACCATAAAAGAAAATGTACAAGCGAGTCGTGTTCTTAATAGCATTAAAACTCGTTCATATCATCATATAGTTATATAGGTATGCTATCCGCATCTCTTCTTCTCTATAATGTCTTTTACCAAACCTGACACGATGGTGTTCATGTAAACTTTTAAAACTGATTAAAATATAGCTTTTACTAATAGACATAGTACTTCAAGATAATATATGCATATTATAGAAGCGTAAAACATGGAAAATATTAAAACTAGTTTATGTTCTCACCCGCTTTTCTATAATTTTAGCTTTTGTGTTATTCTGTTTCATAAGCTATATTATGAAGAAAGTGGGAAACGGAAATGTATCAATCAAAATATCATGGCTATCTAACTTTTACTGATTGTAGTAGATCTGGCTACAAATTTTCGAAAATTGACAAGTTTCTGAGTAGGTAGGCTAATATTTTTTTAGATTTATTCAATTTTATATAAGTGTTATTAGCCATTTCAAAATGAAAAGTGATTATTTTAAATTTAAATTTATTTATTGAAATGCCTTATGTTTTAGGGTTCCTTATCTCAAAAGGAAAGACGAAACCGGATCCGGAACTGGATCAGGTTGTTGTCCCTGTGTCCAACTGTAAATACCATTTATCTCGAGATCGCGTAGAGATATTAAGCTGAAATTAATATCAAATATAAAGGTCCCTTGGAGCGCAGAAAAAATAGAGCTCTAAGACGTTTGTCTTAGCGCTATAAATCTACTATTTCGATTTTTATACAGACATATTTAACACATATCTCAAAATAAGAGCAGCCATTATTAGTACCCATGTACTATAGCAATAATAATTTCGTTCGTGTAATATTATTAATACATATTAACTAACATAAAGAATCTTGATTTGAGTTATTTTATCAGAATGTAATCCACACAAATCCACAACAGAAATTGCTAAAAGGACAAATTCGGTAAATATGTGCAAAAAATTAAAAAAATAACTTACACTATACTTTGGTTACACTTCTCATTTATTATATATTTGTAATTTCTATTATGCTAAAAGATTTCTTACAAATAGGAAGATGTCAATAATTCACAGTGATTTGATCCAAATAATGCCTTTTTTTAAAATTCTTATGTAAATTTACATAAGAAATATATATTAATAGTTAAATTTAATAATATCACAAACTATTAACGTTTACACGATTCATACATTTGGTCTGAATCGTGTTTCGATCTAAAATATCATATCGCAAGCCAAGTAATCAAAATGACAATCAGATCAATATCATTTTCGCTTTCGTGATAAGACCAGACGAATCACCATGTTCAGAGAGATGGAAAACTAAATATGATGTCAACGGAGGCCGTCGTGGCGCAGGGGCACTAGGCTGTTACTGTAACGCGACGATAGTGTGTTCGATCCCCACTTGAATTATTATTAGTTTGTATTTTTATTTTTTCGTTCTGACACAAAGGCAAAGGCCTGGGTTTAGGTTCCGCAAGTCAATACGAAGGCCCTAAAAAAATCGATGGAAAGTAGGGAATGGAGTATCTTGACACTAGGTTCCCTCTGCATCCATTCCCCCTTTTCCGCAGAATTCTAGAGGTATTGCTTGTTGAGTGGCGGAACTAAACGTGTGCTCGACACCAAAGCAAAGTAATGAAAATATAAATTTAAATAAATATTTCTTTCAAAAAGATATAAGACGGATGACAATAAATGAAATGTAATTTATATAGATATTTTGTTTTTTTTTAACTTCTTATTTTATTCTTACCAAGGTAGCTAGAAAAAAGATGTTCTTTAGCTACATATCATATTTGCTTGTACTCCTATTACAATGAATATGATATGTTAACCGTTAAAATAATAAGTAAAAAATCATTACATAAAATCTATAATTTAACATTATGGAAACATTAAATAAGTAGAATTGGGATATTTCTATATAATATAATAGGGAGTTTTCTCTTAATTATTGCACCATTTGTGTTTAAAAAAAACCAAAAAAACAATGGAAAAGTATCTGTTTACGCCAAAAGATCCGTGAGTAGTATGTAAAAAAAAACATATTTATAGACTTTACGGCCCTTGAAATGTTATTTACATAATAAACCACCTGTTTTGATTGAAACTTGCAGCAGGTAGCAGACAAACACACCTGTTGTCTAAAACATATCGTGTTAGTGCATAGTAGAAAAATGTTACAAACGTATGACGATAACTAGAACTGTAATAGACACAGACTCAAGAGAATATGGAAAATAAAAATATTACAAAAACTACTAAAATGCAGCTTGTGAAGACGCTCGTTTTTTCCATATTTCTTTACGCTGTGGAAATATGGACGTTGCGATAGGTCGAGAAGAAAAAAAAATGATGCTCTGGAGATATGGTGTTGGAGAGCGATGCTTGGAATATCATGAATCGATTTTTATTTAACTGGTTTATCTAGCTTATGTCTTGACGTAAACAAAAGCTAGATAAACCAGTTACTATATACTAGATATTTTTTGAAACAGTCTGTCTGTGTTTCAAAAAATACATTTATATTTAAAGTTTAAAAATGTTTATATTTTAACTTTTTGTCGATTTATGATAAATATATATAAAATAAATGTTATTATAATTTCGACATTCTTCGAAGTAAGGCCACATTAGGCCGTCGTGACCCGGTGGCACAAGGGTTTGATTGCGAAGGCGATTTTTGTAGGTTCCATTCCCACGCGGGAGAGTGGAAATGTTTCATATTTTAATTTTCTTGCCCTCAATCCCGTGATTCAACACAAAATGCATCGATAATTCGTTGGAAAGTGGGAAACAGAAGTGTATCTATGGGAGCGGAGTGCCTTAACACTAGGTTCCTATAATCCCTCTGCCTACCCTGCTACGTGCGGGATAAAGCATGAAGTTAAAAAATATAACACAAACGTTTAAAAATGACATTACAGGTATACAATTTCAAATTAAACTATGGAATAAAGAATAATTCAAAGTCTATGCTGTTAGCTTCACACGCAATTAACATTTTAAAAATATAGTTAGCCGACGCATCTCTCACACTCAGATTACACTTTAATGATCATGAAAAAGTTAGAAAAATTTTTTGTAACTAACACATGAAAGGAGAGATTTTTACAAAATATTGTATGAGGTTAATATCTAAAGTAATTTATATTTGCTCGTGAAAAAATATTTTGCAAATTAATGATTTTCGTTTTTGCATATAATACCGATTTCCTTCTAAAGATAATAATCTAATGAATGTATTAGATGATGAAACAATAAAGATTTTTTTAGTTTTACGATGTAAGCCGCTCACAGCAGAGCGAACCTAAGCGCCCTTTGCCTTGACCGAAGAAATGAAAATATTAAATTTTTCATTTTTTCGAGTTGAAATCGAACCCACAACCTGTCACGTTTACAATGACGGTTTTTGCCTCTCCGCCACGACTAGCCTCGTTTGTGATATAAATTTATAATAATACTAGCGGACCCGCGCGGTTTGCCCGCTACTTCTATACAAATATTTATAAATTATATTTATGAAAAGATTTTCAGTTTTCAATAGGTTAGGCGATATAAGGCTAACCCATTAAAATGAACTAAACAATACCATCTATACTATCAAATTGTCAACGTAAAATAAAAATATTTCAATTAAAAGTGCCTTCGCGGATTTTTTTGTAGATTTCGTAAAGGACAATGTTTATATAATATTGTTTTTATGTTTCTCAATTGGTTGATTCAGCGTACGCTATGTAACCGTTCAGGATGCCCATTTTGGGCGAGCTTTTCTTAAAAATCTACAAAATACCTTGTTGATTGAAGCATTCGATTGTAATTGACATATGAGACAATAAATTGCATACCAAATAGATAGGTATTGTAATATATTACAATATTATAAATATGAGAAAAAAAAAATCTGTATTAAATTTTATAACAAGCGGATCAGCAGTTTGGCCGTGATTGCTTCACAAACAAACAGACAGAGATACTTTTGAATTTATAAAAAAAAAATCAAATGTTATTAAAACTCACAATAAGCCCCCTTTTCCGGGGCATAGCGTTATACATCTGGGAGACGACCTGCACCGCGGGCACCGCGCCGTCGGCAGCTGATACAATAGCTGGTCCGCCGTAACTCCGATTTGTTGATCCTTGCCGCTTCGATTTAAACAACCACATGTTCGTTTAATCTCTCACCTAGAATCAAAATAAGCTGTTTATATTGGCTATCTCCAAGATCATATCGACGCAATTTGAAGTTATTTGTAACTAATTGACGCAAACAATACATATCCATGTGCGTTATGCACTAGTAACCTGAGCTATATAAAATCAGCTTCATGTTTTTGTACCCCGCATACAGTGGGGTAGGCAGAGGGAACCTAGTGTAAAGACATTCCGTTCCCCATTTTTCGTCGAATGCAGGGTGCATTACGTTTGAGGGGCAGAACACAACGGCACGCTTTGTCTCGGCACCAGATTGATGAAATGAAAATATAAATTTAAATAAACATTTAATTTCCCCGATCGGGTATAGGATGGGGAATAAGTGGTTGTGGGCAACCCATAAAACGATATACTCGGCAGAAAAAAAGTGATCGTGGCATACTATGGTTTAAATTCGATTACAGATTGTTAATGGAATATGTTTTGATCAACGCTGATGTGTTAAATACTGATATTCTAGAAGTCAGTGGAAAGTGGGTAGCGGAGTGTCTTAGGACTAGACTCTGTTTACCCGCTACAAGCGGAATACAATGTTAACTGAATAAAAAATGAAAAAAAATAATAATATATTAGAAACTTACTGAATCATTAACCCGTTTGTACTAATTTTCAATATATATTTTGTATATTCTACACCTACACTTCACACTCAATACGTTTAAAATAAAACTATTCATTTGTACTGAAAAATACCTATCGCTCTTTGATCGTTCGTTAGGGTTCCTAACACAATAAAACTGTAATCAACTTTGATAAGAACCTATAGTATTCTAATATCAATGCGTGTCTATTTGTCTATTGATAACGTATCGTAAAAGCTATTACAAGAATATTATTCATGCAAAGCTGGTTTTATACAATCACAATTTCAGTAATCGCCTTTTTATATTTCATCATGTCGATCCTGTTAAGCCATTCTTCTGATTTACTCGATTTTATATTTTAATTTGTGGTAACAAGGTTTATTTTTCTATATAATTTAGAAGCATTGCACAACAAATTCTGACATCTAAGCAAAATTATGAAATATTTGTATAACGTTAATATCCAGCCAAGTTAAAAAGCTGAAAACGGGCAATGTGCATTTTACACGAACAATTTCAAAAGACTTTTGTGCCCTTCAAAACCCGTGAACTATTTAAATTTGCATATACATATATACATGAAGTTTTGCATATTTATTAGTATCCTTGGGCCCATAATTTATTTCAATAATTGAACTTGAATGGTTAATAATATAATAAGGTTTAGATTTAAAGAAAGAAAGAAAGCAAAAAACAGTTAAATGTGAAAGTTTAATAAAAAAAAGTATTAAAATAAATAAAAATTTTAATTAATAATGATAAAGTACTAATAAGAATAATAATTTTAATTCTACTAATAGTAAAAATATTCCATCAAAAATATAAAGGGAAAGGGATGTGTAATAAATGTGAAAAGGGAACCAAGTTAAATGTCGAGTAATGCCTCGTTCTAGACTTCGTCGATAATTTTTTTTTAAAACTGTATGAGTTCGATTTCTGTTTACTCGGCCTCAATTTTTATATAAATCAAAAGTATAAACTCTTAATTTGACTTGGCTATTTTGTGTCACCAGTGACCAAATCAAATATCAATCTAATAATATAAATTCAAGAAGGAAAATGAGGCTCGTTGTAGCGCAGGGCACCGAGTGTGACTGTATAATCGACTGGTTGTGGGTTCGATTTCCCACTTGAAATATTTACTTAAATTTATATTTCCATTTCTTCGCTCTGTTGTCGAGGCAAAGCGCGGCGTTGAGTTCTGCCACTCAACACGCAATGTCTCCAATTCCAATGCGGAATACAGCGTGAAGCTACAAAAGAAGTAAAATAGATTCAAATATATTAACAAAGCCTGCACGTGAAAAAGTATCGAGACTCGTACTAGAATATAATAACCACTTTTGCATTTTAATGCACTTACAGACACAATGTAAGAGATATAGCTATTTTCAAGTAATAAAAAAAAATACGTTAATCCTTTTTTTGTAGCTTCACGCACATAGCAGGGTAGGCAGAAAGAACTTTGTGTTAAGACATTCCGTTTCCCTCTTTCTGTCCATTTTTCGAGGGATTGTGTATTGAGTGCTTAAAACTGCGCCTTGTTTTGCTACCAGAGCGAACAAATGAAAATATTAATAAATAATAACTCATTTCCTCAAATGGGAATCGAACTCTCAAACGTCGCGTTTATTGTCATAGGCTTGTGCCCCTGCGCCGGTACAATTTATTAATTAAATTTATCACGTCTGAGCTTTTCAAAATATTAGTGATGTATCCGAACGTGAAAATAGCTCATGCGTAGTAAAATTTAACTAATTTGACTAATTATATTAATAGTTAAATGCCTTAGCGAATCGTGTGATAAATATATTGTATTCATTTAGTTTTATATTGTATTCATTTAGCCCGATATGGGAAAGCTGCACTGGCAACTAATTATTTTTTTTTAATCAGAAAGAGCGATATACAGCGATTGTCCTTGTATAACCTTACAGTAAGGGAAGAATTTTTTGAGGAGTTCTTTGTTGAGAAAAATTTGACGCTTATTTTTGAGGGTGCTTTTATTTCGCAACACCTATCGAAACTATATATATTATGTATATATTAGATAGCTATCTAAGTTACAAAAAACGTGAAACAGTGGAACATATCTCAGAATAGCAAAAAACCACAAAAAGTGGGTGCATGCATATAATAAACTTGTATAAGGATACGTATATCCTCATACATACAATACTATAACATTTCGGTCTTTTAACTGTTGTCGATGCACAGTCAACCAGTGTAGAAGTTTGATTTACATTGTTTAAAAAAAATGCAATATTATATAATATATGATTGTGGAGGAGCAATAGAATAGAACAATCAAATATATAATTCAGTAATCGAACTTTTTGAGAAAATGTTTTCATCTGGTCTACTAAAATTTTCAACAGTAAAAAATGTTTAGGAACCTTAGAGTATGTAAAGAAATTGTTTCACATGGGACGTATCTAATACTTATTGGCTTTACTAAAATTATATTTAAAAACTTTGTACTTATAAAAATATGCTTTTTTAATTAAAATGTATTTTTTCATCTGTGTTAACATGAATTAAATAATTTGGGAAAAATACATATTTTTAAAATTATATATTCCTTATTTATAACAGGTAATTTTACAACAGATAATTAATTACCTATTGTGAAACTCGTCAGATACTGTATCTACTCTTTCGTCGATTATAGTTCACAAACGACATCATCGTATCTAATGGGTTATGTAGTGACATATACCCATTAGTTAATTGTTTTTAAATTTATTTTTACCTTTTATTTTTTGATGATAGTACTAGGATATACGAGCGCAATTATGATGACGGATTTCTATAGAAGTTTTTTTATATTGAGACATGTTCCACTTCTTTGATTTTTTGTAACTTATAATATAATATAAATAAATTTAGTAGGTGTCAATTCACGGCTTGTAAAATAAAAGCGGCCTCAAAAGATAAACTTCTCATTTTTCGCAACTCAATATTTAAAAAAAGATGACGATGAACTTATAAACGGCCACGTTAAGATTAAATTTCGTGAAGATATATTTAATAGATACTGATAAAATAAACTTTATCGTTAAGAGTTATTATTCCCACAAGTCCTTTGTTTTAAGGCTTAGAAAAAAAAAAAAATTGTGCCGCCATTTCAGATAAAACCATTAAAAATAATTTATTAGAAGCTAATGCAGCTTTCCCATGCTTATCGGAATTATTAAAGATATCGGCCAAAATAAAGTGAACGACGCTCTAATTTGGTACTAGTTTAGTAGAATCAGTACATTTAATATTATGAAGTACTTCATTTATCAAGTTTTCCGTAAGAATAACACGATGTACAAAAATAATTCCAGAATTGGCATTTTTTATAAATTTTTGGCAGCCATTTTTTTGCCCATCATATTAGGATATATCTTTCACACCTAAGTAGTTTTTTAGGTTGTATTATCTTTAGAAAACACCACTACCTCCAAAAGTATTTTTACATTTATTCCTTTTACAGAACAACATTTTTTAGAAAAATGTCCTTTATCAATATACATTACGGAAGTTTGATAACTTCCGTAGAAAGTATTGATGTACTGCCTCACTGTCTCTCAAAGTAGACTATATGAGTCTAATTTGACTTTTACATCTTTATCATCATTTTACATAGCTTTTTCATTTTTGTCATCATTTTTAAACTGTTTTAAGAAATGGTTATATTGGAATGATTACATTGGGTTTTTTTCAAATTCTTTCCTATAATGTGATTCTTTCCACTTTTAGCGAACGATAAAGATATTTGCCAGTAAGGGAGAAGTGGCATGAAAGAGCCAGTTTACTAAACGAAGCAAAAAAATATACTTTTAATTACAGAAATTAAGTTTTTTTCCTCTCAAATTATTATTTATTTATTAAACTAGACAAATTCATACGAAATACGCTTTAAATACAATAAAAAAGCAATAAAATATTAATTTTAAGAAAATGTGTCATCTGGCTCCTTCATAACATTTCGGTTTTGAAAGAGCCACTAAAAGTTATGAAAGAGCCAGTCTTATACTATGAGATGTAATAGTGAAAATTATGCTAAATGCTCTATTAAATAAAACAATTTAATAATTCTTATTAAACAGTAATGTTTTTTCTAAATTATATTAGTCATTTTAAGTAAATAATTCTAACAATCTCATATTATTTAAACCAATTATATTATATTATTTTATTTATATTATTTTTTTTATATTAGAGGCGGATAGTTTTTTTATTTGTAAATAATAAATTAATAATGTCTTCTCAAAAGCAACATACTTAAATTACGCGATCCTTTTTAAAAAAATGTTGCCATTGGCCGTGGCATAATCAAATGCCAGCTTCTTAGCTTGATATCTTGATAAGCTCATTTTAAAGCAGTCTTTAAATAATCCGCAAGCATATTCTACTGATCTTTTGTGAAAATACGTTTATTTCCTATATTAGGATAGTGTTGAAAAAATTATTTACGTAAGCCTTTTACTTTTAAACTATTTTAGCTAAATATTTTCTCGCTATACTCGTATTTAAGGCAAATGCAGTTTTGTATATGGACTGACCTTTCTCTAAAACTTCACTAACTGCTTCTTCAATTACCGATTTTTCGGACTTTTTTTCGTTTTTTGGGATCAGACTTCTTCATAATGAAATAACAGTAGCAAACTATTTAATAATGTTTGTTAAGAATGTATATTTATTATAATTATAATTAATTAAAAAAAAAATTCGGGGTCATGAAAGAGCCGGTTATGAAAGAGCCATCTCTTTCAAGGCCCATCCACCCGGCTCTTTTATAACTTATTCTTTAAAAAAATATAACCTTCAAAATGACACCGATATCAAAACTTTTAAAACTCAGTTTTAATCCTGTCACAAGGCCAAATATATACATAAACTCTATCTACAATCCAAGTACCTATATTTGTTTACAATGAAATACTAAAAAACAAATCAAATGAGGTAAAAAAAATACTTTTGAGTGCCAAAAACTTCAACTCGACATATCGGCGTCCGTTGGTACCGATGATGTGTAAATTTTTTGTGGGTGATGAAAAATCAGTGTTCCCATTTAAAAATAAAATATTCTAACGAGTTCGTTCCTAAACTACTAAAATATTGCAGGTGGCTCTTTCAAAACCTGGCTCTTTCATGCCACTTCTCCCTATAGGCCAGTCGTGGCGCAGCGGCAGAAAGTGTGACTGTATAACCGACTGGTTGTGGATTCAATCCCCACTCGAAGAGATGAAATATTTACTTAAATTTATTTTTCCATTTCTTCGCTCTCGTGTCGAGGTTAAGCGCGGCGTTGAGTTCCGCCACTCAACACGCAATGCCTCCAGAATTTGGCAGAAAGTGGGGAACGGAGTGTCCTAACACTAAGTTCCCTCTGCCAACCCTGATGTGTGCGGGATACAGCGTGAAGCTGATTTATAAAGATATTTGATAACTAACCTCAAAACATGACTATAAGTTGAAGTATAAGCATTAAATAGAGGCTTTAGTGTTCGTGAATCATGGACGAAGTTTACTTTACGACTCCAATCACCCAGTTGACGTTTTGGTCTCGTCAAACGAAATTATAACTAATAGTTATTTAAAGCAATTATTTATGAATTTGTTGTTTTTATTAAATTAGGCACCAATATCTACATTAACACATATTGCATTTAAATGGATTGCAGCGAATGGACTAAAGTCGTGTCAAGTCCATTTTTGAATTCGCCCCCGTAACTATCAAATTGCCCCCTTGTGTAGTAGGTGTGGGAAAAGTCATTAAATACACATAATGGCGTCGGTATTCTAATAGAAGTCTCATCACATACCAAAATATATATATATATGTAATTTAGCACGTAGGTGAATAATAGTAGCCTAAACAAAATTATAATAAATAATAAAATATTGCCTGAGAAAAACTCGTTCAATATGATAGGTAATATTAATTGGCAAATTAAAATCATAGAAAATGTAGGCCGTCGCGTAATGGAATAATAGTATAGCGTTTGACTGTTATTGCGATGGATATGACCGCTGTGGGAAATAATTATATTTAAATTGTTTTTATTTCCTCCCGCTCCCTTAATACAAAGTGTGGCGTAAAGTTCGCAGTGACTTGAATTTTGATGGAAAATGGAGAACAGAGTGTATACTCAGTTCTCTTTGCCTGCCACTTGCTGCAAGTTTCAATCACAAAGGGTAATATGAAAATAAAAATTAAAAAAAAAATAGATTCACGCTTTAACCCGCATACAGCAGGGTAGGCAGAGGAAATCTAGTGTTAAGATACCCCGTTCTCGATTTTCCGCTGAATTCTGAAGCCCATGCGTGTTGCCTAGCGGAACTTAACGCGGCTTTGCTTTGACACTAAAGTGAAGTAATGAAATTATAAATTTAAATAAATATTACATTTCCTCAAGCGTGGGTCGAAGAAGAAAATAATGTGAAAATTGTTAAATTATAAGAAAAATATAGCGCCTTGAAAATTTCCAATTAGTTACATAAATTAATTAATTACATTTTATATACGTGTTTTTCAAGTTAACGTTGTACTCGTAATAGAAAAATATATTTCTTTATACTTTTACAATGGAATGGGTTAGTTACTGTCGATTTTGAATGAAACGTCCAAGATACAGATGTAAGGATTCTGCCTAATAAGGATTCTTTGTAGTTCTGAGCATTTTTGTTGATAGATAAAATGTATTTTTAACCGACTGCACGACTGAAGGGAGGGTATGTGTTTATCAATTTGTGTACGTATGTACAATCGATTCCTAACTAAGTCTTAACTTTTTATCGCAAGTTCTTATATAGTTTATTTGAAATTAACAAAACGGCAAAACTGTAATTTATAATCAAAATATTTTGTATTTGTACTTTTATATTTAAAGTAAAATTGTGTAGTATAGTACTGTAAAAATAGCATTTGTATCTGTAAATCAAAAAACTAATTTATTTCAATCACAGCTCTTTTAATAATAGATTAATAGTCATTCGATATCAAAATAGTACATATCGGAAATGTAACTTGGATAAGGATTCATTAAAGTTACTAAACAAACATAGGAATTGATAGTAGCGAGGTACTCACATTTTTACATATTGTAAAATTAATTAATATTGCTCTAGTAGATTACGAACATTTCACTTGTCACGTTTAGAAACAGTAGTCTATAGGCGTGGGCCCATTACCCCGATGAACGTCGGCCATTGATATGATGGCTTATCATATAACATAAAACTATTACTCACATCTTCAACTCTACAACTTAATTCATTTGTATCACGAGACTTTTAATTCGAAATAATCCATTATTTTTTATTGCTATACACATGTCTATTGTTACAAAAATATAAAAACGTATATATTTTGGAAAATATATATTTATTACTTATTCAGTAAAATATATAAGATACGTTGTGTCATATATACGTAGAATATGGTTGTTTTAACAGCATATTAATTTAGCTAATACGTGGGTGAGTTGCGGAACTCAACGCCACGTTTTAATTTGTTACCAGAACGAGGAAATGAAAATACTAAATCTTTCATTCCCCCGAGTGGAATACCCACAATACGATTTAATCATGTATATACAGCTGCCTAAATATTAGTTTGTTTGTCAATTAAAAGAGAGTCATTTAAAATTTTATCACAAACCATAATTTGCCATTGATGTTTTCGAAATAATAAATCGATCATCATCCCGTATTCTTTCATTTAACACCTAATAAGTCTTATTTGAACTAGAAAATTGCATAATATTACATTATTAACCTCTAATAAATGATATTACTATCTAAAGAATAGTATCTAAAGTAAACCATAAAAACAGTTACGGGACTTGCACCATTCGTAAGAACGCCAGGTTTTATGATCAGAACGCATAGACGGTTTCAAAGCAGATGGGATTGAATTGTGTTGAGTCGGCAAGTACCGCTAGGTTCAAAATTTTATATATTTTTATACGTGTTATAAAAATATTTTTCTATACTTTATGTGAAATAGCACTTCAAAAATGTGAAAAATAACTATCGTGTATGGCACCATTTAAATCAATAAACCGGTCAACAGCGAATCGGTCTCACCTATGAAGGGTTTCGTAGCAGCAAGCCAAAAATATATTACCACCGCCACCGGTTAAAAACAGCATACCAAGAAGAATATATTATATTATTGATTTATGATCTTTGCTATATCTCTTTAATCATGAAATAAATTTTGTTGTCATTAAATCCTGTAATTCCAATTTTTTTTAACAATCTTACCCTCCGTAGTTCAAAAAGTGATTGTTAGAACAACAATTATTTGGCATCATTCGAAAGAACGTAAAAATATTTTTTGGAATATTTGAGCTTTTTTTTTAGTTTTGAGAAAATATCAATTGAAAAACTACAGCTCATGACAATACTTTTACATTTTAAGACTTTGTCACCTAATAAATCAAAGACAAGACAGTAACATGATACTGTCTGAATATTTTTTCCCGGGCATTTTATCGCGCACATATGATAATTAGAATATACTTTTTAAATGGTCAATATCTCGAAAACGGTAAAACTTTGAGCCATGGTTGATGGTGCAAATGCTTGGAAGCGACCCGCCGTCGATGAATTTGTGAAATAATTAGGCTTTATGCGCAGTAGAAAATGCTACGTATCTTGTTTTTATCGTTATAAAAATCTATTATTGTCTTGTTGCTAATTATAATCCCGCCAATGACGTACTCTGAGTACGTACCGGTAACGTCATTTTAAGACATCTTCAAATACACTCAAGCCAATTGTCGTCAAGATCACACATTCGTGGAATGAGCTATTATATGCTAATATATAGAGATACAATACTTTGTTATCATATTCAACGTCGATTCATACCAATTCTGAATTAAATGTCACTCTGGTAAAGGATAAAAGAAATCATTAATGCAACCAGGTGGTTCAAAGAACAACGGACAATTAGGCTACATTATTATGATATAATATATAAATTCGTGTATATTTTCATTTTTAGGGTTCCATGCCTCAAAAGGAAAAAAGCGGAACCCTTATAGGATCACTTTATTGTACCTCTGTCCATCTGTCAATACTATTTATCTCAAGATCGTGTGGATGTATCGAGCAGAAAAAATAAGACGTTCTACGTCAATAAAATTTATATTTATATTAGCAACAAGTACTTGCGTAGTAGGTACAAATTAAAAATTTGAAAAATGAAAATTCTTATTACAGACAAATACTAGTCCTAGTATGAGGCTAGTCATGGCATAAGGCGACGTGTGACTGTAAAGGCGGACAGGTCGTGGGTTCGATTTCCACTCAATTACTTAGCATCACTTTGATTCCTCAGGTGGCGAAACACACTGTGTTTTCGAAAGTCAACTGAGGTCTCCCGCTACCTCTCTTACCGATCTCTTACTATCATAAATGTTTTTGCCTTTCTTTCATCACTCATTCATTTAATGTTCCCAAAAGCTGCTGATCACGTTCTTTGTCATTCTCACCATGACCTCGCTAGCACCAGCCATTCTGTGTATCTCTTTATTGCGGAATCCATCAGCTAAGCTAACTCCGCATATCCCTGCTGTGCTGACGTTTCGCCGAATTATCAATACAGGCACCGCTAACCCTGTTACCGGCAGCAATAGGCCCCTTTGTATCCATCATAAATATATTACTTCATACATTGTTCCTATATCTTGCCATTTACACTTATCTTGCATTCCGTTTTTTCCACCCGGGGAAATGAAATAGGTAAATTTTAAATTTCTTCGCTCTTATGTCGAGGCAAAGCGCGGCGTTAAGTTCTGCTACTCAACATCTAATACCTCCAAAGTTCGGCTGAAAGAAGGTAGCGGAATGTCTTAACACTGGACTCCCTCTGCCTAGCCTACGTGCGGGATGCAGCGTGAAGCTGGAAAAAGATAAAAAACTTTCACGCAAACATAAGTCGTTCAACTTTTATAAATTGTACTTCCTATTGACCTAGAGTCCTGAAATTGGTTCGGAACCCTCGGTGGACGAAATTATTCTTGTTGTAATTAGTACAAGTCATGATTACTTTTAATTTTAAGTAATTTATATGTATACAGAATTTGAATAATTCATATTTTTATAAGCCATAAACAAAGTACTTTCTACATGTTCTTAAAATACAGCGGGCATATTAATTAATAAAATTACGTAAGATAATATAATATGAAAGTAAATATAGGCAATGTAAATTTAAATATGTACGTAAATATGTAGTAAATAGTAATTTATTTGGATTTCCCCTAACCTTCCACAGTAAATAAAAATTTACGTAGATACTTACTTGTTACGTTAATACGAGATATCGCTGCAAAAATCTGCTGGTGTCCGTTTTTTTAATGAAACTACTTTTTTACGAACGATACAATAAGATATTTTTTGTTAATAAATTGAAGGTACATAGTTTTTAATGAGCTCAATATAATTTGAAAGAGAATGTTGTAATAAATCAACAAATTATAGGTTGCTAGCACTGAATCAACATCAACTAAGTCTTCACACTTTCCTTAAAAAAAAATCGTCGATTATATCGTAAAAAACGCGTGTTTCGACACTATAGACGGAATCAAAATTAATAGAGCACTTCCAGTTGACCTAGAATTATGAAATTTAGCGGTTAACATCTACGGATTGTATTAGTTCATGAAGAAAATCTGAAAACCATACATGTGTATATTAATAATATTAAAGCCGCTAGTCCAAGTGAGGTATCAGATGAAGGGGCTCTAGTTAAGCTAAGCTTGAATTTCAGAAAAAGCTCGAGGTCACCAATTTTTGCACGGAACTCTCAGTGGGCGAACCCATGTCGCATTTGTCCGGTTTTTCAGTTTTTTTTTTATTTGTATAAAACTGAATAAAAAATGTACTTGAAATTCTCGCCAAATTTTATAATTGTAAAAATACTCATAAACTAATTAATTAATAACAAAAATAAATAGTTATTTAATGTCATTGATCGGATATATATTAAACACATCTTATAATTTATATTTTTTGTCTACCAACTGGATATTAAAACACAAACAAACAAATGATTTCTATTTTTCAGGGTTAATCCCCGGAAATGCTCAACTGTTTATTATGGAATTTACACTGAAAGATATAGTAGGCAGTGAAGTGAGATACAGGCCACTTATTATGGGGGAATACCAACGGGATCAGGATTTGCGCGGGAATAACCACGCTTATATGTATATGAAATAAACTAACATTTTATAATCAAATAGTTAGTTACCTAGTTTATGTGAGTGAAGCCGCGCACGTGCCTCTAGTGACCAATATGGCAGTTTGATTTCTTTCATTCTGACTGTCATTAACCCCTTAATAAAAGCCGTGGGATGTTATAAGTGAGACGTGTCTGATTAAGTGTGGATGTGTTTATATGTATCTGTACGTGTATGTGGTTCATAGCTACCAAACAAATTAACTGATTTTGATTAACTTTTATTTTTATTTTAAAGGTGACTTAATTGGCGATACTTTTAGCCACGATTCAAGAAAATATAAGGTCGGGGAAAAAGTGCTTTCGTTATGAGATACATTGTTTAATTTATTTACAATACCTATGTTTTGATCGATGACTTGTTGCCATCTTATGGGCAGTGTCATGATGTAGAAATTTTGTGATTTTTGATTAAAAAAGTCTGACAGGCAGTGTTCAGTGTTCTTTTGAGGTGGTTAGCTTTATCACCTGGAAATCTGATTCAGCAAAGCAAGGTCAGGGCTATACGAAGGATGCATCAACACATCCCATCCAAGCTCTCTCAATTTTTGCTGCGTATAGATGAGTGCGGTCTGAGATGAGTGAGCCCTTTCTATTCACCAGCTCTAATCGGTTTTTCGTTTTTCGGTTTTAGAATTTTTAACCTCATCAGCTGCTGACAGTAGAGGTCAGAATCGATAGTTTTACCCGGTGGCAAAACCTCATAGCGGACGATTTTTGGGCCGGGTTAGCCACAGTCTATGGGACTTGTCGATGCTTCGACAACGATCTTTTTTCACATTCTTATCGTAAGTCACCCGTTTTTCATCATCCGTAATCAACTGTTTAAGAAATAGTTCGGCATTGTTACGTTTCAAGTTTCAACAAAGAATCGCAAATGATCTCTTATATTCAGCTCTTATTAACAAGTTATTAGCATTCTCTTAATTGATTTGTCGTCAGTCGCTTCTTCGCCTAGACAAAGCCCGTCACGAAATGAAAATATAAAATATTTCACGTGCGAAAAATGACAATCGAACTGACAACCTATCACGCTACATTCGCACGCATGTGCCCTTGTGTCAAGGCCACATTATTAATAAATAAAAGAGAGCTTTCATACATTTTCCCTTAGGATTTAAGTATTTTGTGAAATTACTCTACAAACATTTTACATGACACGCGGCGTACGTGTTTGGAACTTGAAATATGTTCATCATACTTCATATAAAAACACAGCAACATTGAAAATTCATTTTCTGTTACAGTTAGTTACGATTTATAAAACGAGACATAATTTTATATAAGCTATTTATATTATTAACGTCACCCTGTATCCCGCATACATCATAATAGGTAGAGAGAACCTAGTGTGAAGGCACTCCGTTTCTAAGTATTTGCCGAATTCAGACAGCATTGCGTGCTGAGTGACGGAAATCAATGCCGTGATACCAAAGCGAAAAAATAAAAATATTAAATATTTCTTCGAGTGGGAACGGAACTCCGAACTTGTCGCGTTTTCAGCCATACTTTGAGCCCCCGCACCATGACTGACCTTGCTACTTACTTTAATAAACTTATGAAATACTATTAGTTATGTGACGTAGTTACTTAGAGTTGTATGACACATCACACATACTAAATACCCACTCGTGGAATTTTTTCCCGGTTGTACATTAGGTTACATGGATATAAATAACGCGATCTAATATTGTTATATCTATACTAGTTCTTCTCTAGACCTGCTCGCGGCTTCGCCCGCTTGATTTACATAATTATTAATTATTAATACACTAATCTATATTACTTTATTTTTGTATATAATAATAATAATTTATTTTAATATAAAACAATAACCCATACTAACACGAAAATTGAGGTTTCATCTAATTCAATAAAAAAGTTATAATAATTTCTTCGAACAACGTTTTTTAAAATGCTGCAAGTTTTCAAAGGTTTTTTATTTATTAATCGATTGTGATAAAACGACTAAGCGCTAAGGGAAGATTGCCAAAATATAATAGTGATATAATATTAAAAGTCGGTTAAGCCATTTCTGAAATTGACGTGACAGTGGCACAGACGCAAACGCAAGGTAAAAGAAAATTAAGTCATTGTTTTTGGTGCTATTTGGTTATTAAGAAAAATATTTTTTCTAATATATCTTCCATGTACACATACCGATCCATTACGATTTTGTTAAAAGTATTGATTTGGTAATAATTGATAAATTTATAGAGTTAATACAAGAAATTATAACAAAAAAAATAGGAACTATACTTTTCTTGATATAATTTTTGAAATGGATTATTCAACATAAAAATGAGTACTTCTTAGTTCAAACCATTACTTCCTGAGATCAATTAGTTAAACTTAATAACATTTTCAGTTTTAAAATTGAAAAAAAAAATATGATAATCGACATTTTATTAATATAGAAGTATGAATCACACTATAAACTTCATGCACACATACACATAAGTAATTTAATTACGTTTATTGAAAAAAAAATCTATTTTAAAAGCACTAGCCGGTAGACGAGGGTGTCCAAGGAAGGTTGTTATGTAATTAGCTAACTGATCTGTTAGATAAGCCAAGAATATTAGACTAGTGTGTACTGACTACTGATGAGTATACTGTGTGTGATATAGCAGTTGAGTTGTGGCAAACACGAGGTCATTCAAAGCATGTGATGTAGATAAGGCAAATTTAAACATCTGGAAAATTACATTTATATACTATGTTAAGAGAAGGGGAAATATATTAAACGTTATGCATTTTTTGTTACCTTCACGTTGTATCCCGCATGTAGCTGGGTAGGCAGAGGGAACCTAGCGTTAGGACACTCCGTTACTTAGTATGCGCCAAATTGTTCTAGGCACTGTGTGATTAACTTATGCGTCATTAAATGGCGGAACTCAAAACCGGACTTTTGCCTTGGTGCCACAGCGAAGGAATGAAAATATTAATAAATAATTCCTTATTTCCCGAGTAGAGTAGAACCCACAGCCGTCGTGTTACGTCACACCCTTGTGCCTCTGCGCCATGACAGCCTCATATGCAGATATATTTGTAAGATTTGATAGTACAATATACGAAAGTGCCTTAATACAATCAATTTCCGAAATTAAACTTTTCTTTTTTAATTTTAGAAATTGTTTTATAAATTTAATAACGTATCTACTACTACTAAAAGATCGTAATATTTATTTATATTGCGTGAAAACACGTTAGTTATAATTATCTTTTTAATCCTATAAATGTATTTAAATCACAAACGGATTCACACAGGCTAAGATTTTTATATTTCACATTTTTACATTTAGATTCACTTTTAGAGTACTTTGCATTTTGAAGACACCTAATAAATGTAAATGAAGATCTCCGACTTTTAAAAAATATCACGATTTCAGTTTTCATTTTGATTCATGTTTTTTTAAATATCCTAGAATACAATATTTTTAATTTTAATATATTTTTTAAATTGACTGAGCAACTGGAAAAGGTCATAAACTCACTTAAATCAATTTGTTTTAGGCCGAAAATATTAAATGCGGTAAAATATGTTTTATTAAATCGACAGGCAATGGTGCCAATAGGAAAGGATTGAATGAAATATGAGTTTATAATGGTGATATCTTTTAAAATTTTTAAATCTTCATGTTGTATCGGACTAGGTTCCCAGAGGGAACTTGAGAGCCTAATGTTAAGATACTCCTTTCCCATTAAGGCACTTCCATTACCCTTCCACTGTCCTTCCTTTAAGGAGAATTCTGAAGGCATTGTATGTTGAGTGACGGAACTCAACGCTGCGCTTTGTCTCGTTACCAGATCGAAGAAATAAAAATATTAAATATTTAACTCTTTCAAGTGGGAATCGAACACCCGACCTATCGCGATTACTTTAATCTCAACCAAAAGCATCTTTATTTCTCTAAAAATGTGTTTAAAACAACAAACTGATTACATAACATGTATAGCTAGTAGGAGCCCGAAACTGAACCCTAAAATTTAGAGAAGAAAAGTCTCTACACTATGGAATCACCTCCCATCGTGTTGTAGAGCGAGCGTAAACTAACTTTAATGTAGTTTTAAGAGTTCCTGGGACAACCCTGGAAATGTGCAATACCGCTGGCATTAACAGTCTGAACTTGTCCAATATCTCCTTCTTTGTTTGCTTCTAAGGTTACTGGGTGGCTATTTTGCATAATTTTTTATTCGATTATGACATAAGCGTTATTATTGGGTAGAAATTGGTACTGAGGCCAGTCATAGCGCAGGGGCACAAAGTGTGCCTGTAAACGTGACTGGTTGTGGTTTCGATCCCTACTCGAGGCAATAAAATATTTATTTAAATTTATATTTTCATTTCTTCGCCCTGGTTCCGAGGTAAAAGCGCGATGTTGAGTAGTACATCATGAAGCTGATTTGATTTATGTTTTTAAATAGAGAGTTATAGTTACTTAAAACATTAAGTCAAATTAAGAGTAAACATAACCTCGCTTCTTGAACACGGTACCATTGACAACTGTTTAGTTACACATTAATGTAATCTCCTCATTTGTTTGTAAACGTATAAAATGATAAACGGATCAAGGTACCCACCACTACCACTTCATATCGTCCAAAAAAGGTTTTTCACCAAAACGATACTTATCATTTTCGTATCGTGAATGATATATAGCTGTTTGTTAAATAAGCCATCCATTGCTTAATGTTAATCATGATAGGTACACAAAGAAGGATATATCCTTATCAGATTAAAATCTTTTAACCTTAATGTGAAAAAAAAATGTTTTATTTATTAATTTTTATATTATGATTCTTTCCATTGTCGCTCATATTGAGATGTATAATATAAACTGTTATAAATATGCTGAATAAGTCGATGAGTATCAATTTGAAAAAAAAAATACTATAGTACGATATGGTGTGTGTGATATTAGCTTCACACTATATCTCGCACACAGCAGGATAGTGAGGGGGAACCTAGTGTTAAGACACTCCATTTCCTACTTTCCGCCGAATTTTGGAGGCATTGCATTTAAACGGCGGAGCTCAACGCTGCGTTTTGCCTTGACTATTATAAATTTTATCTATAGATAAATTAAACAAATAAGTAACAACAAAGATAAATATTAATCCATAAACACGGTTTTCCATATGCACTAAGGAAGGACATAGAGTTCAAAAATACCAATTATTTTGTGTTTCAAAATGTTTATTTTCCAATTTCATCCGTTGAGTAGAGAATGTTACATATGTTGGACATATTATATTCATATACGTTACATATTATCTAATTATAAAAAGAAATAACGAACAAAATACCGTTTTAAAAACTATTTATCACCTTGGACATTTTGAAATTGTGATCTTATCTTAACTTAAATTAATGGATTGTAAATAACTACCATTATATCGTTAAAATCTGTTTTCTTTCAACTTCTGTCAATAAAGTTTTTTTTTTTAAATAAATCGCGATCGAATATTATTATTCACATTTTATTTTCTTAATCCTCAAATCGCTACTCGACTAGACTTTAAAAAGAAAATAGTTCCCAATATTAAATGAAACGTATTCTTAACTTGATGTTAATGAAAAATTTTGGACTATGAAGTAAGCCTCTCAATTTACATAAAATGGTAGTTTATTTATTATCATATAACAATTTTCTATACAGCTATATATTTTCATTACGACCTTATACCACCACTACTACTAATAGCTCTTCCCTAGCGGGGTAGTCCGAGAAGACGGAGCGCCAAGCGCTACCGTCTCTGCATACCTCTTTCGCTTCGTCCACTATCGACAACCTCTTCATAAATGCCCTCCGGGGGATTCTCATGCTTTTTCCCTGACCTTCCTCCAGTATCTTTAATATTGTGTTTTCGAAGGTCAAGGTCAGGTTCCTCTACCCCTGTTACTAATCATTTTTCCTCCGTAAAACGTTTTTGCCATTCTTTTATCAATCTTTCCCTCGACGTACCCAAAACAAAAACAAATTGCTTTTTTTTTCCTTAATATTAAGTGAATGACATTGAAATTGCAATATACAAGTTAAAAAAGTAAACTAATATAGTTTAAATGTTGCAAAATATATATAACCTTTATGTTCATTTGAGGCCAGTCGTGGCGCAGTGGTACATAGTGTGACTGTATAACCGACTGCTTGTGGGTTCGATCCCCACTCGAGGAGATGAAATATTTACTTAAATTTATATTTTCATTTCTTCGCTCTGGTGTCGAGGCTAAGCGCGGCGTTGAGTTCTGCCACTCAACACGCAATGCCTCCAAAATTCGGCAGAAAGTGGGGAACGGAGTGTCTTAACACTAGGTTCCCTCTGCCTACCCTGCTGTGTGCGGGATATAGCGTGAAGCTAATTTAATTTTATTTAATTTTTAATTTTAATGTTCATTAGAAACTGGCTCCTAGGTACAAGAACAAAACTCATCTCGTGAAATATACATTTTTTTTAGTCACAGAGACAGAATCTAATGGATGCTTTGCTTAAACAACTGTATATTATATGCAAGTGCTAATTATTTTAATATTTTCAAATTAATCTATTGTGAGGCCGTCGTAGAGCAAAGGTGTAACTGTAACATGATGGTTGTGGGTTCGATCCCCATTGGAGGGAATGAAATATTATTTCTTAATATTTTCATTTCTTCGCTCGCACCATAGCAAAAGCCCGGCGTTGAATTCCGCCACTTAACACACAATACCGCGAAAAATTCGTTAGGTAGTGGTCTTAACACAGGTTTCCTTGGCCTATCATCTTCGTCACTTTATTAATACATTGAGAAACTGAAATGCAGCATTTAGGAGCAGCGTAACGGTGCAAAAAATATTTATAATCTTTATATTTTTTTAATTTTGATGTAATATTTTAAAAATAAGTATGTATTTTACGGCAGTACATATTTTACGTTAAGAACACTTCGCTGGCAAATATAAGTTTCATTTTCTATGATTATAATATTTCTTTTACGTATTGAATTACATTTTATAATAATATAGTACATGTTAAATAAGAGAACGCAATTTATTATAAAAATATTTTAACTGGAAAGCAAATATAATTAATAACAAAGTATTCGCGAAAGAAATATTTAAATAATGTCATAATATCTTTAAATATTGTAATAACAAAAAAAAACAAGCATAATCAATAGTAAATACTAAAGTATTGTAATATTTTAGGTAAATGAATATTTATTTTTAAAATATGAATCTTACATTCATAAGTCAAATTTATTTAAAAGCTTAGCTCATTTCAAAGGATAAATTAACATTTCCTTGCACATTTTTCCGTAAATATGGAATATCAAAAAATTTCTGCTTGTCTATTAAATCTTCTGCATCCTCAAAAGTTTGAGGCATATCAATTCCAGCTGTCTCAGGTAAAATCAATGCAAGTAACGCGCCCGCTAAAGCAATGCAAGCAATAAGTATTGAAGGTAGCCAAGTTATATAATTTTCCAAATATACAATATAAGGGGATACTATTGATGCCACATAACTGCATATGTGAACTATAGATGCACCAGATCCTCTCACGGGGGTTGGCAACATCTCTGCGGCCCATTGTAAGCTGATATTACAAGCCATATTTATAAAAAACCTAGCGAATACAGCGCACAATACAGATGGAAGACCGCTACCGATAAAAGCAGTGCAAACGCTAAATATACAACATAGCAAGAAAGATCCTATTGACAACCATTTTCTTCCAGTGAAGTCTAGAACGAAAGAAAGAATAGTAAGGGAAGGAAACTCAGAGAACGACACTAAACTAAACGAAATAAAAAAATCAAATCCTAAACCACCAATGCTCCTGACTAATGCATCAAAGACGGACATTGCACACATGTACACTAAGCACATAGATATAAAAACTTTTCTTAACTTAACATTTTTAAAAACATGTATAATATTGACATTTTCTTTTGTTACCTTCTTCATAGCCGACACTTTAAATTGTTCTATCAATTTTGGAGGTACTTTTTTCTTATTAACTCGCCCAATGGTGATGATTTTCTTTATTGTTTCATCTATACGTCCTCTTGCGAGAAGCCACCGAGGACTTTCTGGTATGACAAATGGAGCAAAAATTGCCAGTGCCATAGGAATACTTGTAGCTAAACTAATTACTTTCCAATGACCACAAGCTAAAGCTATCCATGGCAAGGCCATAGAGCCGGCTGTATAGAAAATGGCAAAAGGCAAATTTGCTATAAGAGTTCTATATTTTGGTGCAACATATTCTAGTACTAGAAGATATGTCATTATCATACAATTATCATAAGACATGCCCATTAAAAATCGGCATAGAGAAAATTGGACAAGATTTTGAGCGTATATACTGAGAATGCCAGCTATACACGAGAATATGTTACTCAGCATACATGCTGGTAGTCTACCGAAGCGATCTCCCACCCATCCTACAAGAAATCCTCCAACGATAGATCCAACAAAAAATATAGCTTGCGCTGTAGCTTGATAACTGTTCTTGTCGCAAACCCACCCTAATTCACTTGAAATAGTTGGATATGGTATTTCAGTATTGTTAAATTCCCATCCAAATTGGCATGTTGTCGTCATCCAAGTTTCATTTGCTTGTTGCCCCGTTTGTAAAATTTCTGTCCAATTAGCTACGTACATCTCACATTTCGAATATCCAAGAGGCAATTCGGGATCTTGAGGAATGGCTAAATGTTTTCTTTCTATATCTGTTAGGTTCGCTAGCTCTGGTATCCAACACCAGTGATCTGGTGATACTTCCGTCATAAAAAGCTGTGAATAGTACGCAAACACGCCGAAAAAGTAAAATGGACAGGTTAAACAAAATAAAAATACTTGATAAAGTCCAAATTCGCCAGCAGCTGAGAGTAGTACGTCATAATCCACATCTTTATTTGAATCACTGTCTTCATTTTCATTATTATTTCTCGCAACTTGGTCACATTTATCAATATGTATCATGTTGTTATCTCGTTATTACTAAATCAGAGCCACCTTCGCAAGACTGGGTACGACTAATACTGTCTTTAACTTAGTTGGCACATGTGTTCTTCACTTCATTTATTTAAACCATATGAAAGATTACAATATTTTTATTTTATTTGCAAAGTGACTTCACAATTTGTTTGTTCGTCTTATCGTATACAATAATCTACTAAATATAATTTATTTTTATGTATTATTGACACAAAGTATTTTCTATTTAATGATGCAATTAAAGTGACCTACTTTAAGTAAATCATCATAATTCATATTTATATTTTAAAAGTGAATGTAAGTTTATTATCACGACAAAACTACTTAACAAATTATTGTGAAACTTTGTACACACTGTCTTATGTGTATTGGGAAGGACATAATATATATTTTATTAATTAAACAAAATATAGTTAAATAAGCTATTATCATTTGTCTTCAATATTTAAAAATATGTCAAACGAGCGAAGCCGCGTCAAGCGCGATTTTCTAGTATATAATATTTTTTTTATATAAACCTAAAACGTTTTGTAGCAAATAATACTTAAAGAAAAACAGAACCGTTTACGTTACGAACTGCATACGTTTGGTGTAGTATAGTATTAATGAATTATACTGAAAGGCCGGAATTTTAGCAAATTGGCATTTTTATGATTTAAATTCAAATTTTCAAATTCAAATTATCCAGACTGAAATATATAAATGAAAGCGAAATGTTGAGCACATTTAATTTACCTAAAACGAAAATGCCTTTCCGATACAGCACATTGTGTAAAAAAAAACAGTCATTAAATAAAACATATTTATTTTAATTAACCGTTGAATGACCGTTTGTTATTTTTCCGCGCTTTGCCCCGACGATCAGACCGAAGAAAATTTGATTATTGAATATTTAATTTCCTCGAGTGGAATTCGAACCGACAAAATGTCGCGTTTACAGTCACACTTTATTCCACTGCGCCACGACTGGCGCTAATATGAAAAACACATATAATCCAATTATGAAAATTCAAGAAAATTAAATACTATGTCATACATTACAGCTCAGTAATTTAAAATTATAATTTTAATTACCGCTAAATAAAAATATAGATAGTGTTATAACTTCTTTCATATCTAACATGACGCAGGTGATATAAGTGGCTTTTTGACGTTTAATAATGTGTTCATAATAGATATCTATCATTCTGTTTGCGCTACTATGTAATTTTGTCTTAAATAGAAAAACATGATGAAATAAAGATATGAAAACAAAACATAATATATATAGATAACTAGTTAAACGTATTTAAAAAATAATTTCAAAATAACGTGAAAGCGTCATTAATTGTTTGTAGTGTGAAAAAAAAATATTTCACTATTAACTCAAAGTTTTTATTATTATTTTTTATTTTTGTACATTTTAGTCAAAAAAAAATCTTTTTCATTTTCAATAGATCGTCTTAATTTAAATATTTCGTGTTATGTTTATGCAACTGTAACTAGAAATGGAATCGTATTTTAATAAAGACGACATTTTATTCGCACGATACTTACTTAAAACAATTTTGTTTTTCAAATTAATAGAGTTATTTTTAGATAAAACAATTATTACTATTTTCATCAATATATAAACACTCGTATTACGTAAAACATAATAAATTAATATTCAACGATTTAATGTAATTTCACACAAAACATATTTTATCTTAACAAAATATTATCAAATAAATAACTACCTAAACAAAAATTTCGTTTATATTTAAACTAGAATTAAACATTAACAAAATAACTTACCAACTGTGATGTCAACGTTTGATTCATATACAGATATAGAAAAAAAATATAAAAGTTAGCGTTTGATGCAGCAGAGTGTGACCAGTTGCTGTGGTCATCACGCGTCGCGAGTGAAATGGCGGGGCTCAACGCCTCTCTCGACAGGCATGCGTGTTGCGCTCGGGTTGTCTCGAAAAATCTCCTACAGCCTTCCCTTCCTTTGCAAGTCCACCCACTAATACTGGATAACATTTAAATTTTCTTTGCTTATTGATAATATTTTCGAAACGAAGCATATTTGTATTTTATATTTTCGATCATATTTATATATATAATAAAAATTATCTATTGATCAGAAGTTTGTTAATATTAAAAGTATTATATAATGAATAAAGATAGATAGTAAAAGATCTATCTATGTAGGTGTTTCTATTCAATTATTGCAAATAGATAGTAGAAGGGGTTTGGCAAAAAAGCGCAGCGCCATCTACATTGGGTTCAAAATATTATTATAAAAGATGACTGAACAAAGGATGTATTGTGTAGGAGAATGGTGGGTACATTTTTAAACTATGTTCAATTACAATCACAAATTCTACCAAATCTGGGAGTTAACGCCGCGGTTTCTCTGAAAAAGTTAACATTTCAGAAGTGTATTTTTTTTTATTTTATACAAATAAATATATATATAATTGTCCTTCTTTTTATATTGTAAACAAATTATGTGGTAAGCTTTTTGTAAAATAGTAAGACTTTACCACGATACAGAAGCTCAATTTTAATCAATTAATTTAATTTTAATAAATTTAATTTCTAAATTTGCTATGTGTATAGACTTTTCCCTTTACCGATAAGTTATTCCATATAATTATTACATAGAAGACATAAATTTTTATATTATCACTATCCCGCGCCCGCGACATCGCCTGTGGTACCTTGTGAACTATATTATTATTTATTTTGTAAAACTAATTGCGTTCATGTTCTAATATATATATATATATATATATACATTAGCAAAATATTGATTTCTAATACTATAACTTTTAATATTTCATTAGTAATTACTATAAGATTTTTTTATTCTTTGTAATGTTAGCGTATTCGTGTAAAAGAGGGTAGATTTAGGTGGAAAATAACTATAAAAGAAGTGGAATTGTGTCAATCGGGGGACAGTTGCTTGTAAGTGACGGCCTCTATTGGAAGGAAACTAGTGTGAAGTATTGTTAGTAGGTGATACATATCACTTATTGCAATTACATAGTATCCCTTTCCAAATAGTTAAGACGATGTGTGTTTTTAACGTGTTTTTTTTAAAAACGTTACCCCCTTCCGATTTCTAACAGTAAATATAAAATACAACCTATGTTGATATAATCGATGTAAATTTAAACATTAACTTCTAAGATAGTTTCACATCTAAACCACCAATAATATTGATAAAATTATAAAATGTATTTAGTAAGAATTTGCCAAGAACCAATGCAGATATAAAGAAGTACCACGGATCAAATTAAAACAATAAACTCGGCAGTGATTGATAGACGTGCGATCTTTGAAACTGACTGAAGTGGACCAAAATAGGTTATCGACGTAGTGATGAATTACATCACCAGAACATTTATGATCCGGGGAATGCTTAAGAAATCTGCTCCAAAACAATCACGGAAATCACACATTCTTATATTCTACTCATTAAAAAATCGAGGTCAGTCGTGGCGCACAGGCGTGCGACTGTAAACACGATAAGTGGTGGGTTGAATTCCCACTCGAGGACATGAAATATTTAATGTTATGATAACCTCGCTCTGGACGAGGTAATGAGCGGAGTTGAGTTCTGCAAATCAAAGCGTAATGCCTTTAGAATTCAGCGGAAAATCTTACTAGGAACAGAGTGTCCCATGTTCCATCCGCCTATCCCGCTATATGTGGGCTTCAACGTGAAACAAAAATATACAAAAAAAAATTGTATTATACGAATTTTTAGTCCATATGATTATTATTTGCACCTGTATTAAATATCCAATAATCACTAGATAATAAATAGTAAATAGTGGTTTTTAGTCAAAAACACATAAAGAAGAAGCTTTGTAATAATCCTAAAAGTAAATGAAAATTACTGTCACAGATTTTTTTATACAAAACATATGAGATACAGATCTTGCTCTCGCTCACGTTTTACATGCATAAAATATTTTCGCCATTTCCTCATTGCTGGAGTCACTGATCATAATTCATTAAAAGTTCAAAGCATAAGCAAGACTTAACTCCGGGAGTACATAGATGGTAGGCTTTTTTTACAAAATTTCCAATTTGAAATTGAATACCGCAAGGCCGATTAACTAGCTCATTTTTATATTTTCAGTCGTAACCCAATAAAAAATTGTATAGAATGCTATTTCAACCAGTGTTATATAACAAATATATAGCTTTTTTCTTAGTTCTCAAAGTTTCAAGATAAATTAACAAGACGTAAAATACTAAAATATGTAATTATATATAGAATCTTATATCTCATTACCACGATAACTGGACAGAGGAATTACCAGAGAGTGATTCAATTAAGGATACCTCTTCTAGTCATAATGTTCAAACTTTTTGAACTACATTGTGTTAAGTTAAGTGAATTTTGTACATTACTGTGTGTTTGTGTGTGTTATTTTTATTTTTCTATTTCAATATTCTTCCTAAAACAGACTTCCTAGATTCCAGGATGAGTGATATAATGACTTATACTTTGGCTAGATCCCGGTATGGGCGGCGCCTTATGTGTTGGGTAGATCCCGGTATGGATGTCTTGTGGTGATATAAAACCTTAGCCATTTGAGTCAAATGGCAGAATTGAAAATAATATTTGTATCGGTCGTTATAAATTTTATGATGCACAAATATAACTAAATAAAGCTATTTTTTTTTTTGTTCTGTATACTAATTTTCATACGAATTTCATTGATTGATATCAATACACCGGTGTATCACCGACATACGAGACCTAACCTTGCCTACACCAGGCCAAATTAATATGAACCTTGTTCAAATACTACTGTGAAGTGAATGAGAGGTCAGTCGTGGCGCAGGGGTACAAGCGTGTGACTGTTGACCCGACAGGTTGTGCGTTCGATCGCCACTCGAGGAAATAAAATATTTAATATTTTCATTTCTTCGCACTGGTGTCGAGGCAAAGTGCAATGTGAGTTTCGCCACTCTATACGCAATGCCTCTATAATTCAGTAGAAAATGAAGAAAGTAAGTTTGTTTTAATGGGGGGAGTATCCTGCTGCTGCTGAAAAAAAATTCTATTAGGTAGTCGCCACTGGCAGGTAGGGACTCTACACTTACTTAAAGTGATCCACGGACTTAAGCAACTTTCTCGAGTGTATCTGTTTTCTTTCCATTACCAAGTTTAGTGCGCTTCTTAAGCTTTTGAACGAGACAAAGCACAATAATCGTTTTAATTATAATTTTTAATTAAAATATTTTTAAAACAGCTCTTTCAAATATTTAATTATTTGTGCTTTTTTCAGTAGTTTAATTACATGTCCAGTCTCTATTGAGAAACCCTAGTGATAAAAGGTAAAAAAAAAGTTTTTTACAGGTCACGATTAATTTAATATAATATATTTTACAAGAATAACTATGGAAGTAATACGTTAATAAATACGTAAATAATAACTTTTAACGATCCATATTTTAAAGATAACCATTTAAGACTTATTAGAAATCATTAATGACTTAAACTATTTGGAAGCCACCTGTGGCGCAGCAGCACAAAGTGTGACTGTAAAATCGATTTGTTGTAGGTTCGATCCGCACACGAGAAAATGAAATATTTAGTCATATTTATATTGTCATTTCTTCACTCTGGTGTTGAGGCAAAGCGCGACGAGTTCCGCCTCTCAACACGCAATATCTGTAGAACTCTGCGGGAAGTGGGGAACGGAGCGTGAAGCTGACTCATGACTTAACAATACTTATTTAAATACTAACAAATTATAAAGTAAAAGTATTTTTTTAATTTTTTTAAATAATTATAACTGTATGTAGAATAAAAAAATACAAACATAAATAAAGATGTTTTTTTTTTTTCAAATTAAAATAAATAGTTTTTTTTTTATATATTAGTCGGGCTTTCAAACACATTGTCGCTGCTATAAACATATATGGGAAATCCTTCGCTAAAAAAATTACATAGAAGTAAAAGCGAAATAAAAATCTAAGATACTCTGTTTTCTCTGTCTCAAGCCTAATTCAATAGATTATAGATAGATTGTACTTATTAAGACACAATATAAAACTTTGAATATTGCGGAATTTAAACCCGCGCCCCTTTGGGACCCTCTAAGTTGGACGGTTTCCGTATGTATGTAATAGATATTTTTTGTTTCCACGCCATCTATTCGCAATGATGAGAAACATTTGGTTCCATAACGTTAATGTAAGTTTTAACGCATCGGAACCAAGAGATTTTCATCTTTGCGCATAGGTGGCGCTTTAACTATTTTTATTTAGATAAAATCAACTAACACTAAAATTTTATTTACCATTCTAAAATAAAATTATATTATATATAATAAAATATAAATCATAAATTTTAAAGTATTGTAAGACGCCTTACAAAATAAAACCAATTTGACATGAGCAAATAAGAAACTGTCTGCCATTAAAACTGAAATTTTAAAAAAGTATACCAAATAATAACAATTATTTCCATATTATTTAAAACCAGTCGTGTCGCAGGAGCTCAAGTGTGTGACTGTCAACATGATAGGTTGCGGATTCGATTCTCCCTAGAGGAAATGAAATATTTTTATTTCTTCGCTTTGGTGTCGAAGCAAAGTAGACGCTCCTAGAATTCGGCGGAAAGTGGGGAGCGGAGTGACTTAACACTAGGCACCTTCTATCCATCCTCCTATATGCGAGGATATAACGAAATAAAAGAAAAGAAATTCATCCCAATCTGTTCAATAGTTTTTGCTTAAAAATGGAACGAACAACCATCATCACAAATTTTCACATTTATTTATACCTAATGTTGGTAGAATACGATAGTCTTATTTTTGAAACGATAATGCGAAAATATTCCTTTGCCAATTCCACGTATTTTCTATTTTCCATTACATGAAATGCAAATAGGTATTCTGTGACCTTGACCGCCGTTACTGCACCCATGACTATTAATTATTTCATTTTACTAATTGGCTTCATGTTACTTTAATATAATTAAACTGAATTAAATATTACTTTGGAGCCATTAGTGGCGCAGTGGGAAGCGTTCGATTTCAAATACGATGCCCCGAATAAAACGAAGCGCTGGGTTGAAATCCAACACTTAATATGCAATATATCAAATTCGGGCGGAGAGCGAAGTGTCTTAACACTAAGCGGATAGGTAGACCGTTTAAATGCAGAATGAAGATTACAGATGAAAAGAAAAGGTTTTATAATTATGAAGTATCAAATGGAACATTGAGGGTGGTGGCACAAAGTATGAATGTAAACGCAATAGGTTATGGGTTCAATTCCCATTCAAAGAAACGAAATATTTGATGTTTCTATTTTCTTTGCTCTGGTATCTACGAAAAGCGCGGCGTTGGGTACCGCCACTGAACATGTAAGCCTCCAGAATTCGGCGGAAAATGGGGAACGGAGTGTATTAATACTAGGTTCCCCCGACCTCTGCTGTGTACGGGATACAGCGTGACGCTAAAAGATTTTTGTGCAGATGCGATTATAAGCCTCGGTTGTTTACCAGCCATATTTTCCATCATGGTATTCAATTGCTGATAATAGACATCAGCAGTAATCATCTGGCCAGATTTGAGTAAAATGTAATTAAAGATTACGGCACCGGTAAACCAAACGCTTCAGGTAACTTTTTTTGGGTCAATTTTCACTTGCGACAGTATTTGGCTGGCTTGCCAGGGTCCAGCCATTCTGATGAGTACTTCCGATTATCGTGACAAATCACTTTTCAACACAGGTAATGATTAGATTTAAAAACCCCTCTTTATTGTGTCGGTTGAGTAATGTAACGCAGCAGTTGATATTCGTTTGCTGGTTTCAAATCTTGAGGTATCCTCCTATTTAGCCACCACCACCGTGACGCTGAACACCTAGAACGAGCATCGACAGGGAAAGAATGTCTTCTATGAGAACAAACTATCAGTTCCACGCCAGCGTTGTCAGAAGAATGTAATATTTCTTTACAATGTACAGTTGTATACAAACTAGATTGTAAATTATCATACATCGGTCAAACAAAGAAAAGTGTTGGTGTTAGAATGAAGGAACACATCTCCGATATTAAGAATGGGCATGTATCGAAGTCAGCTGCGTGTCAGCATATTATGGAGAAACCAAGTAATTACATCAGGATTGATAAACCCCAAATGATCTGTAAGGATAACAGAAATATTCCTAGAATGATCCGCGAGGCTATTGATATACAGAAATATATTAATTTCAACAGAGTGGACTATTGGAAACTTTCTTCCACCGGGGACACACTCATAAAATCATTGAAGTCTCAATCAAACCCACCATACCAGAGGGTAATACATACAGTCAGCTCATTCTGCAAGAATCCAGAGCAGTGTGCGGAACAATTAAAGAAATCTTTCGTGACACAGGGGTGATTGACTGTAAACACGACGGGTTGTGGGTTTAAGGAAATGAAATATTTTTTTATTTTTTCGCTCTGGTTTCGAGCCCAAAGCGCGGCGTTGAGATCCGCCATTCAACACATTGTTTCCAGAAATCGGTAGAATGTGAGGACTCAACACTAGGCCCTCTCTGCCTGCGTTACTCTGCTACATTTCAACGTAAAGCTGAAAAAAGATAAAGTTATTCCATAAAAGCTCATATAATAGCACTAAAATATTCCAAGATGAAGATGCTATTGTAAAGCGCGATATTGTTTGACCTCTACCACCAACCAGTAATTCTGTATTGTAGACTTTGACTGAAACAATGGATAGGTTATTGAGGTGCCTTTGAGTCATGGGAACCGATCGTTGAATTTTCAAAAGTAAGTTCCTTGATGTCGTGAGTGTTTTACAAAACATAAATATTATCTACTTATAAACGCTGCCTTGACTGTACAATTATATAATAGTATTGAAGTAAATTAATATTGATAATACTTAATTAGGGTAACATTACATACAAATAGTCAACGTTTTTGGTTTTGGCTAACAATAAAGAAATACACAATAATAAAAAATATATCAGGTATTACAAAAATATATCGCGAAGGTAAAAGATTGGTAAACTTTAAAGTGCATGCTTATCTCTTCATATTAAGGAAAAAATGGAACCCACGAGTAAAATGACACTATTATTTTCAATTATATTAAGGAAGTAAGTAGGAAATAGGCTACACATTCCCAAAATACGATAACTTAACGGCAATAATTTGCTTCCAGTGTCTATATTGAAGTATTTAAAATATTTCACTTTTTATATAGGATGGAGACTTGATATAAATTTGTGTAAATTGATTGTTTATCACTGTATCCCGGATACTGCAGAGTAGGCAGAGGCAACCTAATGTTAAGACACTCCGTTCCCCATGTTCCGCCGAATTCTGGAGACATTACGTGTTGAATGGCGGAATTCATCGTCGCGCTTTTGTTTAGACATCAGAGCGAACAAATGAAAATATAAATTTTAATAAATTTTTCATTTCTCGAGTGGATATTGAACTTTTTTGATTTGATTAGACAGCCAGTCGAGTTTACAGATTTGTGCCGCTGCACAATGTCTGGACTGAAACTGAATTTTCCAACTTATTATGATAAAATAATTATTTAATGGGTAAAAAGTTCAAGTCCTTGTTTCAAGTTTATTAAGGAACTAAAGATTATATTGATGGATATAAGAATGATGAAACGTCTTCAAGTGCAAGATGATAGAAATCATTTGTACAAAAAATCTATTATTGTATATCTACAGTGTCTTTTTCAACAACACTTTAAAAAAAACCCACATTTTTAACTATTCTGTAAAAACCTAATACAATTAAAACAAAAGAGATTTATCCAAAACTGGAAAATTGATTTTTTCAAACAAAATAATTAATAATATTATCGTTGTAAATAAAACGCCGTTTCTCAAGACTGCGTAGGTAGTGGCGTCGATGTTGAATTGCATAAAATAGAACGAAAGGTCCCTTCTCCTTCTGGTGTGTTTTTGAGAATGAAAAGTATGGCAGTAGTATTTTGTAGTAGTATGTGTTTACTTTAATAGTATCTATTCGTAGCTGCGTCACACGAAATACAGGTACATTATGGATAAACATCGTAAAATGAAAAAAAAATTCTACGTCCAAGCCGTTGAGGTATCTTGATTTTTTTTTAGGTATGGGTTTAAAATATTTGATCCTACATGCTGCTCCTGTAAAAGGACATGTAATTATAATATAGGGTGTATGTATTTTGTCGACAGATCAACGGTGGCCTACAGATTGTAGTTGAGTTGTAAAGGGTCACGACATTTCCCAATCACTTATGCCTACTATATCAAGTCCGATTTCGATACATGTATCAGAGACATCTTTTATAGGTAGGTGTGTTTCTTAAATTACTAAAAAACTCATAGAAAAATCTCCAATTACATCACAGAACAAAAAAAAATATAAGTCAATCATTGAAAGCATTTTTTGAATAAAAAATATCTAAAACAAATTATACTTCATGCCAATAAATAGTTTCTAAGACAAGAAATAAATTACTATTATTTTTTTTTCTAAATATTTATTACCAAATATTTAAATTTAATCAAATACTGTTATTGTAAGGAAATATAAATATAATACATATATATATCTATATAAAATATATATTGGCTCGTGTTGAGGTTTTCGTAACTAATCCGAGTATATACTAATTAAGCGGTATAACTATTACTGTTATTTATGTATGTGGTTTATGATAACTGTTCGCGAAAACTTAGTTAAACCCAAACATAGTTCAAGCGCTGTGTTCTAATTGGAACAACTGAAAATTACACGTAGATATATAATATATTGCGGATTACGTTGATGTATAAATTATTTAATAGTAAATGCATAAGCTGTATTGATTAGGTATTTAAACCAGTGCACACAGTAGATCACTTCCATGCCAAGCTAAAATTTGACGATAAAAAAACCAAAAAGAGTAAAAATGTTTTGGAAACTAAACAAATTGAGCGTTCCACATATCAGCTTCACACTGTATCCCGCACACGACAGGGTAGGCAGAGGGAACTTAATGTAATATATTTATGATGGCTGGCATGTCACAAATTGATTAAAATGAATTAAAAAGTATAATTTATTTTTTTTTTTTTCATCAAAATAAACAAGACGATATAGATAAAGAATAGATTCATAATTTATTGAACCTTGTATTTTCAAAAAAAATCTGAGGTAAAATATATGTATTTTTGTCAGTTAGGTAGCTTATTAGTTCACGCACACAGAAACTCCAATAATTATTATTAATTCCTTGCTATGGCATGTTATGTCAACAAGTTGGTCCGGGTGTTTTAAGTCGGCAACCCCTGTATTGTCGACTGCAATAGAAAGCTGAGCCTGTGTCTTCAGTATCAAATCGGAGGCCCTGTTGTTTTCATTCAGGGGCAGGAGAAGGAGGCCGTATGGAAGTCATCTATATTGCTGGTGGAGACTTGATATAAATTTGTTTAAATTGATTGTTTATCACTGTATCCCGCACACTGCAGGGTAGGCAAAGGTTATTGTTAAGACACTCCGTTCCCCATGTTCCGCCGAATTCTGGAGACATTGCGTGTTGAATGGCGGAACTCATCGTCGCGCTTTTGTTTAGACATCAGAGCGAACAAATGAAAATATAAATTTTAATAATTGTTTCATTTCTCGAATGGGTATTGAACTTCTTTGATTTGATTGGAGTCATCTATATTGCTGGTGCGGTAGAGAAAAACTCTGAGACATCCCGAAAATAACATTGGTCCGAAGTATACTCACCGGTGAGTTCTATATTGTTGAAATAGTGAAATATATAGCGTTTTTTTTAATGTTTTTTTTTTTACTTTTTCCGTGAGCTTAATGTAGATAAAGAATTACTGTATTAAATGATCATTAACGGTCATAAATCAATTAAAGAAAACAAAAAGAGAGCTCAAAAACTTTTAATGAACATTGAAATAAGAATGTTTTACTTTCAAGCTTTATAAAATAAATTGAATTAATCAATGCAAAATATTTTATAAAATCATAAAATACCTATTTGCTTTTTACCTTTTGAAATTTATTGATTTTATTTTTATCTTTTAAATACATATCTATAATCAAATAATTTAGAAGGAAGACCAACAACAACAGAGATATACGATAAGATAAAGAGATAAGAAAAGATTTAAAAGTAAGAAAAAATTTACTAACTAACTATTCTAAAGACGTTGCATCAAATTTCTGGAGTAGAAAACTACTTAAAAATTTTGATATTGAAAATTCACTCCAAAATTGTATTACAATTTTATATAGGTTTGATGTACCTTCATAGAATTCAGAACTCAACCAAACTCATCAAACTATCCTTGAAGTGCATTCTTTACAATATGAAAATTACAAAAAGAATCACCAAAATCGGTTAATCCAGTAAGTTCCGAGGTAAAAAAAACATAAACTTAAAAAAGTCGTTTAAATAAATATGAAATGTATTGAGCTGTATGGAAAATGGTTAAATATAAACTATCAATGAGTTACAAATAAAGCTCTGTATTTTTTATCTACCTCCGTTGATATACAAAAGGGAGGTAAAAACAGACAAATATATGGGATATTGACCTGCGAATGTTCGGCAGCATTTTTGTTATTGATAAAATTCCTCGCTGGACGCGAAATTACTGGTTCCATATTTGATTCTAGTTTCCGCCTGAAAGGCTGTAAATTCATGGCGCTCAGGCAACAGTTTCGTACCAATTTGAAAAAATGCAACATGCGAAACGATACCGGGTATTTTTTTAAAATAATATTATTACAGAAAAAAAGAGGAATGAAATGAATGTGGGCAGGTACAATCGGACAAATAATTATTTCCTTTATGAAACGTGATATGGTATGAAATAAATAATTTTCCAATTTGAAATTTTATTTAACGATATCAATATACTATCTTTTTTATCAGGATTGTTATAATCGGAGTAAGATAGGCAGAGTGAACCTAGTGTTAGCACTGCGTTCCCCACTAACCGCCGAATTCAAGAGACATTGTGTGTTTAGTGGTAGAACTGTACACCGCGCTTTGCCTCGACACCAGAGCAAAGACTATTTCGGAGTGGAGATCGAACCGACAACCAGTCGCGTTTGCAGTCACAGTTGGTGCCCCTGCGGCCGGACTGGCCTAAAGTATTTTTATATAACTAAAGTGTTTCTAAAAGTTTATTATCGATTCAAATTCTCCTAGATAATGTACTACGCTAATCTAATGCCTGAATATCATATCACGCGAGGCTATAAATATCTTGAAAGCTAAAATACAGCAATGTGTTGGATACGTGTATATTGGAGACGTGCAGCTCACATGGCAATTTAATACAACCTCTAACGTGGTAGCAAGTTGATATCGATTTGTTGGGATTTCTCATACTGTATATGATTTGTTTGTATGAACACCACCATAATATCGGAATAGCACAGGGTAATGAAAGCCACAGAGTGCAGTACAAATAGGATTTCTGTCACTGATTAATGCTTCATTCTATATAAAATATGCTTATAGTAAACGCGTAACGAATCTGTGTCTGTATATGGAATGTATATAAGATAAAATGTTGTTAGTGGCATTTAGTAACGTAATAGGACCGAAAACTATGATTTTTGTTTTCTCTGTTTGTTTGTTCGTCTGTCCACGTTGATCTCAATCAATATATTTTGGCAAGATTGCTTTTATATATCATTTAGGTTTTGTTTTATTTTAAAATTGTTGTTCTTAAAATAATTTTCTTTTAGAAACTTTACTTTTCTATACTTACGCTTTATAATAATTTTATCACTAGACAACGAAAGTAAAATACAGATAAGTAAATTAATAAACATGTAGTTCAAGCGGGCGAAGCCGCGAACAGGTCGCTAGTATTCAATATAATTAATCCTCTTAAATGTCACCGCTATCTGTAAAGATAGATGTCTTTGCACTTAAGCTTTCCACTCATTGATCTGACATCGTTTATGTCAGAACGTAACGTAGTTAAGTTAGCATTCTGGTAAATAATATAAAATATACTATTATATTTTATAGTATTTACCAGTATTCTACCACGACTGGCCTCAATCAATATTTATATATTGATTGAGGCCAGTCGTGGTGCAGGAGCTCTGCTTACCCTTTTGTGTGCGGGATACAGATTAAAGTCAACTTTATATTCCACGTTCCGTTCCGTTTTTCCTTTTGAGGTAAGGAACCCTAATAAATTAAAAATATTCAATAAAATGTCTGTACGGTGAAAAATGTGTCATATGAAAAACATTCAATTAAATTCGCATACACTATAATTTACATCGTCCCACTGGTCCGCACAACGACGACGGGCATCTATTGTATGTATTTCAAGCAAAAAGACAATGGCGAGGTCCCACCAATAAGAGTTTCTTAATAAATAATTTATAAGAAACGCGGTTCACGTAAGCTGAAATACTGAGGCGTCGCTTCCGGATTGCACCCGCTTTCAATTCTGTATGTCTTCGATTGGCCAATTTTTTGTCTTCCACGCTTCTCTGGTGACTACGGACGCACGAACTTATTATATATATATATATATATATATATATACATAATAATATATGTATATATATATGTATATTTTAATAAATCAGTGCCTTGAAACGGTGTACACTTTGCGTTATAAATAAATCAGGAGGCGATTCGAGTTTCTTTTAGAACGTCATCCAGGACAGGTTGATTGCGGTGAATGACAATGGGAATTTGACAGGTTTTGACGTTGTGGATTCTGGGGATGGGGAACTTTTTTTTTTGTGATGAATATACAGTTTTGAGTTTTGGGCGCTTGTCTTTGTACTATCGGACATAAGTTAAAAAATATGATTATAAAAAGTAGATATCTTCTGTAAAAAATATATAATTGCTAATAATATTAAACGTATATATTACGATAATAGCTGGTATATGTATTTAAAGGTAAAGAAAAATATAAGCTTCCAACGCCGGTTAAGTTACTTACAAACTTTCTATTGCTAGACTTAAGTTTCTCTTGAATGATTTTTTAATTATTTCACTTACAATATTCGCGTTAAGCGATTATAAAGAAAAAAATAAGTTTATTTATTGATGCTCCAAATATTAAAGTTGAAATATAATATTGGCAATCATTTTTCTTTATCGTTGCCAGTTTTTAGACAAAAACATTTCGATTTGTAACATATAATAACACAAAAATGCAGAAAATTAAAAGAAATTGCGAAATACAAAAAATAATATAGGTAAAGTCTCTGCCGGTGTAAAAATGAAAATAAAGGAAGACGAAGCAGAGCTACCGGAAAATGACTGTGACTCTCCACTTCTCATCTTTTGCTGATCTCATTCATTCCGGACTGGCCAGCCGCTTGAGATCATCTTACCAAAGCTTAACTAGCTTACTGTAACTTCTTTTCAAACGTTTTCAAATTATATTGATACATTTCATGTTTAGAAGAATACAACCATACAATTCCATTGAAAATTCCCGTTCACCCGACTGCGTACCGCAAAGGAAAGTAATGTATTTATGGGTACATGTATTGTATGTGCTCGTGTGCTTGTTTCAAAGATTTTTTTTTATCTTGTTCTATTTTGCGTTTTACAGTCACACTTTGTGCCGCTGCGCCACGACTGGCCTTTTAATTATTACTTTTTATTATTATATAAAAGTGCATAAGATAGAAATATTTTCCTGTCCACATACACTACAACAGAACTATAGTAGTAAGTGAAATTTAAGCTTTTTAAGCAAAATGTTTATATTTGATGGAGAATTGAGGTCGTCATTTCGTCTTTAAACGAGATGGGCTAGAGTAGTCCCGGACGAAATTAGTTTCTCAATAGAATGCCAATCATGGCGCAGTAGTAAAAATATGCGACCGTAATCGCGACAGGTTGTGGGTGGGTGGTTGTGGGTGACTCTCATGAAATCTTATAATATTAAAAAATAAGTAAGGCCAGTCGTGGCGCAAAGGCACAAAGTGTGACTGCAAAATTGACTGTTTTACATGAAATATTTATTTAAATTTATATTTTCATTTCTTTGTTTTGGTGTTAAGGCAAGCCCCGGCGTTGAGTTCTACCACTCAACAGCCTTTGACGGAAAGTGTGGAACGAGATAACACTAGGTTCTCTCTGCCTACCCTGCTCTGTGCTGGATGCAGCGTGAATTGATTTTAATTAAATTAAAAAGTAATTTTATATGTAATTGAAACAAATAACAAAAATTTAATAAAACGATATATTATCGAAATTGTAATATAATTTCAATAACTAATCTATTTTTCACAATACTAACAAGATATTTAATTTTTTACGACGCATTATCAACTAACTGATATCATGTTTTTTACATCGCATCCGCCGTGTGATTCCTATTAATCGATAAAACCTCATTAAAATACTTCTGTGGGCATTCATTTGACAGCACCACAGTGTGTGGTGATACGATATTCGAGAATTTATGAAGTCTACTAGGGTCACACGCCACTACAACAACGAAAATCGCGCGCTATTTCGTCTTGTTAAAATATCTCCCTAGATTTATAACGGAACGTCAATATTTTAATGAATTCCGCTGCCACTGTTAAAAAAAAATGTTTGGATGACAACACAATTCGATGTCGATTTATATGGTTTGTGGAAAGACCGATAGGTATATATGGTCGTATGTACCAACTACGGCTTATATGTTGATTGATGAGATGTAAAAGTTGTATTAATATTATGTATAAAATATGAGGCCAGTCGTGGCGCGGGTTCACGAAATAAAATTATATTATCCTCCCAGCTAGAACCAAAGTGATCACTATGTGCAAATATCAGTAATCGTCAATCAAGTTAGTTATAAGTTTTAAAGATAGAGGCCGTGATGGCACAATAGCACATGCGAAACAACGCGACGGCTATGGATTCGATTCCCACCCGAAGGAACAAATTATTAATAATTTCATTTCTTCGCTCTGTTAACAAGACATAGCGCTCAACACTATAGGCGACAGTGAAAAAAGGGTTATGGTGTTAGATTAGTGATGTTAAAACATCGTGTTAAGTGAGTTAGCAATATACAGCTAAAATTTCTATAACATATGAAATAAAACAACAGAATTACAATTCATTTCAATATATTACTTTTAAAATATAAATATGTTTATACATGTACAATGACATACAACTAAATAAAGTTCTTAAATTTCTACATAAATTATTACAAAATTAGAAATAAGCTCACATATTATACGTTACTTTATACGTTACCTTCAATACATAATGGAATGTTACAGATTATCTTTTTTTTTATATGTCAAGTTTCTACCTCGTCATACCTCTGAACTCGTCTCAGATTAAATTATTAAATCTATATTATAGAAATGGTTGTAACGGTTGTGTTAATCAAATCAGACAATTATAAAAAATAAATCAGCTTCACGCTGTATACAAACAACAGTACTCTGTTCCCCACTTTCTACCGAATTCAAGGTATCGCGTGTTGAGTGGCTGAACTAAACGCCGGACTTTTGCCTGAGCAAAGAAATGAGAATATTAAAAAATAATAATTCATTACCTCGAGTGGGGATCAAAACCACAACCGTCGCGTTACAGTTAAAATCTTGTGACTGCGCCACGACGGTCTTAGGCTATTATAACATTTCCTATAAACATATCATCATATAAAGCAAAATTTACACAGATGATCGAAATATTTCAAGTTTTCATTGTGAACGTTTTGTTGTTATTTTATTTTTATTATTGAATACATCAATGGTCGCAGAATCAGAAAAATGGACAAAAATAGAATACGGAATCATTTTTCCATAGGTTCTTTCTCTACCTGCATATATATAATACCTAACTGTCAATAAGTTTCCAATTTGACACACTTATGGCAACATTATTGACAAATTCATATTATTTTTAGGTAGTATTGATCTTCATAAAATATGTTACAAAGTTTTATGATATGCTGAACGTTACTTTAAAAATTACAGTCGTCTTTGTGATGTAAAGGAATTGTGTGTGCTAATTAAACATTGTTTTTTGATGGGGGAAATATAATTGAAGCGAAACAGCGACTTTATAAGTATTATGGAGACTCCACACCAAGGATATCGATCGTTACTGACTGGATCTGAATTTAAACGCGAACGTACAATCTGGTCGCCCAAAAATCATACCTTGATTTATAAATAACATTGTCAGAAATGGACCAAATAATTAAGCATCAGCTTTCCAATATAAAAAAAATATTATTAAAATCGGCTGATCCAATCAAAAGTCCGAAGGTAACAGAAATAAAAAATACAGTCGAATCGACAACCCCTCCTTTTCCAGAAGTCAATTAAAAGCAAATGAAACTCTTCATTTCTTAGGTATTTATTGCATCACTTTTAGAATTTAGTGATTAAGTTGATTATATATTTGAAAGGTTTGTTTTTATTGTTTTCAACCTCGTCGGTTCAAATTTTTTATTTGTTTTTTTTTAAACAATTAAAAGTAAGTGAGTGTAAAATAAATCATCCCTCTCCATTTTCCTATTCTTGTAGTTGATTCAATTTAGGAAAAGAGTATATCAGTAAGTAAATCTTGTTATCTACTACAGATTAATAAATAATGTGTTACCGATATGTTTTAATAGAAGTTGCGTAATAGAAAATGAATTAATATATGCTTATAATCAAATTAATTTTATCTATATATATGAACCGTGTATGATGGTGTATTTATCTATTCCTTTTGGCATTAATGTCATGTATATATTTTTTTAATTTAATTATTTAAGAAAATATCCTATCACATATCGGTCTTCATGCATTTGACACAACGTTCTTATTATATAGTTAAATAATATAAATCACTACTTCCTAAACATGTCATACTTAGCGAACATTGGTCAAAATTTAGGATTTTTTTTTTCAATAAATAGCACGCATTTTAGAAAATGGGATAAACGATTTAGTAAATTATTTTCATACAATCCAGCATATAATGTTATCATATTATAATCAGCTTCACGCTGTATCCCGCACGCGGCGGGGTAGGCAGAAGGAACCTAGTGTTAAAACACTCCGTTCAATGTATTAACATAACGGATAAGATACATGCCAACATACATATTAATACTAGAATGCTAAACGCTAAACTTTGACTAGTATCACCTTACAAAAATCTTGTTAAAAATATACGTACAAGATTTTAATACAATATTATGTTATATATAAATAGTATGTTCAAATATTATGTCACCTACTGTTAACAAACATAGCAAATCTATTTAAGTCCATTTAATAAAAATTAAATTGTTATTTTAATCGATTTTCTAAATTTTCTAAATAATGACATAAAATAATTTTGGTAACAAATTGGAAAAATAGAGATGCTATTTTCTTCTCTATCATCTTCACATCAGTGGTTTTATAGGGTTATACTTAATAAATTGTATTATATTAAGTAATTACATGTATTATACATATAATATAAAATTATGAAACAATAAAGAAAAAAAATAAACAACTTTGAAATATATTTTAACATAGTAACACCAAAAAATATAAAAAAAAATGTATTGTTTTTTTATACAATATTGATACGTGATATTGTTTTCCTAACAATAACGCAAAATATATATATTTTTTTTAAAAAGCTCCCATTATTTCGTTGAATATTTACTTCAGTGGTCAGTACATCTCATTGAAGGCCATAGGATGTGGTGTGTGGACCCTTATATCATCCATAGGCTGTAAGGACTCGGTGAGTAACAGCGTGCCGGGGACGTTGGGCGGAGGTACGTTACCGACTAGACTCCCGTTGACGGAGTGCCCTGGATTGCCATTTGTCATCGGACCATGTTGATTTGACTCCTGCCTCATTATATTACGCCGCCATTTCGCTCGAGCGTTTTGAAACCATACCTTTATGTTGAAAGAAATTGTTTTTTTTTTACTATATCTACAGTGACAATTATAGAAATATATATATCATCTTTATACCAATTTAACAATTTAAATAATAAAGAGAATTTAAAATTCTTCACTAACCTGTAATACTCTCTTCGAAAGTCCTGTTTTTTGAGCGAGTTGCTTCAAGTCCTTTGCATCTGGATTTTGATTGATAGCAAAGTATGATTTCATAGTGCGCAACTGGTGGTGTTTGAAGCTTGTCCTCATGCGCTTCGTCCGTTGCGTGTGGCTGGAGACACTACCAGGAGAAGCCACAGAGGAGTCGTAAGCCAGGGACTCCATAGACGATGACAAGTCACCACGATGCAGGATTTCTGTTAACAAATAGATATTTATAAATTTTGTTAAGTATATCAGCTACACGCTGTATCCCGCACACAACAGGGTAGGCAGAGACAGTAGTGTTAAGACACTCCGTTATCGATGTTCCGCAGAATTCTGAAAGCACTGTGTGTTGAATGGCGGACCACAACGCCGCACTGTTGCCTCGCCACCAGAGCAAAGAAATGAAAATTTAAATTTAAATAAAACATATTTCATTTCCTCGAGTAGCGAGTATTCGCATTTAACCGTTAAGCTTAATGGTTAAATGCGTGTATAAATACAACAAATAAAACCACAATTTTAACTTAAAATTTGTGCACCACAGTAGAAAATAAAATATATAAATCTTGAACAAACTGAATAGAAGTGAAATAACATGTTAATTACGTATGAACTAAAGAAGCTTATATTTTCTGAGAAATCGTACATTTCTGAAATGTAAAGGCAATAAGAACTAGGGCATACCTATTTGTGTACCTCTTTGTCAATTTAAAAAAGAAAATTGTTTACCACTACTTAATACCTATGATGTTCGCTACAATATTATTTACTACGAATATTTTATTTAAAAGATTCTAAAAGTATTTTGTACTTTTTATTTTTTTTACCACCAACATTTTCATTTATCTCAGATATTTTTTCAAAATTGCTTGAAATAAGTTACGACAGAAATGCGGCTACGACCTTTTGAAGTTATTATCACAATATAGGTATAAGGTAGGTAGGCCAAATCTGTTCAGTAGTTATAGCGTGGATATGGAACAAACATCCATATTCACAAAGTTTCACATTTATAATATTAATAAGAAGAAGTAAGATTACATTCTACCGTACCTAGATGCATTTTAAATAATAAAACAACATGGAAACAAAAAAATGTTAGTCCAACAAGTCTCCGGTCTAAGCCACATCCTATATTTTTTCCATCTGGTGACAGGAAGGCCACGGACTGATGCTGCAACTGATTGCAGATCCGGTTGTGGTCAAATAAATTGCTGTGATCTGATTCTCACTAGTTTTTTTATATTATTCCAAAAATGCTAAAATATTCTATTAAAGAGATTTTATGTTGATCAAAAAATTACATTAAAAAAATTTCCGGCACATAAAAACATTGTTTATATGCATTAAATAAAATAGAATTACTATTTGGCAACCTTTATACGGCTACGGCTAAGCAAAGCCAAAGAGGCCGTCGTGGCGCAGGGTTTTAAAAGTGTGGCTGTAACGCGACGGTTGTGAGTTCGATGGCCACTCGAAGCGGTGAATTATTATTTATTAATATTTTAATTCCTCCGCTTTAGCACCAAGGCAAGAAAATCCGCCACTCAACAGATGATACCTCGAAAAATTGTGTGGGGAACGGAGTGTCTTAACACTACACTTCCTCTTTCTATCACGCAAGTGCATGTTAACAATTTGAAGCTAATTATTTTTGTATATTATTGATTAAATTCCAGACATTCGTGGCGCAGGGGTGCAAAAAGTGACTGTAAAACCGACCGGTTGTGGATTCGATCCAAACTCGAGGAGATGAAATATTTATTTAAATTTATATTTCCATTTCTTCGCTCTGGTGTCGAGGCATAATGCGGCGTTAAGTTCTGCCACTCAACACGCAATGCTTCCAGAAATCGGCGGAAAGTGGGGAACGGAATGTCTTATAACGCTAGGTTCCCTGTGCCTACTCTGCAATGTGTTGCATTATACAGCGTGAAGCTGATCTGGTTATTAATTAAATTACATATAAAATTTTCGTCACATCAAAACATATTAATATTTTAACTTCAAATAAAAATAGTAATGACAAACCAACTGGCAACACTTACATGGCTGTCTAAGCAAACAACACACTATGATAAATGTTGGGATAATTGAAAGTTTTGATCTATACGATAGCGTTATATATAGATGGTCGGTTGCACAACCCGGTGGTTTTAATTTATTAATTTCTCACCCCAGAGCCTTGGGTGGTTGCGGCTATGCGCGCCGATGCAGGGTAACCTAATTATTTATAATTAAATATTTCCAACCTTGTTTAAGTTAATTTACGGCGCTATATCAAAAACTGTTTAGACGTATTTCCGTTATATTTTTTTGTCGTATTGTTTTTTTTTGTATGTGGGTAGCTACAGGTGGAGCCTCCTAGCGGGTAGTTATTTATTCTTTTCATTTTGTAAATTATTCTTCATTTATACAGACATTATGAAACGTAACCAAAATCATTATTTAATTCTCACTTTATAAAATATTTTGGTATTTGTTTTTAGAAGCTACTCAAAAGTGTCCCGATTAAGGGATTCAGACGGTACAGGATACGCAGTGGGAACCTAGTGTACCTCTGCATATCCTGCAAAAAAAAAACGAAAAAAAGGCAAAACACATCAGATGTTACATAACAAACTAAAAACAAACCGGTACAGTGGTGAAGTAAAACTAACAACTTCACTATCGCGGGCATTTGCTCTCACCATTAAACGACCAGATTTTATTGACAGAATTAACATGTTACCGACTTTACTTGAAAACGTTCTTTTTTTCTTTCCAAAAACCAGTAATAAAGCATCGTGGTCGTAAAGCCTTCGATATTAACGATTGGTTATAAAAAATAAAGGAGCAATACGGGAATACGTGTTTTATTGCACAGATAGGCGCCGCTGTCTAAACAGTGAGAGAACTTCCGTCGTGGAAAAATATAATGTAATGTCAACTTTCAAAGATTAAATATATTTTATTAAAAAATTAAGTAAGTATTACCAAACTTATTTAGCTTATTTTATTAAAAAATAAACTAAATAAGTTTGGTAATCTAAACGTAAATGTAGTGCCAAATTACTAACAATGGCACACCTACTGCTCTACTGCCCAAACTGACCGGATGTGTGTTCGTTCGACGATTTGGCTAAGAGAACGGACAATGTGACACTTAGACAGCGTGGCTAAACACTGTCAAACCTCAATTTGAAACTTATCATATGACACGAAAAAGAAGATGAAGAATATAGGGTGTTTTATGTTACTTGTACCTACCAAATTTTCAAAGCATTTAATATTTTTCATTTAAAAAAAAAACCATTTAGTACTACAATAACTTTCAAATTAAAAAAATATATACATTTTTATATAAAATTAACAAAATTCATATTAGTATTATATTTCTTTTAAAACGCTATATTTTGTAACTTATAATGCAGTCAATAATAAAAGTTTTGGTAGACCTTGTAAAACGATATTGATGTAAAATGAAAGCTGACTGTCGAACAGGTACCTATATACATGTTTTATGTCCATCAAATGTTATGGTAGTTACCAGAGAATTTAGAGCTGAACGACAAAAAAGTATAAACAATTTATAAATAATTGCTTTATTTAATTTTAATATGGTAACCTAGTTTGGTTTAGTTTTTAGTTTATGTGTAAAAATGTTCAAAAGATCAGAAATAATTAAAATATATCTTTATTATAATTATAGGAGGCCAGTCGTGGCGCAGAGGCACAAAGTGTGACTGTAAAAATGACTGGTTGTGGGTTTGATCCCTACTCGATGTTGCGTGCGGGATGATGGTGATGCTGTGTGCGGGATACAGCGTGAAGCTGATTTATCTTTATTATAATTATAATTCAAATATACAGTCTCGTAATATCCTACTCTGAAATCAAGATACGTATAAGGATCACGAACTATTGATATTTTATTCTATTGTTATTTTATTTATATACTGCGTAGGTAGTAGTAAATTTTTAAAACGTATTATCCAGTTTTATTTTTAATTTTTTGAAATTTAAATATTTTTTAGGATTTTTATTTTCATTCACTAAAAATTGTTACATTTCTTTTAAAATATTTTTTATATATATAAAATAACGTGAATAGTAAAGCTAAATTAATAAAATATAACGGGACACTGTTTTTCAACAATATTCTGCTTTGTGTAATTTATATCGTAAAGGAAATCGTTAAATGACTAATGTTATATCGATCGATCATTTTGCTTGCATGGTAAAACACAGAATCATTAAGGCTATAGATATTATTAGCTTTTATTAGTATAAATTAAATGTAATTCAAATATAATTATTTATTGACGGAGAAATCGATAGGCACACCTAAAAAAAATTGTTGTCCAATTGTTGTCCACGAAACTTTTGCAACTTTCATTTAATAAGGCTGCGTTTGATACGTCTATTAATTAATTATTAAAAATATCCGGAATTACTCTAATACCCCTCATACCATCTATATGTTTTGAAATTTTCGCTTTTTACCTTTTTTTGTATTGTAAGCTCACAGTATGGGTATGGGTAAAATTAAAAAAAAAAAATTACCTTCATGCTGCATCCTCTACAAAGCAGAGTAAGCAGAGCACGCCCTATTCTCTGTACCACCACGGGCACGACTGAACTAATATAGGAATAATTAATATAATCCAAAAAATGTCAATTAAAAATCGTTATAGGCTCACATCAAACCGTGAAAATCTGTTGAGAGTACTATTTTGTTAAGATACGTTCTCAAGATTGATTTTGTCGGTACTTTTGGTGGCGGGCGATAGTAAATCCATCGTTTCAACGGAATGTCGCTTATCTTCGTCCAACTATCTGACATTCAACCAATAAAGTTGTAAGTAGCTCGCGTTGAGCAATAAATAAGTAGTCGTAGGTGTTGAGTACTGGCAACTTATACGACAAGAACTTTTAATAAATTTAATATGTGTTGTCTTAGCATAACAAATAGGAAAATAGAAAACAGTAAGGGAATAAAGATTTTTGTCTAGAATTTGTTATTTCTTTTTTTTCTCCATCCTTAAAAACCTAAATCTAGTTTCTTTGAGAATTATAATAGTAGATAATAATTGTTACGCAGTAAATATATCATGAACTTTAACAAAGTATAATTACATAACAAAATAAAAAAAAAACTTCTATAATTGATAAGTATCGAGTGACCAAAGCGAATGCTCACCACAAAACCTATGATAATAATTTTCGCAACAAAACTGTTAAAAAAATTGTTAAAAATTATTACAAGCACGACTATATGAATGTGTTTGAGACTGCGCAAATTTAATTTATCTCGTTGAAATTCAATCATTGCGGATGTTTCGCAACATTTTAAACACATTTTGAACTATATCTTAGATTACATTTTTAAAAGTTCTTTTAACAATTTTTTTTCTTATTACTGTTTCGTTACGAAAATTCGTACTTGAGGTCTTGTGGTGCTTTCGCTTTGATCTCTTGGGATCAGCACTCTCTACTTTTTATACGACATCAGTAGTTGGGTTATAAAAAATAAAACATCTTCGAATAAAAGTGTTAAATAGAAAAACATATTCTGTTATAGAGTTTTCTTTGCTTAAAATTTACAAAATACCGCTGACACCCCATCTCTACTACGTTGGGAGGGAGAAATAAAATTGATATTCGAAAGATTCAAAAAATTCATTTTTTATTTGCTTTCAACGCTATATCTCAATAACAAAAAAAATGATAAAAAATTACATTTTTAGTGCATCTCAGGGCCAAAAAGTAGGAAATTTTGAAAAACCTTTAGCCTACTTTACCATTATTAAAATTGGCGATATATACCAAGTAACTAATTGACCTCCTTGGAAATCGAGTCGCAGACTTAATTTAATAAAACTACCTTGGAACGGGTAGTCCGGTTGTGAAGTTCTTGCTTCTTGGAAAGTTCTCGACGAGAGGTTTCTATGTATCAAATATGGAGAATGGGGATGGATGATCGGGCAATTCTCTATATTGATAATATTTTCTGGACTGAGCTGGGCTCCTAGGACTTTCTTGCAATTTCATTTGGTACACATACGCCAAATCTATCTAGACAAAAAATTGTGTATATATCAACGAGTTAGCCTTTTAGCACAATTATGTGTTTTTTTTTTTCAATCGAATGAACTGCCGTTCGCTATAATATTTTAATTATCGTCCGAAACCTCATTGTTTTGGATGAATCATAAAGAGAAAAAAATAGTTTTTTCCACTCCCTGTCCTCGCTATCGTATCGTATCGTGTCGGAAAATTATAGCTTAGTGATTTCCTATATTGCCCAAAAAAAGCCAAATATACCAAATTACAGCTTTGTCCGTCCCAGTAGTTTTGACTGTGCGTTATTTGCTAGTCACTACTTCTGCATAACTGTAATAAGTAATTATAACATTTTTTCTTGTAGGTAAAGCGAGGTATGCAAAAGGAATCTGGTGTTGAGACAATCCGCAGCCCACTTTCTGGATAATTTTGGAAACATTTCATATTGGCTTTTTTTACATACTTCATACTTACATATATGAAGGGGTTGGTGACAGTGCATGAGACGGAAGAAGTATTTAGCGAGCGTAGCGTTTGGCACTAGGGATACAAGAACGGGAAAGTGAAAAAAATAATATTTTAATATAATTCCCCCGAGAGACACTGGAACCCACAATCATCACTTTTATAGTCACCCACTGTTCTATTGTGCCACGACATCCGACGGCACCGGGACGACCACGACTCATTAATATATATCATTTTGTTACGCTTAAGCTTATTACGCGTCGCAATCCCCCTTGATAAAATGTTTTTCTTTAGACGAAAGCTAAAAGACGCAAAGTACGTTATTTCTTAAACACAACAAGCTTGTTTCCTTGGAAAATAAAATGTAATTAATATTTGCTATTGGACTACAGTTCTCCACTTATCGGTACTTAACCTACCTACCTACTGCCTATTTATATATACATTTTATGTAGACAGTAAGCTCAGAACCAACTGGTGGAGCTGAGAGAAAAACTGTTTTTCTAATAAAAGTTGAAAAACAATTTAACAATTATTCTATATTGTGTTAAATGTAACAAAATGTAACAAAGTTTGACTACTTTATATATACTTTACTATAGTAAGTCTACAATATTAAAAGATTTATTGGGAAGAAAATAAATAAAATAACAGAAATATGACATTCTGTTGTTCTCTATCTTTTAGAAACGTGAAGCTAAACAACTAATCAACTTTTCAGATTTCATAACGATACGACTAATAAATATATTTCAACTTACGATTAATGTTGTTTTAAACTATATATTTTAGTTCTGTTGTTGTCTACGAATATCGTACAATTTCATAACTAGGTTATACGATAGGTAACTAGAGGTTCCACATCTTTGGTTATGTAACTTTTCTCATTTTGCTTGATTGCTTGGATTTAACGTGTTTATACTGTTTTTTGACAACCTTTCTCTACACCGTACTCTTGTACCGAAGGCAGCGTCCCATATTTATTTCTTAATATTAGATTTTTGGATTCCATTGATGAGAATTAAAAAGGAATAAATTGGCATTATAATTGTACAACAATGGAAAAATGTGTATGACCAACCAATAAAAAAGAAAAACAAAAATCACACACAGCACTGTTCTTGATAATTGGTTCATAATTAACACAAATACATCAGATAAAATTATAGCTGATCTCTATAATTTTTATTTAAAAATCGTTTTTTCTGACGCTACTTTTAACATACACAAATACTAAACTCAGCTTAAGCCTCGCGAACTGTAAAGTGACAAAACAAAAAAAAGTAAATTAAAAAAAATAGATTGAGATTTAAATAGAACTTCATTGCTCATACACCCTGATTAAGGTTAAATGATACTATAAATCGTCGAACAAGATACTTATAAGTTCCGGGACGCTAAGCAGTTTTTTTCCCTACGACAGGTGACTGGACCGGGCCACATATAAAAAACAATTTTTGAGGGCAGCCCATTTTAAACGTTGCCCTTGTTTACTATTCAAATTTTGTTTTTATTAGAAGTATTGTTTTGGTGGCTTTTAACCTGATCATTAATTTTTTAATTATCCTCGTGTGTGATGGTATTACTAAGATTAATGTGTCGTGCCTAATGTAATATGTAAAGTTATTCTTTTTTATCATGTTATAGAAGATTCATATTTATTTAATGGACTTAATAAATTTGATAATTATCTTACAGTTTGGAGTGTATCAAAACTTTTTAACTAATTTTAATATTTGAAAGCTTTCCGTAGCAACAATAACATACTACAGTTCAAAATTTTAAAACTAAAAAGTGGATAGAACGATTTTTTACATGAATTTTATTTTATATATTGAGGCCAGTCGTAGCGCAGTGGCACAAAGTGTAACTGTAAAACTGACTGGTTGTGAGTTCGATCCCCACTCGAGGAGGTGAAATATTTACTTAAACTTATACTATCATTTCTTCGCTCTGTTGTCGAGACAAAGCGCGGCGTTAGGTTCTGCCATTCAACACGCAATGCCTCCAGAATCCGGCAGAAAGTGGGAAACGGAATGTCTTAACATTAGATTCCCTCTGCCTACCCTGCTGTGTGCGGGATACAGCGTGAAGCCGATTTAATTTTATTTCAAATATTTTTTTGTGAACACTCGTTAATTATTAATAAACATATTGTTTATTTATATTTTTTTTTAGCTTTTATATGATAATAATATATCGATTACTTGGAAAATATGAAGTACTATATACCACTTTTCCTGCACCTATTTGGCATGAAACAGAATCTAAATAAAAGTGTTTTATTTATGGTTTATTTATGTTTTCTAATATCTATAAAACATTGGCATTACTAAGGTGCCGCCCGCCTCAAAATTCGATAACTACAACAACTATATTAAGTTTATTTAAAAATAAACTCTATCACCGACAGTTAAAATATAAATTCCATTGATTGTGTTCAAAACGCATGCTTAGTTTTGTTCGTGATTGGGTATAAGATAAGCGGCAGAATGTCACTCCACGTGCTGACCGCTTCAGTTTTTTTTTCTTTTTTAGGTTTAATGATGTTTATTAATTAAAAAATAACTCACTTTCACATTTCAGTTTGGATACCCGCAATATCTTAGGAACTCACCAGATCGACTTGCTTTAATCGAAAGCGAGATATTCGTTTAAAGTAACAACTTACCATCATTATTTCGATTTTTTTGGTTTTGTCGAATGAAGGCAGAGGTACCCTAATTTAAGGAACTCTGTTTCCTAGGTTCCACCGAATTTCGGAGGCATTTCGTGGTAAGAGGCGGAACTCAATGCCGCGCTTTGCCTCGACATCAGCGCAAAGAAATTAAGATATTACATATCTAATTTCCCCACCGGGAGATTGAACCCACAACATGCCATATTTGCAGTCCCTTGTGCCCTTGCAGCACGAATGTTCTCTATAATTTATAAACTACACTTCTTACGCTTGGCAATCTGATTTCGGAAGATCTAAAATCACGACCGGTTCATGTGAAGTTCAAGTGAGTGACTTTTCAATGTTGAATATTTCAATTATCGATAAGGCACGTAACGTTTTCAAGAGTCCTTAGTTGCTATTATCGATGTCACGCGCTTGGTCTCTAGTGGTACTGTGGGCCAACAGAGCAGTACAGCCTATTGTTTGGTGGAAAACTAATCGATGAAGTCAATAATGTTATAGAAAATCCTACACTAGAAAGAGAAATTAAATATATCATATCTTTATCAATAGATTATTATTTATATGTCATATTTTATGTAAAAAAATAATATAAAAACTTTACACATTGTAAAATCGGTATATAAAGTTTTGGACAAAAGCAACCACTGATAAAAGCTGGCGAGCACAACTCAAGTAAACTTTTGAATGCAAATATTTTATTATACATACATATAAGAAGAAAACGAAAATATTATTTCTTGCGTATGGAAGTTTAACTTGCCGGGCTCGGTGAAGTACGTCGTTTTATGCGAACAAACTTCGCCTCTTCTATCTAGACATAAACACTATCGATATATCCCAACTTTGCGTGGAGGGTGAGAAAAATAACGAAGTGTCGTTCCACAGTCCATTCAGACCAGCTTCATGATTAATCGGGTCGAGGAGTCACACAACCTGAATTCACCTCAATGAGTGCCTCGCGTTTCGACGCCATAAAGAATAATTCAGACGAGCGACCTCGCCGAGGGGTCCAACGTATTCAACCACGTTTTTCCCACTCAGCCTTACGAAGCCACCGTACGCGAAAGTGAGACAAAAACAGTTTCAAGAGCGCGTCGTCTATTCATTAGTTGTGATTACGACCGACTCGGGATGAATTGACATCTGGGACGCCAGCGCGGGGGACTCGTCCTCGTGCTTTCCCTTCTGAGGTTTTTGCGAAATTTTAAGCGATATGGATGTTCGATCAAATTTGTGCCTTATGTTTTGCTGTCTGAGGGCTCTACGACGTTATTAGGCCACGTTGTTGCAGGATATAATTCGAACACTATCTAAAAACGCTACAAAAAGTTGTACGTGTAAGTATGTATGTGCGACAGATCACAGGAAACAAACTCAGAGGGAAGTGGAAATAAAGGCATTCCTTGGCAACGAAGCGAACTGGATAAAGGAAAATGGTGGCTTTTTGTAAGCTTATTTCTGAGTCGAATAACAAACGTAATTAAAGAACTGTCAATCTTTCATTACTTTGAAAAGCTTAACTTTAAATAAAATTCGCCAATAAATATAAAATCGCACAGAGCGGCATTGCGAACGCTCGTTATTTAATCTGTCCATTTGCTTACCTAGAGCAGTGCTGGCCATCCTCATTGTTTGAACCTGCATGTCTTCAGGTGAACCTTGGGGTAGTTTCCTCTTCCTCGGTCTACCCTTCTGACTGGGACCCCCAGTGAAGTATTGGTTAGGCGAATCACCTTCATTATTCATTTCTTGGCATCTGTATGAGAAAACAAATCTATACAAACTTTTTTAAAGTAGATACGTAGGGAATTTTAAAGTGATTTTTACTAAAATATATTTTTTATTTCTTTATTTACTAGGGATAGTTTGTATATATAAAACAGCCATCTTATATAAAAAGAAAAATTGTCAAAAAACACACATTTCCTCGTTAACATAGCATTTGTTGACAAAATCTTTTTATATCTTATCTTATCTCATCTCTAGATAATCGTTAATTTTGGTGTCAATGTCTTGCGTTTTAGCTTTTAGGTACATTTAATCGGCAGTTATCAATTATAATTATTTTTGCCATGGCACCACCGGCACCAAGTAATGGAGTTTTTCCTCCTCTTCCAGTAATGGATTTTAAAGCGTTTTTTTTTTGCTTAAAAATGGCCAATAGCGCCATATTAGATAAATCAAAAAATCTAAACTATTTATTGATTTATCTAATATGGTACTATAGAGAAAATATTTATTAGTAAGCATTTATTACACAATACAGACGCAAATGGAGCGACCGATCATAATTCGTGTACGACACGCCGACACGTCGCTGAACCTTCACTGAAATAACAGTAGGTAGTACTTTACCTATCGTCTGACGTTGGAATAATATTATTCTCGAACATAATAATAATATTTTCGTACGTAAATTTTACTATATTTCCAGTTATTTTACTGTAGTAGTTGAGACATTTGTGGCGCGGCGGCACAAACGTGTGACTGTAAGTTCGACGGTTGTGGGTTCGATCTCCACTCGGTGTAATGTATCATTAATTGTTAATATTTTCATTTCTTCGCTCTGGTAAGAAGGCAAAGTGCAATGTCTAAAAAAATCGGTGAAATATGGGGAACAGAGTGTCTTAACACAAGGTTCCCTCTACCTGACCTGCCCTGCTATATGCGGGATACAATATAAAGCTGGAAAAAAAGTCCTAAGTATAGCCAACGTTGAATTTAATTTCATACGTTCCTATAAAAATCTATTAATTAGATTATTCGTATGACTATTAACCTGATAAGCTCGATGGACAAATGTCAATTTGCGATCGTATTAAGCTACTATATTTTAATTACTGAATATTTTCCAATTTAGGTTGAATTATAAAGACGACCTCTATATTGTAGATATAAAATTTAACGTGAGCTTTTCTTAATGTAAATGCAGAACAATTATTAATAATGGAATTATTATTCTATCTTATTTTACCTATTAAATTTTGTTAAGTGTGTTTCTTTCCAAAATAAATGGATCTCATTCTGTAGTGTTAAGACACTCCGTTTCTCATTTTCCGCCAAATTCTAGAGACTTTTCGTGTTGAGTGGTATCAGTATTGTAGACCACAACGGCACTCTTTGCCTCGACACCAGAGCAAAGAAATTAAAATATAGAACATTTAAATAACTATATCATTTTCTCGAATAGTGACGAATTTACATCCAGTCAACTTTACAGTCACACTCATGTACCACTACTCCACGACAGACACCAAAATAAATTACTTTATTTATTTTATTTCATATAAATATGCATATTTGAATCGAGCATCCAACCTGAAAACCGTATTCATATCCTCTTCGCAGTAGTCGTCCATGCAAGCGCTGTCGTAGTGGGGGCGGCAGTAAACGAGGCCGTTCCTCATGCCGAACACATCGCCCTTAGAGAGCAACGTGCCACAAGCGACGCAGGTGAAGCAGGTCAGGTGGAAGACCATATCTCTAGCTCGCATCACCAGCTCGTTCGCCGTAATGCCGTTCCCGCATCTCGCACACCGCTTCACGCAAAATAATCTGGAACAAATTCTATGTTTGTTTGGAGAGTTTTAGATTGTGTTTGTGTTTTACGAATATGTATGTGGTTTTATTGGTATTGTGAATAGCGGGATTTAATATAAAAAAACTCATATTAGAGCTTTTTTAAGAACCAATACTTATTTATTACAGTCTCTTGAAAACATAGTATTAAAATTAAAATTTAACCATAATTTTAAACTACACAAAATATACATAAAATTTTCTACACAATATTTTTCTATACAAATATTCTATAAAAAAGAAATAATAAAATACAATCTATTCGAAAATACGGATATCACTTTTGTAAGTCGATAGTGTAACATGATTCTATATTTGCGATAGCATCGTTATTATAATATTTTCTGGTTGGAGTGATGATTCATATATTATTTGAAAGTGAAATAATTATACCATATGCTCAACTCGGAAAGACCATGACACGCCACAAGGGGAGGGATGTTTGTCAAATCATGTCAAGTTGACTCTAGTGTCAATTTTAATAAGGGGCCCTCGATAATAATGATAACATACCTGTAATTTTATTTCAATTTCTACTATCTACATAGTCAAGAAGTTTTTTTTAGCGTTACGCTGTATCCGCGGCAGGGTAGGTATAGGAAACCTAGTGTTGAGACACTCCATTTCCCGTTTTCTGAATTCTGTGGCATTATGTTGAGTGACGAAATTTAACGACGCTCTTTGCCTCGATATCAGAGCGAAGTAAATGAAACTATTAAATATTTCAATTTATCGACTGGGAATCGAGCCCACAACCTGTCGCATAACTGGTGTCATATAATCGGGAAGTAAGCCGCGTTTTAAAATAGGGCCATTGCCCTATTTTAAAACGCGGAGAAAAATATTATACTTATCACTTATAAAAAAATAAAAGCATGAGAAACATTATCCATACCAATATCATAAATGTGAATGTATGTTTGTTACACCTTCACCCAAAAACTACTCAACCGATTATAATGAAACTGTATACACATATCCTACAGGCTCTTAGGAAGGACGTAAGATATTAAAAAAAATATTCTATGATTATAATATAAAAATAAGCTTAAACGAGCGAAATAGCGTTAGACTCCAACGCTATTTCGCTCTAATATCCAATCTAATATCCAATAAACGTAGAATTAACATGAAATACATATCTTATACAATATACTGTTATATCGCTTCGCCTTAGTTCAAACGCATGTTCAATCGGACAGATGCATAATGTATTTAGTGAGTGGAACAGGTGTGTGAACCGAGCGAGTGTTGCCTTTGAGTGACGTGAAACGACGCCCCCTTAATTGCAACAGTTGACACCTGACAACTGCCGCTATGCCCATTGAGTGCTGAAACATTTAGTGTCCCTTTTTTCCGCCATTAGCCAATGTTCTAGACAGTTTAGCTCGATTGTTATCTAATTAGTGTCATTTGTGAATTATTTTTTAAATTTGTGATAACAGCGTCGTATGTAAACAGACAGTCCGAATGCGTGAAATGTGAAATAGTAAAAAACATATTGTCGAATCAATATTGTTCAATTTAAAGTTCAAATAGTTCTATAATTAATCAACATATAAAAAAATGCTATTTTTTGCTAGATCAGAAGATTTGAATTTTACATGGCTCTACTTTCTGGAAAAAAAAATTATTGGTTAAAGAATGGGTCCCTACTGCTACTGTACTAATATTATAAAGTGGGAAGAGTTTGTTTGGTTCAATGGGCAAATCTCAGGATCGATTTCATATTTTTTTTAGTTAGATTGATTATTTATCAAGGAAGGCTAGACAAATTACAATCTATAGGAGTTGAGAAAAAATGTCGAAAAAAAAAGGAAGGACTCGGTATATCATAAACATAGATATTATATATTTGAAGAATATCGTAGCAATTTACAATACAGGAGAAGGAGGATGCTTCACGTTTCGCGTGTATTATCTATTTTGATATTATAAAGCGTATTAATCTCAGAAGTTACTGGTTTGAATCGACCAAAATCTGTTCGTTCCAGATAGTACATTTATCGATGAAGAATATAGGATTCTCGTTAATAGTTTCCACGAACCCCACTTTTGATTGGTCGAACTTACCTTACAATATGCAGACATAGTTATTCAACTCTTAAGTATTACTATTTACCACCAAAGCAAATTATATAGACATAAACAATTACTTACAAAAAAATATATTATTTTTACACTACAACCTAGTTAGCGTTGGATATTATTATTTATACTTAGCCAGACCTTTGATTGAGCTCTTTATATCGATAACATTAAAATATCATTCAATTATAATAATTCAAACTAAAACAAATTAAAAATCACATATATATATATATATATATATATATATATATATATATATATATATATATATATATATATATATATATATATATATATATATATTTCAAACAAAAGATACCTTTGTTACATCTGAAATTAAAATACAACGCACAGCCGCTCAATTTGGCATTCGCAAAAACATTTACCATCGCAACAACAAAAGCGCAAGCGTTTAAATTTCGTAACATTCTAATATGCAGCCAATCAGGGGAGTATTCCAAATTTGAAATTACGCTGGAATATTTTACGGCAGCGCTCGCCATTTTTGTTACGTAAACTTAAATATAACGAGTTAAACCTAGAAATTAAATTGTTTTTGGTTATGGAATTTGACATTGTTTTTATATTTATATTTATTCGTTTGCTGTATAAATATTGTAGTACCTGTAGTAGTCTTCCTTACAGTAGATGTTTCCGTCTCTAGAGAAACATGTGAGCTCGCTGTCTAGCGGCAATCGGCATTCACAGCAGCGGAGGCAGGAACCATGCCATTGGCGGTCTACTGCCAGCAAGTAGTACCTTTATTATGATAAGGATAAAATATATATTACTTTAGAAGACATCTTTACCACATTTATTTATGTATATATAAAATACATATGAAACCATATAGCAGAGTAGACAGAAGTAGCCTAGTGTTAAGACAATCCGGTTCCTACTTTCTGCCGATCTTTGGGGGTAGCGGAACTTATCGTCATGCTTTGTTTTATTGGAGAGGGGAAATAAAAATAATTTGTTCCCTTTAGTGAATATCAAACTCACACCCGCCGCGTTCACAATTACACGATAGCTTCTCTAAGCGAGTGAAGTGATGTACTTAATTAATAACAATAAAAATATTGTATTAAAATACTGTGATTTAAAAAAAATATACAAAGAAAATGTCATATTTTCTGTTTACTTCTTTTGGTGACAAAGGATAATAAATTTATTACATTTTATATTATTAGTATCACCTGTCTTGTATCCTGCCCCCGCAGCCAGCGCACTCGTCTGGGGTAGCAGGCGACCCCTCCGAACTCTCTCTCTCTTTAAGCATGTTGTCGTTCTCCGTCCTGCTCTCCGGATTGGACTCTTTGTCTCAAATAACAAGATTCATTTCCGCTTGCACGCTTTTCTCTTCAACATTTGAAGCAGACATATCTCGTCTAGGTTGATAGTCAATACGCCTTATGCACGGTATCTATTACAATATACATGCATCTTTAAATCTTTGAATTGATTATTTTTAAACGGTAATGTATTGATTTTTTATTATTAATTATTAATTAAAAAAAAAACGATATTATTGTATTTAAAAGATTATTCTATAATGTACATAGCTCTATTTTGTCTCTACCGTAATAATAAAAACAAGCATTTTGTATCGTTAAAAAGAAACAAAGTATTGGCAGTCCGATACAGCAAGTCTCTCCAATACAGCGAAAAACAAAAAGTAAATCCATAAATTTGAATACAGACTTATATTTTCCATATAAAACGGTATCGGCTGCCTCTTTAGCATATCATTTATACTTGTGCCTCGTGGGCCAGCACAAATCAGCAACAGTATACAATGGGATACATATAGTCTTCTATAGAGTTTTATACTAGTCCGACCCTTTTATTGAAAGACAATGGATGCCGAGCGTTTTTGTTTTGTTCTCGTCTCGAGAACGATATTCACCTTTAAAATGGGAATATTAAATATAAACGCATATAATAGGCCCTCAATCACTTCGAGCTCTAACAGATTTATTATTTTTTCGAACTTTGATATTGTGTACAGTAGAGTTTATTTGTTATGATTGCAAATATTTCATATGATTAAATAAAAAAAATATTTATTTTAAATAACTTTAAAGAAACCTATAATAATTATTGAAGAAGGTAAAGTGGGAAATAATATTAAGATAAACTCAATATCTAATAAACGTTTTTTTACAAAAAATAATAAAGATGTTGAAGTGCCAAGACTACAGTGCGAACATCACGTTCTATAACAATGGCTACGTAAGGTAGGTGACCTGACCCATGAGAAATGATAGACATAGCAACTTTTCACTGGTGTCTTGTTAAATATTATATAATTTAACTTTTAGCGACTCATCTACTACAGAACTATTATGACGTAAATATAGAAACACATCGTAATTTTTGGTTTTGAAAAAGCATGTAGAAGTCTATATATTATTTTTTACCCACATATATATATATATATATATATATATATATATATATATATATATATATATATATATATATATATATATATATATATATATATATATATATATATTAATTCAACATAATTTTTTGTCAAGTTGAGTTGTAATGTCAAATTCTTGACACTTGAGTGTCACGACGTGTGACACGTGTTGAGTTGTTGTAACTTAACGTTTTGTATTACAAGAGGCGAAATAAAAATAAATTAAACAAAATTATTTCCCTGAGAAGAGTTCAACCCTGTGCAATTACAAACAAATGTTGTGCCGCCGTCGCCCAATTTTTAATGATATTTATTTATCATTTAAAATTGCACACCATACTGAACAACTTTGGCTAAAGCGGCATTTTGTTAATTCCTACAATTTATTTGAACTATTATATTTCTCCATCCGATGTTCCAGATCATTGATTTTTATATTTCAATAGAAAATGCTCATGAACATCCTTTGTAAGATGGTATTTTATTATTTGCAATAGTTAAGCTTGACTGTTTTTGTTCTTCAAGAGCCGTTCAAGACGTCCGTGTGTACAGACATAAAGACAAAAAAAATAAAAATCTTATGTATAATCTCATATTCTATTAGTGTTTTTATATAGTTTTTGCAAATATATTTAATGTAGATTGATTTCTTAATTAATGGCGTTTCGAGCGTGCCAGTTGAGCACAAGTCATTTCGCCAATGTCACGTTGTATGGAAAACACATGAAGGAAATTGACCGGTAAAAAGAAGAAAAAAACTATACACAATTACAGAATACATGTAAAAAAAGGAGATCCAGTTAAAATACAGCCTTCACCTAGAACAATATTTAATGTACAGACACAATTTGTTTATTATTTTATAATAATACAGATTAAATGATATATTATTATATATAAAAAAGATCAGTCACGTGAATTTTGGAGAGGAACTATACCTATAGCAAAAGATATTTAAAAAAGAATGTTCTTGATAAAAAAAAATTAAACCTTCTTTGCACTCTATAATATATTGTCGCAAATTATTTCTCCAATATTTATATAAAAAAAATATTCAATTACTTATTTCATATATTTTAATAGGTATTATTACTTTTTGTAAACAAATAATTAATAGTGATCAAAAGTACATTGTCATTATTAAAACAAATTTATTCTCCTATATTCTGGGATCTTCTCCTTGGCCGAATTCTTTGTTGTTTGACAACTTTGTTATTTTTAATTCCTTCATACTAGTACTAGAAAATATAATTTTAAATTTTCAAGTTTTTTTTGTATGTTTATTAATAAATATCCTTGGTATCAAATATCAAATTTCTAAGTGATCTAGAAGTAGATTCGTTTTTTTGATGAGTGCTTGATAATTACTAATAGTAAGAGCAAAATCAATAACATTTTAAATACGCCCAATAGCTCGAGGATATCGATAAATGTGTTAAACTATATATGGGTAAGTAACCCATAGGATAAATATATAGTTTAAAGTTTTGGGGTCCAAAAACAGCTCAAAAACACGAAAAGAATACAAAAAACTTCTTTAATTATAAGTCGAAAATCTTGTCTAAAAGAAATAAAACAACAGTTGAATTCACATAGAAAATTATATAAAATAATAACACACAACAATTCAAACTAAGTACTTTCTTCATATTGTAGAGTCTTTAAAGCCTACTTAAGACTTTGCAAACCTACTCAATAGAGAAATACAATTACTGAAATACCGGTATTTACAAATGTTTCAAGTTAAACACTCAATAATACCTGTATACTACAATCGCTAGCAATCAAATGGGATTTTCACATTCAGTTACTGAACTAACAATTTCTTGTTAGAATTCTGTCATGAGTACGATTGTACTGGGTATACTTACAATAATATACCACCAGGGCAGAGGGAACCTAGTGTTAAGACACTCCGTTACTTCGACTTAATGAACGTTTTCATACTATGTACTTTATTAAAATTTATAAAAAAACGTCGACACATTATTTTGATTAGGTATTATTTAAAACAGCTTTTTATTTTACTAAAATAAAAAAAATACAGAATAGAATGCGGAATTGAACAATTGTTAAACTTATATTATACATTATTTAAAAAAATCAAATAATAATATTATTTAATATAATATTATTATTGAGAAGATTTATTATTTTATGCTTTTCAGTTTTTACGTAAGTTTTGTTTATATATTTAAATTGAAGGTGAAATCCGTTAATTTATGACTTTACCTAGAATAAAAATAAAGCATAATGGACTTTAACAATGTCGCGTAAACCTTACTGGTAGTTAATCATCAGTCAAAATATAAATCATTATTATCTGGCATCTGATCTATAGCTAATTAGTGATTTGGAATTTCAATTGTTGTTTCTTTTGTATTTGTGTAATAATACATTATTAAGGTTCCGTACCTCTGACTGGCTATCGTCTGTCAGTCTGTCAGACTGTCAGTCATTTAAAACGGTTTTTCTCAAAATCGCGTGGTTGAAATTAATATAATAATTCCTGAGGGCGTGGAAACAATAAGTTTCTAAAGTCAGCACAATCAAACGATTGGTTAAGCATAATTTCTGTTGAATTTTATACGAAAGTCAGAGTTAGAAAGTCTTAGAAAAACGTACACATTGTTACAAAAAAAATGTTTATTTTTGTAATTTGTGTCATACGAAATAAATGCATACACCCGAAAACTTAAGTTTGTCAAATTATATAACTCACGTTCCCGTTTTTTACAACCATGAAATTGGTACGGAACCCGGATTTACAAATGAATATTTTTTTTCATAAATCGTACGAAATAAAATTGTTTTACCAGCCTTAAAATCAGGCAAAATTATATTAAAAATAAAATTATAAACATACAGTGTATAACAATTTGCATCATCTACCTAGACTATATTTTCGAATATCGGACGATATTCTATATTATAAAACGATATATTTTCCGATTATAAAATATACAATTGTAATTAATATTGACACAGGATTATAAATTAATGCTCTGATTCAATTATACATTATTTAAGGAAATTATAATATATATAGAAGTTTAAATATTTTTTTCGAATATATTAAAGTATATCCATAATTTAAAAGTTACGTCGAACTCGCTTATGCTGCCAGAAATTGATTAAGAACTAGCATCGATGGTTCCTACGTAAAGTATCGAAAGCGCAAAACCTCAAATGTTTTTTATTGCTTTTTTTTTAACTAAGGAGTGTAGCTTTAAAGATTTTTTTATGACTAAAAAAAATATTTATGTGTTTTTAAACGTTTAAGTAATCGAAAACTACCCGTGTTAGTACTTTAAAACAGCTATAAAAGAAAAGAGCAATTTTTCATCTTCGATACTTTACCTAGGGACGTGACGTGTAGTTGTGAAAGGTATAACACAGAAATCTCTCTACAGTTTGCTCAAATGTCTCGGTCTATCGATAACATATTTCTAGCACGTACACCAAAGTCGGCACTGGTTTTGATTACTAGATTTTTTTTAGGGGGAGGTCAAAGTTAGATTTGTTAGGTAGAGAGAAAAGTCTCCGACAAAAATTTCTTCTCAACCGCTGGACTAACATAAATAACATTCATGTTATAAAGTCGCAAATAATCTACGATCCAAGATGGCAGCGCAAATATTTTTTTTGGCTTCACCCTTTTTTTAGCTTTAGCAAAGATAGGCAAAAAGAACTTAGTTATAGACACTATACGATATCTGCCCAAATTCGAGACATCGCGCATTAGTTGGCGAAACTCAACTCCGCACTTTGTCTTGGCAGTGCTTGGTGGAGCTAGGATTATATATACATAGGTACCTATCCTACCTATGTATATTACAACTATCCAGCATATCATTATTTTTATATTGTTATTTTATTTGCCATTATCTTGTTCCGTTAATTTGTTGTTCAATTGTAATATTTGTCGTTTTGTGTATATATATATAGTTCTTATGTGTTGTTAAATTTTGTGTAAAAGTAATTTTAAAGATATGAAAAAAAATGTAAACAAAAAGTATACTATTGGTGCATGTTGTGTCTACCGTACCGTAAAGGGAATAACACTTAGCAATGTATTTTTTTTTATTATTATTATTTATATTCATGTACTGTGTATATTCTGTTGGTGGACCTTACAAATAAATATATAAATAAATAAATATCAAAAAATTCACAGTGTACGTACATATAACAGGAAAACTGAATTATATCTACACATACAGTGGCTAATCAACACGGGAATATTTATAGCGTTCTTATTAAATAACTCATTTTGGTAATTTGTATCCAACTTTTATCTAATCAGCAACAATATACCTCGAAGCCTTTTATCGGAAATTGCGTTTTTAACCTAAAACTATAAATATTTTTATGATGGCTGTTAGTTTCGATAAGGGTATTCCAAACCAAGGTTTTAAAATTAAGAGCAATAAACGGAACATTTATTGCAGACCAATTATATAACCTAATAATTTACACTATACCATTTCAAAATACAATATTTTTTTTAACTATTTTTCTAAGTGATAAGACTTGATAAAAATATAAGATAGGTGCATCTGTCTATGTATTTAGTAAATTGCCAGGAACTGCTGGCATTGAGAAGTTGTCAGGATAAAAACATAACACGTCTACATTGGCTTTTTTTCACGTTAGAGAAAACTCTAGAAAAGTATGAGATATAAAAAAAAGAGTAACGCAAACTTATATGCAATATATGATAAATTTTTCCAACTGCATGCAAATAAATAGAATTAAATGATCCACTGAACGATGCACTGAGAAAAAATATCTACCTACCGCAAATAGGAAGCAAAGAGAAAAAGAAATGACTTATAGTAGAATATTTCAATTTCAATATATTTATGAAATTCTACTATTTATTCCTACGATAGAATTAAAAGTTTTGATTTGTAGTTCTTTATATTTTTAATAAGAATCATATAAGATTTTTTACTGGGAATGTTTCATTATTTCCAACTTATTTTTGCTTTATGTATTACACGATATAGAGTTTAGTAACTAAAAATTCCAATAGGAGTCTAGTTTCATTTGGAAGCGTTTTGCCTGGAACTGGCTTTTTAGGGCACTCTCGTTCCTTTTCTTTTTTTTTTGATTTCGGTTTCAGAAAATAAATAGTAGCTAAAATTATTTTTATTGGCAATTTCTTATTGACTCTATCACGTAGATATCTACAATCTAATACTCGTATATATATAAAATAAATAAAAACCAACAAAAAGTACGTACCTAGAAGAAGCTTATTTATCCAACCATTAAACAAATTATAACAGTTATACACTTGTATTAACGATTACGACAAAAAAAACAACACATTTCTTCATCAAAATACACAATATTCGATGGCAAAATTTGCAACTGCAATGCTATCGTATCTCGAACGAGGGGAAAAATCTGCGACCCCTTTGGGCGGCATCATATAGCCTCCTTGCCACCCCACGCCACACCCTACGCAGCTTAAACTCACATAGCATTTGTTCCTAAGAAAATCTGATGGTTTTCGAAAGGGCATAACCCTTCATGAGTAGTCTTTTCAAAGTTCTGTCTACATTTTCACCAGTTTTGAAGGAAAATTATGGAGTCCTTTTAAACGTTGCACGTAACGTGAACACTATAAAGATAACTGTAGTTAGTGGTAAAATCGGTTGTGTGTGTATGTAGGTACATAACATTTTTAATATATATTGATCACAGAAAAAAAATATTCGGCAGAATTTTGGGATATCTATCTGATAGCTTGTAACTTTTGGATATATAATTTTTTTCGTGTTACATGCTTTTCTATTCTTTCCTGGCATTCAATGCGGTTTCCGCAAAAAAGAAAACAATATTTTATTTATTAATTTCTAAGTCAATATTAATTACTTTAGTTACTGAATGCATACACTGAATCTCGAGACTCAAGAATTACTGAACCGATTTTGAAAATTCTTGTACCGAAATGATAGTAATTAATTAGGGAATAAAATAGACTGTCCTTTATTTGAAGAAGGTTTATTATTAACGATAAGAATGTTGACATATTTAGAAATTGCCTAAAAATATAAAAAGAAAAATTAAAAGATATAAGAAATTACCTATATAATATGCTTTTTTCACTCGTAATAACTACCTATTAAATAAAATAAAAACTAAATATTTAATATTAAGATTATTAGGTTGAGGCCAGTCGTGGCGCAGTGGCACAAAGTGTGACTGTAAAACCGACTGGTTGTGGGTTCGATCCCCACTCGACGAGATGAAATATTTACTTAAATTTATATTTCCATTTCTTCGCTCTGGTGTCGAGGCAAAGCGCGGCGTTGAGTTCTGCCACTCAACACGCAATGCCTCCAAACATTCGGCAGAAAGTGGGAAACGGAGTATCTTAACACTAGGTTCCCTCTGCCTACCCTGCTGTGTGCGGGATACAGCGTGAAGCTAATAAAAAATAAATAATAAAAAATATAAAAGATTATTAGGTTATAGTTATGTCAAAATAAATGTAATACGTTCTAATTAATTATCTAAAACAAGAATGTACAAAAAAAGTGCTATCAGGATATCCTGAGAAGGGTTCATTCATACGTATGAACCATTCTTAAAGGCAATTATTTAATTATTAAGTCTGTTTACGCTGGAGTTCTTTTAAACGTAATTTATGACATTCTTATTTGTTGTTACGGTGTCTGATGTAAAGAAATAAGATGTCCCCATAGGCATTACAAACCGCTCTAAGGTTCAAATTAAAAGAAGTTAAAGTTAATAAAACATAATATATCAAAATTTTCATTAAATCAATCGGTGTAGCAATACGGGGAGCCAGGATGGCTGTGCATCCTAGCATAGACTAGTGTCCATGCCTGAAATTTAAGTAATAAAAAATTGACTCTAAAAATAAAAAATATATATTTTACATAAACATATATTTTGCAAAAGTCCGAAACCCAGACACAAAATATATCTGGATACGCCCATTGTTAATATCATAAATACGTCTATGCTCCTATCAGTGATTCTGTGAAGTTTTAATGAATTTTTTGAATGTTTGAAGTACAAAACAAGTGCTAATATAGATATAACTTTAAGTTATTCAAAATTTTCCATATGCCCATAGGTTAACTTCAAATATAATTAACTAACAAAATGTATTTATTTTTTTAACGTCACCCCGTTCTCCATTCTCCGCCGAATTCTGAAGGCATTGCGAGTAATAGAGATTGCGAGGAAATGGAAATATTAAAAATCACTTCTTGAGTTGGAATCGAACACACAACCTGTCGCGTTTAGCGTCACACTTTGCGCCACTACTGGCCTCATATAATTAAAAACGATGGCTTATCTAATAAAAAATGGATCTTTAGTACTTACAGTTAATGATAGAGTAATGAAAAATAATGCGACATGTAATTATGTAGCTAAACGGTAAAGATCGGTTACATATCACGCACACATACACACACACACACACACACACACACACATACACACAAGTAGGTAATTAAAAAATATCCTATTAAGAAGTTTCCTTCTTAACCATCCACTTCTTATACTTGAAATAACTTTTCATTTATTTTCCAACGAACCTAAGAAAAAAAATGTTTTGAAGTCATTATCAGTAATGTTCTCAGCATATATTTATTGTTCAATAAATTTTGAATTTAATTTACTCTTGAAGGTACATTAATTTTATCAGCTTCACGCTGTATCCCGCACACAGCAGGGTAGGCAGAGGAAACCTAGTGTTAAGACACTCCGTTCCCCACTTTCTGCCGAATTCTGAAGGCATTGCGTGTTGAGTGGCAGAACTCAACGCCGCGCTTAGCCTCGACACCAGAGCGAAGAAATGGAAATATATATTTAAGTAAATATTTCATCTCCTCGACTGGGGATCCAACCCACAACCAGTCGGTTCACACTTCGGTCCACTGCGCCACGACTGCGCTACATTAATGTTAATTCACACTAAATTGTTAGTAAATCACATCAAACAGATAAAGCTTATTTCGGTAAACCACTTGTAGTTCTACGTTGGTTAAAATAAGTTAATAATAACATAAGCTACCATTATATAAATAAAATATTATTAATGTATATATATATATCTACTTGAATAATTAAAGTTAAATTATTAAAACCATTTTTTTCTCCATATCACTTTTTTAACTATCTATTAGATATCTATATATTTTTTTTGTAAAAACGTGTAAAAAATTGAATGTAGCGGGATTTGGAACGTTCTTTGGAAATCGTCAAAAGAGTCGTGGGTTCAACGTCCCGCTACGTTCAAATTTTTGAATATCTTTATAAGCAATCAAATCTAGATTAAAAAATAACTTAGACTTTAACATTTAAAAATGAGTGTAAAATGTTACGGTTGAATTACAGTTTTACGGAGTTTAGCGTTGGCAGTAAACGTAATATCGCGAAAGTTGCTTTTTTATAAATTGGAAAATTAACAGGATTTTATCGTGTACATTGAATATTGGATATTGCTAGATTAATTACAATATCTACTGTTGTATATTTTAATTTTTCATGAAAAGAATGAGGTGTTTAGGTTTATATATTAAGTACCAAGATTGTTCTAAATATAATTTTAAAAGAAATTACAGAAAAAGACAATTTAAATAAGCTTTTTTGTCTTTCCATACTTAGATATTAACGTTATGAATAATTTGTGGGTATATTGGCTGGTTATATCTATAGATATTTTTTTAGGTGTGGCAAAAAATTCAAATACCTACCTAACTAAGTCAAAAGTGAATTTTGATATATTGAACAAAGCCAGGGCCAGTCATAAGTACCCAAGTACATAGGCTAGATCTAAAAAAATATTGAAACTTAGTAAAAATTCTATAGTAGACAAAATAATCCGAAGCCACAGAAAGTTAATATATAATATACCTAAATACATGAGGTCAGTCGTGGCAACGTGTGACAGTGATCGCTACAGGTTGTCGGTTCAATTCCCACTAGAGGAAATTAAATACTTAATGATTTCATTTCTTCGCCCTGGTGTCGACACAAACTGCGGCGTTGACTTCCGCCATTTAGCGCGCAATATCTCCAGAATTCGGTGGAAAATGGGGAACGGAGTGACTTAACACTAATTTCCTCTGCCTACCCTGCTGTGTGAAACTAAAAAAAATAAAAATAAATTGCATTTACACTGAACTATTAAGCTCAAGTGTTTATTCTGCGAAACGAAAATTATTTAAGCTTTTGGTTATGACTTCAACGCTCTCGATCGTTGTACAAGTAGATAGAGGAAAAGGTAATTGTTTACAATTTATTTTTAGCCTACTATAATATAAGTATTTTGTTCGATACAATTTCTATTAAAAATGTATTGAATTAGCTAAAACTTTTGCTTTCAATGTATAGATAATATCTTTAAAATAATAATATTATTGAAACATAAAAATATTTCATATTACTAAACAACATTCTGTAGTTGATACATAAAATATATGTCATTGACAATTGACAGCTAACACAGATTAAAAACGAAACAAGCATTAGACAGGACACAGCGAAACCAATCGATCCCATTCATACATTCATTCATATCTAGTAATGTACCACAAATAATAAGTATCGATAAACATTATCGATACACGCATCGTAAATGTAATTACAACTCACAAACGAACAAGAACACTACATGTAATTAATGAAGCCATAAGTGTTAAACAATTACAGTTCTAGAATACCTCCCACAATAAACTATACCCAATGTATACCTATGAAGGAACTAAATAGGTATTCACACACCGATATTGTAAGTAGTGTGAGTGTAGGTACGAACTGCAAAAAAAGACAATGCAACTTAGATAATTAAATAGTATCTATTGGTCGTATTGTTGTTTTTTTTTTTTGTTGTTGTTGTTATTAAACGCTAACACTATTGCATTTTATTAATAAATAAAAAAGAATTATGAACTAAGCGATGTGGAAGCTCCAATAATAATAAATAAAATAAACTACGATAAAACGGAAAGGTAATGAAAGAAATATAAATCATGAATACTTACTTTCGTTTATAGTAAGTATTTATTATAGGTACTAATATAAACATCGATGTTCGATTGCGTAAAATCTCGTTACTCTAGAATCTAGAGTCTAGTTAGATATCTAGATATGGATTTAACTGCGCACCACTTGTACATTCAAATGTTTCACTGAAATGTGGATGCACTCGTAGCTTAATTGTTTTATTGAAACGGTAATTTTATAGTAAATAATTCAAATCAGATGCAAAAAGCATTATTTTATATTCCTTTTGAACTGTGCTATTACTGGACTTATATCTAATAGTGTATCTATTGGGACTTTATAGTATTTAATAAGCCCATAGGTGTTAAACAACATACTATAAACATTTATTTACACTTGTATATTACAACTACAATAACAATTTTCATAAATATGTAATAACATAACTTTAAAAAAAATATATATTACAAAACTAAAAAAAAATCAAACATAAAAAAGCTAAACGATAAACACCTTTCTTAAGTGGAGCCTAAAATATCATAATTTAATTACCTCCCAAGTCCTGAACCAGCGCGGACTGGCAACGTCGCGTGGCGGTAAATTTCACCGCCAAACAGTGACAATACGCATTCAACTGTTCGAATTTTGAACGCGGCACTGTTTAAGCCCGGCAGACATCTGAGGGGGCGAAGCGATGCTGCGACGTTGCCACGCCTCCACCTCATTTCGCCAATCGCGCGCGTGAACCCACCTAATGCGGTTTGGCATTCGGAATGTTCGGCGCTGTTCTTATCTCTTTCTATACCACAAAATACTGTTTATAATAAGCGAGATGAATTGATTACACTCGCTTAGACCTATTTTTTATTTTGTCTAACCGAAAAAACGACAATGACTTAAGATGTGAACCATGTATGCATACTTGCAACTTTAGTTTCAAGGTTATAAGGTGCATATCTGTTTAAGTTAAAACTTAGTTTAAGTAAAATTTACCGTGATATAACAGAACGAAGTTAAGATAAATACATCACCTATAATGCGGTTGAACATTGATTAATATTTACCCTTAAACGTAAACTTTGATCCCGGTTTCCGCCATCTCTGACATAACGTCAGTACAACATTACAAATACTGTCATTTAATAATACTTTTGATAAATAAAGTAAAGTCAGATCATGAAAAATATTGTTAATTGAGGTAGGTATATACTTTTTTTTTAATATTTACATAAATTTAACGAAATAGGTTATAATATTATGCTTTTAAGATTTTCTAAAAACATTTGTTAATATTATATATTTCACTATTTATCATGTTAAAACAATATTATTATTGGCAAACCTTCAAAAGATATAATATAAAAGTATAGAACTACTCTTTACAGAATTTGAATGTAACTTTGGAATTGATAGTTGTTCCTGTAAGTACCTAATTTTAATAATCTTTGAATATTTTTTTATTACTTATCTGTTAAAATTAAATCAGCTTCACGGTGTATCCCACACGTATCAGTATAGGCAAAAGGAAATCTAGTGTTAAGACACTCCGTTCTCTTCTTTCCACGAATTCTGGACTTGCGTGCTGAGTGACGGAACTCAACGCCGCTAATTGCCTCGACACCAGAGTGCAGAAATTGAAATATACATTTAAATAAATATTTCATTTCCTCGAGTGGGAATCGAACTCACAACCAGTCAAGTTTACAATCACACTTCGTACTCCTGCGCCTTGAAAATATATATTTTTGTGTTTTGAAAATATATACTTCTTAAAATACCTATATAATAAATCATTATTTTACGGAGCGTTATCCCTAAATTATACACTAACGCACAGTTCACGGGGCTTAAGCTCAGCTTAGTGATTATAAAAGTAGAGCCAGCAAAAAATACTTTTATTTATTTCTTTATTTATTATATAATATACCTATAAAATTTTACTTTAGAAATCAATAAAAAAAACGACATTAAGAAATGTAATATTTCTTATAGTCTTCACTCTCTTGTGATGGTCGTTTGATTTAATTAATAAATCTTTACGTTACATCGTCAATACCGTTATTGATGATGTAACGAAACTATTCATTTATTAAATCAAACGAAGATTAGACGAGACGTCGTCCTATCCACGTTTTCTCTTCCTTTACCGCTTGATATTATAATATTTTCCATTTAAAAGAATGGAAAAGAAAATAGTGATAGTATAAAAATTGTGATATACTGGTACTATCACTATAAAAATAGTGATAGTACCAATTTTATTTAATTTTAATAAATCAAACACAAAAATAAGATATTAAGAGCTAAATATGTGTCGCTGCTATCAGTACAAGATAACACTATACATGAACACGCACACAAACGCAAAGCTCAGCTTAGACCTATACACGGACTATACCTACCTACCTAGTCTTAAAACGTTACGCAACTAGATTTATGAAAGTGACTAAAAAGAAACCACTAGTTAGTACGTAGGTATATAAATAATAGGTTTGTTCAATAGTAACAGCTGTGTCATGCCATAGCAGAGTAGGTGAATCTAGTGTTAGGACACTCCGTTTTCATTTTCAAAAGCTTTAAAGTACTGCAATGGAAAGGGCTATAGGTAATAGAACTCGATAAAAAAACTTAAAAACTCAAATGATATTAAATATTTATTTATTTTCTTTTCTTCGCTTTAATCGAGTTAAGCGTTGAGTTCCGCCACTCCGCCAGAATTCGGTGGAAAACGGGGAACGGAATGTCTGAACACTAGGTTCCCCTCTGCCGACCCTGCTATGTGGGATACGATATGAAGCTGATTGAGGTCAAATAAGCGTGAGCCCTTGACAAATCTATCGATCACAATTTCTAATAATAACTAATACTCGGTGTAAGTAAACAACTTTATTCTAATAAACCTTTAGATATTTACTGTTAAGTTAATAGTTTAATACTATTAACCGTGAACGTCGTATTTAAAGAGACCAGTCGTCCAGAGTTATTGTGAACGCGACAGGTTGTGGGTTCGACCCTCACTTGACGAAAAGAAATAATGAACTGGGTTCTAATCCCACTCATGATAGGTAATATTCAAATAATGTTTTAAGTATCTAGTTTAAAACGATCTAAAATAGAAGAGAAAATGAGACAACAAGACAAATCATAAAATATATTGTTGTAGGTAGAGGTATAATATTGCACGTTCTTAAAACCGTGCAAAATCAATAACTAGATATTAAAATAAATAAATAAATTAACTTCACGTTGCATTCCGTACACAACAGGGTAGGCAGAGGAGACCTAATGTTAAAACACTCTGTTTCACACTTTTCGCCGAATTCTAGAGACATTGCGTGTTGTACGACGGAACTTAACGCCGCGCTTTGCCTCGACACCAGACAGAGGAAATGAAAATATGAATTTAAATATTTTTTTTATTTTCTCGAGCGGAAATCGAACCAACGAGCATTCGCTTTCACTGTCACACTTTGGTGCCCCTGCGCCACGACTGGCCTTTAGCACTCAGTGTTTATGGACTCGAACATGCTGAATATCTTAGTAACATACTTAATAGAAATCTTACTAAAAAATAATGTATAAATAAACCACGAAGTTGTTTTCTTATTCAAATTCAGGAATTCAAACTCAGGTAGACTTTCTGTATAGAAATGTGTAGCCAGCCTGGTTCTGAGTTCGATCCCCACTCGAAGAAATAAAATTTTTATTTAAATTTATACTGTAGAGGCAACGCGCCGCATTGAGTCACTCAACGCGCAATTCTTCCAGAATTCGTTGGATAGTGGAGAAAGGAGAGTTTTAACACTAGTCGCCTTCTGCTTACCGTGCAGATGGCTGGATACCTAATACCTAAGCTATGTATTAAATACCTAATACCTAAACGATTATAATAACTATGTATCGAGATGTTTGACCACTTGATATTATCAATTAAAATCAAAGTAGGTAGCGCACGCCGCTTATATACATCGTCGTGGCATCTCTATAATTAGTTTAACTTATGTAACAATTACGTTCAATTAACCAAATTACAAACAAGCTGTCTCATATCAGGTGTACTGCAGATGTTAAATTACAATAGCGATGGTTGGGTGTTCAATTAATTCTGTGTTACTGTTCTGTTTTCTATTACAAATTTGAATTCAAAAAAATATATGTATGTATAGATGTCGTATCTAGGTACTATTAACTTTTTTCTGTAAATAATATTTAATTTTGTAAATTCGGAATTGGGAGTATGAAATGTGGAAATAACGTAACGCGTCTACGTTGGCATTACCGGTGTTATTTTGCGGCGAAACATGAGGAAAAGTAAAAGAGGAGTAAATTATAAAATAATTTTAAATGCAACAGGAATAGGAACTGTAAGAATAAGTTTGTATGACTGCCTGCACGTGATATGAATAAAGTACCAACAGGAAACGTAGCAAAAAGATACAAAATAACTCTACCGTACCGTAAAATACTTTATATTTTTTGACGTAATAACGTCTTAAAAATCAACGAACGCCGGCTGCACGCAGAAAAAGCCTGAGTCATTGTCACGTTCCGCCTGAGCCAAGCGTGCAAGCGAGAGCGCGGAAAAGCGATAGTGAGGCACTTAAAGATTCAGCTTGTGATGCACCTATCCGTCCCTTTTTACTGTAATTAAATAGAACATTGTTACTTTTCATTAATCTTCTTTATTTAAGTAAAAAAATATATGAATTAATAAGTGCAAATAAATGGTAATATAACGAAAAAAAATATTTCTCAATTGATTCCTTCTGTGTATCATACAAAGTAATCACAATTCAGGGATAATGATTCAATTTATAAAAGTACGCAATTTTTCGTTAATGTTTTCTTATGACTTTAAAGACAACTAGTTTATTATTTTTTCAAAATGGAAAATACAAGGCGAATGGGTCACCTGATGGTAAGTGATCTCCGCGCTCGATCCCGTGCAACACCAGGGGAGCTACAGGTGCGTTCCCGGCTATTAAGGTGGAGATAGACGCGCTTTTGAGGGTACCCATGTCGTATCGACTTGGAAAGGCTGCCGCACCTAGGCCATTCCACAAATATTCAACAGGAGTAGCGTGCCACTCATATTTTAAAAAAATAAAATTAAATTAACTTCACGCTATATCCCGCACACAGCAGGGTAGGCAGAGGGAACCTTGTGTTAAGACACTCCGTTCCCCACTTTCTACCGAATTTTGGAGTCATTGCGTATTGAGCGGCAGAACTCAACGCCGCGCGTTGCCTCGACACCAGAGCGAATAAATTAAAATATAAATTTAAGTAAATATTTCATCTCCTCGAGTGGGGATCGAACCCACAACCAGTCGGTTTTACAGTCACACTTTGTACCACTGCGCCACGACTGGCCTCATATTTTAACTAATGTCTAAATATAATAACTACTGTGAGGTTGGATAAATTAGGCTGCAGGTACTAGGTCAAACATTTCCCCATAACACCCCGCATGGCAAATGCAGTAGAGAAGGTCTCTACGCGTCTAACGTCAAAGCTAAGGTGTCAAGTGTTTCCCAGATTATTGGGTTCCTAACAACGCTAACGGCTCTACGTTGTGTGCGATCACCAGCCCATAGATGACAATTGTACTACCACTTTATGAGGCTAAACGTGGCCTGTTGCTTTAGAATTTTGCATCTATAAACATCAAATCTATATAAGATACACATAAGATTTTTACCTAAACTAGTTTTGTTCTTGTTATATATACTAAAAGAAGAGTAGAGTAGTAACTAAAAGATAACATATAAATTTATTTTCGATCGGAAACGCATCAGCTACGATTGACTCCTAACTTAGGTCACATTCTCTCAATAACTGGAATTTTCATAGTATTTGTTTCCATATCCTTTTTAATAAAAGGTAGTAAACCTTTTATTTGAACTAGTAACGTAAAGCTTAGCAAGAAGGTAGTTATAATAGCTAGGTCACGTAAAATGAAAACAAGATTTACAAATTTCCCCTAGGCTTAGGTTAGAGGAAATACTGAAAGTTTTTTAGAGTTAAATATGAATTTCAAATGATTTTCCTACGACTTGGAATTTTGACTTAACAACTGTACAAGTTACCTAAGTAATTTTTTGTTTAAGTTTTTTGTAAATGTGCATATAACACTGGGTCCGTCACATGTAGAACTACAAGATTTTACAAAAGTCTAAAGTCTGGAACATCTCACGTGAACAAAAAGAGACCTATGAACTATGAAGCATACCTATGACAATGACTTCTTAACAAAAAGTAGTTCAGCATTCAAAGATCAGCCAAAGTATATGAGAGACGAAAATGAAGTGATGTTGTTCAAAAGGTCTTATTCACATGTCCAAGTGGACGACGTTGCAAGAATTCTCTAATATCTGTAGGTATACATATAGGAACACATGTGCTTAGTCATCATATAGGTACAAATAAAACTAACTTTTAGGTAATTTTCTTACAAAACTAACGTAAACTTCATTACTTCAAGAGAAGTCTTTTTTGTTTTTTGACTAAATTCTGAAAGAAAATATTTTTTTATTATGATTATAGAATTACTTCTTAAGCTAATGGGTTTAGCCATGGCGCAATAGCTCAATCATGTGACAGTAAACACGATAGATAAGTTCGATTCCCTCGAGGAAATGAAATATTTAATATTATCTCTTCTTTGTTCTGGTGTCGAGTCACAGTGTAGCGCAATACCGCCACCGGAATTCAGTGGAGAGTGGAGAGCGGAGTGTCTTAACACTAGTCTTCTGCCTACATGATACAGCGTGAGGTTAAAAAAAAATATTTCTTATGCATATAAATCATATCTTAACATTTCTGCACCAGTAGGTACGTATACGATATCCCTATAAGCCTATCGGTTATAATTAAGAACACAGTAGTAAATATTATTAACTAACACATGGCCGTTAATACGAAATGAAATATAAACAGAAACCGCCGATCGGTTTATACGATTGCTTATCGAGCACTTCCGCTGATATAAATGGTTTATAGAAAAAAATAATCAAAAGAATAATTATTGTTTCTTTTTATGATATGAAATTGAAATTTAGGGCATTAAAATGTGCTCCACAACTAATGTTTTTGACTTCAATTTAAAATTATGAACTGGTGCATTTTGTTTATTTCAATTTAAAGAGCTTTTAAAGCTTTCTTCCGTGTGACTTTACTTAATGAGGCTAGATGTATAGATGTACGATAGTATAATTGTATAGAATAAATAATAGGGTTATTGTAGATAGTTAGTTATAGTGTAATTTTGATGTTGGTGTGGCTGGTTAGGTGTCTTGTTAAAAAGGTAGTATAAGTAAGTAAGAGGCCAGTCGTGGCGCAGTGGCACGAATTGTGACTGTAAAACCGACTGGTTGTGGGTTCGATCCCCACTCGAGGAGATGAAATATTTACTTAAATTTATATTCCCATTTCTTCGCTCTGGTGTCGAGGCTAAGCGCGGCGTTGAGTTCTGCCACTCAACGCGCAATGCCTCCAGAATTCGGCAGAAAGTGGGGAACGGAGTGCCTTAACACTAAGGTTCCCTCTGCCTACCCTGCTGTGTGCGGGATACAGCGTGAAGCTGATTTATTTGATTTAATTAATAAGTAAAGGTAGTAGTAGTAGTATTAAGATGATGATAACGATCCTCTGTTCATATTCTAGTAATATTAATAAATATTACGTATAATCAAAAAAAAAATTGTAACAGTATTTATGGCAAGGATAAGTATGCACTCCAGAACAATCAAACAATATTTTTCGTAAAAACATATTGTTGACGCATAAGATTCATAAATTGCCATTTCCTTCGTATATATTTTTTTTATCTCAACTAACTATTGTTCTTGAGATCGGGAATAATCACAGATGATTTCCCAAAAATGGATTTGGTCAATGTGCAGAAGTTAAGGAAAATATGGATATGTTAAACTGGGACTACGCTATCCCGGTATAAATGGGATGGAGTTTGAATGGACAGAGACTGGGCTATTGAAAAAGACTAACAGACATCGACTTTTTAACATTATCCTACTATGCCACAATCGTATAACACAGCAGTGATTAATTAAATTTAATATTATAGAAATGTAATTATTATATAGAATAAACCATAGCGTCATACTGAAACTAAGGTTTATTCTATATAATAACACAAATTCTATATAATAATAATACCAAAGTACCAACAAACCAGAAACTAGTTTCACCAGTATAAATTAACATTACAAGTAAATTACGAGCCAACAACTCTATTGCCGCGTTAACGTGTGCACTGTGAATCTAAAGAAACTTTGACGTTTCAGAAAACAAGCACTAGTAGAGCCGGATAAGGGCGCTTCAAACATAGAATTTCCTTTTATTCAACACATTTTCCAAGTTCTGTAAGAAAAATAAATAGAACTTTTTGATTAATAACAAATAATACTATTCTAGAAATAAGAAGCTCTTTTCTGTACCTTACATTAAATTTAAATTATAAGAACGTCATGTATTGAAAAGAATCCAAAGCCTTTGTGTAGCCAATAGCTTATATAGAAAATGTAATAAATATTTATCATTTTACCTTTATTGCTTAGTTTGCTTTTCACACGTACATGGAGGTAAAATCCAGGAGATGTTTTGTGATGTGACGACGGAAACATTAATATACGTAACTTATGGTATTGAAAAGCGGAGGAGGTGGAATTAGTGAATGTTTTACGAAGAAAGTAAGAGGATCAGGGCCCTCCTAGTCGTTGTCGCCATTAAGGAGCACTAAGTATATTATTCGCTACAGAGACACTGTGTTTCAACTCAAATTCTTACATAAAGTAAAGAATCTTCAGACATGGTAATGAGTGCAACTCAAACTTCGGAGTGATAATTTTGAGCAATACGATAGAGGCTGTAACAGTTCAAAAAATATATTCCATAAACCTTTTTCTGCTTAATTTGAGATAGCTCAATTAGGCTAAAATTGATTAACAAGAAACGGTGGATAACCTTTTGTGGGACACCATAGCTTCATGCCGGTGAAACAATAAAATAATAAATGAATAATATTAAGAGTATCTATAGTCTTATACTTATTTAAAAAATGTATAAAAAAATTACGTAGATCTCTCGAACCCGCGCCTCCTGGAAGCCGACCGGGACATACACTTTAGAACAACCATGCTATATTTTCAAATAAACAGATACAAATTTATGCAGAACTCTATGAAAACAACTATATGAACATAATTACATATTTTGTATATTTCATTTCGCTATTTTGCTATTTCCATAATTTATATTGAATACGAAAACCTGAATATTCACCTAAAAAAAAATAGAGCATAAAGTTGTTAACGAGCAGGATAGAGTTGTTACAGTTAAACACAACTGCTCAGTAGTTCTACCTAGTTATTAATTGTTTAACTTTGACCAGAAATTTATAATCGCTAACAACCCAAATTACAATTCTGAAACGTATTATGAATTGTACATTTCAAAGAGATTTATTCCAAATTCCAATTAGTGGCCAGTCATATATTTACTTAAATTTATATTTCCATTTCTTCGCTCTGGTGTCGAGGCTAAGCACGGTGTCGAGTTCTGCCACTCAACACGCAATGCCTCCAGAATTTAGCAGAAAGTGGGGAATGGAGTGTCTTAGCACTAGGCCTACCTCTGCCTACCTACCTACTCTCTGCGTACCCTACTGTGTGCGGGATACAGCGTGAAGCTGATTAAAGAGATTTATTTGCAAAGTAATTTCCAATATAAAGCCTTGAATTTTATTACTAGGCCGTCGAGTCTTGCTTCTAACGGATACTTAGATTGCCCCATCGACATCACCTATCTCCAATACCCTGGCTACAACGTCGTTATGTAGAAACTGATCGAATCATGGTGCACATGCAATCGGCTCACGGATTCTCTCCGGTGATGTCGTGGCTGCTTGGAGATTATAATACGCACGATGGTAATTGGCTTGCGTCATGGACCATCAACCAGGCACGGAGGGCTGTATACAACTTGCTATGGCGTTTGGATGGAAGAATTGGTGGATTTGCCTAAGCGACTCCTAGACGTGGACAGCCACAATGTGAGTCGTCGTTGCCCCTTTCCTTGTCTTCAGATCACTGCTTGACATAGATTGTTGTGCCCATTAAAGGCAGAACACCATCAATTCGTCGCGCTTGGCACAACAAGTCAGGAGATTTGGATAGGATACAGTTTACTCATACTATCCCTATTACGACATGATTACCTGGTAGTACCTGGTAGAGTACGTATCTCAGAGGATAAAATTTGGTAACTGCTAAAAAAACCCTCTTTTAGTGTGTCTCTTAAAGCTGCGCCCAGTTATAGAAGATTGTGCCTATTAGTAAATACAACATGGGTAACGTTAAAGCGCGTTTAAGTCCACCTTAAAGGCCGGAAACCCAACAATAGCTACGCTGGTGTGGTGTGTGGTGGAAGTGAATTTACCAACTGCCTTCTACTACCTTCACGTGATTTTGCTCGTTTGCATTATATTTTTCTATAAAAAAAATTCTATAAAAAAATCTATTTTTTAAATAAGATTAGTCATTTTCACGTGATAGTGACTGATCCTATTTTAAAAATAGAAGAGAGATCAGAGAGAAGAGAGAATTTCACCGACAGCCTGCAAAAGTATAGATATTTTTTAATGATATCAAGCCGCAAAATACCTACTAGTTAATTGCATTAGTAAGTCAAGCCAAAGTGCGTATTACTTTTTATGAACAAGCGGAATAAAAACTCCGGATGTTGACTTGCAATAAATTACATACCGAAAGGTATTTACACTTTTTATATTTTAATAACATTCTTTAATGTTAACCTCATTTTTATATATAAAATACTTGTGATAGCTACGTTTGTTCGTTAAGTGTATTTGACTACAGGTGGAAATCGATTGTACTATTTAACTTACTTTTTTTTTATTTAAACTCACCTTTCTTGACAAGTGCGTCATCAACGGGTAGGAGGGTAGTTCCTCTGAAGGTTTACAAAATATATCAAATGCAACTTTACTTAGAAAAATTCCGTCGATCCTCGTTTGAAAATAATACAGAAGTCACTACTTTGCTATCTATTTCTACAATACATATACTGTAGCTTTCAATAACATAAGTTGCACTAAAAATTGTTATTTATATCTGATTTTTGCTGTCATTTTCAAAAAAAAAAAACAATGTTGCCTCCCAGCAATTTTCGGTAATTTCCTAAATATTGATCTCACATGTATACGAGTACTGTGTGTAATCTATCGATTTTTTGTATTTTGATGTATAGATATTGATAGTACGTCTTGTTTTTTTTTTGGGTTCTATTTAGTACAGCTTTTCCTACATATATACAGATTATGTTAATGTCTCAAATTAACATTTTTTTTGGCTACTGACATTACGATTCATCTTGTTCTGAAAATGGCAAAACATAAAATAAACAAAATAAACAGAAAGTGATATTTATAATTTTCATAGAGATGTGTACAGTAACATTTAAATCGTAACAAGAACGGATTTATTTGTAAAGGTTTATTCACAGCACGCTTGCAATTCAGTATTTACAGTTTTTTGAGGATAGCCGGAAAACTAAATACAGAATGTTGTTTTCATTAAATTCGCCAGAAGGCTGTAGGATGTGGATTTAATCTTATTAATTTTAAATTCACTTTTCACTAAGGTAACGTCTAAGCTTCCCTAAGACTTAAAATAAAAGAAAAGGATGAAGATATTATCGCAATGACTTGTCTTTCTACAATCCAAGGGTGAAACATTAGTTGCGTCTAAAATATGCACGAATATATTAAAATAAGACCATTGATAATTGAGGCCAGTCGTGGCGCAGCGGCACGAAGTGTGATTGTAAAACTGACTGGTTGTGGGTTCGATCCCCACTCGAGGAGATGAAATATTTACCTAAATTTATATTTTCATTTCTTGGGCGGCGTTGAGTTCTGCCACTCCACACGCAATGCCTACAGAATTCGGTAGAAAGTGGGAAACGGGGTATCTTAACACTTAACACACACGTTTCCCTCTGCCTACCCTGTAGTGTGCAAAAAAAAGGACAATTCTGTGAAGCTATAACTTTATTAATATTCACATGTTACCTATATAATTTTATATTCTTTTAAAGTAGTGTTTAATCATTTTTTTCTTGCTTTTTTAATTAGTTTTATGACAATAAAAGTAATTTAAGAGCTGCTATTAATAATCTTTTAAATGGTTATATTTTATAGTGCATTAGGTTTTTTTTTATCTCCGCATTTCTTTCCGACACTTCGTTCTTCGCTTCCTATCCGACTTCGAGACATTAAGTGCTGAGTGACGGAACGACGCGATTTTCTTTCAACGCTGCGTTGCATTATAATATATATATTCTAACCCGATCTGGTGCTTACCTAACAAAAAAATATTAATAAAAAACAATTAAAACTCAACTCAATCCTGAACACAATTTTAATCTTAATAATTTCTTAAGCTCCTACATCTAGAGGCGCCACTACACACGATGGCCATTTTTTTTTAAATGAAATGTAAACAAAAAGTAAATGTCAATACAACATAAGTATTAAGAACACATAATTAACATCACTAACACTTGTTCGTGTGAATTTACTCGCTTCGTACAAATAAAACTACACAATGTCACGTCCCAGCAACGCCGACAGATTTATAATAATTAGAAGCCACACACACGGCACTCGCCGATAGGAAACGTGAAGCGTATTTTTTTGATAGATCTTTTAAATTCAATAACTGCTTTACTTTCTTGTTAGATATTTTTAATTTATAATAAAATAAATTAAAAAATATTTTATAGAATAAAATTAAATTTTTTAATCAAAATTAATCAGCTCCACGCTGTATCCCGCACACAGCAGGGTAGGCAGAGGGAACCTTGTGTTATGACACTCCGTTCCCTATTTTCTGCCGAATTCTGGAGCCATTGCGTGTCGAGTGGCAGAACTCAACGCCGCGCTTTGACTCGCCACCAGAGCGAAGAAATGGAAATGTAAATTTAAGTAAATATTTCATCTCCTTGAGTAGGGATCGAACCCACAAAAAGTCGGTTTTACAGTCACACTTTGTGCCACTGCGCCACAACTGGCCTGATTTTTTTTATTTACAATAATATCAATAAAACAAACTAAGTACGTACTTCAAAAATATGTTAATAACGTATGGATATTAGTTATATTTTATATAGATATTAGTTGTTGTGTAAAAGTCGTAAACTCTTTTAAAATGCATTTTTTAATCACTTCTCTCGATATAGTTGCATCTGTTCTTTAAAAACCACCAACATTTTAAAATATAATTTTTATTTAGACATAAATAATATTATATATTATTTATTTAAAAGCGACAAAATGATAACCTTTAATAACTGTTTTAGTGAAATTTATTAATTTAAACCAATTTTAAATATTACTTTCATTTTGGACTTTAGTAGAAGTAAAATTGTCACTAATATGATACATCTACTAACACTAAAGATTAATAATTTTAACTAGTCTCCTAAATTCTTAAAATTTATTAATATTTTATACATACATAAAAAAATATTATCTTAATATTATTATTAAAACACACTACTATTACTATTTTAGTAATATTATTATACAAAGAATCTCAACGGCTGTATGTACGTTTACACCTCAGTAGCTGAAAATAGACGCCATCGCTTTCATCTCGTTATACGGAGACAATTATATGTTTGATGATTGACGACACCGCTTATATCTCATAACGCGGCGGCATAAAGTTTAAATTGCGCTAACGTATTATATTTTTAAAATTCTCTAAAAATTAAATTGTTTCTCAAAAGTACGAAAATAAAATGGTAAAAATATTTTGTATGACAAATTGTTTTGTGGACGGTACAAGCGGTGTTTGTGTTTAATTTGTCCAGTGTTGGATATAGTGAGCAGGACACTCATTCGCTCATACGCAAGTCATTTATTTACTCATTTTATTTGACACTGCTAGTCCCATATTACTGTTATATCTTTTTTTTATTTTGTAACTTTTTTGTAGCTTCACGCTGTATCCCGCATACAGCAGAGGAGACAAAAGCAATCTAGTGTGAAGACACCCTGTTCCTCATTGATCTTACCTACTTTATACTTGTATATCAACAAATATAAACTGCTTTTGTTGCATAACATTAATATTTTGTTTTACATCGAAATCAAGCCAATTTATTCATTTGTTTTATAATATAACAAAAAAATATTTCCTCTTCATAAATATAAACAAAAAAAATCATCCGTATAAGGAAATTAGTTATTTGTGTACAAAATAATTAACTGACTTCTAAAAGTAATATATTTTGTTAATTTTTTTATAATAATGTGAAATAAATAATAGAATAAAAATATTAAAATAAGCAAATAATAAAATTATTATTTTGTCAGCATTGTTTCAATGTACCTGCGTGTATATCAGTTCTTATTAAAATTTTAATAACAATCAACAATTTTTAGTAACCAAAAAATATAGAGTATATTAATATGATACTGTAACATAATAAACACTACATAGGTACAGAAACGTAATATTTTACAAAGCAAAATCACTGGCCATTGTCAGTCAATAAACTCGTATGCACTCTTGTATTTCGCAAACAAATCAAAACCAGCTCTTATCAATTTATATCATCAACTAAATTCAAAATACAAACTGTTATCATATAAGTTAGAAATACAGATTATATTTTTTTTTAGAATCACGTTGTACACATCACAGCAGGGTACGCAGAGAAAACCTCTCCTTAAAACACTCCGTTCTCCATTCTCCGCAAAATTCTGGAGGCATTGCGTATTGAGAACTCAACGCCGCGGTACTCACCACATATCTATTAAGTTCGAAACAGTAGGTACGTAGTCCTCCTTGAAATACTAAATAAAACCACAGTTTTTATTACAAATCCACTTCATGAAATTAATATCAATCGTGAGGTTGCCTTCCATGGCCACATAAAAACAAGTCCTCGTTGTGTCCAGATCGATGGTGACAGGGTTTTTGTGTATTCAACAGGTGTATGACATTTATACGGCAGAAGGCGAAGACCATTGTTTCGTGTGGCTTATATTGAATGAGTTTTCTGGTGGGTACCTATTTATTTCTGTTCTCGAGCTTTCGCAATAAATTTATCTTGTTAGAAGATAATTCGATGCCATAGTTGTTTTATTCAAGTACTACGTACTGAAATAATGTATAAATAAAATTATTTGTTAGGTACCTTTCGTATAAAATGTTAATTAATAGTATAGTTTTTTTTTATTTTTAATTAAAAGAAAGCTATTTTCGTTTCCAACAACCAACGTAACATGACCACAAAACCGTTACAATTCAAAATAAACAAAAATTATAGCAAGAAGTATTTAACGAAATGACGAAATACTTAACACAACGACAAATCTAACTAAAACGGGGAAACTACAATTTATTATTGTGAATTAAATTTGTAGCACTATTATGATTAATAAATAAATTATTAATTTTGAATGTAAAAATAGCTGGTGCTAAAAGTACTCTACCGTTATGAACGTGGATTTTTTGAGACGCAAAATGTATAACAGGAAAAGGAATTATTTGTTTAATTCACATATTATATTATTTAATATTGGCTTCATAAATGAGGATGTAATAATATAAATTGAATATTAGTGGGAAAGGAAAATGTTGCATCTGAGGATCACTTCAAATTCCAGCTTCTATGCCAACCTAACAAATCATGTTAAGTACATTTAGTTACTTTAAATAATTGTGAGGCCAGTCGTGGCGCATTGGAACGAAGTGTGACTGTAAAACCGACCGGTTGTGGGTTCAATCTCTACTCGAGGAGATGAAATATTTACTTAAATTTATATTTCCATTTCTTCGCTCTGGTGTCGAGGCTAAGCGCGGCGTTGAGTTCTGCCACTCTACAGGCAATGCCTCCAATATTCGGCAGAAAATGGGGAGCGGAGTGTCTTAGCACCAGGTTCCCTCTGCCTACCCAGCTGTGTGCGGGATACAGCGTGAAGCTGATTTGATTTGATTTGAATAATTGTAAAAAGCCTCTAAAACTTGAAACTACAATTAGGCAAGAACTGATAATTTCAAACGGCTGAACATATTTTCTTTGAATATTTATTTAAATTTATATTTTAAATATTTTTCTCTGGTGTGGTTGTAAAACGCGGTATTGAATTCCGCCACTAAATACGCAATGCCTCCAGAATTCGGCAGAAAGTGAAGAACGTTGTGCCGTTGGACTAGGTCTACCTTGCCGTGTGCGAGATACAGCGTGTAAGTGATTAATATTTAGTGGAATCATGCATGGATAATAATAAAGAGGCCCGTATTTATGAATCCCTCTCAAGTCAGAGATCTTAGGTTCCCTTTTAGACCCCTAGTTATATAATTTGTGAATGAAACCGGCATCTCAAGATCGATCTTAAATTTATAGCGGTCTAGATTAATTCACCTTTCAAATCAGAATCGGTTCACGCGTTTGGGAGCTACGATGCCACAGACATACAGATACACACATACAACATGCACAGACATGTCAAACTTATAACACACCTCTGTTTACTGCAGTGGGTAATAAAACAAAGACCATAAATAAAATAAATTTATTTAAAAATGCAAATTTAAACAATATATACATACAGTAAAACTGGAGCTCATCGCGGTCTGTATTGGAAGATATATAAGAAATTCTCTTAATAATGCCCTCAGTTTTTTTATTAAAAGAACTGTTTTTTTAATTTTGTCTATTTGTCTGTTTGATTGTAAAGTCTAATTTCAGAAATGGTTTGGTCGATTTAAATGCTCCTTTCAATGTTGTATTTTGGCACACTTTTCAACTTCATTTAATTAATATTATTATTAAATTCATAAATTTAAAAAAGTTGTCAATATATAATATTGTATACGATAATATTGATATAAAATAGCGGGTGGCTAGTTCAAAAAACTAAAATAATTTATTTACTTTTAAATATAATGTTAAGACACTCCGTTCCAAACTTTCAGCCAAGGTCTGGAGGCATTATGAGTGGCGGAACTCAACGCCAATGAAAATATTAATATAAATAAATATCTGGAGACTGGCTTAGTAGGCTTGTTTGTATATTTTGCTGCGACAAGATGAGTTCAGTGAATCGAATTCTGCGATTTTTGCGTTCGATTCACTAAACACAACGGCTAAAAGTTATCGACTAGCAGAATGTAATGCAATTTCTTTTCAGAAAATAAAAATCACCCGCATGTGACTACTGCCATTTATATACTATATGTGTATGAGCAAGCTTTTGTATGGATACATCATTACAATTTTTGAGGAAATAATACAGGAAAGGAATGCATATTTTATATTAAATTAATTTTATATGATATATCATATTTACTCTTTAACCATTTTTCTCCTTTTGTTAATAATAAAAAATAAACTTTTAAATTTGTTTGTTATCTATTTTCTTTATTTCATAATCTTAATCTTTATTTATTTAGTCGCTTTACTTAGCGCAAGTTGTAATTATGAATTTTAATGGTTTTCTCTATTTTTTCTTATTATTTTATAAAAAAATGGCATTGTCATATAGTTAGCCTTATTTTGCTATATAATTTATAAAAAAAAACATTCACAAAGCTTCAGGATACATTAAAGTAAAATTCAAAATACTAAGTTAGTATTGAATATTAGTAATAGTCATCAACCACAACGGAATGTATCCACTACTGCCAGCGCCCAGCGTTTAGTACCGCGTGCAACATCAGCCATCAACAGCTCAACATGTCTAAGGGGGCTCAGGTGTCGCAGTGTAAGACACACACTCGCGCTCGCGTTTCAAAGGGGCGGCAGATCAAAGCGGGCCCGGCTCCCCGTCGCCTGGATGAAACGCACGTGGCGTCTTATGAAGGGGTGACGTAATTGGACTTACTCGATTTTCTCCCAATTAACTTTAAATAGAGTATAATTTTTATACAGTTTGTATGTAGGTATATATGTTTTTTTAATTTTTTTTGGATTATGTTTTGTTTTTACGTTATTAATAATATTAATTATTTAATTACACATCAAATAATTGATATCATAAACAACATGGGATGGGATGTGAGATAGAAGGAATCGATTATGAAATGTTTGTAATTTTAATAATATATTAAAAATCCACAATAATAAATTAATAAACTATTGACTTTTCACATTTTAAAGACCAGTCGCGTGATGCTTAGTACTAAAAAAACATAATTACACCACACTCTTAGAAATTCAATTGCGGCGTTGAGTTCCGCCCCTCAACTAGCAATGCCTATAGAATTAACTTTAACAGCGTAAAGTAGGGAGCAAATTAGACACAACTCCATCTGCCTACCCTCCTACATGCGAGATACAGCGTGAAACTGAAAAATAAGAATTGAAATTGAGATAACCTAAGATACGATGATAATACAACTATAGGTGTGAATATCTCAATTTAAGTTGAAACGCGCAGCTGCTGACTACAAAGAACTTTTTGTTACTGTTTTTACTTAATAGAAGATGTGTTAAATGTGGCCTCACGGTGTTACGTTAGCGGGACGATAATTGGATGGTGTTTGAAAACTATATGAATTTACTAAAATTTCAAATATACATAATTATTAAAGTTATATTGACTACAGGTATCTAAGTTGCTAAAATATATAATTATAAAAGTTAAATTGACTACATTTAAGTGTTTCTTATATTTATTAGGCTACGTGGGGAAGAGAGTGTCTGACTCTTCTTTCTCTCGTTTCTATTCTACAGTACGTTCCGTACCATATTCGAGATACAGAGTGAAGCTGAAAAAAAACAATGTATAATATTATAATAATTAATAATACATTCAATTGCATATTACATTTTACGTTTTTGTTAATTAATTCTTTCATAATTTGTATAAAGCGACGTTAATATCCAATAAATTTAGTTGAAACATCATATTCACGATATTCGAGAGAGATATTCACATAGATTTGAGGTAAATTCACAAAAGTCAGAAACACGTTTGCGCACGATGTTCTGTAACACTAATCACTAACCGATAATACCTCCAATGTGGCAAATTGAGGATTATTTCAGTTAAGCTAGTTGACACTGTAGATTAGCATTTAACTGATTAGTGGCGAATCTAGAAGCTATGATTTAATCAATAATCACTAAACTAAGAAAAGCAGGTGTCACACTCAGTTATATGAAATAAGATAAAATTAATTAATATTTAAATTAAAAAATGTAAAAAAAAATATCGTTAAATTATTCTTACTTCAATAGTGACATGTGGGTAATTACATGCTTACACAACACCCATGTAGATAAACTAACATTCAGATATAAAACGGTGATTGTTCTGAATCGGAATCGAACCCGCGATCGCTAATTTAATATTTAGATTCTAACTCTATCACTAGTGCCAGACCAATAAATCCGTTATAAACAAGGTAGAGACATAAATTCAAGTACATGAACTGTTAAAGTTTACATTGGCTCCAAGTACTTATTTTACATTAATAACCTATTGTGTTTTAGTCGGTACTTACCTAGTATAAAAATCACCATGAAAAACACAATGGATTAAAGTGTGTAATGTAGCCAGAAAACGACTAAATATGGTTAATAACTTTGTTATAGAGAGAAATCACAGTTCCTAGAGCTCATAATTTACAACTTATTATACATATGTATTAATTTAGGATTTCATGGGATTCTATCATCACATCCTGACTTGGTAGTAATGGGACATATGGGTAAGTAAGCTCTTTTAAATAGAAAAAAAGAAGTTTTAAAATTGATTTACAAATGACGGAGAAAATCCACGGACACGAAAAAACTTAATTAACATATAATTAACTAATATAAAACTTCCTCCTTTAAAAAAAAAGAAGTCACCTAAAATCTGCGTCTTTTCCTCTTTGCTATAACTATTATATTTATATTAAATTTGTATAAATTAACTCGTTGGTTTTTATGTCAGTTATTATTTATTCCATTCAGTTAAAAATGTTCATTCACGTTGTTAAAAAATAACATAATTAAAGATATTTATATCGTGTATCATTGAAGTGAAAACAAGTTAGCTCGAGGTTTGCACGTTAAATAAACCAATAAAATTATACAGCGTGTTTTTAATACACGTTTTCATTATTTCTCGAATATATATATTTTTTCCTTTTACTGCACACTTAAGTTGAACTTATTCGATTATAAACTCAATCTCTGTTTATATTAGTTATATAATTAACAATTTGGTGCACAGCCAAAGCTCCTGATATATTGTTATTATTTACATTTTTTTAGTGTCACGCTGTATCAAGCAGACAGCAGGATAGGCAGAGAGAGTCTAGCGTTAAGACACTCCGTCCTCCATTTTCCGTCGAATTCTGGAGACATAGCGTGCACTTTGCCTCAACACCTAAGCGAAGAAATGAGAATATTAAATGTTTTGTTTCCTCGAGTGGAGATCGAACCCACAGGCTATCGCGTTTACACACTTTGTGCCTCTGAGCCACTGGCGTTGGCGTTATTCAGGAATATTTTCAGTAAATTTGATATCTTTATTCGTTTTCCTTATGTATTTTTATTTTTTTTTATACTGAACCACGAAACCGTTATGGGTAATGTTTATATTATGAGAACAAATTATAATTTTTTTTTTATAATTTCGAAGAAATGGTAATATAACAAGGAAAGACCAATTATAATGTATTGTTGATACATTTTTTGTTGCAACACAATATATTTTGGCTTTGTTGAAATTACTGTACAGATTTTTTTTTCTTTTTAGTACCTACAATAATAATTAATCAATTTTGTTAGAATTCCAGTCAATCTATTATTAGTTAGCGTATAGAAAAAATTAAATAAATTTTGAAATAAATTCTGTATAGTGGCATTGGAAAAATATTTTCTTTTTCCATGTATTATTGTCAAAGATATCAAGTTATGATTTAAAAAGTACCGTACATATTATGTATATGAAACAATAGTGTAGAGCGATATAATTTTTTTTTTTTTTTTTATTTAAAGTAATGCATATAACTTCGAAATTTACTTCCAGCTTAGTAATCTTTATAAGGGTAGCTCTCTACTTATCATCTCTCTCATACCTTAGAAAGTATGTTTACTTTTAGAACAAAATGTTTTTCCACAGCAGGGTAGACGGTGGGAACCTATTGTCACACACTTCGTCCCCTACGTCCCGCTTGATTTCCGAGATATTGCGTAACAAGCAGCAAAACTCAACGCCGCGTTATATTTCATTAGCAAAATTAATAAAGACTGAAAAATAGAAAAATATTAAAATAACAAAAAAAAAACATTCACTTACTTCTTATGAATTGTAGCATCGGGATTCTAATCGAATGCCTTTACAAGATATTGCCTGACCTGCATACTTTCATCAAACTGATGACTATATCTTCATCAAACACCTCGTTTCACGGACGCCGCTATTACGATGATCATTTCATTTTTATGATGAAGTAAACACCACCTCCGCGCTTCAGTAATAAACATAGTTCGCGAACCGATCGTTAGCCGCATCCGTCCAAACCCTTTTTATAACCTTTTTAAATTTTAAACTAATAAGTTTTGTGAGATTTCTACTTGCAATAAATTGGGACGAATACGTTTTGTTTACTTGTGTTTATTACAGTAAAAACAATAACAAATATATTTACATTTTTTTTGTGTTTATTGCAAATATTCAGATGTCAGACGCTAGTGGTGGCGCAGTGGCAAGTGTTTGACTGTAAATGCAACAGGTTGTGAGTTCTACCCCTACTCGAGGAAAAGAAATATATAAAATTTTTATATCTTCGCCCTGGTGTCGAGGTAAAGCGCGTCGTTGAGTTCACCAACTACCAAAAACAGCATCAACCAAAACACAATGCCTCCAGCGGAAAATGAGGGATGGAGTATCTTAACTCTAGGATCCCTCTACAAATCCTGCTGTATACGGGATACAGCGTGAAGCAAGAAGAACAAAAAGAAAAAAAATGTCTTACCATGTTTCCCTCTAACTATTATGTTTAACAGACTTTCCCATTCTTCTGGCTACCGCAGCTAATCTTGACGATACACAGGGCTTTTATGCTTTGTATAATTTTAAACTTGTTTTGATTTAATAATCTACAATAAATTATATTATCGTTTTTAATATAGGTACAACTCAATCATATATAATAAAAACTTTTATTTAACAAAAACCTACTAGTATACAAATAAAAGTCATAGAATCCGAGATATAGGCCGTCGTGGCGCAGTGGCACAAAGGATTAACTGTAAACACGGCTGTTGTGAGTTCATCCTCGGATGAATAAATTATTATTAATTAATATTTTCATTTATTCGCATTTGTGTGTGTGGAAATGTGTGGCATTGAGTTCCGCAATTCAACACGCAATGCCTCAAAAATTCTGTGAAAAGTGGGGAATGGAGTGTCTTACCACCAGGTTCCCTTTTCTTACCCTGCTATATAGTGATACAGAGTAAAGCTGAACTAAAACATATCAAATGTAAAATCACGGATCTCTTTGACCGATCCGACCGATCCTTTTGAAACCAATAGCTGTTTTTGGAGATCAAATACCTCTCCCTTAAAGACCTTGAATAAATCTAGATATTTAACGTATTATATTTTCTTTAATTATGTAGAAATCAATATTAATATAGCTTTTAAAAACTTTTTTTTTAGCTTCACGCTATATCCCGCACACAGCAGGGTAGGCAGAGGGAACCTAGTGTTAAGACACTCCGTTCCCGACTTTCTACCGAATTTTGGAGGCATTGCGTATTGAGTGGCAGAACTCAACGCCGCGCTTAGCCTCGAAACCAGAGCGAAGAAATGAAAATATAAATTTAAGTAAATATTTCATCTCCTCGAGTGGGGATCGAACCCACAACCAGTCGATTTTACAGTCACACTTTGTACCACTGCGCCACGACTGGCCTGAGTAAAAATATTTAATTTTTATTAAATAATTTTACCGTCAAAAAAAGTTATTGACTTTCAATACGAACAGACAGGTGGACAACAAAGTGATCATATAAGGTTAGCTTTCTTTGCTGACACAGAACCATAAAAAGAAGACAATTTTAAAAGCCTACAAAAATGCAAAATGTTCAAATTAATTAAAAATAATCGTATTATTAAAATATATCGAAAAATGTAAATATTTTTCATTTAAAGGAAACCACATAAATTACATTCCAAAAGTGATAATGTTAAAATGGTCTGTTGAAATAATTCCATTACCTCAACCTCAACCTCAACCTCTGAACAGCTGATTAAGTTTGAATTTGTATTAAAATAATATATTTCAATTTATTTAACGTAACAAAATATCTAGTGGGTTTTACTTTTCACGATAAATTTATACAATTTAATTAAAATCTTGCTTGTTGCTTCATAAAATAATTATATAAATGCATATCTTATTTACTTTTCACATTAAAATTTCTTTCGTATAAGAATAATGTATTAGATAAATATAAGATCACTTATAGTTATGACATACGGAGCCGAGACGTGGACAGTGACAGAGAACCAAGGTTATCGACATAGCCCAAAGGATTAGCAGGCTGAAGTGGCAGTGGGCTGGTCACATTTGTCGCAGAACCGATGACCGTTGGAGTAAACGCGTTTCAGAGTGGAGGCCACGCCTCGGCAAGCGTAATGCGTGATGTCCTCCAGCAAGATGGGGTGACGATATTCGGAAAGTGGCTGGCATCGGCTGGATGCGAAGAGCTCAAGATAGAGCTCAGTGGCGTGCCATTGGAGAGGCCTATATCCAGCAGTGGACAGGCTGATGATGACGATGATGATCATGATGAAATATAAGATCGCGTATACATATATTGCTATCATTTAGATCCAGATCTAGAGTCCCTTTGAGTATGAAAAAAGATACTATTTGGTTATGAAACTTGGCAAGAAGAGAGAATTAGAGAACAAATAAAATAAAAAAAAGGTATGAACATTCTAAACTTATTGGTATCACAAAATAAAATCCATAAATAATTAATATTTGTAATTGATTCCATGCAAAATGGGTGCATACGGCCGCAAACTGAAGCCTCGGGACAAGTGTCGCTAGGAGAAGTACTAGAGGAGCACCAGTAAGTGACTGGGTTCAAGAGAAGTGATAAAAGATAAGTCACTAAATGTTTTTTTTTTCTAAAGAGTAAGTAAAGTTTACAAATACCCAGTGTAAAGCAATGGGTTGGTAGACTATGTATAGTTTAGATGGTAGAGTACGATTTATGATGACTAAACTATATGTTTTATTATCTGCATAGGGCATGCCTATTTCAATTTTCAGATCTCTAGCATCTTAATTGGAAGAAATACAAAGTTTCATTTAATTTTCCTATTTTAATGGGTAAGAAGGTAAAAGTTCAAAATATTATAATTTTTTTACTGTTTATAAATTTCTCATACACACTTTTATTTCCTATTTTTAAGAATTTACATTTATTGTAATGGTTTTTTTATTTATTTGTATACTAATACCAGCTAGTATCAGCAAATTTCAGCTTTTTAGAACCTTACGAAGGACCTCAAGAATTTTCAATCAAAACCAAAGATATGTGAGGGTTCAAAAAAAACGACAAGGTGTGAAAAAGTTAAAATTTTAAGGAATTTTCACCAGACTAGGCAGAGGCAAACTAGGAAACTTAGTATCGAGACACTCTGTTCCCATTAAGACAATTCCGTTCCCTACTTTCCGCCACATTTTAAAGGCACTGCGTGTTGAGTAGCAGAACTCAAAACCACACTGCCTCGTTACCAAAGCAAGGAAATAAAAATATTAAAATATTATTTTATTCCCCCGAGTGAGAGTCGAACTCTCAACCGTGGCGTTTAAATTTAAACGCTACAACGGCCTCTTAATACTATAATATTTCTTGCATTTAATAAACAATAATAATATTTGATAAATTAATAATTATATAATCTAATTTAATTAATAATATATTTAGTAGGTACATACATAATGCTACTAATGATTAATTAGTATCTATTATTTTGTGGATACGTAATTAGAATTACATGTAAATATAGTATTGCTAATTACAAGTAACGTTGGGTTGAGGACGTCGAGGCCCAGTGGTACAGAGGTTGTGGGTTCGGTTCCCACTCGGGTGAATGAATTATTTAACAATTTCGCTTCCTCGCTCTAGTAATAAGACAAACCGCAATTAGACATTCAATATCTCGAAAAATTGATGGAAAGTGCTATTAAATTGTTTTGATGCATTATTTTGAACTATCTTAAGATTTAGAAAGCGCACGCGCACATCGTTAAAATATGACCTTCATACTAATTTCCATTTCTTATTTCCTTTTAACCCATCTTTTCGTGATAAAGAATAAGTTATGAAGAACAGGGCTTAGTATATAGAACCTCTCCCAAGGTCAACTTTTTATCTGATTTTTTTAAAATCGGTTTATTAAGTGAATTAATTAATGTTAATAATATGTATAAATCATAAATGAAATGAATCAACTTCATGCTGTATTCAAACAGCAGGGTAGGCTGAGGGGACCCAGTGTTAAGACACTCTGTTTACCATGTTCCGCCGTATTCTGGGGGATTGCATGTTGAAAGCGAAGAAATAAACGTGTTTTATTTCCTCGACTCAAATCGAACCCACAACCTATCATATTTACAGTCAAACTTGGTTCACCCGCACCAAGACGTACCACTAATAACAAGCATAGAAAATATAAAATATATATCCAAAAGAATTTATTCTCAAGCAATTTAGGCGAGTAGGTAATATATGAAGGAATATTTATTTACATCATAAAACATATAACGTCTCTTTATTGCCCGCCGGCGCTTGGCCTATAATCAACGATTTATTACTGTTAACTCTATCAAATTCGAGCGCATGTCTTTATTTACTACCTCGTGAGAAAACTGGCCCAGCTCTTCCCAGAAATGTTACCTTTTAATTTCGAAATAAAGACAGATCCTACGAGTTTTATTGAAGGACTATTGGACCTCGTATTTGTCCTTTTTTTTCGGGTACTCCAAAATGAGCGGTCGTTTCGAGTGCTGTGTTTTTTCCTAGTGTTTTAGTAAACGGTATCGGTCGGTGTCTTTGTGTTGTTACATTTACGGTAGCGTTGGGAGGATAGTGCCTTTTTAGATGACACATCTCGTTATTGTAGGATAGATCAGTACACTAGAACTAATTGTCAATCTAAATAACCTGGTTCAAAACTGCTGCAAAACTTTTTGTTTTCCACCTTTATATAAAACCTGTAATAAAGCTGCTATACAAGACGCGTTTAAATAAAAAAGGTCTACATTGGGTTGCGCTCTTAACAATTATTTACTTTACTTTAATAAAAACATATTTTTGAAAGAACACTAACAAATGCAAATGAATCTAGTTCGTATGTCTATTTATTTGTCAATAAACCTTAGATAGAGTTGCTTAACTCTACTCTTGGCTAAAAATATTCACTAAAATAGCGTCAAGCCATGAGTAATAGTAAAAAAAACCATTTAATGTTTTTTCCATATAAAACGACTCTATTTTTACTTGTTGAAACTTAACGCCTTGTCTACCAGGACCGAGAATTTTCAAAATAATTAAAATATAATCATACCCCCGAGTAAAGGTACTGCTGTAATGTAATGGCCGGGTCTAGTAATTAGTTTTCCCTTTTTAATATTTTTTAAGTGTTATTCCACACTGGCCAGTTCGTTTCCAGGAGGCGCGGGTTCGATTCCCGCTTCGTTCAAAATTTTCACTTTACTGTGCCTATAGCAGGATATGCAGAAAAAACCTAGTGTTAAGATATTCCAATTCCCACTTTCCGTCGGATGCCTTTCTACCACACAAGGTGTTGAGTGGCAGAACTCGACACGAGTAGTACTCGAACTTTCCCGAGTGGGATTCAAACCCACAATCGTCGATTTCCAAATCACTCGCTTGTACCACTGCGCCACGATCGCCTAGTTATTTATTAGGCCGGCTCTATTCTATCCAGTTCCACATCGCTTGCTCCTGATATTGATTTGTTATTCGTACACAAAACCACTTATCACGCACTTACTACGCTAACAGATTATGAAACATTTAACAGTTTTAGCAGCGTCGTGATTAATGATAGTGAGTGATCTTTCGCGCTTATAATTATTGTAAAATAAAAAAAAATCAGCTTCACGCTGTATCCCGCACACAACAGTGTAGGCAGAGGGAACTTAGTGTTGAGACTCTCGAAGGTTTTGCGTGTTGTGTAGCGGGACTCAACGCCGCGCTTTGCTCGACACCAGAGCGAAAAACGAAACTTTAAATTCATATATATTTTATTTAAAATATTTTATTTCCTCGAGTGGGGATCGAACCCGCAACCAGTCGATTTTACAGTCATACTTTATGCCCCTGCGCCACGACTGGCCTCATTCTTATAAGATAATTATTTATTTGTTATTAACATTCATTCATTGAAGTCCATCATGGCGCAGAAGGACAAAGTGTGTAAACGCGACAGTTTGCGGATTTGATTCCCATTCGAGGAAATAAACTATTTAATATTTTAATTTTCTTTGCTCCGGTCAAGGCTAATAGGCCTCTAGAATTGGGCGGATAGTGGAGAAACGAGTATTTAAATACTAGGTTCTCACTAGCTAAAAAAAAAAAAAAAAAAAACAATTATAAAATCACACAAGATTGATCAAGAGTCAATAAGACCTACGTTTTAAGTAACAGTTATCTTATATGAATTTAATTATATTATTAATTTCTAATTTGAATCCACACCGCTATAAAAGAAGTAACACAAACAACACACAGACACAACAACTATTTGAAGGAACCAGTATTTTATATAAAATATAATTCGTTATCACGTATTATTCGTTAGCTATAAAGAATATTAACACAAACAAATGAGAATTAAATGCAATGATGTTTCTTTTAATGATTCATTTAAGTAAAAATTATAAATATGCTATGTTTAAATCTTATTGGAAATAATGGGCGGCGTTTTATTTCTACAATAATAAAAATAAAAATAAATATATTTGAGTTTTCGTTACCTTTCGAAAATTAAACAAAAAAACTTATCAGCTTCACACTGTATCCCGCACATAGGGTAGGCAGAGGGAACCGAGTGTTATGACGCTACGTTCCCCACTTTCCGCCCAATTCTGGAGGCATTGCGTGCTGAGTGGCGGAATTCAGTGCCGCGCTTTGCCTCGACACCAGAGCGAAGAAATGAAAATATAAATGTAAATAAATATTTCATTTTCACCATTGGGGATCGAACCCACAACCAGTCGATTTTACAGTCACACTTTGTGCATAGAATAAGGCGACATTGATTTCCAAAATGAGGAACCGCTATTGAACACATTTTTATATAAGTACATTATCTCTTAAGAAACAGAAAAAAAATCATTTTCCTGCTCTCGTAACAAAGGAAATCGTCACTGAACGTCTCAAAAATTGTCAACACGGAACGTAGGGAACAGAGTGTCTTAACACTAAGTTCCCTCTACTGCAGGCGTGTACTCGAATATGAATAGTTAAATAAAATTGTGTACAATCCCGCATTGTATTTGTAAAGCATTTTTAAAAGAAACAAAAAAAACAAAGAGTTGCAAAATAAAACAATAGTATTTATTTGGCAGTGTATTCATTTAACGTCGGCGAGCCATTCATCAGACTCTAAACACACACGGTCGGGCCGGGGTTCGATTCCAATAGTTATGCAAATAGCGATGGAGGATGTAATGAGTGGCCGCCAGTTATTTAGAACTGCCTCGTAAGTCAAACTCTGGTTCGAGATTGAAGTCCGCGCAGAGTAATCTCTGGAGATTCGATGTATTTATTTGTGAGTGTAAAATAAATATGGTTTAATTTAGTAAAAAATGTCATTTAAATGCAATTAATAAGGTTGTATGGTGTATTTATTAATTTAATTGTAATTTTGAATAGTGACTATTTTTTTTTTTCTTTTAAAATAAAAAATATCTATTTTTCTATCTTAATATTTTTTTACATAAAGAATGTCATTATGTTTCTAAAGCAACAATATAAAATATTAACATCACAGATATCACCAAACAAAATTTATCAAATATATATAGTTCGAGCGCGACTCCTCAGTTTCCGCAGTGAGCTCATCTCACACCTTGGCCGAACACAAAATTAATAACACGTTGATTTTTAATTTTTGTTCTGCTCTTGCACTTATTATTATTTAAACTGAATTTCGAGACATTATTTATTACTATTTATATAACATATGTTGATCATTTTTCAATGTTTCCACACAATTAACACTTCATTTCAATGTTAATATCTTTTTGGTGCTGGTGCTTTGTTTGTCTTGTTTGTGCTGTGCTGGGCACACACCGACGGTGCAATGCACCGATAAATAACTACATATACATATCGAGGGTTATGTGTAAATTGTGGCAACAATACGACTACTTTGCTTATTTATAGTGTTTAAATTATTTTTTATTTAGGCCAGTCGTGGCGCAGGAGTACAAAGTGTGATTGTAAACGCGACTGATTGTGGCTTCGATTTCCGCTCGAGGAAATGAAATATTTATTTAAATTTGTTTTTGGATTTTTTTCGCTCTGGTATCGAGGCAAAGCGCGGTGTTATGTTCCGCCACTCACGCAACGCTTCCAAATTATGTGGAAAGTGGAGAACAGGGCATCATAGCACTAGGTTCCCTCTGCTTACCCTACTGTATGCGGGACAATGCTTGGAGCTAAATAAGTAAATGCATTTAAATAAATTTTATGATGCAAATTTGCACCACAACCAACTGTACATATAACAAGTTAAAATTAACTAACTCTATCTATCTAACAGCAGTTTACAGGTGATATTAAAGCTCCAAGTAAAATTAATGCAATATTAAATGTAATTTATTTTCAAGGTTCACAGTGAACTTATTTATATCTGTATATGTTGTATGTATTAATACAATATTAAGAACATTTTCTTACAAATATAACAAAAAAGCAGTGGAAAATTATATTAAAACCTTAAAATATATTCATATAATAAGCGTTACAGATAGGTCAGTCTGGGCGCAAGGGCACAAAGTGTGACTGTAAGGCCGACTGGTTGTAGGGTCGATCTCCTCGTATAGAGGCAAAGCGTGGCGTTGAGTTCTGCCACTCAACACGCAATACCTCCAGAATTCGGCACAAAGTGGGGAACGGAGTGTCTTAACACTAGGTTCCATCTGCCTGCCTGTATTCCGCACACAGTAAGGTTGCTATAATTAATTTATATAATAAACATGTTCACTTAAAAAAAACTTAAGAGATTTCATGCTAAAAACTTCATATGTCATGTTATATAGATATAGAATAGGGACCGTCGTGGCGCAGTGGGCCAGCTTCTGACTGTTATCGCGACGGCTGTAGGATCGGTTCTCGCTGCGGGAGCTGTGGTAAAAGAACAAAACGCGGCATTGAGTTCCACTGTCGCGTTTTGTCTCGAAACCTAGACAGTTAGGAACGGAGTGCACCAACATTAACGTAAACACAACAAAAAAGTAATAAAAGAACAAAAGAAAAATATATAAATATCAAATGTAATTAATTTCTTATAACTTAAAGTAATATATTTTTTACTACAATTCTTTAGTTGTAGATGTAGAAGTGAGTTCGAGTTTATTCCGTCAAGTGGTTCCGTCAGTAGAAATACCGGTCGTTTATGAGTTAACAATTATATTGTTTTTTACTGTTTGGCCGGCGGTTTATTGTCGGTTAGTAAACGCGGCGATCCGATCGGATTTTGTTACGCTGTAAAATTTGATTGTTTGACTTTTAATTGCTTTACTGTAGTGCCGTGTTTTGATTTTGAATACGGTTTTCGTAGCATACACCAACTGACGCGTATACCTGAGTATACATAGCTAAATACATACGCGTGTATATAGATATTGTGATATTTTAGCTTTTTTTTTGTTTTGTTTGCTAATTGCTAGCTTTTATTGAATAATATAGGTCATAGTATCTGGTGCAACTTTTGGCATTTTTAAGTTTTCTTATACGATCATTCGTTTGTCCGTCTGTCCATTTATTTATATCGAGATCACGCGGAGGTATCGAGCTAAAATGAATATTTGTTTACGATCCCTTCGAGCACAGAAACAATTAAGCTCCTATATCAGTCAATCAAAAGTTAAAAAAGTTAAATTAAAAATATTTCATTTAACCAACTATACGAAACGTAATTTCCGTCAGGGATATACATATATGTAAAAAACGAAACTATGAAAATAATACCACACAATTTATAGAGCTTTTACCGTTCTGTTTTGGAATGTCAATTTAAAAAAAAACACCAACAAACAGCAAAATTGTTATTTGGGATACGAGAATTTCGTTGCTCTCATATAGCAATACATACATACCAACGTAGGTTGTGCCTGTTATACGTATTAGTGCACCATGTATATTTTTTTTTCAAAGTCACGCTGTATCCCGCATATAGCAGGGAGGGCAAAGGGAAATTTGTGTTAAAACATTTCGTTTTCCACTTTCATTGATTTAATTATTCCCCTTCATTGATATAATTCATTCCCCTGAATGAAGAATGAACTCAAAACCATTGCGTCATAGTCACACCCTAAAGCCCCTGCGCCACGACGGCATCGCTAATTTTACTAATATATTTGTATTTTTACAAATATTTTTCTATTATAATTTTTACATTTTGAATGACCTTGCATCATTTAAATATTTAATTGAATGTTCTGCCCGGTGACGCCGGAGGGCGCCTAAATCGGCTGAATACAATTATTAATAGAACAACGTACAAAGCAGTATGTATTCACGTTTATATATATCTATGTGAAAGGTGTAAGCGACAGGTTGTGGAGTCGATTCCGACTCGAGAAACATATATATTTTTTTTTATTTTCTCGCTCTGGTAACAAGGTGAAGCGCGGCGTTGAGTTCTGGCACTCAACTCGCAATGCCTCCAGAAAGCGAGGAACGGAAGTGTTTTATTTATATTAACGGAATATCTTAACCCTAGGTTCCCAAATTTCCTCTGACTACACTACTACGTGCGGGATACAGTTTGAAGCTAAAAAAATATAGCACCCATATGTATATCATTTCATAAAAAAATATTAGGAGCATATGTTTGGTTTAATCGTCTCTAATTTCTATTTATTACCAGTTATCAGTTCGGTTGTGGCGTTCCGAGAATGTAGTAGTTTAGCCCAAATCATTTTATCAAAACCTATATAGGGTCATAACTATCTTTCAATCATTGCCAGGAGGGTTTACCAACAGGTATAGTCAGTAATGAGAAATATGAAATATTATTAATATACAAAATATTTTTTAAGGCTCTATTCCATATTTCATATAGCCTAAGTGCAGCTTCACGCTGTATCCCGCACACAGCAGGGTAGGCAGAGGGAAACTAGTGTTAAGACACTAGGTTCCCCTCTTTCCACCGAGTTCTGGTGGCATGGCGTGTTTAGTGTCGGAACTGTGCCTCAATACCAGAGCGAAGAAATGAAAACATAAATGTAAATAAATATTTTACTTCCTCGAGTGGGGGATCGAACCCGCGACTGGCCTCCCTGCGCCACGACTGGCCATATAATATATGATTATATATAACCAGATACTTAAAACGCACACAACTTTATTAATGTTTACGTAAATACAACACGTATAACTGTGTTGCTATTATCAAATCCACGCATGGTAATGAAAACTAACTAAAGCCTGTATTTATAAGCCATTATCAAGTCTGAGATCGATCTTGAGATGCCGATTGTATGCATATATAACATATATAATTTATAAATGGAAATGACCTTACAAGATGGATTTCAGATTTGAGAGCAGTTTATATGCAACATAGGTACGGGTTTTATATACAGCAACACACTATATGAAACACAGCTATAAGAAATAAGAAAAATATTTATTATATAGCATTTTTTTGAAGGTCCTATTCCATATTTCATATAAGCCGAGGTCTTTACTTCCGGCACTCCACACGCAATGCCTCTAGAACTCGGTGAAAAATAGAGAGCGTAGTGTCTCAACAATAGGCTCTCTCCGCCTATCTTCCTACAATCGGGATGCAGGATGAAGGTGAAAAAAAAATAAACATAGCTTAACTGTTGTTTAACTACAGTACAAATTAGTCTACATACGTAATATATAATTACATTAGAAATTAATTCCAAATATAATATTCATTATTTATAACTACCTAACTTTAACTATGAAATGAAAACTATAAAGCCGTGTACAAGTACCAAGAAGGCACTATCGAAACCGCATCGAATACGGTATAGTTAAATAAAATATTATTTATGATTTACGAGCAAATTGTAAATCTAGTTTAATTATTATTGGATAACTAAAATAAATATGATCTGCCTTGATTTAGACTTAAAATGGAACTGCTGCAGCAGAAAAGGGGTTTTTATGAGGGACAGTAAGTGTCAGACCGTGTGATTTCGGTTTTATTGCTTTCTATCACTTGATTTATTTCGCTTGAAATTATACAACAACAAGTCTAGTCTCAAAGGTATCGTTTATGATCGATTATAAATTGTTATTTAGATTCGCTGTAAAAATTTATATTAGTAATTGAGTTCGATTTGTCCCTGAGTCATGGCACTTGTAAAATATACTTATATGCTTATATACTTAAGTTATATATATATATATATATATATATATATATATATATATATATATATATATATATATATATATATAATATACATTAGGATTTCAGTTTATAGTATATTCGGTGACCATCCTGATAGAATATGCAGGTAAAATTATTTACAAGAAAAAGCCGATCAAGTGTGAGTTGGAGTCCCGTAAAATCCTTATTATTATCGGTCAACCGCGATCCCGCCAATTTACAAAAGACAATTTTTGTATATGTAATTAATTACAAATACATGTTTTTAATATTTTTTTTTTATTTTTTACTTCATTTTAACGGTAATTCTTAGTCGGCCAATTACTTGACTCTAGGTCAATGGATAGTGCCCTAATAATAAGTGCGGTTTATTATTTTGATGTGGCTATTAATTTTATGTTATTTTGATTAAAACCTATAGGTTTCAATTATATTACGTATATCAAAATATGGTTTTCTTGTTGATGAAGTCAATCCATTTATGAATACCAAGATTAGATATAATTACTCAAAAAGAGGTGTAAGGTGAATCCATACGAAGAGCGTTGACTAAGGTGTGATATAAAAATTATAGCGATCTTTAGATATACTAATACTAATTAAAAATAACATTGACTGAGTGTGTCGTGCCCACGTGCATTTTGTACCGTAGTCGTTGTCCGGTATTTTTATATTTGTCGGCTCTGCTATAAGCATTGGCGTATCTAGAGATATGTTCTGGTCTGGGGTGGGCACGGGCCTACCATCCCCCTCCCTCTTTTCATACTATCATATTTTCATACATATAATGATACTTTATAAGCCATTCTGCAATACAGCTTATAACCATGTACGTATGAAGAGGGAGAGGTATAGATAGCACCATTATCCGAAAGTAAGTATTGTACGTATGAAAGCACAAGAGCAATCGTGGCACAAACGTGATGGTTGTGGGTTTGTTGGTTTTGGTTTAAAAAAGTAGCATTACGGATATACATATGTATATATTGTGACATAAATTTTTTACTGAGTAATTAATATATATATCATACTTATATTTTTAAAAATGGTTGCTAATCATTTTTTAGGATTCCGTACCACGAAAGAAAAAAACGGAATAATATCTCGTGGAAGTATCAAACTAGCTGGAATTAAAATTAAATATCCAGGTCTAGTCCCTTGGAACAAATAATTAATAGTCTTTTAATCTCAAAACACCTTAAAAATATCTTTTTATTGCGATACAAAACGATTGCATACGTCCGCAAAATTATTTTTTTCAACTATATAATATCCACGTTCCGTTACCAGTTGACCCACGATCTTGAAATTAGTACAGAACCAACTATCAAATTTCATTAAAATCGGTTCAGTGGTTTAGGCGTGAAAGCGTAACAGACAGACAGACAGAGTGACTTTCGCATCTATGTACGACTAAGGATAAATGTTTTTTTTTAACTGGTTAAGCAAGTGCGGCGATGGGTGTCACCAATCAACATGCAATATCAACTGTTCAAAACATTTTTTTTTTCTCTGTGCTCTATAATTAAGAACATTTGTTAATGTAAGGTGTGCACCAGTAACCGGCGAGAAATAACAGAAACTTTTTTTTAACATCCGAAATTAAAGATATAAGTATAAAATTCTCAAATAGGAAACGCGAAACTAAATGCATGGTTCCTGATGACATTTAAAAGAATATAATTTTTTCCCGCCTCTTTTTTTTAGATGGCGATTTGAAAGTACTTTTATAATAAGCGATTTGCTCAATAGTTTTTAGCATAAGAGCTATTATTTTTTTCTAAATTTATTTTATGATTTGCTAAATATATCTTTCAGCTAACCTTGTTGTGAAATTATGCGAAGTTAGCTTGTTTTTGCTGAAATATCTCTATACTTAATGCATTTGAATAATATCGATCAATCAAGATTTATCGAAAGATTTCGATTACAATTATTTTTATAGAGGCCAGTCGTGGCGCAGTGGTATAAAGTGTGACTGTAAAACCGACTGGTTGTGGGTTCGATCCCCACTCGAGGAGATGAAATATTTACTTAAATTTATATTTTCATTTCTTCGCTCTGGTGTCGAGGCTAAGAGCGGCGTTGAGTTCTATCACTCAACACGCAATGCCTCCAAAATTCGGCAGAAAGTGGGGAACGAAGTGTCTTTACACTAGGTTCCCTCTGCCTACCCTGCTGTGTGCGGGATATAGCGTGAAGCTAATTAATTAATTAATTTTTAATTATTTTTATCTAAGATATATAGCTTCTTTTTTGAAAACTAACCTCTAGAAAATGGCAAGGACCATTAGAGCCTTTATAACAAAGTTACAGCCTAATAATAATATAAAGGACTTCTAATATAGCACTTAATAAAAAGTACATATATATTTTTGTTATTTTAAAGCTCAGCTACAAGTACACAAAAATATTTTCTTTTTTATTTTCAAGATCATGTGTATCATATATACAAATAAAATATTATTGGCTGGAAATAACGAAAAAAAATATTTTTCAAATAGTTTTACAATCGTAGATACTTATTTACTCTACGAGGCATGCCTTTTGAAGCACAATAAATTATCAGAATAAAAATCGAGCCGTTCTCAATATAATATATTTTCAATTACATATTTATCAATTCAAAGTACATTTAATTGAGCCTTATTTTAGATGGAAACGGAGCAAAGCAAATTTAGATTCTAACTTGAAAATCTTAGCAAAGACCTACTAATTGGCTGTAGTTTTTGCATTAAATTTGTAGGGTGCTACATGTTGTTAAAAAAATATATTTCTTTTATTATTTTTTACAGCTTCACGTTGTATCCCGCACACAGCAGGGTTAAGGCACTCCGTTTCCCACTTTCTGCCGAATTCTGGAGGAATTGCGTGTTGCGTGGCAGAACTCAACGCCGCGCTTAGCCTCGACACCAGAGCGAAGAAATGGAAATACAAATTTAAGTAAATATTTCATCTCCTCGAGTGAGGATCAAACCAACAACCAGTCGGTTTTCCAGTCACACTTTCTGCCACTGCGCCACGACTGGCCTCAACAATATCTAATTATTAATAATAATTGATAATACAACACCTGTTGCGGACCCACAAACGTCATTATGCATAGTAAATAATAATTTAGATCCATTAACAAATAAATCACTGGATTTATTCAAAACTAAAAATAACTACCGTCAGCGTTTGACGTATCTCAACGACTTATCTATTATAATAGACTGTACCCGCACTATACATTAATATTTATCTCATATAGTTGATACTTATGTATGATAAAATATGTAATTATAATATTAAATTATGATATTTACGATTAAAATAAAAAAAACCGTTTTTTTTGAGATAAGAGTTCATGGAATTATGTATATAGGTACTTGATAACAAAATTTCTCACTTTATTTCTCTGATAGTTACAATGTTATACGAGGATGTTATCTCTTTATCTCTTTTTTCTTAGATTAGTGCAGAATTCCAGAACTTTATAAAACCATGTTAGAGCGGCTATTAATGTTACAAGACAGAAATATCAGATTGGTGCTATGAAAGTATTTTATTGCCATTGGATAAACAAAAGTTTATAAATTTCCAAGATTTTGTTAAATTGGTTAATAAATATATAACAATACAATAAACGCATAAATTCTCCAATCATTTTTTTTAATCAGCTTCACACTGTATCCCGCACTCAACAGTGTTAAGATCTAATCAAATTTTTTATTGCATTTAATTTTTATTGAAACTAAATTTACGCGACGAATTTTAATGATACACTAAAATCGTAAATAAAATATTTGTATGCTCCAAGAGACTGAAGATTTAGATATTTCATGTTATATCCACATGTACTTGAGAAAAATCATCTTTACGAACAGAGAGACAGATAACAAAATGATCCTAATCGGTTCCGTTTTGTTTTCTTTTTACGGAACTCTTAAAAAAGACGACTTCATAAGACATTTTTCTGTATACAGCAGCACCCGCAGCAGTTCCCGAAGATCCAAAACTGGCAGTGTAGTCCTATTGGAAACAATCCATTACCTCGAGTGAGGATTTCTAACTTCTTCTTCGTCGTGCTCTTCATTGCTGTAGGTTCTTTTGAATGCATTTTCCTTTAGAAAGTTAAATACACTATGGTCTAGTGTGTCATAAATATAGACTATAGACTAGATTATATGTAAGTATATATTTTTAAGGCAAGCAAATTAAATTTACTATAGTAATTAACGTCCTTATAGGATATTTCTATTATATTATTTTATGTACGGCTCGTTAACTTTGCGAAATTTGAACAAAAAATTCAGTCATAGTACAGTTACATTCCAGAAGACGCATTCCTAATCGCTATGTTTTTGCCATTTAATTTTCATTAACTTCAAAGCATTTTTCAAGGAAAAACAATTTATGCTAGGCAATTGTTGTTGTTGTTGTTGTGTACACTATATTTTTTTTAAAGGTAAAAGCCCGGCGTTGAACTACCATCACCCAATGTCTCGAAAAATAAATGTCTTCTCAAATTTCTGCCGACTCTGCTGTATGAGGGATGCCGCGTGAAGCTAATTTAATTTATTATTTATTTTTTATCTTTATACTCCTAAGTACCTCTTTCATTAAGTAGTATATAAATTAAGCACTGCGATAAAAGAAAATTAATATAAATCATAAAATGTATGAAACGTTGGATAATAGGTATGTATAAAATTATATTAGATAAGATTTCAGAAACATCATTAAAATATCTTTAGACAATGAGACTTTATCTTCTTCTAGAAAAAAAAAACTATTAAATAAAGTAATTAAATGACTTTGAGTGATTATATGCCTTTATTAGAAAATTTTATAAATATTTATCATTTTAATTTGATTTTTTTTTATATTTTTTTTTTCTTTAATGTAGAAAATCGTCATTGTGGATATTAAAATTAGTTTCTCAAATGCAGTGTCGATAATCAAAAATATATTGTTATTATTTAAATTAATGTGAAACGATGAGTAGGACGACTTTAAACGGACGACTAATAATGAATTAACAAATATTTAAACTTTCCTGTACAATTTATCTTGTTTTATCTCTTTTTCTCCCTTACTTTTTTTTAATGGTCTGATTTTGCATAGAGTATATATATACAAATGATGATTAACCACCTTGTTTGGACAATGATGTTTTATGATTTAAAAATAATTATATATTGTATAATAAATTATGAACAATATTTTAATAGAAGGTGGATTTAACTTTGGTGGCTTTTAACTGAAATTAATTTAAATATATAAAAAAAATACAAAATAATATTAAATATCGCATGGAAACTTTATAATGAGAAATATCTTATATCTGATGTTTTTACTGAATAATTACTATTTACTGTTTTTATCATATCACGTTACATAACAATTAGCTGCAAATTTAGCATTTCATGAATACATACAAGATTGTGTGTATTTTTTTTTATTAGAAATGAAGGATAAAATAAAACTCTTTTTTTAAACTATTACCCGTATATATGTATTTATATGCAGAATGGGGAGAGGGAACTTTATGTTAAAATTAAAAGACTCCTTTTCGCTGAATTACTAACTTTGTAATACAATAAAATATTAATAAATAATAATTCATTTTCCCGAATAAGAATCGAACCCACAATAGTAAAGTTTACAGTGTCACCCTTGAGCCACTGCACCAAGAAAGCCTCAACTCATTATCTTACCATTTAGTTATATAATATCAACTAGATTTTACGTACGGCGTCTCCCGCCAGGTCAAATAGGAAATACAACGAGTTGTATACTAACTTTAAGTGACTTAAAGTGAGTTTTAGGTCTCACCTTAAAAATTAAAAATTAAAAAAAAAGGTCTCACCTCTGGTATAATAAAGCATTTTAATTTATTAACCAACACAAAAATATTTAATGTTGGTTATCCCATTCACTGAGATCAGATTTAGTTAGTCAGTAGTTTAAGAACTAGCAATATCAGGATATTAGCGCCTTTATACAAACAAAGCCTTTAATGACGATTTTCTGCTGAATTCTGGAAGCATTACTTGTCGAGTGGCGGAAGTCAACGCCGCGCTGTGTCGTAATACGAGAGCAATGAAATGAACATATAAATTTAAATAAATATTTCATTGCCTCGAAATGAGATCGAACCCACGACCAGTCGCATTTACAGTAACACACTTGTGCCCTTCCGCCACAACTGGCTGCTAGCATATACTTTTTATAACAATTAAGAAATTTCATATAGGACACGAAAAGACCAGTTCAAAATTATTGAACTTTACATATTAATTTTTTTTTGATAGGTATATCTCTTCCATCCAACCAACCAACAGTATTGTATGTATCTTAATTTATTTTAATATAAATAGTATATATATCGATTTCACATTGTTAAAATTTAATTTGACCAACATCACCGTCGTTTTTGACAAATAAAAATTATTAAGAGATATTGTTGACGTTCCATATGATATATCAAAGAGACCTTAAAGTCGTTAACTAACTTTTTGTTACTAACGACTTAAACGTGGCTTTGCTGCTTAAGTTATTGCTATATAATAAACAAATTATGTAAATGAGGCCAGTCGTGGTGCAGCGGCACGATGTGTGACTGTAAAACCGACTGGTTGTGGGTTCGATCCCCACTCGAGGAGATGAAATATTTACTTAAATTTATATTTCCATTTCTTCGCTCTGGTGCCGAGGCGCGGCGTTGAGTTCTGCCACTCAACACGCAATTCCTCCAGAATTCAGCAGAAAGTGGGGAACGGAGTGCCTTAACCCTGCTGTGTGCGGGATACAACGTGAAGCTGTTTTATTTAATATATAAAATCTTTACATAAATTGTAGGCTATTTTATACTGATGTACTTATTAATTTTATTGCTGTTATGTTTTATCTAAATCTGTACGATAGTTTTTCACTTAGGCTTTCATATTTACGATATTAGTAGGAAGCAGGATGTATCTTAATTACAAAATAAAACAAACACATTAATATATTATTTTGTGTCGATATTATAAAAACATTAGAATTTATTACGCATATATAATATTATTCAAATGTAATCTAATATATATAATAATCAGAGAAAAAAAATACCCTCAAAAATGGTTTGTGGCATCATCATTCATAACTTAGACGTATAAAGAAAAAAAAGGTGGAAAAAAAAATTAAGCGATTATTTTGAGGATGTGTCGTGTTTTTGCGTGTTGCGCATGAGTGCCGGCGCGGAGACGGCGCCTCGGCATTTGTCTCGGATTTCAAAGGAGACTCCGCGATCGGGCCCTACTATGTTTGTTCATTTACCACGTGACAAAATAGTGAGATAGAGATTCAGAAAAATGTTTAGGTATATATATTGCGTAATCACACATCATAGCAAAATAACGTTATAATTATATATATTAACTTCCTGTTATAATTGAAATAATAGTTATAAAATCAAAAAAAGATTATTCACAAAGAGTTTGTTAATTCAGATTGATCGATTTATGAATTCAGTTAACTAAAGTAATGTAGGTATAGTTTTTAAATATAACAATTATTTAATTAGAATATAACTTTTTAAAACTAGCGTTATGTGCTATATATGCTACAATTAATAATATAAATGAAGTTTGTAATTAAAATTTTATAGCAATTTAACTAAAAGTCGACGATGTGTTAACTGGTGCAGTTTCTTCAAATTTATTAAACATATATATATAATTTAATTAGCTTATCCTGCTGTATGCCCCACACAGCAGGATAGGCAGAGGGAACCTAGTGTAATATATGTACTGCACTCCATACCCCACTTTCCGCGTATTGAGTGGAACTCACAACTGTCGCGTTACAGATACATCCTTGTGCCAAAGAGTCACGACGGCCTAAAATATATAAATAGTTGCAAATATTTTTTGAACATTATTATATACATATACGCAACAAAACGCGGCTTTGAATTCTGCAACTTAACACGCAGTCTCGATTATTAATTGGAAATTGGTCTTACTAGGTTCCCTTTGCTAACTCCGCTATTTGCTATTCGAGAATATAATATAAGTAAATATACATTTATACGACACAATTACGAACTGCTAAGTTGTATGACCGACGTCTAGTGGGTCGGGGTATAATTTTTTTTTCTTTTCCCCAATACAGTACAGACATTTTGCATCACTAAAAGGGATTATTAAAAAAAGAAGTATCTAAAGAATTTGCCAAAATATGGTGAAAAAATTAAAATAATAATCACAATTCCCCTAAATATATAATATAATTAATTTGGAATTATTAATTTCTTATAATTTTTAAAGTATCGAAAAAACATAGTGACGGTGTACTGTAGCCGAAACGTATCTCAGTGTCATTTGCTCTACCATGTAGTGGGTGTTACATGTCAAAATTTATGATACATTCGTTGTTAGTAGAAAAAATGTGCCATTAAGGAGTCTAAACGGTAAACTGAAGATTTAGTTTCTTTCCAAAGAAGCTGTGACACATGGAAAACCAAGAGAATGCAAATCTAAATCTTATTACTGTGGTCGCAAGGTACATAATCCTAAAGGTAGTAAAATATCGTCGAGCCGTTATTCATAGTACCTACGTTTTTGATAAATTGCAATTGGAAGTTATTTTTTTTAAAATCCTCGTTTAGTTTTAAATTATTTTAAACACGAGTTTAATGTTATGTTTCTCTGTGTTTGGTTCTAGTTTTGTTTGTAGTTTAATTAAAAGATCTAAGTCCCTTAATAGATTATGGATCAAGGTAGCCTTTACTATATAATCCGCTACTTTATTTAAACATACTGTAAGTTGTAAAATAGAAAATGATGTTTTGTTCGTCCCCGTAAGAGTTTCGAGAACTTTTCTCTTAGTAACTTCTACTACACTAGTCTTTCTCAGTCACCCTAGTCTACCTTATTATTAGCCCGACTGGAGATCAAAATCGGAATTAAAAACTTTTGCTAAGGCGGTATTTCATTATTCCATACAATTTAGTGAAGCTAAATTTCTTTGGATGTTAAAGATTTGGATCTTCATTAGGTAGTCCTAACTTTAAATTTTCATATGTTAATAAAAACGCTTACCAGCTCACAGAATCCATTTTCTCCAGTCCCTGCTGAGGCCTAATACAAGAATAAGAAGCAAATTTCATAATTATCAACCTGTACACAGATTTTGCAAAATATGATGCATAGATAGCGAGATGTCGCCTATAGTACAATTTTCATCGCAAAAAAGCGTCACAAAACATTGAAGTTTTTGCAAGAGCTAGCGCAATCGGTGGAAAACTAAACAATTTAGAAACAAAAACAGTGTTTTGTTGAAATAAAAGAAACTATCGAAGTTCTATAAAATATAGGAGTCGTTAAAAATATATTCTGTAAAAATTACAAGATCATATTGTTAAATGACTTCCAACAGAATTGACCCAGATCTTGAATCAAAACTCAAATTTCATAAACAATTTATGATAGAACCACAATCGTATATGGTTAACTAGGAAAGTTCAAGACAGTTATAGTAAAATTTTAAATTTGGCAAGACGAGAAAATCGAATAGAAATACAAAATAAAATAAAATCTTTTTTTCTTTTTACGATTGGAATCTAGCTTTTTAAAAATTCTACCCCAATACGTTCCAAATAGTCCCACCCAGATCAAAGTAATCTAGTAAGATGGGGTAAGGAATGAAAATACGTCATTGCAAAATATTAGAAATCCTCCGTAAAGGAATCTTTCAGTGACAAGAGCACGGAGAAACATAAAAACCAACTAACGATTAGTTAAACTTCGTGAAAGAAGACTTCCACATATAACCTACTCAATTTTATCTTCTGCTTCTGATGGACATTTAAGAGTATAAAGAGAGAGCTAAGTGAGTTTCACCGATGGAACTAACAGTTCATTCCACGGTAACTGATATAACCCTTGAAATCATAATTTTAAAGCAAAAAAAAAATACTTTGAACGAACGTTTAGTACTAAACGTATCTCCTCCTCCATCTTCTCCGATAAAATTGGGAATGTATTTATTTATTTTTGTCTATCCCGAAGAGTAGTTTCAAACAATTATAGTGAGATCTGTTGAATGTAAATTGATCAGCGTATTATATACGAGAGCTACTGCTGCCATAGACAAACCTTCGACGTCATGGGGATGAATCGCTCAATCAACAAACCAACACCTTAACTCTTTCATTATTGATAAGGAATGCGTTTCATACATATCCGCCGACCGAAACCAGGGTGAGTTAGCATTTACTTACTACTGTGGAACTTGGTTTAAGCGGAAGCGATTATTTATTATATTTATTTAAATATTAATAAATTTTGATAATAATTCATTTTATAGTATTCCATTTAAGTTTAAAAAAAATTAAAAGCTAAATATATACTTAATACATTGTTAACAAAATAGCAGTTACAATACATTAAATTGATGCCTACATAAATATATACTTATTTTATCAAGAAATATATTGTTTTTTATATATATAACAGATAGTCAGGATATGTTCATAAAACATACAGGAAACTATACATTAAAACAGGAAATAAACTTTGTAAATATTATTATATAATATAACAACATACTATCACATAATGTTACATACAATTCACTCAAAGCTCCACACTTGGAGCGCTACCCGGGAGCAATAAAAACGTTAAACTCACTGGCAATCATCAATAACGATTATCATTAATCTGGCAGAGGATGACCGCGTACGGGAAGTAGGTACGCCGTTCTATTCACGTCTTACTTGCGCGGTGTCGTCATCTAAATTATATTGTCAGAAATAGCGTTAAGCAATATCATATTTTTTTTTCATATAATTCCAACCATTGTTTCTAATATGTAAATATTATATATGATATAAATGATTTCTTACAACTTAGCTTATCTTTTATAGTAGGCAATAGTGCAGCGGCGTCACCTAGCGGCATATAACCTTAAGTACCTCTCCCTTTTGGAGTTGATCACAAACAGAAAAGAGAACCCAACATCGAGACTCTCCTTCCTCCATTTAATTTCTAGATATTGCGTATTGATCGAATCTCTTATATTAGTCTTATTTATCAATGAATACAAGACATATTGACAACCCACGAACGGTATTCTGCCAGGAACAAGTGGACGGCGGTAACTTTTCAACGATCCCAAAAATGCCGAGTCACGGGCCTGAGTTGTAGACCTCAACACGCGGGTTACAAGAAATACTAAACAACTTAATATGGAGGTGATAATTATTTTTTGTGTTAATATAGATAATAATGTGTTTTAATATAAAATTCATCAGAGGTCGTGGTGGAAGGTTGACGAAAAGGTTCTTGAGTCAAGAAAAAAGATTTTTTTTTATTTTAGAATTATGACGATATTACAATTATTTCCATAGATATCGTTAAGGTAAAAGAATCTGCACAATCATTTATTTAATTTTTTCCAGCTTCACGCATGGGTTGATTGGCAGAGGGAGTGCTAAGGTAGTGCTAAGATACTCCACTCTCCACTTTCCGCCTATTTTGGGAGAGCCGCGCCGCGCTGCCTTTACTCCTGTACCAGATCAAAAAAATGAAGAAAAATTATATTTCATTTCCACGAGTGGGAAACGAACCCACAACCTGTCGCGTTTACTATCATATGCATGTGACTCTGCACCAAGACGAAGAAAAAAATCCTTGTTAATAAAATGAGAGAGTGAATTTGCCCTATCCGACTCCATTCTAAGGTTTGTAGGTACGGTCGTATATACGAACTGTCATATTCCACCGTGGCTTGATAAATGATCTCACAACTGCTACCTATTCGACGAGATCTCAACGCGTCTTCATTTATGGTATTCAATCGGATTCAGATCTTGAATGATAGCCTGTGGTACAAATTTACAATTTTTTTTGGTATTTTAACAGCGTTATCAAATAAAAAAAAATACTAGCGTGTGACTGGGTTCAATTTCCATTTGAGAAAATGATATTTTTTTTTCAGTTTTTAAGCTGTATTCCGCATATAGCGGAGTAGGCAGAGTCTTACATTGCTTAAAATTGGAGCAAACTTTGTTATACTAACAAGCCTAAATTTGACACATTTTATTTACGGGAGGATTTATAAGCACCCAGATCTGATGGTCCAGTTATCCTTCAAGACAGAGATATATCTTTAGTTAGTGCTACCTCTAAAAGTACCACTTTCAAATTAGTAAGTACGCATACTGCATAACTACATTTTAGACTAATAATCCTCAAAATCTCAACCTTGCTAAAATGACGTAGGTCTGGGGGCCAAAGGATCTTGATTTTACGGGTCTGATATAGAAATTATTAATGAAATTTAATATTATATTCTTAATTATAAAAAATATTACATATCTTTTTACATTTTTAGAGTGTTATTAGAAACAAAAATTAGAAAGTAGCAGGATTTGAAACCGCGCCTCCTGGAAACCGTCCAAGCGCTCTGACTAATAACTAAGCCATACGTTCTCGGGCTCGGGCTGCGACGAAATGCTTACATGTTTATTGTAACTTATTTATTTTGATAGTTATCTCTGTAGAGAAAAATATTATAAATTATTTAACAATCACACGTATAGTAGGAAATCTTTACAAAATACCTACTTACTTTATAAAAAAACATTGTCTTGTAACTTCACCTCCGATGCAATTGCATTTTGTAATTAATTATCAGGAACAAGTTACAATTGATTTAAACAATTGACAATTATTTGAGATGTCTTTATTTCAAAAACTTTTTTATTTCAATATGGTCTCAAAACGATTCTATTGGAAACTGTATAAATTGATTATTGTTCACCAACACGAATTGGTTTTCGATGAACATAACGAATAATGATTTATAAAGTTTTCATTTTTATTATAAATTTTAATAGTAAGATATAAATAAGCCTTTCAGTTTTACACTGTATCCCATGCAGTGGATGCATTGCGTGTTGAGTAGCGGAACTTAACGCCGTGATGTACCTTAACACCAGAGCGAAGAAATGAAAATAATAAATATAAAATTTTTCGATTATTAAGGTACCTAACTTCATTATATGACTACTCGTATGTAGAATTTAAGCAGCTTTGTTTTTCAGTAAATATTTGAGAAACGATGGTTTTCTGAGTTAGCGTAAGGCGCTCCACATACAGCGGCATATCGCGACATCATCGCACCTCACGTCGCAGGGTCCGATGATAACGTTGTACGTACGTACGTGAGGCTTATATTAGCTGGGAAGTTAGCGTTTATATAGCTTTAACTTATTCTTGTTAAATATAATATTAATATTCTAGCAAAGAAGTAAAAGCACATTTTTTTTATTATCGTAGACGCCGTCGTGGCATAGGGCCACAGGAACGAGACTGTAGCACGACGGTTGTGAGTTCGGTCTCTCGACTGCCGAGGCAAAAGCCAGGTATTGAGTTCCGCCACTCAACACGCAATGCCACGAAAAATGCGGCGGAAAATGCTGTTTTATCACTAGGTTTCCTCTGCCTACCCTGCTGTACGCGGGATACAGCTTAAAGCTGAATTTGATCTAATTTTTTTTAATTGAATACCCTTAAATAATCAACCTAATCTATCATAATTATAGTTAGTTAACTCAAAAGCTTTACGCTTATGCTTTTTTATTGTCAATAAATAAGAGGCACTGGACTAAATCGTCATCCATTTTATGTATAACACTGTGGGTACTCAGCAAACGGGTATAAACTTCACGGTGCAGCGGTTTCAGTCAAAACGGGAAACTTTAGTTAACGGTCCCAACAAATCTACTTACAAGATTGAAATCTTTACAGGATAATGATATTTATATACCCATATAATAATGTAGGTATGCTTTTTGCTTTGTAAAGCTAACAGTTCCTATTTTATATGTCTTTTAGTAATACATTTTAGCACAACGCTAAAATGTATTTTCTTTATATTTGTTTTTTTTTTGGACAAATGTCACAAATTTATTAATGCAGACCATTAAAGTTTATTTATCCATGTTCAAGTTAAACATATAACTTTATTGTTTTATTAATATATTGTCTTACATATATTAATATCATTAGTACCTATGTTATTATAAAAGTGAATGTAAGTTGGCTTGTTACGCTTTCAGTCCAAAACTACCTAACTGTTTATCTTGAAACTTTGTACACATATAATATGATGTTTGGTTTTGGTTTTTTTTAATATTATTCATTGGCCATGTTATAAAAAAAATTAAGCAGGTGAAGCCGCGCTTAAATCGTACATACATATATTAAGCACGAACGCTTTCGTGATTTCGCCGCCGAAGCCCCGAGTGATACGGGAGTAATATAATAAATGTCAACGTTTGTGAGGATGAATGGAACAAACAGTTCCACTTCACACAAAAACTATTGAACGGATTTAGATATTTTTTAACAGTAATATAGCTTAAACGTCAGAATAATACATAGGATTAAATTTATGTAAGAACTTCCTATAATTTGGCTTAACACAACAATAAGTTTAAGCGGACGAAGCCGCGCTTGAGTCGCTAATCAAATATAAAGCAAAGTAAAGTAAATAAAAGAAATCAACAACAAAAAAATCTAATTCATCACGTGTTTACAAACCCAAAACGTATCAATAATTCAAAAGTGTTCGAGGCATGACTTATCCGTTATGCTTTGTTACGGCGGCTTGCAATTACAATACAAAGTCACGGAGTGCCAAAAACAAGTGGTATTCACGGAACTACGAAAAGGCTGGGAACCTACTATTGATACACTCCGTTCTCCATTTTTTGCCAAATTCTGAATGACATTGTGTATTGAGTGATGGAACTCAACGCCGCGCTTTGTTTAGACCCAAGAAGGAAAAAATGAAAATATAAGCGCTATAAAAATAATGATATTATTTGTTCATCGACTGTGACGTCCCCGCTCGGCGCCGCCTGTGCCGCGCTCCTATTGAACTACTCATTTCACACTCACAGAAAACACACATAATTATATTATTCGACATTTTAGTTTTTTGTTAACCACAAATTATGAGCGATAGAAATTATCTCGAGGAGCCCATGATTGTAGGCTGGCAAATGACGTGGCAGAATATGAGGAACCGGCGTCTATTTTTATATCCACTCGTATTTTTTTTTCTTTGACGTACGTAGGTAGGTAGGTACTTAAATATTTTTTTTGTGTATATCTGTCGATATTTTTTTTTGTAATAATCTACTAAGGCTTAAGCAAACCCAAATTTTACAACAATACATTTTATCCATCTTAATTTATTTAATTGCACAATAATTACAATACAAATCTTGTAAAATATATATTATTTTTTTATGTAAATCACATGTCACAAAATGATATTATGTCAAGTTTTATTTAAAATTCAATTTTAACTTATTATTACACTAAGATTTCTCTAAAGATAACTCCGTATCGTACGTCTCCATCTGTTGTAACATTTGCATCGCTTCAGCTTATGAATATCATTTGCAAAATTAAGTGAGTAACAACAAAAGTTATGCATATGGGATAAAAAGAATCTGATATAGATCACGATCACTTAATAACTCAATTTTGAATGTTGCAAGAATAGACGACCAAAGGAATACGGCGGTGGATTTAAAGATTAAAGAAATCACAATAACGGCAGGCAGTTGTCGAGCCCGTATGGAATATTAACAAAATAATCTGTAAGATCAGAAAAATCAGCTTCACGCTGTATCAGTCACACAGCAGGGTACGCAGAGGGAATCTAGTGGTAAGACACCCCGTTGCCCACTTTCTGCCGAATTCTGGAGGCATTGCGTGTTGAGTGCCAGAACTCAACGCCGCGCTTAGGCTCGACACCAGAGCGAAGAAATGGAAATATAAATTTAAGTAAATATTTCATCTCCTCGTGTGAATCGAACCCGTAACCAGTTACATTTCGTGCCACTGCGCCACGACTGGCCTCTGTCTGTAAGATTCTAGTAATATATATTGACTCTATAATGTATGTTAAAAAAAATATCTTATAACAAATATGTGATAAGTATTTATTTTGCGTTGCGCTTAGCACCACAGACAGACTGATTCACATCTGACCTAATGGATATTCACATCCACGAAACTGATATTTAAAAAATCTACAAATGGAAATATTTAGTTATAATTGTATTAATTTAATTAATTTATATTATTTAATTATATAACAATAACTAGTGTCTTTGTCGTCTTAACATTTAAAATTAAAAGTGTATTTCAAAATTCAGCGAAATAAAAATACTTTTTAGGAAATTTATTAAAAAGTCTTATCCCAGAATCGCAGGTTCTTATCGAGCGCAGGCGCATAATTTTATTGTTTATACCAACAAAGCCCTATAATCACTAAACAACAACACAACACAATAACACAACAACTTGCACTTTATTTATATTTATAAATGACGTTCTCTCTTCTCAAACGAATAATGCTGAGCAATTACCTCGTAAAAATCTAACTACAAAGATGGTAGCAACATAAATAACTGAACGATATACAAGAATATTTTTGATTTACAATCAGTTCTATTTACAATTTGTCTATATTATAATTTGTCTATTCATAATTTTTAGTTTCATCATCATCATCATCATCATCAGCTTCACGCTGTATCCCGCACACAGCAGGGTAGGCAGAGGGAACCTAGTGTTTTTTTTTAGACACTCCGTTCCCCACTTTCTGCCGAATTCTGGAGGCATTGCGTGTTGAGTGGCGGAACTCAACGCCGCGCTTAGCCTCGATACCAGAGCGAAGAAATGGAAATATAAATTTAAGTAAATATTTCATCTCCTCGAGTGGGGATCGAACCCACAACCAGTCGGTTTACAGTCACACTTTGTGCCGCTGCGCCACGACTGGCCTCAAGTTAGTTTCAGCATAATCTTAAAAAAAAAGTTTCTGCCCTACAAATGGTGTATATTTAAACCACTCTTAACGGGAGCCGTCACTTATTAGGAATGTGTGTCAAGAATACCTATAGCGAGTGCTGCCTCCGTGTTGAACGAACAATAGCTTTACTTCTATAAGAGATTTTTACTCTTGTGACTTGTGAAATAAAAAAGTTGGGAAGGTTAACGTTACTCTTTCATAAAAAGTGCTTAGACAGGTGTATTATACAAAAAATAATTGAAGCTTCAGAATGTAATATTATTATGTAGTTAGGTATTTGCTTTTCTTTTTTTTTAGCTTCACGCTGAATCTCGCACATATCAGGGTAGACCAATGGAACCTGGGAACCTAGTGTTAAGACGCTTCGTTCTCGTTAAGACACTTCTGTTCCCCACAATACCCCGAACTCTTGAGTCGTGATGAGTGGCAGAACTCAATGCCGCGCTTTGCATCATTATCAAAACGAGCATATTAAAATATGACACCCAGTCGCGTTTACAAAAGTAGGTACAACAATAAATATTTTCCTCTAACACGAATGCTTAACATAAATCACGTATAGAAAATCAACAAGAATAAAGCACGGGGCGGGACCCCTAAATGTATTGCTAATCTAAAATGTTCACAAAATAATTCCATGGTCATTCTCCGCATTTCATTTCACAGAGATCAGGTGGCGCAGGGGGCATTGTAGCGGCTAATCCGCAAAATCTGCTTCGAGTGGCGCTTGACTGTACCGTAGGGGGAACGCAGGGTACCGTCCCCCGTGACTTATGATATACCTAAGTAAGATTACACACGTTTTGAACTCGCACCTGTCGTTCCCTGGCGGGACGCAGCTTTTGCTACTACCCGTCAACAGATAGCGGATCGTTACGATAAAAAATAATACTTCAAACGTTACATTTGCATGAAGATAAAAATACTTAACTATCTTTATATCCCGCATTTTATTTGTTATGTTTTGTTTTGAATTAAAATTTATAGCGTAGAAGAACGATAGATAATACGTTGTTTATTTTTTGTATTTTACAGCTATTCACCCACTGTTACGAACGGGTCCTTATTGCGCACCCGCCGCCACCTAGCGCGAGAGCCCACGACCGTAATTCAATTACAAAAACCCACAAACTATACGAAGTTAACATTTCAGCCACAATCACACTCTCCACGTTAATGACGACGATGTTTCCCTGTAACGAGGCTCGGAAGCCGGCAATAAAGGCGACCGCCATCATTACCGCGCTAGCAAACACAAATTGACAAGCGATATTTCAAACTCGATGATTATCATATCGTGTGGGGAATACCATAAAATTAAATCTGTGGGGTTGAGTTCAGTGAATGGAACAATTGCTCGGGTGAAGTGCATGTGTGGTGTCGGTGGCGACAATGACTTCATTAGTAGATAACAAGTGGCACGACGGTGCGCGAACACCGAAACACCATCGCCGGGTACTGGGTGCTGGGTACCGGGTGCCGGGTACTGCGGGCACTGTGCTGACGTTGCGTTGTGCTTTTTACGTCAGCTATTGTGCTATGTTATGTGTTTAGTGGTTTTTCTAATTATTAGATGTTTGTTTGCCTTTCATAAAGAAATATATGGTTTTCTTGACTTACTTACAATTTAACGTACGTAAAATTGTATACCAATTACTTTCATTATAAACATAATTTTAAATTAAGCTTACAAAGAAATAGACTTTTATGATTATATAAATTCACAAATAAGTTTTTTCCTTTACTGACTGATTTAGAAAAACAATACACAAAGGTAGAATACGATAATTTATAAATCTTTAAAAAAGAACAACATCCAAAAAATATACAAAGTAAAAGCACTTGTTACTTAATAAAATGGGGCTCAATTTAATGAGGATGTTTAAAATAGAAATATTTATCATAAAATATAAATTTGATGCGCACATTGTACGTATAGATGATTGGAGATAATGATGCAGTCAGGGGTTGGCATATGTCAGTGATGATCCCATTCCACCCCTTGCCAATTAGGACTGGCGTGGGGGCAAGCTACCACCGTTCAACCAATAACATTGGTGTTGACTCACTTATTTTGCTAATAAATTCAATTTACCTGTAATTTTATACTTCAATTAAGATTCCAATTATTTGTTTACATTTGCAAATATTTGACGGAGACTTACGGAGCATCACTATTTGGTGAATACGATGAGAAAATTAACTCATATAATATATGGGTTTTGACCAAAATGTTTATGTTGTACCAAAACGTAATCAAAAATATTATTATGAATTATTTCCTTTGTAACAACACAATAGACTAATTGCCGCTACGGTACAGTAGCGATGTTTGCCAAAAACTAAACGATTACTCGTCCTTTAGAAACGAATGCTAAATGAAATCATTGTCATTTTTATTCGAACATAAGGATTTATTGTTTTCACACAAAGGTACAAAGAGAAAAATAAAACCAAACAATGTTCTTGAATTTTAACAATCCGTAAATACATCAACCCCAACTTTAATATTTTAACGTCAACTAACACTACTAAGGCGCTGTGGTGCAAGTTGTGATTTGCCAGCGATATTTGTCAATGGAAATAAATACGATTTTACTCCCTATCCTTGGGAGTATTTTATATTTATCCTAGTAGAATGGAAATCAAATAAATAAATAAATAAATTTAAATAAATAAATCCGTTACCCACTTTCCGCCGAGTTCTGGACGCATAGCGGGTTGAGTGGCGGAACTCAACGCGGCGCTTTGCTTCGTCACATGAAAATATAAATGTAAATAAATATTTCATTTCTAAAAATACGAAATATATATTAATATAAATTGTTTATTTTTAAAAATAATCATAGATGTTAATAATATATAGAAAGGTACCTACTAGATGTAATTCAGTCTCCTATAACTTACGCCAATATTTTTTAAGCAAATAAAGCAAAGAACATTTCAAAAAGCAAAATCGAAGGGGTGGAAACAATTAGTAGTATTTGAGCGGAGTAACTCGGCAAATGTTATAAAATATTAACAATTTCACGGTGCCACTGGTGTTGAGAGTTAGTGGGAATGGCCTGTATATTGTGTTTTGGCCCCTAAATTTACATAAAAATGTATTAATTAAATATTCGATTATATGATCTTTCATTTTTAAATCAATAATTGTGAAATGTACTATATACTTTTGTTAAATTAATTTTGTCCATACAATCTATGAAAACTAATTTTTAGAAGACTTGATGGATTCTCTATATTTTCTTTATATTTAAAATTGTCCAAATTTTTTACCACAAGATGAAAGCTAAGGACTAAATACTGATATAATCTCTCTTTGTGGCAAGTAAGGAGAAAAAAATTGATATTTTACTAACTTCTGTAAGAAAAAGAGGAGAATTTTTCGAAAAGGGAGAATAAATCGACTGTATTTTTTATGTTTATTACCTCAGAATTTTTGACTGAGCGATTTTTGTTAAAAAATATTTAAATCATTTTTTACTTAATTATAACTAGCTCGTAAGCAGATAAAGTGGATGAGAAAAAGTTAACAATTTCAACATTTGTTCTTGATGATGAGAAAAACGTATATTGCTTAGAAATCTTTAAAAACATGTTTATAAATATTTACTTCAATAGTACCTATATTTTTTTTTTTTAGCTTCACGCTATATCTCGCACACAGCAGGGAAGGCAGAGGGAACCTAGTGTAAGACACTCCGTTCCCCACTTTCTGCCGAATTTTGGAGGCATTGCGTGTTGAGTGGCAGAGCTCAACGCCGCGCTTTGCCTCGATACCAGAGCGAAGAAATGAAAATATAAATTTAAGTAAATATTCCATCTCTTCGAGAGGGGATCGAACCCACAACCAGTCGGTTTTACAGTCACACTTTGTGCCACTGCGCCACGACTGGCCTCACCTATATATCATTTGGTTAAAAATATATATATCTGTAGTATCAACATTTTTTTCTCACATTTAACCTATACCGCTTAAAATAATTTAAAAAGTAGATACTTTTTAAGATACAATCACCCAACTATTTATTTAGTCATCAAGTCAAGTAAAATATCAATGATTGAAATATTTTTTTATGCAAAAGATGATAGAGTAATCATATTGTTAGAAAAAATATTTTAAAATTAAGTAGGTATACGTATATTGTTATCTAAGCTTAACAACTAACCTCTACCTTGACCTCCTCTTCCGGCTTTCGATAACTAAATGAACTTATAAAATTATTAATTAACTAAAGTATTTATTAAAATAAATAATTAAACGTTAAAAAAAAATATCAATTTAAGCGTCTAAATATACATTTGTCTCGTTTAACATTTGTAAAAAAAAAAACGAAGTTAATACTTCAGTTAAAATAATTATAAATGTCACTTTATTTTATTGTTTTCGATAAAAAAAAGAGAGATAGCGAGTTCGGCACCTGCCTATTGTTTCTATGAAAGTTGTTATCTCGGCCCAAGACATTTTTATCATATTCCATGAGAATGAGTTTCGAGGAGAACTGTCACCATCGCTTACGACACTCACTCGTATAACCCTTTTTTAGATGGTCCACGCCCGATAAATACGGCGCTTAGTAACAAAATGTCCACTCGATTATCTATCTTCGGTAAAGGTATACTGGTGTAAAAGATTATTATCTATGTTTTATACAAATATTCAATTTTATATTTAATATTTTAATTTCTACGTCGGTCCGCTGTCGAGGCAACACGCGGCGTCGAGTTCCGACGTTCAACACGCAATGCCTCTAAAAACCAGCGAAAAATCGGAAACGTAGTGTCTTAGCACTAGGTATCCTCTGTCTTCCCTGCTGTATGTGGGATACAGAGTGACGCTAAAAAAACAAATTTATACTTAACGCAGAGTGGGGCCAGTATTATTTATGGCGCTAATATCGGTGTATCATTTTTTATCTAGACAACTGTTAGTGAGAGCACTCTCTGTACAAGAAAGGTAAAATAAAATTTGCACATTAATTACAAGGTACAAAGTGAAGTGGGCACATAGATGGAATTAGGTAATGTAAACGCGTGGGTCCCGGCGGGTCCCGGAGGGTCCCGACGGGCAGTGCGGTCGCGTCGCCCGCGCTAACGAGGCCGGCGCACGCGCCGCGTCACGCGCCTCTCTTCATTACCAACCTCTTTGCCGACTTTATTATTTTTCGCCACGTGGCCATTATAGCGGTTTTTATTATTTTATTTTTTTTGTCAAACTCCTTTCGGGTCGTTCGTGTAATCGGATCCCGCTGCTAATAGGGCTTAGCAGAGGCCCTAATAAAATAGACGCGATCGTGAGTGATATGTGATTCGATCAACATAAACACGCTATTACTGTGTATGAGAGGTTAATGGTGGTATTGCTCGAATGATAATCTGTTAGTACCCACTTCGTATTGATTACGACAACGCTTCGGCTGTCGCGGTGGCTGTTTTGTGGAGCGATTGGAAGCATTTACTGAAACTAGTTCTAACTAATCTGTACTGATACCTAATAGGAATTACGGATTAGCACTAAGTAGGTATGAATTAGAAAACAAATTAATCAAATCAGCTTCACGCTTCAGGGTACGCTGAAGGAACCCTGTGTTAAGACACTGTTTCCGATTTTCTTACTTTTCTTCTATTTACTTCGTCCAGAGCGAAGAAATGAAAATATAAATTTATATAATTATTTACATATTGTATTGCTATTATAATAGAAATACATTACTATTTATTTTTAAATAAATAAAGATAATTTACATTTAATTTATTTAAATAACAAGACCCCACAGGTGATGTTTATTAAATAAATGTCAATACAAAATAAAGTTATTTTATATTACTTTTTATAATATCCTCCTTATAATCAAACGGTCACAATCACTGATATGCGCAACCTCACAGAAAGATTAAATCTTCTCCAAGGCGATTGCGAAGCCAGATACACTTATGTTTTTACAAAGCGTTTGTATTTTATATTAATATGGGTAATTTATGTTATTTTAAACGACAAGATGTCGTGTCATATAGATAAAATAAAAGTTAGTTATTTTTAGTTATATTTCTGTAGTTATATGTCTATTAATATAGACGATGTTTAGTTTAATGAATCAAGTGCTAATTAATGATCAGCTTCACGTTATATCCCGCACACAGTGGTAGGCAGAGGGAACCTAGTGTTAAGACACTCCATTTTCCACTTTCTGCCGGATTTTGGAGGCATTACGTGTTAAGTGGCAGAACTTAACGCCGCGCTTAGCCTCGATACCAGAGCGAAGAAATGGAAATATACATTTAAATAAACATTTCACTGCCTCGAGTGGGGTTCGAACCCACAACCACAACACAAGTCGATTTTACATTCACATTTTGTGCCAAAACGATTGTTTACCTACATGTTTGTACACACATATCGTAGAAAAAGACATACAATAAAAATAAAACATACAGTAAAATCCAGTTAAGTTAACTTTAATGTACAAAATGAAGTAAACATAAATCAGAGAGCCTGCACAGCGTACACTGGCGACTGGCATGGGAACCTGAACAAATTTATTTGCGAGTGGGAGTGAGGCGGGTAACGTTTCGAGATGGATGCCAGCCGAGACACAGTGGGGTGCCCTTCAGCGGACGAGATCCGCAGTCCCTCCGGAAGGCACACGCTCATTAAAAAGGCCTGTCGGCTTTCCAGTATTCACTATTACAGTAGAACGTGCGCTGGAGCATTTTATACGGTTGAAATCGAGTATTATTTGTATGGGAGCGTGCCCAGCGCGTGGCCTTTTTTTTCAATACACCCATATTTGTTTTTACACGATTTAACAAGTTTGTTTTTTCGTGGGCCTCGCTGATTCAACTGATTCGATTCCTTACTTTTTTTTGTAAAATTTCAAATGTAAACTCTTGCTATTTAATTATAAAGCTCGGTGGTTATGTGATTAACATTTGTAATAATACCTCGTGCAGTTAATTGTAATTGGCGGAACGTAATGCAATTATTAGGTAAATAAAGTCACAATTTTAAATAATCTCGTTCTAATAAAAGTTTCAATTTATTTATAAGAAATATTGTTTTGTGTATGTTTTATTGATATATAAATGAATCAGCTTCACGCTGTATCCCGTACACAACAGGGTAGGCAGAGAGGAGCTAGTGATAAGACACTCGTTGAGTAACGAAACTCAGCGCCGCGTTTTAGCGCGACACCAGAGCGACGAAACGAAAATATAAATGTAAATAAATATTAAACTTCCTCGAGTGGTGATCGAACTCACAAACAGTCGAATTTACAGTCACACTTTCTTCCCCTGCGCCACGACGGGTCTTTATCTATAGAAACGCATACAATACATACCTAAGATACTATAATGTCAAACACACTTTAAAAGAGACATTAAATCAAAAACGTATCAAACACGTGCAGGATAAGCCTCATGCTAGCTGATTCGACAACGAAATTAGATTATTTATGTTCAGTGAACAATTAACTGGAGGTTAGGTTAGGTTAACTGGTGTTTTATTTAACTTCGTTTTAAATGACCAGGTGGCTTATCTAAAATATGATATTTAGAAGACTACGTGTCTAACGTACATTATACCACCGTTTTAAATTAAATAAAAACAGAAAAAACATTCCAAGGCGAAATGAATAATGAATGAACTCAATTTTAATTACTTTATCATTTCAGTAAAAAATCGTTGGATATCATTTAATCTCACAAATACTTTTGTTTCATACATTCGGATGGTTTTTCTAGTCGGTATTGAAATATAAAAATATTTGTTATCACAACTAATCTAGAGATTCAAACGAGTTATGTGAAAAATAATATAAATAAGTGCATTCACGAGCACCCACCACTGCTAAAACTACACCGTTTTTTTCCCAAGAATACCGAGTTCTTTTGTTCTTGTAGGGGCGAAGGTACGTGAGCTTTGGTATGTTTTTTGACCTTAACAATGAGACCAGAGAGGGTCCGCCACGTGTTGGAAAATTGAACCCACCATCATGTAATCCATATGAAATTAGGATTTATTGGCTTGTAAATAAGGGTAATATTTACCTAAAGCCTTTACCTACACCTCTGTCTATTGTCGATTTTTTGATTAATTCACAACATTCGTAAATTAATTAGAATAAAAATTTCAATTCTCATTTTAGGTGTGTCAATAAATATTGTTTCCATATTAAATGTAGTAATGTATTCTCTAAATATTATTATTTAAAAAAAGCTTTTTAGGTTCATGAATGAACATTTTAAATGTGTTGTGCTTGTATTGTTACACTAATCTAGGAAACTTCCGAGTGGATTTAAATTATTATGTACATAAGTGCCAGGGGTCCAAATCCATTCGGCTATAAATTATTATGAAGAATGACACATCTGATGTAAAATTATAGTAGTTCAGCAAAAGTACGAAAAACAATGAAATGCCACCTTATCGCACGCTACATTTTCAACTTTTTCCAAAGCGTAATAGAGTTTTTCCATTAACAAACAAAAATTTGAGTTGAGTTCCGCCTCACAACACGCAATGCTTCTAGAATTCAGCAAAAGGTGAGGAACGGAAATGTCTTAATAGGAATGGAGTGTCTTAACACTAGGTTCCTAGGTTCTCTATGCCTTGAAAAAAAAACATTAAATAGAACTTGCTGTTACTCTATTTTGAACAACTTTCCTATTTCACATAAGATTAGGTTTTATAATAATCGACATTGACATTGTCGACATTTACCCACTGCAAGAGGTTAAATTATATAAGGCATTTAACCAAATCGACTTTAGGTACTTAAAATTATATATATTTAGAGTCGTTTCACCCTTTATTGTTGTATTTGAATGACATGAGATCAAGTTTGTAAAAATATATAAATAAATAAATAAACCAACGTCTGTTGCGGATATCTGATAAACAAGAAAATAAACAATTTTTTATTATAATGACGAGAATTTTCATTGGAGTAGATGCACTGTCAAAGAACAGAATAATCTGATCTAAATTGGCGTTTTTGCTGCCTGATGGACATTTTCTTACATAATTCTTGGGTTTTTACTTCAGAAACATAAGATGACAGTTCCTCCATGCTGTAAAAGGGATTATTGAGTTTAAATTTCACTTTCAAGAATTTTATATATTAAATAATAAATAATATTATTTCAACAAAAGTCAACTTTTTACTCACATAGTATTGATTCTTATTTTATTTTGACAAACGGGTTCTGCAATCTCATCTTTTACATTATTCAATAAATAGAAACCGCAGTGAGGAAATATATCTCTACAATGTATCTAATAATCGCAATATCTTTCCGATAAATAATATACGATATGTTGAAGTTAAGAACGTCAAAACACATCACACCACTTACGATATGACTGCGCCGCTAAATTTTTAACATACGCTAAGAACAACGTAACAAACAAAATACTTAAAAATTTGATCAAGCAAACTGAACAAAATTAAAATTACAAACTAAAACGATTTTCTAACATTAACAACACACGCCACAAGCCAGCCTACAAGCATAGACACACACAAAAAAAAAAAGAAATAACGCATACAAAAGTGACAAAAACCCGTGTACGAGCTGACAGGGTTGACAACGTCATCGCACGGGCCCGTCGGCGCTCGATCAATTATGTTTGATTCATTGAGTTCACCTGACAGAAGGTATCGGCGTCTCTCGCCGCCTCCAAAATATTGTGATTTAGATTTTATCTGTTCGAAACCAAATTAATATTAGCTAGTATCGCTATCAACGTGGTTGCAACGTTTTAAATAAATAAAAAAAATAATCAACCTTAGCATTATATCTGTCTATGGCTAAAAGGTGTTTTTTTTAAATATAAAAAAAATGGCCTGTTTCTACTCGACTGAGCATTGTAAGGAAAAGTAATGTGTTTATCAATGTATATAGTACATATGTATACATATATATATTAGTATTGTTTCTGTCTGGCGTTGTAGATCAAACAGGTTGATCCCTTTTAACCATATTAACGTTTATCGATTCATCTTAAGTCACTAAATATATTACAAATCAAAATCCACCGTACTTCCAGACGCTATATTGTCATAAAGAAATAAATGTAAATCAACGAGCTGTGTCAAGTGAAATAGGTAATGAAAAATTATTGTTAGATTCGTTTGATATTTTTTAGTAGAAGTTATCATTTAGGATACTAGATAGTATCCTAAATAATCCATATAAAGGTTTAAAGTTGTTCAAGAAACTATTTTAGCTATGTTTCACGCATACAGGTCCTTATACACATACGCACTGCAGTATTCGCTACTTTGACTTTATTATGCGGAATTAGGAGCAGTAAGAATTTAGTGGCAGTCGTAGTTTTGTGTTCAAATTCCACGATATTACGATATTATTATAGCTTAACCTAATAAATGAAAAGTGTTAATAAAATATAAATTTATATAATAAAAAGAAAAAAACAGGCCCAATAGTTTAGTTTTATTTATTTTTATTTATGAATTCAAAAAATGAACAACTCTATCATCAAAGTATTTTTGTAATCGATACACACATACATACAAATTAAAAAATCCTTTATGAAATTAAATATTGTTGCCTCAGCTTTTTTGTTACAATAAAATTATTTTTATATTAATTCATAAATAAGTTAGAGACCAGACATAAGGGTGTAACTGTAAACACATACTGTGAGTTCGATTCCTACTTGAGGAAATGCAATATTTAACATTTTTATTTCTTCACTGTAGTCAAAGCAAAGGCAAAGCGCCTTGTAGAGTTCCGCAAATCAACGCTCAATGTCTCCAAAAATCGGTTAAAGGGGAGAGCGGAATATCTTAACACTAGGCGCCCTCCCACCCTGCTATACGAGGGATACGGCGTGAAGCTGAAAAAATAATAAGTTTTAACAACAAATAAATAAATCAACTTCACACTGTATCCCGCACACAGCAGGGTAGGCAGAGAGAACCTAGTATATAAGACACTCCGTTCCCCACTTTCTGCCGAATTCTGGAGGCATTGCGTGTTGAGTACCTAATTTTTAATAAATTAATACATAACATATTTTTCAAATTAGGTACATCTTTCACAGTAGATAAAAATTAAAGTTAAATATCCCAAGCCATTTTTTGTCATCATCATCTTCAGCTTCACGCTGTATCCCGCACACAGCAGGGTAGACAAAGGGAACCTAGTGTTAAGACACTCCATTCCCCACTTTCTGCCGAATTCTGGAGGCATTGCGTGTTGAGTGGCAGAACTCAAACCGCGCTTAGCCTCGACATCAGAGCGAAGAAATGGAAATATAAATTTAAGTAAATATTTCATCTCCTCGAGTGGGGATCGAACCCACAACCAGTCGGTTTTACAGTTACACTTCGTGCCACTGCGCCACGACTGGCCATTTTTTGTGATTAAGAATATTGTATTAATATTAATACGACACGATAACACGACTTGAGTTTCATTCGATGTGTATTCGAACGGATACGCGCGTGTGTTGACATCGATCAACGGATAACCTTATACGTACTCACTTATGCTCTATTTGCTGGTATTGAGTAATAATATCTATTAAATATTGAGTAATTATTATTCTTTATATTAATAAAAATAAACGGTTTATCGATCTTTCTGTGTTAAATTATCACATAATTTATACTTTGCAATTACGTTTGAGGCCTAGGTGCTGCAAGCGGGCGCCTTCAAAAGCAACGGTTATGGGTGCGATTCCCACTCAAGGAATCTGAAATATTTAATATTTTCATTAAATTGCTTTGGTAAAGAAGCAAAGCGTAGAGTTGAGTTCCGCCACTTAAGACGAGCATCTGACGAAGGACCGATGGTTGTTGGAGCAGACGAGTCCTTGAGTGGAGACCGCGGATCGGAAAGCGTAGCGTAGGGCGCCCTCCAGCTCGATGGACCGACGACCTGAAGAAGGTTGCTGGCTTCGACTGGCTGCGGAAGGCGGAAGATCGGGAGCTCTGGCGCACCCTGGGGGAGGCCTACGTCCAGCAGTGAACCAAAATAAACTGATTTGATACCTATCCAGCCACAATCCCATTAGGATTCAAATCCATATGATCATCTATAATAAAAAGTTTTACTATAGTAAAGAACCAACTGTCAACATTCGTCTGTTCCTCATGTTTATAGTTCATTAATAAAGTCCACGATATTTCGTAGAATATCGACTACTTCTTAAAAAATACATACGTATTTTAATGTAGTCAGGGCAATATCAAATTGTAATTAATGTATTGGAACATATTAATTTTACAATCTTTACATCTTTTATTTTGGTTGAAATTTATTAACATCGTCTTTTCATATTGTGTTTTTCATGTCATTAATATCATCGATTGTGAGTTCGATTCCCGTCGGGGGTGTGAGTTCACATCTCGATAAATTGGTCGGAAAACTGAGAAAAATATGGATACAAAATTGCAGCTGAAAGCCCCAAGACATTAATAAATTATAAAAGTAAAACTATTATAAACTATAACTTAAAATATATTTATATGTTTGTAAATATGTACCTATAGTCTTATCATGATATTAAAATCTTGTCATATTATAACAATTTAACTCATAATTGATAAAAACCGCAGTTCGTGGTTTCCCGTACCTGTAAAGATTTAACCAAAACAAAATGTTTTCAATTATTTTAATATAGAGTAATGTTGATTTCCTATTAACATTTACTACTTCACGGTAAATAATTTCCCATATTTGTATAGTTTCAATACAAATATGGGAAATTATACATGTCGTTTAATATATTGTCACATTAAATTAAAATTGAGGTACAGCTGTTGTACTGATGTTTTACATAAAACCATGTTATTTACACATTTTACCAAAAAAAACATTGTAATTAATTTTATTATTATGCATTTTGATAAATAGAATATAATATAATTTATTAATGAGGCACTCGTGGCGCAGACGATCGAAGTGTCACTGTAAACGCGACTGGTTGTGGGTTCGATCTCGATGATGATGATGAAATATTTATTTAAATTTATATTTCCATTTATTCGCTCTAATGTCGAGGCAAACCACAGCGATGAATTCCATCATTCAACACGCAATGCCTCTAGAATTCGGCGGGGTCAGGTGGAGAACGGAGTGTCTTAACACCAGGTTCTCTCTGCCTGCTGTGTACGGGATACAGCGTGAAACCTATTTTTTATAATTATTAATATATATAACATTTTTTTAATCAGAAAATACTATATATACCTACCTACTACCTTACTATACATACTGTCAATTAGGTATTGTGACCTTACCGAAACGCAGCTTAGTTCAATATCTTTTTATTTTAAAATACAATAAGTTATATGATATTGTTACTAAATTGTATAATTTTCGACTTAAAGATATATTATAAAAAGATATACCCATATTTATATCTAGTTCTTCTAAATTTTGTGACGGTCACGGCTCATTTGCGTCCGGATGCGGTAACTTTAGACACCAACCTATTTCTGTAAATGTTTTTGCTGGCGCTCCATTCTCCCCTTGTAGTTCGTAATGTGGTATCTATATCGCTTATTCTTCTTTTTTTTGCTGTATCTCAAAAGAAATTAATCTATTTCTCATACGATGCACCTACTTGTTTAATTTACCTTATATCTTGGATTTCTCTTATGCTGTTCACTCATAACTGTTCTCAACTATCTGGTCATTAAAAATAGTAGGTACAGGTTGAATGCCTAAACTCTACACTCTCTACGCTTTGTTAAAACAAACCGAGAATCATAAGATTAATTACATCGAATGAAAATTGGCACAACTACATCATACTTCAATGTCACTCATTTTTCAAATACGCGATAATGTGGTCTTAATATTATTATCACATATTATATGACTATTGTTGATTGTGACCAGTCGAGGCGCAGCTGCACAAGATTGTGACTGTAAACGCGGCAGCTTGTGAGTTCGATTCTCACTCAAGGAAATGAAATATTTAATATTTTCAATTTTTTACTTTGGCAAAACGTGTTGAATTTTGCCAAAATCCAAAACAATATGTTCAAAATTTGGTAGAAAATGTGGAACGAAGTGTTTTAACATAAGATTCCCTCTGCCTACCCTGGTACATCCGGTATACAATGTGAAGCTAAAAAATATAACTACAATATACCTAATACACAAAGTCAGAACAACAATTCGGACAAAAAAAAATACTTGTATTTATATAAATAAAAAAATTGCATACAAAATTAAAATTATCAAACTCTATCAAAACTTTTTGTGCCGACTGTACATCGGACCGCTTGACACAGTCAAATGTGGCCACAACGCCCCGATGGTTTAAACTGCACGGTACATTGCGCACATCCATGATTTATAGTCTTTTAAAAAAAAATAAGTGACTGCGGTTTGATCTTTGCGTGTCACGTGCGTAACTAGCCTCATATCGTTGGCTTTGAATGTTAACCTGCTAAATCCGTTGTTTGTTTTTTCGTTATGCAAGAAATTACATCACGCTGTATCCCGCACATAGCAGGATAGGCAGAGAGTGTTAAGACACTCCGTTCTCTATTTTACGCCGATTTTTTCGAGGCGTTGCTTGTTTAGTGGTGGAACTCAACAAGCAACGCCTCGAAAAATCTCCAACGCCTCGAAAATCTTCGGATTTCTGCCTTGTTGCCGGAGCAAAGAAATTAAAATATTAATAAATAACAATTAATTCCCTCGAGAGGGGATCGCACCCACAACCGTCGCGTTACAGTCACTCCCTTGTGCACCTGCGCCATGACCGCTTCAAATTTAACCTTTTGTTTTATTATTTTTATTACTTTATTTGTACACCACAATATTGAAAAAACAGACTATTCTATACATTCAAAAAGCCTTTATTTTTTAATAGTAGCAGAGAATACAAATCAATTTTCTGGAATTGTAAAACTTTTCTGATTATATATATATATATATATATATATATATATATATATATATATATATATATATATATATAATATATATATACATATATAAAATCAGAAAAGATAGATAGATTATATATATATAACTTCGACGATATTATATCTTCGATCCTTGTTATAACATTTAACTTTTTCAGATGGTTAGAAACGTTTGCTTGATAAGCATATGTTTAAAAAACTCAGGTACATCGCTATTGTTCTTTTTTTTGTACATAATTTTAAAAGATGTATTTGTAACTTAGGTATGATGATGTTGAGTCAGTCGTGACGGTAAACGCGAAAGGTTGTAGGTTCGATTCCCATTTCTTACGACAAGCCGTAGAGTTGAGTTCCACGACTCAGTCACTGCTATATACGGGATACAGCGTGAAACTGATTCTATTCAAATTCTAGATAGATCTAGATCCTGTTCTATGAAAAAAAGGATAAATTGATTATCTTTTTTAAAATCATTTTGTATAAGTTACTTATCTATTTGTAATTAATTTTTATTTTAAAATATTGGTTTGATTGAACGTAAAATACCAGAAGTAAGGATGTTAAGCTTTTATAATCAATATTCACCCTATTGAAATCGCTCGTTAAGCCATCTCTGAAGGGCGCGCATCATTTCGCTATCCTAATAATCATAAAAAAAACAAAATACCGACAGCAAATAACCAAAGCAACTAAGATAAAAAAACGATCAAATGAGAGTCGGGCTCGCATACTGAGGGTTCCGTACAAATTTCAGAATTGAATCCCATCGGGAAGTTGATACAATTTATAAAAGAAAACAAACTTATGTTTGCAGCTGTATACACTAATTTTGTGTGAAATGAACTACATTTTTAAGTTCGTCACGATTTTTTTGTTGTTTATGATTTTACGATTTTTTCCTTATAAATTTCCACTTTTCGAATCACTTCGTGCCAAATTTCGTAACTGCTAGGAACCCTAAAGGTTTTGATTACGCGGTGAGTTTTATGCAAAATACAGCAAAAACAATGCATAATGTTAACGTTGACTTATAAACTTGATTTTTTATGTGGTCTCAGAGACCATAGACTGAATATTTTTTCAGTTCGATACTTCTTGACAGATCTTGACAGACAACAAAGTGATCCTATAAGAGTTCCGTTTTTACCTTTTGAGGTACGAAATCAAGAAACGAACCACATAGTCTTGAATTTTGTCAAAAATAATATCACATATTACAATATAGAATTAAAAAAAAAAAAAAATTTTACAATCCACGCACAAATTTGGCTATAGCCAGCCACATTTGAGTGATACTCTCAAGGCTAAGACGAATGTATTGACGTAAAATGTCAAAAACGGTTAACTTACTAAGTCTCCATCGCCACACGAGGATACACGTAACTTTAGAAACAAATAAAATCTAAATACATTATATTACTATATGCAAAAAAAAAACGAATTTAATAAAAATAATATCGTAATTGCAATTGCAATTGATAATCATTTTTAATGGTAACTAGATATACTAACTCTTTAATTTTATTTTCGTGATAAATGTTCAATATAACAAATGGAATTGAACCTAATTTAGATACTTAAACAGCATATCCATCTATACATACATACATACGTTTGCTAGCTCATTCTCCACGGATTACTAGAGACATACATACATAGTACTAACAATCTTTCAGTACATTCACTGCAAAGGTATTTCCCCTTCAAGTAAATACCGACTCGTCGACATAAATCGAAGAAGAGCTTTTATTCGATTCCGAGAATTATTTATGTAAATAAAGCAAAACTCCGCGCCGAACTTGCGTACAAAAGTTGTCTTCCCGTTAAGCAACTTTCTATAGCTGTCCTCGTCGATCGTGTACTATCGATGTATATTACCTCTCTTTCACCCCTGAATGGTGACTACCGGATTGCAGACGTACAAGATCGCGGGACCAGTTTTTATGCACCAACCACAACAAAGCCGTGCCCTCCATCCGCGAAGATGGAGTCAACGTCGAACAATTAATATACGTTATATCTATGTGAAAAATTATATGACACTGCTTTCTCCAGGGTTACTTCGAGAAAAAGGTAGTATAAGAATTATATTTGAGTTTCAATATTTCAGTATGCTCTTTGATCAAATTTAGGATAATCAGTGAAGTACCCACCCAGTTTTTCAGTAACGTTCAAGTCTTATCACTAAAGTTCGTTATAAATAATTTATGCAAGATTGACGTTTTAGATCTTTGTTTTCCCTTCAAAGTGCTCAATAGAAATATTCGCAATACAACTAGATCAAGATCTGGTCGCAATGTTAGCGCGTTACTCATTTCGTAGTACAGATCTCCGTCGTACCGATAATCGCTGGCATTTTGGAAAGGAATCCACGGAGACCACCCAAAGCCTGCGGGGACCCGTCTTATTTATTGTTTTAATTAAAACAACATAACTCAAGTTCCTGCTTTGGTCGCGCTCGTGTGACAGCTCGTAATTTTAAAGTTTAGCTTCTGAACGCAATCCTTGGATTAAACGACGCGTGCAACCACTGTGGGGGTAGGTTTTTTCAGCCGATAGAAACAGAAAAGGTTCCCATCGTAATAAAGAATAAAGATTATCTTGACGCTGTATGCCGCATAAAGAAAGTTGGGTAATTTAGTGTTAAGATACTCCGCTTCAAACTTTCCGAGGAATTCTGGGAGCATTGCGTGTTAAGTGACAGATCTTAACGCCGCGCTTTGCCTCAATACCAGAGCGAATAAATGAAAATATTAAATTTTCAATTCCCCTAGTATGAATCGAACCCACAACCGGTCGAGTTTACAGCCACACGCTTGTGCCTTGTTTGCTTGTACTTGTGTCGGCTATGGAAAATAAAATATGCTGCTACCATTACAAGGAAACTAGATTTACTATGCAACTTATTCATATACATAATCTTTTGAAAAACTGTATGCTTAAAAAATAAAGCTTTTGTCAAGTACAAGCGGCGGCGTTGAGCCCTCCAGAATGTGGGTCTTAATGGGAACGGTCTTAACACTAGGTTCCCAGATGCCTTTTACCCTGCTGTGTCTTCACACAGAAGCCACCAGAAGCCGCCTCGAATCAATCAAATAATAAATAGAACAATGTATTTTATTTTATACTGTAGGAATCTTAGGTTTAAAAGCAAAGTTTGCAAAAGCATTAGTCGATTGGAGAGCCAGTTATTAAAAATTTCAATTTTGAGTTTAATTTTCATGTAAATAAATAAATAAACAAATAACCGCGTGCATCAGATAACTTTCTATACAATTTGCGTCTTTTAAATGAAACAGTTTGACATTGTAATTTGTCATTAATTGCAATACATACATAAACGTGTATTTTTAAATACCTTTGAATATGTTTGCGAAATAATTTATTTTAATATTAGCTAAGCTTTTAAGATTTCCCCCATCGTATCTTACATTACATTTACGTTAGGTAATTGGGATACCTGCCTATCGTATTTGATACATTTCTCGAAATAAAAAAAAACCATGAAAACGGCATAAAAGTCTATGATATCAATTCGTTGATAATATAAGAATATTATATGAATTAATCTATACATATAAATAAAATAGAAATGTATGTCTGTGATTCCAATATAACCATGTTGTTATATAGTTAATTACAGGATACTAAATCAAAAAAAATATTTTGAGCGCAAAAAAAAATTGAATTGCAAAAGGTTTAAGCTACAACTCGTTCAGTGTATACACTATAAATATAACAATATAAATAACCATTTTCGACGAATTACTCCAACCAATTTTCCCTAGAAAAATATTTAAATAATATTAAATAAATAACAGTACCTACAGTTGAAATGGCGAAGCTGCGCTCGAGCCGCTATACGTAATCAAATTTAAAACTCACTTTTAAAATAAATGTTGTTAAAAATATGCAATATATTTATTTTAAAATTTCGTTTTAAAATAAATATATTGCATATTTTTAACAGTTTTAAAGCGTTATTCCACCACATTAGGAAAGAAAGCTCAGTGAGCTCAGTAGTCAGAGCGCCTGGTCGGTTTCCAGGAGGCGCGGGTTCGAGTCCCGCTACGTTCAAGTTTTTATACGTTTTCTAAATAAGTATATTGCACATTACATGAAGTAACAACAAAATGAATGAGGGATTGAAACAAAATGCAAATAAATTTGGGAATATTTTATTAACAGATCTTTATAATTTAATTCACATGAATAATGTATCTAGTATGATGGTTCTTGCTTGTGTATCCGAAACTAAAGCCCTGTCTTTACTAACATTAATATTTTTTACAGTTATTTTAACTATTATCTACTGATGAATATTAGAATATTGGAAAATGAAAAAAATACACATTCTTATCATATTTTTCTATGGAGTGTCTTTACAATTTTCCGGACCGCATGCGCTTATTGCTCCGTTGGGGGTTAAAAATGTAAGATTAGGTATTATTTTCTCTCAATACGGTTATAAATGTTCTAAAATCTATGTTCTTACTATATAACGTTCGAATAATCTAATGGGTATTAAGTTTATACAAAAGGAACTACCAGTGCGTGTACTTATAAAAAAAAATTGTTTAAATTACTCCTAAATAGATAACTTTAACGATATTACAGAGATTGGTGAAACATTATATGTTCTAGAATTTGATTTGATAATATATATATAAACGATACGTTGTTTTGCTTTTTTTTTTATATATATAATAATTTCTGAGATGATATTTATCTACAGGCTCAAGTGACGTCCGACGAAAAATAAATTTATTATGTTCATACTACAGTCGCTTATAACAAAATTATAACTTGGAAGTGGGAATTTTATTAATTTCGATTAAAAAGATGTATCCGCCAATATCGAGTGCTTACACAGATTCTTACCTTACTATATAAGTAACATGTTTTACGCTAAACTATCTTACTATGGAAATTTTCTTATATCTATAGTTAAATTAAACGTATCTTAAATATTACATTAAATATAGGTTTCAATAAATAAATAGTATATATTAATTAAAATTCTTCCATTATTTTTATGAAATTGTAGAAATTATGACATGTTCCTTTATGGAAGTCATTAAAAGTTATGTTAACATAAGTACATCTAAATAATATATCTCGATGGATATTAAAAAAAATGTTAAGTCATGGAATTAAAAATAAAATTTACATTTTTTGATGAGACAACTGACATTTGAAAAATATTGTTGAAATAAAAAAAATTACAATAACTTTATACAAAAACGTAATGTTGTATTTAGTTTATTTATTTCAATAAAAAATAGACAAGCGACAGGTACACACATAGTATTGTTAAGTATAATAAGAAGCTGCAAATAACAGTTTTGTATCAGAAACTAATAGGAAGTTATCTTTTATTCTCATTTCCAACTTTTCATGTCATTATTATTTTTTTTAAATACATTTATTTAAAAAAAAAGTAATGACCTGAAAGTTCAGCAGTTAAGTGCGGTTCAGAAATATAATTGTGCTGAGTTTACAGAAAATTCAATTTCAAACTGCTATTCAGCCTTTATAACAATTCGATAGCTTAGTTTGATGGAAAATAGTATATTGTCGGTCCATTTTATAAGAGATCATTATATGAATGTGCAACACATCCACACTATAGGTGCAAACGGAGATTTCGCCGCGCACCTACGAACGGGAAGGGTTCAAGTTGGTGTAAGTTGGACGGATGTAAATATATTTGTATTAATTTTAAATAATAATTACTTTTCTCACAGTAATATTGTGCTGTACAGCCTAAACATTATTAAACCAATTTACTTTCCATCAATTTCATCAATTTTTATTGTATCAACTGTTTACAGTTACGAATACGCGTGTGTCGTTCAAAATGTCGAAACTAACGTCGAACATCTCACTCGATGAGTCTACAATATTTTATTAACACTGCAAAATGTCCAGTATCACCGATCAACTGTTCCACTAAATTTTTACACCATTTTTCAAGAGCGCCGATAGATTCACTTCGAATGTTAATGTTCAATTGCATAGCGCTCATAAAGCGCAAAACTGGGGCTATGGACAGTCCATCGAGTTGGGACTGGGCGGGCCGCCCATCACGCTGTAGGGCGGACTGTGCGGCGGCAGCGACTGTATAGACCCTATCTGTCCGTGGTACATGTCCATTTCTAGTGAACCATCCGGAGAACATTTTTCCGCCATTTTGTTCTCCTGTTTCGTCACCATTCTCCGCCATTTTGCCCGGGCGTTCTGGAACCATACCTGTGAACAAGAACTTGATTTTGATGTCGGCATTGAAATAACTAAATATTTGCACTGAGCAAATTTGTAAATAAACGTCGCCAGCATATTACTATTTTTATCTCTATCTTTCTCAATGGCTAAATTAATTATCTTAAATTATATAGTAGGTACGTACTCTGCTATCAAGTAATTGAAAATATCGTAATAAATAAATACGTGACTTATTCAGCGGACTATTGATCAAGCTTTTTGTGTGTAAGACTTGAAACTATTTCATTGACTTATATGTGCCTGTACGTTTCGTAGCATTTATCCAAGTCTCAATTATAGAGTCCCGCTAATAGTTCAATAATCAACCCCATCATCGAAGAGAGAGACGCAACTTTCTCACTCCGCAAATTGCACCGGGCCACTCTGCATACAAGTACGAGGGATCTTCGCTAAATGCATTAGATCAGACATTCCATCACGATGTTCCCGACGCCGACAATTAAACGCACGCGCTGATAGCTAGCATTCTTAGAACTCTTAGTAAATCATTAGGCATCACATAAAAGTAAAATGAAGACTAAACGACTGTATTGACGGACAGTTCATTTACTGAATGTATAAATATTATATTTTATATGTAATTATCATTGCTTTTTAAATGTAAGAAACAACATTTACAGGACGCGCAAATATGATGACCAATGGCGCGCGGCCGCACCACTCGCCCCGCCCACCGCGTCATGGCCGCTACGAATGTCGCCTAACGCCAAATTTAGATTGCGCTTCTTTCTCAACCACAAAAACCTATGCCACAATAGGAGAAAGAGGGTGCAAAGTCAGCCAGCTACAGAGGAGACCGTAAACAAGTTACCAATGTCAACCTTAAAATTATAACATATAAAGTAAAATTAAGAGAGTAAGACTTAAAGTATTCTGATGAGAAATTAACGAAAAGCGCAGAAGACATGCGCACGCGCACGATTAATGATGTCATGTCGGCACATACCTACCGCTGTCGAGCCAAGATAAGGCTGGATGGAGCACGGTGGTCCCAAAATACACTCATTATGAATGACACTAGCAGTGTGAGCCGTGTTCATTGTGTAAAGCTCCTGTTACCATATAATATAACCAGTAGATACCAAAAATATATTGCTCAAATCCATAAACAATAATTCACTTACTTTATTCTTTTAGATATAAAAATATATTTGTGCATTTCAATCTTAGAATAATCCGCAGAATTATAATTGACATAGTCAACAAGCATCATAAAGTAATGAGTGCGCGTGCTTGGGCGCCCCTCATTATCTCGACAACATAGCTATCCATTACACGGGCGAGCCTGGCAATGAGAAAAATCATGAAACGAAAAACAATTCCAATTGTCAAGAAATATTTCAAATTCTCTCAACAAAGAGGAGGATGTAAGCTATAAGCTGTACTAGCCACTATTGCTCAGCGACTACCATTTCGATAGAAGCATATACCATTTAATATTATTATTATTCTACATCTAATGTCACTAAAGAGAGACTAAGTTGACCCTGATCATTGTGATTGCATAAATTAAAAAGATTAAAATATTTTTTTATTTTATTAATACAATTGTAGTTACATTAAGAAGTACTTATTGGTCAGCTAAAGACTACATTTAAATTATAAATTAAAATAAGTAAATTGGAATTGAAAATACGAAACTAACATTCACACAAATCGAGTGTCACTCTAAACTTGGGCCACCGCGCTACTATTCTCGCCTGGCTTGTTCAAGTTTGCAGAGGCATGCTATCGGACGTACCATTTGTTATGCCGTCACGTCAGTTTCTGCGCCATTTGAAAATAGTTTTTAATGCCAAAAGTTACGTCTCAATTTGCACTAGCACTCGCAATGAAAAAATATTTATTATATTATTTATAGCTTTTCAATAAGAACTATATGTAAGTTTTCAGTCACAATACAGTCGTGTTGTACCTAATATATTTTAGTTATAACTATTTTATGCTTTAAAATAAAGATATAAAATCATTTCTTGCTTGTGTTTTTTGTGTTCATATTGTGTCGTACACCAATACGCTGTTCAACTTTATACGCTATCGCTTAACGGATATTATATATGGACAATTCTTTCTATACATAATTCATATAAGCTTCACCTGCATCTAGGTGTATCTTAAAGAAGAATGTAATGATCCGTCTAGCATTGAATTCTTCTTTAAGATACACCTAGATGCACGTGAAGCGTGGCATTGCGTCTTGAGTGGCAGAACTCAACGCCGCGCTTAGCCTTGACTCCAGAGCGAAGAAATGGAAATATAGATTTAAGTAAATATTTCATCTCCTCGAGTGGGGATCGAACCAACAACCAGACGGTTTTACAGTCACACTTCGTGCCACTGCACCCAGACTGGCCTCAATTGTGATTTTATAAAATGTAATTATATAAAAATTACATGACAATAACCGTAGTAATCAAAAAGCTGTTTTTTCCCCATAAAACTTTCTTGTCACAATATAACAAAAATAACCTTACAACGCCTGGATATAATTTATAATGTATTTAAACATTTCATCCTATAGCACGATAGTTGGAAGAAGACGTAATGGTGTAGTAGGAATATTTCTCGAACAAGATGTAAATCTGGGCCGCGCTGTTCATCTATGACATTGACAGAGTGCTCTCGGTCGCTATGTGTGTCAATATTAATAAACTGTGTTGTTATTTTGAAACTGTCTTTGTATCTGTTGCTTACAAGATTTTTTAAAGCCCGGAGTTTCTGAGACTATTGACTCCACTCGACAAGCGCGTTTCATATAAATAAAAATAAAAAATAAATCAGCTTCACGCTGTATCCCACACACAGCAGGGTAGGCAGAGGGAACCTAGTGTTTTTTAGACACTCCGTTCCCCACTTTCTGCCGATTTCTGGAGGCATTGCGTGTTGAGTGGCAGAACTCAACGCCGCGCTTAGCCTCGACACCAGAGCGAAGAAATGGAAATATAAATTTAAGTAAATATTTCATCTCCTCGAATGGGGATCGAACCCACAACCAGTCGGTTTACAGTCACACTTTGTGCCGCTGCGCCACGACTGGCTTCATATAAATATTTACATATAAATATTTACTTTTATTTTAGTACTCGTGAATATCTTCACTCGAATGCGTGAATTATATTCAACTCCACATTTAACCGGCCAACTTTATCGAAGTATCTGAATCGTGACCGAACTACTTATTTATGTGAGTATGACTGATATTAGAAATTGTTTCGTTACTTTTTCAACGCGATATAAATCAACACGTGAAAAAAGATTTTACAGATACAGTAAACATTATTAATATTTTAAAAGCTGCTTAAGTGAAAGCTTACGCAGTGTAAACACCGTTCAACACCGTTTTCTATAAAAAAAAATGTGAGCAAAACATAAAATTTCGGAGCATTTCTTTTTACTCAAAGATATAATTGGCGAAATGTAAATAACTTATACAGATAACGCTAAAATAACGTCTCGATAAACAAAGCGATCAAAGACACACAGTGAATTCCACTTACGCATAAATAAAAAAAAATGAGGAGATGTGATTAATAGTCCCGTTTTCCTTATATAAATAATATTTGAATAAATTAGGAGGGAGACGTAGCACGTCCGCTTGGCGCGAGTACGCGCGACCAAATGACAAATGGATGCCTTTTGAAATCGCGGCGGAAATTATCTGCCCAGCCGAGCGTCTCAGGGCGATGCGTTCGTACTAATTACTGGAGCGTTTGATTGTGATCTTAGGAGCCCTTACAGACAAATATATGTTTTAAGATCGCTGTACAAGGTGCTGAATGTCTTGGTTTCATCCCCTTTTTATTGTCACCAAACGTACTTAGAAAGTAAAATTATATTCGGCCTAATGTTGAGGTGTGACCATCCGATTCTAATTGCGAGGGTCGGGACGCCTTCTGAACTGTTGGAGTTGCTTCTGAACCGTTAAAAATATTTTTAGTTAAAATTAACTTAATAAAGTGTAGTAAAATGTGTTTAAAACAAAAGTTAAGGATTAAATCATCTTACTAAGTATCTGTAGATACTCCATTAATATTAAAACGCGAATAGAACTTTTTTTTTGGTTATGAAAAAATGTCTATTTGTGTATTTGCCTATTATGTGCCTATATATTACGCTTTCAAGCCTAAAATACTCGACTGATTTTCATGAAATGTAGTAGATACATAGAGTTGACCATGGGACAGGATTTACTTGGGATTACCTTTTATAGCAAGGCTTTTGAAAGGGTTGAAAATGAGAAAGTGCGGAAGTCAGTGACCATGAGTCCCGGAAATCCACTGGCAAATTCCTACGATTCAGATCAAAATAATGAATATGGAAATTAGAATTTTAAAAGATGCACAATAAACTCTGCGTTGGTATAATCTATCTCCTAATAACGAGAGCCCATAGTAACAATTTTTATCATTTACGTTACCAAAAAAAACTTTTTTACAAAATTATTTTAAGCAATACCTACGGAATTATTCCTAATCCAATTAAATCCATTTCACACGTTAGTAGTTTATAATTTCTCTTTACAGTATATTATTTAAACTTATTATCTTAGAAGATTTGAGAAATTTAAAATGTGAGGACGGAACCACCTTCGAGAGTTAACACTAAAATCATATGCTCATATTGTTTCGTGAGCTATAAACTCTCTCTCTCTCTCTGTAGGGAGATATTTACAAAGTTAGCTTATTGTAGTTAGTGGCTAAGATTTATTATTTGACAAGAGAATGCTATTTATTTTTTCACATTTTTAAACTGTTATTCCATACCTACTTAGGATAGAAAAATATTGTATGACGTAAGTATGACGTAGCTTAATGCTTTATGTCGGGGCGCTTGGATGGTTTACAAGAGACTTGGGTTCAAATCTTTATTCGTTCATATTTTTATTCCAAAAACGGAACTTTTGCGATGCATATTAGAATTCAGGCCATTTAAAGAAATAATTGTGTAGTTCAAACGGATGGAGTCGCGGGCGGGTCGCTAGTTATCATAATATAACAATAAACGATAAAAAGTTATCTATGACAAATCATTTAAACATAATTTTATAGTTTTAAACTATTTCCGATTTACTACTTTTAGAATTTAGCAGTAATACAAAACATGTAACATGTAAAAAAACGACAAAAAAAAACACATTTACATTGAAAACACATACGAATTCAACAAGCATCAATAACTCTATTACTACAGTAACGACGACTGCGGGGGAAAGGGGGAGGTTGCTTGTACAACAACAAATCACACGAAGAATCACTTTTTCAAACACCTAATTACCAAGTGCTGCCTGAACCTGTGTCATTATTTAGCCTCAGAAAAAAAAATACAAACGGAGCGAGTGACAAATCACGCAATTGCGGACGCACGGAGAGAGTTATGGCGCTGTACGTTCTAAATGCGCCCGCGCAACGTCGCGGTGCCGACGCCGCGCCAGGCCCGCCCAATTAGACGTTCGCCCGTGCACCGGACTTATTCACTGCTTTACTCATATTAAGACAAATTATTTCTTTAAAAGTATATAAAAAACGCTATCGCTGATGTCATTCTTTTCAATTTAGCTCAATTTAATCGTGAAATACTAATCATAGGTGTGCTACGACAATCCTTTTTGAAACCACTTGGTTAAAAACATTATAAAATAACTTTTCAGTATCAGATAAGGTTCAAAATGCTTGTGCACAGCATGCATTTTATTGTAGAGTCTTACAAATATTTGATACCTGTATATCTACGGCAAGAAATTTTTGTTATCATAAAATATCCCTTTATCTAACCTATTAAATACCATAGACTATTACATATGTTTAATACTGTGTAGGTTTAGATGGTGTTAAAAACTAAAACTAAAATTCTAGAAAACCCCAAAATTTTATAATAAGAAATAATTTAGGGTCGAGAGCCAATGTAGTGTGAGTTTAAAATATCAATAATTTAAAATATCAATAATGTATATATTCTCGTTCAAGTTTATTTTATTGGCTATGAATTACTTTAATTTGAATTAATTTTGCATTTGTATTTGCAACAGTACAACATAATCACCACCGTTTATCTTACCTATATTTTTTTCCTTTCTTTAAACATATTGTTATTATTATTTAAACATTTTCGATCCAACAATGCTTGTAATATATTGTAGTCTTTGCGAACTGAATATCAAAATTCCATCTGACGCTATCTATATTAAAAAAGTGTCCCCAACATTTTTCTACAGGAGCGTTCGACCTAAACTCGGTATATCCAAAACGAAAAAGCCTTTATCTCACCAAAATGGCGTACGAGGGCCGTTCGTTTTTTGTGAGAAAAAAATCTCGATCAATATTCCGAGGACGGAGGGAGAGAGGGATTCTCTTTGGGATCGTATAATTGGTTCAGGGAAAATTTATGCGGCGCGCGCTATCTTGCTTTCGGACTAAATCGGCTCGGTTCGGCATGTCGATAAACGCTACACAATGCCTACCGTTCATATACCTCAAAATACCAAGACGCCCTTTATATATATACAAGATTTATATATGGATATGTATATCTGTTGATACAGAAAGCTAACAATAAGAAGGCAAACCATATTTAAGTTACTAATCTATATAAAATTCATAATTAAAAAACCGTATTTTCTTCTACCATATTTATTTTTTGAATTGTATACAATTTCAATTCATAATATACGTACGTAACAAAACAAAGCCACAATATGAGTTACGCAACGTTTTTATATCGAAAAACGTCGTAATTACGAGAACAAAGGCTAACTCTTTCAAGGTACCGTGCAAGATCCACATTAAAGAGCCGCAACCACCAACAAATTAGAGGCAATAGAAAGATCTAAATTGAAAAGACATGCCGAAGTGTATTCAAGTTGTTAGAGGTAGTGCTGGTCGGTAACAGCAGACAGATGCGGCTGCTACGATCGTTTACTTTCAAAATGTTGGCACTTAGCGGGTTTGTGTATGAACTAAATCAACTATGTTACATATATCAACAGAAATACTATTTAAGGTAGGTTTCTCAATAGACAAACTCGTAGATTGCTGATATATTATTTAAACTAAAACTAACTTTATGTTCCGTTCACATAAATATTATGTTAATTACGATTTTATCACTTACCTGTACGATTCATCTTGATGTATTTGTTAATTGTAAAGAGCGCGTTAGAGCATATTATTTTCCTTTAATTTAATTAGAAAAAATATTATTATGAACAAGCGGCAATTATAACCTATACAGTACAGTAAGAAGTAGAAAAGGTGACCACAAAAAAAAACATCGCAAAGCGAATTTCGTTTTTAAAAAACTACGCATCAGAATTCGCTACCGCTTAAAAAGTATGTTTACTTAAACCTACCATTATTGAACACAGAACATTAACTGATACCTACCTGATAACTCAGTTAATAATACATTTATATATTAAAAATCATAACTAGGTACCTATCTAAAAGTAGCATGTGTAATTTGTTTCATGTAAATAAAATTAATTTAGATTTTACCTGTAAAACCCTTTTAGGAAGTCCAGTCTTCTGGCTCAACTGTTTCAAGTCCTTGGCATCGGGATTGTGATTGATTGCGAAGTAGGACTTCATGGTGCGCAATTGGTGATGCTTGAAGCTGGTCCGCATCCGTTTTGTACGCGACGTGGAGCCCAGCCCGCCGCCACCCCGGAACCCCATCTCCAGGTATTCAGGATTCAAATCTGGAGAAGACCATGCTGCTGAATGCTAAACATTATAACTGTTAGTTCATAGAGGATTTCATTTATTACTATTTGATTGATTTTGTAAGTGATCGTTTTTTTTTCTTATTACGAATCGATCAAAATCCACAAATGACGATAACTTATTGTGCGTAGTGTAGATTAATACAGTCAATTCTTGTTTAGAAAATTAAATGTATTCTACGTTCCAAATGTAAATGTGTTGGCCTTACCCGGAAATAAGCGAAAATGACAAAAGAAATCTATACATGCTGTAATTTGTACATAGAAGTAAAATACAAAAATATAGTTGTATAATACAGCTAATATTAAAATGCTAAATTTCGCATTCGCCCATTCGCATAATTTTGTGCATGTAGTGAATAAAGCTATATATATATATATATATATATATATATATATATATATATATATATATATATATATATATATATATATATATATATATATATATATATATATATATATATATATATATATTAAATTTTTAATATACAAATACACATATGTTGTTCAGAAATTTCCAAAGAAATCTAGGCGAGTGTGAGTTCCAAATCGTTTGCTCAACTAAATACTAAGATTAAATTAAAATCTGAAGTAAGCAGTAATTAAAATTAAATATTAAATAAACAACTTTTACTAGTATTCAATACTTAAAGTTATTTCATGGTAATAACTAAATTTACACAGGTACAAAATGTGTACGCTTGACATTTTAGTTGTTTTCCAATTCGAGCGGTCATTTGATCCCGGGCCCGCGGTCACCGCGCAGCTCCAGCATGACGTATCCATGACGGGAATGGAACGCTGCCGCAACGCAGCTGGTTTAACGACCAATAAAAACTACTGCCAATTCGTAAGTGCGTTTGTATATATTTTGAAACCATAATATGCGCGCCGTTGGGGACAAAGAAATGACACGGAACCAGTCAGTAAATAGCTACCTACACTTTATGGTCGGCAAATTACTATAGATATCATCCGTTTCTTTACGAGTCGCGTAGGCCGTGCCCAACCCTGTAGTCTGATGCCCACCCCAGAAATTGTACTTACGACAAAATTTGTCCCGAATACTAAAAAAAAACAATATTTATACAAACATATCTATTGAAAACTAAAGTACATCCCCCAGAGAATATCTCCAGATAATGCCATTATTGGAAATTGTTAATTATTTTAAAATCAAGAAGTACATACATTACAGTAGCAAAATGATACAATCAAAGAACACACTACACTAGGGTGTAATGCGATGTGAAGGCAAGCAATTAATTTCAAAGGATTCTCTGGAGTTCTCAAAGATCCTTTGAAATTTTACTCAAGAACTAATGACCGGCGGATACGTTTGCGAAAACCGGAATATATCCGAGTACCAAGCAGACTCACTTCGCGTCACCCACCGTCTGCGATATCCGAAAATGTTTAACTTCCCAGTGTACTCGAGGGCGTTAGGAAATTTCTTCGGAGAATTAAAATTCTTTGGAAAGGAAATTGCATTTGTCTGATCTAACCATTCTAGGTCAAAGCCACGTTGGCAGCTATCGAAGATCTCTATAACGGACTTCTTATTTTCAAAATGACGAGTTCTATATTCGTTAACCATATATTTAATTTATTTCATTTGGTTTAAAGGCCGTTTCCTATTTCCCACTACCACCAAGTCAGGATCTGATGATGGAATCCCATTAAAAACTAGAGGATTTCATGGAAACAAATTTTATATGTACACGTACGTTCATATACGTTGTATATTTAAACTTTCCAATATCAATTTGTATGTAATGTAAAGATTAACGAATGAACCAAGTAACAACAAGTAACTAATTAGCTATTATCTGGAGCGGTGATGAAGATGTTAAAATTAAAATTTTAACCGATCAATAACTTAAATTTTAACAGACTGAGTAAACGAGCAGCTCAACGTTTTTTTGCAAAATCAACGAAAATAAAAAAAATATTTATAAGGAGCATATTTTAGTATATTTAAGTTCTATTAAGGAATGAACATTTACTCAAGGTAAAAAATTAAATTATTTAGCAAAAAAAACATCAAAACTGTACAAATGGATTAGGTTAACTTGTCAGTCAGACTTTGATAATAAAAAAAAACTGGTTTCAAAAGTATGATCATATGATATAAATATAATTTTCAAGTCAATTTTTCTTTTAAATATTTTTTTAATTACTTAACTTCAGATAGAAACACTTATTAGTTTCGTTGATAATTTGCTTTTAAGAGTAATTACAAATAATAAATAATATATGCACTTACATAATTATTTATTACTTTCAATTTCAATAATAACAATTATCATTTTATAAATACTTCTATAAAAAATAAGAACATATTCTGCGTCGTAAAAAATATTTTTTTATAATGTAATTAAGTTTATTATAAAAAACGTTGTTTTTCAACTTAATGCTGAATCTCACTTTCCATCGAAATCTGGAGGTTTTACGTGTTGAGTGGCGAAACTCAACATCGCGCTATTTAGCCGTACCGCGACATCAGATTAAAAAAAATAATAATAAATATTTCATTTCCTCGAGTGGGAATCGAACCTACAAACTGTCGCTTTAACAATCATACGCTTTTGCTACTGCTCCACGACTGGCCTGAAAATGTGCAAATATAATTAACTTTATTATAAAGAAACGTAATCCAACAAAGTAAAAGTGACTTCAAAGCCGACTGCATTCAAGATGCGCCGCGGTGACGGGACGTTTGTATTCACCTGACAAGATTTACGCACCCGCCGTCGGATATAAAACTAGAAAGAAACAATTTTACAAGAACTTTTGCAATGTCGAATATAGCTCTTTTTGGCTTGACTTAGGTATTCTATATGATGCAGTACGGACGCCCTTTATTACAGTTCTAACGCAAGCGTCTTGGGCGCTCGTGTACTGTTCATCCGATACGGTCACTTAGCAAACTGGCAAAAATTTACATACAAGAGGATTTCTCTGTCCCGCTACCCATAACTAGAAGGTCCTCAAGTGAAACGCGTCCAAAATTAAATATATCCTGTCCACACCTACCTGTATTTTTAAAACTTCCAATCTTTTACATTGGGATACGTCAACTTATCGATTAATCGCTAGAAAACGTCACCCCCGCTAAAAGAAGACATTATTAATAGATGAAGACACAAAATGTACAAAGATAACGAGAGGCACAGAATAAAAAACACGGGATGACTTATAAAAAGATCACTGTGATCTCATAAATCGTACGCACCATTCATGTTTAGGATCGGCAAAAAAATCGAGATTTCCTACGCGATACCACCTCGTCCGGTGGCCACAGTGTATTTTTTTTAAATATATCTTTTTTTATACGCAGCAATGATGCTGCAAAAACGGAAACGCTGAACAGTCGTTACAAGAAATATATATAAAATAAAATTGATCTATTTAGTTATTTCTATAAGTTAAATATTTTTCAAGTTGTCACCATACTATGGGAACGTGTGGGAGTATTAATGTTGTATATTAATTTATTCGGCGCTAGTGTTGTACCGCATAGCGCACCAGCAGGGGGCGCTACCGGCGGCCCTAACTCACGCACGCCCGGGCGGCCAGCTGGCGCGAACCATCGGAGCGCCGGTCATATTTTAACTTATATGGCTACTAAAAACTGTACACTTATACTACACTGATAGATATCAAAACAGACATCAAAAATTAAATATTTATATTATATTATACTCATAACTTTGTATTTTTATATTCAAAGAAATATTTAAAGTACTCACGTATCTAAACTTTTTTTTCTTAATAATTTCATTTGTATGTTGAATTAATGCGAAAGCATCACGACGTACAAATGTTATTACACCTACATATGTACACATTATTATTGAATATTAACAGATCGTTACATGATCTTTATGCATAATATTACAATGATATAAGTACATAATTTATTTAGCGGAGTATATTAAAATATTTATTAATTATATTTATGAACTACATTAATAAAATAACAAATCTCTTCTAATTCTATAGGGTTTTCATTAATTTTATATGCATAACGAATCGAGTCACTTCTTGCCCCCAAAACAACATCCTTATTCTGGGCTCAACAAAGTGTCGTATTCAAAATTCGAAAGAGGTTCGAGTAATAAATAAGGCTTTAATATAAAGCTATTGAGTCGGTGTGCCACTGATACAGATGTCTTGTGTGAGATAGCGGCGGTTACAAAACGAACTAACATGGATATCACATTAGCCGACTGACGCGTAGTAAGACCATAAGCTAAAGAAAACTTTAAATTGTATATAAATATATATATATATATATATATATATATATATATATATATATATATATATATATATATATATATATATATATATATATTGTGTTCATTTTCAAAAACTCAGATAGGGTGTCAATCAATGTTATATTAATTATTTGAGTTAGATTAGCCTAACGAGTAACGCTATGCGTAAATTGATAATGTATACTGTTTTATGTAAATAGAAAATTCCACGAAACGTTGTACCTTATCGACTTCATATTAATTAAATATGAAATTTAAAACTGTATTGATCGATAATTTTAATTACTTTACATACGTTTCAATACAGTTATTTATATTACATAGATACACATATATATATATACGTGTGTGTATGTACATGTGCACAACAATATAATGAATAGTTTTTTGAGAAAGCCCTCCCCAGTATATAAAAGTACCTAATAAGGCCCCTTAATTTCTTGCACCGTTCTTCACAGGTTTCGTGATGACATTATCTTTGATCGAAATAAAACAAAGAACTCTGGAAAACCTTTAAAAGTATCCAAACAGCTTTTTGTTAAATAAATAAAAAAGGATTTCCTTTTTTAAAACCAACTACCGTCGGCTATGGAACGCGACCACCATATCTGTATAATCGTCGGACGCTACTCGAAATGTCCAGTGCCGTAAAAGAAATAAAAAAAAAAAGTAAAAGATATTTTAGCGGGAAATAAATCACCAGCGTCCTTAGATGTGACCATACAAAATTTATAGAGGTACTGCGTTGAAACCGACTGGTGGACCTACTAAAACTAAACGAAAAAAAGAAACACACACACAACGTAAGGAATACACCGCGTGACTCCCGACGCAGATGCGACAACTTCATTACTATCTATAATTTACTTTGCTCCCTATACCGAAGTAGGAAATGTTATTTTTTGTCCGCCCGTTAGTGCGTAATTTATGGTCACACCGCCAGAAAACTCAAGACGAGCTGTCGGGCACTCGTTGATGTCGAACGAAAACTATAATTATTATTATATGTATGAGTTAAGTTCACTGCACCACCGTATAATTGTTCTCGAAATATTTTTAACATTTTCCGAGCAGATTTAAATTCCGTCCAAGATGTGAATAAAAAGTTTAATTTATGGTCTGTACGCTAAGATCTCGTTACGTTCTATATCTTCATACTTTGTACGATTGAAATAAAATGTATATGCTTCTCGAGCTGTTCTTCATTTTGTGCTATATTTATTACTCTTAAGCTTTGAAAGTAAACAATTATATGTTTTGTGTTTTCAACCTGAACATAGTGTCAAGACACTCCGTTCCCATAAGAAAACTTCCGTTCTCCATTTAATAATTTATCATTTATGAGTTCAGCGAAATACATTGGCCTAGGAGACTATTACAACAGATATGTAGGGCAATACAATATAGGTATAACGTGTACGTCGGATAATGCTTACGTATACTACTACGTCCTTACACTACTAGACCCATTCATATCAAGTTTTCCTGCACAGCGTATATATAACATTAAAGTACTGAGAGAATATTTTTATGTAAAATGCACCATATACATACATACATACACACATAAAAATGCTCCGCGATCTCCAACATAAATTACTTAAATTTATAAAATAAGTATTTACATAAAAAAAAATATAATTTGATAAATTATACGCTAATCTCACAAGAATAATTTAAATCTATAGAAGTTTTTTATGGTTTTATTTGGATTGTATTAATGCAAAGTAAATTGTTACTTTCGTCGTTTAAAAAAACATATCATATCACTAGATTCGTTAGTAGGACTAGATTCCTTACGTTTATATTTCCTACTAGAATGAAAAGAAGTAAATATTTTAAATGTAACTAGTTAACCGGATTTATAGCGTATTTTTGTTATTTTTAAATATACCATATTAATCCAGTCAAATAGTTTGATTTAAAATGTTTAATCTAAAATATAATTATAGGAAATAAGTAGTTTATTATCTGCAAAAATATAATAAAAAAAATAAGTTATTAATGATTATGAAAACATATTTTACATTTATTTCGTTGGTTGCTATTGCAATTTTGCAAATTACTTCTACAGTTTTAGTAAATAAAAATAATAAAATATACAGACCGACACCTAAACACTAAATCATTAATTTTACAGATTAAAAAAGGTTCATTTTTGGTCCTATGTTTATTATTAATATATTTATTATGAAAATAGTACCGAAAAAGTCAGTAGTGAATATATTATTTATGACTAAAAATTGCATTTTTATTATAGTGATGTATGCCACCAAATCTAGTTATCGAATCTCATAACGTAAAATATAAAAAAAAGTTTTACTATATATACCTACGATAATATATTATTTATGGCATACATAGTGCACCTCTAATATAGAGAAGTCGAGTTTCTAGTGACGAGATTCAATGGCTGACGCCAAAGAGGGCACCAAAAATTAAAATATAATCATTCTCTCGAGTGGGGAATCAACCCACAGTTATCGCACTAGCAGTCAGCCGCTATCCCACTGTGCCACATGGCTTCAAAATTAAAATATGTAACTTTGAATTTACCGGTTTACCGATACCGGTAACAGATTTTGCCTATATATCAAACAATTAAGTAAATTTCTGTAGAAACATCAAGTTTTACTCGTTTATAGTAATTAATAAAACAAAATAATTGATCACAATCAAAACCGAAAAACGAATCGACATGTACCGTTATATAAGCAAGAAGTCACACTCTGAGCACGACACACCGACATATAAATGAGGAAGTCTCTGATTGAGGGTTGACGCCGACCTGTTATTGTGTTACGTAGGTCCACGTCCTCTCGTAATTGTTAAGGTATACAAAAGATACCGCGAAGGAACCGGCCTATCCGCCAAAATGGTCTTAGCAACAAAAACCCATCCAACCAAAAGTGCTACTGGTACCTTTATATGGAATATCTCTACAGTTAGCGCTGAATTGCCGCGGAATAATTGGACGATTGACTTTAGCTTATTCATGCTCTTATGTACTTGAAAGTAAAAAAAATACTTGTGGCCATCATGTCGCAGGGGCACTAGTTTAACAGTGACGCGATGGTTGTGGGTTTGATCCCCAATCGAGAGAATAAATTGTTATGTATTAATATTCTCATTTTCTCACTTTGGCATCAAGGCAAACCCGGAGTTCCGACACTCAATACGCAATGCCTCTAGAATTCGGTGGAAAATGGGGAATGGAGTGCCTTATCACTCACTAGGTTCCTCTGCCAGCGATGTGGTATGAGTGGCGTGATACAGCGTGAATTTAAGCTCCAGATATTCAAAATATTGACAGCACGATTTATATACAAATATATGTATTCTAATTATATAATTATTTTATTTGTATCATAAAAAGATGAAAACAGTATAAATCCGGAACCAATATTTATGGGCGAGGTACTTGTCCCGGGAAAGAGACCTCATGTTTCAATCTCGTCTCGCTTGGGGTGTCGCACCCTCCTTGGATATTAAAATCAGTTATACGTAAATGTAATATGATACGCCTACATGTATCATGCATGAAGTGTATTTTTATGATATCACCACGTATAAGACTACTTAAACACAGAAAAAATCATATAAATAAGAATAATTGTAAATACATAGAGGCCGGTCGTGAGAGAACAGAATTCGGCGGTAAATGGCGTGTTTAATCATTAGGTTCCCTTCGCCTAACCCGCTGTGTGCACGATACAGCGTGATACTGTATTTTATTTTATGTAATATATATAAATATATACATATAAACAAATATTATAAACGATAATGTAATTATCTAGTTACAAATACTCATATTTTTAACCGTTAGTTATCTTTAATTGTAAATAACTAAAGAAAAAACTATAACAATATAAATTACTAAACCAACATTTAATGCTTATTTTAATCCTACCTGTTCAATTAAGCTTTGAAGAGGATAATCCTCGTAAAAATACTATATAAAAGTAATAGAAGAAAACGTTCTTCCAGTACTTATACATGAAACCAATATTTATATTGGTTTCTTGTATAAACTATTATTTAATGCAATGGTGTTGATATTGATGATATTGGTGTATATATTAACTATTTGTATTCGTACACTTTTAAACTGTAAATATTGACTTTTTTTGCGTAAATATACAATAGATATTAGTATTTTATTAGGTGCTTATATACGAGTATTCTACTATAACATACTATGTGAGATTTTAATAAAAAAAAAACATTTATTAAATATTTTTTGAAATAACAAAAAACTGTTGTTTTAATTTTTATTTTATATATCCGTTCCATTGCAAAATATGTATAAATAATAAAATTGATGAGTATTTGGTTAACAAGAGTAATTAATGCTAAGCTAATTAAAAAAGTCATGTATAGATTATCTCTACTACTATTACATTTTTTTATATTAAACAAATGGTATGTTAAATGTATATGGGTAAAAAATTGTTATAATAAAATTGATTTTTTTTTTCAAAATACAGGAATTTATTCACTTCATACAAGACATTATTCGTATCGATAATAATTATTAAAAATATTTAACGTATCTATTATTTATTTTATTTTGATAAGCTCATAAAGTTAAGCTTAATTTATGCCATATAACACTTTTGCACTTTCGTGATACCTCCTATATACAAATAATTTAAATCTTAAAAATACCAATTTTGGTATTGAAAATAGAAAAGCTTTTGTGTAATCAATATGTAAGTTCTTACTTCTCATATGCCACTCTATATTTTCAAAAATGGTTCAAATTAAATGACAAAATGTATATAAAATAAAAAAAAACCATTACAATGTCCAATAACAACCACAAAATATAATTGTAATGACATTAAGTGAAATACAAACGATAACCTCGTTTGACTAAATGGTGTAATTTAGATAATTCCGGTGCTTTATCTGACATTGTAAAATAATTTTTATCTTGGCTCTTGGCTTATTTGAGTATTAGGTATATATAGTAGTGAATAAGCAGTTTGTAAAAGTGCCGGTGTTGCTGATTATACATCACTTTCAAAATTCAATTTTTTTTCAATTATTATCCACACGGGTAGGCAGAAGGAGTCTAGTTTTAAGACACTCCATTCACAACCCCCCGCCGGAGTGCTCATAACGAGTGACGGAACTCAACGTCTGGTGTTTTGCCTTGGTGGCACAGCGAAGAACTAAAAATTTTAATTAATAAATAATAATTAAATCCACCGAGTCTTGATCGAACCCTTAACCGCCGCGTTACACAGTCACACCCTTGTACCTGCGCCACGACAGTCTCTAACTATTATCTACGAAAATTAAATAATAGTTAAAAACTAATATTTAAATCACTTATTTAAGACGGTCGGTTCATTGAAATGCGGGGAGTATGATGAACCTCAGATTACAGCGGGCACGCGAGCGCCCCGGGCGCGACGACGAGACCTGTTCACCGTATTAAAACTAACTCCACTCGGTTCGCCATTGCCTACATTTCTTTTCATACGATTTATAAATAAATCGTGCTAACTATTTTGCATATCAATAAAACCTTACTAATATTTATTTCCATACGACCTTTAAGAGTATATTTTTTCGTTTCACTTATATTATATTATGTTTTTGGCAATAGAACTAACTTAACTTTCCTTCCTATATTTAAAATTACCATTTTATTGAAGACAGATAAAAAACACAATTCTTTAGCTAAACCGCATCACATCGCATGCAGTCGGTTGACCGAATACTGCCGCCCAGATAATAATACTGGTTCCGATATCTCGAAAAAGGCGAAATGTCGTCTTTTTATAAAACTCCTACACGGGAAGTTGCCTCCGATACCTAATCTCTTGAGGTAAGTGCAGTTTTGACTTTAATGTGTTAATAAAAATGTAACCGTTTTGTCAACAAAATGGAACTCAGAATTCTCACATACGATATATATTTATGTATATGTATATTATATTTATATATATTATAGCTATATTAAATTGTTTTATTGATATATTATGCACAGAGTGAAAAAGAGAGTAAATGTCAGTCTAAATTCGCATAGGCATGTGATACGTTCGGTTTTGTAGTAACTCACCAAGGTTAGCTGTCATGATGTCTTGATCTTTCGGTTTCTTTTTTCTAGGGCGACCTTTTTGTCGGGGAGGAGGTGCAGTTGCCCCGTTAAAGAAAGGGCCTTTAGGAACATCGTGTTCTACTCTCGTGAACTCGGGTGATGGGTATGGAGGATAGTGAGAGCCAGGCGGAGGCCCGGGGTACGGCCCCGGACACATCTGCGGGGGCCCTGGAACTGCCATATGGGGACCATAGTCCGGCATGGTTTCATAATGTAGCCTGTAACATGTGATTCTTTTAAATACATAATTCAATTACAACTTTATAATCAGTTGTTGAAAAGTCTTATAGTAGTAGTAAATCTATAACTAACAATAAAAAGCATTTTGAATGATAATCCAAAAAGTTCTGTTGTTGTTTTATTCAACGATCCTTACCTGCAATACACAGCTGAGTCTCTAATGCCGAAAGTGTCGCCCTTCGTCAGCCTCGCACTGCACAGAGCACAGGAGAAGCAGTGCACGTGGAACACGAGGTCACGCGCCCGCATCACTAGCTCCGACGCAGAGATGGGTGTGTTGCATCTTGCACATCGTTTAGAACCGTATAACCTAAGAAAAATATAAAAAATTATGAAAAATATAAATATTTCAAGTTTAACGGTGTCTGGTAGTAGGCAAATATTAGGACGTAGATATCCGATTGTATCTCCTTCTCTATATCTATATTAGATACTCTATATTATATACATAATGTACTCTATATTATATACCGAAATGTGTTTTTTCAGTAATGAATTTTACGTTCATTTCGGACCAATGTCTGATTTGGACACTAGCTGATTAAAAAATTGACATAGGCTTTAAGTTTTTTAATAAAACTCAATTTATTGTTTCTTAGTTATTATATTTCTATAAAGATCAGAGTATTCAGGCAACGTGAACATTGATCGCTATCAAGGATCCTTCGTCCTATCAAATAGTTTTTAACTAGTTTAACTAGTACTATAGGTATACTACTGCTATACCTATAGCAAAATCTTTCGATAGCTCTATCTCATCGTTACAAACTACTTTGATTTGAAAGAGTATTTTTTTACACATTCAGGTTTACAGTGCTGGAGACCAATAAAAGATTGCAGTGCGCTATATTAAAACTAACAAAATATAATTAATTATTGTTCTAATATACTTCTTAAAAGGTTTTGTTTTCGATTGGAAATCGAATCCACAACCTGTAGCGTTGCCACCACGTCATGACTGATCACAAATTATAAATCAACATAATATAAAACTCAATAAATGCATTAACCTATATTTATATCATTACCAAGTAGGTCTTCAATCATCATAACTTTTTTTTACATTAAAATACCGAAAAAAATATATCTTTAAATGCTGCAATAACCAACATAAGGTCATAAAAAAACACAATTACACATACAGCTAACAGAGGTCAACGACCGGCTAACATTATTTTAAATAACACTTACCTATAGGCAGGTGTTGTAATTTTTAATCAACATTATCAACATTTGGAAAGGTGAAATAATCAATTTGAATTTTTCTTTGGGTAATGTTGTCGAAGTAATATTTTTTATAAAAAAATAAAATTTAAAAAAAGTAGTGTTAGACACTCCGTTCCCCACTTTCCGCCGAATTCTGTAGATATTGCGGACTGACTGGCGGAACTCAACATCGCAATTTTGCCTCGGCACCAGAGGAAAGAAATGGAAATATAAATTTAAATAAATATTTCATTTCCTCGAGTGGAGATTGAACCCACAACCAGTCACGTTTACAGTCACACTTATCCACGCCCCAATATTTAAAATGTATTCTTTAAATATATAATAGTGAACAATAATCATTGAGCGGTGTTGTACGGAAGAATTGTATATAATTAAGATACTGTCCCTACGAGACAAACATAAGTTTCAAACAAATTCTAGTTAGATAATTAAAACCGGTAAGGGGTCAAGATTCCAGATAGCGAGTTCGACTCCCGAGTGAGACATCTCCGTGTGGTCTCGATTCCACGATTCACTCCTATCTCGATCAAACGACCCTGCATTATTTTATAAATTTAAAACACAGTTGAAAGGACTTAAAAAGAATCTAACTTTAATTGAGAAAATTAAAACTATTTAATGTTTAGCGATTGTTTAAAATATAATACTTATTTTACTCTGATTGAGTGAAAGTGGCTTATGTAAATTTGCGTATATAAATGCATATGTACCTATAGCATAAAATAAATAATATTGTAATATTTATATTATAACAAAATGTATAATATAAAATCACATCACTATTCGCTTCGAAATAAAAAAAATAACTTCTCATTATATCCCGCACACAGCAGAGTAGGCAGAGAAAACCTTCTGTTAAGACACTCCGTTTCCCATTTTTGCCGCATTCTAGCGTTGAGTGGCGGCACTCAACGCCGCGCTTTGCCCCAAAACCAGAACGAAGGGATGAAAATATTAAATATTTCATTTCCCCAAGTAGAATTCGAACCCACAACCTGTCTCGTTTACGACTACGCCACGACTCGACCTCGGTTTTAAGTAACCGAGTATCTTATAATAATATTTTAGGACATTGAAAATTGAGTCCTTGAATTAAAAATTACTGAAGCAGCAGGTAGAATGAAGCCATCGAAATGAAGAAACAGTCGTGGTCAGCGGTCACGAGCGATGCTATCGCGGCCACACAGCGCACGGGGCCTAGACCCGACTGAGTGCTAAGAGTTACCTACGTGTTACCTGATCGCTATCGTTAACTATTTTTATGAAAATTATCACACTTAATTTTAATTAATAAATTGATGTTGAATGTAAAAGTAAATACATAATGATTACAAAATTAAACATAAGTAGAGGTGATATATTTTAATAAACAAAAATTGTAAGCAAGTTAATTTTGGTTTATAGTAAAGTATTAATATTAATAATGAAGTGAAATTTGATCTCTTTTCCCAATGAAGACTTTTTGCCCAAATTCAGAAAAAATTGTGGATTTTTTAATATAGATGCTAAAATAGAATTTTCGGTCTACTAAGATTTTCTCTGAAATTTGAACAATTGTTTCCAGTCGTGAATTAAAGCAATATTAATAAAAGTTGCAATAAAAAAATATATTATTATCTTCCGAATAATTGATAATGAACTACTACTGATAATAACTATTAGTACCTAAATAAGATTTAGTAACAAAATCGTAACAATATAGCTATGAATGCACTACAAATTAACAAAAAGCAAACATTTTTTTTATTTCAATACAACTTGATCCCATCGACGTCGCTAACGAGCATGGTATTAAAAAAATTTAGTATCCGAAACCGAAAACTTTAAAATAAAATCCTTATCGGTATCCGATACCAATACCGATACCGGTACCGGTACCGTAGGACCGACGACGTCAGCGCGTTTCACGCAAGAAACGTTGATTTGACACACTGCCGCTAACAATGGCGAGCGGTAAGCTTTATTTGTTAATAATGTGTCACGGCTCACGAATATAACACACCTATTCACCGTAAATAATCGCAATACCTATTGGTTTCCCGATACCGTTGATATGCCTGTTAAGTTCTACTTTGTTTTTTTTTAAATGAACAAACATGATAGTAAAATTAAAGTAAAAAATATTAACATACCTATATATGTATATATTTACTAAATTTTCAAAAATATAGATTTTAAGCATTTAAGGATATTTTGTAGTTTATATTTTGTATTATTTCCATAATAATTTACTTTAACACTTAAACTTACACTTAAAATGTATTTAAAATAATTATTTATATAACGATAAAACTACATAGTACATCTGACTGATCCTGAATATTTAATTTAATCCTGACAACAACATTTGAATTCAATATTTTGCCAACAAAAGTATATACATATTCCTACTCTACTATACAGTCACTTAATTCAATTATGAAATGAAAATCTAGACACGCAGCAGTGTATCCAACCAAGTTAGAAAAAATTGTAACGTCATATATAGATATTCCCCTCTAATTTACTAGTAATAACAGGAAGTCGACTAATATAATATATCGTGTTAGTAAAAAAACTCAACTGTAATCTTGAGTTTAAATTACGTACCGAGTTAATACAGTACTTGGCACCCATATAGATCTCGATAACTTTGTCAGTAAGATCAAGAACGACGCATTTTTCAATAGAGAACTTGGCTCTCGTTTCATATTTATGTTTTAATGGGATATAAATGTAGAGACCACAGGGATTACGTACAATATACGATAATACACTATTTATTATTCCACTCACAATGACATTTCAACAAATACGTTGGTGGAATATTTAAGTCAACAGGTGATCGTTTATACAAAATATCATATACATTAAATTATTTAATAAAACAGAACAAAACAAAATATTTTCAAAGTCATATAAAAAACATATAAACATAATATGCACATAACGTATATGTCAAGCAGTAGAATTAATTATATTAATAATTGATTCGTTTTATATTTTTATAACTTCTTAGATATTTTTATTAAGAAAAAAATTAAAATGAAATTGAAAATAAAACTATTATTATTTCTACAGTAATGAACATCTATATGTTAGACACAAGCGTCTACTAGATTTCATACTAACGTTTTTTTAAGCTTTAATGAATAGTTCGAGTGTATCCATAAATTTTAAAATATGTCAATCTATTAAAAGAAACGAGCGTGTTATTAAAAGACTATCATTTTTCCCATTCGTTAAAACACAAGGCAAAAAAAGAGTAAATGTGGTATGTCTTCGCAATAACCAATCATCTACCAGCGACATACACTCTAAGAATACAAAGCAGGGATGGACAACTCCATCGATAATAATAACTAATCTCTAAGTAAAGGAAATAAGACTTAAGTATAAAAATTATAAAACACGTACAAGGACACTTTGTGTTTACTAATTACGAAAATTTTATATAAAATTTTAAGCACTAAATCAATTTTTATGTTCAACAGTAACATAACACGCTATTCTCACGCCGCATATAATAGAAATATCTTCATAGGAACATTGCACATGTCCGTGCGCTTTGATCTGAGGCACATCATTATCGTCTAGGCATAGCTTTTACTTGTTAACAAGTTAATAACGACTACAATAGCACCATTAAACTTTATATCCCGTAGAAAGGTGTAGTATTAAAGTAGAATTTATTATGGGATATGTGTAAACCTTCGAGATTTATGCATAAGTCATTTTACAAATTACGGTATATTTAGTTGAGATTTTCAAATCTAAAAATATTCGTCTCTTATAAGTCTAAATATATCGCGACAAATGAGAGCCGGTACGGTGTCGCGTGCAAGATTGATAGGGCGTCACCGATAGATGGCGATGCCACCATTAATTAACACTGAACATTTGAGGTTATGCCCTCGCTCAACAGCCGTTCCAGAGTTGCTCGTCAATTGCCCGAAACGCCTCGTCCTTCCTATGACAAAAATATTAATGCCTCAAGCAAGATATTGAACCAATTATAGTTAAGTCTATCAATTAAAACGATTACTAGTTCCAAATAAAGTTATATATACCCAAATATAAATATATACCTAAATAAAAACTCCAGTAATTTTTAAAGTAAACCGATAAACTATACTATAGCTATATATTATCTTAATTGTTTTCTTGTTTGTAGAATAAAGAACAGGAGAACAAAAAAAAATTTAAAAATATGTCGTTATTTATTTGTTTTATTTACATTCACAAAACCTGAAGAACGTTTTTTCTTAACCTATTAATAAGTATAATGAATAATAAGGATAACTCATTCTGCTTTACCTATGGATTATATCCAAATTGCTTGTGCGACTGCATGAATGAATTTGCTTAACTTTTATTACTAAAGGGGAAAAAACTAAAATTATTTAAATTGTAACTACTCATATATTTTATATGGTAAAGGATAGCCTTATATAGGCAGAGTAAAAAAAATATTCACCAACAAGAATTAAATAATCCTATATTAAATTTATAGTAATGTATTTTTGCATCCTTGTTTATATGTTACATTTGCAGTTTCCTTATTTATTAAGTATGTATAAAAATACTAAAATACTAAAAAGTGATTGATAGCTGAGTGGATGCAGATAGAGATTCTGGGAACCATAGTGTAGGGCAATTACGGTAGCCCGACTTCCCTAAGCTCCCATGACACGCTTGAACGTGGCAACTGATTTATTCTTAGGGCCATAATTTTAGACATCGCTTGGTCGAATTAAAATAAATTGCTTACCTTACTAGGTGATCTACTGAACCGAACTTTTAATGTTTTAACTAAAATGTTATAAATGGAGAACAATAATTTTGTAGAAATAACAAAAATATATATTTATAGTCGTTACTAACTAATTTGTTACGACAATTTAATAAAATATTATCTAATAAAAAAAAATACGTGCGAAAGATTCGAACCTCGTTCCATTAGCACTTTGAACAGTGACCAACTAATAATTACTACTCGTAGTCGTTTTACAAAATAAAACCACAAATCATGTTATAATTTCGTACAAACGTAGAATTTTTGCCCAAAACCAACAATTTCTAAGCAAATTGATGGTTTCGTGTGAATACAAATAGTAAGTCTATTGTGCACACATTCTTCACGTGCGTAGATAGTATCTGTCGCCCACCGCCGTCCAATTTGGTCGACGGGAGAGCCGTTTCGTAAATATTCCTACACATTTTTCAACATCTAGAAAATCTTGGAAAAATATCATTTAAATGAACGTTTATCATAAATTATCTTGTTTAGTTGTTTACATCCAGTAAATGTTTATAACTATCATTCTACACTTGGTTTTGAGTCATAGCTACAGTAATACTCAATTCGAATAAACAAAAAATAGTATATTATAGTAAACATTTCTTTTCACGCTGTATCCGGAATGGCGCAGGCTAGACAAAGGGAACCTAGTGTTAGTAGAGTCCGCTTCCCACTTTCCACCGAACTCTGGAGACATTGCTTATTAAGTGGCGGAATTCAACGCTGCGCTTTGCCTCAACACTGGAGCGAGAGACCATGTGCCACGAGTATTAGTAAACATATATATAATAAATTAAATTTATTACTTTACTTTAATATATGAAATTCAACAAAGTTCTCTCTTAACTGTTATTTATTTTTAATGATAAAAAGAACCCGTTCGTTCATAAATTGATAACAGGCTGTTGCATTAAAATGTACATATTAACCGATGGCTATGACCTCAGTACTTTATAAAAAAAAAGAACTTTCCCTCGTAATTACACAATTTTCCACATACTTTTTAAATAACATGTCAGTCAGACTTATTGTTTCGAATACTCGATAGTAAAACAAGTGCTGTTGTTCATTATTATAGTCGAATACAAAACAAAACGCCAATGGAATTCAATATTTTATTTTTGTATTGACTTTTAATTGTAATGCCCAAAATTTTTGTGTGTACGTATAAATATTTACAAGGCCCGCGTTGCGTCATTTGTGAAAAACTACTGAATATCCTTGTTCAAAATACCAATTTTACCGATAACGAGGCTAGGTTTTATATAGTTGAGTCCGTTGTGGCGAAGTGGCGTAAGCGCGTGTCTGTTAACGGCTGTGGGTTCAATTCTCACTCGGAGAAATGATTATTTATTAATATTTTCATTTCCTCGCTCTAGTGACAAGTCAAAGCGCGGCATTGAATTCCTACGCAACATCAAAAAGCGCGAAAATTTGTGCGGAAAATTACGAACGAAGTGTCTTAACTCTCTCCGTTCTCTCTACTACCCTACTATACGCGGGATAAAACGTGGGAAAAAAAACATGAAAAACAATCAATGAATGAGTAAAAAAATTGTATAAACAAGGTCAAGTTACAATAAATAAAAATCACAAACATTTCATAGTTGACTGCAGTTGTAACTGTCTACAGTTGAACTGTTGCTAATAATCCTTCTCCTTACACGTGGTGCGCTCCAACGACGGACAATAGTTACTCAATCAATCGTTACTGCTGTTTATACGCAGTGTTCCGCTTAACAGACGGTGAGCTTTTTAAGTTTTTCTTACTAACTTTTTCCTTATCCAATATCTAATGGTTTGGAAAATCGGTGTGATCCGCAAGTCTTAATGACAGCTTGTCTCTATCAATTCATTAAGATAGTTCACAGAAAAATATATGGTTTCATTCATTGTAGGCCAGTCGTGGCGGAGCGGCACAAATGACGTAAACGCGACTGGTTGTGGGTTCGATCTCCACTCGAAATTAAATATTTATTTAAATTTATATTTTAATTTCTTCCCTCTGGTGTCGAGGCAAAGCGCGGCGTTGAGCTTCGCTACTCCACACGCAATGACTTCAGAAATCAGTGGAGAGTGGGGAACAAAGTGCCTTAGCACTAGTTCCCCACTGCCTCCCCTGCGGTGTGCAGGATACAGAGTGAAGCTGATTTAATTTGATTTAATTTTTAATTTGTTGTAGGCAAGGAATTATTGAAGGAATTAATGCTACATTTACTATTTCGTACAATATCAGTGACTGAAGTAATGCAACTATGTACCCTACTACTACTATATCAGCTTCACGCTGTATCCCGCACACAGGCAGGGTAGGCAGAGGGAACCTAGTGTTTTTAGACACTCCGTTCCCCACTTTCTGCCGATTTCTGGAGGCATTGCGTGTTGAGTGGCAGAACTCAACGCCGCGCTTAGCCTCGACACCAGAGCGAAGAAATGGAAATATAAATTTAAGTAAATATTTCATCTCCTCGAGTGGGGATCGAACCCACAACCAGTCGATTTACAGTCACACTTTGTGCCGCTGCGCCACGACTGGCCTCAATTCATACTACTATATGAATGTTATAAAATATTTTTTTTGTATATCACTATATTTCGAACTTTTCGAGTACAATTTAAGGAAATATATTTGTATCTTTATTTATATTTTTATGTGTATTTGTATATTATTTGTATACATTTTTTTGTTTTTATAATTGATTACATGATTTTTAAGATGTAAAACCGAAAATCCCGTTTTTTCCCGTTCCAATAGGAATTACAAAAAATCATCTCTATAGACTCCACACTTTCTAACCTCAATTAGATTAATCCAAATTAATAACATAAAGATATAATACGTTGAAATTATTATGAAAATCACATATCTCCACTTCACAAAATTGACATGATTGACATACATACATATTTTCATTAAATATAATAATCACATCAAACGCCGAGCTATTTCCAACCGGTATCTTTATTTCACACGATATGATGAAGCGTTCACACTTCAAATCCTAGCAACGGATTAATACTATCACTTGTCCAAAAATTATCTCCCGTTGTCAAGTAGCAAGTGTGTAAAGTTGACTTCAGATACACGTCAACAAGTAACCACTTGTCCACAGATATCGTGGTCTGATGTATGTGATTCTATATTTCCGACTTAATACTAATTGAGTTTCATCGCATTTAGTCTATCATTTTAGTTGAGGAATTGTAGATTAAATTTGTCAATGTGAAAAATATGTTATAATAAATATTGTGGGTGCAGGTTGGTCGATTTAAAAGATCTAAAATTAAATATTTATTTTTATTTTATTAAGAAATTATAAATAAATCGGTCGTGGCACAATGGCAAGAAGTGTGTCCGAAAAACCGACTGGTTGTGGGTTCGACCACCACTCGAGGAGATGAAATATTTACTTAAGTGTATATTTCCATTGCTTGGCTCTGGTGTCGAGGCAAGACGCGGCGTTGAGATCTGCCACTCAACACGCAATGCCACCAGAATCCGGCAGAAAGTAGGGAACGGAGTATCTTAGTCCCTCTGTGTACCCTGCTATGTGCAGGATAAAGCGTGAAGCTGATTTATTTAATTTTATTTTATAAATTTTATCCATATGTAGATAGATATATTTATATAAAATCATTTTAATCCTATTCAAGTAAATCAAAATAATTTTAAAGTTTGAAAAGCACCAAACATTTTTAAATATTAGCTCAAATAAGTACATTCTTTCAAATAATAGTGACTATACACAAAGCGCCATACAAAATATTAAACAAAAGTATATATTATTCTAGTTTTTAAACGGTAGGTCAATAATATTTACGTCATTGTTGTTCCAGACATAAAATTTGTTAAGAGCTTTTGGCACAATTCTATAAGCTTTTAATGCAAACCACTAACATAAATTACATTGCTACTAACGCGCACAGCTGGGCAGGCAGAGGGAACCTAGTGTTAAAACACTCTATTTCCCACTTTCTGTCGAATTCTTCGAGGCATTGTGTGCTGGGTGGCGGAACTCAACGCCGTTTTTTTCTCTAGTGTCAGAACGAGGAAATAAAAATATTAATAAATAATAATTCCTTCACTCGAGTCTCTCTCTCGAATCGAGAATATATTTTAGAAAATTTACCGTTGTTACCTTCAAGTAATTTCTTTATTCATTTGAACTAACATACAAAAGTCGACTATATTTGCATATTTTATTATCTCAGTATATCATTTTACATAACGTTATAATATTTTTTTTTGTATAATTTTTGTGTACACGAGACCATAAGATGAACGTAATGAATGTGAATGTTACAAAAAAATACTATACCAAAACTTAATAATCTATATATGCAGTTCATAATATAGTTAGTTAATATAATATGGTTTACAATATGTTTGATACGTTTGTTTGTATGACGTGTTTAAAAGTCATAAATAAAATCAAAAAAATCAGCTTCACGCTGTCTCCCGCGAACAGCAGGGTAGGCAGAGGGAACCTAATGTTAAGGCACTCCGTTCCCCACTTTCTGCCGAACTCTGGAGAAATTGCGTGTCGAGCTGCAGAACTCCACGCCGCGCTTTGCCTCGACACCCGAACGAAGAAATGGAATTATAAATTAAGTAAATATTTCACCTCCCCAAGTGGGGATCGAATCCACAACCAGTTGGTTTTACAGTCACACTTTGTGCCCCTGTGCCACGACTGGCCTCAAGTCATAAATAAGCATTGGCATAATATGAAAAGTTAATGACTAAGTATATTTTAAATTTATAAGTAAGAACATTACAATATACTGAAATAATTTGTATTTATTTTATTTTTTAGCTTCACGCTACATTCGCATCAAAGCATTGTAGCCAGATGGAACCTGGGAACCTAGTGTTATGAATTTCATTCCCATTAAAACATTTATGTTCCCCATTTGTTATCATCATTGCGTGTTAAGTGTCGGGACCGTATAACGGATACCGAGTAAGAATCGAACCCAATCCGTCTCGCTTACATTCACACGCTTGATGCACCAGCTCGCCATTTTTCTATTTTATGCTTACAAATGAGTAAATAAATATAATAATAATATTAATTAATTAATGAATATAGTATTAATTAAGAGGCCAGTCGTGGCGCAGTGGCACAAAGTGTGACTGAAAACCGACTGGTTGTGGGTTCGATCCCCACTCGAGAAGATGAAATATTTACTTAAATTTATATTTCCATTTCTTCGCTCTGGTATCGAGGCAAAGCGCGGCGTTGAGTTCTGCCACTCAACACGCAATGCCTCCAAAATTCGGCAGAAAGTGGGGAACGGAGTGTCTTACAGCAGGGAACTGCTGTGTGCGGGATATAGCGTGAAGCTAATTTTTTTTTTAATTTTTTAGTATTAATATGAATGAACGACGACATAATAAACAAAAATAACAACAGTATAACACTTTTTTCTTTTTAACTTTCAATTTTATCATCTTTCACAAAATATTATATTCCAATAATTCATAATATTTGAATTGTATAACATATAAAAATACAGTAATACTGATATAAAACGTATTATTAAAATAAATAAAAAAATCTATAGAAAAAACATTATTTTTTTTATATACATATCTATTATTTATTAATTTATATTAAAGCAATATAAGGTATGATAGACTACACGTTTTATAGAGATGAAATATTTATGATATAGAAACAACTTCACAAGTGCCGAATTCCGTTTCACCTGCTTTCTTTAACGATCGCTATTAACGATACCGGCCTCAACGCTGTAAAGTGAGTCGAACCCAACATCGACGCGACCTGATGGGATTTGTCATTTCAATTTTACAATGCCTATTAGTCTTATCTAAATGTCTTTTTTATTTCTGTGACTGGTTTCTACCTTTTTATAATATTGTTACATTGATAATGTTGATAGCTTCTGTATAATTTCTCATTTTTAGGATCATTCTAATGGATGTAAGACTATTTATATATATATAAAAAAAAAACTAAAAATCAAGAGGGATAAGGGTAGAAACGAGAGAAGAATTTAAACATGCGGAAGTTTGCAATTGTAAATAGAGACGTATCGTGTTACCTAAATAGTAACAAATCGCGATATGAACCCGCGAGGGGTTGTGGGTCTGTCACGCTGCGGGGGGGCGCGCTCTCTGTTTGCAAATAAACACCCGGCAGGGCCCCGGGGCGCACAATAGCCGCGGCGGGACAATGATGGCCAGCGTGACGCCGGCGGCCCACGGCGTCGTCGCCTGCCTCTACCACTTTCTCACGCGAAATAGGAAATACACCTCTATGGGAATCCCATTCGTAGAGAGCGCTACGCCGGAATTATTACACACGTCAGATCACCCGCTGGCTGATGCTAGTAGACGTTTACGTAACTGCACGGGCACACTACCCACTGAGTTACTCGTTGAAATAAAATAACCATAAACAACGGAGGACCGTGTTGTTTTTTTTAAATTATTATTTATTTAAAAAAAGCAGTTTATACGATTTTTATTTCTATATAAAATAATATACTGGTATATGTATAAAGATAATATCGGTTGAGAGAAACTTTTATTAAGTAAAAGTCTAAGGTACTCCCATAAAATGAATTGGTCTAATGTCTATCTGTTAACTTTAAATATATTTATGGCTATTTTTATAAAAAATATATTTTAAACTTAAGCTAAAATATTATCACAATAGGTTTATTTTATATAAGAAACAATAGCAGCGTGAACAATGTGGCCCGCTACGATGAACTGTTGTGATACAACAAGCGATTCGATATTTAAACGCTCCGAAGCAGAAAAACGCATTACTTTGCAAATCAAAAAATTATCGGGGGATCGTTGTGGTTGTTATAAAAAAAATACTTCCCGATTTGTTCTTACGATATTATAATAGATAATAATATCGTTTACTTTATAAAATTATCATAGGACATCGCTAATTAAAATCGTTTTAAATATTTTAAACTAACACTTATAAAACACAAAACTTACTACACGTAAAAAAATATTCAATATAGGCAAGTTTACTAATAATAATTTGAAATATACAAAAAAAAAGCTAACCGTACCAGGACCAACGAGTGTAACCGCAGGGGACAACAATATAGAGACGTCAATTGTACAATGGGTACGACCACACAATATAATTGTCATCATTCATTTGTCAACATATCCTAGCACCGTACACACCGTACACACCACAAAGAACCTTATGACCCTTATCGCAAACACATAGAGGCTTGACTCGGGATTCGAAAAAAACGCTTCCGCTAGAGCCATCTGCGTCGACAATCTATTATTAGGTCAAATGTTTTCGTAAACATAAATATTGTTGTAGTATATTGTAGTCGTTATAAATCTATATTTTTTTTTAGCTTCACGCAGTATCTTGAATGTACCAGGGTGGATAAAGCCCAGTGTTAAGACACTTGGCGCGTGTTGAATGGCGGAACTCAACACAGCGTTTAACCTCGACTCTATAGCGAAAAAAGTTAAATATTAAATATTTCATTTCCTCGAGTGGGAATCAAACCCTCTATCTGTCGCGTTTGCACGCTTGTGCCACTGCACCACGACTAGCCTCAGCACCCCATCTATAAATATTGCACGCTATTTCATGCTATGATATGTTACAATTAAATGTTTAATATATTTTTTATACGTGAAATTTTTATTGAATGAAGGGAAGATCATAAATGTATATTTTATATAAATTAGTTAAGTTCACCAAGATCATTAGATATTCAAAAAATATATATTCTTTCATTAATACAATTTTAAATAATATAGTCAATTTAGAAAACTGAGAGCATAAATTTTAAAAATGCTTAGTGTTAGGTATCAAGTTATCAATGTACTTTTTTCTTATTTACTATATAAATTCATTGACTAGTTGTACGCGCCAAGTTAAAAAAACACCTGGCAAAAATAAAACACGAACCTTTATTCAGGACGACGCTTTACTCAGTATCGAACTTGGCTCTCATTTCACATTTATATTTTTGAGGTGATTATTTTATTACACATATTAATCTGTCAACTAAGTTATGAAATATTATGTAAAATGTGCATTAGCATACGTCTGACATTTAACCATTATAAAAAAAATGTAGAGAAAGACGAAATGAGTACGACTGTACGTGTAGAATCTCCACTGTCCGTAATATTTCTAGCGTTTAAATAGGACTAGGGTAGGGTAGGGTGCACATATGTGATGAGAATTAAGCTAATTTGTTTAGGTCAAAAGTAACCAGTTACAGGATCACGTGCACAACCGCTTTAAGAGGGCAGATGTATAATAAGATACGTCTCACAATCTGATATAGTACAGCGTTGTTGTACGTGTAATGAGTTCACAAGTTTATCTATCGAGGTGACTAACACAGGAGACGCTGCTAACTTTTTTGTGATATCGACGTTGTAAACTTTGATATCGCCGTAGTATTAAATATATAATATTTTCCTCAAATCTTAGCGAGATAATTTTTTTAATATATTTTTTAAAAAATATTTTACCCTCTTAAGACAATAAATGACTAACACATAAAATATGTGAAAAGTCCTCCTTAAAAAAATAATACAAAACGTTTTCCTACTTTTGACAATAACTTCAAATTATATGTAAAAACTAATAAATATATACAACATTCATACATTTACTTTGATCATAAATTTAGCAAGCTTATTTGTCTCCACGAGGAGACAAATAAGCTTACTAAATTAAATAATAAAATTTCATGAAGCAATTAAAAATTATATTTTTTGTTAAAATGTGGAAATAGTTATTTTCTTTACTTGTTATATATAAATTTTTAAATTAGTATGAAATAAGTAAATAACTCAAAAACAAATGGACATTCCTTGTTACCGCGTCAAAAAAAATTGAGCTTCACGCTATATCCCGCACATAGCAGGGTACGCATAGGAAATCTAGTGTTAAGACACTCCATTCTTCATTATCCGCCGAATTCTTTAAGCATTGCGTATTGAATGGCGGTACCTAACGCCGCGCTTTGCCTCGACACCAGAGCAAAGATATGAAAATATTAAAATGGTTCTAGATAACGAGGAAATGAAAGTATTTCCTCAATAGAGCATAGAGCCCACAACCACTCGCGCTTAGTCACACACTTGTACTGCGCCATGACAGGCCTTTTTACAAATTAAAAAATGATTTATGTGGAAGCACTCTATAAATATATATACAACATCTCTTTCACGGACGACAAAATGTCAAAAACGTATGCGTTATATCTCTATTAGGCGTTATTTTTGCGATCGATGGAATCTTTCTAACAATTATTCACATTCAAAATAACAATTAAATTTTTAATAAAATATTACAAGAATTATAACGCCAAATTATCAATCTAAACAATAAAGTACTCCATACGAAACATAAAAGATAACATATCACGTAAAGTTTCTTTTGCACTTATCACATTTCTTATGGAGCTGACAAACCAATTTATTAACCTAAGACCTATTCCCACTTACGATTCGATTGTAATCGATAATGAATCGAAAAATAAAATGTATGTAATTTTTGCGAATTTATTGCGTAAAGCGAGTGGTGCCAGTCGTGGCATAAAGTGTGGCTGTCAACACGACTAGTTGTAGGTTCGACCCCACTCGAGGAACTTCGCTCTGACATCGAGGTACAGCGTGGCGTTGAAATCCGCACTCAACACGCAATGCCTCGACGGAAAGTGGGGAACGAGGTGTCTATACGCTAGGTTCCCTCTGCCTATCCTGCTGCATGCGGGAGACGGCGTGAAGCTGATTACGTAAGGAGTGGCGCCGAGTCGCCGCACCGAGAGCCCAGCGATAATATAGGTATTCTGTGGACTCCGTGGCCCATATCTGACCGGCTGACCCGGACGCGATATCGATAACTCCGTCTGTCGAGTGCGTGACAACACTGTTTATGTTTATAATAGGACTCGTGCGCAGTTCCGGACCTCATTTTATCTAAATTCATATATATATATATACGTATAATAAATACTTAATAAGCAATGTGGGCTATATACTAAAAATTATTAGGTTACCATTTTTATTATAGACACTAAAAATATATTACAGTTGTAATTTGTCTCCGTGTTGTGTCTTTTCAAATTCGAATTCAAAATATCCTTTATTCAAATACGCTATTTGTAAGCACTATTGTATCTTTGAATGAACATATAAACACACTACCACTGGTACAGAAGGCAGTTCTTCTGAGAAGAGCCGACAAGAAACTCAACGGTTGCTTTTCTCAATGCCAATGATATAATTAATTTATTATATAAATTATATTTTTAAATGAAATGAAGCAATGCTTCTATAAAAAAACCTTAAGCATCAATCTTAAGTGGGGAACGGAGTGTCTTAACACTAAGTTCTCTCTGCTTACTCTATTAAGTGCGTGATTCTGATAAAAAAATAAAAAGCCAAGTATAAAAAAATGAATAAAAAGCAAAATATATTTATTTTAATTGTCTATTGTGGGTCAAGACCAAGAAAAAGAACCTACGTCCCAAAGTAGACAGTCAATATTTACACACCGACACTAGAACAGCTATTTTTTGAGTCGTGGTCATCGCCCTAGAAGCAGCGAACAGCGCGAGTGTGAACTGGGAGACAATGCACCAGCGGTCTCACATACGATAACGATCGTTGCTTATGAACGAAGTTGTGGAGCGATCGCAGAATAGATATGATTTAACCAAGGGATTATTTATATACGATGGCACACTCTTGGTGAATACAGCGTGGACACCATATATTAACTTACATTAGTTTATAAATATGTAAATATTATAACACTATGTATATTTAAACTAATTTAGCTGAGAAGTCGAGGTGATTTTGAATTGAGTTTATGTTTTTTTAAAATATAATAGATATCTACTATTTGACGTAATATAAAAAAAAGTTAAGTTATTAATTCAATTAATACTTGAAGCTTGCATGAAAGCTCTTATCAATAGGCTTATGCGTATTTTTTTAATTATTTTAATTGAAATTTCGTATCTAAGATATACCTAGGTAAAAACTAATTTAATAGAAATTTTAAGAACTTAAAATTAACAGTAGTGGCGCAAAGGCACAAACGACTGTAAACGCGATTCAATTTCAATTCCACTTGAAAAAAATCAAATATTTAATATTTTCATTTCTTAGTTCTAGTGTCGAGCAAAAGCGCGGCGTTGAGTTCCGCCAATCAATACGCAACACGTACATTTTAAACAAGAAAGCCCAAACTACAAGTTATTATGCGGTTCCTCTTATTTACAGCCCTGAATATACAGTATTAATCTTACGAGAGATATATATATATATATATATATATATATACCAATGCCATAACACAAATTCGGCCAATATCGAAAATTGACCGATGATCTCTGTAGTTAATACTAACGAGACAGGTGGCTAATATATTGGCTTTCAATCTACTAACACCTCGAGTAAACGTTTAACTAGCTATATATCTATATTTTAATAAAATATTAATAAAATAATAATTGTTAACTTTGCGTGGATTTTAAATCGTATTATTTCATTAAAAAAATTACAACCGACTTCAATGTTATTTTTATCTTGGCTGGCACTCCAAAAATAACGAATTTTAAATAGTAAATAGAAACCTATTAAACTTACCTTTACCTATAAGTATCAATAATTTCGTCCATCATTTTATTTTTCTTTCCTTACCTTTGGTGTAATTAAAACATTATTTCAGTAAGTACTCAAATGATATCAAGTAGTAAATAACTGTATAGAGCTCATTCGTGCGAATATAACTTGAATAAATCAGATTATTTTCTTTGTATGTATTATACTTTTTATTTTTGTTCATTTTTAGAAGCACTTAGCTCGTCTTTTTTCCAAGTAATAATATTAACATTTTTATTCGGATCATTTAATATTTTTTACCCAATATACAAGTTAATATGGGCAAATACAAACACACAATGTAACCGTTAGAATTTCAGCCTCATTTCCTTAGTAGTATACACCCAATCGTTGAGGAGCTGGATCTTTTATCATATTAGTTCAATAATGTCATCAGATGATGATTGGAAGAAGCAAATTTTGTTGTTATAAGAAATTATATGAAATACATAGTACGTGCTTATAAAATTTGAGGGTTTCTCTACCCTACATATGATTTCCAGAGAATTTCCATACAATATATATTTGTTGTATTTTCCTGGCTTGGTAAGAGAAATCTTCAACAAGCAATGTCTCGATGATGGGCAGAAAGTATAGAAAGGAGATTGCTGTTTAAGATACACCGATATGCGGAAGATGTGAATCCATTAAGAGAGAAGAGAATATTATTATGTAATGACAGAATTATCATGCCACCAATCTATATACATGAAAACAGTCGTTAAAAAGTATCAATGTATCGCAGGAACCGATTAAGAAATTTCTCTAGACTAAAATAAGTTCATTCTTTAATTGATTCTAGTATCAGACCATGTGACATCACTAGCAGAATATTTGATTATTGTCAAGTAATATTAAATTAATATTATTAATTTTAATATAATTTATTTGTATAGTTAATAATGGTTCCCGTTTAGCTTAACTATAAGCTAGATAGGAAAAATCATTGAAATTTCCAACTGTCTAATCAAATGTGTATTTAATATTATTACTAGGTTACATAATAGTTTTGAGGCCAGTCGCAGCGCAGTGGCACGAAGTGTGACTGTAAAACCGACTGGTTGTGGGTTCGATCCCCACTCGAGGAGATGAAATATTTACTTAAATTTATATTTTCATTTCTTTGCTCTGGTGTCGAGGCAAAAATGCGGCGTTGAGTTCTGCCACTCAACTCGCAATGCCTCCAAAATTCGGCAGAAAGTGGGGAACGAAGTGTCTTTACACTAGGTTCCCTCTGCCTACCCTGCTGTGTGCGGGATACAGCGTGAAGCTAACTTACTTACTTTACATAATAATACATATGTCACCATAATAATGACCACAAATCACATTATCTCTCCACCTCTGACCTCATAGGAGTAACTTACGGCCGCAAAATGCACATCCACCTTTAATACGATGTAGAGTTCGATCCGTCACGTGTCAATCATGTGTCGGTACATGATGTTTTGCATTGTTTACGCGCACTGAAGGTAACTTCTGTTCTTTAAATGGTCATAAGGTCTATATTTATCGAAATGATAATAGTTACAATAAGATTAATATCAAGAGGACAAGGTTTGAGCAAGGAAAAACGTGGTAAATATGTATATTATTATAGAATAATTTGCGCTATCAAAATAATATTCTATTTGTTACAAAATAAATTTTAAAAAAACTAATATTTTTTTTATTTATCGACGGCAAAGTAGTATTAAACAATTTAATGTGTTTTTTTTTTATTTTGGTTTACATTTATATTATATTACAATACAAAAATTCTGACGGTTACGATATTAAATTAATTTAGTAACGACAATTGAAATTATAGGAACTCGAGCAAAATAGAAACAACCTCAACGCCTTTTATTTAAGGCAAAAATTATGAAAATACTCCTTGAAACTTAAATAAAAATCGTGATTCCTTAAAAAAAATACAATACACAAGCAAAATTTAATGTTGTCGATACCAAATCTGTAAGTTGGTAAAATTGGTTTAATTATTGTTATTTACTGTGACGGCGCTTGCATTAATGATGTAACAAGAGCGCGGGTGGTCGGTACCAAGAAAACATAAAAGTGGCCATTTTGACCCTAGATTTATCAAAAAAAAAAGTGTTCGCGTGATCCAACAGAGTTTGATTGTACTAATCCGTCAGGCACCGCGCAAGCGCACGCTCCGTGACGTCACGCGAGCTTCCGACGGGAACATAATTTTAATTTCGCTACAAATATACTGTTGCCTTTAAAAAAGCGATATTCAAGCAACATTCATCTCTACAACTTGGAAACAGCTGCCTCATACCAAAGTGGATTTACTATCGGGAATGTTTATTGACGTCACGGTCTGATAGAATGAATTATCTTAAGCTTCGAAAAGTTATAGTAGTTTGATTTAAAGTGATACTCAGTTTTCCTATCCAGCTATTTACATAATTACAATAAAAACGTAAATTTTATTCGTTAGTCGATCAACTTTCACGACGCGACCTTGACGTTTCCCATGGAGAATGACAGAATTCCATATAATAGTAGAAATATCAAAATTTTTTTCAAAAACAAGTTTAATAGATGCAGGTGATAACGCGCCACGGGAGAAGGCAATAAAGATACGGTACTGATTGTAATTAAACTTTATCTTTAGATGAAAGAACTGACGATAAATAAAATTTGTTCTTGCTATGATATGAACACACATTTCAACTAATTGGTCACTAGTTTTAAATATTGGTAAACTAAGTCGAGTTCTTTTCTTTATAGCATAAAGCCATAAAGAAAATATTATATTAGTATTGATTTAATAATCGATATTGCTAAATTTAAAGATATTGCTATTTTTCTAATAAAAAAAAAGGTTCTTATATAACATTGAGTAGCACAATAAGTCATATTTGTTACACTTATTTCGTATATAATTTTGGTATCATTATAAAATCTCACGCTCAAAAACATTTCAACAAGCCATTGCCCAGAAATTAGTCTAATTTCGATTGTCGTTTGTGATTTTCACTTTAATTAGTAAGAATTCATGAGAGAATTTTAATTTTAAATAGTGCTTATGATTTGTGAGACAGTTGGGCAACCCCCATTGTCTGATTCTCACCTCTAAAACAAAGGAGATCGTATATTTTTGGAGCATGACAGCACCTACAAGTACAATAATATACACAAAAATAAGATACTTCACATACGCATAATATAATACAAAGACCGAGGTCATAAACAAGGCACCGCTTGACGCCCGCTCAGTTTTAACTTACGTTAAAGTAGGTCCACCTAATCTTAACTATACGCACACATATGGGTTCCATCATTATTAATTATATTAAAATAATAATAAACTGTATTATTAATAATTAATTAATATCAAAATATATTCTATAATAGTCAAATATTTTATAATATAATTTTTACCTAAATATGTCCGCATAATTTAATAAATAATTTTCGGCTTCGACATTTGTTGATTGAACATCCATGTTTCGCTGGTCTGTAATTTAATTACACTTTGGAAAAACAAAAGCTCATTCCAGTTTACCCACTTTAACTTTTATCTACAGTTATTCAATGCATTTTAAACGCCGCGCCGTACATTAAACGTACATATAATAAAAATATATTTTTAACATATGCAACAATTTCTCCGTCATAGTTACGTTCACACATTCTCTTCTCTACCTATTTTATTTAACAAAATATATTATTTTAACGAGTTTTGTAAATGTTGCTTCAATATCACTAATGAAACAAATACAAATATTACAATATTCTACAGATATCTCGTTTTATAGTAATATAAGAAAAAAGTCAAATTTATAGATAATTATTGAGGCCAGCTGTGGCGCAGGACCACGAGCGTGCGGCCGTAAACGCGACAGGTTCAAAGTTCGATTCCCACTCAGGAAATTAGTAGTAACCAAGTAAAAGTGGAAAGCGGGGAACGGAACTACCTTAACACTAAGTTCCCAGGTGCCCTCTGCCTACCCTGCCATATACAGCATACAGGGAGGAAGTTAAACTAAATAAAATATTTATTAATTCATTAAAGAGCAATGTGAAATACGAGAGCAGGTGAAAACGTAACTACATTTGATTGAATGTCTATCTCCGACGTCCGTCGCCGACCGCGGTCGCACCAATCAAAAGTGCCGATAGTCCAACCAAGAGCTGCCATAAACCCATACTAATATACGCGTATTCGTTGCGTTGAAGACTTTTATGAGCAATTTAACAAGTGTCTCGTAGCCAGGGCCGGATTTGATTTATGCCCACATAACGTATGTTTACGATGTACCTTTATTATTTCTTGTATTCCACTAGCTGGTTCTAGGAGCTGATAATATTATTTTAAAGAATATTCAGATACGGCCTTTCAAGCATTATCTATTTGGATGTGATTAAAGCGATTTAATTGTACTTAGAACGGTATTTGTACTTAAAACATATACAGACATTTTTAATTCACCCAACACGATCTCGGAATAAAAGACGTCGTAAAGTTAAAAAGCCGTTATAATTATAATTTTACAATCACCGAACGCACATATCATTAAGCCAACGGCCTTGTTGTTAACTTAACAAAATAGATATACTTAAAAGGGAAAAGAACTTGTGACCTTTCGATGTTAAACTTGTCGTTTAAATCTTTAGGTATCGCCATCGAAGTTGGTCCCAACATAGGGATGTCGCACTGAAGTCAATTGGAGCCGCGCGCTGACGTGGATGGCGGGCGGTCACGTCACATCACATTTGAAATAGCCCAATGCACACGCACTATTGATTTACATATAATTCTAATGAAAGGGAAACAAGATAGTATAATTTACATTTTCATAGCTAAAAAGTTATAATTTTATACAAAGTTCCTTATCATAATAACTAATATTTAAATATAATCAGCTCATTCAAACAAGTTAATGCTTGAGGAGTTTGTGGTGCTTATTATCAAATACAATAAATTATCTCATTACGAATAAATATATTTGTGAAATATTTTTGTATGTTTCGTGATAATAATTTTGATTATAATTACACATTTTTCTCACATTTTAGATGAATTAGTATAAAAAAAACTAAAAATATATTGTTAAAAAAAACCAAATAAATTAACATTATTCTACCGTTTACGGAAGATGTGTGGGTGAGTGATATAAGATAGGGTTTTGACAATCTTTAACATTTCGGGAAATCGTATAAGATATGAAATTATACGACAAAATTAAAAATATAAAAAATATCACATTGCTACTTAGTTAATAAGTTTATTTTGGTACAAACGATAAACTTATAAAAATTATTAATATCATTCACAGACATTAGTCGTTATTTTCTAATTTAAGCCCTATAAACATGTACCTACAAGGTTAATTCAGCCAATTAGATTATATATATATATATATATATATATATATATATATATAATAAGAGAAAATGGCAACACTTTTCTTATAACGATTCATATAAAACTGTCGCGCGCACGCTTTCTCTCATCACTTATTCCCCACAAGCCGGGCGTCCCGTAGAGATGGACCATTGAGATGCGTACGTGCGCGACGTGCCAGTGATAGCACCGAGTGAGTTGTGACCGGGGTGGGCTGTAAAGCGTCCATCAGATACCACCACAGATGGGTGACGGCCCACGTGACGTCTCTGGGTGCCTAAATCTAGACGGAGAGCAAGAACGTCTCGTACCCACCTAAACTACGTTGTCATACGAGCTCGAGATAGGCAAATGCTTTAAAGAACTCACGGAAGTAGATTTTTATCTTACGCATAAAATACGTGTACAAGCGACTTAAGTTTCAGATAGACAATCAGCGAGTGCAATCCTCGGGCCGTTATAACTTTGTTTATTTACAAGCTTAAATTTTACTGTATACGTTAGAAGTTAAGCAAAGTTAAAGTTGTAATAATGTAAAAAAAAGCAGAGGTAAACATATGTAAATACATCTTTGTATACATTTATTATTAGTGAGTTAATTGTTTATATTTATAGATATATATGTATGTATATATATTGTATTAGGTCTGTTTGTTTCTATTTGTGTTATTATAATATATTAAGGGTACTAGCCTGTGACTGAAAACGCGACAGGCCGTGGATTCGATTCCTACTGGAGTAAATGTAACATTTAATATTTTCATTTCCTCGTTCTTGTCTGATACAAAGCGCGGCGTTGAGTTCCGCCATTCAACAGGCAATGCCTACAGATTGCGGCGGAAAGTGGGCAGTGTCTTAACACAAGTTTTATATAGTTTTATATACTTGGTAAAAAAAAAATAATTTATAATATTACACTTGTATACGTAGTTTTTAATAATGATTTAAAAAATCATAGCTTCATATATGATTGATATAGTATAAATGTTGAGTTTTTTTTATCAATGAAGAAAATTTATTTTATATTCTTTTAAAAACTAAATGAGGAATATATTATAAATAGTTTATAAATTAAGAAGGAGGAAGGAAAAGAATTGTAAACGGTGGTATATTTTGATAAAAGTTAATAAAATTGCACCTATTTAACCAGACCAACCGCGTATATTTAGCATTGTACTATATTTTTGGAAACTCGACGTTTCGAATACTTTACAGTAGTCCGCGGTCACGGGTAGACTGGTCCCCTTGACCACTTTTATGTTCATTTAAAATGTGTAATAATCGTGAAAATTAAAAAAAAGTCAGCTTCACTCTGTATCCCGCACACAGCAGTGAAGGCAGAGGTAACCTAGTGTTAAGATACTCCGTTCCCCACTTTCTGCCGAATTCTGGAGGCATTGAGTGTTGAGCGGCAGAACTCAACGCCGCGCTTGACCTCGGCACCAGAGCAAAGAAATAAAAATAAAAATTTAATTAAATATTTCATCTCCTCGAGTTTGGATCGAATCCACAACCAGTCGGTTTTACAGTCGCACTTCGTGTCGCTGCTCCACGACTGGCCTCAAATGTGAAAATCAAAGGTATTATTAATAAAATTCTTTTGTCAAAATCTTCATTTTATCTAATATATGATATAGAGATGTCGTAAACTGAACACCAGTGAAGATGTTTTATTACCACGCAAGAATTACAAAAATATATGTTTGCCTCAATAGAAAGTCTCTACTTTACACCCATCCACAAAATGCTCGCACGCTTTTTAATAAATCCGTGTCTTATACTTTTTAAAATTTATGTTATTAATTACAAGCAACCATGTACTTTCAAGGGTAGGCAGAGACCATGAAAACCTAGTGTTAAGACACTCCGTTCCCATTAAAACTTCCGTACTACACTTTATGTCGAATTATGTGTTGAAGTATTAAAAAAAAGCATTTATTGAGAATCGAATCCACAATCTATCGCGCTTACAATAGCACGCTTCTGTAAACGCTCTTGTAACTGTTCATATAAGTATATTTTTAAGAAGTACTTAATGGTTTTGCTTATTTAACATTATAGTAACGTTCAATAGTTTGACCATATAAAACATATAAAATTCAGCTCACCTGAAGTAGTCGTTTTTGCAAAAAATATTGCTATCTCGCGCATAACATCTCTGTTCCGAGTCCAGTGGCATCTTGCACTCGTAGCACCGCAAGCAGGGCGTGTGCCAGCGTCGTTCTAGAGCCAAGAGGAAATATCTGTCCGTGATCCTGGCACCGCAGCCTGCACAGCCATCATCAGCCGGCGGCGGCGGAGGCTCATCTGGGGGCTCCCTCTTACGACACGAGGTGCAGTCGCGAGGCGAGCCCGGGGACGCTACGGGCGCCACTGGCGACAACTCGGCGCCCGCCTCGTATGCCGAAGATAGGTACCGCTCACTCTGTTGCTACAACAAATAAATTTTTGACTCTCAAAATAATGTATACGTATAAATAAATATGAAATACACATCTCTAAATTAAGCTCAAATACGAGGAATTGCGTAAGATTTTTCGTATAAAATTGTGATTTTGGTAAACATAAAAAAAACTAGACATACAAAGAGACACATTCGTACATACGTAGCCACTTATAATACCCACTTATTTATTGAGGGTTAAAAAGAAAACTTCAACTATTCATGTTTACTTTTATAAATACCTTTTCCATTTGAATACATGCAGATGAAAAATATTTATTGTATCTATTTGCAGGAAGGAATATTTATTCCCGATACGCTTCCAATGAACTATATTAAATAGAAATATAAATTTTAAATTGTAATTATTTTATCTCTTCCAAGAAGTTCAGGCAGTCTAGGCTTGTATAGTGTTTTTTATTGAAGTTAATAAAATTAAAGTAAGCTTTTAAGTGATTTTCAATATAAAATAACCCAAGATTTTTTAAATAGTTCATAAAATGTGTAATATAAAAACTAACGTTGCGGTTGCAAGGTAAACGTCGCTGAAGTATTTACTGCACGATTACTCAAACTACAAAACCCAAAACTAAACTTTTAGAAAACTAAAAAAAAATAGTTTATATTTTAAAAACCACACTTCCAGGTAGAGACAAAGTTTTTCTCTTAATTTTTTTTCGGCTTCACGTTGTGTACCGCATTGGGCAGGGTAATTAGAGGGAGCCTAATGCTAAGACACTCCGTTCCCTCCCCATTGCTCTTTAAAGTCTTATAAACAGTTGGTATCACTATCATGTGGTAACACTATCAAATATATCTTTTTACGTTTTAATTTTTATTATTTTTATTTTTAGGTACACACCATGGAAACAGATTTTCCAACGTTAATTTGCCTTTCGCCGGATGTCCTTATAAAGATGTTTTAAATTAACGCTAAAGACGCAGTCTTACATCAAGTACAGGTAAAGCATGTGGCGTACTAAGTTGATGACTATATATTGGAGACATTTGCGTAAACAATATTTAGAGTTGGGACAAAATATTCATGATTTGGAGCTCGATTTGTTCATTAATCATTTCTACTGTTTTTTGTAATAATGGTGTTTTCGTGTAGGTCAAAAGTCAAAAGTAAAAGTCAAATAATTTTATTCAAAATAAAAAGTTACATACTTGAACGTCAAACGAACGTTTACCACCAGTTCACTAAAGTTAATGCCTCTTAACCTGAGAAGAACCGGCGCATGAAACGAGGCGGGACATATTTTTTTTAAATCAATTATATAAAATCATATTTTGACGTTTCTATATAGGTGTTTCTATGTAGGTATAACTGGTATATATTATGTTAAAATTCAACACTAATATCGTGCCGGATAAAAAAAGTCATTTAAGATAAGACAATTGTCAAGAGACAATCAATAAATCAAATGTAGTAAATTATAAATAGTTATTATAAAAACTGTTTGTTAAACAATTAACTACAAATCAATATTTTTTACATTTTTTTTTTTTGTTAAATTCATACGGTTTCATGTAACGTTCATAAAAGGTGATAGGAGTGCATAGTTGTTCTATAATCGTTAGTCAAGCCAAAGTCAATTTTATTTAAAAATATAATCTTTTTTATAAAGATTTTAATTTTCTGTAAATATATTTTTTTAGTTTCATAGGCAGAGGGAACCTGGGAACCACGTGAATTCCCACTTTCCACCTAATTCTTGGGGGAGTGGGTGTTGAGTTACGGAACTCAACGCTGCTCAACTCAAGCTTTGCCTGTTTACTAGAGCGAAGAAATTAAAATATATAATATTTAAATTTTTCGAGTAGAAATTGAACCCACATCCGTCGCAATTACAGTTATACGCTTGTTCCCCTGCGCCACGACGGCCTCAATATTAAATTTGTTTCTTTACAATTTATATAATATATAATTTTATATTCGTATAACATTTTTCATATCTAAAACAAGAATCTCATAGTGAAACTACACAAATAATCACATATTTTAATTACAAGCATAGATTTAATTTATTTTGCTATTTGTATGTTAAAAATATAAAATTTTATGCCATCCGTTGTTGCAAGGGTAGAAACATTTGACTGCAAACGTGGCAGGTAGCTTCAAAAATATTTGCTAAATTCCATCAATCGACACGCCATATTCCGGAACTTGGCGAAACTCGGAGAGTGGAGTCTTAACACTAGGCTGCCTCTGCCTACCCTCCACGCGCGGGATATAGCGTGAAGTCGAAAAATAAATGGAAACGTAACCCCTGAAAACTAGCAACATAACCTTAAAGCAAGTCGCTTAGAATTTAAAAAATAAATCAAAATAAATCAGCTTCACGCTGTATTCCGCACACAGCAGGGTAGACAGAGGGAACGTAGTGTTAAGACACTCTATTCCCCACTTTCTGCCGAATTCTGGAGGCATTGCGTGTTGAGTGGCAGAACTCAACGCCGCGCTTAGCCTCGACACCAGAGCGAAGAAATGGAAATATAAATTTAAGTAAATATTTCCTCTCCTCGAGTGGGGATCGAACCCACAACCAGTCGGTTTTACAGTCACACTTCGTGCCACTGCGCCACGACTGGCTTAGAATTTAGAAATATAAAATCCAGATAGGTACCATCAGAACACGTTTGATCAACATAATTATTATTACACTTACATGAATTTTAATTGAATGAGCAATAACTAATAATGGGATTTGAAGCCGGCGAGCTCCGACGCGCATCGTGGCGCGAAAATTACATCCAATTTGATTCAATTACCAAAAACACAATGGCTTAGTAACTTTTACGTGATGGTGGTGATTTTTTATTATTCATACGATAATGACCATGGATATCTTGAATTTAATATTTATTACTGGCATCTTTTCATAAACCATATATATATACACATATTTTATTTTGCTGACTATTTGCAGAAAATATCGAGGCGTAACTATTATATGTACCTACATATTATTGAAAAAAAAAATTAACTCGTTAAAAAGTAGAAGCTATTTATTATTTTCGAATTAACTGTTTAACCTGATTGCGGATTTAAGACGGAAAGCGCAACTTGAAATATACAGCACTGGTTATAACTTACGCAATTACTTGCCGACGGAAAACAAACATCTATAAAATCTTAGCTAGTGCTAGTACGGCTGCATACAGGCGTGCTCTAAACACAAAGGCAATTCCAAGTCAAAAATTATATATTTTTAAACTGATCACATGACATCTCAATTTATATATATGTATATAATTAATGCTATTTTAATATATTTTCAGTTGAGTCTGTTTCGGTATTTTGTGGCTGAAGCGTCCTTGCTTTTATTACTACAACTAGAGAGAACTAAAAGCAGTTTAAGCCTTTATTCTTTAAATAAACACATATATATGAATATAGAATGTTATAAATATTATAATAATATATAGATGTAAGCAAAATATCAAACATTTCTGCTAGTAATCTCGTAAATGTATTTGATGGTTAAACTTAATTAGAAAATATTATTTTTAATTCATGTTTAGATTTCCCCTTTTCCGCCTACAGGATTACCTTTAAAGCTTCGTTTAATATGGTTTTAATATGTTTGTAAGTTTAATGTATTCTTTTCCTGTTTAATATTACAAAAATTGCAACAAGCAATAATTAATCCATTAAAAATGTATCTGTAGAAATAGTTAAAATCATAATTAAAATAAAATGCATTTAAGAAAAATATTATAAGAGCTATAACGATAACATTTACCTACAGTAATAAAAATATTTTCCATTAACTAGAGAACGTTCATGAAAATCATACTCCATTGACTGTACGACTATAAATATGAAGAAACCAGTCAAGTGCCAGTCAGACTCACCCACGGATTACTAGTGAACAGTAAATATAATTTATACAAAATTTACCAACTTAAGTTTGCACTAATTTTGTATGAAATGAACTATAAATATAACTTTGTAACATTTTTTCCTATGACGACGTTTTCCTATAAATTTCCAATTTTCGGTTTTTCTTTTTTCCTTGTTATAAAACAAGTTCACACTTTTTGTCCATTTTTAAAAATTCTCGGCCAACGATATACTTCTCATTATACAGAAAACTCCCTATAGGTATTGATAATGCGGCGAAATTCATAGTATGCGCCACAAAAATGGAGCATAAATCTTCGTATCTTTTGATTGCTTTGACTTAAAAGCTTATTCTGCCCTTTAAGGAGAAGCAGAACTGGATATTTGATATTAATATCAGCTTGATCTACAAAAAAAACGGACAGACCGACAAACACACAAACATAGACATACAGACAAACCGATAGATAAACGGACAACAAAGTGATCTTAAACGGGCTCCGTTTTTTTTCTTTTGGTGTATGAAGTCCAAAAATAATTCAATTTTCTACTTTACGTAACTTTGTTATATTCATAATGCATTTATGTTAGAATTGCTATCAATTATCCTGCCGTTAGCATTTACATATTTTTACATATTGCCAATATTTTATTTGAGCATAATAGATAAAAATTATTGCAATAAAGCATAAGAAATAATAATAACAATAACATTCAACATAAAAAATAATAATAACATTAAAGGTGTTATACTTATAAATTTTTACCGATTGACATATGCGAGGATTTCAAACCTGACACCTATTATCTAGACATTATCTCATCAACTGGATGTACCAAATCCGAAGAAAACGAACTATAAACCAAAATAACAAACAAAATCCACAATAATCATTTATTGTGGATTTACTTAAAAATATATTTCTTATAGCAAGCATATTTACCTTGAATTTATAAAATAAGTACTAATATTATTTATAGAAAAGAAAAATTAAAATCGTATGTAAAATTATAAAGAAATATTGTAAATATTGAAGTAAATGTTGTAATGTCTTCGTTTTATTTCTCTTGAACAATAATAAAGAACTTGCCGTGTACTTAACGGAGATTCTATTTTATAGTTAATCTCTGATGCGATTTCTAAGAATTTTGCTAAGCTGGAAGACCACAAATTTGTGATTAACGCTTATATTGTTTTCAAACTAACATTTTTCTTATAGTAAAATAGTTTCTCTATAGGTATAGTCATTTTTTATTTTCACTGTTTACATTAACGGTTTATTGAATTAATCTACGTTTTTTATTTATATACTTCACATAGATTAGGTAAGATATATATATATAGAAATATATATAATATGTACGTACATACATTGGTACCTTAATGAGTTTTTATATATTTTGGCGCTACTCTATATTTTTTTACCTAACAAAGAAAAATAAATGTTCTATAACTCCATTATAAATTCAAAATAGAGATTCAAACTGTGCGGGGAATATAATTTTGTTTAAGTAGTTTATATTTTTTGATATTCTATCCTCATATGTTTAAAAATTTAAATCTATGCATATAATAACTGTAACTCATCGCTATCCGTATATGGAAAAAATATGACAAATCTATCGTTAGCGGCATTTATTAATGTAATAGATTATAGAACACAAAACGATAATTATTTTTTTTATCCTTTTGTCTGTGCGTTTGTGCACCCTAGTCTCAGAAACAGTTTGATTGATTTAAATGTAGTTTTCACTATTTTATTTTGACAAACTTTTCCTTAACATTAAATGTTAGTATTATATAAATCGTTACATAAATAAAGCAGTTGTATCAATACACAGCATTCCATGCGTCAACATTGATAGAGAATAAGCGTTTTATTAAATTGGCTGAAACTTTAGTTTTCAGTGTATGGAATATCCATATACCGAAAACTAAATTTAATCTTTAAAATGATAATGTTATTAGATCAAGTAACTACTTGAGATGTAAAAAGAAATAATTTTGTAGTACAAGCGAGCCACGCCGCGGGCGGGTCGCTAGGTATAAATGATAATTCTTGGCACATCATGTCGAAACAGAAGGTGGGTTATAACTATAAGATTTAATATAATCTTAATTAATACTATAAAATTATATTTTTTATATCAGTAGTAGATCGTCTGTCTATTCGTCGTAAATAAAGCTAGATCTTAAAAATCAAATTGAATCATTTGACATTTTATGATTTTACTTCTTATTCAATAAAATCGAAGGTTTAGTAAATCATAAAAATGTCTTTATCGTCAGATAGTCTAATAAATCTATCTTATAACATTGTTGTCTATAAGGTAGGTTACCTTGTTTGGAACCTAATTAAACCGATAAAAACACCTATACGTGAAATAGAAATTTCAATTTACCAAAAATTGGATCTTATTTTAATGATTTTTCTATAACATAATATAGTAAAAAAATATAAGTAGCAAAAAGAAAATTAGAAACTTTTGTAACTAAAAATTGAACACTTATTTCAAAATAAAGCTTATATCACGCACTCCTGTTACTTCAAACAGCAGTTTAAAATTTTTCAAGTCAAATTTATATTTACTAATATATTTATTTATAATTGTAAAAAAAAAAATCCAAAAGTACCCACACCATACATTTACTCCATTCGAATTAATTTAAAATTCCCAATTTTTTGTTCTCTTTTATCATAATAAAAGTCAATAAATAAAACTAATGTATGTAATTAAGAAGTTAAGCGTGTTGTGTGTGATTTATTTATGCGTGGGTACTATAAATAAAAGTTAAATAAATAAATAAATAAAGATTGTATATGGTTAGCGAAGCCGTCGGCAAAAGGTTAATTATCCACCAAATGGTGATAAAAAACTTAGGGCCAAATTGAATTCTTATGTCTTAAAGTTTTTCTTTTTCAAATTTTATTGTACCAACACTAGGTTTTTAAATTTTATTGACGCTACTTGCTAAAATCGTAATGGGCAATTTTACAACTATATAGATATCTACATATAAATATATGAAAACTGTCATTTCTGTACATTTGTATAACTATATATGGAGATATAATAAAATATTTTTACTGACTCTACTAACTATACTGACTCTACCATATTAATGTAATTTTGTTTATAGTAATATCATATGTAGAAAATGGAAATTTAAATAATATTTTTGTTTATTTTACTCCATACTAGTCATAGTAGCACATCAAATGTTGTATTGCTGTATAGTAATTTCACTATTAACCTTCAAAAGATTTCAACGATATCTTCCTGACGGTAACATTTTGATGCTACCTCTATGTAACTCTATGTTATAAAACTAACATTATCCTATTATTATTTGGTTTAAATAAGGAAAGTTTATTATAATGTTTATTTATAACCAACAATTATTATATATTTTTATTAAATTATTTTTTTTAAATAATATTATAATATATGAGCATTAAAAGTTTCGTTACAATTAGCTACATGTTATGCGCTCAAGTAATAAGAAATGTTTAATATAACGCTTAAGTAAACAGAAATATACACTTTATGGTTTATTATTTTTCAAATCCAATATTCACTTATAATCTTAAACCATTCTTAATATTATAAGATTGTCAAAAATATAATATTATCATCATTATTTACACTATAGTAGTTTCTTATTGTTCATACAATAATTACAACAAACTTATTAATAAAGGTTCATTGACTACGCTGATTATTTAGTACTGAACTTTTAAGCTGGTTACGAAAGTTTCAACTCATAAATAACACAGAGATAACAACAGAGAGTAAACATGAGTCTCACCCAGTGCATCGCCCCCCTCTCTTCGTACACTCCCATCTGGGGGTCAATTTTTCCGTTTTGTATTTTCGAAGGTATGGGCCTCTGCCCCACTACACTGAGCACTCACACGCGGGCATACCGTGCGCGGCGCGTCGCGGCGGGCGAGCGACTGAGACTGTGCCCGCTGCCGGCCCGGCTAGCGCCCGACGGCGCTCGGCGCCCTCGGGGGAGGCCCGGCCCCGCCCTCGGCGCCGCCTCCCGCTCCCGCTCCCGCTCCCGCTCCACCCGGCGCGGTCGATGCGGACACGAGCCGACTTTTTTTCATAAAGTTGTTATTGAATTTTTGACGCAACTTTTTTTTGCAAATTTGTAACGAATTGCGGCAAAAGTGGCTCACTCCAAATAGTTTTAGTGCGACCGATCGAGTGTTCGCGCTATATGTTGGTATATTGATTTATTTTTCTAGTTTTCCGTTGTATTGATCGCTCGTAGCTTAATGTTAGACATTGGCAAGTTAAAAACATTGAGAAACCTACAAAAATATATATATATCTTTATTGAATTCAAAAAAGTTATTTTTACTTGGCTTACGAGTGCAGACCAAACATAATAAAAAAATCAATATGATAAAATAAACAGGTACTAGTAAGTACTACCAATAAACTCTGGTTTCACATGTATCTACGTATATTGTTGTACAATTAATTGACACTTACCTACTTAATCGTTGGGGATGTTTTTCAATCATAAATGACCAAATGATTTAATTTAACACCAAAGATAGTTAAGTAATATATTTATATGGATAAAATATTGCAGTTACAATAAACAACTATACCTACAGTTCGATGTCAATCGTGGCTCAGTGGTGCAGGCGTGTGACTGTAACAGCGATAGGTAGTTGGTTCAATTCTCACTCGAGTAGTAGAGTTCCGCTACAGAACACGCAATGTCTCCAGAAATGTGAAATGCCTTAACAATAACCTCTTTCGTATCCTGCTACATGCTATACACAAAAGCGTGAAGCTGAAGAAAAAAACATATAGATACCTACCTAGTTATAGATATTACGCCATTAGTGTAGCCAGCCATAGTCGAGGCCAGTCGTGGCGCAGAAACATAAGCGTGCAGCTCTAAGCCAAATAGATTGTGGGATTCCCACTCGAGGAAATAAAATATGTATTATTTTCGATATACTCGCTCTGGTAACGAGGCAAAGCGCGGTGTAGAGTTCCACCACCCGACACGGAATTTCTCCGGTATCCGGTACACTTCGGTTCCACTGTACGCCGAATTCTGGAGTTCATTGCGTGTAGATTGGCTGAATTCAATTTGGAGCTATGCCTATTAATTACTCAAACGGAAATCAAACCCACAACTATGCACGCTTACAGTCATAATATAAAGTTAGTAAAAAAGTCTATTTACATAGTAATGTCTAACGTCATTATATTACTTAAAAGCTGACTGATTTTATATGCACATTAAACCTACTTACACTTTACAAAACAACTGTTGTAAAAAATTCAAAAAAGTAGATAGGTACTTTCGTCAAAATTTACAACCTGTGGCCTTTAGTTGATCTTAACAGCGGATACTTTAGATACCTTACTGTAGGTATCCAAAAATAATACATACAGATACCTATAAATAATAGACCACGAAAATTTCAAATACTACATAGATCCTATGAGCTATGAGCTTAACATAGTTTTTTTTGAAATTTTTTAAATATTTTAACCTTGTGTTATAAAAAAATACCTACTTACTTATTTTAATATGCAATATGGAACAAATAATATGCAAGGAGCAGGAGGCAGAAGCTTAATTCCATTATTTCTACTCTTTTTTTTTTGTTTGTCAAAAAAATAAGGTCGCTTTATTTTTTTTCTATAAAAACAACTTTATATGTAACAACAATTTTATTATAAGTCCAGTATTTATAAAATTTGTTGAGATCGAGAACATTTGCTTTTACCTGGAATGATAGAGTTCAAATTTATTAATTTTTTTTTTCAGCTTCACACTGTATCCCAGTAGGGTAGGCAGAGGGAATCTAGTGTTAAGACACTGCGTTCTCCACTTTCCGCAGAATTCTGGAGGTATTGCGTGTTGAGTGGTGAAATTCAACACCGCGCTTTGCCTTGTCACCAGAGCGGGGAAATGAAAGTATAAATTTAAATAAATATGTCACTCTTTCAAATGGAGATCGAACCCACAACCAAGTCAATTTTGCAGTACACTTTGTGTGTCTGCGCCACGATTAGCCTAATTAAAATTTAATAAATAAAAAATTACTAAGGTGTATTAGAATTACCATAGGAATCTATTAGAAGCAAATTAGAAGAAAAAAAAAACAAATGATTACATAACTTAATCTTTTTTACATTTATATTTTATTTTTATAAAGTGAATATTATCTTCGAACTACATTGGCAAATAAGTAAACGAAAGAGCACGGTATTATGGCGTTCGTCAAAGCTTTTTAAGCATCAGCAGCAGTTATTAAAATATTTGTTTATACTCACTTTACATTTCTTTTTAACTGATTACGTACGGTATTTTAAATAATATAGGTACGTAATACATATCTAGTACTTAATATACCCATATTATAAAAAAAAAGTAAAAATGTAATAATAAATAGGTATCTATTACGCGCATTAATCTTATAATTTATTATTCAGAAAATACATTTCAAAAATCATCTTATTGTTTTTATATGGCATTTTATTATCCACAATAAGGAATGTTTACTAGCCTATATGATAGGCTCCATGGCTCCATAAATATGCATTAGCGTATATAGAGATATTTTGTGGGAGGAGAGGGGACCTTTGAACAGATATGATCAGGTAAAAGTTGTTTTTATTTATTTTTCGGGGTAAATTTTATTTTAGTAAAACTTCTGTGTTGGGCACAGCCCACCCGGCTCCCCCTTCCTATGCCGATGTAGATATAGCAGGCATGATAAATATACATAGATAGGTATATGTATTAGGTGTATAGACAAAATTTTTGATATTATTAAAATTATAGAAAGTTGAAAAACAAAAATAAATGCAATGAAAACTAAATTTTAAAATCCTTGCCCACAAAATAATAACAAATAACTATTTAAGCCGTAGTATATCAATGGCTCGTAATTGTAATTTTGAATTCACGGCTGCCATCTGTGATCGAAACGTCGTACTACTTTGGCTTCACTGTTTTTGAATGAGATGAGGAGTAGTTCTCCGAAACACAAAGTTAAAGTTTCTTATGTTTACTCATTAATAATAAATTATTTTAAGAAGATGAATATCATTTAACATACCTAACTAAATATTAAACAAGAAGTCTAGACAAGTTTAATGATTAAGTTTTTACAAAAATATATTTAAAAAAAAAAACTTCAAAAATACGTGTTGTTTTGGTGTATTCCCAGATATTTTCTTTTCAAAAATATATAAATATATTTATAATTAAATTACTTTAATATTTTTTTGCTATTTTTAATAAAATAAGTCTATACTTAAAGCTTTCATAAGAAAATGTGATTATAATTTAGGTGAAGCTATTCAAGCATCGATGAGTCTTAAATTGCATTCTCCTTATCATCGTTCTCGTAATTCATCAATCAAAAAAGCCAATGACGCTGGTTGAAAACAATGATTTTATATGAAAAATAGCAATAACAATTAGGAAGAATAATGATTATTGACTAGATGAATGGATCTGATCTGAGGTTGTAGTCCTGTAAGATAAAGAAATGTACCTAATATCAAAAAAATTGTGCGTAAACTCTTCTCGGATTCTATTCTTATTTTTCATTTAGTCTCAGTGCAATGGAACCACTACAATTATTATTACAATTTTTTCCATGCACAAAAGTACAAAATTAACTGTTAATTTCACTGTTACCACTTATCAAACTCTTTGCACCTACATGCTATGCCTCATGATTTTTCGTGATCTATCTCGTTTTTTAGGGTAACCGAATTCTCTTAATTTCTGTTGCTAAAAAATGCCCAACTTTCTCTTCTACTTCAGATGTCTTGGTATTTCGTTTTGTGCTTTGTAGATCATTCTTGAGATATATCTATTCTCCTAGCTAGCTAGGGTTTGGAATTTATAAGAATTTATAAGAATTTAAAAAATTGTTTTTTGATCTAACTTGTTTAAATATTGGTTCACTTTCTCGCACGTAACGCTTATATATCTATCCTAGGTAGACATGGCGCGTAGCTAAGAGCTATCCCCTCGAAATCTCCCATGTCTGCTAGTTGTATTTTTTTAATATTTTATCCCTTTCTTTCTTAGAATTTTTACGCTTCATCTTCATAAGTAGATACTTTTTTGGTGCTTTTATAGATCATCCTTTTTCTTTTCTAAAATGATTTATCCAAGGCCTATATACGTATGATCCTAACATACTTTCTTCTTTTTCCCTACAGTGTATTTTACTTTATTATCCCACCAAATGTCATGCTTTTTGGTGCAGCTTCGTTTTAATTTACAATATATTTCTGTCGCTGCTTCCCTCATCTAATCCTTAAGTATATTGGCAAAGCATACATTAATATTTAAATCTCTTGTTTCACAAGTGTCTAATATTTTGGAAGCACTTTTCTTATTCCTCTTTGATGGATTGATCTTAAAACTTCCAGTTTCTCATGCGATAATTCGACTTCAAGTTAAAGTTCGGACGCCTCCTGCGGCTGCCTCAAAATTAAAAGCTCCCTTATTCTAGAAACAACTACATATTGGTCTGTTCCCATAACAGTATCCTAAGCACTCGCGTGTCTATAACTCGGCCTTAAATACACTGATGCATTAAGAATATTTCAATCTTGCTTACTAATACTTTTCTCGATGAGAATGAAGAAGAACGTGCGAATGGTTGAGTGATGAAGAAGATCACGTAAAAAGCATAAGGACCCCCCGAGGGCATGAATAAAGAGGTTGATGACAATGGACGAGGTGAAAGAGGTATGAATAAGAGGAGAATTGTACAGCCATCTGGCGTATTATGAATAACCAGTAAGAAACTGGCGGTAAATTCGACTGCCGTCACCATTATACTCGCAATCGAACTCGCAACTAATACCCACAATGTGTCACGATAGCCTGAAAATAAATGTTGAAGAGAAATATAAATATTTTCATCAGCATACCATCCCAAGGTTCGATACGCGCTCTGGTAGTGCTATATGGATAAAATGCTTGATCAGTTCCTGAAACATTTTCCACGTGTGGTAGAAGCCACTTGCTTGCGTAACAAGAACTCATAAGGCAGTACTTTGCGCAATCCTCACACGGGGTGCGGTCAGTTTTGTAGTGTAACCAACCGTACCACTCTGGGGTTATCTAGAAAATTGTTGAAATTTGTTGGTTTTTATCAAAAATAAAATATTAAAAAAAAAGATAAATGTTACACGTAAGTAAGATTTCCTTACATACTAATCTTATAATTAGCACGATATAGCAGAGGATGCCTAGTGTTAAGCCACTCCGCTCACCACTTTCCGTCTAATTGTAGAGGCACGTGTTGACTGGTGGAATTCAACGAAGAAGTGAAAATATTTCTATTATATTTCATTAACTAGAGTGGAAATCGAACCCACAACCCGTCGCATTTAGTCATACGCTTGTGCCGCTGCGCCACGAGTGACCTCAGTAAAACACCTTAAGTTTTGAAATAGTATAGTAGACAGTAAATACAGAGATATTATTTATAATAATTACTTCACGCTGTATCCCGCACACAGAAGGATAGGCAGAGGGAGCCTAGTGTCAAGACACTCCCTTCCCGACTTTCTGCCGGATTCTGGAGGCATTGCGTGTGGCAGAACTCAACGCCGCGCCTTACCTCGACACCAGAGCGAAGAAATGAAAAAATAAGAGATTCGAAGAAAATATTTCATCTCCTCAAGTGGGGATCGAATCCACAACCCGTCGGTTTTACACGTGCACATTGAATAGGTACCTACGTATGTATATTTAGGAAAAAAAATGTACCTATTTATAAAGACAAATTAGAGACATATTATTTGATATACCTAGATATCGTGAGGCGTTTCTCTCTTGTACACGCTAATATCTCAAAGTACCTATTTACTATTTTTACTACAATCTGGGCGTAGGTAATATAATGCTACCAGCATTCTACAACTCATTTTAATTACTCGTGATGTAAAAACATGATTAATTGACCAGCTAAACTATAGGAAATAAAGAAACGTCGCCTTAACTGAAGTTATTCAAAATGAAGATCTAAAAGTCAAGAATCAGTAAGTTTTAGACCGATTATAAATCGATTATAATGGCAAGGAACATAAAAAAGGCTTTGAGTGACTAGTATTGCCATAAACTAGAGTCACACTGAGACTAACTTGACTCGCATCATACTGCCACTTTACGGTCGGAGCGTACTCAACCCACCGACTGCGTCCCAGCATGTAGTAGTCGCTCTGGTAATAATTGTTTCCAAAACTGTCACTGCCCATCCACTGGCCAACCTGTTAAATCAAATTAAATCAGCTTCACGCTGTATCCCGCACACAGCAGGGTAGGCAGAAAGAACACTGCGTTCCTCACTTTCCGCCGAATTCTGGAGTCATTGCGAGGCGTGTTGAGTGGCGGAACTCAACGCCGCGCTCTGCCTCGACACCATAGCGAAGAAATGAAAATATAAATGTAAGTAAATATTTAATTTCTTCGAGTGGGGATCGAACCCACAACCAGTCGATTTTACAGTCACACTCTATGCTCCTGCGCCACAACTGGCCTCTGTTGTTTGATTAAACCTACTATGATTATTATGTATACCAAGAAAAAAGGACATTTTCTAGGAGTGGACTTTTTTATCTTTGAACAGACATGTTCGTGTAGTTTTTTATTTATCTGACTAATTTAGGGTTAATAAAAATTCTAGGGCATTCCTACGAACTAGAGTAGAGAAGGTAGGGGAGCGAAGACCTCTAGTCGACTATAAGGTAATCCATCCAAAGACAATAATCGTTTTTTTTATGATACTTTTTATGGTATATTAATCATAAGGTATCGTTAATACTCCTTCCCATATATATTTTTAGAAATTTGTTTTGCGTCGCCAAATCTATCAGTCACTCAGTAACTGTAGTTTTATATATAGGTATGTTTAGATAGTACATACTATTATCAATTTTTCAAGTAAATATCAACATCTACGCACATTTTAAATTTAATACTACATCAATATTAAAAAATTAATTAACAATTTCTTCTAATTTACTACAGCCCCACGTCTAACTGTGAACGTACCTACTTTAATAACACTTTACCTACTTTCAAGGTGTCAGTACGCCACAGTTTGAAGAAGGCTTTGAAGGGGCCGCCGTTGTATATTATAATCTTCACTAGACGCGCCCATTTATCAAGTGCTAAAAGTTTTATAACCATTGTTTTTGTTTTCTAAATTAAAGACAGCAACACATTACAATAATTTGATTAATTGACAGTGTCGTATTAATTGAAAATGACAGCCATATTCAAAAATGGAAAACCAACAGTGACAGGGCAATACTTTGTTATTAAAATACCGTGATTTTAAATATGATGAAAAATAAATTTTACTTATAATGAAATTTAATAATAATCAGATATTTATTTAGTCAGTAACTTCTTAAAAAAAATTACAATGTTTTTAATGGATGCATACACATTAGTGTATATTATTTAAATATAAATCACTCTATATTTAAAAAATATATATTTGGAATAAAGTAAATAAAACAACAATGAGGAAAAGCAAAGTAATAATTTAATATTTTCTAACAACCTCTTGTTAAATATACAGGTTACTCACAGCCTAATATGAAAAAAAAAAGAAAAAATACGATTCAACTTAAACAAGTTAAGTGGAAGTTCGATGTGGTTACCGAGGAAGACAATGCGGAAATATAAAAAAATGTTTACATTGCACTGTGCCTTATAAGGTTAATTCTAACATTTTAATTGTGATATTTACTTAATAATTAAATTAGAAAATGATGTTTTTCAATGATCATACAATTTTTATAAATAACTTTAGAAAACGTATAAGACACAATGACTAGTAATAGATTCGTAAACACCTAAACACTACAATATTAAATTATAATAATAAGTAACAAAAATTTCACATCTTAAAATTAAGCAATACTTTCTTCTTAAGTCCCTTCCTATAATACCCTCCTATAGAATTTATATTTATTTATACAGGATGACTCTAGCTCGATGGATAAACTATGGCCTAGGGGAGGGCTTCAATTCAACAACAAAAAGTGAAAATATTAATTTAAATAATATTTCATTTTTTTGCTATTTAACACGGCTGGTTGAGGGTTCGATCCCCACTCGACAATCGAACATACATACATCAAACAACATATTTTGTGCCTGGCCTCTATATTAATCTTAAAATCATAAATTTCCAAATATCATCTGAACCATAGAATGTACATGCACAATTGGATTTGAAATTCACCACCCCTGGGCCCCTATTGACCCATAGAACATAATGTATACATCCCGTATTAATCCATTTTTGGCGAAATATAGTGCCCACAATAACTTAAGTTCTACATATGCTCACAAACTCAGTAGCTTACTCATTTTATGATAATATTTTTTTCAATTTAACGAGTTTTAAAAATATAGCACTCGTTTTAATGGCAGAGATTAATTTACAGATCAAAAAATAAAGAAAAATATTTTTTAAGACAATTTAACCAATTCAAAATAATGAACTAATACTAAACATCTAACATTAACATAATATAAATAAAAATAAGTACAATTATTATGGCTTCGCAAATTGGCATTTAGAACATATTTTAATTAATAAACAACTTTTTCTACAACTTGATTCTTATTATACACGATCATATCTACAAATATATTTACAAAATCCCGATTTACTATAAAGTATTCTGTTTTAACCTCAATGAAACAAGTCACAATAATTTTAATTATCAAAATTAATCACGCTACCAATTTAACTATTAACCAAAATAAATATATTTTTTATTACAGTGTAAGTGCTTAATAGAAAATGTCACATTTATTTTAGGTGCGAGTACTGTAACTTTTTTGACTACTAGTTGTTGAGAAACATTTCAAATTTACAATAACGAGAAAATAGAAGATAAAAATTTATGACAAAGTACAGTTACATATCATAAAACCTATATGTACAAAACTATAATATATCAATATAAGTGTAACATAAAACAAACATGTAAAAACGATATAAAAAAAAACGAAAGTAATCTTTTTATTATTTTTTAAAAAAAAGGGAATCGAAAATAAATTAATAATAAAACTATGAACTGTCAAACAAAAAGCTGGAGTCATCAGCGATATAAATCTAAATTATTTGACGATAATGAATAGTGTAGTACATGATCGAGGTGAATTAAAATATAATAAAATATAAAATATATTTTGTTATTTTGACAAGACAAAATAGTTAACAAAAATAATAATTTGGCACACCTATGTATTATATGGAAGAACCGGAATAATACATTGAAGTATAGCATTGTAATGAACTTCCATTAACCATTCAAAGGTCAAAAGTCATTTGTCTTAATAATAAAAAAAATGTAAATATTGATTTTAAAAATATAGTTATTTTCTTGAAATATTACAAATTATTGTTTTAAACCGAAACATATTATTATTTAGAAATACATATTTTTAAATCATAATTATATATATATATGTATTAGGTTACCGTTTACGATTTTATTTAGATTAAAACAATATGAACTAAATTATACTTGTATGTGCATCGATACCAGCTGGAGCTCGCTTCACACATTACAATCTTTATTTAAGAACCTAAATCTATCATTTTTCATATTTTTCGCAGTCAATTTCAAAAAATCGAATACATATTACAAAAGTATTTCCGTGAACATTCTCTTACATTATATCAGTACATTTGTATTTACCATACACAGTAAATACGTTACGTCCAAATACTGTTCCACCACACTCCTTAATATACTAAGCGTTGTGTTTTTACATTACACATCTACAATGTATGAATGTACGTGTACCGTACGTTCTAAATTCTTGGCATACACATTGGAAGATACTTGTAATTTAGAATTCTAAATACATTTTTAAATTTGTATAGTTCCCTACAATTTTCATGTTATTATCAAACATATACTAATACTATAATATAATAAATTAAACTTAAATATAGTTTTTATTCCAAGTAAGTACCTACATATAAAGTAGTTTACCATATTAAGTATTATCGATAAAGTTTTATCAAATGTGTCCTTTATCAATACGCTATAAAATAAATAATGTAGAGTATAAAAAAAATATATTAATAATTTATAATATGTGTGTGATCACTTAAAAAATTAAGAAATGGAACAAATAAAGATCATAGTTGTATAATATTTCAAATAATAGGATTATTAAAAATATTTATAGGATAGTCTTGAGCGGCAGTTGGGTACAAAATGTACATGTATAAAGTTTTATTAATATTTGGCGTACTTACTAAACATTGTATGTAACTGACTATAAAATGGGACAGAAGTTGGAAATATGAAGTATTCTTATATTATAATCATTTTCAACACTTTGTTTTCAGGGTCAAAATAACATTCTATTAAAAACATATTCTATGACAGACTGAACGATGTATAACGACCAACAACTAACTTTTAAAAATATTAAGTATCGTATCGTTATCGTTTAAAAATATTAAGTATTTAAATATATGACAATATTGGCTTTCTTAATAAATTGATATTCTGATCATCGGGCAACGACATGTAGCCCAAGATCCCAGGGCAGCCAGACCTACGTCATTTTAGCAAAGCTGAAGTTTTTAGGACTATTAGTCTAACATGTAGTTAAGACAGTATGTATAATACTCACTAACTTGACACAATAAGGTCAGTCGCTCTTATTATATCGATGTGGTCTGGACGCGTTGAGACACGCATCCACTTAGGAAATAAAGATTTACTTCCATGACGTGAAGCTGCTAAGTGTACCGAAATAGTCATAACCAGCTTTCGCTGCTATATAACAGCACCAGCCATATATTGTTGTATATCAGTTTCCGGAACTTGGAGTCTGACTGCGGAATACTGCCCGTAAATTGCGATCACCACGGCGGTGACCTTTGGCCCAATGTGCTTACTATTTCGGCTTTACTAGTACTTTATAACTGATGTAGAGAAGATGTTGCATTTATTTTAGAACCACTCTTCAGTGCAAGTCATCGGCATATATCACCAGCTGTAGAGGCACTATCTATCATTATATTGAACTTGACGGTCTAAGAACGCGACTTTAAACAGGAAGCCTCTAGGATTTGGATAACATCAAATACAATGACGAAGCACACAGTCAAAATTCCCCGCCAGATTTTGAAATGCAACATGAAGATGTCCACATCTTTTCATTTATGGCGTCATAAAAGTACTGAAGACATGCAAAATTGCGATTGGCGAGGAAAGTGTGTTGAATTTCAAACCAGAGATTTTATTTTATCGTAATATTTTTACCGTAATAAATATCAATAAAATTGCTAAATAATTTAATAATAATGATAGCAAGCCAATGAAATTAACAAGCACAAAAATATCAATAACAAAACTGTGGTTTATCGAATTATATATCTGTCAATCAGTGTAGTAAACGAATTATAAATAATTTAAGCACTAATGTAACTCAAAATAAGGTAAATATGTAACAAAATATAATTAATTCTTTCATTTTATAGAATCATATTTTTTATTTGGAATGTAAATAATCATCTAAACAACCACAATCGACTTTCTTCTTTCTTCCATACAGTCGTATGGAAGAAAGTGTTTAATTTGCTTAAAGTAAATATAAATAAAATATTTTTTTAAATTATATTTTTTGTATAATTAACTCTGTGATGTAGAGATTATTTTTTATTTTTATTAAGTAAAGCATGCGTTGGGTGTACGAAAATAAGTACATGTTCTAATCATGAGAATCTTCAAATATCACACACGTAACCGAAATTCAAAAATGAAATTTCGTCTAAATTTTGTAAGTACTGCTGATGAGTTGAAGAGATGTTTAATAAATGTTTATTTTACATTAAATATAAATAGAATATGCAACTGTTATCCTTAAATGTAAAAAATAAAATTTATGCAATAAAAAAATAATATAAACAAAACTATGATTGACATTACCTACTTAGACAAGGTAGAATCGTCATAAGTATCGTTGTTCCTTAATTATAATATAAGTACAAATAATCAGATCAAATGTTTTTGTTTCTTGACTACAATTAAGTTTGTGATGATCCGTAGGAGCCGGTCGGTGGTCGATAGTCCAGCGGTAAAGATAGAACCTGCTTCTTGGAGAAGGCGTACTTCCGCACCCCAATGTTTTTGTATGTGTTCTCACGACGACACCCCTCACTGGAATATTATGTTGCACTTTCGTAATGGAATTTCTTATATTTTATACTTTAATTAAAATTTATACGCGGCATAAAAGATTTTATTTTATGACTTAGAAACTTTCTTTTCTGCGTTCCAAGGAATTATAGATCACTCAGGGTGTTTGATATTAATTTCAGCTTGATACTTCCACAGGTTGTTAAGAAAAATGGTCTTGACAAACGAAAGTCAGGCAGACAGACAGACGGACTACAGAATGATCCTATAATGTTCCAAAAGTCGAAGCATTAAAAACCTGAATGTATTCGAGAACTTTTCGTACATGTGTCAATGTTGTGTACTAATATCCAATGATTAAATTTGTGTAACAAATAAAAAAAATGCTCTATATGAAAACATTTGAATTATCACTCGGGAACAAAACTCAGAACTACCGTGTTTACAGCCTCACTCAGTGCCGCTTTACCACAATGGGCTCGAGATAAAAAAACAACAGCACAAAACGAACCTTCTCATAATGCTTAGAGCTTTTTTCATTTCGTGTTCAGCGAGGTGGTACTCGGACGCGAGTATCGAACATTGCTCTAACGTTACCGACATGCCAGTCCTGTCCTTAGCACTTTTGCATGATGTGAATCTTATACCTGAAAGAAGTGCGATAAAATACTTACTAATTAAATACTGTTTAAAAAAAATAATTAAAAAGATAATATCAACCTATAAACACATTGTAAATTTGAAAGCCAGTGCCAAAAATGTTTGATGTTAATTTAAAATACATAAAATGCAGAGCAAATGAAGACAAAAGATTTTTAATGTTAACAATGTAGTACTAACTAGATTCATATTTAAAAAAAATGTTATCAGCAATAATATAAGAAACTTTCCTTCTATCTCGATTTTTATATAAGTTTTTCCTGAAAATTTTAAAGAAAGAAAAAATCTAGAGGTCCAGATGAGAAAAATAGAGAACCTATAAACCTGCTTTTACATTTTATGTTCCTAGCCCTGAAAGTCTAGAATGACATTGCGTTGAAAGTTTCATTGAGGTGACCAATAAATGCATAAAAAATAATTTTATTTGTATTGTAGGTAACTTATTTATCTGGTAAGGAGGTCCAAAGAGATTTGACAGAACCTCTTGCCATAGATCAGATGTCATTATCCAAGTTTCAGTCAGTAGATATCATCACAAATAAAATAATTGCAAAACAATTCAATACAGGCATAATTTATCAGCTTTTCGCTGTACCCCGCAAATAGTATAGGCAGAAGGAACCTAGTGTTAAGACACTCCGTTCCCCACTTTCTGCCGAATTCTGGAGGCATTGCGTGTTGAGTAGCAGTACTCAACGCCGCGCTTAGCCTTGACACCAGAGCGAAGAAATGGAAATATAAATTTAAGTAAATATTTCACCTCCACTCGAGATCAAACCCACAACTAGTCGGTTTTACAGTCACAATATGTATAAATCAAATATATTATATACGAGTATGGATCAAAATACATTTAGCGTACGGTACCAAAATGTATATTTTGATTTAATTAGAGGTTTTTTTTATTATATTAATGAAATATTGAACTCACCGTTCATAAGTCTCGTTGCGAGTGCGGCTAAATGAAGTACTTCGACATTCTTTTGCACTTTCTTGTGAACGGCTATCCGTAAGTTTTCCATCACTTCCTCCAAGGGCTTGGTTCTCGATGACGCTATATAATTAAAAGTGATATTAAATATTTATCAAAATATCTAAATTCTAATATATAACCAACAGTTTATTGATTTTTTCATATGTACTGTACACACATACGTATGTATATAGGAATGATTACTACAATCATTTCTTATACAACTACGAGTTATAAACTTTTCATTTAATTTTGATCACGCTATTAAATTTTGAGAATCAGGGAAGAGTGCATATTCTCCTAAATGTGAGCTAGGAAAAGGATCGGGAAGGGTAAAAAAATTATGAAATTCTTAAGACGTAATTTTTGCATGGCCCTTAACTAACAAACTTACCTCTACTAGGAGCCATGGGGTCAGCTGGAAATATTTTGTTATATTTGTGATAATATTTGTATAATCTATCTAAATTATCATTGTTTGAATGATACTGTGGCACCGTTTCTCCTAAAGCTTCGGCGAGCGTCGCCTTCTCGTTTATACCGATGTTAAAGAAAACTGCTGTTATCGTGAAACTTAAATGCTGTAAATAAAATTAATATATTCATTTCATTTTTTTGAAAATAATTTTATATTACAGTGTATTTTATTGAAAAGTGTAAGTATAGATAAAAATATGTCATATCAAAATTTATTATAAATAATTGAATTATTTAAGTCCTTTAAATATAAAGTAAAGACATGTCTTTAATGAAATATAAATAAATATACATTTTAATACCTGTTTGTTTGTAAATTTGTTGTACAACGAATCCGAAACCGGTATGTACACGGTTATCGCACCTCTCGTGCCACAAACTTGTGGCAGGGCCATATTGCTGAAAATTTGTAAATATCTAAATTACACAATATTCTATATTACTAAAAAACTAAATAGGTTTACACTATTTCCGCATACTAGGGTAAAATAGAGGAAATTTAGTGTACCAGTGCTGAAATTGTGAAAATAATTTAAATTTCATTGTTTTTTTACTTATATAAAAAATAAGGTTTCATAGAAGCCAATTAATTAAATGAAATTTATTTAATATGAAATTATTGACAAGCAAACCTTTATATAGCATAAGTATGCTATCGATTCAATACAAATGTTTATAATAGTTGTTTATCATCGAATGATATAGGTCACGGCCTCCTGACTCTTTTATTAATTAAATCGAATATATTATACTAACATACAATAAAAAACTACATTAATGACATTATATTGACTTAAATTAATATTTATATCCGAAAATTATGTAACTACACCAATTTAGAAGTTTCCTTAGATTATTCATCAGTAAAATTCAAATATTATATAAGTACAATAAGAGCACGAAGTCATGATAGATACCATGTAAAAGATAAAAGATTATAGTATGGTACATTTTTTAACATATTAAAATTGATATTATTAAGCCATCAATACATAATTCATTAAACATTATTGTTATCATTTTAAAAATCTAACTATTAATTACAATATTTTCACCTCCTCGTTCTAGTAATAAAAAATAATGAAAAGGAAAGAAACTCGTAATACACATACATGGTCTTCATTTCGATACGGAAATTGGACACTCTTGACCTACTTTATGGAAAATGAAATTTATTATTTATATTTAATGGAAGCAAGAAAAACATTTTATATTTAGCAATACAAAAACGTATATTTTCTTTACTTCAAGCATCTCTCTCATGTAGTAAGGTGGTTAGAAAGAACGCTGTCCAACAGCTCTACGCCGGTCTAAGTTTAAATTTCATTATTTTAAAAATATATTTTATATTCCTACCTGTGACCAACTTTAGTCAAAGTAAATACAACAGTTTGTAGATCCTCAACCGCCACCACCATGTCGCCCCACAAGGACTTCTCCATTGAATAGAGACTCAGCAAGCCTTCAAATGAACACAAGGGCCCAAGGTCGGAAGTCAACACTTTAAACACTAGGTCAGAGGGCACGGAACAAAACCAGCAAAGCAAACCAGCCGTTAGTGTTGTTAACTGGAAAATTAACGTAAAATTAATAACGTTTCCAATATATACATCATACTATTGTATCTTTTCATATAAGATTTGGAATAAAAAAAATTATCTATCTATCAGCTTCACGCTGTATCCCACGCACAGCAGGGTAGAAAGAGGGAACCTAGTGTTAGGGCACTCCGTTCCCCACTTTCTGGAGGCATTGCTGGTTGAGTGGCAGAACTCAACGCCGCGCTTAGCCTCGACACCAGAGCGAAGAAATGGAAATATAAATTTAAGTAAATATTTCATCTCCTCGAGTGGGGATCGAACCCACCCACCCAGTCGGTTTTACAATCACACTTCGTGTCGCTGCGCCACGACTGGCCTCAGAATAATTGATAAGGCCAAGGCGATGTAATTTGTCCTTAGCGGAATTGAAATTGAATCTTTTTTGCCTATTCCGTATGGATCAGTGCAAGCACAGGTACACTATAGAAAAGTGAAAATATTTAAATAAAAACACTGCTTTCATTTATCTAATGGTAATCTGAAGGTTATAAATTATATTTTATTTTTTTTCAATGTGCCTTGCCTTACATGGACGTGACGGCGGTTTGTTTATAATGAACAAAAAAAATTAGCTGAACAATTAAAGATGTCTATTCATTTTCTATTTTTTATCTTGAAATTAACAACTTAAGACTATAAGAACATGTGAATTGTTTTAAAACGTAGTTTATATCTTACAATAACAATGTAAAAAATCTTACCGCCTGCGAAAAACATATGTCCCGACGTGTTTGCAAGGCCGCGTTCTCTTTGGCCCAAGTCGGGGACTCGCATCTCAGTCTCAGGGCGGCGTGCGACACTCGAACCCAGCGCACTAAAGACTCTGTTGCCACTTTAAACTCGTCTGTCACGATTTTTAACATTTCGAGATTTTCTTCAGTTACGTCTAAAAATAACGATCTATATAATATTTATATAAAACAATTCCGTTACTCAGTAACTGACAGACAACGCTCAGCCGAAACTACGCGGCGTATCAAGTACTAAAATTTGACACAAGTTTCTTTCTCCTAGAGTGTATAAGGGAGCATAAGAGAGGATTTTCCTAAATTCCTACGGAAAGAAGTGGAATTTTACGTTTTTACGTGATAAAGTTAACGTCCACGTAATCGAAGTTGAATGGAGTAATTAATTATTACAGATTTATTGTTAGTTCAACCAACTCCTGTAAAAGGGTTCAGGTATGGTCGTTATAAACTGATTCGATCATACAGATCCCGAGATATTGTGCATGATCAGAATTGTATGTACATACTCCGAGAAGCGTTAGTGTCAGCTAGCTTTACGCTGTATCCCGCACACAGCAGAGAAAACCTAGTGTTAAGACACTCCGTTCCCCATTTTCTGCCAAATTCTGGAGGCATTGCGTGTTGAGTGGCAGAACTCAACGTCGAAGCGTTAATGCATCGTATTATTTAATTTGTTTTATTTTAAACGGCAACAAATATTATGTCGTCGTTATAATTTATATAAACATCAAGGATTAGATGCACCGAGCAACGATACACCAGTCAATCGGGTGATTTCCAAAACCATTTAACACAAACGCAATTAAGAAATGGGGCAACATTTTAACTCAACATAATAACCGCCCAAATTTAAGCCCACAACCATTGCCAGACATGGTTTATCAACTCATGTAATTTATTGTTACGGATAGGCAGAGAGCTTTGTGTCGAGACACTCCATTCCCCACTTTCCATCTGAATTTAAGATAGATCTGAAAAATGGATCGGGAAAATAAAAATATTTCAATCCCCTGGGTGGGCATCAAAATCCACAATAATATCATTTTGACCGCTCTGCACCATAATAGCCTCATCTATTATGTTATCTGACCAAAACGTATAGAATATATGAAAAAGGGTTTACCTTCGCATCGGTCAGTTAGTTTAAGAACGTTGTCTATTACATTAGTCATAGCTGTTTCCACATCAGAGCCTACACTCCTTAAGAAAGCCAAATTAATTTCTCGAGTAGCGGAATCTACCTGCCCGATGCTCGGGAGGGATATCGAATCTTTACCCAAATCGGTATTCTGAAAATAATCATTCTATAATTACCACTAAATATATAACATATACAGTTTATGTTAAATATTTTATTTAAGACGAAACATTTTTATATGAAGAAGTTATATTTTAATTAAATATTATGAAAATGTTTCGCAATCTAATGAAAACACGGAAATTTCTATATTTTCTTTTTTTTTTATTAAATTCGCAGAGCTGCTTAAAATAATACTGGATATTGTAATATAAATATTTGAGAGATATACTAAAGCATAATTTACGCTTAAAAATCAATCATTAAAATCGCTTTGCCGCCAATACTATTCATTTAGCACTACAATACTGCATAATTAATTTTGTAAGATTATAATTCACTATTATTATCAATAATTGACTTAAATAAAAACACATTCATAAAGTTGTAGTAATAACGTTTGAAAAAAATCTACATATAATACCCGTTGTGATGTAAGCATCTACTATAACAAAACTGTTATTCAAAAATCTTTCTAATATTTATATATAATTATCCAAGAAGTGAAAGGCAATCTTTAATGCTAATACCAAAATATACTAAAAAACAAAAAAGTGTCTAAGGATAATTAAGGAAACTTAAGTAAAATTTTGTAAAGTGCTAAAGATATTATGGATAACTGTGTATGGTGATTGCAGGTTCAATTTTATATCAGAAAAATAATATTTTATATAGTCTCTTCCGATTTTCTACTTATATTTTAGATTTATAATCTAATATCTGTAGTATGAGCGAGATATAGAGAACTCAGTGATGTCACTATGCCCCCAATATACACTTCGCAAAATGCATAAAATTAAATTTCATACAGTAGACACAAATCATAATATGTTAATACAAAATCTACATCAACCAATATTAAAAGAAAGTTAACACAAATCGTTTATTAATATACCTTTTTTTTATCAATTCCACCCAGACTTTCCATAACACACCTATAAGACACTTGTTCCAATGACGCTGTACTTTTAAAATCGTGACGCAAACTACCGTGCCTCAGCCTTTTGGAATCGAATGAAAAACTATGCGCATCATTAAGTTTAGGCTTTGTTGGTGAACGAACTGATCTGAATGAATGATTCAGCCGATTTCTCTCTTCACTATTGAAATAATCGTTGAAAAATTGTAGTTCACTCTTTGAATCTTTGCTCTTACTGGTTGATGAGAAAGAGCTCGACGGGAATATGGCACTGTCTATCATTGGTGAAGTCTCCTTGGAGCTGGAGCTGGACGAAGCCTCGAATGTGTCGCAATCGGAATTATCAAATATATTTAACTGTTCCGTTATACGAAGTACCATTGAAGCTACCTGTAATTTATTAATACTTTATTATTTTTTTATATATCCTCAAATTAATGTTTAATAATTTTAAGCACTACATACAATCTTTTTTAATACTTCTCTTTAATAAAAATACACATATTTTTTTACAAAAGTTAGCAATACAAACTTGATTTTCTGTGTCGTTGCGATTGCGTGTCGGCCAACCAACAATTGCCAAGGATTCTTCCACTACAGGTGGTTCCCACAACGCAAGCATACTTTTCACTTTCCCTTTAATAACTAAAAGTAAAAAATATATATTAAAAGTAAAAAAAATATTATAAGATACGACGGAAGTATCCAATAATAAGTATAGTATATAATATGAAATAGACTTTGATGTCGAAAATGCGAAAGAATAGGCTTAGACTGCTATAAGAACACCCTACTAAGTTGCTGGGCAGTTTTAGAAAAAGGTAACAAACTGAACTTCGAACTGGTAACAAACTTTATAGAACCATACATAAGCATAGACCAAATATATTGAGATAAAAAGAGTATACATATATAGGGACATAGAAAATATTTAAATATAACAAATAACAACTAAATAATAATGAATAACATATTAAGCACCTATAATTATGGCGAGTCTTTGGTGGAAAGAAACCCTTATGGAACCGCATGTAAAGGAAAACAATCAAGCCAAAATCATGTGGGAACTACCTATTCAAACTGACGTAACAGTAACACACAATAGACCAGATTTAATTTACATTGACAAAGCAAACAATAAGACTTACTTAATAGATATATCAGTACCATCCGACTATAATATAGGAGCAAAAGAAATAGAAAAATTGAGCAAATATCACCTTTTAAAAACAGAGATTCGACGCCTCTGGAATACACAAAGCACAGTGATTCCAATTATAATAGGAGCGACCGGTATCATCAGTAAAAGCTTACACAGATATATAGACGAACTTAATGCTACAATAGATATAACAATACTCCAAAAACAAGCAGCCTTTCACACAACTACCATTCTAAGTAAGGTATTGGGAGATACTGTGTTTGTGAATAACACACTAATAACACCACAAACCACATCAGACGCACCAGCCACTCTACAAACATCACATACAGTAGGATCCTATGACTCATCATCTAGTTCACATACACAAAATTTACATACTAATTTATTTCAACGAAAAAACACAATAAATGCACGTAGAAGGGGAAGGAGGTAGAAAGACTGTATATCCTTTTTTCTGAAGGCCTCAGGACGGGATATACAGATAATCCGACGAAAAGTCGAGTGTAGGCAAGCCGACAATACAATTAAGCACCTATAATTAATAAATAAATAATAAATGTATATATAAAATTTACGTGCATACCTTCTGTACTATGTACTATTTCAGTTAATTGATTCGCCTGCAGCAAAACAACGAGTCTCTCCATATTTGTAACAATTTCATCTCGTAATCGTATTAAAGCCATAATATTATCGTACTCAGCCTGTATTTTGTTTGCCGTGGCATAGTTTAATGCTGCTTTTGTGCTACTTATATCTTTCACTTGTTGAACTAGGCTAAAATGGTGTGTTATTTTTTTAATCTTGATATTGATATTAAAAAAAAAATGAAATCTGATATGAAACCGCTCGCTGCCGCCGACTGGACGGAGTTGCTGGTATAAATCCACTCCCTCATCGAGGGCATATGTAAGATGTAGCAGTCGATGCTTGCCACTCATCAGGGCAATCGAATTATAATAATGTCGAATCATAATAATCGAATATAATAATCGATAATCGAATATAATAATCGATAATCGAATTATAATAATCTCTCGCCTCTACTCACCGTATGAGCCCACCAGAGAGTTCAGACTTCTGCGAGTGCGCCGCGAAAGCACCAGCAGTGATGACGTCATGGAAACCCGTTTTGTTCAGCGTATCATTGTAAACCCACATCCGTTGTAAATGCAAGTTAATTGGTGCAAATTCTAAACTAGAATCATCTGTTAATGAAGAAATATGATTATTAAGAAAATATTGTCATAATTATATTTTCTGTATTAATTGTAACAATCTGATATATCTGAAGTGTGACTGTAAAACCGACTGGTTGTGACAACCTTAAATTAACTTATGTGACGCTGCTATCGGTACAAGAGGAGTCTGGTTGTAAAAAACAATTTAAACTGGTTTAGGCTGCACGCGCTTGACATCTGATGACACAAGTGATTGTATATGAACACTCGCAAGTTACAGCAAACCTCAACTTAGAATTCGTAGACACTAACGTGGTTACCTTAAAAATCTATAAAGGAGTTATTGGATAAAGTAAATTTTAATAAAAGAACTGATTGATAAATATAACATGAAAGTTACCTTTTTTGCTGCTAGCTTTAAAATATGCATGTTCAGCTTGATGCAAACACCTTTTCGAGTGGCTATAATGTTTTAAAAGCGATATATGAGTACTAGCCAGTTCTAGCTGTCGAGCTTGCCAATGACCATTTAAATCACCAACAGACAGCAACTCTTCTAAAAGTTCCTTATCTCTTTGAATGTATATTTCTCTGAGGGCCAACAAAAAAAATCTATAAACTTCTATAATACTATATAGCATCTTACTAATATCATAAATGTAAAAGTGTGTGAGGATAATTATTTATTTCCACTTACAAGCAAAAACTCCTGAGCGGATTTGGGTGAAACTTTACAGTAACACATTATATATACAAAAAAACAATATAATATAATAGGCTACAATGTAAAGATTTTATATACGTAATTTCACTATAATTTAACAAGAAATTTAAGCAGGAAATGCTGCGTTTGGGTGGCTAGTATATCTACATATACTTATACCATAAAAAATAAAACACATTTATGTATGAAGTACATTACAAAAACATATTATCATAAGTACTTACAAAAGTTGCATTGGCATTTGGTAACACAATTTAGGTTCAGCCATTATTTCATGAACTGTTATATCACCACCCAGGCCCGAGTGGAACCTGTATGTCACTTGATGACTATTGACGAAATTCTGTTTCAACAAACTTCCATATGACGGAAATTTTAATTTGAGGCCTAGTCTAGGGGGCAGAGACTGGGAACGACGATGGCATAACACCTTTTGTGGAATATCAATACAGTTTCTATCGTTTGTGTGACTAGGGCTTGTTCCTATGTAGGAAGGTTCCAGACTCCAACCATTCACGGTCACAAAACCGACAGTTTTATTTTCACGCGTAACAAGAGCTACGCGCAATCTTTGGGCTTCCTGTTCAAATGCAAAAAATAGTACTGAGTTTAAATATTACTATAATAATCACAGGTGACATAACGTCAAAACCTTATAAGTGCATTGATTTGCTTTACTTTATTATGTAGTATTAATTTTTAATATAAAATATGATTAAAATTAGATGATATTCGTGGCGCAGGGACACAAGTGTATGACTATAAAGTGGCTGGTTGTGGGTTCGACCCCACTCAAGGAAATGACATATTTATTTAAATTTATATTTTCATTTAATTGTTCTGGGGTCAAGGCAAAGCGCGGCGTTGACTTTCGCCACTCAATACTCAATGCCTCCAAATTTCGGCGGAAAACGGGGAACGTACTGTCTTAACATTAGGTCCCTCTGCTTACCCTGCTGTCTGCGGGATACAGCGTGAAGCTGATTAAAATTAAATTCCATGAAGCAAGTCTTAAAATTTAAACGAAATGTTTCTTAAATTTAAACTCCATGAGGCACAGGGGCACAGAGCGCGAGGCAAAGCGCAACCAGAATTAAGCATCAACAGGGAACGAAAGTGTCTTAACTCTAGGTTCCCAGATTCCCTCTGCCTACTTTGTTATCCTACGTGGAATACAGCATGAAGCTGAAAAAAAAATATAAATTATGTGTAAAACTTTGAGCATAACAGTATTTAAATATGTGCACCCATTTGTCTATCATTAGTACAAGCGCCTATAGCTACTGCAATAAAAAAAAATACTGCTTAATTTCTATATAATAAACATGTCTCATATAAAAGTATACTATGGCTAAAAATATATTATTATAAAGTAGGTATTATACTTATAACCAGAGCACTTACCTGTATAGTACTTAGCTGCATTGAAGTAAATCCCATTGGCACTGCAGTTTCAGAGAACTTTTCTCTGACATCGTACACAACTATGCTAACTGTAGCATTTCTTGCTAAACCGTCACTTGCTCGAAATAATATTGTCTTAGAAAATGAAGGATTACTGCAACTCTAGAAATAATATATTTTTAAATCAAAAAAGTGTATTTTATTAGTTTTCCTTTTAATCACACTATACTTACTTCCACAATCTCTGTAGTTCCATACTTGATGCAAAGTCCTTTAGAGTACTTTACATATATAACAATAAGTGGTGAAGGAGGGCGGCCGTAAGCATCACACAATAAGTTATCACAAGAAAGGGCCAACTCACATAGTGGTACTTCATTCATATCTGTAATCATAAAAACACATGTTTATGTATAACCAACACAATAAATAAACATCCAATGATCTAGTATACTGCAAATATAATTTGAGTTTTAAGCCACGTCTACAATTTGGACAAAACATTTTTTTATAACTGTAATAAAATTTTTTATAAGTTATAAAAAAATGTGCAATTTTGGAAACTGTACCATTTATACAAAAATATATAGGTAATTAAGAAATATATTATTTCCTTTTTATTAATTGTTTTATTTCCCCTACAATCCAGCAATTTAAACATCACAGTCCAACTATTTAAAGTTTTTAATAGTATCAGTATTATATTGTATAATTAATTTATTATATAAATCACATCAAGCAAAATAAGATCAGTCTAATTAACTTGACAAGCAAAAATATAAATGCTGAATACATTCCCTCTCCTCTAATGTTAAGACACTTCGGTCGTCGGTCTGACTACAAGTAAACTGACCGGTCTGATTACAAAAAAACATAATTTATACTAATATTATGAATATCAATTTCTATTGATTTTACTGGTTTAACTACTGGTTTCAATTGAAAACTTCTGTGTTGGAAGTTCAAGTATTATAATAAATAATAATTACACTGCTAGTATGAAAAATAGTGGAATAACAATAAAAAATGTTACAAAGCACAAGCATAAGAGCTTCCATCTTTCAAAATTTTCCTCTATGAAAGTTCTCGATAATAGTCTGTGACTATACATATTCAACTTCTAATTAAGGAATGTTTCTGCAACTCTTTTACACCATACAATAATATTTCTTATCTAATGATATACACAATTGATATATAATGCACTTTATATAGATCAAAATTGGTTTTGATAGCTTACTGGTTAAACTTTCACAATTTAGTTTAATAAAAAATATTTTTAATTTATTTCAAAATAATTAATGTAATTTTCATAACTAAAAATATTTTTAATAATTATTTAAATATAAAATAAAATAATATATAACACAAATACAATATATAATAATTATGATTTATAATTGTGTTCCTGTCAGGTACACTGATTCCTAGTCAGTTTACATCAAACTGGAATTTTAAAATTATTTAATATATGATTATTAATTTCTTACCCAGCACTATTCCCTTTTGTAACCTATAAGTTGATATATCAGTTGTTGCTCTTATTCGGTTAAGTCTTTCCTTAAGTTCAACAATTTGTGTACTAATAGCATCAAATGGTGCCATCTCTATAGCCTTTAACCAAAGACTTCGCTCGGCTTCATGAAATGCTGCCATTCTGTAGCACACACCATTGTCCCATACTAAGGCAAATAATTAGTTAGAAATTTTATAATTTTTAAATAATAAAAAAAATTATATAATAATCAGTTAGATATTTTATAATTGAAATTTTAATAAAAGGTGTAAATAATTATACCTATATGAAAAGGCCAGTATCCATTTTCATCCTGATTTTGGATCTTTATTTGGTGCTGACCTAAGATTATAACACCAACAGGCTCGTGCCAAGGATCAGGTCCTTTTAGATAAAACAGGAGATTGCCTCTTAGTCGAAACCAACGTACACAACAACCTAAAAAAATTGCTTGTTTAGCAATAAACATTTCTATTATTATTATATCCTTTATCCTATATTTGGGATATTATGTCACTTTTCACATCATGTTTTTCTCTCTCCAGCAAGCAAATAAGGGAGATGCGTGAAAATAACAATATGGCTTTAGTAAAACTATTTTGAATTATTTTACCTTCAGATCGGCGAAAAAATCCGTCTTGTTTTTCTTTCAGCACCATCACGCCTTCACGATCGAAATTGTGAGGAGTTTGAGAAGCTAATGCGGCTAGCTCTTGTTTATTAAATCTCATTTTTAAAATTACTAGATTACATTTGTTTTGCAACGATATACAACACCCTTTTAAATGTCAGTTACATATTAATATATTTTTATGGTTTAGTTCTAGTAATATAAAAAGAATTCGTAACATTACATGACTTTTGCTACAATATAATCGACTATGTCATTATGTATAGATATAATTAAAATGTAACTATTATGATAAATTAATATTTGTTAAAGGAAAATGTAATACATAGTCCTTATCGAAATCAAATATTTTTCAGAAGCAAAGCAAAGGCTTAAACGAACAAGTGACAGAGACACAAACAGATCATGTATGACTTTGACATATACCACTGCCTTTGAAAGAATTTTATGACTAAAAAGATAAAAAAATAATCTGATATATATATATTTTTTAATGTAGACGATAGATCAAGATTCCATGTTTTATATCAAGAATTATTTTGCTACAGTATAGTATATTTTAAGATATGTGACTATGTATCAGAACTAAGCTTCTAGTTAGACATTCCATGCCAATTTTCTTTGTGTAATTACAAAACAAAGAGCAGGGCTTAAGAAGAAGATTATTTCACTTAGTAAAATTTTGTATTTAATTTCGAAGTTTTGTTTTATAAACAATACTTGTTGGAAAGATTCTTCTTTAGCTTGTAATAAATAGGCCGCTTATACGATTGTAATGAGTCGACAAACTCCCACAAGCTCCAAGCCTTCTCAAACTTTTGGTTTCCATTTGTACGCTTGTAAGCGTTAGTATGTTCCTGACATGAAGCATGACGTGGATGGGGTAGTTATTTCAGCTTTAGCATTAATATTGACGTAATTATATATTATAAATAAAACAAAGCAAACTATATTTTCGGGAGAAAATCAATCAATTGCAGTTTAATATTGGTCAGAAAAGCATGAAAGAAGTAATACTTATATATTACTGTGTTATATATGAAATAAATTGAAATATATTTATGATTTTAATTTGCTATTTATTCTAAATTAACAATGAATGTTTGTTGTTCATGTTTTCGCTTATTTAATGTTTTTTTTTTTATATTTATTACTTGGCCTATATTAAAATAAAGTAGTAGATATTGCAATTACCTATTGTTGAATTGTTTTTAATCATTATAACATTACGCAATAAAACATTTTCGTTCAGCACGAACTCATGAGTGAGACTGAATATGCGCCAACTTGTAAACACGTTACTAGCGTTAGCCACAATCTCCATTTGATTTGTGTTCAAAAACCGATATTGGTCCTGATCGGTGACAAGCTCTTGTAAGCCATCACAAACCTTGAAGCTATGACAAACGGCGTATTTACACATTGATGTCTGTAGATATTCGGTAAACCTAAGCAAACGTATAAGCGGCTTATAAGCTTTATCAACATTTGTAAATCTCAATCGAAAAGTTTTGCAACTTCTTGAATAAATCTTATTATATATATCAAAGACTAAATTTAAATATATATAAATTACATATATACAATTACTAGGAATTTTTCATAATAAAGATACTAAACTAAATCCTTGTGTGTAGAACTTCATGAATAGTACATTTTGGTCACGTGACCCAAGTTCTAAATCGACCACAGACAAACTGTCTTTTCTATCCACGCCCGGCGGTAGCGGCTCATGTCCTCTGTTGAATTCTAATTTAGTATAAAATTTAATGTTAATAACGAAATCATGGACACCAGAAAGCTGACGGAAATATTGCGCGCTACAATTGATCCAAATCAGAGACAGCAAGCGGAAGAGCAACTTGCTCAGGTAAATTGCATATTGTCATCCACATGCTCGACAAATTTACAATGCGACCAATTTGCACAGTTCAATAATGACTATGTAATATCATTGTATTAGTGTTTTCATAATTTTCTAGGATAAAAAGTTACCGTGCTGGTCTATTTCCCAAATACTTGTTTTTATATTTTAGAATAAAAATAATATTTGTTTTATTGTCCTTTACACATAACCTGGAAACATCTTTATTTGATGTATTGTACATTTGATATTTTATGAATATGTAGTAAAAACAAAAAGTAACCGCACGCAAACTATCCATATTTCTAACAACTTTACATTAGTACAAAGAATCTATAAATAGAATAACTATTCATACCATAAAGGTAATGAATTGTATCTTCAAATAAATTTGACTTAAAAATTTATTAATTACTTTAAATAAATGCATAATTGTATAAATACCGATTAAGACTGATCAATGTTACTATATGAACCTAATACTGAATTATTTTAATTAATTTCAGATCCATAAAATTATTGGATTTGCTCCTTCATTGCTTCAGAGTGTTATGTTACATGATGTTTCCATACCAATAAGACAAGCTGGTGTAGTTTATCTAAAAAACTTGGTGACATCAGGATGGCAAGAAAAAGAGGCAGAGGATGGAGAACCAATTCCATTTAGTATTCATGAACAAGATCGTGCAATGATCAGGGACATGATTGTGGATGCTATTATTCAGGCACCTGATATTATAAGAGTACAACTGTGTGTCTGTCTCAAAACTATTATAAAAAATGATTTTCCAGCAAGGTGGACACAAATTGTTGACAAAATACATATATACTTGCAAAATCATGAACCAAATAGTTGGATGGGAGCTCTTCTTTGCCTATATCAGTTAATCAAAAGCTATGAGTACCATGCTGCTGAAAAACGAGTTCCCCTTATTGAAGCGATGAACTTGTTGTTACCTATGATGTACAACCTCATTGTCAATCTCCAAGCTGATCAGTCTGTTGAATCTGTCCTTATACAGAAACAAATACTCAAATGTTTTTATGGCTTAATAAAGGTAAAAAGCATAGATACTATCTAGTATATACCTTGGTAATCTAGGAAAACCTAGTGTTCAGACACTGTGTTCCTAGTTTTCGATACAGTACATATTAAGTGGTGGAACTCAATGCCAAACTGTCTTCACAACAAGTAAATGAAACTTATTCATTTACTTGAATATCAATTGAATCCACATCTGTTTACTATCTCACACACTGTTGCTGCACTACAATGGCTCTTTGTACAGTTTAAGATAATTGTAAATCATTTCAATTCCACAGTACTTTTTACCCCTGGACTTGATCACTAAAGATATATTTACAAAATGGATGGAAGTACTAAGGTTGGTTATGGAGCAACCTGTACCAGATCATACATTAGAAGTAGATGAAGATGAGCGCATGGAACTACCTTGGTGGAAATGCAAAAAATGGGCAGTGCACACCTTATACCGTTTATTTGAAAGGTATAATTTTTTTAGCATTTTACTGACCTCAAAAATAAAGGTTATAATAAATAATTAGTTCCATATGCAATTTGTCTACTAACTAAAAATATCTTACCATATTTTATAATAAAATAATCTTGTGCATGTTATATAATGCAATTTTGCATTTAATTGTAGGTATGGAAGCCCAGTAAATGCAAGAGATGAATATGTTCAATTTGCTGAGTGGTACTTATCCACATTCACTGGAGGTATCTTGGAAGTACTGTTGAGAGTGCTGGATCAATATAGAAACAAAGTATATGTATCACCAAGAGTGTTGCAACAAACCATTAGCTACATTGACCAGTGGTATGTATTAATTAATTAACATGATTGCACATTTTACATTAATATTCAATCAATTGAATGAAAACTATAACGTTACACAAAAATGAACAAACAAACACAATTTGATACAAATTACTTAAGAGATCTCAGGTTATTGTTAACTTGTATGAATATAACAATAACAACTGCTGAGTTCAGCAGAGCTGACGTCCAATATTAATTCAAAACCTAAAACTACACTTTTTGGAGACATATTACCAAAAATTTAAAACTTGCTTAGATGCTCTATATGATTATTTTATATATCAATAAAATATTTTTTTTTTTCTGTTTAGTGTCAGCCATGCCCACTCTTGGAAGTTGCTGAAACCACATATGTTTGCAATTGTACAAGATGTCCTTTTCCCACTTATGTCTTATTCTGAGGCCGATGAAGAATTATGGTTTACCGATCCCCATGAATATATTCGTATTAAATTTGGTTAGCAAATAGATATTTTATTTCTTTTTTTAATTATTTTCTATGTACATGTAAATATATAATATTACTTTTCTTTTTAGATATATTTGAGGACTTTGTCTCACCTGTAACAGCAGCACAGACCTTACTCGTCTCCTGTTGTAAAAAACGAAAAGATATGCTTGAGCGTACAATGCACCTTTGCATGCAAATTTTAACAAGCCAAAGTGGGGAGTATGGGCCTCGGCAAAGAGATGGTGCATTGCATATGGTGGGAACTTTGAATGACATCCTTATAAAGAAAAAATTCTACAAAGAAGAAATAGATTCTCTTCTCAGCCAATATGTTTTCCCACAATTTCACAACCAACTGGGCTATATGAGAGCCAGAGCTTGCTGGGTCCTGCATTGTTTTGCTAGTGTGCGCTTTAAGAGTGAACCCCTATTGATTGAAGCAGTCCGTCTTACAGTTAATGCTCTTCTCACTGACACAGAATTGCCAGTTAAAGTAGAAGCAGCAATTGCTTTGCAAATGCTACTAACATCCCAGGAGAAAGTCCATAAACTTTTAGAACCACAAGTAAAACCAGTTACCACGGAACTGCTTCAAGTAATACGTGAAACTGAAAATGATAATATTGCAAATGTATTGCAAAAAATTGTACCATTGTATACTGAACAGTTAATGCCCATGGCATATGAAATAACAGATCACTTAGCTACAACATTTAGCAAAGTAATAGAGACCGACTCCGGAACCGATGAAAAGGCTATTACCGCCATGGGTCTCCTTAACACCATGCAGACAGTGCTAAATGTCATGGAGGACAATCCTGAAATAATGGCGCAACTCGAAAAGACTGTATTGCGTGTTGTGGGACATATTCTGCATCATAATATCATAGGTACATATGATGTAATTACCTAAATATTAATATCAACAAATTTACAGTATTGATATTTATATTATATCCGTAACACAATATAAATAATAAAATAAAATAATTTCAGAATATTATGAAGAAGCAATGACTTTATTATGTAATTTGACTGCCAAAACAATATCAGAAGACATGTGGAAAGTTTTAGAAATGTTGTACCAGGTTTTCGAAAAGGAAGGCTTTGACTACTTCACAGATATGATGCCAGTTCTTCACAATTACATAACAGTAGACACCAATGCATTCCTGTCTAATGAAAATCACATTTTAGCAATGTTTAATATGGCAAAAGTGGTAAGCTTTATTTGTTTTTCTTTTTTTTGTCAAAATGTGCATAGCGAAGTTTTTATCATCTACCAAACAAATAATTAATTAATTCCAATTTTTTACAATCTTAGTTAAAAATATTAAAATATAGACATCTATATTTATATATTTATATTTTACATTTATAAAACTAAAAATGCAAAGCGAAAAGTCACCATTGTTTATGCTTTATGCATGCACATTAGAAATGTTGATCTTTCACACTGGCATTGTGCTTAATGCCTCAGAGATAACCAGGGCACTTATATCTGAAATAATAATTTTCAACAATTATTTATACCACATAAATCAACCTTTAACCCTACTATTGATACTGAACTTAAACAATATTTAAATAAAATATTTGATGAATAATTAACTATACTTTTTATATTTCACAAAAATATTTTTTATTTCAATATCATAAAAAGTGCAAAGCAAAGATGCCTAGCGATTGTCAAGAAATAAGTTATATTATTAGTTTATTGTGTCTATAACATATGTCTATGGACGCATACTCCATAGATTACAGCTTGAAATTAACATAATTTGTACATGTTTTTTACTAATTTAATCGCCCAGTCCAATACCAATTGAGTCTTAGAAAATATTTCTTACCAAAAAGAATGAATATAAACATATATATTTTTTAATTCTATTTCTACGAAATTTGGACCTCAAGAAAAAAGAACCAGCACATTAATGGAAACAAATTGTAGTTTTCAACGCAACTTTGTTTGCTTGGATTATAAAATGGAAAGTTCCTCAAGGAACTTGCTTACCACATATTTATCTATAGTCTGTATTTTCAGTTGTGCATTGAAATTATTATTAGTATTTATAATTCAGACAGTACTTTTCTTAAATCATATCAGTTTGTATACTGCTACATAGTTAGTTTACTGTCTAACACTAGGCCCCCTCTGCCTACTCTGTGTACATGCAGGATGCAGCAGAAAGCTGGAAAAAAGAACTATATTTTTTTAATAAATATATATTTTTAATAAGCTATGCATAAAGACACTGCTGGTGAAATATCTTATGATAATGTTGTATATTGTAGTCATTAGCTGGCTTTCTCTTTGATTTCAGTTTTTATTTTGATATATATATTTGAGTTTAAAATTCAACTTAATGTTATATATTAATATTTTTTAATACTAATAGCAGTTTTTATTCTTGACTAGGTGCTTAATTCTGATGCAGAAGATGAGTCTGAGGTATATGCAGCGAAGCTTCTTGAAGTTATAGTGTTACAGTGTTCAGGCAAAATAGATAATTGTCTACCCTCATTTGTTGAATTAGTTCTTAGTAGATTAACCAGAAAAGTTAAAACATCAGAACTTAGGACTATGTTGTTACAGGTAAAAATTTTAGATTATTAAATAAAATTGAATTGTAATTTTCAAAAAATCTTTGAATATATGAAAATGGAAACAGTATATGTTTTAGGGTTCCGTACCCCAATTGTTAAAAACGGAGCCCTTAAGTTTATCTCAAGTTGATTTATATCGAGCTGAAATTATTATCAAATATTTAGATCTATAACTAGATCTATAAAATTAAGCTTCTAAGCCAAAAGATACGAGCAGTTATGCATCGATTTTGTTTCATTTTGTATGAAATTAGCCTAGTAATCAAAACCTATCGAGTATTTCCCGTAGGCCGATAGTTGTGAAGTGAATCCAGCACAAAGTGAGAACTTACAATACAAATTATAATTAATTCTTAGAAAAAAGACACTAATAATTTATATTTGTATTTCATTTCAAACAAAATGAGAGCCTATGCAAGTTGTATTTACTGTTAACCTACAATCTTGAAATTGGTACGGGAGCTTCTGTGGGCGAGTCCGACTCACACTTAACCGATTTTTTTATTAGCAGTCTTAATTGTTTTCATTTTTTATCAATAGGTATTAATTGCAGTCTTATATTGCAATCCTCACCTTTTATTCACAATTCTCGACAAACTACAAGAGTCTGTACCCAATGCATCAATCACACAACATTTTATTAAACAATGGATACATGATACCGATTGCTTTATGGGGTAAGACATGATTTTATATTTAAATAATTTACGTAATATTTATTTAAATGATTGACATAAAAAATATCGTTATCTTTAGACTGCACGACCGAAAATTATGCGTACTGGGTATCTGTACGCTATTGGAGATGGGTCCTCAAAGGCCAAACTTAGAAGAAATACTACCTAAACTCCTGCCTTCATGTCTGGTCTTGTTTGATGGATTGAAACGCGCATATGAAGCGAGAGCCGAAGCTGACGAAGACACGTCGTCAGAAGAAGATTCGGGCGATGAAGATGAAGGTAAGTAAAAGGTAGTACAAGTCACTTTGCTGAAGTCGTGTTGTATGGAGAAAACACGTAAGATATATATACTTTATACAATTACAGAATGTATGAATGTATGTAGAATACAGCTTTTACTGATTAACAAAATGAGCGGTTTTTACCGTAGCTATTATTTTTTATTGTACAAACAAACACAACGTGAAAATTGTGGTTAACATTTACAACCAGAAATGGCTTCTTTTTGTATTTTAATTAAGTGGTATATTTACAGAGGTGCTCTCTAGTGACGATGACGACATTGACCAGATGAATAATGAATATCTAGAAAACCTGGCCAGACTGGCAACTAAAAATAGTGCCCAACAAGGCATCAATCTAAGCGCAAAAATTGAAGAGTACGAGAGTGATGATGTGAGTTAAAATTTTATTTGCTAAAAATATTTTTTGTACTATAATTAAAATGTTTTTATTTAATAATATAATAATATTATTAATATTATTATTAATTTATTATGTAACGCGTGTAGGATGACGATGATTATGAACCAGACGAGACTGCCATTGAATGTTACACAACACCACTCGATGAAAAGGATTGCCCAGTTGATGAATACATTAAATTTAAAAACACGTTGTCATGTAAGTGTGTTGAATAAATAGCTATATATATATTTGATTATATTGGCATAGTTACAACTTTTTTTGTATTTTTTTTAGCTTTATCGAGTAGCGAGCCAGGACTGTATCACGCGTTGACCAGTGTGTTGTCAGAGGAGCAACAGAAGCAATTGAATGCCGTGTTTATATTAGCAGACCAACGGAAAGCGCAACAAGATAGTAAACGGATTGAACAAAGCGGCGGTATGTTTGTCATATAAAGATTATGTGAGCCATTCCTTGCGCACATTTACTACCTTCAGTTTTTGGAGGAAAAATAATAATTTCAATGTAAAAATACACTTGGTATAGTCACAGATTATTTTTTAAATTTTTATCATTTCCAAACAATAAAGATTAATTATAACTAACAACACAAACACAAATGAAATTCTGTTTTTGACCAGAGAATAATAAATAATTAATTCCAGAGTACATGTCTAATAATGCTAATTGTTGCAATGATACATAAATTCAAATCAATTCAGAATAAAACTTAAAATAAATTAGCCACTCCCAGTCTAATTACCGTCGATATTATATATATATTTGTGAAGTTAAATTAGTCATTATTAAGAATAAAGATGTTTTTTTTATATTTTAAAAACAGGCTTCCTAGACTTAACTAACTGGATATTTTCCATCTCTTCTATCTTCATTTGCAGGTTGTATTGATATAGGAATTATTAAATTTATTTTAATTTGTTAATGGTTTATAAAATAATATTATTCCCATATAATGTTGGTGATTGAGAGTCATAAAATATTGGTATTAAGAAAAACTGCATTCTCCATGCACCGCTCAATTTTCGAGAAATTACGTGTTGTTTGGCGATACTAAACGCCGCGCAACTCCTTTGTTTTTCTACCAGGAAATCGAAAATTATTTAATCCCCAACTCAAAAAACCATCTGACTATATTATATTTATTACTTATATTTATATATAAGTGCTGATGCTTGACACATTTATAATCGAAATATTGTTATTGTTGCAGGTTATTCATTCACTGTTCCTGCACAAGTACCTACGACCTTTAAATTTGGTTCATAATTGTTTTCTTATTAATGAAATATATTATTTACATCAATTTGTGAAAATCTATTAAAATCTAGGAAATGAGTTGATAATTAATTCTGTTAATGAATTCAACTTTTGTAAAAGCTCTCGAAACAGAACATTTGTTTTTCAATTGTACAATCATTGAGTCTCTTTTTGTATGGCCCAAGATCATATTCTAACGTTATAGCTTTTAGTTTATAGATGTGTTTGTATTTTATAAAAATGCAACTGATTCTAACTATACATGCAGCTGCTTTAGTTATCATTAAATATTTTCTACAACAATTCTATTATGTCTTCTTTAATTAAAAATATAAAACATATTTTTCTTAACTTGTTATGTTTTGTCCTTTAACAAATATATTTAAAGCAACCAAAACATATTACTTGCATTTTTTTTCTCACAGAGCATATAATTGTTAACTAATAACTATTATCATGGCTTTAGCATAATTATATAATTTATTAGTATTCAAAAGTATAGCAAAATTAAGGAAACGTTTATAGATAAAAATATGACATCTCTGAACCTGTTTGTAGAAAAAATTGAAATATAATGTGGAATTATATTTTCCTAATACCTTACTCCTAAAGATGGTTAAATAATGTCACCAATTTTAATAAGTCACATATTGGTCAAAAATGTATGCCTTTGATTTGTACTAATGTTATCTTATTTGATAGTGTAATAATGGCTATTAAGGATTTATAATATATAAAAACGAGGCAACATAAAATGTTGAATATTCTTTATATGTATATTTATATTAAAGTTTTTTTTTCATACATATTTTGACAGTATAACATCAAACTGTTAGACTAGAAATTTACATGAAAATTTAGCTTGTAAACTTGTTTTAAGATTGCTAATGTAAGTGCGTATATATATTTATGTGAGTCCAATATTTTTAAAATTTGCATTTTTCATGTACGACACATGTATTGGTACTTGTTTACAATAAAAAATCTTGTATTTTGCTTTATAATTTATAATACAAGTATCAAAGTCAATTTACATAGCACATTCAATTTCGTAACATTTACCCAAAATGAACACTAAAAAATTTATACACTAATCCCTTACCAAGCAGTAATGTTAAAATCATAACTTAATATATATGCAAGGACATTATAAATAAGTAGAAACTACACCAAATGGTGATCCTATTATTGTTGGTAACCATTTTATGGGAGTTCAGTTGGATGTGTCATGTCATTTTATTTAGATGATTGGTAATTGTTAAACAAATTAAATTGAATTTTGGACATAATAACAATATTCACTTTTGTGTGACTAATCTATCAATAGCCATTATGAGAAATCTTATACTTCTATGCGTGTTGAACATCTAATATTTAGCTATATTTATTCATTTTTAGATAACCGAGTTGAAAATTATTAAGTTTAAAGAATTTATTTTTCAATATTAAACATATATTTGTTCTTCATTACCATTGTTGATACTCTAGATACGTTGAGATTGAGGGTATTTTTGTTTAAAGAGAAAATAAATTGTTTAGATACGATAATATCAAACTATAAGACCCATTAAAAATATTTGCTGCTATATTTTTTTTTTTTAATAGAAAATGTTTGGAAACTAATTAACTTTTTTTTAAGACACCTATATGTGACTGACGAAAGAAGTGCGTAAATCTCGATCGATCACTATGAAATTTATTTGTTGTTTGAACAATAAAATTGGTAAATTTTATGTTATGATATTTAGATCGATCGATTTCTACATTTATTTTTATATTAAATAATTGAGATCAGCATACATAATTTACTTAGTTATAGCCATTACTTTTCCTGTTATTACTTATAATTTCAGTTATGTTTCTTAATTGCTACTGAAATTGCGTTTAATATGTTCTTATTTTGATCCAGTGAAACAATGATATGATAGTAGTTAAATTAAACTAGCGTCTCACTGCAACTTATTATTGAACCTGTTCTATGTACGTATCTTTAGAATTTGATATATGTATGTGTATTCATATATAAAGAATGTTTTGAAATAAATATTCTATCAAACTGCTGGATTTCGTGAAATTTACATTTTACCAACACAAATTAACAAAATGGAAACCCATATACATGAATTAAATAAAACGAAATTTTAATGATGACATAGTGATAGTTTATAACAGTAAGAAAATCATAATCGTCTGTTTGTAGACGTGATAGGTTTTTGGGCTCAATGCTCAACCGAGAGAATGATATGTAAATTATTTTCATTTTTACCACTTAATAGACAAAACATGGCCTTGTTTCAGCGGAAGTGACACTGTTCGACCGCTGGCCGTACGGGGGAATAATATAAACCTGTCGTTTTTCATTATATTAAAGCAAATAGTAACTAAAACGTCATATGAAGTTATAATCGTTAGTTCGTGTTTATTTTCTTAATTTTTATTTTAATACAGTTTACTCTATTAATGGACTGCGCGAAGCAAAGGAGGAAAATGTGTTCCGATGTGGCGTTGCAGAGATCAGGCAGCGTTTTATAATTCTTCTTATCATAATAATGTGTACAACAAAGTCGTGGCCGTAATGAAATGAGGTTTTTTGAACGTTGGGCATTCAAATAAATACAACTAACTTCAGGGCGGCCACATATTGACCGTACTGTACTTATATACATTAGTATATATTATGCAGAAAGTATCCTATTGCTAAGTGGTATTACCGTGGACTACAGGTTCCAATTCCCACCATATGAACTCCCTTAATGAATATGTGACTATTTCCATGTTATATGGTAGAAAAACTCATGAATCCTTACTAAAAGTGAAAAGAAAGAAAAGATTTTAAAACACAAAAACTCGACTGCGCATAAAAAAATTGCGTAAGAAAGATTTTAATTAGGACTAATACTGAACAATTACACATAAAAAAATCTTTTTTTTGCAAAATAGAAAGATTCAATCTCCCAAGGAAGGGCTTAATTGGTCCTCAGATTTAAGTGATGGAACGTAAGTTCACGTTCTATCTCAACGAAGGATGTCTCAATCGTACTGCTGCACCACCATTGCTTTATCTTCCCTGATATTTCTTGTCGTAGTTTCTTCTTAGTCTTAAGGTTAAAACTTTAAATCTTACGAAGTTAAAAATGAAAAGATGCAACAACAAAATTACACAAATATTATTTTATTAAGAAAACAATAAATAAAAAAAAATCCCACCACCATTGTATCTATACCATTTTCTATTTAATAAAGGAAAAGAGAACATATAGAACAAGCAAATGCATAATATTATTACAGGATTCCATATAATGTGTAACAAATATCTGGTATCCAACTAGATACTAGATAATTGTTCAACTGCTGACCAATTATGTCAAACGTGTTTAGTCTAATTATTTACTATTTTTTTTAAATACCCATTAGTTTTTTCAAAATGTAACAGAAATCACAAAATGAATGTAGGAGATCTTTATATCTATTTAGACCCCTTAACCAATATGAAAACACGGACAACAACAGGATTCACGTTAGAATTGATGTAATATACTTAATATTTTTTAAAAATGTGAGATTCATATAATCTTGTTTTGATATCTAGAAAAGTTCTTGAAAAATTATATAAATATAAAAAACATTAACCAAAAACAAGTCATTATTAAATAGGACTGTTACATTTATATTTTATGACTTAAATATTCATAAAATACCAGCACCTACAAGACATGGGGATTATATATAATATTTTTGTTTTTAGTAATTAGAATACTAAGTTTTTCTTAATATCCCTAATAAAACATTTTTAAGGATGTAAAGTATTCTACTACATCAAATTATAATATAATACATACAAAGTATACTATATTATAACTGAGTTACAAATAATAATACAATAAAAATAGAGAAAATAATTACTTTTGAAACAAAATGATCAGGTATGTAAGATATAACACATCTACATACCTAAGTAGTTATCACATTAATAAGTCCTGTTATATGTCTGCCTTTGAGGAGAAAAACAGTAACTATATAGTATCTATACTAGGCCACTACCACTGAATAAAGCATAAACAATAAACACCAAGAATTTTAATGATATTTGTAACAATTCCTAGTTGTAACTTTACGAAGTATAGTTATATTAAATTTAATTACACAAAACTAGACTCATTAAATTGCTATTCTCCTGAGATAATCATGTCGATATCTTCTTTTATCTTGGAGCTGGCCTACTTTTGAAGATATATCACATTCTCTACATAAGCCACAAAAGTTACTAGTTATAATGTGAAAAGGACTTCGATAGTATAACTTAGGATCTTTCAAATCTCTATTATATTTATGACATCTTATATGTAAAATTAATTCAAGCAAAGTAAGCATTACACAAATCAAACTGGGGAAAAACATCAGAGTAGGTATAAATAAAAATAATCTAGGGCTTGTAGTATTTGCTCCATCTAAAATTTTTGCTTTCAAGTCCTGGAATTTTTTTGTCTTGCTCATATAACCATCAGGAAATTTTGCAAATTTTTGGCTTCTTCGTAACTTCTTTCCTGCGTATATTGAAGGAATTTTATGTATCACTGTTGGCTCTCCTGTTTCTTCATTAATATCGTAGGTAATAATTTCACCGGTCTCGGTATCACAACAAAATCTTTTTAATTTTGCCATTGAACTTTTAATTATCTACTTTATTTTCCTCAAAATGATGCAAACTCTTTCAACAGCATGCACGAAATCTGCAACCGTAATCCGTACAAGGGTTTATGACTGTCATAAAAAGCGGAAATAAAATATTTATACTAGCAAATACTTATTTAATCGTGAAACACACCAGTTTTACAGTCGTTTTACAAAATTGTTAATTTACAAACAATATATAAATCATAAACGTATAACTCCATGGATGATGGAATACGATGTCGCCATCTTATAATGTAGAATGTAGATGTCAGATGAATCGATTTTATTAACGATGATATCGATTCCGGTTATGTGCAATATCGGACTTGACTAAAAAGAAAATAAAAACGGTCAAGTGTGAATTAGGCTTCCCTGTCAAGGATTCCGTACGAAATACTACTTAAAGAAGTGTACAAATTTAAATTCACGTTATTTCATTTTATACGAAAAATGATAAGGTTTTAATGATAATTTTGTATCAAATTTAACTATATATTGTACATTAGCACGATGGACAGACGACTTAAAGAAGGTGGCTGGCATCGTATGGATGCGAAAAGCCCAAGACCGGGATGGTAGGCGCTCGATGAGGGAGCCCTACTTTTTACTTTAACAGCAGTGGACGGCGATAGGCTGATTAATATTGTACATTATGTTAAATTAATAAATATTTTACTTTGTGTTAATTTCTCGTGTTTATTGATAGCGTACATTTTGAAGCTTGATTTTTATACTTTGTTCATGTAAACCATTCCAATTGGATTTAATTTTTTCTATTCGACTATTAAACAACATGAAAGTTCAAATTGCTAAAGATAGACTTATTAATTTTAAGTTTTCTTACCAGTTTTTAAATTGTGAATTTATCTATCTATTTTGTTAGATACCGTACGGTATACCTTTAAGTCTATAGTATCATAGACAATATATTATCGATGTAATAATATTGTCTATTCTATGGGCATTGGGCAACTCTATTCCCTAGATATGGAGGTTTGATCGGTAATGTCACGTTGAATTAAAAACTAATTACATCGTTTTTTAATTACTTAAAATCAATATATTTACCGTCGGTCAGTAGATATATGTATCAATTTGATGCTCCTTAAATCCTTAAATATATAATATAGTCTTAGTGCCAATGTAATGATATATAAGACAACACCCAACTAAAATTTCGGTAAATTTTCCTTCATAATATCTTCAGAGTAATGTTTGGTAAAAAATGCAATACTGATTGCGAGGCGGTAACTGCCCAAGAGAGAATGATATAAATGAATTTAAAAATATGGTTAATGTCTTAGACGACGTTGAGGGATGTGATATTATGATCATTTTTGTTTGGTGATATGAAATATACGCTATTTGTATGATACGATAATGTAATAATATATTATTCATAGAATGGTCCATCGCTTGATCCATCTCCAAAGTCAAAGCAATGTTCTATAATTCTGTACAGTAGATTTTTTTTTTATTTATAATGCAAGGTATAAATGGAAATATTTGTGCAGATGCAATACACAATACAAGCTTGCGTTTTTAAGGTTACAAATTGCTTTTTGTGTCTATATAATAGGGTAGGCTTATATTTTCTAACTCATTTTTGTGTTATAAATTATATCATATTCAGTATACTTGTTTATCATTGTGTTTTAATACATTATATAGAACAAATATAAAAAATAACATGTTGTTGGACTTATTATTGTATATGACTATTGTTTAAAAAATTAAGCAAAAACCGCTTTACTTCTTATAATCTATTTAGTTTGTATAGTATACATACATAATATTATGTTTATATATTGTTTTTTCAGATATTGCTGTAAATTGTGATCGAAGAAGATATGGGAAAAGAGTAAGTTGTAGATCAAATAATTCTATGTTCGCATATTAAACTTGGGTTATTGATACAAAAAAAATTGCACAACATAACACCATTTTGTAAGTAGCATAATAAACAATCCTCAATATATTGTTTGACTCTAAACAAACATTTATATGGACTGTTATGAAAGTGGCACACCATCTGACCATTCTCTTGATTTGATTCTCACTTAGGAAAAATATATTTTTCTTTACTTTGGTAACATGATAAAGCTTGGCATTTAGTTCCGAACCTTAATATGCAATGTTTTAAAGACTGCATGGTATATTTGAATTGGAGTGCCCTTAAAATAAGTTTCCATTACCTAGTCTACTATAATATATAGGATAACAGAGTAAGTTAATACTTTATAGTTGTACAAAAAGAATGTTATTTTATATCATGTACGTTTGTAGTTCTGTGTAACCAAGTAAATTTCCTTTTGCTTCTTGAAGTTCATATAAGTAGTCTATTTTTGTATATATGTATATAAACTTTTTGTTATATTGACTTTAATTATTGTCAGTTGTGATACAACTACTCAGATAATGAATAGAAAATACTTGTCATTTATAAAATCTAAATATGTAAATGTTGCTTTTTATATACTTTACTTTTCGTTTCAAATATTAACATCATGAGCTATATAAATTACTCTTTAGATTTATCCATAGAGCTTACCCAAAACAATATAAAGAACCGGTATGTTACAGTGACAATATAAATTCGTGATGATGTTGAGTTGTATTTTATTTATTTACAATGTTACAGAATTATACAATGTTTTATAAGCAAAAGCAAGAAAGGAGAGAATTTTAAACAAAACATTGTGAGTATGCCTTGTGTTTATTTTTTTTTTTCAGTAAGACACATGATTTAGAGAAATCTTTAAATGGAGACAGTCAAGACGATGAGAGTAAGAAAAAGAAAAGAAGTAAAAAACATAAGAAGCATAAAAAATCAACGTGGGAAGAGCATGAGGAAAAAACAAACAAGAAGAGAAAAAGAGCTAAAAAAGAAAAATATAAAAGCCCAAAACAAGAGAGTGAAACTTCATTGTCTGATGTAGAGGAACTAATTAAGAAATCGAGACGATGTAAAACCACCGCTAAAACGTCCTCGTCGTTAGATACTCCTTTAATTGATACTTTAAAGGTGACTAATCCTAAGAATGGAAGCGATCATCAAGTAGAATCACGTAGCAGTAGTCGTAACACGCACACAAGACCAGTGGATACATTGGAAATAGTATCGTCCAACTCTGAAGCAGAAAATTACCAAGACGATTGTGCTAGTCCTGAGATAACCATCATCGAAGACGACCTCAATCTTGAGGAATTAATGAAACAAAAGGAGCTAATACAAGCTCGCTTGGTTGCGTATGATTCAGAGATTAGCGAAGATGATTATGCTGTAAAGATTTTGAAGGAGGAAATTAAATGTGTTGGTAGTGAAATGAGGAGCCCGAGTTACAGGAAAGAAAAACGAGATTATGATAATGAACACAAAAGAAGTAATAGACACAAATTAGGCAAGGAACGATCTTCAGAAAAGGAAAAACATAAGTCCAAACGTCATGAAGAAGATTTAAGAGTGACTATTAACCGAGAAAGTAAAAAAGAGTTTGTTAAAAAAATTGAAGAAAAAGAATATCGGGAACGCAAAGAACGCGAACGACGTAAAGCTGAATCTGACAGAGATAAAGAACGGGAGCGGGAAAGAGAAAGAGAACGCGAACGAGACAAAGACAGAGATAAAATAAGAGAACGGAACAAGGAGAGAGAACGTGAGAGAGACAGGGAAAGGGACAGAGAGAGAGAACGTGACAGAGACAAGGATCGATTGAAACGAGACAGGGACCGCGAGCGAGATAGAGACAGGGAACACCGCCCCTCCGAATTGAGACGTCGAGACAGGGATCACGGCAGGCGATCGAGGGATCGCTCTTCAATCACACGACGCGACAGGCGGCACTCTGACCGCGAACGTAGGTCACGCGACCGCAGCAAGGACAGGCACGCGGCTCGCTCCAGGGATAAAAACCATAAATCTGACGAAAAAGATAAAAGAAAGGTGCGTCCCTATATACTGTGTTTTAATATATTATGATATTTGGTTTAATAGGCATGATGACAGGTATCTTTATATATGATATTAAATTTAATTTTTATTATAATATTTTCCTCAACATTATAGAACAGTTTCTAAAAAAGGCTGGTGTCTACTAAACTTTTCTATGTATTGTACAAATATTACATTACCTTATTGTCAATAATGCTTAAGGCGATTAACGTGATTTTAGTTTCTGCCTTCACATGTCGTGAGTGTGAGAATATTTTTTTTTTATAGAATTCAACCCAAGAGGCACAGTCTCAAGAAGTTGCTAGTTCTAGTGATGAAGAACTTGATATATCTATTAACACAGACGACGAGGAGGAAACGGAAGAACAAATAATTGAAAAAAGACGAAAGCAAAGGGAGCAACTTTTAAAGGTAAATATTTTGTTTCTGTGTTATCTCAACGAATTTGCGTATGTTTTTTTTTGTATTTGATAACTAAAGTATATTTTATGCTGGTGGTTGATTTTGTGCATGATCAATTACATGAAATTTTAACAATATTTAAAAACAAAAGGTATTTTTCTTATAAAATAAATAAAACATAAAAAAATCTAAACTAGTAAGTTTTAATATATTATGTATTGACATTGACGCCAGTCATGACGCGGAGGCACACGCGTGTAACTGTAAACGCAAAAGGTTGAGAGTTCAATTCCCACTCGAGAAAATTAGATATAATAAATATTTTCATTTTCTTCGCTCTGTCGAATCAAAGCGCGGCGTTGAGTTCCTCCGCCCAATACTCAGTGCCTCCAAAAATGGGCGGAAATGGGGAGCGGAGTGTCTGAGCATTAGGTTCTCTCTGTTTAACCTGCTACATGCGGGAAACAGCGTGAAGCTGAAAAAAGATACTGACATATTATTAAATCTTATTTCACCACTGACATATTATTAATATCAAAGTAAGTGGCGAAAGTTGATACTTATTTCATAATTATTGTAGTATTTTTTATATGCTAAGAAATAAATATTATACATATTATAGATACTTATTAAATCAATAGATTATTTAAATGTTATATTATAATGCACCTATGTAGGTAGTTAGGTACATTGTTCGTAATATAATATATATTGATTATCATAGACAACAATTGTTATGTATTACTATATATTCCATTATTATATTATTATTTTATATTCACAATATTTTATTTATAATATATATAGACTTAATATAATTATTATATGATATATGTAAATATAGATATTTAAATATTTGTTTTAAGGTTCTGTGCCTTAAACTTGATATTGTAAGCTCATCTTGGCCACCCCTTATTATGTGTATGTATTTAATTCGGTGTAAAAGTAAATCATCTCAGTTAAAATTTAAAATGTTAAACTACATACTTACAACAGAAATAACCATAGTAGCAACGAGATCAACGAACACTATGGGTAAGCGATGAACTATCGAGAGAGGAAATCTGTTGTTTATGCTATTGATATATATAAAGAGGTCACTTTACAGAGGCTAGGGTGTAATAACAGTGCTCACACGGAGACAAATGACACCAACGCCGCCACAAACGTAAGGAATACTGAGCCCAAAGCGGCCGAAGTTGAAGTCGTCAAAACCCAAACGCACAAGTCGGACCACGATGTCGATACGAAGTCAGATAAGTTCACGGGACTGGTGAAGAATGTGGAAATTGAGTCCAAAGCAAAGCTGGATAAGTCCCTCAGGGGCAATGAATGGGATATGTTTGCAGATCAGGACAACTTCGATAATGTAGATGTGAGTTATACATTATATTTTTTATCATGTCTTTGAGACCGTCGTGGCACAGTGACGCAATGAGTTGTGGATTCGATTATTTTTTTTTTCGTTATAACACAATCTAATTTCAATTCATTGCTGATATTTTGTTAAAGAAAAAAAAAACTCCTTCGGTTTTCTGATATTTTTTATTAAATGCAATTCACAGACACCAACAGCTGGTAAGCACAGAAGTAAAAATTCTAATGAAAATCCGTCACTAACTGACAATTGGGACGACGCTGAAGGGTACTATAGGTGTGTATTCGTGTTTAAATTTAAAACATGGATTTTTATGTAAAAAACAAAACGTTGCTTACTATTTGAAAATATAAGCTCCATAGATGGTTTGATTGTTGTTTTACCTTGATTGTTGAACTTACTTTTCTTGTAAATATATATATTATAGTATGACTTTTTTTAAAATAAATTTGATATGTATTCATGTTGTGTTTGATGTTCGTGCACAGAGTACGAATAGGGGAGACGTTAGACAATCGATACTCTGTGTACGGCTACACCGGCCAGGGCGTGTTCTCCAACGTGGTGCGCGCGCGAGACCAGGCCCGCGGGAACACCGACGTGGCCGTCAAGATCATAAGGAACAATGAGATCATGTAAGCATTGCCGTTTCCGTAGTTTCGCGTATCGTATAGCAGGGACGACAGAGGGAACTTTGTGATAAGTCCCTAAAGATCATAAGTGGCGAAATTAAACATACGCTTGTATCTTGTTACCAAAGCAAGAAATTAAAAATAATTCATTTTCGAATGAAACCGAATTGGAATCGCCACAATAGTCGTGTTTATAGTCAAGCGCGACACCAAGTGTCTGCGCCACGACGATCTCTTATCATACAAGTTACCTCTACATCATCGTTATCCTACTTATCATGGTATCATGGTAAATAAACATTAATTGAAGTATCTGAAGATACTAGATGATTTCACACATTTTTTTTGTTTAATATATAGGCATAAAACGGGTTTGAGAGAATTGGAAGTTCTAAAAAGATTAAACGATGCCGATTCGGAGGACAAATTCCATTGCCTACGACTCTTCCGCCACTTTTTCCATAAACGCCATCTTTGCATGGTTTTGGAACCACTTTCTATGAATTTGAGAGAGGTTCTCAAAAAATATGGAAAAAACAGCGGCATCCATGTGAAAGCCGTTAGAAGCTATACTCAGCAAATGCTATTGGCATTGAAATTATTGAAAAAGACTGGAATCCTCCATGCTGGTGAGTTGGATTTCAGCTTGTTTAATTTAGTCACACTATCTTATTAATATATTAAAATGCATTGAGTTCGAATTCTGAAACCATTTATGCTTTTTTTGTTGTTAAAATCTCGGAAGGCATATTTGATATCTAAATCAAATCAGCTTCACGCTGTATCCCGCACACAGCAGGGTAGGCAGAGGGAACCTAGTGTTTTTAGACACTCCATTCCCCACTTTCTGCCGATTTCTGGAGGCATTGCGTGTTGAGTGGCAGAACTCAACGCCGCGCTTAGCCTCGACACCAGAGCGAAGAAATGGAAATATAAATTTAAGTAAATATTTCATCTCCTCGAGTGGGGATCGAACCCACAACCAGTCGGTTTACAGTCACACTTCGTGCCGCTGCGCCACGACTGGCCTCAATATCTAATGATTAATATTTAAAGAAATATCATAAAATACCATTTTCCTATTATTCTTATAACTATATAATATGAGATATATGTATGTGAGAAGAAAAAAAGGTTTAGTTTAATTAGGAAATTTGTTTTATATTTTAAATTTGCATTATGTTACATTCCAATTGCTTTATAATTACCTAATTCTTATATGTTTTTGAAGTTAATATTTATTTCTATTCAATCATCTACTTGCAGATATAAAACCAGATAATATACTAGTGAACGACAGTAAATTGATGTTGAAGCTTTGTGACTTTGGCGCTGCATCCCACATCTCAGACAATGAAATAACTCCCTACTTGGTGTCCAGGTTCTATCGCGCCCCCGAGATAATACTTGGGGTCCCCTATGACTACGGCATAGACATGTGGTCCACGGCTTGTACTATATACGAACTGTCCACTGGAAAAATCATGTTCAGCGGCAAGTCAAATAATGAAATGCTCAAATATTTCATGGATCTAAAAGGGAAGATACCAAATAAAATTGTTAAAAAGGGCCATTTTAAAGAGCAGCACTTCGACGGCAACTGCAACTTTTTGTACCACGAGCTAGATAAAATTACGGAGAGGGTAAATTGTTAAATATACACACATTTGTAATGGTTGTAAATCTGTTTAATTGACAATATGTATAACATATTATATTGCTTTGGTAATTAAAGAAAATATTAAAGTGACATAATATCCAGATATATAATATACCAAACTGTATAAAATTATGTAATAAATATCTTTTCTGAACAGACATCAAATGTCACTGCTGAGTATTTAAAAAAAAATAACCATTTCACTATTTAAAACATAATTAACAATAGGGTAAATTCTATCAACATTTATTATGTTGACACGGCCTCACTGTATTCTTAATTCTTACAATAATTTTTTTAATTACTCCAAATTTTTAATCCGTATAAATGTTTTTATTATTTTCCATTTAATGAAATATTTAGATTTGTTTTTTTAATTACAGGAAAAAATTGTGATAATGTCGAGTATAAAAGCGACACGTGACTTACAAACAGAACTGGCACCACCACACCACCGGCTGCCGGCCCCCGAGGCCAAAAAGATCACGCAACTTAAAGACTTGCTGGAGAGAATGCTTATGTTAGATCCGGCGAAAAGAGCCTCCGTCAACCATTGCCTGGCCCACCCCTTCATACAAGAGAAAATATAAATATACAACATAATAATGTATATCATCTCATTTGGTGCAAAATTGATGGAGATGCAATCAAAGTTTGTAAATAGTTTATTCGCATAAATTGACATATTTGTCTTATTTTACAGTTCCACGTTGTATCCTGCATAAAGCAGGACAGGCGGAGAGGATTTAGTGTGAACACACTGTATTCTATATCTTCCTATTTTTGAGGCACCATGTTCTTACTAGAGTGGGGCAATAAAGATCATTCATTCCGCGGTATTATGTGGAAATCGATCTCACAACCGTCGCGTTTTCACAAGTTGTGCCGCTGCATCACGACGGTCACACTAATCTACTAACTCGGTTTTTAAAAAAGTGCAATTACGTCATTATTGCACCAAATGAGCTACGTATATGTGAACTATGCGAAATTTATGTGTGCAGCAAGATAATTTTGTCAACTGTAAAGTAACTGATAAGTAAATATATTATATTTTTAATTTGGATTTCGTTGAATGAAGTGCTGGGTCACCCCAATGTAAGTGATTTACTTTGTTTATGACAAATCTTGTTTAAAGTGAATCTTAATATTAAATTTCTAATCATATCAGATATGTAGTCGTAACTTTTACGTATTCATAAATTGTGAAATGAATTTTAATATCTTATATTTTGATTGTTGTTTTCTTTTATTTTTGCTAATTTAATTAAACTACAGCTAGCAGTGCAACTATTCAAATATTTTCAATATTTTTGCTTAAACATTTATATATATGACAACAAATTTAGAATGAATTTTAAGAACATGTCAACAATTGACGCGTTTTGTGGCGCAGCCAGGGAATGGCTGACTGCAAACTAATGGTTGTGGATTCTATCCCCACTTAGAGCAATTTTTACTGCTCTGAAGAGAAACTGTGGCGTTGGGTCCCGCCATACTCGAGTTCTAGCAGAAACTGTACAATGCAGTGTATTTAATACTATTAAATAGATTTTCCTGTCTGACCTTGCTATATGCGAGATATATGTGTATTATAACTCAAAAATATAAAAAAATTAAGACATTAAGATATAATAGTATAAAGGTAGATACTGTCACTGTTGAATGTTATATTATAAGATCAACAGTATTTTCAAACGATTGTATGTCCACTATATGAGTATGTAATTATCCTATCATGTAGTTGTCAAGTTTGAAATTAATGAATTTTTTAAATATTCAGGAGTTGCGATCCGAGCACGGATCTGTATAAAGCGAGTGAGTTACATTGAAATGAAGTGAATATTCAAAGGAAAAGCTGAAAAGTTATAATGACGAGTGCGCTCACTGATAGTGTATTTAAGAAGTACTAGATATAGAGTGGAAGAATCTGTCTTAGCTTATTTTGGTTTCATCAGTACAGACTGCAAGCAATGTGTTTTTTTTTATTTATATATTAATAAAATTACCGATATTCTGACAAATAATATGTAAACTGTATATAATAGTTACAGTTGTGATCCCAGCACTCAATGTTTCTTCGGTCGGAATTGTATAAAGTGATTGACTCATTTGTCAAATGTACTCCATTATAAAAACATTTTTTCTCAATTCAACTAGGACTACTTACTACTAATGTCAATGTTGAAAATAAATTATTTAGGTATGTCTTGATGTGTTTTTATTTTAAATAATTTAATACCTTCTTTCAAGTTAAATATTACATTTTCTACTTGGTTTTATTTTACTAATGGCACTTTTTACTTTTATTTGTGTCTAATTATTAAAATAATAAATATAATATTATCATGGCTTTGTCTTATAAGACCGGGAAAATAAAAATAATTTATTGAAAAATTAAACATTGAAATATATATGTATAGTGAATTATTTTCATTTCCACGTTCAATTCGGGTCAGTTCTGGTGAATAGATAATGCGCGGTGAATTCTACAACTCCATGTCGGTGAATATCTGTGAGCTTGACTTATGATAAGTGAAATACTCTTATCACTGTCGCCAGAGCAATCATTTGAAAGAGCATGATGGTATACAGCGTAGCAGGGTAGGCAGGGTAAGTAATAACCCTAAACTATTTTTTTATTATTTTTAAACACCCGAATTACTTACTATTAATCTATTTAAATGCTGTTTCACTATTGTATTCTAGTATTTGTGTTGTTTTTCGCCAGTTTAGCCAAATAGATACACCTATAATAAATACCGGTAAGTTCTGTAAAAAATACTATACTTTAAATGAATATGATGGAAGGAAAACTAAAATGTGTTTATTATAAAAAATTTATTCCGTGACACCAACTGATACAAACAAATAAACTAAGACCCTTATAACAATCATTTACGTGAATTCTCTTGAAAATAATAATTTGAAAGCGGTTCCAGACATATCTCTAAAATAAACACAAGACAATTTAATACTAGACGCTTCCACTATTTTGTACTAAAAATAAATACTTAAACATTCGATAAGTACACAACAGTCTACATGAGTGCACACAGTCTGTCATATAAAAAAATACCTTTCATACTAAAAATAAATAAATAAAAGTATTACAATGAAGTGGACATTATTTCAAATAAAAATGTAATAAAAGTGAATTGAGGTGGACGTACAAATGAAAAGATGATAAATTATAATGACAAACTGCGTGCTTTATCTTATCATAAATTCGAAGAAAAACCCTAAATACAATAATACTGCACGACGCGAGTGTTCGCGTTAAGTTCTGTTATATTTAAAACATTTTCGAATATAGAAAGGAACTTATTTTATCATATAATTTTAGTTTCATTAATGCCGAATACTATAGCAAGTTTGACATTTTTATTTCATATCAAATTAAACGAAATTGAAAGTAACACACATATATATATATATATATATATATATATATATATATATATATATATATATATATATATATATATATATATATATATATATATATATATATATATATATATATATATATATCGATTCATAAGGCATAAAGCTCTTCATATATTGTTTTAAAGTTTGTGTCAACTCGCTAAAGCATCGATTGCATTTTTTTAAAATACGTAAAAGCAAATTGTTAAAAGCTTCAATACTTCGCCGAATAGATGTGTAATACAAAAACAAGCACACAGCTACAAAATGTTTTTACTGGATAAAAACCTTTTTAATTAAAAGGCACATATCGATTGTACTATATAAAAGAACGTCGTCCAGCGACCGCAAGGCGAAAGAAATACTACATATTACCAGGCAGTGACGTGACAAAGCTTGTCAAATCAAAAAAAAAAATCACGAATCACTAGCGATCTATTCTTCGCTCACATGCAAAATTTTGTAGAAATTTGACTGAAGCCTTCACACAAAATATGGCAGTGTGTTATTTAAAAATAAGTTTATATTTAAATGATTAATCATGCAATGGGAGCTAATAGAAATGTGCCATTCACTTCAAAATCAAAAATGTGCATGAAAGTTATGGATAAAAATGACTTACATATTATATACGTCAAATATTTATACAAAATACAATATTATTGCTATGTTTAACATGAATTCTATACATTATACAATGCGTATCACTGACAATACATTTAGATTATGTTAATAATAAATGGACACTAACATCTTTATAATCTTATATATTTAGAATATTGTTAATTCTCGATGTATAATTAGAATAAACAAGTGTCAAGTGATATGTGAAGTATTTAAAATTTTTGAAAAAAATATCACAAAATTTAATTGGTTAATTGTCAATTGCAATTATATATCACAATGACACAAAACATAAAGTAAATTTTAAGTAAAGTACGATCGATGAATCTTACCATGCTGACCAGAAGTTAACTGCAGATTGCAGCAGAAATTATATTTTAGGACTTTTATTATACTGAACAATGCGCAAACGATTTGAAAATCTAACTTCAGGGCGGCCACGACTCGTCGACCGTGCTGTACTATCAAGATTTATTTGTCCCGGAATATAGGCCACAACACACTTCACCATCGCTTTCACTGGTATCAGACAACCACTTATATTACAATAAAAGTAACAAAATATGCTAATGTCCATTTTTATTGTTTTCTAACAATGTATTAAATGGAGTTTAAAATATCGAAAGTAAATGAATAACACTAAACATGACATATCTTAAAACTTACTTTCAATTATGTTGTATATTCATTGTTAATACAATAACAATGACCGAGACATTAATTCACTTATATAAATAAATTTGGGTGTTCAAATTAAATACTGTTCGTGTATTAAAGTAAAGTAAAAAAAAAGAAGAAAACATAATCAGTTAAATAAAATAATAAATTGTAATTCTAATGTGACTTAAAAAATAATAAGTCACATGCTGCTTAATGATAATTTTTGTTTTTACGGCAATTAAAAATAACCTTTTCTAATTACTTCTAATAGCATAAAAACAACAAATCCCCAAATGTAAAAATAAAAAATATATACAATTAAACTTTCTAACAGAAACTAAAGTTGGACAAATTTTGGATATTATTGGGCAGTTTTTTTTTAAAGATTTGTTAAGTGTTTTCTCTGTAAAGTCATGAGACATAGATACTGTAAAAATACAATCGCACTGCAGAATTAAATTTAATTTCAAACGTATATTTATTATAAACATGTTACATATATTTATTCAGTATGTAAATTGAAAGTCAAATATCAATTAGGTAGCTATAAAGACTGTTGAGTGTGATTGCAACTGAGTATGTTACCCTTTAAAGTTTTATAATTTCAAAGCATATTAATTTTGTAGAGATTTTTAAAATTTATTTTCTAAACAAGTATTTAATATGCTTTGTTTAAAGTATTTTACTAGTACTTGTAACAAGTACAGTCCGCGAGGTTTAAGCTGGAATACTTTGTAATTTTTTTTTAGTTTCTCTGAAAGACAAGCCCCTACCATAAATTCTTTTACATCGGTCATTGCACCTCGTAATTTTCGCTCTCGTCCCATATGTTCTTTGAATTAGTAACGAATCATTGCGTTATATCGACAAGAAGTGACGCTGCTATCAGTAGAGATTGTTGTGATAGACATTGTAAATCAGTGTAGGGGTTTATAAACTAATGTAGACCGATTTATAAACCAGTTCAGACCAAGCAATAGACGAGCCGCGCTTGACTACACTATATATAAACACACACACACAAAAGCAAAGCTCAGCGTAGACCTCGCGGAATGTAGACATGTGTTGAATCGCTTTATTCTTTAAAGCTTTAATTACTTCACTTAAGTAAGTTACACATGGGAATAATAATATAATAATTAATATGTTTCAACTGGTGATTATTATTAATTATTAATGTTCTGTGCATTACATACAAGTCGTATAATACATGTAATAACATCAGAATAGCATCTTTCAATATTGCTAAAAATAAAAAAAAAGTTAAAATAAAATAATAAAATAAAATATAGTAAACTGGGTCGATGGTATTTTTATACTATTTGTATGGATGTAACCAAGATACGATGCCAATTAGGGAATTAAGAAATTTTGTTAAATAAGTTCTTTGACAGTGTTCATTATTAGTTATAATATTTTATTCAAAGCCCTCTCAATTTAATAGTGAGTTTAAATTTTATATCTATATTGAAAATGTTAAAGTTATCATTTTTTTAAATTACAAATAATCATAAATTTTAGAACAATGGATTGACGATTCTTGATACTAGATTGTGTTAATAAACTATTTAAACATATCAATATTATCTATATTTGAAGCATAAATACTTGGCATTACCTATCAAAGAAACATTTTCTTCCTTTTATAACTATGGATTGACAAATTTTGATACTTGATACAATATGTATACCTGGATAACTCGCATTTATCTCCAAATTATAGCCACATTAGGGTCATCCTCAATGATTTGTTCAAGAGTGGTCATATCCACTCTAGCGAGACAACATATTTCATCAGTACTGTGTTTTCCGGTGAAGAGCCGCCGGAGGCCGAGCAGTGTGTCCATGCGAGGGTTAAAACCGTTCGGCCGCGTTTGGTTACGAATAAACACTGGATATCTGAAAAAAAAACGGCGTATCTGCTTTATTTTGTGTTTTATTCTAACATTCTGTCTTAAAATTAATTATTTGTAAGTAATTTGCAAGCATAAGAAAATGCTATTTCGCTTTTGCAGCTAGTGTTGTCAGGTTTAGTAGCAATTCGCTTTGTTATGCTATTATTAATGGATTCGCATTTGCTTTTTTAATGAAACATAATAAATAATAAATTGGTTGAAATAAAGTTAGCAATACCCATAATTAAATTATATTATTGAGATATTCATAGCGCAGCAGCACAGCGTCTGACTTACACGTGACTGTTGTGGGTTTGATTCCCACGGGTAAAACGAATCATCAATGCACGCCATAGAGTTCAGCTAATCAACAAGCAATGTCTCTATAATTGCGCGGAGAGCGGGTAACAGTGTCTCCACACTAAATTTCAATCATCTATTCTAATTATATGCAGGACGCAGCGTGAAGCAAAAAAAAAATTAAAGTACCTTTTCAAACATTTGACAAGGCCATGTATCTGTGCGAAGACGACCAGCCGCCGCACGTCGAACGGCGCGCCGGCCGTCGGGAAGTACCTCTCGCACACCGCGCGCAGAGTGGTGCCTTGCTGGAGGGAGCAGAGCACACCGACCACATCTGATAGCACCGGCTGTGAACAACCAAACTATTATACTATGTTTTGAAGTTATTTACTTATTCTTTAAAACAGATAATTGTATGTTATACAACAAGAACATATTTTTTTACACAGAAAGGCCTAAAAATATAACAACATTTCAACTTCACGCTATATCCCGCATATAGCAAGGTGGACAGAGGGAATCTACTGTAACCTAGTGTTTTGCCAGCTTAATTAGAATCTTCCACCGTTCTAGGCATTGCGGTTGGAATGGAAGAATCCAATGCCGTGCTTTGCTTTGTTACTAGAGCGAAGAAATGTAAAAACTAAACTAACTTCACGCTTCATCTTTAGCGGGGCAGACAGAGAAAACGGAGCGCCAGACACTACGGTGTCTACATACGAAAAAATATATATATTAAATATATTACTTCTCCGAATTGCAATCAAACTCACAACCGTCACGTCTACAGTCACACACATGTGCCACTGCGCCACGACGGCCTCCATACCATACACCATAAAAATATAATTAAATGTACATTATGTACCTTCTCCTTATCCTCACAGCCTTTATTGATGAAGGCGAGACATGATTTTTGCATTTCGTGATCGCTAAATAACCTGCTGAGACTGGGCGTGGCGCGGTACATGTTGCTAAACTTCAGCACTGGTATTAATGTTACCTTTGAAATTCATGAAAAAAAAATACTATTAATATTATCATATTTATCTTCACGATGTATCCCACTTGTACTCTGCAGTGAGCTGAGGGAACCTAATGTTCCAGGCACATATTGTATATTTTTTACTTAATATAATTTTAGACGCAGTTGTGGGGTAGCAGCACATTGTCTCACTGTGGACAGGGGACTATGAATCGTGAAAACGAATTATATCCATTTCAGTGGGGGAAGTACTGACACTTCCCTAGTTCAGAAACTAGGTCTCCTATGTTTTTGGAATATGTGGTAATATATGGAATACAGCGTGAGCCTAAATAAATATTGATTAGATATTGGTATTGTAAATACATTTTAAATGTTATAATTCAAGTTATAATTTTTTACATACATACTTTTTGTTAAGAAAAAATATTTCTTATATATTTAACAACGTTGCTTTAAGAATGCATTGGTAAACATACCACTCCATAATACACTAAGTTTTGTATACAAGACTTGACGAGAGTTTTTTCCACATTAGTGTCGGCTGCTATTTTTGACACATGATTGTATCCATTTATATGTGGTAGAAGCTGAAAAGGTTACAAAACGTTAATACAAGTTGCTATTGTACTATAAAATAAAAAACAATTTATTGAATTTACTATTTTCTTTGTTTTTATAGACTCAAGATTTTCTGCACCACAATTTTAATTCGTTTCTCTATTTTATAAACACTTCCTAATCATGCTATAGATAAATATTAAATTAGATCAGCTTCATGTGTTAAGACACTCCGTTCACCACTTTCCACTTAATTCTGGAGGCATTATGAGTGGTGGTACTTAAAGACGCGCTGTGCCTAGATATCAGCGCAAAGAAATGGAAATATAAATTTAAATAAATATTTCATTTCCTCGAGTGCGGATCGAACCCACAATCAGTAGCAAATTACAGTCACACTTTGTGCCCCTGCGCCAAAAAATAATTTGAACATAAAATGGATTATAAAATAAAATGACTTTTTTTACTAATAACATAATAAAAATATACAATAGTCGTGGCCACCCTATAATTAGCTGTAAATGGCATTTTTCTAACTTGATTATTGCCTTCTTGAATGATATTCAAAAAAACTAATTTTAGAGGATATTTAAAAAAAAATCACTTGTCGCGTTGTGAGATCCCAGTCCGCATCCATGTCCACTTCGAATGGTTCCTCGTCCTCTACGTCTAGGTGTTCTTGGCTCTGAAGCTCAGCGCCCTCCTGCGGGACAGTCCTGGGAGGCCGGCCCGGCCGAGGCAACCCTACCGACGCTACTAGTACAGGTACATCGAAGTCGTGAACGGGGGAAGGGTCTTTACGAACCTCAAGCACTTTCAGGTGCATCACGGTGTCACCTTCTGGCAATAATTAATAATAAAAAAACATTGAACATTGGAATTGTTTTAGTATAGCATTTTTTTTTACTTTCACGCATACGGTAGAGTATGCCGAGGGAATCAAGCGTTGAGATACTCCTGCGTTTTTAGTGTTTAGCCGCGCACCCTAGAATTTATCCAGACTTTGCATGTTGAGGCAGAACTTAGGCTTTTGTCTTGATTCTAGGACTTTAAAATAATTCATCTGTCATAATTACAGTTAGATGTGCCTCTGTGCCAGGACAGCCTCAACCTATTTACAATAACTAGTCTAGCTACTTATTGTTTTTAATACAACTAAATATATTTTAATAATATTTTTGTTACTATGTAATACACATTATTATATAATAATAACTAAAAAACAATAAAACCCAGTAGTAGACTGTTTTAATATTTCCTGTTAGTGGAAAGAATAGTTTTTATTTTCATCAACATCGCAAATTTTCATGAACATCGCAAAGAGCGTTGTAATCCGCCACTTTACACGCTTTACACAGTTCGCAAATTGGGCCGTTCTTAGAAAACAAAGTGTCTGCTGGTTCTCGATATAGCGTGAAGGTATAAAAAAAATATATATCAATCAGCTTCACGCTGTATCCCGTATACTGCAGGGTAGGCAGAGGGATCCTAGTGTTAGGACACTCCGTTCCCCACTTTCTGCCAGATTCTGGAGGCATTGCGTGTTCAGTGGCAAAACTCAACGCCGCGCTTTGTTCACACCAGAACGAAGAAAATGGAAATATAAATTTAAATAAATATTTTATCTCCTCGAGCGGGAGCGATCGAACCCACAACCAGTTAGTTGGTTTTACAGTCACACTTTGTGCCCCCGCGCCACGACTGGCCTCAAAAAATTATAAAAAGATAAAATTTTATAATAAGTCTTACAAAACTAGAAAATTGAATAGACACATACCAACTAAAGTAGCTTTTCTATATGTATTAAGATCATGTAACAAATGGGCGAGGAGTGTTGGCAGCTTAGTTGATCCACTTGACACAAAGCGGGTTTCTTCTTCCATGATTGTCTAAATTAATTATAATCAGATACAATTTATTTAATGCTGTTAAGGAGCCATCGCGGCGTAGTGGGACAACATCTCACTATAAGCGCGATGGTCTGCCCCAGTCGGGAGAACGTCTATTCCCTCACTGAGTAAAAATTAAGATCCGCAACTCGAGAAGCAATTTCTCGAAAAAAAGACGGAAAAAAAGGTAAAATGTGTCAAGTTGCTTATGTTGCTTCAGTGTATGCCGCATATAGTAAAATAGACAAAAAACCCAAATTGTATTTTTAGTAGTAAAACTCAACAGAAGATAGTGGATCTTCTTATCAGAGCAGGTAAATAAAAATAATTGATTGCTCGAATTAATCTGGATCCACAACCATCGTATTTTTAGTTTGACATAGCTCAAATTCTCTCAAATCAATAGCACGACAATTAGAATTTAGATCAATAAATCATAACTTTATATAATATATATATTTTTTATTACCAAATGTTCACCAAGTTTCTTGACCACAGGTTCATATTGCACAGTCTTGGACCAGCTATCACAGACAAAGCATAAGTTGAACAGATACATATTCCTTTCATATCTTGAGTTATCAATTCTGATTGGGTAGCCTATTATTTTGTGTCCAAGGGCATTTCTACAAACACAAATATATTTTTTTATATTTATATCACAAAAAATCTCGCCTGCAAATCAATGAATGCATTTAGTTTAGTTCGTTTTAAACATCTAATAAAGCACACATCCACACTTACAGGATTGTCTTCCATTTTAAGATAGGATCTCTAGAGAGATTGCTTTGCAAAATATTTGCTGTTTATGCCAATAGCTTAATGCCCAGATGAAGCAGTTGCAGGTTATTAGGTTGTAACTTTGTTTACATTATAGATTTAATTTGTCTGTGTTTTATTTGTTCTTTAATTTTAATTTTTTGTCTCATTTTCTTATTTTTTTGTAAATGCATTTCTGAGATATTGCAAAACTATTGATTGATGTATATGGGACTAGCTGAGTGACTTATATAGTAATGATCAGACTTAACTTAGGTAAATTATGTTGTAATCATTTATTATGTTTAATGGCAACTAATTAAAAGTTTAACTGTGACCATGTGAATGTTAATATTTTTTTCTAACTTATATATTAATTTAAAAAAAAAAAACTAGATAATTTTAAAGGAAACAAAGTAAATATAACTTACATTGTCATTGTACATTTTTGTATTTGAGGTTTTGGAATGATATAAGCACTTATAGCATCAAAAAGTTCCTTAGACACATAATCTTCTGGAAACTAGAATAGACAATATAATCAGTTAATATAAAAAAATAACCACTCATTTGTAAGTGAAACTTTCAAAGGGTCTAGCAGGATAATCACCAATTGTTTTTTACCCGAAAATCAATGTAAAACTTTATTTCTTGCTGGCAATTGAATATATCTTTATGAAATAAGCTGAATATGGCTATCCATAAGCTTATAATTATGTTTTTTTTATTTTATTTCATTAGATATTATAAATTGTAAAATCATAAGTATAAATATTTATGTATTTTCAAATTTGAGTCATATTTAATAAGACAGCCAATAAGTATTACTGTCCAAGTAAAAAAAAATAAAAAAGTGATAAAAATAATTTTGTCAATAGTATATAACTTTTTTATAAATTTACTGTGAAATATTATTTATTATTTAACTTTACAACTTTTTTGGTTTTTTAGATGTTATATGTTGTTCTTCTATAAATTTTTAAATGGTATTTTTTTTTTGGTAAAACAGTTTTTATACACATCTCAAGTATCCATTATACACCTTAAATCTTTTTAAAAAATTGTAAGTATGTATACTAAAAAAGTAAAAGGTTGGAACATTATAAGATTGTATGTACGATAACAGGAATATCTCTATACAGTTTATTATGCGCATGTTGCGCTTGCATTAAGGACTGACTCAAGATGGTTTTTATTATTTTGAGACATGTTTTACTATTAAATTTTTTGTAACTTGTAGCATAGTTAGCTTTTTGGTACATAATATTATAAGTTTTATTAGGTGTCAATTCATGGAGTGGTGTTTTTAAACATTTTTTAAACATCTAATATAATTTTTATATGTTTTCTAAATAAGTATTCATGGAGGCCACCACCACAAAAAAAATATTTTAAAAATTTATAGTATCCCAGAAATTAAAAAAAAAAATATAACAATAAGCTTATAGAATGGCCACATTCAGATTAAATTTCACAAAGATATATTTTCGATAGATACAAAGAAAATTAACATTTAGGGTTGTTTTATTTCATAAACAGTCCCTTACCCTTATTGTAAGGGTAAGGGATTAATTAATATTTGCTATTTCCAATAGAAAGCTATGCTGGTGCAGCTTTTCCAAGTTAATTCGGATAGACCTTTGAATTTTGTATTTAAGTTACATTTTTATAAATCACAATAATTATATAAAAAAAAGGAAGTTAAACAAAACATATATTTTTTACTAAGTTCATCAATCAGCTTAAACAGCTATATATGTACAATTAGAAATTTTTGCTAAACAGTATAATTAATAACACCTTTAACATATTTTTTTTCAGAACTTTTATTGAACATATATTGGTATATACTTTAAATTAAGTTTTTAAAATATTTATAAACTAGAAAATTACAAGAAAAGCTCACCTGACATGAAATCTTAGGTCCTGCGACTGGATGAAATTCCCCTAGAAATATACATCGAATGGGACCTTCACGTCCACATCCCTCGTAATACCGTGTTTCCATAATTTTTGAGGACATCAATATTAGGTTTGAATTTACACTGTTGTCATATTCACTCAATATCGAATCGATATAGATTTGCATTAAACAAAATTATGGAAGCATTTTATAAAAGTAACTAAAAATGTATTAGGAAGAAATATTTTTAGTGTTCCATAACAAGTAATGGCAAATAGAAACTAACAAGAATCGCATGACATAGTACTGTGATGTGCATTTCCAAGAAATTAAAAAAACCCCGTCGCAGTCGTGTCGTCACAAATGTCATCTGTCAATGTTCAAATGTCACTTCTCAAGTATAGAGTGCAGAACAGCCATAAACAAAGAAATGGTTTGAAGTACTTAAACTAAATGACCAAATTAAAAAGAATTCCATAAAACTAGCGGTTTCCCTTGATCTTATATTAAAATTAATTTATGTGCTATACTATTTATATACATAATCTGCCAAGAGGGTGGTCACAAATTCGATATTTTACTTATATTAGAAAAGATTTAATAATGTTCTATGTAAATACGGGAAACAATAATCGCTATGATATAATATCATTTGGTCTATGTTAACTTCATCAACGTGCATTTTCGTGAAGTGTATTTGTTTATATTACAAGACCAACTGACGTCACAGCAGCGCCACATGCCGTCCAGCGTTTTAATCAAATTCACGCAATAGTAAAATTAAAATGCATGCAATAAAATTTGTGGCACTTATGGGTTGAATAAAAATATTATATAAACAAAAAAGGAGTACGAGTTCCGTTAGTTAACACGTAAAGACTTGATGATTGAGTGGAATGTGGGGAATAGAAAGTCTTTAACACTTTAGTACTTTGGGTTTCTTTGCGTACCCAGCTTTGCGGGAATAAGCGTGAATCTTCTTTTTGGTACGTTTTATATGTCACTGGAAAATGTATCACGATATGCTTCTTCATCAGCTTTTATTCTTCAAGAATCTAAGAATAATTTAGTCATATTTTGTTTCGGCTCGTTATTGAATTTTTAATTTCAATCAAATGTAAACATTTGAGTGAAATAACTTAACAGTACCACCTAACAATCTTGTTGATAGCAATATTCCATAACACCATCTCAAATATCGGGAATATTTTTATTCTGATGCACATAACGTAAATTTCACTATTGACTTAAAAAAATGTACAGATTACAATAATTCAAAATACTTGTAAACAGCGTAAATTATATATTAATTTGTTTTGACAAGAATCCATATCACGAGCACGGCACGTTAAACGCATCCATGTTTAATTTAACTTAATTTGTAACATAACTACAATAATTTAAATGGAATAAGTGGAATTTCTAAGTATATATAAACATATTGTTTTACTTATAATGAAAAAAAAAAAACTAATTCCTCACAAAGTATATAGAGAGAATGTAAATAAAATCTTATTTTATTAGGTGAATTCTTAATATTTTGACTGGAATACCCGCTTTTTGTTTATAATAACAATATCCGTAAATAAGAGGGTAAATTGAAAAGCTTAGATACTATTAGTGACTTCATGTATGATTTAATATATTTGATGCAACACACTGCTGCGTGTCTAAAGTGTTGCTGTGTAATGTTCATACTTCAATTTAGTGCACTTTTGAAACTGTAAAGATGGGAACGAAAATTTGGACTATAAATATTCATGTAAGGCGACAGTTGTAAGTTCTAAATTAGTAGAAGTAGTAGTAGACTTTGCCGTGTTAATACTAATATGTTTTCAAAATGGACGCTTTATATTTTGTGTAACATATATATTAATAATAATATTACTAATTCAATATATAGTTGTTCACGTATGCTGCTGCACTGTTGTGGCGCAGCTGGGAAGCGTACCTTAATGTAGGCGCAAAGTTGGTAGGTTCCGTTCCATCCCTATAAAAGTGATGATTAGATATATTAAAGTTATACTCATTGTCCTCGTCCGGTAAAATGAAAGTGATGCCTAGGTTTTCATCACAAATTACAATTTCTCGTGAAAATAGGTAACGGAAATGGGAAGAATTTTATATTTTTGCCACTTCCTATTTTTACACCTACTCTGATTTAATTTATTAGTGAGGTATATTTCAAGGTTATTTATTATACAATTTTATTTTGTTTCTACTTAGACGGAGAAAAATAAATTACCAAATTTGTTTATATTTCATTGGAGTTTGAATTTTTTTTTCCATGATAGTAAGTTTTGTAGAGTAGGTACTTGCTTGATTTTGATTATAAAAAATGTAATCTTTATTAATCCTAATTAAATATCAGACGGCCATTGCCCGAGTTATACTAAATAATATAAGCTGAATGCCCTATATAGGTGTCGTTCCAATAGCCTTAATTTTAGCGGATAATTAAATAAGCAAAACAGACGACAACGACCTCTAATTGAGCATAATCGAAAATTTGTGTACGATTCAAATAATTACAGCCTACAATATTTATAATCTAATTAGAAGGTATTTATACATTTTTCATGAAATTTAGTATATGGTATAAATTTGTCACTATTGGAAAATAATCTGTAAAATGACGAAGGTAAATAATATCCCTAGTATTATTATGATTATAAAAAAAATGATAGTTAAGCAATCTAACGTGATATATTAATTTTCGAAATTGTTCAGCTGTACGTTTAAGTACTTAATTGGTATTTTGTCTAGTGAAACATAATTGTGACTAAAACTTCTAGCAACTTTACTGAAAAATTACATTTATAAAACAAAAATATAAATTATGATTAACAAAAATACACAAGAATATTCGAAATCTTTAATATTTAAAGGAAGTACCTATATACAGACAAATTTTACACGATTTTAATGTTTGTTGACGTGTTGTTCGTCTCGGTGCTCCCTGCACGGTATCGACTCGCCACAGTTCGCTTTGGGGTAGGCGTAACACATTGACCTAGAAGGCAGGTGACAGATTCCGTCCGTGAACCGGGAAGTGCTCTCAAGGTTAACGTTGCGCATGCGAAGTACGGACTTAGAAAAATGATGTGACGTTGTAAGAACATCCATATGCATTTTAATTTTGTACTTTTGGTTTGACTTGACTTATCGCTATTATCGGGAATTAGTAATGATTTAGTTTTTTTTTAATAACGAAAGTGAGAAAGTTGTTTTTATTTTAAATGGTGTTAAATAATATCGTTTAGTGGATTTATATTTTTGTTTCTGCAGTGTTGAGTTCCGCCACTCAACACGTATTGCCTCCAAAATTCGACGAAAAGTGGGGAACGGAAGTGTCTTAATGGAATTTGAGTGACATAACACTAAATTCTCGTGTTCCCTCTGCTTTTCCTACCATGCGGGATATAGCGTGAAGGATATTTTTATTACTCCGTTTTAGTTATAAAATAATTTCATGTTACTTCATAATCTCTTAGGAACGATAATGAAAATAGCAAAAATTTGCGTTCAATATAACGTTTTACGTCCCACCAACGTTATCGTGTAGAGTTTCTGCCCTAGGCTTTTCTGATTTCAATCCGAAAAGTCTGCTTCTAAATGTCATAAACAATTTCTCTTCCGTGTAAAATGAAAAGTGCAGCTAATTCTTTTATTTCGTCTCCATCACCGGCCGAGGCATCACCGCCATGGGGCCCTATAAAGATTTGAGTGAACAGTGATATAAAAACAATTACTATGAGTTGCTCGGTGCTCGTAGAGGCGACTTCATCTAACATAGAGGATGATCTTTACACGTAAGTTTTTATCCTCGTTAACACATTCCAAGAAAGTATTTAATGGAACAGTTTGATCGATTAGTTATACTCATCCATCCATACGTCCCTCAAACAATTATTACATACTAATTTTGCTATGAATCGATTCAAGGTCACTGCCAAGTGCGCTGTTTTACGTCCTTGGTATTGTTTAATAGGTACATATAAAAATACAAATAAAAATATGGTAACCTTTACTTAATCTTATTGCAATAACAGTTTTTATAAACATTAAATGGTAAAAACTTTGTTTCGTATTACAAATTTTATCAACGCTTTATGATATAAAATTAGGTAGACACACAAATTTAAATTACAATATTTAACAAAATATTGAAGTAAGTTCACGAATCTTAAAGAGATAGATGTTAATATACGACAGTGTTTACGAGTCTGGTTAAATTATTCAACTTTACCTTTTTAATTTAGATAGATATATATATGTATAAATTTATAGAAAAGTACCTTGGAGCACATTCAGGAAAAAATATATACATTTTGCGTATATAATATATTTTAAGATATCAAGTTGTAATAGAGAACATATGATCTAATTTAATATCCTGGGAAGTAACTATTTTGTAGATGTTTTAATACCGAGAGTTGCATATAAATAAAATAAAAAAATTAATCAGCTTCACGCTGTATCCCGCACACAGCAGGGTAGGTAGAGGGAACCTAGTGTCAAGACACTCCATTCCCCACTTTCTGCCAAATTCTGGAGGCATTGCGTGTTGAGTGGCAGAACTCAACGCCGCCCTTAACCTCGACACCAGAGCGAAGAAATGGAAATATAAATTTAAGCAAATATTTCATCTGCTCAAGTGGGAATCGAACCCTCAACCAGTCGGTTTTACAGTCACACCTCGTGCCACTGCGCCACGACTGGCCTCCTGAGAGTTGCATATCTATACAGATATCGGAACAGCTAATGGGGTACATCAGAACCTTTGAGTACTCTTAACGTATGTTTTCTCATAGTAATTGTTCTTTTTAAGTCAGTATTACGTATTTTGATAATTTCATTATAAACGTTTACTAAGTTCGGGCATTTTTTTTATTTATTTCTTGTTTTATGGTCTTAGATTTCAGTAACAGCGCTTATTTGTTGGAAGTGTCAACGGTGAATAAATATTCCTTGCTTAAGAGTTGGCAGAAGAATCTGATGAAGGTGTTCTATCCTGGTTTGTGAACAAAATTCCAGGATTGATACCAAGTGCTCTTCATATTGGAATCTGTATAGTTGTTTAGTTTGCTGAAGTATAATTTAAAAAAGAAAATGTCATAGCTTATCGTTTTTATATTTTTTTTGTTTCATGCTGTTTACCCTGATATGCAGGCTTGATATAGGAAACCTGAGTTAAGACACTTCGGTCTCCATTAATACATTTCTATTCCCCACTTTCCGCCGAACACTTGGGGCATTGCGTGTTGACGGTACTCAACACCACGTTAAGCCTCGTTAGCAGTGGAAGGAAATTAAAATATTAAACTTTTCATTTCCTCGAGTGAAAATAGAACCCACAACCTGTCACGTTTACAGTCATACGCTTGTAGCCGTAAAATTAGTCCAGTTGTGGCTGCACCACTACTGGACTAACTTTAGAAACCAAAAAAAGCGAAACCACCGGTCGTAGCTCAAACAATTCCAAATATACCTAGATTGGAGAACAATACTTACTATTATTGTAGTATAGTTTTTCACCAGTATAAATTATTCAGGTTGGAGTGAAGCTGTTTATAATGTATCCGTATTCACTTTTCAATTTCCCTCTGTGCGACGTTCAATATTTTGTTTAAATATGTCATGTGCTCGACACGACCACTCTCCGGATTTATTTCGCATGAATAAGTTGTTGCCCGCGGCTCGCTCCAAACATACGTAGGTATTACGGTATGAAATACAAACTTAATATTTGAAATGATCACGCATCACAATATGCAGAGGCCGAGGTGTGGCTATAAACAAATAATACAACTTATTAGACAAATTAAAATGTAATAGAAAATATTTTTATCAATGATATTTTGATAACCACACCCAATCAAGCCGCTATGTTGTTCTTTAAGTTAATATAAGAGCGAGAAGTTTGAACAAATATCTCTGTAATATCAGAACAAAGTGTCATCTGAGGAAGATGGCTCTAATACGTGGGGTATTTGTAAAAAAAAAACAAAGGAAATCCCATAACTGACTTAGACGGCGGATTTGTACACAATTCAAATAAACGAAAAAAAATATGAAATCAAATTTCATAGGAAAAACTTTTACTGTTGATGTTCATTTTGGTCTATTTATTTTTGAAATAAAATGTCTTCCACCAGATTGTAACTACACTTTTAAAGTAGAACTTATAGGATGAAGCACGGTTACAGAAGCATTATTCATGTTCGTTCTTACTCCTTGGTTGCGGTCACTTCGTAATTTTTTATTTAATCGCTTGTATGTATCTTAAACAATCATTTTCGTAGTGTAGTGTAGCACTTTTTAAATCTACGTTGTCGATGTCGAGACGGATTATAGTAAGTTCACGATTCTAAAATAGATAGTTATCTATTATTCAACCCTATATATAAATATAGCAGCAACAGATTTATACTTATAATAAAATCGTAACTGATCGGTGTCTGTATTTTATGGAAGATACAGTATATATCAGTAAAGTTATAGCCGGAGGCATTTCTTAGTGTAATAGTGAGTATTTGAATACGGTTTTCACTATTGGGTTCTCGCAAGATTCGTTTAACATTTAGTATTTGTTTTATTACAATCGGTTTATAAATAAAAAATATGTTAATTTAATGTATGTTCAGCTTCACGCTGTACCCCGCACAGGACCCTAGCGTCGAGACACTCCGTTTCCCACTATGACCGAATTCTAGAAGCATTGCATGTTGAGTGGCAGAACTCAACGCCGCGCTCTGTATTGTTACCAGAGCAAAAATGTGTAAATATAAAAAAAATCCTTCAGTGTTAAATAAACCGACAACACTCGCGTTTACAGTATCCCTACGCTACGACGGCTTCAGCTTATTAGTAGAAAAAAAGACACGAAACAAGTTCTTACATCCAACAAGTATCTAGTAAATTAGGAGATGATATATCTTCGTATTTTATTATGCCTTATTCTTTAAGATAAAAGATAATGCGAAATACAATAGAAAATTATACATTTCCATCTGTTTTAAAAATTACGTCAGTTATCAGAATAAGTTCTCCGTAAGTAAACAAAAATAGAAATTATAATGTTTATCCATTTTACCCCCATATGTATGTTTAGCGATTTTCATTGGTTCAGCAGCAAATATTTGAAAATTTGTCATTTTTTTGGAAAGATAGGATTCTTGAAGAAAATTCGTTGATATACCCCGGTTGGTCTGCGCTCGTGATTTCTTCTCTTAATATAGTTCAATAGTAGGCCTTTTGTAATCATATAATAATTTAAAGCTATCGGCTTATAAGTCTTGAAAATAAATTCGAAACAAAAATCGTTTTTTAATAAGCTAACCTTTATCAAAAAGAAGAAAAATCTGAAATTTTCAAATATCTGTTAAACCACTAAAAAATTGCTGAATTGCGTTGGTAAAATAGATAGGTACTGAAGTCCCATAGACAACCGTTGATCCGTCGATTGATAAATAAACATCCTATATTGTAATATTCAATCTACATACATATGTATGTAGTTATAAGGGTACCAATAATGTGTTAATTAATAATTGTCAAGAAACATTCTAGATATACGGGAAAATCTAATAATACATCAGCTCGAAGCTAAACTATTTCATTTAATCATTTGCAGAAATATTTTATCACTGATACCTGCTTATGAAATTAATCTATTTTCTCGATAGGAAAACATAGCGATGCATAAATTTATAATGAAGAACGCATTAACGCGTTGCCATAGCAACGTGTATCACTTTCATACGTGTGAGTGTCTATTGTCAAACATATGGTAGCGTGTTTCATATTTATTTTGTTAATTTAATATTATTTTCTATGAACAAATTTTAAAAATATAAAGATTCCGCTCTGCTCCTATATATAGCCGGGCAAATTTCATACTCCTCCTTGAGCACAATTTGTGCAAATAGGATTCCAAAGTTTATACCTCACGTATTAATACAATTATACATAACATACGTGGAAGTGTACTATCATTGCAATGTTATAATATAGGTAGCTTTATAAGTAAATATATATTTATTAACAGAAAAATATTAACTATGACTCAGGGTTAGGTAAGTACATATTTATATACGATTTAGGTACATCACTAATTATAGAGATCAAAATATTTTTTTAAAAGCATACGCTGTACGTCAAATACTTTTTCATTGATATATTGTATTTTGTTACCGACGAATTTGTGAATATAATTCGAGGCGGACAGTATATCGACAGTATAATGCATAAGTGATTTTTCGTCAATTTGCTTTGCAATTCAAATTATGAATCCTGTCGCAGCTCCGGGGAGTAAAGAAACTTTATAAAAACCGTCGCGTCCTTGAAGGTATAGACAATAACCTACTGGCCGTGTTCTTCAATATTTGGGCACGGATTCGGTGCGTAGGTGGTTAAATAAATCATTTTACGAATTTACACATTCACAAAATAGAAGTACCAACCTAACTGAAATAAATTATTTTTTTACAGTATATATAGATATGATTGAATAAATATAGTTTTCGAAACTAGAATTTCATATATGTGCACACACACAACACATAACAATAGAAATAAAAAAATAGTACTCAACAATTTATTATTAAACACTGTAGTACTGGTCTGTCTGTGCTACAATTGTAGGTCAGTAAGGATTTAATTATAATAAATGGTAGTCGTCCACGTTGACTGAATGATCTAATTTTAGGCTTTGTAGGTCGACACCATTTCCCTGACGTGTCACTTCCAAACGGGGTGCTCTACCACGCTCTAATATAATAACGCCGCTACGGCTTTAAACGCTACCATGTTGAATATGTGATGCAAATAGACTATATTAAATTTTATGTTCGGATTCCCTCTTCTTTATATGGTTTTTGTATAATCTGTTTTTATTGGCTGTTATTTTTTTTCTTCTCTATCTGTATTATTTCTAAAGACTCAATATAATTTTGTATATCTTCTTTGTTGAAGCTTGAATGGAACTAAAATCTAATGATATCGTACCTAAAAACGTAGTAATTTATTTTTTATATTTAAAGATGAAAAATTATCAGTAATTATTTCATAAAACATATATTTTTGAATCAACCCACAATAATAAAATTCCATTATATATATTAGTTATAGTCTTGGATCGAGTAAGTTTTTCATAATAATTTTACGCGATTAATCTTTTAATATATTTTTTAAAAAGCAGGCTTTTTTCATATTTAACTTTTCTTTGTTTTTGTTATTTGACTTTGAATTTATTTAACTCAAAACGATACCTGTTCAGATTAGTATTTGTGATACTTTCTTTTATAACTTTATCATAAATAGCCAAATAGGGTAGTAGAGGATAGTTACATATACTATACCTACGTATATATATGTACACGGCACGTACAGGATATGTATTTATCTTAGCATCATGCCTATTCGAAAACGATTGCTCCTTTTATCGAATACTTAAATACAAAATTCTCTCTAATTCTCATTAAACTTTCTCTAAATACTTTCTTTAAATTTGATTTAAAGGTTAATCAAAATATTATTTCTATTTTTAATAAAATTAATAAATTTTATTAATAAATAAAAATATTAACTTAGTATCTTATATTTATGGCATTCACAATATAATAAGGCCAGTCGTGGGGCAGGGGCACACTGTGTGACTGTAAAACCGACTGGTTTGTGGGTTCGGTCCCCAATCGAGGAGATTTACTTAAATTGATATTTCCATTTCTTCGCTCTGGTGTCGAGGCAAAGTATGGCGTTGAGTTCTGCCACTTAACACGCAATGCCTCCAGCATTTGGCAATAAGTGGGGGACGGAGTGTCTCAACACTACTAGGTTCCCTCTTCCTACCCTCTTGTGAGCGTGATACAGCGTGAAGCTGATTTATTTATTTATTTTATTTACAATAAAGTAATTAAAAGTCCTTTGTTGTTTATTACAGGTTTAAAGATGACCCAGAGTCGCCTCTCTCCGGGAACTCACCAGGTAAGTGAAAATTAAATGATATTAATTTTTCAGGTAATAAATTTTACTACTTTTCCACTTTTTTGCATTATTCTTACTGGCATAAATGTTTGTTTGTTTGGCGGCAGTGATCACTTACTAGCTGACCCGTGGCTTGCCTTGTTTTCATTAAAAAATCTTTTGAAGTGATTCATTAAATAATGTCTGCATTTTCACTATATCCAAAATACGTAGAAAAGGACCATTTTTGTTCGAACTGATATCCTGACAATAAAAAAAAATAGGGGCAATTTTTAAAATTATTAAAACGTACAAATGAGAGCATCTGGAGTACCTATACGGTTTTAATATGTTGTATTGAACTAATTATTTTTTAAAACTCATCAAAGGATAGGTCTTTCCAATTTATTTTTTATTTCAGCATCAGCAAAGTCGACATAAAAGCGTGTCATCTTACATTGTAATATTGAATTTGGCTCAAATTTTTAAGCGTATGCTTTTATGAGTCAAATTCTAGAAATTAAAAGATATTTTATTTTAAAAAGTAGAACATAAAAATAATTTATTACTATAGCCCTTTTTGATATATAAATCAGCTTCCCAATCAGTATCCCGCATGCATCCCGCAGGGATGAGGAAACTAGTGTTAAGATACTGCGTTCCCTTCTTTTCGCCGAATTCTAGAAGCATTGCGTGTTGAGTAGCGAAACTGGATGCCGCGCTTTAAAACGAAGAAATGGAAATATAAATTAAAATTATTATTTCATTTCTCCGAGTGGGGATCGAACCCACAATCAATGGCGTTTACACTCACACTTTCTGCCCCTGGGCCACGACCTATATTGATATAATATGTATATATGTATTTAAATTTAAAATTATAGAAAAATAATAAATCGCACGCGTGTGATTTTGCAATAATATGTACATATATGTACGAGTTCATTCACCACTACAAGAGAAAAACTAGCCGACTCCTGTTAAGGTACGCTGAGCTTTATAGCAATAGCGTACCTGGCATAATAATGCTACCTCACGAAATAAATTGTTATATAATATTTTTAATTCAATATTATTAACAATATATATAAAAAATTATGTTTGACTGTATGTCCTTTATAGAATTGTAAACTATGCATTTGATCATGTGACGATCTTTAGCAAAGTTGGTGTACATGAGCAGACGAGGAGTTTCGGAGTTGGTACCTACAACCAATTTTTTTTTAAAATGAACAAGATCAATAAAATGATTCATAATCAATTGAATATTTGTGTAATTTATTTTGGTTTGTGACGTGCAACGCGTGTAGGGTACAGCTAGTTAACAATAAAAATAACCTGGTTGGACTGTACTTAATCGTAGGGATAAGGTTACTATACAAAAATGTCTGTTTCCAAATTTGTAAGGGGAAATGGTTTGAAACGAATATTACAAATGAAATTTTAAAGGTAGTTAAAAATATTTTTAATACAGTATTATTCAATGATAAAAATAACCTTGTTGGGATATGGTCCTCTTTTGGGCTTATTAGACAAATGACCTCTGTGTAGAAAACTTGTATAGAAAACATATAAAAATTTGAACGTAGCGGGACTCAAACCCGCGCCTCCTAGAAACCGACCAGGCTACAGCTTATTTATGTTGTTAGCATCTGTGTAGGGAGATTTTTACAAATTTCCGCTACCCAAGATAATTACTAAGAATTATCGTTTGGCAAGAAAGAATACTATTTTTTAAATATTTTTATACATTTTTTTATACTATATCCCACACACAGCAGAGTAGGCAGAGGGAACCTAGTGTTAAGACACTCCGTTCCCCACTTTCTGCCGAATTTTTGGAGGCATTGCGTGCTGAGTGGCAGAACTTAACGCCGCGCTTTGCCTCGACACCAGAGCGAAGAAATGAAAATATAAATTTAAGTAAATATTTCATCTCCTCGAGTGGGGATCAAACCCACAACCGTTCGGTTTTACAGTCACACTTTGTACCACTGCGCCACGACATGCCACACTTAGGAAAGGAAAATACTTTTTTAAAAAACGTATAAAAATTTTAACGTAGTGGGACTCGAACCCGCGCCTCCTGGATACCGACCAGGCCGACCTCTGTGCAATAGTTTTACATTAATATGATGCATAAGATGTATAATATAATTTACGAATCATTTTTTAAAAAGTAATATAAGATTATGATGAACGGGTGATGAGGCCATCAAACTCAAATAACTCTATTATTTAATGGTATAATTTACAATTTTATTTTTCCACGTTTGCCAATTATATAAAACTTTATGTAAAAGTCTACTAAATTTAATTTAAAGCACTTATTTAATTTAAAGTTGCCAATAAAATTATAAAGAAATAGAATAAATTGGAATAATCGATAAATATATTTTAAACGTTTCCGATTACGGTAGTAGTAGATGGTACTGGGTAAGAAGGTACTATACTCCGTTTATTTATTTATTAGGAACCCAACATTGGTTAGATCACAATAGCTTACAAACATTTATAAATATATTCATACAATATGTCCAATTACAGTCTAACTCTACATGCATATTCAAGTTGCTCATATCTAAACTATAAAAAAAATAATAAAAGTTATTTTGTATATTATATTTATAAGTAAATACCTCTATCTGATTTTTAAAGTTTTCTTTCAAGCAAGAAAATGTAGTTTGTTCAAGAAGAAAATGAAGGAAGGTTTGTTAGTTGCAAAGTATGTATGAGTGCTTATTAAATTTGAATCATTGATTCTATTAAATTATAAATCCATTTCTTGTAAACTGCCTTGCTAATTCAAATGTAGGTCGCGGTCCCAATTGCTTGGTCAAAGGACGAGGTAAGTCTCGTTTCTTTTTCTGGATAAGCTTTAAATATTTTATTGCGAAGTTTAACTTTGTGACAGTTCTTTGAACTTAAGTTAGTTCTAAGACTTAGTTCTTGTAACCTAACAACCTTGAGCCCGTCGTGGCGCAGGGGCACAAGGTTGCGACGGTTGCAGGTTCGATTCCCAGTCGGGGGAATAAAATATTTTCATTATTTCGCCCTGCAGACGAGGCAAGGCGGCATGTTGAATTCCACCGCTCAACACGCAATACCTCCAGAATTCAGCGGAAAGTAATCTATTAAAATTAAAAAGGGATTTTGTACAGTTTGGTATTGTAAAAGTAAAATTATTGTTTTCTGTACTTAGAAAACTATTTAAAGAATAGATATTACACCATCAACGTGTATGTTATCATTGTCCTTGTTAGATTTTATTTTTGTTGATTTTTAAATCGGTTAAAAATGTAAGTTATATAATATGTTAATTTTAATAATTCCAAGTACATAATTTAGCCTCGACATATTCAGTTAATTTATTGCGCTTATCTTTAAGGACAAGGATATTACCTACAATCATTGATTTTATTGACCATTAGATATTTATAGGTCTCTATAATATTTTAAGAATTATCGCACAATTATTAATCGTTGTGGAGTTCTATGTCCTAGCATCGTCTTCAGCTTAGTATTGTCATTAGACGATGATTGAAAGAATGAAATATATGATTTTCCCTCGATTTCCATGGGATTCGGTCATCAGATCCTGATTTTGTGGTAATGGCACGAATAGGAAAATATACTCATACAAAAAATTTTTTTTTATTCGGTCCACAAATGACGCAGAAATCGACCAATGTATTCAAAAAATATGGAACATCTCCTTTTTGAAAAAAAGAAGTCGTTTAAAAAAAAACGTAAAGCTTCTTCTCATGACTTAATATAGTAGGGCCAGCTTCTTTGCCGACAGTTTTATGTTAGCGTGTTGAGATAAATGGCACTATAGACGACGAGACACAAATTCATTAAAGATTAATCATTAAAGACGAGACATTGCGAAAAGCGCAGCGGGTCATGGCAGTGACAGCTATTCGGGCTTACTGTACGATGCTATAGACGGCAGCTCCTCTCCCGCCAGGTGAGCCGCTTTGGGTTTTATAAGCTGAAGTGCTTTGTTAGAGTTCATGCATTCCTCACAAGTAGGCGATCAGATCAGGAGACGAGCAGACGAAGCACTGATCCAACGATGGAGACTAGACCCGGGATCCCCAGCAGCAGGAATAGCGACAACACAAGGTATTCGACCCCATTTGCCTTTGAAGTACTACTAAGGCACTCTGGAAGTGATGATGATTCGTAATAGGCGAGCTTGCCACTGAGGCATTGTAGTGGCATGCACGATCGACCCTGCGGCGTGTCTGTTTTGGTAGAAAGGTTACCTGGATTTTAGTGAGTAGTATCGGGTTTCTTTTTCGACGTCCCACGGTATAATCCCAGTCCAGGGCACACTTGTCTTGCGCTCGGATGGTCCGCGTAAAGGCATTTCCCAGCGATAAAAAAAGTAGTGCTAGTAGCCACTGACAATATTTGAGCAGTTAAACATTTTTCTATAATATACTAAAATATACAATATATTTTTGAAGCATTTTTTAAAATTATTAAGTTATATTTGTATAGCAATTTCATAGCCTGTTCTTATCTAATTATTGATGCAATTTTTCACTACATCAACCTGATGTCCAAAATCTTTCACGTGAGTACATTACACGACTAACTTTGAAATAAAGTTTTAAAATTTTTGTGCTGCTCTGTCACACGCTTTTGCCCCTTCGATATATATGTCCTCCTCCCTATCCTCTTGAATGATATTCAATTGATATTAAGTCCATACATTATTATACTTATTATATATGTCAACAGATTTTACTTTTTAGAATATTTTTTGTAGTTTCTTTAAATACCTATATCAACCAGTATACTAGTAGATCTTGAGATTAATATTACTGTAGATTAAGAATACTGTGAGGCCGGTCGTGGCGCAGTGGCACGAAGTGTGACTGTAATACCGACTGCTTGTGGATTCGATACCCACTCGAGGAGATGAAATATTTACTTAAATTTATATTTCCATTTCTTCGCTCTGGTGTCGAGGCTAAGCGCGGCGTTGAGTTCTGCCACTCAATGCCTTCATAATTCGGCAGAAAGTGGGGAATGAAGTGTCTTAACACTAGGTTTCCTCTGCCTACCCTGCTGTGTGCGGGATACAGCGTGAAGCTGATTTATTTATTTTTTTATTTTATTAAGAATACTGAGTTACATTAACTTTAAGCTAGATAAATAACTATTGTTTCTGTAACACTTATGTAAAGGTAAGTAGTTTAAAAAAGCAAGAATTCTTTATGCAATTTTTTTTACATCAACAATTTTAAGGTTTTCACCGCATAGTAGGCGTATACGTAGAATTTCATCGATGTTATTTCCCATTAATCGATGAGTCCTTTAGAGATCAGAGCGAAATAAAAATATTTCCACAAGTAGGATTCGAACCCAAAATCATCGCGCTCACAGTCGCATATTTGTGTCCATGCGACACAACTCCTCTCTTTATAATGCGTTATAGCAAATTTATTAGATAACTAAAAATACTGTAATAAATGATACTTTAATTGAAAAACAATGCGACCCGAACATGAACTATTCGGTTAACATACCAAGATGCCACGACCTGGTGGTAGCTAACCGCACAACAGGTGAACTGTCACCTGCATTGAAATTTTCACCTAGCTTTATCCGAGAGTGTAACCTATTTATTATGTGACAAAAATCTATTTATGTGACAAAAAGCAACTTTCCGCAGTTTTCCGCATAGCGGAGTAGGGAGAGAGTAGTGTCAGTATATAATGTTAAAGCTGACAAGTGTCTAAGTGAGCTTATACATATAAAGTACATCGGGTAAAAACGATAATTTCTCCAATGTAACCTTAGTGCCAACAACGTTGTCCTTTTTCAAATAAATAAAAAGAAATACATGTGACGGGTTTCTACCTACGTATTATGCACAAAAAATCTCATAATTTATTAAAAAAAAAAACATTTACATTAATAACTGTCGTACGTAAAGTGATTATGTTACTTAGAAAAAATATTTCACGACGAAAGTGCCGAAGTGAGCCACCTCCAGTACTAATTTTGAGTTTAATCTTTGTTATCAGGAGATCTTATGAGACAGCCGAGCCTATCCACTAATGGCACAACTTTGCAAAACCTTCAAACTCATACTACAAACAACTTTAAACTTAAAATAAAAGCTTTAAATTTCATTTTCATATGGCGTTTATTCGCAACACGTTTGATTAGATGCTAACACTCATTTCAATCTAAGTCAATTGATTTTGCGTCCTATAGGAACGGTGTAAGGTTATTTTTTAAATGGCCGCCGTTTTCTAACAGCAATGCCGGGTTCGCTGACCTGAGCAAAGGTTTCCTTCCTGCGCAAACGCCATGAGACTGGTGCACTTTACATGACACATCTACAGGTAGGCCCGTTCTGTCTCTTATTAGATACTGGTAAATACATTTTAGTACCTAATAATAGAAAAAAAGCGATTATTATTGAATTAATCTTAAGATTTGAGTATTTTTTTGTTGTTAAAGAAACAAAAATTAGGTAAAATATTAACTGTTGCTAATAGATCCGAATAAAATGAATAGATTCAATAATTAATGAACTATTATGACATTTTTCTTAAATTTACAATCTATTTTACGTTATATAAAGTTGTACCATCCACCATCCACCATCTAAGAATTATTAAATAAAACAGATGAGATGATAATTTTGATTGCATTTTATACCAAGTTTTTAAAAAAAATAATTAAAATCAATAAAATTATAATGATTGATGTAGATAGAATGAAACAGCAGGTACAGATACAGATTTTTCTGTGTCTTTATTAAAGGATTTGTATCATGTCATAGAAATTAATTCATGATTTATATCTTTTAAATATTATTTACAACTTGTAAGTACGTATACGCAAATACGAGTGTAGTAGTGCATTCGCGTCGCCCGCTAATTGCGGATATAATCCTTCCTGAGCCGGTTTTCAGACATCATCTTATGTAATACATTATGCATTTAAATATTGAAGAGCCATCGAATTACTTTTTTTTACAATTCACAAGTGATTATCGAGTGATACCCCACTAAGACAAACGATCTTAAAATAATATTTATTTTAATATAGTCTTGATTTATCCAAAGTCTCGTTACAAAACTTGTAGCTTCTATAAACAAAACCTATAAAGCTTAATCTTGAGATGTAATTTTTTGATGTACAGCTACTTAAATACTTAATTTTAGATTCCGTAATCGATGATTTGAAAAATCACTTTTTCAGATCTGTTCTGATCGTTTTATTAATACATGTAATAAAATTAACTTAAGAACGTATCAAACTTTCCACAATTTTTACACGTATATTTAAAAGGTAGAAGGTATGGCTACTTATTTACATGTAAGTAAACAAAAACAATAGTTTGAAACAAAATCGTATAGGACTCATAAATTAAATTAACTTTTGTTATTGGAACTTTCACAAAATTATTAAATGACGATGGTAAAACGAAAATAACATAAAGAATAAAAGTAAAAATAAAAGCATACGCATTTATTGAAAAAAAAAAAACTGTATATTTCGGTGCGCCTGCGCCGCTCCCGCGTCACCGACACCAACTCTTATAAGAATTACAAATTGTAGCTTGAAATTCAATAAGTGTTTTGAAGGTTTCACCCCGACGTCAGCTATAAACATACACCGTTATATTAAAGGTATTTACTTATACGCAAATAAATATAGTTACAAAGCTTACACTGATTTAATTATAATATACTTTCAATTAAACGTTAATCGTGGAATAGAATATTTGTAATTTGTAAGGGTCGTCGTTAGAGATATACATACGTCTATATACGTAGTACATATGATACCTATTTTTCATACTCCCGAGGCTGAAAAGTTAGATTAAATTGTTTGGATTTTAAATAACGTTCTTTTTATTCAAGAGGATTTAGTTGCTTTTAGTAACAGAGCTATTATACTTTTTGCATTTTTACCAAAAAAGGGGCAAAAACAAAATTAATTTTTGATTTTTTACCTGTAGGTCTGTACCTACTGGTCCTTGTTTAAAACTGCAACTTCACAATCAATATTCTTATTTGAATGTGCATTTATTAAGATAGTGGGCTATTTACGTTCACGCATCGCGCTGTGTAAGAGTGTCGCATTATACTGCGGGCTTTATTTCAATGTGTTTAAAACGGAAAGACTAAATGTTTTTTCTTATTTCCTTAGCTAATTTAAAAAAAAAAGAAAAAGTACATATAACGAGACATTAGCATATGTAATTTCCGACATTTACATTTTATATTTCCAATAATAAATATAAATAAAAAGAACATAACCTCATCTTGTCTAGTTACATATAAATAAATATTATAAAAACAGTTATATTATAATAAAATAAAAGCTTTTGTAGACATACGTCGCAATACCATCAAGTCAAGAGCAATTTTATAAGTAAAAAAGTCCGTGCAGCGCGTGGGCAAGCAAAAGTATTGGAGTGGAGCTTAGCGGCCAGTGCGCGTTGTATCGCTGGCCGGTGTGGTTGTGCGACATGCTCGGAATATGGACGTGTATAGCCTGTCCGCTTCGTGCGTACGCGCACCACCCCTGAGTATCGACGAGTTCTCGATATACTTCGATAAGGAACATCAGCTTAAGCAAGGTGTGTTGTGCTTTTCTTGTATAGACGTGCTCAGTGATTTTTGGGACTATGTTTTCATTTTTTTTTCCATTTATATATATATTTTTTTAGGACGCGATGTTGTTATATGTATTAGTTATATAAACTTACAGTTAATTATGCAAGCTTTGAATTATTATTTATTACTTTATTACGCTCTGTTTGTTAATAAGTTGTGTGAATAATAGTGATGTATTTCTGTTATATGTAATGAGGTGAAGCATTTGTTAAATGAAACGATATTATTTTTTGTTTGGAATAATTCATATATTAAGCCTTGACGTAGTTGGGATAAAATTATCTATTTAAAGCAAAATTTGCTGTAACTAAGCATACGATAGCAGTTATAGAAATAAATTTATTTTAAAGGAAATAACAAAACTAAGTATAAATAAAATTATTTTTATCAAAAAGAAACACAATGTTGCAGAATACTTTTAAATAAAATATGTTTGAAAATAATGGATGTACCTTAGTAATATTGATCTCTTCTAACCCCTGACCTCTGATAGTTAACCGAGTTCAATGGTCATGCTGTGTATCATCTGTGGCTTCCGGTGCAGCACTGTTACTAGTCATTAAGCTCGACGTCGACCAAAAACAAAAAGAACAAGATTTTAAAATATTTCATATGCCAACGAATTTTAATTTGGTGTTTTTATTATAAAATTAACAATTTAACGCTATAACGATAGCCACTACCTCTATACATGTACATATATGTATTCAGATCTAAAAGCAAAAGTTATTGTTCCATCGATATTACAATTTAAAAGCATTTACGGAGTGTAAGAAAGTCTTGTTAGAATTTTAAAACCACATAAAAAGGCCAATGTCAGTTTAATATACAGTTAGATCATCAAGTGTCCCCACAAGTCCAGTTTCGTAAATTTACATGTCTCCGAAAGCAATGGCCAAACGTCCGTCCGTTTTGCCAAAACCTCACGGTATTTCTAATACTTTGCGCTCTAAGAATTGATTATGTATTTCTGTTTCCGCGTTCGTACTGGGATATGGACGCGTGCTCTATCCATATTCTATTGTGGATTGTCACCATCGAAAATATTATTCTTATCGGGTATTAGCAAATGAATTATATTAATATGAACGTTTTTGTTGTATGAATTTGTTATAAAATATGTGTGTGAAAATTGTTGAAAGTATGAAAACAATTAACTTTAAGCAATATAATTGAATAAATAGGTTGCTTAAAGTAATTTAAGATTCTTCGTATTTTGCGAGATAAATAATTAGTGAAAACTCATTCCGTTTCCTACTTTTCGCTCATTTACACCATTTAAGAAAGAAAGTACTGTTTAAAAATAAAAAACTATTCTAGACTCAACAGAGCTACGTCCAAAAGTGTATTAGGATATAATAATTTAGGTTTTTTCTGGTTTTACTTTTTCATTTGAAAAATAATTTGTAATATAGCGTATTGTGTGGTGTAATCAAATGAATACCTATTGACATACATCGTTTATTCAAAAATTAATCTATTCATGTAAAATTTTAATACGCATCTATTAAATTCGTATATTATATAACGAGTGTCGAAGACATAGTAGACTGTCAAAGAAAATATGTAGGTATCATGCCGTGCCTTTTCTGACACTTTATTCAATAGACCTACATTATCTTCTGCTTAAGATATATTTTTCTTATTGTATATAGTCTTTATTTAATATATTGAAAAGTAAGAAAAAAGTATTGTAGTTGGGTGGAAATTTTCATACGTCTGCTATGTACCTTTATATATTATAATATTTTATTTACATTTATTTCCAAAATATATAATATGAGTTAAAATATAGGCCAGTCGTGGCGCAGTGGCACGAAGTGTGACTGTAAAACCGACTGGTTGTGGGTTCGATCCCCACTCGAGGCCATGAAATATTTACTTTAATTTATATTTCCATTTCTTTGCTTCGCTTGTGTCGAGGCTAAGCGCGGCGTTGAGTTCTGCCACTTAAACGCAATGCCTCCAGATTTCGGCAGAAAGTGGGGAACGGAGTGTCTTAACACCAGGTTCCCTCTGCCTACCCTGCTGTGTGCGGGATACAGCGTGAAGCTGATTTTTTTATATTTTTTTAAATATAGATACTTTCCAAAATTTTTCAAGTTGAAGTTATCTGTTATGTTATCATTGATGTCACTAAACACACGCCGAAAATAAATTGGAATAAACATTAAATTCTAAGCTAGTTTTCAAACGATCGTTTGTGTTACTGTGAGATTGTTGTTGTTATGTTTTTATTATCGCTTTTAAATAACAAACCCAGTCGTGCCGCACGGGCACAAGTGTGTAAACGCGCGTGACTGTAAACGCGATTGGTTGTGGGTTCGATCCCCACTTGAGGAAGTGAAATATTTAATATTTTGAATTCTTCGCTGTGGTGTCAAGACAAAGCGCGGTGTTGAGTTCCGCCACTCAATACGTAATGCCTCCGGAATTTGGCGGAAAGTGGGTGCAGTGTCTTAACACTAGATTCCCTCTGCCTACTCTACTGTGTGCGGGATACGGCGTGTGTTTTAATTTTTTCAAACCATAAAATGAGAAATATCAGTCAATTATTATGTTAGCTACTAATAAATACTATTTTATTTTGTAATAAAGTAAAAAAAAACATTTAAAAAGTTACTGGCTACCAGAATCGACTGGTTAAATTAATAAGTGCTATGACAGATTTTATAGTACATATATATAATGCTAACCTTCTGAATTGTGGTGAAAATGTTGAATAATTTATAACTGAATTCCTTGAATTTCCTGTTCATTTTGATCACATCGCTGTCTCGATCTATTGATATTATTTAATTGAAAACTCAACAGCATCTCGGAAACCTTACCTTACAAATAGAGATAGATGCGGCGTCCAATTAGTGCTTAAACGTAACTAATTAAATCCTGATCAACAAAGCTCGTCTTGTAGTTTGCATGAGAAGCTTCATATTAATTTTCCTAGTAATTATATTAAATATATTAACTTCCACTTTGTATAATCACAAATAAATCTTTTACTGTTTAGTGTTATTTTTATTACATTGTTTTCTATATCTCTCAAATATGAATCGTGGTGCAGGGGCATAAAGTTTGACTGTAAACGCGAAATGTAAATACTAAATAAAAAAAAATAACTTAAATTAAATTAGCTTCACGCTATATCCCGCACACAGCAGGGTAGGCAGAGGGAACCTAGTGTTAAGACACTCCGTTCCCCACTTTCTGCCGAATTTTGGAGGCATTGCGTGTTGAGTGGCAGAACTCAACGCCGCGCTTTGCCTCGACAACAGAGCGAAGAAATGAAAATATAAATTTAAGTAAATATTTCATCTCCTCGAGTGGGGATCGAACCCACAACCAGTCGGTTTTACAGTCACACTTTGTACCACTGCGCCACGACTGGCCTCAAATAAATACTAAATATTTAATTTATTCTAGTGGGATTCTAACACACAACCTTTTTGCTTTGTTTCATATATGTATCTACAATAGTTAGTAATTTATATTTATATTTGATAGTAAGCAACGCTTGATAGGTAGGCGTTAATAGCCGCGACAGTGTTTTACTAATGCGGTTATTGTCGTACTAATTGTTTCTTGTATAACTTTGGTAAATGTTTGAAATAAATAAATAAATAAAAAAATATAAACCTGTCAAGTTTACAGTCACAGGACAGTGACGACTGACCTGCGCCACGACTGACCTCAGAGGTTACTTTTGAATTTATTGTAAGTTAAAGTTTTATTTTACGTATAATAAAAATAAAATCTACTAAATTGTATATACAGTTCTATAATTTTGTTTGATGCACGTAGCATTCAAGATGCCCTGATTAAAAGAAACACGCATCATGGTGGTTTCCGTTCCCAATCCTTTTGTCTGTTTTTGCTCTGCATGTTCCCTTAATTACGGAGAAATCTTAAAAGATGAAAAGTATGAACGTAACAATAATCAACGCCGGAAGAATTAAATTTTTCAAAGAGAGAGAAAATTTTGCCGGGAATAAAATATAGCAATGTTCAGCTTAACTTAATTTTTTTCTAAATTTTTTTAGCTTTATCTATCTTTTGTATGAAAAGATAAACATAGATTAAATATAGTTCTTTGTTAACTGAAATAGTATTTATTATAACAAACATTTTTTTTTTCAAATTCAAATTCCAATTTTTTAAAATAAATATAGGAATATAGGGATATTATATATTTATTGGAATAGGGCTCATTTAACTAAAGGTAATGTAAAATTGCATGAGGATAAAGACTTTGATTTAGGCATGGATGGTTTGCATAAGTGCAAACGTGCATTTTTCGGAGTCATATAAAGAGGGTAATTTAAATCTTATGTTACGAGTTACCTTCACTTTTGTAATTTATGGCATTTTGTTTATCTTCACGACTTTTAGCAGATTCTTAGAGCAAACTAAACTCTAGGTCACAATTTATCTAATAAAACAATATATTACGAAAATAGTTTTAAATTAATTCCCCGAGACATTGATACAATATTACTATATTTACATCAAACCTATCAAAACAAGAAATTTCAATTAAATATACACAAAATCGCAAAAATTAGGCATAAAAATAAAAATAAATAACTAAACAAACTCATTGACCCGTTCGAGAGTGAATCCGTGATCACGAGGCTGGACCTAGGTTCAATAACCGCGTTATGCAAGCCCCGCGATAAGACTCGCTGTAAGCTAACTTTCACATTAACTTAGGTTAGGGACTAGTTTGTCATTATTGTATCTAAAGTATTTATATTATATATTGGAATTATAAATTAAATATTATTTTGAATCGTTACTTTAGAAATAACGTTTACATATTGTCTTGCATAAGTGTCAAGAATAAAAATGTAAAAACTAAATACAAATTTGAAAAAAGCTTCATAAAGCTCGGCGTATAAGCTCACTTAACGCGTAATGTTTTAATTCAGGCGGAGAAAAAATCTCTGTCTGCCCTGATTTTCTGGAGATACTAAAAAAAGGATTTTCATAAATATAATATAACTAATTTCAACCACGCCTCCCGGAAAGCAGCGTGAAGCTAATATAAAATATAAATAAAAGCATTTACTAAAAAAATAAACAAACATATAATTTAAAGATGTAGAAGAAATTGCGTGTCGAGTGGCGGAATTCAACGCCGGTTTTTTGCGTTGGATCTAGAGCAAAGAAATTAAAATATAAATATATGAATGGATCGAACCCACAACCAGTCGGTTTTACAGTCACATTTTTGTAATGCACCACTAATGGCCTCAATACAATAGTAGCATAACATTTAAATTTTCTATGGACGCAATAAAGCAATCGACTTACAGTAAAATATCAAAACTATCACTTCCAAGCACGAAAGTTAATAATAGTCACGGCTCTTATCCGGAGACATCCCATGGGAAGGCAGGATAGGCATAGCTATCCTGGCTCACTGCAACATATAGGAACACAATATACGTCTATAGTGCATTGTGTTTTGACAGTGCTATATGTACACGCTGTAGCTTAAGACGGACTTGAAGGGATCGGCATAACCAGAATTATAAAATATTCATATTGGAATTTCTATTCTTCGATACAAACATAAATAACTTATAGGGCACAAAACGCCTGCAAAATGATTCAGACGTGTTAAAATTGGAAATTGATTGGTTTCGCTGATTTATTAATTTTATTAAATGTATTTTCGTTTAAACATTTTCTGATTTTATAAGATATTCGATTCGAAAAAATCTCGTCTAACCTAAATGCATGTTATATAGACGAGTCGTTGTTAGCAATTGAAGAAATAAAATTTAACACTAGAAGAGGAAAAATATCTTCTCCTCTTTATACCTGTAATAAAACTGTAACTAATCGTTGTCTATACATGAAAGATATCTATGAGAAAATGTATTAGGCCAGTCGAATAGGAAAAGGACCCAAATTAATGATTTTAATTTTTTTTTGTTGGTTTGTCGGTGTGTTTGTGCACGCTATTATTAAATACAATGTTAAAAATAATAACCAATACGACGAAATTTTAAACAAATTTATTAATTTTATTATACAATAAAATAGTTTATGAGGGTGGGAGAAAATTTAACAATAAAAGGCAGTAAAGGAAGTAAAAGAAGTCATCAAAATATTTCAAAAAGATAGTACGAATATATTTCAAAAAGATAGTTCAAAAGATAGTTTACATTTTAATTTATAATAAGTTCGATATACTAATATTCGTATCATTATTGCTCACTTTGCCGTTATTCTTAGTACTTTAGGTAATCGATGAAATGGCGATTTCGTGAGCCATACTATTTGTGGATCTAAATTTATATTTTTTAAATTTATATTATTATATTTATTTTATTTTTTTAAAAATTCTATAAAAATTAGTAACTTACATAAATATATAAATATGGAAAGAAAATTTCTTATCACTATATTTATTAATAATAAGCAAAGAAGAGGGTATCTTCAAATTTGTATGTTTAACAATTTCACGTAGAAGTTAAAGGTTTTTAACATTCAACATTTTTTAACAATTTTTGTTACGGAGATTTCGTGTAAAGATTGGCGTAGTGGATTCGATCACCACTCGAGGGAATGAATTATTAGTTATTAATATTTCAATTTCTTCGCTATAACACCAAGACAAATTCCCCGGCAATTATTTTTATATATGTATTAATAATGATCATATGGTACCTACATACTGCGTACATATAGTACAATGTATTGCATTCCCTCGCATTTTGATTTCTATAGCAATAAATGCAATATATTGGATATATTACATTTTCGCACAGCATAAAAGCCTTTGGAGAAATGGGCTTTTATTGTGCCGATCCACTAGGATTTCTGTCGGCGCGATTTTCCGCGAATATTGTAGCTTATAAAAATATGTAATTCACCTAGGTATGTCACCATTTTTCTATAGTAAACGTAACAATATATTTAAATATTTAATCTTGTACTAATTCGCTTTAACATGCTTCCTAAAAATATAAAGGAAATTTCTTATGTTAAGCATAAAAACATTATATTGATTACAAAGTTAAAAGAGTTTGTATAAAAAAAGGTTCTGTTAAATAAGTCCAGTAAAATAATATTTTTATAACTGTATTTAGAGCAGAGAGCTCTCTCTCTCTGCTCTTAAAAGCGGCATAAGGCAGCATAGTTTGGCAAAGAAAACCCAGTGATAGCACTGCTTTCTATACTTTGCCCTAAATCAAAACATGTGCTTGTACAAGTTGCGAAACTCAATGCTGTACTGAATCTTATCAAATCGTAGCGAAAAATATTGACCAGTAATATAAATTTTCCTTTTTTATTTTATTACATTCGAATCTGCTCCTTAACATTAAATTATAATTTTTTCACTTCATGCTGTACTCCGCACGTTGAATGGCGGAACTCAACGACGCGCGGCTCGTTACCAGAGCAAAGAAATTAATATATTAAATATTTTATTACCTCAAATAGGATTCGAACCAGCAAGCTATCACGCTTACAGTCACGCGGTAGTACCTCGACTGGCCTCACAATTTGGCTCTTAAAACTTAATTAATCATATTGAAAAAATATTTAAGAACAAATAATTAATTACTTATTATTAATTTGTCCATTACTTATATGTATATAATAAAGTAATACGAGAAAAAAATTTTAGAAGAAATTAAATGGTACCGATACTCTAATGTATTATTAATTGAAATATTAATTTATACATGAACATGTCGTCTCGTCGAACGGTAAGCCTCGACGCTGGTTTCGTACCTAATAACGAACTTAATACTAATAATATTAGCTGTAATATTTAATATTTGGAAGCAGACTTTGATAATAACGCTCTGTGAGCTTTCAAAGAGTATTGTGTAAGGTAGGAAAGTTTAATTTAAGTAGCTTTGGCTCTTAGTGCAGTAAGATGTTTTGTTTGGAACATGTCTATTTGGTATTTATAATTATTATATATATATTTATATAAGCATTTTTACCATCGGGGTACACAATTTTGGTATCTGGAACGTCTGATGAGGAACCATAACAATCAAAAGTTTTAGAAATCGTTTAGACTGATAGATATTTTCTATAAACATATAATTATTATAGATCTGAAATATTCAATAAAGAAATAAATATAAGTTCATATTAATTATAAGAAATAATAAAATGTCAATTTAACAAAGAAAAATTTTATTTTTATCATTATGAAATTGGGTTGCCGTCGCATATCATTTCACTGTACTTGCGATTGGTGTTGAATTCAATTTTCACTTCCAGGAAAATAATTACTTTTACTCAAATTGGTCCAAAAAGCAAAAAACAGAGTGTCTTGACACTACGTTGTTTTTGCCTACTTACTGAAAGTTTTAATCACAGCATCTAAATAAAATTTGAAATATTTGCTAACTACTTACTAACGTAATAGAAATACATATTTTGACTAATGTAAGCAAAATAAACATAGTTTACTTTAAATAGAAAAAAAAAATATAAGTACACAAGTCTTTTAACAATTATTTGTTACTGTGCTATAAAATGATTTTTAAGTGATGTACGATTACCTGCTAAATTAGCGGCGACCCGTGTGGAGAGTGCAAAATTTTGATAAAGCACCACGAGCTACAGACTGTGAATCGATATTTATAATAGTACATAATATTTATTAATAAATTTTCAATGAAACGTAAAGTATATCTCTAGGTTTATGAACCTTTACTTAATCCAGCTGTATACCATCTGTAAGAATAAAATTCAACAGACAAAATTTCTATACGACTATTTATTTAACTTAGTTCACTATATATAAAATAAATAATAAACAACCTATATGATATGCAATTTCTATTTTTAGAAATTTACCTATATACAATAAGTATATATTAGATTATGAACTACATATCAAAATATATTTATTAAAAGTATATTTTTAAATGGCATTTAAGAGTAAAATCACCAGGTTAATACAACGTAACATTGGGAAAGTGATTTTGTTCGCACGAAACACCAAAATCAAATTATTTTAAAGTGATCACATGTTAATTCGTATATACCTACGTAATAAAATAGTAATAATGAAAAAAATCTAATTAGTAAATCAGCTTCACGCCATTTCCCGCACACAGCATGGTAGGCAGAGGGAACCTAGTGTCAAGCCTCTCCGTTCTCCACTTTCTGCCGATTTCTGGAGGCATTGCGTGTTAAGTGGCGCAATGAGTTCCGCGCTTTGCCTCAACTGAAGAGCGAAAAAATTAAAATATGAATTTAAATAAATATTTCGTTTTCCTGAGCGGGGATCGAACCCACAACCAGTCGATCTCGCAGTAATACCTTGCGCCTCTGCGACTGGCCTAATTAGTAAACTTGGAGGAAAATTAATTTATATCATATAAATTAATAAAAATATATGTTAACATTGTCAATCGATGCCTGTCTAAATAATGCCTGCGGCTTTCCACTAATAAGCTATATGCGTATGTCAGTTGCACTGATGGGATTGATATTGCGGTGATAATTAATATACGTGCTGGTAGTACGTGCATGTCATGTATAGAAATTATTTTGTTGTATGTTAAAAAATTAAATAGGTATAAGATATTCTGATACTTTATAGAAAACATATAAAGAAATAAGTGTATGTAAGTATTATAAAAAGTACATATCTTTCTTATTAACATTTTAAAAGTTGTCTTACAGTAAACCAAAGTTTATTATTCGTTTAATAATTAACAAATATTTACAAAAAGTTTTACAATTTTTTGTACATTTTTATAATTTTACATTAAGCCTAAGTTTATTATATTAAATATTTTCAATTGTTATTATGTTAGGTAACTGATGTTCCGTTTTATTCCCGGTTTACACCTAACATTGCCTACGTTGTTTTACCAATAATTAAGTTGACCGGGAAATTAAGTTTCAACCGTAGCGCACATCTAGCGCGACCGTGTATATAGTCTGCAAGTTAAATCTATTTTAACCTGATGGACGACAAATTGATTTTATAACATTATTTCTATAACAAATAATATTTTTTTGATTATATTTTTCACAGTATAAAATAAGGAAAATATTTAGAAACGCGTAAGAAACTCACGCAGGTTCAAGTTCTACTTTTAAGTTTTTTACACACGTAAATTATTTTTCTTTTGTTGTAAGTAAAAATAAATAAATAAATAAATCAGCTTCACGCTGTATCCCACACACAGCTGGGTAGGCATAGGGAACTTAGTGTTAAGACACTCCGTTCCCCACTTTTGCGAGTGAGTGGCGAAAGTCAACGCTGCGCTTTGCCGAGCGAGGAAATGAAAATATAAATGTAAATCAATATTTGTATTGTTTATGTAAGTAAATATATAGTATAATAATAATAATAGAGGTTAAAATATGTTAACATTCTTTTAAATATAGTGTTCAGGTTAGTACTTTATTATTTTATATATTCTTGTATAATTGAAAAATATATTTTTCACTACCACTACGTGTATTTTTCAAAAACTTATGGAAAATTAAACATTTCAGTTAAAAGCATATTTAAATTACATTGTTCTATTTCGGAACTAGCCCCTCGCTGTACAATAGGTGAAAATGTAATGTGTATTTACTACCTTATGTAAATATCTTATTTAAGAAACCACTCGAGGAAATGAAATATTTAATTGTTTTTTATTTAATATAAAGCCTCGAGAATTTGTGGGAAGTGGGGAGCGAAGTGTCTTAACACTAGGGTCTCTCTGCCTCCCATGTTAAATGTGGTACGCAGCGTAAAATAAGAATGTATTCTTAGATGAAATTTATGATCACAACTTTATAAAAGCAAAAGTAATTTTTACGTTTATAAATATAAAAAATACATTATTTGCAGTGAATTGATCGATATCACTTCAAGAGAGTAAGCACATGTACAATATGTAGAAGTAGGTATCGAATGCGTTGATGTATAAAAATGTTTTACAAAAGAAAAGCCGACTCACTGAATTGTATTGTAGGGTGTGTTATTTTAGGGCTGTAAAAACAATGTGATGAGGTGGTATTTAACCTTTTCAGATCATCGTATAATACTTTATAAATCCATGTACAATTAGTACTGAATAAATTTTAAACTATAAAAATAAACAGAAGCATATATAAATAAAACTTAAAAAAATATATACCATAAAGTTTCCAATATGTCATTTTGGAGTTGAAACTTCTTCATTACCATTTCAGGTCATTTTATTAATTACATGTAAGCTTTATCTGTAAACAGTTGTTTACAGATAAGACTTAAATACCTAAACAAACAACTTGATACCTCCACGCGATCTAAAGATATATAAATGGACTTGACAGACGGACACCAAAGTGATCTTTTAAGGGCTCTGTTCTTTCCTTTCAAGGAACCCTAAAAACATTTTTTTAATTTATTACTCAAAAACTTTATGTACACTTAAAATATTCACCATTGCATTAGAAAAAATTAACTTCATTGAAATTGTATTTAATATTAATTTCAAACTAGTTAGGCTTAAGTATATCAAAAGAAGAAACGTAACTTTTATAGAATAACTTTGTCGTTCGTTCATTTTTCTCAAGATCCTAGAGGTATCCAAGCTGAAATTTATATGAAATATCCCGATCTAGTCTCTTGGAACACTTAAAAAAAATAACTTTCTAAGTTAGAGCAATAAAATGATATGAGCGTTTACGCTTCGTTTTTTACTTCCCGTGGACCGACAATTATGAAATTTAGCAAGAAATGAGAGCTTATTTGTATTGAAAAATAAAGACAAAAATCAGAAATATAAACATTTAAATTTTAGAAAAAAACATATATTTGAAGTTCATTTCATACGAAACGAGTGCATACGGCCGCAAACTTAAGTCTTGATTTGTCTTGAAAGTTGCCATGTGAATATTGAGGCTCCTCGATAACACAAGTCTACTGAGAAGACAAAAGCTTCTCTCTAATTTAAAAGTTTGAGTAGGTTAGTGTTAAAATATTAGCGTTTATCTGTTTTATAAAATCACATAAATAGAACTTATTTAAAATACACTAAAATCAAATAAGGACCTAATTTAAAACAATCGTTTTAATATTTTTTAAGTGAAACTTTAAGTTTTTTCAAAGTTATAATATTATATTCTTCGTTATTTTTAAATAAAAATTACGCTTGATAAAGTCATAATAATACTAACAACACGTTTATTTCTATAATTTTATTCCGTTACACTTGTTCCCCCTCCTCCCACTACGCGCGAGGCAGACAATGAAGAGTACTTATTCCGTTTAGCACTTGTCGTACATTATTGTTTTGAATGAATGCTGAGGATACGCATTTGAATGTTTTGACACATGATACTCAATCTTTATTTAAAACACAGCTTCACGCTGTATTACGCTTATAGCAGTGTTAAGACACTCCGTTCCCTACTTCCCGTCGACATTTTTGAGGCATTACGTATGTGGCGGAACTCAACGCCGGGCTTTTGCCTCGGTGCCAGAGCAAAGAAATGAAACTATTAATATATAATTATACATTCCCCAGAGTGAGGATTAAACCCACAACAGTCGCGTTCCAGTCTTTGTCAAGAGCACAAAGCCTAACATTAGGTAAAAAATATCTAATATTAATTAATACGTTAGTGAGATCTTTTATTTTAATTTTATATAGAACTAGTCCTTTAGTGAACCTTCTCCGATAACTAGTTGATTGATGGAAAACTACTCATAGATGTCTATGTACTTACTTTACTATGCGTGGCATGGATGAAGCAATTTCTAATCAATCGACATGTCCTTAACCCGGAAATTAACAAGTAAAGGATTCTGAAATTTCTATTCCAATGAGCCCAAACACGATACCTTTGCTGTAAGTTGGTGGGAGTTGGGTAACCTACAGGTTCCACCACTACAGTATCAGAGTGACCATGTATGAGCTGATGATGATGATAAAATGATGTTGCTCAACCGTTTTATTAACTAGAATAGAGCTGATAATATTCAAACAGCTGAACATATTATCTTAAATCATAACTCATAACACTCTTGTTTAAGTCACTTAAAATATATATATACATAAATAAAAATAAAGTGTCTGTGACTTCAAGAGCGTAAATTATTTACACGATACTAAAACATAAAAAAGAAAATGTTATTGTTTTTTTTTTCTTGAACCTTTCATTCTATTTCCCTGATTCGGATTTCGGGTGAATAGCCTGCCGTTTGCCGTGCGCCCCTACTTACCTACCTACATACTTATGATATAATTCAACATTTTTCTACTAACTACATTTTAGAGAGTAAAATCTAATAAAATCTCAAACGATTTTAATTAAGATTTATTAAGTGTATAACAGTATAACCAATTAACCATATTAAAATAAGCGACAAATTTTTCATAAATACATTAATTATTTTTCCCGAAAATTCCATATAGCTCATGCGGCACCTTCCTGCAGTTTCGTAGATAATACGATGCACTGGCGGAATTAATTTGAGGTAAATGTATCGTTATGTAGCCTATGTATAATTTGGTGCCGAGGCCAACGTAGCGCGGCTTGTTTACTGTCACAAGTGTGTGTGTGACAGTAAACAGGACGGTTGTGGGTTCGATTCGAATCGGGAGAATTAATTAAATATTTTTTTTTTCTTCGCTCTGGTAACAAGATGCTATATGCGGCAATTATAAATTTAAATCTTTAATCCTTAAAAACATACTAAAATGTTTTAAAAAAAAATGGTATGTTTTTAAAAACTAAGGTTCTAAGTGGTAATCATAATCGAGTAGATTAAAATCATATCACTGTTACATATAAGTTATTGAAATGTTGGATATTCGAGGCAAAAAATATACTATTTTACATAAAAAAAGCATTTACAAGCAAATGAACAGATTAATAAAAAAATATAATACATTACGCTCAATATTTGAAAATGAACTTTATAAACTATAAATTTATATGATGCGAGCTTCACATCATTGTCTCGACGTGTCACATACACGCTGGTTAGTAATTGTTGTAGATACGCCAACTACTATATGACGTTTTGAACTGCTATTACTAAAATCAAGCACCCTGTACAATCAATACATGTGCTGTGTTGTCTTTTACGTAAAAAAATAATGACAGCAAAAATGCTTTATATGTTTTCAAATTCACTTTTGCCTTTATTGTATTTAGCAATTTTTTTTATAGTTAAATTTCTGGGGTAGGCCCGGGTAAACAACCCCTCACCCCATCTTCCTATTCCTAGGCTCATATACATATGCAATTTAAATATGCAGTAAATTAACGAGTAGGTAAAGTTGTCATAGAGTCGGAGTTTTGTGTTAAAACTAATAAAAGCTTCACAACAATGAATATATTTTAAAAAGTAAATTAAAAATGCAGTTGAATAATGACTGCACGGAAATAAGAGAATGTTTTTGTTATAGTCATTAGAAAGTGCCGCGCGATCAATCAGCATCTGATAATATATCTTATATAATCACTGATCCGCTGAAAGCAAACCATTCGCTACCAAATAGTATTTTTTATGTGATACTCTTATTTTAATAAAACAAGTTGATCTCACAATAAATCGTATTCAATTTGAATTTAACTTTTTTTCTATATTTTTATGAGTATATCGTAAATATATAGTACTGTGTTTTGGTTCAATAAATTAATATTTTTTTGTTATAAAAAATGTAAAAATTATAATCACATATAAAGGTTTCAATTCAGGTGAAGTAAATGTCACTTAAAGAAGTATGTCTTAAAATATTACACACACACACACACACATATATATATATATATATATATATATATAAACATAGCCTGGCCTAGTTGAAATAGGGTTTAGGTGCATTGAGGCCACCGTATCGAGGACAGGATGATCCGTTATATAGGCCACTGAAGCAAATATTGTTGTATAAGGATATACTTAATAAGCTCTTATAATTGTTGTTTTTTACCGACTGAAAGAGGAGATTAGCAATTTGACTGTGTGACTGTATTTTTACTGACTGAACTTTTGACTGAGTGAACCGATTTTGATGATTCTTTTTTTTGTTTGAAAGCTGGTGCATCCCGTGTGGTCCCCTTTTAAATCCATTTTGGTCCATTTCTGACAATGTTGTCCATGCGAAAATCACATCTTCTGTTGTCTTTAGTTTGCATTTAGTATGTGCGCGTTTAATGGACAAATAACTCAATATCACGACCGATTTCGATGACTTTTTTTATTGGATAGGACACTTCAAGGGAACTTTGATAAGAGTTTGGTCAGGTTCTGATTATGGGATCCGGTCGAAGTCGGTTTTTTTTTAGAATTTATAATTCAGATTAATACTTTAATTATTACATTGTGTATTTTGTGAAGTGGATTCGACTGTGACTTGCCTTTCTCGCACACAGCCGAATATTCCATATTTATATCTTTCTTATTATTAATAGAGATTCAACGGCGGATTCGCTTGTTTACATTTATTTCTATATAATAGCCGAAGCATATTTTTTTAATATATATAAAAATATATCCTATATCCTTTCTAATACCTCTCACAATATCTATACAGAGTTTCATGACAATCTCGGCGTGGCGTGAAAGACGACCTCCTACTCAAATATAAATGCAAGTTTGTTACGCTTTTCGTAACAAACAAACTTACATTCACATTTATAACATTAGTATAATATTAACTATATAAATTCAAATACGACATCTATTATTATAAACCAAGTATTCGAAGATTCTGTCGCCATATTGACAATTAGATTACATCTTTTAACATATAAATATAGTACTTTCCTTACTATTCTAATAACTAATTGTGAAACATGTTGGATTAGCAAAGGAATGCCATGATGAAAATGTGAATTGAAAAGCGGTTTACTTGGCACATCGGTCTCGCTGGACACCTATTTAACTAAGGGGACTAAACTTAGTATTGTTACTCTTATATCTTCATCATTTTTTTTTATTACTTCAAGGTTATATATACGTAAAAGTATGTATAAGTATCACATAGATAGAAACATTGATAGATAGGTGCCTGAACTCTAGGTGCTCCCTGCCTATCCTGCTGTGTGCGTGAAGCTGTTATTTTTTTTATTTACATAGATAGATAGTTTTAATAATACAATAATTTATTTTAGTATTCTATAATACAAAAGAGAGTTTATGTACATTTTTATTCTTTTCTATCTGTGTGTATATATATATATATATATATATATATATATATATATATATATATATATATATATATATATATATATATATATATAAAAACATATATTTATATACACGCACGATTTCCGAACTTCTGGATGAATTGCAATGTTTTTAAGGTTCCGTAACTTTTAAAGAAAAAAGGAACTCTTATAAGTTCACTTTGTTGCTTGTCTGTCTGTCTGTTTGTCAAGAGCCTTTATCTTAGGAACGAAGTATGGCCTCATGATTTCATAAAAAAATCGGATTTTTAAATTTACTTCAAAAAGATATGGCCGTTTATATTGCAATATTATTTAAAAAGCGTATTTCCACACTATAAAGGAAATTAAAATTCATTGGCTACTTCCGGTTGATCTAGAATTATAAAATTAAGCAGCTAGCATGTACAGATAGTATTAGTTCAGGAAAAAATCAGAAAACTATACATTGTGGTTAAATCTTAAAAAATTATTGTCTTAAAAGGGGTTAAGCTAAGCTTAATTAAAGCATGAGACCTCCAATTTTTGTATAGAACCCTTGGTGGGCGCGCCCGACTCGCGCTTTGCATTAGGTAAGGGCGCATAGTTTGGTAAGGGCTGGATGTCGGCTGTAAATAATTTTTGGCTTTAACAAAAGTTGTTGAGTGTGATAAGTATTTTAATTGACATATATAAAATATAAGACCTGGATGGAATATCCGAATTATTAGTTTAGCTAAATTATTTGCTGAACTCATAGTTCCGATATTCAGCGTGATAGATATTTCTCATTGACATATAAAAAATTTAACATTTAAAACATCTGTAAGACAATAAAAAACAATAATAGACCAGCTTATGCTTAAGAAACTAGAACTATTACATTTAAATTATTTACTCTTGTATTTTTTTGTTTGGTCCCTTAAAACAAAGTGAGTCGTTGATTTCCGCCACTACTTAAAACAAATATACATATTTCAAAGTTTTGGCTATGAATTTCAATGATAACTTGAAACGGTGTTAAATGAAAGTAGTATGGAAAAAAGGTCATAAAGTCCCCTCATTCATATAAAGAGCATCTAATCGCAACATGACAAATAGGTAAAGAACTGCATAGATAGTTTTTACATTTGTTTATTTAAATCTTACTAGAATTCAAAATCAGATAACTGGCAAAAAGCCTAGTGTGTGGGAAGACAATACTCTCTGCACTTTCTATTCGAAAATATTAAACATTTAATTTCCTCGAATCGGGAATCGAACCAACTAACTACCTGTCGCGACTAGAGTCACACGCTTCAAATCAATAGACATATTATTACTTCATTCACTTTCCCATTATGTTCTAGGTGAAATGCGCTACGCTTTTTACATAATAAGATTTCAAAGAAATATAAAGGTAAAGTAAAACAAACTGTAATGCAATTCTTTGACGCAACACACCCGAAAGGCGCGTGTTGTGTTTCCTATCTGCATTGCTATGCTGCGGGCATGAAAGCTGTCTGTGATACTTACAAAGCTCTTGCAATAGCTTTGAATGACATCATAATATACGCTCCCTTGTTTCTAGTAACAAATGAAGTGTGACTGTGTTATTTATAATTCGTAAATCGTGTCGTATCGTTTCGTCAGTTTAGTCGTGGCTGGGCAGGTTTTGGGTTCGATTTCCACAAGAGGATTTTTTTTTTATATTTTCATTTCTTCGCTCTGATCTCGAAGACTCGACGGGCCACGTAATATGCAATGCCTCCAAAATTCGGCGGAAAATGGGGAACAGAATGTCTTAACGTTAGGTTTCCTCTGCCTACCCAACTGTATTCGGGATACAGTGTAGAGCTAAAAAAATCTATATCATAGTAAACAATAAAAGTATTTAATGTAAAAGAAAAAAATGTTAAAAAAAAAATTATAAGATACTTAAGTATATGTACATCAAGAAAGTGGAGAGGAATGCTCGAGTAACTCTGGGCATGTTACTTTTATATACAGAGCTTAGTATTAGATAGTTAAAGGTACATTGCGTTGTTTTGCAATGGCCGAAGATATTTCTTTAGAACCGCACATTCGATGTAAACGATTATAGAAGCTAAGCGATGTTTTAGAGAGAGAAAGATAACTTAGACAGTAAAATAAGGCGCGTGCGAGCGAGACGCAATAACAGTTAGTGCAGGTTCAACGATCGACTCACGCGCAGTTTGTTGAACTGCAATCATTGCTTTGGAAAATTGTCAGGGTTGTCACCAATTATAATGTAATTCTTACATAATCTTCTTATTATTTAAAATAACACCAATCAAAACATACAGAAAATGTATATACTGTCTAAATATTTTTTTTGTTTTTTAATATATATTATTATATTGGTTTTTACCTGCAGATCTAATCCCTTTTATGTACAAAAACAATAGCATATTTTCTTTGCAAGAACAATCAGCCAGATGGCTGCATGTTTCTATTTACCTGACCCAATTGATCGTCAATTAATATCCGATGCTGCGTCTCGATTGTGACCTCGTTCTTCGCTTTATGATGGATGACGCGTAAATAGCGCCAATAATATTTTCTTTGCCTGACCTATTGTATTAGTACTATATTTTGTTAGTATTATATTTTGTGTAGAGATTCACATAAATAAACACTATAAGATTTTTATTTTGAAATGTTTAAATTTATATGTAATTACTATGTAATATGGAATAAATACAAATTTAAAAATAAAATGAAGTATATTGTCAAATACAACCCTGATCACCAGTCTCCGGGACCGTGCGCGTGTCTCTCTCGCGCAGGCGTTTAGAGCAGGAGAGAGCATTCGCGGAAGAAAGTGCCTTACGTAACCCGTCGTTTATCGATCGCTATACTTGCGATTGCGCAGGCCCACGTGGACGTGCGCATTTATTATTATATTTCGATTTTTAAAATTTCGTATCATTTTGACTCTAAACTCTTATATGGATTATATTACTGTAAATTAGTTTGATAATTGTTATTTTAATTTTATCTGTAGTGCTTATCCTTGTAAAGTTGCAAAATATTTGACTATATACGCTGATTTAATATCCACTTAAGAAAGTGATTGTATTTAAATTATTTTCATTTTGTCGGTTTGGTAAGACGGAGTGTAGCGGTAGGTTTCTGAATGCTATACGCGTTCACGTATTCTATATAGGGCTTAGGTGAAGAATAGAATATCGTAAGACTAGATTTTCTCTGCCTATCTAACTTTACACACACAACAAAAAAAAAAACTATAGCATAATTTAACAAATACATTTATCAAGAAATATAATATATTTTTGTAATATCCATTCCTTCAATAGATAAAACAATCTCTGAAGATTTATTTTCTTAAGGCACTGCTACATTACTTTCTTGAAACGCGTTATATAATCTCAGTGCAAAGTGCAAGCTAAAAATAATATACGCTGAATTCTGGCTTTATGTAACACTAATAGACCTTTCCTTTCTTCGAGGCGTATTTAAGTTGAAACAAATATAAAAGTAAATTTTATAAATTGTTACTAAACAGTATATTTGTGGGTAAAGTTTAATTTTGAAATAAAATTTTCTTAGACATTTATTTTTAGCTACATAGAAGCCGCAGAAGGCTCTTTTATAAATAAGTGATGTTGAAATTGTTGGTATATTGAAATATAATTACGTATATAGTACGTGCGTATATTTTTTGATAACTTTTTAACTAATAAAGCGGATATAACCATGTTTTTCGTTTCATCTATGTACCTAAGAGATTTATTTTATTATATTATATTCACTTTTGCTCATTTCGTGCTATTGTGCACCAGTTCGCCCGGTCAACTCTCTTTTCGTCTGTCTATTCATCTTTTTTGGACTCCAAACGGTAGAGACTCATATTACATTTTTGTCACTAAGTTTCATCGGTTACGAACGAAGTTTCAGATAGTAATCTAATTATTAATGCCATCTTACAGATAGTGGATGAACACACAATAGCTGTTTCTTATATTTTCAACAATAATTTTCTCATTAATAAACGATAAGCTTCACGCTATATCCCGCACACAGCAGGGTAGGCAGGGGGAATCTAGTGTTAAGACACTTCGTTCCCCACTTTCTGCCGAATTTTTGGAGGCATTGCGTGTTGAGTGGCAGAACTCAACGCCGCGCTTTGCCTCGACACCAGAGCGAAGAAATGAAAATATAAATTTAAGTAAATATTTCATCTCTTAGACTGGGGATCGAACCCACAACCAGTCGGTTTTATAGTCACACTTTGTACCATTGCGCCACGACTGGTTTTTTTATTTTAATAAACGTAGTGATAAAATAGTAGGTAACAATTCATACGATTTGTTACATATTAAAATTACAAATAAGTATGTAAAAAAAAGACTACTAAATATTGCTATTCGAGAACTGTATAACCAAAAGTTATAGTTTGTCTGACAGATAAGTCTATCTGGAACTTTATCAGTCAGTGGTGTAACTGGCCCTGAGTCTTATTTATTCAAAGTAATCTTAATTAATTTGACAAATCATAGTAATGTTAATGATATTACCTTTTTAACATACATATTTTTTATATACATAATGTATCAAAAGAAAATAACGTATTATATAATATTTTTAATAATCGATTTATCATTAGTGTATGTAAATGGAACTGAATGCAAAATGAATGTCAGCGTTAAATAATATTCCTCCCACGAGCGCAATACGAAATAGTTCACGTCGTTTAATGACCATTCTTGTGAGGCTCTCTTTGTTTAAGCCGTAGAATAAATGTAATTGGCAATATTTTAATTTTACTACAGAATAAAAAATATTATGTATTGTTAGCGTATTCGTGTCAAAGAGGGTAGATTTAGGTAAAAATAATCATAAAAGCAGTGGAATTGTGTCAATCGGGGGACAGTCGCTTGTAAGTGACGGCCCCTATTGGAAGGAAACTAGTGTGAAGTATTGTTAGTAGGTGATACATATCACCTATTGCAATTACATAGTATCCCGTTCCAAATAGTTTAGAATCATATAGACGATGTGTGTTTTAACGTGTTTTTTTTAAAAACGTTACCCACTTCCGATTTCTAACAATATAATATATATACATTTAATTATGGATGAGGCCAGCCGTGGCGCCGGGCCACAGTGTGACTGTAAAATCTACAGGTTGTGGAGATAAAATATTTACTTACATTTATATTTCCATTTCTTCGCTCTGATGTCGAGGCAAAGCGCGGCGTTTAGTTCCACCACTCAACACGCTATGCCTCCAGAACTCGGCGAAAAGGCTAGGTTCCCTTTGTCTACCCTGCTGTGTGCGGGATACAGCGTGTACCTGATTTAATTTTAATTTATTTAATTAAGGATATGTATAGTGTTTAAGCTTTATTAAATAACAAAAAACCTGACTGCATAAAATGAAATAGAAAAAAAACAAGTTCAATACTTCATTAGGTTCAACAGTTAGAACCTTTTCTTCAAACAATCAGTTACCTATTCTAGTATTACAAGTCTTTCTTATGAACATTTAATAGGTTATAGAACACGTTCTGAATGTTAAAAAAATTGTTTGTGCGAACGGAATTGGGGACCGCCACTAGTATTTTTATAAACCTCTGTATTTATATATGATACCTGAACATAGTACAAGTATTGAGTTCCTTTAAAATGTTCATGTAAATATGTCTGTTTTAAACATATTATTGATTCCAAAGTACGTTTTATTTCAATATTTTATATCGTGCATTGTGTTGTGTTCATCAGTAAGTATAGGTGTAATTTTACATTACTTTACTAATGAAATGATATTTATGAGGCCGGTCGTGGCACAGTGGCACCTAACACACAAGCGTGCGGCTGTACACGCAATAGATTGTGGGTTCGATTCCCACTCGGGAAGATAAAATATTTAATATTATCATTTCTTCGCGTTCGACTTACGTTTACATCAATAAAATTTTATTCGTTTGTAAATATTATCTAGTGTATCACAAAAAAATGTCCTGACATGTTTAGTTCTAGGTCAATGTTTGAATCATTCTTTTTTATCCATATACAACTCATTATTTTTTCTATGACAACGACAAAGACGGAACCCCGGACGAATAATAAGTTCATCGAAACTTCATTATTAATTACGGGTCTCCATTTTGTTTCAATACGTACACTCGTATATATTTCAAAGCAATAATGCACTTCCCTAATTAAGCTGTGCACACGACTAACTAATTTGATTACACATTAATACCGGTATTTATCAAAATGAGGTTTTCATGTTGGGAATATTCGTCTAATTTACCTTTGTATTTCAATTACTAAATCAATATTGACTGCAGTCTATTAAAATGATGCGTTACGGACTGCCGATTAATAAGAATTTGTCTGTAGCTTACATTTATTTATGTTATTTTTCAGCTTCACTATCTATTCCATATATAACAGGGACAGATAGAGCTTAGTGTCAAGGCACTCTGTTCTCTCATATTTCGCCCAAAATCAAGACATTTTTTGTTGAGTTGAAAGTCGCGCTTTGCATCGGCAGAGGTTAATGAATTTTTTTACTGTCCTGAGTAAGAAATTGAATCTATAATCATCGCGTTTATAATCAGCCGCTGGCCCCCTGCTCCACAATGGCCTACATATTTTTTGACGCATTTTTCTACAAATAGTATATGTAAAACTGAGTCTGTAAAATTAATTTAGTAATCAAAGATTTTGTCCACACCACAGAAACTAATTTTTCACAGTTTCACGTTATATCCTGCAAAACAAGATAAGAAAATCTAATATCAAAACACTTCGTTCTCCACTTTTCGCTCAAAATGTAAGTAAATAATTTATGTGGATGGCGAATCTTATCGATGTCCATATCAAGGCAATGATACTAATTTAATCATTCCTCAAGTGGGGATAGAATCCACAATCATAGCGTATACTGCCAGATGCTACCTCACTGCGCTTCTATGGCTTAAAATTTTCATATTTTCCAAATACAATATTGTTTTTAATATCAGCAATACTTGGTAGTTTTTAAGAATCCTTTAAATCGTAACAAAAGTTTCTCTAAAAAGCCCTACAACTATAACATTCAGTTCATTTCGTTTGATTTCGTTGTGTACGATAGGTTTCACTTACAAGCAACATTTGCTGAATTCGTTAGTACAGCAAGTTCCAGGTTGAATTGACCTGGAAACCTCGCTACTCAATTTAGTTTTCCATCGAAGTTTAAGTAAAATAATAATAGGGCTATATATGAATGTTAACTAAATATCTCGTTTCCAACGCTGTAGGAAACCTGAGATTATATTCTTTTTGTGTTTAACTTTGTATTTTAGTTGCAGTATATTGTATATGATACCTTATATTGCATATAAAAAAATTAAAAAAATCGTCAAGTGAGTTGGATTTGCTTACATTTTTAAGAGGACGCAATTTATTTTTTTATATTCAGTATAAGCTTAAGTTAAAGTTTGTGAGATAGACACCCTTGTGTCCCGGCGCCATCTTGGAAAAAAGGATGTAAAGAGTTTTCGCGTTTGTAATAAATATCTCCTTCCACTGAGTATGAATCGAACCTATAACCGACGCGGTGACTTTTTTATCTTAATCATGCAAATATTTATATGTACTTGAGGACATCGGGGCGCGATGGACTAAACTTATGTTAACATCTAAATACGACAGCTGTGGTTCCATTATCACTCTAATTCTTTGGTACAAAGATAAAGCGCGGCGTGGAGTTCCCCCTTCAATATAAGATGTCCTAATTATTGGGCAGTTCTGGGGAACGGTATATCTCAACGCTAGGTTCCCTCTGCCTACCCTGGAATGTGCGGGATACAGCGTAAAGCTACTATATTTCTTTTTGCACCTACCTATATTATAATCCCTTAAGTAAATTTTTCTACTATTAACTTTTTTCATCAATATAATTTTATATACATTTTATTACCAATAAATTCATATGACAGACAGTAAATATAAATAGTATATTATTCAGAAATGTACGGGTCAAATCACGATACGATTGCACGATTGCAGTTAAACAGACTGCCAGAGCTCGCGGAGGGGCTTCAACTCGTTTATTCAATCCGGATATCCGGATTTAGAATCACATCCATCGAACGGAATGTTCGTCTACTAATATTGGTTGGATTTGGTTCAGTGTTCAAATTATTCAGTATGTTTATTTTTATTGAGACATCAGAATAATACTGCTCGTTTACTCGTGACTGTCAAAAATTTTAAAAAAGTCCAATCAGCTTCACGCTGTATTCCGCGTACTGCAGAGTAGGCATAGGTAGCCTAGTGTTAAGAAACTCCGTTCCTCATTTTACGCCGAATTTTACGAAGCATTGCGTCTTGAGTGGCGGAACTCAACGCCAGGCCTTAAAAAAATTATTGCCAAATAAATTTTTCTTATCATGAAGGTAAACATATTTTTTATTTCTACACTAATAACAACACAGCAACAGTAAGTTACATACTTCATTTTTTGAACGTCAAACAGTTTACCACCAGTTAAAGTTAATGCATCAGACCTGAGAAGAACCGGTGCACGAAACTCAGCGGGATTTTTTTTTTATTAATCAATTGTATACACACCTGATACCTTTGAAAAAGACTGGAGCGAGCATTTCATTCCCAAGGCGTGTCATCTTTTATAAATCATTTATTTGGTAATAACTTTTAACGTACAAAGGTCTTTTCACAACTTTTTAAAATTGTGATACAGAAAATACTCCGACGTTTTCATTTGAAATCGGGTCCTGTTTCAATAGACTATTGCTATCAAAATAATAAATATCGTAGTTCACAAATACAAAGCAAACTGTTCCAGTTATAGATAGTTTCTGACCGGGATTACTGATAACATGGAAACGTCACGTCCACTTGCTTACTTAAGTTACTTCCCTTAATCTATTCAAATCTTTATGTAAATATCTAGTGCATAAATACAGTATACTATTATAATTCCTATGATTGAGTTATACCTTTTGTAATATTTACTTTTATAATATATGTAATTAAATATTAATTATAATAACATAATTATAATATATGAAAATTGAGTGTTTAAGCGTGTAGCGGTGCGCTGGTAATAAGTACCGTCACTCAACACGCAATGCCTCGAAATTTTGGCGGAAAGTGGATAACGGTTCCCTCGAGGTTCCCTCTTCACACTTTATGCAGGATACCGAGTGATGCTAAAAAATAATATATAAAACCTATGTGTTCTGTTTGACGAATGGATTTCGTATCATTAGTCGTTGCATGAATATTATCTGAAGAATGTTCAAAGCAATGTGTACCATTCGAATGCAGTAGAAGGAGCTTATTAATTTTTATTTTCTTAATTTTTTCACAGTCATGAACATTTTAATATGCTCTGTTTTTTTTTTATTTGAAATATACCGTACATAATATTTATACTACCTAATATATATTTTTTTGGTTTCAAGCTCCCTACTAGCAGAGTATCCCTACTAGCAGAGTAGGCAGAGGACACCTAGGAACCTAGTACTAAGGAAATCAATATTAAGAAACGCGCGTTAATTGGCAGACATCGCGCTTTGCCTCATTGCCACAGCGAGGAAGTGAAAATATTAAATATTTCATTTTCCTATATACATGGGCAACGACGTTATAAAAGAAATAATATATTAACAAAAATTAAATTATTTATACAATAATAATTGACAAACAAAAAAAAATAGTAACAAAAAACGTAAAGACCTAAAATTTTTCTTTAAGGAACGCGTTGATATCTTTTAAACCCTGGCTTTCTTACATGTAAGAAATGTCGTGAAAATAGCTTATAATTTTTTTTCAAACATTAATTGTTATTTTTACTACCACATATGTTATATAATAAAAATAATAGTGAATGAGGCCTTTGCGGCGTGGGCACAGGCGTGCGACCGTAAATGCGACGAATGTGGGTTCGATTCCCACTCTATACTATTCACAATAAAATATTTAATATATTCATTTCCCCGCCCTGGTAACGAGACAAAGCCCCACACGCAGTGCCACAAGAATTCTGTGGAAAGTAGGGAACACAAGAGCCTTAATGGGAACAGAGTGTGTTAACACTAGATCTTTCCATCATGCTAATATAGATAATTTATGATGTAAAGTGAAGTTTCCAGTTTCCATCCTCCAGTGTCAGCTGATACCACAGGCGACGTGTAGTAGAGTTACATTAACTAACTATTGCCACAGATTTATACTTATATGTAGGGGCAGCCGATGTTTACAATATCCTTCAAAGCGTATCACATCCATGGCTGTCCAAACCCCTCTATTCAAATATTATTAAACGACCGATGGCCTTATTTAAGCATAAGATTCATTTGGCTTATCGTTCGGTATGTCCTATCAAAGTGAAATCTATTAATTTAAATGTAACAGTCCGAAATGTTGAAATGTACCGGTAAATGACTGTAACTTACTGAATTGATTTAGGAAAATAATTATTTTTTATCGTTATCAAATCTTCCACATTTAGCATAAGCAGAAAGAAGCTAGTGTTATTTTTTTTAGTTTCATGCTGTATCCTGGATATAGCAGAGAACCTAATTTTAAGACACACCGTAGCCCACATTCCGCCGAATTTTCGAGTCATTCCGTGTTGAGTGGTGGAACTCAACGCCGCGTTTTGCCCACTAACACTAGAGCGAAGAAATGAAAATATAAATTTAAATAAATATTTTATTTTCTTGAGTGAAGATCGAACCCGTCGCGTCACAGTCACATTAACCTCGGCCTCGGACTGTGTTAATCACATATCTAATACGTTAACGGAGTCTATCGATGAAAAATGTAAGCGCAGACCGTTCTTTTTCATATATGTGCAATATTGCATATAATAGACTTTGACTTTCACATCCGTTTTATAAAAGCTTTTAAGGTGAAAATAGAGTATGACGCTAGTCAAAGCATCGAAAACGTTTTAAATGTACATTTTAACTAGTACTTTATTTTGTACTACCTCATAATTTCATTAAAACTAATAGTATATTAATTGTCTGAGTTAGTTGGAATGGGTTTTTATGGTTATATAAGTTAAGATAGACAATAATAATTTGTATTTTTGTTTAACGTGAGAGAAAAATTTGTTAGTTTTTTTAATTTACCGATAATAAAAAGGTGTTTTTTTCAAATTGCTATGGCAAAGCTGTAATTTGATTTGACTAACAGCAGCGCTATTTGTAACTAAATATATTGTATAAAAGACAGTCTTTATTTATATTGTTTGATATGCCTGCAATGGAGCCGCTGACTTACCAGTCTGAGGCACTGCTACGAGCTAAATAGTATAGTCAAATTGTCAATTTATCTGTTAATTGACAATTTGATATTAATAAATACCTATACCAATAAAAGTTTACATTATTTAAATACCGTATCATATCCAATAATTTAAAACAAAAAACAAAAACTTTTTTTTGTTTTTTTTTTATATGAGTTGTTAGGCGCCACTGACTTTTGCTGTTCGTGCCTTTTTTATTCTTGTAATAATAATACCTAAATTATCGTATAGTGTGTAGTGTGTAATAAATGAATTATAAAAGTTTTATTTAAAGAATCGAATTTTTAAAAACACATACCTATATGACTCCCATTTTTTTTTGCGAACTAACTAATTATTTTGTTAGCAAATATTTTTAATGCGAAATAATAATCTAGAAGTTCCTATGAATTTACTCTAACACGATGCTACAGGAAAGAGCCAGTATTTACCGTAGCATATAATAAAATGGAAATGTCACCGCGTCTCTTTAGAGCTTTACGCCACAACTGTAAAACTACAGGACAGATTTTAATGACATTTGCAGTTTTATGCCTTAGAGGCTTGAACTGGATGCCAAACAAACACATCTTTGCTTCTTTTTTTCGACTGAGGATAAAAGAGGTATAAGTATATACTTATAAGTTTTATTAAAGTGAAGAGAGCATTCTGAGATTGTATTTCGTAATAATAATAAACTTTATGGTTATACATCTTTGAATAAACGCAGCGTAACGCTAACTTCTGCTGTTCAAAGTGTATTTTAATTCATAATAACACTGATAAATTGTCATATGAACGTCAATTTTTAACGGCAAATTGGGGTAATTAAATTTAAAAAATGAAATTTGGGGTAAAATAAATCAGCTGGAATAAAAAATATTTTGTGTGCACAGTGCGTCAGGATGACGCCGATGTTTTTGAAATGTTTTTTTATATAATATGTGATTTTTATATGCATGTCGTGGCGCAAGGCAACAAAATGTGACACGGCAGGTTGTGAGTTCAATTCCCACTCGAGGAATTGAAATATTTAATATTTTCATATTCTTCGCCCTGGTTTATTTAAAAAAATATTTAAATATTGAGCAAAAAAAAAAGAACAATTAAAATATTAAATAGTTGGCATTGTTCTCGCGTTGAACCCTACAATTCAACACGCAACACCCCCAGAATTTTCCGAAAAAACGGACGCCCGTTTCCCATTTTTCTTCTTAACACTAACACCTCCCTACCCTGATGCGAGCGGGATACATAGTGACGCTAAAAAAAATATTTAATAAATATTACAGAGCAACAAGCGGACAGCGCAGGTGCAGGCAGCGGGAAAGCCGCGGCGCCGTGCAAAGTGTGCGGGGACAAGGCGTCGGGGTACCACTACGGGGTTACCTCGTGCGAGGGTTGCAAGGTGAGTGCAGTTGCAGCGGCGCGGCGGGCCCGCGCGGTCTCTGCCTGCTACGCCGTAGCGCTACGACGCGCGACGCGCCGGTGAGGTAAGTTCGGGTAAGTATCTTGTTGGTGATGTACGATTTCGTGATGTTGAAATGGTTTTTTTTTTGTTTTAAATATTATTATTTATGCGGTTGAAATATATATTTACAGTCTGATTTTTTATGATTAAGATTTTTGATTATATTATGATTTTTTTTTAAAGTTGTGTCGTTGTTGTTTAGTTTTATACAGTAAAAAACTTGGATTAGAATGTAGTCTCCTTTTTCGATAGACCTTGATCGTTGCTGTCTTTTAAATAATTAAATTTTAAAAAAGGTTTTTTTTTTTATTTAAACTTCAAAGTTTCGGCAGAATGGATATAAGTACGAAGTCGATCACTTATATTTTTAATGAAATTGATAAATCTTAAGTGTCCACTGAAAACAAAAACACTACTAAAATATTTTTTTCTATGTTTTCGTACTATTGTAACGGCCCTTCCGCCTACCACTAAACCTCAGAGATGTGTTAAACAAAAACTTTTCGACGTATAAATTTCGCTAACTTCGTAGTAGGGGTACTTTTCAGTGAATTTTAGAGACATTGTGAGCTGAGTGTGTTAGGCATTTCATTCCGCCGAGAGATAACCGAATCTACAACCGTGGCGCATGGTAGTGATACTGTGTCAAGACGGATTATTTTTCTTTATTCATATTAAAAAAATAAAAATATATGATATTACATAATTATATACTGTTATAAAACAAAAAATAATTAATTGTTCTCAGATGTTTGCAATTATTATGTTAATTTTATTTGGTTCCTTAAAAAGTATTATAAAAAATACTTAAATAACGAGTGTGTTTAATAAATATTTGATATTTGGTACAATATTGTATTGTTATATAAAAACAATAGGTCTATAAACATCGAGGGCTTTAATAGTCGCAGACGAAATAGCACAGGATGTCATGGGATTTTGACAATAGCTATCCGCTTTCATCGAAAACGTAATAACAGTTTAAAAGCTCGTAAAGTTTCAACCTAAAGTCTGCTTTAAGCTTTATTAGGGAGTAAAAATAGCCATTTCCACGTTCTGTCGGCCGCAGCTGTCACTGTACATTTCGCGATTAAAATTAGAGGTACCTAAAACATTTTTTTATAAATATTTTAATTAACTTCCCATATTTGTTTATATCAAATAAAACTGAAACTATAATATTATACGCCTTATTAATAATGTGAGATTTAAAATTTAATTAAATTTAATTGTTGCTTAGTATTTATCGGTGACAAATTGATTATGTTATAGTATAATATACTACCGCTGCCCGAGACCAGCTAGTCTGTTTGCTACTATATTATGATTTGATGTTTTTAAATTAAAATAAATTAAATTAAATTAGCTTCACGCTATATCCCGCACACAGCAGGGTAGGCAGAGGGAACCTAGTGTTAAGACACTCCGTTCCCCACTTTCTGCCGAATTTTGGAGGCATTGCGTGTTGAGTGGCAGAACTCAACGCCGCGCTTTTGCCTCGACACCAGAGCGAAGAAATGAAAATATACATTTAAGTAAATATTTCATCTCCTCGAGTGGGGATCGAACCCACAACCAGTCGGTTTTACAATCACACTTTGTACCACTGCGCCACGACTGGCCTCATTTAAAATAACATTTAAAAAAATTAAAAAAATAATATTTTACTACTGTCCTACTGGGGAAAAATCTGTCTGTACTTTAAATATTTTCAGTACTGTATACAGAATAGACAGACACAAAGTATAGACAGATTTCTTCTCTTGTTTTACTACAGTAAAGATAATTAACATTTTCATAATTTTTCGTACAGTGTCTAATAAAAACTGATGCAATAAGAAAAAAAAATCCGAAATTGCGAATTTTCATAGTGGGAAGTACGGATTACGGAAATTATTGTATCTTCTGTAATCCGAGTGATAATTAGTTTATTTATGTTTTTTTCTTCATTTCAAATAATTTTAGAGAAGAGGCCATCGTGGCGCAAGGGCACAAATGGTACGTTCGTAACATATAGAACATATAGAAATATTTGATATTTTCATTTCCTCGCTACGGTAAGGAGGCAAAACGTGGCATTGTTTTATTGGCACCACTTAACATGCCTCCCGAATTCGGAAGGAAAAGGGGAACAGAATTGAATTCCCAGGTTTCCTCTGCTAACCCCGCTATGTACGGGAGACAGCGCAAAGCTGTAAAACAAATTGTATTACTAATTAATACCAAATTACAAAATGTATTACTAATTAATACTAAATTAACATTTGCGTTTCTTTAACTATGATTTTCTAATTTTATAAACTGCGATATTACGTGAAATTTTAAACGAAGTTTTGCACTTCAAGGTTTTCCCTTACAAATTACACAAAAATTAAACAGCACAAACTTTTGCAAAGAACACTCGAACGTTCTATTGCGTTAGAAATGAGATTTTGGACATTTTAAATGTTAGTTAACATTCAAGCCATTCTACTGGCAACCTTGTAAATACCATTGTATACAAGGGAGACTTTCCGAACTCTTAACAACTTCAAACTTAAAGTGTAGCAATAACTGAACTTTGACTTTATGGATAAAAAATATAAAATATATTTCTTTCTGAACTATTCTTGAGTGCCTACTGTAATGAGATATATCGTTTAACAACAACATCGTGTAGGTACACGTTAATTGAGGTTGATGTTTTTAAAAATTGTTGTAGTGTTGACTACTTACTACGGAAAGCGTAAACATTTAAACTATTTTACTTTGCACTACATTAAAATCCATAAGCATCCTTCGCGTTTTCGACGGTAGACAGAAACGAGTTGAAAATACTATTTTTAAATCATCGATCTTAATTCTTTTGTCGATAAATCTTTTCGTTTTTAAGATTGTGTACCTTTTAAGGAAAAAAGGAACCGTTGTAAGGTCACATTATTGTCTATCTGTCTGTCTGTTTGTCTATCGAGAGTCTTTATTTCAAACAAGCTTGGAGTTGAAATCTACGGCCCCATTATTTCCTAAGAAAATTAATAGGGCACTTCCGGTTAATCTACAATTATGAAATTTGGCACCTAGCATCTACAGGTAGCACTAGTTCAGGAAAAAAATCTGAAAACTATACACTTGTGGTTAAATCCCAAAAAATAGCCTTAAAAGGGGGGCAACTTTTGGTATTAAAGCCGCTAATTCAAGTGAGGTATCAAAAGAAAAGGCTCCAGCTAAGCTAAGCTTGAATTTCAGAAAAAGGGAGACCTTTAATTTTTGTACGTAACCGTCGGTGGGCGTGCCCGACTCGCGCTTGTCCGATTTTTTGTTTGAATGTCTATTTTAATACATAAGTGAAAATATATTGATTGGTAGGCGTAATTATTTAGTCAAAAAAAAAACAAAATAAGGATGTCAAACAAAAATATAATTTTTAGTATTTGCTACAATGTCTAAGGCTGTGCTATAATCCAATTTTTAACCGTATCATACTAATCGATCAATTATTAATGAACGTCTTTATTTCATCAACTGTGACCTGCAAAATTGAGCTTTTTAAATTCAATCGACTAACGTTACCTACACTTGCTGTCCTTATACAATCAATAATAGCCATATCTACTGGAAATAAAATTCACCGTTTATATTTTCATGCCTCCCGGGACTTTGTTTTCACTCTACTGTATACATTTTTTTATTGCTTTGTGTTATTTTGGGCCACAAAATTGTAACTATATTTTTATAATAGTTTATTTTTTTTCAGAAGCTTTAAAAGCTTTAAATGTAAATTGTTATTTTATATTTTTTTTATCAATGGCTGATTATTATTATAGAAGTGGCTTTGTTGTATTTTCTTTTACTTTGATTCAGCTTTTACATCAATCTCAAGCTCAAGTTGTTTTATTTTTTTTTAATCATAGAGAGAGTGTGTGCTGAATGAGTTTTAAATTTAATGGATTGAAAAATGGATTGTTAGATAAAATCGATTTAGATTAGAAGTATGATTAAAAACTATAAAATTATATAAACAATGTAGTGATTGTAAGGCTTGAGCTGAGCTTTGCATTTGTGCGACTGACCGGTAAAATAGGACCAGAAAAAAATATTAATAATCAAGTTTTAATAAACTAATAATATAAGAAATTAAAAAAAAATCTATCGTAAAAAAATATTTTTCTACACCGGATACTGCAATCGCAATACATCATCTTCACTCTCGTCTGATGTGTTGTTTCATTTGATAATGAATCGTTTCATTATATTATCAAGAACAACTTGAAGCAATCCACGATTTAATTTTCTTTTATTTAATGGTATCATCACATATATTTTTTTATCTTGTACAGTTGTACTTTTAATACAAAAATTAATTATTAACAACTAACTCTATAACACCGCTCATAAGACTGCTGCTAGGCCACGAAAGAGACGCTCCACGCGTGACGGACGACGTCAAACCTACATTATATATGAACACTCATACAAATGCAATGCTCAGCTTGGAATTCACAGATCGTATATAGCTTAAATGTGTGACTAAATATTTTACGTACCTGTTGTTGGTACAGTCCAAGTTCTTTATCAATTCTTAATTTTTGGATAAAATTTCGCCTTCTATATCGTGAGTCAGTAAAATATTAACATTATTTGAGCTCCAAACAACAGACGGATGGACATGCGTATATTTGGTTAAAGTTTAAATCTTATTAAATAAAGAACAGAACAGAATATTATTAAAATAATCATAGCATATTAAGATAAATGCTGAGGCCAGTCGTGGCGCAGGGGCACAAAGTATGTAAAATCTGGTTGTGGATTCGATCCCCACATTAATATTTTTTATTTCTACGCTTTGGTGTCGAGGCTAGGCGCGACGTTGAGTTCCGCCACTCATCACACAATGCCTCCAGAACTCGGCAGAAAGTATAGAACGGAGTGTCTTAGCACTATATTCCGTCTGCCTATCCTGCTGTGTGTGGGATATAGCGTGAAGCTGATTTAATTTTTTTAACGATAAATATCATTTAAAAATAGCATACGCAAACAGGAGTAACGCATTCGTCGTGAAAATCAAAGAGAGACATGCTAAATTATTTAGTTACCATAAGTAGGTTGAAACATTTAGCACTTCATTTAAAAATTGTATAGTTGTTATATGTTTAATTAATATAGCTTTGTCTCAATCAATTTATCGAGATTGAACGCTGTGTACATCAGAGATATATTAATGATTAACGAAATTAATTATATGTGCAATTTGTCATATAACTATGATTTAATATTAATTAAATCATACTTATATGACAAATTGCTTATATAACTTATTTAGAAAATTTACAAAAACTTAAACGAACCGACCTGGTCGGTTTCCAGGAGTCGCGGGTTCGAGTCCCGCTACGTTCAAATTTTTATACGTTTTCTAAACAAGTATTTTTCTTTCCTGAGTGTGGATAAGTGAAAGTGTTACTAAATGTTAACAAATATAAAATCATACTAATCGATGAATTATTAAACCATATTTGCGTTTTTTTAAGTATGATTTAATAAGTTGAGTTGAGTTCCGCCACTCAACACACAATTCCATCAGAATTCGACGGAAAATGGGGAACAAAGTTTTAACACCGGGTTCCCTTTGTCCACCCTGCAGGGTGTGGGATACAGCGTGACGCTAATCATTATTGAATTACTTGAGTTTGCCGTTCTAGCATTATTTGTCGTAAAACATTTTCGAAAAGTTTTATAGGCTTACTGAATGCATTGTTGTCTGTCTCACAATAAAGTTATAAACTGTCCTCGCCAGTGTAGTCGGTTTTGTGTATGGAAGAGACTTAAAATTTGATTCACGCTGACCTTATTGTATGGAAAGTTCAGGCGCTCACACCGTATAAGCCTTTTTGCTTTAAATATATATATGCTTTGCAAAATAACAATAGCATTAAATAAGATTTGAAGATTTAAGTGTTCTATTTATTACCTTAAATAATTAATAATAGTTATTATTTCAATATTTATTCCGCAGTACCTATTCTGTTTATTATATGTTAACTTATAAAATGTTAGTGCATATTAATATGTTTACCACTGTACTTCTGTATAATTAAAAGACACTCCGTTCTCCACTTTCCGCCGAATTCTGGAGGCATTGCGTGCTGAGTGGCGGAAGTCAACGGCGCGCTTCGCTTCGACACCAGAGCAAAAAAATGAGAATATAAATAAATATGTAAATAAATATTTAAGTTCCTCGAATGGAGATCGAACACACAACCAGCCGATTTTACAGTCACACTTTGTGCCTCTGCGCCACGACAGGTCAAGTATAATTGTTTAAGCTGTTCTGTATAATAGTTAAAGCAATAATGCCTAATGAACACATTGTTTAAAAAAAAAACTAAATACTAATATATCCTCTGTGAATAAAATATAGCATAAAAAATACATATGTTAACAATACATTTATTAATTTATTTAAATAAAAATACTTTTTTTATATTGTTTAATTTAATTTACAGGGTTTCTTTCGAAGGAGCATCCAAAAGCAAATTGAGTACCGTTGCCTCCGTGACGGTAAGTGTCTCGTGATCCGGCTGAACAGGAACCGTTGCCAGTTCTGTCGGTTCAAAAAGTGCCTCGCCGTTGGCATGAGCCGCGACTGTGAGTATATATAAATATATATATTAAAACCACCTTTAAATATATACGAAGCCACTTGTGGCGCAGGGGCACAAAGTATGACTGTTAACACGACTGGCTGTGGGTTCGATTCCCACTTGAGGAAATGGTATGTTTATTTAAATGTATATTTTTATGTCTTCGTTTGGTGTTTAGGCAAGGCGCGGTGTTACGTTCCGCCACTCTACACACAATAACTCCAGAATTCGGCAGAAGTGGGAAACGTAGTGTCTTAACAGTTGCTTCTCTCTGCCTACCCTGCTGTGTGCGGGATACAGCGTGAAACTGATTTTAAATATATACACTTATATATAATAATTTTTCACGTAACACGCTCGGATACATATTTCTTACGATTCTACCTTTTAATTATTTATATTTTGGACAAATATTTTATACGCATCATAAAACATAGACAAAAGTATACGATTTGTCTGCAATATAAATAAACTCTTCAATATTCTATTAATAATAATATAATGTACGTAGCGAAGAATTTCTTGATATTATGTACCTAATATTAAGAATAACGTTAGCGCTCACATGTACCTACTAGATTTCTTTCATTGGGAGTCACGACGACATCTTTTCTCTTTATTCGAGTTGCATTTCGCACGTAGCAGGGTAGGTAGACTTCGGAACCTAGTGTAAAGACACTCCGTTTCCATTGAATATTTAATTTTCTCAAATCGGAAACGAACCCATAACCTGTTGCGTTTACTGTCACTCGCTTGCGCCCCTGCACCGCGACTATTCTCTAAGGAATAGTAAGTAAACCTAATTTGTGCCCCGTAACGTCTTCTGCGTAGTTGACTATTCTTAGCAGGATAAGTATCCGCTACACAAGTCGGTCAATTGGATATCGTTATTTTAAAAATACTAGTGCCGTGCAGGTGCCAATTGAAGTTTTAAGCAACATCGACTCGATAAAATTTGTCATAATCTATAATAAATGGAATGTATTGCATTCCAATTAGATTTATACTTCAGGCAAATGAAAAAAGAGAGACGATATATTTAAAAAAAATAAGAGATATCTCGTGGAAAATTATAATTTTTAATTGTTTATAGAGAGTGTTTATCTTGTAAAGCAGTTAGTGCACTCCGAAAGAGCATAGTCTACTTTATAATAAACTACATAAAATAAAATGCTAAAGAATATAAATATTAAATTTACTAAACATTTGTAAAATAAAAAAATATATAAAATTTAATATAATCAATAATAAAAATATACTTAGTTCTCACGCTACAAAGAGGGACTTAACGAGGCGGCTAGGACGTGGTGATGCAACACGTCATTACACTCCATTCGCAGATAATGCACCCTATTTGCCAATATTGGAAAACAAAATAGAGCACAGATCAACGCACTGCATCATCACGCCTATTTTCCAATTGAGGAATCGAGCCACGACTCGATACATGCACCGCAGTTCACAATTTGCATCGCGTCTATTCAATCGCATTCAGTCTTTGTAAACGGGACTTTACTCCACCAGCGGTCAGATACGGAAGAGTCCCCAAGCGACCGAGAGAGGCGGCGGGCGCTGATCACACTGCGGATTCACCGAAAAATATGGCGTCGGGCTCCGCTCCGCCACCCCAGCCGGACCCACCGCCCATAGAGGAAGTGGATCCGGATCCTATGCAACAAGATTTTATAAAGGAACTAGCCAAGGTGATCGTCGGCGCTCATCGAACTAACAACACTTACACGGACGAAGTCAAGTCCACCTTACAGATACGGAATGTGGAAATAAAAACCGAGGAATCCGACACGGAAGGTACGTTCCCAATTTTATACTATTATGTTTACTTTCGCTAATGTCGCCTAAATTTGTATTTTAACACCGTTGCGTCGGTTATTTGTAATCATGTCAATTGACTGATTGATCGATTACGACGGAAGCGAGTAGTTCAACGCACGCGTTCTAGACCTTATTATTTAAACACATGTACCTTTATGTATGCTTTATACATTTGCATTTGATTATTCAAAGTGTTTCGAACTTATATCGAGATTGGTTAGAGACGGCGACTGCTACTGTCACTTAGTACAGAAGTTATAATAATATTGTATTTAAACGATATCTATTATATATAATTAAAGTTGAAAATTAAATTAACTTTAAAAATAATTTTATTTTAATTATTTTTGTTGATTGCACTTCATATTAACATTTTTTAAATTATCTTTCACACCGTTCCGTCCGTAGAAGGAAATAAGACATTTTTATTTTATCAAACTACCGACCCGTCCGCGGCTTCGTTTATTTAATCATTTGAATACTTTTGTGTGTTAATATAAGTTTATAGTGCACTTATGGTGACTTCAAATGTGAAAATTTTGTAGATTATCGAAATGTTCATAAGGATTTTTGATTGTTTGGGAAATAAAATATACCTACAACTTACTTATGTTCATGTAATGGAAAATTAGTTTATTTTCACTTAATATCTATATTTTATTTTGCGCAATTGTTATAATATTATTATTTTACAGATAATATGTAAATTGAAAATTAAAATTATTAAGCTTATTCAGTAAAACGGTTACTTAATAGCAATTTCGTCGAACAAAATATTTTAATATGGCATTCGATTGAAACAAAACATTAAATGTCAAGGGAAGCTTACCAATATACAATAGTAAAAACTGCATTTATATCAGTTAAGCCGTTTCTGAGAAACCGTTTACGTTTCTAAACAAAAGAAAATCATCAATGTCAATAATCTTCAATGTATTCAGTAAAAAAAATATTGTATGTATAAAGCAATGTGATTATAAAGATTTAGTGAGGCTGAATATTAAATAAATTAATAATAGCTCATTATATAATATGTTTAGGAAGTGGTGGAGAAGAGGCCGCCAGCTCCACGACGGGACAAACCATGGACACACTGTCCACGCTGTGGTACAATGTGGCATACAGGATGACACCATCCGTACAGCAGGTGGTGGAATTCGCTAAGAGAATACCTGGCTTTACTTCTTTGCCACAGGATGATCAACTTATTTTAATTAAGGTATAATTATAATTTGTAAAAAAAAACTTGCGATATGTTGTAACTCAATGGTAGCAACCATTTAATTTATTTTATTGACCTATTTTATCTATTCTTTGTATTCTGCTTATATGAAATGCGAAGGCAAAAATAATCGATGCGAATTTTAAATTTTAATAGCGCAGGGCGATTTGCTTGGCAATTTATGTACAGTAAATGTTGTTTCCAATTTGAATCTAAATTCTTATTCAAATATATGAAAACCATTGGCAGTTTAATATGTCCGCAGTTAGGGTTCTTTGAGGTGTGGCTGTCTCGGGCCACCAAACTGTCGTCGCCCACTAACATCGTGTTCGACGATGGCACCGCCGTTAACCTGGCGCAGCTCGAAACCATTTATGATGTGAGTTAAAAATAAATACTAATAATTTACACATTGTCTTTTTTAATTATTATATTTTTTTTAGCGTCACGCTGTTTCCCTCACATCCATGTTATGCAGTGGGACCCCAGTGGTAAGACAGCCCGTTCCCAACATTCCTTCTTTTTGAGTCAATGTGTATTGTGTTGCGCAAATAAACGCCGCGTTTTATCTTGTTACTAGAGTAAGGAAATGAAATTTTTTCAATATTTTTTCCCCAAGTTTTTGGGATTTTTCAGTTAAATTACCCGCAAAGAGTGGAAATCGTAATTATTTCAAAAATATTTTAAATTTTTTCGAGGCCCTCGTGGCGCAGGGATAAAGGGTGTGACTGTAAGGTTGTGGGTTTGATCCCCACTCAGACGATTATTATTTATTAATATTTCGTTCTAGTACCAAGGCAAAAGTTCCGCCACTCAACACGCAATGCGTCGAAAAGTTCGGCGGAAAATGTCGAACGCAATGTAACTTAACTCTAAGTTCCCTCTGCCATTCTCCCAGCACACCTCTGGATACAGCGTGAAGCTAATTTTAAAGATAATATTTATAATTTAATAAGACGTTATATCTTAGTTAGAAACGATTAATTTCAGACCCAGTTTGCCAATGCCATGCTGTCATACGTCGCCAAATTAACGAATTTGGCGACGTCTGACGATGAACTGGCGGTGTACACCGCCAGTTTGTTGATCAGCCCTCAGCGAAACGGGCTGAGCGACCGCGAGAGAATCACCACACTTTATACTAATATCGGTGAAGCACTAAAATACGTGGTAAGTATTTCAATAATTTGTTTTCTTTTTATTATTTACAACTAACATAAGAAACACGTATAATTATGAAGAAAAAATAAATAAAAAAATCGTTTCCCATACAAAATACTTTTTTCATAGTTCACAGAAGCTGGAGTTCCAGACGTGAAAGCCCGTTTAGATGCGTTCGCCTTGGCTGCCCATGAGGTACGAACGCTGGGCGTCAGACACAACGAACTGTTGACCTGGTGCCGCGTCAACTGGCCGCGACTAGTTCTTCCGGCTCTGTTTTCGGAAATATTTGACATCCCTAAGGGCGAAGAGGACGATTCCGTCGAGTCCGAACGGGCCTCCGCACCTATATCACAAGTGTAGCGGTCGAATGTACTCTTTTAAATGTTAAATGCCTCAAGCTCGGACGAAGTTCACATTTATAATCAGATGCTTTAAATCTTTTATTTGCAACTAATAATAAATAAGTTATAATATAGATATCGATAACAGTTATGTCATATGGAATGAGCTTCAATGAACTCACGATGTCGATCTTGCTCTTGAGAATTGAGGCATTTAGTTCTATGAATAAAAGACTTATAGATAGAGAGAGAGGGAGAGAGAGAGACAGGAGAGAGAGAGAGAGAGGTAAAAGACACAAATGTATAATGTATCCATCGGATTTTAAAAGTTTATATGAAAAATAATTTTCTCTCAAAGCCATTGATTTAGGGCGTTAAGTGTGCAAATTTAGGGATTGCTGTCTAATCACGATGGCATCATTCCTTCATGTGGTGGCGGGTTCAAGAAAGTAGTTTATTCAACAATATGGTATTTAAAATACATACATATATACATACATACATACATACCTACATTCTACATTTAACTTTAATTTAGTTTAATTTTAGATGTGTATGTACATCATAATATATGTATAGTCCTAATTAGAATGGATTACTGTAATGTGATAGAAGATGTGGAGGCACGCATTTATATGAAGCTCTTGGTCTAATCTTTATATTATGATCGTTTACTTTATAATTTTTCCAGTTCCTAAAGCTTAAATGATGTGCCAGGATGGTTGAAATATATTTATGCGTCTCTTTTATTTACTTTAAGATAAGAATGTGATGTATAAAAAATACAATAGTTTTTTTTTTATATTTAAATAATTTCTACATTAATATTAGTTTTGGAAATTACTAGCAAAATATTTTTTTTATATTTCCTATCACAGTACCTAAATACTTAGCTATATTGAACTGTATTCGAAAATTAACAAATTATATGTACAATTACGCGTATGTATTTAGAGCACACATTCTACGACTGATTTTTCGGCCATCGTTATGTTATATTCCTTGCCCTTGTCAATGTTGATAATTGTTAAATTTCTCTTACGATCGTTTATCAAAATTGTTGTTAAATAAGTTGTTATCATTTAAAAATATATTCTTTTAGTTAAAATTATACGTAATTCGTTTGGGAAGTTGCAATGTTTTTTTTTGTTTTGTTTTTTTTTCTATTTCTATTTTTAGAGTTTTATGTACGAGGTTCTAATACTTACTTATATTTAATATATGGTATCAATTTTCGTTATCGATATCCAGCAAAGAATATGAGACTGTCATTCTTCAAAATTATTATATATTTTTAACGTCCTGCTAAAAATAACATTTATTAATTCATAACCCTTGGTGTAATGAGTAAAAAAAGCAGTGTATATATGGTATCTTGGACGTCAAACCAGATAACACAACTTTTATTATACTTACCTACATATCAGATTCAATATAACCTCTTAGAAGTAAGACGGAGACACAATTAGTTTTGCTCAAATTACAAGAAAAACGTTTAATGAGTTCAGCCAGTTACACAAATCCTTTTCACCAAAAATAATGATTATTTTTTTATATTTGCACATACACATTATCATATCTTCCCAAATTATAAGCAAACTTTGTAGTAAATTCATTATTGTTTTATAATTTAATTTTTTTTTCTTGTTTTTTGATGTCTCTTTAGCTATGACACCCGAATGGTACCACGCAACCAGCGGTTACTCGGCGCTTGCGTTCTTCTCTAATAGTGATAATTTTGTTTGTATACTTTAGTGGTAAAGAAGCACGAATTTTATATAAAAACAGCGTACTATTTAGTTTATGGTACTGTAATATTAAGTGAATAATGTGACGTTGTTTGCTTTTATAAGAAAAGGCAGCCGGAATATGCATTTATTTTTAAAAATTATATTTACTCTGGCTACCAGTTCCCTGTTATGATTAGTTATACTTTGTTCATGCTGTATTAGTTAACTGCTATTCATAATATGTTTAGTTTGATTTGCTGAACTTGAAATAAAATATTTCATTATACTTTATTTTGTTTATTGGCTTCCGGAATGAATGACTCAAATTATTTGAGACAAATACAACCAGATACACTTACTTCCTTGAAAATCCATGGAATTGCTATCATTTTATTCTACACTAAATGTTAGGTGAAGCTAGCCAAAACTATATTTAAATCGGTTAAGCCCTTTCTGAGATTCGCGTGAACAAACGCAAAACAAAAACAAACAGACAAAAAAAAAATCACTGTTATGAGTTCTATTACATTGATAAAAGCCCCAGATCCCATTTTTTTTAAAAAACCCTAAATCATTAAGTTACATACCAATAATTAAAATGGACACCTTTGCAAAGTGAAATAATATATAAAAAAAACTCTAGATATATTTTTAATATTTTTTTGTAATCTGTATCTTTCACTATTAATAAAATCATGTACTATCTTATATTTAGATATTTACCTACAAGTAAACGAGAACGGACAGACCAAGCATGATACCATAAAAAAAATACCCCTGCAATATTTTCTGCCACTGCTGTCATATTTTTGTTTATATTTTTTGTGAGGCTAGTCGTGGCGGAGGAGCACAAAGTATGCCTGTAGACGCGACTGGTTGTGACTTCGACCCGCACTTTATTTCCAATAAAAGATTTATCTAGAGCGAAGAATTGTAAATATAAATTATATTAGTAATATAAATTATATTTACAATTCTTCGCTCTGGTTTTGAGGCAAAGCACGGCGTTGAGTTCCGTCACGCCTCCCGAATTCGGCGGAAAGTGGGGAACGAAGTGTCTTAGCGCTAGGGATACAGCGTGAAGCTGTTTTTTTTAGTTACGAAAACACAGTTTACTAAAAGTATTGCACATCACTAGTTACTTCCCCTGATTTCCTCCATCTTTTTGATAGCGAATGAATTTCATGTCAGAAGACCTATTTGAAGCAATCTAAGAATCAAAAAAGGGGATTTTTTTAATTTCTTGAAATAAACGGAAACGTTGCTCAGCTAAATCTAATGTCATATATCTAAATTACTGTGGTGAGTACAGCCGGTAGAATCTTAATGCTTAACCGTTTCCGAGAAGTGGTGACGATTTCACAATATGTGCCCGAGTGTTGTCATATAACAAAATAACTACAGTGTCTCTGCTCGTACAGCTGTCGGTTTTCTTTTAGAACTTGACATATAATTTCCTATTTTAATCTAATACATTTTAATGACTTCTTATTTTAATCTCATTGATTTTATGTAGCTCACAATAAAATACGCACAGTTCCTACTAAACTGACTCCGTGATGCTACCGTCTTTCACAAAACAGCGATAACTTATACCGCCGTGTCAATATTTTTTATCTTAGAAAACATTTCTAGAAGATAACCTATGAGGCCGGTCGTGGTGCAGGGTGATGAACGTGACTGTAACCGCGTCAGGTTGTTAGTTCGATTCCTAATCGGGAAAATGGACAATTTTTTTTCTCACTCTAGTAACGAAAAAAAGAAAAAAGTTCATCGTTGAGTTCCGCCACCTAACAGACAATGCCTCCAGAGTTCGGCGGGAACGGAAGTGCCTACATGGGAACGGAGTGTTTTAGCACTAGTTTCACTCTGCTTACTTATGAGGAATACATCGTAAAGCTAAAAAAATATTTTAACCTAAAATATTATAAGAAATATATTTCAACTTTCATTATAGAATGAGCAGGTATATTTTATAAGGATAATAGGGTATAAATAATGTTACACGAAATAAAAAATATCAACTTTTATATTTTTAAGACAGATGTTAAATAACGCAAATTAAACAAATTTTAACGGAAATAATTAAACCTTGACTTTTAACCTAAAAAAAAATTCATTTACGTACCGAACTAAGCAAAGTATGTTCGCAATAAACAATACAAACATACGAAAAAATGTTAGCTGAACTGCAGACATTGGAATAAATAAAGCAGGAAGTATTACAAGAAAATAAATAAATAAAAATGATATAAAATCAAATAGTTAATTTTTCTCTACCAATAACAATAACAAAGCAAAGTAAATTTAATTTTATAAAAAAAAAAACGGCGTCGGTCGCTTCTCGACTTAAGTATTGTTATATCTCATTACATAGACACTGAACATTAATACTGATTTGTAAAGAGTGCGAATAACATTTACATATTAACTGACTGTGCGGATATGTAGGAGCGACAGAATTTGTTGTCGTTTATGTTGTTGTTGCTTTTTTAAATTTCCTCGCTATTCCCTATAGAAATTCTAGTTCATATTGTATATAATAATTCTATTAATATTATGAATGTTTGTGAGGGTGAATGTTTATTCCACTTACACGCAAAAACTGCTGAAGGGACTTAGATGAAACTTTACAGCATTATAAATTACACATATGCTACTATTTATAAGATGTTTTTTGTAAAATTTTGTTGTAATACAAAAATAAGTTAAAGCGGAAGCCACGTTTAGGTAGCGTCATATGCTCAGGTAACTAGCGAGTTACAATATAAACGACAACATACCCTATAAATTATTTGATATACAAAAGAATATAAAAACGTAGGTGTACATAGGTTAGGTATAATTTAAAATAATTTTCACTTTATTACTTAATAATATTATGTAAAGAATTTCTGCTTACTTCATTTGGTCGATTAATACCCATTTTTCTTATTTTAAACATAAGTTTACCGGTAATTTTTCCATACATTTTCCAAGTTTAACCTTGATCAGGTATATCTATTGTACCCATCGGAAGAAACTACATTACATAATAATAATAAATTAAATGGTATATAAATATAATAAACCCATGTTTTTATGTCCTTGTTGCAGTGGAGGTGTCACCGGCAAGTTATAATATAAGTTCAATAAGTCGTGATTGCAATAATCTATAATGAAACATCAATATCGGAACTGCACAAGCCTAACTAACATCATGCCTTATTGCCTACAACACATGACAAAATTGATCGCGTCAAAACGCACATAAATATTTAGTTGGACACTATCAAAGACGTTAGTACATCTACTCAATTTAAGTTTAATTTAAAAGAAAAAAAAATATCTTCAGGCTCTGAACGCAAGCCTGGTAGAGCCGTTGCGCTACAGAAAAAAAGTTATTAAACTAACTAAATAATTTAACTAAACCATAACTAGTTCTAAACAAATTGAACGATATACAGTTAGAAATTATACAACATCGATATTTACCATTAGTAATCTACGGGTACTACGCTATAATAAAAGCAAACAAAACGTAAGGAATTTTATTCTGTACGAACAGTGTGTTCGTCGCCCTTAAATAGAACATATTAATTTTACATAAATCCTGGAACACATTATAAGTAACACGACATTACATTACGTTGATGGGATGGTGGTGGCTGCGATATGAGACACAGCTGAGGCCGAAACGGCCGCACTTACGTATTAAATACATATTACATTTATATCATTTTACAACATTATAATCGAGTCAAGAGAGAACATTATTTATGTACTAACATTATTACATTAGGTACACTAACATCGATTTCATACATCGATAATTCATAGATGTCACAAAATATACAATCTCAAGAGGTGGCGAATGCGTGAACGCCATCGTCAATGCATATAAATATTTAGATAGTAGATAATTACGTATAAATGTTATAGTCATACTGAAGTATGGAGTTATGTCACGTGATACAAACACACAAGTTTACAATACGGTGAGAGTGGTCGCACCCGTGTAATATGTCCCCCTTTGACAGTGGTGTCAGTAAATATACATCAGGAATCAAATGAAGCAATTGAATGACTGACATTATGTTTAAATTTGTACTTACACTAGAGGCAAGATCTACCGCTAAGGAATAAGAGCACTAGATTCATCTAAACACTTATAACACACCAACGGATTAGAAAATCTCCAAACGGTTCACTTACCGTACACAGCTACCGGTCTGTTTTACTATTGACATTTAACATTTTTGGTAACCTTACACAACGTGAATAGATGTTGTTAACGACCTATACAATATTGAAATTGACTTTGTAGCGACATAATATCGTCGTTTATGAAATCTCACGAAAATGCTTGTTCCGCGATATTATATATACTCGTATATTTTAATAAATAGTGTTTTGAAATTTGAAATCAATATTTTACTGATTATACAGTCGTTATTTTGTCGATATGATGATAAACATATATGTATATATAATACTATTGGTAGTAACTCAATTTTGGACGGAATTCTATTTTATATATTTTTCCAATATATTTGTTCTGAGCAATAATATTATGAAATATACTATTTACATAAACAATATGTGAATATAAACGTTATATGACTATTTTATACGTTAAATGTATTTTAATTCGTCCGCTAGTCACAAAAAGATGATGAACCGGTTCAGCCCAATTTAAATAGTCTATTCTCTAGTCCAAAGATTGAGTTTGGGCAGAATCGATTATAACATACATACACAATATGTTTTTTTTTAATATAGTGCAGGAACAAGCATTTATCGTTGTAAAATTATACGACAAAATGACATCAAGTATTTTTAAAGTAAATTTTGAAGAAAAACCAACACTCACAACAACACTTTAAATTGCTCTACAGAAATGTAAAAGTACTTTTGGTTGAGGGTCAATATTTCATATTATATAATATAATGTTTGAAAATATACAATTTGTCATAAATAATATAGTTCCTTTAAACAGAAAATATAAAAATAGCAGCATAGAGCAAGTTCACATCACAGCTTATCAAAGCTATAAATACATGTTATACTGATTTGTATAACAGAAATGTACTCAAAAATCAAATGAAGACGCTCACTATTCTGCTCGCATTTGGCAAGACATAGTGCTAATAAGCTCTGAAAGGTAAAAAATGAAATGCGAATTTACATCTACAAACTACAATAATCCATCTTTCATAAAAATGGTATGAGCAAATGCGTTTCTTGCTTGAGTCGCTCACTTCGGCTATTCGACCATTACAATGTCGTGGAGTCGTGCTACTTAAATTTTCGATTTTTATGAGATATAATTTGCAAGAGTTATTTACGTGAAGAAGATGTCACTTACTGTGATCACTAATTTACTTTTACTAATTAAATAGATAGAAACAACGAAAATATCATTAAAATTTCAAGTAATACATTTACACGAGACTTACGCAAGCCGTGGAGTGGACGTCACTGCCTCACTAACAAGCATATCTCATAAAATACGAATATTTAAGTAATTTGACCCCGCAATATTACGCCCAAGAAAGTAGCCTCTATATTGACGGTGAGAGCATTAAAATTTCAAATGAAACTTAGCGAAAGTTATAATAAAAACAAATACATTTATTTTACAATAATAATGTACATTATGTGTATATAGTCGTAAGTACTGTGTAATAGATATTTTTAAATAAATTTGTATAACGCAAAATGTCGATCTCGTGCGCATATATCCGATAGCTTTAAATAGCTCTTTTAATTTTTATAATATCATCACCGATTCGTTTCAATGTAATAAATTTGAGCAATTTCTTTTTATAATCAACAATAAGTTAACTTTGAAGCGCACCACTCACTTCAATAATAATCTAGCTCATTAGTGATCCCATTAAAATTTCGTTGCATTCAGTTTAAATAAACATGTATAAATAGAAATCTGAATTAATTATTTTATAAATTTTAATAAAAAATATATCTTGGTTAAATACAATCTGGGGCCAAGTTTCATTTGATGTAATGCTCTACGATCGTAGCACGTTCGATTTTTACAAACTTTCAGTGTACATTGACGCTCAAACCCATTAATAGAACGATTTTAAAGTTAATGTCTGATGACAGAGCCAGAATGAACACACATACACCATTATTTAGTCGGTCCTCTGTTGCACTTCATTACGATATTAGTTCGTATGCTGCTAGTACTTGTTCTCCATTATAAAAACTAATATATTTCATAATATAGTAAAATAAATATTTAAAATTTCATATGTAAATATGCTGAGTTTACAATCATTTCAATATAAAAACACATGAGCGTTACTATACAATAGTATATATAGGTTTCATTTGTTTACACATAAACAGTTTATTATGACATTTTATTAAAAAAAAAAACTTCAACACGTAAAACGCGCATGTGTCATAAGTACAATTTTCCAAATTTAGTGGTGTACCAGTATAGTTTCTTTATTAGTTTACAGTATCTAGCAACACTGACAACATAGAACTGAAAAAGCAAAAAATTATTACGAACCCACTAGCGGGCGTCTCCTCCCCTCTCCTCCCCTCTCCTCCCCTCTCCTCCCCGCTCCTCAAGTCTCAAACCATTAACAACGAAACATCAAAGCGTTCAAACATAACCGAATCGAATGGAGAACAAGTGCAAGTACATGTTGTTTAATAGTTTACAATATAGTGCAGCACTTGATCGGTGTACGGGGCGGGGGTCCGGCGTACACCGGTCGGGCGGGCTCTCACACTGGCACTCATTTCTTCGTGGGCGTCCCGCGCTGGGTGAGACCCTCGAAACGCTTGAACGTATAGTTTATGAACACCCAGTCCTTGTACGCGATCTCACCCTCTTGGGCAATGGGCGCTGATGCTGGAAATAAAACAATAATAAGTCCAAGACAATTTATTATGAGGGGTGTTGGAGACTTGGGGCCAGTCGTGGCGCAGGGGCACAAAGTGCGACTGTATTATCGACGGGCTGTGGGTTCGATCCCCACTCGAGGAGATGAAATATTTATTTACATTTATATTTTCATTTCTTCGCTCTGGTGTCGAGGCAAAGCGGGGCGTTGAGTTTCGCCACTCAACTCGCACTGCCTGCTGAACTTGACGGAAAGTGAAAACAGAGTGTCTTAACACTACTGTCTCTGCCTACCCTGTTGTGTGCGGGATACAACATGATGCTGATTTGATTTGATTTGCATTAGAGACTTTGTGATGTTCCAAGTTAAAATTATCATTTATTGATTTAGTTACTATTTAAAAATGTTTTCCATTTCCTCATATGGATAGAAAAACATTATTAAATTGCGTCAGTATAGATAGATTCTAGAATAAGGGCAAAAAATATATTATTTTTATACCGTTATATAACGGCAATAAAACAAAATATTCTCCACTTAGTTTCTTTCTTAGCACTGTAGAAAAAAGTGGGATGTGACACATTATATTAACATCTTATGACAGTTGATATAAGCATTCTATTTAAATAAGCCAAAACTTACTACACCACTGAATTAAGACAAACTTTTGATAGAAATATGAATAAAATAATCTTGAAAAGTAGATGATAGACAGAAATGGTTCTTATTTTTGTTATAAATTTAAAACTACATAAGCGAATTATTATTATTTACTTCATTATCATATACAAAAAAGTAAAGTTGTTATCAAGACTGTGATTGTAACGTGTCTATTGTAGGTTCGATCCTCACTCGAGAGAATGAATTATTATTTATTAATATTTTAATTTCTTCGCTCTAGCAACAAGATAAAAAATCCGGCGTTGAGTTCCGACACTCAACACGCAATATCTCGAAATATTGGACGGACGGTGTAGAACGCAGTGTCTTAACACTATGTAACCTCTGCCTACCCAGCTGTACGCGAGATACAGCGTGAAGCTGTTGTTTTTTGTTTAAAATAATATATCATAATATCATAGGAAACATTTCACTCACGTATTTCGAGCTTGACATCGGGGAACTCGTCGAAGTTCGAGGTGTCGTCTATGGAGCGTACGTCGACTGAAATGGCGGCCGGGCGCTCCCGCACGTGGCTCCAGTCCACGCCGCGGAAAAACGGAACCGATTTAACATCTTCTATGCCACGCTGTGACCCTAGCCTGGAAAAATTATTAAGGAATATGTAAAAAGATGTTAATATTTTTTAGCCTGCCTGCATTCAAGTTGCTACGCGGAATCTTCTGACTTCTGTCTTTTTTTCAACTAATTTTACCACTGACTATATTATTAAGAAACAACACATAAATGATTTTCCCAAGACTAGGTACACCTAGTCATTACTACCGCTTCCAAGAGCTAACTAATTGTTGTTTAATTAAAAGAAATATTGAGGCCAGTCGTAGCGCAGCGGCACGACGTGTGACTGTAAAACCGACTGGTTGTGGGTTCGATCCCCACTCGAGGAGATGAAATATTTACTTAAATTTATATTTTCATTTCTTCGCTCTGGTGTCGAGGCAAAAGCGCGGCGTTGAGTTCTGCCACTCGACACGCAATGCCTCCAAAATTCGGCAGAAAATGGGGAACGGAGTGTCTTAACACTAGGTTCCCTCTGCCTACCCTGCTGTGTGCGGGATATAGCGTGAAGCTAATTTATTTTAATTTTTTTAATTCAATAAATAAATATACTATCTTTAGCTTAGCGATAAGATTATAGATTTTTAAAATATAGAACTTCAAATTTCAACTTTCAACTTTGTTGATTTTGTATTCTAGTAGATAATATTATAAATATTGAAGTTTGTGACGATGGATAGACGTTTGTTCCACTTATACGTAAAAAGTACGAAACGGATTTACATAAACTTAACAGTAGTATAGCTTATACACCAGAATAGCAGATAGGATATAATTTATGGTAACATTTTGTATATGTTGACTATAATATTACAATAATTTTTAACGACCGAAGCCGCGGGTGGGTAGCTTGTATGTAATTATAAAGATGTACCTGCGATCAGGTTCCGAACAGAAGCGCAGTATCGTGTCTCTAGCTTCTTCGCTAATTGGAATTTCTGGAGGGAAAGTCAGGGATTCCCGCCAAGACATCACCTTCCTGTATGTTTCTTGTGGCGACTCGGAGCAAAATGGCGGATATCCTATTAACATTTCGTACCTGAAACGTTTCAATTTGCTATTTATATAATGAATAGATATAATGTAGAAATTGTAATTTAATATAATTTATATCTATTGCATTTCGCAACCACAGCTTATTCATTATTTAAATATAAACAATAAAAAAAACATTAAATAATTAATTTACAAGGACAGTTTTATAATATCATTTGTATTATTATAATTGGTACTCAATAGTCACGAGCATTTGCAATAAAATAAAGGAATCATACGGCAAATAAAAATTACAAATGAAATAATTATAATGTAATTCCATCCACATTTTGTCTTTACGCATCTCAGGTATTTACACTTTGTGTCAGTTTCCCATTAATATTATTAATAAACAATGCGTGTTGAATGGTGAAACCAATGAGAATTAAAAAAATAGCAAAAAAAAGTTTTTTATAGTCTGGTAATGGATTATAAATAAAAATATTATTTATATATAGAGGCCAGTCGTGGCGCAGCGGCACGAGGTGTGACTGTAAAACCGACTGGTTGCGGGTTAGATCCCCACGCGAGGAGATGAAATATTTACTTAAATTTATATTTCCATTTCTTCGCTCTGGTGTCGAAGTTCTGCCTGCCACTCAACACGCAATGCCTCCATAATTCGGCAGAAAGTGGGGAACGGAGTGTCTTAGCACTAGGTTCCCTCTGCCTACCCTCCTGTGTGCGGGATACAGCGTGAAGCTGATTTATTTGATAATTTTTTTTTTATATTATTTATATATTTGAAATGACTTCTTAGTACCGTGAGACCGTTGTGGGGCAGTTGCACGAGCGTGTAACTGTAGCAGTTAATATTTTAATTTTTTTTTTCGCCATTCAGTACGCTATGCCTCGAATATTCAGCAGAAAGTGTGGAACAGGGTGTCTTAACACTAGGTTCCCTTTTGCCTACTTTACTATATGCTAGATATAGCGTGAAGATGAGTATTGCTTATTAGTACGAAATAAGGAAAACGGTTAATTACCACCTTATTTGATTGATGCAATTATAGATTCACGCCTGCTTTAAAAATAGTTGATGTTCGCGATAATGATAATAAAATTTAACGTATTATATATTTAGTAAATGCGCTTCATTAAAATATAAATATTTATATCAAAAAACGCCCCGAAATGCCAATTTTAGTGTCAATAGTTTATCTACTAAATTATAAGTCCACAATGTGGTGGGTGGAGTGGTTATATTTATAAAGCCCTTTTTTTAAAAGAAATCTTTTACTTTTTTTCAGATTCACGCTGTATCCCGTAAGCAGCGGTCATGCACCGCTGATTTTTTTTCAACGAAAATGCAATTCACCACCGCGCTTTGTCTTCTTACCAGAGCGAAAATATGAAAATATTAGACTTCGCGTTTACGTACACGCGCTAGTTTGTGCCACTGCATCACAAAGGCCTTAAATCTTTATTAACTCTTCACAAAACGTTAGAAATATAAACATTAATAAATAAATAAACAAATTTGAATATAAGCATCAGCAAAAAAAAATTAAATAATGCCATATAGAAGTTGTATTTTTAATGAAATATGCAGCAATTAAATATAGCTAAGCATGTTAATTAAAAAGTTATTTCAAGTTAGAAGAAAACCAAACGATAGTACTATTACTCCTTTCCTATATCTTCCATTTTCCGCCTAATTTAAGAGTACCTACATTGTAATTCGCATATGGCAGCGGAACTTAAAACTATTCTTTACAACTATGGAAATAAAATAAAGTCAAAACGAGAGCTATTATATAATACAATATTATTTATTTATTTTCATACAAAGATAACATAATGTCAAGACATTGCTCTTAACACTATACTGCGTACTGTTTTAAGATAGAGCGTGTTAGTTGCGAAATTTAACGCCGTTTTACCGTAATTTAAATATAAACAATTCATGTGTGGGATTAAAACCACAATAGTTGCGATTAATTTATGATTTTTTAATTAAGTACAGTTTAATTACACTTTCGACCTAAATGCCATAAATAAGAAAAATTGTGAAATACAAATTTATAGAAAACATCAGTAGCTCAGCAACCAAGTAATAGGGAGAAATAATAATAATATAAAATACTTAATTTTATAAGCATAGCAATGATATTTCGCATGGATGGGCACAATAATTCAATTAATGCTGTTTCTTAATATTTAAATTCTAAATTGTATCTTATAACGATAGAGCACGTGATTTTGTTTTATAATACACATTGAGCGATAGCCAGAGAGATAACCTAGTTTCAAAGAACTATGTTCTACACATTTCCCCGAAATCGAAACAGCGTGTTGAGTAATATGATAACAGAACAAACTGTATGTTGTTGCGGTGTTCCAATTGTTATCTAATATAGTATAAAAGGAGCCAGCAACATATTATAAATATATGGGAAATAATAAAAACAAATATTTTTTTAAAACGAAAACGAATTTGGTTATTATTAAATTAACATATTTATGGGACAATTCAAAAAAGCAACGGTAGAAGCAAAAGCATACGCCTAGACAATACGTAGCGCAATAGCTAACAATAAATACCCACGCTAGCAGTTTTGTAATGTTCAATATTTGTCTATTAAAGTTACATCTGAATTGTAGTATTTTTTTCAGCTTCACGCTGTATCCCGCATATAGCAGGCAAAAGCCAAAGGATCTAGTGTGACGATACTCCGTTCCTTGGTTTGCGTCGGATTTACAAGGCATTGTGTGAAAGAGTGCTTGCGCTTTGTCTTACGACCAGAGCTAAAGAAATAAAAATATTTATGAATAATAATTCATTTCCCAAAGTGGGATTCGAACCCACAACCGTCGCGTCACATGCTTATGCGACTGCGCCGGACCGTCCTCTACTATAATTTAATAATATTTTTTTAATTATGAGATAAAGCTAGGTACTAGGTTCGTATACAAACGCAAATATTAAATGAATAAAAGCAATATACACAAATTAAAACATCAAAATTCGCCAAACAAAGCTAGGTCACAATCAGGACGAAGCGGATGACAATTAAAAAAAAGAGCATGTTTCATGGACATTAAATATATCGCAATTCATTTAAAATATAATAAATACTCATATAATGTGTAAGGCGCAACGGATTTTAAGTTATTGATTAAATATTATTAATTCAAAAATAAAAAAAAGAACCATTTAATCTTTCAATCAACTTGAGTACAATTTATAAAGTAGAAACTCACTTTATTTTTTTTATTTCATTTTTTTCCCTAATTTGGAAAATAGGCAAAGGCGAACCTAGTGTCAAGACACTGCACTCTCCGTTTTCTGCTCGAAATCAAGACATTGCATATTGAGTAGTTTGTCTTAGCAGAGCGGGGTAGCGTGAATCATTGAAATGTAATTCCCCCGAGTGGGGATCGTACCATGGCGTGAAAAGACATTATTCCACTGTGTCACGACAACCTCAGGATCCTGAGGTGATCAGACGATTGAAACGGCACAATTAGAATTGGTCATAACTGTATTACACACTAGGGAGCGGCCGCGAGTTCCTTCGCATAAGCGTTATGTACCTTGCATTTAGCATTCTTTATTCAGCAGCGCAAATTGAGCCTTAATTGTAATATTATATTATGGTAAAATATATAGATACTGCTGTTGTTCTCATTATTTCAGTAGAATAATTTACACAAGAAAAAGCGTAACAAACTAATAAAGTACCATTCGCATTTTATATATATTATAAAAAAGTAGTACTTACATAATAACTCCTAAGCTCCACCAGTCCGCCTGTGGACCATATCCGGTCTGTAGGAATACTTCGGGCGCAATGTAGTCCGGGGTTCCAACAGTAGAGTAGGCGAGCGCCCTTCTATTCCTCTTCCAAGACTCAGCCCGACGTTTTGAGTCCATCGGCGAGCTCGACGTTGATACTGAAAAGAAATCTGTCCTTTATATTAAGCGGGGTGTTCGAAAACACGTGCACGTATGATAGAATTTGGTTTATCTTCACGCTGTATCCCGCATAAAGCCAGAATAGGCAGAGTAGGCCATATTGAGTCAAGTAGCAAAGCTCAACGCAGAGCCTTGTATTGTTACCGGTGCGAGAAAATGAAAATATTTTTTTCTCCAAGTGGGAATCGAACCCATAACCTTAGCATTTACACCGTTATCAATCAACTAAATTGCTACATAAAATTTTTGTATTATACTATAGAACTTCTAAGAAGAAAAACGTTTTAAAACAATATTTTGTATTTTTTTATTTTTTAAAAAAATATTTTAATATTGTATGATGACTATCCATAAATAGTATTTTATAAAATTTCAATTAGATCACCCTTAAGTCATAATATAAAAAAATAAATCAGCAGGGTAGGCAGAGGGAACCTAGTGTTTTAACACTCTATTGCCCATTGGGCATTGCATATTGAATGGCAGAACTCAACGCCGCGCTTTGCCTCCACAGCAGAGGGAAGAAAAGGAAATATAAATTTATATAAATATTTCATCTCCTCGAGTGGGGATTGAACCCACAACCAGTGGGTTTTAGTTATACTTTGTACTCCTGCGCCATGTCTCATACACCTTATAGTTATTATAATGTATAAGACAAGTTTTTATGTCGGTTAGTTTAGGCAGTTAGAGCCACTCATAATTTAATAAAAATACATAAAAATCACACTTACTGAAATCGGAAGGTGTGGCCCGGGATAAATCACGATAGAAGTCAGTGCGATGACTTTTCTTCAGACCCGTACAAAGACCGAAGTCGCTCAACTTTATGTGACCGCGAGCGTCCAGCAGCAGGTTATCTGGCTTTATATCCCTGTAACATTTAAATATATATATTTGTAATCTACACATATAATAAAAATACAATTAATAAAATAAATGGAATATAAATGGGAAACCTATTTCGATAATGACAATGTATAAAAAAAATACGTAGCGGGACTCAAACCCGCACCTCTCTGACACCGTCCTAGCGTACTTTATAAAGGTTTAAACGCCTATTATGTTGTGCTATGTACGTCAAAATTTTTACAGGCGCGTTACAATATATTTATATTGTTAACAGCACGTTGTTTGTGAATAAAACTTTAAAAAAGAATCGTTTAACCTACAGCCAGAGGTAGAATTTTTAAAACATCGAAACCTATAGACTACTAAAGGACCATTTGTCATTTAATTGGCCGCGTCGAGCACGTAATGCAAAAGAAAATTGCTTGACGGCATAACAAGACAGCATAATGTCGTTGCAACATGAAAATGGGACAAAATGATAACAGGAAACAAAACCGGAAACTTAACATTTGTTATTATTGTGAAATATTTAATATTAAGTATATTGTTATGACAAATTTATAAAAAAATGCTTAAGAATTTTTTTTATATATATTCATGACCAACAAAATTTTCCTAATATTATGTAATTTTACCTGTGAATGAATCCAAGCTTATGAATGCTGTCTATAGCCAATGCAGTCTCGGCAACGTAGAATTGGGCACACTCTTCGCTCAGTGTATCTTTCTTCATCAAGAGAGTCATCATATCACCACCAGGCAGGAATTCCATAATAAGGTACAAGTTCATAGGATCTTGGAAACTGTAATACATTTTGACCACCCATTGATGATCGGCTTCCACTAGAATGTCACGTTCGGCTCGTACGTGTGCCACCTTGAAAGATCATATTATATCACGTTGAAAAAGAAAAATAATATTATATAATGTACTCATTTGAATTTTTATTTTCAAGAATCATAAGAACGTAAAATGTTGCCTCGAAACCAACAAGCAACGATTTCCTTTTCCAATAAAAAAAGGCACTTTCAGTGAAATGCGCTGCAGTATTATAGCTACGTATTAATAATCAACACTTTTTTAGCTTCACGCTGTATCCCGCCTGTAGCAGGGTAGGCAGAGGAAGACTAGTGTAAAGACACTCAGCAACCCTCTTTCCGGTAAAGTCTGGAGGCATAGCGTGCTGAGTGACGAAACTCAAATCCACATGGAAAATTTCCAAATGTGTATTATAAAAAAAAGTCAATTTAGTTTCTCTCGAGATCTGAAAGTCTACAATATATCTTAACTTATTAATACCAAGAGTATGTGTAAAAAATATTACCTGTTCCTTTTCAAGCATATCTGCCTTCCTGAGTATTTTCATTGCGTATACATGACCAGTGTCCTTTTTCTGTACTAGCCTCACTTCGCCGAAGGCACCTCGCCCTATCACCTAATAAAATAATATATTTACATTTATTCAACTTTCGATATTATTTTTTAAAAATAAAGATATTCTACATCTATAAACTGTACAAAAACACATCTATAGACTGTAATAAAGACGTACTTTTAAAGTTGTTACTTTTTTTATTGATTGATTGCTTTTATAAAAATAATTTATCACCTGTAACTTATTAGCATAATATGTGCTGTTGACTCTTGACCAATATTCTTCATACGCAATAAAATATTGCTCTTTTACTATACAATTGGTTAATATACTACATTTAGACTTAGTGATGGTGTATTATTACCTTTAAGGGTTCGAAGTCCTCGACTCCCAGCCTCGATCTCTTGAGCCTGAGGAACTCCGTCTCTTTCTGTGCATGTTGTTGACGCTTTTCTTGCTTTTGACTCTCCGTTAGGCCCTCGTCTTTTAAGGTCTCCTCTAACTTCTCCAACCTAGATATTCAATGACAGTCAAATATGATATATTTTGTCACAATATGGTAATATTTCACTGTACTTTCGCTAAAAGGGAAAATAATCGGCGTAACTCGATGAGAAAAGAGTGTATGACATTTACAATATTTAATTGAATTAAAAAAAATATTTATAAAAATGGTTTTCTTTTTGGTTTTCGTCTTCTACATGATTATGTCAATAGGTTATAAATTAAAAATTATAAAACTACGGACGCAAAGAACTAAAAAAAAATGCTACCTCATCTGGGCAACTCTATCTTGCTTGTACCTCTTAAATTGCAAACTTTCGATTAAAAAAAAGTTTCACTCAAATGGGTTCATTAATTTAGGAGTTACGGTGCTACAGGCTTCTTACTGGTTTCCCCATAAAACATGGGAGATGTATCAAAACTTGGTAAATGTGTCAAAAGAGAATAGGAAAGCAAAATTACCTCTGTTTTCTCTCATAGTGTTGTGTGATGAGATTCGTATAGAAGTTTTCCAAGGTCACCTTAGCCTTGGTGGCCTTGTCGAGGGTGTGTCCGCTAAAGCGGATATTGTCTGTGCCAGTCATCTCCAGCACCCCTGCAACAAAGTTAAGATGAAGCCTCACAATTTCTTCTTAATTTTTTTCGTAATATTGGCATTTATGTATTTTTTTATTTTTTTTTTTAATTAAATTAAGACATTTTTTACTAATTTTAATTATAATAGTGGCAATATCTAGCCTTTTGAAAAATTAAAGGCATTTACGACAAATATCTATAATAATAATATTAATTTAATAATTTATAAAACGACGGTCATTACAGAAAATCTATGAAATTTAATTAACCAAAATAAAAAAAATATTTAAAATGTTTTCTGTGACATTATAATATTTTATTACAGTTATTACTTTGAAAATGGTTCAAAGTAGATTTATGACAAAATATCTATGTATTTGTACCTAACCAAGGGTAAATGTGCAATTTATAAAATATACGTATATTTACGTAGGATCTAACCAGGTTCGTCGCAGCCAGGTCGGGGTCTATGGAAGAAACAAGCTTTTAAACAGTAAGGCATCATAGATTGCACAACGCTAACATGGGACGTGCTCAGTGCCAAGGGGGTGAGAAGCGAATGCGAGCGGTATCGCTGTTCCTCATTAAAAAATCGACGTCACACAAACCTGTACACCTGCATCTACATTAGATTTTCACACAACTAACATAATTATAACGTGCAAACAACGAATTAGCACTGATATTGAAAAAATACACATTGCTGAAAAAATTCACTGAATTTTATAATTTTTCAAGTACCTACACCAGTTAGTGATCGAGGCTAAATTTATTAAATATGATTTTTACTTCCGTTAGTTAAACTTTAGTGATGGTGTTTATTAAAAATAGACAAATATCAAAGATGTTAGTAATAATTAATAATATATACACACGCTGTATCCCGCACACAGCAGGGTAGGCAGAGGGAACCTAGCGTTAAGACACTTCGTTCCCCACTTTCTGTCGTATTCTGGAGGCATTGCGTGTTGAGTGGCAGAACTCAACGCCGCGCTTTGCCTCGACACCAGAGCAAAGAAATGGAAATATAAATTCAAGTAAATATTTTATCTCCTCGAGTGGCGATCGAACCCACAACCACGCGGTTTTGCAGTCACACGTGCCTGTTCCACGACTGTCCTCATATCATATCAATCATATCAAAAATATAAAAAAAAAAATCTAAATTAGCTTTACATTTTATCCCACACACAAGGGTAGGTAGACTTTCTGCCGAATTTTGGCAGAATTGGGTGTTGCGTGGCGGAACTCAACGCCACGCTTTGCCTCGAGCGAAGAAATGGAAATACGACGTCCTCATTTTCATTTTTATTTGTTTATATTCAAATAAAAAAAAATAACAGCGCGTATACTCGCACAAATATATAATGGACGTGGTCAAATAGGTAAGAACTATAACGAAATTAACTCAAAAAGTATAGTAAATACATTTTGTAGTTGAGACCAAATAGAAGTAGGTATACAATAACCTATTTATTTGACAAGTAAATACATACATCATTTATATACAATGTCATGTTCTCTAATGTAATCTATGAACTGGAGGCTACGCAACACTATTAAAGTGATGGTCGTATTAGAATCGACGTATCCGTTATCTATCTATCTATATATCTAGTGGGGAGACTTGTGCAAATATATCTACTTATGATAGCAACTTGTTGTGTTTACGGTTTATAGAAAAAAAATATATTTTCTACAAAAGATATACATATAATTTAATTATTTATTGTATATCCTTTTAATTATAATTATTGTATATCATTTAATAAACGAAAAAATATTTAATTCTACGGATCCGCTAATTTATTGGGATTGGTATACATTTGTTTTAGAATTTATATTAGTTTTAAAAAAAATGTTTTAAATCAAAAATTGTATCTATCAAATGGATGGTTCATTTACTTTCCTTGCAATGTTTATATTTAGGATTTAATCTGTGCCAAAACATTTTAATATAGTTATTATAAATGTTAAAATATTTACTGATGAATCAAAAATAAAATAAAAAAATATACAAATGGTTTCCCACAAAAAATTCTAATATAGTTATATAATTACCATTAATATAAAAAAAAACACATAAAATATGCTCTACAAAGTTACGCAACAGACATTTTAGGTGAAGAGAAAAGAAAAAAATCTAACTATTCTCTCAGCAAAAATAAAAAAAAATTGAACAAAATCTAAAATTTGAACATAATCAAAATAAAACATAAATAAAACACAACAATCATACTAAATATTACTTATCTTTTAAGAGCCATTAAGCACTTACATAATATGCTTCCAGATAATATAAAATCGATATAAGTTCTGAAGCGCTAACATGATAAGAGGTATCTAACACAATTTTTCGTCGTTACTGCACTAGACGCCAGGCGGACACGCTTACCGTAATAAAATTTCAATATCACGCATCGCTCGTCCCCAATCGATAATATCACGCTAAAATGTCAACTTACTTAACACCGCACCTCTAACGTAGTTAAAATAATATGAGATTATCAACGAGATGGAGGCCGTTCGGGGCGAGTGGGCACAGTAACGCGACGGTCGTGGGTTCGATCTCCACTCGGTGGAATTAATCAGCTTCACGTTGTATCCAGCACACATCAGGTAGGCAGACACTACGTTCCCCACGGAAACTTTCGGTGGAATTAATTATTATTCATTAATATTTTTATTTCTTCGCTTCGCGCTTCGCTAACCTAACCTAACCCAACACGCTAAGATGGAGAAATTCGGCGGAAAATGGGGAATGGAGTGTCCTACACTCATCTCCCGATGTGATTTTTTTATTAACTACAGACAAGAAGAAATGTATTTATTATGCACTTAATAATACATACTGAGCAGCTATGTGGTTCTATTAATTATATAATAACTACGTCTCTTTAAAACTAAAGATTGGTAAATATACTGTTTATATTTACACAGCACTAGCACAAACAAAATAACAGCACTTTTCAATTTTATAATTATAAAAGTCCGTATTCTGTTTGGAAAAGCCACTAATTAATGAAAGTAAACTCACCACACATTTAACGATGTATCAATATAAATTACGTACATACTCTACTCGTGCATGAGATGTAATATTTTGTTTTTGTATGCAACTAGTGGCTTCCCGTTACTTCGTTCGTGGACTTTGTAACTTTTGCCATACTCTCTCTCTCTCTCTGCCACTAGCCGAGATTAATCCGGACAGACACTTCGATTTTATTTATATGTAAAATATGTTACAGTCAAACCTTGAAGTTGAAGAAATCGGGGTTTAACATCCAAATTTCATTTAGGTATTAAAAATTCTTAGTTTGTTACATTTTAGGCGTTTAAAATGTATTTTTAAAATTGTACATAATAAACAGAACAATTTATTACAGTAAATATTTTCGTAATTAAAACTAAAAGACTTTATTCTCACATCGTGAGGCATATATTATTTGTATTGTGCAATTCTAAATGTCACAACGGTATTTATGTACTAACGCCACAGCGGCTACATTTAGTTCTTTTTAAGTACAGTTTTGGTTATGTAATATTAAAAAAAAAAACCTAATCTAACTAGCTTGCATTAAAAAAAATCGATTTTTTACAAAAGATAAATACGTACCGTACACATAATACGTAAATGTATCTCGTAATTAATTTTCGCAACTCATCATTTTGTAATTCGTAATTTTCTAAATATTAAATCCCAAACGATTGCGCAACGTTCGTTTCTCAAAACCTGCACTTTCAATGCCTTTATTATCTCCGACTTCCGAGTTACATCAGTGTTGTTGAGTACTAACCGTACGACTGATATTTTTATATTTAGTGTTATGTTAAATGAGAGTGCAGATATAAAATACAAATCCACAATACATCAAAATACATATTCTAAAAATAATTGCGAATTCTCGCACTTTCTCAAATAAACAAACACACAAACACAATCTTCCATATACATACATTATACTTACTTTTTGCTACTAATCACTTTAATAACTACTATTAACTTTAAATTTGTAAATACAACAATATATACTATAATATTTTGAGTTTGAGTTTATAATATTAAATTTTTTACCTAGATTTTACTTGTTAATAAATGTTACCAATTCTGAGGTGTCGATGCTGTAAGTCTCCTAGTACAGGAGCGTCCACAAAAATTGTACTACGTGTATTGCTATCCTATGTTAAGATAACTTATATTTATGAAATTGTTAATGGTGATAAAAAAAACTTTATTTATTTATTTATTATTTATAAAGGCTCGTCCCCCAAATATAGAATCTTTTACGCTAAATTCTCTTAGAGGCATATGAACGTCGGGCACATCTTCGAAATTAAGAAAATATAATTGGCATTCTTTTTTTTCTTCTTTGAAAACAAACCGGTCTTTGACCGGTCTTTTACTTTTTTTTGACTAGGCAACGTCCGAAAAATATTGATTATTGAAGTTTAACTGAAAAATTTGCAACTTCTACGTTAGAGTAAAAAAAAAAATATCAGAGGTCGAAAAACTAATTAGTAATTTATTTGTGGTTTTAACTATGGCCTTTAGGCAAACCCGAGCATTAACTTGTCCAAGCGCCGGATCTTCGAGGTTTGACTGTAACATAGATAATATAATAATATACATATAATGTTACAAAATTGTTTCATGTCAAAATAGATCATGATAAATTTATTATAAATATCAAGAATGAATTGGGTCGCTGAATGTGTCCGACTGGGAATTCCAGAAAAACACAGGAACAGATAGTTGGAGTGGTCAGGAAAATCAATACAGCCGTGTCGGCCGAATCAATAGCTCTTATAAATTATTCAGAATATTTTATCAGCGAGCTTTAAATTTGTAGACAGAATTACTACGTTAAAAGGAAAAAAATAAATAATTAGGATACATAAAGATATGCTATATCAAATTTTCTTCTAGTATTTAACAAGTAAAATATGCTATTGTACGAGTGAATCTGTACGGAAAATGTTACTAAAGCTTCTTTAAAAGGTCATATTGAACTTGAAAAGCTACGTCTTAAAAGAACACATTTGCATATAATAGCGGTCTGATTCTCTCTTAGAGATTCTCTAACTGCGAAGAAAAATTTAGATATTTTTTAGGATTCCTACAGGAACGAGAAAAAATGGAATTTTATGTCTTATAATCTATGCGAAAAAAGTTGCTACCTACATACAACTAATGTACATAAACAGATATGGGTTCAAATATAAAGGTGAACATTATAAAAGGAAGACTTGGATTTACTTCGCTAAGTGTCATATATAAAAACAATAAAATGGCATATAGCTTGTAATAAAGTTTGTTATCATATCTTTGTATAAAAAATTATTTCAAAATCAAATTTATTCCCTTTAATGTATTTATCTATTAATTATTCAGAACATTAAATAAATGATGGCATTCATTTTGCCCTTTGAGTTCAGTATGCACACTTTTCTCCCCAAAGCTGCTCTTGTAATGAATGATATATGCAGTTCGTGTTTGTTTTGACCTATATTACTTCCAAGCCAGTGAACGGCCCCGAGGTGTGTTGGCTATAAAGAGATAGGAGACACGTGAGCTCTCATGTATATAGTAACTTTGTTTAAGGTTACATAATATGTTACAATAAATAGTTTCAGGACATGACAAGAAAAATATGTTTTATTGTTTTAAATACTTAGCAGAGATTAGAAAGTGGGGATTTGAGCGTAGACATACATTTACTCCCCCTGATATGCCTCAAAATAAGGCAAAATTTACCCTATTTATTTATGTAATAGTCTAGTCCTGCAATTAAACAGATGTTAAATCATAAAATTTTAATAAAATATAATCTGTTGAGCATATAATAAAAAAAACTGCTATATGACACCATTTTATATTATTTTATTAATATAAGAACCGTTCTGACGATTTAATGAAGTTTACTATACAATAAAAAAATCGGGATCTCAAAATCTTGCTAAAGAAATAACTACTTAAATTGATACTTTTTCCCTATTTCATAGTGGTAATAGAGATGGTTGGTACAACACGAACTGTGGATTTTTTATGTTTGTATAAACTTGTTTTAAAAAAGTTATTTTAAAAAATATTTATAAATAATGATTAATTCTCTCGAGCGGGGATCGAACCCACAACCTGTCACCTTAACAGTCGCATGCTTGTGCCTCTGTGCCAAGACTGGCCTCACAATAAAACAGTAACTTGATAATTGTAAAATTGTACTTACAATAAAAATTATAAAATTTAATAAAAAAGTGTAACAATAGTTTTCCATAAAAAAATTACAATAGATTTAGCGAAACTAAGGTAAAAGTAATTTGCGGAGGCTTAGGTAACGTAAACGTGACCTTCGAGCTGATGTTTATAAAAATATTCTATTTTTGTGTCATTTTTTCTCAAATTTAACGCTTCTATATTAGCTTAAGAATTAGATAGCCTGTTTTAGAGGCTAAACTCGTTAAACTCTCATAGGTATTTTAATAGAGAACGAACGAACTATATATTTATATTTTTATCAAACTATCAGTGTGTACTTCAGTAATCATTGGCGGTAGTACTATTATCACATTATCAGTTACATAAATTGCTCAGTGCTCAGAATTCCTATAGGCGTCTAATCTTCCTGGCCTTATACGAAACATCACCCAGATTGCATAGCGGAAATAACGTTATTTATATAAATTATAGACAATATATTTTATTCCTTTCAGACTTTTCTTTTAATAGCCTATCACATATAAAGACTAAAAATAAGTTAATTATTAAAGATGGTTAGTATACAAGGGCGCAAAGTGTGACTATAAACAACTAGTTGTGGGTTCGATTCCTACTCGAGGAAATGAATATTTATTTAAACTAATATTTACATTTCGCTCTGGTGTCGAGGTAAAGCGCGGCGTTGAGTTCCGCCACCCAACGCAATGCCTCCAAGAATTCGTCGGAAAGTGGGGAACGGCGTGTCTTAGCACTAGGTTCCCTACTTTGCTGCGTGCGGGATACAGTGTGAAGCTAATTTATTTATTATGAACACTCTACATGTGGATTACATACATACAACAACACATCTATTTTCTAAATAGTGTATGGAAAAAACATTCCGAACAAATTACTACAACAGCATAAGCTGTTACGATACGCATAAAGTTTTAAACACAGACTTTACTCTAGAATAATAAAAATCCCGTCCCGGGGCCATGACATATGAAAATAGTAGTAAAAAGATTTTTTTTCTAAACGCAGCATAATTGTTTTTTTATTGATATTTCTTATGGTATAATGTAAATGTAATTTAAATATAATTATAATATAAAAAGGAACAGTAGCGGGTAACAAAATGGGTAAATAATATTTGAAGTCTGTTGAAAATTGTCCGACGTACATGAAGAGTGATATAATATGGCAATACGCCAGACGAAACTAAAATACTGTAAAAGCTTAACCAGTTTCGTGAGAACTGTAATTCATTTAATATACGAACTTTACACGAAAATATGACAATCTAGCGATGATGAAGACGGCAACCAAAGCTTTATCCGATCAGACCAGAAGTATCGTTTAGTTTTTGAATATAAATATGTCCAGATATTTTCCATCTGTGATAGGATGGCGTCATTTCTTTATATTTTTCGTAAATATTATTATTTATTATGTACACACATGTGTCGTCGCTTGGCGTGAATTAGATGGTGTTTAACTGATTGATTTGTTAGAGATTACAATTGGTATATTTTTCAAGGAGTGTGTGATCAAAAATTGATTACTATTTGAAATTGTTATTAAATAAAGCAACATAATAGGTCGGGGCAAAAGTATATTCGTATTTTAAATGTATTATTAATAATCAAACCTCTTTGGCTGTACTAAATGTAACTGTGGCCGGCTTTAATATCCATTAAATGTGACATTTGAAGAAGTAATTAATATAGAAACTAGATCCCGCCATTTTTCAATTGTTGTTCAAGCAAGCAAAATGAAGGTATATGACGTAGAAATTCGGTACATTTTAAAGTTTTATTACAAAAAAGGTAAAAATGCGACGAATGACCCGAATAAAATTTGTGCGGCTTACGGGTAAACATTAATTGACTGGTAAGAAATATATTTTTTTTGAGCCTATCTATTATTATTATTAGGTACAGTTCATTTTCACATACATGATTATTGAGAGGACAAACAAAAATATGCCGATTACAAGAATATGACGTCACTAGTGGAAGTATATTTTTTTTACGCTATTAAAGTGTGTTTTTATAAGTTTGGAGATGAGATAAACGAAATTTTCATTAGATTCTTAGCTCTTCCAAATAGTACAAAAGTTTATACTTCCCTTAGACACTATATCTCGAATGTGCTTTCACAACAAGATTCGAGTGGGTAGACAATGGAGGGAACCTAATAAGAAAAATAAGAGGTCCATTCTCTCGTGATAGAACCAAATGAAAACCACTTTTTGTCATCTTATCAGAGGGGGGAAAATTAAAATAACTCATTCCCTGGATAGAAATCGAATCCACAACCGCTGTGCCGCTGTACCACGACGGCCTCAAGTAACATATAATTACGTATAGTATATAAAAAAAATGAATATTTCTCATAAGCGACACATAAAGGCTCTTTTGCTGCAGTGAGAGGCGATTGTTAGCGACTTTTACATAACTCAGCGCATCTTAATTAATACAACATAATATAATTTGTTAGATCTTCAACTTACGTCATTATAGTGATGACGAGGATACTGTATGTAACTTAAATTTGTTAACGGTATATTAATTTTAAAGTTACCATTTATTTAGCTATTACAGAGGCTGTAGAGATACATATATAAATAAATATTTTTTACAGTTTAGGTAGTAATAGTAATACAAGATTGAATATTTTGTATTGATGTCGATCAATTTGTGTATAGGCTTTAAGTGTTTTTTTTTATTAGATTATATTAAAACAAGTTGTATAATTTTGTTTTGGTTTAAAATAGCAGTAAATATCTTACCCGGGGGCTGGGGCGCTGGGGCTGGAGTATCTGGGGCCACCGTAGTGCCCGTGTTGCTTTTACCCCAAGACACGGCTTATTCTAAAAAAAAATATTGTATTTAAAAAAGAATACTAATACAAAAATATAAAATATGTATGAAAGGTGCCATAAGATGTGGTTCAGTGTTCATTAATTTAAGTTTTAAAAAAAGAAAAAGATGTTTATTGCAGAATTATATAAATATAGAGTAATGAATTCAATAATAAAATAATATACAATTTATAGATATTATCAAACTTAGTTTAATAATATTATTTTATTTGTGTCTTGTTTACACAAAAACTTTGTAGACTAATGCTAGCGTTTGTAAACTGATTGACAAGCGTGACAGATAAATTAACTATTGTAAGTAACTATTACCTTGGAGTATACAACACTATTTCAAGGTGATTCATACAATAATTTAACTCTTACTATCTCTATTATATATCATGTAAGCTTATATGGTGATATTTATATGGTGTGGAAAGTATATAACTGTGTAAATAAATTGTATTGGCTAAGTGCTGAACATAGCCTTCCTATTTATAAAGAAAAGACAATTATATTTAAGAGAAGTTCTGACCACTAAGCCATGCATTCATGGCATGGAACACATGGCTTAGTGGTCAGAGCGCCTGGTTGGTTTCCAGGAGGCGCGGGTTTGAGTCCCACTGCATTCAAATTTTTATATGTTTTCTAAATAAGTACTAATTGTTGTTTTCAAACATTTGGATAAATACAAGTAGAAGTAAGTGTTTAAAAAAATACTGCTTAAATTATAAAACAAAATGTATACATAAGTATGTACATTTGTGTATATTTTAAATATTTAGTAATCCAATTTGATTTAACTTATCACACCTCTCGTCACACATACATGTACACAGTTGGCAGTGAGGATAATCTTGAATCCATAGAATTAAGGTTCAAATAATCAAGTCTCTCAAACTCATTAGGGTAACATAACCAGATAAATGCAGCATATAGTTTCATCACACCATACACAATAACTCAAAAATTAAGTTGTGTGGGGAATAGTGTTGCTACACTAATTTCCTTGTCAATTTCAGCATTAATATAAGCATAATAATTGTGTAGAATTTTAGATAAAGAAATATTGCTTTAAGCATAGCCGTAAGACACATTTCTTTATTTATTACAAGTGTTACTATTTATTATTTTATATGAAATATATATTATGACACTATTACAATCTACAACAGTGAAGTTTAGAGTTAGATTTTGACCTCAACAATTAGATTATTGTAGAGAATGAAACTATTATTTTTTTGTTCTTCACATATGATTATCTGTTCCTAAATTAAACAGTTTGTACAAAGATCAGCTTTATCAGGTTTTAATAAACATATAAATAAAAATGGCTTTAATAAGTAAATATATATAAAATTAAGATATGTAAAAAAAAATTAATTAGGCATTACTAAGTATTTGATTTAAAATAAATATTACAATAACAAAGGTAAGAAAATAAAATTAAAACGGTTGTCATATGGAGGCAAAGTGGATAGAGCAGATGTATGTAATGTTATCAGTTTATTAAAATAAGATCAGTTTTAAAACTGTAAATAATACAAATGATTTGAAACATTAATATAAATATAGTATTATAATTGTTTACAGTCTAAAATATATATGATTTGGTTTTGTTACCTTTCATGCAATGATAGACCTAAAAAACTAAATGTTTGATATCATTGGGTAAATAATCACAAAAAAAATTATTGATATTTTTTTTTATTGGGTATAGTTAATTTTTTACTCTGCTCAATACATATATGTCGGTTTAAAAAGAACCTAAATCTAATTGTCGATTATTGTTTATTAGTAATATTAAGTAGTGTCAAAGTCATTATACATAGTATGATAATCTTTACTAAATAATTACATTGTTATAATGAAAACGAGTTCAATTTCAACTAGGAAATTTCACGGTTCGCAAGCTGTTAATAAGACACCACGACTATTATAACTGGAAGAGATGATTCACAGCCAAAAATAATGCGTGTCGCATTTTATAATAATATTGACCTGGAATCGAATAGCAATATTCCGTATGGCAGAAATCTATGGTGATATTTTTAGATTGTAGAGATTTATTATCAATATCCAATGTTTTGATACACGTAGTAACGCGACCTCGACTCAAGTGAACATTGTTGTATTTTACTCACCTTGCTTGAACCTTCTACACAAAAAATCTTCTGCTAGCAAGCCAGTTATCAGAACTCACTAATAAATAAACGGCATAAAAACAGTGTATTGCACAAGCAGGTTTAAAATCGATAAAATAAAATCACAATATTTTATTTTATAATGGTGTCACTGAACTTCTGGCCGCTTGGTGATTCCCGACACGGGCTATGACACTAACAGTGGTTCACCGTCGCAGATAGTTAATACCTTTGTTAAACGAATTATGAAAGTGAAGTAACGGGATTCTACATGAGAAACCAATGTACTTTGCACAAAGAAAATGTCAAGCTGACTCACAGATAAAAAATGATTCGATATATTTAGCTACAGATAATATACGTTTTACCACAGGTTATTGTATAATATTAACACAAAAGATGACTTAAGGCAGTTGGAAATTGGAATAATTATAAAATATAAGTAACTTAAAATTGTGTAACATTATTTAAAAGAAAGGACCCAGTCGAAAGCGCACAAAGTATGGGCTACAAAAGCGAAAAATTGAAGTATTTATTTAAATTTATATATTCATTTCTTCGCTCTGGTGTCGAGCCAAAGCGAGAGATGATTCCTGCCACTCTACGCAGAATTCGGTAATTCGGTGGTAAGTGGGGAACGGAGTCTTTTAACACTAAGTCCCCTCTGTTTATACTGCTGTAAGCGGGAAACAGCATGAAGCTGTTATAATTTTTTAAATTAAAAATTTAAGTATTAATGGTCCAAGAATTTGAAGCTTCTTTTTTTGTTTGTTATACCCCAAAAACTATCAATTCAATATACTTTTCGAAATCTATAATATAATTTGTTATTATTTTTGCTATTTTCTTATATATCATCATTTAATTAGCCTGAGATTTCTGTATTACAAAAATACCTATATAGCGTGTACTGGTACTTACACATTAAACGCCAGGTTAACATACTATTCTAATAAAAAGACAAGACTTTATGAAGATGAAATTTACTAAATTGGATGTTGAAATGTTCCATTTTATTAAGCAACAAGTGGTCATCAGGTACGATTGCGTGATTGTTGTATGTTTGTTGAATGGCGGAACTTAACACCGTGGTTTGTCTTACCGCGAGCGAGTGAAGGGGAAAAGTAAAGCTGCCCTACTATGTCACAATAGCCTTTGTTTTCTTCTTATAGTTTACTTGGAGTTGTGGTTCTGCATTGTATGTTTCTGATTTAAAATATTTATTTGTCAGTGCAAAATCACATTTAACATATTTTGTTAGACTGCTACACACAACACATATACCCAAAGGATATGGACTGTTAATGTTCCACTGTTAACAATCTTAACCTAGTCCTGTCCAGGTCTTATAACTATAAAACAAAATGACAAAAAAAATATAATTTCCATTAATTGTATAAAAAAATAATAGGTACTTGTTACTTATTATTTTTTTTATTACCATAAATATTTTTTTCCATAAATATTTAATGTACAGACACATATTTTTTACTATTTCTTTATATTATAGAAGACGAGACGCGACAGCTGGTTTTTTAATTAATAAATATTATATAGATATGTTTTAGATTTTTTATTTCAATATTCTAGGCAATAGTGAAGCACTTATAAATTTTTTCCATGTTCGAATTTCGCCTGAATTTGTGAATCATGAATAAACTTATAGCTGCCTGCATTCGGATCAGCTCCTGTAAAATGAGTTTAAAATAATGTAAACTTTGAAAATATATAAGCGGAATATGTACATAACAATAATGTCTATTTTTTATACCTGGACCGTTAGCTGAAAGGTGTGAATTTCCAATGATGACATCCTCAGAAGCAGTATCCCTGTTTTCTGTTCTAAAGTTCGACGGTTGAACCTAAGAAAAAAATATTTAAAAAATATTCTACAAATACCTAGTTGTCATAAATAAAAAAGAAATTGTGAAATAATTTGTAATTGTTGTTAAGTTTATAAAAAATATTGATTAATTAACATGTCCAAGGATACAAAGTATAACTACTATTGTAATGTAATATTGTATACCTGTCCATCATTCCTCAACAAATCAGGCATCACTACGCCGCCGGGGTATCTGTTGTATATGCCATTCAAGTTGTAGTGTAAGTTCATGTCAGGGCCAATATTCGCTTTAAGAAGTTGCTCCCATATTCCACCTAATTAAATAATAATATTTGTTCACAACTTATTTGTCGTAGGAATAATAGAGAACAACCAGTCAAGTGTAAGTCGCCTGCTGATGGTTCCGTACCACTTTAACGGAACATGCAACGTTACTTTAAAAAATTGACAGATATAAGTTTGTGGAAGGACGTTTTCATTTTGTATGAAATCAACTACAATAATTATGAGTTGGTAATACATAAATTATTTACTGTGACACACTTACCTATCATATACATTTTTATTTTTAGGATTTATTCCTTTAATTGAAGTGTTTGTGCTAAAAGTATTCTTACTTAACTGTTGCCAAATTTCATTATTGTCGATATCGATAGACCCATATATATATATATATATATATATATATATATATATATATATATGTATATATATATATATATATATATATATATATATGGGTCAATATGTCAAATCTATCGTATATCGATATATATATATATATATATATCGATATACGATAGATTTGACAAACGGTTATTTTTGAAATACCACGAACGGACCATACAATAATAATATGTAATAATAAGTACAGGGTGTATAGATAAATGATAGAAAAAGAAAAACATATGAATAACTTAGATTAAAATCATAATATATACCTTTGTCGATAGACACGATAGGTCTGTTAGATTGCCAAGGATATTCTCCATGAGCTTGGAAGTAGATGGCATAGGTAGAAAGCTAGATTAAATAAATATTTGTTTGTTAAATATAGTTTATAAGTAAGTGACTGTATAAAATACTTTCTGTTATAAGTCGATAGTTTATCAAAAGTGATGATTTTAAGCTTTACCTGAGTATAGTACAGAGCGAGCCAATATTTACCACCGTGACCTACAAAAGCGGTTTCGTTAACATCCAGTAAGCCCATTGGCATAGGTTGATGCAAGGTTTCTGGGGCTATATTAAGGTTACAACCGTACCTAGGAAGATTTAAAAATATATATAAAACAATTATTACGTTAAGTTTTTAGCTAATAATTTAAAACTGTGTCATTGTACTGTGTAGTTACTTCATTTAAAAATATAGATTAAGTAATGCCGTACTTACCAATCAGGACATGCTTTTAGAATATCGAAGGGAGCACGATAGTATTCGGCCCTTCGGACCACGGGGTTTCTGATATTAAATCTTTCATTTGGATCAGTTAAATTGATTCGTCTAAATTTAACATCTCGTCTTTCACAAATGTAGTCGTAATGAAATTTGGGTACAGACTCGCCGCGAGCGCAATATGTTGCTTTAAGTGAATAATGTTTTTTATTACATATTAAGTCTATTTCAATAGGAGAATATGAAGTAGGTATATTTATAAAAACACTAACTCACTTTTATAAGTTCCGTCCAGAGAATTGACAGCTGCATACCAATCGATACAATATCTATATCCTAGTACTGTTGGATATCGTAAATATGGGACCTTACAAGAAAATCGGCCTTCTTGGTACATGGCACCCTGAACATTAACCATTAAAAGAATATATAATAAGCCGATAGAATAAAAAAAGTTGTACAAGGTCAAAAATTTGCAGCTGTCACCATAACATTATGATGTATACCATAAGTATCGAACTATTATTTTAAACGTACTTTGCATATAACGCTTCTTCTTCCCGGAGGTCTTGAAACTCCCCCGAAACAATAGGTGCGGGTGCCGTTAATCATAATCTCAGTAGCCCCGATATGCGATATCAAAGTTATTCCGTTGATACCAGCTAAAGCAAAACGCTGAAGTCCAGCTCTTTTACGTACTTCAACGTTGTTCTTCATGCTCATAGTGTTTACAATAGCTTGCCACCCGTAAACAAACTCGTGCATTGGACCTGGGGGAAAATTAATTCTACAAAAACATTACCTTTTAGGAAATATAAAAAAAATAAAAGAAACTACCAAACTATTCGTTTAATATATATTGCACATGATAATTCAAGAGAGTAAGTTTAAAAGATGAACAAAGCAAACATATTTAAGTCTAGAAGTATTTAATTAAATTTATATTATTCAGAAATATGTAATTAAAATTATATTGGTTGTTCAATTTGTATTAGGATAGATAACGTGCTCAGCTGGTTTGGGCACGTCGAACGAATGAGTGATGAAAGAATGGCAAAAAAGATTTATGATGGAAGTTAGTTGAAAGATGGGTAGAAGGAGACCTCGGTTGACCTTCGAAAACACGGTATCTAAGATGACTGGCACTGGCATATATGAAGAGATGCCAGTGGACGAGGCGAAGGAGGTATATATTGACCGTAGCGTTTGGCGCTCTGTTTTCTCTACGACTACCCCGCTACGGATAAAGCGTAAAATTAAGTTTATAATTCCATTTTTGCTCTGGTGTCAAGACAAATTCGGCGAAAAGTGGGCAACGGACTGTCTTATCGCTAGTTTTCCTCTGTTTCCTGCTGTGTGCAGGATACAGCGTGAAGATGATTTTTTTTTTAATATCTAGTAAAGATATTTTTTTTCCAGGTTAGCTTTACGTTGGCTTTTTTAAATATATATTTTGTATTTCAATAACTAAACCAATAAATAAACTGAACCAATGCCGAAGCTGTCGCCATCAAGGAAATTGAACATTTCCCCAAAAGAGTCCGGCATTAGACCGGCGATCACGGTGGATGTCTGCAATCCGTCATCAGGTAACATGGGAGCAATCTCGTCTGGTGGAGTTGTAAATTCATGAGATACATTACTGTAGTGAGCTCGAGATGCGACGATCTACAAATGGTATAATGTACATAGAATGTAGTTTTTAATGTATTTTTTTAAGTAACAAATAAACAAACATTGTATACTTACGTAAAAAGTTCTAGTGATCATAAGTAAAAACACAATAAAATACATAAACATTGTAATTGTTAGATCGAGTTCGGGCCAAAAGATTTATTTTCAACTAATGGATCAGTAAAACCACAACTTGTTAGCAAGCCCTTAACATTTTTATCAAATTAACGAACAAATGCTGAACGTTAAAAATTTATATAACCTACTACATAGGTAGGTGAGTATGTTACTCTCTTATTTAATTCAATTTTGAAATATTTTACTACAAAAATTACACGATCTTTATTATTATTTTAATTTTAATTTTATTATTATTTTAATTTTAATTTTATTATTATTTTAATTTTAATTTTACTTAAATGTTTTTGAAAAGAAACAAACTTTATTTATCAAAAGCTATTGATTTAATCCAACAACAGTACAGTAAATATTGGTAATAAATAATATTGCCAAACAATTGCAAAATAACAATCAGATCATAATTTAATACAACTAACTATAAATTAACATGCTAGTTTCTTCGTGATTTTAGTATATTCATTTTATAAATAGATAATTTTCATATTATTTATTGACATTAATTTACAAAGTAATATACCGCATAATACAGAGTGTATTTGCAGATAATATAAAATATCAGTGATTGCCACTTATTCTATATAAACTTGAAAATGGCACTCAATACATTATTATTCATAAAAGCAAAGCCACACGTCAACGACACATCTAACCAAATCAAATAAACCAAAATATATTTTTTTTAATCTACGAATTCATGTATGTACGTTAGTCATGTACGTTACAATGCTAATAAAGACGAAAATCATAACAAACAAAAATACATCTAAATAAAATGGAAAATATATAAAAGCTATAAACATAAATCTTAATTTACCTCAGAAATAAAAGAAAAGTAATAATATGAGAAATAATTTTACTATTGTTAAGTTGTCATAACAAAACAAGCAGATTTCATGTTTTTTTTATATAAAAAAATGTTTTTTACATTTTTAAAATGTTATTCCACACTTAAAAACAAAAAAGGCAATTTAGGGAATAGTTAGGTTTCATTTCACTTTTTTAACTAATTCTTCAGAAAAAAATAAAAAAATGGTACTGTTGGTTTCGAGTCCTAATATTAAAATATAATTTTTAGTAACAAAAACTTGAGCCTAGAAATGTAAAAAAAATTTTACTCAAAAATATCAGTTTAAAAATTTAAAAAGTTAAGAAATTTATTTTATTTTAATTTTATTAGCATTTTCATGTATAGAAATAATATTTAAATTTTTTGCCTCAATTTTATCAAACCATGTAAGTCGTAGTGATTTACCATGGTTACTATTCTAACATGAAAAATATGGCATAAAATATGTTTAATTAATTTAAAACTCGTGTTCGTATTTTTACTGACAATTTATTTTCTTTCACCAATTGTTTGAGCTTCGACAACAAAAAAACAACAATTTATTTAGAAGTAATACATAACAAATAAATAATATTATGTGATGTACTTGTTATATTAATATTCATACACTCCTTAACATAGGACAAAAATTATGAAGAATTCAATTTTTACAACATTTTCTGATATTAGAACCAATAAATATAATCAACAAATGCAAGTTTAACTTGCTATTTAGAGATCAATACTAACGCCTCAAAAATAAATTCAAAATATATACAGGGTAGAAGCGACTGCCCCTTTTAAGAAAGCAGAATACAAGGTAAAATATTTCAAATCCATACTTAATAAAATATAAATATTCCTCAACAGTTTAGACGTAGGATTATTATTTTCATTTCATGAAATTTAATTTTTATTTCTTTTATTATTTTTATCCATTTCGAGTGACGCAATTACGAATAGGTACCAATAATGTAAACACCTACTACTAAAATACTACGAAACAACATTTTCAAAAAACCTACCAGAACGAGAAAGGGATATCTCTCGTTCTATTTTACGCAATTACCTATTTTCTATAACAAAACTAAACAACGTTTTACTTCACCGCCAATACCTACGACTCGATTTCGTGAGTGACGCGTGAGCGATGTCGCTTTGATAGGTTTGTCCGTCCGTCATTCTTAACAAATGGCCTTTTATTTTAAAACGATAATTTTATTATTTGTTCTGTTTGAAAAAAATTGGCCAAAATCTCTTTCGTTTTAATTATATATTATTATAGAGTACTTAAAACTATGGTTTCATTTAAAGTGGTAAAGATAAAACACTATATATTACCAATAAAAACAAAATTGTAAAAAATCGTTAAGCTATTTGTGATACAATAACACAACCATTTAAAAAATAACAAATAATGAAAATCAAATCATATAAAATAAGAATCCAATATAATAAAACGAAAATAAAAAAAACCCAATAATATAAAAAAAACGTTTATATTGAATGATCTAATTGACTTTTATTTTATTTGATTTGATTCTATAACAAGTACCATTTATACTTTTAATACAAAATAATATAAAGAGAAGTATCTATATAACACTTAGTAAAACAGATCAATTAACAGATCTAAGTTAAGAATATGAGGTAAGTATTTAATGCAAAAGCAACATACCTAATGGCATCAGTTTTTTAACCAGCGATGTTAAATAATATAGACGTCGGAATTGGATACAGATTTCGGATTCATGTTTCGAATAATTTCGGTAGCGGTAAAGTTTATTTTTTAAAGAATCTGTTATTGAGTTTGTTATATATTGTTGTTGGATATTTTTTTAACAAAAAAAAAATATTATTGTTTTAAAGCTAATTTGTAGTAAGCCCAAGTGTGCAGCTTGGCAAAAACCTGTGCGAAATTATCAGAAACTATTATATCGGATTCGGTTATGGTGGCGAGTGGTTTATTATTGTGGATATCGGATAGTTTCTGTAACAGAGCTACATAACAATCTTGTATTTTTTTATCAGTAAAAAATATCATATTACTATACTGAAAAATATTCTACAATATGGTACTCTTATTTTTTTTCTAAACAAGGCCATTATTAATTGTGCTACTGTATATTTTTCTAACGTTTTAAAGATTTTTTTTTAATAATAAATATATTTCTAATTTAACAATTATGACAAATATTTTACATTGTCGTTCTGTAATGTAATATATTATTTTAATGTTTAGTGCCATATGCATAATTTTAATATTTATATCGAATCAATAGATTTTGTTTAACCCTAGAAGCCCAATCTACGTATATTACACGTACGTATACCGCAGCGAAATATAGCTACTTTTTTTCACGTTTATCATCGAATCGCTGCAAATACCCGAACCAACTCAGTAGCCATCGTAACCTCGCAGGACATACTTCCGTCATCTCGGTAGGTTCCGTCATTTTGCTGTAATAAAGGTTTTGTACGTCATTTTGACGTGTAATTGGACTTTGCGTAACTTTTGTTTCCAGTTTCTTATTATTGTGATTTATTTGAATTAACTCTTTTGTTTACCCAATTTTTTTCATAAAGTATTATATTTTTAGACAGAGATAGATATAATAAAAGATCCCGTCAACAGTTAAACTAGGACAAAGTAGCTTCAAATTCAGAAAATAACGACGATTGTTCTTTGCTGGATCCAGGCTTCCAGTTAAGGGTGAGTCAGGAGTGATAGCGAAAGTTAAGTATAGAAGCCAAGAGGTCTATGAAATGAGCAATTCTTTCGATCAGATATGTTTCTCTAAGTCTAATAACCGGAAGATCTTACGGGATATCAAATATCACTTTTGTGAACTCCTGTATTATAAACTGCCTCAATAAGATAAAGTTATAGTACTATGATTGTATTAATAAAAATATATATTTTTATAGATTTATCTTACTTATGAAATAAAACTGTATTTTTAATAATGAATGCAAAAATTTTTACACGTAATTTTTACGTATGATTGGGCTGTATAGCCAGTTAAATGTGATTGGGCTTCTAGAGGTAATTCATTTAGATAACTTATTGAAGTATCCTCAGTCTTATTTATATATAATATATAAAACGACAATTCAGACTTTTTCGATTTTTTTTACAGGCTTTAGGCTTAGGCAAAGAGGATTTTTTTAACATTTACTATATTGTTAACAAATAGTACTTACTATAAATCTAATTACATTGAACATGTAAATCTTATTATAAAAGCAAATAGAGCAAAATTTTTTTTTTTCCAAAAAAATATGAAAACCTAATATTTTTGTGTTTGCATAAATGATCATATTATTTTCTAGTACTAAATGTATACAATAATATTTGTTCAAAACTTAATAGGACTTATTACGAAATAATGTTTACTTTAATTTGCAAAATAGCAATTGCTTTATTTATTTTTGCATAATTAATTGAAGTTAACATTTGTTATAGCTAGATTTTTGGCTTTTCCAGAAAGCTTAAGAAAGCATGGTTTTACAAGGTACAAAGAATCTTACATTTGTTTTAGTAATATGGAAACAAACACTTAGTTTGTTTCCATTTAATAAAGTTAATAATTATCAGGGATGTTTAATTTCGGGACTGGATACGAATACCGAGTTCCACAACAACATTGTTAATAATAAAGAAAAATAATACCCCAATTAGCAATAATATAAAGACGCCAATATCTAGTAACAACACATAAAGCGCTTGGATTCAATGCAACAAGTATAAAAATATATTTAAAAAATATATTATAAGATATAACTCTAGCATATATAAGTATGTTTAGCTACCGGCAGTTACCTTACTCTTCTTTATCTTCCACTGCTGACAAGAACAGTTTTTGACAGAAGTGTGTGAATTTAGCTGAAATAATATAAATTGTGTATAAGTTTTGTTTTGCCTCACATACTCTAGACACTGAGTTTCTTTCCGCCCCATTTTCTAAAAAATTTTTATATTGGTCAAATTCAAATTGCTGTTACTTATTATCCATCCACTAATATCGTAATGATTTTATGATTTATTATAAAAGTAAAATAACCTCTCTCTGTGTAATTGAAAGATATTTTTTGAAATTAGATCAACAACACTACACTAACTTAGAAAGGAAGGATATTATACCAGTTCTAGTTATGTTCATCACAAGTAATAATAAAATAATATCTACTCACTTGAAACATCTCGTACAGTTTTTGGTTCAGATTTCACCAGAAGGTAGTAAACGGGTACTCCTGCGAGGGTCATGAGAGCTCCAGCGATGACTGCTGTGGGTTCACTCACTATTGGCACTACTAGTAAAATGACGCATATAGTGACAAAAACTATTGGCATCCACAGTGACACCTGCAATAATAAATAGAAAATGAAAATGACTATGTTAGAAAAATATTTAAGAAATCATACAAAAATTTTAAGTAACAACAAATAGACGTAGCTTTAAAAGTTTATGGCTCAGTGTGGCAACCCCTCTGATTAAAAACATTTACAGGATTGTATGTTGATAAAAGATTGTCTTCATGAGGTCCGGCTTGAAGTCCCGCTCCATTTGTATTTTTATATTAAATTTACTTTAAAAAAAATACTTTAAAAGTTTTGAATATAAAAAGAAATTTAAATTTACCTTAATAGGTCTAGCTAAATGTGGTTTTTTATATCGCAGCCACAAAACTGCACTGCAACTGAGCGTTGTAAAGAACGACTCCACCACTGTGCAGTACGTTATGAGTGACGTCAGATTGTTAGGAATCAACATCAAAAGTGAGATCAGCATCTGAAAATATTGATGAAGTTAATTTTCAGTGGCGGATTATCTAAAATCAAAATAAATCTTCGCATCATCAAAACACATTATCAAAAGATACTGGAGGAAGGATTCTGTAGAGACCACGTATGAAGAGGTTGATGACAGTAGATGAGGCGAAAGTGGTATGTATGGACCGTAGCGTTTGGCGCTCTATTCTCTCTGACTACTCTGTTAGGGATACAGCTTGAATCCAAATTAAGTTAAGTTAGTATACTTACTATACTTCTATTAAACTGTTATACAATTGTTTCTTCATTCATCACATATTGTTTCTTTTAAAAAATGTTACATTCTTTATAGATTTGAAACAGGCATTTGTGCATAGACTCCATATTCATAAAAAATAGTTGACAAATAGATAGTATTAATCAATTGCTTAAAATCAAATATTCCTATATATAAAATAAAAAAATATATTAATTCAAAACTCACCAAAAACACTAAGGAAGGCATTGGGGACATGCATTTTACGTTAATGTGGGCGAGAAGTTCCGGCATATGACCATTCCTGGCTCCAGCGAAGCACATCCGTGATGACGTCATTATATGCACGGACAAACCTCCGACTATTGCTATGGCCACCAGAGTCGGCATTGCATATCTAAACCAACCTAGGGCAGCTGATGAAAAATCCTGAAATAAATTGTATTCTTTTTTGTTGTGTTCTTTGTGTTATTCAATAGTACTACATTAATGTATGGGGACCCTCAAAAAAAGTTGTATGTTGCAAAAGAAATTATTAAAAAGATAATAATGTACTGCCTTTACAACCAATTATTATGTTAATACAAATTTGATTAGAACTTCTAATTTCTTCCACTTTTAAATTAACAGGAGAATCAGCACTATAATAAGAACCTCCTATAAAACTTGTATTAACGAAAACAAATTTCGATATATTTAAACAACAATTGTATTGTATGGCATAAACATTATTAACCACATATCAGCATGCATACATACATAAGCCTTATATATTTTGATTCAATTGTCAAAATTAATTTAAATAAAAACTATGTATAATTTTTCAATAATCAATTAGACATTACTACCATTTGAGATATTATAATTATAATGTCTCAAAAATGATTAACAAAGATGTTAATTTAATTCCAACGAATGCCTCCATTATGATTGTTTGTTTAATTAAAAGCTTTATAAAACAAAACAACCCACTAAGATGGCATACTTAACATAAATTTCACGGTTAATGTATTTGTATTGAGTATGTTTCCGGGCGGTACAGAAACAGTCCAGAGCGACCTTGATCTTGACCTTGAACTTATATTGTCTGTAACCGTTAACCGGTCAATTTGTGATTCTCCAGAAAAACCAGGAAGTGGCTTTTTATTATGCTCTCAAACGCTCTAGGGGGTGTCGAAGTAATAGCAATAGGCCTGTATTTAGTTGGGTCAGATCCTTCATCTTTCTTCGCTGGAAGTTGAAGTTGGATGAATAAGAGCACTTTTCCATGAGATTGAGTAAGACTACTGAGCAACAGAGCCGAAACACGCATTAGCGCTGTTGTCAACTCGGAGAGAGATTCCATCCAGCCTACCTGAATTGCTTTGAATGTCCAAACAATGGTACAGCTTGGAAGTGAAAAAAATATATATTAATAAAATGTACTTACAACAGCTATAGCTTCTGTAGCTCTCACTCCAACTGGCCCTAATACAGCCATGTACGACACGTTTGCTAACAAATATATGGCTGTGACCAGAGGCAAAGATAAATATATAGCTCGAGGTAAGTTTATGAATGGGTCACGAAGCTCTTCTGTCATAAAATTAAGGTAGTTCCTAGAAATTTTTCAACTATTAGTGTATATTGTCTTCCTTTATCTGTTTAAGAAAGAAGTTAGATAAATTTATTATTTTTAGAGTAGGAAGAGATATATTTGCCATGTAACTTTACTGGATCTATGAGAGTAATACAAAACAACAAGAATATTTCAAAGTATGTATGTCATTGAGGCAAATGGCACATCATTTAAATGTAATGTGATGATTGAGAATTCAATTCCCACCTGGGGATCTTAACTTACCAACCCGAGTAAGAGAATATCCCTGAGTAGAAGGCAACCGACCAGTCACTTACAGAAGTCTTTGTACCGACCCATCCATCTTCAAAGTTTTGTGTGCCTCCTGTAAATATGCATTTTATTAGTATTTTAAAGCTTTATTGATATTTACATTTTTATTAAGTTTCAAACAAGGTATATGTGAGATTTATATCAATTGATTACCTCCTGCCATCCAAATAACCCCACCCAGTATAATAATAACCAGTGCTAATATTTTGGTGAACATGAATACATTTTGCACACGTGTAGTGAATCTTACATCATAGGCATTTATGAATGTTAAAAAACCTGCAATGAGTGTAATTGTAATTAATGGTGCACTTTATTTATTAACACCTTGATATTGTTATATTCTCAGCTTAAATGGACATACAATGAGATGCAGAGACATACTTTAAAAGTTAATCATTGGGAACACAGGAAAAATAAACGAGTGTCACAAGCCTTGAAATTGACAGAAGCCGTTAGAAACATACAAGTACATTCCACCATGACCAAGGTTTTCAGACATGAAGGACTGAAACATATAAGCTAACATCATGTGATCCTCTAGTGGTCACTTGAAGCAATGATCATCATGATGAAATTTAGTTATACTTAATGTGTGACAAGAATCTTCACACTTATTATTTTACTGTGTATGTCAATACTAAAAATTCAGACTAGACACAAGTTTTCAAGAGGGAACCTAGTATTAAGACATTGTGTTTCCAACTTTCTGTACAATTTTATTGTAGGTTGACTTGAACCTACAATTCCCGCCGTGAGAGAATATATTATTTTTCCTTACTACAAAAACAAGACAAAACACAATTTTGAGTTAAATATGATACTTACAAATGGTCACAGCAGCTATAAGTTTTCTACACAATGGATCTATGGGGCAATTTGGAAAAATTGGTTCAAGAAGATTATTTGCAAATGTAAGTGACATTATAGCATTTGTACTTGGCCTGAAAACAAAATTGGAGATTTCAGTTATAGTTTATCTTTGGGAATTTACAATGTGTTACAAATTTTTAACAGTTTTCACTAAGCCACAGAAGTCAAAAATTTGTACATACACAAACACCATGTTTGCATCCCATAGGTAAAGAAAAGCAGGTAAGGGTCCGTATGCTTCATTGATATAATGATAGTCTCCACCACTTTGAGCTAGTGTCGTGCCTGTGCAAATTAATATTATTTTACAACAAATGATAAGAAAATATAAATATTAAAATGTTTAAATTATACTAAAATGTTTAAAAAATACTTTTCAGAATTTTTTAGTGTAATTCTACTTTACAAATTTTATATTGTTACTTAATTTACAATAATAACACTTATAAGGTATTTTCATAGTAATTCGTTAATCTATTTACAACCAATCTATATTTATAAATATTAATTTTACATTGACAATTTTCTTTTACCTAATTCAGCGTAAGACATTGCCCCAAGGGTTGCTAGCACTCCACAGGCAGCCCATACTGATAATGCTCCCCAAACTGATCCTGTTTTTTCCAAAACTTCTTTGGGAGATATAAAAATTCCACTTCCAAATATAATACCGAGTATAATGGCTACCCCTTCTAGCAGTCCCAGTTGTTTCCTCATTTTTACCCTTTCGTCACTCATGATTATAATATATGTGTTATGTAGCTATTGCAAGCAAATTCTAGACAAAGACCTAGAAATACGACTTTCTAAAACTAAAACAAGTGTATCACGTTTCACCAGTTAAAAGACCAACTTGTTACTTAACCTATATTATAAAATAGAAACAAGTGTGTAATTGACCTCTCACATGGTTAATTGTTAATTTTAGTCATAATTCATTAACATAAATAATTTACACATATATTTTTTTTGTACAATAATAAGTCTTATATCTAATGCGAAAATTGGCGCGATTGTAATACCCGAATTCCAAAGAGTACAGAGTAATGTGGAATGTAGATTATAGACAAATTATAATTTAAAAATATAACAAGTCTATCGTAGGTCTCGTACAGTAGGGTCGACAAGTCGTGGCCGTCCTTAAGTTAGCTAGCTGTAAATGGCTGCAGATTAAACGGTTTAGTTGTAGGATTTTTCTGACTTCTGAATATTTTACCTGGGTAAGTAATGCCCATAAGTTCCGAAAACGTAACTTCAGAGTGGCCACGACATGTTGACCGTACTATACTAGTTTCCTTTTACTATGTTAAAATATTGTAAATAAACGTATGAGAACATAAATATATAATAGAAAAAAATAGATAGATAGATTTTGAGTTTATCTATACATATAAATAAAATTGAAGTGTCTGTACGTGATTTCAAAATAACGAATATTTTTTAAAGTCCATATAGTGATTTCTTATATACACAATATTAAAACATAAACTAAGGATTTTTTTGTCTGTCCACAGCAGCCTAATTGATCTTTAGGACTTACAATGTAAGATAGAAGGTGTTGTGACGGAATTCCTCCGCATGACTTTATAGATTGCTTTATAGATTTCTCTTTTATTTAGGAAAACGACGTCACTGCCTTTAATATAGCAAAATAGTGTATTAATAATATAATGCTATAATCTTATTGCCTTATTTCTTCTTATATTGTACCTTCGCCACCACCTTTGTCCTCCAGTTGCCACGTTAGGAAAAAGGATGCAAAGGGTTTTCGCACTGTGTCTCGTGAATTAGCTACCCTACAGAAAATTTTGTCATTATTTGTAACAAATTAAATTTTCTACAAGTTTGTTTCTATTACTTTGTATTGAAAGATAAAATAAAACAGTTATACCTAAGCAAAATAACAGAAAATTTTAATCAAATTTTCTCTTGGGCGTTATAAGTTTTTTCTGGTCATTTTAGAATGAAATGACAGAACAATTTTATAGAAAGTTTACGAAGCCGCTTAGTTGCTTTAGCCGTTCTAAAGCGGGTAGTTTATTTATATAAAAGAAACAACATATTATTTTACTTGAAATTCATATAATTGACAATTATCAAAATTCCAACGTTATTAATTAATGAAATTACTTAATACCGTTATTTAATAATAATTTAGCTATATGGTGAACCCTTAATTACTGGATTTGAAAATAAGTTCACAATATGAAATTTATGACAATAAATTCGATTTAAAATAATTTTGGTGCTATTTCTGGATCAGGATCTGGATAGTATTGGAGTAAATCTGCAACGGGAGCTTCTTGATCTTCATAGAAATCGCACGCCAGTAAATATTCTCGCTTAGAGTAGTCATCACCTTTACAAAACATTTCACCTAAAATTGTAATGGAAAGGATAGATATATTTTAATCAATGGTCGATTTTGTATTTATTTTTTATAATTTAATTACAATTCAAGGAATCGTGTCAATGTTAACTTTTACCTTCAATATACATAATATGGACTGGGCTTTTAGCTTCCAGAGCACCAACACAGTAATGTTCTTCAGTAAGACTTGGATGCCAATACATAATGGCATCTCTACAAGAAGGTCCAGCAATAGGAAGTAGTATTCTGTCCTGTAGTAATTAATATTTAATAAAATTATAAAATATTTCTAAATATAGTAAAGATATTGAAGAAATCCAACTCAATATTACCTTACATATAATTTTATTGTTTACAATGGGCTCTTTTACTTCGCCAGTGCAAAAAAATTTACGTTTTTTCCTCATAATAACTGTACTTACTTCTAATACAGTTTTTATACTGTTGCCTAAAATATAAAAAATATAATAGTTATAATGTTCGACTGGTTAAGAACAACCCTTAAAGCATTACAAACCCTTTTCTCCATTTATAGCTTCTAATTCACGCATACCCCTCACTTGGGTTTCTCTGCTATTTTGCTGTTTCATGTACGTAGCTAATCTGTTCATGGCATCTACAAATTCGTCAATAGGACCTGAAAATATAATAAATATCAATTGTTCATAATTTATGGATAAATATTTTTAGGTGAACTTTATATGATATTATTAATATAAAGATAATTCTCAATGTTAGACACAAAACTCAGTCACCTATTTACAAAATTTTCAATAGTTTTCAATTAATAAAAAGTACTTATTAAAACAAACATGACTTTTTTTGCTTCATAATACATGTAGATATGTATACAATAACATATGCTAGGAGTACTCCACGTGGTAGAGACGGTAGGTATAATTTCAAAATTAAAACAATAAATCTTTATTTTAATAAACATTTATGTTATTTATGTAATTTATTACACAAAGTTTTTTAGGTGTACTTTAGCAAACAATAGGCTTTATTTTTTTTAAATAAAAAGATTTCTGTATTAGACTTGATCTGTATTCATATTAACCCTAAGAAAATTAGCTATTTTCAGTGACCACGAGCGGTAGACAAATGAAAATTGAACTTATACAATGAATCATTTTATACTCAACGCAAAAAGAAATGTGGACATCAAATAATCGGAAAAATTTAAATGCTTACAGTTGTTTTTGAGAATTTTAATATTACGAAAATTTTGCATTAGTCAAACTATATGTATTTTTTTTTTTAGCTTCACGCTATATCCCGCACACAGCAGGGTAGACAGAGGAAACTTAGTGTTAAGACACTCCGTTCCCCACTTTCTGCCGAATTTTGGAAGCATTGCGTATTGAGTGGCAGAACTCATCGCCGCGCTTTGCCTCGACACCAGAGCGAAGAAATGAAAATATAAATTTAAGTAAATATTTTATCTCCTCGAGTGGGGATCGAACCCACAACCAGTCGGTTTTACAGTCACACTTTGTACCACTGTGCCACGACTGGCCTCAAACTATATGTAGGATTGTAATTATATAACTAAATTCTAGAGAAATATTAAAACAGGATATTGCAATTGTTATTTGAGTACCTGTGCCAAAACTGCCGCCGTCTAAGTAATTTAAAAATTGATAGAATCGTAAAGCTTCATCGGATTCGATTTCGTCCATCACAGGTCTCTATAAGCGACATTTAAGTATCATAATTTCGTTGTAAGTTACTTTATAATTTTACGAATTTTTCTTCTCTATACTCACAAATTTTCCACTCCACGCACCAATATCAGAATATAGGGAGTTGACTCTACTTGGCATCCAGTCTAAAGAAGAACGAGCGACGAGAACAGGATGCTAGAAATACGTGATAAATTTGATTCCACTGTGTTGTTAGAATTTTATAAGTTATTATTTTAAATAAATAACAAACCATGAAATGTTTAATATTTTTATTTCCTCCCTCTGATAACAAGGCAAAGCGCGACGTTGACTTGAGCAGAAAAGAAGAGAGAAGAAGAAATGTCTCAATGGGATTGGGGAGTGTTATAATACTAGGTTCCCAGGTTCCCTATTTGCCCTGCGAGATATATGCTTGCGGAATAAAGCGTGAGCTAAAAAAATAACGTACCCGCGACGCGTGTTTAGTATAAGCATATTTTATAACGGACGTAACCACCAACACTACTGTACTTGTATACATTTGTAATCGAGTGTTTCCAAGCAAGGTATGCATTAAGTGAAAAACGTGGATTTTATTGCCGTACCGTAATTGGAGTTTTTTTGTTCATTTACTAATAGCTATGATTTCCGATTTATATAGTTAAGTTAGTAAAAAAATGCTATAAAATTACTGTGAATTCTCTCCCCAAGTCGACTACATACTCATGCGTTGTCCGTTACATTATTAACCTCATATTCATCTTAGAAAGAACAATTATAGCTTATTAGTTGATAGTATTCGTATTAGGTAAATGTATCTTTTACCTTGTTATAACTTTTTATTTTTAAAAACAAATATTGAAAATTTCAATTGTGTGTTATGAATGATAGATATTTTGTTTTTGTTGTTTGTTGAAAATAAAAAAAAACACCGTTTTATACAAAAACATTTATTTTAAATAACATAATACATTGATAGAAAATATAAGCCCACTAATAAATGTACCATAAACAGTACCTAATTGCAAAATTAAATTAATAATCATATCGTAAACATAAAATTTACAAACGAATGTGTTTGCAGCTGGATTGTAGACTTTTGGGACATTATTCGTTTACAATAAATTTTACATTGACGATTTATATAGAAAATCCTGCACAAAGATATACATAGAGAGAGACCGTTTAGTGAACGTTGTTAGTAATTACCCAATACAATAACTACTGTCGAATACGACAAAGTATCAGGTAGGTGATACATACATATTTAAATATTAAAGTATGTCGCTCTAATACTGCAAATTTGTATAGATCAAGAGTGAGTCAATAGATGCGTATACAGGATATAGAGTGGTACCTACACAATATAAGAAATGTGCGCCATATACTCGAAGATAGGTTCGTGTCTAAGATATTGGTAAATTATTAAAAAAAAAATTGTTAAACTATAAGTCATAAATCTTAATTTTTTTTTAATATTAAATAAACGTGTAACAATATAATAGATTTTTTTTAAATATAGTTATATGTATACGAGTAAAAAATTACTAAGTAATCGTTTCGAAAATATGCCTCATACAAGGAGTACATGCCATACTTTGTAGATAAAAGAGACGCTATTAAACGTAATTTTTAAAGCGAATCGTATATTCATATAATGTTATACATTATAAGCATTTAATATATAGATCTCACATTACATGAAATGTCAAGTTAAAAGTTTTATATTACTTCTCTAGGTAGAGTAAGTTTTAAGTGAGATACTTATCAAAGAAGTAATAAAATTACAATATAAAATAGAAACATTTGATTTTAAATATAATAATATAAAAAGTCCATTCATTACCCTGAATTTTTGAAAACAAATACCATTGACCGAAGGACATAAGCTTTTGGCTAAATATCTTTACTACATCCTAGATAATTTTATATAATATAAAAGTTAAATATATATTTTTAAAAACCTAACTGATAAAAACTTTTACTAAAAGTAGTCAAAAAGTAAATATTAAATATATTTATAAATTGTGTATGTATATATATATTATATGTATGTGACAGACAATGTCGAACTTTTAACAATCAAACAAAATTGTCATGTTATTACAATGATATTATATAAACTTCCGGAATAGAAAAATAGAGCAACACTAAGAATTTCGAAGATGAAGAACTTATCCTAATAGAGGGAGCCACGAGTCTTCTTTGGACTGCAAGTGAACTCCGCACTCAACCAGTTATTCTGTTATTGATACTAACTTTTAACAACGCTTTTGGCCGTAGGCACAGCGTGTTCTTACATCTAAGCTACATATATACAACGGTAATTTTAATAGTGTTGCCGACATTTAACAATACTTTTATCTAAATAGCTACAATTTATCGTGTAATAAGAGTAAGACTAATTAATATACACCAAAGTTTTATTCAATATTGATGTATAGTTAGAGGTAATATTAATTCTGTTGATATGTAACAAGAAAAGCTTTTCACAGTTTGAGCAACTTTTGTTACCTATCAATAATAATAGATATATATCTATAAACAAAATAAAATAGACAATCTTGTGCAAAGGCGACATTACCCTATTATTTTTAATATGAAAATTTAAGAATATTACTATTATAAATAAAATAAATTATAAGGTAAATAGTAATTCAGCACGAACAAATGCGTCACTGTTTGCATATTGTAGTATTTTTTTTACTTGATTTTTTATGATTAATTACATAAATAAAAACATGTTCTTAACATTTTTGGCCGATTGCACAGTTCAATCAAGTTTTTGAAACAAAGAATTATTAATGAAATTAACAATTATATTATCTTAACAATAGTATATAGATATAAGACATTATATTGCAACAGGAAGCTGGAGTTACATCAAAGATGGTGGCTACAGATGGGTGGGATGTACCTACACCTTTATTAATCTGGTAGTGGTGACAGTGTTTTCTAGGATGTAATATTTTTTTTCAAAGATTAACTATGCCCTCTTTTCAATAACTAGGTTCAGCTCCCGAGTTGTTACCATATTATTATACCTAAACCTAAAGTTAAGCCTAATCACTATACAATTTCGATGTATAGTGATGAATTACTTAATTACTCCTTATTATGATTTCGTACAATTGTTACAGTTGAGAAGAATGGAACTTAAGTAAGGGCTTGTTTCAGAACTTTCTGCGACTTATCTACTTACCATTTAACTTGATACTTAACGTTAGCTGCTATGGGAGCTATGAAGAACTTTCTATAAATTTAAATATATAATCTTAAAAAAAATCATACGTTACAGAAGTTAAAAGTGTTTTGTGATTAAACATAAAATCAAAACGTATATATAATTACGAATTAGTTACAAACCAGTAAATGCAAAAATATAAGAGACAAGACTTATTATTGAGAGACAGACTTACTTCAACATTATTCCAAATCTCTATTTAATATATTATCTTTTTTTAAATATTTCATCTTATAACTATAATCGTTGTGAAACTAGCCCTCTTATCTTAATCAACTCAAAACTTACCTAGAGCTTAATCTATTAGATGATAGAATGATGCTTTAATGATTCTATTTTTTTTAATAAAACAATTACAGCGTCAAAAAATAATTTAGGTAATAAACTATCGGGAGGAATGATTTTTGTTAATAAGAAAACGATCTTACTTATTATGATATTAAAAATGTAGAAGTATTTCTTAAACGTAAAAATTTCAAGCCCATATCTTCTCTAATTTCAATAAATAAAAAAAATGTGGTGTAATAAACTCGGAGTTTATTTTTACATATATAGATAAATATTTTATTTCAACAGAGTGATTTACATAGTTAGATTCTTCTGATTTAGAACAATTGAAATATTAGTAGCATGAATTATATGATTGACGTTTATGAAACATAAAACATAGAAAAAGTAAAGAAACACCTGTGCAATAGATAAATAATGTAAATAAATAAAAGTATGAGTAGTGCCTATATGATAACAGTGTGATTCTAATTTCTTATTTTATTTTCATTGGCTACTTTTTATAATCTCACAGGGTCTTCTTTCAGTTTAATTTACTATTAAATTAAGTATTATAAGTATTAAAGTGTTTTAATAATATATATTTTTAATTTAAACGATCTAAAATTATGGTAACAAATTAAACCACTCAAAATTTCTAAAACAGTTCATAATAAAATCTACGCAAATAGGCAACAAATTATTAAGTATCCTCTATTTTTATATAAAAAAAAAAGCTTTATGTCAAGCGACAAAGGTGTAGACTAATATTAACAAACCTTCTTAAACATTTTACAAATAATTATTTTTAATAAATATATATTAATAAAGTGTAGAGAAACAAAGAAAAGAGAGAACACTTAGAGAAACAACTCTAAGTATAATATGACTCAACGATTTTAGATACTAACGAGAGACTTCCCTAGTGCTTCTCGTACAAAATTATTCAACTCCAGTGCTTCAGGTAGGGTTAGACTTTGAAAGTAGTCGTATTTGAACGTGAATACCTGTTTGGTTGATGTATTTTCTTTGTCATTTGATGCATATTCGGGATGAAACTGCATTATAGAACTGAAAATAGTTTACATTATGTCGTAAAATATATATAACAAGACTGCTACAATACTTTTTAAGTCAATAAATACGTACCCCAATTTTTCTTCCAAATTGAAGGTCTTTAATATATACTCGTGGAAACAAATTTCGAAGTAGGCGTTTATGAGTTGTTTCTTTGGGTTTCTGAAAACATAACATATTCAATGAATTGAATTTTCAAAACTTGTATATATCAACATTTTAAAGTAAAAAATAAAATCATACATTCGCTTAGTGCCTCCTTTTCTTAATGTGCGACGAACTAACATTTCAAAAATCTTGTCAACCTACAAATAAAGAAGTTAAAGGTTAATTGTTAAAAAAAAACAATTTTATATTTTGATAAAGTAGATATAAACAGATGGCCCGGAGTTTTTAAAGTTGAGAGAATATTTAAAACATTCTGTAGTAGTCAAGTAGTTAGATTCTCAAGTAAATGAAAATTCCTACTTTATTAAACACTAAACGGAACTGGACATACTTAATATGTTAGTAGAAAATGTGAAGCTTTTTAAATGATCTACGAGCAATAATTATTTGGTATACGGTGATGTACTTAATCAATCTAAATTGACTTTTCAAAAATCCCGAGGTAAGTATTATATATTTCAGACCATTTACTTCAGACAGATATTACAAACAGTTTAATCTGCAAAATATCATCAACAAGGTTATAAATGATAATAATGTAAATGAGATAAAATGCGTAAGCACAAGTAACATTGTTATTAATTCATGCTATCCAAATTGGACGACGAAAAACCCTAGTTTGTTAATAAAAACAAAATGGCCTAGTATTAAGATAAGATGGTGAAGCACATTTTGGCAAATAAAATAACGCATATAGAATTAAAAAGTTTAATTATAAAGAATCTATATTCTTCATTTTTAGGCATGCGCACTAACTCTGTATCATCCATTTTGATGGCATGCAAATCGTCTCTTAATACATGAAACAAAATGGCCGTTATAGCACGCATGCGTTTTAAACTTGTACAGTACGATCTATTTTTATCATATCGGTATTGCAAGATCCCGCATCACTTTCTAACCAGGCGAATACCGTTTATTGTGGATACTCCGGACTGTGGATGTTAGTTTTCCATTATTGGGCTATGTGAGGATAGTAACAGTGATAGCCTACTGTTAGTGGGCTATGGAAGCGGGTTAGTAGTCCCACGATATTAATCCCATCGAGGAAATAATAAGATAGAGAAATTTTTCGTCGTATGATATTACTAATAAGACTGAAGCTAATACATTAGGACCACCCAATTAAATTTATTGCACCGATAGTTAATCCTAAAGAAATATATTGGACTTTTTTCTTTTTAGTGTATACGGTCGTGCTTTTTAAATTATATTTGGTCATCAATTTTGATGGAATGCATACCATAAAACAGTGGTCCCCAAACAGTGGTCTGCAAAATATGGTTTTGGGGTCCGCGAACGATTTTAATTTTATGACTGGGGATGGTGAGGCGAAGTTTCTGTTTAATTACCACAGTTAATTTTTATGATACCTTCATGCATAGTGGTCCCTGCTACCAAGAAGTATATAAAAAGTCCTTGGTCAAGAAAAGGTTGGGAACCGCTGCTTTAAAATATGAATCGAAATCACAAAATGGCAGGTACACGCATGCGCACTGAGCCTGTTTCTTCCATTTTGTGTGACTGCATGAGTATGGCTCTTTTAAGCATGAAACAAAATGGCTGCTTCGATTATTGCACATATTGAACACGAATTAAATATCAATAATGTTAAAAATCTATTTTACCTTGTCTGGGCCAGACATGGTGACCGGGGGCACTGGGACCTCGCCTTATTACTACAACAAAAAAATCCATTGATTATCATTCGTGTTAAGAACATTTTTTTGACAATTAAATTTAAAAAATATTAAATTTAACACCTTAAAGTAAACAGTATGAGAATATTACCTGCTTTTCACGCCAAACCAATTCACTTAACACAAGAAACTGCACGTCCAACACAAAACTGCCACTGACTCGTATGGAGGTCCGGGTGATAATGGAGATATCGAGCGAATTACAGGTGCTGAATTTCAGACAAATATTCGCGCAACTCCAATGCGCGGATCAATGTTGAATAGGCGTTGCTCGGCTGGTGGTAGTTTCGTTTTAAATTTAATATTTACAATTAAATACTTAACGAATAATTTTATTTAAAATAACTTTAAAGAGTTTATTTTCTTCAGACACCCTTTTAACATCCTGGATTTTGAGACAGTCGATATTATTGTAAAAGTGTACGCTGCCTCTGTCTGACACTTAAAAATTTAGCGTTGTTGAAGTGAAATGATCGCATCGATTTCGAAAAAATGTGCCGTGACAGACATAGTGGTATATCACATCATCCTTGGGACCATCATATTAGTCGGATTCGTCGACAAATTTACCTACAACTAATTCAAATGCAATAGAAATGGGAGGTACGCTAAAGACCGTGCAAAGTGGAGTAGGTTGAGTAGGAAGGCAGACTCTGGCAAAAGCCGGGACTAATGCCAGGTAGAAGAAGAAGAAGAAATGGGAGGTTTCATCAGAGGGTATTAAAAGAATAAGAAATATACCAAACCAAAGTGGATTTTGAATATCGAGAAACAAGAAAAGAATTACCTGAGCTTCCAGGATATGCAAGATATAATTAAAAATATGTACTACCGGAAAGTCACGTAAACTCTTTTTTTATTTTATTTTCTGTCTTTAATGTTATATATAATTATGAATAGACTATAACAAAAATATAAGATTGTACTTAAAACCTTCTAAACCTTCCAATGAAAAATAAAAGCATTTTATGTAAAAATATTATGTTACCTAATAGAGCCATTTTGTAATCGTAGTTGATAATGTATTAAATGAATTTGAAATTTCTTTAGTTTTATTACCCATTTTCGGTCTTTAAATCTTCTTTATGTAAAATTTTTAGGATCCAAGCGATTATTTATTTATATAAGCGAATTTTTGCTATAAATTATTGGCTGGCTATTACATGTTTATTGATCTTTTATTATTAGTGCATTTATTATGTTGTAAAGCGAAAAGAGCGAATGTTGCGTGTGGTTTGTTTGTTGTTATCAACACGGTTTTCTTAGCTCGAGCTGTAAAAAATTATGAACTTGAATTACACGCACTTCTAATTGTTGTATCATTATGAACTTGATATTTATATGTAGATTAGATGAAACATGATATTATAGTACATTCGAGCTGGTTTGGAATTGATGGAATTGGAAGGAGAATGACTAAAATGAAGGAACTTTGGACTGCCTTCTAGTAAGCATATCGAGTTTGTGCTATTTATTATGTAATATTTATATGTAGGATTTGTAACTATGTAACTTTGTAACTATGCAATAAAATCTAAGAAATTGTATTTGACTCATCTGTAATAATTGTACTTTTATAACACTTGGCAGTTAGTTATGCATAGCCGAGGTAACAATATAATAATATCACGTCATCAAACTGGTCTGATGACGGAGTGGAATTTTTAGAGATTCACATAATTTGTAGAACATTCCTTTTACTTTGGATTAGTACAACAAAATTGTGCGTGAAGACATCTCTTGCTGCTATAGCGTTTATTTAATAGTACTATTAAGCTGACTACGTATACTGCTACGACAGGTGCTACGCGTTGCTGTTGCATTTTTATGCACCTCTGGTTTTCCTTTTTCTTAATAAATATGTTATTAAAGTCAAGTGTCATCTACTTTGTTGTCATCATCATCTACTATAAGTAAAAAAAACAGGACAAGCGCGAGTCGGGCTCGCCAATAGAGGGTTCTGTAAAAAATTGGAGGTCTGATCTAATACCTCACTTGAACTAGTGGCTTTAATATAAAATTTTGCCGCCTTTTTAAGCCAATTATTTTTAATTTCATTAAGATGCAACCACAAATGTATAGTTGATATCGCAAAAAACGCGTATTTTGACACTATGAAGGGAATCAAAAGTAATAGGGTACTTTTGGTTAACCTAGAATTATGAAATTTGGCAGCTAGAATATACAGGTACTACCTGTATGTTACCTGGTAGTTCAGGAACAAATCAAAAATTATGCATTTGTGGATAAATTCAAAATAGTAATAGCTTTTAATAGCAAAAAAGGCGTATTTCGACACAATAAAGGGAATTAATACGTGCCTTTTCCTTCTCGCACACGGGCTGAGTGATCTCTATAACCAGATAGTCTCCCAAAATATGCCTTATGATCCTAACGAGCTTTTTTTCTCTACATTGTCTTTCACTTTATCATACCACCATTTATCGTGCTTTTTACTAAAACCTTGTTTTCATTTACCACATATTTCTATCACTCATATAATTCTTAATTATAATGGCAGAGTATACTTCTCTGTTTCAAAGATGTCTAATATTTTGGAAGTACAGCTTCTTATGCGATAATTCTACTCCAAGTTTGGACGTCTTGTCCTCAAAATGAAACAGACTCCTTATTCTAGCAATGACTACATATTGGTCTGTTCCCAAGATAACATCCTAAGCACTCGTGTGTCCACAACTTAACCTTGAATATACTGATCCGCTAGGAATAAGTCCATCATACTTTGTTGAGAATACAATAGAACGTGCGAATGGATTGCTGATGAAGGAATAGCAAAAAAGATTAATGAAGAAAAAGTGAGTGGTATCAAAAATAGGGGGAGACCTCGGTTGACCTTCGAAAATACAGCATCAAAGATACTGAAGGAGGAAAATCATGTAAAAAGCATGAGGACGCGTGATGATAACTTTGAAAACAATTAAATTAAAAAAAAATTAAAACTTTTCATACACACCCAGATGGCGAGTACGAAAAGTTGATGATAGTAATACAGCGTGAATAAGTAAGTGTTTAGTGTCAATTCTGTTGTAAAGAATCATTGTTGGTACCACAGCATCATTTCCCTTCAGTTACTTATCATTATTCTACACTAATCGTCATTGTCCGTATTAAGAAATTTTTTTAAAAAATCCATTTATAAAATAAATAGGGGTTGTTCATAGATTTATCGAGCTCTACGAGATAAGCACATCTGGTTAATTCTTCAAAAATATTGTATTAAAATATAAATAAGTAAAATTATTATTCAATACAAATTTTAGTTTTAAAATTACAATAAATTTATATTTTCTTTTTTTATAAAACCATCACTTGCTTGGTTATATTATACATATTATGTATATATGTATAAAGCACGTCACTTCTCAGTGTTACCCTACCTACAGTCTACAGACCTACGCCCGCTCCCCTTTACTGCAGCCCCGCTGCTACCCCTTACGATCGATCGCATTGCAGATGTAGAGGTGCCGCCCTCTGTAGAGCGTCTATCACTTAAAAGCGCATTCACATTGTGTTGCGTTTTGCTACAACCCATTTTGCATATCTTAAAATATTTCAGTGAAAACAGTAAGGTTTTTAAAAATAGTGAATTAGGAACTCGTTAAGGGTCGTTGGACGCCTACAAAGATCAAATATGCTCTCGGAAATTTCGACCCTGCTGTTTGGGACATGGTGGGAGGTCATGTCATCCATTGTGTTTCGAGTCATTTTACTAATTGGATTGATGTTTGATAAGTACATCTCAATCCAAAGATATAGAAGAATCAACAAACAGTTGGAAGAAATGCAAAAGAAGTGGGAGGTCTCACAAGAGGATATTGATAAAATGAATAAAGTCAGGAAATGGTTCACAAAAGCTGAAAAAGCAGGACGATTTGAAAATAAGAGCCCTGAGGAAATCCAGCATATACTTAATAACCTGAACATACATTTCAGGACAACTAATTAAGCTTCATCTATAAAGTAGCTTTCATGTCTCTATACGTCATTTCGCTTTACGGTAGTGTGTTAACTGCTTGGCTGGAGGGGTTAAATGTATTATTCACCAGAAAGGCCATATTCTACGCTATTTCATGTAATATTAAATTTGGAGGGAAGATCGAAAGACTGTGGAAAGTATAAGGGTATATTTTTATTTATTCATGTATAATATAGGTATTACCTATCATATCATTTTGATGTATTTACAAAACTTATAAAAATCAAACTTTATTGGGCTCAAAAAAAAATCTTTAAGGACAGTTAAGAACTTTTAGTATTGTTATATATTCAAATATATTTTTTGTATATTTTCGCATCTTTTTAGAATTTTTATTAGAATATTTAACTATGTATAATTTAAGCAAATATTTTTGACTGGCTCTCGAATGGAAAGGATATGTATTTTTGTAGACTTTGATTCTGTGCTCATACTTGTATTGTAATTTGATTACAACTAAATGGATGTTAGTATTAGTGTTAGCTATATAATATATAAAATTATAAAATTTCCTAAATGTCTACTTTAACTTATTTTCGATGTAAGTCTGAATCTCTTGGAACATCTTCTGGAAACTATCTTTTCAAATGTGTCAAAATGTTTAAATGTAACTGTATTTAAGACTTAACATACGAAATTTAATATGTTTTATTTCTTAAACCCAAAGCGTTTTTATCCTGCGTATTGAATTTGCATTTCGCCTAGCTCATTTGCGAATCTTATTATAATATATAAATTTCCTAATTGTATTGTTCATGCGAAGTATTTGTCGATACTCAGAAGTATAAATAAAATAAACATGCATAAACAATCCTTAAAAGACTATATAAACTAGCTCACTGAGAGATATATATTAATATTTTAGATTTTCCTCGACTGAAATTTTAAAGTATTTTATTAATTGTAACAATATTCTTTATTACATTCGTTGATTATTTTTATAAGTACTAAAAACTAAAGTAAACTGCACCTTTTTATTGACAATTTAAATATAAATTGGACAATTAAAAACTATTAAATATTGACCAATAACGATCTTCTAAAAAAAACTACATAATATATTTTATTATATATATCTTAGCTTAATTAACTTTTCTATATATAATAAATCGTTTCATTAAATAACGCAAATTATAATTTATCTTATAAACAAAGACTACTTTATGAGAAGATTTGTATTCGTATGTTTTTATATACATTAATATTTAATATAAAAAAGTCTATCCAATGAAAGAACGCTTTGTGAACTGTGCTTATAATATAATATATACATTGCGATATGCTTGTTACGGCGCTTTTATGGCGTTATTTGTATTACTCTAATGGCACATTGTGGCTGTCATTCGATCACAACGCTTTGAAGAGAGGCCATGGTAAGCTGTAAATATAAAATCAATCAGACAAAATGATGAAATTAATCATTCAAAATTAAGAAATTAATCAATGAAAACTGATACTACATAAAAATAGTATACAAATGTTTCCATGTTACAGTTCAGAGCACTATCTGGTGTAACTATCTGACGACGGACAAGTTGTAAGCTGATATGTCAGGTACAAGGGGTGCATTAAAATATGAATAGACCTACCAACACTAACTAAACATTAAATAATATTTTTTGGTTAGAATGGACTGTTAGGTTAGTTTTTCATTTTCATTGTGATGTTGAAATAATGTTTATAGAGATAATGTTCTTGATACAAAATATCTTATTTTCTATATATTTATTATTTTCTACTTAATATAAGAAAATAGTCAGTCAAATAGTGATTTTGAAGTAGTATTTCATATTATCAAGTGGGAACCCACAACGGTCGCGTATACGCCTGCGCCATGACTGGCCTGATTTACCTACCCAATATACAAAAAAATGGGATTAATAAATTAATAAGCATCTATTCTAATTTTAATCTGTCTATTTGTATATTCTGAACTCTGGATCCTCTGTTCCAGAGCGAACTTTACAGTAGGAAAAAATGAACGTTACTAAGTTTGATGGCAAATTTTCGTTGATACATAAAAAACTAAAGTATGGAAAACCTTCTCTATATTCTTAGCTCTATAGTCTCCAAGATCATCGTAGAAATATTAAGGCATGAACACTATAATGTAACTATGGTGAACACGGTAAAATTTTTAGCTAGTTTTGGATGATGGTAAATCTATTGACACTACATAACGTAAAAGCAACGTTTGAAGAAGGGTTCGAAATCTCGTAATTTATAAGTGTGTCCAAATTTTTAACTAGAAAATTCTGTCACCGTCTCTGATAGAGTCAGCTTCTCTAGGTAAATGACGAAAAGCATCGACCAAGGTTTTCGCTCATACAAGTCTAGTTTTACGTACATTATAAATAGAAGACCATGACACTGTAGTATAAGAAATAATTCTTATTTGTTTTCCAATAACAAAAAAGAGACAAGTTACCTAAGCTAAGTTAAGCTAAATATGTTGAATATTAGCGCTCAATGCTGCGAGATATCTCAAATTCAGGCGAAAAGCGGAAAACAGAGTTTCTTCTTGAACACTGGTCCTCTATGTTTACTCAGCTAATTCTGGAATAGAGCTATTAGAGTAAAGAATAAAAATGTTACAATACATTTTTATTCTTTATGCACACATTTGTCTTTTAAGGAGTTGATATTTTGAGGAGAGTTCGCAGGATATATGTAAAAACATTTCTTAACCAACATATAATGAATTTAATAATTCTGTTATTATTTTTATAAAATAGTAATATTTTTAACTGGTAACCATTACATGTTCAATATATGTTCAGTTTAAAGCAATTCAGCATTAATATTAAAAAAATAGGTATTATAATATTAATATTCAGTTCATTTTAGTTCTTCAAGATTTTATTATTAAAAAGCTAGATAAAAATTCATCAGTGACAGTTGAAACATTTCGTGCGAATATGCTTTAAAGCATGATGTCTCTCAATTACCTATTTTAAACTATATGTAGACAGTAGTAAAGATTTATTTGGTTTAAATATGAATGACTGACGACAGCGTATTATAACGAGTATAAACTATGGATTTTTAGAGCTGTTAACCTTTACGTGGTGGCCATGGATAACAGTGCATCCAACCTGCATACTCAAAGTGCATACATAAAATCAATATAAAATTCAGTTTTTCGCCGAGATTACGATTGATTAAAAATATAATAGTTACAAAACAGGAAAGTGTTGTCCATATAACGAAATTGAATACTTTAACGTACTTTTCTAATAATCTATCAATTAAGCTTATTAAGAAGATCCTCAGATCCTTATCTTAAAATATTTACAATGATATACCGCCACTTGAAATATTTTATCATAAGCATATACAGGATTATCACAAACATTATTTTTCGAACAATGATTATAATGGCCCTGATGAAACGAAGAATGGATTTATTTCTTATGCATCGTAGAATCAATCAGAACTTAAACAGAACAAGAGGGGTTCAGCCCACGCGATTTCAACGATTTGAAAATATAAGGAGCCGATTTAACAGGAGGGATCCAACTTCACGATATGCGAGAAATATGTATTTCAACGACATCCAAAATATACCTAAAAATAAGAAAACGAAATTGGAAAAACCCACTTAAGCTCTTTTTGGTAACTTTTTAAAAGAAATTGTCCTTTTTACAAGCTTTTAATTAATTTGCCGTGCCATTTAGTGTGTGTGTAATCTTGCGAGCTCAACTTGACCGATTCTCAGTGTCCGATTTAGCTGAAATTTTCATTACGACTTTAGTCTTCATGATAATAAAAATTTTTTGATCTAAAATGGCCGCCGCCACAGAATGGCCATTTCCATTCTTTTTATAACTCACCAAATATGGGTGGGCTGATTTGTAAAATACAATATACGACGCAAAAACATCTAGAACTAAACATCTCAGACTGAGACGGAGATGGATCCGGACTGTGGCCAGGGGGACTTCTGAACTTAGAAAGGTAGACAGGTCGAGTTGGACTCATTCGTTATGTCTTGGAAAGCGCTCTGGTTCTAATTGGTCTGATCCGAATTAATGAAAAAAAAAGCATTTATTCACAGTAATGTTTTATAAATTGCTTTAATGGAGGCACTCAAGCGATTACGTGTCTAGTACATTCTGTATACTGTTAAATCTAGTAAACTAATCTAGAAAATAAGAGAATGTTGTTTAAATATTGTATTCTATTTTCTATTTCTTGATAAAAATCTTATAGCTCCTAATATTTGGAAGTATTTACAAATTATTTATTTTATGCTCAAATTTATATGCTTGTATTTTACAAAACTTGTTTATATAAAAAAATTATATTAAAGATTACCTTTTTATAATAATTTTAATTATTTTGACAGTTTATACATTTGTTTATTAGATACTGTACGTCTATGGTTATTGACCTTGTAATTTAACAATGAAGAATGTATCCATATTAGTATAAGATTTATATTTAATTGAATTTACTTGATGTCTACTTCAAGATATTATAGTGATACAATGTTTGTTAGAAGCTGTTGTCCATTTTGATAATACAGCTTCATTCAATTGATGTTAATAATGTGTTTCAGAATCTAAAATTATTAATGGAATAAAGTAGTGTTGTACCTAAATATTTGTTTTATTTTCCCTATTTTATTAGCTTCATGCTGTATAGCAGGGTAGACAGATGGAACCTAGTGTTAAAACACTTCGTTCCTCTCTTTCCGCTTATATTTCGGGGCACTACATGTTGAGAGGCGGAGTTCAATTTTTGTTGATAGAGCGATAAAATAAAAATATTAAATATTTCATTCCCCCAAGGGGGAATCGAACCCACAACCGTCGTGTTTACAGTCATAAGTTCGTGATACTGCGCCACGGCGGCCACAATACTATATATATTATTATTATATAGTTAGAAACTATCGGCGTTGAGTTCTTTCACTCAACACGCAATACCTCCAAAATTCGGCAGAAAGTGGGGAACGGAGTGTCTTAGCACTAGGTTCCCTCTGCCTACCCTGCTGTGTGCGGGATACAGCGTGAAGCTGATTTTTTTTTTTGATTTTTTACAAACTATTATATTTTTAATACCGTATTATGTAGTGTGTTATTTAGTAATATGTTTATATACTTTACAATACACATTCTTGTTGACAATAACATAAGATATTTTACATTGTTTAATGAAGCTTATAAATATGTATTTTAAACCTGCATTTATATTTTGATTATTGATTTTTGTCTAGTTGCCATCTCCAATACAATAAAAAGAGTTCATCAACACCAGGAACGTTTTATTTTATGCGATGCATTTAAGTTGTAAAGTTTATTTATGATTATTAAATTACAAACAATATTATTATCTCGCGTCCTTTTTAATATTTAGATACGTATTTATGATAAAATATTTAAAAAAACATGAAAATTATAAAAAAGCTTTAAACATAATTTTAAAAATATATATTAAATAAAAAGCATATCCAAATTTAAGTTTGTTATATAAAATTTTAAAGTCCTATTATGTAAATATGATGACTTTCCATTATAACCCGTGTTAGGATTAAAATAAGTTTTACGAAAAGAAAGGTCAGAAAAAAACAACAATTTCACTGAAGGAACTTTTGATTACAGATCATCCAATTTAAAATTTAAAATAATAATTAAATGTATCGAAGAGTTTCTATATAGGCGTCAATTTTTTTTCCAAATTTGCACATTTTTTTATATTGGCATCCCATTCAATTTTGGATAAAGTGGACATAACAGTTCTAAGAGCAAACAAATGAAAATCGTCTAATTTCGATACCTCTTTAACTTTTCAAAGGCAATTCAAAATTGTATTGTTTATTTATTATTTGTTATATATCTATAATTTTTCACTGTGACGCTTACTATGTGACAAATGACAAGTGTAATTTGTAATTACACTTATTTTTGTATGTGTTTGTAAGTTCAGCTTAAGAGTAGAACGTAAATTATTTTTACTTTTTTTTTATATTTAATGACCTGATTTTGCGATGACAGGCGCAAAATAATATTTCTACTTTATGATATTATCATGCAGGCTGTCAGTGTCAAATATATAAAATGGAACATTAGTAAGTTTAACTCTATAATCAAAAAAACATGCCATTACCAAGTAATACCATAATCAAATAATAACAAAATAAATAATTTTTTTTTTAGTTTCCCGCTGTATCCCGAATTCGCCGCATTCTGGGTGTATTGTGTGTACTCAACACTTGGTGGAGCTTAACAACGCTTTGATTCGTTACCAGAGCGAGAAAATTAAAATATGAAATATTTAATTTCGAACCACAGCCTGTAATGTTTACAGTTTCATAGCAGTAAGATTTGTATTACTTGATTTTAAAATATGATTTGATCAAATTATGAATCTGAAAGCGCCATAAGAAAATTTACAGGCTATATGAATATAGTCTGTGATTTTTCGTTTGGCGTATAAATCATGTCACATGATGACATTTTACATGATAGAAATTATATTCATTTAAGTAACAGATTATTAAGCACCTTGCGCATAAGTTTATTTTTATTTATTACCACTTTTACCATTTTCAGTAAACATTGTTTTATAAAATTAGCATTTTATAAAAAAAAAAATCACTGAAAACAAATAATTTTGACAGTAGTCCATTGAGTAAATATAATATTATTAATAAAGACTGTTATTAAGAAGATCTGCCAACTTGCAATAAAAGATTGCTATTAATAATTATGTCTACGGCCTACGAAAAACTTATAAACCTTACTACTCTAAAACTAAGACTTCCTACTCGTATTTAAATCTGTTTTACGAGCAGAGTGGAGAAATAAAAAAAAAACAATTTTAATGCAAATATTCACTTAAGTTAAGGCTAGTTGTGGTGCAGGGGCCTAACGGCCCTGAGAACGCGACTGATTGTGGGTTCGATCCTCACTCGAGGAAATGTTAATTTAAATTTATATTTTCATTTCCTCGCTCTGGCGTAGAGGTAAAGCGCGGCGATAAGTTACGCCGCTCAATACACAATGCCTCCAGAACTAGGCGGAAAGTGAGCAACGGAGTGTTTTAACACTAGGTTCCCTCTGCCTATCCAGCTGTGTGCAGAATACAGCGTGCAAAGTGAATTAATTTGATTCTCTTTGTGAGATCGGAGTGCGGACCCACAATCATCTTATTTACACTAAGACACTGTACGGCTGTCCTTAAAAGTATTACCAAATGAATCATCTAAATAATTAAAAATGTAATTTAAATCCCATTAACATAGGATACTACAAGGGTTGATATGACAGAGAGTAGAGACAGAGCATTAGAACTTCTATCACTTTTACGAGGAAAGTGGCAATACAAAGATTTGCATACATACTTCTAAATAATGTAGAAACGAAAATGTGTGTAACGTATACACATTTTCGTTTTAAAACTCGTGCAACGTGAAAGCTGCGTAGTCCGTAAACTTTGTTCACTAAACTTTTTTCATATAGTTAAGTAAGGCAATATAATTATATGAATAAGTGAAAAGCTTAATCTCTATTAATATTCCAATACAAAAGAAAAATTTATAATACTGTTTAGTATTTTCTAAAACTATAAAATTTTAAATTTTAAAAATCTCCTTATCTAAAATATTGTACCTTGTTTTAGCAAATTTCTTGTAGCTCTTAAATAAATAAGGTAATAATTGAGTTTTGTTATGAATTTGAAATCTAGTTTTGTTTAAAATAAGTCCAAACACGATTAAGGTGCTGTAATATTTTCAAGGTTTTTGCTTTTGCTGATAACTCTTGCTGCAGCATCAGGTCGCACTTATGTCAACATTGCATTAAGCTTAAAATTTAGTCCTGTTTAAAATGAACCCAAATACGACCAGGGTACTGTAGATTTTCAATTTTTGCTATGATCAAGGCAACGGCATTGTGTTAAAATTTCGAACTTACACATGTATACCAATTTCTAAGAACATTCGACCACTGAATACTGAGCAAATGCCAAATTAAATTGCAATATATCTCGACATGAGTCAGGAAAACAGCAGGTAAGCTTCAGCGGCTGGATGGATTTTGACCAGGCAAAGCTAAAAATCACTGTGACTAAATTATCTTTCGAATAAAAACCGCACTAAAATCGGTCCATCCGCTGGGAGTTATGATGCCATAGGGAGAGACACACACAAACACACAATAACAGACAGATAAAGAAGTCAAACTTGTAGCACCTGTCTTTTTCGTTTTTCGTCATAGGTTAAAGATTAAATCACGCTATAGCTTATGTCTTGTAGAAAAAAATAACGTGTGTGTGTCGGGACGCTCGACAAAAGTGATAGCTTATACTAATCTCGAAGTTGAATTATTTAATATTGAAATGGTTTAACTTGGGAAATGCTTAGGTTATTACTAAAATTTTATGTATTTAAATATATATATATATATTTAAATACACAAAATACATTTTATTCTTAGTTATAATTCTCGTTTATGAACATCAGATCTTTGTGTATGTTCATTATTAGTTTAATTTCAAGCATTTAAGTTATATGCTCACTTTAACAGTATACATATGTCTATCGCACACTAAACACTGAGTCTTGCGAAGAGAGGAGAGAGAAGCCGAAGAGAGGAGAGAGAAGCCGAAGAGAGGAGAGAGAAGCCGAAATACGGCTAGCTGTGGGTTGTGGGTTAGAGTGAGAGAGAAGAAGTCTGAATGCCGCTGTCGTATGCATTAGAGAAAAGGATGCCAGAAATACAGGCGCTGTAACTACATATCACATAACTAAGCGCCCTCCTAAGAATAGAGCGTAGAGGTAAGGAGAATCGTCTCTCTACATATTCTTTTTTCTCTCTACATAAAAAGTGACCGTCAATATGCATTAAATTGTGGTGACAGCACATTAGCATGAATCACCCATTTTAAAAAAAACGCCAAATATGAAACTACATACACGTTTTCTCTTAAATTCAAATAATAATTCTTTAAGGTCATATTACAATATTATTTTGTACTACGCAAGTAGTTGCAATTTTTTATAATGAACTACTTTAGTCACCAATTACTTTGTATAATCCGGCATATTTACATTCGGTTACAATTGCTACATACCCTGTGATTACACCAGCGCCATTTTGGTTATTACAGTTTGACACTTTTTCTATTTTTACCATATGAGATGATACTGCTTACCTCCATTATAAGAAGTTATCACTTCTAAAATATATACTGTATTTTAATTAAATACACAAATAGCCTAGGACAAATATTTTTTTAGCTTCACACTGTATCTAGTTCATAGCAGGGGAAACAGAGGGAACCCGGGAACCTAGTGCTAAGATACTCCGTACATCATTAAGACACTTCCGTTTCCGACTTGCCGTAGAATTAAAGAGGCATTAAAGAGGTGGTGGAACTCAATACCTCGTTTTGCCAAGTTACCACAGCGAAAAAATTAAATTATTAAATATTTTAGTCTCTCGAGTGAGAAACGAACCCATAAGCGTTGCGTTGATAAATACCCCCTAAATTATTTTTTCTCATATATCCTCTATGTACAATGTACAATCTACGATTAGTTACATTTTTTATATATGAACAAAGAAAATAATTTCTTGGAACTCTTGTTACAGTTAACTCAGCTACATCGCTGTATGGAAAATAAAGTTGGAGGAGTTTAAACTGAATATGGTGGTCGAAGTAGATGAAAACTAAATTCAAAAACTAAGATCTTTATCTATTGTTACAATTTAATCGGTAGGTATCTACTGGTATGTAAGCGAAGCCACAGGCACAGCTAGTCTTTAAATAAATGGTATCGGGACGTATAAGTTGTACTTTTAGTTTATATGTTCACAATTTAGGAAATTTATTAAATATAAATTTCCTTCTTTGTTCCTTTTTTAGAAGTTAAAAACAATAACCTTATTACAGTGTCTGTTAGTAAAATTCGCATTAAAATATTTAACCTAGTTGAATTGTTACACTCATGTAACATACCTCACCGCATTATTTCGGTTACCTATTAGTAGTGCCTATCAAGTGTCAATTATTACAATATTTAAAATATACATTGTATTTAAAATATTGTATATTTAACTACAGGATGTTTGGGCCATAAAAGTACAAATATTGGTAACATGGTTTCTTCCTACCATTTTGCATTGTAATCCATAAAATCTCTAGTAATTGCTTACAATGCCTCCTCATTACCTATCACTTTCGACAGACCCTGGGCCTCATAGATCATTTGTGGCAACTTTCAGTCTTAATAGATTCAAGTCGTTATGCAGACTGTAGGTAGAATCATTGAATTTCCAGAAAACCGAGTAGTATACTACTAAATACTTACCTAATAAAAGTTCAAAAACGTGAAAATATTTCTTAATGTAAAGAAAAAATCTTAATCAATAAAAAAAATAATTTAAGATAATGTATTTGCAAAAATAAAATGCGTATATGTGTACTTGTTCACTATATTATTTTATTTTTATTATTATTGTTGATGTTTATCCTCCAGCTACATCTAGCCGGCCTCATCGGGTGACGACATTTGCAAAGTGGCTGGCATCAGCTGTATGAGAGGAGCTCAAGATCAAGCTCAGTGGCGTGTCATTGGAGGGGCCTATGTTTAACAGTGGACTAGGACAGGCTGATGATGATGATGATGATGATGAAATAAAAAAAAATCTGAAATAAAAAAAATAAAATAAAGATGAAGTGGACGTAAAGATAAAAGTAATTTAAAAAAAAACAAGCGCACGGATAATGGTATCAACGGACGTCTTTAATTTGTTCTTTAAAAAATAATACATCTATATTAAAAATAACAGAGACACACAAATATCCTTTCAGTATTATTTAAATTCAATTTAATATTATGTATTTGCAATTTTGATTTATAAATTAGTTTTAATGTACCTTTTTATTTTAAGTGTATATAATATACATTTTATTACCAGTAGGTATCGATAAAATATAGTAATATGTTGTGAGTATTAATCCCTCTCTGGGTACACGCTGTATATAATAATGAATTTCATTTACATTCGGCAGGATTATTTGGAGCTGGACGCTGGCGCTTATTAAATTTCGTGGAAGAGCCTGTATTGAAGCGTAGCTGTATTAAATATATACATTTATATTGATTTCCATAGAAAGCGGCCTCTTTGTTCGTCAGTCAATATATGAGTGATATAATTTTTAATTTCAAATTTCATTTTAAATTTGTGCTGAAGCTATAAATTTTAGTTACCAAAAATCAATATTTTCAAAAATGTATGTTAATGTACTATTTCCATTTTAGCTTTTGCTGGTTTAGTATAGGGGTGAATACCCATCAGATGTGTCTTTTTTTTTGAGTTGTTGAGCACTATACTTTTATCGTCCTTGCCTATATTATTCCTTGGTATATCTTGATTATTTTTGTAGCGTTTTTGTTTTTGTAGCGTGACGTGAGCATTGATCGGTCTATCAGTAAAGTTCTCTAAGATAGTTTGCGTTCAGGGCGACTAGTAGAATCCCATCCCCAACCCATCAATATCAATTATGGTATTTTAAGGTACCCCTTACAAAGGTCATTGCTTGAGTTTGTTCTATAATAACCTTATAACCTCCTCATTCTTGTAGAAAATAGCCATTTTGTTTTTGTGTTGCACTATATCAGCGACGAAACCTTCGTTTGCCCGGTTAATTAACCTGCCGATAGTATATTTCTCGACGTCAGAGTAGTAGATGATCCCTCTTGATGGATGATCAATACAGACTCTCTATCAGTATGTCTGTATGTAAGTCCCTGAGATACGTTGATCGTCGTACGAGCTCCCCCCGTTCCTCATTCTTTTCTGAAAAGGTCCACTTTCTATGCTTGCTGATGGACCAGATACAGATTAATGGGGGTGTCTATTGTGATGGAAGCACCCTTGCAACACGACCTTTTAGGAGAGCGAGTCGTCTCGCGTTGGGCTTAGTCGAATCCGTTATAAGCTTAAGTTCAAGTTTGTGGGATTGTGCTCCGGCCGTTATTTTAAATAAAGGAGTGGAAAGGGTTTCGCGTTATATCTCGTAAGCTAGCAACCCTACAAAAAATGCTAGAATTCATTATTTATAGACAATTAAATTATCTACTACTTTGTTTCATTTGCTTTTTATCGTAAAATAGAAAATAGAAAAATTTTAAGCAAAAATAACTAAGAAAATATGAGCAAATTTAATTTCGTGAGTTATAACTTTTTTCATAGAGGAATTTTCAAGGAATAATTTCCGCTACAAATTTGTTTAAGTTCATTAATTTATGTGGGTCTTAAAGCGGTTCGAAGTTGACAGGGTTTCCGAATACTCGTGAGAATGCAATAAATTTGAAGCCTTAGGCTTTTTAAAATTAAATAATTTATCATTTTCTTAATATTCCTATATTATTATTAATATATTATATTATTTATCACTAGGTTTTACCATCGCTCCACAATCATGTTGATTTTGATTTATGAGACGAAGAAATTCGTTTCATATGTTACGTTGGACGTAATGTGTTGTTAAGATTTAAATATTAGTAGCTACGACATTGCTGAAGATCATAAAACAGTTTTACGCCATTTACGAAAGTATGGGTACAAAAATAAACTTGACTTTTGGGTAGTGTTTCCATTTGCGATTCTTTGTTCTCTCTTGTCACAAGCTCACTCATTATTTATTATTATTTACAGTTATAAAGTAATATAGAGAAGAATTTACTTGGAACTTTACATAAGTATATGTAGCAAATCCTCTGCTGGATTTCTGATAGTCAGCAGTCAGCACTTAGCTTAAGCTTCAGAAGCTTACATGCAGGTATTTCACGGCTCTTAGACATCATATGAAACTGGTATATTTCCATTGTTTGCGTATGTTGAATTGAAAGCTGGCGTTGATTATATGTCGGTCATCTTACCATCGCTCACCAGCTCATCCAGCTTATCAGGAATTATTGATAAAAAGTTCTCGTCAATCCACTAGATATTTTTTTAGGCAGACATCAAAAACAAAAGGAAGAGAACGATCTAAGTACGACACATAATTATAAATACACTAATATTGACACGCAAGGCTGGATTGACGTTAATATTTTATTTAAGATGGTGAAGTAGTCCACCATAGTTACCTTTTATCATAGTATTTTTGTAACTCTCAGTGACCGAGTTGGCATTGTCTTGGCTGATTTTGTTTTTAGTGTACTTTTAAAGTTTGTAACCTATAAGGATTAGTTAGAAATAGAGAATTACCTATAATGAAATCGGTCAAAGAAATTAAAATGTCTACAGATATTACCTTTTATTTTATTAGTGTATTCATAAAACAATTCCCTTACGAGTGCCATTCGTCTGTGATTGTTTTTTAAATATGAGATTATTCTCAATAGCTATCATCGTCAGGAAAATAATATGTTAAAAAAATGTTTAAAACATAGTATGTTGTTAAGAAAAAAAATACACAACCTATTTATAATCTCTTTGTGCCTCAACGGCAAAGTGCTTCAAGCTAATTATGTTGTTGGTGTAGCGACTTTTAGAGTTGTTTACCTTGGTAGTGGATTCAGATCTAATATATAATAATAATGAGGCAACCTAGTATTAAGACACTCCGCTCCAACTTTTTCCCGGATTCTGGAGGCATTGCGTGTAGAGTGGCAGAACTCTATGCCGCGCTTTGCCTCGAAACTAGAGCGAAGAAATGGAAATATAAATTTAAGTAAATATTTCATATTCTAGAGTGTGGATCGAACCCACGACCAGTCGGTTTTACAGTCACACTTTGTGCCCCTGCGCCACGACTGGCCTCACCTTAATAATCCTTTATCATGTTCGTTAAATAGAAAAAGACAAATAATGTGAACATTTTTCTCAATAAAAATTAAATACTAAAAATATATAATAAAAAATTCTAGATGCAAAAGATTATCATTTACTCGGTAGTGGGAACAGTGGAAAATAAATGCATATAACATTTCCGAGAATATTCATTATCTTTATTGAATTTCATCCTTTACAATCGAAACGTAGTATAAATGGATTTTACAGGTCATTGGCATTTGGTTTTAGTTCATATAACAAAGGGATTTTTTTTAAAAATGACTTTTTTAAAATTAAATTCTCATTTAAAAAAAAATCAGCTTCATGTCGTATTCCGCACACATCAGGGTAGATAGAAAGGACCTAGTGTTAAAACACTCTGAATGAAAAAATCTAAATGTATATTTACATAAATATTGCATTTCCTAGAGTGCGCATCGAACCCACAACCAGTTGCGTTTACAGTTAAAACCCTTGCGCTACGACTGATTTAATTTATCAATAGTAATAGAAATAAACAGAGCAGACGGCTAGAACGTTACCAGAAAGCTTTACCGCTTGTAAGTAAAACGACAGTTAAGTATCGGAATACATTCAACAAGTGGGTGCACACTTGTTACTTCCAAGAGAACGTACGTGAGTTTGCTATAAAATATCAAAGCATATTTCTACAAATTGATAAATTCTTTTGTTTTGTCGATATAGCAATGTTTTAAAATTTTAGTTTAAAAGGATAGGAATCCTTTATACTATTGGTGCCTTTTATAATGATTGATTAAATATTACAATACATAAAATAAGCTAGAGGTATAAATATTTAGTATCGTCTGTACCAGTCTGTAAACAGTGTAAACTTTTTTAAAGTTTAATTAGGCACATATATGCACTCAATTTAAACTTTATTTACTCCAAATTTGTAAATAGAAAAAGAAATTGAAAAATAAACTGGTTTAGAAACCGGAAGAAGAAGAAAATCCTTTAAAACTGTTAAGACAATACGAGGTCATTATTTGCTAATTGACAATAGATGTGTCTTAAACAGCGGCGAGTGGAGATGGGAGTCACTTTTGATAAGATATATTTTACCAGCCAAAATTCAATGTATACGTGACCAGTTAATAAGTGAACACACAATGAAAAAGTTATGAAATACGTCATAACCTCCACATATTTTTTTTTTGGTGATTTAATGAAATAACGTTCAACATCAGCAGCTACGCAAGAAACTGAAATAGTGCTACGTCGTAGCCGCGGTACATCGTAGTAGTGGATGAGGTGCCTAGAGGAATACATTTGTATTGGGCATAATATAAATATGTACATTCATAAATTTAAGATCTGATTTTCCAATTACCATTCGTTATTTCCTCCACCTCCTCCTTAGATAATCATTTTTACGCTTATATGTTAATATATAAAGAATTAAAAAAATATATATCCGCAAATTTTAAAATTAAGTCAATTTTCACTAACGTCCTGAAAATTTTTTAAAATTTAATATCGAATATCGATGATAGAGCGGCCATACCTAATTGGTTTATCCAGACTCCGTAGTGCATCACTCATCACGCTAGCAGTGCAAGGTGCACACGTCGGGATTGCGCGCTTACATTTAAAGCGAGTCGTTACTCGTGAGAGTTTTGGACATAATATTAAAAATATAAGCATATATTTAAAATATATCGTAAAATTTTGATAATTCATAAATTTGTATGCCTTATATTATTATAAAAGTGTATAAATCAATATTAAAAAAGACTAAGGTGTGATACAATCCTGATGTGCACCCGCCATCCCGCGGCGTAGGAGCACGGTAAGTCGAAATCTTAATTCAGTTAATTTGTCTTTTTAATGTTATTATTTTTTAATTATTACTTGAGATCAAGCGAATTGAAACTACAACTTCAACAATTCTAATTACATAATGCTTATTTAATAAATGTATCGTATATCATTTCACATTTACACTTATTTATAATAAATTTTAATTGAATATTTTTAATATAGTTGAAAAAATAACACATTATTTATGGAAAACATATACTCAGATCTACGGCCACATTATTTACTGAAAAAATGTGTTTCTATATTTACTTAAAAAAAGATATTGCCATTTATATCGCAAAAAAATGCGTATTTCGATACTATAAATTTCAGATAAAGCGAGAGACCTCCAAGCTTTGTACGAAACCCTCGGTGGGCGAGCCCGACTCATGCTTGTTTTTTAAAATATCATGTTTCTCAACAGGGAAACCATTGCAAAACTGAATAAGTCAAAAAGGAAATAGATTTCTTTAACTACATGTAGTACCGGAAATTGATATGAGCATATAAAAATATGGTGGCATCTAAATAATATTGGTGGAAATGACTGACGGTTTTCATTAATATTTTTATATAGTTCGAACGCATCATACGCTTTAATTACCAAAATGTCTTATCGCCGTAAAACATGACGTCCATTATATGAACTTCGTGGTCAGTCTTTAAGCGTTTGCTACATTTTTTTCGCCCTGAGCATTTTCAGGCTTGCGGTCATATTATACAGTGTTGTTGGTTGTTTAATACAATCCTATTCGGTCCTAAGTGGAAAAGTATATATTCTATATATGAAAATAATTTAATAAGCCTATTCCAAAACAATATTATATATTCCATACAAAGCGGGCCTTAGTATCAAGATACTCCGTTCTACATTTTTCACGAAAATTCGAGTCACGTGTTGAGCTGGAACTCAACGCTACGCTTTGTGTTACGGGAGCGAAAAAATAAAAGCAATGTACATATAATTATTTTCCTAAATGAATATGAATTCATAACCATTGCAATTACAGTAAACTATGTGTACCTAAATTTATTCACCGCCTAATCAATACTTTTATTTCCCGTAAACCCATAATTATGAAATTTCTTAACAAGTTAGAACTTACAATGAAAACAAAGGAATGAGTCAGAAGAATTAGAAATTTATATTTATGATACAGAGAAAAACTATTACAATTTAATAATTTATTTTTATATTATAAAATACAAGTGAAGTTAGCTTTGTATATAAATCTATATATACATATATATTTATATACATATAAGTTCCTTTATTTCCAAAGTGTGTATGTGAGTTGTCATGTCGTGCGTGCCATCATGCTGATAGTTAGCTATTATCCACATTAATATTATAATAGAACTTAATTTGATTTCATCGAATATAATACTAGGAGTTAATTCGCTTAAAGTATCGGATATAACTATGTTCAGGTATGATGTTCACGCTCAAACTTGACAATAACATAACGCCCGAACATCGCTATATTCTATATACTTTATAAAAGTCTACCGCGACGACGCAAGATATTTTTATATTATAGAAAGAAAAAGATGCATGTTTTATACATACAAACATATCCCCTTAATCACTCCGCCTGTAGTCAGTCCGGTTGTAATTAACTTAGTCGTCGAATATGCAACCTCCTCCTTTTTGGAAGTTAGTCGGTAAAAAATTCAATTAAATACTCCGTATACGCTGCGGGGTACAGCGTGAAACTGAAATATTTCTTATTTTTATAAAATAGTTAATAGGTGCACAAAATGTACCACTGTTGTTTGTAACATACATACATTTGAATGTGAACAACATACCTACATATAGACCACCAGAAATAAATATACGAGTGGATGTATTCACGTGTTTATGTTTTAAGTGATTTTATCCTCGTTTTCACTTTGCTAAATTATAAGCAATGTTAATATTTCGAATTCAATACATTTCATAAAATACACAGCCGTTAGCCGCTAAAGTTACGCCTCGACCAAATCATAGTGTATAAGTTCCCCTTTTTGTGATTCACATTTGCTGTAAGCCGGTCGTCAGTTTCAATTTCAATTTGGTATTTAAATAAAAAATATAAAATAAATATTTTGAAACTTTCGCAGATCCAATAATGAAATTTTGTTAGATAAATAATAAAGTTATGCACATCGCTTCTACCGTCGCGCATTAAATGAATTTCACCTGCGTTAATCTAATTTCATGTTCATTATGGCCAGTCGTGGCGCAAGGGTATGACTAAACGCGAGAGGGTTATGGGTTTGGCGATTCCCACTTGAGCAAAAGAAAGAAATATTTAATATTTTCATTTGTTGGTTCTCTGGTGTCGAGGCAAAGCGCAGCGTTCAGGTTTGCCACTCAAAAATGTCCGTAAAAAGCAACAAAATAACATAATAAAAAAGAACATTATGTTTTGCCTATTTTGTGTTATTTTTCTTTTGTACTGTGTTAAATATTTTATTTAATGAATGTATGTATATGTAACTTTTAGATGGACTTGAAAAACCTCTGGGCCAAATTTTTTATTGTAATTAAGAGTATATACATCAAGTAAATAAATTTAAATTATTGCAGTTATTGCTTTTATCGCAGGCATACCATATTAACAAATCTACATTTAATGTCTTACGATAATTCCGAGCATATCGTTGGATGCTTTTAAATTAAAAAAAATAAAAAAATTAAAATTAGCTTCACGCTATATCCCGCACACAGCAGGGTAGGCAGAGGGAACCTAAAGTTAAGACACTCCGTTCCCCACTTTCTGCCGAATTTTGGAGACATTGCGTGTTGAGTGGCAGAACTCAACGCCGCACTTTTGCCTCGACACCAGAGCGAAGAAATGAAAATATAAATTTAAGTAAATTTTTCATCTTCTCGAGTGGGGATCGAACCCACAACCAGTCAGTTTTACAGTCACACTTCGTGCCGCTGCGCTATGACTGGCCTCCTCCTTTTAAATTTTGCTTGTAAATATTTAACTATTTATATTTAGCTTTTTAAGAAAAATGAGATCGATCGTAGCGCAGAGGCACAAAGTGTGACTATAAAAGGCGTTCTGCCACTCAACGCGCAATGCCTCCAAAATTCGACAGAAAGTGGGAAACGGAGTGTCTTAACACTAAGCTCCCTTTGCCTACCTGAAGCTCATTTAATTACATTTTTAATTTTATTTTGAAAAATATAAATTTCATCAATGTAGAAACTCTAAAATGAGAAATTAATATCTTTTCTATTGTTAAAAATATCATCATAAATTATAAGACTTCTCAAGCAATCTATTAGAACATTTTAAGTACCTACTTCTGTCTACAGTAAAAGGAATATGAACTTCTACGAAGCAAGGTGAATCTATGGAAATATGATTTTCAATGAATTGAGAGGCTACGTTTACGCGTAGCGCTAACATTTTATTATCAATTTCTTACATTTTATATTTTATTCATGTTAAAACTAAACTGTATATTATAATTAGGTATATTGCAGTTTATGTACATATATGTAGGTAATATGTACTTATATTTCATTACTTTAATATCTTCAATTTAATATGTATATATCTATAATATAATATTTATTTGTTTAAAAAAATTGTGCATAACAAAAAAATAATAATTATACGTATAAGAAAAATTTAATAATAAAATAAAAACTATAATAGTAAAAACCAATATTGGAAGGAAACCAGCCAGGAAACCATAGCATATTTAGGTACAATAATGTTACATTTGCGTGTGTGATATGAATATGTGCGTATATGTGTGTGTATGTCTGTGAGTATGTTGCTTAAGTATTCTTAACCCTTGCTTCTTTAAAAATATGTATATTTTTTTAAAATCTTTGTTTAAACTATTTATATTAATAAATTTCTTAAAAATAAGCACATACCTATATATTTTTAATTTTTTTACTGTATTTTTAGTACCTAGACTTATATTTATATTTACCGTCAGGGATTTTATGGTATCATATTGTAATAAGCTTTGATAGAAGATACGAAAATTATGAGCGCAATTTATTTATAATGTTTTAAATTATACATAATTTTGAATTAAGGATGTTCTAGGAAATTGTTCTTTTGCGTTGAAACACAAAAATACATTGCAGTGGCAATACCGTATCACTTTTTCATACTACAAATCTCACATCTTCTGCTGTTCTCTGTGTAATCAGCTAATATATGACATTATTGTTCAAATGTAAAAAAACGTATTTACGAGTAGAATTATCAGACTTACTCTTTTTGAATTTGGTCACTGTCTGAAGCCTTTATTTTTTTTATTTTGGTTAATAATTATTTTTTTTAATTAGCTTCACGCTATATCCCGCACACAGCAGGGTAGGCAGAGGGAACCTAGTGTTAAGACACTCCGTTCCCCACTTTCTGCCGAGTTTTGGAGGCATTGCGTGTTAAGTGGCAGAACTCAACGCCGCGCTTTGCCTCGACACCAGAGCGAAGAAATGGAAATATAATTTAATTTGGTTAATGAGGTTAAAATTTTGTCCAAGCGATGTAAAATAGCATTAATGCGATACCAAGGAGAACGATATAGAGTATAGACCGCAGATCAACTACAACAAAGGTTGAAGAAAGTACAATTTGAAGGCAATTTGTCTCCCCAAGATCAGGTTCAATAACTTCGCTATAAAAATAATCTCTAGTATATACAACAATACCGCCATTTTGATTAGTATGATCTATCTTAAAGGAATTGAAGCCTACTGCCAGGATGGTAAAACGGAAGCTTTACTCAATCAATTTTCAGAAAGAACCAAAATATCGACTTGAAAAAATATTTTTTTTTAACAAAAGTAAGAGTTAGTCAAAGTTACAGCTATCCCGTTAACATGCTACGTATGTTAACGTGATAGTTCTTTATTCAAGTTGTATATTGTAAAAATTGCTCACATTGCTCAGGGGAACAAGCTGAGAGTGAGACGTTAAAATTTCAACGTTCAACCGTACTTCTGTTGCTTCTTTTTATATTAATAATATTTACTGATAAATCATTACAATTCAATCTATCAAGAACCCCAAAGCTGTTTTCAAGATTATAAATTAACAAAATATGTATATGTAGTGTATTTGTAATAATATAGTTTACAAGAAATAAAATAAATATAATGTATAATACAAATCTATAAGCGTTCAATTATATAAAAGTAAATTCAAAAGCAAACATAACATAATACACAATAGTCTAGTCATTGTGTTTGTATATCTGGTAGATTAGCTTCATTTTAAACAATTATAGATTTCTCTCCTTATTTTTGCGATAAGCTATCCAGCAACGGGCAATATATTCAATTTGGCAAAGTCTCGTTCAAAAAAGAAAAGCCTTTTCATTTTCGGTGTCAGACTTTCCGATACATACACTGGTATGAAAGGTACTGTTAACTTCAACTTGTCAGTTGTTAATCTATTGTTCTCTCGGTTGCTCTTTTTGTACATTTAATTTATATTATTATTATTTTAATATTTAAATAATGCGTTATTCCTATCGTGGCACAGTGGCATAGGCATTTGACTGTACGTGACAGCTTGTGGGATCGATTGCCACTCGAGGAAAATAAATATTGAATATTTTCATTTCATTGCTGTGGGGTCGAGGCAATGCGCGGCGTTTATATCCTTCACTAAAAGAATTGAGTGAATTGGGATCAACTATAAAATTTTTCGAACTCAAAATTAAGCCTACTGCAATGGACGTTAAAAGCCCAGTTATTTGCTCGGATTATGGGCGACGAATGACGAGCGAATAAACCCATACCAGCTAGTAGACATTGAATAAATATCCATATGTATGTTTCATCCATATTTGCCTATTGCACATGGTGTGCTATTTTTTTAATTACATTATTAATATTAATATATTATTATTAATAAAAGTTTCTTTTTTATTTCAGAGTATCAAACTTACTAATTTTACTTATTAACTTGTTTGATGCTTCTATATACAATACTAGTGGACCTGACAGACGTTGGGCTGCACGGTAAAGAAGCGTCATATTTATTGTGATGTATTAAAAATTACGTTTTTTTTAATTATTTGATTTCATAGATACTTTTAAGGAATCTACAAATGAGTAATTGTTTTTGAGTATTTCCCTATTTCCTATTCGATGGCTAAAGGATTTGATAAGTGAACGTTATTCTAAATCACAAAGCTGGAATAGTGTATACAAAAATCACTTTTAGCCCCATTCTCAACTGAAAAACTTCCGCACATATATAATACTAAGCAAAAGCTAAATAAAATTATTTTTATTAAAAAAAAACCAAACAAGTGCAAGTCGGATTTGCTCACCGAGGTTTCTCTATCAATTTCAGTACAAGAAGTACAAGTTACAAAAGTTCATAAACTTAAGAACGCACTAAGCTAACTATAATATTATATAATTTTGTCGATTTCTGTAGCATATAGATCAATTTTTCCTTTATTTCTACTAGAAACTCATATTTCTTGCCAAATTTTATTAAGTGATCATCACTTTGTCTTAAATGTGAAAAGGCACTTTAAAAATGTTAGCAATTTAACATTAATAAATTTATGTTTATTATGAAAATATACATTAAAGTTTAACTAATTATACTTAATAATATTATATTTAATAAAATTAGGAATTATTTCAACAAAAAGAATTTGTCATCGAATTTTTAAATTTTGTTGTTATGGTAAACAAAATTACTTATTTAAAACTGTTATTTTAATGGTCCGGGTATAAAAAAATTAATAAAGAGAGCAAAAGATTGTGTTACTTGTTACACATCCAAATATACTGAATGTCCAAGCGACAAAGTTAAGTTTAAAAAATAATTATTATTTAATCGAACGTCAAAATGTAATTAGAATATTTGAAGGAATCGCTAACTCCTAATAATATACTTAGTTCATATAAAATACCGCGTAAATCTTAAGTCCAAGATGAAAGAAACCGATGGTGAAATGATATTTCCCAATCACACCTTCTAAACTTTAGTGTAATATTGTGTGATTTTTTATATTTTTATAAACAATAAACTATTTGTTTTCGTGATATTAATAACCTGATTTTTAAACGTTTTATTTTTCAGAATATTCGTTTTTGCTATTTCAGCTTTTGCTATTATATCAAATAGTACATTTTATGAGAAAAAATAAGAAGACTGGAAGATAAAAAGAAATAAAAGGCCAAATTTAATAATATATTAATTTGTTAGTAAAAAAGGGTGCCCTACTCTGTAGGGCACTTAGCAATAAAAATAGGTATCATACATATATATTTGACTATCATAGCAAATTTTGGATTTTTATACAGTCTATTAGGAGTCTGTTTTTTTTCTATTATGATAATAATCACACTGTGTCGGCGTAGACGCCGATATCTGAGAGCCGATGAGAACCGTCGTCTTGTAGTTCAGCGTCTACGACGTCTCGGCTACGATGTTCGAAGATTTTATACATTTAACTAAATTTGATTATTAAACATATCAACGTACATAAAATCTGTTTGTTTTTATTTCTTATATATATAAAATAGTCTGTTTGTAATGTAATTATATACATTATAAAGATTATTGAAAACACAACGTTTAACGGAAATACTCACACGAAACAAGGATCCTTAAAAGGTAAGAAAATTATAATTTGATCATTATTATTAAAAATTAAGAATTTTATTAGTTTACATAACAATCCTTATATTATTTTGACATACGTATCAGATGATATTTGTAGTTAAATTACTACGGATGACTTTACATTATATAAATTATAAATATAAAAAAATAACGTATTGAGTTCTATCCAACAATACATATTATTGGATAGAGCTTAAGTCGAAGTTACTTTTTTAAAAACGTGTACCGTGAAATTTTGTTCATTTATTTATACACTTCATTGTGTTCATAATCAAGTGTTAAATAAATAAAAGGTTCAAAAAAAATGTGCAGTTATTATTTTGCTTAAATGATATCCCGAGTGAACAAAAATCACCCACAGCATATTGCTGTGAATGACAGCATGATGTTGATTGAAATACAAAGTATAAAAATGTAATGAAAAAAAAAAAATATTTACAGAGTTTCAAAATAAGGCTTTCATAAATTTTTCATGTTTATGCCAAATAATAAATACGAACCAGCTTCCCGCACACAGCAGGGTACACAGAGGGAACCTTGTGTTATGATAATCCCCACATTCCGCGAATTCTATAGGCATTGTGTATTGAGTGGCGGAACTCAACGCCGGGCTTTTGCCTCTACACTAGATAAAAGAAATGAAAACATACATTTAAATCAAAATGTCATTTCCTCGAGTGGGAATTGAACCGTCAACCAGTCGCATTTAGAGTTACAGTTACATTTACACTTTGTACTCCTGTGCCACGACTGGCCTCCTCCGATGGTTATACCAAATATAAGTAGCAAGTGTCTTAGTTTAATATTTTCCTTTTTCTTTTTCTGTATTTATATACTTACTTGTCTACTTACTTCTTTGTTGTATTTATATACTTACCTTAGTGGTTTAAAAAAATATATAATAATATTATTTAATTTACTATGAATCATCGCCGCTCATATATAAAATTACGTTTATGACAAAATGGATTTGCACTCTAGGTCATACCTAACCACACACGAGCTATTTAAGTAAACAAGAGCACTGTACCTACATATATCACGTTAATATCTATTTATGCTCCAGAGGCTTTGCGTATCCTAGATCAAGCCACTAACGTTATCCTTTGAACTTATGTTTGCATCGTTACTGGACTTCCTGGTAACTGATATTAGTTTATAGGAGTAAATATTTTCATTCACATATAAATATATGTTTTTCCATACTAATATTTATAGCGTTGCATGTTTACAACGAGCAAGGATAATTAATGGTTTTCATTAAATATTTGCTAATTAAGATTACCTGCATAGAAAACACATTTTTATTTGGTTTATGTTTATGTTATGCTATATAAAATACATATTAATATTATCTATTTGTGAAATGTGTCTTTATATTTATAAATTACAATTTACAATCCTTTAATTAATAGTAAATTATTTTAGTTTAAAAGCTTAATTGGCTTGCGTTATATTCTATATTTTTGTAATAAGTAAGCTCCAAAATCCAGAGGTCAGTCGTGGCGCAGGGGCACAAGCGAGTGGCTGTAAACGCGACAGGTTGTGGGTTCGATCCCCACTCGAAGAAATGAAATATTGATATAAATTTATATTGTCAATAGTTTGCTTTGGTGTCGAGACGAAAGCGCGGCGATGAATTCCGCCACTCAACACGTAATGCCTCCAGAATTAAGTGGTTAATAGGGAGCGAAGTGTCTTGACCCCAGGCTCCCTCTGCCTACCCAGTTACTTGCGGGAAGTAAGGTCCAAAATCTATTTCCAGATTTATCATCATGCCAGGCAGAAATTATATTGTAAGGGTCACTCTTGTAATTACCACTTGGAGCTGCCGCATCACCTTAACCGCAACGATGTCGTTGACGGCATCAGTGGCGCTAACTCAAGCGTTTTCTTTTTTTATTTCGTTTAGTTTTTCTCCAACCATTGAAATAACACCACTCAATTAGTATATCGGATGCCGCTCAAAAGTATACCTAATGTAAGTATAAAATGTGTGTAATTTATATTATCTATAAGTAAGTAAGCACAAACATACCACACGTACCATCCACACCACCTGGATACGTGGTACGCCACTACCGTGTGTATGTGAACGGCTTCGTAGGATATTCGTTCGCAGAATGACCTGTGGCCTGTTGCCAGGTCGATATGACATGGGTACCTTCAAACAGCGCCTTTATTTATTATCTTAAAAACCGGCGACAAACCTGTAGCTCCTCTGGTGTTACACGGGGTCGTACGCGGAGATGATCACCTACCATCAGGTGACCCTAACGCTCGTTTGCCTTGTCGTTTTCCATAAAAAAAACAAAGATAATAATTTTGTAAGTACCTTTTTTATTTGACGTCATCTACGCATAGTTCGATTACCATTGAGAAAATGATTTTATCTTAAAGTTATAATTATTATAAATTATAAATTATTTCGGTTTCCCTGAGTAATTCGATATGTAAGATATCGGAACGAAACGTTAAGTTTCTAAAATACGAACAGTGAATTAGTTTATCTTATGATATCCCGTAAAACGATGTAAGTGCAATAATAATTACAAAAAAAAATTGCTAAATAAGCTTTCCAAATAACGAAAACTGACAGCTGGAAGCACCTACACTAAGCCTAGCTGTTAAAAAAACTGTTTTATGAAAAAAATATTATTGTGTAAAAAGTTATTGTAATAAAAACAAAATATACAACGCAATAAATATGTGGTGGCAATTGGCTATTGATTTGTTCTACTGTACTTTGTAATTGAGGTGATTCAATTACGCGTGGTTTTTTAAAATGTAAGATGAAAGTCCACATCAACCAAACTGGTACCTACTGTAAGTATTTAGGTTGTTTAAATTTTATTGATAGTACAATATTATATAAATATAATTAATTATATTATTATATTTCTATTAGAACAGTTATATTTTTTTTATTTTTAACGGGGAGGCAATTGGAAAATTTTATCACTTCATCTTTGCAAAACACTTTCATCGTACTTCAAATTAAGTATTTTGATTGCACGCTGAAACCCTACGTTAGTAAAAGTTAAGTTATATTTATTATTAAATCTAAATTGTATTATAAACTTGTATACAATTTATGATTGTTGTATAACATTTGAAAATAAAATTCATAATTGATTTTAGTTTATTTTTCGCGGCGGTAAGGGCGCCCCGCGAGGGACTCGAGCCTAGGCTTGCGGCCGTAAATGGAGCGTTGAATTATTTTATTTATACATTTTCTCAAAAAGTACACGTTCAAATGCTACATGCTATAAAAGCAAAAGATTATCTTCAATAAATTTTCTTAATGATGATTGATGATATAACTTTCGCTCGTAAGTTTTCAATATACATGTGAAATAAAAATTAATAAAACATCATCACCTTACGATTTTCAATTATTTTTTGTCACAAAATGCCAATAGATATATGGTGTCGCGGGCTTTTTTTTAGATCTAATAAGATTGAATATTTATATAAATACATACGCGCTTAAAGTAGTTTTAAAGCAATTCGATGGCGTTCCTTATTATTGTTATTTCGTTATTTGAGACTACAACGTAATGTTATATAGTCTATGGCACTTCTGAAGAATGCGGCTTTCATACACAATAGAAAGAAAGTATAAATCGGACGAGATCCGGAGATCTTAGCGCTTAAACAATCAAACAAACAAACAAACAAACAAACAAACAAACAAACAAACAAACAAACAAACAAACAAACAAACAAACAAACAAACAAACAAACAAACAAACAAACAAACAAACAAACAAACAAACAAACAAACAAACAAACAAACAAACAAACAAACAAACAAACAAACAAACAAACAAACAAACAAACAAACAAACAAACAAACAAACAAACAAACAAACAAACAAACAAACAAACAACAAACAAACAAACAAACAAACAAACAAACAAACAAACAAACAAACAAACAAACAAACAAACAAACAAACAAACAAACAAACAAACAAACAAACAAACAAACAAACAAACAAACAAACAAACAAACAAACAAACAAACAAACAAACAAACAAACAAACAAACAAACAAACAAACAAACAAACAAACAAACAAACAAACAAACAAACAAACAAACAAACAAACAAACAAACAAACAAACAAACAAACAAACAAACAAACAAACAAACAAACAAACAAACAAACAAACAAACAAACAAACAAACAAACAAACAAACAAACAAACAAACAAACAAACAAACAAACAAACAAACAAACAAACAAACAAACAAACAAACAAACAAACAAACAAACAACAAACAAACAAACAAACAAACAAACAAACAAACAAACAAACAAACAAACAAACAAACAAACAAACAAACAAACAAACAAACAAACAAACAAACAAACAAACAAACAAACAAACAAACAAACAAACAAACAAACAAACAAACAAACAAACAAACAAACAAACAAACAAACAAACAAACAAACAAACAAACAAACAAACAAACAAACAAACAAACAAACAAACAAACAAACAAACAAACAAACAAACAAACAAACAAACAAACAAACAAACAAACAAACAAACAAACAAACAAACAAACAAACAAACAAACAAACAAACAAACAAACAAACAAACAAACAAACAAACAAACAAACAAACAAACAAACAAACAAACAAACAAACAAACAAACAAACAAACAAACAAACAAACAAACAAACAAACAAACAAACAAACAAACAAACAAACAAACAAACAAACAAACAAACAAACAAACAAACAAACAAACAAACAAACAAACAAACAAACAAACAAACAAACAAACAAACAAACAAACAAACAAACAAACAAACAAACAAACAAACAAACAAACAAACAAACAAACAAACAAACAAACAAACAAACAAACAAACAAACAAACAAACAAACAAACAAACAAACTCTTCCGCTTTATTATATATTTTATAAATTATTTAAATAAAAGTGCAGAGGCACAAGCGTCTGACTGTAAACGCGAAGATTGGGTGTTCGATTTCTAAGGGAAATATTTAATATTTTCATTGCCTGGCTCTGGTAACAAGACAACGCATCATTCAACACACAATGCCTCAAGAAAACGCGTGGAACGGATTATTAGATACTTAAAGTAAAACATAACAAATAAAATATTGAAAACCCCTATCGAATTTTAGATACAAACATCTTAATAGCAGTATTATTTTTAATGAAAATATTACTATTCCTTTAAACACTATGAAGGAAAATTTTCTAGTACATAGCATTGCATTATAGACATTGAAAAATAATAAATTGAACTAAAAAATAATTTACTTTATTTTTAGACATTAAGTAATAAATATATTACTTAATGTCTAAAAATATTTTAAATTCTTTTAAAAACTTCCTTTACAATCATATTAATTTTATCGTTTCCTATTTAAACTAATGAAATGAAATGTTATACTATAATCATCGACAAATTTGTAAACTATTGTTTATGGCCGTTTCGCGCTATATTAATTGTCAACGTCAAAAAGAGTTGTGGATTTTAAGTTAGAGTCAATGTTTAAATCAAATTCCAAAACTCAAATTTTAATGAAATAATGATAACTTTTTGATTTATTAAATAATATAGTAGTATACAAGATGCACGTTCGTGTCCGTATGTTTGGCAAGCCCGACGCTATAGTCGTAGTTGAATCTAAACTTACAAAGATTGAACAACTTCGAAAATTAGTAAAAGATAAATTTAAAGTAGAGCCCAAATTACAACGGTTGTTTTATGGAGGCAAATTGGTAAGTTTCTTATTTTTTTACTTATTAATTTTTAGTTTAAGAAGCAGTTTGGCGAAATTATAGACATATAGCAATTGCAACTGCGATTTATAGATTTCCAGATAATTTATGTGTTTAAAAGTTTAATTTTCCATTACACTTGTGTGATCTGTAAGTTAATACAAAAAATCTATTTTTTGACATGATTGATTGCTTATTAATTATATTCCCTAAACATAATTTATAAGAATACTTTACAAATCCATGAAGAAGTTTTGTCTGAAAAAAATCAATTTGTTTATATAAGTATAATTTAATTCTTGTAATGAGATAAACTGTTTTTCATTTTATTTGTTTTCTTTCACTAATGTATTTCATTAATAAAACAATATTAATAAGCGATATAAAGAAGTAAATACTATTAAACTCAAAATCTTTTAGCTTGTATTATATTATTAATTGTTAATATTGTTTACTCAAGTTTTGCAGCACTGGCACATTTTTAAAACTCAACATAATAAAATAAAGTTCCTCCTTGTTCTTCCATTCTTCTTGTAAAACAAAAGATTATTTATACTGCAAACCTTTTGTAGGTATTAAAGGCCATTATGGCTCAGGGGCCAAAACATGTGACTGTAAATGTAATGATTGTGGGTTTGATTCCTCAGTGGAGTAATGATACATTTAACACTTTCATTTCCTCGCTCTGTTAATGAGTTAAAAAATGAGGTTGAATCTCACTACTCAACATACAATGCACAATAATGGGGTATGGAATGATTTAACATGCTTCTGCTGTTGGCTGCCATGACAATGAGAGATGTATCATCATTGCTGAACTCTTTAGGAAGCTAACATCAAAAGAACACTGAACACTACCTGTTGCATTTTTATAATCAAAAATCTCAAAATTTCTACAGGAATAGGATTATGGCACTACCCATAAGACGGCAACAATTCACCGATCAAAATAGCACATACTACTTTTTTAAATTTATATTACATACTATATATTATAAATAAAAAAAAAATATACCTAAAAAAAATATTTTCCTTAGGATAAAAAAAATAATTTTGCCCCAGCCTTATACATCAAATTTTAACTAAACAAAAAAGCAGCTTTACCGACTATTGAGCAGAGAGAACCTAAAATCACTCCATTCTGCACCCCTATTTCTCTCTCTCTCTAACTCAACACTGCATTGTCTACCAAAGCAAGAAAATGAATATATTTTAAATATAATTTCACTGAGTAGAGATCAAACTCATAACCATTAAGTTAAGTCAGTCAGGTGATCCACTGTCTTAAAACTAAATAAAAATAATTATTCCTTTTGTAACAAGGGCTTTTATCTAGCAAAACATGTTTAGTTCATTGGCTTCAATGGTCTTGCTGCATCTTGTATAGAATTACCCAATTTTTGCATAAAGATACAACACTGATATATTATTTAATTATGGTATGTGGCAAGCGAAATCTAAATTTTATGCAGTATAAGTTACAATAGAATTATAAATAAATAAATGTGCAAATGCAATTTTTATAAATAATTTTTCATATAATCACATTATCATGGGATTATTTTTAAACTTTTTATAAAATATATGTGTGGTGCTGGCTTTGCCACTTGGTAATTTGTGTTGCAAATTGGGCAGTGAGTGTGGATTAGAATGGAGTGAATGTTATCAACACTAGATTTCCTCTGCCAGGATACAGCAGAAAACTTTAAAAATGCATCTTTAAAATGCATGCTTTACATAATTATAATAGGAATATTTGAATATCACATAGAAGAAACTACTTAGCATTCCACATGTTTACCTGTCATTCTACCATTTTGTCATCTAAAAGCTCCCTGTGCTTGCACCTTTAAACTGCTTCACTTGGGGTACTGTACCTTTAAGTATTGTCATTGAAATACACATCAACACTGTCCAAACTGCTCTCCCTACTAAATTGAATAAATATATTTAATAATTATGTATTACTAAATTCTCAACCCTTTGCAGCTAGAAAATGGGTATACTTTTTACGATTACAACATTAAACTTAATGATGTAATCCAACTGATGATTACAAATGAACCTGAAGTGACCCAAAAGAAAGAAAAATCAGATAATGAAACACAAAGCAAAAATAATATCTTAAATGATAAGCAAGAAACAGATCAAATTCATTATATAGGTAAGATTATTAATGAATTTTAAAGATAAGTTGGTTTCTATATCTTATTCATGGAGGACGGATAAAAGGCAAACAAACCAAAATGAGGTTATTTTATAGGTTACGATTGATGGAGTTATTATAAACTACAATCATAAAATATATCTGTGGGTTTATGGAAGTAATATATATGGTGGTAGCACTGTAAATAATATAGTTGAATGATGTATATAGAGTGTATTAGATAATATAATTATGATTTAAATTTGGGAATATTGATGAAATAATTTTTATAATTATATTTCAATCATTTTATAAAATTGCACATATAAAAATTTAGAGGTGAAAAGATTAAATACAATAATACAAAATAAAGATTATTTCCATATTCAAAGCCAGGAACATGTACAGAACATTGTAGGAATTTATAGGTTAGGTTATAATATGTTATAGTATTTCCACTTATTTGTTTTTTTTCCAAGATAACGAAAAACTAAAGCAAGTTATTTATATAAATTACAATGAGACAATTCCAATATATATGTATTTCATTTCTGTATATATTATTTTCAATAATTAATCTATATTATCCAAACGATAGATATTGACAGCACATTATATCTACCTGGTGACCTAGTAGATATAAAAGATAGAGAGTATGGTGCATGGTGTGAAGCCAAAATACTGAATATAGTTCTTGATCCCAATATAACATATGACGAAGGAGAAGCCAATTTGAACACCAGCTTCGTAAGTGACACAGAAAATGACCTTGAAAATAAACCACCAAGTACAGGCTCAGACGAGGACATTAAATCTAAAAAGAAAGGTATTGCAAAATATTTTTCAAAACAAACAAAGAGTAAAAGGCATAAAGATAAAACTGACAAAGTAAAGATCAGTGATGAGAATATATTATATAAAGTGCAGTTGGATGCAGAGTAAGTAGAATTGAGTATTTGTTTTTATTTTTACTGTGACCATAATTAAAAAATATAAGTTAATTGATTAAAATTACAACTTTCCTTTTAGCTTTAATTGTGTTTAGCATTATCAGGATAGCAACAGGGAATCTTGTGTTAAACAGTCCTTTCCCCATTTCTTCAATTTTCTACTATCATCAACATTTTGTCCTGTTACCAAAGCAAGGAAATGAAAATATCAGATGGGAGTCGAACCCAGAACTATCACGTTAGATGCTGTATGGCTATGCCACAACAACCTTTTGATTATAATACTTTTTGGGAAATACATATATTTTTTTGTTGTTTAATATATTTTCTCTACAAAATAAATAACTTTTAGTGAGGATGACTCAAACTTGTTTTGCAAATTCAAAGAAATAAGACCTAGAGCTAAACGAGAGGTGAATATCAAGGATATTAAGGTGGGACAGACATATATGATTAATCACAATACTGATGAGCCATTAGAAAAAGGAGATTGGTAAGTTTATTTTTTTATTCTTTAAACACATTAAAAAATATATTTTAGTAGGTTCTTCATAAATTATTCAACATGACAAAAAATTACAATGGAAAATTGTAAAATATTGAAAATATTTATAAAATTGTGATTTATTTTTTATTTTTCGCATAATTTAGTTAATATAATGTTTGATTTTGCAGGTACGACTTCAAAGTCGATGAAGTAAAAAAATTGAGAACTAGTTATGAATTAATAGGCACATTGTATTTAGGACCAGACTCTGTGCCTCAAAACGATACTAAAGTGCGAATACATGACAAAATATTTGCCATAGAACAACCTGTTCCCATTGCTGAAAGAACGGAAGAATTTAATAAAATTATACCTGAGAAACGTAAGGAATTATTTTACTCTAAAATAGTATATATTTATTTTTTTGGTGATGTTTAGTTTTCTCTTGGTTTTTAATGGGAATTAGTTATTGTATACAGATTATAGTAGTCTGTCGTGTAATTTGACATAGAGAGGAAAAAAATTTACAATTACAAGTAAACATTTTATAGATTTTATAGACACCTGCCGTGGGGCAGCCCCCAAACTTCTAACTATAAACACTGCGCTTGTGGGTACGATTCAAACTCAAGGAAATGCTTTTTTTTTCATTTCTTGAGTGCTGCAGGGAGTTCCGCCATACACACTAATTAAATGTCTTGAAAATTTTAAATTCCCTTAAGGGTGCCTCAGCCTAACCCCTGCTATACACTGAATATAACATGAAAAAAAAACTATTCTTTGTTGTATAGGATCAAAACCTCTCGATTGCTTGAAATGTCGTGACGATGAAGATGCGCCATGCAAACAATGCGGATGCTATCTGTGCTCTGGAAAAGAAACTCCAGAGAAGGTATTTTTTTAAATCACCAATAAACCATTATATGTACCTAAAATTTATATTTTTTTACAATATGGCTAAGCTGTATTAAACTTTTATTGTAAAATCGAAGTAAAAAATTAAACACTGATTGAATTCTTAACTCTAAGCCCCTCTCTAAGTCTCCTTTTCCATATGGAAGATAACATCAAATATTATATCAAACTAAAAAAAAGTATAGATTGACTTTAACATATTAAAGAACTAATATGATCTTTTAATTAATCTTTAATCTTTGATATATATAAAAAGTGCCATATAATATGTATTTCAAATATTTCCTTTTCACATTTAAGATAGTGCTATGCGACGAATGTAACCACGGGTTTCATATGAAATGTCTATCACCCCCTTTAACGGAACTACCCGACGAAGACTGGTACTGTCCGTCTTGTAAACGGGACCCTAATGACGTCATCGCACCAGGTGCCGCCAAACAGACGAAGAAAAACAATGCCTCTAAAACTAACAGGGATTGGGGAAGAGGGATGGCGTGCGTCGGTGAGTTTATTTATTCCTTTGACAGGAAGAGTCCAGCAAGATAACCTTTGGAAAACTGCACTGGCTTCTATTAAATCGTCTGTTTTACAATTATTGCATTACTTTTGAGGCCAGTCATGGCGCAGGGGCTCACGCATGCGACCGTAAACGCGACATGTTGTCGGTTGGTTCTCCACTCGAGGAAATGAAATATTTAATATTAACAATTCTCTGCTCTGGTTCAAGACAAAGCGCGGCATTGGGTTCTACCACTCAACAATGACTCAGCAATGCCTCCTAAACTTAACCTTAGATCCTCTCTGCTTACCCTGCTGTATGCCGGATTGGGCAGAGTGAGGCCATATTACTTTTCATCAAAGCAGAAGCGTGAAGCCAGTGCCGTTTTCCTATCCTTGTCCTGATAGTTAAAAAATAGTAAAAATAGTACTCATACAAGCATATACATTATTACAGGTAAAACCAAGACATGTGCCATGCCCGCTAACCACTTTGGACCAATACCTGGCATAGAAGTAGGAATGTGTTGGCGATTTAGAATACAGGTATACATATTGTAGCCCTATTCTGATGTATAGTATTATTGTAAAATTGATTATCATGGTGTCATGATTGTGGGTTCAACCGTTATGTAGTGAATGAGTTTATTTTTTATTTTCCTTTTTCCCTTTTTGATTAATCAAAGACCTGTTTTGTGCAATTATATTTCTGTAGCTATTTGCAGAGAGGAGTGTTTTGACACTACTAGATTCTTGGTGCCTACCATGCTAAGAAAATATGTATAAAAGGCACTTTAATTTGTATTTTTTTAAATATTTATTTAACAGTTTTAACCTATTTTAACCTCAAAGGAATAATATATAATTTCAGCTATCAGAATCTGGAGTGCATAGACCACCTGTGTCCGGTATACATGGAAGGGACGTCGAAGGAGCTTATAGCATTGTGCTCTCAGGTTAGGTTATCTACTTTATGTATTTTATTTTGAAAGTTGTTTCTCATTTAGCATCGTTTTAAGAGAAAACCTAGAGCTAAGGCGTTCCATTGCGGCTGAATGGCGAAATCTAACGCCGCGCTTTGTCTTTGGCTAGAAAGGGAAAATAAAAAGAATTAATACCCACGAGTGGGTATCGAACCCACAATATCGTTAGCGTCTAAAGACATGTAAGTATAAATTAAGTGTAACATAAAAAAGATAACAATTATCCTTAGTTATGTTAGCGTGCAATTCAAGTACAACATTAACCCTTTCGCTTCGGCCCATTATATGCAATGCATAGGTCTAGTATGTCATCAGTGCCAAATTTAAATAGGGGGGGCATTAAAAATTTTGGAACGGTTAAGGTGGGGCATGGCAAAAAAACATTGGGAAACACTGTTCTGGAGTATGACTTTCATAAATGTGTATGTTTGTGAAGAATATTATAGTATTTTTGTGTATAAATTTAATTTATTGTAATTGTATCTATTTTATACAATAAAAAAAGCTAAACCAACCGAACTAGAAGCGTTTCGATTCCTAATAAGTAAGACTTCGATTCAAGCAATGTTCTAAAGAGCTTTCACTATATTTTAGCTTATTTCGTTATTTATACTTACTTTCACTTACTTTTATTATTATTCACACTAGGTGGCTATGAAGACGACGTCGACAATGGCAATGAGTTTACATACACTGGAAGTGGAGGTCGAGATCTATCCGGCAACAAACGTACAGCAGAGCAATCCTGCGATCAGACACTCACTAGAGAAAACAAGTAGGCATAAATATTATTCCTACATACTATTCTTTTTAAGAAAGTGTATATTTTTTGTTTTTTTTTACCTCAAAATTTATCCCCCATATAACAAGGTGGGCAAAACGCTTGAACTTAGTGATACGGCCTCAATTATATATATATGTGTGTATATATATTAATTATATCTATATTATTATATCAGTAGTTTACATATGCATATTATATATTTATGTAATTAGCAACTTTTGTACACAAATATTAATTATATATTTTTTTCATAAAAGAGCACTGGCACGTAACTGTGCAGTCAAAGAAGTAAATGAGAAGGGCGCCGATGCAGGTGAAGCATGGAAACAAGGGAAGCCCGTGCGTGTGGTTCGCTCGTACAAAATGTTGAAACACTTTCCGAAATACGCACCCAAGGAAGGAATACGGTATATTTATTATATTTATTTACTTACAATATATAAAAGACACATATTTATCATATCTAATATGTTATAGTTATGGAAATCCCACATAATTTTATTTGTTAAATGTTTATAATAAACAATATCAAAGTTTCTCTTGCTTATTAATAATAAGAACATTAGAAATACATACATATATACCTATATATTTTATATATAAATATCAACGTGTCTATAAAAAAATAATATCTTTTCAAATTTCAGCTACGACGGCATCTACAAAGTGGTAAAGTACTATCCTGAGAAGGGTCTTTCGGGTTACCGTGTATGGAAGTATCTTCTACGCAGGGACGATCCCATTGCCGCACCCTGGGAACCTGGTGCGAAACACTTCCCTATCGTGGTATGATATGTCATTATTGAAAATTACTTTTATTTTAGAAATTGTACTTAATACTCGACCGCTTGGGAGCCGTCCAACTAAGCCATACGTTCTTGTTGAGTTACGTCGAAATTCTTATAAACTTGTTAGAACGTATTTATGTTGGTATTTTATTTTTTAAATATAAATTTAAAAGACATAAAATTAAAAAAAATCCAATGACTAGATGAGACTCCACGACGAACGTCCTCACAATACTTGTGTCATATTATAAGTATATTTATGTGTAACAAACTGTATTTTTACAATTTTGTTTCCCTTGAATATAAATGGCCTTTTTTTCCGTACAATTTTGAAAAAATGCAATTTTAGTGCCTCCCTACCTCCCTCCCAGCTAGCAATAGATAAGTTTGATCCTCACTAGAAAAATATTAGACTATTTTCAGCTAGTTATATATTGTATTGCACATATTCATATTCATTCATTGAAAATTTTCTAAAATTGCTGAAATTGCTGCTAAAATTCCTTGAAAATTTCGTTCTTTGCTTCCGATTGGTCCAAATACTAATGAATTCATTTAAAAATATATTGTATACAATTTTAGTATCCAGATGGGTACTTAGAGGCGGAAGCGGAGAAAAAAGCTCAGAAAGAGAAAAAAAGTAAGCCCAAGGTAAATAAAAAGAGAGCTTTACGCGAGAGTAATCAAACATCTTCGGAATCGGAGACATCGCCGCCATTGAAGAAACGCAAGACACAGGAACAGAAGAAAGGTATTGTTAAATTTCACTTTTATGTTATGGGACACCATAAGCAACATTTTAAAATTAAATTCTATATATCTATTATTTTTATGTCGAATATATAATGTATAGATAAATGGAAACAATGTTATATTTTTTTTTATTACTATATTATTTTAAATTTACAGAGAACGGTAAAACGGCAGAGCCCAAAATCCCGAGCATGTTTATAAAAAGCCCTAAATCTAAAAAGAAAGATGAAAGCGGGCTGAGTCCAGAAGAGAGAGCCTCCATTGTGGCTGACACCCTTAACAATAAATTGTGGGATGAATGTCTACAAATATGCCAGACTCAGGGGAAAAAGGTATTTAATAATGTTAATCAAATTATGTATTTTTTTTTGTTACTTTACTCTTTATCCCGACACTGACACTGACACAAGACATTCTATTCTCCATCTAATTTTCGACGTGGCTAAATTCAACTCGTTTGTCGTGCTGTGTCTTGCTACTAGGAAGGGGAAATGAAAATAATTAATTCCTGTGAGTTAAAACCGAACCCACAATTGTTACACTAGATTATCTCTGCCTCATCTGTTGCTTTATACAATGTGAAACTAAAAATAAGATTAATTTTATGTTACATTTTGTTAATAGGAATTCATCGAGCATGTAACACAAGTTTTCCTGTGCATAATATGTCAAGATGTCGCTGTCAGTCCGGTCACGACACCTTGCTTACACAACTTTTGTATGGTATGTCAATATTTTTTTAAATTCTTACAGGCCATTTGAAGATTATTTTCTAGTTTTATTTTTGGTCGACGGACGGAGTTTTTTTCAGTTCATCTCATCAGAATTGCCTTCCGAGCCGGTGCTGCCGGTGCTTCACGTCGGTCTGACACTACTGATCTTTCTATGTAACTTGATGTTTCTAGAGTTCTTGTAATTACCTAATTGAATTAAGAATATGTTGATATTTTTTTAAGTTAGGTATAGTTTGAATTAGGAAATAGTACAAATTTAATTAAAATAGCGCCAGTAGTTTTAGAGATATAGGTAAATTAAGAAACATAAGTAAGTAGTAGTAGAACCTGCATTCTTTGAGTTCGCTGTGAGTTTCGTTTTTAATACCAATTTGAAGTTGAATTATTTTCTTTTATAGGCGTGAAGCTTATATATAATCCCGCACTCAGCAGGTTAGGCAGAGGAAACCTTGTGTTAAGACTCTCCGTTCCCCACTTTCTGCCGAATTCTGGAGGCATTGCGTGTTAAGCGGCAGAACTCACCGCCGCGCTTAACCTCGGCACCAGAGAAATGGAAATATAAATTTCAGTAAATATTTCATCTCCTCGAGTGGGAATCGAACCCACAACCAGTCGGTTTTATACTCACACTCCACACATAATAAATATATTATAACATCATAAATTAAAATATTAATTATATTCTATTTTATTAAAATTTTAAAAGAAAAATATGTTGATTGTCATATTAATATATTAATTGCACTTTAGACAATATATAATCGGTAAAAAATATTTCAGGCGTGTCTGAAATTGGCGTTCAAGTCTACCGAGTCACAGACATGTCCTTGCTGTCGACAGAATCTATCTAAAATGGAAGTTACTACAAACGACGAATTAATGAAAGCATTACGCACTATCCTTACAGGATACGATGTAGGAAAAAAGTAAATAACGATGAAACCAATGAAATGAACTGACTTCTACATTTGCGTACTAACACAAGACTTAACTAAGGTATTAACAGTAAATATATAGATTTTCTATCTTTAGCGTGGAATGTCATTCTTTCTTGCCAAATGATTAAATATTCTTGCAAATTGAAATTGCAAATATCCCCAAAGAGATGATAACACCATAAATAAAGCAACCAGCATATAAGACTTTCGATGTAATTTGATAAGAATGAATAGTTCTTCATGTTACCGTTCCCGCGATGTGAAATCTATAACGACAACAGTATTTCACTAAATATTTACTTTTAATATCTTATTTTATTATTAACTAAAAATCAATTTTAGAAAAATAATACGCAGATTTAGCCAATGCAATATCCATTTACAGCTTAGTATTAAGAGCACATTTTTTTCATACATCTTGATGTTAAATTGATGTTGTAATTGCACCTTTTAAATAATGTAAATGTGATATTACTTTAGCGCTCAATCTACAGGACAAGACATTGGCCAAAAACTATATACAAAGAAAATCTACTGAATATCACTACATAAGTCTTAAACGATTCAACTGATCTACGTTCAGTCTTTTTCTAGAAGAACTGTAATAATCATAATAATAGATACAGTGTTGTTTAACGACTCTAGATAAATTCAGTGCATTTTCTATGTATTATGTATGTAACGTTCTATCCCGTTCACATTTTAGTATAGTAACTTTTTTAAATACATCTGAATGTCAATTGATGTTTGTCGTACTTATTTATAAGCGTTTGAACGGGATACTTCATTACTAACAGTTTTACTATAAAAGTTTAGTTAAAATCGATGTTAGCACAAGGTCTAGTATAAGTATGCAATTAATTTTATCTCTAACTTAAGTATTAATAAGTTTTGGATATATATCCATATGCAACGAATATTGAGTACAAAAACGTTCAATTTTTTTTTATTCAAAATTAAATTGAACGTTTTTGTACTCAAAATTCGATGCAATAACATTGTATTAGATAAGTATACATATTAATTACTAACTATTCCAATGAGTCATAGGAAATTTTAATTTTTTCGAAGACATTAGTATGTGATAAATATACACTTTATATAACAGCTATGAAATTATAATGGGGAATCCCATTATATAAATCGTTCAATTTAAAATTTTAATTTTTCCGCTTCTTTTATTGTTTACAGTGAAATGTGACGAATGCGACGTCACATTCGATAATATGATTTTTAATGGAATTTATACTTAACGTTTTTATGATATTTAGTTTAAATTTATTTGCAACAATAGATCCGAATGCATCTTTTTTTTTTTAATATTTGCTTTGTTATAATTAGGTGTTGATAGAAATAATTTTGTTTAATTTTTTTCTCATTGATTATCATTGGATTGCAACAAAGGTAATTTTAATTTGAACCTGATTTAATTTTTAATAAGGACACAATGCCATGTGCTATTTGAAATGACTTTTTATGTAATCAGTAAGGGTAGGACGTTTTAATTAAAATATACAATGTAAGATATCATTTTTAAAGTTAAGTTCCCACAGACAATAAGAATTTTAAACATAAATAATTTGTTTTAAGATGAAATTTCCTTCAAACATCCTGTTTTTGCTTTTTTTAATTATGGCAATGAAAATAAAATTATTTTTTTATTGTTTGTATTTACATTTCAGAGTACAAAATAATTTAAGTGTTGATTGATTTAATGCTAGCTTTATTATTAGTATTATTTTAAAGACCCACACTTAAGTGAACCCTCTTATAACAATAAATATTTATTTAATTGGCCGTCACGGCGCAATGGAACGATTGTGGGTTCGATTCCCACTCGGAGGAATGAATTATTTTGATTTCCTCAGTCTGATAACAGGACAAAGCGCGGAGTAGAGTTCCGCCACTTAACACGTTAGATATTCAAGATTGGGCTGTGCATGAAGAGCAGAGGGTTACAGCCTCTTCTACCCTGCTATATGAATGATACAGCGTGAAAATATAAAATAATTTAGTTAAACTACACCCATTTTCAAACAATATAATTTCAATATTTTTGAGAGATTAATTTTCTTTAATTAATAGCAAATATTAATTGCCGACCATTTTAAATGATTTCGATCGTTAATAGTAGTTAACGAGTGTAAAAGCTATCTTACTATAGATATGTAACGGACGTAACTTTGAACTGGTCTAGTTCAAAAGTTCAAAAGAACTCAACTCCAGTGACACTTGCATAAGCACATCGATATTACGATCGTAAGATATTAAGTATTAATTGATGTTAGAATAGAATCTCGGTGTCTATTACTTAATATTTAACTGTTTAAATTTCAATAATACATTAGCAGGCCATTTTTTTTTTGTTTTGGTTTTAAAATTTGACGTATTAATTGTGAAGAAATTCGTTTATATTAATAAGGTTGTTTATAAAATAAATTGTTTTTTAAATTTGATTACAATTATGACAAATGTTGAGTTGCCTAATAAATGTGTCTATTAAAGAGGTAGTTTTATTTTAAATGGAATTTCCTGAATATTTTAAGATCATTTTGAAAATGTTGGAAAATGTAGACCATGTTTGTTTCAGGAGCAGATTTTCCTCTAGTGGATAGTAAACCCACAACCGGAGAAAGTTTTACTTCCATCCATGCATGTCACTAAATATTTCCTTTACAATTTCTTTTCAATATTACACACATATTTATTTATGGTGTATAAATTTCTTTGTGTATAAATTCATTATACTTCGAATTGAAAAAGTGATAATTTAATGTTATCATTTCATTTATTTATTACAAGGTTCATTACAAAAATGACGTTATCGCGGCATTGGAGCCCCATTATGAAGTGTCTACACACTTCGAGGAGTGCTTGAAGATTTCATTTTGTTTATTTTTTTTTTTCAAAATGACGAAATATGAAATGGGTTTCGATATCTTAATTGGATGTCTAGTGAGAGTAAAAGTAAGGAAAAAGTGAATTTCTACTTTTATTACTGTGTAAATTGTATGATTATCGATTATTAATATAATATGGTAAATATAGTACATAGTATAATATACTAGAAATAAAGTACATTTTTTTTAAAGAACCATTCTTTACTAGTTAGGTTTAAATTATTTGAAATACAAAAAAATTAGCCACCTTCATGGACTCTTTTTTTCGTTTATAATTATAAATTGAAATTATTAAGTACATCTTTTGTTTCAGAATCTAGTCGGCTAGAGGCCAAATCGTAAAGTTGTGTTAGTTTAAATAAAGATAGAGTGTTATTTATTACGTTTGTAAATTATCGCTGCCTCGACCACCTACGACAATGAACAATGAATACTGATACAGGATCTGTGAAAATAAACAACTAATTGGATATTTTCAATCGCCTAGGAATAGGAAAGGAAATAAAAAAAAAACTTTTTTATTGATATCTATTTATTATGGGTCACAATCCCATACATAATAATAAGCTCTGAGCACAATATCACGATGTATCAACATCTTGCACAACGTAATTAAACCAAGACATTTCCTAATGAATACTTCTATTATAACATCACAGATTAATTATTAATAAAACGACCGGATTTCAGTAGTTCATATGGATAATAACAACATGCTGTAAATATAATGTAGGTTTTGTTTCCTTTAATTCGTTTGAAGATATCGGATTTTAAAAAATTTGATATGTTTAATTTTTTTGTCAATTTACAATTAATGTTTAAATTATGATATCTTTAAAAAAAAGATATTTAAATTAATAACTCATTTATATATCTATCTATACATTGTTAAGACCAACGCTGAAGCGCGACCTTAGGCAGATCCGGCCAATATAACAAGAATATAAATAAAATATCGAAGGTAACAAATTTAGGATTATTACAATATTAACAAACAATTATAAATTAATAAAATTTAGTCAATACACAGCCTCAGGCACACAAGAAGACATTAAAATTTAAGGTTATTATATATGTTATTATATTTATTCATATATGTACCAGCACATAACGTAGCTCGGGTTGGGATGGAAAACAAAATGAAATATATATGTATTTTTAATTTAAGGAATTCCTCTTGTCTAACTGAGACCGACTATATATATTAGTGGAGGAAGTCCAAGTGTACTTATAAACTTAGTCTATCGAAATGCCTTTCCGTTTCACGACACATTATCACTGTCAATATAATACTATGCTTAATACTACGCTTACACTCGTCTATATTACAATACGCGGCTTTCGGGAACTATAGCAATCCGTGTAATAAGTAACAGGTTTAAGGGTTAGGCGGTGGATTTTAATATTTCTAATGCAGTTTCGGTGCGTCACTATTTTTAGATTGTATGTTAAAAGTCAAGGAAGACGCGACCACAACTTTTAATTTGCTTATAAATTATAACGTCAATCGAAATTTCTATTATATTTTATTTTAAAAAATAAAACTAAAAGAAAGATAACGGAGTTAGACTGCAAATTAGACAAGGTAAAGAATAAACGACATGGTGCACAATTAAGCGTTTTGTTTTGGCGTAACATAATATTCCGATAAGTATTTATAATACTCTTATTTACATAATATATTACATATTTAACACAAATTCAAATAAAAAAAAACAAAAAATGTCTCAACTATTCCTAAACCTAGTAGTGAAGTCCGAGTCGCAAGTTTGCTAGCGTACTTTGTATGCCGGACGGCTCTAGGATAATGGCACTGATACATAACTATTAATTACTTTAAGGCAGTAAGCTTGGTTCGGTGACTGCGGTGAATGGTGCTTCGGTTGCGTTGAGAACGTGCCCATGGCCGGAAAACTTGGAGATGATGCCCTCTAAAGAGGTCCAGGTGCCGACAACAAGTCCCAGGGCCCCGAACAGTACGACGATGGCGTTTTTAATGATCATCCTGATCCTTTCGGAGTCAGATACGTAATACCAGTAGGTGCAGCTTTGTATGAACGCGGGGAAGGCGAGCCCCAGTGCGGACAGGCACAAGGCGCCAAACAGCGATATAAAGAGATCCAGCTCCGGCACGGCCGCGGCTATTCCAACTGTAAAGTGCAATGTAAACATTTAATGAAAGTAGGTACAATAAAAACATTTTAATTTAATATTTATATGCTTACAATGTGAATTTATATTTAACTTTCTATTCTTTTTTTACTGTTTAACAGTAAGTTAAAAAGAATCATTTTACCCGCAAAGATTGAAAACTAAATATAAGAAATGGTAATAATCGTATTGATTCATGTAAAAATAACCGTGTTTTAGGATCTCTGAATAAAAAATGGTATCAATGAACAAAAAAATGTTCAACTTACAAGTAACCAGCACTATAATAGTCCTCAAGATGTATTCCCATAAGAGGCGATGGTTGCTGTTCAACAGACGGACGCCGATGTACTCGTTCCACAAGATGTCGATGGCCACGTAACAGGCGAGACCGTGCGTGATGAAGATGGCGAATGCCAGGAGACACTGAACCACGCTCGCGAGCCTGGTTAAAAATAAAAAAATAAATAAAACAGAAATTAAATATTAAAATTCTTATGAAACCTTAATTTTTAGTATGTTCAATTCAAGGACGTTTCAAATTATACAGTGTTTTAATTCTGTTTTTAAAATCTAAACGTTAGGTATTACCCGGATAAAGCATGCACTTTGCCATCCATCGAAATTGGAACCTACTCAAACATTCAATCTAATCGTCAAATGTCCAGTATTTTTTTTTATATTAGATAGATAGGCCAGTCGTGGGGAACGGAGTGTCTTAACACTAGGTTCCCTCTGCCTACTCCGCTGTGTGCGGGATATAGCATGAAGTTAATTTAATTAAATTTTTTTTTAGATAGATATATTAACTACGCACGTCTCAGTATCTGAAGGCAGGTTGAGAGTGATGCTGCCAGCAGCCTTGCTGCCGTATTGTAAGTAACCGAACAGTCCCATCCCCACGTACAGTATAATGATGCTAATCATAGCACGATTCAAAACTCCGAATTTGCCGACGAAGTCCTTTGGAGTTTTCATTTCATTTTCCAAAGGTAAAATCTGCAAAAAAAATTAATTATAAGTAAAAAAATATTAAACATATATTTTTATACGGTAATAAGTTTCAACGTATGTAATTAGTTAATGCGTTGTAAGTTATCGGCACCTACTAGGGCAAAATAATAAAATACGAAATGTGAAATGCAAAATTAATAATTAACATAATACTATCACTTGTTATTTAATTAAATGGATACCTACTGAAGTATTTATATTACAGTAATATAATTCCAATAGGATAATAATTTATATCAAGAAGCACTTCCATAAAAGATCCTTTTATTGTTTTCACAAATAACACAAACTGGATACATACCACACCAATAGCTTCCAAAGCAAACAACACGGTGCCGAAGAAGAGCGGGAAGTCTCCAATTTTCCCAGCGGGCAATTTTCCTTCTAACGAGGGTGTATCTCTGAATATGTAATACAAAATGATTGCGAAACTAACGATGGTCACCGCGTTGGCTATAGCCGAGAACGGCGCCAGGTACTTGAGATCCTTAACCCAGTTGATAAGAACCAGAGGCAGGAGGATGTATAACATCACTTCGGTGACGGTTACAGACAGTTTGAAGTGTTCTATCAGAACGTAGTGAATATTTTCGGACACAAAAACGACGTACACGCAGCAGGTGCCGATCTGATAAATAAGGAGGAAAGCGTTCACGACGTGCCTGTAACAATATATAAAAGTATTTTATAGATATATTACAAGTATATAAGAGACAGTCATTGCGCAGGAGCACAAACGAGTGACTATAATGCGACGAATGTCGGTTCGATTGCCTTCATTTGCTCTGTTACCAAGGAAAAAAGCGCGAACGAGTCCCGCCGCTCAACTCTTAATGCTCTGAAAAATACGTGGGGAACGTAGTGTCTTAACATAAGGTTCCTTCTGCCTACTCTGCTACATAAGGGATACAGCGTAAAGCTGAAAAAAAACAATTCTGTTGTTTTAGCAAAAAATAAACAGTAAACAAGTAACATTGAAAAGGAATAAAAAATCATAAGATCGGTGTATTTGTATTCACAGATCAGCGCTCCTGGTTATGTAAATTTATAATTAACCCGTCTAGAAACGGCCTTCACATTATAATAATCAAACGAGTACGATGTGAATGTTGATGTTGACTTGCAGAACGAAACTTCTAGAGTACTGAAGGAAATTTAATGAATATTATTTGCATACATAAGTATACGAGTACGTATAGCAAAGCTATCAATTTATAAAAAACTCTTCCTTTGCTGGCAAATAAATGACACTACTATTACTAATAATTTGGTAAGTAGGTTCCTTGTGAAGTTTAGGAAAGCACCAAAAGTAAACGAGATTTTACTCAAATTCTATAAAATGTATTAAAATATTAAGACTGTAAATTATTTATAATCATTTGCACAAATCATCATTCCTGTATAATAATATAATATATTTCTGTGTAGAACTTACGCGGCGTAAGGTGCACAGGACTTGCACCAGTCTGGCCCTTCAGACAGCGCCGCCTCGGCCGCAGCAGTGTACGTGAGGGAGGGCACTTTCCGCCGCTTGCATAACACGTAACAAGAGTCCAAGAGCACATGTATGCAGTATGTGCACAGCACCCCGATGACAATGGTCCCGATAGTACCCACTACGTACCCCGACTTAGAGAAGGCGTGAGGCATTGCTAAAATACCCGTACCTAAACTGCCTTTTAATAAATGCAGGAGGGTTTCTGTATTTCTGCAACAATATTATACATACATATAGTCACAGTGCTGATGACATAAAAATTAAAGCATTCTATATTATAGTTATAATATATATGACACAAAAATTAAATAATTCTATATTAATATCATATGGGTAACATTAAAACTAAATAAATCTATATTACAGTCAAAGTATCAATGACTCAAAAATTTAATTATTGGGGATTCCCTGTGAAATGCCAATGTGCAACACTCAACCGAATCACACTTACCGAAATCTTGACAAAAACTAAAAGCATTTTGCATATTTCATTGCCAAAAATAATGGTATGTAAATATTATATAAGGTACCTGCATACAACAAGAACTGTTAAAGTTCTCAAGATTTTGAAGTAATCTAAACTTAAGCCGAGTACCTACTTTTACTCGTAGATTTACATAAAATCAGACTATGTAATATCAGATAAAATTGCTCCATATCCACTAATTACGTAGGCATGTAGATAAAACGCTAACACAAGCGTTATGTTATATAATGTTTATAATTTACATTTATAAGCTATATACATAGTTTATATATTTTAATAAGAGAGCAGTTACCTCTGTAATCATTGAAATTGTTAATAATATATGCAAAAAAATATTATTATTTATAATTTTTCTTTATATTTTCAATTTAACACCCATTCTTTTTAATATTTCAAAGCATAGCGTATAATTATAATATAATTTTTATCTATAATTAGGGCGCTTACTTTTTTTTAATTAATAACTAAGTACATAAAACCAGTTCAATATTTTTATTAGATTGCGTTCTATATATTTGAATATATAGAATAATATTGGTAACAGATACATTTTTTTGTATAAAAACATTTACCAATACACGATAATGGACGTAATATAAAATAATAAACTATCAATCTTTATACACATACTTATCCACGTTCTATGTGACAAAAGAATGTTTTGTTATTACGGAAATTACACGTACTTATAGAAATATAATATTTTTATCGAACGGTTCATAAGCTGATAGAGCATTTTAACTAATGAACGTTTTAAACGTTCTATAAGCGTTTTTTTATGTTCTGGGTAGACAAAAGTAAATAATGTTAAGACACTCCATTCCTCACTTGCCGCCGAATTTTGGAGGCATTGCGTGTTAAGTGAAATTTAAATAAATATTTAATTTCCTCAAGTGGGTATCGAACCCATAACCAGTTGTTTTTAAAATTCACTGGTTGTGAGTTGTCAGGGCACACACACAACTGGTCTCAATTAATTAATATTTTTTTTATTAACATAATTATTATTTAGAATTGCTTTCATACAACTTCAATACTAATAATATTAAGATAAAGAGATTGTTTTGTTGACACGGTAGTCTCAGAAAGTACTGATTTAAATTGAACAATTCATTTTCTGTTAGATAATCCATCTATCTAAGAAGGCTATAGGTTATATTACATCACGATATGACCTACACACACGGATTGCAGTAACGATAAAAAAAAATGTAGCAAAACTGAACTGAACTGAAAGCATCCCATGAGGCGGTAAAGGTACGCAAAAATTATATGTGACGAAATTGTTCTCCTTTCAAAATTCGAAACAAATGTCTATCTTCTAAGGATAACAAATAGTACTTATTTTAATGTAAAAAATAAAGAAATTTCTGTACCATTTGAAAGTATTATTATCTATACAATAAAATATATAAGAAATGATGTTTGTTTACTGTAGAGCATATTTACCTTTTACTGGATATAATATATTTAAAATTAATATCATAAAAGGTATCAGCTACTTAAAATGCAGTAGAAGATAATTTATCAGTTAAAGGCGACACACTTCGGCCCTGCACGGGTGCAACCATGCATGTACTTATGTGGTGTTGGTGAATAGTTTCCTATCATCATATCATATCATCATTATGTTGAGGGATAAAAATTTACAGTTTTTAATTATAATTATAGGTTCACTTTGCTATCTGTCTCTATAACTGTAGGTCCGAGATCATTTATTTTAAGATAATGTGAATGTATCAAGTTGAAATTAATATTAAATATGCAAACCTGCAACACTAGAAGCCAGCCACTCTAGTGCTTATGGGTTCGATTCCCACTCAGGAAAACGAAATATTTAATATCTTTATTACCTCTGGTTCTGGTAACGAGGCAAAAGTACGACGTTGAGTTCCGCCACTCCACACGCAATACCTTCTAAATTCAGCGGAAAGTGAGGAATGGAAATGTATTAATGGGGATGAAGTGTGTTAACATTAAGGTCACGGGTTTCTTCTTCCTTTCCTGGTGTATAGTGTATACGGCGTGAAGCTAAATATGATGTAATTTTTTATTATCAAAAAATATACGAGACATGTATTACTAGCTTACTCCGCGCGGCTTCTACCATGCGGAATATACGGTTATTTATATTTTATTATTGTGTTGCTTGAACTATACGAATTTAATATTAATAAAGTGTATTTAGGTACAAATTTAGTATGTTTATCTATGCTGTTATACACTACAATACCCTATAGTATTCTTAACTGGGTCCTTAGAGTAAAGAGAACGCTCTGTTCTAAACACAGACCAGTCGTGGCTAAGTGTCACAGGAGTGTGACTGCAACTGGTTGTAGGTTCGATCCACTCGTGTAACACTAAGATACAGCGTGAAGCAGATTCATTTACAATATGTTGTAGTACATTTCGATCTAGGCAGATGGAAAGTACGCGCTCACGACAAATACGGTTTTACCCCGCTTACATCCCGATCATACGTAAAACCGGGATATATATATATATATATATATATATATATATATATATATATATATATATATATATATATATATATATATATATATATATATATATATATATATATATATATATATATATATATATATAGATATAGATTAGCATAGATAAACAAAAAAACAGACCGACGCGAATTTTAAAATTGATTGTTTGTGTTTTAGTATTGTGTTAATTAATAAATCATATCATCTATATACACTTCAAGTTACAGATTTCAGTTTAATTTATATATATGCATAAAGTACCTATCTTTACCCTGACTTGTCAATTGTCATTGAAACAAGCTCCAACAATTCTGATCACGAAACATATCTCATTCGAGTTGTTTAACCTTTTAGAAGCGTGAATGCAGGAAAATTGTGAAGATGTCGAGGACAAATACGTAGAGATAACAATTCCGATCGGGGCATCCCCGCGGCTATTAAACAAAATATAAAAAGGCTTTTAAGGTAAAACCAGGTAGGTTTTGGCCATATTGATTATTTCCTGTATAAATTTAATGATTTTAGCTTACCTACTCAAATGTATACTTATATAGTCTGATACATTATTCCCATATTCTTATATACCCATAGCAGAATAAATAACTATATTATTACATTTTTTATTATAGAATTGTAATATACGTATCTACTTACGCGTAGAAATTTTAACACATTTATGAGGAATTTACAGGATATTAGTTATGCTAATAAAAATATCATCAATATAAAAATATGATAAAAATATATGAAATAATTATTATAGACAAATTAAAAAATGATTAAACAAAAGGAATCGCAGTTGGTAGGATTCGAACCTACGCTCCCAGAGGGAAACTGATTTCTAGTCAGTCGCCTTAACCGCTCGGCCACAACTGCTTGTTGTTTCATATGTGATAAACAAGGAATACAACCCTCCCTTTTTCAGTTTAACCGAAAATATTAAAATTTCAATTTTAATAAAAAATAAATTTGGAAATTGAAATTTATTACTGAAAAACAGCATTTTAAAAAGATATAAAATAAAAAAATATAATCTGAAACTGAACTGAACTGAACTATGAACAAACTATTTAACCCCCTTTAAAAAAAATTCGCACGAAATAAATTTTCAAATATTTATAACAGTGGAATTCAGAGTAAACTCGTGATCGTATGCCACCCCGCCCTAAGGCTTAATATCGCTTAATACTACCTAGGACATGTTTTTCTGCTACGACACTACCTTAAAGGGCAATTATCTAATAAATTAACTATAAGCAGCACACATTCTATGTTCGTAGGAGGGCGGTGCTGAGAATCACATTTTTACATTAATCAAAGTTTACCTTAAAGCCAAAATGACCTCGATCTCGGTAACTGAAGAAATGTCGCATTTTACTATGGAAATATTTTTCCGTAGACTAATTCGTATACATAAATAAATACGTACGCGGAAATGGAATATATTATTTTCAATTTTCCAGCGAAGAGCAGCGTTAAATTCCGCCCTTAGACAATCAACATATGGAAATTAGACAAGAAACTTGAGATCCAAACTCTCATAACACTAAGTTTTCTCTGCCTACTCAACCATAGGAAAAAATGGAGAGACTTATAACATCATTAATAACAATATAATAATATTTCTTGGGTATATTGTCGGTGTATGAAAGACAGTAATTTCGAATGATCGCTAAGAGATATGCAAGTACGTGACGTCTTGGTCTGCGTGATGCGAAATCAGATAGCTGTTTAATCTTATTCAGCTTTTAGTAACATACAACTACGTCAATGTAATATAAGAGGAAAAATATTTAAGCAACACAATACAACACAAAAAAAAGAGTTGATATGCTATGTTTGTAGTTTGTACTGATTGTTACATATTATGTTGAACTTGTTGTCGGTTTTCGTATTTGACAACAACACAAAATAAACGGCTTTACGCTATATCCCGCACACAGCAGGGTAGGCAGAGAGAACCTAACATTAAGGCACTCCGTTCCCCACATTAACTTAATAAAAAAATATGAACTTTATAAAAAAAAATACATACGACGAGCTATTGTATTGCTAAAGCGGCTCTTGAACTCGCATATAGGTACCATATCATGTATTATTTAAGCAGTTGAAACTTTAGCTTACGACAAAGTGTAATTATAATAAATAAATATACAATTTAAATGAAAATAACGTTGTTTGCGATGTTTTAGAATTTGTAGGATAAATAGGAAAATCCTACGCAGGCATGACGCGGTGTGGAGGAAATTAGGAAGAGGAAAGGGCAGGAGGACAGTTGCGCCGCATTCATATGAAATGTTTCATTGTAAATTGTCCCCATATGACTGGAGAAACTGGTGAGTTTTATTTTCGATCAGCCTTATGACGTGTATATGTACGTGAAGTACTTGCCTATATTAGTGACTACAATTCACGTTAAATATATGGAGCATATTTATAAATTATAAAATTAATCCTAAATTGCACTGTTCGTTGTTATAAAAACAGTATACTTGTATAGAAGTCACAAGTATCTTATGCATACCATTAAGATAACATTTCATTTTTAGTACATCTTTTACCTACTTTATAAAATTTATAATCATATCAAATAGTACTCACGTGGTAGGATGTTCTACAACTCTGTTGTCGTAAGGCTCGTATTCTTCTACTTCTTGCACGTTCTTTTCTTTCATATTAACGAGGAAGATGCCTTTGTCTTCCGGCCTTTTCTTTTCATCTTTGACGGGTGATAGGCTGTAGAAGTATATGTAGCAAATGAATATTTTCCTTTCATTACAACTTTGCTTAATGAAACACTAACTATTAGTGTCCGAAAGAAATTAAATTTGTAGTGAATTTGATGAAACTCAAATAATTACAAAATTTTGTATGAAAATCAATTTTTTCACTCTGGCCGCTTAGATATTATACAAAATTGCACAATATTATATTAAAAGTCACAAAAAAGATCGAAAATAAACGACGTTACATTCAACTGACTTACTTTGCCATGTCTTTCGATTGCTAGGAGACCCGTATGTTTACATGTATTGATTTATAGACGCTATTGCAACGTCACTCAAGGTTGTATTTTAAGTGATTTAAAAATTTACTTTAAAAATATCGACGCCAGTCGTGGCGCAGGGGCACAAATTGTGGCTGTAAAACCGACTTGGTTGTGAAATCTATATTTCCATTTCTTCAATCTATCGAGGCAGAGTGCTGCGTTAAGTTCTGCCACTCAACACGCAATGCCTCCGGAATTCGGTAAAATTGAGGAGCGGAGTGTCTTAACGCTAGGTTCCCTCTGCCTATCCTGCTGTGTGCGGGATACAACGTGAAGCTGATTTTAAAAATATTACTTATATCAAATAATTTCCTATAAACGTTAACTATAAGGCAATACTTATATAAAATTCACAGACTGAGGTTAGCAGTAAACTCGAAATAGATACAAGTTATTTGCGAATAAAACGCTAGGTCAAGAAAATCAAGTAACATATAGAAACTAGGTCAGGTGCGTATTTTGGAAATAATTTACGATGCAAAACCTCGTAGTGATCTGTTCGGTTTGATGAATAACAGATGATATTGGAAATCCGCTTTATGTGGCCTACTTTGTGTTCTTCCTTTACAGCTATAAAATTATTTTACATTATTACTACATGTAATTATATATGTTTTATGTATAGGTAAATTAAAAAAAATGCTACACGATGAGGCATGCACATGGGTGTGAGAGGGTGTATAGTGCCCATTTCAGAATAGTATGGTGCCCACCCCAGAAATATTAATACTGAAAAACTTTCTTTAAAAAAATTAACAAAAAGCCTTTACACGAACAGATTTATAATAAGTCCAGATCCTCCCTGGAAAATATCTCTAGATAGCCCATGTGCGTGCACCCATAGAATTATTAATGTCATATAATATTCTTATAGGCACTTTTCAGTTCGGCAATATGGGAAATTATCGTCAATATAAATTCAAAAAGATCCTCCTCGACATATAAAACACAATGGACGATTAGCCACTGACGTCAGCGAGCTGTCATTATAGTAGCCAGGATCTAGATTTGATTTAATTGATTCATCTATCCACTTTCTGAAGTTTCATATTTAACAACAGAACAACTGTAAATGATTAAAGAATAATACACAAACAATAGTATATATTGGAGTATATAACACTAACTACAATAGGTCAATGTCTTAATAAGTGAGTGTTAACTCTTGTTTTATTTATTTCTTAGTTACAATAAAAAAACTCACTATATTTAAAAACGTATACTTGAGTTAACGAGTTAGAAATGAAATATAAACATTTTTTAATAATACCTAGACATTAACATGTACATGAAACAAAGTATGGTTTTTTAGTGTATGAATCAATCTTGTAGGAAACCAAAAGTTCTTCGATATACTACAGTTTGTTTATAGACTATGCGAATGGAGAACAATTTTATTATCAAGAAATTTTAGAGTCACTATAAGAAGAAAATGTGACTGTTTCAAGTTGTTAATGCATTACTTAAATATACAGGTATGTACCTCTGTGGCAGAAAATCGTCGGGCTCGAAGGAAGGATTGACCATAGGGCCGCTCTGTCTGCGGGCCCATTCCTCCGCCTCCTGAAACAAAAATAATCAATCGTCACTACACCGCTACGTCAATACTTTTAACTAAAGTACTTTTTACAAAAACTAAGGACAATGGGTGTATAAAACAATGCCACAATAATAAACTAAATACAATTCACCTCTATTATAAATTATTAAAAAAAAACACAGGCACGTTTCGGAGAAACTTAATGACGGAGGCATATAAATGGTTTGTCATACTAACTGTTTATACGAACAGCAATCCATGTAACGTGATTATTACAATTAATAGTTAATGATAGAGACTTGTTTCACCGCTAGCCGCTACACTCCCACGCGATCTTTGAAATGGCAACGGCACACACCACTCCCATATTATTTGCACAATGGCGCGAAAACTGTGCCGATGTCCTCCGGTTACTATTACAAAATTTTATTTTATCTTTCTTTTCAGCTTCACGCTGTATCCCGTTTAATAGACTGGGGGTATGTAGTGTTATGGCACTCTCCACTTTTTGCCGAATTTTACCCCTTTTTTGGGGCTGTCGTTGCACAGTGGCACGACATTTGGATTAAAAAGGTTGTGAGTTCGATTTCCACTCGTAGGAATAAATTATTATTTTTTAACGTTTTTATTTCTTCGCTCTCGTAAAAAGACAACGTTGAGCACTACCACCCAACACGTAGTTCTTAAAATATTTTTGTTTTAATTATATTTTTTTAATGCTTGAAATTAATTTTGTATAAATTACTTCATATATGTGCATATCGATAATAAATCTTATTTAGATGTGTTCGTTTTATTATTCATAACGATCGTTTAAAAGCGTGGTTAAAAAAGAATGCCCAAAAAATCCATTCGTTAAAATGAACATTTGATCCGTTCTGATTTAGAACATTTAAGCGTTCATTTTTTGTTTGTGCATTCTTTTCAATCTACTCTTTTGAACTATCGTTAGCATCACAAGGTTACATATAGCATAGGTTTAGGTAACGTGACTAAATGTTCCATTTTGAACGGGACTGTCCCGTATTTTGCTTGTACTTCCTGATGTCCCGAAAGTTTGACACTTTCGTGACACCAGGAAATATATACCTAAAAACACGTAAGCACTATCAGTTGTCAAGAAAAATTAAAGCACATCCTACAATGTCTTGTTTTGAGCCGACCGAAAGATGGTCATGTTATATAGGTAGGAAGGTAGATAGGTATCTAAATATTGAACTAATCCAATATAAAGAGAACCGAACGTAAAAATGAACACGTTCTTTAAACTGAACATGTCGTTTATTCTCGTTCATAAAATTTAGCTGTTGTGCACACCTCGTAAGGGTGTATTATTGATTGTGTATGCCTTACGTAAATACGTATAAATATGTATACATATAAACATATAAATATGTATGTAGGTAGTATTCTTTCAAATTTATAGTATACTATAAAATTTGAAGGTCTAAATGAAAACCATCTCATTTAACATAAATTTAATAATGTTTTATGTAAACAATAAATGTTTTATGAGAAAGATAAAAATAAATAAAATACGAATAAATGGTTATTTAACTTATTAACATATATCGTGATGTTTACGCTCCGTCGAAACCAGAACTAAATGACCAAACTATCAGTTGATTTCTGAGAAATGTCCAACAATATGCGTGAAGAAGTAATTAAGAGGTATTAGGTATATTTATACTTATGTGATTTGAGAATTTTAGATGTATTTTTAAATATATTTTCGCGAATATCCGCTAATTGTAGTAAAAAGATGGATAGCTCAGTGTTATTGAGATATTAATTTAAATCTTAACAAAATGAATACGCGTTACTTGACAACTGTATATAGATAACATATTGAATTTCAATAGTAATTTACAGCAGAAAGTTACCTAATAAAATATAGCTTCAAAGGGAACCTTACATTTCACGTTTATTTGAAGTTTGGACAGAAGAGAAACAGTGAATCTGGCCAATTAGTGCGTTTGTTCTTGCTTTTGATTCACACTAATTAAGTTCGGCCTTCATACAGACTATCTAAGATCGTGTTTCCGTCAGATCAGAACAAGCAAGTTTCGTTATACCTACTTTATTTATTTTAACCGATATTACAAATGTACTTACAAAATATATACTTGTATATATTATAAGTATATATCAAGATCTCCTACAATAATAACGAAGTGAACATGTGCCTATATATCAGTTGCCTAATTTCTATACAATAAATGAAATTAAGTCAAATTAAATCAGCTTCACGCTGTATCCCGCACACAGCAGGGTAGGCAGAGGGAACCTAGTGTTAAGACACTGCGTTCCCCACTTTCTGCCGAATTTTGGAGGCATTGCGTGTTGAGTGGCAGAACTCAACGCCGCACTTTTGCCTCGACACCAGAGCGAAGAAATGAAAATATAAATTTAAGTAAATATTTCATCACCTCGAGTGGGGATCGAGCCCACAACCAGTCGGTTTTACAGTCACACTTCGTGCCACTGCGCTACGACTGGCCTCTAATAATATATAGTATATATAGTACAATATATTATAAAATTTCAGTATACATATGTAATATTTTTATTATATAACAAAAAAAACCGCTCTGTAAGTAGAATGATACATGCACAAATTATGCAGCGACAAACTGAATCCGCTAAATGCCTGGAAGTGTCAGATTATACGTAATAAGAAACTCTAAAAGTAGGTGGAACGTCTTGAATGTAGATTATATAAATAAAGTAGTTTTTTTTTTCTTCAAATAATCACTTCAATCACTTCAATGTCGTGACTTTAAATTTTACATACAATAAATTTTTTATTTTGTTTTTAAAATATGGAATTGCCTGGAATATTACACATTTCTTTTAAATTATATTATTTTTTTAGCTTCAGGGTAGGCAGAAGGAGTATAGTTTTGAGACACTCTGCTCTTTATGTTTCACCGAATTCTAGAGGCATTGCGTGTTGAGAGGCGGAACCCAATCCCTCGCTTTGACATCAGAAAGGAAAAATGAAAATATTAATTATTTCATTTCATTGAACCCACAACCTGTCGCGTTAACAGTTACACGCTTGTGCACCACGTATAGCCTATTTTTATTTCGATAATAAACGATACGCAACTAAACGTCGAAGTTTGGCCAGGTCCCCTTTGTTCCGTTCGGGCGGTAGTTCGTAACGACCGGCATCCTGTGTGCGAATGTCTCAATTATCAAGTTGGATATCGCAATCACTACAACTAGCCATCTATCCGTATCGTCTACTCGTTTGTGATACAATTGAAGGGATAAAGGCTTGAGATATTATTTATTTCCTTCAATGGATGCAATTCGAAGGTGTGGCTACTTTGGTGTTAATTTACAATTTAAATTTATTTTCTATCTATTTTGGTAAATTTGACAAAGGTAACAAGAACCATTTGTAATTTTATCATTTTGTTCCAAAGCACACCGAGTTGACAAGAAAAACAGAATATTATTCATAATATTATTTGTGCTTAACACAGTATAAAAAAATACAAAGTGATTTTATTGCTTAAAAAAAATCATTTAATAAAAAAAAAAAAATTATTCTATATCCTTTCTAGCCAAACATGTCTGAGATAAACACTTGTTGAAATATTTCAAAATGTTAATATTTAATTTTATAGCCTCAGGCAGTATCTCGCATATAGCAGGGTAGGCTGTGGGAACCTAGTATTAAGACACTCCGTTCTCCACTTACCGCTCAATTTTTGAGAAATTGCGTGTGGAGTGCTAAAGAGTAATGCCGTGCTCTGTTTTGTTAGCAAAGTAATTAAATGAATATATTTAATAACTGATTTCGCCGAGTGAGAATCGAACTCACAACTGCCGCGTAAGTTTACAATCACACTCTATTAGGTACCTCGAACATGTTGGATAATAAATATCTACTTAGTATTGCTATAAACATTGTTACAAAGAAAAACAACTCCGTTTTATTATAATGCGCATGCACGTACAAATGACGGGCATTTTTTTTATTTTGAGATATGTTCTAATACTTCGATGTTTTTGTAACTTGTAGCATAGATAGCTAACTATTACAGTATATATAATTTTGGTAGACGTCAGTTCATGGGGTGTAATATAAAAATGCCCTAAAAAATAAGCTTACTTTTTAAAATAATTTTTAATATTCAGCGAATTCAGAAAAAATATTATAATAATCTTATTATATGTCTCTATCTAGCCATGTCCAATTTCATTAAGATATCTTTAATTGATACCGATAGAAAAAAAAAATATGCTACCCCCACCACTCCCTTACTGTAGGAGTTAGAGACAAAAACGAACGGCGTGTCGCTCTTTCAGGTAAAAAGCAATACAATCATTTTAATAATAGTTCATTAGAAGCCAGTGCAGATTTGCAGCTCTCTATGCTTATCGATTTAGTATTGTTGTCATTAGGTACGAGTATAATATAAAAATATCAAATTCAAAATGATGAATAAAACAAACAAAAGCAAGGTATTATGTTACGCACAAAATTGGTATGTGTGATCTACTTAAGCCATATTTGTCGATGGTATCATATTTATCGTTAAAAATATAATACGATACAATTATTATATAAAAAATAATAATATACGTACCTACCTACATTTATTGACATTTGGCACAAGCGAACGGTTTTGTAAAAGGAAATTGCTAGAACTCACATGTCGCAAAACTTGAGCAAACAGGATTATTTGAGTAAACATTTATGATTAGGTATTGGCTAATCCAATTAAACTGTAACCGATATGGTGTTATTCAAAATTATGTCATTTCCAGAATTTCCAGATTATTTTCCGCGTATTTCATATTTTAGAGGAGTGGCGCATAAACACAATTGTGACTGTAAGCGCGATCGATTTTGGGTTCAATCCCCATCAAAAAAAAAATACTATTTATTTAAATTTATATGTATTTCAATTTCTTCGCTCTGGTGTCGACGCAAAGCTCAGCATTAAGTTCGGCCACAATAGGTTCCCTTTGCTATGTGCATGAGATACAGGGTGAAGCTGATTATTTTGAAATAATAATAATAATATTTGAACAGATTCCTACACAATCTTAGCTATACTATTGTATTCTCAACATCTTGAAAATCAATTTATACATATAGTCCACAAAAGCAAAATCTGACATTATTTTCATAAATGTGTAATCAAACTAGCGAATCATTTGTAAGTGAATTATACAATATAAAAGAAAATGAAAAATAAATATTTAAACATATGTCACGCGAGATATTAAAGTTAAACGGCGGTCGAACATGAGTGTTTGCCAGATACTCGAAATACCGAACGTGTTGATCACCCAGCTCTGAGCCGACGCCCGGTTAGTGGAAAATAACTTAGAATTTGCGTTCTAATTACTATATCTTTACCTTGTTGCAGTTATCCGCAAGGAAACTCGACGTTTAATATTTTATACCGACGATGGCGATAATTTATGTCATTTGTAGTTTCTTTTTTAAATTATAGTAAAATAAATATATTTCAGAAGGAATCAAACTGTGATCGAAAAATTATAAACGACATTTTTCATTTAATAAAAAATATGCGCGAATTTAATTATTAAAGAATTTATTGGGTATTTCTAGTCTTACACTGTAATATATTATACTGCAACAGGATTTTTAATAAATAACTTAGTTGTTAGTATCAATTACTTATCTACATTGTCTATACATACGTCTATCACAATATAAGAACCAGCATTGTATTATTTTGGTATGGCCGCCCATAGCATCGGAAGTTTATAAGCAAAATTGTTCAACGTTAGTAATATCTTAAAATACGAGTACTAATCTATTAAATTTGGAATTACTCCAAAACGGAATAGACAATACTTTTGTATTTATTTAAATGTTTTTAAGGATACTAATTTAATGAAAGGTTCCAACAGTTGCCCTAATAATATTAAAATCCCCCCCCCCCATCCCCTCCCTCCCCCTCTCCCATAATATTAAAATCCACTAAATTCTGAGTTACTGCTAAATATTTACAAACAAGATGAACACTATACGAATTTCTAATTTAAGCTTCATGATTCAGAGTATACGATACGCGGTGTTTCTAAGAATTGAATTTGAAGGTCTAATTATCAAATGTATTTTTATTTTAACCGTGCCTATTTCCATACAGTTGACATTACATAAAATCACTCACCGTAGAAAAAATGTTTGCAATTTTAAGGCCGCCATTAAATATAAATGGTTCTTATTAATAATCACTATGTTTAAGCTAAATCACTAACAACCAGAGTTGGAAAATATTTTTTTTGTCGATCTATACTGTCTAATTATTAATAATATAGAATATGACATATTCTATATTATAAATTTTTACATGGTTTGTATTGAGTGTATTAAACTTAATATTATGTATAGAAATTTATGTTATTTAAAAGTTGTCTCAGAACTATAAAATTAGCCTCATCACCAGGAATTTAAAATTGTGACGCAGAGTTGGTTTTATTTATTTTTATTAATTTAATTTAAATAAATATTAGTAATTTAATTAGGTCTATTTTGGATGGCATAGTCATTAAGTATTTATATATTATTATGCATAATATATAAGTAGGCAGTATAGTAGTAGGGTGTTGAGGGAAATCTATAAAAATATGAATTCTCGACATTATTTGGTTTTATTTCTGGCTTTATTTTATTAATATATATCTGGCTTTATTTTATTATTATATTTACTTTATCCGTAAAGTCCCACGGAAATGGGAAATTCTAAATCGGGTATCGTAAAGAAAATGTCATAGAAATCAAAAGTATTTACTTTTCATTGTATTTGGATCATATTATACCGCAACATAAAACTATTAATCAGAAGATATATAATATTTTAATTTTTATTACACCCGGACATGTTGCGAAATGATAAATTAGATACTAGGTATTTGGAGTTATAAAAATACTTGTTTAAATTGTAGCAAAAACTTGCTCTGCTCAGTACCGGTTCGTCCTTTTATGAGATAAGCTTACTACTTACTATAGAGTTACTAGCGACCAAAATGCGGCCTCGATTCCTTTAAGGCAAAATTATACAAAATCTTTACATAAATTGTGTGGCCTGTGTTATTCTGATGTATGAGCTATGTTGCTGTAAAGTTTTATTTAAATACGTTGAGTTGTTTTTGAGTAAAAGTGGAACAAATATCCATCCTCACAAACTTTCGCATTTATAATATTAGTAGGATAGTAAGATTTCAAACACTTCAAATAAATAAAAAAAAAATAATATCAAAATTAAACCCTGGCTCTTGCAGAGTATTGTTTATATTAATTTCAATCGCACCAACTTCACGAGAGACTTGCGTCATTCTATGATTGCAGATTTATTTTAAATCTATAAATAACAGTGAAGATTCTTACTTATATTTAATATTACTTATTAAAATATCAAAAGACATACATACATATATGAGTAGTCTATAGTATATTTTAAAGACATTTGGATGTTCGTTGACAAATTTATATTATAATAATTAGTTTAGACAAGTGACGTAGAGTGGACCGTATGCTCGCCAAGTTTCCATTTATTTTTCAGCAATTCAGCATAAAATTGAGAAACATTTTGCGGTGATCTTAAAATTCTTTAAGTTTTTGAACAGATATAGCGGGAAGGGTAAGAGATACACTATTCACTTCCCACAAGTATAGCGATCATTTTGCATCAGCCCTTATTCCACCGATGACCGGTGAGTATACTGCACGCATTTATTATGTACAAAAGAAAACTCTTTTCGCCACTTTTCACCTAATTTGTTTTATTACTAAAATAAACATATACTGTAAAATTAATGTGTTTATATTACAACAATAATTTTTATTGTACACATTTTTGTGTGTTCCATGTTAGATATAGGGCCACAAATAGTACCTATCCACGGGGCACAAAGAACGGTAAAAGAACAATAGCAAGTTAAGAGGATGATCCAAATGCAAGATTGATAACTAAAATATAAAGAGAATTCACTTAACTACTTCTCCAAATTACAGAGGGTCTGTCCCCTCTGCCCCTACCCGGGGGCACAAAAGGATTTTCATAAGGATTTCGTATATTAATAAAATAAAAAAATATTATTAGTTGTTTAGACAGTTCAATACCGAATCGTAATTTAATAAATAAACAAAGAGTTGTGATTAGTTTTGATTTATAAATGTATTTGTTTATATTTTTATTTATGTTTTAACTCAACGTCGCATGTACCACAATATCACTTAACGCGACGTATTTCTGAATTTTAGCTTTTATGTCAGCCGATGCGATGCGCGAAGTAATTTAAACAAAAGTTTATATATAAAGAAAAACTTAAAAAACAATCAATCTTTGTCCAACGAGCTAACCACAGCCAACCGACGTCAGTACGCCGACGCAGCGCAAACGTAACGCGACGCCGGCGCCTGCCAATTTAATTCTTGTTTTCAGAAATTCTGTAAATCACCAATAATCAGTGGTTACAAAACAAGTTTGTTCTTTTCTAGATTATAAAAAAAAATTAAATTAAATTAGCTTCACGCTATATCCCGCACACAGCAGGGTAGGGAGAGGGAACCTAGTGTTAAGACACCCAGTTCCCCACTTTCTGCCGAATTTTGGAGGCATTGCATGTTGAGTGGCAGAACTCAACGCCGCGCTTTGCCTTGACACCAGAGCGAAGAAATGAAAATATAAATTTAAGTAAATATTTCACCTCCTCGAGTGGGGATCGAACCCACAACCAGTCGGTTTACAGTCACACTTTGTACCACTGCGCCACGACTGGCCTCTAGATTATGATTATTTTTAAATATTTAACTTCAAATTATTTATAAGTTCAGTATTGCAGATGTCTACAAATTATATACACACCTAATTTTACAAATATTTCTGCAAAAATAAATAAATTAAAAACACTATTTATTTATAATAAGTGACAATTAATTCATTGTATAATTCAATTTAAATAATACTTATATTTATTTAGGTGATATTTACAATAAATATATAGAAAAGTTAAACAATATATATTACATTTTTATAATAAGTATATGCTGTCATCGTTAAACTGTTCTAGTCAAACATCTGCGTACACAGCCTGTGGGGTAGTGAACATACCAAAATACCACGAACGCACCAACAATTTCAATTCTTATAGATACATAGACAAAAGTCGGGGGTCCTATGGTCTGTGACCTTGAGAAAAACATCTAGTAAAAGTATCGCCGAAAGATAAATTATAACATGTGATAATCAATAGTATTTATGGGAATTTGTTAATATATTCGAGTAATGTGCAGTTGGCGTAGTGCCTGACACTGTCAGCCGGAGCTGCTACTGCCGCTTCACATGTACATACATGCACATGCATCTCTCTCGTCGTTACCACGTCGTCGGCACGAGACGGTAGCGTGCCGTCTACGTAGCTACGCCTGATACGTGTGATCTTAGGATTTTAATAAAAACATATATGTATAACGTTTTTACTAATCATTAAGTATGTAGTTATAGTGAATTTACAAAAAAGAAACAATTATATGCTCAAATCAAAATAATTTCAAATCAAAATTTGAAAATTGTAAATGATGTATCAACACAAAAAACATCTTGACTGTTTACTCACAAAACTAAAATCTACAATTCAACTCAAAATATGATATTAAATATTTATTATTAAATAAATTTAATTAATGTGTCAGATTTTTACTTTGATAACCTTCTTTACATATATTTAAAATATTTTCCTTGTATTCTCAACATACTGTAGTATACTGTAGTTTTCAAATATAAATAATATATAGGTCGTATACGTAATATCTAAACGTATATACAATTTATTTTACCACCAGAACAACATTATCTTGGGCTTTTTTTATAAATTTAAATTAATATAAATACATAATGAGAATAATTCACTGCACATAAATATTATTAACCAAATAAGTATAAGTAGATATGTATCTCTTTAATATTAGAAAAGCAATTCCATATAGTACCTATATTATGATATTAATTTCAATACGGCAAGAGCTTTTCAATACGAGTGGCTAAAATTACTGGTTATTTCATTGTAATTGTATACGAACTTCGAAACTATAATTTTTTATTCATACTCATACATGCATAGTTTATTCTACAACAATATTTTTTTGGTGTAGAAGCATATCTTAATGATAAAGTACATAAAATCTTATATTTTATTCAAGTATTTAGACTGTAGTTTAGACTTTAGTAAGCTCGAGCGAGGTGTCCATCTGTTATTCAACATGTAACACATTATAAGCAGGAAAGCGGACAGCTTCACCAGCAGCAGAAGGCGGAAGTGACTCTGGCTATTCCGTAAAATAATAGCGAGATGTGAGATGATAGCCATGGTATAGTAAAACAGTAATAAATTTATATGTGTGTATTAAATGTCTACATTTGTGATAAAATTTGTAATATATATTTGTATACTGTTTGTTTGTTTGTTTGTTTGTTTGTTTGTTTGTTGCTATACGCACATCAACGGAACAACTGGATTATTTGATTTTAATAACTACCTGATGTAGATTTCTTACGTCACCATTAAAGTAGTATGGACGTAGGAAAAGTGGGGGCCCGAGTTTTACATGCCTACCACCAGATACCAGATTTATTACAAATAAAAAAATTACACTGAAAGATTAATAAAACAAATCTTTACAAAAAAATATCATTTAAAAGCTAAAGTGCTTCCTCTGATGTATCTTTATATCTCTAGATTCGCTCACGCATAGTGGTCCAATTAAATTATAAGATAATTAAATGCTTCCTTAACAAAACTGAAACCATAAAAGTTAAGGTAAATCACATGAAATAATAAAATGCCGCCATCGTAACAATTGTAACAAAAAATATCTTAAATTTGAGTGGAAAGCGGAGAACAGAGAGTCTTGACACTACGTTGTCCATGCCTACCATCTGCAAGTTCCAATGACAGTGAATGGTAATTTGAAAGAAAATGCCACGGGCTATAAAGACTACGTAAATTTTGTTGCGGGCGGCCAACAGCTAATGAAAACAGTTATAGAGGTCGTTAATTACTTTTTGGTGTAAATATCTTATTTTGTTTTCAATTAAAGTTTGTACGTTAAAGTTGTACTAATTTACTTACCTACAAACTACAACTGCGTCGTCTATTTCTCATTTACATATAAAATCATCTTCATTGCGTAATTGCAAAGATTCCACACCTGTTTCTAAGTATCCTATATGCAAAATATGTAAATAAACAGTAAGGACACTTTATTTCCAATCAGCTTATTTACATGGCTATAAATTAATACGATTCGTTGCTTATATAAAACCATTTTTATTTAAATAAAAAAATGTTTAATCCATTAAGATAAGTTGGAAAAACTGAAATTAAAATAAAATTCTTTCAAATCTTCTATGAAACTGAGAATAACACAGAAACGATTTTGTCATATTAAACCAGTTCAGTCGTAAGTATACTTATTACAATTTATACACGACGAAATGAGTCAGAAAGTTCTTAAATTAAAGAAGAGTGTTGGGGATAAATGGGCCAGTGGTATTAATAAGTAAAATATATTATAATTATTACGTACTATGAAAATCTTCTTTTACAAAAACAACAATATTAAAAAGGGCATATAATTGTAACATTCGAAGTATATAATAGAATAAAAACATAACAGAAACAAATAATGTTCATAAATATTATAGTTTCACCGTTGATCGTTCCTTTCACCGCTCCTTGTCCCGCAGAGGGAGGAAAGCAAAAATTTTCCATCAAGACCGGTTCCCCGCGACGACCGGTCTGCCTCTTCTATGGGAGCACGTGGAGCGTCGTTATTGCGTCGCTACTGCGGGACGGTGTCGTGCGAACACTGCACAAATCACATCAGCTCAACCACTTTCAAATGACTTCTTTCGACATATTCAATTACATTAGGCGTCACTGTTGCGTAATTACAGAACTTTGTGAGAAAAATATATGTGCATGTTCACTTTAATTCACTATGTATATATATTATGGAATTTAATTTCAATAATCGTCTTACATTGTTGAATATGGGTAACGTAACGATTGTTAAAATAAACAAAGATTATTTAAATATAAGTAGAGTTTGCAGTTGGTAGACGTTTTCCTCAGTTTGATTTGAAAACAGAAGTATACTTGTTTCACGTGTATAGACTATGTAATTAAATAAAGTAATTGTAAGAATGCTAGTACCTATACATAACATAAGACCACATACATACATGTTCAGGTTATCTAAATTTATCTTGACGATATAAATTTCTGATAAATAATTGGGTAAAATAAGCTATGAATTCTCAATTAATTATAACGGACCTACTGTGACTTTTCAGTAATGTTTAAAAAATATCTATTTCCTTAGGATTTTGTTAAAGCATTTGAATAAAATTACGTACGTAATATAGAAATATATTTAAAAATAAATGATTTGATTTGTTCTAGTATTTACTACTTTTCAATGTTTATGTTAATAATGTTCTATAGAAATGTAAACCTTAAGTTTAAGCCTCAAATGTAAAAACTCATCAAAGGCGACGGCCGCTCGATCGATGCAGCAACAGGTAAAATGCACGACCAGTAAAATCCGCATGTAACCGGTCCGACAGCTCAGATTGTAGGTTGATTGAGCAAAATGAGATGCTATTGCACAGCAATGCAATTGCTCAAATAATTAATATTTATATAATTGTCTTACATTTTTAATTTTAATCTACATATATATTTTATATCTGTACTATAAAAAAACAGTAAAAAAAATGTGTAACAAAAATAAAGCTTGACAGGCACTTCGTATTGACATATTTATATAATTTATTGATCTAGAGGCCAGTCGTGGCGCAGCGGCACAAAGTGTGACTGTAAGCCGACTGGTTGTGGGTTCGATCCCCACTCGAGGAGATGAAATATTTACTTAAATTTATATTTCCATTTCTTCGCTCTGGTGTCGAGGCTAAGCGCGGCGTTGAGTTCTGCCACTCAACACGCAATGCCTCCAGAATTCGGCAGAAAGTGGGGAACGGAGTGTCTAAAAACACTAGGTTCCCTCTGCCTACCCTGCTGTGTGCGGGATACAGCGTGAAGCTGATTTATTTATTTATTGATCTAGAACATATAGCTGGGGACCATAATAGATCATCATCATAACATTTAAGAAAGAAGGAAATGATATCAAATTTCATAGTACTTTTCGTTAACAAAGTAAACGAAAAGTACTTACCATTGTTATTAATATAAAAACATATCTGAACCTTCGTTTTAATATTGTTTAATTTGAAAAGGAAATGTTTCCTTTATTTTTTATCTATCCAAATATATAAATGTGAGACATCTTAAGAAAACAGCATCTCATCTTACATAGGTATATAGGTTCAAGACACTTTTATAAAAAAATACGGAAATTCTATCTACACATTTAATTAAATTGATCCTTATAATTTTCTATTTATATGGAAATGTATTTTAATTTTCTTAGGCAACTTCCTACAGGTTAATATAGGATTCACTGACTCACGGAACAGGTTATTTCCAAGTATCAAATAACGAATAAGTACTAAAGTGAGCTTAAATGTATGTCAGTCTACATTAATCTACATCTATTTGTGAAATATATATACACGTACATACAAATATTTTTATATTTTTTTGTTAGAGACTTAATACAATAATTCTTGCATCCAAAAAAAATACTTGTAGGTAGGTTTAGATGGGAAAAGGTCTTGAAATGCTTATGCTTAAAATATTTTCTTTTCTTTGATTTGGTCAGACAGAATCTTGAATTGTAAAAGTAATTATAAGAAAACAAAAAACCCGACTGCATAAAATATAAAATAGGCCCAATAGATATTTATAGTTAACGGTCGGGGCATATTCTTCAAGCAATTAAATCTTTACAGGGAGCTTCGACGATTTTTTGGCGTCCAGTTGTAGTTAATAACAAAATACAATATATAAACTCAATACTCTTCTTTGCGTCGCGCTATCGAGTAAAAAAATTAATTAACAGCCACTAACCAGGTCATTATTTGAAAAAAAGATTACTTTAAAGTTAGCCACTAACAAATATGTATATTTTAACACTACTTGTACAATTTACAACTCCTTTGTACACGACAGTCCCGACAAAGTCGATTTACTTATTTAGTTCCCAGACTAGAGGAAATGTCGCTAGACGTGCGTACAGTTGAGGTCACCAGGTTATCATATCATTTTATACTTCGATCGATATTCAAGGCCAAACATTTGTGACTCATCACGTAAATGCGTTGAACCATATTGCTTCTTTTTTATTATATTTTTGTTATATTTAATAAAATATATTTTTTTATATAAAAAAAGTACATATTTAAGTAGAAATAGAAATATATCTAATCTAAAGTCCTACTCGAGCTAATTATTAAGCATGTTTTCTTATAAATTAAAATATTTAAAGAAAAAGATTGAAGAACAAGAGGAAATACCCGCCATGGATTGTCTGAATAGATTGTGTCATCTAGTTTCCTTATAGTTTATAAAAACATCCACGTATAAATAATACCCATATAAATATGTATATAAATGTAGGTACGCTATACAAATATTATTATAGACATTTGAATGTAAAAATGACAAAGTTTTATTATTATCCTTGTTTTCTAATTTCAATAAAAAATGAAAAGTATGTACTAAGTTTCATATGTTATTTTAAGGTCAAGTGAAATTTTGTATTACTAATACAAAAGCGATGTTAGGATTTATACATATATATATTTGTCTTTCGGTCGACAATGTCAAGTGTGACCGGGAGGCGTGTCTAGTAGCATAATATAAACACCAACGTAAGCCGTGCTATTGTTAACTCATTCATCAGTATAAGTAGAACGGCGTGGGCAGTCACAACCCGTATCCTCAGTACACATGATTTTTGTACTTAATATGACCTAGTATGATATACTGTTAGTATAGCTGTTCAATATATCACGATTACGTAGTTAGAAAACAATCCCTTATATAATTGTTATCAACTACGTGGTACACTCCAAATCATAACAACAAAAGAAAATAATAAGTTAACTACCCTACTCTTCATTTTTAGTCAGTTGATAAATTTTTAGGCAGCGCTTATCCAAAACTATAAAAATCTGAAACAGGGAGGTATAAGAAGAAATGTAAAAGGACTTCCTAAAAATCCTACCGAAATGAGTAAAACGTATTTCACGTAACAGAGGAAAATACGTACACCAGCGATTAAAATAGTATGCCTGAGTCATGAAATCCGCAAAAACGATATTATAATAAAAGTTAAAACTTATTTTAAAATGAAAACATCACCTAAAATTTGTAACAAAAACACCCATTTTATCCTACCTATTATAGTCCTTTCTAATCCTGTCCATAATACGTCCAGTTGCGAATACAGCTCAGAGGAAGTGACAATCGTTATCTTAACACTTTGCACTGCATTGAACTGGAGTCAAGCAATTGAAATCAATTTAAACACAATCTCAGATTTTTTATATCATAATAGGGATAAAATATCAAGCCATACAAGTACTTTTCTTAAAATAATCACGTTTTATGTTCTATTATTTATTTATTTTAGTAATAAATATACATTATAAATTGTTATAATTATTTTACCTGTGCGCATGCGACGCGGAAATAACTCGTTGTCCTTCGGTTGTACTAACGATAATCATTCTTCATAATAGACAATTGATTTTTATCTTTGTTTTTTTAATCCTTTTAGTTAAGAATTTTAGATCCTATGTATATAATAAAGTGGGCATTTTTTAATGAAACAAATGTATACCTTAAAGAAACCTCCATAAGAAATTCTTGCTATAGATTGAAGGATATATTTATAGAATTCTGATGAAGCTATTTTAATTTAGCAATTAAAAAGGTGCTCAGCTTCACGCTGTATCCCGCACACAGCAGGGTAGGCAGAGGGAACCTAGTGTTAAGACACTCCATTCCCCACTTTCTGCCGAATTCTGGAGGCATTGCGTGTTAAGTGGCAGAACTCAACGCCGCGCTTAGCCTCGACACCAGAGCGAAGAAATGGAAATATAAATTTAAGTAAATATTTCATCTCCTCGAGTGGGGATCGAACCCACAACCAGTCGGTTTTACAGTCACACTTCGTGCCACTGCGCCACGACTGACCTCAAAAAAGGTGCTGTTTAGCTTAAATTTCATTCATTCCTAAAATAAACAATAAGCGTTCAAAAAGCAAGTTTATTTTTTTTTTAACTGACTGACTTCCAAAAAGGAAAAGGCTCTATATTCCACAACTGAATTTTTATGTGTCCCATGAATTCTTCATATTTTTGTGGACTGATTTTATTTTTTTTTATTTGAAAGATATTTTACCAGCCCATTTTTACTGTTACCACCGAATCAGGATTTAAAGATGGCATCCAGTTCAATGCGGGAAGTATATTCATGTACTTGCTCGCATTAACTTGTATAATATCATTGTCGTGACCTATTATTTCAAATACAAGGCCCATATCAGAAGAAGGCGCTTACCTAAGAGGGTGTTAAGTACAAATCAATTTAAAATGTATTTGAGTACAAGATAAGATTTGATAACGTTTACACTTGCTTAACGTCAAATATACATAAGTTGTTTGATAAACATCATAGCTACAGGTTCATAAACATTTTTCTAACATGTTTTTACCTTCTTGCTGTATTTCGCATGTAGCAGAATAGGGAGAGGAGCAGAGGGGGCCTAGTGCAAAGACATCAGAGCAAGGAAATGAAAAATATTAAACATTTTATTTCTTTGAGTGGGAATCGAACTTACAACCTGTCGCGTTTACAGTCACACGCTTGTTCCCCTGCCACGACTGGACTCATCGTGACGAGTGCAGAAGTTTTTTAACATTTACCCAATATTATGTCAATAATATTGATGTGCACTATTAGAAGGCACTTGAATGCAATTGATTACATTCCGTCTGTTTCTAGAGCAAAGTGAACCTTTGTACTGATATTGTAAATAGTATGTAATGAATTCATATTGTACCTTGTACTGAGCTTAGTACAGTTGTATATTATTATTGTTGTAACAACAACAATAACAATTAAGCAAAAAAATTAAGAATTAGGTAAAATCTGCAAAAGCTCATAATTAGTGAATAGAAAATTAAAAATTTAATAAAATATATAAATTTCTAGCTAAAGCTTACGTATGCTAAGTACTTTGAAATCAAATTTATTGTAAAACATTTAATCAAGTACTTACATAAAAAAGGTAAAGTTAACCTATTAAAATTCATAGTGACCTATTAATAGTTAATATTATTCTTTACAGTACTTAGGTACTAGTAATATATTTAAAAATAAAAATTAAATATTTTAAAATTTTTAAAAAAAAATTTTTTGTAAATAATTTACTTACAAGTTACATTATACTTTGTGTACTCACGACTACAATACATAAAAACTGAAATGAAAAATTGTGATATTTTTTATGTCTTTTTTTAATATTTAATTTAAATAATCATTCTAGAATAATAAGGATATACACACATTATAAATAAATAAAATAAATAAATAAAGGAAAAAAATACAACTACGTTCGGTTTGTTACACTAACATTAGATGAAAAAAGCCCAACAAATATTATGTTATTTATGTTTTCCTTAGTTTCTGACGTATCCAAACAAAACATTACAAATTAAATGTAAACAAGTGCTGTAACGTCACACTAATAAAACCAATCTATTCAATCAAAACAACGTCACTGGATGCAAGATGCAATAACAAGAAGCTACAATTAATAATTTAGAAATCAAGAGCGAGGTTGGATTATTAGACTTATGTCAATAATTAATAACAGGTAGAGGAAGGGGTAGGGGGGGGGATTGGGGATGCGAGGTGCATCGAGGCCACCCACATATACAAATAACTATTTAGGTTTCGCTAATAGGCAACGATTTTGCGTTATTTTTTAGTCCACTTTTGTACAAACGCGCGCATACTCACGTGTGGTATAGTGGGGGCGTTTGTTTTTTCATTTAATTTGTTTGATTACGAAAATACACAGAATGTGTTAAGATAATATTACACCAAAATTGCGTACCCCTACTGCCACTATTCTGAGCATATTGGAGTTTTTATAAAAGGCTTGTAATATAAAAATTGATATTTTAATAAGTATCCCTTAAAAGTGACTAATTTTAACTAATAAACATATGATTATTCAAGTTAATGTTCCGTTATGCCCCCGCTTCCCCTACGTAATAGGTAAGTAGAGAATCATTTTGCTTGGTATTGTGTATGTATAATGTTTCTATGTGATTGTATATTTTTTTATCTAGTTCAAAGAAGGCTTTAAAAATTGTGTATGTACTTTTTAATCTTTACGTTAATACTCTGAAACTAGTTTGATAAAAATGTGTAGATTTTTTTTTATTTTCGACACTTCGTTCATCATTTTCTGCCAAATATGTTGAGGTAATGCGTGCTGAGTTTGCGTTACCGTGTTGGCAGAACTCAACGCCGCGGTTTTACCTTTGTTACCAGAGCGAGAAAATTAAAATATTATACAAATAATTTCCCTGAGTGGGAATCGAACACACAACCGTCGCGTTTACTGTCACAAAAAATATCATTAATATCATTTACAAAGGGCTATTTCGCTCAGCTACTAATCGCAATGCAATACAGAGTGGACACATCGCTTTGCTATATATTTTGTATTGTGTAAAATATAATTTATAACAATGTCATAAAAACTATAGAAATTGACGCGAGGTTAATTTATAAGCAAACAAAAAAAAAAGTGATTGAAGTAAGTAGCGAGTTGAACTACATACTATCTTAACCTAGTGAGGGATACTCATAGAAAAACGAGTCGATCTTTTGCTTTTAAGCGCGTACCTCGATAGAAACGAACACATCCATATATGCAATTAAAAATAGGTTATTGAAACTTTGTCAATTACTTTCTACAATGTCTACATATTGATCAATCAACACTTGAAACGTATCGGCTAACAACATCGAATAATACTTATCAAACGATATAGCTTATTAAATTATTGAAGTTACATCAAAATCGACGTGTGGGGATTATGATGATGACATTTCACGACCTTTTCAAAAATGAAAATATATTACCAAAATAGTAGAGAGAGAGAGTAGAGTAGAGGGTAATTTTTAGTTGAAATACATGGTAAACGTAAGGTATATAGTTTATCTTTGTATGAAACAATTTATAGTTTACAATTTTCTATATATAGATATACACAAATTATATATATAAAAGCTTATGTGTATATGATTTGTGTATCGTTTATAGATAGTTACGAAGAAATAATAGGTGAGTGTGATGTATTAGCATAGCGGTCGTTAGCGTCCAGCTACTCAAACTTATTAGCGATCCGCGTAATATTAAAAACAAGTTTTAGTATGTGGAAATATTTTTTTTACGATTTGTTTGTTTGTTGAAAAAACAGAATGTTAATAACTTATTACTTTAATCATTGCATTAATAAGAAATGTGCTTAACCTTTTTGATAACTATAGTAAAATATCTAATAAAAGAGTACTTCACTTGTTTTATATTATTACACACAAACGATGTTTCATTAATAAAATCTAAATGTCTCACCTATTTTTTAACTATTTTCTGACTAGCTAATTTCAGTTTATGTACTTAGCTGATGACTAGCAGATTAGTTCTTTTAATAGTTAATTTGTTAACTTGAACACTAAAATAAGCGCATATGATTAATATATATTATATAGATTAATAAATAATTAAACGATAATTCTTGTACGAAATTAAAATTAAATCAATTAAGAAATTTAAAGGCATTTCGTAAGCAATGAGTCTTATATTCGTGTCGATGAACCACAGTACATAGTTGTTCATATAAAAATAGTTGCTTCACCAGTGCCTCTTTTTCGACTGTAGGTATTAATGTCAAATATGCAATTTTTTTATTTACATTAGAAAAGATTTTTTTTAAATTTTAAACGTGATCGATGATGGTGAGTGATCGTAATAGGAATTGGTTCATTTTTCATTTACAAATTTGGAGCATTGAAATTTTGCGCATTTATCATTATGATATCATGATACATGATAAAAAAAATATTTTAATAAATTAAAACAGCTTCACGCTGTATCCTGCATTAAGCAGGGTAGGCAGAGGGAGGTGTTAAAACATGCCGCTCCCCACTTTCCGCCAAATTTTAGCGGCATTGCGTGTTGAGTGGCGGTACTCAACGCCGCACTTTGCCTCGTCAACAGAGCGAAGAAATGAAAATATTAAATATTTCAATTTCCTAATGTGTACCTACATAATTTAAAATTTAAAAGTAGATATGTTTGTTGCAGGAAAACTAATGACTCGTCTCTCACCACGTGCGCCTCTCATTCATTATGACATGAAGTTATTTCAGCGATTGCCCTACGCTTGTTTTTGGCACACATCTTGTTTAGATTCTAGTAAAAATAGACTTTATTTCTCGTACTGGGACCGTACTTTGGAGCTTTGAAGTTTCCTTTTAAGATTAAATAACGAAAACCAAAAATTATAGATCGGTACTCAACACGCAATTCATCCAAAAATTCGGCAGAAAGTGGGGAACGGAGTGTCTTAACACTAGGTTCCCTCTGCCTACCCTGCTGTGTGCGGGATATAGGGTGAAGCTAATTTAATTTAATTTTTAATATAATAGATCGGAACTAGTTAAGCAGGAACATATTTTCAACACAATTCTGAACATTGTTCTGAATCAGGATCTGTTGACTGAACTTGTTAGGGTCAACACTCAATTTGAGCGACTATCTAAAAAAAATGACTATATATTGGTTTCCTCAATTTCTGTAACCAGAGCTTGGATAACTAAAAGGAATGAAACCCCAGCCCATCAAGGAATAACCTAAATATCCAATCTCAATTGTTCGACTGAAAAATTATTAATCTTTATAGGAGTATATTTTTTTTTTATTATTTAAACAAATTTCATTTAAATGAATTTCACTTACTCTACTTACTAAGGTCAATGGTGAGATATAAGATAATATTTATTTTAAAAAAAAGACAACTGTTTATGCTTGTATAAGCGGATCATACTTAATTAATACAAATTCAAACGTATAAATATTTCAACATTACTATTATTCAAATCAATTCATTGAGTATTAGGAAAATTCCTATGATGACGTAACAATGCTAAAAAGCTCAGCGGTTTCTACGACTAACGTTTTATATGGCATTCACAACATTATAGTAATAGTTGCCAATACAATATAGCGAGATGTCGTCAATGGTCAATATCAGGTCGATAACAGATACTTATGCATATAAGGGATAAATTTAATCATATTTTTACTATAAAAATATTATTTTTTTCTATTAACTACTAACTGTTTTAAACTACGTCATTAGAACAGCGGGTCAAATGATTTTGATTTTTTAAATCGATATCTCTATTTAGGATTTATTCTCAGTATATAAGCAAAGTTAATTTGGTAGTACAGATATGAACGTAATGTAATATGGGTGTTAATAGGTAAAAAACATCTTGGCCTCGCTTCAGGCGGCTTCGCTTCATTAAAATGTGGAATGAGAAAATTACGATACATACATATATCTATACTGCGTCTTGCTCATTTAATTTTCTTTTTTGCAATAATATTCCATAAAAAATTGTATAAAATCTAAATTGGTGTATGTCATATAATAAAACTATATAAATAGTTTTAGTACTTTAAACTGTTTGTTTCCAGTGATAAAATCTTTGCGCTATTTTGTAACATACGGATTTAAATTTAAATATATATAATTGTAATATAATAGAAACAGTAGGATTGAATGTGACAATAGCGATATTGACATTGGTTCTAGCGTCCGCATGGTTTATTTATGTCTGACCATGAGACGGAACAACCCGTTCACTCGCTTAGCTGAAAATACCATCGCCATCTCCAATTCAGGATTTTATTTGGGAGACTGTAATTCGTTGTTTATTTTACATCCGTATCTAATATCATATTAAAAACATAACTATTCAAATGATTGAAAAATAACAAGAAAATCAAATGTCCAAGATTTTAAACACGTGCTATATCGTAACTATATCAAGTAGCCAAAGAGAGGGCTTTCTCTGAGTCTGTGCCATAAAAAAAAAATAAAACTTACCTTTTTATTTTGTCGGGCGGGGGTCAGTCCCACTTGCGAGCCCATCTCGGCTAAAATATTCTTCGGCATTTTGACACACAATAGTTCACTTGTTTGAAAATTCGCGGGAGCACTATACAGATGTGACGCGGCATGCGGTTCACGCGCAAACTAGCGAATGGTCGCGGGGCTGCGCGGGCGCACTTATAATGGTTGCGGGCGTGACGTCACCCCGTCAGCCTCCTGCACCCTGCGATTTAATATGTAAATATTGGAGGATATCAAGCTTTGTTGGCTTTTAATTTGATATTGCTTAGTTATAGTTCATATCAATAGGAATAGTAAGTACCTACAATTATAAGTGCATCCTTACTTATGTATCATTAGTCACAAACTATACACAAAATACTACATAAATATATATTTTTTTTATAAAATAAAAATATTATCGCGATTTGGAGGTAGGTACTTTAGCTAAATATTTTTTTTTATTTTATAGTGGCTTTCTTTTTTTATCTATTTAACGAATAGAATCAAAAAAGATTTTTTTTTTCTTTTATTGGAAATTATGTCACTATATTTTAAATACCTACTACGTAGAACATATAGGAAAAGTACAAAGTACGTAAAGAAACAAAATGAGGTTGAAAAAAAATGTTTTATACATCTCAATGTGATTTTTGAAAACTTATCTAATTAGACTCATTTATGTAAGGGAAACCCCCTTTAATTCTTATTTATTTTAATTGTTGCATTGCATCGTAAGTCGATGTACAGAATACATCTACCTACCAAGTTGCGGACGATTTGAATGACATTTTTTATAGTTATTAGGCGTGGATCTAAACCTAGATCCTAGATCTTGTCTATGTTATATTTTATTTTATAGACTAACACACCTGATGTAAAGCTATAGTGGACCAGCTTAACTATAAGAAAAATAAATAAAATACGTCTTTAACGAAAGTTGTGGAAGGTGATGAGTATTTTACATCGACATATAAAAATTAAAGCTGATATGCGTATTATATGTATGTCAGAATTTTTCCATTGACTTAAAAATCAATGGAATTTTTTTTACATACTACTTAACTATTAGGTAAACATAAGACTCCATCTAAACTACATGAGTGATAGCATGGTAATAATATTGCAAAACAAAAATACAAATTTTATTTTCTTTCCTTTATCCCGCAGAGGAAACCTAGTGTTAAGACACTCCGTTCCCCACATTCCGCCGAATTCTATGGACGAAATGCGTTTTAGTGGCTCAATTCAACGTCGCGCTTTGCCTCAGTAACTGTGAGAAAATGAAAATTCGTTGTTTTTGATATTCTTTAATATGTATGTACATATCTGCAAAATGCGTACTAAGGAGTTTTTTGTATGTAAAAATGAAATCCAATAAAAATGGAGAATTAAATTACATATAGATACACATAAAAGCAAAGTGAAGATCGCTTTTAGGTTGTTCTATTTTCTCACAATAAGTTACAAAGTATTTAATCCACACTGGCACCGACCCTGATTGGCAATTTTGAATTTCTACCTCTAATATTTGTTTGCTGGATTATAACTTTATTTTGGCATATTTCAACATAATATATACAACCATACATACATATATAACATACTGATTTATACTGACATACGCCGCTTACTTCGACGAATCGAATAATCGATCAAATCTTTTAAAAGATTTAGTACCACGTGAAATGAAGATATATATTTTTTTACTTTCAAAAAATGCCCCGTTGAAATAGCGCGCCAGGCTGATTATTACACTTTGTAAAACAACAAAGTTTTCCTTAGATCTAGTTTTCACTTAACGTTCGTTTAAAAAGCAATGTTAAAAAAGTTATTGCAGCGGTCAACAATTAATTGTGAAAAACATTAATTAAAATAAAATATAAATAAAAAGTGTTGAGGCCAGTCGTGGCGCAGTGGTACAAAGTGTGACTGTAAAACCGACTGGTTGTGGGTTCGATCCCCACTCGAGGAGATGAAATATTTACTTAAATTTATATTTTCATTTCTTCGCTCTGGTGTCGAGGCAAAGCGCGGCGTTGAGTTCTGCCACTCAACACGCAATGCCTCCAAAATTCGGCAGAAAGTGGGGAACGGAGTGTCTTAACATTAGGTTCCCTCTGCCTACCCTGCTGTGTGCGGGATATAGCGTGAAGCTAATTTAATTTAATTTTTATAAATAAAATTAAGCCCAAAACGAAAAATAAATATATAATTGTATTTTTTTTCCTTTTTCTTAAAATATATAATTGTAAATAACGATTGAATGTAACAACATTACTTTATTTGCTAATATCTGATGTCCTTTTAGTGTAATTAATCACAGTTCAATTGGCAATTGTTGCAAGTACCAACTGTAAAACTGAGCTCTATTCAACATTAATTTTAACACAAAGTTCAATATATTCCTGTTTCCCAGCAGTTTTTTTTATGCTTCACGCTGTATCCAGTACGTAGCAGAATAGACAGAGAGAACTAGGAAATTAGTGTTAAACATTCCGTTCGTCATTATCTGCCTATTTCTAAAGGGCGTGTTGAGTGGCGGGACTCAACGCCGCGCTTTGCCTCGACACCAAAACGGAGAAAATGGAAATCTATATCTACATCTATACAATAATAAAACAGTAAAAAAACGTGTCTATACATTGAATATATTTGCGAAAAAAAAATATAGAGCCAAATTAATAAGCCAATAACTAATAAAACTTGAATCTATGATATTTAAAATTATTGTCGGTCTGTTTGTCTGTTTGTACACGCACATTGTCTGAAGTACTGGACTGATTTGAATAAAACCTTTTTTTTGTAGTATAGCTAGGTCTGAACAGTATCTAAGCTTTGCTTTCGAAGACTTCCACACATGATGAACAACCATAATGGTCGAGCTAAACTATAAGAAATAATTAAATGTGCCCGTAACAAAAGTTGTCAGCGCGATGAGTATCTATATTCTATTGACGTATAAAAATTGAAGATAAGACAGAAGTATCTGATGAATAATCTTAGTAGTCCTAGCTAAACTGCTATGATTATAACAATAAGAACTCTGTAAGAACAGAACCAGCTAAATTAAAGATCTGGAAAATATAATGCAGATTATTATGGTGGTAATAGCTTACCTAAATTTACACAATTATTAAAATGTCGAATATAATTATAGCAAATTAATAAGAATTAATAAAATACCATAGCAAAATATTTTTTGGTATAATGGACCATTTTAATCTATACCTACATATAAATAAAATTAAAGCGTCTGTACGTGATTTTAAAATAGCCGTGTTTTTTCAAGTAAATATAGTTATTTACTACTAAAACACAAACAAATAACTTTAAAATTAGTGCCTGCAATTCTTTCCGACTGGTTATTTCTCCGGATAAACGCAGTTATGGTGCAACATGAGCTTTTCATCTCAAGATTCCCACAGCTTCGGGATTTACACGGGAAAAAACGCGGCTGTTGTGCGCGCGCACCTAGATAAATATGAAATAACTTAACATTTTTCTATTTTTTGAGCAAAATAAAATAAAATACCAAAATTGAGATTCGAAATTATGTATTTAATTACAAATTATATATTATTATCTCTTTAGACACAAAAAAGCGAAAGATCAGGAATCAAGAAGGAATCAAACGAAACAGATTACCATTAATATTTATATGTAGGTAGTAAGGAGGTAAACGTAACTTATAAAAGTTGATAAATTTAAGTTGGAGAGGGTGTGAGCTCATTTTATATGAAATTAACTTCAAATAATATAGGTTTGTAATGGTCTATTTTGGATGGCAATGCGAATTTCATATAAAATAATGCATAAACTCTTATATCTTAAACTTTTGATTGCGTTGATTTAGAATTTCAGCTTCATATACGATACCTTCCTTAATCTTAAGAAAAATGATCTTGATAAATATATTATTTGAGGTACGGAACCCTAAAAATATGAATATTTACATAAGGAAATTCAAACAATTTTTATAATTTATGAGAATAGAAAATGTAAATGTTTTTATTTTTCCCTACTCGTAATCGTTCACTAAAGTACATTGTTACTAGGACACAGATACTACAACTGTAAATAATAACAGGTGTAAACTATTAGTTGATTGGATTCTCTTAATGTTTTGGGTGATTGTCAAAATAATAATACCTAGATGTATTAAAACTGTTTTATGTTTTTAAGTCACAAAAGTACTTTAGTTTTTAACACCATGATATATTACTCGTATCCGAAATAAGGAAATCCCCAAAACTATTCAATTCATTGGAGGCATACTGATGACGCAAAATATTATGACTACCAAACCCACGCTTCGCTTAATTGACTTAGGTATATTCGCACGTCAACGACCTTCAGAGATAGCTATATATGTAAGTGAATGTTCATACAAACTTAAGTTCGTGCAACAAAGGTACAATGTATGGAAAGAAAAAACAAGAGAAATTTAGAATTGATTAGTCATATTATATTATTTTCAAGAATCCGTACCACATACGGTACTCCTTACTGCAAGTTCTCACTTCTTGCCAAAATTCATAAATATGTCTAGTACGTGAAACTCCATAGGTTCTCCACAGGTTTTGATTACGCGACAAAGAAAGTTAACAAACTTTAGTTTGCCGCCACGCATACGCCCGTACGCACTCATTTAGAAAATGCGACGGATAAATGTATCTTTTAGTTAATATTTTGAATTTTAAGTGCTCTAAGAGACTATAGAGCTGAATATTTGATATTAACTTCAGCTTGATATCTTCACGCAATCTCGAGATAAATGGTCTTGACAGACAGACAACAGAATATATTATAAGTCCGACCGGATAGACTTAACTAGTTTTTTTACTAGTTGATAGCATATAATATGATACGCAATTAGGATGCAGCATACAGCATCCTAAATCTTATCTCGATAAAAAAAACGATAACAAAAAAAAATATACAAAATGTAAGAGACATTTTGTATATATATTTTTTTTAAGTTTTAAAAGAGGAAATATACATAACCTGCTTAAGGATAAATAGATAAACAACATAGGTACTTTTTCCTCCTTTGATTTTTTTACAAAATTAAGAAGATTATAAAATTTGTTCATATAAAATTTCCACGATGAGTTTTTCCATGAAAGTAGAGTACAATCATCATTATAGATAATTGAACATTAGTAAACATGCCCTACATTCAAGTCTTTACCTTTTAATATAAGTATAATAAAAATGTATTGTAATAAAAGTATTATGATGTAAGTGCATATATTAAAATTAATGACACTTTCGCTATAACTTAAAAATATCTTTTTTATATTTTTCGTATTAACGCGTTATATAAATGTATTTACGCTAAAATATGATATATAAAATAAAATTTAATGAAAAACGATCAAAATTTACATTTGACAATGGACGGTAATTCTAGTGTAATTTACACAGTGTACCTGCTTAGTTAATATTAATAAGTATATTATGTATCAATCCATAAGTGCTTGTTTTACTCATGCTACAATTTAATATTCATAGTAACACTATAATTACCAACAATTTTACGATATATATAAGTATACAGAAAAATTGAAAGTATATATTTTTTTCTAAGTAATAAAATCTCTCTCTATAATCAGAGTTTAAAAGTGTCACCCGTCTATTATATGCATACAGTCTAATGTACGAACGACCTTAACCCGCAAATAGTGGACATTAACTATAGAAGGAACAGAGCGCGCGATTGCAACACCTGCGCCGGGAATAGCTCGCAGCAGCTCGCGCCGGTCCGTTCCGGCTACCACATACTTGCGGGGTGACAGGCCAAATAGGAAGCACGCGACTCAGTGACAGCGATAAATCATAACAAAATTCTCTTTTAGTTTTTCTAAAATGCCCAAAGTATTGGAATTATTTAAATTCAATATATGTATGTACTCGTATGATAATACAGCATGGTCAAGAAGTCGTGGCCGATCTGAAGTTATATTTGATTTTTTTTGTTCTTTTAAATATTTTCTTCCTGAGTGAACATTGCGCATAAATTTAGAAAACCTAACTTCACGACGGCGCCACGGCCACCACCAACGGCCACTACTTGTTGACCGTACTGCACTACTCTATATTAATTATAATTTGAAAACTAAAGTAAGTAGGTCGTCTCGTAGTATTCAAGGAGTGGGTACTTATTAAAGATAACAATTCTTAACATTCTTACAAATTGTAGTGTCTAATGATTTAATGATAATGAAACGACATGAGTAGCAAACATTCGTTTTCTTTTTAGAGCATTGCTATTTCAATTAATTAACAGCCTAAGTATATTCTAGACAAAATATTTTGGTCTTAACTTTAGATTATGTATATATGTATGTGTTCAAAAATAATAGGAACGCGATTTGTAAGACAGCACGTCTAATGTGCGTCTTGATTGTCAGAAGTAGCTCTGCAAGCGTCTCTATTGACGCTGATGAAATTAATCAACAGAAGATGCTGTGATAGACACATGGCACGTTATATTTTTTCACTGTTGGCAACACGATTTATATTTGCTCTTACCAACAATTAGTAATGTCCACATTAGGCGTACCTATTACATAATAGATTTAATATTTTACTAAAGTAGATAATATATTTATATGGATGTAAAATGTTTAGAGTAATTAATCCAAATATTAGATTTACAATCAGTTTACCTATATATCTATAATATCTACTAAATATAGACCAACTACGAAGTGTGACAATTTTATCTGGATTTATAACTTCGGCTATAACATCGACCACATTAGATATAATCAGGATATATTATTTTATATCGACAATACTCGTATATAAGGAAAAACCATTTGTAATGTCCCCGTTTTGCCTTATATTTTTCTATATACTTTTAAGAGAAACATTGTCGTGCAGTCAGTAAGTAACTGTTAAAAAAAATTGAGAATCGAAATTTTATTTTTTTATTGCTTATCGCTTGAGGTGCCTGCAACAAGGAAAATATATAACTGAAATGCCTTCATATTTTTTTGTTAATTTTAACCAAATCAAAAAAATATTCTTTTTTTTTAAACTCTTCACTCAAACTTTTGGGTTTGTAACATAAAAGCAATATTTTTACCTATCTATAGCACTTCCAATTTTCTAAGGAAGTATTCTTGTCCGGTTGTGAGTTTCAACGACTGGGATACATATTACAGCATGTATCTAATAAGAAGTTACCTGTAACAAGAAACGCAATGAAGATTGACAGATCCCATTGTACTGCACCGAGCGACTGTGGTCCGACACAAGGACTTATAAGATGTAGGGCGTCAACAGGAAGGCTGGATGAGCGTGGGACACCTGTCTCCTACGTGTAATAATATCTAGTTGTTTAAAACATATGTGATGTACCTTTATGGAATAAATAATAATAAGACATTTTATCTAAAGTGACTTTTATTATCATTATAATACACACACAGCAATAGAAAAGTTTACACACATATACATTATTGATTACCCTCCTTTTGGAATATTACTACGTTAAATAAACGATCAATTCTATAATATAAACTACTGGAGGTAAATGATAAAGTTGATAGATTTTTTTTAACTAAAAAATAGTAATACGTTATCGAATGACATTATTATTCATCACACCGTATTCATAAATTAGTGTAACTAGGTCTTCTGGCGGTATGATAAATATGAATTTAAGTCCTACTGGGGATAACATTTATTTTTATTTTAAAATATTCGCCGTCCAATAGTATAAAGTTTGTCGTCGAATTTCGCTATTGAACACGTAATTTTTCTATATTTAAATGGAAATTGGAGTTAAATATTACTATTTCATAATGCCTGTCTTATGAAAAATGTTTAAATTGTTTAAAATAAAATAATTGTGTTCATATGAAGTTGAGTAGAAGGACATAAATATTTTAAATATCGTCAAAAGAATTGTAAGCATTAAAATAAAAGTAATAAACTTAGAGACAAACAAATAAAAAGGCTTACGGGTAAGTAAATAATATTTCATCTAATAAATAAAACAATGAATAAAAAGTTCGACTACAGATTGTGAATAAAAAATATATATTAAAAATATTTAAGAATTTATGATATAGGTCTGTAACTCGGATGATCATCAATTAAATATACAAAAAAAAAATACTAAAGCTAGCTTGACAAAAATAGGTACCGAAAACTTACGCATATACCAAGGGAGGTATTATATATATAACTCATATATTAAAATTGAACTCATTATAAAATATCATTACAAAATAACTCGGATTCAATACAATAATTACTATTAATTTGAGGCAGTCGTGGCGCAGCGGCACAGCGTCTGACCGTACACGCGACGATTGTAGGGTCGATTCCGGGATGGGAACGGAGTGTCTTAGCGCTAGTTTCCCTTTGCCTAAAAATACATATTACAATACATTTTCGTACATCTAATTAAAAATCAGTACAACGATACGTATCGTCCTCTAGTTTACAAATAGTATATAAGTCAAAAATGTTCAATTTGGCAACTTATTTCTTTAAATATTACGTTAAAAATCACATTTATTTATTTACTTATAAAATATAATTGTCTCCAAAATCACAACATGTGTATGTACAATGACAATTTTGTGCAATAAATCATAAAAAGCAAATGCAATCTCTAATATTTTTTTCGATGTTTTTGCTTAATTGAATAGATGCTAATACTGCTCCTAAGTATGTATGTATGTCTTTCTGTGTGTCCCGATTATAGTTCAATAATATTGTTTTTTTTTTTAACTTACAGAAATTATTACGAAAACAGATTTTATTTACTTAATTTTCTAAATATCGATCTGAATGCGAATTGTTTTAAGTGCTTCTCTATACGATTCCGCTACGCGTACTAGTGAACATTAATATAAGAGTACAATATGTACTTAATTACTAACGTTTCATAATTTTAGTTAGCGCCATGTTGGGAACGTCGGAATGTATATAGGGCTTTTAACTGATAATTTAATAATAATAAAAAATAGCAAGTAAATAAAGAATGTCTTTTTCTAATAAAATAAGCCTTTTTTTTTAATTAGGCTAATTTAACCTATATTCATAAGGTATAACGATTAACATTTGAATGTTAGAATATATTTATAGTACAAACATGAATACTTGGGAAACTTATAATTGAAAAATAACATTTTAAATTTAACAATTTAAATTAATTTTTAATTAGGTACTAAAATTAAGTATACAATTCAGTCATCATTGAGTTGTATTAGATCAGTAATATAGAATAGGTAGAATAGATAAACTAAACGGTCGTGATGGAGATTTCCTTTTATTTAATAGTCTGATAGCAATTTAACTGAATAGTTGCGGCGTCTAGTAATGACGCACATTGTCGCTATAGATTGTAGAAAAGTATTTTTTGCTTGATGGAAGGTAATGTTGATTAATATGTTAATTACTGTATAAGATATGGATTCGTGTGACATTTTTATATTCAATTAAGTATATTAATTAAATCATTACTTGAATATACTTAAATAATTACGCATTTCTATAATTAAATAAAAATATTTAATAAATTTAATTACATGTATAAAAAAAACTATGACTTACATTCATTTTGTGACAACGAAAGGTACCATTTTATAAGTTCTATATAAATGATGTTGTGCACACAATATTATGGATCTTATGTACCTATTAGTTTAACCCAAAAATGCTTGCATTTCAACATATTATAATTCATTGCCATTACAAATTATTCAATAATTAATAAATAAAATAACTAACATATTATGATAAAAAAATATTTAATAATAAATACAAATTATATATACCTCTGAAATAATTATAAAAATAGATAAAAATCAACACACAGATAATCCAATGGTTCCAAAAATATCCAAAGTATCTAAAAAATATCCCAATACCCTCAAAATATAGACATAGATCTATTAAATATATTACATGATCACGCTATACATAATATAGAAATTATGTGGGATGTACACCCCATACAAGGCATAAGTTAAATAAAATTTACTTTGCCATAATAAAGTTGGCTATATTAATTATAGGCTTACATATAAAAAACAACAATTTATCTTCGTTTTAATTGTAGGCAATAAGAACAGTTTAAATTATTTCATATCTAAGAACTGTAAATTAGCTTCACTAATGTAATAATTTTCTATTTGTTTTAAATTAGATATTTCTATTAATAAAAAAAAACAAAATTAAAATTGTAATTATAACAATATAAAATTTGACAAACTAATTCACACAATTTTCTTATTAATATCATAATTTGGATGATCCATATAATTGACATAAAAATGTTATTTAATAATTACAATTTGTAAGTTCTATTCTCGAACATCCTGGATGCATCCGCAATAGCCGATATTAAATAATAAACGAGTGTGATTGCCACTGATAGTTATTGTTCGGTTTAAGGAAAAATAAACCAGTTCTTAAGTTTCCGACATTTAAATTCAGTTTATTAGAAATTAAAACGAAACTTCTGTGACCAATTTATAGTAAAATTTTTAAAAGATATTAAATGCTGAACCTTAAAGGTAATTTTATCTGTGAACAATAAAAAAAACTGTTTTTATATCATATACTTTGTTACGTAATTTTTGACAAAAAATGTTAATTTTAGACGAGTTTACTAATGGGTAAGGAAAAATTAAACAGTAATTCGTTAAAACATACGTGTTGGTTTTTTATGATAATGCATTTAATATCCTTAAAAGGGCAACAGCTATTTGGTTTACCCTAATACTGACTCCCAGTGACTATCTACAGATTCCCAATACTAAACATATTACAATAGTGGGAAATAGCAATCGTTGTTGCAGTGTATGGCCGAAGTGAGCGCCGCGTGTAGGGCGTGCGCGGTGCCGGGCGCGGGCAGGAGGGGGAGCACACGCGCGCCGCCCGCGCTGTAGCCGGATCCTGCCGCACCAGTGTAGCGCGCCACGCGGGCCATCGCCGCGGCGTTTATCTACGATTAAAGCAATTGGCTTAAATATAGTTTTAGTTAAATAACTTTTAAAAGTTACCATTTGAAAGTGTATAAAAATACAAAATCGACCTTTATTTTATTTCATATAGTAGAAAAAACAAACCATTTTCGAAGTTATAAAAAACTTCTGATAATGCTCTTGAAAATTTACTTAACAGGTTGTTAGCAGGTACACTTTAAACCTACGATATATGACGCTATTACGCTATCGCTATTAGAATGTATGACGACACATTCTTGTAAATAAAGTGACTAGCGCCACCCTTGATGCATTAGTGTTTTACCAATATTACTAATTAAAACTTATGCATTTATTTACAAAATCGATTGACGTCACAGGTTAACATGTCGTTCAGCGTTTCCAAGTAATACGTGAGACCTTATGCTAATAAAATTTATATGACGCTTTTAAAAATGAGGATTACTTTGAAAAAAATATTTTTATGAGTAAAAAAAATAATTATAATTTTACAACCCATACTTTGGTTCCGCAACGCAACATCAAATACCTCGAATTGAAACATGAAGTAGGGAAAAGATTATCTTACCATTCCTTGCGCGTAATTAATTCGCTTTCTCTATACTAAACGGGGAAAAGTTTGTTTTTCCCTAAATATAATTTAAATGGCAAATATTAAAATATTTTGTTTTTGTCTAAAAAAAATATTAAAATATTTGAGAGACGCAACCTTATTTTGCACTACAAAAAATATTATAAAATATATTTTTTTTGCAATGCAAATGAAAATTCCGTAGCCGATATAGTGAACATAACATCAAAAAGGTTATTTCCTTTAGAGGCAATCAACACACCGACAACCTATCTAAAACATCAAAGACACAGTCGACCAACTAGTACGCTAATATAAGGACATAGAACAACAGAAAGATAGGAATATTGTTATGGAGCAACCCCTTCCAGTCCTTTAATATTTCCAAAACATTTGATTACAATAAAAAAAAAATTAAAGAACAAAACAAGGTCACACTAAATAAATCCGTAGCCTATATCAATAACATAAGTATTACAAGTAAGTACCTGAAATTCATTTTCTTCGTCAGCGACGGCTCGTGACTCCGATACATTCGCTGCGGGTTTTTGCGTCACAAGTAACTGGGAAAAAATGTTAGTAATCAACATTATACGTAACGTAATATTTTGTTTTAAAAAAAAATCTATTAACAATATGCCAAAAATATATATACTAAACATACCTCAATCGCTTGCCCCTGATAAGGACCGAGTGTACAAAATTTTAAGTCAATCATTTCCAATATCCGTTCTGTTTCTGGTTCAACTATGACTAGAAACTGAAATTAAAACATAATATAAACATTTTTATGTAAATCATTTTTATTAAGGGTTTTAATACTGCATAAGATTAGAAAAAAATCTACATTGGCAAAGTCTCCAATCAATGCACCGATACTTTTTTTAGCTTCAAACTGTACCCCACCTCTAGCATAGTATATAGAAGTAACCTAGTGTCAAGAAACTGCGAGTTAAATGGGCGAACTCAACGCCACTCCACACTAATTAAAAATATTAAATATAGTAAATACCTTGTGAGTAACCAGCAACTGTAAAGATGTATTATTGAGGGTAACATTGAATCCAGTAAGAGCGTGTATCTCGGATAAAAGGAACCCCCACCGTACGCAGTCTCGTCTCCATCCACTTGGCACGCCCTGCGATATTGATGCGTTCCCACTAGCTCTAGGCTGAAAATTACATAGTTTGAATAAATACACATATTTAACACAATAATATATATTTTTTACTTTTACGCTATATCTTGCATATAGCAGGGTAGATATAGGGAATCTAAAGCTAAACCACTCCGTTTTTCGCTTTCCGCCCAATTTTTGAGACATTGCTTGTTAGGTGGCGGCTTTTAGGTTGGGGAACGGCGTGTCTTAGCACTAGTTTCTTTTTACCTACACAACACTGCGGTATGAGATACGACGGTAAGATAAAAAATACCTGTGGTACGGGATCCCATCCGGTTTGAGTAAGAAGGCCGTGTCCAGCGTACGCTACTAAATCAGCTGTGGCACTTAGCGGCTTGGTTATAGCACCTAGTAGGCCACGACGCAACGCCGCCGCTCCACTCTCACTCTCACCTACTGCTACTCCTACCAAGGGGTGATGGGCTAAGCCTCCGACTGCACCTAAATTAAATATTTTTAACATTTTTTAACTATTATTTCACACCAAGGAAAGAAAAAAAAATTACGTAGCGGGACTTGGACCTGAGCTTTTCAGAAATTGTGTCAATCCTACGAAAATAAACCAGAAAATTCTCATTCATTTGTATGTTTATATATAGTCAGTTTAGATTTTTACAAATTCCCGTTATACAATGATGTCGTTATTAAATATTTAAAATGTTTTGTTAATATTTAAATTTGATATCTTACATACGAAGACCATACAAGGTAAGGTAATTTGGGTTGTATATTTTCGTTGTATAATATTTTTATATTGATCATACAATAATAGTATTTACCTTAATTAAATGTAACATTTATTTTTTTCTTTTTACGAGAATATTTTGCAACATGTTTTATTCTATTATATTATATATTTATTAACAATAAACTTACCAAGTATGTTAATGGCAAAATTTGTAACTCCAGCAACAAGACCTGCCATCAAATTTGGGGGCGGGCGTCTCCTATCAAAAAAAGGCGTTTCCTTTTTAAACACTGTGTATGTCTAGTGTTAATAAAATCATTTGTTATTTTCTGTTACATATATTAAAAGTAAGGAAATTTATTATAATATCACATTTATAATAACGGCACTCATGACGCAATGTCCCAGGCCGGAGCAGGAAGCGGACAACAAACGACTTGGCTTTGTACTTCGTTCCTTGACACGAAGGAAAAACAAAGCAAAAAAATAAAAATGGTCAAGTCAGCCAGTTGGTGTGTATTGCGGGATGTTGCTTGAATTTTTTTTTTTTGGGGAACTCATCTTAAATTAAAAGATTCTATAAATTTCTGAATATAAAAAATATTTTGTTCTATGTATGTCTTGTAAGTATATGTTACATTCAGCCAAATTTCACAATTGATTGCACGTCCCTCGTGCACGCGATTTCGCTTGACAGGCCGACTAAAAAGTTATATTATAAGTGAGTCCGTTTTTCTGAGCTACGGAAGCCGGAGTCGTGAAAAACAATAATTTTCTTAAAATGTAATACAGTACCTCGCCGCAGCAGCTCGTCTGGCGTGATCATCATCGCCCGCCAACAGGTCGAGGTTCCTCGCCAGCGAGCCGGCGGCCGAGCTCAGAGAGCGCAGCAAGGCCCCGGCGGCAGCGGACGCCACGCCCCGCACTCCTCCCCCCGCACTACCCACGCGAGCGGCTAGCGCTCCCGGAGCGCCTAGCAGTTCAAGACCACCAACTACCCAGCCTGGAATATGACAACGTACTTATTCAAAATGTTTATTATTCTATTCCAATGTGTCTGCAACTATCATCAATGAATTCTACATTTATAAGGTATTTCGATTTATCAAAATTAGAATGCTCTTTAGCATTAGGGTTTGTAAATATTTGTTTTAAACTGAGTGCAATTTCGAATTAACAAATAATCAACTTACCGGCTCCTAGTATAGCAGCAGATAGATAGTGAACAGTGAGCGCATGTGTCAATCTTTCTGTAGAAGTCATTACATCTTGTAAATGGAAGGCGCTTAGTCGCAAAGGACTCTCATCCAACGCTATGTACATGCGCACCTATGGAATTAATTAATAATCTATACAATATAATAAAATTGTAACTGGTCTCTGTCTGTACATGGAAATTAAATGGGAAAAATTATTATTGAGGACATTATCAATGGAATAAACTCAAAAAAAATGTTTTTTTGTCTGTTTGTCGGTGCGTTTGTGCACTCTCTCAAAAACGTTTAAACCTATTTAAATGCAGTTTTCATATTTTGACAAACTTTACTTTAACATACAGTGTTTGTTTTATTGAAATCGATTCATAAATAAAAAAGTTGAATTAGTACAAGGGATTTTTTTCGGCAAAATAGCTACAAAATTGGTTAATTAACCATTAATTAGGACTGATCTCTTAGTTTTAAATGTATTGATATGGGCACTAAAATGATAATATTATTAGATAAAAGATAGTAAATAGTAGTAGTAGTTCAAGCTGACGAAGCTGCAAGCGTGACGCTATTTTTATATAATTTAAACTACTAGTTCCCATGTACAAATTAATAAATAGCGTTACGTACTATTTGAAATCCTCTTTTTTAATTATTTTTCTCTAATATAACACAGTGATAGTAGTAGAGTAGAGTACACAAAAATATTTCTTACAGCGGTATGCAACGTCAATGTCAAGTCCAATGGGTGGATATGTAATTTTCTTAATCTCAATGGTTTTTCTAAGTTATTTATTTCTATGATCGCAATAGTTTCCGATGTGTGGGTGATGGGTGGTACGGCGAGGTGATAGAGGTCCACTGCGGCACCAACGTACGCGTCCTCTATATAGAGACCCAAGGGCCCCAAACGCATTTCGACTTCTGTTAGTTCTGTTCAAAATAGATAAATGTTAGATTGTATGACTTATTTTTGTAAAATAAAAAACAAATATAGTATAATATAATTTAACTAAATGTAATACAATTTTATGTAATACGCAATAAGAATAATATTAAATAATAATATTAATGGTAACGAGCTTACGATAATATTACAGGTATTCAAATTTGATATCTTGTAAAATCAATATCTAATAAAGAAAATTAAAACGCAATAGGTAGTTTAAGTTTTTTCAACTAACCTTTACTTGAATGGCCTGTAATTTTTTTATACAAATAACAAACGAATTTTCTCATCATTTGATGTACAGAACAGCAACAGAAGTTTTAAAAAAACTTTTACACGTACACACATACATGAAATTTCTATATTTATATAAAATAAAAGCTTGGTTTAAGAATATTAAAACATTTTAATAGAGACACAAATACAATTGGATTATTTTTCTTCGTCGCTCTGGTACCAATAAATAACATTTCCAATATCCCACCTTGGTAACTACTATCGGCCACTGTCCACTTATCGTGGCTGGTGCGCATCAACAGCCTGGCCTCGTCAGACCTCATGGAGAACATTTCGTTGAACATCCCCCACAGCGGCGGCCATCGCTCGGGGGCTTGCTCCGCTCGCGTCGTCGCTACCACGGCGAAGTCGTATTGCTCCGTTGCGTACTGACCGTTGTCAATCTGAACGTCCGCTATTGATAGAGTTGTTCGAATTTTCTGTCCGAAAAGGATATATAATTAATTAGTTATTAATTTTACATTTCTTTTTTTTATACAAATATCTATTATGACGATGGTGTACTTTTGAATAGATTTACGTTAGATTTAGAAACGAATAAGGACATGGAGGCTTAAGAACGCTCATTCGTTCGCTCGCTTTCGTTATTTTAGTTTTTACGATCACTGTATTTTAAAGATTTTTATTATTTTCATATTATTACCTTTATTACGAAATCTTTGACACTCTTTTTGTACAGAAAAAAATAATAAGCATTTAGTAACTTTCATAAATAAATGTATATTTTTAATATTTTACTCTACCACTATTTCTCCACTATAAGTTCTATTGATGTCTTACCCTAGTATCTGCCAGTACTAAAACACCGATCCGCTGAAAGTGTGCGGCAACTAAAGGCAACACATCCGCTGAAGCGCCTAAAGTTATCACTAAGCTACCTATCACACATCGCACTCGTTCCCGCTCTGGCCACATTTCATTATTATCTGACCAATCTGTAAATAAACATCTTATATTTTTTATCTTTATACTCTATACCTCATAATTAATGCCAGGTAGATACAGGGAACCTAATGTTACACTTGGTTCCCCACGCACCGCCCAATATTCGAGACTTAACGTGTTCACTTTGTCTTGTTACTAAAGCGATGAAATTAAAATAATTCATTCTTCTTAACGGGAATCGAACCACCACGGCGGCCTCAGAATATGATAGGTGTATATTTGTAATAAACATTGATTATTACAAATCTAACGTAATGATGATGAAGAACGGAACAAACATATCGAAATAAATTCTAACCAAACTATTTCAGAAAAAATATATAAATAAAAAAAATGTGCTGTCTCAAACTCCCTCAATACTGTAACTTTTTATATATATAAAAAAATATATAAAAAATATGGAGTAACCGTAAAAAAAATAAAAGTATAAAATAAAAATAACAATAATAGTAACCTTTTTTAGACATAGCGTCCATAAGATAAGTATCAGAATACTCCGTGGTACCAATGTTCGTGTCGTCGTTATTGTACGCCTCTGTAAATTTAATTTACTTAGAAAAGTTTAGAAAAATTACCAAATAATAATAAAAATATATATATGGCGAAGTGGTTTCAAACAGACATTTTCAATAAGAAAGAAAGAAGAAAGTATAGTAAGTATAAATACAAAATAATAAATCTATTCCTAATTCTAAATAAACACGTAATAAAACATAACAATAAAGAGGTTATCTAAGCTGTTGAATCAAGAACCGGATGTAGTACGCAGTTTTACTTGAGACGGCGCGTATTGTGAGGAGGTTCCTCTCTCTGGAGCCCTAGCTACCAAGGCTACCAGGCTTCTTGGACCCTTGTCCCACTCTCAGAAAAGTGTATATTTTATAATAATTTACATCTTGTACAAAAAAGTATATTAATAGTTTATTATTAGCTTTTTTTAATACGGTTGATGTCTTTCCTAAAAAGTACAAAAATGTCTACCCACCCGCTATGTCCGCGCGGACCAAACTTGAGAGTTTTAGTAAAGAGGAATCGCTATCCCTCATTGACGCTGGAATAATCATCTCAGCCATTGTTTTATCTGTCGCCTGTGAATCATTCAAGAGATTTAGAAAGATTTTTTTACGTTCTCTTGGTATTCTGAATAACAAGGCAGGCCAAAGGAACCTAGTGTCAAGACACTCCGTTCAATACTTTCCATCAATTTTTTTAGGTATTGCTTATTGAATGGGATTCGAACCCTTCCCAAATAATTTTAGTAAAAAAAACGATAAATAATTATCACATTTAGTTTCTATATTGAAATGTGCTATGTTAATAATACTTTATAATTTTATTAAAACATTTATATATAAGGAAAATCAATTTTATATAAATATTTTATTTAAATATAACTTTAATTGGCTTACATGAGATGTGCACGGTTCATTCTCAGATGTTCTTCCTAGTACCAAAGGTGGGACTTTATTAGTTGGTTTTGGAAGCTGCTGTACTGTAACATTTAAATAGTCTCATATCATCTAATGAAAGTTAATATATATATAAAAATTGTATTACATATGTAATAATCTGATAAGATAACTTAGTTGGACTTAACCCTTTGCACTCCGTTGTAGCCGTATTTGCGACATTCAAAACCTAACAATAAATCCGCTGGACTGCAAAGAGTTAAACGTGTGAAAATTATAAAACTATGCTTACGACTCGTGCTTGCATTAGTTCTCCCTATACTTTCAGCGTTAGTGTTTCTCTGAAATAGAGCATAATATTAATAATTGAGTATACAATAAATGTAAGTACAATAATAATATATATATATATATATATATATTCCACTTACTTTTTCGATTGACTGATGGTTTTCAGAGAAAGCGCCTAACAAACGTCGACGTATGTCACTCGCTGAAATATCGTGCTGAAATAACGAAACAATTCACTGTTAGATTGAGAACTACAAAATTAAAAATACTTAAAAAATTATATATATATATATATATATATATATATATATATATATATATATATATATATATATATTAAATACCAAAACTTCACTTTTACTTTTGTTATTTACGAACCGCTTTAAAAGTACAATAGTGAAATCTACAAATTTAAAATAATAACTACGAATTTAAAATCATATCGTTTAAGCCGTTTCTGACGTTAGCAGGGACAAAGGCACAAACCCATAGACAAACTTAAAAAAACTTTTTGGATAGATAAATAACATATGGAAGATATGCGAGAAAATTAGACAGCAATCAGTTACTATTTTATTATATGTATACATTTCCTCACTTGGTCGACGTCCAGCAGTTCGATGAGCGTGGAGTGTGGGTAGGTGCGAACTCGCACTTTAACCGTAACTCCACCTGGCAATTGGAGCAACTGCTCGCCGTCAGCCACCGCGATCGGTTGACACCACTCGTATGATGTGTCATCTGGGAAATATTTATACGTTAGTAGTGGTCCAAGCACGGCTTCAGCCCGCTCAAATCTATTGTTATATTACAGCCAAAATCAAATACAATATCGTTACATTAAATACAGCCTAGCTCATATGTTATTTTTAAGTATAAGCTATATATATTACTTAAACTTTAATCTAAATCCGTTCAGTCCTTTTTTTTTGCGTGAAAGTGTACACGTAAACACGACTGTAGCAGTGGCACTGCGCAACTTTTTGCAAGTGCGACGGTTGTGAGTGCGATTTCCACTAAAGGGAATGAGTTATCTTCATTTCCTCGCTCTGGCAACAACTGCCATGTGCCTATCTTGCTATATGCAGGATATAGCATTAAGCTACAAACTATCAAAGAATATATTTATTATACTATGGATAGAATATAAAAGTAATAGAGACAATAACATAACAAACCTCGACAGTGCCCCACAGTGAGGAAAGGTAAAGGCGGTCGAGCGGGTTGTGCGGGCGGCGGGTAGCGCGCGCTGTGCGCCGGCGTTGAATAATGCGTCACGCCGCTCGACTTTACTACGCACCACCATTTTATACCCGGACATTCTTGTTCCACCTCAAGAAAATAATGTTATTTAAATTTGATTATATACGATAGTTGCTTAATTAAATAAATATTTCGTATTGTGTGTGTGTGTATGTATGAATAAATGCAAATGTTTTAAAGATGATTTATAGTTAAAATGTTATAAAATAAATAAATCAGCTTCACGCTGTATCCCGCACATAGCAAGGTAGGCTGTGTGCGGGATATAGCGTGAAGCAAATTTTTTTTTTAAATATCACTTTAATACTAACTTTTTATAAAAATCTAGTATAAACTTATGTCAAATGCAAAGTATTCTGAAAAAGGTGAAGCCAAAACAGTATTGCAGTAACTTGTCTCTTAAAATCTACAATAATTTCCATTTATAAGCCCTTCGTTACAGACAAATTTCATGAACACTACTCACCCACTGAATAAAAATAAAATCAAAGTACCTGAACATTAGCCACAGTGGTTTCGGTGTTAGTGGGCTGTGCCACCGCCAGGGTGGTCTTTGTACGATTGTGTACCACGAACTGCGGGCACGGGTCCGGCGCCACTGTGATCAACCAACGGCCTTCGTGACGCACTTGCGTTATTACCACCGGCACCTGTATTGAGATTTAAATGGATGTATGAAAACATAATTCGTTGCTCATTTAGTATTACGTAAGGATTTTATCACAATTATGAAATCACATTGAAGTTAAAGTAGCTTATTATTATATCGAAAGTACAATTAAATTATCTATTAACAAAAGAACCAATAAAATAAGGCAATAAATAGAAGAAAAAATAATAGTGTATCTAATAGTCTAAAATAAATATTTATTACCGAACAACCGTCATGGTTAGTGAGCGCGATGGCTCTGCGCTGCGGTGGCGTACCCAGACGCACCGGCACAGGGGTGGTAGCGGGTTGCGTCTTAGACGGTAGGGCAACACAAAGGAATGCTCTTAGCTCCTCCGCGTCCCCTCCTCGCCAGCGACCACTCATGTGGAAGTGAGAGAGCGGGGTGCCTTCGAGACTAAAGATTGTATTTTTTTATTATAATAATATCAAAATGTTTAATATTATGAATTTATTGATTTTTATATCAAAATAGCATAGTCACAATTAATGCGGCGTTGAGTTCTGCCACTCAACACGCAATGCCTCCAGAATTCGGCAGAAAGTGGGGAACGGAGTGTCTAAAAACACTAGGTTCCCTCTGCCTACCCTGCTGTATGCGGGATACAGCGTGAGGCTAATTTAATTTAATTTTTTTTTTTACAATTAATACCATAAATATTTATTTTACTGGAAGCTGCATATAACCAAATCTAACAAATATTTATAGTTTTTTACAGTTCCACGCTGGCCGAGCTGGCTGGTCCGAGGCCAGTCGTGGCGCAGTGGCACAAAGTATGACTGTAAAACCGAATGGTTGTGGGTTCGATCCCCACTCGAGGAGATGAAATATTTACTTAAATTTATATTTCCATTTCTTCGCTCTGGTGTCGAGGCAAAGCGCGGCGTTGAGTTCTGCCACTAAACAGGCAATGCCTCCAAAATTCGGCAGAAAGTGGGGAACAGAGTGTCTTAACACTGGGTTCCCTCTGCCTTACCTGCTGTGTGCGGGATACAGCGTGAAGCTAATTTAATTTAATTTTTAATTCCACGCTGGTAGCTTACCTTACGCAGAGAGCACCTGGTGTTAAGATACTCCGTTCCCATTAAGACACTTCCGTTCCCCTATTTCCGCCGAATTCACTCACTGCATGTTAAGTGGGACTCCAGGCCACGCTTTGTCTTGTTACCAAAACGAGGAAATGAAAGTATTAAATGTTTCATAGAAAATGAAAAATGCAATATTAAATATTTTCATTTCTTCGCCCGGATGCCGAAGCAAAACGCGGTGTTTAGTTCCGCCAATTAACAGGCAATTTCTCAAGAATTCGGCGGAAAGTGGGGAATGGATATTCTTAACACTAAGCACCCTCTGCCTACCTTGCTACATGTGGGACAGTGTTGAGCTGAAAAAAAATGCCACGACGATCTTCGTGAAGCAATTAGAGATTTTTTCTGATACATGTGTAACAATTGAAGATTTATTTCACTAAATTACCTATTTTTATAATAAATTTGCTTTTGTCATAAACATACCTTCCTTCCTTCGTAGTCTGTATCGTTTTAAATGTTTTCGGTTGTAATAAATTGTTTTTCTCTATTTCGTTTGGAACTGCAACGGCTGACACCTGAATTTTACAAGAGATTTATTAAATGTGTAATATGAATTTAGTTATTTTAATTACTATAATCATACTTACCATAATGTCAGTGGCAAGTCTGTTGATGAAAACGTATGTTGAAGTTATGCCTAGGATATTGATATCTTGTTTAATTTCATAGTAAATTGTTAAAAGTGCGACCTGTAAATGAAAAAAAAAAAGAATAATTCCAACCACAACAGTTATAGATATCTTATTTGTTGTAAAAATAAAGAAAATCTGTGACTGGTGCTAGCCACTTTAGTTTGTCACTACAGCGTGCGTGCATAATGTTAATATTCATTATGAAATATTTATTCTATAGTAACAAGTAATAATAAAAATCAGGTTATGTACGAGTCAGACTCGCACACCGAGGTGGTTTCAATTTCATGATGATCAATAGAAACCTATAAAAGTTGACATGCTTATTTTTGCAGGCGTACGCATTCTCTTTGTATGAAATATAAAGTTCATATCTTCCCAACTTTTTATATTTGTAATATAAGTTTACACTAATTTACAAATTTTATGATTCTTGGTCAATAGGAAGTACCCAATCGGTTTTGATGACGTGGCGAATTTTACACAATGGCTTTATAGTAGTAAATAATAACAAAAACCACACAAACCTTCTGGCCACACTGTATCACAAAATTGGCGGGTCGGTCGAGGGCCACGTGGCCGGGCGGCGGGCTCTCGTAGCGGCCCGGCTCGCGCTCACATACGCGCAGCTCACCACTCACAAAAGTCTCGCGACCCACCTCCACTGACATGAAGAATGGTTTCTGTTTGTCATGGAAATGATTTTATAGAGTTACATGTTGTATATTTTTTACATTTATTAAATATTATTTCAGCTTCACGCTGTATCTCGCTTATAGACAGAGAATATCTAGTGTTAAGACGAGATTTTGAGACATTGCGTGTTGAGTGGCAGAATTCAACGCCGTGCTTTTGCATTGGTACCAAAACGAAGAAATGAAAATATTAATATAAATAACAATTACTTCCAATAGAGATCGAACCCACAGCCGCCGTTACAGTCACGCATGTGCCATTGCAAGTGTCGAGTCGTTGAGTTCTGCCACCCAACACGCAATGCCTCCAGATTTCAGCAGAAAGTGAGGAACGGATTGTCTTAACACTAGGTTCCCTCTGCCTACCCTGCTGTGTGAGGGATACAGCGTGAAGCTGATTTATTTATTTTTATTTTATTTTCTAAATAAAGTAATTTTCATTCTTAAGTGCGGAGCAACACTTCAAAATTGTTAATGCTTTATTTTATATTTATATTATTTAATGTACCTGGAGAACAGCAGAAGGCGGTGATATAGCCACACCCGACTCTAATTTACAGAGAGGCGCGGCGTCATGGCCTCTGAGAGTGAGCGTTACAGGAGACGCGTTGGCGATCAGCACCACAGGGCAAAGTTGTAGTTCAAGGGAACACCCACCGCCCGCTCGAATGGCACGATACTGCACCTATATAATGTATTTTATTAAAAACATAACTCATTATTCTGTAAATATTAGTTAGTAAAACAAAAATTTATATTATAAAATAGTAAACAAATTTTGTTGCAAAGTTGCATTAATGTTTATAAATTTATTTTTATTTATCTTATCCTAAATGTTTATTATATTTCATATTAAGTTAAGCTTAATCGATTACTAGGAAACATTATCCTACCATACTAATCATACTAAAACTAATCCAACACAAAGAAATATTTTAAGAACAAAAAAAATACAGTTTTTTTTTTAGTTATATAAGATGTTAATCAATTATATAAGTAGTATTAACTATTAGGACTTTAGAAATGAATAAAAAATAATTTATTTCACTCGTTACAAGGTTAAATAATCATAATTACCGAGATATCGCATCGGGGCTGTAAAAAGGCGGGTTGCCAAGCGCCTGGCCAATGGTTTGTTACTATTGAATATGGCCACATGGGATGTGCCTCTTGCCCAGACTCTTTCAACCTATATAAAAAGTAAATTGTGAAAAATAAAACTTAATAGTAGAATGTTACAAATATTTTTACTTTGTTTTTACTGCATGCTGTTTTCCGTATACAGTAGTGGAAACCTAGTTAAAACACTCTATTTCGCAGTTTCTGCCCAGTTTTTCGGACGTGCGTGTTGAGTTGCGGAACTCAATCCCGCGCAACCAAACAAAATTTGCCGCGGTTGTCCACCAGAGCAGGGGAATGAAGATAATAAAAAAAATATCATTTCCCCGAATGAGTATCAAACCCACAACCGTCGTTTTACCAGATAGACGTTGTTATCTAACTGCGCCAGGACGGCCTTGTACTTTGTTTAATATGACAATATATAAAGGAAAAGTACATAAAGTATTTTACTATTTGATCGATCGATGATAGAGAACTGTACATAGTATGGAACAGGTTATAAAATGTATGTTATTTTGTTTAAAACTTACCATTGTTGTAAAATATCAATGATATCGTCAATATTATTAACACTAGGAGGTTTCTCGAATACAGAAGTATCTGTTACTCCATAGTGCAACGGAACTGCATCTCGTGTGACTGGGCAGTCAACATTTCTATAACAAAAGCACACTTTATATCCATAGGTACATTTGGGAATATTTTATAATGACAGGTGTTAATTTTTTTTTCAGTTTCACACTGTGTTCCGCATATAGCATGGTAGGTAGACGGACCTTGGCAAGACCACACGCATCGATCTACACCACCTGATTTTCGAGACATTCGTGTGTCACGCGGCGGAAATGAACGCTGGGGCTGAAGACAAATGTCTTGTTGCCAGAGCGAAGTAATAAAAATATTTTTCCCCGAGTGGGAATGGAAACCTTAATCGCGTTTATAGTCACACCCTGCAAAACGACGGCCTCACAGATTTTAATTAAATTTAATATTTTAACATAGCTTGTAAAAATTATTAATGGCTCTTTTAATTATAAATTGGTACCTAAATCAAAATAATTTTCTATTTTACATGCAGAGTTGATGTTGCAAATAATTTGTATAATCTATCTACTGTAAAACTGAACTTAAATACAAAATGGTAACAACAATAACATAAAAACATCACAAGAAAAACGTAAAAAGTAAATAATACAATTTTATATTATTTTTATTTGTAAATTTTTAAGTTCATAAGAAAAAAAATACCATCTATCTATATGTCTTTATATTGTATGGGAAAACATTCTTCAATGAAAGTATTTTTAATTAAATTTTCTTTACAGAAGTCCAAACCATTTTTTCGGGCAAAACTTGCATATTTTTTTATGCTATCATAACAGTTGTTCGAAAAACAGATAAATTGCTGTCACGTTTACTGAGAGACAAATGACAAACTGTATCTTATTGTAATCATATTTATGTGTGTGTGTACGTAAGTTCAGTTTAAGAATACAGGGTCTCTTCTTCGTAATCTAATACAATTTTAAGGCCGCCGTGGCGCAGTAGCACAGTGTCTGACAGTAAACACGACAGTGGTTTATGAGTTTGATTTCCACATGAGGTACTATGTTCTCCCTATCTACCCTGGTATATACGGGACACAGCGTGAATTTTAAATGAAATTATTACTTATACTGGAATGTAAGTGAATGTCTAGCCGCAGTTGTGCCAGGTGCCATCAAATGCGTGACAGCCCCACGACCGTTGGCTAATTGTATTTGTATTGTTGGACTTGCATTAGCTTGAGATGTTTGGGAGCCTGATTCTGATGACATATGCACCTGAAATTATCAAATTAAATTAATTTATAACAATTAAATCGAATATAAAATATGTCTAACTGCTGTTTTGTTAGCAAGACATAAAATATTTATATATAATAGATATTACGATTTATGGAGAAAAAATATTTATAAATGGAACATTTAAGTTGTTTTCCTTAAAAAAATAAATATATGTTTACGTCGGTATCCAAAGGTAAATGCGACCGCAACACATACAGAGGCCACATGGTTGCTATAATACTATTGTCGCTGCTGGCGCGGACAACGCGGCACCACACCGACGTGTACGACGTGCCTTCAGTTGGAACTAAAAGAAAGAATATTCAAACATTTTATCTTTTATGAATTCAGAAGAATGGGTGTTGTGTGGAGGAGCCAAAAGACGCGCATTTTCTTTCCATTTACAACGCCACGATAATTAGTTACTTAGATATTTGTTATAATTTTAAAATTAAAGTGTACTTTTTAATTCAAGATGTATTTATTATGTATTGACAGTGAATAAATAAGCTATCTGCATTTATCGATATTTTAATTGGCTTTAGTATTTATAAATAAATTTTAAAAACACTAAAAATACCTTTGACAAGCCACGGTACATTTTCTTTCGGACATTCTTTAAGTGGTATATCCCCAGACCATCCTGTTTCATCTGATGTAAATTTAACCCTGTTAATCATAATCAAACAAAAAATATATAAAGATTAACACTAAATACATATAATGCAGGTATGTTGATTTTTTTTTAATGATAAAGTATACTTACTTGAGGACAGCTTCACAATCAGAGTTGCATATAACGCTTAATCCAAGATTTTCCGCTTGTAGTTCACCCGAGCTTACAGTTTGCCATACGTAAGAACAACGCGCACGGACCTAAAATTTTTTCTTTTAATATTATCTATATATATAAAAAGAATTGTACTGACTGACTGAGGTAAGACGCACGCACAGCCGTAACCGCTGTGCGTAGAAACCTGCAATTTGGACAGATGTTCATTTTCATAATCTGGACGTCCGCTAAGGGATTTTGAAAAAATTTAACCCTAAAGGGATGAAATTGGGGTTGAAAGTTTGTATAGATTTTTTTTTTAAATCGGCAGCGATTGTTATAAAATTTGAAATTCAAACTCTTAAAAACATTTCTTTGAATACGTTTCATTTCATGGTTTTTTAGAATTCATCCCCTAAGGGTTCAAATAAGGGGTGGAAAGTTTATACGGAAAAATCTTTAAATCACCACCGATTTTTATAAAAATTTAAATTCATACTGTTAAAAATATTTTATTGAACACGTGTTTGGTGGTTTTTTAGAAGTCACCCCTAAGGGCGCAAATACGCGGGCGAAGCTGCGCGTGTCCACTAGTATAAGTATAATGTCAAAATTTTTAAATAAAATGACAAATGTATTAATAATATAAGACACTACAGATAAAAATAAGTCTGAATATTATTATTTATTAAGCTGTACTGTACTCTGTGATAGTGTTCCGATATCTGGTAGGAAAGCAGTTATTTCATGTAACTATCCTTTGCCTTGGCTATTTCGTCTCCACAAGGACATTTAATTAAAAAAAAATAATAAAGACTGTTTAGTAAGTAGAACAAATATATAAAAATTACTTAAAATTAATCGTAATTTATAGCTGGTTTATAGATTACTTATTGGGTGTGCATTATCAATCAATTAATTCAATCTTAAGTAGCGTTTATACGTTACTTTTACTTTTACACTGCAATCGAACCTTGAACATTGACAGTGGTGTACATGCGAATTGTGACAAATGTAAAGTTAGTAGATTTATTCTCGCATGTCCCTTGTAAAAGGACTAATCAAGTCATATAAAATGATAGCTAGTTCGATAAAGGAGGCTAATGTATGGGTTTAGGTCACACAGTGCTATAAATAAATATTAATTACCTTATACAACAAGTTATGCCGTAGCATATTAGCCAGAACGAGTTTACCAGACAGGTACATATCACGACGAGAGCCGCTATCCTGAACGCGAACGTGAAGGAACATTCCTCCTGTATTAGATTCAACTTTGTCTTCCTCAATACGCACTCGGCATTTACTTTCAGTGAATGGAATACCTAAAAAAAATATTATAATAAATCAGTACTTTACATATAATGATGATTGAATTAGTTAATTTTTATACACTCTATTCAAAACGTTACATTATTTTTTAATTTAAAAATTAAAATAGAATAAGCAATAAGGAATCTGCCGTAACTGGTCTATATTATAAATTACATAAACGTCTAACAATAACAATAACTTATTTAACGACTCGACTCGGGTACCACAATTATTGTAATACAGTGTTTTTAAAATCTCTCATGATCGTATTTTTTTAATTATTTAATACTTTAATACTCCAAAATAATTAAACACAAAAAGAAAAATAATCAAAAAGAAAGGGAAAGAAAGGGTTTATAGATCTCTGGCAGGCAACGAACGAATTCAGGTTGAAGTACAAATGTTCATTAAGTATGTATAATAAACTTACGTAAAGGTTACGTGCAATAGCTTACTTATATAACTATATAAAAAATAAATTAATAAAATAAATAAATAATAAAAATATAACGTATTATTTAATAATACTATATGGAATTTTTAAGTTAATATAATTAATATATAAACATAAACTTAAAAAAAATTAAGTCTTGCATTTTCAATGTTGTGATTATATAATGAATTATTAAATTTCATTGTAAATTGAATGAGAAATGGTGAACATAATATAAATTTTGCCAGTATGGATACATACCCGATGACCAGTGCCAGTCTGATGACGCACCAGCAATGGCGAATCTTAACTTCTTTGGCGATGTTGGAGATCTCCATCTGTTATGGATGAAGTCATTCATAATACAAAAAAAAGTCATAATCAATTCTGTAGAGGAAAGGCTGCCATACCATTTTACCATAGTCTTGGCAGCTAATGTTTCTTACGTTAGTAAGCGGCAGTACGTTAAAAATTCTATATATTTGATGGGGTATTGATAATTGAACACATTAAATTGAAATGCTTATATTGAAAATGCGCATTTTCAGAATGTATACTCGGGTGCAACCTCATTCTGGTTACATACGATAAAGAACAAGTTCCTCAATCTAGCAATCAGTCTTCATGTATAAGAACAAACTTAAAGATATAAATGTATTAACAGCTTCTCTTTTTCCTGAATTAAAATGAATATAACATGATGTTTGTATAAATTTAAAAGTTATAACATATAACCAATACAAAACATACCTATAAGCGACAGAGGCGCCAGCGGTAAAAATAATTAATTCGTCAGTCCCCTCTTGTCCAACTCGCAATGTGTTAGCGCATTTGTTGTGAATCCAGAGTGACACTCGTCCACATAATGCCGTTTTCGTATCTTTACCTTCTGCTTTCCACTCCAAAGTGTATGATGAAGTGAGTTTATTTATTGAACTCTAAAAATAAAAATAAATAAGATAAGCTTTTCAATTTATATTTCACTACGAGAGTCTAATAACAAAATATTTTTGAAGAATATTTCAGATTATCTAATGTATCATTCACACAGAACACTTATATAAAACGTAATCAATAAGCAGCATAGTAGTAGCAAGCATGTAAACGATTTTTATTATACATTTCACAATACAGCATTTTTAGTTATTAATATACATTTATAATTCCATTTTTATCCGTAATTTTCGACTCCATTGAAAAAATAACGGATATTTACTAACTCGTTTATCTATATTTGTTTTTAAAGACAGTGCATTTGAAATCATTAAGGGGGCAACAGCTAAATCGTTTACCTTACCTTATAGGCATTAAACCAATCATCGGCCAACGAGCGTATCGTGCTCACTCTAGGCACGTGTAGAGCGACGCGTACATCGTCTGCTCTCAATCGCACACGTGGCTCAGGGGCTGGGGACAGCGTGCCCTGTACGCGGAACTCCTCTATTAGTTGTTCCATACGGCCCGTTGCGGAGTCTATTATATCACTCCTGTGGATTTTAAAAATTATTTTATCGGCAAAAGACGGAGCTCAACGCAGCGCTTTGTGTATGAGAACTGGGAAATGACAAATACACGTTAAAAGGGACTGAGCCTTGAGATAAATGGCGTTTACAGTCAAATGCGTAAAAATAGTTCCGCTAAACCATGACGACTACTCTAATACTATAATATCATTACAGTAAAAGGTTCAATTCTAGTGATAATATAAAGGTAAATTGTACAAATAATTTTCAATAACAATTGAGAATTAATTAATTAAAACAAAGATATGTACCTATAGAGATGTAAAATAATTTACTTATTTGTGCATATAAATAGGTTCCATTTAATACCTTCATAACTAAATTTATGTTGAATTTGATGTCTTTATAAATGTAGCTATACAAATGAACATACTTTTAGGATTCAAATATTTATAACGTTTGTCGACCAATAGTCAAATAGAAATCAAATCAAATTGTCAATTTATGTCAAAGGAACTCAACGACAATAATAACAATACAACAATAGTATTGTAAATTGTTCTATTAAGAATCCAATTGTTTTCATTGTTATTAAATAAGTTCACAAATACCACCTTACTAAAATATATTTATATATAAAACATACGATATATGAGTGTCCAGTAGCAGTCGGGTCGAAGCAGCTACAACGCAGTGAGCAGCTGAATTTCTTATACGTAAAGTTAATACTCGATGGCTGCGAACAAGGTTAGGGGACACGTAGTACCCTCCCAAGGGAGTTTTCTCTCTATATAAACTGTAAAAATAATGAATAAAAATTTTAAATTTTACTAAAAATAATCACAACACAAACAATCCTACTTTCCGCCAAATTTTGGAGGCATTGCGTGTTGAGTGATGTATAAAAGTACATATTATAAAAGTAAAACTTACTCAGTTATAACAGGCAAGGAGTTATGAGCATTTATCTCCATAAGGGCCGTTCGTAATGCAAATCGGGCTCGAGGCATGAGACGAGGAGCGAAGTACGAATCCACTCTTAGTACACCTGATAGTTGCTCCGCAGTCACCGTGAATGTCTTTTTGTAGTAGTCGTTTCCTGTTGGAGGATCTAATGACTGAAAAAAAGGTTAGTTAAATGAACGGTTTTTTTGCTTCACGCTGTGTAGCAGGGTAGGTAGAGGGAGTGTTAAGACCTCATGTTCCCCACTTTCTGCTTGGTATTCAAGATTTTCGCTTTGTCTTGTTACCAAAACGAAGCAATAAAACAATTAATTAATTCTAGCGAGTGAACACCACAAACTTTGCCCTTTATATTCAAACATTGTGCGCCACGATAGCTTTACTCGAATATTTTATAATAAGTAACTAAGTGTAATCATAACTTAGACTTTAGCATTTAAATCATAGTTATTAAGGCTAAATATATAATATAAAAAATAAACATCCTAAATTAAAAAAAATAATAAGATTTAAAATTCAATTCCAGACGAGTGTTAGTATTTTACCTAAAGAGTATTTTAAGATTTAATCTTAAAAGATAGAATAAGATTTAATCTTAAAATACTCTTCAGTTAAAATAATATTAAATTAACCAATGTCATATACGAATAATTTATTATCCAATTAATTTGGATTTTGTGAAAGTATACTGTAAAGACGAATTAACTTTTATCACTTACTAATGGATCTAATCTCGGCATAAATTTTCTAGAGTCAAATTCAAATGAGGGTTCTTGTGGTGCATCCTCTTCAGGGCAAACACGGACGCGCCACATTAGCGCGTATACAGCATCTAAGGTATAAAGATTTATTTAAATTTTCACAATCGCTCCTTTCGCACTTTTCATTTTTATTTTTTTAGGAAGTGATGAAAAGATTTTTCAAGAAAAAAACATAGCATTATTAAATGAGAACATAAAAAACGGAGTATAATTTAGTTTCTTGTACAAACCATGTGGTATTAAATTGAACTGCATTTCCCGAGGCTCGGCTACAGGTAGTTTGAAATACGTGTGTGGCTCCCACCGTGTAAGCATAGGACAATAGAGCTCAAGGGCACATTCCACTTCCTCGTCCTATAAATTAATTTCTTTTTAAATAACAATTTTAAAACATATACATAATTTTATTTATATTAAAAATATATATAATAATTTTATTTAATTGAGGCCAGTCGTGGGGCAGGGGCACAAGCGTGTGACTGTATGCATGACAGGTTGTGGGTACAATTCCCACTCAAAGATATTAAATATTTAATGTTTTAATTTTTTGGCTTTGCTGTCGAGGCAAAACGCGGCATTGAGCTCTGCCACTCAACACGCAATGTCTCCAGTTATAATGTAGAAGATGTCGAGATAAAAGCCATTAGGAGGCAGTTAGGAAATGTCAGATTGTAATCGGAATAGTTGTGAATTAAGTTTGTAAAATTAAAAAAATATTAAAATATTTTTGTTTTTTTGGTCTAACTTTTGTTAGACCATGCAGGTTATCTGCACGTTGTTTGAATAATTTCATTGTTCAACATTGAACGTGGAAACAAATAAAAATAATAATGTTTCACCAAAAAAGCGTAAGATAGAAACGATAAATATTAATACTAACTTGTCCTGGTATTGGATAAGCAATAAGCTTAGTAATGGCTCGCGGATGTGGATACCGCCATGACACAGAGTTGGCATATAGTGTCACTTGATACGCCATAGGTAATTGGTCCCCCGACACTAGCTTAAAAGCGCCGCTCCTGTAAAGCATATAATCATTTGATGTTTTTTAGGTTGTATCAGTTTTTAAAGAGTGCCGCAGCGTCATCGACATCGTCTGAATGTAATCGCGACGGTTGTGTGTTCAATTCCCAGTCGCGGGAATAAATTGTTTTCATATATTGCTGCTATTTATTATATCATCGTTCGGTAGGAAGATTTACAAAATGTTGACTCCCATCTCATAACACGCAATTTTTTAAAGTTTGGCTGAAAGTGGCGAACTGAGTGTTTTAACACCAGGTAGGCGGGAACAGTGATAAGGCAAATAAATATTAGGCTGCTGTTGTTGTATCAGATGCACGTGATAATCGTGGATACAAACACTGTTATATAATGTAAGTTATTAAACTATTGAGCAGATAGTGATGTAGAGGATATAAGGACAAAAAAGACGATAAAAAGAAGATTTCTAAAAATTATAATACTTAAATCTGTGAGTTAAAAACTGTTGAGTAATAGTAACTATATGTAACCTATTGGGTATTGTAATAAATATATATTTTAGAGATCTTTAAATATAAAACAACACCTTAAATCGTCTTTGTAGTAGTGATGGTTGGGATCACTGTTGTCTGTTGATTGTTTGGAGAAAAATGACATGTTTGAAACAGGATAGTTCTGTTGTGTTGTACTCATATCTTCATGAAAGGAATTTTCATCGATTGTTGCAGGAATAGGCTGAAAAATATATTTTAATTTGGGTATTTTAAATTGGATTAAAAATAGTATCGTATATTTGTTCAAAGGAAAAATATTGGGGCTTTATACATATAAATGCAAAATTAACCAAGTAAACAAAGAAATTAGAAACTGGTCAAATGCGAGTCGGACTCGAGGACCGGGGGTTACGTTTTAAATTCAAGATAAGGAAGGTGCAACTTATAATATGTACAAATGTATCTAAAACGATATAGATAAATTTATAATGGTTTTAAATCCTGGTCGTTATATAACTAATTCTTGGATTTCTTCCTTCATCTGTACTGTCAATTCTCACTTCTTACCGAATTTTATGATTGTAGGTCTATAGCAAGTACCTTATTGGTTTTATCTGCTCCAAATGATTTCATAATAATTTCCACTTGATACCTCCACACATTCCTGAATAATAAGGATTCTGATAGACGGACAGGCTGACTAGACAGACAAAAAAATACTACTACAACGGTTACATTTTTATGAGTTACGAAACTATGCTATATTAAAGTCTTTGACAACGACATAAAAAAGTGATAATACTTACGTTTTCTAAATTGAAAGCACGTTTAATCACATTTTGTAACCTTATTACAGTTTCTAAGTCGCTTGGACGCAGGTCCAGTACAATGTGGTCTAGATCAAGTCCTATACGGACAGTGGGTTCCCGCGCGGATGCTCCACCTTCCGCCCTGCGCCATGCGTCCCAAGTAGCGTCAATGACACCACTACAAAAAATATTAAATAACATGTAGATATTTTGTTTAAATAATGAACAATAATGCTTTTTAATATTATAATATTATGCCATTTTTCCATTTAGTTTAATAATAATTACAAATTAAATTAAACAATATTTCAACATTATTCTATCTATAGGTACATCACTATCAAATACATATCGTATTTACAGAAATATTAAAATTCAAACAGAAAAATAAATATAAGTAATTGTTAATTACAGTTAGATCTACTTTAAACAAATCCTACCCGATCATAGTAGGTTGCAACGCAACGTGGCGGCGTTCAGTTGCGGGCCCAGCAGACACTGATAGCGCAGTAACTAGCATCCTGCAGTTGACTCGGTCGGGACGTGAACCCGCGGCTAGTTGCATGTGCCACGCCTCCCACCCAGCTGTACCTTCTGACCCCCGCACGCCTATTTGACCCGTTTGTATTGTGATGTTCTCGATATGGTGGCTAACTAATGGTGTTACACAATATTATTTGTTAATTAAGAAAATTAATAGCAGGGTTCAAAAATTCGCTGAAACGCAGCTTTGATTTTATTTTAATATACTGTTAGGATTCCGTACCTCTTAAGAAAAAAAGGGGGTTCCTTTTTTTATAAGATCACTTTGTTATCAACTTGCCTATCCGTACTGTATTTCTATATTATAAATGGATAAATCAAAATTAACAACCGAAGGTCAACCAGAAGTACCCTATACTTCTGGTTGACCAAGAATTATGAAATTAGGCAGCTAATTTATTTAGAGGTAGTACTAGTTTAGGAAAAAATCTGTAAACTATACAGTTGTGGCTAATTCCAAAAAGAGAATTAAAGGGGGAGTAAAATCTGATATTAAAACCGCTAGTTAAAGTGAGGTATCAGATAAAAGGGCTCTGGCAAAGCTAAGCTCGAATATCAGCAAAGGCTCGAGAGCTCTAATTTTTGCACACATCCCCCGGTGCGCCAGCCCAGCGCTTCTTTTTTTTTTTTTTATATATAATACCTTTCCGTGCATTGTTTCATGTTATATCGACATGCTATAAATATAAATATAGTGTCCATATTTTACAGACCCATGTCATGTTTGATTGTGTACAGAAGCGGTGACGGTGGATTTATTGCTTCCATTGATGCTGTTTCCTCTAACTTGGATATATTTTTCTTGACCTAGAAGTTGAAGGGCACATCAAAATATTATTTTTGTAAAGACTAGTTATTAAAGTACTAAACTATGTTTTTTTTTAATATTTACCAGAGCCGTAATGCCTTTAAGTCTTTGCAGTCTATCTGTACAGACATCAAATATAACAGGTCTCTCTACGTCCAATTGCACAGTCACTTGGACGCTAGCACCGCTTAATGACTTATAACCTGAATTAAGGCAAGTAAGTAAAATTAGTTTGGAAATAGGATAAAAATCCATTAAATATAAAGTCATATCAATTCATGAAAAATCCTAATAAATTGAAAAAGGTATGTATTGTTTTTAATAGTATATGACTCAATTAAAGAGTTGTAGTCAGCCAAGTTCGGAAATTATTTGTTATAAAACTAGTGTACCAAATTGGTATATTGTTATGTTCTGTTTTATTCTTAATATACTAGAAACTTATTTTACAACTAAGATTAAAAAGTATACTTTCACGTTTTTGATATTAAAAAAAAATTGAAGGAACGTAGCGGACTCAAACCCGCGACTTTTGGCAGTCATCCAAGAGCTCTCGCCACAAACCCGTACATTCTTTCAAGTGACGTCAAAATTCTTATACGTTCATTACTAATTATGGAGGTTACTATCATGCGATGGTACAAAGGACAATAGGCAGAGTGCGACCACCATCCAATAGCAATAAACATATGTCATAGGATAGGTCTTTTTATTAGCAACCACTTTTGTTTGACAGCTTTGTTCCCACAGTTGCCCATTCAGAGATAAACGACAAAAAGTTTTAGAAAAAAATATAATTAATATAACGTTTTTATTGTATTTACTACTTTTTTTTTATGATTATATTTTACTTATACTATCTCGTCCTGGGTACGTCAAGGGATGGGTAGAGTTTAATGCACCAGCAATATTTTTAAATTACATTATAGTAGATGATCACTACGTTGCGAGTACCTTAAATACTAGCCTACAGATCTTAAAATAAATTAAATTAGTGTTTGTGAATGTAATTATTATAATAAATAATAATCATTATCAGATAATCATAAGTTATTGTTTTTTTACCCCGAGAAAATATTTATTTTGATCCTTTAGTGACTATAATATCTCCGAACAGACAACAAAGCAGTCATAACAAAAAATATTTCTACGGAAATAACCTACTTATCCGTTTATCTTATTACTATTGGAGGATGGTTTCAGGTTCTCTACATTTTTGACCTTTGTCTTTTTCACTACACAACAATAATTGATAATAATAATTATTTGACAATTTACTAACATTTCGCGGATTCGAGTCCCCCGGCATTTAATTTTACAAGGATTACCTGTAGAGGAATCAATCTTCAGCGTAGCCAGCGCCGGTGGTATATCAGTGACGGGGTCTGGAGACCCCCGGGCCGTGCTGAGTAGAGGGGCGCTCCAGCAGCCCTCCTCCACGCCCGCGCCGAGTCCAATCCATGCGTTGAATAGAGACACCTGATTTTATTTTCATTGCTTTACATGCTAGTTGTTGAAATTTTAGTTAAAAAACAAGTAAAGTATTTACGCTGAACTTTATTCAGCTTAAAAGAGCAGGCATCTTAGTGTCAAGATTGCGTTCTTATATATTAAATGTTAACGGCAATGTTACCTTATCTTATTACTCTCTGAACACAGTAAAAAGTAATAATTTCGTAAAATAAGAAAATCAAAAATATTTTATGTTACCTGAAGAGTCTTCTGTTTCTTTCTCTTCCAATAGTATAAATTAGGTTGATGAAACGTTGCATGGAGCAAAGGGATGTTACCTTCTATCTTTCTTGCAAATGGTAAAGTATGCTTTAAACAAAATTGAAAAATAATTATAAATTTGGATTTTTTTAAACTTAATAATGTATGTTTCTAAAATATATAATATTTAAATAATATATAAAATTCTATAACAAATCATTTAAATAATATAGATATTTTAAAAATACTATTTAATCTTACCAATTGTTCCAATTTAGTTTTTCCGATATCTACGTTTCGTACTGTCTCTGTAAGGCTCCTGCTTGCCGACATTGAGTCTTTTCCATCATCTTTCTTCTTCTTACATTCGTCTATTATTACCTATAATAAGAATAAATTTAAATAACAGGTGTATTCTGTTTGTTCTTTGTATGGTTTATAGTAATCCTTAATTAAAAACAAAAACAATTGACAAGACATAAATATCAGTGTTAGAGACTGACTTTAGGAACACATTAACAACAAACAAATATCTAAATTTCTGTACTGTATATTACTCTAATAAATAATTATACAATTAAACATAATAAATAAAATAAAATAAATTTAATAAACACAGAAACAATATAAAAATAAATTACGCTTACCTTTACCCTTGGTTCGGAGCTGGGCTGGGTTTTGAATATTCCCGGTGGTGGTTTCAATAGTTTTACTTCCGGAGAGTTGTTATCACCCACATATAGGGAAATATCAATAGCTCCCATTGTTACAAATATTTCTAAATAATCTGATGCTATTGCACTATAAGAAATAATAAATAGTTGAAACTCAAGAAAAAGTAATAATGAATAAATTTATAATAATAATAATTTCTTTTACTGAATAAACATTTAATTTAACGCGAAACTTATAACTCTTATATATCGGAACGGACTAATGTCACAACAAAACTGTCATAACTAAAGTTGTTTACGGGTATAACCTATCGAATGACATACACATTATTTCTATTGGAGGATGGTCCCAGGTTCCATACATTTTTTCCCATTGTCTTTTGTCGTTTTATTTTTGCACCAGGCCAGTCGTGGCACAGGGGCACAATGTGTGACTATAATATCGATTGGTTGTGGATACGATCCCCACTCGGGGAAATAAAATATTTATTTACATTTATGTTTTCATTTATTCGCTCTGGTATCTAGGTAACGCGCAGAGTTGGTCCCACCAATTAGCACCCAATGCCTTCAGAACTCTGCGGATAGTGGAGAATAGAGTTTTTTTAACACTAGGTTTCCTCAGCCTACCCTACCCTGCTGTTTGCTGGACACAGTGTGATAATAAATAAATATATATATATATATATCCAAATTGATATTATTAGGTGTTTTATAAATCTTTAAAAATTATCCATTTAATATCATACCCACCTTTACAATAATTGTTATTATGACAAAAAAAAATAAAACTCACGTATGATCAACCGACATTATAGATACAGATTTCTTTAAAGGGGCAGAGTCACGACGTGCTTTGTACGTGGACTGCGACGTTACTGTTTCAACTCCAGAATCGAATACAAAACTGCGATTCATCTCTATGTTGCTTTTTGGAGATTCTGTTCGAAGATAAATTAATTGTTATTAAAGAAAGTAAAATGTTAAAATGTTTTTTGTAATTGCAATATTATTATAACAGATACAAAATAAACGAAAGTCTTAAGGTAGAAATAACGATCTGCGTAGTTAATAAATGAATATAATGTAAACCAGTTAAGATTTGTTGGTTAATATAGTTTATACATTAATCGATATAAATAATACCTTCATTAAGAACAGTCTCACTGTTAGTAGGAGAGCACCCCATTATAAAATGTTCATTTTCAAGAAGAGATGCATATGGGCAGGTTGTGTCTTCATCAAGAAGCATAGAACTGTCTGGTCTAAAAGATCAAATTTCAATTTTATAACTTTATTCTACTCTATCTTTATAATTCAATAAAGTATATAAGTGTATTTGTACTAACTTGTTTCTAACTATACAAAGGATGCTCGAAGCAAGGGTCTCTATCAGTTGTAGCCGCTCTACAGCGAGTTCTACAGAACAGTCAGAGAGAAGGTTGAGCTCAACCGCGGGCCCACTAGCTATAGCACCACAACTGTATATTGCAGGCGCTAATATACAACCCACGTCCACACTGCAAAATTTAAAAATATTTAATACTTTTTTTATATAGCGCACGGTATCACACGCGGAACGATTCATTTATATAAAATCGCGGCCGACTGATAGGCGGACGAGCGCAATAAAATGATAACAATAGTGAAAAATATTATATTATCCCGCTCACTTTTCATTCTAATATCGAATAAGCTTGTCATAGTTTTAGTAAGAATTTGATAGAAAAATCTGCACTGTTATTTCTAATATTATAGAGATAGAAACCGGCTCACGAGTTCTGGGATATTAAGATTCTCTCACTGGTAGGGCAGCTTCCCAGTTCTCACTCATTCTGTGACTTTAATTTATTGCAGTAGTTTTATCGATTATATATAGCCAATTAAATAGATTCCAAATTATTTGTAAACCCATTGTTATAATCAATATCGAGTATTTCTTTTGTTTATCACTGACAAAGTTGATTAAGAAATATGAAATTATTAATAAAACATATTTTAACTTACGAATGTAAAATCGGAGTAATTACAGGTGACACAACAGGTTGACTCCATTTCAAAGCTGGATTTTCTCCACCAGTACCTTTTAATATCTCAGATTCTGTTTCCTAAAAAAAAAGTAAATTATTTTATGCAAAAAATTTATAGCCATTACTTTAAAAAAGTTCTTTATATAAAAGATTTTTTAAATCAACGCCATACTATATGCATTTGTATCTATAATTTAGTATATAACAGAAACGAATTTAAAAAATGAATATGACAAATATTTTTAAATAATTATAATAATTATAGTAAAAACATTTTATTTAAATGGGGCGCATTTTTTAAACGTTTTGAGTGGTAGAAATCAACGCCGTGCTTTGTCTTGTTACTGAGCGCGGAAATAAAAATAATTCATTCCCTAAGTGAAAATCGAACTCACAACCGTCGCGGCTACTTTTTTAGACAAACAGCTAGATTCAGTGCTATTATATTTAAAAAATAATTACCTCTTGATTTACGAGTTGACTAAACTGAGCCGATCTGACGGCAAGATTGTTAATCAACACTTCGTATTGCTGTCCTTCTAGTCCTGGGCCGGGACTGGTCCATGTGGACTCTACATTTGCATTCACTGATTGTCTGTAATAAGATAATAATAATACTCAAATCACCCATCTCCAATTTACAGATTACAGCCTCCTAATTTGCCAGCCAAAATTTCTAAATATAGGAATTCGTAAATTAAAAGCAAATTGCCATAGCCGTAAACTAAAGTATATACTATAAAATATAGTATTACTAAAATAGGAAATATTAACTTTCTTAATTCCACTTCTACTACTCCAAATACAAAAGCAATGTATTATACTATTTTAGTAAATATCTCAAAATATGATAGTTACCTGCAAATAGGATTTTCCGGATGTGGACTGATGGTTACCTTACCAACCTGAAAAAAAATAATAGAAATATATTATTATATTATATTTTAAAAATATTCGTTTTATTTTGTTATTAACATATTCTGTGCATAAGACATACCACTAGCATGAGAGTGTCATCTTGTTCGTCTTTTTCCTCATCTTTTGTCAATAACAATCTCAAACCACCAGCGACTACATAAAGAAATGGCCATTGCCAAAGACTTGGGCTGAGAAAAAACAAATGTTGTTAATACACATAGAAATATACACATCAATCTTTAGCAAATCGACATGTAGTATAATTAATAATACCACATATCGATTATTAATAGAGGTATTAATACTATATATATATATTGGAAAAACACATACTTATACAGTTCGCGGGGCTTAAGCTGAGCTGTGCATTTGTGTGAGTCCCACACATATTGGCTCTCATTTCACATTAAACTTTTTGAGATCCCATCAAAAACATAAATGTGAAATGAGAGCCAAGATAAACGTTACGTAATGAGTCGTCTTCCAATTCAACGACAAAATAATGGGAGATTTATAAGGGTACCAAGTTCTGAGTTCACTTGGGATAAAATTCAAACTCTTCTATTCTTTTATAGGTGACGTTAAGAACGAGGCATTACTTACCATTTAACTTTTCTCTCCTTTTACATTAATGTTTGTAATGGTCATTACCTTTTGTGAATAAACTATATTATAAATTGATATTTTTAAAAACGTGTTATTTTCCTAAGTTCTTTCTAAGACGATTTAAGTTTCATACTTTTTAACTTTTTGATAGTTTACCTTGGTGCTAATTGTCAAGTTTCGAGTTCACTTAGAAGTGGGTTCGGTTTTTGTTGAATTAGTGAGTCGGCTCCAAAAATGTCGAATAAACGGTTTAAACGTCGATATATCAATATCTGTTTTAGTTAAATTGTTGAAATTTTATGAATCACAAGCTAGAGAAATTTAACAAATGTGCAGAATTTCATGCGTGTAGACAAATTTTATTACGAGCTATGCGTTACCAGCTTTTTAACTTGGCGCGTGTCTTAATAAAAAAAGAGCCACAAAAAAAATGATTCTATTTTTAAGTTTCTATTTTTAGTTTTTGCCAGCACCATTTTAAATGAAACCAAAGTGATTACTATTCTATAAAAGCCTAATACAATTAATCAAAAAAAAATCCCAAAAATTTAAGTGTTTTTTCCAAACAAAATAAATATTAAAATTATCGTTGTAAAATAAAACGCCATTTGTCAAGACCGACGCACGCAGACATAAACCTATCAAAAGGAAACCGCCGCATGGGTCTCATTCCGAAATCAAGTCGTAGGTATTGTCGGCAAAGTTCAAATTTGTTTAACCTTTAGTAGTATTTTTGTAGTAGTACGTGTTTACGTTATTGGTATCTATGTGTAACTGCGTCACACGAAATACAGGTATGGATAAACATCGCGATCATTATCATAATCTTTAGGTATGAGTTTAAAATATTTTTTTTTATACGTTGTTCCCGTAAAAGGAGCGCTGACGCTTCACGCTAATAATTCATTCTACATAATTCATTATTGAAAATCAATAAAAACTGTCTTAACAGGCGGAAAAAAAAGTGATCTTATAACGATTAATTTTTTTCCTTTGATGTGTTATTATGTGTTAGTGCCAAATTTACTTTTCACTTTTAACAATATATCAAACAAAAATAAAATATTAAGAATTAAATATGTGACACTGCTACCAATACAAGTGTAGGCCAATTGTCCAAAAGCATTACAAGCCGGATTAAGCGAAGCAAATGACGTTACACCTAATACTCATATGAACACTCACACAAATACAATGCTCACCTTACACCTCGCGGACTGTACTTGATAATTTAAACATGAATATAGAAGTTGCCACCAAGGCGGACACTAGAAATAATATTAAGAAATGAAGACATTTAAAATATCCTAAAATTGTATTATTATCAAATTGTATTTAATAACATAACAATATTTAGTTAGGTGCTACATACCCGGATATTTTACACAATTCTTATATAACACTAATAAAAATAGATTTTGTCATTATATTTAAGTAACTTTAGGATATTTACGAGCTTCATATTACCTTAACATAGCTGTTCATAACACACAAGCTACTATCTTTTTCACTTTAATATGGAATAACATTTAGTAATATAAAATACCAGTCCTTTTAGCTTCCCTAAAAATATCCAGATATTCTTCCACCGAGTTGATACAGAAACCACACAGCGTAGGAAGCGGCAATTTGGCAAAACCCACATGCCAAATTCCGACTTCCTACGTTGCGTGATACTCTGACGTGCGTTGTCTTCTAGTATGTAAATAGTTTTATGAATAGAGTAAACCATATATCCATTAACCAGTTTACGATTACAATTAAAAATATTAAGAATTAAATATAAATATAATAAAAGAAACACATATGTATATTCAAGTTGTTACTTTTTTATACACTAGTAAAGGCTTCTATAAAGTACTCACATTTTTTTAATGAAAATTGCGTAACATTATATATAATGACAGTGATTGCCCATATATATGAAATGATTGCAAGAGTAAATTTAAAATAAATTATAGAAATTTTCTATAAATAAAATGTTTCAAATTTAGTCACATTAATAATAGTTAACTGACAATATTTTTCTTTAAACCGGGCAATCGTTATAAGTGAACAATCACACTCTGCTTTACCCGGTTTATTGTATAACATTTAATATGCTAACCTGGCTTCTTCAATACTAAGGGAGCAGAGAGTTTGAGGCTTCAGCTCGTTCAGCCATGACATCGCGTGTTCTAGGATACTCGGCTGTAATACCACTTCGAGAGGGGCCAATGTCGCGTAAACCTCCCACATGCTATCTACGCTCTGGGAAGTTTAATTATTTTTTTACTATACTAATTACAATAAACCATACAAATTGCATGAAATTTTATATAGTAGGATTATGTTAACCCTGTAGAAAACCAATGGTACATTTGTACTTAATCTTTCATTTATTTTTGTTTTTAGAAATCTGTTTCAACGAATTCTTATACATTTTTTAACTTAAAATTGAATTTTTAATACAATATAAAATTGCTCAAAAATTTACTTACTGCATTCTGTTCCAATAATTTAGAATAGAGCTCTTTCCAACTGACCGGTAAATTTGATATTCTGTAAGTTAATATATATTGTTAAAATATAGGTTTATTAAGGAATTATTTAAGCATAAATTGATTGTAAAAATGTACTACTTGAAATAATAAATCACATATACTTTTTCATACTATAGTTATAATATGTATGTTCTGAACGCAGATATATGTATTATCCGAACAACTAAGAGCGCTAAAAAATATTTATTTATTTTAAAAACTTTTATTTAGTTTTTATTATTAGAACCCATCGAGATAAAAAATAGTATCAAGACACTACTTCCCTTGCTTTCCGTCCGTATATGACATATTATATGCGGAATTTAACGACACTCTTTTCTTACCAGAGCCAAATATTTCTATATTCGCAAAATACATATATAAAGTAACATATGCAATACCTTGCTTGTGTAACAGTTACAGCGAGAAAATGATTTTCCTCCTTAGCATCTATAGGCTCCCGAACTTCGAGGATACGTCCACCTAAGGCACCTGGAACCCACTCGTTGCTGTCCGTGCTGATAATGAATAAATATATATACACATATGAGTATAACATTTTTATCTTCACTTTGTATCACGCATATAGCATAGTAGGCAATGGGAATTTAGTGTTAAGACATTCCGTTCCCCACTCTCCACTCAATTTTCTAGACATTGAGGAACTTTGTTTTCTTACCAGAGCGAGAAAGTGTATGTAATTTTCTCTACTTATTCAAAATGTATTCTATTTATAAAAAACAATATTTAAATCATAATATATACATGTTTCATTTTAATAATTCATTGAAACTAATAATTATTTAAGTTAAAGAGATAAAGCGTATAATATAAGGACTTTGCACAATGGCATTACACAATGGCATGTTATTGGCTCACCGTTTATAATGTTTAATGGATGCTGAGGCAACTTTGACTTTTAGTTGGTTGTAATGGTTTTGCAAGTCTACTGTATTGATTATATCATCCACGTCGAAAACGATCTTCATCTGAGGTGAGACGACCACGAGTGTCGCGCGACTCACAACCCATTGGAACCAGAAGAAAGTTTTTAATTTCGCATCTAAAATCAACGAAAATATATTTTAAGAAAATAATAATATATTGATATAGTCATTTTTGAAAAAGATGTCCTGAGAAATTAAGTTAAGATAAGTCGTAATAATTTTTTTTATATAGATACAAATACAATAAAGTATTGTCTAGTTAAAATTAAATTTTACCATCAAACACATTAGGACGCAAGTTGTTTCTTTATTTTTTATATTATCCACAATGAAACATAAAATAATATAATTATGAATTTAATCTTATAAATCAACCAAATTCTCGAAATAAAATTTCTATTGCATTTTAAAACAGCAGAGATACCCGATTCAGTAGGATGAGCCTCAAAAATGCTGATCAACTGTTCCGAACGATTTTCACTCGTTGTTTCTTCCGATAGACTCTTCCTTGTTTCCACTTCTGACACAGACCTAAAAAAAAACAAGGAACAAACAATTGAATGTCTATAAGTTTTGAGTAATTTATATTTATTTAAAAACATTCAAACTATATTTTTACCTCATAAGTAATTTGTGAGAGCTACCAAATGAAGAAAATGTTTGCAAAGTTGTAGATGTGACAGGTGGTCTTCGTAGTAACGTGGAGATATGAGAGAAACAATGTAAGGCGGCGGCGACGGTTAGTACCTTTAAATGAACACCATTATATTGGTAAACAATCATCAATCAACATAATTTAACGTGACACGAAGTGTGACTGTAAAACCAACTGGTTGTGGCCTCGATCCCCACTCGAGGAAATTAAATATTTACAAAAATGTATATTTCCATTTCTCCGCTCTGGTGTCGAGGCTAAGCGCGGCGTTGAGTTTTGCCAATCAACACGCAATGCCTCCAGAATTCGGAACAAAATGGGGAACGGAGTGTCTTTACACTAGGCTCCCTCTGCCTACCCTGCTGTGTGCAGGATACGGCGTGAAACTGATTTAACTGAATAATTTAACCCTATTCTTTACCATTTCATTTCTTACCACGTATTTAATTATCAAAATCTCTATATCGTACATTAAATATATATCTACATAATAATATATGGCCGGTATATTTAAAAGTTTGTCATATTTACCTGATCTTGATCTAATTTTATTTTTATAGGAGGAGTGTCGGCATGAAGGTAGACACCCAACGACACGACGGGACCAGTCGCGACTGTTGTCAGGACGTGCGTCGACTGAGGGGCGGGTTCTGTTGTATCTGGCTTTTAAATTAAAACAGAATATATGGTGCATTATCCTGAAATACCTTATTAACCTATTGAGTGCTTTAAATAACACATAAAAAAATATTTTGAAATCTCCAAGAAACTTTTTATTCCTTTAAAATTGCACATTTTTAACATTATCCTTTGCGTTTCACACAGCTGAGGGAAAATTAGATCCGTCAGTTATTTGAGGTTTTAGTTTCTTCTGAGGTTCTATATACCGTTAGGTATAAAAAAATACAATACATATCTTAGAATCTAACTATGTTTTTTTATATTTAATTTTGAAGGCCAAATAAGTTTACCAAATATAATAAATAATATAGCCAAATAGTTTATAGTTTGAAGCTTCTTAGAATTATCTATTCGTTTCACGACATCTGTTTCTATATTTTTAAAATTATTTTATTAATAATTGAACGTAATTTAATCTATAAATATTATCTCAATTTTCTATACTTATGTAAATTATAATATAAATACTATACAAAAATATCCTTTTAATCGCTTACCTCAGGACTATCCTTCTTGCGCCTGCAAAAAAACGGTACTTTAAAAAGTTTGTTACTATAAAAAAAAAATTGTTATCTAATAAGTTGTTTATACCTTACGGGCCCTCTGATAAATTCTTTTAACGAAGACGGTTTGAAATCGATGCCACCCGTAAAATATTTGGTCCTCTATAAAGAAAATCGTATTTAAAACAAAATATAAGAATAAACATTAAATATAAAATAAAGAATGAATATAAAAAATACTTCTTCCTCCTTGTGCTCTGTGTGTTTAACTTTCGATTCAGTTTTTTTAAAAGCTTTAATTTGCAACGATTTTGTAACAACTGACAGTGTCACAGTTGTGGTGACCATGTCTAGGACTGTCCTGGGCATGACCAATCTTGAAGCCTTCAATTGAGATTTAAGTCCGGCCACTGATTTATCCCTTCCAGAACGTTCTGTACCACCTCTGACTTCTAAAGTGTAACAGGATACATCAGCGAGGCGGGTTTTCCACGGAAATGAATCTTCTTTTGCTGATATAAAAGATTAAATCAATTTAATTATTAATATTTACTTATCTTTAATATGCATTCATTAAAAATACAAGCTAAAACTTTTTTAGTAGTAATACCTATAGCCAAGAGATTTTTGTTACAAACTAATTGAAATATGTTAACGATGGACATGTCAAAAATATAAAAAAAACATCAAAAAAATCACTAATATATTTGAATTGGAATGGACCTTACCATTAGGGTCACGTTTCTCATATGTAGGACGGTCTTGTCTAACTTCCTGCCAGAGGTGTTTCATTTGAGAATTTGAGTGCATCGACAAACGCCCGAGACTAAAATGTTTAAAATCATAAAAAAATAATAGACTTTTCTATATTTCTATCAAAAAAAAAACAAATATTAATATATTAAACTATTTATATTTTGTATTTAGAATGGTTTTCTTCTTATATATTTTTTTTTGTTTGTTCTTGCACAGATGAATGTAGCGAAGTAGAAATACAAACATACTTAATAACGAATACACGGTTCGCAATCGCAGCATGTCTCTCCATAGCGTCTCTAACCGTTACACAATCGAGGGCAGACACAGTGGATGACGTCACGAACACTTGTACCAGGCCTATGGAGGCCGTCATCAGCAGACGATTAAGACGCTCATGAAGCTTTAGGAGATTATCTCCGCTGAACCAGGACTCGGTCACTTGGGCCTAAAAAATATTGTATTAATTATTCATGTAGTCAGCCGACGTATATATTGTTAATCTTTTAATAATTGTTAATATTTATTGCATTTATTTATTTATTATATATTAGAAAAAAAATGTCCTTCAAAATACATACGGCCTTGTTGACCCTCTTGGGTTCTTTTTTCTCACTCCTCTCACTGCTCGACTCCACACTTCTTGGCCTTACGTGAATTAATTCAGTACCAGAGCCCGAGCGACTTCCTCCTCGACCGCTCGAAGACTGTTATTGAGGAGAAATCTTATTTATTTAGTCAGTTTTTTTAATAATATATTAAATTGTAAAAATACCTCAGAGTCACAGGCAATCTTCTTGGTTATATGAATTAAATGTTTTGTAGCGATAGAAACATCTATTTTTTATGTTATATTATTAGGTCCTTACAAATGTAATTGGCCTTTGGTACGAGAGGAACAAAATGTCGAATATTTTTAATATAATATATTTATTTAGTCAATTCTTTAAATGGACCATTGTTATCTATGCACTTTTGCCAAATTATAGGTAGTTAATTGATTTCTTTACTAAAAAAACCAATCGGACGGGAATGAATAAAATAAAATCTTTGAAGGCGGTTTGGACTACCCCATCGGATTTTAATTTTTTTCCTAGCAATAAGTTGTCTTAGACATTCGAATTGAAGCTCTTCTAATTTGGTAACTATTGTGCAGTGTGTGGTCTAGCTTTGTCGTGAAGGATCCTGCCCCATTATCATCCATCTTCTGCAGGTCAACATTTCCACAACGTTGGAACAAAAAACGTACCGTGTTTTCTTTTGTGACACGAACGCTATACACATCGTTAACCCTTTGAGTGCTGGTGCCACGGTAAAAATGGTACTTGTAGGGCGATATTTCGAGTTTTTTTGTTGGAGGCCAGTCGTGGCGCAGTGGCACGAAGTGTGACTGTAAAACCGACTGGTTGTGGGTTCGATCCCCACTCGAGGAGAGGAAATATTTACTTAAATTTATATTTCCATTTCTTCGCTCTGGTGTCGAGGCTAAGCGCGGCGTTGAGTTCTGCCACTCAACACGCAATGCCTCCAGAATTCGGCAGAAAGTGGGGAATAGAGTGTCTTAACACTACGTTCCCTCTGCCTACCCTGCTGTGAGCGGGATACAGCGTGAAGCTGATTTATTTATTTTTATTTTTTTTGTTAAACGAGTGACGCAAACAGAAAAAAATTGAAGAAAACAACAAATTGATGACGTTTAACGAAATACAAAATCATGTGTAAATATAGCTGTATAAATTTGAATTTGACCAAAGAGAAGTTTGTTATTAAAATGACCGGTACGACAAAACGCCAACTTATGCCATATGTAAGGACCTAATATCAAATAGCCAGCTTGGCGTAGCCACACAGTGTCGTAGCGACACAGTGTCAACGTTACGTATTTGGTTATTTACATATCCTCGCTATGGTAACAAGAGAAATCACAGCGTTGAGTTTCCGCCACTCAAGATGTCATGATCAATGTTTCGAAATGTGGCCGGAAAGCAGCGAACGGAGTATTTAACTATTATTTATGTAAATTGATAATACAGAAAATAATATAAAATTAATCTAGTAAAATAAATAAAGCGTAGAAATTAATTAGAATAGGTATCATATAAGTATCAATAAAATTGTGGTAACACTAACCGGCGGCGTAGTCCTGCGACGTAATAAATACTGAGACGACGACGATTTAATGTTGGCTAGCTGAGGCACTGAATCTACAAAGAAGTTAAATGATTTTAAAATTATAATAATAATCACTATCCACATCATCATCATCACATTTATATGATTCCGAGAAAACTAAAAAAAAAGTTTTACCTTAGCCAAAATTGTCTAAAATGTTATATAAATATTCACTAATATAATTTTATAACAAGTGACTGATATGACGTCTTTGTATTTTCCGACAAATAATGTAATAAGAAAAAATACCCGATGAAGTTTTTTTTATATTTTTAAAAGTTACTAAGCGTTGAATTTTTTTTAAGGAAACAAAAATTTTGAACGTATCGGGACTCGAATCTTGAAAATCGTCCAAGGTAGAACGAACGAACGGTGTTCTATCCGATTTCATACCTGAAGAAGCCTTGAGTTTGGGGCGATAACCGAGCCACGCCACCAGTAGCGGATCCATACTCAGGGCAGTAGGCTCGACCGCCAGATTGATAAACTCCAAGGTGTTAGGATTTGGAACTTTACACCACTGGAATGAAAGACGGAGGTACGGCCTGTAAATCAGTATATAAAGTTAGTTTAAAAATATTATTGGTTATAAAATATATTTAAATATAAATACTAGAAATTGGAATTTAGAGGAAACTAATATTTTGGTTAGTTAACAATTTTAAATCCAAAATCTTATTATTTTTTTAAATTGTTATCTCTAATTATTTCCTTTTAAACCTTGTATTGTGACTACTTTTATAGGCAAATACTGTAATAATAATCAGCTTCACGCAATATCTCGCACACAGCAGGGTAGGCAGAGGGTACCTAGTGTTAAGACACTCCATTCCCCACTTTCTGTCAAATTCTGGAGGCATTGCGTGTATATATTGAGTGGCAGAATTCAACGCCGCACTTTTGTCTGGACACCAGAGCGAAGAAATTAAAATATAAATTTATAGTTTTTATGGTAGTGAAAGTTAATAGCCACGATATAAGATAAATTATAAGCCCATATATATAATTTAAGTTTATTACACGACACAGAACAAAACACAATACAATAAGCAACGAAAGAAAAGTTTTAGGAAGAATTATAGCGAGCACAAGAGTTTATATATACAGTAAGGCGAAAAAGAAAGATTTATATAAGCAGCAAATAATAAAGAGAATAAATACTAGAATATCGTAATTCACGGGAAGCGCAAAAAGCAGCGTGCATTCGCCGTCGCGGTATGAAAGCGGACTGGTGCACCGGCGCGTACGCAGAGCTCGCCGCGCGACCGGTGCAACAAAAAATAGGTCAAAAGGTCAAGCGCGACTACTTACGCGCCCCGTCCTACTCATGCTATTATTTATATATTTAATTATATAAAATAAAAAATGAATTTGAATAAAAATAAAATTAACATAAAAAACTAAAAATAACTACTGTTCTTAAACACTACACTACCCCCCCGCTGAGACCGAAGGTTAGAGGGCGATAGTAATCGGGGAACCGGACTATCCTACCACTTCTTGTTTTCTTCACTGCAGCTTCCGACCGAGGAGTTGCAGCTGGTGTGTTTGTAGCATGCTTACGAAGACTGTCTTCTGCATCTAACCCGTCTTTGGCTAAATAGGCTGGTTTGACTCGATCAATGGAAACAGTGACCGTCCTGTTTTGCAGAGCCAACTTGAAAGTCTTCTCCTTTCTTTCAAGCACCTTGTATGGTCCAGTGTACGGGGGTTCCAGCGAGCGTCGACTAGCATCTTGCCGAAGAAAAACATACTCCGCTACGGCCAGCTCTTTGGGTATGTAAAAGGTTTTGTTTTGATGTCTGCTTGCAGGTTTTGGTGCCAGGCGCGCCATATGGAGTCGGAGACGAGATGTAAAATCGGTCAAATCCAGGGTTTCTTCATTGGCTGGCACGAAGAACCAGTCTTGGCTGGATCCTTTTCTTGAGATTGTGCAAGATTCTCATAGTCTATTGGAACTGATATGGCTTCTATTCTTGATAGGGCGTCCGCAACTACGTTTTCCTTGCCCGCCACGTAGCGTATATCAGTGGTAAACTGTGATATATAATCTAAGTAACGAAACTGACGTGGCGAGCATTCCTCACGATTATGATGGAAAACATGACATATGTTTTGTGTGGTCTATGATCAGTATATACTGTAAATGTACGAGCCTCTACCATATGTCTAAAGTGGCGAATGGCATCATAAATGGCCAACAGCTCCCGATCGTAAGGACTGTATTTTTTTTGGGCACTTGACAAACGCCGCGAAAAAAATGCTAACGGCTTCCACGCGCCGCCAGTACGTTGTTGCAGTGCCGCACCAATCGAAGTGTCAGACGCATCTGTGTAAATTGCTAATCTAATCTCTGCGTCTACTATTGGATGTGCTAATAATGTAGCATGAGCCAGACTAGATTTGCATTTATTGAATGCATCTTCCATTTCCGGTGTCAATGTAACGCTTTGCGAAGATTTCGTTTTAGGCCCGGAAAGAAGTATATTCAACGGTGCCTGAACTGCTGCTGCCCCAGGTACAAATCGACGGTAAAAGTTGTACATGCCGAGGAATCGACGCAACTCTTTCACCGTCTTAGGAATTGGAAAGTCCTGTATAGCCTGTACCTTATCTGCGAGAGGTCGAATGCCGTCTGCTGACACTTCATGCCCGAGGAAAATTATTTGTGACCGGCCAAACTCGCACTTAGCGGTGTTAACGAGCATTCCATATTCTGCCAGGCGCTTGAACAACTGTTGAAGGTGACTATAATGCTGACTTTCTGACTCGGAGAAAATCAGGATATCGTCTAGGAATCCATAGCAGAATGACAAACCCCGAAGAACTTCATCGATGAACCGTTGGAAGGACTGCGCCGCGTTTCTTAACCCGAAGGTCATAAAAGGAAACTCGAACAGCCCGAACGGAGTGGTAATCGCTGTCTTCTCGATGTCCGCGGGATTCACTGGAATTTGGTTGTATGCCTTAACTAAATCAACCTTTGAGAATACCTTACTGCCGGCGAGTTGATGTGCGAAGTCTTGGATGTGTCTGATTGGGTACTTATCTGGTATCGTCCGTGAGTTCAAAGCCCTGTAATCCCCGCAAGGTCTCCAACCGTTCTCTTTCTTGGGAACCAGGTGTAGGGGCGATGACCAGGCACTATCTGATCTCCGTGCAGTACCATTCATCAGCATATCCTCAAATTCTTTTTGGGCAATTTTCAGCTTATCCGGTGGAAGTCGACGTGGCCGTGAGGATACAGGTGGTCCGGGAGTAATGCGTATATGATGAGTGGTATTATATTTTACCTCACGTTGGGTCCCTGCTGGTCGAGTGATGTCAGGATACTCACGAAGTAGCTGGTGATACTTGCTTTCACCCGACACAGCCTTGACTGAAGCGACCTCTGCTGCTTTTTCTCCTGCAGGACGAGCCGGCGTAGACAGTAAAGTAAGGCCGTCTACTAAGCGGTGGTTCCTCAGATCTACAAGAAGGTTATAAAATCTGAGAAAATCAGCACCTATAATTGGCTTTGTAATATCAGCTACGACAAACCTCCATCTATATATGCGTCGCAGGCCAATGTTCAGTTGCAGGTGGATCCAGCCGTAGGTAGCTATCTGCGTTCCATTTGCAGCAAACAGGTCGTAGTTCACCCTGGCGCGTTTTTCACGAAGAGCTCGCAGTGGATACACACAAAGATCGGATCCTGTATCTACAAGAAAACACATTTTAGAATCCTTGTCGGTAACAAATAAGCGGCCAGGTGCGTTGTGGCAGTCGCTTGCCGCTACTTCCGGCTGCCGTTGTTTAACGCCGATGTCGTTGGGTAAGTGCACGGCATTGTACACTTGCTGGCCCGTTCCCCAAATCTACTGTGATACCAGCAGTAGCCGTCCACTCGTGGCCTCGATTTAGAACGACCGCGATATTGGCCTGGGGTATATGATCGGTTAGCACTTCGATGCCTGCTACGTGAATGTGAACGATTTACCTGACTTGTTAAAGAAGCGACCTGACGCGTCAGCTCCTCAATGCGCTGAGCCATCTGATCCATGCTGCTGCTAGTACCTGGATCTACTCTTGAGACTACCGGTGTGGGAGGCGCAATCTCGTAGACCCTATCAGCCAGCTCTGCTACTTCTTCTAAGGAACCCGTCTGCGCCGCAATGACCGTTTGAACGGAATGAGGTAACCTATTCGACCACAGCGTCCTTAAAAATGTGTCCGGTATTGATTTGCCGGCCAATGTCCGTAGATGCCGTAAAAATTGTGATGGTTTACGGTCACCTAGGTCTTCATGGTCTAACAACTGCTTCACCTTTTTTTCTTGTGACTGCGATAATCGGTTTATTAATTCAAATTTTAATTTATCATATTTGCCCGTTGAGGGTGGATTTGTAATGACGTCCTTCAATTTGAGCAAACCACAGCGCAGGTTCTTGAGCCCAAAACGGAGGAATCTTCAAACCGATTTTGCAGACTTGGTCTTGGCCGCCATTTTCATTCGCGTCGTTCGGCATTTTTTTTAACGGTTGAAATTATTTGAATTCCCTATTCGAACACGTGTCCTTTATCGGGGTCACCCATATAGTTTTTATGGTAGTGAAAGTTAATAGCCACGATATGAGATAAATTATAAGCCCATATATATAATTAAAGTTTATTACACGACACAGAACAAAACACAATACAATAAGCAACGAAAGAAAAGTTTTAGGAAGAATTATAGCGAGCACAAGAGTTTATATATACAGTAAGGCGAAAAAGAAAGATTTATATAAGCAGCAAATAATAAAGAGAATAAATACTAGAATATCGTAATTCACGGGAAGCGCAAAAAGCAGCGTGCATTCGCCGTCGCGGTATGAAAGCGGACTGGTGCACCGGCGCGTACGCAGAGCTCGCCGCGCGACCGGTGCAACAAAAAATAGGTCAAAAGGTCAAGCGCGACTACTTACGCGCCCCGTCCTACTCATGCTATTATTTATATATTTAATTATATAAAATAAAAAATGAATTTGAATAAAAATAAAATTAACATAAAAAACTAAAAATAACTACTGTTCTTAAACACTACAAATTTAAATAAATTCACCATCTCAAGTGAAGTTCGAACCCACAACCAGTCGGTTTACAGTCACACTTTGTGCCGCTGCGCCACGACTGGTATAATTAATTGTTAGGTTTAATCTGTTCATATTATGTTGTCACAGACTAAACATGACCTTAGTAAATATGAAAACTAATAAAATAAGCAAACTCACGTTGTCGTCGGCGCTTCTGGTGCACAGAATAGCCATGCTTGTTTTAATTCTCCACCCACTATAAAAATTAAGTTATTGACTATTAACGTATTTTTTTACTTTTTGTTGTATTCCGCATATTGCACGGTAGGTCAGGGGTACCTAGCGTTAAGGCACTCCGTTCTCTACACACTGTCCAATTTTCGAGATATACCGTGTTGGGTGGTAAAAATAATCGCACATTTGTCTTTTTATAAGTGTGGGAAAAATTAAAAATAATTCATTCCCCCGAGTGGGATCTTCACGTAAATTTATACTTGCTTGCTTGCAATAAATATAAAACTTTAAAATATTCCTATTATTCTACTAAATAAGGATTATTAAAACTCACCAGGTGAATGGAAGGCAGTAGCTTTAGCCGAGTTTAAAGTAACAAAATGTGTATTGATATTTTTAGTTACATAACCTCTCAGCGACAATTCCTCAAATGTGACATCAATGGCGACCGCTTCTAAAAGTTTTCGATATAAATTATTATTTAATTAAACCCTAAATGATAGATTTCACTGTTGACTTTTTCACACTAAAGTCCACTAATCAGTGGCGTAGCTAGGGTATTTGCTGCCTGGTGCAGCTTAGAACTTGTTGCCCTTTAAAATGGTCAAAATAATTTCAGATTTCAAAACACAGTAGAGTAGATATATAAATTTTTATTGCTTCAAAACTATAATAACTTTTAAAATTAGCTTTTGGTAAAAATTATTGCAAAAATTTAAAAACGGACATTATGCGCTTTTTGGGATTTAAGATTTTATTTCTCATAAGAATACAAAATTCACTTACATGAGACAGTAACATATTACACTATAATAACAATTCGTTGGGTACATTACACTAAGTTAGTATATGGTTTATTGACAAATGAAATGTAAGGTAGATATTACAAACATTTGTACGGAATAAGATCAACTGGAATTGCCACTTAGTAATCTTAGTCATTAGCATGAAAATATTTTATTTATTAGTTAGTTTTTTTTTGTTTTAGTATCCATTAAGTTTATATTAATATTGTTGTTACTTTTTTCTTTTTAAAATAAATAAATAAATAATAATAATTATTATTTTTTTTTATTGTTATTATGTTAATATATGTATTATTTTTGTATGAACTTGTTATATATTTATTTAAGCTAAGTTATTATTATAAGTATATTTTTTTTTATTTTTATTTATTTGTTTATTTTTTTTTTAGAGAAAAGTGTTATCATTATATTAAATTATATGTATAGGCATTACATTTTTCACGTAATTTTTAAGTAATCTTTTAAATTTAGATGTTGATTTTGATTCTTTAATATCCTTTGGTAGTTTGTTATATAAATAGGCACCTTCAAACATTATATTCTTTTTGCCGTAATTAGTTCGTGGCTTGTGAAGTTTAATGTCGTTTGCATTTCTTAGTCTGATTTTTTGTATACTTTGTTTTTTTGTGAATGTAATGTTTGTATGTATGTCTTTGCTTAATATTTTACGTATTAAAAGGCAGCTGTTAAATACATAGGTTTGATAAATATTTAAGAGTCCTGTTTCATTATATATTTTTTTAGTTGGGGTACGGAAATTATATTTAAATAGTACTTTTATTAATTTGTTTTGAGCTGTTTGTAAAACGTCTAAGTTGCTTTTTGACGCTGAACCCCATATTTCAATCAAATAATCGATATGTGGCTTAATAAGGGAATTATATGTGATGTTAAGGACTTTGCGTGGTAAACAACGTACAATGTTTCTAATTAATCCCATTAAAGATGTTAGTTTAGATTTAATTTTATAAATATGTGGTTTCCATGGCATTCTGCTATCAAGAATCAATCCTAAATATTTTTCTTGATCCACTTGTGTAATTGCTTCGTTATTGATTCTTAGCACAATTTTGTGGGATATCTTTTTATTCTTTGCGGCAAAAATTATATAGTTGGATTTAGATGCGTTGACTGTGAGCAGATTGGATTGAAACCAAAGATTTAACCGCTTTAGATCCTCTTGAGCATCGTTCATTATAGTTTCTAAATGACTTCCGTAATAGAAAAGACTAGTATCATCAGCGTATAAAGATACATCGCCATATAAGTTTATGTTATGGATGCTGTTAATATATATAAGAAAAAGCAACGGTCCCAAGATTGACCCTTGTGGAACTCCATAGGTAATGTTTTGGGGGTTACTTTGTGTTTCTCTTACTTTTACTATCTGTGACCTGTTGGTGAGATATGATTCCAAAACTTTAAAAGCACTTTCTTTGATTCCAATTTCACTTAGTTTTTTTAAAAGTAGTTCATGGCTTACAGTGTCGAATGCCTTCTTTAAATCAATGAAAACACCCAGAGCCACCTGTTTCTTATCAATACATAGTTTAATTTTTGTCACAATATCTATGGTTGCCGACAGAGTGTTATTTTTTGGCCGGAATCCATATTGTTTATTATAGAAGAAATTTTGATTATTTAAAAAAGACTCAAGACGTGTATATATAATTTTTTCAAAAATTTTTGACACAACGGGGAGAACTGATATCGGTCGGTAATTTCCCGGTTCCGTTTTACTACCAGATTTATATATTGGCGTTACTCTAGCTACTTTGAGGCAATCTGGAAAAGATCCTTCTTCGAAGCATTTATTTATACATGCTGTAAGTTCACTTAAAATTAAATATTTTATGCATTTTATTGATTTAACGTTTATTTGATCGCAACCTGAGCTAATATTACAGCTAAGACTATCTATGATTTTCGCAACTTCTGCTTTAATAGTTGGTTCAAATCGGCATAGTGTCTTGATTGGTCGACTAGAATGTTCAGCTCCAGGTAGAGAGTTGTAATGTTTATTGCGAATTTTATTTGCTAAATTTATGCCAATATTACAGAAGAAAGTATTAAAATATTCACAAATTTTATTCTCACCCGTTATTAATCCCTGGTCTGTCTGTAATTTGTTGGTTAATGCCGTTGATTTTAATTTGTTTGCAGAGAGGCTATTAAGGAGATCCCACATTTTTCTAGGACTTTTAATACATGCTTCAAACGATCTAATATAGTAAGCTCTTTTATTCTGTTGTATTTTTCCCATCACTTCATTTCTTTTCTTGATGAATAGTTGTTCTTTTTTTTTACTGTTTGGATTTTTTTTTGTGATATTTCCATAGTATGCTTCTGTTATTTATTTCGTTAATAATTGTCTTACTTATCCAGTCTTGTCTTGGCGGGTTCATTATTTTAATTTTGTTTATGGTACTATTTTTTATATTATTCAATATTTTTTCTTGAAATATGGAATAAGAGTTAAATTCATTTGTATCAGTGTTTTCTAAGGTATTTTTATATAGTTTATTATAATCAATAGCCTGATAAGATACTTTTCGAGGTCGAGACGATGTGAATTTTTTCACCTCTAGATATATTTGCTTGTGATCTGATAATGTAGAATCGATAATAGAAAAATGGAATTTTGTTTCCTTTAGATTTGAGATTACATGGTCTATAATTGTTTTCGTAGTGGGAGTCTCACGTGTGCAATAGTCGTCATGGATATGGTTTATGAAGTTATATCCCTCTTCACGCATGGTGTCCTTATATATGGTTGGCTGTCGATCTGAGCTAAGCAGATTTAAATTAAAATCTCCAAAAATAATAGTCCTTTTTCGTTGATTTAACTGCATCAAATAGGTATCCATAAATGTGTCGAAATTTGCATTTTCTGGTTTTCTGTATATTGCGGCAATGTCTAAAGAAAAACTTGCCAAGTGAACCCACAAAAAGTGATTGTCATTGGAGCAAATCGCCTCTATAAAATTATGTTTCAATTTATCATGGCAATAGATTGAAACTCCACCACCTTTACTAGATTTCCTATAGTTGTAATAATGAGTATATCCTGGAATTTGATAGCGTAATGCCTCTTCTTCACTCTTTAGCCACGTTTCTGTTAAAACAACCATATCAAGATTGTCATTAAAAGAACGAAGTATACATTTCAATTCGTCAAATTTTCCTTGCTTTACAATGCTGCGTATATTAGCGTACAAAAACTTGAATGATTTTTTACTTTTTGTTAAATATTCATATTTATCGACTAATTCATATGTAGCGGTATCAGTTATTATTACATTTTGGTTTGGAGTATTTCGCGCTGTATTTAGTTTTTTGGAGTTATTTCTATAATTTTCGGTATGTTTTTAATAAATTTTATTCTAAGGTTCTTCTCACCCATGTCCATTCGTCTCTTTAATTCCTCTTTGAGTTGTTTCAAGTATGATTGTTGTTGCGGTGTTTGATCCGAGTAAATTGTTATTGAAGTTTTATCGATTTTATGTTTATTACGCAAGATGGATTTTGTTGTTACATTGGATGCAAAGCAAACTTTTATAGATTGATGTTTGTTAGGTTGAAATTTGCCTAGACGAAAAATTGTCAGAGGAGTAGGACAGTCTGTTTCGATTACTTTTAATATTTTCATTACTTCACTAGTCTATTTTTTTGCGTTCATCATTATTTTCAGATATTGGCTCTTTAATTCCTGTAATGATTACATTTTTAGATCTCGTTTCACGTTCTTTGATTTCATTCAGTACATGTTCAAAGTTAGCCTCCATTGTACTAGAGGTATTAGGTGTGGAGGAAGCTTGATATACCTTAAATTTCTGTACTTCAGACTCTAAATTCTTAATTTTAATATCTGTTGCATTGTTCTTGTTAGACATATTTGCGATATCTGATTTCATGGACGATTGTTCAGTTTTTAGGTAATTTGTACTCTTCTTAATATCGTTTATTTCGTTCTTAATATCACCAATATTATTAGTTATTTTCTCTATGAATGCACTTTGACTATCGCGAAGCGTGGTTAAAATTCCCATAATTTGAGCCGTTTGTTTTCGTAATTCACTAATTTCTTCTTTGATCTGAGAATTATCATCAATAAATTTACGCTTGTTACGATGTGTAATTTTAGGAGTTTCGGGAAATTCTTGCTGCGGGTCACAACTTGACAGGTTTGGTTGAGAATCACTGCGACTGGAACTGAGGCCACTTCTTGTAGGTGATCTTAGCATGTTCATTGTAGATCTGTGGTAATTACGCGATGCGTTTGTTGGGAGCCTGTCTCTTTTTCTCGAGGTGGTGAAGAGCTGTTACCCTTTGGCCGTTGTGTAGCTACTCGAGACTAAAACTGTCGTATGAACAGAGCTATGCCTTAAGCGACTTTCTTTCGAATGCCAATGCACGTATGATTCAGTTTGATATTCAAATGTCGGTAAGATTGAAGTAAAAACAAAATAACGCGTCTACTTTGCGCAACACCCAACGGTTGAATGAATGACTTTGCGTTGAATTGACTAGCAAATTCATTAATGACATTTTCAAAATCAATAGTATCGACTAATTCATGTTCGATTGACATGATAGCGAGATTATTTAACCTAGTATGTGACATTGTTGATCTTAAGTAATTTTTAATCAATTTAAGTTTTGAAAAACTTCTTTCGCATGTTGCCACACTCACTCCGAGGGTTAAAAAAATCCTGAGAAGGATTACAATATTAGGTACAGAATCGGAAATGTCAAGAGTTCTAGTGGTCCTTGGTTCTTCAAAGTCTCTTCACCAGGTGAAGCTTCTATGAAATTCTGTAGTCTCTTTCTCTCGATTAAGAATTCTGTCTTGTCTATGTCATCAGGAGCACTGCAAAGATCAATCTCAATTTGATTATTTAATAACTGAGATGGGGAAAGAAATTCGAATTTTTCAGCCACTTCGTTCAGGTGTTCGAATTTTGTTAATATTTCTTGTTTGACCCTGTCCATACATGTGCTGATTTCCCGCCTTAAATTATTCTTGTAAGATAAACCAGCATCAGCAGCTTCTTCTCCAGGCATTTTCTTCTTTCGGCAAATTCGTCTCAGTGGTTCTGTTGAGATTCCCAATTCAGAACATAAAGATTCAGTAAAACTCAAACACGAATTAGCTACATTTTCTTTGGCAGCAGTGAGGAAGTCACTTAAAGCTTTCAGTTTCATAGCACACTCCCGAACACTTAAACCCTTCTTTTGCATATACGCCTGAGGGTCATTTATTTCCACTAAAATTGTTTCCCAAAATCCAAGATAAGTCAAAAAGGTGTAGGATTGAAGAGAAACCAATAAGCCTCCTATCGCAGCCCTTGTATCTGTATTTTAATTTTTATCTGTCAAAATTTGGAGTGATTCCAATATCTTCATGAAGTGAGTTTTTACCATTTTTACAGCTGCTCCTCGTGCGCTCCAGCGTGTTTCGATTAAACGTTTCAAACTCGCACCCATGGTATTGGTCAGTATATCCCAATGATGAGTGGAAGTAGAAAAGAATGCGTGCAATCGATCCAACGTGCCAAAAAACGTCACTGAGTTGACTTCCGCATTAACAGCTTGTATCCCAGCCAAATTTAAACTGTGGTTGGAACAGGCGATAAATTGTGCTTTTGGGTTTATATCACATATCCTTTTTTGACCTTTCATCACAGCCGCGTTGTCGTATCCTTGACCTCTACAATCCATTATATCTAGTCCATCTGACTTAAGTTTCTCCACGATCATTTTTGTTATATCAGCCGCGTGTTTGTCCTTAGTGTCGATAAATTCAATAAAAGACTCCTCGACAGTCACTCCTCCAGTCACATTCTCCATGACGACGTATCGCAGTACTTGGGAAGTTTGATCTACGCGAGAAACATCTGGAGTGCTATCAAATATTATGGAGAAATATTTCGCATCTTTCACACGCTGTATAATGTGACTTCTGACATATCCTCCCAATAAAGCTATTATTTCATTTTGAGTTTCAGGCGACAAGTAAGTTGTTCGATTTGCGCCAAGATCAATTCGGAGCATATGTTCCCGAAGTACAGGGTCATACTTGGCCAACAATCGTATCAACTCTAAAAAAATTCCTTTATTTTGAGTCATGCCTGGTTGATTTGTCTCCTGGTGCACACGCAGCGCCAGACTCTGCTTTGCCAGAAAACATATGACATCGAGAATTCGCGTGAGAATTTCCCTCCACTTTTTTTTTTTTTTTGAATTGCTTCCTGCGTTATTTTGTCTATTGTTGTTTCAGTTCGGTACCGCAATTCCAGTTGCTTCCACATAATTAGCGATTGCTGATGACCAAGACTTGATTCATGATTTACAACACGAGGAGAAAGCTTTCTCCAGTCATTGAATCCTTCTTTGGATGTAAATGCAGTTTCAATCTGTGACTGATTAGGAAAAAGACGGCAACAGAAGCAATACAAAGAATTCTTTGTAGGTGAATAACACATCCACATTCTTGGAACGTTTTCCCCATTTGGCATTTTTAGCCCAATAGTTCACCTCTGTTGAACTGGTAGAATATATGAAGGAACTCATTGTAGACATGGAAATTAATATGGATAGTTATGAGATTAGCAATGCGAATAGAATTGGAAAATGGAAAGATAATAAGAACCGCTCAATTATTGTTTCCTTTACTACAACTTAGAAAAAGCGTATGGTACCAGGGCAGCAGATGATAGGGAGAAAAAATGCCCCTTGCCTTTTGTTGCCCGGTGCGGCTGCACCACTCGCACCCCCCCAGCTACGCCACTGCCACTAATACTAATAATAAATAAAATTAACAGTCGATTTTCTTATGTTCATAGAATAACAGTATGGTACCTAGAAAAATCTTTTTATATTTCTTAAATAAACAACAACACAATAACATATTATTGAAATGTTACAATTTAAAATGTTTTACCTTCATCATTTATAGCGTCCATTGGAAGTGTAGTTCGTAATAAAGGAAAAGTAAGATTTTCTTTACTCAAAGTCGATATTACATGATACACTGCTTGCAAACGGGCCGCTGATCCGCATATATTGGCCTCTCCTATAAGGAACAAATAAAATCAAGTACAAAAAAAAATTATAATAATGCAAGATTTAGATAGAGCGACGAGTTGTAGGTTTGATTCCCACTTGAATGAAATATTTAATGTTTTCATTAGAGAGAATTAAGAATATTAAATATTTTCATATTTTCGCTCTGGTGTTAAGGCGAACAAAATAATAATATAGCATAAAAAGTAACAAAATACATACGAATAGCAAAAGTATATCCAAGTAGCACACTTTCAGGTCGTTTGAAGAACGTACTGTTCATTAATGAATGAGTTACGCAATGAACGCTCGCTCTGGCACAAACCCTTGGAGAATCTTCGTCCGGGGAACAAATGCCTGCTTGTAAGGAATCAATATTGGCAGACACATGGAGACGCGCCCCTTGCCACAGTGCTCCAGAGTCTTCCAGCATTTGACACGCTGCTGAACATACTCTGCAATTTATTATATTTTTAACACTTTTTCGCATATTTCGATTAAACAAGGAACCTATTGATATGTATATGACTAGTTTTTTTTTTATTTTGTTCATACGGACGGAATAATATTTATCTATGGGTAAAGGACCTCGGTACTCATCTATTTTAACCCCATGTGTTTGCCAATTTTCAGCGGTTCAGCAGATATTTGAGAATTTGGTAAACAATTCAAGTACTTATAATAAATAAAGTAAATTTTAAATTTGTAAAAAAATTGATTTAAATGTAGCCAATTCTCGTAATAAGAATAACATTTTTTACTGTTTCAAGATTTCAGTATGTTTTAACTTATTGTCATTGAGCTACGCCTATGAAACTTTTAGAGATTATTATATACGAATACAAGTAGTTATATACTAAGATTATTATATACTAATACAAAAAGTTATTTTGTTGTCAATTTGTCGGGCAAATTACTTTCAAATGATATATAAACTAGTTTATGAACCGATTAAAATAAATGATCTCTAAATATTAAAGAAAGCCAAAACACAATCGCATACCTATGAGGATATAAAGGAGAAGTGATCAACACAGAAGCGTTGGGTAAATTGATGTCCAGTATTAAAGGCGACTTGTTACGTTCAGATGTATGGTCTGAAGGCACTATGCGGACCCTAAGACCGTAAATTTCGACATTTGTACGACGTTGAGGTAAATTTTCTGACAATGCGTCACATTCCTCGACCGTTAATATACGCATTGGTACTTCTGTAAGTAATGTTACATAGAAATATATTTTGTTAAATAATACGTGAATTTGTTTTGGAATATATTAATGAAAAATTTTATTTTTTAAAAGTAAAAGTAGTCAACACTAAATACCTGGTTCTTCGACGACAGGAACTTCTTTTAGGGCATTTCTTAAGATTTCCAAACGATGCAAAAAGCCCGTTGACACGTCGATTGTTATGGGTCGCAATATAATCTTTTGTGTACATTCTTCTACCCAATCACTAAAATCAAAATACCATAAATATGGTATAATTTACACAAACGTAAAAATTTTATGAAAGATATAAAAAAAAAGAAGTCATAAACACTATTAGAAATGTTTTAATATAATAGAAATAAATATAAAAAATATATATGTTTAAAGTTTTACCTACCTATACTCAAAGTCTCTAGGTGGATCATCATATGGATTAACCAAGGCATCAGCCGGCGCTCTATCATGATTATATTCGAAATATATTACTGGCGACATCTTTTGCCAAAATTCGTTAACTTCTTCTCGAGCCTGAGAGTCTTGATGGCTTGTATCTATTTTGGTTTTTCCAGGCATTTCAGAGGCCTTTATTAAGAAAATAGTAAATAAGCTACGTTCTATGGTTAGTTTAACAATAATTTAATAAATAACACCAAATCAATTGAATGTAGAATAATGCGAAAATGACTTCATTGTACATTTATGGGGTTTGCAAGTTTGAAAGTTTTATTTCAATTTGAATTATTTATTGATAATATTTTATTACATCTATAAATTATTTTGTGGTGTCTTTTAACTTACTTCAGCTGGGCTCTGAAACTCCTCATCAATCGCCACAGCGGTTTCTACCACTGGCTCGATTAAGTCCTCTTGTACCCAACTCCACGACGCTTCACTATCGCTTGTTATTCTCTTTAAATACACTGTCGGTTGCTCCAGGCTCTGTTTAAGAATTAAAACGATAACATTACTAGGTAAAAACATTAATAGGTAAAGTTAAATAAGTAAGAGACAATAGAGAAACGGAAGATATAACTACAAATTAAAAACACTTACACCAGCGTCCAGGAGTCCACATACACATTTGCCGTGAGCTTTTAAAGTTAGAAATCTAGCGCCAAATTTTAGGCGCAGTAACGTGGGAACGCATATAGAGCTCTTCACAACTGCATCTGTTGCTGTCAACTCTAATATACCACGCGCCCGTTTGCGATTTGAGCTGTCTAACTCCATTACCTTTAAAATATAAAATATTTTTTTCATAAAATAAATATAATTCTTAATGCAATTTTTTAACTCCACTTTATATCCAGTGCCCTTTTCCATTAAATTCTTGAAGCACTGCTTGTTGAGTGATGAAACCCGACGCCGCGCTTTGCCTTTTACCTGAGTTAATTCCCTACATTGAACTTACAACCGTCGTGTGTATATAGTCGCACGCTGGCGCCACAACGGCTTCACGCTAATTTAGTTTTAACTTTATGCTTTCAACGGCTAATTGTTAAGATTTTAAATAAATATAATTAAGTATCAACTTGTAAGTAAGTAGGTTATTATTATGAAACAGTCAGTTCAGTCTATTACAATTGTAGCAGACTGAAAAAAGACAATACTATAAAATAAAATTAAAACAACGAAATATTTTATTAACAGAAACATCGTGGCGCAGTGAGACTGTGTCTGTCCTTATAAGCCAAGGTTGTTTGTTTTTGTGGTTGATTGGTTGGATGATAGCCACTGGGAGGATGATATTTAACTGATTTTTATTTCCCTGCTTTGGTAAGATTACTGCGATAAATTTTCCTATTTCCCGAACTCGTAAAGACGCAACTGTTAAAGATTATCCATGCCTGCCCTGCTGTGCAAACTAACAGCGTTTTATTAAAACGAATATGTTTAACCTTAAACACCAATGATATTTCATCAAAGTGTGCCGTGAACGCGACAGGTATGGGGGCCGCTATAGCGGGCGTCTCCTCGACGCCCTCGTCGTCTATCCAAGATGGCAGCCAAGACCACGCCCACTCCGACCAACTCTCGTTGTGGGCTGGTTCCGCTGAGTTTGACGATGTCGCATCTATTATAAATAAGAGTAAACTATAAAGTTATTTCTCACTTAAGTATTGATCAAGGTAAAGCATTGTCATCAAAAATAAACATTTTTTTTTCAGCTTCACACAGCATGCTGCATATAGCATTCTTTGTAGGCAAAGGGAATATAATGTTAAGACACTCAATTCCCCTTTTTCTTTTTCCTTTTTCTACTTTATCGAGACGAGTGGCTGAACTTACCGCCGCGCTTTTTCTTAATACCAGAGCGGGGAAATTGAAATATTAAATGTTTCATTGATTGAGTTATTAATTACTATTTTTTTATCACTTACTTCCCGGACCTTTAATGTTCCTAATAATATTATTTTTATTTATATGTGGGGATTCATTTTCTTATTATTTTTTTTTACTTTCTCTAAAGGAGTAAGAAGTATATTAAATATACATCTATAAAATTATAACTATAAATAAAATCTATATATACATATACGAGTATAAAACGTTCGCGCAGAAATAATACTAAAACTAAGCGAAAAAAAGTTAAACTTAGCATACAGGTTCCTTGGGAAGAGCACTAAATAAGGTTTCCAAAGATTGACACAGAAAGTGAAAAAAAAAACTTATTTTCATTATCCACGCAGCAAATGGAAGGTAACGAGATAAACCTGTTAACTTATATACATAAGTATACCTTATGGGAAAGAACTTACTAGTGGCCACAACTTGTATACTAGATTGTTTAGCAACTGGCGGTGTTGATTTCACTTCAATGGGTGTCCTTTCTCTTAACAACCGCAGTAATAACACCAGCTGTTCGTTGTTGACACCCCACGCGAGACGGCTCGATATTAGCTGGACACTGAGGCTCCGGGCGCGGCGGGTGTTCGCCGATATTAACCTTGTCAACACTCTGAAATATTTGCCATTACAAGTTAAATATCAATATTTGAGGCTATGGAAGCGGAATGCTAAATAGATCAGCTATATACGTAACAATATTTGTCTAAAATCAGCCAGTAAATCCAGAGATTAACACGTTTAAGCAAAATTTATAATAAAAGACTTAATTCTCTATTAATAGCAGTATTTTAAATTATTATTATTAGCACAGAACAGAGAACAATCAAATATGTTGCTAAGTTGTAAGAGAAGCTAAGGTGTAAAAAAAAAAGTAAATCACCTTAGATCTAATTGACAACGATACAACAGAGGCTCGTGGAAGAATCTAATTTTGCCATCAGAATCACTTTTATCCAGACAAAGAGTAAGGTCGTCAAGGCGGATTAGCCGTCTAATCGCTGGTTGATTTTGATCGATATCTGTGATTAATAATAAGAATATGTTGACATTATTCGTTAGTATTATCAAAATGCTGAGAAATGAGCAACTGTAACAATTTTGGTTATTAATAACTTACCAGCAAAAGCAGGTTCCCAATTTGTGCCTACACTATCAACGGCTAAATGCTTGACGTTGAGAGAAAGAACGACGTCATCATGAACATACTTCACTATTAACGAGTGTACTCTTACTGCAATGTTGCTTACTATTCGACGAACGAGAGCCTGCATGTAGCCTGGTGGCGCTTCTACAACTTGAGGCCTCGGACTAAACACATTGTACCATATTAAAAACTTTATATGCTTATAAAACATTTGGAAGATTTTTAAGCTTAACTCTATATATAGCATATAACAGACTAGGCATAGGCAACCAGAAAAAAAATAATTTGCCCGAGTGGAAATCAAACCCTTAATCATCACGTAGGCCATGTTTCACTCAGAGATGGAAAAGAAACAAATATCTTATTATTTCTACTTACTAATATTATAAATGTAAGTTTGTGAAGATGGATGTTTGTTTCACTTTCACGCAAATAACTACTGACAGATTTATATGAAACATCAGAGTAATACAAGTTATACTTTAGATTATACTTTTGTATAATTTGGCTATAATATAAAAAAACGTAAATTTTATGTGGGCAAAGCCATAGGCAGAGATCGCTCTAGTATATATAATATGTATTTATAGTTTTGTACCTTTGAGTTTCTTGTGGTGGATTATCGTCAGGAGGAGGATTTAAACTTAAAATGCACTCTGAAAGCAGTAAAATTTTGTTTAATTGTGCGCAATTTTAATTATTTTTACTTTGTCACATATTCAATGTATAAAAGTAACAGTAACGAATGATAATAAAAACTACTAAAACATTGACTTTAGCAAAATTTAAGCCTTACCCAAAAAAAAAGTAAAAAGGTAAACTATAAAATTTTCACTTACCAATTGTGTTAATAGTGACAACAATAGGTTCTGACATGATCTTAGTCCATGGAACTTGAATAAGAAGTTCATGTATACGTCCAGAAACCAATGTAAATGGTAAGGCCACTTCCTTTTGCAGAACATCTGCCTTGAGGACAAGGTTGTGAAGAGTAACTCCACCTCCCCATAATGAAACCTAAATCATATACTTTTATATTATATTTATATTTAAGTTTCTATTATATTTAACCCTTTAAAATTTTTATTATTTGGTATTTATTTTTTCCAACTGCTAAGGAAGGGTTATAGCTTCATACTGTAGCCTGCTTATAGAAGTATAGACATAGGAAACTTAGTATTAAGACTATCCATTCTCCACACACCACAGAAATTTCGAGACATTGCATATTGTGTGGTGGAATTTAATGCTGCACTTAGTCTAGTTAGCAGACCAAAGAAATGAAAATAATTAATTCCTGAAATAGGGTTCCAACCCACAACCATCGCATTGAGTCACACAGTGTGCAGCTGTAATTACCTGGTAATTGGGAGCTTAAATATCAAAGTTACAAATAACTGTTGACTGACTGGATCTTAACTTACTTGTGCATCGGCTGGCTTAAAATCCCGGACATATTTATCAACATAACTTAGCAATATAGGTGTAACATATGATTCAATTTTGAACATCTTAGATTTAAACCCTTTCACCGCCGACTGATTTTAAATTAAACTGCAATTTAGATAACATATATATTTTCAATACAATAAAGACATATCAATATTTATGGGTATTTTAGTTTTTAACCTAATTGCTCTTGAGTACACAAATGAAGGTAAAAGCAGTACATAAATTAGTTGAATTACTAATAATAATAATGTTGTTGTGTAACTCTTGATGTACACTTAAGAAAGAAAAGTACTTATTAAGAAAACATCAAAAAATTTGAAAATAGCAAAATTTGAACCCACAGAAAACCTCCAAGAAATGTACTGAAACCGTCCAAAAGCTCTGACTACTAACAACTCAACTAAGCGATACATTCTCATCAAGCTATGTCAAAATTCTTATATGCTTGTTACGACTTATTTATATTGTTAACATTTCTGAAGGGAGACTTTTACAAATTTCTGCTACCCAAAGATACTTAGAATTATCTTTTGGCAAGACTATTTTTTATATAGTTTTTAACATTTTTAAAGTGTTATTTCATAATAAGGAAAGCAAAATACTTCTACTTTAAAAAATCTCAAATGCTAACAACAAGCATATAAGAATTTTGACATAGCCCAATGAGAATGTGTGGCTTACTTGGTTAGTGAAATATTCAAATCCCACTGCATTAAATTTCTTATAAGTTTTCTTAATATAATAATAATGTTTATTAACTAGGAGTTATTTTTCTAACAATAACAAAAAAATCAATAATTGAAATGTAATTATAAAATGATCACACTGTTTGTTAGTTTCACTCTTATCTGATGTATTGTTTGTGTTAATAATATCAATAATACTGTAGTGTCCACTATTTTTTATTTATTTTTTTACTGCTTGCTCACATAAATTTTTCCTTTCTTACACTTGTATCATGTAACTTTATCTTTGATATTTTTAAAATTAAATCAGCTTGATGCTGTATCCTGCACACAGCAGGGTAGAAAGAGGGAACCCAGTGTTAAGACACTCTGTTCCCTGCTTTCTGCCCAATTTTGGAGGCATTGCGTGAATTGAACTGAACTGAACTCAACAACACCAGAGCGAAGAAATGGAAATATAAATTTAAGTAATAATTCGAACCCACAACCAGTCGATTTTACAGTCACACTTCGTGCCGCTGCGCCTCGGCTGGCCTCACTGTGATATCTTTCATATAAAAAAATAGTAAATAAGTCTTAGATAAGTGATGTTATTGTTTACGTGCTAAATATAACAACAAATTTTATTATTACATACAGCAAAAAGAACTTAATAGAATAATAATTTAATTTAAATTTATTTATTACACTTCTTGATATTTTTATCCTAGTTCTAATAGGGGCATAAAAGTGTAATCAACCTATTTTAATACTATTGACATCTAAAAACGACAAAAAAAAATTGTTGAAAAGCAAAAATTGCTAAATAAATATTTAATTAATTATAACTAGTACTCACTCATTTTAACAGAATTATACTAATATTATCTGATAAAACATCTGACATTTGCAATAAATATATCGTTTATAGAATGTGAAGCTGTGAAGCTGATAGAATGTGAATGAATCTAAACACCGACTTTATTTTTAATAAAAATGACACTTGACACATCGACCATTGTCAAGATATATGGATAGGCGGGTTGTAGGTTGACAACAATAAATTTTATTTCGTTACCGTACCATACTTACTGGTACGGTACATTGTAATTTTTTACATAATTTACAATTTAATAAAAATAAATACAATAAAAATATTGCTTAGAATTTTATCACGTTATCATTTATTTTCATCGACAGCCGTTAATCATCCACTGTTGGACATAGGCCTTTCCCAATTCTCGCCACCACACCCGATCTTCAGCTCTTGATGATGATGATCATTTATTTTATAAATTTATGATATTTTATTTTTTATATGGATGACATACTATCTAAAATATATACCGTATTGTTTAGAATGCTTTCAAAACGTCCCTGAATTGGAATATGCCGTATGCACATTACTATAACGATAAACTCACAATTAATATGAAAATATTTTGAAAATCCTATTCAGATTGTAAATTATTATTGTCTCAAGCATATTGTTATATATTTTTTTCATGTAAATAACTGTATGGTATTTCAATATATATTATTATTTATTATAATATGGTACTTAAGAATTTAAGGAAGTTTGAGTATAAATAAATTGATATTGTACGCCTTTTAGAAGATATATAATGTTCCTTGTTATGTAATCTGTCGAAAAACTTGTGACATGACAGTAGTTGTTTGTGAAATAATGCGATAGGAGAGGTCGGTGGGTCAATAAAAATGTATTTGTAGAATTTAGGTGTTTGTCATGGTTTTTGCTCTTTGTGTATTAAAATTGTAATCTATAGCTTTGTTTACATGCATGTAAGTTACTTTTATAAGTGTCATTTATTATTGAAAATTTTAAAATTGAATTTATTTACTAAATATGCTTACGCTTCCAAAATATATATTTTTTATTGAAGAAATATGTTATGTAACTCTATATGTGTTATAATTATTTAAGATAATAATTGGGAGAAGCATATCTATTGTAGTGAATATTTAGAAATATTTATTTATGTTAGGTTATGGTTTATGGTACGTATTTTTATACATGTTAATAAAAGTATTTATATTTATTTCAATATATATTTATATATATATATCGCATTTATATAGACGTATTATGAAAATTTACATATGGCAACTTTATAGAAAATAACAAAAAATATTATGTATACATAGTTTTATATCTAATAATATTAGTAGGTAATATCTAACCATATATTTTCTATTTTTTACAGCACACAAATTTGATGGCACAGAGCAAAATTCATGTCACCAGCTACTCTAACTAAAAAAAAATTTTCATATTTACTATTATTACAGTTTATTTGTTGCTAATGTAGCTATATTTTATACTATGTTTTCTTAATATCCATAAAGCTATGCTGAAATTGATAAATAATTTTTGCAAATATTCAAAACTTGCATATGAAAATATAAATTATTGTTCAATTGTAAAACAGATAACACACTTTAGCTGTAGAAGAAAGACATGTATAACATCGAACAATCAACAACAACTACTAAATCCTATAGTTCCCACGGGCATACAGCTAAGACTACTCACCAATATAAAGAAAAAGGTTCGCTTAAGGAAGTCACAGATAAATTCAAATGTACCAAAGAGCACACACAAGCAAATGAGTGAACCTGTGAAACCCTCTTTAAATCATCTTAGTTATGGAGGTCAATTTGATATGTGAGTATTTTTGTATGTTTCAATTAAATTCCATTTATTCATATGTTTTGTTTTTGAAAATTTAACTGCTGGTTATAAATATTGTGCAATGAAATCCAGTGACATATCCATAAAATTATGGAAAGGGGGTTTTTCTAGAGATCCTATTCAGAATAAATTTTGGCTTTTTATATTACAGTTATGTTAGTTATTTCAAATATGCTAGTAGTAAGACAAGAAAAATGTATACAAGTTAACAATCAATTATATAAATAACAAATCAAAGGTTTCCTTATTTAGTGATTTATCTTATCTCTTTAAGTAATACTAAACTACATTGTATTATAACAATAAAATATGAATCATAAAATTTTCTGTGATTGTAACATCAATATAAAATATATTTTTTGTTATGACATCTTTTAAATTATCCATCTTTATGTTAAGTAGAGTCATAAGAATAACTTATATCATTTATAAGGAATTTACCGTTGATAATGAAGCTAATAAAGCTTTCCTACAATTAAATGAAGAATATGATATAAAAAAAATTATATCATATTATTAATTGCTGTTTTAGTGCAGAAGAAGGAAATCCTTCAAATCAATGGATGAGGCAAACTGATAATATTGAAAATAAACAGCGAGACATTCCTCCAGACTTTCGAACATGGGAGCCTGTGGGACAGAATATAAATTTAAATAATGGTAATTAGACATTTTTTATAATATTGTTTTTTGTTGTCAGTATTTTTATTGTCAAGCATAAATAATTCATAAAGACCATATTTATTTATGAAATAATTGTATGTAGAGAGAACACCAACAGTAGAACTGTAGAGCCAGTACATTTTTATTTTATAAAGCCGAAAGTTTTTGTGCACATATACCCAACACTGGTAAGTACTATCAGGCAATAGGGTGGTGGTTACTTTGACGGTTATTAGGGTACAAAGATGCAAAAAATAGTACCACAAACTGAAAATTCGGTGGAAAGTATGAAATGCGAGCAGAGTGCCTTGACACCAAGACCAAGGTTCTCTCTGGCTACCCAGCTACGGGACACAGCGTGAAGTTTGAAAAAAAAAAATTAAATTAAACATGTTGTTAGATAGTTACTATTAGTATAGGTACTACTACATCATAAACCGCCAATCAAACAATGTATCTTAATCTTTAAATCAGGTTATGTCAACTTTGAGGTTATGTTAAAATAACTTCCGAACCCCTGTTTCAATCTCAATTATAATTATTGGTGGTAGTAATTAGTTGATTATACATCATCCAAGACAAGTTTGACCTCAATGGATATTTCCCATACATTTATGGGCATTGTCCTTTGACAAACTTACGATCCTTTGCTCCTTCTTTGCCTTGATGGCCAGTAGATTTATTGGAGCTACGTAAAACTAAAAGCTAGAAAATATTCTACCCAGTTTTTACTACAACATATAAAATAATAAATAACCATTTTTATTTGCAGATGCATTTAGGTTTAAAGTAATGTCTTATAATGTTTTGGCACAATATTTATTGGAATGTCATCCGTATCTCTATACCGAATGTTATCCAAAAAATCTAAAATGGAAAGTTCGAGCAACAAAAATATATAAAGAAATATTAAATCTATCACCTGATGTAAGATTTTTTTTATATTGTAGACATCAAGAATACAATTGACCTATTTACCAGTGTAAAACAACTGCTTTTTTTCCTTGTTGAAAGATTTATTTTATGTTTAGAGAAAATTATGCTTTCTTTATAGATTCTATGCCTTCAAGAGGTTCAAGTATCTCATCTTTGTAGTTTCTATAATAAGCTTGAAGAAATGGGTTACTTTGGAATATTCAAACAAAAAACTGGGAACAGGCAAGATGGCTGCGCTATATACTTTAAGCAATCGTTATTTGACATTCAAGACCATATTAGTGTAAGAACCTAAAAATTTATAATTTCATTTTACGTATTTTATTTTTTTTACATTTACTTAACTAAGCATTAAAAATAAAATAAAATTAAAAGTGATTATTATAATATTAGAAATATACTTGGCTACTTTTTTTAGAATAGCGTTGCGTTGTGCTTTGTGGGTCAACAAATGGACATATATGTATTTTTTTCTTTCTTGACCTTAACACTATTTTTGCTAGAAAACTGTTTACTATAATTAATAATAGTATGTCTGGCACAAATATTTTCTAATGATTACGTCGGGTCAGCCGATTGCCTATATTGATAAGTTACTCTTATTGTACAATATGCTTTTATGTTTCGAGACACTCTATATTTAATATGTTAACAAGATTTATATTTTATTGCGCTCTTTTCCACATAGCAGGATACGTCAAGTGTTAATAGACTTTTTTAGTCTGCTTTCCGTTGAGCGGCAATCTTTTAACGATTTGAAATTACAATAATTTAAACCGATTCAATTCATCATTGTGAAAGATTAAGTTTACGAAATTGTATCTTATTGGATGTCTAATAAAAATCATTAAAATATATATAATAATTTTTTGAGGCCGTCTTGGTGTAGAGGCACAAGCGTGCGATTGTTGCTGGTTTGAATCCTACTTGGGAGTGAAATATTTAATATGTATAATACCAAGGCAAAGCGTAGCGTTGAGTTCCACCACTCAGTGCCTCGAGAATTTGGTGGAAAGCGGGAAAAGGTCTTGACACCAGGCCCCTTCCCTGCTATGTGCGGTATCCCGCATAGCGTGGAGCAAAAAAAGAAACAAAATATGTCTAATATAAATTAAAAGAGTTATACATTTTTGCAAATACATATCTTTGACGCACATGCGAAATATAATAATACGCTTTGCACCTACGTTCTTTTTGTTTATCAGATCACTTTGAAGAAATAGTGCTGTTAATAATTAACAGTAGTCAACTGTTGACTAGTAATAATAAATATTACAATACTGATAGCAGCGTCAACTATTTCAATCAAAATATTTTATTTTTGTGTTCGATTTATTAAAAATGAATGATAAAGTTGGCACTATCACTGTACAAATAGAAAAATATATTTGACCACACAGTGAAAAAGAAACGGAAAAAAATTCGTAGAGAGAACGCTGTTCTTAATGATAACACGGAAAGATTTATTATTAAATCAAACAAACACGGCAGATGGGAGGAAAAATTATGAGGATGCAATGTAGTAGCATTGATATCAATTTTAATGTTAGAATATTGTTATTGATTTATAAAAAAAACGATAAAAAAATGATTGCTCATGTTTAAACGTTTATAACGTAATTCTGCAATGCGTGTACTATAAACACGAGGTTATTTTTTTAACTACCTTTGTAATAAGATAACCTCGATAATAACGTTTTAGTGATTTTAATCTACAAAAATAAACGAGGTCATCTTATTACAAAGGATCTATAAGGAGGAACAAGGAGGATCTTTGTACTTTATGTGCCGCATGACCTCTTTCCCGAATGTTAACTGATTGATTTATATCTCTTTAAGTTATACTTATATTTACTGTATATATATTTTTGCATTGCGATGTTCTTTATGTTGATTAATATTATATGAGCCGAATATTGTTGGAATTCTACATTGAAGGCGTATCAACTGTGTAACCACTAATTATATGGAGAAGAAAACTGAATATATTTTTGTTATTTTTGCAATAGACATCATTAGTAGAACAGTGAAAGCGGGATGGTTAGGGGTTCAAACCCCATTTAGTAGAATGCAATCATTACACATGTTGAGTTTCGCCACTACACATGAGAATTATGTCTAAGTGCTAAGTGCAGGATGCATGATTTTATTTCTTATGCGATAGAATGTATGAAATATCAATACAACACAAGCAACAACAATACAAGCTTCAATTAATATCAAAATACACAACATGTTTTGGAACATATTGTGTATTTTGATTTAAAGTGGGTAAAAGCGTGAGACTAAACAATAACTGTTAACGCATTCAAAACATATTGTGCCGTGCGTGCTGCGAGTGCTGCGAGCAATTGATTTTTCTTGTAATATTTAAAGCGATATGTATAACAGCAAAAATATAAACGTTTTACGTGTTTTGTTTTCTAATTTTCTGTTTTTTTTTTAAAATATTGTACGCATAATATTTAGTTACTTAAATGAAGGAGAAAAGCAATAAATGAATTTCTTTACAGGTAGAATTCTATCAACCAGATTTGCCTATATTAAACCGTGATAACATTGGGCTGATGCTTAAGCTGGTGCCTAAATCCTCTCCCAGTACTCCGCTAGTGGTCGCCACGACACATTTATTGTATAATCCAAAACGAACAGATGTTAGACTAGCACAACTTCAAGTGCTTTTGGCGGAAATTGACAGATTCGCATTTGACTTCAATGGAAAAGAGTATGTATACTATTTTCTGAGTTGACTTACGTTTACTTTGTTGGTTGAAAATAATAGTAATATAAAGACTTTTATGTTTAGATCAATCTATTTAACATACATACTTATTATATGTGTAATAAAGAACCAATTCAATCACTATATTATAGTGTTTTAATTTTGTTATTTTATTTCAGGCGCACCCATTTGCCCATAATATTAACGGGTGATTTCAATTCGACACCTGAAAGTGCTGTAGTACAACTTCTAGACAGAGGACATGTTAGGTATTGAAAATAAATACGATCTTTTTTTTTTAATATTTTATTGCCTTTCACTTCTGTAGTTTTCAGTATAAAATAAAACAAATAAATATAAAAATTTACAATATGTACATATGGTTAAAACTACTATTTTACGGATGGACTAGTGTATAATATAATATTGTATCCATACCTTTTAATTTATATAGATATCAATCAATAATTAACATTAATAGTTAATTAGACACCCAGGATAGATGATATCTGGTCAAGTATCTGTTCGACATTTCATTTTAGGCATACACTCACGCGACCCCCGAGTCTTTCGAGTCGCCTCTTTCGAACTTTCTTTCAATCCATGAAAGTGGTGGAAAACCTATTCCTTTCTTTGGTTCTTTCCACGAACGCCTTCTTTGGTTCTTGCCACCTACATATCTCCTCACAGGAGAGTCCTCAGTGTCAGGCGTACCATGTCAAGAAACGGCACGGTTAAAGGTAGTACCCAGACGGAATCTACGCTTTGTAATGTGGCATATTGACTCACTTACAAGACGATCCAGGGTATTGCATATGTGGTGACGAGACATCACCAAATCTGTAGTGTGCTTCCTATATCACAAAATGTATTTAGGTCAGAGATTCCTAGTGGAGATAGAGAAGCTATTCCAAAGAGCCGCTACTACTGAGCATTCGTGCAGGCTTTCACGTGAACAGAGTCCCTAACATTTGCCCCGAAGAATAAGAAAGGTGTGGAACCTCATTATTATTAAATACGTAACTAAATACGTTCTCGGCATAGTTATCCAGGATTAGCATCCGTGGCTGATGATGTATGACGATGACATTCTCACTCACTCATCGACTTGAACTGAATGATGCTGGAGAGTAAAGTGAAAGTCTGAAAGGATAAGGCTTGAGAACAATCAGTCGGCAGTCTAAAACCAAATGTGTTGAAGACCAAGTACATGGTTTACGGGAGTCAAAATTCATAACTATCCATATAGGTCCTGAGTTAAATTAGCCGTTAAGTCAGAAAAGTTCAGATACATTTGGTTATGCACGAGTCTAGAGGCATCGATCACAATGCCCAAGCCTGGATAAGCGGCAGCAAGCAGGCTGGGAGAATGTGCGGGAGGTCACTGGTGCGGATTGCGAATGCAGAATTTCGCTCTAGCTCAAGTGGCCTTTTTTACAAGAGCGTGATTCGACCAATCTAAATGGATACGGCAGCTAATGCTAGCTAATACTATCTCAGCACACTCACTAGCTTCACGTAATGGTAATAAAGATGTTAAGGTGGACGTGCTACGTGACGCGGTTTGGCGGTTCGTACGTAACACACTCATTGATTGTTCTGAGAGACCTCCTGAACATCAACTCGAACTCGAGGAGTTTTGACAGCCTCGACAAGTGGGATGACAGGATCCAAGTCAAATACCGAAAAAAGGCTAAGATAGGCCACACGAGCCTCCTGGTACTGTTGGTCTCCCCCGTGATTTGGAGAAGAGCGACGGAACTGGGTGCACTCATGGTAGACCTGCAGCGAGTCAGGGTTCTGGGCCAATGTCCCCTAGTGTAGTGCTCCCGATGTCTGGCCTATGACCACACGAAAAAGCTATGCACGGATGTGACAGACGTCTGCAGGACCCGCACCTAAAAGCTAAATGTGAACTCTGGGTGGTTAATGTTACCCCTACTTGCTAGAATTGTATTAGGGCTAAGATTAACCGCTCGGATCACAACGTTTTCAGCGAGGAGTATCCGATTCGCAAAAAGTGGAAATCGTCGTTGGCTCGCTCCACGGTAGCTTATTGCTAAAGATAGAGAAGCAGTCATTGCACCGAACATGGACACAATACAGCAAAGATGGGCGTTTGAGAGCCTGCGCCCGGCGGACATATGTTCGGATATTTCAATTTCAGTATCCTACATTGGGCGGGATTTCAAGCCATATGTAAAGCCACGCAGTTTGCTCACATGCGTTTTACATAAATTGATGCACGCAATTGTACTGCTCCAGCACGGATAGCACAAAAGGAAAGAAAAATATAACACCTGTTTCTTTACGACGCGACGCGAGGCTGGAGCTTGTTTGAAAGTACGAACAATTTGAAATTAAAATATAAAATAATAAGGAAATAAGTAAACTAATTAACGATTAAATTGTGTTATTGGAAGCACTTGAAAGTTTAGTTTCAAGAGTGTAATATGTACAAATGCGATAGTTATGATTGTAGAATAATGTATATATTATTCTAGCAAATCATAGAATTTACTAAAATAGAAATAGGCACAATGGGTGGTAATAAATAAGGAATAAATAAACTGTTATTGTAAGTGGATACGCTCCAAGAGCATAGTCTGAAATGGTATGATCAACTTGCGCGCCGGCCTAAAACTATGGTAGAAAAAAAAATCTTTTACTATGTCTGTCGTTCCTACCTCTGAGGGTCAGACCTCTGAGGATACTAAAGACAGTGCAAGGTGGAATAGAATGAGTTGGAAGGCCAGAACTAATGCCAGACAGAAAAAAAAATTGTTAATTATTTTTAAAAAAATGTTAATAACTTAATTAGACTGGACGTCGTTATAAATAAATGTTTCATATATAAATTAAGACAAATGACTTTAGTTTAGTATTTTTAGTTTATGGATAAGTATAAATTATTTATTTTCCCTTTCAGTGCTAGTTCATTTAGAGATAATTCGGATTGGAAGAAAATAGGCGTGATGGACAACTGTCAACATCTTTCCGTATATTTGAATAGACAAAAGGGTGTCACCACCGATTTCAGTATGATTAAGGTTTCGTTTCTTTTTAATTTTTATTTTTCATATATAGAACTAGCTTTATTTTTTTAATTAAAAACCATTTTTTTACCAAAATATTTCCTCTAAAAGAAAGTCTAAAACAAAATTTATTTATTTTTTTTTAAATATTAAATAGTAATGATTATTTTTTTAAATGTAAGTCTGGTATTCTGTGGTAACATGTCCACCAGTCGTCACCCACTACTTCGAGCTCCAATAACTTCTAAATGTTGTGCGGTTGTGTTGAGGACCCATAAGCTGGACCTATAGTCCAGCATATGACCAAAAAATTACCATATTCAGAAACCTTGACTTTTTTTACAACTACAATTTCACAATTTATTTAATAATAACTTTCACAGATATATAATTCAGATTACATGGAGTGTCCGACTGAGGGGAAGTCGTCTCCACCGAGAGAATTTAATAATTTATTTAATACAGGCGATATTGGGCATTCCCTTAAATTGACGTCAGTGTACCATAAAGTAAAAAAAAATGGTCACATGGAAGCTACCACTTTTCAAGACTATTGGGTTACAGTAGATTACATATACTTCAGGTAATGTATTAATTTCTCACCTTAACTTTCATTTCAATTCTAGGTAATAAAAATTAATGAATAACTTATTCTAATATTCTCCATCCACCCATTAATTTATTTCGTTTTAACTTTTTCTTATTTTCTTATACATTTTACTGCTAATTTTAATGTCATGAAAACAAATAATATTCAAAAAGAATTTAACATCGGAACTCAGTTGTCCGTTTTAAATTAATAAAATACTTATTACATTTTGAGATTTTCGATTAAAAACCTCTGGCATGTAGTGTTCACGGTGTTCTTTTGAGGTTAGCTTTATGCTTTCTAAAGATATCCACAATGACCAAAACAGGTGGAAATCAGATGGAGCAAGGTCAGGGCTATACGGAGGAAGTATCAACAAATCCTAGCCAAGCTCTCTCAATTTTTTGCTTCGTGGCTATAGATGAGTATGGTCTGGCGTTGTCTTGGTGAAACACCACGCCCTTCCTATGCACCAGCTCCCGCCGGTTTTTCTTAATATATTTTTTTAACTTCGTCAATTGCTGACAGTAGAGGTCAGAATCGATAGTTTTACCCGGTGGCAAAAGTTCATAGTGGACTATTCCTTTCCAATCCCACCATACACATAGCATCACTTTGTTCCGAGTCAGGCCCGACTTTGTCATGGTCTGTGGGGCTTATCCATACTTCGACCATGACCTTTTTCGCACATTCTTATCGTAAGTCATCATTCACCCGTAATCAACTGTTCAAGAAATTGTTCGGAAGTTTTACGTTTCAACAAGGAATCGCAATCGCACCTTGCATTAGGTTTCTCTCAGGGAGATCATGTGGTACCCAAATGTCAAGTTTTTTTCTGAACCCAGTACCCAGACTTTCGTAAATGACCCAAAACTTTTTTATGATCAGCATCCAGTTCTTCAGCAATGTCGTAGCTACTAATATGTTCATCTTGCTCCATTTTCTCAAAGATGACACTGATTTTATCTGTGACAGGTCCAGAGCGTAACGCATCATTCACACTAAAATTTCTAGACTTGAAACGCTTGAACCACATTTATGCTACTTTTATTGTAAATTACAAAAATACTTTTACCCTGATCTATTATGTACATACAGTAAAAAGGGCACTATATTGTACAAGTAATTTATAATACTAAGAGTTTTTCTTTTTGGACATCTTCGTTCACGTGGACAAACAGTAAAACCAAGAGTTGTGTATAACAAATGACAAATTGTTCGAGATATTTGACAGCAGGTACAACGGGTTACATCGAAAAGACTAACGTAGCCTATAGATAGCATTTATCAATACTAAACCGAACCAGTAATTCCTGAGATTAGCACATTCAACCTACAATAGCACATTCATATCCATAATATTGTTTTATCTACTATTATTAATTTTAAATGCTTTAGTTTGTCAAAAATATTGATATATTTCTCCTTTTGGTAAATCCTTTGTATAATTTTAAATTTCAGTATATGCAACTCATTGAAACTTGTAGAGCGGCTTAGATTGCCGACAGCGGAGGAGTGCACAGTCCTGGACAAGTTACCCAACGACCACTATGGCTCCGATCACCTCGCCCTCGCTGCCACTTTTCAGTTACAATCGAAATCCTCAATGTCATCTTTGTAAATAAATAATTTACTGCGTTTCTGTTTATTTAGATGTTATTTAAAATTCCATTTCAAGTATTTCATCTTGGAGATTGAAACGAATATTCAGATGAAATGCAATGGGAATTGGTCTCACCAGGAACATGTTATTTTTTTGTTAAAAAGCAATGTATTGTTTAGTTTGAGAAGTTCTTAACATTTTAACAGACAATTTAACAAGTCATAAATTTCATTTATAGCTTTAAAATAGACAAAATTAACTCTACAATCGATTTAATAGAATACAATTTTGATACTCATTATATTGACAAAGAAGAATAATTGTTTCGATTTGTTAAATTTTATATAATATTAATCTCGATTTTTCTAATTATATTGTGTTAGTATCAGTTGAAAATATTTTTGTAGAAGTAATGCAATCAAATCTTTTTTTTTTTTGAAAAGATGGCTAAATGTTTTAATTTGAAAATTTTCTGATTTCCTTTTTCTACATTGGTTATTTTTTTAATAAATATTAAAAGGAATATTTGTATATCAGCGAGATTCAAAAGATTTATTGTAATTACACTACATGATTATTTAATAAGCAGAATTGATTGACAACTAAAATGACTTCTTATACGATTTTTACTACTTTAATCTGTAGTATTCTGACATGATTTTTTTACGACATTATCGTAATTTCTATAAGAATTTTTGATTGTTTCGAACTAAAGAATACGACCAATGTTGATATTTGATTTATAAAATATACATAAAGCTAATTATTTATTTTTATTTTACTCTTTCAGAAACAGCCTCAAATGTTAAATTATTGATTTAAAGGATTCATAATATTCTTTGTATAATAACTGTAATGATTGCATATTAACTCCTGTACAGTTTTTAAATTAGTTACATATATTATTGGCTAAATGTACGTGTTAGTAAATATGTAGTTAGTACAGAGTACACGTAGAAAGGCTGTTTTTAGGTATTTTTATATAGATTTATATCATACGAACAAACGAACCGAAGAATCTATGAATTTACTTAATATTTCTTTAAAGACCAAATCGGTCTTTATTTCTGTGTTGAATTAATTACGACTTAACTGTTATGATTTATGAAGGTAATCTCCACTTTTCAATTTTGTTTACTTTATTGTATAAAATATTGTATAATAATGCTTCAAAAATGTATAGTTTTTTCAATAATCATATAACCAAGACGTTTCGAATGTCATTCTTTGGCCAAGAATCTTACAAGCGCGATTGTTATATAACATTCAAACCAAGCCTTGAGTTCATTCAAATGACCATATTTTTTTTAATGAACCAATTTTGATGAAACAAACTTTAATTGTCAAGGTGAGTTAAAACAAATCAATTGGTGAAACTTTAAAGTAAATCGGTACAGTACTTTCAGAGAAAATTGTGACCATACATATGACAGACAGACAGACAAGACATTAAAAAAAATTGCTTTCTATTATTATTTTTAAGTGTCTATCTATTGCAGTCAAAATTACTAAACGTACAGGCAAAATATTTTTACTGTCAATATATATATGTAGATTATAATTGTGATGTATCGCAAAATATTCGCGTTTATTACTATTCGGGAAGACTTATAAACGTCAATTACAGAAATTATAATAAAAAAAAAAATTAAAAATATAATGTAGGAATCTTAACATTTTTTTGGTAGTGGTACAATAATATCAAATGAACTCCAATAAAAAACTGAACATAATTAATCTTACTACAATAAGTCATATTGATATATTTTGTATATTGGTTTAAAAATTAACTAAATATACGTATAAAAACACGTACCACGATGTGTGCGTCAATATTGTGATTGTTGTACTTATAATTAAAAAAACTTCTATTCTTATTATTATATTATTTTATTCTTTGTTAATATTATCGGCTTCACGCTGTAAGGCTATTACTACCCCACATACAGCGGAGTAGGCACAGGGAACCTAGTGTTAATTCGGCGGAAAGTGAAGTGAAGTGACTTTTTCGAGGTATTGTGTGTTGCGTGGCCGAACTTGACGCCGGATATGTTAATATTACCGTTTTTTAATAATTGTTTTTAATAATTATTAAATATTCGTTGAGTTTACATACGAACCATTAAATGACTAACAACTGCTTTGTTAAAAAAAAACCTAAAAGTATATGACATTCGCATGTCAGGTTATCTTAAAATTTTTTCAAAATGTAATATAAGTTTTTGAAAGTGAAGACAAGTTGGCTTTATTTTCGTGCTTTAGGGTCATTCTTATTTGTATTGTATTATATATATTTGCTCATTATTATATATATATATATATATATATATATATATATATATATATATATATATATATATATATATATATATTAAATAATTTCCTATCCCTCTTAGCGTGTAAAAAAATCATTTATTTTCACTACATATTTCTTAATTATTTAAGATCATGTAGTTTACAAATTACTCTGCCTAAGTTATTCAATAACTTTATTTTTGTCATTTGAAATTGATTATTACACTTTTGTTATTTAAAGTCCACTATTTTTAGACATATTCGTTGTAAATCATGTACATATTGTTATTGTTTTGTGGATAAGGATCGAGTATAAAATACTTAATAGATATTGGACGTATAATAAAAATAAAAAAATTGTTACGCGCCACCCGGCTCCTCCCCTATGTCATCAAAGATAAGCAATCCTCTAAGAATTTTTCATTAAAAACATTTTTGATGACATGGGGGGTGGGGGGTCTAGCTGGTAATTACGTAAGCAGAAGTTATTTATTTTTAATTTCAAAATTTATAAAAATCTATGCCGATTTAAAACAAAATCCATACAAACTTTAAACCCCTATTTCATCCCTTTAGGATTTAAAAATTTTTCAAAATCTCTTTCAATAATTGCAAAAAAATTGCTTACGTAATACTTGAACGGCCCCTTATGTAGTATATAATATATAATATTAAGTAGTATATATGTAGGTATAAATTACCATTCAGCTTGACTCTTACCAATGTAATGTGGCTGTAACTGAAAAGGTACAACTTTCGAGATACGGAGTTATTGGTAATTCCTGATACTAGATAAGATTACAATGTTTTTAATTTTTTTTTTTTTAAAAACGTGATTCACTAAAAATGTGTTGATACGGACAATGACAATTACTGATAATGATAATAAGATCTGAAGGAAAATGATGCTGTGGTACAAAAATTATATACATACAGGTTGGAACTATCAGCGCCACTTTAAATGTAACCATTGTTTTCAATTCCTAAAATGAATTTTCAAACAAAATAAATAATAAAATTGTGTTTTTTAAATAAAACGCCATTTGTCAAGAAAGACGCAAGCACATAAACCTTTCAAAGGCAAACCGCCGCATACACCCCATTCCGAAATCGAGTCGCAGGCATTGGCGGTAAAGTAAAGTTAACTGCGTCACACGAACAGGTATAGATAAACATCGTGAAATAAAAAAAAGTTCCTACGTCTAAACTGTTGAGTTATCTTGATTAATTTCTTCAGTTATAGGTTTAAAATATTTTACCCTATATATGCTGTTTCCGTAAAAAGAGCGCTGCCTCTTCCACCATGTACTTATATGTAAAGAATTGAAATTAAATACTTAGTTTCACGCTGTATTAATAGTTGGGAAATCAGAGAGAACGGAGCGCCAAACGCTACGGTCTCTACATACCACTTTTACCTCGTCCACTGTCATCAACTGTTATACTTGCCCTCCGTGGCGTCCTCATGCTTTTTACGTGACCATCCTCCTGTATCTTTGATGGTGATGTGTTTGCGAAGGTGGTAACCTTGGTTGACCTTCAGAAAAGTGGAAAAGTAGGAAGAGTGAGCGGTAGGAAAGGTAGGAGGAGGGAGCCCTACATTTCTTACCGCTCATTTTTCTTCATAAATATTTTTTACTATTCCTTCATCACCCATCCATTCGTACTCTCTTTTTTTAATGAAAAAGGACAAGGCAATCGAACGTTCAGGTCAGATGATGGTAAGTGATTATCGCCGCCCACGACCCAGTGCAATACCAGAGCTACAGGTGCGTTGCCGGCCTTTAAGGTGAAGATAGACGCGCTTTTTGAAGGTATCCATGTCGTATCCACTTGGAATATATTGGTACCAGGGCAGTCTCCTAATATATCTTACACACCTATCAAACGTCTTTTCCTATTTTATAAATATAAATGCTCAAAAAACTTACGTACTACGTATTGTAAAAATTTTACTACATAAGTTAATGAAATTAAAAGCCCTATAGCTTGCAGCCTTTATACAAAGGTTCGGAACCTCCCCTGTTTGTCGAGAAGCATAACCGTAGCTCAATCTGCTCCCGCTGCTTATCACATTTTAGTCTTCGTATGACACTCACACTCAATTTTTTGTAAGTTAATCTGCAACTTCAAAACTCACGCCGATTTATCGCTGTTAATTGAGGCTGAGGTGTCATCATATACATACATCTTGTAAACGCCGCTCACCGCTATAAAATTAATAAACATCCTCGGGAATCACTAAGATCTCACGAGAAATGTTACATCATTTGTCGTGCTTTTTGACCACGTTTTCTTTTACCACACATTTCTGTTGCTGCTTCCAGACCATACTTCAAAATATCTATTTTCTATTTTAAAAGTGTTCTCTTTGATCGATGGATCTTAAAAGTTTCAGTTGGAACGCCTCGTGCGGCTGCCTTTAATTAAAAACAGATCGCTTATTCTAGCAACGACTACATATTGCTCTGTTCCCAAAGAGTTCGGCTTGAATCGTGTCACCAGGTAGATAACCAGGACGTCAGCTCGGGTTTATACCGGAGAGTACCTTCAGGGTGATATAAAGGCCGGTGGTTTCTTATTAATATAAATTCGTATTTTTTAAAATGAGCAAGCACCGCACCGTTGCTCGCCAATGCTCCTGCAAATCATCTACGAAACACTTTGAGTTTTACCGTCTGTAAAGTAGCGTCCTAAGCTTGTACCCTCGATACTAAACTTTACGAGCTTCTAAAAGTATTAAAAACCGTTTTTGACGGGTCATTATTTTATGGACATATTTCCTAGGTTGGTAATAGTTGATCAAATAAATACAACATGAAACGTTATTTTTCGACCAATTCATAAAACTGTAAATATCACGGAAACTTGAACTACGAAAGTTGTACCGTTTACCAAGCAACTGTATTTGCTATAAAGTGAAGTCGGTCAAGTAAAACAACTTAGTAATTCGATATTACAATATCTATAAGGTTTTTATAGCATTAGTTTGTATATATATTAATATATATATAATACATATATATACATATATAGGTTCTACGATTTAAGATACATACGTCCACCTACATATTAATACATATCAACATTGTTTAATATTAATGAGAATTGAACAATCGGAAGTATTGAATAGTAATGATAAAGTAAAATCAATCTTTACGTAAATGCAATAAGTAAATGGAATAAGACAGGTCAAATAAAACAACTATATGATTTTATTTAATCATTTATACATGTCTCATTTACAACTTAGAAGGTTAAGAAAATTATAATTTACAGCGCAGCACTGTAAAATTAGATATAATCGTTGGAAAAGCCTCAGTCACACTATGAAAGTTTATATGTCTACAAAAGCGGGACAGTGAATTTGATGAAGGATACAGTACAGTTTAATTTAAAAATCAAAAGCAATGTCAAAAACGGTCATAATTTGTATTACAATTGTCAACATCTTGATTGTTTAACGTTTAGTATTGTACTTCAATATTTGGCTTTATCAGCCAGTTTATATTATTTTTAGCGCAGTTAAACGGTGTTGACAAAGAACTAGATATTTTATAACAGTTAGTTTTTAAACTATTTTCAAAATATAATATACTAGATCCTTCACCATGACAGTTGGGAAATATACTTGTAGAATACATACTTAGTAACAAAATTTTGATTGTAAGATGAATGTAAAATGCACACGTTCACAGTACGTTCGTAAAGAATGTCAGAAATGCAATCGTTGGATTTTGTGAAGTGTTTTAACTGTAGCATTTAAACAAATACAATGTAGATTGTTGAATAGATATTTTATATCTTACAAATTAATAAGCAAATTTCGTTACTAAGTTGTACCGCCACTAGAAGAGGTCCATGTAAAGTGACAGCGGTTACACATTTACACAAAACCATTCACACTTTTGGCGCAAATGCGTAAATAGTAACTGTAACGAAACAAAATTGCCGATGACATTAAATTTGACAAATAAAGGTTATTACATCAGTTACCGGTTTTCATATTAACAGTAAACATATCAGAAAAACTTATGAATATCTAACTTGTTTCCTATGATGTTAACTGTTTTATACTTTGTATATAATTTATGACTTTATTTTTTTATTTTACCACCTTATCGATAATTTCGAAATTTTAACAAAATTTGAAAACAAAAGGAGAAGGGGATGTACCCAATGTTTTATTAAGTAGGAAAAGTAAAATATTACATATATGTACTATATGTATCTATATATAAGTAGTCATGTCGACCTGGTGACGCCTGTGTGCTATGTCTCAAAAGTATATTTTTACGGCGACTCAACAATCGTTTATGGATACGGCAGTGTTTCAGGACTCGCCTGTAGTGCATTGTGGACTGCTTGTGATACTTAGGAACTTATAGTGTGCACATTTCGTCATTTCCAATCACTTTTAAATAATTTTAGATACGTGATATGATTTATTCTTTGTAAAAATAAATATACCTAATCGAAATTTGTTTGTTATTTATCATATTTAAAGTGATCAAGTAAATAGCTCCTAGACCAAAACACGTGTATTTAAATTTCCTTGGCACATGATCCTAACTAATATGCCCAAAGATATACCACACAGGCGCTTCAATACAAGCTGGCACAATTGTAAGTGAAGAAAATAGAAACATCAAAGATTCAGATGACCTTAGGCAAAATGTCGTAAGTGCATATTTATATGATATCCTTTGTTAGTAGTATTATCTCTATAGTCATGTTTTAAGTGTTACAAGTGATACTTTACTTGAAGTCCTATAAGTGCTCTAGTATAATCTATGACAGTAATATTAGTTTATAATTCACATATACATATGTATGACATACCTGCATAAGGTCTCCTGCATCCGCCTTAACAATTAAATTCTTAATTATAAACAAAGTTATTATCTAAAAATTTAAATCTGATCGTGCTTTTATATGAATTCTAAAACTCCAATTAGTCGAATTTTACATTAAATAAATTCATAAATATTTAAATTTTATCGTTACTTTATAGTGTATATCGTATTGTAGGTATTTGCTAGTGAAAAAGCGCTAGCAATAACGATAAAACTTGAAATTATCATTATTTAGGCATAGCTATCGAAATGTTGTCCACAGATCACTGTGGCCGATCGATTGTGTATCGGATAAAAGTTAAAATTTAAATAGTACGTTTTTATTAACTACAGATAGCTAAAATGGCGTATACCATTACACCTATTCATCTAATAATACTGGATGGATATTAAATAATTAATAAATTACAGCGAAAAATTTAGATTAATTCATAAGATCTCATCTTTGGTAGGTATAACTATTCGAAAAGCTCTTAATATTATAAAACCTTATTTATTTATTTATTTATTTTTGTATTTGTAAAAGGTTTGTTAATTATGTACTAGAAAATTTTGCTTGAATTATAATTACAATTTAAGTGATTTGATAAATTGTGAATTCAGTAGATATTAATATTCTCAAAATTGAAACAATATAAGCTCTTATAAGCGACATTTAGTATAACTCCGTATTACATACAATCTATACTGTATGTAAATTCTATATTGTATGTACATATGTTTTAAAAACAATTTAACATTCTCAAAACAATTAAGTAAGCAAAATATGATCACCACGTTACAAGAGCGGATGGATAATTTAATAAAAATATACATTTTTAAATGAATATAAATCAAAACATATTTCTTTAAAGCTAATTAAATTTTAATAATATTTTCGGTTTTATCCGATAATATGAACACGCTTAAATCTGGACGGAGAGGGGTAAGTGAAAGTAAAAGTCATATAGATGATTTAACTGTTGTTATGACTTGCCCAATACCGTTAAAACGAAGCTATTATGATTTTAAAGATGTTATTCGATTTCTTGGCAATGTAAATTTCCATTTCAGGTTTACTTAATAAAAATCTCTAAGTTGCAAGGCGTTAATGTTTAATGCATCCGATCTGAGTTTTCATAATAAAATATTACGCAAGTGGGTCCCATAAGAGTTTTAGAATTCATACAATTGCTTCGATCATAATTGTCTCTAAGCTGAAACATATAAGCAAAATATATATATATATGTATATATAAATATCTAAAATAAATTTAGACATTCCACACGTCGCTAAAAGATTTGCGGAGATACCCTACCTATTAATCTTAAAATAAATAGAATTTACAGATAAAATTACCGATTACAGTGTTAGGTGCTGTCCACCTATATGGGCCGTTTTAAATACTGACTGATTTTTAGTTTCGGTAATTTAAAATTTCGCCAACTGCTTTCCTAACTACAAAATTTGATATATTTCAAGTGAGGAAAAAGTGATTCCTTCAGCGAAATCTATGTGGCTTATCTAATTACAATTTAATTTCCATTGAATATACCATAATATGTAACAGAAACGACTAAGTACGTAGCGGTTAGTAGTCTTTATATTGAATTAGATTATTTAACTGTGGGAAAGTGTACACTTCTTTTACTTTGTCTTAAATACTTGAGATCATTTTATTTTAAAATTCCTCGAAGATAAGGTAATATAATTGAAAATTTTATCTAAGTAATACGCAAAATTGATTTTATGTAAGAATGTGTACATTTTTATTTATTTATTCAAATAAAATTACGTATAGTTGAAATACAATTATTTGGAATAAAAATCAAAGGCCAAGTACATATTAGAGAAGTCTATAAAACGAAAAAATAATGGTTATATATAATATTTTTTTTGGTCGCAACGGGCCCATGTTAATCACGCCTGAACCAGTGTACGTATTCGTTTTACTTCTATACCGAAGAAATAATATAATTTTTCAATTTGAATAATAATCGTTAAACGTCTAAAAGAGAATATTACTGAAACTTTGGCCAACACGAGTAATTCACACTTTTATCTTTTCACAGTTACTTCCAAACTTAAAAAATTAAAAAGAGAAAAATATATTATAATTGGAAAGTATACAGTTTTAGGATAAATTTTATAAACTAAGGCATACGTTTTACAATACACGAAATCGGCGATCCTGAAACTCTTCTTTTTTTCTCGGGAATGTCGGACATATTACAAAATAACGTACAATCTAGTAAAATATATAAAAACGAGTATCAAAACGATAAAACTTCACCGACCTAGACCCTCGCAGCACACCGCCTGCTTCATGGACCCGATTGCTGGTTTTAGTATAGTACACAACATGTATGTTCTACTCTTAAACAGTATTAACATCGACACATCTAACGGTAACAGGCATATACGTAGCTAGGATCCCTTGTGTTGAACCAGCGAGGGGAACTGTGGATCTCTGCTATATGTGAAAACCAGGTGAACAAGTGGCGCTAATGTTTCCCTAGCTACGTTTATGTTAATAAGGTTGTCACAGCCTCGGTCGCTTCCTTCAACGGCACTCTGAACCAGTGCTTCATTGCTTTCAATGGAAACTTTGTTTCAATTTTTTTTCAATTAAACTGTTACTGGTCGGGCCTACTATTTATGCAACGCCTTTTTACGATGAGGTGTTAGGCCCTTTATAAAACATAATTAATTATTCTGTTAAATATTGTTTTCATACACTACATGGTAATTGAAAATTCGTAATTTGATTGAAGACAATATTAAAAGAATACATAAAATTTAATCCGATATTAGGTTGATAGTATTGTAATATTTCGTTTTTACTAATCAATTAGTCTGTCAATTGAAAATTTTGAAAAATATTGAAGCTTTAAGCACAATAAAAGTAAAAAAAAAATATTATGTTTCTAAAGTAAGACATAAAATTGACAGATTGGCGTTCACATTACATCTTATATGACTATATTGCTCAAAGATATGTATTTTATAATTCCATTGTAACCTTTTCATATTACTTATATCGATGATATAACAAAACACGTACGAATCGATCTCAAGCCCTCGTCGAAGCCGGGCGGGCCTAGCTTACAAACGTTACTATTAATATACCAATTACTATAACATAAATTAACTCTATTTCTATAATTTTAAGCTACTAGATTTAACGTCAGGTTTATGAAGTAAAGCGAACTGTTGTAATGTATTAACAATACGGATGTTACGTTTAGTAAATTTGTATACCTTTAGGTATATAGCGGCAAGTGAAATTATGAAGCGTCTATTATATCGATATTAATTTTTAATATTTAAAGTATGTGTTGCTTATGATCTATCAAAGACAAACACAAAAAATCTATTGTTTTGAATATTTTCTTTAATTATTTGGCAGCTTCTTCTTTTGAGTCCAATAACAGTGGTTGTGTCTATTTGCACTATTTTAAGCATGTATATTACGATTAATTGCTTTCGCTTCACAAGTGTCCATCTCGGGTTAAGTGTCAACATTGAATCTTATTGTAGCTGTACTTACTTAATAATGCTATACCTAGTCTAATCTAGAGCACAACATGTCTTTTAGATGTTTAAACGCTATGAAATGTGTACTAGTGATATGATAAATTAATATAGTTTTATGACTAATATTAACATGAATATATTATTGATACTGTCTACCACATCAAGATTTAAGTTAATTGGGAATGTGATATTGATTTGAATTAGTAAATCAATCCTAAAATATTTGTGGATAAAGGAGAATAATAAATAGAATAGTTAATACTATAAATAAAATAATTTTCTTTTTTTTGTTCTGTGTAAAATATAAAACCTGCACCGCTAACTTTTTCGAATATACGAAAGAAAGTAGGAATATGAAATTGACAAGTAGGCAAGAGCACCGTATCTTCGAAAAGGTTTGGGGAAACACGTATTGGACATTAACCTTATCAAATATATCAACGATAAACACATTTACTAATATGTCTTATTGGATATGTCTATAAATTTTAAGCTAATACAATATAATCCAATCTCTTTATTAGCGACGACGTTTATACGAACTTCGTAATCGAAAGGCAAGCGCTATCTAACAGTTTGGTGAAAATGTAAATTATTGTAAATAGATAAAATTATAATAAACTGTAGAAAGTTAGATATTTGCAAAAATAACTTATAACGCAATATAAATCAATAGTCATTTGCCCGATGTCCAAGCTGATTCCTGTCGCTAACTATACTTTTCACAACCTTCCTGTATTGTATAAGTACTTAACGAATATAGCCTTTAACTATATACTGACACACAAAACATCGACGATATACACTGATACATGTTTATGTAACTATGAATAATATAGACTACAGTGGTAGTAGCGCGTGATGCGGCCGAGGCTGTTTCAACGGATCGGGCGGGCGGGGTCGAGACTCGCGCGCGGGTAACCGACACAACAATCAATACAACATAAACTTACGACTACGTTTCTGATTGGACGAGGTTGATATATTTAGTCACAACCTCGTTGTAAATGCTCTTTGCGTTACCGAACCTCCAAATAACCAACTGCGTACGCTATATCTGAATTATTTATTCTACTGAAATCATCTTGGGTGTAGTTCACATTCCAGTTAGGATTGAACGGAAATGACGTTCAAATGCACGTAATTTTCAATTACATGCAGACAAGTATATTCCTAGTGAACACGCGCGTGCCGCCTTCGGGCAAAGTTTCGCGGCCACACTCAGTCAGGTCAACTGAGATTTAATTCCAAAATTCAGTGGCAAAATGGGACAACCAATGTCAAAGTAGTCCCCTTTAACGTCAACGACGTCTTAACTTGATTGTCGACAGCTCCCTTATAACCTTTGGCACAGTCGCCTGTGCCTCATGAGGTAAAACGGTAGAACCGGAATATCGTAGGCCTATTACATTTATATATGTCATTAGTTTATTATCTTAAAATTACGTGTATTGAATTGTATAAAGTGTATGAAGCGGGAGGTAAGCCTGGATTTATTTACAATAGGGCCGAGGCAACGTCATGGGTATAAGCGTATAAGATATATTCGTAGACATTAAAAGTGGCTAATGTTCTGTTTAATCTAGGGGAACGACAAGCACCTAAAAGTTCACAAGTGCGACACCGCGAGTGCTAGCGTGGGCGGCGGTCAGGCGGGCGGCGGGCGGCGGGCGGCGGTGGCGGTGGCGGCGGGTGGCGGGCCGGCTCACACGTGGCAAGCGGGCGGCGAGCGCGCGGGAAGGCGACCGCGCCACACCTGCGTCAGCGCGTACTCGTCGCCGTCTTCCCCGCTCGCCTTACCTGCAAGTATTCACATTCAACATGATCACGTTGTTGTTACAATTTGAATACCAATGTTACTTCTATTGGAAATAATATATATATTTTTTGCATTTTTCGATTGTAATTTTAGATATATAAGAATATTTTAGTCATAAAAGAGTAAAATGTTATTACTTTGGCTTTAAATGTGTATATATTTTTAGTTTATGTAATATGAAAAGGATTTTTTTTTATTTCCATTATATATACACAGTCTACAGAGATTGGAATTTATCTATAAAGTATTTTATTGGCATCATTAAAAATAACAGATAAAACATCAATTACAACAATATCTATGGAAGGGGTCCTCACAAAGCCATGCCGTACCGACAGGACTGCACAAAATAACGCAAGACACGTACACAACGAATATGCCAATTTTAGAAATATCCCGTCTTGTCCTGAGCAGCAAGTTTACACTTTTTGTGAATTTTAAACTTAAAAATATAATTTCTTCTTACTTTTCTCACATACATTACATTAAACTGCGCAATATAACGACCACATAAATTGTATTCTTTAAATTAGGTAGGTATCAATAATATTTTGATTTTATAAAAAAGTTGCAATTCGATTATTTTAAGAATGTATTGTTAATTTGAACTTAGTTACCAAATTAAGGACGGACGACTTAGGTAAGTGTAAACTGACTTATGCCCGAGCAAGAGACGAGACTCATGCGAATTTTGATGCCCTATTAACGTGACCACACAATTCAAATACAACTACCACTGAAACAGAGGACATAACCACAGACATAAAAACCACAGAAATTAGCTGTAAGTAAGGTATAGGTATATTTTTGGACTCTCGGTGACTGAGATGTTTTAATTAAATGCCAATCGATTGAGATGAGTAAAATTTGTTTTAAGTGTACAAATTAAATTTGGTGCTAAGATTTTGAGAGTAGTTTTTTTTTAAGAATACACATCCAGAACGTACAATTAATCGTTTGTAACATAACAAACATAAATGGAACTAAGATTTAAACGTGTATGTTAACCCTCGACGACACGTGAAACAGTGGCATCAAATGAATGTAAACACTTGAAATGAATGACATCGTTAATACAAGAACGGATCTCGTCGAGGGTTTAGAGTTGGTGTTTACGTGAAAACGTCTATTTAAATTTAAATTGATGGATAAGCGATTTACTCCGTCAGATATGGAACTTTATAAGCAGTAAAGTTTTACCGTCACTTAATACAACGTTGCTTCTATACAGAATCACGGTTGCGTATGATAAAATAGTATTTATAGACGTTTCAACGCCACACCACACATAAATGTATATATGTCAATAACAAACTAAAGCGAGGGGCACGGATACATAATATGGATGAGGTAGAGACACCGCATGCCAGCCAAATAAAACCAAAACAACAACGGCTAGCGGAGTCCCAGTCTACAGCCATCGCTCCATCAAAAAGTTGCAATTTGTCTTTTGGTCATTTTTTATATTAAAAAGATTTATTTATACACTAATTCAATTTAGAGCTGCCATATTTTATGTTAAAAACAAAAATCAAATATATAACTTTTGTATAGAGCGTGGGCTTGAAGAAATCATGCTAGTTACGATTTTTGATATCTAACTTACAATTTAAGACTGTCCTGTCCAATGTATGTCTACGGTGACTGAAGAAACGAAAATGCGTTAATGTTTTAATAATATAAAAACTGAAATACTAATGATGTAGTGCCTTATATTATTATGTTTCTTGTGCTTTTTCGAGAACTTTTCCTTGAAACTTTAAAAGCTGTTTCTGTTAAGCAAGTAGCAGTAGCAACTTGTACCCACGGCATCAGTTACTACGTTGTGGTTTTAAAGAATTTATTATTTTTATAGTTTTGTACGTGCGTGGAAACGTATTATTATTTTTTATACCTAGAGCCTAATCTACATTTCGTAGAGTTAAGGTTACGTAACATAATTTTCATTTAGGTGACTTATAATTTACTATATTTCAAAACAAATTTTAAATGATAACAGCAACACATACGGTTATTTGTTTTTATTGTAACTAAAATTGTAATTTATGCTATATATTTTTTCAAAACCATTCAATTTTCAATTATTTTTTATACCGACGAAGCGGTAAAGATATTTGCGGTAAAACATAAAAATAAACACGATTACTACCACTTCTAAATATATAAATAGTGTAAGATGTAAGAATATACTTATATTTGTGAAACCGTCATTGCTGTTTAATTTATAACTTATTATTATTTTTTAGAGATAGCACGCACTTATGATTTTTGTCACCGTGACTGTTTCGCCACTGTCGCCTTGTACGTCATCCCTTATGAAGGTGCGTGCATTTGGAAACGTGACAGTTGAACAACTTTTGGTCCCCAGAGGATGGTAGCATGCCCGCTACCCAACTGGCATCGCGTCCATAGGTTACCGTACCAGCAACTAAATGACAATTCAACCACGACAAATTAACTTGGACCTCAAGTAAAATAAGTCCAAGTTTGTTTGTGCGTCTTCCTGATTTTTTATTAGGTACAGGGCTTTTGGTTAAGCATTTTTTTTTTCAACAGGTAATAAACGACTTTGGCTGATAACTGTTCTTGGATCTGAATTCGTACGTACGCAGGTTGGCAAGCTGTAGATCTTCCATTTATCACGCTATTACTCCAAAGCGGGTGAACGCATGCATTGCTGCCCTGCATTTACAATTGCTTGCACAGACATGCTGGCTTGATTTGAGATTCGTCTTAATTTAATGCAAGAAACGGCAAACATCGAAAAGTTTGATGACGGCAACTGTCAGTGACAAAGAATTTATTGTCACCCAGGCAAAAATGGCAAGTGCCGTTTCTATTCAAATTATAAAAAAAACATTTTTCCTTTGAATTCGTAGGATCAACCTATTAACTATTAAATATATTGAAAATGACTATGTAATTAGATAAGTCTTTCTTTTTCTAATTTTTAGGGTTCTGTATCTTTTAAGGAAATAAGGAACCCTTATAACATCACTTTGTTGTCCATCTGTCTGCATATCAAGAGCCTTCACCTCAAGAATGCTTGGAGATATCGAGTTGAAACCATATACTCAGATTTATGATCCCATGACTTCCTAAAAGAAACTTATTACTATATTTACTTAAAAAAAAGGTATGGTTTGATGATGATTCCGGTTGACCCAAATTTATTAAAATTGGCAGCTAGCATCTACAGGTAGTACGAGTTCAGGAAAAAATCTGAAAACTATACATTTGTGATTAAATCCAAAAAAAAATGGCCTTAAAAGTTAGTAAGATCAAGTGTGGTATCAGATAAAAGGGCTCTTGCTATGCTAACAAGAAATTTCAGAAAAAGCAATCCTTCATTTCTTCAATTTTTGTACGGAACTCTGTGCGAGCTCGCCTTGCACTTGCCCGCTTGGACAAGAAAAAAATTTACAAAATACACATTATATTATCACAATAACAACACTACGCACGTAACAAAGTTGTCCGAACGTAATGATACTTCGTTAACCACAAGGACATTTTTAAACACATCTACATATATCATGGTAACAATTATGCAACAATTTTTTAAAGATGTTCAATAAATTAGAGATGAGATTTTAAAAAAATGAATTAATGAATCAATCGATTATTAGTTTATATAAAACAATAATCCCGCGAGTCAATCGGGACAAGGCATATCTAGGACGAGGTGAAGTAGGATCGATTCAAGCACGTGGCTGCGGGACGTCACTAGCTTGGACTATTGATCACTTTATTTTACGTCATACTATCAAAGGAATATGTGGATGATACATATGCGTACTAAGTATCATAATATTGTCGTTATTATTGTTTATATGAAAATATTTTTTACTATTGTCTTTTATAAAAATGTAAAATTTCCTTGTGGCGCCTTCCTGTGCTGTTTTTGCGGGTCCGGTGCTATTGTAAAACATTTTGTTAAAATTTTCTTTAAAAAGAAAAATGTTTTGTGGATTTTTATTAATTCGTTTTTTTGTTTAATTTGTCGATTTTATTCGAATATATTTAAAGTACCCTTTTCGATTTTCAGCTCATTGTATTTATGCTATATATGTATACGAGTATTTATAATTGATTATTAAAAAAATATGTACTTTATACTCTATACTTTTAAATTCTCGTATTATTTTGTTAACAAACGACAAGTAAAATAAATTTACTAAATAATATAGGCTTGCGCCTGCATTGTTTGAGTTAACTAATTCATATATCAATAAACCTTCGAGCAAATTTTATTGAATTTATTATTAAATCTAAATATTTGTTTACAATATAATTGGGATAGCTTTTGTTGATTACACTGATTATCCAACAGGATAATCATATAGCAAACTTTCAGTAAGTCCTGCAAAATAGAAAAGTGCAAATATTATTGATGCATTAATTAAATTTGTATTAAACAACTCACCCGTTGGTCAGACATCTGTCTCTAAAGCTTCTGCGGCAGTGGCGGCGTGCAATTGATTGACTCGCACATTGCAGGTGCGTCTTCGTATTTCACTTCGTCGGGCGTCCTGGGGAACTAGAGCGCCGCTGGCACCCGCGCCGCCCCCGCTGCAGGCGCCCGCACCTACGGCGGCCACAACGCTAGACCGCTCGCGACGCGACTGCTGCTTCAGAAGCTCTTGCTGTCTCAACTGAATATCCGACGTTATTACAATTATACGCAACATAGAAATTATCGTTATATGTATAGAGTAGATTGAATAGCCTCACATTACAAAACCAGTCTTATTCACAAGAAAAAAAGATAAACACAACACATTTATATTTGAAAGTAATGGCATTCGCAAGATATACAGCACATGATATACCATGTGAAATAATATAGTACGTACTTGGTTCAGTCGCAATAGATCTTGGTGTTCCAGGGCTGCAATGTCGTCCACGTTGCCGGCAGCTTCCATGGCGGCCTGCTGTTCAAGCAGCATGCGTTCCTCTTCCCGTAAACGACGCATGCTACTCTCCAGGTGGGTGTCAGTAACTAATGCAGAATCTTCCAGCTCCATCATATCAGAGGAAGAGTCGTCACTGATGGAGGACTTCTTGATGGGTCCTGAAACTGTATACGAGTATTGTCAGTACTTTCTGTAAAAAGATATCAGGAAAGCTGTTGTATGTAATGGTACCCATTTTATTAAAAGTCTAATGGACATTATTTTTTTATTTCTATTCAAGCCTGAATACAACAAAAGGTAGAAGGAAGTCTTTACAAATATGATTAGGCTGCTACTTTATTGTTTGTGAAACAATGAGCTGTTGTTGTTCCTTCTCCGGCAAATAGCAACTCTTATTTTACACACTCACATAAAATTGTACTGTTAGCATATAAATATTAGTTATTTTTTTAGCATTCATTAAAAAAAAGTATGTTATAAATAAAGTGTTACAGTTATTTTGCAAGCTAAATTTACTAAAAATAAAAGGTTTAATTTTTTTTTAATTTGATAAATATATTGTACTACATTTTTAGTTGAATCCATGATGGATTCAATATTACACGATACGTAAAGAAATATTGTTTGGAAAATTTGTATTATATTTTTTTTTATGAATTTCATTTACTATAACATGAAAAATATTAAGAATTTTGAATTATATTGTTGTAAATTATAATTGTCTGCTAAGTGATAAGGTTACAATAAATTATCATAAAAGCTATAATTGTTAATATTTTAAAAAAATGTTAATAATAATAAAAAAAATCATAAAGCGTTGTTAGGAATTAGTAACATAGTATCTGTGCTTACAGTAATAAAAGCCCCATAGCACTACAATACAGATTGTGTATCTACGGCGGAGAATAATTTTCAATATATTCTGTAGCTACAAACATTCACGGAAATACATACGTGACGTAGAAGTGTCCTTGTGCTTAAATGAAGTTGTTGAATCCGTTTGTCTATAGATAAAACTTCTCAAGATAATTATTGTTGGTAATATCCACGTTAGAAAGAAGCTTTTGTGGACTAGTAAATTTTAATATATTACGCCACATGTTATTTACTTTAACTTTTTAAAATAAAAAAAATAATTAAAATCGTCTTTCCTAAATCGTTTACTAACATTTTCAGTAATAGAATAGAACACTATAGACTTTATTCTATGTACTGTATACTTAAATATATTTAATCCCGTAAAAACAATTAGAAAAATTACGGCAGAAAATCGTTGATGAAGCGTATTATTTTAAATAAAATAAAACGGTTTTATTTATGAGAAACGTTTATGTTAGACTGGCAATTCTTTGAGCAGCTTAAGATAGTGCTTTAAAGAAATAAAACTCCCTCAGTTCCCTGCGGGCATGGACCGTTTGAAATACTATTTGATAAGTTGCAATAAAGCTGGTCCACAACGCTTTGATATTTCTTTTAAAATAAATACTTCGCAATGTATAACATTTTTTTTAGATTACTTTTCTTATTATTAAGATTTGAATTAAACTCAGATTACTAAGAATGTTTAACGCACGTAGGTACAGGTAAGTGAACGAAACAAAAATATAAGCATTTTAGAATGCGATCAAAATTCTATTATCTTCTAATAAAATAACATCGCAAACAAATCTGGAGAAGATATAACAGTATTCAATATGGCATTTTCACATAACTTAGCCTACTATTTACATAAACACCATACATCTTGCCTTATGATAATATCACAAAGATCGTCTCTTTCGATAAAACTAAATCTCACTAAACAAACAAACGCACAACACTATCGCAAAGTCAATGATCACTGCAGAGCTCGTCTCTCTCATCGTCCTTTCCACCTGAAATTATGGAAAATGAACATAAAAGAAATAAATTATAAAAAGCAAAACATGCAAGTTCCGTTGTGGCAGATTTTCTATGCAGAAATAAAAAAGGACAATATAACTTTAAAATAAAATAAACATGTATTTTGCTACTTTTCTAAACACAAATAAAATTAAAAAAAGTGTGAGATATAAAATAGACGCTCAAACAAACTTACTTAAATAGGGTTCGCCCATGGTCCCGGGCAAGTATGGACAGCTAGTGACATGGTTAAAGTTTTGTGACTGCATTTCTTCTTGGTCTGTCTCACGATGATAGAAGTAGTTGAAGTTGGATACGATGACAGGCACGGGCAGAGCGATGGTGAGTACACCAGCGATTGCACAAAGTGACCCAACGATTTTGCCCCAGACTCCAACAGGCCTAATGGAAAAACAACATTAGCCACCCAGCAGGAAACTTTAGTGATTCAATACATAGAGAGTTAAACAATTACTTTATGTTGCACATGCACTGTATAAGGGTTTTAGGATGACATGTAACAAAATAATAATTATATGTACTAATAATTCTAATAAAACTAATAAGAAAAATTCCAAATTATATGAACAATTTAAAATTAGTAAGTTTAGTACGTTCGCATCATTTTGAGATTTGCAGTACCATATCAAACATCATCATTCATACCCGCAAGCAAAAAGAAACTAACCAGTTTATCGCAGAGCAGTATTTAATTGCCAGCATCATGTCCAAAATAACCAAAACTCCAGTCTTAAATGTATTAACAGAAAATAAATTCGCTTGCTAAACATAGTGTACATTCCATTAACACTTTTAATGAACCGAGTCTTGAATATATTTTGGACATATTTGTAAGAAATCATTATAATTAAGTAATGACAATATTTATATTACTATAGATGTATTGTATAATAAAACTATGTACTATAGCCACAAAAAATGATGTACGTTGCAAACATGCAATATGCCACTTTACGTCTAATGTATAATGAACAATAAAAAAATCCTACATAAAAAAAAAGTGTGAAAATTAAACACTTAATGCACGAAAAAGCAACGAAATATTGAATAACAATTTTACATAGGAGCACAACGTGTAAATTGTATAATTAATATATCTTAAATTGAATTTAAAAATGATAGAGATGGATGTGAGATAACCGAATGGACTTTAGCACGGGGTGAAACAGCAAAATAATTTAAATGTGAATTCAATGATTGATGAATAATTGCTCTTATGATGCCAATGTAAGTGGTAATAACACAACTTGGTATAAAATACCAAATTTTCCGATAAGCAATTAAGTCCATAATAACAATCACAACAACGATAACATCTGACAGGTATACATTAATAATTTAGCAAAAGCGGTACAATAGGAGCACACTTAGATAGTAGGTGAACACCGAGACAGCTTCACTTCAACTATATCTATTAGGATATATATTATCCCATGCTATTTAAATTAATTCTTTATCTTTATCATTATCACAGTTGAAGTTTAACATCTAAACAAGCATTTTTAATTGATTACGATTTGGAAAGGGCGATTGTCACACCGACGACTGATCTTAAAAATGTACACGCTTTGATGATGTAATTTGAAAATATAAGAATTTTGTGAATGGAAATTTATACGCCTATGCTTCCATGTAAAATTGTAAAAGTTCAGGTAGGTCAATTACTATAGAATGTGATTTAAGTAAATGCTGCAAAAAGTTTGGCACGTGCATTTATTTGTGAAAGTATAAGTGTGATTTGTATACTCTCTAGGCGAGCCGTCGATAAAATATTTAAAGCTTATGTATTTATATGATGTGACGAAGGAATTCACAAATGTGTTTAGATGCTGAGATGTAAAGTTGTAGGAAAAAATGAAAAATGACGAAAGGCATAAATGAAATTTAGGATGAAGTCGCTGTATATGTCATACGTCATGTCGCCGTATCCTACGGTCGTCATTGTCACGACCGCCCACCAAAACGCATCGGGTATGGACTTGAAGAAACTGTTTTCGCTGCCCGCTTCAGCGAAGTAGACCGCAGACGAAAACAGCACCACACCTTGAAGCACATATGTATGCGATACAGTGGGATACACAGTGCGAGCGAGGGAGCGACTGCAGGCAGGTGCCGGGCGGGTCACGAGACGCGGTTACCTCATATCTCCATAGCCGACAGTGGTCATTGTTATGACAGCCCACCAAAACGCATCAGGTATAGAGGAAAAGTTTGAATCAGGACAATCTTTATCCGCAAAAAATACTGCGCTTGAAAACACGACCACTCCTGTGAAAATAAAATATTTGGTGCAACAGCGCCCCTAGTTTGCCCGCACCATTCTGTTCCGAGGCTGCTGTACTGCGTGTCGAGGGATACCCACCCGGCCAGGCGATATTTACTTTTTTCTTATTCTAAGACGCTCAATATTTAACTTAAGTTTAGATAAAGGCATTTCTTTATTTGAATTACTTTCTACATATTGTGTACCAATAATAAAATAATTGTCTGGAGTTTTGATTATAATTATTAACTACGTATTTATTTCTTAAAAATAATGGAAAAAGCTATTAAATTTATTTGAAAACTTACCAATGAAAAGGAAAAATATCAAAAGCCCAAGTTCTCTCATAGAAGCTTTAAGCGTTCTGCCTAGAATCTGTAAGCCTTTGGAGTGACGAGACAGCTTAAAGATTCGAAAGACTCGAACAAGACGAATCACCCGTAGTATTGCAAGACTCATAGCTTGATTGGTAGATTTATCTTGAGGTGAAACAGGAGCTCTTGGAAGGTTCAAAGTATCCTCTTCTTCCGCAACGACGGTCGCGAGGGTGATAAAATAAGGTATTATGGCAATTATGTCTATAATGTTCATCACGTCGCGGAAAAAGTTGAATTTATTTGGACAGGCCAGGAAACGTACTATCAATTCAAAAGTAAACCAAATGATGCAAAGTGTTTCTATGAGGAAGAAAGGATCAGTAATATCGGGCACTTCATCTTCTTCAATCTTTGTACCATTGGTAGTGGTATTGAAGACTTTGTAGTGCTTGAATTCCGGCAGAGTCTCAAGACAAAAGATGACAATAGATAGTAAAATAACGAAAACGGAGATGATAGCGACCACTCGGGCGGCCTGGGAGCTCTCGGGGTATTCAAACAACAACCAGATTTTACGTTGACGTTCATTTGATGGAAGAGGTTTCTCTTCTTCCTTTATAAAACCTTCATCCTCACTGAAATAAAAAAAGTGATGTTTAGTACAATAAATCAGTGAGCGTTTAGAATAACAAACACATAAAAATTATGCATATCAAAAGTTTATTTAAACGAACTCACAGTTAACTGTGATCGAAAAATTATTTTAAAAAACCGAAAAATGATTCTAAAATTCTTCAGATATTTAAATGTAATACTCAAAATACACGTTTTATACACATATGTTCAGAGTAGCGAATTGAAAAATTAATTGTTTTTTATTTATATTTATTTTGATTCTTATTTTAAAAGCAAGCCTAAGATAGTCTATCCTAGATATTTGTGAGTGTTACATTTTGTGATCTTTTAAATAAAAAGGTCTTTATGATATTATATTTTTATTTCTTAGTCTATTATATTAACCGGAATTTGTTGGTAGCTTGTTCACCCAGCTCGTAGAACTTAATTTCCTCAGAAAATACGTCCAAAGGGACGTTTACAGGGCGGCGCAAGCGGCCGCCACTCTGGTAATAATACAGGATGGCGTCGAAGGACGGCCGATTTCTATCAAAGAAATATTCGTTCCTGTAAAACATATAGGTTAAGTTAGTGTATTTTAAAATTCAGGTTGATTAGGATTATCTTTATTTACTTACGTTTTTATAATGATTTAATATATAACTTTGGATAAATATGAAAATCAATGTTCTTTTTGGATTCAGTCTAAATGATTTGAAATAATAGTCAGTAAATTAACATATTTAATAGTACCTTAGAGGATCAAAGTATCTGATTCTCCTTGACGGGTCTCCAAGCAGTGTTTCAGGAAATTGGTTGAGTGTTCGAAGTTGAGTTTCGAACTTCAAACCACTGACCTGTAATGATAATTTAAAGTCAGGCATTTAACATTATTGGTTTTCTAACACCAAAAATATACTTAATGCAAAAAAACGCTATAAACGAAGGAAACCAATGGACCCTCTATATTATTCTTTTAAATAAATATACTAAATATACGGGGTTTCGCCCGTTTGAACTACATAATTATTAATTTCCTAATCTTTGTTTTAATAAAACAATTATTTTGTCGAATAACATTCATTAAAATGGCATAAACTTTTTATAGAATGTCTTAAAAAATTACCTATTAAAAATAAAATTTCCATTTCTCTTTAAGCATAATTAAGTTTTGTTCTGTTATTAATGAGTAATAAAAGTAATTTTAAAGATATAAAAAAAAATGTAAACAAAAAGTATACTATTGGTGCATATTGTGTCTACCTGTAAAGGGAATAACACTTAGCAATGTATTTTTTTATTATTATTATTTATATTTATGTACTGTGTATATTCTGTTGGTGGACCTTATAAATAAATAAATAAAGAAAAGATATATTCATATGTGATAAACAAAGTCGGAGGATATCACAGTAAGAATGAAGAATGTGTTCAGATGGTTTGAGCATGTGAAGAGAAAATATTGTAAAGTAAATATAGAAAACTGTCGTGTCCCAGGGACACAAGAGTGTGAGTGTAACGCGACGATTGTGGGTTTGATCCCCACTCGAGGAAATGAATTATTATTTCTTAATATTTTCATTTTTTTGCTCTGGCACCGTCTTGGTGCCCGGCGTTTAGTTCCACCAGGCAATGCGATAAGTGGAGAACAGAGTGTCTTATCACCATGTTCCTTCTGCCTACCCTTCTGCTGCTTTCCAGCATACAGCGTGACGCTGAGTTTTAAATATAGAACAGATATAATGAATGAGTGAGGAGACCTCAGTTGACTTTAATGCCGACATCATCAAAAGTTGGGCTTGATTGCAAACGTCAGATATCGGCATTTAATTTAATTATAATGTAATATTGTATACATTCTAAAGACTATCTAACATCACCTACGAACCCTCCTTGCAATGGGGCCAAGGTCGAGAAGCAATGCACTTTGCCTAACGAGGTGCGGGTGTGCCATTCATGTCACCTGACCGAGCAGGGGTCGAGATCACGAACGTGACAGAAAGTAATGTTTATGCTCGGACATCAACGTTATATGTTCTCCCATCGCTGTCAATGCATACTCAAAGCTCGTTCTTGGGTGTCAGAACACATTGTATGTATAATGTAATAAAATATATTAGTTATTATAGTTTACTGTAATAATAAATAAATAATCATAAAATTTCAATGAAATATCCATAATTCACATGATGTGTAAATGTTAAAAACAGATGTTGTAACTAAATATCAATTTTCGATAATAAGCTTCCTAATATATGAATTTGACTTAGATACGCGATATATGTCTTTTTTTTTGAGTGTTTTGTGCTTAAAGCCTGGTTGTTGTTTTTAATAGAACTGCATAAATTATTCTTCTAAAAGTTGTCTAAATTGCAGCCACATGAGAGTAAGCTGTAGATTTTTTTTTTTGCACTTTCAACTTTTGGCATTCTGGAGAAGTATCTACTATAAAATTCCTTAAGAGTTTTTTCCACTTACCACAAGATATAAAAGTTCCGGAATTAGAACTAACCTGCATTACCACACGCATTATCAATAGATGTATTTGTAACGTGTTTTATATCTCCGATTTGTTTATCTGGTAAAGTTACTAGATATAAATAAACAAAAAAATTAATAGCAATAAACGTTGATCCGTTCGGCTACGCATATTTCAGCAATAGTTTCGACAATAGCATATTGCGGGTATACTGCGGATGCTGCACGCTTATAAATCGATCTCCGCGCGTTTTCACTTTCGAGTCCGGTGCGGGAGTTTTATTTTCTCTATTTAAAGTATGAATGGGATCCAGAAATGCGTTAAATAAATAAAAAAATAATAAATTCTTTTGATAAAATATTATCATACCTTCGAAAATGTTAAATATCGAAAATATCACACAATCTAAAAGAACAATCGTGATTAAATAAATCATTTTGTAATGTTAATATGTTTTTTATTATTATAAAAAATATAATTTTTTTTTTTCTATTATAAAAAAAATTACTGATTATAAAAAAAAGTTACTAACTGACTGAAGGATTGTATTCGGATGGGAGGTCTACCATGTTTCTGCTTTTGGTGTTCTACTTTTACAAATAATGAAACAGATCATAGATGTAAGTATCATAACTATTTTTCATTACCTAAAGAATTAAATAATATAAACATATATTATAAGTTATTTACTCGTAAAAATATGAAATGTACAAACACATTTTTTATACTAATTTCATTAAGTATATTCTGTTCTTTGATTATGGCTACTTGAGCACTAATTACTTCGTCAAAATCACGTTGTATGGAGAACAGACAAAGTTTATTTAAGTGTAGACACAAATTAGTGTATGGACAATTCTGACAAAGACAATTTTGCTTATTACGCCTAACAACAACTTTTAAAAAGTATGCATTTAATAATTTACAACATAGTTCATAATCATCACAATAATAGTCAAACGGTGTACCGCTGTGCCACGACGCCCTAGAGTTTTTATCTTTATTTGTCAATTTAAATTGACCACCAATTTGAACAAATTTTTCTAAGACGGCAATTTATTATTACTCATAATTTAGCTGGACTATTATACATTGTTCTTAATCAAATATTCTAGTTGAGATAATCAAAGAATCGTGATTTATTACTATTTTTGCATAATCCTGTTACAATCAGACCTCTTTCGTTAGCATAAGACTATCTTGACAATGGATTATTTTTATTGGATTTTCGCGGACGGTCATTTAAGAGTATATATTTGAGAGTAAAGGAAAAACAAACGAGAGTGAAAGTGAAGTGAAGTGAGTCAAGGCAATTGAAGTGAGTCAGGTGTAGAAGTGACACAGTTTTTTTTGGTGATCACTCACACAAATGAAAAGCTCAGCTTACGCCTCGTGGACAATATATGACATTGCCGGCCCCGTTATTGGTAAATAATATGTATTTTATTAGTGTAAAGTAAATTGTTAGTTAAAAAATACTCACAAAAAAACTTACTTTCAAGACATGTATTTTTATTGCGAATTTAATTTCGTTGTAGAAAGTAGTACTAAAATTTGTTTTGTGTATAAATTAGATAATAATTATGGATTTTATAATAATAATAATTTAAACTTTTTTTAATCAAAAGCTTGTTACACATTACACGGTACTTAATATCGATGTTGGAGAATATAAAAATTGACGAAAAGACCGGAACATGACCTAATCAAGTCATCGCCTTTAAATCTACATCTAATTATAAGATGATTTTAGCCACAAAAGTAGAAAGAATCCATTTAAATTAAAGCAAAGTTAATAGAATAAATCGAAGTTTGACACTGAGTCACTATACTAATTATACAATATTCCTTAAGAAAATATCAGATCGAACTTATATTCTAATATTCTTTTTGCCTTCATAAAATTCACCATATAGTAGTAGTAAATACTCTGCTAAATGTAAAAATAATTAAATTTAAATCAAACACCGCTCATATGATGAACGTGATAAATTAATCTCACAACATTTAAATTTTTAAGTACTTGAGATAATAAAAGTCCAAGCTTCTCCTTTTGGCCATTGCTCCTGCTAAAGCAGCCTCAGAAATTATAAGTACTTATAATTCAAAAACGCGTTAACGAGTAAGATTTAACGAAGTGCCCTCAAGACGTCTACGTGAATTGCTTCTGACTCAATTATCGAAAAGTGGTTTAAGAGCTCTATGAAGTTCTTTTGAACGAACATTTGAAATGTAATTTTTATCTCCTCCCTATATTTTTTCTTGCTTTTTTAATGTAAAAGTTAATAATATTACAAAATGCATATATGCATAATGCAGAAGTAAGCGACAAAAGTAGTTTAAGTTTTTTACTATGTATACCGGTCTTTACACATGAAACAGTGTTAATGACTCTATTGTTAGAAATCGGAAGCGGTTAACGTTTTTTTTACACAAGATAAAAATACCTACATATTGTCTATATGTTTCTAAATTGTTCGGAAAGAGATTCATCGATCGTAATTACCATAAGTAATATGTATTACCCAATAACAACATTTCACTCGAGTTTTCTTGCAATAAGGAGTAGGAGAAGTCCGGGTAATGATTCACAGGCCAGGCAAAGTGAATACCTCTTATTATTTCCAAACAGCGCGTTGGTACAATTTAAATTTTAAGGTAGGTTGGTAGGTAAGTGTTTTTTATATTTTTTTTTCAATTGTTATTAAGGTAAAGTGAAAGGTTTGATGTTGAAATATTGCGATATTAATTGGGTTGTTGTTTGTGAAGTCGATTGTAGGTAAGTTTTTGTTCAAAAAGTACCTGTCGCACAAAGCGAATATGGACAAAGTGAATATGGTATCCACTTTGCCCAATAATATACGCTTTAGTTGAGTTGATTATCGCCATCAATAATTTAAGGAGTAAATAAAAAAGATCCATTTAAGCCTCCTAGATATTTTACTTCTGACATTCAGTATATATCGGGACCAAAAGAAAGGCTATTGATCTCTAAAGAAATCTACGATCGAATCAGATGAAGATCATGCCTTTCCGATATTACTGATGACCACGTGATTCCATCACCTAATAAAATAGAGATCAGTATAGGCTAGAGAATTAATGACTACTTCGACTCTATCTTTAATTGTAAATGATATAATATTTCAGACTCTTACTTCTTTATCTGCCACTTATTTGAGCCCGAGAGAAATAAGACCACTTTTAACTTTTTACGTTCTCATGGAAATATGTAAATAAATAACGTCTAAGGTGCTTACTAGCACACCGGTTAAAGAAGAACAGAAAGTCAAATTTGATAAAGCTATTTAATACTAAAATATTAAAAAATATTAACAAAATGTTAAAAGCGAAGACTATACTAAAGAAATAGCCAAACATAAACAGAAATATTGAAGTGATTTAACTAAAAAATACTAAACTTAAGAAATCCGAAACTAAAGAAAATTATGAAAACTGCATGTGCTATTTTTGCGGAGAAGATGACGTTCAAGTTAATGGGCAACTAGTTGATGATTGGATCCAATGCAGTTCCTTCAAGCAATGGAGCCACGAGAAAAGCACAGTTGATTTTATTCCTTTTCTTACTTCTACTTATATTTTATAAGTAGAAGTGTAATTATTTCTAGTCTAATTGCGTGTTCTCTTTGCCCTTTGGCAATATTTACTGGGTTGGGAATGCGGATAACAGTGACGGTTGCAATTTGATTCAAACTTTTAAGCAAAGTTTTGAGGTTATTATTTTTTTTAATTATATTGAAAAACTTTCATAAGGAACTATGGAATGTGATCTACATTCCATAGTCTATAAAAGATTAAGATGTCTGCTTTGCGCGAATTTCCCTATAACAATTTTGACTTTAAAAATGTTGTATATCAATATAACAAAATTGATTTATATGAAACTGCTACATTTTTTATTACAATATTAGTTTATTGAATAAATGGATTAATACGACAATGTTTTTTTTAATAAAGTTATAAATTGCAATACTTTTTATAACCTAATCATGTCAACATGTTAGTTAAATTGTGAAAGTAATATTAATGTTGATGAGTTTTCATTTACCTCATCATAAAAAAATAGGTAAAGTTTTTTTACTTCTTAAAATTTCCACAAAAAGTACAATTGATTGTTGATTTCGTTGCTTATTGATTTAGGTATAAACGCATATTTCTGCAATATATTAATATTTATCAGTTTTAAAAGTTTATTGAAACTGGTTTTTGTATTTAATATAATTTATCATTAAATTTTTATTTGTTTATGAACAAAGAAATAATAAGGATAATACAGTGGAATTCGATGTTGTGAAGTACAAAGAACGTGAAGCAGAAAGTCATGTCTTAGTATTTAAATTTAAAATAAACGGTATAAACGGTAATAAACCAACACTCCCGATGTATCTAATGACACGTGAGTGTCACACGTATTTTATTTACTTGACTTAAATAGCATCAACCTATAAATATAAAACAAAAACAAATGCTATTGACCTTTGGCTATAATTACTAAATAATTTTGGCTGTATTATTCATTTTCAATGTTACTTCTAATGAGGCCTCCAATAGCGACATCTCGAGGTCTCCAATAGCGACATCTCGTATTGCGAAATCCCACAAAAATTTCCTATTCGGCGATTTGCGGGTTTATGGATGCGAGGATGATGATTTGCGTTACTGAAAAGAAGCATGCAAGTGACCTCGTACGAGGGCGAATAATAACATTGGAAAAGATTCACCATCTTATTCCAAAAATTAATTATATAGTTTGCATAAAACTTTCCCTGTCACCATGTCGATCTTTCATTACTATGAATCATTGGGGTAAAATCTTACATTTACATATGTAGCTGTAACAGTAATACCAAAAGGCATTATTGTATGTATCTCTTTTTGCTTCGCACACAGTTAACAATTGTTTAAATACTCTCAGATAATCTATGACAAAATTATAAAATTTAAGAATTAATAACTAAATTTGTCTATGGTTTATATTTTAATTTGGTAGTTATCTATATCTTTTGTCATTGGTAGATTTTTTTTTGTATTCGTTTATGTTGTCTGTGTTACTAAAAGGATTTAATTTGTTTGTTGTAATAAATGTAGTTTTGTTGATCAATAAATTGATTTATTTGCCTTGTATAAATATATTAACGGGATCCGCAAATATTAGGATCCCCCGAGATTGAAAATTGTTTCCAACTGTCCGCAAATACCACCATTACCTTTAAAAGTGCCTATAGTTAAATTTATAATGTATTATTAATCTTTCATATCATTTCTGTAGATGGTATTTTGTGTAATAAGTTTTTAAAAACAGTATTGTAGTAGATATGGCGGTTCCATAATCCATATATTACTTTGTCACGGCGCAGTTTAAGCTTCAAGTAAACGTTTACTATCGTCACAAACGTAAGTTTTCTATGCATAAATTAAAATTTACGAGGCGAACCCAACGGTGCTTCGTGGCCAGCGTATTTCTTTCGGCGCGGCCGTTGCGTTGCGGTTGGCAATGGACCGCGCCAAAAATACATTTTATTGTGTGTTTACCAAGGGCGCGTGTGCCTATTGCAACCGGTAGCCCGGTTACGCTTTTATGAAGAGATTTTATAATTAATACACCTTCGGTAACGTTGTAAACCAAACCGCGAATTGTTCCTGGTTTTGTGTTTTATTATCCGCCACACTGTGACGTCCGCCACTACCGCGACTCCGATGTACTTTTTCTAATTCATATCCACAAATAATTATTTTTAGCCGCGTGTTGTCGTATATATAATAATTTATTAAAGCTTCTCTGTAAACGTGAGCGGCGAGTGTTTACAGAATATCGTAATTATAAACACACACAAAAACTTTACGAGAAAATAAATAAATACTAGAGATAATAGCTTCACTAGCATAGGGCTCTGAAAAATATGTAATAATATTTTGAATTCCGGATGTGTAACCTAAAAAATATGAGTTCAAAGAAACATTTGCAGAAAGATGTGCTACGAGTTTATTTCTTGTGGAATGTTTTGATGCGGCGGAGAAATTAAGATAAATATTATGAAAGGTCATTTAAAGGCTAGTTAACGTAAGTGGTAATTAATAGGCGTAGAGAGAAAACTTTCAGAATATGCGTGGAACACTAAAGCCCTTAATTTTAGTAATAGTAAATATTAAAATTCAAATAGTAAATGTTATAAACTTATTTTAAAACGTCCTATATATAATATTTTGTGATAGTTATACTTTGACATACCGTATAATTCCCGCGTCAGTTTCCAGAGATCACAGAACAAGTTCAACTATTTATAAAGTGGTATTTTGAGCCGGCTATATTTGTTTCTTAAAATATCTCTAGAATGACATGTGTGATCAGTACGACAAAAAGTGAGCGATATACATAATATGTATAATTTGTATAAATTGCAAGATTTTGTAATAAATAATGAATAGCCTTATTTTAATATAGTACATTGATCAATAACTTTAATATATGTTAGCAGACGGGAAAGTATTATTATTTCTTTATTCTTACGTTTTATTCCGTACATAGCGGGACAGGGTTAGGGTCCATGACCCTAATGTCAAGACACTCTGTTATCCGATTTCCGCCAAAATTTGAGACATTGCGTGTTGAGTAGCGGGCCTTGACGCTCAGTCTTGCCAGAGCAGAAAAATAAAAATGAATAATTTCCTCGAGTGGAGATCGAAGCCGTCGAGCCGTTACTATTTAGTCAGTCTAACACTTCTACAGCTGTCCCACTACGGCACGGAGACTTTTATAATTTCTACCATGTTTCTCCTTCTATCGATATCCGATTTATTATAGTAAGAGAAACTTGCAACGTTATTTAAGTGGTTTCACTTTTTTAAGTTGGATTTATTACAATATTTGAACACGAATCCGGATTCAATGACAATATATTTTTATAGCAGGAAGCTTCTGGTCAAAACGACCAGGAAGACCAGTAAATATGTTTTTTTTAAGCCATTTTCGAGTTATTTATAACAGTAGAATTCTATACTAAAGATGCTTCATTATATTTTCTTTATCAATAAGTAAACAGAAAAAAATAGAATGTTGTTTTCGGATTTAGGAGACTGAAAAGTTAATATTAGTCGAATATTTTAGCCATACCTTCCTTTTGACCGACATTAAAACAACTGATTTTACCACTCGTATAAGGCTTCTCAAGCTAATTGGTTTGACTTAGATTGTTATAGATAGTTAGATAGCGGAATAGTGCATATTATGTAGTCATATCTTATTTTAACACGTTTTTATTAGGTCGAGCTGTGTAATAAAATTTAAGAATCTGAATTACACGCACTTCTGATTGTTGTATCATCATTAAACTGGGCATTTATATCTAGATTTATCGTACCATCGTACTGGTCTGATGATGGAATTGGAATATGGCTGATGGAACCTTGGGCTGCCTACTAGTAAACATATCGAGTTTGTGCTCATATCATTCGTCTTATTAAAATGTAAAGCAGTTTTTTAAATGATTACTTATTTGAATTTTTAAATTTTGAAGTCATCGAGAATTTCAATAACTGATTATATTTACGATTTTGCCGTTTGATCATATAATAAGATATCTATAAAATATCTACTAAAAATCAAGATTTTATTGTTAAAATAACTAATTACTATTTAAACTATAGGTAGTCTACATAGGCTTACAATTTTGATTAAATACTTTTGTTACAAATAAATTTAATTTTAACTTTTTTAAATTTAATAAATAAAAAAATGTACTTATGAAATCATAATTTGAAGTTTGGATTTCCTGTAATAAAACCATACGTAATGGATTATGGTTCTTAAAACTTTGGTTTGTCGGTTTGTACATATTTTCTTATTGTATAACGATTAAGCCATAATAACAGAATTAAAGGCTGGGGACATCTGATATTGTAATTATTTTGATATGGTTCTACATTAATAAGCAACGATAATAATTCAAATTAAAGATCAATAATTATTCAACGATAGATAGAAATGATAAATATTTTTGGGTGATACGTAAAAATTGCTCATGTTATGTGTGCCTAGGGGATTATTTGCGCTATGCCATATCGTCGGCATAGAGCACAAATCAGATAAATTCCTTTTTTAAAAAAAAAACGAAACAAAATTGAACTTAATTTTTTTCATATTCAAGACAATATAAAATAATTTTCGAAATTTTAAAATCTTTTAAAGTAGCTTTTTAAAAACGTTCTGTGTCTCCTAAATAAATATTGTTTAGTGTTATGTAGCTTATGCATGAAAATAACACATAGGTTAAATTACAATACAATTATAATTTATGTAATATTTTTGTATAATTTTTCTATAGAATAACAATGAGTTTCAATGGACGAAGCCTCGTTTAGATGTCCAGCCAAGTTAAAAAGCGGAACTTTTTAATCGTTAACTTTTTACTCGTTAACTATTTAATCTATATGCATAAAATTTGCCCCATTTATTAAAACCATCCTGTAAAGTATTTAAAATGTCAGTAGAGAGTCTAGGCATTTATATAGAGTCTAGGCATTTATTTAGATCTCCGATTGTTTTGTCTGTGAATTCGAGAACGACGAATATTTTATTGAGTACAATATTAAACTTGGCTCTATAAATCAAGACAAACAAAATCGACTCTTTAAAGTATAACGTAACTACAAATTTCATGAAATGCCCTTAAAGAAGTTTTAACGATGTTTCTTTAAATTTTATTTATAATTTGCTCATAAGTTCTTAACGTTTCCTTTGCAATAAATAATATACGCTTTCAAATCTACAGCTCTACAAGCTAGTATTTTTATTAATTACATTGTTTAACTATTTAAAAAAAAGAAGCATTACACCTAAACAAACATTTATAAATACACTAGTAGTATTTATAGACTCTGAACTTTTTTCGAGTTTATTTAGACTAAAACATGAAGTAGATCGGGTTACTTTATTACATGGCATAATTAAAAGTATCTTTGCCTGAAGCACACAAATGCTATATTTAATGATTTAATAAGACCAGGGGCAGTCGTGTCGCAGGGTCACAATAGTGCAACTATCAACGTGACAGGTTGAGGGTTCAATTCCCACTCTAGGAAATGAATTATTTAATATTTTCGCGCGGTCGTAAAACTAGCCACTCGACACGTAATGCCTCCAGAATTCGGTAGAAAGTGGAGTACAGAAGGCTCTTAATGGGAACAAAGTATTAAGACACTTGAACACTAGGTTCCCAGGTTCCCTCTGCCTACCCTGCTATGTACGGAATACAGTGTGAAGCTAAAAACAAAAATATATTTCTCCATTGTCGTATAATTTAGTAGGTAGGTATTATACTATCATTTAAGATGAACATTTCATAAAGGGGTTATCTCCTTTGAGAAGCCACATTGTTGTCTGAACTCATGTGAAATAACTCGAGTAGAATACATTACGTAGGTACATCTAGTATAGCATGCATTATGCACTATCCTTGGTGTTGAATGTCAGGAAAGGCTTTGAGGTAATAAATTCAAAGGTCAGAGTAGTTTGCAACTATGTTAATATAAGTCCAGTTTTTTAAATGATATCATCATTCTATCACATCACATCACATCCAAACAGATTTACATTGAATACATATTTAAAAAAAATGTATGATAGAATTTGTTAAAGATGATAGATGCAATAAATCTGTAGCACTTAAGTTAAGTCAATTTCTGTATCGAAAAAATAGTTTATTAAGACTCGGGATAGAAATACCAGTTACCACTCCGATAAATGCTAAGCAAATTATAAGCCCGAACAGTATTAATAGTCAGTTATAGCTTACCGCTGGGCAGGATATTATCATTTTATACTAGTGGCCAATCTGCGCTTTGAACTAATATTTATTTATGTGCATTTATGGAAAATTGGTTGGTTATTTCAGTACGTTTTAGTATAGTATTATTCTACGTTAAATAAATAAGTTGTAATTTAAGTTATTGGGTTTTTATGTTTTTGCTCACAAAAATCACTGACAATCAGTCACTATTAATAGAAAAATATTTGGTTATCTAAGCTGTGGAAACTAGTAAGAGTGGTATTTCTTCGTAAATTACAGAATATAAAGTAACTTTTATGTTGCTCCACAAACCCCTCTACCTTTAAAGTCATATAATACTCGGCCGTTCCGTATATTACCGGCCCGGAGAAACCGACAGACAAACTGTTATATTTCATAGGGTGACTTTGTATTGGAATTTCTTATTGTTGAATTTATTGGAAGTAATGTCTTTTCCATCTTAACTGTTCATATAATAGATATAGTATAGATAGATTTTGTATCCAATGTTTATTTTCACATCTCGATACACACAACGATACATATAGGACCTTCATTTAAAGCGAAGACTAACACATGTAGATATATCAATAAATAAAAATTCAATTTCCACTCCACCAATTTCCGTTAATCTGATCAAATTACTAAATACATACACCACATCACTTGCAAGTAAGTCAATAATTAAAAAAAATAGGTATTAGTTCCTTTTATCTATCTGAATCGGCGGAAAGTGGGGGACGGAGTGTCTTAAGACTAGGTTCCTTCTACCCAGCTGTATGTGGGATACGGCGTGAAGCTGATTTAATTTAATTTTAATTTATAAAATTTTGCGTTTATTTGTTAAGCATTTAAACTAGTTTACAGAGTTTCCAAAAGGAATTTAAATAAGAATATTAAACAATTAATTTAATGTAATATAATGTGAAAAATATGAACGATCAAGATTAATGCATTATTTAAAATGAATTAGTTAAGTAAAAAAATATTATTAGAAACGTTTTAAATAAATAATACATATCGAATTATATAACTTTCTTTTGGATATGTTAAAATAAATGTCAAAATAGACGAGTTTTGCCGTGTCTATATAACTAGATATTTTAAGTTATTCTGTCCTTAATATAGGTGAGCGACGTGTACATGTGACATAAAATGAACAGCAGTTGTAGTATATAATGGAGGTTTGCTCGACAGTTTCTTAAGCGTATTATGGATGCCGTGTGTTACGACTTCGCTAATTTGATGAACTGTGCAACAGCTTTGTGCAATTCAGTTTACGATTTCCCGTTGCACGTTTGCAGTTTCTCGGTTGACGAACGCATGAACAACTAGTTGGGGTTTTTACTCAATCCAATATTTTTACAAATAGTAACACTGATGTGATGGTGACTGTAAATCGACTGGTTGTGGGTTCGATCCCCACTCGAGGAGATGAAATATTTACTTAAATTTATATTTCCATTTGTTCGCTCTGGTGTCGAGGCAAAGCGCGGCGTTGAGATCTGCCACTCAACACGCACTGCCACCAAAATTCGGCAGAAAGTGGGGAACGGAGTGTCTTAACACTAGGTTCCCTCTGCCTACCCTGCTGTGTGCGGGATACAGCCTGAAGCTAATAAAAAAAAACTAACACTGATTCTTTAAATTAAATGAGTTTGTATCTATTACGTTATATGAATAAATAATCATATTGTGATAACATGCTTAGCTTGGGCAAGTAATTACGACGATTATTTTCTCAAATTTTCAAAATTCAAATTATCACGTATTAATTATTATTTTCTTATATTTTCCAGTTTTTTAATTTTGTTTACCATGTTTGGTAAACGATAAAAAATGCTCATATCACGTATTCGTAAAATAACGATGACGAAGTATGTCTATAAACCATTGTAAGAGAGGGTTGATGTTTTGGGGGGTTCGTTTAGTCGTAATAATCCATTTTATATTTTTATGATTTTGATGAAAGTATTTTATAATTATTATTTGAATGTTTGATGTTTATTTTTGATTTATAAAATAACATGTTTTATACAGTTTTAGGAGTAACTAAATAAAAATAACAGCTTCATCAGCTGCGCAATGTTGCGTAACATGCTCGTCCTCGTGTAAGCGTTTATGTCGCGAGGCGTAACACACAACGCAGTGTACACAGTACATACCCACACAAGGGTTGTATACCTAAACATACGCAACTTCCAATAAACGATTAATGAAACAATTTTACACAGCAGCAGTTAGACGGCCCAAATACATATAGCATAGGGCTCAAATCTAAAATTCCTACACCATTCTCAGCTTTACGCGTTTGAATACACATTTTGTAGGTAAAAGCAAAAACAAATTTTATAACTGCGACGAAAATACATTTTTTATAGCACGGAGTAAATCAAGTTACACAAAGCTAAGCTTTGCGGTGAGTTGGTTAGAGTTCCTGTTCAAAATATACAAGTTTAATGAAAACTCGTTTCTCTTTCTAAGTCTCTAGAGCCTGGACAACAACATCGACACGACCTGGCGATACAAAGTTTTTAATTACTTTCAAAGAAGGGTGGGTATATCTAACATCGAGTTATATTGTAACAAAATAGTTTTTTGTTGTTTTAAATATTTTTTATATATAGCTGATAATTTTAAACCTGCTTAATATAAGTTAAGGTACGATATTGTAATTACGATTATTAGATTATAGCCCCTTATCTAAATCAGCTTTACGCTGTATCCCGCACATAGCAAGATAGGCAGAGGGAATCTAGTGTTAAGACATTCCGTGCCTCTACTTTGATTGTAATACTGTCCAATATTTTTTAAGCAATATCTAAAAATGTATGTATCTATCTTTATCTAGATGTATTTTATGGACTAATCTTTTACACTACGTACAATGTTTTACAATACATACATAATATTTTTAGAAACCAGAAGTGTTGAATATTAAAATTCAGGAAACTTACTCAAGATATCATTTAATACAATGACGGTAGTCAAATAAGAATTATTATTATTACTATTATAAATACAAATACTCGTGAGTTTATATCTGGAGGCAAGGATTACAATTCGTTTCTAGGCCACTTTGGGATCTTTTTAAATTCTTTCAAAGCTCTCTCTTTAAAATCCCTAAAAGATCCATCTAAATTCCCGAAGACGAAAGAAAAGACGAAGAAGTTCGAACGACCGATAAAATGTTTGGTTCCTAACAATATATTAAATACCATTATACCCAAGAAATCATTTGTTTTAAAATATTCGTTAGTCGTAGAAAAAATCTTAAAAAGTATTTGAAGCTATGTGCTAAGAGTGAGACGGTACAGGAGTTTGCGATATTTTAACTCGTGTATGACACCCTAAGCCTATTTTTCTTTAAGCCTATAGATATGCATTTATTTATTTGCAGGCCTATCTAAGCTTTACAGGACTAAAAATAAGTTCAATGGGGGTTTATTTTTAGATTCACGCTGTACACCGCGCACAACAAGGTGGCAGAGGGAGCCTAGTGTCAAGACATTTCCGTTCCCTATTTTCTGGCGGAACTCAACGCCATGCTTTGAATCAGTACCAGAACAAACTGGACCGGACTGGTCTGAAATTTTATGTTTTAATAGGTCTAATAGTTTTCGAGATTTCGAGGTGCAGAGTTGGTGAAGTTAGTTAAGAGTTAAAGTTGGTGAAGTTGGCGTATAAAGTTACAAGCTAGGTTCTACGTGAGATCGGATAACTTTTTGATAATAATAACCATAATCTTGGCAACATGGCAACGAGGGGTTTCATTTCTTTTAAGAATCTAAGATTGCATGTAGCTGGATGAGAATATTTTGTGTAGAATGGGCTAGATATGGGCATGATGGTCCGCAATAAGTACCATTAGGCGAAGTTCGAAAGTAGCACAATTAAGTGAGTGAGTCAAGAAGTACACAGCAACAATCAACAGGCATATGATGAAACGAGATGAAACACATGAGATTAAAAAGGTGATAATATCTGTACATTTATTTTTTGTAAATAGCAACTAAATCTCCTAAAAACTTACTGTAAAGCATAAGCTCACAATTTTTTCTTAGCATCGAAATTGATGGAATTCTCATACAAACTACTATATGCTATGCTTAAACTAGAGGTAGGAGGTAAAATTATATTTTTTATTCGTTGCAAGTTTACTAATGTTAATAACCAACTCGCTTATATAAAAAATTTCAGTTTTTGTAGCATTTTAGGAAATATCTTATGAGTTTTTAATGATCATCAGTCAGACAGCGAAGATCGGGGGATTTTAGATACCAATAAAATCTAAAGGATGAAAGTTATGTAAATAAAAGTTAACATATTTTGTAAATCTACTACTGTATCATAAATACTAATTATGTTTATCTGGTCCAATCCTAAGTATGTAATATAAATATATCCAAAGTTAAGTTATGAAAACACGCGGCGGATTCGTACACCGCGTCCGTTCATCCTCGCGTTTGTTGGTTAACGAGAAGTACAACTTATAAAAGTTCTCACTCATTGCACTAATTTTGTAATAAATAAATTCCACATATAAGTTTGAAAAAGTTTTTTATAAAATATAAACATAAATTTTCCCTTATTGGATTTATTTCCTTTATTACAACATATGTTAGTTCTCAGTTCTCATTTCTTGCCACATTTCATAATTGTAGGGCATTACGTTATTGATATTGATTTACTCGGGAAATTTTATGCCATGATAATGCATAAACTATCGTATATTTTGATTGCGTTGACTTAGAAGCTTCTTTTTGTCCGTGATCTATAGGACCGTAGATCTGGATTACTTGATTTTAATTTCAGCTTGATACCTTCACAAATGGTCTTGGTAGACAGACAGACACATACACAAGCAGATAGTAAAGTGATTTTCTAAGAGTTCTACTTTTTCTTTTGAACTTAAAATATATCTATGGAATTAAATTGGTGTTTATGACTAAGATATGAGGATTTTGAATAAGTACCGTCAGTAGGTACCGACACTTAAACACAGCTGTACAAACAAATATAAAAATATGTTCTATATTCTTTAAATTATGTTTGCGCTTTCGTTAGCATCGTAAGTTAGTTCTAGATTGTTCAGAGACCTAAAATCTACAAAAGTATAGAGGAAAATTCTAGTACGCCTTAATATATTCTAACACTTACAAGGCACTTACACTCATGTAATTGGCTATACTTATGTTTTATAAAACAAAAGGTAGTCAAAATGAAATCAATTGATGTGTATCGAAAGGATATGTGGACAATACGCTAGTGCCAGAACTGGTTTGCAAAATATCGATCATTTATTCAACGCCAATTTTGATGTCAAAGATGCACCATTTTTTGAAGGGCTGGTTGAGGCTGATAAAGACACGATAAAGGCATAATGCCAAACTGGCGAAACAACACATGAGATCGGTGAGAGGTAAAATTTATCGAATTCAACGGTTTATGGCCACTTAAAAAGCCTGTGTTTAGCATCGCTGTTGCCCATGTTCTCACGGACCTGTGGTCCATGGACTACTACCATCACTTCAACAACCAAGGACATATTGTAACTTTAACAAAAAAAGGATGAATTGAAAAAGGTAATGCCTGATACAAGTTTGGTCACTCCACCATATTTTCCAGATCTGGTGCCTTCAGATTACTTGTTCCAGTTACTGCTAATTTTTTTTGGAGGGCAAATCCTTTGCTTCAAATGAAGAGGCTAAAATCTCCTGGCCAAGATGTTTTGCTAGCTAATATCAAAAATTTTATGAGCGTTGAATCATGCTACTACCAGAAAAATGGCAAAAAGTATTAAGCCAGAATGGCAAATACATAATTTAATAAAATATTTATTCATTATATAAAAATTATTTTTCATTTTCAAACAATGCAAATTTTCAAAAACAAAATTACTATCCAAACAACCCAATATATACGATTAACTACACTTACAGTATGCAACCGAAAGTATCACAGTAATACATTATTAAACATGAAATATTGTTCTGAGGTGAGGCCGATCGTGGCGCAGAAGCACAAAGTGTGACTGTAAAATCGACTGGTTGTGGGTTCGACCCCACTTGAGGAAGTGAAATATTTATTTACATTTATATTTTCATTTTTTCGCTCTGGTGTAGAGGCAAGGCGCGACGTTGAGTTCCGCCACTCAGCACGCTAGGCTTCCTGAATTTGGAGGAAAGTGGGGAACGGCGTGTCTTAACACTAAGTTCCCTTTGCCTACCCTGCTGTTTGCGGGATACAGCGTGAAGCTGATTTAATTTTTAATTATTTTTCTTCGACCAGTTTATTAGTTATATATACTTTATAAAAAAAACTTTGGAGGAAAAGGATCGTAAAGTACTTGTGTAATGATTCTTATACAAAATGATGATTAAAATCCTTAGGTTTATCGTTTCGTTCGTTTATTTAAAAATGCTTCTTGTATCTTGTTTTCCTTTATATTAGATATGTAATAAAAAATACTTACGTTAATGACGACTCGCTCGCAAAAGTCGTGGTCATGTTGTATAGGTTCGAAGGTAACTACGCCGCCCTGAGGCGGCCGGCCCTGTTCTTCTTCTTGACTGCACAATTTCGGCAGCGACCTTGAACAAAATCAAATATATGAACAAAACTGAGTGTAAAACAGCTAAAACATATTTGTTTACATACACTTAGACTGCACGGTGCAAGTGCATTTATGAATATTTTGTAGTTTTTATTACCCGACCCCGCCGAAGTAGAAATGAGGATTGTAATTTTGATTGGTATTAAATCCACATGCTTAATTTTACAATGCAGGTATCTATAGATCGTCCGATGTTTTTACAATGTCACGAAGCATCGATTTCAATATATAATATGTGTAAGTTTTTAATAATTCTATTGAAAAATATCCTGAAAAGTGACTAGCTGTATAGATTACTGGTCCTCTATAAATCTTATAGATTAAGCATACGATTTTATCTATTTAAAATGCGTAGAAATTGCTACCGAATAAATAAAGTTTTGTTTTCCATAAGTTTTTAAACAATACCTTAACAGTACTAGCTAACTTTGCACAAACCCCATCATTCACATGTTCATTTGTTGAGTGCGATATGTTCTGTATAACTAGTGTGCCATCGCCTAGAACAATAGATTCCTAAGATACAGCCTCATTCTGTTCTCGTATTGATGTGTTCTTTTTTCTTTTTCTTAAAGGCGGCCATCTATTTTATCAATAGACACTTGTTCAAATGCCAAGCGTGTTAGCTTAGTACATAAGAGCATTTAATAAATCATAGGCCATTAGATAATCAGAGAACTGAATGGATAATTATACTACAATAACTCAATAGTTCAAGCTATTTATTATAGATATTACGTCGATGCATGTAGTTGTTTTAATTCAACAATTGGTATATTGCACGAGCGTTGTTTCAAGTATGGTCGAATGTCTATCCCACGTAGGTATATTAATATATACGCAGTATATGCTGTAATAGCCCTATTAAAGCACTCTCTGCGTATATATTTCAATGATAATAGGTAAAGTGGCAAAATACGCCTTTTTTGCGATATAACGGCCATATCTTTTTTTAAGTAAATGTAGAAATATATTTTTTTCCAAAAAATCATGGAGCCGTAAATCTGATGTATATGGTTTGAATTTGAACTCTTATAAGGGTGCCTTTTTTCTTTTAAAGGTACGGAACTCTAAAAATCACATTCGGAATTACTGACGCAACACTTACTATTTTTGTAAGACCGCAACGCAGTACTCAAGCAATTCGTATGGACAAGTTTCAATCGCAAGGCGCCACGGGTTATCGGTTATATTTTTTTCTACACAATATCAACGTCGTATACGTCTTAAAAATAATAACTTGAAATTTAAGGTACCATTAGGTCTTAAGGGGTTGTTTAGTACGTAGTACATTAGTACTACATGGAAAGATCGGCGTAACTACATAATATATGACAATAATATTTATTTTTCAAAATGTAGTACATGACAATAAAGAAAATAAGTCGGTAATATCTGCATTAGTATAAATACTGCGTCGCAATTATTAACATCCGCCCCACAAACGTTACATAACACGTTACGCCCCACAAGCAGTTAGTTAATTTGGTTTTACATTATTGATAAGTTAAAGGATCTGTGTTTTAAGTTTCTAATTTAAAGAATATATGTTTGTTTTTTATTGACTTTATTTTACTCAAATAATAACATTGCCGCTTAAAAATTTTATTTGGAAGAGTTTATCAATTCTGCGCTTACTGGACTCGATTTGGACAATGGGACATATGAAAATATTTGATGAAAATATTTTATGGAAATGTCCAGGAATATATCTAATCTTTTTCCTATCAATATTTTGTATTGCATCGTCCATCAAACTCATAAGTGCATCCGCTTTAGATCTGCCAGATCTAAAACCGTATCGGATCGGAAACAAGTAAGCTCAATGTATCTAAATATACAAATCTTTTATTCATAAGTTTTTAAGAAACTTGGAATGAATTAAGAACTGATATTGATAACTATACAAGCTTTTTTTAAAGACAGTGATCCACAACCATTTTGAAAAGTTGAAATGGAGCTTTACAGTTTTTAATGCTAAACGTAAGATATTTGATAGTATGGACCAAGTTATCATTACAGTTTGTGTTCAAAGTGGCATAGTTATAGGATATAACATCCACGCAAAACAAGATGCGGCTAAGTTTTTTTTAAATATTTTTAAGCGTTAACAAATATATACATATTACTTACTTTTCCATGTTGTTTATATTAAAAAAATTATGAACTTTCAAATTTAATTCTTAACTAAAATAAGTTAGATGTATAATTAAATTAAAATATTTATAGAACAAAAGCTGATTCATGTTGAGACTAAAACACATAAACATGAACGGTGAAGTAAGCTACACTTAAATGCACTCGTAATACATTTTACGCTCTACTGTGTATGTATTAACAAAAAGCTTATAAGTTTTCATATAAAGCATACGACCTAGTTTCCTAGTTATGCCATTTTTATTGGAGAGAAACAGTCTGGCGACTAAGTCCTCTAGAGACGTTCCCCCTATTGAATCAAATGTTATTCTTGTCTTAAGAAATCCTATATAAAGCTCTTGTTCTAACCGGGCCGTGTCCCCGTTGCAGAATTCTCTGGCTGTCACATTTTATATAAACAAATTAAAGCCATTTCAATTTTAATATACCGATAGTTATATAGTAAGTATATTAAAAGTAATGTTAAAATAAGCTTCACGTTGTATTCCGCACACAGCGGAAGGCAGAGGGAACCTAGTTTTAATCCACACATTTCCCCATTTTCCGCAGAATAAAACAGTAATGTTAATATAAAAAATATAAAATACTTAATCATTACGGTAACTTATCGTCAATTATAGATTTCATCGGGAAAAATTTACATTTCCGTTTATATTTTCGCCTAAATGTCATCTCAATAAAGTATTTACTTATTCAAAATGCATGATTAGAATTAGAACTATGAATTTTGAGGAGATTATCATTTCACTTTTAGAGTAATTTTTATCTTTAAAGAGGCCTTGAAGTATTGCAACGCTGACCTCAGCTCTTAAAGGCTCAAACTGAGTACCACCTCTTTAGACAGCGTATCTCTAAACCGTAATAATGATCTCTATAGAAAGATTTTTTTAAATAAACTGCATGTTTGTATCAAAGGTTCTGGCAACACGCATACATTTTTAAGCATATTGTTTGTCTATTTTTACACGCACAAATTCTACTCTGATGGACAGGACTTTCTTTTTTTCCTTTTGTTACACTAAATGGTCTGGGAACGATCTAGGTTGTATGTAAATGATTTTACAGACTGGCACATCTAATGTGTTCAAATGTAGCAGCACAATTGAACTATAAAAAAATATATAAAAATATCGCTGTAAGAAAAGTTATAGGGCGTAATAGAATGTGTCTATTGGTATAGTCGTATAATTGAAATGTAAGATCTATAATATGTTATGAAGGACCATGATAGACAGTACAAGAAAATGGAAGTACGTTTTACAATGGTAAGAATTAATAATACGATACGAAGATTATTATATTTCCATAGTTTATTAAATACAAACACTAAATATTTTTTTTAACACAATTGTTATAAAATATTATATTCCAGAGCAATATTTTTGTTTACCCATGCCAATAATACAACTATTTTATATTTTTTCTTAAGGCATTTTTTATGTAATATGGCTTTTATTAATTGGTTAGAAATATCTACAACATGTAAAGACAACGTAGTTTTTTTTAAATAAATTTTAGGTTATTTTTCTTTATAAATTAATAATAATTTTGTTCTCTATATGTAATATTTGCTAATACTGAGTGAACGATTACTCGCCCTTTTAACCAAAAATAGACCAAAACAAAATAAATGTGGGATTTTTTTATTCTCGTAAATGGTTTGTAGTTTAGAACGTCATCGACATGAATATGTAAAACGTGTCATCGGCCTCTGACATGTATAGAGTATGATTTCACTGGTCCACGATAATGTTAAAGTGGAAACGCTGAGTTTCGCTTTAATAAATTTCCTTTATATACATTGTTTGGATGGCTTGATAATTTAATCGTGATTTTAAACATGATAAAATAAAAAAAAAAAAAAAAAATTAGCTTCATGCTTTATCCCGCACACAGGAGGGTAGGCAGAGGGAACCTAGTGTTAAGACACTCCGTTCCCACTTTCTGCCGAATTTTTGGAGTCATTGCGTGTTGAGTGGCAGAACTCAACGCCGCGCTTGTTGCCTCGACACCAGAGCGAAGAAATGGAAATATACATTTAGGTAAATATTTCATCTCCTCGAGTGGGGATCGAACCCACAACTAGTCGGTTTTACAGTCACACTTTGTACCACTGCGCCACGACTGGCCTCTGATGACATGATTTTTTGTTTTATATTACCTCCCGCCTGTATGTAAGAATATTAAAAGAAAAGTAATGTTTCTAAATTTGCTGCATTGGTAATAGCGTGAAGATTATTTTAGGCCTTCTTAACTGCATTAGTTCGAACATTGTTGATTTTAGAGATTGCTATCGGCTACACGGTAAAATTATACGTCCAAATATAAATTCCTGTGAAGACGTGTGAGTTTGTAATTCATTTATTAACACAGTAAAGTTTCGAGTTCCTGGTTCTTATATTTAAAATATATATGAAACTATAAGTTTTATATTTCTTTTTATAATTTAAAATTGCTATTAACTATTTAACTGGTAATGTAATAACAAAGCATATGCTTCTTTTTTTAAGCATTTTAATGAAATAACGTTTTTGCTACCACGGTAGAAATCAAAAAAAGGAAGGCATATTTCACTATTTGAATTGGATTTGTTACTGACATAATCTTACTTTTAAAAGGGTAGGTACTAGTTTATTTTAAATTTGTTATATTATCTAGTTTAATCAATTACCACGACGAGGACGAATTAGTCTTTCAAATTAATATTCGTTTAATAATATGTATTTTAAGTAAGCATCCAAAATGTTATAATATAGTGAGTAAATATAACTAGTAAAAGCTATGTGGTAGGGATATAAAAATGGTCAGACTTAAAAGTAGTCCACTTTTAAAATTCTGCCTGATCCGTGTAATTTATATTTTTCAGAATTTAAGCTAGTGAATTTGTATTATCATGAATCTTCCTCGCCGCTAGTCGACGAGCCTAGTGCTAATTTTGGTAGAAGTTGAAAAAAGATACGTACCTCATGTTATTTCCATTACATTACAATGCTGAAAGAAAACATCTGGTTGTCTTAGAACATATATACATTGATGTAAAACATCACAAAACATCATATTTTGCCTTCGAAATAAAAACATTTAACAGGAATTAAGTCACACACATCATATGTCATATATGGATTCATGATCACTTAAAATGGATACATATATTATGAGGTGATGTCCATTTATTTACTTTATCTGTCCTTAATATCGCAAACCTATCGTGAGTCGTATGCCTTATTGATCAACATCCGCCAGCGATATTGTTGGAACATCAATCTCCGTGTGAGGAAATTCCTCCCGTATTGTTATTCACGAATGTGTTTCAGAGTATCTAGATTACTTTTATATAAAAAATATAAATATATTACTTTATTTGAAACTAAATTAATAGTTTATTTAAATATAGGAAAAATTGAGAAGGTGTAAGATTTTTTCATACATTTTATAATTGTCTTTCAGAACATAAAAAAACTATACATAAACCGAAACAGACATGCGCAATAATACAATCTACATATTTTTTTCGTGAGATCAATCAATAAGTTAAAAAAACAACGAACTAAAGTTACTATTTTGTTTTCTTCAAATGACTCACATTCATGTTTTAAATCATCAATTTACGTCAATAAAACATTAATGAAAATCGTTTTATTTGACCGGATGATGTCAAATTGAAATTGTCAGTTCCGTCAAAAAAATAAGCATTCGACAAAACAAGCTAGAAGATTGCTTAAACTTTCTATTAATAATATTTTTATTGCACATATAGCATATTTTGCGCTCATTTTATAATAAATGTATAAAAAATACTAAGCATATTTTCCCGGCCAATGGTCAAACTTGATGACTATGAATGGTCGCCATTTTGTTGAGTTAATTTAGTGTGGTATTCAGTATCTTGTATCTTAATATTAGCTTTAAAGTATCCGTCATGTAATTTTCTATTATGTCCGCTTGCGAAAATTCGTTCGGATGAATCTGCCGATTGTGTCTTCCTCAGTGTCTGGTGATTGTGATTACAACGGAGGATACGCTGTTGTGTATACATGTTATGTCATGCTACTGGATTTTCTCTGAATTATGAATTAAATTAAAATTATGACTGTATTCATATGTTAATACCTGGGACTCGTTTATAGTGAGGTTGTAAGTAGTCTCTCCTCACACCCTTATTATCAATGCGGGTTAATAAAGCGTGTTTGGAGAGTCTATGTATTGTCTGATGAATCCGTGTAAATAACTCTACGCTCATATCATGGAATACAATTTAAAATGGCTATCTCTCACAGACATACGATACGATTCGCTACTCGAGACTAAACTTAATAAGCCTAAGAGAAAAATAAAAAGGCGAACACCGATAAATTAAAAACTGTAAAATGCCCGTGAATATGTAAAACATATACTATTACTATTTATAATATGTATATTCACGGGTATATTATGTGAATATACCCGTGAATATACATATTATAAAACACAGTTCTCCGCCGCGTCTGTCTGTTTGTCTGTTCGTAATCAATATTTAATATATTAATATTTAAGATTAAGGTTTTCGTATATAATTCATCATGGTTTTATGTAAATGGACTGAAATATAATGATTTCTGTTGAAAGGGTCATTTACATGGTGTAAGCGACTAAAGCTCCCAGTAGGCTTTAGTGGCTTACACCATGTAAACCAGCTGAGATAGATTAAAGTATTATAGATCAGCAATAATGCTTTAAAAAAGTCAGCGATATCATATCCTTCTCTCCTACGGTTGACTCATAATAGCTTCATGTTCAAAATATTAATTAAAAAATTACTATTTAAACTATTTTTTTTTTTGAAAAAAAAATAAAATGCATTTCCTTTGGCATTTAATACAAATTAAAACTGTCTTTAACATTAAATGAATCAAATGAATCTCGCTGGCTGTAATCATTTTAAACATACAGTATATTTACTATCCAATAAAATACATTAGATAGTTTAGCAATCACCATAGATTATAATTGTTCATTACATATATATTGTATAAACTATAATCTTAGATTTCAATTTGTCCTAAATTATTATCGAAAAGAATACCAGAGATCTGAAGAGATCTGACAGTTATGGGAAGCCCAAGGAAGAGGGTGCAAGGATCAGACCTTTTCCCCTTTGATTATATTTTGCATGATCATGAAAATTTTTCGCCATAAACTAAAAAGTTTTCTGTATTCTTGCGGACCCTTGATGCAGGCTGTAGTCTTTCTATAGAGATCGCCTTGGTTTGACATCAAATCAAGTATTAAACAAGATTTCGCCATGTAGCTTGGTTGCTAAAGTGATACAACAGAGAAAGTAAAGTAGGTGACCTGAAGGTAAATCGTCTGTTTACGCAGATTATGCAGTACTCATTGCATCATCAGAATACTAGTTTGAGGCATTGGTCACCACTCTGAAAGAAGAGTGTGAAAATAATTATGCGTGTGACACAAAGGTTCTGAAATTTAAAAGAAAAGACGAAAGGATGGAATGAAAGATTAGTGTTTATGGAAAAATATCAGAAAAATTAGAAGTATGATTAGTAGAGACAGAAGATACGATATAAATGCAGAAAGGCGTATTACTGCAGGTAACAGAATTAATGGTGCTTTAGCTGCATTGATGAGACGGCGAAGCGTCAGGAAAACTGTACGTGACGTAGCTCGGAGATATTTAGCACTTCCCGTTGAACTGTTACACTGGCAAGTACCGTGACCTGGAATAGTGCGATTAGAAGAAAAAGTGAACTTGAAGAAGAAAATAATTGTATTCATATTTTTTATGCATAAAGTAAAGAATTTAGAATATTTTAATTTTTGAATATTGGAAATATGAATGACATAGAAACAACAAGCAGGAAACTAAGCAGTTCAATCAATATGCATTTGAATGTCAAAGTAGAAGCTAGGTTGCATGTAAGCTCATCCGCTTTGACCTTTACCTGCTTAGAAGTGACCTACAGAAAAGGTCCGCATAGGTACTGTACTTTAATATGGACATTGTTAATTTGTTATATATAAGATACTTATAGTACCTTGCCTGTCCAATAGCCGATATTACCTAACGCCAAGCCTGTATCGTGCTTCATGAACGTGACAGCTCAGCCAAATATAGGAAACTATTTTTCAATTTTTGACAGTTGAAGGCTAGGCTATGCAGCTTTAAACAGAATGCCTAATTTGCTGGATAAAGTCAAGGCTATGCATGCTGACCATGGAAAGCTTTCACCACCGGTACGCTTAATAATTCATAAGATAGAATATATCTTTTCTTTACTTGTATATTTCTTGAGTAGTAAAATATATTCTTTCATTTACTTAGTAACTTTTTACCAGCATTTCAATGTTTTATTCAGCATATTTTATTTTATTTATATAAATATTTTAATATGAGGCATTACTGTAACATGATTGTGGGAGAAGTATTAAACGGTACGTTGCGCTGAATAGGTGTTTCATTGAACCACCCCCAACCCCCGCATCATACGTCAGTTACATAAGTTCAATGATTATTATGAATTCTCTTTAAACTTAAGGTCAACTCTTATATGCATTATAAATATTCTTCGTTTTCATTTCGGTCGTCATGTCATATAAATGTTTCATGAATATGTTTGTTGTATTTGTTGGTTAGTGTATTATTCTTGACACCCGACATACGACTATACATTTTCACGGAGTGTATTTGACTGTTTGTCTTATTTTATTAGCACAATTCAATTAAGAGTAACTTTTACAGACTGATGAATAGATGGCTGAAATGTAACGATAAGGTGCGCTGGAGGATGAATCTGAATTCTAGGTATTGCTAACTCTTGCGAAAATTATTTAGTTATTTGTATTACTTATCGTTTCGACCCAACTGCGACGACTGCTATGTTTAAAAGTTACGGTAGCAAAATTATATAACATCTGCATGATGTACTGACCTAAGAAGAAACATCCGTTTTATTGTGGTAACATTCATACATCTTTTCTCTTTTCAGTTTCTAGTATTAAATCTAAATAAGAAATTTACCAGCAAAGTAACTTTTGAAGAAATATCTATATATGATAATATGTTGTGGTGTGTTTCAAAAATTTTCTTATGGCTTTTAAGATGTTGATGAAAAGTATGGGATATTAATATAGTAGCGTGAAATGAAATGTGCATTAAAATACTATAACATCACAAAAAATGTGCGCAAAAAAATTAAGAATGAAAGACTTACATGTCATAATACTGTAGACGTGCAGTGAGAGTATTAATTGTACTCTCTAGTGTGTTTAATCACTCTATTATATATTTATTATTTAAAATAAAAATTATTTAACCCTAAATAAATAATTTCGCAAAATATGGGATTCTACATAATAATAAACTAAATTTATTTATAACATTTTTTGACGTTATTGTTAATGTAAGTAAGCTCTACGTCATTAAAATTCTTGATGTTTTCTTAGATATTTTTAGTCAACATAGTTTTGCAAGACAATGTATTTTGCAAAGAATCGCAAAGAATATGGCCGGAAAGGAACAGCACTCAAATAGTTAAAACAAAACCCCTAGTAATGTTCGGAGATAAACAAGAGGAAAAAGCGGACAAAAGCAAGGTAAATTAGAACTGCGACGCGAGCGTCCTCAATACTGGCGCTATAGCAGAACTGTGCGGCTCGCTGAGTTGATGCGACCCTTACCGCACGCGAGTGAATAATGCCGAAACGCTAAAACAACAGAAAATAGGTCGACTCGAAAAGAAGACAACACTACACTTACCAGAGTCCCGCATCAGAGATGGTTAGTGTAGTTAGTAGCGGCCGTCACGCGGCTCACTCACCAACACATGTCGAAATATTCCATGACAAAAACTATATACAATTGTCACCGAGAAAACTTTGAGGCGCGTGCATCGGTCTCAGCTCGAGCCGCTTGTGGCGCGTCGTGAACTGCGAGAGCGGTTCCTATGACGTAATCGACATCCTGACCGCAACCCTGAACATCTTCACCGCTCCTGTCGCGTTTTTACAACCAAGTTAAATGATTTTTTACATACCTTTGGTCTTCGTTTTGCTCCTGGGCGCGGGGGCATTCCTGCCTCGGCCTGAGGACAGGCGTCAGCCCCCATTTCTCGACCAACTCTATGCGAGCAATGGTGGCTGCTCAACGTCAATGTGTCATCGGGTCGCAGTGGGTACAACGAAGCAGTGGATAAGCAGGTGAGAGGCCGGCTGGCCCGCGGCGCCCCCCGGCCGGCTGGTGGCGCTCGCGGCCGCCGCCACTTTACTCGTGCGCCATGTCGCGCTTGGGTGCCGCGTCGGCCACCGCCACTACGCCCGCTCGCGGTTCTCGAGCGCGCCCGCGCCGCCTCGCATAATGGGCTCAGAGCGCACGGCGCGGCAGGCGCATCCCCTAGCTGCGGCACGCCCGTGCCCGGTCCGCCCCGGCTGACTTCTTAATTTTAAGTATAACAATATGTGATTGATATGTTCAGGAGTCGTCTGGTTCTTACGTAACGGGCGAGGAGCGCTTTCGGCGGCACCTCACCGAGAACTAGCCGTCATTGTCGTCGTACAGAGCCGCGTGTCCCGAGGCGCGGGAAGACGCGTGCGAGACGAGAGCGCGACGGCCGTGGACTGGAGCTGGCGCGCGCGTGCGTCCCGCCCCCGCGAGCCCCCGCGCCGCGCCCCGCGGGCGGCCCGTACTCGCCCGCTGTCCGCACACGTATCGACACCGCGTGCCAACCACTGCACCGCGGAGCGGGCCGCCCCCCGAACGCCGCCGCCCGCAGCCGCCGCTCGTCGCTCGCCGCTCGCCGCCCGTCGCTTGTCGACCGCTGCACGTCTCTACATCTCATTGCACGCAACCCTTGAAAACTGCGACCCTCTGAGCCAAAATTCGCTTTACTTCTATTTCAGAACACTTATTTCTCAACCTACCAATTCTTAAAAAAAATAAGCGGTAATACTCTTCGTGAGAAATAAAATACATCACATCACAACATTTAATAGAAATCTACGCTTAACTAAAAAAGTTATAAGCAAATATAAGCATTTTACTAAATGAAATATGTTTTTACAATAAATATGTAGAAGATATTGTGGTTCAAAATTACATCACTGCCATTGAGTGGAGTGGTGGCCAGGAGAGCTGTTCACTGTTGTGTCGAGGTTGGTGGGCGGCTGTCACGGGACCACATTAGGCGGTGGGCGCGCGTGGCCGGCGAGGTAGCATGGCGATTGGCGAGTGGCGCCTGCAACGCGACGCTATGCACCGCGGTGCCAAGCCGACCCAACCTCAGGAAAGAAAGCTTGCAAATGCAACCCGTGAGCCAAATGCCTGATCTGATAACGTGTTAACGACCTTCAACTTATCGATGGTTAGCAACCACTGTTACAAAGAGTTATTTTCATTAAATCATTACGTAATAATTTCCCAAAATTGCATTTTTTTTTAATCAATAATTTATTTTAAAAGTGTTAGAAATTTCAATTAACTCTTGTAAAAGTTATTTCTTTTCATTTGTAAAACAAGTGCAAGCTAGAGAGAGGTGTACGTTACGTGTGCCTTGGTCAACTGATACGGGTGGCGATGTAGCATGCACTGACGACGCAGTTCGTCGTCGATGCTCTTTAATTATCATTTAACGGATAGCGCATTTCAGACCTGTCAGTCCTGAACCCTTTATGAATTATTAGTTCCTTATTACTTATTCTCAAAGTGTAGGTCAATGGGGTTACCAGAATTTTAAAAATAAAGTTTCGAATTGTTTCTAAATAATATTGTATGAATTATCAATTTTCAAATACGAGTAGCTATTATAGTTTAATAAGTTATTATATTATTTTCTTTCTGTTGTCTTTTATACTCTCAAGTTTTTGTTGTCTACCCATTAGGTTCCCAAGTTTTATCATAATATATAAAACAATATAGGTCATGCACTTATTTACAAGAACAGATGTTTCACCTTTGTTTTTATTTCCAAAAACTCACCGTTCCTAAGCTAAGTTGATTGAGTTCCTTGTTATCTCAGTTTTGTGGAGGGAAACGTGAAAGAATTAAGTATTGGGTATTGTTTAAAGTGTATTTGGCCTAAAGAGAAAGACACATAGACATAACAATATATTGAACCTGTCAAGAATGCAGCAAGGTACCTAACGTACGTCACTCCACTCTGATTTCCAGATATCTGCGTGTTGTGTGCTTTATAAGGTGAGAAAATAAGAACAATTTAAGCCGTTTTTACTGTTCGAGATCAGTGATCATTCATTCAAAAGTTGTTCCTGTGTGATATTCAAATTCATTTGGTTACATTTGGTCAAATTTATATCAAGAATAAATTGATTTTTATTAAAAATTGAGAATTTTTTATTAAGGAATAACTAAAAATAAATATAGGATATTTTACAATATTACAAACTTAACTGGTTACCCTACACCTATTTACTAAAATAACATGTAGAAATTATTGCAAGGTTTTCTAATGAAGGTTCTCATAGAATATTCTTTAAGTGAACGATAATTACGGCTGTATGGTATAGTATTTATGGTACTTTTATTTATTTTATATAAAATATATGATTAATATATAAAAAAAAAACAATAAATTCTAAAAGAAACTATATAACCGGTAAGAGCGGTAAGTGAGGTAGGGGAAGACCTCGGTAACCTCGTTTACCTTTGAATCACAGTGTTAATGATACTGGAGGAAGGGTGCGTAAAAAGTTTGAAGACCGACCGAGACCGTATGAAGAAGTATATGACAGTGGACGAGGCGAAAGAGGTATGTAGAGGTCGTAGCGCTTGGCGCTCCGTCCTCTCTGGCTACTCCGCTAGGGATACAACGTGAAGATAATTTAGGTTAAGAAACTATATTTTCTTTGAGAAATTAATGTAGTAATTACTTTTTTTTTTCTTTTTTACATTTCATTAAAAATAGGTATACAGGACGAATTTACGAAGCTGCTTCTTATATGGATACTGTAGAATGTGTTATTATATATTTTTTAACATGAAGTTGTATTCTACACATAGAAAGGGAAGCAGACGAAACCTAGGAACCTAGTGTTAAGTTCGTTCCGTGACAATCGAAATCTCAAACTTTTTATTATATATTAGTCAAATATTTTATTTTATTCCATTAGAGCTTAAATTGCATAATATTGAGTGTTTCGTGGCTTGGGTTGCTTATTCACTATTTATCTATCAATCAATCTACTATAGAAGAAAATCTTGGAACATTATTTCAAACTATTTTTTGCCGACAGATTCGTGGGACAATTTTCATATATGTTGTCGGACGATAGCAAACTATTTTCAAAACAGTGTTTGAAAACAGTGTTTTATCATTATTTTTAATTTATAAAATCACTTTTACTTCCCTTGAATAAAATAAATTACGGTAACAATTGTGTTAGAATTGTTACTAGCACTACTACACAGCATATGTCATGGAAACGTATAATTAAAATTTCTACTACGATATTCCTACTCATTATTGTACATGTATTAAAACCTATTTCCAGTCTAGTCAAGGTAATAGAGTTAATAAGAGTAGCAGTTATTTCTACTGTTACATCTTTTTCTTGACAATTCTTTATCTTGATATTTCTTTAAAGTAAGTATAAAGATGCATGTTACAATAGAGGCAACTTTGGGACTGTGAACGCGACGTTTATTTCCTTTAGCAGCGTTGACTTCAGCAAATCGAGACGCAATACCTCCAGAATTCAGCGGAGATTGGGGAATGTGAGAGTCTTAAAATGAACTAAGTTTCTTAACACTATGTAAAATAATATAATTCTACATATACTTAAATAATATTTATTTCTAAACAAATTTTTAATCACCTTACATTTAGAGGTCAAAATAGTGGTGCAAGATTAATGTATGACTTTCGTATTTTTTTCTCTTATGATTTATAATAACATCATCAACGAAAAGCGTGCTAAATCGTACATCGTTGTCGCTTTCATTTTTTATGAAATATTGGATAAAGTATACCTCCTATATTCAATGTTGACTATAGTGGTATCTGATTCTAGAGTAGTGAAGATTCATCGCGTTCAATATTAATAATATTATCAAAATAGATTGCAAACAATATAACTTCACATTATTAAAAAAAATGATCGACGGTTGCCCACCGAGTTCGAAATTACCAATTGACATTTTAAGAATAAAGTCAATAGGAAGTACAGTTTATAAGGGAAACTTAAGTTCGCAGTATTTCTATTATATACCTATAAATTTCCATTTTGTAGATATTTTCCTTTGTTTGTATTATAAATTCTCACTTCTTTCCAAGTTCTTTCGAAGGTCAATCTCGAGAAAAAATTGTTTAACAGACAGACAACAAAGTGATCCTATAAGAGTTCCGTTTTTTTCTTTTGAAGTACAGGACCCTAAAAAGAGAACTTATAGTTATAGCCAATTGAATAAGTCAGTCTTCCGTTATTAAGTCGCTTTTAGAAGCATTGCTAGATTTTTAGTAAAAAGGAAGTTGGGAAGTTCCAAAGTATCACTAGACTAGTAAAGCGCAGTTCATTTATGTGGAAATTGAAAGCTTTGAATCATGAATTCTAGTAGTCTAATACAAAACGGTGCCTATTTGTTATTATTTATATTTTTTTGGTAACAAATATGAATAATAATTGTGCAAAAAGAAACACAACGTAAAAAAATTTTTCATGAATAGTTTGTTTATATCGTCAATAAAATGTGCCATATGTACTTTTATTTTTATTATTATCAATATTGCCACTACGACTCTATTCTTCTGAGAAGCATATAAAAAATGACAAATTAAAATGGAAAAAAAACTTATATATTATTTTATTAACATTTTCAAAGATTGACGTCTACGAATACTAGCCGTAGTATTTCATGAGATAGCCAAATCTCTCTCATAATAGCTATTGGAGTGGTATGACACACTTTACGAGTAAAACCGTTGTAAAACAGGAAGCGGTTCCTTCCACGTTGAGCGAGTGAGAGGGAATATTTGGGACTATCGATCGGCTCTAAAGCAAGCGAAGGCCGGTATCGGAGGCCAGGTATTATAATTGCATATTATTGTCATTTTTGGAGATCGTTACAATGTTTAATGGTTACAAAAGTAGAATAAGTAAATTAATATTAAAATATAATATGTTTCAATTGTATTTACTATTTATAAAATTGATTTGAACCACAATATTTTAAATTACATTAAGAGCTCAAATATCTACGTATAAATGTTGTCGCTGAAGTCCATTGACTAAATTACCTCACTCATCAACCATTGTAAACGTTGGAAAACATTAAAAGAACTCCAACAGAAAAGGGCACTAAGAAAACAAACGGCTACTATTCAGGTTTTAGCTCAATGCATCTTTTATTTTGGTTTACATGGACAAAGCGGGGCCACCGGCTCACCGGCGGAAGTTTTTGTGTGGTCTATCTTTTGGTTCGCTGAAAAGATTTTTTCTGTGCTAAATTAAGCTCTGTTGGAAACGCTTATTTGTGAATCAAAAATGTTCAAAGGGGACAATTTTGTTTAATGTATTACACTACTCTTTTTATTATAATGAAATTTGTATTTTGTTTCCTTATTATTTATTAACAATTTTCACAATAAAATCTTCTTATTTTTCTGTTTGATTTCAACAATATTACAGGTTTGGTCAGCTAATAAAGTAGTTTACATGTGACTAGACAGTTGTACGTTCGCGCCATCCCCTGTATTGCATTGCGGAATGTTGCGGCGTGACGTCACGAGGGGGAGGAGAATATGGCCTACTTATTCCAGGAAAAAGTGGGCCTCGTCCCGGATTTTCGGACAGCTCTAATAATTAGACGTGAGGTACTGGTAGTGTATATGTAACACATGTAGAATTTAATACATATTAAATAAAGTTACATATAAAAAAAGGTAAATAAAGTTTAGTTACGTTTTATTATTTATATCCGTTATGGCTTTCGAAATAAAAAAAAAAACATTTAAAATATCATTCCTTAAATACATTCTTTTATGAAATGATTATATAACATATCATATATTTATAAGATATTTTTTTATTAAGTCCAAAATATGATTATATTTATGTCGTAGCAAAGGAAGAAAATATTGTTAAGGTAAGACTTCATTTAACTTAAGATTACTAAAAAATATATATAATATTTTGTCTTTATTATCCATTTTAAATTTACATGTACCAAAGTAAATGTAACCAATTATTATTTATATTTTAACTATAAATGATATAGGCGGCTAGTTCATCATATGTAGGAATAATCACGTGCCGTTACTACTTAACAAATAATTTGCTGAATTAAATTTTTATGTATCTATTAGTATTAAGATGTATCAGTGATATAAATGGATTTAACTGATACATCTTATACTAAATTTGATAAAAATCAAAAACTGAATTTGTAGTAGATTCAACAATGTGAAAATACAGGCAGGAAACACATTGACAAGAGAAAGTTAATGTATAAGAATGAATGAATGACATGGTATCTCTGTGAGTGACGCCAAAGTGCATATGCTTTGGCGAAAACCTGTGTGATAACACCCTAATTGGTGGGCTCGGTCGTGACCTAGAAAAGACAGGCGTCGCGGCGTCTACTTTAGCTCGAACGTCGCACTGCCGTATCGTTCCCGGGCTTCCCCTGCGGGGGATCCCCCTCTTCCCTCTCGCGGGGGGCGCAGGAATTCGTGAAGATGTACAAATTATGGATTACTCTGGGAAGCTGCGTCTGCGTGATATATGTTTGTATGTAAACAAATGCGATGATAGCGTTAATTAAATTGACAACATTTTTAAATATTTAACAAAATAAAGATTTAAAAATGTAATCTAAATATAAATAAACAAATGTATTTCTTTTCATATCATATAATTTAAAAAATCATAGTCAATATTAATAGTAATATTATAAAGTATAGTTTTTCCACATAACAATTTATTCCTATTTTAAGTAAATAACATTGACATTGATATAGTTGATAAAGCTATTTGAATATTTAAATTACTATAGGTACATTGTGACCGTGTGACATTGTGTCATGAAAAGTCGATGCGATTTATTTGATATGTATAATTGACCTAGTCTGAGCATTAATTGAGGGAAATCAACTATTTTCTGATTCAAATCAATAATACGTACCGTTGTTTTTGATAGCAACAAGACATTGTCATATTTAAATTTTTTAATTTGCTTTCAATATGTTTTACATCGCTTCTAATATATATTTTGTGATAGGCAATGTAAAAAATAATAATAAGTTTAAATTGCAATAATTAAATAAAAAATAAGTCACAAGTAACACTAGCTAATAGAAAAAAATAGAACGTAGCATGCATTTCCGTAGAACCCTCTACGAAGTCTACGAATATTCGTAGTATGTATAGATTTAAAGTGTTTTTAAACAAAACATGATAACAAATTCATTTTCACTTAATTATAATTTAAATAAAATATTTAATATATATTTTTTATTCAGTTTATTTTTTTATTATTTTTTAAAAATTCCAATGTAAGAGAGGATAGTAAGAAATTAAGAAAACATGGCGTTGTGTGATTTGTCTAAAAGTATTTCAAAATCGACTTGTGATTAATATCTAATTTTATTATTTAGTTATATTTTGCGCTTTATAATTTTTTGTAACAACTGAATATATAAACAAAACGGCAAAATAATAAAAATAAAACTGACTTTAATCAAATAATCATATTTATTTGTATATAATATTTTAATTTATTCAAAATAAAGAATAATTTATTATTTTTGAAGTCGGTGCCGACTTGGGTATATTTAAGCTTTTTTTCGGTGTATCTAGGATTTACTTAACAATGTATTTTTTTTTTTCACTGACACAAACCACCGACCGGTATAATTTGTATGGTTCTAATAATGCTTATTAATATTTATATTTAACTTAGATTTAATTAATTTAATGCCTAATAATAATATAATATGTACCCTACGTACAAATTATACAAGTTATATTTAAAAAAATAAAACATTTAATGAAAATGACTTAAATTTTTCTCGTGGAATCACATTTAGTATGCAGAATGAACATTTGCGGTTAGAGGCAGAGCATGCTCGTGACTGGTTTTTAATTAAAATATTAACAAGTGCCGTTTCGCTGTAAAATTCTTCAACTATGCAATCAGAGTTTAATTGAGACTGTTCTTAAATATGGGTACTTAATTCTTTTTTCAGCTTCACGCTGTATCGAACATGTAGCAGGCCTAGTGTTAAGACACTCCGTTCCCCAATTTTCTACCAAATGTTCGAGGCATTGCCTTGATATCAGGACGATGAAACGATTATATTATTTATAATAAATAACAATTCATTCCACCAAGTGGGGATCGAACCCACAACCGTAGTGTTACAGTCACACGCTGTGCCAATGCGTCACGACGGCCTCTAAATATACTAAAATACTTAATGCTAAATTATTACTTTATTAGAGTTTAAAACAAAAAATCACAAATTTTAAAATAAAATTGAAATTCGTAGCATAATGGAGCAGAGAATGGTTGTGGGTTCGACTTGATCCCATGAATTATTTTATTTTAATTATATTAAAAATATATAATAGAGAAGAGAAAGTGCTTATACTTCGTTACTCACTCTCCAACATTTTTTTCTGAGATACTGCAAATTAAGTAGTGAAATCCAATGCTACGTAAAATATAAAATAAAACATATATAATATTATAATGAATATCTGATATTGTTAGAAAAATATATTTAATAAAAGTATATATATTGCTATTAAATGTACTTATTGTTATTCATACTAGACTGCATTTAGCTGCCCTATCTTCCTAACGCCATCTATATGGAAATGAGGAAGTTAACTTTAGGAAGAAAAAAGAACGCAATATGAAGATTGAAATTATAAAATAGACCTTTGTATATTTTGTAATTATTGTATTTTTTTTAAATATTACTTTATTTATTTTTTCTTTTAAATTATATCTAGTTAGATTTATATTAAAAGAAAAAATATTTTAGTACAAAGTATAAGCGTTTTATAGCGCCACGGTTATATCACAAGCGAAAACTTCGTGCAGTACAGAAGTATGACGTTAAAGTTCCACTACTAGCCGATGGATGGCGCTCGATCGTAAAATATTTTCTTGTCTATGTTTATTTAAATTACTTTTAAATTATAATTCTTTTTTTAAATTAAAAAAACTGGAAAAAATACCTTCTGTAAATATTTTAGGACCACTTGTGTAACAAATTTAATTTTCTTGAATTTTTATTATTTATTACCTTAAAAATTAAAAATAAAAAATAAATTAAATTAGCTTCACGCTATATCCCGCACACAGCAGGGTAGGCAGAGGGAACCTTGTGTTAAGACACTCCGTTCCCCACTTTCTGCCGAATTTTTAGAGGCATTGCGTGTTGAGTGGCAGAACTCAACGCCGCGCTTTGCCTTGACACCAGAGCGAAGAAATGAAAATATAAATTTAAGTAAATATTTCATCTCCTCGAGTGGGGATCGAACCCACAACCAGTCGGTTTTACAGTCACACTTTGTACCACTGCGCCACGACTGGCCTCTTCTTCTTTATTACCTTAAATATTTATAAATTCGAAACATTGAAAAATCTAGTTATTTTTTATAATAAATCATTATTGCAACAATATTTCAAAGTCCAACTTTCTATAAAAAAAAATTCTAGCATTTATCTGTGAAATTGAACGTTCTAGAACTTGGGATGTAAGCTAAGAAACAGCATTCTACAACCAGTAACAACAGTCGACAATATCCTATATGAGTATAATGTTAGGCTGCTGAACATATTATTATATATGCTTATTATATTTTGAATAAGAAAATAAATATCAACTTCGCAATAGCTGCATTTAAAATCAGTAATTGTATTAAGCTTAAATTTAGTTACGACGGTGTTTCTTTGACTTTTATCATCAACAGACAATTTCTATTTAATTCTATAATATCGTTAACAAGTAACACTACAATATTAATAAGTTGATGGTGTTTTGAACATCTTACAAGTATTCAATTCGAGGTAAACGTTGAAATCGCCTCCATTACCGCAAAGTACTCTCTAAGGTCTACTAACAAAGATTTCATTCCTTTCGTCCCTGACTTCTTACTTGCTTTGAGCTTGAGATTGTAAGGAATGTTTAAGATGGAAACCAATAATCCTTACAGTTAATATTTATTCTCAATAGATATATTATAAAAATTTAGTTTAATAATAAACAACATGTCACATAAGTAAAAATAACATCGAACAAAGAAATTCCAATTGAAATGTTATTTATTTAATCTAATTAGTTAATACAAATGATTATAGTCCGTAAGCAAATTTAAAATAACTTACTCAAATTATACTTACCTACTCAAATACGATTGTTTTTTTGTGTTCTTATTTACATGCTGTCAATGTTATACAAAAAATTATATCTAACGTAAAATGGATATTGATGAGAAATTTATAAAACATTTATAAAATGAAAGTTTTCTTGCCCATAAAAGTATTTGAAAGCGGAGTTTCTAACCTTCGCGATGACAAATAGCGCGAGCAAATTTCTATAGACCGTTGATATCACTTTGCAAATTGCTACTTTGAAATGTCGAAATACTTAAATCTTATATTTCATTGACGTGGGCAATAAAACTTTAAGTCCGGTTATTTCGGGTTGTGGTAGGAATTTTGGGATTTCTTTTCTAGTGCTCTACCATCCCAAACTTCATCTTCCTATGCTGCTTAGTGTCGCCAGTACATTAGAATTTAGAACTAAAATTATATTAAAAATTCTCATTAGATATATATATATATTTTACTTTTGTACTCTAATAAAAAATGCCTCATCATACTAAAAAAACGATTATTAAGATGTACATTTTACTCAGACTTCATCAAATGTTTCAGATGTTTGTATTTTTTTTCAGCTTCTCGATTTTTCAGATAGGTAAAGAGAACCAACTTTATGCTAAGACAAAAAAAATTGCGCGTTGAAATAAAATCAGTTTAAATGTAATCATTTTTAGCAGTAGTGGATAGCTCATTGGTCAACGAAAACTACCACTACAATGAAATTTTTTTTTAATTGGCCATTTTCTTATTTCTTACATAAAGTTTAACTAATATGGTTTTATTATTATACCTACACGCATTTCTCCAAATCCAATACCTGATATGTGTCAGATATATTTTCTTGCATTTTTCTGTTTGTTTATGTTTATATAATTAAAATTTTGATAGAATAAGCAGAAAATCAGAGAAAATCAGAGAAAGATCGGAGTGCCTGAACAATACGGTCTGTATGGCGTTATGTGACGATAGGTGAGTTTTATTTACTGCAATTTAAAATAGAATCTTGCCTGAAACTCGTAACGTTTTTTCATTATTAAAATTTTATCGCACAAAAAAATTTTTAGTTCAACAAAATTGAAAATATAAATCTTATTTTTTAAAATTTTCAATATCTTACGATTTTTTAAAAAATAAGCCCCGATATTTTAAACTAAAGTGAACCATTAGACTTACTTACTAAAAAAAGTTTCAAGAACAATGTTCCGTCCACATACTCTTAGAACTATTTCGCAACGTATAGAGAAACTTCAACGTTGATATCACTTTACAGATTGCTTTCGAAGATCTTCACACTCATTTCTCAAGTCCCGTGTGCCTAAACATATTTGCTTGAGCCACAAATGCACTATCTATGTCTGGCAAAGCATGTATCCATTAATCATTTTAGTGAACTGTGGTAACACTGTGATAGCAGTATGGGTTATACGTAACTACATATACAACGTACATTTTTGTTCTCTATAAATTTTGAATCTACCTTAAAATTTTTAATAAAAACATGGCATAACATGCCTACATTTATGATTTTTAATAACTTTCCGGTATACGGACAGACGAACGAACTGGTTTAATGTTTCATTGGAAATAGTTGAATATATTGTTCACATCTTAAATTATATGTGATTTGATCTTATGATGTGTGATTTGGCCTTGCACCAACTCGTAATATTGCCATATATTTGGAAAAGAAAAATTGAAAACGTATTGATATATCTTTATTCTCTTCATAATATAAATATTAAGGTTCTTCTTCAACATTTCTGTAGAGGTAAATAATTTAAGTATTTTTAGAGTACAGTAGTAAAGAGTGAAGGTGTCCGTCTTAACGTACTGTCGTATGTTTGGTTGCTGTTTAGGTAAAATGTAGGCAAATAAAATTATTTTAATAATAACAATGTACTAATGTTCAATAATAATCATATCTTCAATAACTCATATAAACATAAATATGAAATAAGAGTTAAGTTCAACATTGAGAATGAAAAAGAGCGTGCTCAGCTGGTTTGACCACGTCGAACGCATGAGTGATGAAAGAATGGCAAAAAAGATTTATGTTGGAAAGTGAGTGGTGAAGGAGGTAGGGGAAGACCTCGATTGACCTTCGTAAACACAGAATCCAAGATACTGGAGGAACGTAACGTAAAAAGCATGAGGACTCCTTGGAGGGTATGTATGTAGAGATTGATGACAGTGGACGAGGCGAAAGAGATACTCGTATGTAAAGACCGTAGCGCTTGGCGATCGGTTCTCTCTGACTACCGCTCTAAGGATAAAGCGTGAAGCTATGTAAGTAAGTAAGTAAGTAAATCCAACGTTGAGTACGTTCTCAGCTTCGCCGACAAAAGAATGAGACTTATGTATAGGTGCAAAGTTCTGAGCTCATTTGGGATAAGCTTAAAATTCTAATTGGTTATTTTTCACCATCATGCCAAATATATCAACAAAACAGTATACTGTAGTCCAGTACCAACTTGTACGTGAATAACAGTGGAGTGAAGTTTTGAGCTTGTAATATATCCCGAGTGATCATAGATTTCAGCATCCATATAGATCCCCGATTCTTTTGTCGGCGAAGTCGAGAACGACGCATTACTAAACATTGAACTTGGTTCTCGTTTCATTTTTATGATTTTCATGTGATACTTTTAGTTTCAGCGTCTGTCGCCACCTTTAAATGAGGGTATTTTCCGAATCCATATCTAATTTAAGTACAAATTCTGATAAACGGAATATTTCCGTTTTTATTTTTAGTTAATGACTTAAAAAATTAAAGCTGTAAGTAAATTAATATTTTAAATTATATAATAAGAAATATTCACCGAATAGGTACTATGAGGATATGTAAAGATGAAACAAGATAAACTTAACATTCCATGAATTCACCGTGCGGATGCCGGACCCATCGCATTGCAGAGACAAGGGCTCATCAAAACAGTGCTTGAAACTTGCGACCCAAGTATGGGTCTAAGAAGTATTTCCGCAGCTTCTCTCTTGAACTAATCGAATTTGAAATTATCCTAGTAGTACCGCCATTAAAAATCTATTTAAAAATGAACTGATAATAGTTACAGGCAGGCAGAGATCTTGTAGCAGATTCTAGAGCATAATTATTTAACTAATAATTGATCTTGTGAACTGGCATTGTATGGAATCAATCTTACAACCAGTTACCTCGTTTTTTTTTGGACTTCATAATCCCTGCCATGCTATTTTTGTTCTATATTTTTTAATAATGCCACGTAAACTACTGGTAACACTCTTGGGACTTTTCACCAGGTGTTCTAGGCCTTTAATCCAAAATCCTTTTTCTAGTAGAAATCTAATGATTATATGCGCTTCAATAGAAAATACTCATTGTATAGACAAACTTTAACTAAGAAACTATATTAATATACTCATAGTCTATAATTATATTGTTAAGGACTTACAGCTATATAACTAAAAAATCGACCCAATAGTTTTGGCGTGAACAAATAAGAGAGAATAAAAAATATTTTTTTTTGGCTTCAGTTACTTTTAAAAGTATTTATGAAATGTTATATTCAACGTACAGAATTTTTAGTTTTTCAATTTTATATCCGCGTTATATTAAATAAAAAATTATAAAAAGTTTAGTAATTAACAAATATAACTACAATTAAAAATAAAGTAAGAGAAAAAATAAATAAATGAGAGGTACACTTACATAAACATATTTAATTGTAATGACATCTGTAGAAATGAACCGAAGTTGGCGAATATAAGTGACCGTCTTTACGATACTGTGTTCCAACTGACATGTGCACCACAGATTTATACCGATATCACGGGCTACGACCTTTCAATATAAATAATCTTTTAAAGATTATTTCAAATACTAAAAATATATATAATAGTATTATTATTAAAATAATAGATTATTTAAATGGAATAAATAATTTAAATATGTTGAATATAATCAAGATTTGTAGGTTTTGATATTTAATTTTTTTTTAAATTGCATTCTTTGTTTTTTTTTTCCATATTAATAGAATAGTAGTGTAATGTAAATTATAAAGTTTATTATTTTATTTTTTATTCATGGAAAGTAGCAGCGATTGTGATATTTTTACAACACATTTATAGAGTTCACTAAAGTGTAGGTTTCATTTACATTCGTGTACTAAGAATTTTATATACAAATTATTCGTTATAATATTTTAATTTTGCGATGGATAAAAATTCTTAGGTATCTACCTGAGCTAGTTATATTAATAAAATCATTGGACAAGGCGTTGTGTTTTAAGTCTTTATCAGCTTCACGTTGTATCTCGTAAATAGCATAGTGTTAAGATATTCAGTTTAACATTTTCCGCCCAATTCTCGAGGAATTGCGTATTGAGTGACGGGATTTAACGCCGCGCTTTGCCCGACACCAGAGAGAACAAATAAAAATAAAAAAAATAAAAATAAATATTACATTTTCTCGAATGGGGATCGAACCCAAATCAGTTGCGTTTACGGTCACACTTGGTCAGTCGTGGCTCAGCGGCACGAAGCGTGACTGTAAGCCCGACTGGTTGTGGGTCCGATCCCCACTCGAGGAGATGAAATATTTACTTAAATTGATATTTCCAATCTTTATTTCTGGTGTCGAGGCAAAGCGCGGCGTTGAGATATGCTGCCACTCAATATGCAGTGCCTCCAGAATTCGGCAGAAAGTGGGAAACGGAGTGTCTTAACACTAGGTTCCCTCTACCTACCCTGCTATGTACGGGATACAGCGTGAACCTGATTTGATTTAATATACCTCTAAGCATATTATTAAATCATATCTATATAATGTAGGTTATGCACAAAATATTAGCTTTCGGAAGCTCTTTAAGATTTATTACATTTCCTGCGAAGCTGCATATAAATTATGAGACCTCATTTGTTAGTGTTCGATAACACCAGTGAAGTCTTCGTAGGCTTTAAAGTTATGTGAAATATTTTATAGACGATAACGATATTTTTGCTAGTTGACAAATAATCCAAAATCTATAAATATGTATAATAGTGGGTCAATTCTCTACATTGAATATATGACGTAAAGAAAATTATCATCATATTTTTTTTGTCGCTTTTTACGAAAAAATACTTGTCGGATATATATATTTTTTGCATAGTCTATAATTATTTCAAAGGTAATTTTTGTTGTGGAACCCTAGCAGGCCAGACGAGCCTTAAGAGATATAAATATAACACCCTAAGAAAAGTTTTTCTACGTTATGAGCATTTTCTAATGATATTAAAAAATTGAAGCTCACCTGATGTGAAACCATATCGGCTCATCTAATCCATAAGAGATATTAATATAAAGTTCTAACAAAAGTTGGTCAACATGATGAGCACTTTCTGTTGGCATAAAGAAGACGAACTTTTGAAAAATATTATAATTATAGGTACATAGCGACGAGACAGCACAGCCAGTTGTATGTTCAACAATGAAGATTTTCTTAAGCCGCTTTGAAAACTCTTAATCTATGTTAATATTAATATTTTGTTATAATCTTTTGTTTTTATTAAATTTGTTGTTTTTTTTTTCTATTTTAATATATTACAACAAATATAACACTATATATGATGAACGATTAATTTAAATTGTTACGTTTGAGGACGTTTATTTAAGATTTTTTATACTGACTATATTTATATTTACATGATGATATGAACATGATTTATGAAAAAAATCTTAGTGTAACTTATTTGATATTTCCTAGTTCTGTACCGTTTTTTAATAACACTTTCAAATTTACTCTTTTTGGGGTTCCGTATAGGAAAAGAGGAACTCTTATAATATCGTTTTGTTGTACGTCTGTCTGTTTATCTTTCAAGGTCACTGATCTCAAGAATGCTTGGAGATATCGAGTTTAACCATATACTTAGATCTACTGTACCATGATTTCCTGAAAAATGACATTTCTACATTTCTTTAAAAGAAAATATGGCAGTTTTTTCATATAACACATATTTCGAAACTATAAAGGTATTCAAGATAATAGCGTACTTCCGGTTGATCTAGAATTATGAAATTTAGCAGTTAGCATCTACAGGTGGTAGTATAGGAAAAGAAATTAAAACTATATATTTTTCTTTATTAAATTCTAAAAATAACCACTTAAAGGAGCGTAAATTTAGTATTAAATAAAATAAATCAGCTTCACGCTGTATCCCGCACACAGCAGAGTAGGCAGAGGGAACTAGTGTTAAGACACTCCGTTCCCCATTTTCTGCCGAAATCTGGAGGCATTGCGTGTTGAGTGGCAGAACTTAACGCCGCGCTTAGCCTCGATACCAGAGCGAAGAAATGGAAATATAAATTTAAGAAAATATTTCATCTTCTCGAGTGGGAATCGAACACAGTATAGTATTAAGGCTCACAATTTGTTTCAAGTAAGTTAGATAGTCAGATGAAAAAGCTTGAAATTCAGAAAAGTTCGGGACTTCCAATTTGGGTATGGAATTCTCGGTGGGCGAGACCGATTCGCGCTTGTCCGGTTAATATTTTTATGAGGAAGTGCTTCATCTATAGTGGAATTTATTTTAGACAAAGGTATAAGGTATATCATATACCTATAATATGCTATAATATCAATCGTATAGTTTTACACAAAATGATAGAAATTAGAATAAAATTAATGTTATAATATAGCTACCGTAGAAAAAAGTCTACATGTTTATTAATAAAAAATTATAGCAATTACAGTTCTTCCTAAACGAACCTTAATCGTTACAATTTTTTTTGATAATAGTCCTATTTCGAAAAGGCATTAATTTAAAAATAATAATAAACTTCTGCAAAAATATTTACAATCCATGACTCCCAATTTAGCCAAATTTCATATTATTTCTTGAACTTCTTTAATCTATTTTAGAATATTTGTTCTTGTAACTGGACTTCTAGTTTGACAAGTTAATAAGTCGTTTCCAAGACATTTGCCGTCCAAATTTCCATGGCATTAACCGCTTAACGGAACTAACTTATTCCGTAGCGCAAATTCATGACATTCTTTATGGAACAACATAGATATGACGCCTTGGCCTAATTTTCTAAAATCGAAGTGTATAGTGCTTATTTTCCTAATTATTATTTTGATGTAAAACCAACCTCTAATATTAAGGCTGTGGCATGATGTAGTATTGTATTACAGGATACTGACATCTAGTTATTAAAAAAATCATGAAATTATGTGAACTTTAGGCGTTGTAAGTACTACGTATACGCATAGCAATTTATTTTATTGAAAGCTTTATATCATTTTTAATATTAAAAAATATTTTTTTATATTTACTCTGTCAAAGTGAAGAGAAACTGCTTAGTCTCCCATGGAAACACCTTGCGATTGCCGGGCCCAAAGCTTTGCATAGTAAGGAGCTCAGAGTAGTTCCACTCTTCGAGCTCCCCTCTTTTCCTATCCTAATTAGAAGTTATCCTAAAAGTGACCTTTAATGTACTTTCAAGAAACATTTTTGTCGTGAGCTTTAATTTTCCACGGTAAAATTTCAAAACTAAATAACTTAGTGTGCTTCGCGTCGACATTCATGAGGAACGAAATCTTTTTATTTAAAACTTGAAATTAGCACTTATTATTCAGTGTACACAAGAATAATTTGTATACTTTAATAAGTATTTTTGAGGCCAGTCGTGGCGCAGTGGTACAAAGTGTGACTGTAAAACCGACTGGTTGTGGGTTCGATCCCCACTCGAGGAGATGAAATATTTACTTAAATTTATATTTTCATTTCTTCGCTCTGGTGTCGAGGCAAAGCGCGGCGTTGAGTTCTGCCACTCAACACGCAATACCTCCAAATTTCGGCAGAAAGTGGGGAACGGAGTGTCTTAACACTAGGTTCCCTCTGCCTACCCTGCTGTGTGCGGGATATAGCGTGAAGCTAATTTAATTTAATTTAATTTTTTTTAATAAGTATTTTCATATTGTATACCTGTATACCTTTAAATTTATATAAAAAATTGGACACATTACCAAAATAATAAGAGTACAAAATGTTCGCTGTGCTCGTTATTCAAAACACACAAATAATACTGCTTCGTAAAAAATAATCATAAAATAAAAATAGCCATAACATTAGACTCACGCCTCTGTATTGTCGTCTCTGGACTCAGACCGCTCGGCGGCGGCCTGCCCTCGCCGGTGCCGCCCGCGCTGCTCGTCGCCCAGGCCGTAGAGGCCGGCCACTGCCGCCATGCTGGCCTGACCTCCTTACACCGTTCCACAATCACATAGTCATCAACACACCTCCATGATAACACCCCGACACGTCCATAGTTACTAGTGCACCATCAGTGTCTATATCTAAGTTAAATTTTTATCTAAGTCGAAAAATTTGGACGCCTTCATTGGTACAGCACATTTTAAACATCACAATTGAATTATTGTAACTCGTTATTATTAACTAAGCTTTATTGTTATTGTATTGGCCACGTTTGATTCATGTCGCTCGTGAACGTTTCGCTTGTAAGCATCTGTTAAATCGTATCGAAAAATATATTATAGCATATTGGATATTTATTACTGTAGTCGTTTGTTAATTATGTTGAATGGTCGAGCCCGGGCTGTATTGTTTAATAAGCAGTGTAATTTAGGAGTTTCTTTTATATATCGTAAGTATTACAGTTTAAACTAAAAAACCGTAGATATACATTTTTTTATTATGTTCTAATATATATTTCTAGGTCCTCTAAATAATTGTTTTAACTTTAACTAACTCTAACTAACTCTATTACAAATATATATATATATATATATATATATATATATATATATATATATATATATATATATATATATATATATATATATATATATATATATATATATATATATATATATATATGTATATTAAGTTTTTAATATTTAAAGTAACCTACTGTTTGTTACATTTACAAAATAAACTACGTACATGAAGAAAGTCAAGAAATATTTATCTTTAAAACGTTAAAGAACATAACGTATGTATGAGGGAAATTGAATGCAATATGAGGGTAGAGCTATTTTATTAAAGCAAGTAAAATAAATGGTCTCCAATCGACGTTGAGGTCGACGAGTGCAAATCGTGATTTATTTACATCCTATAGCGAAATACGATCATGTGCTACTCTACATATATGTAGTAGATACTTGTATTATAGAAGAATGGCGTAACGTATTAATAATTATTATAACTATGATGTTGAGTTTAAGTTTTTTGAAGCTTTCGTGGCACAGCGGCGCATAGTCTGACTGTACACGCGGTTGTGGTTTCGATTCTTACTTGGGGGAATGAATTGGTTTCATTTCCACGCTCTGGTAACGAGGCTTGAATTCCGCTACTGTCACGAAAATTGGACGAAAAGTGGAGATCGGAGTGTCTCAACATTAGGTTCCCCCTGTCTTCTATGATATATGTGGGATACAACATGAAGGTAATAAAATACGAAGCATGAATAAAAAAAGTGACAAGGGAAAAAATATGTGTCCTTTCTAGGTATTTCTTCTTTTTATCTGTCTCAAAAGACTATTCTGTCAGGTAAATGCAAGTACACCATTATGATTAAGTAGTTTAATATAATGCCTTTATGACTGAATAATGATTTATATATATAATATATATATATAATATATATATATATATATATATATATATATATATATATATAGGTACCATTCCGAATACATTTATTATACATTGACTGACAAGACCTCAATATTATATTAAGTACTCCGTTATAAAGTGTATTTATTCCTCTCAATTAATTTTAATACTTTAAAGACTACTAATGCCCTGTAAAGCACGCGATTTTGTTTAATCTTTTAAAAATTTAAAGAAGTTAATATAATATCTATTACAACTATCTATACAAAAAATTGTAAAAAAATATTTAAAAAAAATGACCCCTCACTTTCAGCTGTACGTAACTATTAAATAATAGTTTTCATATAAATAAAATTAAAACATGTGTCGTGCCAAAGAAGCCTCAATAACTATCATAGATCATAGATCATAATCTAGAGCAACCTTGTGTTTATAATTCCATATGTAGCTATAGGACGGATTAAATTTTCTCACTAAGGTATTATTATGACCATATTCAATTATTATTAGTTTATTTCTGTTATTTTTTTTAAGAAAATGAAGAATCTCTAGTGTTAATAGCACCCATTAAATTATTATTAAATAGGCTTCCTAATTGATATCGCACTTACTTATAATAAAATAGTAACGGAGCGGTGTCTGTACATGGATATATAAGAAAAAATGCTACTTTTGTGTTTAGTTAATGCTTTTATTAATGTAACAGAATGTTTTATTTCTGTCTGTCTGTTTATATAGGCTTAACCGATTTTGAATGTAGTTTTCGCTTTTGGTTTCTGGCAAGCTTCACTTAACATATAGTTTTTCAATTTGGTTTTATTTCAATCCGTTTACTAATAAAATATTTATGTCAATATAAAGAGTAGCATACGACAATATTGCTACAAAAAAAAATATCCTAAATTTTACTTAGCAATGTTACTATTAACAATATTTTAATATTGTCTTTAAAATTATAATGTTATTACATCACGAAACTAACTGAGATGAGAAAATTTATAATTGTGTTGTTCAAACGGGCGAAGCCACACGGTGGCTACTAGTTAATAATAAATATCATATGTTTCAGTAGCCGTAAAAAATAAACGACACGTTATACGGATGCCAATAAAATATTATTGCGTTGTTGAGGGGTAGATAATCGTTTATAGGAATAAAAGTTACAACACAAGAAAATAATTGAATCTAGTAAAAATGCTATGAGATACAATTCCCGGTAAATCTCATTTGAAAAGCAAATTATTTTGTTAATAAATTTTAATTAATTTTTCGCTTTTGTATATTGATAACATTGTTAAAACATGCTTAATTTTTTTTCTGTCTGTACGTTAGTATTTCTTTTATCAGTTGAACTAATTATATTTTGTATCTGTTAATAAGTATAATAAGTATTATGTTAAATAGTTATTATTTATTGGATCTTAGTAAAAAAAGTATCTGTTTAATCAGAACTTTCAATATTGTCAACAGCTGTAACTTTCTATCAATTTTCAATGACAATGTACTTATGAACTACAATTTTGTTTCTAAGATTGTATATAATAAAATATTTTTGGAGAAAGGAAGTACAGCTTTTGCGTTGTCAATAACTGTAAATGTTAGAATTATTGTTAAAGCTCAGTGCCTTGTGAAACCTTGAAAACAAAGTCCAAAAAGGTTTTAATCATGACCGGTAGGCGATTGCTGAAGCTAAATATTTTTCAGTGTAATAAGGGTATTAATAAATACTTTTTCTAGCCCGTTGTGGCGCAGGTATAAGATTGTGACTGTAAGTGGAACAGGTTGTGGGTGCGATTCCCTAATTATATTTTTTTTCACTGTGGTGTCGACGCAAAGTACTGAGTTCCGCCACTCAACTCGCGATGCCTCGAGAGTTCCGCAGAAAGTGTAGAGCTAAATGTCTTAACACTAGGCTTAACCTTCTTGTGCTTGTTCCTATGCTTACCCTGCTACATACTTAAAACAGAGTGAAACTAAAAAAATATCTACAATCAGCTATATACAGAGTCTGGACCGGAAGTATTTATTTAGATTTTACATAATACAGGCACATATCTATATAAAATCATTACAAGCATAAGAGGGTTAGTGCAGATGTAGCCTTCACACCTCGGAGACGACCCACATAGAGGTGCTAATCCAATATACTTTAAGCCTTTGAGCATGGTCGAGTTGTAGATTGTCTGAAGCATTAGATGTTGCTATTTCCGTTGTAAAGTAATATAATATCAAGGAATTGTAATAATTGTGAGTAGATATGCATATTATATTTATTATATTATCTTCATTAATTCTAGTAGTATAATGTCTGAAAATATATGTTAAATATTATTTATTATATAATAAGAGACTAACAAACTACTGTTTATTGCAGAGAAAGGTTACGTGTAATCCCTGAGTATAATATTTAGATATGTTGCATAACATAATTAAGTTAACTTCACGTAATTTAACTTAGCCTCACGCTGTAGTTAGAGAGAACAAAATTCTTCACTTTGGCGGGACTCGACGCCGCGTTTTGCCTCGATACTATAGCGATGAAATGAAAATATATATAAAAAAAAATAACCGTAGCGACGAAATGAAAATATAAATTTAAGTAAATATTTCATTTCCTCGAGTGGGAATCGAACCCACAACCAGTCGCGTTTAGAGTCACACACTTGTGCCCCTACGTCTACGACTGGCTTTCTTGGGCTTTATTCTGATATTTAGTATTTAGATGGTAATTGCCACAGGTATTAAAGTCATAACTGTGGTTCAAAATAAACACCACCTTATAAAGCCTCGTTTGCGTGCAACAACTGTGTCCATTTTATTTAGCGTTTCAATTAGCTTCATTGTATAATGTACTTTATAAAAGGTGATAATATGTTAAAATTGTATATGGAATTAATATTTTCATCCATCTTATACTCTCTTCAAAATACTTCTCTTCTTGATTAAGAAAAAATTAAATTGATTTGTTTGTCCGTTCAACTATTTATCAATGACGCGTAGCACATGATTATATGCTTAAGTTTTTTAATGAAAAGTTTTTTAATGAAGTTTTTTTTATCTGTGAATTTTAACTCATTTTAAAATTAAATAACTTGGTGTATTGATAGAGATATTTATTGATATCCCATTATTACAATAAATGTTGAATTGACTTTAACAGTTTTTAAGTTATTAATAAATAAATTGAGGCCAGTCATGGTGCAGTGGCACAAAGTGTGACTGTAAAAGGCTGATTGTGGGTTCGATCCTCACTCGAGAAAATGAAATATTTATTTACATTTATATTTTCATTTGTCTGGTATTGAGGCAAAGCGCGGTATTGAGTTCCGCCACTCGACTCCCAATGCCTTCAGAACTCGGTGGAAAATTGAGAACGGAGTGTCTTAACACTAGGTTCCATCTGTCTAACCTGCTGTGTGCGGGGTACAGCGTGAAGCTTTTATGTTTAAATTATAAATATATTTATGTCCTCAGATCGCAAAAAAAAAAATGCTCCCACAATATATCCACCGAACAACCGTTTTGTAATAATAGAAGCAGTTTTGAACACAATGCTTGCATCATGTACTTCGTTTTAGATACACGTGATATTTTCAGAAGAGTATTGTTTCCCATGAATGAATTCAAAACGAAAAGATATTCTGGTGCCGTTCTATCTGCTTCTGATCTATTCTCTACGTGTCTGCGTGATATATTTTGTTTCACGTTCAAAGCTTCACCATTTCCGTTTTTTTTTGTAATTACTTTAAATTATTAACATATATATAAACATTATATGAAAAAAATATCAAGCTGAAAGTATTGCGTGGCGGACCTCAACGCCGCGCTTTGCTTCGAAACCAGAGTGAAGAAATAAAAATATTAAATAGTTAATTTTCTCAACGACTCTTACGAGTGGGGATCGAACCCACAGCCTATCGCCTTTACAGTCACATGTTTGAGACCCTGCGCTACGACTGGCCTATAAAATTAATAAAAATAATTTTATGATATATCCAATGCAATAACACGATTTCCATCATAATTGAAATAAAATTAAACGGTAACGCTACTAAATTGCTGTTAAAAACATTACTTTATTCTGTCGTGTGTGGATATTTAATAATATAATTGGTTCATTGCGTGCACAGTTTAGTGAATTTTGATGGCTTTTACAATTGATAGATATGTTGAGGAGTTAAAAAAATAATATATTAAATCGACTTAAGATCAAGGGAATTCTGTTGTATGTGTGGCTTCACGCTATTATTAAATACGTTTTCTTTCCTAACCTCACTGTAAAAATTGATGAAACGATGAAGAGAACGAAATATTTCACAACACAAAAAAAAAGTTTCATTTTTATTGTCCAATATAACAAAGTTTCATATGATACTTAAATAAAAAAACACGTTTAATTTTTAAGTTAAGAGGCATAAGCCTCCGTTCCCGTTAAAACACTTCCGTTCCCGTTAAAACACTTCCGTTCCCGACTTCCCGCCGAATTCTGGACGTGTTGAGTGACCGAGCGAGCAATATTAGTAAGTACCTATTATATATTTCATTTCCTTGAGTATGAATCGAATCCATGACCTATCGCATTTTGCAGTCGCAGTTGTGCATCTGCGTTACGACTGGTCTCAATTTCATGTAATTGCTAAATTTATTTAATGTAAAGGCACTAACGAGCCCATCAGGACCCGGTGGCACAAGGATATACTGTAAAGGCAACAGTTGTAGATTCGATTCTCACTCGGGAGGAAATAATATTTAATATTTTCATTGCCTCTGGTAAGGAAGCAAAGCGCGGCGTTGAGGTTCACCACTCAACACACAATGCCTTGAGAATTCTGCGGAAAGTCGGGAACGGAAGTATCTTAATGGGAACGGAGTGTCTGGATACTAGGTTCCCAGATTAGTTAGAATTCAACATCTAGTTATTTAAAATAGAATTTATTCCATAATAATAAATTAATTAGTTTGATAGAACAATGTAGCAAAAACGCGGCGTTGTGTTCTGGCACTTAACAAGCAACGTTCCTAAAATATGTAGGATGTGGAAGAGAAGTGGATAAGACAAAACGAAAAGTAAAGACAAACGCTTACTTAATGCGCAAAGATTAATTTCGTTGACACAGATATTAAAATCTTAATAGAATAATAAAGAATATAATCCACATTTTTAAATTTATGAAGTTACATTTAATTTTCTACAATTTAAAGTTGAATTTGGAGAGTCAAAAAATTGGCTCAAATTTAAATTCAATTCGTAGCTAGTCGTAGTGCAGAGGTACGAGACGGGTTGTGGGTTCGATCTCCATTTTAGGAAATTAAATATTTAATATTTTCATTTCTTTGCTCTGGTGTGCAGAGCGTGGCGTTTATTTCCTTCGCTCAACACGCAATCCAGAAATGTAATGTACAATTAAATAAGAGAAAAAAATCTTGAATATGAAGCATTGTACACATAGTGAAAGGTTTTGTTCCGTATGAAGCCTAAATCAATTTATTGGAGCATACAGAGATTTATTTAAATTTTCTACCGAACACAGCATGTTCTATATTACGTGAGTTAAGGCTGGTAATATAGCTATAAAGTGAGTTGTACGATTGCTTTAAAGAATTTACGAGATCGATACGTTTTTTCGAAACCATAATATGATTAGAAATGTTTTTTGTATATAGTATTTTAGTTGTAATAAATATTACATTTAATTATCTAATTAAATATGTTTTTTTTTGTTCTGTAATAAAAACATTTTGGCGAGTAAAGGCCTGCTAATAGTGGACTATGAAAACGAGTTCCAAATCCCACGATATTACATCCCTCGAGAATGTAGTAAGATTCCACAATTTTTCGTCTTCCCTAATCACGAAACTAACAGATACTAACAAAAAAATGTGAAATTTAAATACAATTGTAAAAAAAAAACTAAAAAAACTACTGTATAAAACTAAAAAGAAAAAAATAAGCCCGAATCAGAGGTTCATTACGCTTAACAGCGGGGACCTATTATTCAACCAATTAAATCTTTACAAGGAGCCCTGTAAAATTTAAATTGTATGGTTTCTACTGTTAATCCTAATGAACTAATGGGCTTGTTGTATCTTTTCAGTTTTATACAGCCAGGTTTTTTTTTAATTGTAACCAATTTTTCCAAAATAATATTTAATAAATAATGTACTTTCATTCATAAAAGAATTGAGTCTTTAATGTCATTACAATAGAAGTGTATATACCGTGAGTAAATGTGTTTATTAACATTATATGTAGAAAACAAAAGAAAATCATCACATTAAGACTATACTTTTGGTAATAAATGACGACGTTTGAATATTTTTGCACATACATACTAATTTACTAGGAATTAGATCATTTTATAATATTATTAATGAAGTAAAACTCTAAACAACTGATAAGGTTAATCTATGTGCGTAATCTTGGTATCTATTTCGAACTTTGACTTCTACACATTATAACTTGAACTTATCAATTCATACCTATCCTACGTACCTACTTATTTTCGTCGTATTTTAGGGATACTTAGAGACAAAAGCGGTGGCGGATTCCAATGTCAATCTAATCAGACCAGGGACAATGTCTAACTAGATTATATCTCGATTATATTTTCCTCTGTACGAACTAGTGAAAAACATTTCAACCTTGATATGGTGCATTTGTAATATTTGATTTTGTTGTTGAGTCATTGATGGCTGATAAATATAATAAGAGTACACTAAAACTAAAAACAGGTTTGATAAAGAGTAGAGAAAAGGAAAATAACTAAATATAAAAGGAAATGCGATAAAAAAAATTAAATCTTTATTAAATTACTATCGTCCACAAAGCTCTTTATATACTGGAAAAAAGTGATTATTGGCAATTCAATATACGCTACAAAAATCTGTTTAAAATAATATTTGTTCACTTGGACGTGTATCTTCTACTATTCTTTTATTTGTAGCATAAATATATTAATTATGTTGGTAATTTTTCGACATAAAATATAAGTAACAACATACCGTCAGCGAGGTCTAAGTTGAGCTATATGATTGTGTGAGTGATCAACTGTTCATATATAGTGTATGTGTGAGGTCGGCAGTCGAGCGCGGCGTATCTTTTTCTGAAAATGTTGGTGATGCAGTGTCAGGTATAGAAAACAGAATTGATATATTTTTTTGTTTGATTTTTTTATTCATCTCTGACAATAAACTTTATTTTCAAAAGCTTTCCACTTTTATCAATCACTCACACAAATGCAAAGCTCAGCTTTGTCCTCTTAGACTGTACAAGTACAGAAAAATAAAATAAAACATACTTCTCCTGTTTCTCTATTTGCTCGCTCGCGTTCCTAATATTTAAACATGTTAGGAACCTTAAAAAAATCATTATTGCAGTATTATTAATGATTGAATGAAATTGTCGGTACATCATGAAACATTCAATGTTAGACTAGTCGTGTTTGCTGACCGACTGCCTTTAAATTGAAGTACGCAAAATTAATCCCTAAAGGATTAATTATCGTCTTGCGATATCTACGGTCTTAGCGAACGGGATATTGTCGTATTATAGAATTTGTGCTTTAATTTTGATATTTTATTTAGTGGTTGCTCCTATTTCTTTTACTTACTTTAGGAGGTTACAGTAATATGCAATATTATATATTTTTAAGCGTCACAATTTATCACTAGCAGAGTCGCTAGGGAGATTGGAGAGGCATATGCTACAGTATACAATATATGACGTTAATTTTATATACTGAGGCCGTCGTGGAGTTGGGGCACAAACGTGTGACTGCAATGCGACGGTTGTAGGTTCGATTTCCACACGTGGGAAAATATTTATATACATAAATAGATAAATGTATCAAGTAAATTCGTGATGTAAAAAAAATTTTTAAAAGTTAGTCAAAAGTTCAAACATATAGTAGTTTCTAATCGAGTTACTACTAGAGCCTAATCATTTTACGTATCCATAGGAAGTCTGGGAGTAATGATCATTACAAATCAGTGTTTATATAGTTTTTGAAAATCTGGTTTTATAGCGACTGGTTTTCTGGCTTTATGGTTTATTATAGTGACTCTCGTCTATCGCGACATTTGTAAATTACGTGTTTTGTATTCAACAAAGGCATCTGTTATTGTTTACTTGCTAACAATAAAAAATTAAAACAGAGTCTTAGTTAACTCTACAAATATACCTATGCATAAATAATTTGTTAACTATGTATTTATAGGATAAATAAAGTGTGCAAAAAATACTGTTAAACAGTATTTTTTATTAATTCTTTTTAGTAAATTGATTGTTTAATAGTTAAAAGTCTAAAATTTCTCTTTAACTGTATTTGTACATATAAATACAGTTACACTGCGGAAATCAAACCCACAACCATCTTACATCTTCATAGTCGTTCGCTTCATAAATAATATGCCTATACAAAACCGCAAATTTTACATGCTATATTTTTATAACCACAATTACCTATTAAGTTAAATAATATTTCTTCAAATACATTCCTTTCCCGAGGCAACCACTGACTCTAAGTAAAATACGTTTGCCCTTATTTCAGATCAGACCGTCGACTACGATACGACGATATCTGAATATGCAAAACAATTGAAATACTTGACAAATGCCAATGTTGAATCTCATTCGTATTATTTTGACCTCGTCATACTTACGATATTGAACGTATAATTAAAAAGTTGAGAATAAACTTTCAATGTTCAACATCTGTTGAACTATAAAAAAATATAATTATCTACTAATTATATGAGTTTCGATTATATAGTAAAATTGTTTCCAAAAATTGTTGTAAAATCTATAAATAAGTTTTAGGTAACGATTGACTAAAAAAAAAAAAAAACTAAACTAAGCTAGTTTCTCTTTCTAGCGGGGTAGTCAGAGAATCATAATTAATTAAACCTATACCTTTCACAGCAGTAGTAGTAAAATAAATAGTTGTTGTGCTGTATGTATATATGTGTGAATGTTACAGGTTCGATTTCGTTCGAATAGAAAACATATGAATATTTAAATATGAAAGAAATATTGTTATTTATATAATTAATATAAATAAACATTCACATATATACAACACAGACAAGACAACAACAAAAAAAAGAAACTTACAATAATTTTCTTAAATTTAAAAACTTATTAAAGATTTATGTAAATATAGTATTTCAAACGACAGTGCCTCAAATACTTGTTATTATTCGAATATAGAACGTCATATCCGATAGTTTCTGCATAGCCTCAAAACCGAAACAAGTCAGATATGCCGTCGAATTTGCGAGTCAACTGTGGCATTATTCAAGCAGGAATTCAGATGGGTTGAATTTAAATTGTTATCTACCTATATTTTTCATTCAAAAGACAAAATTTGAATGGTCCAATAATCAAGCCAAACTCTCGTGCCAGTCGAGCACTGGCCATCTTTGTAAGGTTCAAACATCGCATGAATATATTATTAGCTTTTCTTATATATGCGTAAATAAAACTGGAACTGACTGACAAAACGGTAAGGTAACTGATATACACAGACGTCTACGCATAGATTAAACCAGTAAATTTAAATCGTAACATTTTGAACATACGTTATTAATATGGGTTGAAAGTTTGTATGAAATATTGACGTTTCCAAATAGTTTACTATAAGTTACATTTTACTGCAAGAAAAACAATATTATGTAAATCAACGTTCACGCGCGAAAAAACCGCAAGAGGCAACCCGGTTGTGTTATGTTTACTTTTTAAATACATATATTTTTTTAAAAGTATAACGGTAGATAATTTCATTGGATTTACAAAGTAAAGGTTTTAATTTGTGGTCCGTTAGGACCAGTACCGAGTTAATTAAAAAATATATATCTTTCATGAATAATATATATATATATATATATATATATATATATATATATATATATATATATATATATATATATATTACCACATGTAAAATGAAACTAGCGCCAAAGTACTTCATATATCTCGACTTTTCAATTCATTTTTGAAGTAATTTTGTATGAGACACTTATAGCACATGCATAGCTCCAACGTATTTTTTTTTATTAATTACGGGTGTTAAAAGAGGCAGTTCTTGGCGCAGAGACACAAAGTATTGTGCACGCGACTGGTTGTGGGTTCGATCCCCACTCGAGTTAGTGAAATATTTATTTAAATTTATATTTTCATTTCTTCGCTCTAGTGTTGAGGTAAAACGCGGCGTTGAGTTCCATCACTCTGCACGCAATGTTTCCAGATTTCGGTGGAAAGTGGGGAGCGGTGTATCTTAACACTAGGTTCCCCCTGCCTACCCTGCTGTATGCGGAATACAGCGAGAAGCAATTCTGAAATATTTTTTTTTAAATATTTGCGTTTTATATAAAAATAAATCATTTTTTGGCATAACAGTAGATATCAAATATTACGAAAGCAAAATTTGTAATTATATTTTGTAAAATTTTGTAAATTAGTTACATTATTTGTGCTCATAAAATTATACTACTCTCACTATTTTGATTTACCCTAAAAAAATAATAATGATTGATGAAACATAATGATAACAATGTAATGAACAATTCATCTATATATATATGTTAAAACTACTTTAAATAGCTGTTAAAAAACAAATTATGTTAGAGCATTTAATCAGCTATCCCGCACACGGCATTTTCCGCTGAATTATTGCTTCAGGCGTAGCGAAGAAATGAAAATATTAAAAATTAATAATTGATTTCCAATGTTTTTTATTTATAGAAATTTTTATTCTTTTTCTATCCTTTATAAGAAAGTTTTAAAAAAATATCAAAGAGTCCTTCAATATATCGATAAAAGAAACTGAAAAACAACTCAGCTCATTTTTTTGTCGGTCTGGACAAAATAAATGAATTTCGGCTTAGTGTAGCTTAGAGTCTGGAGCCACGAGTATATCTTTTTACTTTTTATACGTTTATTAACATTGAGCAATTGCAGTCCAAGTCAAATACCTAAATTGCTGATAACTGTATGGAAATAATTGAATTTTGAGCATATTAATAATTTAAAGCCTCAACTTAATTTACTTTTCATCCTGGTGTTTGTTTAACAGTTTATAGGTAAAAATAAAATATAAATATACAGTCAAATTACGTCTATAACTTGTATGTTATGTAAATAGATTTTCTCAGTAAAAAAACAAATATCTTATAAATAAATAATTTCCATTTATATTTCCAAATATTTTTTTTTTTTTTTTTAATCTAATTTAAGGGCTTTGTCGCTTAAATAAATATTTCATATCTATTACCTATTTTGACATGAAATTATTAATTGTCTATTTAACTTGTATTAAATGTTAATTGTCAATTTAACTTGCCGTGTTAGCTTGTTAGTATGTGAAGTCTAGCAACTTCAATTTCACCCACTTCCTAGCGTCTGATTGAGCCGAAATTTGGATTAGGTGAACTGAAGTAGTTCTGAAGAAAATTAAATTACTGATAATTAATACTGTTGTTAATATAAAATGGCCGCTGTAACAAAATGGCGAACTGCACAATGGCGAATTTGCCCCTCTAATATGGGTATCAAAAGAAAATGATTGATTTGTAAAACACAATACGACATAAAAAAATATTTATAAATTCGGAAGGTTTCTTTAAATTTATTTTCTATTTTATTTTATTGTATTTTTAATTGAAGTTAGTTTAATTAGAATTAAATAAAATTATAATGGCATATTCTTTTAAACATCTATTACTGCTCAAAGACTTTTATCCAGATATAAAGGAATATATATGCATTATTTCTCCACTCATATCTTGCTTATTGTGAAATCGAAAAAAAAAATAATAAATAAAAATAGATTAAAAAATAAATAGATAAAATTATATAAATATATAATCTCTGTAACTGGTTTGATCAAAACAAGATGTTAAATATTATTAAAATTATATAATTAATAGATCTACCTAAATTCCATAGAAGCTGCGAAACGCTGAGAAGTAAATGTTGTTGTACAAGACTAATAATGCTATTAGTAATTCATTTATCTCGTGAGCACCCGCTATACCGGGATAGTAAGCCTAAGTCTATCACGATGCTTTATTAGGTTATTTGTTGACTGCAAAATCTGATCAATATATCGAAGCGGTAGTATTTTGTCAAACAAACTATATTACACATTTTGATAGTTGATATGGATTGCATTTCTAATTACTAATATGTGGTGTATGTAGATTGGTACTGGTTGGTTGTGTATTTTGTTCTTTTGTTCTAAGAGCGAAAATTCTCGCATTAAAGTTTTGTACAAAATAATTGGGGTAAAAGTTGGGGTTAAATGCGTCGTGGCGCAGTGGCATAACGACTGACTGTAAACGCGATTGTTGTGAGTTCAATTTAAGCTCAGGGATGTTTTTTTTATGTTCACTATAGTAATAAGGCAAAGCGCTGCGTTGAGTTCCGCCACTAGACACGCCATGCCTTGAAAATTCGGCAGAAAGTGAGGATTGGCACTTGGTTCCCCTGCTATATGAGGGATATAAAGAATTCTTAATATTTATATATTAAGCAAGTATATTAATATTTGGCTTTGGTGAACTACCTGTTACTATTATAACACACTGTGTTCTGTTTATTATTGTGCATTTTTTTAAATGTAATTTTTATTGGTAAGCCAGCTTTATGAAATCTTTTTTGATTCTATGAAACTAATTAGACATAGGATCTTAAAGAAACCTCTTTCTTGAATGACTATACACTTGTTGCTCTGCCCTTCGGATGATATTCAATGAGCTCGAGTATCTTACTTCACCATGGAGCACGCTTTTGATACTTTTTGCATATGTCAAGTATACCTACATTGTGGATATTGTCGATGCCTGCATATCTAATATGTATATTCGTAGGTGCAAAATGCACTTGATGATAATATTTTTTTTTACATTATTTCTATTAAAAAATCTATTTGTATCCTGCACATAGCGGGGTAGGCAGAGGGAACCTAGTGTTAAGACCCTCCGTTCCCCACTTTTAGCCGAACTCTGGAGGCATTGCGTGTTGAGTGATAGAACTCATCTATTATGATGGGAGTTACTTGGTGCTTAATAAAGAATTTTGTATAAATAATTTTTCACCTAATTATCCCACAAAACACGTAAAATTTTATAACCAGTACCCAGCGTCTAATAATCTAGCCGTTTCTGGAAAATTTATAAATGACTAAGATTTAGTGTCTATTTATTAAACTTAAGGAGTTAACATTTTCCCAAAAACCCTTAATTCATCTTGAATAAAATATTTGAATAGGCTCGTGCGTCATTTCCCCGTTTACTGTTAACTTGATTGTAAACACTCGTTAGTCGTTACGAAATTACAAAAGCGGAAGAGTAATCAGCTTTAACTTTTGAGCCCAGCCCAAAGTTGCCCTAAACCCTATTAGTTAAGAAATTTTATACTGTTCTTATTATCTTACCGAGGTCGTTGTAGCGCAAGAGTACAAGGGCGTGACTCTAGGGCGATGGTTGAGGATTTAATCTCCACTCGGGGGCACGAATTATTATTTATTAATACTTTCATTTATTCGCTCTGGTACCAAAGAAAAAGCTCGCAGTTGAGTTCCGTCAGTCAACACGCAATGCTTCGAAAAAATCGGCGGCAAGTGGGGAATGGAGTGTCTTAACACCAGGTTCCTTCTGCCCACTCTGTTATTTGCGAAATACAGTGAATCTGACGAAAAAAATATATATAATGTTACATCTGTAAATATGTTGAGATGAAATAAAAAAGCATATCATTTAAATGCCTAAAAATATCAATTGGCAAAATAATAGTAAATTTTTTTCATAACTTATATAACTTTATTTAAAAAATATTTTAAAACAACTTTAGACGAATTGGTCACTGGGGAAGTAATATGATTTCTTTAAAAAAATGGCAAAGAAAATAAAAAAAAATCAATGTTTCTAAGTGTTTTACATGACATTGATATGCGAATCATATTAAATAAACAATTCCCTATAAAGCATATGTTCTGGTACGATTTAATAATTTAAACTTTTATAAGCCAAATAATATTTTTAAGTATTCATTATTGAAATTCTTCAAATATAATGAAATTGAAGCGATCACAGGTTGTGGTTGGTAGTGCGGGTCTGAGATGTAGAAAATCGATGTAGACCACGCGGTATTGCGACCTTCACATAACAACTTACGCGTAAGGCCAGGCCAGTTATTTTTATTTAGCACTTTGTTAAGTTATTTTTTTGTATGTAATTTTCAGTTGAATATTTAAAAGTAAAAGCAAAATTTTGATTTGGATATTTAAAAACTGAGATTTACCTGGATTACATTTAAAACATATTAAAAAGATTTAATTAAAGTTTATTTAAGATTCATTTAAATCATTAAACTTGTTAAAATTTCATACATAGTTATATATTAATAGTACAACACGGATTTCAATTTATATTCAAATATAAGTAGTTTTTTTTAAAAGAAGAATTTATTTTTACACAAACACTGACTCTAGGTATCAATTATAACTAGTCACAATTGAAAAATCGAAACCAAATTTATTAGAAATATTTACAAATGCGTCTTATGTCGGTTAAAACGAGTTACGCGAACCAGAGTAACTAACAATGAAGTACACTATATAATGTAGTTTCAAAGGTGACTGCCGTGACTCTAAAAATAGGTCGACGTCGACACCCCTCATAACACTTTCATGAAAGGATGATCATTAAAAGGTATGATTCTTTTTGGTAGGTACGTATTTAAGTCAAAATATGTCAAAGTAAACTTTTAAATGGTTTACGCTACAATACGTTGAAAATGTCTGTATGTTTGTACGTAACGTGAATAATATCGTGAGTTTAAAATAGATATGTTGCTCTCAGTGTTTATAATTCGAAAACGTTGAAAATTTAATTCCTAAGATGTGAAACTTACATTTAAAAGGTTTTGAATACTCTAATAGATGAAATAGATAAAATTGACTTATAGTAGTAGATTTAAAAATATTCGATTCAAATTATATCACAATTTTTATGGTCCAAAATTAGTTTTTGGTTAATGTTAAGTTAAACTACTTTCTGATCGCTGAAGAATATAACGCAGTGAATAACAAGGTGCTACACTATAGGTTTTTTTAATCAGACCGAGGCACTAGGAGTGCTGAACGCCGTACATTATGTAACTAGACCAAGGAAAAAAAAGTATTTAAGTATGGAAAAGAAAATAAACTATAAATCTTTATTTTTACTATATAATACTATATTGTGAAAATAAAGATTTTATTTTACAAAAAAGATATATTAAATTAAAAAATTATGAACTACGTCACTGTTATTTAATGAATTGGTTGAACGATATAAGTGGGCGTCCGCTTTAGTTTGAGGAAAAATGCTTCTTTATATCCGGCGGATGTTAGTTTGTTCTTCTACTTATTGAACGCCTATTATCTTATTGCTAAACGTTGAAAACTTTTTCTACGTTTTATGTTTTAGTCGTTTTTTTATTTAGTTTCGTAGAAGCAAAATTATGTATGTAGAATCTCCTGTCTTTTCTGAAGAAAAGTATAAGATTTTTTTTCTATTAAAAAAGAAGCATATATAATCTGTACTCTGCATAAAGATTATAGATTATTTATATTTTTATTCAGTGTGGAAGCGGCCCGTCGTGGAGCAGGGGCACAAAGTGTGACTGTAAAATCGACTGGTTGTGGGTTCGATCCCCACTTGAGGAAATTAAATATTTATTTACATTTTTATTTTGATTTCTTCGCTCTGGCGTTGAATTCCGCCACTCAACAAGCATTGCCTCCAGAATTCGACAGAAAGTGGGCAGCGGTGTGTTTTAACACTAGGTTCCCTTTGGTTACCCTGCTGTATGATATGGGATACAGCGTGGAGCTGATTTAATTTTGGTTTAATTTAATTTTTAATTCAGTATCGACTATAGAGGATACACTTAAATGCATACAATGATCTATACATATAATAAAATTGTAATTGACGACAGTCTGTCTGTACATAATTAGTCTTATAGAATTAGATAATATCTTTATAATTATAATGTTATAAGACTGCAAAAGCGGGCAAAGCCATGAGCGGGCTGCTAGTTATCATTTTTTTTCAGCTTCAAACTGTATTCCGTATGTAGCAGGAAAGGCAGAGGGAGCTCGAAGGAGTAGTTAAGACACCCCGTTCACGGCTTCCGCCGAATTTTAGAAGCATTGCATATTGACGAAATGTAAATATTTAATTTCATCAAGTGAGAATCGAACCCACAACGTGCCGCGTTTACAGTCACACGGTAGTACCCGTGCGCCGCGACTGAAGTCATAAATAAAGACTTCTCTCATAATTACTTTAATGACGTTCTTCCAGTAGAAAAAACAAAATAATTTTCTTCCCAAAAGAAACCATTGAACATTTCATTCAACCAAACGTGATCACCATATTTTTCTTTTTTTCTAAGAAAACTCAATTTGCATAGTTCGTACACTTTCAAGAACGTCAACAAATTGATTTTATCTAGCTACTAAGAAAGCATACAGTTTTTAAAACAGTTTTTAACTAAAATAGAAATATTAATTATATAATATAAAGTATGAATCAATAATCATATCGCGTGTAGCAACAGATCCATAATATCGGCCATTATTAGCTTACGTGGATTCCGTGGCTATTATCAATTTTGTAGGGTTTCTTGCATATGATGGTATTTCGCATTGTGGTAAGCATATTGTTAGCACCGCAACAACGTAGACGTACGTTATTGATGTTATTTATACATGCATAATTAATATATAAAGTTATAATACATTGAATGTATCTATTATCTATCATATATTGTTTTCTTTTTTTTTGCAGCTTCAGGCTGTATCCCGCGTACGGGAGGAAAGGCAGAGGTAACCTAGTGTTAAGACACTCCGTATCTCAGTTTTTGAAGAATTCTGGAGACATTGCGTGTTCAGTGGTGGAACTCAATGTCGCGCATTCACTCGATATCAGAACGAAACAATAAAAATATTAAATATATTATTTCCTCGAGTGGGAATTGGAACCGCAAACTGTATTTACAGTCACACTTTGTGCCATGCATCACGACTGGCGTTCAAAGAATGTATTATATATATAAAAAAATATCGCAGAAATGTATGTACGCGCATATCATTTAAAATACAGCATCGATTTGGATTAGGTTTTTTTTTCTAGTGTTCGTATTTGTTACATCAAGGTTTGTATATTTTTTTTGTATAAAATTTGAAAATATTAACAGATTTTTTTAAAAAAGAATAATTTTATGTATAATCGCAATAGGTCGAGCTCCCAGTGCATAAAAATGCAGCTATTTTTTTTATGAAACTTATTTTTAATGACAATGAGATATGATAGTAGAATATATTACACCAGGGTTGCCTGGAAGAATCGTGCTGCAATCACCTTTGATTAAATTTATGGTAATTCGTTTTTGTTGAAAAATTGCACTCATATGTTTATTTTGTGAATACTTGATTATTTGAAAATTTCAAATATCGTATAAGGAATTCGAAAACAATGGTTGCCACCTCTCAGTATGCTATAACCCCAGGATTGCCTGGTTTAAGAAATTTACTTAATGTTGATAATTTGCACTCATATGTTTTTTTAGTAAATTAGATATCATATTAAAGCTTTTTCAGGGAAAAAATATGAAAAAAGGAAATAGTTAATATATAATATTTTTATGAAAAAAAAGTATGCATTCAGCATACTTAGTTAGGTATATACTTAGCCTGCAAACTTTAGTTAGTAATTTTTTTACTCACGTAATCATCATCAAGGCAAGAAGTGAGAATTTGCAGTACAAATAAAGGAAAACGTAAAAAATGACTTTTTAAATTTATAACAAAGAAGATTATCCTCGTGGGACGATTCCGACTGCACTTAACCGTTATTTATTATATAAATTATTTTAAAACTCACACATAATAATTATGCTTTTAAAATTTCGATTACTTAATTATTTTACGTTGAGTAGTTTTTGTGTTTTCAATATTATTGAAAGCAGTTATTAAATGTGGTATACTAACTAATAAAAGTAATTACAGCTGGAGCTCAGTTCTAGGATATTTCACTTCGCCATGCATGGAAAAAATGTATATAAATATTATTATTAGAGTACTCAAAAAAGTGAAAATACATTTCACCCGAAAATTAAAAAGAAAACGAATTTGAAAAGATAAACGTAGTTAACTCTTTTTTGAAGATACTGGAAAGATTTAGAAAGTTTCACTTTTAAAAGTACTCTAATAATAGTTATCTATATTTTAAATCTTATTAGTTTCTATTAGATACTTTAAACTTAAGAAAAGTCAGTCTTTGAAAGTGTCTCTACATCTCTATATAGAAACTAACTCTAGTCTAGTATCATGTATAAGAAAATTAAATTAAAAAATATTAAAAAACAATATTTCTAAAATGAATGCCATACAAAGATATTGAAGTTTACGATTAAAAGTTTATTTAATAATAGCTATTTTATAAAGCGTTTGCAACAACAACACAAACATTGTGATTGCTGTTGCATTAATAAAATATTGATCGACAACTCGGTCGTGTCGTAGCTGGTGGTAGATCGACGTGCCTGTCATTGTATCATACAAATTACTTATATAACTTTGTGAACCGAAATAGTAGAGTAAATCATTTTTTGTAGAGCTGTTATATTAAAAAAATAATCTGAATTTATGGTACTGTTATTCAAATCTTATTTTGCTTTTTATTTTGCTTTTAGAATGTACGTTATTTAATACACGCATACTTTTTGTTAAAATTATAAAAAAAAACAAAGGATAGTAAATACATGTCTATCTTTAAATAATTAGTATTTTCTACTGATCTGCATTTCGTATATTGAAAATAAAATGTGATAATAAGAAGTACATATTATTTGTTCGCTCCTGGCAATCAATTATTTAACACAATTTTGGCAGTATTTCGTATTTTAATTTAAATATTTAAAAAATGAGTACATGAGGCCAGGAGCGCAGGGGTAAATAGAGTGACTGTAAACAGCGTGTAACTGATTTTTTTAAATATAATTTCTTATAACACTTGCAATTTACAAAAAATATAACAAGTTCGCCCGCTTAGGTTACACGACGACTTAATAAAGCTGAATTGTGTTTGTGTTGTAAGCATATGCTTGCAATGTAAATACACTTACAGTGACTTTTTAATTTTTAATATACGATATATGTTTAATAATTTTATTAGTAATTTATCCTTCCTCGATACCCATGTATTCAACGCAAAAATATTTTTCAGTTCGAACAAGTAGTTCCTGAGATGAGCGCGTTAATACTCGTACAGAATGTTCTAAACTTAGTTAAATGACCCTATCCCTATTCTAATAATATTTATAATAAATTTAATCTCATATAATTATACAAGGTTTTTAATCGTATTTTTCGTTTGTGTCTCAATTCAATTATATGTTCTAAAAATGCTTTAATGTTAATGATAGTAAAACTAAATTTCTCGTAATATCGTTTAAGTTAGCCATTTTTTTACAGACACAGTGGACAGAGGGAACCTAGTCTGAATACCTTTCGTTGCTCACTTTCCACACTATTTTGAGACAGTGTGGTGGATGTATAATGAAAAAAATTAAGATCATGTTATTTTTAAAAGTTAGTACACTTATCGAAAATTTGACCTTTTTATTATTGGTATATTTATATTCAAAGTATCAGCTTTTATTAATATAAAAATGTATTAATAAGAACGTTATACTGCACATTTTAAAGCCAGAATTAAATTATCATGAATTTAAACAAAAACAAAATTATTTTGTAAATAAAAAAGTCCTTTTCAATTTCAATATACAGGCATTTATCTCGATTTGGCAAACTAAATAGTGTAGTTGAAAACTTTCCGACTTTTGGCTGAACAAACGTCTGAGAATTAAAGAAAAAGGAGCAAACTATCGCAGCTTGCCTTTTAAAGCCTGCCAACTTGGCTGTATACACTAAACTGAAAGTAATATGACCTTAAATACTTTCATGGTATTATCAAACTTATTGAAGCCATCATGGATCTGTCTGACTCTACAATCTTATGTACATATTATATATACTTGTGGGTTCGAAGTTGACTCTTGAAAATGTAGTAGTTGAAAATATAGTATTATATAATATTAAAAACAAAAATCATAATACACAAAATTTAATTTTCACTTTAAGACTTGAGTAAAGAAAAATATATCATGAAAAGTACACGAAAATACTAATAATATACGTAAACATTTTAAATGTAACTGAAGTATATTATTTGATTTATGGATAAAGTGAACTTTACTTATATATCAAATAAAACCGTATATAAGTAGTATGTATAAGGTTGCATGAATTGAGTTCAACAAAAATCACGCATATTTATATAGATTTTAAATTATTTGTTAACCCATATGTCTAGAGCTATGCCATGAAATCGTTAAAAGTTCCAGTATTTATTTATAATTTACATGAATAATTAACAGATACGTTTCACTTCAAAAGTAATAGAACCAGCTTTGTTCTTATAATAGCAAACATTCACGACGTATTTACCACAATAAGCGCCACTTTATATACATATATCGATTCCAATATAATAATTTCTATTAAATTTAAAACACAATTTCTCTATGAGCACGTTAAACACTATTATCACTTGTATAATAGAGTAAGGCTAAAGCAACTGCATGTTGATCGCGACGCGGACACAAACAGACTGAGCAGTGCCAGCTTAGCCTCCCCTCCAAGCCAATGGGGCGCACAGTAAATTATATTCCTGTGGGTGTTTAAGAAAAACCTTTTAATATTTCATTCTTTCAGTGCAACGACGTATTATCGGTTTTAACCTTACTTATTTACAAGGCGATTTATAATATATTTATGTGCTGATTTTATTACTGTAAAACATTTATTTACCATTAAATCGTTACTATGTAGATTTGTACATTTATGGTATATTTTGTTTAATGTAATCGATTTTTAAAAGAAAAACGTAGAGGGAAAAATTTTAGTGTTCAAATGCGTGACGATCGTGGCGTTAACTTTTAATGAAATATGTTGATTTATATCACTATTGTAATATATTTTTTAGTTTTTCATTGTAATAATTTCATTTTTTCAAATAGATAGGTTGTTAATAATTTTTTTTTTTTCTGAATCCGGCCTTTCTGACATTTTACAGTAATCCGCAACATTTATCATGCAATTAATATAATAATCACTCAAATTTTTTATGCAAACTAATCCATAGTTGGTATCTAGCACTGATAAATTCCATCTTATGCGTTTGAAGTGACTCTCCCAGATCAAAGCAATTTAGAAAGATTTAATTTTTGTTAAGCCACTACAGTTTAGCTATATCTTTTCAGAGTAAGTTGGGATAGCTAAACACTTGTTGGTAGAGTTTATGGTGCTACTAGATAGAGGTCAGCTGCTTTTAGGTAGCAAGAGCATAAAAAATATAACAATCAGCAAATAATGCAATCGATTGGGTTTGTGAACGAAGGTTCGTTTAAAAAATGTACACAAAATCTTACTCAATTATAGAGTCATGATGGACAGGTACGAAAAGCAATTCCGAATAACCGAGGATGTTATTACTTCATCAAACACACCGGACATTTTGCTTTGCTTTAGAAACATAAAACGTGTAATACCGATAGAAGTTACAGTTCCATGGGTTCAAAATTGAAATTTATCCAATTTAAATTTAATCAATCATATCTTTATCAGTACAACCAATTATATTTTATACATTTTTATATATTAAATATTTTTCACATTTAAATACATTATTGTATATCTATTTCGTTGAAATAAAGATGAAGATAAAATAAATTCTACCGGTAATCTGCTGATATTAGTCCCCTTGTGAAAAGTAGAGGTTAACTATAATAATCTATTTGTATAAGTAACATAAACGTTTTTTTTGTCACGTGAAACTGCATTTTTCGTTTCATTTTGCTTTTGTGGAATCATTTTCATTTTTATTTAATACAGAACTAGCCGATTAACATAAAACATATTAAGACAGAATTGGGGAATAACAAATACAATATTCAAATTTAGAGTCAATTTTGTTGCAAAAATTTTACTATTAAAAATTCAGTGACGATATATCATACGTACATCTACATAGGTTATAAAAGACTGCCCTAAGGTTCCTCGTATTGGCTAGCAGCCAACTTAGCCAAGAGTTTGGTCGAGAAAAATACGGCCACATCGGAAAGAAGTACGTAATGTACGGATAGTTTTATGGGAAAGCACCCTGAAGGGGAGGTCATAGTGTAGTTGCGCAATTGAATATATAGGTTAAATGTTTGTAACAAATGCGTCACTGCGTGTCCTTGTATCTTTGGCAGGAACGTTCATATCGAGAAGAATACTTTGAGATACGATTACACAAAATATATTGGTTTGATTTTCATACAAACAAATATTATCTTTAAGATTTTTTTAATTTTCAATGTTTTTACAAATAATTTATATCTAATCCTTATTTATAAATGTATGTAATTCTTCTTTTTATGTTTATCATAACAAAACGATACCTGCACGTTTGTACCTATCATTTTGTTTATGATAAAATGAAGAAAATACGAATTTAGTTAAAAAAACGTTTAATGAAATAATATTTTTTTTTTCATGTATAAAAAAGTTAAGATAATAAAATAACATTAGCTTTATGATACTATCTACCAGTTTACTCTTGCTTGTTTCTTTTTCAATTTCGACTGAATGAAAACATATGCTGACTAGTTATGTCCAATTTATCTGATCATCTCATTAAGTTAATTTAATACTTTACCAACAGAAAAGTAAACTTTTTAAAAATTCAATCGTTTAAAAGTAAATTAAATTTGGATGAACTTCTTATTTTTTAATATAAATTTATATTATTAAAACAGACATCATTATTATATTAGTAGTTTGATAGTAATAAATTGGCATTCTGACCTCACTATTATTTTCATAATTTCCATAAAGTGTCATTGAAAATTATAATTTTCTACCTAATTTACAATTTAACCATCGATTATATAATTGAGATGAAAGCAAATCTCCAAGTACAAGGATTAAGGTAGATATTTCAATATCCTTTACATCCTTTCTTACCTTCTAATGAGGATCTTTCTGAAGAAGCCGGTAATTGGGAGCACTGAAAGTGGGACAAGGTCACCACTTCATCTGATGATACTGATACTTCACATTTTCGATATAAATCAACCTTATTAGTTTATACCGTCACAGCGTAGTGTGTGTATAGTTTGATGGTTATACGTGGCACAGTCGTGGGTTCAATGGTGACATAGAAGAATTGTGTATTTATTTTCACATGCCCAGTTAGGTAAGGTAGAACCCAGCGTTGGTTTTGCGATTTAAGATGTCTTAAACTTTTCTTCCTATCTTAATAAGTGGTATTTGTATGAAAAATATTAAGATAATTTATCAGTGGCAACATTAAGCCTAATGCTTAATGTTTCACGCTGTATCCCGTACGTACTTGGAAACCAGATGTTAAGATACTCTGTTTCCATACGGACACGTCCGTTCTCATTCTCGAGGCACTGCGTGTTCAGTGGCGAAACTTAACGCCGCAATTCATTCTTATATATATTTTAAAGTATTCTTTGATTTTATTTCTCTCTTGCAATATAATTTTAGACCATATGAAATTATAAATTATAAAGATATTATTTATCCAATAGGGGCGAGTTAAATCGGACAACAACAAATGTTATTGAAAGACAAATTGATATGGACTAAGGTCTAAGCAACATGTTGAAGTGTTCAAGTAACGTGCTCTGAATACGATATGAGATGACTTCGCGGCTTTTATTCCAGTCCTAGTTAATTTAAAAATTTATCAGTAAAACAAAAAAGAGTTATAGAAAAATAAGCATTCATGTAAAAATTGTAAATAATAATATGAATACTGGTTGGATCTATACCTATAGACGCACCCTGTATTCCATAGCTTATATTCTGCATAACCGTCTTTATACCTTTTTCTTTATCTACAATAATTTTAATAGATTATTTTACATTATATATTAGTAAATAAATAATACACTACACTGACGGTATATATGTCGGTATATTGGTACCTATCAATAAATGATAAATAAAATAAAAATGATATAGGTAAAGAAAAAAGTATGAAGACTGTTTTGCGGAATGTAGGCTGTGGAATCTTGAAAGAAATTTTAGTCGGTCACATAGTTGACGAGACTACTTCAATTCAACTTCGCAAACTGTAAACTTATGGCTTTAGTGTAAATTAGCTTACATTGAAATCAAAAGAATCTCATTGTAAAAGAATATTGGATGAAAACGTCCACCCAACGTTCTACTTTAAAACTCAACAGATTAGGACACTAATAACTTATAAATATTTTTGCCTATTCCGTAACATCTATAAAAGAGGAACTATTAATGTGAATTTAAGAAAAATAATAACAATGAAGTAATATTAAGCTCGCGAGGATTAAGATTTTTATATGAATGATCATAAGTGACAATAAAAATTATAAATTAATTTATTGTCGTTTAGAAATCAATTAAAAGAATAAAATGCATCCTCATAATTTTCACTCACTTCGCTTGTGTTAATAAAGAGAATCGTTCCGTTATATCACCGAGAATAGCCTTGTGTTCGCGTTTTTTTTTGTATTTTTTGTACTGAGTTGTCACATACATTTTGCCATTCTTGTACAGTGACAGTGCCAACTTTATCTTTCACTTTTATAATAAATCAAACACAAATACAAAATATTAAGAATTAAATATTCAACGCTGCTATCAGTACAAGAGGCTGGTTGTCAAAATCTAATATAAACCGGCTTAGGCTTCACTAGAGATGCTCTGCGCTTGAACCAACCAACGTCACTCCTACGATATATATGAACACTCACACAAACGCAAAGCTCAGCTTAGACCTCACTAGCAGTCGTTTCATTTGTTAATTTAAATTGTATAATTGCTATTGTATATTATACAACATATTATTCACAATTAACTACAGTAATATATAAATATTTATTAGTAAGTATGCTCACTATAAAAAGTATACTAAATATTTATTATTACCAAAATATTGTTTATTTAATTCGTGTAACAATAACAACTTATTAGTGTTCTCCTTAAGCCTTTGCAAAGTTAATTTATTAATTTATTATTAATTTATTCAAATGATAGTGTATTTTATTTATATTTCATTAAAACAGAATAAATATATCTTAAACAGTAGTCAGATAAGTTTAACAAAATTAATAAATATATATACAGATTTATTAAACACTAACGATATCAAGTTTTTAATTAAAAATAAAGTTATGCGACACGAGACGTATATTCCCTGACATTCATTAAGAGATGAAATCGTGATTGCAAGTAAAATCGCACATTGATTTTATTTACGCTTAACAAATCCCCTAGTACCTTGGAAATTGAAGAGTTCTTGGAGTATTGAACGAACTTCTAATTATAATATGTAATTCAATTTATGTTAGTGTACAACAACCACTTTATATAAAGTATTTAGACCTAGTATTGATAAAACTGAGACAGTAAAATTGAGTCTACCAATTTTTACTACCTATTATAACTATTATCTTTTCTATCTGCTTTTATCTATTTTTTTTAATATTTAAGATATACAATTCAAAGTATTAAAAAAAAAATATATTTTTAAAGTTTTGAACGAATATATTTTAATTGTACATTTAAAATAACATTTTCTCGTTTGAATTAGATAAACGCTAATTTTATAGTAGCGTAAATGTATTTATGTTGTAGGAGATGTTAATAATCACCTTTTTTTTAGCTTCACGCTGTATCCCGCACATAGTAGGGTAGACAGAGGGAACTAACGGCAACAAAACCACACAAGATTTCACACCAATTATATGAAATTTTAATACATATTTCTAAATTTTTAATGCCTTGACAAAGAATTATGGTCAATGAAATTGAGTTTAATTAAAAAACAGGGGAAAGACTACAAATGCAGGTGCAACACTTCGCTGACGTTGATAAGTATCATTTAAAATTCATGTTGAAACGAATATCAAAATAAAACAAAATAAAAAAGATATAATTACTGACCTACTAAGGCACTAGACGTTTTCCAGTGGTATTGATAACACGATAACAAGTTAGTAAGTCTGGTTGATAATAATAATATAACTTATTAAACCCATTTCACTATATTTTGTTAATAACAATTCCAAATTGTTATAATGCTTTGGTAATTTTAATTTAATCTAAGTATGATATGTTGTTCACGTAGTACATGGCATAACTGTTTTTTTTTTCTAGTTTACATATAAAAATAATTGTAATGAACCTTATAAATAAGAAGGCCCTTTGAATTCGACCCTATACCCTTTCCTTACTCGAGGGAATGTATTATTTTCATTTCGTTCTAACAAGACGGTTGAGTTCCGCCACTCAACCCACTATGCCTTTGAATTCTCTCTACCCACAGTGTTGTATGTGGGATAAAGAGTGAAGCAAAAAATAAATAATTCGTCCTAGACCGTATTTTTTGACTGTCAGTCTTAATAAGCTATTGGGTTTGTTTTTTATTTTAGTTTTTACGCAGTTTTTTTAAGATTTTTTTTTTTTTAAATTAAATATTGTTGATATTTTCGAAAAAGATTGACAGGAAATTTATATAGAAACATCTCTCTATAGTATATACCTTCTATTGCAATAATGATTCTTAACTAACCACTCAGTACTCAGTAAGAAGAAATAGGAAAAGAATAAGTTTACACATAAAAAAATGTATGCATCCATTACAGACCCTCGAGAATCGAGTTCTTTTGTTGGTTAAAAAACACACATATATATATATATATATATATATATATATATTATTTTACAATAACCTTATTAAATTGAAAAAGCACGTTTAATACAATACTTTGTATATAACAAAATGTATGTACCATTTATAAATTGTATGATGCAATGTGTAAAATTTACTATATGCATTTACTATTATCCTTGTGATACGCCAGCAATTTTCTGGTCGCATTGCAGTTGCTGTCACTGCAGCCCTACAATAACTTACCGATGTTTAAATTTTATTATTGAATTCAACAACATTAAAATATTTTTTTCCATAATTCAAATGAGAATTAAAATTGATTAAATCATTAGGAAATAATTAGAATTTCACGGCGCAACCACGATTAAAAACTTTTTTTCATTTCAATTTAAAAACTCTAAGATATAGTAGTCCTTTGTTAAATTGGGAAATAAATAGATTTTATATAAACATAATATTTTTTACTATAATATCGCCACTTTTATGTAAAGACCTATAGTTTTATAATTATAGTATTTATAACAAGCAACTAACTTCCTTTTTCATGTGCTACGTCAATCGGGATAAACTTTACGTTAAGTCAAGGAAAACTGTCGTCACATCAACCCGCTTTTCATTATATATATAACAAAGGGAAGCTAATTGACTGCAAGGTTGACTTACACAATTTTACAATTTTATGAAAAAAGGAATATAACATTAATAAATATTTATACAAAATTCGTTCAAAATAAATGAATATAATAAATGGTTGTGGTTTTGAAAATTAATGATGAAATATTGTTTTAGAAGTGGAGAACATTTAAATGAGACATATTACCGCTGGATTCAAAGCCACGATGCTTGTCAACACGTTAATGTAGTTAAAACGGTTGCGACGGGAGCCATTGTAAAAAGGCCAATCCGAGTGCGGAAATTCAATCGGCGCAGCCATTCGCCTATAAAACTTAGATTTTACTAATAGAGCTCCATTTAGAAGTAAACTGCAAATATGAACGGTCTGCAATTTACGTTATTACAAATGAAACGTACGGCTCCTCGAGAAGTTAATTACTTCAAAATCTAAAATCAAATCAGCTTCACGCTGTATTCCGCACACAGCAGGGTAGGCAGAAGGACGGTAGTCTTAAGACATGTTCCCCCGAATTCTGGAGGCATTGCGTGTCGAGTGGCGAAATTAACGCGGCGCTTTGCGTCGACACCAGAGCCAAGAAATGGAAATATAATATTTAAAAAAATATTTCATTCTGCTGGGAAAGAACCCACAGGCAACCTAAAGCCACACACTATCGCCTCGGTACCACGACTGGCCTCAATGCTCAAAAGTTAATTACTTCTGAGCATGAATTTTAAATAATTATAGTATGTTTAGAGAAATGTCAGATCTTATCTTCTTATGGTGTCTCGCTAACTGGTGAAGGTCAATCAGCCGTCCAACCGTCTACGTGGGAATCAAATAGATATATTAATAATTTATTAATTTAAAAAATTTTGTCCACTGTCGCACAAATAAAGCCAATATGTATACTTATTGTTTGGACCTAACCAATAGTATAAAATCTAATAATATTTGTGCTTTCTTAAGTTATTATGCCTTTATGAAATAGCGAAGAGATATTGTTTAAGATGAAGAGGTCATTTTGGCTAACGTGTTCTCTTTTTATTGATATATTTAAAAAAAGAAATTTTAGAGAATTGAAAGAAATTTTAAAAAATATTATATATTACCTATACACATAATTTCGCTCTTTTAATCTTAAATAAGACCTAATTGGTTATGATTATGTTCTTTTAGATTGCTATGCAATGGATCAATTAAAAAAATATAAGTATAAATGAAGTTCGTTAAATATTTAAACATAAAATTTACAAAAATTAAATCAATATTAAGTCAATTAAATAAATAAATTACTTTATATCATGGGTAATGTAATTTTTAAATAGAATTAAATTATTATTTTAATGATGTTTTGGAATAACAATGCGCATCCTGACAAACCTTAGTGCCTACCGTTCTAGAGAGATAGAGAAAAAGAAAATTTTTCACTTTTTTTATTCAGCACACATTTTGTCTCCACAATTTTATTAGAATTTGCACAAAGTAACTACTCGTATATTTTAATATGTATTTTTAACGAGGACATTCCTATGTCCTAAATATACGACCAAAAAGTCAGTTGTTTATTGCTTTTTAGTGTAGCCTAGATAAAATTTTGTACTTACTAGGCGTTACAAATTTCATGGCTTTAAAAATTAGAAAAAAAACTCAAAAGAAGATCGTGCTGTGTTAGTTAGTGCTTTACTTATTTTTGAAAGGTGTTTAAAAACTTTACATGCTTGGTTTCAAATTCAATGACTACAATGAAAATCCAAGTAGGTAAAGCTTCCCTTTATCAAAGAGACATTATGTTTCTTTAAGAAAGTTGTAGTGCAAAGACGAAAACTGCAGCACAGAGCTTGGATTCCTTTAGCTTTAAACAATTCACGTAGGTACGCTGTTTACCAAGACATTTACAAGTAAAATACCACATTGATGTTATTACTTTATGAATTAGTTATTCATACAAGTAAATATTCCGTTAATATCTAATGGCACGTATTCTGTTAATATCTACGAAATTTTCAATTTCAAGACATTTTCAATGTCTTATTTATGGCCTAAATTATTTAATATTTCTTTGATGTTTTATGCAACAATATAGACATTATGTATTTATTACTAACTTTTAAATTCTATTCAGCAAACTGTTTATTTGATTCTTTGGTTTTTGTAAGTGCTGAATTCCGAAACCTCTCGAAGAACAGATTGGAATATCGAGCTCTTCAACATTGACAATTCCGTTCAGAATAATCATAAAGATTTCAACGGCTTGTAATTAGATTCTCAGTTCACGATTGGCAGATGTGATTCGTTTGTTGTACTTCTGTGCTTTCAAACAACAAATAATACTTGTAGAGCTATCTCAATCAATGGTAATGATACCTGATTATTGTAGCATGTATGTACATTATTCATTGTCTTTAAATATGTAAAATATGTATTTCCATATATTTTTTTATATAAGTAATGTTAAATATTAGCTATGTTTGTATTTTTTTTGTTTATTTCATTAAAAAATATATATTAAAAAAGTATAACTCTTGATGATGTTAATGACTTTTTTGTGAAATTTGATCGAATGTTTCAAATATAATATTTATAAATATCAGATAAAGATAACAAGAGGCTTTATTTGTGTTGTAGCGTATTTAATGTTTTTAATTGGATTTAATGGAATTCGTACTAAAATATTGTTTCAAACGATCACAAAATTTTATGTTACAAATTTATGAAAACCCGTTAACAAAATGTAGACAGTATTGCATGTGTAGCATATCGTACTTTAGCGGAAGTTTCTCAGCGAGATTGAGCTGCAATATATTCTTTGAAAACGGTAGCGCCCGCCCGCAATAAGCTGCAAATGACTGTAATAATATTTAAGAAATCCTTTTAGAGCTCATCATACTGATATTTGGTAAAATCGCATTGCAGAAACAATCGTAAGTGAGCGATAGAATAAGACAGAGTTTCGTAACAATAAGCGAAGGGTGGGCGGCGGGAGGCGTAACTACGAGAGCCGGCTCTGGAGCGGGTCGTTCGAAACTCCTAAAGTGGCACTGAACTGGTGAACCTGTCCCGGGGACCACCACGGCGCCAAACACGCGGTCAACCGCGTCGGCGACGGCGGGGTCGGCGTGGCAGGCGAGCGGCCGCGGCACCTCCACGCTACTGCGGCACGCGCCAAGCCGCGCCGGCCCGCGCCCGCGCCCGCAGCGACGCATCCCCCACCGCGCTGCGCCCCGCGCCGCCCGCCCCGCCCCGCCCGCGCCGCCCGCCCCGCCCGCACCGCCGCCCGCCCGCGCCCCCCGCCCGCCCGCACCGCCCGCACGCACGCCGCATTCTTGCCTTTCACCCGCGCGCCCTTAACAATCCGCACAAAGAGCCCACCAGCTACGACTCGCCGTGCGGCGCTCGGGCCGACCTGCAGGCTGCAATAACATATTATGTGAACATTATCACACTGACTCACCGACTGCCGCCACAGGGCAACATGTTATATCAACAGATTAATATTTTTAACTGGTTTAGTTTACTTTGATCACGAATTAACTGTTTCAAGATTATGGCGTTATTTATATGATTATTATACACGAATATAGTGTCTAATTATTATTTAATAAAAATTATTCACTCCCATTGCAAATAAGGAAATCGAAATATACTTAATCAATTAAGAGCAAGTTTACTAGATCAAACTTGTTAGTATTACATGAACTTATTAGTATTTCCAATTTTGATCTATCTTGATGATATTCTGCTAACTTGCAAATATCCGCCTCGTTAATCTGTTAGTAATCTATAGAATGTAGAATTTCAGGAATTTAATCTTAATTTACATATTCGATGAGTATACTTACCGTATATACTAGCCCGTCTAATTTTAAAAGGAACACTTGATGCACGAGTATTAAACGACTAACGTAATTGATTATTAAATATTTTCTACGTAACTTTAAGTGTGGCCAAACATCGTAACTAAAAATTTTACTTCCTGTAAAATTTATTCCTATTTCTTATCTCCTCCTTTTATTATCCTTCAAATCAATGCATATAATTTTTACATTTCGTATTTAAAAATGTTATATTTTAAATATATCAAATGCTTAAGCCTAACTAAACACTAAACAGTTTAATATGATGTTAGCTCAATGATCGCAATAAGCGTGTAAATAAAAATTCAAATTGCTACCAGAGGTGAAGGTGAGGCTTTAGCACGGCAGATTTACGGTTATCTCCCTAGCGACCAAGCGGATGTGATCAAGCGTTAGAAATTCGCTGAACTATAATAAAATTGAACCATTTAGTAACAAATATTTTTTACTTAAACCGTCTTAAAAAACATATTTTGATTGAACTTTGAAGATCTCTTAAATATATATACAGTGGAATGGGGTCGATAGAACCCCCTTCAGACTAAGAATTTTGCTACCTTAACCTTAACTTCTTTTCCGGTACACAAATAAACTTATATAAAGATCATTGACAAAATTGTGAATAAGGTTAGATGAGGGAAATAATGATGTCTTGAAACAATGTGTAGTATATATATATATATTATAAAATATTTTTTTTTACAAAGCCAAAATAAGAAGCTGCACGCTTCGTATTTTTAAATATCACACACCTACTAGTCTATTATCGCTGACCTGAAAAGAATCGGCGCAACCGGGATTAATTTTTTTATATTAATTATTTACAGGCTCACACTTATTATTTAGTAAATAATGAAATAGACTGAAGCGAGTACTTAAATTGTGAAATAGAATATCCTCCCTCCCATAAAAGTCCCATAAAAGAATTACAGACTCAATGCAATAGCAATATTTAGGCCTATTATATCACCGATTTTGGTAAAACGATTAATATTTATTAACACTATAATCATTCATATTATTTTTAATCACGAAAACTGAAAAGTTAAGTCTTTTCACCAATCCTTTCGGGTCAGAACGACAGTTTTTATGTTTGGTGAATTTAGTTTTTATACTATTCAATATTAGTAAGTTATTAGAACTAAACTAATTCACTAATTTCGTAACGTAACATTGTTCACATCATCGTCAAAACATACGTATTGTCTATTTTCATTTTATTTGCAAAATAAGTCAGTAAACAATGACATGGTTCTTTCCAACTAGACATGTTAAGTCTCTTGTATATATTAAAAAGAGAAAAGGACAATACGGTATGGTATGTGGAACCCCCGTGCTGATTAGTGACCAAGAAGATTTTTTGCCATTCACTTCAACCTTCTGAACTCTGTTATCTAAATAAGAGGTCAGAAGATTAAGGGCACCTCTTATGCCGAAATAGTATAGCTTCATGATCAATGTTGAGTGCTGAATGCAATCAAATGCCTTGGGGAAGTCAGAGATCATGCCAAGAGCATCCTGCGATCCCCCTTATATCTCAATCTATATGAGCTCTATAGCAGCATATGTAGTTGAGCGGCCTTTACTAAAACCACACTGTTTTTCATATAAATATATACAATAAGATAGTAGTAGCTTCGCCTTCGCTCCAGATGATACTGGCAATTCGAAACATACTGACCGTCATTAATAAACCGGTGATCATGCAGAAAACTCAAGACCAGGCTATTTATGACTCTCTATCACTTTCGAGAGCAGGGAGGTGACAACAATAGGCCTGTAATTAGATAGTTCGGAACCATCGTCTTTCTTCAAGATTGGGTGGATAAGAGCGCTATTCTACATTTCTGGTACCACACCGCTTGTGGATGTCAAAGAAGACAGAGTTCGCCTAACTGCTTTTTAGCTGAACTTCACTTCAGGCATTGAGTTCCGGCACCACGTGATTATCGGCGGCGTTATTTCTCGGTCATCCTCAATCGAGTTTGAGGTAAAAAGATTGCCCAGGATGTCGGCTTTCTCTTTAGTAGTATCGACCAAGATATTATTTCCAGTGTGTAATGGCAGAAGCGAAGGCTGGCTGAAGTTGCCAAGTGCAGCCTTTGCGAGAGTCTAAAACTCATGAGTTCCCGACAGGTAGTTCTCAAACTTCTCATCGATTTTGGCGTTATGCTCGGACCTTGCTCTGGCAATTTGCCTCTTAACCCTAGATAGATAACCTCGAATCAACGTCGATATAATTCGACGGTTTTTTTGTGTCACTAAACGGACCGTTCCTGTCATCTCAGTTGATCATCGGAACTTGCAAGATACATCCATATCGTTTCAGTCAGTGCTCCACTTTTGTTTGAAAAATATTTCGTACGTCGAAGTGACGTATGGTCTTTTACTTTAGTGTAAGTTCCAACTTTTGATATTATTTTGTAATGAATTTTAAAAATATAATATTGCCATTTTTTGAGACTAAATTTATATATTTTTTATTATTTTTTATACACGTTATACATCACAATAAGCAACATAATGTCGTTACGAATTTATGTATATTTTGAAGAATCAATCGTATGTTGTAGAAAACGAGATATGAAGAAGATTGAAAGAGTGAATTTAAAGAGCTGAAACCTCTGAAAGCGCTTCGCCAAGTGTGTCGAGTTATATTGTCAAGCTTTCATTTTGTATAGTCTATTAATACATACATTAAGATATAATATTACATTCACAAACCTAGTATATACATAATACAAAATTTGCTCACTTAAACATACGCACGTCGAAGCGACGTATAGTTATCTTTTATGTACAGTGAAGTGTGGGGTCTAGAAGTCTATCTGGGGTTGAACTATACCAAGCCTCTAGGGCTTGGTTGTGCTTCATCTTTGAGACTTTCACCTTCGGATTCTTAATAGCCAGTGCCCAGATTTCGTGCCTCGCGTTTGCTAAGGGGACAAGTTTGCCAGACGTATCAAACCAAGTCTGTGATTTGCCATCAACGCTGTGATAGTTATAGGTTCTAAACCTGCTACGACTAAACTTTTAAAGAGTCGTCGTCGTTTCTTAAATAGTAATAACTTATCAAAACTTATGCAATTTTAATAAATTGTTGATAATATATAATAATACTCAATAATAAAAAAGATAATATACTATAATAAACAAGTCAGTGTTACATTAATACGGTCCTCGTTCAATTTAGAATTTTTAATTTACGTATCTAAGTAAAAACACCAAATAAACATTGAAAGAAAAGAATTAAATTCTTTTTTAAGCCTCCAACCGAAAAGCCTCTCCTACTGCACGTAATTAAAAATAGGGCTTAGTGACTGTTAGGGCGAATAGCACTAAATGATGTTGCTTTTGCATCATACTTTTTACCTTTTTTTTTGCAGTCTTGCAAACAGGTTAACGAGTTACAACAATCTTTTATATAAATTAGTCAGTTCGCGTGTTCAGTAAGAATCACATCACATTCTCATCTAACAAAAGAATAATCTAATGAATACTTTAACTTAGTTATTTTTTTTTTAGTTTTACTCATTGTCGTAACATCATATATTATATATTACTGAAACACCTGCTTGATCTATTTATTTAATAAGCTGAATTGTGTAAGTATATATATTTTTATTTTATATTATATTATATATATTTTTCTTCCCAAAAAAAAGCTTTTGTTCTTGAAAAACCTGAATTTGAAAACCGTTTGTCCTGGAAAACTTATTATTACTTAGCATTTGAGGAATAGAGCCAAAACAAATAAATAAGATTGTTTAGAACCTTACTCATAAAATAATCTTAGTAATATAAATCTGATTTTAATTAAATAAAGATATTTAAATAAATCTTAGTAATAATAAGCGTTTTATTTCACATATCACTTTTTTTACAAATGTTGTTAGTAGTGTTAGTTAAATATTAGTAAATAATAAGCGTGAAATATGCTCAAAAATGATTTCTCCAGCAACTTCAAATAAATTGTCAGTTTATCAGTATTTATTAACAATAACCCAGACTCTGACAATCGTAGAGATAGTGCGGTAAAAACTAAAATACGTAAATACATAACTAAAAACAACATTTTAAATTAGTGTTACAGTGTACTACAGTCAAATATTAAGTAAAATAATCATGATATATTAAAAACTCAAGTCCAATTTATAATCGATCAAAGCAGTATCTGTCGATCTGTTATGAATTAAATCGGACTTTGCAGCATTTGTATTATTTAGAATAGAAAAAAATTGCACAAAATTTAAAGTACTACTTCGATGTACACAGTATATCGAAGTGTGTGTACTTGCGCATTATAACTGAATATATTTTAAAAAAATAAATAAAGTGCTATTCCACACTTGGGAAAGAAATAAGTAGCTACGTGTATTATTATTTTATAATAGTTTTTAAAAAATTAAATATTTGCATTAAAAGTACATAATAAACGTACCTGTTTATTTCTGTGAATATACAAAATATGTAGTAAAATGATATTGTATATATTGTTATCTCAACGATAGTGATAAAAATCCTAAATAATACATATTTATAATATAATATTTATTACCTATTGATATAATTACTAAGAACACAATATCATATGAACTCTAACTTAACATAATTCACGTTTTTTTTTATTCTACAGTATTCAGCAGAAATTAGTTCAGCCAAAATAAAATTCACAGACCAGACATTGAAATTGAATTGGGCCCATTAAGCCATTTTCACGTTCGTGATGACATTGAAACAGAAATAACCCTAAGACAAAAATTATAAAAATAAAATCATCAGAGCTGGATACTTTAAAATATTAATAAAACGATATACGTAATGCGTGTCAGCTATAATATACACGCCTGCGTAATCGTATGAACATAATAAAAAAAAATCTGTACATTTTTCGCTCCTCCATGTGTGGAATAAACTAAAAGATTGAAGTTGTTTTAAAAGACGATAGGGGTTTTCTTTCTTACGTATTATTAAAACATTGATGAACAATTTTATCAATAAAATTAGATTATACATAAATGTATATATTATGTATTTCACATATATTTTTTAATCATAAATATTTTTGTTTTGCAAGATAGAAAGATTAGCAGTCAGAATCTATTATCCAACCAATTCTTGTAAGATTGAGATGAATCCAAACTTCTTTTTTGCAAATAATTTAAATCATATTTCAAAATCACAAAAAATTATGAACCGTATATCAAAATTTGAGGATTTTTCTATTGTAACCTTAAAAATAAAGTTTCAGAATTTGATTCGGTAAATTCTTGCTCATACAGCCAATACACTTCTACATCGTAATCGAAGTCGTATCGTAAAATAAAAATCTATTTAACTACATTTTTTAAAAAACATGATTTTTTTATTAAAGATATGTCACATTCAGCGTAGTTAGCAGCCAAATTAAACTGAAACCTCGGCTAGCTTCTAGATTGAATCACGCACGTGGATTGGCACGGACAGGACGATGTCTAACTGACAGACGAGCTAGAATCATTTCGATGTTGAATGAAATATAATAGAAACAATGTGTAAATAAATTGCTAATAAATTTTATATCTGTAAGACATCATAATATTATCATTAAAGTATTAATTACAGCATTTTCATTACTGATATTTTTAAAGGCTGTAATTTTATATATTACAAATGTGAAAGTAATATTGTCCGTCTGCTAGATACGTATTCTCTCGTTTTCACCTTCTATTTTCCGAGTCTAACAGGAAAAAATGGCAAAAAGTGAAATAAAAGACCACGGCTGTCTTCTGCTAATGGTAAATGTAAAAAACTAAATTCTAAAAATATACTTTTGTTCCTGTGTGCTGTAGTAACTATTGTTATTACCAAAAAAAAAACGTATGACGCAAAATGTTTAATACATTTTGCGTCCTATAACATTTTTTTTCGATCTAAGTTAGATAGCGTAAAGTTACACAATTTATATCAACATAGGTTGTATTTTTTATTTTCAGAACAATCAAAAATCTCGATGGAAATTTCGACAAGGTATTTTTTTTAATTATTGCGACACAAGCGTTATATTATATTAGAACATGAAAACAATGCAGATTATTAATTAAATAACCGTGTAGTTCAAGTGGGCAAAGTCGCGGGCTGATGGCTAATTTAATAGTATACAATATGGAACATTATTAACTATAAAATTTGACAAAAAATTACCTATCTATTTAAAATTAAAAATAAAATGAAATCTAAGATGTGAGATAATAATAATTTAATCAGAATACAATTCAAAAACACATTGTGTCAAAACACCGCTATCAAAATTTAGAACGCGTGGTCGTAAATTAAGACGTACCATGATTTTACCACACTGAAACGTTTTGCTCTCGCTTATATCATTTTGATGAGGTATATTTTTATTACATTACGTTATCTAGTAGAGGTATATGCAATATAAATATAAAAGTACAATATATTTTTAGTTACTGTAAATTTTATAAATATCACTAGAGGAGCGAGTGCTACTAATATATATTTATGTATATATTATGTTTATCATGATTTACTTACCTTTTCTGGTAGGTGAAATCAATGTTGAATAAGAAAAAGTATGGAGAGTCGATTTTAAAATTAAATCTGTGAGAGTATTCGATATTATTATATCGAATACTTTTGCAACAACTACTACTATTAGATATATTGAGAGATACATAATAGGTGCTCCTAATCCAAATAAATATATAAAATGTGTAAATTATTTCATAAATATGTGTTGACTAAATTAAAAATCAGGCACAAGTTATTTGTAATTAAAATGTATTAAAACAAATTAAGACTTTTTAAAATAATGCTTTAATTTTTGATATAAGATTACTTTATTATCTGGTGGTGCTGTATTAATATTCAATTACTAGATTCTAAATATAAGACATGATATAGAGTACCTACAAAAAATCAACGGTTCGTGATAAATATACACTCTGGATGCTTAAGAAAGTAAACATAATTTACATTGACTTAAGTTAACAACAGTAGATGTTTTGATTAAACAAATGCGAAATATGTTTTTATTTCCGTTACGTATTTTCTTATTGGTTCAAAAATATTCTAAATCGTTACATTAGTTTTTGGACTTATCTTCAACAAAAATAACTTTATCTAGGTACATCGCTGTGTAGATCATCGTTTCGTTCATCTCTCATTTCAATTTCTTCAATAAAAAGTTCTTGATAAAGTGTACCCAATACCCTTTCCCATCCATTCTATAATAAATGTTAAAATCGTTTGACTAGTGTAGAGTTTAAAACATTACAGGCAGACAGAGTGACTTTAAAATTTATAATATTGATAAATTGTAAGAATTTATTCTTGCATTTCGTTGGCAAAAACCTTGTAATACATATAATATTATTCAATTACAGTTTTTAGATCGTTCACTCGGTTATAATATAGATTAATTTTTAGTCTTCAGTATTTTTTTTACATTACCTAATTTTCTTGAAAATGTCTCGCTAACAAAGTTTTAAAATATATATATGTATATACGACTTAGGAATAAGTTATGATATGATGCCGATATTTAAATTTTAAGCGTGCGACTGTAAATGGGACAGCTTATGAGTCCGATTGCCTCTCGAGGAAATTGAGTATTTAATATTTTTCTTTTCTTATTCTGCTGACGAGGCAACGAGCGGCAGGACGAGAAGTGGATGTCGGAATGTCGCACTCATGTACTCTCTCAGTCTCACTCACTTTGAACCTACAAACACAGGCGCCTCAGCGTAATCTAACTTCACCACCACGGTCGCTTACATTTGGTTTTTTCATATACAATATTAAGGTAAATACATAATTTCGTTACAACATCACGAAATATTTAAATAATAGAATAATAATTTATTATTATCACTTAACAAGATGAGTGTTAAAATCATACTTCAAAGGTGTAAAAGATATAAGAACACGTATATCATCTAGAAACACATATAGAATACCTTGATCTTTTTGGTGAAGAAACGACGTCATTCGAGGCTGGCAGGTTGACAGATTCATGAAATTTGCATGAGTTTCAACAAGTTTTATAATATTAGGTTATATCAGGTAACTAAAAAAATAATATATATTTTTTATTGACTCTTTTAAAACTAAATAAAATAATATAAATCAAATTCACATTGTATCCCGCACACAGCAGGGTAGGCCGATGGAAACTAGTGTTAAGACATACCGTTCGCCACTTTCCGCCCAATTCTGGAGGTATTGCGTGTTGAGTATAGATAATTTAATTAATTTTTTTAATAAGTAACAGTAAAAGTAAGTAACAGTTTTTAGATCTGAAACAACCATATTTTTTTTTGAATTGAACGAATTTTTATGTTTTAAAAATATAGGAAATTAAATAACATATTTAACGTAAATTTTACACATCGCTATTGTGCTGCCATTGCTTTTTAGTAGGTACTTATCTGATGTTTAATGTAGAGGTATGGCAGACAAATAATGCACAGCCGGAACTACTCTAGTTATTATATAAGTAAAAGCTATTAATTTATTTGTAAATTAATTGAGATAATGTTTAACATTATTTAAATTTAGTTTTGATTAACTGTATCCAATTTAACCCTATAAAGGTTCACGGGTGCTGTTAGATTTGTAAATTTAAATTTGATAAATACATTCTACTATTAATTTGAACGTGTGCAGGCTGAGATTATTCTCGTGGCTCTCAAAGTACACCATGGATAATATACTGACGTGTCAGAATACGCCAATTTTGTAGGGCTACTATAAACGCTACAACGTAAGTCAGCATAATTTAGAACGTTTTTTTTATATCTGATAAATGTAGAGCATCATACCATTTTTTATTTTAATTTTGTGAGTTTTACGAATCTAGTGATAAGTAATTGTATTCTCTTTTTCTCGCAATTTTTATCACCATTACACTTTAAATACAATCCACTACATTATAATGAAATTGCCGAAATCGTTACGCGAGAGTTTAAAGTAACGATCACCATGACACTTTTTATTTACACAACAAAACTAGCACCGATGGCGGATTTAGATGAAGAATATTCAATAACAATTTCAAATTTTCAGAATAATACCTGTTCTACGTCATAAGAAGTCATTAAACGGTACCGAAATTGAATTTTGACAACCACCTCGTCGTTAGAATGAAGGCACGGTATTGCGAACGGAAACGTCTTCCGGTACCGTCAGACGGCATTAATTGTGTGCTTTGTACAATTTGATGCCATTTGTAAGCTACTGGCATATAACCACAACTTGAATCGGTAAAATCTTTATAGAATCCGTTTGAGGTAAATCGGTATTTTCCTACTATACAACTTTCATTTTATATGAAATATTATTTTAAGATTTACTCTACACTATTATTTGCACTGTTATTATTCTTATTATTATTTGATTCATGCTGTTGTCCGCACTTAGCGGGGTAGGCAGAGATTACTCAGGGATCCCGCGCCACATTTTTCAAAGAATTCTGGTAGTATTGCGTGTTGAACAGCTGAATTGAACGCCGCGCTTTGCTTCTTCAACAGGGCGAGGAAATGAAAATATTAAATATTTCACATCCCATCCACAATCTCTCGCTCACACATTGGTGCAAAATATTATTTATTATAATTTACGTTACTAATCTTGAAGAGAGAAGATTCCGGAAACTAGATAGATATTATATATTTAGTATAGCGTATTTGATTAATCTGCACACTAACAAACAGCGGCTGCGCTACGGTTCAACTTCCTCATCATCATTTTCTTTTCAATTTAAATACATGTCACAGTAACATGTTTCCATGACTTGAGACTGTCATTAGGAAATCAAAAACAAAGTTATATTTTTTAATTATTTCCTACCAGAATTATATAAAAAAAAAACACAGTAAAATTATGTCTGTCTATTTCATTGATATTATGTAACTTTATGTTACTTTACGTTTCTGTTAATAGACCTTTATGTATTAACGAGTCGCTGCCCGCAACATCGTTTGTGTGGACTTTACGACCTTAGCCATTGTACTCCAATTACCATCAAGACAATACGTTCTTCGCTTTCCATTAAAATCCAAGTCATCTCTTATTGAGTTACATTTAACTCCACGCTTTGCCTTGCTTGAGTCGGAATTCTTATTTAGTCTACCTATTTCTGTTTCCCATTTTCCGCTGAATTCTGGAGTATCGAGTGGCGGAACTCAACGTCGCTCTTTGCCTCTCCAACAAAGCGAAGAAATGAAAATATATATTTTTTTTTATTTTCTGTCGCGTCTACAGTTTACAGTCACTCGCTAGTGTACATATCGCTGCACCATAACTGACCTTTAATTAAAATAACGTAAATATTACCATATTTTTGAGTGCAAATCGAATTCACAATTATAACAAATAACGAAATAACAATAATAAGGAACACCATCCAATTGCTTTAAGCACAAGCGCTGCAAAGATAGTTCAGTTAGAATACATGTTATTACATTGTATGACAATAATATATATTTATATATTTTCTAAAAATATCTATCTTTTATAGATAAGTTACATGACATGCATTTTAAAACTTACGAGACAAAGTGATTTTATCATCAAAGAATTTTAATGAAGGGAAGCTTGGGCTTTTATAGGATGTAATATAGACGTATACGAGTGGTAAATCAACGCTCTGTTTACGGCCGTAAGGTTTGACTCGCGCGGGGACCTCCCTTGCCGCCGATGACAACTCTGAAGCAGCCACGTAGTGCTTGCACTTTCTTAAAAATATGAAAACAAGTTATTCATGCTTGGATGTATCCAATCGCAGCATAAGAAGAGCAATAAAGGTGGTATGCGGGCGAAGCCGCGAGTGGGCCGCTATTATTATAAATATAGAGATTTAAATTATTTTTCAATATCGAAAACGTACGAAAATTTCCTTAATAAAATGCAAATTAAAACGAAAAAGGTTTAAGATTTGAGACTATATTAAGCTCAAGATTTTCTTTCTTTGTAAACATATCCATCTAAGTCTTAGATATTGCTTTCAAAGATCTTTACTTACGATTATTACGAACGTCGATTGATAGTGGATTTAAATGTAGTGATCAAAGTACAGAAAATGTAAGATACAAAATTTATTTCAGCAGTTGATCATTCCATATGTACAAGCATACAGTATATTTACAATCACAAATATAGACCAGCGCTACGGAACCATCGGTAGGAAGTCCGACTCGCCCTAGACCGGTTTTTTATTAATTGTAAAGTGAAGTTTTTTTCATTAATGATTCTTTAACAAATCGACAATATACTTCAAAAAAAGTTGTGGAAATCAATAATTAATTAAAATCAGTTTCACGCTGTATCCCGCACACAGTAGGGAAGTCAGGGAACCTAGTGTTAAGACACTCGTTCCCCACTTTCTGCCAAATTCTGCGTGCGTGGAGGCATTGCGTGTTGGGCGGCAGAACTCAACGCCGCGCTTTGTCTCGACACCAGAGCGAAGAAATGGAAATTTAAATTTAAGTAAATATTTCATCTCCTCGAGTGGGGATCGAACCCACAACCAGTCGGTTTTTCAGTCACACTGTGCCACAACTGGCCTCGTCAATAATTAAAAGGATTCTATAACATTTATAAATTAATTATGGGTACAAGTATTGACAAAAGTGCACATAAAATGTAAACGTGTTTTAAAAGAAAGTTTAGTAAAAATAGCAAAAATTTGAAGAATCTGGTATAAGCAAGGGCATGAATATTGAACAAGTTTTACAATAGAAGTAGTAAAAAAAGAAAAATACCTTACAAAAGACACAGTAACCGTAGTGTTCACATTGCATACATTGCCACTCCCTATACTCTGATTACATAATTAAGATCTCTTAAACTTTGTTTATTTCATAATATAAAAAATATAAAATGTCACTAATAGTAGAATATAGTTGACATATTCCAAAATCTAATACCAAAAAATTGTAGAATTACTATATAATTGAAAGAATGAATTAATGAATAACTTTACACTGTATCCACACATAGGTTTGTAATAAGAGGGAACTTGGGAAACTAGTGTTACGACACTCCATTCCCATTAAGACACTCCCATTTCCCCACTTTCCGTCATTCTCGAGGCAATGCGTGTTAAATGGCAGAACTCTACGCTTTGCCTCGTAATCAGAGCGAGGAAAATAAAAATATTAAATATTTAAGTTCCTCGAGTAGGAATCAAACTCCCACGACTGCACCACGACGAAACGAATATATGATGTGAATACAACCAAACATTAGAATTAAGCAAGGTTTATTGCTAGCACACTTACGATAGTACTGGCAATAAAGTTTATATTGTCAATGATATTGTATGTGTGCAATCCGTATCTCGACATTGTTCTATATTATTATAGATTTCTAGAAGTTCTGTTTTTGTCACGGCAATATCGGGGGGAGGCAGAGTTATTATCAATAATATTATCGTATGCGGGCGCGCGGCAATATTTTAATTGAAAAACATATTTTAAAGGAAGCGTTTGTGCTTTTTGTTCAAAATGAACGACGAAAACAGTGTCAATAGCGAACATAGTGTTGATAATACTACTCCCATGGAAAAGTAATATTTCATATAATTTATTAATGTATGGGAAATTAATACAGAGCTATGGAATACATCCATTGTGTAACACGCTAAAAAATGCGCTGTAAACGCTGATTGATATTAAAAAAAAACAAATAGAGATAATTATTTTTGGAAGCTATTATCTCTTGTCCTCATGTAATGATTAAAACATCCTGTTAGTTAAATCTCTTCACGGTGTGTCCCGCTCAAAGCAGGGTAGGCAGAGGGAACCTTGTGTAAAACACACTCCATTCCCCACTTTCCGCCGAATATTAGAGACATTGCGTGTTGAGTAGCGGTACTTAATCCCGCGCTTTGCCTCTACACCAGAGTGAAGGAATAAAAATATAAAATATTTTATTTCCTCGTGCGGGAATAGCCACAACCCGTCGGGTTACAGTCACACTTAGTACCCCCGGACCACGTCTGGCCTCTGTTAGATGTTAGGTTCATCAATAATATTGAAATGATTAAAGTCAGGGGGTCCAAGATGGAAGGCTTGCCCGACCCCTGTCAGCCCTTAAGAGGGCTGCAAGGTTCCATCCACCACGTGCAACTCGCGAGAGCTCACTGATAAGGCGTACCCCCAAGGCGACGCGCTCCAGTGCGTCCCCGCTGGTGTGTCAGGTGGTGACGAATGCGGCCTTAGGGACCGCTATCCATCACGCTACTTCCAGAATGGCGGGAATATTCTTGTTCAGCGGTATCCTCATCTCCATAAGGCGACCTCGAAGAGTCTCAGGGACGTTCTTGGTAGTGTTAGAGGGAATGAAAAATGAATAATATGTGGTGATTTGAAAGGATGGTTCGTAACTGCGCGAAGCTGTTACGAAGGAGTGCTAGGCCAGTGTGGGGACAAGTGAGTAAATGAGGCTAGAAAGCTAATATTGTAAATTTGTAAGGAAAGGAATTTGTTTGTGGCAATCACGATGTTTAATCACAAACAAATTCTATGTACACATGGGAGTGAGCGGAAGGAAAAAGTATGATTGATTCATTTCTAGCGCATGAGCGTATTCGAAGCCATGTTATAGACACGCGAGTGTTTAGGGGTTTTGAGCTAGGAACAGACCACTATGTAGTCGTTGCTGTAGGGCTGTTTGCAGGTTGGCGCAGCTACACGAGGTGCATAAATTTGGATTCGAATTACCGCATAAGAAGTTGGAAGCTTCAAGATCCACCGGTTAGAAAGGAATGTCAAGAAAGACTTTCCAAGAAGCTAGACAACAGTAAATCTGGAAATGGAAATATTGAAGTATGCTGGCAGAACCTTAGGAATTGTACGAAAGAAGCAGCGACAAGGGTATGTGGTAAAGAGAAAAGAGGCTTGAGCAAAAAGCGCGAAGACAAAGATTCACAGATAGACTGCGTAAGCCATAGGGTTATTAGTTTAATTAGCTTGAGTAATAAAGTTTATGCTAAAATATAAGCGAGAGGAATGCAAGAGAGATCTGAAAGCCTGTTGAGGGAGGTCCAAAGAGGCTTTAGACCTGGAAGAGGCTGTATGTATCAGATCTTTTCCCTCCGCATGATCACGGAAAAATTTATGGCCGTTAACCAAAAAGTTTTCTATGCTTTTGTGGAAAGGACGAAGTCTCTAGCTTTTTCAGAAACTAAAGCTTACCTTAGTCATAGCCCTGTCATCTGATACCTCACTTGAACTAGCGGCTTGAACCAAATGTTGCCTCCCTTTTAAGGCTACAATTTTTTAGGATTCAACAATAAATATATAGGTTCACAAATATATTTTTTCTGAACTTGTACTACCTGTAGATGCTAGCTACCAAATTTTATAATTCTAGGTCGACCAAAAAAACTCTATGAATTTTGATTCCTTTTATAGTATCGAAATACATGTTGTTAAGAAAATTATGGGGTCATAGATCTGAGAATATGGTTTAAATTTCAACTGGAAGCGTTCCTGAAATAAAGGCTCTTGACAGACAGACGGACGGACAACAAAGTGATTTTATAATGGTTCCTTTTTTCTTTAAAAAGTACGGAATCCTAAAAATACTCAATTAAGATAAGGTTTAAATGTCATGATAATATACTACTAAATTTTAATTTTACAGACTTTTTGGTGCCGTTTTTATGTGCTTTGAATGCAGTAATTAGATTATTCAGTGCCAGAATTGCTTCATGTTGCCCTATTTGTTAATTTATAACTTAAAACGTATTTTTAGATTGCTTATAAACGTATAACCGTGTTTTTGCCCATTTATTTAACAGGTCCTATTCAGAAATCATTAACGATATTGAATTTTTATTTAAGTAAATAATAATAATTTATATAAAAAAATTTTTTGGAACATGTATTAAATTTAATTACACCTAATAATACAAAAAAAACTTTGTTCCTTCAAAATATACTTTTCAATATTATATATTTTGAAAATATTTGCTGTACATTTAAGTAACGGAAGATAACATTTTTTTTGTATGGCAAGCTCGTGATCGTATGGACGGTGATTATTATTTTTATCTTTATAAATCTATAGACTGCGTGTTTTTAGGTCACTAAGTTTTATTAATACATACATATATTATAAATCTCAAAAAAAAAATCTTTGCATATGATTACAAATTAAGTGTTCAGTAATTATTATTCAATGTGAATTAAAAAATGATAATTTCCTTACGTCCTTGTATTTGACATAATTTTTTTATTTATTGTGAGAAAGTTATAATGCAGAATTTTAAAATATGAACCGTAACTAAATGCTTCTTTTTTATCCAGTAATTTGTCTTTGTATTCATATCCTCTGCCAGCTTCCATGTACAGTACGTACAAGGTCGTCGTTTTGGCATCCTAGCTTTACACTTAATATATAATACTGCATTCTCGATAGTCTAAAATAAAAATTAAAATGTAGCATGTAAGTTATAATAAAATGTTATACGTTATTAAATTTATTTAGGCCAGCCGTGGCGCAGTGGCACACAGTGTGACTGTTAACGTCACAGGTTGTGGATTCGGTTCCCACTCAAGGAAATGAAATATTTAAAGTTGGAATTTCATCGCCCTAGTGTCCAGGCAAAGCGCAGCGTTGAATTCCACCATTAGGCAATAGAAAACGGCTGGGTATGGGATACAAGGTGACGCGAAAAGAAAAATTAAAATTCGAAACTAATTGATATACATACTTTATAAAATATATTGTTTAAGTCCTCATAAACTTTACATTTTGTAAAGGTTGCGTTGAGAGTTAACTAATTAATAAAGCTGTTTTGTTACTTGTACCTTTTTTTGATTTTGTAAAAAAGTGTATACATATTTATACCAAGCGAGATTTTACGTTATAGTTTTTAATAAAAATATTCAAGTTTCGGTTATAACATAATAACTGAATCTCTAGCCAGTAAATACTGGCTAAAGTACTATATTACTTTTCTCTTTACGTTTCTTTTTCTTATATTTCTTTCTATTGGTCTAAGATATAGAATTTATAATAATCTACAGTTTCAATTTTACTTTCAATTTGTCAAGAGCTGTATCTTATAAAGACAGTTTTCTTCTAGTAAAAATATTATACTAATATTATTACTGTGAATTTAAGTTATTTGTTACGCTTTCACGCTAAAAGTACGCAACCGATTATCATGAAACTTTGTACACATTTTCTTAGAGGTGTTAGAAAAAACATACGTTGCTAAAATATAAAAATAAATTAAAGCGAGCGAAGCCGTGTTTGAGTCTCTAGTCTTTTAGAAAGACAGCATGAATCATCATGTCTACTAGTTACTAGTTAATTAATAAATTATCTAATTTTTAATCTGATTTCAATAAAAAAACAAACTTTTCATAAAGGTTTTATATATAATAAGTGAAAAATTCTATGAAATGTTGCCATGTACGCGACACAACATGCTCAATGGTTTGCAATTCTAGATTTTCAAACACCATTCGTTTGCCGCATTGCAAGGACGAGGCTCGAGGCTACGCTAATGCTCAGACAACGAAATAAAGTAACATATTTATTTTATGGTAATTGACTTGCATTTTATACTGAATAGCTGTGGCGCTATTTATGTTATATAATATTATCTATTTCACTAAAAAAACACATTTTGCTTTTAGCAAAGGTGGGCTTATCTCTATAAGAGATCACTTCCTGCCGAGCATTCGAAGTGGATTAGTGACAATCAGCGAGTAAGCATTCTACAATTTAATTTATTTAGATAAAAAAATAAAACATGTAAAAAAAACTAATATAAATAACGATTAATACATATGCAGCTATTATATATATATATATACACATATCCATACATATTTTATATATTATACATTATTTTTATATATATAAATATATTTATATGTTAAATAAAATTAGAATTAATACTCAATTAGTCAAAAATGTTATGACTATTCTACAGACTATACCAACAGTGTGGATATACTATGACAAGACCACAAAGAGATCATAGCAAGAACCTGTAGCTTAGTAAGTTCTGTGAGGTCTGAGATTGTATAATAGTATTATGCAATGGCAACTGTAGTTCTGAATTTATTATAATTTAAATATATATTTCGGCTAACACAGAATTAAAGTTGAAGAATCAACAAAAAAATACTGCAATGTCAGTAATGGATTGAGTAATTTTCAACACAAACGCTAGAATAGTAAGGAAACAGAATTTTGGTAAAATATTTTAATAGTTCAATTTCTACTAGCTCGATATCCTAAAGATTATCCCGAAACGGTCTATTTGAAAATTTCACCATAAAAACCATGCGGCGTTTAAAACTGAACCGTACGTACGCAACTGAGAGTTCTAAGTGGTCAGATATACGTTTTTAGACTGTAGAGGAGAGTCAGATGTCGCTACAGACACATAAGGCGCATCTATGTTTATTCTGTACTGACCAGTTAACGTGTAGCGTAAATTGAATACCTTGGCTCCAATCCCAGTGGGGCGTCACTACACTGTGTAATTAAGTCTTACGAGTTCACTTCTCATATTGTATATGCATATATATGTATGTATGTTTTGTGATCAAATAAACTCAACAATAACACAGTAAATCTACATCTATATTCATAATAAAACTAACTCAATGCTGTCTGTTCATGTAAGATTTATGTCTGTACATGGAAGATATGTGTTAATTCGGTCATTTATTAATGTCTTCTTGTCTGTTTGTCTGTGCGTTTGTTCACGCTAATCTTAGTAACTAATACAGTAACTAAAACAGAATTAAATTCAGTTTTCACTATTGTATTTTTTGCAAACTTGCCTTATTGGTTTGTGTTTTATTTTAAACGGTTTTAAAATATTTTAAACAATATTGCTACAAAATAAGTATTTTATTGAGTTGGTTAAAAATTTACCTATCAATTATATGTATATTGACTTTAAAATGATAATGTTATTAGATCACGAAAGTGATTCGATAAGTGATAAGAAAATAAGTAATAAATAATTGTCAAACAAGTTGGCGAAGCAAACAGTTTGCTAGCATATAAATAACTTGAGTATTAAAATTAATTTTCTCTTTCATACATATTTTTATTCTGCTATCGTATGAAAGAACATTATGCACTGCATATTTCAGTCCCTCTAACTAACGTTAAGACTTTTAGACTAGAAAAGCATAACTTAATTTATTTTCTTTTACATTAAGTAAATGTGTAAATAATAATTAATTGTCAGCTTGTCTTACTTTGTCTTACCAGACTTATTTTGCTATAGCTAATATTGTTAAAAAATATATATGAACAAGTGGTACAATTTGTAGGTCACAATGTATTATGGCCTACTAGAGATTGATATATAGTGTTACTCCACATTTAGGAAAGAAAAATACTTATTTAGAAAACGTATACAAATTATAAGACTTAATAATTGTTAAAAATATTTAATAAATAGTTTCTTTCCTGCCAGAATTCTTAATAATTATCTTTATGTAGCAGAAATTTCAAAATTAAAATCTTCCTACGACAAGATGCTAACAACGTAAATTTTAACGTAGCTTGATGAAAACGTATGGCTTAGTGGTTAGAGCGCCTGGTCGGCTTCCAGGAGGCGCGGGTTCAAGTCCCGTTGCGTTAAAATTTTTATACGTTTTCTAAATAAGCATTTTTCCATCCTAATTGTGGAGAGATTGCTTTGTTTATGTTCATGAACATATATAAACGATATAGCGATAGTTCAATATTATTTTGGTTATTATTAAAATTAAAGTTTTGATTTCACAATGTAGTTACACATATACAAAACAAAATATAATAATTAACGATTCGACAATTGCGCGAGTGTGACTTCAATAAAAAAACGAACCATTCTACTTTAGTACTTCATTTCTAGTATAGTTTGTGTGATGTTTTTAATGAATGGGGGTCTTGTTTTTAATGACAGTGAGGTGAAGTGCAAGTGAAACTGGAAAAAGTATAATAAAAATGAGAGTAGTACTACCTTCATAGATCATTAAATTTAATTTTAACACAAATAGTTACGGCATTTTAGTGAAGTTTCTATAGAAAATTACTACTAATACTTGAAGTTAATTTTATATTTCTAGAATAATCTTTCAAATTCGAATTCATTAAATATCGAAGAGAACAATGTTGTCAGTATGTATTTACAACATAATTGAACTAAGAAAAAATCAACGAAGGTAGGACCGTAGGATAGAAAAAATCGATAACACGTTGCCCGCCTTTTGATTGACTGACTAATTAAGCGTAGTATATTATTAAAAATAAAGTTTTCATAAGTTAAAAGTTTTTTAGTCACTATAAAATTGCATACGTTAGTAAATAGCTATTTGTATATTGCCCTATGTTGTGATGGGTTTGACATTTTATAGTTTTTAGAAGTGAAACCCAGGCGGTGGAAAGTTTTCTATGACTTTGTAATTCAATAACCTCCCGTATCATTCTAGGAATACGAGATATATTCCTATTTTCTTTTTTTAAATTCTTACTTACGATGATAGATAATATGAAATTACCACACCAGACAGCACCATGCAGTCAGCTCATTTTACAAGAGTCCAAGGCAGTATGCAAGCAATTAAGAAATCATTGTGTCAACTGACAGATGAATGACAGAACCTCAGTCTAGCCGTGGACATGGATTACTGCAAAGTGCTCGAAACATCGGATTTCTAAAAATAGATAATGTTAAATATACGCGATAGATCCGATTTAAAGGTTTAATTAAAAAAACATATCATGTTTATTATATATAACAAATAATTAGTTATTATATAATATCTATATGAGGCCAGTCGTGGCGTAGGGGCACAAAGTGTGACTGTAAAATCGACTGGTTATGGGTTCGATCCCCACTCGAGGGAATGAAATATTTATTTACATTTCTATTTTCATTTTTTCGCTCTGGTGTCGGGGCAAAGCACGGCGTTGAGTTCCGACACTCAACACGCAATGCCTCCAGAACTCAGCAGAAAGTGTGGAACCGAGTGTCTTATTACTAGGCTCCCTCTGCCTACTGAATCCTGCACGCAGCAGGGTAGGTAAAGCTGGTATTTTATCCATATGTATATAATAATCTCTATTTCCCTTTTATTAACCCTTGGCCACACTATTCCTAGAATAAAATGTATTATAATTTTTTTTATCAAATCTGAGATTATCACTGAGAACGGTCGGCACCTGGTACTCATGTGTTCATCGGCGATGAACATACTATGCCGCGTACACCACTCATTCACTCATTCTACATTCCACCAATATCCATTAAAAGTCAAACGCATATAGCGCCCTGTAACAAATAGCTTTGCAGTGACGATCAATAAGCAATAGGAACAGACATCGGAAGCCAAGCTGATGTCAGCCTGGGCTGTATTTTTCATGGCCAATTTTGGTATTTTTTCAATGCTTCGTAGAGCCTCGTCTATATTATTATGTTGACCACGAAATAAAAATACAAAGTGTACGGAAATAAACGGAACGGAGTGTCTTAAAAATAGGTTCCCTCTGCCTACCCCGCTGTGTGCGGGACGCAGCGTGAAAGTTTGAAGCTGGTAATATATGTATATCTGTGGTCGTTAAGTATGAAATTTGTAGAAAAATGGGCAAAGTTCAGTGATGATTATAAACACCACATTTGTATTGGTAATTATAATAAAAAAATTCTACACAATTCAAGTTTTTCTAAGTTGCAATTTAAATATTATACCTAATTAAAATAAAAAAAGCGAATCTGTTTAAAATTACGAGTATACGTTTGATTGCTTTACGCAATATATGCATCTTAAATCTAGAAGTTAGAAGACAAATGTATAATATGTAGGATATATGACCGAATCCTAAATGATTAAGTATTTATTAAAACTTATTTTTATTTGAAGTCAATATACATTGATATCTTTTAACTTAAGTTGTAACATCTCTATGTGAAAATTATAGAAAAAATAATAACTTTTCTTTCATTTGCAAATTGAAATATAAAATTGTGAAATTTCTTAAAATTATCGAACTAGGGAATTTCGGTTCAATTTTCGTTACCAAACCATGTGCTCTCATTAGGAAAATATTTTGCATGCGACTATTAATTATGTTATATTATATTATTATAATATTATATAATTATTATATTATAGGAAAACAAAAGTGATTTCTCCAAAATTATTGTATTATATATTTACTTATATTGCCGAAGATATAAGTTAAAGTACTTCTATAATTAAGTGCCCTTATTATAAATGACATTATATTTATTATTTATAGAATTAATCAATACATTCATATGACTTACTTATATGTCAAGTTGATATAACCGGTATCTGCTAGGCATAAATTTATATGTACTGCTAGAAACACTCGATATAATTTATAATTTAAATTTAAATATACAAATAACCTTCCTATCGACGGCCTCTAGAATGTATGTGTAAAAGGACATGTCAAATGAGAAGGTTTGAAGGAGAACTGAATAAAGATCTACCTCTTCTATAAATAAAAAAAATATTATAATAAAATAATATTGCATAAATGGAATTTAAGATTCGTAATTTGTTAATTTATACAATTATGATCCCTGACAGATATACTTTTATTTTAATAACCAATTTTTTAAATAAAAACGATATCTGTCAGTATCATGCCCTAACAGCTAAATTGATTTTATATTAATTTTTAACAAAAAAAACCGACTTCAAACAATAAACTAAAGAGTCAAAAATAAATTTACTTAACATAAAGTAAAACGTGCTTTGATTTTGTTAAACAAAAAATATAAAAAAAAGATTTTATTATTTTGAAGTCGGTAGCAATTAAAACAACCAAGCTTAGTAATTTGATATTGTAGTAAGTTTGTTGTAGAATTAGTTTGACACCGACTTCAAAATTATAAATATAATTGTTTGAAGTCGGTTTTTTTTTTGTTAAAAATGAACTTATTTTACGTTTTTAAGTGGTGCATGAGAAGACCTTAAAAGGATGCTTTTCAAACACTTTTTGCTTATTTGCTTTTTGCCGGTTTTTGTCTTATGTAAAACTTCAATCTAAATTAGGTATTATTTTTGTGCAAACTAACATATTGACAAGAACATACATAAAAAATATTCGAGCGAATTGGGAACCTCTTCCTTTTTAGAAGGTGGTTAAAATGAGAACATCCTTTTTTGAAGTTGGTTGAAAAGAAACAACGTAACGTTGAGGAATCTCACTTTGATTTATGTAATTTTCTCACAGATACCATTGTCAACCGGATCCCATAATCAGAACTAAACAAAACTTTCACCAAACTAATTTTGAAGTGTATACTTTCTAATAAGAAAATAATCATCGGAATCGGCGTGATATTGAATTATTCACCAGCACATACCTAACGCAAATTTAAGACTTATATGTTTTTTTCACAAATACCATTGTAAAATATGGTCCAAATTAAAATAGGACCACACAGGAAGCACTAGCTTTAAAATAAAAAAAGAATAACCAAAATTGGTTTACTCAGAAATTCTGAGGTAACAAACATAAAAGCTAAAAAAAACTATTGAATTTATAGCCTCTTTTTCTCACAGAAGACGGTAAAAAATAGAGAGATTTTGTTTATTTCACGTTTTGACACCACCTCTTACTTTTATACAGACCGTTTCCATCAATCAATGAGCTAAGGCATCGTTAATCCGTTACCGGCGGCAATACTCCTATCCACATTCGTTTTGTATCTTCCATTTCTACTAAATAAATTTCATAGATATACAACATCATTCGTTTCTTCTAATATATTTTTTCTTATATTCTTATTTTTTTCAAATACCATTATCATACCTTATTCATTATCATATTTGCATCCAGGCTTACACCAGTATTTTCACATCCATGTCTACACACATTATTTTACATGCGTTCAGAGTGAAATGGATTGCAACTGAACTTGAACGTTGATGTTCACGTTGCATTATTTACGTTCAATAGCCAATTTACCTTCAGGTCACCTACTTTTACTGCCATGCCTCCTCTTGGAGACAGTTATCAAAATACAAATTGCACAACCAAGGTGACAGGGCGTAACCTTGATAAACACCCGATTGTATGACAAACCAAGGCGATATGCCAGTTCCTAAGTGCACACAGACTTTATAGCCTACAAGGCTTTGCTTATATTGTATCGGGACAATATCTTCCATAATTTCTTTCTTATAATCCTATTAGACGCTTTTAGTAAGCACCATCAAAAGCAAACTTTTTGGTTTACGGCCAAATATTTGTACGTGATCATGCGGAGAGAAAACTCCTGATATATACATCGTCTTCTAAAGCCTTCTTAAGCATTCCATATCAGCCATTCGGATCTCTCTTTCCTCATATTCGTTAATATTGTGTATATATTCAAGATCAATTCGAAAACATAGAAGAGATAATAGAAAAATAAAAAATCTTTTATATAAAAATATAACTTAAAATAAATAAAATATAAATGAAATTCGTGACAATTCTGTATATACTCAAGTATGTGTGTACGATTTCCAATCCCAATCTATGTCACCCGTACAAAATCGCGGGGGAATTTAGCTGAAGATTAAGTAGAGTGCATTAATTTTACTATCCAAACTAATCAAGCTGATAGCTTGCACAGTCTATTATAGTCTGCACTTGGCATTTTGTGGAAAAAAATAATAATTGGAAATTACAAGGTGAACTTTCCAATTATTTTTTTATGGCTTTTAAGAACAAAAGGTTCTCTTATAATATCACTTTGCCGTCCGTCTGTCTATTTGTCTATCAATCAAGAGCTTTTATTTCTGGAACGCTTAATTTTTACAAATTACTCAAATCTAATGTCCCTTGATTTCCTGAAAAAATCGTATTTCTACATTTACTTAAAAAATATATAGCCGTTTATGTCGCAAACACCGCGTATTTTGACACTATAAAGGGAATAGGGTACCTCCGATTAACAGGTTAACTCCGAGGTATCAGTGAAAAGGCTCTGGTTTAGCAAAACTTTAATTTTAGAAAAAGCTCGAGACCTCCAGTTTTTGTACGAAACTTTCAGTGAGCGAGCCCGACTCGTGCATGTCCGGTTTTTTGATAAAGATATAGAAACTTGCGAAAGAAATTCCATAATCGATAAGATTTATTGAATTTAAACTTTGGCTTTGTTAAATGTCATTTGGACGTATATTTTTCGAGAAAATATAAAATTAATATAAATCAACGCTCTGATTCCAGCTTGGGTCCCTTGCCACTGATGGCATCCTCTTAATCAGCCACGTAATGCTTGCACTTTCTCAAAATTATGAAAAATTATTGAATGTAAAAATTATAATCAATCTTATGGCAAATGCAATATAATAAATGAATTATAGGTGGTATGCAGGTATGGTACGCGTATTGTGTTTGTAATATATTCTTATATATATAAAGAATATAGTAAGCAAACACAATTAAGCATCCGTTTCTAATTAAATGTACTTACGTTACATGCTTGTGCCCCTGGGCCACGACAGCATTTATTAATGTTACCGATACTTCCTTGAAATACCTTTTATTACAATTTAAATTTTTAATAATGAACTTAACCTCACTTTACGCCTTATCTTCTTTTCTCTTGTAACCTCTTCGTACATGCCCTATAGAGGGCCCCTCATGCTTTTACGTTTGTTTTCGAAGGTCAGCCGAGGCCTTCCTCTACCTGTTATACAACTTTTTAAAAATTAAAGAACTTTTAATTCTTTCACTCGCTATAAGGATAGTTCACTTTGAAAATTACTTTAAAAAATATAAATTAAGGACGCCAAATACAACAACAAAAAACAATATAGAGAAAACAAAATAAACGTAACGTACGTTGAAAATAAAACAACAAAGAAAACGTAGATTTAATAATACCATGTATAAAAATATAAATGGTAGTTGATCCATTTTTTAAATCCGAATAGTTTCTTATATATCTACATTATCTTATAAATCAATAAAATAATACGATTATCCTATAGCACTGTCGATAGCCCTGGCTGTGTTTATTTAACTGGTTAGTTACATTGGATTGATTATAAATACATTTAAAATACAAACATTCAGTCATATTTTCACTTTTCTGTAAAGTTATTAGAAATACAGCTGACTCAGTATACGTCCCACCATCGATACATATAATGCACAAATCGAGGACTAAAATCTATTAATGATATTTGTTGTTCGGTCGTTTCTATCTATATTTGTCCACGTTGACGGTCCATTTCCATTAAGCTGACCCAATAATCTATTTTAGAAATAACTAAAATAATAAAATGTTGTAGACATTCGGAACTAAATTGAATATATTTTAAACTATTGTATGAGAGATTTGACACATTTTACAAAGTGCCTAAAAGTAGCTATAATGTTTTCTATTTTAAACAAAATTGGAGTAGTCAACAAATTTGTATTAATTTTGATACGTCTTTTTTAATATCTCTATCTCTATTTTAATATCTATAAAAAAGATTACACATATAAAGAAAATGTTTAGAACATTAATATGAACATATAGTTTTTGTTATTTATATATATAAAAAATGTAGAAATTCATATTTAGATTACTTCAAAAAAATACTCCATGTATCCCACACATAGCATGGTAGGCAGAGGGAAAATGATAAGAAACTCAGTTTTCCATTTTCCGCCGAATTCTAGAGGCACTGCGTATACAGCGGCGGAACTCAATGCCTCGCTTTGCCTCGAAACCAGAAATAAAATATGAATTTAAATAAATATTTCCTTTCCTCGAGTGGGGATCGAACCCACAACCCTGTGTCGATTTTACAGTCACATTTTGCGCCACGACTGACGTGAAATTATTGATACTTATAGATGATATATATTGACTATTTGAAATCCATTATTTTTTGAAGTAATAAAGATACACCACAACGACATCCAAACGCCATATTGTCGAAATGAAAAAAATAAAAATCGTCGAACTCTTTAAGTCAAGTGGAGTATTGTTGAATTGAATAGGTTTCCAAAAAATGATTTTTAAGGTTCTTTTCATGGTTATTTATTTAAGTAACAGTTTGGCATATATAACGTTTTGAAATTGTTTTAATATATTTATAACAGATATACTTCAGTATTTTATTAATCTGTCCTATGCGGGGATACCAGTATTGATAGCTTACTGTCCTTAGTGTTGACTTTGAAAACGGTTTCAAATCCTAATGATTTTAACTTCCCTTATCTTCAATGAAAAAATAAGATTTCAATTTTCCTTCTTATAATCCTAACGAAGAAGTTAATAAATCATAAAAAAAACAAATATTAAAAAAAAACTACTACTGCAGCATGGAACTAAAAAGAAAAAAAATGCGCCCAATAGTTCATTACTTCCTATTCTCCAAGAAGAGAGAGATCTGCTAAATTTAAATGGGTCATACCACATCATACCACCTATCTGCTAATAACTATATTGTATGATTTTAATATTTTGATAATAATAATGCATTTATAGAGACAAAAACTGGGAAAATTCAATATTTGAAATTAGTAATATTTGAGGTGGTATTGATCTTAAGCGGGCGAGTCGCGTGCTTCAGTTGGCAGGAAGTGTAGAGGAAGTGACGATTAGGTTCTTTAAGCCATTTTCCGCCGATAATGGCTGACAACAAGCGTTTAATGACTATATTCAAATATTAGTGACCCGATTAGAGTTATTACACTAATCGAGTCTTCTGATTCTCCGACTATTTTTGGTAAATACCAATAATATTACTTAAATATTCAATTAAATGAAAATAAATGTAACTTCATATAAAATAATTAATTAACAGAAAAGTATTCAAAGTTGCGGTGTGATTGTGTTGAGCACACCGACTTTTGTGTTTTTTTATTATTATTTAGCAGTTTAAGATTAATTTGTGAATTCCATGTTTTTCGGATAAAATGAAACCCTTTTAAAAATTACGATTTTAAAATTGAAATATGCGTATGCTGCAAAATATTTCATTTTACAAAAATATATGACAAAGAATTAAGTTATCGAAATTAAAAATACAGTATATAAATATATATATATAAATAAATAAGTTATCGAAATGAAAAATACAGTCAGTTAATATATAAGCCGTTGAATGCTTCAGTTATTAAGCCACAAAACCACTTGCTAAAGAAATTCTCAAATAGAGACTTAATTCATTTAAAATTTACCGCATATAAGTGAATACAGTAAAATTTAAAAATTAATTTTGTCGCAGATTGTTTCAATACGTTTGTATATTTATATGTATATTTATATATACAAACGAACCTATTTTTGTTCTCAAGGCACTGAGATAATTTGAAAGCGAATATTTTTTTACTGTTGACGCTGTCCATTTTACGCGATATACCTATCTCGGAGCTGGACTTACCTTAATAGTATTGTTAATTCAAAGTATATAGATATTTAATGGTGAAAAATTTCTGGGATTCACAATACAATAAGTACTATATTTTTACTATATTTTTTTGTCATGTTTACTTTAAAACTTCCTCCTATAGAAACACAGGCATTTTTGTTGTCAAGTTTGGAACTTCCGAGATGTCAACCCGTAGTACTACATCATTGACAAATATATTAAGTGTGAGGTACTGTTGTCACTCGCTGTTTATCTTAATAAAATAAAAAATCAGCTTCACGCTGTATCCCACACAAAGCAGGGTAGGCAGAGGGTTCCTAGAAATAAGACACTCCATCCCCCACTGTCTACCGAATTCTGGAGGTATTGCGTGTTGAGTATCTTGATGCTATATAGTTTCCGACTCAGAAGTTTAAAAATATCCTTTTATTAAAAATCAAGGAAAATTTTTAAATAATACTTTGCAATACAAATAGAGCAAGTGTAATGGATATGAATGGCAAACGATATATTTAACTATGGCAACATATTGCGTGCGAACAATAATTAATATGGCCCCATTAGTCATGTTATTTCACTGGCTCCTCGTGATAAGCTGTGATAAATGCCTTTGTCAACGGATTGCGATACGTGTTAAAGACATCGAGTACGTGATGTAACGCCAAAGAGCGAAAGTTGCCTGTACATCTAACAAATAGCGTCAGGTTTAAAGCGAAAGGACAGTATATTTTTCTGTATTTAAAATTAAATTTATGATAGTGACATGTTACACTATCAATTCATGTGACATATCCAAATTAAAAGTGACCTGTGGTTAAATAAAATTTTATTTAACTACAAGATAACCATTATATAGCGTTTGTTTGTTTGTTTTAGTGTTTGAACCAGTACATCCACTACCATATTTATATCAGTTCATAATATCTCTCATAATTTACTGCTTCACATCATTCGTTTTTTTTCTACTACACGTGACACTGGCAGATTGTTTTGCGTCTGTCATCGCAAAATCAGGCCATTAATAAAAAAAAAGATAACCATAGATAAAACTATAGTTCTATGCTAAGATTATATTTTGAAGTGCAAAACTGTCATTGACTTTATTTTCTGTACGAGTTGTATTTGTTTGTGAATAATAATATGTTGTTGTTTACTTCAAAAAGTATAGTTTTGTAGAACGAATAAAACATAACAATTTTAGGAAAAGAATAGTTACATAATTCTTTCAAGAAAATATAAGTTACGAGGAAGTGATATTTCAAAGTTAGACTTTAGTGCAGTACCTGAGGGAAATGAGAACTGATTTTAAAATGCTTTACCGAATGTACAAGTAATTATGTAGAAAGCATCAGCAAATGTACTTTTGAATATGGAATAAAGTCCTTATTTATTTGCTTTTTATATATACCGTGAGTTGGAGGATAATACAATTAACTTCATTCTTCAACTAGGTTTAAAACGTTACAATGATAGATCCACCGACCACTCGAGGAGATGAAATATTTACCTAAATGTATATTTCCATTTTCTTCGCTCTGGTGTGGAGGTTAAGCGCGGCGTTGAGTTCTGCTACTCAACACGCAATGCCTCCAGAATTCGGCAGAAAGTGGGGAACGGAGTATCTTGATACTAGGTTCCCCCTGTCTACCCTGTTGTGTGCGGGATACAGCGTGAAGCTGATTTATTTATTTCATTTTTAAAATTAATTTTAAAATGCAAAGTTTTCATAATAAACTTAAAAAATATTTTTTTTAATAATGAAGTTACTTGACATGATAGCTAACAATCAAAATTAACGTGCTTATTATTTATAATAGGACAAAGTTTAAAATTAGTTGTTAAGCTGTAACACATGTCATAACAAATACTGATAATTTTCACGTACATATTATTTGAGAAACAAAGACAAACTTGCAATTTCTAATTATCGCCTCCAAAAAGTAAATAAATAATTTATGGGACTCAGTCGTAGACGTCTCTATAACAGTATTTCGCAATGAGCTTAAAGTCAACTGTTAATTAAAGCAACGTTAATTAAGAAATCTTAGTATACTGTCCAAGAATATTTGAAGAACAAAAATGGTTTTAATTAAGATTATTTAAATTTCACACAGGATAGCTACCATTGTATCGTTGTACTAAGGAATATAATTATAACTTCAATATTGGAAAGAGCAACTGTTGAATTTCTCGCCGGCTCCTCTCAGCACAACTGCCTTTCGAGCCGGTGATATTGACATGTTCATTCGACGATTTGAAAAATTCTTGTAAAAATCTATTTGGATAAAGAATAATTTGAATTAGCAGATCATGTATAAGCTTCTCCGCTTGATCAAACACGATATTTCATTCACGTAAGTATACCTCAAAGAGATTTCTTATTAAATTTTCACGTCTGTACAAGTAATTATGTCGAGAGCATCGGCGGATGCACTTCAGAACTTGAAATAAACTTGCTTTTTGTATATAACGTGAGTTGAAATTAATTTATTTCACTCTGCAACTAATTTTAAAACATAATGATAGAGATTATTATTTGTTATTTCATTTTGATCATTAATTATACGTGAATATTCTCAAATATTATGAGTATGTTCACACAAGGTATATAATACAATACTTTACTTAGAAAAACTATATTTTTTCATACACTTTTCAGGAGATTTCTCGTAAAAATTTTTCGTTGAGCAATATTTGTTCAGACTTACCTTAAGACAGCGTGTTTGATGAAAGAAGTTTATAAAGCACTTACCTGAAATGAATAAAATATAATATTATATATTTAATATGGTTATAATATCCAAACTTGAATTTTTTGAGGCTAGTCGTGGCGTAGCGTCACAAGCGTATGACTGTAAACTCTATTGGTTGTGGGTTCGATGCCCGCTGGAGGAAATTAAATATTGGATATTTACTGCGGAAAGTGTGGAGCTAAGTGTCTCAACACTCCATATATTTACCACGCTACATACAAGGGACACACACAAGGGATACAGGGTAAAGCTGAAGAAGAATATTTAATATTAATGTGTGATGAGTAATTTTTTTGTTAAAATTCATTAATATTCCATTTTTGTGTTTTAATTAATAACAAATAACCTATAACAGATTTTATTAAAACCATTTTATATAGATAAATATGACAGCTATGTACTGTTCATCTTGCATCATGGTATCAAATTTTATATATATTATAAAAATATTATATCATTATATAGTTCTTTTAGTACTCATAGTATAAAGAGTAAGAAAAAAGCTTTTGAATACAATATTAGACGTTTATATACAAAACTTTATAATGCACAAGAGCTAGTAGAAAAGCAGTAACTTTAAGCAACTTAAATTGGTCTATTTCTAAATGTGAACAATAACAGGAAGCTGATAAAAATTTCATCTATGACTTTTAAAGTATATTTTGAAAAATAATAATTATAGATTAGATCTGGTTCCGGAGAAATGAAAACAATTGTTTAACCATACTATGTGGGTAAAGGCTTGAAACTAATACTAAGATTTAATATTTATAGCTTTAGTTATAAAAAAATTGTAACGGATCGGTGTCTTGTCATGTCATGTCATGTGTACATGGAAGATAAAATAAAAAAATGTTTTTTAACATTTTTGTCTGTTTGTCTGTGCGTTTGTTATCCCTAATCTCAGAATCAGCTTAAATGATTTAAATGCAGTTTTTACCGGGTTGGATTCCGGCTAGCTGCCGTTAATTATTTTATTAAATTCGTTTCATAAATAAAAAAAAAATATTGCAATGGAGTGAACAAAATGGTCTAGGCCTGAATGCGAGTAAGAAAAAGGTTCTTGTATTTGAAAGGAGTGAACAAAGGACGGAATGCAAGATCAGCGTAAATGGTGAGATATTAGAGCTAAGTGAGTGAAGTGGTATATATGGGAAATATGTTTAGTAGAAATGTAAAATCAACAACAATGCAGTATTGGTACCGACGTCGTTATAGGGCTGCGAAACGAGGTAACTGCAGAAGAAAATAAAATAAAGATGAATGACAAAACTTACGAAAATTAGAAGTCATTAGTGTTGTTTGAACCCATTATAAGGTGCACCATCTAAGAATCGAATATACTCAAAAAAGATTTTTTTGACATCTTTTTTTTCGTAATGGTAAGCATAAGTAACTTCCCACCTATGATGGCAACTTGTGTTACAAAACCACCGACTCGTAGGCAAATTCATGTTTTGACATTCCTGTATAAGCTACTAAGAAGTGAATATGATTGTCCGAATCCTTTAGGGAACATAAATTTGCGCGCCTAGACAGGTCGAGACTAGATTGTTACATCAACCACCTGCCAGAACCAATGTAGAAATATTCTGCCATATCACCCGCCCGCATATGTTATATATAATAAAATATGCGGGCAGATAGATAGTTTTGCTGATAGTTTACCAAAATTTTAAAATAAATGTTTTGAGATCATTAAGATTGTTCGAATGCAATATCAAAATTGTAATTTGCTTCTATTTATAAAGAATTGAGCAATAATCGATAATAGCGAGCAGATCGCTAGTAATTGAAATTATGGGTTTAGTGCATATGTGTATACGTATATGTTACGGTGAATTCCATAATATATCGTGCAATTTCATTTAATTTGCCGAAAATAAAAAGAGGAAATATGTTAAGGAGTGGTTGCTGATTTTATTTTGTTTTCGTTTTTAAAATATCTAAATATTAGAATTATAATAAATGAACGCAAATTGATTTTAAATATTTTTTAATTTTTTTATGCATGCCAAATGATGACAACATCAATACACTAACTTATTTATAGCAGGAACACTAACACCCTCCATACAGTATTTTAATCTTATATCCGTATCTCAATAAAATATAAAAGTAAAGCAGCAATATAGACTGTGTGGCTAATAGTGGTGCAGGAGTACAAGCGTGCGATTTCCACTAGAGGAAACGAAATATTAAATATTTTCATTTCCTTGCTCTGGCAGCGACAACGGTAACATATGCACCGTCACTCAATACGCAGAGAATTCAGCGGAAATTCGGGAACCAAAATGTCTTAATAGGAACAGTCTATCGCAACACTAACTTCCCAACACCGGTTATCAGGTTTCCCTTGCCTACATTGTTATATGTGGGATACAGCGTGAAGATAAGAAGAAAAAGAAGTATAAACTTTGAAACCTTTAAATATAAACGTTTATTATTCCAGTTTCATGGTAAAGTAAACACTTGCATTTACAGTAGCAATGTTTTATGCATGTATCATCATATTCATTACGTGTTTTGTGAACGAATAATTTTCATGCCGCAACGTACGTCGGTATTGTTTTTTTTGTTCATGACGACAACCTGAGCTTAAATTTATATGGAAACTAGAAACCAGAAACATCAGCGCCTATGATTTGGAAACGTTTGATTAGGGTTACAAACGAAATAGAGCGCATGCCAGTGTGTTTTAATTTTCAAAGATTTGAAATGTAAATGTCATGTCATGTCATGTCATGTTACCTACCTGTCTTCTCTTAAATGTACATTTTTAGGCTAACTATACCGTATCTACGCTATATTTTTCAACTTGTTGTATGTTAATTCAAACAAAGAAATTATGTGAATATGTAAATTTGAATATAAGTTTACGTATTACTATAAAGTATTCGGATTCAGTTTTCTAATTTCCAATTTAAACTAAATAATTTGAGCAAAATTTAAGCGAACAAAGGTTTAGTAGAGCAGTAGACATTTACAAACCTTAAACATGTCTTTATACATTGCTGACGTCAGTATTTAAGCGGTAAGAATGAATATATATTCAGCAAGAATGAACATAGTTAAGTCGATATTACTACTGCATAATGCTAGCGCCATCTAGGAACGAGTAGCTGTAGTAAGGAAGTGAATCTAAGGATTTCAGGTTTTTTTTCGTGCTGTTAAAAATAATAAAGAATATTTACATAACAGCTCCAACATTGAAGTTCATATAAAGCAGTATAAATAGAACATTCTATGGCTTATAGATGGCGCCACATATGCGATGATATGATATCGTATGAAAGCTTATTTAGTGCCATCTCTTGCGGGGTAACGAAAACTGGAACTGAAAGTTTTGCTGAAAAAGCTGCAAGAGTAAATAGTGTCTCAAAAGTAAACTAGATGGCGCCACACCGTAAAAGTATTATCAACTGGAAACAAAAATATACAATGTACAATAAAAATATTAAAGAATAGAAGGATTGGTATAAGGTATAACTTGTAACTATTTTTTTTAGCGTTACACTGTATTCCGCACATAGCAGGGTTGGCAGAGGGAACATGGAAACCTAGTGTTAAGATATTCCGTTCTCAATTAATACTACTAATCCATTTCCCACTTTCTGCCGAATTTTGCACGTATTTCGTGTTGAGTGGGGGAACTCGACACTCAATTCTTGTTTTGCCTCGATTTATAATAATTGTAGTTACTAAGTTACTTTTAAATAAATTAATTAAACTAAGTGTCACACATGTAATCTCTGCTTTGATTGTTAACTATTTCCTATTTTATAATGATCGAAATAGAAAGTATATCCTTAGTGCTTCCACCTCGCAAAAAAAAAACGCAACCCTTGAAAGGATCATTCTATTGTCCGTCAGTCTGTCTGTTCACTGTCACGAATTCTTGAGAATTTGTGGAGAGCGCAGAATACATTAAGCTTGGAAGGCCACTTTATCAAAATATATTTTCACACTAGCGTTTATACAAAGTAATAGAAATCTATATGGTTTAAAAAGAAGTGAGAACAGTAGTTAACTTTAGTAAGTTGTACTTCTTGTTCACCTACAATCATGAATTCCATGATACAGAATTCTCGGTGGGCTAGTCTGACTCGAACTTGACTGGTTTTTTTCAAAAGAAATACAAGACTATCCAAACCAAAAGATACAGATTGAGGAAGATAAAGATTGAGACCGTCTTGGTCCAGGGGCACAAGGGTGTGACTGTAACGCGACAGTTTCAGGTTCGATCCCCACTCGAGGAAATGGAATATTAATTTAAATTTATATTTCCATTTCTTCACTCCTGTGTCAAGGCAAAGCGCGCCCTCGCACGCAACGCCTCCATCCTCCTCCAACTTGGCGAAAAGTGGGTAATGGAGTGTCTTAAAACTAGGTTCCCTCTGCCTACCCTGCTATGCGCGGGATACAGCGTAAAGCTGATTTATATATATATTACAAAGTATATATATATAAATCAAATATAAGTAATAATTATGAATGTAAAGGATAGTGAGGATGGATGTTTGTTCCACTAACATACAAAAAAATACTGAATAGATTTGGATGAAACTTAAGAGTAGTAAAGCTTTTACGTCAGAATAACACATGGGCTACAATTTATGTTATAGTTTTCTAGAATTTGGTTATAATACAACAATAATCTATACTTATACAGTTATCTATGTAGAAAATAGAGAAATATAAGACGTAAACATCTCATGTGTGGACGTGACATCACAAATGAAAATATGAGATCACTTGTGTGGATGTGAGATCATATGTATGGAAGGAGGAGATCTCATATGTGAACGAGGGAGCGCACGTGTAGATAAAAAAAATCATATGGTATAGTCTCTACAAGTACCTATAAGTATGCTATATATGTATATAAAAACACGAATATATGGAATTGTAATTTTATATATGGTCAGTTTATTAATTAAATAAATCAGTTGTTTAAGGAGCTAAGCCGTGAATAGATAGCGGCAGCTAACTGTATAATATATTTTAAAACAAACTAAAAAACTACAAAATTTTCATTACTGACATTTTGTAGACTATAAAACATGGAATCTCATTTTCTCCATTCGTACTGGAATTTCAAATCTTTTTTTCACTGCTCTCCTACTATTTCTACTTTACGTCCTTTTAGCTACGCAAAGTCTCTGAGCCAGTCAATAACGAAACAGTTTTATATTATAGGTACTAATTATCGTTCGCAACTTTGTTTACGTTTTCTCTGTCAGTCACTATATGAAGTTTTCAGTTGCAATTTTCATGTCAAAATATGCAATTTCAAGTTGACATTTACTGAAATGTAATTTTGTCTTTTATATCCACGTACATTCGTTTTATTAAAAAATCTTATTAAATCACTTACTATATGAAATCGCTGTATGTTGCTTCAATAAATGGCATACTGAGCTAAATTAGTGTCGCTACACAAGTACAAGATGTATAATGAAAGTAGGTTATGACGTAGCTTTTTGACAAAAGAAAATCCATCCACCCAAACCTATTTAATCAGTTTCTGCTTTAAATTTAGTTTAACCTTTCATAATGGTACGAATTCTCAATGATTAAAATATTTAGGTAACTTTGTTCCGACACAGCTTCCGGTTCCTGTCCGGTCCAGATTCAAAATAATAACAAACATTTTTCCATCCACCATTCTAGAGTCTGGTATTAGTATGTGGTTAGATTGTACATAATCTTCTCGAGTTTAAATCGTATATTAAAATATCTAAGGCACAAATGCGTACAACCAACGGTACCTTCTTTTAATTGAAATTAATTTATTAATGGAAAGTATATAAGTATGTAAATGATGTCGGTACAGAAAGATATTTGAAAATATTTTTGATGGTTCATGAGAAACAGGTACAGGTAGCCTGGTGACAGACCTAAAATGGACACCGATAAACCGACGGACAATAGGATCTCAGTAATAGAGTACCGTTTTACTCTTGGGTACCCTGGGTTCGTTCCTCCCTTTAGGTATATTTACGTATTTAGTAAAAAAAGAAAAAATAATCATAATTTACTTAATAGCGCTGTACCTACTCGTAAACCAATGATATTCATGTTATTAAATTTTAATGTTTTAGTAATAACAACACGCATGCGTTTTATTGTATATAAAATTTGCTGGATATCATACTGATAGAGGTAGAAACCGGGAAGTTTGCTTAAAATTAGCCATCATCTTCTACTTCAATATTTAAATTGTATTGCATAAAAGGGTAAAGAAATTATTAAACCTGGTAATATCTGGTATATAAGAACGACAACGTCCAATAAACTTTTGAGGGAAACTCTACAAAAGCAAATATCCATCTTGTATGCATAATTTCATAATTAAAAACTTCATCAAACGCTTGTGTTACAAAAAGAATAAAAAAAATGTTATGTTTGAATTTGTTATTTTATGAGAAAAATTATACACTAAACCCATATGAGAGGTACTCTACAAGATCCCAGCACGTGCTGCCAAACATCAATGGTATTTGGCAAGTATTGACCTATAACGTTCTCAATTATTTTCGCATATTCCTGCATTAATATAACAACAAGAGAGACAAAATTCATGTTTATATTTTAAATCAGCTTCACGCTGTAGGCAGAAGCAACCTAGTGTTAAGACTTTTCCGACTCTTTTGTCTTGGTTACAAAAAAAAGGAATGAAAATATTGATACGATACTATTAAATACTAATTAATTTCGTCGAAATCAAACTCACAACCGTCGCCTTACATTTACATCCTTGTGCTCCTGTACCACAACGGCCTCGTATTTTTATATAAAAAAATGTGAGTTATACATAACTTAGTTCGTGATATAAATTTATCATGGTGTATTAATAATATAAATTAAATTAAATTAGCTTCACGCTATATCCCGCACACAGCAGGGTAGGCAGAGGGAACATAGTGTTAAGACACCCCGTTCCCAACTTTCTGCCGAATTTTGGAGGCATTGCGTGTTGAGTGGCAGAACTCAACGACGCACTTTTGCCTCGACACCAGAGCGAAGAAATGAAAATATAAATTTAAGTAAATATATCATCTCCTCGAGTGGGGATCGAACCCACAACCAGTCGGTTTTACAGTCACGCTTCGTGCCGCTGCGCTACGACTTGCCTCATATAATAGTTATTATTATGATATATTACTTATATTTAGTTAATTAATAAATCTATTGTAATAGTAAAGAGGTCATGAAAACTCTTATCTATATATGAAATTCTGAACAAAGTAATAATCCTTTGAGCAGGTTTAATTGAATTTAAGATTCAAAATTTTAATAACGCATTTGTGTCTTAAATTGAAAATTGAATAATGCACCATTGTTTTAAGTCAGCTTGGTACTTGTGCAAAAAAATACTTAACGTTTTGCATTTTATTTTTGCTTTAAATTTACAAATAAATAGTAATCATTTATACTAAAAATATATAAAAATTTTTGTGGCTTCAGTGAAAGGTATATTAATACCTTAATAAAAGTCCCTCGAGTACTACACCAGTAATATTTACTAAAAAAAATACCTATTTACATATTTTTTTAAAATTTAATTGATATTTGTATACTATTCTATAATATAATCTCTATGAAGCGAATATAGTCCCTTGGTAGAGTCTAGTAATATAATACGGCGGAGATGCTTTATGCATGTTAGATGATCTAACTGATTGCCTTCACTACAGAAACTATTATGATATTCCTTGCAGCGCTGATGCAAGATGTATTAATTACAGCTACTTTTTTCTGCTGATGCCGTCATGATGCAGTGGGAGAGTATCTGACTGTATATGCGATGGTTGTTGATTCTATTCTCATTCCGGGAAATGTTAAATTTTAAATGATTTTCCCCGCTCTGCTATACGAAACGCGACTTTTAGTCCCTCCTTTCAACTTGCAAATGAAAGTGAATGGAGAGTCTTAACAGTAGGCCCCCAAGTCTACGTGTAGCGAGACACGGTTATGTATTGTGTTATAAAAATATATAAATAAATTATATTTTTTGAATAACATAAACAATAAAGTCATGGCGCCTGGCCACAAGCGTGTGAAAGTGCAATGAATAAAATGTGTATTATTTGTAAGCGCGTGCTTACACGCTAGGACAGGCTGTTCGATTTCCACTCGACAAGATATTTAATATGTTCTCTCTGGTATTGAGGGAAAGTGCGGCGTAGTTCTGCCACTCAACACGCAACGCCTCCAGTGGAAAGCGAAATGCGTAGTGTCTCAACACTAGGCTCTCTCTGACTATCCTACTATCCGCGGGATACGACGTGAAGCGGAGAAATATAATTGAAGAGGTATTCTTTTTCAATTATATTTCTCCGCTTATCTGTAAGCGTCTCTTCTCGAAATTGCATGTACAAATGATTTTTTACAATTTCCAGTGACGAAATGGTATGCCAATTAATTATGAATTTTGTATAATATACCTAATATAGTAGTAGTACATAATAAAGAAAAAATGGAAAATGATTGAAAATTATTCCTTTAAAAATATATTCATGCTTGTGGTTTTTAACTCTGTAAAACTTACCCTCCGGCTACTAATATCATCTGCATGATGCCGTATGTTGCTCCCACACTCTTCTCTCTTGTATAATATTCTCATAACTTCACATCATTCACAAAGACACCTATTTTTTGACACGAGCCGTATGTCGCAAACAATCATAATGTTATCGAAGCTTATTCGAATCTTCACTTGCGATCATTATCACTTTTCACAATATTACGATCGTTTTTAGTTTGTATGCTTGGAAAAGTATTTTCAAAACACATTTTTCACTTTTAACTTTAACTTTTTTAAATAACTTTTATTTTCAATATAAATATGATGGCAGATACATATAAGAAGCGATGTCCAATATATTAAGCAAGTGTTCGACCGTGTAGACTGCACGTTTGTGAGTAATTCGCTATTTCCCGTTGTGCCGGATAAGTGCGCGAAATCTGTTTTTTTTTTTACATTATCTTATAAATTTTTGACGTTATCGATTTTTATTTTCTAACATACCTATATTAATTACACAGTTAACATTGGTAAGAGGATAATTTTATTTCGTACTATGTAACGGTCAACGTAAAACTTGAAAATTCGTACAACTGAATTAATAAATATTCCCGATTTCTTACAAAAAAAAAATGATCAAAGTGATGTGTCTTTGAAGCCATTTCATTTGTTTGGTAAAGAAGTTAGCAATTTTTCGAAAAATTTCTAATTCAATCATTTTCGAAATTTTTCATTTTTCAAATTAAGAGATCAGTAGATGTTTATAACGTCAAATACAATACATAAACTACTATCACCCAGATAGATAAGAAATAACCAAACATTTTTTCTTTTTTGGAGCAAAATCAATTAAAGTTCCAAGAGTCTTTAATTAAAATTTATTTAGTGTTTAAGAGTATAGATAACCATACTAAAGTGACAACAAAGTGAAAAACAATACAAACATTTTAATGTGAATGTAAGTTTAAGCTTTCACATAAAAATTACTAAGCCGATTATCATGAAACTTTTTGATTTCTAAAATATTAGAATAGTATATGATCATTTTAAGTACACTAATGACACTTCAAGAGAAATACCGTCTTTATTTCTTCAATCCTATATTACATTACATAGGGTTTCGTCGTCGCATTTGTGTTCCATCGAAACGTGTATACTGCATGTATGTGAAAATACCCATGTAATTTTATGTTTTAACATCTCCTTATTATTATGGAACTAAATTATTAACAATATTGGCAATAACAGTATTGTTGGTATGGAAATTTTATTACGAGTAGCATTTTTATCCACTTTTTATTAATATTCTTGTATGGTGATTTTCGATTTTAAATCATTGACTTTTGGTGCTCTGTAAAATATGTGGGTACCTTTAAGTCTCTGTGTAGACCAGACAAAAAAGGAAAAGAAAGGACTTGTGTCTATCTTTATAGGATTAAAATATTATTCGAAGTATAATCATTGCAATAAGCTAAAATATCTTATTGTTTTATGTATAATTTTAATTACTAAATTATATACGAGCACCTATAATTAAAAACTCGTCCTCAATGTCGACGCTGTTCTGTAGTTATATTAAATGCTTTATTCATTATAATATCCAAATTGAAATCTGATTAAACATGTTTATTGAACAAATATATTGTAACGATAATTTTGAAACAATGAATTTTATTTTAAGGTTTGCTTTCAATATAATAAATATATATGGAAAATAACATTTTAGAAACGTATATAAAATTGAACGTAGCTTCGTAACGTCCTAACGTGGATTTGAACCCACTGGTTTCTGAAACCATCCAATTTCTTTTCTCAGTGTGGAATAATACTATAAAAAAATATGTGGAAATAGATAGAGTCATTATTGTATTACCTACCTTGAATGAAAATAATTTAAACACAATTACCCCTTCATCACACCTCACCCCAAGCGGAGATCGAACGGAAGCCGCTCCACTATGTCATAAGGACCTCATGGGAGGTGACGCTATCGACGGATCAACGGTTGTCTATGGGTAGAGATCCTCAGTACCTATCCATTTTTTCCCATATATGTTAGCCGATTTTCAGTGATTCAGCAGATATTTGAAAATTTGTAATTTTTTGGAAAAAAATTAGATTCTTGTAGAAAATTAGCTTACACAGCCCGACGGTTGAGTCTGCTCTCGTGATTTTTTTTTCTAAATATAGCTTAATAATAGGCCTTTTGTACAATGTAATATTTCAAAACTATCAGCTTATAAATGTTGGAAAAAACATCAAAAATCTTTTAAATAAGCTAAATTTTATCAAAAACTTTCAAGGGCTGTATCGAAAAAAATACTTGTAGTTTTTTTTTTCTATACGAATGCCTAGTATCGAATAATCTTTGAAAGGTTTACACAACCGTTGATACGCGTTGCACCCTGTATAGAATTAATTGAACTATGTAGCTGTGAATATCTCCATCCATAATGATGTTACTTTGATTTGTATAAAAATTCTTGAATGCTCTTATAAAAACTCAAAAATAAACATACGAAAAAAAAACTGCTTAAAAAGAAAACCATAATATTATTTAAGCATCAATATTTAATGAATGCCATTGAATGAATGAGGCCAGCCATGGCGCAGCGGCACGAAGTGTGACTACAAAACCGACTGGATGTGGGTTCGATCCCCACTAGAGGAGATGAAATAATTAGCTAAAATTATTACTCGAAAGAGCGAAAATATTTTCATTTTTTCGCTCTTTCGAGTCTAGGCTAAGCGCGGCGTTGAGTTCTGCCACTCAACACGCAATGCCTCCAGAATTCGGCAGAAAATGGGGAACGGAGTGTTTTAACACAAGGTTCCCTCTGCCTACCCTGTGTGCAGGATACAGCGTGAAGCTCATTTATTTTATTTTAACATTTAATGAAATTCGTATCTGAATCATATTTCTTATAATGTACAAGCAAAATTTGTAGAGTGGGGAGGTAGAGGAGGGGAGTATCTTAACACTAGGCCCCCTCTGCCTACCCTACACATGCCTACTGCTAGATGCGGAATACAGCGTGAAGTTGAAAAAAAATGTAAAGTTAACACGAAAATGTCCCCAGGATACACAAGTACGATTATATTATATTAATACTATTCGCCCCTTATCGTACTATAGTGATCGTATTTATAAATATATTATTTTTTAAACGAGGTCAGTCGTAGCGCAGGGGCGCAAAGTGCGACAGGTTGTGGGTCCGATTCCCACTCGAAGTAATGAAATATTTAATATTTCAATTAGCCAACCCATTTTTCACAAGAAGCCCTGAAATTCAAATAAACCCCTACTATTAATCCTAGTGAGCTATAAGGCTTGATTTTAGGGTTCCTCAAAGAACAAGAAAACCGTAAAATAGGATAATGTTTTTTCAGTGTGCCTAGTACGTCTTTCTGTCCGTCTTTAAAAACCATTTAACGGAAGATATCAAGCTTATATAGTTTCGCTGCATTTTATATTAAATTCGCCCGTAATAAAAACCTATAGGATGGATAAATAACCATTTTTTTGGTTATTGTATAGGTAAACAAAGGGAAAATCATTACAAGCTATTTGTAGTTCATTTCATACAAAATAAGTGCCCTCGGTGAGCAAGTCCGACTCGCACTTGACTGGTTTTTTTTATACAGATCATGTTTTTAGTTTTTTTTATACAATTTACAATTATATTTCTTATTACTAAAAGTTTATACTATCCAATATATTTTTTTCTAATTCCAATAATATTTATTTAAATATAAATATATCGACACAAAGGCAATCATTTAATTAAAATTAAAATATAAAATATATATTTTAAAAACGGATGAGAAAATAAATTATTATAGTCTGTTAAACAATTTTATCAGTATAATTTATTTTTCATTTCGTCGATGGTGTCGAGGCATAGAGCGCCGTTTAGTCCCGACACTCAACAAAAAAAAAAGGGAACGGAGTGTCTTATCACTAGGTTCCCTCTATCTACCCAGCTGTATACGGGATACAGCGTGAAGCAAATTTATTTATTTCAATACAAGTTGGCTGTTTACAGTGAAATGCACTGATTGTATTACCATTTATGCTTGTACTCATATATTTCCGATGAGTTTATTCCTTTATCTGATTACTAATTAAGTTTTCCTTTTAACTTTTAACATATCGATAATTTTCTGTTTTATTATTCATATAACTGGAGGTAATATTGCTGATTGGTAATTTTTGCTCTATTATAGCTTTTTATGGCCTCAATAATTAATAAATTAAGTGTAATAGATATGCGAAAAAAAATGAATCGCTTTGATGAACTTAAATCGTCATAAAAATACATTACAATAACACCAGAGCAAAAAAAGGAAAATATAAACGTAAGTAAATATTTCATTACCTCGAGTTGAAATCGAACCCACAACTAGTCGATTTTACAGTCACAAAAAACTATAGATAACGCAGTTACGTTTTTTAAAGCTTAAAGTTTTTTAAATGCTCGTGAGTTCAACACGAATTAAAACTTTAAACCTTGATTTTTTTACCACATTTCTATACTTTAAATAAATTAATGAAATAAGATAATAAATCTCGAAACGCCAGTATTTTCTTTTGTTCTATATGGATTAAGCATTGTCGCCTAAAAGAGCGTTTCGTTTCCAAAATGAAGGCAACAAGATGTCGTCCTAAATTTGATTCAATCAAAAGTGAAGTTTATTTTTAAAGGACTAGCTCGTAAAATCCTTTAGCAAACAGCGCTGGGTAGCCGCCGTTACGACGAGACTGGATGGCGTCGAACAGATCAGTTATGATAAATACAAAAGGATACTAGAAGATTTTTTTAGATTTATAAGGAACGAATAATTGATGCGTTTTTGGCTGTCTTCCTAATGCCCTCTACTGGCTTTATACTTAATGGGGCTTTTAGTTATAGACCAAATTGCACAATCACCCAAATTTTTGCAAAAAAAATTTTTTCTACATCAAAATTATGGACTACTTCAGCTTCAAGCAGTATCCCACATATTATAGTGTGGAGAAGTGCAACGTTTCGCTTTGCCTTACTTCCAGAGCGGGGAAATGTAAATGAAAACGGATCACTTTTTAGAGTGAGATTCGAACCCAGAACTGCCGTGGTTAATCTGTGCTACTACGCCTGTTATATGTTAACTATAATATAAAACTATTTTTTTAATTTAACCACCGTTAATAATGTCGATAATGGTAATTATACAAAGTACCTATTGCATATCAAAATGTTAATAATAGTAACTTATAATTATAGAAATATATAAATAAATATAATATAAATATAGAATTAATTATTATTTACTCTAAAACAGTAAAGGTCACGAGCTAACAGCGCAATAAGTTGCACTAAATTGGCGTCCAAACTCTGCCACCTTCAACAGAATACATTTCACGAAGTTTTATTGAATTCAGGAGAGCGAGCAAACATCTATCACAGTGCTCTCTATTGTTAATTACGAAATTTACGTGCAAATGTCAGGAAATGACGCCAGGGAAGTCAGTTACATATAGTTATTTTGCCACTAAATATGGGAAACAAAAGGGATGGAAGGTTATTACTGTTGAAATCGATATTAAAATAGAAGCGGTCTTACATGATAAGATTATAAATATGATATTAGATACCTAATTACAGTAAAGCAATTGAAAAGCTTCTCGCATATTACTGCTCTTATTGATCTACAAATCGTTCGAATAGTGAGCAATCGTTTGTGCAAAAAAAAAGTGTTTATATGTAATATATGTAATATTAAATATTTTTACAAAGAAAATATTTAAGGTAACATAGATAGATATAGTGATAGAACAAGGAATCTATGATTTCTTAATTTTTTGTCTGTCTGTTTGTATATTCACATCTCCCGAAATACTGGACGGATTTAAATTAAACTCTTACTGTTAATTCTAAGCAGGATCTATGCATATTTTATTTTAAAGGCTTTCACACTTGATGTGCACCATGGTAGCTAAAATATAAGAAATAATTAATAATAGTTGCACATCATGAGCACTTCCAAGGACATATAAAAATAGATAATTTGATAGACTAACCGTTGTTTAATGTGATGAGAATATCTGGAACATGAGATGAACAATTATAATAGCTATAGAAAGCTATAAGAAATAATAAAATGCCACTGTTATAAGCATATTACAATGATATGTAAAAATAAAAGATCTGAAATATTAAATGTAAAAATATAATAGCCCATTTAAATTATAATAAATAATAGAGGTCGTCGTGTAAGAACGGTATAGCATTTGACTGTAATTGCTATGGTTGTGAATTTGATATTCACTTAGGGAAATTGTTTTTATTTCCGCGCCCCCATAATAAAAAGTGTGATTGAGTTACATCTCCACATGTAGTCACTCGAATTTTGGTTAAAAATGAAGAACAGAGCGTCTTAGTTCTATTAAGTTCTTGACCTGCTACTTGCTGCAACTTTATATCACATTGTTGGGCGGTATATGGAAGTAGAATGGCAAGGGGCGTAAAATCCGTGCAAATAAAGTTACGAACAGCCACTAATATACAATAAATAAAATTTTCTTTTTCATTTTATTTCAGGATAGCAAATACCTTTTTACTAATGGAAGAGGTGTTCTAAACTGGAAAATTGAGGTCGACCCGTTTAATAGATAAACAGGTATAAAAAACCGAAAATGTAAAACAAAATACAATAATCTCAAAATATTAGTACATAAATATAAAAAATCTAAAGATAAAAATCCCATTCGTGTCTTACTTATCGCGAAAAACACTGATAGTCATGAAAAGGCAAATTAATATGGAGATGTAATTCAAATAGAAGCGAATGACTAATTATCATATTACTAATAAAAGTAGTTGAACAAAATAAGAAGTTATTTTATTTTATTTTATTTGCTACTGCAGTTACTCTTTTTATACCTTCTTTGGAACTTGACACTAGTAAAGGCGATCCCGCTTGAATGCCTCAAACTCTTTTAATAAGACTCAACACTTATGTTCTATTTTCCGATTTGTCTTTTATTTGAAATTGCACCGTCTTTGATGTTTGCTGTTAGAGAAATTGGAGGACTAATTTATTGGAAGCATCTGCGGCTATAGTTCAATAATTGTGTAGGTACTCGTATTTACAACTGAGCAAAATGTGACAAAATAAAACTGTATATGTATAAATGTAATATGATATATATATATATATATATATATATATATATATATATATATATATATATATATATATATATATATATATATATATATATATATATATATATATATCAATTTTTTTTTTCACATTAATACTTAACATTAAAATTATTTTCGAAAAAATATCGGTTGTTTTTGGGGTCGGTGCCAACTTGAAAATTTATTTTACTAATAAAAAATTGCGTTTCTTCGGTCTATTAATCTGTCCCATCTTATTAATATTGTTCATTTCGAAAAAAATTGTACAGCGTTTCGTTATAATTTGATTGATATTTATTGAAATGCTGTGGAATACACAATATTTCTAGTTTTGCCATCTGATGCGTAAATAATAACAATATACAAAATTCATTGAAATAACAGTGGCGTCATCGGCCTAAATTTGGTCGTACCAACTCAGAAATCTTCGTGGACTTATGCACAACAACTCTGCTAAGGATCTTCATGATCAAATGCATAGTTTACGATTCTAATCGACTAATCGTTGAGGAGTTTCTTCTTCTATCGTCATCATCATCAGCTCAGTTACTGTCATCGAAGAAAGATAAAAAGTAAAAGCTTATATTGGTAGTTTATAAATAAATAATAATCTTACTATTTTATATTTTTTTTACTCAACCAGCGCTTATCCGAGCTCTTATTTTTAAGTTTATGAATATGTATATCAATTGAAGAATATAATAAATCATTACATATATTTAAATATGTACTTAAGAAATATTTTTTTAAATTATGAATGTTACGGACTATTCGTTATTTTAATAATTATGTATAAAAATTAAATATTTATAATATTTATAGATTATTTAGTTTCTAAAATTAATTAGAAAGGAAATTAAACTTTCATTAGATAGACAATAGTATTGTCTATTCATTTAATCGAAACTCCGGCAGTATGTTTGCGTTCGAGGCACAAAGACAATCAATTAATCATTACTTCGATAGTGTTTGAGATGTTTAGAGAAAATAGAGTTAGATCTCGTACTAACTTTACTATTATGTAGAAGTTATAGCACTAATTCTTTTTGTCTGTGCCTTCTTTTTATAATGAGCAAACGGAAGTTTTGTCTTTTGATATGTTAAGTTTGGCAAAAAAAAAACTATATTTATATATATGCACATTCCTTTAAATAATAAATCATATGAATGTTTTGTATTATCGAAATTTTCTGCTAATTTAAACTTACCGTAAATATAATATTGTGAGTACATCTTGCACAAATGTATGAGAGCGCAGCATGACCATAACTATAAGATATTGAAGTTGGGACAAGAACAACTTAGTTATTGTTAGATAGGTATAGCGGCTACCGTGTCCTATGACGTAAATATTGAATTTCCTTCTCGCTTGATCGCCATTACCTTCAGTTTATGTATAGAGTACAATATAGAGATATACTCTTATCGCTTCAGCTCCGTCCTCTTCTAAAAAACTATATATATATATATATATATATATATATATATATATATATATATATATATATATATATATATATATATATATATATATATAATATATATACGAGAAAAAGTAGCCTATGGTCATTCCAAGACCCTCAGTGGTCTTGGTATGTAATTTTATTACAATGGGGGTTTTGTCGTGATTGCGTCACAGACAGAGTTACTTTCACATTTATAAGTATGGATTATTAGATTGATTAGCGTCTTTTGTAGCTGATTTTCTATATGTGCTGGTTTATAAGTCAGTAGGTAGGTAACAAAGAGAATCGACCTGAAACGCCAGCTGCATAAGCTCTCACGCTGGGTGTTAGTTTAATATAGGAGTTAAGAAAACGTCATTAGTACAAACTGAACGTACCAATTAATTTATGATAATATTATATAGTTTATATCGCTGATGGTATTTTTGTTTCAGTTGAACTCTAGAAAAATAAAAAAGAGGCTTCCTATACATGAACTGAATGAATTAAAACTATTATCTCAACATTTTTCATCAAACTTTTAACGTACAAGGTGTTTAAAGATAGATCTATAAAAGTGACATTATCAACATTTCTAAAATATTGTCTTCCACCTGGAAGAATTTTGCCGTTGAATAGTTATTATAGAATTTGTTAATTTCGTTTTTTTTTTACCCGCCGTGTATCCCTGTCGGAGAGGTAGTGGTCATTAGCTGTCTTCTCCATTTAAAAGTGAACTTGCAAGATTTCCCAGATAAAGAGTACGTATTCTTTATTTGTTTTACAAAGTAATAAAATAAAATCTATTTCATAAACCAGTGAGGCCAGTCGTGGCGCAGTGGTACAAAGTGTGACTGTAAAACCGACTGGTTGTGGGTTCGATCCCCACTCGAGGAGATGAAATATTTACTTAAATTTATATTTTCATTTCTTCGCTCTGGTGTCGAGGCTAAGCGCGGCGTTGAGTTCTGCCACTCAACACGCAATGCCTCTAAAAATTCGGCAGAAAGTGGGGAACGGAATGTCTTAAAACAAGGTTCCCTCTGCCTACCCTGCTGTGTGCGGGATATAGCGTGAAGCTAATTTAATTTTTTTAATTTATTTATTTCATAAACAAATAAACTATGAACAATTAAGCTTACGATGCTGAGCTGTAAATCATAAAAACCGGAAAATAAAACCTTAAAATTTAGTTAACATAAATTAGAGATATTTTGAATACCATATGGTTTTTTTATCAAATTTAAGCTTTTCTTTCTTCTACAATCATCGAAAGAATAGTCAAACATTTTTTTTATTTATAAATTTTTTTGGCTTTTATTTCTAATTATTGCAAAATAATTTGGTTTGCAGAAATGAGTTTATAGTAGAAAAGGAGCTTTAAAATCACCTGGACTTAATTTCAAAAACCTGGTTTACCAGTAAGTGCACTTTTATTTAATCACCTTAGTACAGTAGGTAGCGGCGGCCTCAGCCTTCATAGGAGACAAATGTGATTAAGTTTGTTCGGAACCTCTACAAAGGTTGGTTCGATCGTGGTAAAAAATCGTAACATTTAATAATTTTCTTTAATAGTTTATAGATTTACTAATGAAAAACAAGATAATAAATGTCTTTTGGATATATGAATGTTTAATCAAAAAAAAAAATCATTCATCATCATCATCAAATTTTGCCCCCCTTTTAAGGCTGTTATTTTTATTAATTTAACCACAAATGCATTTATTTTTTCCTGAACTAGTACTATGCTTGCTGCCAAATTTTATAATTCTAGGTCAACCGGAAGTATCCTATTAATTTTGATTCCCTTTATAGTGTCGTAATATGCGGTTTTGCTTTTAAAACGGCTATATCTTTTCTTTTATTAAATGTAGAAATGCGATTTTCAGAAAATCTAGGGCCGTAGATCTGAGTATATGATTTTAATTTCAACTCGATATCTCTAAGCGTTCTTGAGATAAAGGCTCTAAACAGACAGACAGACAGAGGAATGGACAACGAAGTGATCTTATAAGGTTTCCTTTTTTTCTTAAAAGTTACGTTAAAAATGAAAAATGACAATTGACTGTCGCCTTACTACATCATCTCTATAATTATATAATAAGACAGTAACAATGTTTTGTCTGTACATTTAGTAATTTTGACTGAAACGGCTAGAGGGGCACTTAAAAAGAATAATAGAAAGCAAAAATATTTTTTTTCGAATTTCTTGTCTGTCTATGAAATGTCTGGATTATTCACTGACATCAGCACATTTAACAGAGTTTTAAAATTATGATGAGACTTACATAACATAGGTAAAAAGAACGTAATGTTACAAAAATATATACATATAATAAATAATTAGCTTTGTGTGTATTTTATAAATAACAACATTGGTCGTATTTTTTAATTCAAAACAATAAAAAATTCTTATAGAAAATTACGATAATATAATAAAAAAGTAACATTAGAAGTCATTGTAGTTGTCAATCAATTCGGTTTATTAAGTCAATAATAATGTATTTTCAGCGGGCGAAGCCGCAAGCGGGCTGCTAGTTTTCAATAAATGGATTTTAACATATTTCCTACATTCGCCTCTTCTTATATAATCTTCGGACCAATCAATCACGCACAAAATGAACGTTTTCAGTAGGATTTGAATTATTTTTAGCAAATATTTTAAAAGCTGTTAAATGACTACTGCTAGGCTATTCTAAAGGTTACGCAAATACAAATTGATAATTTGCTATATTTAATTTCATTTTTTTATTCCCTTTCGGAAATGTTTTGTAAAAAATCTATAATTCTTTTTTGGAAATTAGGTGTTTCTGAATTTGTTCATATGTTAATAAAATTCAAGGATACTAAATACTATTACTATAATAAATAACATTAATATAATGAGAAGTTACAAATTACGTATAAAAAAATAATATTGTGATTTTTTAAAGTAATACAGATATATATCAAATTCAATACCATTATATAAAAAAATCTATTCTATTATTACGGATGCACCTAATTTTGTATTATTGAAAACGATATGGAGTATAACAAAAGACCTTGGGATGTTGCGTGCACCAAGGACGTTAGGGCTGATATTACATATGCACTCCGAGCGAAAGCTATTGACTGCAACCCTTAGAATCCAACGTTATGTGTTAGTACCGGAAATAATTCATGATTTCGTCAAAGATAAGAAAATGGATTCCTAGTACAGCTGATAATACTTTAAAACGATATTTTGTACTATCAAAGTCAATAATGTTAAGGCAAGAACGACCTTGTATAGATATGTTTATAAATAAATTACATAGAAATAGTCATAATGTAAATGTGTAATTAATGGCGTGGTATATTTTAAAAGTCAAATAATCCAAATAATATATTTTAACCAAATAGAATTATTTTTCTTACTGGAATATTATTATTCTTACTGGTCAATTAGGTCTATATATATATATATATATATATATATATATATATATATATATATATATATATATATATATATATATATATATATATATATATATATATATATATATAAATTAAAAAAAATTAAATCAGCTTCACGCTGTATCCCGCACACAGCAGGGTAGGCAGAGGGAACCTAGTGTTTTAGACACTCCGTTCCCCACTTTCTGCCGAATTCTTGAGGCATTGCGTGTTGAGTGGCAGAACTCAACGCCGCGCTTAGCCTCGACACCAGAGCGAAGAAATGGAAATATAAATTTAAGTAAATATTTCATCTCCTCGAGTGGGGATCGAACCCACCACCACTCGATTTACAGTCACACTTTGTGCCGCTGCGCCACGACTGTATATATATATATATATATATATATATATATTGAGTTTTTGGGATTTTTTTCTTTATTTGTATTTGAATTTTTCACTTTATCCTCACTTAATTTGTGATGTGTTACAACATATTAAATTCTGAACACTGAAAATAATACAGGTCATAATGGTTTAATAGAACACAAATATATTGAATAGTCTGTACGTAATGAGTCACAAAAATGTGAGTCTTGACGATGGGTTGTGGGTACGCAATGCCTCCAGAATTTAGCGGAAGGTTGGTATTAGAGCGCCTTAACACGAGACCTTTTCCTTGTAGTTGGTTAAAAACTACCTAATTTTTAAGAACAGATCACAGATAGATTGTAAAATGTGTGTTGTGAAATACAAATAAAAAACAATGACCTGCCAAATTCTTAATTTACGATTTTAGTGTAAATTTGAAATTCTTAATGTCTATAGAAAACATGATTTAAATGCAACATGAGTTATATTTATAATATTTTGCACCTTCGTACTTTATTTGATTGTATGAATTGTAATTAATAGTATCTTCTGGGCTATAGCGAAAAGAATATACATTTACTCTATTGACTCTAAGAAGTATATTTTCATTTGTTCACTCTGGTGTTGAGGCAAAGCGCGGCGTTGAGTTCCACCACTCAACGCGCAATGTCTCCAGAATTCGAAGTAAAAAGGGGCTCTCTCTCTCTCTCTGCCTACCCTGCCACATGCGGAATACAGCGTGAAGCTGAAAAAAAATTAATAGATTCTCTCTCTCTACACAAGTATAAATAAGTTAAATATTATAAATTATCTTTCTAAAGAACTTTCTAACAAAACATACATTTTTTAAATGTTGCCAGGCAATATTTTCGTCTAACGAATAATGTGCAGTTATTTTAGGTTGCTATCGCGATGACCTTTTATTTCCTATGTACTACGTCGCGTAGTCTTTTCCATATTCGACCTTACGGTGCCTCCGTGAGCACGAATGCGTATTTGTTGAAATATACTTTTAGTTGCATTTCTACATTCTTTTATGTTTTAATAAGACTATCTATTAATCCTTTGAAACCACAACTTGAACAAATTGTATGTTTTAATATTGGACTTTTTTCTGACGCTAACGTAAATAAGGTTAGGTTTGATTTTTACAATTATTTTATAATGATCATCTAAATGAAATATTTATTGCGTGTTGAGTGGCTGAACTCAACGCCGCGCTTTGCCTCGACATCAGAGCGAAGTAATGAAAATATAAATTTAAGTAAAGATTTCATCTCTTCGAGTGACATATAACCAGTGTATTTTACAGTCACACTTTGTGCCACTGCGCCACAGCTGGCCTCGCATATATGATATTTTTGGTAAATCTTTAACAATGGAAAATAAGAGATTTAAGTCATATAACGTTCGTATTGCAGCGAAATAATTACGAGCAGTCCGTTGTTATAAGTTTGCTATAAAAAAGCTCAGTCATGAGCAGGCTTTTCAGGCCTTTTCACTAGAGCGAAATCTCAGTTATAACTTACTGTGAATGTATGTTGTTTTAAGGTTGTAGGTACTAAAGATTTTATTATATCCTGATATATATATATATATATATATATATATATATATATATATTTTTTTTTTATCAGCTTCACGCTGTATCCCGCACACAGCAGGGTAGGCAGAGGGAGCCTAGTGTTAAGACACTCCGTTCCCCACTTTCTGCCGAATTCTGGAGGCATTGCGTGTTGAGTGGCAGAACTCAACGCCGCCCTTAACCTCGACACCAGAGCGAAGAAATGGAAATATAAATTTAAGTAAATATTTCATCTCCTCGAGTGGGGATCGAACCCACAACCAGTAGGTTTTACAGTTACACCTCGTGCCGCTGCGCCACGACTGGCCTCAAAACTGGCCTCTTAAGTTAAATTATTGATATTTAAAATACTTAACGTGGTATTTTCAATAAATTTCAATCACGTAGGGAAAATAATTTATTAGTTTTGAAGAGCCCAAAGTATTTCGAATACTTCCTGTAAATAAAATATGACATCGTATGATCGTTTAAAATACATACTGCGCCTTTCGTCAGCGTTTTTTTTTTTGATTATGTAATACGTCGACCTATTTATAAATATATCGAACAAGTTGGATTCAATTGTTCACATCGTGTGGAACCGAACCGGTGAGGCAAAACCAACGGCTTTGTCATTTAGCTTAGTCACGCGTACATAGGGGCTTTCATAGTCGCAAGTCAGGAGAATAACAGCTTATATTATTTATTTAAATAGGTTCTCAAATTTTAAGAGCATAATAAAATAACAGTGGCACAAGCGTGTAACTGTGCGCGACAGGTTGTGAGTTCGATTGCCACTCGAGGGAATTAAATATTTCATATTTTCGTTTCTTAGCTCGGGTCGGGCAAAGCGTGTTAAGTTCCGTAATTCAACACGCAATGCCTCTAGGCGAAAAGCGGGGAGCGAGGTGACTTTACAAAAGGCTCCCTCCGCCTTCCACTGGTTCATGCGAATACCCTGCTGAATACAGCGTTAAGGTGAAAAGAGAAGAGAAGAGAATAAAAAGTTCCCTTTTACTTTGCTGATATGGCATTTTTTAATAGGATAATTTCATCATTAAAATTTTACTACCGATAAACATACGACTATCAATTTTTATGGATACATTTGATTTTGTTAACGTCTTTGCGTGCGTATTTATTGAACGTTCCAGTATACTGTCTATCTGTATTTGTAACCCGTAACAACTTTTAGCAGCAAATTTTAAATGGACACAAAATATAAAATCCAAGAAAAAAAAGGGAATTTGTAATTACAATGAAAACAATTAGAATTATTAAATAAATATTATTTAAAAATACCGTTTATCATTTATTTTAATCTGACATTTTAATTGATTCAAGTATATCGTCATGTACATGTATAAATTGTGTTTATTCCGCTCTACAACCCCGAACACGGCCGTCGAACGCTAGTTTAGTAGCTGCCCACACCATATGGAGCCTGTAGTAAAATACCATCTAAAGCCTGCACTGTGTAAAATATTTTTGTCGAGTAAGACCTTTGTTTTGTATTTTATTTTACATCTGTATGACAAACAACTTTACTTATTTTTATGGTTGTTTTTATAATAAATCCTTCTTAACTATATTATTAGTTTTAATGGAAAATCCCTTTAGGGAATATAAAGAAACTATTGTTTATCATCAGCAATTTCCTTTAAATAACTTTTTAAATAAAGGCGACTTTTCAATAATATGCACAAAGGGAAACAAAAACTAGAAAGTACAAAATAATATTTTAATTACTTCAGAGTAAATATAATTAAAAGCAAGTAATGAAATTTTTGATTGTAATATATCTATTTAGTATTTACTGTTCAAATACGTTATTTTTGAAGTCGGTGCGAACGTAGTGTGGAGAAGTATTTTTTTATAAAATTAATTATATCAAATATTAATTAACATAAGCTATCCATCTGACAAAACTTTTCCCAATTAAGTATTTCGTCGGTCGGTCGATCGAATGCTCATTTACTTTTTAATTTTTATAGTTCCGTAGCCGAATGGCAAAAACGAAACCCTTGTAAATCCTCTGTCTGTCTGTCTGTTCGTACGTATGCCAGTCTCTTTATTTCGAAACAGTTACAATTACACAATTGAAACTTAGCTGGTAGATGTATACTGTTAACGATTTTATAAATGATTAAAATGATAAAATGATTTTTAATGATTTAAAATCTTAGAGCTCCCTCTAAGCCGGGGGTCTAAGATGATTCCCATGCATAGAATTAGAAGTAAAAAATATGTTTTTTTCAACAAGTCTATACGTCTTTAAAAAGGTCATTGAGGTTTATAAAACCATTTTTTTTTCTAAAGTTAATCGTTAAAGTTAAAGATGTACTTGTAAGGTGCTAAAATGGCTACATACACATGAGTGATTACAAGTTAAAATTGTTCGTCAACGTGGGCTGACTCCACCGGATCATTTTTAATTCTAATGTGAATGACCCGATAGGGAATTAAGGAGAACAAAAGTAGGTCCCACGTTGGGGGTGATGTATAAATAATTTAAGTTATGCGGACTCCATGGAGTACCATATAGCCAGCATGACTTCAATTATTTATAGGTGTATTTATCCACTAAGTAGTAGCTTAATTGCTCTATCAGTAAACCTAGCAAATTATTAATTAATAGTAAAAAAATCGTTTTAAACCATGAACAATGCAATGTTTTTAATACAAAACGTATAGTTTTTAAAAGTGGTGAAGAATCAGAAATGAACCCACAGGGTCTATGTATAGTGAGTCAATCCAAAGGATCACAATGGAATAGTATATCGGTCATACTTAAGTTAACGGATGATGACGTTGACGATAGCGTTACGAAAAGATATATAGTGTTAAAATTATATACAAATGCTAAATCTGGTGTAATTACACTCGAAGAGCATACAGCGCCATCACACAGAGTGCAGTATAATGACGTCTACCGCACTGTGATGATGTTGCACGTATTTTAAATATATTTGCCTCAGTGAATGTACCGGACGAGTTTTTCGTTACTCGTTTTAGACTCGTTACGGGCCTTCTTCTTTAACTAATAACTAAACTAAAAACTTTCATTTAACTTTTATGTATTTTTCGGTTCTAATGGTTTGAAATTGAGTCTTATTTAATGTAATTATTATACACGAATGTGGAAAAACTACTTTTTAAGAAGTTATTTTGTTTTTGCTTGCAATGTCAATTTTATAATATTCTTATGTTATAAAAATAAATAGCAAAACTACTTTGATCATCTATTTTATAAATAAAAGTCAGAAAGTATATGGTTATTATTTTGTATTATTTATGTAAAAACTTATTATTTTAGTATTTCGCATGTATAATCAGTTGCGTATTGTCTTTAAGCAGGAGCAAAATAGTTATTATTACAAAAAAAAACCGGATAAGCGCGAGTAGAGGCTCGCCCACTGAGGATCCCGTTCAAACATTGGAGATCTCGAACGTTTTACTGAAAACCCTAACTAACTATTCCCTCCTGTTAATCGTAATATTTTTTATAAATTAACTAAAAATGTACAGTTTTAAGATTTTTTCCTGCACTCCGACTATCTGTATTTGTATGGTAGCTGCCAAATTTGGATAATTCTAGGTCAACCGGAAGCACCCCGTTCCTGAAATAAAGGCTCATGACAGACAGACAGACAGACAGACAGACAAACGGATGGACAACAAGATGATCTTATACAAGTTCCTTTTTGTTCCTTAAACGTTCCTTGTGGAGAACGGAGTGTCTTAACACTAGATTCCCTCTGGCTACCCTGCTGTATGCGGGATACAGCGTGAAGCTGATTTATTTTATTTCTTTTGTCCTTAAAAAAGTCCGAGTCTATTCTAGAATTGAGTTATTTAACAAACACTTTATTTTATCACCGGTGTCCAGTGCTTTCAATGAAACGACCGTCGTACACGAGACCTTTGTGTGTTTTATCTATCATACAGTAACTATATGAGAGAAAAAGAACAGTCGAGGCTTAGAGCTCACATACTTTGCGGGATAAGTTTAGATATGTCTTCAACGTAATATTTACAGAACGCGGAATTGACTTTCGAAATGTTGTGTTTCGATATACAGTACAATATGTACATATTTATGTGTTTTGCATCCGTAAAATATATAATAAATTTAAGTATATAATTTCCTACTTTTCACAAATATACCTACGTAACATGATTTTAATTAAACTTACAAAGCGACGCAATGTATTTAATTTATGAAATAATTGCTTTCCCTTGTTGTTATTTTATTCGTTAATTTCTATATATAACTAAATCCTTTTGAAATTTCAATTACGTCCAAATCTCAAAGTGAAACATTTTGTCCGTCAAATGGAAAACAAATTTTAGCACGTATACAATATATATATATATATATATATATATATATATATATATATATATATATATATATATATATATATATATATATATATATATATATATATATATATATATATATATATATATAGGGATGCTATAAATGATCCATTGTGTAATAAGTTTTTATTAAATAAAAATACATAAACAAAATAAATAACTATAATATATTATAGTACTTATATTGAATATTTACGTAAGCAAAGGAAAAAGGAAGAAATATAAATGGCAATATTTAAAAGACTCCACTTCCATCATTAGGTTTTCGCAACCAGAAGAATTTATTAGTACACAAATTGAATTTAATTCAAGACGAATCTAATAAGTTCAATTCCTGTGATTTTATAAAATCAAAAATAAATAGGCTTTTTATGGTTTCATCACTCACTTTTAAGCTTCATCATCATACCTACGTTATGGTTAATTAGTGTACTAATATTGTATTGTTAATATATGTATCAACATATAATTGCCACAAGTAAGTGCCGTGACTGTAAACACGACTGGTTGTGGGTTCGATCCCCACTCGAGGATATTAAATATTTCATGGTTATTTTTTTTGATGTCAAGGTAAAGGGCGGCGCTGAGTTACGCCACTCAACACGCAATGCCTCCTACTTCGGTGGAAAATGGAGAACAGAGTGTCTTAAGACAAGGTTCCCTCTGCCTTCTCTGTTGTATGCAGGATACAGCGTCAATCTGATTTATGTAATTGCCAAGTTCCATGATGGTAAAATAATAAAATTTTACTACATAGTTACCTAATTACTGGTCGACCTATAAAAGCGTGTTAAAAAGCGAATATACACAAAACAAGATTAAAAAGAAATTGCTAGTATTTGCCCGATGTTTATTTATCAAGTAGACATATTGCTATTACACCATAAAACAACCACGCTCAAAAATAGCTAATCAAAATAGACTATTTTTGTTTTGAGAAGTTCACCATTTTCTTTGTTTTCTCTGGATACTTTCGCTGTGAGCACTCCAGAATGGGAATATGGAAAATTAATACTTATTTAGGCGACGTGTAAATATTTGAACGTAGCGAGATTTGAACCTGCACCTCTTGTATACTATCCAAATCTCTGGATTCAAAATTCGCAACGCTTAAAATTTTATATGTTTTAATAAGAATTTTTCTTTTCTAATTGTGGAATAACATTTTAAAATTTATAAAAGAATTGAGTGTAAGTTACATTAGTCATTAGTTTTCAATACAATGAAATAATTTATTAAACATATTTATTTGAAATTAGAATAACGAGTTTTTGTAGTATATAACTACTGTAATTTTTATCATATCTATTTAAATAGACTTTGTGCTTTTGGAATTTTAATAACGGAGGTGTAATCATGATCTTATTCTCAACTCTAACGGGAAGATAAATTAAAAAAATGTAAAAGTGGACGTTTCTTCCACTTTCACGCAAAAACTCCTGAAGGAATTTAAATGAAACTTTACAGTAATATAGCTTATATAACAGAATAACACAGATCACAATTTTGTATATAGGTATGAAAAAATCGTTTTAATTTAATAATAACTTAAAGCAGGCGAAGCCGCGTTAAAGTCGCTAGTTAATTATATTTTACTAACTACTTTTTACAGTAACTTCACATGAAGAAAAAACAAATACATATTATGCTGCCAAAGCTTCCCATAAAACAAATATGGTATGCGTTTTTATTAAAGCAGTAATAAAAAAGTTGTTTACGCTTACACGCAAAGCCTCTGAGCAAAAACAATATGCAAATTTTCAATTCAACGTATCTATTACTATGTGGAATAAATACTAAGACAGAAAATAGTGCATTTTTAAGAAATACATTTCTTTAATTTTAATTTCACGAGCCCCATTTTCACAGTCCCAATATGATATATAAGAAAAGTAATATGTTATAATTTTATATAATAAAATGGGTTTTCTTATGATTTTTTATAAACCCATTTTATAATTTAAATTATTTAATATTGATAATTATATACTGTACGGTTAAATAGTTTTATTTAAATGTGTACTAATCCCAAAAATCAAAAATCTTATCACATTAAAAAAAAGCTGTCAAGAATTTCTCTAAATTGTATATATTTTTTTATATTTAACTATTAAATTAGTTTAAATAAAGTTCGTTAATAGATGTTACGACATACAATTAGGTCAAGTACAGAATACAAAATACAAACACACTAGCCTGTGTTAATCACTCATATCGGCAAGTGTCCGTCACAGCTCGGTGTTGTATCAAACATTATTTACTTAATGAAAAATATCTTCCATTTCCTACGCTATTACATTAATGCCTACAAAATGTTCACATATGGATTTACATAGCGAGTGATGTCGCAAAGTAAAGAGAGAGGGAGAGAGAGTGTATTTTGCGGTATATTTTGAAATGATGATAGATATTATATTTGGCAACATTAAAAATGTTGTGTTCATATTTTATTCGAACGTCAGTAAAAATGTGAATAGACGAATGTCCATTATTGTAGGTTTTTTTGAATACTAAAAACGACAAGATAAACATTTTTTTAAATTAGGACAGCTGAAAATGACACTCGCTAAAAAAATAGCAGTATTCTTTTTTATAGCGTCACGGCAGAGGGAACCTGGTGTTAAGACATTCTGTTTCCCATTTTCCGCCGATTTCTGGAAGAGATGGAGATCAAACTCGCTCTTTGCTACGACACCAAAACTAAGAATTGAAAATATTAAATATTTCACTACCTCGAGTGGGAATCGAACCTGTTGCGTTTAGTCACACTTTATGCCCCTGCGCCACGTCTGGAATCATTAGCAGTTTTTGAAAAGAAATCCGTACATTAAACGTACTGTCAGATCGATTATATTTATATACAAAGTACAAAAAGTTATGATGAAAATCGATTTCTTTCATATTTTGCATGGCTCTGATGTATTACGCTGATCAAAATGAAACTTTTCCATATTGTGTATTTATTTTCGCGTATTGTTACTAGATACTGTGCTGTGGTACTGTTGTTCCAAATAAGCTGTAATATAAAATTCTTATGTAAAATATTTATTCATGTAATATTAACTGACTCATTGAAATATATTTTCCACCACAAACAGTCCATTTTGTACGTTTTATACAAATGTCTTTAGTAACCTAAAGAAATTTTATTTAATTAATTTAAAAGTAAATTGACCTTAAGCTATATTTAAGTAGGTATCTATTGTTTATTAAAACGAATGATTGCATATCGAATTATATTTTTTTGTAATTTAGTAAAAAAAACGCCATTATAACTTGTCCAAATAAGATGAATTTTCATACGAAAGTTGGAATGAAAGAAATGAAAAACCTAGTGTTTGGTTTTCTTTGATTACTTTGCTATGTGGAATGAAACGTGAAACTTCTTAGTAATTATATATTTTTATTGTATTTTCCCTAAAATTTAAGTAGGGCAGGCTGCACTATCTCTTTATCCCGGATATGAAGTACATAATATGTACATCAAAGCCCGAGTTTTGGTAGCCGGGACAACAAATAATAAACTCGTCATGCTTTTTACATCATTGTAAAAGGAAACATATCAGAACTTTTTTGATTTTGTTTTATTTATTTTATAAAATGGCTTAGGCTTTCCGGTCACTGCGGCTAGTACTTAAGTACGTATGTATAGATATTTAGCAAATGTACTGAAAATTAAATAATATTTTTGTTTTATATATCGGTTACTTATAAACTTCAGCCGCCTACAATTTTTCTGTATATGTTGTTAAAATAATCTATATGTAAAACAACATATTAATAAAAAATATTTTATATAGGGAACGGAAACGATCAGCTCAGGCAACTCAACGCCGAGCTCTTTTTCATTTGTGCCAGAGCAGAGAAATGAAAATATTGACAAATAATCATTCATTCGACCGAGTGGGGATTGAACCCACATCAGTTCTATTAGGTTCTTGTGCCCAAGAGCTGCGACGGCCCAAGTGGGGAATGGAAATGTATTAATTAGAACGGAGTGTCCCAGTGTTACTGGGTTCCCTGATACCCTGTGAAAATAACAAAAAGTACTGAGCCAATCTTAGATAGTAATGTTAAGATAAGATTTTGATATAGATAGTATTTGTTTTTGCGTAATATTTTTTTTTGTAAATAATAATATAATGTTACCCCATTTTTCAAACTATAAATCCCTATAAATGCATTTTAAACATAATATAATCGTCGAGTTCAAGTGGAGGAAGCCGCGGGCTAATATCAGGACTCATGCTCTAATATATAAATGAAATATAAAAAAAATATTATTTATATGTTTAGGGGAATCCCATCTGAATGTGATACAAAATTTACTACAATCCCCACAATTTCATTTGTGAGTGCAACATTCTAAGTCTGATAAGTTTTAAAATAAATACTGGTTAAGTGTGAGTCGGACTTGCCCACAAGAGCTTCCGTACCAATTTTAGGATTGTAGGTCAACAGGAACTTACAAACGTTTACAAAGTTAAATGTGCGGGCATACGCATTCATTTTGTATCAAATAAAATACAAATATAAGTTTGTATCTTTTTTTATGAAACACTTATAAATTATAACTGTGTTTCCGGATTTTTCTACTTGCATTCAGCTTCACGCTGTATCTCGCACACAGCAGGGTAGGCAGGGGGAACCTAGTGTTAAGACGCTCTGTTCCCCACTTTCTGTCGAATTCTGGACGGATTGCATGTTGAGTGTATTCGCTTCTTGCAAAATTAAATAGGTGTAGATCCATGGAATAAACCCTATAGCATTTGACTACGCGACGAATTTCATACAAAATACAGCAAAATTGATACATAATTGCTGGTATCTTTTGATTGCGTTTATTTAAAAGCTTGTTTTTTTCCGCACTTCAAAAGACCATAGACCTGAACATATGATATTAATATCAGTGTGATACGTCTACGCGTTTTCGAGATAAATAGTCTTGACAGACGAACATACTAAACACCAATATCATTTCAAAAATATTGCATTTTCTAAATATTTCAATTATAAAACGAAAGATACGTATGTCATGAAACTAAGACTTATAAAGTGAACGATTGAACGTTACGTTTATGAGAGAACCAAATTATGGCATCTTAGTTCTTTAGTTAAGTTCAATGTAAAGAAAAATTTATCGATTTATACTACAATATAAAATAATATAAAATACAAACTATTTTACAATTACCAAAATAAATATTGTTATTATCTGACCGCCATATACAAAATTGAACATTTCAACATAATTGACATATGTAGTTCAACCCTTTATCATTTTAAAACAATGAGTAATACACAAACAAGAACATTCACGAAACGGCAACGACGGAAAAGCATTCATTTTAATTAAAATACATTACATACATACATACATACATAACCGTTATTATTAGTCACAAGTAAATTAGTTTACGTGTGTAATTATAGGTACGAAGTGAACATAAAAATGATAACGTCGCCGCTGAATTAATTCTATTTGTTGAACTTAACCTAAACTGTTATTTGTAACTATAATATTTTTTTAATACATAGAAAATATGTGGATTCTTATATATGGTGTCTTTTTTGGATATAAAAAATATTAATAATTTTTTTTACCAGTTATTGTAGTAATTTAATGAAGCAAAGCTTACAAATTAGTTTTTCCTTATACACGGTACTGCGTTGTACTTTTATTACGGTTTTTTATCATTAAAGTTCGCGATTTTACGCGGGAAAGAACAATGGAGCGACCGAGACGAGCTTTCCCTTTAAATTCGGTTTGTTTACTGAGGAGAACTCGGATTGCGTAGCGTTGGATAACGTTTAACGCATGCGCGTTTACAAAATATTTTGTTATCCACTGAGTTCTTGGAGCTAAGTTGAAAGCTTTAAAATTATGAAACAAATTTTAAGACTACAGTTTTTTGCGCACCACTTTATACACAGATATTTTTTTTTATTTACATTTCTAGCTAAAGTTCCGATTCAAGAACAAAACAGATGTTGACCACCATTTCCTAATTTCTAAAGTAGTTTTGTAACATAATATTGTCCAATGTAAAAAAACTCATCAACTAAAAAAAACTAAAAAAAATACATTTGATATTAATTTGCCTGGATATTTGATATTAATTTCAGCTCAATACCTCTACGCTATCTTGAGATAAATGGTCTTGACAGACGGACAGATGGACATGCAGACAAATTGACAACAAATCCTTTCCAATAATATAAGAGGAAAATTTAGTTAACGAAATTAATCCTTTCTCAATTAACTTTTAATTAAAATAACTTTAATTATAATTAAAAATATTAATATTCGTTTTATTTTATAAATAATTTTATAAGAAGATATATAATAATTCTTCTATGAAAAAAAATTAAGGTGTTAAGGCTGTTTTTTATTATTCAAAGTAAGACCCAGCAAATAATGTGGCCGTTGCCCAGAAAGAGTGAATTATTAAGAAATTATACTTATAGCCAATTGTGGCACTTGGTCTGGTATTGTTGTGGTTGACCAGAATTAAGTGAAAAAAACGTATTTGTTACTGGCTGACGAAGGAAGCAGGAATTGTTGGTTTGTCTCCATCGGCGGTCAAGATCCATACGGTCCAACCACCAAACATTTTACATCCTACAGATGTCTACGCCTAGAGGGCGTACTTAATTGTTTTATAACCGTAATAATATGTAAGCTTATGGATTTTTTGTGTAAAAGAAGGTTATTTTTATCTTTTTTTTTAATTATGAAAATAATATTTCTTGACATGAGGCGTCTATGTAGGGTCACAATATTATATTAGTGTTTGTGTATTCATACACTTTTATATTATTATATATATGAGTGAGCATGCAGTGGCGATTGCGTTCGCCTAATCAGTTCAGTCACGAATAAACCGAGTTTCATTAACGACGTGTATATTACTCATCGAATACCGAAGCATTCTGAATTAGGTACTGTACATAAAATACCTATATGTATTAATAAAACTTTTTAATAAGAAAACGGTGCTTATAAAAAATATATATTTAGCGTCACACTATCCCGTGATAGTGTGACGCAGCAGGTTAGAACACTCTGTTCCCCATTTTCTGCTTAAGTTTGCAGGCATCTCAGCGCTGGGTTTTTTGGCCTGTTTAGACCTTGGAGCCAGAGCGAAGAAATGAAAATACAAAAGTTAAAATATATTTAATTTACTCGAGTGGGGATCGAACTCACAACCAGCAGATTCTACAGTCACACTTTGTGCCATCGCGCCACTATTGGCCTTAATTAACAGACTGCCACAAAATAAAACGAAAGAGTTTGTTTATTTGTTCTATTAAAGGATTATTTATGTTTGGAAGTACTAGCAGGATAGGTAGGTTCGCTATGGTGTTATTCTTAGTTAGTCTTAAAATAACGAAATAACACTAATAATGAAAGCCATCGTATTGCTCTATCCATGTGCACTGCAAAAAAAGTTATATATAAGTACATGCTACTACAAAAATACTAGTACTACAAAAATATTAAATTTCAATACATCTAACAAAAAGCCCGCGCAATGACATTTGACCGTTTTTTGTAAACAAAATTGAAGTGTCTCTCTGTAATTTCAAAATAGCTGTGTTTTTAGGTGCACATGGTTATTTACACGGTACTAAAAAAAACAAACAATTTTATAATTTTTGTCTCTCTGTATATTTCTATTTGTCTGCGCTAATCTCCAGAACAGAAGATTTTTAGAGAAATTTCACTAACTGGTAGAGGGTTTTATGGAGCAGCATATAGTCGGCATCGTACCTATATATATATATATATATATATATATATATATATATATATATATATATATATATATATATATATATATATATATATATTTAAAAATAATTTGCCTTTTTCTAAATAGATTTTGTTATTGTAAATTCGTAGACGACAGTTATATTTAAATAACATAAGAATAAGGCATTGTTAATAAAAAATATTTAGTCGACTTTTGTTGTTGAGAATATTCCATTGCTCACACTTGCTGTCATTACAACTTTCAAAAACGCGTTAAAGGTACCAAATATTAGTTATTAATTAATAATTGTTACGGATTGCACAATATTTGTAGTTCACACAATGGTCAACTAGACGGTGGTGGTGAAATTAGTAATTAATTACATTAGGGAGTACGAAATTACGTATCGAATATTAATCATTCTATATTGGTTTCAAGAGTAAGGCGACAGAAATATATATCTATAGTAATATTATCAGTAGAAGAGTTTGTTTGGTTGAAGACGCTTATCTCAGGAACTACTGATAGCTACTACTATTGATACTAGAAGCAGTTGGAGCAGTTGGAGTAAAACCCCATAATTGAAAGGACAAGTCTTAGTAATCACTTTTATCCAAACCTATATTATTGAAATTGCTATTTGACAGTTACTTTTTCTGTCTGTCTATCTGTGATGCAAAAAGGGCCAAATCGGTGTTTCAATTGTAATAAAATTTCATCTTGAGGGTCTCGGAATGGACTTTTGTAGGTTATTTTTTTTCTTATATTTGTAATATTCTCGATATATACTAATATATAAAAAAACCCTTCAATTTGAGAAGCAATTTATTCTGCTATGTTAATTACAACCGTCGTTAAGCAACCGTTGCTAAGCAACAAGGAATTTTGTTGTCTTAAGGAAAGGTCGCCCAAAATGAGCTTCCTTAACGTATACATGGCGTGCGGTGACTCGACCTTATGAGTCACTTAAAAACAATATTTTACAAAAATATTGTCCTTTAAAAATGTATTAACTGTCCACGATAGTATAAGTTTATTTCTGAAGGTTGAGCCACGGTAAATAAACATTTTTGTCTTTAAAAATTAAGAAGGGATAATTGCAAATCTATTTTACAACAGTACAGTATTATTCCTATGCTATGAATAATATGTTAGAGATACATTGTGCTCTTTATAAAAAAATTAAATTGTCTTTCACAGCATATCACAGAAATGGATATTTTAGAAGAAATTGATATAATTTTTTATATTAAAAACTTTAGTAATATCTTCTAAAATATGTTTAATTGTATTTTTAAAAATGTAAAGGTTAAAATTATACAAAAATCATATCATATTGTAACGAACATATTGTAATCCTTTAAATATCTAAATAAAACTCGGTAACATCATATTTTTTCGCATAGCATTATTTATTTTTTGTTTTTAAGTGAGTGAGCCTCGGACGCCCAAGGAAGCGCTGGTTGAATGTCATGATGCAGGACATGAGAACCAATGGTCTACCACTGTGGACGCTAAACACCGTGCAATAGGAAGACAGAACATGATATTTCTTCTTTATGTATTTTATAAATATTTGTATAGTTCAAGCAGGCGAAGCTGAGCAGGTATAAATTACAAAAAATAAAGGAATATTTTCGAAGCTATTTTAAGCAATATAGTACTTACTCCTTACCTAATTAATAATATTAGACCGTTGTGGGCTGTATATAGAAGGAAATATCCTTTTCGAGAATATCAATAAATTGATTTATATCAGAAACTACTAAAAATCTTTTTGTATTGCAAAGCCCATATCTCGAGGTAGACTATAGACTATACTTCATACGTTAATAGTTTCGATGTAACCCACTGCGGTTAGAGTTAAAGGTGGGCGATGCCACAGATATAAGCTAGTATATAGATAAAATTGTTCAGAATAAAGAGCCACTAGAAAATCACTAAGAAAACATTCTTAATATAAAATATTATGTATAGAAATATTGTAATTATTCCTTGTGCGTTTTTTATTTGATTACTAGATAGCGCAACGCAAAGGAGAGAAGATAATATGTTTATCAGTCTAAGTATGTATGTTTGTTTGTCACACCAGTGGCAAAGTACAAAATGTCTTGATTGGTTTTATCGATTTTAAAGTCAATTGATTCGTCTTAACTTTGTGATCGAAACTACCATTATAAAAATGCATCATCGCGATAACCAGACGCTATATCGTTAAAATTGCTATTATTAGCTTTATATATTTTTCATAATATTTATGCATTAGGCGGTGACTATTTGGGGGGCAATTCAACTATCTGTGGTTATGCAGAGAAGGAACCCTAGATTGAAGCTGACAGTAATTTCATTCTTCGTTGAGAATTTCTATAAATATTCTTCAGATCATGTAATATAATAATTATTTTTCTACAAATGCAAAGATTTCTAAACTTTTTATAGCATTACACATGCAAAAGGTAATTAACACATTAATATTTTTAAAGTATTTTTTTCCTTTTTTCTTGGGATCGAAAATAATTTTTAAACTTTTCGAGAGCTTTTTAGCTTATTCAGAACGGTCTAGCCTGTATCCATAGTGCGCTAATACCAACAATTTTAATATACCGATCGCGTCCTTTCAACCGGGAAACGCCCAAAGCACTTTCTATTCAAAACTGCTATTTTTAATGGACGTATTCTGTATGAATACTACCTAGTAGATAGTTAATAAACTCTTTTTTCAAATCATATTATACCACATGTAAAGTAGTTTAAAAAACAAGAATAATATGGCTTGTTATATAAAATTGGGAAATTTTAATTCATAATATATTAGCAAATATGAAATGCAGTAAAAGTGCTACGCCGTAGCAATTAGTTAACAAGTTCATAACAGCGTAGCAGAGTAGACAGCGTTGTTTATGTTACAGTCGAGACTCTTTACCGGTCAAAACCAGTTTTGGCTTACAGTAAAACTCATGTACTTTACATTTGTTTAATATAGTACTTATCGAATAAAATTTGTGATATTTTTTACTAATATTATTTTGTAATTCCTATCTGTTGTGTTCCCTATCTTCGATCTACTGTGGTATGGGGCGCTCCTTGTAAAATTTATAGCTTATGGGCTTAAGTATTTATACAAGTGGATCACCAGCTTCCTCACTAGTTGCATCATCAAGATCGCTGTCAACGGTTAATGCTCCGATTACGTCTCCCAAGGCTGCGTGCTCTCTCCTACGCTGTCTCTTCTTTATGTCAAAATATGTTAGAGGATCCTAGCATACTATATACAGACGATAGAACAGTAGACACCGTATACTCCGGCTATGCTGGTTGGTTTTTCTCTTAAAACCTTCTACTAGTGAAGAAAAAGACTTATAGCTTTTGGAGTTGCATAAACCTGGTCCAATTCAACAACATGATGATGCAATGAGCACTGAATTATCTGAATATAGCAGACAATTTACATTCATGCCACTTTCACTTCCATGTCACTTTCTTTTACACATTGGAGACAGCTATCCGAATACAAATGGAACAACCAAGCTGACATGGCGCGATACTTTCGGAGATAGGCGTGATCATACAAACATAGAGATAAAAAATAAAAAGAAAATATTTCTATTATTTTTTATAGGTGTACGTCTATCCATTTCATTCAAAAATATGAAATGTACAGACAAAATATTTTTATTGTTGTATATATATATATAAAAAATAGATATAAATAAAAAGATTATTAAGAGATAGTGTATTTTACGGGTTTAGGGTATTCCACGCGTACGTTGTACTAAGACTTTGTCCAAAGTCCAAGTACAGGGTTTAGCTTAGGAGTTATGAGGGCTCGAAGTCGTGGGCGATTGGTGGACATCCACTCTTTCAAATCTCATTATCTAGTATCAATAAGTCACAAATAAATAAATAAAGTAGTGGACTAAATTTCTTATTAAATAAGCTTTTTAATGGTATCTTAATCATATAACATTTTAGATGTAAAACATTAAAATTATTGTCTGTTCTGAAACTACTAAAATTGTATAAATAAGCCTCACAAAGCTCTACAATGGAGGTAAAGCCGTTTATGGACTACATCCGAATACAGCCCTGAAACGCGGCGTCCGTTGCCGCAATTTGCACCCACCGCACCTCCACCACCTTACGGACATCTTTAATTCAACTATGTTTTAACTAAATTGATTCTATTGAATTTTTGATTAAGAAATAGGATTTAACCAGTCCCTCACGATTTCGAGCCATCCTATCTTCTATAACACTTGTAAGCTAAGCTCTGTACTATCAAAATATAGTGAAATTGTGTTAAGGATCTATATATGTAACAGAATATATTAAAAAAGAGACCAGTCGTGGCGCTGTGGCACAAAGTGTGACTGTAAAGCCGACCGATTGTGGGTTCGATCCCCACTGACGGAGATGAAATATTTATTTCAATTTATATTTCCATTACTTCGCTCTGGTGTCTAGGCAAAACGCGGCGTTGAGTTGCAACTCAACACGGAATGCCTCCAGATTTCGGCAGAAAGTGAGGAACGGAGTGTCTTAACACTAGGTTTCCTCTGCCTACCCTGCTGTGTGCGGGGTACAGTGTGAAGCTGATAAATATGATAAATAATATTAAAAAACAACTATAATCGGAGACTTCAACTTTTTTTTCCTGCCAACTTAGTGTGGAATGCCCCATATATAGCACAAAAACTACTGAACCAATCTTAAATAGATATACATTAAATTGAATTTCATTATTTATACCAAAGTATCCAAAATCCGTATTATATGCAGGTCAAAGCAGACGAGCTGGTCGCTAGTCAAAATTATAAACGTAACGTAAATAATTTTACTACTAAAATTTTAGTTTATGTTTTATATACAAATAAAATAAAAATAAATCAGCTTCACGCTGTATCCCGCACACAGCAGGGTAGGCAGAGGGAACTTAGTGTTTTTTTTTTTTTAGACACTTCGTTCCCCACTTTCTGCCGAATTCCGGAGGCATTGCGTGTTAAGTGGCAGAACTCAACGCCGCGCTTGGCCTCGACACCAGAGCAAAGAAATGGAAATATAAATTTAAGTAAATATTTCATTTCCTCGAGTGGGGATCGAACCCACCACCAGTCGGTTTACAGTCACACTTTGTGCCGCTGCGCCACGACTGGCCTCTTATATATACAAATGAATAATTAAATATCACATTGACGTCGCATTTTAACACTTTATAATCACCTATTAGGTCACGGTCTTGGTCTTGACAATAAGATTCTTGCGATATTTAACGCCTCAAAGCCTTAACAGACTTAACTTGGTGACTAGGACAGGGACTTAGTGATGTACTATTTACTATTACCAAACACTTAAGTAGCCTTTTTAATAAAAATACATATATAATTAGCTATGGTTAAATTATTGCAGTGTAAATTTTAAACAAATTTGTGTCAATTCAGTAGAACGGAACGGCATAAAATAAAAATTTTCAAAATATTACTCGAAATATTTTGTAAGTTTGTTACAAGCTTATGATTTTTTTTCTTTTTAGCTTCACGCTGTAACCCGCACACAGCAGGCTAGGCAGAGGGAACCTAGTGTTGAGACACTCCATTCTCCACATTCTGCCGAATTCTGGAGGTATAGCGTGTTGAGTGATAGAACTCAACCCCGCACTTTACCTTGACACCAGAACTAAGAAATGGAAATATAATTTTATGTAAATATTTCATCTTTTCGAGTGGGGATCGAACCCACAACTAATCGGTTTTACAGTCACACTTTGTGCCCCTGCGCCATGACTGGCCTGATGAAAATATTTTAAATATAATGAAATATTAACAATGCATCTGGCGCTCACAACATTTACCATATGAATATAATATAATATAACATATAAAAATAATATAATATAATATAACGTACTAAATAAAACCGGCAAGCTGTAAAGCTGAAATTCTTAACGACAACGCTTTTTAAGCCTAGTGGTTGTAGCAGTACTTCCGTAACTTACTAAATCATTAGATAAACTCGAGCTAGAAACTCACTTCGGTTAACTCGTTAAAGACTCTTTCTCCGTCAAATAAATTTATACATATTTACTTTTAAAAATATATCTTTGTTTGGAAAATATTACTAGTTATCTGAATATACGTAGTTATTCATATTTATTTATTTATTAAGACTCAATTAATATTGGGTCTTGTTAAATATTTATTTCATTTACAACAGAAAAATGTAGTAAATCAATGCTCAGCCAGCTGAAAATCCAAGTCAGACTATCCACTACCTGTTACCAACGAATACTTTCATACTTTGGCCATATAGCTCGAATATAGTCTGATTATCTCGAAAAACTTATTGTTGTGTAAAGTAAATGGTAGAAGACCAAGCGGCCGATCACCATGCCGATGGTCTGACGCCGTCAAAGAAATTACTGGACTCTCCGTGATTGGCGCATTAAGGCAAACTGAGGACAGGGAGGGATGGAAGCTCTCGTTTCCTCTTCCACCAAGACCTACTAGAACGGGCACGACCTTCAGTAATGAAGAACACGACAAAGAAAAAAAAAAAGACAACAGACAAATAAAATAATGTAGAAATTTAAAAAAAGTGAAATTAAAAGGTAAATAACTTGTTCTATATAACTTGTTTTATAAAGTAAAATTAAAAGGTAAATAAAGTAAAGTAAATAGTATATTTTTGTGATCTTTATAGAGTATCTACTCTTATGTCCATTTTTTTAATGTTGCAAAGAGATTTTCAAATGTTTATTTATACTATCTACATCTACATGTGTGTTGTACATCTACATGTTTATTTATACTATCTACATATTAAATTTCATAAAGCCAAATAAATAAATAAATATGTTCTGTAACGAGTAAGTTAAGAGTTATGAGTAACAGTGCCGCTCTTTTATTTCATGTAAAATTTTACTGTCATTTTTGACAGAAATCTTGTTTTTTTTTTATTATTATGTAAATTTAAATGTATGGTAACTTATTTCCCACAAATATGTAGTACATAAAATAAATGAATGGCTTCTATTTCAATACTAAAAGTGTTTTTATCTGGTCGGGCTTGCTCCATATTTACATAGATTTCATAGCAAAGGGGCTGACTGAAAAAACAAGTTTTATTTTTCTACCAATGACAGCTGTAAATAGCGCTTATAATTTACGTAATGAGCAACGAAGATACCAACCAAAGCTTTTTGAAAAAAAAACGTCTAACTAAATGGCGGTCATTCAAAAGTGAATTTTGCAAACAACACGATTAAAACTTACAATATCATTTCTCTGTCGCATTTGTATGAATTTCTTTTTTTCACTTTTATTTTTCATGAACACTTTCACTTTAAACACTTATTTTTCACGCAAAAGCACTTTGCTGGTGTAGTATAAAAACCCATCTACACAACCCGATCGATGAGGAATTCCGAGTGTGTACTCATCGGGTCTCATATGAGATTTTACTGACAGAGCAAACTAAGACGTTTCTTAATAGAGTTATAGACGATAATTCAATAACAAATACATACATGCAAAAGTGCATGGCAACGTCGGATTAGGCGTAACAAGATGTGCCGACGATGTACGCATTAACCACTAATGCATTTATCCCTCGTACGTTTCGAATAGAAATTCACATTCATTTAGCATATAAATATATTTGTAATACTAAATCATAAAATTAAAACAAGACTTAGTGAGGACAGTCAGTAGTGGCGCAAAGTGTTACTGTAAACCGACTGGTTCTGGCTTCGAGCCCCATTCGAGGAAATAAAATATTTATTTAAAATTTATATTTTCATTTCTTCGCTATGGTGTCGAGGGTAAGCGCGGCGTTGAGTTCTGCAACTCAACACGCAATGCTTCCAGAATTCAGCAGAAAGTGTCTTAACACTAGATTCCTTCTGCCCACCCTGTTGTGTACGGAATATAACGTGAAGCTTATTGTTTTTTTTTTTTATAATATGTTAATTTTCTCAGTCAACATTTTTGAGCGCTGCACATAAAAAGCAATTAATAAAAAAAATATATAGGTAAGAGCGATTTATTTGAAATATTTTATAGTAATTATATACGAGCTATAACGAATTCACTAGAAATAAAAATTTTAATCTAAATAACTCAACTGTGGATAAAATTTCAACAATGTTTTTTTTAATCTCGTTATATTTGCATCAAAAATGAAACGTGTAATAAAAGATAGAGAAAATTTTAACCAACATAAACTAGTAATAAGTGTTGTTTTCAAAGAACTTGAGTTTGTAAATGTGACAATTTGTTACAATTTCAACTTTATTGTGTTGGCAAAAGCTCTGTGCTTTGTTGTTTTGCTCTTTAGCTCTCAGCTTATGAAGTTTGTATCCGGTTTCTCTAGACGTTCAAGAGATGGCGCAACAGGTGACCCTTAACAAATGCGACGACTCCACTTAGTACCATTAATTATGTTTTAAACAAAGGGGAATACATATTTTAATACTATTTTTTTTATTCAGATGCATTGTTTATAAAAATGCAACAATTAAAACGACATTATATATTTTTTATAATTAATGTAACCGTCATTTTTATATAGTTTTAATTAGTTATTATGCTCCCAAAGTTCTAGTGATGATTATTTTTATCACTTAAAACTGATGTATTCGTGGTCGGAGAGTACGGACACGTACGAATGCGTCAGTGCTACTTCCAATCAAACTTTTATAAAACTTCTCTATGTCTTCTAACTTTTTCACATACTCCTCGGAGAGCATGTTCTCACCTTCCGCCAGTATCAACGATACTTTTTCTTTAGCAGATAACCAACGTCTCCGCTTTCCCGTCTTCGCATTCACTCTTGCGTTATAATCTTTTTTCCATAATTTCACCGTTCTCCAACTCCACGTATTGGAGATGAAAAACATGTACAAAGTGATCACTATGTTAGTTATGTAAGGGGCTTCTACAAACAATCGACTAAGCGCCATGTCGCCAAGAAAATGAGGCTACAAAAATAATCATATTTTTCATAAAATAGGGTAAAAAGAAAGAGCAGTATAAAACAATGAATGATCACTTTACTTTACATACTACTTGGACCACGTGATACGACAATTAAGAGAACATTTTTATTTAATTTAAATATATTAAATCACGAACACTCAGCATGATTTTAGTTAAGAATTTTCAATTTAATGGTCTCCGTAAAAGAAGAATTCGCTTACGGGTCTGTCGACTAGTCCTTTTCAAGATGTAGTTAGTGTATGTTTTTCTTTCATCACTTTTCGCATACAACGTACTGCTGAAGGTGAGTTAGCAATCTTTTGTATTCCACAGAATAAAAGCAGTTTCAAGAATAGAAACCTGTTGTATACGTGCGTAAAATTGTAACTTATTGTAGTCAAATTTATGGTAGTTATTAAAAGATTATTATAAATTTTCCACAGTTCATTAGTTTATATATATACGTATATATATATATATATATATATATATATATATATATATATATATATATATATATATATATATATATATATATAAATTTAGTAAGTAAATTAGTACGGAGCCCTCAGTGAACGTGTACTATATATGAGTAGCATTTAGCTAGCTACTAGAGCTATTATGTAATGCTACTCATTTTATGTATGAAATAAAATACAATATATATTATAAGTTTATAACTTTTTTTTTTAAATATCTATAAATATTCACATCTGGGATTTTTGTCTCTATTTGTATTGTAAGTTTTTACTTTGTGCCAATTTTTGTAACTGTAAGTCGACGGGAAACACCTATAGATTTTGATAACGTAATCCTGATAACTTGATAATAATTTTAGCTCAACCAAGTGATCCTATAGGACTTCTGTGTTTTTCCTTTAGAGAGGCGGGATCCTAAAAATTAAAAAATTAACTGGTTTTCTAGGAAGACATGAATAAAATATACTATCTCGTAATTCATTATTATGTAGAATAAATTGAACATTAATTACATTATCATCAAAAACAATGTAAAAATGCTTAACCATTAACATTTTGGTCAATATTATTTGGGTGTTTGCAAATTTATGCTTTTTTTTTAAACAATTGTTTGAATTATTTTAAATAATTTTTATACCTATTTGTAGAATATAATGGAAATAATAATATGTATTTATATAAAAATCCAATCAAATTAAATCCGCTTCACGTTGCATCCCGCGCACAGCAGGGTAGGCAGAGGGAACCTAGTGCTAAAACATTCCGTACCCAACTCTCTGCCGAATTCTGGAGGCATTGCGTGTTAAGTGGCAGAACTCAACGCCGCGCTTTGCCTCGACACCAAAACGGAGAAATAGAAATATAAATTTAAGTAAATATTTAATTTCCTCGAGTGGGGATCGAACCTCCAACTAGTCGGTTTTAAAGTCACACTTTGTGCCGCTGCGCCACGACTGGCCTCATTTATTTATATGTATGCCATTAAATAATATTGCTTCCCTCATTCAAAAGATTGCTGTATTAGTCGTATCACACACTTATATCATGTAAATTATATAGTTGTGCAGCACAATTCCCAAAAACAAATCGCGACGGCGAAAGTTCCACTCAACGCGTAATGCCTCCAGATTTTGTTCCAAAGTGGAGAGCGGAGTGTCTTAACATTAGACTCCTTCTGCCTTTACTGCTACACAGATACTACAACTGGATACAGCATGAAATGCTTAAATAATTGTAAGTACTCCCATTGTAATTAATATGTTATTAGAATATCATATAAATATAAAGACCTAAACGTAAAAGAATTTGAACTTGCGTCTCTTAGAACCCATCCAAGTGATCTCTAGACAAATATTTATTGATTATTTAAATTTATAAAATATTGACTAATAAAGTTAAACCAATAATATAAATTAACAATTCGTTTAAAGGCGCTAAATGCACTACATCAACTCGGCGATATTTTTATTCGTGTGCTTCGTATTTTTTGTGTCGTTAGATGAAAAAAAATAATTCAAAATAAAAATTATCAAGTTAACTTTTCCAGATGTAAGAGGTTTTTTTCCTTAAAAAATTGTTATTGCAACAAAATATGTTTAATTGATGAACTGTTTTAGTATCTATTTTAAATCTTTTTTATTTTAATATAATAATTTTATTGAAGATCAATTAATTTAAAAGTGATTTAAAATATTATTAAATTTTAAATGTGTGAATCTAAAATCTATATATACATACAGTATATTTTAAATTAGAGCGCCATCTTACTGTAAAAGAATGAACTTTTTTAAAGTGCATGTTTACATTTTTAATGAAGCAATATCAATGTTTGTACTATAATGGCACTATGGAAAAAAAATACTAATATTATTTAAAGAAATATTGTTCTTCCCCAATTATTTTAATTAATAAACGTATTTTCCTTGTGGAAGGGATCCTTGGATAATACAAGTTGATATATGTGGTCAAGCCACAATGCAGCGAGTTTTCACCTGTGTCATGTTTAGCAAACCAACGTCTTTGCTTTACTACGTGTTTTATTACGTAGAAATAAAAAATACGATTCTTGAAGTATTTCTATTCAAATTCCACAGTTTTAAAAAAGATCTGGTCTACGATGGTAAAGTTTATTTGAACTATTGATGAAATGGATGAAAGGTAAATTGAAGACTTAGCTTTAATAGATTTAATGCACATTACAATTTGATAGATTACGCACTTAGATGGAATTTGGCTACTTTAACTTCACTATCAATAATAAATAGTATGGTTAATAATATCTTTGATTATCGCAATAATTACACATTTTATATGAAACTCTCTAACCGGGTCAATTGGGTATAATATTATAACATAAAGAACACTTTGCAGTAGTCCGCGGTCACGGGTTTACCGGAAAAATGTATAATACTAAAATCTCTAATAAAATCTCAACCCAATTGAAGTTTACCAACAAGTTTTACGAACACAATTCTATCAAACGTAACTTTATTTACAGACCTCCAAATTTTTCTTGTTTGGTTAAATGTTTATTTAACGATTGTTAAAGCTATTGAACTAATAAACTTCTTTATATATCAACGTATATAAATTCCTTGATAAGATATTGGGAAATAGAATTTTTTTGCAAAAAACTTAATAAGTGATAAAATTGATGCAGTAAAATTGGATTTTGATATTTACGTAGAGGTAAATTATATAGTTCTATTCTAATGCGTTAGTACTAACAAATTATCTTTTAAAAATAACTTAATCGTCATTAAGTTATAATATTCATATATTTTATGTTCAATGTGGCTTTATAACTCAAATTTTCATGTAGTGGGCGATAAATTGATGTTCCTTGGAAAAATGCCAGCCTGATCAATCTTGCAACCTCGTGCTGCAGCTTGCGAGCAACCAAACTTACAAAAATGTTAGATACAAATACATACATCTGTCATATTGACATGTTGAAATAATATTTTTTTTTTTACTTAATAAAAAAAATAAAACAGATGTGTTCATTTGCTTGATACATCTAAATATTAGAAAAATGCTAAGTGAAAAAATACATAAAAGTTTTATAAATTTCCTTGGTAATGAAGTTATTGTATGAGGCTGTACGTATAACGTTCTATGCTATTATTTTTTTTATTTCCAAAAAACCATTTATAACAAAATTATATAGGAGCGAAAGTTGGTGGCATGAAGGTGGTACCTGTTAGACGCAGATGATCGTATCATCAGAATGCGAGTTGCAGACTTCCGTGGACTTTCGAGAACACAGTAAGTACTGTACATAAGCATGACGATCATACAAAGGGTATGGTATGTATGAAGAGGTTGAAGAAAGAGGTATGCGGAGACTGTAGTGTTTGGTGCTCCATTCTCTCTGGCGATAATGCGTGCCGCTAAAAAAAGGTAAGAAAATTTAGTACTTACCAATAAACTGGAGTGAAGCTTTAAAATTTACTACTTCACTTACCTGAAAAAAAAATCATTAAATAATTAATACACGTAATTAAAAAAAATGATTTAAAAATTAGTAAATAAAAATAGGAGTGCATTAATTTTGTTATATATATATATATATATATATATATATATATATATATATATATATATATATATATACGGCACTATGGAAAAAAAATACTAATATTATTTAAAGAAATATTGTTCTTCCCCAATTATTTTAATTAATAAACGTATTTTCCTTGTGGAAGGGATCCTTGGATAATACAAGTTGATATATGTGGTCAAGCCACAATGCAGCGAGTTTTCACCTGTGTCATGTTTAGCAAACCAACGTCTTTGCTTTACTACGTGTTTTATTACGTAGAAATAAAAAATACGATTCTTGAAGTATTTCTATTCAAATTCCACAGTTTTAAAAAAGATCTGGTCTACGATGGTAAAGTTTATTTGAACTATTGATGAAATGGATGAAAGGTAAATTGAAGACTTAGCTTTAATAGATTTAATGCACATTACAATTTGATAGATTACGCACTTAGATGGAATTTGGCTACTTTAACTTCACTATCAATAATAAATAGTATGGTTAATAATATCTTTGATTATCGCAATAATTACACATTTTATATGAAACTCTCTAACCGGGTCAATTGGGTATAATATTATAACATAAAGAACACTTTGCAGTAGTCCGCGGTCACGGGTTTACCGGAAAAATGTATAATACTAAAATCTCTAATAAAATCTCAACCCAATTGAAGTTTACCAACAAGTTTTACGAACACAATTCTATCAAACGTAACTTTATTTACAGACCTCCAAATTTTTCTTGTTTGGTTAAATGTTTATTTAACGATTGTTAAAGCTATTGAACTAATAAACTTCTTTATATATCAACGTATATAAATTCCTTGATAAGATATTGGGAAATAGAATTTTTTTGCAAAAAACTTAATAAGTGATAAAATTGATGCAGTAAAATTGGATTTTGATATTTACGTAGAGGTAAATTATATAGTTCTATTCTAATGCGTTAGTACTAACAAATTATCTTTTAAAAATAACTTAATCGTCATTAAGTTATAATATTCATATATTTTATGTTCAATGTGGCTTTATAACTCAAATTTTCATGTAGTGGGCGATAAATTGATGTTCCTTGGAAAAATGCCAGCCTGATCAATCTTGCAACCTCGTGCTGCAGCTTGCGAGCAACCAAACTTACAAAAATGTTAGATACAAATACATACATCTGTCATATTGACATGTTGAAATAATATTTTTTTTTTTTACTTAATAAAAAAAATAAAACAGATGTGTTCATTTGCTTGATACATCTAAATATTAGAAAAATGCTAAGTGAAAAAATACATAAAAGTTTTATAAATTTCCTTGGTAATGAAGTTATTGTATGAGGCTGTACGTATAACGTTCTATGCTATTATTTTTTTTATTTCCAAAAAACCATTTATAACAAAATTATATAGGAGCGAAAGTTGGTGGCATGAAGGTGGTACCTGTTAGACGCAGATGATCGTATCATCAGAATGCGAGTTGCAGACTTCCGTGGACTTTCGAGAACACAGTAAGTACTGTACATAAGCATGACGATCATACAAAGGGTATGGTATGTATGAAGAGGTTGAAGAAAGAGGTATGCGGAGACTGTAGTGTTTGGTGCTCCATTCTCTCTGGCGATAATGCGTGCCGCTAAAAAAAGGTAAGAAAATTTAGTACTTACCAATAAACTGGAGTGAAGCTTTAAAATTTACTACTTCACTTACCTGAAAAAAAAATCATTAAATAATTAATACACGTAATTAAAAAAAATGATTTAAAAATTAGTAAATAAAAATAGGAGTGCATTAATTTTGTTATATATATATATATATATATATATATATATATATATATATATATATATATATATATATATATATATATATATATGTATAAATAAATAGTTGATATATTTTTTATATATAGTCTTGTTTTTTTCCTTTACATTATTTTGCGGCGGCCTTACAAGTAAGTAAAAAAAACTGTTATTTATGATTCTAAGTAGTAATCCTAAGTCTTCTGTAACATAATCCATAGTTTTATTTTAATTAAAATCAAATAAAACGTCATTTAAATTTTACAGATAAGAAGTTTCTACAAAAATCACACAAGAATACACTTTTACCTATATAACTAGTGGCTGTCTGCAACTTTGTTTGCGTGGACTTCATGACTTTTGCAATGCTACTTCCATATACCACCTGCTCTGATTGCAACTTAAAGTAGCACATGTAGAGACCCTAGTGTGAAAACACTCGATTCTCCTATTCTCCGCTTAGATTTGAGTTGCAATAAATAATATTTTACCGTTAAGGGGGCGAGAAATACAAACTATTTAAATAAAATTATTTCCACGTATGCAATATAGATAAAGTAGTAGTTATAGATAATTGAGTATCCTGTGATTTTGAATAATATCTAAAATGTTATATAATATGAGTAAGTTGCTAAAACTGAAAGACGAACGTGACAAAAAAAACGAAATATAGTTATTTATTGTTAATTAAGTGTAATTATACAGCTATACAGCTTCAAATTTTTGTTCTACATTGATACATCAAAATATTTTTTGTAATACAGAACGAAGAACAAAGATATTTTTGATTTTTATTATAATTTAAGTGCTTCACGTTGTACTAACGTGCATTCTCCTTATGGTGTACATTTGCTGCACATCTGGCGTCGGCAGTATGCCAAGCATAGATATAACACATATAATTTGCCGCTTATTTAAACTTTATTTAATATTCTTTTCAAAATCTTTACTAATTTACCCTGAGCAACAGCTTACTATATATATAAAAAATAAATTAGCCTCACGCTGTATCCCGCACACAGCAGGGTAGGCAGAGGGAACCTAGTGTAAGGACACTCCGTTTCCCACTTTATGCCGAATTTTGGAGGCATTGCGTGTTGAGTGGCAGAACTCAACGCCGCCGCGCTTTGCCTCGACACCAGAGCGAAGAAATGGAAATGAGTCTCTCAACTCGAGTGGGGGTCGAAGTCACAACCAGTCGGTTTTACAGTCACACTTTGTGCCACTGAACCACGACTGGCCTCAGTTTACTCAGTTTACTATATATAATAATAAAAAAAAAATCTTTTGCAAAGTTGTAAACAAAATGTTTATTTTATACGTTGAGGTATTTACTTAATACATTGTTAATTTATTTTAATACTTTACAAAATTTTGCATTTTGAATTTTTTTAGCTATATGCCCTTCGGGTTACGTTGCGGCATTTCAGTTTTAACACGTCGCAAACGTTTTCCCCATATTCCCTTTGATCTGTGTTCAAAAACCGACACTGGTCCGGATCGGTGACAAGCTCTCGGAAGCTGTCACATGCAACGCCAAGCCCCCCGTGCAGACGCCGTTTTCGTGGACAGTTGTAATAGGCCGTGCGGCCTATTAGAGGTATTAACTGAGACAGATTTTTCACTTAAAAATGTGTATATATAATTTTTAATTTATAAAGTTGTTAGACGAGAATCGCTTTACAATAAAAACGTTAATATACTTTCTTATACATAAGCGTACGTACGGTTAAGGCGGATGTCGGAGGGCTACGTACCAGCAATTATGATGATTCAAATAAATAAAATCAGCTTCACTTGAGGCCAGTCGTGGCGCAGTGGCACAAAGTATGACTGTTAACCGACTGGTTGTGGGTTCGATCCCCACTCGAGGAGATGAAATATTTACTTACATTTATATTTCCATTTCTTCGCTCTGGTGTCGAGGCTAAGCGCGGCGTTGAGTTCTGCCACTCAACACGCAGTGCCTCCAGAATTCGGCAGAAAGTGGGGAACGGAGTGTCTAAAAACACTAGGTTCCCTCTGCCTACCCTGCTGTGTGCAGGATACAGCGTGAAGCTAATTTTTAATTTTTTTTTTTTTCTTCACGCTGTATGCTGCACACAGCAGGGTAGGCAGAGGTAAAGTGTTGGGAACACTTCGTTCCCCACATTCGGCCGAATTCTGGAGGCATTGCGTGGTTGAGTGATGGAACTCAATCCCGCGTCACCTCTATATCAAAGCGAAGAAATGGAAATATACATTTAAATAAATATTTAATCTCCACTAGTGGAGATCGAACCTACAACCAGTCGTTTTTACAGTCTGGTCTCAATTATGATGATTCATTAAATTCATTAAAAATTTTGATAATGAATCATCATATCATCGTAATGAATTATTATGATCAAAATTCATTATCAACATTTTAATTACGATTGTATTGTGACTCAAATTGAACAATATTATAATCATAATCTCAAAATCATAATCGTTTCGTTATAATTGTAAGAGCATCGTGTCGGGAATATTCGGTGTTATATTATTATGTTGATATAGAATAACCACACGGAAACGTGTGCGGCGCACCGCAGGATGGCCGTGTCGGACATGGTGAATAGTATGGAGGCAAGGAGGCTAAACGGTCACGGCACAATCGACTAAACGCAACTCGATACACGGCCAACCTCAGCGCTGGCGCAATGGGGTTGATACGCCGCAACTTCGTGCTTAGGTAGACTCCAGTCAAACCTATCCCTCTTTAGTGGTAACGTGACACTTTAGACTAAGAAGCCCGCCTGATCCAAGAGTACTAGCCTTAACACTGTAGTGTACTGTATCCCGCACACAGCAAGATAGGGATCACTTTTCCCATTTTTCGAAACACTTTAATCTCTCCGAATTATATAAGAAAAAGGAGTGTAATTGAGTAACCTCTTGGAAAGTCATAATATGTATCACGCATAAGTATATTGATTTGAATTGCGATATTGTAGATACACATTTTTTTTATTTTACTAAATGAGGTTAGTATAGCCTATAGATATCGGCCTGTATCTAATAATTAATCGAATGTTTGGTATTTTACGTACTTACTACCCGATTTAAATATATCGAGGTGAGGTGCAACGGCGTCTATTATATGACTAATCACCTTAACAGAAATAACAATTGAAAATACGTAGTAATATCATTATTAAATGATTCATTGTGGTTATATGCCTTCTCACTATAAAGTTTATATAACCTTTGTTTAGATACTGTTAGGAATTCCGCACAGTCATCCAATCATTAAATGACAAGAAACTCGTGAAATAAACTGTTTTAGAAGTGAGTTAAATTTCCAATAAAAGTTGGGCCAATTATTATATTTTACGTTTTTAAGCTTATATTATTTACACTGTGTACGGGAGTACACAGCAGAGTAGGTAGAGGGAACCTAGTGTTAAAACACTCCGTTCCCCACTTTCCGTCAAATTCTGGAAGTAGTGCGTGTTGAGTGGTGGAATTCAACGCCGCGCTATGACTTAACACTAGACCGAAGAAATGAAAATAAATAAATATTTGATTTCCTCTAGTGGGGAACCCACAACCATTGGCACAGCCACGCCCACCTGACCTCGACTGGTCTCTATGATCTGAAATTCTAAACCTAATATATTACTTTTAAACATTTTTAAAGTGTTGTTCTATCTACACTTTGCATAAATTTAAGATAAAATTTTAAATAAGTATTTTTTTCCTAATATATTAATTATTAATTTTTTCATTAGTCCGTATCAAGCTTATACAAATATTATTAATACAAATAGGAGAACAATTAGTGATTCTTATTGGCTCCATAAATAAATTATCTAGGTAAAGCGCCTAGCCGGATACTATGCAGACAGCATCTAATTAAAAAGTTTATTTCTCCGGTACCTATTTTAAATATTTTTATTTATAAAGTTTTAAATTGAACGTGGCCATTCATAAGCACATTATTATAACTTTATTTTTAATTTATGGTATATTATAGATTAAAAATTAGAAATATATTTTTAGGGCACTTATACACCTTCCAAAATAAATGTGAATTGGCATATACCAAAAGAATATATATTAAATACAAACCAGTATGAGTCAGCTAGCTGTACTATAGAACAGATTACAAAAATATAATAAAATAACATGCCTCAAAGTAATAAGAAAACCAACATGAGTCCGTACTTGCGTATATTCATCTTTTATAGAGATCTCAAATCATATACATATACGTTCTTATATCTTACAATACAATCGACGAGATCGTATTTTCTTTCATTTGCTACTTACTATCTTAACATATGCTGATCCATTCTGGACTATATTTTTGATGTCGTCTTCCTATCGTTTAATTTTTATTCTTGGTTCTTTCACCTTTATCTCTCGGATAACATTCTGTCAGTAAGTTTGGTTCATTTCTCTTTTTCTTCGCGTAGCATATGACAGGCAATTTCCATTTTGGTACTTTGAGCACTGTTTGCACTTTTTAAATTTGATTTTACTTTTGATTACCTTCATTGTTCTATGTATCTTCTCTGAACTCCGCTCACATTTTTTTCCATTCCATTTTGAAATACTTTTTATTTGCTAAGCAGTCGTTCCGTGAAGGCCCATGTATGGCACCAATATTATATTGAATTACTATCGACGAAACAGTGCGGTTCCTATCATCATTTGCCACTCTAGATTTCCATTGCACACTTAGCTTTATGTGTAATATAAATTAAAAAATAATCTAATCTAAAAAAAATAACAGCGTGAAGCTGTATCCCGCACAGATAAGGGTAGGCAGAGGGAACTTAATGTTAAGACACTCCATTCTCCACTTTCCGCAGAATTCTGGAGGCATTGTATGTTTAGTGGCGGAACTCAACGCCGCGCTTTACCTCAACACCAGAGTGAACAAATTAAAATATAAATTTAAATAAATATTTCATGTCCTCGAGTGGGGATCAAACCCACAACCAGTGGCATGGCCAATACAAGCACACATTGTGCCTCTACGCCACGATTTGTCTCTCAACTTTTTATAATATTTTAATCCTTTTTATTCAAAATTAAGTGCGAGCGATTCATGTGGTTTTAGCAGGATAACATCGTTTATCGCTGAAAGTTGTAGTTAGCAGAAATAAGTATTATTTAGCAGAATAAAATTTTAATATTGATTGAAGTAAAATTTATTTAAATTTTGAATCATTTTGTCGATCGTTTTGGAGATTCACGGGTAACAGTGTCAAGAATGTTAAATTTGCATCACTCGTATATATATATATATATATATATATATATATATATATATATATATATATATATATATATATATATATAAAGCCATCAAAAGGATTTTTTCTAATAAGAAATTACAAAACATTATTTAGTAATTGAAATCTCGCCAACCTTTCATTGCTATAATTTAGAACTCCATTATAACTGCATCACCCCACCCTTACACCGTGAATTCATACCAGACTGCGGTTGCAGCACTCCGATAAGCTCCGGGATGCTTGTGTGTAGTCGTTCTAAAGGTACTTGTTACGCTTGTTTATATTAATATTGCATTGTAATTCGGGAAGTCGATTGTTTGTGTCCGCCTGTTTTATATGCCCAAATCAATATTTTTTGTTACATAAACAGAATCGGAATTTTCTACTTTCGAACAAAAGATATTAGGCAAAAAAGCGGATACTACTATTACATACACCCATATTCCAGGACATAAAATAGCACCACACAACCATATGAAACAGACGGACACTACTACATACACAGGCGCTGCGATTTAAGATTTTTAAGGCTTTTGGCAATATAATAATTTTGTAATTTTGGTCAATGCTCACTGTGATCTACAGAATGATTCGCCCCTTCACTTATATTTCAATGATAATAGATTGAAATTTGTGGCGGTCGTGGCGTAATGGCACAAGCGTGTGACTAATTCAATGACTGTGGGTTGAGTTTCCACTTTTGAAAATTAATATTTTTTTTTCTTTTCTGGTACCAAGGCAAAATCGTGACGTTGAGTTGAGTTCAGTCGGCACATAACACGTAATGCCTCGAAAATTCGGCGGATACCGACCTGGAGCCGAGTGTCTATGCGGGATACAAAGTGTAGTTGCAAAAAATATATAGTTATTTTATACTAGCGGCCCTGGCTACGCCTACTTGAACTATGCGATATATTGAATTAAGTGTATTTACCGTGAGAATTTCAGTATAAAGAATAGCCTTCATCCTACTCCGCCGACTTTCATTGTAAGTTCCGTAACAATAAATTCAGATGATCCGTACAAACAGACAGACAAAAAACGAGGTTATTTTAAAATGATAAATTTACTTAATATGCAATCGTATTTTATATAGATGAAAAGTAAACTTACACTGAAGTATCCTGAAACGTGAAATCTGTATTTTTTATCATCATACAATCTCATTTTTATTGTTCCATAGCTCAAAAGGTAAAAAAGAACCCTTATAATATAAATTTGTTGACCGTCTGTCAATCTATCAAAAGCCTAAGTCAACGCAATCAAAAGATACGAGCATTTATGCATCAATTTTGCTGCATTTTGTATGAAATTCGCAGCGTAATTAAAATCCATAGGATTCTTCCGTGGACCTAGAGCTATGAAATTTGGCATGAAGTGAGAACTCACAATACAAAAATAGGAAAATATCTAAAAAGTGAGAATTTATATGTATTTCATACAAATTAATAGAATTGAATAGTCGTAGTGCAAGGGCGTTGAGTTCCGCCACTCAACACGCAATGTCTCGAAAACTTCAGGGGAAAATGTTGAACGGTGTGTCTTAACACTAGGTTTCCTCTGCCTACCTTGCTGTATGCGGGATACAGCATAAAGCCCATTTAATTTGAATCATTTATTTAATAGTCATTTCATTCAAAATGAGTGCAAACTTCAGTATCTCTATTTTTATGAATTGTGCTTCCTAATAACGTTACTAATTCGTTGATGTACAATCCTGAAATTGATATGGAAGCTTTGGCGGACGAGTCCGACTCGCACTTTACCAGTTTTTATTTTATCATTACACAAATATTCATTTTGCAAACAATATCCAATAACAAAATATCGAAAGCTAAAAATTTTGCCAATAAAATAGTTGTAAACAATTAACAATAACTCTTTGAGCAAGTATCAATTTCGTCGAACAACATTTTATAAATTGATATAGCTTTTTTATTTATAAAGCGATATAATGTATATAAATATAGAATGGATTGATATTTGTAATAAAACAAACACCTTAAGTACTAAGCTCACCAAACGCTAAATGAACTTTGCCAAAATGTAATAGTGAGGTGTATTTAAATCTGTTAAGCCGTTTCTGAGATCAGCGTGAGCAAACGCACAAAGAATCAGACAAGTAGATTAAAAAAGAAATGGTTTGGGTTCACATTCAGAAATGCCCCCAGTTTTATATTACACTAACAAATGCCCCCAGTTTTATATTACACTAACAAATGCCCCCAGTTTTACTGATATATCTTTCATGTACAGTCAGTGATCCGTCCTTTCAGTGCTTCATACTTATTAGTAGGTACTGTAGTTAAGAACTTGACTCGAATGCAATCTCCACATATATGTATGTACATATGAAAACGCTTCCGACGCTCGTTGTCATTATTTTAATACATGAACGATTCCGGTATGGTATTAAAATTACGTTGTTTATACAATTTTTAATTGACTATGTTAATTATGTGTAATTGCCATGTAGATTTATTATTGTTGTTATTATTTTTAATTATACTATCATTTCATCATATCTAGTTACATATTGTTATAATACGACAAGTATAATGTATAATTACAATCTTGTTATGCATAAATTGGGAGTACCGATACGAAGTGAGCGTTTTTTTTAAATAAAACATTAATTTTAATTAAACGATAATCTAAAAAATATTTTATTCGAAGTAGTAGCCATTATTTTTTGTACATTTTGACCACTTCTCAGGCAATTTGTGAATACCACGCTAATAAAACCGATCGTCTTTTGATACATACCATTCGGAAACGCACTTCTTGCCTTCTTTATAGGAATCAAAATGCTGCTCAGACAATCAGTGTCCCATCGATGAAAACAAAAGGTTGTGGGGAAAGAACCAGGTTTGGGGTATACGGCGGGTGGAATAACACTTCCCAGTCAAGCGCCTTTATATCTTTGACCAGTTTTGCTTCATGACTCGAAGGATTATCATGCAACCAATTTTTTTTTCGTGTCTTCTGGCCTATTCTAGACGTCTTCCGATTAGTGCATTATTCAAATTGTTCACTTTTTGTCGGTAGTATTGACTATTAACAGTTTTACCGGGTTTTAGAAGTGCATGATACACCACTCCCTTCTGATTCCACCAAACAGAGAGATGTCTTTTTTCGGACCGATCTGCCTTTTTAGTCGATGTAGATGCTTCTCCTGGTTTTGCCTAAGACTTTTTAGACTTTTTAGAAGACTAAAGCCATAAGGATTCTTAAAATAAATGCATTTTTCATTCCCAGTCACAATTCGATGTAATACTGACTTTCTATTGTGTCGTAATGGCCACGTTTCACGTGCGATTTTTCGGTTTACCATTTGCCTGTCATTCAATTCATGTGGCACTTATTTTCCACACATTTGGATCTTTCCCATAGCTTTTAAACGATCAGAAATTGTTTGTTGTGCAACATTTTACATTTTTGCCATTTTTCTTGACGCAAAAGAATTCGGCATCTTTAAACTATTTTTTGGATCACCTCCACAGGTAATCAATGCGAGTCCACAGCACTTTTCTTTAAATGAAAACAACTAAATAATTATTTCCGTAAATCGTTATTTTCCGGAAAAGATTAGATGTTATGTGAACAATGACTTGATGTTTCTTTAATATGTTAAGATGTCATATCCACGAAATAAAGAAACAAAATTTGTTCAACACAAAGGTTCCTAGTTCATAACAAATTTTCTTTGACGCTTACTTCATACCGGTACAGCAAATATATAACAAATTTGTATTTTTAGGGTTCCGTACCTCTTAAGGAAAAAGAAACCCTCATAAGATCACTTTGTTATCCGTCTGTCTGCTTGTCTGTCAAAAGCCTTTATTTCACAAACGCTTGGAGATCGAGTTGAAATTTAAGCCATATACTCGGATCTCGGACCATAGATTTACTTAAAAAAACGATATGTCCGTTTACATCGCAAGAGACGCGTATTTCGTTGCTATAAAGGCAATTAAAATTAATAGGGTATTTTCGATTGATCTAGAGTTTTGAAATTTGGCGGCTAGCATATACTTTGTGGTTAAAACCTAAAAAAGGGAAAGGGCTCTGGCTAAGCTATGCTTGATTAGCAGAAAAAGCTTGGGACCTCGGTGGGCCAGACTGGTATTTTTGTTATTTTGATATTTTGTAACTTATAACATAGATAGCTAACTAATGTGTATTTAATAATAGGTATAAACTAACGGGGCCCAAGCCTTCGAAATCCCAACCAGTACAACCTTCCAAAAATAAAATTCAAATTTTAACAATTTATAATGTTCTAAAATTAGCTTGAGTTTATGGATCGTCACGGTTTTTTTAAACTTCATAAAAATACGTTCAATATCCCATAACTTAAAATTCGGCATGTTGGTATTTTGAATAGAAAAGCAACAGTATCATTTTAAAGATTATTCATTAGGAGCCAGTGCAGCTTTCACATACTCCTCCGGCTTGATTCTTTTATGCATGTAGATTAAACATTAGAGATGTATATGTGTTGTGAAGAGCTAAAAAGTAGCTCAAATTGGTTCCTATAAAATAGATAAATAAAGTTTCAGCATTTTAATTTCTCGGGCACAAGGGCCTAACTGTAGCGCGACGGTTGTGGATTCGATCCTCACTCGAGGTAATAATTTTTATTTCTTCGTTCTGGCCCTAACACAGCCTTCAAAAATTCGGCGGTGGGTGTGGAACGGAGTGTCTAAACACTAGGTTCCCTCAGCCTTCCCTGCTGCTTAAATTTTTGTCATAACTCTATCTACAAGTACTTGCTTATCACGTAGACATATGTTTTTACTTGTATATTATTATGATAAGTCTGCATATATAAAGATATTACGAAAGACATTTTGTTGCAAAAAAAAATAGTCACGGGTGTGGCCCATGCGAGTGGTAAGTATATAAGAACTTTATGTTTTGATACTATAAAAGATAATATTGCGGTTCTGGAGTAAATTCATAAACATTTCTTTGACGACACAAAGTCAGCAAATATTTATTTAGTAACACTCAAGTGAGCGTAAAGATCTTTAAAGTTACGCAAACGATTGCGTAACATGCCCTCACATTGACTTTGTAGACCCTTTGCCTTTGTTGGATATACTTATATATTTTTGTTTGTATGCCTAATAGTGTTTTATCATCTTCACGCTGTATCCCGTACACAGCAGGGTAGGCAGGGGGAACCTAGTGTTAAGATATTCCGTTCCCCACTTTCTGCTGAATTCTGCATTCGGCAGAACTCAACGCCGGGATTGAACCCACAACCAGTCGATTTACAACCACACTTCGTGCCGCTGCGCCACGACTGGCATCTGCAATAGTTTATATTCAGATTTATTTTATTACAATACTATAACTACATGACCAGCTAAAATAGCCGCTATATTATGAAAAATACTTTTGATTCCTTTATCATTCATATGTACAAAAAAAAGGTTTTTTAAATTAGCTCTTATATAAAATAAAAGTGATCCGTAGACTCTATATCTATAAAATAATAAATGAAATGTACAACAGCCTACATTTTATCTCAACAGTTTGATAAGTATTAAAATGTTTAATATTATTATAGCATTCATTATATAAAAAGAAACTTGGATCTTTGTCATAAAATATAAATATGAAATACTACTTTTTAAGTAGAATATAATAAGGACTGTATTTTAAAAATAATTAGGTAGAGAACGTCAACACTAAAACTGTTCTTACAAACATACAAATAGGTAACCACAATGACACAAAAAAGACATAAGCAAAAAAATATGCAACAAATAGTATATATTTTTTAAATCATCTTCACGCTGTATCCCGCACACCGCAGGGTAGACAGAGGGAACCTAGTGTTAAGACACTCTGTTCCTCACTTTCTGCCGAATTCTTCTGGAGGCATTGCGTTTTGAGTGGCAGAACTTAACGCCGCGCTTAGCGTCGACACCAGAGCAAAGAAATGGAAATATAAATTTAAGTAAATATTTCATCTCCTCGAGTGGGGATTGAACCCACAACCAGTCGGTTTACAGTCACACTTTGTGCCGCTGCGCCACGACTGGCCTCTTTTAAGTAAATTGTCAGTTTAAATGTGTAAACGAAAGTAAATATTGCTAACCTTGATTTGTTTGCCGTGTTGCGATTTTACTACAAACTTGTAACACTAAGAGAACTAAGAGAAGAAGTCTGTCAAGAGCAATCAGTATATCAAATAATGTAATTAAAAATAATCAATCAAAGTTTCAATTTTCTCGAGCATATCACATTTAATTTCAAAGTGAAAATATATGAACTTAGTACCAATTAGCGCTAAAGAGTCGTTTTGTGTCGTGTCAGTTAAAAATTATTGAAGAATAAAATAAACAAGAAATGAAAGTGTCATTGAAACGCTTTAGTCAACTAACTCTATCCCAAAATAGTTCTACATCATTAGGAATACTTTCAAATTTGTTCACAATTTCTACGAAACATTCTAAGAATAGCTATCAGTTTAGTTTTGCCATTTTTACCATTTATTGATTCAATCATGACTAAGACTTTTAATCAATATATTTTCCAATAGAAACCGCGTGGTTTTTTGCTTACAAACTGAGATATATAAATCTAATTGCCATGTATTTTTTTCATATTTTTACTGAATGACCAACTTTTTTGTATGTATTTGTAAGTTCAGTGTACGTTTGTACCATTTGGTTTTTGGTTTGCAGCTCATTGTTCATGGCTTATGGCTTTTGGCTTCTGTTTTGTAGCCTATGGCCTGTGGCTTGTGGCTTGTGGCACATGCCTAATTGTGCCTACGCTAAGTAAATTAACCACACTTTACAATTTTATAATTTTGACTCCTTATTGAATTTGAATTTTCAATATGTAAAATTAAGTTATTGTTTTCATTGATGTGCACGTATGGGGTATCTTTTGATTACATTCACTTAGAAGTTTGTTTTTTTTTGTGCTATATTGGATTATACATTTTAATATTTGATATTAAATTCAGCTCCTTCATTGGATCTTGAAAAAAATGTTCTTGAGAAACGGGCGCAGAAACACACAGACGAACAAATAAATAAGAGTTCTATTTTTTTAAGTGTGGAACCCTAAAAATATCCTTTGCTACTCCCTGATTACGTAGCTTAATGCTGATGAAAGGATTTTAAAAACCAGTATTTTTACCTTACATTAAATTGAATAGAAGAAGATAATATAAGACTACGCCACACTAACATCACATTGGCATGTACATGCACGGGTGCAGCCGTGCACAGCGGGAACGTATCCCTTAAAACTCATGAACAAACACTGCAGGATATTTATATATACGGTGCTGAAAGCAACTTTTTCGTGACTCATATGTAAGTACAATTTCTTTAGAGGTTACTCTCGAAATTGCGACGATTGTGGCACTCTTCTGCATTTTAACTCACTGATTGACTAACCTTTTAATATATTGATCAAAACGACATACAGTAAAGGCAATGAATTATCTACAGTAAACGAAAAACATATTTAATGTATTCAAAGAAGATAATGATTCTGTATTGTTGTAAGTCCATCTATAAAATCCATTATTCTTTTATAATTTGTAAAGTAAAAAAATGGTTAAATTTACGTTATTCTTAGGAGGCTTAAAGAGAAGTAATTACGTCACGTTTATTTTTACATCATGTTTATTTTTTGCATTTTGCAACCGTTTTCGCAATGTACTCACGGGTGTTCTCTAAGCCTTTCGATTTCCGAAATTTCATTTTTACGCTACTCTACTTTGTCATATCGTCATATAATGTGGCGTAATATAGTTTATATTCTCCCTCAATATATTGACTTTACTTTGGAAAATAATTAATAATTTCCAATGGCAGCACAAAGTGTGACTGTAAACGCGGCTGGTTGTGGGTTCGATACACACTGGTGAAAATGAATTTAAATTTATACTTCCATTTTCGTCACTCAGGTGTGGAGGCAAAGGGCGGCCTCCCTTTAACTACCTACCTACCGTGAAGCTGATTTAATTTGAATGTAATTTTTAGAAGCATAAAGTTACCAAATATTATAAGTATTTGTTGTAAGATTTCTTTGAGCAATACCACGTAAATTTTTTAAACTTATTATTTTAAATACTTAAGAAGTAGTATTCTTTACAATAGCTGCAGCATAAATTAGCCTTTCTAGTTTTCTTAGACCTTCAATTTCCTAACATGATTAAAAAGTTGTTATCACGTTAAACAATTGTTCTAAGACAGTTAGTCACAAATCTTAAAGTTTACCTAGGTTAGTCTAGTTCCACGTCATATCTTCTTTTTCTATGTTAAACAACAGTGCTCATCACATTGACCAACTTTTTGTAAGGTGCTATACTGATATCTCTTATGAGTTAGACGGGATGTTTAAGGTTTCAAATTAGGTGTCCAGACCATCAAAATAAATTATTCTTATATATATAGTCTTTATGTTGCCGAGGAATAATAGCTATATAACAAAAATTATGGTGAAATGTTATCAAAAATCTTTCTTTTTTTTGTTTATCTACAATGTACAGAATCAATCCATTCAAAAGTTCTATCATACATATACCTACAAGCGACCCTAACTACATAATTATTTATTACTTATGTGAATTGCTTTCGTGTTCTAAAGTTATTATCATTTCAAACACAATATCCACAATGTAAACTAAAGTTTCAGCCAATTCAATAAAATATTTATTTTGTAACACTTTTGTTAAAAATAATAACTTTTTTTATTACTTTTTTTATTTATGGACTGATTATACTATAATGAAAACTGTATGCCGTTTCTAAGATTAGATATACAAACGAACAGACAATAATTTAAAAAAATATTGTTTTTAGTCTTATAACATATGTGTAATTTTTTTCAGTTTTTTTCCACATATCATACATGTACAGACAGCGATGAAGTTATTACATATATAATTTATGTAGAAATTACATAATTAAAATCGTAATCGTATTATTCATGAATTTGCTACTAGGTACATAATTTTCAATTATTAAAATGTAGTAAAAATACGGTAACCTAACGTCCTTCGACGTAATTTTTTTTTAATTAAATCTAACCTATTTCTATGTACACGATTTACTGTATCATATTAAAGTTGTAGGTAGAATAGACATTTTCAGAAAATTACGTAAAGTCCAACGTTGGTAAAGGTAAAATTGTACTATTATATACTATTTAATATTTATATAAGTAACTTACTAATAAATATTAGGTTAAAAATATTACTTAACGTTGACGTCCCTCGTCTGCTTGTAGTATATACTAAAAGCTCGACAATAGTGTTCTAAATATTGATTGGCTTTCATTATAGCCTTTCTTTCTTGTAAAATATATTTTAAAATACATCAAATTACTGCAAACCAAATATATAATAACTATTTGATTTTTTTGTTCGATTTGAAATTATAAACACCTTTTTTCTTTTATTTATCTATAATATCATACTCGGTAAGCTTGCAAAAAAAAAAAACTTATATGACAATGGCGTTACGTAACGTAAGCTTTATTTTATGAAAATGAAATTTCCTCTTCCGTGCATTCCTACAAAGTGAATGTCAGGAACAACCCTTCTTAACTTTTCTGACAGGTATAATGCAAATCTGATAATAGAGAATTGATTAGCGACAAGGAAGACCAATTAAGTAACTAATTAATAATATAAAATGACTTGTTTCTATCTAAGTAGATTTATATTAGCTAGAGAATCCGTTGACGGATACAATAATACGCGTTGCCATAGCAACGTTTATGTCACTTTATAAATATAAAATTATTGTACATGTTGTCAAATGAATGGTAGTGTGTGTAATGTTTTATTTATCGATTTATATTGTATTTTATAAGCGCTATTATTGAAAAATATTAGCGTTCTGCACTGTTCATAAAAAACGGGTCCAAAAATTTTGCATCACATATGAATATAATATATAGATATGTCATAAGTCACGTATTAACATTCTATGTTATTGTCAGAGAAAATCAAGTTTTAAATACATATTTTTTTTTCACAGAATATAGACGTTTCACCAATAGTACGGTTCGTACTGTGGCTGCAACAAAAACAGTTTCGCATGCCGCCATAGCTGACCTTGCAATGATGGTGCGCCGTCACGAGCGACCGGCATGAAAGCGTTCGAAACACGGAAACAGTAAGTATAAAATAACGTAGTACGTCATATCGCGGTAGCAGATTTTTCTAATCATTATTTTGTTTATACGTAAAGACGTTAACTACATTTATAAATGTTGGATGTTCCAACAGATCATTTCACATAACTATTTGGTTCAAGAAATAAATATTTCCAAACTATTATATAGATAAATCAATTACAATCAATCAAGACTACTACCTCTAGGGAGGCCAGTCGTGGCGCAGGATCACAAAGTGTATCTGTAAAACTGACTGGTTGTGGGTTCGATTTCCACTCGCGGAGACGAAATATTTATTTAAATTTATATTTCCTTTTGTTCGCTATGGTGTCGAGTTGAGTTTTGCCACTCAACACACAATGGCTCCAGAATTCCACAGAAAGTGGGGAACCCTGTGTACGGTGTGCGTGAAGCTGATTTATTTTCAACTACTATCTCAAAGAAAACCTAATCTTTCTAATCTAATTTCAATTGATTCATTTTTAAATTACTATATATTTAATTTTGATAAAATATAACGTTACTTTTACAGAATTTTATTCTGTAAATTTATATATTTCAACTGCATCAAGCTCAAGTGAACCCATTTTAACTGAGAGGTGAAACGAGTGAGCAGAAAAATATAGCAATTAATTATTTTAAATGTACTCTATACTGTTTCAAAATGTTAAAGGCATTTTAATAATTATTACATTATGTGAAGCATACTAAAATTGACTAGTGATGAATAAATTCATTATTATTTGTAGTCCTCAAATTCAAAATATAAATGATTTATTTTCCCTTGTAAAGTTATTTATTTATTTTAATGTTTATATGCACAAAATTGGAACACGCACCATGTAACATACAAACAAAAGATCTTTGTTTCAACCACAATACTAAAGGTGGTAAATACAGTAAGTGAAGCCATTTGAACATCAACATGCTCTGGGTCGCTGGTGCCTGTGATAGGTACGAAACCCGAACCCGTTTTTCATACCCACACATGAACGGATATCTTTATGCCTTTTTGTTGCTTCTATTATTTTTATCAAAAAAATATAAAGTAACTTTATATATGAAATTTTTTTTTGAAGGGTAAAATGAAGAGATGGTTGTCCTTTTTACATTTACCGCTCAACATCTCAATCAATATTTCTAAGGTGTAACTGAAAAACAGCGATGCTAGAGTCGAATTTCAAGCATCATTAGCTCGGTTACCTTTTGCCATATTGTCAACTGTTATAATATCCTGTTGTTGTATAATTGTGTGAATATTTCATGGCAATAAATGTTTTATTACTTATAATTTTTCCTAAGTGTGGCATAACACTTTAAAAATGTAAAAAAATAATTGTTTTTCTTATTATAAATGCCAGATTTATTTCAGAAGTAACATCTTAATTTATTTAGTAGTTCTTTAAAGAGATATTACTACAAAACTTATTTAATAAAATTAAAAATTAAATTAAATTAAAAAATATTTATTTATATGTTTCTATTACACAAATATTTCAAAGTAATAAGAAGTCTTTTCTTTCATTCTTTCTTTTACAAAAGAACAAAAGTTAATATTCAATTAACAAGTACATTATGCCGTCGATTAAATGATTATTCCCTAGGCTTAATTCGAGCTTTCCATTGGTGTATCTCTAAAAGTAGAGACAGGAAAAATATATTTAAATAAAATCAGCTTCACGCTGTATCCCGCACACAGCAGGGTAGGCAGAGGGAACCTAGTGTTAAGACCCTCCGTTCCCCACTTTCTGCCGAATTCTGGAGGCATTGCGTGTTGAGTGGCAGAACGCCGCGCTTAACCTCGACACTGGAGCGAAGAAAATGGAAATATAAATTTAAGTAAATATTTCATCTCCTCGAGTGGGGATCGAACCCATAACCAGTAAAGCTAAAAGCTTTACATTTTATAAAAAAAAAAACCCATAACCAGTCGGTTTTACAGTCACACTTCGTGCCGCTGCGCTACGACTGGCCTCTTTAAAATATATTTAAAATAACGTTTATTATTACAGATCAATAAAAAATATTTAATTAAAAATAGATATATATTTTACTACACTAGACATTGAATCGTCGTAATTTTCACTTTCGTGTGATGTGTTGTTTGAGTTAATAAATATTATTAGATACTTAAATTCAGTTCAGTTGTTGTTGATGCCATCAATAATAACGTTGTGTAATGTGTCCATTCCTTATAGTTCCATACCTCGAAAGGTAAAAACGGAACGGATATATCCAATCACTTTTAGTGTTCTAATTGTAATTGTGTGTTATTTCTGATTAGAAAAATTGTATAATTTATCGATTTTTTTCATAGAAGAACATTATCGCAAACTTGTAATTCATTTCATAGAAAATGAGTGCATACGCTCGCAAAGTTAAGTTTCTCAACTTTTATAAGTTACCGTTGACCTACAATCCAGATATTGGTACGAAACCCTCAGTTGGCGAGTCCAATTTGCACTTGACCGTTTATTTTTCTTTTTTATTACCGCTTACTCGCATACATTTTTGTACAGTTATAAGTTCCACTTTATCTTTTACTTTTAATAAATCGAATATAAAATAAAATATTAACAATTAAATATATGGTGCTGCTATCAGTACAAGAGGTGTAGGCTGGTAATTAAAAAGAAGAAGAAGACGTCCTAGAAAAGACGCGCCGCGCCTGACAGCTGACTTCTCTCTTATATTTAATAGTGTGGGAGTGACGTTGGGCGTGCCGTTGCTTTTTTATAACGGCGACACCACAGTTTCTTGATTATATTAGCAAATTATTTTTTTCTCTTTACTATCACTTTACACAAGAACATCGTTATATCGTATACTTTATATATCAAATCAACGCGCTTTGTTATATTAGTGGTAGCGCCTGCCTCCGGCTGACATTTAAGTTCTACCACTCACGACGCTACGACTTACTCATACCTACATACTCTCCCATATTTTAAGACTTTGATGGGATCTAATACAGCAATTTTATGTATAAGCCTTAAAAGCCAAATTTGATCGTATGTAGACGCGTCGTGAGTCTTAAACACATCTAAAGTATTTAATTGAATTAGAAATAATGTTAATAAGGTATTGTTTAAAATATTTTTTAATTTTCTTATAATTTCTCTCCAGTTCTATTATTTTTTCAATATCTTTCTTCGATAAATGGGCTATTCAACATAAAAATAATTTCTCGAACTGAATCAGTAATTCCTGATTTATATTATTATGATCCATAATAACATACAGCAGTAGCACTTAGCGCAGAGGACAAAGTGTGACTGAAGATCGACTGGTTGTGGGTTCGATCTCCACTCGAAGAAATAAAATATTTATTTACATTTATATTTTAATTTTTTCGCTCTGGTGTCGAGTTTTATTTATATTACTGTGTTTTTTAAATCTTTAAGTGTACTAATAATGTGTGATATATATTTAATAAATGATTTAAAGCAATTATCGTTATTTATTAAGTGATGTGACATTGGCCGTCTGATTTTAACTGAACAGTCAACTTCGCTACGGGAATATCAAAAAGAAAGTATACAACATTTTATGAAAAAATACTATTATATAAAAATATACAGCTTGACATACATATTCTTAAACTTACACATACACATACAAATGACTACCTAAGTATTTAAATGTATACAGAACAAGTTATAAATTAATTTATTTATTTAATCTACGCTTTATGAAATACACAAATATTAACTTATCAATAAAATATTTTTTATTAACGTTTAAGTGGAAGTAATAAACGAAGTCACGCACTTCCTCAGTGTTGAGGTGCTTACGAATTTATTATTTTCAATTATAATCTCTATATAAATAAGACAGTAAAAATATTTTGTCTGTACATTTAGTAATTTTGACTGAAATGGATAGAGGGACACTTAAAAAGAATAATAGAAAGCAAAAATATTATTTTTTAATTTCTTGTCTGTCTGTCGATAGTTTTTTGTCCGCATTTTTCTCTAAAAGTACTAAACCGATTTACTTGAAAATTCATTAATTACTTTGTTTTAAATCAAGTTAACTGCTAAAGTTTAGTTCATCAAAATCGGTTCATTAAAAAAAAAGTTATCGTCATTTGAATGAACTTAAGGCATTAATTTGCCTGCGAATATTATATAGCAATCGCGCTGGTAAGATTCTTGGCTAAAGAATGTCATTCGAAACGTCTGGGTTATATGACTGTTGATAAAAATATATATTTTTGAAGCACTATTATGTAATATTTAATACAATAAAGTAAACAAATTTAATTGTTAGTGGAGATTACGTTCATAAATCATAACAGTTAAATTTAAGTCGTAATTAATTCAACAGATAGATAAAGACCGATTTGATCTTCAAAGAAATATTAAGTAATTATATAGTCGTTCGTTTGTTTGAAATAAATCTATATAAAGATGTCTAAAAACATTATTTTTACGTGTACTTTGTAATAACTACATTTTTTACCAATTGTACATTTAGCTAATAATATATGTAACTGATTTAAAAACTGTATAGCAATTAATGTACAATCATTACAGTTATTTTACAAAGAATATTATGAATCCTTCAAATTAATAATTTAACATGTGAGGCTTTTTCTGAAAGGCTAAATTAAAAAATTCAGTGACATCAGCAAATTTAAGAGAGTTTTAAAAGTATGATAAAACTTACATTACATAGGTAAAACGAGCGTAATATTGCAAAAAAATATACGTAAAGGAAATAATTAGCTTTAGGTATATATTTTTTTATTTCAAAATAATGAAATGTCTCAATAGAAATTACGGTAATGTAGTAAAAAAATCATATTAGAAGTTAATATAATTGTCAGTCAATTCTGTTTATTAGATCAATAATCATGCACTTTAAGCGGGCGAAGTTGTGGGCGGGCCGCTAGTATTTAATATAAAGTGCTGACTTACGCTCAGGTCGCATTTTTACTTTATCGGATTATCTAAGAAAGACTTTAAAGACTAAAAGCATATCTTAAATAAAAAAAAATCTTTTTAAAAACAAACTTTCCATTTTTTTTTCATATTTGAACAATCATGCCGTTTCATTTGATACCCATATTAGGTGGGTTGTTGTTTTTGTTGCTGCGGCCATTTTGAATTAACAACAATATTGATTATACATAATTTTATTGTCAGAATTGAAGTCGATGGGATATGAGTCAAATTGTGTTTGTAAGATGTCATATATTCCTACTAGTGCAGACCTGAACCATAAAATAATGATAAAATACATGTTAATATTTTAATATCTTCAAATTTACCTTTTTTTACCAAAGTAACCTTTATCTTTGTATTTATTGTATTACTGCTTTAGTAATAAATAAATTAAAATTAAATTAGCTTCACGCTATATCCCACACACAGCAGGGTAGGCAGAGGGAACCTAGTGTTAAGACACTCCGTTCCTCACTTTCTGCCGAATTTTGGAGGCATTGCGTGTTAAGTGGCAGAACTCAACGCCGCGCTTTGCCTCGACACCAGAGCGAAGAAATGAAAATATAAATTTAAGTAAACATTTCATCTCTTGGAGTGGGGATCAAACCCACAACCAGTTGGTTTTACAGTCACACTTTGTACCACTGCGCCACGACTGGCCTCACTGCTTTAGTGATAACTTTTCTTTAATTTTCAATTCATTGAAAAATATCTCTCTTAATTAATTTATAGCTAAGAATTTCTTATTTACTTCCTTGTCGAATCCTACAATAGGTGCGGTTTGTATAGTGACTACCGAAAATAGTAACAAGTAAACTGTTATATTTTCGGAACAGACGATAGTTGATTTTATTAGAGTGGAAGTTCTATCTGAATTATAACATTTGTGTGCGTATAAATTGGGAAATAAATATTTACGCCAAAGCTTTTTACAGGTGGATCTCGTATTTAGGCAATATATTTGAAGCAATTTAATTTTTAACTTAACTTAAGAAACATAGCACATAACATTGCTATTTTCTTCTATTGGAACTTTCATATTGCAATAATTATTGAATACAGGCTTTTATAAAATATACATTTCATCAAAATGAATGTAAAATGTATATCTTATTAATAGAAAGTACTCTATTAAATAAATCTTCTACAAGTTGATGCTAAAAGACATCAAAGCATAAGTTTCTTCAATTATAAAAATAATCATTCGAGTGAATTGAATGAAAAATACAACATTATGAATCACTGTGGAAATATTAACTAACTAAGCAAGCAAATAAGCAATAAAATAAAAATGAAAGTTAAAATAGAATAATTTCTTTATCGTGCCAATACTTAAAAGTATTTATAATTGCCTGGATAAAATCTTTAAAGCATATGTATATAAAGATTCAAATTTAATAGTATCCTATATATCTAGATTCTATTTTAAATCACTGTCTGCGTGACGCTAAATTAATGCTTGTCACTGTCGGCGTACCGCAAAGTTTGTCTCAGACAAGGCTGAGAAGTTGTTCGCCTAATAGAGGTCAGGAAATATTGCTTTATTACATCGTTACTTCCAGTCCCGCAAAAATGTATTATTTAATCTTTACAGAATATATCGTTATAAAATTCTGTGTAATGTAACTAATTACAGAATAATCTGAACCAGATCAGCTTCACGCTGTATCCCGCACACAACAGAGAAGGCAAACGGAACCTAGTGTTCAGACACTCGGTTCCCCACTTTCCGCCGAGTTCTGAAAGCATTGCGTGTTGAGTGGCGGGACTGAACGCCGCGCTTTGTCTCGACACCAGAGGGAAGAAATGAAAATATAATATTTTATTTATAATGTATAAATGCAAGTCATTTAGTTTTGAATGGTCCACAGAAGCTAGATTCATTTAAGTGAAAAATATTTGAGACGGAAATCAATATAAGGATGGGCAGGATAGATTATTACTGGAACGGTTAAATAATTAATGTTATGAATATAATATTCATACACTTTTTAACGATTCTGTGTTTGAAATATTCTGACTAGCCCAATTTACATAATTTACTGCTTCTGTGTGTGTGAAATATATAATCGTTTAAAAAGCTTTCTATTATTTTATCTTCTTTCCAACTATTTTATTATATCGGAATAAAAAAATTAAAAAGAATTTTGCAAAGCTTTTGTTTTAAATTACAAAAAAAAAAATGATAAACAATTCTAAAAATGTTTAAAAAAGGTTTTTTTTTAACTTGAAAGACCAATATTACACGTTAGCTTTACTTCTTGTAATCTTGTTTAACGTATTCGTAATTGTAATGATAAATATCGTTCATTTTTCAAATTTTTTTTTTAGGTCTTCTGAGAAAGTTTTATAATATTTAAATGGGTCCCAGCTGTTAATCCCTCCTCTAATAAATATTGGTATAGTCGCAGTCGAAATATTTTTTTTTATAATAATAGATTTATTTATATTATAGTTTCTCACTTCGTGCCAAATTTCATAACCAGTACGTCCACGAAGGTAGCCTATAGGTTTTGATTACGCGGTGAATTCCGTATGAAATGCAACAAAATCGATGCGTAATACCTCCGCGCCGTCTTGAGATAAATTGGTCTAGACAGACGGAAACAAAGTAATCCTATTCTTCCGTTGTTTTTTCTTTTAAGGTCGGAAACCCTAAAAAAATCACATTAATTTAGAGTTTAAAAATTGCACCAAAACGCTTTAAAATGTCATGGTGTCGCTTGTGACGTCGATTCTGATTAATCTGTCAATACCATTGTCAATACAATACAAAATATCAATTCCTTTGTTTACCAAAGCGTCAATCTCGCTGATTGGCGATCAAAATATCATGGCGGCTTGTCGTATTTTGTAGTTTTATTTTTTCTAAATAATGTTAATTCTATATTTAATAATAAAATTAAAGCATATATTGTAATCTATTAATTATATCTATAAATCTAGTATTTTTTTTATTTTTAATAGTTTCACTAATTATTTACATCATTTCAGTCTTTTTAATTAGTAATATCATAAAAATATATAACTGAAAAATAAATTGATAAATTATTTGATATATTACGGAACTCCTTAAATACGAAGATAACGTTTGTGAATTATAAACGACCTAGCGATGTGACTCTTTTTTCCCTTGTTAATAGCGCTATTTTCGGTATTTGAGTGATGTAGACTCTTCTTGAATAATATTTAATTAACGACATTGCGATTAGTTTATGCCTATACTATTAAGGTCGGTGCAGTGCTTGGGACTTGCGACCGCAGATGAACGCCATAGGGACCTATTTACTATGCACTAACAATCACCCTCACTGCTCCAACTCAATTATATGGCAAATTATCTCAAAGGAAATGACTACCGCCATCAATCGAGGCCAACATCGAGCAGGGAGCAGGCACAGTCGTAAGACTTTAAGCGCGTTGATTGTGGGTTCGATTCCCACTCGGAGGAATGTAGTATTTAGCATCTAATTCCTTGTAAATACCCTACTATACGCGAAATACAGCGTGAAGCTAAAAAATACTGACTAAAAAAACCATGTGACTATGATATTTTACATAACAAGTAATAAAAATATAAATATAGAGTATATTTTATTTATTTAATTATAACAAAATATTTAATGCATTAAATCTAACTAATGCAATTAACTTGCAGGCGTGTATGTTGTGACATGAATCGTATAATCCCTCTCGTGGGAAATCACTTAAAACCGTGAAAGAGTTGATAAAAACACTAGGTACACATATATTTTCCGCATTTTTGGCATTGAGACTGATTCATTTAAGTTTCAACATACGATATTAAATTTATATTACTTTTAATTGAAATTATCTATTACTAATATTATCTCATTTGAAGTTAGAACTAATCCACAACACAAAACATTCATTTTAAAGAAGTCATTTGGAAAATATTTCTATACTGTACACTAATATTATAAGCCGAAAGGGTTGTTTGCTTAAACGCGCCATCTTCTTAAGTACAGATTCGAATTGATTTTTTTTTTTGTGGAATAGTTCAATTTTCGAGGAAGAAAAGCATATAGACTTTATCACATCATGTTGGTCATTTCGATTATCCCGCTGTAAATGCTATCATTTGAATGGCTCAAAATAGGTATTTTTAATTTTTTCGACTTCTCTCATAAAAGCTTCTCTCATAAAAGCTTGTCGCGCGATTTACTCGTATAAATAAATTAGTAAAAAAATAATTTAGCTTCACGCTGTATCCCGCTCACAGCAGGGTAGGCACAGGGAACCTAGTGTTAAGACACAAAAATTTGGCGTGGCTGTGTCATGAACACGGCGTGAAATAAATAACTAATCCTTTATATACAATAGATTGGCTGACGATTAAAAATTAAACCAACGTCGTAGCTTCCTAAAGTCAATAGTTATACTAGTTGCAAATCTGGAAACGCAGCAAAATAATCTCAAATTTCCAATTTTGTTACCTAGCCACCCCCCCAAAGTGGGTAGCAAATTTAAAAGAAGTTTTATTGTAACTTTTGTAAAAAAAATTTTTTTGTGTCCTTTTAATCTTGTTATTTCTATTAATTCATAATTATTGCATGTTTTTTTTTTAAATCAATTTTTAATTTAAAGTACGCGCCAAGACAAATCAAACGACCCCAAACACGACCTGTGTTAGTCCCTTCAGCCAACTTTTGCCTCATTGTGTTTCAAATAAATTTTTGTTTAAGTTTAGTTTCCAATCAATCAAATTAAAATCAAAAGTGATATTTACAAAAAAATGTATTATTGCGAATGACATTAACTACATTGTAAATTAAATTAACTACATTGATTATATGTCATTTAATTATTACTTGAACTGGAGTCGTAGTCAAAATTTCAGCTTAATCAGACATTGAAGAAGTGGGTCAAAGTAAGATTGCAAGATTTCACATACACACACTAACAAACTAACTAATACGAAAAGTTAAATAAAAGCTCATAATTGCGACGGCTCTTATAACTACTTAAAATTTTATAATAAATCGATAATTCAAATTCCTCATTCTAACTGAATGGATAGTTATTGCATTATTTTAGTTTTTGTTATATTTTACAAAAGACGTTGTGCATCCGCTCCTTTTCGAAATCGGATTAAAATAAAGTAACTGATGTTAGTTTTAACATTTATTGGCGTCCCATGTAATACTTACTCTCTTTTTGGTTTCTATTCATCCAATCCAAACTAACTGGTAAGTTCTTCACAATTTCTTACAATTAATTAAAAATTTCATTACTTTTAAAAATAAGGTGTTTTTACACACTTTAGTGAGAGTGATATATATAGTCTTAATGAGTTATGTAATTCATTATAGCACTTAAGGGTTAAAGGTTATATATATATATATATATATATATATATATATCGATGTCGTATTTAAATTAATATAAATAGCCTAAATGTTTAAATAATTCATTTTTATAATGTATGAAACCTATTATATAATTTTTCTACATACTTTCTTTGGAGGATTGATATCAACAAAAACACATTTGGAGTTTAACACATTAAGAATATAAAATTAATTAAAATAAAAGCCTACTCTGATTACTTAGCTTCCTATTGCACCAGGTGAAGTTGCTACTAATTGTTATGATAGTAATTTAATAAATAATAATTCGCAATACTACAGGATATTATGAGATACAATTTTTTAAGCAGTTTTCACGAGACAATGTAAACATATAATCCTTAAAGATTATCTCGATACAGCGTTGCGATGGTCCGTCCGTCCCTGTATAATAATAAAATTCAGATCTATATATTAATTTAAATAATTTCCGGTAAATGAAAATTTTGAGAATAAAAAATATAATAATATATGATTTAAAGTTATCTTTAGAAGATATATCTAATAATATGAAAATATGAATTTAACCGCCTAAGAAGCGCACGCAGCGGAAGCTCTTAAGCTCTCCCGGTTCTGCCAATCCTTTTATTGTTTCTCCACTGCTATTGAGATTTGATTGCCGTAGCGTAATGTAATATTCCTTAGCTATCTTTTATAGATAGACTATCCACACAGAAATATTTCTTAAAAGAATCGTAGTAGCATCTAAGATCCGCCTGTTTTGTAATTTTAGTATATCTGATATTTTTGCACCAGGACGCAAAGATCTGACATCTGTAATATTAATTTTAGTCATGTACTCGTATGGTAAAAGGTAATTTTGATATTTATATAGCGCACATTGCATCTAATTTAATTGGACTTGGATAACTAATTGGCCGGTGAAATAAGCGTCACCATAGCAACTTGTGTCATTTTACACAATAGTATATATTGTAAAACTTTTAGTCGTTTGTGGTATTTCAATTTAATCAATTGAATATATATATATTTAATTACTTTACCAACGTATCCTGCACAATGTGCCAAATTTTACTTCCCCCCATCGACACAAATTTCGTAAAAAGGTGTACAAAGTTTTATTTCAAAATAATGTTTTTTGTTTTAATTTATTAAGCGTATAAATTCCATAGACTATATAATAAAAAAAAACAATTAGAATCTGTAGTGAAAACCAAAATCAATAGTCCAAGCTGAAACGAGCGCGTTGAACCAAACAAAATTTCCTCCACTATATTATATTAGTATACAAATGGATGTTAAATAAATATATTTCAATTTAATCCTGTTCTAGGAAGTATCCTAAGCATATATATATAGCACGCAATAGTACAATATATGCTTTATAAAATCGTTTACATCACAAAGGCTTCAGTCTATTACGAGGATTGGTACGACATTGCTTCTAGAGACGGATCGCAACCAATAACCCAAGTTTAGTAACCTGTATCATAAGAGCCAAGAAACGGAGATCTAATAAATTGCGTTCAATCTTCCTCTCCAATATAAACTATATGAGATATAGAAACGGAGACTTTGATAACTCCGTTCAGTATCTGTAATCAATTATATGGTTAGGGATACATCACATATGTTTTTAAACTAAAAAGTGTTAAGTAAATATATGGTAAATATGTATAATATAAATCGAGTTCATGAAAACAAAGTTATCAAGCGGGTCTACGTAGTGGATAAAAAATATCGTCAAGTAGACATGGATATTTTTTTATATTTTTTACGTGCGCTTCAGAAGCGTTGGGCACTAATAAAATTTTACCGGAAATTTCATCATGAAGTTCAGTTTTTTCCATCGCTTTTCAATTTGCAGGACGTTATCGTCACAGACGCTGTATTTAGCTTGTTTTTTAAATACAGCATATGCGATGTTTCTGTATTTACTATTTATTATCTTCATTTTTGATTTACGAGTATTTCTTCGCCTAGCAATAAAAAAAACAGGTATGGTAGCAATTCATAAAGAGTTTTCATATACTTGATATTTTAAGTATATAAATAAAAAACAAATTGAATTTGATTTCCTATTTAAATAATAGTATTTATCACCACGTTTTATTAAGTGGATTTATATCTGTGCTACTTTGTAACTCTCTAATAAAATAGAAGAAAATAAATTTAACCCTCTTGTAATAATAATTGTATCATCATGAATTTTGTCAGTCTTATGGAGCTACGAAATAATAATATGGTATCATGGAGCTGGTCTGATGGACCCAGGACCTTCGAGTGGGACTCATGAGAGGTTACTAGTAAGACACTCGAGTTCAGGCTTATGTAATATATGGCTCCGAGCGCATTCTGTATTTTAAAGTTTTTTTTTTGTTTATAAATTATTGTAAATATTTATTAATTTATATTTTTATACCGACCGAGGAACAATGCCGCCGACAATACCGCGGTGACAAAAATTAGTTGTAACAAGCGTATAAAAATTTCAACTGAACTCGATGAGAACGTATGGCACAGTTGGTCAGAGCGCTTGGTCGGTTTCAAAGAGGCGCGGGTTCAAATCCCGCTACGTTCAAATATTTATTGGTTTTAATAATAAATATTTTTCTTGCCTAAGTGTGGGATAACACTTTAGAAATGTAAAAAATATTTAAAAAATAGTATTGTCTCTTGCCAAGCGACAATTGTATTATCTTTGGGTAGCGGAAATTTGTAAAAATCTTCCTACAGACATATTAACAATATAAATAAGTTGTAACATAAATAAGTTGTAAAGCGTATAAGAATTTCAAAGTTGCTCAATGAGAACGTAAGGCTTAGTATCAATGCCAGAAGTTAAGTTCAGCCAAAAACTATTAAGCGATCTGTGTTTTCTTTAGACCTCCACAGACGAGCGAATCTCTCTCGAAATCCTTAAGTGCTCCGTTTCTGTGCTCTTGAGCCGACACCGGTGCTAACGCTTTTGTATCGGTACTCTTAGTTAGTCAGCGTGGTATCAGGGTCATGGAAGAAGGCTCTTATCCACTCGATCCTGAAGAAAGTGAATGATTCAGATCCATCTAATTAGATGCTAATTAATTGCTATTTCAAATCAATACTTGTTAAAAAGTTTCTTAGCATTTTCCATGATCTGATAAGCACTTACTACTAAAAGTATGCAAAATACGTACAGAAATGCTCAAAGAATACTTTTGGTACATGACCTGTAAATGCATTAAAACGCGCGCAAAATGGTGGCGTTTGAACGGCTCAATTTCAAAATGGAGGTGTATATTTTGAAGTCTATTTATATTTTATAAAAATCAGCTTGCTATATTATAAAAATGTAAGTTATTAATTTAAGAAATAAAAAAATAAAGTCTGGAAATCTATTTAACATGGCTCAACTTCTTTGAACACATTTTGTTGCTATGTCACATTTATCGTGAATATAATATTTATTGTATTGCAACGAGCTACTTCAGAACTTACGGTATGTGTTTTCTTTTCGTTTCATTCACTTTCCATATTTTTTGTGTAGCTTACGAGAACAGAAATATACAAGGCGTACGTATATTTTACCATTATGGATTGTTTTTTGTTTTTCGTAAGGACGTTCATAAAATATTTACCAATTTTCAACTGTTTAGACCAAATAGTAAGCAATAAAGTTGTGTGAGTGGCAGATCTATTAGGGTTCCATTTTCTGCCTTTCGATTGCGGAATCTTAGTAAAAAAAAATATACTTATGTTGTAACATAAGAAATATTTCAGACTAAAGTTTTATAGCTAACTGCGCTATGTATTTTATTGTGCAACATAATTTAGAAACAGCACCTATTGCCCACTCTCAATATTTATATTAGAAAAGAAAGAACAGAAATAGATTATTACAGTAAGAATTGTGTAAGTTTGAATACAATTGGATATCTTCACGTTCACAACTGCATGGTATTTTGCATCAGTTCGCACCTAATCTTGATAGTTCAAACTGGTAATTTGCAGTTAACCATTCGAAGAGGTCTTCTGCGACCCAAATGTAAGCAAGTAGCGAGAAAGAAATGCTTTCATTTTAAATGGTGGATTGAACTAAAAAATAAATGTAGTCGTAAATTGTAAGATTCACGGGCACATTACTAATTAGAATTCGCGTCGTGTTCGACAGTGATACCTTGGCTTTAGAAGGAAATGTTTACTTGTGATGTTTTATTGAACAAATAGTTATTTTGTATACAATTTTGTATACAAAACAACCGTTTGTTCAATAAAATAGTTATACAATACAATTATTATCATTTTTAAATATGTACAACCAATATAATATAAATTTACACTTGTGATGTTCTCGTTTAAGATAAAATTACAATATGCGAAATTATTTCTGATACCCTATAAAAATATATATAATAAATTTACCCATACTTCGTGCAACATGTATTTTGTACCCTCACGCAAAGCCATAAATAGTTTGAAATTGAAGACGTTCCTTCCGGCATGCATTCACATAAAGATGCGTTATAGTATTGAACTTGTGGGCTATGGTATCGTAGCGATGTTAGTGGGACGAGACTTCACATTCAACTCATTTATTATATATTAACATATTTAATAATTTCAAATAGCGGAAAATAATATCACAATTGTATTTGTAGCGAATAAATTTAGGACGCTGATATAGCGTGTTTTACAAATATTGTTTATAAATAATATTAATTAATGCGCAATACCCCTACAATACTCTCCCATTAGCTCTACAATAGTCTCTACATTGAAAAAAAAGGAATATATATCAATTTTCAAAAGTTCAATTTTCATTTTCTATTAACAAGTAGCGATATATTCAGAAAAAATGTAAAATACAAAGAATATAAAGGTTTCGTACAAAAAAACCTGAACCCTCCTATTATAATCATCAGTTCATCCATCTGTCACAGCCAAAGATAAAGAACGTAAATAACTAAACATGTAATTCGGCGCTTACATTTCGAAGACCGAAATTTATAAAATGTTGCAACCTGCATCAAGTGGTACCCATATATCAAATATAAAAAATATTGTAGCTATCTTAAATATAATTTAAAAATAAAATGGAGGTAATTTTTTTTTATTTTAAGAATAGCACTTGATATACGCAAAGAACGTGAATTTGATCTTCATTCTGGGAAATGACTATATTTAAAATTAAAATAAATTAAATTAAATTAGCTTCACGCTATACCCCGCACACAGCAGGGTAGGCAGAGGGAACCTAGTGTTAAGACACTCCGTTCCCCACTTTCTGCCGAAATTTGGAAGTATTGCGTGTTGAGTGGCAGAACTCAACGCCGCGCTTTGCCTCGACACCAGAGCGAAGAAAATGAAAATATAAATTTAAGTAAATATTTCATCTCCTCGACTGGGGATCGAACCCACAACCAGTCGGTTACAGTCATACTTTGTACCACTGCGCCACGACTGGCCTCAAATTATTCATATCATAGTAGGGCCATTGCACTGTAAGCACGACGTTGGGAAAAGCCCCTCAACACGTTTTATCTCAAATTCGAAAGGAAAATCGAGATCGAACTTGACACTGGATTCTTTGTATGTATTCTCCTATGCAGATTAAAGTGTAAAGCCACAGTTAATAGAAACCGAAAGCCGTAATGATAATTAGATACTAAAACACAAACATTTATTTAGTTTGTTTATATCTTTGTCCTATTCAAACTGAAGCAATTTAAATTTTTCATTGACCGATACAAGAGGTTATGGGGCAACATATAGACTAATATCTTTTGAAAATGTAGAGCACAACATGTAGAAAGCTATGAAATAATTAAACGACATATTAAATACGACAATTTTTGCAAGCCTAATGAAATAAAAAATCACACACTTAAACTTAAATAATATAATAAAATTAAATCATAAAATTTCGCGAGAAAATATGATAGGAATATTGAATAAACATATAGTGAAACGCAATGCGATTGTCATCATACACCGATGGCATCATATTGGACAATCCAGCGGCACCCGATACATTGCCCTAATTTATCGGTACCAATAATGAAATTTAAATATTGTAATTTTTTTTAATAGAAGACGGACTTAGCACGGTTTTTGCCCAAAAATCGAACTCGAGGTTATGTGTGACAAGAGTTAATGCAAAAAAAGCAGCGGATGCAGTCATCAAAGACGCCAGAATTGGAATAAAAACTGTCGCCAAAGACTACATATCGAGCGCTTTTAGAAAAGCCAGTCAGTATTTGGCCCCTTATGACGCTAACACGATTACAAGAGACGACTATGCAAGAAGAATCAGATATAGCTTTTATCATTTCAAATGACACCATCACTCACTACTAATTTATAAATAGTGTCAAAGACTTACTAAAATATATGATAATGTAACTGTAACTAGTCATGATGAAAAACAAATATTTGATGTGCCAGGGCCATCGGGGGTTGTCACTTTACCTACATTTTTTAACGTCATACAAAAACAACATCATCATCATCAAAATCTGTTAAGCAACAGTTTTACGTATGATGCAACCCGAATCTAAGACTTATTTATGCCCGGAACCTATTTATACCCGAATTTTGAGTGAGATATATCTTTAACTTTTTTATGTTTTTTATTTCTGGGTATGATGTTAGTGATTTTTTTTTTGAGCCTAAGGCAAGGCAATATGATTGAAGACTGAACTAATTATCAAAGCTGATTAGCTGTTTATTGTTAATAACGGTTTAGGTACAAATTATATTCACTTGTTATAACATAAATATGTTTACCTGGTGATTCTTATGATACTGCTGATTATTCCTTTAATAAACAGGCTTAGTTCTTTTATTTATTATTTTTAATTTTACAATAACAGCTTTAACAGATATAGAAAAAATTTACCCGGCGTTAACAACTTGTCCCAAATCGGGGTAAGTTGTTACTTTCCGACTTTAGGCATGAAAAAATTTACAGTAAAATTCGTACAAAGAATGCCCCAAATCACTGTCTTAATTACAAGTCTAGTGTTATGTAATTCCTGAAATCAAGTATTTGTAGCAACATTTGAGGTTAATTTAAAATCGGAACTTACAGTCCCGCTCTCCTTATTAAAATGAATGTTTATCTGTATGTCCTGTGTAGAATTGTAAACTATACATTTAATCATGTGATAATCTTCGAAAAAATAATTGTTCATGAGTACACGAAGGTTTCTGAGTAGATAGGACCAATTTTTGTTTTTTCGAAATGAATAAAATCAATAAAATGGCTCGAAATAAATTAAATATTTGTTTAATGTCTTTTTTTCTTCAAATTTATTTTAGTTGGTGGCGTAGCAACGCGCGCCGGGTACAGCACGGGGCCGCCAGTAACGAATGAAATAACCACTTTATAAAATGTTTCTAATGGAAAAATTATTTAACCAAATATGAAGGTTTAATTAAGCAAAACAATTAACTAATGAGTTAAGTATATGAGACTTTGTTTAATTAAGATCTTTACTTACTTATTACAGCAATTTTAATTTAATTTAAGCTGAAAATAATATTTATCCCACTATTACATTTTGAAAACGAGTCTAGTTCTGCTGTTAAATGTGCCATACATTGTATGTGTTTGTAATAGCACATCTTTAAAAAAACTAATTCTATACAATCGGATTGTTAAAGCGTTATGGTTAAATAATATTAGTGGTTTAGTTAATTTAGTTAGTAAATTTAGTTTTAAAATATTAATAAATTGTAAGTATTATACTTTTTCGTCAGCCGTAAATATTGAGTTTCTAATGAACTGATTCTTGGCTTTATATAAATCTTTCTAACTTTTGTCATTGATATGCTAAAAACGAAAAAGTTAGAAAAGTTACAAACAAGTGTCATATAAAGAAACGAAATCTTGTAAGTATTAGAGTACTGGATGCTGATAAGGAGAATATGTTAGACAACATTTTCCATTGGTTTCCTTGATTTTATTAAATAATACTATATCCAGATTTTCATTTAATGTTAAAATTTGCTATCGAAATCGAATAAATAATTTTATTATATAATATATTATATTTTGTTTAAGATCTTAAAAGATGACACTAGACTTATACAGTTTACAGATTTGGTAGTACAGGGACATACAAAAAAAGTACATACATAAAATGCAATACATTGTTTATGCCGTGTAAATAAATAAATTGCTTAGAAGAAAAGTGACGTATAGTTATGGAATTCGAACACGTAACAATCATATATAATGGAATCAGTTTAAAAAAAGTATTTTTAAAATTCTGCTGATATTGTTTTTTAATCTGTATAAAACATTTTTATGTGTAAGCAGTGATACGGAATTAAAATGCGAAATGTATTACGTGCATATGTAATTGGAAAGCCGAACTATAAACATTAATGTAAGTAATTTCATTTAGGTAATTTAATTTATTTTTTTATTATGGTTTGCTAGTGGCTATTTCGACTTTAAACATAATTACACGAAATTTTTGAACTTATATATTTTGGTTGAAAGCAAACGCTACATACATATCTTACTTTGTTCGGCTTCACTTAAAAATACTAAAAATACAATCCAGATAAAAAAGAAAAATATTAAAAATGTAGTTTATAAAAAGAAAATGTAGAACAAAAATTTTTACATAAAACAAATCCTCTGCAATACAATGAATGAGATTCGGTAAATTATTGTTGGTTGTGCGATCACATAATAGCACAGGTAAAATAAATTTAAATCCAAATATGACTTATATTTTAATAGAAGTAAGCTATGTATCTCTTAAATCCTTTAAAAATCTAAAAATTTGAATTTGCTGCTAGGTGCTGCTTAGAATGCCTACAAATATTATCGGGTTTGTAATAATAAAGCATATCATCATCATATATACCAATATTTTATAGAATTTGTTCAATCCTAACAGTACAGTAGTCTCAAGGTGAAGAATATTTATTAAAATTTACCCTCTGAAAAAAAACGCTCAATGAAATAATAAATACTTATAACAAAACATAATTTGACCTTGAGTCTTACACATATTTATCAAAGAACCTTCACCTTGGAAATGATTTCTAGCGCCAATCATACTTTTAGTTCAGTTACTATATTTTAACATCAAAAGAAGTCTCTAATTAACGAATTTATTAAATTTGGGTTATTTGCAACGGAACTTAATATTCTGGAAATCACACAGCACACACAGAACATTTGACGTTGTGTAATCACTAGTGTATGGTAAAGCCTAGCGCAGTCACTTCTAGTGCTTCATATGCTATTATATTTTGTATCGGTGCAGTAATCGCGTTTGCATAAATAGACAATATCGTGATATATATTTATATGAATATACATTGGTATTGTATACAGTTTAACATTGACATGCTTTGAAACTATAACTTACTGTCTACGTCGACATTGAGAGCTCAATATTTTAGAAACATATTTTACCAAATCAGTTATAGATTTTTGTATATTGTGAATATAAAATATTATTGTTAAGAAGCTCAGCTTAGTGTATATGAATGCTATAAATATATAAAAAATAAATAGTAAGTATATCTTGGGATCAGTCTTGCCACAAAATAGTAGCATTGGACTTGTTCGCCCGTTCTGTTTATTATTTTATCCTTGAGCCTTCTTAGAATTATTTCAACCTTTGTAATAAAAAATGTATAGAACACATATTATGTACGAGAGAATGTTTTATTGTATATCATAAACGTGTGTAACGTATATTGAACGGAACAAAACATAATTTTTACAATATTTCCTTATAATATATTCAAATTTCTCTAAATTTAAATAATTTCACATAATAACGACACTAAAATACGTCTTGTAAGTAAAAATTCTATATTCTATTCAATTAACTAGAACTACACCAATACTCCCAAAGTGACAGAACATATAGCTAAATGTACCTGAATCTAGGTACAAAAATCCTTGGAGTTTTATGTAGCAACTGACATACTTTGTTAGTATAACCTGAGATAGGACGCGTCAAAAGAAACAAAGAAATGATATATAGGTGTGAAGTGTGAACTAAGGTGATTAGCAGCCTGACACGTCTTTTCTGTTCAATTCGTCCTTAGCTGCAGCATAGCAAAAGAGAAACTAAATTTTTACTCTATATTTCAATTGTCACTGACTGACCTAACTTTATATTATTTTTTTTATATTAATTTTTTTATCACACACATAAATTTGTTAAAGACAAAGCGTTCCCACACTGGTACAGTTGTGAAATGGTTCAACTAAAGTGATAACTGAAAGTGTTCAATCTCCTGTAAATCTTAAAACTTTTAAAAAATAATCGAGAACACAATCAGGATATACTGTCTATTTACCTAGTCTACTTTCTATTAAATAGTAGTATGTCGTTTTGTCACATTGTAGATTAGTATCAATTCAAATTTGCCCAAATTGAACATTGCCTGCTATAATTTGATAAATTTAAGAAAATGATATACATATACATGAAGGCCAGTCGTGGCGCAGTAGAACGTAGTGTGACTATAAAACCGACTGGTTGTGGGTCCGATCTCCACTCGAGGAAATGAAATATTTATTGAAATTTATATATCCATTTCTTCGCTCTGGTGTCGAGGCTAAGCGCGGCGTTGAGTTCTGCCGCGAAACACGCAACGCCTCCAGAATTCGGCAAAAAGTGAGGAACGGAGTGTCTTAACACTGGTTCCCTCTGCCTACCCTGCTGTGTGCGGGATAAGATAAGACAATTCTGTAAATATATATTTTAGGTTTATTTTTTTCTTTTCATTGACTTTAGTAGACACTCTAGATTTATTTTTTAAGTAAAAAAGAGAATAAAAAATAAACAAAGTGCAATAACTTCACGATGTATCCCACAAGTAGCAATGTAAGCAGATGGAATCTCGGAACCTATCATGACACTAAATTCCCATTAAGACACATGCGTGTGAGTTGCGGTATTTAACGACTCGTCACCAGCGAGAATAAATTAAAATATTAAATATTTTATTATCATTTAATCTCGAGTGAGAACAGAATTCACAATCACCACGACGGCCTAACCCAGCTAAGCCATTTTAAAAAAATATATTAAATTATAATTCTACATTATTTGCACCCGATAAAACAATAACTTCGCAAATCGCAAAATAAATATCTATCGTCAAATACATACGATAAATAAATGTAAGCGAATTCTTTCGTACATTTGGTCAAACAGATGATACAGATGTTACCCCCGCACGAGTTCGATGCACTTGACCCATTTTAAATTCCTTGCCAGCGAGGCCGTGGACACAATCGGATCGCAATGGACACTGCAGGTGGCAAACAATTGCATTGTTATTATAAGAAAAGTGAATTTAATTTTAATAATAAATATGAAAAAAAGATATGGTTCCGATTCAAAATTATTTCCTTTAACGTAACGTGTAATATATTTTTACAAAGGAAACGTTACTAGTACCTAATCGGCAATTCTGGGAAATCACTAAAAGATTCCTCGAAAACGTTGGCGTATAACTTTTGAAACCCCAAGTGGAGCAAACTCCAAATCAATACAAACTTAGTAAAACTGAACGTAACCAAAATGTAGAAAGCACAATGCTCGATGAATAATGTAGTGTGTTTAGCGAATATAATTGTAATAAACTTGTTGAAAACTTGACTCCGAGGTGTGGGTCACGCTTCAGTACCCGAATCGATAGGCGGACGGTCGACGCGGCAGTCCTTCTGTTTCGCAAGTCCAAGGTGAAGCTTTACTGCCTCATTTTTAGGTCGAGCAACGTTCAATGTCAAAACAGCCGCAGGACTAAATTAGGCCTCCTATTTACACGCAGCTCAACGCCGCATATTTTATTTAGATCACGCAATTCAGCGTTTTTGTTCATTATTATTAACTCAATCAGCTATTTTATGTAGGAGTAGAGTAGTAGAGTTTATATTACATAGGAATCCTTAAGAAATTCTCAAAAAATCACATATAATATATGTATATTTAAAATGTACAATGCCTTGAAAGCTACAACATGCTTTTTGATAAAAATTGGCATGACGTGTGCATACATGCCTTAAATAAATTCGAACGTTGAACAAAATTCGCTAGTTAAACATGACTATAATAACAAACTCGTTTTTGACAGATTGCTGTGTAAACTACGCGTTAATCTCACGTGTTTAAATTGGTGTTCCGTGCCAAGCGTGGAGCGTGTCGTACGGTGGAGAAAGTTTCGTATCTTAAAAATATGCTATAAACAAAAATTGAGTTTTAAAGTTTTTTTTTATTATGTATATAGATAGATAGCATAATTATTTAAAAGGTGGAAGTGGTGGTTTCTTATTATCGTCTGAAAGTGTAAACACGAAACAAACCTCTTGCGCGGCTTGCGTCTTGGGCGGCGGCGTTCGCCCTCCAATTCATTTTCAAGGCCACGCCGCCGCGGGCCGCTCGCTGCCCGTCGTCGCTCCAGCTTGCGTTCTGGCTGCTGACGGCTCTCCTCGACTACGGCCACATGGGGCACGCAGTCATCCTCCTCAATTTGTTTTGGGGTGTGCGGTGCGCCCATCCGAAGATGGCGTTGACGCCACCACAGCACCCACGAGCTGATGTTGTCGCGAATTTTGGAGAAGACCGACGCTTCGTCGACCTCTAAGCTCGCGGACAGCAGGGTGTAGGCTCTCCCTGCTAGCTGAACAGATTACTTTCAAGCCCCGAGGCTTCTTACGACTAACTTAACACGCTAGTAGTGGAAGGCTTAGGCGGCAGTGAAAGCGTGTTTTAGCAATGGTTCTGAGGTTCAAAACAGCAATTGCATTCTTCGAGGGTTTGTCTCTCGAAAATCGACGGCGTATTCGGGTCTCCCCATCAGTCTTATTCTCTTTACATCACAAAGTCCACTTAAGCGAAAGCACTACTTATATCTATAACTTAAAATTATTTGGCAGGATGAATGGCAGTAAAGTTGATGATCGCAGGTCTACATCTTATTAGGTATCGCCTGCCGGGTGGGCGAATACCACGTCGGGGCCGCGCCGGCTCGAGATGTTCGCGGTGGAATACATGACGTGCGCGGATGGTCAGCGGTGAGCAAGCGTGCCGCGCTGTGGCCGTCGCACTCAACAGATGTCGGAGTAAATAGCGTTACGCAACATGGGCGTACCGGGCGCGGGCGTGGAGGCGCGTCGGGTGCGGACGCGCGAATGTCGCGGAGGCTTCGCTCGCATCGCATGGAGCCGCCGCCCCCGCCCCGGCCCGCGCCCTCGCCCCCGCCCGCGCCCTCTCCACGCGGCCGCCCGCCCTGCCGTACCTGTGCTGTGACTGCGAGCCGTCGCCGCTATTGTCCTTATTGTTATTGCTTCATTTTTATTGTAATTTGTTCATTATTATTATTATAAATATAGTATATTTTGTTAAACTTTTGTTGACCTGGAGATATTTTTTTCACAATCTTTTTTTTATTCCTTAAAGATTTCAATATATATTTTTAAATGTTATGAATGAATGTATTTACACTTAAGCAAAATATCGCTTACTTTAAAGTCAACGTTGATTTTAGGTAATATAATTTGTAGTTCGTAACCCTCCTTGGGTTGGTCCTCCTCCATCTCCAAAACTGTTTACTAACGCTTTAGAGGATGTCTTCAAAACACTTGACTGGAGTGGACAGGGTATCAATGTCAACGGCGAATACATTTCACACCTTCGATTCGCTGACGACATAGTTATAATGGCCGAGTCGCTGCAAGGGCTATCAGAAATGCTGCAAAGCCTAAGTGCTTCTTCCAGACGGGTGGGTCTAGGAATGAACTTGGATAAGACTAAAGTCATGTTCAATTCATTCGTAGACCCAAGGTCAGTTATCGTCGAAAATGTTAGCATCGAAGTTGTTCAGAAATATATCTACCTAGGTCAGACTATACAACTAGGTAGAAACAACTTCGACAAAGAAGCTGACAGAAGAATACAATTAGGCTGGGCAGCATACGGAAAACTTCGTCAGATCTTCGATTCGCCACTACCTCAATGCCTGAAATCTCGGGCATTCGACCAGTGCGTTCTCCCGGTCATGACGTACGGGGCTGAGACATGGACTCTAACAAAAGGCCTCGTCCATAAATTTCAAGTCGCTCAACGAGCCATGGAGCGGGCTATGCTCGGTATATCTCTAAAGGATAGAATCCGAAATGAGGAAATCCGGAGGAGAACCAGAGTTACCGACATAGCTCAAAGAATTGGTAAGCTGAAGTGGCAATGGGCGGGGCATATCTGTCGTAGAGCCGACGGCCGTTGGGGCAGACGGGTCTTAGAGTGGAGACCCCGTACAAAACGTCCGGTGGGACGACCCCCTGCTAGATGGTCCGACGACCTAAAGAAGGTGGCAGGAAGCGGATGGATACGAAGAGCTGAGGATCGGGTGTGGTGGCGAGAATTGGGAAAGGCCTATGTCCAACAGTGGATGATTAACGGCTGTCGATGAACCCTCCTTGGTGTCCTTGAACCATTTACCTATTTATTTGAGGGCAAAAGCTTTTTAGCTAAAGTACCATGAAGCGCGTATAAAAAAAACCTTTAGAATTGAATAACTCACTGTTATTCATATTATAAAACACAGTTAATTACGTATATTTTACGAACCACAACACATTTTGTACATAGATAATTCACTTTCCTCTGACATAATCGACCTAGTGTAACTATTTGTTATAGTTGTATTTTTGGTTTTATACTTATTAAGTAACGATAACATAATAAGCTAAAATAATTAAAGTTTACTTGTAATAACCATAGTGCAAATAAATTTTACCCAGACGGATGGGAAGAGACACACACAGTGATAATGGTAGCAACCATTATAACAAGGTTTTTTAAAGAAAATTTTGCACTCTTTATTATGAACGACTGTAGACATAAAATATTCTGCAAACGTTTTTCTTTAAAGGCTTTTAAAATGTACATTTTCAATAATGACATCAATAAGGCACCCTCAAATTGAGTTTAGTGGTTTTTTTACATTTGACTAAAAGTAACTCTTTTTAAAATGTACTAGCGTTTGCCTGCGGCTTCGTCCCAGTAGTCAAGTTGAAATAATTGATGTGTATAACACATGGCACACTAACTAACGGTAACTCACCGCAAGCACCTACAGTGTGTTTCATCGAAACGATTAACCTGATAAGCATTCCGCGATATATGGACTACACGAAAAAAAAAATTACCAGTAGTTTCTGAGATTAGCGCGTTTTACCAAAAAAGCTCTCCAGATTCATAATATTAGCATAGATTTATACATAAGACGGTAGTATTCATTCAGGATTATATAAAGATAAGATATTAAAAAAGATATTAAGTACTCAGGAGTAAATTTCGCAATATTGCAAATTTAATTATAAAATAAGACAGATTTAAAAATAGAAAAATTAACAGTTTTACGTCTTTATACGATATATATATATACATATATATATATATATATATATATATACATATTATATATATATATATATATATATATATATATATATATATATATATATATATATATATATATATATATATTTAAATTAAATTTAAATAGTACAATATAATAAAGATTCAATACAAATGTAGATGTGCCTAATTAAAGTTTGATCTAATAAACCCAATTGCCTATGTTTGCTTAAAAATTTAACCCGTTGTAGTAGTTGGCAACATTCCAGAGTGAATGTTTGCGTATGCCAACCTGTCGATGCTCATTTGTACCGAATTTATGCTGATTTTCCTACACATTGGCTGTGATATCTTGATATGCTTTCTCATTTCACTATTTATGCAGAAATTATTTGTATTATTATTTCATCTGAAAACACGTTTTTTTTAGTTTCACGCTGTATAAGGTTAAGACAGCAAGAGGAGAATTGACACAGGTAATGAAAATTATAGAATATAAATGCTATCACTGTGTAGGAAACCCGAATTTAATTTATATTATAAATATAACATTCAATTAAATTATTATTTAATTAAAGTAACTAAATAATACTTTTACGTGACTTTAAAACCGCCTCCCCTTTTTTCCTTTTTCCTTCTTAAATTTTTGGGGGTCCCCCAAAGATACGGAACCCTTATTTTACATTTAGTTGTCCGTTGGTCATTTATCTCAAGATCGCGTGTACAGAAAAGATCAACTTTCTAAGTTAACGCAATCAAAAGATACGAGCATTTAAGCATCGTTTTTGCAGCTCCTTGTATGAAATTCGCCGCGTAATCAAAAACCTGTATGATATTTTACGTAGACCTACAATTATAAAATTTGGCAAGAAGTGAGAATTTGCAGTTCAAATAAAGTATAAAATCCGGAATAAAAAATATATATTTATATTACCGGTGGAAGTTATAGTTCATTTTATGAAAAATTTCGGGCGTATGCACGTAGAATACTCCCGAAATCTTAAGTTTGTAAATTTTTATAAGTTTACCTACACTCTTGAAATTGGTATAGATCACAGTGGATAAAAGTCCGCTCGCACCTGACCGGTTGTTTTTATTTAAGAATATCAAATAATAAAAATAATAAAGAAGGAGAAACTATGTAGACCTACTCTCGCCACTAAACGTAACTTTCTTCAAACAGCAGTGAATTCTCCGGGACACAAAAAATAAATAATATTTATAAAGCTTGATAATCATCTTGAACTTCAAGGAAAATTCACTCTTTGCCAATAAAGTTAATTTAAAGTATCGGGCCCCTATAGCTTCTGCTACTAAATAGTTTTTATTATATCTATTAAGTTTAACATAAATATGAAAACGTTGTAATGATCTCTAGAGATGAGTTATCAGTATGAGGAGTGATACAAAAGTAATGAATATCGGTTATTTCTAGTGCACACACAAATACCAACCAACCAACCAACGCGAGTAGAGGATATTTTATGTATATAAAATATCCTCTACTCGCGTTGGTTACCAGTATAGGAAAAAAAAAACATTTAATTGGGCCAGTTACATTCATTTGAATACAAGGAGTGAACATCAAAATAGAAGAAAACCATAGCAGAGGAGCTTCATGACACCTGTCTTCTAAAGGGCTGTCTTCCATACACACTTTATTTTTCACTTAGTGACGTGGATCAGTCACAGGGATCTTATATGGAAATATTTAAGGAACCCTTGCGAATTAATTGCGAAAAATGAGAAAGATCGCGTTTCGCGCGTTGGGAGCCCAGAATGTTAACAAAAGAAGAAACGAGTTGACATTTCAAGAGAAAATCTCGAGAAAGTCCAACCGATCGTGAGAAGTATTTGTCATGTTTTGTCATCATAAACAAGAACCGATGGATGACATGAAAATGAAAGACTGCCCGTTATAATGTATTATTTGGAAAAGGGAGGCATTATAACAAGCTCGTACTACGCAAATAAAATAAGAAGACTGCAGGAGGTTACCAAGGAGAACAGACTGAAGTGCTGCTTAGGCAAGACAACGTGCTGTTTCAAAAAGCTGCACTTGCCAGGGCTATCGTTCAAAAAGTGGGTTCTAAATTGGTGATTAAAACGCCCAGTGACTTCTTTCTGTTTCCTCGGCTCTGGAAGGAATCTATCTCTCTCTCTCTCACACACATCAGGGGAAACATACTTGACGACGATAGTGAGGTGAGCGTCACTATTGGGGACTTTATTGAGGGTCAAGATCAAGATTTTTTTCTAAGAGTATTTGAAGCTTAGAAATGAAATGGACTAAAGCAATACTTGTTAGGATACTATGTAGAAAATTAAATTATTACTTTTGGATCAGCCCTCGTATATACGCTAGTAGTCGTCGTAAAAACAAAAATCCTGTGCATAGATATTTCAAGAAATAATCGCTTAGTGCTTCTCCTGTAAGTCAAATATTTTTGTTCAACATAAGTTATATGCTGCATTCTTTGAACTGAACGTCAATTTCTATTTACCACCAGTTCACTAAAATAAATGCTCTACCCTATTCCTAAGAAAAATCCTCAGCGGAACTTTTCTTTAAGTCAATGATTTACAGATTTTCAATTTGTGATAACGAAACCGTTAAAGTAGACTAAAGCGTTTCGTTCCCAAGGCGTGTTATCATTTATAAAATCATTATTTTGTAATAACCTATAATAAACAAAAGTCTTTTCACGTTTTTTAAAAATATGGTGTAGAATTCTTTCAGAAGTTTTCTGGAATCATGTTATAAAGCTAAACAACATTGAGTTATGCTATTTAACGATAATTAAATTTACATTATAAAAAATATTAGGGATTTAAATACAACTTATAATTCCTTACCAAAATTCTATTTCATATATAAAAAAGAAAATACACATAACAATACTCAAAGAATTCTTCCATCTTCATCTTCAAATAGTAGAGTCCATCAGTAAGTTCCTCAGTAAAAGCCAAAGACACGCACAATATTTTGTCATAATTTATTCGGACGTGTCCTTACCTAATAATGAAGAAGTAAATGCGTTATTTTCGTTCTTATTTTCGTTCTTCTAATGCTATAATTAAAATTTAAATTAAATATACGAAATTAAGGTTGATATTGATTCTGAATTTCATTTCGTATTTCGTAATTACTTAAACAAAGAATTTAAGGTATTTTGTTATAAAAAATAAAAAAAATCGATTAAGTGGAAGTCGGACTCGCGCAACGAATGTTCGATACCAATTTCATATGTGATTGTATTTATGAAAGAAAAACTTTAGTCTGTTGAATCACAATTTTTATAGAAAATATGGAAACAGCAGCATAACGGCGGATTTTAAATTTCATATTTTTTAATCACGTTTGATGTTTTTCTGTGCTCTTAGGTATTCTACACCAGAGTATTTTAAATCTAGAATACGTAGGTATTCTCGACAAAATAAGATACGAAAATCTTCATAACGAGATTACGAAGAACTAAGACTCTTACTTTAAATGTTCAAGTTCAAAATTATCGTGATATGTGCAAGTATTGATGACAACACAAACAGTTCATATTATTTCTAAAATATTTTTTTTTTTCTTTTTTATCACACTTAGCTAACAACTTTTATGCAAAGATAAAATAAATATGTATAATTAGTATTATATACATTAAATAGAAAATAATAAATAGTGTAAACAGTGTTTAAATAACATGTTTTTGTCAGATTTTGAAAGACTCATCTGATCAACTTGAAAAGAATTGTGATTGAAAATAATTATAATACTAGACAACAAATTTTATATTTGAAGAATATTTTAAAATCTTTTAATATAAAAATCGTAATAAATGTGAGAAAGATAAATGTGAAGAAAATATAGTATACAGAATTACAATACTCTTGATCGTTTCTATTTTTTGTATAGAAAAATAAAACGATGTAATCCAAAGGCTTAGTTTATTTATTTTTGTTATTAATTAAAATTAGGGTTTCTTTAAGACGAGTATAAGTGTGTGCTCCAGGAGGGAGTTACCATTATGTCTATTACTATACATATAATACTATGTGTTTTACACAAATCGAATTAATCAATTTGCTCACGAAATTGCAATTATAAATCTAGAAATCCAATTTTTGTAATATAAAACAAAATATATGATTGCAAGATATCGTGGTCGTAATCCAATACAGTCTATTTACCAATAACCTACACTCGATCTGTGTTACCTTTGAAGAACGAGAGCTATTATTAGTTATCTTTCAAGTCATCAGAAAAATCTAACTAAGAATACGTAATTGCTATCGGCGTGGATATAATGGGCTCTCGGGGGTGTATCAAAGAGAAAGTTCTCATGGAAGAAGTGCACTTTTATCGTTAATTCTTCTCAAGCATAACATTAACCTTTTAGATAAAATAAAGTATATTTATTTTCATTTTTTAGGGTTCCGTACCTCAAAACGTAAAATGTATAGTATCACTTTCTTGTTCTGTCTGTCTGTTTGTTCAGCTCATTTATCTCGAAACAGCATTGCTGTCATCAAAGGTATCTTATAGCTTAAGGTATAGCTGAAATTTATAAAAATATTTAGGACTAGGCTCGGAGTACAAAAAAAATCAAAGGCTTCTAAGATAATGCAATAAAAAGATATGATCATTTATGCATAGTTTTTGTTGCATTTTGTACGAAATTCTTGGCTTAATAAAAACCGTCTGTTGTGGACCTACAGTTATAAAATTTGACATGAAGAAAATATCCCAAAATTTTTATATATTTTATAGAGAAAATGATTACAACTTGTTATTATTATAATTCATTTCATACATAATGAACGCAAACACCCGCGAAGTTAAAATTTTTAAAGATGAGGCCAGTCGTGGCGCAGCGGCACGAAGTGTGACTGTAAATCCGACTGGTTATGGGTTCGATCCCCACTCGAGGAGATTAAATATTTACTTAAATTTATATTTCATTTCTTCGCTCTGGTGTCTAGGCTAACTCTGGTGTCGCGGCTCTGAATTCTGCCACTCAACACGCAATGCCTCCAGAATTCGGCAGAAAGTGGGGAACGGAGTGTCTTAACACTAGGTTCCTTTCGTTTTTTTAAGTGTCATTAGTTGAAAAGAAAAAAATATCGGTGAACTAAAAATAATTTCGGATCCAAGTTTTCATGACAACTATAAATAAATGAAAGAAGAACATGAACATACGGTATACAGTCCACGTAAACGAAATTGCGGGTCGCGACTAGTAATCAATAGAAAACTTATACAGGTAAAGGTAAAGCCAAAAATTATTTACTACATAATATGTACATATAAAGAAACTAACTTGCAAATCAAATTGAATAGATATTTTTTTGTTTTTATCAGTCTAAGAATCCATACATGCACCATGTTCCAATAACATTTGTTTGCTCTGTATGATGTTTTTGACGAACTCTGGATATGCTTCCGGAACGATTTTTTTATCATTTTCTTTTTATATATTTTTTCTATTTCCACACGGTTTTTTTTTTCTTTATGATGATAAGTTTCTGTATTTGTACATTTATTTTAATAAAAATATAACCTGAATTAAAATACACAATTATAATTTGATGTCACTTTTTTTTCATTGGTGACAATGTGCATATAAATTAAAGTGACCAATATTCTAAAGTTTCACTTAACGATGATGACGATGATGTTACGTTAACAAATTATTTCAATAATATTTTTTATTTGGGATTTTACTTTATTTGGGCATTGATAAGTCGACACATCAGCATAGTCGTCGGTAGTTAAGTGAAAGTTCTGCCTCGGACATAAATTAATTAGTTATAGAATGGCGGAACTCAACGCCGAGCTTTGCTTTGTTACACAATCGTTACGTACAGTCACTTGTTCTATGCCACTGCGGGTTTCAATTTCCTATATTTCTATTAATATTTGTGCTGTAGGCTAAAATTTTGAGTAGTTCAATCATTTCATACAGACATTTTTTTTTACTGATGCTAACACAATATGTAAGTAAACATAGAACAGCGCTTGTAATTTGCAAGGCTTGATATTACGCTCTCACATATTGTTGTGTTGTTTTTATTGCACGTTCATATTGCGCGGCTATAAAAGGTCCATACTAGTTGAAATATTTTTAATTGTTTAGATGTTTAGAATAAAATAAATTCTAATCAAACGATTTAATTAAAATCTTCCTTATAAAATAGTAGCAGCAACAACATCAGCAACATCGTTTGCGTAGTGGACTTATATTCCATTCCTATATTAGAAAATGTTGGATTGTTTTGTCTGAGGTCTAATTTTCTATTATTTATAAAAAAATATTTGTTTCGTTCAAGATACGCGACACCGTGTCCAGCCAAGTTAAAAAGACTGGACTGGACTGGAGTTAAGAAGGCGCGTAAAGTGTACTTGTATTTTACATCAGCCAGCTACTCGGGCTCGTAACTCGGTAACTCGCAGTAAAATAACTCGTAAACCGGTCCATATTTTTTAAAATTAAACTAATTTCTTAAACTATTAAACTCTTTTTAATATATACAGGAAAAAATCTAAAAGAAATCTGAAATTATTGATAATTACTACAAATAAAAGAAAAAGCTAAGTAATATAATTAGATCAAATAACTTAAGAAAATAATATTACCAAGTTAAAATTTTACGTTTAGTTAGATTATAATTAAAAGAGTCAATGTTTTACCAAAGTGCATAATGTACCTTAAATAGTTGCGCATTTATTTATTTATTTGTATAAATTTCGTGCGCCAATAAATGAAACAACAGTTATATATCTAAATAAATAAATAGAGTAAGTGCAAAAGTCAACATAATGTAGGGTTCGCTGTAAATTACAGTTGTCAAACATCAATACATACATTTGTAGCTGTTGAGTCAGAATTGTACAAGAGAGCGCAAAGTCAATTTGCACCGGAGTGCGTGTGCACTCTTATGCCCTTACCAATATAATTTTAAAATAAGCTTACTGTGTAAATTTTCATGTATTCTTACCTCTCTGCACACTTTTTAGCTAGCTCAAAGTACATCAGAGAGAATAAACCTGTTCCCGGAATTGTTATGGAAGTCTATAAGTCAATTACATTTAGAAAAGCAAATTTAGGAGAACTTAATGATAGATTTCCCTTTTAATAACACAGAATATTCAATATGAATGTGATTAGATCGTCTATAGTGCTGAACAAACCACATACAGTCGCACATAATTGCGGACTCTTGTCTTCACTCGTTCAGGAGAGCACATTTCCAGGAGCGATATTTTCCTGAATAGTTATCAAAGTATCTAACACTACATCTGTTTATGTCACTCAAATAACTAACATTAATAAATATTACTTATAGACAACAAACCTTTAAATTTAGTTTTAGTGCGCTCTTCACCACCACCATTTCCGATACTGCCTTCACTGCCCTTGTCCTTGTTGGGGTAACAGACATATGTTAAGATGCCACTTTTCTTGTATTTATTATCCAGAATGAAGGTCAAACTCATAGCCATTGTGATAAGGAATCGTAAAACGATATTGTATTGCACAGCAATAAATGAATTGTGTTGAGTGGCGGAGGGCAACGTCATGTTGATCCCACGGGAAATTTGTGATAGAAAGAACCTACTTTGCTATATAATATAAAATAATAATAATAATGCTATTTGCTCCATAACCTCCTTTATCGAACAGTGAAAATAAAGTCGAAATCAATTCACCTGTACCGAAGATAAGCCCGGATAAACAGATAGACAGAAAATCAAAAATTGTTTGTTTATATTTTAGGGTGGTATGAATAGATATGTATGTATGTAAAATAAAACCAGCCAAGAGCGAGTCGGACTCACGTAATATGTGTTCCGAACGCGTGGTGATGCGAAGATACTCAGTGTTTTATCAATAAAAATAAAAATATCACGGTAATCAGATGGAACCTAGTATTAAGACACTCCAGTCCCCACTTCCCGCGGAGTTACGTGGAAAGTCATTACATGTTGAGCAGCGAAACTCCATTTGGACAACTCATATTAACCTAAATTTGACATATCTTGATCGAGATTTGTATTAAATAATAGACAAACTTTGTAGTTAATAAGTTTCTTACTTTTCACCTCATATATGTATCATAATAGGTACTTTACTTCGCTTGCCTAATGATATGGAAAATTATATGCAATATCATCTAGTGGGATCAGTGTCGCCAACAAAAGTCTTTGTTTGATGCCAAAAAATCTCTCAATATCAACAAGTCGATGTCTGTTAGCTGTGCTGTTCAAATGCAGTTTTTCCCTCGTAAGTCCAGATGCCACGAGAGGATAAAAGTAGCCAATGTGTTTAGCTCTTCATGTTTCAGTGTTGATTCCATAAAAATCAATTCAGTTTTATTTGTAATCAGCACGGACAAAGAGAAAGACAGACTAACAAAAAAGTTTAATTTTTTTTTGTCTATCTGTCACACACAACCTGTTGAAGTCATAAGAAGATCCTTCAATTTTATTTATATGTATAGATGTATAGATAGATTATAAAAATTAGTTTTATTGGGAGGTTCTCATGAATATGTTATACTACGAAAATAAAGATTACTTTTTGTGTCCTAAAAATATTTAAACCCCTTAGTTCCCAAAGTGGTCCAGATCCCCGGGGGTCCACGGGACACTGACTGGGATCTACGTTGGTGTGACAAAAAATAAACCTTAAAACATTGAACAATAACACGGTCTGATTTCCTTTCATGAATAATATATATCCAATGAATATGTAATATCTGATTAATTAATCAAATTACAGTCGAGTGTTAGTGTCAAACTAATATGATTGACGCTAAAACGGACTTTAATTTTAATTATTAACATAGAATAGATCTTATATAATAAACGAATTAGATTTATATAGTTTATTCACGAAGGCATGAGATAAATCAAAAAAAGATTATTTTATGGGTCATAGCTGATTATTATACTATATAGTATATAAAGTAAAAAAAAATATCTTTAGATGTAAAAAATATTATTGAACGATATCTATAGATACTTATTGGTTAATAATAATGATTTAAATTTATGTATTTCATCGATAATGAAATGTTTTTTATATTTATATTTTTATACATAACAAATGAAAAGAGACGAAGAAAATATAATAACCAAAATAAAGATGATTTTCATATTTCAATTTTAAATCTAAATATGTTTCTATTCACCCCGTTATACGATATCAATCTATAGTGTTTCTTAATTTTTATAATAATCTTTAAATACTTGACATGTAAAAACACCCAAAAGCCAAGATGTTCTCAAGCTTTATTATGTATTTTGTAATATAAAAATATACTACTACAATAAATATTAAAGTACAGATACTGCGGACATTTTACATTAAAGTGTGATGTTTTGTCATCGGTCAGATTATATCAGCCATTTTTAATATTGGTCAACCTGTTGATAAAACAGTACTGTTGTGATTCCATTGTTTTTATTAAGTTTCTTGTGTTGTTAAGGGTTGTTGTTTTCTGGTTATTTAAATAGTAATTAAATAATTACATAAAAGTTATAGAAAAAGAAATTAATAGGATATGGTTATGTTAACCTTATGTTAAATAAATACTTCTATGAGTAGACAAAGATTCTTACAATTTTCGTAGTTAAATATTATATGTACGGAAATTCCGTATAAAACTTCACTTACTTATAATTTTAATAAACTTTGGCTATGGCTACCAACGCACACTTCTTGATATCAGAGACAATTTGTAAAACATAATTTGTCGAATATTTTTTTTTATATATTTTAACCTAGTGTTAAGACACTCCGTTCCGCAATTTGCCAAAGAAATGGAAATATAAATTTAAATATTTCATCTCCTCTAGTGTGCATCAAACCCACAAATTAAATAATAATATTATTATTAAAACTATACCTAAGCATAAACGTATATACGAAATGTAATACTTCTCTAGTTGTGTAATAGGTTGCATTTTTCTATTAGATGTTCTCATGAAAAAACTGCTAACACTTTAAGTAACTTGTGGTGTTTTATATAACGCTACGGTCTCTGTAGCCCTCTCACCTCATCCACTGTCATCTTCATATATGCCCTTGGGGGAGTCCTCATCCTTTTTTATTGAATCTCCTCCTCCTTAACACTGTATGTGGCTAAGTTATGAGTTTTCTTATATATGGAGTTCTTAATTCTTCATTATATATAGTTTTAGAATATTATAATTATAAAGATTAAAAAGAAATACATTTTAATAATAAGCAAAAAGATCTAACTTTCTAAATTTGAATAAAAATTTAAAAATGTTTCTTTATAGTTCCACTTTTCAGTAATGCCTTTCGATGTTGACGTCATAAGGCCGTAAACTGGGCTAAGGCCGGTACATTTACCTATAACTAAAGGCAATTGCTGTACATGTGAAATGTTTTTTAGTTTACCTTTAACTCAATACATAAAACTTCTTTTAAGTATTGAAATTGAAACAGTTTTTTAATGTTACGATGCTTTACGGGCATTTCTTGGTAAAAAAATGAAAGTGAAGCCATCAGCAATGTTAAATAGCAAATTTTTTAAGCTTAATGTTACTTTTACTACTTCAACAAATTGCTTTATTAATATATATATGTATGAAATAAAAAAATAAACCCATGTTTATTATATTACACACACAAGATCACGCCAAATTAATAGAAGCCATCGTGGGTTTGCAAGCGGTTTAATTTCCAATGCTGTTTTTACCAGCAATACTTCATTGCTTGCTAACTCGACTCTCACGCGTATTAAACCTAAAGCCACAAACACACATTCATCTATTGCAAAAAGATTACACTCTATTGTATCCCATTAGTCCCACTTGCGGCCTTCGATAACGTCGAAGCGTCTATCTGCCATCTTTCTTATAGGCCATTAGCCAATCATTAAAGCTTCAGTCTACCTGTCACAAGAAAACAATTCTCGAAAACGACCTTTGCTTACTCCTTAATGTGGGAGATTCCATCCTCCTGACCGGATACCCCAATAGTAAAAATACTATTTGGAATTTGACCACAATATGTCCTAAAGAACAACTATTAAAAAACCTCACGGATAAATAAATACAACCTCTCCGTAGAAGGACCCCCGAAACTTTCCCGGTTTCCTACCGAAAATGGCACTCTGCAAGTACTAGACGTATTGATTCTAAAGAACATTGCCCTCTGGATCGCACTATAGAATCACCATCAGAACTAGACTCAGACCATTGCCCAGTAGTTTTCAAATTAGAAATAGACTCCCCTTCAGGGCCACCTACAAAAACTTCATCAAAGCGAACAACTCTCCTCTCACCGACGTCATTCCCGGCATAATAGACTCAGTAGATGTTGCTAAGGTAGGTACCAGTAAAAAACTAAATAATCTACGAGTAAATCTCAATTTGAAAAACTCAGAGGCGAGTCTTGGGAAACTCGACTGGAATTACTCTCTCTATCGTCCCAGGCCTTCTAGGTGCTGTTGAAAACCTTTTAATTCAACACAATGGCGATGCTCCTCTCACTAGACATTAGATTAAAAGAAATAGTCAAGACAAAACAATTGTTCATCAATAAACAGTTTGGCTTTAGATCACACCACTCGACTGCACCAAGTTCACCGGCTAACGGAACACATCTAAATTCAACGTCCATAGATCGATTTGCAGCGACACGGATGTCAATTTCCTAAACATAGCCAAAGCCAAGACAAGCTCAGACAATTTCGACAAGATCTTGCAATACGCCTGCTCTACAACTATTCAAATTGTTGTTCAATTCCGTCTTATGGTTGTGCCAGACTCTCACGATCACATCATTCAGGAATTCAATTCCTTGAATTCAATTCATCTCGAGTCACACATTCCGATATAGATTGGAAAGGACACTATCGTCTTCTATACTCGTTCTTATATGCCGGAGTCCGGCAGACTCCATACTATCACCAATTTTATACACGGCATTCCGCATACACATAAAGTGGAACTTGCTATGTATGCTGACGACATTTCTCCGATACACCACGGATCGCACCGCTTGGATCCTCGCCCAAAGATTGCAAGGCGCTGCCGACGCCTTAGGTGATTTACCTCTGAAAAAACGCCTTTGTCCCGACTTTGTAAATAGGCAATGTACAAGGTAAACCGATCCCCTGGAAATCCCAGGTGAAATACGTACGTGAAATGCTTGTCTGACCTAGACCTCCATTAGAGAGTCCAAAACAAATTCCTCCCTATGGCATCCGGATGATCATGGTAAGTATGCAACGTGAACCTACGCTAAGATTTTAAATTAGAATCGTTAAAGGTATTCTGCAAATCCGATCCAAGCGCTACAAAGAGCGTGCAGATTCTCACTTCAACCGCCTCATTGTGGAGGCGTGTCAGTACGCTCTTCATCCACACCCGCTTCTTCGACGCCCTCACAGCGACCTTCTAGATCCCGACGGTCCAATTACAATCACAAACGCCCAGTATATAGGCAGGGCTCTCCTCATTCCTCAGTCTCACAACACCACACTCTCCGCCTCCGTAAGAGGCGACGCGCGGATCCCACCCACGATCACCTGCGATTGCTGCCCTCTTCACGAACGACCATCAAAGTTCCTACTTTTTCTTCTTCTTTTTCTTCCCACCCGGTGACGTTGTAAAGGCCGTCAAAGGACAAAAACAATTTAACCATTTCGAAAAAAATCAAAAGAAAATGGATTTGCTTCAGAACGGTTTTTTTTTAATATTTTTCTTTTTTATTATAGTATTTCATCTTAATTAATTTAATATAATCTTAATGTGCTAACTAGACCTAAAGCTGACCTGCCAAAATACCCTTTTTTTTGGGCAAATACAGGTTTGACTGTTCTTCTATGTGTTCTACTTTATAAAAAGAGAACTTAAAAAAATGTTATTTTTATACCGATTCCTTTTTTTAAATTATAAATTAATAACATTATATTATAGATTAGAAGAAAAAACTATGAGTTCTGACATTATCTAATAAAGAAATAAGTAGATAAAATAAAAGAAGTAGATAAAATGAAATTTCTTTCTCCCTTTCCAACTAAGTTTTTTGAAACAATTAAGATAACGAAGACATGAAGACAGGCTGAATACGATCTACTTAGTCTGTCCATAAATACTATTACAATTAAAAATAAACAAAATGTTATATTTCTATTCAGGATCTGTAATTTTTATTGTGTTTTTTTGTTTTCCCGTTAATATATTAAAAATATTTTTTAAGTAGATTAGAGTGATAAAGAGAACCATTCGGTTCACTGTGATTGCATTGCACAAAGTCCATACCTACATTAAATATAATTCGAAACACAATTTTTCAAATACTTCATAAGCTTAGTATAAGCCAAATATGTACCGGGCTATTGATAGGTACAATGAGACCAGCTCTCTTTGTGCCAAAAAATGATCTGGCCATGCAGGTAGTGTCTGTAAGAAAAAGGCGATCAAATCAGTAGAAGTATTCATAAAAATCAATTTCTGGAGATAAAGATAGCATCTAAAACCATGTCGCGTATTTAAAAGATGACTTAAGATTTGCAGCCTATAAGACTCGTCAATTCTTAGTCGATAATTTAAAAAGAATAAGGTGGTAGAATTAAAATAAGTACGTTGTTCGGACACAAAGGGGGGTCATAGAAAAAAATTGTTTACGGATGATAAAATTGTTACAATTGAGCAATATTTTAAACATATAAAATAACCTTATTTATGCTGAAAGCACTTAAAAATCTTTCCAATTAGAAAAAAAATCCCGTAGAAAGATTTAATCAATGGAGACAACTTCGAATGAGCTTTTAAATTTTTTATTATTTTATATTAATGTATTAAAGTAACACACTTTAATAGACAAATGCTATACGCAATAAAAAAAATCTTTTTGTTTCAATATTTATGGCAAGACTAAGCATATTAATAATTATGATAAGTAAAAGTAACATTAAATACATTAGATGGCACTGTAAAAAAATATGCGAAACAGAATAATTGTAGAAAGCGCTATCTTTACTGTAGGTACTAATATTATTAACATAGAAAACGATGTATAGTTTTCAAAGTACACTAGGTGGCGTTGTTTTAACGTAGCTCGTAACTTGTTCAAGGATGATAGGCAAAGTACTCTGCAGGGGGCTCTGAATGGTAAGCAACCCGATTGCTTCCGAATATGTCCGCTAGATGGCGCTTTATAAATTTAAATCGGTTTTTGAATACTACGGGATAGGTATTTTATAAAACATGAAGTTTCAAGGTGGCGTAATTTTTTGGTTTTTTATAGAGTATATCCGCGAATGGTAATACGGATATTTAGTACTAGTAATTGATATGGTTGCGCGTTGGCGGTCATCAAAAAATAATCTGAATTCAATAGATTTCCACTGCTACCTATTCAGGGTTATTTTAAATTGCCTAAAATCTCTTACCATACGTTAGTACCATCTAATAATTCTTCACTCAAACGAGCAGCTGATCAGTTATTTGAATGGAGAGTTATTTTGATGGAGACGTTGACAAGAACGAAGGTTGCTGTTTTAGTAAAACGTACCTAAGATTTCTTAAATTAATAAAGTCTAAGAAAAATAATTATGGATACGAATGCGGGAACTAATCTTTCTTCTCTCTCGATATCCAACACATCATTATTCTCAATATTGAAAACGGAAATAAGATTTGTAACAATATTAATTATCAAGGATTTAAAATAAATTTATGCGTTTTTATTGATCCTATTAATTTTAAGTAGATATCTTTTATGCCGCTATCTTAAAAACTAATTTCTGTGGTTCTTTTCTGTATAAACTATATCTGTGTCAAATTTCAGACTCCTCCATCTGCACAATTTTTGAATAAAGAAATATAATTTGGTTATAATTTTTTTTTTTAATATCTTACATTTTTACATACAACCGACCAGGACCTGATCGTTTCCAGGAGGCGGGGGTTCGTGTCCCGCTACGTTCAAATTTTTATACGTTTTACGTAAATACGTATTAAATTGTACGTAAATAAGTATTTTTCATTTCTAAGTGTTCCACACTTAGACTTACACTTTAAAAATATGAAATATCAATCGGAGGAAGTAAATATAGGACTAAATACGTATTATTTTAAAATTGCTTTTAATAAAATAAAAGAATAACAACTGCTTCTAGTAGCAAGGTAGAGTATTTAATGTATGTAATTATAATTAATCACGTGGAGGGAGACCTGTAAGTGAAATTATTTACTTGTTGTAATTTTAAAATCACTAACACAGTTGTAACACAAGGAAAGACACGAACTGTAAACGCGACGGTATCGGTAGTTGGATTCCCACTTGGGGGAATTAAATATTTTAATTTCCTAGATCTAGTAAGAAATATGATGCCAGTCGTGGCGCAGGGGCACAAAATATGACTATAAACAAGACTGGTTGTGGGCTCGATCCACACTCTAGGAAAACGAAATATTTATTTAAATGTATATTTTCATTTCTGCACTTTGGTGTCGAGGAAAAGCGCGGCGTTGAGTTCCGCCAATCAATACGCAAGTTCCGCGGAAAGTCGGGAACGGACTGTCTTAACACTAGGTTCCCTCTGCCTACCCTGCTGTGTCTGGGATACAGCGTGAAGGTTATTTGACTATTTTAATTCTAAAAATCGTAATTATTACGCTCATTATAATACATATTAGAGGCCACTCATGGCGCAAGGTCATAAGTGTGTGACTGTAAACGTGACTGGTTATGAGTTTAGAACTCACAATTCAACTTAAGGAAATTTAAATTTATTTAAATTTATTATCTGGTGTCGAAGCAAAAGCAGCGTTTAGTTCCTCCACTCAACGCACAATGCCTCTAGAATGATGAAGATACGGAAATTGGATAACGGGGTATCTTGATATTGGATTTCCTCTGGCTGAATTAATTATAGTATATCATAGTCATTATAATAATAGTGCCTTATTATCGGGTCATGTTGAAAAATATGTAAGATATATTCATGCATATATAATTTCAGTAGCAATAATATTTTATCAGTCGTTGTGAAGGTCTTATTGTATCTGTTTTTATAGCAACTAGAAAGAAAATTCAAGTGGAATAATGTTATTGGAAATAGGTACTTAGCGTGTATTGAAGTAGACTGGCTATTAACGATGTTTTAGTACCAACTTAAAAGATATTAATATTCAATAATAGAAAATCAATACTTAGAAAAGCAATACTTAGAAATGGACAATCCAGAAATAGAGGAGGTTCTATATTCGAAGCGTATATTTTTGTGTTTAAATATCAAACCAGGGTATATAAGAAAGAAGGCAGAGAAAACCTAGTGTTAAGACAGTGCGTAGCCCACACACCGCCCAAGCTTTGAGACATTGCCCGTTGACTTGTTTGCGTAGAGTGAGTGATATAGATTTCTTACCTAAATTATACAGATTAATAACAAGTGATAATGAACGGATGTATACGTCACAAGCCGAAAGTTTCGACCGATCGTTCCTCTCTAACATTTGTTCCGCGCTTTGGCTTGCACGCTCATTTCAGGCGGAACGTGATAATGAATCATGTTTTTCCGTGCGTGCTGCCGGCGTTCATCGATTTACACGTGTAAGATGTTATCGCGTCAAAATATATTTTTGTGTGAGAATGTAGTTTATATGATCGTTGCAGTCAAACGACTTAACACGACAAAATACTTACACAAAAGCTTCACGCTGTATCCCGCACACAGTAGTAGGCAGAGGGAACCTAGTGTTAAGACACTCTGTTCCCCAATTTCTGCCCAATTCTGGGGGCATTCCGTGATTAGCATTGGCAGAACTCAACGCCGTACTTTGCCTCGACGCCAGAGCGAAGAAATGAAAATATAAATGTAAATAATTATTTCACTCCTCGAGCAACTACTATATTATACAAAAATCTTTAATGATAGTAATTTTTATTGAAAATTTATGAATAAAAGTCTATTTAAGTAATTGTGTTGAAACTTGAAGATTACGCAAGTAAATTTCGCGACTAGCTCTTAAATAATTGTCTCCAAAAAATCATATGCTTTGGATCATGAGAGCTTAGCTCGAATTGGTACTCTCAGCAAGTCTCTCAACCCTTTTTCTAATTACCAGATTGGGGAAGAGAGCATAAAAAACTTAATCGGCCATTTTGGAGCAGGTGTTCCGGACCTTTTTTTGCTCATGGACCACTTCTTATATCATTTTTGCTAGCAGGGACCACCATGTAGGTATTATAGAAACAGCTACGAACGAATAATAACGAACTATAGAAACAGATACGAATTAAACGAAAATTTAAAATAAATACTCAATAGAAATATAAGAATTTAAATCATTTTAGAGAAATCTCTGCAATTTTTCAAGAGGCCGTCGGGACGCGTGTGACTATTCTGTGTAAACATGACGATTCTGGGCCCCATTCCCGCTCGAGGAAACGAATTATTATTTCTTAAATCATTGCGCTGCTGTTTGAGACGGGCAATTTCTTGGAGAAGAATATTGCCTCTTATTTATAAGGAAGTAGATCCGAGCATTTCAGAAACTCATTTCGGTTTCAGGGTCGGTCGGTAAACTGTAGACGCCCTGAACGCCCTGAAAACTCGGTCACAAAGGCAGAGAGACATACCGTTCGCCATCTCTTTAGATGTGGTCAACGGTTTTAACAGCTTTGCCGCTTGAGATTCGTGGCTCTATACGTTACTGTGGGCTGATTCGAACACCGCTCGGAATAGGACCCAGTTGCGAACAGCCTCAACTGCTCTGATCCAAAACCGTCAACCTTGCCGCTGCGCTCAGTGAGGAAACTAAGCCGTTATCCAATTTTATAAACTCTCAAGAAGCCCGTTATACTATTTCATAAAGTCAACGAATAAATAGGCAATTATTTTAAAATATTTTAATAAATTAGTACGTTTAAATAATTTATATTTGACTAAGGAAACAATCCAATTGTAGGCTAATTTTATCGTCTTTACCAATGCACGATGACTTATGCCTCCACTAGTTTAGCCATTGATGTAGAGGGACGTTATTTTTTTATTATTTGTTTTTGAGTTATTCCCAACAAAGCCTTTCATTTGACACCGATATTGACGATAAGCATTGAAAAACTTAGTTCATGTATTGGGTTTTCGCAATGTTGAATATAGATTGACGTCACAACTACCGTTGTATGACGTCATTGCATGGTACATAGCATATCCAAACTGAAGATATCAATTTAAAAATTGATTTCCAAATTGAGTTCACTCAAACAAACTTACATACATTGCAAGTTAAAGAAAAGGTTGTAAAAGGAAAATAATCAGCAGAAATCCGCAAAATTTGAAAGAAAATGCTGTAGAATGTCCGAGGGCTAAAGTTTCTAGGCGTTTACGTCGGAGTGCCACCAATAAGGTTCGCTATTGACAGGTCAACCACAAATAGACACCAACTTATCTGTGAAAAGCGCAGCAGGTCATTGTTATGGAAAGTCGTGTTTTTATGTATATGATTATTTTGCAGATAATTTCTTTTAATAACTAAGTTAACTAAATTGTTGAATGAATTTCTTTCTATTCTATAAAATGAAATTAGTATTAATAACTATTATCTTTATTTTCTAAAAATAATAGAGACAAAAAAGAAAAATATGTTAAAAGCTATTTGTTTTAGGATGAATAAAATTATTATTGACGCAATATTTGCAAACGCAATATGAAACTCAAACTCTATATTGAAACATTTTATTAAAATTTATTACAATCTCTAATAATACTAAAAGTAAATGTACTAAACAAAACTAACATTAACAAAATTTTTCTGTATCAAATACCATTTTGAAAATAGGAAACTGTAAAGATCAACATAACAAGGAACCCACCTACCTATAAGCAATTATTTATATCAATTGATATATTTAAAAAAAGAAATAAAAACACCCCAGAGTCAGACGAAAATGGGAAGCTCTCCACTTGCGGGATACAGCGTGCTTACGAATCCTAATAGTAAAACGTAAGTATATCCTATTCTATGTTCAATCACAGACTAGAAATCAATTATAAATTCCTAACGCAGCACGAAATAATTACATAGACTACAAATACGTACACAATAACTGGAATATCTATCTCCATCGTCTTTGATATTTAATCCTTGTAACTAACACACAACTAATATTAAGAGATAATGAACAATCACGCTAGAGCTTTGTTGCTTTAGAAATGCTAGTTAAAAGGTAATGTTGTTCAGTTGATATTACATTTCAATTATTTTAAAGTATATACATTGAAACTCCGTGTTCAGTTATTAAAATTACTTTTTAATTATTTATTTATTAAGGTAGCTCGCGGCTTCGCCCGCTTGAAATGCTAAATAATAATTTGTTTACTGTTTTAATAGCATTATTATTACTAGGATCCGCCATATATTGGGCACGGCGGGTGGAGCTAAGCGAAGCTATGTTGGGCAAAATTTAGCGAAAATTTTGCGAAGTTCTCTTTTATGTCCTTACGCGCTGTGTTAGGTTAGTCAAAGTTCAATCTGTGTGCGTGAATTTCAAAACGTTCCACAGTTTAACTCTATGAGACACATTTACTCAGAAACTACATATACTAGTATGTCCCTCATAGTAAATTTTCCATGTACAGACAGCGAACGATCAGTATTAAGAGTAGTTATATATTATTGTCACATTAAATATATAATATAGACAAAACAAATACATTGACCACTGCTTAAAGATTTTTAAACATAATTAATGGACTACCGGGTCCATTATTTTCGTCTGTAAGAGAAGCGTCATATTTATTTTGATATTTTAATTTTAACGTTTTGAAACATGAGTTCTCATCGTTACTCCTAACGGTAATACGACTGAGTTATTATTGCTTTTAAATGTTTCGCTATTTACTATATTTACCCTGTATGTTTCTATTTAACATGTAATATCCTCATTTTTATAGTTTACCTAGTTTTTAAGCTCTACTATAAGCAAAGTATTTTGGAAATGCATTTTGAATATAATGAACTCATTTCCACTATATTGCATTCGTTTGAATAGCGTTTATGAGTTTATTTTTATCTATTTCCGGCACGAGATATGTATGAATAATTTTCCGAAATTAAGTCACATAGTCGTGGCGCAGGAGCACAAGATTGTGACTGTAAGCGTGACTGGGTATGGGTTCGATCTCCACTCGAAGTGTCGAGGCAAAGTGCGGCGTTGAGTTCCGCTACTTAATACGCAATGCTTTTAGAATTCAGCGTTAAAATGGAGAACGCAGCGTTTTAATAGGTACCCTGTTGTGTGCGGGATACAGCGTGAAGCTGATAAATAAAAAAAACTTAACTAATCACACACTCAATTCATGTAATTTGTAAAAAATATATTTTTTCTATTTTATTTAATTAAAAAAATAAGATTTCTTATTTTCTAAAAAACTATCAAAATGTATAAAATTAACGTTAATAGGTGTGACTACCATAGTAATTATATCTCTCACCAGCTCGGCGTCACCTCTACGTTCGAGTTGACATTCTCCCACGGTGGCTTCGATTGTTTTTGGAAGCCAGCACCGCCCCCCGCGAACATTAGTACAAAATATACAAAAAAAATCCTATCACCAGCACTTCTCCTACACTCACAAACACATCACAATTCCCTCCTCTCCATTTACGAACAGATACGTTTCTCTCTCACTTGCTCTACGATATCCGCGCGGCTTGTATCAATAGATTGTTGTTTACGTTCATATATTGGCTGTCTCCAATGTTGCGGAAACTGACGCGCGACCACTGAATACTTTCAGAGTGTACGGTGTATTCCGGGAGTTTCGTGCCGTTTCGTTGGCGTGCTAGCATCTGCGCTCGCGACGACCGCTTGTTTTATTTTTGGTCACGGACTATATTTTCTTTTTTCTATCATTTGCGTAATATTGAATTAACTTTTTATTGTGTAAACTATTATTATCAATTAAATAATGTTTTGTGATTTCGAGTTAAGATTATCGTTACTGGAGTGCCGGTACGCTAAATACCAGTCAATAGGCAAGGAGTAACTGTAAAATTAGAAATATTTATTTAAAGAGCGCTCCATTTGGCGTCTCGTATTAGGTCAGTGTCAGTAAAAACGTTAAAACTTCGATTGCAGTCGCAAAGGTGTTGATTCGTTATATCAAATATTTAATTTTAGTGATATTTATTTTATTGTTTTTTATTAAATAGGGAATTGAAAAATTAAGCTAAATATATTTTAAGATTGCTTTTCAATAATTGTACCCAGTATTCTAATCCTATTATACATATATTTAATTACGATACTTTTCTTATAAATTTAACAAAATAAATATAGCATTTGATACAATAATAAATATAATTAATGTTGTATGAACGGATATATAACGAATTTAAAATATTCCTATTTCCTAAAACACGTTCTTATAGTCATATTAAGAAGCGATATAGGCATATTATATAATATTATTAAAATATCAAAAAGAAAATACAAAATTTTTATCCATACTTACTTTACATCAATCTGTCTGAACCGATTTAATAAAATTAGCTATACATATAAACCTAGGTTACCTTTTGTTATGATAAAAGAGGTAGATGAGATTGATATAGGGACGGGATTAATATGGGAATGAAAGTTTCCATGGAAGTTACTTTCCAGCGACGTATGATATAATTTTGAGATAACGTGATAAATCCCAATGGTCCCAAGAAAAAATGTCCCAAGGCTTTATATGTAAGTTGTGGTCACTGTGAGCAGTCTCCTAATGATAGCCAACAGTGACAATTTATATATTTTATGAAAAATGCTATTTACTAAATCATTTTAAACAACTCATATTTCTTTTATTATATAATTAAAAACGTTCTACCACATACCTATACAGTGCATTTACTGTAGATTATATTTGCCCTTTGCATCATATTATATAAATTAATTCCTTGGAAAAGATATCAAAGAATTTTAAAATCTGAGAAAGAGTCGCCAACATAGCATTTTCTAGAGAATTAACAATGAATAATCTCTTTGCTGTGATTTATGTTATATAAATTAGTATACTAATACAGGGAAGAATTTACAGTACTAGGTAAAGAAAGATTTTAAAATAAGATTCAAAGATTAAAAGATTTATATTCTGAATCAACTTTGAACAATAGGAGTTACTCAATTCGACTGTATTTTCAGTCCATTTCATATCTATTTTATCTCACTACAACAACTAATTTCAGATGGTAATGCTCAAAGTAATTTTATTAATATTAACATAGATTGTTGTTAGGGTTCCCTATCTGAAAAAGAATCCTTATAAGGTTGCTTTGTTGTCGGTCTGGCCGCCGCCGCTTGATGTATCGACTTGATATGAATGTAAAATATTCAGGTACGACGGTCCCTGAGATCACAGGAGAATTCAAGCTTCTTCTAAGTCAATGCAATCAAACGATACGAGCGTTTATGTTTATATATTTTGCAGCTTTTTGTATGAAATTCACCGCGTAATCAACATCTATAGGGTACTTTGAGTGGACTTACATTTATAAAATTTAGCGAAAGGAACTTGCATTACAAATAAAGGAAAAAAATCCAAAACTGTACTACATATATTTTGTATGAAATTTACTAACTGTAGTACATTTCATGAAAAATGAGGATCTTTGAGGATTTCCGTTGACATATAATCTAGAAATCGATACAGTACCCTGGGTTGACCTATGCGAGTGAGAGTAAGAGATTCGACTAGGGTTTGATCGGTTTTTTTATTTATTACCAATATATAAGTTAAAAAATTCCTTATTAGATGCCACTTTCTAAGAAGTTTTGAACCTTTATCATATTTATTTTAAATAAATAATTGTGTAGTTCCAACGAGTTAAGCCACGTGCGAGTAGTCTATAACATATGTTTAATGTTAAGATAGTATACTTCATCAAAATGAAGATCGCCTTTTCCGTGATGTGCTTGTTATTTTTTTATGATCCTGTATTCTGTTTGTTATGTGTTTTATTTTTAATTCCAATATTCCTTGTAGTAACAGTCCAGCTTATATATGTAGATTCTTAACTTTTTAACAATGTCAATATTTATGACAATATTTTTCATGAATATTTTGGTGAAATTTCATTTCGCTTTATAAGATTGTAATATTGTGTAGCTAAATGAATTTATTGAAAGAAAAGTGTGGATGAGAATTGTTCATATTTGGAATAGATACTATTACAGGAAATACGCGGCAAGAAAATGATCGATAAGTCAAGAAGAAGCAGATTATCGACGCGGCTTACTACGCATAAGAGTATTTATAACTACTACGACTAAAATATGACTAAAAGAGTGATAATATCATCGACAAACTGGAGTAAAGTAACGAGTTGGTAATGTCTGTTTGGGCAAACTGCCACCGCGAAATTGAAATAGTTGGTGAGCATTTCTTAAACGTCATTTCTTTATGAATTTTGATGGTCTTCAGTTAGCCAGTCAGTCAAACTTAAATATTTAATAGATCTATTATTGACATCATATCCGACTAACGCTTCACGTTGTATTCCGCAAAAGAGTAGGCAGAGGAAAACTAGCGTCATGATACTCTGTACTCCACTTTCCGCCGATTTTTTGCATGGCGAGGCATTGCGTAATAAATAGTGGAATTCAACGCCACGCTTTTGCCTTGGTACCAGAGCGATGAAATGAAAATAGTAATAAATAATAATTCATTCCACTGAATTGGAATCGAATTTGCAACCGTCGCTGTAGAGTCACACGTTTGTGCCACTGCGCGATGACGGTCTCAATTAATTAGTATCAATATTTGACTGTACACTTTTCAGATAAAAGTAAACAAACTATAAAACGGCTACTTTAAAGGTTATGATTGATGTACTTAATTAATATATTTTATAAAAGTGACTATGGAACTAAATCGTATTCTGATAATATTTTATTTATTTATTTATTTATTTAGACTCACCAGTGGTAAATTACATTCATTTTACAAAAATATTAATATTTTAATTCTATATTACTACTAAATGCATTACCTTTTAAGGCGAATACCTCATGCAACATAGGAGACTAGTGGATAAAAGTTAATAAAAAAAAAATAAAAAAATTATATATATATATATATATATATATATATATATATATATATATATATATATATAAATAATACTATTGACTAATATCTACTGAGCTTATGGAACCCTTGATAGAAATCGAATATTATAAATGTATTAAATTATTTTCTCTTTTTAAATAATTATTTACTAATTTACACGTAAAAACACCGGGCACCTAGCTTTCAAAATATTTTACTTTTAATTACATTTTAATTAATAAATTATATTTTAATGTAAAATGTTTGCAGTATACGCGAAAAAAAATGTGACGTTTTGTCATCGCTCGGATTGTATTCGCCATTTATACCATAGATCGACTGACTAATTTATTAATACAAGAGAACTGTTTCCAGATATACGTTTTTCGTTTAATTCTTATAATTCCGTTGTTATTTTAAAGTTTCTTGTTTTATTGAATGCTTATTGGTTGTTTTCTTTTGCTATATTAATATTTTAGTGCTTAAAACATAAGTGAATCTGAATAATGATAGCACTTTTCTCCGCCAAAGTAAAATCAATCGAATTATGTTAATAACAGCCACCTTGTTCGTTATACGTAAAAGAAACAAGGACAAAGTATCTGTACAAATGTCAAATGATCAATATAAATTTCAGAAGATTTTTCAAGCCCATGTGAATAGACTATCGTAATATTCGACACACAGCTTATAATATTTTATTGTATCTTTTTACATGAACGTATTAATCAATTACTCTTATTACTTACTTGAGGCCAGTCGTGGTGCAGTGGTACAAAGTGTGACTGTAAAACCGACTGGTTGTGGGTTCGATCCCCACTCGAGGAGATGAAATATGTACTTAAATTTATATTTTAATTTCTTCGCTCTGGTGTCGAGGCAAAGCGCGGCGTTGAGTTCTGCCACTCAACACGCAATGCCTCCAAAATTCGGCAGAAAGTGGGGAACGGAGTGTCTTAACACTAGGTTCCCTCTGCCTACCCTGCTGTGTGCGGGATATAGCGTGAAGCTAATTTAATTTTATTTTATTTTATTTTATTAATCAATTAACATAAAACAATTCCTCTTATAAATCTTATTTATTAATCATTTGCTTGTTGCGGGTTAATTTGTAAAAAACATTTTCGCTATTCAAATATTTGTTAAACTTCTAGAGCCGAATGTTATGTGAACAAAAATCACGTATGTTATATTCGATAAAAAAATTACACTTTTTAATAAAAAACTTGATCCGACAAAAGAACTGAAAAGCAAAAAGTGGACCTTAATATTATACAATTTAAGGTGTTAAGTTCCTTGAAAATTTATAAGGAAAAAAAATTAAAATGACATTTAAAACTTTTACCAGAGAAAAATAGATTTAAAATAATGTATTGTGTTAAGTTTAGATAAGTTCTTAAAGAAATTTAATATATTACACCAAATATATATACTTAGTTATAAAGAAGTAACTACGTACATACCTTAAATATGTAACTTAAATTTTATATCATTTTGAAATAAATTAAGGAAAATAACTTTCCGACTGTTGTTTTTTAAGTTTATTATTATTTCCATTATATGAGCGAAAAGGCAGCAAATAGACAATATTTTTTTTTTAATTATACAAATATTAATGAATAAATAAATATTTAAAATTACACTAACCTGTTTAGTTCTGGTGGTAATGATGGTGGTGGTGGTTGTTGTGGTGGTGGTGGTTGTTGTTGTTGTGGTGGTGGTTGTTGTTGTGGAGATTGATGTTCTCCATCTCCTCCATTCTCCTCATAAAAAGGACACGTGCCCTCCTGCATTGTTGCCGAATAATTACCCATAGTATGAACAATGACAAAATGGCCACAATCTCGTACAATAATATTATTTTTTCATATTCTCGTTTCATTTCCGGTGAGACAATACCAGGGTTAACGTCTGGCATTGTAACTTTTTTATTTTACACTTTGTCTTTTAGTTTTACACTTTTTCACTTTGATTGAAATGTTCCTATTAAATTATGTTGAATGTCACACACAAAAGTCCTTCGCCCTACCTGAAAAAGAATATACGACTACATTATCTTAATGTTTTTAACAATACGACCAAATCGAATAATATTTCTATAGACATGACTAATTCCTAATTCCAATTCTATACTATATAAAGACAATAGCAAATTTTATGTGTTACGATATCTATCTTTTATCTTATGTATTTTCATTCCATACAAAAGATATATATATATATATATATATATATATATATATATATATATATATATATATATATATATATATATATATAAGATATATATATATATATATATATATATATATATATATATATATCTTATCTATAGGACACAAGCCTGAGACTGTAAATGTTGTTAGGACTGTTGATAGGTCCGATTCCCATTCATGGAAATATTATATTCAATATATTATTTTCTTTCCTCTGAACGAGGCAAAGTGCGTGCGCGTCGTTGAGTTCCGCCACTCAATAGGCAATACCTTCAGGATTCGGCGGGAAATGGGGAAAGGAAAGTACCTTAATGGAATGAATGAATGGAATGGAACGAAGTGCCTAAACATTAGTTTTTCAGGTTCCCTCTGCTTACCTTGCTACGTATAATATGAAAATACAAGTGTCATAAAAAAACATATATACTAATAATATAAACTACAACAGTAAAAGATATCGTGTGTGCGTTGAATGTATTTACGATAAAATGATTTCAGAATATGTAAGACTGAAAATAAAAACATAAATAGGATACAAATTCATGATTTTTTAAATTTATATACATCATTCGTCCGTTCGTCTGTCTGTCTGCTTCTATACGTACATCCCCTATTACACTGGATGGGTTTTAATGACTTGTTTTGTTATATAGCTATAAAATATAGGCACAATCTAGGCTGTAATTGATTTTGAAGACGTTTTCTTATTGATTGACGATAGCTTACATGCTGTAGAACCATCATAATCCTGTTGATATATAAAAGAAATAATGAAATAATACTTTAACAAATGTAGTTCAAATCGTCTCAAACATTTTCCATTCACATACAATATTTTTAGATCTCAAACATCTGATGAAGAACTCTAATAATTTTGCTAAACTATAAGAAACAATGAAATGCGGCCATACTAAAAAAAAATGTGTAATAGACACTATCTATAAATAGCATAATAAGTGATAGTTAACGTCCCCCGACACAAAACACAAATAGAGCTATTTGCGTTTTGTGACTAAAGTATTTTCTCTAATATATTTGTATCACTGAAGAAATTAAAGTTATTGTGAAAATAACATTTTCCAAGAATATTTGAAGTCTAGAAATGTTTTTAATTAAAATAATTTGAATTTTATGGAAGCTATATACTATATAATTTTTCCTTGTATTCACAATAAAATTGTAACATCTACGGAGTATATGGCAAAAAAGCACTTTAGAGTTTCTTATCGGCTTCTCTCGGCAAAACTGCTTTCTAAGTGTTATTTTCTGTTCATTCAATGATTCAAAAGTGCTTGCAAAGTATATTTGAATAAAGAATATTTTAAATTTGTATATACATAAATATATAAGCATAATCTACTACTCTAAATAAAACACTGACATATAAACTGAACATGATTTTGATTGCAGCGGATTTCATAAAAAAAACCCTTTACCGTGATAATTATATTTGCTGTATAGATTACAACTAAGCGACCTAAGGTATAAATAAGAAGTGTAAGGAAATATATTGGATCTTGTAAATTTGAAAAAACGACAAGATTAAAAGGGATCAAATAAGACAAGCATACAAAAGCTAACGACGATGATCAGAAACATGATCCAATTTACGAAGACTGTACTGGATTTTAAGCGTTGTTGTTGCACATTAAAGGTGACAAAACTTTTGATTAGATTAGAATGAGTGATAATCTTAGTTAAATAAGGTTAGCGTAGATACTTAATAGAGTCTAAAGTGTTATAGAGAAGAGAAGATGATGATGACAATGTTGATGAAGATATAGCAGACATGAATATTTTGGACGATATAATTTTATTAAGACAGAGTTTAAACTCACCCTATTATTGCATCTAGCCAAAACGTCGATAGTCTACTCTTGGCCTCCTTTGCTGAGGACGAGGCGCTGATGAATGTAAACTAGATATACTATAGAACAGTACAACAATAATAAGTATTAAAAAGAATTGATACAAGTAAATCACTTTTTCATAGTCACTGGCGCTAATTTCTATATCGTTAAAAGACATTTTAAATATAAATTAAGTACATGAAAATTATTTGTTCACTGTAACACTTGACTGAAAGTTCACGATAGCTCGTTTCACTTTCCTGCAAAAAAAGAAATAATAAAAACGTAAACTTTTTTATACACAGTAATATATTTCATGTACATATAACTGCGTATAAAAAATATTGCTTATACTTATATATGTATGTGCCTTTAGATTTAGGCTTTAAGACGTTATTTATAATGCCTTACATTACATTATTTTTAAAACTTTTAATGGCTTTTAGTGACTCTTAGATATGTAAAAGAGTAATTTGTCCAAGTAAGAACCGGCATTGAGTAATTAAAAGTCGTGTAAAATAATATAAGAATTACAATCACAATTTAATAAATTGTAAAAATACTTTTACAATTAGTGTAAATTGCAAAACAACTATTTGACACACAAAGAGATAAAGAAGAAAGACTACAAGTTGCAAAAGCACCAAATGGAAGTACTGATAAAATTAGAAGCATAAAAATCAGAGAAAAAAAGAGATTGAAAACAACTTCATGGAAAACAACAACAGCTGTTGTGATAGGACTTGGAAAGCCCGAGGTTGCTCTAACCTATAGAATGAAAGGGGTGCTTTCGAAAGAAGGCGACATTTTAACAGAACAACCACACATATAGGCGGAACTCTACAAAGAGATATATGAATGTAATGATGCCTCTATCTCAAGTAACAGCAAGACGCTGAGTCTTGATATAGCTGATGGCGAAATCTGTATAAAAAAAGTTGAGAGTTCAAGTTGGACTTTTTGGTTTTTGTACATTTTATGCTGGAGATCAGGGGCGTGCATTTCTATAAATGCAAAGATTCACAGACAGACTGTGCTAGCCATAAGGATATACAATAATGCAAGACAAATCCGAAAGGTTGCTCCAGAAGGTCGAACGCGGTCTTAGACCATAAATAAGGTGTATAGATCAGATCTGATGATGGTATGATCACTAAAAAAAATTTTGGGCGTTAACCAAAAAGTTTTTTTGGACTCGATAAAGGCGTTTGAATTTGAGCGGACTCTTACTGCAGACTGTTAAGTGTCTTTATAAAGATCACTACGCCTGCGTGGAAGTAGAAGTTGGCCATCCGTCGTTGGATGTCAAACCAAGGTGACATACCTCGATACCGATGCGAAGAAATGAAAATGTAAATTTAAATAAATATTTATTTTCCTCGAGTCTGAATCGAACCCACAACTAATCGCGTTGACAGTCACAATTTGTGATCCTACGCCACGATTGGCCTCTATATATTTTTTGATTTAACAAAAACCATAAAGATATCTTCACGCTTTATCCCTAGCGGGGTAGTCAGAGAGAACAGAGCGCCAAATGCTATGGTATCTACATACCTCTTTCGCCCAATTAAAAAAGTGTTTTCGGAGGTCAACCAAGGTCTCCTCCTATCTCTCATGCCAATTACTTTTCCATCGTAAATTGGTTCTTTTTTTATTCTTCATGACTTATTCACTAGAAGTGCCCAAACCAGCTAAGTACATTCTTCTTCATTCACACCGTGGCATCCTCACTAGTATACCCGCCATTATATGTATCTCTTCATTCCGTATTTGATCAGCTGAGCTGACTCCGCGTATCCTACAATCGAAGAGATAGCATTTCCACGGCATTCATCTTTCTTTCATTCTTTTTCTGTAATACAGACGTTTCAGTGCCGTATAACAGCCTCGGTACCAACACTGCATTGTGTACGGCCAAACGCGCAGCTGTGCCTTTCCACATTCATCTCTACTAAACATACTTTTACTTTCATATTTGGGACGTATTTAAAAAGAATTCATACTTTTTAAAAAATAACCTAAACTATTCTTGATGTTAATCGTAGAAAGTTATTTAAGCACTAAGCTCACCATGTTTTTAGATAGTCTGAAAGTGAAAGGAATAGTTACTTCAGACTAGCTATAATTGACGGCGTTGAGTTCCGCCCGTTCCCGAATTCAGCGTAAATAGAGAGCGAAATGTGTTAACACTGTCTACCCTGCTACATGCGGGATACAGCGAGTAAATGAAAAAAAAACACATACCTGCGTTTAGTACACGTTTTGTCTTTGACGTCGCTGGCGTCCCATCTCAAGAGGACGTTGTATTAGTTTAAAATAGTAGACCAAATACCAAATAACTCCGACAGCAAAAATAATGACACACACATAGGCGGTTATGAACAGTTCGTCATCAGTAACGTTGTACAAATATTCTGGTAATGGTGGCATTGTGAAATATTATATGTTAAAGATTTGAAAATGATGTGTCCCCGATTTAAGAAAGGCTTCCGTTTCACTCTTCCACTTCACAAAAATATCACTTTTTCATTGGATGTTCGAAGCTGTTATTTCAGTTCCTGTGAAAAAAAAATTAAGTCAAGTAAATATACAAAGTATAACTTAAACTTAAAGTAAAGTCGTAAATTTATACATATACCCGAGGAAATGAAATATTTATTAACTAACTATATACATATTTTATTTTCTTCGCTCTGGTGTCCAGGCAAAGCGCAGCATTGAATTCCGCCACTCAACACGCAATGCCTCCAAAAAACTCGGCGGAAAGTGGAGAAAGGAGTGTATTAATATTAGGTTCCCTCTGCCTACCCTGCTGTGTGGTATATGTAAAATATATTTTATACATATATATATATATATATATATATATATATATATATATATATATATATATATATATATATATATATATATATATGTATAAAATATATTTTACATATACTCTCACCCTTAACGTTTATAATTAATATTCAATTTAGTATTTATCTAAAGACTGTATGTTACAGCAAGACCCATTTAAGATAAATAGACTTAACCGATATTTATTTACTAGCTGCCCTCGTGCGACTACGGCCGTTTGAAATTTTCGAATGATTATTTAAGAAAAAACCGACCAAGATCGAGTCGCACTGTCACCACAGGGGTTCTGTACCAATTTCAGGAATGTGATTTGGAAATATCTTATAGGTTTTGATGATGCGGCAAATATAGTTAAAAAAATTAAATTTGCACGGCATATAGGTACGTATATACACTTATTTAATAGGAAGGAATAAATTAAACAGAGATAACGATGATTTATGTTCAGTACTTTATTAATTTTATTATATATATTAGGAGCCAGAAAAACATAATATCATTTACATAACGCTGTGATGGGTTTTACATACTAAGTCAGATCTTCGCTTACTGATAACAAACTGTTTAATATAGGGTGTTAAGTTTAAACAGTTTTCTGACTGAGAAAATATTTGCTTCTCGATATAATTCAGCAGTTTTTGAAGCAGTAAAGGTTTATGTAGCAAAAATTTGAAAATACATCTCTGCGCCCGCCCTAAACGCAGCATTTAAAAAAAGATAAAATTAACTCTACAAGAGCAAAATAAACACTATTATAAGAAGAAAAATCTAGAATAGATCTAAATGTCTTAAATATATAAATTGTTTTCCTGATTCTGTTACACATAACACGTTGATGTGTTCCTTTCAAGTAAGAGTTTCATCCAATCTTACTCCCAGATATTTTATGTGAGTTTTATAATAAATATTTATACGGTTACACTGACTAATATTGAAACATTTCGTTATGTTCTTATTGAAACTGGCGGCTAACGGAAGATATCATTATGAGGAGCAAGTGTAATTAATAATACAGGTAGGGGGATTTCAATAAGATTTCTTAAAATAAGTCTGATGCCTTATCTTTTTATGACTGAACTGTGGACTGGTAGTCGCGAATCACAAAAAAATATTAATCGATAATTTAATGCTAAATACTAACATTCAGGACTTATACGAATGTAACCGCGCGTAATTTATATAACAATTGACGCGTTCTGCCAATTGAATATTATTTTCCGGAAAGAAATGGCTTAAATAATTGAATGAAAAAAAACGTTGTGTTATATTCTGATTTTGAATTAGCAAGAAAACTAAAAGTAATTACAGAATGTTTCAAATAATTTTATTTTAATGTTAACCGTATCTGAAGACCTCGGACCTAACCTATTTTGTATAAGTTAAGAAATTAATGAACATAAAAATATTATTATATAAATTTTGCTATATATAGCTATTAAAAAGATGTACTGTAATAAGAACATCAACGAGAACAAAGCTCGTTTGTTAAAGTTTAACAACGGATATTGTAATGGTAAAAATATTAATAAAAACAGTATTACCAACATCTTTTCAAATGTAAGAAGGTTTTTTCTGATTAATATATATTTGTATCTTCCAAAAATAAAAAAAAAATTAAAGCGTGTCCTTTCCTTTTGGACACATTATCACCAAGACAGAATCTTATAATGGGATAAAAATGGAGAGAAACACTCTAATTTGATCATCACGTACTCCTGTAGTCGACTTGATATTACTGAGCTGCCGACGATGATAGGAGATGTAACTTCTAACAGTTATTAGTGAGGAGATATTTTTTTAAATTTAATTATAGGGAGTTATACAAATAATAAGAATAAAATAAGTTATTCCCATAACCTGACGATATAATTTCTTGATTGCATATTATGGCAAGATTAAGACATGAACCGCCGATAGATCTTATAATTAACATCGAAAACATTAATATAAAACCGAGGCCACAAAGTGCGAATCGACGGATCGTGGGTTGGATTCCCATTCGAGAAAGTGAAGTATTTATTTAAATTTATGTTGTCATTTCTTGGCTCTGGTGTCGGGGAAAAGTAGTAAAAACACTACTACTAATAAAGAAAGTGTCGCTTAAGTTATCAGCCGATTCAAGTGGCTGATAATGTGGTTAGAGGGTGGTAGTTTTCTGACGGTTAAAAAAAATGGCGGAATTGAAAATAGTTTTGGTTTTGGAGCATAATTACGTGTACTGCTTAGAATGCTGTCAAAGGAGGAATCCTATTCAAATGCCTAATTTCAACTAAAACTTTAAAAACTTTGAAGTCTCAAATAGTTCTCTCAGTTATAAAAGAATCCAGGACAGTACGCGAAGGAACTAAAAAATCGTTGGCAGTAGTTTGATATAATATATATATTTGATATAATATATTAAGTCTGCATTATTGCTACTTTATGGCTCTGGTTCTTGTAAAAATTATGAATATTATTGTTTTTCTTTTCTTGCTTTATCTTACGCTTTCTAGCAGTAGTTATTACCATTGCTTATTGACTATTTCTTAAGTATATTTAAATTAAATTAGCTTCACGCTATAACCCGCACACAGCAGGGTAGGCAGAGGGAACCTAGTGTTAAGACACTCCGTTCCCTACTTTCTGCGGAACTCAACGCCGCGATTTGCCTCGACACCAGAGCGAAGAAATGAAAATATAAATTTAAGTAAATATTTCATCTCCTCGAGTGGGGATCGAACCCACAACCAGTCGGTTTTACAGTCCCACTTTGTACCACTGCGCCACGACTGGCCTCAAAATCTGGCTAAGTATATTTAAGTAGTAATATATATATATACAGCTATACACTACACAGCGGCGGCCATACACAACAATACATACATTATTTACATTTATATATAAATACATACATTTACACACAAATTCATATATGCTGGTATTAGGACACCAATTCGCCATATAATATTAATTTTAACGCCATAGATATTTTTATTGGCATAGAGATTTTAGGCCTGCATGTTAGTATCTTTATAAAATAAAATAAATCAAAAATAAATCAGCTTCACGCTGTATCCCGCACACAGCAGGGTAGGCAGAGGGAACCTAGTGTTAAGACACTCCGTTGCCCACTTGCTGCCGAATTCTGGAGGCATTGCGTGTTGAGTGGCAGAGCTCAACGCCGCGCTTTGCCTCGACGCCAGAGCGAAGAAATGCAAATATAAATTTAAGTAAATATTTCATCTCCTCGAGTGGGAATCGAACCCACAACCAATCGGTTTTGCAGTCACACTTTGTGCCGCTGCGCCACGACTGGCCTCGAGGTATCTTCTTAGTATCTTTATGAAAGGTATAATAGACAATCTCAAACATAAAAATATTCAAATTACAGTCACTTGACTGCAGACACTTTTAAATCTGAACCCAAGAAATTAGCAACCGAAAGGCGGTCAGGTAACTCGTCCCTAATTTAACTAAGTCAATAATAAATAACTATTTTTTGTATGTGTTGTCTTTACTACATTTCTGATCGGTATATTATCGTTCATGTGATCCTTTGATTGTTAACATTATGAGACCAAATTACTAATGTTCTATGTAGTATTTTTAAAGCTTACTTTTAAAAATATCTACGGAAGGAGATCATCTAGCTTCACCTGGCAGCACATACCTTTCGGTTTTGACAGTAAAAGAGTTTCCATTGCGCTCAATATGACAAACGCAATCTTCTACGAGATTCTTGTTGCGGGAACGTTAGTATTGAGAGTGGGGAGTTCGACTCATAGAATTTAAATCGATCGATTTGAGGTACGAAGAACTGACAGTAAAACAATGTGTAAAAGAGAGTGAGGGAGTGTAGATATCGTCAGTCATTTACAGTGAGCCATTTAAGCTGAGTATGACATAGAATTACGTAATCAAATTGTCGCAATCCAAAGATGAATTGAATTATGAAGTTTCGCATCCGTTCAAGCGTATTTAGTAATTCTTGAGATAAATCTAGGTAACACGAGTCAGCATAATCTAGTATACGCAGACCAAGAGTTTGAGCCAATGATATTTTGGTCTTTAACTGTAGTAGGTTCTTTAATCTTCTTAAACTTCTTAAAACGCACAAGATCATACGACTAAGCTCGGCAGTTTGAGGCGACCAGGAAAATTTACTGTCCATTCTAATTCCCAAATTCTTAACACTATCACTAAATTGTAAGCAAACATTATAAAAAAATATAAGAGAAATGGTAAGATAAGGATATAATGTGGAGACAGAGTATTAAAAAAAATGGAGAACAGTAAGGAAGACGGGCACATTTCCTTGTAGAACGCCAATGCTTAAATGACATTAAGAAGTATGTTTCTCGTCAAGCTCCAATGCTTTGAGTGCAGCTGTATGAGGAAAACCATTCAACGTCTTTTGGAGAAATGTTAATGGACCTTAAAATGGCTAAAAGTATATAGAAATCAACTGTATTAAACACATTAGAAATATCCAATAACGCAAGTGCAGTAATGCTTTATCTAATGTCACATTAAAAAAACTTGACATAAGATAGGAAGAAAAACAACATTTTAAAAACTAACCCACAACTACAGTGAACATTGTCAGACTCTCGCTTCGATAACGAAACGTATTTTAGACGCTATATTCCGCACAAAGCAGTGTCAGAGGGATACTAGGAACCTAGTGTTAAGTTACTCCGTTCTCCACTTTTCGCCAAATTCTGGAGGTATTGCATGTAGAGTAACGGACCTCAACACCGCACTTTGCCTCTTTACTAGGACTAGGAATTGAAAACATTAAATTTCATTCCCTCGAGCAAGAATCGAACCCCCAAGATAAGGCGTCTACAGTCGAATGCCTATGCCGTGTGTCTGAAATATTTTTTATGAAATTTAATGGTGGCCATTCTGCATCGAGCATCAACAAAATCACGTAAACCGAATCAGAAATCTCGATATGATATGTGTATTATATACAGGATTGGTAGATAGTGAATTTTATTAATTTTGAGGAAAATATGTTATTACTTAAATACGAGATGAAAATATTTTAAAAGTTAAAGGAACAATAATTTTTGTCCATTAATTTGAAAATTATATCCTGTGAAATAATTTTCAAGATTTATACTTTGTCAATCAATTACAAAAAGTACAATTTTCAGTCGAGTTCACGTTTCATAATAAAATAGGCCAAAAAAATAAGTATCAAAAAATATAAAAATACCAATAGTCGGTTAGTTAAAAAAAATACAAAGGCAAAACACTAGGCTGCTATAGAGGATAATGCTTTAGGTTTCACTAAAAGCAAAGCTTTTAATTTTCACAATGAATTTACGCTGAGCTAAATAAAGCTTTAGAGTTCACCTGCTCGGAGTTGAACCATATTACATTTATTAATAAAGTTAAATCAAAATAGTGACATGCACGCCGTCGTATATATGTAAAATGTGTATTACTTTTAATAATAATAATATATATTTTTAATATTATTATTTATAGATAAAATTTTCATAAATTCTAAGTGATAAAAGAATTTTATTTAATTAGACAGAAATATTAACTAAATATATGCTTAATTGAATCTCAAAATACGCCGGAACATAAGAGATTAATATGATTTGTCAGTTGTACGGCTGTATAGTTATATTGTAAGGCTCAATAAGGGCCAAATTCAATTACAGTCGAGCTACCAGGTTCATAAAATTCATAAGTTTTGAGATTTTGCAACCCCTTTGGATAAATTATTTATATTAGCGACCGGCTCGGCACCTGCTTAAACTACATAATTATTATTTTACTAATCGAAAGTAATGCTATTTTATTTTTCTAATAATAATATTAATTAAATCAACTCTACGCTGCGGGATACCGCACATAGCAGGGTAAGCAGATGGAACCTAGAATTAACACACTCCGTTCTCCACTTTACGGCGACTACTGTAGGATATATTGCGTGTAGTATATTGCGTGTACTTAACGCCACGCTTTGCCTCAACATCAGTGCGATACAATGAAAATATAAATTTAAATAAATATTTAATTTCATCAAATGTGAATCGAACCCATAACCAGCCTCGTTTACAGTGCGCCATGACTGACCTATATATCTTGAAATATCTGAAGCATTCTGTATTGACGAGCGGATCATGAAATAATCAGAAAGAAGTTTATTTATTCACCTGAAAAAAGAGCGTAACAGTCTTTTATCTGGTGGCGACAAGGCTTGTGCTTTTAAAAGTTTTGGTAAACATATACATATACTTTCGGCATTGTGTGACTAAATTAGACGCTACTTTCCAATTGTTATACATTTTGTAATAAAAATATTATTCTTTCTATGTATGGAATAATACTATTAAAATTTTATAAATATCATCCTCTCTTGCTATTTGCAATAGTTCTAAGCGAAAATTTGGAATGTTTTTGTACCCATTGTGATTAGACTGATTCACGCGACATCTAGTTTCATAATGTGATTAAGTATTTAATTTTTAAATTAATCAGATCATTAGCATTTTGCATGCATGCATGAGCATGTCAACTCTAATAACTTCTGCACGACCAATTAGTTGTCTAAAAGATACATTTTTATACTACGACAGTCCTTTATCGTTGTATTTACTCGATTTTCCATATATGCTTGTTAGCGTTTGAAGGCGCCGTGGCGCACGGACACAAATGTACGACGTTAACGACGTTAAGACTGCTGTTGTGGGCTCGATTTCCATTCGGAGGGACGGAATATTTAATTATATGTGACGTGACGTTAACCTCCATCACTTTATACAAAATGCTTTAAAAATTGCTAAAAAGTGTGGAACAAACGTGTCTTAGTCGAGTTTTAAGACTAAGTGATAAAGCGTGAAGATAAAAAAAGCGCGTGGAACATCAACTACATTTAAAAAAAAATTAAAGTTATTTGATTTTTAATTAAAATTTCTAAAGAGCTGTTCTCGGTGATACGTAATATATTTTGAAATATACTCGTAATATATCTTGGAATCGTGCGTACAGCAATGTAAATAAAATTAGGCTAAATCCTAAAGAGTGAACCTAGTGTTAAGACACTCCGTTCCCCACTTTCTGCCGAATTCTGGAGGCGTTGCGTGTTGAGTGGCAGAACTCAACACCGCGTTTAGCCTCGACAGAAAATGGAAATATAAATTTAATATTTCATCTCCTCGAGTGGGGATCGAACCCACAACCAGTCGGTTTTACAGTCACACTTCATGCCGCTGCGCCACGACTGGAATTTAAAAAAAAATACCCATAGGCAATTAAAGATCGAACACGGATTTAAAATCAATGTGCTGTACGAGAGGTGATTTTCGAGATAAAAGAAAAAATATACATAAAAGTATATTTTTTATTTTATATCGCACTTACATACCAATTTATTATTAAATTAAATATTGACATTTCATCGAATAGTCCATGGGCACACATGTCCATAAAATTAAAAAAAAGTCCATATAATGTCCACAATATTGATAGTTAAACATAATTTTAAGAATCTCATATTATTAAAAGCTACTACTAATATATTTGTACTAAGACCTGCGCCATTCAATACGCTTATAATAAATAATACGCTTGTAAGCTGGAGTTCACTGAAACGCGATAGTGTTCTCTACGGGCAGTCCTTTAGGATACATATCAATATTATTAATAAACCAATCGCTTATCAGTCGTAAATTATTGATTTTTGCAGACACTAAATCATATTTTAAAGACCACCAGTTAAACTAATCATTTTTTTATTTGAAAATTTTGTAATTTCCATTTGAAAATTTTTAAATGAATCTACTTTGAAATTAGTATTCAAAAGTGATTGTTGTATTCAAAATCACCTAAGTTAATTAATTTGCCTTCCATATATTTATTTATAAATAAAATTTGCAATAACTTTAAATGTTTGTATGAGCTTATTACTGGGTATATATTACTGCTGAAAGCTGTAAACATTTGAAAATTTGCTTACGTAATATTAACATGAATTTCTCATTAGAGTAAATTAAATAAATAATTAAGTAGTTTGACTGGACGAAGTAAAAGTACATATCAATCTGTTTATTAGTTTCACTGTATCCCAGCATAACAACATAAAAAATAAAAATAAATAAATAAAAATAAATCAGCTTCACGCTGTATCCCGCACACAGCAGGGTAGGCAGAGGGAACCTAGTGTTTTTAGACACTCCGTTCCCCACTTTCTGCCGAATTCTGGAGGCATTGCGTGTTGAGTGGCAGAACTCAACGCCGCGCTTAGCCTTGACACCAGAGCGAAGAAATGGAAATATATATTTAAGTAAATATTTCATCTCCTCGAGTGGGGATCGAACCCACAACTAGTCGGTTTACAGTCACACTTTTTGCCGCTGCGCCACGACTGGCCTCAACATAAAAAATAACATGAAAAAAAGCACAACCTATTGCTTTGAACGATTGAGGTATTAAATTTCAGTCTGTTTGAAACATAAAGTTCAGCATAGCACCGTGCTCTTTCTTACAAGGCCGACAAACAGGACATTTTAAATACAAATACGTACTACGTACGTATTTTAAATACGTCGTATACGTTAGTTTAAAGCACCACGATAGTGTTAATACGAAAATAAAAAAACCTAGAGCAAATTATAATTCCAGCGGCCGTTTAAATCTACAAAATAATTGATTTAAAGTTCTGATAAGTTATTCTCGTCTACATGCCAATATTTCGTGCGTATCCGGTACCCGTAACCTAATTGAACCTCGATCACGTCGTGTAATTAATTAATGAAATTTTATCGTTTTATCCGTAATTGCGTTTATTTTAAAAAACTCACTTACGTTTGATAGATTGAAAATCTTAATAGCGCTTGTTCTTGTATCTTAATAATGTACTGTTTGTTCTGTATAGTGTTTGTTGTTTTAGTAAGTGAGTTGTTGGTATTATATTAGTATTTGGTAAAATATTTAACGTCCAAATGTACTTTACATACACAAAAGTTCCAGATTTATCTATTTCTGTAGCGACAATTTATAGAAATTACGTGTAATTACTATTTTATTATTTTACGTGCAAGTCATATACTGTCATATTAGGTCCTGACATATAAAATAGGCGTTTGGTATGAGAGGAAAAATAAGTCGAATATTTTTACCATAATATTTTTATTTAATCAAAATATTAAGAAACATTATTATCTGTGCACTTTTTCCATCTCATAGGTAGTTTATTGATCCCTTTACTAAAAAATCATTCGGGCCAATTCCAATAACATTTTTTAAAGCGGCTTTGATTGCCTCATTGAAGTAGATTTTTTTCCTTTGCAATAAATTATCCAAATTTCGAAAAAAAAATGTAATTTGTTGGAGCAAGATCCTAGGAGTAGATGGATGTCTTAGACATTCCAATTGAAGTTCTTTTAATTTTAAATTGAAGACCAGCCTCGGTTGTTTAACAACTTTTTTACTATGCCGTCTGCCGTAATCATCTGGCCAGATTCGAGAAAACTATAATGAACAACACAACACAACACAACACAAGTACTTTTTTGGGTCAATTTTCGTTTGGGACTGGATTTGGCTGGCTTGCCAGGGTCCTAGGAGTGCTTCAAATGATTGTAGAGAATCCACTTTTGATCACAGGTAATGTATTCCATTTTAAAACCCTTCATTATTATGCCACTAAAGTAATGTAACGCAACATTCGACGCGTGTTTACGAGTTTGCTTCACTCCATTCCCACCCTTCAAACTTTTTAATCTTCCTAATTTACTTGAAGTGGATTAAAACAGTTTCAGCCGTAGTCTGCAGTTTGCTCCGACGTGGTTTGCGATGGATTCGCTTCCACAATACCCTTCAACTCTTCATTATCTACTTTGGTCTCAACAAATTTCCTAGAATGAAAACTAGAACGAAAACGTTGGACCAAAAACGCACTGTGTTTTTCTGTGTTTCCCTACTGTCATACACATCATTAACCTTTCGGGCCGTTTCTGTAATACCACGATGGAACTTGTACTCGTAAATAATGTGATATTTCAAGTTTTCCATTTTATAAACTAGGTGACGCAAACGAAAAAAAACTAAACTAAACGCAAAAATATGTGTAAATAGCTTCTGTTTTGTTGTTAATCCGGCTTAAAGAAGTTTTTTTTTAATTTCATATCCAATGTACAGAATTGAGCCCTTTTATAACTTTCGTAAGAGGGCAGTCGTGGCACCGCGGCACGATGTGCAACTGTAAAACCGACTGGTTGTGAATTCGATCCCATTCGACACACACAGGAGATGAAATATTTACTTAAATTAATATTTCGATTTCTTCGCTCTAGTGTCGAGGTTAAGCGCGGCGTCGAGTACACGCAATGCCTCCAGAATTCGGCATAAATTGGGAAACGGAGTGTCTTAAGACTAGGTTCCCTCTGCCTACCCTTCTGTGCGCGGGATACAGCGTAAAGCTGATTTAATTTATACCTTTCGTTATACACTTTATATCTCTCATTGAATATGAATTTTGACATTTTTGGCTGTCTATCTGTTGTCCTATCAAACAAAAAGTAAGGCTCGGATTTTGATTTCTTTATGTTATATAGCTATTAGTCCTCGGCAACATGTCGTTGATCGTCGGATTAACCGTGGTCCCTTCTTCATAGTTGAGGACCGTACGTACCCATTAATTTTACTCCCTACATGATCCTACATTTAGCGATTTTCAGGGATTTAGAAGACATTTGGGAATTTATGATATTTGTGAAAAATTGTAAATACTTTTTCTACAGACTGTGAAAGTTAATATTAACTACCATCCAGGTGCATAAACCAATTCACGATCGACCCTGATATTGTAAAGCTATCCTAGCTTTCAATATCAAAATATTTGTACTCTACAAACATTGTCCGACTAGTGAGAAATGCAAAAACAAACTTAAATACCTAAACAAATAGTTTTAAAGATAATTATAATTCTCATAACAAGAATAATGTTTACTACTTCATGGTTCAAATACATTATTTAATAAGATGTTGTCATTGTGCTAACCTTTTGAAACTTTTAGAAATTATTCTTCACAAATACCATTGAGGCCAGTCGTGGCGCAGCGGCACAAAGTGTGACTTTAAGACCGACTGGTTGTGGATTCGATCCCCACTCGAGGAGATAAAATATTTACTTAAATTTATATTTCCATTTCTTTGTTCTGGTGTCAAGGTTAAAGCGCGGCGTTGAGTTCTGCCACTCGACACGCAATGCCTCCATAATTCGATAGAAAGTGGGGAACGTAGTGTCTTAACGCTAGGTTCAGGTTCAGGTTAGGAATACAGCGTAAAGCTGATTTAATTTTAATTTTAAATATCAATAATTTTTAAATTACTTGTCATCACCACTATTTATTTTTTTGGCTACAGCTAAGTTATTGTTAGTATTTAACTTGAAAAAAAAAACGTTTCTATGCTAATTCCAACATATATTGAGTTTTTAGTTTTTAGACTTTTGTACGATACAAACACCTATTTTTTAGATAAGATGAAAAAGACAAGGCAGACGAACGTACGCCCACGCCCCGTTGCAACACCAGAGTAGCTACAGGTAGAGTTGAGGTGCCTTTCGAAGGTACCTCTGTCGTATCGACCTGGAAACACTGCTGTAGGTAGGCCATTCCACAATTGCATGGCGCATGGATTGAAGTTACTACGAAATTGCACAGAGGAGGGTACTCCTCCACGTATCCAGATAATGTGGATAACTAGCTGAATTAGCTATATGAAGGAATATATCACGATCACAGACTTTATAGTCGGGCTGTATTTGATTTTTTTTCGAGAATCCGTTTTTCCCGCACATCAATATCTCAAATTCTCAAATATCTGCTGATTCTCTAAAACCGCTCACCTTAAACGGAGGATTCGTAATATCAATTTTCATGTGTAATTCATCGCGGCTACGATGTATGAGCTTCGCTATTTTTTTTTATCGTAATAAGTTTTTTTGTATTTCTTTCTTTATATATATTTATTTAGATCTAACTTTATCAAATACTTTTTTATACAATCACAACACCAAGTGTGTGTATTATTTTAAGGCTGTATCCCGCACACAGCAGGGCAGAGGGAACCTAGTGTTACACACTCCGTCCCCCACTTCTGGAGGCATTGCGTGTTTAGTGGCGGCATTCAACGCCGCACCTTCACCTCGACAATAGAGCGATGAAATGGAAATACAAATTTAAGTAAATATTTCATCTCCTCGAATGGAGATCAAACCCACGACCAGACGATTTATCGGCACACTTTGTGCCCTTGTACCACGACTGGCCTTACAAGGCATTTAGACGAGTTTATGTATTTCATATCTTCTGTACTTTTTATATTATATGATAGAAAGGTTTGTTTGTTTAAACGCACTATTCTCAGAAACTACTGGTTCGATTTGAAAAATAATTATTTTTTATTGAGAAAGGCCATAAGGCTATAACATAACGCTAATATATATTGAAGTATATATATACGTTTTTTTAACATTTTATAATTTGTGTAAAGAAATTTGTTGAAAAAATGCGAAAACTTGAAATGTTAAAAGGTAAAGGTAATAATCGGTATAGCCGTGCAAAAACTGAATTGGCAGATATAACGGAATTATTTGGCGTTAAAAGTTCGAAATAAAAGTCCGCGACAACATATTTATTAAGAATAATACACCCTAACCATATTTATGTTACAAACAAATTTTAAATTGATCAAAATTGCCTTTACAGCTTTGTAAAAAATTAGAAGATATCACAGATTTAGAACACGGGAGCATAGTGGTCGTCGCGTGATGCGTAGAATTCGCGGGGTTAAGAGGACGCAGGTATGGGTGCGGGCCCGAGGCGCGTACCTATAGTACCAGATAGGTACTACCAGACTGATACTAATATATTAAAGCGGAAGGGTTTGTTTCTTTGTTTAATCGTTAAGATGTCTCTGAAACTATTGGTCGGATTTACTTTTTGTTTCTTTTGTATGAAAGCTTATAGACTATATAACATTACGGTTTAATTAACATTAAATAATTAAATAATAATAATTAGGATCGCCATCGCGTGCGCTGCAGAAAGAGCTAAATATATGTAAGTACATTGTACAACAATCACATTCAGTTCAATTAGTTCTTAAATAAAGTTCGCTAGTACCCATATTTATAAATAAATACGTCTCAATAAGACATTTTGTGACAAAAATAATTGAAAATTGCAAGGTGATATTTCAACGTCTTTTATTTGAAGAAAATATAGAAACCTACAAGCGAAAGTTATCCCATTTACATTTACACAAGGAAATTTATTGAAGATAATGTTTGGTTTTTATACCATGTACGTATACTTTTGAAAAATATGTAAAATTAAAATAATTCAACGCTCTGTTTACGGCTGTAAGCATAGGCTGGAGTACAACGGGGGGCGCCGGCGCCTGTTTGCCTGCTTTCACATCAATTTTATGGCAAATGCAGCAGAATAAAATAATTATTATTTTGTGGTACGCGGGTAAAGCCGCGAGCGGGCCGTTAGTTATCTATGCTATTATTATAAATCATGTTGACAAAAATAGTTTTATGTTAAATAGTCCATTTATCAAGGAAAGCCATAATATAAGTATTTCTTCTCTTTAAATGTGTCATACACAACTCTAAATTGATCTAATATATAAAATTTATTATTTTTTTATTATGTTATATTATATTTTTATTTCAGCTGTCGTCTATTAGCCTGGTTAAATCAAATATTCCGCGGCTGCTAATCTTGCGGTAAAATTCTAGGCCTATTTTGTATATATTAACAAAACATAGTTCAGCGAAGCGCAGTAAGATAGATAAATATACGCAAGTTTAATTTATTCATTTTTTATTATATTATATTATATTTTTATTTCACCTGTCGTCTATTAGCCTGGTTAACTCAAATATTTCGCGGCTGCTAATCTTGCGGTAAAATTCTAGGCCTATTTTGTATATATTAACAAAACATATTTCAGCGAAGCGAAGTAAGATAGATAAATATACGCAAGTTTAATTTATTCATTTTTTATTATATTATATTATATTTCTATTTCAGCTGTCGTCTATTAGCCTGGTTAACTCAAATATTCCGCGGCTGCTAATCTTGCGGTAAAAATCTAGGCCTATTTTGTATATATCAACAAAATATAGTTCGGCGAAGGAAATAAGATAGATAAATATACGCAAGTTTAATTTATTCATTTTTTATTATATTATGTTATATTTTTATTTCAGCTGTCGTCTATTAGCCTGGTTAACTTAAATATTCCGCGGCTGCTAATCTTGCGGTAAAAATCTAGGCCTATTTTGTATATATCAACAAAATATAGTTCGGCGAAGGAAATAAGATAGATAAATATACGCAAGTTTAATTTATTCATTTTTTATTATATTATATTATATTTTTATTTCAGCTGTCGTCTATTAGCCTGATTAAATCAAATATTCCGCGGCTGCTAATCTTGCGGTAAAAATCTAGGCCTGTTTTGTATATATCAACAAAATATAGTTCGGCGAAGGAAATAATATAGATAAATATACGCAAGTTTAATTTGTTCATTTTTTATTATATTATATTATATTTTTATTTCAGCTGTCGTCTATTAGCCTGGTTAACTCAAATATTCCGCGGCTGCTAATCTTGCGGTAAAAATCTAGGCCTATTTTGTATATATCAACAAAATATAGTTCGGCGAAGGAAATAAGATAGATATATATACGCAAGTTTAATTTATTCATTTTTTATTATGTTATATTATATTTTTATTTCAGCTGTCGTCTATTAGCCTGATTAAATCAAATATTCCGCGGCTGCTAATCTTGCGGTAAAAATCTAGGCCTGTTTTGTATATATCAACAAAAGATAGTTCAGCGAAGCGATATAAAATAGATAAATATAAGCAAGTTGCCATTATTCTTTAAAAATAAATGTTTTGTAGCAAACTAGATTTAATGTTTTTAGCGTTATTAAAAGTGTTATTCCACACTTAAAAAAGAAGCGCAGATTTTAATCTCTACAAAATATTACTTCCAATGTTTTTTGTTTATGATTATAAGTTGTTCTTCTTGTAATTTAAAATATTATCTAATTCTGTTCTCTAATTCTTGCTAATTTATTTAATAGTATTGTCTTCAGAATGGATTAGTTTTCAAGAATCCAGTACGGAGAGAAGAGAAGATGAGTCCACCTAAATATTATTTATTAATTGTGCAAAGAAAAATCTATTCTGACTCAATATTAAAATCATGTATTTTCAAAATAAAAAAAAGCTTTATCTAATTCTGAGCAGTACTACACAGCAGCAGCAGCAGTACTTAGAAGAGAAAAGTTTTTAATTTTTCTTCTAAGCTAATAATAATTTATATTCATTTTAATTAATATTAGTTTAATTGAAAAGTACTTTAATTGAAAAGTAGTACTAAAAGTACCCTCCGTTAGTAAAAGTACCCGTGGGAAAAGTATACATTAAATCCGCGTCTTATTGTTGGGTTTTTTTTGTATTACAATATATTGAAATATATTTAATTCAAATATCGTTTTTAAATAATAAATTATGTTATTTATAGTCGCAATGCATTTAATAAAATATTCTTTAGTTAATTTAAAATACAATGAAAAATATTTTTTCTAGGCCTAATTAGATAATATTTAATATCGGACCGTCGGACTTAAAAAATATACAGAAATACAATTAAGGGAAGGTATTTTCCATATACTTACCATTATATGCTCTTCCGGTAACATTTATTTTATATACGTTCGAAATTTAAGAATTTATTTTTAGAAAAAAAAAAAGTAAAAAAAATAAATACAAAAAAAAATTAAACTAAATTCTAATGACACTTTTTATAGTTGATCAAGAAAAAGCTAGCAATTAATTAAGAAAAATAACACTCCAATTCTACTCTGATAAATATAATTGGGAATACCGGACGCGCGCGCTAACTACGTAACGTGTGCAACATGCACTCCTGAAATGTAGAATGACAGCTAGGCTCTGAATATTCCAGACCCTAGGATGTAATTAGTCATGTCCACGCAACAGGTATCGATGATATCGATGGAAATGTTATTTTCACTATGAATTATGTCGATATTTTATTTATACTTATATTATTATTATTTTTTTTTGAAAAAAATTACAAATGATAAGAAATAATATCAAAGTATATCGTATTATCTAAATTAGTCAATTTAAATAAGTCTTATATTTAATTTATCAAGATATATGTATATCTGTTTTATTTTGATCTTGTTAGATCTGATATTTTTTGTGCATACGATTTTATTTAAATCATAATTTTCTAATTTTTTTTAAGATTTCGTCACTTTTTGAGATCACTTTGTTGTCCGTCCGTCCGTCTGTCATGACTATTTTTCTATTTTTTATAACGAGTGAAGGTATCAAGTTGAAATCAATTACTTAGGGGTTTAAAAGCCGGCAACGCACCTGTAGCTCCTCTGGTGTTGCACGGGGTCGTGGGCGGCGGTAATCACTTACCATCAGGTGACCCGAACGCTCGTTTGCCTTGTCTTTTATTTCATAATTTCCTATATTTCATAAACAAAAAAAATAGAGTTAATGTTCCTAAGCCAATCAAAAGATACAGCCGTTTATGCAACAAATTTTCTAAACTCGCAAGGGAATCAAAACGTACAGGATACTTCCCGTGGACCTACAGTTATAAATTTGACAAGAAGTGAAAATTTGCAGTACAAATATAGGAAAGACTACAAAAAGTTAAAATTTATTATATATTATATATTCATTTATTACATTTTATACAAAATGACAAAATGAGACTTATGCAAACTTGAGTTTGTAAAGTCCAAATGAATCTCCCCTTTGACATACAATCCAGAAATTCGTACGAGACCTTCCGGTAACGGTTTTATTTTATAAATATTAATATTTGTATTCAATTCTATTATCGATATCATGTAAAACTTCTACACTAGAGCGCGCGCATAGGTTTCCACCTCCCGCCCCCTTTTGCAACAATCTTTTCCTCGAAAAACTTGCTACTAATTATTTTATTATAATAATTGTGTTATATTTTTTATAAAATACACAAAAAAAATATGATATATATATATATATATTATATCAGAATAGCGCTCTGTTTGCTCCCATTAAATGAGTCCGTCTAGGGGATTATTTCATATACTCTGTACTTAGGTACTGACGCTACATGCCCAATGCCTGAGGTACGAAAATAGAACACAATCTGGTAGCAATTTCAAAGGGACGTATATTGGAGTTATTTAGTTGAGAATATTCCATATTCATCATGTTCCGGAAAGTGTTACTATTTGCATATATGATACATATGTACATCGTACATACTCCATATCTCGTACTAATGTGAGTAATGGGCATTGAATTAAATAGTTTTTTTTTTCTAAATATGACATCATGCGATCAGCCGTAGTATCTATGAGCACATAGGCTAATGACTATATGTTTATCCATCTATCCTGATTGGAAATATCTATCGTTATTTTTAGGTGGTGTATGATTCAGGGACGCTAGCTGTCCAGCTACATGTATAGTTCACCCCATCCTGAAGAAAGGCGATGGTTCCGATCCAACAAACGACGATCCAACATTGAGAGAGTAGTTTACACCAAGACGCCTATTAATCCGGCATCATATGGAGTACTGTTCTAATCTCGGAGCCAGTAGTATACCACAGTAACAGCTTGCATCACTTGATCGCATATAACGTAAACATAAACTCTTAAATTTTTGGGTATTCGCGAACAAACAAATGGCCAGACAAAGGGACAGGCAGCGATACAAAAAAAAGTGCTCAGTGGTTTACAGTCTCTGTTCAATTCAAATCAATACATTTACTGACTTAATTCATACATAGATGTTATATCAATCGGAAAAACACGTCATTAAGGGCCGAATTTCGAAAAAACAACCAGTTTCACAATTAATTTCAAAATCCTGTCTTCGGTCCTAAAAGAATCCATGTGCAAAATTTGTCACTTCTAGCACTTGTAGTAACGAAGTTTAATACTAACCTACCAATATACTATCAACCCTAAAAACAGTCCTTTAGTCACTAAGCACTTATAAATCACTTATAAAGCCCAAGTAAAAATTAAAACTCCTTACACTTTCACTACAAAGATTTCGTGAAGATTGATTGAATAAATAAACATGTCTTGACACTAGGATTCCTTTGTCTACTCTGTTTAAATGCGGGATACACAGATAAATTAAAATAATGGATGGATTACAATGTTTGTAGCAAATTTAGAACAATTTCATCAATATGTATGTAACCATCGTTTTTATGCGTTAACTAATAGCTCAGAACTACATTTTTTAAGCTCACGTACGTGAGTTCGAACTAAATCGTAGGCTGTGTGAAGTGCATATATAGATTACACGTGCATTTTTCAAATCTACATATACGTGGTGTTATTCCGTGTCATGGTTCAGGGATCATGTCCAGCGAGCAAAAACCATAACTGCAATATGAGAACTAAATCTTTTATGAATTTTTTTTTATAAATTACTTTTAAGTTTTGATTTGCTCTTACATTCAAAGATATTATTACTGAACTTAATCTAAGACATCATCAGATTATTCATATTTTGTAATAAACATACGTTATACATATTTTCATATAGGTCAGTCGTGGCGCAGGGGCACAAAACCAACTGGTTGTGGGTTCGATCCCCACTCGAGGAGATGAAATATTTACTTAAATTTATATTAACATTTCTTCGCTCTAGTGTCGAGGCAAAGCGCGGCGTTGGATCCGCCACTCAACACGCAATGCCTCCAGAACTCGACGGTAAGTGGGGAACGGAGTGTCTTAACACTAGGTTGCCTCTGCCTACCCTGCTGTGTGAGGGATACAGCGTGAAGCTAATTTTATATAAATATTGAGATTGCTCCTTTAGCATAGTATGGCAACTAAGGTAAGAAGTATTGTAAGTATAACCATAATACCTGCGATGTACGCTTTGAAGATGTACTGAAGCCGCGATCAAAGACGATGTTTAATAGGGATTCGGACATACATTGTGCACTCGCAACTTGAAATGAAAAATATCGTTATTTTAAATACTTCGCAAAATGAAATACTTTCTTTATTTTCATTTAAACAACATTATATATTTTTTTTATTATTATGTTTAGTTGTACATTGTATCCCGCACGTAGTAGGGTAGGCAGAAGGAACCCGGTAACCTACTGTTAAAAAACTCTGTTTCCATTACGACAGTTATGTTTCCTCACTTTCTAACAAACTCTTGAAACATTGCGTGTGAAAATGAAAATATTAAGTATTTCATTCCCCCAATTGGAAATTGAACCCACGACCGTCGCGTTGACAGACACAGACTAGCGGCACTAGCGCCAGGACGGCCTTATCAAGTTTATGTACATAGAAATAACATTCTGATCTTGCACTTTCTTCAACATAGTAAAAATAAACTAGTCTAGTCAAGAATCAAAACGCTCCGTTGCCCGGTTTAGATAGCTAAATTAAATTAATTTCAATAAAGCTAATCTTTATCGAGCTTACAGTCAGACGTTCCCACTTCACAAAGAGGGACTATTTCGATGAAATTGTAATTCCATTTATCAATTAACTAATCAAAGAGATATGCATCGTTGGACTTAGTCGTCGTCTAAATTGTTAATAAAAAAATAAAAGGATATGCCACGGACGACAAAGAAGGCTTATTACAAAGAGGGCTTATACAGGTAATTTGTTGTGCACTTTTTGCTCTCACAACCATTGAAAATGAATATGTTTGCCGTACCTACCTGTTGCAATATACGTGAGCCGCTGGCCGTGTGCAAAATAGTATTATTAAAGGAGACTCGATCAAACATAATAAATTATATTTCGTTCCTTATTAATTAATTACATTTTTTTATGTATGTAGGTATATTGTCAATTTTTTGGTTTGTTTGTTTTTGGTCATTTGCAATGCAATTAAAGGTTATCCATTAAAACATGAATTAAAAACTTTTTACCGAAATTTTTATGTCACCGCAAATCGTTGTGTCATGTCTGTTACGCCTCTATCTATATTTCTGCTCTCTCCTCTTCTTCTGGTCCTGCTAGACAAAAACTTTTATGTTATCCATACGACCTTCTCGATCAACGTAATTAATTTATAATAATCTTTTAATCAGCTTCCCGCACATAGAAGAGTAGGCAGACGGAACTTCGTATTAAGACACACCGTTCTCTACTTCCTGCCGAATTCTGGAAGCATTGCGTGTTGAGTGGCGGAACTCAACGCCGTGTTTTGCCTCGACAGTAAAGCGTAGAAATGAAAAGGTAAATTTAAAGAAATATTTAATTTACTCGAGTGGGAACCAAACCCACAACCAATCGCGTTGATAGTCACAATATGTGTTGTATGTCTGTGTCACGACTGGCCTTTCAATGGCAATTTAAATTCAACTATTCAAATATGTATTTTATACAAATTCTTTATATGAAAAATATATATGTATATTTACAATTTTTTATTAAAAACGATATATCCACAGAATTATATTCACAACAAAAATAATGAACAAAGTAATAAATGTTACTTTTTCATATGAAACAGTTTTTATCAAAAACATTCCTTTGACTGGTAACCCGAGGCACGCTGCTATATTAAATTAATGGACTCGATGACATTCGCTGTAATATTGCAGAGGTAAATCTGGGGTATTGATACAGGACGAATATCGATAACAATATTTTTTTTCATTAATATTTTTTTAAAAGGCATGTCCTATATAATATTATGATAGCAAATAAATTGTATCTTGTCCCGTTTGGAGTTTGACGTTACTACGTTACATTAAAGAACGTAGGCAAATAAAGCTACTTTAAAAATAATAAAATATTCATAACTAAAAGAATAAAGGCTTTACTTACAAAAAGTTATGATACCATATCCAAAACAAATTTGAAGTGGGAGGCAAGTTAAACATTAAGTAAATTTGATTTGGTTAATTTTTCACCATCGGGCGCTAGACCAAATATCACCTAATAGCGCAGTGCCAGCTGAAACTAGAGGCCAGTCGTAGCGCAGCGGCACGAAGTGTGACTGTAAAACCGACTGGTTGTGGGTTCGATCCCCACTCGAGGAGATGAAATATTTACTTAAATTTATATTTTCATTTCTTCGCTCTGGTGTCGCGGCAAAAGCGCGGCGTTGAGTTCTGCCACTCAACACGCAATGCCTCCAAAATTCGGCAGAAAGTGGGGAACGGGGTGTCTTAACTCTAGGTTCCCTCTGCCTACCCTGCTGTGTGCGGGATATAGCGTGAAGCTAATTTAATTTTTTTTTATTCCCTCGTGGGGATCGAACCCACAACCGTCGGGTTACAACCACACCCCTATGCCTCTACATCACGACGACCTCGACAATATTGAAAATGCAACAAATGAACACGAGTAAACGCTCAATATCGATCAGTCAGGCATGCAACAGGCGAGCTTTGCAAACCGGGAGCGACCTCACTCGTATCGTAATAAAATGTAGCAGATTCCAAGTAAATATTAAAATGCAAATATTTTATATCTATATTTATAATATTCATAATAAAATTGTAACGTATCGGTGTGCGTATATGGAAGTCATACAAGAGAAAATGTTATTAGGGACCTTTATCGTCTGGTCGTCTGTTCGTCTATTCGTCTGCGCGTTTGTTATCGCTAATCTCACAATCAACTTAACTGGATTTCTATTGGATTCTGGCAATTTTTCATTTCCACATAAGGCTTATTTTATTAAAATCGGTTCATAAGAGACAACGTTGTGTTATTTTATTTAAATTACTTAGTTCGACAAATTTGCTAATTGCTATGAGAGTTTTTTTATACAACTGTTATATTGAATCGGCTGAATCTTTAGCTTTCAATTTGTATGATGACAAAAAATACCGAGATTTCAAGATTTATAATGACTTGTACTTACCGCCTACCTAAATACCGTTAACTTAAATATTTTTCTTTAAATACATCAAATTTTGGGAACAAAATCAAATAAATTAAGTCAAATAGGTTAAGTCCCCACTCAAGGAAATGAATTACAATTCATTCATATTTTGAGGTCAGTCGTGGCACAGTGCTACAAAGTGTGACTGCAAACGTGACTGCTTGTGGGTTCAAAATGAAATATTTATTAAAGTACGTCTAGAGATTTGTATAGCAATATATAGTTTGTGTTAACCCGGAGTTATTGCGGAATAGGAATTTATGTGGAAAAAATTATGTTCGCAATTTCCGCGACGTTACGATTTACCTAGACAGATGTGAAATAACTAATAACTTTCCTGTTATATACGATAACCAAAAAACTTGAATTTCGATTTATTCGATGCATAATCAAATTAAAATAATTAATCCATTTTAAGGTTTTTGTACCCCAAAAGGAACAGAATTATTTTGTTGTCCTTCTTTCAATATAATTTTACTTGAGATTGCATTGATGTACCAATCTGAAATTAATATCAGATATTCAGGTCAACTAACAGTTTCTTGGAGCACAGTAACTAAGCTTCTAGTACAACGAAGACAAATATATGAGCATTTATGTATCGATTTTGCTTCATTTTATGAAATTCACCGCGCTATCAAAATTTATAGTGTACTTCCCGTAGACCAACAGCTACGAAATTTAAGACGAAATAAGATCTTACAATTTACATAAAGGAAAAAAAATAATGTAAAAATTTATTGATATTTCATAGAATAAAATAATTACAAGCTTATATTTGTATCTCTTTTCATACTAAATAAGTGTATATGTGTATATGTAAACTTAAGTTTGTTAACTTTATTCCATGCATCATCAAAACCTATAATGTATTTCCCAATGAAAATCTTACGTTCTGTAGAACCCTTTGTGGGCAAGTCCGACAATTACGTTCCGTTTTTTCCTTAAATACACTTAAATAAAAAAAATGTATATTTCAAACGGACGTAGCCGCACTGGGGCCGCCGCGAGTTTTATATAAGAATGACCGTTAAGCCTAGACTTCAGCCGCGTTTCAGTTTTAGCGCACCCTGTGAAATAAAAAAATACCTTAACGCACGAGTTCCAGATGGGAAGCCTAATATTATCTTGCCAATTCTGTCATTCTGTTATTATGTCATATAATTATATAATTATGCTAAAACAAATTTATTTATATATATTTTAAAACTTCAATAAATGTGCAATTTATATGCGCATGTTGCAATTTATAAATAGAATGTGAATCATAATTTGAAGGTGGCACAAGTGGGACAGAGTCGTCTATATTTAAACACGATGGGTGTATATCGGAGGGATGAATATATTTCAAATATATGAGATGAATATATTTTATTTTATTTTAAATATTTTAGTTCCACCATTCAACAGGCAATGTATCAAAAACGGGACATTAAGTGGAGGAATGTAGTGTTTTAACACTAGGTTCCAACTGCCTACCCTGTTGTACGCGAGATACAGCGTGCAGTTGATAGAAAAATTACATGTTGCATTCTAGCCGAGTTCATTACTATGCGAATGGACAGCATGGGGATGGCATTTAAACTGGCCGGGCTAATATCTTCCACACTGAGGTGGAAGAACGGAGAATAGTAATATTCTCCATTCTTCCACCTGCTTCTTCCCTTAAGATTGGGTCCACCTTGGTCCAGGTTTATTGTAGCGACGTTTCCCTCGGGGAATAATTACCGGGGCGTTTCTCTCGGTACTGATAGTAATATTGAAATTCTTGATGTCAGCATATCCAAAGAAGTCTATTTCGTTTGGAGAGCCCATCTTAAAATAACAATTTTATCAACATTGTTATATTAGAAAGATAGAAAGACACCGGGACTATATTCAATTAATGTTATTTTCTTATCGATATTAAACAACTTTTAGGTAAATCATTTTGAAGTCCTAAATAATTGAAGCAGTAAAGTAGATACTAACATTAACTACTACGATAATCTTTGACACGCCTTTCATGTATGGATTTTTACTACAGAAATGTAGATAAATAATCTAGTATCGTAAATGAGGGTATTCAAGATTAAAAATAAGCTTAACTGGACATAAAACGGCGCTGAAAAACTTTTTGCTTATATCTCGTCAATCATATCAGAACTTAAATAATCAACACATTTTCACAAATTATTTGGAGAACATTTATAGCTACATTTATAATCTTTTTGTACATAAAATCTATAAAATATTATACATTCACTTAGCTCTTATTACCTCGATAAGTATTTGTAATTACTGTTAAATAACCAATTGGTTCATAATCAATATTATTTTATACGTACAATGAAATGAAACGCACTGATTGAATTCTGCGTATAATACTTAAATAATTGCCATAATAAGCTCTCGTGAAATCATAACGATCCCTCTTTTCAAACTCAACAACAAAAATGTGTAGGTGTGTATCACAAATGTACAGACAGTAAATAAATCTGTTTGAAGCGTTTTTAAAATTTCTTGTTACACGTTAAATTCTGTGAATTCATATTTTTAAAAATCTGATAACTCTACGGGTATATATATGATGGGCACTTTTTTGTTCTATACCATACATTTTTAAACGTTTTGAAAATTTTTAGTATTCTTTCTAAACCTTCGGCTAAATGAGTTTTATTTCATTTATACATGTCTTAATCTTATATTTTACTTAAAATAGATAATTTTGCAAATACATACTCGTTAATTACAATAAAACTTTAATCTAGTCTCAAAGGAAGTGATAGTTTATCACTTATACTTAATACTAGTATGAGGACAGTTTGGCTATGGTGGACATGACTGCGGCAGTAGGTGCAGCTATCGGTGTGACGCGAAATCGCCACGACCGCGTGACAGACGCTGTCGTGCAACTGTAACTAAACCGAGTCACTTTTCATTAATACGACGCTCGAGATCCTTTTCCCTCGTATGAAAGTGAGGTAAGAAAGGAAAAAGTTATGATCGTAAAATTTTAAGTTTTCATTATTTGGTGGCAATGTGACTGGACTGGACGTGTGACTTGGGAAGCATTTTCTTTTAAATTAATAAATAATTTTTAAAATCGACGGACACTCTTTGAAAAAAATATAATTGTCGAACATATACAACCTCCTCCTTTTTAGAAATCTGTTAATAAAACAAACATAACTCCCTATATTATAACTACAACCAATTATGGAATGAAATACCGTTATTAAAATGACCGCTTATGGCATATTGCATAACATAAACGGTGTCAAAGGAAATGATCTCACTACTAAATTTGTGTTTTAATAGAAAGCACTTTGAAAGCGCATTCCAAAGCGAAATCAATCCTTGCATGTTGATTGAGATATAATATGAAATAACAGACGTGAAAGGGTCTCATGTAGGCCGAAATATATAAGTTGTTTGTATGTGTACAGATGGACAAATATACTAAATTGATGTTTCCAAGATAAACTTCACTTCAAATGTAGAGATTAGTTTGCGATTCCTGTATACCAGTCATATAAATACGAACGGAGTTTGAGTATGATGGAATTATTTGGTAAATTATTTGAAATGTAGTGTTATAATAATATTGCAAAAAAATATTGGAATTTGAAACTGAAAAAAAAAATCTATGAAAGTGCTCAATTTTATTGGAGTCAACTACTCCACGTTTTTGTGTTTTTACAGTTTATGTAATAAAAAAAAGGTACTTGTTTGAACGTTCCCCATTTGGTACACTGTGCCGTGACCTTCCTTTTATAAGTTTTTATTTGTGGTGTTACTGCGTGCGTTAGTGTGTGTGAAATCAAAGCAAACTCAATTTGACCCACTTCCTAGTGTCCGATTGAGTTGAAATTGATATTACTACTTTAGTTTTGATGACAATGAAATTATATATATATATATATATATATATATATATATATATATATATATATATATATATATATATATATATATATATATATATATATATATATATATATATATATATACAAATTGGAGAATTGCATATTTTTACACAGCCTACCTAATATGGGTATCAAATAAAAGGCCTTGATAGACTATAAAAAAAAAAAACCTATAAAATTGTTTTAATGTTTTTTTTACTATTAAAGTACCACTAAATTAAAGTACCACACAGTATAGAGATACCACAACACTAATTATATTAAAATACACAACGTAAGACAAAAGCTTTCGCGTTGAACTAACTATGGAAAATATATTTTATTAACGAGGCCAGTCGTGGCGTAGGGGCACGAGGTGTGACTGTAAAACCAACTGGTTGTGGATTCGATCCCCACTCGAGGAGATATAGAGATATATATTTCCATTACTTCGCTCTGGTGTCGAGGTTAAGCGCGGCGTTGAGTTCTGCGACTCAACACGCAATGCCTCCAGAATTCGGCAGTGGGGAACGGAGTGTCTTAACACTCGGTTCCCTCTGCCTACCCTGCTGTGTGCGAGATACAGCGTGAAGCTGATTTATTTTGATTTATTTACATTTTATTAACAAGTAGTACATTTATGAGCCCACCTGCTACGTATGCGTAGCACTTTGAGAGGGGATTAAAATGTCAATATAGAATTTAGATTTTGTTGTTTCATTTGCGCAGCTCTTTGATTTTTCTCTTTTATTATTAAAACTTTTGCAGTAATACCACTCAAACGTTACGTTAACTATAAATTTGGAATATGGTAGTATGTACAAGTACATACATGGTGATACTTTAAAATTTTCTTAGAAATGCAGTTTTTATTGTTGTTTTATTTATTATCAAAAAAGTATATAAGTTAATTTTTATACATAGTATATAATATTACTGACCTCTGACACATTTCTGTTTCTGTTTCTGATTTCTTCATCTACGTACCTCGTTTTTTTTTTCATTAAATGTAGATAAATTAATTTTTAACAAAAAACAAACCGACTTTAAACAAGCTAAAAAGTATAAAATAATTTGACTTAATATAAAGCAATAGTATTTTGATTTTGTTAAAAAAAATTAAAGAACGATTTTATAATTTTGAAGTCCAAATAAAAAATAGTAATTCGATATTGTAGTAAGCTTGTTGTAGTGTGAGCTTGACACCGACTTCAAAATTATAAAATCTTTCTTGATTTATTTATGTTAAGTAAATTTATTTTATACTTTTTAGTTTGGTTTTTGCTAAATAATTAATTTACTTTACGACGTTGATGTGTTGGGTAGACCTGAACAGGATGCAGGATGTTCTCTAATGAGTACGTGCTTGTACTATTATATAGATGCTTCAATCTTAATTGGGCATATTGACAAGAACGTACAAAATAAATTTCCTTTTTCACTTTTCTCTTTTTTGAAATCGGGTGAAAATGAGCATATCTTCTTATTTAAAGTCGTGTAAAAAAATGCAACGATAGAGGTATCTCATTTCAGAAAAATACCGTTAAGCTTGTACAGTGTCTATCTTAAATTCTAATACAATATGTTATTCTAGAGATCCAGGAGGCCAGTCGTGGCGCAGCGGCACGAAGTGTGACTGTAAAACAGACTGGTTGTGGGTTCGATCCCCACTCGAGGAGATGAAATATTTACTTAAATTTATATTTCCATTTTCTTCGCTCTGGTGTCGAGGTTAAGCGCGGCGTTTTGAAGTTAGAATTCGGCAGAAAGTGGGGAACGGAATGTCTTAACACTAGGTTCCCTCTGCCTACCCGGCTGTGTGCGGGATACAGCGTGAAGCTGATTTATTTATTTATTTTTTCATTCGAGAGATCCTCTTTCTTCTTCCGCTCTAAGTCTAAAGTATATATAGAATTTTTCCTACCACATAAAGCGTCATTTTATTAAAGTTCTCTGGTGACAGTTCTATATGCTTATATCTTTTTAAAAAACATCATTTTATAAAACAAAAAGAGGATGATTTACATTTTTATAATAAATTATTGTGAATATTAAAAGTAATAAATGTAAAACCATTATACAATGTTTTTCCTTGTAACTATTACAGTAAAAGTAGTACAACTATATATAGGCCATCTATGGTCTTCACCATCAATCACACGTCATCAAATTGTGATTTCCGAAAGCAAACACGAGTCTTTACAAAAAATACTCAAATCCTTCAAATCTAAAGTGTACCCATGAAATTTAAAGAGTTCAATCGATTTCTCCAGGATCCCATCGTCATCTTGACATGGTAACCATGGGACCACCTTATTTCATGTTATCTTGGTGCCAGCCAAGAAAAAAATACAACAAAAGCAAGAAAAAGAAAACAATTATACAAGTTAGCACTGACTCCTTATACGGTATCCAGTAACGATACATCGAACCAGTTGTTCCTGAGATTAGCGCGTTCAACCAAAAAAACTCTTCCACATAAAAATAAAAGTATACATACATATTATGTATCTACAATCTGTACCTATACATATATTTGGCTAGGTATTATAACCACATTGAAATTTTATATGAAAGTTAAATACTGGTATGTAACATAATTAAAAAGCTTTATGATGTTAATGCATGTCGAGAGGGTACTTGTACAAAAAGTATCTGTTCATTGAGTACCTATCAAGCATTTTACAGACAATAAAAACATTCTTTATAATATAAAACTGTACAAATTTTGGTTGCGTAGCATGATACGAACAAAGGATTTTTTTTATCATGGACAAAATCACATTTATAAGAATTTTATTCAATGAGTAATTAATTCCTCCTAATTCCCTTCATTTTAAAAATAGTTTCCTCACTCTGTATAAAATCCTGACATTAAAATATTCAATTAAACTTTATCAGAGGATGACAACCAATTATAATAAGTTTGTGTCGCGCCAAGTCGCGATTGTGGGCCGCTATCTTCAAAAATCGCGGCGCAAATCTCAGTCTATATAAATAGGTTTGTTTCTAAAGGAATTGACAAACATACAAAAATATTAAAATTATTGTTTTGGGATGTATCACATTGATAAAAAATAAATGTCCCCAATAATAGATTTTCTCATATAAATCTTCCATGTACAATCAGTTATCAGTTACAATTTTATTTAATGATGTCAAAGCTAATAGAACTATGTGTAAAAAATTATAAAAGTATTATATTTATGTTCAGATTAGCTCCACGCCGTTGAACGCCTTTTTTTAGGAAATCATGGCGCCGTAGATCTAGGTACTCGATATCTCCAAGCGTTCCTGAGATAAAGGCTCTCGTCAGACAGACATACGGACGGACAACAAAGTGATCTTATAAGGGTTCCTTTTTCCTTTAAAGGTACCCGGAACGGGATGGAACCCAAAAACTTACCAAAATAGGTCTTTATGAACATTCCACCCAATGATAATCGTTGAAAAACCCACAAACCTGGCGTATCCAGACAATTAGCAGGTATAATTTTAATGATGCCGCCGTTGATTTAATGTACATATATTGTACCTCCTCGTCCTCGTCGATTAAATTGAGAAGTGGCAATGTTCAAAATGGAAAAAAACATATAATACCACCCGTGTCCCACGCGACAGGTTGTGGGTTCGATTCCTACTCGAGGAAATGAAATATTTAATATTTTCATTTCGGAAGTTTCTTGATGGGAATAGAGTGTCTTAATATTATATTTTCTGGTTCCCTCGGCCTACCCTGAAGCGTGAAGCTAAAATTTTATAAGTATTTTGAAAACTTTAAGAGGGTATATATTTTGAGTTATTAATTAAAGGAATAGACATTTATAGCGAGTCAGTACAGTGTACAGTGTTTCCCAACGAGAAGCCCACGCCCCACGGGGATTTTGATATTTAAGAGAGCTAATCAAAAATTAACTCGATACAACTTTAACCCTGTCGCTTCAAATTTAAGAAATAAAAGCAAAATCTTAATAATTGCCGTAAATAATCATTAGGTATAATTTAGTCTGAAGAGATCAAAATATCAACAGGGTGAGTCTTCAAGTAGAGCACAGACCCATCGTAACGTAGCGTTCATTTGAAATAAATTATTATATATGAGATTTATTTATTTGTATAACTTTGTCATATTGTTTTAATTTTACCATATATTTTAATTTTAATTTAGAGGCCATCGCATAGGGACACAAGAGAATGACTGTAACGCAGTGGTTGTGGATTCGATCTCCACTCGAAAGAGTGAATTATTATTTATTATTAAAATATATAAAACTCAAATCAGTAACGGAAATTTCACGCTGTATCCCGCAGCATTGTAGGCCGATCGAACATAGCGCTAAGACACTCCTTTCCCCTTCTTTCCGGCGAGTTCTGGAGGTATGGGATGTTGAGTGACGGAACTCAACGATATAGATGTGGAAAAACGTATTGTTGCCCGTAACGGAGCCTTAGCTGCATTGAGGCGGCGAAATGACAGCATAGTTTTTCATTATATGTTTTGAAATTTTACTTTATATTTTTTTATTATTTTTATAGTGATCTCTTCCTAAAACCTATCATTTTTTTTCTTAAGTGAACAAATCAATTTCCAAATATTAAAATATATGCATAAAATTTTTTTACACATATATTTTTACCATATATAATAACACATATATTTTTACCATATTAACACAATAGTCCCCCTATTGTGTTAATATGGTAATTAACATTAAAAATTTTAGAAAGGTAAGGTTAGGGTATGGCACAAAAAAGATTGGAAAACACTGATCTAGAATAATTGATACAGGTGGTAGAGGAGGTAATGTCCAACTATTTTTATCCCAAATTATATGATTTTCAAGGTATTGGCCATTTAAAAAAAATCATTATATCATATGTTAGCATTAAGTAGTTCAAAAAAATTTTTTTTCGTGTTTTTTTACCGACTCTTGATATTTTATTAATTATTTATGTATTTGTTTTTCATTTAGATACTATATCTAGATTTATGTTTTCACTAAATCCTGCTACATATTTTAAGTCCCTATATTTCTATTCTCCTTTGGCCTAAAATTAATGTAGTACGACTATTTAAAAAAAAAAATAGAATATTTATATGAAGCGAATATGCTCCCCACCACTAACAGCTACGGCCGAGATCAGCATGCTCCATTACGCACCCATTACGAGCAACGCACGTTTATATATCTACTTGTCTATACCAACCTGAAAGTGCACTTAGTCTGAACTCAGTCCAAACCAACAAAAATTAATCTTCAGTAAATATCTAAACCTTCAAAAAGTATTAAACAAGTTGCAAATCCAATGGAATTTAAACCCGCAATTAATGTGAACCAAAGATTCATTGTCCATCACTAAGTGATTAAGTTTGCGACTACATCACTTTGAGACAGATATCTAGCTCATGTACTATTTTTGTATATTTGCCTTTATTATGTATATTTGATCGGTTTTTTCCTTTGTCTTGTTCTCTGAATCACTTCATTGAATGTGTACATATTTACACAATTGTATCATTAAGAAAATATTTGTTTTTGATCGTTGTCAATAAATTTGTTTAATTGTAAAAAAACTATCAGATAGGGTAGCATTTACAAATATTCATATTATTGATTGTATTCGACCCTGTCCCAACGTCTTACATGAGGGTGGCTACATCCATCTTAATAGGCTGAGGTCTCTCTCTCTTTTAGTAGCAAAATTTAGTATTGATAAGCTAAAAAGATGCGCTCGACTGCTCACTCATAGTCCAAGATCCCAAGCGCGTCAAGCTTGCTCATTTTGTCATACTCTAGCTTACATTAGCCAAAACTTGAGGACCACGATGATAATTTCCTTACTTAATACAAGCGGAGAGGCGTGGCTTCACCCGCTGGAACTATATACCAATAAATATTTAACATATTTATGAAATTATTTTTAATTTTCAATAGGATTAGTAAGAAAATATAAACCTAAATAATTAAAATTTTAAGTTCTTTATTGGTTTTTTAAAGAACAATATTTATGTAGAACATTGTTTTATGTGTAACGTAAGCTTGAGCTAACACACGCTATGTAAGTGTCCAGGAAGCCCATTTTCGACGACCTTTTCTTTAAACAATGACATTCCTGGAAAAACAAAAAAAATGGAAAATGTAGCCTATATTTATCCCAAGATCCTACAGTACGTCACAGACAGACAAATATGATTTCTTTATATTTACAATATTCTTATTTTCTATAGTTTTTAAAAAAAAACAATACATAATAACAATTTTCATCATTTTTCACAAATCATAAATTACATATAAATTAATATTATGTATAATAAAGCCGGTTCCATTTTACTACCTTCCCATCTCACATCTTACTGCTTAATAACTAATAATGTTATCTGTTTTCTTTTCCTACCAATAAGACATCAGTTCATTAAAAAAAAGTAACAAAAACTTATCAAGTATGCTTTTGACAGATTACTATACATCTATACATCAGCATCATTTTGCATAATTAGGGATTATGCAAAATGATGAATGACCTTGGAAGGAATTGTATGAAAAATTTTTTTTTCGGCTTAACCTGCAATAAAGTGCTTACAATGGCGCCAGCTGTAATTTTCCTTAACTAATAACAGTTTTCTTTCATTGATAACATTTATAAATTATATACAGACTAGCCCCATATATATTTTAACGAAACTTTGTTACGTGTTATTTACGACTTACAAAGAAAAAAGCCAATTCATGCGACAACTTTTAAGAAGCCCAAACTTCAACTATTTCAATTTGATATAATCAAATTGAAATAGTTGAACAAAGAATTAAATAAAGTTTTAATTTTAAAGACATTACATAAACATAAACTCCACATTGTCATGACATCAAAAGGTTTATTATTTCTTGACTTATGTAAAATAAATTAAAAAGTAGTTATCATGTTTATCCACCATTTTAATATTGAATTAAAATTTTTTAATAATCAATTTTTAATAAAGAATCTTAAACATCTCATTAAGTAACTCTGCGTACAACAATGAGTTCAAGTTGATCTGAGCATGTTTCCACATAACCAAGCCCGGTCGACTTCCTAAGCGACATATCTACGAGGGATTGTAAATGGGTCTCGAAGAATACATTTTAATTAATTGGGTCTATCATAATTTGAGCTGTAGCAAACCGTGCGTACTCGTTACTTAGTAACAGGTGCGCAACCAAGTACCGAGTAACGAAACGACACTCACAAATGCGTTTCGTTACTCGCATTTTTCGTATCATTCGTACCTACACTGTTTCGTTTCGTTCACGCAAGTACCGATTATGTAAGTGCGTGTGTACATATATTGATAAGCTATGTGTTATGTTTTATACTTTAACTATTAAATAAAACTAAATTTAAAATAACTTAAACTCAAGTATACTTTTATTAAAAAAGACTTGAGATCTTTTTAACATGCAGCGGAAAGTAAAACAAGCAAATTTGTTTTACTGGAAACGAAATGTCTTAACTCTAGATCACCTACTGTACTGTACTGTACAATCTGTTCTGTACTATATGCGCGCGTACGTAATACGACTTGATTCATTGGTACCAACTGAACATAACATGTTATACAGTATCAGGAGTAACGAGTAACGTAACGATACGAAAGTAACGAGTAACGAATACACCTCCATTCGAATTGTTTATTTTTCGATTTTGACAGCTTTGTAAGTACTTAGTGCTGCTATATTAAAGTAAACTCTACCAATTAGTAGTTTTTTTATAGTAATTTCTTTAAATATTTACATAATGTTTTTGTGATATAGTTATTTAATATTTAATGATCATAATATTTAATGATCTTTATAATGTTTCATGTATACAAGGTACCATTAAAAAATGAAACTCTAAAAAAAGTAGAAGTTAATCTTAAATTATAATTAAAAAATTTAAACAAAAAAAATGTGTAATTTTGTTATATAATGTTTTCAATCGATATCAGAAACAATATATGTAACCGGTATTTAAGGCGCAGTACTAGCATTATCTTTTGATATGGTAACATTACAATTTTGAAATGGCTAACCTACTGTTTGTTTTTGGCGACGCTAAGGCAAACTGTTATTTAATAATCGAGTTTCTATTGCATTTTATTACTTGTTCTTGAAATGAAATTATTTAGGTTCCCTTATCCTGGCCTTACCAACTTACACCGGTAAGTATCGCTAAATATTTACTTAAACTTGACGGCATATTTGTAAAGATTTGTGATTCTAATTGTTTTTTTTTTATTTGTGTTTTTGTTTCCAGATTCAACGAAAATGTTTGAAAATGGCTTTAATATTGCAGCTGCAATTTGTGATATGGGTGGTGTCAATATATATTACAATATATGATCTACCTCTCTTACTGAAATGGTTCAGAAGTTTGTTATTAAAATATAATATAAAATGCAATACAAATATTACTTCAAACAATGTTGAAGGAAAAGGTAATATTTTGTCGTGTAATGCATAGTCTAGTTAAAACTACAAGTTTCTAATTAAATAAAATTAAATCAGCTTCACGCTGCATCAGGATACAGTGTGCAGGCACACAGCAGGGTAGGTAGAGAGAACTTAGTTTTAAGACACACCATTCCCCACTTTCCACCGAAATCTGGAGGCATTGCTTGTTGAGTGGTGGAACTCAACACTGCACTTTGCATCAACACCAGAATAAAGAAATGGACATATACATTTAAATAAAGATTTCTTTTCCTTCCAACCAACAACCAGTTGATTTTACAGTGACACTTTGTGCCCCTGTGCTACAACTGATCTTAAGTTTGGCTGGTTTCTAGTTACTAATAATAAAATAAAACTTGTAAAAAATAGTTTTTAAACTATTTATTACATTAAAATGTTATTTATTACATTATAGGTCTAGCCAAATGGAAACATATTGAACATTTCTTCAAAAAGGCTTGTAATGGAAATTTTGTTTTTGCACCAAAATTAAAACAGTACCATATATGCCCAAATGTCAAGCAGATAATGAGAGTAAACCTTGCTGTTCAGTGCTAAGTCATGGTCAAGGTTTGTGTTAATTGCCTAACCTGTAAATGTGTCTGTGGATTTTTATTAAAGAGCCATGTCAGAAATAAAAACTTTGTTCTCAAAATTATAACGAATATAGATTAAAAAATAAGTAAATTAAAAAATTAAATTAAATTAGCTTCACGCTATATCCCGCACACAGCAGGGTAGGCAGAGGGAACCTAGTGTTAAGACACTCCGTTCCCCACTTTCTGCCGAATTTTGGAGGCATTGCGTGTTGAGTGGCAGAACTCAACGCCGCACTTTGCCTCGACACCAGAGCGAAGAAATGGAAATATAGATTTATATAAATATTTCATCTCCTCGAGTGGGAATCGAACCCACAACCAGTCGGTTTTACAGTCACAGTTTTGTTTAAAAAATAAGTAATAGTATAATTATGTTAGATTTAATTTGACCCACATTTGACTATTAAGTTCATAATACTTACTTCATTATTATTTGTAATTGTTTAAAAAAACAAAAAATCAACAATACTTTTTAAAATATTTATTATTTATTTAATTAAAATAGAGTAGTAAACAGCAGTCCAGGTCAAATTTCAACAATGTAACTGCTTAAAAATTATAAGTTAAATAATATATAAATTATGAATATATATATACACATCTATATCATTTGCAAGAATACTATTTGTATAAATATGTTTATAAGCAATAAAAAGTATAAAGTGTTTATTCGTTTCATTTCTGCATATTACCTTGTATTATAATTATACCAGAAATGATTCACTCCTTCAAAATCATTGGAATTATTTTTGTTTAAATTAAGTAATGATATTTCCAATTGATTTTGAAAGAGTGAATTATTCTGGCTTTGAATAAAAATCTATTTATTATCCAAATACTAGCCAAATTTTGAATTTCCCGCTCATATCTAAGGCGGTGAATTTTAAGTATTGTTTTTGGTAGGCATACGATGGATGGCAGCAGTGAAGTGAACATTTTTCCCTTTGGGTATAAATGTTCTGTGGTTCTATACACATGACGTGCCGAGCACGTTATTTTGGTTCTGTGCTGAATCAGTTGATAATATATTTTATTGTTCTAGTTTTATATAATATTATAAAACATAAGTAAAATTATTATTCATTTTCTCTATTTGATTATATAATAGTATGATTATCATATTTTTAATTGACATTTTTATTCGGTTTCAGTATTAAAAAATGCAAATAATTATGTACACTACAAGGTTATTGTGTGAAATAAATTTTACTGATATTAGTATTAAACAGACAATTAATTACTCTTTCAAATGTCTTTTAAGCTTCTTACTATTAATAATACTGGCAACAGTGTTAGGAACCAGGAAGCAGCCACTTTAATTTATTGATTTTTCTTTCATTTAGTTCACAGTTGGGTTGATGTAAACGAATTTTATTTCTTAAACATATTTGTATATTATCTCTTATTTTACTTTATTTGTTGTAAGTATTGAAGAAATAGAAAAGTAACAAAATGCCACTGCAATCTATACTGAACAACCCCGCTACTGTGGTAAGTAAAGTGTTGTAATAAGTATATACATAAATCGTGTTTGGTGAATGTATTATTTTAAAATTTTGAAAAGTTATATTTACTATATAGGTAAGAACTGTTTTTATTAATAAATAAATATAATTCATCATATAATCTGTACATGATGTATCTCCTTACATTATTTTATTTTTATCTATAGCTGGCAGCACTAACATCAACCCTCGAGGTTTGCGCAGTGCGCCGCTTTATTGATTTCTGTTTTGGCTTGTGGGGTGTGCCCGCTTTGTTTTAGCATTTTACTTTTTATTTATTATTTGTTAGTTTATTTCTAATATTTGGAAAATATTATTTAATATTATTTGCTTCGTGTATAATTTATATCATTAATTGTATTGTTTTTTTGTGAAATTGTGAGGCTAATACTATTGATTGCTACAGCTATGAACAACTCTGCGGCTAAAGTAAGTACAATGAATGCATTGTAAATATCCTAATAATTGACAGAACAGAAATTCTTTGGTTGTAATAAATAATTGAATACTAAAGTATTTTTTACTGTTATGTATTCTTGTTTTGAAAAATGCTAGCCATAACTTAGGTTCTATAATATTACATCAAGATTACAAAATATTCGGTTCAGTTTTTATTATGGCGTTCTGAGTTACAAAATGTTATTAGATTACATTTATTTTAAATGTTCATAACCTACTATGACGGCAATGGCTTTGTTTGGCACGTTGATTGATCTTCACGCTAGGGCGATACAGAAGAAGTTGCCTCGTTATTCTTTGTCCAAATATACTTATGTTATTTCCTTTGAAAAATTTAACATTTAAACTTCAATGTGCTTAAATTAACTTTAATAATTGTAACAATAAAAAGGCTGGCTATGCACCTGTTGCCACATGGGGTTTTGGGCAGCAGAGCTCACCCGTATTATAAAGTAAAGACTAAATTGTTGGCAATTATTCTGCACCCAATTAAATCTTCCCAAAAAAGACATGTTAAATTTCCACTCTGCCTACCTTGCTACAGACAGCGTATATATAGTGTGAATCTGAAAAAAAGATCTAGGATCATCATTATAGATGCAAGTGCCCTTTGTCTGTGTGTTGAATTAATATTGTCCAATGGTTCTGATATTTTAATTTTAGTAATGGTATATGTAACAGGATTTTTACTAGTTTTCATGGATCAGGTCAACTAACTTGCAAAGCCATTTTTCAACTTGGAACTGTATTTTACATTAAAATTCTTAAATGCTAATTCTTACATTCATTCACAATCCTGAACAGTATTTTGGAGCGGATTTATTAAAAAATATTGAATTATTGTTTCATACATGACTAGTGGGCGCGCGGAGCTTTGTTTCTTTATTTGCACGCTTAGGGGTGAATTACAAAAAAAGTACGAAACATGTGTTCAATTAAAAATTCTAACTGTCTGAATTTAATTTTTTATAAAAATCGGTGGGGATTTAAAGATTTTTAAAATATAAACTTTTAACCCCTTATTTGAACCCTTAGGAGGTGAATTCTAAAAACCCATGAAAAAAATAACTATGAAATCTTTTTAAGAGTCTGAATTTAATATTTTATAAAAATAGGTGCTGATTTAAAAAAAATCCATACAATCTTTCATCCGTTTAGAGTGAAATTTTTTCAAAATCCCTTATTATGGAAATAAACATCTGTCCAAATTTCACATTTATACGCACACCGGTAACGGCTGTGCACGCATCTTACCTCAGTCAGGTACATGTCCTTTTATATATATAGATATATATATATAAATATATTAAAATATATTTATTTTTCTTTAAATAAAATATATTTTTAAATTGCTTAATTGGCTTAATGTGAAATATATCTTTTCTCTTTTCCCCTTAAAATGACAGTAATAGTATTTAATAGTACAGTGGGCTGGATAGTTAAATTATATATGGCTTATTTTTTTTAGGTTGGTGAAATATTCAAGGAGGCCAGTAATGCTTTCAACTTATTATCAGAAATGACAATGTCCTTACATCCTATGGGAGATACGCAGCCTGGGTATGTTAATATTAAGTTTAAATAAAACTTTCTGGATTTCAACAAAGTTTTTTGTAATTTCAAATTGTTTTCAAAATTAAAAATTCTAATTGTTTTTTGTAATTTCATTTATTGTTTTTTTTTTGTTAGATTTTATTTATTTGTAAACAATATTCTTGTTCTTTTAAATATGTTTTTACTATTTTAGAGGAAAGTGGACTGAAGAAGAAATGGAGATGCTGCGCGGCTGTGTCCATCGATTTGCCATAGATTTAAACAAGTTAAGCCAACATATTAAAAGCCGGACAGTGTTAGTACTTATTTATTCCTTTATGTAAATTATATTTTCGTCAAATATTTTAGTATTATAACTTCAATATGATTTTTACTAATCTTTGAAAACAAAAATTAATTTCATGTTGTATCCCGCACACCGCAGGGTAGGCAGAGTGAACCTAGTGTTAAGACACTCTCATCGCCACTTACAGCCGAATTCTGGAGGTTTTTGTTATTATCATAGCATGGATATAAAAGTAATGCAATGAGTGGGAATAAAACCTATAAATGTTGAATTTAAAGTCACGCACTGTCCCGCTGCACTATGATGGTGTAACAAGAATCATAATTCTATTAAAGCAGTTTGTTTTATTCATTGGACTGTTGAAAATATTCCAAATAACTATCAAAACACTGTACTGACAAATAAATAATATAGTTAATATATATTGCAGTTCCCAAATTCGTACAACATTGAGGAAGAAAGCTTTTGAAGATGCAGGTATACCAGTCAGGCAGGTAAGCAGCACCGTCACCAGCCACACTCCACCACAGGTATCCTCGATGACCCAATCCAACACGGGGTTAGGAAAAAACGCAGAGGTTCAAATCTTCACTAACTAATGCAAAAATCACATTTTAAGTATATATTTATATAGTTGTTGTGCTGTCTCTTTTTTATTTTATTTCAGTTAGTGAAGTTTGAATTTTTTTTTAACTTTGCCTCACATTCTTGTTCTGTATGTAATTTATAACACAATTGTTTGATGTCTAATATATTAATTAAACTTATTCTCTTTAACAATATTACTATATATACATCTTATGGATTACGAAATATACAAATATAATAAATAGAGTTTAAAATTAAATTTTTAATTAACTTCTAACATCTGTATATAAAAAAAAAAAAATGTTTGCCATTGAATATTTGAATATTTTTTGAATAAAAGATTTTAGTTTTTAGTAAGTGGGGCAAAGTACTATATTACACCTTTATGCTTATTTCACCCCAAGCACAGTGTCTTAGCCTGAGCATTTTGTTAGCATAGACAATATTTGCCATCTTATTGTTATTTTAATTATTTAAATTTTAAAATATATTTAAATGTTACTATGTTATACATGAATATTATGTTTATATTTTAATTTCTTTTCTTCAAATATCCTTACTACATACAGTAGTTATAATTTCAATGTTATAATAACAATATGGTAAATTTTTATTTTACATAGTGCATAGTGCATGTCTTCAAAATGAATGTCTTGTAAATAAAAGGTTTTTGTTTTTAAATTGGTACTATATAATATTCTAGTTTAAAGTTGTATTATTAGTAAACAGCAGTGTCATTATTAAGATATATTATACAGTGAGATGTATTGAACAAGAATTTCATAACTGTTAAACCCCTCCCTTGTCCCTGGTATAGCTGCTGGTCACATTGGTCAGACCGTACGTGAGGTAGCGGACTCACGTTTTGCAATTTTATACCTAAAAATGATTAAATTAAAACAAAACTTCTTAAGTTATGCAAAAGTGTTTGGAGCGTTTTAATGCAAACGGAATGTCTTAGCACTGGGTTCCCAGGTTCCTTCTGCCTACCCTGTTATTTGCGGGTTACATCTTGAAGTAAAATAATCTGAAATGATATGTATTATATTTCGAAATGTCATAACATTTTGTATCTTTTTCTTTCGCTGGGAAATGAATTTATGTAGACCATGCGAGCGTAAGACAAATATAATAAAAAAATACCAACGAATGGTACTGTGGGACTCATCAAAGGATAACCTGATACTACCCACTAAAACCCAGCGGAAATCTTCTCCACCAGAATGAGGCGCCGCAGGATCGCTTGCGCATACTACTACGACGCCTCAGTAGAAGGCCCGCCTATTTCGGGCCACCGTCGCCTTCAGGGTGCCCTGGGGTTTCTCTTAGGGCACCCGCAGCCTCGATGACTTGTAGGAGGATCACCATGACCCTCCCACAGAAGCTCCTCTAAGGAAGGGGGAGTTGAAGATGCGCATACCGCCTTCTTCTACCCCTGGCCTACGGCGGCGGAGCGAATCTGCATTCGCGCTGGACTCACGCACCCGCTCCGCGGCCTCCTTCAGTGCGATAACTGATTCGCAGGAGACCACAGCAAATCAGTTCCTCTCACAGTCCAGCATAGCCCCCACCCCACTGGGCAGTGAGAGGTCCCGACTACCTACAGCAGGGACATTCGGCCACACTGTGATGCCGAATTGCCGAAATTTAGTACCTCTCCCTCCCTCCCTCCCTACTGAAACAATGTCACACTTATTTGACCCCCCTCCACCTAATGTTTGATTTATGTATAGTGTCTGTATATTGAATATTGCATATTGCTTTATTTATTTTTAGAATGCTAACGAAAATAAAATTAAGTACTTATCTATGGAATATAGAGTTTTGCTATTAAGGTTATAAGTATATGTACATTACAGTAATATATAACAATGTACACAATATTTTTTTTATTTATAAACGTTTATAAATTTACTAAATATTTTTAAATTAATAAGTATAAACTCTGTATTCTTTTACTTGTATTAATGTATGTATTGCAAGTGCGAGTGAATTGTAAATATTTTCAGAAATATAAAAAGAAAAGAATGTGTAATCTTGTATCCAACAAAAGATTGTCATTTTTTAACTTTTCGCCGTACCTCACAAATAGTAGGGTAGACAGAGGAAACCTAATGTCATAACACTCCATTTCCTTTGCACGGCCCAATTTTCGAGACATTGCGGGACTGGACGACACCATTTGTCCTGCTAGTAGTGCGAGAAAATGAAAATAAGTCTTGCGTCCGAGTGGGAATCGAACCAACAATCGTCGTGTTACAGGCATATACTGTGCCACGACGGTCTCAATTCATTATTATTTATGTTGTTTTTAACCACACTCTTGTTTTCCTTTTTTATTTGCTGTGTGCTTTATATATATATATATAAAAAAATAGTAACATATTATATAAAGGAAGTATACAATTTGAGCATGTGAAATTGGTTAAATAATTAACGATACTTAGTTTTTTGTTGTCTTAAATTATTAAATGTTCTATATGTATTAAGGTGGAACAAAAACAACGTGACCCATCCTTAATATTTTAATACACGAAATAAATTTCGCAGGTGACACTGAATATGTTAAACGCATCAGAAAACGAAGTGGATGTAGAGGGATTAAGCGGGGACGTCAAGTTGGAGTTCGAAGCCAGCAACGACGAGGTGGCCACCTGAAACATGTTCAGCTTCTCGTACTTCTAAACGGGTCAACGTCTTTATCTTGAACACTGAAGCGTAAATATATAAATATATACTCGTATAACTATAATTTAGATTGTGATCCCCTTCGTAGAACATAAACAATATTATTATCTTTTTAAATTTATTTCTATTTTTTTTTATTTAATTAAGTGTATACGAAATGGAAATGAGTTGTGAATATATTTATTGTTCTACGAAAGGGTTTTTATAATAATAATATATAATTGGTGACTGTAACAAATGTCAAAAACGTTCAACTGACTGATTCGGATTGATTTCATATGTAATAGAGAAAATAACAATTTACTTATATATTTAACATGATAAAAAGTCTATAAGGACTACACAGGTTCTGTAGCATTGGTGTGGAACATAATTTTACGCATCAGTGATCCACAAGGCTTTTATGGCTTGAGATCATTGTGATTTTCTTTTATGTATTTTTTTATTCGTCTAAATAAAAAAAAAATTAATAAGTTTGACAATAATATTATATTACCATTCACTTATAATTATATATAATTTTTGTCAAGAGTGTATTTCACTGTTTTAAAATTATTCTGAATATGTTACATATCACAAGCCAAATAAACCTTTAATCGAAGGCCCGTATTAAAAATGAGAAGTACAGAAAAGTGAACATAAAAAAGTTATCTATTTGTTATTTAATTTTGTTTGCAACTTTAAATCAATAATATCAAATAGGCTCCTTGAGTTATACAATCTTTCATCATATCTTCATATTAAAAAAAATCCTTTAATTTATATTATTTTGTCATTTACATATTACTGTATTAGGTTAGTGTAGGTCAATCTTCTCCCAAAGAAATTTTAATAAGAATAATTTAAACTACAATTTTTTTTTAAGTTTTTCAAATAATGTGAATATGTATTAACAAATTTATTTAAATAATATAAAAACGCAACCAATTCGGATCAATATAATGTATGGTATTTCTCAAACTTTTATTTTGAAGTCATGCTCAGATTTTAAGTATAATGATCAATTTACTTACTTTATTACTTAACTATGATGCATCTAGAATAGGATAGGTTTTGGTTATTAACAATTATATAAGTTTCGATTTCTGTTTTGTTTTCTAAATTGTTTAAATTGAGTATATTTCTTGTAACGTGATATTGTAGAATATTTTGCATTGGTAAGTTAAAAGTAAATTATTCTTATATTATTCGATTTTTTTTAAATAATAAGTTAAAATATCTTAGTCGATTCGTGTTCATAAAATGAAGCTATCTACATAATATTTTTCGGGAGTAAAAATTAAGCGTTAAATTTAAAGATTAGACTATTTCTAACAACAAAAATGAAATTAATAGAAAGAGTATATTAATTATTTAATGTAGTTCATTTATAATTCGTTTCGTAGACTTCGGTTGTGTTGTCGATGTAATAGATTTATTATAACTTTATCTTCATTTAAACATTAATGAACAAATTTTATTTGAAACTAAGTATGGAAACAAGAAACCAGAACGATAGTTTAGGTTAATTTAGTCAGCGGATAATGTAGTTTCGGTTAGTATAATACAGTGAAACCCAGAGAATAGATACATCTTGGCTGGCATCTAAATTACAAATTTAATTTAAAAAAAAAGACAAATTTAGTCCTTTATTAAAAAAAATGTCACACGAACGTAAAATTTATAAGCACAAGCTAACACATTAAAAAAATCTAGTAATTTATGCATAAGATTTATCATTGTCCATCTCTTAACATTTCCAACTTACTTAAATATTATTTTGATTGGGAAGATTGACCTCACTCCAAATTGGTTTATATATGTTGCTAGGGATTGTCATTAATTTAATTTAATTTTATAATAATAAAAAACGCATTAGTAAAGGTAAAAATCAAAAGTAACATTATCATTTTAAGAAAGTATTTTTGTTTTGTTGATTATCTTCTAAATCGAGCCTTATTCTCAGTTCACTAGAAAAATATAAAAAAATATCTTATGGAACTATATTAGATAATTCATACATACCGTAGTTTATAAATTTTTACCTTTACTATCATGTGACTAGCCTGCGTCATAATCTTTATAAAATTTGAACGAAACGGAAGCGTGCCGTTGTAGTGATTATGTTATAATTATTATGTTCTGTAGCGATTTTCTTTTTAACGTCATGGCTTAATAAATGTGTGTGTATGTGTGTGTTTGTAAGTGTGTGTGCGTGTGTGTGCGTGTGTGTGTGTGTGTGTGTGTGTGTGTGTGTGTGTGTGTGTGTGTGTGTGTGTGTGTGTGTGTGTGTGTGTTTGTTTGTTTGTTTGTTTTTGGCGCTCTAATGTCACTGGTTAACACGGGAACGCTTGCGCTATAGGAGTCGTTAGTATTTGAATTATGAAACACCTTTGCGGATATAAATATATTTTGATGTGTAAGATATCTACAGTGAATCGTTAGACCAAAAGCAAGCATTAGGCTTCAAGTATTAAGTCATGACGCTGTTCTAGTATAAAAACCTACGGAAAAAAATGACGGAAATTATGGCTGTTATGGTCGAGACATCTATTGAATGAACGTCACCGCACCAGCACCAGCTCAACGTAAATAGGTGAATTTTAGGCGCAAACCGTCTCCGACCACCTCGGCGCATAATCTCGGTTTAGAAGGACCGATGCTGGATATGCATTTTTAAGAAGAAATTCTAGAAAGTGCAATGACGCTCGCCAGCAAGCTCTGGTGGGTCGCTTAAGTTTATGGTTTTATATTTTTTCTCTATATTTTTCGGTTAATATTACTTATAGGTACTTTTCTTCTATGACACGACTTATTTTAGAGTCAGGAATAACTTTCCTTGAATTTATTGGTTTTCTGTAAGTCAAATTTATTGCTGGTAACTCTCTCCATATTAAGGAGTTAGAGCCTCATCGTCTTTCTGATTTACTGTTTTTTTTCTCTGGTATTTTACTGTTTTTAAAAATTTTGCCATTTAATTTTTTTTTGCTGCCTGCGCCGAGAATATCAGGTCTTCCGGACAAACCTTTCTTCACTTGGTCGCCCTGTCGCTCGTGGAGGGTATGGAGGGTAAAATGAGCGATACCGGAAAGCCAGTGGAGCTTGTAATGAGGATCTGAATATCTTGGCGTTTGTGTAGCAGTTGGCATTACCATCCGGCCAACATTATTTATTATTACATGTTCGCTTATATTGTGTCGTCATCTAAATAAACTTTTAATGATTTTGATTCTAGACATAAAATACATTAGGAATGTTAACATTTTATTTTTAGAATTTCTTTTTATATTTATACAAAATCAAACGTACAACACGACTGACCGACATGACTGCTTTTCTAATGTTTTATTCCACATTTTAAATAGATTAAAAGTTTTTTTGTTGGATTACATTTAGATGACGACTATAGTATCAGAGGAGTAAAGGTAAAAGTCAGGGACAGTTGTTGTTTTCCCTTTTCTACTCGAAAAACATCCAAAATTATTCTAAAAGCACAAACATGACGGGAAAACATATTCATTCATATACAAACTGTGCCTTATTGATTTTTACCTTTGCTACTATCGTGTGGACTAGCCTGCGTCATAATCTTTATAATATTTCAACGAAACGGGAGCGGGCCGCTATAGTGTCTGTATTATAATTATTATGTTCTGTAGTGCTTTTTTGTTAACGTCATGGCTTACTAACATCGTCTAGACTTGGCTTCGTTTGCGTGCCTCTGTGCTTGGCGCGCCTATGTCGCCGGTGGTCTCGCAGGAACGCTTACGCGGTAAGAGTCACTAGTGCTTGGATTAGGCAACATCGTTGCAGACCTCTAAGTGGATTATAATACATATCTATATAGGATATCCACAGTGACTTTTTAAAGCTAAAGCAAGTACAGGGGCCACAAGTCTTGCTTGAGCCATGACGTTTTATTAGTATTAAGGTACCCATCAAATTACGGAAAATTGATTGTCATGGTCGAGAGACATCTGTAGTGCAAATGTAGATCAAGAAGGGTCACATTATTACCTCAGACAGCACCAATGGATAAATTTCTAAGTGCAATTCGTCTCCGACCGGCTCGGGGTTTAACCTCGGGTAAGAAGGACCGATGCTGGATATGCATTTTTTGGAAGTAATTCTAGAAAGTGCAAGGATGCTCGCCAGCCCGCTCTGGAGGGTCGCTTAAGTTCGTTACATTTATATGTTTTGTTACATTTTTTAGGTTGGTATTGTTTGTACTTTCCTTTTGTGGCACGACTTATTTTCGGATCACAGGTGTAGATTTAGTTCCTTTTTTTGATTTACTTCATTTAATTAAATTGATTTTCTGTAATTCAAATTAATTCTTCGTCAATTTTCAGTAACGCTCTCCATAGGTAGAAATTACACCTAGTCGTGTTCCTCATTTAATATTTATAATATTTAATTTTTTTTTGCTGCCTGCGCCGAGAATATCAGGTCTTCCGGACAAACCTTTCTTCACTTGGTCGCCCTGTCGCTCGTGGAGGGTATGGAGGGTAAAATGAGCGATACCGGAAAGCCAGTGGAGCTTGTAATGAGGATCTGAATATCTTGGCGTTTGTGTAGCAGTTGGCATTACCATCCGGCCAACATTATTTATTATTACATGTTCACTTATATTGTGTCGTCATCTAAATAAACTTTTAATGATTTTGATTCTAGACATAAAATACATTAGGAATGTTAACATTTTATTTTTAGAATTTCTTTTTATATTTATACAAAATCAAACGTACAACACGACTGACCGACATGACTGCTTTTCTAATGTTTTATTCCACATTTTAAATAGATTAAAAGTGTTTTTGTTGGATTACATTTAGATGACGACTATAGTATCAGAGGAGTAAAGGTAAAAGTCAGTGACAGTTGTTGTTTTCCCCCTTTTCGACTCGAAAAACATCCAAAATTATTCTAAAAGCACAAACATGACGGGAAAACATATTCATTCATATACAAACTGTGCCTTATTGATTTTTACCTTTGCTACTATCGTGTGGACTAGCCTGCGTCATAATCTTTATAATATTTCAACGAAACGGGAGCGGGCCGCTATAGTGTCTGTATTATAATTATTATGTTCTGTAGTGCTTTTTTGTTAACGTCATGGCTTACTAACATCGTCTAGACTTGGCTTCGTTTGCGTGCCTCTGTGCTTGGCGCGCCTATGTCGCCGGTGGTCTCGCAGGAACGCTTACGCGGTAAGAGTCACTAGTGCTTGGATTAGGCAACATCGTTGCAGACCTCTAAGTGGATTATAATACATATCTATATAGGATATCCACAGTGACTTTTTAAAGCTAAAGCAAGTACAGGGGCCACAAGTCTTGCTTGAGCCATGACGTTTTATTAGTATTAAGGTACCCATAAAATTACGGAAAATTGATTGTCATGGTCGAGAGACATCTGTAGTGCAAATGTAGATCAAGAAGGGTCACATTATTACCTCAGACAGCACCAATGGATAAATTTCTAAGTGCAATTCGTCTCCGACCGGCTCGGGGTTTAACCTCGGGTAAGAAGGACCGATGCTGGATATGCATTTTTTGGAAGTAATTCTAGAAAGTGCAAGGATGCTCGCCAGCCCGCTCTGGAGGGTCGCTTAAGTTCGTTACATTTATATGTTTTGTTACATTTTTTAGGTTGGTATTGTTTGTACTTTCCTTTTGTGGCACGACTTATTTTCGGATCACAGGTGTAGATTTAGTTCCTTTTTTTGATTTACTTCATTTAATTAAATTGATTTTCTGTAATTCAAATTAATTCTTCGTCAATTTTCAGTAACGCTCTCCATAGGTAGAAATTACACCTAGTCGTGTTCCTCATTTAATATTTATAATATTTAATTTTTTTTTGCTGCCTGCGCCGAGAATATCAGGTCTTCCGGACAAACCTTTCTTCACTTGGTCGCCCTGTCGCTCGTGGAGGGTATGGAGGGTAAAATGAGCGATACCGGAAAGCCAGTGGAGCTTGTAATGAGGATCTGAATATCTTGGCGTTTGTGTAGCAGTTGGCATTACCATCCGGCCAACATTATTTATTATTACATGTTCACTTATATTGTGTCGTCATCTAAATAAACTTTTAATGATTTTGATTCTAGACATAAAATACATTAGGAATGTTAACATTTTATTTTTAGAATTTCTTTTTATATTTATACAAAATCAAACGTACAACACGACTGACCGACATGACTGTTTTTCTAATGTTTTATTCCACATTTTAAATAGATTAAAAGTGTTTTTGTTGGATTACATTTAGATGACGACTATAGTATCAGAGGAGTAAAGGTAAAAGTCAGGGACAGTTGTTGTTTTCCCTTTTCTACTCGAAAAACATCCAAAATTATTCTAAAAGCACAAACATGACGGGAAAACATATTCATTCATATACAAACTGTGCCTTATTGATTTTTACCTTTGCTACTATCGTGTGGACTAGCCTGCGTCATAATCTTTATAATATTTCAACGAAACGGGAGCGGGCCGCTATAGTGTCTGTATTATAATTATTATGTTCTGTAGTGCTTTTTTGTTAACGTCATGGCTTACTAACATCGTCTAGACTTGGCTTCGTTTGCGTGCCTCTGTGCTTGGCGCGCCTATGTCGCCGGTGGTCTCGCAGGAACGCTTACGCGGTAAGAGTCACTAGTGCTTGGATTAGGCAACATCGTTGCAGACCTCTAAGTGGATTATAATACATATCTATATAGGATATCCACAGTGACTTTTTAAAGCTAAAGCAAGTACAGGGGCCACAAGTCTTGCTTGAGCCATGACGTTTTATTAGTATTAAGGTACCCATAAAATTACGGAAAATTGATTGTCATGGTCGAGAGACATCTGTAGTGCAAATGTAGATCAAGAAGGGTCACATTATTACCTCAGACAGCACCAATGGATAAATTTCTAAGTGCAATTCGTCTCCGACCGGCTCGGGGTTTAACCTCGGGTAAGAAGGACCGATGCTGGATATGCATTTTTTGGAAGTAATTCTAGAAAGTGCAAGGATGCTCGCCAGCCCGCTCTGGAGGGTCGCTTAAGTTCGTTACATTTATATGTTTTGTTACAATTTTTAGGTTGGTATTGTTTGTACTTTCCTTTTGTGGCACGACTTATTTTCGGATCACATGTGTAGATTTAGTTCCTTTTTTTGATTTACTTCATTTAATTAAATTGATTTTCTGTAATTCAAATTAATTCTTCGTCAATTTTCAGTAACGCTCTCCATAGGTAGAAATTACACCTAGTCGTGTTCCTCATTTAATATTTATTCGTTCTTTTAAGAATGAAATTCTCAAAGTGAAATGAGAAACAATATTTAATATTTTGACTTGCACTTGAATTTTTATTATTTGAATTTTTTTAAGAAACTTGTTTGATGTTCTTTCTATAAACAACTGTCTTTTTTTTTCATTTAATCCAAGATTTGTTGTCAATATCATATTGAATATAAACATGTGAATATCCTTAATATTTTTTAACTTATGATAATTTAATCAATTCAAATTACCTAATTGTATCTTGTTTACGAAACTTAACTACTTCTATAAAATTATATAGATCAGATATTTTTTGTTTGATTTTTACTAAATTTCTAATGAAGCACCTTAGCCACTATTCTGTTAAATATCGTGCTAACTTAAAAATCTTGTAATCTTCACAAATCATTCAAAATATCCCTGATATGGTTGTAGATCCATTTTTTTACAAGACTTATCCTTACATCAATACACAATTTTTATATACTTTTTACATTGACGTAATGTATACTAATGTAATAAATATTTGTACTAATTTTAATTTCAAAAAGTATATTCAATAACAATATGATTTTTCTATTAATTTCTTAATAAACATATTTTACGAACGCAACAAAATATTATTTTTTCTCAGATTTTTTGTTTCGCATATTAATTAGCTCTTTCTTATGATTTGAAATGAAACATTTTTTTTGTAAACATTGATTACCTACATTATTCAAAACGCACAGCGTACGTCAAAACTTATGATGAAAAAAATACAGAAAATTTGGGACTTCTTAATATTCTCACAGAATGTGCTCACATTACTTAACAATGCCAAAAAGTGTACGGTTACGTCTTATTGAAATCTTTTATTCATAATGTGAAGATATATATACTTTTCGTTAATATTGTTGAAAACTGTCTTGCATAAACGTAAGAAACGTTTTTTTTATTACTTTTAAGTTAATTTCATTAATATTATATATAAAATTGATTAAATTTTTTTATTGTATGCTCAAATTTGTTTCATTTATGTTTTATTGTCCTTTGATAGCATAAAATATATACCTATATATACATATACCTAAAATATAGTGACAAATGTGAAACTCCTGAGAGACCTGCTCAAATATAAAAAAAAATATGAATAGCAAATTCATTATTAACTACATACATTACATATTCATTTGAATATAGTAAAAAAAAATCTTAAACGTTAAGGTTCTCACGTTTGCTATGTATAAAACAAGGCTTTTGCCGACGTCTTTGACTGCCGATTTCACTTAATAAACTGGAGGACGTGGTTCTCCTTGGAGAGACCGTTTTAAGGATGATTTCCGCTTGTGTCATCCACTGAGAGTCCATGGAAGTGGTGTTCGGGTGTTTAGGGTGGCAGCTGCATCATTTTGGACGTCCCTCTGCTGGAATCGCTCGAGATCCGTTTACCGGAATCTAATGTATTGTTGGATGTTAATAAAAAAAGAAGATTAAATAAAATAAATATAAAACATAAAAACACTAAAAAAGCTTTATACCTACCACATGAACAGTCCAATAAAAAGCTTGATTTAGACGTTGTGGACGTGCTTATTTCATAAAATCCGAAAAGATTCCGTCAATAATTCCGTGTATATATAATTTTAGATGTTAAATAAAAAATATATATTTATTTTTATTATTTTTAATAATAATAATAAAAACATCTTTATAACTTTAAAAAATTACTTCCAAGTCGTAGAATGTTATCATATTATATGAATTATTTTCTCTTTATTATTATGCCATCTGTCGTCTTTTACGTGAACTATTTCTAATAGGCACATAGCTGTCGTGCTACGAAAATCGTTCTGGAATATTTTTTATGTCGCTAGTTCGATGCCGCTAGATGCCGCTAGTCTTAGATTTCTTCGTTTTAAAAGTGTTTTTTACATTTATTAAGTATAAAAAAGAAAAATGGGTAATTAGGTCCCACTTATACTGTACCTAGTAGATTCGTTTCAGTCAAGCAGACTTACAGTACGGTCAACGAGTATTGGCCGCCCTAAAGTTAGGTTTTCTGAACTTATGCGCTTACTTACCTATATTTTTTAGCTTTACGCTATATAAAACACACAACAGGGTAATCAGAGGGACCCTAGGGTGTTAAGTTTTTATTAAATAATGGATATAACTGATATAATAAAACAATCATTCCGCAGTGTTGTCTTATAAAGTAGAAAAAATAAAGAGTCGGACATGACCGTTTGAAACAAAAAAATGTAAAATGTAAGAATTTGAGCATTTGTTGCTTACTCCCCCGACCATAATCCACCCTCCCCCAAAATATAGAACTCAGGCTCTTTTATACTAATCTTATTATATATCATATTTATTTATTTTTCAATTTGAGACGGCAATTCATCGAGCACGTTTGATTTAAACGGTGCTAAAGTTACATTATCTTCATTTATATTTGTATTTATGCTGAATCTTAAGTTTCTTTTCGTTTTTAATATTAACATTTATTAATTAAAATAAACATATTAAATAATAAACATATACAATAGTCTTATATCATACGGAAAAATTATCGAAACTAGTTCGAGGTCCCACTGTCACTTTTACCCGACCGAATAAAACTTCTCCAGATTGCTTGTACTTGTAAAATAAGAGGATAAAATTTAAATTTTTTAAACATATTTTTTCATTTTCCGTCCATTTGGCTAGCTACGTTCAAATTTATAGAGTTTTCGACGTAGATACTCTTATTTCGGCCGTATTTTGGCTGAAACCGAAACTATGGCTGAGCGCGTGATCTTTGGCCGAAACTGCCCGAAATCGAAACCGAATCTTCGGTCGGACCCTGGAAACTACTATACCAGACCACCAGACACAACGCGGCGATGGGTTTCACCGCGCAACATATCTCTGTAATTTATACTAGATTTCCTTCCGAAAGTCTTCTTTCCCGTAAAAAATTAAATTAAATTAGCTTCACGCTGTATCCCGCACACAGCAGGGTAGGCAGAGGGAACCTAGTGTTAAGACACTCCGTTCCCCACTTTCTGCCGAATTTAGGAGGCATTGCGTGTTGAGTGGCAGAACTCAACGCCGCGCTTTGCCTCGACACCAGAGCGAAGAAATGAAAATATAAATTTAAGTAAATATTTCATCTCTTCGAGTGGGGATCGAACCCACAACCTGTCGGTTTTACAGTCACACTTTGTACCACTGCGCCACGACTGGCCTCAAAAGTTCTTTCCCGTAAATCTATAAAAATATGGGGCTTAAAATAAAACTTACCATTTCTACCAATAACGTCAGTCATGTATCTACTTATTTGTTAAGGTTTAAATGTTTTATGTTATATTCTAGAGAGCAATCAAACACATTCATCTAAATCACCTTTTATTTTACATCGATTTATAAAATAACGGCGTGTTTCGAGTAAATTAGTTAACACGAAATTTGGCAATTGAATCTTAAATCTAGATTGGCACGCCGTTTGACTAGAAAACGCTTAGGTATGCATTGTAAATTAAAAATTAAAATAAATCTAATAAATTTTGAGGAGAACGGAGTGTCTTAACACTAGGTTTTGCATAATAAATTATTATAACAAAAACTTTCAAACATATATTTCTTTGCTAACTTTTATATGTACATTATAAAACATTTCTTGAAGGTAAGTTTGTTTTAAAGAACTACTAAGAGGTTACTAAAATATCAAATGTCTATTTAACAGACGTAGATGTATTTATTGAACCTAAAACTACATTTAATATTCACGTTCATTCAAAAAAATGTAAAAATATGAAACAAGTAAGTTACCACAGTAACGTATCTAGATAACAAGGAATTTAAAACCGGTGATAGGGCCCTATGAAACAGAAGAGAGAGAACTAAGATCATCAAATTTTGAAGTTATTTTGACAAATAATTAAAGTACCTAGTGGGTACAAGTACTATATTTTTTTTTACAATTTCCGTATAGTTTCAGCGTTTTAGGGATGTAATTTGACATCATAATATGCAATATAAAATACCTATATACAAATAAGTTACAATAACATTTAACAATAATTACACTTTTCTTAGAAATTTACTATACAAATATTGTTAATAGTAATAACGAAACGGGTGTCGTATACTAAAACAAAAACCCCGCATATTATGGCAATTATGTAACTCTCACATTCTAGCGAATTTAAATAAATATTATCTACCTAGATATATATTATATAATTAAATATATATATATATGTATATATATATATATATATATATATATATATATATATATATATATATATATATATATATATATTACAAAATTAACATACATATTTTCTAAACAATTGTATATTGCATGAAACAAGTGTATTTTGCAATGTGGCCACCATATTTTAGTGCCATAAGTCACTCATAAAATAAATGACTAAAGCGAAAAACGTCTAACTGTGAACTAACTGAAACGTCTCACAATAATGTCCTGTATTCTATAAATGTTATATAGAAACTTAATAACAGAGATAGAGAACTTAATAAGAGAGATGTTTTTAGCTGTTGTTCCCAAAATACTGCATAAAACAATTGCAGCTATATACATAAATGTCAAAACGACAGCAAAAAATGTTACTATATGATGATTCTATACAAATATGTACAATAACCAGATGATACGTACGTAGTACGTACAATATTGTGCACTTTTACTAGTTATTTATGTTATTACCCGCTTAATTTAACAATAAAATAATTAAAAATATTATATTTTACAGATTTTATTACTAATCTCATAATTGATGACTTAAATTTTTCATTATTGAAACAAACAATATGTTGTTTTCTTCGCGTTTTTCGTCTGTGGTTATAAACAGTAGATTGCTCCTTGCTTGCATCTCGTAGGCACCATTTAGAGAGATATCGATATTAACTCAGTTTTAAAAATTATAATATCTTTATGTCTGATAAAGATAACGTTTTTACAGTTACTCCTTTAGCTATAATCCACAAGAAGTGTTAACATGAAGCTTACAAATAGACGAAAAATATCTACATATTTTTTTACATTATATTATAGATGCTAATTACATATAATTTTCTTTAAAATCTACAATGCAATGTATCGTCTTATTATTACCAAAATTTGTACAGTGGAGTCTTAGCTATTTTCTTTCAAATTAAATTTAAAAATAAAACATAAGGTTACCATTGTTTTGATCTGTATTGACATTCAACATTATTTACAGGGTTGAATAGAAATCGTAACGTAACAAAGCATTATTCAGATCCATAGATGTAGTATGACTAGTCTTAGTTGCTGTACACCTAGAGAAATCCTTAGGATAAATCCGTTGCCGCGCATCGCTCTTCGGCTGTACTGCGCGGTTGGCATGAAATCAATGATCCGTACTAAAATAAGAGTTTTGCATTAGGTACAGCTTATCGATGGGGTTGACTACAGCGCCAGTTCCAAGGTTGAGAGGTTCGTGGGACACGTGCGACCCGTGCTGGTGCGGGTGATGTGGAACTTCCAAGTTCTGTAAGCTCATGGTGTCGGAAGCGCCTTCGTCCAACTGATCAAAATTACTGCCGTCGAGCGATATGTCCGAACTGCAGAAACTGTCCCCGGAGTGCGTCGGATAATCTGAAATATATTAGGTCGTAAGTACAAAAAGTTCTGTGAATAACAATATGGGACCCAATTTTAGGATATTAAACCTAAAAAGAGTTATAATAGTCACAATTTATCAATTTTAAGCTTATTTATGAAGTTTGAATATATGCAATTTATTATTATACCTAATAAATATCATCCACATTATATATATATATACCTATATAGATAGATTCACATTTTAGTAATAATATTTATAGTTAGGATAATTATATAGAAACAACATCAAACTTCATTCCGTTCCTTAACTTATTTAACTAATTTTCGAATTGTTAGAGGCCATCGTGGCGCAGGAGCACGAGGGTGTGACTGTATCGTTGTGGGTTCGATCCCCACTCGAGGAAATGAAATATTTCTTTACATTTATATTTCCATTTCTATGCATATACACGCGATGCCTCCAAATTTGCGGAAAATGGAGAATAGTGTCGTAGCACTAGGTTCCCTCTGGCTACACTGTTTTTTTAGTAGTTACATTTTATATTAAGCTCAGTATTCTACTCGAGAATAAAATATGCAAAAAATAAAATATAATGTGTTTCATTTCATATTAAATACTTGACAGAAAGTCAGTATAATTGTTGCTATGAGTAAGTAGTTTATGGGCATTCTGTGAATATGACAGTAAAATTTCTAATAAATTTAAAGCGAATTATTAGTATAAAAATACATATAAACTAATAAAATAAATTTACCGTCTGGTGAATAGGGAAGATTCGGATTCAGGGGCTGACTGGAAGCTGAATAAGCGGCATCAAGCCCCAAATAATTCCCGTGTTCACTGGAAGGTGACTCTTGTTTGATGCTCTTTTCATCTTTGTCCTTGTCTTTGTCATTGCCCTTGTCGCCCTCCTGTTTCGCTTTGCGTTGAATCTTCTTCATTTTAGCTCTCTGATTTTGGAACCACACTTGGACAACTCTAACGCTCAGGCCCGTATCTTTTGCGAGCGCCTCTCTAACTTTACGACAGGGTTTCGGGCTAACTTCAAAAGAAGCTTTGAACTGTCTCCGTTGAGCTGACGTTAAAATAGTTCTTGGTCGTTTTGGTCCACGTCTGCCATCACGAGGACGTTCTGAGTCATCTATGATCATATCGTCCTCTGCGTGCTGCATAAGATACATTTCTTTTTCGAAATCTTGTCTACAAAATATTTGGCCAGCCCTGATGACATACTGCTCGCCCTTCTGCAATGGTTGGCAACACATGACACAAACAAAGCATTGTATGTGAAACACGTACTGCTGGGCACGCATGACCATCTCCTGTGGCAGCAGTCGGTCGCCGCAACGGGTGCATTTGACTCCGAATAATCTGGGAGAAATTAAAACCATGATGCACAAGTATGATAAATAAACGCTCAGCATTTCGCTCGGCACATCGCAAGCACGCAAGCTAAATTCGCATGCCATATATAGATATCAAAAAAAAATAACTCTACCATTATATCATAAGGACAATTTGATGAATTTACTAATGATATTATAATATAATATTATGAGACATGTACCTGTCGTAATCGGGTTTGCAGTAAAGCTTGGCGTTCCTGGTGTAGCAGGTGTGCGCGAGGGGGCAGCCGCAGACGCAGCAGCTCAGGCAGTGCTCGTGCCATGACAGCTCACCCACACGCATCAGATAACGGTCCTGAATCTTCTGCCCGCATCCTTCGCAGATCTCAACGATCTTTTCTCGTTTTATGCTCGCGCTCAATTCTGTGTACAAAATTCTTGCATTAGTAGTATGTGACAACTTTTTAGATGTAAATAAATAATCAAAACATCTGACGATTCATTATTTACAAAAAGTTAATATTTTCATTTTAAAACAAATTATACAATTATAATGAAATTAAATAATTTACAGTGATACAGGGGTGGGTTACATTCGCATATGTAATAAAACAAAAACTCAAAAAGGAGAAGAATGGTATAAGAAAGTAAAGCTCTTCGTGTTAGTGTCGCAATAGCACACTTAAGAAATTTTTATTTTGTTATGTAGATAATTTCAAAAATTAATATAATTATTTATTATACACGTACCTATTGATTTTTATATGACCTAATGCAATATAAAATGTATTTAAATAAATACGGCCCGTAAATATGGCGGCATAATAAAATAACGCTCGTGAAATTCGGCTTGAATCGTCCCTACTTTGGAACCTACCTACCTACCTATATATTTTATAAACGCTCACGTATATCCGTAGCTATAGATACGTTAAGTCTAAATGGCTTTGTGAAAGTATCAGCCGTCTCAAAATGCTCCTTAGACACGGGGAGGGGACCCGCCCCTGTAGGAGGCCCCCGGAGGAGGGGCGTCCCGGGTCACCAGGGTCGCGGGATCAACCCGAGAACAAAATGTCTGCGTAAAACTGCCGTCCTAAGTTAATCGATGTGCGCCATCATTTACGCCAAAATATCCTCTATTAGTTTTCTATTCTGATTAAGATAGTACCAACAATCGAATACAAGTTTTATATTTATATTGTATTTAGGTTTTTTTGTACTCTTTTTAGAGCTTAGACGTCAATGAACACATTGTTTTGAAAAAAAAAAATGTTTTAAAGTAGCAACATTTGGACTTATACTTCTATATACTGGAATCAAGAAAATATATTTTTTACATTGACCCCCAGTTTGCATGGCATGAGATAAAAGGTAAATAAGTCAAAAAAAGATTGATTTACGCGTCACGGTTGAATATTAATTAAAATATATATATATAAATGTGAACTTAGATGTAATTAATATTATTATTTATTATGTTATAGAAATGAAATAACGGTAAAGCGAGGAGAATATTTTTTTTTACAAAATTTTCAAAAGTCTATAAGTATGTTGATGCAATCATTTTTATAATTATACTTTAAAATTTTATAAAAATTGCACATAAAATTTCACATAGTAAGTAAAAAAAGTAATTAAGATAAAAGAAACAAATACGAAAAGTAAGTAGTACGTAAAAAACGGATTAAATAAAAAAAAATAAAGATTGTATTTATATTTAAAGCCAGGATCATTTTTAATTAAAATTTAAAAATGTTTCTATTCGCCCCGTTCTACGGTACCATAGACATTTAAAATTATTTTCTTCATAATTTTTAAATACTTGACATCCAAAAGCCAACTTCTTTTCAAACTTGAGATACATTTTAATAATATAAAAAAAATTACATACTGTAATTACGAAAAGCGAGCGGTTTATATTAAAATTTTTGTCGTCCGTCAGATTATATCCACCATTTTCGGATATTTTCAATGAAATTTCGTGATTCCGTTGTAAGTTTTGTTGTTTTAATTAATAAAACATATATCAGTAGAAGCTTGGTAAAGATGTATTGACCATGTGATAAAAGAAGAGCAAAAGATGCAAAAAAATATTATATAATAGATAATGTGGTAGACCGTTTTGTTATTATATATTATATAGATATATTTCGTTTTATTATTCTCATAGTTAAGTACTTTTTATTAAACGTTGTTTTCATTATATTTTTGTCCTATTTGTTTACAAAGACCTTATATATATATATTAGTACTAATTCGTATACGTTTTAGCTGCATTTTATATAAAATTCAAAGCGTAAGCAAATGTTACTTGTACTTTCCCAACAACCAAAATAGGACATAAAATTTGGCAAGAAATGACAACTTGAAATACAGATAAAGGAAGAATTCGAAAAATTAAATTTATAGTTATTTATAGAAAAAAAATATTATAAACTTATATTTGTAATTGATTTCATAGGGAGTGCATACGTCCGCAAATTTAAGTTTGTCACGTCATACGCCGTGTAATCAAAAGCTTTAAATATATTTCACATATACACAGGGTAAGCGACAGAAGGAACCTGGGAACGCCAGAAAGTATAAGGAAAACATTAATTATTAACTCAAACGACACATCATACTTGATTAAAATTTATGAGAAAAAAATAATGTCCGGTTGAAAAAAAATTAAATTCAAATCGGCTTCACGCTGTATTCCGCACACAGCAGGGTAGGCAGAGGGAACCTAGTGTTAAGACACTCCGTTCCCCACTTTCGCTTTCGCTTTCGCGCTTTTTCTTAATTCCAAAAATAAGGATAATTATACATTTTTTTAAATTGTGAACACTAAACTAAATGCTATTTTATCTTTTTTGATGACATTTAGCAGAATGTCGTCAAGAGGCGCTAAAAAACTACTAAGCTAACTCAACTATATATGCCTAATATATAAGCTAATTATTTTTTTTATCTTAACAAAATAAGAATAATAAGTATAATATTATTTTTAACAATCATGAAATAAAAACTTTTATTGTCTATTAAAAGATCAATCATTGTCAATAAAATTAAATAGTTCGTATATTGTATTATTGTAGGCACTTGTTTGGTGAAAAGTAATAAAAAGTAATTTTTCAAAAGATTTTACTAAAGTAATTGTAATAAAAATTAGCTTCCCGAAAACTGCAAGGTACAGACAGCCAACCTAGTGTTAAGATACTCCGTTCCCCACATTCCTAATAAAAATATGGTTTTAAAAAAATATGACATGTTTTTTTCCTTTCTTATCCCACGTGAAATGTTTAAGTTTAATAGTTTGTTTATGTATTGATTTACTTATTTATAGAGAGCGGACTCATAAGTCAGCCAACCCTAGTTTCCTTCGAGGACCTGGAGTTTCACATCAGTTCTAGTAAAATTAATTCTCGTAAAAGTGTAAGTTTGCTTGTTTTTGAAGCGTTTTAAGATTTCATAATTTAAAGGGTAAAAACGATTTACGATAACCCTATAAGGGTTTTTAATTTTAATTTAGGGGTATTGCTTGGTCGTGGACGTCTCAAGCTAAAATAATATCAAATAGTCAATTATATATGGTCTAGTCTATAGTCGCTTAAAGCACAGAAAATATCGAACATCTAAGATACGAGCATGTCTGCATCGATTTTGCTGCTTGTTGTATGAAATTCGTAGCGTAATCTAAACTTATAGGTTTACAATTACACCTCCTATGGACCCGTAGTTATGAAATATGGCACGAAGTGAGAATTTATCCTACAAGTAATGAAAAAATAAGAAAAGTAAAGAATTATAAATATTTCATAGAAAAAAATCATACAAAATGCAAAATGCATATGCCGTCAAATTTAAGTTTTGTAAATTTTTATTAGTGATATTTTTCATCGATCGACAATACAATTTTTATACTGTTCAAAAATTATCAGAGTTATTTGTATTTTGTATCTTTTAAGGTTAACTAAGCCACGGGGGTTCCGCATCAAATATTTTGGTTGGTTGGTGGATTTGGTTTTTTAAATTTTTGCCAAGACGTTATATTAATATTTCTTATAGATTAGGGGGACTGATATAGTTAATTAAACATTTCATATTTGTAATATAGTCCATTTCCAATAATCCTAAAAGTTATGTTTCAACATTAACAACAAACTAGTAGTCAACCTGTATTTACAAATAATATGGTATACACAAACTAACTAAAACACACAAATTTGTTCTAATATTTGGATAAATTGAATGCAATACGGAAATTGGATGTAAAATTGTTTGGAGAAATAATTAAATGGTGCCCGGTAGGTTCGTCCTCGTCGAATTATAGCTGAATTTGGCTTTCAATTGAATCGTGTCGATCATCCCGCTAACGTGTCGTTTACAAATCAGTCGACCGTGTTTTACTAACATCACCATACATTAAATATTTGTTCACATTCGTTTATATTGTGAATGTCCTCTTAATGTGTCCATAAAAATCGAAATTAATGTTTATATTGAGGTCAGTTGTGGCGCAGGGGCACAAAGTGTACGTGTAAACGCGATTGGTGTGGGTTCGAACTCTACTCTTCGAAATGATTAGTTATATTTATTTAAATTTAGTTGAGTTCCGCCACTAAGCACGCTATGCCTCCAGTATTCGGTGGAAAGTGGGGGACGGAATGTCTTAACACTAGGTTCCCTCTGTCGATCCTGCTATGGGATACTATTTAATTTTTATTATTATAAACACTACAGTCCTGTTTAAAAACAAACAGTTTTTGTACGTAATTTATTCATTTCAATAAAAAATATATTTAAAAAGAATTATTAGCTTTTAAAAGGTTTGTGAATTCGTATTTTCATTTAAGCGGAAGCATTTATTATGTAACAGTAAATTTTCTCACTTTAAAATAATACCTAGTACTATACCAAAGAAATAATGACTAGAGATAAATCATTTTATAGCCAGTAGAGTAAAATTTATATTTACTTATAGGCATAGGTAGTTCCTAGTTTACTGCGCACTACCTATCTAATAAGACCGGGAAATCATATATCTATCTATCTATTTTCATATATTATAGCTAAAGAGATTTTTGGGTGAACGCTAACTTGAAAAACTACTGGTTTGTAAAAAGATATGGCAAATATAATCGCATCGATTTTGCAAATACCGCGCATTTCGATACTATGAAGGAAATCAAAATTAATAGGGTACCTACTTCCATATCTGATAGAATTATGAAATTTGGCAGCTTACATCTACAGGTACTACCTGTCCTCTACTGATTCAAGTAAAAAATCTGAAACTATACATTTTTGGTTCAATTCTAAAAAATAATAGTCTTAAAAGGGGGTCTTAGTCTTATTTGTTGTTTTTTGACACTCTTACTATCTATTTTGTGTGCCCCTGCGATTTTATACGGGTATACATAACGATTGTTGACTGTATTCGTTTTTTTTTTTAATTAACCATAAATATTATATGAATTATAATATACCTATTATATACTTTTTGGCATGTTTCCGAAACTACCGAGTCGAATTGCAAACTTCAGTTTGTGTTGAATAGCCTATTTACTGGGGAAAGCTATAGGCTATATTGCAACACGGTTATAGTTTCGATATAACCTGCGGTCAGAGTTGCTTCGGGCACACACATCCGTATTGATAAATCGCTTTTAAGTCGATCTTGCGATGCTTTTTTCATTAATAAAATACTTGTCTATGAATCATCAAATCTTGAGATGCTGTTTTTATTAATAGACCTTGAGAGCAATTTATAAATACGGGTCATAGTGTGTAAAGTAAGTACTTTCAACTCATAAACAATTAACTGTTTCCATAAAACCAACCAAACCGCGAACGACGCCGCAGGCTGAAGTTGTAAGGTATAGGTATCTACATTTTCTATATTTTCTATAATCTCAAATTACCATGCACCATGTTGAAATTGAATCAGTTAAATAATTATTATAAATCATTCATAATGTAGCTATAAAAAAAAATAGTAATATGGGAAACTTATGTCTATTTCCTGTGAATGTCTAAAGGTACACTTTCATGTTGTACTTATAGCTATCAATAATAAATAGTTCGAAAATAATCAACAAAACTGAAAAAGAATTTCAGTATTTGTCATGAAACAATTTAACACATCACACGTTGTAGGCAAGAATTTTAATTTTGCCTATAAAATGTGAAGCGCAATGAAATACCGATATATGATACGCGATGGCTACCAACTTATATGCCGACTAGCACAGTTAGAAATAAATAACATTGAGTTATAGATGTGAAGAAAAATTACAAAAAAGGGTTAAAATATTAGGTACAATTATAATAAATATTATATGTTTAAATGTATGAGAATATTTTTAAATTTTTATCGTATTTTTTTTTGTTTTACAAATTAAATAACAGCATACATAACTTTTAAACTGTTTTATATATAAAGATTATTCAAAAGCTTATATTACTATAGGTAATAGATACTCATAGAATATATAAGTATAAGTTAATTTGATAAAATAATAAAAATGTCATTGCAAGGAAGAGTATAAAATAACAAATTAATATATTTCAACAAAAACAACAGCTTTTTGTTAGAACACTCGGTTTCCGGTCTGTGTGGTTCACAATGCATTGTTGTGATAAAATTCCATCTCATGTGTCGAAATGTGTATATTTGTTTAAAACTTTCCTCCTCTCGTTAAATAATCGCCACTCAAACTGAATTCATGTTCCGAATTTGTATTGCACAGTTGGCATGTTGTTGACACCTCTTTGACAAACTTTTTTTTAGGAAATTATAAAGATTGTTTTTTAACTGATTAATCATTATTTTGTTTTTTATTTTAATAAGCAACAAACACCTTATTATTTACATACAATCTAATAGATTTTTTATGGGTACAAAAACATGTACATGTAAATTTATTATGTAAAACTTGTTATTTCTCTTTTTGTGTTTTTTTTTAAATTAAATTATAAATAAATACAATAGTAGTAGGTACACACCTAATAGGTAGCTGTTTTCGTAATACTTTTATTATAATACGTTTAAATATAAACTTTGGAAAATAATATTTTAATGTATTTAATCATTAATTCTCATTTTCATTTCCTCCGTCTAGTATGAAGAAGACAAACATCCAAATTAAAATGGTTGACAGGACTCTACTTCCTTTCTTAACGGAGTGTCTGGACACGTGAAGGTGATAAAGTTAGAACCGACTTTTAACGAAAAAACGATTTCAACGCAAAAATGGAAAACGGAGTGTTTTGACACTAAGTTATCTCTGCATCAAGCTGATATTTACTATTTAACAAGAAGTTTTAATATATCACTGTAGTGAGTATTTAAGCTTGTGGTTCTGATAACGTACGCGATTGATACGATCGATACAGCTTTTCGCCAACCGGAGTACTACAATAGGAGAATTACAAATAAAGGAAATCATACGCTCCAAAAGATACAAATATAACAATTAAATGAAATGGTATTTATTAAGCAGAATTATTTACTGTTTTAATTAATTTACAATGTACGGAATATTTCTCTTTAAAGCTGTGTCATACCTATGCCTTACTTACACAAGATTTAGAGTTAAATAAATTAGGCATTTATTTATTAAAAAATATAATTTTTATCCAAAGATAGAAAAAATATATATATAAATATATTTTTTTTATCACTATTTTCCCCACTGTTACTCTATATAAGTAAGTAATAGATAAATTCTCGCAATCCACTGCCTTTTGTCTCTATCTATTCTTATAGAGACAAAAGGCAGTGGATTGCGAGAATTTATCAACAACAAATTTCCTTTTAAAAATTGTGGTTTACTTACCTATATGTAACCAAATATAGGTATGTCACATACATCCAAATGTAGCTTTTGTTTTTTATTTAATTATAGCTTTTCACTATATGCAATTTTATATTGAGAAAAATATTCTACTTAATTTTACTACAGACCGATTGTATTTTAAAACAAGTAGGTGTTACTCTTACATTTAAAGGTGATTTTTTTACTTATTTTTTATTTTATTAATTACTATACAAATATACAATAAACTAGTAGACATTTTATTAAAAATTGACTATCCATATAGCCCATATTTCTAACATTTTAAACAAAGATTTAATATATAATATTTAGGTTTCCTTACACCCAAACGCCTTATCCCTCCCTAACGCGCTATCAACATTCTTCGCTAACTGTAAATCGATAACTGGGAAGAGTTTTCTATTAGAGCTTTTAAGTTCTTCTACAAAAAGAAACCTAAAATATTACAATGTTTTTAATTGAAATATAGAATAAAAAATCTGTCATACAAGGATCATGCAAATTAGGTCATGTTTACAACAACTAGAACTTAGAGCGCCAATTAGTTCAACGTAAATTCGAAACTTCAAAAGAATTCGCAACTTGCTTTAAAATTGGGAAAATTGAACTGACCTGTCCTGCCGGCGCACGAGAGCGGCGGCTGCATGCTCTCCTGCATCAATCCCGAATTAATATTCGTATAAAACTCGAGCATTTTTTTCATGGAACTATCCCACGGGCACAACACGAGGCGCACAGCGCGCCAGCCGATGCTACAATGACGAAGGGAGCCAGCGTCGACCCCTGGCGGCGCTCGTCAAACGTCTCTCCCCACCACTAATCCCACCAATCGCGGAGAGCTAAACCGATCCGCACCGCCCACCTCACCCAAACCAAACCTACCTATTATACAGCAGCTATAATATTTGCCGCTTTCCGAAACCAACAAATTGTGTTTTTTTCATTTGCCGGAAAAATTTAGCTATACTACGAGCTCGAACGGAGCGGGTAACGTGTGTGTATTGGAAGATGTAGAATGTCGAACGCCGGGCCGATATGGGCGGTGTAATTTTTTTTTCGGAAAATTAAAATTTTAATATCCTATATTCACGATCGTTTCCACTTGTGAGGCGCAAGCGGTTAGCCAGCGAGGCCGCGTGTCCGAGGCTCCGTGCGTGGAGTACTGGCGCAGTGTACGCGCCTATTTAGGTGCTCGACATCGGCAAATGCAATATGAACAGCGTGAAATTGTAAACATTTCGATGTTTTAACGGATTTATTGTAAATGTTTTTTTTTAATTGATATTTTACAATAGATACACATTTGCACTACTATCCATGAATAAATTAGGAATAAAAATAAAAAAATAAATCAATCATAGTACATAAAAGATGTAATGTGCGTTTGCTAAAATTATTAAAGTACATTATGCTGTATTATATAGTGTGTAGGTACCTATATTTCAATTTCAGACATCCACTTACTGATTGATTCAACTAATTTACAAAAACTATAAACTATAAAAAAAACAGTGCAGCTGAGGAACCCATAACATAAAAGGTACCTTCTAGGAACTGACTCTGTAGTTATTTTTTTTAATTATGGGCGAATATATTATAATTATCTATGAATAATAAACTGAATTATGACGATGCTAAAATATGATAGATAACATTTCTTAAACCTTTTTTTATATAATATTTTTTTAATTGTTCTGCTATTTATTAATATGCAAAATTTAGATAGCTAACATGTAGATAAAATAATGTAAATCCAATTTTTTTATAAACAAAGGCAGAGCTGAGTTATTGTCTAAAAAGAAGTAAACTTGGATCAGCGCAATAAGTGGTCTCTTTACATCGTGTATTTGATTTGAATAGTTCCTAAATACTTGGTTAGAAAACATTTGGTCCGAATAGGCACCTACTGTAAACTGAATAGTTATAAAAACCATAGGTTTACGTTTTTGTTTAACCATGTTTTTTATAGAAATAACTAAATTACTCTTAGTTTTTATTATGTGTGTCTTTATTTAACTATGTAAACTGAATATACCTAAATGTTGTGTTAACAATGTATATGTATGAATGTATGAAATTCTGTTTAGTGATCATGTCAAATAATTTTCGTGCTTTGTCATAATTATCAAAATATGTGACAGTGTTACATATTTTGATAATTATGACAAAGCACGAAAATTATTTGACATGATCACTAAACAGAATTTCAAATCGAAATTCCGATTGAATAATTGTTGGTAACGTTGATAAAGCTCACACAAAATTTTGATACAAACGTATAAATTCGATTCACCACAATAAGCCGGTACGAGCGAACTAAATTTTAATCGAAAATTATTAAATACACGTCTTACTCGATTTTACATAGGTTGCATTTATTTATAGTTAGTCGCTATGTGAGTGTATAGAGCTGATCCCTTTTAAAAACATAAAATGTGGTTGGTTTTTGAGAGGTATCTCGCTGGGTACGAACTATTGTACCTCGAGTGGGCCAATTCTGCCATTGAACGGATACTTGCGCCATCCGTCGTGTAAACATACTAGATGTACGAAACGATATTGTGGATGTGGTATTCGTGGACAAACTTTCAACAATTGGTTTAGGTATATTTCTCTACTAGAAAATAATTTAATAGTCCAAAATAATATCGCTTTCGCTAGCTTCTTTCGTTTTATCCAATAGTTGATGATGTATCTGTCGATTAAATATTTTTAAAATTGAATTTTACATGATTTTTTTAGCTTCACTCAATTATGGAATAGGCAGAGGTAACTTAGTGTTAAAATACCCCGTTACCCATTTTCCGCCGCATTCTGGAGCCATTGGAGCGCGAAGTTGAGTTGCGCAACTCAACTCCGCGCTCTCGATACCAATATTAAACAATCATTAATAAAATTAAGTTTTAAATATTCATCAATTATTATCATGGATATTTGTGTCTCTACTAAAAGTAAATAATCCATTATTTACTTTAGTAGAGACATAAGTATACTTACCCATCTTTCAATTTACATATCGATGTGAAAGTAAGCTCACATTTACTAAACACCGTACATTTTAAATAATTTCTCATCACCATATCCATACCGTTCACGATTCACAAAAGCAACGTGGAATTATTATTGTGTTTTCATTTATTTTCGAATGAATAGCGCTGCGTGCATTTCTGGCCATTGTGCCCACGACCACTCGAGGCTGAATGCTGGGATGAACAAGGAAAATGACGTAGACGGGTTAGCATCCGATTCAGGAAATAAGCGTTATACAAACGCAATTTACGCATTACAACTCGATAGATCGTGAACGATGTGGTCTTTTGTGAAAAAAAAATAAAAATATTGACAGTTCATCCATTTTTTTTTTATTTATCATCACATCCAACAATTGACAAAAGTTTTAACTTCGTTATTTTACTTTTTATTTTGATATATCAATTTGCTTGAATTTTTTTTTATATAATTTTCTCGGAACACAGGATAATAGCAATCTATAAGTTTTTAAGCGTGTTTTGGATAGTAGAGACGATTTTTTTTTCGGCTTCATGTTTCATTTTACCCTTAGTCCGAAAACTGGTACTGTCTATTAAAATAGAGACTTATGATGTTATTATGGAAACAACCCTATCCAATAATGTATCAAAGTTCGATAAGTCTTATTCTTAACATGAAAATGAAGCTTCTAAAAAATACTTCCCACTCCGTGTTAACTACCACCAACCACCACGACTTGCAAAGTCGTAATGAAAATGAATTTGTTTTGAAAAACCCATAGCATCCTGAACTTTTCCAACGTTTAACAACTGCGCTTTACAAAAACTTTCTGTTTGGACTGTTGTTTCCCAAAAAAAAATAACGGTTTATTTACAAAACGAGCGAGCTATGAGCGTTTATTTTCTAACCCTGTGTATAAACTTAATATAACTAGCATTTAATTTTTCTATCTATACACAAGACTATGACGGAAGTGTTTTTTTATTTGGACTTGCACTTGAATATTTTTACGCTGCACATTTTTATACATTTTGCAATTTGAAGTTTGTGTTTTAATAAAATTTGTCCCTCCAGGCATTTTTATTTTTATTTTAAACCAATTATTTTTTTTTTGCGTTTATTCAGGAAATTGAACCAACAACCGTAGTTTTTAGAGTCAGACGCTGTGCCACTGCGCCTCGACAGTCTCTTAACTATTTTGAAGTCTTTTTATTTGAATCCCCAACTGATAAATTCACTAGATTTACCTAAGTCCTCAAGCTTTTAAAAAAAATATTTATTATATAAGTACTTACATATTTACTTTATAATTACATATGAAAACCAATGACTATATGTAGCAAAGTGTTTTGCTTATAAAATTAAAAATATTTCTCAAAAATTATGGTTGAGTCAATGCTTTAATTTAAGTTTTTGACATATAATGTTAATAATTATCCTTGTGAAATGCTTTAAATAAAATAAATAAATAAATCACCTTCACGCTGTATCCCGCATTCAGCGGGGTAGGCATAGGAAACTTAGTATTAAGACACTCCGTTCCCCACTTTCTGCCGAATTTTGGAGATTTTCAGAGAGAAGAAATGGAAATATAAATTTAAGTAAATATGAAAATGCTTTATTTCCATTATATATTAAATAAAGACTTTTATTTATCTATTTAATGTTACAAAAGACGACGTACAAAGACATCGCAATTAAACGTACATGATGGAAACCCATCAAAAATATAAATGTGAAATAGGCGCCAAGTTAAATAATGTTAAGTAATGCACCATTATCATACATAACTCTACCGATAAAATAGTGGGAGATCTATATGGGTGCCGAGTTCTATGTTAACTCAGAATAAAATTGGTGCTTTCAGCTGGTGCTGGACTACTAGGTCGATATTTGGTTTGGACCATAGTGGCAAAAATAACTATTATTACAGTTATTGTGTGTTTGCGTATTGTGCGTTTCCAGCTTTTTAACTTGGCTGTAGACGCTGACACGTGTCTTGATAAACAATATCTATGTTTTTTTTAATGTACGTTATTTAGTTAAACCCATAATTCATTTACATGGAAACACATTAGGCACACAAAATATACAACACAATTTTTTTAATGCAAGTGAGACATTAATTATTTTTTTTTTAATCTATCTTATGCTAATTTAATTTTGTTCTTGAAAGGATTAAAAATTTTATCGATTTGCCTATTGGATAGATATTAGATAGATCACAAGGCAAAGTAACAATCATCAACTCCATTACCATCGAATATTTTTCGTTTCTTTTCCAAAAGTTATAAACACATTATATATATTTAATATTTATTAAAAGATTTATGTAGCAACACCGCAGTTCATTTTAATCAATTGACAGAAAAGCGTTAAAAACATCTGATATTTAATTTATTGAGTTTATTTACTGTCATCACAGAAACTAGTTCCATATCAAAATGCTTTTAATACTGTGAAAATTTAGGTAAACAATGACATTTACGAGTCTTCTATATCTAGCTAAATATTTTATTTTTTAATATTATTTAACGTTACTTTATTACATAGGTGTTTTTACTATCAGATATAAGTATTGTAATTTAGTTATTTTTAAAAGTTATTCGTGCATTCAAAATAAAAAAAGTTATACAATAATCATAAATTTTTTCTAATTTTATCTACTTAGTCTTTGAATATTTCGTAAATGCTGCAATTAATTATCGATAAAAAAAATGACACTAAAGATTGGAAATATTTTCTTTGAACTATTTAAACTTTCATTATAGTTTAATCTGTAAAAACGTTTATAAAATCGTCTATGTCAAAATTATTTGGTAATTCTTATTATTGACTTGATAAAATTGTATAGAAGAAAATATAGAACCATTTAAAGCACAGAAATATAGACAAAGCAAAATGTTATCGACAGAAAGTCAACCGGTACTATCGTTTGTGTGCGAATTTAGCCTTCACTTTACGAGCTTCAAATTTTTGTATGAATAGAAATATTTCATACACGGCACTCGATCGCTAGGATTCACACTCAATTAACATTGCCGTTTTTGTTTGAGCAATAGTGCTGCAGCACGTTATTCGATTTCGATTTCGATTTTTTCATTCAAAAATTCCCATGAAAAAATGTATTTCTTTCTATGTTTGGCGCTTCAGGAATGCCCAACTGCATATTCAACAAATGGTGGATTCGATGCTAACTCAGTGTAATGTTTATATTAAAATATTTTCGTTTAGCTGGCAAATAAGCATAAAAATATATCTTCTGTTAACGAAAAATAGAGTGAACTAAGATGCTAGACAGTAAGAGAGTTCACAGCTCAGTCATACTCTTATAAGTAAAGAAACGGCCATGTTTTTAAAACAGGTGGAATTTCATTTGCCTTTGCGTACAAGCGCCTCGTCAATAAAGGCGATGCAACACACGTGCCGCCGACACGGGTGATCTTTAATGTTACGAGAAATTTTGATAACATTGTAAAATAGTCCGTATTTTGACCATATAAGAATCATTTTGGTGTGATGCGTGGGAGTCTTACATGACAAGGGATCGACTCCCCTATTGTGAACGTACGTATATGCTCTATTATAGATCAACTGCCGAAGAAATCTTATCAAATAGGTAAGTGGCAGAATGTTACCGGAGTTAGGTTTCTAAAAAAAAATTGTAGCGATAACTTAGGACTTGGTACTAATACTTTTAACGTTGTGTTAGTATATAGTGCGAGACAGTATTAAGAAATATTATGTTTGTCATCGAAAATAGATACTTACCCCCAGTATATTTTCACATTCAATAAATTTAAAGACAAGTCGAAGGTATATGTCTCTCAGAGTACAATGAATATGAGGCATTCTCATTAAAAAGTAATCTTTGTTTATTCTACGTAAAGCTAAACATGTAGTATGGAGGCGGATTTAAAAGATTGCAAACTTCAGTACCTACCCGATTATTTATAGTAAAATCTTAATTAGATTTTAAACTATATTTATAACAATATGTACAAATGAATCGAAATAAGTATTTTCATTATTATTTGTTTCTAGAAAATATTGAGCCCAGTCGTGGCGCAGCGGCGCAAAGTGTGACTGTAAAACTGACTGGATGTGGGTTCGATCCCCTCGAACGAACGACTCGAGGAGATGAAAACTTTACTTAAATTTATATTTCCATTTCTTCGCTCTGGTGTCGAGGCAAAGTGCGGCGTTAAGTTCTGCCACTCAACACGCAATGTCTCCAGAATTCGGCAGAAAGTGGGGAACGGAGTGTCTTAACACTAGGTTCCCTACCATGCTGTGTGCGTAATACAGCGTGAACCTGGTATTATATAGAAAATATTACGGGTAGTAAGACTACGGTAGTAAGTAGACTTTGCTTGTATAGATATCTACTAGGTACTTTATATAATAAAGTCTTTGATTTAAAAACTTTCATTTGAAAAGGTATCAAATCAAAATAGGTAGAATAAGTGGGCAGCGGAGTGTCTTGACACTAGCCTGCCTCGCTACATGCGGGAGACAGCGTATAACTAAATAAAGAATAAACTTTTGCTTAAAAAACAACAGGATAACTCTCTGCATTTTGACATACGTCAAACGTTACAAAGAGCAACGAGTCATTAAATGCAAATGAAAGTCAACTGGCACGGAAATATTTAATCATCGTGTGATGGTGTGGGGACGGCGGACTGATACCGGGGGCGCGTCACGTGGCGCCCGGGGATTCGAGTTAGGGTAATTAACGTCTTCTAAAGCGTTTTACTTCTAAAATTCACTTATAACTATTTAGTATAATATGTGAATCAGCTTCACTCTGTATATCGCATACAGCAGGGTAGGCATAGAGCACATAGTGTTAAGACACTCCGTTTCTCGCTTACCGCCTAATTTTGGAGGTATTGTGTGTTGAGTGGCGGAACTTTACGCCGCGCTTTGCCTCGACACCAGAGCGAAGACGCACCTTCACGAAGCAGGGTAGGCAGAGGGAACCTGGGAATCTATTGTTAAGACACTTGTATGGTACAGTCATAAAGAGTACAGACAAATATTCGAAATTAATTAAAACTTTAAGGTAAGGACCTTAAAGGTCTTCACTGAAAAAAAATTCTATAAAACATTATTTAATGTTTCTCTTAAGAGAAATATATAGGTAAATGACTGTTACTGGAATAAAAGCTGTTTTGATCTTTATACAAATAGAATAAACTTGCAAATCAAAATTTTGATATATATTTAAAATCAATATTTAACATTGTAAATTGTTTTAAGTTTTCAATAAAAGATTAAAACAGGTGATTTGTTTGTACCATAGCAATATAATATAGCGTATAGGAGGATAACGCTCAAATAAAAAGGGCGGGTACAGTTTAGTTAAATCGGGCCACACGTCTGCCGCGTGCCGTCCCGCGGGGGTTGTTTACAAAGCCAAAATACAAATAGAGCATTTCTGGTCACTATTTAGCGATTTTATCGTAGACACTAGGAGCCACCCGCGGATCCGTCCGCTTTAAACGTTCACGATGGGGGAGATCGTATCAACGTCTATATTGGCCCTCAAATTCACATAAAACTTTTGTAGGCATTCAGTCAAAAAATTAGTTTGCTATTTAGATGAGAGCGACAATCTAGTTATTGTATATATTTTTTGAGATGAAGTGTCGGTTCAATCCTCGACTAGTGAAAACTTTTGAACATTATATATGTTCTTTATTGCACCAACCAAAACATACAGTAATATAAAATGAAAGGTTAGTTGACAAGGGTGGGTTTATTTCTAAAAGAAATCTCTTCCAGCCAACCAATAAGATTGGCTTATAAGAGTTTGAAATTGTTGCACCAAATATTTAAAAGATCTTAAACAATTTTTCTAATTTATTCGGCTTCTAGGTTGAGTAATTTGATTTTTGGTATTGTAAAATTGAAAAAAAAAAACACCATTATTTAGACAATATCTCAACTCGTTACATATGGGTCCAAAAGTTTCCCTTTTTATTTCTATCAAAATGACAGTGTGATTTCTGATGATATAATTTTTTACTTGTTTAATTAATGTTAAGTCGTAATAAAATAGGGAAAACGTGCTTAGGTAAACCTTTCTTTTTACCTGCAAATTGTGGAACCATCAGTCGGGTCCCCATTAAGCAATGATATTAGACTTTTGATGGGGTTACATATACATTTCTTAAAAGCCGACAACACTTTGATGGTTCCTCTAGTACACCAGTGTAGTTCCCAACGAGTGCCCCGCAGAAGCCCAAATGTGGTCCGCGAACGTATTAAATTTTAAGACTGGGGATGGTGAGGCGAAGTTTCTATTTATGTTTCTATTTGATTCATAGTAAATTTTCTTATAAGTAGATGCATAGTGGTCCCTGCTACTAAGAATTATATAAAAGTGGTCATTGATCAAGAAAAGGTTGGGAGCCCCTGCTCTAGTAGTACCAATGTTCATGGGCAGTAGTCACTTAACATCAGGTGACCCGCTAGCTCGTTTGCCTGGTATACAAAAAAGTATGTAGGTATACAAAAAAAGGAAACAGTGTCGATAATACAAAAGCAAGGTCAGGTAAGAAACTTCCTCCAGAGTACATATCTAAAGAGGTAGATGATTTGACGGGGCGCATGAGTTACTGAGGCTTTTGGCGCTTCTTTCTCTTTGGGTACCTCCATCAAAAAAGCGTGAAGCTTAAAAGACCACCGCACCAGCATGCCGGCTATCTCAAGACAATGAGTTAGAAATCTGAAATTAAAAAATACCAGCAATTTACAATACAAAGTTTTACTACGTAAGTAGTCCACTAGCCCTTGATAAAACGAAAATCGTGAAAAACGTGAAACGAAATATCTTATACCTTACAAATGGAATATAGCAGATGGTATCATTACCATTCCACTATATGAAAAAAGAAACTCAACCCTTATTACAGAAATGACATCATCGGAAAGATGTGAAGCCAGAAATTTTTCATACTGAATAAATTTTAATAAAAAATGAAATTTAAGCTATTAGTCTTTATTTTTAATTTGAGAATTTTATTGTTATTTTTGAGTTGTTAATACGTTGTACAATGTAAACTTTAAATTTTTTAACTCGTTTTCTTAATTCCATTCTATATCTATTCTGTTTAGGCAGAGATAACAAAGTACAGTTTAACAGTCTATTTGTTCACATAAATTTAACAAAAAATAAGCGGAAAGAGAAGGATCCACTTTTTATTATAGATGTATGTATGTCGTAGAAAAGTTTAAAGAAATCATATAAATACAAATTGGTTACATAAATACGAAACCTTTTCCTAGTTTAAAATGAAATTCAAAAACACCTACATTATTCGTTTGTAATTTGAACTCCGACGACTAGCAAGCACGAATAGTACTTGCTAGCTCCATACATCTTATTGATTGAACGTCTCTCCTACTGCGCCTTCACGGCGTGCCGAAATAATACACTTTTCCTATAAATCCGACACGAGGCTGAGGCGTTTTATTATTAGACCATTATAGGGTGACTGTACGCCCCGCAGTGTATCTCCACCCTATAGCGATGTTCAAACAGAACGCTGGCTTATTGCCTCATTGCAGCAGATACGAATAAACGTTGATCTCTTCTTTGCACTGCATGTATTGAGAACGTTGAGTACAAGAATATTAAAAATTTTGGTTATCCCCTGTTATTGAGCTGTGTTATTTAACTGGTCTTTAGATTTTACAGTTGTAGGCATCTCTTTTTATTTTTTGTTTATTAATCTCCTTCGGAAATTTAATAATTTTTTTTGAAAAAAATTTAAAAGGTGAAAATTTACAGTAAATTTATAGCTTATAGTGGTAATTCTTTTCATACAAAATTAGTGCCAAAAGAGTGAATTAGAGTCGGGTGACATTAATTCGATGCTCCTTTTTCGAGAAAGATATCTTTGGGCTTAATTTAATCGATTATCCAAAGTACTCGCGGTCAAAGTTACCTCGGGCACTTACGATTCGTGTCATACTTATTTAGAAAACGTATAAAAATTTAAACCGTATGTCATATATATGCGTATTGGGCATAGAGAGGACAAAGATCCTTTTCTCGTGTTACATATAAATTTTACTCTCATATCATTTCAAAAGGTATTTTTTTATATTATTAATTCGACGTATAAAATGTAATAGAGACATCGCCATGATTATAAAAACGTGACGCACAATCGATTCTCTTCGTGAGAATAAAATTCAATCGTACCTATTTGAGGTGGGGAAATTATTTTACGATCATTCTATTATCATGTCATTACGAAATATAGTAGAATTTTCTTTTTTTGTTTTAAAGGAAAGACCATTATATATTTTCGATGTTTATTTTAAGCAAAGAATTGGGGTAAAAAATTATTAAAAAAAATATATAAATATTCAAACATCAAATTACTTCTGATTTTATAAATATACTTAAAATTGGTTGCACATCACTAGTCGTTTTATTTAAATTCAAATGTTCCATATAGATTATAGGTACTGACATTCAAGTAAACAATTGTCAGGAAAACATCGTGTAATTGGTACAGTTTAGGTTACTTCACTTACAATAAAGAAATAATATTTATTTTTTATCTGTTATTTATTTTACATAAATATATAAATAACTTTATAGCTGTATCATTCCTTTAGCCAAAGCCTTGAACCTTGAAGCTCTTTGTAAATTTTCCCCAACGCTCTCGTAGTTTGATCCAATATGACCAGACATTTTGGACAGCAAAGTAAATATGTTACTTTCACTGCTATACGTTAATAAAGAAATATTCCACTTTAATTTGAAATAACTAACACCCTATCTTGATTTTGCTTAATTTCAATTATAATTATCCAACATATTATAATGTCTCTGTTTGAAATGTATTTTTTTTATATAATTTTTTATATAAAATAATAATATTTTTTTTTTGCTAAATTGTACATTAATGGTTATAACTTATTATAAATATTTTAAAAAGACACCGAATAATATTAATATTGTTAGGCGAAAGTATTAGCAAGTTAATAAGGCAACCGAACTATATTTCTTTAATCTGTGGTCGAACGTATTGGCGGGAAATTGAGAGTAGGTGAGCTGAGTAATAAATATTTATAAAATTGATCTTGTCAGACGTAACTTTGTGTATATATATAAAATATCCTAAAGAAAAAGACTAATATAAAATGTTGTAATCGTTGTGGTGTTATGTTTAATTTTATAGCGCATTTTATACTGGTATGTCACGTTACTCTAAAAATCCAGCTATTCCAGTACATTAGATACAAAAAAGAATATATTAAAAAATATCCCGCCATGAGTGCCTCAATGTATATAAAATTGATTCTTTCATTCTAGAACTGCAGATAATTAAATTGATCTATATTATATACCTACATATAAATAAATTTAAAATGGCTGTGTGTGGAATCAAAGCAGAAGACACTACCGTTCCCTATTTTCCGCTGAATTCTGAAGGCAATGCGTGTTGATTGGTGGAAAAAATATTAAATATTTCAATTCGTTGAGTCGGAATCGAACCCACAACTTGTGGCGTTCACAATTGCTTGTGCCCCAGTTGGACAAAACAATAAACTTACACACATGTCAAGTTAGTTTTTATCTCAATTATATTTTACATGGACTGATTAAATAAGTTGTAAAATAGCGCGCTGTTGGAGCTCTTACAAATAACTAGAGGGAGTTCTGACCGTTCGCAAAAAGCGCCCACGCCGGTCAAGTTGACAGCAAAGCAAATATAAATTTAGTAATGCAATCTAAAGCACTATTTACATTTCCAAGTACATATCAAATATTGATGTGTCAGTATTATTACGCAATAAAATATAAATTCATATTGAAATTCCGTTTTATACTATGAGTGCAGCATTTCTATATTTGACTGACGTTCAGAATGTCTGTAATAAAGTGTGACGATTGTGGCATTGTGAGTTATTGATAAAAAAAAATTAAATTAGCTTCACGCTATATCCCGCACACAGCAGGGTAGGCAGAGGGAACCTAGTGTTAAGACACTCCCTTCCCCACTTTCTGCCGAATTTTGGAGGCATTGCGTGTTGAGTGGCAGAACTCAACGCCGCACTTTAGCCTCGACACCAGAGCGAAGAAATTTAAGTAAATATTTCATCTCCTCGAGTGGGGATCGAACCCACAACCAGTCGGTTTTACAGTCACACTTCGTACCGCTGCGCTACGACTGGCCTCAAGTCTGAGTTATTGATGTTTTAAAATATATGTGTTTTTTATATAATAAAATATATATTATTATTAAGTGATAAAAGAAGATCAGGCTCTTGTGATATTTTCTAGTCTCTATTAAAATATAATTAAGTTGCCACAGTACCTATTTATACCAAAAAAACTTCTGTTCAAAAAAGCTTATCTTTCAAAATATCTGCTTTTTTATGCGAATACATACCTAATGTTTGTAATTTTTTATTGGTAAAATTGAAGTTATGGACTGTAGCTGTGTTTATAATCAATACATTCTTTAATTTCTTAAAGAATTTCTGATCAAAATCACAAGAAAGATTAGAAACAATTATAAATTTGTCAATTTCAATGTTTAATTTATATACCATCAAAAATATTCTGTAAAAAACCAGCCAAGTCTCGTTAAAGCCATTTGTTTCTCTATAAAAAGTAATGGAATCTCTAGGTAAAGTTAAACCAATTCTAAGGTTTCCTTACTGCGATTTTTTATTAATATAGTAAAATTTTATGTGAAGAAGTTAAAAATAATTTAAATTCAATTACAAGTCAACGGTTAACTTACATATAAAATGACTAACGGCCCGCCAGCGGCTTCGCCCAGTTAAACTACATGATTATTGATTTAATAAGCACAATTGATTGACAGCTATAATGACTTCCAATATGATTTTTTTACTACATTATCGTAATATTTATAAGAATAATAGAAATATTTGATTTATAAAATATACATAAAGCTAATTATTTATAAGACGTATATATATTTTTGTAACATTACGTTCTTTTTACCTATGTATTTTTTTTAACTATGTTAAACGTGCTGATTTCAGTTAATAATTTAATTTACTGCTTCAGAAACAGCCTTAAATGTTGAATTATTGATTTGGGTTCATAATATTCTTTGTAAAATAACTGTAATAATTGCATATTAACTCCTGTACAGTTTTCAAATTAGTTACAAATATTATATGCTAAATGTACAATTGGTAAATATGTAGTTAAAATGTACACGTAGAAATGATGTTTTTGGGCATTTTTATATAGATTTATTTCAAACGAACGAACGAACCATGTATCTATGTAATCTATGTATTTACTTGATATTTCCTTGAAGATCAAATCGTTCTTTATCCCTGTGTTGGATAATTACGACTTAACTGTTATGATTTATGAAAGTAATCTCCACTAACAAATCAATTTTGTTTTGCTTTATTGTATAAATTATTGTACAATAGTGCTTCCAAAATATATCATTTTATGAACAGTCATATAACTAAGACGTTTCGAATGTCATTCTTTGAACAAGAATCTTACCAGCGCGATTGCTATATAACATTCGCAGACAAACTAATGCCTTGAGTTCATTCAAATGACGATAGCTTTTTTTTAAGAACCTATTTTGATCAAATAAACTTTAATTGTTAAGCTAAGGTAAAACAAAGCAATTGATAAAACTTTTAAGTAAATGGATTCAGTACTTTCAGAGAAAAATGTGACCATACAAATCGACAGACAGACAGGCAAAAAAATCAAACAAAAATATTTTTGCTTTCTATTATTCTTTTTAAGTGTCCATCTATGCATTTCAGTCAAAATTACTAAATGTACAGACAAAATATATAGAGTTTATTATATATAGAGATTGTATATAGAGATTAAATTTTCAATTGAATGAAGAAAAGAATATAATTAAAGCAATTTAGCATTTAGGTATTTCTGTCAGCACGAGACAACTTCAATATTTATTTAGTAATAGCGTAGCCCGTTTTGTTATATAAATATTTCCCAATTTACATTTTATAAGCCTGAGAGATAAATTACTTAGTGCTCATACGAGTTTATGAAAATATAAAACATATAGGTGCATGTACATAGGCATGCCTTTCATAATTTTGAAATTGCATTTTGAAGTGACTCTTGTGTACAAACTCTGTATGTGGACGGAAAAATTGCTGAGCGTTTTACTCTTTATGGTGGATTATATTTAAACAGAAAACATCAAAAAGAAAGCTTGTTACAGCATCAACACCTACACATAATAAGAATGTAACTCATCGCTGTTAATACATGAAAGATATATGAAAAAAAAGAAATATATATGAAAAACAATGATTTTTAAAATATTTATTTGTCCGTTTGCCGGTTTGTCTGTACGTTTGTTAACCCTAATCTCAGAGACGGTTTAACCGATTTAAATGATTTCCTCTACTGTATATTGATAAAATTACCTTAACATTTAGTATTTGTTTTATTTCAATAATTTACAAGTAAAAAAAAACTGCCCATGTAAAGAATTGCCTGCAATAGTATTGCTACAAAATAAGTGTTTTATTGAATTAGCTGAAACTTTAGCTATCATTGTATACATATTGAAATGATAATGTTATCAGATCATGCAAGTAATTCAGATGACAAAATGGACAATAATGTAATACAAGCGGGCGAAGCCGCGAGCGCGTCTTTAGATTTGTGTATTTTTGAGTAAATTATACAATCCAATATAACTTATACAAAATTGTTGTAAATTAATAACAGTTAATTGTAATTATCTAAAGCACATGGCACTATTTGTATGTTATTGCGGACTAATACGTTTATGTGAATTGCTTTATTCTGTTTTTGAATTACTTAATAAAATCAAACTTAAATATTATACCATACGATATAGATATAGATATTCTACATATATATTAAAATTCCAAATTTCATTACTTCTAAAAGCTGACTGACAAGACCTAACTCATCTCCAGGTGATAAGAAAATGAAAATTTGACCCCTGCTACGTAATTGTATTATTGGCGCAAAGTGTGACTAAAATCAATTGGTTGTGGGTCGATCCGCACTCGAGGAAGTGAAATATTTATTTACATTTATATTTTCATTTCTTCGCTTTGAATTCGGGGCAAAGCGCGGCGCTGAGTTCCGCCATTCAACACGCAATGCCTCCAGAACTCGGCGGAACGTGGGGAACGGAGTGTCTTAAGACTAACTTCGCTCTGCCTGCTCTGCTGTGTGTGTGACACAGTGTGAAGCTGATTTTTATTTATTTATTTTATACAAAATATCTAATCTACATATTTTTGAGCCCACTTACATTTTCAACCCTTACTTTTGTAGGTACACTATTTGAGTTTTTTATTTACGCTGTTTCCGATCAGATTCACTTCCTATATATGTAATTAAGGAGGCAAAGGACAATTGATATTAGGATACTCTGTTATAATTCTTGTATAGTCCTATACAAAAATGTATAAACATATGTGTCTCTACCTACATGTAGTTGGTATATTGTTCTATTAAGCTATCATAGTAGCAAGTAATGTAAATTCAATTTCATTGGAATGCCGAGCGTGTCTGCATTTTTTTAATTCTATTACGATGGAATCTTAATTAAGTGAATGTGTTTAATATCATATATTAGTTTTAACTATATAATCTATCTCTTTATTCACTTTAGAGAAGACAAACATTTAGGAAACTTATATAGAAAAAAAAAATTACCCGCGCGGCTTCGGTTAAACCATACGAACGAACGAATGAAATAAAGGAAATTCTTAATATTAGAAAAAATACCTAACTAATTAAAATTAATTAAAAAAAATAAGTGAACGTTACTAGCTATACTAACAATATTATCTACGTAGAATAAATATTGAAAAGTATTAAAATTAAAATAACGTAAATATAATCTATATTATAATTAAATATGTTGGTAATAAACGTTGTTAAAAGTGATGAGCACTTTCCAATGATATATAAAAATTGAAGATCTGGAACATAACATACACACAACAATAATAACAATATCGCTCTTTCACGTTTTGATGTAACATTAATACTTTTAATACACTCACTGAGAAATTATATGTTTCGTCAGTTTTTATATATAAATAGATTTATATAAAAACTGACGAAATGTATATATTTATATACATAAATATATACGTTTCGTCAGCGATCTATGTACGTCAAGACAGATATATGTTGTCACATAGTTTTATTAATTTTTTTAAAGGAGTACAATACGTTCGTTTTACCCCCGTATTATAAAACTTTCATATGTTCTAGAAGATCAATTTTAGTTAGCCTTACATAAGTAAGTCAAAATAATTATAAGCGCCATCGACTGTAGAAATAATAAAATATATGCAAGCACACTACAAAAATATGTCATTCGTTCCAAAAAACGTCCACGACAACACATCTCTTAAATAAGCCAAAATAAGGCATATGGCGATGATAAAAATTGATAATTGCATGATTTCCGTGGCTTGGCAATGGTTGACACCATTTCTTATAAATAAAATTTAAGTATCTGTTTGTCTTTTCAAAATAACGATATTTTTTATAACTAAACATTTTTCTATATTAAATACAATAATTCTTGCGAGCGAATATCAAATAGAACTCCTATTCTAGGTCATTTTAAATCAATGATATCTTGTAAAGTATTTATTATAGTGATATACAGTAAAGTTTATAATTTAATGAAAATATTTTCAATCTAGATCAAGTAAAAAAAGGTGACATTATATTTATGTTGATAAAGATGAAAAGAAAATTATAGAAAATACATTAAATATAATTTCAAGTTTAAATAAAATATATTAAAATGGTTAAATTTTCTCAACGTCTGCATTTTTTTGAAGTCTCACACCGCACAAGAAGCACACCTGGTGCAGAACCATAGAGGCTCAGCTAAACTGTAGTAAATAACAAAAGTTGTTGAGCAACATTTTGCATTGACAAATAAAAATTGCAGTTCAGGAATATACATTATTAAGCTGAGTAACAATACCATCCCCATACCTAAATTAAAAGAAATAATGATATGCTGCCTTAGTAATAATAGTGGGCATATAAGACGCATATAAGACGCAAATAAATCCACGCATAAGAAGTTATAGGCGGCCTAAATAAATAAATAAAGAAACTGTGACCTGATTCTTTCTAAACTTTTAATTTTGTACGAAGTGGCTCGGTTCATAATAAATTGTAATTAAAATCTAGCACCAGTGCGAGCTCCGCCGACAAGTCTGGCTCTCACTTAAGAGTATGAACTAATTACACTACTACAAAGCGGGATAAAAACACTTGTCATCAAGTTTTTCTTAATAAGACTTTATATTCAATTAGAGGCCGTCGTGGAGCAACGGTACAGCATGTGAATAAAAATGCGATGGTTGTCGGTTCGATTCTCACTCGGTGGAATGCTATATTTTTTATTTCCTAGCTCCGGCAAGACAAGGAGCGACATTGAATGCCATTCAACATCCAGTCTCTTAAAAACTAGGCTGAAAGTGACTAGGTTTCCTTTGCATACCTAGCTATAGACAGGATATAACGTGAAACTATTTCATTAATGTTTTTAATATTTAATTTGGTATTTAAGACTTCCTTTTAAAAAATTATACTTAAATGGAAAATAACAAGGAAGATACTTATGGAATGTACGTTAAATATAAATTGAGTAATTTAATAACTCAATTATATTTAAATACAATCCACAATTTCCAAAAAAAAAAAAATTAACAGTCAGAACAACTTTCACATCAATGTTAACAAATCGTGATTTTGTATTGAATATTATTGCAAATAATGGACATATCTCTTGTGGGCCAATTTCCCATACAAAGACTCATTGTAACAGATTTAGATTATACACATGGGGTGTGATAGTCATAGAGTAAGTTAAGTAAAAATATAGAAACGCCTCTTTTGCTAATTTATCCATGTATTATAATAAAAATGTATATAAACTCATCAACTAAATTTGACTCTATTAAATTTCTGTGAAATATTCTTAAACTTTTCTATTAGTGGTACTGTCTTCAAAATAATAATGTATTAGAACGAATGAATAGAATAATTCAAATTAGTAAATTAATAATTGTGTAGGTCAAGCGAGTGGAACCGACCGACCAAGCAACCAACCGACCGAGAGCTGCCAAAAATAAAAATAAACGGAAAATAAACTTTGTAGACAATTAATTTAAAGTTTATTTATTTGAACTATACGAATATAACTTACTTACATTAAATATTCAATAGTACATGAAAAAAGGCACATCTATTTACAAAATAATAATCTTTACAGGTAGGAGGTGCGCACGCGCCAGCCGTGAGAACGCGCGACTAGATAACATCTATATTGGCACTTGCCCCTCTGATCAAACTCAAAACTCAATTGCTTTTGACTGCCCGCGTCGACTCATGCACAGCTTTTTAAACTTGATGACCGATAACGTTCCCAGACTGATAAGACAATGTATAAAATTTTAATTTAAGATTTTTCTTTTATTTGTGATATTTTATTGTTAATTGGATATTTTTATTTTGCCGCTTTGTAAATCCTAGGTAGGTACGTAGTTAATTTATAGAAAAATCAAAGCGATGGCTCTGGCGTCACAATGTGCCAAAGTCAATTAGGGCGAGAAACGGACAACAGTGTCTTAGCACTATCTTTTCGCTGCCCACCCTGCTATATGTGGAATCATTTTTTTTGGGTAATTTTATAAAAAATGTCTATTAATATCTTACGTAATAAAAAATATAGAATTTTATAGTTTCTATATTTATAGTCTGGTCAAATAAACATTTCAATTAATAAAAATTTGCACGAGCTGAGTTTTGGTAGAGATTTTGGGCAAAACACTAAAAGTCACACTCAAAGTCCCATGTGAGCTAAAAGAAGTTATTCAAATACAAAGTTCAAAATTTTCAGCTTTTTGGATTCTTCTCATAAGAGATAAATTACATTAAAAAAATATCTATAAAAATTGTCTATAACTTTTTTTAAATTATCTGAGATATATTGGTTCTAATTGAATGACTAATTATTTGAAAATATTTAGCAAATGCATTATTTGAAAATATAAAAATTTCTAGCTTTAAAATCTATATCCTAAATGAATCGAAAATCGATGTTGTATGGAAAAATCGCAGTAAATACTCGTTCTGTAAACACACGTGACGTCAGTGGGAATAGAACATTTGGTGATAAATTCTAATTGTTTGCCTTATCTTGTGTATAAATGTGGCCCGACGAAATTACCTGCATGTTTACCGAAACAAGATAACGGATTGCTTCAATTACTGGTAAATATTGGTGCGGTCGACTCTAAATACAGTACCTGTTTTTATTGAATATTTGTTGACATAAAATAATAAGACAATAATTAAATAAAATAATAAATAATAAGAGTCATAAATATAATAAGAAAATATTATAGCAATTTGAACAAATCATAAAATTCCTATAAGTATTGAGCCTCTCGAGGATTTATTTCCTCGAGAGAGCAATGGGAAAATTCCTATATTTATTTAAATTTATATTTTCATTTCTTCGCTCTGCATCCACGCAATGCCTCCAGAATTAGGCAGGAAATGTGAAACGGAATGTCTTAACAGTATTGAGGGAACCTAGTGAGGTTCCCTACATATAGATAGTTACAGCGGAAAGCTGATATATGTAAATATATGTAGGAATATGTATATTAATATATAGGAATGTTATGATTTGTCAAATTTCTATCTAGTTAAGTTCTATGACGGTTAGGTACGACAGAATTGAAAGAAATATAAAATTTAAATAATTAAATACTTAATAATTGACTCCCATAAAAACTTTCGAATTGTCATTCCGTTCGTTTACAAATACAAATCACAGTGCTAATAAAATTTAACCTTGTACAATAATTTGCAAACGCTATTGACACGGCCATTGAGTAAACACGAACGCGATCAGCGAGCAAATATAGAAGAAAAATATTGTTTTTCCCAGAGAACGGGTGACAGTATTTATTCGAGGTTTGTCGGTAATGGTCACGGCGGGAACAAAGCTGATCCCTGCGCCGGCGACGTATCAAATAGTTGACGTTTAGTGGGTCGGGGCGTACGCGCGGGCTTACGGGCGGACGGTCGCCGCGGGCGGCACTGCTCGGGGGCTTACACGCAGTCGTTTTTAAATTAAATCTGTTAAATTCATGACGAAAATTTTTATGCGAAACGATTTTTATAATTATATGTTATTTATTAGCTTTTTTCTTTTTTTTTTCAATTGTACGTTGTATACTCCATGAGCAGGGGAGAGGGATCCGAGTGTTAGTACACTACGTTCCTAATTTTCCGATAATTTTGGTGCTTTGTTTCATTTTCTCGAGTGGGCATCGAACCCACAACCAGTCGGTTTTACAGTCGCACTTCGTACCTGACTGGTGTCTATTCTTAAAAAATTATAAAACTAATTTCTTCTTAGGTATTGTTCTTAGGTATGGTCTCTACATCATTCTACTACTGTTGACAATATACTGTTTAATAATGTAAGCTTAAAGTTGAAAATTACTAGTAAATTTAAAAATATATACATTAAAAGCTTTATTGAATCAATTGGTAATATCGTATCGGCTATCAAACACATTACATTCGAGAACCCAATAACATTCCATTCCAGCCCACTGAACTGATATCCCAATCATAACGCAATCAAACTCACGTAGCTATTGTATTTTTTGAACAATATTTATTGTGAAATTGTTGCTACACTATAATAAATACTAGTTTTCATTCTTTTGCTCTGGTGTCGAGGCAAAGGGCGGCGTTGAGTACCGCCACTCCATATGCAGCGAAAGCGATAAGAAATGGGGATCGGAATGTCTAGATTAAATCTGCCTCGCCGCTGTGTGCGTGTTATAGCGTGACGCTAAAAAAAATCTACATAATATACCAAATATTATCAAAGTGAAACCTCTTTGAAAGATTTTATATTTTATTACATATTTGCATTATACACGTAATTTATAAATTAAAAAAAAGTTACACCCTTGTTAAATACATAATAAAAATAGGATTTCATAATAAATAAAGAGAAAATTAAAAAATATATATATACAGAAATGTCTTTTCATTTGCTATTAACTTCAAACATAGCAACGTTTGTGTCATCTAGTTCGAAAGCTCTCTTGGTATCACAAATAATTCCACCAAGCCGTTTATCAAGCGAAAATGTACTTAAATTAACAAGAATAAGGCTTATTTTAGTGTGGGGTAGAGTTTTAATAATATTATTTATAATTGAGCTGTTGTACTTATCATAGGGTTCAAAATGTATACTTATTTTTGAAATCTTTTGGCTTACTACGCTTACAGCCGTTTGGACGTCATCTATTTCTCTTTATTACAACGTACATTACTATTTGAAATATTACTTTTTGTAGGGCAACGGTTAATAGTCATAGATTAAGTAGACTCAGCCGTGGCTTAGCCCTGTCATATGCGGTCTATGAATTATTTATCATAGTATAGTTGAATGTGGGAATTGATACCGCGCACTGGGAACTCAAATAGTTACTAACATTCGTTTCCTATTCGATGTTAAATTCTCTATGGTAAGACATTGTTCATTATTAACTCTCAGTTATTTAATATAAATGTTAAAAATGAAAAAAAAAATCAAATAGAAATCTCATTTATTTTTACATTTTAAACTATAATCTTTTTTAAAATATTTGCAAATACATATAAATTGATGGTGGACAAAAATATTGAAACAATTACATGAGTATATTACAAGAAAAACTTCAATCAACATATAAAAAAAAATTTTTAACCACTTGCACATCACTATCCAAACCTTAACTAGATAAAAATGCTATGGCCACATAAATAGAAAACAATAAGATTAATACTATTTTTATACTTATTTATATATATAATTATTATTAATAAACAATATTTAAGATTGGTTATCGTACCAATTAACTTTCTTTAAAACTCAATGCTACGAATCCAGCCTAAAAAAATAAGTAATTTATTCTACTAGATAATGTTTATAATTATAAAACATTAAAGTTTTCAAGTGAAATTTTAGTCAATTTATTTACTTGTCAAATCTATTACATTTCATGATTCCTTACAAATTATTACGAGTTTACTCTGTTACCTGAATATTAGAAGTATGTATCGTACATACATTTTACTTTACCCAATGTACTATGCATTATATTTTTTTTATTAAACCTTCATTTTAAAATTCAAAATAAGGCAAAATAAAAAAAATACTTTTCTAATTATGTAAAGCACGCGCTACTACTAAGATTTAACTTCGAGACAAAGCAGGTAAAACTTCACTCTCAAAGTACAGTTCTTTTGCTCGAGAAAAAAAAACACTTTGAAACATTAACAAAAAATATTAATTTACTCTGAAACCTGTACTCAAAAAAAATCAATGCACCGTTGAACTCATCTTCCTCTTCCCTGGAACTTAAAACTGAGTTTGTATAATAATCTCGAAATTACGTTATAAGTAGGTATGTATAAAAATTGCATAAATTTGCTGTGTAAATCCTGAGCACCATAACTTTTTTTTATTTATGTAATAGCAGAAAAAATATAGACTACAATGCTACCATAATTCTCACAAATTAACGCTTTTCTACCAGAGACAAAGAGTGGCTCATTACCATTTTATTAATCCCAAGCGTTAATTTTATTGGAACTAAGCGAAAATGGTCCACGGTAATGAAATGAAAATTTACGCCGTCGACTTTTTAAAATCCTCATCCATAATCATGGTCTCCATCATATTTGTTAATTATCTCTTGACCCTCATTAAAATAATATTAAAAATTAAATTATTTGACGATGAGGTCGGTCGTCGCCTCGTCGTCGTCTTAACTAATCTAGTACATTATTTTATGTTTTTCAATAGAACTTATTATATCATAGTACCTACTCATTAGTTACATGTTCACACTTCAGAGACATCTGTCGCTGTGACGAAATGGGAGCAAATGTCAGTACGAAATTTGGAAAAAAAATATTATGTTTTTATAAAAATATATATATTTTTATAATAACCGATAATACTTGACTACAATAATGTTTATTTTATTTTACATGTCATTTTAGTAGATATATAGGTAAGGTCGTTTTTATGCCGTTAAATATCTATCATTATAGACAGAATAGCTAGTCATTGAAAATCTATACATATATATAAATATATAATTTATAATCGAAACTGACTACTACGAGATTGCTCAAATCTTAAAATTCTAAAAAAAATCTGCAAATAAATTTATTGTAGAGCATGAGTGAGCACTATGATACAAATTTTGCACCTTTAAGGAAGAAAAAGTGCTAAAACTTAATAATTCATTAGTTTAAGTATGCATTACATTGTTTGTTATTGTATGGAAGGTAATGAAGAACGAGCTGAGGTGCCAACTGGTTACAAAGTCAAAGTCAAAAATTTTTATTCGAAGTAAAAGGCTTAATTTTTTGAACGTCAAACAATTTACCACCAGTTCATCAAAGTTAATGCCTCAGTCCAGAAAAGAACCGGCGCAAGAAACACAGCGGCACTTTTTTTCTAAATCAATTCTATACAAATATATATCTAATTATTTGTGTGAAAAAGAATATTAAAAAAAAAACAGAAAAACCTTATCCTACTTACCTACAAACTTCAAAAATATATATTACTAGTACTGATCAGTCCTAGTTATTTACTACTAGAATAACCAAGTAAACATCCGATGTTCAGTGTATAAGGTTGGTGATGGATCCGTAACGACAAATAGAAAATAATTTATAAATGACTACAAATATTTCAAAATATATATTTTAATTACAAATAGGTACATAATATTCAATAATTAATGCTGTTACATACATATTATATGGCAAACTACAAAATATCTGTTTATCAAAAACACAGTAGATAATATTTCAATATTGAATTTACAAAGTATATTTTATACCCTAGCTTCTACTCGCACTGTTGCAATCCTAGTCAAATATCCTCAATTTTTAGGTGTCCGAGGTGATTGTGACCAAAGGTACACTGTTTTACATCAAATTGATTAATATGATGTACCTAAGCTTTTCTCTGCAAAATTATGAGCTATTTAATACGAGCCTCAAAATACCAGTAGTTTCTGAGATTAGCGTGTTCCACCAGACAGAGAAGTTCTTTAGTTTTACAATAATAATAATTCAAAAGTAAAGATTAAAATAAAATCAATATTATAATACATACGGACAGTATTGACGATTTTAACCAGTTTGTATAAAATATGCGTGTTATTTAAATTAATTAAATACCGGTGCTGAAAGCTGAAAATATTTGTTGCCACGATTTAAAAAAAATTAAACATGTATCTGTATACATAGTTTCCTTTCTCTTTTTCAGCTACATTGACGTTTACTGCCATATTCAGAACTCAGCGTCACCAAATTCTGTTCTCCACTCTCCACCTGAATTATAGACAGTGTATGTTGGGTGGTAGAATTCAAAGGGACGGAAGGAGAACTGAAAATTTCTCCTTCCTTTCCTTTGATTATTCCTCCTAGTGGATATCGAACCCACATCCTCATTGCATAGAGTCAGAAGAAGCTACACTACGCCCAAAGGCATCCATCATTTAGTTTTACAGTATAAAAAGACAGTCGAACCGAAACATATAATCGAAATCACAAAACAATATAAGTTACAGCACTAAGGTTTATTTTGGTGTATCCCCAGCTATCAACTATCTCTAGCAGATGCTGCTAATCGGATCAGGCACAGCATGACACACGATCACAACATTGGCTTCTGTGAGCGAGGAGGATTAGTTGGTTCATTGTTCAATGTGTTACATATATTGATAAAATATAAAAAAGATTATTCTCAAAATAAAGAAAAAACATGCTAATGCATTTAAAATGCTCAGAACATATCTTGTTGTATTTAATATTATCAAAATAATAAGTTAATTATATTTTATTGCAAAAAAATATATCGTCGTCTAAAATTAAAATGTGACGTGATTAATGTTAACTTTAGGAATTGTGTTAGAAAAAATAAATTAAACTCGCTTTTTAACATGTACTTGTATACCTTATAAAGTAATCCCATAAAAGCATACTTATGAGAAAGACAAAATCTATAAATATATTGTTTTTTCATCTTCACGCTGAATCGTGCATGTAGCAGCGTAGACAGAACGAACCCAGTGTTAAGACACTCCGTTCCTCATTTTCCGGCGCATTCTAGAAACATTGCGTGTTGAGTGGCGAAACTCATCGCCACGCTTGGCCTTGACACCAGAACACAAAAATAAAACTACTGAATACTTAATTTCCTCGAGTAGGAATCGTACCCACACCTGTGACGTTTACATTCACACCCTAGTGCCACTACGCCAAGATAGACGTCAATTATAAATATATTTATAAGAAAGAATATGAAAGAGCCCAGTCGTGGCGCAATGGCACGAAGTGTGACTGTAAAACAGACTGGTTGTGGGTTCGATACCCACCCGAGGAGATGAAATATTTACTTAAATTTATATTTCCATTTCTTCGCTCTGGTGTCGAGGCTAAACGCGGCGTTGAGTTCTGCCACTCAATACGCAATGCCTCCAGAATTCGGCAGCAAGTGTCTTAACACTAGGTTCCCTCTGCCTACCCTGCTGTGAGCGGGATACAGCGTGAAGCTGATATATATATTAATTTATTAATACTTCCAATATAAGAAGCAACATACGAAATAAAAATTACATATTTAGCAATATAACTATTTTCTAGTTCAAAGGATTAACTCCAAAAACGCTGTGTCACCGGGGTAGCGGAGTCAGTGACAGTAATACGCATTATTGATGGGGAATTCCCGGTCACGTTCGGCGCACTTGCTAGCGTAATTATTTATAGTATGTCAAAGGGAACCTTTTTTGGAACTGTGGATGCTATAAAAATATTTTTTTAAAATATATCTATATATAAATATGTAGGTACTGGATTGTGGAACGTTCATGTTCAAATTGCACACAATATCACTTTTATAGACAATTTTCTTGTCCAGGATCTGGTCAAACAAAGCGGAATGTTAAGTCTCGCCTCTCAATACAAATTACAGCCTATAAAAAATATATTTTTTTATCAATTTAGTTTGATATTTGCTGAATTCTAATTTTATAAAAAAATTTTTTAAACAATAATGTTAAATTTGTGTCGGTACTACGTGCTATATTTGGTGTTGAAAATTTTATTTTTTTCAGTAAAATAGTATTTTTTACGCAATTCAACTAAATAAATTTCTACACTAAAATTACTACCTGTTTATATTTTATTTTGGGGAAAAAACACGGTAACTTATAAAGACATAACGACTTGCGATCAAATGAGAAGCACTGAACTAAAAATAGAACATTCTTTCAACCATAATACGTATTGACTAACAGTAGATCTGTAAATGCTCTTTTGAATTAAAAATATGACCTGGAAAAAATTATGCTTTTTGAGACCGGACACTGCAAAGCAACTGCTTTGATTCAATACTCTTACTGACGATAGTGGTAGAGCAACAATATTAATTTAAAACCATCCCTTAAATATGATTTTACTACCTGTTTGGCACATGCATATATATGATAAGAAGTACGCGATAAAACAGCATATTTTGTATCAGTTAATTATTTTAGGGAAGGGATTAAGTACTAATTGAACTTATAATATTTTTCTTTTGCTATTGTAAACTTATTTCTTAGCGTTCTCAATTAGTCGTCATCTTTTTGTAGTGAATTTGATTTTAGGCTAATAAAACTTACCTATATGATCATATGTTACTAAAACTTACGAAAATAGCCAATTTACATATAAATATATTAGAAAAAATACTAACATGTCTTATAGACGCACAGATGTACGAGAAAATCCAATTTGGAGTTTCACATTGTACTTATTTAATACTTTAAATGAATTCACTTACAGCATTTTTTCAACAATGCAGACCGCACTGGATTATAGCACCTGTTACCTTTCTCAAAATAGGACTTTTGAAGGCGATCTCTTCTACAAAAAGTATTAAATATGGTACATCATACTTTATTACATTACAATAAAGATTACTTTAAGAAAACTACATTATAATGTGTTCACAGTTTATTTTATTACAGTAAATCCGATAATAGGATTTAAATTGAAATTAAAGGTAAACTACAAGCGTAAAAAATCAAAACGTAAATATAGATGGCAACACTTTGTTAATCCGATTATTGTTATGGCATACTGTACTTTGCCCATTTTATTTATAGTAAGCTTGTAATTCTTTTAATATTAATGAAAATATCTTCGTTATTTATGTTAATACTTATATAATATAATGGAATGTATGAATGAAATATTTTTTGTTTTCTCGCTCTGGTAGTATGCGGCGTTGAGATCCGCCGTTTTGAATTGATACACGTCTCTACATGTATTGTTTTCCCTTGAAAACCAAAGAAAAATACAAAAGTTAACTTATTATAAGATAGCTTATAACAAAAATAACGATCACCGTACAAATTACACATTTAACACCTATTTTATATTTTTAATTAATAATATAATATAATTTAAATTAGAAATTTGGTGATTTCTCTTAAAGCGGGTACATGATGTAGGATAGGTATAATATTATGTCGAAGTCTTCATGGGATTCAGGTCACCCACACAGGGGCGAGTGCGCCTGTGTTAGTGTATCTTTGCGCGCACGTGACGCCGTGTCGTCGCCGTTGCGATATTAAACCGACGAACACTGATTGCTAAACTTTGAATCTACTACATATTCTCCAAAAAAAAAAAAAGAAATCTTTAACAATATAACAAAAACATCTCGTAGAAATATAGAGTATAATCCTATATTTAAAAATGTTTGCCATTATAATAAAATTCTAAATAGGTACAACACCTACTTTGTGATAATCAAAATGTGTACATTTTTACTTATATACAATAAATTATAATTAGTATAAATTCAATAAATAATTGGCTTTCTTTACTTATTGACATTTGTGATGTGAAAGTGTTATTTAAAATGTTCTAATGTAGTTATCAATAAAAAAAAACGAATAGTGTAAAAAAAAAATATAAATATTATTATTTATACCAATCTGTACTTAAGTACCTAATAATACAATATTTAATTCTTTTAAAAATATTTTGTTTATATCAGTCGAAAAATCAGATGTGAAATATTTATAGAGCGAAGTTTGAGCAGCTCTACTTCTCACCCCAAGCGTGCGGCGTGGCTCGGCGTACACTGAGATCGCGCCAGAAAAATTTAATTGTGAAATACGAGGCCACCCTCGCCCACACCCAAAAATCATTTTGGTGGGCGTGCCGCTAGTTCTCGAGGTCGGTACGTAAAAGATAAAAATGGAAATCTTAGTCTGATATCTTGTGTAGGTTCCTGGAATACAAAATGTCTTTGCACAATTCCAGATTTTTTTTAATATTACTTAATTAAAGCAACAACAACATGCTAAGATTAAATCCTATATTAATTTGTAAAGACGAGAGAAAAGTAAAGATTTGTGTGCTGTGCAACTTTTATAAGTTTAAATATAAACAAATTTCAAAGCCACTATTAAGGATCTTCGGAGCTTAAAAGTACTATCACATTTCTTTGTTCATGACGTTCCAAGCGTACCAGTTTAGCACTAATCACTTCGCCAATGTCACGTTGAAGTTTAAAGTAAGAATTTCAGAAGTAGATAAGTAGCAAAAAACGTTCAAGAAAAAAAGCAAATATGTTTATTAATTGAAATTGCGTATTGTACAATAAATCAGTAATGGATTTTAAAACTCATTTATTGTTCAAGCTGTTGTTGATAATAATAAATGGATTTTCCATTTATGTAAAATACTAAATCATCAAAGTTGATATGCATTAAATATTTACGTATTGACTGACTGACTGACTGTAGATAGTTTTCTTATAATTTATCTTCTAATTTAATAGACACCAATAAATCTAACTTCTTTCCTTTAAAAAGCTAACCTACATCGACGTAGGAACATCAATCAGAGAATTACAATTTTTTGTCATCACAAAATTAATTATGCTATAATATATAAATACCCCCGGTTGTTAAATAAAGCACGTGCGTCCGGAATGCAAGGCAGGGCAAGTGAGTAGGGTGCATCACAATACACGCTCTCCCCGCACACCATATTGTATACGCTATAATAATTCAATTTTGCGGGAACAAGTGTAATTAATTAAAACTGTATCGGTCCCAACAAAAATACGACTTATCAGGTGTTTGAATTACTGATAACGCAACTTAAATTTTCTTACAAATTTTATTTTGGTAGGTTTTTTTTTGGTTATGGGGAGAGCAACACTTCATGTCTCAGCACATATACGATATATTTCTTTAAGAAAAAAGGACACACAATATAAACATTCCTCCGAAATAGCATCGAACTCACAACTTAATGAGATACGCGCCACTGCACCAGCTAGAAATACATATAACATAGTTAGTTAGAATTTAATTAAAATGTTCATCTTTATTTGAAAAAAGATAATTAAAATCATTGCTTGTTAGTAGCTCGTGACTATGAGGAGATATCCTTCCATCTGATGGAACTTCCACTTCACGAAGATTTATAAGATGCTCGACCAATAATGAAACATAATACTGTAAGTAGTTGATATCACATTTTAATTAAAAAATATATATATATATATTATATTAACAATAATATTTATTTACTTATAAAATATCTCTCATGGTATATTTTAACACATAAAAATTAAAAACGATTATTTTCAAATAATTTCAATATAACGTATATATGTAAATATAACCTTACATACTATGCCGGTATTTTTTTTTATATAGTCAATATTCCTTATACAATCTATTCAATAGTAAACAAGGTGGAAAAAATTCAACAATCGTGTAACGTTACTAACTTTGTTACGAGTGTCAAATATCTGTATACATTGTACAGGGTATTTTCACGCTGCCTTCAAATTTACCAGGGTTGATCCGCTACGGCATCACGAGTGTTGCCACAAGTAATCTATTCAAAGAAAATTGTTATTTAATTTTAAAATATATATAAAAGTGAAAATTACGTGTTATAAGTGAAATGATTTGTGATGTGAATCCATATAAATAAAAAAATACTACTACATCTAAATTACTCATTTAAATATCATATTAACTGTAGACTTGCAAAAAAAATGTATGTATATGTCACTAAAATCTGATTTTAAATGAAGGTTGGTTTGAAAAAAAATATGCTTGACTAAATTATATTATTTTTATGTAACGTATCAATGTATAGTTATTTAGCTACCTATGTATCCCGCATATAGCAGGGTAGGCAGAGAAAACCTAGTGCTTAGAAACTCCTTTCGCAAGTTCGCACTTTTTGAAAGTGTTGGAACTCCACGCCGCGCCTTATCTCGACACCAGAGCGAACAAATGAAAATATATAAATATTTCGTTTCCTGGAGTGGGAACTGTCGCCTTTACAAAAAAAAATATATATTTCACTTTATATAAAAAAAAAATAAAGTGAAATAATTGTTAGAAAATGTAACATTCGAGTCTTGTATCTGGCAACACAAGCGATGACGTAGGACAGAGTAGGAGAGGGAGGCTAACAAGCCGGAACGCATCATATGCGATTTCACGGTTTGACACGCAATTTGCGACGCGCACGCGCTTCACTGCAACTGTGGTAGCCAATGCTTCAGCGCTAAAATGTTTTAAAATGATAATTCGTAAAAGATAAAAAAAGTTGAGTCGTTGTAACGCAGAGGTACTAGCGTGTGACTAACGCGATGGTTATGGGTTCAATTCCCATTTGAGGGATTTAATTATTAATATAATATTTTAATTTTTTCAATGAGAATGTTGAGTTTTGCCTCTCGCGCATTCCCTCGAAAATTCGGCGGAAAATGAAGAACGGCGTACCTTAACAAAAGATTCTCTCTGTCTACCCTGCCATATGCGGGATACATCGTAAAGCTGATTCGTTTTATATATTTTACATATTTTTTATACTAACTCAAATATCAAGAAAAATAGTAAATTATCGATTAATTATCATTGTAGACCACAATATACTCTAAAAAGTATTAATTTATAATAATTACAACGGCCCTTACATCTACTTACAATTTTAAAAGAATCTGTACCTACTTCCTCAACATCACTTCAATAAACCAAAATATCGTCCTTGTTTATATAATATTTTTCTTTTTTAAGTAATTTTTCCAAACGTTTTCACCTCCTTCTTTATTAAATCAGTAAAATATTAAAATTTTGAATTGATCGCTTCGCCGACAGAGGGTTCCGTACAAAAATTGGAGATTCCGGATTTTTCCTGAAATTCACGCTTAGCTTAGCCAGAGCCATTTCTTGCATATCTGATACCTCACTTGAACTAGCGGCTTCAATATTATTTTTGCCGGCCTTATAAAGCTATCATTTTCTAGGATTTTGCTACAATTTTTAGTTTTTAGATTTATTACTGAACTAGTACTATCTATAGATGCTAGCTGCCAAATTTCATAATTCTAGGTCAACCGGAAGTATCCTATTTATTTTGATTCCCTTTATAGTGTCGAAATACGCGTTTTTTTACTAAATTAGGCTATTATTTTTTAAGGTTGTGACCACAAAAGTATAGTTTACAGATTTTTTCCTGAATTAGTACTGTCGATGCTAGGTGCCAAATTTTATAATTCTAGGTAAACCGGAATTAATTTTGATTTCCGTTATAACGTTGAAATAAGCGTTTTTTGCTATATAAACGGCCATATCTTTTTTTAAAGTAAATGTAGAAATACGTTTTTTAGGAAATCATGGAACGGTAGATCTAGGTATATAGTTTGAATTTCAACTCGATATCTCCAAGGGTTGCTAAGATATCTGTATATATAACTTGACAGACAGACGGACGGACAACAAAGTGATCTTATAAGGGTTGCTTTTTTTCTTAAAAGATACGGAACCCTAAAAATTATGTACCTACGATTTTAACATATTAATTATTCATAAACTTGAAATAGACCGTAATTTAATGCCATTAATGTCTCAATAATGTGGCATACAAAAATATTATATTTTCAAAGTATTATTCCACACTTTAGAATGAAAAATACTTTTTTAGAAATGTATTTTACTATAGTGCAAGGATTTTAAATACTGTACATTTGACACTACAGCTAAAATAGTATGTAATCATGTTTATCTGTTTATCTTTTGTTTATATGGCCACATTACAAATAAACGTAACATTACTTATATTATTCATTTGTTAAATTGGATTTTTGTTCGTTCACAACACAACAATAACATTTATTTACGGTATTTTATCTTTGATTTTGACGTAAAAATATATTTTATACGTTAAACAATCGTTAAATATTTATATTTTGACATTAATTTTTATTTGACACTAGTAATTACTAGATTCTCTCAATGTCTTGATTCTATTTGGATATATGAAACGTCATGAAAAATATAGTATATATAAAATATATTAAATTAATAAATATTGACTATCAATACAGTGCACGTGCAGTCCCCTAGATGCATAAATTCCACTATGCATTGTGTCCTGACGTCGCGTGGGGGGACCGCAACATATTGCAGTGAAATGGCCCATCCCCACAGAGGGCGCAGGAATTTACAAATAATACCCTTAATTTGTTTTTTCTTCTAAATATAGTTTTACAAAAATAAATAAATCAGCTTTATACTGTATCCCGCACGCGACAGGGTAGGCAGAGGGAAACCTAGTGTTAAGACACTTTGTTCCACACTTGCCATACCACCACTCGCTGAATTTTGGAGGTATTGCGCGCTGAGTGGGCGACGTGGCCGGAACGCCGCGCCTCGCCTCAATACCAGAGCGAAGAAATAAAAATATAAATTTTAATAAATATTTCCTTCTTTCTCTCGAATGGGAATCGAACCCACAACCAGTCGCGTTTACAGTCAGACTGCGCCTTTGGGCTACGGCTGGCCTCAAAAATATTACTACTTACCTAGTAATGTTACATTTTTACAGTTTAAGTATAGGAAACTACTTAGGTAGGTACTTAATATTTTTTGTAATTAATATATATAATATTCAAGAGTTACAATTCTTTGGTAAATAAGTAACGAAAATGGTGAGAACCCTGAGGCCTCGTGGCGCAGGACCATAGGCGTGTTTTACACGCTACTTTTGTTGGTTCGATTCCCTCTCCCTATATCCCATATAAATTATCGCTATTAACTTTCCGTAGGCGTCTGCCTGGACGTCTTAACAAGGTACCGATGGATAGTCCTCCAGTGGATTATTTGAAGCTATAAGTTCATATTGTTGTATTATGATTTTCATTTAAAAATAACATTTAAATTATATAATATTTTTGAATTTGTTTCTAAAATAATGTTTCACTATTTTTAGGAATGCTTTTCATATGATAAACAAAACTTTAACGCTGCCGCAAGCATCCACTAGCTATGCCAAGCGACCACGAGGCCATATTTACATAACTGATTTTACTGCCAAATATTTATATGCACTTGAATACGATACAAAGAATATATCTTTGTTTTTTTATTTTAACATACCTTTTTTTTTAAATTGCATTTTTTAAAATATTATTTAGATAAAAATTAATTAAAGAAGAAATAACGTTCGTTTCAATTATTATTTTATAATATAACCTTTATAACTGCGAATCAACTTAAATACGAGTCCATTGTGTTTCTTGGTATCTTACATTCCAACATTCGCCGGCGTCCCCTCATAATTAAAAATTTAATAATATAACCCTCATACAAATATAAGAAACACGTCCTTGATTTTTATTTAATAATAATAATGTATTATAGGGAGATAGTCAATTTTAATCTTTAAATTCATGGTTTTAATCTTTAGAGTAGGTACCAACTTCATACAACGCTTGTGAAGCTAAAATATAAATCAATGCAGTCACGTTCGTGGCGCAGTGACAAAGCGTACTGATTGTGAATACTTCCATTCCGACTTGAGGGAATAAATTATTTTCATTTGCTAGCTCTGGTATCAAAGCACACGCAAAGTCTCCAAAAATATATCCAGAAATGGTGGATTTATGGAACTCTGTTGTCTGTGACATATACACACACACACTAAACTAAAAAAAATAAGTGAAGTCAAAAATAATTTTCTTATCAGCTTTACGCTGTATCCCGCACACAGCAGTAGGCAGAGGGAACCTAGTGTTAAGACTTACTGTTCCCCACTTTCCGCTGAGTTCCGGAGGCATTGCGTATTGACTGGCGGAACTCAACACCGCGCTCTGCCTCGACACCAGAGCGGAGGAATGAAAATATAAATGTAAGAAATATTTCATTTTGTCGAGTGGGGACCGAACCCAAAATCAGTCAATGTTACAGTCACACTTTGTGCCACAGCGCCACGACTGGCCTCAAAAGGCACTTAATTACCTGTTTTCACTATTTAAATTTCTAGCTTTTTCAATTACAATAGACTTGAGACAGTCGACTATTCCCTTAGGTTCCCTTAGAATACATTTGATTTTTATTATAAGGCCAGTCGTAGCGCAGCGGCACGAAGTGTGACTGTAAAACCGACTGGTTGTGGGTTCGATCCCCACTCGAGGAGATGACATATTTACTTAAATTTATATTTTCATTTCTTCGCTCTGGTGTCGAGGCAAAGCGCGGCGTTGAGTTCTGCCACTCAACACGCAATGCCTCCAAAATTCGGCAGAAAGTGGGGAACGAAGTGTCTTAACACTAGGTTCCCTCTGCCTACCCTGCTGTGTGCGGGATATAGCGTGAAGCTAATTTAATTTAATTTATTTATTATAAAGTTCAGAATCCCGTGTCAAAAAAGGCCAATCGTTTGTCATACTAAACCTTGTTAGGGACTTGCTAAAGCTTTGATATGTGCGACTCGATAACAAAGTTTATGGATACTTATCACCACTCTTGAATTGATCGTGATAAAATTGTTTCAATTGATTTTTCCGTCCAAACACCACTGTAATATAATATTTGACGTTAGATATTGACGTACAGTATTGATACTTGTATTTTTCAGTTCTAAAAGATAATTAAGCTTAGACAAGTTATATCTTAAAAGTAAAGGAAAATTTAAAGGAATACTAGATATATTTAAAGACAATAGACATTTCATACAATGATAATCGTATTTCACGTCGTACAATTCAATAAATTAAAGGAGCGAGGAAATTAAAAATATTCAATATTTTAATTCCTCTAGTAGGAATCGAACCCACAACGTAAGTGAGTACGCTTGTGCCTTTACAGTACGAAAACGTTGAGCATTAAATTAATGAAATACGAAGAGTGTAAGATTTTGTTATAATAACATGAATTTTGAAATGTCAGTTCTTTATTTAGCTTTACGCAGTATGTAGGCTACGCTCATTACTTTGCGCCGAATTCTGGAAGCATTGCGTGTTGGTTGGCGGAACTCAACACCGCAAATTTTAAAGAAAGCAAATTTTCACTTTTTGTAAGCATGGAAAGAAGAACGTCCTCCATTTTTCGCCCGAATCAAAATGTCAAGTTGAGTGGTGAAACTAAACGTTGCGCTTTGTCGCTATAGCGTTATCAAATCATTATTTTAACTGGAAATCGAACTCACAACTATCGACACGGAACATACAAACAATCCTTTATTAGGTAAGTGCTAAACTTGTCATCACTGACCTAAAGACTAATGGAAATGATGACGTCGTAACGACACGATAATGACTGTTCAGTAACTGCGTAGTAGCGACATGTGAATAAATAAGGGAAACAAATAAGATCGATTAAAATGTCGTCGACTTCCAATCCCTGGGCCAGCTGTCTACGATTGATAATCAAAATTGTAATTACTACTATACATATAAAATTATTTCTTAGCAAATATTTAGGGTTCCGTACCCTAATAAAAACAATCCAAGTTCTAAAACGGAACCCTTATAGGTTCACTTTGTTGTCCATATGTCTGACTGTTAAGACCATTTATCTCGAGATCACGTGAAGGTAGCAAGTTGAAATTAATAACAAGTTCACGGTCTCTTGGGGCACGTCGTATTTCCCGTTGACCTACAATTATGAAATTTGGTAAGAAGAGAAAATTTTATGAAAAATGACTTCTTCATACTTAAATTTATCAACTATTATGAGCTGTAATCCCGAATCCGTTTTTTAAGTAATGTTTTTGTAATCAGACTCAGTGTTTCTTGCTGATTAAAAATGATAAAGATACTATATAAAAAATATTTACTGTTTACTATAGAAACGTAAGCAAATAAACCCATAGATAAATCGAAATTCATAACCTTTAAGAACAGTTACCAAATAACATCAAGTACTTCCAAACAGAACTTTTAATATAACCTTTATCGGTGTCGTTAAAAATTATGCAAAATGGAAATTGATACAGAGAGAGAGAGAGAGATCAAACAAAAGACAAAAGGGTGCTAAAGAATAACATTGTAATGCGTGACAACGAGTGTTTGATCGATACTCAACAGGTGCTTAGCTTTCCGATCGTAAGCAAATTCTGAAGATAACTTTATATTGAACACAGACCTCTACATTATATAGAGTTGGTTGTTGTATAATTCATTTTCACGTTACGTGGTTTTTGAAGTGTGACATGTTATTTTTTATTTATTTAGTTTTTTTTTGTCTGCCTATTTCGTGAAAAAACGTCAAGATCCTTTTTGTTTTAATTATTCAATTTTATTATTTAAATTAAATTATTAAATTAAAAACGTACATTCATAATATAAGTGTAAAACGATGTGATTTTTTTTATATATATTTTTTTATTTTAATATTTTTGTAAACTACTCAAACGGACGTAACCATTTTTCGTTCGTATATTTTACTAGCTAAATTAATCATTTATATTGTATAAATAAATTTATATTTTGCATTATTGGTTTTAAATTTAAATAGCATCTAATATAAATATAACATTTAACTATTAGTGTTGGAAATAAATATAAATTTATTATATGTTTATTACAGAGGCCAATCGTAGCGCAGCGGAACGAAGTGTGACTGTAAAACCGACTGGTTGTGGGTTCGATCCCCACTCGAGGAGATGAAATATTTACTTAAATTTATATTTTCATTTCTTCGCTCTGGTCGAGGCAAAAGTGTGGCTTTGAGTTCTGAAAGTGGGGAACGGAGTGTCTTAACACTAGGTAACCTCTTCCTACCCTGCTGTGTGCGGGATATAGCGTGAAGCTAATTATTTTTTTTATTTTTTTATATATTTTAAATTCAATTATAGAAAACGTTAGGAAATGTTTACTTTAAAATTATTTACTACCATTTTTGTCGTTTGTCGTATATAAGATTGTCTGAATGTTTTTATATCTATGGACATTCAATGAATTTTTACGTGGCCGCAAAACTTTATGTTATGATAGGTAACCAAAATTAATACATATAGGCGTTTCTTCTTATTAAGAACTTAATTTACTAAATAAAATAGCTTCATTTTCACACAAGCTTCTATACTTACTACCTGTAATAAAACAGTAAGAACATGTGTCTGTTCATTGATTTTTTTTTGCGAAAAACCAATGCAGGGGCATGTAATTTATAATAGAATATGAATGATGATTTTTAAATTTTAGTCCGTCTGCTTGTACACTCACATCTTTTGAACTACAACCATATTTAATGCAATAATGTGCGTTGAGAAATTAATTTCAGCATTTGTTAAAATAAAAAAAGACATTTTATTGTTTTATATACATATATAATAATTCGAAAATGTGCATATAATCTTATATTTTATGTACATAACCGTCATACACAATATAAATACACAATTTCAATATTTCTATTTAACTAAAATATATTCTTGAAGCTTTGTACATATATCGATTAGGTACTTTAATATGATGATAACGCAATCAAATGTACAAGTATCCAAACGTATTAAAAAACATAAGCCATCGCCACCAATCCCCATACACGTGACTGCCGGCTGTAAGTCGCATCTAACATACATTTCAATATTTAAGACTAAGCTATTGATTCGATAGTTTCAAATAAAGGGAGTCTCTTCAAACAAACTTATCATATCCTACAATACGATGGGACTAATATCACGATCAGCGTGTGATCGCCACGCGTCACTTTTCAACGGCAATTTTTTTACAGCACTTCAATACTGATAAACAACAACCAGGCCAATCTCACTTCTATTTCCTTATATATTGAGACTAAAATTCTATATACATATAGAAGTGAACTGGGTATAATTCACGGTACTAGTATTTATCGCTCACGGCAACGGAGTTATTGGCTCCATCACAGTATATTCTGATCTAGAGAAATTATGATTGGTCCGCTGTTATGAACCTTAGCAATAACCATTCTTTATGTTTCCTATTTTTTTTATATAAATAACTATTTTTCAGCTTTAGTTGTAACTCGCATTTAGTATTTGTTCAGCTTAAAACTTAATTCGCCATCTTTTTATCTAATCTGTGTTATCACAAAAACGAACAACTACATTTATTCGGACGATTGTTTTCTGTTTGTATTTCCAAAATTGACATTTTACACATGTTTTTGACATTAACTACAAACAAAATAAAATAATTGTAAGGTAAATGATTACCTAGTCTATTTAATATTATCGATTAATGCTCACACAATAAATGATTTATGACAGGTATTTTTACAAATCAACACTAACAAGAAATACATTATATAATAATATATATAACTGTTTTTTCTTAAAAATCTGTTTATTGGGCACTAGTAACCGCTCGCTAATTCACTTGTCTCGAATTTATAACCCTTGCCAAATTCATGATCTCAATTATATTCAAATGCTGTTACCAATTCTTAAATTTTTATGTCAATTGAAAATGTCTTTCAACCTGAACAATTTTTGCTATGGCGGCATTTCATTATTTTATTATATTTTTCTGAAATGTTGCTTCGTCACGTGTCCCAAACTTTCATTTCTTAAATGTCAATACAAATAGTTATCATGCTCAACAAATTTATATAATTATACATCAAAATTTGCTATTTAAGCCAAAAAAAGTCAATTAAGTCAGTAGTCCAGATGATGTGAAATTAAAAAAAAAAATTTAATCATAGATGTATGTCCTATTTTATCAAAATATTTAATGTGCAACCACACTTTTTAACTGTTTTATTATAGTGCGTATAGAGTAAACTATTTGTTTCTATACTTAGGAATTTCCAAATATACTTCACGATAAATACTACATACATACTACATAATCGAGGCCAGTCGTGGCGCAGTGGTACAAAGTGTGACTGTAAACCGACTGGTTGTGGGTTCGGTCCCCACTCGAGGATATGCAATATTTACTTAAATTTATATTTTCATTTCTTCGCTCTGGTGTCGAGGCAAAGCGCGGCGTTGAGTTCTGCCACTCAACACGCAATGCCTCCAAAATTCCGCAGAAAGTGGGGAACGGAGTGTCGTAACACTAGGTTCCCTCTGCCTACCCTGCGCTGTGTGCGGGATATAGCGTGAAGCTAATTTAATTTAATTTATTTTTTATAAATACTACAAATATATTTTATTACAAAATATATTTCCATATCCAATATCACTTAACGTTCTTTGTTCTTGCTTTAGCTTCACAATATAAGGAACGGGATACGAGGACAGACGACTCCGTTCTCCACGCAATCCGCCCAATTTTCAAGACATTGCTTATTGAGTGGCGCTTAGTCTTATTACCAGAGCGAGGAAATGAAAATAATTCAATCGAATGGAAATCGAAACCACACCTGTCATTTAAAATTAGACTCTGTTCTGCATCAAATATTTTAATTAATTTATATTATTCATTTTAGGTATAAAATATAAGGTCAAGTAGGCACTGAATATTAGGTCAATCTACGCTAAAGTATTGATTTAATAAATTAGAACAATATACCGCTTATGTATCATGTATATATTTTTGAGACAAAAGAGTATAGTAGTAGTAAAAGATTTTTTTTTGGCTGGCCATATAATATCCTATAAATCAGAATTATAAAAATATCGTCATGTCAATTACTTTTTTGTATTTTAACGTCCTTCAAAATTTATTAAATAATGTAAAATATATGGAAAATTTAAAGAAATATATATAAATATAAAAATGATAACCTTGGGGCATTAAATCGTATAATAAATTTTATTCCTTGATACAATATTTACCAGAAATTATGGCAAGGTATACTCAATGCATGATAAATATTTTTACTTTGTAGTTTAAAACGTCATAAAGTCTTTGTTCTATTATTGGTTGTTGATTGAAATTAATTTATTTTTTACTTTTATAAATGTATGGTTTTGGTAAAATATTATTTGTTCTTAAATTTACTCTTCCAATTACCTTAACGTACTTAATTTAATAAAATAAAATATAAAAAAAGAAACAGAGCAGCAAACATTCAAGTATTTATTAATACAATTAAGTCATTTATTTATTACGTTTGTTGTATTTCTTTATAAATTATGTCAAGTATTGTTTATTGCATTTCTGATTTTCAACCAATGACATTTATTGATTATTTTTAAACTGTGAAAATAAATATATCATGGAGTTGTATATATCTTATGTAATGAAATAAACAGATAAAAAATACCAAAAATAGATATTAATATCTTTACTTCCCGCCTGTACTAGAACCCCATTGCGTATAGTATAGTAGGAATCGTTTGCCTGTCATTCCTTCTACTAGACCGGGGAAATAAATAATAATCACATCTCCACCACAACCATCATTACCACCAAACACAATCTCGTGTGAGAGGGGCATCGAATTCACAACCAAAGACATTTAGTAACTGAGCCACGATGATGTCAACGTTATCTTAAACAAAAAGTTGTTTATTATGATTTTATCCTTTAAAAATGTTATGCAGTAATATACTTCGAGTGCAAGGTACCGTTATAGTTAAATTTAATTTGTTTACAGTTGTTGCACCTGCACCGGTGCTGGGGCCCACAGCGCGGATCAAAGGAGTCTGCCTCTGATCTGCCTTGTGCCCCGTGGGGACACCAACCACAATGTTAGACCACAAAATATCGCGGAGCCCTCAAGTCATAATAAAAATCAACTTGAACTTCTTGATGAGGAGTATATTAAGAAACATTTTAAGCTGCCCCAAAGACCTCTTTATTTGGATCCATTTAGGTATGTATATTTTCATAAGCGTTTCATATTTATAAAAGTACATCCATAAACGTAAGAAATGATAAAAATATTGAAAAGATCTCAATATTAATAAAAAAAATAATAAATAATAATTTCTGTTATAAATAAATGGACCCGAAATTAGTAGACCTATTTTTTCGTCTTGGTGTTATTTCTGTAGGTGTTTCTTTAAGTGTGTTTATAAGCAGTCTGATTAAAATTTTACCTTAACAAACATATTTTGTTATCAGACGACCTTTAATCACGTTTCCTATGACCCAAGAAGACGTTAAACACTTCAATTTGGCACGTAAATATAAGATAAATCAACAAATCTTAGATGGTTTCCTCGACCCCGCTGAGGCAATATCGGCTCCTAGTGTATTTGTATGTATAATTATATCTTGTAATATTTTTAACGTACTAAATATAATAGTAAAATTAGATGATTTTTTTCTGATCTGATCTGAATTGACGGGATATCGTCTGTAGAAAAACAATTTTGTACCCATCATTTTCCCGTGTTCTTGCACCCTTTAGTAGAACACCAAAAAAATATTAATTAACTTTGCAACTTTATATATCAACCCTCTGCGATTAAAAGCAAAATATGTTTATCTTTTCACCAGACATATTATTATAGTAAATTTATAAATAATCGCTTATCAACAAATTAGTGGAAAATCTTGTAAAATATTTTTACGTTTAGCCCTACGCGAAGACCGAATCTGAAAAACGAAAGAAAGCTGAAGAGGACGAAGAAATTATATACATCTTACAATTACCAGATTGGGAGTTCAAATGTCCAATTCACAATCAAACTGTTAGGACGCCAAGGTAATTTTTATATAACTATCTTTTATAGTTTTAATAAAAAAACCAATCCTCGTATAATGTAAAATGGATTTACATTTTATACGTTCTAAAATATAACTTTATTTCAAAAGTAATGATTCTGCTACAGTCGCGATTTTAATATATTAATAATTATATAGTATAAATATTAATATATTAAAATCGCAATATTAATATATTAATATGCGCCAGTCGTGGCGCAGCGGCACAAAGTGTGACTGTAAACCGACTGGTTGTGGGTTCGATCCCCACTCGAGGAGATGAAATATTTACTTAAATTTATATTTCCATTTCTTCGCTCTGGTGTTGAGGCTAAGCGTTAGTTCTGCCACTCAACACGCAATGCCTCCAGAATTCGGCAGAAAGTGGGGAACGGAACTGTGTGCGGGATACAGCGTGAAGCTGATTTATTTTATTTTTATAAAATAAATTAGCTTCAAAAATTTATTATTTATCTCACTCTTTCTAAGTAATATTTTTTTATTTTTTTAAGTAATAAATTTTATATTTTGATTTGGCTTTCATACAATAGTTGTTATTCTCTACATACCTACATAATATTATAGCAATTTCAAATCTCCCATACATCTTTACCTACAAATAATCTTAGTCGATGTAATAAGTTTTGTTTATTGACTTTGTTTTTATACTTGTGGTTGTGTTATAAAGATTTAGAACAGGTTAAAAGATGGTTTAATTATTTCTTAGTTGTTTACTTTGCGTTACAAATTAATTATTAATCAGTACTGGTCTAAACAGGTAGGGCCGTAGGTAAAATTACCGTGGAAATATTGTTAAATACAATACGCTACATATAGATACTACCTTACAGCTAACCTAGAAATGCGCATATGAGAAAACCAGTTATTCAACTTTGCGATTCATCATATATCACAAATTGTGGTTATAATAAAATTCTGCCACGACATTTCTGTAGATAAATATAATATTATTTAGAATAAAATTTGTTATTTTGTTGTTAAACGATAAAATGTATTAATAGTTCATGTAAAAAAGGCTAATACCATTCTTGAACTTGAGATTTAGTTACTTTTTACAATGTGTTGGGATATCGACTTTTTCATATTTTATTAACATAATTCAGTGTTGCGAATAATTAAATTAAACTCATTTTGCTTTCTTTTTTTATCGGCTTCACGCTGTATCCCACGTGTAGTAGGGTAAGCAGAGTTAACTTTGTGTTAAAACACTCCGATTCCCACTTCTTGCCTAATTCTCGTAACATTGTGCAAAGAAACGAAAATATTTAATATTTCCTCAAGTGAGAATCGAACCCACCACCTGTAGCGTGTACACACTTGTGCCGCTGCATCACGACTGGTCTTATTTTAACCTTCCTCCTTCTTTGGTCTAAATTTACCGGGATAGTGACTGCTACAATTTCACGACAATATCCTAATGTTATAATCTCTACATATGTATTGTTGTATGTATTTGGATATATAGATATGTAAATTATACAAATACTGGTCCCAATTTAGTCATGTTGGTGCGCTTACAATCACTGCGATTAGGTACCTACATTATACCTAACGAATACGTTATTGTAGTAGATTATAGTAAGGGACTATGTTTCCTATTAAAAGTTTGATTTAAGTAAACGAATTTCTAGTTGTAATTAAAATCAATAATTAGTTAGTATTAAAACTATATAAGCTTATAAAAGCTTACCTTAGGTACCAGAAATAGAGATTTGCATTTTACAGGTTACCTGTAAGTTGAGGTTACAAAAAAAATAGATACACGCGCACCTACTGTTTACGCGGACGCGATCAACTAACGGCCGGGCGCTCTGGTTTAATCCTGATATTAGGTGCTTAAGTAAACACAATGAGGCCAGTCGTGGCGAAGGGGCACAGAATTTGACTGTAAAATCGATCGGTTGTAGGTTCGATTCCCACTCGAGGAGATGAAATATTTACTTAAATTTATATTTCCATTTCTTCGCTCTGGTGTCGAGGCGAAGCGTGGCGTTGAGTTCTGCCACTCAGCACGCGATGTCTCCAGAATTCGGCAGAAAGTGGGGAATGGAGTGTCTTAACATAATCGTGACGCTAAACTTAGCACTGAGTTTAGTCGCTTTTATAATTAGACGTTATTTACTTTATTCAGCTGAAAAGTCATTAACATGGTACTTGTAGTTTAAATAATAAATAATATTTTCAATTTTATTTCGGATTTCAACTCGAATGCACTCACTACATAATTTAATAACAGGCAAACAGAAAACGAGAGCAATTAAATCGTTCGCCAGATAGTTAAATCGAATCGTATAAATTAATTTTGTTTTATCGTAAATTGGATATATCCAATACCTGACCTACGGTACCTACCTAGGGGTATTGATTGAAAACTTTCATTTACCATCCGTTGTTTTTATATAAGTAGTTTTGGCAGCCCAGCTGGGGATCCACATCAGATCTTCATTTTTAACCGACTTCTGTATAGAACAAGGTTAAAAGGTATTTGATCATATTTTTTTTATGTTTGTCACCTCAGAACTTCTGACTGGGTGAACATATTTTGATTATTCTTTTTTAATTTTTCCGAGTTCTGGAGGCATTGCGTATTGAATGGCGGAACTCACCAGAGCGAAGAAATTAAATTCATGAAAAAATATTCATGTAACTGAACTGAAATAGCACTAAATTAATATCTCTTACATAAAAAAAAAACTGCTAAGTGACTGGTATCCAGTAGGTAATCAACGCACATAACGCAGTAAGAAAGGAATTTTGGAAAATCCAAAATTCCTAAGGAAAAATAATATTAAACATTTTTACGAAATTGTATAGTCATTTTCAAAATTTAAAAACATGTCTTACGAAAATTAAACTAAGTAAAAAGCAAAATATGTTTAGTGATTGTAGATTACTATTGAACTCTATCTAGGTAAAGAACACCACACCAGCAAAGCTGTGAACGGTTAGACTTTTTAACTGTCTGTAGATTCTCACATTGTGAAAGGTTTAGGCAATTTATTTATTATCACGCAACTTCGTGAACTGTGAATAGAAATATTAGAATTAATATAAGATTTTTTTAACTTAACGGTATATTCCGCAACCAGCAACGTAGGCAGAGAAAACTTGGTGTTAGAACACTACGTTCTCCGGTCCCTCCTACCGAAATTGAAACATGTTCTTTTTATTAATAGGTCATCTACATTTTCGATCGCTAAATGGACGCTAAAAGTTTATTTATTTTGAACGGTTTTCAACGGGAAAATCGGCGCTCGGTTACCTTTTGTTCCAGCCGTTAACAAAGGCCGGTCGCATAAATTTTGTTCAGTTGGTATATTCAATTGTGTGGATTGATACAAGACTACGATATTAAAGGATTGAAATTGAAAACCATCAGACATGAACTATAAATATCAAAAATAAATATTATCTTTCTTTTCACATTAAAATGTATATCGATACATTTTACTTAGATATGATCAATTCAGCGAAAAATATTTCATTGTTTTTGTTCATATTTTCAAAACTATTTTCTTTTTTTTTCAATTTTTTTGGTGATCGTTTGCTTCTGTCATTAACGTAATACTATATAGATAACTTCCTAAGTTTCCTAGTCTTTTTTATTTAATTTTAATTCACTTGCCGGTGTTTTGACATTTCTTCCATTCCAAATTTAATTTAAAACTCAACATAAAACGGTAAGCCTTATCTTGCGAATATGACTACGAGATATTTATTTATTAATGTACAAAAAACCTGTCAATTATTCGTTGAACCGAGAGAGACGCTATTAGAAACGAATAAAATCGGAGCGTATATTGAATAGTTGCGTTTGCAAATAAAGTACGGTCAGCAGGAACAATATCGATAATGATTTCAAAGTCATTTATTAAAAAAAAAACAGTACAGACTGCAAAAACGCCCCACTCATAAATATTAAGCGTGACATGACAGAGAAAGAAAGCGCTGGAAGTACAACGAACAATTTCGGGAAAACACAAATATTTCCTGCCAGGAAATAGGTGATTCTTAAGATTTTTTGCTAGTGTGTTACTTTAAGCCTAGTGTTACTTTAAGCCTAAAATGGCTGCAAATTTTTATCTATAATCATACAAATTATAGAGCTAATAAACCTACCTTTTTTGCAAAATATCTTTAAAGCTGCACGTATCTATGCTATACGGCAGTCAATGATGACTGAATGAATACGGCCAAAAATTAAAGTAGTAAGTATGCTCCAAAGATTAAATTTCTTCTTATGATTTACATAGTCAACATGCACAATGGAATCTACTAATTTAGTATCTTCATACAGAATGACAAACTAGCAAAAGCCCCCGCTAGAAGAGAAGCATTAAAAAAAAGCAAAAAAATAACTAAATAATCTCCGATGTCTTATTTGATTTGTTACCTAATGTCTTTAATATCTTCATACCTAATTTTGTAGATTACTCCAAAAAACTGAAAGAATAATTTATTTAAATATGGTAGTTTTTTGCGTTTAATTTAAAACAAAGTGATTGCTGTACCTACTAATACCTTTTAAAGTATATATTTAAATTATATTTGAAAACATAATTTGCAATCTGAATAATAATTGATAGACAAAATATAAATATAATTTATAAAACTTATTTTACTGCTATAAAATATATTGTATATATTATACTTATGAGATAATAGGAAGTTAAACAAATTAATTAATTTATAAGAGATATTTATTATTTTTCGATTAACTATTTTGTAACTTTTGATATAAAATTGTAATTAATAAATTTCGTAATTCAAATTAGGTTTTTGCCAACGTTACAAGATAGAGATTGGGTATTACGCCTTCACGTCTATTTTTATGGTCCTATTTTGATCTCATGATAGCGTTATAGATAATATGCGTAGTTTTATTTTAAAACAAATAAATTTCTGATTTAATTGAAAGATTAGATGTAATTGAAAGTAATATGACGGAAATCGGGATATATTTTATGCCTGGGATTTATTTAATCCTTGGCTATCATATTTTGTAATCACTACCGGCTTTTATAAAATTTTTAGATCGTACAACATCATATGCTATTGAAAATAACATAATGAGCGTTATAAGTAAAGAAGTAAAAATCTTTATCCTTTAATTATTTTTAGGTACCTACGAACCGTATCAAAAGCTACGATAATTATATCCACACACACATAATTAGCTACCATTATTAAAACCAGTAATATTTTTCGTGAATTATTTATTAAAACAGACTCGAGAGAAACTGAACCAGATTATTATCGAGTTTTTCTAAATAGTAATAATTGAATGTTTCTTTATAATATGCTTTTACATACTTATTTTATTTGCTTCCAGCTACATCTATTAGCAAGAGTGAGACGTAAAAAGTATAAAAAGTTCAACATCTTTATCAACGCCATCTATTATTTAAAGTTAAGCAATACTGTATTTTGTCAATAGATGACTCTGTTAACAAAATATAATGTTGCAAGTTGAGAATACTATTATTAACTTTAGGCAATACATTATATTCCCGAAAATACTGCACATATACTATTTGTCAAATATATAACAATTGTAATTAAAAGCATATTAAAACTATATCATTATCAAAATCATGCCAAAAATTTATAGAGACTTATTATGATACTTTTTTTATATAAATGAATGTAATTTGTTTTTTAATTATTTTTTATTTAATTAATTTTAACATTTATTTTTTTTAGATTTATATGGCACTCTTGCAAGAAATCAAAGAAGACAAAGGGTGGTGAATTAAAACAAGGAGGTGGACCATTAAATAAACCAAAACCTTGGCTTCTAAGTAGACACACAGACTTCGATTTACTGTCCCAATGGTAGAATAAAAATGTTAAAATAATTAAAAATAAATAAATAATATTTATACAATGTTGCTATCTATTATTCAGTAATGATAAGAATTGATTAAAAATAATAAGCATAATTAAATGAAAGTTTTCTAATTTCTAAAAATCGTCTGTTAAAAAATATTTCTTTACGTTGTTACGTATAAATCGCTCATAAATCTTATAAAAAAGAAATAATAAATAATTGAGAGGCCAGCTTGAAAATGAATAAGTTATATATTTTTTTTAAGTATTCGCTCTGAGTTTTATAAAAAAATTATAATACACTTCCTCGTGGCGACTTGAGACCGCGTACGAAGTGGTAACACTAGGTCTACTACCTACCCTGCTACGTCCAATATGAAAACAGAATATTATAATAAATATTTGTTTATGTCCAACTATGTTGGACGGAAATATCGAAAGTTAGCAAAATAATATAAATACATATGTAACTAGCGGTTATTTACAATTATATTAAGTAAGGTAGTAAAATCCTGTGACAAACGTTCAAAACCTTTTATTAAATCTATAAGAAATTCTCAAATAAACACCACCAAAAAATATCTAATAAATTAATGTAGAACCTACTGTACCAAGCTTTTTTATTATTTTATTAAACATCTATGTTTAATAAAACAGTACTGGTGAAATGTTAAGAAATATAGCGTATTTGAAACGTCAATTTAAAAATAAATCATAAATCTAAATTATTAAAGTGTAATTGTTATTTATAGCCTACAATTAATAATAATAAACTAAAATGACGGAAAAAAATCTTGAAAAAATGATTAAAGTGTGCGTTCTATAAATATTTAGTTGTAGCTATTATAGTTTTTTCAATGTAAGGTACATTAAAAAAAGTATAATAGCTATAACAGCTAAACAGTTACCTAATTTAGTATTACATTTTATATAACATTTATTTTAAAATATTTAATTTAAAATTAAAAATTCAAACATTGCAGGCCAATGGCAAAACCAGGCATGGAGGCTTTAGGAATGTCTGCACCTATTTTGATACAAATGAATCAAGAAGGCAAATGGGAAAATAACAAACCTAAAGATATAAATGAAAACGATTTAAAGGCAGTAGTTCACCAATTAGTGGGTTCTAAAGCTCTATCTGCAGTACAAAGCTATTGTTGCCAGTGTGCTGCGGAAAATCAGGTTTCTTACGATATCAAATCTTGACATCATTTTGTTTTTAAAAATATACTTAGATATATTAGTTTATTTATCCTAATGTACCTAATATATGGACGTTTCGTTTTTTATTTAGTTATTTTTTAATTGTTTTATTTTAATTGTTATAGAATGAAGATGGAAAATCTAATTACGTACCAGTAATTATGATGCCAATATATTCAGCGGATCAATGTCCTTTTGATTTGAAATGTGAAATTCAGGATAATATTGAACTTAAAACTAAAACATTAAAAAAAAATGATGGAGCCAAGGAACAAGAAAAGCCTTCTGATAAAGACGAAAGCAAAAAGAAACTAAAAAAACGGACTTTTATATTACAACGTTTAACCGACTTTGATTTACTGTCTCAGTGGTAATTTATATGAACATAAAGTAATTTCTTGTCTTAATGACCGTTTTAGTTATTCATCGTAATATAAGAGCAGTTGTATATTATGTATATTTTGGAAAGTTCTTATAAATGTTACATTGTTTACGTCGAGTCACATGTTTGATTTGCCTTCAAACCAATCATCCGTAGATAATCGATATCTTGGCGTTAAATAAAGAAATCGGCTATGTTACGTTACTTGCACTTACAGTTTATAAATGTCTACTTTTATCCTATAGTGATGATTAGTCTATCTGAAAACTATTGGAACATATGACTTGTTTCGCTAGTAGTAATAACGTCTCAATAAAGAAATGTGAGTTTATGTATATCATGTCGAGACTCCGACGTAACGGTCCTTATATGAATAGGTCATTCGTTGGAAAGGATCTTTTGTTAGGCCCTTCCTAACAAAAGATCCTTTCTAACGATTGACCATCTTCTTTATGGTAAGGTATTTAATGAATAGGACTTTATTCATGGAGCCGAAAAGTTATTTTTATAATGATTTAATTATTAATAATACTACGAATAGTACTTATGTGTATCAGAATAACTGATTTTGTGACAAAAGAGATCTAATTGATAGTTGTTTCTGATGTACAGTACCGATATGTAAAATCTGTCACTGCAGTAATGTCAAATTATCATTATTTATTTTAGTTAACTTGGCAGCCTGTTTCATACGCTTTTTAATTGATCTTATTAAAATTATACTAAATACGATTGTTAAAAGCCCATTTAGATTTTTTATCTATATATTAAATTTTATATATTTTTTTCTATATGCTTGAGTAAGTATTTACGTCTTTCTGCTTTTAGAGAAAAAAGGAAAAATGTGTATTTTTATATGGCAATTGTAAAATTTAACCTTTACTTTATGGCTTCATACCACAGACTATAGTGTAAAGAGTTCTACATATTTGTGGTCGATGAATGGCGGATCTAAGTATTAATGGTCTGTGGACCGAACACCGTGTTGGTCGTGAAAAAGATAGTGCTAAACGTTGTGGGATATTTTACCTTTTACTAATAATATGTTTTTTTCAAATAAGGTTATAACTTGAAGAATTTGTGAAACTTACACTCTCCTTAAACTTTTATAGGTATGTGATTTAAAAGGTTTTTTTAAAGATGTTGGATTTATAATTAGTTTCTCATTTCTTTTTTTCTGTTTTTGCACCTTATCTTTTCGAAATCCCAGATATAACTATTCAGCTGGCAGTGCGTTTCTGCGCATGCAACGATACCTAGGATATATAGGTCATTGGCTGGGTTCAATAAGTTTTTACAGAAAGGTCAGTGAGTTTCACTATAAACCGTAGATAATTGCCTATGGATATTTTTTTTGTTAGCACGAATGCATGTGAATCCTGTACTGCGTGTAAAAAAAATATTCTCACGCCCGAAGACCTTTATGTCGGAGTCGCGCTTCTTTTTTTGGCTTTAATACACATGGTTCGATTTCCTGTATTTGCAACTGTCGAAATTCATTGTGTTAATAGACAGAGGATAAAGACGTGATTAAAAAACATTAATGGCTTCACATTGTGGATTTTGTAATTATGTGATTTAGTTGTGTTTTCAATGTTTTAAAAGCATAATGTGGCAGCTTAGATTAATTTCACCTTGATTCTGACATGACAGTAGTTTGTTTGATATGTATTCAATAATGGCCTTGTGCTATGTACTGATTGTGAAGTAATTGTGCACTTTATCTTCATAGGTAATTCTTAAACACTTGTTGCTCTTTTTTGTTTACATATTTATTATTTAATAATCTTCATAGGTATTTTTTAAGCACTTGTTGATATTTTTAGTTTATATTATTCACTATTTTATTATTTCATCATTTTTTCTTTCTTTCTAATACCATGCAAGCACCAAAAATGTCAATAAATTGTAATAATCAATATCAAATACAATTTAGGCGTGCACTGTAATTTATTTATAAAATTGCAATTGTTTTACATCCATACCTTTTATCTCATTATAATTATATAAAGATAAAGCAAAGTTAGGATGGTTCATTAAGATTTTTGTTCAATACTCTAAAATTAACACAAAATTTAATGATTTAATGTTGATAAAAATTAATATGGTAGACTATTCTTATGTAGAATAGAGATCTGTACAATACAATTATGTAGAGATCTCTATACTTTGTTTTCACAACCATTGCATACAATTTGCTCTCAATATTTAAGATTTGTGTTTGAATGAAAAAGAAATTAAGTTTAAATTATTATTTTAATATAGAAATGTCTTTTAAAAATATGTCAATGTCCTGCACCCACACCATATGACCAGCAGTGACAATGACGGGGGCCCTCCCCTGAAAAAAAAAATTTATGTGGCGTAATTATACAACAAAAAAAATTATATAATAAAAGGATAATATTTAAAATTATTAATTTAATACTTATGGAACATCATAATTTGATAAATGTGCATTTCTATTTAAAAAATAAAGTATACTGTTAGCTAATAATAATCAATAGCTAAAAATATATACATTATTATTAAAATAACAGACAACATCTCTATACTTCTGCTTGTATAGACAAACACTTAAATTTTTTTTTGTGATATAGTTTTTAATTTTTTTTCTAATAAAATTATTTATTTTTAACAATTTATTTTTATTACATAACAAAAATAAATTGTTACTTTAACAATTTGATAATTATGTCCATAAGATTGATGATAATATTTCATATATATATTTATTTATATATAATTTATTTGTTTTGCTATTATATCTACTATTTGTATTGAAAATGATGAAATTTATGTATAAAAAATAACAATAACTTAGTTTTTTCATATGTAATATTGAATTGTTATGTAATAAAGTTTGTTTTTTTCTTTCTGTCCGTTTTTATATGTTTTCACTTTTATATATGTATGTTGATCTAAATGTTGTTTATTATTTAATTACAGGTACACCACTCATGCTGCACTTATAATTTGAATTTTTATGTTGGTATGTGTGATTTGTATCAACTTAATTCCATTTATTGATTATTTAGAACAGTATTTATTTTTATACATTGTTTTTCAGAATTAATTTAGAATGGAACCATCATGTTCACATTCCAAGTGTGATGTGTATGAGAGAAGCAAAATCTCATATGATAATATAAAAGAGACTGATAGTGATATCAAATTGGAACCGTCATGTAATGTAAGGCATCAAATAGATGATATAGAACGTGAGGACTTTGAGGAGGAAAACAGGATGCTCAAACATTGCTCTAGTATGATAGTTGATGGTGAAATAGCTACAACTGCTCGTTATTCCGGAAACTTGTCTAGTGCAAACTCCAGCCTTGCCTCTAGCTCCGAGACTATTTCAACTCTGTCCAATATGATGGCAAATGACTTCAGTTTGCCCGGGTGTAGCAAAAGCGACGATTGCGATAGCAGTAACGCCACCATAAAGAATATGATACAAGCACCACTCTATTCCAATGGGGAACAACCCCCCAAGAAAGTGGACTTCATGCAAAAGTTGCTACGCAGTAATACTCAAGAGAAAAAAGATTTTCCAAAAGGTAAACTGTACAAGGGAGATTTGATGGAGCATTCTGGAGATGGTGACTTAGATGAAATGGGTCAGTCGAGTCGGACAAGCTCTAATGCTTCAAGTATTGGTAGTTCGAGTTCTGATAGTAAAGAGTTCACAGTGCCATCTACCTCAAATGCTGAAAAGCTCCTCGGGTTAGATGATAGCAGTAAAAGAAACGGCAGTGGAAGTTCTAAATCAACGGTAGGTGTCTATACCATTGATTTTATTCACTTATTTAAATAAAATAGTAGTTAATAATTTTTCAGATGTTGACAAGTTTTCTTATAATTATATCTTATCATATAGGTAATTTTTCTATTATTTATTACGTTCTGGCCAAATTAGCGTCAATACTGCGTCGTGACTTTTCATATATTCGATCAATTAGCCTTATCTAAAGATTTAAACTTGCAACAATTTACATAATCTGTAGTTTTATGCTTCACTTGTTTTAACCGTTACTTTCTAAACTATTTCTCGATCGTTTAAGACCTTCGATTATTGCTAATCAGCGATTTTTTTTATACAACTGATAAATTGAATGAGAAGTATTTCTTTTATATCTTCTATGTAATATAGCGTTTCATGCGTAACATCATCTAAATATGGCGCTCTATTGATATATTGATCATTTATTTTTATTTTTTATTTTTCGAATTAATTTTATTTAAAATTTATATTCCCTTTGCCGCCTAGTCTGCGAACAAAATATTTTCACATAAATTGTAAGCATTTAGGAATTTAAAAACGAATAACTCTGGCTTACTGGCGGACGTTCATGACGGGTTGCCGAGCGGATGACAGGTGGCAGACGGAAAAAATAGTCTCAACTCTTATGTTTTTTTTTTCTATACAATTATGCCGACCAAGAAAGTTTCGCTTAAGGCTTCATTTATTTTTATGCTAAGTACGCTTTATTGTTTCTAATATATTTGTGTATTCCTTTATATTTTACAGCTAATTACATAGCAAACAAAAATAATTCTTACATTAAATATATTTAAATAAAAAAATTAAAATTAAATTAAATTAGCTTCACGCTATATCCCGCACAGCAGGGTAGGCAGAGGGAACCTAGTGTAAGACACTCCGTTCCCCACTTTCTGCCGAATTTTGGAGGCATTGCGTGTTGAGTGGCAGAACTCAACGCCGCGCTTTGCCTCGACACCAGAGCGAAGAAATGGAAATATAATAGTTTATATTTAAATATTGGCATTTAAATGATAATATTTACAATTGTAACGTGTACGTATTCTCTACAGAATATTTCAGCTTGCAGTTTATTTGATTAAATGATGCAAATTAGTCGTATAATGACGCAACTTTTATGTTAGCTTTTTGCTTAAACTTGTATAATTCATTTAAAAATTATTTTGCTTAACGTCTTAAACTTTTTTCTTTTACCTATACTTCTTTTTTATTATATTGATTATATGATATTATTGAGAAGATACACATAATAAGAACAGTTTTTTTTTATGTATTTTTATTATTGTTTCAGAGTTACCAGTATTGCGATGGCGATGATGATTCCGATGACGATGTCAATGAGGAGTCATGGTGTACATGTCTGTCTTCTCATGAGGTAAGTATACTGTAAATCAGTATCTAATACTTTATTTAAATTCAAGAACTTTACGTAGTTTTTTTTTAGATTTTTTTTAAACGTTTCATTTCGATGTTCTTATGAGGATATTACTTACACAAAATATGTTCGCGTATATGTTTCTTTTTTCTATGATAATTACATGAAAATCTTATTTAAATTCAATTCATAATTAATTAAAACAATTACATTTTAAATTAAATCTTACAACAGTGAATGATTCTTAAACGTATTGTCTCGTGTGTATTTGTATAATTTAATCTTATAGCAATTTGGTAGTTGAGTGTGTATTGTTTGCGACAGGGGTACCAGATGGGTAATCAGGGAACATACCATTTTTTTACTAATTAATATCTCAAATATATTATAATTATTATTAAATTTAGATTAAGACCAGTCGTGGTGGAGTCGTGTAATCGTTACTGTTTATAGGTTCAATCCCCACTCGAGGAAATAAAATATTTATTTAAATTTACATTTTCATTTCTTCGCTCTGGTGTCGAGGCAAAGCGCGGCGTTGAGTTCCGCCACTAAACACGCAATGCCACCAGAATTCGGTGGGAAATGAAGAACGGAGTGTCTTAACACTTATCCCTCTGCTTACCCTGTGAGATTCAGCGTGAAGCTGATCTTATAAAATATATAATGTTTTTTTTACCTATTGTAATTGTGATAACCTTGATATGAACTCACAGTCGTCACAATATAAATATTTATCGTATTAAGAAAATTGTTTGCAATTAACTATGATGGGATATTAAAAGCAATTGTAGTTTAATTGCTTTCATTAGTCAGAATTTATAATTTTTTTATCACAGATAATAGTTGTTATTTAAAATATATCATTAGATGTGATTAAAAATATTTATCGACAAATAAATATGTTTACTAATTAATATATAAACAATTGGATTAAAGTATTTACTTAAAAAATTATAGGACGATGATGAAGAAGAGGAACAGGAACCAGATGACCGGCTGTGGGTAAGTAGCATTCTGTTAAATCATTATTCCCTATTATAATAATTTGGCACTCTAAAATGTATGCCTCTCCCATCTTATTTTTCGTTAACTTGTATTGCTTAATCACATTTACACATCAAATTGTTCACATATTATATAAACAAAAAAAAAAGATAATAATACATTTTGTACTCATTTCAAGGATTTATATTAAATTAAAGTTTTCATTGTAATGTATCTTTTAATGTTCAATTTAGTGAATGAACGAATTTCTTAAATAATTAAACGTTGGCACTATTGTTGTTCAGAGGAAAAGACGATACGAGCTGCCGCCGCCGCAGCCGCAGTCCGTGAAGAAGTTCTGTCCCGACCGTGCCGGCGCCGCGAACACCTCCGGAACCGAATGGTCGAACGTACACGCGAATATTGCACTGCAAAACACGAATCTGCAAGGCCCGCCCGAAATGAAACAATGGCTGAACAGGCGAGTTCATTGGTTATTTCTTATTTAATATAATAATCGTGTGTTTTGAGAAGAATTAGTAAAGAGCGGCGCTTTTCATTTTTTCATTTCATTTTCATTTACCCGATTGGGGATCGAACCCACAACCAGTCGATTTTACAGTCACACTTTGTGCCCCTGCGCCACGACTAACCTGAACTGAACTTCTATACTGTTAATATAATGTATGTATGTATATATCTTCTCTTCTTGGATTTTTTTACGTGAAAGCCGGTTTATAGAGGTTTCTAGATGTAATTATTACAATAAATTTATTAGATGTTAAAAGTGAAAATTGTAAAACAATAATAAGTGCTTCGATACAATTTCCGCAATCGCAATGCTAAGTTGAAATAAATAAATAGCTATAATAATCCCAATTGGAATATTAATAAAAATCAACGCGTATTCAAACATTGCTTTTTAAACGAAAATTATATTATTGCATAACGATCTGTTGTTTCATGTATTGCATTGGAGCTATTTCAAAAGAAAATCTTGTTTTGTTTTAAAAGTGTAACGTTAGTACTTCTTTACGTAAGGAAACCTTAATTTTTATTTTTGTCAACTTTCCCAACTTTCGTCTATTTTAGTTTACAACGATTGCTTGTCGAGTGCGAAATATTAAATTTATTCTTGAGTTTAATTGAATACAATTGTATTTTTTTCTAAACTTAACAAAAAATTACAAAAATGTCTTATTCTACAGTGTTAAACAGCATTTGTAACATAATACATTTGACGCAAAATTATATATATACTATTTTATGTCATGAAAATATGGATTACATTTTTCTGTAAATAAATATATGTACAGAGAAAATATATTTTTGTAAGATATAAAAACGTTATCAAACGTGAACAATAAAAACATATTTCCAGCGGCGCCGCACTATCTGACATTACCTCTAAAGTTTACAAACTCGTCGTAAATTTGGACGGCAATTTTGCCTGAACGTATTCCATCCGCTGACGTGGAATTCCAACTTTACCTCCAAGCTGGTGCATCGTGCCGGCGTCCGATGTTCAGAGGAGCGTTAACCGGTGCAATCTCTGGAAACAATGAGGACACTACGCTTAGGTGTCGATACTTCGGAAATTTAACACCGCCTAGTGGTGGACATTTTAACGCATCACTTGTTTTTTAAATATAATACGACATCGCCATATAAAAATCAGCCATTTTTCTCCGATATTTTTTATGCCCATGTATTTTTTGCCGACCCATTGGGCAGTTAATGTAATGGAATATTTCAATGATCGAGGTTTCTTTGTCTTCCATAATATCTTGCGTGTAAATTCTAATGATTTTTACTTTTTATTTTATTAAACAATTTTTAGTTTATCGGTGGATGGAATTTTATTATAATAGGTTTAGTCTAGACGGTATTTTTTTTGATTTGATGTCATTCATGGAATAATGTCATATCATCTTCTATTGCGACTAACCGTATGATATTTCCATTTCCATTTATTTATATGTATGTATGTGATATATAAAGTGTAATATAAACTTATTGTGTATTTAGATTTCAATCATGGTCCAATGGGGAGAAGATTCAAGCTATCGATGCTCTCATCAGCCGCTGCACGGCCAGCCATGTTCGATACATGATGAAGGCCATCGAGCCTCTGTTCCAACGGGACTTCATCTCCCTCCTGCCTAAAGAACTGGCCCTCACTGTCCTCGGATATCTGCAACCTAAGGACTTGTTGAGGGCCGCTCAAACTTGCCGCTATTGGAGGTAAGAGCAAATATATAAATACATAATATGTTTTAAAACGATTTTTGTAATTTAAATACATTGTTAAAATGAAAGTATCATGGATTTTGTTATGATGATTTGATTGAAGCCTTTAATAAGAAACAAAATTAACATGAACATAAACTTCAAAACAAATCTCATACTTTAGAATAAATAATAATAATTAATTTAAAATAAAACTTTTATAAATGCAACACGACAATTTGATCAATAATCCATAATGAACTGCATGTGCGCTATAATTAGTTTCTACTTATTTAATATACACTGTCGTCGGAAAATACGTGTTTAAAGATAAGACCGGTGTTTGAAATATGTCATACTCAATAATAATCAATATGTGTAGAAAACCGTTGTTGTAATTTTTGAGTTATTGTTTTAAACAGTATATCTATATATTTTCTGGTCATCTATAAATTACGCCTCATGAATTTCATTGAATGAAGAACATTACACTGTTTGTAATTGAACATCTAGAAATTAATAAATGCAGTTTTGTATTTCGAATATTGTTATTGTTGTTCACGCAAAATTTATGGTTTAACATTTTAAATGTTACATTCAGAAATTAAGGGCCTATTTATTTATTACCTATCCCATGCCACACAACGTCACAGTTCGTCGACCCCATCAGCTGTCCTTAGCGTGTGATGTAATTTATAGATAGCCTCATGCGGAAGTTTCGTGTCTTATGATAATAAATAAACTGAAATGATAAAAATTATCCATTTGATAGATTCCTGGCTGATGATAACTTGCTGTGGAAGGAGCAATGTCGGCGTATCGGTCTCACTACTCTTAAGAAGATGCCTCGTTCCCTCCCGCGCTGTGCAAGCCCATGGAAGGCCGCCTACATGAGACAGTCCCTCATACAAGACAACTGGCTCCACAAACCCGTGAACAATCCCATAGTGATGAGAGGTCATGATGATCACGTCATCACCTGCCTCCAGTTTTACGGGAATCGCATATTGAGTGGCAGTGATGATACCACTTTGAAAGTCTGGTCCGCTGTCACTGGGAAGGTACACTACTATTACCTATTAAAATCAAATATACCTATTCAATATCTTATTATTTTTTTTATAAATAAGTAATTCTTATGTTGTTATAATAATGAAACTCAATTCCAGTGTCTCCGCACGCTGGTGGGCCACTCAGGCGGCGTGTGGTCCTCACAAATGGTGGGGGACCTCGTGATAAGCGGCTCCACGGACCGTACTCTACGCGTATGGAACGCCAAGACGGGGCAGTGTCTGAAGGTCCTCGCTGGTCACACGTCGACCGTTAGGTGTATGCATTTGCATCAGAATAGGTATGTATGGCTATGGTTACTATTCATGTCATATTTGTACTTTCTTAATGTAAGAGAGATTTGTGGAGAGTGTAGAAACGTGTCGTAAATAAAATACATTTAAATTATTTATTACCATATTTTAAATGAATGGTTGTGTAAATATAGTACAGGTGGCTTAGATAAATAGAGAAATATGTATATTGCATAATGCATATTAGATAATGTATTATTTGCTTTTCAACACAGTTCTTAACTAAAGTAGGCGTTATCGAATTTTAACTTTATGTATCACTCCTTCAATTTCCACTTAAAAATATATATATATTTTATTTTTATTAATATTTAATTAACTGACTAAGCCTTTTTTTTTAAGAATGGCCACGTTTCTAAACAATATTATGTACAGACAAAATCTCCATAACCTCTTAGGCAGCTGGCGTCAATGTAAGCACAACATCTGTAATTATTATCATAATTAACATATATATTTAAATGTATTTTATTAATGTTTGTTCTATAATATGATATGTAAACAAATCAAAATCGACGGTTTAAAGTGATAATCGGCTAACAGGCTATTAAACAAATTTCAACCGACAAAAATCATTTTTTAAATATACCTTTATTATATAAAAAGTATTTATATTTTTGAAAATTGATTTATTTTCTCTACTACATGTAATAAAACAAATGTGTTTTTCTTTTTTACAAATTCGATTGGCGAGTGCAAACGACAAAAAAACTGACCTAACTGGTTTACGATTTTTTTTAATAATAAATATATTTTATTGCACCTTAAAAAAAAATGTAAAAGCTTAAAAAATTATGTATACCTAAATTGTTTATTATGTTTTCTGTGATACATTAACTTTTTTATTGAAAGTCATATAATGGAAGTCAATGAATTTGATAACATGCACATGCACGCAAACAAACGTGTATTTATTTTATATTATTCATACTATTAGTTTGTAAATGTGGAATGTGATGCAAGTGTTATTATGGATCGAGTGTTTTATTTAAATAATCTCTCAGCGTACGGAAATAGCACGTATATATAGAAATTAATGTTGATCAAGATATTTGTTAATATGATATTAATAAAAATAAATAAATCAGCTTCACGCTGTATCCCGCACACAGCAGGGTAGGCAGAGGGAACCTAGTGTTTTTAGACACTCCGTTCCCCACTTTCTGCCGAATTCTAGAGGCGTTGCGTGTTGAGTGGCAGAGCTCAGCGCCGCGAATAAATATAATATAATATAATAATATAATATTGCTAGGTTTTTTTTGTGAATTTTCTTTTTATTTTAGCTTTACATTGTTAGTGTTAAAACTACTTTTGGAACTCAACGCCGCGCTTTGACTTGTTACCAAATATTTCATTTCCTCGAGTGGAAAACCAACCCACAACCTGTCGCGTTTACAGCCGCACGCTTGCGCCCTGCGATTGTTTAATTTCTTAGCTTCTTTACACTATAATTATGGGTCTGGGATATAAAAAGTATAGAGATATTATTAATATAATACAAACGCAATGCCATATTTTGAGCTAACAGCGAATTTATAAAATATATATGCTTAAAAAAATATAATTGTTTAATTACATTTATTTATTTTATATGCCTATGCGATTTTTTAATCTCTATAATAATATACTTTTATGAAGAGAAATTTCGCTTTTATTCTATATGTATTTATAATAATTATAGTTTTCAATTATATATTAACATAACAAATGTCTGCGGTAGATAAATTTAAAACATTAAACATTATTTTTCTACAAGCTGTCGCGAATATAAATAAAACTGCGCTTGAACTGATTTAAAATAAAACGTATGCGAATAAGCGATTTTTCTGTAAAACAATAAATACCTTGCCTTACATTTTTACTCCGTTTTTCTATTAATATAATAAAATGACAACAATATTTTCTTTCATCTGTCACAGAGTGGTATCGGGATCGCGCGACGCCACCCTCCGCGTGTGGTCCATACCGGACGGTAAATGTCTTCGCGTGCTCGTCGGCCACCTGGCGGCAGTGAGGTGCGTCCAATACGACGGCAAGGTGGTCGTGTCCGGTGCATACGATTACTTTGTCAAAGTTTGGAACCCGGACACCGGAGAGTGTTTGCACACTCTCGCCGGACATACTAACAGAGTGTATAGCCTCCAGGTTGGTGTTTATATTTGTTTTTTTTATGGTTGTTGTTCTTTAAATAAATATAACAAGGTAGGTCCTGTAGTCTATTCGTTTTGGCATGAGACCAAATGTAAACAAATACATACTATTTGTAAAAGGTAAATTTTAAATAATTTCTATTTAATGTAAGGTTCAGGTTTAGTCATGTGTTAAAATATGAAAAATTCATTATAATAAAAACAAAATAATTACAAAACAACTTTACACTTAACAAAACAAGAAACTTAATAAAAACAACAAAAGTAACAATAGAACCACAACAGTAAAAATGGCGGATATAATCTGACCGATAACAAAACGTCACTTTTTTTATGTAAATGTCCAGAGTACTTGTTTTCTATAGTTTATTACAATAGTTTATTTGTATAGTAGCAAAAATTTTATTGTGAAATCGGGTAAATGAAACATTTTTAAATTTTAAAATTAGAGCTTTGTTTGAAAAATTAAAAAATCTACATATTTGATTTTCTACATATTTATATTGAAAATATAATTATAAAATCATTTCAAAAACTTTGAATCATATTTATATTAAATATTAAGATAAATAAAGATATCTATAGACATTGCTCAATGATATTATGTATAGTGCTTTCAGCATATCCCTTCCATAGATATTTTTACTTAATATAGTAACTTCATCAATTGTTGCTTATAAAATAACTAAAATGAAATAAAATAACTTTATCTCTTTCCGTAAATGGAGTAGGGTAGTACACTCTCAGTTTCCTACTCTCAAGTTCTTACTGAAACACTCAAGTTATAAAATAAATACTATATGGATATGTTAAATGTTTATAGAATAAAAGACTCACACTAAATCCTTGTTTATATGCATTAAATGAAAATGAAAGTCAAAAACATTTTCTTTTTCTTAAATATATATATATGTATGTTGAGACACCAAAATATTATGAGATCCTTGATTTTAGCAATTATTACACATTTTAAATGAAACTATTTAATTGGATTAATTGAGAATATTTAGTTTTATACAGTTTTGGAATCCCAACGTTATGAACACTTTGTGGCGAGGTAATTATCATATGAAACTACCGCCAACTTATTCTGGAATGTGAGAGAATGTGCCGACTGTATTTTGCCCTCTAATGTGGTGGGTTTGACACTTCACAGTTTTTATGAGTGGTAGAATGGTTCCAACTGTCTAGAGAAGACGAAATTTGGATATTTTTGTATTTCAATAGCCTGGATGATTTGAGAAATATATCTGTTTCCCTTAGCTAGGATGTGGGACTTATCAAACCCAATGTAAAGGTTAGATTCATCCACTATACAGTGGATAAATCTACCCTTTACATTGCTCACACAAAGCTTCAATACCCATTCTTGACATCAGAGATGTGTTTCTACACTCCAACACTCATGCTTCTCTTTATTTGAATGATGTATGATAAGCTAGTCACAATCTAGTTTGTATACGCCTACATACTGCAGAGGAATATTACTTTTCACTGGTCTTAAAAATTGATTCTTTTTCTCGTTAGGCTTGAATATAGTTTTTATGGAATTTCTTCTTAAGATGTTGCTAATCCTGTCTGTAGCTCCTTTCACATATGGTAGAAGTGCCGGCTGTCTCTACTGTAGGTGGCTTGGCGTTGGTGACAAACAAAACCAGTCAATTTTTTTTTTGTAGATGTATGATGTAATGTACAACCACACTTTCACTATTTATTACAATAAAAATGAATTGTACATGTAAAAAATGTGTTGTAATTAATTTAATTAATTTGTCATGAAACTTATTTAATTGAGTGAATTAAAAACATTTTATTTTCATGATAAAAACATAATAATGGAATATCCCAACGTTTTACCATATTTTATAGTATTTTTAATCATGTAAGATGCTATGTAGTAGTTATAATCATATAAGATGATAATTAAATAAATAAATACATAATTATTTCAGTTTGACGGTATCCACGTGGTCAGTGGCTCCTTAGACACCTCGATTCGTGTGTGGGACGTGGAATCCGGACAATTGAAGCACACCCTCACAGGGCATCAGTCCCTCACGTCGGGCATGGAGCTCCATTCCAATATACTGGTCTCTGGCAACGCTGATTCTACAGTAAAAGTTTGGGACATCACTACTGGACACTGTCTTCATACTTTATCAGGTGAGATAATATGAAAGAAAGAATAATCCTATAGGTTGGAGAGAGAGAAAGAAGTTGATTTATAATGTTAAATTGATGAAAAAAATATATAGGCCATTCCATTTCAGTTATGGTTTTATTATGAATTTGAATTCCTTGTTGTTTTTTTATTAGTTTTTCTATACATGTAAATAAAAAAAATCTTCACGTTTTCACTTCACCTTCACGATTGTATCCTGCACATAGCAGTAGTAGTTAAGACACTTGGTTTCCCACTTTCTACCGAATTTTTCGAAATATTGTGTGTTAAGTGGCCGAAACTCAACGCCGTGCTTTTGTCTTTTTGCCAGAGCGAAGAAATGTAAATATTAATAAATAATAATTTCCCCGAGTTGGGATCGAACCCACAAAAGTCACATTACAGTCACATTTTCGTGCCCCTGTGCCACGACGGCCTCATACATATAAAGAAAATTAATTTATATGAGAATTACTTCTTTGTCTGCAAGTAAAATAGTTGTTTTCATGTGCATATAAAAAAAATCTGGGGATTACCATTACCATATATTATTTTATGTATATTAATCTAGAAGAGCTGAATTACATGGCAATTATATATATTTTTATGGGATTTTCAATGGAATATATAGGAGGTTGACGAACATTATATATGCTATTTTTTATCATTAAAATGAGTCATGCGGGATCAGGGTTTAGTCGGATAAATCGTGATTACCGTGCGCGAACTAAACGTAATGCCTCTTGAATTCGGCGGAAAATGACGGACTGTCTTAACGCTATGGCCTTCCTGCATATCCTGCTGTGTGCAAGATACAACGTGAAGCTGATTTCATTTTAAAGTAAAAGTTTATAAGTTTGGAATTAAAATAGCGTAACGGTGTCTCCACTCAGGTCCCAACAAACACCAATCGGCGGTGACGTGCCTGCAGTCGAGCAACCGCTTCGTGATCACGTCGTCAGACGACGGCACCGTCAAGCTGTGGGATGTGCGCACCGGCGAGTTTATCCGCAACCTGGTGGAGCTCGGGTCGGGCGGATCGGGCGGCGTCGTGTGGCGCATCCGGGCCTCCGCCACGAAACTCATATGCGCCGTCGGCTCGCGCAACGGCACCGAGGAGACCAAGCTGCTGGTGCTCGACTTCGACGTGCCCGGCGCCTGTCGCAAGTGCGACGAATAGCATCGACTCAACCGGCGCCTGCTGCGTCGATACGCCAACCTGTACGCGCCGTGGAACTGCTAGGCAGGCGGTGGACTATTATGACACAGTGCACACTACCATTCATACATTCTAGTTCTAAATAGTGTAATTTGTTCAGTGACGCGTTCGGAGGTGCCGGCTCGTCGGTGATGGCGCGCGTCAGGACCGCTGGAACTGTTGTGGCGGCGCTTTACCATCGTCCATTGCCAAATTTCTGTTGTTATTTGCGTCGTTGTCCCAAAGAGTAATGAGGTTATCGGATAGGATTAGTTTTATATGTGAACAGTTCGCGAAATAAGTTTTGTTTCTTGATCCCACTTTTATACTCGGATATTAGTTTTCTTTTTTACCTATAGCTGTTGCTCAAAAAATTGTATTCAATATTTTCAACTTCTTTAATTGGTAGTGATAGCTATACAAAAGCTCCTTTTTATTATTTACTATGACATTTTTTTTTTGTATATTTCGGCTGGCGCTTAGTATAGTTTTTTTTTTCAATTTGTAATGGACAACTAGCGCCGTAATGCATAGAATCTATCTTATATAATAGTTTATTCAATAATTAATAAACTTAAATATTAATTATTATTTTGCGATGATGATAATACATTTTTTTATATAATCGCATGTAATCGATAGCCAGAATTATATCTTTTTAAATATTGACAACTTGCATAATAAAAGTTAGCGTGAGTATGAAATTAAATGAAATCATTTTAAAACTTATTTAGACTTACACCGATTTTAAAATAATCGTTAGCTTTGTCGTAATCGTTATTGATTCCATCTGATCTTTGAAATTGTGGATGTGATTAACACTATCTATTTTTTTCAAATGTTATGTTTGTATGTTCATTGTTTCTTTTATTAATCATTATTTACTCAGTTCTAGGTGTAACAATATTGATTTTGAATACATTTGACATATTTAATAATGGTGTTAGTCACATCTGTCTATGTTGTAAGTAATTATTAATTTTTTTTTGAATATTTGTTGTGTATATATAAATAATACAGTGAAACGGTGGGCAGTCTCGGACCACCTTGGTACGCTACCGACTTCTACGGCCTCTACCGGAGTGAAGTTATGTCTGATTAAATAATAAAATGAAGACTGAAGTATAGGTATAGTTTAATAATTATAGTATTTATAGGCGCCGATGGAAAGTTAACTTTAAAAAAAAACCATTAGCTTTCCCTCGGTAGGTTCCGTGCGTATTCCCACCATTGCACTCATATTTCCCTTTTTTTTAAACTTTTTATTTCTCGACTGCGAGTTACCTCGTTGAAGTTTTATGTAAATCTAATTTATTATTTCTTATTTACATACTCTGACTGTTACAATGAACAATTAATCAATTTGCCTATCCCACAGGCACGTGTATAACTTTATATTTTTAATAATTTGTTTTCTTTTATCGCAATATTATTTAACAATACCAAAAGTGTGTAATATGTTTTTCATTATAATTTTTTTCTTTTTTACAATAATGAAAATAATAATAACTTTGCATAATATTTATATATAAATGTACTTGTAATTTTAAAACAATTATTGACAACAAAATATTTATCAATTGCACTTTGCATACTTGTATGATCGGCGGAAAGCCGTGGTTTTATGTTTGAACATGAATTTTATGAACACAACGCAGTCGGGTGTTCTACTGTCTTTATTTACTGTCACTAGTTTGTAGATATAATGCGGCGTTCGCCATCAATTTAACTTATCGGCTAAGTAAATAGGATTTAGGTGTATTTTAATCACTACTTTGCTTGCCGAAGTGGCGCCCAGCGATGATGTGGTGCGGCGGTCGCACCTATATTATGTAGACCGCCGGTGTAATCAATTACTCACTATGTGTATATATATATATAATCGAATATTCGAATGATATGTTTTATTACCTGTCCCGATAAAGGCCCGTCTGTCCCGTGTGGCGTGAGGCCAATGCGCATACGCCGAAACTTCGGGTGTAGTTTTAGAGAATTGGCTGAATGTTAAATGAATTAAATCGAGTTGGCTCAATCAACCCTACGTTCTAGTTTAATTTCAATGATGTGTTGTTTTATAGTGTACAGTACACTAGGTCTAAGTTGAGCTTTGCGTTTGTGTGAGTGATCGTTATATGTAGAGGCAGAAAAAATGGTTTCAAATTAATTTTATTATTATAGATGATAAGAAAAAATTAAATAAAAGAACTATATCATTTCTTCTACACAGGACATTACTTCCTTATATTTTTCTCGCTCTCGTCTGATGTATTGGTTATTGTGTTAATAATGAATCGTTCCATTTTTTCACAAGAACTTCTTGAACACGCTATTTTTTTTTCTTCTTGGTCACGTAAATTTTATCTTTTCTCTTTTAATAAATCGAATACGAAAGAAATGTATTAATAACGCTGCTATATTATAAGAGGCCAGTTGTCTAAAAACAGTAAAGACCGATTTGGGCTTAGCAAATGACACATGATATTTACACGTACACTACTCTTATATAAACACACACAAATGCAAAGCTCAGCTTACACCTCGCGAAATGTACTTGTGTACTGGCAGCCGGTTCTTATTGTGTTTGTCTCATCTAATTCTTTTTATCAGCTTTTAATGTATTTTAATTTGAATAAAGTCAATTGTTTTCAAGTTCTTTTTTGTTTTATTTTTTAAGTTATATTTTATACTCGTCGCTAACGAGCAGTATAACATATTGACGAGGCAAAGCCGTCTTTAATTTCGACTATTCAGCACGCAACGCCTCATGAATTTGGCTGAAAGTAAGAAACGGAAGTGTCTCAAATAGGATACGAAATGTCTAACACTAGGTTTTCAGGTTCCCTCTACCTACGCTGCTAAGTGCGAGATACAGCGTTAAGCTAAAAAAAAAACAGTAATATTTGTTTATAATTTACAAAAGAAAAAAAATATGGTACAACTATTAAAGACAAGAAATATGTTTCTACTAATTTGTATAATATATTATAATAGATTAAAGTAAAATGGGTAAAAAAATATTATACAGTTGGAGTAAGATCGGTGATGAAGCAAGACCATACTGTTCAATTTGCTTGGTAATTTAAATAATAAAAAATATTTAGATATTTACAAAACAATAGGATCATTATGCCCCAAATTGACAAGGCGTTGACGAAAAAGTGTGAGTCGGACTATCACACTAAAAGTTCCGTGCCATATCTACAACAACTAGCCAAAATATCGACATTTATTTCGACAACAAAAAATAACTTTGTTTTTCCTATTTGTGTTTTATTTAAAAATGCTATGTCTCAAAAACTGCTGACTCTCTTCCCTTCTTCTCTTCATAGGATATGTGAAATCAGCTTAGCTAATTGAAACCGTAATGAAAAGGTACACAGATACAAGGTAGAACGTCACGTCGAAAATGGAGAAGAATGTGCTCAGTTGGCGCTGGCGCATCGAACGAATAAGTGATGATAGAATGGCAAAAAAATATGTAAAGGAAAAGTGAGCGGTAAGAGTAACTAAATGTGTTAAGGTTGTGAGTTCGATTCCTATGAAAGAAATGAAATATTGAATATTTTAAATGAATATTGAAGTTTCGGTTTCGGCCGAAACTAAGACCAATACCGAAGGTCGGTTTCGATCAAAAATCTCGTTTCGGTCGGACACTACCTACTTGTTATATATATTTATAATACTAGTGGCCCCCGCGTGGCTTCGCTCGCTTGTACTACACAATTATTTGTTATTATTTGAACGTAAATTAGTTTCGTGATCGAATAACATTGGGCCGGGGCCGATTAGGTCGGGGCAAAAGTATTTTCCTATTTTAAATGTACCTATTATTAGTAATCTAACCTCTTTGGCTGTACTGAATGTAACTAACTGGCTGGTTATAATACTATTAAATGTGACATACTGAACATACAATAAATTAAAAAAAAAATAGTTCCCGCCGTTTTTATTATTTATAAGCAAGCAAAACTAACGTATGCGACGAAGAAATTCGGTAGATATTAAATGCGACCAACGATGCGAAGAAAATATGTGTTGTTTACGGATCTATTATGGTATCAATAAGAGTAGCGCAAAAGTATAATTACAGTTATCAATCACCACTACGCTACGAGTACTTCTTTGGGGTCACTGTGTCGTCCAAAACGTTCCTGCAACATTTCAGAGCTTTAACGGCTGAGGCCAGTCGTGGCGCAGGGCCACAAAGTGTGACTATAAAACTGACTGGTTGTGGGTTCGATCCCCACTCGAGTAGATGAAATATGTACTTAAATTTATATTTCCATTTCTTCGCTCTTGTGTCGGGGCAAAGCGCGTTGAGTTCTGCCACTCAACACGCAAAGCCTTCAGAATTCGGCAGAAAGTGAGAAACAGAGTGTGTTAACACTAGGTTCCCTCTGGCTACCCTGCTGTGTGCGGGATACAGCGTGAAGCTGCCTGCAGTCAGTTAGCTTCTACTAGGCTTAACAGTCTAGGAGGAGTAGCAACGAAACACACTTTTGACCAGAAAGGGCTTAGCTTCGCTTCGCTCGGCTCAATAAAAGTATGTTTTCTGAAATAATTACAATTTTGTATTATAAACAGAATATTAGATTTTATTAGAAATCAGAAGTATAAAAGTCAACTAGCTAGCTAGCTTTGCCAAATATAAAAAAAAATGGTTTTCCGCAAATGACTTTTGCATTTTTTCATCTTGTATTTGACTTTCGCCTAATTTTATACATTCTTTCGCTGCTGGCTCTCCATCATTGTCTTCTGAAGAATAAGGTACCTCTCTTGGCAGCATATTAGAAATATCATCGTGCATATATGTCTTCAAAGTAGGAGCTTTTTATCGCTTGTGCATAAATGTTGATGACAGTTTCTAATATGTATTTTTTTACCTTTGTTCTTAATATTCTAGCAGTAAGTAATAAAAACAAACATTTATACGGCCCATTATTGATAATATTATACATACTACAATGTTTATTTATCCTCTTCTGTACATACAAAATACATTTGATCTCATCTGTCCACTCGGTCTTTAGCTTCGTTATAAAAACATTTATTTCCGGTTTGCCCGTTACTTTGTTAATTATAGTAAGATCATCATAAGTCAATACAAAACATCGAACTCAAAACAGCTCACAACAACTCATGTGTTTAAGTATTAATGTGTAAAAAAATATATATATAAAATAAATTATCAAATTTTAAAAAGACGCAAGCCTATAAAAATACTCGATAAATTAAAATCAAAAATCTTAAAGTCATGTAAAAGATAGCCATGCGTCATTTTGACTCACATAGACTTTAAATTGCAAATACGGTGATACTTGTATTAATGATACAGACGCCTCACGAGAGCTTCTAGCGATCATTATACTTCCAAATCGTACAAAAATACATTCGCGATATTTACAAAGGAGAGAGCAATATTTATAAAACGTATAAGTCAAATTGACGCGGACTATCTTTATGGAGTTAAAGAATCTGAACAATAATAACTTTTAATTAAGAGAATTAATCCAAAGACAATGGTTGGATTATTGGTCTCTGCAAAGAGAACAGCCAAACGTTTTTTCGTTTTTTATTTCAACGTGATGGAGTCTCAATAATAATAAACAAAATGTTTTTCTCTAAATTACAAAATCATAAATTTTTATATTTTAAATAAAGCGCCATCTCTGTTACTGAAATAGCAACAATAAATTATTTGTCGGTCCAACCGATAGATGGCTCTCTACGAAGTTGCGATGTACTGTTTTAAGAAATATCAACAAGCCTCACAATAAATTTTACTTAACAATAAATTTCAAACTGAACTTATAAATATGTTTTCATCGTTTTAGTTGGTATATTTTTCGCCTTAGTCTGCTTCCCCTGCTATAACGGGATACTGCGTGAAGCTGATTTTTTTTTCTATATTTTTTTTTCACAATTTTCATAAAACTAATCTTAGTATTTTTATACTCACTACGCACATGGATAAAAGGTTATATGGGTTAGGGATAAAATGAAACCACATTATTATCTATTTTTATATATTCATTCAGACAACGGTACACTGTGACAATAACGAACTTAAAATGTAATCGATACACATACTACATAATAGTTTATCTCATGAATTGTTTCTAAATGATTTCTGTTCTGATACTGTCCACTACATGGAGACACCGATTATTGAAGAAATACACCAATTTAATTATTGTACTTGATAAAATATGACAGGCTAGTTATAGAGCTAGGGCGCTCCGTGCTCGCTGTCCGGAAACGAAAAGTACTGGCCAAAGTGAAATCTCTTGCGTTACTTAACCTAAAATGCCACTAGACTTGTACCGAAACGTAATCAGATTATTGTGATAGAGAAGTTTAATTTTTTAAATTGTAAAAATGCAATACTTTGTGCGCATATATTACAATTTGGACAAACATAACACAGTGCCGGGACAGCGACCACGGGAGCTTCGCTCGTCAGCACATATCATTGAATCACATCAAAACACTCATATACGTGATTACTTCAGGAACAGGTAAAGGAAAAGGAAACATCTTAACAACAATATTGTATATAACACAAATTATAACGACATAATATCGTGACAAAATAATATTTAAAAAATTATATTTTTATTATTCCTGCGTATTTTGTCTACCACTGCGTTACTCGGTCGTTCGGAGTCCCTAACACAAAGCATGCCATTTATTGTGTATGAAATTTATAAGTTAAATTGACACCTATAAATATAATAAAAATGTAAACGGATTTAATTCTGTACATAAAATATAAACTAAAAAAAAATTGGAGTTTTTATATCAGCAAATTTGTTGGCTTATTTCGCTAGTATAAAAACTCCTAAAAGAAGTCCTTCTTTCACAAATGGTCAAGCGAACGAAGTTGTGAGCGGTAACAAATTCTAAATCTTTAAAAGTGTGACTTTTAATATCAACTTTAAAGAACGTTGAAGTTTGATAAAATACAAACACGCAATATGGTCAGCGTGGCAACAAAACATTGCACAGGAACAATAAAAAAAACTTCTAATAGAATCAATAAAGACATGCTATACAAAAATCAATATGTAAGATCAAAAAGTTTACGTTATAACTTACATGATCTATTTTATAATTTATTCTTTACCCACGGAGAAGTCACTACTTAAAACTAAACAGTCACATGAATACAATACTTCGAAATTAAAGTTTTTGGTCACTCAGCAGGTAAGAAATGAATACTTTGAGCCCAAAAACGGCGGAAGGAGTCCGTAACTAAGTCGTTATAAAATAATAAATAATTATGCGTAAAGCATCACCAGCGGTACATCGTGAAACAGTTGTTCTTTACAATAAAAATATAAATACCTAAGTATTTTATCACAAAAGAATATTTTCGGACTCAATAAATTGTCATGCAAAGGTAGCGCACGCGCGTCGCCGGTATAGATAGGTCTAAGAGCTAATACATTAAATGAGGATGTCGAACAAATCGCCCCGTCCGCTGTTGGTACGATATCACTACATACAATACTTTAACCTTTACTTAACTATCAGAATGTACGCTTCGAACGCAATACAATAAATTAATTCATGTCCACAATATAACTACGAAACCGAAGTGTCAGTTCGAATAAATGGCACATTGCACATGCATTGTTTACCGATCTTTTATTACAAACGAAATATAATACATTTAATTTTGATGCCGAATAGTCAGCTAACGCTTGCCTGTCAGGGTAATACCACACCGGCCGAATATATAATTTATGTATATTTTTCACTATATAATAGTCATATGTATTTAATTTTATATAATAATTTTGAATTTTTATAATTCTAACGTTTTATAGTTAAGCACGTACAGTGCGGTCGAGTGCGGCGGCGCGCGTCCACGTGTATGCGCGTCCGCGGGTCCACGGGTCCATGGGTCCACCTGTCCATGGGTCCACGGGTACACGGTGGAGGCGCGCCGCCGCACGGCCGCTCCCAGCCGATCGTCGCCGCACGTTCCAACACTTACCGTGGTCAAAAATTTGGAAGGCACTTTCTACTTTTTTCAAAAATTTTATTTATTTTTTGAACACATTAGCCTAAACTTACACAATAGAAAATATGCGTAGTAACATTTACCAAATTTACGCAATTCATTTCGAAACGTATAGGCCGTTTATATAATTTTTTTTTTAATTTTACCTATAGTTAACTTTATTTCCAAAAGGATAGCCAAAAGTTTTAACTAGATCTGAATCGCAAATGTATTTTTAATAATTTGGTCTCTTTTTATACACTAATTTCCAAACTTTAACCGGATAATCCAAATTCCAAACAATAGTGAGATATCAAGGCCACTTGAAGACTTATTTTAAACATGCTTCTCGAGCTAGTTCTGCGACGAGACTCGCGCGACGGAGGGCGCTCCCTCCGCCTCCTCCGCTGTCACACGCTCCGCGGCGTCACCGCCAACGGATATCCGCCAACAATATCTAAACAATGGTATACCCTTGCGGCAAGAAGATTAGTATACAAAGATTTTTTTTCCCGCCGAAAGTATGAATCAAAATAAGACTGTATTTAGGAGATGGTAAAAGAAATTTGTACATATACACCTTAAAACGTTCTCGTCACTCGCCACGAGACGAGTCGTCGGCGTGACTGCGACCACTACACATACTAATCTAAGTTAATCGAATGTATATCTAGCTACGCTGCGGCAGCGGCAGGCTCCTAGGCCTGCAACGGGCAAGCCGAGGTTCCTCCTTACATTAACCACAGAATCCGTAACGACGATTAAATGTTTTCAATATTAAAATATGATAGCAACACTAGTTTGCCGACTTGTATAATATAGTATGTATTTATAGTTGAAACACCTACATCAGCGGTTGGCGCACAGTAAGCGTCGTGAGATGGAGGTTAAATCATTATTGACAATTTCAATGTAAACTGTCCGATTAATAATACGGTGACAAGTGAACGGTACCCTAGTGCTGCATGACATCTAACAGCTACACACAGCTCGATAGAGAACGAGGAACTTTAGAGACACAGAAAGCGGCACAACGATATTACATGGAGTCAATGCGGAGTCGAAGTCAATCGGAGCCCCGATCTTCTAATTTAGCCTAACATTTGGAACAATCACTACTGGCTAAAGATACATCTATGTTACATTTGGCGATCGCTAAGTCTACTACGGGACGTGAGGTGCGTCGCCGTCGCCCGTCGCCAGTACGGGGCAGTACGGGGCAGCGCGGGGCAGCGCGGGGCAGCACGGCCGACGCTGGGCGGCGGTCTCGGTGGACCGCGGGCGTCACGCCACTATCTTCTAAAAGACAAATTGACATCGATCCGACAGTAAAATGAAACATACATCTATGCTTTAATAACTAGATCTAATTTATGATGTTTATGCTTATATATATAAGTAGGTTGTTGTTTTTATGAAGGTATACCAAACAGTCTTTTGAATCGGGCCAAATGTTTTAAATTTTGATATCTCTACGTTCACAGATGGATCTAAATTGTTATAGGCTTACACTTACTTATCTAGCTCTACTGCGAGCGCGACGCGGCGGAGGTCGCCGGCGCGTCGCGCTCCTCCTCTATATTAGCAAATAAAATATAATCAAGTATGTAAATAAAACATACGAGTACACAAACGTACGATGTATACAGAAAATGATTATAATAATAACTAAACTAAAATATACTATTATAATACGAAATTCGTAACTAAACAACAAGCAATTTATTGCACAGCGAGTCCATTTTAAATAATTAATTAAATATAAAATAATGCCGATACTATCGTGTCGATTAAATAAATGTGATCAAAAGCGACGGCAGGTCGGGACGCCTAGAAGTAGCCGACGGAGTTGCGGTTCGGGACGAAGTAGGGGTAAGCGGGCAGCGGCTGGGGCACGCCGGCCGCAGGGGCCGGCGCCGCGCCCGCGGCCTCGCTTCAAATGTTCTCAGCGCGAGCCTCTGCCGGTGGCAGCTCCATCTTCACCGGCAGCGGCAGCGGCAGCGGAGTCGTCAGGTCCTTGCCATTCTTGGCGATCGATACCGGTGTCTTAGGCGGGCCCATTTCGGTCATCTCGGAAACCACATCACGTTCTCCATAACGACTGTCCGGTCGAGGCGAAGCGAAAGGTCGGAAGGGGTCAGCGGGCTTGGGCGGCTCGAGGGCGTGGCCCGGCGGCGGCGGCGAGCACAGCGGGGACTCCAGGCCGGCAGAGAGCGGGGAGGGCAGGCGCGGCGACTGCAGCGGCAGCGGCGGCAGGCCCAGGTGCGGCGGGTGGTCGGGCGGGCGCTGCGCGGCCACCACCATGTTGCACATCTGGCGGCGCAGGCCGTGCGCGACGGCAGCCACGGCGGCGGCGGCGGCGGCGTTGGGCGACACCCCGCCCTCGCGCCCGTTGCCGCACCCCACGGGGTATGCGTTCTGCACGCTCATGCCGTCCTGCAACACGCGTTCGCCACACTATTAGTTATTCAACACAACGGTTTTTACATTTAAAAACCAATTCGCATTTTAGTAAACAAAAATAAAGTGATGTACGACAGAGATCTTAAAGTGGATAGGTCGCTTAGCTGATAAAATACAAGGGCATATGACATTCGCAAATAAAAGTGGACATTGGGTTATTAGCCTCGCTAGCATCCGAACATGGAGAGAGAGCGGAAGTGCCTCTGCCGCTCGATACTGACCGTGATGGGAGGATAGACGGGGAGCACCTCCTCCTTGATGTGGTGGGCGGCGTGCGGCGTGTGCGAGTCGCGGAAGACGACGGCGCGGATGACGCCGCGGATGTGCTCGTCGGGCCACACGCCCAGAAGGATGCGTTGCGGTCGTCCGCGACCTTTTGGTCTCAAATCTGCAACCAGTCACAATCGTAAAGCGTGAACTGACAGCGCAAATTACTGGACAAGTGTTGACAAAGTTAAGACACAAATTACCGATAAATTTCAAACAAACTAATACAGTGTTCCTTCTTGTTTCTCTGTTTTTGATTATGTGATTAATATGTAAAAAGGATAAACATTTGAATTGACACTCACGATAACAAATGTCTTAACCAAGAAAATATATTAAGCTAATTTATACATTAAATAAAGATAATATAAAATCCATACATTTTAAATAAAACAGGAGTGAGTGATATGTACTAAACAATTACAGCCAGCTTAGAAGTCGCCACCAAATATCATATAATATAGTAAACACATTACATACATAATAATAACATGTTATATATTTAAATGATAATCGCAATTCCCAAATAAAAAAAAACACATTCGCTTTGCAATGCACAAAATAGCAAAATATATGAACTAAATAATAGTAGGTATTTATTATACACACACACACAGGCTTATAACTGTCCCACACAATGGTTTTACAGAAATTACAATATTTAGGTTAAAATTTATAAGGCATGAAAAAGTGCTTTTCTGATTCTCACACAAAATCTGAGCTCGTAATCCCAAATGTAGGCATTAAAAATTCTCTTCGTAGGTAGGAACAACTAGAAACCCGTGACGTTGGCTTAGCCAGCGGCAAATGACTGTTGCATTCCGGATATTCGTCCAGAAAAGTTTTGTTCATTTCATTTCGATGTTTATTGAGTAAGCTACTATGGTTGATATAAAATATACAAATATTATTTGGGTAAGTTCCTTTAGGGTGATTTAACGTTTGTGGAATAGCATTCTGTCTCATTGTTATAAAATTTTAAACGTCTTATAACGTGATATTTAACAATATTCTTTTCAACCATTTTGTTTTACAAAATATATAATGTGCACGAACAAATCTTTTCTATATAGGTACATCAATCATTTGACACACAAATTTAAGTACTTAACATACCTGCTCCTCCGTCACTGCTGGGACCCAGCATGTTGTGGACTCTGTTAGCGTACAGCACGAACGTCGGGTACGGTATGTCGTATTTTCTGGCAGCTTGGGAGAGAGAGAGCCCCTCTTTAAGAACGGAGAATATAGCCTCGGCCATGGTTTCAGGGCGCCAGGATTTGAGAGGGCCGCGTTCGCGGAACCGCAGATTGTGCACTAGACTCTGGTTGGTATTCCAGCACTTTTGCCACATGGATTGCAGCTGGTACTGGTAGCTATCTGCTGAAAATTAAAACAAATTTGGGTTAATATATGTTATACTAGTATTATTATTTTTATTTAATTTTGGTCAATCATAGTATTTGGGAAGTTCGGACGAAAGTAAAGGTAGTTTTATAGATTATATTCTCTTTATCCGTTGCTTTAGGGGTATAAAAATTCCCGCTATTAATTAATTAATTTAAAGCCATTGGGCTGTTTATTGAGTTTATTCCAGGCAAATGATTATAATGAATTTATTTATAACTATATTTATTACAAATAAGTAAACAAAAAAATATATAGTATCATAAGGTTACTTAAAATAAGGTCATATCATTACGGTAAAAGCATAATAACTTTGCAAAAAAAAAACAACGCATGCAAAACAAAAAAGAAACCCTAAATACTGACCTCTTGAAGATATCTGTATATAGTGGAAAAGATAATTAATATTAGATTGAAAATTAAAAGGAAAATAAATAAAATGAAAACTAATTTTAGTTTTATATTTTTTTTCATTATCTTTTTATGTATAATGTAAAATAAAACATTAAAAAAAATAATAGAATCTAAATTGTCACAAAAAAAATAATAAACGGTATAATTAAACATGAAATATTCGAATTTAAAAATCATTAATAAACTAATTTCAGTACAATATTGCTTAAAATTTTTCTAAGTAATACTTTAAAAATATATATCTACAAGTAGATGTTAAAAGCTATTGTCTTAATACTTTACAATATTAAAATGCAACATATAGTTAATTGAGCAATTACTTTACAATGAATTTTAACCGATCATGGCCGTCCTGCGTCAGGCACGTCGCAGACCGTACTCGTTTAGGGACGGATAAAAGATCTGCAGAATCGTATACTGATATTAAAATACAGATTTTTAGACTTTTATACATAAAACTTAATATTTTTTTATTTGTAAATTGAATTAAAATTTTTAGTTACTTCTTTTGTTAATTCAGACATATTCGCATTCAAACGGCACTGAATCGGTTAACTTTCACACTGCGATCAACACCGACCGCATTATTTATATTAAAACTAATATCTATAGTAGGTTCTAGTGTCGTCCTACAAATATTGTAAATAATAAAGGTTAATTAAATTTAAATAGATACCTAAGAATCTACAAAAACGTGTAGAGTGTGATTTAATTACACCTTGGTTTTTAAGTTAGTTAAAAAAATAGGTTATTCTTTTATTTTTTTTACATTTTTAAAGTTATTCCACACAGAACAGAACGTTTACTTTTTCTAAAATAGTATCAGGTTATTCGTCATTTACATACGCACCATAATTCAAAATTTTTATATATATTTTTTTTGAAGTGATGTTACCATTTCACAAATATATTTAATAGCTAAATATGTATGACATTTGTCTTACTTTTGGCATCTAAATTTATCAATAGAATCGATCGTACGATGCCACGGTGAATGTTATTTAGCATAAAATGTGAAGTAGATTTTGTTATTTCAAGTTTCATAATAAGGATATTGGGTAAATTGCTATAACTAGCAAAGCCGACCGGACGACCGGAACGGAAGGAAGTCAAGCAGGCAGGTATAAACACTACGTAGAATCTTGGCTAGGTTTGCTGCTCTATATTAATAATACCATCATTAGTATTATATTTTTGTTTAAAATATCTACGTTGGGTACTTTGCTGTGTTAAGTACAGAAAAAATATTAAACTTCGCCTATCAGCTTATCATTCTGCCTTTTAAAAAAAATGAGATGAGTACAGTAAAAGAAAATTTAATTGATATTATTGTTTTCTTTATATTACCCAATAAATATTATATTTTCTTTATCAATATAGAAATTTATTTTTATTACGAGCAACATTAACGTTCAATTAAAAAGGAATCGCTTTATTTCTTTATATTTCTATGCAAAAAAATGTGTAGAAGAGAAAACCTTACACGAAGTGAAAGAGAGCTAATAGGGAGTAAGACGTACTTTAAAAATAATTATGATGTAGTAATAAAAATATTGATATAATATTATCATTATTACGAGGTTACATTATTTAATGTCATTTAAAAGCTTTTTTTAACTGCTCAATGTGTTATTTATTTATTAAGTTTTAACAACTTACGGCTCACAAAGAAAACAGTTAATTTATCTACATTTTAAATGAATATAGTAATGTTTTAGAACGTTTAGTAATTTAATAAAAAAGAAGATATTTTAATAAAATATAATGACTGCGTACTAGATACAACTATCGATTAAGAGATCACTCTTAAACTACATATTTTTTATATTATAGCCAAATTATACAAAATCTTTACACAAACTATAGCCTATGTTATTCTTATATATAAACGATTAGTTACTGTGAAGTTTATCCGTAAACTGTTCAGTAGTTCTTGCATGAAAGTGGAACAAACATCACATTTATACCTAATACTAGTAGGATATTCAGTAAGGTTCCCTCAGCCTACCCTGCTGTGTGCGGGATACAGCGTGAAACTGATTTGATTTGAATATAAACAAAATAAGAAATGAAAATAATTCACTCCCCCGATCGGGGATCAGACCCACAACCTTCGCTTATAGTCAATGTACGACTGTATGCCGCTGCACCACGACGGCCTTAAATTAATTTTATCTAAATTAAAAATCGTATTATAATCTAGTGGCGTATTTCAATATTTCAATCATTTATGTGTGTGCGTGTATGTGCGTGTGTGTGCGCGAATTGCTTTTATTAGCAATTCGAATTATGTACGCAATTATACACGGCCTCTGATTTTATCTCAGTATTAACGTGAACGTGCTTAGATTGCAAATAACAATAATTTATTTTTATATGAATCGATCTTGAGGTTCCTGACTTTTGTTGTTTTCATTTTCAGGTTCACGCTGTATCCTGCACGCATCAGGGTAGAGGAAGCGTAGTTTTAAGACACTCCGCACCCCAATTCCCGCGAACTTAACGCCGCGCTTCGCCTCTACATCAGAGTGAAGAAATGAAAATATTAAATATTTCATTTCCTCGAATAGAAATCGAACCCACAGCCTGTCGCGTTTCAATCACACGCTTGTGAATCTGCGGCACGACTGATTTGGAATATTGATTTTAAGGTTATAAAGTATAAACACATCAGCCAATAAGAGACTAATTTAATGTGAACAGCACAATATATTATTTAAATACTCTTTGTGTTTTGCAAGAAAGCGAAAAGTCAACAGTTATCAGTCAACTTATTCGAAGTTAATTAAATAATAAAATATATTCTATTATATATGTGGAATGGAGTGTCTTAACACTACGTTCCTCTGGCTACACTGTTCTGTGCCGGATACAGCGTTAAGCACTGTACAGTTGATTCAACAATAGTATCAGTATAGTAGTTAATTTTACATAAGTTACAGTAATTTAAGGTTCAATGCAAATCACCTGCCACGAATCAGTCATGTATCAGCCTTACCTATATAAAAAAATACAATGGCTTCACATTGTAATAAGCCAAGAAAATATTAACCACAGTTTTTCTAGGACGAGAAACTAAAGTTTACTAATTAATATAGCTACAGTTTATTTTACGCACTAGTGGTTCTGTGAATACAAAAAAAAACCCAACAGCAGTAACCAGTACCTACTCGTATATATGGAATGTCATATTCACAAAACGTAAGCTTTTAAAGTTTATAGTTTATTTCACGGCTTGATAAAAAGTTCGTAAGTAAAGTAACTTACAGAAGATTTTCGAAGAACCGTTCAGTTTTGGAGGCAGAACTTGAGGTTAATGCTGTTAGCCCTACTGGCTTTTAAAGCGACAGCGGGTGGGTATGGAAGAGGGTACTCTGTCCGTGAAAAATCTGCAAGCACTCTGTGAGCTTGAGAGGATGCTGACGGCGGTAAGGGCGTCCCCTGTGGGACTCGAACCTTGGCTTGCGGCAAAATGTCGAACGGACTGAAGAGAAAATATCTATACTATTTGTCATATAAACTTTTAATTGGGACACAAAAATATTCTTGAATATTTTTAAAATACAATGGATATCGATCAAGTTATAATATGCATAAATTGCTGATAATTTAATATCTGTTTCTAAAAATAATGTAGAGTTTAATAAGTTCTTTGATTTTCACGATTATTATACATTTTAAATAAAACTATTTTAACCGGATTAATCGCGTATATTTGAGAGACTCAAGACGGGTAGAATCTACCCGTGACCACGGACTACTGCAAAGTGTTCGAAACGTCGGGTTTCCAAAAATGTAAAAACTAAATATACGCGATTAATCCGGTTAAAATAGTTTTATTTAAAATGTAGAGTTTTTTACAGGTTACCATCACATTATTTCAGTAAATCTATATAAATGTACAAATATTTAGCTCTTATCAATTTTTAGTTTTAAAATTATTAATATTTTCTATTTAAGAAATATTTTAATTTATCTATATATTTAATTAATTTCTATGAGATTTTTTATTATATTAGATTTTTAAGGATTAACATTCTTAAAATACTTAAGTGGGTTTTTACTTAGAATGTTTCTGCCTATTTCTATACTTGATTTAATGATTTAGAACCTAATTAAAGTATTTTAAGTAGGAATATGGCACTAAAACATTTATTATTCAAACAAACAAACTAATATAAAATATATCACATAGATATTACAATAAGGCACGTTTAAGCTGATTTTTTATTTCAATTGCTAAGAATTAATTCTAATCAGTCCTCAATAAATTCTGATGCTTAATTCTATATTAAGATATTAAGTTATAGAAATAAGTACATACTTCAAACCTTATCGTAATGGCTAAATGAAAAGGTTTGACAAGAGACCAAAGACAAGTTTTGAACTTTTGTCAATCCAATTGTTTTAAATATAAAAAAATATGTTACATATTCTGAAATCTTAATAGATATTTATACATTTTTAATTTCTTGTATTTTAATGGAAGGTTCTTATAAATCAACGTTTCAATTTTGATTAGATGTGACTCTACATATTTAGTCAGTGTAATATCAATGCAGATTTTCTACATTGAACATTTTAACATCTTGTTTTCATAATTACAAAAAAGTAAAGCTCACATTACTCAATCTTTAAAACCAAAATTTTGCCTAGTTTGTTTATTGTATACCGTTGTTATATATAATAACGATATACATTAACGATATACATTAACGATATATATTATACAAACATTCAAAAACAATAACAATCAAATCAGGACAAGTGCACAAATCTGATACTAAATGTGTTATGTACAATAATATTCAATCAATGAATTCAAAAGTAAAAAAAAAATCATGACTCATCATCATCTGTATGCTCTGTTTTCACTTTCGAGTTTTTAGCTTTAGAGGAACCTTCGTAGTACAGGGAGACTATAGAATGTTTTTTGCAGAATGCCCACCACCAACGGAACCCTGTTAGACCTATGAACGCGAAACCAGAGTCTCTACTGCGACGCAACTTCTCAACGAATGCCAAAACTTCAACAATTGATTTCTTAGTCCTTCTATTATACGGAGAGACGCTAGTTTCACAACAGAAGTCTAGGACAGCGCGTTCCTCGCTAGCCAACAGTCCGGCCTCGTCTAACACTGCCATTCTTTTGGATTTTCCTAATATATTATCATAAAGAGTCCCCTTAGGTATTCCATAGTGCGTGGCGGCTTGCGTGAATCTCATACGCTGCGTGACCACAGCCTGTATCGCTTCTTGCAGCTGGCTCTGTGTCCAAGTGGGTGCTTTCAACTTGAGGGTATGACCGTGGTATTCTGACAGATAAAAGCAATAATGCCGCGTAAACAATCTCCAATCTTATTACATCAATCATAATCATCATCATTTATATCTTAGTTTATTTATATTAATAATAATGACATCACAATAGGTATCAAAAAGTGTATAATGTTGCCAGTTTTAAAAATAACATGCAATAATATATGGCACATATTACAAACAATAAAGAATTGACGGTGTAGATAATGAGAGATACAGTTTTCCTGCGAGGTGTTTTCTCACGTTACGCCAGACGATACTTCGGCTGTATTCGTATGTGAATAGCACTCTGGTTACCACACTATTTGTACGGATAATCGTTATACAATTGTATTAGAAAATTACGGTAGCAAAATAACAGTATTAATAATAATAACACGATTTCTTCACACGATTGAACTTTCAGATTTATTATGAATCTAATAAATATATTATTTATGTATTGGTTTGTGAAGAATGCACAGCAATATAACAACATAAGATGGACTAGCAAATAAGTGTGACTGAATGTTCCAATACAATTGCTAAATTGATTTATTGTTGGATGCGAAACAGATAATGATAATAATAACATCGTTAATTAAATGATTCTTAACAATGATTGTAAAAACTTGTACAGTTTAGGTTATATAAGTTATTTTCTTTGTATGTTTTCTCACAATAGATGGCAAAGTTCGCTGTTTGTAGTATGCATAAAGAAAATCACAACAACATAAAGGTAAAGGTATGCCTGGTTTGAAGTTATCACATTCCGCCCAACGTGAACACTCTCGTACAAACAACGCAAAGGTGAATTCTATTTTTTTATTTGTTTCCAATATGAAGCCTGTTTGAATGAATTAAAAATACCAGGATATTTGAAGTTAAAAAACACTATTTATATTTAATAATGATTGCTATGGACTTTTAACGTTTTTTATACGGTTATGTGAAATAGATAAACTATGATATTAGACTTACATTTAAAAATTAATTTATATTTTTTTCTAACTAGTGTTATAGTGCTGTCCAACTACATACCAACATATAAATGTTTAATACACAGAACATTCGATTGTATGAATAAAACAATACATATATATATATATACATATATATATATGTATATATATATATATATATATATATATATTATAAAAGTGCCACATAATATCAAGCAACATCAAATTGAATAATTGTTAAATATACTTATACAATTAAAATTTTTAACTGACCTGCGATCGAAGATGTGGAGGCTCCGAGCCATGCATGAGAGTTCTCAAGCAATTTTGCCTGCAAACAAAATATACCAGTTGAAATATTTAAATAAATGTAGCAGCTATGGTGCATAATACAGATAAAAAAAAGCAATTAGACTCGGCTATGCCCATATTTAAATAATATATTTACATTGTACAACAAATCAAGTAATAAAAGTACATACTAATCAATTGTCATTAATATTCATTTCATTGCTGAGTATTTAAAAAAAATGCAGTTTCAAGCGTAACGTTCGCATTGAAGCGTTAAAACAAAATCAAAGTTACAGATAGGTACTCCTATACATTTGTCAGTTGTTTGCAAATGTCGGCGTCGACAGCGAACGTGAAAGCGTTTTGTAATTTTGAGGTAAACATTTAAAATTTTGCTGATGAAGGAAACCGCAGAGCATTTTTAAACATGTCCACAATGTCACTCTGGACGACATGGCGTGTCAGTGTTGCCCGCCTGTCGGGGAGCGACATCTTGCGGCGGACGACGGCGGCCACGCTGTCATAGTTACACATATAAATACAATATTATTTTCTCGATTTCTTACCGAAGTTTTATTTCACATTTTTCGGAGTACGAACGCCCAATACTTTTAATCAACATATAAATGTAATAGAAATAATATTTATTTATAGAATGGTCGTGTTGCCGCGGCAGGTCCCGCTACCAAGAAACACCGAACGCTCGTGAAATCGGCTGTGGCGGGTAATATCGTTTATATTTACATAATTCAGCACACGCTGCGGTATAGATATTATATTTAGGTATAAATAGTCCGCCCGCGCGCTAATAATATTATGGACTAGTCGTTCGCGCGGCACATTCATAAATCTATTTTATCGTACGAGAGCAATAAATTTTATTTTGGGATCTTTAATTCTTTGTTATTGAATTGGATTTTAGTGTTTTATTCGGGTAAACAAACAATAGCGGGCGCGTTGCGAGTCGCGCGGCCGGCACTCGGACACGTGCGCCGGCGGACTAGCGGCGAGGCGCGGCGTCGCGCGTCTTCTTAAAGAAATAACAATTTATTTGTAGACTCCATTGTTACTCATTTACAGCTGGCCATTACATTCACAATTAAAACTTCGATAAAGTTTAGTTGTAGCCAGGCACAAAGAAGGCCGCCGTTCGCGCCGGCGATCCAATGTTGCGTTGTAAATAAACCTGGCTGCGATAGGCGGGGCACGGTAGCATTAGATAAAATGTCCGATCGTAAACTTCCTGTTCGAGATCGGGAGGTGTAAATTAGTGAATCTAATCTTTTCATCTTGCCGTTACTATTGATCTTAGATTTTTTGTTTAGTTGAATAATTAAACAATACATCGATTGTTCGAAAGTATTGAAAGGGAACTAGTTATATTGTAATCCTTTTTTTTCTCTGTTCCTTACATTTTATTTCTTAGATTATTATTATTTATTTGTAGGTAGGCACTACATCACTTTGTAATCGGTAATAGTACTAGCAATCATTTCCTTTATTATTAATAAAGAACCCCTAACATTGTACATTATTTTACATTATGAATTAAATAGATTAAACGGGTGACGTAAACCATCGCGTAAGGTTAGCGCTGAGGATTTATTTACTTGGTTTATAATAAAACTGCTTGGTTTTTTCTATCAATAATTAAATATATATATTATACCTAAATCTGTACTCATAATAAGATCGTAACGAATCGGTGTCTGTACATGGAATATATGGAAGAAAAATGTTATTGTTGGAATTTATTAACCCAACAGTACCATAAACAATTATTTTTGAATGATTTTTTCATTTTTTGTCTGTGCGTTAGTTTACGCTAATCTGGGAATCGGCTCAACCGATTTAATTGCAGCTTTCAATTTAATATTTTGGCAAACTTTCCTTAACATTTGTCTTTGTTTTATTACAATCAGTTTATAAATAAAAAATAATGTTGTTCGGCAAAATTGCTATAAATAACTATTTTACTGGATTGGATGAAGCTTTACTTTTAAAAAATAGAAAATAGTTATAGATATATTATATGGCTTTTAAAATAATATTGTCATTAGAAAATGATGCAGTTAAATTCAAGCGTATAAAATTGCGATCCGATCGCTAGTATTATATAAAAAATAAAATAAAAATAATAGATAAAATCACATCACCAAAAAGGATATCCACTCGACGACATCATAGAAAAAAAAAATATAAACTAATTAAATCTTTCGCAAGTGGTACCAACATTATTAAAACCGAACCGAATGCCTCTAGACATGAAGCCTTTGGCATTAAAATTCAATTAAAAATTCTCTTTCAACAAATAATACTTACTGCGATGTACAAGTAGTGTTTAAGGACAGTTCACGCTTACGGTAATTAATAGACTATATTGACTTTTGTTTTCTATGAAAAGCATGATATTTATTTTGATATAAATGTGTTTTATAATTTTTATTTGTTAAACTTTTTATTAATTCAATTTTATATTAGCTGAAGTGGTTATAAAATTATGTTTTGGGCTGTAATTGTTCATTTATCTGTGAAGCTTGGAGATGTTTTGGCGGGATCTTTAAGCATTTCTTTTTAAATATTTTTGTTTTTGTATAAAAATAATAGGTAATATCACATTAAAATATACAGCAATTACAATCAAGTAGTGTTTGTATGATTACGAAGCTCATATTATTAATAATCAATAAGTATTACGTAGTAGGTGTACACAGTAACAAATATATTAGTTAGTATGCATAAGGTTGGCGCGGGCTCTGCCACCCCTATTAATAGCCTAACGTCTAAATGATACACCCTATATAATAATGGTTTCAACGACCTCTGTCAGCAATCGACAAACGGTTAGATATGCCTTATAATTGTTGTGAAAACATTGCTGATTTATTTTTGTATTTATCTATCTATCTATCTATGGGTATGTAAAATGTGATTGGTTTTTCTTTTATTTTTTTGGTTTACAAAGCGGGATAATTTGAATATAATATTTTAAGAACGCTTAATTTTTTTTTTTATTTAAAAATATGCTTTCAAGAGTACATATTATGTTAATTACGATCCACATATATATTCACCAATCTCAACATAAAAATTAATGTGATGTAGTGAATACTAAAAAAAATAGAAAAAAAAATCGGATATTTTTTAAATACATTTGACGAGCTACTACATTGATCTCCTTTTCTTGCACCTTCTCAAAAAAGTGCAACACAGTGTTTTATATTTAATAAACTAACTTTTTTCTAATAATCTAAAATTCAAACATATATATATATATATATATATTTTAAACATATTATGAAATACGAATACGCACAAACTAAATACCGTACCGAATATAATATTAGATATAGTTACCACAAAAGCGCCGCACGGGTCGAGAGAATTAGACAATTTGATAGCCGCAGAATGAAGATGAGAGAGAGGTGCATGCTGCAGCAAAAATAACTTCCCAGTTGCAAATAAGCTTAATAAGCCACTTATTATTTTATTCCATTCCACCGTCAGTTCACGTTCTTAAATTTGTACGCAACGAACACCGCACTCATCCCTATTTCTCAATTACACATATAAATATGTAATTGACTTAATTCTAGCTATAAATTTCTAGCATCATCAGTACAAAATCATCCAGAGAAACGTTCTAGTGAACGTTAAATGAGATGAAAACTGATATTATTGAAATGGAATCACCTGAAGCGGTGAGCGCTGGGACGCACCGAGGCGTCACCGGCGCTGGCGGATAAAAAACAAATGAACGGTGAATATCTAGTTATTTAACACATTTCTTCCAATTCAATTAATGGCGTGAGTATTCGAGAGGAGCCGCGGCAGCCGCAGCGAGCGAAATTGCACAAAGTGAATAGTATAAAAAGCAGTGTGGCGTTATTATTGATTCCAATTTGTTGGAACACTTAAGCCGTTTGCTCGGCGCGGCGTGATGCATTTGAAGTAGAAGAATGGGGGGCGAGGAGTCACTGCGAAGTATAAAGCTAATCATACATCCTCGTGGAGGCGCTAAGGGCTCGGCGCCACTGACCGCGGCTGCGCTCGTTACAGATCGACCAAAAATGTCGTAAAGCAAATTAAATAAAAAATAATTAAAAATAAATCAGCTTCACGCTGTATCCCGCAAACAGCATGGTAGGCAGAGGAAAATTATTGTTAAGACATTGTGTTTTCCATTTTCCGCCGAATTCCTAAGGCATGTTGAGTAGAGAGAGTAGTCCGTGCTTTGCCTCGACAGTAAAGCGCAGAAACAAAAACATAAATTTAAATAAATATTTAACTTTCCCGTGTGACAATCGAACCCACAACCTGCGCCACGACTGGCACATATCGTTAGTCAACAGTACACGGCAGAGCAGACCAGCAATAAAGGAAGGTGTAGCGGCTCCACCCTTGCGTGAGCGAAGTGATTGTATCGTTTCGGTTTAGACGAGCTGGCCGTCTCTCTCAGTAGAGCCGCGCTCCAGCGTACTGCTCCTGCATTATCCATTTCCACATTACTGTCTTTTTGTTCGCCCGTTTGATTGTTTAAGCGTGCGTCGATGTGGTATCCACTGGTTATTTTTTTCTATAGCGCTTTCACTTGAAATGGCTTCAGTCAATTGTGGAATATGTTGCTCTTATTGTTCCAGAAGAACAATAACTGCCTTCATTTTATATGTTTACCATGTCTAAAGGCTTGATAGGCACTTTTCTGTTCCACCCTCCTATCAGCCATTGTTGTGACTGTTTCTAGTGCTATTACTGTACCTATGTGGGACACCATTCTTGTGTATTTCATTCATTAGTAATTTGCTATTTATTTTTTTTTATTGCGTCTCGACGTTATTGTAAATGTAGTAAGCCCGATGGTGAAATAATAGAGAGGAAAAAAAAAGCCACACGCGCCACTACAGATACTACTCTAATCAAATTGCCGTACTGTTCTAATGTTAACTAAATTAATTTGTTTTTGTGGTTTGTTTTGTGTGAGTTATTAGATCTAAATGTTTGTTTTTTTTTTCATATTTTGTTTATACAATATAACAGTGTTTTTTTTCATGTTTACGCTATATTCCGTATATATAAGGGTAGGCAGAGGGAACCTGGGAACCTAGTCAAGTCAAATATTTCAACGCCGCTACATATATTTATTAAAAATATATATAAATAGTAAGTACTTTATATAAAGTACAATATATTTATTATTACCTTAAGATCCTTAATATTTGAACCAGCAATCACCTTGTTATATTTGAACACATTGTAAATATTAAGGCATCAAACTCAACTGGTACTTATGTATTTATTCTACGTAGTTAAATAAATTACCTCTTCGCTCCACGAAAAGACAATTTTCTGCTATTTTGTTATAATAAACCGGTGATTTATTTGTCTTCGTATATTATTAAACAATTTAACTTCACTCTAATATATTATGTCATGTTACTATAATTTTTTTTATTGTGATTTATTTTGTTTTTTTTTTCAGTTTTTATGTAGTTAAAATGTAAATATAGGATTCAGCTTTTTTAGAAGATTTACGTTTTGTAAAATATATATATGATATTTTTATCATTGTGTCAACATGCACGTGCTTATTACATGCAGGTTGATATAGTAGATATAGTGGATCTTTAGGTTTTCCTGTTATTGTTCGTTTTTGTCACACAGCTTTTCATACCAGCATTTAACAAATACTGGTCGTGAGTTCAAATATTAAATCATAAACAGCTATTTTTACTTTATTATAACTGACACAAAGTTATAAAACATAAATATTGAATAATTGAATAATATTTAAATAGACGTAAGATGATGAGTACAGATTCGAGTCCTGCATTGTTTACACGCGAAGCACAGCACATGTTTCTAGACGAGAAGTTTACGGAACAACATACATACAAACAAACATACATAAATAGATAAATACATACAGTTGGGCACACCAAAGTTTTAATTCTTCGCATTAATTACAGCGCCCGTCGTATCTGCGCGCTCAAATATCAGTAAGCGTTGGTACTTATGCAAAACGACTAAGATTTTATTTGACTTCAGCGTAGTTTCGGCGCTGGTGACGATGTAAGCAAGACAAACATGTTAATTATCACCCCACAGGCCTCCTCTCCCCTCCACCCCCGACGCACCCCCGCCTACCCCCCAACACTCCCAATTATTACGGCGGCGACCGAGCGCAATGACTGAATTATTTACTGCGAACTTTATCGAACATTTGTTTTTAATTTAAAACAACTTATATATATATATATATATATATATATATATATATATATATATATATATATATATATATACACACGTAGAAATTATAACTGTTTATATTTTATTCATCGGGAAGCCTAAACCTGCTATGATGTGGATAGAAGGAGGTGAATAAGTAATGTACGAGTTCCGTATTATGTCCCGTATGAAATATTTAGAGTGTGCTCTTTATTTCGGCGGTCATGCAGCAAACTTGCTGCTCACGAATTATTTAGTTATGGTGGAAGGGCGTTTGTTATATATACGGTGCGAAGATTGTTTCTTATTTCGATTAAGTTACAAATTAAAAGCGAATTTTTATAAGCTACACGCTGTATCACGCACACAACAGGGTAGGCAGAGGGAACCCAGTGTTAAGTATTCCCGTTGAATTCTAAAATTATTGCGTGTGCAGCACACCAGAAGGGCGAAGAAATGAAATTTATAAATTCAAGTAAATATTTGATTTCCTCGAGTGGGGATCAAACTCACAACCAGTCACGTTTACAATCACACACTCACGCCCCTGAGCCACGACTGCCACAAAAAGAAACTAATTATATAAATACTAATTCATAATATGTAAGGACATATTGCTCTATAAAAGAAAGCACCAAGTAACCAGAGTTCGACTCAACTCCCACCTATGGTTACCTATGGCTAGCGGACGGGCGCGCCGTGATTCGCGGCAGGTCGCGCGTTCATTATGCACAGCGAAGTGCTCCATAACGTTCAAATCGCTGCTACCAATTTGTTCATAACTCCCCCGAGATCCACCCATTAGTGATATACGCTTAGTCACGTACTTTCGATGCGGTAGGTGCAATATGCAGATAGAACAAAGCCCCACGACCCCGAACGTATGGTGTGGTGCCGCTGTACCTAGTACCGTTTTGATATGCGGGATGCGAGCGCACGCGAAAGTATACTATTTGAACAAGAATTAGACCCGATCAAATTGGTATGCCGATCGGTAATCTTATTTTAGTACCTATAGATTAAATAAGCCTGTTTTCCGCAACATACGGGTTGACCAGAGAGAAGCTATTATCAAGACACTCCGTTCTCCGCTCTCCGTCGAATTCTCGAGGCATTGCGTGTTGAGTATACCCATAGATTGTAGATACGTACTAAAAAGAGAATATATTTGTATATTTTGAAGCCACAGCGGAACGGCTGTGAGTCACGGTCGCGTTTAATAGTACAAATTAAACGATAACACAATTACTACCAGTCCGCATACACCTACCTACGTGCCTACGTACGTAACAGTCGAGAAAATTTTCGCCCGCATCTGTTTATAATTAATTTTGAACATTAATACTGCATTTTACGACTCACGATGTCTATTGTTTTGTTTTCATATATCTACATACGTTCCGAGCGCGGCTCGATATTATGTTGTGTTAAATTAAAATCGGCGCAGCAACATTCCCATATTCTTCGAGAATGTTGGACGCGCCCATCATTACTCAGTAATCAAACGTAAACACCGAGCAATAATACATTACATTTTAACCCTGGTATTAAACTTCGCCATTGTTAGACGTCTTTGTAGCGCGGAAAATTGTTAATTTATCTAATGTATTTTATATGCGATACACTGTTATTCTAATTTCACTGGAAAGTTTCATTTCGTTGCTGCATATAGAGATGGGAAAATAATAAGATAAATGGTTGGAGGGACGTTAAATACTTTGTAGCGTTGGTACTGTTTCGTATAAATTGTACTTCGAAGTTAAATATTAAATGTGAGATGAGACAATTAGGTGATATGTTATTATTGTAGACTTTCTTGTTGTATTATTAAATAATAACATATAAAATGCTCTTATTAATAATAACAGTACGTACCTACTACTTTTCTAATTTATAAACTGATTCACGTCTTTGAAATAATAAAAGCGGTTAAGTTAAAACTTGTTCAAAATTAAGTACTTAAATTAATAAGATTAATTTTGATTTCTGGACAGCTACTTTAGTACTTTCAAGGCTTTAGTAATTCTATGAAGGGATTCTCATTTATTAATAACATACTTTAAAAAGTAGAATATTGCTAACTTCTCCCCTGTCGACAAGCGTTGCTTTTCTAAGCATATAAAGATTTCAATACAGGAAGTTAAATTGAAATACGTTAAACACAACCGGATCGGTACCGGATGTAAAACTTTCTAGCACTCATTGGATTTATTTTAATTTGTGCAAAATATAATTTTCCTTACAGGTTTAATGAAAACTCAAATTCATTCGAAGTAATTCGACCCAGTTGTAGTTATAAAATACGTTCGTTTTTGCCACTTAACTAAAACTAAAAGCACAGTTAAAAATAATTACGAGTGCAGTATATCGCAAGAAACATTTACAAATAGTAGAATATGATTTTTGTAGCGGCGGTATGCAGCGGCGTATCGGAAAAGTTTCAAAATACTTTACAAACTTTCCAAACGCGGACCTGTTTAAGCGTTTTTATTAAAACTCCCCCGCGCTCATTTTTGCAATATATATTTCTATATTAAAAATATATTTATAAATAAATTTCACATTTCCCATGGAGTGTGTAATATATATTGCTATATTAATCGAGCGACGCCTAGCTGTTTTCCCAGCGAAACAAGGTTGTCGGGCTTTAATGCGACCTGTCCTTCAAAACCTAATTGGAAGGGGTAAAATAAAAATAGACTCAAAAGTGAACAACGGAACGCGCTAAAGTTTAAGCGGCAACTAATTAAAAAACAAAACGTAAAAGAAGCGCACTTCAACGCGGGGAAACTGGCTTTCCCGAATTAAAACTCATTCTTTTTCGCGCGTTTTCCCTTTCGTCCAGTTAATGAGGGCTAAGGACCTTCGTGTGTTGACGCCATTTTGTTCTATTTACAACCGTTTCGTATTGTAACAGGGGCGGCGCGGGCTGATTGTTTTGTTGTTGGTGAATGGGGAGATCGCGGTCAGATGTCTCTTTAAGCTATTAAAATATCATTGATTTATCTATGCTGTTATTTAATATTGTATACGCTGTTTGACTGTTCAGTTTTCTTCTCGGAGTGTGTATAGTGTACTGAAAAATCAATGAAAATGTACATACATACAAGAAGACCCGGCATAGGTTGTAGCGTCCCTTAAAAAGCAATACAATAAATACATTTTTTCAGCTTCATGCTGTGTGTAGCGCCACGCACATAGCGGGCACATGGGATCTGGGAACCTAGTTTTAAGGCACTCTGTTCCCATTAAGCCAATTCCGTTTCCTACTTTACGCCGAATTTTGAAGACATTGCATGCTGAGTAGCGGAACTCAACGCCGGTAACATAGGTAGATGTAAAATACTTATTATACATTATTATAGTTCAGCTGATCTATTAGTTGAACTATTACATCATTATTTACTTATTTATGTGAACTAGATACTAATTAGGTCAAGCCAATTCAATTTTTGTCTCATTTACCTTTAATGTACAGACAGCGACATCAGTTACAATTTTATTATATCTATTGAAAATAAATCTATACATATAATAAGCAGCAACGATTTGCATCAATCTTTAGGGAATTTATTATTCAACATTACTTTAGTATATTTAGGCAAATTTTGCTTTTGCAATAATTGATATTTAATAGAAATATGTTTAGTTATTTGATTTTTGTCTTGGCGGTAGGTACGAGCACGTGATAAACTCAGTTCTTCCCGCGTAAATCCTGATACCGCGGGACTTTCGAGATAACGTCTTTATGTTGCTCCACAGTCATAATCAGTTCAGCTGTCCCGGAGATCAGACTTGTGTATTAGTATCGTGTAAATAACTAGACAGACACTTTAATTTTATTTATATAAATATAAATATTATCTGACCCGGCGAACTTTGATCCGCATAACAGTATAAATTAATTATTATTAATTATTTTAAAATTATGTATCTTAATAATTTTATTTTAAAATTATTAAGTTGTGTCCATGCGTTATGGTGTATAGTTAGCAATCTTCAGCGTAGAACAATCAGTGAGTTATAAATAGTATAACTGAAACTACTTCGTTTTATATTCATACATATACATATAATATAAGGGAATATATAGAAAATACGGTAATTTTATAAATAAAAAAAAATAAATAAATCAGTTTCACGCTGTATTCCGCACACAGCAAGGTAGGCAGACGGAATCTAGCGTTAAGACACTCCGTTCCCCACTTCCTGCCGGATTCTGGACGCATTGCGTGTTGAGTGGCAGAACTCAACGCCGCGCTTTGTCTCTACACCAGAGCGAAGAAATGGAATTAGATTTAAGTAAATATTTCATCTCCTCGAGTGGGAATCGAACCCACAACCAGTTAATTTTACAGTCACACTTTGTGCCGCTGCGCCACGACTGACCTCAACATGTACGTTACTAATTAATAATTATAAAGAGACGTAAATTTATTATGTAGATAGGTATAAGTTATTTCCAAGAAGTCTCGTTACGGTAATAACAATACAATACACTATATTAACATTCAACCAAGATATTTACAATAAAAACAAAATGTTAATTGAATAAAGGAAACTGATAATGTATTGGCCATACGGCTTCAGTGACTAATTACATCGAATTTAATCCATCTTAATATTGATACAATTCTATTAATATTCCACAAGGAAGGACGTTTTTCTGCTGCTGAGCATATAATAATCAGATACTGTGTCCAAAATGTCTTTTGAAGTATTCCACAAAATCGTGATACGCCTAACGAAGCGAAATTACGAAAACAAAAACTAAACAAAGCCAAATATTACTTTACTTGAAAAGGTCGCGTTTTTGTAACTTTGCGGTAGGTTATTAAAAATTCTAAGGTATTTAGCGAGACGAACTTCAAAGGGCACTGCCGGTTGGGCGTATGACAAGTACTTGCCTTCCTGCATTTTAACTAAAATGGGAGTTGACTTTGATTTTATTGTTCGCGTGTAGCTAGCTGTAGGTAGGTACAGGTTCAAGCTAGCATGTTTTATCTATTTTCATACAGATATGGATATCAACGATTTTTATGTCCTTTATTATTTTATCACAAATGCTGAATCTCGTAGATCGAAATAACTAATTCGATTTTTAATGTCTATTTACATTTAATAAATTTCAATTCTGTAGTGAGTAATATATATCATATTTTTGACTAATCCAGATGTACATACTTGTATATACTTGTTATAGGTAATCACATAACCAAAAACACACACAAAAAAAAGGAAAAAGTCACAAAAAAAAACAATCGCGAAACGGCCAAAGCCGCATAAGCCCATACGGTTATTAGAGACGGCGGGAACGCTCCTCAGCGAGTCTCAACAATGCCCTCTTGTTTACACTCCGGCCTACTTCCTTTGAACCCATGTGGGTGAGGAAACGCGCTGTAAACAAAACTTTCTAGCAATGTTTAATTAAATTAATCAGTCGGTTGATTAGTCGATGGTCGGTAAACACGCTTTGATCTCGCGCAATTGTTGTGTTTACCGGCGCCCGCGCAGTTCACTTTGACAAAAGTTATCAATTATTATAATGGCGCCGTTTTACTGTCAGTTGTAATGTATGCGTTTGAGTTTTATGTAAATAAAATGGTTTTTTTTAAATTACATTATTAAAATAAATACAAATTCATATTAAAATATATATTTTGTATAATATTTTCATTTTTAATTACTAATAAAATTTGTACTTAATAAAAAAATACAAATATATTCTTCGTAACAATTTTCATTACCAAAACTAATTAATATAATCCACATGTATTTTATAAACATACAAAACCACGTAGGTACACCCGTGGCATCTAAACACAAAAACTTTTATTCGATTAAAAAATGTAATCTAACAATAGCGTTGTTTAGCTAAAACATGATACTTATTGTAGGTGTTGTGCGCGGCCGACGGACGGACGGACGGACAGACGGACGTGGCGCCTCGGATCTTTAATGTCCGCTAATAATAAATTTTGTTTAACATATAACTGTTGGAACAAATGCGAGCGCGACGTTCTGGTAATATAATTTGAGATACATCCCACTTGATGGAATTCTTTTATGCGTGTAGATGTAGGTACGTTTTTGTGTTGGAAGTCCGCGTCGTTATTGTATTTACCGTTTCGAAGATTTATATGTTTTTTTTTTTTCATTTTCACGCTTTATCACGCAAGCCGCAAGGTAGGCAGGGAGCCGACCCACTACGCAGCCCATTCTTCCGGCGAATTCTGGAGGCATTGTCGCCTCTAAATAGTGATATGCCTAAATCTATATACTTACTAAGCGTAAAAGTAACCATTAATAGTCTTAAAGAGAACGGAGTGTTTAAAACTAGGTTCCCAGGTTCCCTCTGACAACTCAGCTTTGTGCGGAATACAGCGTGAACCTATTAGTTAACTATTTATTTATATTCACTATAGTTTAGATGATTGAAACGTTTTACTGTACATATTTACATATTGTTTTTTATATAGATACTCTAACAATGTCTATATATGGATATAGGAATTTTCGTTATAAGCAGACTGAAACGCACTGACATAGATTATGAAGGTTCAGTACTGACAGACGCTACATGTGGAGAGAAAATCTACAAAACTTAAAGTTACATCACTAAAAATTTAAAGATCTTAAATGACTCTGAGGCCGGTCGTGGCGCAGGGGCACAAAGTTGCGACTGTAAACGCGACAGGTTGTTGGTTCAATTCCAACAGCAATTTTCATTGCCTCGCTGTAGGGAAAAGGGAAAGTTGAGTTCCACCACTCAATACGTAATGCCTTTAAAAATCAGCGAAAAATGGGGAACGGAACTAACTGTCTTAAGATTCCCAGGTTCCCTCAGCCTACTTTTCCAAGAGCGGAATAAAGCATAAATTTAAAAAAATATATATTACTCTCCTACAATTAGTAACAAAGAGTATAATTGTGAAATCTTATAAAAATCTGAACTGCATTAAGTAGTTATATGATTATTAAAAAAAAACGAGGAACAAAGGCAGGAAATGTCAGAAGAAAGCGGTATTTTTGTTTGGAATGCTGCTGCCGTCGTATTCAACGTTTTATTGCATATTAGGCGTATTTATAAGTCAATTGTAAGCCCTACTACAGTACAGTGAGTGTGTAATCTAAATCTGGATTTAAATCATTCGTCTAGTACAAAAAGGCACTTGATCGTTGATACGATCATTGGCTTTGATGCAACATAAAACGTGAAAATAAATGGAAAACATTTTTTTTCGCGTCACGCTGTAACTCGCTCACAACAGGGAAGGCAAAAGGAACCTAGTTCTCTTATTTCCCTCCTTAATTAACGCCGAATTCTGGAGGCATTGAGTGTTGAATGTCCGTACTTAATTATTAAGTTAAATAAATATTCCCACCTAATCCCCGCGCATGAGAATTAAATCCACAACCAATCGCATTTACAGTCACAAACTAGCGCCCCTGCGCCACGACTGGTCTCAAATACTCACATATCACCATAATAAACAGCCGTGGTATCAAAAATATTCAAATCACAATTTGATTACAAAAAAATAATATCCTTCACGTCACGACGCGTCTGCGTAAAGATTTCGTAACGTTTTGAGATTATTCAAACGGTATGATGTAGAGAGAGGTTCCTTGCTGCCATTATCAATACAGGCGGTGACCAGCCGCCTGTGAAATTGGCAGAAACTAAAATTGCGAAGATACCCAACAATGGTGCATGTTTGTGTAAGTGAGTTGTAAGCACCGGCTTAGCTGCCAGTTTATTGCGCCATCTTTCTCAAATGTGCTTTTCTTTATTTTAGAAAAGACAATGATTTTTGTTTTTTTTTGCTACGAAAATTTGTTTATATTATTATTTATATAATATCCATGAGGCCAGTCGTGGTGCATGAGTACAATGTGTGACTGTAAACGCGATTGGTTCCGGATTTCCTACTCGAGGGAATGGGATATTCAATATGTTCATTTCTACGCTCTGGTATCCGAGGCAAGGAGCGGCGTTTAGTTCCGTCACTCAGCATGCAATGCCTCCAGAATTCGGCAGAAAGACGGAGCCCAGTATTAAGATATTTCACTTCCTTATATTGTACTAATATAATAACTTATTTTAATCATAACTTAATATACCGATATTAATTGATTGAATCTACAATTAAATAAAACTATTGAACCGTATTGATGAGTTAAAAAATTGAACTCGAGGAAGGTTAACAAAATAAAAAAAAGGTGTTGCAAATAAGAGGTAGCGGGTATAGTCCGTAGTTTGCATAAACGTTTCAAAGAGGTGCCGAGGACCGCTGAAGGCACGTACAATTCGACAAGTGCAATAAAACTTGAAAAACTGCACGAGCGCTAATAGAGTCTTCTCCTGTTCAAGCGTATAAACGAACAATATTTGTATTTCGTTTATATTATTGTATATAGATAGGTATGAAGTAGGTGCTGATTGTTGTGGAGTGTGATTTTTTTTAATTAAATGTAATTTCTTTTTTGTTATTTGTCTAATATAAAATGTGGCTAAACTTTGGTTTTGCCATTGATAAGGTGGGTTTGATATCAGTATAGGTTAGAAAATATAGTTTAATGAACATGTTTTGCTGATCACAAGTCAATATTGTCATTGACGAAGTTTATATAAGTATCATATAAAAAGGAGAGTAAAAAGCAATAAAATAAATAAGTAAAACCTTATTTAGTTAGCAATGTATTAAGTAGATCGCTTTTCCTATTGTTTCTCAGTCAGATACCGCCGCTGTTATCTGCTTGCTTACATTGTATTCAGCTATACCAGATAAAATCAAAAAAGAAAAATTCTTAAGATATTTCCTCACTAATTACAAAGATTGTTACGGGATTCGTAATGCATACTTAAAACATAATAAATATTTTTCTGTAGACTGTAGGATGGAGAAATTGTAATTATTTAAAAATGGTCGAAACATTTGAATCGAATTTATATTGCGTGTGGCGATACCAGGAGAGAGGAGGACATTAAAATATACCAAAAACATGATCACTGAGCACGTATATTTCGTTATGTGACAGTGGGACACGCTTCAGTTGTTACTAGAATTCAAGAGGAAGCAGTCCTTCAAAGTATGACATTATGGTCTATTTTTTATGGTAACATAAAGGCATATGTGTTCAAGCGTAGGTAATGTACCAATACATCATACGACGACGTGAACGAAACTCGCACTGACCGTTGTTACGAACAATTTCAATCCAATAAATGCTACTGAACAATGAACGGGTCGATCACGAAAAAATCATCTACAAGGCGGTCGTGCGCGGGAGTTGCACGAACGTAAACGGTAGTCGTGTACGGCGCCCGCGGCCCGCCCGGCCCGACGGGAGCGACAAACGGAACCATTCATACCTAATATTATAAAAACAATTAAAAGCAATAATAAATAAGTTTATAATATTTACATTATATTTTAACTTATGAGATATTTTTTTTACTTTTTACATCTCCTCCTTATCCTACTGTTATTATAAATTTGAAAGTTTGTGAGGATGGATGTCTGTTTCACTTTCACGCAAAAACTACTGCACTGATTTAGATGAAACCGTATAGTTATATAGTTTATATATCCGAATAGCACATAATAATATTTTATATTATATAACTGGGCTATAATATATTTAGAGGGCGAAGTCGCGTTTGGGTAGCTAACATGCAAAAAAACATAATTATATAAGTAAGTTTGAAAAAGCTTTGGAAATTAATGTTTTATTTAACAAGAGAAGTTATTCTCTAAAGAAAAACTTCACAAAAAGTTGTTAGACTTTTGCATGTTATGAGCCACTTATCTTTGAAGTGATTAATTTAGCCATTTGATCTACTTCGTCGTCGTCGACAACTTGGATCAGGCTGCGATTTTAATAATTTTGTATATTCGAAGAATATGCCAATAATATATACGAGTAGATACTGTATAGATATGCAAATAAAAGATATGCATGTCTGTATGAACAATGATCGACATACCACAATAGCGATATAAAAACTACGCCCAATTATTTACCATTATGCCTACGATATAATGTTTTCTAGGTCACGTTATATACAGCCTTTGATTGGTGAGCCAATAATTTTCACAGTACCTACTATCACGGAGGCTGTCCAATGCAACAGGTGCTTCCGATGATATTTTTTTTTAACAAAAAACTATGTTTTTTTTTCTGACGATCCACCAATTATGTTTTGTGAATGAATGATCGCTTCTATATAAATATGTATGTCTCTACAAATCTATTTCGATCTTATTGTGCTTCTAAATAAAAAATAAATAAATCAGCTTCACGCTGTATCCCGCACACAGCAGGGTAGGCAGAGGGAACCTAGTGTTTTTAGACACTCCGTTCCCCACTTTCTGCCGAATTCTGGAGGCATTGCGTATTGAGTGGCAGAGCTCAACGCCGCGCTTAGCCTCTACACCAGAGCGAAGAAATGGAAATATAAATTTAAGTAAATATTTCATCTCCTCGAGTGGGGATCGAACCCACAACCAGTCGGTTTACAGTCACACGTTGTGCCACTGCGCCACGACTGGCCTCAAAAATAATTGCTCTAAATGCATTTTGGAAAATGAAATGTCAATAGTCTCTCGAAAATATCGAATATATTTTATTTCAAATTCTCATAACTTATTTTAACGACAATAATGTTGTAATAATATGAATAATATAAATGAATGTCATATATAATAAATAAAATATAATACATTTAAATTATTATTCAGTAATTTGAATACCTATAAGCAACAGTATTAAGCATATTGTTGGAGCACGTATATTTAAATTGTAATTCACAATAAGTGCTTTATAAAAAAAGCTGATACGCGCATGTATAAGGAAAAACACAATTCAATTTCTTGTTTTTTTTTTTCAACTTCAAGCTGTATCCCTCATGTACCAGGGCAGGCAGAGGGAGCCAGTGTTGAAACACTCTGTTCCCCACTTCCCTTTCCTCCGCCGAAGTTTGGAGGCATTGAGTGTTGAGTAGCAGAAATCAAAGCCGCGCTTTCCTTCTACACCAGAGCGAAGAAATTAAAACATTAAATATTTAATTTCCTCGATTGCAAATCGAACTCACAACCTTTTGCGTTAACAGTCACACGTCTGTTCCCCCGCGCCACGACTTAAAACATAAACGTCATCATAAATTAGAGCGTGCAAATATAATTCTTTTCCATAGTTTACAATAAAACGCATTATTTGAGACGTTGGTCGTACGAGTAAAGGTTCGATAACTGCCTGTGCACTTTCGCCTCCACCATAAACATACAACACTAACAAATTACATGTTGGTATTACATTTCGTACGAAACACACAAGGGCCCCGGTATTTTATAAAATATACAACGGTTAAATGATAATTTATACTGTATTGTTATTTATTGATGTTATTATATGTATATTTCGCCATTGTTTCAAATCAGAGCATATTTCATGCATATAATGTTTTAGGACGGGCCACAGTGAGAGTTGCGCGCTATTATTTCATATATAAAAAGTGTTACGCGTTACTTAATCGATATCGGTCGACGTTTGTATAAAGTAATATGTTAAACAATAGAATATATTTATCTAAAGACAGTATTGAAATTTATTGTATAAATTTAAAAGTGAAATTAGGTGCATCGAGAATGCAATTGATGCAGTGACGTTCATATCTATGAGTGTTTAACATTTCAAATGTATTTGATTCGTACGGGGAAACTGTCGACAGACAATATGTTTTTATAGTACATTTTACTATCTGTACTGAGAGAAAGGAGTGATTTATATTTATATCTATAAACAAAATTTTGAGAAATACTCAAAATTATTGTAGGTAGGTATAAGAATTCTAATTGTTAATATTAAATTGTCTTACTGTAAATATTATTTATATTTATTGATATTTGTATATTTATTTTTTTATACGTCATTAGAAATTGTCTTATTGTAATATATTTTTGACTACACATTATGGCTCTTGACTTAATAAATGGAACATTTTTGGTGGTTCACCTAATGTGTATACAACAGACGTTTAACAAATTTCTACAGACCACCCGCGATCTCCTCATTATGTAAGCAAGAGACTTGCGAGCAGAATTTTAAGAATTTGTCATTTTAAAGTCTGTTAATTTTTTAATGATTTTTAGAGGACAGCCCATAGAATGGAAAAAGTTGATTTAGGTATGTGAGATAATGGAAACCAAACCTAAACAAATACTTAAAATATGTTACGTGCTCCAATCTCTACGATTACTGTATATTAATATCATTTTGAGCATATATGATACAAAACTGTTGTGTATTTGTAATGTATTATTTATTTATTTATTTTGAACATGCATTACAAAAAGCTTTATTCATTAAATTATTATGTAGGTATAGGCAAGGACTGAGATCGCATCTAAGGAAATAATCAATTTTAATATCCAGCTCAATATTTAGCAATAAATTGAAATTTATAGCTTTCGAAGACAGATACATGTAATGTGATATTCCTACTTCCATTGCTACGAAAAATACAAAATAAAAGAGTCCCTAATCAACAGAAGACTCATGGAACACCAACAGAAATCTCTTTTCAACATTTAGCTATGTATCTGTAATAAAAAGATTAGCTACGTTATTAGTTTACAATATTACCTACTATTAATTTTATTTTTTCACTAATTTGTCAATCAATTCAAGTCAATTTGTTTAACATTTTAAAATTTTTGAAATAATGTCTTCTTATCTACACGATACATTCGAAACTTAGACATATTATAAAAGAAATACACATCAAACACCAAAAAGGAACAATAAGCCTACTAAAGATCTCAATTTATATAACAACATTGCAAAATAATTTATTTATTTAATTTTGATTGCCATCATTAATTCAGCATAGCTTTGGTTGCACGACAATCTCAAATTACTCGCATTGTTCGGTGCGCGCGTGTGCACGTTTGCATACACGCGCACACACGGAGGAGTGCCCGTTATTTATATTTAAGACAGAGGTCGCCGTGTCGTCGGCATAAAGTAAAGACAAATATAGAAGCGCCAGAGATTCGTTGCGTTTTTTTTTTAATTTCATAATGAGTCGTTATGACAAGGAACCTACTTATATAAATAGATATATCACTTGGTTAAATTACAAATATTTTTTTTTAGGTTGACGGTTCTCAAGACATTAAGTTTTTCGTTTTGCATCCGAATTTAAGACTTTACATGTTGAGTTTCGGAACTCAACGTCGCGTTTTGCTTTTTTTATTTATTACCACATCGGGGATACAAAAAAAAATGTAAATATTGATTGATATACCGTCGGGTGAGGATCTGAACCACAATTATCGCTCTTACAGTCATACAAGTGGAATAAAACAAAAACACATAGATTTAAATATACAAATAATAACAGAAATATCTGGATGTGGCTCGATCAACCAACAATCAACCAACCAACTTCAAATCCAAATCAAAATATTATTTATTCATTTAGACCATTTTAAACACTTTTGTTTCATCAAGTTCCATATAAATGTCACTAGTGTCAGTCCTACAGGAAGCTAGCACCGGCTCGGAAGGCAGTTCTCCTGAGAAGAGTCGGCAAGAAACTCAATAATTGTTTTTTTTTTAAATATAGTTTACAATCGATGTATAAACATTAACAGCAACACAACCAAGAATAAGAGATCCTGCAATTGATCCCTGTCGTACACCCATCCATAGGAATCCTGAATCCTTTTAATAACGTACGAAGCAATAAGATCACGAGTCCTGCCTCTGACTCCATAATGATTAAGTTGCCTCTGCAATTAAAAATCTTGGACAAATCATCAAAACACTCCCGAGTGCATTCTATGACCTTGCCCAAGTGTTATAAATGTGTTTAAGAAGAGTAACCCCAGCATCTGTTTTGGATCTGCCTCTAGCAAGAGCATACTGTGTTTTATTCACTGTGTTTTTTTTATTGATAAAGACAAGGCAAACCGCCTCTGCTACCATCACCATCACCTGATGGTAAATGATCACCGTCACCCACGACCCCGAATAACACCCGAGGAGCTACAGGTTCACGATATAATTACAACTTAAATAAGCAAATAATTAATTGAGTATATTTTTCTCTCTCTCTTTTCTCTTTGAGCTTAACGTCAGGTTAGTTTATTATAACATTGAAGACGCGCCCGCGATAAATTAGAAAAGCAACAATAAGCACTCAAGTCGCTCTTTAACTCTTTCAGAATTCAATTCAGTATAAATCATCCAATTACTATATATATCATACTGCGAAGTTATTCAATTGAAAGTTAAGTCGTCAAAAGATTTTGTATAAAAGGATTTTCTGTAATATTTATACATTGCACTGAGAGCGGGTAATTATTAGACAACTTTAAATTATTTTTTACTTCACCAGCCTATCCTTAATTTTAAATTGAATTCATCCATCCAGAATTCGAAGAAATGTGGGGAACCGAAGTGCCTTAATGGGAACGGAGTGAACGAACGAACGGAGTGAGTGAAGTGAACACTAGGTTCCCTCTGCCTACACTGGTGGGTGCTGGATACAGCGTGAAGATACAAAAAAAATCTAGAACTGCGTTACGATACTGATATTCTTTTAATATATATATATATATATATATATATATATATATATATATATATATATATATATATATATATATATATATATATATATATATATATATATAGTACAACAGGATATATGATTCGTAGATATTAAAATTTCAAAGGGCCGTAGCCTGTTTAATAATGAACAAGGAATATTAAGTAGGGAGGTATCGAGGCCCGAGTTCAATACATACATATGTAATTGACAGTTGCAATCAGTCTATCAGATGCACCGCCGCGCCGCCTGAGATCTGAATAGACTTGCTCCGTAATTGAATTACATAAAATACCCTAAATAGCAACATCCTAAGCATTATTTTGTGGTTTTAATACTAGTCTAGGTTTAGCTTATTGCTTGTGTTATATTGAAATTAAATTAGGATTAGTTGTATATATTTTTTCAAAGACATTAAAATAGAAAATCTTTTACTATTCTCTTTTTAAATCTCAATATCTATCATGAAGACAGTGTTAGATTTTTTTTGTACATTGGAAGGCAGCCAGAGAAGAGGGAACCTAGGAACCTAGTACTGAAATTCCGTTCCTACATAAAATTTAATATATAAATGATATTATGTTGAAGCTTAAGTACTATTATTAACCTACGCTTTAGTACATATTGAAATTAAATTAAGATTAGTGATATAATATTTTTTTGTTTTTATTCAAAGACACTAAAATAGAAACTCTTATAAGTTTCACTTTGAATTTTTTATTAATGAAAAATGGCATAGTTCTTTGTGCCGTATCGTATGCATAGACGAGAGGACTTATTATAAAGTCAAAAGAAGAGGGTCAATCAAATTGCTTTTTCAATATTCATACCTTCAGTTCATTAGGGGAGACGAACAATGTTTTCACTCAAATATGAAAAATGTACCACTTCCAACCTCCGAGATGCATATCAAACTGTACTTGATATCAGACTGAACTATTTGTTACAAATTTGTTAACCATTTAGTTAAATCGTTTTAAATAAGTTTATGTGAGTAAAAAAATTACAAAAATATTATATTCATATAAATTGACGAATTCATAATAGAATTTATTACAATTTTGCTCAAAATATATAAGTTTTACATGATATAATGAGAAAAAAGATGGAAATAAATTAATACGTAAGCAACGCACGCGTATCAGCGCGGGCTACTTCGAATCGAGACTATCGGGTTACGGGCAACGATAAATAAAGACTAAAATAATGTTTTATATGTAAATACGGGGTATTGTTACAATAACGAGGCTTGCTAAATCACAATATGAGTTTGATTTATATCTCAACGCTCCGCTTACCGCCTCCATGGGAGGGCCATAAAAATCCTACCAAAATGTAAAGTAAGTATAAAAAAGTGACCACATTTTTACAAGTGAATCGGACAATAAAATACTTATACCTTAAGGTATATGAATGTGAATGGTGTAAAGTCCACGTTCGTCCACCTGTTGGTCGCTGTACTCCTCATAATTGGTCACTTTATGCAGCAAAGAAAAACGTAATTCATGAGATTCCAGCGCGTAACGCGTAACCCGAGAGCGCGTTGGAGCTATAAAGCCATTTACAACCATTCCCTCATTATGTGTAATCGTTTTTAAATCAGCTTTTAAATTAAAATCAGCTTCAGGTATCCCGCATACTGCAGGGTGAGAAACTAGTGTTAAGACACTCCGTTTTCCACAGCTAAATCGGCCGTTACTTAAATTAAAGCTTTCTCGATCCATTTAAGCTCGTTACAACGGGGCGGGGCGGGGGCGGCGTACAACAACGCATGTGAGATATATCGGATTAGGGAGACGTAGAATTATTCCATATATCCAGCATCATTAGTAGGCATCTTGTGGTTCGTATACAATTAACGTATAGTATTATAGTCAAGACGTCCGTCTTGAGCCCGTTCCTAATTATTCCAAGGATCTACTCCTAACACGAATGTAACGAGGTGGTTTCGAACGTGGTGCTGTCCACCACCGCTTGCCTGATGATCGACAATAAACACTTTGGTGTAGGAGCAGCGGCCTAATCAAATTAGCGAACTGATTTCGAAACGTTCACTGAGGAAATTCATTAATATCCTGCGTCGATGGAAATAGATGAAAAAGTTAGGCACGTATGCTGGTTAAGTAGAGCTCTATAGTTGTCTGTACGTTTATATGATTTAAACGTGGTGTAGTACTGTAACCAATTACCTCTATATTTAATTAATGTTTATTAGTTTATTTACATATTAGAAAATCGATGTAGTAATAACATTCAATGAATTTATCTCTAATGTTATAGAATAAAAAATCCCACCTAAGTTTACATTTATTGAGCACAAAATGATATAGTTCAAATTTGACTTAACTTAAATTATATATTTTTTTTATTAGTTGACCCGAAAAAAAATAATTTGTGTGGTTTAACAAAGAAATTTTAGTTACTACTGGTTCGAATTAAGAAATTGATTTTTAATAAGGTAGTCTATTTATTGACGAAGTCTTCTATATAATCTTTCAAAGTCTGTATCTTTAATCGTTTTCTAAGGTTCCTTACTTCTTAAAGAAAAAAGGGACCCTTATAAGATTATATTGTTATCCGTCCCTCTGTCTGCCAAGGAAAGGAATCAACATCAATAGGGTACTTCCAGTTGATCTAGAATTATGAAACTTCGTAGCAAACATTCAGGAAAAAATCTGTAAACTATATATTTGTGGTTAAATAATAGGTTTAAAAGGGGGTAAAATTTGATATTAAAGATAATCAAATGAGGCAATGTTTCCAATTTTTGTACGAAGTCTTTGTTCTATATCACGTTAATAATTTCGATGTAAACCACTGTACCTGTGGCCTGAGTTATATTGGGCACTTAAAATCATACACAATTTTTCTATTTTCTTTCTTTACGCCACGGTTTTTTTCTTTTATATATAAATATAAAAGAAATATGTGAAAAGCTATGGTATCGTGTTAAAAACCGATGTTTCGATGCTTTTCCGAATTAGCTTTACGTAATGACAGTTGTGTTAGATGGAGGAGGCATATTTGTAATATGTTTTTGATATAAAAAATATGTCTTTATATATAATGTAGGAATTAAACTATATTTTTTTACCATAGGTATACAACAAAAACAAATTAAATTAAATCAGCTTCACGCTGTATCCCGCCCACAGCAGGATAGGCAGAGGGAACCTAATGTTAATACACTCTGTTCTCTATTTACCGCCGAATTTTGGAGGCATTGTGTGTTGAGTGGCGGAACTCCACGCCGCGCTTTGCCTCGACACCAGAGCGAAGCGAAATGAAAATATAAATTTTAATAAACATTTCATTTCCTCGAGTCGGTGTACCTACTACATTACAATGAAAACTACTGGTATATAACTATTATATATAACTTTTAATATAAAAATATACTTAATAAATTAAATAACTCAATAACAACCGGGATTTTTATAATCATATGTCTGAATTATATATACGACGTATTGGAAACGGTGACCTCGTACATCTCCCTTCATATAACAAGCGAGATTGAATTCCCGAATCATATCGAGCAGCAAATTTTTAATATCCTGTTTAGAAAATTCGTATTACTTGCAGATATCTCCTTATATTCGTATTTTTATATAAAATGAATCACATTTTAATATATCTACCTAATATTTCATTTTTATATTATAATAATATTTGATTTTATATAATAGTTTTAAGTATTAAAAAAAATTACACATTTACAGGTATTGGAGAACTAATTGACGCTCTGCTCTCCTTTATACTGTACCAATTAATACTTATTTTTAATACTTCTCCGTCCGCCACAAATTCATAAAAAGAGTACTAAGTTTCTGACAAAAATTGAAATAAATAATAAAAATCCATATAAAAAACGTGGTTTCCATTACAGGTGTTTACCGGTGTTCCTGCGGACGTGTTACGAGCATAATATGATGAGCTGCACTCTAATTAACAACAATGCCGCAGCTTAACCCGTAACCGCTAACGTATTTTACAATGTTGAATTACATTTAAAACAATAATAATACTTCTTTAAAGAGTTAACGGTTTTTTATACTAAACGATAATTAAATAAAATTCTATTAATTTGGAACACCGTACGATACGTTCTACTGGATTCTGAATTGCTGAATACCCAAAACATAAAAAGAAAAGATATTGAGTAAAAAATCCATCTTTCTCGTCACCTGTTACCTAAATAGAAAAATAAAACTTATTGTACCGGATATTCGAAAAGGAAGTCTGGGAAAAGAAAATATCATTCCAAGTCAACAGCAGCTAAGCACTTTCAAGAAAAATTAAAAAGAAACTTTAATACGTACTATAATCTGTTCACAGTCACTAGTCTGGTTTATGATGTTTGATTCATCAATTTTAAAAGTTTGTCTTTCCTAATGGTGGCAGGTCGGCTTGCTGCCCGTGTATCTGGTTTGTCAAGACAAATTTTTCTCATATATATTACTGAATTCTTTGAAAAGAAAGATTTTTTTTTCTTTTTCCAGTCAACCGTCACTTGGAGTACCCAGATATATAGACTACTTTCCGTTGACCTAAAATTATGGAATTTGCCAAGAAATGAGAAGTTGTAAATAGAAATATCCAAAATTAATAGGAAAATATTGTCTCAACAAATGATATCGACTCAACAAATGAAGTTGAAGCCTACTAATATTAAACCAAACTTGAATATGTTCTCGTTCCTATTTAGATATGCTGAAAAAGTTGAAACTAAGTAGTTCTTTTTGAGCCCTTGTATTATTTACATCAGGTAACTCACATCCATCGAAATATTTTAAGTTTTACTTTCAAAATAATAACAATTTATTGAACGGCCGTGTTCTATAAATAAAAACGCTGTTTGGACGCGCAATGAATTTTAATTCTATTAATATACTATTCTCATTATTCCCCCGTGTGGAATGATGATTTACGATACATGTTTCTAATTTTATAATTAGTGGAGGAAATGAGCAACAATTTTGCAACTTGTTACGTTCAAAAACGTAACCCGCTCACAGCAGGGTAGGCAGAGGGAACCTAGTGTTCAGATACCCCGTCCCCATTTTCCGCTAATTCTGAGCGCATTGCGTGTTGACTGAAGGACATCATAAACCAGACTCTACGCCGCGTTTTGCTTCAAGACTAGAGCGAAGAAATGAAAATATAAATTTAAATAAATATTTCATTTCCTCTAGTGGTAAATCCACAAGCAAAAGTAGCTCAATAAAAGTTTATTTTTATCAAATGTTACATTTTCATAGAAATATAATAAAATTTCATACGTTTAAAAACATCTCATTGGTTATTACATTTACATATCATGTTAGCTGTGTTACATTTAAGTTCGGTGGGTATAATGAAGAGGTGTTTAAACCCGTCACGGAAATTGCCCCATTTGACGCAATTTTAAAAGGTATCGAAGTCCCAGCAAAGCGATTATAACTGAAAAATTGCGACCGTCGAACGGACACAAGACTCTTTTTAATACTACGAACGTATTGATGTTATTTAAGAACTGTATGTTTGTATGTATACTTTTAAATTAAAAGATGATGTTGGGAAATTTATTTAATCTATCAATAACAAAAAAGGGAAGAGTGGTATTTATTTTTAGTACATTTTGAAATAATGTCTACATGACAGAACGTTGGGTATTTAATCATTTAGAATAGATAACCATATAAACTAAATGGCAAAAAGAAAGAACAATAATCGTTTTATGTGGCATTGGTCGATAGTGGCTATTGAGAAGGAGAGATAGGACTGGGCTCACTGGCAATGAGACAGTTTATTATTAGGTCAAGTTCAAATAGCATTTATTAAATAATATATTTATTATTTAATAACCTTTACTTCTCACTTTTATATAGACATTAATTTAAATAAAAGATTTTTTCATTTAAATTTATTTTAAGTTTTCATCACTTAAGTATCTATAATGTCTAGTGAAGAACTCCCAACTTCGGACTTCTTAAGGAATGAATATAGGTAAGTAATGTATGCTAACTATCCAAAGTTCTCTTTGTCATAAAGTTTCCGGAATCTACAGGTTTATAATGTATGCCTGGTCCTAGACAAAGTTTGGAGCTACCCCATCTATTAAATATAGGAACTAAGTATTTAATAAGCCAAATCAAAGTTTCGAAAAATAATTAGATAACCTTGTAAATTGCAGTCACGTAAATTAAAAATTAAAATTTTGCTTCGGGTTTTCAACTAAGCGAGAAAAAAAACAATGTGCACTTGTTCCTGCACTCGTGATGAATTTATTCGTCGGATTCAACTTAGTCAGAATTTTAACACCAATGCCTTTCAAATATTTTCCTATATATATCGTTAATTAAAAAAAAGCGCAGTGACAGCTGTCAAGAGCAATTGTTAATAATTAACTGTTAACTATTACACCAAGTTTAACATCAGATAGGAGATCTACAACGACTGGCCATCCTTCCATCACGTACATTAATAATAGTATTTGGAATTCTAAGCAATTACAATATCTACTCCAACGTTATATGTACGTTAAGACTTATTTGTAATTTTTAATTATATGTCAAATTGTATTCTGTTGTCGATCGGAGCCAACGTCGATCGACATCGCTTGACATTTCTGTTATGGCGTCGCCGTCGACAAAAAAATTGTTTCAAGAATTTACTTTGCAAAGCAAATGGTGAGCTATTAAAATATATATATTTTTTTTATAGTTGCTAACAATGTGACTGTTTTTATGTGATGAAATAGTTGGGGTAAAACACCTATAACATGGTGTAATCGCAAGTAATTCCTGGACTGCATGAACCTTTCCTTGGGGTGGGTGGCCGCGAGGTCGCGCAGGGGTGCCACATGTGTGGGAAGTTAAATATAAAGAAATACATATAATATTTTATGTATCTTTAAATAAATATATTTATTACAGATAAACCACATTGATCACGTATAAGTACATATATTTACAAAGTAGGTATTTACATTAAAAATTCTTATTTCACTTAATTGACTTAGTAAATTATTCCAAAATTGATATTATCTTCACTTTACAAATGTAGCTATTACAGTTTCGCGTGAAATTAACTTGTGGTAGTGGTACAACGTTGAAGTTGTAATAAAATGTTCTAGTTTAACTTATCGCTGGTTTTGATGTGAGCAAAAAGGGTTAAAAAATAAAGGGTCAGCGGAAGTTTTGTTGTTCGTAATTATATTTAAATGGCTCAATTTAGATAATATTCAAATAAGGACGTTACTACTAAAGATAGCACATTTAGTTTTATGCCGACTTGCATATGAAGATAATAAAAGGATATTCTTTTCTTGCTTTACAAAGAATCCTTACTAATATAAAAAAACGTGAAAACAAACTTGATCTGTGTGTGTGTGTGTGTTTGTCCATCTGTTACGCTTAAACCACTAAATCAATTTTAAGGACATATTACAAAACAGAGTTGAACTTGTTTAAAGAAAATGTCCCTAATTTCATAAAAAAAGGAGTTGAAGGTGTTGATATCTTATTTTGTAATATATTAGTACAAAATTTCAAACACTCTTTTACATGACAGAACCAAATAACACAATCGGGAAATAACGTAGGCTATCTGGTAATTAGGGGCATTCATTTATTAGCGTTAATAATGTTGATAGTTCTACGTAAGGTAAGTACACTTTTTTTTAGATTAAGCCGTATCCCGTATATTAAGACGGTTTGAGGCACTTAGTTCCCATTCATACATTTCCGTTGCCCACTTTCCGCGGCATTGGGCGGATCTCAACGCCGCGCTTGGCTTCGTTACCAGAGTGAGGAAATGAAAGTTACGATATTTTATATATAATTACTTATTTACTTAGCTTCACACTTTTCCCTTAGTCGACTTTTATGCTATTAATATTTTATATGTACTTAATTATAATAAGATCAATTATTTTCATGTCCTAAATAAAATATTATTTTAAATACAATATCCATACATTAGAAACTAAAGTTTCTGTCAAATCAGTACCACAATTATTTAGTAGCAATTTTGTTGAATAAAATATTTTATTTGTGTTTATAATTCAATTTAACAAGCAAGCACAAAATTTAAAACGGTAAGTCGTTTCTAAGATTAGCGTGCTTAAACGGACAGACAGACGAACTGATAAAATGATTAGGAATCATTCTTTAGGGTTCTATTACACTGATGCCATGAAAATACATATATAAAAATCCTTCATCTGCAGAGATGAATATTTTTTTTATTATTATGTATATATTATAACATATTAAAATAAGCGGATGACGATGTGATCGAGTCTCTAGTAATGAAATTATACATATAATCTTAAAATAATTGATATTAATCCAAAACAATTATTAATTATAAAAATGGAAAAATTTGGAGACAAACGCATGGAAAATTTTGGAGATTTTTTCTAGAGGCATTAAGACGAAGACTGGAGCGTCATGGATCATCACCGTACTCGATACGTAAATCGTTTTGTACAACAAAATATATACAAATAAAAGAAACAAATAACAACAACGGGGGAGTGTGAAACAATTCGGGGGTTCAGCAGCCCTGCGAGGGGAGCGAAGCCGGCTATCGCATACTTGATGTTATCATAATGATTATTAACATGTGAAACGGCGTACCAGGCACCGGCGCGCGCCCTAGATATGTTTGACATCAGGTAGTTATTTTAATACAAGCAATTAGAGGTTTCCACTATTCGCGAAGCAAACTTTTCGATTAGTCTGTGGTTGTCTTTAAGTGGATTTTAAATTGCCCGATCGATCGATGGCTAATGTTTCACGAAAATCAGTCGTATTTCGTGGAAACGGCGAGGTGGCCGCGCGAATATCGCCTGCCGTGCGAGGGGCCGTTCGGATTTCTGGCTTGTAATGCTATTAAACTATTGTTTAAAAGCTATTCAAATATCTGTTCGATAGTTTTTATTATAAAGTTTTGTGAAACTTTATATTAATCAGAGTTCGTGGTTTTACCTACTGTAAGCGGCGCGGCGTAGTAGTTGCGTTCGTTCAACTCAGTATTTTAATTAAACCACGACATTTTTTTTTAATATTTAATTTTTTCACCTTTATATATAATGATTTTAAATAAATATGTTTTTTTCTTTTAAAAAAAAGTTCAAATGCACTAGAATCAAATTAATTTCAAGACTGACGGTGCCTGAAAAGGCGTCTTTATAAGCTTTACAAGCCAGATTTAATTCATTTGAGCGTCGAAGCCTGTTCATTTACTCGTAGTTGCGTTAAACATTTAATGTTCAAGCGGAAACGAAATGGTATTTGTGAACGGTAAATTGTATAAACTTAATATATCACAAATCAGCTTCACGCTGTATCCCGCACACAGAAGAGGTGGCAGAGGGAGCCTAGTGTTACGACACTCCGTTCCCCACTTTCTGTCGAATCCTGGATGCATTGCGTGTTGAGTGGCGGAGCTCAAAGACGCGCGACACCAGAGCGAAGAAAATCCAAATATTAAATATGTCGCCGTGATCCTTATGCTTTTCAGCATATAAATATATTGTCGATATAGTTATTTCAATTGCTTATATTATATTTATTTAAAATGATTACATTGTAATGAGGTTACATTGAAATCTACTATTTTACTTTAATTAACTGTTTTTAATAAAAAAAATATTTAATGTTTTTTTTTAAATGTTACTTTGAATTTCAAATCAAAATCAGAGTGAATAAAATACTATGAATATTAAATTAATAGTTATGTATTTTGTCGATAAATCCTGGAAATTGGCGTGTCTATTAGGCGCATCATCGATTTTTATAAATTTTTCCCTACAACTTATTTGTTAGCGATCGTATAAAGGACCCTACGAGCATATTACAGGAGGCCTTGGCTCTAGTGTGATTCGGAGCGAACTCTTGCTCTGCCATTGGCTAACCTCGACTATTTGGGCAGTAAATTATTTGATTGATTAATTGTTATTTTAATTATAAATGTGGTTAAGACCCATTTATATTATCTACGTGAAGTCTTGGCTCTGGTGTGGTTAGCAGCACTACTCGTACTCCGCCACATAACCTCGACTATTCGGTTAATTGATTATTTAATTAATCAATTATTATTGTAATTATGAATGTGGTTAACACCTGTTTGTAATTGCACTGTGCTGGAGCAGTGAAGGCGAGTGTTGGTATATCGGAAAGGGTACCCTGAAGCATGCACCTACGGTCGCAAGTCACAGGCACTGCTTCGAGCTTCACATCATTTAAAGTAGGACTAAAGACCAGGATATCGTTGGAGGTGCTCTTCGTTTATTTTTAACGTGTTGTCTCCGACAAATATTACATTTCATCAAGGCGGTAATGGAACCCACAACCTGTTGCGTTTGCATTCACATTTTGTGCTCAATAGTGAAATGTTAAATTTGAAATATTATAGTTACAATAAATAATAAAACTATTGAGGCTAGTCGTGGCGCAGCGGCACAAAGTGTGACTGTAAAATCGACTGGTTGTAGGTTCGAGGAGATGAAATATTTACTGAAATTAATATTTCCATTTCTTCGCTTTGGTGTCGAGGCAAAGCGCGGCGTTGAGTTCTGCCACTTAAAGCGCAATGCCTCCAGAATTTGGCAGAAAATGGGGAACGCAGTGTCTTAACACAAGGTTCCCTCTGCCTACCCTGCTGTGTGCGTGATACAGTATGAAGCTGATTTATTTTTATAGATTTTTAATAAAACTATCAACAGACAACTTCTTTCCTATAAAACGTGTAAACAAAATATAATAGATCCATTTTAGTCGGAAAGTCTACACATCCTCTATAGGTTGTGGTAGTTTTTGTCATACATAAATCCGCGTGTTTTCGCTTCACTAAAAGGCACTGCTCTTTTATTTCTGCAAAGCTTGTCCTTTGGGATCCCGGTATACGCACGACAAATGCTAGACAACAAAACACTTTGTATAGGTGATTAATATTTTGCTGGGAAGTATTTGTTACATGACGTCTATGGGGTTTGTGTGTGAACCTTTAGTTATTTATGTGCATATGGTGGTTTAAGCGATACTAAGATCCGAATAAGTGATTTTAGTTTCTTATCTGTGTGTTTTTTGGCTTGCTGTTTGTCCAGGCTAAACGGGCTAAGGGATTAGTTGAACCGATTTTTGTGGCACTTTTACTGAGAGATGAGAGAGAAAGTTGTGGAGCGATATATAGGCTTATTATTTTGTAATTAAAACACAAGTAAATAAAATTACAAAAGATTTTGATTTTATTTTTTTAGTATATAATAGTATAGATAAACGTACTGAAATAATCAAATAGATCCCCTTAATACACATAAATAATATTAAATAAAAAGTTGTATAGTTTATAGGGGCCTATGCGCGGACATGCCACTAGTATTTACATACATAAGGCTTATATTATGCGACACTGGATACTAAGATTTGCTAAGTATTTACAAATGAATAATAGTAACAGTTTATATTCTCTTTTTCTCATTTCCAACATAAAAAAATATTTAAAATAACAATTTGTTAAATCGGGAACGTTTTGTTCTTTAGCTGCGCGATGATTTTGGGCTGTACGTTTAACAAAATCCAAATATTATAATAATCTAAGTCAACGCAATCAAAAGATATGAGCGTTTATGCATTGCTTTTGCGGAATTTCCTATGAAATTCACCATGTAATCAAAATCTATTGTGTCCCGTTGTCCTACGATAATTAAATTCGGCGAGAACTGATCGATAAATGGAAATTTGAGAGTATATCATAAAAAAAGTAGTTCATTCCATATGCCCGCAAACTTATGTTTGTCAACTTTGATAAGTCACTTTCCCTTCGATTCGCACTTGACCGGTTTTTGTTTTACATAATTAGGTACCTAATTACTTACTATAAGTAACATAAATCCAAAATCCAATTAAACAGTAACATCCGTAAATAATTTTTGTGTCCAATATACGTGATCGGTGATCAGCAAATGTGTCCAACCGGCCACTACACCGCACTACGGTGTGTCATGTACGGCGTAGCAGGCCATCAGCGGAGCGGGCCTTCAGAGACATCGAACGAAATGACAGCTAACTGAACGCCCGTAACACTATCCGTATCGTGTGGGCGAGTACGAATACTGATTGGGGTAAATTGTATTCCTAAGACGTATAAGCCTATTTGAGGATCGCCTGTTGACTGAGCTGTGGAGATCCTGCGAGTGCATTACGTCCGGAACTATCGGTTTGTCTAAAACAATATGCATCACCTATCGCCGTCCTGAGTGGAACGATAACAATCTGTTCGAAAATCGCTTTGCATTCCAAACTTTCCTTGATAAATATGAGGTAAATTTTAGCATTTAACTGTTAATTCCATGTTAACGTGTACACTCATTAGACGGTTCCTTTTAAACGCTTAAATCTATTAACAAAATACGTTAATTTTAAGTCGACACTTTCACGACAGACAGACACCTTTGAAGCATTTAACTAATACGATATAAGCCTGTAAGGGTGCGAGTATGAAGTGAATCTAGGCACAGTACTCTCAGTTGGTATTAGGAGGGTAAATGCAAAAGGAGAATGGTAGTGCATAGCCATTAGTGCTCCGCTAGTTGTATTATGTACGTGCCAGCTATTCGGGTATGGAGTACTCCAAGGCTGCGCCTTTAAAAAAGACACCATAAAAATGGACGGTGCGCTTTTATTTCGATTTTCAGTAGGTTACAGTTGCGAATTTTTACACGTTTTTAAATGAAACTATACCAATATACTACTACTTATATAAATCGTTTTTTGTTGTTGTTGTTGTTGTTATATATGTATATTTTTATATGAACAGAGCATATAGAAATGTTCTCGTATCAAATTTTTGTATTTTTTCTCAACAGAGATATCATTTACATTATTTATATGCGAAAAAAATTAATTAATCATAATTATCAATACAACAACTATCAACAGGAACAAAAACGAATATAATTTGAAATATTAAATAACATAGTCCATTCAAATTAAGACATCACTATTTATTGTCGTCGCGATTCAATTTGAACTCGTTGTAACCTGCATGGGACTTCGATTGTGACGTTTGACAAAAGCACAGAGCACTTACACTATAGAGCTTAGATTTTGATAACGATGTAGTACGTGAACGTGTTTTGTTAACACGCGGGACTATTGATTCACATGGATGCAGTGGCTCTGACAATTACACTGAGTAACCTGTGCCCGTTTACCATATATCGGGTGTTCCAGGTTGTGTCCATATTTAATTGCTACTATTTTATTGTATTGTGTATATTTATTGAGTGTTTACAATTTTTTATTTAGTTAAATAGAAATTGAAAATATTAAGCAATTTATATAATATCAATGAGACCGTCGTGTACGCTCTCTGTGAAACGTGATTGGTTATGGGTTCGATTCACATTCGTGGAAATGATATGTTTATTATTATTATATTTAATATTTTCGGTTTGGCGGATGCAAAGCGCGGCGTTGAGTCCACTCAACAAGCAAAGCTTCCAGTATTCGGCGAAAAATGAGAAACGGAGTGTCTTAACACTAGATTCCCTCCTATCCCGCTGTGTGCGGGATACAACGTGAAGCTGATCATGTAAACGTAAACGTACTAGTTACGTTTAATAATAATATATTATTTGTTCAATAGTAATTAAAGCCCAATCAAAAGTCAATTCATGTCACAAACGTCGATAGATGTTTTTGGGCTAAAACCGTAATACCGTGCCGGCCTAAATGTCGGTTTCCAAAGACAGTTTTGACAACATTACCAGTGTAATGTGTTAGATTCGAATTAACTGGCTTTAGCGTTCATATCGCTATAGTTTTCATATTACGTCAGTGAATACGTTTCATTGATTTGTATGTAATATAGGAGAAATTGTAGCCGGCTAAGTTGATTTGTAATAAATATATAACAATAGAATCATAGAATTATTACAATTAATTAGATAGTAGTCATGATTATTATGAATTTATACAAAATTAAAAGAAAAATCTAATTTAAATAACGCCGAACGAAATAAAGCCGATCATTATTCACGGCTTAGTAGATAAGCTAAGCTTACATATTTTCTTTTTACATACCTACATACTACAGGTAGTCTAACCTAACACAAAATATTATGCTAAAATAATTTGAATCGATTAAACGTACGTACGCGGAAATTAAGCTCGCTCGAGTGACACTCGGGGATATGTGACGTCACTGACGTCACAGGCTTCAAAATTCATATAGAAAATATTAGACGGCGAAGGGTTGGCGTGCTCCGGGGGTCACCGATCGACCCCTCACGCCGATGGCCACTCCAACACGCTCTGCCCGACTTTAATGAACTTTACGTCGGCGGCCGCAGTAAGAGAACTCTTCTTTGCCCGCCCGCCGCTATCGTGTGTTACTCCGAACAAAGCACAAGTGAAGTCACTTTGAAAGGAGCACTTGCCACTTTTGCTCTTTCTTATTGTTTCGCTTTTTATGATTTGATGGATCGTCGTCCGTAGTTGTAACTGTAATGCGCAGAAACAAAAATTGCTGTGGAAGTTTGCTTACACGTGGATAGAAGACCGTCCGTCCGTCGCCTGTCGTCGATGTGGATCGATGGACCTCACAAAGTGCTGACCATCGATAAGTATTTTCTGTTATTGGCGTATAGCCCCACCACACTCAATATGCACGTTCATCCAGCAGCAACATATGATACGACGGCACAAAGGATCTCTAATAGTTTCAATTTTCACGGAAATTGGATTGTTGTTCTCGACAGAATTGCCCTTCGTCTATTAATAGTGTTGCGAGGATTAAATGAACTACAAATAGCTCATTATAATGAGATGCCAAAAGTGTAATCAATGTCCTGACTGACCACGAGAGACCACCTTCTGTGGTCGTAGGACTAAATTTATACAGGTATACCTAGGTATATACAGGTAACAATCCACCCCTTTGGTAAGCGATTCGACTAAATTTAACTTAACATGTATACAGACGAGAGGTTGTTTCTTACTTATCGTTTGTTTTCTTCCCATCCTTTCTCTATTTTTTTGTTTAAAAATATATTTTTATTTTAAAACTTATATGTAACTAAGTAGAATTTTTCTATAAATTTAGAGCAATCTAAGTCGATTCATACAAAAAAAAGTCTTATTTATTAGACAATCTTATTAAAGCTTTTGTAAGAATGAATCCATATTATTAGTTTAATTTAACTATGGCTTATTCCATACGGTACAACGGAAAATTTACAAAAACCAATATCATAATAGCTTAACGTGCTCCGATCCTGACTATTTTAATAAAAATGTTTCCCCATGCATCCACCTTGTTAGCAGTTTGAACGTACGTCGAACAAAAATTTTGTAAGCTAAAATTATTATTATAGCGGAAACAGTGATTTATAAAGTTAAGAGTTTGCTTTATTAAACTTCAGCTTGGCGTTTTGGTTTGGTACATTTAGAAAAAAATGAAGTCAATGTAAATTATATATTTTATGTAACCATATAAAATCCACTCGACTGATTAGGTATAGAGGTAGGTATTTTAAGTTTCCTTATAGGGTTGTATAATGATAGTGATAGTTAGGTTGCTTGGATATCGTTTCGTTAGTGTGAACTAATTCGTATTTTTATTTATAAAACTATATAAAAAAATCGGCTTCACGCTGTATCCCGTACACAGCTGTCTTAAACACTGTGCAGTGTCTTAAACACTAGGTTCCCTCTGCCTATCCTGGCAAAGGGAATCTAGTGTTTAAGACACTCCGTTCCCTACTTTCTGCCGAATTCTGGAGGCATTGCGTGAGTGGCAGAACTCAACGCCACGCCGCATCTCCTCGAGTAGGGATCGAAACCACAATTAGTCAGTTTTACAGTCACACTTCGTGCCACTGCACCACGACTGAGCTCAACTACTGTATAAAACTATTAATATAAAATATAATACTTTTTAAACTATGTATATATATATTATTTATTTTTGTTTTAACTTGAAAATTGCCAAGGCACATGTAGGGTAGTTCTAATCTCAAAATTAATAAGTTTAAAAATCTTATTTATAAGATATCACTTACTATTCAGTGAGACAATCACTTTGCGACTAACAGGCGTACCATCGCCGCTACGGCCTACAGGTGGTGTAGTCAAATTAGGTCCACATCTTTAGTCCAATAATAGTTTAGTCTTCATAAACAAAGCGAAGCGAATATAGGCTTTATACAGGTCTGGACTAATCTGGGATAGCTTGGGTTTAAAGCCGTTAATATTACGCCGTGCTATTATACTAAACCCAGGGATTTGTGGTTATCTAACGCTTCAATTTCATTCAAATATTTTCAGTTTATTACTGTTCATGTTATTGTAATTAAATATTGCTTCTTATTTGTGTTAATATATATATATATATATATATATATATATATATATATATATATATATATATATATATATATATATATATATATATTTGTAATTCGAAAAGTAAATCACGCTTTGGATTCGTTTTGCGCTAGACAAGTTCATAATAAAACACTGTCTGTATGTAGATATAACTAACAACTTGAACAATAATAACCTAATGACTATAGCATTCAATAAATTTATTTAATCTAATACTTCCGTTAAAGAATTATATGATAAGCTTAGAGAATGAAGAAATCGATACTAAAATATCATAAAAATATCACTAAAATAATGAATGACATTACGATGCTGTAGACTGAACTGTAGATAGTAGAGAATGGAGTGACCACAAACTATGGTCAGCCCCGCAGAACAACTAACATATGAAAAATATACCTATAGTAAATATTTCCTTGTAATTATTATTATTTATACTATAAGTTATTATTTATTTATTTTTCCCTTAATTAACAATTAATTTTAAGCATACATAAGCAAATATATTTAAGAATACTAACAGCGTGGTCCGTACATTTGCTGATGTATCGGCGAGTACGAAATGGATGCAACATTTAATAAAAAAAAGCACGGCATTGGGGGCGAACTAATGATAACGGATGACGTCTACCCGTTTTCAAGGTACATTTCCCAGATTTTTTTTCATACTAAAAACGTGTTAGGTAGCTGTATAAGCAAAAAAGTATTGAAACTTAAAGAAAATGGAAGAGTTCAATAATAAAGAGTATTTCTAAAACGTCATTCACAGACCACGCCTCATACAAACATCTACATACATGCCTCGAAGCGAGCCGACGTTTCCGAAAATCAGTTACGGTGAGGTCGCAAAATGATGAATCAACAATTTTGACTTGACTGCCTCGTGGGAGGAGGAGGGAGAGGCCAGATCGATCCTACCTATTTCGTGGTAATTAGAATCGCACCGCTAAATACGATTTTACTGTTCAATTTTCGTGTAGGTACCGATTATTGCGCTCCTTTTTCTTGGTCTAGATTTTATGTAACACATTTGTTTTCTGCGTTTCTAATTGTCTATAATTGATTTATATAGAATCTTTGCATGTTAGGGAGACGCCGTCGTGCTTGAAATTTTGTAATTAACCTTAAAGCTTTTAGCCATTTCTTTTTTGTATTTTTTTTTCTTTTTTTCAGCTTCACGCTATATCCCATATTCTATTACAGGGTAAGCAGAGGAAGCCTAGTGTTAAGACACTCCGCTTTCAACTTTCCACTGAGTTCTGGAGGCATTGCGTGTTGAGTGGAACTCAACGTCGATTTGCCTCGACATCAGGGCGAAGAAATGAAAATATAAAATGTTTCATTTCACTCAAGTGGGAATAGAACCCACAACCTGTCGTGTTCACAGTCCCCCTGTACCACGACCTGCCTCTCTTTGTTTATTATAATTTTGACAAATAGTCAACTATTAAATAGAATTGAAACACACAGATCAACATTATCATATTACAGTATAAAAGCCTAGTAATATAAATTAGTTCAATCATTATTTGCATAATATAATAATAAATATATTAATTACGGTATTTATATTTTATATGAGGCTTACATCACAAAGATATCGGAAAGGCGTGAAAGTTATAAATGGCCTTGATATAATCATCAAAGAGTTTACACCGCGTGAAGCGGAAACTCCATAGGCGCCCGATAAAAGACAGTTACCCACTACTGTGGCGATTACAATATATATTATGCTACGGTGGGTTTTTAAATATGTTCCTTACGTATAAAATGGATATTTTTAGTCTGCTATCTGATACGTATCGTTATTTATTATAATATTTTTTACCGTGCCTATCTATCGGCTTGGTTGTATGTTCGATTCACACTCGAGGAAATTAAATATTTAATATTATCATTTCTGAATTCTGGTATCAAGGCAAAGTGCGGCGTTGAGTTCCACCGCTCAACGCAGCACCTGCCTCAAAAAAAGAATATATGTAAAATAATGTGTATATCTATAAATTATTTCGCAATTATGCTATAATAAACTTAATTTATCTGACATAAGTAGACCGTCAGACACGCGTGCAGATAGCACTAATGTAGCGTTTGTATTTGTAAGAGCATGAAGTACGCATTTCGACCGTCGCCGCTTATTCCCTATACAATAAACGGAATCTGACGTAAGAAATGTATTAAAATATATAAAAAAAATAAAGATATCAATGACGAATAAATACTACTATATCACTCTACTACACCGCCTTTGCATGACACGAGTTTCTCGTAATTGCAGTAAAATTCCGTTTTACGATCATTACCTATTAGATACAATAAATCTCTTCCGCGGTTTTATTTGAATTCTATAATCGCGTGTTAGTGTAACATTTTGTTATAAAAAAAAATAGGGCATAGCGGTTCCATGATTGTTTGATGGAACGAGCGAATCAAAGAAACAGAAGTATATATATCTACTTAATTAATATTAATAATTAACGTCCGTTCATAAGAATACCGTCCGTTCATTCGAATGTACTACTGTGCTACAGTATACGAATCTATGTAATAAATTATCTATAATTATAAACAGAAAGTAAAAAACGTAATAATTGGTCAAATATAAATTAGCAATCAATACAAATATTCCTGTTAAACGAGAAAACACTGCGCATGCGATGTTTAAATTATTTATGTATAAAACGCAATAAATATGATAATTGTGTTGGCATTTTATTATTAGACATGAAATATGAATCACGAGCCAAAGAAAACTGTGGCGGCGTAACGCGACCGACGCGACTCGGTCAGCCACGCCGGGCACTGAGGTATCAGCGCCGAGTTGTGGAGTTAGAAGTACACGTACAGACATATAAAGCAATCGACTCCGAATCCGAAAGTGCGTGCCAATTTTGGCCCGACCACCGTTACAAAGAGCCTCCGTACAAATCCCGGGCAAGACATTTTCCGTAGTGCAGCCACCAGTCTCTTTGTACGAGCGCAATCAGCCGCCGGCGTGCCCAGCAATTATTCAAAATACATCAGGCAATATTAGATAGGTGGGCAGGCCGATGCGTTTTGCATTGCGAATCAGTCGGACTTTGTGAGGCAGCGACTGGGGAGTACTAGTGTTTATACGCCGTCACCGACAGATTGTGAGGTCTGCATTTTGCTGAATTGTCAGCGCACTTGGGGATTGTGGATGGCGGGACCACGGCGGGACTGAAACGTTAATGGCGCCCGTTATCACGGAGCCACGAGGGAAGCGCCTCGCGTGAGTTGGCAGCCAAATGAAATCGCCGGTTCGACTCTGCGGCGATCCATCTCCTAGATACCACTTTAGTTATTATAACATCTTATCTAACTTTTCGTGCCGGTTCATTTTTTTTTACTATTTTGTTTTTATTAAGGCTCTATCTAAATATCGCGTTGAAATCTAATCTATTATAGCTTCATTTTTCGAAAAATGACCAATTACCAAATATACATAATCTATATGTGGAATAACAACAAAAAGTTGTGGTGTAACAACGACAACTTTTGACGACTAAATTAACCCAAGACGGCGGTGGCGGAGTACGACGCGGTAGCTTGTAGTAAGTTGCACCAATTACCAAATATACATAATCTATATGTGGAATAACAACAAAAAGTTGTGGTGTAACAACGACAACTTTTGACGACTAAATTAACCCAAGACGGCGGTGGCGGAGTACGACGCGGTAGCTTGTAGTAAGTTGCACCAATTACCAAATATACATAATCTATATGTGGAATAACAACAAAAAGTTGTGGTGTAACAACGACAATATTTGACGACTAAATGCACCCAAGACGGCGGTGGCGGAGTACGACGCGGTAGCTTGTAGTAAGTTGCACCAGGTCGTAGCAATCAATGCGTAACGACGCCCAAAACGTCCTCCGAATTGGGGGTTCGGGGGCGTAAATAAAGGCCATTACAATACAAATGATCATTGGCGAAATGTTTAACTTGAGGCCTGTGTTCGCTCGCATTAGTATTCCCTTTGCGCAGTTTGTAGCCGTGCCGTACATTATTTGTATACACTAAGCATGAAATGTTGCCAAGCAAACGTGTACTATTTGCGTGCAGGTTTAGAAAGCAGACGCGGGGGCGAGGGAGGCGACGGTGGCGGCCGGGCCCCCGTCGTACTCCTGCCCTGTCCCCTGCCCTCCCCTATGCGTGCACGGATGAGAAACACTCACCCACTCTGAGGTTTCAATATTCCATACCGAAATGCATTCAATTGCAACATTTTTAGACAAATGGAAAAGGAACGGTGTCCCGGCGCACCCTTTGATAAAAACTTAAACGGACCGATTTATTTCATATTTTTCTTTGTGGCTGTTAACTTACCGACAAGACGCGAGCGAACTGAATCCAATTTTTATTTACTTTCCCAATAATATCGTCCAGAAGATCTCGCAGTCGAATGTGGAATCAAAGACATTTCTATTTTGTTTCAGTACTTCTTTTAAGCTTTGATGAAATCATAGAACCAGAATTGTCAACGGTTTTAATATTGAAAATAAAAATTCAAATATTTTTGAGTCCGCTTTCGAGATGAAACTACATATTTCCATTTCTATATAACATTATTAAATGACATACTAGACTGTGAGCATTTGTACGTAATAAAACGATTTTCTTTATTTTTCCTCCATTCTCCAACCTGTATTGGCGGAATTTAGCGACTTCCACACAAATAAATACTCAATCAATAATAAAACTAACATATTCCAATCACCTAACATATTCCACAACACAAGAATCAGTCTATTGTCAACAACGCGAGATACGATGAAATCTAATTATCTATTAGCCCTCGGTTCCCTATCGAGTGCGCACGGTTCCTGACCTATCGCGAACGTAATGGTATAAACATATAGTTGCCACCGCGTACGACTATGGCACTATTTATTAGATGATTTATCAATTACGCGCACATTTGTGCACATGTGCCTATTGAACGTGTAAACGTGTGTTTTTTTTATTTGTAGAAAATGCGACGTGTGAATCTTTATATTAATATGTGTTTTTTTTCATGTCTGACTGTTTTTGTTTTTGTTATTCAAAACACGAATAGATCGCGATAGATTAATTATATTTTTTTCAGCTTTATTTTTCACGTAAATAGTTTCTTATTATAATTTTTATAACGCAGATAGTTAAACCTGTAAACAAATGTTATATATTGGTTAAATAAATAACTCAAAATCACTTTAAACCTAACCTCACCATAATATAAGCCACTATTATATGTAATATGTTTGAAAGTTGCACAGATTAATGAAATAAAGCATCCAATAAAGCGCGTATAATTCTGTTATACGTCAAACCGCAATAATCACTTTAACGTCAACTAAAGAGCCGTGGTGGTGGGCGGTCACAACACTATTTCTGTGACGAAATCTAATCATCTATTAGTCCTCACATTTCTGTCGTGTACACGAGTTTAGGAGTATTAGGCACTCGTACGTACATGTGAACGTTTAATGTACGCAAATCAGGACGTACTTAATATTATATAACTGACCTCTGTCTGTCTGTTTGTTTCTAACTGAGTTGTAACTTGTTTTATGACAATTTTTAAATGTTATTTCACATTTAGGAAAAAAAATGCTTATGAAGAAAACGAAAAAAATAACTTAATAACTATTGTGAGGCCAGTCGTGGCGCAGTGGCACAAAGTGTGACTGTAAACCGACTGGTTGTGGGTTCGATCCCCACTCGAGGAGATGAAATATTTACTTAAATTTATATTTCCATTTCTTCGCTCTGGTGTCGAGGCTAAGCGCGGCGTTGAGTTCTGCCACTCACCACGCAATGCCTCCAGAATTCGGCAGAAAGTGGGGAACGGAGTGTCTAAAAACACTAGGTTCCCTCTGCCTACCATGCTGTGTGCGGGATACAGCGTGCAGCTGATTTTTTTTTTTTAATAACTATTGTGACACACTGTGCCTGCGATCAGAGTTAAACATTGGGCTCTAGAGTTTGTAATTTTTTTTAAATACGAGCAGAAATCGGTAATAATTTATGAAAAAAATAACACGTAAACAAAAACAAAAGCTGATAATATAACAATAAATAAAATATTAAATATCATTTTTAATATTTAATTTCTCTGAGGAATTTTGATAATATAAGTTACATACTATGCTTGCCAAGTGCGCCACCATGTGAAGAGGAGCTCATTTATAATTTATTATACAACAACATGTTATACTTATATCTTCATTATCATTTGATTAATAAGTTTATTTTCTTATATATTATTATGATACGACTTTTATAAAATAAATATAGCGATATAAGCTCGAGCGTGACGGACAATATCTACTATTTTTCACTTTTTCATATGTACATAAATATAGGTACTATTTAGGTACGAAAACGTATTTAAAACACACAGTTTTTGATTATTTAAATATTTCAATGAAACATAAATACTACTTACGCTTTCTAAATATATAACGTTTTCTACATAATATTAAATTAATTTAATGTAGATTTAAATCAATCTTGTTCAAATTATAATAATCGTTTTATTAATTGTAATAATTATCATAATAGCAATAACGCTAACGTAGAATAATTTTATGTGGATATATACATTTTATGACATAAAATAAACGTTTTACTGTTTCGCATTTATTTAGTTTAACGCGACAGTCGTAAGTTTGATTCCCACTCGGGGGGGGTGAATATATTTAAAATATATATAATATCTCTTGGTAGACAAAGCGCGATGTTTAGTTCCACCACTCAACATACGATGTCTAGAAAATTTACGGCAAAATAGGTAGCAAAGTGTCTTAAAACTAGGTTCACTTCGCCTACCCTGCTAATAGGGTGTTTATTTAAGAAATTTTGTACGCCACAGAGTTTGATTGTCCGTGCCTTTTTGTGTTCCTGAATTTCTATCAATTAATATAAAAAAAATACGATAACATTGTATGAGATGACATATAAAAATATTTTTTTAACATACAAATGTTATAATTGTCTTTTTTGATCTATATATTAAAAAAAAAACATTTTTTCATAGAGCACTTAAGCCGCAAGAATCAATGTATTGTCATGAACGCGCTATGACCGACTGGATAGATCAGTATTTCTACAGTGAAATCTAATCAGCTATTAGCCCTCGGTTTCCAGTCGACTGCACGTCGCTATACGTGTACATTAGGTACGTATGTATATCTAATTCTATAGAAAACTGCAAGCAGAACATCATTTTATAATATAAATTATTTTATATTAAATATTTTTATTATATGATTGGTCTTTTCTTATAGTGAATTGTAACGTAATTTTTCTTACTCCACACTTTACTTTTAGATTATTTCTAGCTAACATTTTTTTTAATGTAGGTATATATTTCATCAAATAAATAAAATACGCCAATAATATGAGGTCGTCGTAGCGCAGTAGCATGTGACTGTAAACCCGACGGATGTGAGTTCATTTTCCAACGACGGATGTGGGTTCATTTTCTGGGAATGACTCATTTAATATTTTTATTTGTTCGCTCTGTTGGTAAAGCAAACCGCGGCGTTGAGTTTCGCTACTCAACGCGCAATGCCTTGAGTATTCGGCGGAGAATGGGAAACGGTGTACCTTAACACTAGGATCTAGGTTCCCCCCATTTCCCTTGCGTGAAAAATAATCCAAAACCACTTGCTATTCAATATTTAACAACAATAAAATTAAATTCTTAAAACATCCAAATTCTTTTAACTGAAGAACAACCATTAACACGTAACGATTTTCAATACAACACATTTCATTTGTGACATTTTAAGCAAACGAGAAGTAAAAATGATATTGCTTTAAGTTATAAAAATGAAATACACAGCGTACTGCCTATCTTAACAGCAGCTCGAAGCGCTTGGAAAAATAATTATTGAAATTTAATAATCAAGGCTGGCATCAGAGGTGAAGACTAGATGGAATTAACTTTCCAAAGTAAATAGAGCTGGCTTCATAACTTATTTTACATTTATAAAATGAACAGAGGTAAGGAAGCATTTTATTTTATTATCCGTTATTATTATTAAAGAAGCATAGAGTAGGAAATGTCCGACGATATTTTTAAATATAGTTTTTACAGTGACTATCAAACTTTATAAATAGATAGTATTTATATATAGATCAGTATTTACTTATTTACTTTAGAAATAGATATTTACATAAATAAATTGTTTTTAGCTTCCCGCTGTATCCCGCATGTAGCAGGATAGGAAGAGGGAGCCTAGTGTTAAGACACTCCGCTCTCCACTTTCCGCTAGATTCTAGTGGCGTAGCATGGTAAATGGTAGTGGAATGAAAATGTTAAATATTTCATTTCCTCGAATAGAAATCGAACCCACCTGCGTATGACCTGTCGCGTCATACGCTTGTGTCTGTGCACTACCACGGCTGGACTTAAATAAGTATTTACGTAAAACATAAAAGTTTACGAAAAGCTCGACAAATTATCTATCTCCAACGTTTTTTTTTTAAATCATTTCACTTGGTATATATATATGTATGTATGTGTGTGTTTGTGTGTGTAAAATAAACTTAACTTAACATAGAAAAGATAAAATCGGATAAAGTCAGCTATCTAACTGTAATTTGAGTGTTTAACCGTCGCTGCATATTGGGCGCAATATTTAAGCGAATCGGGCGATAAATTTCGTTCGCGCACTCGCCTTGATGATTCACGAGCGGTTTGCCCTACGAAATAGATTTCGTTGTTTTGTGTGTGCTGTGCTGTGTGTGTGTGCTTTACACATGTTATTATGTGGAAATATATAGAGACTATGTTTCTAGATTTACATACTAATATAGATTCTCTATCCCAGAAATTATATACCGGGATTGCTTAATTTGAGTTTAAGCCGTTGTATAGTGTCTATCATCTTTTCATTGTAAAAGGTATAGAGATAAGGTTTTTTTTTCATTATTATTTTATTTCCGATTTAATTTATTTATCACATTCACTAATATTGAACGAGGAACCAGCGCAAACCAATAAGACGGGCAATAAAAAACAAGTTACAATTTCATTACGTTGCATTTTAAAGTAATATCTTGCCGTAAGCGAATTATAGCTGAATATTCAACGAGCAAACGGTCGCGGATAAGCGTGTATGCATCAAATATTGTATTATTAACGTCTCTATTTAAATAGCAATACGGCCTGTTCTCGCCGGAAACAGCCTCATAAAGTATGAAACGATCCAGCCTATAAAACGTATAGAGCGCGTTTAAACTACAGATACTCAAAATTAAAAACTGTTATAACACAGTTAAAAATTTAAATGAAAAGACTTGGATAAGTTCATATTTAAGGACCGGCAAACGCGCTCAGACTTGAAACGGGGACGTCGCGGACGATTTTAATACACGTTTTGGACGGCTAACTTAGCCGCTTTGAAAAGAGGGACACTTGGTTTTTCATATTTCCATGCTGTTAGTTCGCACGAACAAACGTACGTTATATTGTGTAGTTACTGTGAGCATTCCTTGCCAATTTTCGTTAAGAGCGGTTGAGTATTTTAATATTATTAGTGATATTTAATGTTGTACGTTAAAAGTTCGTCTTCAAAGTTCGCGCTGCGTTCGTTGCTTTTGTGTAAAATTTCGGAAAACTTTGCGGTGAAAGCTTTACGTGATAAGTTTTCGAGAGCTTTCCGACAAGTTTTATTCAATCTCATCGAATGTTCACAGCACGGCGTACTAAGAGATAGATAGATAGATCATTTTAATTTTTATTATTAACGTAATCCTTCGCTCCGAGCGTCGTACGTATCGCAGAGCGCCGCTCATTATCAGAGCGGATTTAGAAAATGAGATATTTCCTCGAACGTCACATGTCCGGCCGTCGACATTTAATAAAATAATGAAACAAAGACAGCGGGCGGCGAACAAAAGCCACAGTCAGCCAGATACGAGAGGAGTCGCGCCGCACCAGCAGTCGCCCTGATTGAACGCATAAGAATGTGGGGTTGCCGCGGGTCCGACAGAGAGCGGAGGAGGAGAGCCGCGCGCGAGCGAGACGACGGCTCCGCAATTACCTCGTGAGATTGTTGAATAAATTTACATTCTGTTGATTGAAATAATAATGAAATTTGCTAGGGCACACTCCGCAGCTCCGTGCGCGATATTTAAATTAATAATAAAATCGTAATGTTACACAAATCGAGCATGTGATACGCTCCGCCCGCGCGCGGCGCCATATCTATGATAATTAGGTTCTTTCTCGTGCCTCGTCTTTTGTTTTGAATTATTCAAATTTGATTCAAATTTTCCTATGTATGTATGTATGTATGTATGTATGTATATATTCATACGTACCGGAGTACATTGAATGAGAACGAGACGTATCGCTTTGGTGATATGTACCTACAAATGTTATCCTAAGATACCGCCATGTTATAGATATATCGATTATTATTTTCAAAAGCAAAATACAAAGGACTTTAAATTAAAATTGAAATAAAGTTGTCACGTTAATATCATACTTCGATGCGCTGTCTCTTGTCTCTAGTTAATTATTACTTGAAGAAACGACTTAGCAAGTTTAAATATGAATCGGCGGAAGTGCACGAACGGACAAGGAATCGCTGTTTTATATTATTGTTAATGTTAGGTATCTTATTGAGTTGCAAAATTGGAAGTGTATCTTAGTCCAGTTCCATATATATGTACGTCAATATGTACCATATAATTAAGATCAACAAAATTAATAAGGAACACACAAAGTTAAATAACTGTGTAATTGTACGTACAGCTTAAAATACACCCGATTAGGTTTAATATATTGTTGTATCATAGGTTATTCAAAAATAGCGATAGTTGGTTTGGTCTCGGTTTAATTTTTTAATATAGGTTTACATTAAGTAAAAGAAACGGCTCAGAACAACTTAAGAAACATAATTTGTTATAAGTGCGTACTTGTAAACTACAATTTAAAAATATACATCATTATTTTTTGAATATGCTCAAATAAGTTTCACACACGACCGAAATATACCAAAACATCAAGAAATGTCATCCTTGACCTGACTCAAGGGTCAACAGAATGGACTTATCGGCAACCATTCGAACGGAAAAATCAGGCGACCGCGTGACTGGAATCGGCCGAGACGACTTGGTCCCCGGTTGCCAGGCCCGGATTGTTGTTCGGGGGTCTAGCGACGCTGGTGCGACCCTGACCTAGCGCAAGTGCTGGGCGGGTCACGCGGGTGGGAGGGTGACTCGGGCATTCACCTTGAGACGTACGATACAGCGATCGCGAAGGGGATACCTATAACAAACACATCCCGTTTCCCTTGTTTCGCTTCTACGTTGTTTTGCCATCCTATATTAGCATAATATGTTGTTGTTGATTTTGTTGTATTTTTTTGATTATTTTTTTATGTCATTAATTAATATTAAATTTAATAACAATGAACCGGAGTGCGGAACTGTAGCGCGACGCAAACGCAACAACCTCGTAATTGAGATGAAATTTTTAATTTAGTTATTTTAAATGTACTCGGTATACGCGTCGTCGGACACAGTAACTCAATATATTTTGATTAATGTAATAATATATTTTTTCATGAATATTACGATGTTTTTTGCGCTTCGTAGTTACAAATCAAGCGGCTGTATTAAAAGTCAAGCTAAACAACACGCAACTCAGCTCTCATTTTCTAAATTTAATTCCGTAAATCGGTTTTTACGATAAAATGCTATCACAAAGACCTTTCAATCGCTCATATAGAGCGGTCTGGTGCGGAATAAGGGAATTGAATAGTTGTCCTTCAAAATAACTAGCTATACAAAAGATGACTACAATGGAGTCCGGAAAATTCTGCTTTTCAATTATTATTGCTATTGTGCTGTAATTTTGCGGAGGTTTTTCAAATCTTGTATTTTTTTAATTTCATTTAATTTTCTGTCCTGGCTGAACTGAAGATTGTGGTATAAAACATATCCATTATTATTAAATAGATTGTTAGAATACAATTAGACGAGCTATAACACAGTTTGTGTCGCGATGAAGAAGTGACAGCACGTGCCAGTATAAGGACGACGGGCGGGACACGATTTACTAAATATTTAGCGAGAGCATTTTGCTCAATGACCAGCTCAGGTGTAGGTGTAAAATTGCAATTTCCACGTTCGGAAACGTCGGCATCACAGATGTTGCGCGATTAGTTCTGAGGAAATGGTCAAGTAGGACGTGGCAAAGTGACCGGGATCCGCATCCGTCCAGCTAAACTGACTAACAACTGAATTAGCCTTATTCTATGTTCCGTCTTATATTTTGCGTTAGCTAGTTTCTATTTGATTGATGTCGTTGTAGTTGATAGTTTACAATGTGTTACGAATTTTGAAATTTGAAACAATATTGAACATTTGTTTTTTTCTTGCCTTGCTACCGTACCAGAGAGAAGGAATAATTAATTCCCTTGAGTGGGAATTGAAACCACAACCGTCGTATTACATTCGCACGCCTGTACCCTTGCGCCACAACGACCTCAACATACCTTTACTCTGAACATATTATATACCCATTCGATTATTACGCATTGATTGGTAATCGTACGTAATTATCGATTTAAAAAGATAAAGATTGTTTCTATCTTCATAGCCCAAGATCGTAGGGCCACCAGACCTATGTCATTTTAACAAAACTGAAATTTTGGGCACTTTTAGTTTAATGTGTAGTTAAGAAGAAGAAGAGAGAGAGACTGCAGAATGGAAGTGTTTTAATGGGAACAGTATCTTAACACTAGGTGCCCACGTTCCCTCAGCCTTTTCTGTTATGAGCGGGAACAGCGTGAAGTTAAAAAAAGATTTATTTTACAAATTCAATTCAAAAATGATAATAATTAAAAACGTGTTTTTTCATTTCATTCAATTTACTTTACACTTAGGTTTTTAATCCACTGACATAAAAAAGTCTTATTAGACCGGCACTTTGATATCCGCATCCGACGCGCGGCTTTCTTTCAAGGCCAAAAGTGTATTGTTCTAGTTTCTTTAGTCAATAGAAAAGTTGTGTTTAACATTTTTGCTATGTTTCTCTATAATAAAACCGTCAAGTTTTTTTAAAGTTTACATACATTTTTTAGAGATTACAATAAAAAAAATATGTAATTTAAATATTTATAAAAATATTTTATTAATATACATTAAACATGCTAGTCGTGGCGCAGTGGCACGAAGTGTGACTGTAAAACCGACTGGTTGTGGGTTCGATCCCCACTCGAGGAGATGAAATATTTACTCACATTTATATTTCCATTTCTTCGCTCTGGTGTCGAGGCTAAGCGCGGCGTTGAGTTCTGCCACTTAACACGCAATGCCTCCAGAATTCGGCAGAAAGTGGGGAATGGAGTGTCTTAACACAAGGTTCCCTCTGCCTACCCTGCTGTGTGCGGGATACAGCGTGAAGCTGATTTATTGATTGATTGATTTATTTATTTTATTTACATTAAACATTATATGTATGATTAAAACAAAACAAATTTTAACTTTCAATCAAGTAACATTAATTGAATGTGGACCAGCAGTAACAGCATCGAAACACGATATCCTTAGGAAGGGTGAAGCAGCGGGCAGGGTGAACGATTAATCTATATTGCAGCTACAAGGGACGTGAGCGCTTACCGTTTAACGCCTTTGGCTTATATCACGGCCACTTTACAAAACACCGATAGGTATATGCTAATTTTGTAAAATAATTAATTTATATCACAAGTTTGAGGCCCGTCGTGGCGTAGGGGCACTAGTGTGTAAGCGAGATTGTAAGCGTGACTGGTTGTGGGTTTGATCCCTACTTGAGGAAATGAAATATTTATTTAAATTTATATTTTCATTTCATCGTTCAGATGTCGAGCCACGCGCGGCGTTGAATTTCGCCACTATCAAGACAATGTCTCCAAAATTGAGCGGTAAAGTGAGGAACGGAGTGTTCTTTACATCAGATTCCCTCTGCCTATCATGCTGAGTGCGGGACAAAGCGTGTAGCTGATAACAATAAATTTAATAAATAAGTATAAGAATATACTGTAAAAGAAATAGCGTAAAGTTATTAGGCACAATTCTCAAGTGGAGTGTAAACTGTTTGTTATTGATTATAATGAAGAAAAACATGAGAAAACAATATAAAACAATAATTAGCATAAAATTGTGAAGAAATCCGGAACGAGACGCGAACGGAGGCTGCGAAAAAACAACCGCGGTCTGCTACCTGTTTTAATGACACTATAAATAAAAGTATAAACATATCGGCATACAGTATATCGCCCGAATAATCATTCAATCAATACGTCCCTCTCGCACGCGTACGGAGTGATAGAGATGTCCAATTATAGTAGTTCGGGCACCCATCTAGAAGCGTGACGTGATTTTCACACCCGCGGTACAAGTGCATCATCAGTTCTCTCACTTGGACCCTCGTCGCGTCACTCTAATCCATATGACGATCCCATAAAGTGTATATTCGTGTGAGACAATCGAGATACTAGAACATTGTGTTTTTTTGTTTAATAATAATTAATCGATGTTTTGCCTCTCGTAATTCCATGGTACAAACTTGAATGCACGAACCAATTACAATTTGCAGCGAAATGTCTACAACAAATAAAACTCAGAAGTGAAAAGTTAAAATATTTAAGATTTTAAACCATTAATATATAATATTATTTATTATTTTTTTTAAATCTTTAATTTTGTCATCGTCGACGTATGAAAAAGCGGAAGCTTAAGCCTTCAACTCGCGGGTTACGTCACACCTAACCCTACCGCCCACAGGAACAGTGTTTACTTCGTGTTCCTCTTCAATTTCGATTCTGTTCGTGCATTTTTATGCAGGTGCTATTTTTGTATTTTCGTTTTTTCATTACCACTCTCCCGTGCTCTTAATACTGTATGAATCTATTATAGACGTCTTTCCGTTTTTGTTTGTGCTATGTATAGATATTATACAAATATAAAAATTAACATTTGACTTTTAATTAATATGCTTTGACGTTCATTGTTTCTATTTTATCTATATGTAATACAATACAGAAACTGAATTTAATAAATGAAAAGCTATATATTAATCATTTACATCACCTTAGATGATATTAAATTGAAGATGAACCTTAACAAATGTTTAATTTGAATAACATGGAACAAAAATTTCATGGCATGTAATACCCGAGACGCCTATAACCACGGACACGTGGAACCTAATGAGGAATATGAAATAAGATTAGCCTTTGCTATCTCAATTGCGTTAAACGTCGCTCTCAAAGCTAATTCTCGGTGCGCTACGTCGTTGACGCTTTTCGTCACCCACCCAATGCACTTCCGAAGCGTAAAGCCTCCAGAGGGTGGGGGCCACCACCCTTCGAAAAAAGGCGATGCACTTCGAATTGTTCCTTTTATGTCCGCAATCGATCGTTTCGGTAAAGGAGCGCGTTTTATCTGTCCGGCCTAGCCTTACTTCACACGTGGTTGCCTAATTTGCGCTCGAATCTAAAATGTCTTCTATCGGCTATTCGGGAATATAGCGGTGGAATCGACGATTAATTATTAATTATTACGACAAAATAGATCATCTCCAATATTGGAATAGCTTTTTTTATTTAAAATTTAAGGCGTTTTTTAAAAATGGTATTTTTCAATGGTTTTATACTTACCTTACTTGAATGCGTGAAAATGTCATAGATTTATTCAGATTAACTTACCTGTAACAAAGATGATAAAAATATTATTATATATAGATGTTAATAAAATCAAAAATTATAAAACTTTAACTTAAGAATTACGATTTTAATATAAATGTTGTAAGTTACATTTTCAACAATCTAAAAAATTAAAAAACAAACGGTTACCGTTTGTCCAAAACAAACTGTATGTCTTTAGATACATCTCGATAAATTATTCCATGCAGATACCCATAAAGACGATTCATATTTATTTTATTCACTATGTAGGTACTGTGCGCTTATAAAACAAATGTTTTTGGATAGGTTTATGAATTGGTTAATGCTTAATACAAATTCACAGTTTTTGGCGCTATATACATTGAAATTTTACATTTACATATTATTAAACTAAAATGTGATTTTTTATTGCCACGCCTTCTTCTTTTCGAATGAATAATTCATTGATAGTACCGATGCATAATATATATACATATATACATATATATATATATATATATATATATATATATATATATATATATATATATATATATTTGTATGCTGTATAACATTACGATGTATTTCTTTAGTTAGCCGTACATAACCAAATAACAACAAATATGAACGCCATCAAAACGCGAACGCTGCAGAAATAATAAAATGTATGCAAGTGCAATAGGTACTACAAAAATATTCTATTTTATTCGTTCCAATAAAAACCTATTCGTGACAACATATCTCTTTTAAATAAGTCAAAATTAGGCATTTTGCGACGAAAAATGATTGATAATTGCAATCCGTCGCATTGATGTTGCGTTTCTTATAATGTCCAAAACAGCAGATTTTTTTCTTTTTTTTCTTTTTATGGTACTTTTATTGACCGATATACTTTTTTTCCCGGAATTTCTACAGGATAGGGCCGGGAAAAAAGCTTTCACACGTTATCTTTCACGATACTATATTGAATAACTAAACATTTTTCTATATTTAATACTATAACCTTTGCAATCAATAGCAAATAAAATCCCAAAAGATTAAAATTACTATTTATTAAGTGTATAACAATGGTATAGATAACCAACAAACCGAACTGAAATAACCAACCATTCTTTCCTAGATCGACATTCTTTCCAAAATAACATCAAATAAAAAGTAGCGCGCGATGCTGCGAAGGGCCAATCTACCACTCGAATAAGCGAAGACAACCAAAGAAAAATATAAATTAATACTAAACAGCAAATAACCACATAAAATTAACAGTAGATCGAAAATGTATGAAAATTTACAAAGCCGTCAACGTCGTCTGCCCGTTCGGGTCAGTCATATCGTGCGGCTCGTAGGCCAGCTCATTTTGAATCAGTGATATCTCCTTAAGTATTTATTTGAATGTTGTACAGTAAACTATGAATTTCAGTCTAAATGAAATGCTAAAGGTGACTGACTATTATATTTATTTTGATAAGGAAATTATAGAAAATACATTAACAAAACCCGATAAATATTATAATATAAATCCTACCCAAAATATTAGACTGAGCCACACAAGAACTTTCTATACATACATATATAAATACAAGTAACATATGGAACACAATTCAGATTTTTTTTGTTTACCTTCACGCTGTATCCCGCACACAACATAGTAGACTGAGAGGACCTAGCGTAATTTAGTTAAGGCCAGTTCAAATCAGTTTTAATAATAAATTATTAGGTAGTTCAAGCGGGCGGGTAGTCCGTCTTTATAAACAGAGTTTTAAATATATTTTATAATACATTTATTGAAAACGAATATAGCATTATTTTATGGATTAATTTACAATCCACTCTTTGGCCGGCTTACACTCGCCTCCATTAAATAGATCCGATACTAACTAATAACTAATATGTTAAATGTCTGTGGATTATTTAAAAACGAGTAAAAAATGTAGATAAACTATGGGTGGTGAAGAGGAACGAATCCTAGGTTTAATGTTTAATTCAATCACCAGTTAGCCGTGACTTGTTCGTAAGTGTATGTCTGTATATGTAGAGCAAGTGTGATTTTTTTCGATATATATTTAATTTCCCTTACTCAACACTACTAGAATTTTTAATTAAAAAAATCTATGATTGACATCCGTACCAGTAGACAATAGTAGAAAAGGTTTAAATATTTATACAAAAAATAATCCACTCAGAAACGATAATTAGGTTAATTTCCAAAATAATTATTACTATAATAAAAGATATATTGATTATTTATAGATTATATTATTAACATAAATGGTACTATCGATATAAATACCAATTATTGGAGCTCACGAGGATATTTACGAGTTGCCACAACAGATTCTTTTTGAGTATTTTTCGCTGCCGCGTCGGTGTTGTGGCTATAAAGTGGTTACAAATTGCAAACTCAAATTTGTTGTTTTTAATGACTACCGTCGATTTAAAAGACACATTTTGTGAATATATTATTTTCTGGATGATATACTGTCTAGATATGTTTAATTTTTGAAATGACGAGATTTCAATGTTTCTAATTTAATTTATAATTTTATATAGGTATATATTGTTGTATTCAATTGCTTGTGCAATGTTAAATATATATAAAACGTAGCAAATACTAAAAGTTATAAAGAAATTCTACAGTTTATTGGACGCTTCCCGAAATCTAGATAAAGTTATAATGTTAGGAAATTTTGTTAATTGAAATAGAAATAGTAATTACCTATCTAACATTTTACTGAGAAATGATTCAATTGTAGTATTATAGTTATTTTTTATTTTTTAAGAAGCAAACAGCGTATAGAACGTTATCTCTCTCTCTATATATATATATATATATATATATAGAGAGAGAGAGAGAGAGAGAGAGAGACTTAATAATATATATCTAGCAAACAACCAAGCATTACGATTTTTCTACAAATAACAAATTTACAGTACTCCTTTTAGAACTGTTCTTATGAACGAACATTACAAAATTAATTATTTATCAATGTTCCGCTAATGTCTATACAATATTTTTTTTTGTACATCAACATAACACGAGCTAATTTCTATTTCGTTCTGCGTGAATATGTTCCTAAAACGTAAAAAGTTACGTTACAGCGGTAATACCACGCTGACCGTAAAGTATAGACATTTACGGAATACTTTATTATGGTACATTACTCATTTGCAACACTAGTTACAGTGCTTGAATGAAAATATAATAACAAACACGATAATGATATTCTTTTATTATATATATATATATATATATATATATATATATATATATATATATATATATATATATATGTATATGTTTTATATTCAGACGCAACGCACGTCGCCGAGTTCCGCCTCAATGCCTCCAGAAATCGAGGAAAATGGGGAACGCAGTTTCTTAACACTAGGTTCCCTTACCTATCCTGCTAAGAGCAGCTTTTTTTTTTAACATATATATTAGACGTTCTAAACATTAATTACCGCAAAGCTGTAGAGCCATAATGAAAAGTTACATTTAGACAAGTATCTAGTACTGTCTCACCTACAATTACGTCATACATAATTCACAAGTCACTTATCAGCTAACATCGCGCAGTATAAATATAGCAAAATCCAATGTTCCAGACGAGGCGCTGTCTCCACGTGGACGGCCGACAAACGTCAATGTTTACATGAAATAGTCTATTGTTTTCTTTTAAAAAGCCTGTCTATAGGACAAGAAGCTTTCTCTGTGGAAGTTGTGAGATGAATTATAATAAAAAAACGGTAAAATATCGACAGAAAATAATATTAAAAATATATATTTTTTAATTTTACGGAAATTAGGGTCACAAGTACACTGTATTATATATTTGTTATTAAATATAATTTCATTGAATTAATACGTATTAAGTTACATGAGTCATTTGCTGGCCAACTACCATAAAATTTGCAAAAAATCCCCATAAAAAAAAAAGAATTTGATAATTCTTCGCTTGAATTTTTCAATATACGGGTATAATGTTGGCTTTGTGTGTTGGAGCTAGAGTGGAACAATGAGCGGACATGTACGAAAACCGATAGTTAATAAAATCATTCAGCTATAGTCTTCTTCCTACGCTAAAAGAGATTTTTCTCGTTACAATATTATTTTTTTCGATAAGGGAAAAACAACACTTTCATGGATATAGTACTGTACTCAAAAGATAAATAATAGGTTATTCCCCTTTTACTTTCAGGGAGATTACAACAGTAGTAGTTTGTTTACAAAAAAAGTTATAATTTTTTCCCTTTTCTAGCTTAACTGAAAAAATTTCAAAATAATTTTAAAAGAAAATGGAATTTAATAGAATGAACTACCCTAAAGTAACAGTATGCACCAAATCCAGATAATCCTCATGAAAAGTCATAATGTCAGGCGCAATTTTTTCCCTTTCTAAAGCTAGCTTTGTGAAGTCCAATATGTCGTTATCTGTCAATATCCTGGCTACGTCCTTCATTTACGGTGTGACAAGAGGCAGGTAGGTATTATATATATAGGTTTACTTTATGGGAACTCGGTAGCCGACTAGCATTATTAATTTTACACTTTTATAAAAAAATAAGATTTTATTTAAATTTTTAATCATAATTGTCCCGACGGCGGGACAAGGCTCCAGGTCACCGGTGGTTAGGGCCAGACCAGACCAGACCAAAGAACCGAGGAGCCATAATGGTGATATAAAAAAATTAAAATAATGGATATATTTATTGGGATTAACTACAATAGTAGGCGATAGGTATAAAAAAACGAATTTATGATAGAATGTGTTTGGAAAGCATGTCCTAATTGTTAATAGTTGATTTAGGTTTTAAATTTTTTCACGAAATCTTTAGACACCAGGACAAATAAAAAAAGATTTGCTTTCAGACTCTAAGCTATCACTATATCAAACTTTGTACAACTCTGGATCTCCCGGCGTGGTTCGCGAACCAACTAACAGACGGACAGAAAGACACAAATCCTGCTGAATGGTTTTCCAGCTTCTATTATCGACCTAATTATATTTTTATATATTTTTCATGTACAGAATTGACTTTTCTATCTTTTATTTATAGAAAGAGAAAGTATATATATAATATATATGTATATAGATTATAGATATCACAAGCATTTAATCAGTAATATTTGTTAGATAATCCACGTCAAACACCAATTTTCTTTCGTCTCCCATACGAACATGCACACTCCAGTGCATTCCAAGTGCATATAGGGAGGTGCAATTATAAATGCTTAAATGGATTTATAATCAACTCGGAAATAGATATTGACGTAGGTACATTAGAGGCTCGATTTGTTCGATTACCCTTACCGTCTATAGCAAAATTGTTGGTAAGCAAAACAAACAATCTAATTGTATTCTATTCAATTTCTATTGTAATTTTGCATTATTCATGCAGCGATGCCCCACTTCAGTGCGTAATTTAAAATTTAATAACAGAAAAGTGCGCTCGCCAACACAGCGAAAGATAACTTATTGCATTTCATTTTTATACCTCTCCCCCGGGCCTACCTTTTAATACTTGACTCTTGCTAAATCATGGAAAATGAGGGAACCGGAAATGCGGAAATGCGTATAAAACATTATTTTTTTTATTTTATTATTTTTTTTATTATTTAAGCGCTGTGATCTAAATGTTGGATTGGTGAGGCTATTATTTGTTTATGGTTTTGGAGGATTTTTTTTTATTTCAGCTAAACTGAAATTTATGTATTGGGTGGCAGTACAAAACGCCGTAAACTAGCACAAGATAAATATATAGTTTGTTTTCATCAGGTTCACGCATGTAGTAAGTTAAGCAGCGGTCATCTAGTGTTAAGACACTCCGCTCCTCACTCTCCATCGAATTCTGGAGGTATTACGTTTTGAGTGGCGGAAATCAACGCCGCGCTTTCCCTCGACGCAAGAGCAATGAAATAAAAATATTAAATATTTCATTTTCTCAAGTGGAAATCGAAACTACAATTTGTCGCGTTGATAGTTAGACGCTTGTACTCTTGCGCCACGACTGACCTTAATAATTATATATGTAGAAAATTAAAAATTAAACAATGAAATTAGGTAAATTTCGAGGATATAAAAGAATAATTAAATTAAATTACACGGAGTATCGGACGGAGGAGGAGAACGGAGTGTATTAACACTAGGTCCCCTCTGCCTACCCTGCTGTATGCGGGATACAGCGTGAAGCTGATTTAATTTTGATTTTAATTTAATTTGATTAAATTAATTTATTCAATACATTATAAATTTAAATTGCTTTGATCATTAACGTATGTTTTAATCGAATGAGTAAATACTTAAAAGTGATATTTAAAACTGCCCATCTGAGTTCGTAAAAGCTTTCTTTACTTATCAAACAAACAGCACGCAAAATAAAAATAACATTTATCCCAATGAACGCACACTCCACACACATAAAAAGGAGCTTATTTATAAAAGAAAGAGGTTAATAATAATATTAATAATATAATACTTTACTGCACCAATGAGAATAAATTGAAATACAATTCATTAATAACAAGTATCCAATTGCCTTATTACTAAAAGCGATTTCTTACAGGCAACCAAAAGAAAAACGGAAGGATTTAATTGAGAAAAGAAAGGGGGAAAGCACACATATTTTTAAAAAAGATGTGGCAACTAAATATAAAATTTACCATTTTAGGTCTCTATTTGTGAAACTCGGTAAGCGTAGACTGTCTGTCCGTGTGTCTAGTGAAAATACTAAAATACAAGGATATGCAAAGTGATTACGCAAAGGGAAACTTCTGCAACACACGATCCATTGTTACGTCCTATATTCCAGGGTATTTGGAAATATATGAATAACGCATGAAATGTTAATGTGCATTTGCTATCTTTTCTTCGCGGGGAACTGGGTCGACGCCCTGTCATGCTTACCAATATTAATAACTAGCGGTTCGCCCTCACTCCGTCCAGGACTCTATGATAGTTTTTTTTCCTTCACGCTGAATCCCGTATTGTATCCCGCAGAGTAGGCAGAGGGAGCCTAGTGTTAAGATTCTATGATTATTAAGACGTGATGTTTTTCTTTAATTTTATATGCGGTATAAAGTATAGCTTTTATAAGATGAAATTAAATAAAAACCAAGCAATCTTCTCAATAATTTATTCACAAATATTTAGATATCTTTCTTCGTAGCTTCACGATGTACCTGCTAGGCAAAGGGAACCAAGTGTTAAGAAACTTCGTTTACCATTTTCCGCCGAGTTCTGGGGGTATTGTGTATTGAATGACGGAACTCAACGTTGTATCAACTTTGCTTCGACACCAGAACGTAGAAATGAAAATATTAAATATGTCATTTCCTTGAGTGCATATATTTAGATAATTGAGAAATTTGTAAAGAAAATCTGATAGACGGTGAATACGAACAGATACAAAAGTGACACACAGCACCCCTCGACACAACGATATATAGCGACTACGATATTGTTTGATACGTACTTAGTACTTACATAGAAGTTAGACAACTAGGTGTCTGTTTCAAGTACGTATATCGGCCTACCATTTACTTGCGGTTTAATTTAAAAATAATTTAATTGAACTTTTTGTTCATTAGAAAATATTTTATTATAAGGTGGTCGTAGCGCAGGGGCACATGGTGTGACAGTACGGGGTTGTGGTTCCGATCCCCACTCGAGGGAGTCAATTATTGAGCGGCGTTCAGTTGAAAAATTCGGCGGAAAGTGGGAAACGGAGTGGCTAACACAAAAATATATCTAAATACATGTGAACAAATGATTGAATGGGTTTTTATTTAATTCCATCTAATAGATGCTACACTTTATACCGCATATAAAATTAAATAAAAAACCTGTCTTAATAATAATTAACACTAGGTTCCCTCGGCCTTCCTTGCGGGATACCTTATATACGGGATAGAGCGTGAAGCGGTTTTTTTAAATTTTATTGTAAAGTATAATACTTACTAGAATTAATGAATTTATTCACCATATCGAAAATAATAATCTTAATCAAATTTGTTGACAAAAACTAAGTCAAAATATTTATAATTTATCCATAGAGATAGGGATGGAAACACACCAGGTGTACAAAGCGCAAGGGGGATCAAATGAATACGGCGTACGTCTGTAGCCCGATATGTAATTAAGTGACATTTAAATAAACAGGAGTCTATGGTTGCAATTTGAGGCATCGTTTTCTGTTGTTCCACGTTTTTCCATTCCATTTCCGTTTCCTACCAAATTGTATGTAAAATAAGAACTATATTTGTGTGAGTTTTATGGAAAAAAAAAAACATGATCGTGTAAAAAGTTAGGATGCATTTGCACTTAATCATATGAAATGTTTGGCGCCGCTTCGCTAGTGTCTCTCGGAGTGAACCGTCGCTCCCCGCGGACAAAAAAACCACATTATAATATACATTTCCGTCAACCATTGTTTATCACTGAGACTTTTATCTAATTACTGCAATTTGCTTATCTTTACATTTCGATCGCAACGTTTTACTGTTTTAAAAATGAGGATGTAATTGTTAATTGGATAATTTAAGATATTCAGGTATTCTAGTGTGTTTTTAAATATTCTTTATATTATTTGTATCTCGAAATCACCGCGACTCGTAGAGGCCAGTCGTAGCGCAACGGTACTTTTTTGTGCTGTAGATGCGACTGGTTGTGGGTTTGACCGGCACTTAAGGGTTTTTTCCTTTCAGTTTTTTGCTCTGGTGTTGAGGCAAAGCGCGGCGTTGAGTCCCGCCACTAACTTAATGCTTTCAGAATTCGGCGGAAAATGGCAAAAGGAGCGTCTTAACACTAGGTTTCCCACCAATCCTGCTGTGTGCGTGATACAGCGTGAAGCTGATTTTTTTTTAAATATACTGGTATCATTATTAAATTAATATTAAGCTTACGTCACACTTAGACGAACGGAAATCTACTTGTATGCGTGTATGGTATCTACTCATTACTATTAGAGGCGCCCACGTCCCTCGCTAATTGCCAAAACAATTAAACCGTTTATCATCAATACGAATTTTAAGCATCGGATTTCACGGGCCCACTCCTAATTATTTTACATGAAACACAATTTACAATTTGCTCCACTTATACTATACTATCGTTATCAATTACATATTGTTTATTGGTATCGTCTGTACATGAGTTATATGGAGTTTGCGAAGTGATATTTCGTTTATTTGTTGTCTTGTTAAACTGTTGTTCACGATAGAAAATAATATATGGGACAGAGTTAAATTTAAAAAAAAGTCTTATCGAACATTTCAAAACACAAAAAACCGGTGTTAACCTAAAAAGTAGCTATTAGCTATTATCCCTTAAAAAAAAGAAGTAAAAGTGAGAAATTGTAACAGTAACTAACGCTATCAGCATCAAATCGTTTCGACCCCGTGGTTTTTGCGAGCCCGACACCTATCAGGTATCAAGTTTGCGGTAAAAACTAACTCGGTTGAAGCGAGTGCCCGCGATACGCCGCTAATTGGCCGAACCAATTATTGTGCCACCAGGACCGTCGTCCACCGACGCGTGACCCCAAACTTGCTATACCTATGCTATACCACGCGTCGATACGCCGTTGAAGCGTGGCGATCTGTTACTTACACTTTAAGGAATATACATAGATACAAATACTTGTTGTTTATACTATAACGACATACGGAAAATAATATATTTTGAATTCAAAACTAAATTTGATTAGTTATGATTCAAAATAATTATAAAGAAAAGGGATCGATCTTATATAAAATGTTGGAAATGGCGTTAAGCGGTCTCGCTCTTCTCAAAGGTGGCCACCGGAGTGATCATTCCGTGGATCATAGTATTTTCCGTACACACTTTTTAGCCTCTCTAAAATCTGTCCAATGTTTACACTTCGACCTATCTATCCCGTTATTAAAACGAAACGTTGCACGTTCCCGCGCGCTCGCCACATTCGAAAATATTGGATTCTGTATAGTAAAAAAAACCACGTTGGAAAGAAACGCAGCGAACGCTCGGGTATATTGCGTTTCTGTGCTCTTAGATTGCCAAAAACCAAGAGTCGTTAATTGCTTTCGTTTAAGGTTTTTAATATATTATTTTCACATGTATAAAAAAATGTGCGCAACCAATATTTAGAGGCCAGTCGTGGCGCATTGGCACAAAGTGTGTCTGTAAACGCGACTGGTTGTGGGTTCGATCGAGGAAATGAAACTGGGAACTGGAGTGTGGTTGTGTGTCACTAGGTTCCCTCCGCCTACCCTGCTGTGAGCGGGACACAACGTGAAACTGATTTAATTTTTTTAATTAATTAACGTTTAAAATCACTTTTCATATAATATCAAATAATATTAAATATTTAGTTTTTATGTGAAGGTAATGAGAAAAACATTTATTCACACTATTTACTATATTCAAATAGTAGGTACGTGCTCGTAGTAAAGTTAATAATAATATATATATATATACGACTGCCTGAACGTTTATTTCCTTAGCAATAGTAATAAAATGGTGACCATAAATATGTTTAGCCCATATATTTGATAACTTCCATTAGAGATAGAAATAAAAGTTAAGTAGGCATCATAAATAAAAATATAAGGAAAATTGTGTTTAAGAAACGAAGCTTTTATGAAGTAAACATTTTTCGAATATTTAAAGTTTATATACGTAGGTACTAGTGTTGTGAAATACATATATAACTGGCTACAATAAAATTAAAAAAAAAAACGATATTATTAACGATTTAAATTTAGCTATTGCCCAATATATGATTTATTACATTTTTATTATTTAGGTTATTTGTACCTATAATTAACAAAATTCTTCCAAAAATAATATTGAGATGTGATTTCAGTATTTTACAGTTATAATCTCCCCGGACAACCGGTCCGGTTTATCTCGCGTTGGGTTGGTTTATTATGGGTTATAAACACCATTTAAATTATATTTTTAAATATACATAGAAATTAAAATCATAGATGTATCGAATACTACTTTGTCTTCCATATTGGTTAAATGTATAAATAATCATTTTGTTTTTTTTTTTTACTTTTTAGCTCAACGCTGTATCCCGCATATAGCAAAGGGAATCTAGTGTTAATACACTCGATTTCTCTTTCATGTTTCTTTTTGAATTCCTTCCCCGAGTGGAAATCGAATAAACAACCGTCGCATATACAGCTACAAGCATTTGCCACGATGCTCTTAATTTAACTTATACGGATTAACATTATTCTGTTTAAATATTTAATTTTAAAATATATCTATCAATTATTTTTATATAAATAAACATATTGATATAGGCATAGCAAGGAAAATCTTTAGTGTTACCAGTAATCGTTTTGTTAATACAACATTCAACATTTAAATGATATAATAAATTCGCATTATCGTCGCCGTCCGGCAAAATTGTTTTCGGTCTCGTGTGGCATAATTCATTAACCCATATATTATCAATGGCTGTCGTCGAAATTTTTAAATTAAAAACAAATTACGACTAACTCTACAATTGTCTAAAGTAGAAGCTATATTAAGTAGAACTATATTCTTACTTGTTTTATATAAAAGTACATTGATTATTATAAAAAAAAATCAAATAATCTTCACGCTGTATCCCGCACACAGCAGGGTAGGCAGAGAGAACCTAATGTTAAGACACTCCGTTCCAGACCCAATCTTTCAAATTTATATAAATCTAAGTATCTATCGAATAAAAATAAATGAATTAGCTCACCATAACGGAAAAAATAAATAAATTATATGTTTCTAGTTTATTCGTCTATATTAAGTATCTCCATAGGTATGTATGTAATTATATGTATGTCTTATTTATGGCACATTACTCCTGACGTCATTTTTTACATTGCCAACAAGCCAGGAGAACTAAGACAAGGCAACGCATCAGCAGATCGTATGAAACTGTGAAATTGACTATATTCTCTTTTATTATAGTACTAAAAGATAATTTACGAATTTATAATAAAAGGCTAACAAAAAAATAAAAATATTTCACTACGGTACTTTTAATTGTTTTGTGAAAAAAAAAGGTGTTAAAACTATCACAATACATCGCGGACCGCATTTAACGAGGCGCGAAATAAAATGAAATCTATCCGATGCGATGTACAGCGGACTGCGACAATTGATTAACAAATTCATACTAGCATAGCGGGGTAACGAATAAAATGTGACGATCAACAGCGTTCGCGACCTCGCCCGTGTTCCCACCTCGCGTGGCTGTCTGTACGTGGGGTGTATCTTTTCGACTGCTGCCGTATTTCACCCAGAAGCGCTACTATTTTGCAACATCACTTTATAGGTGATGTCACAATACGTCCCGTCACCGGAAATTCTAGATATTTTTTATCGTGTCGAATTATTTATTTTTATATACTTGTTAATGTTGCGTACATTTCTTATATTAAAATTTCAATATATTCTCTTTTAAATCATAATTAGATTTTTAGACATCACGATATTATTATTTATTGGCTGGTCGTGGCGCAGTGGTACAAAGTGTGACTGTAAAACCGACTGGTTGTGGGTACGATCCCCACGCGAAGAGATGAAATATTAACTTAAATTTATATTTCCATTTCTTGGTTCTGGTGTCGAGGCAAGGCGCGGCGTTAAGTTCTGCCTCTTAACATGCAATGCCTCCAGAATTCGGCAGAAAGTGGGGAACGGTCTTTCAATAAGTTCCCTCTGCTGCTGAAGCTGATTTTTTTGTACCGTGTTATTTTGATTGATGAGGCTAGTGGTTTTAAATAAAACAGCTTCAATTTACACCCAACGAAACAAGCACTCGACACGCGAACGCGCGGCCGACGCAGCGAACTTGTCGGGAGAATAAAACCAAGTTTAAACAATACTAAAACCCAAAAGTGGCCCACCTCGCACCAACGCAGGGACCAAATATTGACTTGCGTCCAACACGTAAAATTTGCCCGTGAAAAACATTCACAAACAATATAATTACGAAGCGACCGAACGGGGACCCAACGCGGACGATATAGTTCCCATATTAGTTTGGCAACGGCAAATTTAATTGAACGCACGATCGCGATGGCCGCGCACGGTGATGTATTAACATTTATTGGTTTACAAATTAAAGATAACTCGGACATCGCCCGCGGCGAAATTTGCACCGCGAATATTTTTTTTAAAATCGATGAAAATATTCGCTGTATTAAATCGCTCGCTAATCGGTAGCGCGAAACATTTATTAATGGACGGGCCCTTTTTTAATCTGTAATAAAAACGTTCCGAGCCGCGTTCGACCGATTCGGGTTTGATCGATATGAAATTATTCGCGATAAATTATGCAGAGTCAAGGCTCGAATTTATCGTGCTTTATTTACAACGTTTATTTGTTTCAATAATATAAACTGAAAACGGGCGAAGATTAACGGCTTTCGCGTTTCGCGAAATACGATACGTGCAATATGTAAGTCGGTTTAACGTTAAAAATTATTCAAGTTCATTTAATGATCGACGTTTGTTTTCTTTAATTATATCAAACTTTTGTTGTGAGCTCAGTGGTTGTAATGGAGTAACCGAGAGAGCGTCTCTATTGTAAAATTTTTAACATAGTGAAAAGCGAAGAAAAGTTAAACCTTTTTATAATAGTAAAATGGTTTAACTTTTCTCCGACTATAAATCTCTTCTCTAATATTTATCTTTATAATATAGAATTTAAAGGAATGAGCATATTAATTCGAATATATCAATATGACGAGTGTGAACTTTGAATTATATGTATTACAATGACGGTAGATTTTCTTTTGATTTATCTATATTTCTACACAACTCAGTGTTGTACGTAAGTCGACACTATATCTTGATAAAATATATACTTTTTTCAAAATGTGAAATATTTCGGAGACAAAACGATAAATAAGGCAATCAAATTTCCTATTGCACCATTAGGCCTATTGAAAGCATCCAACGATTTAACAATACCAAATATTCACATGTATGTATGTAAATACCTACATTTTGCTGAAGACTATAACTTTATGCAGCGAAGTTGTTGAAACTACGACAACTTACTTATATTTTCTTAAATAATATGTTATTCTGCTGTTTGCGATGTAAGCCAAGTGGAAGTGTACATTCAGAGGCGTCGACGTGAACTCACCTGCGTTGCATCTGACGCGATACTACTTTGAAATAACAACATACTGAAATCTTTTGACGTTATAGACTCACAATATTTTACTATATATTTTATTGAAATAAAATATAAGTTTATCTCTAATATGAGATTGCTATACGAATATTATTTGTAAGGGAAAACAGATGTAAGTACGTCCCTTCAACATATGTTTTTGGAGAGTAAGCTAAATTTGGGACACATCGTCCAACACACGATGACTTTAGATATTAGCTATTTTTTGTCTCACTAAAGTGTGACTACCGAAAAAATATTTTAAGAAAATCAAATGAAAAACTAGTAGACACCATGTGGCTTCAGTCGGTTTTATTTATTTTTTCAACTCAATTACTTTTGTGGTCTAATAAAATATCATTTTAAAGACAATGTCTATACATTGATAACATTTTTTTTATATCTAATTCAACAAAATACTTATTTGTAGCAATATCGTCGCATAAAACATTTCGATTGAAATAAAACAATCACTAAATGTTAAGGCAAGTTTGCTAGAATAGAATAAGGTTAAGTCGTTTCTAAGATTACCATTAACAAACACACAAACTGACAAAAAAATCAATATTCTATTAAATTAATAATTGAGGGTAACCCAAAAACATTTTTATTTCTTATATATCTTCCATGTAACGATCTATTAGGATTTTATTATAAATGTAGACAAATAAACTTTTAAAAGATCATCATTTTATAATACAAACCATAAAAACAAAACTACCTCATACTAATTCAGAGCAATTATCCACGCACTGGACCCAGCCATTGATAACAAAACGCCTATCACACTACCGGCTACCTATCGCTTACAAATCGCCGAACGACATCTCAATCTACTGCGACAGTAGCTTCGCAAATTTATGTTCGTCAAGAGCACCGAGCCCGGCTAGTTTTGCGCCCCGGCCCGTGTATTTTTTAACGTAACTTGCGTCGGACGACTTTTGCATATTTCACCGTTTTGTTTTTGTCGTGTCAAATAATTTATTTCAACCCGCAGTGTATTCTAGTTGGGACGTGGTTTGGGACATGCTGCGATTGTTGTGTCGAGTGCGAATGTTATGCGTTTTTTTTTTTCAAATTTGTTTTGATGGTAATTTTAGAATGTGATAATGGTGAATAGTGAAAGGAATATTTTATTTTATTTCAATAGGTAAATAAATTGTTTCTAGATAGTTTCGTTTAATAAAGTGTTGAAATTTACAGAAATTTGTAAATTCGACTTTTACGACCATAATAAATATTAAGTTTGTATATTTGAATGTTTTGATCTAAATCTGTTATCTATGGATTATGATCTTCAACATTATGATTTTTAACTTTTTTTGTACATAGATGATTTTTTTTAATAATGTAAAAAGTTTATTTTTTTCTAAAATCTCATTCCTTAGTAAAGTTTTAATTTGATCGATAACAAGCACAATTTGTATATATACAACGTATATATATAAAATAAACAACACGCTAGCTAATATTTTTGCATTGAAACAAAAAATACCAAACCTTACTTACGGTGGGCTTACACAGCAATGGCTACAAAAGAGAAATAACGTTGCACTGATAAATCTCGTATCCAAGTAGACACGTCACATGTAATAACGAATTTGCAATCCGATACACGCGGCGTTTTTATCGTTTTCCTTTGATGTTCAAAAAAAGAATCCGTCTGAGCTGACCAATAGAAGCCAAAGGTGACAATCGGTGACGGTCAATGGCCAATCACTGTTGAGTATATTATCACAACAATTTAAAATATAGGAATAGCGTCAGCATGTTAATTATATTTTCAAACATTATTATTAGTTAATAAATTATTTTTAATGTTTATAGATACGTCTGAATATCTATCACTTAATCATATAAAAAGCACTAAATATATATTTTAACTAATTGTAATGTATAATGAACCAAACCATTCTTATCTTTCTTTCTCACATAATATAGACATAGGCAATAGAAAATAATACGAAAGAGAATTACTAATATGCTTAACCTCCGCGTGCATCGCGTCGCCAACAAGGTGCTATTCAGTATAACGTCAGTATTATCTAAGTAAAATTATGATTTTGAATCAAAACAGTGTTAAAATGTTTAGCTTGAATAAATTTGGAGAATTTAGTATTTAGTAACGTGTGACCGCAAACGGGAAGCAAATCGTATTTGGCCTTCAAATATTTCGATCGAGTGAATCCAATAAGCACAACACTGTCATACGTATGTAGCTACATACATACGCGCAATGATCACATTTTCATTTGTCATTAAGCGCATATTTGTACGTAGACACGCAAAAGGAAACATTCCCTGATAGTGTGAGAGTCGGAGCTCTCGTACTATAATTTAATCGGACTTTCGTTAATATATTCACAGCCCTCGGCATCGATGTGCTAGGATGTCAATGTGTTTTGTCCAACAAATACATGACAGGTAAAGGTAAATATATTTGCTGGGTCTCTAATGTATGTATTATAAATGTATTTTATTTCCTTTAAATGTAGGATAGGCAGATGAAATAGGGGACTTAGTTTTTATATAATCCGTACGACACTCCTGTTAGGATAGGTACTTTCCACTCTCCACTTTTGGTCAAATTCTGGAAGTATTGCGTGTTGAGTGGCGGAATTCAACGCTATATTATAAAAGTTCTACCTACACTGCAAATAAAATATCCTAAACGACGCATAATATCAGTAGCCATGGCAATTTAATATGAAATGACAAATTAGTGAGCAAGAAATGTCTGATCTACTTAGATTCAACTACTCAACTGGCTGTACATTCGTAAATAGCTTATAATAAACGGAGCTCACATCGGCGAGTGGGTCGTGGGTGCCGTGGGTCCGGAAGCAGCACAATCGGGCCTCCAGTGCAACGAATAGAAAACGGTGGAGATCAATTAAAAGCGGCCAGGGCGGGCCAGTGTGGAATTAAAAGCTAAACTTCGTTACCGTCGAGTTATCGTCAGAATTGAAAGAAACTTGTTACGTCTATGTCGCTATGATTCCAATTTCAAAGCGGATCCGACGCCTTGATTGGTTCCGGGTTGTGTACAAAGACTGATCGGGGTATACGTGATTCTTGCATATTACCTCCTCTCTGTTTGCACGCAAAATTGTCAGTGACTACTTTTTATTGCGAATGTCTCAAAATCCGTCGCGACTGCCAGCGTCTCTGGTGCGCCGGACGTCCGGCCTTCTGTGGAAATCGATTTGTTTTATTGGAATGTCTAATATCATTTACATTTATCAGCAGATGAACGTTGCATTTGTATATTAAACTATTCGTTTTGCAGTTGAAATTTGTTTCCTGTTCTAGCTAATTTTTACGTCATGATTGAACCTGAAGAGTTTCTCCAGTAATTTTTCGGGGATGCGTAACTATTTGTGTTTGTAGTCAACATTCACGTAATATGAAGATAGTTTTTTTTTTGCAAGAAATTTAGGTAGGTACGAAATAGAAAAGAACTTAGTATTGAATTGTAAGAATTGTTCAATTGTGATCTCTGCAAATAACAAATGACCAAATGAGTAAGTGTATCTACTGTTGCCAAGATAAAGATAATCAAGGAATATTATTAAACTTGAATTTATAACAATGAACTAGATGGCGCTAGCTGTTTAAAAGTTTTAAGATGAGCTGCATTTGCATACTTTTCTATTACACTACATAAAAATTATTAAATATTTGGTTGTGTTTCCCTGATCTTGTTATTTAGATAAGACATATGGAGTCTTTTGTTGCTACAGACATCCACACCTGGTTCTGGCTTGTCAGGCAATTGGACTTTGTCCCCCAAAACCACTTATGATATAGGATTGTTAGAACAATGGCTAATTGACTTTTATCCTGATAGATTAATCTCAAATTCTAAATAATATAAGCCTGTCACAGTATATGTCTCAACTATATATATATCTCTTATATGAAATTTCAAGATTCTTTAATATATATACTGTACATATAAAAGTACCATTGCAAATTATACGTCAAAAGTTATTTTCCGTTGAATACGATTACAAATAAAATACTTCCTTGGAACTCCACAAAAACGAAAACACTTTTGCACAAACAAAAACAAAGTTTTCTACTTTCTCTCAACGCGTAAATAATTAAAAATCAAACAAAAAGGTAATTAAAACGTGCCTTTCAAAGCGGTAAACAATTATGTCCCAGTCGCGCTGTCGTCGCAATCTTAAATAGATTGCAATTACAGTGTACCTAGCTAGTACCTAGTACCTAGTAGGTAGTAGGTAGTAGACCTAGGTACTAAGTAGTAGGTACCTACTGTTCGCCAAAATTCTTTCAAAACATTCAAAACTTCAATTGTTATTAGGAATCAATAATGTACTGGTATGTATGGCTACAATATAAATAATAGAGTGTGAAGCTGAAAACTCAAATTTATGGTTTTTTCTTTTTTGTTTTTGGGAAGAAATGAAAATAAAAATAATTTGAAATCATATTTCCCGATAACAATATTATTAAACTTGCTATGGCAACACTATACTATGTTGGCACAGATGACAGGATTTTATATTCTGTTTAAGATGCATAACAGCAAAGTAGGCAGAGGGATCTTAGTGTTAAGACACTCCGTTTCTCATTCTTCGCCAAATAATTTGAAGCGGCGCGCCATGCTATGACGTCACGAAGTGACGCCTGCGAAAAAAGTCTTAAGACTATATTGCATTAAATGTAGCTTTAATTGGTTAGACTGTATTTGATTAGCCTTAAGTATTGCTCTTTACTTCATTTTAATATAAAAGATATTTAATAAGGCAATAAAAAAATGACCGAATGTAAAAAAAACGACGACAAACAAATACGAAACATATTTTCACACAAAAAACCGAAAACGTAATGCTCAAAAAAAAAACAAGAAACGAAACGAAAAGTCAAATATTGAGTTGACAAATAAGACCGCGATATTAAAATTTATCGCGACGGGTACGTACACGGGCTACACAAATAGTGACGAAACCGTATATATAAAGTTTCTAAAGCAAGTAAGCATACAGTTTATTAAATAAAACGTTCGTTCGTACTTAGTGTCGACCGCTGAAGGTGCCTAACTTACTCAAAACTAATGCATAATTTAGTGAAACGCGCCATGTCTAATGGTTTATTCAAACTCACATTTCCCAGTCTCGGCTAGCGATATTGACTATAAATAATGCATATAAACAAGCTACTCATACATTGAAAATATCTTATAAAACAACATAATACGGTACATAATATAAATATATATATAATAACCATATTATAACGATAGAAGTGATTGTATAGACAACTCTCCCTGCAAGACAGACCACGTTGAATAAATAATAATTAATAGTGGGTACTTATCGCGTTATAGGTTCAAACGGCTGTAAGTATTGAAGGCAATTATTAATTTTTTAGATGCTTATATTGACTGAGGAGAACGAGGATTTTTTTTTTCTCAAATATTTTTTGTGATACTATGTTTTGACATTTATCTTAAAACTGAATTCTTTTTATTGTATTCCAGTTGAAACGTCACGTCCACTATTAAATTTCTATACAATAAATAGGTATTATTACATATGGAATATTTTGAAAGTTTCGCATACTTTTAAGTCGTCTTTTATTAGATATTTTTTAAGTGCGAAATTATTTCTTAACTGAAGTCAGTCACTGACGCTTACGTCTCCTTCTATATAGTATAGGTGCCTGTGTATATCTAGAAAGTGAAAGAGATCAATGCCTTTTTAATATAAGAAAAAGATAAATGTCGATCTTTTCGGCTGTTAAATTGCTAATTGTAGAATAAGTCCATTTTTTTTTCAAAGTCAATTACTTTCGTCCGTTTTCGTATGTACACTATTTTTCTAATAACAGATACAAACAAAAAGGTTTTGTTAAAGTGTTTGTAGTATCAATTTCACATTTTGTAGTGCTAAAACTAATTAAAATAAATCTTATTTAAAGTATTTATAAATAAAAACTTATCTAAAGTATTTATAATTGGCCATAGATTTTTTTTAAATAGACGGCGAAAGCAATACCGAGATCACATACCGACAAGAGTATTAGCGGAAGTGGTTTATCGGATGTGTGTGATGTAATTTATACGTGAGATATGAGTGACCATCAATACCGTGATTAGGGCAAGGGAAGGACAGAAGGGAGGGGGATATTATCTTGAGAGGGAAGGAGCGTTAGTCGCGCTGGCGTGCATTTTGCATGAGCCGGCGCCGGCGTGCGAGCGAGAGGGCTGCGAGAGGGCTGCGAGAGGGACGCTCTGGATCTACATTTAAAGCGCATTGTAAGCAAACGCATTATTAATGTATCTGTTTTAGTTGTTGGGGAGTACCGGAGTACCGGCGTACCGGCGTACCGGCGTACTGGCGCGCCGGGCTGCCAAGAGCGGCCCGAGTTATTCATGCTTCATGCATACACCATTCATATTTGATTCCTTTTAATTCCCAGCGTCTTTCGTCTACGTCGGTACTTGGTCGGTGACGTTTCGTTTAGTGAGCTAGTTGCGCTGCGCCACCTCACCACCGCCGCCGCTCCCATGAATACCTTAATGTATATAGGGACACGCGTTTGTTTGTAACTTCTCTTTATGGTATCTATATTAATAGTTGCGATTTCTTGTGTGTTATATTTTAGATATTATATACTATAGATACCAGAGAAAGCATTTTGTACGGTATCATTTGAATAATATTATGATTATGACATTTTATCTAGTACAATAAAATTAAAATAATAAGTAATTAAATATTAGTAAATTAAATTGTCGAAATCTTCTGAATTGTTTGAAGTCTTTCTTGTAGTATATTGTGCGAAAGAAGAAAAACAAAATATATCAAGATATTAAGCAAAAAACATTTTCAAAAGTTGTATATTCTTATAGAAAGTTTCATCAAGCAAAATTTCAATAACAATAGACGAGGTCAGTGTGTCGATTCGTAAACTCAACGGGTCGTTGGCCGGTCGTTGGAAATTTACACCAGTTCAGCTTCGGATAATTTCTGGCGATTCTAAACATGATTTGAATGTATGAAAAGTGTTAAATTGTACGCGATAGATAGTTTGAATAAACATTACTCTTTTCCTCCCACAAATTCACAGTGCAATTGAAATAATATCAAAAAAAAATTGTTTTATTAAACTTTCGACGGGCGCGACACTGCATGAAGTGTACACGGTACTCATATAGATCCACCTACTCACATTGAAAATATAAAACAGAAATTATGCATTTTTGGTTGACAGCATTGAAAGTTTATAAATTTCGCGCTATTTTATAATAATAACTTATTTTTAAATTAATAAATCATTTACTTACGAGATACATACATACTAATAATTATTACATATTACAATTTGTCTTTTGCAAGAATCTTCATCACCATCTTTATTCTTAAACGCGAAGTGTTCGACGAATGATGATGATACAGAGTGAACGAATTCGTCACAAATCAAATAATAAATATAGGAATCGATGCCGACACGACGAGCACAGATAGAGGAGGGTAGAAAGAAAAACATTCCGAAACAACCCCGCGAACCCAAGGCGGCAAAGCCCGCGCTCACAAAGAGTCACTCCACAATTTTCTCAAAAAAAAAACCGCGCGCGAGCGCAAACGGCACCCGGAGTGCGATTCAAATGGCTCGACCCGCACGTACGTACATAAGTTATTAAAAAAAGTGTGCCTTTGGCGTAGGTTTTAATAAAAATAGTCGTCTCGCGCAACCCTTTGTTAGAACATCAGAGGAGCTCGTGCCATACCTCTATTAATGTGGGGGCTGCCTCGAAGACGCACAGGGCCGCATTTACATCGTGTATTAATTAGCAGACGCGCGAGCGACGCCGGGCGCCCGAACTAGCGTAGCGGCGGTTATTTTAATGGATAAAGCAGCGACAACTTCAAAACGAACAACAGGAAAGAGTGCCTCGAATTGTAACAGTATTTTTCCATCTACTTCCAAATGGGAAATTCAATTAAAAAAAAAGGAAAAACATTCTTAAATTTAAATTATAGAATCGAATTTATTTCTGTTGCTCATACTTTTTCATATTTGGAGAAGTGGGTTAGGGGTAAATAAATTGAAACTTTGCCAGCTGCCATACTGTAGCTTATGTAGACAGGATTGGAAGCTTAATTACGACATTTATTAAGTGTAACTAAAAACAAGCCGTTTGCCAAAACTTTTATGTTAATTTATCGAATTTTGCAATAATTGCAATTGCCTTTTCTTTGAATCTTAAATTCTTAAGAAAAAAATACGCGTTAGCTTAAAGTAGGATATCACATTATAGTATCGCATTTTCATAGTTTAAGATACTTATTAGCTTTGTATTAGCACGCACCTGTATTAGCTTTGTATTGTTTATTATTTTCAAAATGAACAATATTACAACACAACTATTTCTACACTAATAAACATACGAAAAAAAAACTAAATTATTTATGTAAAAAAAAAATGCAAACGTACATGAAGGTCGGCCCTGTCCTGTCGCGCGTCGTCATGCTCCGCGCGACTGAATGGGACAAACACTGGATCCTTTTTCGTGAAAGGCCATCGCATCGCTACATTCGCTCATAATATTCCACAAACACGGACTGAATGAGCTTTAACCTCCCAGAGTAGCGCGTTTAAAATATACTAAATATACGTTTCTATCTTCTTTTAGTGTCTATGGCCTATAGTCAGACTTTCTATGCAAGTATAGGGAGCTAGGTACGAGTAACTTAGAAGACCTGAGTTTTTATTTCTCACATTCCGCATCTACCTTCTAACAATATGACAATGAATACAATATTTATCATATAATATTGTTTAATAAATATATATTTTTTTACATTTTCTTATTTCCGGTCTATACAATGGTACATTTTTTATTACAATATAATTTATTAGATACTATCTTAACTTTTCTTATCTTTATTAAAACTCATTTTACAGTATAAAAAAACCAATAATCATAAGCCTTAGACGGTAACTCAGTAATAAGTAAATACCTATACATCAACTAGCATTTTAGTAATCGCAATCAACACATTAAAAACAGCCATACAAAATACAAAGTAACCCGCGTTAAAGTATTACACGTTCGCCGCAGAAGAACTAAGCACCCTCTTTGAATTAACATGCAAAACGATATCACACTGGATGTGCCGGTAATGATAATGTTTTACCATGGAAGGGTCATACAATTTGCAGCATTTTTCATCCGACATAATCTTGACGTGTGCTTTGTGAGATCGGTAGTTGTGAGTATAGCTAAATCTACGTTACATCGTCGTAGAGCATACAGTCGCGCGTCACAAATACTCAACTCACTTAAGATATTAATGGGTGCATACGTAATAGGCGAAACATAAACATGAAATTTAAATTTTGTACCGCGGCCGGGTCGGGAGCGAGCTCTTCTACATATTTTAGTAGGCAGCAGAGTGTGAATTAGAATCTTTTGTTAGCATTTAGAGAGTCAGTCTGTAGGTACCACTGTACCGGCGGGGGTTACCCGTCGGGCGTGGCGCAGGCAGCCCATCGCCGTAGACAATCGGAGGCCTACGTCGTAGCGGTTGTTCCATACTGATTGCTTATTTTGCGTATAATGCAAGGCAGCGCTGCTCCTGCCGATAAACTTGATAAGACAACGTTCGCACGTTGTGAGGAATCCATGCATAAGTACACTGGGTCGTTCAGTTTGAAGGAAGCCCAAATCGACAACGATTGACCCAACGTGGCCTACGTGATGCGGTATTATATTGTATAATATGTATGTAGCGAAAATAGTGGATTTTACGATAAGGATGGTTGGTAAAACATATTTAATTAATATATTTATATAGCAAAGTTAAACGTGATTTACAAATGGAAAGAGCAGACAGTAGTCGAGAGTTCACAATGGCGCACGTTGCAGGTATAAAGAAATTCGATTAGGGGAGCGACAAAAGATTTATAGTTTCTATAGAAAAAGTAATTAGCGAAAACGAAAGAAAGCCGGGCGTTGGTAAACTCATTGGACATAATTCATAACAAACAGAAATAACGGGAAGTTCGTTCGGCGCGGGTAGGCAATGAATAATTCCCTAACTGCGAACACCCTTCCCCCCTCCCCTAAGCGCCCCAGTAGGGGCACCGCGAAAAAAGTACACGACCCGGTCGAGTTTTATAGTCCGGGGAAAAATAGGAGGTAGCCAAAATATCTATATACGGCGTATGCAAAAAGTAGAAAAAACTACAATCCCGCTGGCATGAATAAGTGAGTGGACCTTCATATAGAAAAAGTAAGCCAACAAAAATCGAAAAAAAGCACGGGGACGCGCCACAAGGGGACGGAAGGAGGGCTCCGCATCGCGGACGCGCCAAATCCTGATACAGGTCCACTACTGACGAAAAAGTCTTCGCGGAGGAAATCATACGGAACGACTGGCATTCGACACGGAGGTAGGAGTTGCTAAATAACACAGGTCATCACAATGTCTCCATGTCCGGCTACATCGAGACTAATCGAAATTAAATTAAAATATAATAAACTATCCGTCCCGATGAAGTTGCGTCAAGTTAATATAGAGAAATATCTAATTTAAACAGAAACAAAGTTGTCATTCGGCCGGTGCCGGGTAAATGGCGTCTGCTGAGAAAAAAACACAATCCCCGACGATCGTTTTTCAACGTCCAGCTGGGCATAAATCAAATACGGCCAATACAAGTGGAACAACGTAAACGTAAACATTAAATTGCATGTATTTTTCCATATAGGACGCATTGTTCTATACAACTGTTAATGCATTGTTAGCGATTAGAACAAATTACTTTTACTATCAGAGAAATCTGACAGTCGCACCGAGGACCATGTGGTGCACGGTATGAGGCGATTTTTTGTATAACAATAAAAATGTGTGAAATAAAAACGTCACTTCAGCGTGAGGTGTCGAGCGGAGCTACCGTCGAACTTCAATCGATCGAACTTTAACAATATTAAATAAAATATATAAGACCTAGATATTTTTATTTAATAATATATGGCGTCCTTCTATTACTGTAATAATATACACATAGCAATTACATTGCAACCAATTGTTAATAAACAACACAAAAAAATGCCATAATAGTAAAAAAAATACTATTTCTTATATAAACTTTTCTTCTATTATTTTAACTAAACACACGTCGAAGATGATTTTAGTTAGCGCCGCACTTCCTTTTTCTCTGTACCGCGAATAATATATTTGATGGACTGGGATATGCTCTTGCGGAATTCAATCACAATGCAGCCGTAATAAAAAAACATTATAGGAAAGCCAGCAAACACGGCTTAATACCGCTAAAATCAAGTTCCATCAAAGGACATTAGAGAATTGCGTTTCTAATATACGTAACGAGAATGTGCGCGTTGGATTGCACACGGAATAAAAGGTTTTTTTTTATCACCAATATTCCCGGCGTGATTTATTCTTTGAGCGCGCTATCTAAAAGTAAACCATTGCGTTGCTAAATAAAAACTTATCAAAATAAAGTGTCATGTTTTGTACTCGTTCAATATCACTTTCAAGTGCGGCACGTGCGCGGCTTCGCCCGCTTGGACTAAACGATTATTTATTTTATGTTCATTAAATGTATGAAGGAAAAAAATATCTTTTTTTATCTTAGCATGGTTTTCTATCTATATTATTAAAAAATAAACGAATAGTAAAGAATTGGGATTTGTCGTATTTAATAAAGAAATATTTAATTATTTCATATCTGTTTGAGCGGAAAACACCTTTTTTTTTTAAATTACAGACAAACACTTAAATTTTAAATATATGTTTAAATTTTTTATTAGAATATAGACGAAAATAAATAAAATAAAAATTAAAATCTTGTCTTTTGCTCCATGTTTACGTGTAAAAATTGTCGTTTACAATTATTTATGGAACAAATTGATACCTACGTATGTAAGTGTCAAATGAATTCGGTCGTATGTTGATCTTTGTACAACGTGGGGTGAAATACTTGTCGCCCCTCGCGTGCGTACGACAAGTTAAGCTGCACCGACCTTACGGAGATATAAATGTACGTACGTACAGTAAACGATCGAAAAATTATAAATACACAATAGAATCATACGAAGGCCGGTCGTGGAGTAGGGTGTCAAAGTCAAAGTGTGACTGTAAACGTGATTGGTTGTGGGTTCGACCCCCACTCGAGGAAATGAAATATTTATTTTAATGTATATTGCCATTTCTTAAATTTTTAATATAATTAATATTTACTTAAATTTATATTTTCATTTCTTCGCTCTGGTGTCGAGGTAAAGCGCGGCGTTGAGTTCTGCCACTCAACACGCAATGCCTCCAAAAATTCGGCAGAAAGTGGGGAACGGAGTGTCTTAACACTAGGTTCCCTCTGCCTACCCTGCTGTGTGCGGGATATAGCGTGAAGCTAATTTAATTAATTTCTTAAATCTGGTGTCAAGGCAAAGTGTGGCATTGAGTTCCGTCACTCAGCACGCAATGTCTCCAGAATTCGGCGGAAAGTGGGGAACGGAGTGTCTTTAAGCCAGTTCGCCCTGACTACCCTGCAATGTGCGGGAAGTAGCGTGAAGCTCATTTATTTTATTTATTTAGAATCATACTTCCAAATATAGTAGTAGTAGTTATACATTCTTTATTTTCGGTATGTTGGTACACTTTATAATAAAATATAAATAAAATATGGTGGGTTTTTAAAGGTACATTTCAGTTTATTCAGTTCTGCCTTAAAATAAAATTCGTCGAAATAATAAAATTTTTATATGTGTAAAATTAATGTTAAATATTAAAACATAATACAGGTGAGTCTCTTCTTGGTTTGTAGACGAGAACAAGATTTTTTTTATATACTTTTGCAGTACTATGTTTATATATATCAATATCTGTAGCAAAAAGTAGTTTATATAGCACGAGTTCTCGTCAATTGTTTATACTTTCTCAACTGTTCATTGTATATTTATTAACTAACTTCATAGGTAAAAATTAATACATGAACCGACTATTACTTTCATCGGTATGAGCGTTTGTTTGTTTGAACGCGATAATCTTAGGAACTACTGGTTCTAATTGTTTTTTTTTTCATTGTATCTTTGTATAGTCGAACACTTGGTCCACACTCAATTTTTAATTATTTCCATTTGGCCATACGGGCAAAGCCGTAGCGTAATTTAAAAATGTTAAGATCCAATTATATTTCTATTTCTTCGCTGTGTCAAAACAAAGCGCGGAGTTGAGTTCCGCCACTTAGCACACCGCCAGAATTCGGCGGAAAATGGGGACCGGGTACCTTATCTCTAGATTCCCTCTGCCTACCCTGCGGGATACAGCGTGAAGCTGATTTAATATATTTTTAATCAAGATTCAAGAAACACTACGAAAAGTTCAAGTTGGATACAAAGAAACGCGATCTCCACGCGTTTTGATATTTGTTGTAGATCAATTTACAACAAAACTTTTAATTAAGCATTGTACTAAGATTCAATGTATACAATTTCAGAAGAATTTCTGGACGGTTTTATTCGATATGTACCCCATTGTTTCAAAGGCAATGGCCAAGTTTATGGTTTTATTAAAGTGATTAAATAACACAGCGTAAATGGTGGCTCGGGTTAATTTTAACTGATCGACTTCCTTTTTTGTACTTGTATGTGAAAATGTGTGGGTTCAGCTACTAGTTGCAGGTTGAATTAGCATAGGTATGGCTGTTGAGAAGAATAAATAAAGATTAATAAGAGTAAAATCTAAGTTTTACAATATGATTTGGAAAAGTCCCTATCGCCTGACCCCAAAGGTTTTTTTAAGACAGCTCACATTGACCTCGTAGAAACACATTTATAAGCTTATAATTTTTTTAAACATGTTATCACATTAGTAGTTAAAGAATCATATTATATATATAACAAAATTAGATTTGTACATTTTGAAGGGTAACATGTACCAGAACATCTATTTACGTACTATTACAGCGTTATTCCCATGATATTACTTTCTTCAGACCAAAAACAGCACAGCGAATAAAACTTTAATCAAACCTCACCCGTCCGCGCCGTTCTGGCAGTAATTACACCAAAATTCATGTGACGTAGATTAAACAAGGATTAAAAGTCCGGACGTCGGTGCACTTATTAATAAAAAGCGTCCACAAAGTGCAAAATAAAAAAAAATGCGATTCAGTCTCCAATACGCTATAGCATTGTTCTAATAAAAGTGGGCCACGAAACAGGCGGCGAAGAGAATCGGCAAGCCAACCACCCACGTCATTAAACCTGCCGCGACAGGCAGACACCTCTGAAGAATGTGCTCTTAATAAGTCATCAGCTAAGTAAAGCCCCCGCTGGGGCGAGGGAGGGAGGGGGAGGGCGTGGGGTGGCGCGGCGTTCGCACAAAAAGTGACACAAAGTATAAAATCTGCATACAGTAATGGGAGTAGTAGCCTCTGAGAGGTTGCGGCGTGAGGGATCAAAGGTGAACGGGCCTCGCAGGCCTCTGCGGCGCGTGACATCTGCAATGTTAGGCTTTATTAAAACTTTGTATCGATCTCCTACGGTGCACTTTTAACAGCGGGGGTTTTGGTGAATTTAAATAACGGAGTGCTGTTTCATATTTGTAATGTGTGTATTTCAGTAATATTTTACTGATTTGTTATGGGTTCTATAATGTTTCTATTACATTTCCTACTATCCAACTATCAATAGAATTCCGAATATCGATAGTCAACTACAAAGGTAGTTAATTACGTACAAAAATAGAACAAAAAAAAACACACACACACACATACACACACATCGGAAAAGTTGCGAACGCGTACAGCAATTTAGTTCTGAATTTGAATTTACATCAAGGCAATTGTACTGGTAATAGTTGAAAGAATAGAAAAAAAAAAACGTCCGTTGATTTTGACGAACTGCTATTCCAAGTTTTAATATGGGCGGTAGTCGGTAAAGGAACAATAGCGGTACTCAGTGGTTCAGAACTTAGTCTTTACTCTTTGGTGACGTCGCGTCGAGTAATATAACTCTTTCTGGTTGTGATAACACATTGTTCGCGGGGGAATCACTTTGTCCCCTCCGCACCACAAGTATTCCCCGCCACTTGAGGCCGACACGGAGGCAGAACGTCCTATGTCCGGCTGCTGGGAATTACATCCATTGCGAGTTACAGTGAGACATTTTAATTATGCCTCATACGAGGCCAACGAGAAACAATAAAAAAATAATATCTTTCTATTTTCACTATCCACTGAAGTCACTATGGCACTTAATAGTAAACTGGCACTGGATGGGAAATTTGTAAAGGGCACTGTAATTTATTTGATCATTATATTTAAGTAGTCGACGAGTCAAAATGTGCTATTCTAATTAACATCTCAGTATTAATAATGTATTTGACACGTTGAGCGACTTATATGAGAAAGTACTCGAGGCTTACAAAAAAAAAGGGGGAAAATCAAGGTAATTGCAACGTAACTTATGGTTCAAACGAAACTTTCAAAGATAGTTAAAATATGTAATACTATTGAGACGGAGAGTTTCAATGGTACGTCGCGGGAGAGTAATTGGTGGCAGACGCTTTAAAAGCAAATAATTAATTGGCCAAGTCTCTTTGATAGCAATTGATTACCAATTCAAAACGAGAGGAGCCGATTGGGTCGAGATTCATTAGGAGTTCCTCCATTCACTCTTACTTCGCCGCAGACATATAAGAGATGTGTAAGAGTCAACAAAATAATTAATTTCAAATGATACTACTCGTATTTTGAGTTGATGTATTCATGTTATTTTACAGCTCGAATGTTATTTTGTTTGTGGATTATAATTTAGGCAATATTTTTATTTAGGTATTATTTGTATTATTTTGAGATCTTAGATACTTATTTCCTGGGATAGTGGCGATGTGAAATAATAAATAATTAACTTAAAATAAGGTGCCACTATATGTAAGTTAAGTAAGTAATTCAAAAATATCCCACGTTAATCGGACTAACGGCGTTTTTTAATTGTCACGTTCAAGTATCGATTTTGCGAGTGCTCCCCTCGGAGCGCGCCCTGGCCGGCCATAAAAAAAATAAACGGCATTATATTTTGGACGTTCGGCTCCCAACGATTGTCGCTCCCTCTCGCCTCGCTTTCTTCGTCCTTTTCTTTTTAATTCGCCGTATTTTTATTTGCTATGATAAATTGTAGCGGCGGGTGGGGGACCCCCTTTTGTTTCGGTAATTTTTTATGTCTGGTGTTTCGCTTAATTGCGTTGTGGTTTACGGAAGCCCATTGTGGCTATGTGGGTCAGACTCCCAGACGACAGCCTGACCCGTTTACCTTGCAACCTTCTCATGGACGAACAGACAGCTACAATTAATGAATGTGGAAATAACGACCTACTTTTTTAAATGGAGTTAGAACAATGAAAAATTAATTGTGATAACTATATAACGGTGTATGCGCGGCTTTAGCTCAGCACCCACTTTTTTTTTATTAGGCTAGAGAAATATTTTTCTATTAACGATAAATGTGTGTAGTTTGTTAAAAAAGATATAATTATACGAAAAAAATATATAAAACTACACTACTCTACTACGATCTAATCATTAATCTGTTTTATACCAGTAACAAAAGCAAAAACCAATCACACAAACATAAAATACAAGTATTCTCTAGAAATGAAAATGTAAAATGTTATTGTTATGAAATAATTGCCCCTTAACTGAAATGATCATTTCTGCGAACCACCGGTATTACCTTCATTGACAAGCGGAAGAACAGAGTATGGCCATTATATTGTGTTTGAATCTAAAAGTAAACATAATATAGTCACAGGATATTGCGCTCGAGTATCAAAACTATTTGTGAATGGTACACGACACCGGCATTGGCCGCATCGATGTCTTTTAACGTATGTTTTGACGAACTTATTTCGTTTCTGATTACTTAAAATTGTATTGTCTTTTAACTTAACAACCATTGATTAATTGAAAATTAATTTACAGTAACAATGAAAAATTGTGGTAACTTTAAGGGGATGATCGTACGAAAATCATAAAGTAACCCCTTAAAAATACAGACTTTTGAGCCATTACTGAACCGCTTTATATCCGCTTTAGCATAAATCTAAAAGAAAGTGCATTTCCGAAAACGTCCCGTGCCTAGCTGTGGTAGTCGGATTTTTCCAATAAAATCCCGTGTAAGCATCAGAATCAATTTTAACTCGGAACGACGTTCTATTTTGTAGGTAAAAAATTCTTTTGTGAACAAAGTAGATGGAAAAAATTGCTTTGACACTTGCCTTCTGGCCTTGTATATGCCTGAACCGAGGCCTGGGAGCTGCTGGCTGAATGTGAAGTAATTTATTTTTAACGAACAAGAAAAGGCTAATAATTATAGCGATCTTCGGCTACCAATCATCGTTACATCCCTTATGTGTTGATTTTTCTATAAAAAATAAAACATCAGCTTCATACTGTATCTTGCATACAGCAGGGTAGGCAGATGAAACCTAGTGTTAAGACACTGCGCTTTCCACTTTCTACCGAATTCTGGTGGCATTGCGTGTGGAATGGCAGAACTTAACTCCGCGCTTTACCTTGGCACTAGAGTGAAGAAATGGAAATATAAATTGAGGTTAATATTTCATTTCCTCGAGTAGTGATCAAACCCACAACCAGTAGGTTATACAGTCACACTTTGTGCCCCTGCGCCACGACTGTTATTTTTTTTATAACTTATTTTATTATTTCACTTAACGCAATAACACTAATTACTGCCCTTCTTAAGGTTCCCCTTTTCCTGATTAAATTTAGTATGGTGATGTTATATTATAAAACAACATATACAATATATAACCTACATAGGTTTACGATAAAAAATATGAAAAATTTGTAAAAAAAACAACGTGGAGCGTAAAAATCTAGTTTTTAAATTCAATCTTTATAAAAATTAATAAAATTATTAAAAAAAAAATTGTTTAATTGTTTTTGTTTTACTATATTGACATAATAATTGTACCTAATTATACAGAAATATTAATTTAGTTAAATTTTAAAATTACTTTCGATTTTCGCAAAAGTATTCTGTAATTCAAATCTATTATAAGCTATGAACCGCGATAACGCAAAAGAGAGTATGCGGTCCCTGACACAGACGTGGAGATAAAAAATTAAAATTAAATTAAATTAGCTTCACGCTATATCCCGCACACAGCAGGGTAGGCAGAGGGAACCTAGTATTAAGCCACTCAGTTTCCCACTTACTGCCGAATTTTAGAGGCATTGCGTGTTGAGTGGCAGAACTCAACGCCGAACTTTTGCCTCGACACCAGAGCGAAGAAATGAATAATTTATATTATACCATCATTTTGTCTAAAGAAGGTAATTTTTTTAACATGTGTTTAAAAATTAGTTAAACTTTGAAAAGTTTAACGTTGCACTTGTTAGTGATTACAAGTATTATAACATTATTTCGTTATACAGTCGACATTGATTCCAATAAAATGTTATTTTAATATAATCAGAGATTGCAAAATATATATATATTAATATATATTGTTTATTGCATTGTATAAATTATAATGTCAAAATTCTTAAGAAGCCGTATATTATTAGTACCTACCTACACGCGATGCTGGAGTAAGTACCTACCCAGTTCCTGTAGGTGGATGTTTAATACATTTTATTTATTGGCGTGTTTGATAATACTTTCTCGATTGCGATGTGAAATTGCAATCGTGAGGGCACACACGGGGAAATAAAGAAGTTTGATTAAAAAAGTTGAACGGAGCGGAAAGTCAGGCCTCAAGCCTGATTTCAATTTCGAGTTGAGAGTGTTTAGAAATTAAAATGCGAAAAACCTGTCCCTAAAATCACAAAATCATTCACGTCCAAATCAAAGTGCTTTATTTGATTACTCCTTTCTACGCGGCCATTTAACAACTTGACCCGATTGAAGAAGCCAACGGAGCGCATATTCTGCGTTTGAACGTCTTTTATTACCATTTCAATTTTGTTATATTTTAGCAGTATATTTGGTAAATTATAATATTAGTAGCCAATACTGTGTATTTGAATAAAACAGCAGTAGATTTGGAAGCTCTTATACAGTGCAGGCAGTGCTAGGCGCGTAAGTGCGGCGTTGAACCGCGTCGGTCCCGTGGCCGCATCGTGTCAGTGCCCGGTGGTGACGGGAGCGGACGCAGCAGCGGGTGCGGCAGCGGACGCGACGTAGCCCCATTAAAACTGCTTCGAGCCCCGCTCGCTCCGCCACGGCCGTCCCTCCTCATAAAATATTAAAAATTCAATTGCGCTTCTCTTTATTTTAACTCCCTCGCCTCCTCCGCGACACCCGCCTTCCCGTACAATATAAAATGAAAAATGTATTCGAAAAATAACGTTCGCCTATTATTTATAATTTGTGCTATACTCCCCGAACGACCCACCCTCCGAGTCAAAGTTTATAAAATACACTTTTAAAACATTCAGGCACCGTTCAGTCCTAGAAAAGTCGACAAGCTGGCGAGAAATTTAATAAGTAAAGCTGTTTTAACTGTCATTAAGGTTTTCAAATTGAAATTCTAAACGAAATGCGGAGTGTCGCTGATTTTTAAGATTGTATGGCGGTACTATTGTGGTCGAGCCTCGCTTAGTGTGTCCTATCACTGACCACCACCGCCACCACCACCACCACCACCACCACCGTAGCCGTCCTATAACTGGTACAGAATTATTCGCAGCAATTAATATACAGTGTTGTAAATTATTAACACGGCGTCCACAAACACAACAAAACGTACGGGCATAATGATATGAATTATTTAATTAAATACATGTCTCGTTTAGAATAAACCTACACAATATATGTTAATTTAGGTTTGGTTTCATACATATTACATTTTAAAATCACTTGAAAATGTATTTTCTGTTTTATTTATAGCCCATACAAAATGTGAACGCAGTGCCATCTTATATTGTTAAACCCCAAGACAATAAAGAATGTAATATGGATCTATCTTCGTATCTAATATCGCCAACTCAAAGGATAGTCTAGTCTATGGTATTATAAGTTAATATTAAACGTGGAAACGAGAACCACATTGAATTTTTATTAAAGCGTTCAAAAGCTATTTTTAACATACAAAATTAACATCATTTCATCCTAAAATACTCCAGAAATAAACATTTTAATAAAATATTTAATAACGTCCAAACATACAAAACAAAAACTTCACACCACACACACACAAAAAAAAAATATGTGAACTTTAAAAAAAAGCGTGCATAATATTTTTCAGCCAATCAAAATGTTTGAATAAGCACATTGTTGTTACATTCCCGAGTTGAAAATGGAAGGTAAAAGTTTCCCCGTACAGACGGTGACACTCGGCGCGAAGTGCAAGCGACAAAGGTCCGCCTGCCCTGTCTACACCTTCCCTCAAAACACTCCAGCCTCGAGCTCTTTTGTTTCGAATGTCCATTACGCAGTGAACAAAAATGCCACCGAATTTGTGCAATTGAAATCGTTTTTGTTCACTATATTATATATTTTTTTCCCACCACAATTTAACAGGTAATATTGGTTTTAATTGTTGGATTTAATTAAATAATGAAACACAATATTATATAGTCATTACAGTTCAATTGAATTGAGTGTTTGTCAAAAATGGGTTTTATTGTGAAAGCCCCAATTTTTTTTTTCAATTCTGAATATTTTTGTTACCTATTAAATGTTTTATGAACTCACGTGTTTCCCGTTTTAAATGCTACTTGCGAAATTAACGTTGGACATGCTTACCTGAAACCATAGAAACACGTAATTAGCGGAATAAAATAAATAACGTATTATGAAAAAAAAATAGTAAAATACTCAATTATAACAACAAGACCTCATATTTGTTATTCTTTTTAAAGTAACTTTGTGTACTTTATTTACAACAATTTTCCCGTTTGCGTCACTCGCCAATCACAATAAAGGTGTATTTATTTAAATAAAGGCTTTCAAAAGATTATTTTAAACAAAAAAGAAAGAAGACATTAAAAGCAGCAGGAGGTTGCGATCGCTACGATCTAGCAGCAGCGGTAACCGCTTGCTAAATACCACATCGCATATTCTAGTGCCCGTGACCTGCGGCGGGTTGCCGAATTTTCCAGATTTTCAACCCTCAACCTCGAGGCCATGTTAAGAATCCCACCGGTCCGCGTTCGAATTTCCAACGGCTCGTTCAGATATGCGAACAGTAATTTCTGAACACATTACCGGTGCCTTCAGTCGTAGTTACATTGTAGGCGCGTTTCCACTCCAGCTTTGCGTCCGTTTCTAATTGATTGATCCTGGATTGGTTGTTGTGTTTTGTTCGGCTTTCTTTGATTAACAGCCCACAGCATTTCGGAGTGTCCCGGCCGTCTCGCCGAGCTGACAGCGTAAAAGCTGGTTGCATGTAAAAATCACCATCGATCAACTGTGACGCGATGGAGCCGAGAAAAGTTACTAATATCAACGTCTATGTGTATAATGAAACTGTCAGTGGTCTCCGTCTGTACGTGGAAGATATACGTGGAAATTTTTCTTTTTAACTTTATTTGAAGAATAATAAATTTCAATATAATGATTTTAATTTTTTTTTACTGCTTGTTTGTGCTTTCGTATACGCTATCTCAGAAACGGCTTAATCGAATTAAATGCTATTTTCACTATAGTATTTTGGCGAATTCAGTTTAACATTTAGTGTTGGTTTAATTTAAATAAAGTATTGCATGCGACAATATTGCTACATAATATTAGAATTAACCGAGATTTTAGTTTTAAATTTATGGATATTGTATTTAAAATGATAATATTATTAGATCACGAAACTATTTCAGATGAGAAGATTTTGTAGTACAGCGAGCGAAGCAAGGGGGTCGCCTATGTTTAATATAAATTGTTATAATCTTAAAATTCAAACAAAAATACATTTTTCCTAATTTCTAAATGATAATTCAATTAATGTATAATGCTATTTTCTTTTTTTTTGGATTTATCACTTTTCCTATTACTTACATATTATCTTATTATCTTTATAAAATAATTTTGATAATAATATTTACCATATCTATCTATCTATATAACGAAATTAGGTTCACGTAGCAGTAATAACAGCGTGATGAAGCTGAAAGCGGTCATTGTTTGGCCATGCTACCCAGGACGCATACCTACCTAATAGGCTAGTGACTGAAAACCACCACATAGGATATGTAAAACGCTAGAAAAAAATCCGACGACGGTGTCTAAAATGGTGACACTCTACACTGTGACGTACAAAAGGGTGTTTACATTTATATTCGACAATAGTACGCAGCTATAGTAGCGAGTACGAATGCTTGCGGAAATGACGTGTCTATCAGTATCTCTAGTGGATAGAAAAGCTTAAGGGAAACAGATGCGGTACACGCATCGATTTAGTAACACAAAAATGGAAAATACCTATTGGAAATGTCATTTGAGTCTTAATATTTTATTTTCAAAAAACCTATTATATTGTATAAAGTTTTTTTAGCTTCACGCTGCACTCCGCTCATAGCAGGGTAGACCCTGGGAATCTAGTGTTAAGACACTCCGTTCCCATTAAGACACCTTCCGTTCGTCACTTTCCGCCGAGGCATTGCTTGTTGAGTTGCGAAACAAAACGTCGCGCTTTTTCTCGTGATCAGAGCGAGGAAATGAGAATATTAAAAAAATCATTTCCTTGGGTAGAAATCGAACCTACAACGTATCGCGCTTACAGTCACACACTACCTCTGCGTCACAACTGGCCACAGATAAAGATACCTATATAAAGATAAGACAAATAGAAATTGTACTAAAACGTAATAACATATTTACGTAGTTTAATTTTAACCTCTTATTTCCATACACCACCATACATTGCTCGGCAACGGTTACATTTTTAAACTCACCCATACAAAGTTGAAAGTCAATAAATACAAGCGGCGGGGGTCGCGCGATATGACAATGCATTATTTTGCAATATGTGATACTAAAATTGTCTAAGCACTGCGCCCCTGCCTAAACTAACCCACACAGGGGCGCGCTCTACGCACACCACCACCGCTCTTGCACCCCGCAACTCCACTACAATATAGGCTGTTCAACTAATTATTAATTAGATTTAATATTTTAGTATTATTGTTATTATAACAATGTATTGTTTTTTTTTTGTTTATCAATATTATTACGTTATATATTATTCATATTTTATTATTGCGATCAGAAATTTATGTATGTATTATTTATTTATTTTTGCTCTGATATTAATCAGGAAATAAACGTATTATTAGTGTACAAAAAAAAATGTTATATAAATATAAAAACGAAGGCATCAAGAAGAGTAAACGGTTTCCACACCAGGTAGTGGCACAGCGCCGTTTAAACAGCACAGTTTCCACTAATATTTCGTTCGACTAATTACTCCTAGACCGGCTGTATACCGTGTAGGCGCGGCGTCTATTTGTTTTGCCATAGCTTTGTCGGCCTAGGGACATGCAGGTCATTAATTGTTGTAAACGCCAGCTCCTAATCGATAGCGCGCGTTCGATTCCAGTTTATATTAATGCTATTTGCGCTAACCGTGCCCGCTATCACTCTAACTACCGCTTTGACACCGCCATTGCTTTTTGTTCTAACGGTCGGCACCTTAATGTGTTTTGTGCATAAATATAGTAAACTTAGAAATGTTTTTTTTTTGTTTTCGATTATATTAATCTTTTCTGTAAAAACGATTGTGTGAGTTTACTTTGTAAATAACGCATAAAGTAGTTTTAATATAATAATTATTTCTAAAAACTTATATATAATAAAAAAAATGTACGAAAAAGGACATAGAGAAAAGGACATATAGAGAATAAAAGAAATTAAGTTGACGTACCTAATAGACGTGAAAGCTCTTATTGTGAAAATATATTGAAGACTTAGCCCTGTGCTTAACGCTATATAATTTAAAAAATATATATTAATATAATGCATTTAAAAAAAAAAATATGACAGAATACCAGATTCAACTTACTAAGTACATATAATTATTCAGTTTTAAACACCGCCATCAGTATAGTAACAAATTAATATAAAAAATAAAATAAATAAAATCTAATAAATTGATTGTAAATCGACTAATCGACTGACGGTTGTGGGTTCGATCCCCACTCGAAGAGGGGGCAAAGCGGCGCGTCGAGTTCTGCCACTCAAAACGCAATGCCTCCAGAATACGGCAGAAAGTGAGGAACGGAGTGTCTTAACACTAGGTTCCCTCTATCTACCCTGCTGTGCGCGGGACACAGCGTGAAGATGATTTAACAAATTAATATATTAAGTTAAAAAAAAAATTTGCATTTTGCAACTAAGTACATATTTAAAAAATATAGTTATATACAAATTGTTATACTCCTTCAGTTATTTAGAAAACTTACAACAAATTGTTGCTAAAACATGCAAAAAAAAACAAAGCTTTGTATACGTAGTGACATTTTCTGATAAAACCTATAAACATTCTTTGTTCTCGAGTGTTTATTGTATGAACACAATAGTTAACAACGCCTCCTACCAAGTAACGTTAGTAGATTACTTAACGCAATCAAACCCAAGAATTCATTTCAAAATGTAAACAATTTAGTTGTCTGTTAAACTTAGGGATTTTTTTTTTATTTTTTTTTTTATTTTATTATTCGTACGCCATATTTAATGATACAGCAATGTGAGAAGTTTCGCTTTAAATAACATTTATTCATATTGAAAATGGATATTATTACAAAATAATTGATTATTGATTTACAACAAATAATATCTATCAGCTACACGCTGTATACCGGCCATATACAGGCGCGTAGGCATCTTAGAGTAAAAAATAAAACTATATATAAATTGTAAAATTGTAATAGATATTAAATTAATAGATAATAAGTGAAATGTATACAAAAAGGCAATTTAAAAATACCTGGACTTTTTAAGGAATTAAATATGTATATCGATATTATCTCCAGTTATAAACCTAGTTTAAGTAACAAATAAACGTAAAATTGTTGATTAGCCGATAATTAAGAAAAAGTAAAAAAAGAACGGAGAGATGAGAGTTTAGGCTACTGTTCCACTTGTTACCAATATATAAATATGATGGCAAAATATAATTATCAATGAATGATCATCAAAAATATCTATTATGCCAAATCGAAATAGTATTTACGAAATAGTTATTTCTTAAGCGGTCATAAAATATATATTATATATAATTATATTTGTTTCTACTTTTAATACTTCTTCCAATGGTTTTTGTCATTTGACAGTATTTATCGTTACAGCTATTAATTTCACCTTGGTTACTTATTAAATTATGCTAATAAAGTTATCGTGTTTAATAAATGAAACAATTCAATATCAATTCTACACGCAGTATGCGGTTATATTGCTAAGACTCTGAATTATAACACAGAATAAAAGTTAATCCAATTTACAACAATTACTCAATAATAAACGACAATAATACAAACTAGCAAGAACGGTTTGTTGTGAAGCAACAAAACGGTAATATGAACCTTTCCCAGGCAATGTCGCTAAGGATGTTCGCATATTAGGCCTCTTCCACACGTCACCGCTCGCTCGTGCGAGTCTCACGTCCTACATCGATTCAATTTTCGTGCCGACCGCTATCAGACGGAAATTGTTGAGGGCCTCCTCCCGCAACTCGAGTTGTCCCTTGAACGATGTTATGAAAACGACCAGTCTACTCGGATCCTTATCCCCGTACGACGGCGGTGCAGACACGTTCTCCTCTAAAATGGATATAAAACACAATGCATTACGAATTTGACATTATTAAATGTGTGCCATTTGCGTTTGCGTTTTATCAGAATCGCTTTAAGTAAATAAAATGATCATTGATTTTTAATTCACTAAATAAATACTGGCGAGATTGATTTGTAACGAGTACAATCAGTTTATTGTGTAGTGGGTTTAATTGACAAAAAAAAAATGATGTCGATAACAAAGAGTTATGATTTAATTGTTCTTTAATTATTCCATTATTAATATAAGACTACAGCACTATTGTATTTTAGGGTTTTAATATCAATGACGTTTATTATAATACGATAGCGTGGACGTGGCGGTGTGTATAAAATATGATAGGAATAAACCTTTATAATAAAGCAAGAACTTAAACGTAACCAATAAATATATGATTTTTTAAGTTTTTATTGTTTATAATATAGCGAGAACTTAAACATAACCAATATTTGATTTTAAGACGTTGTACACATTTTTTTTTTAAATAAATATAAAGGATACGTCGATATAGGTCACATATATTGTTATGCTGTTAAAAATAAATGGAGATCATTGATTCATATGTAACAGATAAAGAGAGCTAACATACATTAGAAGATGTGAGTATTTTTTACGGAATCCCATCCTGTGCGTGTCCAACACTGTGTTGCCGTTGATTGTTTTAGATCGCGTGATATGCGCAAATCGAACTTATTAATTGACATTCTTACAAGACCACCGATATTGCATTTTTAATAGTTCATGTCTGCAACGATCTGATGCTCTCGCCTTAATTAATATTTATAATACTCTCGACGAGGATAGCTTTATCACAAAAGAATATAAGAGTATATAATTTCACGCATTGAGGATGTCGGATGAAATGATTTGTAGTGCTCATGTAGATTTTATTTTTATACATTAGTAGTGATTTTATTTACTTTTGTTAATGGTTAAATAATGGTAATTATTTGTTAAATTTTTTATTGACCAATGATATCTAATATTATTTTATTAAAGGTATGGTTTTGAAAGAATATTTAAAAAATAATGATACCTACTTATCAAAATGCTAATTTTGGTTTTTGATGATTGGAGATACAGGTCCTTCAAGTGTGAAGGAGTTTTACTATTTGCTTATAATACTTCTGTAACTTCTGTAAAAGTGAAAGAGGTCAGTCGTGGCGCAGGGGCACAAAGTGTGACTGTAAATCGACTGGTTGTGAGTTCGGTCCCCACTTTTTTTTTAAGAAAAAAATATTCAGAATTACGCGGAGTGGAGAACGGAGTGCCTGGACACTAGGTTCCCTCTGCCTACTCTGTTGTGGCGGAATACAGTGTGAAGCTTACAAAAAAACTTCTGTTTAAAGATAGAAAATCAAAACATCTCAAACGTAGAATTGCGTCCAGTGAGATATGACAGATAACAACTTTACAGACGAGTTTAATAAGATAATTTCTAGCTGACAGCGTGTTCGCTGCAAAACGCATAAGACCTCAACGTTTTCGAACCAAATGCCATCCAAATTTGATTTTCTAAGTACTTTAGTTAGGTACGTGAGTTGACTTCAATATTTTTTTTCTCTTACTGTTCTTTCTGGTAGTACAAGTGAGCAGATTGTTATGAGATGTTTACATTTTCTTATTTTATCCCGGGGTCATGTGTTCTCCTTCTGATGATTCTAGTATCTGTGCCGTTGTTGTCACCGACTTGGTTCTGCAGAGCATGAGATTTTATGCACCTAGTCTGTAATGCCAATCGACGGCAAGTCATAGTCTTGGTTTGGCACGCCTGTAAACGGAAGTGCTTCTGTATCGCTACGACATGGGTGCTTTCAAAAATATCATCTACCGCCTCCTTAAGGCCGACAGCGCATCTGCACTCGCTCCTCGCTAGCTCCTCTGATATTACACGGTAGTGTCGGAGCGGGTGTACGTACACTCCGTTTTTTTTTCATACAAAAATGTATGTAAAGCGAGCTATGTAGGCTTACTTTAGTTATAAAAACATATCATTATCGAATCAGTAAGAGACAAATACAAATTTGGGAAAACGATAGAAAATTACAGTACCGGTTCTCTCAAACATTTTGGTCTATCGACGTTCACATTATATTTTGACATTTATAAGTTTTGGTCGGCTCAAGAGTCTATGATGGCACCCGTGCATTCCAAATTCATAAGCAATTGAAAAGCAATTCGTTGATAAATACAATTGCCGGGCATGCCGGATGCTCTCCAATTGGACGGGATATTATCCATCTATTGCAATTCGGAGCTGCTCTATTACCTTGCGCCTACGTCAAGCGGCGACACTTCTAATCAATTATAACATTCACATTTGCGATTTTGTACTTGCCGTTCGTTTTAATGAATAAAATATATCAGCTTCACGCTGTATCCCGCATACATCAGGGTAGGACAGAGGTAACTTAGCGTTTCTCACTTTCTGTCCAGGTATTGGTTGTTGACTGGCGGAACTCAACGCTGGGCCATTTTGTTTCGGTGCCAGAGTGAAGAAATATTTATAAATTACAATTTATTCCTTTGAGTGGAAATTGATGATAGTGGACGAGGCGAAAGAGAACCGTAGCGTTTGGCGCTCCGTTCTCTCTGACTACCCCGCGAGGGATACAGCGTGAAGCTAAGTTAAGTTGAGTGGGTATCAAACCCACAACCACCATGTTACAGTTACACGCCACGACGGCCTCACCGTTCCTTTCATGTGATGTAGATTTACTTAGAGAGAGACATAGACACAACAGCATTCTGAAGACAATCACGGCTCACCTAAATTGTTCTATCCAAAAACATTGGATAGAAAAGGTAACGGGCCAAATGAAAAAGAATTTAACACAAGTCATAAGTAAAATTGTTACTACTAAAATAAATTATTTTTTATTTTATTTTTTAGAGTAGGGCTCTACTTGGCTCTACTGGCTCTTGGCTCCGTTTTCTTTATAAGTTTCGTTAATTTCTAATAAAATATAAAAATATTACAGATTTATCGTGTTAGACACGCTATTATCCGATATAAATACATAGGACACAGATTTCAGATACGTGTTTATTAGAAAAACCATAACGTTGCTTAAAGCTTAAAGAAAATATCTTATAGCTATTTTTCACACACCAGCCAGTGAGTGTATTTGCAATTATAAGAAGATAAACTAGCTTACGGCTGAAAAAGGAAACATTGTAGTCTCTCACAGCCATTTTTAGTTAAATTATTCTTTTATATTGAAGAACAAAAAAAATCGCTTAACGTAGTAATTTGATTAGCATTAACTCAATCTCGGCTACGTGACGACGTCTAATAGATTTTATATAAAAACTTCATAATCTGCGATTAAAAGTTGTAGGTACATCGTTTGAATAAATAACTATGATTAAACTTTAAACCTATATTTGTTTTTGCAAAATTAAATTAATATATTACAATTCTTTTTTACTTCTTACGCCCACTCTCCTTGAAAAACCTTAACGAAATGAGATCCCGAGATCTGGTCTCGCGGTAAAGTGTACCTAACATAACAAGTGCAATTGTCTTGAGAAAGATTAAAATTTAACATAAAAATAATAAGGACTTATCTCATTTCCAGCAGAACTGTCAATATCTATCAAATTTGTATGAACAAAAAATTCAGTGAGTATGTAAAATGAAAAAGATACAACCTTGATATGGGTGTTTCTCGTCAAAAATTTTTGTTAGCTTGTAAATTGCATTTTACATACAAGGAGTTAAGTTAGCTGGTGTTCTTTGTTGCTCGTTTTACATTGTTAGGTACCAATATTCGATCAAAAATGTATGGTATTTTATCTAAGAAAATAATATTGGTATAAACAATTTTTTAAAAATTATATACATTTTTTGTCAGCTTCACGTTGTACCCCGCATATAGTATACCAAAGTAGTCAGAGGAGACCTAGTGTTAAGTCACTCCTTTACCCACTTTAACCCAATTCGATGCTTTCGAGTTAAGTAGCAAAACTCAACTCCGTGATTTCATTCTCCCAAGTGACAATCGAGCCGAGAACTGTCGCGTTATAATATATATACCTATACGTTTGCGCCCCTACGCCACCACGGCCTCCCTCCCTTATTCACCATAAATATTTGAAAACTTACCACATCAACATATATTATACAATAATGTTTAATAAAAAATATAGTCTGTAACACAAAATCAGACGTTGGAATTAGGGAACCGTCACCTGGACTATCTAAGCAAACATCGATGGATTATCGACGCACAGAATGGATGCCCGCATGTACTGATTGGGCATTGTGTAGGCATTACTAAAACTGAATTAGGACCTCGCCAGGTACCTGACGCTAGAAACAATAGCTATCGATACCGCATTGTCGATATTGTTAACATATATTAACTACACTTTAATCATATAAGAAATAATGTTGTTATGAGCTCGGTCCGTCTATAATTACACGGCTGTTCGACTGGGGACCTAAAGATCAGTAGCCGGAAGTAAATTTCTATTTTCTTTTATATTTTCAAACGTAACCTTAAAGAATGTGATAGCAAATATACTGAGCATCACTAACACTGTGAGCTATGTGTGTGCATAATTAATTAAATTACTGTTCTTGATAAATATTGCGAACCGACTTAAAAGATAATTTACATTAAAAGTGAAATATATATTTAATGATTAAAAAGAGTGCGAATTTAAAAGGTTGCGAAAAATAGACGTAAAATATGCTAACAAGAAGTTAACGCCGATCGAAACGTAGAGGAGGCTAGGGACAAAGTGGGACTAATCAGGCACATTTGTCGAGCGCCACCCGCGCCTCCCCTGTGGCGTATAATTAACCGGACCTGTACACTGCACTGTTAAAGTGATTTTGGCTCTTTTTTGTAGTTGGTAATAGTATTTTAATGTAGATAATAGCAACATGTATTAAATTATTTTAAAGAAGAATCGTTTTATTTATTATGACATTTTTTTGTTATATCGATTAATATACTTATTTATTAACCAGAACTATTACACTTATTACATTTAACCAGAATAGGTTCCTTTGTTGTTATAACACGCTTAAATTTATAATTAATTATAGCCAATGAAATACAAGATATTTATATAATGCTGAGGCTTATGTCTTATTCTGATGTATAAGCTATATTAGTGTAAAATTTCATCAAAATCCGTTCAGCAGTTTTTGCGTGAAATTGTAACAGACATTTACAACATTAGAAGTATAGGTTACCGGTACAAAAGACCGACCGACCCACGAAATCAAAAATGTTATTTACGTAAGAAAGCGCACCAAACGTAACATAAAATTCGATTTAATAATTCAGAAGCACCATTACGTTGCCGGAGAGCGGAGACGCAGGATCGACCTGAGAAACTACGGCTTTAAATATTTGATAGCTGGCGTTATATGTATTGCAATTTTCATTAATGATTGATAAGGATTTGAGCTGGGGAAGGAAGGCCGGCCGACGCACATACATAAGTTATGTTAACCGTGTAGTGCTGCTAATCTGAGAGGGCCAATATTGGACGATACAGAATCTACACTGTATTTATTGTTCCATTATATTTTCAGTGTAACTTGTATCACATCTATCTATTACTTGCATAAAGTGTTGAGGCCAGTCGTGACTTACGAAACAAGCGTGTAAACGTGACTGGTTGTGAGTTCGATTCCTACTCGAGGATATTAAAAAGTTTAATATTTAATTTCTTCGCCCTGGTCTTGAGGCACTTGTTGAGTTCCACTGCTCAATATGTATATGCCTCCAGATACCATGGAAAGTGGGAAACTTAGTGTCTTAATACTAGATAAAAGCAGAGGTTCAGCTTTACAATACACCATAGAAAAAAAACAATTGTAATTATATACAAAGATAGCGAAAATTATCATCAATTGAAAAATCTGCATCAAACATCATTATCCGTACAAAGGATGCACTGGCTGCTAGGTACAGTAGGAGAGTGTTTTTACAATGGCCGCGTCACCGTGCACAGCATTGTAGTCGCGAGCAAAGTTTGCCATTGTTGATTGTGAAGTTGGAGGTATCGACGCGAGATAGTGACGCGTTTGTTCAAAGGACCTCTGATGGCTAGTGAATTAATCGACGTTTGTCCGCGCGTCAAAATGATCGCCCCCGAGATAGTTGGGCGCCCCGCCGCGCCGCCCCGCGCCGCCCAGAGCCGCCCAGCGCCGCCCAGCACGTGGGCCTCGCTCGCTGCCTTTACGTAAATAATTTCACAATTTTGATTGGTTCTCTTTCAAAGTAAAAAGCGCGTTTTGTTATTTTCATGTCAATATTGAGTTGTTCTACGTTTTTATTTTATTCCTTAATAAGAAATGTTTTGATGACTTAACTAGATTATAAGATTTCGTCTATTGTTTCACAAATCGATACCGATAGAATGCTAACGTTGCAAACGAACTTGTCACATTTTAAAGCAAAAACCCACCAATATATGTAGTTATGCAAGAACAATAGTAGATAACGAAGAGCGCATGTTTGTTGTTCGAATCAACGGAAAAACAGTCGGTCACAGCGACAGCCGAAACCCGTATATTTCCGCGCCCGTAAAACATATGTAGACGTCGAAACGTCAAACAAATAATTTTCCAATAACACAGGCATTGATCAGATAGCAATTTGTACTACGACTTCTACTAATCAGGAGTGATCTCTTCATGGCTTTGTGAGGAAATCAGGGAGGGAAGCTCCGTTTTCAATATACAAGTACAAACGAACGCTTCACAACATAATTAATGGGATAAAGTTAGGATTATTATTGGTGAATATCACAAATCAAAAGGATCATAAAGTTATATATACTAGCGTGTTTAGACGTGGCCACACCGTAGTAGTTGAATTGGGACGACATTTTACCGTTACTTCTCATGTCTTATAATATTTTGATAATAATTATTGTTGTCTGTTTTAAAAAAAATTAAGTTATTATAATTTCAGATCAAAATTTCTCATTATATATACTTACAGAAACTGTGAACTTTAAGGAATTAAGATTTTTTCAGCACAAAAATATGATACGCATAAAGCCAGGAGTAGTACAGCGTCCGGATATTTGACTAATTCGGAAAGACATTGACATGCACGAGAAAGCTTTGGAGTGCGAATTATCAACGTAATCGGCTTTGTGAAGTGGACCAAACGTTTTGCGATTTAATAGATTCCTCCATCCATTCATGTTGCGTGTTGCAACCTCCTAATTCCAAATTAAAGCTCCAATCGCCCTAAGCACATGCAAATGTAGAACGGAGAGCGTGCACACTCACACCGTACGAAATCACGGACCGAAATTATTGTGTGTGTACTTTCCGCTGGTCAGGATATCTAATCTGCAAGTTTACTCGATTGGAAACGTTGTGCGCGAAGCTTTACGTGCTCCACGGAAGAGTTAGTTGCCGACGCACGTTTGGAACGTCCGTGATCACATACTGAACTTAAATATTCAACAGAGCGAGCTGGACGAGTCTCCGCGGGTTCATCTAATTTGTTGCTGATCAATTATTTACATAAATAATGTAAACGCCGAACGCCCGCCCACAAACAATAACGTTCATAAATTGTTTAAGTGATACAAAACCATTGCCTTAACACTATGAATTTTGTATGGGAATTACAAATGCGAGTCGCATTAGGGCGGACAGTCTGACAGGCTATATTTCTATACCGAATTTGTGTAACGCCGATAGCGCGCGATAGTCACCCCGTTCTGGACAATCGTGTAGGAAGTATCATACAGACGCGTAAACAACGGCCACGTTTTGCAATTCTGATTCATTATGTAGGTACTGGGCGCAGTGCTCGCACGCGCGACACATGCGTCTTCGTACCTATGTATGGATTCGAATATACTACTAGTTCAGAGACACATCACGAGCGAAACTCGTTATCATTTTAAATTATCTCGATCATTATTGTTTGTTTCGTACTACATAATTATAAATATATGATTTAGTTGTATCTAAAAGTGTCTGTTCTAATACAAACTCTTATAAGATTAAAGACGTATTTAATTTAAGAAAATCCTGTTATACATTATATACATACAGGTATAGAGGTGCGTCTTATCAAAGCTGGTACGTTACAATTCGTCAGATCGATGGCGAATGGATAACTTTCTACAATAAAAGGTCATCATGAATGTTGCACGATAACATACTCGTATGTATCGAACTATCAAATCGTAAAAAAATAATGCTAGTTTTATTGTAGTCCATTGTCTAATACGAGTTGCAGACACATAAAATTTATAAAATGTATTAATTTGTAATAGAAAAATTCCAATATATACACATAGATATATTATAATTTGTCTATTTAAAGTTTGCGTACAATATCTAAATCATTGAGGCTGTCGTGGCGCAGGGCCACTGTCGCGGGTTCGACTCCCGCTTGGGGAACGAAATATTTAATATTTTCATTTCATCTCTCTAGCAATCAAACCAGACTAGAACCAGAAGTATCTTAATGGGGAACGAATGGTCTTTACATTAAATTTCTCTTTACTTTGAACATTAGGTTCGCAACTTCCCTCTGCCTGTCCTGATACGTGCAGGATACAGCGTGATGCGTGAGAAGAAAAGAAAAGAACAAGAACTTACTTAATTATTTATAACAGTTTTTACAACAGTGGTGAAAACGTGAATTTTACAACAATAAGTTTCACAATTCTTAGTCCTTATTACTATTCCCTATTAATAAAAGCATTTAGCTTATAGCTTTTAAGGTGAGTACCGTTGAATTCCACGTTTTGTTTAATATTTTGAATATGGACGGAAATTGGAGAACGAAGTGTTTTGACACTAGAGCATCTCAATAGGTGCAGAGAGCTTTCCGGAAAAAATTCAAACTGCTATATTATACTCAGATTCATATAAGTAGATTTTATTTGATTTCAAGATTTTGTTCTGCATGAAAGCAAATATTAAATTAAAACGTAAATATAGTTCAAACTGAGGTTTCATAATTAAATGAAAAAACAAAATTTCCAACGATAATAATCAATTAAATACGCTCAATTACTTTAATAAGCGGCAGAATTAGCAAGTCGACAAGCAATAATCTCATAAAGTAAGCACAACCGGACATATTGCATTTCACACACACCGTTCCTATTTAGGCGTCGGGTGGTTCGTGTCGGTTATTGTGGAAAATATCTATTATTAATAATTATTAATTCGATTTATTAGTTTGCCTATGTGCGTTATTTTCCAACAACAACTGAACAAGTTTATTTGATAATAATTTATTTAATTTAGCGGCGTTGAGTTCTGTCACTCAACACGCAATGCCTCCAGAATTCGGCAGAAAGTGGGTAACGGAGTGTCTTAACACTAAGTTCCCTCTGCATATCCTTTGCTTTGATACAGCGTGAAGCTGATTTTTTTTATGTTGATTTTGAGAAGAGCCTTTGATTTTTGCGATTATTACAAATGTTAAATGAAATTATTAAAACAGATTTAAAATAATAATTAAATTAGCTTCACGCTATATCCCGCACACAACAGGGTAGGCAGAGGGAGTTCATCTCCTCGAGTGGGGATCGAATCCACAACCAGTTGTACCACTGCGCCACGACTGGCCTCAACCTTAAATCGGATTAATGGTATATTTAGTATTATACATTTTTGGAAAATCGACGTCTCGAATACTTTTAGAAAAGAAAAATACAGGACGGAATACGAGTCAACCAAGCAGTCGTTGGCGGTAATTTGATGTTATAATTATATCAACTGACAGACGGATACAACCTCAGACTAACCGGGACTTGTATAATACTAGATATAGACGATTCATCCGGTTGAATAGCTCCTTTTAAAAGTTTATAGGTAAATCTTAAAAAGCCTGTGTACAAACAAATATGCGCATTTATTTTCTACTTTATTTCAAACTACAATACTTTCATTTAATAAATATATAATATATTTTAACAAAAAAAAAAACACAAAGAGAAAAAAAAAACATATAACATTTTAAAGGAAACTTTAAATCCACATTATTAAACACTGAAGTTTCTAGCTGTATGTATTGTAAGCTGTCACTAGTAAAATGTGATAAATAATATCATTTAATAGGACATTAATAATTCGATATTATAGGTTTGGACTGATTAAACTCAGACGTTATCTAATATGCGCTCTCGGGCATATTTCATGATTAACACTAAACTCCCAGATACAGTTCCTGCACGATTTTCATTATCACCCAGCATTGGCTACTTAATTCAATTTAATTTGTCAAATACGTAAATAATAAGTTTAATTTGTAAAATATCATTGATAATCACCAAAAAATATCAATCATAAAAGTTCTATAGAATTTACAAAATTTGTTTTAAATTTGTTTATTTAAAGAAAGTTCCACATAATAGAATCTTAAGGCATCAGATCGCACGATCTAATAAGTCACACAGGTTCCTGTTTTACACGTCGAGAGATTTTTGTTCAGAAAATGTTAGAAAAAAATATGTAAAAAACACCATTTTATTTAACCCAAAACTCCAATTTCATCCATAACTAGGGAAACTAGTTTAAAAATTAAGTCAGGGTTCTTGTAACGGCTATGCCAGCAGGTTATCAGAAAAATAGAAATTCACAGGAGTATATGGCGCCAAATTTAAATTCATCTCTACTTACTGGACACAGGGTAGTACACACTCTATAGTAGATATCTACAGTATACATATTAACTGCAACGTCTCCCATTGGCTCTCCAGTTTCATTTGAACTACACAGTTGAACTGCTAAGGTGATCGAATCCTCTTAAGATTCTGCCAATTTGATGTAGTCAGAGCACTTGTCTCTACAACAGACCTCGCGGCTTTTGACTCTCGCTCAGGCGAAATAATTGTGTTTCGTGCAAGTTCTGGGAATCATCTGTATGTTATACTAGGAGCATTTAAACGGGTGTCCCAAATCAAGAATATCGTTGTTATATGTGTATTTTGCTTATCCCATACAAACATTACCATTTGGAAGCTTAAGAAATTCAACTTGGTTTCCAAAAATGTAAACCATGACACAAATGTCTCTTTCTTTTCTTCTCGATAAGCTTAACAATATAAGTTTGATATAAACTATTTGAAAATTATTGTATGGGCAATATTTTTCTCGATACATATTTAGATTAATTAATCCAATTAACATTTGATAATACTTCACGTACTTAGTTCCCAGATTGCTCTTTATAAAAAGCAACAAACATTTCTGAATAAAAAATGCCAGACGACTGCAAAGTGTAGGTAGGTACGGGTTCTATGCACCTCGAAACCGAGAATATAAAGTGAATCCATCAATACAAAGCGTCAAAGGAAAATTTATCGCACATACCATTATAAGGTGGTTTGGAAAATTGGGAATGTATTGATTTATTTTGTACGTACATTCAGATACGAGCCCGCTTTTAACATTATTTACACTATGTGACAATTTAATTAATTAGTTAATATGAATAATATGCATAACTTTTGTAGTCACGCGTGTTTGTTTTATTTTTCTTTGATAATTATGGATCATTTGGTTGAACAATATATTTTGAGTAGTTATATTAGAAAGAAAATGTATTTTACCATGTAAAACAAATATATTTTCATTTAGCTTCACGCTGTATCCCGCAGATAACAAGGTAGACAGAGGACTGGCGTTAACTCGGTTCCCCACTTTCCAAAACTCTGGAGTGATTGCGTTTTGAGTGGCGGAACTCTACACCGCGCTTTGCCTCGGCACCGAGGGAAGTGAAAAAAAAATTTTTCATTTCTTCAAATGATACTCGAACCCACAAATACTTTCTTTTATTATAAAGTAAATTACAAAAATCGCACCATAACAATAGTTGTTATTCTCTTTCTCTTTCACCATTCGCGCTATACTTAATCACACTGGTGTTTTACTACCAACAGAAACACTAACAATGTGATGCAAATATCTTACTAATTAAATTTGATTTAATTCTAACTCATTTCGCAATATGACAAAACAATATGGAAATTAATTATTAATATATATAAATTTAATATTTGGGTTCTAATTTCAAATACGTTTGGATTATTAATAATAGGTTTTTTTTTTTCAGTTTCACGCTGTAACCCACACGCAGCAGGGTAGGTCGATTTAATCTAGTGTTAAGACACTCCGTTTCCCACTTTCCGCCCAATCTTTCGATTGATTGAGTGGCGAAACTTAAAAAAATATAATAAAATGAAAATGCATTTTCACGAGTGAGGATCGAACTCTCAACCGTCGTATTACAGTCGCACCCCTGCGCCACGACGGCCTTAATAATAGGTATGATGTGCTAAAAATGATGTTTCATAATCACAATAGAGTTTTAGAAAAGTAAAGTTTTAAAAAAGGCCAGTCGCGGCGCGAAAGCACAAGCGTGCAATTGTTAATGCAATAGGTTGTGAGTTCGATTCCCGCCCGAGGAAATGAAATATTTAATATTTTCATTTGTCCGCTCTGATGTCGAGGCAAAAATTCAACACGCAAACGCCCCTAAAATTCGCCGGAAATTGTTTAAACACTAGTCTCCCCTTGCCTACCGTGCCTCGAGATACATATACGATACAACGTGAAACTGAAAAAGAAAGATCAAACGTTTGATTTCAAACAAACACCATATTATAATTATATAGTAGACAATTCACTAATATTTTCTATCACCGATTAAACTTACAAAGGTCGAATGTTAAATAGTGAGTAAAACATGACATAAACGTATCGAACGTCTAATGAAGGCTGATACGAATTGATGTATCGATTGTTTCATTCCTCGTTGAGGCAGGTCGAGTCCAGCGCCAAGTGGGTTGTCCAAATTTTCGCATCTCTACCGTAGTAATAAGATCGAAATTTCTGTTAAGCTCATTTGTCCAATGTATTCCAGACGAATTGCCTATAGAAACAGCCAATTCGTATAATGGTTTCGGCTAAAGAGGAAAGTGCGTCTGCAGGATGTATAAAATCTTTGGATGCGTTTATTTATGTTCATTTGTTTTCAATTCGTGAAGTAATAAACATAAATTATATAATGATTTTAAATATGTTAATACCAAATTGATGAAAGATTAATTTAAGAAGTTAATCTTTCGTAATTAATCTAATTTATTTTCTGAAACTCTATGTTTTCGTCAATATTTAGCACTTTTTGCTGGTAAGTTGCCTAGTCGGGGCACGGCCTTGTATAATTGGTGCAATCGATTTCCACATACCTTCCAGCGTTAATTCACCGAGATTTCGGCTACACTAGAAAATAGATTATTCCTATCTACCGTATATCAGAGCAAAACCGCTGCAAATCCAAAATGGGCCGTACTAATTCGTAGCTCCGACCGGCCTTAGCGTAGAGGCTGCGTGGCCAAATCAAGTTTGCTGTGGTGCATCCCTTGATAATTTGTTCTAATTGAAATTCGAGTCATTGACATGGTCAACCGACTTAATCGAATATCCCAGAGTTCTCTCGTATGTCTGGCTCCGACGTGCCTGCGAGCTTGCCACATGCACAAGGGAAAAATCTAGTCGTATGTGATATGTCAAATCTTACTTATCAAATTAAGTTTGAAGTTATATGGATAATTTGACAAAATTTTATAAGAATAATCAGGAAAATTAAAAAATAAAATTTGTTTTTTTGTATAAAGAAATTTTAAGATATAAACAAATTGTGTGAACTAAACAGAAACAGAAAATCAAAAGGTATAAAAGTATACAAAATTTACTTATTAAATATTATTTAAAAAGTAGACTAACCATTCAAAACGCGATATTATTTTCTTACTATCGTGTATTGAGTACTTCATCATACTTGAACATTAAACATTACATACTACTAAGTTGCCTCAATAAAAAAAATAATCACAACCAAAAATATATAATATCGTCACCATTAAAAAGGCTGCCATGACAAAGTTGACCGATTAAGTGTTTTTGTCGCTTATGATTTATGTGTCGCTTCCGAGAGACAAGCTGATTACCGATAAGTATCATCAAAAAAATGGCGGCGAAAACATTTTATATTAACGACGTCGCCATTCACGCTGCGGCAACTTATTTAAAATTGCAATAAACGGTGAAAATATCATCATAGTTTATTATAATTTTGAATCGGTTAAAAAAAACCGAAAACCGAACTAGAACACGTTCCGCGGAAAGCGAAACCCCACTCGAACACATGTTAACAATTCAGAGGTGAATAGAGTGGAGTAATGTTTGTCGGTAAAAGTTGCGGGAGCCCGTCCCGTCCCGTCCCGTCCCGTCACGCCGGCCTAACAGGTTGCCAAATTTGCCACTATTTTTACGTGTCCCGCTCAGTGATGTGACGGCACACCTGTTGTTTACTGAATTAAACAAAAACGCCGCGCTGTCAATACCGGATAAAACCTATTTACAACTCTATGTTGTTTAATCTCTATGGATGGCTAAACCTCGCGTTTTATCTGCGGGATTTATGTTGACCTAACCTTTCAACTTTGTATCATCTATTGGTGTATAGCTTTAGGTGTGTACGTGTGGAAGAAGTGTACGAATAACTTTTGTTAAGAGTAATTTCTACTGAATTGAAGGAATGATGTTGGCACTAAAAAAATACAATTTAGTATTTAGTAAATCTCTTTACAATGAAATACTGAGTTATTTACTCCTACAAAATTCATCTATTAGGCTGAAACTATTTGCTATTTAGTTGTATAAAAAAAGCAATTGAAAAATGAAACTAAACTCAATAATTTTGTTTCCATTTAAATCCGTGAGCGAAAACAAGCTGATTCACACACAAACCTTTAACACAAAAACGTTTTCCTAATCGACAATCACAAAAATGTATTTAAATCACACATATGAGTGAAATTTAAAAGCGACCCATCACTAGCGTGGCGCAGCACTGTTGATCCGGGCGGGCCAATTAAACGGTTTTTACGCAGCCACATATTTGCACCGATAATACTGTGCGTGTCCCGGCGCCGCCATTTTTAGACCACTAGTTGCGTTTTAATGAATGAACTTAAATGTGTTCGTTTGTTGGGTTGCGAAATGTCATATGATATTTTGAGGTTCTTTTTTTATGTGGAATCTTTATTGGTTTTAAAAAATAGAGGCGTGAATGAATGAGGTGTTTTAATTTTTTTTGGAAATCAGCTTCACCATGTATCCCGCCCACAGCAGAGTAGGCAGAGGGAATCTAGCGCTAAGACACTCTGTTCCCCACTTTCCGCCGAGTTCTGGAAGCGGAACCCAACGCCGCGCTTTCCCTCAACACCAGAGCAAGAAAATGAAAATAGAAATGTAAATAAACATTTACTTTCCTCGAGTGGTGATCGAACCCACAATCAGCCCATTTTACAGTCACACTTTTTTGCATTCTTAAGTTACATGTGAAAGGTTAATAAATATTTTTAACTGTTTTTAAATGAATTTAAACGTATATCTAGGTACGTCGGATTTGCGAATTGTCATTTATGAAATTTGCAGGTATTTTTTTTGTTACTTAAAAAATATTACAGTAGTAAGTAAGGATTTTTAAATTAATTATATTATTATTTTGTTGTATTCTTCTTAAAAGATATTAATATTTTCCACAGCAAACTTAATATGCCGATTCGTTGTCATAACTACTTATATTACGTGCCTAATAAAATTATTTGGAATTTCTATAAAAATAAGAAAATTTAACTCGTTTGTGTATAAAATGTATAATAAGTGAAGCGTTATAATTATAACACTTTTTAATATTTGATTATGGGAAAAAAAATGTTCACCAATAATTACTCATAATAAAATAAACGGCAAGTGCTCAGCATTTTATATTCAGCTTATACCCACCATTGAAATGTTTAAGAGCATTCGACAAGTATAGAAGCCTTTGCCGACTCGTTCTCATAACATCTTGTGAAATACTTATATTTTATACTGTGTTTTATGAAATATTTAATATGGATTAGTCATGGATACGACGCCAGTCGTGGCGCGGGGCCACAGTGTGACTGTAGACTCTTTGTATCTGTAGACTGTGTAGGTTGTGGGTTCGATTTCCACTCGAGGATATGAAATATTTAATATTTCCACTGTGCTCGCTCTGGTTTCGAGGCAAAGCGTGGTTTTGTGTTACGCCTATCAAAACGCGATGCTTCTAGAATTCGGCGGAAAATGGGAAACGGAGTGTCTTAATAATAAGTTTCCTCTGCCTTCCCCGCGATATGCGGGATATAGCGGGAAATTAATAAAAAAATCTATTATTTAAATATTTAATATTCAATCACTATGGAACTGACCAAAATTAAATAAAAATTGATTTAACTTAACTTCAAAGCTCTAAAAGAAACAATAAAAATGTTTTATATTAATAATTTCATCATTTTTAAGATTTCAATGTGGCAGGTGGTGCGACAAAGGCTACTGGAAGAAATGCACGAAGTGGAAAACAAGTATTTCCTTTACCCTTTTAAATATTCCCACAAAGACTGTGGGTCTTTGAGAGCGACGCATAGAAAGTACTGAGTAATGATAGCTTGGGATGTGGTGATGGGTTATCATCAAATAAGTTAATACTTTTTTAACTTTAGCGTGCCACGTGGCTTTGCTCGCGTGAACGTATTGTTATATTATAGCCAAATTATACTAATCTTTACTTATATTGTATTGCCCGTGTGTTATTCTGCTGTATGAATTTAGCTGAAAAGTTTCATCTAAATCCGTTCAGTAAGTGAATGTGGAACAAGCGCGTTCTAAACTATCACATTTATTATATTAGTAGGAAGTATTTATTAAAAAAAGATAATTTCTATAAAATATATCTTTTCAATTGACTATTTTTGTTTACGAGATAATTCGATTTTATCCCTTTCAACCCTATATATTTCTCGCATTTATAAGAGGACATTATTAATTTTTAACACAATACTTGTTGAGTAGCGGAACTAATTTAAGTATTTTTCTAAGTAAAGTAACCCAAAACTATCGCGTTTAAAATCAGATACTAGTTATTACATTGTGTTATAGTAGGATACGATAAAAAAATTAATAAAAGACTTATTAATATTAAATGTATTTTTTTTTCATTATTTTTCACAGCAAAACGTAGTTTAATTGGACCATTTTAAAAAACAAAAGTATTTTTACTGTTTCTTTTCAAAAAGGCAAAATATTAATGAACAAAAATAAATATAAAAAAATATATAAAAAAACACGCCTATAGGCTAGAACGAAACAAGCTTTGAAATTGCATCAAAAGAAAAAAAAATTGAATGAAATGCAATCAAAGTGAATTGGTAAACCACGAGAGGAGGCCCGAAAGACAGTTACTGAATGATCGGACTCACAGCACCGCACGCCGTGTCGCCCCTCGCAATCGGTATTTCATTAATCTGGAGATCATCTTCAACTGACTGACGATACCACGTCGGGTGTCACGCGCAGAACAGCAAGTGTCCATCGCCGGCCACCACCGCGTCCCTCACGGGATATTATACTCTATAACATTTTATTAAATCGTAGAATCCAATAATGTGTGTCACGTGTCCGGTGATTTTTTAATTGAATATTCGTAAACAATTTAAAGGCAATCACAGTATGGAAACCACTATATAAAGCTGCAAACACGCCAATTTAAATGTTAACGTCACAGGTCTATCAGCGTGTCAGTTAAATCGGTGAAATGATGAATTAAATTCCATGTAAAATTCGATACCCGCGACAAATGGACTGAACCAATTATAATATCAAAGTTTGCGAACGATCGGACGAGCCGAGCCGAGCTGTCACTTGTATAGCTAATATATGAACTTGTATATATATTTTCAGCTTTAAACGGCTTACTCTTATTACCGATGGATAAAATTAAAAATTTCGTTTTGATGTAGGCGCATCGGAGTGATGTTTACAGAGAATATTCGATAACAATAATTTTATATCCGTAATTTAGATTTTTTTTATTGTTTATTGTTTTTGGATCAATATGTATTCTCTATGATATACGGGAATACGATTTTTATTAAAATAAAATTGACATGTTTTCTATAGAAAAAAAAAATACAATTTACGTTGGCTACTGCCGTCATTGTGTATATTTTACATTATGGTAAGAAAATCAAGAAAAAAAAAGGTGTATACATGAGCGTATAATTAATTATAGGCAATGCCAATAGAAGGGCCATGGAGCCATAGAGCGTTTCATATACGCGTAATTCCAAAAATAATCGATCCGCACCCCAGTGCATTAACAGTCTGGTGCGATGGGGAGTCATCGGCCAAATTTTTATTATGCATATTTTTTAATTTTATTTTTTTCACCCCCACGCCGCTGGGTGACTGCACGTGCCAGTATTAAATCAATACCGTCCGAGGCGGCTTATTCTTTTTGCTAGAACGGGGCGAACGTTCTGTTCACCTTCTGAGCGCGTGTGCCTCTAATGGAAGGTCGACGTTATGAAATCCACTCACTATATTCGAAACATAGGCTCATATATTTTGCATCCATTTTTAGTGACCTCGGCATCCTATAGGTAAGGTCGGGTGGCATATGTTTTAGAGATGAAAATTCGCCTCTTGCAACGAAACCTTCGACCCGCACCGTTAGTTTCTAGCTTCATGAAAATTCGGGAGTTCCATTATTCATTTTGGGCCACTGAACGTCAAAGGAGTTCCGCGTCTTCCAAAAAAAGTAAAATATATCTATCTATGGTAGCCAGTAGCCTAGTACCTAGAACTGTTACAATTTGGAATATCAATTATGTCACAGAATTATATACATATTAGCCTGTCCAATAACATAATAGTGCATATTTCTTTTTTTTTGCTCGACTGTGAAGTGAATCTTTACTTCAATTACCAATTAAATCAATAATATAAGCGGTTATGTTATGAAAAGTTACATATGCCTATGTACCCGCCGTACGAGTATCTTTTATCGTCAATGGTCACATCCGCCTAATCGCGTGAATTGACCCTTGAACGCGTCGCGACTATTTGTCGTTGGGTCTGTAAAATTTGCGCGGCCATCAGTTTTATGTGAATTGAAAAATAATAAACTAGCACGTGAAATGTAATAGTTGACAAAAACTGTACATTTCCTACTACATTTTGATTAGCAAAATTCCATTTTAAATTAAATCAAAATTAAAAATTAATTTAGCTTCAAACTGTATTCCGCATACAGCACGGTAGGCCGAGGGAATCTAGTATTAAGACTCTCCGTTCCCCACTTTCTGCCGAACATTTCGAGGCATAGGGTGCTGTTCTGTAACAGAACTCAACGCTAAGTTTTTGCCTTGCCGCTAGAGCGAAGAAATGTTTTTTGTTAATAAATAATAATATATTCCCTCGAATGGTGATCGAACTCACAACCTTCGTGTTACAATCTCGTACCCCAGCGCCTTATTTACTCTCACTATTAAGAAAATAAATAAAAAACAACACAATCGATAAAGAAAAGGACGCTTATTGTGCATGTATGAATTATTTTATATTCAAGCCGTGCAGAAATTGAGGTAAAAAAAAAATAATGTCACAGTTATAAGAATCGGTTTTGGCGGCAAGAAAATGTCAGGTCGCTATTACGCGGGGACTGGAGGTGGATAAATTATTCGTGTGGACGACGATCGAGATTCATTTCTTCAATATCTAATAAGTGGTTACTAAACCAACCCTGGATAGGTTTAACCCCTGAAGCATGATAGAGCTATCGATGTTTATTGACTATTTATACTTGGTTTATTTGTGGTTTCGTTTTATGTGTATGTAATTTTTATTATCAATTATTTAATTAATGAAAAAGATTTTTCGCTACTCAGACGAAGAATATTACAAAATAAATTGTTATGTTCATTATCTCTTAATTGGCTTGATTTAATTTATTTATTCCTGCTTATACGTCCGTTCAGACAAAAATACAAAAGTATTTATTAATAACATACATATAGGGAAACAAGAATGCGACTGTTGTTGAGTGATGGATTTCCACTCGAAGAAAAGAAATGTTAACATTTTCATTTCCTCGCTCTGGTAATGAGGCAAATGGCGGCGTTGAGTTCCGCCACGTAACACGCAATGTCTCACAATTTCGGGAATACAGTAGAGAAAGAAAGTGTCTTAATGGATAACATAGTGCTTTATCACCAAGTTCCCAGGTTCCCTCTGCCTACCCTGCCATATGCAAGAATACAGCGAACAGGAGAAAAAATAAATAAAATAAAAACAGATATTTGAAATCAATCGATGTCGATAAAAATTGCCTAGGTTGGTCTAGTCGTCGTTTGATTCGAGCAGAAATGCTATTAGAGATAATTCGATAATGAGAACTGCATGTAGCCTTGTTTAGTACAAATTACTAACAACTATCGAATTTGGAAAGCGATATTTGCAAACATTTTACTTGGATTGCCTTAACTAGGTAAAAATATATAAGAAATGTAGAAGAGTTAATATAAAATTTCTCATTCAGATTAAGTTTATACATGAATATAGAATTGAAGAATTTGAATTGAAAAATGATGTACATTCTAGCCGATCCAGCGTCTTTTATTGATCTTTTAACTTCTGACTAGGGGCACGTGGTCGATATCTTTTCTAATTTTTATCGAAATTATTAGCTCGCTATATTTGTATTTTTTTATCCGCTACTTAAATTAGGCTTTGACCTCGACGTTATTGTCTCTAGGTATTATTTCTAAAGTATATTTAGGACAACGATGTTTATTTAGGGTGGAGAAGGGAGTGTCTTAACACTATGTTCCATTTGTCTACTCTGCGATACCCCGTGTGGGGAATATAGCGGCAGAAAAGATGAAGAGAAAAAGCTCTATATTCTCTGTTTTACGTTAATTTAGATATACTAAACTACGAGTGGGTCTGTCTGTCCAGAACTAGGAAATAGAAATATTATTTTAAAATACGCATATAAAATGAAATTAAAAACATTTTATCCATTATAAATATATCTTCATCAGGGAGTCATGGAGTTAAAGCAAACATACATGTTAAAATTTAAGTTTATTTTTCATGGGACAGTCAGTCTGGGTCATGTGATGTAAAATAAAGACACAAGGAGGCAGTACGACGAGCCAAAAATTTCTGAGCAGCGGTAGAGTGCCGCAAATACTGAAATACAGTTTCCTTTTAGCTTTTTTCATTGGGATAGATTTAAAAATGAGTTATTTAGCTGTTAAAAGACTTTTGTTCGTTCCACGTTAAGATTTGTTACCAATTTAGTCAAAAACTGTTTCAGTGAAATTTATTAAAGAATTAGGGGTAAAATTAGTTCTGTTTTTTGTGCCAATAGAAATTTTTTAGCCAAGTGGCTGCCTCTCACTTGAACTATATAAATGAATATTTATTTTATATTATTTTAATATATTTAGGGAAAATTGATTGATTATTTTAATATGGCTGTACTTTTACACTTGATAAATCATAATTTTAATCTTTTAGTATTTCATTGGATTCTGCTCGCAAAGAAATCGTTTAAAAAAAAAAGTTAAGTTATTTCATATGTAGGTATTTAGGTAGACAGTAGGTAAAATGTGATTTTCCCGCGTAAATCCTATTCCGTCAGAATTCTGGCATAAAAAAATACCTTTCATCCACAGCTCACTCTATCTTTCAGTGAAAATCAGTTCAGCTGTTCCCGAGATTAGCACTTACAAATGGAAAGACTGACAGATTGAAAATTGAAAATTGTTTCCCTGTGTTTTGGCATCTTGAAAAAACCTATATACCCTGGTTTTTACCAGGGTATATAGTACATGGACCGATACTTCAATTTTATAAGATTTATCTTTTTATATTCGATGTTTACCTAATATAAAGAGGTTTCAATAAATAAATAAACTTTGAATATATTTTTTGCTTTTTATAGCAATATATCTATGTAGGCGTGTATGTCCAAGATTTGGGGAATATAACTATTTTTTTTTTATTCAAAAAACGCAACCAACAACTCAACAAATATAAGTAAGCCAAAAAGTTTCACATGTCTTAATCATTAAAGAGTAAAAAAATCTAAATAACAATAGGAACTAATGATTGAATTTTAGCAATAGATACGTCGACTTAGATTTTATCAATCAAACTTTATATAAATAAAATGGGTAAAATATATATTGCGTTGTATTAAACAATATCGTTCTTACAATACGTACCTATCCACTATAGTATATTTCATAAACCAACAATCTAATAACCAAACGACGGTTCCCCAAAAAAATTTGGCCACGCAAAAAAAAAACAACAAAACAAACTCCACAACAGAAGTAATTATAAATTCAAAAAAACATTTTTTAAATGGCTGCATGGGAATCGATAGCGCGACCCTCGCCGCGGAGGTCGCCTCCGCAGCTCATTTTGCTCGACGTGTGCGCAGAGAGGCAAAACCGGCGTTTCGCGCATACACTTTACGTCACCCCCCGAGTTATATTTCACATTAAATTCCCCCTCCCCCCATTGTTCATTCGCACCCATTACAATTATTCCGAGCGGGATATAAAACAAGCAATCTATACGGACCTATCTAAATACAGCGAAGGGGTAACAACACTAACAGATTACGAAAATAAAAAATAAATAACTTTTTCTTTTTTTTTTTTGATATTTCTGCAGCTGGTTGTTACGATTTGGGTACTTTAAAACCAGGTGGTGGGTAGTATGTTTTTGTTTAATAAGCTTCGATGTTATAATAGGTATTTAATGTTGGTTGCTTCAACAATATGTATTTATCAATCAAAACTGCAATATATAGAGTAGTATGCAAATGAATCTTAATCGTAACCGTTTAACGAATTTTGATTTAAATAAAATAAAATAATAAATTTATTTATTTAATTTATATATATACAGCCAAAAGCGCCAAAAAATATACGCAAATATAATTTTTTTATTTCTGTATCAATATATACAACTCCTTATCTAAAATAGTATGTGATATATATATATTACAATAGTTTTTTGTTTATTTAGTATGATATGTGTGTATGTTTGTTTACACTCACTATTCACTATAAAATAAATTTCCCAACTCAAAGATTGCCTGGAACAAATAACTGATTACCGATAGGATCGCCTTTTCTGCTTTTTTATATTCTTCTTAAATATTAAATAGTGCTCAATAAAGTGTAAATACATATCTCTATAAATGCGCATGAGTAGTTAGTTACATTTTCTATAACGATAATAGTATTAAACATTAAAATAATCGCATATGTTAATAATAAAAAGAAATGAACAGTTCCTTGTATATTAATGTTATATAAAAATCGATAAGTAGTTCCGCTAAAAAAATATATAATTAATATCGATTCAGTGAAACGCCACGCACAATTAGGCACCTGTTGTTACATTTTATAATTACTAAATCACTCGTATAACTATTTGCAAGAAATAAAGTTAAGCTTTCATAATAAAATATATAATATATTAATAATATTTTTTTCCAGGTTATTTATATATGTAGATATTGAATAGGTTTTTTAATATAACTATTACCATATGGAGTTTTGATTTTCATTTCTACTTTATTTTGGAACATGTAAATTTTTGATATTTATTTTTATATACAAAACATCAAAACATACGTATATATTTTAAAATTCACGAAATACAGAAATGGTCTAAATAAATTCGTGGCATCTTTACTAGGGCGGGCTTACAACACAAGGTTTCTAAACGCTTTCCTTTGCCACAGAATTTACATGCTAAATCCGATTTGCATCGGATGTACGTTTAGCTACAGCCCGACTCTCAAAGGCAACTTGTATTCTTTACAAAGCATGAAATGTTTATATCAAATTTTATAGTAAGTAGTAGGTAAGTACGTAAATCGTGGAGAAATTATCGTTTGCCTTATAGAACATAATTTGTTGAAAGACTGTTTTCAACAATTGTAAATAGAATTTAAAACTCATTATTCCCAACGGAACTGAATAAAAATAATGGCAACATACACACAGCCATACACCGAGGCACAGAGCCAGCGGCGCCAGCAAATCGCATAACAAGCAAAATAAAAAAAATAAAAAAAAAACCTTCCCGTTAAAATCATCAAAACGCACCACCTAAATACGTCCATAGTGCGAGCTGAAGTAAAATTAGCTGCATAAAAAAATAGTAGTTTTATTGCCCCGCGGAGGCATTCAGGCAGTGTCTCACTAATTCACAGAAGGGCTGAGAGCGCGAGTTTCACACTTACGTGAATCAGTGCGTGAGCTAAGTAAATTCATAGTGCTCCAACCGCCGGACTAATTTAATGAGAGGACCTTTTCAGCGGGCCGCGCCCCGAGAGCGTCATACGTCGCATTAAAATGAGATTTAACACTGAAATGTCATAATTAAGGCACTACAGCGAACCGATCCGCCCTCCCCCGGCCCTCCTCCGCGCCCTCCCCGCGCCCCCGCACCGGTGCCAGCTTTGAGAACAGCTACTCCGTTATTGTGACTCGGCACCTATAAGAAACCTTGATTTGTAACTCGGGCATGCGAGAATTTTTAATAGTGTATCTACAAAACTGGCTATTCGTATATTTCAAAATTTCAGTTATCTCTCGTTATAGACGTGATGACGACGTATGTATGTACTCACACGCCTGTCATAGGTTACATACGAAGAGAAATATATATATATATATATATATATATATATATATATATATATATATATATATATATATATATATTTGATTAGTTTCAATTGTTCTTTAAAAACTTTTGAACAAATATAAGTTACAAAAAATGAATTTTCATTTGTAGCACCGCCCGGAACGGTTACCCTCGCGTTACATACAACACGTCGAAATAAATGACAATCTGTGTACGAGAGTAAATAAAATTAAACGTTTCTCACAAATCTTTTGACAGAGACACCACCGTCGCACATTATCGCCGGCGCCGTAACCACCGCGCTCTCGCACTCCACGTAGTCGAGGGCGGCGCGCGACACGCGACTCGCGGCTCACAAACGTTTCACAACTATTATCTGGCGCGAACGACTCACGACGCAAAGCTTTGCCGCTCTCAATGATCCACTAGCACGACTGACGCCGGGGTACAGAGGAACCACAAATTAAGAGACAATTCACACCACTAGGTGAGCGTGTAATTTCTAGCTCCCGGCGACGGGGTACATTGTAGCGCCGATGAAAGGGTGCAGTCGGCGCTATTAAAACTTACAGCGATACGCGCGAATATAAAAAAACGTATCGTAGACGGCGCGGATAAAATAAAAGCGTTGCCACACGAAGAAAATGAAAGGGGTAATTGCGGCTGCGGCCACAAACACGACGGAGTGCTAAACTAAAAGAAGCTGTTAGCGTTTAAGTCGTGTAACAATCTGAAAGGCAACATGTACTGGCGCACTGGTGTCTGGTATTTATTCAGGGGCTGGTTGCCGCTAAAAGCTTTACCTATGTTTGATATTTTTAAAGACGGGAAATGTACAAGTTAATGCCTGAGGTCTCTTTGACGGGCGTATATGGAGCGGAACATTTAAGTCGATGTCGTACCTCTTGATCTTGTCTCGCGCGGATGTTTCAATATTGAAAAATATTATACGAGCACTTACCGCGCCTCGCCTTGTAAATATATCATTTGAAACTTACCTGAAAAAATGGAAAATGTTAAATTAGTTTCATTGTTAATATGTATGAATAGAGCTCTTTTCTAATTATTATTATTTGGTTTTTTTTTAAACATTTTTATATTATGAATCTGCAATATTTTGTTTTTATGTGTGCAACATGCATCCTTTATTGAGAAATGTTTAAAAAGTAATAAAAATTGATAAATGTAATTTTCTTAATGTAAATAAACAACGATAAGTTAATTTATACTGCATATTCATGTTAATGTAAAAACAAAGCACTTTCTTAGTTACAATCTATTTTCTTAATATTCTCCATATATTCTCTTTTGGTACTACTACTTACTAACTTAGTGACAGACAGGTAACGAGCAAAAGCGACGGGGCATAGGAAGTTGAAATTTGGCCCGTTGTTCCTTTAGAATTGTAGAAGAGCATTATGAGATAAATTTTCGTAAATCCTATTGGAACAGGGGAAAACGTGATGCTACGTTACGGCTGCAGTTTCAAATCAATACGGGTATAAGCTACTTACAAAACATTGAGAAATGAAATCTAAAAAAAAAAATTATAATAACAAAATTTGTGAATTAAAAGCAGTTTTAAATTTAAATACATCTATATACCTATCGGAAATATATTGTAGATGTTTCCGAACAAAAACAGAGTAAGTATGAACATTGTAGGTGAAATGTCATAATTACTGCAATGCACCCTACATTGTAGTAATAATAACTGATAAACTTTAATTAAATAAAGAATTACATTTTAACTGTATTTGTGTAGGTAATTAAAGGTCTACATTTTTATTATTTTCCTTCACAAGCTCAATTAATATCGTATAACATATTTGCTCTTGAAAAATAAAAATATATTTATTAAATCATGGAATTATATAGAAATTGAACTTTTTATATCCTGATGAGTTGATATATTGGTCGATCTTAGGTTTATGAAAGGGAAAAAGCCAGAGAAAAGCCAGAGACGGCTCTGACGGAAAGAGGACGAACGATGATGATGAGTAGTATCTCCACAGTACTCGTAGGTTTTCACTGTCTATTGAATAAGAAAATTACGGGATAGGGTTATAAGCCTTATACTTTACAAAGTACATTTTGAACGCTGCCAGCGAAAAGTCCTTTTAATTCATTTTACATATTTTTTAAAACGACACATGACGAAAAAGGACGATAAGTTTTTCGTCTATGGTATATCCAGTTGATGCACTTGAATTATGGAAGTAAACCCGATTGGGATACTAATTTTGCAATAAATAATAAATGTATACATCTTTTGATATTCTGTTGAAGTCTTCAAAGTAACAAAAAGACCCGGTCTTGCCAAACACTTCGTCTCCGTGAATTGTGTCAAAAAAGCGTTATAATGGAGTCGTAAATCATGATTTCTGCGCCTAATTAGTCCTCGTATTTAAATGCACAAAACTTTATTACCCACTCTGTTTTTCGCTTTAAATACTCCAATATATAATTCGGTCGAAACTAAATGGACGAGTTGGAGGCGAAACGCGATGTGCTGTTGATAAGATTCGATAGTATCAAAGACTAAGTGACATGACTGTATACACCTATGTATGTATGTAATTGGATGAATTTTAAATAAAAATATATTTATAAATTATTCCTTTGTCCGCGCTCAAAGAATCCACTACTATCTGTAAGATGGGCCGGGCTCTATATAATTAGACCAATTTAAATCTTAATTAATATTAATTGTCCGACGTCGGAACGAATCTGTCGTAAAGGACAATCGGGGAAAAAAGGTCTTAGCGTTTTATTATATTACCGAAAGGAAATGTCTTAAGAAATTATAGTATGAATAAATTCGGCCAGTGTGAGTGACGGAACGCGTCACGTCACGGCGCGACTCCACAGCGTCCCTCGCTTCGAGGCGCACTCTGCACGTTCGAGGGACGCGATTCGCTTCTCAGAGTTTTTTACTCGAGTGTACAGTAAAATAATACTTGCCTCTACACGAACCGGGCCCATTGTTGTCGTTTAAATATAAAATGATGCCCCGTAAGTTCTCTTAACGCGGATGTTATCATTTATTATTCTATTACATTACTTAGTCATTTCGAAGTTGGTATATGTTGTGAGAGAGACGGCCGACGCGGCTCAACGCAGCATTATGTTATTCATTTACTATGTATTACTATGTCAAAGGCAACCTCGCGACGTTTGTTGCCAGTTTGCTCCTTAAACTAGGACAGTTCCTAATAACAATAGGAGCTGGCGGATATTCGGTAATTTTATAGTCACGTTTGAAGATCTAACAATCTCCTCGAAAATAGTGACAGCGCGAGTACGGTTCGTCACTGACACTTGCCGTGCACAATGCAGTGGAGTGTTTGCTTAATTCTAGATAGAAAAACTAAATCTCCCAAGTTCATTACCCCCGTTCCCTTAATCATATTAATGCACGGGGCACCTGCACATCGCTTAGGTGCCTATTATTCTCACAACAGAGAAACGAAAGGGGTTTCTGGGTACGTTACGAAAAAATGCATGAATTTACGTAAGTCGACTCGGCGACGACGCACGGGGGAACTCGGCACGCGACGGAGAGTCTTACCGCACAGACAATAAGGGCGCCCGTCAACCTGGACAGGTAAAGGCCCGCGTCGACGACCCTACGCGAGGATAATTTATTTTTATTTCGTCATAAATATTAATGAGATTATCCCGCATAATGTAAATGTCCGCGATGTTGGCAAACGAATATTATTTATTGTAAAGTTTTCAATATTAATTTTTTCAACGTACCTATAGTATATACTTAGCGCCCGGCGATACGTGACATTGCGACATCATATACTACAACCACAAATCCTTATGTATGTATGTACGTTTGCGCATTTATACTAAAGAATTACCTATACGGACGGCGTCGACAGATATTTTTGTGACTCAGACCGCCGGTGAGTAATTAACTTGAGACTTGAAAGTTTTAATTATAATTCAAATTACCATGAAATTATAACTGACAAGCATAAATTACGCAAGTACAAATTAGACCGACAATAAAACACTAAGCGCTTTTTTGATGAAAATCTTAAAAGTTACAATGTTTTAATCACTTCGGCTTTAACAATGTTAAAATAAAAAATTAAAAATGAATTTTTTTTTTAATTAAACACTTGACTGTCCCGGAGTGAAATGTTAATATTATAATGATATATAATAAGCGAACACATTCTGTGTTTAAAATAAACGTAAATATAACATCTGAAATTGCAATAAAAGTAAACAGATATGTATGAAAATTTATTGGATTCTCGAAACGTAATTGAGTTTTATTGTAGTAAAAAATATATATAAATACAAGTATAATATGCAATTACGCGCAATAAAATATTGGTTATAATACATAGGTATTTTTCCGTTTACAGCATTCTTTGTAGGGCAACGATCAAATAAATATGTTTCACGTCTGTCCGGGACCCTTATTTAAGTGAACGTAGGGAACATAATCCTACGTCGATGGTTTCATAGTAATACAATTTATTGATTATGTTAAAACCAGCAAAAAATACATAATTGTTTCTCAAATTGGAAAGAAAAGGTTATATATTTATATGTAGTTTAATATAAAATAAAGAAGCGTGCTTTTTACTAACTTATAATATAATAAAATATAGATATTTTTATGTATCGTTTAAACGTGTTTCTTATTATTTATTTCTGAGTAATATAAAGTAGTCAATTGTGTGTTTATAGGAATATGTATTTGTTGTGTTTGTTTGTTCACTGTTACACAATTTCGATGTACCTACAATGTATAATTTCAGTTCGGTTCGTAATCTTGTTATTCCTACTGTAGGTAACAGTGCCTAGTGGATGTAGATATATATTTTTGCCTCTAATGTTCACGTGCCTATAGGTGAATCTATTCAAAATTTAACACATAGAAAACTATTAAAATATTATATTAATATAAAAGATCCCCTGTTTTTTTTTCAATTTTATGCTATAGCTTGCATGTAGCAGGGTCGGCAGAGAAAGCATAGTGTTCAGTCACTCCGCTCCTCACTTTCCGCTGAATTCTGGAGGCAATGTGTGTTGAGTGGTTAAAGTCAACGTTGCGCTTTTCCTCACCTGAGCGAAGAAATGAAAATATTAAATGTTTCCTCAAGTGGGAATCGAATCCACAATCTGCCGCGTGTACAGTCACACGATTGTACGCGCGCCACGACTAGCCTCACTCATTCAACGTATTAGCCATAGAAGGCAATGCCAATAGCAGCTGTATAAATATTTTTATTTTCTATATATAAAAATATAGAGCGGTATCTCTGTGAAATTAGTATGTCCGAACACTATCAAATGCATTTCTAGTTTCACGCTGTATTCCCATAACAGGGTAGGATGAGAAAGTCTAGTGTTAAGACACTCCGCTCCCCATTATCTTGTTAACAGAAAATGTTCTTAAAAATAATATTGCGTTCTCAATTTTGTTTTATAAATATTGTAAACTTATAAAATATTATATTAATCAGTTCACCGGGCCCCCAAACAGTACTTACAGGGCTTAGTGAGGACAGGTGCAGTTTTTATAGCGGACACGGGAAGCAGGCGCTATTATCGACGTAAGACAATATAGCAAGGTCGGTTGCAAATGATATATATATAATAAACGTTGTAGTGATTAATTTTTACTAATTTTTAACTCTACTCTATGACAGTAAATGGGATAATTGAAATGTAAATGATACAGATACTTTTATTATAAATAAAATGAAGCTTTATTATAAATAAAATTTACAGTATATTTTTATTTTTTTTTTATAATTTAAAATTTTCTGGTAGTATATACCTATATTATACAGGTATCCACTTAAGAAAAATACATGTATTTCAATATAAACCATAAATATATCAAGTATATTTTATCCCGTACAATATGGGTATTACAGCACAGCCTACCTATATCATACAGACACAGTGCCCGTATTCGCATGGCAACATCGCTGTGAAAGCTATAATTATAACAATTAAGAAAAGTAGTCGGGAATAAAATGTTGCAATTAAATACGAGGCGACTGGAGTGGCAGAAGTGGCACGAGTTTGATACGAAATAATAGGCCGAACTAAAACCACGGTATTAACTAAGTGATATATAACTAAATTAGCAATGTTAGCATTTGTTTTTATGATTTTATACGTCTCTTTAGGTGTTTATAACGTATACACTTAAACTGTGACGTATCTACAGTAAAGTATGAAAAAAATCTGCGTTAAATTATAGCAGCTTCGATTTTACACTAAGTTAACTTAAGGGATAAAAAATGATGATAAAATTCAAATAAGAAAGACAGATAAGAAAGAGACTATACGGCGATAACAGGCTCTTGTCCACACCAAGTGCACAGTACATTCAAGCTGGCATTACACTAACAGTACCTAAATATAGCCAATTTTTTTTTTGAATTTATTAATTTGAAAATTATTAACTAACATTCAAAGACGAAAATAACAAATCTATATACCCATCGAAATCAAAAAAAAATCACAATTCAAAAAATAAAAGGCAAAATTAAATATATTTCAAGAAATGTATCAGACATACACACATACGAACACAAGGCGCACTGACTGACAGTTTGTTAATCTATACTGTGTAGCTCTCATCTCGAGAGCACTCGTGGTGGCAGCCGCGCGTGCGCGATCTACAACTCTATTAGCAAGCAGTGCGTCGTCACTCCCGCCGGCCCCGTCTGCCGGTCTGCCTGTCTGGCCTCACTTAAGGACAACTATTCAATTCCGCTACAATTAAAAAGCCGGAAGTCTATTTTGTAATTATATTATATATTTATTGTTCTAAATTCATCATTTTCTTACTTAATTTATAAGTCATATCTATTATCAGTGGCTCAGAATTCTTGGAAGGAGAAAAAAATTATACGGAATCGTGTTTTATAATTATATAGCGAAAAATGTTAATTAATCAGCAAGTAGGTAAGTACAGTCGCGGACGACAGTGTGTGCACGGCCTATAAATTTATTAAAGAGTAACTGCCGTGCGTCGCCCCCCACCCGTCTCCTCGTACAATATCCGTCTTTACGACACTAAAAGAAACTATTCAAGCCGTTTTTTTAGCCTGCGTATCCCGCACATAACTGGATAGGCAGAGGGAACCTGGGAACCTAGTGTGAAAACACTCCGTTCATATAAAGACACTTCCGTGTCCCGCTTTCCGCTGAACTCCGGACGCTATGAATGTTGAGTGGCGGGACACAACGCCGCATTTAATCCTTTAGTACCAATCGTAATATATTAAATTATTGAAATTCTTTATGCAACGTGCGATACATTTTTTGCTCTATGTCATTGTACGTATGTACGCATTTGGCTTTACAAAGAAATGGTTAACCAATAATTTTAATTATAAGACACAATTATAAACGAAGAAAGAGTTTTAAACGTAGATTATTAATTTTATATATATATATATATATATATATATATATATAACTAGCTTAACTTTATTGCTATCAACATAATAAAATGTAAATATCCTGTTCTTATTGATCGCCTACCAATATGATATAAATAAATATTACTAAAACAAAAGTTGTAAACACTGGCGGTACAAGGCTGTTTATATATTATATAAACTACATATTATAGATATTATTATTATTTTTATTTATTACCGTCAATAATCTTTTATTCATTCGCATCCGCACTATATAAGTGATGTTATAGAAAGTAACAAACATAATAAAAATAACAAATAACAGACAAGTAAAGAAATATGGAGAGCAAGAGAGCGAGACGCCCCGTAACATTCTCGTAGAGACAATAAAAATATAAAGATAAATAATTATAATAACACGCTAGATTAGATACAATGTTAATTAACCCATTGTTCAACAAAGTGAATAGATATCGACTTTTATTATAAAGAAACACCGTTGAATAAACCTATCACAAAAAACGTACCCACAGCAGACGAGATTGTAAGGGAAATCGTAACACATACCGCCACAGTCGCACCGGCAACAATGTAGCCGGGAAGGTCGGTCGCTATTAATAAAATGGAATAAAAATAAAATATAATTATAATTATTTGCCCGCATTCGTGAGCGCGGGTGAACAATAAAATATATTTTAATTAGACGCGAGTCGAAGCCGCTGTGTGGTGCTGGCGGTCCCAACTCCCGGGTCGTTGAACCGGTGTGTACACATTGGGACACTCTAGCGGCTATCGATCATTTTTCGCGTAGAACGACGATACGATCGCGTCTCTGTGGGAAATTGAACGTGTCTAAGAACTGTTTTAAGGAATTTTTTCGTATCATATTATTTGTAACGATTTAACATTAAACATTCGATTCGATTGTATCGATGTTTTCTTAATAAAAAAGTTGTAAAAATCGATAATGTATTTTGAAGTATTAATGCCAATGTCAACTTTGCCAATTGGCTGGACAGCGTGCTATTAGAATGTTTTAACATGTATAATATGCGTATGAGGTATTATTAACTATGATTCTATTGTATAAACACACTTACATACATATTTGCTTTAGCAAAAACAGTCTCGATAAAAAAAAAACGTTTAAATATTTAACTAAAACGTGATAGCTGTTAGATATCTTTTTGTGACGCACAATGTGTCTAAGGGTTGTATATATAATGTAATGTTTTATTATATTTTTATACTTTTTTCAATTATAAGTATAAATACAAAATAATGACAAATACATTGGTAATAACAACTAAATATATATTTTTTTAATAATTAAAGAGGCCGTTTATAAAGTTATTCAACACACAGCAACCTGTTCCGCAAGGGTCGACTGCTGTACCAATAATAATTCAATAGAGTTATTAAATGTACTTCATTTTTTATTTAAAGCCACCTCAAAAACTTTAATATTGCAACTCTATAATTATGGATTGTAATTCTTCCTTTTATTAATTTAATACTGTCCGTACGTATTCGTTTACCTTTCGGTATTATATTTTTGTTGAATAAAATATCATTTTTGATTACCACACCTGTCACTGCTGGCATTTTCGACATTGTAATAATTATATATGTCCTTGTATTTAAAGAAGCGGTGTCTCAACCTCAAACTACAAATACTAACTTTAGTTTTATTTATGAAAATAGCTAATAACTACTCCGTAAATCTACGTAACCGATGATAATATGATTAAAATAGCGATGCTAGGTTATATGAAGAGTGCGAACTCTGGACCAGGAAGAGAACATTTAAAACAATTTACTTTATGAAGGAAATTGTTGAAATGAAAAATTTTTGAAAGTATTTGACGGTGTACGGGAGCTCATGAGTCTTTAATAGTTTCTTTTTAGTATGTAGTATATTTACTATATAGGTATAGACTATTCCGTAGTCGTTTCTTTTCGTGACGTATTTTTTTAAATAAATTAATTTCTATATATAATTGAAGCAATAGTCAGTGGCACATGCGTGTCACTTTAAACGCAACAGGTTATGGGTTCGATCGCCACTTAAGGAACTCATATATTTTATATTTTTATTTCTCCGCACTGTGGCCGAGGCATAGGCTGCGTTGCGATCTGCCAATCAGCACGTGATGTCTACAGAATTTGGCGAAAAGTAGGGAGCGGAGTGTCTTAACACTAGGCCTCCTCTATATCTCTATACGGGAGATATCTAAAAAGCAATAAATAGTTAAAATAAACTAAATATTAAAATGAAACATTAATCCACAATTAACCATATATGTTCTACAATTAATAGGGTTATATTCCTTATAAAAACTTATATTTTGCGCGACAGTTGACGGTTGCGACATTCCCGAAGCAAGCGGTTCAACCAAGCGTACGAAATGATGTGAAACGACAATAAAATTTAATTATTTACGTCACAGGATATACATATACATATACATTAACTTCGTTACAAAGGCTCACGGCCTAATAGAATATAAACTGAATCGATAGTCATTAAACAAGTTTAGAACTTGAGCTGCGACCGACCTAAACTTATCACTAACAAAATTTCGGCTTCACCTCTGGACCGTTCAAATCTGGCCAAGAGGGAGCCGTGAAAAGTGTTATTGATAGAGAAATCAAATTTCCGGCATAGAATAATGTAATATTGGGTCTGAACTAACTATATTAGTTAACGATAATGTCATTATACTGCTGGAATCATAGGTTAGTCAACATCACGGACACTCTTTTACTATAAAAAAAATGCTATGACCGTTTCGCCATAATTCAGTTAGAGAAAGTCAACTGGACACTGTCGCCGTATTATAAAACGTTTCAAAAGAAAAAATATATATTTATATATGTATATGATGTTCGCTAATACAATAATATATTTTTAAATAAATTATAGTTAGACACAGCATCTAATTATGATAATTTTACTAGAATATTTTTTGATTCATCATTTATACTAGTACCCAAAATTGAAACACCAAATTTGTCTTTTTCATAAGTTCTTGTTTATTAATTATTCTTGTTCAAAATATAGTTTTTCAAAAAAAAAATGGAACGCGTATAAAATTAATAAAAAATAGAAAATATAATTCCATTATCCTCAAAGCCGAGTAGAATAAATGACAAACTTCATCTTATTGCATTCCTCAGTGCTCTCATTGAAGAGTGGAGTCCACGTGCAAGAGGACTTGCGACCTTATAACATCCTTTGTCAGAAAATTTTCTTCTAAGAAATGAAATCAAATAGTTCTAATGGGATTCCAGGAAATGTATCCATGGCAAATAAGCTCTTAGTTTGAACTTGAAAATTTTGTTATTAAATTTAGTTCGGTCTTCGTTTAGTTCATATTTCAACAAGAATGAACAACATCGAAATAATGATTCGAAAAAATATTAAAATTAACAGCAACTAAATGTTTAGTAAAGATAAAAAAAAAAAAATTAGCTTCACGCTATATCCCGCACACAGCAGGGTAGGCAGAGGGAACCTAGTGTTAAGACACTCCGTTCCCCACTTTCTGCCGAATTTTGGAGGCATTGCGTATTGAGTGGCAGAACTCAACGCCGCGCTTTTTGCCTTGACACCAGAGCGAAGAAATGAAAATATAAATTTAAGTAAATATTTCATCTCCTCGAGTGGGGATCGAACCCACAACCAGTCGGTTTTACAGTCACACTTTGTACCACTGCGCCACGACTGGCCTCTAGTAGTAAAGATAACAATCTATATATAACAAATAATTATAATTTCTCTTCACGACATGGGCCAACATTTTTAAGAACAAAACTAAATCACATCACAGATGGACATTTCATATGAGCCGCTCATTCAGTCCTCAATCGATCCTCAAGTTGGTGAAGCCAGTACAAGCTTTATAGATTGCATTGAGTTGGACATAACCCTATATTAAAGAGTTTCCGTAGACTCGGCTCTAATAAATGACAGTCGCGATTTATTCCCAAAGGGACTCTACCTACGGATGTGAACTTTATTTTAACTGGATAAGATTGATATTCGATCAGCCGATGACGTTAATTCGCGATCTTACAATAATACCGGCAATCCTCGACGTATTCAAAAGTTTTAAACTCAATTGTTGTCAGACAAACAATAATAACCTTTATTACAGTGTCATTAGGTTTGTAATATTACATTTTCAAATTGAATACATATGTACTGTTCTGAACGCTGTGGGAACTGTTCCTAAGAACGTCCATTACGGTCGTCTCACACTACGTTTGAAGCACGGAACTGCCGTCGAGCGATGGAAAATATTGTTGATATGTAATGTTTAGATAAGTTTATTAATATGTTATAATTTTGATTTCTTACAAAACAACATATTATTTTCGATCAACAAAAACATAAAATACTTGAGTAACACAAACGACCTCAAACGTCTCACAAAACATCACCAACCAACTATTAGTTCTCAACGCATAAAACGGAAACATAGAGAATAATAATATAATAAATAACATATGAACAAAATGAAAAATGAAAAAAAAAAAAACGACCAGCGAACAAAACCGCCCGTGTGGAACGGCCTCACTCCCACATACCTCATTTGTTATAAGCCACATTATAATCACACATTGTATCGGATAATAAATAGAAAAAGCGACAATAGCAATAACGAGTCACAAATAGATGTCTAATAATGAAATTGTAGGTGTACGTGTATAAATACAGGTAGTGTGCGCCGGTCCGTCGGTCCGTTTAATGGATGCTTTGGGTAATTTAATAAGGTTGCTTCCGTGTGGTGGTCTCATATTGTCGCTACAAGGTACATCTGGGTATATTGGAATTTCATCAACGCGTGCTTGGAAGATACGACGGTGGTGGCGGTTGCTTATAAGTTTTGGTTAAAATTCCGACGTCTCGATAGACTTATTCTGTGTTGTAAACGCCTGTGCTTTTCGGCGTTTACTGTAGGTACTGTTATATCTATGTAGTAGGTTTTTTCGCAGCGGAGGTAGAGGGAACTTAGGGACGTGGTTACACTCCGTTCCCATTAGAGCACTTCCGTTCCACACTTTGTCGAATTCTGGAGGCATTGCATGTTTCATTTCTTCGAGTGGAAATCGTACCCGCAAATCGTCACGTTATAGTAGGTATCTACATATATTCTTACGTAAATAAATTAAAATTATAATTTAATACAAATATTGTATTTTTTTTGTGCGATCCATTGGTGGTTAAGTTTATAAAACTGTAAGGGGAACCTAGAAGTTACAACCACTTTTAATATTTTATTGGTATTAATCGTTGGTATACCTACATACAAATGCATATAAATCAAAATTAAAATTAATGCAGCCTAGTAAATATATTGCGAAGGACTATGTAAGTAACGTGTTGATTTTATTTATAAGTTCTCCAATAAGGTAATCGATATGCTTAAAAGTAATCACGTTCTTAAACTATGTAAAAACTTATTGAGAATTAGGCAGCGCGCACAATATAGGCATAAAATAATACATATTTTATAACTTTTTACAGGAACATGTAACAAAATAATTAAATAAAATATTTCACCGTCTCGCTGTATCCCGTATATAGCAAGGTAGGAGAGGGAGAACCTAGTGTTGAGACACTTCTTTCTCTGGATTCCGCCGTATTTTGGCATTGCGTGTCGAGGTTTACCTTGCTACCAGAGCGAAAAAATGCAAATTTTAATAAATAATTATTAATTTCATAAATGTGGCAATCGAACCCACAACCGTCGCAGTCACAGTCACACGCTCGTGGCACTGCGCCATAACGGCCTCAATTAATAAATAAAATAACAAGAATATCTCAACAAGCAGGAAAGGGTACCACCAACTAAGTATATAAATACATATAATAAAAGACCCGTCGACACGCATAAGCGGAGAAGCGTCTTTTTTCCATACTAAAAAATACCGTATGCACATAAACGTAACATAATTCGAGCTGACCTTAAACAGCCGGTAATTTCCCAGTTTTTCTCCACCAGCCCCGTTCCAGGTCCGTCATATGGAAGACTAACTAGATATTTGTAGCTGGTGTTGCAAGTAAATAAATATAATTTTAGTATTCGCCTTTAATTAGTCCCTTTTCACGTATAAGGTACTAATCGGCGTTAGTAGCGGTCCAACAGTTCAAGGCGTTTGCACTTTATAATGTTGGCAATAATGTTCAAAATAAATATAGATATAATTTAGTTTTATACATGTTTCTATAATGTATACATTAATGCAAATACCTACTGATGCAATAAGAACTATAAATTCCATAACTATATTGGGACAAGTTTTAAAAATGTATTACAAACATATCTAGTATTTTATACGTCGTTATACACTTATTTAATATAAATTATTATCAGTGAAGATTGCAAATGTTCACATGTTATGTTGACTGTACGAAATGGTTTTGTTGTTGAAAAACGGATTTAAGTCGGAAAATTACTATGAAAAACACATTTCTTTCGTTGTTTCTAACATGAGAACACACCAACAGTGTATCCGATAACTTCTATTTTTGCTAAGTATTCACATACATTCAAATTCAAACTGTACCTACTATACGAAATTATATTTGTAATACATTAATATGTATCTATTAACAATTTAAAAAATCTCAAAACGTATTAAATAAATATTTCCAAAATAATATCAATGTGTATTAATATTTACTTACAAATCTAAAGAGAATTTAACCGTAAAAAGTGCCACCGAATTCGGCGGATCAATAGTTTGAGCACAAACAAAGTTGGTTTCCATGCAGACGGTGCAGAAAGTCGGTGGGCTCTTGTATTTTTAATATACCCCTCCCCCCCCCTCGGGCCTTCGCCCCGGGCCCCCATTTTAACATAATATAAAATTATAAGCGACATGAATCACGATAATGCGGCGCGGGCCTGTGTGCGCGGCCAATTCACAACTTCGCTACCCTACCCGCCCCTGCCACCCCGCCACAGACTACGCAACGCCGGCATCGTCGAATTATTTTTATATCTACGCTAGAAATAAATATTAAAAACGCAACCCTAAACGATATGAAATAAAAAAACCAAAAACGCACACCCAAGTTAATCTGTGGTGATCGTAAGAAATTTTGGAGATTATTGTTTATTTAAAGTTTAAGCGCTCTTAATTAATTTTTATGCTTTATAGTAAATCACTCGTCTACTATTTACTATTGATTGAAGCTTTTACAATATTTTATAAATAACCAATTGTGAATTGCCGATCGGGCTGCCAAAAAAATAATTAATTTTTAAAGTAGTCTCAGTGTAATAAAATAAAAAATGCGCGATCATGATATAAAAAATTGAATGTACGCCTCTGTAAGCAACGTTCACCTACTCTGTGGGCCCGGCCCCGCGCACCACGGGCAAAAAGAAAAGTTTTATTTTTATAAGACAAGAAATTTATTATAGCTGATGGTCGTGTCGGTTTCGCGTTCCTTCGGAAATAGAACGTAAAACGCGCCTCGCATCGACCCGTGACGGCGGACTTGCCTGTGTGACCCAAAGTTCGGCCATCTCTGGCGTTAAGACGTTCAACACTCACAAGTTCCCAAATATTAATATTGTGAAGTCACAAGTTCCCAAATATTTATGGTCCACGATAGGGTGTTGCTTTAACTTTTAACTGTTATAACGTATATATGTATGTCTGTGTCGTGTTATTGTTTTATAAAATATGGGAATGAAAGTTTGTTTGTTACACCTTCCCGATAAAACTGCGTAAGCGATTATGATGAAACTTTGTATACATATTTTTAGAGCTATTAGGAAGGACAAAGGACATTTTTTGTTAAAAAAATATTTAAAAAAATACATTATTCTTTGGCTATAATATAAAAGGAAGCTTAAACGAGCGAAACCGCGTTTTAATCTCTAGTATAATGTAATAATAAAGGAACTACACACGATAGACACTTTTCCACTAGGAATTTATAAAACAATCTTGGCTTTTAATATAAAAATATAGAGACCGTCGTGGTGTAGGAGTGCGTGTGACTGTAACGCGTCGGTTGTGAGTTCAATTCCAATTCTCGAGGGACTGAATTATTATTTATTAATATTTTCATTTCTTCTCTCTGGTACCAAGTAAAAAACGCGGCGTTTTTAGTAATTAGTTAAATAATTAGTTTCCCTCTGCATACCCTGCTTTATGCGGGATACAGCGTGAAGCTTGAAAAAAAGACCTGTTTCAATACAATACTAACTTGAATTATTTTATACTTGAGTCAACTAAATTGTTATCGTACATAAATATTTATATCAACTGATCATTATAAAATAGTAAAGTAAATATTAATCCGGTATATATTTAAATGTATATTTTAAATTAACTCGTGTTTCCTTATTTTGTTATACAACGATATGAATTACATTATATCATTGCATTAGAGGCCTAGTTACGTTTGCCCACCGCAACGTCGAGTAATAGGTACGGAGGTTAACGGAATGTTATACGTACATACAAACGTGCATATCTGTATGTACGTAGAGAGTCAATAATGTATGAAGTGTATCATACATATCCACACCACTTAATACACATTAATCTGATTTTATACAGACTAGCAGCTCATACGCGGCTTTTCTCGCTTCTAGTTAAAGTTTTATTATATTAAAATGAAACAAAATGTTTACATAATTATTTTAATAGGATTATGGAATTAAACCTGTATAAATAAATATTTTTAATTTTACATATTCTTGACTTTATTACTATGAAGTTTGATTTTATTTTATAAATTATTATTAATAGTTTCTTATAGCAACAAAAAAGTAAAAAAAAAAACACTAAATATTAAAAAAAATAAAAATACGTTTAATAATATTAATTAAAATATTTAAAAAAAAATGTAAGAACTCAAGTAATATTCACACTCACAAAGCTCGACCAATACATGACATAAGTGCTGCAGGCTGACGCTTAACGAAATATAGGTGCATCGTAAAAATAATAATTTCGTAATTAAATTTTAAATTATTTTAATATTTCGAGGCCAATAGTCACTGTAAGTGCGACCGATTGTGGATTCGATTTCCACTTGGTTAAATGAAATATCTTAAATTTTCATTTTTTCGCTGTGTCGCTGTGTGTTAAAGGGGTAAAGCCTACTCAACACCCAATGCATCTAAAATTCGCCGGAAAGTGGGGACCTGAAGTGTCTCAGTACCAGGTTCCCCCGTTTCCTTTGCCTCTCCTGCTACGTGCGGGATACAGTTTCAAGCTAAAAAAAATCTTTAATATCTTTTTTCTATGTACAAAATCGCACTATAAGTACCATATGGTGGACTAACGTAACCCAATTCAAGGGCAATCTGTACTTACGTTTTGTTAAAAAACTCCTATTTCTTTAAAAATATTAATATATGAAATTTCAAATATACGAATAAAAGGCGCGGATATTGATATTATTGTGTCTTTTATATTCCCTAAATTAAATACAAAAAACTATAATAAGCCACAAAAACGAGAAACATCAATTTTAGTATTGATAGAGCCATAAACGTGTCTTTTTTACCAATTTTTTACCTTTAATTTTTATTTTACTTAAATTAAACTTACTTTAAGTTAAAAAGATACTTATCTATAAATTACCTAAGCATTTATTATATTTTCAACATGAAGTACCTATAATTAATATAAAATGTCAGAAAAACACAATAAATACGTACTCGCAGTCTAGTAATTTAATAAGAAAGTAACGTATCAAAGAAAAATTTAATTGTACACATTGCAGCCGGGGTTAAGCCTCGAGTTTGCTAAAATTAACCCCTCAACAACTTCTAATTGCCATCGAAAGTGATTATAAAATTCCGATTCTTAGCGACGTAAAGTCACGTAAACGAGCGACGGGACCGAGCGGAGCCAGGCGTACACATTGTTAGTGGTTATGTGCTATAATCACATTTAAATATCGCACGATTTCAAATTGTACCCTTTTATGGTAAGTAATATTTGCTATAAGATCATGTTTGTTTTGACATTTATAGAAAATACATATAGGTAGATACTTATATCACTTATAGAACTAAATATATAATTTTAGTTTCACTCGCTAGCACGATGGTGGCAGATGGAGGAACTAGTGTTGAGACACTCAGCGTATTGAGTTTGCCTCGAAACCATATCGATCATACTCCACAATCTGTCGCGTTTATAATCACACGATTGTTCTGCTCCTGCGCAACTTCAGGGCTCTACATACAAACATGTACCATGATCATATTTATCTCGACAATTTTATAAACTACTTATACCTATATATAATGAAATGAAATTAGCTTCACGCCGTATCCTGCAAATAAGCCAGACTGAATCTAGGGTCAGGACAACCAGTTCTCAAATATCCGCCAGAGCTCGAGATGTTAGGTGGAAGCAAGTGGGTATTGAAACTGTCACTATCACGTTTGCAGAAAAAAAAGAAAAAGAATTTAAAAAAAAGAAAAAAAATAAAAAAAAAGAAAAAGAATAAAAAAAAAAGAAAAAGAATAAAAAAAGAAAATAAACAATTGTTGTATTCCCGTATCGTGGGTTCCAATTTAAAATTTAACAATTTACACCTACTGCTGACACTCGTTAAAAAACGGTTTAAAGTGCATAAATAAAAAACAATATTAAAAAAATTAAAACAAAGATCATTTAAAGGTTAATATTAAAAATAATAATAATACAACAAAATATAATACACACTTACTTAATTAAAAGTCGGCTTTAAAATTTATTAACTGTTGCATAGAATTGATTCTTTAAAATATAAATGAACAACGATAGTAGCATGGAAAGTATGAAGTTTAGGTTCAATGTAACTTATCCATACAACATCTGAGGCAATCACTTATGGATACACATCTATAATATTTTATACCGTTGCATGGCCCCATTTACAACAATTAAAGAAGGATAGATAGAAAAAAATAGATATACACTACAAAATGTCCACACATAAATCAATAGTCGAATGCTGTTTAATAACAACAATCCGTTGGTATCTATATACATATATTTGTATATTTTATTAATATTATAATCTTTCCTTTTTGAGGAAATGAAATATATACAATAAAATTTATATTTAAATTTCTCCGTCTTGTGTCGAGGCAAAGGTGGAGACGCGGCATTGAGTTCCTACAGAATTCGGCGGAAAGTAGGTAACGGACACCCCGTTACCAATAGGTTTCCTCTGCCTACACTGCAGTGTGCGGGATACAGCGCGAAACTGATTTGATTAGATTTTTCTTTATGGTCAGTAAGTCAGTCAATCGGGTCAGTGTAAAATATAACCATTAAAATCCACACCCTATTCGTTTATACATTCACATCATTATGAATTACCCGAATAGCGTAAAACATAATTAATATCCAAAAAAAAAGAAACAAACCAAGCGGCCCAAGAACAAACATAAATATAAAACACAACAATCACATAAAAGAAAGAAAAACAAGACATTTTTTAGCGGCCGCATAAAAAAATATGCTCACTAAATAATAAAAAAAAAAAGTTTCATACGGCAAATTTTTATTATTACAACATTTTATTTATCATCAAAATCGGCGTTTACGATGAACAATGCCGTACAGAACTGAACAAAAGTGGGGCGGCAAATAAAGAACACAATAAAATTAGAATATATAAACACATAAAACGGCATCCAGAACGTTCGCGGCGGCGCATGCGTCCAGAACCGCCACCAGCACCAGCACCGCTTATAGCACATTACCATCCAATAAATTAAAACACTTACGATTGCGCTGTTCCTTAAATATATATATATATATATATATATATATATATATATATATATATATATATATATCATCTCCTCGAGTGGTGATCGAACCCACAACCAGTCGGTTTTACAGTCACACTTTGTGCCACTGCGCTACGACTTGTATTTTAATAATATTTATGTAAATATAAATAAACGAAACAAATGTTAAAAAACAAATCAATCAAGAAACCTATAACATTACAATCAATTAAAATGATACATTATAGTCAAATGTATTTAAAATTGACCAACGTGTTAAATAGGTATATGCTGCGGATGTTTTTATAATCGTATCAGATTAAATTAAGCTGAGAGTTCACAATATATGAATGACCAATAAACAATTATCCGCTGGAAAGATTAAAATACATTATTTAATATTGGATTTATTTCCAGATATGCTGATATTTGATTATTTGTATAAATGTAATATTTATTATAATTTTATAAACGTTGAAGCTACCGACTTGAGAAATATTTCATGAAAGTACTTTAGTAATAAGAGGCCATCGTGGCGCGACGGTTGTGAGTTCGATTCCCACTCGGAGGTATGAATTATTATTTATTTATATTTTCAAATCTTCGCTCTGGCACCAAGGAAAAAGCCAGGCGTTCAGTTCTACCATTCAACATGCAATGCTACGAAAAAATCGGCTGAATGTGGGGAACGGAATGCCTTAATATTAGGTTCCTTCTGCTTACCCTGCGATATGTGAGATTAAGCGTGAAGCTGATTTAATTTTTTTTAATAACATGAATGTAGATAAAACAATGAGGCTGAAACAATTTATTTTTAGGTAAAAGCAACTACAATACGAATCTACCTTCAAAATAAATTTAGCACCTTATAAATACCTATAAGATAACTCATAATAGCAACACTATATCCGTATAGCCTCTTATCCATTGCGTGAATACTTCTAAACAGTAAGATGTAGAATATTATGGCTGTGATAACATGTGGCAAAGGAAACGACCATTTTAGTCTTTACTCCTCACATCTTAAGGTTCAATACAGATTGTTCACGTAGCTGCGCCCGAAGTTGTACCGTCCGTGCCGGTACCATCGCGTAGAGAAGGGTAGCTAACTGGTGTAAGTTCGATTGGTGAAATTAAATATTTGTATTATTGTTTAATATCTGAAGTTATAATAATCATATTAAGTTAAGGATGAGCTTCACGATGTATTCCGAATATAGCACGATAGGCATGGGGAGCCTAGTGGTAAGACACTCCGTATCCTACTTTTTGCCAATTTTTTCAAGGCATTGCGTGTTGAGTGGCGGAACTCAACGCCGATCTATTGCTATATTCTTATATTGTCGTATTTTTTCTGAATATTATTTACTTATAATAATTCTATATAAACAAGCGTCAAATCGTTTAACTTTAAAAATTTGAGTTATTATTGTGTTGCCAATGAAAATTGGTTCATGTAATACAAATAACTTAGATTATGAAAATCAAAAAGCGTTATTTCATATAATAAATAAATAAATAAATAAATACATACATATTTTATAAAATACTTAAACGTTGTTTATGTTGCATCATTCAAATAATACACGCGAAAGTTAATTTCGAGTGCGAATGTACGTCCACGCAGTAATACGTATACACTTGTATCAGATAAAATTATTCAAATGATACGATCTATTGTTTCGGAAACAATGATAAATAATATTATAATTTCATATGTACGGTTAATATATTTGTAAGTGGGGTTGCGGTGGAATATCGGGCGTTTGTGTGGAGGTACCACACTTTCATTTGAACGTATTACCGTTTCACTTTGATAGATTCTTGTTGGTGATGGTGGATGTGACTTTTTAATTGAATTAATTAATGTGTTATGTGCTATAGTATGGAAAACAAGTTCTCAATTTAACTAACTAGTGGCAATAATGAGAAAGTTAATAGTTTTTCATTGAGATTAGTGTTACTGAGTAGTATGTATTATCAACACTTCTGAATTTTTATTATTCTATTTGCACCAACATACAACAACAAATCACATATCATATTATGAACCATATGAAATGTATGTATTTTATTGAATCCATTTAAATTTCGTTTCAATATTTACTGGTACTAGAACTATATGTTCATCAATAATATTACATATGTACTTGAACAATTCTGAGGGTTTAGAAAAAAAAAATTTTTCCCAACGCAAGCCTTCCAAAGGAACATCATCTTCGAATAGATCAACGTACCCGAGAAATTAGACATTTCATAATATTGTAATAAATTCCATAATTACAAAATGAAAGTAAGTATTAAAACATTTATAATTCACGTACGAATTTTAGCAATTTGCACCTATAAATAAGTATTAATAAAAGTGTATCATTTGTTTGTCTTTAAAGTTTTCCATCACCATCACCAATAGATATGGAAAAGTTCGCAAGTTGAAAACAAGTCGCTGTACTCTGATTAAAGTTCGGTGACAGATCGGTCAAGGTCTACCGAAATGAGGTCGACAATTGGTAGGGCAGCTAGTAGTTCATAAACATTACGTTACAGTCCTGTTTACACACATAAACGCGTTATGATGAATGGAAAAAGGGAAAAACGGAAGGATTATAGGATCAGTTTGTTGTAAGTCTGTCCGTCTGTCAAGATCACTTACGTCTAAGACATTGCAATCAAAAGATATAAGACAAAAGCTATACCTAATAACCTAAGAACTAAGAAGATTTTTACTGCATATTATCATTTCGTGGTCCTACAATTATGAAATTTGACAAGAAGTAAGAACTTAAAATACAAATAGAGTAAGTCACACTTTATGGATACGGGAAAATAATGAGAAGCTTATAATTATAGCGAGTAGGCCCAAGGTTTGACGTAAACAAAACACGTTGCTATGGCAACGTGTTTTGTACCTACGTACAATCCGCGAGGCGTAAGGTGAGCTTTGTATTTGTGAGTAATCACCAAAGGTAGAGCCAAAAAAAAAAATTATAGTCACCAATAAAAAAAGTAACATAAAAAATATCAATTCTTGCACAGGACTTCACTCCCATATTAACTTGTGTTGCTCGTGTTAATTAATAATGAATTATTCCGATGTATCATCAAGAACAGCGTTGTGACTGCTGTTTTCTTTTCTTCTTTTACTGTTTTGTCGCATACATTTTTTTTATTTTTGTACAGTGGTCGTGCTACTGTAAACGTGACATTGTGGGTTCGATTTCCACAGGGTGAAATATATTTTTTATGATTATCATTTCATATCTACTCATCCTGGCAAAGCCAGGCGTTGAGTTTTGCCATTCTACATGTAATGCCTCCAGGATTCGGCAGAAAGTTGGAAACGGAAGTTACTTAATAGAAATGGAGTGTGTGAACACTAGGTCCCAAGTCTCCTTTGCCTACTCTGCTACATGCGGGATACAGCGTGAAGCTAAGAAAAACATCTTCAGCTCGCACTGTGTAATAACATGAAAAATATATGTATAGCAATGTTATATAAAATAAGTTGCTATTTTTCTCTATACTTATAATGGAGCGTAATAAACGTGTATTTCTTACTTATAAATAAGGAATACAATGTATAATTGTATAATTTAAATTTTAAACAAATGAAAATTACGGCAATTATATTCTCCACGGCGTGTTTAACGGCGGCAGTGAAGAAGAAAAAAACAGATACATAAAATGTTCAGTCGAACGGAAAATAATTACATTTATTGTAAATACGTACATACATACATACACTTACAAGTAAATAATGAACCGTTGGCTTATTAAATAGGAAAGTTGCAGTCTAGCATCACTTGTGGAAACAAATAGCGTTAGGGTTCCACGGGGGAGGGTTTAAGGGATAACTTTCAATTGTTAATTTTGTAGATTTTGTATTTTTTTTTTCTATTTAAATATTTTAGTTTATAAACACAAGATATGCTATCACGTAAATATTTTAATATTTAATTATTACATATACTTCAAAATGGATAAATTACTTTACTTTCTTCTATTACAGGTTTACGTATAGTACCAAAAAAAAGTGTGTTTTCTTCAGAGATGTTTTTAAGAATACAAATTTACTTATTATAAATAATATTTGATCAATGTAGAAATAAAATGTATACAGTTAATTAAAAAAAAATGTTTAAGTTTGATCGTAAAAATATGCACATATCTCATGAACATAGTGATAGCTTTATTATACAATAATTTAATCATAAAAACTAATGTTATAGAACAAAACGTACTAAATAGATATACTTGTATTCGATGGCAAATAACACATTGTAATTAGTACCGACCTAACTTTATATTCTATCTCGCCATTTTCTATTATTTCTTTTTTTATAATAAATAAACAAGTTAATGTAAGCATTTATTTAATTTGTTGTGTGCATTTGTTTAAACGTGAAAACAAAATTAAAATTATATTTAATTTTATAAATGCAAAAACAAAATGGTTTTCTGTTTGTAATAAATTCACACTAAGATGCCTAATGTGATAGTTGTGAAATTTGACACCTACCTAGTTTGTAACACGGATATATTAATAAAGCCTTTTATACAATAAAATTAGGATTTTTTTAGCGTCACGCCGTATCCTATACATATTAGGAGATTCAGAGGGTACCTGGAACCTAATGTTAAGTCAGTCCATTCCTATTAAGACACTTCTACATTTTCTGCTGTATACTGGAGGCATTGCTTGTTAAGTGGTGGAAACCGTCACGCTTTCTGGTGGTGTGCACACCAGAGCGAGGAAATTAATATTTTATTAAATATTTAATTTCCTCTAGTGGGAATCGAACCCTCAACCTAGGGTGTCTACAGTCTTACGCTTGAGCCACTGCACCACGACCGACCTCTAAATAAGGAATTACTTTTGCCATTACGTGTTAATTTACAACGTTAAAATACAGTATAGCGAGCATAATAGATAAATTTCAAAAGAATACCAACGATACAAATGTTGACACGATTTAAAAGAATGGAACTTCCAATTTGTTGAATAAAATATATAAAACCACAATTTTAAAGAATTATTATTTCATGTGACGCGATTTTAGTTGATGAATTTGCAAATTGGATTGGAACGAGAGTAACAGATGTTCTTTTTTTTAATTAGAACGTATCGAAATCACAGCATCCGATGAAAAATTCACATTATAAAGACAAGTGACAGGTGTTAACTGGCTTCACTATCACATATTATTGTTTAATATGCGTAGATTATTTAAAAAAAATAATTATTAAATATTTGTCGGTAAGAAGCAAATTGGAAAATACAATATTTCCACTGTAACCGCATTCTTTATTGAACTTTTATAAAATACTCAATAAAAAGACTCTAAATTGAGTTCAATGCGAGAGGGATCCAGTACAAGCACTTCATAAGGCATGGTCAGCAAAAAAAAAGAAACTTAAGTATAAAACATTTAATAAAGCGAAGTGCAACAGATGAGTGCAAATAGATTTTAATATGTATGAGTGCATTGACACTTGAAGGTATTATTAACATTGTCAGAGGAATTGAATCTTTGACTTTATGACTGTAAAGTGTATTCTCGATCTGACCACTGGTAATAAGTATTGACAAACGTAATTTTGTTCAATCAACACTACTGACATATATATAATCGTGATTTATAATTTTTTAATATTGTTATCTGTTTCACGTTATACGCTTCTGCAGGAATCGTATTTACTTTAAAATGGATATTTTAAAGTATAATATATATAATATGTTAATTTATATTTGTTTTATAGATCTATCATTTAAATTTATATGAGAGCACTCCTTGCAAAAAAGTGTCTTTAGAAATTATATATTCAGAGTTACGTATCACGCTAAAGACCGTGCAAAGTGGGGTAGGTTGAGTAGGAAGGCAGACCCTGGCAAAAGCCGGGACTAATGCCAGGTAGAAGAAGAGAAGAAGGAGAAGTTACGTAGAAATAATCATAGAAGCAGCCAGATTACTTTTGCGTTTGTCATAGAAGTTTGTTAATTTATTAATTAATATCAAAGAAATCTTAAAAGAAATGACTAATTTTAACCATTATATTATTACTCTCATCTATTGTCTAGGGTTAATGATAGATAGGATGGGGAACGGAGAGTCATAAAATAAGGTTCCCTCTGCCTGCTCTGGTGTGTGCGGGATACAGCGTGAAGCTTACGAAAGTCATATCAAATATATGATTAGATACTTATATAAGTTATATTTCCCCTTGATCTAACTACGTGCCTCTTGCCAAATATTTTTATTAATTACACATTACAATTAGGTTATACATAATTGCCCCTAGGTCATGACTGTCCTCGAAAAAATAAGGGCACATTCACACTTACAGTATTACTTTGATTGAAGTAAAAAAAAATCACTTTCGTCATATGTTAGGCTTTCATTTGCCAAAGTAAGATATTTTAAGTTTTCTATCGGCGTCGAACACACGTACAAAGTTTACGAATTTCAATACTTCGGTTTCTTAGCATTGAAATTGTCAAGTTGTAGATTATTAAAGTAGATTATTAAATTCCGTTAGTATATATTAAATAATTCAAAAAGTTAAAAATATTATTGTCTAAAATAAATACTTATTAGTGGAGCTCATGATAGCAAATTTGCATAGACTAGCGATGATCGTAGGTTCAATTCTTAAATGTATAAAATAAGCAGTATTTTCTAAGCTATAGTCGCCATTATAGTGTAAGGTATATTTACATACTGAATTTACATAATAATATAAAATAATATTGGTTACGTATATTCAATAGATAAATATTATAAGACCATCGTAGCACAGTGAGGCGTTTACTAACTATAATCGCGACGGTTATGGATTCGATCTACACTCGAGGATTTTCAGACGTTACACGCCGGAACTAAATATACCGGTGATACCTGTGATGTCCATTATACCTCCAGGTACAAAAAAAATTCAATCAGGCACAGTACAACATTCCTGCAAATGCTTGTAGCATTATCAAGCGAATTAGGCTAAATTGCGATTTACCAACTTATCGTATACAGTTTTTCTAAATTGGCCGATTATATGATGATAACATAAATTTTTTTCAAGACATGATATCTCGATTATTTTACAATTTTCTTGTGATAACTATTTAAAATCAGTGTCGGTTTTAAAATTAACCGTAAGTACACATGAAACGGTAAAAAGACTATTTCATCAATTAAATTACTTAAAAATATTATAGTATTCCATTATTTCAATTTCCATTATTTCAATTTTGAGGCCAGTCGTGGCGCAGCGGCACGAAGTGTGACTGTAAAACCGACTGGTTGTGGGTTCAATCCCCACCCGAGGAGATGAAATATTTACTTAAATTTATATTTCCATTTCTTCGCTCTGGTGTCGAGGCTAAGCGCGGCGTTGAGTTCTGCCACTCAACACGCAATACCTCCAGAGTTCGGCAGAAAGTGGGGAACGGAGTGTCTTAACACAAGGTGCTGTGTGCGGAATACAGCGTGAAGCTGATTTTTTTTTTATTTCAATTTCTTCTAGAAATTGAAATGTCTCCTATTAGTTCAGTAACCGATCGAACAACTGTATTCCAATACCACATAATAAAAAAAAACGTTTTAAAAAGCCCATGATACTATTGTCAAATAAGAAACCAGGGTTGAAACAAAACATACAGTCCGCGTCCTTAATTCACGCGATAAATAATACAGAGCCACTCTTCACTGCAACTTGAATATAAATTGGATAATTAAAGTTAAGCGGCGTACGTATATAAACCAAATGCAGCCGCAACATTGTTTGAACAACGCTGGATAGACTGATGCTGTTGTTTCTTATTTCAATTATCCATTTTTATTGATATTATTATATATTTTTGTAATAAAATTATTTATTCATAATTTTGTAATAAAATTATGTATCTATAGTTTTGATACTTTATGATTTTTTTAAGCAATTTTTTTTGCGAAAAGGCAATTTTTATTTTTTGTCAGGCCGTCGTGGCCCAAGAGCACAGGGGTGTGAGTGTAGCGCTACGTTTATGGATTCGATCTCCACTCGAGGAATGGCACCAAGGCAAATTTTCCGCCACAAAGCACGCAACGCCTCCAGATTACGGCGGTAAGTGGGGGACAGTGTCTTAACTTTAGGTTCCCTCTGGTGCTGTGTGCGGGATACAGCGCGACGCTGATATAATTTATTTTCTTACTATTAATTATTTTTTTATCATATATACGAGTATATAGAAGATACTAGAAACGATACAACAATATTAGACTGTAAGCTCGCTGGAGTAGTATGCGATTTGCCCTTTGCCTCTCCTCCTTTAGATCCTTTTTTCCAAGTCCTTGTTAAGTTTTCTAGTCGATAAGTAATAAGCCTTGACCTTTATAAATACATGATCGTTATTTTCTTTTACGTGTGTGATAAAGTGGCTTTCCGTCTTATTATTATATTACACCCTTTTATGCATTAAAAATATATTTGTACCCGCATACTACCAGCCAGAGGCCGCCGGGATAATTAATTATTGTTTATTAATATTTTCGTTTCTCCGCTCTGGTAACAACGCAAAACGCGGCATTGAGTTCCGACAATCGACACGTAATGCCTCGAAAATTTGGTGGGAAGTGGAGAACGGAGTCTCTAAACACTAGCCTCTCTCTGCCTAACTTTCTACATGCTACATACAAAAAACGTAATTTCGTTGATTGAGCAAGCCTAATACTACAGATATTTATTTTTTAATATTGATGTGCTGAGTGGCGGCATCTACTGTAAATGTGTTTGATGACATTCACCTAAATTGGGGAATGCTTATATTTTATTTAATAATATTTATATATTATTTAAGAACTAAAACAATTACTAAGAATTTCTTGCAAAAAATGTTTTTGTTTTATTTATCTATGTTATCTATTATAATAGACCATTTATTTCAACGGCGTGGCTTTCCAGCATTACTTTTAACCAAATTCTACTAGGTCTACTTTGTTTTTTTTTTATTTTCTTTTTACTTTTTTAAAAGATTGAGATAATTATTTAGGTACATGAGGTAAAAAGGGCCTTGCGGTATTACTTCCGACAGTTCTGTGACATGGCTGTCAGAATCATCAGCTTTTTGACGTTTAAATCTATTGCTAAAAAAGATGATTACCAGTTAAATTATGTTCAATTTGTTTGTATTAAGGGTTAAAAAGTAACAGCAGTTATAAAAGTATGAAAGAATTAAAAGACAGAAAAGACAGAAAGAATTATTTTACTAAAGTATGTCATATATTTTTTTTTACATAGAAATTGTGTTTTTTTTTAACTTTACCGTGTATGCTATTTCGCTCCCTAGAATGGGTATCAAACCTACAAATGTCGTATCTATAGGCACACGCTGTGCCACTGCACTACGACGACCACTTCGGCATCCTTAGTGTATTTTGCCCTTTATAACAATAGCATTAAGGAACGCCGTCAAGGAAAATTGCCTCGAACGCAATAAACATAATTTGTTATTAAGTTATAAACCATTATTTTCTACATATATATTTCCACGAGTCCGGGTCGTTAATTTGTTGCAAAGCATTTGCATGCGGTACGAGTAGGTACTCTACACGATGCGGGACGGCAGCTGTTACTTAAATTAAACGTAAACTATCGTTACATTCAAATAACTCATTCTTATTGAAACAATACACCATACAAAAGATTTTTTGATTCACTACTAAATACATATATTTAATACCTACCTATACCTATAAGAAATAAAAAATAATAAATTTAAATCTAAATAAACAACCTGTATATTCAATCAATTGTTATACAAAAAAAAACATTTAAATATCACTTAGGTCGTACAAACCAAGCGCAAATTTAATTTAGGCCAAAGATTAAATCGTAATCTTGTACAAACCTTTATTACCTACTCGCGGTCGCCGAGCGCCGAACTAAACCAACGCTCTTAACCACTTTGTCAGCGACACAATGTGAACTCCGCTTTATTCGTCCGCCGACTGACACAATGCTCCCAATGACTCACAATAGCAAATTAAGTATTATTTTAAATTGACGTAATTGAAAAATATGCAGTCGCTCGCGCGCACTGCTCGAATAAATTGATTCATGTATAATATTGCCAAAGAATAAACCGAGCGACAGGTAGAGCTATTTTCAATTTAAGTTAAATAATTGTAATGAAAAAATACTTTTTATTATTTATTATTTCATTGTTATAAATGGTTGTAACGGAATTATTGTTGTATTTTTTTTTTTAATTTTGTCGATATTTTCTTAATATTAGTGCTTATTCGTAAATAATTTTCACTTATATATATTTATTTTATGAAACTATAATAGACAAAATTATGAACGGTTTTAAATGCTAATACTTAAATATAAATCCGAAATGTAGAAGAATATTAAGTAACGTTAACAAATTGAAATAACAAACGATTCTACATAGAGTGTCACAGCTACGTGTTTTATACTCTATGGTCGATTGAGGGCCAACGTACCGACTGACGGCCACAAGGCAAATAAAATGTTATTAATATCACAATGTTGCAAATACTCATTGCTGACAGAATATTTTTATTTATTTATTTATTTATTTTATTTAAACTTATATTATTTTTATTTAGGGATACCAAACATACCCTCACTAACTAAAAATGTAATCCACGTTGTATCTTCCTATAACTAGGCAGAGCACCCTAAAGTATCCTTGCAAGTATATACACCGGAAATAAGTTTGAAGTGTTAATTTCTATACCGATAGACAAAACAAAAGCACATTTACAATAGCAATACGAGTTACTATATGGTCATACGTCACTTAAACGTAAATATATCTTTAAATATTTACCTGAATCTTCTCTATTATTAATAATATAATATAGATTTCTTTATATTTAGGGTAGGTTTATTCACAAATACGTTAAATCAGTATTTTTATATATTTTTGTATATAAGAAGTATATTTCCAATTATTTATGCAGTTAACATTATGTGTAATATCATTAAAATATAGAATACCTAATCTATATATATATAATAATAATTTAAATTACGTGGCTCCAATGTGTTATATTAGATTCCTCTATAAATGCCAAAAAAAAAACAAATTAGAGTTATAAAACATAAGTAAAAATTAAAAATGTACCCTTGCCGATATCGAACCCCAAAACCGTCGGAACGAAGACAAAATACTGTAATTACGGAGGTTATAAGCCTTTCGGTAGGTTATTAGCATTTTTTTGGGCACAAAAAAATAATAAACTTAATAATAATGTGAATGTATTATTGTCGACGTGACTAGTTGTATAATATTCAAGAGGTTCGAATTGCTACGAGATTGGTATTAGGTACATTTTTTTTAATGTTATATTAGGCTATTTTGTTATAAATTCGATTTTAAATCTACTTTCTTCATAAGAACAAATGATAGATAGTTACCGAATACAGGAGGTTATGCGTGGTGAGTGGCGAAAAACAACGCTGCGCCTTCTCTCGATACCAGAGCGAAAAAAAAAAAAAATAGTATTTGAATTCTTCGAGTGAGAATCAAACCCGAAATACATTACATAACAATCCCACACTCCGGCCTAATACAACTAGTAATATAAAATACCTACCTACCCACAAAAGAAATTATATATTTATTTACATACAAAATGCAAATTCGTACATAAAATTGATCAATATCGATACTTTACAAGCCACGAAAAACAGAATCGACGTATAAAAACTGTATATTTAGTTATAGCTCTAACAACTTGATGACCATCGTGGAATAAGCATTAGGCCATATTATTTTAACTTATAATACACACGAAGGCAATTATAGTTCATTTTAAATGATAGCGCAAGAATACTTATTACGAATGTTATATATAATTTTTATAACAAAAACTACCTATATTTGCTCATATATAGGTAATATAAAGTTTAAATTGTTGTGTTTTTTTTTTTTTGAATCGTTATTAGGTTGTTCTTGAATCTAAGCTTTGGTTGGACAGTTGAGCTTTTGTAAGGCCCTATTTAAATTTTAAGGTTTTTTTTACGTGTAAGCTTTTTTTTATGTTTTTTCACGAGTCCAAAGTTTCTAATGAAATTAGGATTAGTTCTTAATAAAGAATTGTAATATTCTTTTCAAATTTGACGATATTGACTTGGGTCTGGCGTCATAACATGGTTTAATTTTCTGTTTAAAGGGAATTATAAAAATAATTTGATTACAGCGCATAATCGTAAAATAAAACAGTAAATATTCTAAATAGGCCAATATCTCGAAATTCGTGCTATTTAAGTAAGTATGTATTATATTTTACTTTGCCTTAAACATAACCTTAAATATTTTTAAAAATAGATACAAAAGAAAACAATGAGACTTCAGTTATTTCACTTTTACAGTTGAACCTATTTAAAAATTAATTAGAAAAATTAAATTTAAAAAATAAAACAAAGGTTGTAAAAACACTAACAAAACTACGATATGGAAGATCTCATCTGCGGCTCTTACGCGAACATAAAGACAACCGTCGTTTTTATATGTTTAGGCACGTCAAAAACATTTTATACAGACGCCTGAACCTATGTGTAAATTTAGCTGAGACATTTTGTTGGTAGATTTTTTAGTTTCCAACTAAATAAACAGACGGACAGTTCAAACACGCTATGTTATTGTGAACAGATTTTTCATTTCGTCCTCTTTTCTATTGTTCGGCGCGCGCGCAGCCCGTCAGCTCGCGCTAGTACCACCTCTATGTCTGCTTCATTAGAGATCACTTTCCATTGAACCCGAATATGTGACATTGAAACTGAAATACGGTGCCATTTAAATTCAAATATAATAAAAGTATAATGGCCGCTAAACAAAAAGTGACTTTATTGCGGCTCTCATATTTTATTATTTTCATCTTGGTATCGTCGTTCTTAAATTAGTTGTCCGGCATCGGTGGAAAATTTAATTTTGCATACAATACCGCTGTAGAGATTGTATGCAAAAATCTCGTACTTATATTTAACTAAAATGAGGTACATAGTTTCTATAAACTATGTAACTTATAATAATTTCCTAATTAACATTAGTTTCTCAAATATTTAAAATTTTACTTTAAAAAGATAGGTTTAATTGACATTAAAAATTAATCATATTTAAAATAATGTTAATGTGATAAAGATATAGGTAATAAATATTCTATGAATTAAACACAACAATATATAAATATTTCCTATTATTTTAGGTGGATGCAGACAATTATTTTTGTAAGATGGGCCCATTTCGATAGTCAGGGTTGCCACTAGAAAAGTGTTGTTAATACAATGTTTTCGCTTAACGAACTCCAGTCTCCATTACATACTATACAGACATTTTTTCTCAATAATCAAATTATATGACAATAACTATAGTAGGTACTATAAACAGTATACTAAAACAATAAAAATCGTTTTTTTTTTATTTAACTCCAACCCCGGGGCACGAGTGCGGGATATTAACCGTTATCGTATTTATAAAAGACAGTGTGGGGTTCGGTGCGCGCCCTAGCGCATTGTGCGCTCGACCAAGCCGCGCACACAACAGAAGCGCATCACATGTCATATTTATTATTCCTCTTACAACATATGTTAAGCGGTTAACTTAATTAAAATAAGAATTCATTATAATGCTATACAAATAAAGACTTGCCGGTACGTAGGTACTATTGGCGTATTAGTCTCGAATTACGTCGTACGAGGACGGTCTACGGGTTTGATTGAGTTTAAATGGCAATTGGATAATGATGGCGATCTATTGGTACATTGTTATGATGCAGACTGCGACCACGTGAGAGGCGGTCGTGATAAAGAGGCTGAGCAAGAGTGAAGGCCAGGGTCGCGCGCGTGCTGCTCGACCCGCGACTCGCTTCCTCTCCACCCCATTACCATAATCTGTCGGAACGAGATAGCAACATTAGAAGCGAACGGTTGCCTTTACGTCGAATAAAAAGAAAAGTTATTATATTTTTTATTGGGGAGGGCCGCCACCCTCGCCGCCAAGAGGGTTATTTTTATTTTATTCGAAAAGTTTATTTTCCGTTTGTTTTTAACTTCTATTTTCGCGACGTGAGGGCTGAAAGTGGCGCAGCAAGCATGCACGCACTCAATGACTCACTAATGCGTGCCGCATCATTATATTTTTATATTTAAACTTTGCCAGGGAACAACATTAAAATGAGAAAAGTTGGCCCCGTATTATTATACAGCCGGCGAGGCCGGGCGAGGCCGGCGAGGCGCGGGCGCGGGCGCGGCGTAGCGCCACTGGCTTCCGATCTCGGTTTAATATCCCTCCACAGTTTAATACATTCGCTTTGTTTCAATTTTGTTTACTGCTAACTGAGTATTATTTGACGGAATGGATAGAAACAGCTAAAATTAACTGTTCGAGATGTAAAGCTTTCGGTGTTGGAGCTTTTGTCGTCAAGTTGTGGACTTAAGCAGAGGAATGTAGCAAGCGCGTCGTACTAGGAGGACTTTCTCGGCTATCGTGAGTCGTAGGGCGCAGGGTTACAAGTATGTGAACTATCTAAATCTAAAAACAACTGACGGTGGGTTCGATCCCCACTTGAGGAAATTAAATATTTATTTAAATTTGTATTTTAACTTTTTGTTCTGGTGTAGCAAAGCGCGGCGTTGAGTTTCGCCATTCAACCCGCAAATGACTCCAAAATTCGGCGAAAATGGAAAACAGAGTGTCTTAACACTACTGCTTACCCTGCTGTATGCGGGATACAGCGTGACGCTGATTTAATTTAAATTAAAAAAATATTGGTAAATGCAATCTAAAATTTATATTAGACAGCTAGTGAATATGGTCTATATCAATAGAACAATTCCACTGTATTTACAAAATACAGAGTGAACCTATCATTATCTATAAATGTACTTTAGTAGTGGCAACAATATCAAATTAAAAAGACGTCTCCATAACAGATCGTTTCAGTAAGCTGTGGCGTCACACAGATCGACGCTCTATGTGAGTACAAGCAAAGAGCTTAATACCCGATCAGCGTCGTGCAAATAGACAAGGTGTCAAGTGTTCGACCACCGAGGCGAGCGGTGGCGGGCACCCACCGACCGCGATGTTAGCCTTTCCTCTTACGGCCTCTGGTAGTCTATTTGCCCCCCAAAAATAAAGTAGTTCATTATTTTTAACAAGCAAACCCAAAAACGCGGACAAAGCAACAGAGCACGCTGTTTACTTACTATCAATACTAGTCTAGCCGTGGCCAACAATGAGAGCGGGTAAAACGCATCTAATTGTTGTTAAAACATTCGAGTCTCGAACACAGTACGATTTAAAAGTGATATTCTCAAACCATAAAGCAGTTTCACATGCCCATGTGAAATATTTATCTTAATATTATAAGTAAACATAAAGGTTGCCCGGCTCCTCTGCGCTACACCGCGTGGGAGGTCTTGATACTTTCTTATTTAAAAAAAATAAAAACAAAAAATTTACAAATACAAATAAAGACATAATAAATATACGCATCCGTTATATGAAATAACAAAATTTGGAACTTTAAATCTGAATTAATCTGTAATTAAGAAAGAAAGCTAAAATAAGTAAACGAGCACTGAGAAGGACAATATAGAAAATGTAGAAAGAACTATTAGGACAATTGTAAATAGGGCAATAACTTTTGATACTAGCAAAACAACAAATTTCAATACTATTGCGTACAAAAATGTGTATCGTCATTCTTATATTATTTAACACTAACATCTGTAAAAACAAAAGTATCAAGCATTTTGATCGTAGTAAAAAAATTCAATTAGGTGGGTAGGTACATACCTAGCGGAGGAGGCGAGCTCCCTTCGGTCCTTCGCTTTTGTTTGTGAATACATTTAAATACTAGGATGCGTCCGGTTTTAGAGAATAAACACACAACACCAATATTTGGACACCAATAATTTATAAACGCGGTCCTTTTTCCATGTTGCCAGTTGCCACCCTGAATTGATGTTTCGGGGAACAAAAAATAGAATAATTAAACTAAGGGAAGGACGAGCTGGCGGAATAAGTGAACGGTTGTAACGTTTAGTTTGATATTCAAATATCTATCAAAGATAATTTTTTTTCGGATTTCGGAATATACATAAAATATATCGATTTTTTTGGGGTAAATTTGTGATGACACTGTTAGTGGATGAGTTACGATAGAAAGACATTTATTATAAATTTGCAAAATATTATCACTTGCGGAAACGAAGTTACTTTTCTGTAACTTAATTTGAAAATTTTCAAGAATTTATTTTATGTAAGTAGGTATCAACTGCTGAACGCGCCACCATGAACGTATGACGACAGAATCCAGTGGCGACTTAAAAGTCTGTTACCACGTACTTCCCTTTTTACAAGAAGCAATGCGATAGATAATAAAATTTCTAAATAAAGTTCCTATAATTAGCTTGAAACCACAAATTGAATCATTACCTAAAATATTTAAAGGATTTAAATCAACGGCGTACGTGAGTAAAGTAGCACCGATTAGATACGGTTTGTCATATATTTATTTACTCCCGGCCCGCGATAGAATACACCCGCATCGACTAATTTGTAATTTGAAAACCGGTAACTTGTTAGCGCAACGGCGGTGGACAATTAGAGATGAACACTTTCTGAAGAAAATAAAAACTATGGAGAGATGCCAGCGGATTTGTGATTGATATCTCCAATTCTTATATTTTATTCAAAAGTAACAAAATAACGGAATTTTGTTTATTTTTGTATGTCCCAGTTTGTTAGTGGATCTTTAAAGTCTATGTACAAAATATGAATAATATCTATGTTTAAACATGTTTTTTTTTTTGGGTTTGATATGCTAATCTCGGGAACTGTTGGCTCGGTTATTTCAAGAAATCACCAATTCTATGATATGATCAAGACTTGAAAGGTAGTTATCGACGCCTTTACATTCGAATGACTCAAATTTAGAGTCAGTCAAAGTTAAGTCTTCGTGAACTTGATGATGGAGTATCTACTTAAGATGTATAAATCTATATGCTACTTCATAAAAAAAATATATACATTTTAATCTAATGTATTAGTTAGATATATTACGATCGTCGAAGCTTAAGCTTTCAGATATGTATTTGTAGAACTTACATTTATTTTTTAGCTTCACTCTGTATGTCGCTTATAGCAGGTCGTGTGGAGAAATCTAGTTAAAAGACACGCCGATCTCCACTTTCCGTACAGTTTGCGTGTTAAATTACGGATTTCAACCCCGCATTACTTACAACAGCGAGAAAAAAGTAATAAATAATTCCGCTGAGGAGGAATCAAGCCCCCAACCGTCGCGTTTACAGTCAGACACACTCCCACTGCGCTATAACATGGCACAGGACGTATATTAATTGCTTCAAATTGTTATTGCTAGGCAACCCTAATAAAAGTTGTTAGTAACATTCTTTCTATACACTTTGGTCCCCAATATTTGACACGTTTAAATAAACTAAACCACCAAAACGTCCGTTTCGGTATGAAGCACACTTTACAACTTTAACTTGTAAGTTGTAAAAGACAAACTGTATAAATACAATAGTAAGTATCACCGAAGAATCAAAAAAAATCTTGAATGGCACCATTTAATAGTGCCCCTTAAGATATATACATATATCTATAAAGCTTCTAGAGATAAAATAAATAATCTTACTGTAGTAACTTGGTAATGTGTATAATATTTGATGAGCCTAATGTTAAGTCACCCACTCTCCACTTTTCGCCAAACTCTGGAGGCATTGTGAATTGAGTGGCGAAACTAAACGCCGCACATTCCTCGACACTAGAGCGACGATTAAAAATTTCATTTCCTCGAATGGAAATCGAACCCATGACCCACTTTCCCTCTCCTGCGCCACAAATGACTTCTTATTCTCTATTAATGTTAATTTTAGAAAAATCAAGAGCTCCGTTATATTTTATAGGTACCTACCTACCTACCTACCTACCTACCTCTCTACCTAGTTCATACAACACAATTGATTTAATAAATTACATCAAGATTCATAAATTATCTGTCGGTAGTTTAAAATAGTTTTCATTTAATAAAAGAATCTGGACAATTGGTTGATGAATTATAATGCGCGTCGAAGGCCGGCCGCGGTACATTGTGCCAAAATCTTTGAAATTAATAACATAGACAAAAACCATGTCAATGTAATACCGTCTTAAAATGATTGTGATAAACCTCAAATTGTTTGTTTTACATATTACGATTTTACGAATTTTCTAGAATGACCCGGCATACCTATACAAATAGATTAACTAATATTAAATACAAATAAACATAATATGAATGTTTTGTTCTATGAGTAGGTCCTATATTGACAAACTTTTTTTTTAATTTAGAAACTTTTTAATTATATTTATCTGTATTATATATTTTTCTCCTCGTATAAAGGGGCAAAAGAGCGGCTTCGAATTCCGTTTTCAACACACAATGTTTCCAGAATTCAATGACATATGGGGAACGGAGTGTCTGAACACTAGTCTCCTTTTTAAAGGAAAATTATATATCTTATGTAGATATATTAGAGCTATGTTTAGTGAATTATGTACTTATTTCAATGTTCCAATTAAAAAATTTAAAGTATGTTTTAACTTTTATTAAAATATGTATAATTATTTATGAGTATTTCCAATTGTTAATGTTAATTAAATTTTTATTATAATTATGTATTTTACTTAAAAAGGAAAGTAAAAAATTACAATGTTAATATTTTGTTATACGGCGGCGTTGTTTTAATCTTTCCTTGTCTTATTTTTTTTATATAACTTACTTACTGTTTACGAGAAAAGTAACAAAAAAAAAAACTGTGAATATTCTTCTACGTTAAAACAATCTATATAGCACACATGACATCGAATGAGATTTTCTGGATTTTTTCTATAATATTTTCCCTAAGATCTACCAAATATCATCTGAAATTTGGAAAAGTTTAATTTGACCGAACTGTAATGCCAAATTTATTTAACTTTCACGTTTCAGCAATACATAGGTATATTATAGCGAATGTTAATTATTTAAGAATCAGAACGCCCCATATTTCCAATTCCACGGAGTCGTTTAACTGTTGTAATGAATTCCGTCAGTAATAAAGAAGCGAATTTAATATATTCGTATAGACGGCTGTTAAGTTTTATGTTCTTCGCGAGGCGCTGACAAAACAATGGGACTCCGTACTCTTGTACGCCAAGGAGCTACGTTGCAATGGATGTGGGATGGTAGAGTGTTGTGCTATTTATTTATTTTTACAGTTAGCAGTTTCACGCTGTATCCTGATTTTTTCGACGTATTGCGTGTTGGACAGCGAACGAATGGAAATATTAATAAATAAGAATTTATTTAACCGAGTTGTAATCGTATCCGTTACAGTCACATCATTGTGCCACTGCGCCACGATGGCCTCGGTTATTTAATTTTAAAATAAAAAAGAATAAAACCTTTTGACATAATTTGTTGGTAGGTACCTTACTTACGAACAATTTCTTATACTCCTTTAATAAATAATAAATTATCCAAAAAATAATATGAAATATTTATAATAACAAATTGAATTGGCAATTGCTTATTAAAATATTTAAAAAAAAACAAGAACACAAAAAAATAAATATATATTTTTAGGCCGTATCCATTTCTATAGATCCGTGCTATACCGCTTTGTAAATAACTTTGATCCGACGGTAGATAACGTCCATTACAAGGTAACTGGTGTATTTTATCATATATGAATAATAAAGAATTGCACTTTTTCTAAACTATTTCAAAATAACAGTAGGTAGTGGTAATAACGAGAATACCTCTCCGTATTTTTGGGGAAAACCTGAATAATTAGAGGTATGTTTCGCGGTCACTGCGGGTCTAGTGGTCTAATCGTACTTTAATATTTTATACTTAATAGTCTTGGATCGTAAAATGTTTGTCTGTTACGATTATATTTTAAATATTATTGTGATAAAAAATGTTATTGTGTGTGCGTTGAGTTCTGCCACTCAATAATCAATGCTTCCAGAATTCGGCAGAAAGTGGGGAACGGAGTGTCTTAGCACTAGTTTCCCTCTGCCTACCCTGCTGTGTGCGGAATAATAAAAATAAATAAAAATATGAAAATATTAAATGTTTATTGTGAAGGGAAAATATTGGGTGGTCGTAAAAAAAGAATGATCTATAGTACTGATACCTTAGAAGATGTAAAAAAAATTAGTTGTTTAACATTCTAATCAAAGTATCAGTTTGTACTTAAGTGTTAACAAAAGTAAATATTACAATTTTTCTTTAAGAATCTTCAGTAGATAAATCCAAAAAAATAATAATAATATCAAATAAGGTCAAACAAATTCACGATCAAGTCATCATGTAGTTGACCCCGTGTTGACTTCGCTACTGAACGTCCAGCTATAGATTCTACTTTGTAATAGATATGCATAATCTTTATAAAACGTACGTAAGTAAGTATCTATTATATATAATTTATATTTGACGAATAGACTCAAAGGTTTATTAAAAAAAACAGCTTCACGCTGTATCCCGCATACAGCAGGGTCGGCAGAGGGAACCTAGTGCTTAGTCACTCCGTTCCGCACTTTCTACCGAATTCTGGAAGCATTGCGTGTTGAGGGGCAGATCTCAAGGCCGCGCTTTGCCTCGACACCAGAGCGAAGAAATGGAAATATAAACTTAAGTAAATATTTCGTCTCCTCGAGTGGGGATCGGAACCACCACCAGTCGGTTTCTTAGTCACACTTTGTGCTCCTGCGCCACGACTGGGCTACTTATTAAAATAATTTACACATTTTTCTAACTACAAACAAAAAATATATATATATTTTCTAAATAGTTTCATATGTTCACGGTGTCTTAGTTTGCTTTGTTAAATCGATCAAACTGTTGTACGTACTGCTTTACCTAAACCACAACTGGTAACCACTGTGGCCACGTCTTATTAATAAATTAAATACTATCCACGTTATTTTCTATAAATTAATGAACTATCCGTTAAAATAATACGTAAATTTCTTCCGTATTAAGTAACAGTTGACCTGCTCTAAAAATAATTGGCACTAAAAAAGAACACTTACGGAGAGCCGAGCGACTTGTATTTTAAAAGATCCATTCGATGTTATTATGTTAATTACAACATTAATCATATAGTTAAGTTCGTGTTAAACAAAAAACTTAGTAATTGCTAGCAAGTAGTGAACAAAAAACTGTAAAAATATTATAATATAATATTCTTAGAACTTTAATTATTTTTCGCTGCAAATTGTGTTATGCTTTTGAAAAGTTGTTTTAGAACCGATTTATATTATATTACATACATAAACTAAAACTGAATATTATAAACAGCTTAAGTCAAAGACTAGTCAGTCTTTGACTTAAGATGTACTTATCGTCTCTACGATTTGCCGCCAAAGTTATCTCGAATTTTGTTTAGGGCTCCACACCGACTTCAAACCTATCATGCTGATAGGCCATTGGCTCATGGGCAGCACTAACTTATGATATAAGGAAAAAATACATTGAACCGAAAATTAACCAGGTAAATCAGTTAAGAGGCCAGTCGTAGCGCAGCGGCACGAAGTGTGACTGTAAAACCGACTGGTTGTGGGTTCGATCCTCACTCGAGGAGATGAAATATTTACTTAAATTTATATTTTCATTTCTTCGCTCTGGTGTCGAGGCAAAAGCGCGGCGTTGAGTTCTGCCACTCAACACGCAATGCCTCCAAAATTCGGCAGAAAATGGGGAACGGGGTGTCTTAACACTAAGTTCCCTCTGCCTACCCTGCTGTGTGCGGGATATAGCGTGAAGCTAATTTAATTTTAATGTAATTTAATCAGTTAAGATTTCTCGGCGAGCCTACATGATAAACATACTGACTGAATTGAGGAACTTATCCTTTCCGACGTCAATTAAAAAGAGATCGAATGACACAACGTCTTATAAAATTGTAATGTACGAAATATGACTTAAATATTATAACAATGTTTTTATTTCTTTTATTTTATTTTTTGTTATTTAGTTGCCACGTTGTCCATCCATACAGAGGGAACAAAATATAAGTAGGTACTAATAGCGGGTAAAGAATCCAAAAAGCACTTTTACAGAGAACTAATTAAATGATTTATAATAAAGAGCATCAATTTTAGCATATTTTTAAAATATAATATTGTCCTACCATAATAGAATACGATAATAAATTAACATTATTTATGTACCTACTTTTTTATAAACTTGGCTCGACTGTCTACATTTTACTTTATTGTCACAGTCTAAAAATATAAGCTTTTAAGGACTGTCCATTTAAAAAGTTGCGACTGCTGTATGTGGTTTTATACTAATTTTACCTAATTTAACTTGATTAAGTACTTACCTACTTGACATATTTTTGTTATGTTCCATAGGACGGGTTTATTTTTATTACATTGTAAAAAATCACACTACGAGATGCGCTCGCCGCTCACAATTTAATTAACATCCATTACTCTATCAATTTCAGCGAACAGTATCATATTTTTGAAAGTGCTCTCACGGATAACCTTGCTAACTAAAAGCTTTAGCTATCAATTAATATGTTGAATAAAATTTTACTTGTATCATTCAATTTTAATTGAAAAAAAAAGACAAAATAAGTTAAGCAGATTGTGTCACAACCATGCCACAGTTAGAAAGCACAAATAACAAAAAAAAAAAGAAAATGTCTATAAAAAAAGACAATAAACAAGCAAATCATTCGATTCACAAAAAGCCGCTCCATTCACACAAGAGAAAAATCACTTACTGCTATAGTTTGATCCGGATGTAACATTGCAATCGTACGTACCTGAAATGTGAAACACAAATGTCAATGGCTTATACACCTTTTAAAAGTATTGGATACTTTTAACTAGAAAAATGTTGTATACTGGGAGAAAATGGAAATTTATTTTCTTTTTATACTAAAACTTTTAATACTAAAAGCATATATAAAAATAACAGTTTGTTGTTTGAAAGTTATCTTTTATATTTTTTTCTGTAACATCAATCTATATTTTGATGTAAAGTATAACTATAGTAAATTCATTAAATCACTAATATTGTGTAAAATCACACAGCGCGTTGTTTTTTTTATTCACCGTCAAAATATGTTATAATCCATTAAAAAAATCCCAAAATGGGATTTTTTGATTAATAATTTTATTTTGGAAACTGTAAGATACTTATTTACCTATGTTGTAAAACAGAGCGCATGTGTGTACAATGCGTAATGAACAAAAGAACATTTCGTAAAATCTAGCAAACAAAGAATGAACGTTGTTTTTAGATCAAATTAACGTACGTACATTATAAGCGTACGCGCAGCTTCCAAAGTGACTCACTATCGCGGGCCACGAAACTAGATACGAAGAGTACTAGAACGATTTTTAATGTTTCGTTTTTTAACAAGTACTATATTATAAAAAATATAATTATAATATAAAAGAAAAAATAACTTTATACAACGCCAAAGTTTTTATAAGAAATGAAATCTAGACAAGTACAAGGAATAGAAATAAAAAAAATACACATTTTCCATTTAATTAAATTCTACAACTTTTTGTAGAGTCTACAATCAATAACTACAGAAACGCAGTGACGGTCATTTGTTGCACAATATACTTAGCATTCATAGAATAAACAAAAAAAAAACAATATTGTATCAAAACGAGTAAGAATTGAATAAATCCTTTTATCAGCAATATTTTTTATAGAATCACATAGAAATATATAATTACGTAATCGAATCTATACAATGGATAAAAACGCTCCGCCTATCGTTTATTCTCTAGGTATAAGCGGCCAGAGCACCTCGTGCGTCATATCTTAATCTTATATTTTCTTATCATTATTGTGATTACATTATTTACTACAATTTAAATGTTTAATATATTTATGGCAAGTCTTTCAAAAATGTAATTTGCCAAAATAGGCATAAATGTAATGAACCTACTACGACCTAAGGTATACAGGTAAGTACTAATAAAGTAAAAGTAGAGGCCAGTCGTGGCGCAGTGGTACAAAGTGTGACTGTAAAACCGACTGGTTGTGGGTTCGATCCCCACTCGAGGAGATAAAATATTTACTTAAATTTATATTTTCATTTCTTCGCTCTGGTGTCGAGGCAAAGCGCGGCGTTGAGTTCTGCCACTCAACACGCAATGCCTCCAAAATTCGGCAGAAAGTGGGGAAGGAAGTGTCTTAACACTAGGTTCCCTCTGCCTACCCTGCTGTGTGCGGGATATAGCGTGAAGCTAATTTAATTTAATTTTTTTACTAATAAAGTAACCTTTTTCAGAAGATTATTATTTCTCTGGTCAGTTTCCAGGAGGCGCTAGTTCGAGTTCCGCTACGTTCAATTTTTTATACGTTTTTTAAATAAATATTTTTCTTTCCTAAGTGTGGAATAACACTTTAAAAATGTTAAAAGATTATTATTGAAGAGCATTTTTCCCATTTGCTATAAGTATTTATAAATAGAATTACTCAATAAACGTTGAAAACATATCATCATTTAAGTATAGGATAGCGAGGATATGCAAAGTAACCTGCGCGTCCCCTGCCTTGACCACAGTATAGATATCATTATTACCGACGCACTGTTATTTTAATATATAAATAATATACAAATTGCATCTGTTTCCTCCAATTATGCCAACCGCGAATTAAGCCGGCTGAGGCGGGAAGCAATCTTTAATGTTGCAAACTTGCACGGCCATTAATCTAGTTTTATCCGGTTATACTGTTATTTATACGATTTTCATATTATAAAGCAAAAAGTTAGCAGTTGAACGTGTTAAATATAACCAATTAAATAAAGATTTACCACAAAAATATAATATTTTCTTATACAGGTGTGCAAAGATGTTTTTTACTTATTTTTCTAGTATCTCGCTATATCCCTCATATAGCAGGTAGGCGGAGAACCTAATCGACACTCCGTTCCTCACTGCGGAGGATTTGGATAAGCTTACCAGCTAACCAACATACCTACGACATATAAAACATAAAGTAGGTAGATCAAAAACCTTTCAATTCCAATTTTCTCGTACGGTCGTGTTAATGTGTCGTAAAACTCCATCATAAGCAGCCATAATAGGAACCTTAATTATAGAGTCAATAGTTGGGCGACTGTGGCGACTTGAAAGAAAAATATTAAGTAGTCGTAATAATAACAACAAAGTGTTATTATTGTCATTAAACGTTGCAAAATTATAGACTAATTCCGAACGTCATCTGAACGGAAACCGGTACATGGAGTAAGGACTATTTTGTGGTTAGGTATATTTCGTGACGTTTACAATATATATTACAATTGATGTTTACAGTTTGTTTTGTTTCAGCTTTTAAGCTCATATCCTTGTATATGGGGGGTGTAGGTAGAGGGAACCTCGTGTTAGGACCCGTTCTTCACTTTCCGTCGAGTTTTTGAGGTATTGGGTGTAAAGCGGTGGAGCTCAACGCTGCGTTTGTGCCTTGTTATCAGACCGAAGAAGTGAAAATATTAATAAATTATAATTCATTCCAAGTACGGTTGTATTATAAAAATCCAAGGTGTATTGTGAAATCGCACCCACAACCGTCGCGTTTACAGTAACACGCTTACGCCACTGCACCAGGACAACCTCTACAGTTTTTAAATAATATGTAATATTATTGAATTGTAAGAGATTTGGATGTAATTACTTAATACAACCGCTAACTTAGACCTCATTCTCTTTACGCTTTCTTGCACTGTCACAATGCTACTTAATTGTGTAATTGCATATCGAATTTGAACACAACATACAAAAATTCAACATCCACACAGTCAAAGCCACTGGGTTGAAAACGAAGCATGTGGACTATTACACACCTGTCTCAACAATGTTGGCACAAAAACATATCTCCTAAAGTAGTTTTTGTTTTTTTTCTACTTTATTATTAATTTATTTAATATAAACACATCAACTAAACAACTGACATTTCTAAGACAAAGCAAATAACTTATCCATCGGAATACACAGAGACAAAGAATACTTTGTATTCAATTAATAACGATAACATTTTTAATTTTATATTATTTACATGTATATTTTTTTCCTGCTACAGTATAGAGGTCGGTCTCGCTCAGGTGCACCGTCTAATACGTAGATACTATAGGGCATAGTTAGTATTCTAATTATGTCATTGGCCGTAGGTACGTATCCACTCATGCGCCGATAAAAATGTACTATCATAAAGCATCACGCTAACAACTGTTATATACAGAAATGACTTAGTAGCTCATATTAAATGACAAAATGAATGGATAATTGCATTAATTGTGTATGATGTTGGTATCATTTGGAGTCTCTAATAATGAGATATCGTTATATCTTTTCTAAATAGGTATCTTCCGATTAGATGATGGATATGAAAGAACACATTAGCATAAATGCTTGGGGTGGAGATTTTTTTAAAATTATTTTTTATATTAAAATTAAAATAATTAAACAATTAATTATATTCAACTAATAAAGTTTGATTACATCTCAAAAATGAACATGGAATGAGAGCCAAGTTCAATATAATTGTGTAAAAAAATGTACTTAAATGATACGTCACTTCAGTAGCCAGCCAATTTTTTTTGTCAGATCATCTGTCTATCTGTCCAGAGGATTTCACTCAAATCTACAGTCCATTGATATTTCTATATAATTCCAGTGAGGCAACAGATGAAAGAGCTCTGGCTAAGCTAGCTGTTTGATACAAACGCCGTACGTAAAACATTAATTAAAGCTTACTAACTTGTAGTAAGTTATCGATGAAATATTTGATAACGAAATTCAATAACATCAATTCCTGTGCAGAAAATGCAATTGCGCTTCCGATCGAATAATTTGCTGTTTCATTAGATTTATGGTAGTGGTAATGAAACGTAATGATAATTCAAGAAAATGATTGAGTAAAATATAAGTGTTCACTTTTATTGTACTATTAATAACTTTATATTTTAATAAAAAAATTAAAGTTCGCGTTATAAATTTTCCATATCAACTCAACTCCACTCACGCAAATACATGTTATTTTGCAAAGAAAACAAGAAAAAACTTTAATCAGATAGATATCATATTCAACACCGTTACAAGTACAACTAGTCTTCGATTATTTACATATAGCAACACTACACCCGATTTAATAGTCCAACTTTGTGCACACGTATAAAGTGACATATCAGAAAATATAAATAGATAAAGAAGGGCGTATGTACATACATGTATATGTATATATTATCCTAAATACAGTTAAATCAGCTTCACGCTGTATCCCGCACATAGCAGGGTAGGCAGAGAGAACTTAGTGTTAAGACACTCCGTTCCCCACTTTCTGCCGAATTCTGAAGGCATTGCGTGTTGAGTGGTAGAACTCAACGCCGCGCTTTGACCGGAGTGAAGAAATGTAAGTAAATATTTTATCCCCTCCAGTGCAGATTGAACCCACAACCAATGGATTTATAACCACCCTTGCCCCTACTCCACGACTGGCCTCCTAAATACAGATAAAAATTACATACAGTATTTAAATATTGCATTTTAGTTGTTACCTACAACCGATATTTCTCTAATTTCTCAATATTATATGGAACATTTCTTAAAAATAAATTGTTGAGTTAAATTGATATGCTCATATGATTTTAAAATTAACGACTGTGTTGATCTAGATGTGAATATTGCTAATTAGTGGCCTAATAGGTACTACTGTAATTAATTTCACATCAACTCGAGTACAGAAGTAGTGACTTGGTGCTACGAGCGTATAATGCAGATAAACTATAATTTTCTTACTATTTTCATTAGAGCATTGGAATTTGTCAACCCGCTCTTCAAGATTTATTGGATATTTTGAGTTTGAGGTTGAGTCTTTGTCTTTGTGAATCAGAAGACTTAGATTGGGTAAACGATATTTTAGACCTATAGTTACCTATAGTTTAGTTTGTGTAAACAGGTTTACGCTAAAAAAATCAAAAGTGAAAAAAATATATGATACTTTCTCTGATATTATAAGTGATACGAATAGAATTCGGTAACTTTAGTGATGTGATGAACCATGATGAGTTTATTAAAAAAAAATCTCGAATAATTTAATACATATTATTAAATTCAATAAAAAGAAATATATCAAATATAATAGTTTAAAGAATAGGTTACTATATAAGAAAAGTAAGTGCTTGATAAATATCTACACCACTTACAATATTCTCAAGATGTAAAATAAGATTTTTTACAAACTATAAATCGTGGCACAGGGGCACATATGTGCGACTGTAAGCGATATAGGTTGTGAATTCGATTCTCACTCGAGCAAATGATATATTTTATTTTCTTGCTCTGGTAACATTGATGTACGTAATATTTATTATTAGTAAGTACTTATTCTCTATTATTAGTAGGTAGTCAAAAATAATTATTATTAACTACTTAAGTTTGATAAACTTTCAAATATTCTTCATAAGCGAACAAGTATTCTATGACTTTTTTTATTAAATAAAACTTTAAAAAATACCCATCTTTTTGTAACATTTAACTTTTATAAATAAACTAACATAAATTGTACCACTACAATCTTAAACGTTCTACTAAAAAGCATTTTAATGTAAAATCACATTAACCACCAATTATTTCACTACATCACCATATTTTATAACTTAAACAATAGAATACAAATCAATTCCAAGACAAAAAAATAATATATAACATACTACAACCGTTAAGATACTGTGTAGAAACCTACGAGCTTATGTTAATATTGCGAATAAGCGAAAGAAAGAGAAGTTGAAGCGCACTCACCGCACCGTTGTCTATTCTACATTTAATTAGTACACACACGTACCGCTGGCATGAATAAAATTATTACAATGAAGCTGAAGATATGCTAAGTAACAACTTCAAATCTCTTATTTCAATATTTCACTCTCGTCCCTCAAAGAAATTTACTTTCTAAAAACAGCCAAGTTAGATACTGACGTGAAGTACTAATATTAATTTTTTTTTATGCTCATCAACCCAAATTAGTTGAATTAAAGAGCATTACAAATGAATAATTTCATATAAGAATTATACTTTGGAATAGCCTAAAAATAACATGTCTATATATAAATGCGCTGTAATTACATAGCAAGAACATCCGCTTCGAATATAGTACCGTTTATGTATCTACTACGTTTGATAAATATACATTATTTGTTAATTACCTTAATGGTTGATATAGAAAACAACAAGATTTATTCATAAAATCACATATTTCAAGATTTTATCTTCTATATAAAATTTTACACAAACAAAACCGAATGTACCGTACATGTTACAATTTATTTTTTTATGCGAGATCTCAGCACATTTTTTTCGAAACTATGAGAGGAGAAGAATTTGGAAAAGTACTGATACTAAGATGTAGTACGTATTACATCGGTTGACTTCGTCTGATGAATTTTGTGTTAGAAAAGCAGGGTAATGAAAGATTTAAATTAAAAAAACTCCCCCAAATGACACGGCCATACTCACAACCACCATGTGAACAGGCAGATGTTGGCATCACGATGATTGTTAAATTATATACATTTTTTAACTTAGGACTTCACCAGAACGCAATAACCTATAATATCATCAAAACATACGCGTTAGCGTGTCCAGCCAAGTTAAAAAAATGGAAACGGATAGAATTTTAAACGAACCATGTCAAGCTACATTTGATCTCTTCTTAACTCGTGAGCCAATTAGTCCACATGCATGAAATTTAGCATATTTATTAAAACCTGTTCGTTAGTAGATAGATATAAAATTGTCAATAATTAAAATTGGTTATAAATATATTAACGTTTAAAAATCGGCACTAATTCATTCACCTATCAAAAACATTGGAGTTTGAATTTTATTTTAAATAAACACAAAACTCGGCACCAATATAGATCTCCCTAGGCGAAGTCGAGAACGACGCATTACTTTACATTTAACTTAGCTCTCATTTAACATTTATATCTACCTTATTAAAACTACGCAGAAAACAGTGTTAAAAATTAAGAATTTTGTTATACTTATATTAAATTCAATTCACATTTTAAAAGCACAAAAAAAACTGTCTTTCACTAATTACAGTATCAAAAACAATCACTTAACAATCCGCCAGACATGTTACAATACTTGCCGCAAAGTATTATAATTGAACATTTAACATTTAAAAAATGCAGATTTGCGTAAAAAAAACACGAAATCGTTTAAAATGTACACGTCTTCAACACTGATAACGTTTAAAATATTCATAAGGGATACTTTAATTATAATAACATCTGGATTTAAATTATAATCCTCCATACATCTCGCATAGCGTTGTATAGCCAGTGCGAGTATACGCGCTATAAATTTCAAAACCGCGCCAAGCGTGAATAAATATGCCATAAGAGTATTCCATCTTAATTACTGATTATAATATAGTTACAATTACAGAAGTATTCACTTTTATATAATTATTTTACGAGTGCCACGTTTAGGATGTTTATTAGTTCCGTGTAACTTGAAAATGTTGTATGTTACAAAAAAACAATAACGTTCCTTCGAATCTACCGTTAAATGATTGTATTTTTGTTTTTAATTAATACCGTATCATTACAGACACTTGGCCCGTATTATTTTTTTTATCTAATTTTCTTATCATATATATTAATTACATTATTATTTATATATACAATTATAAATTATTACTTAGAACTAAAGACTACACTATTTTCACAACCATTATTTTAGGAAGACATTTGAAAAGTTAGATACCTAAATTAGATTTTTTTATTAATATACACTACAGTATTGTAATAAATTATCGTGTATTCATTTAATATTAATATAATAAATGTATTTTAATGCGTACCAGTGTAGTATCTTTGCTTAAATTAATTTAAAACTGAAATAAAAAAATACTGTATGGTATAGGTATACATACTTGATTTTATATTGCCATGTCATAATGACAAATTCAAATATTAGTTTTTTATTCTTTAGTTGCGAAAATGACCTAACCATGGACTGTGGCGTCGTCGTTGTTCGTTAAACTTAAATAATGACAGTAAATTATACTTATATATTTTAATATTTTTATATTTTAGCCTTTTATTTTTAAGAATTCATTCGACCATATCGTGGCGTGTAAAAGAAATGACTATAAACACGCTATGATTTTGGGTTCGGTTCCTATGCGAGAAATTATTGTTATTTTTTTTTAGCTTTTCTCTATACCTCACATGTAGCAGAGTAGAGGGAGCCTAGTGTTAAGACACTCCGCTAACCACGTTCCGCCAAATTCTGGAAGCATAGCGTGTTCAGTCGCGCTTTGCCTCGACACCAGAGTAAAGAAATGAAAATACAAAATATTTCATATGCTCCAGCGGGAATCGAACCCACAACCTGTCGCGTTTAGTCACAGGTTTGAGCCTCTGCGCAACGACTAGCCTCGCTATTATTATGTTTAATATTTCATTTCGCGACATTGCAAAAAAAAAATTAAACATAATATAAAATAAACTACGACAAAACGTTATGTTCACTTCCGACATTCAACAAGCAATTAAATACGCGAGAAAAGTACAAAAATAGGTTTTCTTTGACAACCCGGCTAAATACGGAAGGTACGTGAAGAAAGACGGATTTTTGTATAGAGTTTTTACACGGCCCTCACGTAACTCCGACCGATCGAATCAGTTGACACGCGAGAGCAATATATACAAACATAAAGTATGGTATTGATTATGATAATTAACATTTATTAATCTGAAACCCGCAATCCAATACTTGCTCATTAAAGTATCAGGTCCACGTACCGAACAGGAAGTCTGAACTGTCGATATTTATTAATAAATATTTGTTACAAAGAATGTTACCTTACGATGGGTTATTTTAAAATACAAAAAGTATAAAGAATAAAACAAAATATCGTACGGACAAATTGCTCAACGGATTTACGTAAAGATTTTGTATAATTTGGCTATAACTTAATAGTAAGACTAAGCGGGCGAAGTCGCGTAAAATTACACACAAATAATTATGGGTCACTAATCCTATATAAACGATAGTCGTGCGTTCGATCCCTCACACAGAGCTCAACGCCGCGCTTTGTCTCATTACCATTAAGCGTAGTAATAAAAACATATAAAATTTCTTCTGGAAACGAACCCACGACCATCGCGATTACAGTCGCACGCTTGTGCCCCAGCGCCATTATTTATTTATTAAATTAACTGAACCTTAAATGTATAACCCCCATAATATCCTGACAGAATAGTGTAAATACCTATAAATTAGCTTCACGCTATATCCCGCACACAGCAGGGTAGGCAGAGGGAACCTAGTGTTAAGACACTTCGTTCCCCACTTTCTGCCGAATTTTGGAGGCATTGCGTGTTGAGTGGCAGAACTCAACGCCGCGCTTTTGCCTCGACACCAGAGCGAAGAAATGAAAATATAAATGTAAGTAAATATTTCATCTCCTCGAGTGGGGATCGAACCCACAACCAGTCGGTTTTACAGTCACACTTTGTACCACTGCGCCACGACTGGCCTCGCAAACCTATAGATATCAGTATACGTGTTGGTACTGTATCTATGTTTCGGGGTATGTAAATCAAGTAAACTACGGCAAATAAAAATAACTTGGACAACTGTGGCGGAGCCTTACGTTCAACAGGTGGCGATCTCTGGTTTCCATGACGTCTTAATTCTCTAACTACTTATGTTTAAGCAATTGTTATAATAATTAAAGTAATAACGTTATTGTTTGTTAAATTACAAAAATATATTAAATAGACTTAACAATTATTTAATGAATATATTTATTGAAATTAAATTATTTTAATTCGTACAAAATTGTACACATGACTAACTTAAATTTGTTGTTCATTTCATACAAAATGAGTGCATACTTAGATTTGGCAACACAGTACAAAATAAGTTGTACTTCCCGTTGACCTACAATCTGGAAATGAGTACGGAACCCGGTGGGCGAGTTCTACTTCAACATGACAAGGTTTTTTCTGATTGCTAAACATAATAGTAAATGTAAAATAGAATTAATCATATGAAGCGCCATTTCTGTAGTCATAGTAGTATATTAATCGCATTCTAATAACAACTGATAGCTGCCCTTACTAACTAAATACATAATAAAAGAATTGAATAAACAATTCAATTGAAATTTAATATTACTGTCATTATATTACAAAGTTGCAAAACTTCTGTATTCTAGATTTATCTATTATTTATAACTAGAGGACTCTTTGAAACGTAAAATAAGCGTTGCCATGGCAACGTGTAAGTCAGTTTATACAATATATATATTTTATATATTGTTAAACATAATGATGTATGTAGTGTGCATTACATTTATTTACACATACAGCAGGAGTTAACCTAGCTAGTAGTTAAGACACTCTGTTCCCCATTTTCCTCCGCATTCTGGCGGTATAAGGTGTTGAGTGGCAGAATTCAACGCCGCGCTTTGCCTCGACACTATAGCGAAAAACGAAAGAAAATATAAATTATAATAAATATTCAATTTCGTCGAGTGGAGATCGAACTCACAACGTTAATAGTCAAACTTTGTGCCCTTGCTTTACATTTATGTCGTTAATTTAAAAAATAATATTGCAACAAAATTGAGAACGACGCATTACTCAACACTGAACTTGGCTTTCACTTCAAGGTTATTGTTTTTTATAGGATATCATTAGTTTTTGTAAAAAATTATTATTAATAATCATTCATTCATTCCTCTTATTAAATTAATTTATTTTCCAACATTTTTTATTAAAACTCTCATATTTGACTTTTTTTATTACTTTCAGATTTTTCCTGTGTATTATAGTCTACCTTGATACCAAATATCAAGTTTCTAGGTCATCTAGAGGTAGGTTAGGTTTTAAATGAATAAGTGATTATATTTACAACTTTTCGAACTGTAGTATTGAATTTTCAAATACTTGGTATGTCACTCGACAATTAGACAGTTTTTAATAAAATGTAACACATTAAATAGTATACCAGATGGGCTCATAAATAGCACGAAGTGGTTCGTGTAATATTACATATTGCGCGTTATAAACAATATATTGTATTATTGTTATTGTATGTAACTATTGTATTGAGCTCTTAACTTGGCTGGACACGGTTGTGCGTGACTTGATCTACAAAAACAAAATATAGCGGCTATTTAAATTTACTCCAATATGTATAACAGTTTTGAGGCATCCACGTCTAGAAGGAAGGAAATGGAAGGCACTTAAGTAGGTGTCGTTAATTGGTAACTACCGCCGATAGTTCGATCGATTTGTTGGTGGGCCATCTTATATTAATTAGGAAATTATATATCAATAAGACAATATAAATAAGGAAACAGGCAAATTTTGAACTTAAATATTTAATGTTCAATATTTTTTTTTCTGTTTTTCAATAATGAATAATATAAATTATTTTCATTTCTCTTCTTTGTTTCTGAGTAAAAACGATGGACATTTATTTCTATAAAACAGTATATGTTCTTGCATAATGCCTGCAATTTCCTACGGTATTTGTTTAATAGTTGTTTGATAGCGATCCCTAAATGTGGCGCAATTCAGATTATTAACATTGGAAATGGCTTGTTGGTAGATAATTTGTGGCGTTATTATATCGGCTGCTAATTACTTTAGCTAAGTGCCCGTTGCCCGCGTCTATGGGATGGGCAACGGAAAGGGGTTAATATCAATCAACCCATGCATTTATAAATTACATTTCGCTTCGTACAATTGAATTTTAGCGGGAAGTTCTCGATATAACGTAACTTTTTCACGATCTCAGTTGAAATATAAAAAGAAACAAAAAACGGAAATTGAAATATTATATAATATATTAGGTCTATTAGGCCTCAAATGGTATTAAGTTGAGCATGTCATAAGGATAATTCAAATGTCAATAGCCTCAGGGTAAGAGTAAACAGTACTGTGGATGTTCCTGATTAATGCGTTTCAATATAGGTGTCTAGGTCGTGCCCTCGCTTCCTGGATGGTATGGTCTAGTAACCTATCAGTTAGTGGCTTTGATCGTAGAGACTTTAAGTCATTTATTTTAAAAGTAAATATGATATATTACAATAAAAATAATATTAGATTTTTATATCCACCCAGCAATGTCTTGGTTTAGATGTAATGTAATTAGAAGAAAGTCGTTAATTTTGTATATTTGCTTGAAAAACTCGCAATTTTCGACGTCATTACAATACAATGCTTAATTATAAGTCAAAACAAAACATATCGATATTTGTTAATTATTTGATAAAGACATTTAAATTTATTCCTTTTTGGGAATAATGTAAAGTCCAAACTTTATATGATTTATGAAAGGAAATCAACAAACAATTATTAAATATTTATTGATTTCAAAATTGAAGAGACCGAAATAGTTTTTCTTCAATATAAAAATTCAAAGATACATTTTAAATAACTCGAGCATTATAAAAAAATATATCTTCATTTCGAAGCAGAGATACGTTCAAAGGCTGGCCTAGATTATATTAAACACTAAAAAGGCTATTATCACATTGTTTGAGTTCAGATAATCCTCGGACTTGTGACTTATATTAGGCAAATACACATATCTACTGTTATTGGGGATCTTATACTGCATACTCTTATATAATTAAAGCAATACCTAATAGAAAAAAAAAAATTAGCTTCACGCTGTATCCCGCACACAGCAGGGTAGGCAGAGGGAACCTAGTGTTAAGACACTCCCGTTCCCCACTTTCTGCCGAATTTCGGAAGCATTGCGTGTTGAGTGGCAGAACTCAACGCCGCGCTTTGCCTCGACACCAGAGCGAAGAAATGGAAATATAAATTTAAGTAAATATTTCATCTCCTCGAGTGGGGATCGAACCCACAAACAGTCGGTTTTACAGTCACACTTTGTGCCACTGCGCCACGACCGGCCTCGAGAACCTAATAGAACATTTTAAAAAAGTGACGAAATGTATCGAAAGTAATAGTATATTTAAAATAATATATTAAAGAATTCGTATATAGGCAGGGGCACAAAGTGTGACTGTAAACGTGACCGGTTGTGGATTCGATCCCCACTCTAGGAAATAATATATTTATTTAAATTTATATTTTCATTTCTTCGCTCTGGTGTCGAGGCAAAGCGCGGCGTTAAGTTCCGCCACTTAATACGCAATGTCTCCAGAAATCTGCGGAAAGTGGGGAACGAAGTGTCTTAGCATTAAATTCCTTCTGCTTATGTGTGTGTGTACGGGATATAGCGTGAAGTTGATTCATTTGATTTTATATATGATATGATGTCAATGTCATCAGCATTTTCGTTTAAAATTTAAATATTCCACAGCTAAAAAAAAGAACAGCTAACAAAAAAAAAGTTAAAATTCTAATTAAAAGCATTTCATAATGTCAGTCCGGCGCTGTCCAGTCCGTTGGAAATGTAAACGTACCATATTAAGTTAGGCTATTGACACACAAACGCACAGAGAAGCGGTCACAGAAACGCACGCGCGGCGTCGCGCACACAACACGGTCCCCAATTCACGTGAAACAACACCGCATCTTATCTTTGTTGTTTTAAATTAAACCTATAAGACAGATAACGTGTTTGCACTGGCTTAATGAGCCCTGGAATGAGAATAGCCGATGTGTGTTCGGACAAATTGTGAAAGAGATAACTAAGCTGTTGTATTGTGTAAAGTCGACTGTCGGTGTCTTATTCATGTTCTCGTATTATTCTGTTGTATTCAGTTTAGGGGTTATTTGTAACAATTATCTGTTTATCTATATACTGGAATACATGAACATTATATAGGTTTCTGTGTCTCTACCTACTCAGCTATGTTAGATACGGATGACGGATATCCTAATTTAATATACAATAACATGCGCGTACGCTTTATTTAAAATGCATCGACGTCTAAAAATATAGCATCAAATTTATTGCAATGCATTTGCTGGAGCTGAAACATTTAAATCTAGTTATCACATAGAGCGTTTAATATTGTATGAAGGCAAGTAGCGAATCTGGTTCGACGACCGCGGATGACACTTATATATACGAATTTAAATTTCCGATACCCACCGAACGGCGACCGTGTCGCTCATTCATTCATAGAGTGCAAAAATATCTTTAACTCATTCACTCCTTATCCAATTTGCTAAAAGGGCAGCTCGATGTTTACGCACTTTTAATTGTCATTTATAAGATGCTAGATTTAAATCTTCACTATTATTTATCAAAGAAAAGAAAGAAACGAAAGCGCCCGTTCACTTGGAGCACTCTACGCAGTTAACGTTTAGTTTGGTAAATGAATTTGGCAAATTTTATTGAATGCAAGAAAAGTTTCGATCAGTCCAAACATGTATTCCATATTGTAATATCGCACTGTTGTTTCGTGCAAAAATTCTATTTCATATGGAACATCCAAATGTGAACTGTCGCGTATAAATTGTTAAGTATCGTTTTCCTTAACATGAATGTGCTCTTTACACGTCACCCGCTATAACTAATCTCGTAAGTCAAGTAAACCTTCATAAAATTTATAATTTGGTTAGCTCTACCATACCCGTACGTTTATCGGTAGATTTATTTATATACTACAACAATAACTTTGTAGTTAAATAATAACAATTAAATACAAAACTAAAATTGTGACGTATGTATATACACGGTTGACTCGTAATGTTTTATAAATACTGTTAAAACGTAAAATGCTAAATTGTACTAAGTAAGGATATTACAATTTGAATAAATAATACAAAATTAAAAAAAAAAACCCTCTCCATCCTTTCAACTTTCCCCGAGCGGGGCTTGATTAGGATTAGTAAGAGTTATTCCATGACTTCTCAATTATTCTGATACGAAGCGTCCAAATGAAAGAGGTAAATGAAATTTCCGCGTCATTTTTAACGTTTCGTTGCGAGGTACGCCGAAAAAATTCTATCTCTACTTTAGATTTGGTTTGAGGAGTGCAGACTTGGTACAAAAAGAAATCAAACCGCAAAGTATTAAAAGGACTGTATTTTTGGATTTTTACGCTTACTTATACATATGTGGGTGCAGGTGCAGGTATGCGCTTTGTAATGCAATATCGGTTATGAATTGTTATGAAACTGGCTGTTTCTTTTTAATTGTGTTTTTGTTAATATCGATATTGAAATTTTCCTAGTTCGTGGTTACGATAACCATAATAACAATTTATCAAAAACCTTGAGCGATGCGCAGTGAGGTTAGTTCCTCCCTCTATTGCCCTATAGTACGCATGCATGACCCTCTCATTCAATTGCTGAGACCATCTCATGTGAGGCACTTGACCGCCGGTAGCGGGAGTCGAGAATCCAAGAATCTGTTGGTTTCAAGCTCTCCAATAATGACTTAAAGCCGGTCTATCCGAGTCTGATGTTTCTCCTACCAAACCGCTATCGAAGGCGCAGTGCGACAATCGTCCTCTGATGACGGCTGTTACGGATTCGATGAGCAACATCTCTGTCCATTCCAACATGCTGTTGGGAGTGGATTTGTCCTCCTGGTATCCATTTTTCCAAATAACTGGCACTTGCGCCATCTTCTAATAATTATTATTTAAATTTTGTTGGTCAAAAGTTTATTATTTATTTCTATTTTCTTATGCTTTTCTTGTTTGTTTTAAATTTGCTTATTTATTATATAAGATACTTTGTAAATGCGACTATCATTGCGCCAATAGTGGTTTCTGTTAACGGTTTGATAGCAAAAATCCGCGACCAACATCTCAAGAGATTATCGCTTAGCTGTTTGGATCTGGATCAAGAACCGGATGCAGAACGCAGTTTTGCTTGAGACGACGCGTATTGTGAGGAGGTTCCACCCTCGGATGAGTGTTTTTTTTTACATTTTTAAATGCATTTTTTATAACAATTTGTATTTAAAAATGTAAAATTAATTTCTCTTATTCAATTAAAGGTATTATATATATTCATAATTTATTATTATAGTCTTATTTTTCATTGTATTTTATCAAAATTGTTTTAAATGTCAATACAAATAGATTTAAACTCCTCTTTTATATTAAAACCAAAAATTTTCATATAGTGATATGAAAATTTTTGGTTTTAATATAAAAGAGGAGTTTAAATCTATGACCTCCGCAACCACAAGTCCAGCCAGCCACCAACCAGGTGGAGATCCTCTCCAAGATTTCAGTCAATGAATAAACAAAGGGCCCAAAAATAATAACTGTTCCAAGTCAAATAATCGAGTTGAAAATTAAATCTTTTGCATTAATTCGGTTATCGTTCGTAGTGACAGTAATATCATGAAATGATGTCTGCGCACTCAGTTTCATAATGATGATTATTAAATACTTGTTTGTTCATTACGATATAAAATTTCACTTCAATTAACAAATAACGAGGTTTCGATGTTTATGCGTCATTTATCTATCTATATCTTTTACATATGTATGGGATAATGCATTATGATATTCTCATTTTATAGAAATATGGTGATGGTAATTAAATATTTTAAAATTATTTAGGCTAACTTGTGACTATATTTTTTTTATTTTAAAAGTAAAAAAAGCAAGCAATGCCTACATAATTCAGCGTAAAATGGGAAAACGGAGTGTCTTAACACTGGGTCCCCTCTATCTATCCTACTGTGAGCGATATATAGCGAGAAACTTAAAAAAAACCTATTATTAAAACTTAAATTGCTGTTATAATTGTACGAAAGAATCCGATTATTTTATTAATGAAACGGTGGCATGAATTTTAAAAAGTTAATTTAGTGAAAATGACGTCACCCTCACAATTAGGTCAGTCTCGTATGCTTACTCAGAAACATCGAGATGTGAATCACGGGCGAAACGAAAATAATTATCGTTATCACAACGACCAAGAACAATTGTTTTAGCGTTGTTTAGTATATTATTCAGTACCGATAGTAAAATAGTTTTCCGTTCGTATTAATCTTAGAGGTAATTAGCCTGTAGCCGAAATAAGCTCTAAGTTAAGCGATGTAAAGTAAATTTTTACGTGACATGGCGATGTGTTGAAGTACAAATTATATGTAGGTACTAACTTTTACTAGTTTCATATATTTATTTGGGACACGCTGTATCCCGCACACAGCAGGGTAGCGGAGGGAACATAATGTTAAGACACGCCGTTGTCCGGAGAGAGAGTAGAGATTATATCGATATTTATTTGTCTGTTTCACTTGTTAGTTAAATTGGTAATACAGTTTATATTTACTTAGTAGGGTATTTTGAATTTGCGTAACAGACAAGCTTGAGCATAACTTTTCTATCGAAAAAAAATATTTTACCAAAAACCTCGCACTTGAATGATTTCAGACAAATACTACAAACAGGAAGCAGGCACACAAGTCAAAGAAAAGAAGAAGAAAAAACTCCTCATTCGCCTCATCGATAATCACTACAAGCAGTTCCACAAAACGTATGTTTTTTAATTGCTTTTTCACATTTAGGCAAGAATATATATATTTAACAAACGTATAAAAAATTTAAGGCAAAAGGCTTTGAACCCACACCTCTCGGAAGGAGCCCAAGCAGTCTGACCAATGAGCCTTGCGTTCTCATCAAGCTAAGCTAAGACATCGAGATTCTTGTACGCTTGTTAGAACTTATGACTGTTGTTAGCATCTCTGTAGTGGTGTGTTTACAATTTTCCGCCACCCCAACATTATTCCTTATAATGATGAGAGAATGCGATTTATATATATTTTTATTATTATTATTTATTATAGCTTCACGCTGTATCCCGCACACAGCAGGGTAGGCAGAGGGAACCTAGTGTTTTTAGACACTCCGTTCCCCACTTTCTGCCGAATTTTGGAGGCATTGCGTGTTGAGTGGCAGAACTCAACGCCGCGCTTAGCCTCGACACCAGAGCGAGGAAATGGAAATATAAATTTAAGTAAATATTTCATCTCCTCGAGTGGGGATCGAACCCACAACCAGTCGGTTTACAGTCACACGTTGCGCCCCTGCGCCACGACTTGCCTCTATAGATATTTTTTTTAAATATTATTTATTTCTCACTCATAGGAAGGAAAAATAGGTTTAAAAATTTGAATATGTTTTTCGGGACTTGCCTCTCTTAAAAAACCGTCCATTATTTTTGGTTATAGCAAGTTTCACATTTTTCTCTGAGATCCTTATGTTTTGTATGTAGCTTTCCACATTATAATATGCTATGATACATTTTTTATACGTTTGCTATATATTTATGCATTTCTAGGATTAAGCAGCTTATCAAGTCTAAAATAGTCGACAGGTAAGCTCTCCTCTTCATCAATATTAGCAACATTGGTTAGTTTAGCTCATAAGCTTCACTAACATATATTTTTTCTCTTCACGCTACTTCCCGCATGTAGCAGAGTAGGTATGCGGGGGAAGATTATTGTAAAAACCGAATTGTGGAGGCATTACGTGTTACGACACCAGAGCGAAGAAATGAAAATATTAAATATTTAACTTCCTCGTATGGGAATCGAAACCACAACCTGACACACAGTCACACCTTCGCCCCCGCGCCACTACCAACCCCACATCAACTCTACGTCTCAAATGCCATAGATCACGTATGGAATCATTAATAAACCCATAAAAAGTAACACGGGACCCGAGTCGGCAGTAATAAAACTTTTATCAGAGACGTTTGAATTAATCGAACAGACTATATATATAGCTTATCGGCCGCGTAAATTATTCACTGGACTAATACTATATTTTTTTCTTACATTTTTAATTATGCAGGTTAATTGAAATATGTGTCGCACATGTTCTTTCACGCTTATAGAGCTCTACTAATGAACTATTGTTTATTTTATTATTTTATAACCCCTGTATATATGTAGTTTCAACGTTTGTTGTGTACGTAGCTATCGGTCCATATTATTATTTATTGGGCAAAGTAGGTGTATTATTGTGAAAGGAAATTTGATGGAATGGTTTCGTTGATATTTTTTGAAGTGATAATGCTTCGTTACGTTACGTAACGGCGTCAGTCTGTCTGGTTTCTCTTTTTCTCGCTCTCACGGCAGCGGCAGGTAGGTTTTCCTCTTCTCTGTCACTCTCAACTACAGCGCTGGTGAGCATCAGTGATCATATAAAATAAACGCCATTTTTTTGTTTGATTAAAAAATGATAGGTACCTACTACAAATTAGTATTACATATCTACAAAAAATATATAATGTAGGTACATATTCAAGAAGAGTATTGTTTATAAATAACGTTTGAGTTAAAACCTAAGCTTTTCTCAAGTTCAATATTAAATACTTAGTTCAACTTACATGAGTTTAAGTTATCACATCTGTTAGGCGTATTGAGAATATCACACTGTATCCCGCATATACCAGGTTAGGCAGAGGGAACCTGAGAACCTACTGTTAACATACTCCGTTCCCATTATGACACGGTCTCCACTTTCCGTCGATTTCTGAAGGCATTGCGTGTTGAGTGGCGGAACTCAACGCCGCGCGTTCCCCCCACACCAGAACAAGGAAATGAAAATATATAATTTCTTCAAACTGAAATCGAACCCACAACCAATGGCATTTGCCATTTCAATCATGAAAAATATAGTACCTATGGTGTTACTATACTATAATATAAATAGTATTTTTAATTAGGAATATTAACAAAAACCTAGTAATAGTTAGGAAAAATTTTAGGTATTTAATGTACAAAGAATATAGGCCAAAAAGTAACTAATTTTAACCACGTGGACGCTACCTGCTTACAAACTTGAATTACAATATAGGTAATCTATTAAAAAATATTTATTTTTACTAAATAATAGATACTAAATCTTTTAGGTTTTCAATTTTGCAAATAGCTTAGGTAAAGATTTATATTTACCCAAAATACCTAAATAGGAGATATTTTAAGTAGTCGTTGACGCTGTAGAGTCAAGCGCTTATTTCACCATCACCTTTTAGACTCCTACCGCTCTGAGTTCAAACTAAATGAGACAAGTGACGTCTGCCGGGACGCGAGCGACACCTTGTATGGCTAACGTGACCATTCTATGTTCGGTTCAAAGCGGGACGTCGGTTTTATAAATCGATTTTTTTTTCTGTATTTGGAAGTATATCTTAGAGGAATGCGTTTTTTGTTTTAAGGGTAGTATTTGTTTTTTTTTGTGCATTATTCCATTCATTTATCTTTTTTTTGTTCACCACAATAATCGCGCCACAGTGCCATTTCGAAAAATGATATATTTGAGCGTCTCGGTGACATGTCACGGGACACTGGAACACACAAGCGGGACAAGTCCCGTTCAAAACGAGACGTCTGGTCACAATAAACAGAATAAAATGCTTCAAAATAAGCTGTATAACATTTTTTTTATTAAAAATAACGATACATGTTACTTTATCGTCGTTATATTTAATATAAGTTACTTAACTAATTGGGTCAATTGGATGAGAAAATCTAATTAGATCAACAAACTGCCGCTTCGTCCTGTCTGAATGTAATAGGTGACTATAGGTACATATTGGCATAAAAATACAATAAAGTAGCTTCTAATAATAAATTAGAAGACGTCCTTTTATCTTCTAATAGCATTTCTTCAATGTGAAATCAAATGTAAGCTATTATACACTAAAGTAGTATCTCTTTATACAATCAGCCCCGCGCGGCTTTGGCCGCTTAACTTTTACGAATATTTTTTAATTTTTCTGTTATTTTTTAATTTAACTGTTATTCACTTAATAAATAGTTATTATAATCTATTTGGATTTTATTTCATTTTGCATATTAAAAAGCTTTAGGTATTCCATATGTATCTACGTAGGCGATAGGTAAATGCGCACGACAAATGCGATTTTTCAATTTTATTTTCCTATATTGGTATAAGTAGACAAAATGTATAACATAGATAAAATTAATAAAATAAATCAGCTTCACGCTGTATCCCGCACACAGCGGGTAGGCAGAGAGAACCTAGTGTTAAGACACTCCGTTCCCCATTTTCTGCCAAATTCTGGAGACATTGCGTGTTGAGTGGCAGAACTCAACCCCGCGCTTTGCCTCGACACCAGAGCGAAGAAAATGGAAATATAAACTTAAGTTATATCATCTTCTTGAGTGGGGATCGAACCCACAACCAGTCGGTTTCACAGTCACACTTTGCGCCACTGCGCCACGACTGACCTCGTATTATATGTTTTGATATTAGAAATGTTGCATAAGTTTCAAATTATAGCTCAAAGTTCATGTTGCCACGTCTCTTCATTTCCCTAACGATTTGTAGACAAGGGTCGACTATCAGAAGTTACTATAGACATAATCATCGTCGCATATACGTAGGTAAGTATATTGAGGCCGTCGTGCCGCAGCTGCAAAGCTCGTGACTGCAAACGTGTCGGTTGTTAGTTCGATTCTTGCTCCCGGTAACTAATTATTTTCATATGCCTCGCTTTTAAATAAGACAAATCGCGGCGTTGAGTTCCGCCGCTCAACACGCAACGTTTCAAAAATTGGACGGAAAGTGGGGAACGTAGTGTCTTAACACGAGGTACGGCGACACATAGCGATGTATATACTCCATTTCATATAAAGGTATCTACTACTATAGGTACTGCGTCTATAGAACTTTCTTTCTATAATAATCTAGTATTGTCTACCCACGTATGGCATTTGGTATGTAGACCAGTTTCTTACCAATGTCTCAAATTGCAAGTTACAGTTTAGCTTCAGTTTTTTCTCCTTTTGCTTATTTTATTATGTTTATTAATAATATTAAGATTAATTAATTGTTATATAACACACTACCAAATGAGGCCAATCGTGGCACAGTGGCACATAGCGTGACTGTAAAATCGACTGTTTGTGAGTTCGATCCGCTCGAGAAAATGAAATATTTATATTTTCATTTCTTTGCGCTAGTGTCGCGGCAAAGCGCGGCGCTGAGTACCGCCTCTCAACACTCGATGCCTCCAAACCCCGGCGGAAAGCGGGAAACGGAGTGTCCTAACACAGCGTTAAAACACTCCGTTTCCCGCTTTCCCGCTAATTTTTGATACCATTGTTAGTTGATACTCGAACCCAACCCCTAATAAAGCAACATTCACCGTTTAAAATACTTATTTGCTCTTCAACATAAACAACTTATTCGCAAATCGAATCTTATACCAAAAAGGTCATTATATTAAATACAATATTATTAAACGAACGCACCGCCAATATATGTAAAGGTGTCAGCGATATTGGCTAATTGTATTCATATTTCTTTCAATGTAACGCACCTTGGAGCGTATCGCGTAAAGTGATAAAGTTTAAAATTTTATAGTACCTACAACAACTCCTCAACTGCCTTTTTAAAAGAAAATAAAAGTTTTTAGCTCGTCTTTAATAATATGTTTATTTTATTAACTCGATGTAATATTAAGGAAGATATGTACTTATAAAGTAAGCAATTATTGCGTGTTGAGCTGGAGCTGGTGTCTATTTTGTGAATAAATTAGATATAATTGATTATGTATGTAATTAATCAAAATATATCATTTAAATTATTATAAAAAATCTTGGTACTATTATTTTCCCTAAATACGCAAGTCAAAAATGAAAATAGACGATAAAATAAATGTTTTTTAAATTTTTATTTTCAATAAATTCTTAACATTTTGTTTACAAATCGAACTTATTTCCCTTATGGGGACCCCTCGGATTCCTAAATCTTAACCGCTAAGCCACAACCATATCATCTCTATTCAAAACAGTACGTTGGTACCTACGTATAGCGCTCGTAGCTCACTAAGCCGCCGACAGTCAAGACGCGCAACGTTTTTATTCAAAACGGTCTTCGTTGTAAATGCAAAGTAAATGAAATCTTAATTACAGCTCTTTCTGGAGTCCATTTGTTATTCTGAATGAAGGTGGAATACAATGCAGGTACAGGAAAATTGGCTTCAGCATCCATTTCCTACCGAATCTCATATTTTATAAGGGTAACGTTATTTATACACGACTAGATAAGTATTTCTGGGTAAATTATGTGTATTTTATTATTATTATTTTTTATTTATATAAATATAAGTATATAATAGAAGCGATCGGTCGCGCACTTCACACTCGCACACACCGGAACCCAACAATACATTTAAAAGTGTAACACAAACAAAAAAAAAACATAAAGTAAGTACTCACAAAAGTTTAAAACACCGATAATAAACGATTGTTGCTTGAGTATTTTTCGAAATGCTGTTAATTTTAAACTCAATAGTTGGTACAAACATTCACTTATCTATGCTGATTGCAACGCTAATAGTGCCAGAACAATATCCTTTTGTTACAAGAAAGACCCAGTTTTAGTTCGCATATACTAAATTACTCTCACCGACAGCTTTCAAGAACAATAGAGCGAAAACATTTTATTATAATATGTACACGATATAAAATGTAGCGTTTTAAATTCTATTGTGACACAATTTTGTTTTTATAATTTCATGTTATATACTTATGTATTGTCTGTCGGCAGTGTTATTTGTTGTAAAATAATAAAAATTTTAAAAATCTGTACTTCACGCTACTACTATCCCGCATACAGCATAGTAGGCAGAGGGAACCTAGTGTTAAGACACTCCGTTCCTCACTTTCTGCCGAATTCTGGAGGCATTGCGTGTTCAATGTTAGAACTCAACGCCTCGCTTAGCCTCGACACCAGAGCGAAGAAATGGAAATATAAATTTAAGTAAATATTTCATCTCCTCGAGTGGGGATCGAACCCACAACCAATATAATTACCTATATTTTATAAATATATATTAACTACTTGGATACTTAGATATTACTGAATACTTGGCACATCCAAGTAGTTTTGATACGTAGATAGGTTTTGTTATAAAAATGTATTTATTAATAATTAACGGTAAATTAATTGTAGGCTATATTGTAGGCTACTCTTTAAATATGATAGTATAACATATTGCATAATGTACTATTTTTTTTAATATGAGGTAGGTACGTTACTAATTATGAAATGTATTTGTTCTTTCTCTATTTTTTTTTAAATATACAAAAAAATCCTTTTAATAAAATCTTTCATGCCAGAGATGACGAAATAAATTTTTAATAACGTTTGGATAGTCAGAATATTTTTTGTCAAGACGAATTTTAATACAAATATTAAAAATATAATTATTATACTCAATACCACATCCGGCTGTAATAATATTAGTAAATCTTTGACGCCGCATGAGGGGCGAAACAATGTTATATCCTATCTCCGAACAGCTGAGCTCCTTCGCAGTGGAATTGGGATATTTACAACCTTATGTTGATACTTCTGAAGTTCATAATACATTGTACTTCACGACCGACAACACAACATCTACTATAGTTATCGTAAGTATTTAAATTGACTCCTGATCTTCTTATTATTTACACCTAATAAGAATTATTACGATAAATTGACGTATAGTCTTTACAGGACACTTTTATAGAATATTCATAAAATAGCTACATTTACTGTGATCCAAAAATATAAATAATATAATAATTAGTGCAATAAAAAAATCTTCCGATAAAGGGAAATGTAATTTACTTATGGTGGAGTAATGGAGGGGGTGGGAGTGTGGGTGGCAGTTGGTTGGTACTCACCCGTTCCTCCTCGCGGATCATCTCGGCGATGCCGGGGCGGATGTCGACGTCGTCGGCGTGCAGCGCGGGCGGCGCGGGCGCGTCGGGCGCGTGCAGCAGGTCCGCGGGCGCGGGCCCCGCGGGCGATACCCGCTCGCTGCCCGGGCTGCGCTCGGCCGAGCGGCGCCGCGCCTTGGCCATACCACCTCCGCCGCCACCCGGCTCGCTCTCGCGGCTGCCGGGCCGCTTGCCCGCGCGCGCTTCCAGACCGCCCCCGGCTCTCAGCACCGCGTGCTCGCCACTTACATCGGTCAGACCTCTTATCTTCAGGGTCTCCGCCACCTTCAGCAGCGCTGTGATCTGATCTTGTGACACGTTAATCTCTCCGCGGTACATGAAATCCACCACCGCCTTTAGATCACAGTATTTAATATCACGCATGATGATGATCGGGTGCCGGCAGGGGTTGTCCATGAACAGGGTCTGGAAATAGGGGCTGCACGCCGAGAGAACCACCTTGTGTGCCTTCAGGCTCTGACCCTCGCAGGCCAGGGTGACGTCCACGAAGGACTCCGTCTGGAGCAGCTGATCGAAACAGTTGGCGAGGTTCGTCTGGTAATTATTCCATCTCAGGCAAAACTGCTGGGGCGAGCCGTCGGCGGCGTCCCTGCTGTCCATCGCCGCGGGTTCCTCCTCGGCCGGCATCGCTCTAGCGGCGGCGCGCTCGCATCTGCAACGTAACGCGAGGAAAATGAAGCGCACAGCACACGCACCGCGGGCGACGACTCGCGAAGCACTGAGCGGCTCGCGCGGCGGCGGGGCGGCGCGGGACGCGGCGGGGCGCGGGGGCGGGGCCGGGGGCGGCGCGACTTGCAAGCGAATGGCCGCCGCGCGCCGCCCCGGGCCACGCCCCGCGCCCGCGCTCCGCGCGCCCATCGACCGCGGCGCCCGCGCACCTACGCCTAGCACGCCTACTGCTACACTATTTTCATTTCTCGCTTTTCTATGCATTATACATACACGTATCTTTTATCTACTTCTCATTTATAATATTTTTTTAGTAATATTCAAAAAAAAGTTTAAAAAGTCTATAAAGTCATTCTCTACGCACATGTAGTATTCTACATTTACATATATTTGTTACAATACATGTAAATGTAGAATACTTACATAGTGGATAATAGTTTAAAATATCTCCTAATTTAAATGCTTATAAACTAGTTATACCCAACATAATGTATTAATTGTATAAAAAACCTAACCATTTTTAAAATGTTCCATTAAATATTATAGCTATTTTAATTTTAAATAAGAATGTAGATTTATAACTTATTTTCTTGTTACCGTTAACTAGGAAAAGGTGTTTTTTCTCACACTAGATAACTTTTTTATAATTTATAATGATATCTCATCTGTACTACTTTTTGTTTTCGTGTTCAATAAATTGTCCACGTTATAATAGGTTGGTAAGTTGTTAAAAAGAACGTGAACAATTTTTCAAATTGCCTTAAATCAAAATGAAAATGAAGAAATTGGGTTTGATAGACTTTCCCAAAATGTATTTAGTATTAAAGCAAGATCTTGATGTAGGTACAAGTATGGTCATTTAGTTTAGTAAAATATAAAATAGATATATACAAATTATTATTGTACTTATGAATATAAGCTACGTAAACATCTTGTAAGCACCTACAACTGACATTAGAGACCAGTCGTGGCGCATGGCGTGGGCACAAGCGTGTTACTGTCGACAGAGCGAGTTCGATTCCCACTCGAGGAAATGAAATATTTAATATTTTCATTTTTTCGCTCTGGTATAGAGGCAAAGAGCTATGTTGAGTTCCTCCACTCAATACGCAATGCCCCCAGAATGTTGCGGAAAATGGGGAACAGAAGCGTCTTAATAGGAACGCAATGTCTTAGCTGGGCCCGCAGGTTCCCTCTGCCCATCCTTCTATGTGCGGTTATAAAACCGCCAAACCGATTATAAAACCAAAAATCTCAACAAAATTTTATGAATTTGTTCTATTTCTATGACAGTAATTGCCCCGAAAAAACTTAGGCCTTTTACATATTTTTTTTAAATTTATGTGAGAAAGAGAAATTAAGAATTATGTTTTAGAAGATATGCTTCACGCTTAACCAGCTTCACGCTGTATCCCGCACACAAAAGGGTAGGCAGAGGGAACTTAGTGTTAATACACGTTCCGCAATTTCCGCCGAATTATTGAAGCATTGCGCTTAGCCTCGACACTAGAGTGAAGAAATGAAAATGTGAACGTAAATAAATATTTTATTTGTTGGAATGGGGATCGAACGTTGAACCAGTGGCGGATACAGTCACAGTTTGTGCCACTGCGCCACAAAAATACTGAAAATATTAATAATATAAATAGTTTTTTAGTGAAGAAAAAGTAATGTTAAACAAAAAAATCCAACATTCTTTAAAAAAAAACCTGAAATCTTAGTTATTAAAATAAATTTAATGCAATAATTTAATTTAGTTTTATGTAGACCTGCCTACTGAGTGTAGCACATTTTTCTTATCTAACGCTATATCCTCATCAATATCATTTAGTCGACGTTTATTTTTACGTTAAACGAGGCGTTGAAGTGAACAGGTTAGCCCGATGGAACCCATTAGGTACGCTTGCTCACAACCTTGTATCTTTATATAAAATTAAGTACTTACCTACAGGTAGGTACGCCACGACTCGGTTATATTAAAGTTTGAGATATACCGAACCCTAACATACCTACATACTTGCGTAACATTTTAGAAAAAAATAATATAGATGGTTTTGTAAATGTAGAAATTTATGTAATCTAGTTTATAGTGGGGAACGGAGTGTCTTAACAATTAAGTCTCGTTTTAAGCTGATAAAAAAAATGAAGAATAAATGAGAAATTTATTTAATCTGTTTATACATATGGGTTTGTTTTAATGTATTGCTAAGACAATAATATATTGTATAATAAAGAAAATAATAAATAGGTAAATGTATGTAATATAGTACATAAGTATAAATAGGTACCTACGCAAATGTATATGTACATAAACTAACAGTGAATAATGAAATTTAAGATAGATAGGTATTGTTTTAGATTGTTTTTAATGTTCTAGGCGTGGGCGTGGGAATGGGGGGGTGTGGGGTGCTCGGTGTAAAAGTATTATTTGATATTTAAGTAGGTAACTACAAACTAACTTAAAATAACGACGAATTTATTTAAATAGTACCGTTATAGAAAGACTTCGTTACAAAGAACAGCCAAAATACGCATGCATCTAGTTGCTATGGTTTATACACCTTAGGATGCCCATATTTTTACCTACTCGTGAATGAGAAAGACTTGATGCAGTTCAAACTATAGACAGCGTCACCACATAGCAGTTTGCAGAGTGATCCTAAGCAAAAAAATAAAGAAACCGCAAATGGTATTGGCCGAAAACTTTATTTCGAGTTACTGAGATTTACAACTTACCCTACATAAGGGTACAAAGAAGATTCAGTATGGACAGAGAAGTTTTACCATAATGTTTACTGTAAAACTGTTTGTAAAATATACATTTGAATTCGCAGAACGTCAAAACATTAAACAAAATTTTAATACAGTAGTTGAAGTGGCTTGTCAAGATTGGTTCCTTATGATTGGATTCAGTACCATAAAAGCGAAGGATGCTGCCACGAATATGGGCAATATATGAGGTAGAAAAGGCCCATATAGGTATGTGTGATTTGTGTATATTGATCTCTATAATTATTAGTCATTAATATTGATTAATGTTATTGAGCGAAGTTAAGCATATTTTGTTTTAACTTTCGTCGGGGACATTGGCAAGAAATTTTTATTTTGATATTGTTAAACTTATAACTTTATTTTAATTTTTTTTAAAGAGAGAGAGAGAGATTTTAAATTTCTATTAAAAATAAAAATAAATAAATCAGCTTCACCCTGTATCCCGCACACAGTAAGGTAGGCAGACGGAACCTAGTGTTAAGACACTCCGTTCCGGAGCTGATTTATTTGTTTATTTTTTAAATATTTAATTTCTTCTAGTGGGGATCGAACCCAGAACCAGTCGGTGTTACAGCCACACTTTGTGCCCTGCACCACGACTGGCCTCAATCCCTAGATCAGTAGATTTTGTTTAAAAAATAAATTAAACGTAAATATTACATTTCTTGTAAACTCATAGATATAACATAATTTCTTAACCTACCCAGAAAAAAATTTAAAATAATTTTAAACACAAACTGATTCAATTTCTTGGATGTTAGTTTAGGTACCTAGTTAATTTTGTATCGATATCATGTAAATATTCTATTAAAAACGACAAGTTCTCTTCTTAGCTAGTACAAAACGCCGTCTCTACAATTTTTCCTCTTGACAGAGTGGATCTCACAAGGGGAATGGTGTGCTGCTATTAAAATCCGTGATCGTAGCACGAATCACTTTACCTACGCTCGGCGCGTAGCAATGGCACAAAGTTGACTAGGTACGGCTTTTATACAATTTTAATATCGTCGCCTTTTGGCACTTGAGTGATACTTATGCAGTAAATAAATGCAAGTAGTTTTTTTTTATATATATATGTATATATTAGAATGATTTATAAAATTTTGTGACGCTAGTTGTGGCGCAGCGGCACGAAGTGTGACTGTAAAACCGACTGGTTGTGGGTTCTTACTTAAACTTAAATTTATATTTCCATTTCTTCGCTCTAGTGTCGAGGCTAAGCGCGGTGTTGAGTTCTAAATTCGGCAGAAAGCGGGGAAAGGAGTGTCTTAACACTAAGTTCTTTTTGCCTACCCTGCTGTGTGCGGGATACAGCGTGAAGCTGATTTAATTTAATTAGATTTTTATAAAATTTTGTATACAAGTATGATGAGTTCTAGTAGTAGTATATGTAGTAGATATCTGCACAATATTGAATTAAAATAAAAATCACTAAATAAATTGTTATCATATACCTAAGTAACCCAACCAGACAGAAACAGAAGGAGATGCATTGATAAGCCCGTATTTTCGCCAGTTATTCATCAACTAATATTTACAGTTAAAAATAATCAATTGTTATAACAGCAAAACTTTTCCAAATCCGAAAATCTCTATCAGAATACAGTCACTTATAGTTAAATGAACTTATGTAGAACAATACAAAAGTCGACACAAGCGCGTTTGTTTTGAAACAAACATCTAAAATATATTGCCAGAAGGGCAGACAAAGCTGTAGTGAAGGAGCGTGGTCCTAACATAAAATAGTTCTGCGAAGCCAGTTGTTGGCACAGCGCGTATAAAATATACAGAGTGGCCCTCGGCCAGCCGTAAACAGATTCCTACGCGTACAGTCTACGAGCCGATAGACATGCCAAACATTTATTACTATTGATGTGAACGCCTTTTCCAGTTGTAAATGATATAGAGTTGGGCAAATATAGAGAATAGAGAGAACTAAGACGTATTATGCTCTGCATATTAACGAGACCAATATTGCAGTTTATGTTTAGGTTTCAGTTTAAATATTCTTGTAGGGTTGAAAAAATAAAATAAAGGTTACTTGAAAATCTAAAGTAAGTGGTTATAGTGGTGGTGTTGTAACGTTATAAGTAATTTTTAACATCTTTACAATTCAAAGCTTAATACAGAATATGTGTATGTATAAGATATTATTTTAAAAATGTATTTGAAATGGGATAATAATAATAATAATCCATGATAAATCTATTATTGATTACTGAATAACTTGTATTTAAAAAAATACATTAAAAAAATTACAATTAAAAAAAACGACATTGTATGTAGCACAACGAGGAAGAATAATATAATTTTTGGCATGTCTATTCTTTGTTAGGCCTAAGCGGAGCAGCTCAGAAAAATGTTACTTTATAAGTAGAAACGCTTAAGAAGTTAAACAAATAATAATATAATAAGAGGATAGTAGCTGGCAACGTTTAGACGTGGAGAACTGAGGATCGAGCTCACTGGCAAGCCATTAGGGAGGTTTGTATCCAGCAGTAGACTGAAACCGGATGTTGATGATTACGATCAAGAAAATAGAAATAAATTAATATTATATAATAATTTCTTTGTAAGTATCTAGGATTCTTATTGCCAATTATGAAAATTATATAAATATACATATAATATACGTTTTAATATGTTTACAAATACAACTGTTTATTGCAAGTGTCTCTAAGTATATTGCTCTTTGCAGGTCTAAAGGAAAGATACCAACGGTTTATAAAGAAGCAAATGTAATATCCTGTTTCCACTCCTGTAGATCACGGCCTGTCCAGAATATTTCAAAGTCAAACTCGATTAATTGACGTATTTAGTCGCTTAGCTTAGGTAAAGTTGAGGCCAATCGTGGAGCAGTGGTGTGACTGTAATATCGACTGGTTGTGGATTCAATCCCAACTCGAGGAAACAAAATATTTATTTATATTTATATTTTCATTTCCTCGCTCTAGTGTCGAGACAAAGCGCGGCGTTGAGTTCTGCCACTCAACAAGCAATGCCTCCAAAACTTGGCGGAAAGTGGGGAACGGAGTGTCTCAACACTAGGTTCCCTCTGCCTACCCTGCTGTGTGCGGGATACAGCGTGAAACTGATTTATTTATTTATTTTTAGCTGGTAAAGTTTTGGTACCTAAAATGACGATGAACAAGAAATGCCAGATTAAAGACAGCATATTACTATTAATGTATATGTTTACGTACACGTTATATGTATTTAGTAAACAAAATAAGCTTAGCGCTGTATTCCGCAAAATAAATAGTATGTAACACTGAGATATAGTAATAACGGCGACGCCGCCATATGCCTCGGCACCAAAGCGAAGAAATGAAAAATATAAATTAAAATAAGTACTTCATTTCGTCGAGTGGGGATCGAATCCACGACCAGTCGCGTTTACAGTCACAGTCAGTGTACCTGCTCCACGACTGGCCTTCAGTTCAGTTTATTTAAATTATAAAGAAAATAAGAATTCAGTTAAGATTTCTTCTGGTTATACCTATACAACATTCTATTTTTAAAATTAAATGCATTTACAGGAAATAGCATTTCACAGCAAAACCTTCGAAGCAAGTAAGAAATAAAATAAAAAGTTCTGCAACGTCTATTGAATAATATTTCTAGGTACGGCTTCGGTTCATTTCCTTTACTTTAAAATATTGCTTTTCATAAAATACAGAAATGCCAACAGAATTCTATCACCTCATCACAGCGCGAACAAGCGAGACACTTGTTGGTTTTCGCCTCCTTATAATAAAAGTTTAGGTTGTTGAGTTGTGAGTTTTCAACAATAGAAAAAATTATATTTGTCTATTTAAAACTATTGTTCTATATAGAGGTCATCGTGGCGCCGCGGGACCATATGTGACTGTAAACACGACGATTGTGGGTTCGAGTCCCACCCGGGGAATGAAAATTTTCATTTTCTCGCTCAAACAGGATGTTCAGTTCCGCCTCTCAAAAACTAGAAGACTTGGCGGAGAAAAATTACAGTGATATTTTGTTTAAAAATTTACATGTAAAATTTTCTGATAAAATATAATAATACCAAATTAACATAGACTTGTTTTTCTTTTCGGGCACCAGGATAACTAAGGAGAATATATTATTAAGTTTATTTTGATTTATACGAAAAAATGATAAAAACGGGACTTTATAGGACCACTCATCTATGACACTGTATTTACTTAGAAGTCGCTGCAGCAAGAGGAAATGTAATCTGGTAGTCTTTTGCTTTTCCGCGATAAATAAGGCTAATAATTGAAGTTAGAAAAGAAGAGAAAAATCTTTAATATTATATTTTATTTAAAGAAAATGCAAACTGTAAAAAAACCGGACAAGCGCGAGTCGGGCTCGCCCACCGAAACATTCGTACATAAATTGGAGGGCTCGAGCTTTTTCTGAAATTCAAGCTTTAAGCTGAACCAGAACGCTTTCATCTGATACCTCACTTGTATTGTCGGCTTTAATACTAAATTTTGCCTCCCTTTTAAGGCTATTATTTTTTAAGATTTTACCACAAATGTATAGTTTTAAATTTTTTTTCGTAAGTTCTGGAGGCATTGCGTGCTGAATGGCGGAACTCAACGCCGCGCTTTGCCTTGATACCAGAGCGAAGAAATGAAAATATAAAGGTAAATAAATATTTCACTTCCTCGAATGCGGATCGAACCCACAACCAGTCGATTTTACAGTTACATTTTATGCCCCTGCACCACGATCGGCCTCCATATTTTTTAGTTTATTATATTACTTCAGAGATTTCATAGACGTGTTTAACCAGTTAAATTTAACTAATTAATTTTCAACTTTTTATACAAATAAACGATAGCACTTGACTAATTTTCAGTCTAACTTTCCGCCAAGACACATTTTTTAACGTGAAATATTAAATATATTTCAAAAAGCTTAAATATAAGAAATATTTACAATTTCTTTCGTAGTACCTACATACATTTATCTATAAATTAAAAACTGACTCTCAAAGATTATCAATACAATTTTACAATAACATTCCATATAAAAATAAAAAAACAAAAAAAAAAAAACAGTAAACACGACAGCGCTAAATCTAACACCGCATAAAATGTCCATTTGGTATTTTTTCATTATTTTACAATCTCCCATAAAAGCATGTGGCGACAACTCGGTCACGCAGGGGTCATCAAGTTAAATTGTAGCATAAAATTTTCTAAATCGTAACCTGTACTTCGCCACGTTATTAATTAAGTTATAAAAAAGTCATAGGTAAATTAACATGTTTATGAGCGTCACTTCGGGCTGATTACGTTCTTTTACACCAACGTCGTCTCCTGTTCACGTTTACTCGCATATGAGTACAAATTATAATATGCGACTATAAATAAGAGGGAGGTATTAGGGAGTGCCACCATTTTTATTTTATGGAAAAAGACAGGGCAAACAAGCGTACGGGTTAACTGATGGTAAGTGATCACCGCTGTCCAGGATCCCGTGTAACACCACAGTGCGTTGTCGGCGTTTGAGGTGTGCCTTAGTAGTTTTAAAAATATATATGTCATTGTTAAAAAGTTATGTTATGTTATTTATTAAATAAATACAAATTTAAAATGATATACCGTAGTAAATATGAATAAAATATAAAATAATAAAATATTTTTTGGTTATGGTGAAGATCACATCGGTAATATTATTATCAAATGCTAGTGAACTTTGAAAAAAGTTTCTTCTCAGCTCTTTAAATTACGTACATATATCTCGAAATTAACTTTATATATTAAATTCGATAGACTAAATTTCAATTAATAAAAATAGAACCATCCATATAAGGTCAATAAATGGTGGTACATTGGATGGATATCTAGTCATCGTCGCGAATGCTATTGAATTGGTAGAATATCTATTGGACGGACAGATATCTGACTTGAAAGGATTTTTAGCGGCCTAGTTATTAATCCGGTTAATTTCCTGGATTTTTTCCAGCTTCATATTACATATTCCATATTGCAGGGTAGACAGAAGGAATCTATTGTTAAAACACTCCGTATCCCACCTTCCGATAAATTTTTGAAGCATTGTGTATTGAGTAACGGAATTCAGCCTTACGCTTTGCTTTATTACTAGAGCGAAGAAACTATAATATTAATAAATCTTAATTCATTCCACCCGCTTGGGAATTGAACCCACAACCGGCTCGTGTACAGTCACACGCTTGCCACTTGCATATTATCTTAGCCTAGTTATTAATCTGGATAAATTACTGGTCACTTATGGAATGAACAAAAAAATGCATCAACGACATGTGGGACAATGTTAATGTACCTGCTACTAAAATATAAATGTTTGCAACTTTTATAAGAAAATGTATTTGCTTATTCAAGACTATTTTTAAGAATAGAAAATTTCTTGAAGCCTAAATTTTTACACAACGTCCGCATGACGTTTCAATATGTCGTAGTTATTTCTGGCCACGGGTAGACGGAGCACCATGTTCACAGAGAGTGGAGGAAGACGAGACTAAATATATATCTCTACTTTTCTATAATTTAGAGGCCAGTCGTGGCGCAGCGGCACAAAAAATGACTGTAAACCGACTGGTTGTGGGTTCGATCCCCACTCGAGGAGATGAAATATTTACTTAAATTTATATTTCCATTTCTTCGCTCTGGTGTCGAGGCAAAGCGCGGCGTTGAGTTCTGCCACTCAACACGCAATGCCTCCAAAATTCGGCAAATAGTGGGGAATGGAGTGTCTTAACACTAGGTTCCCTCTGCCTACCCTGCTGTGTGCGGGATATAGCGTGAAGCTAATTTAATTTTTAATTTTTCAATTCTATAATTTTATCGCATACCTTCTGAGAAATTGTTTATTATAATAATTTTATAATTTATTTATAGTTATCAGAAATGAAATAGCGTATATTCTTTCAATACTTACAATATTTATTTTTTATTATCAATAATTTTGATAAAATAAAATCTGATCTTAAATTATCCCGAATAAGGGCAGAAGAGTAGAGCGACTGTAAACGCGACAGGTTGTGGCTTCGATTGGTTCCCACTCGAGGAAATGCAAAATTTAATATTTTCATTTCCTCGCTCTGGTAGAGGCAAAGCGCTAAGTTGAGTTCCTGGCAAATGCAATGCAATGCGTCCAGACGTCAGCGGAAAGTGGAAAACGGAAGTGGCTTAATGGGAACGGATTATCTTATCACTAAGTTTCCATTTTTCTCTGCCTACTCCCCTATGAGCGGATACGGCGTGAAGCTACAATAACAAAGCCAAAATTATATAATCAAAGCGGACAACTGAAAATATTTTTACAGATAAATATTCCATCAAACGAAATCGAACCTAAAACCATCGCGTACATTATAACACACATACGTACTAATTATTTAATATAAAAACTCAAAATAAAATGGTATAAGTGTAAAATGAGTAATAACGAAAATTATGAAGCTTGTGAAACTAATATTTGTCCAGTATATTTATGAAGAGACGTAATTGCCCGTCGTCGTGTTTTCCAAGTATCGTTGAGCACTTGAAAAGCGCCGCCAGGAAACGGATTCTCTTGTAGACTGTTAGGTACATTTGCATAACTTTTATTAAAGGAATAAGTTTTTCTTAATTTTAAATCTGCATTGAAACGGACAATTTAGACGCTATAACAATTAATTTTTGCTTAAGTAATAAGTATACATCAAGTCAATGGGAAATATTAGTAAAACATAATAAACTGGTTGTCCGTAAAGTCGGTTTACGAACGAGATAATTTAACTTGATAATGTCATAAGAAAACATTGTTGAAATATTATGAATTGAATTGAATTGTATTATTATCACTGATTTATGATTATTTTGTATAATATATATATATATATATTTTTACTTAAATTATACAGCTTCATAAAATTTGTTCCGTGCTCTCGCTTGTTCGCTCAGCTAAGACATAGTGCTTTTTCGTGCGTGAATCGACTAATAAGACGTTATCACTTGAAAAACAATGAAAATCAATACTTACTGATTTATACGACTGGCCACTACGTCTCTAAATATAGATACCTATCAATAATAGATTTATCAATATATAAAAAATAATATTAAATATTGTGATACATGATTTTGTGATACTAATTTTTTTTTTATTAAAACAATCACATATTGAACCCCAAGCTCCTCAGTAACAGATCCTTCAATGAAACCACAAAAATATTGCGGATTTTTGCCTTGGTTCTAGAGCGAAGATATGGAAGTATTATTAAATAATAATTCATTCCTTCGAGTGGGAATCGAACCCACAAACGTCGCGTTATAATCACACCCTTGTACCCCTGCACCACAACAGCCTCAAAGTTTAAGTGTTGAATGATGATATTATAGAAAACAAGCTTAACACCAATATCCATGTATGTATATAATCTTCTATAGGTATATAAACATCATGTGGCTTGAAAAAGGACCAAATACAGTAATTTTGGTAAAGACGGAGTAGGTATATTTAAAAAATCAATACCTATATTTAAAAAATCAAAATCAGCTTTACGCTGTATCCCGCACACAGTACTTCCGTGGATTGATTGCTACTCCTGTGTGTGTACAGGAGATGAGAACATAATAGTTAAATATTAGACAAAATGTTAAACAATATATTATCTAAAAAAAATCAGCTTCACAGGGTAGGCCGAGGGAAACTAGTGTTATTATATAACTTTTTACAGACAACCATATATTTTTTCTATCATATATTATTTTTATAAATTTACTTAAATTACATTAGTTATAGAGTAGAGTTCAATCTTAACAAGAAAACTGTGACGCTATAATTTTATTTTCCCGCCAATGCGCGACCACAGATTCAAAATAAATTATTGTTAGTTGACGCTGTGACAACGCGTCCTGTCAGATGGTCCAACAAATTATATTGAATAGCAGCGACTCGATCGCGGCCACTACACAAGCATTTATTTAAATTACTTTTGTCTTCTAATAACATTATCATTTTAAAGACTATATCTATACAAGAACTAAAGTTTTAGCAAATTCAATAAAACAAATAATAAATTTAAAAACAATAATGAGAACTACAAATGCAAAGCTCAGCTTACACCTCGCGGACAATACGCATGTAAATTTCAAAATACTTAACGGATTTTAATGTGGTTTTCACGAATAGAAAAGATTGAAAGTCCCTAACCATTTTAAATTGGTTAAAACAAGCATATTTATAAGACTAAAACCGATAAAATCACATCTATTACTTCGCTTATGTTGTAAATGTTGGCTAAGCACTACTGTAAATAACGAACTGCGAAGTTGTATAACTTATCATGCAAAAAGTTCACAATAGCATATGACTACCTTTTAAGGATAACCCTTGGTAATATATTTTTTATTCTAAACGATATTCTTTACCCAATTAAATTAAATTGCGTTAGAGACGTTGTGAGTGAGCTATATAAGCATATCCTTTATATCATATTCATCGTGAATACCTATATGTATAAAAATCGTATAGGTGGCAGGCAAAGCCGAGGACAGGGGGCTAGTTATAAAATATATGTAAATAATTTTAACGATATCATTTTTACATCAGATGCAAAATTGAATTCTATATTTTAATACTGGACAGTTAAATAGGGAATGGTGCGGGTGAAGGCGTGCTATGTAATAAACAAACACACATTATGTTTAATTAAAATTTAATTAATTTTTTTATTTGCAATTGCAAATTGAAAAATGAAATAATAAAGACTAAATATATGATGTTGCGTTATTGGTAAATGTTTCATACAGTAGAAATATTTAAATGTTCTACAGAGTATTTAAACATTATAACTAATTTAATTAAGGCCTAATTTTGATGCAAAAAGTTGAACTTTTATAAAGTATGTGGAACATATCATCTATTTATACAGGATGTCGACGTAGTAGCAAACTGATGCCTTGTCAATCTCTTTTTCTACAAAAATAATCTTTAAAAAATCTTTAGACTGTTGCTTTAAAAAATAGGCATCATCATTGAATCAATCTATACACAAGGATATGATTTTTTTATAAATATTAACGAAATTTGTTTACATACAAATAAGTTAACAATAAAGAGAAGTCGAGGGTCGCTCTATAATAGAACATCAATACCACCATGTGCACCACAACGCGCTCACAAACGTTCCCACCGTGAGTCCGACTGCAAGCTCCCCAGCCGCCCCACCTAGACTTTAACATTTCATTCCATAAAGCATTTTAATGGAAAATCGATGATATAATTCAATTACCGAGCGGCACGGGAGCCACAAATCCGTTTCTTTTCCTTTAAAGACAAAACAATGTCGTTGTCTTGTCGGAAAATAAAAGGCAAGCCGTAATCATATTTCAACGACTCATTTGCCAAATGGGTTAAGTGACTGTTTGCGAAGAGCTACGGTAATGACGATTCACAGTGCTTGAACAGAGGAGTATTAAAAGTTTATCTTATATAAACTTTCATCTTTATGTACAATAAAAATCGTAATAAAAAGTAGGTACTATGTAGAAAAATTATGAAATAAGTATGGCCAAGAATGTCCAGTCGCGGCTTCGCCTGCTTGATCTACACAATTATTAATTTACTAATCTATCATTTTAAAAATAATATCTATACCTAAATTTCGGCCAATTCAAAATGTATATATAAAAAAGCAAAGTTATTTATAGCAATTTTCTCAAACAGCATAAACAACAACATTGTAAATTACAATGGAGTATTTTTTTTCTGACAATCGAACAAAAAGAATATATTTTTAACATTTTTTTAAATTGTTATTCCACACTAAGAAAAGAAAAATACTTATTTAGGAAACGTATAAAAATTTTAACGTTGCGGGATTCGAACCCGCGGTTGTGAAAATCTCCCTACAGAAATGCTAACAACATAAGTAAGGTGTAACAAGCGAATAAAAATTTCGACGTAGCTTGATGAGAACGTATAGCCTAGTGGTCAGAGCGCCTGGTGGTTCGGTCGGAGGCGCGGGTTCGAATTCCGCTACGTTCAAATTTTTATACGTTTTCTAAATACGTATTTAAAAATAATATATTGTTTGTATTTATGAGGCCAGTCGTGGCGCAGTGGTACAAAGTGTGACTGTAAATCGACTGGTTGTGGGTTCGATCCCCACTCGAGGAGACGAAATATTTACTTAAATTTATATTTTCATTTCTTCGCTCTGGTGTCGAGGCAAAACGCGGCGTTGAGTTCTGCCACTCAACACGCAATGCGTCCAAAATTCGGCAGAAAGTGGGGAACGAAGTGTCTTAACACTAGGTTCCCTCTGCCTACCCTGCTGTGTGCGGGATATAGCGTGAAGCTAATTTAATTTTTTAATTTAATTTAATTTATATTGTTTATGGTTCTATGGTTCTATTAGGTTATTAAATTCCACTAATTACATTTTGTATTATATATATTCCGTGTACAGACAGACATCAATCTGTTACGATTTTATTATACTAAACATAGATTTTAATCTAAGTAATGAAACGGATAATTTGAGTGAGTATTAACGACATTCGTACTACGCGATTGGTTAGTTTAGTAAAAGTATCTGTGTAAAGAGATCTAATGAAAAGATCTAACTAAAATTATATCATTTAGTTTTTTTTGTAATACAAAATTTTGTACTTGTTTTATTAAATAACTGGCTCTGATACGAGGGCGGGAAGCGCCTTACGTAATCTATATTACATTTTATCTGCAAATTTTGTATTTTCTTTCTTTTTGCGGTTAAAATTATTTTTTTTCGATTAACTATTACAATAGCATTCTAAATAATTTGTATTTGTAATATCTAATGCACGATACGAAACACAGACTGAACTGAAATTGGGAAAAATACACATTCACAGCGCCATTTCTAAGGGCAAATTTTTTTTTTTTCGTTTTATAAACAAAATGTTACTGGAATATTTATTTTTTACGCATCGTTTCTATGTAGCTTCGGCTGTTTGAGTGTTTCATCTCTCTGTCCAGCTGTCAAAACCTAACAAACTATAATGAAATATTATAAAACACTAAATTTTTATCGACTATAACATTCACTGTGAATTAATGGTAAATTTTTACTAACTAACTAGCCTAAAAAAGAGAGAAAAAACAATAATTTAATCAATTCAATAATTATCAAAGACGAGAAAACGAACGATGCAAATGAATTTCTTAAAGATATTAGACAGCCGAGGTAATTAATACAGCTTACATCGGTTCGAGCTGTACCTAAGTACTTCTTTGAAATCACGTCTGTGGTATCGTAGACCGCTGTTGTTCTACAAACCATTTGCTCTGCGGTGCATCCGTGCAGTGCAATGACAGTGCATTGATTAAAATAGAGTTAAAGCCCTGTTAGATGTTGAACGACAACATCAAGTTGGTATATGATTTAATTTGTGTTTCTTTATTAATTTTTTAAAGTTTTTTAAAAAGAAATGTTGATAAACAATTATTAGTGTACCGATAAATTGTAATTTTAATATTATAAACGTACAAATAGAGTCGGATGCGGCTTCGCCCTCTTGAACTATACGACTATTTATTTTTGTTAGTTTAGTTAGTTTTCAATAGAATTGATAAGAAAATATAAGCCTACATAATCAAAATAAACCGAGCTATATTATCAAAGTAAAATAAACATTTAATAGTATTAAAATTAAAAACATCATGAATTCAATAAAATATGCAAATATATATGCTGTCACCGTGTTTATTTAAATTTTTCAAAGGATTACAATATGTTCGTTACAATACATGATCATTTGTAACTTTAAACTTTAACGCTACACGTGACCGTTTATTTCACAACTTTGATATCTTCTAAAATATCCATTTCAGATATGGTGTAATTATATGTAGGCTGTATAACATTACGATGTATTTATTTAGTTAACCGTACATAACCAAATAAAAAATAATAATAAACGCCATCGAACCGCGAGCGCCTTAGAAATTATAAATATATATGCAGGTACATCGTACTATAAAAATATTCAACTTCATTCGTTCAAATTCGTTCAAATAAAAGTCCGCATTACCGTTTGTCATATAAATAAGTCACACAAAATAAAGCATTTTGCGGCAAAAAATGAATAATAATTGCAAGGTGTCCGTTTCTTATAGACGAAATTGAAATGTCACTTTGTGATTTTCAAATAACTGTGTTTTTGCAAGTGCATGTGGTTATTTACATGATACTCAATTACAAAAAAAGAAATTATTTAAGAAATTATTATATATTCAGAGCAAATCTCCAGAAAAACTTCACTATATTTTGTTAAGTTACGCGTTAACTTTAAAACCTTTTTTATTCCGTTTGAAAATCCACCTTATTTTGCCAAATTCATTTTCTTCATGTGCATTATATAGACTCTCTGGCGTGTCAGTCACTTTTTTATCCTAATTACGTGTTGAAATTTAATCATTTAATATTTTCACGTTATTACAAAACAATAGGACTATTCTTTGTTTTATTTGAACTGAATAAAATTTTGTATTAAGTAACTTTTTATTTTGCGATAGGTTCTATCTATGACAATAAAAAAATATGACAAAATGATATATCTATAAGTAGGTGAGTCTCATATCTTTATGTCAACGAGGTGGTCATATATTTTATATATTTTTCACTTATTTTGTGTTATTATAATTTAAATTCAGAAATCTAAATAAAAGAATAATAGTAAAACATTAACCAAAGAATTAAGTAAAAGTACAAAGACATGGTATGAGAGTAACGAACAGAGCTTAAATCATACATTAAACAATTAAATGTTCTAAATTGAGCTAAATATAAAACATTTTTATACTTACCCCTCACTAATAAGTGCTATATTCCCGCAAGGGACAGTTAGCTGATAAGCTCTGTATGCGCATTTATATTGCGGACGGAATGTTTCAGCAGAACTTCCAATAGCAGCCGTGAAATTGTGAATCGGTGGATATGATTAAAAATATTTATATATATTATATATGATGTTGTTATTATAGCGCCTTTTAATGTAGTTTATATTATTTTTTTATTAGCTTCACGCACATAGCAGGTTTGGCAGAGTAAACCTGGGAACCCAGTGTTAAAACACTTCCATTCCTAACTTTCCGCCAAATTATGGAGGCATTAAGTGACGGAACTCAATGTCTCACTCACTCACTTTGCCTCGATAGCAAAGCGAGAAAATAAAAATATGAAATATATCCATTTTCCTCGAAAGGGAATCAAACCTACATCATTGAGTCGATATCTCATTAAGTAGCCAGTACGTAATTTTGTATGGACTTAGTATTTAACTCAGTCCATACAAAATTATTATTATTTTCTACAGTTTCTACGCATTATTCGGTGACCAGCTCTTGCTAATTACATATCTTTACTCAGAGAAGGATTCCAGCCAATGTGTCACAAAAAAACGTTTTTATACCATCTAATGGGATGCATGTGTCCATACGTGAGGTGCTGGACATGTGTCCATATGCAAGCCTTCCAAAAGGCCGCGTTCCCTTGAAACCGTGAGTTCCCTAAATCGATATTGTTAAGAATATTGGTGGTAATATTTTATTCTCTAAGATCTAACTTTTTAACTAAACATTATAGCTATATTATAGTTTTAATACTGCTATAAAAATAAATAAAGATTTAAAAAAACGAATTATTCAATTTAATTGCCCAATCCAAAATTTTACACACACCCACTCTTCGTTCACTCTGGTTTTGTTCTCTTTGTGACGGTTCGCGTTATTATTAAAAACAATAAATCGCTGAGCACCTACCAGTATTGTTCCGCTTTCACTTGCACCCTCTCATCGAAACTAACATAGCTATAGCTACAACAATTTAAACTAGTTTTTAGATGATCATCCCCATCATATGGCGGTAATGAAATAACACTGTATGGTATTTGTATGTGTTTAATTTAAGAATAGAATTATATGACAACAAAAAGAATATATAAACATAGAAGTAAACTTTAAACATATTGATTGTTTATTAGTTAGTTAATTTGTTGTAAACAAATTTAAGTCGTTTGTATAGAAGAATACACAACAATTGTTTTCAATAATGCTATGTCGGTACCATATGTCACTATTAAGTTTAATGTTACTTAAAAAACATAGAAATGTAATCTGTCTGTCTATTCGTACGTCACACAATACACACATTCACAGTTAAACTTGGTAGGTATGGCTATTCTGTAAGCCGCTTAAGTACGGTCCACCCTCAAATGAATTAAAGAAGTATAAAGAAAAGTAGAAACATTATAAAAGCATGTTATATGAAAAAAAATTTCGCGAAGACTATTTGAGGAGTCAAATGGACAAGAACCTGCGAACTACCAACTTTGGAGGAAATAAGCAAACAAATTAACAGGAAACTATTTATTGAAAGTCTTTCGGTACACTACCGATATTTGTTTTTGGTCCAAAAAAAAACTGAGTAATTAATCATATATTGTAATTATTATAATAAGTTTTGCTACAATCGTAAAGAGGCAGTAGGATCAGCTAAGATGGTAAGATCTAGGGTACCAGTACTCACGTCACCTTTATAAACTATTAGAAATCACCAGACATGACATTTCCGTGAATCGGTTAGTCTAACAGTAGCAATAACAGAAAAAAAATTTAATAACCAACAAACGAATAGGTTCAACTTCTGATTGGACTTTGATCATCCTTTTAGGGATATATGTGGGTATTTCGTTATCGAGATCAGATATTTTCCTATACACAACAAGCTTTAAGCGTTTTATACTGCAACAACTTACAGTTTTAGAGATTGTATGCCCCTAATCATTTGAATTTTAAACTGAAAAAGTATTTAGATTAAAAGTAGTTTACCAACGAACTGATCAGCAATATGTATCAGTGCCGGAATAAATTTGTGTCTTCGGGAATGTTTCCTCATGGGTTGAAAGGAACTAGAGTCTATTCAATCGGAAGAGTTTGCGCAGTAAGTACAAAAAACCCATTTGTCGTATCACCAATCTTCAAATCACTCCTCTTATAGCCACAGTATTATGTAGTATTACAGCAACATTGGGCCTGGGCGTTTCGAGTAACTATCAGTACGTCATGCCAAAATACCGATTGTTCCTGTATAGGGCCCAAGTTCGGCCTTATATCGGGCAGTGTTCTTATCTCCGAGCTGGTGCGCCCCAGTATCAGCTTGCCCCATTTGTTTGGCGCGGGTTCAAATAACTTTACGCTCAAATTTTTTATGTTTTCTTAATGCTTATTTTGCCCTTTATGTACATAAATAATTAAATTAATACAATAATAAAATTAAATTAAAATAATAATAATTAATTTTTTAAGGTATTTATATACACATAATACAATAACCATCATTTTGTTCCGTGGTGAGCTGTTGCATAGGAAAAGTTACAACTAGACACGTTCCTAACTAGTTCTCCAGAGCGGAGTGTGTAAACTTTAAATAAAATTAAATTAAAAAGCTACATTCACGTTTGAGTTAAATTTATTTTTACAACTCAATTAGTTTGCGAGGTCGTCGTGGCGTAGTGGCACGAGGGCGTGACTGTAACGGGACGTTTGTGGGTTCGATCAATACTGAATAAATTATCATTTATTAATATTATCACCTTCTTCGCACTGGCGTCAAAGCAAAAGCCCGGCGTCGAGTTCCGCCACTCAAAACACAAGACCTCAAAATTCGGCGGAAAGTTGAAAACGGAGTGTCTTAACACTATATTCCCTCTGAATACCCTGCTGTGTGCGGGATAAGGCGTGAAGCTGTTATAATTTTTAATTTTAATTACTTCTTCGTTATATCAACAGAGTACTCACGCACGTACACCCATACTCATACACCCATACACATACAAACAGACGTACAACATTATAATAAGATAAGACAAAAAATAAACTAAGTACAAGACATTCGTGACACCTTCAATTATCTTATTACAAGTAATAAATCGTTATAAAGGACATTTCCTCATTCGACTTACAGGCATATTGTATGTATGTATGTAGGTATATAGGCTAACGGACGTCATGTCGTGAGAATTGAAAACAGTTTATCGTATTGTTTTTTTTTAGCTTCACGCTGTATTCCGCTACAGTATGCACGGGGAACCTGGGAACCTGTTGTAAAGAGGTCAATCTCCAAAACGGGCGTATTCAAGTGATACCTATAGTGCTTTTTAAATATTGATATTTAATGGGAATTTTATTTTAATTGAAAGAGTGAGGTTTAAATAATATATATTTCTTATTGGCCTTCAATTCAAACAAACATTAAGTAGAAATATTTAAATTTTAAAAAAATGTGACCAGAGCACTTAAAATTGGTCCCAGAGCGATCATAAATGGTAAAATCATTGAAAATATGCCCACTTTCCGCTAAATTTTGAAGGAATTGACGGAAGTCAATGCCGCGGTTTGCCTCGTTACGAGAGCGAGGAAATGAAAATATGAAATATTTAATATCGTATATAATAAAATATAATAATTATGTACTAACATCGGTTAAGCTAATATATAATAACAAAATTATATGGATCTAAAAAGTCTGAAATAAAGATTATTATTATATTATTATTAATTTCCTCGACCTGAACTCGAATCCACGACCTTCTAGCCTTCACACGCTTGTGCTCCTGCGCCACGAATGGCTTCTTATCCTATTATATTGTAAGTATATTAAGTACAAAATGACTATAAGAAAAATATTTAAATTATAATAATATATAACTAATATTATAAGCATTAAGTAAAAGGTGCGCATAAATGTTCAATTTGTGTTTAACTTTTTTTTTACTTATGAATATTCGATATTATTATATAAAATATAATTCATGCATTTTTCACCAGGTGTAGAAATATCTATATATAGAATTTATCTATTTCTAGATAAATAAAGAAATAATAAAGAGTGTGTGTTTCTATATCAAATATATATATATATATATATATATATAACTATATCTATATATATATATATAACCTACAGATACACTTATTTATCTGACAACCCTGATATGAATCGTAAAAAAGACAGTATTGTTCAGCGCGATGACATTTTCTTCGTGAAACAAATCAAAGTGGGAGTAACCCTTACTCCCAAAAGTATCTAAATGGTTTATATATAGGTAACACCCTTAAATTAAATTACCTTCGCGCTGTATCCCGCACACAACAGGATAGGCAGAGGGAACCTAGTGTTAAGACACTCTGTTCTCCACTTTCCGCCATCTTCTGAAGGCGTTGCGTGTTGAGTGGCGGAACTCAAAGCCACGCTTTACCTCGACACCAGAGCGAAGAAATGAAAAGATAAATTGAAATGATCCTCGAGTAGAGACCGAACCCACGTCCACGTCGCGTTTACTATGCCCCTGCGCCACAACTGGACTTATATATAACATAAAGACTTTAGATCCACATTCTCTACGACATCGGGAAGTATATGGAAGTAGTAGGCATGGCAAGTATTTATAAGGTACACGCTAACGAAGTTGCAGGCAGCAACTAGTTTTAAATATAAAATTATTCATACATTGCAATAAATACAATTTAATTGCTTATGCTTCGATTAACTTTAACAGACATAATTGAAATTCATAAAATTCTTTATAAATATTAATATGCGCACCTCTCTACTTCACCTATTTAATTTAGATCCTATTTGGTTCAATGGCATTTAATATAAAAAAATATTATGAATTATTGAAACTATTAAAAAAACGATCTCAAAAAGTGTTTGGTGGCGAAGCTCAATTGAAAATCAAAATCGCTCAATCAAATATGTTCTTTATATTTGCCTGCTTTATGTTTTCTCATATTTTTGTGTTTATTATTCTGAAGATACGGTTTGTGATAAAAAGCTTATAATTGGAAACGTTGAACTTAAGTATTTTTGCAACATCGTATCGTATAAATGTTAATGTGATCCAAAAGTTGATATAATATTTTTATCGAGGCCAGTCGTGGCGCAGGGGCACGAAGTGTGACTGTAAAAGCAACTGGTTGTGGGTTCGATCCCCTATCGAGGAGATGAAATATTCACTTAACATTATATGCACGCAATGCTTTCAAAAGTCGGCAGAAAATGGGTAACGAAGTGTATTTACACTAGTTTCCCTCTGCCTATGCCAATTTACCTACATTCACACATTTTAGACAAACTAGAAGTATTTAGGTAAAAAGTATTTTAGGATAAAATTCCGCAATCTTTCAAAGAAACATAATAAAGAAGTACTACATGATAAACTAAAAATATCACCACTGACAGTTCACTACATAGTCTAGGTTGGTTACTCCAACAATTACATCATACAAAGTATGTATAGCCAGCTAACATTAAAGTAAATATAAGATATAAAGATAAATACATATTTGCTTCTATCGGTATCTATATCTCTATGACTTCCAATTAAATTTTTATTAAAAAAAAATATGTATCGCTTTATGAATACGCTATTTATAGAAATATAAAAAACAATAAAATCATGGTAAAAACGATTCATTAGACGCCAATGCAGTTTTCTCAAGTTGATCTTGCTAGACTCTTTCAAAAAAAACAGTGAGGCCAGTCGTGGCGCAGCGGCACGAAGTGTGAATGTTAAACCGACTGGTTGTGTGTTCGATCCCCACTCGAGGAGATGAAATATTTACTTAAATTTATATTTTCATTTCTTCGCTCTGGTGTCGAGGCTAAGCGGGGCGTTGAGTTCTGCCACTCAGCACGCAATGCCTCCAGAATTCGGCAGAAAGTGGGGAACAGAGTGTCCTATCACTTCGTTCCCTCTGCCTACCCTACTGTATGCGGGATACAGCGTGAAGATTTTCCGCTGACCAAAGATAAATAATTACTTATACTTATCAATTGGCCAAAGAGAATACTATTTAAAAATAAATGTAACACTTTCAAAAAACGTTAAAAATACATATTTCTATTTAATACAAATGTTAAACTGCGTTAGCGTCAGTGGTGCGCCGCCCCACGCGCGTATTATTAATGACAGCGGTTGTAATTAAAGTTAACTCGTAGTTATGTGATGGCGGACAGTAATTCCTCTTTAGCTGCGTTTACCCCAACAATATCTTAGTGTTCCTCTGCTTTATGGGACATTGATGCGAAAATGCTATTTGCTATAATCCGACATCAGACATGCAACTATTAATTGATATTCGTGCTATACTTATTAGTATTTATTCAGTAATTGTAATTATTTTCCTAATTGCTGAAATCTCTCTCTCTCTCTCCCTCTTTTTCTCTCTTATCTACATACTCAAATCGAACGGTAGTTCATTAAAAGATTAACGCTTACCTCCAGTTTCAAGAAAAATATGTATTTACTACCTATGATTGATAAATGACAGATAGTCTCTGGAGTGCACTATATAATTTTCAAACCCGACCCCCGACCTTACTTACCAAACATAATAACGTGAATGACATCTTTACAATAAAATCGACAATACTGTTCACGTGCGACGTTCCATTTGGAATAACCCAAGAAAAACCTAACTTTATTCAGAATTTCACTCAAATTATCATATTGCACCATTGATTGTTCTACAAACTATCAAACTACAGACTTATAAATAAATAATGACAAGAATTCTAGTCTAATATGCAACGTCAACAGGAATTTAGTCACAAAGATAGAGCTTTCGATTACAAGACAAATAAAAACCACATTTAAAATTCATGGAGTATGAAGGGTTCAATAAGTAGATAACAACTTTGTTATTAACCGATTACTATTTTTAGCCGACATTAAAAAAAAGGAGACTCGTGTGTTTGCTTTCGGAAATTACAACAAATATAAAGCAATAGTACTTTGATTGATTTTGTTAAAGAAAAATAGTTAAAGAAAGATTTTATAAATGAAGTCGGTGTCAAGCTCACACTACAACAACCTTACTACAATATCAAATTACTACGCCTGTTTGTTCTATTTGGTACCGACTTCAAAATTTTAAAATTTTTCTTTAATTATTTTTCTTTCACAAAATTAATCAAAGTACTATTGATTTATATTAAGTAAATTTATTTTACACTTTTTAGCTTGCTAGAAGTCGGTTTGTTTTTTGTTAAAAAAATATTTATTTATATTCGAAAAATATAATTTTATGAGTGTTCATAGATTTCTCTTTTATTTGTGAATCGTCTTATTTTATTTTTTTATTTGATAGAGGTTTATTCATGGGTTCAATGAAGTGTACGTCATTGAACCCATCACCACAAAGTCAATATCTGATGATAGAACCTCCGGGAAATCGAGGGAAATCTACAAATACAGACACCTACTGTGAAGACAGATACGACGTGTTTCATTTTATTTTTGATAATTATAATCACATATTCGCTCTATCTATCTATTGAGTTGTCTCTTTAGCTATACTTGTATATTATATGAAGATTACTAAATAAATACAAAAAGAGGAGCACCAATAAATGTCAAAACTAATATCAACGGTTAAAATTGTTAACCAACTTCAAAAAGGAGAAGGTAACCAAAGTTTGACAAAAAGTTTATTTCTTATAAATGTGTAAGTAGTTGTAAAAGTAGTTTTTATATGTATTTGAGAATATTGAGGTCTACGCTCAGCATTGGACAAAAACTAGATTATGATCATCATCATCATCATCATCAGCTAGTTTTTTAAAAAATATGTATTATGATACTTTAAGTAGACCTTCTAACAAGAACAAACATTAACTTTAAAATAAAACAAAAAGTAAGAAAATAAAAAAAACTGACTTCAAGAAATATACGTCATAGGCATACTTATATAGTTTTGAGTAGAATATGGCTTTATTCGTAATGGTGCCCTCCCTGTCGAGGCATTTCTGACAACCCGAGAATCAATTATTTCATATAACTTCAGTCTTTAATATAAGAAATTACCGTTTAATTATCTTGTCATCATTCGTCATTTTAAATTTGTAGTCTAGTACCAACTAGTAGTGCAAAATAATTAATTTCTAACCAATAATTTTCCAATGAGTTACATTACCTTCGTTTTAATAAGGATTTTTTGATACAATCTTCTAAAATATTAATTTATACGATATGTTGTAAAGAGTAATTGTGATGTACTATAAAGAAATAACGTATCTATCTAATGAATTTGATTAAATAATTAATAATTAATATATTTTTATCATATTTAAAAAAATATATTTTTTTATTTTTAATAATTAATAAAACATATAATATATCTATTGTTATTGTGGGTTATAATTACATACATATGCTGTCGTACTTTTACTTAGAAATTTTCACCTTAGTCTTATAATTTCTCCCATATTATCCTACAAGTGAAAACCACATTAAAATCTGTAATTTGTTATATACTACGGAGACTGTGAGAATTTACTACTTTCAATATATATACTATTTATAGTAGTAGTCATAGTATGAACATTATGTATTATACATTTTTATTTTACGCATCGATTTTAATTTATATATATATATGCACACATATAAAAAATGTGCACACATTTAAATATAACAGGGCTCCCTATGAAGTTTTATTTCGTTTGGTCCCGACAAATTTAAGTTAATCGTAATGAGCTATTTACGTTTTTATTGTTATAACTTCTTCTTTTAACGCTGTAACACGCAAACACTAGAAAAAACAAAGTGAACCTAGAGTTAGGACACTCCGTATTCCATTTTCCGAATATTGGAATTCGAAGGGATCAGTAAACATACATACATAAACTGACAGACAGATTACTACTCATTCAAGGTCAGGTCAGGTCAATTTTTTTTAACTGTATGACGACACTTCTTATATTACCACGAATAGGGGTATGAAAATTGATAAAAATGTCCATTACATAATAACTATATGTAGAAATAAAATAAACAAATTATTTGGTGCATCAACCCTAACTTACATAAAGCAATTAAAGCCTACGTTTAAGTATTGAGTAACTAAAAATACGCTTGGCATTTTTATATGAAACACTGAAATATTTCAAAAAAGAAATGGCTTAATAAAGGTATCATTAGATTCAAATTACAAAGTCATCCTTAGTTCTCTCCTTCATTAATAATGTAATGGCTATTGAAGGTAAACTCGGCTGTGCATTATCGTTTTAATGGCAAGCACAAACATGCTACGTAATCAATGTATATAAAAAAATGGTAAAAATCGTGTATTAACGTGTATATATTACATAAACCGATCCACCAAAAATCGATTATTCCGGTTTTACTCTAGTATTTGGTTTGACTAAACAATTTATATCGATATCAATCAGTATAAATACAAGATTAATTTATTTAAAATATTTTAATAATAAATTTATTTTGTTTACTAATATTATACCTATTTGTAAATATATAATAAAAATCTAAATAATTAATAGAAATCTATAGGGTATACAAAAAAAATAATTAGAACATTTTCCTTTTAAAATAGTACAAGTCACGTTTTCTAAATTCTTATCGATTGTGCTTGTTTGTATACTTTTTTTTACTACGTATTGTGAATTGTAGAGTATACAAGATCTGTAGACTAATATAGCGGAAATCATTTTCTTTGGTTTATGAAAATTACAATTTCAAATCACTCTTCTTTAAGTTTCAAAAAAGTGATATATTTTTTTTTCATGATTTATTTTTTTGAAGTACTCGTATATAGTAGAATAAATATTAACATTTTAAGAACTATTTAAAAAAAGTCAAGCAACCTTTTCTTTGTCTGTTTGTTTCTACTCGCTTCTTTCTTTTCACCTTTGGAACTAGCTGACGAATTCAAATGTTTCTTTTTAATGTTCTTATTGACCATGGAAAAACATAACTTGTAATGGAAGCAAAAGTTGTTTAGCTTGATTTTTGTTGACATATGTATATAAAAAAATCGTAGATTACTATGAAAATCTAAAAATCAGTTCCACTATAACATTTATGGAAAGATCAGCTCAACTTTATATAAACCACCTTTTTTTATTGAATTAACTATCTATTAGAATAATAATAATATAAATTTTGACATTCATATTATATATAGTATATACATACCTGCCCATGTACGTATATTTTATATCCTGTCCTTGGGTCACGGAAAAGCATATAAATATAAAAAAAAATATTATATTTTTGGACATCGACGGGCAGATGCACATGGACGGACAGACGCACATATGTATAATGTATTGAAGGTTTTCTAAAATAATAATTTAACTTATAAGTACATAAAATACGAACCTGAAAATGAAAAAGACTTCAAATGGTGTTTAATAATCCTCCCAGCAATGTTCCACCTCAGCTCCGTCGAGCTCCACCCGATGACCGACGCCCGATGCACGATGCCTGACGCCCGACGCCCGCCGAGAAGAAGTCCGCAGGCTCCCTTCCCAGACTGCTGATGAAGAAGCTCCTACTCGAAGCTGTACTACTGTGCTACTCGAAGTCGGATTCGTAGTCCAACTCGAGGATGTCTTCTCTACTTATTCCTGAATTATTAATTTTATATATAAAATAATATCACGAGAAAGAGAATGTAGTGATAATGGATTTAAAATATGGAAAAATAGTAAAATGTCAATTGTTAAAATTATAAGTAAGAAATATGTGGGCAAGTCGTGGTGCAGCAGCATAAGCGTACGATTATAAAGTCGAAAGGTCGTGGACACGAATCTCAAAATGAAATATTTAATATTTTCAGTTTCTCGCTCTGATGACGAGGCAAAGCACGGCGTTGAGTTCCGCTACTCAACGAAACTAGATGTGTCTTAATGGGAACGGAGCATCTTAACATTAGGTTCTCAGGTTCCCTTTGCCTACTCTGCTGTGTGCGGGATACAGTTTAAAAAAAAGGACATCTTTTGTTCATCAGGTATTTACATAAACAGAATACTTTCAATCATTTGTTTTAAAATAAAAAAAAAAGATCTTACAAAAGAATTTAGAAACGTTAACGGCATATTTATTATATTAAATGTTGAAGCTATTCCAAGAAAATTGAAGGAAAATAAACTTTTTACACAGGTTGAGCGCAACCGAAACGTATATCACAACGTTATTAGGCAAAGTTAGTCCAATCCAAAACAGTGATCTGGTACATAATAATCAATTTAAGTTGATCATCACATGTCCCGGTCAGTACATCGCACGGAGATTTGTCCGTGGTCAGTCTGAATTGACTGAGAGAGCGGCGGCTCAATTATTCTCCTAATCGAATTTCCTTGTCGAAGTAAAGACGTTGGCGCTGGCGCTTTAGACTGGCTGCCAATCAAGTTATGGCCTATTGAATTGGGTATTCCATTAAAACTATTGTCCTTGTGTTTGCAATTTATTCCAAAATTAAAAGCTGTTGTAGTACATGATATGTTCTTATATTTTATAATTTTAATAGAATGTGACAAATATTCTAATAAACATTGAAGCATTCTTATAGAAACCTGTTAGCTAAAAAACGAAAAAGCTAAACCCAAATATGAGAAAAAAAATGTAATATTTAAAATCTTTTGACAACAAAATTTCTAGATTAATTTACATTTTAAACCAGCGTTGTATAATAATCTTATTGAAGTCGAGACAAACGAAGCGTTCTATAAAGATAAAATCTATTCACTATTGAACGTCAAAGGCATCGTTTTTATGAAAGTCGTCAAAGCGAATCGTTCCATTCGCCTCTCACCGCCTCTCTGTAGATGTGTCGTGTTGCGTATAGTATAGCATAATATGCATTATGCCCCCACAGGCCCACAGGCCCACAGTGCCCTACTTAGTAGGGGAGAGCCCATCGATACAGCTTGCCGGCCACAATCATGCATGTTGTAGGGAGAACGCGGTACCGGCGTGTTTCCTATTTGGCTGGATAGATAAGATTTTATATGTCGTCATCTGCACTTGTTATTTTTGTATGGTGTCTCTATTTATTTGTGTATAGTACATGGTAGTATATAGAAAATCTTCATGCTTAAATTAAACAAATGCTTAGGAAGTTAAATAAGGCCAGGAGAGACCAGTTGTGGTGCAGAGGCACAAAAGATAGGTTGTGGATTCGATACCAAGTCGAGGAAATTAAATATTTAGTATTTTCGTTTCTTAGCTCTATCGAATCAAGGCGTTGAGTTCTGCAACTCAACACGCCGCCGCCGCGTGGCGGAAAGTGGGATACAGAAATGTCTCAATGAGAATAGTGTCTTAATATTTCTTATACAGGTTCCCTCTGCCTACCCTGCTATGTGCGGGACAAAACGTGAAGCAAAAAAAAAGGGAAGATAACACTGTTTAATCAACATATTCACATTTATATAATCACAAAACGAATATTAAATTTATATGTTATGATTTGAAAAAAAAAATCTTTTGAAATGTTTAATGAAAAACCAAATTCAACACATAACAGTAACATAGCTGACGTAGAAAATAATTTCCATTGATAGTTTACTACATGCTACGCCATTGGCAAATATTGAAACAACGGAGTTAGCGGGAAGAAAATAGTAGAAGAAAAAAATTCAATAGTGCGGTATTGAGGGCGGCCTGGACGGTAGGAATTGCATTTATTTTACCATTAACTTCTATTGTTAGCCTTATAGAAAGGCAGCGTTTATTTGAAAAGATCGCTGTATATGTAGGTAAGTGCATTTATTAAATACTTTTTGGAATAGTTTGTATGTTTGGTTTTATTAAATAACTTGCGTTTCTTGAATATTTTATTTTACGATACGCTACGACTTTTCAGTATTTCCATTTCAGTTTACATTTTTTTTCAAGGTGTTCGTTCAGTTTCGGGAGAAAGTAATGTAGGTACCTTATTTATTGACTTAAAACACTAAATGTCTAGAAAATTTGACGGTGAGTGGGCAACGGCATGTTTTAACACTAAGGCCTCTGTCACCTGCTATGAAAAAAAAGTTTAGAAGTATGTATTTAATCCTCCAAGAGGTTATTAAGCCCTAGTCAGTCGATCTTAATAGAAGTCTATTCGCTTTGTCACTAATACCATGGTCTAAGAAGCGTAAAAAAAAATTACTGATAAAAAAAAACGAGTAAAGATACACTAACTAACTACCCATCAAGGTATCAAATCTTTTACACTAAACGAGATCATCTTTAAATTTGTTTCAAATAAACATAATCTTTAAATACAAAGAGACAGACAGACACATTTATCTATATCTATAAAACAGTCAACAAACGATTGTCGCTGTACGCCGCTACGTGCGGCCACGACCGAGCGTGAGTCCCGCCACGGCCGCCCCGTCATGTGCCCATTCGTGGACCTCATTACATTCTATTACATACGTGTACAATCCATACTAACATACACCTCTTCGATACAAAAATGCTGCTGCTGGTAATAAATAATGTCTTAAATATAATAAGGCCAGACGTGGCGGCCACAAGCGTCTGTAGCTCGATAGGTTGTGAGTTCGATTCTTAGGCGATAGGCGGCTATGTCAACTTATGTGGAAGAGAACTTCCATTGTAACTTTGCTTTCAACAATAAAGTGATTTATTAACAAATAATAGCATTGAAATATTCGATACATTTAAAACATATGCGATTTCCTTTTAATTTGTACCTATATTTTTTAAAATGTTTATGTGTTAACAAATGCTTAATTGTAATAAATGGAATAATAATGGCATTGCGGCGTCGAGTTCCGCTTCTCACCACGCAATGTTTCCCGAACTCGGCGGAAAGTGGAGAACAGAGTGTCTTAACACTGAGTTCCCTCTGCCTACTCCGCAATATGCGGGATGATGAGCATGTAGCTAATTTAGTTTTTTTTCTTAATAGGTGGATTATTACAAGTAAATGAAGAAAAAAAATTGTTGAAAATATCGCACTTTTTATTTACTGTGTGACTGACTAAATACAATATTCTTAAAATCGTATTTAATCAGTCACAAGTCCGAGTCGAACTCACTTACCGAGAATTTCGTAACTTATAAGCGTTAACAAAAGATTGTTTTGCGATATGCCTGTAAATATCCATTATTGGAATTTTAGTTTATTTGTAGATAATGTAAGATATCGCTTTTTTTTATTTTTAGAATCATTGGTTCAATGGAGGTGCCCTATAGGTATTGATTACGCGACAATTTCCATAACAAAATACGTCAAAGATAGAGATATATTTAACATACGTATATTTTAATTGCGTTGACTTATAAGTTTATTCTTCTAGATTGCAAAGGATTGCAGATGTTGATATTTGATAAATAAATATCAGCTAAAGATACTTTCAATCAATTTCGAGAAAAATGCTCTTAACAGACGGACGAACTGAGCAAACAACCGAAAAAATTGCAAACATACATACATAAAACATTTCCTTTTCAAGTACGAAATTCTAAAATAGGTATATCCATACCTACATAATCAGGAAGTAGTAGTTCACAACTAAGTTCATACTTCATGGGGAACTAACTGTTGCCTTCGCACGACGTACATTATTCATGTTTTAAGACGTAACGACCAACTTAACCTTTATTTACACGTCAATAAAGTCGAATTTACAATGATATCATTTGAATGTTACTTATAAATAAAGTAAAAACATATTCCAAGAATAATTACATCTATTTAAGTAGTATAAACATTATAATTAATTTTGTAAGACCTTTTATTGATCTACATTGTTCCTATTAAGTAGGTATTCAGTTTAGCTATAAATGGTATACGGAATGCTAAAACTTGGTCTACTGTGAGTTCTTTAATTTCTTTTGATATATATATATATATATATATATATATATATATATATATATATATATATATATATACCATACATACATATAAGAACTAAATTGGTTTGAACCGTTATCCTTTACAAAAAATTGGTCATATAAGAAAATTAACAGATAACTACTGTTACATCAAATCAGCAACAAATCACCCTAACGTTGTACCTATCCTACACACAACAGGGTAGGCAGAGGGAACCTAGTGTTAAGACACTCGGTTCTCCACTTTCCGCCGAATTCTGGAGGCATTGCGTATTTAGTGGCGGAAATCAAAGCCGCGCTTTGCCTTGACACTAAGATGAAGAAAAAGAAGTATAAATTTAAATAAATATTTAATTTCCTCGAACTGAAATCGAACCCACAACCAGTTGCATTTACAGTCGCAATTAATATAATATTAATTTATTTAAAGAACGCTCAAAGGTTATCTAACATTACAAGGCAGCCCATACGCGCCATAACACAACACACCCCTTAACATATTCCCTTGACCAAAATTGTTACAAGATGTTCATTGTTCTCAGATTGCGATCGAGCAATATAGTTACTCTACAACAATTACCTCAACTACAATGGAATTGAACCTGCACTTGGTTCTTAATTTTAAATGCCGCCAGATCCACCACTCGGTACATTTCTAGGTATGGTTGGACTAAACTAAAATTAGGCCTTCTTCCACTGACATATCAACCTGTAAAAATTCAGCGCGAACCACGATTTGGCGTACCTATAGGTAACTAAAATTCATCTTATCGACGCGTATCAGACACATATTTTCAATTGCGATACTTCGATATCCAATAAGCTTGCCCTGGGTGGGGCAGACTGCTGTGTACGATATTTTTTATAACGTCTATCGAGAGAAAAAATAATAAAATATATATTTTTATCAAAATATATTAAGCCATACAATCTCATCGAGATATATGGAAATACGCTTGTCTTATGCGCTTGTTACAACTTATTTAGGTATTCTAAATTTCCGATTTTTTAAAAGTAATTAAATATTTTCTTCTCCATTATAGAATTAAATTTAAATTAAATTAAATTAGCTTCAGACTATATCCCGCACACAGCAGGGTAGGCAAAGGGAACCTAGTGTAAGACACTCCGTTGCCCACTTTCTGCCGAATTTTGGAGGCATTGCGTGTTGAGTGGCAGAACTCAACGCTGCGCTTTGCCTCGACACCAGAGCGAAGAAATGGAAATATAAATTTAAGTAAATATTTCATCTCCTCGAGTGGGGATCGAACCCACAACCAGTCGGTTTTCAGTCACACTTTGTGCCACTGCGCCACGACTGGCCTCAAACTGGAATCAAATTTACATTTGATATTAAATTAAAAATAAATTATTTTACAATCCAGCCAAATATTATTTACCATACATATACCCATAACCATTTTTATATGTAATATACCTACCTACCTCTCCTAATACCTACCTATGTTCCCAGAATCGTTCAGAATAACGTCACAGGTGTAATCATTAAAGATGAAGGCCTCCTAGGCTGAGGAGCTGTTAATAATGCAACACCGGCGTCCGTACCCTTAAGTGATCGAGGCTCTGTGCACCACTTGTTAGAACACCAATTTCATAGGCGAAACTGCACGTAAACATGCTTAGGCACACTCTCATATTAAAATTTCATCTATAATTATGAATTTATTCTAGAATAATATACATATATATACATATATATATATATATATATATATATATATATATATATATATATATATATATAATTAATTTTTTAAAGTACGTATTAACTTAAATGCGAAAAATTAGGCATTTAGTGACAGTAAATTATAATAGTAATACTAAAAATGGACACAAACCAGCTAAAACCGTCAAAAAATTACAAAATATTAGATACCTTTACAAGTGCGAACGGATAGAATTGTGCGACTCTTTGTTTTGTCATGAAAGCTTAAAAAGTTTCACTTATTATCCAGTTGCTTTAACTCTACCTCTAACTTTCCATATAAAATGTAAGAAATAAGTCGACGGTATATCATTTAATTCAACATAAGAAAGATAGATATCTGTATCTTTTTTAAATACAACAATGAATTGTCGTCTTAAGACCTGATTCCATCATTACAGAAAACAAAACGTTCCGCACTTTTCGTTTCCGGTTGGCGAACAATAAGCAGAGGCTTAACCCTTACCTAGTACATAATAAATACTAACAAAAATTCCTAAAATATGTATCTATAATTTTTTTTTAATATTTTTTTATATTTATTAGGCCAGTCGCGGCGCAGTGGTACAAAGTGTGACTGTAAAACCGACTGGTTGTGGGTTCGATCCCCACTCGAGGAGATGAAATATTTACTTAAATTTATATTTTCGTTTCTTCGCTCTGGTGTCGAGGCAAAGCGCGGCGTTGAGTTCTGCCACTCAACACGCAATGCCTCCCAAATTCGGCAGGAAGTGGGGAACGGAGTATCTTAACACTAGGTTCCCTCTGCCTACCCTGCTGTGTGCGGGATATAGAGTGAAGCTAATTTAATTTTTTTTTTTTTTCATTTTTTAATAAATTTCGTATTTAAATACTCAGTGAGCATGTATTAATCAATATCTCCAAAGACAAATATATGGGGCGCGCCTATGACGCACGGACGAACAAACACACGGTTATAAAGTATTACTTCACAGTGGCCCGCCCTCCACAATCATTAGCTATGACAAATATTGGTCGCGGAATTTACGATTGTGTACTAGTCACATTTATAATGCTTTTCAAAGTTACAATCGCTTCTTTCTTATATTTATTATTATCAATTTTATAAAATTTTCATGAAGTTAGAGGCACAGGTATGTGACTGTAAACGCGACAGGTTGTAGATTCGATTCCTGTTCGAGGGAATGGATTATTAAATATTTTCATTTCTTCATTCAAGGTAAATTTCATTGCTTCAATTGTCGAGGCAAAACGAGGCTTTGAGTTCCGCCACTCAACGCACAATGGCTCCAGAATTCAGCGGAAAATGGGAAATGATATAGCTCTGTCTATTCTGCTGTGTGCGGGATAGGTACAGCGTAAAGCAAAAAAAAATAAAAATACGTTCTAAGATTACCTTAAAACACATACATAAATAAAATGTATTACTTAACATAATAATAGAAAGTTTAGTTTTAAATGAGATAAAATGTAAAACATGACCTAACGCATTTAGTAAATTGTTATATATTTATTCGTCCGACAGCAACCAGGAGTAAGATATGGGTAGCTCTTGAAATGCAAGCTCATCTCGAGCGCCCTACACAATATTTTATTATGCAATATTCGCTAATCAAGTACTCCAACAAGGTAACAATGTAATACAATGTAAAACGTTTCTTATATCACATACAATATATATAAAACGGCATTTAGAAAGAGCCAATCTCCTTTGAAAATGAGCGCCTTCGACGTTCTAAGTACACACATACAATATTTCTCTGTCTTTTTAATAATGCCAGAAAGAGAAGACGCATTCCAGTACCGGAAGTGGGAACGGCAAGACGATATTATAAGAGAAATTGAAGAGCGGAAATCGAAATCCCCTCTGTAATAGTCTAAAACTTTTATTCAGACTGTATTTTAACTACGTTAATAGGGGTTATTATTAAAATGGGTGCAAAATCTGTCTTAAACGAGAAAATTACTACTATTTCTTATTGTACAACATTTTAAATTTATTTAAAAAATATTTGATGTTCAATATTAAATTGTTGTCAAAACACGTATTAAAATTTACGTAGAAACTCAATACACGAGGCTATTTCAACACACACGAATGACAAAGGTTTTTTACAAAAACTAAAACACCGGATATCCCAGACTGTATATGAAATATTCGGAATACTAATACGTATTCAAAGGAAAAGCTCAAAATCAATACGCAGGTAAATTCCGAACTTGCTTTACAAAGGAACATTTCGAAAATTCTGCCTATAAGCTGCTGAAATCCATGCAAGATATTTGGTTGCGGGTAGACTCTGGATTAACTTGATTTAACCTATAATATTAACTACCGCAGATGTATGAGCCACAAACAAAATAAAACATCGTGAACTTCAGCAACATTTGAATTGAGCAACTATATATGGAGTTTTTACAAAAAAAAAACATATTTTAATTATTTTCAGTGCATTTCCTCCGAATGATCATATACGTTCATATTTCGTTGTTGAAATTTCATTAACACAATGCTGTCCACATTTTTGATTTAATATAGATAAAAGCAATGCGATGTACTCTCTTTAGCTTGGCTAAAAGCATGTTCGAAATACAGAAGGAATTTCAATATACTCCAGGCCACAATCAGGATACACACTACGGGCATAATCCTAAAGAGCTGGTTGAACCAGACGGACACCGATGTGTAAGCAATATTTAAATTCGCCTCAAGGGCCAAGCAAGGCATTGGCACGTCAAAGTCATTTGTGATGAGTAATATACGAAATTCCAATTCACAAAAGTGATTGGTGGCCACGACGGGAGTACTTCTCTCTGCGCCCCCATTGGCTGACGATAACCTGATATCATTTAAATATTGTCAACCTCGGAGACTTTCACCTTATGGCAATTTGATTTCACGGGGAACGTTATTAGATTTTTCTTCGGGAGATTAATAAATATATAGCATAGGCATAAGATAGGATATATGAACCAGGTATGTTGAAGAAAATAAAGTCATTTTAAATGATTGATTTTTGCTTGATTCTTGATTGGAATATGTATAATTTTAAATTGTGTAATGTTTGTGAATTTTATATTCTGTTTGTTTCCCTAATAAAAATAAAATAAAAGATATTATTTATGAGTCTGACAGAATATATAAGCGTTACATACATACATATATTATATATATATATATATATATATATATATATATATATATATATATATAATAAAATGTATATGTATATGGATTTGCGGCTTTGGGTTGAATTTAAAAATAATATGACATTAATGATACTAAGCATTGCTACAAGAGTTTTAGCGACTGAGCCACCTTTGCATGTGAAGATTAATTTTACACGGCGCTACATAATAAGCGCTTCATCACTTTCGCCGCTATGCATTTCACTTTTTTTTCTGAACGGTTGAAGACAATTTTATAATGTTACATTACAATTAATAATTTTTTTTTTGTTTGACTTTTTTGAGTTCGGTACACTGTGTAGTCCGTCCGTTAGTCTGTTTTGGCCTTATCGACTTGTGGATGTCCAAGGAGAACAGAGCTCGCCTAACAATTTTTTGGCCGAACTTAACCTCAGTCATTGAGCTTTGGCACCCCGAAATGGTCGGCGACGTTGTTTTTTGGTCACTTAAAGTCGACTTCAAGGCAAAGAGAGCGCACAGAAGATAAGCTTACTTTTCCGCCGTATCGACCAAGTTGTCATTTGTGCGTAATGGCGGAAGCGAAGGCTGAGTAAAGATACCAACTTTGATGCCACCTTTGAGAGCTCCCTAAACTGAAGAGTTACGGACAGGACTCAAGGTTGTCTCTGATTTTGGCTATATTAGAACAGAAAGGAATGCCACGAAAGTTAGGCGCTTCAGCGCCATTGTGACCGAAGGGATTTTTTAAATAAAGGATTTTTTTTGCTGCTAACGTGCAATCTTGTGTGTTTGAAAAGTTAAACTCGATAAGGTTACATTCACCGCACTGCGAGACCTGCTCCAAGGTGGACTCCATCTCTGACATATACTCCCGCTGAGGTAGGAGGATGGATAATACAACTTTACTTATTAGTATGATTAATAATCTGTGTGGGAGATAGCATTGAGTACGTCAGTATTAATGGACTTGGTGTTCGACCATACACGGTTAGTATCCGGCGACCATGGCGAAAGTAGTGTATGAGCGGGTTGAGCCCAAAGTGTCTCGGAGTAAACCAGGGCGGGTATTATCCGGTGTAACGAGAGGGGAATTGGCGGATACTCGGTAACCCTCCGTGGATAGCCAGCAGGAGATCCAGCAGAGTAGGTCTGTCGTTCTCATTATCCGATATTCTGGTGACATCAATTACTAATTGAGGGAGATTGTAAGCCTTTTAAATTTATTTGAAATTGGCTTTTTGACCTCATGTCAACAATATTATATAAAACCCAAAATGTTAAGTTTGTTGCTGCATGAAAATAAAAGAAATACTTACAATACAATTAAAATGCGAAAATAAGTTGTTTGTTGTTTAGTGTTTGTTACCTTTGAAAACCATACGACCATGACCCATTCTTAATGATCATAACCCGTGAACATAAGTAACTTAATACAATATATAAATGAGAACATTAAAAAAATATCTAAATAGAAAAAAAATGTTTCGCATGACAGATTTTCTAAGCAGGTCTATCAGCTATCACATAAGAATAATAAAAACAATCAGTCATAGTGTTGTTCAGTATGTATCTATTAATATACTATTAACTTCATTAAAACTAATGAAATCCCTGGCACTAACTACTAATTTATATACTTTGTTGGGTAAGTACATACTAGTATCACTATACAACCATACATTATTGTATCGTTGGCTACCGTTAGACGCTATAAATTTTATACTAATTTCGAGGCCAGTCGTGGCGCAGGGGCACAGAGTGTGTCTGTAAAATCGACTGGTTGTGGGTTCGATCTCCATTCGAAGAGATAAAATATTTATTTACATTTATATTTTCATTTCTTCGCTCTGGTGTCGAGACAAAGCGAGGCCTAAAATGCCTCCAGAACTCAACGGAAAGTGGGGAAGGGTGTGTTTTAACACTAGGTTCCCTCTGCCTAACCTGCTGTGTGCGGGGTGCGGGGGAGCGTAAAGCTGATTTTTTCTATTTTTTTTTATTTCGAGAACACTTTAATTACTACATAGTCTCTATTAAGCAGTACGAAATATTTACTTATTCAATCATAGAATAAAAATAAATTAATAAAAAAATATGATTATAAAGGAAAAGATAAAACTATTAATTACAAAATAAGTTAACTATAAATTACTCAAATGATGTTGTCTCAAATATACTATAGTAGAAAGTTATAATAGAATCAGCTGTAACAATAATAAATTATCCATTTATCGATAAAATATATAAATATGCATATTTATAAAGGAAAGATTATTTAAGATTGAGATTTGTAGTATATATTGTGAAATATAATTCTATATATACTACTGAAAAATTTCAAAATATTAAAAAAATAATTCGTTTAAAAATGTACCCAAGCTCTTTAAATAAACAAACAAACAAACATACAAAAATGTTCATTGAAACGAATCGCTACATTAAAGATATTCGCACGTTTTCTTACTATACAACCACTGACTACACCACGTCATCACAACAAACACTGTGCACTTTTGTGAAAAGTATGCCATAATAATACATGTGTACGAGTCGAACGCCGTGTCCGGCAACAAATCCGTCGACGAGTCCGGCGACGCGGCGGCCCGTGCAGGACTTCTCTAACAATAATTGCAAGGGAGAAATAATAAAGTCGGCGCAACGCGGTCCGTATCCGCTTGCAATAAAAATGTAAAACGCCACCGATAAGCGGCAACGCTAAAGGCACCAATGTGAAACTCGAGTGCTGCACTATGAGTTTCTGTCGATAAATGCTAAGTCTCCTTCTCACACTACAATATACAAGACTTTATATAAACTACTTTATATTTTTATAATTCACTCAATCTAAAAAATATAAATTTTCCTGTGAATTTTACGTGACTATGTCAATAATGAGTTATTAATGTAAAAATTCCTAAATATGTAGTTGATAATAAAATATAAGTATATTATGCGGCCAATAAAATAAAATAAAAAAAATATATTCTTTACGTAATTTACAGTAATCTATCGACATATCGTTCGACGCCGGCACGCACCTCACTACTACGACTAGGCTGCTTCAGTTTTTGCGTCCGGATCAAACCGCCGGGTATTTTGTCACACAAAATATAAATGTAGTCTACTTCCTTCCTTCATTGGCGCTGTTTATCTGAGTGATTAATTGCTCCTTGTACCGCTTTCAGCGACTAAATGGAATTTATGTTTTATTACGTATACTCATGAATAGCAACTCAACTTAATATCTCTATATAGATACATGTTTCGTTATAAAATTATAGAACTTTCAAATTATTTCACATAATGTAGAGTATATATGTATGGGAAAGACAGAGTTACTTAGCTGACCTCTGGCAAGTGCATCGTTGCCAGTTCAGGTTGCTAACTTAGAGCACGAGTTTATTGAGTTTCTGTTTCCAGTAGATATTACTGTGTATACATTTTTTTTTATTAATGACGTAATTATATAGCAATTATATTATATTATTGTTCAATATTTATATTTATATACCCAATATAAAACTATGAAATACGTATAATATTGTATCAACTTTTCGCCTGTTATGTATGTAATACGCCTGAAATGAAAGTTGTGAAACTACTCTGTTTTTTCAAGATTGTGAGTGAATGTGACATAAATATAAATTTATCATTAACAATAGAATAGACATTAATGATGAAAAAGAATGATTTCGTCGTCTACGTACCTATATAAAATGGCTGGCATTATATAAAAGTTGTGCTCGTATGAACACAGATAGGTATGTGGATCACAGTTCAACATAACAAACCACATATCGGCCTCATTGTAGTTAGATACCGCACCTACCTACAACATCGCATAGGTCTCATTTCAACAATAGACGCTCCAGACACGGCAGAGCCCGCCTCCTTTGGATTTTATTTATTCGCTACTAAAATGTAAAGTAGAATCTATGGGCGATCGTGAGAAAGTAATGATAAATACATCAATTTTAACATCGATTCGCTTTCTCGTGACGCTGAACTGTTTATTAGATGGGATATAAAGGATCGGGTAACCGTAGCCCGGAGCGAGGCCATACTTATTGAAATTACTTTTGATTGTAAGCGTAATGGGCGCTTGGAAGCCAGTAGCCTTCTAAAATTAAGGTTTTTGTTCGCATCGTATGAATTAGGCGGTTTATGTGTTGACGGTTGGCACGGTCGCTTCGGTGGCTACAGTGTTTTGTGATTTGATTGTGGTTAATAATGGCACGCACCTGTCTGTCATATTGACGTAACTTACGTGTTGAGATGGAACACGTTTAACCGGAAGCTATAAGCTTATTAAAATAAAATATTATATACATATATATATATATAGGTATTGTGTACAATAAATTTGCATACATAAAAATGATCGATCTTAGTGGTTAGCTCACTTTTACTTAGTTGCTGCTCTAATGAATGCTCCAAGCGGATAATATAGATGTTCCTGTACAATTGTAAAATTTAGAGGCGGCTATTAAGGTTCATTTTGAAAAATGTTCATCCATAATTTCTAACTTTACAAAGTCTTTAATTGAAAGCATAAGGTGTAGAAATTATTGGCATAAGATATAAAAATGAAGCTTTTACTTCTTTTTCTGCATAGCGGGGTCGGCAAAGAGAACCAAGTGTTAAGGCACTCCGTTCTCTTTTCGCCGAATTTTTTAAGCATTATATCTACATATATAATTGGGGAACTATATCTAGTAAAACGAAATAAGAAACAATTTAAATGTTTCATTTTTATATTAAGGTACCAAACCTTAGCAACTTATTATTTTGGAGTAAATATCAATATCTAGTATAAGAGGGTTTTTAGTATAAAATACACATTTAAACTAGAAAATAGTGATATGCATACAATTTTTAAGAAAAGATTGTAGGTACAAATAATTCAAGGTAGAACGCAAATTAGAGAGAGCGCTAGTATGACGAAGGTGGATGGCGAGAGTTCTTCACTGGGGCGGAAGTAAAACCAGAGTTTTGCAGCAATGTTCTCTACTGAGAGGTTTACAAATTTATTAACTCGTACAATCGATACATGCTATTTTATACTCTTTTTAAAATACAATTACACACTTTTACAATTTATATTTAAACACGTTCCATTTCTCGATATCAAATAATTATACATAAACATTATAAAAGTAGTATACTTTATATTATTTTTAATTAATTATATTTTATTAAATAACTATTATGTATATTATAATTGTCCTCATAAATTATTATTGTTAATTCAATCATAACATATTGAAGTATAAGACCGAATATAATTATATAAAATAGCGGGTGGTATAATACCAGACGTTATATTATCTTGTTACACTAGTACAATGTTCAAAAGGTAAAGGTTCACGTCTTGCTACGTTAAAATTTTGTATAGTTCTTCTATATTAATATATTCAATAGTTACATAAAGATAAAGACTTATTTACGTTAATATTGTATAAATGTAATTTAAATATTTTTTAGTAAGCAGATCCTAGATTTTTTGGGTAATTCTCCTATCACTCTTAAACTTTAACCAATTTAATATATAAATAAATACGCAAGAATTGCTTATTTTTCATAAAATATTAGAATTTGAACGTTTTTCCAAGATTTGATTTATTGATTGATAGCAACTCGTATTATAGGCCAAAGGAAGCACTCAACCTGCAGATGTTACTATCACTATTTTAGGCCAACGAGAATCCGTAGTTCGAGTAAATGGTGAGTTTGATCGCTCTATAGTCGTGTAAGATTTCCTATCTATTGTAGGAACACCCAGAGCGTCTGCACCGTGATAACTACTGCATACGTAATCGGCTTAGCAAAGTATACAAGACATAGGTGTGAATGTATCAAAATTTTCTATTATCAATGTTTTATAGGAAAATTTTGCAACAACATACTTTGGCTCGTGTGAACCATTGTTCCCACGATATGAAAATTATTAATAAATTGACAAATAAGGCGATTGTGGCGTTCCAATCGATTTGGCTGTCAAAGTAAATCGTAAGTTGCCTGCGTCCATTCCGATCAAAGCGTACATTTGTATTTTTTGCATATATATTCAAAAAATAATATTAATATAAAAAAAAAACGGAAAATCATTTTATCATAACAACAATTCAATTATCAGATCAATAAATATGTACATACATACTCGTACGTCTTTCATATATAAATTTATTATTATAATAAAATTAAACCATACATATAATATATGACATTTAGAAATTGCATATAATATGAACGAGTTGTTGTGCTCTCAACTATATACATATTTTTTTTATTTAATTTGTATAATAGCGATTGCGTATACGCACATAATTGGTTGGTATTTATATTAAGATGTGGGAATGCACGTTGCAAGAGCGGACCGTATAATTCTAACTCATAAATTTCCAACAAATAATACATATTCCAATGCAATCTCGTCTGATTGATGTCAAGTCGTAATATTAACTCACGACTACCCTCATCATGCAGGTTCTTTTGGAAAATAAAATTAAATTTACACTTACTTGCAACACTACTATGTTTAAAAGTTATTTTAAATCTTAACTGTGGTTAAGGGGCCAGTCATGGCGCTGGGCACGAGGGTGTGTCTGTAAACGCGACAGGTTGTGGGTTCGATTCGCACTCGAAGAAATGAAATATTTCATATTTTCATTTCTTCGCTCTGGTGTCGAGGCAAAGCGCGACATTGAGTTCCGCCACTCAACATTCAATTCCTCCAGAATTCGGCGGAAAGTGGTAAACACAGTGTCTTCACACTAAGTTTCTTTTTACCCTGTTATATGCGGGATAATACGTGAAGCTGGTAAAGTTACTTTATTTTAATATGTATTTTAACAAGTAAATTGGACAGCACAAAACTTACAATGAACGTTAACTGAGCTGAAAGGGAAATACGGTGTCTCCTCGGTAGTTAAGCACCATGTTCTGGTGACGATTTTCAGTTAAGCTTCAAGAAGCGCTACAAACGTTGTCGCATCTTTAGACGCTTTTGTGCGTCTACCAGGCTCTATAATTATTAATGAAATACGATAAGGATTCGTGTTCACTAGCGATGATAAAGCGATACTAACATGTTATAATTCCTTTTATTAATACACGTATAATAATTTATTATACATATATATATACATATGTAAATAGGAATCCAGATATGAGAATATTATCTATCTACTTTTCAATCAAAGTTAGTTTGCTGAGATTTTATAGGTTCATACACATATATTTGTGTGATATAAAATTTTATGAATTGTCTTATGCAATGCCTCCAAAAATTCAGTGGAAAGTGGGGAACGGAGTGTCTTAACACTAGGTTCCCGCTGCCTATCCTGCTATTTGCAGGATACAGCGTGAAGTTGTTTGTCTGTTTGTTTGTTTGTCTTAAAGTGCATGATAATTTTGAAATTAGATACATTTTCAATTTGATAAATTGTTATCAATATACCAGATTTTTTTAAATGTTTTTTTAAATATTTATTAAAATATTTATTAAATTTTTCTTTCATTCTAACCAGTGAAGACCAAGTATAAGGTATTTGTCTACCGAGAGCCAGTAATCTCACAGCCCTCTTAGTAAACGTCTGACGTCCTATCGTATCAGTTAGAATTTCTAACTATTTTCTAAAACGTTCGGGACTATGTAACCGAAATGTATGCATTTATTAAAACTTTCACTACTTTATATTTATAATATAGTTATAAATAAGTAAATAAGTCACGGAGAAAATTAACATGGGTAAGAAGGAACATTAACGGTTTTCACAAAAAGAAATCAATTGTCTGACATATTTAAATATTAATTTAAAAACAAGATAATCAAATCAAAACAAATATTTTTAAACTTAATTCATAATGTATTTTATTTTTTGGGCCAAATGAAAAAAATGTTACGTTTACGGATGAATTTATCAAAAAATTAAAAATTAAATCAGATTCACGCTGTATCCCGCACATAGCATGGTAGATAGAGGGAATCAAGTTTTAAGAAACACCGTTCCCCACTTTCTGCCGAGTTCTGGAGGCATTGCGTGTGTAGTGGCGGAACTCGACGCCGCACTTCGCCTCGACACCAGAGCGAAGAAATGAAAATATAAATAAATGTAAATAAATATTTTATCCTCTCGAGTGGGGATCGAACCTACAACCAGACGATTTTACAGTCACGCTCTGCGCCCCTGCGCCACGACCGGCCTCTTTGAATTTATTATCCTTTACTTAACTGTGATTTAGGTTATAAAATAACTTTCAGAGATAGTAAGTTCTGCTATAGCCTACTTTAATGTATATACCAGTAAGTGTTACCAGATGTCCCAATTATGGAGGACGTCCCGAGTCCCCAAATATAGCCCAAAAATTAAATGTCCCGCTTTTCACGGAGTCTCTTATCTTTTTATATAAAAAAATCTAATCATGCAATTAAAATGTGGCATTGAGTTCCGCCGTTTCGTGTTGAGACACGCAATAACCCTGGAACATGGCGGAAAGTGGGGAACAATATGTTCCCAAGTTGTCCTGTTATGTGCGCAGATAAGCGTGAAAATAAAAAAAAATATTATATAAAATCTCTACAAATTTTCATAAAACAATCACAACTGAATGTTAATACGTTCCGTTCTCCACTTTCCATTTTAAAATATATACACACTTAATAGTTCATGTCACCGCACTACTCGCGCCACAAGACATCTAATATAAAATCCACGAAGTACTTTACACGCTTATTTTAGCACAATTTTGGTGAATCAACCCCATAAGCGCACTCGTTCGCTCAAACCACCGGCAACGGCACTTAATCCCGGATATGTCCCGTCACACTGGCAGAGGGTCGTTGTTTATACAACGTAAACCGATACTTATTTTTTTTTTTCATATGCGCACATTAATGTAACATTTTCAAAGGTAGAAAAGTAGATAGTGTCAAGACGGAGTGTCTTGACACTATCTTGACTGGTTTACGTGACGAAACTCAACACCACGAATAATACTTACTTATAGCTCACTAGCTCATAGAAACTTACAGCTCATGTGAGTTTATAAACAAAGAAGTTACATTTTTAAGAACATACATACGTTTTCGATTTCCTTTATTGTAAAAGTATTCGAATATTTTTTGATACAAATATTCGAATACTTTTACAAAAATATTTTAAGTTTTATGGAGTCATAGCGCAGCGGCACGAAGTGTGACTGTAAAACTGACTGGTTGTGGGTTCGATCCCCACTCGAGGAGATGAAATATTTACTTAAATTTATATTTTCATTTTTTCGCGCTGGTGTCGAGGCAAAAGTGCGGCGTTGAGTTCTGCCACTCAACACGCAATGCCTCCAAAATTCGGCAGAAAGTTGGGAACGGAGTGTCTTAACTTTAGGTTCCCTCTGCCTACCCTGCTGTGTGCGGGATATAGCGTGAAGCTAATTTAATTTTTTTTTTTTTAATTTTTAAAAAGATGTAAATGAATAATATAGATATTTTAATACATTTACGCGCGCTAAACACGGTTGATCTCGCACGCCTTAACATTTAAATACACAAGACGCCCCACTAAGAAACGGTTGAATTTGAACAGTTGCGATCGACTAGACCCTCCCATAGACCACAGGGCGTACGTAACCCCTGTTATTGAAACATTTAGTGTAAAATAATTAGGGAACGCCCGCGGTGTCTATATTGAACTCTGTTTGTGGAAAATTAGTAGACATCTTCGTTTCGTGATTGGAAATAACACTTTTTAACTCGATTGTCACTAACGATGTTATAGTGCAAATCCTTCTCATTTTACTCAAAAATTGATGTGGGCTTGTAAAAGGAAACTATTTCTTTTTTTATAATTAAATAACAGAAGTTTATTAATATATAGATTTAAACTAGAATAAAAAATGTATTAATTTTGAATAATGGAGCATGTATAAATATGTGCCCATCCCCTTGTGCCTCCTCTCGAGGCATTACTCGGTAATATTGGCTTATAGGATGAAAAGAACTTGGTTCAATTCAACCCAGAAGACGTAAGTTTGTACGTTAACCACTACGAAAAATCTATTTATCGTGACACCAGTTTTCTAGAATACTCTTCTTAAAGCCGATTATGCGAAAAGCAAGTTAGCCTCAAAGACTGAGATCATCGACAGAGCAAGAGAGCACTTCACGCCAAAACATAGATGGGTTGTGTAGGGCCCAGTTTCGGCCTATTACCCATTTGTAGCCTGGTGCACCCAAGTATCTGCTATTCAAATCAACCCAATAATCTGTGGGCTTGACACTTTGGCTTTGGATGGATGGTTTTCTACCACATTTGTCATGCCACCGAATTTTCCCACCGCACCAGCTCAAATATCATCCACACCATCTTTTATCTGACCTTCTTATCACTACCGTGCGGTTTCATAGGGACTTCCGTACACACGCCACAAAACTTTTAGAAAGGCTTACCTGCGGCAGTGTTCTTGATATGGTACCTTCAAAACGTGCGTCTATCTAGACTTTATAGACCGGCAACGCATCTGTTGCTACTGTAGTGTTGCTACTATACACGAGGTTGAAGGTGGCGGTTATCACTTACCAACAGGTGACTTGCACATTGTAACGTATATTCTAAGTTCAGTCCTATGCAATACGAACAGCCAGAACCGATAATATTATCGATACAGATGCAAGTACAGCTCGCAAGATATACTTAGTGTTAACATATTATCAGCGTCACCAGCGTCAACGTCAGCCAAGGTACAGCGGGGTAGGAAGAGGGAACCTAATGTCAAATCACTCCCTTCCCAATTTTCCGCCGGATTCTGGAGTCATTGCGTGTTAAGTGGCAAAACTCAACGCCGCGCTTTGCCTCGACACTAAAGCGAAGAAATGAAAATATAAAATTATATAAATACTTAAGTTTCTCGAGTAGGGATCAGATATATGTAATTTGTACCCACAGTAGCCAAAACCATTTTAAACGCGACAAAAACTTGTTTGATGAAGGTACCCTCCAAATTTATTTAAAACGTATAAGGTAAAGAAATAAAATCTAAGTGTTGTACCCAACATATTATGACGATAATAAGACCGTATTCAGTCCAATTAATTAAAAAAAAATACCTGCAATTTTCATCTTCAACAAGCATCAATATATCCCCTATAAACTGGATGTTCTACCCTGTTATTATATATTAGTATTTATAAACATAAAATATAATTTTGACGTCAAAAGGAATTTATTTATCGCATGGAGCGACCGGTAACATGTAATTTTTATCGTATTAAGAGAACATATCAGTAAACATTTAATATATTGTTGCAAACTATATAAGTATGTATATGAAACTTATATTTATCCCTTTACACAAACAGTAATAGCGCTATAAAAATATAAATATTTAAATGTATATGTCGTAGGTTCGATTTGTCCTATTCGGAAAATACTTAAATAAATTATTTATTATATAAAATTATTCATTGCATTATTTAAAATAAATCCAAAGAATCCAAAAAATCATAAAAATTTTAACATCAAACAATTTAAAAATTATAAAAGTTGTACAATTTATAGAGAAGACATAATAAAGATAGTTTGAGATCGCGAAGTCCTTCGAAAATAAATCAACGGATACCTACAGACATTCTTACGAGACGAAAATTTTCAATTAATTGAACATCGAGAAAAAGACAGGAAAACTTTTAAAGCGGTATTGAATACAAAATAAGTTTAAGTTGATGTCATTAAGTAATGAGTTATTATTTTTTTGCGAGATTACATTGGGTAAAGGATATTGAGATGTATCTGTAGATAAAGTCTAGTTGCCCACTTAAAAAGATTGAAGAGGCTAGGGGCGAGTCGTGGCGCAGCGTCACAAAGTGTGACTGTCAACCGACTGGTTGTGGGTTCGATCCCCACTCGAGGAGATGAAATATTTACTTAAATTTATATTTTCATTTCTTCGCTCTGGTGTCGAGGCCTAAGCGCGGCGTTGAGTTCTGCCACTCAACACGCAATGCCTCCAGAATTCGGCAGAAAGTGGGGAACGGAGTGTCTAAAAACACTAGGTTCCCTCTGCCTACCCTGCTGTGTGCGGGATACAGCGTCAAGCTGATTTGATTTTTTTTTTGAAGAGGCTTTTAAGAACATTTATATTCACTTAAATCTAGTTTGAACTTATATTTGAAGTAATATAAATTATGAAAAGAAATGTTCTCACTACAAAACATACGGACCGTGAGTCTGTAGTGTTAAAAATGAACAATATATAATGCGAAAAAATTGTGTAGAGATGTAAATATTAGGTACTACGTTTAAACTTTCAAAGTATCGTACCCATAAATTATGCAAGTTTCAAATAAATTATTTTGTCTCTAAATGGAAAATCCGTAGCAGCAGGAAGTTCTTTTTGTTCTTAAATTCTTTCATACATACTATATTGTTGTATAAATTATAAAAAAGTTGTTTTTATAACTTTTTTATGGAAAAGGATATCTAATCTATATAAAAGATTATATATATCTAAAAGATTGGTTGCGTACGGACTTGTATTACCAATATTTATCACGATATAAGACAAAATTAAGTAACTAATTTTCAACGCAACTTTGGCAACGCAATAAGAGAAAACTGAGGAAGAAAAACCTGTGTTCTGATTATCTAAATGTTGCGTTATCAAAAAATCTGATTAAGTACGAGTCGATCTCGTCCACCGAGGGTTCAACGGGAAGTATAATTTATAAAAGTTGACAAACTTAAGTTTACGTGTGTACATATTATGACCGTATGCACTCATTTTATACGAAACATAATTACAATATGTTTTGTTGTTGTGTTGTTCTGTTTAATATAGAATGACCTAGAAATATAAGTTTGTAATTTTTTTTTCTATAAAAAACTTAATAATTTTTACTTTTTATCTTTATTTGTATTGTAAATTTTAGCTCCGTGCCAAATTTCATAAAGCTAGTTTCACGAGAAGTAACTAAGCAGTAAAAACTTTGCAAAATTTTTCGTACATTGTTACTGTGTTAACTTGACGCTTGATACCTCCACGCGATCTCGAGATAAGTGATCTTGACAGACGGACAACAAAGAAATCCTGTAAGGGTTTCAGTTTTTACCGTTTGAGGTAACCCTAAAAATCAGACCTTCTAAACGCACGATGCACGGCTCTTAGTAATTTCCATCTGGCAAAAGCCGTATCTAAAAATAATTTACATATGAAATTATAAAGCCTACAAAAATGTACCTTTATATGAATTTAAAAAAAAAGTGCTACAGCTGTCACGGACTCATTCTATAATAATAACAATATATTAACATTAAAATAAGGTATTTAAATCGAACAAAACAAAATGTATTTAACATAATTTACAAATATACATCGAATAACAAAAAAAAGCATAACGAATGCTCCTCTTTTATTTATAAAAAAATATAATAAAATGTGAATAAACTGTAATACAAAGTTCGAATGTTGCCCTTGACATTTCACAGAACAATAATTTTGCTTTATGTTGATATGGTAAAGTATTTAAAACAGCCTGCTCGTTTTTATAACAATCCATTGGCTATATTATATGAAGTAAGTGTTCCATTAGGGCATTATATATAATATCCGTGAATTATGTTTATTGACAGGCTAGATTGGGTAAAGTAATTAATAAAATGTATTACTTATCACATTTTCTGGTTAATATGAATATTATTATGTACCTATAGCATATATGCTATTATCGTGTCTTATTGTCGTATTTAATAGGATTGTTGGACAACGCGTATTGTTTCTAAATGCATTATCTATAGTGTGGTGTAGTTAGATACGTCTTTCGCCTCTTGTAGTGTCATTAAAAGGTTAAATCAACTCTTCTTATATTAAAACTGGAAGGCTCCCTATCCTCCCTACCCTATCCTATCACGAACTTTCGTCTTGTGGTATCTCCTATACCTATACCTATTTTTAATCAATTTCTAATTGACAATTAATGTCTTATATGTTGTTAGTAGGTAGCAATCCGCCATCCCATAAATATAAATATAGAGCATCGGTAACTCTGATACTGGCAACACAGCTGTCAGTAACTTGGTCTCTGATTAATATAAAAATATACAAATCTTAGCTAATAGCATTTCGCTGTTTATTCTATATCTTTCATTTCCGGTTAATCATCTGATCTGATCAACCTATTGTAAAACTTAAATTTATGTAAGTTGTTAGTTACTTGAATTTATTAAATTGTAAATAAAATCAAAGAACTGGTTGGTTCAAAGCTTAAACCTCCTTTCTAGCACGTAATTACGTATTATGAGTGATTATACAAATATTTTAATGACTCATTTCACTGTGTATACATAAGTAAAAATAATACACCTAATAGCGCTAATTAAAAACATTGTAATAACAGATTTCGTATAATAAAGAAAAAAATATCTGTCCACGGTGGATAGGTGATTAACAATATGTATAATACCTGGGTAGTTTAATTATTTCAATGGTCATTTCTGCATAATCCTCTAACGGCCAATACAATTTAAAATGCCAACAATCCTCGTAGTTCATAACGTATACAAAAAAATAAATGGAAAAGAAACTTCTTACGTTTTATACTTTTTTCGCGCGAACCGCCATCTTTTGACTACAAATAATAACTAGTTCATAGACGCCCTCTATGCGTAAAGATTTGTAACACAATATATTCCCGGAGAAAGTTGCACCATCTCTCGGATCGATTTAGAATGTTGATGGGTATTTCACTGAAATAAAATTGCAAGACTTCAAAAATAATGTTAGTAAAAGAGTGTTTGTATTTTTTTTGCCGGTTTAAAAAAATTGTTCACAATAAAATTTTTAATAAATTATAGTTTTTCATATTAGCTAATACTTTATTTAATTATTTTAGGATTTCCTATAAAGAATTCCTGTAAAATTAGGATTTATCTGAAAAATGTGTAAAAATCTAAATGAAGATGGCAAAAACGTTCCTTTTAACAAAAAAGGAACGAAGATTAAAAGTCGCAAAACTTATGCATTAAATGATATTATCATAAATTATTTATATGATTAATTTTATAGCATAGTCACAAGTCACGACTTAAAAAATTTAATATCGTTTACAAAGTACTTGCTCAAAAATATTTTTATTACTTTTATCAAAAGAAAAATTAAAATTTTGATTATATCAAACAAATCAAATATAAGCGACCTGCACATAATTTTTATTTAAGTTTTTACTGTCTTTTAGATCCATAACAGATTTCATGTACTTACGTAACACGTAAAATCACGTAAAATGAAACCAGGAAAATTTTTCTAAAGTAACAAAAGAGGTAAAAATTGATAACAAAATATAAATGTATGGCCTGGTGTAAAATATGAATCTGTAAAATACTCAGAAACAATAAAATACAAACTTCTAATTTAATTAAAAAGTTTTTATACAAAATATTATTTAAATAACAAGACTTGCTTATTTATGCTGCGAAAATGTGCAATACAAAGTTGTTAACAGATTATTTTCATTTTATTTCAATTTCTGAGGCCAGTCGTGGCGCAGCGGTACAAAGTGTGACTGTAAAACCAACTGGTTGTGGGTTCGATCCCCACTCGAGGGGATGAAATATTTACTTAAATTTAAATTTTCATTTCTTCGCTCTGGTGTTAAGGCAAAGCGCGGCGCTGAGTTCCGCCACTCAACACGCAATACCTCCAGTACTTAGCGGTAAGTGGGGGACGGAGTGTCTTAACGTTAGGTTTCTTCTGCCTACCATGCTGTGTGCGGGATACAGTGAGAGCTGATTTAATTTGATGTAATTTTTAATTTCTTATTTCAATTTCTTTTCTACAACGATTAATTTTTCAGCTGAGCCAAATGGCATTTTCTTGCACTGTAATATGTACCTAGTTTTATAATTTCCGATTTTGTTACTAAAATTTCCAATTATACGTTACTAAATAAAAGTAAATTTAAATTGTGGGTTCGACACCCACTCGAGGAAATGAAATATTTAATTTATGTTTCCAATTCTTCGCTTTGGTGTCGAGGTAAAGCGCGGCATTAAGTTTTGCCACTCCATACGCAATGCCTCCAGAATTCAGGAGAAAGTGGTGAACGGAGTGTCTTAACACTAAGTTCCCTCTGTCTACCCTGCTGTGTGCGGGATACGATAGCTTTGTTGTTATGTTCTACATTAAAATTGTGATTTTTAATGACGAAAGTCGTCTTTTTTTTTCACATGTAATTGTAAGTTCTACTAACACAGCGCGCTTAGCGCGTATTGGAAAAAAATCCGTCTCTATATCATATGTGCCCATCATAAGCGTTGAGTATTAATCGCTATCCTAAAAGTTATCTACACCACACTTTACAGATGTAAAAATCTGGAAAGACCATTTGGAACGCGTTAACATACAATTTTAATAGTGCTTTAGATTAATCACAAATCAAAGTTAAAAGTTTCTCGTCTTGCAGAAAAAATAATCTAATTGTTATGTGTCTTAACTGTTTCTATTTAATCATATCCCTACTCAATTCGATTGTGATCCCAACATTTGACTCGAGGCTCTGCGGCATTTCTGTGTTTTAGATGTGAATTCAATCGTAGTGCAGGTGCACAAACATATCGTCAAACTCAGAGTAACATTTAGTTTCTTTTTCATTGTAATCGCTTCACACAAAATATATAATGAGTATTTAAAGAGTTCAAGAAGTTAAAATTTGGAAAATAGAAACACATACATACAAAGCCGTCTATTTACAACATAGATCTTATAACGTACAAAAAATATTGTTTTATTTTATTTTTTTTAATTTAAAACTTAAACTTTTAAACTTATTTAATTACGTTGAAAGGAATAGTAATCATTTTAATACTTTAGAATAACATGGCTTTTAATTAATATAATTTTATGATTTAAGTCTTTCTAAGCTTTAAAATGATATTTTTAACGGTGTTTGAACAGGTTACCGTTCAACTCTTGAGTCATTTTCTGCATCACACTGGTAACATTTTCGGCCAAAGAATGACGGTCGCCTGTGTTTGAGGTAACAGTGTACAGTGTACCCTATTCCTGTCCCAATTCGTGGGGACCGTTTTTCTAGAGCCTCCGAAAAGACCACCCTAAGGACCTATATTAGTGGGCGAAGGAAGACACCAATGGGCAAAGGCCCTATTAGTCCTGATTACGTTTCTCTTCTCCCTTCGGGTATTTAGAGATTCTTATCTCTATCTACTCTCTAGTAGAGACAAATAAGAGTAACAGTTGTTAAATATTGGTATCTTTAAATCGAGCGATGCTACGCAAAACTTGCCAATTGTTCATTTGATTGTTCTGGTAATGAGGCAAACAGCTGTGTTAAATTAACCCAATTAACACACAATGCCCTCAAAATGCCCTCCTTCGGCGGATAACGGAGTGTCTAAGCACTAGGTCCCGCCATGACCACCCCTCTATGTGCGGTAAAAAGGCATCAATTAGAAATTGCATTTAACAAAATTTATTCAAGAACGTGATAAAAACTCTATATATAAACCGTAAGATAAAATTGTATTACAATATCATATTCCGCTAAACTCGTGATTTCAATCATAAAAGTAGTATGCCAAAGAGTAAAGATATCTTTGTCACTTTTATACGTAAGGCAAAAGAAATATATGGTATTAATTATAACCCACTTTTGTTATTAACAAAATTAATCTAAATTACGGTTTTTTTCTTTTTAATAGGTTAGTATGAATCAATGATTCGACTGGACATTGGAATATTTTATATTTTAAGATATAATATAAGATATATAAAGAAAATATAGAAAATCCTAAGCGTACGCCAATAAAATTTAAAGATTCACACATTATACGGATGTTTATTGCTATGTTGGTGACATTTGTTTGAAATAAACAACATATGTCAATTTAAAATAAGGCGGCGTTGAGTTCTGCCACTCAACACGCAATGCCTCCAGAGTTCGGCAGAAGCGGTCTAGGTTCCCTCTGCCTACCCTACTGTGTGCAGGGTAGGCGATCCTAATGGTATAAATAACCCACGATAAATTTGGAGGTTGATTTTTATCACAGAACACAGAACTTGGCACCCACGTAGATCTTCCATACTTTTGCCGGTGAAGTCGAAAACTACGCATTACTTAACATTTAACTTAGTTCTCATTTTATATGTATGTTTTTGATGGAATATCATTACTTTTTGTAAAGAAATTATTACTATTATTCATTAATACTTTGTTATTTTGATAATCGTTTTACTTTCTTGATAGTAATTATCAGTTAGTATCCTTTTTTTTCTACATATATGTATAACAGTGTATTTTTTATATCAAATAACAAGTCACCTAGAAATTGGTTAAGTTCTTAATGAGAGAGTGAGTCAATCACAAAAATACCGATTTTTAGATGTTAATATAACAAAAACCGTTTGAGTTAAATTGTTGAAACATTATAAGCTTGTCAAGCTAGGTAGGTAGGTTTTAATAAATATGTTAAATTTCATGCATTCATTTCATCAAAAAGCAGCCAAGTGCTAAGACACTCCGCTCCCCACTTTCCGCTGAATCTTGGAGGCATTGCGTGTTGAGCGGTGGAGCAAGTGCTTTGCGCCTTGACACCAGAGCACAGAAAGGAAAATATTAAATGTTTTATTTTCTCGAGTAGAAATCGAACTCACAACCTGTCGTGTTTACAGTCACACACCTGTACCCCTAATCCCATATGCAACAACGAATCAATGAATTAATGAAGTGAGGTCCACTTAATAACTTCTAATGCTATAATTAAAATGATCTAAACATTTTTGTATCAATACACCTATTAGTCGGTTAACGCAAATTTTATATTTTGATTCAAATTCTAATGCTATATGAAAGTTAAATAAAATAAATCATTATAATAAATATGTAATTAGTATACATTAATATATAAAGCGAGTCTGTGTATTAATCTTTGCGCGGGCGCAGGCTCGCTACCTGGACGGCGGCGCGGCGGCGCGGCGGCGGCGCCTGCGTCCCTTTCGCTCAAGGCTACATGAGCGTACGCAATTATAGCCCTTAAAGTGAAGTGGGCTATAGCCGCGCCGCGCGAATGTCCTTTGCACACTGCCGGACTTTTTTCATTCGTGTTGGACAATCGAGTCTTGAACCAAACGAAAGAAATAGCAGTTTCGTTCGCATTACAATTGAGTACATCTTTTGATTTGGAGAAAATACCACACATAATCTTAACTAAAGTGACTATTCCAAAACAGAGTAGAAAAGAGCTAACAGTGCAACGTGCATCAAACGAAAACATGCTGGAACGTAAACAAACCAATTGTCACTGTCAAATCATCGTGATCAGTACTGGCGGCAACGGAATACCGGTATGCAAGTTTTAAGAATAACATGTAGTAAACTTACCTGTATAAAAAAAAGGTTAGCACCGGTGTCCAGGTAGGCTTCTAGGGTGTTGTAGTTTAAGTTAGAGCGCTAGAGTGATCACTAGGGAGAAATATGACGTATGCCTCGGATACTGGATGTACTGTGTAGTATAACGGGCCGGCGGCTGGCGTCGGCGCAGGTGACAGCGCGACGCCAGCGCCGCGGCGCGCGACGGCGACCCTGCACAACTGGACCCGCCCCCGCCCCCCGTCCCTCCCCCTCGCCCTCGTCGGCCACCACCACCGGTCTGCGGGCCTGACGCACGGCGCACCCCTGCAGACTTGCAGAGGAACACATCCTTACGTCGCGGTCGAGGCGTCGCGTCGTGAGTTCGCGACACGACGCACAGCTTCATTCGTCTACATTGTAACATAGAAATTTATGTTGTTGTTGTTTTCTACTGTGATAACATGCCACTATCATATTTTACTGTATACTTTTTTTACTACTTTACTATATATATATATATATATTTAGTTCATATAGAAAACATTATCAAAATCGTGAAATAATTTATTATTAAAATAAAACATATTTTGTTGCGATTGAATTGAGGATTATAATATTACAATAAAATATAGATTATTATATGTAAATTAACTAATCAAATCATATAATTAAAAATTAAATAAAAGCAAATGCAAAATATTTGTACACAGCAATTATTAAAGAGCTAGCCCGTGCTCATCGTATGTGACGAAGATTTTCTCTATGGCAGTCATATACGCGGCTGTCCTCAAGTCTAAGCCCAACTCGTGTTGTATTGCAGTTTTTTTCACGTTCTGAAATATTATTTGAAAATCATTCCTAATTTTCATAGATAATGTACCTATTTAGAATCTATTTAAAGTAGAAAATAGAGACGTTTATCTATATTTCTCTCTCCCCCCGAGAGAACCTTGGAGAGTAGAGATGAGCATTGACATGAATTTCAAAATGGTCTCTTAAACCAACACTTGGGTTGCATGTTCCAAACACTACTCCGAGCTCCTCACCCTGGAATGCGAAGGATTCGGTAAGCTCATGGCATGTTAAGTAAGTAGTTTCATCTCGGCAGCTCTTCCAATCTTTATAATGTTTCTTATAAAGAAATATCCAAAAACGTACGGTTATTAGATTTATATTTTGTGATGATCGCGAATGAACTCCTCAGATCACAATAAAGCTTTTTGTTATTTGTTTTGTGATTAGTTTCTTTTATTTCGTTTTAATCACTGCTAGTGCGAGATACAGCATGAAATTAGAAGCATAGGGAACCTGAGATCCTACTGTTGTCGTCCTCTATAACAATGAGGCGTTGAGTTCTTCCATATAACTGTCTTAATATTTAAGACAGTTCCGTTCTCCACTTTCCGAGGAATTCAGAAGGCATTGTGTGTTATATGGCAGAACTCAACGCCTCATTGTTATAGAGGGGAAAAAATTAATAATAAAATATGAGCTATTTCATTTCCACGAATGGGAATCGAACACACAGCCTGTCGCGCTTACAGTCAGACGCTAGTGCCCCTGCGCCACCACTGGCCCCTATATAAATCATTATTTTTGAATAAAATATGCAGCGCGATATTTGTATTACTCTGTTTTACCTACCTACCTTACTCTATCAGTGTAGTAAAATGCTAGCCAAAAAAAAAAACAAAATGAGAGAACGGTTACTATCTTAGCTTACTTTGCAGGAGTTTTCCATTGTGAACTCCAAACCCGAATGGACAATGAGCTCCTCAGAAGCGCCTGACATCAATGACTGAAACTGCGTGGTTGGTTCAATCTTCGCAGACACATTCGCCTTCTTTAAAGACTGCTCTACTGATTCTTAAAGTGTAAAAAAATCTTTTAGAAAATAGAAAAACTAAAAGATATTTTTGATTGTTTTTTTTTAAGGACACAAATATTATATATATATATATATATATATATATATATATATATATATATATATTTATATATATATATATATATATAAATAATTAAAATTGATTCAATAATTATATTCAAAACTTAAAATTAGGGGGTGCGCAGCCGCGGGCGGGCCGCTATTTATTGATATGAAAGGAATACCTAGTAATGCATTATTAGAGTCCCTCCAGAACTTGATATTCAGCTTCCCGAAGCTTACGTGATTGAGATTCTTCAGAAACTCAAAGTAAGAAACGGTGACGCCGCCCGCATTTGCCAATAGATCGGGCAGCACGAGGATCTTTTTCTCCCGCACCATGATGTCAGCTGCAGGAGTGGTGGGTCCATTGGCGCCTTCCGCTATGATCTGTTTAGTTAAATGCAATGAATTATCTATGAAATCTTTATATCCCTTACATTTAAATACTTTATTTATCATCCCAGATCTTGAAGACAGCTATGGTATTTACTCCACTCTCAATTTACAATCCATCTCGAACTATTCATGTTTGTTGGTTATCGGATCTCAATGCCAACTAGAAAAACTAATATGTTTTAGGTGGTAACATTACCCAACCTACAACTATCACCTATTGTTATGTACCTATGGAATTTTGATCTTTGTCTGCAGACCTTACAATTTAGTTCTTTCGCGTTATTTTGCGTCAAAGTCTTTTCCATAGCAGCTAACACTAATATATCGTGTTTTTCATACAAAAGCTCCGGACCAACTTCCGTAGCTCCGGAAAATCCTTTTGCACTACCCTTGTTTTTTGTTTTGTATTGATGAAGATCCTGCAAGCCACAGTAAAAATAATTTGCTTACACTGAAATACAATTTTATAAACATTATTTTTGACTACTTCTCATTAATAAAGAATGAAAAAGAAATATTTTAGCAAAGGGTAAATTTGGAGAGGAGAATTGTATATTTTTCTTAAGACATGATTAAAATCAAGCATGTTGTACCATTGTATTAATTCCATCTGGGTTCTTTAAATTACAGTCGCTCTCGAGAACTCCAATAACCTTTACTCCTTGCTCCTGAAGATATATAGCGGTATAGCTGCCCACATTGCCAAATCCTTGAATAATGGCCGTTTTGTTCTAAATGAAATAATTCCTTTTTTACATATAATTTTAAATCAAATAAAAAAAAATTGCTTATATATAAAGAGAATTGCACCTTAAAACCTGGTTCGAGATCAATAAGTTTCATCCAGTGTTCGTCGTGTATGAATGTGGATATGGTGAGGAAGACGCCGCGGCCGGTCGCCTCCACTCTACCGTGGATACCACCGCCGTTAATGGGTTTCCCCGTAACACAAGCAGCCGCGTTTATGTCATGGTATCCTAAAGCAAAAATGGAAATTATTAATTTATATAATCCTACATAATTCATTCGTGGCGCAGTGGCACAAAGTGTGACTGTAAAACCGACTGGCTGTGGGTTCGATCCCCACTCGAGGAGATGAAATATTTACTTAAATTTATATTTCCATTTCTTCGCTCTGATGTCGAGGCTAAGCGCGGCGTTGAGTTCTGCCACTCAACACGCAATGCCTCCAAAATTCGGCAGAAAGTGGGGAATGGAGTGTCTTGACACTAGGTTCCCTCTGCCTACCCTGCTGTGTGCGGGATAGAGCGTGAAGCTAATTTTAATTTTGTTTTATATAATTCATAATATGTGATTCGACTTCTCATCTTAGAACATACAGCTGCTTTTCAAAGATGTTCTTCTACTTGAGCTTAAACCAATTGAATATTAAACTTTTTTTGGTTATTATGAACATTTGTAAATAACGTAAATAAGCTACCTAAGGTTTTTATATAAGTATCTACAATCCACGACATTTCTCTACTCGAAGTATTAACGTCCGGGGCCGGCACGTCTATTCCCGCTCCTGAAAGATATATAAAATGTTGCTTTTCATCCATTACACTTGTCCAATCTCAGAGTTATTAATTATAATCTAACTGGCAATAGATTTAACTTAAAAGTCAATTTCACACTGTATTTTCACAGCACTCAACACGCAATGCCTCCAGAATTCGACGGAATATGGGAAACAGAGTGTGTTAAGACTAGGTTCCCTCTGCCTACTCTGCTGCATGATTGCACAATTGACAGCGTGAAGCTGGTAATAGATTAAATAAAATTAAATTATATCAGCTTCACACTGTATCCCGCACACGGCAGGGTAGGCAGAGGGAACCTTGTGTTAAGACACTCCGTTCTTCACTTTCTGCCGAATTCTGGAGGCATTGCGTGTTGAGTGGCAGAACTCAACGCCGTTGTATGGTAATAGATAAACTTTTATAAAATAGATATAACTATTGTAATATATATAAATCGTAACTGAGCTCTCGTGATGTTGTTGTCATAGGAACGTATAAATAAAAGATTACATTGACCTATATAATTTTTCTTAGCCAGCTCCAGTGTGTACCGTCGGGTAATTCTTTGCAACTCAGCGACCGTGTACTTCCGTGGATTGATTGCTACTCCTGTGTGTGTACAGGAGATGAGAACATAATAGTTAAATATTAGACAAAATGTTAAACAATATATTATCTAAAAAAAATCAGCTTCACAGGGTAGGCATAGGGAATCTAGTGTTAAGACACACCGTTCCCCATTTTCTGCCGAATTCTGGAGGCATTGCGTCTGAGTGGCAGAACTCAACGCTGCTTTTTGCCTCGACACCAGAGCGAAGAAATGGAAATATAAATTTAAGCAAATATTTCATCTCCTCGAGTGGGGATCGAACCCACAACCAGTCGGTTTTACAGTCACACTTTGTGCCGCTGTGCAACGACTGGCCTCAACCGACACTGACTGTGTAATGATATAATATGAATATGTTTTTTTACCATATAAGATCTTAAAGCAAAAAAAGTTTATTTTTATAAAGATTTATATCAACTATACCAGTCGTGGCGCAGGGGCACAAAGTGTGACTGTAAAATCGACTGGTTGTGGGTTCGATCCCCACTCGAGGAAATGAAATATATATTTACATTTATATTTTCATTTCTTATATTTGGAACAAGTCTTTCACTGCATCATATTTAGTAGTACCGTAAGTTACGAATTTGAATCGACTGCCGCCGAGTGGCATTTACGACAACGCTCGGGAAATCGATTAAATTACAGATTTATTTCATCATACACCAGATAGGCATCTTTATAATGAAGAATAACATATTTGACTAGCGACACTAGAGAGTACCGACTAATTAAGATGGCGAAAAATGAAAATGTAATTTTTTTTATTTATGCACTTTTTTTCGTCTTATTCTCGGATGGCATAAAAAATAGAGACATGTTTTATATATAGGTATATGACAAATATTACTTTGCTATTTTGCCTCAAGAATTGAATCCTAACCTCCCTTGGCTCCTCCAAACGGTACGTTACAACAGGCACATTTGTAGGTCATCAACGCCGCCAACGCTTTCACTTCTTCTAGGTTCACTTTGTCGGAAAACCGTATTCCTGAAAACATGTACATATATGTATGTAATATTGGCGGAGGGGCACGAGCGTGCGACTGTGACCGCGACTGGTTGTGGGTTCAAGTCCCAGTCGAGGAATTGAAATATTTATTCTTTCGATTCCTTGCACTGGTAACGAGGCAAAGAGTCCGCAACTTAACACATAATGCCTCCAGAATTCGGCGGAAAGTGGGGAACGAGGACTTCAAATATGTTAAAGAAAATACACACATGCACTTTTCAAAAAATATATAATTGAAACAAAACTTGTGGTTCAATACTAACAAAATTTCTAAATTTACGTAATAGAATACGCTATTAAATACTACTAAATAATTACCGGCTAGTACTAGTTTACTTATACAGATTGTGCAAATTTACTGGTATTTTTGGATTTCACTACATTCCTTACATACATACCCCCTTTGCACGGCAAACGGTGCACGCTGTGCTGAGACCGGTATCCTTGAATTATTTCATAATCACCATTTTTACGCTGCAGAGGAAATTCAAATTGCAACGAACTGTTGCAGGACCCCATTACCTTTAAAATAGTGTTAGCACATGTACCTAAATACTGTATTAGATAAGTTATTGCCTTAGGTTAGTCGTAGTTGGGTATTTCAATCTAAATCTAATCTCTAAAAAACTAAAAATATACAGTTATCTTAAATTATAAACAATCATAGATAATAGTTAATGTTCCTAAAATATTAGAACTAATTTAAAAATTCATATGAAGGTTTCCGATGAAGCCATGATATGACGTTATATGATGAATGATGATTCTTGTTCCTGCAAAGTGTCAACTGTTTAACGCGTAACGTTTTTAGGCAGTGCCGATTTGCGCTACCAGAGTACCTGTCCCATTGATACGTTCTCTATAGTCCTTAGTCAGAAATCCGTAATCAGTACTCCGTAATCAGCAATTGGCGATCAGCGTTCTGCTATTTGTGATCCGTAATCACTGATCAACATCATCAATAGTCCCTTTTCCTTAATCCATAACACCCATGATCTGTAATCCTCAATCCGTGATTTGTGATTCTTAACCAAAAATCCTCAATATTTGATAATTGATCATCGACCATCGATACTCCTTATCCGGTTGTTGATAATTGATCATCGACCATCGATCATCGACCATCGATCATCGACCATCGATCATCGATTTCATATTTGACTAACAATCATTTCAAGTGAACGGTTAAAGACCAAATCTGACATATTTTGACTCAACAATGAGCCGAAAGCTGGCAGCTTTCCTTTCCTTATGTTATAATCTCTGAAAGGTTATCTGCGCCTACAACCAACAAAGCTAAGTCAGGGAATATGGAATTTGGATGTTGTTTAGTTTGACACAAATTAGGTTTAATTTTATGCAAGGTGCATAAAATTAAACCTAAATTTCGTTAGCTTATATTTTTTTAGTGGATTTTATTAATTTAGTAATAGAATCCAAAATATTAATTTTTAAAATTTTTGTCTGTTTGTCTGTGGGTTTGTTCACAATCATCTCATAATCTCAAAATTGGCTTAACAGATTTAAGTGCGGTTTCCACTATTGGATTCTGGCAAGCTTCTCTTAACATCTAGCATGGACGTAGGAAGTAGCTGAGCCGGGTGGGCCATGCCCATCCCAGAATAGTCTAGCGCCCTACCCGTGCTTAAGATTCATTCACGAGATTTCATGATCTTGATCGGAGTTTACGCGAGTAAAACTGCGCTTGCCTGTACGCATACTTACCGCCTACTTAAATATTTTTCTTTAAATACAACGAGTATAATCAAATAAATTCCCAATAGACTTAAGGTACTTAGTGAGGCAGGCGTGACACAGTGACACAAGCGTGTAACTTTAAGCGCGACGGTTGTAGGTTCAGTTCCCACTCGGGGATATCAGTTAAAATTTATTAATTAAGCCTCTCAATACGCAATGCCTCAAATTTTTTTTTCGGAAAGTGGGGAAAGCAGCTCAGCGTACTCTGCAATATGCAGAATATTAGATATAGCATAAAGTTGAAAAAAAAAAATACTGTTTACCTATATCTATCTATACATCTATATAAATAAATAAAAATAAAAGGCATATCTGTGATATTAACATAACTGTGTTTTTTAAGTATATATGTATAGTTATTTATACGATATCAAAACACAAATTTATATTTTCATTTTCTTCGCTCTGGTGAGTTCTGCCACTCAACACGCAATGCCTCCAAAATTCGGCGGAAAGTGGGGAACGGAGTGTCTTACTCTAGGTTCCCTCTGCCTACCCTGCTGTGTGCGGGATATAGCGTGAAGCTAATTGTTTTTTTTTTTAACACAAATTTAATTTTAACATTTTTCTCTGTCTGTCCGGTCCGGTCTCAGTTTATCCGGGCTAACCTCCGGACCAACTGAACCGATTATTATGAGACTAACACTAAAATATAGAGGGGATTGTGAAGCAATATAAAGGCTATTTTATACAATGAAAAAGTTATATATATTAATTTAAAGTGTTGTCTAAAAAAAATTGTCTATAAATTGCTATTTTCTAAAAGAGTTATTTTACACAACTGTTTTATTGTACGCTTATTTAAATGTTTAGTTTTCAACGTTTTGTTCTTATATATTGTTTGTAAATTATTATTTGTATGATATTAGAAAAAAAAAACTGATTATAAAATGGGCCGAGATTTTAAGTTTTAGGTTTATTCCATGTAAGTTGGCATCTTCTCAAGCAGCCAGTGCTTAAAATTTCTCGATGATTGATAGAGATTTGTAGAGCAATATCTATGTTTTAACTCGGAATTTATGCGGAATCGGAATTTATGTGGCAAAAACTATGTTGACTATATAGACTGATGTGAAGTAACTAAACAGTTTTTGTAAACAAAATCAAATCAGCTCCTAAAATACTTAAAAGTTATCTTTTCATTTCTTCGCTATGATGTGGAGGCAAAAGCGCGGTGTTGAGTTCCGCCAATCAACATAGAACGCGTCCAGAAGTTGGCGGGAATTGGGGGACGTGAGCTGTGAGCGTGATACAGCGTGAAGCTGGTATTATTTTTAATTTTAGTTGAAATAACTAAAGTAGAATCATTAATATTTTTTTAGGGTTCCGTCAAATCAAAATCTATAAGGTATTTCCCAATCACAATCCTGAAATTAGCACAGAGACCTCAATGGGCGCTTTGCGTTTTTCCTTAAATGCACCTAAATGAAAATTCGTATATTTTAAGCGGGCGTAGCCGTAAGGAAGCCAGCCACTAGTCTCCATCTCCATCTCCATCTCCATATATAATAAAAGGATAGAAAAGTCAATTCTGTACATGAAAGATATAAAAAAAATAAAAATTAGGTCGGTTAATATGTCGATTATAGAACCTAAAAAACCACTCAGCAGAATTCTTGTCTGTCTGTCTGTCTGTCTGTCTGTCTGTCTGTCTGTCTGTCTGTCTGTCGGTTTGTTTGTGCGTCAATCACGCAAAAACTACCTGACAGAAATTGATGATTTTTTGCATGGTGTTAGCCTAGGGCCTCAAGGTACATTTTTTTTGGGTTTCATTCCGAATTTCATGATAGTTTTCTTTAAAAAAAATAAAAACTGAAAAATATAAATTACCTAAAATACCGATAACTACTGTATGAAATTAAATTAATTTTGGCATGGTAATAGTTCAAAGCCTAATGTCACTTATAGGATAGCTTTTATCATGGAGTATAAAGAATTTTTTGTAGAAAAAATTACATAATTATATTTTTTAATAAAAAAAATCGACTTCTTCAAATTCAACCGGATTTCACACTCTGAACTTAACTAAACTTTCACCAAACTACCCCTTATATGTACCCTTTCTAATAAAAAAAGAATCATTAAAATCGATTGAATTGATATTGACTTATACGTTCATTTGTCGCGCATATACTTAATGTAAATTTGAGATTTATATGATTTTCTCATAGATACCATTGTTGGATATAAACTAAATTAAAATAAGACTACACGGGAGGCGTTAGCTTTCAAATAAAAAAAGAATCATTAAAATCGGTTCATACAATCAAAAGTTCTAAGGTAACAAGGCTAAAAAATACAGCCCAATTGATGACCCCTTTTAAGAAGTCGGTTAATAGTAATCTGACATAATTAAATTACGACTATTTCATTTAACCACATTTTAAAAGAAGAAAGTAAATTGAGGCCGTTCGTTGCACAGGGGCACAAAGTGTAACTGTTGTGGGTTCGATGACCACGCAAGGAAACGAAATATTTATTTAAATTTATATTTCCATTTCATCGCTCTGGTGTCGAGGTAAAGTGCGGCGTTGAGTTTCACTACTCAGCACGCAATGCCTACAGAATTCCGAGAAAAGTAGGGAACAGAGTGTTGTTGTTAACACTAGAGGTCCTATGCCTACCCTGCTGTGTGCGGGATACAGCGTGAAGCTAAAAAAAGAAGTATAATCAATATTTGTTCAGTCTACCATAATTATTATTTCAAACGTCAACGTTGGTGATATTAACAAACATAATAAAGTAGGTATATTTTACGGAATTAGCTCATATGGCGATGTGTAGAATAAAAAGTATATGTATTTGGAAAGTAAATTCTGATTGTGAGTTCATAGTTTATAAAAGTTTATATTGTGTTTAGATGGATCACGTGGTGATGTCAATACGTTTTAATGTCATCTTATGTTATCTGTTAAAATAGCGTGAAGCTGATTTAACTTAGTGTTATATTCAAAAGAAATTAATTGTATGTAATACATAATATGTAATTTATTAATACGTTTCAAGTATGAAAAAAAGAAAAAATGCAATATAATTGCATTTGTGTTTCCTTCCTATATTTTGTATTTCTATTATTTATATCGATATATCAGGAACGTAAATGCGGGAACAGAGTTGCATGCCATTTTAGTACAGAGTAACCTCTAAAAAATGTATTTACTAAACTGAATAAAAAGATTGTGTGATTCCTCTATACAATATATTATTCTATATTATACATAAAACAGGTTAAAACAGTGCATATGAAGGTCCTCCTGTAGTATAACTATTTTCAATTACTATCAACACTACATTGTCGATACTAATGTGGTATTACAATATGAATGAAATTTTTCCGCCATTATGATGACATAGACAATTTTTTTAATTTGGAAAAATAATATATTAACTATAAGAACGTTGGTAGTTTTTTAAAAGGAATTCTTATAGAATAAAAAATTGCCTAAACTATGCTTCTTCGCAAGTGGTTGTAATAACTATTGGTATCAATTTTCCAAAAAATCACTATAAATATTAAATATGCTCAATTATACAGAGTTTTTTTGTTAGGACCACTTTAAATGAAACCACAGTTTAACTACTCTATAAAAGCCTATTACATATTAAATTAAAAACCCGAAAATAAAAAAGTTATTTTTTCAAACAAAATCTCCATCTCCATATATAATAAAAGGATAGAAAAGTCAATTCTGTACATGAAAGATATAAAAAAAATAAAAATTAGGTCGGTTAATATGTCGATAAAAAATTAATATGTTTAAAGGTAATATGTCGACTAAAACTTGACGCTATGACGGTACAGTTGAGAGAACTGAGATTTCTGGTTGTAGCACTAGTTATATTTTAATTAGGTTAAATTCCCACTAAGTGGAAGAATATATTTATTTTTCTGCCCGTAAAAACAAACGAAGCGAAGCCTTGTGTTCCGCTATACTATCTAAAGAAATTGGAAAGTGCAAAATTGAGTAAGTGCACCACTATCTTATTTGAAATTCTTTCTTCTCTCCATTATAAATATTCATAGGATTGAAATGTAATAGTGACGTCTTTGAACAATAGTATATGTTCATAACTGTTAAAGTTAATTATCGAACAAATGGTTTACAACTCTGATGATACAAAGACATTCTGCTTCAGCTGATAATTTAATTAAAATGTCTACCGGATGATCAATTAGCCTGCAGTTTACGTTTTAATTGTTATTATGTATGATGTTACGTAACGTTTCTTTACGTTTATTTATTTATATACATATTACATTTAATGAATTAAATATATTTTATAAAAGGTTCACATATGTGATAACATGTTCACACATGTGGTCCACATATGTGACCACATGATCACACATGTAATCTTCATATGTGACTACATATCACACATGTGATATGCCCATGTGAATACTTATTCACACATGTGGTACACATATATGACCACACGATGCCACATGTGGTCCACATATGTGGCCACATGATCACATATGTGGTCCACATATGTGAGCACATAAACACACATGTGGTCCACACACGTGACCACATATTCACACATGTGGTCCACACACGTGACCACATATTCACACATGTGGTCCACATATGTGACCACATGATCACACATGTAATCTTCATATGTGACTACATATCACACATGTGGTCTACATATGTGACAACATATCACACATGCGATCTGCACATGTGAATACTTACTCACACATGTGGTTCACATATATGACCACACGATGCCACATGTGGTCCACATATGTGACCACATGTTCACATATGTGGTCCACATATGCGAGCACATATACACACATGTGGTCCACACACGTGACCACATATTCACACATGTGGTCCACATATGTGACCACAAATTCTCACGTGTGGTCCACATGAAAGACCACATATTCACACATGTGGTCCACATATGTGACCACATTTTCCCACATGTAATCCACATACGCGACCACATATTCACACATGTGGTCCACATATGTGTCCACAAATTCTCACATGTGGTCGACATGAAAGACCACATATTCACATATGTGGTCCACATATGGGACCATATATTTACACATGTGGTCCACATATGTGACCACAAATTCCCACATGTGGTCCACATATGTGACCACATTTTCCCACATGTGGTCCACATACGCGACCACGTATTCACACATGTGGTCCACATATGTGACCACACATTCTCACATGTGGTCCACATGAAAGACCACATATTCACACATGTGGTTCACATATATGACCACACGATGCCACATGTGGTCCACATATGTGACCACATGTTCACATATGTGGTCCACATATGCGAGCACATAAACACACATGTGGTCCACACACGTGACCACATATTCACACATGTGGTCCACATGTGACCACATGATCACCCATGTAATCTTCATATGTGACTACATATCACACATGTGGTCCACATATGTGACCACATTTTCCCACATGTGGTCCACATACGCGACCACATATTCACACATGTAGTCCACATATGTGACCACAAATTCTCACGTGTTGTCCACATGAAAGACCACATATTCACACATGTGGTCCACATATGTGACCACATTTTCCCACATGTAATCCACATACGCGACCACATATTCACACATGTGGTCCACATATGTGTCCACAAATTCTCACATGTGGTCCACATGACAGACCACATATTCACACATGTGGTCCACATATGGGACCATATATTTACACATGTGGTCCACATATGTGACCACAAATTCCCACATGTGGTCCACATATGTGACCACATTTTCCCACATGTGGTCCACATACGCGACCACGTATTCACACATGTGGTCCACATATGTGACCACACATTCTCACATGTGGTCCACATGAAAGACCACATATTCACACATGTGGTCCACACACGTGACCACATATTCACACATGTGGTCCACATATGTGACCACATGATCACACATGTAATCTTCATATGTGACTACATATCACACATGTGGTCTACATATGTGACTACATATCACACATGTGATATGCCCATGTGAATACTTATTCACACATGTGGTACACATATATGACCACACGATGCCACATGTGGTCCACATATGTGGCCACATGATCACATATGTGGTCCACATATGTGAGCACATAAACACACATGTGGTCCACACACGTGACCACATATTCACACATGTGGTCCACACACGTGACCACATATTCACACATGTGGTCCACATATGTGACCACATGATCACACATGTAATCTTCATATGTGACTACATATCACACATGTGGTCTACATATGTGACAACATATCACACATGCGATCTGCACATGTGAATACTTACTCACACATGTGGTTCACATATATGACCACACGATGCCACATGTGGTCCACATATGTGACCACATGTTCACATATGTGGTCCACATATGCGAGCACATATACACACATGTGGTCCACACACGTGACCACATATTCACACATGTGGTCCACATATGTGACCACAAATTCTCACGTGTGGTCCACATGAAAGACCACATATTCACACATGTGGTCCACATATGTGACCACATTTTCCCACATGTAATCCACATACGCGACCACATATTCACACATGTGGTCCACATATGTGTCCACAAATTCTCACATGTGGTCCACATGAAAGACCACATATTCACACATGTGGTCCACATATGGGACCATATATTTACACATGTGGTCCACATATGTGACCACAAATTCCCACATGTGGTCCACATATGTGACCAAATTTTCCCACATGTGGTCCACATACGCGACCACGTATTCACACATGTGGTCCACATATGTGACCACTCATTCTCACATGTGGTCCACATGAAAGACCACATATTCACACATGTGGTTCACATATATGACCACACGATGCCACATGTGGTCCACATATGTGACCACATGTTCACATATGTGGTCCACATATGCGAGCACATATACACACATGTGGTCCACACACGTGACCACATATTCACACATGTGGTCCACATATGTGACCACATTTTCCCACATGTAATCCACATACGCGACCACATATTCACACATGTGGTCCACATATGTGTCCACAAATTCTCACATGTGGTCCACATGTAGGACCACATATTCACACATGTGGTCCACATGAAAGACCACATATTCACACATGTGGTTCACATATATGACCACACGATGCCACATGTGGTCCACATATGTGACCACATGTTCACATATGTGGTCCACATATGCGAGCACATATACACACATGTGGTCCACACACGTGACCACATATTCACACATGTGGTCCACATGTGACCACATGATCACCCATGTAATCTTCATATGTGACTACATATCACACATGTGGTCCACATATGTGACCACATTTTCCCACATGTGGTCCACATACGCGACCACATATTCACACATGTGGTCCACATATGTGACCACAAATTCTCACGTGTTGTCCACATGAAAGACCACATATTCACACATGTGGTCCACATATGCGAGCACATATACACACATGTGGTCCACACACGTGACCACATATTCACACATGTGGTCCACATGTGACCACATGATCACCCATGTAATCTTCATATGTGACTACATATCACACATGTGGTCCACATATGTGACCACATTTTCCCACATGTGGTCCACATACGCGACCACGTATTCACACATGTGGTCCACATATGTGACCACACATTCTCACATGTGGTCCACATGAAAGACCACATATTCACACATGTGGTTCACATATATGACCACACGATGCCACATGTGGTCCACATATGTGACCACATGTTCACATATGTGGTCCACATATGCGAGCACATATACACACATGTGGTCCACACACGTGACCACATATTCACACATGTGGTCCACATGTGACCACATGATCACCCATGTAATCTTCATATGTGACTACATATCACACATGTGGTCCACATATGTGACCACATTTTCCCACATGTGGTCCACATACGCGACCGCATATTCACACATGTGGTCCACATGAAAGACCACATATTCACACATGTGGTCTACATATGTGACCACATTTTCCCACATGTAATCCACATACGCGACCACATATTCACACATGTGGTCCACATATGTGTCCACAAATTCTCACATGTGGTCCACATGTAGGACCACATATTCACACATGTGGTCCACATATGTGACCACATATTCACACATGTGGTCCACATACGTGAGCACATATTGACACATGTGGTCCACATATGTGACCACATATTCACACATGTGGTCTACATATGTGACTACATATTCACACATGTGATCTATATATGTGACTACACATTCACATAAAAAATTTTTTACTACACGAATAAACTTCAATAAAAGTTTTATAATTTAAAAAAGTTTATTTTTTATGTAGGCTGTCTCCTATCTGAAGTGTAGTTAAATGGAAAAACTAGGAGGACCAGTGTGTGTGTCAGTGATGACCTATTGCGTTGAGAGACAAGGTCCTTCATCCTTAGCCTCATTCGCAGGCTCCAAGTCAGCTATGGAGACAGCTATTTCTCTAAGCTACTGAATTAGAAACGATGGTACGACGAAAGAAGGTTACCGACACATTGTTTCGGTAAATGAGCGATGTATAAATGCACTTTGTCACGAAAGGTATTTTAAATTTGTATTGAAACGAACTGAAAAGTCAAAAATTAAAAGGAGTTATAAAATGTAATTTATCACATGAATTCACAAAACAATCTATACCTATTTTTTATTTTAAGAATTAAAAAAATTATGTTAGTTTTGTCTTGCCTGACCTTGTCGCACTCATTATCTTATTAATGTGATTAATCTCCATCTCCATATCTCCATCTCCATATATAATAAAAGGATAGAAAAATCAATTCTGTACATGAAAGATATAAAAAAAATAAAAATGAGGTCGGTTAATATGTCGATTATAGAACCTAAAAAACCACTCAGCAGAATTCTTGTCTGTCTGTCTGTCTGTCTGTCTGTCTGTCTGTCTGTCTGTCGGTTTGTTTGTGCGTCAATCACGCAAAAACTACCTGACAGAAATTGATGATTTTTTGCATGGTGTTAGCCTAGGGCCTCAAGGTACATTTTTTTTGGATTTCATTCCGAATTTCATGATAGTTTTCTTTAAAAAAAATAAAAACTGAAAAATATAAATTACCTAAAATACCGATAACTACTGTATGAAATTAAATTAATTTTGGCATGGTAATAGTTCAAAGCCTAATGTCACTTATAGGATAGCTTTTATCATGGAGTATAAAGAATTTTTTGTAGAAAAAATTACATAATTATATTTTTTAATAAAAAAAATCGACTTCTTCAAATTCAACCGGATTTCACACTCTGAACTTAACTAAACTTTCACCAAACTACCCCTTATATGTACCCTTTCTAATAAAAAAAGAATCATTAAAATCGGTTGAATTGATATTGACTTATACGTTCATTTGTCGCGCATATACTTAATGTAAATTTGAGATTTATATGATTTTCTCATAGATACCATTGTTGGATATAAACTAAATTAAAATAAGACTACACGGGAGGCGTTAGCTTTCAAATAAAAAAAGAATCATTAAAATCGGTTCATACAATCAAAAGTTCTAAGGTAACAAGGCTAAAAAATACAGCCCAATTGATGACCCCTTTTAAGAAGTCGGTTAATAGTAATCTGACATAATTAAATTACGACTATTTCATTTAACCACATTTTAAAAGAAGAAAGTAAATTGAGGCCGTTCGTTGCACAGGGGCACAAAGTGTAACTGTTGTGGGTTCGATGACCACGCAAGGAAACGAAATATTTATTTAAATTTATATTTCCATTTCATCGCTCTGGTGTCGAGGTTAAGTGCGGCGTTGAGTTTCACTACTCAGCACGCAACGCCTACAGAATTCCGAGAAAAGTAGGGAACAGAGTGTTGTTGTTAACACTAGAGGTCCTATGCCTACCCTGCTGTGTGCGGGATACAGCGTGAAGCTAAAAAAAGAAGTATAATCAATATTTGTTCAGTCTACCATAATTATTATTTCAAACGCCAACGTTGGTGATATTAACAAACATAATAAAGTAGGTATATTTTACGGAATTAGCTCAGATGGCGATGTGTAGAATAAAAAGTATATGTATTTGGAAAGTAAATTCTGATTGTGAGTTCATAGTTTATAAAAGTTTATATTGTGTTTAGATGGATCACGTGGTGATGTCAATACGTTTTAATGTCATCTTATGTTATCTGTTAAAATAGCGTGAAGCTGATTTAACTTAGTGTTATATTCAAAAGAAATTAATTGTATGTAATACATAATATGTAATTTATTAATACGTTTCAAGTATGAAAAAAAGAAAAAATGCAATATAATTGCATTTGTGTTTCCTTCCTATATTTTGTATTTCTATTATTTATATCGATATATCAGGAACGTAAATGCGGGAACAGAGTTGCATGCCATTTTAGTACAGAGTAACCTCTAAAAAATGTATTTACTAAACTGAATAAAAAGAATGTGTGATTCCTCTATACAATATATTATTCTATATTATACATAAAACAGGTTAAAACTGTGCATATGAAGGTCCTCCTGTAGTATAACTATTTTCAATTACTATCAACACTACATTGTCGATACTAATGTGGTATTACAATACATTTTCAAATTTTTCCGCCATTATGATGACATAGACAATTTTTTTAATTTGGAAAAATAATATATTAACTATAAGAACGTTGGTAGTTTTTTAAAAGGAATTCTTATAGAATAAAAAATTGCCTAAACTATGCTTCTTCGCAAGTGGTTGTAATAACTATTGGTATCTATTTTCCAAAAAATCACTATAAATATTAAATATGCTCAATTATACAGAGTTTTTTTGTTAGGACCACCTTAAATGAAACCACAGTTTAACTACTCTATAAAAGCCTATTACATATTAAATTAAAAACCCGAAAATAAAAAAGTTATTTTTTCAAACAAAATAAATAATAAAATTATCGTTGTAAAATAAAATACAATTTGTCAAGAACGACGCTTGCTCATAAAAACTTATGAAAGGGAAACCGCCGCATACGCCTCATTGCGAAATCGAGTCGTAGGTATTGGCGGCAAAGTTTAAAGTTCTAAACATTTTAGTACTATTTTTGTAGTAGTATGTGTTTACATTATTGGTACCTATGCGTAACCGCGTCATACGAAATATAGATATGAATAAACATTGTGAAATAAGAAAAAAAACCTACGTCTTCACTGTTGATGTATCTTAAAAACTATTTTACCCTATATGCCCAATTGTAACTGTAACGTGACGTTGTGGGTCTGATCCACACATGCAGGATTGAGTTATAATTTAATAATATTTTAATTTCGCACATCAGTCAAACATTATACCCAATATCTTTAGCGTGATAAAGCGTGGATCTGGTTTTAACTTTATGTGAACCGATTAAAATAAAGTCCAGTCCAGTTGAGGCCAGTCGTGGCGCAGCGGCACAAAGCGTGACTGTAAAACCGACTGGTTCTCTGAGTTCGATCCCCACACGAGGAGATGAAATATTTACTTAAATTTATATTTCCATTTCTTCGCTCTGGGGTCAAGGTTAAGCACGGCGTTGCGTTCTGCCACTCAACACGCAATGCGTCCAGAATTCGGTAGAAAGTGGGGAACGGAGTGTCTTAATACTAGGTTCCTCCCTCTGACTAGCATGAAGCTGCTTAAAATAAAACTAATGCTTAATATTTAAGGGCAGTTTGCCAGAATACAAACAAAAAAAGTATTTAAATCGGTTAAGCCGTTTCTGAGATTATCGTAAAGAAACGCACATATAGTAAGTATCGATAAGTTGTGTTTTTATTTCAAACATTCAATTGAAGATTCTTATGGGAGGTACGAAAATGCGACCTAAAGTTTTAACAACTTTCTTATAAAAAATCTTCATTACATTGCAAACATACATTATAAGTATATCAAGACACGAACATAATTCAGTGTGTTAAGTAAATAGTTCTGTGGTTTAAGCGGGCGAAGCCGCGAGCGGGTCGCTAGTATTAAATATTGTTGTCTTTATGAGAGATCCTGCATGGAACTTCTTGTACATTTTTTTATTTGAAAACTGACTTTGTTTACTTTGTACTAGGTACGTAATTTTATTATTTCCTTTAAAATAATGTCACTTTCGTCACTATTGTGTATTGTCTAAAATAAGAGCAATTGGAAATTACTAATAACCGATATAAAAAAATACTGCATAAACATAATTTAAGGGTGTATTTTAAGTCAAGGGAACCCTTACAATGCTTTGGAATACCTATATATTAGTTAATTCAAAAGTAACTAATACCTTTAAAATTCCTGCCACTCTTTGCTTTCTTTTCTTTTCAGAAAAATGTGTATGCTTCTTGAGATATTCAAAAAGGGCCGGTTCAATCACTTTAACGGCAAAATGATAAAAATATTCGACCATTCTGTAGAAACTGGGGTTAGGATCGCTGATCACTTTCTGCAAATGACACGGTATTTCATAGTTTCTTATGCTACTTTTCCTAATTCTCACATTTTTATTAATTAAAAGTAAGCATTTTGACGAATTCTTAAACATTATTTCAAAATTATATCCAATTCCAACGTATTAATAGAAAATGTCACCAATGCAATGACGGAATGCAAATGTAACTAATCTAGTATTTCTTTGACGTTTCAAATATTTTGGGTTCTATGCGGCTCCGTTATTGAAATAAACAGATATTCAAGCAGGCATAGCTACTTATCAATTATAGAAAAAACAAGTAAATAAATAATGTACTGATAAATATGACATTTCCATTTTCATCTGATAAATGTTTTATTGTATTGGGGAAAGTGGTGCGACGATTGGAAGGTAACAGTTACTCATTATTATCATTATTAAGTTACTCATTATTAAGTTTTAATACGTTAATTTATAATTTACATTATTATATTTGACCCTATTGCGGCTCCGTCGGTCGGTGATAGCTTAACATTTCATGTAAGGGAAGAGGAGAACGGGGCATAACGGGGACGCGAGACACAATGGGGCCATCCATATACAAGTAATAATGTCCACTAGTCGTTTTTTTCCGCTTATAAGTAATAATTTTTTGCAAGTAATTTTGTCCAATCTTAAAACCCGTGAACACGTCTTCTTTATGTCATAATGGGGACGTGTTTACAGGGCACGATAGTGGAATTGTTTTTAATTCCCCTATAAACACCTCCTGTTTACTCCTGTAAACACGTCCCCCGTAATCCCCTACAAAAACAATTAGAAAAACGAGAACAAGTTAACGGACTAAAAAGTCTTTAAATCCAAATCAGCGGTTAAGCAAAAACTCGAAAAACAAAAACCACAGAACTCGCTTTGACATTGAAAATGTAGACGTGAATAATGTCCTACATAATATGTATATTAAATATATTTTGCTTGGATACTTATTTTAAACCTTTGGAGCGTTGATTTCAATCAATCCAATAATTACCAAACCCTAGTGATCAAATTTGAAAATACGGAGATTTTATTTTTTTTATAAATCTTTAATAAATAATATTTCTATTCTCACAATTCCTTATGTCCAAGGCCATATTTAGAGACTGCATAATAATAAAAAGAGCAAAAAATAACAAAAAAACAAATTTGATGAAAAAATATTTTATTACAACACGAATTAGTTAGAAAATGAAAGTATAACTTAAAGTAGTTAATGACGCCATTATTACAGTTCTCCTTAAAGTTATTAATTACCATATTACATTTTAAAATTTACATAGAAATTGCTTTGAAAAATCGGAGTGTAACTTAAAATAATCAACGTCATTAATACAATTTTCCCTAAATTAGTAATAACGAAATTACATCTAACATTTACAGAGCAATGCGCCGCCGCCGCCGGCAGCTATACGTACACACAAAAACAACACGTTTACCATTGAATATATTTAATAATTAAGTTATTATCGAGATAAATAAGGTAAATCGGCTGCGCGCATTGCTTTAAAAAAAAAAGAAACTTATCAATTTATTTTTTTTATTACATTAATTATCAAACTATCCAACTGGTCTATAAAAAACGCGGCATCAGTCGGTAAACACTATCAAATATCATATCAGTCATTTCGACAGTTAGTTAATTATTTATAATATATTTTTGTATCCGCCATCTCAATATTGGGTGACGTTTCATTTTATATGCAGCTCCGTGAAACGACACCCGATACGAAGATGTGGGGGTACAACAAACACTTAAAGGGTCACAAGTGAGTAATGGTTGAACTAACACCGTATCCACAACAAACAAGAAGATTGCTACTATATATTTATATATTTATATATGTAACTGCAGTGAAGTCAAGCTCAATGGGCCGAATAATGAAAATATTATTATAAAATTGTAACAATCGTCCATTCAGTTTGTACATTCCCGCAAACATTTAAACTTAATTAATTATATCACAAGTAAATCTAATTCGTGGATGGCGCCCACGCACGCGTCACAACGTCGCCTCACCTTCAGTTCAAACACATTTTACAGCTATTATGTCGAATTTACACATAATCAAATGTACAAATTTTAAACATCCAACAATGTGCTATTTTAAACATATATATATGGAAAAAAATAATTTATAATTTCAACATCGAATTACACTTTATAAAAAAATGTATAACATCATTTTTTCTTTGCAAGTACATGTGTAATGTGTACAAATATATAGTTTTGATAATAGTAAATAGCAAAAACATAAAGCGCCTTAAAAACGACAGTAATCATATTAAAAACATTAATTCGAATTCAGTTTCCACAATTGGATGGAATTACTATTACATAATAATAAATACTAATACAGATAGATTTGCATTTTCCATTTGACAATCTAGTATTATATTTTAGATATAAATTCCTTCTACATTTTAACATTATAAATTATATTGCTTTAGTATAATAATGATGTTAATAATGAAATATTATCTTTTACAATTATATTTATCTATTATAGACAAAGAATATGTATAATAATATGTAACATCAAGTTTCATTATATAGATCTACAATCGCAATGCATTAATGTCGGTAGTCGGTTAATGTTGTTTAACATTTTAATAAACATTGTACAATACTCTTTTGTATTTATTGTTTTTTATTGTGCAATTTTGTAATCTACAAGTGTAAGTACTTATGTGTACATAAGTTGAATATTGATATATAAAATTCTTATATTATAATTTCCTTTGATATATATAATTCTTACATTACAATATATATGTCAAACAATATTGTTACTATTATATAAAGATAAAAGTCCACGAACACGTCATCCATACATATTTATTATAGACGTATTGAGACAAAATCATTACACAGATGATAAACGAATAAGTTTCACGTTCGAACGTTGTACTATTGTTATATACATCATACTTGACTTAATACAATTACGATTGAAAAGGTCAAAAGGAAAGACTTTTTTTTATAATATAATAATTTTGTATTATAGAATAACTAACAATTATAATATATTGAACATTGTAGGTTCAAAGTTTCAACTATTAAAAACAAATTTAATCACTATTATATTACATTGAAATAGAATAGATCATTATAAAGTCACATCGAATAAAACATGTAGTTAATAAGCCGTATATAAATAATAATATGTATTGTTATATTATATTATATATTGTTCATTTTGTATTGAATATGTAGGTGTGTTAATTTGAGCATTATTTCCGTATGTCACTGTCGCTGTCACATCACTATCACTTACACTAAACACCGTAACGTCCCTATCGTGCGGTTATTAGACAATAAACAGTTTACTTTTTGAACAGCTTATTCCACTGCAGAACCTGTTTGACGGGCTGCGACGTTGATGGCTGTGTTTGTGGCGCTTCCCCCTGTTGCGCCTCCTGGAAGCCTGCAACACATTACACAACAACATCAATGATCAACCAAATGTCAACGCGAAAGTTGTGAGTTCCCCATGAGAGGGAATAAATTATTATTTCCCAGCCCTCCTGAGACAATTTGTGACGTTGAGTTCTGAGCCGCCACTCAACATACGATGTTCCGAAATCTAGCGGAATAAAGAGTGAAGCTGAAAACAGAAAAAAATACATTCTTTCTAATATAACCCTTGTAAATGCCAATTTCAAAAATGCACGAGCGAAAGCACAACCTGTGAAAGTTGTTTTCATTATATTACCTCTCTCGGCGAAGCAGTTAAACATCTGCTTCGGCCGGACAGACTCCCATAGGGCGCGACGCTACTCGGTCAGTTCACGGTCAGACCCCCCCGCCTTGTCAGTGATGCAGGAGCGCGCCACTGAAGCGAACAACCTGCCAACAACAAACAAATCAACAACAACGACAACATAACAACACCAAATAGATACACAGAAGATTTCTCAACATATAAACCGCCCACCCCAGTGGCGTGACATGACCGATTTGTTACTTATCTAATTATCAACTACTATAATAGTGGCATTCAAAATATTTGTATAAATTAGCGAAATTAATAGTTGTCCGACATGGCCTGACGTGACACATGATACGTGCGCTTGATCAGTCAAAATGATATGTTACTTGATCAAAAATAGAAATTGTATTCAACTGAAGTGCACTTTTTTTTCATTTTTCTTCGTTCGTGGTTTGTCTTAATATTTATAGGTTATGACTAAAAGTGAACTTCGGTATTTTGTAATATAAAATATAATCTAATGAACGATGACGGGTGCCACGTCAGGACTATATTTTTGCTGCATTTGATATACTATAATCGAGTACAGTCGCGTCACTTTGGCGGGCTCCCAGGCTTACGTCTTGAACGTGCAGTAATACCCCTAGGTAATTACTCGTAGGCAAGACCTGGACGGCGGAAAATTACTATTTTTTATTTATTCTCATTATATGTCATTAAAAGTAGTTTCGACAAAATATTTTTTGACACACATTAACAGATCTATATAAAGAAAATAAATTTTAACTAGCAATATATTATTTCCAGGGTACCTGAAATGTACTAGACATGTATTAAAATAGAAGTTACATTCAATGTCCAATGGTTTGATAATATTCAGAATTATATATATATTAAAAACAACTTACTTTTCAATTTCGGGAGCGCAATGTACAAATTCGTGGGTCCAGAACTTGTAAATGGGATTCTTGATAAGTTCAATGAACGTGATGAGCAGACCCCACGGATGCGGACGGTTTACGATCAACCTTTCCAACAGCATCCTTGTAATTTGTTCCTGTACAGCTTCAGAGTTGGCTTCAGCGAACAAGTACAGGAGGCAGCAGCTGAAATAGTGCGTGTGGCTGTTCGGATACCGAAGCTGGTTAGCAATCGCATTGAGGAACAGGTACCTAAAAAGTTAAATATGTATAGTACACGTAGTGTGTCTTTATATAATTATTTATAATTATATTCTATAAAAAGAATTCCAACCCACCGTCCTTCATAGTCAAAATCAACAGTGAAATTTTGGAATATATCCATATGAGCAGAATGTGCTATTGTAGACATGTTAGGCGTTTGTCCCTTAGATCTGATATGGGCTATGGCCTGTGTGCCCACGTACAACACCACCGCGTTCATCAACTGACTGTTGTATCTGCGACCGGGCTCATTCACCACCTGTGTCATTGCAACACAACACAAAATAGATAACAAAAATCGAATAACGCAACTTATAACGCAAAGTAGTAAGCATTGCAATATCACTAAAAAGCAACATAACCAAATGCTATGTAATAAAAAATGAAACATCTAATTTGTTGTAAAAAATATAAACGACTTTTAAATAAGCATTCAAATGACATGCATTTCAAATTATCAGCAATTCATTGTACGAAGCGTCAAATACTTATGGAACCACAAGTTTACCTCGATTTCTTAATGTAGGTATATGGGTGTATTATAATTGGGTATTTTACACTAAATGAGAGAAAAAAATCAAAATATGTTATTTCTCTAAACTAAGGTCATAAGCAATTTTTAGTTGAGTTAGTTTATCAAATTTTTAATCTGTATTAATGCGCGAAACTCATATACGGTCTTGTAAACAACAATCTGCCATCTAATCAATCCAACGTTTGTGCATAGATTAGTATCAATATCAGTGCGTTTGTTTACAAGACCAACTGACGTCATAGCAGATCTAAATGGAATCCAGATTTTCCACCGTTTTCATCAAAATCGTGGCAAATGTAAAATCCACTTTTTTACCATTTATTAATTGAATAAATAAAAAAACATTTCATATTGTGGTTTATAAAGAGCTTAGGTCCGAATTAATACACATTTCAAATTTCAAGTGTAATACCCCACAACCATTACCTGCATATTGCTGCGGAGCTCCGACAGGAAGGTGACGGGCGCCCGCGCCTTGATGTACGCGTCCAAGTCCTTCTTGAACTGCGTCGCGGGTATGATGGTGGCGTAGTTGATGACGGCGCGGGGCGGCAGCGTGATCTCGGCGAGCAAGTCCACCTTCAAATTGGGCGTGAAGGGGTCCGGCAGACGCATGTTCCTCGGGAACGCCGACAATATCAAGTTGCGCATCTGTATGCAGTTCGGTGGGATCTCGTCGCAAAAACCATAGTGGTAATCGCAAAGGAACTCGGGAAAATCGTGGAGCAATACAAGGAGGACCTTGAGCGTCCCCTTATACAGCATCATGACGGGCGTCGCCAACTCCGTGTTACGCAAGAACGGATCGAGGAATTTGAAAAGGTCGATAAGCAGCGTCGAATACATTCCCCAGCCCTGGCAACAGTCGACATTTAGTAAAGAGAAATATGTAAATTTATGTTTAAATTCAAAAAATCAAGCGATGGTCAAGCAATGGTATCACAAGCGGTATTCAACTGTAAACACATACGAGCATAAAATTAATGAAATAATACCAAGACTTCCGTGATAGACTTGAACAAAAGAAAACAAATCCATAAGATACGCAATCAAATATAAGGAACGCACATGTATTTACAGATACATCATATCTTTTCACACACAGGCGTCTCATTGTGGAATAACATGGTTTTCAAATTTTTTCAACTAGCAACTTCATTTTGCCCACCTTTTTTTTGTTTCTTTTATTATAAACTGGTTAAATGGTCAAAATAAAGTTTTACAAAGACAGGGAGCGATTTTTATTTTAAATGAAAATGGGACGCGGCAACAATTCTGTTATAAATTATAAATTTAGTAATTTGTTGTTAATAATAAAATACAAGATTTTTTTGTTTCCTCCAAATAGAACTGTGCCCGCGTCGCCTCGCGCCTCGTGTGCGAAAAGACAATCTCATATTATTGGTTCCCAAGCAAAGGGTTGGTGTCGTCCAAAATGATGTGCTTTCAACCTTGAGCTTAACGACCTGACTTTTTATATTTTTATATCTGCTTTGCAAATAACAAATTAGCTTCGTTTGGGTAAAGCTAAAAGGCAAACGATTAAAGTAAATAAATCATAATAACAATGGTTTCGGTCATGAACTATCTTCATGTAAGCAAATGATATATTGGGCTTAGGCATTAACTACATATTTTTTTGTTCTAGAAACATTTGAATGACAAAAATTTTAAAAACATTCTAAGAGAATAATCGCCAATTATGTTATATAGTTGAATATTCTACACTTTTTTAAGGAATATAAAAAAAATCAGGTCTATAATTTATAAACTATGGTAATTTGACACAATCTAGTTAATGTGAAATAAATTACTGAATATATATTATAATAAATTTAATATTATAAGCTAATTATAAAAAAATCTATGTATGTATGTACGTGTACGTATGTATGTATGTATGTATGTATAAGAATATTATGTATTTAAATACAGAAGTGATACATAATTTTGCATGGTTATATTTAAAAAAAAACGTTAAACTTCAAATGCATATTTATTATGTATCACCTACAATTTACATAATAGTAATCTTAGGCCAGTGTTGCTTACATTTAAATATAAACAAATTATACATACAAAGGCCCTGATCTCTAGTTATCGTAGTTGTTGTTATAGTGGTACTAATTTACGAGCGTCATTCTTGAAAACATTAATATCGCGTACCAAAATGATATAAACATCGAGATCAAGGCATTTTTCCAGATTGTGTCAAAACATGTCTTGGACAGGAATGCGTTAGTCAAAATTTTATGAATAATATTATAAATCTCAAATACGATATGTAAATGAAAAAATGAGAAAATTGATTAAATATACCTAAATCTATTAAAGTAATAATTTAAACTAACTAATCAAAAATTTTGACTAACAAAAAATTTTAACCTCACAAAATGTTATACAATAAAATAAATAATAATACGCGATCCATAACCTATATATATATATATATATATATATTATATAATGTACAAACTGTTAGAACCAAGTGACATGATACTGGAGTTTCTCTCTAGCAGTGTAAATGTTTTGGAGTGTGTAATAATGATAATATAATTTAAAAAAAAAAAACAAATTAAATATTTACCTTCTGTTGCGGTGTGACGGCGAGTACGCGGTTCACGAACGCCCTATGCGCCACGATCTCGAGCCACGCGTAGCAGAAGCCTGGAGCCACGCTTGGACGCACTATACGCAACGTATGGCAGAACGCTGTTAGAACCTGTATAGGGACAGTACATAAACAAGTTCAAAATATTCTTTATTGAAATACGACTTTAACAAGCACTTTTTGTATAGTTTTATGAAATACAACATATATACACTTTAATTATTTTAAAAATTCCCAAAGTACAACAACAGTCGAAATTATTAAACTTTACGTAATATAAAAAAAATATGTTTCCGTAACTCAAAAGAAAGATTAATGTGCATAATGTACGCAGAATAAGCGGGCGAAGCCGCGTGTAAAAAAACCCTTTATAATTATAGCATCGAAATAAAGAACATTTAGTCTTAAACCATAGATGTCAAATATTAATTGCTAAATGTATTTTTATTATGTTAAATTACCTGGTAGTTCATAGATTCTAAAACTGGCTCGGCCATGTTCATGTCCAGGAATAGGATCAAAAGGAGCCTGTGGTATGGAAGCTGCTGGAAATTGGCCCCATGCTCCTCGTGGTCCTGAAGCAGGCAACCGGCTATGATGCCTAAAATCTAAAGAAAACAAAGGAAATTAATGAACATATACAAATATCTTTATGTGAGTCATGTTAAGTCGTATGAAATACGATAAGCGAGCTAAAAAGCGACCGACCAATAGTTAGGCACTGCAGGAATAGTCAAATATAAAAAATAGTAATAATGTAATAATAGTAATAATGTTTCATAAAAAAAGTCTCAATAAGGCATTTTATGATAAAAAATAATATAAAATTGCAAGGTGATTTTTTTTATTTGCCAAAGATATTGTAAATTACGTGTGAAAGTTATTCCATCATCAAGAAAATTTTATGAAAATAAGCTTTCGATTTTATAGCATGTAATTTATACATAAAAAATAACTCAACGCTCTGAGCCGCAAGCGTAGGCTTGAATCTTTTCGCTGACATTCTCTTAAGCAGCCATAGTGCTTGCACTTTCTCAAAATTATAAAAAAATATTGAGTGTATAAATTATACAATCAATCTGTTGACAAATGAAGAAAAATAAAACAATTGAGGGTGGTGTGCGGACGAAGTCGCGATAGTTAATTGTTTTCTTACATATTATAATAAATAGTATTTTATTAAAAATGTTAATTAAACACAAATCTATATTGTTTACTTTAGCAACTAATAAGCTTACACAGAAATTGTAAAAAGAATGACTAAAAGTACAAATTGCTGACTTTACATAAAATTGTTAAGTATTAATATTATGCGCTGAGACACATATACTCGTATATATAATGCATTGTAAGTGAAAACCAAATTAAATAAAAAAATAAAATGTACCTTGTTCAACAAGTTGAGCTTGGGCGTTGGATTGCCTCCATCAGCTGTGTTCTTGATGAGGAGTGACACCAGCTTGATAAACGAGTCGCACATCGCATAATACTTTTCCCTCTTAGGAGGTACAGGAGGAGGATTCATCCTATCCTCATTTAGAAGTTGATATACACTCTCGACACACATTTGCGTAGCAATTCTGAAGAAGCGTGTGATCATATCGTCCGACTTCAGAATACCGTTCATGTTCATGCGATGAACATAAATATTGAAGTTCTGTCCTATTTCGATCTCCGTGAGAGGGCTGAGAAGAACGTTCCTCCACTCGCGAAGAAGGTTCTCGGTCTTCTCTTGGAGACCAGGCGGGTCGTCATACTCTCGTGACTGAGTAACAATCAAACGCATAAGACACATACAAATATTAACAAAAAAAGAATCAATTCTATATAAATAAGTAATTTATACATAGAATGCTATCCTACTATGGTCAATCATGTAAAAACACATAATAAATTATACTTTAGAGCTAAACAATGAAAATAATAGTTTGATCACAACAAATATCATCTGTGATCAAAATATCAGCGATCGACTCTCGCTCTGATTTATTAACATCTCTTTCACAATATTAGAACTTTAGGATATAATATATATTGAATTACTTTATAATTACTATATTAAATACTTTAATGATTATTTTCAGTAGAAAACAATTAGAGGGTAGAAAATAATTGTTTTCATATAAAAGACTGTACAAAGTAAATAATTGACTAAGTAATGGTTAGCACTACACGAATACAAGTATACTTACTCGCACTTGCACAATGCCGTTATGAATGTGCGCGGTGGGTCCCAAAGGTGACCGTTCCCCTAAATAAGTGCTAGGATCTTGATTAATGCGTATCGTTTCTATCAAGGTGGCGAGACCCTCAGGCGGCGGCTGTCTGGAGTGGGACATGAGCCGCACTAGCGTCTCAGTGGTGTGGTACAGGTCGGACTCAGTCACGTACGCGCTGTTCCTATCATCGACTAGGTACAACTGTACGAGTTGCATAGCGAAAGCTACAGCAACGTAGTTATTTCCGTTGTCCAGGAGATGCGTTAGCGCGAGATCGTACTAGAACAAAAATTGTGTTAAAATACTTCCAGTACACACATATGTTACTAAATTCTTAGTTTAAAAAATATACTTAATAATGATATTACCTGTGGCATGTTTACAAGATGGCTTCTAACTAGGCAATCAATGGCTTCCAGATTATATTTCAATTCATCCCTGCATTCGGTTATACAGTAGGTTATCTGCTTTGTAGTCCATGCATGTCCATAGACCCTGGCATCTTCCAGTAGCTTCAGAACACGAAGGTGGATGTCACGGTACCGAGTCATTATTTCCACGTGTTCAGAACTTGTTCCCGGCTGAACTATGTGTCCATCGAGCAGACCTTCCACAGCCTGCATAATTTCGCGTCACATAAAGTCGGATTAAGCACATTTATTTCTATACAAATGAATGTAACATAATAAATGTAATGTAGGAAAAAAATTGGTCTAGGGGATTCGGATTTGGGCATCGGAGATATACATTTGAAGGATTGTAGGTTTTTGGGTAGTATAACTTATATAAGTCAACAAAGTTAAATTTGCCAAATGTCATAATTTTTAAGTACTTTCTTCCATGAGTCAATTTATTTTTAAGTAAACGAGAAGTTTCTATAATTCGCCTTATCTTTTAATTATGTTGATTTAGAAGTTATTTTTTTTCCGTACTCCAAATGACTATAAAAATAATTTTATAAGAGTTCCGTTTTGGTTTTGTGTACGAAATTGTAAAAAAAATATTAAAAATTTAAATTTAATGTAACAGTTACCCGTTGAAGCAGTGCATATCCAGAGACAATATCCCTGTTTCGCCTGGCCATGATGAGGCACTCAAGGAGGGTGTGCATATTTGTGGCTTGTACTGTGAACGCTGGCAGGCTCAGAGCGCTGGACAAAAACAGCTCGGCAGCCGCTATCAGAGTACCCATCTCGTCCGTGCCATACACCTGTCCAGAAATATATTATTAAAATGTTATATCATTTGCTGCTTAATTTCATAATAATAGAATTAACTTTTTTAATAATACATATTATTTACTGTATCTTATATCCCTCTGGAGAAAGTTACTTAAATAGATAATATTCATAAAAACTGCAGTTGATTAGTAAAATAACTAAAAATACATAACATTTGAAATACAAAGTTTAATGTTTAACTTTAATATCTTATAAATAACACTAATTCAATTAATAAAATAATAAAATTCAACTATACCTGAGTGGGGTTCATAACTTGGTTAAATGCCATTGGTGGTATTTGTTCTTGAGCGGAAGGCTTCGGGATGAACATGCCTGGGTCCCGTACCGGCATGAAGCCTGGGATGTTGCACGCGAACTCATCATATACGGCTATCTGTACCTCAGAAGGTCCTCCAACGCGTAGCCGGACCCTCTCGGGTATCCTTTCGGTCTGGTAAGTCAATACGATTGGGTCAAAGTATCTTCTGCCCTCCTGGCGGGCAAGCTTTCTCATTTCGTAGTCGTTCATAAGCCTCTTATCGAGTTCAGGCAATGCCTTTTCTACGGCAGTCTTCTGGATAAAAGCGCAAGCCAACTCCATGTTCTCGGTCGCTAAGACAGCTGCTGCACTTTCAATAATATCCTTCTGGAAAGCATTTAACTATTATGATAAAGAACATACAAGGGGCAGTAAACAATATTGCTGCGCGTGAGGAGCGAGAATACTCACCTGTTGCGGCGTGGTAGGGATGAGCGCAGTGATGAAGGCGGCCTTCAGGTTGGTGCTGATGGTGGTAATGATCTGCTCGCGGCACGTGATCATAGCCATGCCGGCCGTCAGGTTGCGCATCATGTGGTGCGCGCATGTGCGCATGCGGCCCTCGTCGGGGTCGAAAGCAAAGTCTTTGCGGATGATTTGCTCGCACGTCGTCAGTGCATACTTGATGGACCGGTCAACCACCGGGTGGATCCACTCCTGGATGGACCGCTCGATGGCGGGCTTCACAAACTGCTTCAAGTGGGGGTAGTTCTGGAAGAGGATGATGTGCGGATTGAAGCATATCTTCTGCCCGAAGGCGGAGGTGGAGGAGACGTTCACGTCGAGGTAGTTGAACCGGGGCTCGGGAAGCCCGATGACGCCCATCAAGCTGGGGTCGCCGGCGACGAGGCCGGCGGTAGGCGTGGGCGCGGCGGCAGACAACTCTTCGGCAGGGATCATGGGCGGGGGCGGCTGCGGCTGCGGTTGCGGCGGCGGTGGCACCATCATCTGTATCTGCGGCGCCGCCACGATCGCAGGGTTCACCGGGATCACGTTAGCCGCAGCCTCCTTGTTTGGCTTTGGTTGTGACAGTTGAAACTCAATGGTTCTCAATTTTTCAGGATCCTTTAGATATAGAGATGGTTTGAGGTCGGTTATGTCCAAACCTAAGTTTTTACAGAGCACTTCTATTTCAAACTTTAAATTTAATTTCAAATCAGGTTCTTGATGAAGTTCGGCCAATACATTCATGAGAGCCATGCTCCATGGGTTTGGTGGTTTGAATACGATGCTCTTGGCGCAGGATTCCAAGACCTTCGCAACAAACGGTACTACGTAAAGTAGTTCTTGTTGGCCTTTATGATAAGCTTCAAGTAAAAGTGCTTTGAGGTCCAGGTCTATATAAAGAATCGGTTGATTACGAGCCAATGTGAGCATACCTAGCCAATGACCTAGATTCTTCAGTAAAGACCGATCAGAGAAATTAGCTATGCCTTTGTCGGATCGCAACAACACTCTAATATTCCTATATGTTTCTTTAGTGACCATTTTATTTATGTCGCGGATTTTAAGGACGTCAAGAAAATTAGAATATAAAGCATGGAAATTAAGCTCAATGGACGCTCGTTTCATAACGAGGTATTGCGACAACCACTGATAGTATTCCTCAGTTATGATTTCTTTTAACTCTTCGCATTTGGTTTGAAGATTAAGTTGGCTGAGATTATTGAAAATAAAGGCGGTCTTGTCCTGAATAGCTTCCGGAGGAGCATTTATCTTCTCGTCCCTGTCCGTTGCAGTCAATAGAGTATCAATGTTGGTAGCATTTGCTATAGAGGGCCGACTGCCGATACCTCCTGCGGGACAGTTTGTAACCTTCGATATCACGGAAATGGGATTGTGGGCGCACACCACAGCCCTGCAAATAAAATGATTTTCTGTTACTGTACTGCAGTCTCTACTAAAAAGAATAAAAAAAAAATTTTTCGATTGAAATTTATACATAAGAATAACATTTCATTATTAATATTTTAATTTTGTCTATAAATACTTGCCTGTATGGTGCTGAGACGGTAACAACAGCGGTCTGGTTTAACATGGCGGCCAGGCTTGTTGGCAGAACGGGCCCCTGTGGTTTAGTTGGTGGCTCTTGACTCTGCAATCCATACTCGATGTATTCGATGAGATGAGGTGGAAACTCTCCAAAATGTGGGATGGCCTTCACGTGCTCACAATATTTATGATAATCTTTTAAACGCGACTTGAATCTATCCAAAGCCGCTATACCAAAGTAATACATTTTGGAACCTTCCGGTTTGCGTAAAGCATCTAAGACAAATCTTAAGGCCAACCCCAGAGATACATAGCTAGGGACTAATCCTTTTTCTATTATTCCACCAAATAACTGTGCAGTTATATGAAGCTCTTTGTCCGGGTATTGTGGAAAAAATTTATATTCTTCAAAGAGATTACGAAGCATGCACGAGAAAACTTCACGTTCTCTTTTATTTTGTGAGTCTTGGAACTTCTTTAGCATTTCTAGTACCTCATCTATCGATAATGTTGGATGCGGTGGATGATTGTAAATCCTTTGAAAGTAGCTATTCGCCTCGTCCTCGATCTCCTTTGAGACGTTATGCATAATTTCAGGGAAGTGTATGGGATCGGGTAAACGAGGCTTGTCCATCGCCGGTGTAGGTGGCATACGAGCCAGCGCCGTCATGTTCACGTTTACATTGTGTTGCATGGGCATCATCGCGAAAGGACTATTAGGCCCCGCCCCTATTAAACGCGACGGAGATCCGGGGGCAGCGACCAATGGGCCCAACGTGCCCGGCATTGCAAAAGCTGTATTCGCTGGTGCCAGAGTCATACTGGCTACATTTGGAGTCAAATTGGCAATAGTATCAACATGAGGTGTAAACAACTGAGCGCCTAATCCAGCAGGGTTGAAAGGTGTTTCTAATACTCGCGTGTGTGGACGAGCTATCCCGGCAATTCCAGGTCTTGCTTTGCTCAAAATCAATGTCTGACAATTAGCTATCACGCTATAGATTGCTTCTTGCAACTCCTGCTGTACATTCGGTATGCACAGTTGCAAGCAAGCCAGTATTGTCGCTATAGTTTCTGGTGGCAGTTGAGCGGCTTTAGGCAGCTGTTCCTCCGTCACTTTGCCTATCACTTGTGGACATCGACGTTGAAGGAATTTCACCATCGCCGAAACGAAAGTCTCACCGTGGTCCCGAATTTTGTCAGTGAGCCATTTATCTAATTTCAGATATTCTCTTCTAGAAGCGAGACAGGCAAGGTCGATGACGAATGGGAATGATTGAACGTTCAACAACAAGGATAAGGCCTTCAAATCCTGCGCTACGTCTAGTATTCGCGAAAGCTTAGATTGATCGCTCTCGCCACGGATGTACCAATCGGCCATAGCATGCATTATGATAGTTTTGATGTTAGGATTTTGTGTATGCCAAGCATGTTGTAACATTATACCGGAATTAGGATGATTGCCAAGAAATATTGGAATCAAGTTGGTCAAAAGCTCTTGTCTAAATACTGTGACGGGTGGATTTATCTGTAATAATGCTAGCAGTAAAATATCTGGGCAATGTTGTAAAGGAAATTTGAACAACTCATGAACTTGCATGTAGTAGCCTCGTTCTGATGCATATAACAATAACTCGACTAAGTAAAGACAACGCCAAGTGGCTATTTCCTTGTTATCAGTTTCTGGAGGAGATTTCAGAAGATCAATAGACACTGGATGGAATGGATGGTCAGCAAAACTAAATATATCGGGATGTTTAAGAATGTTTGAAATCAAACTCATTTGTCCTTCTAGATTTGTCCATCGCCGGCAAAGGTACTCAATAGGAAATATGTTGGCCGGATAGCCGGCACTCTGAAGACCTAAGCGTAAAATTGCAAAAAGGAGGCTCAAGCCTTGTCTATCTGGTACTATAAACTCTGGATGATCGAGCTGCAGAATTACTTCTTTCCAATTCAAATTAGAAGCCAACTCTTTAAGAGCTTGAACAAACACTTCAGCATTCCATGTTTCTGGTCCATGTGCAATGGCTTCTTTCTTTGCTTCGTGATTCATCCAGAAATTTCCAGGAGTTTGTATTTGGGGGCCTTCCGGTACGGTCGCATGGTACCTGACCATCATTGAAATTATTCTTGCTACATCCAAAGCAGTAGGTTCACGAGCACCGAAGTTGATCATATTGTTTTTGCAATCTTCGACAGTCGATGTGAAGTTGTAACCGATATCTCGGATTATTTCAGCTAAAGAATTGTCCATCATGGCTGCTGTCATATCGTCAGTTGTGGTCATTTCCTCCAGAGGCGTTTTAGTATCGTCAGGGTATAGCAGTGGCGCTAGAATAATAGGCACTACTTCGCGAGGAAAATCAATACGTAATCGTTTCAGGAACAAGTCCTTCGTAACAGCTGCTAGTCGAAAGTTCTCAAACGCGAGACTTGTTAGTAGAGTTTGCAAAACTTCAGGGCTGCATTCCTGAAGACCTGCACGCTCGACTTGATGTCCGCGCTCTGAGTAAAGAAATTGTAATAATTTATACTTATTTTTATTTTTATTTTAAATATATTACCTATTTTTTAAATATACAAAATTATAATCGTCTTTCTTGACATTTTCAAATTGGTACTATACGAGACTAATTACAAGGGTGTGCAGCAATGTAAATACAAAAAGCAAACAACAGGTCACATATTACGATTTCATTTGGTATTAGCACCAGAGCTACGTATTATACCTGCGTCTAGATAACACTGAACAAAGTCCAAAAATCGTTTCTTTAAATGTTGTTTAGTCAGAGACACAATTTCAGGCTTTGATGAATATCTTCTCAGCACCAAGGAGAAGGCAACATCTTGGGCCGTCGTTAATTTCAGTAACCTGGCGAGCCGAGTGAGTAATGTATTGAGGGGTTTTAGGACCTAAAACAGTAACAAATTATGAATTATTAAAATTACATATTTTCATTACTTTGTTTAAAGTTAATTATAGGTAATGAACGCATATAAAAAAACAGGACGCAAACTTAACATCTACAAGAAAAAAAACAGAACTGTAGTGATAGATTTCAATCTAGAACTATGTACAGGATACATCATTTTATACAATATTTAGCTTCAAATAGGGTATTTAAGATAATTTTAATAATTTGTCAATTTGTAATTTGTAAATACTTGAAATCCTTAATTGCAAACTTAAGTATATGTTTACAATTAATAGGAAGATACTTAAATAGAGGAGAGACATAGATCACTGATGATTAATTGATGCACATCACTTATCTATGCATTAAGGAAAAACTACACAAGAATTTAATTAGGTTCTCAGATACATTGTAATATAACTATTGTTTTTTTTTTATTGATTGAAATAAAAGAGGCGTACAGTTATATTAAAGATATCAATTTTGCATAGTTTGTTTCAGGGTTGTATGGGCCTTACAATAGGCATGCTCAAATGAAATATATTATAATTACAAAAATTGCACGAAAAATAATTCATTTTTATTTATTTTTTCATTTTTATTAATTAATCTTATAAGTTATATAAATGTTATATAAAGTTACTAATTTAAGTATATTATATATACTTTTTATATAATAACTACTTTAATAATACTTATTTACCTTTTGTAAAGACTTAGTAGGATGATCTACTGCACGGCAAACTACAGTGGACTTGGCTGGGTGGCTGAGCAACGCTGCAAGATGCTGTGCGAGGAGGGTGGCGTGGACACTATATGTAGTGCCCTGTCGATCGTTCTCCCACGATGTCTTCGCAGCTTCAGTGAGCAGGCACCTCAGCAGTTGATTTTCTGCTTCCAAGCCATAGAGACTGACAATCTGAACCCAATATGCAACACATTTAAACTAACACAACAAACAAAAGAATTTTACAAACAAGCAAAGCTAATAACTTTCTAAATAGGTAAATAAAAACTTGCTATAACGAACTAAATACATGTGCCATTCTAAATTGTAAAAAGAAAAGATAAAGTAAATAAAGATGACAAAAAAATGTATCATAGTGTATGGTAGGTAGGTAAGCAAGTTAACTAATATTTAATTGAGTGCTAGAAAAATATTTTTAGTCTTACTTATATAAAATTTATACATTTTTATAAATAATAAAAACATTAAACATTGTACTACTACAGATATACATTTTATGAAACTAATACATATAAAATTTCGCATATGTATGCATTAAACAATAATAAAAAAATCAATAACATGTTTTTTACCAACTTTTGCAAAATATTTTTTAGCTTCACCTTTATTCTGCGTATAGCAAGGTAAGCAGTTGGAACATAGTGTTAAGACACTGCATATCCTAATTGCCGCCAAAATTTTGAGACAGTGTGTGTTGAGTGGGGAAGCTCAGTGTCACGCTTTGGCTTCTTACAACAGGAAGGAAATGTTAAAATATTAAATATTTCATTTCCTTAAATGTTAATTGAGCCCATCAATGTCACAATCATATCTACCAGTGGTGGGTGGTGACTTTGACACAGCATGTGAATGATCACATGATGATCAAATTTTGAATACAGAAAGGACCAAAATATATTCTTCTAAATATACTTTTATATTTAGAAGAATATATATATTGTTTCATCTTCTGTTCAAAATTATCATTAATATATTATAATTTGTTAATGTATTTGTACTATTTATGTAGTTAAACAATAGTGATTTCCTCTGCAAATATGTACTTTTACACCATTTAAAATTTATATTCATAATATTACTCAATTAGAGCAACATTGATGTATTAAAACTCCTGTAAAGGTTGTAATCTTTACATACATTATACATATATCAAAGAATATACATTTAAAAAAAAAAGAAATGTGTACATTATTGTACTACATGAGTGATATTCAGTTCAGTTTCTAAATTGTGAAGCTTCAAATGTGTTACATTTATAATATTTCAAAGTCATGAAAAAAATATTTCGCAAAGACAAATTACATCAAAACTGGCAGCTATAGCAAGCAAATGTATATGTGGCAAAAAAAATATTCGCTTTGCATTTAAAATAAAGACAACTTGTTTACATATCATGACAAAAATTTGCAATGTTTAATGTTTTTAATCGACCTTCATAACAGCACTTTTAAAGAAAATATATGTGGTGGTGCAGCGGTTCTGCTTTCTAACTAAAAATATATTTATTTCCATTTTCTTAGTCTGATAAAACATATAGCATGATATTAGGTCCCACAAATTTCATTCACATAGTAGCTCAGAAATTAAGCAGTAAGTGGGCAACAGAGTGTAAGTAGATTCTCTCTAACCTACTATATGTCATGACTAATAATACATTAATGCCAATACATGTCAAGGTCTATATATTATTATTGATATTGACTAACAAGCTGTGATGTCTGCAATTAACAATGCATTTACTGAACAAAGGATATCATATTGTAATGTCTGTCCTTGGAATGATAATGAATAAAAAATCAGGTCAAAAAGTCAAGTGACTCTTAAACATAATATTTATATTTGTGTATTTGTGAAAAATTAACCAATTTATTTTATTAATTCCAATACAAAATCAATACATGAGTACATTAATAAAGTTAAAGCATTTTTATCACATCAACAGCAATACACTAAAATATGGTAGAATATGATAGAACTAACACATTTAGTTAACAATGAAACTAAATGATATAAGCAGTTTAAAGAAATGCACTTACTAAGGACAAACACAATCTACTATTTTATATAAAAAATGCTGAATGCATAAAATGGTTCAACTAATTTGCACACAAATATAATGTAAAACTCACATTTGGTCTTCTTTTGTGAACATGGCAAGACATATAAAAAGAAAGTTTTTAAAACAATTTCTTAAAAATACAATCAGTAAAATGTAAATTATATTTGAAAAGAAGAAGAAGGTGCACTGTCTGGCAAAAAAATATTATTTAAAATAATCACAATAGCTCATATATTTGTTTTATAAACCATCTCTATTACTGTCTAAACAATTTGCCAGTATAGAAAAGTTCACTTTACTTTAAATATTAAAGTGATGCATACATACAGCTCTGTATGTTTATACACATGCCATATACATTTCGTTATATTAAGGCAATGATATTAATTAGTTATTATTTTATTATGATATGTGTGGTTACATCTCAAAGTAGAATGCAAACATTAATTTATTATTGTTAAATAGATTCATTTTCTTATGAGATGCCATTAGGACTATTTGTTGAATATACACCAAAATTTCCATAAAACTTTAATACAAACATTCAATTATTCAATTTAGTACATTTTAACCTTTCATAATTAGGTAGTTCCTTCAATCAAACAATTGTGACTAAAATTATTGTTAGTAATGTACACATATAATAAGCAGTGCTTTACAAAAAGCAATCGAAACATCTTTTTGTTTAATTAAATCTTATCTAACACAGAGAAATTTCACATTCCATTTTTATTACATCTCGTATATAAGAATACGACAAAAGATAGAAGACAAAAAATTGGTCAGTTTCAGCTGTGGTGAATTGCCAAATCCCTATGAAACCGTAACATTATCACGAGTCACACCGTAGTTGTTATACTACAAAAAAATTACGAAACAGTATTTTTTTGTTAATATAAATGGATACTTTCATCAATGAGCAACATTAATAAACGCGCAAATTCACATTGAACCACTTTATACTGCTCTCCAATAACGGCACTTTACAATTTTCTGCTATCTACTTGATATTTTGGCAATAGAGCACAGTGCGAAAATGCAAAAATATAAGCAATCCCAACTGTTATATAAAATATGTCTTATTACCAATTCAGCTCGTGGCTCTGACCGTCCACAATATGGCGACAATTGAAAACAAAGACAAACTGTAAAATGAAATAACTTACCTGAGACAACTCTTGATTAGTCTGCTTGAAATTCTTCTTATTTAAATTTGCAACGAGATAATTGATTTGTGATAAGCTAAACGTTAAAGAGTCCAGGTTCATAGTTCCATTAATGCGAAACCGAAAGCTTCAAACACGTTTGAAGCTTTCTCGATTTTTGACGAATGATTACGGTAAATGTATGTTCTTTTACAGTTTTTTTGCGGAATAACAACAAGCCTAAGGTCAACATCACCAATAATATTTTTCACTTCAAATTTAACATAATTTCAATGCCACTGCAATATTTCATTACTCAAAAATCTGCACAAGATGACGAAAGCACTAACCAGTCGGGTCGTTCGATCTCGTACTTCTTCGCCATTCGTACAGTACAATTACGTTATCTTCAAAGCGCAATGCTCCCAACATAAACTAAAGATTAAAAATGGAGATGAGTTGCTAGTGCAATAATAATATGGAATAGTGATGATTATGGAATAGTGTCCTAATTTATAAATAAGTAATATCTAAAAATTGCTTTTATATCCTTCTTTATTTATTCAAAAAGAATGTATTTTTATGTATTCTAAACAAATAAGACAATTTGAACAAATGCAAATAAATATATATGTTAATAAGTGTATTTTAAAAAATGTATTTTTACAAAGTTATTTATTTTTAAATTTTTGAAAGTGGTAGGTATATACTTGTTTATTAAGTTAAAGAGGTACGCGATAGATTATATACATTTATATTTATATATATAAATAAATTTATAAATATATATATAATGTCGTCATACATAATACTATACGATAAAATGTTAATCTGCCTCATCATGGTCCATTTTGTTTCGTTTTCAGCACAACTATTAAAGTTCTAATGTTGGCAGCATTAGTTTTGTACATCCATGAACTAAAAACAATCTATATGACGTCATAACCAAGGAAAGAAATAAAATGGCAATTCTCCAAAAATTATTTAATTAACCAATAATTACGTCTTTTTAAAACTAGCGTGTAGAGCTAACATTTTTCTGTGAGATATAAGCTTGGACATTATAATGCACGTTTATTAAAATGGCATCTTTGAACTACCCTTATTTATTTAATAAAAAAAATTATTCGATAAGGAAAACCACTAATAATATTTATAACATTTCTATCACACTGAAACTGAATCTGACTACATAGCATGAAGACTCCGAGAAGAGCTTAAAAGGATGAAATTTAAATACTATGTAAATTTTTATACATAACTTAAACTTAAAAATTTCATTAAACGAACCATCCGAAAGATAACTTATTAGAAACATTTTTGAAATTCAGGTCAGAACAGCCTCAGATCAGATCCATATATCTTCTCAAAGAGCTAATAATCATTATTCTCCCTAATTGTCATTGTCATTTTGCATATATATTCAATCAGCGTCAATGCCTTCTTTTACCATTTTGCTGGCAATGCGGTGGCTATCAATTATAAGTTTTTATAAAACACGTTGAAACTTTATCAAAAACTTATTCAAGGTACATGAAATGTGCTGGTTACAGATTTTGTTCAATACGTCAATATAAGTATATATTAACGACCACCGAAACATTTATAAAGTACCAAATAATGACGATTGATGTGCTGAAATTAGGAGAATGAGAAAGATATGCTTAACTTAGGAGAAACTTAAGAGTCGTCTCTGTGTTGCTGAAGCTTGCGTAGCGTCCGATACACGGTCGGAAAATAAGGCTCTGGATGCTAACATCATAGTAAGCAGTACGTTAGATGACGATTTCCTAACAAAAACTCGAGCGAGCAATGAAATTATTTTTATTTTGTTTTGCTTTTGATGTTTGTGTAACCACATCTAAATTATAATGGCATTTAATTGTAAAAAAAAGCATGAGTTATGTCATTGAACGTAGTAAAAAAATAATATACTTTAATTACGATTTTTTTAAAACAGAAATTTGCTATGAATTAAGTTTGCTATTGTGCTACTTGCACATAGAATATTAAACTTTTAAAAGTTTTTTCTTAAGATATATTTTTACACTTAATCATTAAGCTTGTGTAAACTACTTGTTTATTATTAGGTTACATATCTCATATAATATTCATCTTCTTTAAACAATTTACCATTAATGAGTAAATAAAAAAATATAAGGAAACTAAAGTAAATGTGAGAAAAATGAAAAAAATAAATTAAATTGTGTATTGTGTGATGTTTAGGAATCTTACATATGTGTTATTCTATTGAGAAAAAGACGATTATGCTGATCGTGATCTCTATCACTTGTTTCGCGCTTTCGGTTACACGCTCGGTTCCAGCGGAACGTGCTTTATGCGTACTTGTGGCTGGTGTTCATCGATTTATAAGACGTCACGTATAAAATAAAAAACATGAAAATATAAAAATTATTTACAACTGCTTTCATTTCGTAATTGAATAAAAAACATATATTAGCATTTTTTTGTAAAACATCCAATAGACTGTAAAAGTAGCTTTCGGAATTGGATGGACTATACATAATCTCTTATTTTTTTATACAAAAATATAGAAATTTTAAATCAATTAGTATTGTTATTATTATTATTTTTAGGGCGGCGCTGTGTTCTGCACAAATGAGAGACAGAAAAAACTCGGGAACTTAGTATTGAGACACTACATTCCAATTAAGATATTTCCATTCCTCACTTTCCGACGAAATCTTGAAGCATTGAGTGTTTAATTGCAGAACTCAACGCTGCCATTCGCTTGCATCTATTCGACATGACAAAATATGTGGAATAAGTGTGGAGAAAACAAAACCAGTCACCATCATTCAAATATTTATCTATAATTATCAAATAAGTAGAATGTTTTAGTTTTTAATTGAGGCAGTCGATGTTTAGATATTATTTTTTGAGGGCTAAAGCGTAATCATCCGAACGTATCAGTTTAATCGAGTATCGATATTAAGCTAAAGGCAAAACGTGCAAGAATTTATGTTGTCTGTAAGTTGTGACGGATCAGAGGATAAAAGATAAAATTTGAAGACTACAATTTATTGATAGGTTAGTTAATTTTTATTAATATCATTAGTTATGTAAGATTTTTGGAATTCAATAAAAGTATATTGACTTTTATACGATTACTCTTAAAGCAGTACATTTTTTTATATGCATATGATTACTATATTTTTTTTTATTATTACGTAGTTCAATAGCAAAATATATTTTTTCCTTCCTTAAAAATAGTCTATACTATTTAGTTTTCGTGAATATATTGATATATTTACACATATTTCATTATTTTATCTCTAGATACTACCGCTGGATCCATTATATAACAGCATTTGAGGAACCGTATATTATATATTTTATTATTTCTAAACTTGTTTGAAAAAATGTTTTTTCTAATAGACGTAAGTGACTTTTCCGTAATGATTTTGGTCATGGTTTGATTTATTTCAGTTTAATGGCGATTGGGAAGTTCCTTCGCAGGAACTTGGTGAGCATAACTTTTCCAACCTTAGCCGTAGCACTCATTTGGGCTGATTGGAATCACACTAACAAGTGGAAAAAGCAGCAAAAAAAGTAAACATGGCCATATTTGGAATTACTCCTCGTTTTATTTGGTTTGGTGTCCCTATGACTGGATTTTTCATTGGAAAGTATCTTGATGACCAGGAAACTCTGAGAATGACAAGTTTTAGGGATAAATCAATGCTTTTCGGAGGAAGAGTAAAGGAGGGTGATCCACCATCTTGGCCCTGAACCATTATGTATTGAATGTGAAAATTATTAAATTTAGTTAACAGTATTTTATGTTTCATTTATATTTTCCTAAAAATATTTTCTTTTAAAATAATAAATAACTAAAATGGATTTTTTCTTAAGGCTGTAATGAAGAATATGATACAGAATTGAAAATTGTAAGGATATCTACATGTTCATATTTTTTTGTTGTAATAATAGCAATTGGCAAGACATTTTTTCATAAATTAAGTCGAGACATTTGAATAATATAATTTGATCAATTAAATCAGATTAATATTTGCATGTCTTAAATTTAAGTGATCTTAACCATAATAATTTTATCAAGTAACTATTCTTTTATATCATATAACAACATTTATAACATGGCCAGTTGTGGTGCAGGGGCATAAAGTGTGACTGTAAAATTGACTGGTTGTGGATCCAAACCCCACTCGAGGAGATGAAATATTTGCTTAAATTTATATTTCCATTTCTTTGCTTTGGTGTCGAGGCAAAGAGCAACATTGAGTTCTGCCACTCAGCACGCAATGCATCCAGAACTCGACAGAAAGTGGGGAACAGAGTGTCTTAACACTAGGTTCCCTCTGCCTACATTGCACTGTTGGATACAGCGTGAAGCTATAAAAAATATTACTGTAAATACTGCTTGTAACATTGTTTGAATGGACTTTATGACCCTTGCCATTGTAGTTGCACTTACTACTTGTTATCATATAAACATGCAACAGGTTGTCAGAGACACTATTATAAATAAATAAAATAAAATAAAAAGCCTTTATTCCCTAACACCAGTTTACTTGTTTTATAACTCTACTTAAAACTACATAATTAATAAAATACATAAATATTTTTATAGTAGCTTAGTTATCTGGGGCCCCTCTTTGGGTGAAGGCCTCCTCCAACTCCTTCCATTGCTCTCCGTCTCTCGCTGCTTTCATCCACTGCCCACCTGCTACCTGGGCTACCTCATCTGCTCACCTTTTGTAGGGTCTCCCTACGCTTCTTTTCCCTGGTGGTCCCTTCCAGGCGGTAGCTCTCAGGGTCCACCTATTGTCCGTGAGCCGAGCCATTATTATTTATTATTTCATTATTAGTTTTTGAAAAAGACACTTGCTTACCTAGATATATGTAATTTTCGACATATTCAATGTTTCTGCCTTGTACTTTAACTATTATAAAGATATCCCTTTTTTCTATATTTTGCCCAAATTCTAGACTGCCATGTATTATCTTATTGGAATAGAGTAACAAAAACACTTTAAATATATTTTTTATGAGTAGAGCCATGATTGTGAATTCAATTTCAACTCATGGGTTTTCCCCTATGTGGAAATTGAATTTACAATATTTTTTTTTGTTTCCCCATTTGAATTAAGTGTTGTGTTGAGTTGCAAATGTCTTCATTTGGGTAAATAATGGAGAATGGAGTCCCTTGAAACTAAAGATTTCTGATGATACCATAAATTATCATAAAAAAATATTTATACATTAAAGATATTCTCCAACATATTTTGCAAAAGATTTTCATTAAAATTTAATATTTATATTTTAATGGAAAATGCTTATCATGCTGTAAAATTTTTGCTATTGTGGCATTTTAATAGTAATAATGGTTGTAGGTAAATCAGGTCAATTTTTTTCTTAAAATGTTTAATGTCTACACATTTTTTCCCTCTTTTATTTTAGTATAGTAGATAATTAATTAAAGGGTCCCTAGGCTAATCAGTGTTTTTGAGGCCTGCTAGTTAATTAAATAATAGAAATCTTATAAAAAACTGTTTTTATGAACTGATCTGTTTATGTGTGTTCATATACATAAGTAGAAGTGTAAAAAATTGATTTAAAGATAATAAATATCTCTAACAGGAGTGGATGTCAGTTCACATTTGTGATAGGTAGATCACATGTGTGGATATTTAATCACACGTATGAACGTGTGATTACTGACCATATGTGTGGATGTGTGATCATGTGTTTGAATGTATAATCACATGTGTAGACGAATGTTCATATGTGTGAAGGTTTGATCATACATATGAATCTGTGGTCATATATATGGACTCATGTTGTTATTCATTATGGTATTCAAATGTATGGACATGTGTGGAATTGTGTATGTATTACTATTTATGTTGATACTTGTTTTATCAGTATTTGTTGTATAGTGTCGCGCTTTGAGGTCTACCATTTGACACGAATTACTCGAAAAAATCGGCTTAAAATGGGGTGAAGGGTGGTGGTGTTCAGCGGCTTTGAACTTTAGCTTTAAAGTTATATGTTCGTGTAAACGTTTTTTTAGTGTTCAGGACAATTTTTTTCTTAATAAAATTTTTGAGGTGGGCAAAAGTCTATGCCCTATTCCTACGTCCATGATCACATGTATAGTTATCTGATCACATTTACGAACGTATAGACGTGTAATAGCATGTGTAGATAGATACCATGTGATAGGATATCTACACAGAGATATCCTATCACATGGTCAATCAGGTAGCGGGGGAGACTCTACAATATTATGAATCTAATGAAATGCGTTGTGCATGTCTTTCCACCGCCAAGCATGAGGGCGTCCTATAAGTATTATAGGACGCCCCTATATATATATATAGTTGTTTAACGTTTACTAGTATTTTTATTACTTTTTTTTTAAATGTTCAATTTGTTAATATGTGTCGCTTTAATTATATTGTGTATTATATTTATTAGTTAGTTAGTTGGGAATTCGCGATGGAAGGCCTGCCCGCAGCGAGCCCTGCCGGCCCTAACGAGGGCTGCAAAGTTCCATCTGCCACGTGCAACTCGCGAGGGTTGTGTTGTCATCTCCCCAACACGATGCGCACCAGTGCGTCCCCGCTGACGTGTCAAATGACGACGAGCGCGGCGCTTGGGTTCATCACGCCATGTCCGGAATCCCGGGAGATGGAATGTAACATGAGATATATAAGAAAAGATGAAAGGATTATTATATGTGATGGATGACAGATATTTGGATGTTATTTGTGTGACTGAGACCAAGCGAAAGGCCAATTACAAAACCGATTTACCGGGCAGTCCTCGGTTGGTTAGTGGAGCGGTAGAATACAAGGCGATCAACCCGAGACTGCTTTGGAATCGTTTTAAGCTGGGGATAACAAGAGTATTCTTGTTAGCGGCGTATGCGCCAATATTCTCAGCTCCATTAGGTGAACTCGTGGCATTTTCTAGGTAGTGTCTAAGAGAATGAAAAAATAATAACATGTGGTGATTTGAACAGACGGGTCGGAAATGCGCGAAGCGGTTATCGCGTCATGAGTGCTAGATTTGTATGAATGGCAGCTTCAAGATCTACCGATTACAGAAGAATATCAAGAAAGAGATTCCCAAAAGCCAGACAACAGTCAATTTGGAAATGAAAATATTGAAGTATGCTCTCAGAACCTTAGGGAATGTATGAAGGAAGCAGCAACAGGAACGTGGGGTAAAGTAAAAAGAAGCTTTAGCAAAAACATGCATGCAAGCAAGCATGGCTGGATTATAAAACCTTGGGTAAGGATAAAAGTATGAGAGAGTTAAAAAAAAGACTAAGCTGCAAAACCACCACACAAAAGTACTGATGAAGATAAAGCGTGAAAAGTCAGAGAATGACACAGACAAAACTTTAACAAACAACTTCAGGGAAAACACGAAGCTTTTCTGGCGAGAAGTTAGTGTTTCTCGAGGTTGCTTGCTAACCTTTAGAATGAAAGACGGTAAAATTTTAAAAGAATAACCACACGTTTTACGGTGGGCCACGCGTTTTGGACTTTGTTCTAGTTTTTGTGCAATTTATGGAAATTTGAAACCAGAGGAGGTACCAAATGCTCGGCGAGGAGCAGCCATTGTGCCTTTATAAAGGCAAAAGTTCACAGATGGACCGCGCAAGCAATAGTGTTATCAGTTTAAGTAGCTTGAGTAGTAAATTTTATGCTAAAGTATTAGCGAGAAGAATGCAAGAGAGAGAGCTTTTGACCTGGAAGATCGTGTATGGATCAGATTGTGAGAATGAAGTAGAACGTGTTAGCTTCGTGTCAAACGAATGAGTTATGAAAGAATGGTAAAAAATATTTATGACAGAAAAGTGATCGTCGAAAGTAATAAGAGATGTCTACCTCTCTTGAGACCTCGGATACCTCGGTTGGCCTTCGAAAATCCAGTATTTAACTGGAAGAAGGTCACGTAAAAAGCATGAGAAAAAATTAGATATTAGTATTAGTTCTAATTATAGGAGAGTATCTTGTAGTGATGTTTTTTAAATATCTTTATGAATACGATAATGATAATAACAAGTTACATTTTTGTTATATTTTATCGCTATAGTTATATTTTTTAAAGATATATTAGATTTTAATTAAAATCTTATCTAATGACTAAATTCTTTTGCTAAGTTTACTGGAGCAGAAAGAAAACATCGCGTATCAAATAGAAAAATATAATATGAGTAAATATTTACAGTATTTATTTAATATCTCGTAAGTATGCATCGATGAATAAATTCGATACATCGATTCTTAGCGAGTATTGCGATGTCTATAACAAAATGTCATAAGTTATTTTAGATATGTCAAAAAATGATAAAATTGCAACCTTATCACACTTGCTAATAATTTTATAAATATTAATATTATCAAACAAGTATTAATTTATATATAATGTTGTCAATAAAACGTTTAACGACGTTCTCAGCTTCAAAGATCCATTCAAATGCACGATTAAATTTAAGAAATGGGTGCTTTGAAAACAATATTAGTAAACACTGCGACTACAATTTTTTAAATATTTGTCGATCACTGTCCGTGTTACACAGTTTAACCAAAAAATCTAGGAATCCTGTAAGTATTCTACGGAAAAAGGTATTTTTTGTACCTAATATTATTGCATAATGAATGAGCAATATTATAAAATGTTAACTTTATCAATTTTTTTTTAATTATAGTAATATATAGAAAATACAAAGAATATAATATATTTTTTTATTTATATAGCAGTTACAACAATTTAATGCTGAATATAAAGCAGTTTCCAACTTATTAGAGAGGTCTCATTTACCAGGTATAAGGTCACTGCTATGTAGTAGAAATATTAAAAATATACACACAAGCTCCCACAATTATAAAGAAGAAAATGACAAAGATAAGGTAAAAAGACATTATTTTGTGTTGTATTATTTGTCATTCATAATATTTCATATTTCTAAAAGTTTCTTCTTATGTAAGTGAAACAAAATGTTTTTTATTTATTATTTTCTTATTTTCAGGATAAAAAAAAGGGTAAGAACGATGAGCCAAATTTACCATCACTCTTTATAAAAGTAGCATTTTGGATGTTGACTACCTTTACTTTAATAATCCTTAGTTCACTCCTAGTTCCTGGGGATAATACACAGAATGAGGTAAAACAATTATTTCCTTTATTATTATAATATAAAGTTTACTAATTCATATATAAGGTGGGGCAGTTCTGGTACAGCAGCACAACATACTCAAAATACTCAACATGCAATGGTAGTGGGTTCAATTACCACTTCTGGGTATTATTTAAATATCCTGGCTCTAGAAAAAGACAAAATGCAGCATTAAGTTCTACCACTGAACTTGATGTCTCAAAAATTGACCTGAAGGTGTGGAAAAAGAAAGTTTTAACATTTAATTTCTACAGTCTACTCTAGCTCTTTATTTTGTATGACTTAATATTCCTAGTTTCATTTATATATGTTAATTAAATATAAACAATTATATCTATGTAGCTCATTCGGTATGTATCTTGGAATGAATTTGTATACTCAATGCTGTCAAAAGGAGAAGTGGAAGAGATCATTGTACGACCAGACCTAGAAATTGTTACTATTATTTTATATGAAGGAGCCATCATTAAAGGAAAAAAGGTAGGTATCAATAAAAGTATGGTTTTTGTTGTGATTATATGTTGTAAAAATCTGAATTCAAGAGATTACAGATTAAAAGGTGTTAAAGTAAAACAAAAAAAAAACTCCCAATCATCACCATTTGGAAGAATGAATTATTTTTAATGCTCTGGTAACAAGTGACAGCAATTTAAATGTAAAATTTTTACCAAAAATATTCTGTGTCCCAAAAATTTGGCTGGAAAATGGAGTATTTGGCATTTGGTTCCGGTAGAGATTATTGCTATATGCAGGTAGAGTGTAAACCCAAAAAAAAAATTTATCATAACATTGGCATATGATTTGAATTGGAAAGCTTTTATACTGTGAAGAACTGAACTGGAGTGAAGATAAATATAAGTAATTGAATAAGTATTTTTATTCATCTAAGTTTCTTATGTTAAATTAAATTTAATTATAGACTCCACACCGAGTTTTCCACATGAATGTAGGTGACATCCATAGATTCGAAGAAAAACTTCGTGAAACTGAACAAAACCTTGGAGTTAAAGAAGGTGATATTGCTCTTGTTCTACATAATAAACCAGTATAAAAATCTATATTTATACAGTATGTATAATACTGTAAATATAGTTTTTTTATAACAAAATATATCTTTCTCTATTTCATACTTGTATATATAATATGTTGTTGTTTGTTTTACACATAAATTTGAATAATGACTGCTTTGTATACTATTTTTTTATAATTTAGAGAATATTATACAAACAATTTATAGTATTTATAAATTATACATTAGGTGCATCATATGTCAGTTATCTTTATGAATTATTCATTGAAATCTTATTTTTACTATTTGTACTATTATTGAATTAAAAAATTTTTAAAACATAATTTTGCAATACTTTAATCAATCTGGAAAGTAAATAAATATATTGAATTAAATATATCAATTTTTATTTTAATATTATTGTGTGTTATTTTAGGGGTCCGTGTAATATATGACAGAAATGGCAGCGTTGCTGGCAAGATCTTTACAACTCTACTTATAGCTGCAGTTATATTATCTTTCCTGTATTCAACAAAATCTATGAAAATGAATATCAATTTGGGTGGATTTGTGAGTAAACTATGTTTAATTATAACCTAATAGAAATAAGGTTATTTCTTATTATATGAATTTTTAATTAATTATTCTTAAATATTACATTGTATTATTCTTAATAATTCTTAAATATTATATTATATCTTGACATTTTCCAATTACTGAGTTTTTCTATTTTACATTACATTGTCATAATAATAATAATATTTTGATGTGTAGATTTTCTCACAAATTTAAGTTTGAATGCATTATGTTCTCTACTTTCTACCTATTTTCGAGGCATTGCTTTGAGTGGTAGAACTTTCAGCCACGCTTTGTCTATCAGAGTGTGGTGGTGGGAGAAAAAAATATCGTTACCCTGAATGGGTATCGAACCTACAACCATTGCATCACGAAAACTCCGCTATGTACTGAAATTCTGTAACATTCAACAATTCAACAACTATATAAAACATTTTCAGAGTCAATTACGGCGTGCTAAATTCACACTTGTTGACTCAATGAGTGGTCAAGGGAAAGGTGTCAAATTTGAAGATGTCGCCGGCCTGAAGGAGGCCAAAGTTGAAGTTATGGAGTTTGTGGACTACCTGAAGCGTCCTGAACACTATAAGAGTTTGGGAGCTAAGGTATAATAATAACTAAATTAACAACTCAAATAATTATTTAAATTACATTGTAGACTAGGGACCCGCTCTCGGTTTTGCCAGCGCTAAGTAATTACTTGTTTACTAATCTCAATTTTTATCGAATAGACAAATAGACAAAAAAACAAAAATAAAAAAAAATTGTTTGGGGTTCTACTTTATTAATTTTTATAGCTTCACGCTGTATATCCTTCATATAACGGGGTTGCATTCCAGCATTGCGTGTTGTGTGGCGAAACTAAAAAAAAGTCAATATAACCTCAATATAACTATTCCCTCGATTTAACGATTTTTTCGCAATTTCCTAAAACTGCCCGTGAGAGTTAATACTAAATATAACTACGTGACGAACATATTTGTGTAAAACTTTTTTTATAACGAATTTTCAATCTTGTAAACCTCTATATAACAAATTTCATTAACTTATAAGCTTGACATAACTAAATCCTATCAGTTTACTACATTCAATTACATATTAAACTCATTTGTCGACAGGTTCAGACTTGTTAAATCTCTCGTAAGACAGTTATTATTGTTTAGCGTTCAGTACTGTACATATTGCTATTTGACACTGTTGTTTTAAAGAAACGACAAACCTGAGATCAATAATTTAATTAATCTCTTTGAACCAAATTACTTGATAAAACGAATATTTTCTGATTCCCATCAGTATTGTTAAATTGAGATTGCAATGTATTAAGTATTTCATTCCCCCGAGTGGAAATTGAACTTACGACCCTTATGTTTACAGGCATATCCTTGTGCCGCCGCGCAACGTAGGTAGAGGGAACCTGAGAACACTCCCAGGTACTCTCTGCCTACTATGCCTTGTGGAAGATACATTGTGAGGAGATAAATATTTTTAAACTTGAATTTGAATCTACAGGTACCTAAAGGAGCTTTACTGTTAGGTCCGCCTGGTTGTGGCAAAACATTGTTAGCTAAAGCGGTGGCCACTGAGTCCAATGTTCCATTTCTATCTATGAATGGTTCGGAGTTCATTGAAATGATTGGGGGCCTTGGTGCTGCTAGAGTTAGGTATGTGTTAATTCAATTCAATTAATTCTCTTATAAGTTAATTAGTTATTTATGCAATGTTTATTTGTAAATTTTAAATTACCTATATTAGGTATTCTTATAATATACATACTGTCACTTAAAAAAAATTGTAAATATTATTTTAACCGGATTAATCGCGTTTATTTGGTATTATACATTTTTGGAAACCTGACGTTTCGAACACTTTGCAGTAGTCCGTGGTCACGGGTAGGCCGTGAATCTACCCGTGTATAATACCAAATATACGCGATTAATCCGGTTATAATAGCAACGCTATGTTTCTTCTGTATATTCTGTTACATGCGCGATTCTAAATAAAGTTAAAAACAATGAAACACGTAAAAACTATCCACAGGGATCTATTCAAGGAGGCGAGCACGCGCGCCCCGTGCATCATCTACATAGACGAGATGGACGCGATAGGGCGCGCGCGGTCGGCGGCGGCGCGCGGTCCCGGCGGCGGCGAGAGCGAGCAGACCCTCAACCAGCTGCTCGTCGAGATGGACGGCATGCGCAGCCGCGAGGGCGTCGTCGTGCTGGCCTCCACCAACAGGGCGGACGTGCTCGACAAGGTACGTCACGCCGGCTTAGACAGTTCATCATTTCTTGATATTACATGACTCCTCCCACCCTCGTCGCAGCTGATGGTACTGGTGTGATATCCACCATTTAGCATTTTTACGCCTAGAAATTATTATATTAAAAATGATAATGAGTGATATGTTTGTATACTATATTATTAAAATGTAATATTACAGTATTTAGAACTCCTTTGTAATCCCTTGTCATACATACCATGTCATACTTTGTGTTGTGTAATTTATAAATGGCCCCTCAGTGGTGAACTCGGTCCTTACTGTATATGAAGAGAGTTGATGTACTTAATGAGCTGTTCAGTTTTTTGATTAGTCAATAGTCTTTATGAATAACACGAGAGGGAAAACTATGAGGATTCAATGTCTGATATAGAAGAATTGATATATATTTTTTATGTATTTTTTTTGATTTCTAATAATTAACTAGCTAAACTTTATTTTATAAAGGTTTTTTTTGACTCTACTTTTATTAATCACTTACACAAACACAGCTAAAGCCTCGCGGACGTAATATTAAATATTTAAACACACGAATATAGTCAGTAGGTTTAAATACCCTCTACGCTGTATCCGCACACAGCGTTATGCTAATTTCAATTTACAAAAGATTACAAAATTGTTGTATTAATAATTTCATATCGTTATTCATCCACATCAGGCACTATTACGACCTGGTAGATTCGACCGGCACATTCTAATAGATCTTCCCACGCTACAAGAACGCGAAGAAATATTCGAAAGGCATCTTAAAAGCATCGTGCTGGAGAAGCTACCCAATTATTATGTTAAACGGTGAATATATTTTATTAATAATAAATAATTATATTTAAAGGTATACCTATAAATTTTATCACTTTAATTTGAGGTTGTATTTAAAAAAAATTGTAACTGTTCATAGTAGCGTAGTGATATAATTTATTGTAAGATATATTTTATCATTAAATGGCACATATCCTTTGTAATTTAAACATAAAAAAAATAAATAAAGCCCTGTATTATTTAGTTTGGCGTACCTAACGCCGGGGTTTAGCGGCGCGGACATAGCGAACGTGTGCAACGAGGCGGCGTTGCACGCAGCGCGATACAAACAGACTATAGTGAAGGCAGCTGACCTCGAATACGCCGTTGAGAGAGTTGTCGGTAAGTTAAATCGAGGAAAATTACAATTTATTTGTTTACTTTTACATCTTCACGCTGTATCCCGCATATAGCAGGATAAATAGATTAAACCAGTACATATTAGTATACCCAGCTCCCAACTTCGCCTAATTTTCGAGATATTGCGTGTTGTGTTGTTGGGTAGCGAAACTTAACGCCGTGCTTTGTTGTCTTACGAGAGTGAGGAAATAAAAATAATATATTCTCTCGGTGGCGATCGAAACCACAACGGTCGCGTTTACAGCCAGACCCTGTGCCGTTGGCCGCCATGACGGTCTGTGGAAAATATGTATTTCATACAGCGTAAGGTTTTTATAAATAAATATTCACATGATCCACTATTTAGTTTAAAATGTACATAGAATTATGAATTGACAGGTGGTACAGAAAAACGAAGCCACGCGATGTCGCCGGGGGAAAAAAAGATAGTCGCATACCACGAGTCCGGCCACGCCCTGGTCGGGTGGCTGTTGGAGCATACAGACGCACTCCTGAAAGTGACTATAGTGCCTAGGACTAATAAAGCACTGGGTTTCGCACAATACACCACGTCTGATCAAAAGCTGTATTCGAAGGAAGAAGTAAGTAGTAACTTTGAAATTACATTAAAGTTTATTAGATTTGTGTATTTGATATTAGGTTGGCAGGGGGAACCTGGGAATGTGGTGACACAGAAAGACACTCCGTGACCAATTAAAACACTTTTGTTTCTTCCTTTCCGCTGAATTCTCGAGATATTGGGAAAATGGAAAAAATAAATGTTTTTCCGCGGGTGGGGGGAATACTATAGGAACGCACTACCGTCTAGCTTAGTGACACGCTTGTGCTCCTGCGCCACGATGACCTATTTTATGGTCTACTTTGGTTAGCCTGCTTTTTCACTGTTATATATTAAAATACTTCAATACATTCTATCGCGACCACGAGTGAGAATCAAACCCACAATATTTTTTTATTTTTGTTATTTAGGTAATTTATTAACTTATTTTGATATTGTGTCAGTTGTTCGACCGCATGTGTATGGCGCTGGGCGGCCGGGCGGCGGAGGCAGTCACTTTTAACTCCATTACCAGCGGTGCTCAAAATGACTTGGAAAAAGTCACCAAAATTGCCTATGCACAGGTTACGTATATTTATTATTTATATGTGAAGGTAAAGAGATTTTAGAAATCTCTTTCGAAAAATCTATTAAAATAATGACAAAGTGTAACAATTTGTTAATTTGTATTACCATAACGCTGTATGTCACATCTTGCAATGTAGGAAGAGGGAATCTAGTGATAAGACACTTCGAACTCCACTTTTCGACACATTTTGTATTGCTCCTCTAATTGGGGATCGAACACACAACCGTCGCGAACACACAATTTGTTAAATATATACATATAATTAATGCAACAGCACTCTCATTCAATCAATAGTTCAAATTACCAAAATAAAATAGAAAACATAATAGCAAAATATTAATTATTATCTTTATAATTGAACAGGTGCGAGTATACGGCATGTCTCAGACAGTGGGTCTCGTATCATTCCCAGACCTCAAAGACAGAGAGAAAAGTCCTTTCAGTAAAGCTTTAAAGAATTTAATAGATATGGAAGCCAAGAAGTTGATAGCGAAGGCGTACTATCGTACTGAGGAACTTTTGAGGCAAAACCAGGATAAACTTAAGATTGTGAGCACGGCTTTTATATCTCGTTTGTAGCAGGTTATGCAGATGATGAAAATTGTCGAACGGAGAGGATTCGGACGGAGGATTTCGAGATTGTCTTGTTTGTAAGGAAATAAAAATATGAAATCAATCCCCCGAATCCATAACCGTCGCGTTGCTTCGCAGACTCTGTACCACTGCGCCTCGACGACGTGTATATTGCGATTCGATAATTATTTTTTTATCTTCATCCATTTTTTTTATATTAACTTTTTTATTTATGAAATGATTGAAATAAAACAAACACACAAAATGCAATTGTGAAAACAGCATTAAAATCGCCGTTTCTGATATTAGCGTGAACACAGCCAACAGACAAACCGACAAACATACCAACTTTTTAAAATTCTTATTTTCATTTCTATTACATTGATAAATGCCCCCAATTATAAAAATAACCTCTATATTGCAGCTAGCTGAGGAATTACTCAAAAAGGAAACATTAAACTATAAAGATGTCGAAGCAATATTAGGGCCACCGCCATATCCCGGTAAAAAGTTTATAGATCCCGTGGAGTTTGAGACGGATTTGAGGACTATGGAGAATGCCGCAACTCCTGATGACTCTGGAGCTGCTGGCGCCCCTTCGGCCAAGCCCGAACCTGGCCTTTAAATGTAATATAGCACATACAAATACGTATATGAGAATATAATATAGAATCAGTTGTTAACGCTTGGTTTTATTTTTATACCTTTAAATATAATCTTTAAGTCGCCCCATTTTCGAAACTTTGCGTAGTGAGCGTGGTAATTCAACGACGCGCTTTTTCTTAGTACTAGAAGAAATGAAAATAATCTATTTCCGTGAGTGGGAATCGAACCCACAGCCGTCGCATTTACAATAAGACGCTGCGCCCATGCGCCATGTATTTTGTAATTATTGGTTATATTTATTATATTACAGTTATATAGTTTAAGTTACAAATAAATTATTATGTTTGAGCATTGCGAATGAATTGTTACTATAATTTGTATAGCATCTGAATTGGTTATAAATTAAAAAAAACTTGGACATGTTACCTCCACCACCGCCACCAATATTACCACTAAGTTGCAGATGCTGTTTTGTAATTAAAATATATGCAATAATGAAGGTGCTTCTTATACGAGGATACAAATAAGATTAATACTTATCTGCAAAATACGCTACGTTCTGAATTTAGCGAATTCAAATATTTTTATTTTCAACTTTTTTCAACATATCCTGCTTTGCGATGGATTTTTTAATATACATTTATTTTACGCGTGTTTTTATTTTATTTATGATATTTTTTGGTTTTCAGAGATTTTTTCATAGTAAAGCGTTATGCTATTTTTGCATACGGAGAGCATAGGGACGTTAAAGGAAATATGCAATAAAATACCCGGCAAGCGCGAGTCCGACCGACATACTGAAAACCGTCGGTCCCGTACATAAATTTAGCTTAGCCAGCATAGACAGCTTAGCTTAGCCAAAGCCTTTCCATCTGATACCTCACTTGAACTAGCGGGTTTAATATCAAACTTTACCCCCTTTTAAAGCTATAATTTTTTAGGATATAACCACAAATGATTATTTTTCAGATTTTTTCCTGAACAAGTACTGCCTGTAGATGCTAGCTGCAAATTTCATAGATATAAACGGCCATATCATTATTTAATATGCGACCTAATTACCGAATTAGTAGCAGTAGCATATTGGATTTCTTCTTTATTTTCGTTGCACACGGTGGTATTCCCGAGGTATCCATAGATGACAAATCGGCCAATGCACTGAAAACTTAAAATAAGCATTATTCGCCTACATAATGTATCCTCGTTTACCTTTTCAACGTGACATTGAGCTTCTTAGAGCCCTTGTTTCTTACTTTCTCTGAACTTTTTACCACTATTTTTTTTATTTGAACAGATTCATTAAAGTCAGTTCATTAAAAAAAAAGTTATCCTCATTTGAATGAATTCAAAACATTAGTTTGCCTGCGAATATTATATAGCAATCTAATCTATATCAATACTTATACAAATAATGTATAATTGTTTGTAATAAACCTGGTTTTTGTACTTGACTTTTTTAACTATCTGAACAGTTACAGTTCAACTTTAGCCCAATAGATGGCGCTGTGCATATAATTTTCTAAGTCGTTCTAGTAAGATTTTTAGCTAAAGAATGACATTCGAAACAACTTGGTTATTCGACTGTTGAGAAAAATATATATTTTTAAACTACTATTGTTCATAGTACAAACAATAAAGTAAACAAAATTGAATTGTTGGTGAAGATTACATTATAACAAATAAGTCTTCATAAATCATAACAAATAAGTTTCAAGTCAATTTATTCAACACAGAGATGACAGAGATAAAGAACTTGATCTTTAAAGATCTATGTATTTATACATAGATTCTGCGGTTCGTTCGTTTGTTTGAAATAAATCTATATAAAAATGCCTAAAACGTCCCTTCTACGTGTAATAATAATGTATGTAAGTAATTTAACTAATTTAAAAACTGTACCGGAGTTAATTTGCTATCATTACAGTTATTTTACGAAGAATATTATGAATCCTTCAAATATATAATTTAACATTTAAGGCTGTTTCTAGCCTGTAAATTAAATTATTCACTGACATCAGCACATTTAGCACAGTTATAAAATGATGGTAAAACGTACTGATACAGATACGGCGTTCATCGATTTATAAGACGTTATCACGCCAAAAGAAAATTTATAAATTGCTAGTGATTTTATTGAAAAAATATGACTTTATAATGTCGTTACAAAGTATATACAACAAAAAAATCGGTGATAATCAAATTACATTCCCTTCCATGTTTTTATCTGTTATGTCTTACATAGTACCAATAGATGGCGTAAACTTTCCACTTATCTCAGGAACGCTTGGAAACATTGAGTTGAAATTTAAACCATATGTTCAGATCAACGGTCCTATGATTTCATAAAAAAATGTTTTTCTTCATTTATTGAATAAAATCAAAAAAATCTGAAAATTATACATATGTACTTAAATTTCAAAATTATTGGCCATAAAATGGGGGAAAAATTGGTATTAAGTTCAAGTGAGATATCAAATGAAAGGCTCTGGCTAAGCTTAGCTTGAATTTCAGAAAAGGCTCGATCAAACCCTCCAATTTTTGTACAGTATCCTCAGTGGGCGATTCAGACTCGCGCTTCACCTGTTTTTTTTTTACTTTTTCATAATTCGGAGGAATCATAAATAAAACACAATTAAGAGAAACAATTTTATTCACAATCAAGACGATAAGACACGGAGTAAACACCGATTGTCGAAAAATTTTATATAATTATATAAGTGGGTATATCAAGAAGGTACATATGAACATTAACATTACACTAAAAATATACAAACGTGTACAATAGATAAAGGGAGAAGTCCTATCGAGGGGCTACTTGAATAGTACGTATCAAACAAATAGCAGTCTTTGAATGTAAAACATTACAGGTCAACCCTTGTACATCATCACCCATATATTATATATAGATAATAAAATCCTGTTACAAAAAGTTTAATTCGAAAGTATGTCTGTATGAGTATTAGCCCGTCCTCCATACGAACCTGAGGACTTATATAATACTAAAGATGTATAAAATAAATTGAACATAGAAAAATGAAACAGAATTTAAAGATAATAAATGTAAAAAAGAAATGAAACAAAAAAATAAGAAAAAAAATACATTTATTTTATAAATAAACGTAAGTACGACTTGATATCAAGTGCTTACAATAAACTTCCCTAAAGTGTCATTTATCGCGCAATAATCTTTCGCGATTTGCTACTTTACACACTTAAATATAATACTGCACACCGCTTTTTAAGGCCTGCTTCACACAGCAGTTCATCTAGTTTATTTTGTTATACAAAAAAAAAAATCGACACGTTGTTGGTCACCTTTATACGGTAAAGCTAAAGAGAAACTAAGTGGATAAGGAGTTTTTGTATAAACTTGATGAACTGACGTGAATACAGGCTTTTGCTTATAAAGATTTGAATATAATGCACGTTCCATTGAGCGATTTTAATAGTTAAACTAAAATATATTGCCTCATAGTGATTTTTTTATTTTTTTTAATATCGACTAGAAGTGTTTCTGTTTATAAGTAGTGGAAAAATAGTGCAAATTGAATTAAATTATATATCGTGTTTTTTTTATTTATTCACAAAGGCTTCCAAAGTAAGCCAACGTATGATAATACACGAAATAGTCCAGTTGCAAAAAAGAGCCACTACTAAAATTTCTGTATGCATTACACCTTAGGAGCGTATTTATAAATCGCTCTCAACTCTGAGATCGATCTTGAGATGCTGTTTTCATTTATAGATATATAACGGACCTTAGTGTACAAGCAAGCATGAAATATCCATTTCAATATGATTTATCTACAGCACGGAGCGAATTGTTAATTTGACAAGCATACGACGTCTCTACATATGTATGTAAAAGATGTTGGTAAAAAAATGTTATCGTATTCCCGTTAATGTTAAAAGTGTAAAAGTCGATTAAGAAATTCTATTTTTTTTTTCAGTTTTTAATTTTAAATAACATAAATACTCGGGTAAGAGTTTAAGACTTTTGGTACCAGGATATTTTTTTTGAAACATCAATTATTTCCCTCAAATTAATTTAAGAATTTTTAAATTCAAACGATTTACTTAGTAGAATAACTTTATATTATTTTAGATTTATTAAAAGTAATAAACATTCTTAACATTTTTAAAGTGTTATTCCACACTTAGGAAAGAAAAATACTTACGGCGCGGATTCGACTCCCGCTACGTTTAAATTTTTATACGTACAGTAATGTACAGTTGTATACTTTCAAAAATATTTTTTTAATGTTATCAAATAGTAGTTTTAGTATAAAAATATGGCCACTGTAGTTTCATATGCGTTTTTGATGAACTTTTATACAAGTGCAGACTGCAGATCGCTAAATGGAACGCACCGATAGACTAATATAATATATTTAATTTAGTATCTACGCTTTCAAGCGTATTTTTTATGAGATAAAACCTTAAAATAAAAAAAAAAAATAAAATTAATTGCCTCTCAAATGTTTGTGCTGGTGTAAGGGAACACAAAACTCTTATTAAAATTATTATCCTATTAAAAGACATGGATGCTGAAGGCTTCCGGGAAATGAGAATAACTTCTCACGGCACTGAAACGCTTCATATAAAATAGTAAAATATTCAATAAAATTTCCTTTAAAAATATTCCATCCGACAGCGAAAAACAAAGTGAAGAATTAAGAAGAGAACAGTATTATTTCAAAAGAAAATTTTATATATAATTTGTACGTTATATAAATGTCATGGGATATTATAATGTCATAGTTCGATTGCCCTTGTAAGTGAGAGTGATCATTTATCGTCACGGTAAGAAATGAGTTGTTTTTGTTTTTTTTTTGTACAATCGATCTATAAATGTGAACATTATAACAATTTCGAAGAAGCGATACCTTATTTGCATCCTTAGATAATAATAGGAGCAGCGGTTTTGTCCACTGATATCTGATTCTTCAGTTTACTCTAACATTCGTTTACAATATCCATACACATATATATTTAAAAAATATTATACAATTATTAATGCAATTTAAATTGGGTATAATGTATAATAAGAGGAACAGTAAAGGTGAAGGTAGAAGCTATACGTCAAACAGGTAATTTTCACAAGGGTTGATAGCTAGCAAGAAACAACTTTAAACATTAGATGATACAAAGATAAAATACAGTAAAACAGTTATAACGATAGTAAATACATTTAAAGAATATTATTTTATAAGATTTATTATATTGGACCCGATTTTAGACTATGAACAAGAAGCTTCAGAAATGAAAGAGAGCTTCAGTACGTTACAAGTATTACAATTTTCGGTAAGAATTTGAGAAAGAAGTAGAAAAATCCAAAATCGGGTGTATTTCTAGAGTTAAGTAGGTAAAATTTGCAACGACACGATCTACGACAACATTCAATTGTAATTGCTATCGGATTTTATACTGGGGCCATAAACGACATTGGGGACATGTCATCCATAAAAAACATCAATGTTTCACTACACCCATTTTACATGTAAGTATATAGACAACATCGATTAGTACCTGATTCCAAAATATTCATAATATACTTATAATAATACATTTTGTATCGTTGACATTTTGAACGTAGTAAGGTGCTAGGTATGTATGTACACTCTCTACTCTATTTTTTTTATAGAAACCATTACAATTAAAGCTGAAAAGTGAAATTCAGATTTATATAAATGTTTCATGATTCCTATGAGATACATACAATATATCAAGAAAAGCGTGGTGAAGTGAAACGTAAATTTGTTTCATAAAATGGACGAAACTTAAAACTAAAATACTAAATAATATTAAATTTAGATCACTTATAATACACAAATAAATTATACAGTAGAACATTGAGCATTTAGTGTCTCTAGAGGCTAAGTTAAACAATATTTACAGGATAAAAAGTCACTTGCGAATTTTCCTCCAAGTAACAACCTGGCTGTCGGGCAGGTTGACTACCAGCGTATATTGAAAGTTGCCCATCGTACATTGTATGTTAATGTACTAACATTAAATAATTACAAGATAATCTATTAATAATATATAGAATTAAATGACTTATTTGTGCTTCATTTAAACCAAGGCAGTAGATATAAGAAAATATAAATGTGCACATTGTGCTTTATTTGAGACGATACTTTTTATCTAATATAGTGACGTAGTGATTGATTAGGACTTGAACCGTTTAGATTTGGATTGTAAATGAAGCGCAACGATACACGCGAGGAGAACTGGTTAAATATATAATGTATATAAAAAAAATACAATGTATTTAATTATTTTTAACAACATTTAAAAGATTTCGTATGTCGTACAGTAAATACCTATTGCAACACACATAAAAACCCTATTTATTATTCCATATATAATGTACTCTATAATTATTTTATAACGAGTAAACATGATGATGGACATTATTTTTTTTTGGCTTTGTATATTAACTTTTATAACAAATAATTTAATTACATATTACATTTAATTAATCTTTTAAATATTTCCACTGAGCAAGGCAGGCAGTCCATTCTCTCTCCCCAATTATCTTTCAAACCGATGCGTCGAATTTCAGACCCACTTTTAGTCCATTTTAAACACCGTGGAGAAAAAAATATTGTTTACTCTACTTTTAAGAAAACGTATAAGAAAAAGAAGGTAGCGTAATTTGAACACATTCCTTTTGGAAACCGTCCAAGATGCGCGGGTTCAAATTCCGCTACGTTACATTTTCTAATAAATATTTTTCTTTCCCAAGTGTGGAATGACACTTCAAAAATTATAAAAATATATCTAAATCAAACTCGAACCTTCCCATAAGTATCCTTTCTAACAAATGCTCTACTCAGAGGAAATTTACCTCTAAATATATGATCAATATACTGCTAGAATTATAAAATTACTTGTGACTTTGTGTCTAATACTTTTAATATAATATAATTAATACACAATGACAATACAATTATTTCATTAACAAATGGTACCACAATATACACGTTAAGCTCACTCGTACTGAGCTTGTTCTTATAGGTACAATACATACAACGGGATTTCGTTAAAATATGACCCCAGTTGAAATAATCAGATTTTTTTTTGTATTTTGAAATATATTTACAGTAGGTACTTACAGAAGACATAATATTTTAATGCCAAATAATATAATGACTGGATGTGTTCATAGATATGTTTAAACATGACATTTCAATTTAGATATTAAAGTGGGTAATACTGAATAAGACGTACAATAGAACTTTTAATTAATAGTAAGTTTACACGCTTGGCAATCCTCGGTGTCCACCAACACAAGCGTGTGAACGAGATGTTTGGATTGTCGCCCATCCGTTTTTGAGCATACTTCAAAGGTAGTTGTGCGGCAAGTGCTTTTGAGGACACGTTGACGCATGTTCAGTCTCTCTCATGAGTTTGAGCCGAACGAACTTGTTTTGCTGTGCAATATTATAATAATTTACAACCAAATAAATAGTTTAATAGAATTGCACTACCTACTGGCTAATTTTTTATAGAAGCCAAGTAATAAAACACAATAATATATATGGATAGTAAATGAGCTAAAATTTACAAAACATTATTTTTATTATACTATATCCTTTCTTTTCAAAGTCTTAAGTATGCATAAAATTATTATTATTTCAATTTGCAAATTAATTTTATTTTATATATTTAACAAAAGTAATATCTACTACTTTCATGTCTGTTTTAAAGTGCAATTGACATTGATCGATTCTCTGCCGAACGTTTAGCTTCTTTGGCTTTTTTTATAATATAAAAATATGTCAAATCAGAATATGTCTTCAGTTGAAAAGAGCTGGAATAAAATTATTAGACGTAGATGTCTAAATAGACATCTACGTCTGCCATGCTTGCCTGTCGGAAATATACTGACGCACTCGGAAGCGTGCAAATGGCATTTAAGCGTTTGGGAGCTGCAAAGATTTAGCTTGTGAACGCTCGCCGCAGCTTGACAAGCGTGTAAGCGTAACATAAAATCTTACGAAGAAGGACTTATACCTATGACTATAATTTTATCAAACAAATTACTTACATTAATTATGAGACTCTTCTCCATTAACAAAATAATGTTTGTATAGTATTTTTCCCTCTATATATTATTTATGATTTAGCAAATAAAATGCAAGCATACACACCTATAAATGAACATAATTCCTTAAAATAATAACAAAGTTTTAAATAATTTGTACTAAAACGTTAAAAGAACGATGTTACAACAAAGGTGGCGTCGTTGTTGGGAGACCTGCTCGGTAACCAAGGACGACAGCACTAGCGCGTATTATTTGGGATTTTAACAATAACTATTTATATATGTAAATGAAAATTATGTTGACATGATAATTCATTAATATGTTGTATACATGCTTAAACATTTTAGGAAAATGTTATCTGTGTTTGTGTGTCAGAGATAATTTATCATGTATGCTTAATCTTGGCTAGGGCTAGATATTAAGCGCGTATTGTCGCTTAGTTGATTTCCGAATCCATTTTGTTAATAAGACGAAATACCTGAAAGAAAGTTTTAAATTACTACCATTTGTTTTTCTGTCATAATGCGAAAGTAAATCTATAAGCCAAACATTTTATAAGAATAGTGTCACATGCCCTAATAAAAGAACCATCAGTGTCATTCGAAAAAAAAAACATAAATACAAACATGCCTTGTAAACTTAATATTTAGAATCAAAATAATATTATAAGAACTACTGTTAGTTAAATTATATAGAAAACAAAACATGCATAAATCATTTCAACAATGTTAAAAGTAAAAACATACCATTTAAGGCAAAATGTAAAAATAAATATTAGAAACAAATAAAAACATCGATTTAGCACCTGTAATCACCTCAACGGGGAGCGAACTTCGGCGCGGCAGCAGCTGCGCGCGTTCTTGCACGGTGCTGGTCTTGGAGAACCACTGCTGGCATGAGACCAGGGGACCCTGTTTCCTGCGCGCACCGTTCACGCTGTGCCGCGCGACGGCGTGTGCAACCAGGCTCCTGAGCTCGCCGCCGGCCGCTGCGCCGGGCGCGGGCGCTGAGCCCCGCCGCCGGCCCCAGCACTCCCGCCCTGTTAGAGTGCGACGTACTATTTTCGGTATCACGTGCGGTGACGTCTCGCGTATCCTCTTATCCTTTGGCGGTGCTGCTGGAATTTCATATTAAAATCAATAAAATAATAATATTATTTGTCTAAATACTATTTTTTATAATATTCTACAAATATACATAAATATGAACATTATATTTTATTATTTAAGAACTTACCAAGTGCCAAAACGTCAGCCGGCATAGATTTCCTACGTTGTAAGAGTTGACCTGTGCATTGTAGTTGCACAGCTGTCAAATTGTCGCGTAATTGACTTCCAACTACAGCTTGATCTCGCTGAGCGTTAAGCTTCATCAACATAAAATCGTCCATATTAAGAAAAGCAGAATATTCAGTTACGTCTACAGAAGCGTAATCGTATTCAGTCTTTTCAGTCTTTCGGTCTTTTTTAAACAAATCGGGAATAGCCTTATCAGTGGCTGGATATATCGTATCTTCATTGCTAGTGTACCTAGGGCGGCAGAGAGCGTGTGTTCGGGCGATAGAATCTAACGGTGGGAACGTTTGTTGTCGGACCAATTTCCAGGTGCCGCCTTCCTTAAGGGCAGTATTTAGCCGTGTTGCTTGAATTGGGGTTGTAATCGAAGCTATTGTTGAATCCGGTAGAAGTTTTTCAGTGCTTAGAATTCTCTCCGCATCATCCTCTAATTCACATTGATCGCCAAGTTGAGAGTGGATAGAATGTTCACTACCCATTAATGTGGCGATTTCTCTACCGTGTAAATCACCTAAGAGAGAACTACGACCTTTCTCTTTATATTTAAATTTAGTGTCTTGAAAAACGTTTAGTGGCACGGAGAATCTGCGCAATTGTTCTTTAAAACCTAGAGGTTTTGTAGGATTTAGGGAACTCCTTCGCAACGGCAGCAACGGCTCTGAGCTGTCCGATATATTCGTTCCAGAACAAGTTTCAATTTCATCATAAATAATGTCTGCGTCAGATACCTCAGTTTTAGTTTCTTCTGCCAGCTCTTGAGCAACGAGCATTTCCCATTTGCTTTGATTATACAACAGATTCTCTAGCATTTGTGTGGAGAGATCATTTTGTAGAAATCGATGCCATTCAGAGATGAGAGGCGCAGCTACGAACTTGAAGAACCCTGCACAGAGACGAAAACACTTTATTTTTAAAATATTTACATAAATTGTTATATGATAATTTGACAAAATATATAAAAGTATTAAAAATATTATCTTTTCTTCCAATTAAATTATTAAATAAAAATTTGATATATTAAATGTTGTACCTGTCTGTATCTTCGGTATGGAAGTCGTGTGACGGTCGCATAGCGCAGTTACGGGCAGATTGAGTCTCCGCTCATAGTCGCCTTGACGAAAGAATTCTTCACACACCTTCAAGCTCCATTTTCTACTAATCTCCCAAGGCCGACATGGATTCGATATGTCCGCACATTTTAGAGCTATTTGTAGAACTAAATGGCGATGTTCACTTTTTCTCATGTCTAATGTATTTGTGTCCAGATGGGCCTGTTAAAGAAGTATGCGTTTTTATTTTGAGTTTTATTAATTTTACAGGAAAACATGTCGCAAATTACTATAGATGTCTGGCTATAAAATGAAGAGACTGCGGGCCTAGAGGGCCATAAAAGGGTGGGGAAAAGAACAAGTAGTGCGTTGGGTATCTGAAAATCTTCTCTATTCGCATACCGTGTTTGTCATTATTATAGTATCTGTGCAGTAGCGGTTAGAAACGAGCGTGTTTTTTTCTAGTACCTATGTGTAACAAAAAACAACAACCAGCAACGTATCAATCTTAAATTTCGTTTCGTTTCGTTAAATTTGTTGTCGTTAAAGTTGCAAGAAGCTTATGAGAACCATTCTCTATCTCATGTGCGTGTTTTTTTAAGTGGTGGGCTTCAATGAGTGCTGAAAGAGCACGGAAGAAGACCAGCACCCAGGAAAACAAGAAAAACAACTTCTGCAACAGTCACTAAAAACCAAATCCAAATTGTGCGTGCATATCGTCGAATGAGCATCTAGATGTTCGCAGAGGCTATAAACACCAATAAAGAAAAGGTTAAAAAAATTACACCACTGTAATTACATTTGTTGAGGCCAAACAACGTGCTATCTGTAAAGCGGTATTTGGCTGAAAAACTCACTCCAGTGCTCGAAAACGCGCCGTACTCGCCACATTTGGCACCATGCGACTTTTTTTTGTTTTCGAAGATAAAATCTGCGTTGAAAGTGACCCGATTCGAATCGATGGAAGCGGTAAAGCAAAAAAGCAAAAAATATCAGAGCTCCTAAAGGCTCTAACCGAAGAAAATTTCCAGTACTTCTTTGGTCAATGGAAAAAACTTATGGAAAGGTGTGTGGAGAGGGGATTCGAATGTAGCATCTAGCAGTTCTATAATTCAGATACTATTCACTAACAGGTTTAACTTTGTAAACTTAGATATTTTAACATTAGGATATGGTATATGCTTGTAAAAAAAATTAAGTGGGTCAGCACATACATTCATGAATATGTTCAATTAGTGTGTTTATTTTTAATTATTGTAAACAAACATTTTTTATACATTATAAGACATTTTATACTTAATTATATTTAAATTAACAAATATAACACTATAAGTCGTATACATACATATGTCTGTATGTAATGTAATTTATCACGCCAGATTTGTAAAATATCGCTAAGATTTAATGCCTAAGAAACTAGGGTAAAAAAGATGTTTTTATTGTATACATAGCCCACTTTCTCAATTTAGAATTGCTTAGAGTATGCGTACCGATTGATAAACATCTCGCACACAATTTTTAGGCTACAGCATTCTTATCTGATAAAATATATAACAGATGGCGGCAACCATTAATGAGAAATATATAATCGTGTTGAGGCAGTTGCATACAGGACACCGTTGTGTTAAGATTTTTAAAATAAACAAAAATTACATTTTAGTTTATAGCTTATTATATGTTTATGTTTAGGCACTAAAAGCCTTTATATACCTGTGATATCTATAAGCGTAATATACACCTATAAATTATACAGATTATAGTGGCTTATCCATACTTATATTATAAATTAGAGCTCTGCTCGTCTGTCTGAGGCACAGTCACGACAAAACCACTCATCCATCATTTTTTTATATTTCTTTTTATTTGACATGCAATTTATTGTCCAACATGTTAATTACAACCGTTGCTGAGAAACTCGACAAACTCTAATATATTCAATATATTACAATATTTTTTATGGTTTGTGCAGGAATTACGGGCAATACGCTCAGTTTTTTTTAACATTCGTTTCGTGTATAAAAACAATTAAATTTATAGCGAACCCGCGAGAGCTAAATGAGCCAAAGTATTGAAGGTGTTCGCAAGCGCCGATTGACAAGACGCAACATGACGTTTTTTAATGTTTAATATTTAAGTCATTTTAAAAGATATGAAAAAATAAAAATAGATCTTTTTTTAAATAAAAAATGTTGATGTGACTCATTGTGTAGTTCAAACGGGCGCAGCCGCGAGCGTGTCGCTTGTATGTTATATGAATCAAATCAGATAAGTAAAACTCGGTTTTATCTCGTATAGTTTTAAAAACTGTAGTTCTCCTTATTATTTGATAATAAAAAATATAACAAATAAACTAATAACATGGTACAATTACAATTTCTTAACTTACTAAATATAGTACGAAGTAATCATAAAAAAAATCATTTTTATTTGATTATTTAAATATATAAATTAGGTGAAATTAAACTTTGTTTAGTAGCTAATAAATGACGAATTAGGTTAATAGATTAACTTACCATATAATTGTGGTATTTAGAGGTGGTCATTTCCAACTACTTTTACACCACACGGTATGGTTCAAGGGGTTTGTTTATACTTTTTGTTTTTGATAGTAATTATTCTAGCATATATATATATATATATATATATATATATATATATATATATATATATATATATATATATATATATATATATATATATATATATATATATTGTTTTAAAGATTTATTTATTTATGTATACATTACACTACAAATGCAAATAGAAGTAAAGTTACAACTTCGATCTAGTAAATGTACATAACTAAAGGCGGTCTTATCGCTAATTATCGATTTCTTCCAGGCGGTTGAGGACAGGAGTTAAAAATATATAGTAGGCGCAAATACATATACAGAGTGTCTTTGCCATCACCCTTTTACATGAAACCACAGTTTTAACTACTTTAAAAAACTTAATACAATTAAAACAATAGATTTTTTCAAAAATTATAAAGTGATTTTTTGAAACAAAATTAGAAAAAATAACTTTTTCAATTTAATCACAAAATTTTATATTTTAATGAAATACAGTATGGGTTAATATTGTGAAATGTAAAAAAACACCCGAACTGTTGAGGTAATTTGGTTAATTTCTTAGGTTTGAAATATTTTACCCTATATGCTCCCGTAAATGTTCCCGTAAAAGAAGCGCAGACGCTTACATCCTGTATGTTCAATCATAAATAATATTTTATCTTAATATAATAAATGTAATACACAAATATTTATAAAATAGTAAAATATCTACATAAAGTAATATAATATACTAATACATCATTTTATTAATAAAATAACGTATAAATGTATTAAATAAATAAAGTAAATGGAAACAATTAATTTTTTCATAATGCAAAGTTCTTAAAAATATATTCTTTAACAGATTTTGCCTAATAGGAAGTGGCAAGTCGTTTTAAAAAGTTATCGCGTGTACCACCATAAAACTTACTGGCGTAAGTAGGTATTCTCAAGGTAAGATTCTCAGAGGATCTCAATCTACTTTTTTTTTTGTATGCGCTTCTAGAATTTCAAACATCTTCCTTAAATAAGGAGAAGATTTATAAGGTAAATAAGGTAAATAAAAAAAATCACACAGTACAGAATTGAAAGTATACGTAGATTCCGTCGACAACGCATAGAGAGGCACTTGAGCTTTAAATGAAATTCGGATACATGATCACACTTGCGTTAGTTAAATATGAATCGAATTGGAAGATTTTGAAGTCGCTCAAGTTTCTTTACATAGTCCTCGGTTAAGTTAGCTTTTAGCTTCGTCCGCATAGTCGAGAATTGAGAGGAGAAGAGAGCTTGCTAACATAACTTTGGTGGGAATAGGTTTACTAGGACGCAGAATTTATTTGCTTACATTTGTCATCTGTACGGACCACGATAGCGTTTGGTCTCGGGAGTTTCGGGGTCAATAATTGCAAAAAAACTGCTTACGTAATACTTGAACGACCCCTAATGTGACGGTTGTGGGTTCAATTTTATTTATTCGCTGTGGTAACGAGGCAGAACGGACGTAGAGTTCCGCCACTCAACATACAATTCAGCCTCGAAATTGCATAGCATACATAATTATAGTACCTACCCATACGTATTATTTGGAACTGCAGAAACTCTCTAGTACATACTGGTGTATTATATATTTTTTGTGAAACTTAATATCGTAGAATGTTGCTGTAACACGCAAAATTCTATTATGAAAATATTTCGTCACCATAATGATATAGGTACCCTTTGCAAATCTGAAGGAAGTGATTGATGCTAATTTTTGTTACCATCGTGCCAATAGAATGCCTTGAACACGCTCACGAATGAAGAGGTAAACATTTTTGGGGAAATTGATTTGTATAAGCAACCAAGATTGGTTTCGCATACCACCGCAGGACTTGAACGGAGGGCTTAGCGGCGGTTATTAAAGATTTTTTCACTATAATATTTTGTTGTAATTCTACAGATTGATAAAATATAAAATTATATGAATGGAACTGTGTAATGAAATGTCAACTTTATAGTAATCTATGTTATTTTAAATAAAATATCTTTCTTTTTCTGATTTTCAGAAAATATTATAATATATTTGAATTAAGACTTTATTCAGAAAATATTTTTGTGGTCACTGATATAATTATGTCACGGGTCAAAAGTTATGTTTTAATTCTATATTAGTGGCAATATTGTTTGCGTGGAATTTATGGTCGGGCTACTTCCATAAAAACCCGTTGTTATTGAAACTTCAAGGCACTCCATTTTAAATTTTCCTCTAACATTTGAGTCACAGCGTTTTAAGTTAAAACTCAACGCTACGGTTTGCGTTACGGGAGCAGGCAAATAAAACCGATTCAAATATATTTATTTATATGAGATATCAATTCATATGCCAATCAATTAGTCGATGTAGTACTATACTGCCGGGATAGTATAAAGTTTCATTATTTTTTGTTTGTCATTTTAAATTATTTATAATACTGAACTGTTATGGTTTGATCATCCGATATTCAATATTTATATGTAAACGATAAACGCTCCTCCAGCTCAACAACCTTTATTAAAGGCGCATTCAATTATATTTTCTATAATAATAAAAAATATCTTGCGTCGTAGCGGTAAGCTTTTTTAGATTACCTATATGATATAACGATGTTCGGGTGTTACTTCTTTGTCAAATTTGAGCGTGAATTTACTTAACTTTAACACCTGAACGTCGTTATATCGTATATTTAAATCTTAATTTACGCGTTTTATAATATTAGTGTATATAATAGTATAGCTATTATCCCTCGCCGCCCGCTGACATTAGTGAGACGCACGACGCGACGACTTACGCTCGCTCATCTATTAGCTCTCCCGTATTTTAAAACTGTACTGGCATCTAAAATATATCCATTTTATTGATACATTGTAAAAGCCAAATTTGTTCTATATAAAACGTACAACCCCTCTTACGCATTTAATTGAATAAGGAATAATACTAAATTATTTAAAATAATTTCGAAAATATAATATTATTGTAATTTCTTTTCAGTTATCCCAGTTTTACAACATCTTCGATAAATGGGCACTCTAAATCCAAAATAGAAATAATTTCTCAAATCGAACCAATAGTTATTAATAGGATTAATATACAGGACGTCCAACAAAACAATTTTTCCTTTTAATAATAGTACTATTTAAATAATAATTATTATTTACCTCTAAATAATAATTATTTTATAAAATACATCAGGAGTGGAAGTTGTCAAAATCAAATATAGCATAAACCCTGCCCAGACCTATAAGCAACACAACAAAAAAAAAATCATTCAAATCCGTACAGTATATAGTAAACACAGACATTTGTTTAAAATAATAAATTCAAAATCTATGAGTGTTATTACATTCCCGTACATTGTTTTTCTGCAAAGTCAATATAGTCACAATTATTTTTACTGTTTTATTATAGTTAAGTTTAAAATTATTTATTTTTTGTACAATTTCATTTTGCGGTGTCAACAATCAATATGTTTTTGTAACTTGGATGAATATCAGGTGTAAAATTAAATTTAAAAAGGCATGTATGTCTAAAAGAAAGAATCTGAAGTGTAACATTCAACAATTCAAAAAACAAAATTATAAGTAAAATTATGAATTTTGAGTATTATTAATTTTAAATATATATTCCAAATGAAAAATTAATAAACACACCTGCTTTTAAAGATTAAAACTACTATATAAGTTTATTAATAATCAAGACAGTCCTATAAATACGTACGTGGTCGAGGTTCCGTATTTAAAAACGCCCATGGCCCACATAAGATTCATTACTGATATTCCCTTCTTAGTTCATTCTAGCGTTACGAGGTCGCCGCACTAGATATGTATCTATTATGTATACTTCAAAAAATCATAAATATGTTATTATAGTAGAAAGTCCAATCGATGTAATGAATGTTTTAAATCCTCTTCAATGATTACTTAACGTTTAAGTAAAAGAAATTAACTTAATTTTGATTTTGAGTTTTCAAAGCGCAATTAAAATATAGTGACTGTAAAACCGACGGGTTGTGGGTTCAATCCCCGCTTGAGTTGATGAAATATTTACTTAAATTTATATTTCCATTTCTTCGCTCTGGTCTCGAAGCAAAGCGCGGCGTTGAACTCTACCACTCAACACGCAATGCCTCCAGAATTCCGCAGAAAATGAGAAACGGAGTGGCTTTGCCTCGATACCAGAGCGAAGAAATGAAAATATAAATGTGAATAAATATCTAGAAGAAATGAAATATTTAATATTTTCAATATTAAATACTTCATTTAATATTTTCAATATTAAATATTTCATATCTCCGAGTAGAATCTAACTCACAACCCGTCGCGTTTATTGTCACACGCTTGTGTGCAACGATTTAATTTGCAAATATAATATATAAAAAATATTGTGGCTAGGTCAAAGGTATGGAGGGACGACTTGAGGAAATCGATTCAAGCAATATCGATTATTGCTTGGTTTAGTCTAGTTTGACAACAGTCCCTTGTATGGAGATGTTTTTAAAGGCTGTTTGCTATTAAGCCGTTAACTGCACCGAGCATTGAAATTCCACGTGGCAGCTTCTTGAGACCGAAGTCTAGATAGATTTTTTAGTTTTTTAAGAGATCGCCATCAACAAGGAGGTCAAGGAGTTCTCAGTCAATTAGAAATATTTCTGGTCTAATGGAATATCAAAAAATCAAAATGCACGTTGGCTGCATTTTTTTTTCAAGTTGAGAATGTTTCAAGGTAATGTTATGACTGACGGGTCAGTTGTCTCTCATAATTACGGCGTCTCATTTTTCCGTCCATAATTGAACAGAAAAACTGCTCGGTCTAATGAAAAATATTCTTAAGTTGTGACTGTGTGACTTTGGTCATTCTGTAGAAGTTACTGTTCACGAAACGAAAAATAAAGCCTAAAAATGCCACACTGAGATGATAATAGTCAAAATATATAATATTAGAGAAATTCTTTTAATATTTTATCACGTTCTTGTCTTAGAACTGAATGTATAATATAATATGAATCTGTTGTGTAACAACATTTACTTCGATCTGTACAATAATGTAATTTATTTTTTTATTTATCACCATTTTATCTGTCTCCTGTTATCATAAATATTAATTTTCATTATTAATATCCTAGATTACTTCGTTCTATTAAAAGCCCAAGAAGCAATTTGTGATGTTTCCAATTTCCAATAAGTTTAAACAGTGCCAAGTCCTAATTTTACTGATTGGAAGCGCGTAACACTGCATCTTATATCCATTACGTTGTTTTGGAATAAATATAACGACAACTGACTTCACTATACATATATTGCTTAACAGTGGACGGTTAGTTTTGCCGTTAGAGGCGTGTGCGACATGCGTCGGAGTTGCGAAACTTGTTGCGAAACGTGCGTTATCTATAGACCATATCCTAACCGAGCATGTGTGAATGAACTGCTCACGATCTGACATACTCTGTAAGAGGTGTGTATATTGTACAATGTGTACATTTATCTCTTTAATTGTAAAGTATTACTGGTTGAAGATGAAGTCAGTTCAATTTATTTTTTCTATCATTGCCCAAATATCTTTTACTAAAATTGATTAGAATTGGTCAGTAAATAAAGAATAACATTTAAGGGTTCAATTCCAATTGTAACCACAGTTGGAATGTAAGCCGTATTCAAGTATTCTATAATATGATTTTATTTATTGAAATAAAATAAAGAGAAAATGTTTGCGTATTTATAATCTCTTTATCCTCTCAGCCCTGGAAGTATTAGTCCTTGTGGTGTGATATTTATAGAAATTCGTTCACACTTACACGTGCTCAAGAGACGATGAAGAGCTTATTGTTAAAATACAGTTCTTTGTGTTTATCCCTTTTGTTAAATTCTATATAATATTTAATAAAATATGCACATGTGCTTTATATATTGAAATATATCGTGCGTATTTCAAATATAAATACCTACAAATATAACATATACTACGGATACGGATATTTTGTTTTCCATATGTTACAGGTACATACAAACAGCTTCCAGCTATATTATTATTTTCATGTATATATCATGAGATATGGAGGAAACACGCATTGTTTACTTTGGTAGGGTGAATGCGCTTTAAAGCGCATTTCAAGGGGGTAATTAAATTCTACAATTAGATAACAAGTCTCAGGTACTACTTCGACCTCCTCTCCCTGCAATGTAGCCCGGCACTCACACGGTGAATCCATGAAATAGTAGTTTCTGAACACTTTTAGGACTTTTGAGGCTCTATTCTTTTTTGTATATGACGAATAAGCGTAATTTTATATGATACGTATATACGCACCATATAAGTTTTCTTAATTTAAACAATAAATCCCATCACGCTGAATAGCAATTATTTCTCGTCAGCTCTCAGTCACCAGTAGTATAGATATATAGATGGTGATCCTAAATGACCATCACAACAATACAAATATTTTTATATTATTATGACGATTGATGTAATTACCTTGAAGTACTTGTAATGGCATGTGCAAGTGTAGAATTTTAATTTTGATATGTCCTCCTTTTGTACGCCGTGTGAAATACTTGGAACATGTTTAATGTCTCTGCATTGCGTATTGTCTTGGCTTCGCAAACTTTCTATGTATTGTCCCGAGAATACCGAGCAGGAACTGCACAACAGCCGTAACTTTGTCATCATAGATATAAGGAACTTGTCAAATTAAGTTTCCGGTAGTTTTAGATGTAATGCAGATTTACTTCTAGAACGTTAATACTTGCTTATCAAACCAATTGATATATCTATATATAAATATTATTATTTATATCATATCAGCTGATGGGTGAGGCTTAAAAAGAAGGGAAGTTTAGTTTAAAAAACACATTCAATTCAACGTACATACCACTTAAGTGGGGCTCACGGTGTGCTTTATCTTATAGTGCGGAAATGCAAATCTATACATATAAATAAAATTAAACTGTATTTTCGAAAATACAAACAAACGATCGTACCTAAATCACAAACAAACGATTCCAAAATGTTTGACTGTCTATCTTTCAGTTTGTCCGGGATAATCTCCGGTACAGCTCAAACAAATTTTATGGGGCTTTCGTTAGAAAATAGAGGACGACACACAGACTGCTCCAAAATTCCCTCTAAACTCGCTTTTGCCGCGCGTGTACCGCTACCAAAATAAATTTCAAAAAGCAAATATTTTTCTAGTAAATATGCAAATTTTTGCGAGCAAAAGCAATCTTACAATTACTTTGTGTATAGATAAAATAACCAATCTATTCACGAAATACACTCAAATAATAAAATATGAAAAGAATAATCATCTTGTTCAGGCGTATGAACGCCGCGTATGAGGCCGCTAGTATTTTAATATAATTAGTTACTGATCAGTGGGGATTGAACCCATAGTCATTCTTAGTATAATCTGACACAGTCTCGTTACACCACAATGACCCCAATTATAATTATATTTTATTTTTAGCAGAGGACGCGTTGACACGTTGCCATAGCAACTACTAATACAAGTCTTATAAATGAAAATTAAATAGTCTTATAATATAAATACAAAAATGTTTTGTCAAATATAAGGTAGAATGTGTTATACTTATTTTATACAATAGATTATTTAAAAACATATTAGCATTCTGTATTGTACTTCTTGTCTATCTATACTTATATTATCAATTTGAAAGTAACTCTCTGTATTCAATATTTTATATTGATCTATAAAAAATCTAAAACCAAGTTCATGTTCTTCTTCTTCTCTCTTTTTTGCCATTCTTTCATCACTCATTCGTTTGACGTATCCAAATCAACTGAGCACATTCTTATTCTCACCGTGACATTCTCGCTAGTACCTGCTATCTGTGTATCTCTTCATTGCGGATTCAATCAACTAAGCTGAGTCCGCATATCTTACGAAAGGATCACATCTCCACAGAGATCTCTCTATAAAGAGAACATTTATTCGAAGAATTTACGTTATATTACAGTATATTTAAACACATATTAGCAAAAACTTATTTTTCCAGGTTTTCTGCAGTAAACTTGTGCGAAACGATTGTCACTTAACATGAATTTAAAGGTAAAAAATTACCGTTCAAAGTCAACTGACGTTGCAGGATAGTGTTTGAAATTTGGCACCATTTATGCAGAAACCTCTTCAGCTAAAGATTGTCGGATGCCGTTAACAAAAGCATACATTTTCTTCGAGACCGGATTTTTTTTAAAAACTGCATTTAATTTCAATAGTTAGGCGTTATACACCAAGTATGCACCAAGAAAATAAACACTATCAATGAAAAAGTTCAAAAATATGCAATAACGCCACTAAAATTGCATTATATGCATTTGCATGTGTGCATGTGCACTCATATAATCCGATATCTAGTTATTACTTTATAAAAAGTTAGACGTACAGCTAACGCTACTATTCATATTATGCGTCTCTGTAGAATCCGCTCGTTGCAGGTAATAATAAATTTTAATTAATTTTAATAATCGAGTTGCATTCCTTCTCTCTTTACGACCTTTACGATTTTTAAAATAACTGTTTTATCGAATAGGCTATATCTATGTACATTTGTACATTAAAGACAATATCTATGTACATTTGTACATAGATATTATCTTTAAATTGATAATGTTATTATAACATGAAAGTTCAGAATAGTATTAGTAATAAATAATTGTAGAGGCGGGCGAAGCCGCGAGCAGCTCGCTAGTATGTTTCTATCAAAACTTTTTAATTTAAGTGCTATCTTAATCTCTCTGTGATTGCATCCTTAGTTCAACCGGAACAATTTAAGAGCGTTGTATGCAGCTGGTTACTAACAATATTTAATTTAAATTGCTTCTCATCAATATAGAAAACTTACCATTTAAACTATGCAAATGTAATTGCTATGGAATGGGCAGTATATATTTCAGTATAGATTTTTCATTTTTATTTTATTTTTCAGTTTTACAAGTTAATTAAAACAGTTCAAGCGGTGAAGGGTACAACTGCCTTTGATATTCAGAATTAGAATAATTTTAGAATTTCGCTGTAAAACGTCGTTAGAAAATTAATGTTATAAATTATATAAATGTTTGAACTCGGTATAAGCAAGCGTATTTTTACCATTTGTAAGTATCATTTAAATTCAAAGTGAGTAAGCAACAAAATGGGTAATGCTGGCTGAACTTTAAAATCCTAGAGCATTGGCCCAGTTTCATTATAGCTATGCCACTAAACCGGTGAATCCGCTAAAATAAATTAAAATGAAAAGAAAAAAGTGGGGATTGGAGTGTCTTAACACTAAGTTTCCTCTGCTTACCCTGCTATATGCAGGATACAAACAAATACTAAAGATAAGAATGAAGTAATAAACAAAGATTCAGGAGGGATTTAAAATGTAACACAATCCAAGAAAGTTTATAGTGAATAGATTATTAAAGTTAATAGAATTCCTGAGTGACTATCGACCGTTCACCTACTTATCACGAAGTAACTTGAATTGAATTTGAAAAAATGATATAAATTTTAAAGAAACCGCTCAAGTGCGACTCGGTCTCGCCAACTGAGGGTGCCGAACCATCTTCATGATTGTAGGTCAACGGGAACGTGACTTATAAAAGAAAAAGTAAGTTTGCAGGCGTATGCACAAATTTTGTATTAAATGAACTATAAAGATAAGTTTGTAATCGTTATTTTTTTTTCTTTTATATACTTACCTATAAATTACCAATTTAAGGAACTTTTTCTTTTGTACCTACTATAAGTTCACACTTCTTTTAAATTTCATAATTCTAATTTCTAGGTTATCCTGAAGTATCGAATAAATTTTGATAACTACTGTAAATCTAGATATTGGATAATATTTTTCGTTTCTTACCAGAAAATTGGTTTTAAAAGACCGATATCTGTCTGTCAGATGGACAATAAATCATATAAGAAATCCATTTTTTTTTGAGAAAGGGAACCCTAACAGCGTGTAAGATAAAGATTCAAAAAGATTGCTAGCCTCCTTTACAATAAACGATTACTGTAGTAATAACAATTTTTAAAGAATTCTAAACATAAAGGTCAATACGAAATTCAGGAAATCACAATAACTATGTTTTATTGTGTCCATATTATTTCACGTTCATATTAATTTCCAAAAAAATAATATAGACCAAAATAAGTAGATTAAAAGCGATTATTTGATGTACGTAATAGTGTATTATTTTGACATGATTGCGCGGGTAATCAAAGCACTGAATATACTACAATGGTATTAATAAAGCAATTCCGAAATTAGTATTCATCTGATGCAATGATTTATGGTACAATCATTTGTTAGGGCTCGAAGTATGAATTTCATAAATCTAATTAAGTTAATATTGGTGAAATATTCTAATTTCAGTAAATAATATAAATATATATGTTTAGTTTAAAGCTGAGCGTATGCAACGTTTGTTTTTTGCTTTTAGCAGCGTCCCCCCCGCGCGTTTATTTATATAGTAAACTGAATTAATAACATAAAACAGAGCAATTGAAATTGGTGACTATAATTTGTTAAAATTATCATAATTTTAATATCGTGTTTTTGCACTCATCCTGTAAAATAACCTAAATGATTGACTAATGGATTTTCGTAAACAACCGATAGAGCCTTCATCGTATCGTATCGGTTCATGGTAGCGATATGATAACTTTCTCCATCAAGAACGAAACTAGAAAGAATTTTTTAATTCGACTTACATTAGAGGCTCTAAGTATGCATTAAATATTTTCATTGATGTGTGTTTTACATAAATATATTTTTCAATAAAGAAAAAAAAACCAACTCCTTTAGCTGTGGTTGTTTTTACAACTCTTTCACTACTCTTTCAGTGCAAACTAAGATTTCTATAGCCCCATCAAAATCTAATAATAATAAACAGACAAATATATAGGCATATTGTTATTATTAAAATCGTTGAGGACTGCAACGTAATATGCCATAAGAAAGAGCGTGGAAAACGAAACTACAAAAAGTTATAAGAAACATGAGAGAACAAATATTATAAATTGTTTTATTTCTAGATGTGATAGATGGTAGAGACGTGGACGTGATTTATGTTACATCCGTAGCTTTAGGCTCCGTTCCTTTTACAGTTCCCTCACCCCTTAAAGATGAAGTTTGACTATTATTTATAGTAAAGTTACTTTATATTAGTTAAATTTTTACTATTATAATATAGTAGTGTTCTATACTACTATACAACACGTGCTAGTTCAAATTATAATGTCTTGAAATACGGAGACGCAAGCGAAAACATCTTCGTTGTGTATTCAAGTCAGGATCATACGCTAAAATACGGTCAGCGGGGAGCAAAAAACTCTTTTTAGGGCGCCGCCACGTAATAGTATGAGAGAGGCTGACTTCATACGAGCGAGAAAATATTAATAAATTAATAGCGTTAAATAAGAAGTGAGAATAATGTTATATTATTAAAATTGACAAGTATATAATAAACATTATTAATATAATTAATTTACTAATAATAATAATGCTGCTATAAATGTATTGGCTAAATAGTTTTATTTAGTAGGTAAGTTAGACAATACAATGAAAGACAAACAATATGTCTTATAATGTGAATATTTCTTTAAATGAGAATCAAACCCACAACCCATAACAAGACACAATAAAATATTTCCAATTGCTATATCAGTGGCATCACGTAACTCTTAGATGGATTCGTAATTGAATATGATATGGTAATTTCAATTAGACAATTTCAGCATAAGGCAAGCAGACTAAGCTAATAGTAAATTTGTGGGTTCTCCTATTGTAATGTTCCTATCAATGCTGCTTTGTATTAATTAATTTGGAATTTCCAGGAACAATACAACAAAACCATTATAACGGAAAAATATATTGTTTCGTTCTTATAACTTTATAATCATAGTATTATAATATTATGATTGAGGCCAGTCGGAGGAGAAAACGCGAAAATACTCACAACGGGTTCGATTTTCACTCGAGGAAATAAAATATTTATTATTTTCACTTCCTCACTGTGGTAACGACGGTGAGTTCCGCCACTTAACACACAAGAAATAAGAACGACTTCAGAATTTAACGAAATGTGGGTATCGGAAGTGCCTTAACACTAGGTTACCTTGTAGGGAAAAAAAAGAAAAACAAAATGTAATTTTTTATCACAATAGAAAAAGATAATTTATCATCATCATCATATACGATGATTATGTAGCATCATTTGAAAACGCCTTATGGGAACAGCTGCTCCATTGTAATCGCACTCTCATTTATAAATCTGCCATCTACCTAAATGTATTCCATACTAGTGACCGCATTTGTGTACACGTGAATTGTTAATAGTTTTAACATTATTTTCATAATTTTACACTTATGAGCTATATAACACTGTCTGTGTATTCGCTGTCTATCATATGCGTACATTGGATATATTTATTAAGAAATCATGTTTGGGGGGATATAAAAACACAATTATATATAAAACATAATTTATATAAGATTCATATTCTTGATTTTTAGAATTAAATGCATCCATAACAAATATTATTTTAATCATGACATTTTCCATTGACATTATAAAATTGAAGATCTGGAACAACTGATTAAGAACCACGGTGAAGCAGCCAGGCACTGACATTCCAGCTAAACTATAAAAAAATATAAAATGCCACCTTAGCAAAAGTGTTTCTACGTGACAGCCAAGTTTCATTTATGTATAAAAATAGAAGATCTGAAAAATCTGATGAAGAATCATTACAGTCTAGCTGAACTATAAGAAATAATTATATTCCATCTCAGTGAGAGATGTTCGAAGTGATAGGAATTTTTCACGGACATAAAAAAAATTAAAGTTTTCGAATATCTCATGAAAACTCCAGCTAAATTATAAGACATAAAATGTCGCGTTAAAAAAACATGGAAAATTGGTGTCATTATAATTTGTTGTGAATTCGATGTTTACAGAAATTATAATTAAATTGTTTCATTTCACGCGCCCACGTCAGACTAAGCGAGGCGAGCGTTCAGTTGTAAATCAACACGCAGTGAATAGTATTTGGGTGAAAAGTGTAGAATGGAGTGGCACTCAGTGTGGACACTATGTTCTTTGTTTACTTGCATATAAATGGAAGCAGCATGGCAAGAGTCATATATCTACTAAAATAAAGTTGCGGACATCCACTAGTTTTTAAATATTTTTTTAATAAATCAACAATACTCTGAATTGCACCCCAGCTATTGAGATTAATACCCATAAGGATATAAGTTTGTGTGTTTGAGTTTTATGAGAACTTTGTTTTATGACACTCCGTTTCTATTAAGACACTTCCTTCCAGAATTCTAGATGTGTGTTGAGTGGCAGAACTCAAGGCCGTGCTTTGGCTGGACAGCAGAGCGAACGTATAAAAACATGTTTACTAGTACCCATATAAAAAATGTATGTAAATCAATTTAACTATCTATATTTAGCAAAAGTACGTAAACAAATATCTTGTAAGAACAGCATCTTATATTCTTATGAAATAAACCTCTTATTAAATAAATTATATTTTTCAAATTACTTCAAATGATACTCAAGTGAACTGTTCAAAGGAAAGTTAATAGGATAATGCTGCGCTGAGAAGTTATTAGAAGTAGTAGCAGGTCATTTATATTTTCCTCGATTATATATATATATATATATATATATATTAAAAGTTAATTTTCTAATATGCTTCAATGGTTTCATTTAATTTATAATTTGATATCAAGACCTTATAAATATTAATCAATAGCCTCTAGGCGGCGCATGAATATGAAATATTGAGGCTTTATTTAAGTTGCTTCTAGCAATATAATTGTAAAATCCATAAATGTATCTATGTTGTGACATATATTTTGGCATTGGGAAAGTATAAACTATACCACATTCACAAACCATGAGGTAAAAGATAATCAGCTTCGGCTTCACGCTGTTTAGTAGACGGAGGGAACCTAGTATCAAGACACTCCGTTCTTCACTTTCCGCTGAGTTCTGGGGGCATGGCGTGTTGAGTGGCGGAACTCAACGGCGTTTTGCCTCGACACCAGAGCGAAGAAATGAAAATATAAATGTTATTAAAGATGAACAATTAAAAAAATTGTTAAGCTTAAAATTTCTCGAGTTTATCGATGATCAAAAATGGTTTAATTATTATATTTTCAATAATTAATTCGAAAACGTATAAAAATTTGATCGTAACGGTAATTTTTATACGTTTTCTAATTAAGTATAATGTATTTCTTCCCTAAGTGTGAAATAACATTTAAAAATGATAAAAATTATATTTTCAAATTTGGCGTTACGTAGATAAACGAATGTAACAATCAAAACTAATATAAGGATTGTTTTCAAATTTAAAGGCAGGAACATTGTAAAAACCAAATTTCAAATCTACAAATGTTCCTATTCATATTAAATTATAGAGCACAGGTACTGCGGAAATTTTACATTATAATGTGATATTTTGTCGTCGGTCAGATTATATCCACCACTTTTCCTGTCGGTCAACCTGTTCATAAGATGTTGCTTTTGTGATTTCGTTGTCATTTTTGTTGTTGTTATTATGTTTTTTGTTTTGTAAAGTGTGAAGTAGTTTACTGATTATTTTGTTTTTTTTTTTTATACATTTTAAAACATAAGGAAACCTGCACCAAATTAAATAGAAATTAAAAAAATACATAAAAGTTTAAGAAACGCTATTTATTTGTTGTGTCGCTATATTTTGTCACATGTTACAACCCAAGTAGTAGTTGTATACTTAATTTTTAAATGAGATAAATAAATAAATGAGCTTCACGCTGTATCCCGCACACAGCAGGGTAGGCAGAGGGAACCTAGTGTTAAGACACTTCGTTCCCCACTTTCTGCCGAATTCTAGAGGCGTTGTGTATTGAGTGGCAGAACTCAACGCCGCGTTTAACCTCGACACCAGAGCGAAGACAATGCGAATATAAATTTAAGTAAATGAGATAGATATAATGATAATTGACCCAGCGTTTTGAGTGGCGGAACTCAACGCCGCACTTAGCCTCGACTCTCGTTAACAAAAAGTTTTCAATATGTTAGACGTGTTAAAAATATCCGTTCACAGTATTGAATATTAAAATTTTCAGGTTTAAATAATATAAGTGAATAATTCAAACTGATGGTTCATTTGACTTGTCACTCAAGTATAAGCTCATAAAGAGGACTAGAATATTTTCTAGTTCACTTCACGATAATTTAATTTATTATATTAATAAACGATTTTTATGCACCTTTTAATATCAAGTGTTATATTAAACTTATCTGCAGTTTTATTGAATTGATCGGGCTTAAAGGAAGAGATTATAAAATCTTCGATAAAATTATTTTTAAAATAGTTGAATTAAATAAACATAATGTAAATTATATATTTTGTACGCGTTAACGGATTTTGTATATAAGCTATAAATAAGCACCTACATCGTATTAGGAGCAAATAATATTTTTTCACATTAATTAATAATAATTAAAATTATTAATGTTAGTTACTACATGTAACTGTAGTATATTACATTCGTAGGTGCTTGTAATTTGTCAGGGATTAACGAGTCTGCCAGGGAGTTAACACCAAGATAAGTGTTTGGCAATGACGTCATTTCTAATAAAATTGCCAAGAAAATATAAACAAATTGAGCTTTATAATTTAACGAAAGTTAGGTACTTTTTTTTCATTTTATTTACCCTATAACTGCCAAAGTAACCATCTAAATTTCATATTCCCTAATAGTAAGTACTTAGAAGTTTTGGTTGTAAGCGTACAGAAACTTTCAGGCTTTATAAAACAGCGTTTTGGCTTGGTTTGGCTCTTGGGTCATTCGTATCTATATCTGTTTAAGTTATTTTTATCTTAAAATTTAATATTTTACAACGAAACTGAACTGAAAACTGACGAAAACAACGTACGGATTATTTTATACCTAGCCAGATTTTTCAATTTACTTGATCGGGCGAGTCTGGATATGCTATATTTTTCAATTGTGTTCGTTTTTTTATTGGAATTTAATCGTACTAAAAGAATCGAGGACGATCATGGCGCAGGTGCAAGAGACTGGTTGTGGGTTCGAATCCCACTTAAGAAATTGAAATATTCAATTTAGATAACTAAAAAACTTATACAGATAGGCTTGCGTACTTTAAATTACGTAGCTTGGAAAATAGGAAAAAAAATCTTGGTTTTATAGAACTTTCAGATAGAAAGTTTGTACTAGAGACGGATTATCCTCTTGTATAATAAAAATCTAGCTTTTCTTACACAAGAGGATAATCCGTCTCTAGTACAAACTTTCTATCTGAAAGTTCCTAGCTATACAACAAAAAACTTTCATTCAAATCTGTTCAGCAGCTCAGAAGATTTGTGTGTACAAACAGACAGGGAAAAATCTAATAAAATATTTGATTCATTATATCTACTAGTGTTTTATATAGACCTACATTGTTTCTTTTTTATATATTTAATATTCGTATACAATTTCTTTAACTGTATTTAATGATACTATAATTAGTATCGGTATATATAGTATCTATACATAGGTATATAACTAGTGACTCCAGATTAATAGTTATTCAAATGTTACCCCAAAGCAAACCAATCAATCATGTGTGTTAATTGATCTATTGTTCGAATTGTGGTTAACCTTACCGGTACCTTTAATTAAGTTAAAATCTATCTCAATATTATATAATATAGGTATTTATTGATTTGGTTTGTATATATGTATATTAGGAAGATAATCAGGACGAAATGTGAAAATGTCCTATCGGAGACGATGATAGTGTGCACGATAACACCATTTTAAAATCTTTATCATGAAGAAACTGCAAGAAAAGTTATAAATAAAATATTAATTTAAAAAACAAGCTTTACAGTAAAAACATTATGAAATAGCAAAATTATTTACTTTTAATTCTATCTTTTTTTATAAGCTTTACATTTACAAGCTTTTCCAATTTCATAAAAGTATTATTTTCATTTTAGTAGTTATACCTTTTGGATAAAGTTTGTATTTGAAAAGGTTTTATAATTTTTTTATCAATCTCCACGGTGCTCGGCATTGATTTAAATTCAGAGTGCTTGCCTACATACATTAAACAATTCCAAATCTGCAGATTTTTTTTTCATGGTCAAATCAAACCCTTTCATTTCTATATAAGGTGGGTAGTGTAATAATTTGTAATCCGTTATTTTGAAGCGGCAACAATTTTGGATAAACAACAATATTTTGCGTGTTGAGTTCCGCCACTCAACACGTAAAGCCTCCAGAATTCGCCACTCAACACGTAAAGCCTGGCAGAAAGTGGGGAACGGCGTGTCTTAACACTAGGTTCCCTCTGTCTACCCTGCTATGTGTGGGATACAGCGTGAAGCTGATTTGATTTAACAATATTCACTATATGTAATTACATTCATAAGGGAAAATTTCGTATGTGTTTAGTGTATGACACTAACACACCATCGCCAAGTTAAATAAAAACTTACAATAAAATAAGTCGCCGTGAAACTGCTGTTTGGAAAAGAAACACATTTTTTTACTACGTTTAATGTTTGTTTTTTTTTTTTCAAGTTAATTAAAGGTTGATGTAAAAGTAAACAATAATGTATGTACCATTCTAGACAACAAAATATTTGTAATCATTTTACTTACTTTACTTAATTCAAAGAATAATTATTTATTATGTATATTCCCACAAATAATTACAACCGACTCTTGCAACGATATCATATTCCATTCCATTGCTAAAGGTAACTTGCATTGTAATGTGCTTGCTCAAAAGCGAATCAATTTATATGAAACCACAAAGAGAGGATAAAATCTTTTTTAAAATATAAAAATTACTCGTTGTAAGAATATACAAAGCTGAACCTTTAAACCTTTTAAAGAGAAAATACTTTATATAAAAGGATCTTTATACTTTTACCCTTCAACTGTGCTAATGCTGTATTGTATTCGAAAGGTAAAAGAGTAATTTAAAAATATTTTTAATGAAATCTCGTGTAGATTTTTTAATTATCTTGTTATAGTACTTGTTTGTACAGCAGTATTAATTTAAAATATATATATGTTAACTTTAGATAATAAGGGTATTCTGGAACTGCTGCAAAAGCAGGCTGGATTGTAATACTTAAAAAAAACTCACTACCATGATGGCTTGGTCAGCTGATACACACTTATAAAGTATTTAATATCGATATACTATATAGTTTACCATAATGTTTACTATCAGCTTATGGGTATAGAGCGAGCTGATAGCGAAAATTTAGAATTATTACATACTAATATAGACGATTATAATTATTTGACAATTACACTTTTTCGGATAGGGATATATAACGTGGTAGTTAGTGGGAACCTAGTGTTGAGACACTCTGTTTTCCACTTTTTGTTGAATTCTGGAGGCAATGGTTATTGAGTGGCGGAACTCGACGCCGCCGCGCTTTGCCTTATAAATAAATATATGACAAATGAAAGTTTATTCCTGCAAGTGAGAATCGAATCCACAATCTCCGAAAGACAATAAATGTTTATAAATATTATTAAAATTGATATTATGATGGAACTCCTCTGCCGCTGCAGAGCAAATTAGATTATATTGAAATAAGTAGCTGAAAATTGGAATATATTTTTTATCAACAAGAACAAATTTGAAGTGTAAACGTACGAATTTTAATTTAAAAAGTATGAATTCGAGGTTTAAACAGGTAAATTAGATGTGTAAAAGGGTATCCTTTTACATTTTTCATTTTACATTTGAAGTTTAAAATTGTGTGTGCGTAAAAGTATGAATTTTGTACGAAAAACCTATAAAAATAAGAGCATTCTCGTACATGGCAAAATTACATTAATTTCAGTAAAGTTATATTAAAAATAAGTTATATTTATTGAAAGAAAAAGTTATAGTGTTAAGCACATCCTAAAGATTCTAGGTCCTGTGTGAAAAGCAAGGTGCCTAAGAGCGAGAGAAATCAATTAATTTAATCTTTGTAATCTACTAATAGAGAGAGATGAATTTAAATTCTTACCTTAAATTGTGTTAAAAATTCTTGCTGCCTAGTGATGTCTGTAGCCAGGATGAGAGAGCTGATTTGCTTTTCAATTAGAGGGCGAATGTCATAGCCCTCGAATAGACGACTTTCAATGATGCAGCTCACGGCCGAACGCCAATGATGATTTTCCAGTACAGATGTATTCTAAGTAAAAGTAATATTGTTATCTTAATGATGATGATACTGAATTATACACACATTAAATAAACACAAATACAAATATAAATATATACATAAATAGAGAAAATTTTATAAATAACTCTACTGACGTCTCGAACCCACAACTAAACGAGTTTTCGTTGCTTTATCCAGATCGAAGATATCAAGAATTCGTCAATTACGCTTAGATCGTAAACTTAACTGATCTAGAAAAAGCACGTGACCCAACCACGAAACAGCTTCACGCTTTTTCTCGCATATGATATGCGGAGAGAGTCTAGTATTAAGACACGGCGTTGTCCACTTTCCACCTTTTTTAAATATAATTTTCCTCGAGCGGGGATCAAACCCAAAACTACCGTGTGTACAGTCCGAAAGACCCTTCTCCACTACGCCACAACGGCCTCTCATAGTTGACTATATAAAATATAAAAAATTAAGAAAACCGTACTTTTTTTGGCTTTTAAAGTACATAGGTATCCAAGTTTGAACAGATTTTTCCAAAAATGTGTCAAAGCAATTATATCATAAAAAGTTTTACACAAGGTAAGATTGAAAGCATAAAGGGGATTCACATCGGTTGGCTATTATTGTTTAAATAAAACTTTCTTAAATTCCTAATTGCATAAGGTAGGTTTCTGTGAAGCTTAATTTATTTTTTAACTAACTGTAAAAGAAGGTAAAAGCAACGGAATTGTGTTAATCGAGACAGTTGTTGTATGGCACGGCCCTTATTGGAAGGAGAAGGACAATAAAGTTATTGTCTGAAGTATTGTTATTGGGATCAAGAATATATATCAACATATATATTTAACATATATGTATCAATATATCACTTACTAGCAGCCCACTCGCGGCTTTGCCCGCTTACACCCCTATAATATATTTACTTCCCCGCAATAGCCAATAGATGGATACATTCAATCATAATCACTACTACTTGGTTGTATGATGAGAACGTCATCGTCAGGCAGCGCGCCCCACGCGGGTCTTGAGCCTAAGCTTGTGGCCGTAAACAGAGCGTTGAATTATTTTAATTTTAAGCTTTCACGAAGAATATACGTCCAAATTACATGGTATATCTTCATCAATTTCCGTGACGATAAAATAACTTTCGCTCGTAAATTTCAATATACATGTGAAATAAGAATCGATGAAATATCACCTTATAATTTTCAATTATATTATGAAATGCCTCATTGTGATTTACTTATAAGAGATAGATATAAAGGTACTAATAAAATAGAACATGTCTTCCATTCAATGTATATAATAATTTTGTGAATGTAATAATTTTACAATTTTCGCAGCGCACGCGCTTACCGCAATTCGATATCGTTCATTATTATTGTTATTTCGTTATTTAAGGCTAAGTAAGATTTACATCATAATGTTATATTTATCATAACATATAACAACCTATAGCATTCCCGAAGAACGTAGCTGTCATACAAAACCAAAAAAAAATAAATCGGACCAGTAGATAGAGAGATCTTCGCGCTTCAACACACAAGCAAACAAACACTTCCGCTTTATTATATTAGTATAGATGGTACGTAATATACCTTATTAACGTAGAGTTAAATAAAGTAAGAAAAAAAAAATCGACAATATACAAATTTCTATCTGGTAGTCCACCATCGTAGTGAGGTTGTAATTACTGGAAGATTATTTCCATGTCCTCTGACACAGACCTGCACCAGATATTGCGCAACGCAATTCAATCACTCGAATGCTTTTAGGAGCCTCTGAGACCTGTGTCGTAATGACATTGTGACAGTGAAAATGTTATTATCACGATTTTTAGTTGGATTTCAATTTTATTTTATATATTATTTGCCTGTAACTTCAATTAAAAAGTAAACCAAGAGAAATTATAACAAAAAAAAAACAATTAAGTCAGTTTTAACAAACTGAATGTAGAAACAGTGTTCAATTTCCTGCTCCATGTTTTTGTGATGCTGTGAAAAATATACAAATAGACAGGTAGTCAGATAGCTGGACTCGCCTATTGGAATAAATTCTCATTTGCACTTTAGTGAATAAACCTATTATGACATCGACTTATTTATGTTCATGTGGTCCAGGTTGAAGACAATATTGATGATATATGACCCTGTGCGAGAAATCATATTATCGATTAGAATTCTTTGATTATACCAGCTTGGCTTTCAGGCTTATTTTAAATAATACCACACCAGTAGGGATGCGTACGTGACGCGTAAACCAACTTTTAATCGTCCGAGTCAATGGAGTCGAAAAAAAGCGTGGGAAATAAAATTACTTTCTTCATTAATGTACCTGTGCGAAGTGCACATTGGAGTTAAAACACAATTAATAATTATTAATAATTATTATTATATTATATTATGTTAATATTAATAATTTGTTAATAGTTTGGGTTCCTTTTCAAATTTTTAATCCCTGGTCGTGTCATATAGAGAGCGGCGTTAGGATTCGGCACTCTATATGAAATGCCATCATATGATGTCTTCCAATGGGGCTGTAGATATGTTCAAAGAGTGTTGTGTTGTGATGTTTTAAATAAGCGTAGCATAGGCTCGTCGTAACGGTCTACCAAAAATATTTTGTAGCCTTTGAAATATTTTGTCTTAAGATAAAAACAAAGCATTAGTACCTAGGTTCTCGACTGAATCTAGTCATTGTGTAGGTGTAATAATTTAACGTTCTAACATTATATGCAAGTAATATTATTAATAGACAATTAATAAAATTTTCCTTTTCATCTTATAAAAAGCGAATTTTGAATTGAAGTGTAATTTTTGTTTTCTCTAAGAAATGAATAAAAACAATTTTTGTTGTTGTCATTAATTATAAAAAGCAGCATTATTTAGCATAATCGTATTAATTACATCGCATAAAGACTAAATTTTATTTTGTACTATATTTTTCTACTGTAAAGAACTAACAGGTCTATGATGAATCTAATGCTTCATTATTACAATTCATACAAACATCACAAATCTAATAAGGCTAAAATGCGAGTGGACTCGATTGGATCGTGAAATGTTGAGTGCTATAGTGAGTGCTATAGTGAGCTACAGAACGGTCTAAGCTGGTTGTTTCATATTATCCGTAATTGCATCGAAGTGCTCGACGTGGCTTACATGATTTAAAGCCGTTTTCATGCGTAGCTATTCCCATTGGATATTCTGAAATTCCAACTGGTTCTCAATATTCCCCATTTCGAATGTTTAATTAAATACAGTAATTAAGTTGGAAATTGAGTCGAACACATTACATTTATGAAAGCAAGTGTACTAAACATAGATAATTATTATTAATAATAAAATTCTAACGATTATATTATTTCCATTAGTATTAAAAATGATAAATAAAGTTAAGCAACAAATAACTTAAGGTACACGATACATACCTCGTAAAGTGCGGCGAGATGGTTAGAGGTCGCGATCAAGAATGGCTGGTTGACGCCAGGGTGATCCAGGTCATGTGCGATGGCGGCCAGCAGTGACGCCATAATTTCAATTGGCTCCAAGAAATCACGAATCTGAACGAGTTTAATACCATAAGTAAAAAGTTTAAATAGTATTTGTAATTTTTTTATTAGACTACCTTCATGAGAAATCTTTCTGACCAACACTTATTACTCCTTTCGGATTTAATGCAGATGTAACCATATGCCAAGCGCTTAAAGTAAAAACTTAATTAGGTACAATATATTTTAGCGGCCCACGTGCGATTTCACCCGCTTGAAGTAAACGAATATTTATTTAATATTATTTATAGAGGCCAGTCGTGGCGCAGCGGCACAAAGTGTGACTGTAAAACCGACTGGTTCTGGGTTCGATCCCCACTCGAGGAGATGAAATATTTACTTAAATTTATATTTCCATTTCTTCGCTCTGGTGTCGAGTCTAAGTGCGGCGTTGAGTTCTGCCACTCAACACGCAATGCCTCTAGAATTAGGCAGAAAATGGGGGACGGAGTGTATTAACACTAGGTTCCCTCTGCCTACCTTGCTACGTCTGCAAATAAACCGTACACAAACCATACAAAACTTTAAAACGTTGGAATCTTAATAAAACGTCGACTATTTTTGAATACACCAATTATATTTTTCGCAGGAATATTTTATAGAGTTTTTTGGTTACATATTTAAGAACTTTAAAATTTCTTAAATGTACTATCTTACGCTGAATGAATAAAACGTCTTGATAGTAGTACAACGAAATTAGGGTTCCGTACCTTACAAAAGTTTTTTAATAGTCAAAACCTTCAATCTTTGAAAGAGATTTCATTATTAATAATAAGCTATAATTATACCGAGTGCTTTTACATTGAAATTTTAATGTTTTCAAAAAGTGGAATTAGTCAATGTGTGCAGCGAACGGCTCACATGTAGGTACAATAACACATAAAATAAATCTTTTGTTGTATTTCAGTAAAAGAATTCTCAGTGTCGTTCCATTTGAAAATGTATTGTGATATTGGAATGGATATTTACCTACAATAGAGTTACGAAACAATACACTGGTTTAATAGCGGATAGTTTTGTGCCCAGGCATTTTGATGTGATATGTGGATCACTTGGTTTGAAAAAGGCAGTGAAAGTTATTTCAAAATGTGGACCTAAAAATTTAAACTATCCTAGTATTATTCAAAGTTATCTAAAATTTTGCACCTAAAAATCGTATCCCACTGTTGAATACTTGTTATAATGGCCTAAGATTGCAAGACCCATTGCATAAATCTGTAGGTAGGTAGTTGTTTTTAAGTATTATAGTAGAATAGATTACACCAGGGTTGCCTAGAATAATTGCGCCTCTATCACCTTTAATTAAATTTATGGTGACTAGTTTTTGTTGAGGAATTGCACTCACATGTTTTTATGTGAATCCAAACATCATCAGAAAGCAAATCACATAAGAAATTTAAAAAAAAAATGGTTGCCGCCTCTCAGCGAGCGACGTAGTTACTGTAGAAGTAAATAAGGTGACTATATTTTTACAAAACAGCCAAAAAAAGCATGATTTCATCTTTGCATAGTATTCTATTTGTATTCAATATGCTTAAAATCATGATTTCGCAGATAGATAGACAATAAGAAGTGACTGGGAGGTGGCAATCATTTTTTATTTCCAATTTTTATTTGTTTTTTTTTGTAAAATCAACATCATTTAGATGTTGAATTTACAAAAAAAAAACACGTGAGTCACTATAAACTTTATTAAAGGTAAATGCGGCATGATTTCTCTAGGCAACTCTGGTGTAATAATCTATTCCTATTATCATATATCATTCTTAAAAATAAGTTCCATTAAAAAAACGGATACCTGCAGATTCATGCAATGGGATCCCGTACTATTAATAAATGATAAGTACTTGTACAGACAAATACTCTCTAAATTATTATTGTATAAACAGATAGGATTGGAAATTCGATTATCACTTTACGAATAATGTTTAAATAAATAATTTAGTTTCTTTCGTCTTTTTGAAAAGGGATGTTCCTTCTTTTCATTTATAATGACTTAACAAAATTATAAATGCTATTTATAAATAAAATTTAGATTATTAAAAATAACTAAAGATTTTTTTTTCAAATTGCTGTAATTGCTTTTAAACAAATTAGGATTTGCAAAAAACCGAATTTCAGTTAAGATTTTACAACCATAATGTTTTGTTATTTGTTAAAATATTAGTCACTGTTAAGTGATAAAACTTTTATAACTCGCGAAACGAACATTTTTTCATATGTTTGAGGCCTGTAGTGACGCGGAGGCATAATAGTATGCCTATTAACACGACAGGTTGTGGGTTCGATTCCCAATCGTGGGTATGATATATTTTAAAATAAAACAAATTAGCTTCACGCTATATTCCGCACACAGCAAGGTAGGTAGAAGGAATCTAGTGTAAGACACTCCGTTCCCCACTTTCTGCCGAATTTTGGAGGCATTACGTTTTGAGTGGTAGAACTCAACGCCGCGCTTTGCCTCGACACCAGAGCGAAGAAATGGAAATATAAATTTAAGTAAATATTTTATCTCCTCGAGTGGGGATCGAATCCACAACCAGTCGGTTTTACAGTCACACTTTGTGCCACTGCGCCACGACTGGCCTCAGCGTCAGCAGGTCGACGCAAGCGCGACGTTCCTCAACTCGGAATGCCTCAAGAATGTGGCGGAAAATGGTGAACGGAGTGTCTTAACACTAGGTTCTCTCCGCCTGTGTACAGCGTGAAGCTAAAACAAAGAGCCATAAATTTCTTAAACTTGCGCAATGAACATTTAAATTATGCTTTCCCCGTATTTAAATAAGCTTCGTCCTTTACTTTTGCTATTTAATTAATTTAACTCAAATTGTTATACTAGAAGACATTTTATTCAAAAAACGTTTTGCTTTGTTTAGAGCAAGATTGCATAATGAAAGCAGATTCCACTATGTTTCTTGTGAATCTTTAATTAGAAGATTTAATATGAATGTTGCTATGAGTTAGCTGAAAATTGAAAAAAATATATAATGTAGGTACAATCTATCTATATGTTATCGGCATTCTAATTCGGTTTTCAAAAAAATACCTCGTATAATATATAGAATAGCTAAAACGCATAGGTAATGTATGAAATATTATTTATTTTGTACATTGCTTAGGCGTTGGTCTTCTGTGGATCAGTTTGTGGTAATACCTGCCACCGATTTTCTAACAGTAAATAAAGTACAAAAGATTAAACATCATCCTCGCTCTTAAATATCATCAATTGGATAGGTAGTATTCACTACTACAGTTTACAGTTTCACTAAAACAGTTTTGTAGGTTCTTCCTTCTACGCGCTACACAACTGCGTCTATCCACGTTTCCGAGTCAATACGACATGAATACTTTCAAAGTTGGCATTTATCCACCTGAAAGATTGAAGAGAGCCCGCAGCGAAAGATAACACCATTATAAGATAAAAATGAAACTGTGGAGGGAGTAGAAACTCGTATACAAACTGACACGTGCTGAGACTGATACAGCGACGCGTTATTACAATTTTTTTTTGCGTTAGAAATTACCAGGGCACGCTGCTTTCGAGTCATGCTCTGTGAATGGTTTCTATTATTTTCAGGTATTTCGATCTATTTGTATTTTTCTATTTTATTTTTTATTTTTATATGGTATTTAACGTACATTATTATAGTACGTATAATAGCCAGATACCAGTATATATATATATATATATATATATATATATATATATATATATATATATATATATATATATATATATATATATATATATATATATATACTGGTATCTGGCTATTATACGTACTATAATAATGTACGTCCTGTATATATATATTCTTAACATTTTTAATATTGTAGGTATATACCTATTAAATTAAAAATGTACTTAAGAAGCAATATAAACATTTTATTCCAGTTACTAGAATTGCCTACTTCAAAAGATTCTCTTAAGTACTTACCTGAGTATGCGTCTAGAGTAATAAGACATTGTTGTTATTCTAGTAAAGAGAGCGGATTAATTTACTGCAACTGCATAACAGCTAATATCAACTGTAGAAAGAAATATTTTCAAGTGCTACCTAAGAGAAGTTAACTATTGTTTTTTCGAAATAATTCCTTGAAATGACAATTTTGTTCTTATTTCGTCAGAGTACGCCGTGTACCAACTTCGTTTGGTACATCAGATAATTATATAGATCATAGTATAAAAATCTTTAGGGATCTGATCTGACGACCGTGGAGGTCAGTCAGGACATACTTACAGGACTTTCGATGACGAATCTATCGGTGTCAAAAGTTGAAAAGAAAAGTTCATTAGGCTAAATGTCTTACTCATCCTTTTCCGGCGCTTCGTGGAAAAGTCCCAAATCCGAACGGTCACAGCTGCCGAGAAAAGTGTAAGTGCAAGCTGTATACATAACTGAACTAATTTACATCTTTATTTTTGAACTACTTTAAAATAAAATTTATCTATTGTTGGAAAACGAAAAATCACACACATACCACGTTCGTGATTTTTCAGTTGAATATATTTTTTTCGCGAGCTATATCGATAGGGATTCACATTTCATCTATTCTGGTCACTGGTTTTAAAAACAACATTTGTTCCAGTTTTGAGCTCCATGTTAATTATTAAAGCATTGCGTCTATTTTGACCAGGTTATATAATAAGTATGGAATTCTATTACACACAATAAATGTGACAAGTGTTGCAGTTTAAAATGATTTAGTAATTCCTAATTTGTCAAAATCTAAATTAATTGAAACGGTCATTATTAATTAAAGTAAAATAATATTAAAGGGTAGTAGCATTGGGAAATAGATATTAATATGGTACATTACAGAAGTATCGTAATTCAATGAATGGAGTACAAAGTTAGAACTCGCCTTAAGTCATTGGATTTTTAGGGCGGCTACATTTTCTAATAAATATCAATTGGAAAATAATAGACTACAATTTGATAAGTAGGTAAAACAAATTAAAACGATAAATGTTATAATTGTATATACTATTCATTGTTATAATAGAAGTTCTTTTCTATACCTAAATGAAGCATATTATTCTAAATATAAGAGAAGCGGTGGCTGACCTTCTTTTGTTGCAGGAAGCAGTGCATGGCCTGGGTGACATCGGCGGCGTGGATTGAGTTGTGGTAAGGGTTGGTGCTCCGGTAACCTTGCTCGATTAAGCTGATCAGTTTGAGAACTTTCAAAATGTCCAATTTGAAATGCGTAATCAGCCCATACATGTGGAAAAGGTGAACACACAGCACTGGCAAGCATCGACCTGGACAGAACATTTATGTTAACTAATTAAAATTTAAATGGTATATAATCATTAAATAAGATAATAATATGTTATTTAAAACTTCGATATTTATTTATACAAAATAAAAATATTTGTAAATATAAATATATTTTTCTGATTTTATAATATCCAAAAGTAGTGTCGACTTCTGAACACATACATAATTATTAAAAATCTAAGGTAATGGTCGATTTTAAAGTTTCAATATTCATACTCGGGTTTTTTAACGGCTTTTTATTGTTTTTCTACTAAATTAAAGAAGAATTTTTCATTTAAAAATAAAAAAAAATGCAATTTGTTAACCATTAAGTAAGTGTTAATGCGATATTTGCAAAAGGAAGTTTAAAAAAAATGTTTGCATTATAAAAAAGTATGTTTAAAATAAAAAAGTAATTAAGTCTTTTAAAGTCAATATAGAGTAAAATGAAACGTATTCATGAAATTGAAACGTCGAAATCCCTCACAAATTCGCTTTGTTTGTATTCAACGATTGCAACGATTGCAATGATTTCGTTTGTGCTAAATCTAATGTGGGAACGGCCTTTAGGTTTAATTTTTAAACGCACTTGAGTATATTTATATAATATTTTAATAACGTCTGCTACTGTTAAAATTGTTATAAGATTTAAGTCTACTTACAGTAGGAAATTTTAATTAAAAGTCGACGACGAGATTGTATTTACGGAAGAGTTTATTATACTAGAGTACATTATAACAAACTTCACAGACAAACAGTTTTTTTATATTTTGAAGTATTTTTTTATTGGTTCTTTACATATCTGATATGACATTTAATTATTATATGTAATTTATTACAATAAATAGTACTTAAATAGATATATCTATACTTATAATAAAATCTTAACGGATCGGTGATACATAGGACATGTAAAAAAAAGTAATTGGGCGTCTTTATTAATAAAAAGTTTAAACCTGACATGTTAGTGCATTTTCCATTTTACGTCTTGAGGTCCAAAATAACAAAGTTTCAGGCAACGGCTAGTTAAATATAATATAGCTTTTATTACTATTATACTAAAATAATGAATACAGTGTAAAGCTGATTTGATTTATTTGCGTAACGCAAAATCTTTTAGGGACTTAGATGTAATAGTTTTAAGCAAGTTAAATTTGTAACACATTAATTTTATATTAAGAAGATGTATTTCCAATAAGATAATTGCCACCAGATGGTTATTTATGTAACTCACATCCCGACAGCCTTGAGTTGATATTACTGAAAACCAAGGAAACGCGTACTATTTACACCTTTCATTATATCTTTATTGAACCCTCTGGGACGTTTGGGTGTGATCTTTTGCAGGTTAGTATTTTCAGAAAGACTGTTTATAAATTATCGCGTATCTTGATAGGAGTAATTTTTCGATAATAATGATTAGTCAACAACATACCATTTGAAATACGTATTTAATTATTTTTTTAATAAAAAAATACCTAAATAAATGTTTCATTTGTTTCAATAAATATGAATGGGTTCGTCGCCCATCGCATCGTGGAGATACAAAAAAAAATCTAAATAAAGGAATTGCAGATCATACAAATCGGTATCGTAAGACTTTATCAAAAAAAATATTAAAGTGATTGTGGATTAGTTAAATAAATTGAAAATTATTCTAAGAATGATTTAAGGAGTTGCTTTTATTATTGGAGTTCCACGAACATAGCTCACATGAATATAATGCTATATTGGTTGAGTTAAGTTAAGCTGATCTTCAGTAGCGTGTCAAATTGTACGTGCTGCCAACAAAATGCTAGACAGACAGGCGGACGCACCTACATACTCGACCGTTGGCCAGGTCGTGGGCTCACTTAGACGAAAAGGTGTGGCAAAAGAACTACATATGCTGGTATTCATTGGGATACTAGCATTACACTCCTTGTAAGGAAGTCACTATTACATATTGTAAGCATACGAAACATAATAATATAACTATATCTACATTTATGTCCTATTTAAATTTAATTATAATAAGGACGTGACAAGATACGCCATATACCCTTTTATTATATTAATTTAAAATGCGGTAAAAATCTTCCAGAGCATCAACAAAACTGAAAATCTCATATCAAGCACATTGAGAGCAGACGCTTTTAAATAGTAATTAATATACCGTTTTACAGTAATTAAGACCAACGTATGTGTTATTAATGTAATTTGAGGCACAAGGTGTGACTGTAAAATCGACTAGTGGGTTCGATTCCCATACGAGGAAATAAAATAGGTATTTATTTATTTACATTTATATTTTTATTTCTTCGCTCTGGTGACGAGGCAAAGCGCGGCGTTGAGTTCCGCCACTCAACACGCAATGCCTCCAGAACTTGACGGAAAGTGGAGAACGGAGTGTCTTAATACTAAGTTCCCTCTGCCTATCCTGCTGTTTGTGGGATACAGCGTGAAGCTGATTTATTTTTTATTTAAGTCCAAAGAGATTTTATTTGATTATCCTCACAAAAAATATCGTATTTAAAAGACTGAAGTTTAATTATATCGCAGCTATTTAGGTAGGCGGTTGGTACGCGAGTATGGCAACCGCAGTTTTTCGCGAGAATTCCGGAAAAATAATAGTCTATATATTCCTGTTTAACCATCTCTATCATTCTTTCAGTTCATAAAAAATGTTTCACAGCAAGATAGGCAGATATACTTTTTTAAATTGTTTGTTCGTGTAATAACTATATACAATGTATGGAAAAACACAGTTATTTTGATATCACTGAGAGATCCTTTTTTAATTATATGGTATAGAAAATTACAAACAAAATATAACACAAAAAGAATAATACAACTTTGTTCCTACAATGTGTAAGAAATTACAGGCACTACGTGGCTGCTTCAGAGGATATCCCACGCGTGTCCATTGTAAGCTGAACAGTATTTAATGATTGTTTCCATAGATCCTGAGGTCAACTTATATTGGGGAATCGAAAATTTTGTAATCTAGGCGTCTTTTAATCATACAAATAATTATTTTACAAACAATATCAAATAACAAAACAATGAAACCTAAATATTCAGCCAATTCAATAAAACAGTTGTATAAAATAACTGTCTTAGTAATAGTAAGAATGTCAAATAACTTTTAAAATTGTTATACTAATTTTATTTGTGAACCGATTGTAATAAAGCCTTTTCTGAGACAAAAGCACAGACAAAAATTTTAAAAATTCAAAAATGGGTTCTGTTACCTTAATGAACGCAATAATAGTTCGTATAAAAGTTTCTAGGATATATTTTCCATATACAAACACCTATTAGTTACGATTTTATTATAAGTAATAGATTTCCTTTCCATTATTAGAGAGTAAGAGTAGAGTCGTATTACGCAGCTTAAAGAAGACGTGTTGTCCCTGTTTTATATAACAAATATTATATCAGTGTTTTTCAATTCCAAAACGTGTGTTTGTGTGTATGTGTTTATTCCTTCTGGTAACAAGACAAAGTGCGGCGTTGAGTTCCGCTAACCTAACCGGCTGTCTGCCTGCTTATCTAGCATAGATACAGCGTGAAGCTGAAAAAATATAAGAATTTAATCATCTAATTAGTCTTTGTGAAACCTGTAATTTACAAACATAACTAAATTGGACAAATGTTGAGTATTTTTCTCCATATTATTATTTTAATTTGTATTCTTTCGCAAAATTTATTTGCACAAATTTATTCTGTGAACATAGTAGGAAGATGTTCAATGACCCTGTTTGGAAGGGAAAAGCCGCCAAACCTTAACAAGGTCTTTTATCACTAATATCGATATAAACATGAGAACTAAAAAGTTAAATAAAAGCCCTTTTGAAATTCTCAAATATTAAATTAGAGATAATAATCAAAGATTTTTCTTTTGGTTATATGAACGTTTATATCGTTTAAAAACTGATTAAAACCAAGTCAAATTAAGACGACATACCAGCTGAGTGTCCTCTATAAAGTGTTTTTACAGCAAGGATGCGCTCACATAGTAATGGGTCACTATCTTTCATAATTTCTTTCTGATGACACTTCAAACGCTTATTCCAAGTCCACGAAATCACAGAACTTTTTAGTTATAGGACCAAGAATTTGCACCGATCATATGCAGTAGAACTTCTTTCAGGCCTAAAGTCTCCTAGGGCGGTATCTCACAACAGACTTCCCGATCTCAGTTACATTCTTCTCGCTAACAGTTGTTTTAGATAATAACTTCTTTAAGAAAACGGGAAACTAAATCGAATAAAAATAACTACAAATATTAATACTAGCATTGAAAAAGCCACTGTTCAGGTTTTATTTCATAGTCAACCAATTGTGAAGCGAGTGGATTCAGCCGCTAATGCGATTGGCGATTACAAGCTAACTACTGACGGGAAAACTAAATTGCCGTGGCGGACCACATCTAAGACCGCAGGCCTTGGGTTAGGCAGCCTTAAAATAGTATTTTGATTTGATATTTATTATTGTTTCGTTGACAAATAAAAATAATTTGAAATTAAGTCCATCATAGCGCAGTGGGACATCGTTTGTATCATGGTTTGATTTTTACTTGGTGAAATTATTACATTTATTTTATTTTATTTAATTTTCATTTCTTCAATTATAAATAACGGCGGGTATAGCATATGGCATAATAATAAGTAAGGTAAGGAAGCGTCCACGCAAACCAAGTAGCGGACGTAACCTAGTCATAAATAAAAACATTATATTTAAAACAAAATACACATATTAAAATAATTTAATTAAATGAAGATATTATTTAAAATAAATAAATATGACATTAAACTAAAATTAATAAGCATAATGTAATATTGAACGTTTCACCTGCTAGCAAAGAATGATCGTCGTCCAAAAATAAAGAAACAAGAAAAGCAAAAACACAAGCCTGAGGTAAGTTTCGAGTTCTATCTGATTTATTTTTATTAGCTTGTGGTCGATCACTAGTGTTTCAATCAAATGAAGTCTTGCCGATCTTGCAGAGTAGGGTCAAAAATTATATTTTTACTTTGATTGAGTTGTACCGCAAAAAATAGAACCTTGATAGGATAACTTTGTTGTCCGTCTGTCAAGGGATAGGAATTTCTTGGAGCATAAATCAAGATTCTTAAACAACGTACTCGAAATAAAATTTGGTAAAATGTGAGAACTTACTGTACAATTAAAGAAAATCTCTTGCAGAGAGAGAGAGAGAGTACTTTTATTATTTTCCCACTATGACGATGCATTATATTTGAAAGTAACTAGGGAATTTTGTTTGAGTTTTTATCCGAGGACTTAAGTTACGTTAAGTTCATTAGGTTGACTGAAATTTGTCCCTTATTATTCATACTAATGCATCTTTATTAGTAGGTATAAAATATCAGTCCCGTAGCGCCGCTGTAAAATGTAAAATGATTCTTTAACGTAAACGTAAACTAAATAGTAAAAAATAAATTTTCTTAACATAAAGTAAAATGTATTTTGATTCATTTAAAAAATAATTAAGTAACAATAATATAATTTTGAAATCGGTGTCGAGTAAAACGTAGTAAAACAAACAAGTAGTAATTTGATATTGTGGTAAGGTTTTTGTAGCATTAGCTTGACATCGAATTCCACATTATAAAATGTTTATTTAATTATATTTGTTTAACTATATCAACACATATTTTACTTTATGTTAAGTTTTTTTTTATTTTTCAGTTCACTGCTTGAAGTCGGTTTCTTTATTAAAAAATAATTTATTTAACTATGACTAAATGATTAAAAATGTTGAGTAGACCTTAATAGGCCACTTCTCAGATGAGTATGTAGTGGTTGTTCTATGTAAATCTTCAATTCTTAATAAAATTCTTATTTTTATCTTGTTATTTTTATACGAACCGACATTTTAGCATATTAAAAAATGTGAAGTAAGCCCAACAAAAGGTAACTGTTGTAAATCGTTGACGAGTTCGCCCGAATTTCTATGGTCGCCGTCAAAAGGCCTATAATGGCACTTATAACCCTTAAAGGTTGAAAGATCTCATCAATATAAGTAAATTAAGTTCAAAATTTAAGTTACTGTAAGCAATTAAAGCGTTCCCATAAGTATCCTTCGTCTTCATTATCAAATTAATGACAGTCATGTTCAATCACCTACATAAGTGTGAAGTGTTTAAGAGTATTTTAAAGTTCTCAAGTTGGTCATCATCATCTTCGATTCGTGATACGTATGTACATTGAACATCCTAAAATTTATTTTTAAGTTTTTTATTTTTTTAGCGTCACGCTGTATTCCGCATACAGCAGAGTTAGGCAGGGGAAACCTAGTGTTAAGATGCTCAGTTCCCCATTTTTTGCCAAATCAAACCCACAATCTGTCGCGTTTACAGTCAACTCTTGTGCCCCTGCACCCCGACTGGCTTCTTAATATCAGTATTTTCCTTGTAGAATCTACTTCTCATGCCTCTATAATCAAGAGAGTTTGGGAAAAACATATAATGTGTAATCTATATATATAAAAACGTAATCAATCGCTGTCTTTACATGGAACACATATGAGAAACTATTATAGGAAATAATTAAACTGTAAATTAACATTAGCTTAAACAATGTTTTTAGTATTTTTGTGTTTGTCTGCGCGTACACGAAAAGTTCAGAAGCAGCTTTACATTTTGTTTTAATGTTATTTTTATTGATATATTGTATTTTAAATCAAAAATTCTGTAATGGAAACTATTTTGTTTGAGAATATTGCTATACAATAATTAATATTTTATTAAATTGGCTGAAACTTTAGTTTAGAATCAGTAGAGAATATATCTTTTAAATTATAATTTTATTAGAACACGAAACTAATTTAGATTTTACTTATCCAAATTAGTTTCGTACAAAACATCTAAAAGATGTAAATAACAACTATATTTATTGTAATAAGTTTGTTTAAGAAAAAGGCATTGAATTTTTTGAATTTTTCGCCTTTGGGTCGTTTGTAAACACAAACGTATTTTAATTCGTTTAAAGTAATATGCCAATAAGGAAAGTAATCGATTTAACTAAGGCGACTGTATTATACGTTAGGACTTATTATTTAGGTACACTTAATATCTGCGTCAATTTAGTTCAATTAATTGTCAGTAAGTGGTCTTAATTAGGCTTCCCACTGATCTTAATCATTTGTATTGAGCAAATCCAGCAACTTTCACATCAGGAAAGGGTATGCCACAGGCACTAAATGGCAAAGATATAATATGGCCAATATAAAGGGGTACTGAAATTAGGTCATTATATCATCTCTATAATATGAGTATCTAGAACCGCGCCAAAGCGCCAGCGTGTGCATGTGTGCGATGCAGTGTTTTTAAATAAAAAAAAAGTAGACCAAGCAATTAGAAAAATATAACAAAATTTTCGAAATGCAAAAGACACTGTAGAAATGCAATAAAGTTGTACCTAATAAACATAGGACCTGTTGTTTTTGAGGAATTTTTCATATTTTTCTTTAGTGACATGTTTACAAAGTAGGGAGATATCCTAACGTCAAGATACTCCGTGCCGCGCTTTGTGTTACTGGAGCGGGAAAATAATTCGAGAAAATGGAAATAATTCCCACTGAATGAGGACCGCACTTACAATCTTCGCTTTTATAGGGTAGTCAGATGTTGTTCTTGAAAATTGCAGTGTGTCTTTAAATTGAAGAAATAAATATATTAAACTATTTTATTATATTGTGATGTAGATTTTAATCAGCTATTCTATTCAAGGTATAGTTGATAGAAGGATGTAGAGCTCAATTTTCTGAGCTAACGCGCATTGCAAAGAGCACGTTTCTAAAGTATTTAATACTATAGTAAATATTCTAGAAAATTATAATATGTTGGCAACTTTTTAGTAGCGACCGATGGAAGTTCGGTTTCGGCCGTGCCGAAACTTAGACCTGTAAAACGGCAAGATCAAGATCGTTGTCATACTTCAGGACGATTTATAAATTATTATTTTTATATACGGGCCTTAATACTCCACTTTTTTGTGGTCTCTTAATAAAACTTAATAAATAACGAAATTTACTTAATACTGAGCTATGAACTCGTTATTATTTTGTAGTTCCAAATAATTGAATGATTTAAAACAAGCGCCAGTAAAGCTTGCATAGTTCAAATTTGACGTATTGGCAGAAACCTTTATAATTTCGGAGATAAAACGAAAAACAGCGTGAAGATGATTTTATATCAGATGCTAGGCTGTGTAACTCCTGTCCAACTCTTTGACCATTAAACCATGCACTCATATCGTCCCGCTACTTTTAAAGACTTCCTAGGAACGATAATATCTTTTCTTTTTTTTTAATTCATTTTAAGAGTTTCTCTATGTAGTAGAAAATCAAATAATGTGGAAAATTTGGTCTAATAAAGTTGAGAAAACGATTAAAGTTAAGTTTACATATTACAAGTACGCAAATAGTAATCAATTGAAACTTATACCATATAATATCTTTAAATAGTATTATTCTAAAAAAAGGTTTTATATAAAAAATATATATTAAAAACTAAAAATAGAATTAAACAAACATTACCCCCGGAGACGGTTTCTAGGGTGAAGGCATTGAACCTCCACGTCACAGACTGTCGCAAGATGCACTGTAAAGAAGCATACAGTTATTTATAATGTACTTATTATTAATATTAACACAACATTCAAAGCTTTACATAAATGCGCTCTTAAATATCGCACAGCTAATTCGCTAATATTAACAATAAATTGTGATGAAAAATCGTACAAAACATACAGGTGCAACATTATAACTTAGAAAGTCGGCAAAAAAAAACAAAAAAAAAAGACTAAGAAATTTAGATCTTTACTCTATCTAAATCTAAAGCAAATAATTTTAAAAAATAGTAAGAATAGTAAATCCTGATTTAAAAGTTTGAAAATGTTGTTCGATCAGAGATTACATACATTTTTTTAGATATAATTAAAATTGACAATTAAAAATAGATCATTAAAATTGATATCATAGATTAAGTTCGAATGGTTGAGTGTTCCATAAACGCTAGCATTGGCGAAGCTGTTCGACGTTTTATTATTATGAAAATAATATAAATGTAATGCTTGATTTAGATGAGCCGTTTGTTCTGTTCACAAATTTTGGCTTAGAGTGTGTAAACAAATAAGTCACACGATTTTATGGGCATTACTTTAATTTTAATGAAATGTGACTAAAGGTTATTTTCAGATATCAATAATAATATCAATTCTGTTTATTTTAAATTCTTTATTTATTTTTATTTGTCTCTTGAAAGTTCTTCACGACTTCCATAGATTCTAGGTCCTATACTGTTGTGGTAACAATATTATAATTTTGTTTACATGTGGTATACATATGTTACATCGAAAGTAATAAATCCAGATGTTATATATGCTATTCAGCCATTATATATAACATTAAATTTTAATTAATCAGAATTATTAACAATCAGGTTAATCAGAATTATTAATAATAAATCAGATTCATCATTTCATCATAGAAATAATCAAAATTAGAAAAAGAAGTCTGCATAGGTTGGGTTACTCTAGCGGCTTAGTTGAGTTGCCTATACTACGTATGTCGTCTAATTAATTATATTCGAATATTAATTTCATAATAATAATAATTACATTTTATTTATTATTTATTGAATTTGTAACAGTAATTATTTTTTATTTTTTATACACTGAAGCTTTTATGAATAATTCAATCGACCATCGACCATCTTGACTTATGGTACAATATTGTTATTATAACTATATTTTTTGTCTGGTCATTATGTATACTATATACTTAAACCCTTTGGAACATCATAAATGTCATGAATATTTCTAAATTATGTATTATTATTTGTATTTAAATCAACTAAGCGACACATCAAATGTCCTCCGTTCCGGAGTCAACATCACATGCGCATACGCATAGGCAGCGTATGCGAATGCCCAGTGAATATTAACAAAATCTATTTAAATTTAAGTCGAGTGTCGAAGTGTATTTGTGTTGTGAAGGATATATTGACCGTGACGGTCGTGTAGCGTTTTCCTTTTTGTCTTAAAATGTAATGCCCATATTTCGACAAGGCTGTAAAAAACAAAGAATAATCGCACGACATGGTTATTTCGCAACAGTAACGCGCGACGCTAAATAAATTCGGTTTGCAATGTTAAATGAGGCTTGACGACTTACGTTAACAAATATATACGAGCGGCATTATGCGTCAGTCAGTAGTCCACTTGCCTGCACTTGTCCAAGTTGCAGGTCATCCAGGAGTGCAGCTTCCGTACTCAGCGATCTGGTAAGGAGGCGCTTTTTACGTCGTTTGTGCATCGTCAGGAAACGGCCCGTGAAGAATTTGGGTTTTGGTACAACTTCAGTCACCGCTTGAGTGACCACTATAGTCACCTCTTGAACTGTGTACAGAAAAAAAAACACCAAATAAGTTCCAATTTAGATAGAATTTAATATATTTTTTGTTCTTTTTTTAAATAATAGATACCTAATATTATTGTGAGGTTTCCTTTGAAGGCTTATGCATTATGACACAATAAGCGATTCAATGATGTTACAATGTGATAAAATTTATCAGAGCTAACGCTTTCAATCGATAGTATAAGCTTTGGTCACAAATGGCCCAACCTGAAATATATAGTGTACCAACAATTCACAGTAAGCAACGTTTTGTATTTTTAAATCAAGGTTGTGAAAATGTCCAACTTGTAAGCAACCAGAAGCAGAAATGGTTGACTGAAAACAACAAGAGTAACGCGAAACAAGGCAATATTTGAATGACAGAAGAATACCAATAAGTGTTAAAAATCTAAGAAAATCGATTATAAATGCCCGCACGTCACAATTGGTATGTAACGTGCCACTCATACTCGATAACTAAATTGCGTAATCGCTCCAGCAATACTTAAACCTCGGTTCAGATTGCACGCGTCACTCCGCAATAGTTTCCAGAGGGAAACGTCGTTTGATATTTCCTATGAGACGTATCCGCAATAATGAGGCAACTATTTGTGAACTTAAAAATATAACAATATAACATTATTTTTACAATAATCTTTTTATTTTATAACACTAGTGACGGCCGTTTGGTTTCGACCTCTTAAAGTATACTAATATTTATTTAATATTATTTAAGTGTATTAAGGGACGATTGGTTTATTATTTTGGTATGGTTATATAATATCTATACTGTTATACAGTTAATAAGTGTAATTAAAATCATCAAAATTTTATTTTATTTAAAAATTACTACTTAAATTTATGTAGGTAACTTATTTCATATCTATCATTGTAACTGGTAAGTAGGCGCATACGACAAATGCAGTTTTTCTCGCGGAAATTCAGGGACAAAAAAAATCTATATGTTGTTCCCTTTCTATCTTTCAGTGAAGATCCCATAAAAAAACTCTTACGCTGTTCCCGATTAGCGCTGACAGACAGACAGATAAAAAAAATAGCTGTTTGTGTTTTAATATGATGTTAATAACTATTTATGCACTTTAAAAAGCAGGGTTATTTTGAAATTACAGACTGACACTTTAATTTTGTTATTATTATGTATGTATGTGTAGATAAGTTTCGTTATCAGTTTCCAATTATATGAAATTGAAAACTTTTTTGCACTTTTCCAAATTTTATACACAACAAAAATCTCATTGTACATTTTATTCTAAAAAATCAACTGCTAAATGCAAATTATGTGTTAAAATATGACAAAAATATGTCGAGTCTTACATTTTTACTACTATTCTATTTATGATAATTTGCGTTATTGTGATAATTTTTCATTCCATGTAAAAAACTAAACATATGTCACTCCGTGACAGCTTTTCGCCATTTCAGAGGCATACATGGAGAGCCATAGCAAAACTTTTGACTAACGAACCAACAATGCAAAATATATTGGTTGCTAAGTTGTAGAAATATTACGTGCGAATACTTTCATATTGAAGAAGTGGACAGCTATAGAATGCTATGAAATGTAGGTAACTTTTTTCTACTTTCATTGTCTTTACTATCATCATGGTCATTGCTTTTGATATACATACATTATATATATATATATATATATATATATATATATATATATATATATATATATATATTATATATTATATATTTATAACCTTACTCTACTTAGCATTATATATTTTTTTTAAATATTATTTTTATTTTTACTCAATTTTGTTTAATTGTAAGTTTTGGAACAAATCTATGTATTATATGTTACGTTAGCTTTATAGCTATGTACAAAAGATAAAATACACTGTATATTATGTTGGCTTCCTAATTAATTAATAAAAAAAAAATAAAATAAAAAGTTTAACTTGCCTTTTTAAAAAGGTTGGTTTTAACAAATTTTATGTAGACGAACGCCGCGTAACTACAAACATTACCTACAGAAACTGTACTATTCGTAAAGATATTTTCATCAGTATTTGTTCGAAGAATAAAAATAACAACAAAAAGAAGACAAGGAAGAAGTTTTGAGAAATAGTGAACAAAACGAACGATGTTCTCAAGTATCTAAAACATCAACCTTTTCAAGCTTCATTCATTTTCAACAGACTATACCTTCCGAGACCCTGAAGAAATTTGAATAAGTAGTTTATTTTTGTTGATGTGGAAACGGATTTTATACATTTTATTGACAATGGCGTTTTGAAATTTTTATGTTAATGTTTCACATTATTCAAACTTACTTACTCTGCATATCATAAAGACATGCATATGCAGACTAAATTATAGATTTAGAGTAATTAATAAGCAACGTAGGTTACTATAAAAAAATAAAAACGGATCAAATCGGACTCGCTCACCAATTTCAGCACAAAATCCGAAAAAATAACATTTGTACGTATTTCATAGAAATACCTACAAATATAATCTTGTCAAATTGTTTCCTTTATGTAAGCTCTCATTTTGTGCCAAGTTTCATAACCGTAGGTCTACGGGATACACTATATAGGTTTTCCTTACGCGGCGAATGTCATAAAAAATGCAACAGAAACGCGGCATAAATGCTCCTATCTTTTGATTGTGTTGACTTAGCAGCTCGATGTTTTCTGAGTTTCAAGGGATCAGTCCCTTAAAAATTAGACTGAAAAATTTAATATTAATTTCAGTTCGATATCTCTACATAATCTCGAGATAAATTGTCTTGACAGATGTACTAAAAAGTGATCCTCCAATGATTAAATTATAGACTGCTGCTACTTGCTCGTACATGCAATCGAAGCCAATGCATATAAGTAAAGATAACGATAAACCAAATACAGGTGCATGCCCCCTGTACCTGTACTGGTAAAGTTTTACAAATATTTTCGCCCGAACATCTACTACGTTTCTGTCGTATTAATTGTGACAGTTACTGCTGGCTTCGAAACAATCGTTTCCAGCAGAAAACGGCAGCCATTGAATCTTCCTTACTCAATTAGTGTTCACATTTCTAAGGTTGTCTGTTATTGATAGCACTGTAATCAGGAGCTTTCATACGAACTATATTACTGCCTCACGTCAAAACTGTCAATGGTTCCAACTAAATAACCATTGCCGGCTATGAGCATTAACAAGCACTCCAATTCTACATAGAAGTGAACAGGGGTGAGTCAGTTTGCTATCGCGATGACGCAGTTTGCAAAATTAAATGTCTTTTGAGTCTATCACAACACCCATTACGTTTCAATAAATAATATTAAGTGTAGTTCTACTGTTTATTGAATTTGAACTTTAATATTAAAAATATTTTGTCTTGTACGACCCCAGTGTTAATTACATTAGAAGTACTAAATAATACAGTATTATTAATTTGCAAAGAATACCGTACCGTTTTGTAATAATTTATTAATCGATACGCTATCAGTTTACGAGATCACTATAATAATAATCCTGGATTGATATAGCTACAGCACTACAGAGTTAGTGTTTATCATGCCATGTTTACTGATCGTTGATAAAAAGCCAGTAAAAGCTTGTATAAATCGTACATACTAATGTCATCTATATCAGCTTGCTGGTGATAATCGGCTCTGTAGGGCTCGCCATGATTATAATTTACCCACCAAGATAAACCCAAACGTTGAAAATTTTCTTTCTATATTTTGCATTCTTGTGCATTATTTATTGCTATCAATATTTATTGCTTATAATAATATATATTACTTAATTTATTCTTAATCTTTTATAATGATATATTAAACTTTTCTATGGTATATATTGTATTTGTTTAAATAAATGTAACAAAAGAATAAGATCTATACTTTACTACTACTTAATTTTTTAAAGTTGTCTAATGCTATATCCCGCACGCAGCAGGGAACCGAGTGTTAAGACAATCCGTTTTCCACTTTCCGGCCGAAAGTCTGGAGGCATTGCGTGTTTAGTGGGGGAGCTCAACGTTGTTTTGCGTCTACACTACGAAGAAATGAAAATATAGATTTATATAAATATTTCATTTCCTCGAGTGGACTTCGAATTCAAAAACAGTCGATTGTACAGTCAAACTTTGTGCCCAATTTCATTTCACAAATATTTTATAATACCTTCTATTTTAAGAACTACAAATGCACATAAAGAATAAGTACTAAAAGTTTCATTCAGATAACATAATAGAATAATATTTAAATGTACTATGTATGTGTGTGTGTGTGTATGCTTAAAATGTAAAATGCAGTAAAATCGCGCACTTGTTATTTGGAAAATTACCTACTTCAAATAATTTTTGAGGATCTCCGAAATTGGCACGAGGACGGAAACTTAAGACCTCCCTTAGGAACACAGCGACCCCGGCATGAGGCGTAAATTATGTTCTATTTTGTAGCCGGAGTATTGGAGATTGGCTGTCTCGCTCAGTCAGGCAATCTGAATCTCCATTCAGAAACAACAACGGCATTCAGGTTACAATATAGACCCCTGATATTACAAAGCGGACTGAGCTTAAAGACTCAGGCAGGGATTCTCCAGCACCAGAGGTGCTGGTACCGTTCTGGGGTAGTTTGTCTCTAAAAGCCGCTATCATATTCCTTGGAGGTTGAGCGCCGGAACCCAGCAATATCTAATGCGAAACGCAGTGGCATAATGCCATTACATAACGCCGGTTTTAAATGCCGGGGGTGGTAATGATCCGGTCGAGTCTGCCCATGCGTGTTGCCATTACTGGCGACGTGACTCCCCCACACGTACTTTAGTCGCCTCTAACACAAACAGTACCTAATCTAATCCATAAGGCAAAACAACATATAGGGAACATATGGCAAAAGAAATATATTTATGAAACATTTTTTTTTAATTCTTAACTATATATAATATAATATATAGAAATATTTATATATAAAATAAATAAAGTCTTATTGACGACCCAAAAAGATGATTGTTTTTACAATTATCTTTTTGGCACGTCAATAACACTCTATTTATTTTTTATTAAACTCTGACAAATGTTAGGTTGACACGCAACTCATTTTTCTAGTGTTTTTTCGCCATTCCATTATAGTATTTTCCATAGGTGCTCTTGAGAAATAAGATAACATAGCCGTACTTGCCACCACCAACTATTTTTCTATTTAATACGACAATTTTCGATAGCAAAAACCATTAAAATCTCCAACTCTTTAAATTACAATTTATTTTGTGTGTAATATACCCTGAAAGTAGTGATACGAACTACTAACAAAGTAGTCAAATGACCGACTAATTTTCTCTTAATGCTAAACTGCTATAATTAAACTGCTGGACGAATTTGAATGAGTTTTGCTTATTACAGAGTTAGTAAGCCTGAGCGTAATATATTGTATATCTAATTGATTTTAAACACTGGGATACCTAATACAATTTTATAAGAGCCCGGTTGAACTATATGAAGTACGGAAATGGCCCCTAAGCAAAATTAGTTCATTAGAAGGAGGAGTTATCGTTGACGAATAAAAATTATTAAAAATCAAGTTAATTGTGGCGCATGGGGTGGGCATCAATCTGAAAATGCACTTTGAAATTCGGCAGGAAAAAAAAAGGGTTTATATAGTTTTGTTTGCTCCGCTATACGAAAAAAAAATTGGAACATCATCTATATTTATAGAAGAGACAAAAAGGCACCTTAACAAAAGTTACTTGACATATTTTTGTAGGTGTACAAAATTCAAATATCTATAACATCTGACGAAGAATTAAAGGATTAGCTCCACTTAAATTTACATGAAAATGGGGTCTTAGCAATGATGTTTATCGTACAACATGGATGTTTGTTTCTACCTCGCAACATATGTGGAGAAGATAATATTTTGACAATAAATTAATTTTGCATACCCTGTAATCATGTAATGCATGAAGGCAAATATAATACGAAGAGTCTTTCTGTATAATTTCAGGTTTCTAGCTTTAGCAGTTTGGACAATGCGTTGGTCTCTAGGTTAGTCAGTATGTCACTCACCTTGTAGATCTATGTATAAAGGTTAGGTCGATTTAAATATGAATTTAAATAAAATAAGATTTTACTTATAAATTAGCTAAGTTTGTTGCCCTTATCTTTTAATTGTCTTAGTCACTTAAATGTCACATTACAAAAAATAAATCAATTTTAACAATATATAAGGCTAATAATAAGGTGTATTAACGTAATCGTATTAATGCATGATTATATTATTATTTTATAATATATTTTGTTGATAAATTAAGAAATATCCGGCACTTTATGTAGCCAATAGGCCATACATTCAAAAGTCGGTGACTACTTACTCTTCACTCAACAATTTATATATCATTTACAATTTTATTACCAGGACACCTTAATTTACGTAGTTATAAGCCCTTTCTTCATAGAGAGAGAAAAATATATGACATTTACTTCTATGCTTTCAGGACCATTAAGCATGCGACAACCTTTATGTTAGATATAAATGATACTCTACTATGTTGTTACTAGTAGGTTTAGGTAAAAATAAATTTCAATATTTTAGATTTTATTTAATTACAATTTCACTTATCCCACAAACTTTAATGTCAGCTGAATACCTTAAAAATAAATTATCAGAATTTAATGCAATTATGCAAATTAAAACAATCGTTTTGTGTAAGTTTCTTACTGTACGTTATTAAGATATCGGTCTGTTACATTGTAGCAAACATTAGCAATGTATCCAGATCGAGGACAGGTCTAAGAAATATATTATAGTAATTACATATTAGCAATTACTATTGCCAATGAGAATAATAAAATAGTTTTGATGTATTTTAGCTATATCTATACTTATAATAAAATTATAACGGATCGGTGTCTGTACATGGAAGATATACAAGAAAAAATGTCATTGGGGATCTTTATTAATGACTTTGTACCCAAAACAGTGATTTTATACATTTTTGTCTGTTTTCCTGTGCGTTTGTTATCATTAATATCAGAATCGGCTCAACCGATTTAAATGCTGTTTGTTATTTTTTGTCACTATTGGATTCTAGCAAGCTTCCGTTAACGTATTTTTTATTCAAATCGGTTCGTACATAAAAAAGTTTTATCAATTTAAAGTACTTAGTTTGACAAATTTGCTAATAGCTTTAACAGTTATTTTATACAACTGTTTTACTGAATTGGCTAAATATTTAACTTTTAAATTGAAATTGTATGATGATAGAAAACACTCATATTTAAAGATTTAGCATCGGAATCGGAGTTTACGCGGGAAATACTAGCAAAATCAAATAAATTCACAAGTCTTAAATTACATAATGAGGTAGTCGTGACGCAATTGCACAAATGTGTGGCTTTTAACACGACATTTGTGGGTTCAGTTTTCACTCGGGGAAATGAAGTATAATTTATTAATCTAGATCAGTCGTGGCGCAGACGCACAAAGATGACTATAAACGCGACTGGTTGTGGGTGCGATCCTCCGTCAAGGAAATGAAATATTTATTAACATTTATATTTTTATTTTCTTCGCCTTTGTAGCAAGGCAACGTATGGCATTGAGTTCCTCCACTCATTACGCAATGCCTCAAAAATTGCGCGGAAAGTATGGAAAACTTAGTTATTAACACTAGATACCCTCTGCATCCTCTGATGGGCGGGCGATTATAGCGCTATAGCGTAAAGCTGAAAAATAAACTTTAATAACTGTTTACCTATTTCTATACAATCTATACATATAAATTAAATTAAAAGGTCTGTCTTTGATAACAATATAACTGTGTTTTTTCAAGTGAATATAGTTATTTACTTGATACCCAATTAAATAAAATATTTGTTTCTATTTATTCGATCTAATACAGAAAGATTGAGGGAGTTGTGAAGGGTATTTTACTTCAATAAAAAAGTTATATCAATTTAATGCATGCTGTTCAAGAAAATCGGCAAAAAAAACGGGAAACTAAAAATGAGTCAGGTATGTTTTAATTTTAAACTGTAATTTACAGAAGGGTTACTTATGATTACATTACAGAAAAAAAGAAACAATAATATTTATAGTCTTAGGGCTTGAAAGATTATTTATTATAGGACGACTGTCAGTTTTTCTGTATTTTTTTAAATCCATCTAATATATGAATCGCAAATGAAAAATACATGACAAAGATTTTTTTTTTATTTTCCTTATAATTATGACGACTTGGTTGGACTACCACCCGTTTTTGGCTTATCGTCGATTTCTGGGACAACACGTACACAACAGTATGTCTCTTAGAAATTTGAAAATAGGTACTCCTTGCAACTAAATATTAAAAATATATGCATCAACAATATCTATGGTGCAACCCTTATTATGTGATATTCTAACTACCATTTCTTTTACTTTTTTTTAGCGGATCAACTAAAAACATGAATATTAATTAATCAAACGTTTTCAATTAATACATAAAAATAATTTATCCCTAGATAAACATAAATTAAGTTATTATAAGAATTGAGTGAAATATTTTTGTATATTTTTTACGGAAACATGTGTAATTCAGTTACAAAGTCGTAGCCCTATAGTTTGCACAATATAGTAATCCAGTCATCTAGCCTTTTGTACAAAGGTACGATGACTGGACCTCGCCAAACATTTGTGAACTCCACTGATTTTCAGCATAAAATGCACAAAAGCAGATCAAGTCAAAGACGCGCGGTCCCCTTTTTTTTAAATGTGCTTTTAATCAAAGGGTATCTAGTAAGTGAAACTAAAATGAAAATAATAACTGTAAGAAATTGCAAAAGCTTTAACGTATATAAAAATAGAGAATATAATAGTAGGTATAATTAACATTTTGAATGAAAGCTCCGAAAGAAAGAAAGTGTTTGAAAAGATTTTTTAAATTAGTACTTTATTATTGTCTAGTTATAATAAAAACGAATACTTAAGTTAATCGGGCTACATAGAGAAACTTTTCCAATCAGTCCTTTTGCATGCTATGCGGACTGATAACATAAACTTATTAAATACGTACGACTTTTAATAAAAGTTGACGATTTCGATCCCTAGATGTCACAGCAGTAATTTAAAATATTTCTTTACATTTATATTTTCATTTCTTCAGGCTGGAGTCGAGGCAAAAGCGCGCCTTTACATTCCACAATTCAATAAGCAATGCCTCAAAAATTCGGCGGAAAGTGGAGAGCGGAATGTCTATGCTAGTGTTTATAACCTAGTGGTTCCCTCTATCTACCCTGCTGCGTGCGGGATACAGCGTGAAGTTGAGTGAACTTCAAAGTAGTAAGGTATTGCATTAATTTCGTATATTTTATATTAATTTGTTACTTATGTATATACCACATCACACAATAAAGTTTTTAAAAATCTTAATTTCAAATTGAGATAGAATAAGCTACTAGCCAAATGACGCTTGCGCATATCGATCACGCGGTATAAGCATTGAGTATTAATATAACTATTAGAACCGTTGCCGCGTAACATAACGGATGGCTCAGTAACGTGTGTGTAACTATAAAGTGACACAATTATACGTTTTGTATTATATTACAAGAGCTAATTTTAAGAGATGGTAGGATATGAGATTTTTTATTTTATTTTTTTAGCTTCTCGCTATACCCAGTACATAGCAGAGTAGGCTTGGCCCCGCCTGGAACCTAGGAACCTACTGTGACACTCTGATAAGACACTCCGTTCTCGATTAAAACACTTCCGTTTCACATTTTCCGCCGAATTTTTAAGGCGTTAATTCTCGTTGAGTAGCGGCATTGCCGCGCTTTGCCTCGTCACCGGAGTAAGGAGATTAAAATATTATTATTATATATATATTATTATTTCATTTCCCTAAGTAGGAATCGAACAAAACCGTCTCTTTTGCATTCACACGCTTGTAACCCAGCGCCACCGCGATTTCAGTTTATATCTATTAAATATTTTTAATACATTTTTATGCATATTTCTAATGAATTATTATAAAAATCTTCTGCATGCCTTTTTCAAATAAACATTAAATGTGCCAATGTTTACCCTTACATAGTAGTATAATAAAGATGAAAATATTATTTTATGTAATTAAAAACAAGAATTTAAATAATTTTACTAAAGAAAATCGACAAAAAATTGTCAAAAGATCGTGAATAGTAGACAAGTAATAGTCTACTATATAGATACTTATTAAAACTTCGTTCGCATTTGCTTTCCACTTTCAATGAAAAACTTTAATGCAAACGTTAGTACTTTCACTGTATGAAGTTACTCTTGATACTTATGCTATTACATTTATATAGATACCATACATAATACAGTTTAGCCGATGTTTCTATTTTCATTAACTAGTAGCTGGTTACTTCCACTATTTGCACATTTTATATATCAACAAAAACTAATTGGTCAAATAGAAGAAGAGAGAAGAAACTTGAGGATCACCGAGAAGAACTTTTACCAAAAAATCATTTCTTTGTGTTGTATTGGTGAATTACAATAGCTTATGGTATTTCTACATTTCATTATGAAAACTGAAGCACCAGATATCCTACATCTGGTGTTTTAGTTTTCATAATGAAATGTAGAAAAATTCAGTAAGGCTCTCTAAAAAAATCTATCAAAAACGTACAGTAATTTCAGAGTTGAAGAATAGGTTAAGATATTATTATTTTTCATTCGGCACGAAGTGTGACTGTAAAACCGACTGGTTGTGGGTTCGATCCCCACTCGAGGAGATGAAATATTTACTCAAATTTATATTTCCATTTTCTTCGCTCTGGTGTCGAGGTTAAGCGCGGCGTTGAGTTCTGCCACTTAACACGCAACGCCTCCAGAATTTGGCAGAAAGTGGGGAACGGAGTGTCTTAACACTAGGTTCCCTCTGCCTACCCTGCTGTATGCAGGATACAGCGTGAAGCTGATTCATTCTGTTTATACTATTTAATTAAGATATTACAGATATCTGTTCAAAATATTTAATTATTTAATGATGATCAGTTAAATATTTTGAGTTGATAGTATAAAAAAAGAAATAAACAAACTATTAACTAATCACTGATATTATAAAAGAGATACATGAAATTAGAGATACATAGACTAGTATATAATAAAATAATACAAGACGGCAAAATATTCGCTTGTGATTTTATTAGCTATGCGTAGGCAGTTCTTGAACAGTCTGAAGTGGGACATATTCACATTCAAAATATATGAAGAACGAAAATATTCAATTTCTACTTGAATCATAGATTCATTTATAGATTGCAATAAAAAAAGCGTGTGATAATGCCTATTAATATAACAAGCTTAATATAATAAGCAGTCATATATTAGTTATTTTGTCCCTTGCTCCTGACCGAACGTCATCGTATCGTATATCTTTAAAAATACTTCAAAAGCATCTAAGTTAAATAAGTCCATTTTTAAAATAACACAGTACAGGTATTTTAGAAAGTTTATACGTTTTAATATTACAGATACATACATGAAGTAAGTTCTTTTTGATTTTATTTTATATTTACTGGAACTTATTATAAAAATCACATCGGACTTGAATAAACAGTACTCGATTGAATTGCCGAGACCAATTTACCTTGGTAGAGAGTTAGAGACATTCTACTCTTCAACTGATATTAAAAACACATCAGTAAACGTTAGAGTAAAAGATAGAAGCAGTAAAAAATTATAACACCCTAATACTATTATATTAAAAAAAAAAAGTGCGTCAGGGATGTCTTTAGTAAAAACGAAAATAAAAATTAAAATATAAAATCGGTCAAATAATGAAAAGGTAACAAAAAAAATATGCTGATAATGTTTTCAGTGAAAAAAAAATGACGGAGCACGGAATTATTTATTTTTATTACTTCACTCGTGTTTAGAATAAAATATGTTTGTGTCCATTGAAAGCAGCGATACAGTCCACGAAACGCTTAAATGACAAAAACACCAAATACATAAATGTAAAATAAAACCTTTGGGAACTTACTGTAAAGCGAATTAATGTATGAACAATTTTACCTATTAAATTAAAAAATATTGACTTATGTATATAACCTACTTTTAATCGATTAATTATATTATATTTATGAACAATCATGATTGACCATACATAAAAATTATTTAGCTCTTACAATCAGTCAGGACATCACAAAGAACTTGTCAGTATCGTTACGTTATCTGATAAGGGTACTAGAATCTTATAATTGACGTCTCAGAACTTTATAGTTCTATCTATTGGTATTATTATCACATCGAGATGATACATAGTTGTTCACAATTACATATTTGTAAAAAAATATACTACTACTCTTCTTAATCTCGACCTTAGAACAATATCAATTGCATGTTCATGGTCGTATCTGAAATTAGATGAACTTTAACAAAGAAGTAAATGGCATACCGCCATTTACTTCAACTTATATAGTAAACTATCTTTGATCAATCAATTAAATTGGTGAACAGTAGCCAGTTGGTAAATTAACAATATAATCATTATCGAGCTATCAGTTTATCGGATATCTACATTTAACAACGATTATCTATGAAGAATCGGGTTTCCAATTAAATCAAATTTTTACGTTTGTAGGTATGTACATATTATTCGTATAAATAATATTTTTTAAGCATATTATTAAGTGCCAGGGGCACAAGGGTGTTACTGTAACGCGCCGATTGTGGGTTCGCGGGAATGAATTTTTATTTATTAATATTTTCATTTTCTTCGTTCTGGCACCACGGCAAGAGCCCGGCGTAAAGTTACGCCACTCACTCACACAATAACTAGAAAAATGATATATAGGTTCCCTCTGTTTACCCTGCTTTATGCGGTATACAGCCTGAAGCAGATTATTTAATTATATTATTATACTAGTGTAACCGCGTGAATTCGCCCGCTTGAACTATACGATTATTTATTAAATATATTTACGAACTTCTTTTTAGTTTTCAGTAGTAAGAAAATATATAGAAAATTAAGGCTTACCTTAATAACCAAAATAAGCCGAAAAAGAATAATAAGCAGACGTCAGATAGGAAAATAAAATTTATAATATTACAAAAAATTTTTTTTGGGTAGTTGAAATAAACAAACAAAATAAGTTAAGTAAAGGAAATTCTTAATATAAAAAATAATAAGCACATAACTATTTGAAGTAATACAAACTAATAAGTAGACATCGGATTATATGCACTAATCAAAAGAACATTTATTTTTAAAATATTTTTTTTTTACAGTATATTTAATATTAGAATAATAAAGACATATTAACATATAACAAACGATAAAAATATAAGAATTATACTTATTTATTTCTTGTGACAATAGTCACTTAATGTAAATTTGAAGGGTAAAAATGACCTTTCCAGATGATCTTGCACTGACAGTCACTCAAAACATTGGATGTTGAAACAACTGGACGTACCGTACGTACGAATAAGAGGAGTGTTTTAGAAGACTGGCGACACGACTAATGAGGATTTTTAGTGGTTGGCGCGGAACCTAATGCCTTCTGGGGGTTAAGTTGAACCAAGTGCCTTTCACTTCATCAGGAAGCATTCCAGGGGGATTTTTTTTGTCGCTGGGAAATGTATTTACGCAGTGATACCGGAGTACCTCTCTTAACGTCTCAAACGGCAACTTATTAAAAGCGTTGACCACATTTGGCAAAAATCTTCTCCTAGAGTTTGCCCGTCTCATTCAGCAGCAGAATATGCGGAAGGGAAGCCCAAAAGCCTCTTTCCGCAGCAGGCATAGGTAATCTAACGTTAAGACACACCGTTCTTTCGAGTTCTTGAGAATTTTCGAGGCAATGCGTGTTACCAAAGTGAAATGAAAATATGAATAATTAATAATTCATTTCCCTGAGTGGTAATCGAACCCACAGCCGTCGCGTTTTCAGTCACGATGGCCTTGCGGGGAATTACAGAATTATCTCTAAAAAAATTATAAATTTTTATATTCCTATTGAGTATTTATTTAAAATTTAAGTTTAATAATTACAGTTTTATTTTTTAAAACCTACATAGTGGTCCCTGGTAGCAAGTATGATATAAAAATGGTCCTTGAACAAGAAAAGTTTGGGAACTCCTATTCTAACCTGTCAAAGGGCTTTTTAGGCAATCAAAATATATTTTTAGCTGATCTTTCTTATCGACACATAATTTATAAACAAATAACTATTTTATAAATATAAATCATGTTAATAAAATAAATAATTATGGTTCATGATTCTAAGCGAATAATGTATTGACGTCTGTCTGATAATTAAATTTATCAATTAGAAAACGGTTAAAGCTTAAACCTATTGAGGTATGATTATTGTATCATGACCGCATAAATATATTTAGCGCAATTTAAATCATTATAATATATTAAGCTTATAAACTTTTGGTTCATAATTGAAATTTTAATAAAGATAGCTTATCGGATGCCCATACATTTTTAAAGCACATTCTGTAGATTTTTTGTATTAGCATGTTGTATCCCACACAATGCACGTAGTGATAGGCAGAGGGGGACATAGGAACCTACTGTTAGCTCCCATTTTCCATTAAGACACTTCCGTTCCCCACTTTCCGCCGAATTCTCGAGGCAATGTGTGTTGAGTGGCTGAGGAAATGTAAATACTAAATATTTCATTTCGCAAACTATTTTCAGAATTTATATTCCGCAGTTAAACAAATAATAATTCAGAGATCTCTTACAAAGTCTTTCTTTTTTTCGTACTAGCTACATACGTCAAGTACCCTAGTACGGGTTATCACACTAATATCTAATAATCTGATCTGAGGCCAGTCGTGGCGCAGTGGCACAAAGTGTGACTGTAAAACCGACTGGTTGTGGGTTCGATCACCACTCGAGGAGATGAAATATTTACTTAAATTTATATTTCCATTTCTTCGCTCTGGTGTCGAGGCAAAGCGCGGCGTTGAGTTCTGCCACTGAACACGCAATGCCTCCAAAAATTCGGCAGAGAGTGGGGAACGGAGTGTGTTGACACTAGGATCCCTCTGCCTACCCTGCTGTGTGCGGGATACAGCGTGAAGCTAATTTAATTTTAATTTTTAATCTAATAATCAATAAACACATCAATCTTACTATTTAATTGAGTAATTTTCTAAATCAATCGTATCACACATTATACGATAGACCATATATAAAATTACTGGCTCGAATCAAAAATATATTTTTGTTTTGCATTGTACATTTATCGAGGTCGCGTGACGTTTTATTTTTTCTATGTAAACTATTGTACTTGAGATCAGAGTTACCTCGGGCACTTAGAATGTGTCATGTGTCATACATGCTCTTACAATACAATGCTTAGTTATTTAAATAAAACCACGTGCAATAAGCCGTTACATATATATTTTTTTAGAAAAAAAAAACAGTTATAGACTTATTTTTTTGGTAATTTAAATATAAATTATTTTTAATGACACCCACATAATAAAACTAAGGTATCGAAGTTGACTGATCGGAAAATTAAGAAATTAATTTTATAGGTGAAGCATTCCCATATTATCGAACTTGGCAGCCTATCACATTTTTTTTTGGGTGGAATAATTATTTACACGATATCAAAACAAAAATAAACAATTTTAAAATTTCATTAAATATGTTTTTTTTGCCGGCAAAATCAAATACTTTTCAAGAATTAAATTACTTATTTAGTGCATAACAGTACAGATAACCATACTAAAATAGTAAATAGTTTTTTTTCTCATATACACTTAAAGAAATACTCGTGTAGTTCAAGCGGAAATAGCCGCACGGGGACCGCTATTAATTAATAAAATCAATTCGCAATGAATGAGATGAATGTATAACTGACATGGTTAGAATCTGCTCTCTTTTGAAAAATAAGTTGGTTAATAACGTCATAATGTCAAACTCACAAAACAAAATACACATCGTAATTTTTGTTTTAGTCATCTTACTTACTGTGTCAAATAATTTTAATATATTGTTTATTTAAAAAAATATGATTCTATTGTTACATCAGTGTAAAATAGTTACAGTAAAAAAAGTAAAAAATATTGAGACTAGAAGAAAAGTTATGTTTTTAATAACAATTGTGTAAATAAGTTAAATAATAGTGGTTGTTGTTTGTTTCACATTCAGTGACGAGGATTTAAAACATGAGAATTGTATCGTCCGTAATTTGTAATCATCTATACTACAATAAAATTGTAAAAAACCTTGTCTGGGCATAAAATATCTAATAGAACAATACAAATGTATAATTTTAAAAGATTTTATTATATTGATTAGTTGTTAGTTTGTAGGTCCAGTGAAAGTATAAGAAATAATTAAATCCGCTCATAATGAAAGTTGTTAAGTATACATAAGATATAAATTCCAATGGGATATAAATATATTCGAGATTCGTAGAAATACCAATCAGATGAACAAACATACAGTCCAACTAAAGTAAAAATGCGAAATAATATGCCAAATAATAAATAATAAAATGCCGTTTTTTACAAAAGTAGTTGAGCGTAATAAGCGTTTTGCAATTACATATTAAAATTGAAGATCTGGAACATTCGGTGAATAATCATAGCAGTCTAGTCTAAAATCCAAACTAAAAATTAAAAAATTACACATTAACAAAAAATATTGACCGTGATAAGCATATTGCGGTGACATATTGAAATTGAACATCTGGAACATCTTATGAATAACCATAACAGTCCAGCTAAGCTATAAGAAATAATAGAGGTAAAGTAATGAAGGTGTTAGGCATTTTCCATTGATATGTTAAAATGAAAGAGCTCGGATATGTACTAATGTACTATAAGTAAACTTAGCTAAATTATATATAAACTAGCGATTTCACCTGCTTAAACTACGTGATTATTTATTTTATACACTGAATATAAATAGATATACAAAGCACTCCACCGCAGCGGAGTTATAAAGATTACTAATTTGAAATTGTTAATATTTTGACTACAATATAAGTATTTGTGTTACATAAACGTATCTTTTTTAAGAACATTTTATAATTTTTGACATAATAAAGTATAACGTATGTTGATGCTTGACTATTTACCTCAACTGGCCCGCTCGTAGCGCCCTAAACGAAGAACTGAACTGAACTGACTATTTACCTATAGAATATAAATATAGTTCTATAGATTGGTCTGCAATCGATATTTTAAAACCGTTTCCGATGTGTAGAATTATAATCGTGTATAACCAGCTCTAATATAAATGTTAAAATAATTGATTTGGATAGGGATTCATCAAAATCATAATAAGGACTTATCACTTCTTTCTGCATTGTTTAAGAGAAATATTTTGAACATAAATATAAGGAAGTAATAATACTGTGTTGTTGAAAATAGTTCCAAAAATTATTCCTTTGTATTTTTTTTTGTAATTTGTAAAACATAAAAATAGTTATTTTAGGTTATCGCTAAGAAATAGATGTTGTAGCGAGCTTTTTTTGCATTCGTCAGGAGTGATATATGTTATATAATCATTGCGGTGAAATTCTTAGTTAGATTTATATTAAAATATTTAATGTCATTTGTACCAAAAAAACCACGACACCTCATCTAAATGTATATTTCCATTTCTTCGGTCTTGTGTCGAGGCAAAGCACGGCGTTGAGTTCCGCCGAAAAGTGGGGAACGGAGTGTCTTAAAATGTTAAAGTTCCCTCTGCCTATCCCAGCACTATCCTGTACCTTGCGGGATACCACATGAAACTGATTAAATTTTTAATTTTAATATGGTTATTTACCCTATACTAAAATACAAATTATATTTTTAATTTTATGATTTTTATGTGTCTGTCTTTATATTTTTACGGGCTAATCTAAACAGCTTAACTGATTTTTATGGGACTGACCGATAGAGAGGGTCACGGAGCAACACATAGGCATTTTATCATCAACTTATTATTATATGTACATACAATTATGGACTGATAAATCCTTTGCATCTTGCAGTCGGGTGAAAATAAACTTGTTATCAATCCTATCGAAAACTACCAGCAAAGTAACAACTAAGTAGCAAAGAAGTTCATCGGAGAAGATTCAGCAGAAATTTCAACAGTTGCTCGTTTAAAATATAACTTTAAAATTATTCATACCTGATAAAATATAACTTCCAGTAAAAAGTGAAAAAAAGTATGTAACGTAAGTCATGAAATAATTATAACATTAGGTTATTTTATTATTTTGCATTTCCATTTGCGTTTTTTTAATAAATGTAGAAAAACATTGTCAGATAACTCATTTAAACTCTGGAGGGATGCACAGGCCGAGACAAATATCATATTTTGCCTGTACAACAGGCAGGCTGCAAATGTTTTTATAGACTATTGTACAGACAATACTCAATTTTGATCCCACATAAAAACAATTTTTTTACAAGTTTGCTCCTATATTTATTTGTTGGACAATAAATAATGTAAATTCAATTTCAATTCAATCATATAGGTACATGAATTTCGTTTACGTTTCAAAAACCTACGAGAATAGAAAAGGCAAAGGTAGTAAAGTTATTGTGATATTTTTATTATAGGAACATAATTCTAACATTTCAGATATAATTATTTTACATACATAACTACAGAGAAGGTGGACCGCTCCATTATGTTTCTATGGTTATTGATTTGTGGTGGATTGTAAATCAATAAGAAATATTATGGAGCTGTTTCTCGATCATGGTAGTCGAGCCAAAGAGAAATTTAGAAGAGGTTTTTAACTATTGTTAAGTTGTTATATTTAGCTATAAGCACGTCTACTGATATGCTATGGCAGCACTGCAATATTACAACCCCTGAAGAAAACAGAAGAGTGTCATAAATTTTACGCGCCTGTGTATGTATGTGTGCGTATATTACACATACACAACTCCTTAAATGTATAACACTTCTCGGTTTTCTTAGATCTGCCTGTGGCGTCGTACCTCCCGAATAGATGAATCGATTTTGATTTAGTCATTTTTTTTGTTTGGGAGGTAATTTAATCGAGACTGCTCTATATTAAATTAGTGAATTATAATAATTAGTGTAAAAGATAGATATAACAGTTTCTGTAGAAAATTGTCAAAGTATTATAAGGTATTAATTGATCATTTATTTATTTCCAAATTATATATTAAAATATTGAAAATATATATTTACCCATGTCGTCGGAGTCGTCAGAAAGCACAGATGACCTGTCATCTATTTTCTGAAACAAAAAAAAACACGCTATTAATAACAAAATATTGCGCAATAAACTAGAATTCGGTTTTTTTTTTCTTGAATACCAACAAAAATATATTGTATAAACGTAATGCGCATTTATGAAGATTTGGCCTATAAAACTAAATTTACTCTAGTTAAAAATAAATGGTTGCTACTTTTAGAACGATGTGACACTGGCTGGTTAGCCAACGATAAGTGTTGGTATGCGTTGGGCTTGAAAAATCAAATTGTTTAAATTAAATATTAACTTGTGATATTATAGTATACATTAACGCACAATTTAGAGTTTCACCTTATCAGAGTATTTATGAAAAGTTAAGTCTTATAATGACGTATGCAACATTCAACGAGAACATTTTTATTTAATTATTATGGCACATCGAAATACTCCGTTTTTGGGCTCATAGAGCGTCAAATTGTGCAGTTTTAATTTTTGTGTAATGTCAAGAGGATAAGTGTAAGATTGTAATGCAAGTGTGTGGTGACGCAGTCCTTGTCGACGCAACCATCGATCCAAGCCGATTTGTTGACCGTCTCTCCGTCCGTCCGGTTGTATGACAAAGGCACTTGATTGTGATTTGTCCACCCACATAAAGTATATAAAAAATACATATCGTTATAAGCATTTTTTTTTATAATTTTTTTTTATGTTTAGACCTTAGTCGTATATCGTTTCAAGAGTCTCCAAAAGCATCAAAAGGGCAAGGTATTACTACCTAGTTATTGTAATATTTTATATAATTCGTATATATTTCTAACATTTCAGACACTGGTATTTTACATACATAAGTATTGAGAATGTAGACCGCTCTATTATGTTTCTATGGTTATTGATTTGTGGTGGACTATAAATCAATAAAATGTATTAAGCAGCAGTTTCTTGATCGTGGCGAGTGTGCTAAGGAGAAATTTAAAAGAAGTCTTTTACCTATTGTTAACTTGTTATATCTAGCTACAGTTATAAGTAGGGGAGACTGGGGCTTTCTGTAACATTTTTTATGAACATTCCTATATTTTCAAAACCCTACATATTCTAGTATTTTTTTGTATATATGTTTATGGTGTAAGTATTTGAGTATTTAATCCAAATATCAATTTAATTATTGTCGTATTTCTTATAAAATTAAATTTTGTAAAAAATAACACTATTTACAACTTGCCCCTTGTTAGGGGCTATAGACATATTGAACCTTTGATTTGATTGATTGTATAAGTATTTATATTTGCAATAAATTCACGAATTGACGTTTTATGATAATAAACTAATTTGCGATAAGAGTGGTTTCCTTTGTACAAATTAAATACAGATAACGTTTTTGAATTTAAGTTTTAGATATAGTTAGAATACCTATAAGAAATGTGATTAGTGTGCCTATATTTTGTTGAAAGTGGAAAGATTCATATAGAAAATGATATGTTTTCAATAGAGCGCTTTGAATTGTATTCCCAGAAAGATATGTAGAAAATCCAATAACAATACTGGAATAATATTTCATATGATGAAATTACTGAAAGAATTCATAAAGCGTAAAGGAGCTGTATTTATATATGTACTAGGGACTATTAAAGATTCCTAGAGGCATAATGTAAAATAAGTTTATATATTTACGGGTTGCACTCTTCTATCAACTATACAATGTTTATAGTTCGGAAGTTGCATTCAATACATTTTTAAAATGTCATGTATCTTAAGATACCAGATATGAAAGCACTCGATGGTGGATGATTGGCAATATTCCGAAACACCGCTACAACTCCTTCATTCCGGTCCACTGCATCTTTTATATAGAGTATCTGAAGTATACAGATTGCCGGTAACATATAGATTACGTACAGGCTGTATGATACAGCTGATACACTGTTTACATTTTTTATTTATCAAATATTGGTATTATCGTTAGTAATTGATTCGTTTACTGAAAATGTTGTAACTCAAAATAATATTTAATAACATAAATTATTGCATAAAGATAGACAATTCGGCAAGTAAAAAAATGTCAACTTTTCGTAGATTATATATATATATATATATATATATATATATATATATATATATATATATATATATATATATATATATATATATATATATATTTCTTTTTCTACAAATTGTATTGTTGTGTGAGTGATAGACTTTTTTATTTCCCCGAGTGGCAATAAAACCCACTAACGTCGCATTTACAATCGCTGGTGTCCCTGCGCCATGAGAGCATCTAGATCCATTGACCGCACGTGAGTAAGCTGCATCACATTGAGATTAAACTGTATGATGTTAAGATTTGTTCATGAATGATTTTACGGTGTTAACAATTTTAATAAATTTTCTATAAATAAAATACTTTACTAAGCTTGTCAACCTATTGTCAACAAAGCGACTCCATGACTTCTATGCTTTATTCTTTTTATCTACCGTTGTAGGCAGAAGATGAAAGGTTATTGCTGTGAAGATGTAATCTTTTCACAGGATGTGTGGAATCAGTTAAGCTGATCGAAGCCGTAATTAACAGATACACAGAATGGCAGGTACTAGCGAGGTTATTATGGTGAGAATTAAGAAAAACGTGCAGAAGTGGTTAGGAATGGAAAATTGTGGAATGGTTAGGAACGTTAAACGAATGAGTGATGAAAGAACGATTTATGAACTATAGAAGAAGGCTGGGGAGGACCTCGTTTGACCTTCGAAAACTCAGTACCGCCGGCGGAAAGCCACGTAAAAAGCATGAGGCGCCCGGAGAGTATGTATGATGAGGTTGATGCTAGTGGACGAGACGAAAGACGCTAGGGATACCGTATAAAGCTGAGTAAGGAAATATTTCAATAGTTTTTGGACGTTAAATACATACAGAAGCTGTGGATAGTAAATACTACTGTGAAAATATTTAACATTACAGGGTGTTTATCTTTTTTATTAATGAACCGATTGAAATAAATGTTACGGGAAGTTTGCTAAAATATAAAAGTGCACTTAAATCGGTTAAGACATATATATAATGGGAAAAGGTGGTAAATTGATCCCCCAAGGTATTGTGGGCTCTTTTATATTTATAATTAAAAATTACAGTTTCTCGTGAAACTTAATATTTTATTTGAACGCACTAGTAGTAGCTATTAAATTTACCTAGTCCTTACGTAAACCGTAAACTTTAAATACTGTTACAATTAAAGATAAACAAAATATTACTTTTCACTTTGGAATTTATAGTTTTTATACGATTGTTTAATTTCATTGTGTTTTTTTAGTTTCGTCAATATATTGGAATTATTTTTTCTTTCAATGGAATAGCTGTGATTGCATTACATAAAGTAAGTCTGGAGTATAGACTTCCATACGGTTGGTATTAGACAAATAAACATGTGTGCCGGGCTATTATTAGTTACAATGAAATCTTCTCTGCTTGTGACAGGAAAAGATTTGACCGTCTACGTTTGTCAAGTGTTTGTACGAAAATGGCAATCAATGTAGTAAGGGAAAGAAATTGAAAAAATCCTAAAAACAAAAGGTTTTATCTCAGGAGATGAAAGTAGCACGTAGAACCATGTCGGGTATTTTAAAAGTTGACTTAGGACTTTCAGTAAATGAGAGACACACAGGATATTTCTTAACTGATAATTTGAAAAAGAATAGGGTGGTAAAACGAAACAACCACTTAAGCGGCAAAAAAAAGGAGGTGCAAAAATGTGTTTAAGGATGCGAAATTTTATTTACAACGTGGGCATTGTCCGACTTTGGTGATGGTTTGGTGTTAGCTATAAAGAAGTGACATTAATACATAATTATATTCTTTGAAAAGGTTACTCTGTACTAAAATTGCGGCCCTGTTCCCGCAATTACGTCTATGATATCCTAATAATATGTGTCATAAAAATTAAGCCATTTTTGATAATATATCGACTTAAATCATAGAAATATAAAACATTGAAAAGAAGAAACGCAATTATATTATTTTTTTTCGTACTTGAAACGTATCTATTAATAATTTTGAATACAATGCATTTGTGTTGAGTATAATACCATTACGTTTAATTCATACATAGATTTGGTTATTGGATTTGATTATTTCATGTATATAGGTATTTTTTAAATACGCTTTTAAACTTAACTTCACATTTTATCCCCAGAGGGGTAGTCAGGAAGAACGGAACGCCATACGCTACGGTCTCTACATACCTCTTTCGCCTCGTCCACTGTAATCAACTTCTTCATACATGCCCTCCATGGCGTCCTCGTGCTTTTTAGGTGACCTTCCTCTAGTATCTATACTGTGTTTTTGTAGGTCAACCGAGGTATTCCTCTATTTCTTACCAAAATACACTGATGAGAAAGTAAAATAGTAAAATATATGTCAGAAGCACATTGTATGGAAGAAATGTTCTATTTTATTAGTCCTTAAAAAAACCGCTATATACTATATCTATTTCTTACATTTTAGTCGCAAAAAGGCATTTTATGATAAAAAAAAATAAATGAAAATTCCAACGTAATTGTTTATTATTTGATAAAGATATTAAAACTTACGAGCGAAAGTTATACACCATCATCAAGAAAATTTTATGAAGATATGATTTAGCTTTTAGAGCATGGAATTTGAACGTATACTGTTAGACAAAATGTAACATTAAAACGATCCAAAGTTCCATTTACGATAGCAAGCATAGGCACAATCAGAATTTACTTTCCAAATTACTTTTTATTGTAACCACTTTATTATTTTTTAATGTCACCAATGTTAACGTTTAAAATAATAGAAGTAGACTAAAATACTATTAATTATATTTTCTTTTTTTAAATGGTGGTACAATAAAATAGAAAGATATGTGATTAATTCATCGCTTTAATTAAATTTATTTATAATTAAATTTAAGTATAATTTAGCTTTACTTTCGAGTAATCGACGTAATTGGAGTATGTCAGTTGTTTTTCTTACGAAAATTGCATGTACCTACCCCATGACAAAAACTACGCTATAAGTTGCATTAGGTTTTGAACTGTTAACATGCAAAAATTTATTCGGTTCCATCTAGTAGTTATAGATATTTTAAACAATTTTTCGGACGGACTTGCATCTAGGAAGGCTATTTGAAAAGTGAATTGCTGTTTAAATATTGTGTGCTTAAATGATTCCTTGCCTTTCAGGTCTAATATTATAGAGCCTAACTACAATTATCGAAGGTCATATTAACTTTTTTTATGAACAGCACTGCATTTCCTTTTTTAGAACGCCATGAATAGATTGGTTATGAAATATGAATGTATAAATTCAAAACTATTAATACTTAACGTAAGTAAGATGTTATTAAAATAATTATTACTTAAACAACATTGTTGATATTCTGTAGCGAAAACTGTAATACTTTAATGATTTGCAACAAAAATTTTGAGGTTATTATTTTGAATGCGATCTGTTTAGTAGTCTTGATTTTTATTAGAAACAAACTACAAATTAACTAATAGTGCATTCTTTTCTTCTCTCTTCTTCTTCTCTTCTTTCATCAGACTACATCTGATAGAACAATACTAAAAATAGTGACAGTGACAGGATTTTTGGTAAAAATAATACGCTGTAACTTGTCAGTACTAAAGTATGAAAAGCAATTGGAGGGTTTAGTGACGCAAATAATTTTGCTTATTTCTAAGGAACGTACATACTATATAAGTGCAACGGTAATCTTCACGGACCTCAAGTGTCCTTCTCATGTTATAAAAAAAATGCGCTAAAATTAGTCAGAATCATTAAAAAATTTATTTTCTATTTTCGCATTGTGAAAAATATTTTGCAATGGTCAATAAACATGTCGCAAATTAGATGAAGTAAAACATTTAAACGTCACTTGATATCAACTGCCACAATAGCAACTTAAGGTAGGTCAGTTCCAATTGAGTTGAATAAACGTCCGTCGTGCGACTCGATGTTAGCTAGTTTGTGAGACTACAGTTTATATTTGTCTTATTTCAATTCACGTTTGGTTATTTTTAAAGCGTTTTATAGACATTCGGTCGTGATTAGTTAATTTGATGCCGGTCGTGGCGTAGGGGCACAAAGTGTGACTATAACATCGACTGGTTGTGGGTTCGATCCCCCCTCGAGGTAGTGAAATATTTATTGACATTTATATGTTCATTTCTTCGCTCTGGTGTCGAGGCAAAGCGCGGTGCGGCAAAAGCAGTATAAAAGAAAAAAACTATTTAAAAATTTAAATGAATATAATTAAATGTTTTAGACTTTTATAAATAAAAAATATTCTATTATCTATTTTTATAATAATGGTACAAGTACAGTGTTTTGAAAGGTTAATTATTTGGCCATTAGAGGCGAGTCGCGGCGAGAGGATACAAAGTGTGACTGTAAACGCGTTTTGGTAGTGGGTTCAATTCCCACTAGAAGAAGTTAAATATTTACTTATATTTATATTTCCATTTCTTCGCTCTGGTGTCGAGACAAAGCGTGGCGTTGAGTTCTGCCATTTAACACGCAATGCCTCCAGAATTCGGCAGAAAGTGGGGAACTGAGTGTATTACACTAGGTTCCTTGGGCCTACCCTGCTGTGTGCGGAATACAGCGTGAAGCTGATTGAATTATATTTTCATTTCTTCCCTCTGGTGTCGAGGCAAAGCGCGGCGTTGAGTTCCGCCAATTACACGCAATGCCCGCAGAATTCGGTGGAAAATGGGGAACCGAGTGTCTTAATACTATGTTCCCATTGGCATACAGTGTGAAGCTGATTTATTTTTATTTAATTATTTGGCAATCTACATATATGTCCTTTATCCATATGTCAATGAAATCAATTTTGTGCCTCATTTATTGAAAATAACATTATTTTAGGAATAATCAATATTAAAAATTAAAATTATATTAAAAATTTTAGGAAAAATAATATATTTTTTTAAATCATACCCCATGGTGACTAACATAGAAATAATATTAAATTTTAAATTATAATTATTTGGGGTTGTTGTGATGTAGTACCACAACATTTGACTGTTAACCAACATTTGGGGGTTCAATTCCCACTGAGATAATGAATTATTTTTATTTTCTGTATCAAGACAGCCACTCACCAACGACCACTCACAAACGACGGACTGTGTACGGAGCAGTATTTTTACAGTAGTTCAATTAAGACTATAATACATAAATTAAGACTAGCGTATATAAAATTATGATAGGGTAATGAAAACAATATGAGACATGCATATATGATTAAATGCTTCATAAATGAAGAATCAAAGAGTAAGTAAGTAAGAGTTTTTATTAAATAGTTTGTAGTTGTATTAAATATTTTTATTTCAGATTTTAACATGTTCATTGTATTTTAGATAGTATTGTTTTATAATGTAGTTGCTTGCTTTACTTTAATAAAAAAAATATGCTAAGGATTAGTTTTAAAAAAATATATTTTAGTTTATTATACTACTTTATATGGATATAAAAAGACTGAACAAACAATGATTTCAATTATTTAATATTCATTTGCTTTAAATCTTTTGTTTATTTTAAATAACAACCTAAATTAACCTAATTTGTCGTTACCATAGTTGTACAGCTGGTTTAAATTCAATAGGATTTTAGCATGGAATGTTGAAACATTACAATTTTTTAATAATTCAAATACGACAGTAAAAGTGCTTGTAGACGTAATTTCATCTACTAGTAACCACAATTATTTTGTTTTATAGTGTGTTTATAATATATTTATTAAATATGCTGTGATGTTTTGAGAGCTTTTAGTCTTCTATAAAATAAATAAATATATATTTATAATTTTATATATATATATATATATATATATATATATATATATACATATAAAAATATAGTTTATATTGCATTTTTAACATACTAAAAATTGTTTACTACAGAAAAAATATAGTATTAAATAAAAACATAATTAATTAAATTACTTTATTTATTAAAAGATGAAAACATATTTTTATAAATGATAAGTATATAAAGATGTATGCCACTTGATCAAGATTCAGCAAGTCACTAATGACTAAGTGAAACCAACTTTCACTCATATCAAACAGCAGCTGAATTAACACAACAATATAAAGCAAATAATATGAAGTTACAATGAAAAAAAGATATAAAGTAAATAAAAAAATAAGGGAAACGTAAAATGTTCCTATTTGACAGATCAACACAACCATGTGTACTCCAATTAGAAGATATACATATAAACACGATCGACTGGCATGTGTATAACACGGCACCGTAGGCCGATAAGAATATTATGAGAAACAGTAACAATAAAATGTATGATGGACTCAATAAAGTGGCAATTACGTGAAAATCTTAAAGATAATCTTACCAGAGTGTCCTGATCGCCAAGTTCACGGTAATAAGATTCACTGCTCCCTCTTCTGCTGCTTATACACATCGCTTTTCTTAGCATGCCCGAAAGCATCGTGCAAAATCCACATTGTTGCATAGTTACTATCTTACGAAGCGAATAAACGATTTGAGTATAAGTTAGAAACTGCGGAAACCAGCAGCGAGATTTATTTCATTCACCACAAGAAAGCGCACTGGGTATTCGAAATTCTACATTTTGAAACAAATGATCAATTCAAAATACTTTATAAAGTTAACGGCATCGTTTGTATGTCATAGTTTTGAACAAAATTATGTTTTAGTTAAGATAAATCGGGACAGTTGTGATAGCACGCGGCAATCGGGATGATAGCTGGCGAACAACTACGGTACTATACGCAACCAGCTGCCGTACGGCACGACAACGAACAACCTAAGTAGCATGAGCGCGCGCTACTCTCTTGCGACGGCGCATCAACACACTTGCGTAAGTGTAGTATATTACTTATTAAATCATTTATATTATAGTTAATTTTCTGTTTAAGTGAAAAATAAAAATATTTAAGAAAAAATTATGAGAAAATCGTATTTAGATTCAAAATATTACTATGAATTAGACAAAAATATTTATCTATGAAGCTTCTAAATAAGTAAAAAATATTCTTCCTCTAATTATTAAAAAAATGTTTTAAGGATTAGGTTACAAAATTAATAGTTTATAAAATTGCAGTCGCAGTTTATTAATTACCTACTTTTTGAATGTTTAGAATTTAGATTATAAAAAGGTTTAATGTGTTGCTGTTGTTAATAAAACTTCATTTTGATATTTTACATATTTGAAATAAGCTAAATATATAAAATCATGAAAGTTAATAAATTATTATATAATAGTTAGTTAATTATATTTTATTAAATTATTTATATATATTTTTTCAGATCGTAAAAACATTAAGTTGTGAAAACTCAATAAAAACATATTAATTTTATTTCTTTTCCTTGATTCTTAAAGTCATATTCGTTTAGATGTAAATAGATTAAAATAGTAATTTAAGAAATATATACATATGTTACTTACACGTTACAATAAGAAAAATGTTATTCTAAAAAAATCTCATAAAAAATAATTAAGATAAGAACCACTAAATAACTGTCAATGTCATATAATAAGTTTAAATAAAACTATAATAAGAAAAAAATACTAAGAGGGATTACAAAATAAATAAATTTTATTACTAGAAACTAAAAATATTAGTTTTATTACATTTTTTAAATAGTAACACACAAATAAAAGTAATATTTGCTAAAGACTTATATTAAATATTAGTTCTTTTTTTCATAATAGATGGCACTAATAGTTGACTAGTTATGCTAAAAGGTGGCGCTGTTTCTAAAAGATCCGTGAAAAGGCAAAATTACATATTTATATTTTATATACAAATATAGGAAACAGAAATCAGATATCTTATAAATATTTATTTAAATAAGTGGCAAAATCTATTAACAATCAAAGAAACTTACGTTTATAAAAAACATAACCGCCAAATATACTTATATCGTCAAAGTGTTAAACGAGGTTCATTAATACGAGTATAATATTCGTTGTAACACTTAGACGTCGAAACAAATAGCAGATTATTTTTTAAGTTATTTACAAAGTGCATTATCCCTTTAAGAATTATTTTTCATAGAGCGTCAAAATTTTGTAATTACTTTCGTTCTAGAATACTTAAATTAAATTTCAAGATTATGTTATTTTCTAACATAAGTTTCATGATATTTTGTTGTTTTGTTTAAAAGTGGATGTTATATTAGAAGTTTCATTAAAAAGTTTAAACATTAGACTAAATCTTTAAACATTTTTAGTTTGTTTCTAAATAAATATTTATTGTATTGGAATTGTGTCTTATGATTTTACTTTCCTGGATTTTCTTGTTGTTCTGGCAATAAATTAACCTTCTCGTAATTATATTTTGTATCGATATTCAGTGCAAGGATAACATATCTATGGTTAAATGTTATACTTGTTTTTGTAAAAAAATCAGCTTTTCTCTGTATCCTGCATACAGCAGGGTAGGCAGGGTGAACCTAGTGTTAAGACGGTCCGTTCCCTACTTTCCGATGACTTTTTCGAGGCATTGCTTGTTGAGTGGCGGAACTTAACGCCGGCCCTTGGTGCCAGAAGAAATGAAAAATGTATTTATTTTTTAAAAAAATATGAGGAAATAATATTTCCTTCCCTGAAGTGGATGGAGATCCAACCTACAACCGTAGCGTTACAGTCACACCCTTGTGCGACCACCCCCACGACGCCCTCTACCAATATTTTGTCTGACCCACAAATCTTTTGCTTATGACATGTCAATGTCACATATGTCATATGCTCGACGTCTGGGTAGTTTGTGTACCAAATTTAGTACCTAAATTAAAGCAGAATTATTCCTTCAGTAAGAACAAGCAGAATAGTAAGGTAAGCCACGGACACAAAGGTCAAATAAGTGCATTTGTTGGCAGTTATTAGTATATTTATTTAGTTAGAGTCGTATACTTTTTTAATTTGTAATGGTTGACATTGATGTTAATATTTTTTTAATATTAAGTAATTATATTTCTATACTTATGATGAAATTGCTACGGATGCGTCTGCACATGGAAGACACATAAGAAAGATGTATAAGTTGGAATATATATAAGTTATTTGCGGTTTTTATTAATGTAATAGAACCCAAACGAAAGATTTTTTAATTTATCTATTTGTCTGTTTGTCAGTACGCTTGTTCACGCTAATTTCAGAATCTTGTACTTAGTTACTTAGTTCGACAAATTTTCTAATTGCTATAATAGTTATTTTATACAATTGTTTTACTGAATTGGCTGTCCGTTGTACCGAAATGTCAAGATTTAGGATCGTGAATTTTCCTCGTATGGAGTTTACGCGAAAAACTGCGCTTGCCGTGCGCTTACTTATTAGGTTTGCTTATTAGGTTCAATTTTATCAAGTATCGCGAAAGTTAATGTTATTCCCTTTACAGACAGACACAACATGCACCAATAGTATACTTTTTGTTTACATTTTTTTTATATCTTTAAAATTACTTTTACATAAGATTTTATATATATATATATATATATATATATATATATATATATATATATATATATATATATATATATATATATATATATATATATACGAAAAATTTGCAAGGCTCTTGACTCACTATATATATATCAAGTTAAGAGCCTTGCAAATTTTTCGTTTAAAACTTTCAAAGGCGTCGTATGCAACATCCAAATCTTCTACGGCCTGCTTGGAGTAGCTCGCGGGAGCAACCTGCGCGCGACTACTCGGGCCAGGTTAGTAGGCGGCCAGCTTCCCCAAGCTGACCGCCCTCTGGCTCGTTAGGGTGAAAGGCGGCGATCGTGTGCCGCCCTCCGGCGACCCGGTCTCTTGCGGCGGATGGCGAGTTCGGCCGAAGCCTCCCTCGCCCGCTCCGCCGACTCCTTCTCGAGCACCACTGCCTCACAGAAGGAGGAGACCGCATCCCACGACGTCTCACTGCCGGCCATGGCCTTGACCACGGCCGGCAGAGAAAGATCGTCCCCTATGACGTCGCGCAGAGCACGACGTTGAAACGCCCAGGCTGAGCACACCTCTAACGTGTGCTGGGCCGTCTCATCGAGGCAGTCATCGCAGTGGTGGCAGCGAGCGTCGGGCTCCCTCCCGGCGGTCCGACACAGGTAACCCCCGAAGCAGCCATGCCCCGTGAGCACCTGTGTGGTGCGGAAGGTTAGGACGCCGTGACGCCGCGCTAACCACTGGCGGAACACTGGACGAACAGCCTCGATTGTCAACCGGCCGGCAGATGGTGTCGCCAGCCGGGATTCCCACATTTCCACAGCGGGTTCCCGCTCCTCCTCGGCACGTGCTTGGCTAGCCGGATCCCTAGACGTTAGGCCCCGACGCCGGCAATATACCGACGCCAGAGAAAGCGCGTCCAGGTCCCACGGCATGACTCCAGCCAGCACGCATGCCACCTCACCGGAGATGGGACCTACACCAACTCAGAAGGCGATCTCTTACACCGTATGCCCTCAGCTTTTGTACCAATATACTATGATCCACTCTATCAAAAGCCTTCGAAAAATCTGTATATATTGCATCGACTTGAATGTTCTGATCAACCATTTCTGCTGCTTGATTAATATAACTCACAAGATTAGTATTAGTAGATCTTTTAGGTAGGAAACCGTGTTGATCTTTGCTGAATGAGCTTTTTAAATGATTAAGTATTACAGGGTAAATAAGTGATTCAAAAACTTTCGCGATACTTGATAAAATTGAAATATATATTAATTTATAGAAAACTAGTAAATTGAAATGTTTAAGTATACGTATATTTAAGTATACTAGCATTTAATAACCAAATATACATCATTCTGGGAACAATAAATAAAAAAAGACGATATAACAACAAATTTTATTTCACTTCAGAACAAATAAAAAATAAAAATGAACTTTGCAAAATGCATATATAACAACACTTAGTCACTTCATATAATAACAGCACAAGTAGTTACTTGGATTTTATACAACTAGACAACAACTTAAACGGCTTGAGTTTAAATTTCATTAATTTCGAATTTTACTGCTACCTCGTCTATATATATAACCACAAAAGTATTGTAATATTTTATTAACCGTAGTCTGTAACATACAATACAGTTAAGCGCGAGGTAAACTTAAAAATGGGGTTAATCTCATACGCACGTCTTACATATATATAATTTGCATTCAAAATATAAGTATTATAATTACTTTGATTCTTAGCACTATATTACATAATAAGCAAAGTAGTAAACAATAAAATTAGTAAATACTTAACAAATATCATAATCGCAATGAACTCGTCGTAATATTTACTGGAAAGTGATAGGAGAAATGCTCAGTTTATTGTTATTATGTATATATAAACATTGATTTCGATTACGGGATCTTTAATATGTAAGAAGTTCAAAAGAAAAAAGTTTTATGGTTTTCCATTTGGCGGGTTGAAGAACTCCCAATGATGGTGATGAATTGTACGGCTGTCGTTTAAGCCAAACATGATAAGACCTGCTATCAGTACGAGAAAAATTACCATTGCCATTTGTACGTCCCTTTTATCTTCTGTTCCATTTATATACGACATGAATAAATTAAAAATATTCCTAAATGTTCTGCTTATAGAAGTTTGGCAAACTCGAAGAAACTGTGCACCAGCTTCAGTAATTGAGGGCTCTTGAGGTTTTATTGGAGGCATACGTCTTGGCGAAGGTCTTAATTTTCCGTCATCAGAACTGGATTCGCTGTGCAAAATAGCAGGTTTTCTTTTCGATCGCCTTGGAGGTGGAGGTGTTGGCCGTTGTCCTTCCAGTTCTCTAAATGATCTAGTTTGCGTAGTTGTAGCTGTCGTAATGTCTTGCAGATAAGAGTACAATAAAGGTGTTAAATCTGGAGGAGGGGGTCTTTGTGGGGGAAAAATTTCTTCAATATTTTCCTGTAGAGTAGGAGGTGGTGGTGCTGGCGGTGGTGTTAGCTTAGCTTCAGCAACAGTAGTCGTTTCAACTTTGATTTCAGGTTGAGACGTTTCTGTTTGAGTCTCTTCTTCTCTGCTTACTGGTCTCACGGACTCACCTGGCTCCGAAGCATGAAAAGCTGGAGGTATAATATTTGTAGATATTTCAGCAAATTTTTTTACAATTTCATCTATTACTGTTTGAGAGAAATCAATTCCGCTTACAGAAATATGCCCTGATTTTGAATCTAATTCGTTTACGTTTAATGTCATGCCTTCAATATCAGACACAAGGATTTTAGTTGCTTGTAACTCAGAAACATTGAGTCGCCCTACGTCTAAGTCTTTTACTTGAAGTCGTTGCGTCGTTAAACTGTCTAACTGTGCGTCTTTTTTAATATTTTCTGATCTTTCCAGAGAATAGTGAGTATCTTGGGCCTTTATATTCTTAGCACTCGTACTTGGCGTTTTGGTTTTTGGAAGTGGTGGCACATCTGGAACTTGAGAGTCGTCTATATCTATATGTTGAACCGTCAAAGATGCTTCTGTTAAAATTTCTTGTCTTTCATTTATTCTTGTTGGACTTGAAACTCTTTTTTCCACTAATATTACTGTTGGAGAAGATCTCCCAATACTTGATATTTTAGGATCTGATAGCTTTAATGATTTGTCAGATCTTGACGTAGTACGTGAAATCTGTCGTGGTTCAGCAGATTTTTCGCGAAATTTACCTACTATCGGCTCTTCATCAATAATATCTCGCAAGGAACTGGACATTGATATATCAAAATTTTCATCCATTCCTAAATCGAAATCTATATCATCTGGCATTGGATCAGTTTGTGTTGAAACCTCAATTTCCACTACTTCTTGTGGCCTAAAATTATGCGTATGTAAGCCTTCCATAGAAGATTCAATAAGTGAATTGGATTGATGCGTTGAAGGTTCATCACAGTCTTTTTGTCGTTTTGGTCCCCTAGGCGGTCGTGGAGGAGGAGGCAGAGGTCTATCTTTCATCTTTTTTACAACTTCACCAGACTGTAATATTTTGTGTACTTCTTCGTTACGAGGATCGTCAATTTCTACATATTGTGTAGTATCTCCATCTGTAGAAGTTTTCGTGTAGCTATTTAATGTCATAAGGCTTGTTGAAGATTTTTTTCTTGGTGGCCGATTAGGCATGGAGGTTTTACTTCCTGTAACTGTGTAGTATTTTCTTTCTGAGCTATTACTTTTACGCGCCCTCATCGGTGGCGTTTTGCTCTTTGAACGTCTGGATATTTTGCTGGGTAAATATTGTCCTTTGTCAACAGTGGCATATCCTGGACTTTCGTGACGTAGACTGTTTTCAACTTCCATATCTGCTTCATTTGTAGGTGAAATTTGAGCGTCAAGAATTAATGATTCAGCACCATGGGATGTTCTATCGTCGTCACATAAGGATGTTGCTCTGGAGCTTCTTGAACGAGTACGTCTTGGGGGTAATGGACTGTTTTCTGTCATTGGTATCTCGGTTGCCGGTACTATATATTCATGTTGAGTTCTATAGACAATAATCTGCAAAATTGTAAAGAAAATGTATTTAAAGATTTACGTAAATCGTTAATTTCTTATAAACCTTTGAGTAGATACTCAGACAACACATAGATAAACATAAATAGCATGAATTGTACTCTAATATCATTAGCATAATCAATTTTGTAGTTTTGTAAGATAAAGAAAGTTAAAATTAGTCTAAGCCATTTACAAATCTATAAACATATAATAAAACTGTAGCTTATTGCTGTCTGTATATGGATAATATTTAAGAAAATTTATTATTGGGTTCTATTATGTTTATTAATGTAATAGTACCCAAAAATATATATAGTTTTTAAAATTTTTGTCCATTTGTTTGTGCGCTTGTGCATGCTTATCTCAGAAACGGCCTAACCGATTTGAATGTTGTTTTCAATATAGTATTTTGGGAAGCCTCCCTTGTTTAGTGTTAGTTTTATTTAAATCGGTTCATAAAAAAATAAAAATGTCAATATAATCACTTAAATTAATACAGTAAAGTTTAACGCCGTGTTTTTGTGATAGACTCACTCACTCATCGAACACTTAACCCACTAGGTGACCTAGAAACTTGATATTTGGTGTACATCTAAAATTTAATATATGATTATTAATAACTATATATCAAAAAAATAAACTGAAGTTTGAAAGTTAGATAAAAGAACTTTAAATTTTAAAAACGATAAAGTAATAATGATTAATACTAATAAATGATTATATAATACTAATAAATTGTTATGTATATGGGAGAGTAATGATATCCCATAAAAAATATAAATGTGAAATGATAGCCAAGTTAAAAGTTAAGTAATGCATCGTTCTCGACTTCACGGGCAAAATGAATGAGAGAATGAGAGATATATCAGTTCCGAGTTTTGTGGGCATTTGGAATAAAATCCGATCTACGATTCGAAATCGATTACGAGTTTGATATTTGGTGTAGTCAAATCGCTAAATTTGACTACACCAAATATCAAACTCGTAGTCCAGTTCAAGCTAGAAGTTCATTAACTTACAAATACAATCAAGCCTTTAACTAAAAATTCCTGAGTGTAACTTAGATCTTAAATTTTATACCAAGTGCACGTAGCTCTAGGCACCCTATATATCTTCCATTCTTTTGTCGGTGAAGTCGATGATGCATTACATAACTTTTAACTTGGCTCTCATTTCTCATTTGTGTTTTTGATGAGATATTATACGAAAATCTAAAATATTTTTCAAATTTATTAGCCAATAGGTTAAAAAGTTATTAAGTTTTTTTTTAATTTCAATATTACTACTACATTATTAATACTGTGAAAAGCATGTTAAGAGATTTCAAAATATGTTATTTTAGTTCAATCGGCATTCATCATATATTCAGAATTGAATTAAACTGGGTCAACTATAAGATGACGGCGGTCGTCTAAAAATACAATTCGCTTTCCGTCCAAAAGTTAGATATCTGCTGGACATCTGCCAGTATCAGTATATATAATTCACCACACTCATTTAAGCTAGAACTTCTGTTCTTCATAACAAATATCCTATTTCTTTACGACATGCCTTTCAATTTTTTTGAATTGTAAATATTGTACTAGATAAATTTATTATCAAATTACAAAATGTAAAATGTGTATTTTATGATTAGAGCTTTATGATATTTGGTGTATTATATATAATTTATTATGGAACGTGATTAAGTTTATCTATCAATAGCACGCTTGATGAAATATTAAAATTTTCATTTTCAAGCTCTGGTAAGGAGGCAATAAACGCTGTATTGAGTTCCACCACACGAGGCGCAAAATCCTCATAATTCGGCGGAATTCGGAAAGTGGGGAACGGAAGTGTCTTAATGGGAACGGTAAGACACTTACACTAGGTTACCAGGCTCTAAAAAAATATAGCAATGGTACTAATACTTACATCTTCAATTTGTTCTTGTGGAGCTTGCCATGTTTCAGTTGAAATAAAATTATTAACATCGCTTAGAGAGGAATGCTTAGCGATATTTTTGTGTAAAGTCTTTTTCTTTCTTTTTGGAGGCATTGGGAGTGTTTGAGATTGAATTGGTATACTGTCGGGGTATTCTATGACATCGTCATTTGCATATTCATGTATTGAATGAAGATCCGTAGGAGGTCTAATATCATGTGCTGATTTATTCAAGTCGTTATCACTATAGTCTAAATCTTCGTTAACATGCTTATCAAAGTTAGTTAAAGGATCATCTGATAATCTTAAGTCTACCTCGCTAAATTGCATACTTGCATTCATACTATCATCTATAAATTTTATCGATTCAGAATCTTTCTTCTTTCGTTTAGCTCTTGAGGGCCTTACTGGGGGAAATGTATAATACCCGTCATCTCTTTCGTTTATGTCTTCGGCTGAATAAGCCATATCTTGTTTGCTTTCTATAATTAAATCTGGATCTTCATCTTCATCGTTAGCATAAACATTTTCACTGTTTATTCTCGTAACACTTCCCATATCAGCGAGAATATTTTTTGGAATATTAAATGCTTGTCGTATTTCGTCACTTAAGTATTCTCGTACTTGAATATTTTCGTGAGAAATTCCTCTCGGTCGTACAAAAAATTCGTCATTATTAATTTCGTTTATATGTGTGTTTTCTTGCTTAGCAGGAGTTGAGGTGGATGATATTTCATTGTAGTTAGGTTTGACTTCGTCGTCATTTGCATATTCTTGTTCTAATTTGTCAAAGTCGTACGTAGTACTAAAGTCTTGTCGCACGTCTACATCGTTGTTGTAATTGGCTTCTCTGTCTACAGTTCCATACTCTCGAGGTTCTTCAGGACTATCTGGTATATAAGTAGAAGGCTCGCCATGTTTTTTATCTCTTACTCTGGTAAATGTAAAAGTTGGTGGTGGTGTTTCCTCTCTGTTTAATGTAGGTGAAGATGACGTTTTTTCCATCTGAGATTTTTTCTTTCGACCGAATAATCTCGGATAAGTTTTGGCTTCGAAATCCACACTTGCTACATTTTGTAAATCAGATGTTGACTCAGATTTATAGCTTTCAGTTTTAATATCTTTTTTTCTGCCTATACTGGGAAAGCTAATTTTAGGTCTTTCGGGCATTTTGAACTTTGGCAAATCCGGAACATTAAATTTTGGTCGTTCTGGAAAACTAAATTTTTTACGGTCTTTCATAGACAGTTTTCCAGTCAAATTGATCGATTTAAATTTAGGCCTTTCAGGTAAACTAAATTTTCGTCTATCTGGTAATGAAAATTTAGGACGTTCTGGCATTTTAAATTTGGGACGATCAGGAAAACTAATTTTTGAACGTTCAGGTAAACTAAATTGCTTATTTTTTAAATTGTGTAGTTTAGTTTTAAGCTTGCCAGCTTGTGATTTTAATTTGCATGTTCCTTCTTTAATGCGTTGTTGTATTTTATTTTCACTATTTTCTGAATTTTTACTTCGACTACTTCGTTTCAAGGGTAAATTTTCTAAAGCTGAGGAATCCACTTGACTTGTGCTAATTTCACATTCAGTCCTCGAAGCTGTAGAAGGAGTATTAACAAAGAAACGTTCTTCAATATCCTTTTGCAATATTTCAGCACTTATTAGCTCTTCACTCTTTTTTGTATCAATGTGTTCTCTTTCATTTATTTCCTCTTCTTCATCTGAAATATTACGTAAATACTTGCGTTCCAAAGACGTTGTGCTTGACAATTCATCATCAGTCTTAACCATGGTTGGTTTTTCATCAATACTCGGTGCCGTGTATATTATATTTGGAGGTGGCTTATCTATTATTTCATATTCATGATCACTGAAATAGACAACAAATAAATTATAAACCACCAAAGAAATATATCTTCTAAATAAAAACTATCGCTTCAACTTGCTATTTATATTTCGCTAGGCAAAAAATCCACATATCATTGCAGAAATAAAAATAAAATCGCCTTTTTTATGATTAAAGTACAAAAAAGATATTATATACATATTTATATAATTGCACCCACACATGTTTCTGAAGTCATAATTAGGCCAACGGTTGGCGCTCGTTTTAGCCGCAGCAATCGCCGGGCAGAATACAATTATATGATTTTGAAATTATTTAACTTGCCGTATATATGTAATTAAAAATATCAATAAATATACACACTTATAATTCTGTATACTTTACCTTATATTTGAAATAATATTGTTAGCACGTGAAGTTGGTCTGGTACCGATAGGATTACTTCTTTCCGGTAATAACGAATCACACTGAAAAAATTGACATGCACACCGTACTTCCGGCGTATACAATTGAACACTGCCTTCTCTTGTGGGTCTTATAGGTTTCTCTAAGGGGGTCCCGCCTTCGGATGTCCATCGACGCAACTTACTCATAACTATCATCCACTCAAATGCTTATACCCGAGGCATAGTTATTTAAAAAATACTATACTATGCAAAAAAAATTGTAAAGCAATATCTATTTATTAACACTACATTTTAAACCAGTTAGCAAATGAACTAATTCCCTAGCGTGAAAGCAACTGCGAGCGCTGATCACTGATGACAATTTTAAAGAGCTTACCCGATGTGCAGGAAGACGTGTCAGACAGGTCTATATTTATCAGACGTACATAAGCAAGAGTTCGCTTTGCATTTAAAACGCGATCGTTATGTCATTGTTACGTAGGCCAGTGACAATAATAAAAAATAAAAATGAGCATAAAAAAAACTTAATAGGAAATTTTACCTGTTGGGTCGAGACCAATCTTTATCGACATCAGATGTTTTTCTTTCAATATTAATAGGACTAGGAGTTGGTGAAGTTTCTATGGGTATGGTAGTTGAATGGTCAATACTATTGTCATCATCTATTATCTCAGTAATGGTAATATTTGGTGAATCATTGTTATGTCTTGTATCATCTTTTTGATTTTGGAATATTTCTTCTACGTTTGCTTCTTCGGAATCCATTTCTTCATCTAGTAATGTAGCCTCTTTGTTCACATCGTTTTTATGTAATTTTTCCATTATATATTCATCCGGTTTTAAAGATATATTATCATCACCAACTAAACTTGGATCTTGGGAAGCAATTGATTTTCTTTCCACTAAGCTATCATTTTCTTTCAAAACATTTGCGTTAAGGGAAAGCTGTTGAGAATTTTGTATATCTGGACTTTCTTCAATATCTTCATAAATGTGTTCCTTTTTTGTTCTAGGTGGTGGTGTGTCTATAGTCATAGTTTTACTCATTTCATCAGAGTCACCTAATTTAATAGCACTAAATTTTTGTCTCCGAAGTGCTCCAGGTGAGTTTTTTAACTGTCTTATTTCTTGAATTTCTTCGTTTTTTTTCCGTTTAGTCATTGGCGACTTTTCGTTATCACTTTTTTCTAACTTATGCATTGTTTTATCTGCTAAATGTTTTATTTTATTGACAAGTGGATGACAACATTTAGTCTTTTCTCTTACTTCGGTGACCCCAATAAATTGTTGTTCAGGTAGGCGTCGTTTTAAAATTCCTTTTGGTGAAACATTTTTAGATTTTTCTACTGGTGTCGATAAGTATTCACAGTTTTGACTAATAGACTGTGACATTTCGATATTGGATACTTTGTTTATGTCTTCATCAGAGTCTAAGGATATTTCCTTAGAAAAATTTGGTATATGTACTCCTTCATCTTTTCCTTTTTCACTATGTTTACGACTGCTACCAGGAGATGAGTTTAAATTAAGTATTTTTTGCCCACCGTGATCAACAGGTGAATGAGTCCTAGATTTTGAAACATCTCGCGACATACTTCTTCTTGGTGTTGTTTCTCTTATAATATCCTCTGCAGTTATTTCACCTTCTATTGGTGCTTTTAGGAGATGAGTCCAAGGATAACCACCTGCCTCACGATCTCTTTTCAAATCTTCCCATTGATATGTTTTTAACGGCACCGGTGGATTTTTTTTTTGAGTATCTGGTGACAATTCAGATTCCATATGTTTAGTTATATTTTTTTAATACACTACTTATAAGTACGTTACGATGACAGAACAGATAACTTTCAAAGTAACTTTCGTTATTATTTTATCCTATGTTCACCAAGACCCCGCAAAAATTGTCGTTAAACTAAAAACACAACATTTCGTTTCAAGCTGAGAATCTGCTACTGAAAACAAGATGTATTTGCGTGGGTTAGGGTGAAAATAGGTGTGAATAAGTTGTATATTATGATCACTTTCCTAGATTATTTTGGACCAGTTATGAAGGTTTACCTTGACGTGTATAGACAACATTAAACACATCCTTTCTTCACCATTACTTATATTTATTGTTTGTATTTACTTAGGGCACTGTACATTTATTCGTCATTAAAAAACTGTTTGTAGTCGGTACAAAATCCCCGATCAACTGGACGCCTCGTCGTGGTCCGAGCGAGCGTTCTAAATATAAAATTGAGCGTGAGCTTATTTTTGGTAATCATTTCACGTCATCAACGAAAATTCAAGGTAGTATTTTCAGTGTAAGCTGTGAAAAAATATATAGTTATACGTGATATTGATTTAGTTGACATCAAATTATCTATTTTGCATCTTCGAACTTTTTCTAAATTAATAAAATTATGTAATTATTACTCGAATAAAGTCTAATTTCTTATACTATCTTAAATTTCATGAGTCAAATGTATCAATCAAATAAATATTTTTTATGCTTAATATTTTTATCATGAGCATGCAGAATTTAACACCTTAGATTATCCTTGAAAATTACTCAAAGTTTAAGTTATTTAATGTACAAATTTAAAAAGTAATTTGAGGATAGAAGGATACTATAACATTTTAGTAGCAGTCCGCTTGTCTGTCAACATGATATCAAATGACGGCCCGAAAAAGAGAAAAATTTAACTTGTAAGTTAACACAATCAAAAAATATAAACGTTTATGCATTTTTGTTACATATTGTACAAAATTCGCTGCGTAAACAGTATATATTTTCGTTGGCTATCTACTTAATTGTAAGTAAAAATCCGAATATAGGTAATTTATAGATGAAACGCAAGAAAAAACCATTACAAAGTTATATTTGTTGTAAATGTCTTACTTTTAATCTTTTACAAGTTGTATTTCCCTGCTGACCAATAATTAGCACACGGTGGGCGAGTCCAATTCGCACTTGACCTTTTTTTATTTAATCCAACGCACGCAGAATACCACTGACTGAAGATCGAGAGTACCTTGAGTTTAAAAAACTATTATTATTTAAATATAATATAAACAATTTTATTTCGGATATTTTGATTACTCACCTAGTTAATTTATTAAAAGAAAATGTCTAAATTGAATTATTTTTATTTCTGCAATATATTTAGGTACAATCGATATGATACTAAAGCTTTTTCCAAAATAACATTCTAATAATCTAACCTCTATAGACCTTAGTTATTTACTACTGTTCTGTATAAAATATTTCCATACTAAAAAAATTGACAATATTGAAATGAGCAAATATTTGTTAATAGATGTAGCAGAAAATATTTTTTCCTGTAGGTAATTCTTTTTAGTAGGTACATGGATGGTACGTGGATGACCTCATCCACACATTTCAAAGACTTAATCGTTTTAATTACCATTTATTACAACATGAAGACAGTTTTTCACAATAAAAAAAACGAAGATTTTAATAGCTTAGGCAAAAAAATGTATTGTTGAGAAATGTAGCTATAGAAATTTTTCATTTCAAGTTTTTCAATTGAAAAAGTAATGTGTAACAGACATTATTGAGAGCAATCATTAAACATCATATTTTATTAACATTCTTATTTTGAATATTATAATATACTAATTGATTAAGAAAAGCCACAAATAAGTATAAATAGATATTAGTGCAAATTTCTTATCCAACCATATCCATGATCATTATTTAACACAATTTCCTTTTCTGTATAAAATTTGGAAGTTTATTGTAGGAAGTAGGTACTATTATAATCAAGTACTGTAATAAGATAGTGAATAAAAAAAATCTTTTTTGTTATCTTGATTAGTGTGAAATACAATGTCAAATGATTTGAATAGAAAAAGTCCACCCGAGCAAGTTTCAAGTTCTGTGAGTTTTATTTCTGTTTCACGCTGCATCTCGTTTATAGCAGAGTAGGCAGAGGGAACTTAAATTAGTAATAAGACGTTCCGTAACCCGACGAATTTTTGGGGCATTGCGGGTCGAGTGGTGGAACTCAAAGCTTGATATCAGAACGAAGAAATGAAAATGTTAATAAATAATAATTCCCCCTGGCTTCTAATTCTTTATGATTTGATCACAATTTATATAGAATTAAGTCAAAATTTATTAAAAAAAAGAAACAATGATTTGGACGGATACAGTAGGTATGAGTATATTTTAAATAATTATTCAAACTTTGCAATCATAAATTCTTTACTTTACTTTTGCAATGTTTTTACTAACCTCCTAAAAAGTACCTCCTTACAATAAACTCCCATTAGTTTCAATACATTCCATTTCTCATTAAAATAATGGCAGTGATTCGCAAATTTTGCCAACTTCTGTGTAGGTATTAAGATAATATTTAATACATTGATATCATAATTACAGATTAATTTACCTACAGATGTACATATTATAAGTAATACATGATTTAAAACTTCTTCATAATATCAAGAATTTTAATATATTAAGAATTACAATTCAAACGGAATGTTTTGATGTTTCGCAACCCCAATTATTACAAATTAAATTGTCATTGGAATTGTATAAAGAAATGCTATATATTTAATATATTTACATCTATATCATTTAAGTTATTAATAATAGCACAATTATCTAGTAAATATTCTCTACTTTTTTTTCATATTTTAAATAGTAAATGCAAATGTACTATTAGTAACCTCATTAAATAAATATTATTTGTTTGTAATATATTGAAAACCTAGACTATATTTAATGTAAGTATATACATAAATAAAGCCTCCTACTACAACTATGCCATAAAGCTGACTTGTTGCTGACCAAGAGTTATTATTAATATAATATTTAATTACTTATGAAGGAAAGCGGTTCATACACGCTCTATATTATTATGATCTTTAACAAACAAACGGCTTTTTAAATTTCAACCGGATCCCATTATCTGAACCTAACCAAACTTTAGCCAAACTCTCCTTAAAATGTCTCTTTTCAAATTAAAAAATAATCGTTAAAATCTAAAAAATAAAATGAGCGGGTATCAACCGTTAAAGTCACAACAAATTACTCCTTCACCTTTGTAACTAGGAAATAAAAAAATAAGCAAATATGATATTATATAATTATCTATCGCGTCCAATTCAGGCTATTTCATTTTAAACCTTACATTGAAGCCGTACTTGGCAAAAATGACTAGTTAGATCTCTTTAAGCGAATATATTAATTGTATTATATATAATATAATTTATTAAATATTTGATTATTCATTCTTACTTAAATTACGTACAGATATATGCCGGAAGTACAGTGGTCTTAAAATTATTGTAGGTATGTACGTATTGGAAATACACATAACCTACTATTAAATGCAGTAATAACAAAGCTATATATTTTATTCTTATTGTATACATAATTACTTATTTTAATATAACAATTGTAAGCTTAAATACATCCATACCTAATCATACAATGTGTACTAACGAGTGACCAAGATTGTCAATAATTATAACTATTTACATAACACATATAGTTATAGAGATATATCTTTTGAGAATGTTCAACAGTATAAATTAAACTTTGAAAACTTTTATTAAGTTCTCCATACATAATACTTCAAGGTAAGCACACCTTCGCTAATTTTACGTGAAAGCCTAATTAATATTCGAAGTCTTCAATTAAAATATCACAAAGTGAGTATATTTTCTTAATTATATATATTAATCATTAATTATTCCTACCAATCTTTTCATCAAAAATTTTAGGTAACTCAGTTATAGGTAATAATAATAAAATAAATGGACTTCATAGTAAAAAGTAGTTTTGATCGTAGTTAATTTGTAACTTTTTCTAAGTTACAAATTATATATTTTTTATATTAATTTATTTTGAATATAAGAAAATTTCATTGATTGAATGAGGGAGAATGAAAAGGAAACATTTTTTTCCATAATATGTACAAAAAAAAAGTAATTTTTCAGAGGAACACACACCGTGAAGAAATGAACACATAAATACATATTTTAAAATTATTAAATCGATTATACGAATATATATATATATCTATATATATATATATATATATATATATATATATATATATATATATATATAATTGAGGTTAAAAAGTTTCATAGATAGCATATATAAGATATTACTATTAATATAAGATATTATAATTCAATTTATGTACAAGGATTTTATTACAGCACTCCAGCACTCAAGACTAAGTACTAATATAACTGTTTATTTGTGATGGAATAATAATACTAATAACTAACTAATATATACACTTGACAATAATATTTATTCCTCCACATTCAAGAAATTTATTTCGATTCGTTTCGTCCGTAATATATAAAAGGAAACACATACAAACATACACGTTCTCTGTCACTAAGTAAAGTTTCGAAAAGTATGTAAGTTTTATTATTTTGTAGTTTAAGTTCACAAATACGAGCATAATGTAGACTACTCGTATTTAAATTCGTTATAGTTTTTAATTATTTAAATACCAACGTTCTAAACCACGTTACACTCGGTAAACTTCACGTTTAGACGTGCACTTAATCCCTTGGCGGAGGTCCGGGTGCAGAAGCGTCATGGAAATGGTTTCGAATCTGTAATTTTATTAATACTTTTATATATTTTTGAAATAAGGCTTATTATAATGCATTACTTTTAGCCAGGCCAGTCGTGGCGCAGTGGCACGAAGTGTGACTGTAAAACCTGGTTGTGGGTTCGATCCCCGCTCGAGGAGATGAAATATTTATTTAAATTTATATTTCCATTTCTTCGCTCTGGTGTCAAGGCTAAGCGCGGCGTTGAGTTCTGCCACTTAACACGCAATGCCTCCAGAATTCGGCAGAAAGTGGAGAATGGAGTGTCTTAACACTAGGTTCTAACTTCTTCTAACCTACTCTGCTGTGTGCGGGATACAGCGTGAAGCTGATCACTTTTAGCGCAAATACGTATATACATATGTATTAAAACGTTGTTATTAATGCAAACTATAAAAAAATTACAAATGGTAACTGTAAATAAGAAGTCAAGGTATTAATTTGTAATGATTGAAATTTTTTTTAGCTTCACGTTGTATCCGCATGCAGCAGGGTAGGCAGAGGGAACCTGGGAACTTATTGCCAAAGACAACAAATTTTTGAGATTTTTATTTCCATTTTACTAGTATTTAATTTTTGTAGCATATAAAATAGGGGCAAAAGTATTTTCGTATTATTCATACAGTGGAAAATGTTTTTTAGGTATAATTTTTTATGTATAATGTATATATGCCGTTTTGATCGATGACTTATTGTCATTATATGGATAGTGCCATGATACCATTCCTGTAAATTTTGAGATTTTTGATTAAAAAAATCTTACAGGTAGTGTTCACAGTGTTATTTTGAGGTTTCTAAAGAGTTCTGCAATGACCAAATCAGGTGGAAATCTGATGGAGCAACCTAAGGGCTATATGAAGGATGCATCAACACATCCCAGCCTAGCTCTCCCAATTTTTGCTTCGTGGCTATATATGTGCGGTCTGGCGTTGTCGTGGTGGATCACTACGCCCTTTCTATTCACCAGCTCCGGCCGGTTTTCTCAATAGCTTTTTTTGCTTTGTGTGACTGTAAATCCGACTGGTTGTGGGTTCGAACCCCACTCGAGGAGATGCAATTGTTACTTAAATTTATATTTCCATTTCTTCACTCTGGTGGTGAGGTAAACCACGGCGTTGAGTTCTGCCTCTCAACACGCAATGCCTCCAGAATTCGACAGAAAGTAAGGAACGGAGTGTCTTAACACTATGTTCCCTCTGCCTACTCTGCTGTGTGCGGGATAAAGCGGGAAGCTGATTAGTAGAGGTCAAAAACGATAGTTTTGGCCAGTGGACAATTCCTTTCAAATCCCACCATACACATAGCATCACTTTGTTGTCAGGCCGGGCTTTGCCACGGTCTGTGGAGTTTGTCCATGCTTCAACCATGATTTACACATTCTTATCATTAGTCACTCATTATTCATCACTCGTAAATAACTGCTTAAGAAATGGTTACATTTCAACAAAGAATCGCAAATGGAAACACGTTGCATTAGGTTTCTCTCAGTGACATCATGTGGTATCAGAAAGGTTAATTTCTTGTACCCAGACTTTCGTAAATGACGTAAAACTGTTTTATGATCAACATCCAGTTCTTCAGCAATGTCGAAGCTACTAATGTGTCGATCTTGTTCCACTTTCTCAAGGATGGCACTGATTTTATATGTGGCATCGAGAACGAGACTCATCTTTCAGACTAAAATTTCCAGATTTGAAACGTTTGACCCACATTTATGCTACTCTTATCGATACCGCATTAGTCCCGTAAGCCGCACAAATTTTATTCGCGGCGTTCGTCGTTGTTGTTGTATCCTTTTTTGTAATAAAACTTTTAAATATACCTAATTTCTTCACATATTTTCATTTTGCTTGTTTTTTGGAAAAATAACCAATTGAAAAATGTCGGGATCTATTTTTTTTATTACATCTTCAGAATGTCACATTTAATGGTATTAAAACCAGCTATGTACATTCAGAACAGTCAAAGAGGTTTGATTACTAATAATACATTCAAAATATGAAAATATTTTTGCCGAACCTATTATTTGTATCTAGCAGCTAGCTAACCCCTAGTTAGCCAAGCTGATAAAACAATATATTTATTTATAAATTTAAATAATCTATATTTATATTTGTAAATTTGAATTACATAAACAGCTATTATTACAATATTTAAATGGAAAATTAAATTTGTTTTGACTTCATAATTTATTACTATTGAAATATATTCGAAGTTTGAAAATAAGGTGCTTTGATTTTGCGTTTTTACATGTCAACTATTTATTAAATAATAAAAAACTTACACCAATATAATCAGCCATTTGTATAACGATCGCTACGAGGTCTCTATGCTCAAATAGATCGTCTGGTAGTGGAGGGTACGCTCGAGGAAGATTTGTCCTTGCACGGAAATTTCGGTGCATTCTTAAAACACTTTCGCAAAAAACATATCTTAATATCATAAGCCTTAAAAATTCGTCCCCTAAAAATGGGTAGTACATTGGATCTGAAACATAAATTATTATTGTATTAATGAGCATATAAACTACTAATATAGTTATAATTATATTAGTATTTGCCGTATGAATAAATATATGCACTTGAAAAAATACGTTCGTTAGAAGTCTTCAAACCGGAAACGGAATTAAAGAGTTATTGGCCTTAAATAGGCCTGACACCCTCAGAAGCTCTGTTGTGATTCCATCACTACCTGCCGCCTTGTTGTTTTTCAGGGAACCATATTAATCTCAATCTTGGCTCTGAAAGCTTTAGTCGAGCCTTCGACTGGTGTTTACATGAAGTACAATTATGCATATAAGTTCTCATTTTCATTCTTTATTTGAGAGAGAATATCCACCGTTCCTTGTTCTCAAGAGTTTCGAGGTGGTTTTGAGAAATTGAGAGCATTCGCGGTTTGTTTTCGCTACGGGCTAAGACCATGGAAGACCAGGAACTCAACAGTCGAAGATCTCAGTCGTGTTTCTTCAAGAGCAGGTCCTAGGATAAACATGAGCAAAACAAAAATCATGTTGAATGCCAATGTTAATTCTGCTCTAGCTAGTATGCGAAGTGGTTGCCCATTACACATACCTGGGGCAAATAGTCCAGCTGGGTAAATAAAACTTCTAGAAAAAGATTTCTTGCTGAATTCAGCTCGAATTTGCAGGTTTCGAAAAGCTACTACACATCTTCGCATCCAAAGTACATCTGTATTTCGAGACGAAAAGCTTTGCCCAGAGTACGTGAGGACAAACGGGACTAGTACGTACCCGCCAGCTATGTCTTGTCAAAAGACTCAAAGTCACACAGAAAAAAGTAAAGGACATTGTTCGAAAATTTGTTAGACATGGACCGATGACCGTTGAGCCAAAAAGGTTTCCAAGTTTTGGCCACGTACCGGACGCTGCTTGGTGGGCAGACCTCCACCAGAAAGACAGACATTGGATACAGGCAGGGTAGGAGTAATCGGTAAATGTTTATTATGCTCTACAACTTTTGTTAAAACGACATTTTATTTCTTATAGTTTAATTGAATTGTTATAGTAGATCCTTTTTAATTTTTCTAAATGGTATGATTTAATAGATTTAGGTACATCATTTCATCCCTGAAAACTATATAAATTTTGGCAATCTGAGAGTTGGGTTATTAGAGATTTGATAAAAGGGAGGTAAAGTACTATTCCTTGAACAGCAACTTCTATAAAATAGGCGATTACCGGGTCGTTTAAGCATTAATGCTTATTATTTATAAATAGAACACATTTTATTATTCTTCTATTATTATTAAAATGTCATCTAAGAAGTGTGCAGGTGGAACTAAATTATTATGCTCCACCATCGTTCGCATCATCACTTACCTCCAGGTGAGATAGCGGACAAATATTTGCCTAGCTACAATAAAAAAAAAAAAATTGGTACCTAGCCCAACTAAAGTACCATATAATACTCATAACATGAACACAGCAGCCTACCATTCGTCTTCCTACAATACAATTGCAGTATTTCATAGTAATAGCTTTCCTTCCTATATAGAAATATGTTTTCCTGCTTATATGTCGGGATTGTGTCCGACCTCTATGTAACCAGGTGGTGGGGGTCTTCATCGTCTAAAGGTCGTCGGACTAGAGTATTGCAGTGTCCAGTGGGGAAGCGAGCGTCGTAGAAAGTAGGTAGAATCAATAAAGCAGTAGTCGTTGAAAATATCAAATAAACGGGAACGCACTCAAAACGCATCGACACGAACGTAATTAGAGAATCAAAAAATGCAAAAAAATCATTAGACAAGGTGTCATTGTCAATCAGCTGTCACATCTCTCATTTAAAATATAATTGATTTTAATCTAGAACTATTTTTTTTCATTTTCTCCACTTCCAGATTCTCAATTTATTATTATTTGTTATTTTAAAAATAAAAAAATAATATTATTTTTTTAGATTACATCTCAACTCTATACGTTTTGGCCCAAAAGTTTCAGTCTCAGTAAAACGCTCATCACGCTCAAACACTTTTGTTTTATTTTATTATATATAATAGTTTAGCTAAATTGTTTTGGTTGTTCGTCAGAGATTTTAAAATTATTTCTTTAATTATTTCTTATAGTTTTATTTAGTCGTCGCAGGTCCACCTTACCTTATGGTTGTGGTGTTTAAATTCAAATATACAAAAGATCCTACCCAGTCTTAGTTCTTAAAATTAAATATATCCTAGATCAACAAAAACAAAAATGTAAAAAGTTTTAATTATATCGATCTCACAGATAAAAAGATATGCTATGTTGTACACACAAATAGACAGATAAAAATTTTAATAATCATAGATTCATGTTTTATTATTTAGTTTAAATCATATATTTTATATACAGACACATTTTTTTAAATATTTTATTATAGTGTAGATTTTTTGCCATAATTAATTAAAGAAAAGAAGTATATACACATAATATTTAGGTAAGGGATAATGTAATAAATAACTTACCCAGTCGTATTCTCATTAACAATCTAGTTGCTTCAATCATAAACCGATCACGAAGATGTACACAGCTCTCCCAAATTGATATACTTACTGTAAAGACGTCACAGGCATTGCAAAGTCCAGCTATAGGATTATGCAAAAAAAGGGTAAAGAGATTTCCTTGGTTTCTTCGATCTGTTGGGAAATTAGGAAATAGTTAAAATTGGCGTTATTAAAACTACAAAGTCGAGTCTTCTGTTTTAAGTATAATAAAATTATATCAAAAATATTAACTGTACTATTACTATTCTATCGTTGAGATTTTCTTATCGAAAAAAGCTAATGTTTGCGAAAAAAAAAAAAGTATGTCTAAGGTTCATTATTAGTAACAATGGAATATACGAAATGATAGGAAGATATACTCTAGAAATAGTTTCTTTTAATTAATTTACGCGGTAATTAAAAATCAAAAATGTAAATAACGTAGAGAAAATTACTTATTGCCACTAAAATGTACAGATCCCCAGAGCACCCCTCTTACTCTTACTTCGAGTCCGATCACAATCACTAAAGTACAGATGAGCTCGACATTAAGTGACACTTAGTTTATTTGGATATGAAATAACATAATATGAAAACGTCACTGTGTCAAATATAAAAACTGGGGTAGTAAAGTATACTTATTTACGTAGTAATGCTATAACAATTTGTGTATTAATCTTAAGCAACATATAAAATTAAATTATGGTTAAGTAAATTAAAAATAATAATTAAAAAATCTATTTCCTATATTATAAAGCGAAAAGATTTGATTCATTGTTTGTCTGATGAACATTTCGGATCTTTATTTGCAAAATGTTCCACGCAAGCAATAACAAATATTTTAAGCTTAATATTAGACCGACACCTTAAAGTCAAATTTGCCACTTTATGTGAGAAAGATACCAAAACATTAGATAGTATGCATTTACTACTTACCATTTAATGACACGGGTAGAGATAGTGGTGACATTAGAACAACGAGAGGTTGTCCAAATATCTTTGGTATATGTTGAAAAGCATAAGAATTATCAGAATCGACAATGATAAATAGAGGTCTTCTTGTGAAAGGATGTAGATCCCCAGGATATAAAATGTGCTTATCTTTGTATTTACTTATATTGGTTTTAGTTTCCCTGTTGTACTCTCTATAAATATCAGATTTTGAGGTAGTAATTAGTCCTCCTATGTCGTAACTGTCTGAAATTTTATTTTATTTTGTAAAATTGATCGATTTTAATAAAGTTGGGTAAAGCAGACATTTCAAATAATAACTTACAGTCTTCAGGATGAGTATTTTGCTGAGGATGGTGACCATCAGCAGAGATATAAATAAGAAGAGCACAATTAGGAGGTAAATCGTTGCAACTGCTTGCTAAGTATATTAACACTTGACGAGCAGACGGTTTAAATAGAAGATATTTGTGGGGATTTAAACTCCTGGAGTCATTCTCTACACCTCCTAAAATATATATCCAGAACAGTTATGTATATTTTAAACATAGGTACGTGAAACTAAAATTCCTTATTAAGCATACACATAATATATTATCTATAATTTATTTCGCCAGATACGCTTACATTTCTTTCGCAGTAGCAGCCACTTAATGAAAATATAAAATGTTAATAACGTATATTTTTAAGAACACTGTAAAATACTATTGTAAAATATTATAAACATACACTGTAAAATATTATAAACCTTTAAAGCAAGCAAACTGTAGTTTAGTACTCCTATACTCTATAATGGATTAAAATCTGACGTTACCTGGTCTGCTTGTGGCACTTTTAGATGCTTCACCTAAGCCTGATCTATTTTGTGGAGAGTCTCCAGACGGGTCCCTTATTGGAACTTCAATTTCCCATTCAAGATTTTGTACCATTCTAAACATATCTATAGTTAATTCTGAGAACTTTACGAGTTGTGTACCACTTCCGATTATCATTGCATCATGTAAAACAAGACTCATTTGTGCATTTCGTTCTATAGTTGGTATCGTTGATTGATTTAATCTTCCGCTTAAAAAGCAAAATATCACAAAATGTATATTTGAGGCTTAAGTGTATATAATTTTGGTTGGAGTAGTCGTGCGTTACAATAGTATTAATAACGTACACGATTGATAACTATGTACCAAGGCTAACTTACCTTATAGTAACGACTCTATTTTTGTTATCTGAATCAAGAATTGTAATCCCTGGTTCTGCAATTAGAAATGCTCTTACTTCGTCCAATACGTTAATCCATTCAATTTGATCATTTGGATCGTATGCATTTCCATAAGCAATAATTTGCTGATCTAACTCTGCGAGCAATTCATCAATTGTAATTGGTTGTTGTAAAAGTATAGCAACCACAATAAATCTGGCATAGTATCGTAGTTTTTTAACCATAAGTTCACATTTTGCTTCTTTACTCGCTAAAGTGTAATATCGTCTTCCACGAATAGCCGAGTAAAATGAAAATGCTTCTACCAAGTACGTTGTATCACTTGTACGTAAGCTGGAAACAAAACAAATTTTATACGTTTTCCATTATAGGCAGTGCGAGTTTTCAGACAGCATAAGTATTGTAACAAATTAAATTAAGCACAAACAATTATGTATAAAATTTATTTAAAATAAGTCATTTGACATTAATATTTATTGTAAAAAAAAAATTGAGTTAATGTCTATGATATAAATTATAAATATAGATTCAGATTTTTTTAAGGACAAGCAATCGATTTGATTTGATTGTGTTTTCCACTTGTAAACAGTAGTAAAATTAAGAAAAATAGATCTAGAAATGTAAAGATATAGTTCTATAAGACTCACTAAAAATGATAATAAAGCTGTCCTATTTTTGATGCTATTTCGCCAATTTGCCATCGCTTCAAACCATAACGAGTGTCAAGAGTGGAACGATGCTGTTGTTGGAATTTCCATAATTTTGAATATATATCAAAAGTCCGTCCAAAATGAGCTTGCCACTGTTTATGGCCATAGGATGGAAGTTCTCTGTAAAATCATATTTACATATAAAAAAGAATTAGAGCCCCCTTGCACTATATGCATATACAAGTTTTTTAGCTTCACGTTTTATCTCTAACACAGTTACCTTGTCTACATATATATATATGTGTAATGATAAAATCCTCTAGTGTGTCATTGAAACTTGAACCATCTGAGATTTCCCGATGACATCATTCTGTTTGAGGAAAATTCTAGCAAGCTACAGAGAATGATTACCGAGCTAAACAGTGAAAGTAGTCAAGTTGGACTTTGTATGAATATAAGTAAAACCAAATTACTCACAAACTCTGCACACCGAGACATAAAAATTGACAACTCACTCCTCGAATACGTCAATGAATACACTTACCTTAGACAAATCACATCTCACTCAGACCAAACCACAAAAGGAATTAAAAATTAATAGCAGCTGGTTGGATAAGGTACTGGTCGCTGAAGAAGTGATGAAATCTACCGAATTCACAATAGCAATCAAGCGAAAAGTGTTTAACACCAAACCATTTTACCCTGTCTTACATATGTATGCGAAACCTGGTCACTCACAAAACGCCACAGAGATATTGGGCGCCGGAGCCCGGCATTACCTAGTGCGAAACGTAGTGATAAAAAACCACTACCTCACGCCGGTTTTAAATGCCGGGGGTGGTAATAATCCGGTCGAGTCTGCCCATGCGTGTTGCAATTGCTGGCAACGTGACACTACTAGACATACTTTAGTCGCCTCTTACGACACCAAGAGTACCAGGATGATCATATTATAGGCCGGGAACACACGGATATATGTATGTATTATAATTTGGAAATATATTTAAAAAAAAGAAGAAAATGTCTCTACTCACCTCAATCCATTAAATAATTGTTTAGATTTTTCCAGTAAGTGACAAAACTCTATAATTATTTTTCGTTCATTCTCAGTAACAGTGGTCATAATTGTAGGTAAACAAGATAGATACTTAAATGGCTTTAAATGTATAATGAATATAGTTTTAAATTAATTAAAAAATAAAATAGTTTTATTTTTTATTAATCTCGTCGGAATCTGCGGAGGACTCTCCATCAAATGACTCTTTCGACTGATTTAATAAATTAAATTTATTTGGTTGATCATTTGGTGTAAAGTTATTAGAAGACGTGGACGCTCCTGGGTCAAAGTTCAGAGCTTTATTTTTTGAGTAAGATTTAGATTCAGGAGCCTCCTTCCCGTAAGATTTGTTTTTTATAATGTGAACTTTTTCGAAGCGTACATTTTCTGAAAAAAGTCCGTTTGGGTGATGTGATTTGCCGGGCGACGGATCACTTTGTATATATCCGTCATTAAATTCAGTACTCGATACTTTCTTTTGTCTGTATAATTTTCGCCTGTCATTATTTTCCACATGTATATCTTTTTTAGTTTGTTGGGCGTCGCTTTTAACTGGTATTAATAATATATTTTCGACTTTGTCGTCATTATCATTGTTTTTAGTGACGAAAGAACACCTTAAAAATTGGTAATTTTCATCATATAATGTAGAAGCCTTAGAAGAAGATATATTGATTTCTTCTTCTAAGGTATCTTCTAATAAATTTTCCGTTTTAGGTTTTTTACACAGCAAGTAATCGATGCAATTTTGTCGTGATCCTATTTTATTTGGATTGGTTTGGTTTTGAACTGGTGGATTCGGACTAAGCGGTGTTGGCACATGTTCAGACCAATCGTATGAACTATCGTAACTAAGATCCTCGTCGTTGCTAGAGCTACTGCAGTCGGAAGGTGGCGGCGCTGAAAAAAAAAATACCTTTAATTTTTTTAACAATTCAATATAGTACAATATCGTTATTATTGACTGACACAGTTGTTGAAACATTTTTAAGATAAACAATATTATTTTAAATAGTATATGTTTCTGGCGTACTTATTACATGCGTGTTTCATAAATAAAATAAATTCTTATATATGTATTCTTGTTCTTATATATGTGTAGATAAATTCTTATAAATTCTAGTAAAAAAAATATTTATTCTGTAATATCATTATATGAGAACAAATAAACAATTAGTTAATATTGTTTTTCTATGTCGAAAAAAAATGTCGAGCATCGACGTATCGCGATAATGGCGGCATCTCTATTTTATTTAGTATACTACCTAGTGAAAACTTTCTGTTATAAAATATTCTCAGTTGGTTATCAAATATTATGAAACGTGTTATGTATTTTACTAATCCCACCCTAGATGGCGCATTGTTAGTGTTGTCAAAAAATGAAATTTAAGCATAAGCAGTAGGTACTTAAAAATATCTATGAACTTATCAAAAATAGTATCATCAATTTATAATATTAAATTCTATTTACTAGCGACTAGCAGGATTTGAACGAACAGAACAGCCAGACAGAACGCCTAGTCGGTTTCATCATATTGAACGTATGGCTTAGTGGTAAAATAAAATGAAATGTGGCGGGATAAAATGGGAAATTTTATGGAGGAAAAGCCGCGTAGTCGTGCGTCTAGCCCAAGTCGATGTGAAATAAATAATCATTTTTCTAATATCTCAATTTAATGAAAAGATTTAAATTACGAATTATTTTAGGTTAAGTATTTAAAATAAACAATGTTTTTTCCCTATATATGTTCAAATGATGTTAAATAAATATTAATATATTTCAAGCGGACGAAGCCACGCGGGGCCCTGGTTACAGTTAATATAATTTAATATTAAGTTATGCTTAGTATAAAGATCAATGCTTATAAATTTAAAAGTTAAAATTATAGTGATAAGTTCGAATCTATAACTAAAAAAGTGAACTGATTATATATAGTATATTTATGAAATGGCAGGTAGGTACCAATGAGGACGTATGTAAAGAAATCGTGTTCGAGTGGACTGGGTACGTCGACACAATAACTTATAAATATAGGTACATGAAGCGAAAGTAAGTGGTCAGGCAAGCCGGGAGAGAACTCGGTTGAACTTCAAGGATCACAGTACCGTTGATGGAGGATGGAAGGTCACGTTAAAATCAAGTTAGAAAATATTTACGACAGAGGGCGAGGCGAAAAATAGACTGTAGCGTTTGGTGTTTCTTATATTATAAAAATCAAATTATTTCCATAATTTGTATTGTAAATTTTTACTTCTTGCCAAATTTCATAACTGTAGGTCTACGGGAAGTACACTTCACTATTTTGATTACGCGGCGAATTTCATACAAAATAAAGCAAAATCGATGCATAAATGCCCGTATCTTTTGTTGCATTGACGTGCGTTACGGCTGACGTTGACGTTAGAAGTTTGATATTTTTTCTGTGGTTCGAGAGAACATAGAACTGAATATTTGATATTTCAGCTTGACAGCCGGACAACAAAGTGATCCTATAAAGATTCTTTGTTTTCCTTTTAAGGTATGGAACCCTATCAAGCAATAATTAAAATTCTCTAAATTACTTAAACTATACAGTAGATCCTAAATAGATAGACAATAAAGAGTTGTAAACAAGTACGGCTAAAAGTATTTAAATCTGGCTAAAACGTAATGAAACAAAAAGTAACATTCGTTAGTAAAGAATATTTGCCACAATTAATTTAATTTTTGATACAGACAGACAAAAATATATTAATTAAAATTTATAAATTAATTTGACATCATCCGCGGTTGGCATCGCTTTTCATATAAACACATTCACAATAAATTAAACTGCCATTGTATTAACTAAATATAATCTTCATATGTAGGCAGGGGGAACCTAGTGTTAAGACAATCCATTCCCCACTTTCCGTCGCATTTCAAAGCATTGCGTGCTAAGTGGCGGAACTCAACGCAAGCCTTTTTGACTTGGTTCCAGAGCGAAACAATTAAAACATGAATAAACTATTAATATAATTAATTCCTTCGAGTGGAGATCGAACACATAGCCGTCACGTAACAGTGACCAGACACCCTTATGCCCCTGCGCCACGACGGCCTTAACTTTTAACACGATTACGTGTTTTGGGGACATGTAAGAGTAAGGTTTATATCACATTCATATAACATTATTGAACAAAAAATGATTAATGTATTAATTGAAACTATTACAATTTAACTCGCACATATACATTTAACATATTTGATAGTTTGGATTCAGAGTTTAACCACACACCGGCTAAAATAGTATTATTTAATACATCTTGACAAAATGGCAACATATAATTATCGATTATGTGGTGCCTTATTATATTTTCCTAAAAATATCAACAACACACCACCAAGTGATATTGTTTTGGTTACACTGAGGCCTTAATACTAAATGCTTTTCTAATGAGGAAAGTAGAGATACATTTTTAGGACAGTGCCATTTTTTTTCGAATGGATTTTATTGCTGTTGATCTGCACTGGTCTTGACAGCGACAGCAGGCAAAGACGGGCGAGAGTACCTCGCCCGTGAAGGAAAAGTACGAGCCTCGATGGGCGCTCGTGAAGGGTTGTTTCAACGCCTTCTTAAATCCTGCTTATGTACTGGGCGTTTGCGACTGTAATTTTGGTTATCGGTATCTCGAAAGACGCTGCGAGGGCGTCTAAGCAGGTGAGGATGTGGAGCGTACTGATACGCTGTGACAATGAGTGAGTGGGTTGTAGTGGGAATCTGCACGCTCGTAATAACGCTTGGCTAGGCGACTGCAGAATTCCTTTAAACATTCGTTAGTTATAGGTATGTAAATGTAAAAACAAACAATTTCAATGCAATTTTTTTTTGACATCCAACAAATCATTTTATTCTATATTAATTAATTATTTTATTTTAAATAAGATGCCACTCGTTGCGCAGAGGCTGTAAAACTGACTATTTGCCTAAATATATATTTCACTTTCTTGGCTCTGGTGTCGAAGCAAAGCGCGGCGTTGAGTTCTGCCACTTAACACGCAATACCTCCAGAACTCGGCACAAAGTGAGGAACGGAGTGTCTTAACATTAGGTTCCCCCTGCATACTCTGCTGTGTGCGGGATACAGCGCGAAGCTGATTTATTTATTAATTATTTACCTATTGTATAGTTTATTCTTACTAAAATGTCGGTGTAACATGTAAAAATTATATAGACATAACAATATATTTTTAATTTTAATTGATTTTAAAAATAAATTAAAATACAAATGTAAAAAATTTTTAAACAATATTTTTTACTGATATAAATATATTTATTATTTGACTTACGCCGGTGGTCAATTGTGCACTTTCCATCCCTATGACACGTATCACCATAAACGTAACAATAATAGTTTCTGTGATTTATAGTATTCAGTTCCATTTTGCCGATTAAAAAAAACTAAGTAGAAGACTACATTTTGCAATTTAAATATCTCACATTTTTTGTATTAATAAAATAAAATTTATTTACAATAATATAGTCACATAGTTGCACTACACGCACGAACTGAATTCAACAAGTAGAAGACTACATTTTGCAATTTGAATATTTTACGATATAATATAATCACATAATTCACTACACGCAAGAACTTTTCGCAATTTTTTGGAAAAATAGGATTCTTGAAGAAAATCGGCAAATATAGCTCGACGTTGAGTCTGCGCTCGTAGTTTTGTTTTCACAATATCGGTCTTCTGTATAATGATCCAAAACTATCAGCTTGTAAATCTTGAAAAAAGTCCTCATCCTAATTCACTTTGGTGGAAGTACTTAATCAAGTGCAAGAAATCCTCTAGTATATTAATCCGCCGCGCTTTAGTAAATCGCCAAGTCCTGTACCATTACACGACTTTACTTGCAAAACATTGTAATGATACTTCAACATTTCCATTTTTCGTATTTTCATTTCTCATTTTCCGTAGCGTTTGGCGCTCCGCTCTATATTCGCCGCTAGGGATAAAACGTGAAGCTAAGTTAAGTTAATTTTTTCATTTCTTCGTTTTGGTGTCGAGGCAAAGTGTGGAGTACTGTATAAAGCAAAAAATCAGCAAAAATTATGTTGTATAAAAATAATTGTTATCGATTTCTTTTGATAAATAGAGAATAGTTTAGAGGTATCTATCTGTTATTATTATTGTTTATTTGTTATTTCGGCAAAAATGAGCTAACATCGGAATGTTTAATTTTTGAAGTTGGCTTATGATTTTTAATTAGTTATCTTATTACCAAAAAATATCTCAATTGTTCCATACCGGACATGCGTCGTGGTCACATACATTTTTTTATTCTTGTTTTAATGAATTAAACAAAATAATATTATAATAATATTAACATTTAAACCTGTGACGTTGCTACCAGTACAAGAGGTGTAGAAAGATATATAAATATATGTATATAAACACAGGTAGGGATGCACTGCGCCTCAGGCTGGTATACAAAAAGTAGTATTAACCGGATTAAACCAAGCCTGGCATGCGTCGCGCTTCAAATTGCCGTCACATCTAAACTACCTGTATACACTCACACAAATGCAAAGCTTACCTTATGCCTGTATATAAGCATTTAATTTAGTGTTCACCATTTTTAAAAAATATATTTTATGACCGAAACTTTTTCTTATTTATGATATCTATTAAGAAAAAGTTTCGGTCATTGGTATTTGTCGGTTACTGGTACATAAGTATATATTTAAGTACGTATCAAAATTCAAGCTTCACGCTGTATCCCGCACACAACAGGGTAGGCAGAGGGAACCTAGTGTTAAGACACTCTGTTCCCCACCTTCTGGCGAATTCTGGTGGCATTACATGTTGAGAGGCAGAACTCAACGCCGCGCTTAGCCTCGACACCAGCGAAGCTCGAGCGAAGAAATGAAAATATACTAAATGTAGTAAATATTTCATCTCCTCGAGTGGGGATCGAACTCACAACCAGTCGGTTTTACAGTCACACTTCGGGCCACTACGCCACGACTGGCCTCGTACGTACGTATCAATTACATATTTTTTTAGCCTTACGCTGTATTCTGCATAATTAAAATAGCAGGGTGAGCAGAGAACGTCAATAACACAGAGCCAAAACATAGTTAACGAATAACGAAAACACCAAAAATATAAATACTGAATTTAACGAGATAGTGGCGATTAGTATCAAAGGGAAGTCATTGATGCGTTTCATGAACGTATAAAAGTATAAACATATTTCATGTTTAACATTCAATGTAAATATTTGAATGCAAAAAAAAACATGATAATAATAACAATAATTAATTGAATTACACGACATTCACAATTTGGAACAAGTCACAAAATAGGACGGCGAATTAGTCGGAAGTATCTGAAAATCAGGTTTCTCTGCCTATCTATTATAATTTTTCTTAATATATGAAAATATTATATGGCAAAGTGAAATACGAATTTCGTTTAAAATAAAAACATTTCAAGGTCTTGTCCTGGTCCTGTGTTGTAAATGAAAGCCTCACTTGATAGAACACGGTATTAGATGCCGCGAGACAACACACAATGTCTTGTCACAACGCTTTGCTTTGTCATAAAAATACTTCAACATAAACAAAAATATAGTGAATCGAATACTGAATAACAATATTTATATTAACAATTAAATAAATTCGATATCCATTTATAATTTGTAATATTTAATACCTACAAATTGTGTTTACGATTCATTGTATCAGCGTACATGATACTTAACAAAAGCTTGAGCTGTAATGAAATGTGTGGGTATTTAATTTTTCGCATGTAGCGGGACAGGCAGACAAAGCCCAGTTTTAAAATAGTTCGCCTGGCACTTTCCATCGAATTCTGGAGGCATTTCAGGAGGCTTCACACCTTCACTTTTAATTTCTTCGAATGGGAATCAAACCCACAACCTGTCGCGTTTATAGTGACACTACGCCACGACTGGCCTCAAAAAAGTTGAATCATATTCAAAAAATATATCAATAAGTGTTCTAAAAGCTAATATTCGAAGTTCCATTAAAAACTCGATGCATCATCCGTTCCTTTATTAGCGAGAGCAGAAAATAACAGATTTGAAGTTATGGTTTTATGTTTATGGTGTGTCCGATAGAACACATCAATAACTCTGCTTCCTTAATGCATCCACCGAATTTCACACAATACGATTTTTTTTATTAAGACTGGGTTTTAGAGTTATGAAAGTAGACTTTTCAAAATATTGAAAAGGTGTTTTTTTTATCTTATTGTCTGGTCCATTTCATTTGAACAGTATGACGTGACGTTGGAAAATATATAAAATAACTTTTAGAAAATCGGACAAGGGCGAGCCGGGCTCGTCCACAGAGGGTTCCGTACAAACATTAGAGATCTCGAGCTTTTATAAACTTGAACTGAACTGAACTATGGCTCAGCTTAGCCGGAATCCTTTCCTTTGATACCTCACTTGGCTGCGCTGCTGCGGCAACTGGCTTTAATACCAAATTTTACCCACTTTTTAAAATTATTTTTTTGGGATTAACCACAAATGTATAATTAAAAAAAAAAATCCTCTACTAGTACTACCTTTATATGCTAGCTGCCAAATTTTATAATTCTAGGCTAACTGCATGTACCCTATTAATTTGGATTCCATTTCTAGTGTCGACATACGCGTTTTTTGCGATATAAACAAACGGCTATATCTTTTTTCTAAATAAATATAGAAATTTGTTTTTTATCAGGAAATCATGGAGCCCTATAGCTGAGTATAAGGTTTGAATTTCAACTCCATATATCCAAGCGCTCTTGAGATAAAGGACAACAAAGTGATCTATATACATATTCCATTTTTCCTTAAAAAGGAACCTTAAAAATGAAATAAAATCTATCTATAAACTATAATATAACAGTAAAAAAGTATGTCTGTATATTCAATATTTTTACGAATATTTTATGTTTATAATAGTTTTCATCAATTAGGCATTTTTGATGACCAAACCATGTTTTCTGTATTATATATTATCACCATTTCACAAGAGTATAAAGTTAGCTGCATTTGGTGGAATAGTAATAATTAGCTACATAAGCCTGATATATTAAATTGAAGCATCGCTCTCACGTCTGTCTGCCGCCGGATATAGAGTAGACAGCGGATGTGATACATATAACTTATGAGTAAATAGTTTTCACAATATTTTATTCAGCTTCACTCCGTATCCCGCACACAGCAGGGTAGGCAGGGGAAACCTAGTGTTAAGACACTCCGTTCACCGCTTTCTGCCGAATTCTGGAGGCATTACGTGTTGAGTGGCAGAACTCAACGCCGCGCTTAGCCTCGACACCAGAGCGAAGAAATGGAAACATTACCCATGTTTCCATATTTCATCACCTCGAGTGGGGACCGAACCCACAACCAGTCGGTTTTACAGTCATACTTCGTGCCGCTGCGCCACGACTGGCCTTAATATTTTATTCATTTATGAAAAAAAAACAATCTTTCGTGTTAAAGTTTTACGAAAGAGAATGTGATAACAATTTAATTTGTTTTGAATTATTTTAATGGTCTTTTTTCGTTCTAGTTCTTGAAACAATTTAATATACATACATATTAAATCAACAGTCTCTAAGGAAACTCGAAAAATAATTTAGCTTTCCTTAGGACAATAATTACGTTTATTGGTGCCTGGCTGACATTTATCTATAAATCATCAAAGCAAAAGTCTAAATGAAATATAAATGAAATAAAAAAATATGTAAACAAAAAAAATAATTTAGTATTTTTGTTTATATGCATTGATTTTAATTTATATTTTAAATGCTATAGTAACGTTATTTATTTTTTTATTATTAGCTAATATTGTCGGCATATCTCCATATAGATGTAGGCGTAAACACGTCTATCGCTAGGGGATTATCTCCCAAGATTATGAAAATCAATTACGATTAAAAATTAAAAAGCTAAGTGAATTATAATAATTACTTTGCCTGCAACAGATTCTTTAAACATTATTATTTTTTTCTTTTTCTTTAAGTTAGTAAGGAACCTTTATATATATATATATATATATATATATATATATATATATATATAATAGAAGAATCTTATTCGAACACGAGAGTATTAGTAAATAAATAATTGTATAGGTTAAGTGTGTCTCTAGACCGTAATCGAAAACAATGAAACGTGACATCAAAAAAAATTAGCTATCAAGTAGCATAAGAAAAAATATTTACCCTATTTTTGTTAATCTTCACAAAAATACAAATATGTAATTACAAATAGCGACCCACTCGCATTTCATCCGCTGTAATATTTATTTTCCTGTGATATAATAATAATTTTAAAGACAATAACCATTTATATTGAAAACTATGTCTGCATGTTATAATTGCATCGATATCCAGGGCATAGGGCCTTCCCACTTCTAAAGGGGGAAGTGGGAGGTGCCGTATCTGAACCAAGTAACGTTCAGTTCTATACGTCTCATTCTGTCGAATATCAGTAAAAGAGAGAGAAGCTATGACCTAATTAGTTTCCTAGTAGCCTCAAAATAGAATTTACTATAGTCTTAAAACAGATATTTTTCTATTTTCTCTTGATTTTTTCAATCTGTGCGCCATCTTAAAATAAAAGTAATAATTTAAAATAGATGCTTATTTTTTTCATTATTGTCTTTATTGTATTCAATGATGGAATATCGTGTCATAGCCATGTTTGGACTGGTCAGAAAAGTCTTGTAATAAACTTTTACCATGATTAAGTAAAAAGTATAATATATATACGCGCGGAAGCTGCATATGAGGTCGCACAAAAACAAAGTTTATCACTTTTTACAATTTTTAATTTTTAATACTACTTCATCATATCTCATTCATATTTGAAGATATGTAAATATTAACAAAAAATATTTTTATACAGTATAAATTTTTGTAAGAGTTAATAAATATTATGAAATTTTACTTAACTTGATATAATTATTTATTGAATTATATCAGCCCAATTTCAGTCTTTTCACGAACATTTTCATTTGACTTTATACCAAATGGTATGGCAATAATCCTATAGAACTGAAAACAAGGAACAAATTTATATTGGTTGTCAAAGCTAGGAACGCTTTGACGATTCGACAATCAACATCGGTCAACCTGCAGGCATTATGATGTGGCGTCTATAGCATACGCAATTCCGCTGTGGGGTAGGTCTATACAAATATTGGGACGGGTTTCATCGAAACCCATTCCGTTTCGTATAATTTTCGTATTTTTCCTCTTGTTCAAGAAATAGTGACTATTCTTATCTTTATTTTATAATAAAAAATTACTTGCTTGATTTCACTGGTTTTTTTTTTCTTATTACATTTTTTTTATTGCAAAACTATATAGAATATTCATTGCATAATAAACACCGCATATTAGGTTTTCCCAAAGTGTAAAAACGCAAAAAGAAATAACTTTAGAACTTGTGTGCCAAATGTATCGAATATATTTTGAATTCATTGTGCACGAGAAAATTTGTGTCCGAAAGCATGGACCCTGTTGTCCAAGTTTATATATACATTGTATTGTCTGCGCCAAGCGGCCCTCGTGTGCCCTGCAGCTACAGAATACCGGCCAAGCTTCAGGACCTGATTTATGGAGGAGGAGCATGTTCCGAAAAGTTATTTTATACGGCATCGAACAGTGGCCAGTATTTCTGCAGATAGCGGTGGAGGCAATGCATGTCGAATGGTGGAACTCAATGCCGCGCTTTGCCTCGTTACCAGAGCGAAGAAAATAAAATATTAAATACAAGTGACCCGCTCGTGGCTTCCTCTACTTAAAATACTGAATTATTAATTTAATACATGGTATTACGTTACTTTAATATACTATATAATATATGTTTGCAGCGTATTTAAAATTTCTAATGTGGAAATTAATAAAGCCTCAAGGTTGCATTAACGCAATAAAATCGATAACTTTTCAGTATCTGTTAATGGGAGATATATTAGAAAAATTAAATTTTTATTTTGTAAATCGCTGTAAAATTATTGTTTTATTCAATTGCCTGAGATTTGGTTTTTAATGTGTAGATAATGTCTTTAAAAGAAAATAAACTTTAACGTTAAGGATACCCACATAACTTTTGTGGGTTTTTTCTAATAAAAAAGCAATAGGTACAACGATATTTAAAAAAAAACATTTAACACCATTGCAGAAACGTAGTGTGCTCGAAATATCGTATCAATTAGCCGTGCCGAATATCGAAATACTCAATATAGTTTTGTAATTAATTAAAACAACAAAACCTAGACAGATGCTTTGTTAAATATTGAATTTCCAGGTGCATTCATTTAACCTCACATTTATTAATATGAGGTTAAATGAATATCGGTGCTATGTCTTACTTGTCAGTAATATGCCATGACAAGTATATTGTGGCAACAGTTAAGTACTTACAGTTTATACACACACACACATAACTAAATAAGCATGGAAATAGATTTTGGGAAATTGTTCTATAAGGTTGATAAATACTTTATAATTAAAATGTATGTCATATTTCATCAAATTATAAAGTTTTTATATAAAATAATTAAACGTTTAAAAAAATTATAATTAAAGCATCACAAGCGACGCCGAAATTTCATGGCGTCGCTTGTGATGTCAAAAGTAATGTGTCAACAGCACAGTGTACGGTACAAAAACATCAATTCCTTTGTTTACTAAGGCGTGACGTCAATCTCACTGATTGGCGTTCAACATGTCATGGACGGCTTGTATTTTATAGTTTTTTTTTATCAAAGTAATAATTAATCTTATACTTAACAACAAAATTAATACGTGTTTGTACTGTATTATTAAAGTTTTATTAATTAAATGCACAAATTTACATATTTTTACACCCATTGTATAAAGTGCATTAATTTCTTTTGAGATAATTTGCTATATTGAGTTCGAGCAGTAAAGACTTGTTAATGTTAGTGCATAGTAACCTAGTAAATCTGACTTAGACATTGCTCCGACCTCAACAGTAAATTAAATTTTATATTTGCTGTAAGATCATAAACTCCACAAAGCGAAAGATGTGTTGGTTTTTTCGTATAAAGTACACACTACAGTCGCGTATTCATATTTTCTGAAAGAAAAATGTTACAAATACAAACATTTACTTAAGAAAAGATATGTCCGTTTATATATCAAACGCATATTTCAACGCTATGAAAGGAATCGTAATAAGGTAATTCCGGTTGACATAGTTGGAAAGAGTCTGAAAACTATACATTTATGGTTAAATTAAAAAAAATAATAGCCTTAAAATCTGGCAAAATTTGGTATCAAAGCCGCTAGTTCAAGTGATATATCAAGAGAAAGGACTCTGGCTAAGGCTGAGTTTGAATTTCGGAAAATCTCGAAATCTTCAATTTTTGTACGGAGCCCTCGGTAGATGGTGATAAAAATATCTATATCATTATTTACTTATTACAACAACATGTAGCGACTACTAAACGCTTATCGTCATATTACATGCTGTTTCAAAGTCTCACACGGGAAGTTACTCTTTTTAAAAATAGGAGATATAAAATATCCTAGGAAGTATTTCGTACACACTTAATGTATTTTTTTTATTAATATATAACTGATGTACAGCCTGTTTATTTTAATCATTTGCTGTCACAATTTAAATAAAAAGGAATTATAAAAAAATGAGACATTTAAATGTCACAAAATGACAAATGACAAACAGAAATAAGGCTACGAAGTATTAAAAATTGGCTTTCTGGAATTTAAAAATTATTCTTTAAAATAATTATATTTTTTAAAACTAATATAGTATATTCCATCTAAATAAAAAAATCCATATGTATTCTCGACTATTGATGAAACAGTATTTCAAAGAAAATATTGGATTCTTAAGATATAATGGGTACGTAAGAGCAATAAATGCAATTTTAGTATTACATTTCGCTATATAAATAAAATTAATTAAGCTTTTTGCATCCAATTATCTGAACCTGAATAAAAAATATTAAGTTAAAAAACCGATCACGGCGGTTGTGAGACGTCATTGGACTTAGAAAAAAAATCGTTTTGAATACCACAATATGGGTATCAAATTTAAGAGCTCAATACGAGGATTTCAAAACGATACATCATGATTATCATTACCATAATAAATCCTAACAAAAAAACGGAAAAAGAAAAAATAAATAATAAAAAAACAAAAACCCCCACTGCACAAAGCTAAAACGAAAATAGACAGGCCTAATAGTTTATTAGGATTAACAGTCATCAGAAGTTAAGTCCTGTTCTCTTGGATCAGGGCTTAACTTCAAGTGGAATGCGCACAAATACATACTTGCACATATTTATAGCAATTCACGAGTTGCGAGTACCCTGGGGGATGGGGCCCTTAGAAAACAACGTAACGCTTGAACCACCGACCATACGTTTGCCATCCGATGTATCAACAGATCTAGTCAATCAAAATATGTGACATATACGTAACAAATTAAGGAACACAATCGCGTAACCATTGTGTATTCGAATTTGTTTTGATAAATACGCTATATCATCTATATGTCTATATGGTACCGGTAATCTGTATAATCCGGTGTTCTCTGCAATATATTGTTAATGTATAGAAAATCTAAAACGTGTAGTTAATGATATATTATTTATTTTATATTTTGCCTAGATATTTTTCCAAATACTAGATGCGCAGCAAATTTTCATAAAACAACTTTCTTTAATATTAAAGAATTACTTTTTAAATTTATTTAATTTCCAATTTTGCAGGCGGCCTCTATTGTCACCGAACCATTTTCCGAGGACAACTTGTGACTATACTACACCAAACTGCGGCTGCGCCTCAGATGGGGGCCAACGTCAAATAGTGTTTCAGCCTTACATCCCTCCGCCGAAAAAATCACACGACGACAAAAACATGAGTTTGAATCGTCCCATGTCTCCACATCTAACGGTATATGCGCCCACATTGCCAGCCATGACGTCCATCGCACAACGTATCACTGGCAAGTTCATTTTATGACACCCTTGGTACAGATTCGGACAGTCGGACTTCCTATTACATGCCACAATGTCCGATGTATTAAGTAGTTATATTAATACTTTGGATAAATTGATTTGTAAATTAGTTTTTAAATAGTTACTAGAGCAAGTTCTTTTTGTTATAATATATTTTTTTACTTTTTCCTATTTATTTCAGTCCTTGGTTTAGACTTTTCATGTATCATTTCTTAGAAAGATAAGATCACTTAAACTGATTATTTTATTCTGCCGACCCTATAAAGACTAAAACAAAATACTTGCCGGTATTTAAATGCAATATCAAATATTTTGGCTCTATTAAGATAAATAACATGTTTATATCCGAGTGATTCAGAAAATAATTATGGTAACTAATTGTGTCTGCAATGTAGGAAATAGACCGCAATATGTCGGGAATTTTTGATGTCAAAGTTATTGTGATATGTAGACTTTTATATTAAATATTTTCTCAATTATATTTGAGCAACGTAATACGACTTTTATTTGAGGCCGTCATAGTAGAATGGGACAGGGTCTGGGTCTCTTTCCACTATAACGCTGGACCTCTGGGCGGTAGTAGGCTCGATCCCAGTCTGGGGAAAACAAAAATAATTAAAATAATAAGAATGACTTATTATTTTAATTATTTTGTCTGGTAAAATTGATAATGTCAATCATTCAGGTGGAAAGTGGACACTTCAATGTTTCCAGTTCAGTAGCATAAGCCCGAAACTGAAAATAAAAACTTTTTCCAGGTGTCGTTTTGACCTTTTACGCTGTGATGTTGTCCGGCGGCAGTTTGTTTCTGTCGAACGGAGTGGAAACGTACGTGTCGATGATACAAAGCTTGGACCTCTCTAGACCTTTAATATTCATAATAAAGTTGGCATTTGGTGCGCCGTTTGTCTACCATTACTTCAATGGAATACGATTCTGCATGTGGAATGCAGGACGATGGCTCGCGATGAAAGATGTGTATGAAACAGCGCGAAAAAGTTTCACTGCGACTGCAGTTGTTACAGTGTTGTTTGCATTTTTGTAATATTATATATATTTTTTCTAATGTTTGTATCAAACCTTCATAAATTCTAAATTTACATAGAGAAACACATTTATTATTATTAAAATTATTTTTATAATTCTAATTAAAATAAAAATTAATATCTTCACACGCTGTATCCCACACATAGCAGGGTAGACAGAGCAAACGTAGTGTTAAGACATACCGTTGCCCACTTTCCGCCGAGTTCTGGAGACATTGCGCTTCGCCTCGACACCAGAGCGAAGAAATAAAAATATAAATGTAAATAAATATTTTGTCTCCTCGAGTGGGAGTCGAACCCACAACTAGTTGATTTTACATTCACACTCTGTGCCACGACTGGCCTCAAAATTGCCGTACAAGGTATAAGAAAATTCCACCATGTATAAGAAAGCTATAGAAGTTTAAGAAACGAACACTAGACATGAGTGTAATATAATATAATTAATTAATAATTACTATACGAACTAATGATAACAAACACAAAATACAAAAGTAAATTAACTATATTTTCGCATGCTGTGCATGAAACGTTTAAATATTATTTTACGTCCTCCACAAGAAACAGGTATTCCATACACACTGCTGTTTAATTAATATTTCAACAATCAATAATGTTTAAAAACGTTTAAGCATGATTGACTCAAATTACAAAGGGAATGTTCTCCCATTGCAATATTTAAAATTGTAGTTTACATAGGGAAATATATTCACATTACGCAAGCTATACAGTAAACTTTTTGTTTCCCTACATTTAATGAGCCCAAAGAACGACATGTTTTACTTATTATTAAAATATATATAAATTCACTATAAAAAGATAATATAATAACGAGATACTTTTATCTTTTATAAAAATATATATTATCTTTTAATTGAGTTAATGTAATTTTTATTAAATATTACAGAGTTTTTTTGTAACATTTTATACAAATTATCTTTTTGAAAGAAAATAAAAATAATAAATATATAATGAAGCAAAAGTATATCTTGTAAAGTACGGACGTGGCTTTAACCAGTAAAAACACTCGTCAACTTCGCTCAAAATCACAGAGTAATTATTTTCTCGCTCCACGTGGCTCTATTAAATGTCGTGTCAAATGATGCTTGGTCGCACCCCACAGTGTAGCGCTTTTGTGCATTTCACTTTGGTTTTGTTGCCCTCTCAATATATTTTTTTTTGATTTCACACCTTTTTAATATTTACAAAAATATACCGATCAAGCATATCCAGCGTTACTTTATTACTATATTTTTATTACTATATTATTTATTTGTTGAATGTGCCTATAAAATGATCAAAGCTGGATCTTAACTCACAATAAGTCTCTCTTCTTGACTCCCAGTAACTCTATGTTATTAGTTTCCCTATCAATATATCCACATTATATTCTATATTTTTTCCGTATAATTAGAATCTTAATATATGGTAATATACAACCATATTTTTCTATTTACCTTTGTAATCATATTCACTGATATTTTCGTTAATTAAATGTAATTTCAATATACATATAGAATAGAATAGAATACTCTTAAAAAAAAAATAGTATATAAAATGAAAAAATGGGACAAAAAAATGGAACAAAAAAAACATATATGGAAAGGCGGTCTTATTGCTTTAAGCAATCTCTACCAGACAATCTTCGAAACATTACGGATAAGTTGTAATGAAGAAAAGGGGGACAACATCACGGTGCAAATTTTACTTAATGTAATTAATATATAATATATAATAATATAAATCAATAACCAACAACCAACATTACCAACAGTAACATCAGATATTCTTAGAAAGCTGAGCTGAGCTGCAGAAGGTTAGGATTGCTAAAATAAAATTGGGCTACGCTATTGATAGCTATGGTTTTGCATTTATATCATATACTGATAAGCTTGTAGAGTTACAGTTAATATATTTAAAATTTCTAGTAAATAAAGAAGTAAAGAAAATTCTAAAAGTGATCACTAAAAAATGTTTAAAGAGGTTTAATGATTAAATAACTGACCTCGATAAGTAATTAAAACAGTTTAAGCCTGCTCCGCCACCCTGCACCGTACTCCCTACAAACCACCCCCATTCGTTGAGCGTATTGAAACATTTCGTAAAATGTTTTTGTCAACAAAGCTTATACAGGATTTGAATATGTTTTTTTAAATGCACTCAGATATTTTTGCAAGCTGCATTTAAGCCGTTTCTGAGATGAAACGTGAACAAATCGCATAGACAATAAGATAAGCCAACAGATAACAAAAAAAATATTGTTTTACGTACATTACTACATTTTAAATAACAATTTTTCTAATATATTTCCCATACACAGACACGGATCAGTTACGATTTTATTATAAGTATAGGCAGGTTGGGTTTTTTTCTATATAATTGAATATCCTTATGGAAATGAATTTTCTTAACTTTGCATTATTTCCATAATAGCTTTAAAAGGAAATATATATCTCTTTTAGCGGTATAGCATCACCGCCGGGGGCCACGGGTCGTTTTCGTTTCGTTTCGTCATGAGGGGTGTTTGCCGTAGTCCCCATGCTTTGCAGCTTGACTTCTGCCATTCTCCTGCTGGCTGTAGCTTTAGTCTTCTTTACGGTACCCACGGAACGAGATCATTGTGAGCCAGTGTTCACACGGTAAATATTTATAAGATTGGTAACAAAAAGTGACGTTAACGAAACACGTTAATAACGGATACAAAGTAACGTTTACAGTAAAAAATTATACTTTAAAATAAACGTACAGTAATAATACCGTATAGTAATAAACTACGCAGTAATATCTAATAATAAATATCAAAAATATTATCAGAATTCGAAATGTTTAATCCTATTAGCGCAAGTAAATTTCTAAACAGTAAACAATTCAATTGGGATGTTGAAAATCGCTTTTGTGGCAATTTAATGCTTGTCGACGAAATCCATAACTTTCAATTTTACTTCCCGCGTACAAATATTTATTAGATACATAATATATTTCAAATTTTATGTCATATGCTTAACTATAGATCTAATAGGCATTTTTATGTGTTATACATTGCAAAAGATATTTTTAGCGATATAAGAAATAACATTTCCTTATCCAGTTAAATATTATGTTAGACCGCCGCCGCCGCCGCACTTTTCAGAGTAACCTCTAAATATTTTATAATGTCCCATGAAAAGCAACACAGCAAAAAATATTAAAATCTGTCTGTCTGTGTGTCTTTAATATTGTATATAAAGATATTCTGTAGTATTACTATTATATTCTCGACTTCTATACATGGCGTGTGAGATATGTTACGTACTTGGGGATTATCATAGGTGTTTTATAATTTGTGAAATTAGTTTATAAAAAGAGTATAAAAAACTGCCAACAAATATACTTTTTTGATGGGCTCTAATATCTAATGGTATCTATTGCATTAAAAAATACTATATATATATATATATAACATTCTCAATAAAATAAAATGTCCACGAAATAATATGCTATTATAATAAATATATCAATCACAATAAATGTTTCGATACTAATTCTCTATAAGATAAATTCAGGAAAAACTGGTCAATCCCTATTATGATCCAGATTGATCCTTAAGACGACTCGACTCGTATAAAACCGGTCTCCATACAATCTATTAAAGGCCCATCGTGGCGTAGATTTTTTTTTTCATTTAATAGTTTAAAATTTGAATTATTTATGGGTCGGTCTAAGCTGTGTCTACGTTTAAGTACCTCTCTATTTCTCTATTCAAAGAAAAAAAGAAATAGCTTGTTCATATGTATTAAATACATACGGCGTAGAGGCCAGTCGTGGCGCAGTGGTACAAAGTGTGACTGTAAAACCGACTGGTTGAGGGTTCGATCCCCACTCGAGGAGACGAAATATTTACTTAAATTTATATTTTCATTTCTTCGCTCTGGTGTCAAGGCAAAGCGCGGTGTTGAGTTCTGCCACTCAACACGCAATGCTTCCAAAAATTCGGCAGAAAGTCGGGAACGGAGTGTCTTAACACTAGGTTTCCTCTGCCTACCCTGCTGTGTGCGGGATATAGCGTGAAGCTAATTGATATGTATTAAATAATTTCTTTCATTATTTTCTCGTGTCAGACCTAAACATTGTAAAATTATAATATATTTTTTTAACAGAAAAAGATAAGGTGTATTAACTCGAAACAAAAATGGAAAATATAAAAACTGCTTTAAAACGAGTTGCTGGATTAACCCTTCTCTTTAACATTTCCTTTTCTAGTAGCTATTAATTACAGCTATCACTTTGTTAGACAGCACAGTGGACTGTACTTCGAAATTGTTTAATATCAAAGTTATTTAATTTATCGTATCTAAATTTCATTCAAAATGTATCTCGTTTTAGTTATTATTTTCACGACGCTTAAAACTTTTCCTTTGACATTTGTGTTTTACACGGTCTCGTCATTAGGAGGTATGTATATAAAATTGTTGGAAAGTTATGGGACTATATCTATATATTAAACTTTGTATCCGTTTTTACGATAATTGTGCGGACCGAGGAAAATGATATGTAACACAGTAAATTGTTGTAGTATAGAGAAGAAGTGCAAAATGCAAATATGATATTATACTTAGGCTTAGGCATAGACTTCGCCCGCTTGAACTATACGAATATTTATTTAATATATTTATGAAAGTATTTTAAATTTTTCATAGGACTAAAAATAAATAAATAAATAAATTAGCTTCACGCTATATCCCGCACACAGCAGGGTAGGCAGAGGGAACCTAGTGTTAAGACACTCCGTTTCCCACTTTCTGCCGAATTTTGGAGGCATTGCGTGTTGAGTGGCAGAACTCAACGCCGCGCTTTGCCTCGACACCAGAGCGAAGAAATGGAAATATAAATTTAAGTAAATATTTCATCTCCTCGAGTGGGGATCGGACCCACAGCCAGTCGGTTTTACAGTCACACTTTGTACCACTGCGCCACGACTGGCCTCAATTTAATAGGACTAGAAAGGAAATATAAACTTAAATAATTAAAAGAAAACCTAAGAATAGTAAGTAGACATAAGTAAGGGATAAAAAATCCAAATATTAGAATCAATAATAGTAATTACTGAAAAACAAATAATCAAGACAAGCTGTATTATCAATATTATCCACCTAAAGTAAATATTTAAAAGTATCTAAATTAAAAGTAACACGATATATAATACCAGAATAAAACAAAACAAAATACTTAAACTAACCAAGAAATTTTACAAAAGTCTGACTAATCTCTTACTCGAATAAGCGAAAGAACTAAACAAGAATTAATAACAAACAGCAAATTACCACAAAAATATTAGTAGACAATCAAAAATATATAAAATTGAAAATTTTCACAATAAAAGACAATAGAGTGAAAATTGTTTCGAACTCAATTTACGTTAAATATTTTAATGAAGATATCCCACTACTAGGTTGCGGAGTTTTGACCACAGAGTATCGTATATCAACACATTATTGTTTTTTTTTAATCTTCACATGAAGTTTTGATATTGTATATACAAAGATTAATCCATTGATTGATTGAGGCCAGTCGTGGCGCAGCGGCACAAAGTGTGACTGTAAACCGACTGGTTGTGGGTTCGATCCCCACTCGAGGAGATGAAATATTTACTTAAATTTAAATTTCCATTTCTTCGCTCTGGTGTCAAGGCAAAGCGCGGCGTTGAGTTCTGCCACACAACACGCAATGCTTCCAGAATTCAGCAGAAAGTGGGGAACGGAGTGTCTAAAAACACTAGGTTCCCTCTGCCTACCTGCCTGCTGTGTGCGGGATACAGCGTGAAGCTGATTGATTTATTTATTTAAGATTTATCCAAAGACACAAATATCGCTAATTCTATTATATTTGTATAATTCTTTAAAGTACGAGGATGGTTCTTATTAACAAAGTCTTTAAAGTCAATTTGAACTTTAATATTCTACAATTAAGTATAAATGTTAGTGGATGGCAAAACAATTGAGTGACTTTAGTATCGTATGAATATTAACGTCAATATTAGCCAATATTTATACGAAGATAATCTTACTCAAAAATATATTTTCTATGGTAAAATTTAAATCGTCTGTGTTAAAAAGTAAAACAAAGTGAAAGTTAAATATTTTTTATTATAAACAAGAAACAAAAAAAACATAGAAAAAGCCACTAATTTCTACAAAAGTTAAAAAGTGTTTTGTGTTTGTGACTTACTAATGCCTCCTATAAGGTGGCGGACAGATGTAGGCAGAAGAACTCGAAATGCAAATGGGAGGGTGAAATCCCTATTCCTGTCGCATGCTTTTCTTGTGAAAATAAACTAGTAGTAATTTAATTATGTAAAGCCTGTTAAAATTTCAATTTCGAGTAAATTGAGTGTCAATCATCGCGACGAGCTTTTGTGATCGTATAAATTGTGTATAATGATGTTATAATTTCATAGTTAAAATTTTAAATTATTTTATTTTCTCCTTTTTAGAGCGTAAAGGCTTTTGCTTTTAATTTATTTTATACTTTTTAGTTATCGCTGGCTAAGTTTGTCACTCTGTTCATCTCATTTAACTCATCATTGTTGCAAGGTTGTTTGCCGGTTAATTTCGAACAGTCCTCTTCAATAAAGAGACCTTTTAATAATTTCACCCAACTTAAGGCCACATATGTTTGACCAACAACAAAGAGCTTCGAGTATAAACAGATAACGGCGTAGTCGACAATATTACCCCGCATTTTGCGTATTGATCAAATCCAACATATTCTTCGTTCCGCGGTTCCGTGACGATATTTTGCTGGAAATTGCACAGACTTGGGCTAAATTAGGGGAGCACTGTCTATACCAAAGTCTCTCTAGTCTAGTCTATGGACAGATGGTATATCAGTTTAGCTTTATAAAGTTGCAACTATCGTTGAGTAGATGTTACGCTATTGTCCTGAACTCGCTTTTCATTGAGTCATTGGCGTTTTGCTAATTATTCCCGGCAAGCCCTTTCATTTGATATCCATATTGCAGAAGTGCATAAATAATAACTGTTCCGCCATCTTGGATGGTCCGCTATATTGGATTTAAAATGACGTTGAATTCATTTACGAGTTGCTCTCAACGAGCCCTTTCATTTGATAGCAATATTATAGAAGTGCATTGAATATAACTAATCCGCCATATTGGAAGGTGTGCCATATTAGATTTAGTATGACACACACATTTAATCGTGCGTTTTTATCCAAGCTAAGCGTGTATATTATAAAATTTCAGCTCAATCGGTTCGAGATATCTGATATTAAAATTGAGCTTAAAGATTTCACCCGAACTCACATTCATACATTGCACATTAAATAAAATTTTATAAAATATATTTCAATAGGAGCATTTCCACTTTAACGTAGGTGAACGTGCAACTTAAGCTGGCGATACCTTTGAAAGGACCCCACTTTCATATTAGTAAGTATGTATACAGTCTTAACTACATATTAGACTTAATCCTCAAAAGTTCAGCTTTTCTTAAATGACGTAGCCCTGGGAAACTTAGGATCCAGTTTATATACATTGTGACATTTATGTCATAGACTATATATATTGTGTCATACCAACACTTTGACGTTACACTATTTTTCTGTCGAAATCTGGAGGCGTTGCTTGTTGAGTGAAAGAACTCAACGCCGCGCTTTGCCCCGACACTTGAGCGAAGAACGAATGGAATATAAATTTAAGTAAATATTTCATCTCCTCGAGTGGGGATCCAACCCACAACCAGTCGATTTTAAAGTCATACTTTGGGCCGTTGCGCCACGACTGGCCTCACTAACATTCCCTGAAAAATTCTTACGCGCTCGAGTATGTACATGCAACAGATTTTTTTTTACATTTTTTCCAAATCTTTATAGCCACTCACAACACCGATAAAAAGATATATTATGTGACATTTTTTTCTTATTATTATCTAAGTTTCGCAACCCAATACGTCTCTATGACGATCGAGTAAATCCCGTGTTAGAATCGTCGGCTCCCCAGCTATTAGCATATATAATTTTCTTATCGCTACTACAACAATGGTTGACCTTTAGTCTGATACATTGATTCCTTCCGTATTATACTTCAACCTAAAGTCTATAATATATCTAGTATTTGCGATGGATATAACTGTTTTGGTAACGTAGATGTCTAGTCTAGCGAGCTTTCAGATCGAAACACCACATGACAGCATATCAATCAGTCCATTTTTCAGTATGGAGTGGTTATTGTATGGATATCGACTAGCTTATATGACTCAAATAGTAATAGGTATATTTAAGAATTTACAGGCTAAATATAAAATTGTATGTTAATATTGAGGCCACTCGTGGTGCAGAGGAGGTGATTGTAAACACGACTGGTTGTGGGTTCGATTGCCATTCGATCAAATCACGTATTTATATACATTTATATTTTTATTTCTTCGCTTTGGTGTCGAAGTAAAGCGCAGCGTTGAGTTTCGCCATTCAACACGCATAAAAAATGGTGAACGGAGTGTCTTAACGCTGTGTGCGGGATACAGTATGAAACTAATATAACTAAATTTATTACTTATTTAGAAAACGTATAAAAATTTGAACGCAGCGGGACTCGAACCGGCGCCTCCTGGAAACCAAAAGTTCAAAGTATTTTTCTTTCCTAAGTGTGGAATAACACTTTAAAAATGTTTAAAAATAACTAAAATTTATTGTTTATTAAATCTGATCCATCCATCGAAATGTACCTTCATTTCGGCTTTTGTTCATAAGGTGCATTTTGGTAGTCCATGTTTTTAAATATAAAAGTTTTCACATTCCAGTTGGGGTGCCTACATTGAATGAGGCTTTATGTTGAGGATCAATATATGCGACGTGTGGCGGATAATAACCATGTTACACGTTAAATGTACAAATGTAAATAATATCGCTTCAGCAATGAAATATAAATAAACACCAATATAAATATCTATCAAATGAAAATATTTTGTTACTTAATATTTGTTTTGATTAAAAAATATATTATACAAACATCATGTCATGTAATATAAATAAAATTACGATTGTTTGATGTCAATCGTGGCGCAGAGGCTTTGATCGAACCTCATTCGAGGAAATTAAATGTTTATTTAAATTTATATTTTCATTTCTTCGCTTTGGTGTCGAGGCAAAGTGCGGCGTTGAGTTTTCTCTCTCAATACACAATGCCTCCAGATTGTGGTGAAAAGGGGAATGGAGTGTTTTAACACTAAGTTCTCTATGCCTATCCTGCTGTGCATAGCGTGCATTTAAATAAAATTGATTATATTTTTCTTAATTTATTAAGAAAAACCAGTCAATAATTAACAGACAATTCTATATCAATTGAACTACACTTATACGATGATACGTAGTAAGTAATTTTACATAATGCAAATCGAGGATCTTTTTTTTACTATACCTACTACATATTTTACCTATTTGTACTAAATGTAATTAATAGCTTCTGGCCAAATTGAACGATTCTATGTCAAAGGATTGTGATAATATTAATTAAAGTATCTATTCATAATCGGATTACGGACGACAATCACTTTTGACTGCAGACTATTGACATAGACATACATACATATAATTTTTCTCTGCTTTCAATCATAGACCCGGAATATTTTATATTAACTTCAGCTTGATGCGTCCACAGGTAACTAACGTAAAAAACTATTTAAACAACATACATTGTGTTGCCTGTATCTATACAGGCAGCACTAGTTAACAATTCGGTTCATATTACGAAACCATAAAAATAAAAACTAATTAGACTTATGCTATTGATGTATTAATCAATTATATAAAATAATAATAATACAGTTATTTTAATGTACGTCCTGTTCATAGTAGAGTGATTTATTTGGCTTCGGCTTAACTGAGATCTCTTTGATGCGATGAAATTGATTGAAATGTTAACAAAATATGATAATGGCCATTCAAAATATGTTTTATTAAATATAAGAGTTATAGATACGAGAAAGTGATTATGATTTGTATCATGCAACAAAACCACAAAAATTTATTTGTACTGACAATTTAAAGTAATTCACTTAAAAATACTCTATATGGATCCATCCAAAAACGTTTTAAGCGAATTTGATTTCTTTGACAATAATTAATTGTTTTATACATCTTTATTCTATTATTTTATCTATTCCGTCACTATAAAAAATAATTTCTAGCGTGGGTACGTTCATTACCGGCCCGCTGCCGTCTTTGTCATTGGATCTCCAAGGGCGACGAACCTAAGGCTGTTGGATTCAAGGCCATTTTGACAAAGAAAAAAAAAAGATTTACATTATGTTTTCCTAAATTTCCCATAATTTAGTACCGTTTTCATCTATCCTAGATGTGGGTAGGTCAAGAAGGATCTGCCACGCACTGGCGGTAATATCGTTGGGGGCGAGTTTCGACCCTCCATCAAATCAGACGAGGGATAATGATTTTACGTGCCGCAGCGAACGTGTTAATTTGCGTGGAAGCTATTATTTCAATCATTGATTTCTACTTAAAACGGATTTATTCATATATAATAGATAGATAGATAGATATTTGACGTATTTGTGTTTACCAGTGCGTTGTTTACCAGATATCTATCTGTATACTTAAAGTATGAGTAAAAATTGATTGGAGTTTTAAAATCATTAAAAATATATAAGGCTTATTCGAAGTGGTCTCCATTGCCTGCAATATAATCATTTAAACGTTGAGACCAGTTGTCTATAAGAACAAGCGCTCTTTCTATGGGAAAATTCTTCACTGCCAATCGTATGGATTTTTAGGGACTTCAAAATTATCATGACGTTTGGGCAAGCTTTACTCAATAAAACTGATAACCTAGTGGATTAAGATTAAGACTGGATGACGGCCAGTCTTCAGCTCTGATGAAGTCCGGGACGTTCATTTCTGACCAAAATTGAGTGGATCGAGCTTTATGACCCGAGGCCAAATTTTATTGAAAGGATCGTTCTGGTTTATTGAACATGGTGTTGTTAAGAGGCTTAATTACATTATTAAGAATGGTATCTTGTGCCGATGTTTTGATACTTTTGCACAAAAATATGGCTCGTATACAAAAATATGGCTGGCATATTTTTTAATTGTAACAGTATTATATATACTGTAATTATTGTGCCAACTGAGCGTGTAAAAAATATTTCATCATTTGCGATATCGTCACACAAAAGTTGTCGAATTTAACAAATGCACACCTGTTCTTTGTGAAAGCAAATATTCCGTTCCATAATAAAATTATGAATTCACATATCCGATGTATTGAGTAAATATTGCCCACAAATAAATAAAGGTTCATTTGAAATATGAACCTATATTTATTTATATGAAAGTATTCTTCGAAAAAACCTTTGACGCTAAGCATTTCACACGCTTTAGGTAACTCGTTTAATATTTAAGTTTTTTTTAGTCTTCATCTTACGAGTATAGGGTATGCTGTATCAGAATGGGTTTATATTTATGTATCACACTAACATACTGTAATAGTATTAAGTGGTATATACAATAAAAAAAATTGTAACAATATTTATGGCAAGACTGAGTATAAGCAAAACACATTTAGGACACGTGGCGCAGTGGTACAAAGTGTGACTGTAAACTGGTTGTGGGTTCGAACCCCACTCGAGGAGATGAAATATTTACTTAAATTTATATTTTCATTTCTTCGCTCTGGTGTCGAGGCAAAGCGCGGCGTTGAGTTCTGCCACTCAAGACGCAATGCCTTCAAAATTCGGCAGAAAGTGGGGAACGGAGTGTCTTAACACTAGGTTCCCTCTGCCACCCTGCTGCGCGCGGGATATAGCGTGAAGCTAATTTAATTTAATTTAATTTAATTTAGGAATACAAATTAATACAGTAATTAGTCATTGTTTAGTGCTGATTTTAAATAGTTATAAACATTTAAATTGGTCGAAATAAAGACTTAGTTTTTTAATATTTTTTTCTTTGTGTATAATATTGAATATTAGAAATATTCAATGATGATATGGTATAATACCTTTTTATGTAGACAAGTGTTAATTTGTTTCACCGCATATAATTTTTTAAATTACAATAAACCCTTCGATCACTAATTGTCATTATCATTGCCACATTTTCTTTTACATATGAAATTGGAGTTTGGTATTAAAAAATATTCGATTTTTTCCTCCCACATCAATAATTATATAAAAATATTTTACTTATTTAATAGGTAATGACGTTCTGAAATTAAAAAAAGTTTTAACACAGAACAGAAATCGTTGTTTAAAATTTCCCTTATCCCTCTCATTTATTTTTTCGGACAAAGGACTTTTACTAAAACAATTTATTTGTTCTAGCTGCTGCTTTTACAGATCGTTGCGTTGAAAAGGAAGGGCTCTACAAGCGCATTATGCCAGTGTCTACATCATGGACGACAGGACGAGTATTTATATTAAAATTGTTTTCATTTGTCTACTTTAGAAAGACAAATCGCGGCGTTGAATTTCACTCAACACGCAATGGTTGAATTTGGTTGATAAGTGAAATCTTATTAAATATCGCACTTAAAAATTAAAAAACAAACAAAACTAGGACAGAATAATTTCTAATTAAATAAAAGCCAAAAACAATCACACATAAATTAGACATTGAAGATTTATTAAGAAATTTTTCTTTGTCTCGTAGCTTTATTTCGTATTTGAAACATATCCAATATTAACAGAATTGCAACTTCCGTGAGCTTCCTTCCAGAGAGTAGACAATACCTACACAATACAATTAAACGCAAAAGTATTGAAATATTTCCCGGGAAGATTTAATTCCCGTCTAGTTCCTCGAAATCAACAGGTCGCTAGTACGCAAGACCGGGGAGATGCACGTGTATGCAGTTTACGCGCCAATGTTGTCAGAGCTTCGCCCGGGACCGGTACAGAAAACTCGGCTCTTGTTCGTTCGTAACTTGTTTATATTCATTTTTAGTGTTTAACAGTAATTAAATTTGTGTTTGTTATATTTATTATATATTAAATTGTAAATATTAGTGTTTTATGACATGTGTTAGTGATTTTTACTGAATTACATAGATTTGGTGGTGACAATTGTGAGCTGAATTGAGGAAGAAATATCGATCCGAAAAAGCAATGACTGAAAGTAAGTGGTTTTTTTTAAGTAATTGTCTAAATGTGTCGGCACATTTATTAAGTGGCTCAATTTTAAATAGATCTCGATTGCGAATAGCGACGGCATTTTGGATTTATATTAAAAAAAAAAACCGGACAAGCGCGAGTCGGGTTGGTCCACCGAGGATTTCATATAAAAATTGGAGGTCTCGAGCTTTTTTGAAATTCACGCTTAGATTAGCCAAGCCCCTTCATCTGATACCTTACTTGAACTAGTGCTTAAATACCAAATTTTGCTCCCCTTTTAATATTTTTTAGGCTATTATTTTTTAGGCTATTATTTAACTATATAGATAACGGATGACGTAGACCTGTCAGTCCTGTGATCTTGGGCAATAGGTAATAAGTTGCCATCAAGCAAATTCTTACAACTTATTAATAAAAAAAAATATAATTAGTTATTAGAAAAAAAACAACAACTTAACACAACGTTTATTGACTTATGAAAAACGATATTATTTTTGAGAATTTTGTTTTCTGAAGAAATCTCTTTTTGAAGCACCTAACAAAATTCTCAAAAAAAAATATCGTTTCTCATAAATCAATAAACGTTGTGTTAAGTTGTTATTTTTTTTCTAATAACTAATTATATTCTTTAAGTTATAACTAATTATATTTTCTAATAACTAATTATATTTTATATTCATTCATCACAAAATTTTGTGTCTAACCCTTACAGCAAGGGAGATATGGGGTTTTGTCGGCATCTTTAATAAATATCTTTATGACATTTAAACTGAACGTGGCTCTGTTCCACTACTGCCAATTATAATTATGATGGTATCAATTATATATATATATATATATATATATATATATATATATATGAAATTATTCTCACTTTTCAATTGGATTGGTAAGAAAATATGCTATAGGTTATATAACATTACGATGTATTTCTTTAGTTAGGCGTACATAAATAACCAAATGACAATAATAATTAACGCCATCGAACCGCAGGCGCTGCAGAAATAATGCAATATATTCAAGTACATTGTACTACAAACATATTCAATTTCACTCATTCTAATAAAAATCGGCGACACCTAATCTCTTATAAATAAGTCACAATAAGGCATTTTGAGACAAAAAAATAATTGATAATTGCAAGGTTGCTTATAGGTAAAATTTAAATTTCTGATTGTATGTTCCAAATAGCTGTGTTTATTAAATGCATGTGTTTATTTACATTATATACAAATATAAAAAAAAAACAACTTTCAGTGATCGATAGCGGGGGTTATGGATCTTAAGAAATAAACTGCTGTTTTTTATAAATAATAAAGTTTCAAAAAATGGTATAAATAAAACAAAATAAGCTTATAATTAGCCACGTTCAGTTTAAATTTCGTTTCATGGATCGTAATAATTATTATATTATTATTTGTAATTTATTTAAAGTACTAGCGGACCCGGACGCGGTTTCGCCCGCTTGAATTATACAAATGCTTATTAAATATATGTATGAAATTGATTTCAACTATTAATAAAATTTGGTAAGACAATATAAGCCTTAATAATCATAACAATCCGAAAAAGAATAATAAGTAGAGAAAATTCTTATTATTAGAGAAAATATCTAACTAATTTAAATGAACAAACATAATAAGTAAACGTAACCAAAGTATAAATATTAATAAAAAAACTACAACAACAGCTACATTATCAATAAAATAAATAAAAAAACGTAAAATATATATTGAAAAGTGTTAAAATTACATGTATTGTGCTATGTTTTGCAAGTGCATGTGGCTTTACATAATACTCAAATATAATAAAAATAATTTTATATACTATTGCCTCGAGTTAATGCCCAGAACAACTGAACTGATCTTTATTGGACTTTCAGTGATCGATTTCACTGTTTTACCCGGGAAAAATCTTACACGTTTTACTTGCGCGCGTACATAGATACTATATAAAATAATTAAACTCCTTTCTACATTAAATTCGATAATTTTTGCGAGCACTATCAAATAAAATCCCAAAAAACTAAAACTACGATTTTTAAATATAAATACGAAATTATAGAAAATACATTAACAATAATCCAAAACAAAATATTAAATATATTAAAATGGTTACTATTTGCTCAACCTTCAGAGATAAACATACACCATCGTGGACTTTTTAATAGACTTTTTAAAAAACAAAATTTTTGTAAAACATAGTTTTTTGTATGTCTCACAAAGTTGAGTCAGCACAAGCCATGTAAGGTTCATGGACTCATTTTGGGCGACATTTTCTTAAAACGACACAATTCCTCGTTGCCTAGCAACGGTTGCTTAGCGACGGCTGTTATTAAAATGGCAGAATAAATTACATGTCTAATTGAAACGTATTTTAATAACTTGGTATAATATCGAGAATATTACAAATATGAGAAAAAAATGTAACCTATGTTCATCAGAAGAACCTCAAGTATCTCTATATTAGTAGCGGTTTGACCCTGATTGTGTAAAGGACAGACAGACAGACAGAGTTACTTTCGAATTTATAATATAGGTATGGATTATAAAAACTCTACTAAAAAATATAAGTATATTTTTTGGTAGGATTTTTTTGAAACAAAATTATTTTAAAATTTTAAATTGGTATTTTAAAATTTTAAATTTTAATTTTCATTTTGAAATTGGTACATAGCTCTCGGTGAGCGAGTCATACTCACGCTTGACGCGTTTTTTTTAATCCGACATATTAAAGACGGCCAAAATTATGTTCAAATTTATTATGTTATATATACAAACCGAAGCTAATAGCGTGTTATAATTTTTAACAAAAAAAATCGATTTCAATCAGTGTCAAGTGTAGCTAGCTTTGTAATTTGATATTGTAGGCTGTTGTAGGATCACAAAGCATCCCGGGGCTTAAAAATATCGGGACACCGGATCAAAAAATAGGATTGGATGGTTTTAATTTTTACAATATCTGGGTATTTTCAATATTTTCGAGTGTTTTTCAGGCTTTTCAATTTGAAAAACTTATTAAAACCTGCCTGCATTTCAATTCAAATATCTTAAGAATATACAATAATTGTAATAGTTCTTTAGTATATATATATAGGCACAAAATTGCGAGTAACGAGTTTAAAACAATTTCCAAGATTTTACATTGTATATATTTAAAAAATTACAGACTGTGCACAATGATACGTTTGTGATACAGTTGCTTGTTCCCTTAATACCTCTTTGAATTTTTTTCTTCTTCTTCTTTTTGGTATTAATCCCATCGTATAATGCCAGGGTTTACCTTCTTGTCTACCTACTCCACTTTGTATGGTCCTTAACATCCTCGCCGGTTAGGTTAGTCGGTTAATTTCTTTCGACGGCCGCGAGGTCTCACTCCAGGGACAGACATAGCGAGGCACTTCCATCCGACGTAGTTTCTACGCCGGCTCGCGACGTGACCATACCGTCTCAGGCTACGCTCTTAGTTATTGATTAAAAAACATAATTACTTTATGTGAAGTCATTTTTTTTTTACTTTTTAGTTTATTGTTGAAGTCGCTTTTTTTTGTTACAAATTATTTTTCGTTTTTAGGTGATGGATACACCTTATAAGCATGTTTCTTGAACGAGAAGGTCCTCTTTTAACATCAATCTTAATTAGGTATTAAGTTTGAACTTTTACACTGAATATTTAGACATATTGAACGGTGTGAAGTGAGCCTAACAAAAATTAAATGATATAAAACTTTTCCTCGACTATCTGTGGTCGCTATCATAAGGCCTTTAATGACACTAATAAACCATATGTATGGGTGTAAAGTTCTTATCAATATAAATGAATTATCTTAAAACTCAAGGTTCAAAACTCAAGGCTTCTGTAAAAACTTGAGGAGGTTCCTTAAGTGCCCAGACTCCTAATGATAGGCACATCTCATTTAAGTGAAAGGTTCCCATTGATAAATTCTCAAGACAATCATCACCATGATCGACTATGACAATTATTTGACCATAGCAACGTTAAGACAGGTGACTAAAATATCTGAATAGTCCAAAAGATTGACCCGAGTGTCGTTCATTTGCTCCTAAGAGTTGAAGAGTTCTGTCACTTTTTCGTGGATGCCATGATCAGAACCTAAACAAATTCTTATCAAACTGCCCTCCTTTGAAGTACATTCTTTCTAATAAAAAAAATGTGTGACATTGAGTTATTAGTGCCTTTGTCGCGCGTTTTATTAAGTGTTTACTTAAGGAAAAATTAAGACTTATGTGGTTTTCTTATAGTAAAATGGCATCGTCAGAATTGGATTAAATAAAATAGGACCACACAGGACCAGGGCCTAGCACCAGCTTTAAAATAAAAAAGAATCATCAGAATCGGTTCCTTCAGTCGAGGCAACAAACAAAAAACCGGACAAGCGAGAGTAGGGCTCGCCCTCGCGAGTAGCTTTTTCTGAAATTCAAGCTTAACTTAGCCAAAGTCCTTTCATCTGATCCTTACTCGAACTAGAGGCTTTAATACCAAATTATGCCCTTTTTAAGGCTATTATTTTTTAGAATCCAACCACAAATGCATAGTTTCAGTTTTTCCTGAAGTAGTACTACCTGTAGATGCTAGTTGCTAAATTTCATAATTCTAGATCACCCTGTTAATTTTTACTCCCTCTTCATTGTGGAAATACACGTTTTTTGCGATGCGGCCATATAATATGTTTTTTAAGTAAATGTGGAAATACTATTTTTTCAGGAAATTATGGGACCGTAGATCTAGGTACATGGTTTCAATTTTTAAGCATTCCTGAGATAAAGACTCTTGGCAGATAGACAGACAGACGGACAACAAAAAGTACGGAACGCGTCGTCGCGAGTTTAGTTTTTCTGGGCATTAGCGACAAAAAAAATGTACCGATATTTTACCATGTTTATGAAAGAGAGAGTAATCTCCTTATTATTGATTTATCATTCACTTACTGATGCATCTCTCTTACTTCTCCTAAAATTTATTGAGAATCTGAACCATTTTAGTTACACAAACATTTATCAGTATTGTTTGTTTGCTACATACAATCTTACAATGTTACAAAAAGAAATAGAGTCCCATAAAAAAGATTTTCAAGTAAAATGTTACCAAGTCGATGGCTCGCAATTTTAAAGTCATCCAATCTTATGTTTAATTGGATTTAATGAAATATAAATACAAATTTGCTTATTTTTATAATAGAAGGAAAAAAAATATTACATTGATCGATTTGAGTAGGTTTGAAGTAATACACAAACAAAACGTTTGCAACTTTGAGTTTTGAAACTATTACGGTGCAATATTGTGAATTTGCCTTTATATTTTATGATTAATTCAGTATTATTGTAAAGGTTAATGTAATATAAAGATCTTAAAGACGATTGTGAATATTGAAAAAACGCTACTTGAATGTGCTACGCAGCGCCGTATAACGACCGACAAGTCGTTCTCAAGCGGCCCACCTGTTTTACAATAAATAAAGTGAATGTTGAACAGAATAGACATTTTTAAACATGTTTTATTGTTTTAATCCACACTTAGGAAAGAAAAATACTTATTTAGAAAACGTATAAAAATTTGAACGTAGCGGGAGTCGAACCCGCGCCTCCTAACGACCAGGCACTCTGACCACTTAGTCATACGCTTGTAGTGCGCCTCCTGGAAGCCTGGTCGATTTCCAGGAGGCGCGGGTTCAAGTCCCGCTACGTTCAAATTTTTATACGTTTTTTAAATATTTTAGGATAGACATTATCTTGATAAAAATATCAATGAACACTGTAGTCAAGACTCAAGTCCCATAAATAAATGGTTAATTTCAACCACCAAACCAACTAAAATGTGATTCTGGCTTGTCTGATATACCTAAGGCAAATATAAAATGGGTGCGTAGGTGATGTTTTAATATCTCCAATATCAAGGTTGTCAATGAATTGAAATAAATAGTATGTTAAATAAGCAGAAATTCCAGGTAGACAAGTCTATTCTGAGTCACAAACCTGAAACTTATCTGGTCTTTTTCCATCAAATTTCAGTACAGGCAATATGCAGAGTAAATAACATATTTTATTAATAGTACCAGACTAGATCGATGAATTCCATATCTAGTTTCATCATCATATAGGATACAAAAATTTATGTTTTATTTTTGTATCATGTAATAAAGTATTTAGAGATGAGAGTTGATTAACTTATACATTGGTGAAAAAAATAAAAATATTTTGTTCGAGGAAGCACTGTTTCAAGTACCTACTACTATAATAAATAAAAACAAAAAAAAATCGACTGTATAAAACTAAAATAAAAAAATATATATTTTAATTTACCAATACCTTAATAGAATAAAAAATCGGGAACCATTTAAATTTTGCGGGGCTTCTTGTGAAAATTTAATTGATTGAAGAATTATAGGTCACAACTGTTATCCTTATTGAACTACGGGCCTGGTTTTATTTTTGTTTAATAAAATCAAATAACTCAGCTTCACGCTGTATCCTGCACACAGCAGGATTGGCTGAAGGAATCTAGTAAGAGACTCTGTTCCCTACTTTCTGCCGAATTCTGGAGGCACTGCGTGTTGAGTGGCAGAACTCATCGCCGCGCTTTGCCTCGACACCAGAGCGAAGGAAAGAAATGGAAATATAAATTTAAATAAATATTTCATTTCCTCGAGTGGGGATCGAATCCACAACCAATCGATTTTGCAGTCACACTTTGTGCTGCTGCGCCACTGGACTGGCCTCTTTTTATTATATGCAGTCGGGTTTTTTGTTTTTAATAATTCTTTATTTCTTTATTAGTAGATATACGTTTTTAAAATCCTTATATTGAGCTCTTTAATTTGTTAACCAAGTTGCAAAAATAAAATAAAAAAATCATTAAGTACAATGGCGTAGCCACTGCCACCGCCTCCGTATAAAATTTTTTAAACGTCATTTATCTATGAGCACTTTGGCTGTTAAGACAAATTAAACGATGCCTCAATTATGTGAAAATTACCCACATACATATATACGCGCAAAAACCAACACAGTCGGGTATACGGGGTCGGTAATATAAACTAATATACATCCTTCAAAGAGACTCGTATTTGCATTATTACAGCGAGCGACGGTTGGTGAGCATAACGCGAAAGTAGCCCGCTAGTACACAATAAATCTACTTTATGACATTTTCATTAATTATTTATATTAAATGGAAAAAATAAAAGTATTATTATTATTTTTATGTATAAATATTATATTTTGATAATTTTAAACATAAAAGTAATTAAAAAATATAACTGTCTTCAATCGCCTGGCAACAAAAAACAAATAACGTAGTATTTCTCTTTCACAAGGTTCTGAAACAAGTGATTTAAAGTGATCATAATGTGTCGTTTAAGTGTTAGAGAATAAAGAAACGATATTGTAACTATACAGAATGAACAACCGTAATGTATGAAGTGGTCTTATCCCGGTTATGTCGAAAATACATAATTTTCACGCTGTAGCCCGCATATAGCAAGGTGGGCAGAGAGAACCTGGGAGCCTAGGGCACTTTGTTCCCATTAAGACACTTCCGTTCCCCACTTTCACCGAATTCCGGAGTGACGGGACTCAACGATTCGCTTTGCCTCTTTACCAGACAAAAAAAGTGAAAAAATATTAAATATTTTATTTTTTTAATTCGGAATCAAATCCAAAACCTATTGCGAGTAACAGTCGCACACTTTTGCTCCTACGCCGCGTCTCACCTCAAACACTTCTGGTTGTTACGTAATTTTCCTGATGAATTGGTAATCCTCAGAATACCTGATATTAGGTAAATGATAAGTTTCCGAAAAAATCAGATTGTTAAGATGGATAAAACAATTTTAAAGCTTCTGAAAGTTCATATTAACTACCTTTGAAAAGCATTATCATTGGGTAATGCACTTGGGTAAAGATATCATAGCACAGGCCATGAATTGAATCTTGTACTATCATAGCTTTAAAATATCAAAATATTTTTACCCTACAAACGTTGTGTGATTTTAAATGGCTGTTGAAATATACATATACATCGATAAATACTTAAAGAAATCTATTTATAGATAGTCAATTCTCATAATATAATAATATTTTTTTTTTACATTTTTTTTACTATTTCACGATTCATTTTAACCTTTTACCATGTTGTCTTTGGGCTAGGCTTTTGAATCTTTTAGGAATATCAAAATACACAGACATCACCATTATTTGTTTTTCGCTTCAGTGTTTGAGAGTTGTTGAAAAAGCATCAGCAAAGCATCCAAGCAAGCAAAGCTGATCGCTGAACATATATGGAGGTGAAATGGATAAATATTAAGGTCCTCTACCCATTACATAGATTACTGTTGGTCACTTAATCGACTTACACATTGTATATATAATATCGTGTCACGTAGGTACATATGTATGTGTATGAATGACAACAAGCATTCAAACAAGAAAAACAAGAAAAAAACAATCAAGAAAATTCATAACATAGTTGTAAGTTGTTATATCAGGAAACTGCATATGTATGAACGAAAGTTTGTGTCACAGTAATTTTCTACTGCGCTGTGACAAAATACGTGTAATAAATGGATTTAAACCACTTGTAACTTGTAATAACGCTCTATTTTTAGGGTTCCGTATCACAAAAGGTTGTTCGTCTGTTCGTCTGTTAAGACCATTTATCTCGAGATCTCATAGATCTATCGAACTGAAATTAATATGAAATATGCAGATCTACGGTCCATTGGAGCTCAGAAAAAAACAAGTTTTTAAATCAACGCAATCAAAAGATACTAGGCATGCATTTATGCATAGTTTTTGCTGCATTTTATATGGAATTCGCCGCATAATCGAAACTATTAGGGCACTTCCCGTGGAGTTATGGTTATGAAATCTGAAACGAAGTGAGAACTTACAATACAAATAAATACAAAAAGTTCGAATTTATAGGTAAAGGAAAAAAGGTTAATAAAAAATATACAAACCTTACAGCCTTATTTGTGGCCAGTCTTGGCGCAGGGGCACAAGGTGTGACTGTAAAATCGATTGGTTGTGAATTCGATTCCCACTCGAGTAAATGAAATATTTATTTATATTTGTATTTTCATTTCTGCGCTCTGGTATCGAGGCAAAGCGCAGCGTTAAGATCCGCCACTCAACACGCAATGCCTCCAGAACTTTGCTGAAGAAATGGGGAATAGAGTGTCTTAACATTAGGTTCCATCTGCTTATCCCGCTGTGTGCGAGATACAGTGTATCTATATAAAAAAATATTATTGTTAGCGTATTCGTCTAAAAGAGGGTAGATTTAGGTGGAAAATAACTATAAAAGCAGTGGAACTGTGTCAATCGAGGGACAGTTGCTTGTAAGTGACGGCCCCTATTGGAAGGAAACTAGTGTGAAGTATTGTTAGTAGGTGATACATATCACTTATTGCAATTACAGAGTATCCCGTTCCAAATAGTTTAGAATCATATAGACGATGTGTGTTTTTAACGTGTTTTTAAAAAAAAAAAACGTTACCCACTTCCGATTAACATCTTATAATGTTATACGGGAAACTACGAAAATTCAATACGACATAAATGATTAGAAATGATTAATTATTTTATTAATTATTTTAATATCGAATCAAAAAACTATAATCTACATTTATTATGAACTATTGTGTTTTATTAAGCAATCATTCCTGCACGATATAGTAACACTGGCGCGAGACACAAGAGGGGGACTTTCGAACGAGGTAGCTGAATGCCACCCTCCGCCAAATTGTAATAGGTCGGGGGCAAATATTAGTAATCTCTTTGGCTATACTAAATGTAACTGCGGCTGGTTTTAATGTCATCAAATGTGACATTCTGGAGACGCAATAAAATAAAAAAAAATCGTTCCTGCCATTTTTCAATGGTTATTCAAGCAAGCAAAATTAACGTACGAGTATGTGACAAAGAAACTAGGTAGGTACCTTTTAAAGTTTTATAACAATGAAGGTAAAAACGACGAACGACGCGAATAACATTTTTGCGGTTTACGGGCCTAGTGCGTTATCAATAAGAGTAGCACAAATGTGGTTAAAAAAATTTTTGTGTAAAAGTTGAGGTTCGGTGTAAAAGTTGGAGGGACAGATAGACTGGACTGGACTGGACAGATAAAATCAGTGCCATCTTTGAAAAAGTGAAGCAAGATCGACATATTAGTAGCTACGACATTGCCGAAGAACTGTATGTTGATCATAAAACAATTTTACGTCATTAACGAAAGTCAGGGTATGAAAATTAAGAAAAAACTTGACATTTAGGTACCACATGACCTCACTGAGAGAAACCTAATGCAACGTTTCCATTTGCGATTTTTTGTTGAAACGTAACAATTTCGAACTATTACTTAAACAGTTGATTACGGATGATGAAAAATAGATGACTTACGAAAATAATGTGCGAAAAAGCTCATGGACAAGCCCCACAGACCGTGGCAAAGCCCGGTCTGATTCGGAACAAAGTGATTCTATGTCTATGGTGGGATTGGAAAGGAATCGTCCACTATAAAATTATCGTTTTTGACCTCTACTAATTAGCTTCACAATTCTGGAGGCATTGCGTGTTAAGAGGTAGAACTCAACGCCGCGCTTTACCTCACCCCCAGGGCGAAGAAATGAAAATATAAATTTAAGTAAATATTTCATTTCCAAGTGGGGATCGAACCTACAACCAGTCGAATTTACAGTCACACGTTGTGCCCGTGCGCCACGACTGGCCTCACTGTCATGTACTAATGAGGTTAAAAAAGCTTTTGAGAAAAACCGGCCGGAGCTACAGAAATGACATCATGGCATCACCTATACATATTATTAATAAATAAAAAATTATACCTAAAAATATTTTTTTCCTTTGTATGAACAATACGAAAATACTTTTGCCCCGACTTTATATTTTAAAATTATAAAATTTCAGTGACTATTGACAACTTGAATTATTTAATATTTCTATTTATAAAATTATTTTGAAGGATAAATTGTTTTTTTTTGTTAATTCATATATCTAAGTATTTAACTATTTTACCCTTAGTGGGAATAGTTGTGAATTTTTTTCATAAATTGTACTTCCCATTGGCATACGATTCGGAAATTGGTACGGAAAATAACATTTTATAAGACAACATAAAAAACTAACGTTCCGTAACATTTACATTGACATACATCTTGAACTTGGAATGACTCATTCCTGTTCCGGAACAGTTAAGTTCATCCTGTAACCAACTGACTACCAGTCATATTCTGCAATTTTATTTTTTTACGGTTACAGTTCATGGATTAAAAAAGTAAAATAAAAGTAAAATTTTAAATATTATAACATAAAGGTACTCGTAACTTGTAAAGTTCAAAGTAGCGTAAAATGTTACAAAAAGAACAATTTGGCAGTATTAAACACGCGCCATCGTGTAAACACCTCGCCGGCGCGTGTCACATACTCTTTGATCTGTGTTCAAAAACCGGCGACACGCTCTCGCAAGCTGTCACAAACCACACCAAACAACCCTTTCAGACGTTTGTGTTGGTGGACGCTTGTTGAGGCGTGTGCACAGCCTATATAATAAATATTGTTATAGATACATATGCTTTAGTAAAAATAATCGCAAAAGCTCAACGTATCGTATAAGGTGTATCGATACAAATATAAAATGTTAATACATTTTTGTAGTAATATGAAAAACAACTTACCACTGGATAATACACATTTTGTTACTTCTTAAAGTTTCGAACTTTATCAAGTATTAAAATATAACGTGGGACTATCGAGAACATAGAATTTTACAATAAAACTGTGACATATTCAACATTGTAAAGCTTATAAATAAAAAAATAAATTAAATAAATTAGCTTCACGCTATATCCCGCACACAGCAGGGTAGGCAGAGGGAACCTAGTGTAAGACACTCCGTTTCCCACTTTCTGCCGAACTCTGGAGGCATTGCGTGTTGAGTGGCAGAACTCAACGCAGCGCTTAGCCTCGACACCAGAGCGAAGAAATGGAAATATACATTTAAGTAAATATTTCATCTCCTCGAGTGGGGATCGGACCCACAGCCAGTAGGTTTTACAGTGACACTTTGTGCCACTGCGCCACGACTGGCCTCATATTAAATGTAAAGCTTATGAGTTACGTAAATGAGAATAAAAAGGACGAAAGGAATAAAAAATATCAAAGTTCCATCCTCCAATTGTTTTTTGGTCCGGATGCATGCCTTCATACACAGTGACATACCAAACAACTTTAGCTAGGTATTGGCAAATTGGTTTTTAATTAATATTGGGATTTCCACATTTCTATTAATTAATCTCTTTTTGAGGCCAGTCGTGGCGCAGGGGAACGTAGTGTGACTGTAAAACCGACCGGTTGTGGGTTCGATCCCCACTCGAGGAGATGAAATGTTTACTTAAATTTATATTTCGCTCTGGTGTCGAGGCAAAGCGCAGCGTTGAGTTCTGCTACTCAGCAACACTCAATGCTTCCAGAACTCGGCAGTAAGTGGGTAACGAATTGTCTTAACACTAGGTTCCCTCTGCCTGACCCGCTGTGTGAGGGATACAGCTTGAAGCTGAATCTCTCTTTTATAAACACAATGTTTTTACTGTTTTGTATGATTAAACATCATTCTGTTTGCACACGCACATCTTCTAAACTACTAGATCAATTCGAATTATATATTTTTGCCTGATGTAGAAGCGTAGTGGTCTAGCTAAAGTATAACAAATAACCAAAAGCATCTTAAAACACTCTAATTACCCCGCTAGGGATAAATCGTGAAGCTAAGTTAAGTCTTAAAACAAAAGTTGTTGAGTACGATAAGTACTTTCCATTGACATACATATAAAAATTTGAGATGTCTAACATCTAATGAATAGGCAAAACAGTCCAACTAAACTATTAAAATTAATTAAATACCGCTTTAATAAAAGATGTTCAATGTGTCAGGCATTTTTCGTTAAATTAATTATTATTATTGTTAAATTAAATTAAATTAGCTTCACGCTACATCCCGCACACGGCAGGGTAGGCAAAGGGAACCTAGTGTTAAGACACTCCGTTCCCCACGTTCTGCCGAATTTTGGAGGCATTGCGTGTTGAGTGGCAAACTCAACGCCGCGCTTAGCCTCGACACCAGAGCGAAGAAATTAAAATATAAATTTAAGTAAATATTTCATCTCTTCGAGTGGGGATCGAACCCACAACCAGTCGGTTTTACAGTCACACTTTGTACCACTGCGCCACGACTGGCCTCATTAAACATCTGGAATATGTGATAAAGAACTGTAATAGACCAGTCAATTATAAAAAAAATATAAAGTTTCACCTTGGTGAAAAATATTCCGTTTGGTGTGGAGTAAATAAAATTGAAGTATCTGTCTGTGATTTCAACGTGTGACCATGTTTTTTTCAGGTGCATATTGTTGTTTACACGATACTCAAATATAAACAAACCATTTAAAATAAATATCAGTTTTTCTGATGGTCCGAGCTAGATTCCGTCTAAATCAATTTTTATAGAACTTTCATTGCAATATAGAGGGGGTTGTAGAGCAGCATATAGGCTATTTTTTCCCGAAAATTCCATGTGATCGGGTTTTATACGGGACGAACAGCGTTTGTCGTATGCGTACCTACCTACCGCCTACTTTAATTTATATTTCGTTCTGGAGTCGAGGTAGAGCGCGGCATTGAGTTCCGCTACTCAATACACAATGCTTCCAGAATTCGGCGGAAATCGGGAACGGTGTATTCACAATAGGTTCCCTTTGTCTACTCTGCTGTGTGCGCGATACAGCGTAAAGCTGATTTTATTTGATTATTTTAATTTATTGGCTTCGGTAACGCACTGGGGCCGCTAGTATGAAATTAATAATAAGCCAACAAAGTGCGGCGAACATATTTTGTTAACCAGTAACTCGATTGCATCGAATCCGTAATTTTTTTATGGGACAATGTGTACGCTTTACCAATAGGATCCCAGAAAACGTCAGAGAATTTTCTATATCACGATTTAAAAAAAATGTGAAAAGACGTTTGTGTGTTAAAGGTTATTACCAAATTAATGATTTTGTAAATGATAACACGCCTTGGGAATGAAATGCTCGCCCCAGTCTGTTTCAAAGGTATCATTGTCACAGATAATTAAATAGTATTTGTTTAAAACTAATTTAAAAAAAATAAGTCCCGCTGAGTTTCTTGCGCCGGTTCTTCTCAGGTCTGAGGCATTAACTTTAGTGAACTGGTAGTAAATTATTTGACGTTCAAAAAATAAACATGTAACTTCTTATTTTGAATAAAATTATTTAAATCTCAATTATTAACGTAAATGGAAATTAGAACGAGATATAGGGAGTATTAGTACAAGTAAAGCTTATACATTTAACAATAGGTGCTACAATGGATATATATGGAATAAGCCAATTCATAATATTCCAAACAAGAATATCAAGAGACTATCTTACTATGGAGAACAAAGGGAAGGCGAGAGAATATGAGCGAGGGATTAACCTCTCATACATATACACATTACGTCTACACGCGTGTTTACAAATACGTACTAGCCGATTAGAAGCTTTAGTTCCAAATAGCTTGCCTCGCTATTATAATAAGATTATATTTATTTAACATATTTTTATGTAAAATATTTCTCTAACATTGCTTTGGAACTAATACCTCACTTTGATAGTTGAAAATTGCAATTCACGACCACCAGATCGACAGCTGATTAAACTGATATTTTTCATACACATTGATTTTGGATATGCATTCCTTCGACTAAGGGTCGTCAATCGAAATTCATTCTAGCGAAGTATCAAAATACCAGCCCAGCTTTTTTTTGTATATCCATAGTATAAAAATATCGCAAATGGAGTATCCTCCCCGTTATTTCATTTTCCGTATGGAGGATCCATACGGAAAATGAAATAAAAACAGTCTCAATTCAATGTGGATCGATAGCGGCTCACGAAGCCGAATTTTTTCATTATGAGTTTAAAGCTTTTAATTTCGCCGTAGTTGAAGATGGTTATTTTTCACATTTAAAGATAAAATGTATTTGGAAAGTAAATTGTTATTTCGATTTGTTATTGTGTTAAGATGACGTAGTGACGTGAATACATTACATTAATTTATAATAGATAGATTAACTTTCTAATATTTATTATAGATAGATTTACTTTGAAATATTTATTTACATTTATATTTCTATTTCTTCGCTCTGGTGTCGAGGCAAAGCGCGGAGCTGAGAACTCGGCGGAAAGTGGGGAACGGAGTGTCTTAACACTAGGTTCCCTCTGCCTACCCTGCTATGTGATTTGTTTTGATTTTGATTAACTTTCTCAATGTTATATTTAAAAAATATATGGAATAACCATGTTATAGGAGTACCAAATATATTTTTTGAGTAAAAGTTAATTTTATACTCAAAAACAAAAAATATGCAATTTTACGTTACACCTACGAAAACAAGAAAAATGCAATATAATTGCGTATTTTTTCTTTTCAATGTTTTGCATTTTATTATTTCGAAATATTTTCTATCATGGCTTGATTTTTATAGTATATATTAATATTCAAGAGATCGAAAATGGGGAAACAAAGCATCCAAAATACTCTCCATTAGTACAGAGTAACCTCTAAACAATAGATGTATTATTGTAAGGAATCAAAAGGATAATTATTTCGATTGGTTAAGCGAAAATAGTCGGCTTTGTAAGTGAAAATAACGAAATAGAAATTAATAATAAAATGCAGAAACCCTGGGACAAATTCTTATATATGAAAAATTTTTCTAAAAGTGGCATACCTAAACTCAAACAAAATCCGTGATCTCTACTCTATTACCAATTTTGACATGGAATCATTCCAAACTGCAAAAGCTAAGCAAATAATCATCAACTTCTAAAAATGTTTAGAGAATAGTATCCTTGAGTTTTATAAAATTAGACAATTTTGTCATGCATAAATCAGAGCACTTGCAAAAGATACTGATGCCTTAACGCTATACGCTTCGCTGTACGCTACGCTATATGCTACGCTGTATGCTATGGTGTACGCTACGCTATACGCTACGCATAAAGTTAAAATGGAAATATAATTAGCAGCTCACTTAAGAACATAGGAAATGAGAGAAATGTACGAGTATGTGTGTTGAAATTGATGGAAGAGGATAGCCGGGATGAGGATTAATTTAATACTCAATTCAATTTGAAGATAACTATTTCAAAGCATAACTGGATGGTAACATGAACTTAATACACGCTGTATCATTGTTGGTCCACTTTCACGCAAAAACGGCTGAACTGAACTTTAGATGGAACTTTCTACTATAGTTATTTAGAAAACGTATAAAATTTTTTACGTAGTGGTAGAATCCGCGCCTCCTGGAGACCGACCAGGCGCTCCGACTACTAAGCCATACGTTCTCGTCAAGCTGCGTCGAAATTTTAATACGCTTGTTACAACTTATTTATGTTGTTAGCATTCCTGAAAAGAGATTTACACAAATTTCCGCTACCCAAAGATAATTAATAAAAATAATCGTCTGGCTGTCTGGATAAAAAGAAATAAAAATAAAAATAAATTAGCTTCACGCTGTATCCCGCACACAGCAGGGTAGGCAGAGGGAACCTAGTTTTAAGACACTCCTCTTCCCACTCTCTACCAAATTCTGGAGGCATTGCTTGTTGAGTGGCAGAACCCAACGCCGCGCTTTGCCTCGACACCAGAGCGAATAAATCGAAATATAAATTTAAGTAAAAAATTCATTTCCTCTAGTGGGGATCGAACCCAAAATCAGTCGGTTTTATAGTCACAACTTGTGCCCCTGCGCCACGCCTGGCCTCAACACAAATACAAAAAAAAATATAAAATACATTACATATTAAGATATGTTTACTTTATATTTAAATACATTTAAGGCTTTACACCGTTTTATGGCTCGAGGTAGGGTATTCCATAGCTTCTTTGCTATGACAGTGAACATTCACTGAAGCAACGTGTGTGACACAAAGGTCAAGATATGGTAGTTTTGAGAGCGAAGACTTAAAGGAAAACGGAGTTAGCCGAGAAAGGTAAAGCGTTGCTTAAGGTAAGTTGGGGTTTCAGGATGGAACAAGATGGAGTCAGAATATGAAGATTTCGATTTACTTTGATAGGAAGCCATCCAAGTCTCGAGTGAGCTAGTATCTTAATTTTTTTAGAGGACAAAGGTGAACCTTATAACGAGATTTTGAAGGTGTAGAGTAGTTGCTGCAATAAATCGAGGTAATAGATGTCTGCATTTCAGTACAGATTTTAAGAGTAAATCTGGTAGAGCTATTTCAATTTTTATTGTTAATAGATTTTTACAGCACAGTGCAACTTGTAAATCAACACAGATATTTGAGAAGCCCACGACAGAGTGCTGTCCATTGTGCTGTTGATACTTATAATTTTAATAGTGTCGCAATTCTCCAATTTACAGGTGGCGAAGATTATAGGTGGAAGAAAAGGGACAAGCGAGGGAAGGTCCAAAATTTCGTGGAATGAAAGGGTTCTAAATTAAATGAAACAATAAATCTATTTTTCCTTTACAATATAATCACCCTTAAGCTGAATACATTTATTGGATCTATGAATTAATTTTTCTAAGCCGTCGAAAAATATTTTTTTTCTTTTGCCTCAAAATGGGCCAAAATGCTTTCTTCACCTCATTGTCTTCGTTTTTTTTAAATTGGGGAACAAATGAAAATCATTAGGGGCCAGGTCTGGCGTGTAAGGTGGGTGGACTAGTATTTCGAAGCCGCGCGTGTGTAGAGCTATTTTTCCATGATGTCTGATGTGGTGGCCTCGACTGGCCGTCCAGAGCGGGGATCGTCTTCAATCGACTCTCGACCATGTTCATAAAGACCATGCCACTTATAAATCATGGATTTACCAGGGCAATCCTCCCCATAAACGGCTTGCATTTCATTTAAAATGGTTTGGCCATTCTTTCCTTTCTTGGTAAGGAATTTTATCACGGCACGGTGTTCAATTTTCTCCATAGTTTCAGTTTTTTTCCGGATTGACTTGTTTAGCAAGCGAGTGTTTGCAAACGATCGAAGGCAACAGGCCTGGGAAACTAACTCTATTTATATACTAATGATGAATCTCCAAGTAGTATGACATTAAGGGTGCGCCCCTATCCCCACTCCATCCCCTCCATTTCAGGAAGTTTTGGACCTCCCCGTGTATATTTTGGTAAATTATCTAGGAGTGCAAAGAATGCACTATATGAAACTTTTAAAGATTTATGTACAAATCATATGATATGTATCAGGTACTAATTGTTTATAGATTGGAATTATCTGGATTAATAGCCCTTGCAACGTCATCTACGACCGTGGTCGTTTAACAATGGAATTGATGAAGATGTAATAAAATTATAGAGAAAATTTATCAACCAGCATTATATTTATTATTATTATACAGATACTACAATTAAAATAAACAAAATGTTACTTTTAAATTGGAAATCTGTCATTGTGTTTTATTATTTCCGCGCCAATATAGAGTTAAATATTTCGTGATATTAAAATGGAGTGGGGAAATCGAATTGCTGTGATTGCATTAAATAAAGTAGATATGGAACCAAAAACAATTTATAAGTTGAAGCCAGTTGTAGCGCAGCGGCACAACTGGTCTGAACTTATAACCCACAACCAGTTAGACTTACAGTGAGACTGTAAATCCAACTGGTTGTGGGTTCGATCCCCAATCGAGGAGATAATTTTACTTAAAAAAAATGTTTGTATTTTTCAAATACCACTGAGGCAGCTTTGAACAAAATAAAGGGGGCAGTTTTGAATATTATAATATATATAAAAAATATCGAGGAAGAAAAACAAAACTATACTGAACTTTTCTTCACAAGAAACTGACTCAATGCATTTGGAGTCAGAAGAGGAAGTGACAATTTACTGTGAAGAGAATGAAGACTACGAAATTAAATAAGACTACAACTTAATAAATATTGGAGACTCGGTTTTAGCGAATGTTTCATCGTCCGCGAATGGTAAAGAAGTAGCTTGTATAATTTTTTCCACACATCACATACTACATCAATGTTTTCCTTTAAATTTTATTTCTCTAATTTCAAATTAGGGTAGTAAGCTGTTTATTAAAAAATATTTTGTTTTATTTTCATAATATAAAGTTTATTCTATGATTGATCCCATAATTTTAAATACTTCTACGAAGCCAAAGTTACTTTTTTGTTTGTTAGTTTTTTAAAGTCTAATAATATTAAGACCAGTTATTTAACACCAGTACTAGTACAATCGCAATATTTAACTAGGTATATTATTTTTTTAAGTTTTAACATGGTACTGATATATGATCTCCATCGTTTCTAATGTCTTTTAATAAAATTAAAGTCTTTTTCTTTAAGTTCTTTTAATAAAAGTAAAGTATTTTAATAAAATTACTTAAAAGTTTGATAAGCCTTTTAATTTCATTAAATTCAATGATAGTTCATACTGCCCTATATACATATGCTACTAAAATTGATATTGCACCTTTAACTTATATTTTCTTCAACATAATTGTGATGCTACGATTTCGTGGCACATTAGTTCGACTAAGCATTGTGAAAAAAGGCATTCAAAACAGTAAGCAATAGATATATATATATATATATATATATATATATATATATATATATATATATATATATATATAAAAACAGCTTCACGCTGTATCCCGCACACAGCAGGGTAGGCAGAGGGGACCTAGTGTTTTGAGGCACTCCGTTCCCCACTTTCTGCCGAATTCTGGAGGCATTGCGTGTTGAGTGGCAAAGCTCAACGCCGCGCTTAGCCTCGACACCAGAGGAAGAAATGGAAATATAAATTTAAGTAAATATTTCATCTCCTTGAGTGGGGATCGAACCCACAACCAGTCGGTTTACAGTCACACTTTGTGCCGCTGCACCATGACTGGCCTCTAGAATATATATATATATATATATATATATATATATACATATATATATATATATATATATATATATATATATATATATAGGCCAGTCCAGTCCAGCCAGGGGATATATATAAATATGCATAAAGCTCGACTTCTAGCCACCCAATGTTGGCTCGCAACGAACATTCCAGACTTCATTAGAGCTGAAGACTGGCCTCCATTTAGTCCTGATCTTAATTTACTAGATTATGATTTGTATTCAGTTTAAGAGAGTAAAGCTTACTAGCATAAAGCCATGGTATTTTGATGACCTTAAATAAATGATCCACACGATTGGCAGTGAAGCTTTTCACATAGAAAGAGTGCCTGATTGATAACTAAGCCAGCTAAATTGATCCTCAACATTTGAAGGACTATATTCCATCCAAAGAAAATCACTTCTAATAAGCCAGCCTTATATATTTTTAATGGTTTTATATTAATGTAGTAATCTAACCTATAGCAGTTATATTTGGTAAATTGATTAAGAGGTTAATTATATAATTGGGCCGTTGTGGTATAATGGTATGACAGTAAAGCAACGGTTGTAGGTTCGATCCCCACTCAAGAAAAAAATATATTTTTTTAATATTTTATTTTTTTCGCGCTGGTATCAAGGCAAACGCCCGGCGTCGAGTGTTGCCACTCATTACGCAGTGCCATTTTTAAAGCTTCTGTGCATGATTATAGTTAACATCTTTTTATATATGTCAACTAATTTTGTATAAAAAGATTATTAATTTATAAATATAAATATTGTTCATAATCCAAGTCTACAGGTCTCTGGATGTTCTCTGTGTTCTGTCAAATACAACTAACGTGACGAAGCTCAATTTATTATTTTAGTAATCCAATGAAACCGTTACGCTAGTACTAAACGTAAACAAACGTATTACGTCGACGCACTTCGCACGTGTCGCCGTATTTTATTATTTTAACTTGCACCACTATATTTATACACATTTAGGATAATTTTATTTTAATATTTAAAATTACAAATATGATTGTTAAAATAATAATATTTTTAATTTTCAATATTTGAAATTAGACAAAGTTTATTAAATATTTATGAATACATTATTGGTGAATTCGGAGTTAAGAGACATCGATTTCATTTATTTATTATTTGTTTATAATTACAAAGTTTGTATTCATCTTTTGATTACGAAAGAGTTACATAAGCTATGACTATATTGATGGTTGACTTACCTGATTCTTTAATCCAATATGTTTTACCGTTTGAAATGTCAAAAATATAACTATTTTAACTAAAAATAAGTATAAAAACGAACATTTATGAACAACTAGTGCAGAGATAAATAACTACGGGATGGAAGGTTATGCCGCATTGTGATCGATCAAGTTTACGCTAGCGACTACGCTATATTTTAGGTTATAAACATACCTCAAAAATTACTCCAGGACAGGATAAGGACAATCCAGATAACACAATTTATTTACTGATCACTTTTTAAGGCACTGGATGTTGAAGTTATGCCACAATTTTTTTTTTGCTTAATTTAAGTAGTAATTTAAACGCTTTAAAAATGTAATAATAACCATATTGACTATTTTTTTATAATCCGCTATAGAATACAATTGATTAATGATTTTTATTTGAAATTAACACATTTATTTAAGGCAGTTTTTATAGATTACACACAGCATGTTTAAAAATTCAGGTTATATATTACCAAAAAATATGGAAAAAAATCCGGAAAAAATCTATTATTATTGGATTAATTTTCTGAGATTTTTTAAGTGAAGTTAGATCAATTAAGAGGGTTACTTTGTCGGATGCCAAAAATGTTCTACTTCACAAAAGTCTTAGAGTTTCTACCCTAATCATAAAAGGAAGGTAAAACGCATGCGCCTATTTTATCGACGGAACACAATGCGGGTTACTCAATGGGTGACATCACCTTGAAAATATCTCATAGTAAACGTGAACTTCTCGGGAATTAAAGATAGAGAATCAAGTATACGAAGATAGAAAATATACATAAATGAATCATTGGGATTAACAATAATATTTATGTTCAATCGGAAGTTCTAAATATTACTCATACGCTTGTACAGATAAGCACCTACACTCTTCACATTCCTTCTAAAACATCATCATCGTGAAACTTATTCTATACTAGCGGACCCGGACGCGGTTTCACCCGCTTGAACGAATGCTTATTAAATATACTTATGAAATTGACATCAGTTTTTAATAGGATTAGTAAGAATATATAAGCCTAAATGATCATAAAAATCTGAAAAAGGATAATAAACTCATTTTGAATCAGTAATATCTCCTTCAGTATTTGTTAGAAAGATAAAACTAAATTAAACTAACTTCAAGCTATATCCCTAGCGTGGTAGTCAGAGAGAACGGAGCGCCAAACGTTACGGTTGTTAGAAAGATTTACAGTAAAATATAATTTTAATCTAGGTGAAATGCTAAGAGGGTGTCTACTATATTAACATAAGGATTGAATACGAAATTATAGAAAATATATTAACAATAATAAAAAAAAATATATATATATTATGTAAGTGTTCAGGAACTCATTTTGGGTGACATTTTCTTAAAACGACATAATTCCTCGTTGCCTAGCAACGGTTACTTAGCGACGGTTGTTATTAATATGACAGAAAAATTACATGTCAAATCGAAACGTGTTTTAATATTTTAGTATATTGTAACGGAAAAAGTTGATATAGAAACACTTATTCACTTCCAATAGCTATATTCTTACAATAATGTTAATTACAATCTACTCTGCTGCTTACTCCAACACAAAAACATTTTCCCGCCCAAATTTTACAATATCCCGCGTCATTCGTTTCCCGCCAAGTCCCTCTCCGACCGCTCGGCGACAGCGTACCCGAGAGTTGCCGACGAGCCGGGTGGCGCGTAACATCGGCCATCCTGCAAAGTGAATACCAACATGGTATTCACAAAAACTAATTAGAAAGAGGCCCCTCACATGACAGCTGAATGACAATGCCACTCTGGTTATTATTGGTTTCGGACAGATTAACTTTCCAACAGATCAATCAGGTCTTGCGTATCCACGACATCCTTATCACTATCAGCAGAATCCGTATCATAGTTAACAGAACTTTTATATGGTCGCAACGCATCAGCAGCTACAGTTGCATTAAAATTCTTATAACCTTTCATTCCCTTAATACTGCGGATCTTATATCGATCATTGAGGCACACCTGTACTATTTTATAAGGTCCTGCATTAAGTTTATCTATTTTCCGATTCACTCCTGTTTCGGCTGTTGTATATGCATTATTCCACACTACTAAATCCCCCTGTTGATATTTTCTTGCTTCTTTTCTTTTATCGTTGTATTTAGTAGCCATATAATTTGCTTTCTTTTACTATTATCATTTGCCATTTTTCGCTTCTCTTTACAGCCAATCTCAGCTCCCTTTCCAGATATTTCAGTTACTAAACTCTTTTTATTACAAACAAAAGTTCATATGGACAGAATTCCGTTGTATCATGAACTGTGTTATTAATACCCCAAACCATTTCAGGTATTGAGTCATCCCAGTTAGTTTCTTCTTCATTAGATAAACACTCCAAGCAAGCCCCGACATATTTTTTTATAAAACGAGTCATGCGTGCGAACCAGTAATCTGTTTTAATTACTTCTTTTTTTAAGCCCCACGTGACCAATATCATCATGAAACATCTTCATTGTACGCCATCTAGCAGCTTTGGGTACTACAAGACGTTCTCAGTAATTGGTTTTTCGATAAATCCGATGATTCTGAATACAAAAGTTGTTTTTGATATTACTATTTGGACTTCCAATGTTCAGTTGCTTGTAAATTGATTGCAATTGTTCATCTTGAAGCTGTGCAGTCAGAAACCAATCGTCTACCTTTTCAATATTTAGAATCTCTGAGACTGGGTTTCTGCTTAATGCATCTACATGACGCATGGTAGTCCCAGGTCTATATATAATATCCATGTCAACATCTTGAATTTGCAACCACCAGCGAGCAATTCTAGGGACCAAATCTCTTTTAGCCAATGTGTTTTTTACTGTTGAACAGTCCGTTACAACTTTAAAAGGAATACCTGTTATGTAGATTCGAAAGCGCTTTAACGATTCGACTACAGCCAGGGTCTCTAACTCATAACTGTGATAGTTCATCTCTTCCTTAGTTGTCACTCTACTAAAATATAAAATAGTTTTAAGTTCTTGATCGGATTGCTTTTGAAGTAAAATACCTGCAATTCTCAAATTTAGCTTTAAATTAGCATGTTTCATTAGCTGCAAAACCTTTCGTAATATTAACAATCCCTGAAGGAAGTAATAAAAGCTGTAAATTTTGTAGCACTGGCAGACAGCGGTATTTGATGGTAACCTTGCGCTAAATTCAAGCTAGTATAAACATATTTCCCTGCTAGTGTATTGAGTTGGTCATCAATATGAGGCAATGGAAATCTGTCCTTGACCGTTATGGAGTTAAGATCTCTGTAATCATTACACAGTCTACTATCACCGTCTTTTTTTTTTACTAAAATTACTGGAGAAGCATAATTAGACTGTGACTCTTTAATTATTCCTGCATCTAGTAAAATCCTTACTTTTGTTCTCACTATATCTAATTCTTTTGGTGCTAGTCTGTATGGTTTGTGAAATACAGGAATATTTGAAGTTAACTGAATGTCCATTTCTGATAGTGTTGTAGTTCCCAGCTCACTTGTACTAGCCGCGAAGCACTCTCGATATTTCAGTAATAGTTTAAATAATTGACACTTATCATAATTCGATAAATCTCCTTAATACTTACTTCCGACAACAATGTATTTCCGATTTTACAGTTAGACAAATATTTTAATTTATGTTCTGATGCCGCTTCTTCTACACTACTTATATGAACCTCTTTGTTGTTTTGAGCATTCAACATTGATAGATCAGGACGCTGTACAACCGTAGAATAAAACATAATTTCAAATACAATTATGATTTTAAGTCTTATATATCAGATAACAAAAGTAACCTTGGCAAAGTAATTCAGCTGAACAATACACGAACAATGATGAATACACATAGCATATACGCAAACATTAAATTGAATACAGTTGTTAGAACAGAACCGGCACATAGAGATCCGATGTAGATCCATAAAATAAATTAATATAATACCAACTTCACGTTGCATCCCGCACACAGTACGGTAGGCAGAGGGAACCTAGTATTAAGACACTCCGTACAATATGTATTTATAGAAAATAAATTAAATATAAAGTACAACGTTCATGCCGCAGTAGCAGACTTAATATATAAAACAGACAGACAGAATTAAATAATGTAGTCAGAACAGAATATACATATATATATCAGAAACAGACAGAATTATATATATCAGAAACACAGACAGAACGGTACGTAAGCAACCGCACTTAATATATAAAACAGACAGATAGAATTAAATAATGTAGTCAGAACAGAATATACATATATATATCAGAAACAGACAGAATTATATATATCAGAAACACAGACAGAACGGTACGTAAGCAACCGCACTTAATATATAAAACAGACAGATAGAATTAAATAATGTAGTCAGAACAGAATATACATATATATCAGAAACAGACAGAATTATACATCAGAAACAGACAGAATTATATATATCAGAAACACAGACAGAACGGTACGTAAGCAACCGCACTTAATATATAAAACAGACAGATAGAATTAAATAATGTAGTCAGAACAGAATATACATATATATATCAGAAACAGACAGAATTATATATATCAGAAACACAGACAGAACGGTACGTAAGCAACCGCACTTAATATATAAAACAGACAGACAGAATTAAATAATGTAGTCAGAACAGAATATACATATATATCAGAAACAGACAGAATTATACATCAGAAACAGACAGAATTATATATATCAGAAACACAGACAGAACGGTACGTAAGCAACCGCATCAGAACAGAAACAGAAGGCTCAAAGCCACAGACAGATTAAATATTTTAAAACAATTACGCACCTTAATCTTTTCGGTCTGAAGAACGAGATCATCGTCTTTGCTCCCCTTTGTCTCCAATATGTGGTTCTCCATTACTTCACATGGTACTGCACGGGTTATTAAGTCTCCCTTTTTCAAGGACAACTGGTTTTGACCCATATTGTATAAGCTAATGAAGCCACTTTTCCCGGAGAGCAAGGTAGCCGGAACCACAAAGTTTTTATTGTGCAGATCATGAAATCGTGGTGTTGTGCATACATTGTTTCCAGAAGCATTAGCGATAATATTCACTCCAACAAATGCTGATGCTTGTGGTTGTAATTCAACGTCTGAGTCAACGGTGACTTTGAATTTTTCATCTAATCTCTCAATGCTGTTGACTTTTAACATAGCAGAGTTTTTGGTAGTAACGAAAGAGACACCTTGAGCGTTAATAACGGGTTGTCATCACAAGACTCAATAGTCCCATAGCTGGCACTGCATGCCCAGTAAATCCACTTAGCGATGCGTCTGTTTCTCCCACACTGCAACCAACTTCATTTACCATTTGTAGCGACACTACATTTAATTGTGCCCCAGTATCTAAATATCCATTAAATAATTTTCCTCCAATGTACACTTCCTTTTTATAAATGTCATTTAGATTTTGAATAAGGTTTATTGCTATAGAATTTGTCTTCGATTTCTTCATGACATTTTCTAACTTAGGACACCGTTGTAGACCATGTCCAATTTCAGAACAAAATTTACAAATTCTTCTATCGGGTACTGGACAGTCTTTTACTATATGCTCATTAGAATTGCATCTGAAACTGTTCGTCCGACGTACCGGTGTATATTGTCCGCGTGAAGTTGAAGGCATGACTGAATCAAAAGTACGCTTTCTCTCTGGTTCATTTCTCTGTGTGCGTAAATTGAAACTTTAACTCACTCTTGAATCGATAATTCTCAAACGTCGATAAATAACCACTGTAAAATTCTTCAGGAGTATCACACTTATAGGCTTTTGCATTATTTTGTAAATCTAGTGGTAATCCTTTAATTAAACAAGAAAGTGACGCAGCGTCATCTAAATGGCAGCGCCGACACATAGCCAATTTTTCATGGTAACAATGTGTTATAGTTTCTGTATTTAATTTTTTCTACTTACTAACTCTTCAAGCATATCTGCATACTCAAATTTTCTCGGAAAAGCATTGATAAGCAACGACTTCCATTGCTCCCAAGTATAATCGTATTCATCTAATCGCGTAAACCATAACTGTGCTTGATCGGCGAGGCGAGTTTGCATTATTACAATTTTTGAATAATCATCCCAATTACGCACTAAACCCAATTGATCAATTTTATTTAACCAGTTTTTCACATTCATGTCATGGTCGTCAGGATCAAAACTAGGTATAATTTTCTCTCCCGAAACATTCTTCGCTGGGCGTGATCGAGTACAAATTTTTTCTACTATTTTTTCTAATTTGGTAGTTAGTAACTTATCAAGTATTACATTAGGATGAATATTATCTTCTTCCGAATCATTTTGATTACAATCATTTAACATTTCATCTACACAAAATTTTCCCGCGCTCGTAATTGCTTCGGACGAATGTCTCGATTTTTTCACCATATCACTATTATTATTCGGCGTAAATCTCTTCATATTTGGGTTCAATATGTATACGTATATGTATACAAATAATGCCACTTCTGAATGTAACGGAAAAAGTTGATATAGAAACACTTATTCACTTCCAATAGCTATATTCTTACAATAATGTTAATTACAATCTACTCTGCTGCTTACTCCAACACAAAAACATTTTCCCGCCCAAATTTTACAATATCCCGCGTCATTCGTTTCCCGCCAAGTCCCTCTCCGACCGCTCGGCGACAGCGTACCCGAGAGTTGCCGACGAGCCGGGTGGCGCGTAACAATATATCTAGAATATTACAAATATGAGAAAAAAAAGTAACCTATTTTCGTCCGAAGACCCTCAAGTATCTCTCTATATAAGTATTTTATCACAGTTGAATTAGCGGTTTGGCCCTGATTGTGTAAAGAACAGACAGACAGAGTTACTTTCGAATTTATAAAAAAGATATAGATAGATTACACTTACACGACGTAATTAACGTTTAACAAATAATAACTCAACAATATGTTTTATGCGTTATCAACATTCATTATCATATGTAGTCAATAAATATCATTGCGTATGTTTCTTCTTTTTCTTTCAAATTAATCTTTAAAACTTTAAGTACATTATTTTTTATAGGGTGTAGCGGTAACCTTTCCAAACTATAAAAAATATTTCTTTTTGTGCGCCATCTATTTTCACAGTTTAAAAATGCTAGTTGTCAGTTTAAAAATGCTGTTTTTATGTTAAATTTTACCTAACATAAAATTATATTAACCGAAAAATGTTGTGCTAAAGTATTAAAATTATTAATATTCTTCCCGTCGTAATTAATGTTTAACTCCACTTATCAAGATTCGTTAGTACCTACTATTTCTTGTCAATAGATAGCGTTACGTGTATGAAAGAGAGTATCAAGGTTCGTTAGTACCTACTATTTATTGTCAATAAATAGCGTTACTTGTATCGATTTTTTACTATCTCAAATATAAACTTCTTGAAAACTTAAATCACTTATATCTTTTGACAGAGTAAAGCGATTTCAATGAAATAAACACTAAAACCTACTTTGATTTACTTGTAATTTTTATGTATAAAAGTTGCTTAAATTTATTGTGTACTTTTTACGTGATGCGTGTTGACATAAGCAGATAAACAGACAAACAGACAAACTGACAAACAGACAAAAATTCCAAAAATGTTGGAAATGGATTCTGTTAATTATCCTTTAACACCCTAGCTATTTTTTTTTATTATTTTCAATGTACAGAAACGACTTTTCTACAGATTTATTATAAGTATAGATATACGAATCATATGTTCAAAAATGTTCTTGACGTTACTCCTATATACAAGTATAGCTTATATACTTAGTATAAACTTACTTAGATGTAAGACACTTATTCTTAGAGAAAAAATATTTGAAATAGAAAAATAATGGTTCACAATTTTTTTCGACTTGTTTTAATTCATTTCAATGTGAAACAACTAAAAGCACTGGTGGTGCACTGTTGTGCTTATAATAGTTTATTTACTTACGTCATCTAGCAATTTTATAATATTTTGTACACGGTGTAAATGTATCGACGAATCAACGGTGGTCTATGGGTAGGAGACCTCAGAACTTATCCATTTAAGCCCTATGTATGTTCGGCGATTTTCAGTGATTCAGCTGATAATAGCGAATTTGTTGTTTTTTTGTAATTAATGGGATGTTTGAAGAAAATTTACCAAGACTGGCCTACTCTTGAGTGTGAACTAGTGATTTTTTAATCTCAATATATCTCAAAAACATATTGAACTAGTGATTTTTTAATCTCAATATCTATCTCAATAATATAGACTAAGAGGTAGTGGGACCTTTTGTAACGATCAAGGATACGGCGAGATTGAATTTTATGGGTTGGAGAGCAATCCCCTCATGTGAATGGTCTCGGTCTGCCCGCTCTCAGTGGTTATAACTCCGAGCTATAAAGCTTAGAAGTGGCTTCATTGTTACAATAAAAAAATCGATCATGGAAATTGTCAGTTTTAGTGCATATTAAGTAATTATGGCGTCTTCTCATATGGAATAATTTAGTCTGCTCGCTCTCAATGATTGCATTTCCGAGCAAAAAAACGATAATAGAAATGGTAGTTTTAATATCAGTTCGAAGCATAGAGTTCCCACAAGTAAAATAAGTTAGTCTACCAACTCTCAGTGGCTGCATTTCAGAGCTATCATAACTTGAACACTGTATATAATTTGTACTGAAAGTCTAAAAAACATAAAAAACTTGAATGAGTTTTTCTTCATAGTCTATTTTTTGTTCATATATGTAAAACGATCGTCAGGATATTCTAATGTGGAACTCTATTAAAACAACTAAACTTTAATAATTAGGTATATGGGTCTTTAACAAAAATTGTTCAGTTTGATGAGTATTATTGATTGACATATTTACCTCGAAGGGTCAGGAACATCTGACGTGAAATTCTCATAGACCAGCTATACTGTGAGTATTAATGGTATGGTTCCATATTAAAAATTGTTCAGTCTAATAATTATTATTGATTGACATATTAACCTCGATACATATAATGTGAAACTCTCATAGGTCAGCTAAATTATATGAATTATGTATATGGTTCTTCAGCAAACTTTTTTGAATCTGATCTTAATGTTCAGCTCAAGAATAACTCTTATAGATTAGGGAAAGTATAAAAATTAGGGACATAATTCCTTAACGAAAATTGTTCAGTTTGTTTGGCATATTAAGCTCGGAGATCAGGAACATCTAATGTGAAACTCTAAAAGATCACCTAAAACAAAATAAAAATATTTTATGGTGGCTGAGCAGTGCTGCGTTAGCAGTGATAAGTATATTTATTGCTAGGTAAATCAATTTTTTATTTAGCTTTATCACTGCAATATCATTGATATGACGTTTTTGAAAGTCAACCAAGGTCTGCCTCTGCCTCTCTTGTCACTCACTCTTGCTTCTTCATTAACTCTCTTTTCTTGCCCAAACCAGGTGAGGACGTTCTTCTCCATTCTCACTGTGACATTCTCGTTAGTACCTGCCATGTTGTGTATCTCTTCATTGCAGATTTGGTCACGTAAACCGACACTACATATTCTACAAAGAGATCGGATTGCCACAGCATTCATGTCTTTCATAATTCTTCTGTACTATCATACATTGAAATTGGTTGGTGTTGACGACAGTTTAAAAGATGGAAGTAGTATTCAGAGACTGTAACGTGCTTCCTATAGAGAATACCGCGCAAGGGATAAAGGGTGAAGCTAAAAATAAAGCTAAGGCACTTTTTTCCAACTAAATAAAAATTAATAAAATAAATCAGCTTCACGCTGTATCCCGCACACAGCAGGGTAGGCAGAGGGAAGCTAGTGTTAAGACACTCCGTTCCCTATTTTCTACCGAATTCTGGAGGCATTGCGTGTTGAGTGGCAGAACTTAATGCCGCGCTTTGCCTCGACACCAGAGCGAAGAAATGGAAATATATATTTTAGTTAATATTTCATCTCCTCGAGTGGGGATCGATCACGCAACCAGTCGGTTTTACAGTCACACTTCGTGCCGCTGCGCCACGACTGGCCTCAATACATTCTAATTTAACAAAAAAATATAATTGATTTACTTAGCAAAAAACATCTTGATCGTTTGACAAATTGGTATTTTGCAAATAAGCTTAGTTTGAACGTTGGGAAGCGCCAACGGACGCGTTGTTGCAGAAAAAAAGTGCTATCTTCCACTTACTATCCTCTAAATGAGGTAATTGATGAAAAAATATATAAAATAGGCCTGGATAAAGCGTGAAGTTAGTTTACTTTAGTTTAGTTTCAGTATCATACAATTAAATCCAAATCTTGAAAATATTATTTCTTCTTTTCTAAAAAATAATAAAACGAGACATTTTGGACTAAGCGACACGTATTTTTCAAAAAATGCATTCAAAAAGATGCAGCAACTATTTTTGCGTTTGTTGTGTAAATTTGGTTTGTGTCAGCAAAAGTTTTCCCAAACTGATTTTTTTTTAAAAATAAAACTTTAAACGGCTCAGGTGTAAAGTTCACAAAATGGCGTTTTGAACAAACAGCCATTCAACCGTCGATTTAATGTCTGTTTTTCTTTTGTTTCATTTGATGGCTCTAAACTAATAGTACATGTATTCGTATTATTTAGGTTTTATATTTTTTTATATAAACTTTTTTGTTGTTGTAATCTTCTTTCATATATTTATTTATCTTTATTTCATAATATTATTGTTATGAAATAAAGTCCCCCATCAACTCTGTCTTTTCTTCTGTGCTTTTCTAAGTCTTCTTCTTCTAAACCACTCAAAGGATTTTTTTTGATTTACATTTAAGATAGGTCTTGTATTGGTAATAAATATCTTGTAATACTCAAAAAGTTTATATTCATTGTGGTAGAATTTTTGTCTTACAGACGGTGATGCTATCATTTTTAGTGTTTTTAATTGAATATATTACAAATTTTATTTAGATGAGTTTTGAATGTTCTACCTTAACTACTGAGCCCATATGTAATTATGATATCCATTAAAAATGTATAAAGGTGTAATTTACTTTTGATGTGTAGTTTGTTTTTTACTAAATACAGTTTTGTTGTAATAAGTAGTAGTTTATTGCATATATATTCAATATGTCCGTCCCAATTAAATCTCTTGTCTAATAACCCCTAGGTATAAATGTTCTTCAACTTTTTCGATGGCCTTACAGTTACAAGTCATATTAGTACGTGAGATATAATTTCGTACTCTTCCAATAATCTGTTGTAGCTTGAGCATAGTACAGCAGTTTTGTTTTTAGTGAGTTTATTACTAGACTACTATTTTAGTGAGTTTATTACTATGAACATTTATAAAGCAAATTATAGTCACATTGTACATTTTCCACAGCTGTCTTGATGTCTGTGTCTGCTGCTAACAGGCCGCCGTCCGCATAGTGTCGTCCACATATTAGAACAAGTGTCCGTTGCCCACTGTTTAGTGATTCTTTAATTATTCCTGTTATTCTAGAAATTACGATACTAAAAAATCCTTGCTGTGAAACGTTTCGCAGCACACGTCTCCACGCGCCCTGCGACGTTTTGCTTATAAGAGCGGATAAAACGCACCCGCCTCGCTTGTTTCCCCTGGGCATGAAAGGAGGGCCTGTTCACCATGCTGCCCAAGGCTGGGTAGAGCCCACAAGATTAGTACATTACGCCGCAACAGTGATCAACGGAAAGAAGAGTGCAATAGCAGCCATCCTCGACGTAGCACGCGCATTCGACCGCGTGTGGCACCCGGGTCTATTTCATAAAGTGCTCAGAGCCGGCACCCCCCGGTGTATCACATCGCGCGTGTCCTTGGCTCACTACCTCAGTGACAGGACATTTTGCATGAAAGTTGAGAGTTCGAGGTCTAGCAGACACTCGGTCGCTGCTGGATTCCCCAGGGTAGCATTTTTTCATCTGCCCTTTACTCACTATAAACCGATAACATCCCAACGCAGCAGGACACGATGTTGACTACTTCTAGGAACGGATCTACAAGGTTTATGTAATGTAATTTTAAATCGGTGTTACAGCTTCTAAAGTATTTATTAAAATGAAAAAGAGTAGAAATGTCAATTAAAGACGGACATTAAAGCGATCTTATAAGGATTTGTTTTTTTTCCTTTTAAGGTACAGAACCCTAAAAATGGATTATTTTTTTAGTTTGGGAATTGATTTTGCAAGCTAAACTTGCATGAATTGTCATATTTAATAGAAAAATGTTTAGTCATTTCATATTTGTCTAGGTATAAACTGTAACTGGCGCGCACATTGCAAATGTAATTTTCCACATAAATCCCGCAAAAAATCCGGGTTAAAATATAGATTATAAATTGGTACACAAATCATTACCTATCATACAAAAATTGTGAGAACTAGGTGGCTGCTTGAGAAAGTTTCAACGTATATTGGAGAATATTAAATATTAAAATTTCGATCTACATTATAATCATATAATGTCGGGTATTTTCTATCATCGCACAAACTATAATTGAAAACTAAGAAAAATATTTAGGTATACGATATTTAAACTAATTATCAACGTAGGGTAGGCAGAGGGAACCTAGTGTTAATACACTCCGTTCCCCACTTTCTGCCGAATTTTGGAGGCATTGCGTGTTAAGTGGCAGAACTTAACGCCGCGCTTTGCCTCGACATCAGAGCGAAGAAATGAAAATATAAATTTAAGTAAATATTTCATCCCCTCGAGTGGGGATCGAACCCACAACCAGTCGGTTTTACAGTCACACTTTGTACCACTGCGCCACGACTGGCCTCCACGCGGGATATAGCGGAAAGCTAATTTAATTTTATTTTTTTTAATCAACGTAAAATAAATATTTCAAAGTATTTGAAACTAAAAGTGCAAAACGGCGCGGGCGCGGTGTACGCAAGGGGAAACGTGGCGTGGGGCGAACCGTTTCGTAGCAACTTTTTTATAATGTAATTTTTTGTAAATTTCTGTAAAGGACATTTTGATCAACAGCAAACGGCCAAGACAAATAATATACTTATTTATATACTGAGAGTATCTAAATAAGTAGTAGTTATATTTTCATTTCTTCGCTCTGGCGTCGAGGCAAAAGTGCGGCGTTGAGTTCTGCCACTCAACACGCAATGCCTCCAAAATTCGACAGAAAGTGGGGAACAGAGTGTCTTAACTTTAGGTTCCCTCTGCCTACCCTGCTGTGTGCGGGATATAGCGTGAAGCTAATTTAATTTAAATTTTTTTTATATACTGAGAGTAAGTGATAAATGAAACATGAGCCAAAACCGCAGCTTATAACCGGCGTGATGTGTCAACAATTAAGTGCGTTTTTCTCTAAAACTATTCGTAATTTCGAAATAGTGTTATGAGCAAATATTATATTCGTTTAACGTAGAAAATTAATAAAGTACTTAAAAGGATAAGGACAATAAAAAAATATATTCAAATTACAATTTTAGACAGAAATATGCTCACTGTATGTTATCCTTAGAAGATACTACATCTTATTAAGAGAAATAATACTCTAGTTGTTTTCATTGTTTTCATGTAGGATTTACCATTAAAGCAGCGCATGCGTGAAAGTATATATATTTCAATACATGAAGCAAAAACTTAGAATCCCTTTTTAGTTTAGTTTATATATAGAAGAAGTGTAGATCGCTCATATTTTTCAATAAAAATGTTTATAAAGCAAATTAAATCAATAAATGAAACATTACTCACTATACCATACACTTGACAATATGTATAACACTTTTATATTTATAGAGTGACATACACGTCGCTGTGTCAACGCGTATTCTTATAATACGAGCCAATGTGTCCTCCAGTTAGTATAGAGATCAGAGCTGCAATCTCCCGTCGCCCGCAAACCCTCGCGAACCTAACCACGCATGACGCTACTTACACACATCTACTCACCCTCCCGTATTTTAAAACGGTGATGGTCTCTAAAATATCTATTTTAATACGACCGTATTCGCTAAAACAGTTTCAAAAATATCCCTCAATTTTTGTTCATTGTAAAACATGGAAGTGGTTACTGTGAATTAGAATAGAATATGGAATTGCATAGAATGTTGTCACAGACAGTTTGTAAACTTTTATAAAAATTCTGTAATATATTATTTTGCTCAACTTTACCATATAATAACAACCATATACGCAGCACACACGGAAACACCGAAAAATCCGAAAAGTGAAGGTTTATAGCTATTTCATAGAAAATATTAATGAACACTTATATTTATAGTTGATTTCTTACAAAATGAGTGCAAAAACCCGCATCCTTAAGTTTGTCAACTTTTTTAAATATGACATCTGGAAAAAGTTTAAGATTACAGTATAAATTAAGAAAGATGTTCAAAAAATTAAAATTATAATTATATTAACAAATCAACATAAATAAAATATTCCAGATAAAAACTATTACAAATTTAAAATTTTACTTCATTCAAAACAAAATGAGTGCATATGCTTGCAAAGTTGAGTTTATTCACTTTAATAAGTTGTGCTTTTCGTTTACCTACGACTCTGAAGTTGGTACGAAACCTTCTGTGGGCGAATCCGACGCGCACTTGATCGTATTTTTTTACTTTTATTTAAATCTTTTCAAATTCTCTCACTGATTTTAATACCTTTTTCCCTTTGATTATAGACTTCTCATAATTATTATTTAATTTTCACCGTCAGAACTACAAATTCTTATGCTACAAAAATCTAACTAAAAAATATTAATTTCATAAAATTGATAAATAAGTGGTCATGGTGCAGGGGCTAAATAAACTATTCGACAGTATCTATAGACGACAGTATATATATTGTGGAATCAATCCCCATCCGAGAGAAAAAAGGAGATGAATTGAATGTTATCCAGGGCAAAAGAAAATTGGTTGAGTTTATTCGATGAGGCCAGTCGTGGCGCAGGGGCACAAAGTGTGCCGCCGCGTTTCACGCGCGCGCCCACTCGAGGAAATAAAATATTTATTTACATTTATATTTTTATTTCTTCGCTGTAGTGTCGAGGCAAAGCACGGCATCGCCACTCAACACGCAATGCCTCCAGAACTTGACGGAAAGTGGGGAACGGAGTGTCTTAACACTAGATTCCCCCTTCCTATCCTGCTGTGTGCGGGATACACGTGAAGCTGTGTTCATTTGTCTATTGTATGACATAGTACGATGAGGCACTCGTATGAATGTGATATGATACAAAAAACAAACGCTATTACAGGTATAAACTGAATACGTGTATTGAGCTTCATTTTTTGATCATTGGAAGTCGGAGGTAGGTGAGCGGCGCGAGCAAGGGTCGAAGTCCTTTAATGTTATTATACTTTTATATAGCTATTTATGTAGATTAAGATGTAATTACTTATTATATTAATATAATAGCCCCAGACCTACGTCACGTACGTACGTCATTTTAGTAAAGCTGAAATTTTGAGTATTATTAGTCTAATCTGTAGTTAAGACGGTATGCGTATGTATATATGGCACATTCATAGCTTAACTTAACTTAGCTTCACGCTTTATCCCTACCGGAGTAGTCAGAGAAAACGGAGCGTCAAACGCTACGGTCTTTACATACCTCTTTCGCCTCGTCCACTGTCATCAACCACTTCATACATGCCCTCCGGGGAGTCCGGGGAGTAAACTTAGCATATTTCGAAATCAAATATATAATATTATATATTACACGACGTAACGTAACCAGGATTCAAGAAGAATAATTTGAACAGGCCGTTATTTCTAACCTGGTATGAAATACACAAGTATGGACAAACAAGTTTATTGTATCAAACAGAGCAAATCTCATGTGACAAGAATTTGAGGGTTGAAAATTTTCGTGCGCACTCTAACTGTATCCAAAAATTATCGTATCGATTTACGCCCGCCTTCACAAAATACAACAATGCACAAACGCAGCTGACGACAACAAAACACCGCATCAAATTACTAGGTCCGGTCGTACAATTAAACCTTTAGTTCGATTTGGATTTTAGGCATATTTTATTTCTCTTGTGTTATATTTTTTTATATATATATATATATATATATATATATATATATATATATATATATATATATATATATATATATATATATATATATATATATATATATATATATATATATATATATATATTCTCAAATGGAGAGAGTATTGTATGGATATTGCACATTCATGATTTTTTTTTATAAACAACATTTGTAAGCACGGTGATATAGTCACCGTCCTAAATTTATTCGCTACAAATGCAAATGTGAATATATTTTCCTCTATCGTTTTATAGCATATAAATAACCAAATTAAAGATGTATTAAATGAGTTGAGTCTTAGGTCTCGTCTCAATAACATCGTTGCGATGCCATAGCCCACACGTACTTACTTACTTGAAAGTAGAGCTCATTCAGAGCCAATTAAACGTAGAAACACTCGTACTTAAATAGGTTTTAAAGGAAAGGTTATAATAAAAAATGTATATGACCTTTTACGTAGGTTTTTATTCCCACCAGACGTCCTACAGGTTATTTAAAATGCAAGTCAACTAGGTACATTATACAAACAAGCCAACATTTTATATATATTATTTACGGTTGTATTTTTTTGTGTGCACACATGCTGACACGTTAGCATTATTTATTTATTTATTTATTAATGACAACTAGCAAAACATACACTTTATCGAATATTACAATCATGTCTTAAAAACTATTGGCTTAGTGTTGCTTTACTTATAAACTGCCACGGGATGATTCGGGACAGTTTCATATACTAAAATTAATTACTTCTCTTATGTAACAAGAAAAAAAAACTTAATTGAATCTATTGATTGTAGGTTCGATCCCCACTCGAGGATACGAATTATTTACTTAAATTTATATTTTCATTTCTTCGCTCTGGTGTCAAGGCAAAGCGCGGCGTTGAGTTCTGCCACTCAACACGCAATGCCTCCAAAAATTCGGCAGAAAGTGGGGAACGGAGTATCTTAACACTAGGTTCCCTCTGCCTACCCTGCTGTGTGCGGGATATAGCGTGAAGCTAATTCAATTTTTTTTAATTGAATCTTATCATAGGTACTTATAATAAAATAAAAATACAAAATTTATGAAATAACATACAGAAACGTGATCGAGATAGGATGACATCTTAGTATCAAAATGGAGAAGAGCGCAGGAATGCAATAACTCTAGTTTTGAATACTTCAAGGCTATTTGACAATCCTGTCATATATTCTATTTTTAACCAAAATTTCAAAAAATAAATTGTCAATCTGATGCTAGTATTGATGGATATCAATATCAGATTGTTTTGTCATCCTGTTATACTCGTTAGCTAATCTTTTTATTGTAGTGTGAAGGCCCAATTTAATTTTTGAAATTTTAGTTAAAAATAGAATAGAATTATTCCAGATAGTTACAATATAATTAGGGAGGTCTACAGGAGAAAATTGCCAACCCAGGTACACAACATCTTTGGACAACCAAATTCTTGTCACAGCTCGATGCACGGAGGCAGCGCTAGAACAAACGATACTCTTAATACAGCGCCCACCATTAAAATTTCTAATAAACCAACTAACATCTTGGAGCATTGGGAGCCACCTGACTTGGCGTTCCTGGCTGCGGTAAGGCCACCTGGGTGGTCAACAATTTCATCCCGGATAGTAATTTCATACCAACTACAACTACTATAAGATTGACAGACCTTTTACTTGCACCAGGGACGCAAAAAACTATCTATTCTGGTAAATAATTTTACAGAAAAGCCCGTGACGAAAGACTTATCGTGAATGAGGCCCTAATGAACCATTTTGGGGAAATCGTAATGGCGGCCATATTATCAAAGACCAAGACACTTATTCTTATCGGGGATATAAACCAGCTACCCACTATCGACAGATTAAACCTCTTCCAAATGCACTATCGGCTCAAACCTCGTGACGGCCATCAGTCAAGAGCTAGCGAGATCATATAAATGTCCACTAGATGTGACATACGCGCAACGAAGTTTATAACGGGATCTAGTCAGCTTGACAGACAACTCGTTCCTCGAGAGAGTCGCAATACACAGGTGCTTCGATCATCGACTTTATAGTAATCATCCAAACTAAGATCATCAAAAACACCCTACGCGACAGCATATCATACGCTGTCGTCGCCTTAACAAGACATACAAAAGTATGCATCTACTACACTGACGCCGGAGAAGACGCTATCGGCAAGTTCAATCGCCGCGCAAATTAAATTTTCGTGACTGATATGACGGAACATAACATCAAAATGGCTATTTCCTAGAGATGAGCAATAAAAATATTACGTAACCAACTAACCGCGATCAATATGCTCAACGGCCACCAGTTCTGATTTGACAAAAGGAAAAGCAGACCATTCATTAACGTCCACTTCACATTTTAGAAAGAAAAAACAATAGTTAATTATCAATTAAGTACAAAAAAGGCACGGACAACAAAAGTCTGTGGTGTATATATATATATATAAATATGTAAACGACTCACGTCTGGGATCATGAGATGATTGGCCCATCGGATTGCTCTGGGTGCTTATAAGGCGTCTTGAAATAGTACCGTAAATAATATATGTAAAAGTTAGTAAGTACGTACTTCACTACATATTAAACTAATAATCTTAAAAGACTCAGGTTTTCTAAATTGACGTAGGCCTGGGGGCCATGGAATCTCAATTTATAACATATTATATCACTTGTACACCAACCAAATACATATACGATTTTTGGTCTATTTTATGATACTTCCGGGCTTAAAGCTTGGAAGATATCAATCACCTTTATCGATTTCTTCATCTTCATTCCCATTATCTTATAACGATTCCTTAAATTTTCCGATTTTCCTTAAATGGTGGGGAACCCTAGCGGTAAAGTAAAAGCGTTCATATTGTGATGGAAACAAATGTTTTTTTAACAATTTTTGTACTTTTAATTATTTAAGGCGATTATAAATAGATACCATAATTGATAAAGTATTCCATGTTTTTAATTTATTCATACAGTACTAAACAAATCTACACAGAATATCCGTATATGTAATATTATAATTTAGATAGTCAACTCAATAAAGGTATGCTTAGGGCAGGGATGTATCATCCCTTAGTAACAAGCGCTCACCCCTGTTAATTATCGAATAAGTCTGCCAGCTGATTTAGGGGTGAATGAACGGTCACGATATGTCGTTAACAACCTCAGACAGAAGCCAATAATATATTTTAGCGATCGCTATCTTTTCTATTTATATTTTTTTCTTTATTGAATTTTTTTTATTGCAAAATTATAGAATGAAGTTAAAGGTGTTTACATTTACATAGAGCTTATGAACTACATAACATAATTTCCGTATATATTGAAAATTGGGTTAGTGACGTCATGCTTCGGTCACATTTTAGCGGGACTATGTTCGTTGCCGCCAGTAGCGTGGGAGGCGGGGACACTGTGGGAACGAGATGGTTTATGTATATTATAGGGAGTAAACATGAAACGGAATGTTGCGTTAATTCGTCGTATAAACCTGTCAGCTGTGACTTCATGTACTCTAAATTTATGCTATTATGTACGGATTCTGAAACACTACTTCCAAATCCTCCACACTACATCCATATCTCATACATTTTGGATAAAAATAAATAAATAAATCAGCTTCACGCTGTATCCCGCATACAGCAGGGTAGGCAGAGGGAACCTAGTGTTTTTTAGACACTCCGTTCCCCACTTTCTGCCGAATTCTGGAGGTATTGCGTGTTGAGTGGCAGAACTTAACGCCGCGCTTAGCCTCGACACCAGAGCGAAGAAATGGAAATATAAATTTAAGTAAATATTTCATCTCCTCGAGTGGGGATCGAACCCACAACCAGTCGGTTTACAGTCACACTTTGTGCCGCTGCGCCACGACTGGCCTCTACATTTTGGATAATCTCTTCAATATTGTATTCAGCTCTTCCATAACCAAAACTAAGTTTTTTATATTTCAGCCGGATTCGTAATGCCGGATTTCATTTATTAGCGAAATGGCCAAATAGTAAACTATTTGGCCATTTCGCTATTTCTTTTATAATTTTCCACATCATCTTAATGTTGAATGTCAGATGTATCAAACCCTTAAAAGCCATGGTTTCCTTCGTGTCTCCTTCTTTGTAATCCGTGCAAAGTGGCAAGACTCTGGCAAAAGCCGGGATTAATGCCAGGAAGAACAAGAAGAAGAAGGTCTCCTTCATGTGTTCTCCTTACAACGTGGCAGTGATTGGTGCTCAACTGGCACGCTCGAAATGCCATATATTAAAAATTGAACTGAACATCATAAATTATGTCACCAGAAAATGCCCAAAATGTTTAGGCAACCATTGCTAAGAGGCCAAATCTGTATTCTTTGTAACTGATCCCTTACATGTGTACATCAGAAATATTAGACCTATAAAATTAAATTATTACAAGCTCTACATAGTTAAGTTCAGGCGATATATTCCTTTAGGTATAAGAGGTCTCTTAAAAATTCAAGATCTGAACTATCAGATATGGAATATGATAGTTCAGATCTTGCATTTTTAAAGGCCGCCTCATTATGTTAATGACATTTATTAAGGTGTTATTTATGTATTTTTAAAAGTTAAGCTGTTCCTGCAGAGATCTGTAGATGTCTCAGAGCTTATATACATCACCGGGAACCGCTTGTGGCACTGAACAACAATTTTAGTTAAAGAACCACTTTCTTATTTCTCATAGTTCTAATGATCCGAACTATTATGGTGATACATCAGGTATTTTAAGCCTCAAACGCATCCAACCCACCAAAGCCTATATATACATAAGTGCCCTAAGTAACTTTCCGCAGCCGCGGGCACAGGTTAAATCAAAATGATTAATGTTCCCTATAGCCTTGCTCGATAAATGAATTGTCCAATGCAATAAAAAAATCATTTCAACCAGTTGTTTTCAAATTTATAATATTAGTATAGATAGCGATGAAATGAAAATAATGTATTCCCCTGATCAAAGACTGGCCCCAAAAACAGAAGTTAACCCATTATATACTAGTCTTAAAGTTCCCCTTCTACCACATTTTTTCTGTTATTCTGATTACTTTTTTATCTTTCACTGACTAATTTTATGAACCAAAAATACAAAATAGAGTTTTTAGACCAGTTCAAACTATTCTGGGAGCTTTTATCTAAGCTATATAAAGTAAAGTACATAAAGTACATATAATATTTTTTTTTTCATACATAAATGTAATTTTCCTAAATTTGCTTAAACATGATGATATTACGTAAAAGTAAAAAATCTAATTATTCTTCTATTTCTATAGAAGCATTTGAATGTCATTTATATAAAACATCGGAGTTGTGTAGCGTTTTGAAAGCAAATCGATAACAACCTGCCTTCATGACTGTTCGGTGGTACTGTATTTTACTTTGCCGCCATTTATACAGAGGGGCGGGGATAATGCGGAAGCGAGATAGAATGCTAGATGCCGGGGGCGGCAGCGTCCTGCATTTAATAGTTTTGCAAACATGGCTATATTATATACCTCTATATATAGGTACTAGTTATAGTACCACTTTTACTTCCTCCTGTTAGAAGTAGGACAGGTGGTGCACGGCAATGGCTACAATCCGAAAATCACAATGTAATGTAAAAAATCATTACAAACTTATATTTGTAGTTCATTTCATACAAAATAAGTGTATATGCCCGCAACCTTAACTTTATTCGCTCCATAATCAAAACCTATAATGTACCTACTTCATAATCACAATTCGGAAGTTGGTACAGAAATGGAACCGTCGGCGGGCAAGTCTGACTCGCGCTTGGTCAGTTTTTTTTAATACGATTAAATAGACGTTCGTAATTTTCTAGCGGCAAAGCCGCACGGGGCCCGTTTTCCATTAGGCCGGGGGCTAGATTTCTTATAAAATCAAAATAATAAACGAGAATATTTCTGCTACTGTGAGCAGAAAATGCGACGCCCTCAGATACGGACCGGTGCAAATGATCGATAGCACATACGTATGTATATGGTACATATGCAGGTAGATTCGTACATAGGACATGTTAGGCTCTATATTACGCTCGTAACCCTTCATCATTGACCAAACTATAAGTTTGAGTACATTTCTAGGATACGCATCGTTGAATTCAATTAAGTTGATTAAACAACAAATCTCTATTTCGATTTTTGTCTCAGTTTAAGCATAAAATTTATAAAAAAACATACACTGCAATGGCAATGTCATATAAAAGCACAAAATAGACAAATTTTGAAAAACTGCTATAAAATTTCGTTCGAGTATTTTGTTATTAAATGTGAATTTAAAAGTGTGTAAGTGGGCGTAGGGTCCTTCAATCAATCTACTAATACTTATTTATTTTTGTCCCGCATAGAAAACAACATACGATTAGTTTACTATATGTATGTAAATATCATGTTTATACATTATACTCACAAGAAGACATTAAAATAAAAAGTGAAATGATTACATTAAGGCGCCTCTAAAGTGTGAGTGTCCTGTCATTTGAAAGAGATAGAGGTTACTTTCTCCGTCACTCGATATGATTTCTTGAAAAATGTGAACAATGGAAAACACTAGAAGCAATTACTACCTATTTACAAATTATAGGGTTGCGAAGAAGATAAAAAGTCAGTAGGTAATCTACCTATTTAAAATTAAAGTTATAAAAAAATTTGTAGCGTATCAAATCAGATGGAAAATTGCTTAATTGCATTTCGAAATTTTCTTTTTTCTCAAAACAATAACTACTGCACGGAGCAAGGCGGACCGGAGGGGAGAAGCCATAACGATTTTTTCCGAAACAAATTGTCAGTCATTTTTGCGGGGGAAATGCACAAAATGCATACTCGCTAATTCTTTTTTATTTTAGGCACATCTGTGCCTAGCATAAAAAAAACACAATTTTACGCATTACATAGATACATCCTGTGCTAGAATAAAACATTAGTACGAGCAAATGTTATAGCAGCGATTATACAAACAAATAATTATTGTTATAAACCTAAATGATATATTTTCTTGTGGGAGGGAATCAAAGTTATTACAAAATTTCTTAACTATTCTATTAAACACTGGTGATGCTTAGAAAACGTTTATTAAATAAATTCATTAATATATGATTGAATTCGATGTTTATAATTTATCATAAAACAGTAGTATAGTAGTACTGTATCTTATTTTTTCTACTAAATTTGTTTTTACTTTAGTAAGTACAATAACATTCAGTCGGCAATATTCGTTTGCTCGGTGACAACAAAATCAGTTCACAACCCAACGGATATCAGGTTGAGAGGGGACCATTCGGATTGTTGTACAAATCTCAATTAATACAACCATTATATAAAAACAATATGATTAAAATTAATAATATAATAGTATTGGGGTTGCAAGTTGCAATTACTTTTATTATATAATATTTATTACTACCCACTGGCCCAAGATCTCATTGAATAAATCTGCAGATATCTGTTTTTTTAATGAATTTTATTTTTAACGATGATACATGACAGTAGAATAGATTACACTAGGGATGCCAAGAAAAGTGGTGCCACAATCACCTTTAAATCAATTTATGGTATAATTTTTTATGGGAATTCTGAAACTGACTCTTGAAAATGATGACGTGTTTTTTGTGCGACAGTAATTGAACTCAAACATAAATAACTCCAAAAGTGTAAAATTATATTACCTACTATCTCACTGGAAAGTGAATTTTTAATATAGTGAAATTACCTTAAATAAAACACCCCCACGCTGTATCCCACACACACAGTATAGGCTGAACGTACCTAGTATTAAGACATTCCGTTTTCCATTTTTTGCCGAATTTTGGAGACATTGCTTTTGAAGTGGTGAAACTCATCGCCGCAGTTTGTCTGGACACCAGAGTAAAGATATGGAAATATACATTTAAAAAATAGTTCATTTCCTTGATTGGGGATCGAACCCACATCCAGTCGCGTTTACAGTCAAAAGTGAAACACGTCACATGTTTCAAAGAAATTGCTAGAAGAAGTTCGGTGGCTTTGAGAAACGGCTGCACGCCAGTATATATGATGAGATTGCTCATGATTTTTTTTTATTTCTATTTTATTTACAATACATGGTTATACTTCATATAATAACAATTTTTCTTTTTATTTAATTTCCCATAAAATGTTCTCTCTCTAAAATAAAATATGAGTAGATGTGTTACAATACACCTTATGGCTCTTATATAATAGTTGATATTGCATTCAATATACACTAGGTACCTATGTTCTACTCTCGTATATCGTCTTAGAGTCTCTATATCTATATTCACGCTATATCAGGGTAGGCAGAGGGAACCTAGTGTAAGACACTCCGTTCCCAACTTTTTGCCGAATTTTGGAGGCATTGCGTATTGAGTGGCAGAACTCAACGCCGCGTTTTGCCTCGACACCAGAGCGAAGAAATGGAAATATAAATTTAAGTAAATACTTCATCTCCTCGAGTGGGGATCGAACCCACAACCAGTCGGTTTTACATTCACACGTTGTGCCTCGGCGCCACGACTGGCCTCAAAAAACAATGTTCCTTAAGCTGTTATCTATTTGAGTAAGAAATTAATAGTTATTACATATATTTATTTCATAAAATATAAAATTTATAAAAACTGATTTTCAAGTAGAATAATATTAGAAATGAATGTATATTATACTTCGTGAAGCTCGGGATCCATAATAAGTTCATTCACTTTTAAATGATCTAGAGTATCTTCGTCAAGTGCCTACACACTTTTGCTATATTCGTATTATTTTTATAACTGGAAATGTATGGAAGAATTGTTTGTTATTATTGTTTGTTATTATTGAATTTATTTGTAGCTGATCGGGAGCACTTTCTGGCACTATGTAGGCGAAATTTTTGATAATCCTTATTACGGGATTCTTGTGCACCTTGTGCATTCTTGGAAACTCGTGCGTTTGTTAAATTCCTTAAATACATGTATTGCGCTTTTGTTAAATCCAAATCAATGAAAACATTCAATGTCTCTTGATCCGATATCATTTTGCTCTGGCTTTCGTCTCCTATGAGATTTAAATATAGAAACATCGTATCTCGGTCAGCAAGCCTTTGTTTTTCCACAAAATGTCTTCTATTTCTCCTCCTATGGAACGTAAGCCCTGGAGATAGGCATTGCAAATGTATACAAAGCCATATCCACTAAATAGCGCGGTATTTTTTCGCCTCTTCGTTGGTTCTGATGAGTCCCCATAAAAGACACAGGGTCTTCCGCGTTTTCCAGAAGACGTCGATTGTAAGTTCTCAGGTGCTACTTCTTCATTGATTGGTAAGGTTAACAAATATTGTGAATCAAACTTTTTTTAAAAATTTTCGTTATTTTTAAAAAAACTAATCTTTTTAGCGGAATACTTGTGTCCATCGTTTATTAAAGTAACGAATGAGATTTCTTTGAATGTCACTGATAATAAACTGATAAAACACATGTTGTCTACACAAACATGATATTTTTCGTTTAGAAATATTGATTGCTTCAATTTTTTTCCTCCTTCAACATATGGGAGTAATAATGTTCACGCTTGGAACATTTCAAAGTATTAACCATTTTGAAAATTAGTGAAGAGTGAAGACACTTAACAATCAAACGTCTGTTAATAATTTTATTACTAATTTATAATAGTTTTATTAAATTAATTCACTCTTATTACATTATTTCATAATTGAGGGTATTGTGCATTTTATTGATTACTAATACCGCAAAATGTGTGCAAAATAAAGATAAAACGCTTTTTTGTCAATAAACAACAATAATTTAATTGAAATTTACCGCAATCTAATCAATTAAATAGTACAACATTAGAAATTTCAATAGATAGAGTTTTCTTGATCGTTGACTTGTATCGTAGTTTTCTTGATAACTCCTAAAACAGAACGTATCCGCAGCTGATTTTTATAAATGTTATTTATGTATATCTGGACTATAAAACAACATCTAATGTAAAGCGTCAGGAGACGTCGGTAACTGTCAAAAGTCTCGACGAACTTAAAGCTCGTACTTTTTTTCTCTTCACTTATTGTCAATATTTTTATAGGAATATAGTCACAAAATCCACAATACAATAATTTAAATTGTTTTAAAATTTACATACTCTTTAAAAACATGTAACAATTTATACCTATTTGCACATTTTTTTAAGGAAATTATGTTTGAAGTATCGATGCGAACTACCTGAAATAGACATTCTTACGTATTACAATTTCTCACAGTAAAAAAAAGTATATTCAAAATGTAATTCACGAAAAAATAATTCATTAAAAAAAAAGTGCATCAGGGAAAACTTTTGGAAAAACTACTTTTGATCTGCCGTTGTTTTACCATTTTCCATAATGGCACGGGTTGACGGTCGTCCCTGCTGCGGCGCATGAGGGGCAATCACAACAGCATTCTGAAGACAATTTCTAGATTTTTCTATTCAACAACATTGGATAGAAACGATAACGGGCCAAATAAAATAATAAACAAATAACTATAACAAACATAATGCATAAGAATTTTTTCCTAACACACTAACACTATACAGATATGGATATTAATTTGAAATATATATATATATTTTTTGTATAAATAAATTATAAAAATTTCGAAGCTAGTTTTTTTTTACTTGTCTAAAAAAACTTATGTACCTTTTTAATTGTAATTTATTACTTATAGAAAGTAGTTACAATTTTAGCTCTTGTTAAAAATATAAAAAATCGCATTGTATTTTTGACTTGTAGTGTCTTTCATGTTAAAGTGTCATAGTGCTACAATCTATTTCGGATCAAATAGTTTTCAAAACTTTGAAACATTAAATCATTAGCAAATGGACAGATGACGCTATCTAGTTTCTAAACTTTAGTATCCTACAACCAGTTCCGCCGAATAAGCTTGTCTGTGCTTGTCTTTGGTCTTTATCTAAGACTCTTTTGGACTATAACATTAACTTCATTATATATATTTTTTAAATATTTAATTTCCATTTTCTTTAGTAAAATATAAACAGAAATTTGCCCACTAAAACTCCCCTGTTCTGAGAATCATCCAGGTAGCTCGGGTAAATGATGGCTGCTAAATCAATATCCAGGTCCGGCCATGTGAACGTCCAAAGGTACAAACCACGCCTCTTTTATCGGTAAATTTGGGTTGATAGTACATCAACCCAGATTTCGTTTCGTTTGTTTCCCCTTTCAGGTCATTGAAAATAATTTACTTGAACAAAGACTATTTGAACAATAAAACAGCATGACCTATTGAGTAAATTAAGAAGCCTTTGTTTGTTATTTTGTATATCATTAATTAGTTATAATAATTTACAACTTCTTTCGTACTATCTATGATTAAATTTTTTAACTGTTGCCGTTTATTGAGTGCGATTTCAAATAATCTATTCGTCATATCTATGAGACAGCCTCTTAAAATTAGATTTTCATTATAATGGAAAGCTCAGAGATTTCATTCACATAGATAAATTTGTTAAACTAAATTACTGATTCCTTTCTGGGTAAGATCTGATTCCACAGACTTAAAGAATGTTTATGCCTATTAAGAGTACCGTTTAACGCCATCTATCGGCGAATAGGATTGATTTTCAATTTGACCCATAGACATAAAATAGAATTGTTTTTTAAATTCTTAGTTCTTAATCATGTTAATACTATATCATATTTACATGATTTAAGTACCATGCTCAAAACAAATATTTCTTTTTGTCGATAACATTAAATATTTGAGTAACTTTTTCAGTTACTCAAATATTTACTGACTACACCATCTAGTAAGTAGTAGATATCTTATATAAGTATTTAGTTTTTAGTTGGCGCTTTAAAAAAATCTGATTACGACTAAAAGTAGGTCACCTAAATATCTGGATCGATCGTCACGCGCAGCCGCGCAACTTGCTGAAATGCAATAAATATCAATAACCTTTATTTCACTTATATGAAATAAAATAAAATTATAGAAAAACACCAACGGCGAAGACGGTGTCATCTGCCGTCAAATAGAAACGGAATGTTCGTTGGCAGTTCCTACCAGATAATATATATTTTCTAAAATGTTATATTATTTTGTTTTATAATAAATATCTTTTAAATATTTATTGCCAATATACTATAATACTTTTATTTGTCCAAATTTATATTTTACTAAAAAATATTAAGGTAGAATAAACAATAAATATTTTGAATAAAATAATTTAATGTAAGCATTTCTCCCCCTATTTACTCTGTTTTTATTTATTTTTTTGTACTCAAATATTTTATGTTATAATCTACATTAATTCTCTCTTATCGGTGTTGCTATGTAAAACTTGTACTAATATTCTCTTCCTATAAACTAGATGGCACTAACACAATTATTGAACGTAGCATTTTACAGTATGACGCACGAGAATTTAAAATAGGTCACCTAGATAAACCAAGCCACGCCCATTTGCCGCAGTGCAGTACCGGCCAAATGTCAATGTACTCGAACTGTTTTACTAGGTCGGGACACAAACAATTCTGGGAAATGGGAAGATAAAACATAAATTTGCGTTTTTTTTTAAATATGAGATACAATAAAATTACTGGAAAATTTAATCAATGGTAATACTTTTAAACTTTAACTTTTTAAAATAAACGCCATCTTTGAATCTCAAGTTAAGGCATACATAATCTTTTAGTAATATATATATATATTTATATTTGTTAACAATAGCACAATACTTCATTTTAAGACTTATGTTGAAAAACGTTAAGTAATGATGATGAAATTTAGTTTAACACCGTGAGATTTGAACTTAAACTAAAACATTACTAAATTTAAGGGAGAGATTATTTACGGGAACGGTTATTTCAAATTCTCACTTGGTGCCAAATTTTATAACAGTAAGTCCATGGAAAGTATCCTTTCGGGGTTTTGATTACGTGGCAAATTTCGACTAATTTGATGATGATTTTATCTTTGCTTCAAAGTATGATATGACTTGAATATTTGAAAATAATTTCAGCTAAGAGGTTTCATCTCTATGCGATATCGAAATAAATGGTCTGAACAGACTGACAACAGGGTTCCGTTTTTGAAAACGAACTGAAAATAAATAATAAAAAAGATCAATTTATATTATTTATTTATTATTTCCTGTATATTTTTTGCTATTTTTATGTCATTGTGTTTATCTATTTATATGTATGTTTGTAAGTTCAGTTTTATAGTAGATGGGCCATACCTATAGCTATACACTCTATAAATATTAAATCATATAATATACATTATTAAATCTTACTTAAAAAAAACCTTCCATATCAAATTTAAATTCAAATTCAAATAATATATAGCCTAAGTTTAGTAAACGAGCAACATTAAAGTGTAACGTCACTGTCAAAATCATTTTTGAAATATTTGAAAATAAAAAAAATAGATTTTGTGTGTGGCGTTTTAAATATTTTTGCGTATGTTGCTAATATTATATTAGTGGGAAATGTCTATTCATCGTGTCGTAACTGTTTCTAGATTAATGTTACAATGCAACCGTTTTTGTCTCGCAGGGGACAATTATTACCACAAACATATAAATGGGTACAGTATATTTGATAACAAAACTTATTGTATTTATTCTTTACGTATTTTATTTTAACATTATCACCTTTATAATTATCTCACGAGTATATTAAATTATACAATGTGCCCAGCAATACGTAGATTTGTTATATCCCCCCATACATTAACTCTTATCACTTATGTTCCAAATGAAGCATTTATTTCCATTATATAATTAATTTTGTTTTGCTAACAATAATTAGTCATCATACCTTAATACCGCAAGCATGTTATAGTTTTTCATTTTTGCACAACACGCAATTAGCAAAACAATTGTATATTCTATTCTACAATGAGTCATCACTGGAAGTGTAATATTGATTCAATTTCATAACTGCTTTTTCAGATTTTTATCTCATTCAAAATCAAAACACACACAAACAATGAAAAACGAAAAAGAAAAGCTTAGGACTTATGTAGTTCAAAGATATATAGATTATGTAAAAAATTATACAAATGTTTTAGAAAAAAGATTTCCTTCTGCAATGCGAATGTACCGAGTTTTCAGTATAGGTATAAAAGATTTTTTGAAAGATTTAAAAACATACATTTCATTACGATTGAAAATAACAAAAAATGGAGGATTTTCGAAAATGTCAAGACAAGATATTGAATTATATGAAAAAATGCCTTCAGATATGTGGAAAATAGCACCTGTGTTAATATTATCGGCGGTGCCTTTTGGAAACTACATAATCTTTCCTTTAGCGTAAGCAATAATTAATTATTAATAATTAACTTAAAGCAGGAGAAGCAAACAGAACCTGGTGTTAAGACAGTTGTTGAGGAGCAAAACTACATTACACTGCATGCTGCAATAAATAATAATGGGGGATTGAATTCATACCTGACACTGAATCTTAAAGCAGTTTATTTTGATATAATAACTTCTTTTATTATTATTTTTGTTGTAGGCGGTGCTGGGGCACTAAGCATGACTGTAAAAGTGACTGGTTGTCGATTTGAGCCAAAGTGTGGCCTTGAGATCCGTTACTCAACATGCAATGCCACCAGTATTCAGCAGAATTCAGCAAGTGTCTTAACACCAGGTTCTCTCTGCCTACCCTGCTTTGTGGGTACACATGAAGCTGATTTTTTTTTTAACAAAAAGTTTAATTTACAGATTCTTAAAACCAAGAACATTATTATGCTCTCACTTTTGGTCAATACAACAAAAGGCAGAGTTTTCTGTACAAGATCTAACAGATCGTCTTAGGAATAATAAACCAGTATTCAGGGCTTTACAAGCAAAGTCAAATTTAGTGCCTACTGGAGACTTAAAGACAAAATGGAAAAGAATTATTGGACTGCTTGGTTCTGGAGTTCATCCAAATGCGAGTGAAGTGTTAGACTGTAAAGAACTTTTTTCCAAAGAACCATTTAGCTTAGCTAGTTTATCATATTCACATATGGTAAATATTACTTTTTTCATTATTAAATGCTATTCGACAGTAAAGATAGAAAAATATTTATAGGGAACCCCTGTCCCTCATAAACCTTTCCAGCTCTCTGAGCTCTATGTCTTGTCTATCAAATATTCTTATAAAAAAAATATTTATGTAAACACAGTTTCTTTGTTAGCTTTGTTAAAGAGAAGGCATTGTCTGGCACAATATGTATGTGACTAACGCCCAATATTAATAATCTATCAATCTTCGATTGTTCCATATATCTATCCAATCTTTAGTTATCCAAGTTATCCAATTGTTAGTGTGAGGTTAAACTTTTTATTTAGTTTCGCATTATTTTTCCAGACATAGGGTCTCCTCTTTCTGTTGAATTCTTGAGGCATTTAAAATTATGAATGTTATTTTTTATTTACAGGGACATTTATTAAAAGCGCATGGGTTGCGTCGTAGTTTATTTAGGCGAAAAAAATTAAAGTACAGAGCTTTTTTGTTGCTAGAAATGGACAAAGCCATAATTAGGGAGGGTGGTGTGGAAGCACTGAGTACGGATTCCTTGAGGAACGCCTGTCACATGAGAGGGTTGAACGGCAGTCACTTGTTGAATCAGGACATGAGAGATTGGCTGAATCAATGGCTACAAGTGTCACAAAATTTGGACCCCGCCTCATATTCATTGTTATTACACTGCCCAATATTCTTGGCATATAACCACCCACAAAATTGGGTACTTATTTATTAGTAAAAATTATTATGATTTTAAATATTTTTTAATTTTTAATTTTATAGGCCGATATAGCGACACAATGTCTGACTTTAAATATGACGATTGTGGGTTGATTTCTCACTTGACACGGAATAAGTAATTTGAAATTTTTGCTTTGGTAACAATATAAATCACTGTGTTAAGTTTAGACAATGTCTCGAAAGTCGGACGGAAAGTAGGAAACGGAGTGTCTTAACACTAGATTCCCTCAACCTACATTGCTATATGCAGGATACAGTGTAAATTGCTTGTTCTTGAAAAGGGTTATTGCCGTTGCCGATGCATGTTGACGACGACTTTATTATGATTCTGAATCTCCAAGAATACAGAAAAATTATTGATACAAGTGTATCTATATTTTTTTTTTTTATTTTATTGACAACTTTGACATTCGTTATTTTAACATTAAAGTAAATGCTTTTTTCATTTTTTTATTAAACATTTCCTATATTTGACTTAAAGATAACAACAATATTTATTTTTGTCGCAATATTCCGTGATTATTGCAACTTAATTTAATATTAAATCTTTGATTATTCTAATATTTGATTTTTGATATTATTAGGTTTTAAAACCTACTGCACAAATTTTATGAATACATAGCACATGAATAACATTACTAAATGTTGGTGCAAACAATTTGAAATATTATTGTATTTTAATTTTATCTTGTACCTTGTGCTTGTTATAACTTCTATCTTGTTAGTTGTTGAAAGTATTATTTATTTAAATTACTTGTTAATGTAATGTAAACTGTTATTATTATTAAGTATTGGAATGTTATCGTTTGTAAAGCTGTGTTTTTTATAATAAATCATGTACTTAAGTTATAATGTTTTATTGAAAATATTTTTTTGTAAATCTATATAAATTTTGTCTTGCGAATTTTCAAATTGCCCTGCGATTCTATAATTACTTTTACTGTTAATTTTAGCATTGATTTGAATGTTATATAACAATATCTCTCTGACACAATTGCATTTCTCTGGACATATGTGGTGCATTAAAAAATTTTTATATTTACACATAGACTAAAGTCTAATAATTAATAATATCTTTAAAATATGGAATATAATTTATAAACCTATTAAAGAATTTATTGTGTATCATTAACATATCATTATTTTTAGATGACAAAAACAAACTATTTGACTTACAGAAATATACCCTATTTCAATACTACTGTCATGCTCATGAACATAAGCAAATATGTCACTTAAAAGAAAAATGTCGTTTAAATTTTCTTTTTTGTTGGTTTTCATAACTTCAGTTAAAAGCAAAAAACCTATAGGTAAATCTATTCAAGCAACATGGCGCTTAGAATGTCAGTTAGGTATAATCAGTGATCCCGACTGTCCAATTGACGGTGGCTGGTCGCCGTGGTCGTCGTGGTCAAGTTGCTTTGGTGCTTGTGATAATAGCGGCTATCGCAAACGGATGAGAGAATGTAACGATCCTTCGCCTTCAAAAGACGGTATGCCTTGTAACGGCTTAGATCTTCAGACCGACTCATGTTATCTGAAAAATTGCTCAGTTAAAGATTTCCGACAACTCGTCGAAGGAAATTCGGCGAGGACTGAAGCTCTGCGTCAACTAGAAGCTGTACCAATCTTAATGGAACAATGTCTTCGAACAGAATGTCCCTTTGAAGCAATTGAAGCAGTATTATCTACTGAAAACATTTGGCAGTTAAATTCTGAAGCTATTTGGAATGCACTCCAATGTGTTAAACATGATTTAGGCTGTCCCCTCAAGGGCGAATGGGGGCCATGGGGACCGTGGTCTGAGTGTGGAGCCCTGTGCGGCAAAGGTCTTAAATGGAAATTAAGGCAATGCGATACCCCGTCTCCATCAGCAAGTCATTTAGTATGCTTAGGAGCGCCCATTCAACACGAAGAATGTGACGGTGAGCAATGTGCAATTGATGGGGAATATTCAGAACAAAATGTTAGTGGCTCTTGGGGGGAATGGGGATATTGGACAAAATGCTCTGAAAAATGTGGTGCTGGAATCCGACGAAGAAAAAGAGCTTGTGTCGAAAAACATGTGTCTTTAGCCGCAATAACTTGGGGAACTCATTGCCGTGGACAATATAACGAATTGGAAATGTGTAAAAATAGTAAATGCATACTCGACGGTGGTTGGTCAGGCTGGAGCAATTGGGGACCATGCTCACAATCGTGTGGCGCTGGTAAGAGATCAAGAACTAGATCATGCACTCGCCCAGTACCCTCTCACAATGGCACACACTGCATAGGATGTAAAGTTGAAGTAGGCTCGTGCAACTTAGCACCATGTGAAGCTTTTAGTCATACGATTGCAGTCTTTAATGGTGAATCAGTTTTACAATATAATTTTCCTAATAGGCGGTCTACGTTTTTGCACTTTTATATCCGATTTATGCCTTTATCTCCTCACGGTACTCTTTTGCGTCGAGGATCCGCACATGACTCACGTGTGCGACTTAGTTTGCAAAAATGGCATGTTTGCTTAGATGCTAATGGCTCTTCAAAATCATGTACCCTGCCGCGTACATGTTCTCCTTCAATTATTGAACCCTCAATGTGGCATTCTATATTAATAACTATTACTAACGATGCCGCGACTCTGAGAATAAATGATGCTCAAAATCCAATACAAACTTCATTTCCGTGTGATCCAGAACTGTCAAATGACATAATGAATATTTACATCGGAGAAAGATTTCGAGGAGAAGTACAAGAACTTGTTCTCAATTTCATTCCATTAAAATTATTGATGGAACATGAACGCAGAAATATTCATCTTGATTTTCGCCCTAGTTCACTATCGAATATGGTTTATGAAACGGCTAACATGGATGAGGCTTATTTATATCTTGAGAATGGGCAGTATTTAATATTACCGTGTTTTGAAAATCAGGATGAGTGGCAATTAGAACTTGTTATAAAATCACAAAGCGACGCTGGCACAATTTTAATTATGTCAAACGATAGCCTCGATATCTGGTTTATAGTAGAACTACAAAATAAAAGGTTAAAAATGAAGTTGATTTATGATGGCTTCCAATCAGAAGCAATGAGTTCCTCAGACTATTATCCAAATCAATGGCTTCATTTGAAATTGAATAAAAAGATAGACACAAGCACAATAGCAGCTGCTGTAAATTCAGGAGAACCATTTCATGCATTTTTAAAGGAAGACTACAAATTAAATAATTCAGTAACCACTTTTAAAAATGAATCCTATGTGGATCGTACGTTGGATAAAATTCTTTGTAATAATGAATTTTTTGTAGGAGGTGCTCCTATAGAAAAAACTAGTAAAATATCTGAGGATATAACATCATTTTCAGGAACTATAGCTGCCATTAAAATTAATAATAATATGTTAAATTTACACGATTTTACTGTTGAGCGCAATAAAGATGGATTTATCCAACTGTCGTCAAGATCTGCTAGTGTATCAGGGTCTTACCATGAGACGCATTGGGGCGAGTCAAAGAAATTAAATTTAACGTGCGTACACGCTCGCACGGCGAGATATCCTAATTTTGCATATTGGTTTTATTTAGATACAGCAATTGAATTACAGAAAAATAAAAAACAACGCTCAATAGACGACGGTAAAGTATTGCGCCTATTTATGACAGCCGAGAACGACTGCCAAGGTTTTTACACCTGTCGAGGTCGCATTAACAAGCGTACTCAAAATTTCGTTACTTACGGGGTACTTGGAAAGATCAATCTGAAACTGACGAGTCCTGACACTATCACGATTATAGCCGTGTTCACAACTGTATCTCTCGTCATATTTACTTTGACATGGCTCGTTATAGAAGGGTATCATGACATTCGAGATGGATATGGTTTTTTTCGCGATCTACACTTATCACCAGAGGAAGAAGCTGAAGTAGTTTGTAAGTACATAGATCAAAACACACACTTAATGGGCTCTGAAAGCGCAGTCAATATAGCTAAAAGTAAAGCCAGACGCCGAGGCAAACGCTTAGCTAGTCGCGTAAGTTTTGGAGCCCAAGAACCGGAGGGAATGTTAAAAATCGGCAAAGAAGGAATATTTGATGAGAATATATCAAGCGAACCGGAAGATTTGCCTCCGCTGCCGGAAGTCAAAAACTCAATACAAAAGCCATTACATGAAGTATATCGATGTGAGCCCTCATACGTTAGTTCACCGCTACACGGTTCTATCAATACCTCCTTAGAATCCAAATTATCCTCATCCTCTTTGGACACATCCTCGAGATTTTCACGTACACAATTACTTTTAACTACATGTAAAATTTCTAAAGAGAAGTTTTCGAAGAAATATCGAAACTTAAACAAGCCGAAACGTTTAAATGGAAACTTAATAGCATGTAACAATACTTCACCGGTACAGAAAGTCCTACAGAAATTTAGTAATTTGAAGTCTGTTGAAAACACAAATTTGAATACCGAAGAAAACTCTTAAAACTAATTTTATTGTATATTTGTAAGATATTAAAATGTCACATTTTCCTTAAGATAAATTTCATTTTAACATATACAAAACAATTAGATAAAATAATAAAAGAAAGATTTTACTTTCAGTCATCTAATATTTTATTGCCTTATTCAAAATAAATTTATATGCAACAATCATTTAATAAAAGTCACGACTTCAGTAAATTATATTTATTATAAATAAACTTTATTAACAATTATTAAATAAATTTAGCTTAAAATTGGGTAAAGGTTATTAAACACACATATATTGCAGTAATGACAACTTTGTATAATATTCACTCAATATGGTTTATTCAAATTAACTATTAGAATTACAACATTCATATAATGAAGGTATGAAGACATATTATCACACACAGGTAAAGGGGTCAAAAAACCATAAAAATCGTGTGATGTAATTTATGTAGCTGCAAATATTGCAAATTATTTTGTTTCTAATTATATTGTCTACATTACATTACATGCGTATATTCTTTTTATTATTAAAAGTAAATACATTTTAATATTTTAATAACAACAGATTAAGCTAAGCAAAGATAATAATCAATACACATCTTTTTGTAATATAGAAAATTGATATAAAAATATAATATAAATAAATAAATAACACACAAATTCACGTAAATAAACAAAAACACGGTATTATTATTGACTACTCAGCAAACTTTAAAATTGGACTTCATTTATGGCACAATAAATTCAAATATAAAATGGATAAAAAAATCCTACACTTGTAGTTGGAATTCTTTATTACAAATTTAAAATATATAATGTTTATAGTATATAAAATTGTGTTTAGTTTAATTCAGTATATTTGTGCTTTAGACAGCTGTTATGAAACTGCCCTGGAATTAATTAATACTTTGTCATTTTTAGGCTCACCCTCAGATTGTTTAATATAAAAATTCTAATATTAAATTTATAATCTACCCTAAACCAATGTTATACTACCTTTAATATTTATTTGAAAGTTACATAAATTATTACTAAAACATGTTTTATTACATTTTCCAAATATTGATCTACATGAAAATTGTTTTTTATTCTTCTAAAAGATTCATATTTTTAATTTCTTATTTCTCCTTTGTAATGGGGTATGACAAATACACACTATACCGAATATCTTAGAAGGTTTAAACGGAAAGACTAAAAGCTTTATAAAACACTAAGCGTCGCCCGCGATTTCATTTGAGTGGGATTTGAAATGGAAAATTCGATTTTGACAAATTTCGACAAATCCTCTTTGACTACTCCTTATACTCTTTTATCTACATGCATGCCCAAGTTCTAATTCCAGTAATTCTAAGTCTAGTAGTGACGTCTGTGCGTTGTCTCTTAAACACTCCGTAACGGAAAAGTTTTGTAAAATATGTTGATCCGCCCATTGAGTAACTACAACTAACTTCGATATTGCTATCAATATTTAGAAAATTAAGGCAGAAACAGCTATTATTTTTTATTTAAGAGATTCACCATTATGAGAATGTTCATAGTTTCATCAGTTTTCATAATTGACTAGGTTTTGTCTAGCGTTTTCTAATATTGTTTCATATTATAAAACTTATATACCTTATTGTAACATGGAATACAACAAGTGCTACTAATATATTTAATGTCTTTTAAATAATTGGTTCATACTAATTGAGCAAAACACCTATTTCATAATATTTAAATAATAATGTTTATATACTGCAATCACATTATATATATACTGATGTTCAACAATAGTTAAAGCTTTATATGTACAACAATTTAATCTATGCTGCTCGATCAAAACGGCGACTATATTATTTTTTATGTTTATCTATGCGAATGTGCATAATATATACATAATACTACAAAAAATGTGCTTTGTGTATATATTTTAGAAGAAAAACGAGATATATTTAGTCTTTATGGGAATGAACGCTGGTAGATCGTCTTCGTCGTCTTTGTGTTTTCTTCTTCTCTGGGTACATTTGGTAATACATAGCAGTGAAAAGAACTCCTGAACTTAGTGCAGTGGATACCAAGAAATTGAACATTAGCTTCATGTCTGCAGAATCCACATATATGGTAAAGACACGAGCTGAAATATTATTGTATGCATTATTATTATTATTACCTACTAAATAAAATTAAGAAGGTACCTACTATCAATTTATTACAATAGAACTAAAGAAAATGTTGATTTTTCATGCGTGTTTTTTCTAATAGAGAATTATAAATTTTACAGATTAAATAACAAATAACAATATTTTCCATTGCAAAATTTCACAATCATGAATTTAATAATTGTAAAAATTGTTTGTTTAAAGAAAACGTCACCCAAAATGAACTTGCTTAACGCATACATAGCGCGCACTGACTCAACCTTATGAGATACATAAAAACGATGTTTAACAAAAATATTGTTCTTTAAATAATATTTTAAAAAGTCCGCGATGATATATGTTTATCTCTGAAGGTTGGGCTAAAGTAACCATTTTAATTAATTTACTTTAAATTTATTGCGTTTTTGTTAATTTATTTTTTATAATTTGATATACATCCTTATGAACACAAATATAATAGTCGCTTTTAGCATTTTATCTAGATTGGAAATACAGTTTACTGTATAACATTCAAATAAATAATTAAGGAGATGTCACTGATTCGAAATGACCTACCCTTCGGGCGGCATAGTGTGCCCGACGCGAACGGGCAGAAGACATTGACGGTTTTATAAATTTTCATACATTTTCCAACTATTGTAAATTTGTATGTAATTATTTGCTGTTTATAATTAATGTAAACTACATGTTAATTCTCTTCTTCTTTTCTTGGTGTGGTGTACAGTTTGGTCCTGCGCGACATTGCCCGCTATTTTTTATTTAACGTTAATCTCTACTTTTGAAAACTTACGATCGAAAATTATTTCATCATTGAGGAAATTTAATAAAGATAATTTTCGGCTTTTATCAACACTAATATAATAAAGTGGAAAAGTTTGGTTGTTTACACGCTTAGATATCTGGATCTACTGGTCCGATTTACTTATTTTTGGTTTTGTTTGAAAGCTACGTTTTTCAGAAGAATGTTATGGTGTACATATTAGTTAGGCTGAAATAACGACATAAGAATAATAATGAACGCCATCGATTCGCTTTAAGCGCGTGCGCAGCAAATTTAGTAAAATATATGTCAGTACATTGTATGGAAGAAATGTTCTCTATTATTATTTTCAAACCAAGGTCTGCGCAGCGGTATATCTATCTCTTATAATTAATTATTTTTTTGTCTCAAAATAAGATAATTTGTGACAAAAAATAATTGATTATTGCAAGATTGATTGATATTTTAACGTTTTTTATTTGTTAAAGATATAGAAACAATTATAAGTGGTATGTGAGCAAAGCCGCGAATGGGTCGCTAGTAATATAATAATTGTATATATGGTAGGAATTTTTATTAAAAAATCTAATCTTACTTTTTTGACATAGAAGTTAATGTTTATTATATTTCTGACTCAATTTATTTACAGATTTCTATAATAATAAAAAAAACTTATTCACTTACAGAGGTTGGTGAGTACTGATATAATCCATGTAGTCAGAGACACTGCATCGGCATTAGCTGCTTTAATAATGCCATAAATGTATGTAACTTTAGCTGATCCACTCAAAGGTGTACACAAAGGCTAAAAATTTTAAGCAAACTTCTATAGTCAAAAACATAGCATACCTAAATATTAAGAAAGTTTGTTTATTTTAGCTTTAAGCCATATCCTGCACATTGCAGGGTAAGCAGATGGAACCTAGTGTAAGAATGCTGATAATATTAAATGCCTCATTTCTTTCGAGTGACCCTCAATCAAGCCCACAATCTATCACAATTACAGTGACGCACTTGTATGCTCGTGCCAGGTTGGTGATGGTTTGGTCACTTCACTTCACATATTCTACCAATTTTTCAAAGTATTGTGCATTGAGTGGTAAAACTTTATATCGCTTTTGCCTCAGTACGAAAGTGAAGAAATTAAAATATCAATAAATTATATTTCATTCCCTGAGTCATCAAAACCTCAACTATTGATCTACAGTCACACATTTGTGCCCTTGTGCCACAAGCTGATATTTTTTTACTTGTTACAACTCATTTACATTGTTAGCATTTCTGTTAGATTTTGAGAAATTATGTTATCCAAAGACATATAATCCAATATTGGCAAGAGATAATACTATTTCAGAAGGTGAGGGATTGCTTCTATGCAATTTTATGTAGTTACTTAAGTGTGTTAACTTTTGTTTTAAAATGTCTGTTGTTTTAAAATATTAGGAATAGTTGTCATAAAGTATAAGTTCCAAAATGTTATAAATAATTATTAACTGTTCAATGCTTACCACAAGATATGAAAGAATTTCTTTTGGCAATATTCCTAACGCAAATCCTATACTTGTTGTGAAATAAGCAAGTGATGTAACAAGCACAATAGGTGCAGCTAGATAACCCTTAAATTTCAATACATAATACACAAGCACATAAATTTGTAGTAAAATTATGGGATATTCCATATACGTCATGACACTATAATTGTTTGTATAATTATAAAGGGTCATTATTGTAAACCTGAAATAAAACAATATTAAAAATTTACTTGAGTTATAATTTGAAAACATCTTCAAGCTGGTTATATGTTGTATAGCTACTCAAAACTTATATTAGTATTTTCTAATAGTGATATATGTTTGAAAACATACCCTGTAATTTCCATGAGCATAGCTTGTAAATATATTCCTTCCGCTGATTGTTTCTTTCTGATATAGATAATTTGTGGCACTTTTAGGAATAAACATGATAAAACTGTTAAGGTACTGATAGCATTTGCCACTATCTGCACCGTTTGCGAGTCCATGTTGAATGTATCCTGAAATCAATTATAGCAGTACTTTAACATTATAAACGAAACAAGGTCAGAGAGGTAATTGGAAAGAAAATTGTTCTAAATAGATGTTGGCAGGGGTCTTCAGTTACCACTCAATTGTCCCGCCACTAAATTGTCAACAAACAAGGTCACATTAAATGATTGCGAACTAATTACGAATTAGAAGACTCGTGTTAATATCGATACATTTTCTTTTATAACACATACATTTATTTTATAAGAGAAAAACTGAAAACTAATATAATAAAATCAGAAGAATATTTATAATATTGCATTTAAGAAAATAGAATAACCTAACAGAAGTTATTATATCTCACCATTCTAACTTGTTTGTTTGATCTTGAAAATTACTTTGTCAAAACGAATTAATTAATTTTTAAAATAAATACATATAATTTTTGTAAACATTTCTTATTTCTCAAAGGCAAGCAACATTATTATACTCTAAAGAGAAAGGGATTTATTGTTCATAGGAATGATTGCCATTTTCAGTTTTAAATATTAGTGTCAAAAATAAAAGTTACAGAGAACAACAAAATAAATGTTAACATATTTTTTTATATTTTTAATATGTTATTTTTGTTATAAAGTATATCTATATTATTTAATTGATTTATAAATATATTTTGCAACAGCTTAAATAACTCAAATTTTAATTGTATTACTTAGTTACGATGTTTTCATGCAACTATCCAGTCGGCTATTTTAGATTTTACGATCTGAATGAAAATGATGAATGCATGTTGATTTCTGAAGACGTGTCATATTATAAAAGTACATATCAGATTACTCAATAAATTATTGCATCTGACAAAATAATGCTTATTTTTTTTTAAGTAAAAAGATATATATTTACTATTATTTATTAATGAGTATATAATAAAATATTAAAAGCATTACAATAATAATAATAATAAATGAATTATTAATAATTATTACGTAATTAAAGAGATTATGATAAATATAAACATTTTGATACTTCAATTGTTTATACGTTTGTGATTGCTCGGCAAACCCTCATAAACTCCAAGCTGGCAGTTCTCCTAAAATTGTTATTTTTAAAATATAAGCTTGGACATTATAATGCACGTTTATTTTAGTGGAATCTATGAACTACCCCTATTTATTTACAAAAATGGAATTCATAAATATGTGTTAATACGGACAATGAAAATTAGTGTAGAGTACTGATAAACAACTGAAGTAAAATGATGCTATGGTACCAACAATGATATATGTAAAGAATTAAAATTAAATACTTACTTACTTAGCTTTACGCTGTATTACTAGTGCGATGGGAAAAACAGTAATAATATTTATAACGTTTCCATTGTACTGAAACTGAATGCCATGGAAGTGATACAGCAAGAAGATTCAAAAAAATAGAATCCGAGAAAAATTCACGAACTAAATTTAGGTACTACGTAAATGTTTGATTGTAACTGGTTTAGATATTAAAAATTCATCACACGACCCATCCGTGAGATCACCTATTAGAAATATGTCTTAGATTCAGGACTACAGCCTGGACGACTCATTCATCTAATCTAAAAGCATAAATAATCATTGTCTTCAAACAGCGTCATTGCCATCTTTTACCATTTTGCTGGCAATGACGTCGCAATCAATGATGATTTTACGTAAAACACGTTGGAATTTTATCAAAACTCCTTCAAAGTACATGAAATGTGCTGGTAACAGATTTTGTTCAAAATGTCAATATAAGTATATATTAACGATTGCCGAAACATTTTAAATCTACAAGTAATGAATAAAGACATCAATGACGACGATTGATGTGCTAAAATTAGGAGAATGCAATTTAAGACTTATTTCTGAATTATTAAAGCTTCCGCGGCGGCCGTCGGGAGTATAAAGCTCTACATGCTAACATTATCATAACTCAAAATAAACAGTACGTTAGATAACGTCCTTTCATGGCAGTATTTAAAACAAAAGCTCGCTCGATCAATGACATTCTTATAAAATTTTAGTGCGATCGATTTTTGTATAGCTACACCTAAATTATAAACACGTTTTATTATTAAAAACTTTAAGTAAGTACTTATTTCATTAAAAACAGCAAAAAAAGTATTATAGTTTAATTACGAATATTTTTGAAAAGAAATTAGCTAAGAATACACCAAATCTCCACGAAAAATATTCAAATTTTTTAAGGTTTTTTTTTCTTAAAATATATTTTGTATACACTAAATCATTAAACTTGTCTAGACTACTTGTTTATTATTTAGTTAAATATTTAATATAATTTTCAACTTCTTAAAATAATTTACTATTAATGAGTAAACACAAGAAAATTGAAATATGTGCGTTTCGGAGAACTGTCAAAGCTTTTACAAACGTTTGGCTTCCATCTATACGCTTGTGAGCGCGATAATATTTTCCTGACACAGTTATTTCAGGTATTGCGTTAGGCTTGACATATTTAAAAACTATATTATAAGAAAACAAAGGAAGCTAAAAAATCGGTACATAATCAATAAATGTCAGTTTATTATTAGTTAAAAAAAGCATGAAAGAAGACATTTTCTATTATATTATTACTGTAAAAAATATAAGAAATAAATTTTATTTGCATACTAAAGTAAATTAATACATTTTTATGAATTTAATTTGCGTAATATAATAAACTTATACGCTAAAAATGGCTTTGAATTTTATTTATTCTGAATTGACAATAAAGTAATACATAAGAACAACTTTTTATTTTGCCAATTGCCATCCCCATGTATACATGTATGTTTTTTACCAGTTGATAGTGAATATTATTAAAATATCGGGCAGCAAAGTACATCTGTTCGGCACGAACTCATGAGTGAAACGCCAAAAGTGTAAACACGCGTTTGCCGCAGGCTCCCTTTGATCTTTGATCAAAAAACGACACTGGTCGCAACAAGCAAATAGCAACAAACAACAAGCTGTCGCAAGCCATCACAAGCCATGAAAACACGTTGATCTTTGTAGAAGCTCGGTAAATTTACAAACGTATAAACGGGCAACTAAAGGAAAACGGCAATGGCGGGAAACTAAATATTCACCAAAAACTTTTAAAATTGCTTGTAGATGGCGCTAGAGATGTCACATTTTCCCACAGAAAGAATATTTTTAATAGATAGAGAACTAATTTTAAGACGGTAATTTTTTGTGTTACAGTTCTTTATGTTAGTCAGTTTTTTATATTATGCAATTTTTGTAATATCACAAAAATAAATACAGCCCAATACGAATTATCATTTATCTTTATATATAGGTATTTAGGATATTTCAACTGTATACTGAGAAAAATATCTTTTTTGGTAACCTTGTATGTATTTAAATAAAAAAGATTCTATTTACTATTGTTAAGTGATGATAAACTATATTCTTGTGGAAATAGAAATAGCCAGAAATATTTTTGATGTCTATTATAAAGATATAGTGAGGTCATAAATATTTATTAAACTATTTTTTGGATTCCTTATCTCAAAAGGTAAAAACGGATCCCTTGTAGGATCACTTTGTTGCCAGGGAATTTAAGTCTGTCTACTTTTATAATTTATATTTCTCATTGACATACTGTTATTACTGTGATGGGTTTTATCGATTTTTCTCTTCACTGGTAGACATGACTGATGGAGTTGATCTGCATTCTCAATTATCGATCACCGTCTCGTAGTATTAACCCTAATCAGAAGCCTAGGACTGCTATTGACCTAACCTTCTTCTCTTGTCCGTAATTAATTCCACCTACGATAGTGATTATTTTCCAAACCTAATAGAATATCTAAATAAATCAAATAAATTAGCTTCACGCTGTATTTTGGACACAGCAGGGTAGGCAGAGAGAACCTAGTGCTAAGACACTCAGTTACCCACTTTCCGCCGAATCTGGAGGCATTGCGTGCTTGAGTAGCGGAACTCAACGCTGTGCTTTGCCTCGATACCAGAGCGAAGAAATGGAAATATGACTTTAAAAAAATATTTCATCTCCTCGAGTGGGGATCGAACCCACAACCAGTTGATTTTATAGTCACACTTCTGCTCATGCGCCACAAATGGCCTAGAATATCTGTTAGTAATAAACAACTTCCTGCTTCTAAACCTTATCTGCTTCTTATATTTAATTTAAAAAAGTTAACTGGAACGAGTACGAGAACGAACTCTGAGAATTACTTTGAGCATTAACGTAACGATGCGAAATTTATAAATTTGGTTTGGAAGAAGAAAAAACTTGCGTTGATTTTCGTGCATCCCTCAGACAAGGGACAGATGCCTCTTTGAGGAGTTGTCTGAGCAAATGTTGAGAGATTTCGCTGGTCACTTAACAATGTCGACAGTCTTAATTCCAATAATCCTTCTATTTGGCTTAATGATTTAGCAGACAAATTGGCTCCTACTTTTATTCCACCGCAAGACCTCCTTACATCCACACTGGTCGAATCTATACAGGGAACGAATTTTCCTTTGAAGGAATCAAAAACGTCTTAGTAGATTAAAAACACACTAACTAGTCCAGATGAAAATGCTGTCTATTATTCTTTCATTATTAGACTTAAAGAAAAGAGTAATCTCATCTTGTTACATCTAATCTTTACTTATAATAAAATTGTAACAGATTGGTGTCTGTACATTAAGGGTATATAAGAAAAAAAGTTATTGGGTACTTTTATTATTAATGTAGTGGGTAGGTAGATTTTTTTAATTTTTTTGTTTGTTTGTTAACATATAGAGTTTGTTTTATTACAATCGGTTCATATTTAAAAAGTGACAATAGTTTAAAGTACTTAGTTTGATAAATTTGCTAATTGATATAATAGTTTTTTTATACAACTGTTTACTGAATTGGTTGAATATTTAGCTTTCAATTTGAATGATGATAAAACGCGATTTCAAGATTTAGGATGGTGATAACAGTTTACGCGGGAACAACTGTGCTTAACGTGCAAGCGTACTTACCGTTTACCCAAATATCGTAAAGCGAAATATTTTTCTTTAAATACAACAAATTTTGGGAGCAAAATTAAATAAATCCCAAATCCCCATCAATCCCCAAAAGATTTAAACTACTTGGTTGTGGGTTCGATCGTCAATCGAGAAATAAAATATTATTTTAAATTTAAGTTTCCATTTTCTTCACTTTGGTGTCGAGCAATGCGCGGCGTTGAGTTGTGCTATTCACCATGCAATGCTTCCAGGATAGGGCGGAAAGTGGAGAATGGAGTCTCTTAGCACTAGGTTCTCTCTATTTACTCTGCTAAGTGAGGAATACAGCGTGAAGCTAATATGATTTGAATTAACATTTTCATTTCATCAATTTGGTAACATTGCAAAGTGTGACGTTGAGTTCCGCCACTCAATACGCAATGCTTCGTAAACTCGCCTTGAGCATCCATGTACTCCTGTGCATCTGCCCAAGATCAGGGTCAGGGACTGTGTGAATGTGGTCTGGATGATTGAATAAATTATATGAAGTCTTTCCATATAAAGTTCGTCGTCCCTTTAATGCTCAATGTTTGTTAATGTTTGTGTTTAGTCCTCTATATAAATTATTCTATTCCTTCTGCCTATTCTGCTATGTGCGGAATACAGCGTGAAGATTAAGACAATTTTAGAATGTCCATATGTAGAAAGACTTGTAATATAACACACAATCAAATTGCAATATTTCAACCCGAAAGTAGTCGATGAGTCAGAAAAAAATGTTAAATGAGGATAATTACTTTATACCTAATATTAAGTGTTATCACTATTCAAGAGTCCGTAATGGAGGTGACGGAGGTGTAAGTCGCAATATATAGATGATACAAAAATAAATAACCTACCTAAACATGAAAACCCCAAAAAAACTTGGGTAAAAACTGTTATATTTATTTTTCCATAATTTATTAAGCAGAAATAATCTAGTATTGATAGGCTCTGTTTCCCATTTTCCGCCCAATTTTCGATAATTTGTGTTTTAAATTGCGGAATTTAATTCAATCTTCTCGCCAGAGCGAGGAAACAAAAAAAATAATTCACCCTACTATCGTTGCGTTTAATTATGGTCTTACTTAGTGTCTTTCTATAGTTTTAAATATATTATTGTTTAAATTATAACGTCTAGGTACATACATGTATACATAGTAAACAAAGGCATGGAGCTAAAGTGGGTCGATAGGAAATGCCTATGTAAAACGATTTTCTTTGATCTTGAAGTTAATGCCGTTTGCCCTATTGGACTTTACAGCATCAGGCTGGGTAGGGAAGAGGGTATTATGTCCCTGAGAAATTGCAAGTAATACGTGGCTGCTTGAAAAAATGCCGACGGCCGTCGGAGGGCGTCCGCAACGGGACTCGGATCTCGGCTTGCTACCGTCGCTCGGGCTAAATATATAAAACTAAAATCATACTGTATTTATGTTGTCAAACTAGTACCTAATAATAGTATTATTTATTGTTGTTACTAAGACAACGGTTTTTCTGAAAATAGATTTCCTAAATTATATTTCTTTTGGTTTCATTCAATCAATTAATTTAATCAAACGCAAAAATAATAAAAATATATAGGCACTAGATCAATTTTCACTGAACCATACACTTTAATAAATTAGTTTACTCACATTTTGGCTGTAAATGCATGTTCTTGGGAAAATCTAAGTAACTTAACTAATGACGCTCTCAAAACACAGCTAAATCATGTTCGGACTTTTACTGTGAGATTAAATACTTTAGTGACAAACACCAGTTTTTTGTCTTCGCTACAGCCCCTGAATTTTTTTGTCAAAAAAAAAATATATTTCTAAAAAATGATTTTAGTTTCGATGTTGTTTCGGACATTTATAGAGTGATAGTTTTAAATTATTGTATGAAATTATTGTACGAAAGGCCTATTAAAAACTAATATTAGGGGAAAAAAGCCGAATATTTTCCAATTTTCTTCAAAAAATCGATTTTATCCAATAAATCAAAAAATCCCATATTTCTGCTGAACCACTGAAAATTGCTGATGCATCATGTGCAGTAATGAAATAGATAGGTACTAATGGCCCTACCCATAGATAGTAACGGACAAAAGCGAAACAGATTTTATTATGAAAAAAGTCAAATATTGGGGATGAACGTTTTGTATGGATGTCAATTCCCGCAACGTATGCTGGCTAAATATTACGAGTCCATAAAAAGTCGCCTTCTCGCCAGAGCGAGGAAACAAAAAAAATAATTCACCCTACAATCATTGCGTTTAATTATGGTCTTACTTAGAGCCTTTCTATAATCTCAAATATATTATTGTTTAAATTATAACGTCTAGGTACATACATGTATACATAGTATACAAAGGCATGGAGCTAAAGCGGGTCGATAGGAAATGCCTATGTAAAACGATTCTCTTTGATCTTGAAGTTAATGCTGTTAGCCCTATCGGACTTTACAGCGACAGGGTGGGTAGGGAAGAGGGTATTCTGTCCCTGAGAAATTGCAAGTACTACGTGGCTGCCTGAAAAAGTGCCGACGGCCGTCGGAGGGCGTCCTCTCCGGGACTCGAATCTCGGCTTACTACCGTCGCTCGGGCTAAATACATAAAACTAAAATCATACTGTATGTATGTTGTCAAACTAGTACTTAATAATAGTATTATTTATTGTTGTTATTAAGACAACGGTTTTTCTGAAAATAGATTTTCTAAATTATATTCCCTTTGGTTTCATTCAATCAATTAATTTAATCAAACACAAAAATAATAAAAATATATAGGCACTAGATCAATTTTCACTGAACCATACACTTTAATAAATTAGTTTACTCACATTTTGGCTGTAAATGCATGTTCTTGGGAAAATCTAAGTAACTTAACTAATGACGCTCTCAAAACACAGCTAAATCATGTTCGGACTTTTACTGTGAGATTAAATACTTTAGTGACAAACACGAGTTTTTTGTCTTCGCTACAGCCCCTGAATTTTTTTGTCAAAAAAAAAATATATTTCTAAAATATGATTTTAGTTTCGATCTTGTTTCGGACATTTATAGAGTGATAGTTTTAAATTATTATATGAAATTATTGTACGAAAGGCCTATTAAAAAGTAATATTAGGGGAAAAAAGCCGAATATTTTCCAATTTTCTTCAAAAAATCGATTTAATCCAATAAATCAAAAATTCCCATGTTTCTGCTGAGCCACTGAAAATTGCTAATGCATGTGCGGTAATGAAAGGGATAGGTACTAATGGCCCTACCCATAGATAGTAACGGAAAAAATCGATACAGATTTTATTACGAAAAAAGTCAAATATTGGGAATGAATATTTTGTATGGATGTCAACTCCCGCGATGTACACGAATGCTGGCTAAAACTTACGAGTCCAAAAAAAGTCTGCGATAGCATATGTATGTATCTCTATCTTCTTAGTATAACCTAACATTAACCATTTTTATTTGTAGATTAATAACTATACTTTTAAAGAAAACATTTTAAAATGTGGACGTAGCGGGATTTGAACCCGCGCCTAAAAAGTATTTTTCTTTCCTAAGTGTGGAACAACATTTTAGAATTGTAAAAAAATATTTTTACCATCATATCTCACCATCATCTCAAGCAGCGCTTTTAGTTCCAGGGGTCAGACACTCTACATTCCCAAAACCTCCGTTTCCTCTATAACTATATCCTTATAATTCCTTAATGCCGCACGAAATGCTACAGTGATTTTTTTACTTTAAAATAATAAAACTATGGAATGGCAGCTCCATTGGAAGTAAGACCGTCCCGGATATTTAAACGACGTCTTTAGCAGTACTATCTTGAAATTAATTCAAAAAGGGCAATATTATAAGTGTATATGTATTTATTTTTAATTGTTGTAACTTTGGGGAATACAGTATCGATGATACTGGACCCCTTCAAAAGCCTTATATAGTGAATTAACCGCTTATTTCTTTTTGGCCCCGCTAGTACTCACAATTCAAAGTTTTTATTAAAACGTTAGGTTATGTTTGTTTTTTATTTCTACAAGCCGTCAAGGATCCTAACGTATCTAGAATTGTATACATTTTCTTAATAAATATTTTCTATGTTTGAAATAATACTTTAAAAAATGTCAAGAACAAAATATTTATTACTTTAGAATTTGGGATCTGTCATTTTTATATGATTGTTCATTGTGTTTCTTTATTTCCGCGCCAATATATTGTAAAATATTTTGTGATATTAAAATGAAGTGGGTATAAAGAGAAGCGAATCACTATGATTGAGGCCAGTCGTGGCGCAGTGGCACAAAGTGTGACTGTAAAACCGACTGGTTGTGGGTTCGATCCCCACTCGAGGGGATGAAATATTTAGTTATATTTATATTTCCATTTCTTCGCTCGGTGTCGAGGCAAATAATAAATAATATCATATAAGGTTATGGTCAATTGAAAAAAAAATCGAGCTTCTAAGGTAACGTTATCAAAAGTTACAAACACTTATGCATCGATTTTGCTGCATTTTTTATGAAATTCGCCGCGTAATCAAAATCTATAGGGTATTTCCCGTGGACGTTTTCCGTTTTTATTCCTGAAATTTGGCACAAAATTAACTTTACAATGCAAATGAAAGAATACTCCGAAATATGAAAATTTATAAGTACTTCATAGAAAAAAATAATTACAAACATTTTTTTTTTATACAAAATGAGTGAATTCGCAGAATATTTTTCATACAACATTTGTATGTTGGAGTTGTATGAAAGTGGGCGGTGCACTAAGTGTAATATTTAGTAAATATTATATTTAACGCACCGCCCACTGTAATACTAAAGATATATACATAAATATGACGTACACACAAGCATACATATACAAATATAAACTAGTTGCTTACTCTGTGACATGGACTATATAGACAAAAGAAATAGACGACGTGATTTATTCAGGTTTCAGTAAAGGATTTGATCTAGTACCTACTTCGATCCTTTTAAAATTCTCGGTATATGGTTTATCGGGCTCGGTACTGCGATATATAGAGTCATACTTAAGCTATAGATACTCTTATGTCATTGCAAATGGACATGAATCTGGTAAATTTAAAATAACATACTACATAAAGTTAGTCGAGGCCAGTCGTGGCGTAGCGGCACGAAGTGTGACTGTGAAACCGACTGGTTGTGGGTTCGATCCCCACTCGAAGAAATGAAATATTTACTTAGATTTATAATTCCATTTCTTCGCTATGGTGGCGAGGCTTAGCGCAGCATTGAGTCCTGCCACTCAACACGCAATGCCTCCAGAATTCAGCAGAAAGTGGGTAACGGAGTCTCTTAACACTAGGTTCCCCCTGCCTACCCTGCTGTGTGCGGGATACAGCGTGAAGCTGATTTATAAAGGTAGTCTGGGTACCTCAGGACTCGTTTTTACGGCCCTTGTTGTTTAATATTTTTATTAATGACCTGCCAAAATGCTTTGAGTATTCTACGTTATTCATGTTCGCGGATGACCTTAAGCTCTTAAAAACTATCAACGACTTGAACGATATAAGCTATTGACAAAATGATCCAACAAGACCATACCGTTTTTTTTGCACGTTAAACAAACGGTATGGTACTTAACGCTGAAAAATGTTATTGTATTACACCCATAATCATGTTAAAACTATTATCCAGTACTTTATCGCAGACTCACTATTAACAGCATCAAAGCGCGGTAGCGAGCCAGTAGTTAGTTAGACCTAGGCGTTATATACGGCGAAAAGTTGACCTTTACTCCACACACAGATAATATGATCACAAAAGCCTCAAAATGCTAGGTTTTGTTTTTAGAAACAGCAAAGCATTTCGAAATTATAATGCTTAAATAATATTATATAAAAACCAATATAGTAAGATGCACTTTAGAGCATGTTAGCGTGGTGTGGAGGCTACATTATGCGACACACTGCTTGCGAATAGAGAATCTGACATTCGCTCATTGTAGGGCCAAAGAAATCAATTCATTTAAAAAAAAATCTGGTATATTTCAAAATGCATACTCTAAATAACAGAGGAAAATTGTTAGACTTTAAAAAAATTAAATTAAATTAGCTTCACGCTATATCCCGCACACAGCAGGGTAGGCAGAGGGAACCTAGTGTAAGACACTCCGTTCCCCACTTTCTGCCGAATTTTGGAGGCATTGCGTGTTGGGTGGCAGAACTCAACGCCGCGCTTTGCCTCGACACCAGAGCGAAGAAATGGAAATATAAATTTAAGTAAATATTTCATCTCCTCGAGTGGGGATCGAACCCCCAAACCAGTCGGTTTTCAGTCACACTTTGTGCCACTGCGCCACGACTGGCCTCTTTGTTATATTGTTAGACTTAAACTACTTTAAATATATAAATGTCTTGAGGGTACAAACGATAATCCATATATAATATCCCAATTAAGATATAATGTCCCGTACCGGTATCCACGCAAGCCAATTGCTTCTAGTAAGACCTCTCTGTAAAACAATCTTGGGTAGGAACTCACCGATTTCACTACTATCTCTAATATTCAACGTCAATAAAAGAAGTCTTAGACCCATTTGGAGATACATTGTCAAAATATAAATTTAAAATAGTACGTCACATTTTAACGAAATAGATAATTTCGTTCAAGTTTAGACTTAATTTTATTTATAAATTGTTCATCGAATTAAAATGGTAGTTGAGTGTTTTTTTTTCTAATAATTTATTTAAATGTGTTTTGCATAAGTAACTTAAATTCTATTTTGTTTATTGAACTTGTAAACAAACTCAAATAATGAAAACCGTACAATTTGTTATTTTTGTATAATGTTGCACTTGAAATGATGGTGCATTTAGTCTTAAGTTTTATTTCCTATTTCTTTTCTTCGTGGTATGGTCCTTCATTAGTGGATCTACTAAATAAATAAATGAATAAAATAAAAACACAATAAAAAAAATAATTCATTAATCAATTTAGTAATGTAACAAGGTTATACATTTAAATAATGATTTCATTTTCAGCTTTACTCAGCTTTTTTAAAAAAAATATATAGAGTTTTGGAACGTCTGATATTTATAAGTAAATAATTCCATAGACGGGCAGCTTTAACTTTGTAACACAACTTTAAATTTGTAAATTTTTTGTAAGTTGATTTTCCCGTTGACCTACAATCCTGGAATTAGCACGGACGCCTCGGTAAGCGAGTCCGACTGGCACTTCGCTTAAAATTCGCCACATAATCTAAACCTATAGGGTACTTTCTACTTACCTACAATTATAAACTTTAGTAAGAAGAGAGAACTATCTACTAATTTATTTACAACCTAGAAAGATAGCTACCTAGCTACGTTTTATTCAACAATGTATACAAAGTAGACGTACGAAAGTGACCGGGATAGTTATTGTCTATTTGAGTTTTTGATCTTCAAACAGCTTACGTCATAAAGCCGGCTAGCTGCCGCCGAGTCGCCAACCCTGGTGTGAAATTCGTGTGGATTATTGCGCAAGGATTTCTTTTCCTCAACGGCGCATCTCAACCCCATACCAAGAAGTCTCCCTCCACACCCTAGCAACTGATCGGCACCTACCATCTAAATAAGCCAAGATTAAAATGTATTTAAGTAAAAAGACAGTGAAGGAATATATGAGACTTACACAAACGCACACACCTTTTAGATGAAGTTTTAATAATATAGTTTTTATAATTTTACATCGGTGTCTTATTGGACTCGTGTGTTTTATATATTTTTGTGAGCATAACCTAATTATACATAAATAATGATAAAGAACTGATGATTTCTGACATAGAGCTTTAAATATATGGTGACCAGGTTCATGAGAAAATGTAAGTAATCTGTTTTAAACATTTTATTCATAAGGTTTCGATCTGAATGCATATACATATATTACACAGAACGTGAGCGAAATTTATAACCTATTTGAGTAAACTAAATGTGAGTGATGAAGTTAGTAAATAAATTGTTTACAAAATGAACGATACCATTTACTTTCAATATTATTAGTTATTTAATTTATCTAATGAAATATAGGAAAGCTATATTTTATCAAAGAATTTTACTTAAATACATTTTACTAACATATATGATATCTATTTTTCTATTTAAATTTGTCACTTATTATTCACATTAATATTAATAATAAACCTTTAAGTAAGTTTTGCTTTATTGTGTTACAAAACTGTATAAGTATATTTTAGTTTATTTTATAATTTCTTTATGCATATTTTTGACAAAAAAATAGTTAAATAAGAATAGATAACAGAGTTAAATACCACTATTCAAATTTAAAATATGATTCCGCAAACACTTTTAACCGCTACCGGCGCGGCGGCTCAAAAATCTGCATACTCCAATCGAGAGAGTAAAATACCAATATGTTCAGAAAAATATAATGATATTTCTCTCCGTAAAGAGATCCTTTTTGAACAATTTAAGATGTTTTATAAACAATTCAGAGGTAGGTCGACATCTGGCAATATAACGGGAATGCGTCACTATCCAATAAAATAGGTTAATAAAGGTTAGAGTAAAGATAATGAGTCATTATGCGCTGTGAATACAGGGAAATCTAATGTTTATGCCACTACAATAAGAGCTATTCACATGTCCCGAAAAATATTGGCATTTTTCGATTAACAAAATTTTCTAGTTTAAAAGAAAATAGTTGTTCAACAACCGTTCGTATCATGTGTCATATATTGTTCTCAAGTGAAATACATACGTTTTTACAATAGAGGTGTGTTTTTCAAGTATGTATACGTTAAGATGAACAATATGTATATTTTGTGTTCTCCGTTTTTATATAAAGACTAGCGACCCCGCTCACGTCTCTAAACTGCACCATTATTTATTACGATCATGCTGTAAGTGTATTACTACTCTACATCACAGTATTCTGTTTTTTTGGCTTCACACTGTATCCTGCAGATAGACAACAGGACGCACAGAAGGAGTCTAATGTTGGAGCACTCCGTTCCCATTAGGACATTTCCACGTCTCTCCTTGTTGAGTGGCGAAACTCAACGCCCCGCTTTGTCTCGTTACCAGAGCAAATCATTAATTGGAAATATTTCAAAGCCACAACCGTCGCGTTTCCAGACACACGCTTTTGCCCCAACGCCACGACGGTCTCGTATACCTAGAATTACTAATTAGCATATAAAATTATTTTTTATTAATATGTAGATGCATACTTATGTAGAAAACGTATCAAAATTTGAACGCAGCGGGATTCGAACACGCGCCTCCTGGAAACCGAAAAGGACGGTTTTCTCAATAAGTATTTTTCTTTCTTAACTATGGAATAACACTTTAAAAAATGTTTAAAAATGTAGATACATACTTAACAACTTTTATTTCGTTACTTTCGTCGCATATTCAAAGTCAAAGTTAAATAATTTTATTCAAAACTAGTACCCCGTAGTGGAATATACGAATGTTCATTTAAGTGTATTTAAGAAAAAACCGACTAAACGCGAGTTCTACTCACCCACCCAGGGTTCTGTACCAACTTCAGGATTGTGGTTGGGAAATGCCTTATAGATGTTTGATCATGCAGCGAATAAAGTTAACAAACACACACACATACACATATATACATTGAAGAGCTGATGGTCCCATTTAGTGTGAAAGGAACTACAAATATAAGCGTATTATTATTTTTTCTATGAAATATTTTTTTTTCTCTTTAGACTTTTCCTTTTTTTGTATTGTAAAATATTACTTCGTCCTAAATATCATAACTGTAGGTCTACGGGAAATAGTTTGATTGCATGGTGAACTTCCCACAAAAATAAGCAAAAACTGACAAAATGATTGCGTTGTATAAGAAGCCTAATTTTTATGCTCCAAGGAACTGTGAACCTGAATATCTGATATTAATTTCAAATTAATATTGTAACTGTTATCTCAAACACCTTTTAAAATATTATTTAATAAATAATGCCTTGGCTCGTGATGTGTCTAGTGATTAGAACCGTCTATAGTTGTGATCGTGAAAAACCCAAAATCTTTTAGAGATTCAGAGGTAACAGTATTAAGAACTTTATATTATGCCATTAGAAGGTATCGCTTTAATAAGATATTTGCCATCAGAAGTTGTTCTTGTGTCAGTTATTTAGATAACTGGAAACTCGACAATATGACATTGTCATAACTCGAAGCTCGTCCGAAGAAAAGCCAAGAGCGCGTCCTATCTTCCTCTCCACTATAACTGCGAACTAGTTATAATAAAAGGAAGAAAGAGTACGGGCACCTCCCCGCCCTACACCGTGAATTCCTACCAGACTGCGGCTGCAACAGTCTTAATGAACTCTCCGGGACGTTTGTGTGTGATCAGTCTGAAGGTACTTGTTACGCTTGTTTATATTAAGATTATTATATTAGAATTGTGATTCGTGATGTTGATTGATTTGTGAGATCAATATAAGTCGTTGGAACGAACGCACTACCGCAAGGCGGCCGATATGTTAAATAAACGCACGGCACACACCCCACAGTCGTGTCTCGAACCGTAGGCGGACACTACTACATACACCAGAGTTCCAGGACATAAAATAGCACCACACACCCGTATGAGACGAGCGGACACTACTACATACACCGGAGCTGGGACATAAAATAGCACCCCACACCTACTAGTCGTATACCAAGTCGTAGAAATGGTATATCAATATATCAATGGCTAACGCCATACAAGCACAGCTTACGTACCGCGAGCGTACTGCGAGACGGCATCAGCCAAGACATAGTTAATGTCACTGCAACAGTTCGCATAAGCCCATCACGTCAGCTTCCGCGACGTCAAGCAACATTCAATATTATAACATTGGTCAAAGATAACTTTAATCTATAATATGTGTCGCTCCTGCACATATAATTCCTTTATAAGGAATTCGATACTAAAAGATCGTGCCATCATAGACTTCGAATTATCATATTATATTCATTATACAATTGGTACGAGTCTTTATGTGCATCATATTTATTAGTACCGTAGTACTTTAGAGTTCGACTCGACCGCTGCCTTCCAGCATCACCACCACCTATATATACAGAACGACGGTTGCGACATTCGGGACGACAATACACGAACTCGTCTCGATTAATATGGTATCAAAAATATATAGTTTGTATTATTCATAATTAACTATGTTATTTATGTGTATTGCCATGCATATTTTATTTTATTTATTTATTTATTTTTAACTTATACCCGAGGTACATACTGTTACATTCAACCCCCTAAATTCTATGGAGTTCATCGAAATAGAATTTACATTCACATATTTATATATTTAATTATTTATTTATTACCAACCCCCAGACTGGGCAACCCCCCAACCTCACTATGCTTTATTTTGACATTCCCCAAACATAAATATTCCTTATACTGTAAACCTCCTCTATCTCATTCCATTTCACGGACAACAAATTGTAGGCGTATGCCTATTTGTATATATATATTAATACAAAGCCGTTTGACCATCCTGGTCACGGCACCAAATTGTAACTGTTATCTCAAACACCTTTTAAAATATTATTTAATAAATAATGCCTTGGCTCGTGATGTGTCTAGTGATTAGAACCGTCTATAGTTGTGATCGTGAAAAACCCAAAATCTTTTAGAGATTCAGAGGTAACAGTATTAAGAACTTTATATTATGCCATTAGAAGGTATCGCTTTAATAAGATATTTGCCATCAGAAGTTGTTCTTGTGTCAGTTATTTAGATAACTGGAAACTCGACAATATGACATTGTCATAACTCGAAGCTCGTCCGAAGAAAAGCCAAGAGCGCGTCCTATCTTCCTCTCCACTATAACTGCGAACTAGTTATAATAAAAGGAAGAAAGAGTACGGGCACCTCCCCGCCCTACACCGTGAATTCCTACCAGACTGCGGCTGCAACAGTCTTAATGAACTCTCCGGGACGTTTGTGTGTGATCAGTCTGAAGGTACTTGTTACGCTTGTTTATATTAAGATTATTATATTAGAATTGTGATTCGTGATGTTGATTGATTTGTGAGATCAATATAAGTCGTTGGAACGAACGCACTACCGCAAGGCGGCCGATATGTTAAATAAACGCACGGCACACACCCCACAGTCGTGTCTCGAACCGTAGGCGGACACTACTACATACACCAGAGTTCCAGGACATAAAATAGCACCACACACCCGTATGAGACGAGCGGACACTACTACATACACCGGAGCTGGGACATAAAATAGCACCCCACACCTACTAGTCGTATACCAAGTCGTAGAAATGGTATATCAATATATCAATGGCTAACGCCATACAAGCACAGCTTACGTACCGCGAGCGTACTGCGAGACGGCATCAGCCAAGACATAGTTAATGTCACTGCAACAGTTCGCATAAGCCCATCACGTCAGCTTCCGCGACGTCAAGCAACATTCAATATTATAACATTGGTCAAAGATAACTTTAATCTATAATATGTGTCGCTCCTGCACATATAATTCCTTTATAAGGAATTCGATACTAAAAGATCGTGCCATCATAGACTTCGAATTATCATATTATATTCATTATACAATTGGTACGAGTCTTTATGTGCATCATATTTATTAGTACCGTAGTACTTTAGAGTTCGACTCGACCGCTGCCTTCCAGCATCACCACCACCTATATATACAGAACGACGGTTGCGACATTCGGGACGACAATACACGAACTCGTCTCGATTAATATGGTATCAAAAATATATAGTTTGTATTATTCATAATTAACTATGTTATTTATGTGTATTGCCATGCATATTTTATTTTATTTATTTATTTATTTTTAACTTATACCCGAGGTACATACTGTTACAATATCTCAACTCAATCTCAAGTAAAATTATCTTGACAGACGGACTGACGGACAACAAAGTGATCCTACAAGGGATCCTAAAATAGTCAATAGTATTGTATCATACGGAAAAATTGTCGAAACTAGTTCGAGGTTCCACTGTCACTGTTTCCCGAACGAATCAATGTATCAAATCGAATTGAATCAATCTGGGTAAGATTGGCTGTACCTACTTGAGATAAATATTTCTTATGTATATGATTTTGAGAAATTTAATTTCTGTATAATAAATTAACGTAATGCACAATAAATACGTACCATAACATAATATGACCTGTGACGATAAAAATAATTGAGCTTCACTTGTGACTTAATTTGAGTGCGTGTGACTTTATTTTTCCTACCAAAAACTACATACAATATGAGGTTGAATACGGCGTACTACAAGTTTGTTTAGGCTTTAAGTTATTACGATGCCAAAATATTCATTTGTATTCAGTAGTTTTCAGTATTTCAAGGGGGATAGGGTTCCGTACCTTTTGAGTAAAAAAGGAACCCTTATACGCATACAATGCACGCATACAACGCGGCCCGCCGCCGGTCGAATACTAGTGGCCTGTCGACAGCAAAAATAATACTCTCGTACATTCGAAAAATATTGGATTCTATCCCAGAATAAAACCAAAAAAAAAATGTTTGAAACTTCTGGCGGCCGGCCCACCGATCTGATCATGATTTGCCTGAGTGACCCCTAGTCTCCATAAGTCTGTGCAACCATCCCTATAAGATCTCTTTGTTTGCCGTCCGTATATCTGTCTGTCTGTCAAGGGCCTGTATCTCAGGAACACTTGGTGATATCGAATTTAAACTCAAACCATATGGCTTTCGTCGTGTTGTAATATGTGTTTGCATTGCACTCATATAATTATTTCTGAAGTTAACATATTGATGATTGATATTGATGTTGAATTATTTTTGATTGTTTTATATGTTACTGTAATTACTATGTTAATGTAATTTTGTGCTTTATCAACGATCAGTTTAGTAATTTTTGTGTTATTTATAGAGATTTAAACAAAAAAAGGTAACTTAGGTTTTTTTTACCAATTTCAGGATTTTAGGTCGACGACATGTGCAATTTATAAAAATTGACACTTATTTTATAAGAAAATAGATGCAATAATAAGTTTGCAATAATTTTTATCTATAATATAAATTTTCATTATTTTTCTTTTATTGGTTTTTTTTTCTTTAATTGTATTTAAGCTCGCACTTAATAATTATTTTAGAACGAAATTACGTCTACAGTCTACGGGATAGGTCAGGCCTCGTCATAGATCTACGGAAAATAGTCTATAGATTTTGATTATTACGCGTCAAATAAAGTTGACACACTTTTCTAACACCCACTAACTAGAAATGAACTAACTACAAATATAATTTTGCATAAATGTTTTTTTTACTTATAAATTTAATAATACTTATAAATTTTGACTTTTCGGATATTTTCTTTATCTGTGTATTCTCATTTCCTTCCAAATGTCCTAACCGTGGGTACACGGGAAGTACCAAAAACGATATAGAAAATAGAATGCATCAAAAACGATGCCTAAATGCTCGTATAATTTGATTGTTTGCACCAATGGACCGTAGACCTGAATATTTGATATTAATTTCAACTTGATACTCCCACGTGATGTTTAGATAAATGGTCTTGACAGACAGACAGACAGACAACAAAGTGATCCTATAAGGGTTCCCTTTTGACGTGTGCAACCCTAAAAATATGATAATTATTGTTTATTAACATATTTTATGACATATTTTAACTATCTGATAAGTATAATTTTAAGTATAATAACGTAAACACACTACTAAAACATACTACTAACCGTTGCCGATCTGCCGATTTCCATTCTCAAAAAACATACTAAAACAAGTAAGGGTTATCTCTTGTTCTATTTTACGCGATTCAACATCGCCGCTATTACCTACGACTCGATTTCTTGAATGAGGCGTACGGCGTTATTTGTTAATAAATATTTTTATTTAAAAAAAACGATTTTATTTTAATTGTATTAGATTTTCATAGAGCAGATAAAACTGTGGTGTTATTGTGGTATAGTGGTGACGATAAGAGCACTCTGTATACTAGCGACCACGCTATTCAGTAGTTTAACTACTGATTTTTTTTAATACACAGAATTACGTTTTAACCGACTTAAAAAAATGAGGTTATGTTTGATATATACACCAATATCTCGCTTTGCGTCGGGAGTACGTTCCAAAAAAAAAACGCGACGCAAAGTGAAAATAGATTTTCTATAGCAAACCATTTAATGATCGAGGATAGGCTTACGAAAATGCTACCTTTTAAAAATAAAATTGAACTAATTTTGTCTTCAAGCTGATAGATTTTTTTGTATTTTTGGCAATTTTACCAGAAGCGCCCTTTTCCCTCATATTTGGGTAAAAGAATACAAATATATGTAGAAAAGAATATAACTCTGCCAATAAATAAATTGGGGAAATATTTCTTTCTATCTTTTTTGTTACCAGAAACACCACATTAAACTTTATATACGTAAATTAGTTATTCTCTTTTTAAAAAAGCACAACACACTACATTACCTCACACACCGTAATTAAACTGATCTCTAAAACACAAATCATCAACAAAACAAAGTAAAAATGTAACGACGCACAGTAAAAATCAGTAAAAATTAAGCAGCGACGCAACTTCGAAAAAAACGCAAAACGAAACGACGCAAAGCGAAGTATTAGTGTATGTATGTTATATTGTTGGAATTGAATAATATTTGTGTAAATCATCCATTTAGGCTTCGAAGCACGCACGTGTGATTATTTTGGTAAGTGTATGGTTGTATGTTTGTAAAATAAGTCTTTGTAAAATAAGTCTAAATGTCTAAAAGTCTTGTTTTCGTTTTCTGTCCCTCTGACCCTCTGTCCCTCTGTCCCTCTGTCCCTCTGTCCCTCTGTCCCTCTGTCCCTCTGCCCCTCTGTCCCTCTATCCCTCTGTCTTTCTGTCCCTCTGTCCCTCTGTCCCTCTATCCCTCTGTCTTTCTGTCCCTCTATCCCTCTGTCCCTTTGTACGCCAGTCGGTCTATCTGTCCACATTTATTATTTATTTGTTTTTCCTAAGTGTGGTAAAAAACGTTAAAAAAATGTTTAAAAGTATTTAAAAAATAAAATTCTCTCTTTTGTCGAACGATAATTCTAAGCAATTTATCTTTGGGTAGCGGAAATTTATAACAATCTTAAATAGTCGCAAAAAGCGTATACGTATGACTTAGTTGGTCAGAGTCAGTGGTAGGTGGTTAATCGCTTCACTCTATTAAAAGATATACGTATTAAAAAATTTCAAGAAGTCTATATTTGAGATAGTAATGTAACGCTATCTATCGATTCCAATTTTAGTTCCGGTTCCGGCTGTTCCTTTTATGTCAAGACCATTTTCTCGAGATCAGCTGGAGGTATTAAGCAGAGATGATAATCAAATATACAGGTCTTTCAGGCCTTGCAGCATAAACAAAATCATGCTTCTAATTCAACGCAATCAAAAGGAACATGTATTTATGCACAGATTTTGATGCAATTTACGTGAAACTCACCGCGTAATTAAAACCTCTATTATTACTTTCCTCTTTAAGTTTTTTACCCTGGTTATGGTCCAAGGTACTCGTTAAGATGATTTATACAAGCCCAAATTCGATGGAATTATGTAGCTTAGTTACTAGGTAATATGTACGTAAACCGCCATTTTGTACTAGCGACCATCTTGGATTTGAGTTTTTTTTTATGTATTGTATTCTACAAGTTAAGCCCTTTCATTTGATACCCATATTGGCTTGGTTGTTTTGAAATTTACAAGGCGCCTTTTTAATGCGACGGCCATATTGGATAAGAAGAAAACTTAATATATATGATTGCATAGTCATGAGTAACAAAGATACATATATGCCATATTTTAGCGCAATCAGACCATTGAAAAGGTGAGATTTAATTTCCAAGACTTGATTACAAACAAATATCGGGACAGGTGAAAGTAAATAAAAGTTTCTAAAATAAATAAAGATACCATAATTTTAAAACGTAACGTCTTCGCCGTCGCAGCCCGCGACCCGCGCGCCCTGACCACGACCGGATGTCACCGGGCGATCGAGGCGCTTACTTAACTATTTATAGTACCTAATTACCTATGAACTATATTAATATTACGAAATGAGTTAATCTCAGAAACTACTTTGTATTTAAATCAAACATACTAACGACATAGAAATTATTATTTACAAAAAAATAATAGTATTTTTAATTTGAAATTTGATCATAGAAACAAATAAAAAATATGACGAGAGAAAGGAACACGTAATAATAACACAATAACAATTTGGAGTGTTGGCGTCGCTGAAATTAAATAAGTGCTTAGGCCGGAACAGTTTAAAACTCCAAATTTTTCATATTGGATTTGTGGCGAAATTAACGAACGCGTACAAACTGGACAAAATTGTTGGGGAACTTGCGATGACCCATTCGTGTTCCGGAACAGCTAAGCTGGTCTAGCAAACAAACAAACTCTTCCGTTTTATTATTTATTAGCAGTATAGATTGTATTAAAATAGTCACCAGACTATTATTCTGGGATCAAGCTTAAATAAAGAAAATTAAGTCCATGATGGTAGAGTTGCTTGCAGCGACCCCTGCCAGCCGTTTTGAGGGCTACAACGTTCAACTCGCAACGTGTACCTTGCGAGAGTGGACTCCGATAAAAATAAATATAAAACTCCGCGTTAAAAGAAACATAAAAAAATAACGGAACCGGGTGCACAAAACTAAAAAAAAAATGAAGGAAAAGGAAGAAATTCATTAGGATTAGCAGTCGGGATGCGGGACCCAATTAAATTTTACAGGCCTCCTCGTGAAGATCTAATTGGTTGAAGAATATTTTCTTTCCTTTTTAGTTTACTGCAGTCGGCTTGAAACAGTTTTAAGCTTAGGCCATTAGAGAAATATAAAAAGAAATATTTTTAAAAAATACTACAAATCATAGGATAAATAGATAGGATAGTATAATAAAATAAATATATGAGAAGTTGATGAGAGGCCAGTCGTGGCGCAGCGGCAGAAAGTCAGACTGTAAAACCGACTGGTTGTGGGTTCGATCCCCACTCGAGGAGATGAAATATTTACTTAAATTTATATTTCCGTTTCTTCGCTCCGGTGTCGAGGCTAAGCGCGGCGTTGAGTTCTGCCACTTAACATGCAATACCCTCAGAATTCGGCAGAAAGTAGGAACGGAGTGCCTTAACACTAGGTTCCCTCTGCCTACCCTGCTGTGTGCGGTACATTTGGTATCTACAACGCCACATAGGTACAAGCAAACACAACATATGTACATACAAACCTACTCACATTACCCTTATTTGAGTTGTGCAATCGAGGAAAACGAACGCAATTCAGTTTATTAAATAAATAATCGCGTAGGTTATTATCGAAACTAGTGATTTTTTTTACAGCGAGAGAAATTTAATATTAACCAACATCTAATTGGCCAATTTACGGCCAATTAACGGCCTGTGCCATATGATAGTTTTACAATAATCAATCAAAATATCCGGACTCTATTATAATATAATATACATTGTCTGATTATAGTAGACTGGTTAAAAAATATTTATATCTAAAAAATCGTTTTTAAATTTACATGTATTAGCGTAATAAAAATAACAATTTAGCTTCTCTTCTTCTTCTCTTCTTCTCTCTCCTTTTTTGTTTCGATATTATTTCCAAGATAATGATTGTCGTTGTTTTATTTTCAGATTTTCAATCGACACAGGAACTCCATTTGGATAAAGCGGCAGCAACTGCCGCGTTTAATTTTCATCATTGTGGGTCTATCGGTACGTATTCAAACCCCAAAGTAATGTTAAGGTATTCAAAATATTTTTTACGTGATAACTAACAAAATATTCTTATAAATCGATAAACGCCGGCTGCACGCACGAAAAAGCATGTCTTAATGTCACTGTCATTTTCCGCCTGAGCCAAGCTTTCAAACGAGAGCGCGATAGAGAGGCTCGATCGGACTAAGCGTTTACGTTGTTACTTGCAGTTGACCTATATAACTTAAGGTAAAAAAAAATTAAATAACGGAAGTAAATAAATGTGAGTTTACCGAAAATATATATTTAAATAAAAAACATATATATATATATATATATATATATATATATATATATATATAATTTTCAATTAATTCGGTGATAAAAATTTAATGTAATTCATAAAAGTATGCAATTTTTCATCAATATTTTCTTAAGAAGTTATCAGGTGAAATTATAGTCCGTAAACCGTCTTCACAGACAGGATTTTTTCTTAAATAATCTATCTATGTTTCAGAATTGTTCACGTAGGCGGAATAATAACTATCTAACAGAATTATACAGATACTTCATACGCGTACCTCTAAAATTAGCTCTAATAGTATTACCGCGCAAAGCTCACGATGTATCGAACTTGAACACCGTACCGTTGTTCTACTTCAACAGTTTCGATTGCTAAGTAGTTGTTCTAGATCCTCAACAATTTATTGTATGTACCTATTAATAGTAGGTATATTATTCATTAAAATAAATTGTATCATTTGGAAATGTTAAATTATAATAACATTGAACAGTATACATTATTACATTGTCATTTATTACATTGATTTAACTCGATTGATTAATTCAACAAATGAGGCTGGTAGTGGCGCAGGGACACAGGTGTGTGACTGTAAACGCGACAGATTGTGGGTTCAATTACCACTCGAGGAAATGAAATCTTCATATTTTCATTTCTTAGCTCTGGTGTCCGTATTCCGCCACTCATCACGCAATGCCTCCAGAATTTGGCGAAAAATAGAGAGCGGAGAGTCTTAACCAGGCTCTCTCTGCCTACATGTTACATGCCGGATATAGTGTAAAGACGAAAAAACAAACAAAATATGTATATTCAAGTTAAAGCTATTATAAGGACTTTTCTTCATAAGGTAACCAGAGAATGTCTTATGATGCGATTTGTAAGAATGGGTTATATACAAAAAAATCAGTAATGCTAGGTTACTGAAAGCAATGTAGAGTATTAAAAATAAAAGAAAAATGTTGTATAAATATATATTGTATGTTATATAAATTGTTATTAATATTTTTTTCAGCTTCACTTTATATTTCGGATATAGCAGGATGGACAGAGGGAACCTAGAAATAAGATACTCCGTTCCCCACTTTCCGCTGAATTTTCGCGGCATTGCATGCTAAGTGGCGGAACTCGATGCCGCGCTTTTTGCCTTGATACCAGAGCGGCGAAATGAAAGTATTATTAAGCTCTAGTTAGCTTATAGAGTGAATTTGCACCCTTGGGAGTGAATTCTAAAAAAACCACGAAACACGTGTTAAATAAAATATTTTCAACAGTCTGAATTAAAATAATTTCTATTTTTTATAAAAATCGGTGGCGATTTAATAATACTTTTCCATATAAACTTTCAACCCCTTATTTGAACCTTTAGAGGGTGAAGTCTATAAACCTTGAAACACGTGTTAAATGAAATATTTTTAAGAGTGAATTTCAAATTTCATAAAAATTGGTGCCGATTTAATTTTTTTTCATACAAACTTTCAACCCCTATTTCTTCCCCTTAGGGTTAAAATTTTTTAAAATCCCTTCTTAATGGATGTCCAGATTATAAAAATAAACATCTGTCCACATTTTACGTTTCTACGCACAGCGGTTACGGCGCTGCGCGCATCTTACCTCAGTCAGTCAGTTACAAGTTAAGATATGACATATTATTAACAATTTGAAAAACTTCGATATGATTGATTAATGGCTTAAATTATTTTGTCTATGAAAATTAATTAAAAGTTTAGTTATATGTAGTTACTACAATGCACACAAAACCATATCAAAACGCTGGATTCAGAACTTTAATTTACTTGCAGACAAATTAAATTATTTAATAGCTCCGAACGGGCTCGATATATGTTAGTGGAATCGACATCGAGTTCCCGAGTTCTGGTAAAATTAATACCACTACGTGAAAACTATACCAACTCATTTAGCGACAATGGGAAGCGTTAGTGGTTATGAGATTAACCAGCTACCACTTCAAAGTTGGGGACACTCGATCAGACAGCTTTCTAACAACAAACTTATATACCTTCAATAAATAATATTTCAAGTTGACATATCTATTTCCATATTCCTTTGAGGCCAGTAGGGGCGCAGCGGCACAAAGTATGACTGTGGAACCGACTGGTTGTGGGTTCGATTCCCACTCGAGGAGATAAAATATTTACTTAAATTTATATTTCAATTTCTTCACTCTAGTGTCGAGGCAAAGCGCGGCGTTGAGTTCCGCCACGCAACACCCATTGCCTTCAGAATTCGGCAGAAAGTGGGAAACGGAGTGTCTTAACACTTGGTGCCCTCTGCCTACCTTGCTGTGTGCGGGATAAAGCGTGAAGCAGTAGACATTTTTTTTTGTTAATAGCATACATATAACACATATTTTTCTAATTTTAATCAACACCAATAATAAAGTAAACATTTCATATATACGGATATGAACACAGAACTGCAAAGTATTAGAGAAAATCATCGTTCTCACAAACAATACGATAGAAGAAATAATATGTACACGTTATACTGACTTTGACATAAATACATATATCTATACACATCATATTATCATAAATAGTACAAAATAAAAAAAAACGATAGTAATTAAAAAATCCAAATTAATAAATATTGATTAGCGCAAGATAAAAATAAACACAGCAAGGCTTCAGAGGTAGGGGTAGATGGATTTTTGATCTGAAACTACCCCCTTCAATCTGCGGCGGCGAGGGGCGTTTAATGATAAACTCACACTTCATAGCCACACAATATTCGCGGAAACGTGTAGTAGTGTGCGTGCTTGTAGCACCGCCCCGCGCGCCTGTACCTGCGCCTGCTCGTAGGCGCGGGTATCATTTGGGCAACGTTGCACCCCATTGCAAGCGCATTCGACGGCCGTCCGCTGCACTAACTAGCCGGCCCCGCGGAAACTAACTAGCGCCGCTCGCACTTTACTGTGAAGTGACAACAAGTGTTTCTATAAATAATTGTTTACTGAATTATTTGTTTTCCTTCAATATTTTAGCTGTATTTAAATTTAAAACTTTTACTTTTTTAAAGTAACTGAGATTGGTTTTTTTTTTGTAAAAATTTTTTAAAAAATTGCGAGGAGTGCATTTTTTTTTCATTTACAAAAGTTTATATTTTCGAAATGGGTGTTCTTTTAATTGTTGTCATTATAGCTACCGTAATATACGCTCGAATTAAATTGGGACCTATGTTCGACCCCTTCTACAACCGACGTAACAATTGGCGAGTAAGGAGACATCACCGTTAAATATCTCAAAATGTCAACAGGGACATCACCCCCCATGTCTGGGGTGGAAGCCCTTAATATTACCAGCGTCGCCAAGAAAACAATCTCGCCGGTGATATTAGATAATTCGTGGTCAAAGATGGCTCGACTGCTCTTCATGCTGTTGTGTTCAACGTTTGGATGTACCATGAACGGATTCTTTGTGTCTTCATTTTTTGTTGAACAGACGCTCAGACGCATTGGTAAGATATGAATAATTTTTTTAACATACAATGGCTCCTGTATTTACTTTGCAGGTTAGACAGAGAGAACCTGGGAAACTATTGTTAAGACACTTCCGTTCCACATTCTCGGACGAAGAAATATTAAATATTTCATTTCCGTTAGAGGGAATAGAACCCATAACATGTGCGACTATTCGCAGGCTTGGGCCTCTGAGCTACTACTGGCCACAACAGTCTTATAATTTAAATTTTCTTATAGCTTAAAATTATAATATATATATTAATAGCGACTGTGCAAAATTGATAATTATTTTGTTCTATGTAGTTAATATAATTTACAATATTTATGCTTCTTAATGTGATTAAATATATTTTTTTATTGGTTTTATATTACCCTATTATACATAAATGTACCTACTGTAAGTAATTAAAAATAATACGTGCCTGCGATTGTTACTGCTCTTAATTTTTATAAGTAAAGCATTATTAGTAATCTTAGTGTTTATACATATTGTTGCAATGATGAATTATGATATGTTACTATTTAAAATAGATGCAGAGCTCTCCGTTCTCTCTGGCTACCCTGTTAGGGGAATAGGCCTAAAGGGTAGAACTCTAAAAAACGATAGATGCCCAAATGGGATAGATGCTCCACTTTCTAAAAAAATTAAGAATACGTTTTTTAAATATATTCTGCATGCGCCTCTTATTTTTTTTAAACATAATTTTAAGAGCGAATGTATTTGCAGCGGATGCTAAAAATACTTGAAAATTTGCAATTTTATAAGTACCAATAGCTTACATTTTATTTTTATCATATTAAAATTTAAAAAGGCACCTATCGCAAGCAACCAATCAAAGCATAGATAGCCCTAAGGACTTCTACACTTCTATATACAAAGAGCGTCTTCAAAGTGTTTTATATTTATGTCGTGGCTATTTTAATATCTTCTATTAGACCAATATATTATATTATTAGATATATGCTGACAAAGACAAGTGTGTATTTATTTAATTCATGCCCTTACTGGCTGGCCAGAGAAGAGCATAAAAACTATAGGTTGGGAATAGTGCATATTGGATCCGTAACTCTACTTGGGAAGTATGACCTTAGAAAACACAGTATCAAGCCACTGGATACAGGTCACGTAAAAAGCACGAGGACTCCTGGAGAGCTGAGAAGCTGATGTCGGTGGAAGAGGTGAAAGAGGTATATAGATACCCGTAGCGCTTGACGCTCCGTTCTCTCTGACTACCCCGCAAGGGATATGAAGATAGTAGTAGTGGTAGTAATAGTAACTTCAAGTAACGCAAGTCTTGTAAACGATTCGGTTTAATTCGGCAGTAATTTTCAAAATAAATACAATCTAGGTTAAAAAAATGCAGAAGTAAGCCCACAAAATTACGTCATATTTATTTTTAAGTTATCTCATCTGGAAATCCCCTTGCAAGTACATTCCTCACGTATGCCGATGCCTTCATATCCAAGACCTCAAACATCTGTCAACCATACTGGCCTCTATTTGAAAGTTATTCTAGATTGGAGAGAAGCTGGTGAAAGATCCGCTATATGACACATGAAAGCATAAAAGCCAAATGATTAGAGAAAAAACAATGAGATGCAAAAAACAATTAAAGATGTGAATAACAGACCCGAATTAGAAAATCTGTTCACCACTGGAGTCAATAATTTATACTGACAAAAATTCAGCATACATAAATATTGATTAAACTAACGCTGTCCCTTTCTAATTATATATTAGTCATATTTTAATAAAACTTAGATTTATAATTAATACGTTTTGTTAATCGATAATAATCTAACTTAATTCACCACTGTAATGGTACCACCCTAATTTTTATTAAAGCCTTCCTTTACATATATCCGCAACTCGTTTATTGCGGGTCGTACCGAGAGAACTTCTGTTAAGATAAGTACCGCAACATTTTCAGATAAAAGAAGAAGAATGTCAATCTCTTGTCTTTCTTGAACTGAAATTACAAAAGAAAAAATAAAACTTTAGAAAGAGCAACACAACACAAATAAAGAAAGCAAGAAAGTCATTATTTTCGTAAAAATTACGGGAATGATAAAAAAATATATTTAAAAGTAAATTAAAGACAAGCATCAATAAAAAGACAATAATAGAATTATATTCTAACATAATTGTTAGTATTTAATAAAAACCTTTTAGACCTTTTAAAAAAATACAAATAATTTTAATAATTCTAAATTGCTAGGAGACACCATCGCACCTCGTAACTTTAGTTACATTTTTCGTTTACACTATATAAAGAGCATCTATCCCAGAAATCTGTAATTGGTAAACTAATTAATAATTCAACATAAAGGAATAAAGTAGCTAAATTCAAAGAAATTATACTTATAAAATATATATATTTGAGAAACTAGAAGGCTTTTTTCAAAAGGTGGGGCATATATCCTGTGTTTAGGAAACTCAATTTTAGAAAAAAGTCAACTTTAGAAAACAATCTTCCACAATATAAAATATTTTTACCTTTTATCTTTATATTATTAAAACATAATAGATTATGTATTAAGTAAATATAACTCTTCATATCAATCACCTTTGTTTTAGGTAACGTTTTTCTTGCCTGCGTCGGTTTGGCCGATATGCTTATAACAACGTGTATAATGCCAGTTTGTACGGTTATCTTGCTATCTGGTCAATGGGATAATCTCAACGTTTGCAAAACTCTGCAGTTTCTGGCTATAACTTCGACTTATTGCTATAGCTTTTACTTTCTGGTAAGTAATCTGACAATTGATGCAAAATTGGTCTAGGTCTGCACCGACTTCTAATGAATTGTTTTTAACATTTTTTCATTGTATTGTTATTTATTCAAAATAGCAACATACCAAATTTTGCCTGTAATCCTTACAGTAGTTAAGAGTTTAGAGTTAGGAGGGTAATATTCGGTTTCTATTGAAGATCTTTATAAAATTTAATCTGAATATGACTTGGATAGTCGTATTTGTTGTTTTTCAGAATTTTTGTGATATTATAAATTGTTATTGACAGTACAAAATAGACTATTAAATGAATGTAAGGTTTATTTTAAATTTCATAAGAATTTTTTTATCCTGATAGACCCCTTTAAAAGTATTTCGCGCCTGTAATTGTAATTATTTTACAGCTTGTTGCCGCTGATGACTACTACAGACTTCATTCTAATCAAGAGTACGAGGTCTTCATATCTATGCGAATCGAACTCATAACATCACTTATCTTTTTATTAAGTGGCGTCCTGGCTGCTTGTGGTGTTTTCTTGGGCTTGGATTACGACTACTGCAGGCGCGCACATTATGGTAATTTTTACTTCCGTATTACCACAACTATGGTGTTCCATGGGGTACCCGGCATTCTGACGATTATATGCATGATACTCACAGCAATTGAAATAAGGAGACGTGTACGACGACATGGTCACTACAAGAGATCTCAAATGTATGAACGAGACAACGCTATGAACGCCTCTAATATTGTCTCCTATCTTCTCTATGTAGGAACTTGGCTACCTTACATTATCATTGTCTACGAATACCCTGGTATATCTGATGATAAATATTACGGTGCGGCATGGATTGGATTAATCCGTTCCATTATTACTAGCTTCATATATGGAACAGTTAATCGCAGTTTCCGGCGGGCCTACGCTCATCTCTTTAATTACTGCTTCTGTAAGAGCTCTCTGTCTAATTCTTTCTCTGGACGCCACCGACGCACAATGGACTATAGGAAAGGCACTGGAGACATCAAAGTGCATATAATGCACCAGGCCGTGAATACTTGCAGCCCACAACGAGGAGCTCCTGCCATACGCGAGACTCAGGAATTGTGAGTGTTGGCATATTTTGAACTTCCGACCACACGACTATAAAGAAAACGGCATTAAAGTTTCAACATTCCCATTTCAAATCTATTATTAAAGTAGTTCGGAATCATTGGCGACATTCTGGCGTTAGAATATAATTACAAAAAAAAAATTGCTAACATTACCGAGACAAATATTAATTGAATTCGCATGAATTCATCATAATCTCTTTTAAAATATTTGGCTTTATCTTAATGTAGGCATTCTTATTTGATGTTTCTTATTAGAGTAACATATGAAGAATCATGGATAAAAATAAAAAAAAAATAAAAAAAAAAAACCCTCTAAATGGGGAATAAATGGAATACTTAACATTTTAAATGAGTAACTTATATTTTAGCCAAATCTGTTAGCTTAAATGGCTAAGTTAGTGATAAATAAGAAAAAAACTTCTATTTCGTCTGTTTCGATTAATAAAGTTACTTCAAAAATTAACCGTGAATATGTACCATCTTCATGTGTGTAGATCTGCAGATTCATAACTAATGAGTATAAATGTATTCATGTGTTATCTTTTATAGATAATATAGGATCATTTATTTCATTGCGTATACTAAATTGATATTACTTTTGAAAATTTTAACTGTAAGCGTAGTGTTCTTAAATGATGATATAATGTATTAACGTAATTCAATTTATCTATATGTTGCCGTCATATCTTAGGTAATTAGTATAACATTATGAACAATAGTTTTCTCATTATATGTATTTTTTTTGGTTATTATTTTAAGCACTAGGCAGAAGACACGCGCAAATTTATTTAAATATTTTTTAGTTGAGGAACAAAGGGTAAAGAAGGGAACATAGAGTTGTTTAGTATGTATAAACACGAACGAAAGAAACGTTTTGATATGAAAAACATTTTAAAGTACGTAATAAAATATATTTTTCCTAAAAACCTACATAAAATTATAAGATATATTTTTTAAAGAAAAGTTTAAATCGATCCTATCTAAATAAATATTTTTATATAACATTCTTTATACATTTATACATGTTTTCTTTTTATATTTTTTCATTGTTTTTGTAATACTTCCGTCCAGTGGATTTTTTAACCTTTTTTTATTTAAGTCTAGCATTTTTATATGACTTTCCCAAAAAAAACTATAAACGTCGGACTACATTGTACCTTGTAATTATTTTATAAAAATATAACTAAAATAGAAGGATATTTTTGCACGCAGATTGGAACAAAATCTACTTTTATACGATTGTTAAATGATAGAAGAATCTATTTTGATACCGATGGTTAAATGATAAGAGAGACTATTTTGATATGGAAAATGAAATTGAGAGTTTTAAGTCTATTTTTGTGATGTAATCACGTTTTGCTTCGTATGTAATTAAATTGCATTTTTATAAAGTCATATATATATATATATATATATTCTTCGTAGCCACATATTAAAGTAAGAGTAAATGTTGTGTTCTAATTATTACAATTGACGTAATTGAGTAGTGATTTATCTTAATGTTTATCTTAATAGATAGATCATTAATATACAGGATGGAAGTGTCAGCACCACTTTAAATCAAACCAATTTTAACTACTCTATAAAAGCCAAATACAATTTAAGCAATTCAATAAATGAAAAAGTGTTTTTTTTAAACAAAATAAATAGTAAAAATAGTCGTAAAATAAAACGCCATTTTTGAAAAACGACACACACAGATGTAAACCTATCAAACGGAAACCGCCGCATACGCCTCATTCTGAATTCGAGTCCTAAGTATTGGCGGCAAAGTTCAAAATTGTTTGACCTTTCTTTTCAGTCTTTTTGCAGTACTAACTGCGTCACACGAAATACAGTCATGTATAAACATCGTGAAACGAAAAAAATCGTACGTCTCAACTGTTGAGGTATCTTGATTAATTTCTTCAGGTATGAGTTTAAATTATTTTACTCTACATGCTGTTCCCGTAAAAGGAGCGCTGACGCATCCACCCTGTATACTCTTCCTAACGATTGCTTTGAACTTATGTGCGAATATTATACTTTTAAACTTTTAGGTAAATTTAATTTATACCTATTACGTACCTAGATTATCTTTTCATTCTGTAGAATAAAAAAGATTTTTTCTCTATATATGTTACATCCATATTAAATGTATATTTAGATTGTAAGGTATATTTAAATGAATAATCCTGTTCTGAACGGCAATCCAATGTTTTTGATGTTTTCAAATATATTCAATTAATAATGTTGAAGATCAAGTAACATCTACTGTGAATAACAGGATAGGAAACTTAAATATAAAAAATAAAAGTTTTCTGACTTGAAATAATTGAATATAAAATTAACTAAATCATGATTTGAGAAAAAGAAAAAAAAAATTTACAGGATTATTCATTGCATAAGTAAACTTAAATGTATTAAAAACTATGATGTATAACATTTCTTGGAACTATTGTAATCTTTAAAAAATAAAGTATTTTCAATCTATGGTTTTCTTTATTTTCTAAAAAATTTTTAAAGTCCCTTTTCTTCATGTTTGAATTTAAAATAATATTCATTGAAATAGTTTCTTGCAAGCTCTTTTGAATTGTTGAAAAAACACAAAGCTAGAAGTTATCTTTTGCTGAAATTAAATCAACAATTATTGCTTATAAAAAAACACATTTATATTATTTAAAATATATAATGGTTGCTTTCTTGCACAAAATTCGAATGATCATATTTCGACAAAATTTGATCTTTTAAATAAAATAACAACAATAATAAAACAAGTTACCTACATATTTAAATATGTCGAAGCACACAGTGACTAGACACACTAAGGTGAATGATTACATTAAAGTACTTTCGTTTTCATTTCTTGGCCAGACAAATTGCGCAAATAAACTTGCAACGCATTTAAAAAGTTGGCGGAAGGTGGAAAACGCACCGATTACATTAAATTCATTCGCCTCACTTCTAAAATTATTCCCAAAATTCTCCTGCTACTCTAATACTACTAATGTTACTAATTGCATACAAGTAAAACTATATTTAAAACTATAGCTTCACGCTATATCCCGCACACAGCAGGGTAGGCAGAGGGAACCTTGTGTTAAGACACTCCGTTCCTCACTTTTTGCCGAATTTTGGAGACATTGCGTGTTGAGTGGCAGAACTCAACGCCGCGCTTTTGCCTCGACACCAGAGCGAAGAAATGAAAATATACATTTAAGTAAATATTTCATCTCCTCGAGTGGGGATCGAACCCACAACCAGTAGGTTTTACAGTCACACTTCGTGCCGCTGCGCTACGACTGACCTCTTAATCATAAACAATTTAAAACTATACACGTATAACTTTTGGAGTCTGATCGAATCAGCCCTTTCTGGCAACTCAGCACAATCATTCTTTAGAATTACAGCTAGCGTGGTGTTGCAGAAACACTCTAGAGTGGGTGAACCTTGCTGTTCGTAGTATGTTTCCGCTAAGCGACGCACCATGTTCCCAATGAGGTGACAAAATGCAGACGAATACGGCGGTGAGTAGCAACGTTCGGTAAGTCATTTCGAAGTCGCAGCAAATGGGAGAAGGTGCTACAAATAGTTAATTGGAACACTAGATTAATTAAACGTGATGGATGGATAGAGATCTGATTGTGTTTTATTTTACTGAGGCCATGATAAGGAGCAATGATGTGACCGATTAAATAGGTAGCTGAGTCACCTTCTGAAATAGCGTAGCGGAAGGAAAGTATGGGTTGGATTGTCAAAACGTAGGTGTGATATTGTCTTCTAGAAGTGCGAGAGTAGCGATAAAATAAAAGGTCATTAACAAAAGACAACTCCGGGTTGTTTTCAAGTTAGAGATAAAAAAACTTTTGTTTGCTATTTTTTCATGAGTATCAGCTGATTTAAATGATCAAGTGAAAGGAGTTTTGAGAGAGGATTTGTAATTACAGGTAGTGAAAAATTTACAGTGTGCGATTTACTTTAAATTAACGAAGCAGTTATCTGGGTAAGTATGGTGATAAAAGAACGAATGAGGCTTGAAAGCTAATTAGCCATAGCATTTGGCGTTCTATTGTCTATTAGGTATTTTTTTAATATATATTTATATTAATTAAAAAAGAAGTAAAAATATTTTTATACGTATACGTAGGTTCAGTGATTTTTGTTACTCCGAGAAGTCGCTGGTGCCACATTCACAATATACTTACATTTATATGTCAAGATAGATATGATTTCCATAACGATAATAATAATAATCTTTATTTACAATGTAATACTTAAATAAGTACCTGATGATAATGCTTACTAACCGAACTAATTAATTTTGTATTCGTTCTATTTATTGATTTACTTTTGGTAATTTTCCCCATTCAAATTTGTTCAAACGTCATAGTGATAATGTACGACAGATCTGTTAGCAGTCACAATTATTTTTTTGACTTATTTGTAAAATGTTTAGACGTGGTAAGAACACAAAATTATTAAAAAAAATCAAGCATATACCATTGTTTTTTCTTTAAAGCTATTTTATTATTCGTTTTAGCGTTATTTTGGTCAACCCGGTAAGGATATCAGGTTATTATTACTAAAATATTATTTTGTCACAACACTTTTTGCACGATTATTATTCTGTGATATAATGGAAAGTTTAATTTATAAGTTTTTGAATCAATAATCACATTTACTAAATAAAAATGTTATTTGATTAGTCATTGTAATTTTAAAATAGTAATTGTTTAAGCACTGCTATATAATATATTTTAAAATTATTGCTTATAATATGAAAGAGAGGGCTAAAAGCCGTGCCTCTTCTACAGCTACAAGTTTAATTTTGATATCTTTTTAGAATCTTTTTAGAGGCCAGTCATAGCGTAGCGGCACGAAGTGTGACTGTAAAACCGACTGGTTGTGGGTTCAATCCCCACTCGAGGAGATGAAATATTTACTTAAATTTATTTTTCCATTTCTTCGCTCTGGTGTCGAGGCTAAGCGCGGCGTTGAGTTCTGCCACTCAACACGCAATGCCTCCAATAATTCGGCAGAAAGTGGGGAACGGAGTGTCTTAACACTAGGTTCCCTCTGCCTACCCTGCTGTGTGCGGGATACAGCGTGAAGCCAATTTAATTTTTAATTTTTTTTTTAGAATCTCATGTATTACCTACAATCAAATATATTCTGCTGTTTGAAAGCACACCAATAACGATACATTCACACCGCAAGCAACTGCCTCGATTGACTCAATTCCATTGTTTTTATAATCTTTTTCACCTACATCTATCTACCGTTTGTATGTATTTTAAGGACAAGGACTCTGAGAGAATAATACTCCTCTACTCTCTTTTTTTTTGGTATTCACTTCATGTTTGATTTTTAAGTGGAAACTTTATTGTCTAATGTAATGTAGATATGTATTAGCTTTAAGTATTTTAAGCGCTGTTTGTTTCCCCAATATAAAATAAATAAAATAAAAAATAAAAAAAAAATAATAGTATAAAGAGAATTAAAACTAATAGAGTATTTCTGGTTGACCTAGAGTTGTGAAATTTAGCAGCTAGCATCTACGGGTAGTACTAATTCAGAAAAAAGGGAGTAAAATTTAGTATTAAAGCCACTAGTTTAAGTGAGGTATCAAATAAGAGGTCTAAGCTAGGCTCTAATTTGAGGAAACTCAAGACCTCCAATTTTTGTACCAAACACAATGGGCGAGCCTGACTCGCGCTTAAAATATCACAAGTATTAATACCATTATATTTTATCTATCACTGATTTTTTACCTATATTTAATTGCTCTTATCAAAATACTATTAAATTGTGATATTTTATTAAATAAATTATTATACTTTCATTATATAAATTTTTACTACGATGAAATAAACTTTGCTCAACATTTTTGTAGGAAAATCTTTAACCAGGAGTTTCCAACTAGGCACAGTGGATTGGATTAGCAACGATATACATGGAGGCTGCTGAGGCTTATCCTAAAGACGACGGTGGCCCGCAATAGACGGGCTGTCCACCGTGGCGCCGCAGTGGAATATCGAAAGATCGGATTTTAGTGGGTCGTATCGGGTTCATTCTCCGGTGAGCCCCGCAGTACCGTTCATCCGTAAAGCTAATTTGATTTGCCGACGAGCGGTCGGCGGAAACTGCATTTCCCAGTGTAAAAAAATAAAAAATAAAAAAGCACTGGGGTAAAAAGACTGACTACTAGTACCTATGTTTAACTTAAGATTTTTTACTACGACTGATTGATAGGCATAATATAGAAATAAGTGAAATAAATAAAAGGATGCAAAAATCCATTAATCTACATCTAAATTGAAGATATGTTCAGTCGTATTTTAATAGATAACCCGCGTACCAAGCGAAGCGAACAAGGCGAAAATCCAAAAAAACACAGATAAACGCACACGAAAATGATCATCCTGGAGATCCTTGGGGAGACATTGTTTAGAAGTGGACGTAAAAATGTCAGTGATGATAATACATTGATAATGACATACATATTTTATAAACAACATACAGTTCATTAATGCGAGCCAGCTACGAATACTATCCTATTACCATAATCAAAACCCAATAATTATTAAAGTTCATACCTTTATCAAGCATTACATGCATACAATGCGTCTCTCTAATTAACCATAGAACAGCCTGAATTGTTATCCAAAATAATTGATTTAATGTTTCAATAGCAATTTCATTCAACAATTAGGATACATTTTAGAAATGAAATTCTAATAAGCACATATTAAATACAAAGCGTGGATAAACACGTAGTAGTTGTTTTACACAAACTCACACTAGGTATACTAAAAAGGAAGGAAAGGAAGAAAGGAATTAACTGGGGCCAGTCGTAGTGCAGTAGCACAAGCGTCTGACTAATATCGCGAGAATTTGTATATCTATCCCATTCGAGGAAATAAAATATTTAATATTTTGATTTCTTCGCTCTTGTGTCGAGGCAAAGCTCGACATTGAGCTCCACTATTCAAGACTTAACGCCTCCAGAATTCGGTGGAAGGTGGAGAGCGGAGTGTGTTAACACTAAGCTGAATTTTCCTACCGTGCTACAAGCGGGTTACAGCGTAAAGCTGAAAAAAAATTATTGAATCGTTTTTCAGTACTGCTGAATGAATTTATGACCCCTTAAGGACTCAATTATCCGATGATGGGTCTTCTAATTTTGACTATTCATTAAAATAATAATTTAGTAAAATTAAGTAATATTATTTTATGGTTTTATTACTTATAGACTGAGATCCCATTGCCCCTAGACCTACATAATTTTAGCAAAGCCTAAATTTTGAAGAATGGTCTAATTTGTAGTATACCATATGCGTACTTACTAACTTGAAAGAAGGGCCTTTCCAGAGGTAGCGCCAACTTAAGATGCACGGCCACCTACGGTAAAGTATAAACACTCGTATTTAAATATGTTTATCAGACCGTTAACGTGGGCCTTTACTTCGGCCAGACGTCCTATAGTCAAAAAGTAAGGTTATTTAAAAATGGGGCAAACTAAGTTATACTAGCAAGCTTTAATTTTACATAAATTATTTACGAACTATTTAAGACCTTAAGAAGACTTATAGGCACCTATACAGACCAATCCGATGGATTAATAATCCTCTTAGACAGAGATGCCAATATCTCACTGCCTGCCCCATTTTCGTATTAGGGAGTACGCATACTATCTCTACTACATGTTAGACTGATAATCCTCAAGATTTCAGCTTTGCTAAAATAACGTAGGTCTAGGGGCTCTGGGATGGTTATTGCAAAAGTCATTAAGACAAGAAGCCATTTTTATTTGTTTTGTTACGTCTCACTCAGATTATAATAGTGACTGTGTGCAATTTTTAATTGCAATGTATTAGGCAAATGTAACTTTTAATAAAATCAAGAAAGTATAAATATTACTTTAACCATTGCAGGTATTCTATATATAATACCTGCAATGGTTATATAACACATATTAATGTGTTCAATCATTTTGAAACCTTAAGTAACTTTTAAGTATTTAATCATAATTGAATTGAATTGAATTGAATGAATGAATAATAATTAATAACCCACAGGCGATAGCTCCCGATGGTTTCCGAAGCCAACCGAGGCTGATGCTAGCTAGGGAACGACTCTATCGGGGCACATGTGCCATATTGAGCAGACGTATTGACGAAAGCTCATTAAAGTTGTGTTTTATTTACGAGAAAAACCAATATTATATAATTTAAAAATAGGTCATCACCAAACAACACTACCAAATGTAGTTTGTAGGCTACATTTATATATATATTCCTTGCTTCAGAGAAAATATTGCGAGTGACAAACTTTATTACGTATTTACATTTAAAAAACAGCAACCTTCGAGCAATCTCTAAGGGAAAAAGAGATCTGTATTTTATAGATGAAATTTCCTTTTATCCTAACTAATAAAACGAATCGTCCTATATATTTTACATTCCTTTTTTTATTAATGTTTAATGTAGTATTATACCATTTATATTTATCCATGTAGAAATGTTAAAAGTCATCAACATACTAGCTCAATAATCATCAAATCTGGAAACTATTCTACTTTTCAATGTCGCATTTGGCACGTTAAGAACGGAACTTATCAATATCATTCCCTAGTGGTCAGAGCGCCCGGTCGTTTTTCAGGAGCCGCGGGTTCGAGTCCTGCTACGTTAAAATTTTTATAGGTTAACATAGTACCTTCTAAATAAGTATCATTCTCTAACTTTCAAAGTAAAATTAATTCATACATACATACTTTTAAATAATTAATTAATTAATTCAAAGTAAAATTAATCTAAATGTATGTCTATATTAATAAGATAGTATACAGGATGGAACAACAACAGTTCAGCAGTTTAGACCTAGGATTATTATTTTCATTTCTTGATTTTAATCCATACTATATTGCGTGTGAGGCAGTTATAAATAGATACCTCCCAATAAGGTAAATACCTACTACCACACACACACCCTAGTAAACGTTGCCGATCTGCCATTTTTCGGGCGAAAAATAAACACACGAACAATAAAGGGGTATACGAGTTTTACTTATTTTACGCAATTACATAATTTCTATAATAAACCTAAACAATCTTTAACTTCACCCCCAACTTGAGTCGATTTCGTGTGCGATGTTGTCGCTTTCATAGATTAATGTTTCTTTGCGTCATTCTTAATAAATAGCGTTTTATTTTACAATGCTATTTTTGTTTTTCATTTTGTTTGAAAAGTCACTTTACCAATTGTGGCAAGTTCTCTTACGTTTTAACTGTATTTAGGCTTTTGTAGAGTAGTTAAAACTGTGCTTTCACTAAAAATGGTGAAGATTCGAACACTCTGTATGTGTATGTCAATTTTCATGATATTTATCTAAATAATAAAATTTATGAATGTTATATTTCTTTAATTTTAATTCATGGCAGTCACATTCTGTCAGATAATTATATATTTATATTTCAATTTCCCCGCGGTTGAGGTTCCCCCAGTTTGATTACATAAAAAATATTTTTTTAAAATATACATCAATCATCGTGCCGCAATGGAATAGGATCCAATAGGACACTGTACACATAATATTTGTATATATGGTACCATATTTGGAGAAACGAATGCATTTAAAATATTTTCATATTTTTGCTTTGGTACGACATATGTAGTAGTATTTTTTTTTTTAACAGTTGAATATCCTTTTCGGAATAACAAAAATCCAACCCTTAAGTTTTAATATTTTTCACGTTAGAAATCTTAAGTAAGCAAACTTAAAAAAATAATTTAATAGTTTAAGCGGGCGCATCCCCGATCAGGAAAAAATTAGTTAATCCTCTGGAGAGACCACAAACTCAACTTTATAAAATGATATTTATAAAATTTTATAAAATAAAAAATAAAAACTAATCCTGTTTGGTATAAGTTCTCCTCGTGTGGAAACTAATTGATGAGTTAAATGCATTTAAGGGTTGTGAGTTTCCACCCCCGTGTTTACGGCTAGAGGATATTGATTTAGCCTCTGTAATGGTTACTTGAAAGTGAATATCATTACGAGAACTTGATACTAATACATATAGATAACAGTGTATGCTCGTACATGATGTCAACATCTTTTGATGGTATTACCTATTAAAGCGTTTAAGAGATTATCTTATTTCAAGAATGAACTTATTAGCAAGACTTTTGTGTTTTGTTTATAATATTATTTTAGCGTTTCATATTTTCAAAGTATAATATTTAAAATTTATGCAAGCACGACTTTTTTCTTAAAATTTTTACCGTTTTACTTCCTTTTGGATTGTTATGTTGATCTCTGTAGGAATATTTTTACAAATATTCGCTACCCAAAAATAAAAGATTGGAATTACAATTTGGCAAGAGATATTTCTACATTAACAACAAGTGAATAAGATAACACACATAAGATTTTCAACACAGCTTGATGATAATGTATGGCTTAGCTTCAAATCCCGCTATGTTAAAATTTTTATACCTTTTCTAAAAATGTGTATGTAATTTTCATAAGCGTGGAATAACACTTTAAATACGTTGAAAATAAGTACTTACTTACCTAATTACTTGAAAAAAAAAACAACCATAAAAATAATTCCATTATTATAACAAATTTTTATTTTCAATGTAGGAACATTTTTTATTTGTCTTTAATACTATACGAATTAAGCTTTCAGTGATTATTTTTAACCCCCGACGACAATCCAAAAAGTGGAGTGTTAGATAGACGTCTTTGTCCGTGTTTGTGTATGTGTCTGTCTGTGGCATCGTAGCTCCCGAAGGGATGGGCCAGTTCTATATGTTGTTGTTTTTAGTTGTACCTTGTCAAAATCCGTTCAGAACTTGAACCTCACCAAGCTGTTTTATTGACTCATGTCGCGGTATATTGCAATGTAATTTGGCATTTGTTATAGTATCTCGCTGTCGTCTGTTCTTGATATGGTATATATATGTAAATTCAGCTTCACGCTGTATCCCGCACACAGCAGGGTAGGCAGAGGGAACCTACACTAGGTTTTAGACACTCCGTTCCCCACTTTCTGCCGAATTCTGGAGGCATTGCGTGTTAAGTGGCAGAACTCAACGCCGCGCTTAGCCTCGACACCAGAGCGAAGAAATGGAAATATAAATTTATGTAAATATTTCATCTCCTCGAGTGGGGATCGAACCCACAACCAGCCGGTTTACAGTCACACTTTGTGCCGCTGCGCCACGACTGGCCTATATGTAAATTCGTCGTTCATATCTATTTCTAGTTATTAAAATAAACGTTACAATAAATTTATCTGTGAAATTTTTCTTCTAAAGCCTCTGAAACTTCATATTAACCACTACAGAAATGCATTAGTCAATACACGACCTGTGCTATGATAGCTTAATAATATCAAAATATTTGTACTGTACTTACATTGTTTAACTTTAGTCGACTGGTGATAAATGCAAACTCTTCGAAAAATGCCTAAAAGAAACGAATTAGAGGTTGTTAGTTCTCCTAATGAGAATAAAATTTTTGCACTGTTTCAAGATTTGAGTATATTTTTTAACATGTTTTCTACGAACGCCTCATGGAACTTTTAGGATCTATTTAAATAAATACCAATAGTTTTTAAAATTGCTAGAATCCGGTTTTTTTTTATTTCAGAGCTTGAAAGTTTTTTCTATAATGTAAGTCTAAAAATTATTTTTAAAATATCATTTCCATGATTTATAAACTGATAGTTTTAAACTATTAATTTATATAAAAGGCCTACTATTGAACAATATTAAGAAAAAAAATCATTAGCGCAGACGCAACAGTCGGCTCAATCGGCTAATTTTCTTCAAGAATCCGCTTTTTTTCCAAAAAATCACAAATTCTCAAATATCTGCTGAACTACTTAAAATCTCTACTAATGAGGTTCTCTATCAACAGACAAACGTTGATTCGCCAATCGCCTTACATCCTGTATTCCTACACAGTACTTCTCTCACTTCCGAACTATGCAAGTTTATTAACTTGCTACAGGATTAAAACCAATATACACAAGATAGTGGTTTATTTGACTGTTGCATAAATTTAATTTATATTATAACACAAGAAAATACCTGACATAAAAGTACTCAAAAAATTATGTAATTTGGTGCACTCTGTTCGATATTAGGTTGCTTATTTTGTGACTACTCTTTTGCTGTCTCGCAATTGCCGCGGCCGCTTGCTATTTCCGTATGGCAAACGTGGTGGTTTTTGTTAAATGTCAATCGTCATATAGCCTTGCTCAACAGCTCAACACAGTGTTTGGGGCTACGAATTGTAACGGTGAAAGGCGCCGCTTGGTGGGGGCAGCTGGCGGGCGCGGCGGCCGGGGCAGTCCGTCGCGAGCGCATGTCCGTCCGATACGTTGTTCTGCGCTACACCCGGATCTCTTGTGCCGCTCTACGTTCGAATATCAAATGGGAAACTTTTACTTTCGCGCAACATACTAAAAAAACATTTTCTTAACTATATTTGTGTGTGTACGTGTGTGTCTGTAATATGCTTCAGTGTAAATTTATATAAACATATTTTTTTATGATTAAAAGAGACAGTTGCAAAATGTTTCTGTGTATAATATGTCTTGTTATTTGGAGCGGTGCCCTCGTGCCGGCTCTGGCCCAAGGTGAGTTAAACAATGCAAGCGACTATTTCCTTCATTGTGCGGAAAAACCGCACTACACCCCTTAGTTCACTAACGCCTTCATTATTTTTTTTTACTTTAATTCAAATGATATTAATGATCTTGCAAAACTACTAAGTGCTTCTAATGACGAATCATTAACCGTAATGATATCTTACAAATACGTTTAACTGTTATGATGTATGCAATGTTATTATTAAATTGATATATAAATAAATATTAAAAATGACGTCAAGAATCTATTGCAATAGGTTCACAAAATAGTATGCGGTCAGAAAATAATGAATTTTAAATATATCATTCAATTAACGAAGTACGCGATACAAAATATATTGTACCTTTACGTTAAGTGAAACGTAAAATTTTAATTGTATTCCACTACCACGTACAGGATGGTGGTCCAATTTGCGACCTCCTACATACTGTTCCTAGAAAAGAAACTGAATAAAACTCCGGACGAATGCTGTTCAAAAGACTTTTAGCAAATTGTTTAACTATCCATTTTTTTATTTTAAAAAAAAATTGAATCGTGACTCATAATTGGAGTCATTGGAGCTTATGCAAATAAATATTTTACAAAAAAATACCTTCGACTGTAATATAGAAAATGCAAATTATTTTATATTTTATTAACAAAAAAAAAACGATTTTAAACAAAATAATAACGACTTCACTTTCATTATGCAAAAATGAATGATATTGTTTTGAACGTTCGACGTTGGTAGCATGTCCCCGCGCCCGACGCTTTCACTTATCCTTCTCGCTTGCGTGTGCGTTCTCGCGTCTGTGTGAAACCGGCCACGGCCCTCTGTTCCACTGAACGGTATACCCATAACCTACTACTACCGGTCACCGGTACTAAGTACCCTTTAACATTTGAACCAAATTCAATAGATTAACACGGATTCAACAATTTTTCAAACAGGATATACTTAGTATATTTTAATAAGACATTGCTTAGCCTTAAGGTTAAATTGCAGCTTCTAAAAACAAATAATTTGTTAATACGCTAGCAATAAATATAATTGCTGGATTTAATAACAACAAACAAGATTGACCTATATTTTATAATGGATTTTCTATAATAATGAAATACTATTATACATTATTATACAAGGTTATTTCGAGCGTCGCAAACGACTTAATCTCTATCCGTTGAAATGAGAAAAAATGCTAATAAAATATATATTTTTAAAGTTAAGCTTTCTTATAAATCAGCGCAGTATTTTAACATTTACACATAAATATAGAATTGCTGGTTGACTTGTAAGTCACTATAAAAATTTTAAAACGCATTTTATTAAATAAGCTAGTACACGTATTATCACCTAGTTCGTGTTCGTTGTTGTTTACATGTGTCGTTAGACAAAATTTCATTCAGTCCATTTAATCCATAAATATCAATAACAATAAGTAATAAGAACAAGTTGTCGCCTTTTTTAGTTAAACATACCCTGACTACTGTAATATAAACAATTTCTAAATGAAATAAAACAATACTGACCAAAATTATATAAATTCTAAATTAAATTATGAGACTTAAAATTTTACCTAAGTACGCAATACCTACTTGCTTCATATTTTCTATACAAATTTACAACACCTAATTACAGAAAAAATCAAAGTTACATGCCTAAAGTGTAATTAACTCTATCACAGTGTTAATATCGACATTGTAACCACACTGACATATATGTATTTACGAACTGTTGCTCATGAGGCCAGTCGTGGCTCATGGGCACAAAGTGTGACTGTAAAATCGACTGGATGTAGATTCGAGGAATTGAAATATTTATTTATATTTATGTTTTCATTTCTTCGCTCTGGTGTCGAGGCAAAGCGCGGCGTCGAGTTCTGCCACTCAACACGCAATGCCTCCAGAACTCGGCGGAAAATGGAAAATGGAGTGTCTTAACACTAGTTTCCCTCTGCATACCCTGCTGTGTGTGGGATACAACGTGAAGCTGATGATATGATAACTGTTGCTCATTGTTTTCCGCCAGATATAAAATAGTCATTTATGCTTTAATATCGATCAAATCAAATCAAATTAGCTTCACGCTGATCCGCACACAGCAGGGTAGGCAGAGGGAACCTAGATATTACAGTCACACTTTGTGCCCCCGCACCACGGCTGAGCTCTAATCTAATTATTAAATAACAAAATTTTATTCATTTTATGTATTGAACAAAATATCTATAAGTTACTTTTGTTACGCTGAAAGCTCTAGAGTCCGTTTTGTATTATGCACGTGCAATTGATTACACAGAAAAGTTTTTTAAACTGTTTTAATTAATTCCAGTTATTTTCATAAATATGTCTGAACAGCAACTCTAACGTTTTTTGAAACATTTGTAGGACTAAGTTGGAGTTGAAATTTTAAATAATATTACGCATGCTTACATTACGCTTATTAAAAACTATCGAACCAGTTCGCGACTTCGCCCGTTTGAACTATGTAATGTTTAATAATATAAGTTTAAAAACAATATCTATATCTATAATGAGAATACAGTTTCAGCAAATTGAAAAAAACAGTTATTAAAAGTAATTTTGTAGACTAGTACTTTAAAAACATTTTTAAAGTATTTTGAAATAAAACCAACACTAAATATCAAGGAAAGCTTGCCAAAATACAATAGTAAAAACTGCAATTGGATGAGTTAAACCATTTCTGAAATTAGTGTGAACAAACGAACAGACAAACAGTCAAAAGGATGATTGTTTTATATTATATTATCAGTTATTATATGCCACCAATACAAAAAATCTTATATGTGCATCTCCCATGTACAGACACCGATCCCTTGCCATTTTATTATAAGTACATACTCGTCGTATTCAGCAAATTTGGAGATAAAAAGGAACATCGCTGAATAATGTTTAACTTGTCGTAATGAAATATACAAAGCAGATACACACTACGCTGTGTTCTGTCCATTCTGTGTGTTTCTACATATTTAACTTTGAAATGATTTTTTCGGAGAATTTGATCACATGGTTGTCGGTCCAAGTAAATATAATCAGCAGTTCTTTTGAACGTTCTTAAGTCATTTTTATATTCTAATCACTGACATAGCTGAACTAACTATGGTAACATAGTAAATTTTTTTACTATTAGTATGAAACTAACTTGGTAGAGTTAGAGATATAATCGTCAATAATGCCGTTTAGGTGAGCAATTTTTGTCAGCGTAGAAAGTTAAGAACCGGCCTCAGGGCATGTAAGAGCGGCCGGTTGTAAGCAGTCAGTCATCTCCGTTATAGATTCTTGCGAGTGATCAACTAGTTTCGATAGAAATCTTTTCAAGGACACGAATACATTTTCACTTTCTTATAACTGCGCAAATACTTTAAAAGTACGTACATAGGTATATAGAACAGGATTCCATCAAGTTAAAAGTATTAAAATATCAATATTTTTGTATATGTTAAAATTCAAGATAACATAATATTAAAATATAAGTGAAGCAACCCAATGGTACATTTTATTTAAACAGAGCCGGGAAATCGAAATGTAAAAAGAAATAAATAAAATCAATCCTGGAGTGAGAAACACAATTATCGCAGTTAAAGTTAAACACGGTTCCACTAAGCCACTATGGCCATGAAAATATAGTAAGTATTCTATATAAATTTAAAATATGCCTCACTAAGGTTATATGGTAGCGTAGATATCATTTTATAGAGACTTTTTGTGTCAAGTAGATGAAAGAAAATCGATTAAAAAAAGATTAAATTGAAATCAGAAATTATTTTATTTTCTAACGTCTAAACAGGCTAAAGGCAAAAGTCTAAACTTCAATTCATAAAATCGGCGGTTCACTTGTCAAACTTGAATTAGGTTTCTATTAGGACATCATCTCATACGGTTAAAGATTGGAGAAGTGTCTAGTTGTATGCTATAAATAACTAACGTTGCAGAATAGCGCTGGTGTAGTACTGAGCCCGGATATTTTTTTAAGAAAATATCTTTGTTTTCCTTTCACGTAAAAGCGTTCCTCGTAAAAATTGTGTTTATTCTTCCGTATTTCGTCACAAGTCTGTATAAACAATCTGTTACCTTACCCAAAATATTTCAGCCATCGCCTTTGGAAATATATACAGCTTTTCCAATCGCATATTTTTCTCCAGTTAATAGTTTCATAACATCAGCCTCAGTATGAAGATCATGAATTATTTTATTTATTTATGCGAACAACGCATGTATGTAACTTTACATCCGAACTCTTCATAATCTTAATCAAGTGTGCTGTCAGCGTACACAGCATTCAAAACCTAATCACTTGCTACTAATACAGTACGGAACGAGGTTTCACCAGTTATTTCCAGAATCGACCAGGCAAAACCCAAAATTGATTAGATATTTTAGTTTCGACATTTGAGCGACAAGTTCGAAAATTCTAGGTTTGACTTACTATTTCGGTCATGGGTTGAAAATTAAGTTTATTTTGAGGTTTGCCTAAAGGCCTTGTTCCAAACTAGGATATTTATACCGGCACTAGACTAGTCATACCGTGAAGAGACTGCGTACAAATCTTTGACTATAAAACATTTTTTGGCTTAGGCAGAGAAAAACTTCTTTGTAGTGTCAAGAAACTCCGTTCACTTTTATTTCATTATGTATGATTTTATCCATATGTTAGTATGGATAAACTATTCTTATGGAAATATGTTTGTCGTCATCACCTATAATTGCGGCGACAATTTGTTGTTTATTGTATGATTTCCTTTTTTGTTTAAATTATTTGTGTACGCTATGTTGGTAAAAAAAAATTAAATAAATTTAGATTTTACCAGTTTGCTATATTTATGGTTAGTGAACGTTATGGTGTAAGTATATCATGTCAAAGTGGTACCGGCCTCCGAGGTGAAACCGCATAATCATTTACTGTATGGGACAAATTTATATCGGGCAAATATGAATAGAGTTATATATTACCTTGAGATAGCATTTTATTATAACATCATAAAATCCAACGCCCAATTTTACTTACATTAGCGGTCACCACAAAGCTACAACTGTAGGCTGTATGCATTATCCTTTTAACCATGAAATCAATTATTATTCTATTTTAAACAAATATTCAGTCAATAATTAAAATTAACTCAATAATTAATTGAGGCTCATCTAGGAGCAGCGGCACAAAGTGTGACTGTAAAATCGGCTAGTAGTGGGTTCGATCCCCACTCGAGGAAATGAAATATTTATTAATATTTCTTCGCTATGGTGCCGAGACCAAGCGCGGCGTTGTGTTCCGCCACTCAACACGCAATGCCTCCAGAATTCGGCGGAAAGTGGGGAGCGGAGTGTCTTAACACTAGGTGCCTTCTGCCTACCCTGTACGGGATACACCGTGAAACTGATTAAAATTAATTCATTTAAGTGTAGTAAGTGTGACATTGTAGCTATCGAAAATCCGGTCACTAGATGACGTCACTATAAGACCAGTTTTCAACTATACTTATAGTGCATATTTTATAAGACCACTTCAATGACATCGATAATTTTTGATTAGATACTTATAATAGTAAAAAGGGCATATGCATCCATTTAAAATCAGCTTCAGGTTTTCACTTATATCAACTATAATATCGAAGAAATATAATTTTTATCGGGTTTATATAATATATCGTTTATATTTTTTTTACTAAGACGGACGTGGCGCAGTCAAGAGTACGACTGTAATGTGACGGTTGTGGGTTTGATCCCCACAAATTAATGAATGAATGGATATTAATTAATATTTTCATTTCTACGCTTTGGCACCAAGGCAAAAGCTCGGTGTTGAGTTCCACCACTCAATACGCAATGCCTCAAAAATCTTCTTGATTTCTTTTGAGAAGTATTATTAGAATCTTTTGGTATGCCTAAACGATTTAAAAATCACTATAATATATTTCAATAAAACCAAAGTTAATACTACAAAGGAACTACTTATCCTTTTATAAGTCCCAGTTTCAAAGTAGAGCATTTTTATTTTTAATAGGATAGCTGATAAAAATTAATCGAAAGACACGCGCTCAATGTATTATGTGCAATAGCAATAAGTAATGTCAACAATCACTTCTGCCCGCTTTTTTCCATCCTTTCATTTAAAAATATGTTGGTTGTTTTATACGTTGGTTTATATTTTTATTGGATACAATAACATACTGTCTATGTTATCGAATTTTGAAATTTATTTTTATTTTGAATCAAGGTTAGTATTCCCCAGTTCCATTCAAGCGTACAAGTGCAAGAGCCACAAAATAGCCTAATACCGTTACATAGAATCGTTTACGAACTTTTACTCACCAACACGGCCAAGTCGAGTTTGTAGGCTCCATCAAATTGAATTTATTTGAGGTCGCGTTTTTTAATTTATTACAAATATCTATACGCTTACACATAGAAAGTCATTATATAGGTTTAATGTAGATATATTAAAAAATAGAAGTATAACATAAGAGTGATGCATTCCTATAAAAAAAATCAATTTATCTTATTAATGATGCTATAATAACGAGCAAATCTTAATCTTAGTAACAATCTTACAAAATAATTAGCGTAAGTAACCTTTGCGTATCAAACGCATAGATAATTAACAATTTCAGAAATAAAGAGTTCGTAGAAATCCCTGTGATTATAAAGAAGTTGGTTCATTAATTCACGTAATTACTTGCTGCCAATATATCAGACTGCGAGACCAATGTTCTATTTTACACCTCTATAGCTAGAATAGAGTGGAGTAGAGTGGAGTATAAGATAGTATTTATACTTAATGTAAACATTTATGTTTTCCATAGCTTAAACATCTTAGTTAATCACACAAACTAAAATAATATTAATCGGTAGGAGATACTAGCGACTAGCTCGCGGCTTCGCCCGCTCGAAGATATTGTTATATTCTAGCCAAATTATACAAAATTCTTACATAAATTGTGGCCTATGTTTTATTCTGATATATAACCTATATTAGTGTAAGATTTTGTTTTAATCCGTTCAATAGTTTTTCCGTGAAAGTGGAACAGATATCCATTCTCACAAACTTTTATTAGTAAGATTCTGACATATTCCTATATAGTAGTTATTGTTGCGTCATGTGTAAAATAAAATAATATAATAATAAATACGACTTGATAAACGACGTCGACTTCGGCTTGCCGACCGTGGTTACTTTATGAAGGTCATCCGGTTATATTCTCCGCAATTGTGTTGGACAAGCATAACCCTAAAATGAAATTTGCTAAATATCGCACAATTTTCAACGAAATACGTCAAAGGTAAAGCTCTATGTAGTGGTTACTTTACGTTAATCATTCTGGGAACAGATAGTATAGAACTTTCGTCATAACTTTATTTTCACGACATTATGTATCTGTCCTCTATTATATATTCTTTTCGTGTCTATAAATGTTTTATTTATAAAATGTATTCGTGTCCTTATTACTAAAATGAGGTAAGAGATTTCCTATATTTAAAAAACCAATCAAGTGAGACCCGGACTCACCCACTGAGGGTTCTGAATCAATTTCAAGACCGTATTAAAATTGAATTGAACTATAATCGCGGAGAATCAAGCTTCTAATGGTTATATTTATATTCACGGGTTATCCCGCACACAGCAGGATAGGCAGAGGGAACCTAATGTTAAGACACTCTATTCCCCACTTTCTGCCGAATTCTGGAGGCATTGCGTGTTGAGTAGGGATCGAACTTACAACCTCTAGCCTCTAATTTAATATTTTATGTTAGCTTTATTTAAAAATTACATCAATATAAAATATTTTGTTCGACAAAATTGCTATAAAATAACTGGTTCATTGGATTAGCTGAAACTTTATTACTTAATGTATGAAAATTATTTTATAACTAAAATAATGTAATTATCATGGGCCATGAAAAAAAATTAACTTAAAAATATATTTTGTTTAAAATAAATACAAATGTAAGTTTGCATTTATTTTTTGTATAAAATACCTATGAATTTCACTTTTGGGATTTTTTCTTATTATTTCTATTGTAATTTCTTACTTCGTGCCAAGTTTCATAATAGTAGGTTCATGAGAACTATTCTTTAGGTTTTGATGTGATTCACAAATTCGTATTTTTTATTGCTTTGACTTATTATTTCTGAATTCCAGACATTTGATATTAATCGCAATTTAATAACTCCACATGATTCCGAGATCAATGTGCGGAAAAGTTTTTTTTATTTGAGGTACGGAACCCTAAAATTATTTCAATTCGCTCCAAAACAATGAGGCGCGTTTCCAATATCAGCATATTTATTCTCGTATATAACATCGTAGTTTTTAGTTAAATAAAAGTTTGTTAAATAAAAGAACAATTTTATGGTAAATAGAGCAAAAACGTTAATTTTCAAGTTAATATCTAATTTATGTATATATTATATATTGGTACACATTATTCTTTATAACTCTATAAATTTCTATAAAACTACGTTAGCACATTGATTGTAATTCTAAAACAATTTCTTAGTAGTAAGGCAAATATTTAAATATTTATCACATTAGTAATAGGAAAATATATAGAACCTTATATAGATATACCAGGTAGCTATTAAAATAATTTAAATAATTTAAGTATCCTATACACCTACTATCAATATGTAAAAAATATGTAATTTTTGTAAAGAATAACAGAAACTGACGATAAAGTAACGGTAAAAATTAAAGCCTAATAACAGTTTATGTTTAAAAAAATGTGAATTTTGAAATGAAAAATATGAGGATTTTAAAGTAATAAGAAAACAGTGGATTAGAAATCATAAACAATTACAAAAATTGAAAAACATTATACCAATGAAAACTGAGCAAAGAGCTAACAAGCAAAGGACATGCTAAATATTAGATTTTCTAATAAGGTCAGACTCCATGTTCTAATGTAATAATAAATATTATTGATTCGTTCACTTGTGAGTGTTTTTTATCGTATAGCTCTTAATATCTATACAATAAAGAAAAAAACATTCAAATCGAATACTTTCGAAGAACTTACGTCTTCCTATACGTTCAATTTATAAACACATTTTTTTTTGCATCATAGTTAATATACACAAATATGGTAATCATTTTGTAATTGCCAACTTAATTAAAATAAGGAATAACATAAAAATTAAAACGTCTCCTAATTTGTCTATTTCTCTGTTTCCTTTAATCAGTAATGTGATATACTACGTATATTTTACGCTACAAAAACACTCGACCCATAAACATTTACATAACATGATAATATTATGCCAAAAAAAAAAACCATGTCAATGATCCTATATAACTAGGATCCGTCACATGCTGTACACGGCGGGTGGAGCTGAGCACGGCTATGTTGCGCAAAATTTTGCGAAAATTCTGTATTGTCCGCACTCGCTGGGTTAGGTGCGTCAAAGTTCAATCTGTGCGCGTGAATTTCAAAACATTCCACAGCTTAGCTCTATGGGATACATTTTAACCATTTACTCAAAAGTTACAGTTACAATTATCACCAAATACTTCGCTGGTATCACCGTGTCGTCCACAACGTTCCTGCAAAACTTCAGAGCAGTAGGATTAACGGTCTAAGGGAAGTAGCATTACAATAAAATACACGTTAGATCAGAAAGGGCTTTGCTTCGCTCAGTTAAACAATAGTTTATTAAATAATAAGTAAAAAAATTGTAATTGTAAACACACTTACAATTGATTAACTTATTTTTTTTATTTATATATTTTTTTAATTAATACACTGTGGGAAAAAATAATTCAATTTCCCCCCCATCTGTACCTTTTATGTATCTTTATTACAGAGAAAAGCCTACTATCGTGCCAAAAGCCTACAATTACCTAAGTTGTTAGTCTGGCACTGTCACTCTCAATATCTATTGCCCAATTCTGTGGCAACCTCACAATAGCCTTATCAATTTAAGCGAGATTTGTGTAACACAATCTTTTTATTAAAACGTGAAATTTATAAATGTTAAGGTTACCGATCCATGCGACAAATAAGTCAATGTTAAAGACATAATAAAAAACTACGTTTATAAACGTCGTTTTGATTTTTTATTTTACAAATATGTAGATATTATATATTATATGTATACATATTTCAAAATAAAACGAGGAATCGTGCTTAGCTCTAATTAAATAAGTACATTAATTAAAAGAGTTATAGGTACTAATAAGTCATACTGTCGATTTAAGTGCTTGCTCTGTACAAATTTTAAACTTGCTCAATTTCACTAATGGACGAAATTAACTCAAGACAACTTTTGAAAAGCTGAACTACGAAAGTTGTCAATTATGGGTCATACTAATCTCAGGTATGATTTCCGTAAAGACATTCGGACATCACGTAGATATAACATTAAAAAAATATATCAAATCAACTTCAGGCAGTCATCAGTCACAGTAGACAGAGGGAATCTAGTGTTAAAACACTCCGTTCCCCACTTTCCGCCGAATTTTTCGGAACATTGCGTGTTGAATGGCGGAACTTAACGCCGAGCTTTTGCCTTGGTGCCAGAGCGAAGATGTGAAAATATTAAGAAATAATAATTAATTCCCTCTTTTACTTTAACTAACTTTTTTGTAGTATTTAATGAGAGTACTTACATTTACAGTATGTGAATACCTATTGGTAACACTATATTATTACCAAAGTTCGTAAATACGATAAATGTATTAAAAAAGACAACCATATTACAGACACACGTTTCTGTTGATAGTTAAATGACAGTGATCTTTGGATTTATAAAAATAATATAAACAAATAAAAAACAGAAAAAATATAATTGAAATAAAAAAAATATCGGAGCTCGAATGCATAAATATTAAGGCTGAGCTTAAATCCATTTCCATCCAAAGTAATTTAATGCACTTCGGATTATAGGTATATTTGTACAAAAGGTAAACGAAAAAACTGGCTGTACACGTGTGTAATAAGGTATTTGTTTTAAAATCATCATAGGTATCTATAGCAGGTACGAGGCCAGTCGAGGTAGGTAAATGTAAGCGCGACTGGTTCTAGGTTCTATCCCCACTCGAGAAAATTAAATATTTATTTAAATTTAAACATTCATTTCTTCGCTCTGGTGTCGAGGCAAAGCACGGCGTAGAATTAAGTCTATCTCGATTTATAACAATCAATACACAATGCCTCCAGAATCGGCGGAAAGTGGGGAATGGAGTGTCTTAACTCTTAACTGGGTTCCCTCTGTCTACCAGGATGTGAGCGGAATATAGCGTAAAACTGATTTAATTTTTTTATATCACTTAAACGAGGATTAGATACATAAGGATTAAAGTGAAAATATGGTTTAAAAGTTAAATTAATCTGTTTCACGTTTTATTATGCATATAGCAACATTAAGGGTAGTCAAGGGAAACTTAGTATCAAGGGATGCTTGAGGAGTGGTGCAATTTAGCGTCGAGCGTTGTTTTAGTGGAGATGGAACCCACAGCTTTTGCGTATACAGTCAAGCTCTGTCTAGTCTATCTATACGATTTAAGATGTTTATAGGTACCTTCATATTCATACTTTCTTTTTAGGGCACCTTATCTAAGTATAATAAAGCTAAAATTAATACCATGTTTTTGTTTGCTTTTGTATAAAATTCTATTCTCTATAGTTATGAAGTTTTCCACCAAGTTAGAACTTACAATACAGATAAATTAAAAAACCTGAAAAGTAAAAAATTATAAGTAAGTATTTGTGCTTCATGTATAATGAGCGCATTCGGGAAGGTTAACGGGAAGTTTCAATATAGAACACATAAAAGATGACAAACTTAAGTTTGCGGGCACATTCACTCATTTTGTATGAAAATAACTACAAATATAAATTTGTATTATTTCTTTTTTTCTATAAAACACTTATTAACTTTCACGTGTTTAATTTTTTCTTTATATGTATTGTAAATTCTCATTCTCAATTGTAGGTCTACGGGAAATGCTCTAAAGATTTTTATTACGCGGTGATTTACATACAAAATGCAACAAATTCAATACATAACTGCTCGTATCTGTTGATTGAATGAGCGTTTGAAATTCATTTTAGCTTGATACCTCCACGTGATCTCGAGATAAATTGTCTTGACAGACGAACGGACAGGCGGACAACACAGTGATCCTAAAAGTGATCCGTTTTTACCTTTTGAGGCACGGAGGGAAAAAAGGGAAAATGTCTTATTATATGGAAGTCCATAACAAGATAGATAATAACAGGCAAACCTAGTTATTATAGTACGTATTAAATTATTGGATTCATTAATCTACATTTGATGATTTTCTATAAATATGAAATCAAAGGTTGACTTGGGGTAAACCTTGTAACTTTTCACACCTGGACCGAGACCGAGGAAAATCGATACAAGTATAATGAAGTAGCGAACAGGGTGTATCTGGCGATTACTCGCATTCTGTATATCGATACAATATCGATAAAGTTTATTAACTCTATTACCAAGTCCAATGGACTCGGAATTTCATACATTATATCCTAAAATTTGTATTTTGTATTTTGAAAAGCTCTAAGGCAAAAACTTAAAAAAAAAAAAAAAAAATCTTATGGTAGAATATTTCATTTCCTTAAGTGGGAATCATCGAACCCACAACCTGTCGCGTTTCAGTCGCACGCTTGTGCCACGACTGGTTTTAAGCTTTGTACGTAACTCTTCATATAAAACAAAAATAAAGAAAATATATATACAAGACAACAAACAAATTAAAAAATTTACGATCTACATAATTACACTCTGTGTAGGTATATTAGTCCGAAGAGGCCTAAGAACAGACAAGGCAAAAGCCCGGCGTTGAGTTCTGCCACTCAAAACGCAATATCTCGAAAAAACCACCGGGAAGAAGGGGAACTTAGTGTCTTAACAATAGGTGCCTACCCTGCTAACTGCATACAGCGTGAAGCTGACAAAAAAAATCAAATCATTTTTTTTTTCTTTTACCGTCTATTGATATCCTCTTAACTTCCAAGCCTACAAAATAATTAACAAATACTATATTGCAACAGCTTATACATAACATATTTATAACCGGAACACATATAATTATACACTGTTTTTATTTTATTTCTTTAATGTATTTATATAAAATTCTTTTAGCATATTTTGCTACCTCTGCAAACTTTCTGTTATATCGATTAGATTGTATGACCATGAGAAGTTATTAATATCCGAGAACGTTGATTATATTATATATTTATTTGATTTAATAAATATATATATATTAAATCAAATAATCACCAATTCGCTTAAGCTTTATCCAAATAGCTAACTATCAATCAATGTTAATGCGATCTCACGCTTTCTTCTCAGTGTGATCTCATAAAAATGTCTTCAGAAATAATATATATCAGCTCAGACAAGCTGCCGCAATGAATATTGTGTTAATTGCACTGATGTGGACAAATTACCGACATGCGTGTAGGGCTCTTCTAATGCAGTTCAACTAGCGTGACAACAATATATATATATATAGTACATATTTACTAAAGAGGCCAGTATTTCTTTGGTCTTGTATCAAGACAAAACGCGGCGTTGTGTTCCGCCACTCAGCACGCAATGCTTTCTGAATCCGGCTGAAAATGAAAATGGGGACTCTGTTTTAACACAAAGTTCCCTCTGCTTATCCTGCGGATATATATTTCCTAAATTATTTAAAATGAATGCTTGCCCAAATTCCACGTCGAAAGTAAAACAATAAATTGACAATAATAAAATACAGTGGAAGATAGGGAACGGAAGTGTCTCGATGGGAACGGAATTTATTTTTAACACTAGGTTTCCACGTTTCCTTTGCCAGCTCTGCTATGCGCAGCATACAGTGTGAAGCTTAAAAAAAAAGAAATTACAAAACAAAACGACCTAAAAATTTAAAATGTATAACAACCTTAATAAAGGTTGTTCATCATATTCCATGTAATTTCAATGTCTCGGTTACGTCATTATAATATAAGTTCAAGTATAGCGCTCGAGTGTGCTTCATAACCATTTCACACTTGTTGAACAGTTGATATCTAGGCTCGCATCACATTATCGTCTAATAAGATTAAACATTATTTGACAATGTGTTATTGTCATTTATATATGTATTATTTATTTGAGGCCGTCGTGGCCGAGGAGCACAAGGGTGTGAAGGACGCGACGGTTGGGGGTTTCAATCCCTACACGGGGGAACATTATTATTAATATAATATTAACATTTTTTACTCTGGCACTAAGGCAGAAACCCAGCATTGAGTCCCGCCACTCAACACGCGAGATCTATAGAATTCGGCGGTCAATGGGGAACGGAAGTGACTTAACACTAGGCTCCCTCTGTAGGCAGACGTGGCCTGCTATAAGAAATAAAAAAAACCGATTCATTACTTATTTCATCATATTATGCATTTAACTTTTGAATAACAGCTTTGAAGCTGTTATTTAATAACATTCAATAAAAATCGGATAGACAAATGTATTTTTTCCAAAGTGCGCGTGTTACTTTTCTATTATTAATTCACCTACTGCACGTAGCACCGATGATTGACACTTTTTTTTTACTGTCGAAAATGTAATGGAATTATTAAGTTACCTACACTAAACTACGATTCCTACTGACCAATAGCATAATATAACTTTTATCCTCAATTTTAAGTTTCCGATATTGGTGCAGGGGCACAGTCTGAAAAAAAAATATTTAAATTTATATTTCTATTTCATCGCTCTGGTAGCGAGTCAAAATGCGGCGTTAAGTTAAGTCGCCACTCAAATTGCAATGCCTCCAGAACTCGCCGGTGACTGAGTGTCTAAACACTCCGTTCCCGCTTTCATCCGATATAATATACCGACCGTTATAATAGGCCAACTAGGTACTGCCTACACTGCTTTGTGTGGGATACAGCGTTGAAGCTGATTTAATTTTTTAATCTTCAATTTTATTTGTAGATACAGGATTGTTATAAAAAAGCGAGTATTGTTATAAAAATATTCGCACTTCTTAGAGAATAAGCTAATTCCTAGAGATTAAGTTCTAAATGTTCCTCAGTACTATCGTTACCGTGACAGATAATCAATATTGGAACATTAAGGGAAAGGGGAACTTTATTATTGTTTATTTGGACACACAATTTATATAAAAAAAATGTTCTACTTTTTATGGTGCCATATCGTGGAAGTTTTTTAATAAAAAAAATTAAATCAGCTTCCGCTGCATCCCGCATACAGCAGTGTAGGCAGAGAACCTAGTGTTAAGATACACCGTTCCCCATTTTCCGCCAAGTTCTGGAGGTATTGCGTGTTGAGTGGCGGAACTCAACGGCGCGCTTTGATTCGACTGAGCGAAGAAATGAAAATATAAATAAAATGTAAGTAAATATTTTATCTCCTCGAGCGGGGATCGAACCCACAACCAGACAATTTTACAGTCACACTCTGTGCCCCTGCGCCACGACTGGCCTCACTATTTTAATACAGATGTTGGATGCTGATCTGAGATAACTTTCTTAAGATATCATTTAAACGCGGTAACAATAATTACAGCTGTGGTAATTATTATGACATGACGTATGAATCTAAGGAAAAAATATTGATGACTTAACATTTATAGGTAATTATATAATGTATTAAACAAATAAATGATAATTTAATAAGCTCTTATACTTACTTAATGCACCCAATCATACTTCCTACAAATTTATATTTAAATTTAATACTACAAAACACGAATAGAATAAAATTGCTTACATACGTACGTACATACTCACGTATAGGGTATATGTGAGTATGTAGTTTAATATAATATTTATTGCACTATTAATTGATTTCTCTATCACAATGATCTAACCATTTGTATTATGGGTGCATACCTATATTCCATCCTTTCCACGAGTGACAACCTGGAGACTAGTAACACAACACCCAGAGAACTTGTGCTAGAACAAACGTCAGACTCACTAATTGTAAAAAGTGTGTGTGTATCTAAATGTAACCTTATTTTTTGTATACATTGTGTTAAGAAATACTGTTTCTTATAATTATAACAAAAACAGAACTAAAAAGAAACAAATAACTTTACATAAATAGAAGCAAACAAGATTTGAGATATTACATTCGGACATCCTCGACAATCTCAAAATATTTATTTTAAAATTTTGGTAAACTGTAATTTTAAGCAATCGTGATGTGGCAGAATACTGTTTAACGCACAAATGTATGTTCTCAAAAATATGTGGACAATCGTATTCACTTTTTAGTAGATTATAAAGGAATGTCAAATCATTTATTTTGTTATACAAATTTTGATTATGAAGGTATCATATAAAAGACGGGTTAACTTAGGACAGTGGACAATCTTTGCACCAGCTTTGCGAATATGTCACAAAGTGAGCTTGAGTTGTAATGGATGATGTTATCAGCGCATTGTAGGATGTTACAAAAATATTACATACTATTCAAGTACATGAATGACAGAGAACTTGAGAGAGAGACTTTGAGACAAACCTTTCCAGTAGAGTGGGTGGATTGATAGGCCAACAAATTACAAAAGTCATCCTCTCGAAAAACTCAGCTGATGCAATTTAGGTCTGAGAACCTGAAGAAGAACATTATCATATGCAGATGCAACATAAATGCTCTACTGTAAAAATACACTACATCTACCGTGATTTGAGAATATAGCCTGATTGAATTATGTCGTTAAAGAAAATCAAAAATACTGTTTTGACTTCTCACTTAATTTAGCAAATCTTAATATTTATCTATACTATAAAACAAGGGGAAGAACAAGAGTTAAAGGACTCATAAAAACTTACCCATTTCCTGAATTTACTTCTTCTCTTCTTCTTCTACTTCGACCACAAGGTCAATTCACAAAAAAAACTTAAAAAAAAAAGGCGATTTTCACTTCACCTGTTCCTAGACCTGTGATTCGCTATAACAACCTTCAGGGTCATGGAATCAGTTGGAGATTCGGAATCCGTTTTAACTCTATATAACCTAACCTTGATGATATAATAAAACTAATTTAACGCAAATACCAACACAAATATGCCAACCAATTATAAGTGAGGTTTTTATAAATTTTAACTTTTTTCACTTTAAGAAACGGAGGAGATTCAACAATAAGATAAGAAACACCCGCTTATGTATGTCAACCAAACATAACCAACCGTCAGCGAAGTTGTTATTTGTTTGTAAATATGTTTCGGTTCGGTTATGTCATAACGTCTAATGTACAATTTTCTCTGTACACTACCTAACATTATATAAATTATTATATTAAAATTTTCTTTTTATAAAAATAAATTACACATCGCTATATACAAAGGAGTTTTCTTAGAAATCTCTTAGAAATTACGTTAAAAGTATTACCGAGAATATTAACAAATGAAACTAGATGTGATTGATCAATAAGTACCTATATTTTATGTTATAAAATGTGACAATTATAATATTTTTAAATGCGTGGGTGAAGGTCTCAGTTTGTAATACCAAGTAGACCAATGTTCGCTAAGAAATAATTTGTGTTATGATATGTAAATTTGCTCAATATGAAGTGAAAATGACGAAATCCACTCCTTATGTAGCAGACGTGGTACCGTTTAGTTGACGTCATTTGAACAATAAAAAGTTATATTTTATAAAAGTTAAGTATTTTGATAACAATATACAACTTTTTTTATACGAAATCGCACAAACGCAATACGAAAAGGTTTCGTATTTCTAAATTCAATTGGACTTTTAACTTTAATATAATTTTTTAATACGATTGGTGAACGTATCGGCCGCCATCTTGGTATACATCAATAGAAATAAATAATAAAATTAAAAACAAATAAGTGACTCAAGTCTGAAAGCTTAGGACATACTTTTTTTCTTTATTATATTATACTTAATTTTAACTAATCATATAAATAATACATTATTGTGTTTGTGTGAACTTCCACATTTTTTGTTAATACAATTTATTTACCAAATACATTTTGCAATTCATAGTCATTGAATCTAACTAGAAAATCATATTTATATGAATTAGTGTTTTTTTTCTTGAAAATACTATTTTCGAAACAGAATATATATTTTCTACAAAATTATGTGACTTTATTCATACTATAATAGTGAAGTGAGATTGTATAAAAATATGTGCTTGCAACATTTTAAAGCTTCGCTCAGGTATGGGGAACTAACTCGCTCACGTATGCGCGCGTGGGCGTACAGGCCCATTGCACTCAATAGAATAGAAATCCTTGACTTTACATCAAATATGACAATACATACTACATAAAAGTTAAATTTTTGCATTTATTTATACTAAATATTAAGAAATTAAATGTTAAATATGGAGATAATACATATTTTTAAAATTAATGCCAATAGTTTATCCAATATTATAAATAAAACATGGTTTTATATATTAAAGATCTTTTGAGCAAAAAATTGGCTGTAAGTAAGTATGAAAAGAGTAGTCGAAGTTTTCTCAGAATGTAATAAAAAAAAACACACGGATTCGTCACACCGAGCCATAAGCTACTAGAACACGTGTGCTAAGTAAGACATTTGTTGTTATTTTAAGTGTAACAAACGCATTGTATGTAAGAACAAAAGCGTTTTTGTATCTTACAATTTAACAACCTTCAAACTCTGGCTTAAGCAAAAAAGCGCAAACGATGTTTGAATAAAATCAAGTAAGACGCGAAATTACTAAAATAGTCATCTTAATAATAGTAGAAAGCTTTAAAATAATTTCAATTTCTATATGATTTACAATTGGCGAGTGATAGACTTAACACAAAGGCCAGACAAAATCCAACTATAGAACTAGGATTTATATTAGATAGCGAGTATATCCTTTTTGTGGTTACTTCTAGACGGGGTTTACTATGCTGGGTTCAAAATTCTGTGCTAGTTTATGTCCGTTGTCCCAATAAAATTGAATTACAGTAGATAAGGCTGTATGTATGGCTGTGCATGTATATTAGAAATATGTCAACAATCGCAATCCCTATTCAATGGTGAGAATGTATATTCTAGTTCATACTGTGTATTCCTATCACGCTTCACTATAAACTGAAGCCTACATGTATCTCTTTCATAATTCTCGGATTCAAAATAATATGTAAATATGTTATTATCGAGTAAAAACTTTACTTGGTAACAATGTACATAGGAAGTAGATTAAAAACTAAAAATCAAACAAATTAATTCACATACCGAACGTCTATAGGAAGCTTTTTAATAAAAAAGGGACCGGGAGGAAGTCTTTTGACGAGTTTCCAATCCAGGCTAGTCGTGGGTAGACCTATTTCAAAAACAAGTCCAGCACGAAAATCTGTAAAGCAACAATGACCTGCGAGTATATGTCCAACGGAAAAAGTTAATCTCAAAATAAAATCGAAGTTTAGGAAGTGAAGCCGTACAAACAATAATTGTACAGTGCATCTATGTTATGGCTACTAAAAGAAAATGTAACGACGATTACCATAATCTGTGAAGTATAAATAACTATTAAAGGTATATTATTTCTTTAATAAACAAACAACAAACAAACAAACTTATATTAGCTATTTATTTTTTTAAATACTTAAGTAATGAATAAATGTTAAAGAGGTAAAAGTGATTATTGAGAGATGATATAAGAGACAACCATAAAAAAAACTCAAAAGCCTTAACTAGTTCCATTAGTTTCATTCAAAAATACGGTTTTTTTTAAATGCGCAATGGATCATTCGATATTGTTGAATTATTGCATGAACTCTCATTACGGTCCTCAAAAAATTAAAAAATAATATATACAATCTGTGTTATTTTTATACCTTTCTGTACTAATATTATAAAATGGTAGTTTGTTTGGTTGAACGCGCTAATCTCAAAAACAATTACGCTATAACAAATAAGTAATTCCTATCCTTGTCTACCTCGGCATCTGGATTTTCGTAACGTGAAGCTCCTGAGTGTGCCGACAGCTGCTCCTGAGTACAAAGGGTGCTGGCCAGCATTCACTGTCATAGAAAAGAACCGCTCGGATCGAGCTCAAGCCCCTTGAGCGATAGAGCGGTATTGCAATCGCTGACCAAACCAGTGGAGAGTACTTTGCAAAATACATATACCTACTACAACATTTCTTTATTTATAAAGTTTAATGTTGTATTTCAACGAGGCAATATATGTATATATATTGTAGTATGAATATTTATTAAAAGTTACTCTCAAAAGTGCGACGGTGGTGGCTCTGGCTGTGCATTTTAAATATTTGATCTGCTAAAGCAAAAATGAAATGATATGCTGTAAACGGCGATTAAAATCTATTAAATATGCATAACGTATCTACATTAATGTTAACCACATTGAATAAATGATAAAACTGTAGTGCTTAAATAATTTCGTAAAGATTTTTTTTTATATTCATAAAAGATTAAAATGATTACTTACTGTAGAAGATATAGAGAGTGGAAGCGTCTATTACGTGAGCAGTATACAGGGTAAAAAATTTCAAACCTATTTACCTAAATTTTTTTATCAAGATTGGTAAAATGTTAAGACAATAGATTTTTTTTATGTTACGTTTTTAACCCAATAATAGGTATTCTATTACTACAAAAATAGTACTGAACGTTGCCGATCTGCTACTTTAAAGAACGAGAAAGGAACACGCTATTTTACGCAGTTACCTCTTTCCTATATAAAACCTAAACAACATTCAACTTCACCGTCAATACCTACGACTCGATTTCATGAATGAGGCATGTTCGACGTTTTCGCTTTGAAAGGTTAGAGTATGTGTGCGCCATTCTTAACAAATGGTATTTTATTATACAAATTTCTATTATATATATTGTTTAAATAAAATCTTTTTTGACAAATCGTCATTATTTTATATTCCTGTCTATCTCGTAAGACATCACCAACGTGTTCATCGCTTGGAATCAACTTCCATACAAACATTAATCTTTATTTCAACCCCTTCAATCCCGATAACTTTTTCACAATAAAAGTTAGCCTATGTCGTTTCGCCAAGGTCAACTCTATATCTGTAAACAAATTCAATGAAATTGCTTCAGTCGTCTAAGCTCATAAGAGTGACAGACAGACGGACAGAGTTGTTGTCCTCGTTATAATATTAGTAGTTCATTTAATAAAAAAATCTATGACGATATCTGGTATTAGGTTCAAATTGTTTTTAGGCAATATAGCTTTTTCATAATTATAATCTACACTAACACATCGTACAGTTTGGATTGAAATATTCGAAATACTCTTACACAAACAGTACTCTGAAAAACATGTTAAATATTACATATTTCAATATAAAACAATACTTCATTGTTTTATTGGAAAACATATAGTAGGTAAATAATATTTTTGCCAATTAACAATTAGGTCACAGTTCAATATTTTTAAGGAGAAATTCCAGTATACATTTCATTGCTTTGATGTTTGGCTGACAGACTTTATCAAAAAAAAAAAAAATACACAGTTAATAATGCTTTTGAACAATCAATTAGCTGTTACCGTGTCTTTATTTAAAAAGCGATAATTTGACGTCAGGCAAATTGCTTTTCAGCATAGCCCACACCAGCACTCTTTATAAACGTTGACAACTTATATATTCACGTTGTTTTTATCACGTTTGAATAAAACTATACGTAAATTTTACTAGCGTAGAGTATACACAATCAAACCCCATACCGTCGCCCAGGGGGCGGACCTCACATATCGATTTTTTATGACTTTTACAAACCTGCACAGAGATACTTCCTGTAGTAAAAAATGGTTTGGCCAGACACCCTAACCATGACATAAGTGACCAATAAATCAGCCGCTTGAAGATGTTTGACGACATCTGTACAACATACTCCAAGCGTTCAGTAGGGTGACGTGACGTTTGATATTTTTAATTATATATTATTATATAGTATAGTATTGCTTTATTTTATTATATTATAAATAAAATAAATCAGCTTCACGCTGTATCCCGCACACAGCCGGGTAGGCAGAGGGAACCTAGCGTTAAGACACTCCGTTCCTCACTTTCTGCAGAACTCAACGCCGCGCTTTGCCTCGACACCAGAGCGAAGAAACAGAAATATAAATGTAAATAAATATTTCATCTCCTCAAGTGGGGATTGAACCCACAACCAGTCGGTTTTACGGTCACACTTTATGCCTGGCCTCAATATATTTATAATTCATCTTTTCATATATATTAATATAAGCATTTAGTTGTCTATAAAAAGCCTGGTTACATACTTCAATGGTACTACAAGCAAAACTAAAAAAACTTGGTTCAGTCATCTTAGTCATGTTGACATGACATCGGGGTCGGCAATGACCAATTTGATAGTCCTTTCATTTTCCATGTCCGTTCATTAACGACTTGGTGACCTAATTTTGTTAATTGTTTTACCAACGACGCTCTACAATCTACATTTTAGCACTAAATTAAAATGTATTCAATTGTACAAAAAATATATGTACTCATCTATTTTTTTTTTTATAAATATTATATTAATGCAATATTTATAATAATAAAATTTTGATAATTATGAATGGAACCTTTCAAAAACAATCAATCTATAGGACCTGGGACAGGAGTACCCAATCTTTTTTTGATGAAGGACTACTTCCTCATTAACAGGGACCCTTATATAGATATAATAAAAATGAACTAATAATATAATCAAGAAGCCATATTCCGGCGTTGAGTTCCGCCACTTTACTAACACACAATGCCTCAAAAATTCGCCGGAAAGTGGATGGTATCTTAACGAGGAGCGGAGTGTCTAAATACTACGTTCCCATGTTCCCTCTGTCTGTCCTGCTGTATGTGATACAACGTGTAGCTAAAAAAAGTAATATTCAAACCGAAACTTTAATAACAAAACTCAATAGAAACTTACATGATAAGAAATAATAACGTTTTAGGAAAAACATTATTTATTTTAATACATTTTAACATCGAAACAATTTATATTTGACTGAGAACCCCAACTTATAAAACTTATTAAATACATACGATAAAACAGTATTTTTTAAGATTCAAAGATTAAACTTCAAGGGTAACGCGTATATTGTGTATATTTTCCCACAATTAATCCTCAGTTAGATGGAAGGAATAAATTATAGAGTTCTTAAGTATGTCGTTACATTTAAAACTACCAGCGCTCTTCTTCTTTACTGGCACAGCGTTAAAGTATGCAACGTATACGAGACAAGTGGGGAATGAATCGAGACACTCAGTGGAGTGCAACGCACAACGCACGAAATATTTTGATATATTTTTGTATTAATTGAATAAAAAATTCAATATTTTCAGTTGAAATTTTTTTCAATATTTTTCAATAGCCAAATATTTATAGTTAATGAAACTAAAATATTTGATATCGACACACATACATCTCGTACTCGTACAATTTGTATCTAAAATTATTTTAACAAAAAAGTTTCGTTCGCAAATTAAATATGAAGTTTTATTTTATTATGTAAAATTCTATTTAACATTAAAAAATCGGAAGTATTTGGTATAAAAATTTTAATAAAAAATAATATTACTTTATAATATGAAGCAGGAATTTACTACCAACATGTTCCGTTGTTCTCGTTATTTTGTTTATTTTACTACAATCCTTTCTTTAAATTTCGGCTTGCAAGTAATTTCTTATCTATGTTAATAAAGATATTAAACAGAGGATGTATACAAATGGTTGTATATCGTCATTTCGAAACTTCAAAATATGCGGCCTTACTTTCAGGGAGGCTGTTACTGAAGCGAAAAAGAATGTACTCTTATGTTGTAACATTTGCTATGAGCCCTAAACTGTTTTATATATATTTTTTTCGTATACAGCAGAGTAAACAGAGGAAGCCCAGTGGTATGACACTCCCCACTTTACGCTGTATTCTGGAGATATTGTGTAATGAGTGGCGGGACTCAACGCCGCCGCCGCGTTTTGCCCCGACACCACAGCGTAGAAATGAAAATATTAAATATCAAATTTTTTCGAGTAGGAATCGTATCCACAACCGGTCGCGCTTACAGTCACAAGTTTATGCCCCTGCGCTACGACTGGCCTGTTTTATTAATGCTTAGATACATTACATACTCAGTAATGTGTGCTATTCAATACTGTGGCTTTATAACATACTTGACCAATTTAAGCTGAAATTAAATACGATACGAAATTAATATAATTATATTTATCTTAAATAATATCGTTAACTCAGGTTACGTACCTACACACAACTGTTGTAAATTAAAATCAGCTTCACGCTGTATCCCGCACACAACAGAAAGACGTAGTGTTAAATAACACCGTTCCACACTTTCCGCCGAGTTCTGGAGGCATTGCGTGTTGAGTGGCGGGACTCAAAACCGTGCTTTGCCTCGACACCAGAGCGAAGAAATGAAAATACAAATGTAAATAAATATTTCATTTCCTTTAGTTGAGAATGGAACCCACAACCAGTCGATTTTACAGTCACACTTTGATGCCCCTGCGCCACGACGCAATCAATTGTTGTAAAATATAACATTTTATTAAAATCAAAAATTAAAATATAATACAAATAATTTATGTAAATGAAACACTAATATGTAAAGTGAAACTAATTGTAACAAATAATATTTTTATCCGAAGATTGCCTTTTTACTTTCTATATTTTATATAAAGATATCCTTTCTAATAATCTAATCATATCTAATCCTAAGTTTCATAAATTTACTATCATTAAGAAAATACATAAAAATAACAAAGCACTTATAACGTATTTACAACCAAAAAGTGGGACATGCACGACGAGTATAGGTTTTTGTGTTTAGAACAATCGGTCACCGTTAGCATCTTGGACGTGTAAGGAATCACTCGACCCCGTCCACTATTCTGAATACCGCTCTGAGCCGTACATGCGTACGTGTCCATATGTATGTATATGTATGTATGACTGATTATACAGCTAACTCGATGTTGAAAATTATCTTGTTTGATTCTTGAATTGTAAGTTATATAAATGTTGACTACTTTAGCCAAAAAATAACTTTATTTAAATATTATATAGTACTTTTTGACCCAATGGTCTTCTGGTAAAACCGATTTTTTATCTGTACTAGTTTAACACAGGCAAATAAGCTTAGAACGAGATTTTAGTTTTTGTATTTACTATCAAATGTTGATTATTTATTGAACTAAATCTGAACTACGCAACAGTTATTAGTATAAATTAAACTGCGTTCGTGTTTCTATATATATGTTTATAGCGACATCAAATATAAAAAATATTGATAGTTTTATAGTTAATAAACTTGAACGGAAGCTGTCGAGCTCTCCCTCTCCCCTTCCTATCTACTCAACCCCTTCTACTATTGGCTGTTGTTAATTAAATTATCCACATAAAAATATTTTTTGAATTCGTACCAGTATTATTTAAAATTTGCGATATCTTCTCAGTTATTGATATGCTTGAAATATTTATATGTAAGGAATTTAATCGGATAACGATTTTTCGTTTGAAATGGCTTCGTAACTTATACCTATAATATAGTTTTTGCAATATATAAAACATAAAAATAGGGTTACTGTTACTGTGGGTTATCCTTAGAAATATGAAACAGCGGATTTTTTTGTAGATCTTTTTAAGATATTTGGATTGTATCCAATAAATATCTAATAAACTACTTAAAATGATAATTATAAAAATAAATTAATATTATTTTCTTTTCTAATCTTAACTAAAAATAGATATTATCTTTACTTTTTTACAAATAATTTAATAAAAATCTAAATTATGGAGTTAAGCTATCAAAAATAGTAAATAGAAGTCTGGCCTATGCAATTAGTATCTACTCGTTACTGTTTCGATCGCCATATTGTAATTTCCTTGTCGAAATTAAAATATAAAAATAAAAAATTGACTTAATCCGTAAAACATAGTGCAGAGCACGGAATTATTTTGCTCGGCTCATTCCGCTTACGTCACACTAAAATACGATAGAATTATTGTTTTTGCCACATATAATGTAGAGACGTATTCAATAATTTCGCATCTTTTGTGCATTTTGAAATTATTTTTATTTATCAAAATGTATGTGTTAAGTAACGTAAGTTCCGATTTAAAAATAGCTACTATATCAGCCTTGGAGCATTCACTTGCTTGTTCATTTGGACCAGATAATTAAAACTTACCTCGCTGACCTTAGCTAGTATCTTATGATATTTTCAATGATCATATTACATATATTTACTAATACAATTTGTAATTGAATCATTAATTAGGGTTACGTGCTTTAAATAGGATAGCGGAACCTTTGTAGAATAACTTTGTATAGGATAAGAGAGAGGATTGGAGATAAATGGTGATGACCTCTGTCATTGCCATTTATCACCAAATGGCGGGCAGCACAGAAAAAAATAAGTTTTATAAGTCTAACGCAACCAAAAGATAAGAACGTTTCTGTATATTTTTTTTTGCATTTTGTATGAAATTCGCCGCATATTCAAGATCTATAGGGTAATTCCGGTAGAGTCACGATTATGGAATTTGCCAAGAAGTAACTGACAACTTACTGTACAAAGGTAAAAATTTAAAAACGAAAATTTATAAGTATATCTCAGGAAAAAAAAACTTTATATTGTTTTAATTTTTCCGATGATTTCCTTTGTTATTTTATAGAAATATAAGTTCTCACTTCTTGCCAAATATCATAACTGAAGGTCCACAGGAAGTGCCGTATAGGTTTTGATTACGTAGCATATTTCATACAAAATATAGCAAAACCGTGGGCGGCGGTGATCACTTACCATCAGGTGACCTGTACGCTCTTTTGCCTTGTCTTTTTCATAAATAAATTAAAAACATCATTTATCATTTGATCGTGTTGTTTTGAAAGCTTAATTTTTTCTGTGCTCCAAGAGACCGTAGACTTGAATATTTTATATTAATATCAGCTAGATACCTTAATGTGATCTCGAGACAAATGGCCTTGACAAACGGACACCAAAATGATGCCTAAGGGATCCGTTTTTTTCCTTATCAGTTTTATAACTCTCCAAAATGTATTTGTATTTTTTTCTTGTAATAAATACAATGCAAACATCGAATGTTTCATTTTCAATTCGTTTAAAACTATCGAAAATAATATTTTGTTTGAAGAGTACTTATTATTAATAATATTTTCTGAAAACACAACGTTTTATTTGTATCGTAGAATGATATTTTATAAAATATATGTTTCATATTTATTAACATTTATTTTTATAAACTCGACAAGATTATAACTAACTCAATTAATATTATTTGTATCGTGATAATTATCTTCTTATATATAGTATATATTCGTTTAAGATTTTTTCATAAGTGCACAACTTTATAAAGCATGTATATAATATGTCACAAAAAATTGGCTTGATTACTTTTAATTCCACCCAAATACAGTCCGCGAGATCTAAGCTGAGCTTTGCCTTTGTGTGAGTGTTGAAAGTCGTAAAAGTCAATCGTCAAGGGCGGCATATTTTTTATTAGGCTTAAAACACTTTATACTGCTTTCAACCAAGCTCCACCTATTGTACTGATAGCAGCATTTACTTCTTGTAGATGTTTAATTTTTAATATGTATTATTTATTATTTCGTTAGATTTGATAAAGTGAAAGAAGAGAGTTGACACTACTACTGCGCGAGAATAGAAAAATGTATGTGACCACGCAGTAAAGGCAGAATAAAGAAAGAAAAGCGTTGTGACCTTCGTGGTCACAACGCAACGGACGTTTCGTAACGAAACGATTCATTATTAACAAACAGACCACATTAAAGAAGACCGGTAGTAGAATTTTTTTATATATTTTTCATTGATCTTTAATAACATTTCTTTTTGCTAACTCAACTTTTAGTAATCACTCACACAAATACAAACCTCAGTTTATGCCTCACGAACTGTAAGTGCATGCAAAACTTCATCTTGAACAAAATATCAACTTCGAATAACTCATCTATAAGTTTAAAATACGCGGTCGCGGGCGTGCGAGTAAATCTACGGGGGACACAATAGACAGCAATTTTCGTGGACAAGCTCCATTATTATTTCCCATACAACGTTTACCCCTATTTAATTTTCACACAGGTTTGATTTAAATTGAAAATCTGTACGTATTGTTTATTTTGTATTATACAGTGTTATAACAATATTGTACTGTTTGGAAAAGCTTTTTTTATTATAATTAAAGTTTTATGCGTTTATCATTTTTATTATATGTTATGTACACATATTTGTTGTTGTTGTTGTTGTTACATATACCATTACTGAATGATCGCCAGCAACGACCACTTGGCGTTAGAGGAGGCAAAAAAAATTGACAGATTTCTTGGGAAATGTAGAAGAGTCCCAAGATTCCTACGGAAATGGGAAATAAGCAGGATTTTACCTTTTCATTGACCACGCAAGCGAGGACTCTCTCAGGACTAAAACGACGGTGTTTTGAAATATACATTTATTGCTTATGAAAAAGTTATAATGAATTATATATTTTTTGTCTTTTTTGATATTGGAACCTTTCTAATATCCAAAGGACCGTTAGGCATTTCATATCTGTAAGTAGGTCTTATAATATAGATATAGATATATGAAATATTTTTTATGTCCTGACTATATTTATAAAGAATTTGAAATTTAAAACTGACGTAATATGTAATGGTTAATTGTATATTTTCTTAAATAAAAAAAAAATGATAAAATATTTGTTATATTTCTATATATTTGTATCAGATTAACTAAACTATGGTCTAAAAACTGATAGTGAAATTTTGTAAAAGCGAGTTTTGGTTTACGTGTTGGAGCACGACTACATAGTTAGATATTGCTTATTAAATGCACATACAACATACATGAAAACAAAGTATTATTGAGCTCTTCGTGGAAGAACTAAAATGAGCATCTGTGTGGGTGAATTAGATCCCACTTAGGGAAAAGGATATTAAATATATAATTTTCTATGATGAAGTTAGAAGTAGGGTATTAAAATATTAAATTTAATAATATTTCCGTCTGTAACATATTTATAAGCCACAGCCCACAGCGGAGATGTAATGAAATACTTTATTGACCTTTGAAAGCGGAGAAAAGTGTATAGGGATATTATTAGGTATGTTAACTATTTCATAGTTGTACTTCGCTTACAGTTCAACATTACAGCGTGCACTTGTAACTTAGATAGATTTTAAAATTTGCAAGTGGCGAAAAAATATAAAAAAATATCCGAATCAACCTCGCAAAAATAATAAAGCTTAACCTTAATAATAAAGCTTTTGCGGATAAATAAAAACTATAAAAGGAAAATAATCATTTTATCTTATTTTTTATTAAAAAGTAAGCGAGCCAGGCGACGCGATTTAATTGTGTAGATATTTCATACATTTGCTAAGATCACAGAATTCCAGTTCTAATATAAGAGTCGTTGACCACATAGTGGTATCCTCAAAAAAAATATATATTACCAAAAAAAATTAAAATCATTGTTACTAATCTATTGGTCGTTGGAGTTAGTCAAATTATTGGAAGGACTTCTTTCACGCGCCACACAACTGTGGAATACCCTAGCTAAGGCAGTGTTTCAAGGTCGATATGACATAGGCACCTTCAAAAAACGCAACCTTAAAGGCCGGCAACGCACCCGTACTATCTCTGGTGTTACACGGGGTCGTGGGAGACGGTGATCACTTAACATCAGGTGACCCGTACGCTCGTTTACCTTGTTTTTTCCACTAGAAAAGTTAAAAAAAAAATCAGCTTCACGCTTTATCCCGCACTCAGCATGGTAGGTAGAGGGCACCTAGTGTTAAGACACTCCGTTCCCCACTTTCTGCCGAAAATTCTGGTGGCAATGCGTGTTGAATGGCAGAACTCAACGTCGCGCTTAGCCTCGACGCCAGAGTGAAGAAATAGAAATATAAATTTAAGTAAATATTTCATCTCCTCGAGTGGGGATCGAACCCACAACCAGTTGGTTTTACAGTCACACTTCGTGCCGCTGCGCCACGACTGGTATCACTTTTTAATTACTAAAAAAGTAGGTACAACAATATTCGTGGATTGGATCCCCACTCGAGGAAAATGAAATATTTATTTATTTTTTTATTTTCACTTGTTTGTCCTGTTGTCGAGACTAAGCGCGGCGTTGAGTTTCGCCACTCAACAAACAATATCTCCAAATTGGGCGGAAAATGAAAAAACGAGTGTCTTAACACTAGAGTCTCTGCTTAACCTCCTGTGTGCGGGATACAGCGTGAATGTCATTGGCAACGTTTATTTCATTGGCAACAAGTTTTAAAATATTTCTTTACCTTAAACTTTTACAGTCATATCTTAATAGGAACTAAGTGGCTTTATACTAGGTTCCCAGGTTCCCTCTGTCTACCCCGCTATGTGAGGAATATACAGTAAAGGTGAAAAAAAGTGTACAATATATTTTATTAGGCTTAGGTGTCTCTCAATAAATTGTGTTGTGTTGTATGTTATTACTATGCCGCTTTTAGAAACTATTTCTGTCACATTTTATTTTTGCCACGAGAAAATTGTATATTGGACGTAACGAACGCAGTTTTGAGTATTACCCGTGTACATATATAGAAATATTGTATTTACGTGTATAAACCTAATATTTCTATAGGTTAAAAAGAAAAAAAAACAGCTTCACGCTGTATCCCGCACACAGCAGGGTAGGCAGAGGGAACCTAGTGTTAAGACACTCCGTTCCCCACTTTCTGCCAATTCTGGAGGCATTGCGTGTTGAGTGGCAGAAGTCAACGCCGCGCTTTGCCTCGACACCAGAGCGAAGAAATGGAAATATAAATTTAAGTAAATATTTCGTCTCCTTGAGTGGGAATCGAACCCACAACCAATCGGTTTTGCAGTCACACTTTGTGCCGCTGCACCACGACTGGCCTCAGGTTAAAAGTAGGAGGTGCTTATTTGTGTTCTTTTCTTCTTCTAACAAGGTTCACTAGATGGCTTATTTCCCATGGACCAGTAATGGTATTCTTGAACGAACCTCGAGTCCATTTGCAGGTTTAAAGTGTTTTTAAATTTGTATTTATATGTAGTATATAGTTAGAACAGCATCACAATGCCTAACCGTCCGTCCGTAGATGAAGATTTTATATATAAAGTTTGCAAATGTTAATCCTCTTATCTATTATGAAACATTTCACTATATATAATTTCGTATCAGCTATTACCTTGGTACTAGAGAGAAGATCTGAAAATATTAATAAATAAATTCATAAAATAATAATAATTCATTCTCCCGAGTGGGAATTTCATACTCAACCGTTGTGTCACACGCTTATGGCCTGTGCCACGATGGCATTTGCATTGTTATAACTTTAAGGTAAAATGACCAAAAAGTGAAATGCAAGTAGTGGAGCTACTCGTGTAGCTAGTCATTTTTATAATATAATAAATATTTCTCAACAAATGATTCGAATACCTACTTACTTCGACATCTTAGAAGTTAGTGTATATTAATATCTACACTACGCTGTACTCAGCGCATACATAGAAAGCATGTTTTAGGCATTTTTATACAATCAACATCTTCGATCGAGTTCGAGTCGTACTCGTCAACCAATATTGCGCTAACAATTTCAATGATTCGATGTTTTTTGAATTAAAATTTAAAGTCGTAATTTTGTATAAAATTAATTACATATACAGGGTGTTTTTGTCTTCATCACTTTAAATGAAAGCACAGTTTTAACTACTCCATAAAAGACTAATACAATTCAACTACCAAATTTCATAATTTTAGGTCAACGGGAAGTACTTCTATAGTTTTCATACAAAATGCGATAAAAACAAAGCATGAACGATCCTAACATTTGATTGCGATGGTTTAGAAGATGATTTTTTTGTGTTCTAAGTCTGTATACCAGACTTGAATATTTGGTATTTATTTCAGTTATAAAATAAATTTCAAAAATGGTCTTAACAGACATGCTTTTTTTTAACCTTAAAATAACCTTAACATCTACACGCACGGGTGCACCCGCGCAATGCCGGTGCGTGTCGCCGGTAACTAATGAAGTGCGAGTTCAGATTCCGTTTTTTTAAAAAAAGTAAAAACAATCTTAATTCATACGAACGAACGAAGCAAATAATCTACACAAAGAAATATAAAATAAATAATGTATGTCGTTAAACTTTGTAATTTGTTCAACGAAAAAACAATTTTGCCTAACAAATACATTTTTTTAACCAATGTCATATAACCAAGACGTTTCTAAGCTCATTCTTTTGCCGAGAATTGTACCAGCGCGATTCAGAAAAATGACATCTTATACACAACGTTATCTATTGTACTTAAAGTCAAACTGTAATCAGTCGAATATATTTTAAAAAATACCGTCCTTATATAAATCTTAAAATTTGTTTAACATAATTTTATGTTAAGTGAAATTTAATATAAGGACCTAAACCTATATTTTACTAAAATGATTAATATTCCTTTCCAATATAATCAATATTTAACAAATAATAAGTCAACAACATATTTTACCGGCGTTGAGTTCTGCCACTCAACACGCAATGCCTCCAAAATTCGGCAGAAAGTAGGGAACGGAGTGTCTTAACACTAGGTTCCCTCTGCCTACCCTGCTGTGTGCGGGATATAGCGTGAAGCTGTTTTTTTTTATTTTTTATTTTTTAACATATTTTAATGGCGTTATCAACATTCATTACTATGTGAAGTCAATAGATATCGTTGCATGTATCTATTTCTACTCTATCAAGTATACATTTCTTGAAAACTTTAAACACATATCTTTTGGCAGTGTGAAGTAAACGCTACTATGAGCTACCGACGATGTTTATGTATTGAAGTAGTTAACATTTGTTTTGTGTTTTTTACTTAATACGTGAATTACTAAACAGACAAACAGATGAACAGACAAAAATTCCAAAAACGCTATTTATCCTTTTACACTCTGGCTATTTTTTAAATATTTTCAATATACAGAAACTACTTTTTTACAATTTTATAATAAGTATAAATACTTTTATATAAGACGATTCACATTACATTTTTGAATGTTTTAATGAGTGGCAACGACCGCTTCATGCGGGCTATTAGAGCACTTTTAAAGCAATGTAAGTGTAACATTTGAAAATTACACAATGCCAACTTTCTTTGGAGACAGCGTTGGCGTAACGGACGATAGTTTGTAAATACTCATACAATAGCGCGCTCGAATGCTAAACGTATTCAATTACTAAATACCCTCAGGGACTTCATCCACTTAGTTTAAGATCGGAAACAAAACATTTACCCTTTATTCATTACATTAAATTGCATTTCCAGTTGTTATTTATTTACTTTCCAGTGATTTCTATTGACCTCCACTTACAGAAAATACTAAGAAAATCAGATTAATTATGACTACATTCTTCTCTTCTTGCTTCCACTGAAATATTCAATTCAACAAAATAGTTAAGAAAACATTTCAATAGCGATCACTCAACTCAACTCTAATTACTGTGCTTTGTTGGTTTTTAGTGTTCTATAATATTCTGTAAATATTTGACTATAAAATATTGTGATGTATTTTCATTCAGAATGTTTGAACTATAGGTTTGTTTATTATTTATATATATATATATATATATATATATATATATATATATATATATATATATATATATATATATATGTATATATACATATATATATATATATATATATATATATGTATGTATATATACATATATATATATATATATATATATATATATATATGTATATATACATATATATATATATATATATATATATATATGTATATATACATATATATATATATATATATATATATATATATATATGTATATATACATATATATATATATATATATATATATATATATATATATAAATAATAAACAAACCTATGACAAGAGTATTAAGCATCCGTCCACTTTCTACAATCACGACATTCCCAATGTTAGGTTAAGAAAAGTGCTTTGTATTCTTAGCCCCCGACGCAAAAAGGGTGTTAAAAATTTGACGTGTGTGTCTCACTGTGGCACCGTAGCTCCTGAACTGTTGAACCGATTTGGGGGTGGTTTTTTCAATCAGTAGCTTAGGAACTACTTTGCCAAGATAAGGTGGTCACTTTTTGGTCGAAAAATTTTAAAAATTTAAAATTTTCCTATATCAAAATAACCATACTAACATTTTAATAAACAACTACTATCAACTGCAAGCTAAATTTGGAAAATATGTAATAAGAAATGTTTACACTTAAACTATTTATCAACATTTATCACGAACAGCCGTATACAAGGCATCGTTTGTTACTATTTAATAGAAATGCCATAAGCTATACGCAGTCAGAAGGACATTAAACGGAAAGGCACACGTTACACAGAAGGTTTCCAATAAACGACCCTACATGCAATGTTGCAAGTACTATACAATAGATTGAAAGTTCCTCTTTGCAAAGCATCGCAACGCTCGTCCGTTGTTTGACACCCGGAGGCGAAGGTTCATTATTCAGTAACTGATCTTTAAAAAGTCGAGATTAAATGCAATTTGTGTGCTTGAGATAAAAAATATATATTATATTTATTGAAAATGTATATCGAGGCCAGTCGTCGCATGTACCTCTGGGTACAAGCGTACGACTGTAGGCGCGACAGGTTGTGGTTTCGATTCTCGAGGAAATAAAATACATTATTATATTTAATTTATTTTATAGTAGTTGATCTGTTTGTATATTTAAATATTATTAAAATTTGTTGATTTAGGTACATAGGTTTTATTTTATTTCAAATCTACCTCAGGTAGGCCTTATTAGCCGCACCGCAATTATTTAATATTTTCATTTCTTCGCTCTGGTAACTATATAGAATGAGACTAGGTATACTAACAAGGTAGAATGCGACGTCGAGTCCCGCCACTCAATACGCAATGCTTCCAGAATTCGGCAGAAAATAGGGAACGGAAATGTCTTTAGGGTAACGTAGTGTCTTACCACCAGGTTCCCTCTGCCTACCCTGTTATATATTATGTATATATGTATACATAAATGATATTATGATTATACTGAAATGTTGTGTATTTCTTTATAAATAATATTTGGTTTCAAAATAATATTTCAGATATTAAGTTTATTTTAATTAAACTGTATAATTGAATGGTTAATTTGTTTTTCAGGCGATCGACAATGTGGGCATCCTGCAGTACCGGCCAACGCGAGGGTGTCCTTGTCCACTGTCACCGATATAGTGCCGGGGACCGTTGCCACATTTGAATGCGACGAAGGATATGAACTGTTCGGACCGCATCAAAGAGAGTGCACACTGAGAGGCGATTGGACAGCGGAACCGCCATTTTGTGGTAAGTACAGCAGGTTATTAGCTAAGACAATAATATGAAACGTTCTAAGTATATCAAAATTGTACATCAACTAAATATATTTATGTCATGAACAGCTAATTAATCAAATAAATTGACAAAAAAATATATAATAAATAAATAACTAAACCGAAAATCTAAAATTAATAATGTTTATTGACGTCAATTAGTAAAATTAACGTCACGTAATTAAAGACTAAAGAAATATCAATATATATATATATATATATATATATATATATATATATATATATATATATATATTTATATTTTAGCAAAGCTGTATACGTTTTTCCATTACAGGTACGAACGTGGCCTTTAGAAAACCTGCAAATCAATCAACCACGGTGCGGGGTGGGAGCGCTAGTAACGGAAATGACGGGGAAAAAACTACGGAACACGACGGCAAGAGATGTACGGAAACTCAAAGGGAGGCCTCCCCGTGGTGGCAAGTGGACCTGCTGCGACATTACGCTGTAAAAGTAGTAAGAGTCACCACGAGAGGATGCTGTGGTAAGCGTGAACTAATTTATTATTTCAAATATAAATTATAATTCAATGATTAGATTAAAAATGCATTTCTTTCGTTTTCTAGGTCAACTCATAGGTACAGCCTATTAAAAATAAACGTATATAATTCGTTATCACTAATAATATTTTTTATCCTTTTATATATTTCTCACAAATTAAATAATTCCATTCCGTGCAATTTCCGCTCTCGGATACTGATTTTTCGGTTCATTGCTTTTAGATATTTTCATGTAAAGCTTATAAATTTTATTAATATTTTTCTATACAATAACGTGGAAGAAGACTACTATGAGAGGAAATTTTATATTAAGTTGTAAATTATTATTAATAATTGAATATCTATAATAGGTTATAAAAAACGCAATAGTAAATTTGAAATGAAATCAAGCAATCATGTATGTTTTTATACACAAATACACGAGATTTGTGAAAGCGTGTTGTTTTTTTGCATTGTTTAACTGACATTTGTACTGTATAATACGATAAGACAATACCGCCAGGTTATACTACTATACACTGGAATAAAAACGTATAGGCCTATGAATATATGCGATGACGTTTCTAATATTTTTAAAACCTATATATACTATTTTTATTATTATTAACCCTTGCTAATGCTAAAGTAATTGTATATGACATGAGACTTTTTATATCAAAAGTAAAAGAGATTCAATTCTATTATTATTGATATACATACATAAAAATGAAAGCTAGATGTACATATGACGTAGCCAGTCGTAGCGCAGGGGCACAAAGTGTGACTGTAAAAGCTGGTTGTGGGTTCGATCCCCACTCGAGGAGATGAAATATTTACTTAAATTTATATTTCCATTTCTTCGCTGAGTCGTTTCGCGGGGTCGAGGCAAAGCGCGGCGTTGATTTCTGTCACTGTACACGCAATGCCTACAGAATTCGGCAGAAAGTGGGGAAACGGAGTGTCTTAACACTAGGTTCCCTCTGCCTACCCTGCTGTATGCGGGATACAGCGTAAAGCTGATGATAATAACAATAATAATAGATGTACCTAATATTTTTGAAAGAGAATCGGTCTTTGATAGAAAATTTCATTTCTGTCCTACGCATAATCGATATAAATTTTTGAAAGTAAATGAAAAGTGTAAAAGGCGACAGACAGGTTTTGGCTGAAAATCTATTTTCCTTCGAACACAAAATTTTTGTTTATTTCGTTTTTGGAAGCCTTTGTGAGCAAAATACCAATATGTCCAACGTATTTTGGACAAGGTGAGCAATTCATCTCCGTTCTATTAAGAGAATACACCACTCCTTTTTATTTAAGCATAATCAGTCTTCATATATTACTTAATTAATAAAGTTTTAACCTAGTGTCTTAACACTATGTTCCCTCTGCCTACCCTGCTGTGTGCGGGATACAGCGTGAAGCTTATTTATTTATTTTTTACTATATCTATAGGATCCTTTTTATTTTCGTCTACTTGTCTGTCGATATCTCTATTCGTCGGCTTGTTCATCCGTAAATCAAGATTATTCTTCTCAAAAACGCGTGGAGACATTTTACTGAAATTAATATCGAATGCCCACGTAATATATAGCCTCTTGACACATATAAAAAGTTAAACTTCTTAACCAACGATATGGCCGTGTGTGTTCCGTTTTTGCCGCATATTGTATCTTCATGACTTAGAGTTTGAAATTTGACAAGTGTCAAAATATCTTACAAAATTAGTGCTCACATCCGCAAAACTATGTTTATCAAGTTTTACAAATTGTACTTTACGTTGACCTACAATCAAAAAAACAGTGCAGAAACACGGAGCGAGAGCCGACGGCGCGACGGTATAAAAACGTTATATGACAAAAACTATTATAATGCAATTATCGATATGTAATGTGAATATATTTTATACAAAACATCCTAGGCCGATTTTATAGGGGTTTTTTTAATGGTCTGTACTTGTATTTTATTTTTCTTATAATACAGGATTCAGTCTTAAAATCTCACCTTATTGGATTTGTAAAAACAATAGGTTCTACAGATTAACGATAACACATGACAACCAAGAGAAATATAAATTTAAGTAAATATTTCATCTCCTCGATTGGGGATCGAACCCACAACCAGTCGGTTCATAGTGAGACTTTCTGCTTCTGCGCCACGACTGGCCTCAACAAAAGTTAAAGTAATAATTAACTAAATAGTAATAAGTATCAATAATTTCACTTATTATTTTTAATTTTTCTTTACATTGAAAAAATTAAATTACTATTTTCTACAATTTAAATTCTGTATAACTTTGTGCATATAAGTATAATTTAGAAGTCGGTTTTTTTTTTAATTATTTAATTATCTATTATTTTTTCAAAGTCACAAAATGTTTTGTTTAGGATTTTAGTATTTACGTTATTTTTGTTTATTTCTTTGAATGATATTTATAAATTATAAATTTAACAAATTTCTTAGTTCTTGATTTTTGTATAAATTTAAAAATCTGAGCCTATTTTTGAGTCAGTGTAATAGCGTAACAGTGAAAGTAAAATATATTAAGATTAGACAAAAGTGTTTAGGATTCAAATCGAATGTAACTAACTAAATTCAATCTATGATTAAAATTCTATTGTACGTCTTTATTAAATATCGTGTACAAAAAAGAAAATAACATAAATTTACATGTAATTATATAAAATAATGTGCATACGTTAAAATGGACATGATATAACTGAGGTATTGCATTGCGTCAACATTGCTTCGCCGCCATCAGCCGCCGCTCATCTTCTTCAATGAGATGGTGTACGACCGTACGATAGGTTAGTATTTGATAGGGCCGCTTGCGTATACCTAACGAATTGCACTAAAACAAAGTAAACTAAATATTTTATTATGATTTTTTTCGAATAAGACGACTTTTTATTCACACACAAACGGCACAAAGTGTGACTGTAAACCGACTGGTTGTGGGTTCGATCCCCACTCGAAGAGATGAAATATTTACTTAAATTTATATTTCCATTTCTTCGCTCTGGTGTCGAGGCTAAGCGCGGCGTTGAGTTCTGCCACTCAACACGCAATGCCTCCAGAATTCGGCAGAAAGTGGGGAACGGAGTGTCTAAAAACACTAGGTTCCCTCTGCCTACCCTGCTGTGTGCGGGATACAGCGTGAAGCTGATTTTATATAGTATTTTTTTGGAATTGCATCATGGTGAGCACGACAGGACAACGCTTGGTATTTCCCTACGCGATACAATCAGAAATGTCAGAATCTATAAACTTATATAGATTGTACCGTTTTACGATTGATATATTCATGTCCAAATTACTGTAGAAATAAATGTTTATTCTCTATGTGATACCAGTAAGTTACTGTTTTAGGCAGATAGAAGATGCTTAGTATAATCAAGTAAAAAAAGTATTTTTAATGTTTAGTTTTAGGCCAATGGCGCAGGGGCTCAAAGTGCGACTGTTTGTGGGTTCGATCCCCACTCGAGGAAGTGAGATATTTATTGAAATTTATATTTTCACTTTTTCGCTCTGGTGTCAAGGCGCGGCGTTGATCTCCGCAACTCAACACGCAATGCCTCCAGAACTCGGCGGAAAGTAGCGAACGGAGTGTCTTCACACTAGGTTCCCTAGGTCTACTGTGCTGTGTGCGGGATACAACGTAAAATTGCTTAGTGTAATTTGATTCAAGATTCGATATGACATACATCTCTGAGGATCGATAGAACTGAAGGACGGCTGAAAATAGAGACAATATTCAAATCGTATAATTGTTGAGTAGGTAGTATGAAATGTAGAATGTGAAGCGCAGGGAAAACGAGCGTGGGTTGGTGCGCGCGTGTAATTAATTTAAAATCTATAAAAAGTACCTATTATTTATGATTTTAATCCTTATCGTATTTATTTACAGACCAAAATAATAAAACTGTTTTCTAGTTAAAAATGATTTCACCTTCATATGATATTAATTAATTTAACAATATAATGTTACGTACAATACAAAAATGTTACTTTTATTTAAGTCGGGTATAGGCCGTGATTATACATATATTTTTTAATTGTATTAGGCTTTTATATACGTCTTTCTAATGTCAGCTTCACGCTGTATAACACGGTAGGCAGAGGCAACCTACAAACACTGCGTTTCCTACTTTCTGCCATATATTTGAGACATTACGTGTAGTCAGTGGAGTCTTGTCACTAGAGCGAAGCAATTAAAATATTAATAAATAGTAGCTCAATCCCCAGAATGAAGAACGAACCTACAACCGTCGCGTTAACAGCCACAACGGCATCACAATACTAAAAATAATACAATATAGCGTCAACAAAACCATGTATAATTTATTAATTAATAATTGAAGTAATTGCTCAATTTTCACGAGTACCTACGTACATTCGTAACTCGTCACAGTTGGTCACCCAATGCGACGTCGCAACTTGCGGGCGATCGACATGCAATAAAATTAGCCGCGGCTAAGTGTATGTCACGGTGACCACTAACGAGGTATTCGTGCACTTCGCCACTTTGAAATCACTTACCCTATATTGTTGTTGATGGTGTTGTTGTTGTTGTTGTTGTTGTTGTTGTTGTTGTCCTTTATGTTTCCAGTTATTTTAGTGAAACAACTTATATGAAACTTCGATTATATTTAAATATAATAAAATATTTTTCAAAAGACAACCCGCAGCTTCGCCCACTTAAAGTTATTTTTATATTGTATATTCCATCTGCCTATAGTATAGCCAAATTATACGAAATCTATAAACCTACATAAATTGGAGCCTATGTGTTACTTTGATATATAAACTAAACAATTTTAAAGTTACCTTTAGATTAATTCAGTAGTTTTTCGTGAAAGTGGAACCTGCATCCATCCTCACACAACTTTCGCATTTCTATTACATTAAATCACGTGCTAACACTTATAATTTTATTTGTTAACATATATTTTTTAAATACAACATTATTTAATATTTCTATCATAACTTGTATTTCACAGGTCATCAACCACTGCAAGACCTCGAAATTCGAGTGGGGAACAGTAGCAGCGACTTACAAAGAAATCCACTTTGTGCATGGTTTCCCGGAACCATTGGTAAGTTTTTCTTATTTAATTTTAACCCACTTTGAATTCAGTGAGAAATTAAAACTGCGTATAATTTAATATCCGCCGATCGAAGCAATAGTAAAATACATCTGCCTGTACCAAATTTATCGGTTCTGAGCTTCAAAGTCGTTCTTCCAGAAAACATATTAAATTTTTTTAAATGTTTGACGAGATTACGATTTTGTGTGTTCATTTGAAAAACATTAATAAGAATTATCATAAAGTTCGATTGTTTTTAAATGATTAACTAATAAACATTCAAATATTTAGGGCATTTAGGTAGTAACTTATACATTAATACATTATTTATAACATATAAAATTCAAACTACAATAGAACGTTTCATAAAAATAAACACAGTGCTCAGTTGTGATGAGAATTAACCTAATTTTAGGTATATAAGCTCGCAAGGAGGTCGACTGGTGTTGAAATTCCGACACCGACAATACGTTGTAATAGATATTTTGCGATCTTGAAAGTTGCTTTGTAAACCTACAAATAAATACAAATGATTCACTGCAATTTTAAATTATTTTATAGAAAATTTACTTAAGCTTAAAATAAAATTTCAATTATAAATATTTTTACACGATAAAGATAGAACTGTTTTATGAACATCCTGCATGTCAATTACTAGTACGTAGATACATATTCAAAGCTAACAGAATTTATCCAGAATTTACAGATTTTTAAAAAATATGTACGTGCTATAACTATATCTATTTAACATAAGATTTTACAATTGCACCATATTTTCCATAATATTTGTTTGAATTGATCAGAGAAAAGTGGAAATCGTGTCACAAATGTTCACAGGCTCTCGCTCAGTGATTCATGGGAAGCGCAGTTTCTAGCCGACAAGATAGCTTACGTACGGTATTATATCATACAAAAGAGATAGTTTGCAGTCTGTTTTCCTTTTAACTATTTTATATTTTATTCACGCATGAATTATAATATAATTTTGATACTACTGGTATGGTGATGTAAAAACAAATCTTACCATTTTTTCATGTTAGTTACCTAAGAACGCTGATTAAATGGCCAAATTTCGATATTTTAGTGATAAATATCAGTTTTTCTGGTATTAGCTGTAATTCTCGTTAAAACTATTATTACGTTTTGAGTAACTAATAAATTCCATTCTAATATCGATAGCCAATATACTAGAGCTATAAAATTACAAATCCTAGATATCTGTTCAAGTATAGAATTCGGTGTCAGTATTCTGGTCTCCGTCATGAACGTTGAACACGCGCGCTTAACTTATATAATTTAAAAATATTAAATATGTTTACGTAACAGAGATACTCGATTCGTTCCGTACACTTGTTAATTAGTTTAAGTACCTCAAGAGACTCGTGAGATTTTTTTTTTGCCAAAATATACAATTAAATTCTTTAATCGTATAAATATAATGATAAAATTATTGTTAACATCTTTTATTTCATATTTTATTGTTCATTTTTGCAAATATATTTCTTTATTAGGTATATATATAAATATGTATGCGTCTACAAGCATTCCATGCAAATTTAATAATATGTAATGAACGGTATTTACGTTTATGAACTGTAGTTACGTTTGTCTTTGAAAACGATCAAAAAAATATTGGTTACTGTCAAGCACCAATGAAGATTGTTCTGTTAAATTTGAATTTTATTATTCGTACTGTACAGGGAACCCCCGTGAAATATATACTTTTAATTTGAGTTTGTTGGGTTAAAAACGCTTATATCAGAACTATTGTTTCGAACTGAAAAAATCTTTTCTTATATTAAATAATCAATATAAACGCTAAAAGTTTATTTAATAGTACACATTTTTTACCATGCGGGCGAAGCCACAGGCAGAAAAAATCTTGTCCCGGGACACATACACCCACACACAAATTTAATTAATAAAAAAATTTAAAAAATATTAAATTTAAAATCTTTATAATTATTAAATGATCTCAATCTCAAAATACATTTATTGAGTAGAGATAAAATGAGAAAAAGTTACAAACTGTTTCTAATTGTGGTTTTCGGGTAAATTCATAATTTTGATAGCCACGTTTTACTTAAAACCATAATTGGAAGTGTATTTTTATCCGTGTAGAGTATCAAAGGTTGTTTATTATATCTAATTTGAATGATATGATAATAGAAAATAATTCCATAAGCGCTAGTTACAAATGCTACTTAAATTATTAAGCTCAGATATTTCTGGAAACAACAAACAATACACGTTTAATATTTCCACATTTATGTGGAAAATCATTATCTGAACTTATGATACTATTTTCATTTTCTCTTAGAATTAGTTCTAAATATAATAACATCGTGCTTAGGCATGACGTTAGGTTCCGCCATTTGACAGGAAACCGACTGAAGCTACAATTAAGTCTCTAGTCATTTACAAGGAGTAAATAACGATAAATATTTAACATTAAATACACTTTACTTATAATCACGCTGTATCTCGCACACAGCAGAGTAGGCAGAGGGAACCTAGTGTTAAGACACTCCGTTCCCCACTTTCTGCCGAATTCTGGAAGCATTGCGTGTTGAGTGGTAGAACTCAACGCCGCGCTTTGCCTCGACACCAGAGCGAAGAAATGGGAATATAAATTTAAGTAAATATTTCATATCCTCGAGTGGGGATCGAACCAGTCGATTTTGCAGTCACACTTTGTGCCCATGCAACATGACTGGCTTCAATATTAATTAACATTTAATATACTTTAGGTAATAATGACAATTGCTATTAAATCGGTTTAGCCGTTTCTGAGTTTAGTGTGAACAAACGCACAGACAAACAGAAAATAAAAAAATGTTTCTATTTGTGTTTGTTTTTAGTTACGTTAATAAATGCCACCAATATTTATTTCTTGTATATCTTCCATGTACAAGCACCGACTATACGATGACCGTAACGATTTTATATAAATTGTAATTATTGTATGAACGAAATTTAATGAACAATTTTGTTTTATGAACGGCAGCCATTGTTGGCGATAATGTAATGTAAAATTTATTGAATTAAATTTTCCCCTACTATATAGATAACTTGTATAGAATGGTCCGTTTAGCTATAGCCTTACTGTAATACATTTTTAACTAGCACTTCGTCAGCATTCTTCAATATTTATTTTATAATATTTTACAGACGAAGGAGTTACGAAGACATTCACTTGTGCTCGACCTTTGATCGGGCAGCATGTGTTCCTGCAACTAGTCGGAGTGGAAGGTTCCCTGTCATTATGTGAAGTCGAGGTCTTTACAACCGAAGGTCAGTTACTTAACATGGTATAATTTGTCTTATCATCGTATCAGGTATTTGCATTTATATGATTATATTGATAATAACTTGATTTCTACGTTATTGAATATACCTACTTTGAGCCTTATATTGTAAAATTGTGCAGTCATAAGCACGGTTCTTGCACACGTCAATCGCTTAGTCGATTTAGTTTACTTATTAAAATGCAATATTTCTTGTTGTTTTGTTGGTTTAAGTATTTGAATGTTGATAGGATTTTAATATTTAAAAACCAACAAGATATATTACCTAGAAATATTGTTGTACAAAGGTATCATAGTTAATGTATTGACAAAATGGTTACAACGTTTTCACTTTCAACGCAACATAACGTTATAGCAAATTTATTACAAAACGAAATTATGTCACAATGTTTTTAGACTTGAAAAGTTACTTAAAAGTGTTTACTATTCACACGAGTAACCTTCTTGAGTCTTCAATTCGTACTCTATACACGCAAAAGTAGATGTTTTATAATTTATATGTCGAAACGTAAAACCAAAGTAAGGCCCGTATTTAGAAATCTCTGTCAGGTCTGAGATCGATTTCCGACTTATGATACTGGAAATAATACACACCCTACACTAAATTACGTTTGTAAACTTGTTGTATACCAATGTGATTTGTGGCGTAATTGGCAATTGTACATTTAAATCATATAGAAGCTGATAAAGCAATCCCAGTTAAAATCAATACTTTAAATATTTAATTATATATTTTTTTGTTTCACACGGTAACCCGCACATGACAGGATAGGTAGAGGGACCTGGGGACACAGTGTAAAACCATTTCCGTTCTCGACTTTTCGGCCAAATCTGAAGGCATTGCGTGTTGAGTGGCGGAACTCAACGCCGCACTTTGCCTCCTTACCAGAACCAGGAAATTATATATTAAATACTTAATTTCCTGGAGTGGGAATCGAACCCACAGCCTGTCGCATTTACACTTATGCCTCAAATAAAATTTATTTTCCTAAAAACTTACATATTATTTTCGAACAAATAATATTAGAATAGATTATATTAACTGTTCCAAATTAAAATAATCAATTAATTATGCAAAAAAATATATTAACAAGTCCACTTTGAAAAAAATAATGGATATTGCTGTATTTATTTTTATATTTTATTTAATGGCACTCATAAACTGCAAAAAAAATAAAGAAGGGTGTCCCTGGTGTGGCGTACAGGAGCCATTCTCTACCGCCTGTCTACCGCACTATATAAGAGCATTAAAGCGCAGTTATTTTCCTACCTCATTTGTATGACGGATAGTCCTAGGATTAATCATAAAATGTTTTTTTTTTTTGTTTTATCTTGGTTTGTGTACTTTCTTTAACCTTCTACTATTTAACGGTAACATTGTCTTCAAATTCGTGATAGTATAAAAAAATATAATATTATTCATATTGTTAGAATTTTCAAACGACCGATGTGCGCCCGCGGGAGCTTCAGCCGACATAGAATTGGCAGCGTTTTCGAGAAACTGCTATGAGTTCAACGTTGCAAAAGGCGCCTCTTTTGAAGATGCGAGAAAACAGTGCCAGGCCCACGGCGGTGACCTTATACACGGATTTCAGGTATTATATTATTGATTCAATACTATATATAAATAATGTATAAATTGTGTCATCCATTATTTTTTACTGTCGTAGCAGATGTTTAAATGGTGATCTCTTACTTTCGTATATACAAAAAGAAACACTCATGGTTTAATTGTACTTTTTTTATAACTCGCCATAGAATTTGTAGTTAATTTTATTTTACAAATTCTATAAAAATAGCAGAATTTCAAAGTTTTATATTTTAATAATGGACTTGAAATATTAATAATCATAGGTCAAAAATATCGATAACGATGTTTATGACATACGATTACTCAGTTGGTGATAATTTTCAAAATATTATAATTTTATGCCATATTGAATGTAATATAATATGTATATAATTAGTGATAAGATCGAACAATTATATAAATTCATTTAAACGTTAGCCTTTACGATTGTGAAATCTTTAAAAATCTCAAAAGTAAAGAAATCTCTGAAGTATTCTTGAAAATCTTACCAAGAATTCCAATAGCAATTTAAGATTAAGTGAACTGGGTGCAGTTTAGATCTCATGGGGAATTCAATCATGTGATTCGTAAATAGCTCCATGTGAATGTCATATTAAAATGTCTACAAGGAAGAAGTAGCAATTTAACTTCAGCAATACAAAATAATAGTTCTCAGCCTTGATAAGAGTACTCATGAAGTATTCATTATTACAATACATAACATTAGGGCAATTGTTTGAAATATTAGCATAATGTGTGCAATATTCCGGTCACAAATTTATTAGATTTCTAACATTCGAATTAATTTGGTCGGCTGACCCACCGGAGGGTGTGTATATGGAAATGTTTCATACGATAATTATGTTAAAGTTATTCAACCAGAATTAGCAAATGTTCTATTTAATAGGGTGCAACATCGAGTTATTTGATTCAAGAATTGGAAAGGCGAAAATCACAACTTAAAACACAACTAGTATGGATCGGTGCTCAAAAAGAACCTGGTCTCACTTCAAAAACTTGGAAATGGGTTGATGGTAAGAAAAAAATACATCTTTAAAAATTGATAATTTTATTGCACGTAAGTTTTATGAATAGTTAAAACTATTGCGATCCGTACCCATCCCGGGATAATATAGTGCCCAGTTAAATTTTACTTATAAAAAAAATAAAATAATAAACAAAAGACGTTTGCAGGACTTATCTATTCAAAACTAAATGTCAAGTTTCCACCCTCCAGAAAATATCTCTAGATACATCCACTAACCTTAAGATACGTTTCCCACGCCTCGAAACGGTGCGTGTTGACAAAAATATAAAAATGGCTAAAATATAAATTTTTGCGTACAGGTGAGATGGTATCAAAGCCAACATGGGGCAAAGACCAACCAAACAACTACAACGGTGAACAGAACTGCGTGGTGCTGGACGGCGGGCGCGCGTGGCTGTGGAACGACGTCGGCTGCAACCTGGACTACCTGCACTGGATCTGCCAGTACCGTGAGTGTCATTCATAGGTACATATCTTTTTATTTACCGCGAGCGCGAACTACTAAGCCCTGCGATTGTGTTTCTCATGCGTGCTTGAGTCGCTGGTGTAAGGTGTTTTTTTATATCATATAATTTTAAATACTTCACACAATAATTACTATTGCATTTCAAATATTATTATTAAATATTTATAAATGATTGAATATTATAAAGAATTTTTGTCTGAATCAGGGCGGGAATTCTGATTCTACAGGGCACAAGCGTGATTGCGCCTGTATAGGTGAGGGTTATGGGTTCGATTGGAACTCTGGGGAATTAAATATTTAATATTTAAATTTCCTTGCTCTGGTAACGATGCAAAGTGCGGCGCATCGAATTCCGCCACTTGTTACGCCACGCCACGGGTGTCTTAATAGGTAACGGAGTGTTTTAACATTAGATCCTCAAATTCCCACTGTCTACCCTGCTATGAGCGGGAGACAGCGTGAAACTTAAAGAAATATAGTAAACTTAAACTGCATTGAATGCAGTGAGCTCAAATAATATACGATAGAATCTCTGATATGATTAATTTAGTAAACATATCACAATATTAGCTCTTCGTGTTTGTCCGAAACTAAAAAAAAGTAATAAAAGATATTAATTTCTCTTTTAGTTCTTGGTGTAGGCAGACATTAAGTAAATAACAAATCTGAAATAACAGATTTTTGTGTACTAACTCATGAGAAACTAACTAACTAAGAGGCCAGTCATGGTGCAGTGGCAGAAAGTGTAAAGCCGACTGGTTGTGGGTTCGATTCCCGCTCGAGAAGATGAAATATTTACTTAAATTTATATTTCCATTTCTTCGCTCTGGAGTCGAGGTAAAGCGCGGCGTTAAATTCACCACTCAACACGCAATGCCTCCAGAATTCGGCAGAAAGTGGGGAACGGAGTGTGTTAACACTAGGATCCCTCTGCCTACCCTGCTGTGTGCGGGACACAGCGTGAAGCTGATTTTTTTTTTGTGTACCAGCTTAAACCTTACAGAATTACTTTCATAGCTATATAGATAAATATTTATCAGCATTTATAAAACAACACTAGATATAGACGTAATTATATAAAACATATGCTTTAGAAAATTAAAGCAAGCGAACTGCTATTCTGTTTTTACCGTTCAACATCACTATTTGTAAGGTCTATTACAAACAATTATTTTAAACAACGCCGCTCAGTCGTAACGCGGTTGCGTCTGCCGATTACATAATGTGCGATCTCACTTGACTATCGTGAAACCTATTTGCATATAAAATGTATAAAAAAAACATATATTTACAGTACAGTTTTTTAATTAAAACAAATGACATTTCAATTATAGTACCGCCCTCCTGTGGAAGTCCAGATAAACTTTTGAATACAACAATCGAGGGAAATAGTTACCTTGTAGGATCTACAATTGTATACAAATGTCCAGAAGGACATATGTTGACTGGGGACAAAACTAGAGAGTGTAAGAAGGATGGATTCTGGTCTGGCCTTGCTCCGAGCTGTAAATGTAAGTTATTTGCATTGTGTAACGTATAGCTACATCTAAAAATAGTCGGAATATGTAATGTCAAAAATATTTAAGGCTGGCAACGTACTTGCAGCTCCTGTGGTATTTGGGTGGTGGTGATCACATACCATTAGGTGATCTCGTTTGCCTTGTCGTTTCCAAATAAATATTAATTAATAAATATTACATTTGTCCATTATTGTATAAGTAAAATTTTTTCACCCGTTATAAATTAAATTGATTAATTTATACTTCAATATTCTCAACAGATGTAGATTGCGGAGGACTGACTCCAATTCAAGACGGAGATGTCAATTTAGTTGATGTTCGAACTACTCACGGAGCTCGAGCTGTTTACAAATGTAAAGAAAATTACACCCTTGTTGGAGAGGAAGAAAGGTTTTGTGGTGACGAGGGTATTTGGGACGGGGAAGCTCCAAAATGTCTATTCGATTGGTGTCCGGAACCACCACCTGTGTCAGGTGCTATAGTGACTGTTACAGGTCACAAAGCAGGCTCTTTAGCAACTTATACTTGTCAAAATGGATTCATTCTATTCGGAGCTCCGGTACGCTTTATTTCATTATATTATTTTTTACTTTTTTAATAATGACTCAGTTTTATTTTTGTTTCTTAACACAATATCTTCCACAAACCATTAAATGGGTGAAAAATCCTTGAATTTCTATCATCACACATAAACTACTGGATGTTGCGCTCACATAGAAGTATAATGACACTATGATGTATTGCGCAACCCAATATGATCGCTTTTGTAGAATGTAGACACTTCTCCAATCTGCATGGCTTTCCGTCTATGTTCTTTTCAGAATTTTTCGATTACATCTTTTATAATTAACATTATTTAACAATTAACATTATGTTAATTATAAAAGATGTAATAAATTTTTTGTAAACCAAACCTTTTGTATTAATAAATTTATAAAACTACATTATATTCTAGAGTGTAACATGTAACCTTGGCGGAATATGGTCCGGGACACCGCCATCGTGCAAATACGTAGACTGTGGCACTCCAGCACAGGTCCATAAAGGATCGTTCATGTTAGTAAATGGTACTACCACATATGGTTCCATTGCACAGTTCACCTGTGAATCCGACTACTGGCTCGCTGGTGCCGAAGTGCTCCTTTGTAACCGCGATGGAAAATGGTCTCACGATATACCATCTTGTGAATGTATGTTTTTATCTTTCATAAATAATTTCAATACAAGACAGTTTATATCTTTGCTATCTGTGTAATATAAATGTATCATTTCACAGTGATATCGTGCCCTGATCCTGAAGTTCCGGCAGGCGGATATATGGAGGCCTACGATTACAATGTACACTCTACAATAGATTTCCATTGCGAAAAAGGGCACAAGCTCGTCGGGGAACCTAATCTAACGTGTCAACCCGACGGCGAATGGTCCGGTGAATCCCCCAAATGCGAATGTAAGCAATATAAAAATCCTGTTGCAATGCAATCCAATTTTTTACATGTAAAAGAACAGTATTACCAAACGCTCATCTGGTAAAGAAATACTTGTACCCGATATTGCATACTTTCATTATTTGTTCAATATTAAATCTTGTTTTGATAAAATCTTGAATTTAATAATTTTAAATACACTTTGTTTTTTGTCCTAAATATGCATATTTTATTAGATGTCGACTGTGGAAAGCTACCTCCACTACCATACGGCTCAGCAGATCTCCTGAATGGTACAACGCATTTAGGTAGTGTTATTCAATACTCATGTACAACAAACTATAGACTGGTGGGTCCCGTAAGGAGAGTGTGCACGGAAGAACATCAATGGAGTGAATCGTCCCCAAGATGTGAAGGTAAACAAATAATATTCTAATATTTCTTCGTGAACATTTTTTAGCTTGTATTTGTAACGCATATACTATTAACATTTAATTATGTCGTGGGGTCAGATACAATAATTTGGTTAATTCAAAAAAAGCATTTTTAGTAAAAATTTCAACGTGATTAACGTTTAAATAATTCATTTCTTCGAGTGGGAATCGAACCCACAACCTGTCGCGTTTACAGTTCCACGCTTGGGTGTTGCGATACTAGTCTCCCCCTTTCCTCCTTAATGCATTTATTTATCAAATACACATTACATTCACAAATTCCAATTCCATTTCTATGTTAACAGAAATAAGATGTCAAGAGCCCGTCGTTGCCGAAAACAGTATCGTCTCGGTGACTGGAAACGATCGTATGCACGGGCGCACTCTCATCCGCACGTCGGTCAGCACTAACAACGGCAACACGTACCGTATCGGGGCGCTAGTCAAATATCGCTGCGAGCGTGGCTACAAAGTGGTGGGCGAGAGTCTCTCCACTTGCGAGGACAACGGACAGTGGAGCGGAGTCACGCCGAAGTGCCAGTGTAAGTAATCATATTATGGAATTCTATTATTCGTATACGTGAACTTTATTTTTAATTCCAGATTACCCTCATTTGATTTATATTAGCATATATTAGCCATATTGATTGTGTGCAGAACTCAACGCCGCGTTCTGTTTTACCGGGCCGAGGAAAAGTAAATGATTTAAATATAATCATATTACTGCTTACAGCAGTGGTTCCCGACCAGTGGTCCGCAGAAGCCTAAAAATTGTCCGCAAACGACTTTATTTTATGACTGGAGATGATAACGCGAAATTTCTGTTTAATAGTCACAGTTAATTTTTATTATACCTGCATGCATAGTGGTCCCTGCTACCAAGAATGATATAAAAATGGTCCTTGATCAAGAAAAGGTTGGAAACTCCTGGCTTACAGTGTCCCCGTTTACAGTGAGATGCTGTCACACTGCGCCAAGACGATTATTTGTCGATGTTTGTAATGAACAATCTTATGGGACATTAACTTATTTCTTAATTTTTTGTTGGCTTTTGTTAGATTTTCTAGATGTTTAATTTTTGCGATAATGAGAAATTCCCATCACGTTAAATAAATTTTTCGAAGGCAGTATTTCATTATATCTGATAGACTGCCTGCTCTATTTTAGTTCTTAGCAGATATTTAATTTTTATATCACTTGAAAATGCTAATCACGCTTAACGACTTTTTCTGTAACTGCATTTAATTATTTCTTTAAGTTCAGTTGAACTATTAGCGCTATTCTTTCAAGTAAGTACTCCAGTAAGAACCTGGGGGAAATCGTAAAAACTGCGATTCAAATCAGTTCAGAATTATTTTATCTTTGTATTACGTTGTCAGATACTAATAATATAATTGTATGAGAAAATAAACTACCGTTAGAGCTCATTATTAAAAAAGAAAAAATACAATATATTTTTTAAACAAATTTGGTAAAGAAATTGAAAAGGGAATATTCTAACCTGTCTCTCTTCCTACTGTGCTATATACGGGAGATGCGTGAAGCAAAAAAAAATATATAATAGTAGCAAAATACTATTATTACTTACTTTGTTAAACAAATGGGAAATAATATAAAATCTCAAATACTTATGTAGATGTTGACTGCGGTAACCCAAGTCGCATACAGAACGGTAAGGTGACCTTGGCAACGAACGCTACGTACTACGGGGCTACAGCACTTTACGAATGCGAGGAACACTGGCAACTCGACGGAGTGTCCCGAAGGCTGTGTCAGGATAACGGAACATGGAGCTCAGAAGCTCCAGTATGTAAAGGTACCTACAAAAACATGTTTACTATCATATTATAAGAATATCGATTTTGGTACAATTTCATCGATAATTTATCACTTTTTCATAGCAGTCTAATGCATTTTATCATTTCACTTTGTAGAGATAACGTGCAATGATCCATCAATCCAAATTAAAGGAAGCGTAGGATTAGTAGTCGTGACCTCAACTCTTAGTATAGGAGGTGAAGCACACTACCGCTGTGAAAGGGGGTATACCCTTAAAGGAAATGAGACGAGAAGTTGTTTACCAAAAGGCCAATGGAATGGAACTCCACCTGTATGCTTACGTAAGTTTAAATTAAATTTATTTATTTATTTTTTTCATTTTACTGTACGAAATGATTATGTGTTTCAATTCTACACAAAATAGTTTTGTAATGCATTTCAATTTTTAATATTGACTTATCAAATATTATACATTTCCAGCGATCGATTGTAAATCACCGGGAACGATAGAAAACGGGCGAATCATCATATCAAACAGCTCTACGCTCTTCGGGAGCTCCATTGAATACCATTGTCTGCCTCAATACCAGAGAGTAGGGCCTTTCCTTCGCAAGTGCTTAGATGACGGGAAGTGGTCTGGCGAGGACCCTCTCTGTGAGCTGGCGACTAACGAGGCTGCTGAGAGCGGCGCTTTGCCCCTGAGTGTCGGAGTCGGCTGCGGTGTTGTACTTTTCTTGTTAATGTTATTAGGAGTCATATATTTAAGATTGTAAGTATAAACATAAAATTCCGTCTTTGTTGATATTTCAAAAAAAGTTTATTTAACATTTTTTTAATTATTTATCCACTTATCTGTTACGTTTTCAGACGAAAAGCCACACCAGTGAAAAACACGGAGAACATCGAAGGAGCTGAGCGAAAGGAAGACCAAAATGCGGCCGTGATGAGTTACGCAACACTTCACGACTCGAACGGTAGACACATATACGACCATGTGACCGACAACTTGTACGACTCCCCGTACAGCGAGAGCCTGGCCGAGAACACCGCGTACGGGGGACAAGGCGACACCGACTCCGCTTACGAACCGGAGCCGACGGGGCCCAGCGCTGTGGTCACTATCAACGGAGTAGCAGTCCGTTAACACGCTTCACCCTTAACTTGGAATTACCTAGTAATGTTTAGACTTATGGAGAAATATTAGGTGATTAGAATTTGAGGTAGTGATCCTTGAGCTATAAATGATTCAGTGCTATTTTGATGGTACAAGAAAATTGTTGTTAACAAGGTAACCAGCAAGAGTGATAGACAATCTCAATATTATATTTATAACAGTCCCTGTGTTTCTGTACAAATTGGAAAAAGTAAACTAACGTTAAATACTTTGACATGGTTACCGACGTTACAATCACAATAATTTACCTAAACGCAGTTTACGTAAAACACGCTGATTAACCTTTGAATGATATTTTTTTCTATTATATACTTATTTATATAAATCTGTATTTTTAAAAACAAAACACCGTAATCGCGTATAGGTATCGCTTGCTAAGTCTAAATATTTCCGAGAAATGTGTTCCAAGTGGTCACCAGTCCTTAGGTATGTAACCAAAGATGTAAAAAGAGTTGGAAATTATATGAATTATATTATATTTATGATAGATTATGATTGCTGTATAATATTCAGGTTTTAGGGTGATCATCAGTGGCTCATCTTGCATTGCACTGAAAATGTGTGACTCCAATAAAAAAATTGTAGTCAAACTTATTGACAATTCTATTAGTCTGCCTATATACACAGTACCTGTTTCTAAAATAAATGAACGGTAAAGTTATAAAAGTTTCAACAGCGTTTGGAATAGTTTTTTATGAATTGCCTAATGTATCTTTATTACCGAATCGAAAGTTTAATGTATGTAACACGGCGAGAAATAAAATTGGTTTCGTTCCTAAATAATTAGGTTTAAAGATCGATTATAATTGGTCAGTAATTTGTTTTGCTGGCTAATGAATAATAAAAAGAAGTAAAGTTAAGTACTTACCTTAAACTTAACAATGAACAAATGTTCTGAAAAAAAAATACTTATAGATACAAAATAGGTTAAAAATATGTAACTTAATTAAAATATTAATAACGACAAAACTTATTAAAACTGTCTTTTTATCAGAAACCCTTTGAATTAACACACAGCTCAACATTACTTTAGCCAACTGCTTGGTTTGTGATTGTAGTCCATTTATGAAAAGCAAAATAAATAAAACTTAAAAGGTAACAAATATTTCTTTATAAGCTAGCCGACATCAATGTAATGGATTATGTGATTTTTTTGTATTTTATTATAATAAGTAAGTTTAGTTTAACAACAAATGGTCAATCAATTAAAATGTTAAATATTTTTAAGAATAATAGCAGATAAACATTTTTTCTCAAATTAAACTCGTTGGAAAATAAAACTTGCGTTTATTATTTTCGTATGGCTTCCCACCTGTGTCTAGCCATCTATCACATATTTATACCCAATGAAAAAAAATCGAAACTCTATTTAACTCCCGAAAATGACGACATACATTGTACTACACTAAATACATTATATTTCTTGATGATATTTAGTGTAATATGTTTCTTTTTCCTCCATTTTAATTAAAGGTGGCGAACTGAATTTGAAACGTACTTGGGCCCAAAAATTATTAAGCATGTCTTAACCTAATTGTGAAGAGGTAAAGTGTATAGTATCTTTTAAGTTATATAATTATTTATACTATATATTATATAAGGACATCTGATATAACTCACATTTTTTTCAGTTTAACACAGTAATAAATTCTCTACTGTATCGGTTCTTATTTTAGTACAAGATCGGATCCGATCCGATTTAGCGTCCATATATTCTGCGTCAATCGATGATTAGGTATCGATTACTGAGGACTCGATATCGATAATTGACATATTTTCTATTTTTCACAAATAGAAATTTAAAACAATTTCAGCACGTTTTCAATTTACCAAAAATATATAGTTTATAACATAAAATTTATGAAATTTATTTTATGCTTGTAATTATTGTTTTAAATTTTATGTCTGTAATGGAATCTGCTATTACATTACCTTAAGCCGTCGACTATCTGTGTTGTTATCAACTTTTTGTGTATATAAAAATATAAACGAATCATAATTTTCATATAATGACTTTTTATTTCACATGAAATAAATTTCCACTTCTTAACCTACTTCTATCTAATATAAAAACAAATAAAGGTGTAGTAAAATATATAATTAGTTCACCACAAAAAAAAATCTTGGAATCACTTACATGATTATGGCATAAGATATGTAATAAGATGATAGTACCGTTATTTCCAAATGCTTCCTGTGATATGTATTCCGTTCACGGAGCAAAAGTAAGTTATAGCAGTACCCAAAAAAAAAACTAAGGTATTGTGATTACAAACATTAATTTATTTCATATTTTTTATTTATGTACATGTGTTTTTTATCAAGTTAAAACACATATCTTTTTACATATATTATACACAACACAACAGCCAATACAAAAAAGAACTGTAGGTAGATGCTGTTTACAAGTCTTATTGAACTGTCAGTTTTACAAAAAAATATAATTTATAATTTAATAACATTTTATTTATTTTAGATCAATTATGGTTATTAAATTTGTTGAACTTAATGCTTTACATTTGGCAGTAGCTTTAAGTTAATTTAACTTCTTTGAAATAAACAGTAGGGAAAAAAATAGTTTTGATTCACAGATCCTAATTGGTAAGGAAATGTAGAAACAATACAGATAGAATAATAACTTATAATTAACTAATCATACTTAATATTATAACGTGGTCCACAGAGAAAGCAATTCTTGTATTGTATATAAAACTACAAACCTAGATAAAGACTATACACTAGGTAGAATAATTTGTATACAAAAATGTAAAAGTAAAAATGAGAAGCTCTACTTTTCATTTAAAAAATTATTTCATAAAGATACTAATGCTTATCAGTCACTTGAAAAAGTTGCCGAGAAAAAAATTTACAACTATTCATTAATGATTAATTATTTAATTATTAATTTTATATATTTCAATATCTACATATACACGTCGTTTGTTATAAGTTGTTTGTAATAGGCAGAAAATATAATTACTTAAGAGAATCTGAAAGAAGATTCCTTGTCATTAAAATTCTTATGTATTAGAATTAGAACACGTTGTGAAAATTTGGACATAAATAGTATATAATAAATAGAATATATACAATAGCTTGACTTGCATAGGGATGTTAAATATAAATATAAAAAATATAAATATAAAATACAAACGTAGAAAAAATTTAGTGAACAAAATTCTTTACTGGAAAATCATAATTGCTAACATATTTTATATATTTAAAACATATTTAAAACTGTATTTTAACAAACTCACAAAATTTAAGAATAATCAACGTTTTTATTATTAAAAAAAAAACTGATATTTTAAATAATAAATAATTTATTATTAGATCAACATCCCTAATGCGATATTTTAATTGGTTTAAGTAAACTTTTTTTAAATATTAAATAAACAAAATTCTATTTTCTAGGCAATAGTACAAAAAAAATCATATTTATAATTTAAATTGTTTTCAAAATAACAAAATCATACTAAATTATTTTCAAAATAACGAAATTATATTAATCACTCACTTAAATTATTCGTTTTAGTAATTTAATAAATGACTTGCAATCTTAATTGGAATCTTAAACATTAATTATGTTTTCATAATATTAAAAACCATTTAGTTATGTTATATCATTTTACTAATTTAAAATTAAGCATTACACAATAACCCAATTAAAATAAAATTTTGTTTAGTAAGACTGCAGTAAATAATTGTATATTTTTATAAAAAAACACGACACTAAGTAAACATACTATTTTTTTGGTTTACTCGTTTTAATTTAAAATTGAATTCAATGCAATCGGTAATAAAAAATATTTTTTTATGCCATTTCGACTAAAATCGTCTTCACTTGTGCGTTGTGTTGGAAGCCCAGCAATCGGACAGTCTATTGCTCATATAAAACAATAAGGCACAATATGGATGTCACTAGCGTGTAATAACAACTTAACAGTAAATAAGGACAAAATAAAAAAGAACAAATAAATCGATGAACATATTTATTTATATTTTACTTCAGTAAATAAATAAAAACTTTAATAAAAAAAAATTAAGGATATATTAATAAAGAATACAATTTTATACATATATGTAAAAAAAATTATGCCATCACTTTGTTACACATGTACACTACATAAATTAAACATCTGATAATTCACAAAAATTCATAGGATAAATTACATTCATAGGACAAAAATTTACAAGTAAAAAAAAATACTTTTCCTTCTAATTCATATAACACCTACTGAAACTCGTTCTGAAACATTCTACATGCCTCATATTAAACAATTTCTAGTATACATATTTATCGTACGCAATAGTAAATGCCAAAAGTAATACAAAAATTTACTCACACGAGACTTGATGTTTTACGTGTAACATTTAAAATCGCTCACAATAAATAGGTAAATATGTTTGTATATATTTTATACTGTTATTTGTAACTAGACGATGTAATGGCGGGCGTACCCTATATAAAATTTTAACTGCTTACCTACTTAACATTTAAACTTTTAGGAATATATCAAATATCAACACAAAGCTAGTTAGGGAACAACATGATTTCATATATCAGTCAAACACCCACGTATGGCAGAATCGATGTAGTACTAACACACTAGACCAATGTTTAAGTATTATAATAATCCCTTCATATTTAAGTACTCGGTACCGACGTGATAAATTATGTAACTAAATATCATTTTAGTTACCAATTACATTTTGTAATATGAACTTAACAACAAGTATAAATTAATAAGTAGCCATTATGGCAAACTAGTCAACGTTCTAATTGTGTCAGATTATAAAAAAATATTTTTTTATCTATCCATGTTTCTTTTGTATCTAACATTTTGACAAAAACCACACCTTAATAACGGTAGAAATAGTATTACAATTATATTCAAAGCATAAATTATATCAATTAACAATTTAAAGCAACGACATTCTGTCTATATTTGATCAAGCATCAAACATAAAACAAATTAATTACAATAAAAATGATTGAGAAACAAACAAGATGAATTCTTAAAAATGGACAGACTGACAGATAGGCGTGAAATATGAAAATAAAACGTGTCGATGTATTTAATTTTTATATAGAATTTCATAGAAACAATTTAATCTTTAAAAAGAAGAATGAGATAATAATATTAATGTAAGCGATAGTTATTTTATGGAATCGCCTATATTTCTAAGGAATTGTTCCTCCGAAACTCCTTATAGGACGAACTATAATTGAAGTGTCTGATAGCATCTGGCGAGAATAGCTGAGTCGCACCAATAAATGGCGAATACTCATCGTGCGAAAATTATTTACTGTCATATTATTTCGCAAACATCTACATCTACATCATACAGTTTGTCACAAGGTTGTCACTCATCGAAGTCATTTTTTTAAAAAAGATCTCTGAACAAATTAAAGTTTTTAAAAATAATATTATATATCAATATATGAATACAAACGTGCATAACCGTATGCAGTAAACGTGAAGTCGTCACTAACTACTATATTTTTTGTATCGAAGTTAAAGATTTACATCGATTGATACGGCAAAATACACGATGAAGGCCCCCAAAGGTTATGTACAAACTATTATAATTTAGGAAACAAGTGTATATGTAAGTGTTACTGCAGGCGCGGAGTGCTGTCCGCGTCCAACCCTCACTTCGACAGTTTGCTGATAACTCTTATCAGTGCTCCGTTTTCATCTTTCAATCGTTGGTTTTCTATTTGCAGAGCTTGCTGGAACTGTAGATAATATACATATTATAACACAAATTTACATCAACACTACACTCATCACAATCAATTGAATATGATAAAATTTAGATCATTCAAAACAACACAAATTCCTAATTCAAAAATCATCCAATATATTAATTTAATTTATGATAATAATTATACTTCTAAGTTAATAATAGTTTTTTTTTCTATATATTTTATCAGAGTCATTTTCTTTTATCAAATTGACAGTATCTTTTTTATTCAATTGATGTGTGATGCATTTTACTTATGGACCATCATAAAATAGTCATCTAGTATATTACCATCATCACCTTGGTCTAATCTCGTGGCTGAATAGTAAAAATTAGGCAAAAAAGGACTATTTACAATATATGTTCTAAGATGTGTTTTGTGATGTTAGAGTGAATGTATCAAACAATAGTATAATGGACATTAAATTAACATATTACTAATCTGGAAAAATTAACGGTAAAATTGCTTTGCATTTTATATTGTAAATATATCTTACTATTTATTTTTTGTTACCAATATTTATAAAATGTAAAGTGTTGTGTTTTTTTTTTCTAAAATTCACATGACGTACATGCAGCACGCTACACAACACTGTATTTACACAAATACTCCAGATAACACATTATAAACGGAAAAGAATTTAAATACAACAGATTATATATTGAAATGGGAATCATTAGAGGATTTATTTTTAAGTAAGAAGACCTATTCACAATAGGTATTTTTTAAAGTAGCTCGATCATTAAATATTGTATGCTTTTATTCAATCGATAAATCGATTTGTACGTAATGCAAATGTTATAACAACGTTATCTGGCTTCAATCAACGTTATCTGGCTTCAATGAAGATCAACGGGTTGGTTGGACTACGATAAACAAAGCGCTATGAAGAGTGCAGCACTCTGTTAGACATTTATCAAAACATGCTCGTCAACAAAATGTTAATGTATTACGATTGAGTCTAAGTGTCAAACTCAGAGACAAGGTCTTAATAATGCAGACATTATCAATTAAAAAAAATAAAATATCAATTGAAACATCGAAACATTAATATTGTAAATGGACAAAAGATAATTGAATACTTTTATATTACTGTCATGTCGTTTGTTTTTAGTTTACAAAACCATACAATGGTAAGCTATGTAATATGTATGTCTATTTATAATATTTAATGAGTTAATTAAACTGTTAGTTAACAACGTGGTATACGAGTGAATGGGGGGGGGCCAGCCGCAAGGTGCCTGAACACATTTACCTATTTGGCGGCAGAGTTGGTCAGTTTGCTGACGACCCGCGTTAGCGCACGGTTCTCAGCTCTCAACCTTTCGTTCTCAGCTTTTAGTTTTTGCAATTGCTACAAAACGAACACCAACATTACAACTCGTTTTATCACTATGGCGGCTACTCGACCGCCAACTTGAAATCCGCCATTAATACAAGAAACTAGAAGCTGTCAAATTTTGTGGTTTTTTAAGATTATAAGTATTGATCACGAAATATTCTGTGTTTATTTGTATAGTGTAATGTACGCTGAAGCTTTAAAATAGCTAAGATCATCTCACCTTCAACTCTTCTTCCATTTCAGATAATTTTCTTTCCATCGCTCTCTTTTCTCGCTTTTCGATTTCAGACAGCGAATTCTGATTCTGAAAAGAAGCAATACATGATATACCATACGGCCTAGAAATGAAAGACAACAATATCTGAACTAAAACAACAATATCGCATTGCATTCGTTCCCAACAATTCCTCCTCCACAAATGTGTATCGTTAAAATCGCCGTAGCATATTTAGACATTTATAGAGCTTGTCCCAATAAAACCTTATTGTATACAACATAATCAAATGAACATTCGCGTCAAAACAAGAGGTAAAAGTAGATAAACAGCTTCAGATAGCCAATATGTCAAGAGACATCTGTGAACATAATTAGTAGTTAACAGTGGGCGGGGGATTAGTCAAGAGCTTCTAAATCGGTGCGTAGGTATGAAAGCGGGAGTTACAAGTGTCACGGCTTTATTGTATGCGCCAACCGTGTTACACTTTACAATTATTACTATGACATTATACTATGATGGAACCATATAAATATCTTCATAAAATAAATCAAGGAAGTTTCGCAAAGAACAATTTAACAAAACAAATATTCGCTTATACATAACAGAACAAAGTATCAAAAGGAAACACATATTAAAGTTGCATACCACTTGTGAAAGCCTGGTGACTGTGGCCCGGGCGTCGCGCAGCTGTTGCTCGGACGTGGTGAGGAGGGCGCGGAGGCGTCGGACCTCACTCTGCGACGCTTCATATAGTGCTTTGTAGTCGGGTTCCTCTCCGTCATCTGTACGTTCACCGCCGGACTGAAATTGAAATTGAATCAAAAAATCTAAATCAGAATATTCAACAAAGCCATTAAAACACTTTTGAATTATCAAACTATATAAAAAAGTGTTAGCCCTATAGAAGGAGGAGGATATATCGCTAATCCTATGGTCTATCGATAAAAAATGATAAGTTGGTTTAAATCTTATCTTCTAAATTTATCTTTTTTTTTGTTGTTATTAAAGGCAAATTTTTCCATTTTATCTGGGGTTCCTCAAGGATCTCATTTGGCCCCGTTTTTTTAATATATTCATTAATGACATCGTTGTTTACTTCAGAAACTCGACACCATATCTTTTTGCCGATAACTTACAAGTGTATACGTACTGTTTTCTGATTCATCTTTCCCACAAAATGACTTATTGCGACTATATGAATGTTGTCAAAAAAAAGATGAATCTTAATAATAATAAATGTCAACACATTATGTTTTTAAAGAAATCTTAAAATAATCCAATGTGAATATTGTCTAAACGAGATGAAGCTTCCGAAAGGTAATTCAATTAACGATTTCTGCATTACTTTAGACACAAAACTTACTTTTTTACCACACATTACTAGAATCATAAAAAAAATTCAAAGGTTTTAGGTCTCATTATTCCTACTACTACAAGGTAAGTATTTGGGCCGTCAACAACAACATTATAATTTAATAGCATGACAAGAAGTATATTGAAGTACGGAAGTACAGTTTGGCGACTACATTATTCACGCTTAAACGCTTTACATGGAATGTTGCTAATTGATAAGTATAACAAACCCTATTGAAACATATGATATGAGAGCAGATTGAATCAATTAAAAATGATCTCCTTTTCCACTAAAAGAGATGTTTTTGATTTAGCGTTTGACAACAAAATACTGAATAACGAAATAGACTGTCTACAAGCCCTGCAGTTGTTATATTTTTACGTTCCTCTACGCTTAACTCAGAGTGCTGTAAATCCTACACAGATTCCCTTACGCAAAACAGTCCTCGAGACTAATTCTGCTATACCACGTATTAGCAAACTTTTTAACCTGTTCAGTATTCAAAAGAAATTAATTGCAGTATTTAATTGTGTATCTACTAATAAAATAACGTTAAACATTTTTCATCTTCTTTTATATATAAAACAATGTAAAACTGCTGGAGGACCTAAATAAATAAACAAATAAAATAGAAATATTGATATTGAAATGTCTTATTGCACATAATTGCAATTAGATACTTATACCACATTCAATGAAAAGGTAATATTAGACTTTTATACACGTAAACAATGCTTAACACATATTCCAAAATTCCATGACAGTGTTCAATACTAAGACTGTTATTATAAAAAAAATATTAATAAAATATGTTATTGTATGTTTAAACTTTTCATATTAAAGGGACTCAGGTCTAATATCATCCTTTGCTTCCCACCTAAATAAGAGTTTTTGAGTTTCTTATTAAAGCGGGGAAATAATAATAGGTCATAATTAATCATTTTCCAAAACGAAGCCCGCACCCACAATCATCGCGTTAACAGTCAAACGCTGTGTATTGTGCTACAATGGCGCAGTAGCGCAGCTTATATTGTTATATGATTATGTTGAATTTATTATTAAAGCAAGACATCTATTGATATAAGTCACGGATAAAACATTACTCAAATATGTGCTTATTTAAATAATACAAAATATAAAAATGTTTAAAAACGTACACAATAACCATCAGAAACTACGGAGTTTAGGCTCGTACATCGCGAATTGAGCGTGGCCACCGAATCTAGATCAGTGAGTGACCGCGATCGTTCTTTGTTTAGATTACTACTGCTCGCCGAACGTGATTTCCTCTCTGGTCTTACAGGTGGCGGCTCTACAGCTTCCACTTCCACTGGTGTCTCTATCGGTGCCTTAGCGGCCAACGGTATAGGTTTTGGCTTAAAGTTTTTTTGACTAGCTAATATTTTTTTATCCAATTTTTTTAGCACCGGTGTCATCAAATTCAATGACCCCAGTGTAGCTCCGCTTAAATACACTCCACCATAACCAGAACTTGTGCCACCGTAAATACTCAAATTGGACGATGGACGTCCCAAGCCGACAGTGTAAGGGTTATAATTTCTATACGCGCTTGTACTATATGAGTTTGAATAACTATTCGAATACGGACTGTACTGTCCTCCGATCATTGAGCCCAACACACTGGGAGATGAACCATAGTGCGAAGTGAGGCTGCGCGGTCGCGATGCATATCTATCTTGCTTTCGACTCATTGTTTTTCACATGACAATCATATATAAGATGCAGACATGCGATCGTCGCGCGATTTGAAAACATACTGAGCGTTTTCCTGCTATTATAAATCTACAGAGTGAAAATATTGTTGACTCCCACTCAAATCTGTGGTTCGGAGATGGTGTGAGTGAGACACCACTGTTACACTGAAACGACAAGACGAGATGGATACATTCAAATGAACACGTGAGAAAATCACATCACCTGTAAATATAACGAAACAATCGTCGTCAACGAAGGAAAGTTTACTATTGGCCTTAAATGAAGTACTAGAACACAAATAGACATTACACACACCTCTACCACTAGTGACGGCAACTGGCTGTCGATCGTGAGTTACGACTCATGATTTGAAGATTTGAAGGTCGAATATTGTCGTTAATGCGTGCGCCCGCCCCACTCATGCAGGTACGCATGCGCTAAAAATAAGCAACCGCGCCTCGACAGACATCGTACATTATATTAAACATAAATAAATTTCCATAAACACTAATCAAGACCACATCAACGACGTGTACAGTATTAAAATCAAAGAACATTGCAACTTAAAACAATGAAACATTAATTTTTTAAATCAGCCATTTTCCGTAACAAACGTAAGAAATAATGATCTCTATTCTTTAACTACTAAAAATAAAATCTATTTTCAAGTTTACGCAGCACTGGTCCAGAATCCCGTTGACCCAAATACTAACTTAGCTCTAATATAGTTGACTGGAATTTTCGACGACGCACTCTAAATTTACAGAAATATTTACGAAATCTCTTGCAAAAGAGTCATATTATAATAGAATATTTTCACTGTAACCGTTCCGAAGAGTCGTTTAAAAATGACCTACAATGCGTACAATTTGCTAAAATTTCTAAACGTCATATTTAAAGTATACAAACATTATTTATATTATACGGAGAATAGGATATTTCAACACAATTCTAGAGAGAATAGTGTTTAAATACTCTGCTCTGGTCTATAAATATCGTTAATGTAATCTAAGAAAAGATCATGATATTCACACATTTTTAAGTCTCTTACAGCTGAAATCCACAAGTTCTTCACTTTTCGTTAAGTTTTTGGAACGTTAAGATTTGAGCGACGATACGCTGCACTGTGACAAGTCTAAACAAGCTGCGCAAATTAACAATTTCAGTTATAATCTATTACAGATTAAGAACACTATAACAATGACTGAACTGACCCTAATGAGTTTCTGTAATATAGATACAAAAAAAATAACATTGTATATTAATAAAATTAATGTTAAAATAATACGAATGCTTAGGAAATTATCTGAGGATTGCGTCTCTGGTGGAAGACACCAAATTTACTTATTTATGTAGATTAATAAGACTATAACTAAAATGGACACATAAAATGATTTTACCTGTTTTTTTATACTGGATTTAATATTGATCTATTGATAATTACCAACCTATTTTTAATTTTCATTTTCGATTAGATGTTTTGTCCTTTTTCGGTAATAACTGTAAGTACCCTTGGACTATAATAAGAAACTTGGTTTCGATTCATATATTATATTGATTTCTGTACACTAAAATAAATATTAACATAGAAAATCTGTTTACATAGCGATGATGCTGGTTGTATGTTTACAAATTTTGGCCTGTTCTATTTTGCTAGTGTAATAAGGTCAAATATTATATAATTGGAACGTTAGGAGAGGTTTTGAGATAGTTTTGAACTGAAAATTCACTCACGATTAATATCAGCTTCACGCTGTATCCCACACTCCGTCCCCTACTTTCCGGCGAAATCGCGAGTCAAGTAATGGAAATCAACATCGCGTTTTGCTTTTTTACCACAGCGAAGAAATAAAAATATTAAATAATTAATTCCCTCGAGTGGAAATCAAAACCTCCACCGTGGCATTTACAGCCACGTTTGTGCCACTACGCCATTACGGCTAACACGACGGCTCGTATGTACGGACGGTTTTTATTATACGGTCTATAAATATAGTTAATGAAAACTAAGTAAAGATCGTGATACTCACACATATACTCGTATATTTAAATATTGACGATATGTGAATGTGCCTTTTCTAAGTCTCTTACAGCTGAAGTCAAAAAGTCGAGTGACTTCTAACTAACATATAATTACATTACAAAGTATATACATATATTTTTTCAGCCACCTCACATAATAAGCCGTTAAATTGAACAGCCTGGATTCTTTACAAATGTACTTTGTTTAACTAAAGCTAGAGGCCTGAACTGACGTGGGCAAGCGTGAGTCGGGTTAAAAAGTTATTGCCGTTAGTCAGCAGCGTTTTTTGCTTGAAGAATTGGAATTGACAATATACCACGCAGACACGATTCATAGTAAAAGTTAAACGTTAATATATTGTATATAGTAGACGTGTTCTGGTAAATTTCGATAATTTTCTAACATACTTCTTAGAAAATTATTAGAATTTACCAGTCCACGTGTATCCTACGCTTATTTATCAGTGCCAATATATTAGTGTATTATAATAATATGTACTTACATTTTATTTTTAGTAAATATAAAACAAACTGTGTAATACTTTATGTTCACTTTTCCTACTATATAGGTATCAATATCATTTATTATTTATTAGTTTAAGCAGTAACTTTAAATCATTTGAATTATTCCAAACATATCTTTACAATACATTAAATTTTCAACATCAACTGAAGACGACACGACCAAAAAAAAATGTCGTATTATAATACCTTTTCGAGTATTTATCGAATGTCCAAAAATATTCTTGCTCTTTTGTTTGCTTGCGTCATTATAGCATACACTGGCATACAGCTAATCGCCTACGTACCATTTCGACTTCGGTAGACGTGGTTATACTATTTTTATCACAGTACTACCCGTCTTGGTTTCTCATGTAAATCTTGTGAATGATAAAACTTTTATATTTTTTTTCACAGTGCGTCTGCGTCTCTTTATTGAATAAATATTAATCCTTTGTCAGTCACGTCAAAATGCACCATGTATTTATTATTTAAATATTATGTAGAAGTAGTTTAGGCCAGTCGTGGCGCAGTAAAAGTAAAGATACAAAGTAAGACTGTAAACGCGACTAGTTGTGAGTTCGATCCCCACTTGAGATGAAATATTTATTTAAATTTATATTTCCGTTTCGTCGCTCTGGTATCGAGGGCGGCGTTGAGTTCCACCACTCAACACGCGATCCAGAATTCGGCAAAAAATGGGTAACGGAGTGTCTTAACACCAAGTTCCCCTTGCCTACCCTGCTGTGTGCGGGATACAGCGTCAATTAGATTTATTTTATTTATTTATTTACTAAGCAGCACGCACAAAAAAGTAACAGTCACTCCACAGGTTTGTTAAAAAAATAATAGCAGGAAAAAATGTTTACATGGGATTCGAGATAGATATATAATATCTCCCACATAATATCTCGTTTACTTAATATTTTACGAATAACCTTACGACAAATTTTATTATCTCGATATGTTTGTGATATAATGGTAGAACGTATATCGCCGCGAACTGCGAAGCAAGCAAAAAATTGCAAAAAATATTTATAATATTTGTAATTCATAAAAAAAATCATTCATCAAATGATTATAAATTGTAATAAATAATTAATAATCAACAAAAATAAGAAGTGGGTATCTTTATAGATCTTCAAAGTAATACCTTTTTGTAGACAATACACAGCGACGATACAAATTTAATTTTATAAAATAAATATAAAAAAGTAAACAATGAACAATTAATATACGTCCGCATCCACAAAATACAATTTGACGTACAAATGGAGTCCTTAAATCTACAAGAGTATTACATTTTGACGGCGCATCTCTTAAAAAAAAATCTTGGCAGAGAAAAATACTTAAATCGATTATTCATTTCGACTGGCTAATTTATAACAAGAGTGATTTATGACCGATAATACTAAGAACGAGTCAAATGATTTAAAAAAAAAGAAGACAATTATGTTCACAATATTAATAGTATTATTGTTAATCAAAATCCATTTCTACTCAACAACGCCAAGTAAAGTATTTAGATTATTTGTAATTAAACCTCCGGGAAATACTATTACCCTATTTCCTATTTTATTTGATTGTTTGAAATTAAATGTAAAATGTATAGTTTCAAGGTGATTGTGACACAACAACACATCGTGTGACTGTAAGCGCAACGGTTGTGAGTTCCATTCCCACTCGGCGAAATGAATTATTTAATATTTCCATTTCCTTTCTATGGCAGCAAGACAAAGAGCGACGTGTTGAGTTCTACTGCACAACACGCAATGTTCACACAAATTCGTGCAAAATGCAAATGGAGAACAGAGTCTCTTAACTACTACTAGGTTCCCTCCGTCTACTCTGATATAAAGCGGGATACGGTGTGACGTTTTAAAAAAAAACAATGTTAGGAAATATGTTAACAACTGAATTAAATTAATATTTTTTTGCGTAAAATATGTTTTACATATTATGATTTAACATTACACCAAAAGAAAGTGATACAATAGACAACCAATTTAGATTTTGCTTTGGACAACGCGAAATAAGTTTTTCTTAATTCCTCTATATATATTTTTTTTTATTGCGAAACGGTAACCGTGTGCTCTCTCTCTCTCTCTGGCCCCTACTGTAATATGCGAAACTATCTCTCTCTCTACTTTCGTTAACTTATATCTCCTTCTTAACATTCCACATCTTGCCACATTTTTCGTAACGAGTATTTTTTTATGCGTAACGAGAGCGTTACGCATAAAAAAATACTTCAAAAAGAATAGGCCACAAAATAAGAAACACTACGTTTAATTGTATCATGAAGATAAATACATTTAGAGTTCAAAATAAGGACGAAGACATGAAAGTTCCTCATGAACCTATGTTAGATATAAAAAATGCTTAAAATTTTAAGCTTATAATCTTAATATACAAACTTACCGGTAAATTTTCAATGTCCCCATCTCCTTCGCCGCCTCCACCGCGATCGTTAACAATATCCTAAATCAAAAATTATAATGTAAATTGATCATATTCGATTAACCTAAAAAAATGGTATGGTGAAAATTATAATATATATAGAATTGAATGTTATGTGTTAAAAAAATAAATAAATCAATAAATCAGCTTCACGCTGTATCCCGCACAGCAGGGTAGGCAGAGGGAACCTAGTGTTAAGACACTCCATTCCCCACTTTCTGCCGAATTATGGAGCCTCAATTATGTGTTATGTGTTTTATTGCAGATAAAAAAATCCGATGGAGCGGATCCGGATTTTTTGTCGTTATGTGTGTAACTGAGGGCCGGATAGTCGAGTCTCTTGTGTATTCTATAACATTTTTTAGCACGAGCAAGATTTCTCATAACAAATAGAATTTATGATGAACAGATGACGCCCGACCTTCGTCATTTTTTGTTTGCAGGATGCTTCTAATTAGATAAAGTAAATGTCGACAGTAACAAACAAGTTCGTTTTATAAAACATTTTCTATAATCTTACTAAAAATGAATTAGGAATATGAATTAAAAGTGTTATATTAATAAAATATTTTGTGTACATCCAAAATAATCTACAGATATCCCGTTATAGAAGCGCAAGCCCACACTTCTGACTCATTGCTATTTCCTCTCCGAGAAAATTTTGCGTCATTTTATCCGTTCTGACAGTTCCTTATTGGGTTTTAGCCTAAACCGTTGGATCATTATCTGATACTTAAGTTCCCAAGTTCCCAAGAATAATATAATGTTTGTAAGCAACTATTTACAAAATATTATGATTTGTTTGACTTTACGTATTATCACGTTTATAAGTAGAATGTGTAGGTTATGTGTGATTTTAAATATCAATACTGCATTTATTTTATTAAATTTAAGAGGATTTAAATAAATATGCTCATGATGGTTCAGTGGGACAGAATAGGCACTGTGTGGAGACCGGTTGTAGTTTCAATCTCGAATTTAAGCAGAAATGGAGAACAGAGGATCATTTATAACACTTGGCCTTCTTTACCTAAACTGTTAGGATATGAACATTGAAATAGATCTTAATTTATTTGATAATGAAAGGAAGCAACTTGTAATATTTTTGATTTCCCGGCGAAGAATTCCAATGCATACGCAATAATTTCAGTGTTCACTTGTTTATACAGTTTCACAATGTATCCTGTATACAGCAAAGTAGGCGGAGGGAACCTAGTGTTCCTCCTCCTCCTCCGTTCTCTTCTTACAATATTCGAGGCATTGCGTGTCGAGTGGCGGAACTCAACGCCGGGATGTGCCTTGGTGCCAGAGCGAAGAAATGAAAATAATAAGAAATAGTAATTCTTTCCCCCCAAATTGGGTCGAAACCCACAACCGTCAACCGGCCTCATTTTGTCAACTTTGATTGGGAATATAAAAAAAAAACATAAACCATCGTTAGACAATATAAGTAAGATATACAATATACATACATCCATATCAACATGCCCGACGCCGGTGGACCGCCGCTTCGGGCGCCGCCTGCGCTGTATCACGTTGAGGGCGGCCTGCGTGCTCGCCGGCGACGACGACGACTTGCTCTCTGAACTGCTCTCACGCTCTTTCTCTTCCTCACCTTAGCAATAATCGTACTCTTTTATACGCAATTGGATATTTTATCGCATATTTATATCTACTTGTGCTGTGCTTAGACACAATTTTATATATGTGTGATATAGCTTTGGTAGTAAGGAATTGAAAAATGTAAGTTATAGTTTATAACATATTGTTATGTTTATTTTTAAATCCAGATCGAGACTTAGAATTTTGACACAACAACAGTCAACATTTATGTAATCGTCGAGGGTGTAATGCCTCATTGAAAGATGTTTTTAGACATTTTCAAAGCAATCCAAATATAGTTTTGATTACGATATTTTCTAAATAATTTATCTAAATATTTAATATACGAGTAAAGAAAAGGTTATTTCAGATACATTAATATGGTATGTATAAGATTATCGATGAATAATAAATTCAGAACGTAATAAAACTTAAACAATGAAATATATTTTCATATGCCTACCTGCACGGGTATCTTCCTTTGGAGGCGTTTTTATAGTTGTTGCGTTGGTTGTGGCTGTGGTTGTGTTCGTGTTGTTAGCAGACGCTCGTCGAAGCGGCAGAGTGACGGTGGTCTCCGCGGCGGACGCACTCGTCCTGGTGGAGGCCCGTCCCGCGTCCTCCAGCTCGAACTGTTATTTTATAATATGTTTTTAAAGTAGAACTTAAGTACGGATCTTAAATAAAATAATCTTCATCCTCACAATGAAATGCAACAAACGAAACTGTAATTTTTGATTTTGCTAAGGAAATTCATTCTCGAATGGTCTCCTACAAAACATAGGTTGGGTCACATCCATTCTGAGGGTGCAGAATTGAACAACACGTTGATAAGCCTTACCAAACTACGTTTATACATACAATTTTAATATATTTAACATGTTCAGCAGTCATTCTATTTCCCATAATCAATACTTAACTTTGCACACAAGCACACACGAACACACGTTTTATAAGCATGCGATATTCTATGAGTAAACACAAATAATGAAACATAGAAAGCGTGACACAGAACATAAAACATATTTTAGCCAACGCTACACAACAACAAGAAATTAATACAAAACTGGTTTTAAATAATTTTAAATTATATATTACCATATATAAATAGGTATTCTTGAATTAGTAAACTTCACAAAAATTATATGAGCCAGTCATAGTTTACATGCTTGAATTTATTTTTTGCTGGATGTCAAATTTGTATTGACAAACATGTACAGAGAAATAAAAAAAAATATATAATTGATACAAAAATTATGCCAATTTGACAATGGTATGACTTAATACGTTAAATATTGACTTAATATTTATTTTAGCTTTTATGTAATTTAATTTTACAACATAGTTCGAAATTTATTATATTATAATACAATATTTCCAACGTATGCAGCCAAAACGAATCACCGAGGAACGAATATATGCAACATCAATTTTGAAATATCCTGTTATACTTCCACACCATGCGCGAGTTCCGAAATTTTCAGAGCCCAAATAACGAATACGCGGCTATCAATTGCTTCAAATTTATTCTAATATTCATTGATATAATATTATATGAAATCAAATGGCGAACATATTAATTTTTATAACAATATATGGCATATATATTATGATGTTGACTAAAACCCATTGTATTATTTTTTTACATATTTTCACTTACACCGCAATGACACCATTACGGATTGGTACAATACTTTATATTAAACCTTGACCTAGCCGTTGGTTTATTTTTAATAATTAGCAAAGAAACGGGATAACTGGGCTAGTTGATTTCGACGGTGTGTATCCGACAGCGAGGCGTTAAACAAATGGACGATTTAGCATTAGATGAAGACTCATGTAACAACCAAGTCTGAGTAACGATTGTATGACAGATGTATATAGCTTGAGCAACAAGCAATTGATAGTCGCGTGGCCATGGCCTAAGAGGCGGTCCAGACGCCGACGATGCACGCCCTAATTTATCGTCGTCTGGACCGGCTCGAATCCCAGTACCGGCGTTCTTGTACGCGATTTACGCGCGAGCAGCATTTGAACGTAGATATGAACGTATGAGTCTCTAGTATCTCACGGTGAACTCGCGCGTAAAACGCCTCACGTGGACCAAAGCCCTAAAGGACCTTATTAGTGTCGAGTCGTAGCCGCCACGAGGGCCGCCTCTCACTGTTGGCCGCGATCGTGGCGGTCGCGGTCGCGCACGCCAGCGCTAGCGTCACCACGCTGCCCCCGTCGACGGCACTGCGACCCTATACGCACATTGTCAAACATCCACCATTCACAATCACGATACACATCTAGACCATATTTTAATTAAACAAATTCGGCCAAATTAAGTTTTATGTTTAAGTTAAAAATATATATATATCACTAATTCAAGCTTAGAGAATTGGGTTAGATTAAAAAATAGTGGCTTACATTATTCGCAGATTTATCGGTTAACCGGATTAGATAAAGATCAAAAAAATATATAACAGGAAAGAATCCTATGCATCTTTATTATAAATATTAATTAATTGTTTTTTTTATACATTTATTTTTACAAAAAGTACGTTAATAATATATTAATTTTGGTATTAAGGACGTTTGTAAAAACATAAATACCAGTTTACTAATAAAATAATTATTGGTATTATATTACACTGCTACTTGTATCATTCTATCTAATCAATTCCTATTTTATTATTTACACATGAATACAGCTAATGTCCAGATGTTAAAACGTTTAAAGTAAATTTATGATAAACTTTAAATATGTAGCTACTCTCAAGCATTTTTAATAACTTGTAATAATCCAACTAACTTTTAGTATTAATAATGAAAAAATAACTTACATTTTTCATATTCAATTGCAATATTAAAATATTTATATATTTTTTATATTTACTGAAAAAAAAACGTTTAATTACAGAGTTGAGAGTAGTCACTATATAAAAGAATACTTCAAACACAGTCTATATACAAGTGTTAAATACAGGTAAAGATATCAAATACTTAATGACGTCATTATAAAACAGGCAAATTATTTAATTTTAAAATAAGACGTGCTAAGGTGTACTAGCAGCATCTAAAATTTCCAAATAAATTTACTTGCTAACTGTACTGTTACTTATATTTACAAAATAAAATTCCAGTACAGTTGCAAGTGGAACGTTTTAAAAAAATATATATTAAACCATAATTCTTATAATATTTGTGTAAAAATTTCTGTATGACAACTACTTACTGCGTTCTCTGTAGTAGCAGGCACAGGAGGATCTTCCTTCTTGACACTGGTCGATGATGGTATTTCTGCGGCACCATTGCCGGATTTCTTCTTTACTAACTGTTCAGCGGATTTTATTTCATCCAAAGTTACCCCTTGAGTAGACCTTCTCGTCTCGCGAACACGTTTTGCGTGAGCTTTCCTTTGCGTTTCACTCTCTTCATCACGAACCGGAGGCACGAACGATCTAGAAGGAATAATATATCTTAAATTACAAACTAGCAATCAAACTAAATGGTAGCATAAAATAAGCCAACTTCGATTTCGGTTACTCACACACTACTGTTCACTACTATGACATGCAAAAATCATTGAATATATTATAAATACATACCAAAAATAATAAAGGAAATAATATGTATAACGTAATATAAAAAAAATAAACGACAACCATGCGAAAACTAAAAATCTATTTGCAAAACAAAAGGTCCGAGCACATTGGACAAGCTCTACAAAAACTATACCCTATTTGGACACGAGAAATATTTGTATTAACGTTAGTAGTTACCGTTACCATTAAAAGTTTAGATTAGGGCTTTATTATATTATATAGTCACGTGTCCAAATAGTTATCTAATGATTTTGCAAGAAATCGTCTGTACTTGAAGAAATTCTTGAATATGTTCCCAGGCGATAGTTTTGTTGGCGTGGTCGAGCTCGGCGTTGAATTGCTACTGTTCGACTCTACGCTCTCCGATGAGCTGTTGTATGTACAACAACTTATTAATAAATACACACCTGGCACACACTTATTTTAAATTCTACTACAATATACTATATTCAACGTTACTACGACGAATATCAGTCTTATTTTATATACAGTACCATAAATATCAGTAACATCCATTTAAAAAATGAACGACCATCCACTAAATTAATTTGTGTTGATGCGTAAAGGAAAGTAAATATTCGTTTGCAGCTCGTCACCTGTGTGCGTTTTGGACTCGCTTGCACACTAAACAGCTGATAAAAACTGATGGAGTGATCATTATATTATTTGAATTTGAATGGAGACAATCGCACGTTGTGTATGAACCCACAAGTCCGCTCTTGAAAGCATTTAATAATTTATTTTGTATGTACTAGTTTCTATATAGGATCAATTTTTTTTTTCGTACAAAATTTGCTTATTTTTTTATATTGACATCTGAATGTTATGTTATTTCATTCAGAATTCAATGAAATAACATGACAGTTCTTCTAAGAACAGAGAAAATCGAAATCGTCTTATGTCGATTTAGAAATGTATTATTTATTATTATACGAGGCCAGTCGAGTCAAGGCCAGTCGTGGCGCAGTGGTACAAAGTGTGACTGTAAAACCGACTGGTTGTGGGTTCAATCCCCACTCGAGGAGATGAAATATTTACTTAAATTTATATTTTCATTTCTTCGCTCTGGTGTCGAGGCTAAGCGCGGCGTTGAGTTCTGCCACTCAACACGCAATGCCTCCAAAATTCGGCAGAAAGTGGGGAACGGAGTGTCTTAACACTAGGTTCCCTCTGCCTACCCTGCTGTGTGCGGGATATAGCGTGAAGCTAATTTAATTTTTTTTTTTTTATTATTATACGATATATATTTTTTGCTGCTATTTCTTCCTGTGTCACGTTTGTTGAGAGACTTATAACAAACTGCGTGTATATTATCTAAGTATCTAATTTTAATGTGTCTGTAAATACAGTGGAAGGACGTTCAGTTTTGAAGTAGACGATGTATACTAACATTGGCCTTGACCATATTTCTTATTAATAAGCCCTCGTGTTATCCAAATATAAACGATACCCATCACCAGAAATTTATAATAAAATTAAATTAAATCATTAAAATTCTACATAAGTCTAATTACAACTACTGTTTGCAAACATTTTCATTTATACCAATAATTACAATATATTTTAATATTATAATACCCGTTATATGTGTTGACTTCATAGAGTTTATAATATTTATTCAAATTGATTTCTGTGAGATAAGAACTTCTGGATATATATTCCCTATAACAATGGAATTTCTTTCCTTCAAATCATCCTTCCTTCAAATTAAAAATTAAACATTCCTTCAAATTATAAATTAAACATAAGTCATTTAAATTTCACCACAAATAGGGGAAAGTAACCAATATTGGACCGGCGCTTAAATTGGACCGATGCTATGTCTCAGTCAATTAGCTTCATTTTATTTTTCTAGCAACAGCACAATATGCGACAGTAGTGCCACTGATAATGTTTAAAAAATAAATATTAATAATAATAGTGATTCGTTTTTATAACTTGCCTTTATTTAGTTCCTAATTATTACTATAATTTAAGATTTGGTCCAATTTAGGGACCTGGCGCTTCAATTAATGGTACCGGTGGCGTAATTTGGACCTATTGACAACCTTTAAAAATTTCCTGTTATTTATATGTTACCATTAGGTTACAATATCAACGGAATGATATTATATAGCCAAAAAAAACAAGGTACTTCCAAAGGTCTTGTTGCATTTTTATAGCTTCGAAGGATCTTGTGATTTATGCCATTATGTCGAAAGTGGTCCAATATGGGTTACTCTCCCCTATATATGTAAATAAAAGTGTTGTGTATATTTGGTCTCAAGTTTCCATTATTTCATAGAAACAACTTTTAATCTAATATTTGCACGTGCCGTAGAATAAACACGATCTTACAATTATATTAAATAAAATAGTGTGCAGTCAAAAATATTACAAAGTATCTATAAAATGTGTATAAATTCTATATATTTTATGGATACTTCATAATATTTTTCATTATAATGATATTTAAACATGAAGTACATGCTACTAACCTTCTAATAGTTTGTGTAGTCGTGTTTGTGGGAGCTGTTGTAGTAGTTGTAGATGAAGGAGCGTTCCATGTGTTCGCCTCTCTCTCCCGTCTCTCTGCTGGACTAACTCTATTTACGAAAATAAATATTTTTCATTATTTACACTAACATAAGACGTATATAATATATGAGAATATCAGTAGTTAATGAAAGTTTTAATGCAAATGTTGAAGTAGATGAGTTAAATTAAATGTGTGACATTGGTTTCAAATTTCGTGCCATAAAATATGATTCTAGCGTAAAATTTTCAAATAACAACTAAATATAATCCAGAATGATAAGACGTCATAAGAATATAGCTTGTACATAATAACAATGTTGTAGAGTAATAAACATTTGTAAATTAGAAACCAATGTGAAGAATGCAGCACCTGGTGTGAACGTCCTCGTTAGTATTCTCAGTAGTGGTGTTAATCTCCGTTGTTTTCCTCGCTACGGTGGCGGGAGGCACGGTCGCCGGCGGTATGGATGGACACGACGACGCCTTTATACGCGCCGTCACGTCGCGGTAGCGCTGATAGAAACTGTTCACACACAACCATGCTACGTACATACACATACACACGTACACTGTATACCAGAAGTACCCAACCAGGGGGGCGAATAGAGACGCCAAAGGGGCCATATTTTCCGTAAATAAATATACTATTGAATTTATTATAAAACAAGTATTTTAAATAATGTTCGTTTTTATATGTATTGAAAGCGTATAAGAAAGTATATCAAAATATTATTAATAGTCCGAGGAGCCACAGTAAAAACACAGGTTGGGAAACTCTGCTGTACACGGACTACAACACATGCTCTCTCGCAATAATGTGCAAAATGAACACTAGAAAAGAAGACGCAACGTAAAATAATAATGTTCGTTTTTATAGCAAAAATACAATGAGAGATGTTTGAAAATGATTTATTATTTTTATTAGATGACTTCTTTATTAATGTTAGTTGGCCGTGTAAGATTAGAACAACAGTTGCATATTCGAAAGTATTTTTCTTTATGAAAAATAGACAATGTTTCTATACCTTATTACAAATAGATTTATTTTACGTTACTGAATATGATAATAATCCAAATCCAATTATTTCAATGTCACAATGCAACTATTGTTTTTTTTTTTATATTTCTTTGAAATGAAAGATGAAATTATATTATCATAACTGTAAAATACATATAATGTCCCTAGGAAATATTACTATTTACTATGAATGCTATGCTATATAATACTATGAATTACTTGAACCGCTATGTTACACGGCATGGTTGACAGAACATTCAAACACAAAGTGTTGTATAAGGTATGCTCGTTTTCTAATCTTATATAAAGAAATAAATCAGCTTCACGCTGTATCCCGCACACAGCAGGGTAGGGAGAGGGAACCTAGTGTTAAGACACTCCATTCCCCACTTTATGCCGAATTCCTTTCTAATTTTATATCACATATCATACAATTGTTTAAAGATAGCAATAGCTTTTACATTTATTACGTTCATCAAATACCATTCACAGTTACATAACTATGAAATATGAACTAAAATAAAGACGATTCAGTAAACATTAAATAATATAACATACATTTGAAGTGAATTTATTTAAGCACTCTAAACAAGCGATAGTTAAGTTTACGAGTTCTATTTTCATATGCTAAAGAACACGAAGTCAACGAAAATAGCTTTACATAAATTGCTACCGATAACACAAAGCATTGAAGCTGACGCCGACGAATTTTTTTACTCCATGCTAAAAATACCTTAGAATCCAATCTGAAACCATATTAAAAATACATATAATCAATAATTAATAAAGTACAAAAGCAAACTCACGTTTTGTCAGTTTCGAAGCTGTGTGTTCTTCTCAATATGGTGTCATTATCCAAGTTATTATTATCTCTTTTATTTTCACCTGAAGTGATAAAAAGAAATATTATATTACTTGATTTATTTATGGCTTAACGTAAAAAAAACGTTGATATATGAATGTATTATATTTATAATACAAATTTTATGTTTATAATAAATTTAATTTTATACCTTTAGTATCAATCATCGATTACAAAATTTATTTATTACATAAAATCAGCTGTATCCCGCACACAGCAGGGTACCTAGTATAAGACACTCCATTCTCCACATTTTTTTAATATATATTATATTCATGTGAATATAATATATTAATTATTGAGCTGTTCGTTTTTAAATTTGCATTATATTCATAAGGAGTTTAAGGTTTCGTAAAATTTAAACCTATAAAATGGCAAAATGATGTTAATGTAATAAAATATAGTCATTGACTTGATAACCAACTAACTATACTTTACACCAATGCATCTATACAAATACCTGACGTCAGTTCTAGACTGATGCATCTCTTCATGCACTGGTAACTTAATATTTACCGTTATATAATTATTTATTATTATATTATACTTTGTGGTGACGCATACAAGAAATCCATAGAAACAGTATATTAAACCGATTTTAAGTTTGTTCTTTTTTTTTATATTGTGTCACTAATTGATTGATTTATTGATACATACTACCTTTATGGGCAAAATGTGTTTTTTTATCTTATTACGTATGCAATAATACTTTATTTCCATTACGTATGCAATAAAGAGTTTCATCTATTTACCTATCGTCATTATCTGTTGTTAACAATTAAATTAAACACACAACCAGTCGCGTTAACAGTCGCAACTGCGCCACGACTGGCAGAACATAATACAGTACCGTCCGTATTGTATATCCGTATATCCGATCGTGTATATCCGTTTTAAATATTTTACTTGAAGCATTTTTTTATATTTAATAATATTTATCAAGAGTATATAAAGGTATTAAAATATATATAAAAAAAATCTATTAAAAAAAACATATCATTTTAATGGTGTTCAGGAATGAAATTATTTTGCGTCTGACAGACGGAGATGATTTTATTTTTCTATTTCCATATCAACAAGAAAAAATAATGTGTGTAGAATTTTCTATCACATACTCATATACAAATTGTTGAACAGTTATAATCTCGAAATCGAACCCACAAGGGTTCTATTACCAATTGGGGTAATACATTATTTTCATTTCCTCCCTTTGGAAAGAAGATAAAAATTGGACGATACGTGTACGCGCTACATAGTGTACGCTAGGTTCCCTCTGTTTACACCATAAACAAAAGCTAAAAAAAAACTTACGTATATTATTATCTTGTTGCCTATTCCTAAATGAAGCGGATCTGCGCCAGGAAGGTGCTTCGTCTACAGTAATGTTTTCGGCGGGCTCAGTAGTTTCAGGCGAGGGGGCGCGGCCTTTGGGGGGCTTGTCCGATATCTTGGGAATTATTTCCGGCGCTGCTGGAGGTTTATCTGTAATATAATTAAATAATATTGGGATGAACCAGCCCATATAGCTCACTTAAGGATTTTTTACCGACTGAACCACAAATAGTAATTAATCACGAATATTATGGAATGCTTATGTATAAAGTAGTAGTAGTATTAATATAAAAAATAAGCAAATATTTTCTTTGACATTAGCAATATAAAGACGAAAGGCCAAAGTCTGACATCAAACGCCACGATTGTGTCCGATGCCTCATCTCAAAACAATCTCATCCGGGAAAAGGATTATGTTTAATCACTGTTCCGCTTTGGAAGCCAAAGCGCGACATTGAGATTTGCCTGTCAATAAAAAATGGAGTGTCTCAACACTAGATCCCTCTGCTGCCCTGCTAAGCAGGGAAAAAATTATCTACATTTATTAACACAAAGCAAAATTCAATAAAAAATAAACAAACATACCATTAATAACATCTGTCTGTCCAGCAATTTGTATCTCAACAACTCTCTTAACGTCGATTCGCGGTGGGCTCCTCTTGCGTTTGTTGTTATTGTTGTTGTTGACGCGGCGCGGCGCTTTGAGCGAGGCCTCCGCCAACCATGTAGATATACTCGGGTCTACCAGATCCATACATGTTTGACCCTTTACACAAATAAATATAATTGTTCAGATAATAAAATTATTTATCACTATAGATTATAATGTATATCGTATGAAACATATTATAATAAACTGTAACTCATCGTTGTCTGTTCATGGAAGAAATATGAGAGAAAAACTTTATTGGAAGCATTTATTAATGTAATAGAATCCAAAACAGTGTTTTTTTTTATTTTTCTCTGTTTATCTGTGCTGTTGTACATGCTAATCTCAGCACCCATAAAAAATGTAACCTTTTTTTGTTTTGTCTAAACGTGCCAAGACGAACTAGTAAGTCAAGAAAATTACCGAGTAATTCTTAAGACTGGGATCAGCGCCATGTTTAAGCAACAGTGCAGCAGCCTCCTTCTGTCCCCACAGCGCGGCTGCGTGCAGCGGCGTCCAGCCCTCGTAGTCCACACAGTCCGGCTCAACCTCACATTGTTCTAATAGAGTTTGTGCAACCTGTTTGTAAACATAATTTTGTTATTATTTTACAGCTTCACACTGTATTCTGCATATAGTGGGGTAGGAAGAAGAGAATCTAGTGTTAAAACACTCCGAATTTTACATGCGTGTTGAGTAGCGGCAACTCGACGCCGAGTTTTTACTTTGATGCCAAAGGGAAAAAATGAAAATATTAATACAATGATAATTCATTCCCCCGAGTGGCGATCAAACCTACAACCTCCGTGGTACAGTCACACCCTTGTGCTGCTTCGCCACGACGGTATCTTGACACTAAACGCGGAATATCTTCAAAATTGGGCGAAACCCAATATGCAACACATTGTTACCAGAGCGGAGTAATAACATAATTTATCTCCGTAAGTCGCGTTTACAGTGAGACTCTGTGTCGCTACGCCAAAACATGAACATGCAATAAGGATAAAGAGAGGAATCAAATTAATAAGAGGAAATATAATATTTTAAACATAATCAATAAAAAAATCTATATTAGTATATAATCTATCTACGTATAATAAAAATGTTTCATTTTAAATTAATTCTTTTACATACAAATTTTCCCAATTTTCTACTACAAATTATCCTTTTACATATCAAAATAGCCGTTTTAATTCTAAAATTCTTAATTTTAAGAAAATATTTAATACTCAATTAATAGATGTAAGGTAATTTAAGGCATATTTGAATTATTTTATGCAGTTTCCACAATGTTTCACCAATTTACGACTAATTTTATTTTCAAAATAATTTGGGAGTTTAAATATGTTTTGAACAACTTCCTACTGTACCATGTACGTGTATGCACGTAGTTCGTATTAGAAACCAATAATTATTTTTCAAAAAACGATAAATCACTTTTTACGATTTTTTTGTGATGTAACATTCATTGTTCATTCATATATGATTGTCCACAGACGTCTCAGACGTCCTTTGATGTTAAATATCAGAACCAGATTGACTGCATATTCATAAGATGATGTTTAATCAAATTATTTTAATCTAAGTTCAATTACGAACGCGCACATTACTCGGAGCTACTGTTTATCTGATTATAACTCCATTCCGCATAAAGCAGTAATAATTGAGTTAAAATAGTAGACCATGATCATGCACCGGCACATTTGGGTGAAGTTTAGCGCACAGAATTATGAAAATGATGACCGGAACTTATTATGGTAATGCACAAACTAAAAAAGACTACAAATTAATAGTCAACCTCAACATTGTATATAAGAGGACATTCAATCTTCCTCTAGATTGAATCTGCGCACGAACATATCAAAAACATCTGTTTAGAGTTAAAAAGAAATTAGACTTTTAAAAAGGTTCACATCAGGAAGTCACACCTAAAACCTGATAGCGATAACTTAAATAGAATAACTCTAATATCATAATTATATAAATAATGGCTGGACACGCTCCGTATTTATATCGCTAAACAAGAAGGGATCGACGAAGAAATGTAGTAAATACAGACTGAACAATGCTTTAATTATACGTAAAATCCTTCCTCAGAACATCAACATCAGATTACACTGTATGTACAGCTATTAATTCTTCGACAAATAATCAAAAACTCTAGAGAGATCAACGTCCCACATTTTAGCACAGTTTTCACAACGCCTTTGGGTCGATGATGGACGTAATCATATAAATAATAGTACTTTAGCATTTTGTTTCTCTCATACCCTGTTTTTCGAGAAAGGAACTGTTCGGAAAGAGTCTTGACAAGCCTTCGGACACATGCAGGTGTTCGGCAGGTTCCCATGCCTTCTGTAAACCTCTTCAATATATTAGATATTGAAAAGATTTGCAGAAAGTATTGTCAAGTAAAAAATAGAGCATGAAATGTATGTGTATTTCATGCCCTATTTCTTACTCATGTTGAATTCAATTAAAAAAATATCTTATTTTTTTATTAATGCATGTTGTTTTACCAATCTGTAAATTTATCTAGTTTCTTGCGAAATATTATTCCAGCTTTCCACTAATGCATTCCACATGGCCTACTGTGAAGATGGACATGGATGGATAATTTAAGTGGTTGATAGAGTTTTCAAACTCAACTACCTGGCATATAGTTGAGGGGCATGCAGAATGATTAGTCATACGTTTGGAGATCGGAGTGTCTTAACACTAGGGTCCTTGCCTACCCTGCTTTGTGGGGGTGTGTGGGGATACAGCGTGACGCTAAAAGAAGTTACGAGTCGATTGCTAAAAGGTTCAGCTTTGTTGTGATAAAGAAGACAAACGAAGATGTCGTACATTTTATGCATTGGTGATCGAGATTGCTTGCTGTGAAACTGTACTTACAAGTATACCCACAGATTTAATCACCTTAAAAATTAACGCAATACTTATCCCAATGGTAGGCATTGACTTGTTTTATGTATCGTGACCCCAGCATCAAAAAATGGGCCCCACTTTCAAGTCATGTATACTACATATTACACTAATAATTAATCCTCAAAATTTCAGCTTTGCTAAAATGACGTAGGTCTAGGAGCCCTGGGATTAAGAACCTGCGATTCGCGAAGATCCGGCTTTTGGATTTATTGTATAATGTGAATTAGCCAAACCCTTTCATTGGATACATATTTTGAGGGTATATTAAAATATAGCGTCCGTCATAATGTGATGTGTTCGTCTAGCTAAGCCTTTTCATTTGATACCCATGTTCAGGGTATTTTAAAAATATGTAGTCCGCTATTTCTTTGTAAAAGCCATCTTGGATTTTATAATACAATCGTATACATATTACTGTAGGTAGAGTCATGAGACCAAAGGATGAATACTAAATTTCATGTAAATCGTGATTTACAGGAAAATAGTACAATGTTAATTAATAGTTACACAACTGTGAATTAAGATACATAAAACTTTTAATAATTGCCCATGCTATGACATAGTTTCTATGAAGATTCGTCAGTGACATGATAAAGTCGAGATAAAAAATCGATCTATATATTTTCTTTTAGATATACAAAAACTTACGTCAATGTATCCTTTGGCTGCAGCGACATGCAACGGCGTCCCGCCTGTTTTGGGATCCCTCACTTCGACATATCCATTTGCCGCCCAATTTCGTGCGTCGCTTAAAAGTGTATCAACTTCTGCACTGCGTGATTTATCACAATCTATACCTGTAATACAACAAAAGAAATATTATTAATATTTATATGGTAGCGGCATTAATTAGTTGTTGATATTTGATTTATGTTATAATAAAATGCGTATAAACAATATAAACCTTTTTCATCAATTACTTTCTGCAATAATTCCTCCATTTTATCACTCTCAGCAATGTCAACTGGAAGTTCCCCATCATAATTCACAGCGGCTACATCTGCTCCATTTTCTAAAAGGTACCTGAAATTTTGAAACAATAAAATTTGAAACATGGTATATTAAGAATCAAGCAACAAATAATATCAAATGCCTATAGATTTTAATTTATTAATATTTAAATTCATAAAAATACTTTAAATAATAAATAAGGTATTGAATTTAAATTAATAGTTAAAAACGATAAACGCATAAATATGAGTTATTCTTTTACACATATATTATTAGGAGAGGTATGTTTTAATCAATTCCATATAATGTTATAATTAATGCTAACTATTAGCAGCAACAAAATTTATTATTATACCATATCGTGCGCATTTATTATACTATTAAAAAACAAATGTGAAACGGGTAAATGGAGTTAATTTCAGATAAATGGGCAATGCGCAGTTCTCGACTTCATCGACAAAAGAATGGGAGATCTATATATGTAGGTGCCCAGTTCTATGATCGCTCGGGTTAAAATTCGAGCTGTATGTACCAACAATAACCATTAGATTTAAATTGTTGAAATTTAATATATCACAATCACAAACTAGGGATTTTTTACATACGTTCTAAATTTCATGCATGACAAATTGGTTTACGAGTTATGAAAGACTGAAAAATAGCTTGAAATGATTCGTGTAAAATACACATTGCGCATAAGCAGCTTTTTAACTTGGCTCAAAACGCTAACGTGTGTCTTTATAATCCTTACAAATATATGAATAACAAATAATATTGTCTTCAAAAGTGTCAATGCTTTGCGAACAATTAACAAAATACAATGAGTCGTGATAATGGATGACCATAAAACAGGAACTCCCTAACGTGACAGGGTCGAGTGAGTCAGCTCTTGTTTACACTAATGAATTATAAACTGTTTTTAATTGAACGAGTAACAAATTATTTCAGTAGTAACAAATATTTATCGTGACGCTAACTAGAAATCTTTGACATGGTGTTTTCACAATATATGTACTTAAACAATGAATAGATATGGCTTGTCACTAAAATTTAGTTAGCAAAAGGAAAGGCCCAATTTCGGTGTAAGTAAAAAGTATCTGAGTGCAGTCCGCGAGGTGGGATTGGCCTTACATTTGTGCATTTGTTCTGTTGTTTTGGGCTTTACAAGTATATAATGTTGTGTAGGTGTAACATCACTTGCTTCGCGTAAACCTGTTTATACTGCATGCATTTAACCACCGGCCTACACCTCTTGTGCTGATAACAGTGTTACATATTTAATTCTTAATATTATTTTTGTGTTTAAATTATTATAATTTTGTGAAAAATTACTGTTTTTACTTTCACTGTACAGGAATGGAAAAATGTATATGACTAAAGAGAAAAGGGAAAAAGTGTGAAAACAACACTTTTCTTGATGATATAACGGAACAATTCATTATTTATTCCAGAGCGTAAAAAACATGAGGGTGCTATTTCCGGCGTAGAAGAATTAATGTATTTTTTGTATTGGTTTTTTTTATCTCTTTTCAAAATTTTTTTTTTTTGGTTCTTTTTTTAGTATCACTCACACATAGGTAAAGCTCAGCTTAAGCCTCGAGATAGTTTTTATGGTTTTATGATAATACCTAATTTGGTAATATTACCAAATGGATAGAAGTTACTGTAGTGCATAATAAAAACAATTACCTAGCTATACTAATAAAACCACACGATGCAGTTGCGTGCAAGGAGGTCCAGCCCTCGTTGTCTCCTCTATTTACATCTGCTCCATGCTCCACCAGAAATTCGACCATTTCCAAATTGTCATCAATGCAAGCCTGTAAGTAATTACACTCATTTAAGTATTATAAAAGGTCAAAATAAAAATTAAACGTGAAAACGTTTTTAGGAATTTGACTAGTAAAAATGTGTATATTTTTTTTATAAAAAAAACATGAAATGAAAGAAATGAAAAAAAAAAACTAGTATTAAAATATGACACAACAAAAAAAAATACTTTTGAAGATAGATTGAAAAATAGACTCATGAAGACAAGAAAATTTTGCAAAGCTTTAGTCAAATCCGTCGAATAATCAGATCTTACTTTTATCAATTTTCAAAATACTAAAATAGCAAAATCGCTACATTCACTAGCATTTTTTGCAAATTGCCTGATTATAATATATACGGATGGATTATATATCTCTTCATATTGCAAATTATTTCACACGCAGCCGCAAGTATGTAGATGATATAATATAAAATAATTTAATAAGGTAATTAAAAAAGCTGCAGTGCAAACCGTAATATGTTTTTATAATACGTTTAGTATAGTACATTAAGTGCATTGTGCAACAGTACGGAACCACTACAGGGTCAGTGCCACAGTCGCTGGCGCGTGTCGTTGCTCTGGACGCAGCCATCACTAAAGCACTAAGTACTACAAAAATACTGTTTTTCTATGTATAGCGGAAAAATAATAATAGCCGTTGCTTCAGTTACCATCATTGAATAGATAATTGAACATAAAGCAGTTTTTATAAATATAACACTAGAAACATTTGTTTTTCAAATTCATGGTGTATCCCACATATAGGAGGGTAAACAGAGGGGATCTATTCTTAAGATACTCTGTTCCCCACTCTCCGCCGAATTTTTGAGGCATTGCGTGTTGAGTGGCGGAACTCTACACTGCGTTTTGTCTTGTTACTTAGAGTAAAGACATGAAAATATTAATAAACAATAATTAATTTCCTGGAGTGGGAATCGAACCCACAACCGTCGTGTTTACTTTCAGATGACTCTCAATAATTTTTAATATGTTTATATTAATGTAATCATACAACACATACGTACATATGTAAGTTGATGAATATATGAACTTCCTGCATTTATAATATAATTGACTAAATTATATCTGTATTAAGGAGTAATTTCATAAGCCAATAATAATAATACTTATATAATTTTTGTGACAACATCATATTTACCTATGGTACTTTATAAATTGGAAATTGGCACTATTCCAGATGTTACAGATGCCCAAGATCTGTAACTGTCTTTTCTGAGTTTGACATGAACAGAAGACAGTATGTAAGACGATAAAGAAATATTATTCAAGGTTGTTTTACATTTTATATACTTATCGTCACTTTTCACTTATTAAAAATTATAGCTATCGCAAAGGCTGTAAAATAAGTTTCAACATATTGGGATAGTAATAAACATTATCACATCACTATCGCAATGCATATTCATATATATATATATATATTATTTCTTTCGCAGTACTCGCATAAACAATTTTTTTAACATCCATATAATGACAATCTATAAATTAAATACAAATGTGTTCGGTACCCTACATATCGTACATCGTGATTATTGCAGAAAGCTAAAAATATCATCGATGATGATAAAATATTAGTATATGTATAAAAAACTATATTACAATTAAAACGTACGAAAATAAGACAATTTATAATATATAGGTTACAAATTAGAACTCAAAGAGGTGCAATCAACAACCAACAAATAATAATGAAGTTCGAAGCATATTTTTAAGAAATAATCAAAGTTCAAAAACAAAACTACCAACTGAAGCTACTAAAATAACTAATGTACCTACTAAATTAGAAAAAAAACGTAACTAATTAACTTTTTTAAAAACATTTAGCCACAAATTTGTATCGACGTATACAGCCCTTGGCAACCCGAAGATCTATTTGCCATCAGTGAGATCAGTGCCTACGTCCACAATTAACACTAAAATAAAACATTCACGGCGCGTGTGCAGCCTATGACGTAATTAATATCAACGAGTCCCTCTTCGCTGTCTCTAGCGTGACCTCGAAAAAATCCACCAGTGTCTAAATTTACACGGCGCTGGCTGTATATTTCGGCAATACATACATCATTCCACCACAAAATATGTGGGTCGGTCAATGACAGCATTAAATTTATTTAAAACCATATATAACTTCAGGCATTAGGTCAATAAATGGGTCGTACGCATTTTTACGTGACGTTACGTTTTGGGTCACTGTTTCGATATTGTTCTGCTGATGGTACGATCGTACTACTCGTCTGCGGACATATCTTTAATTCTACTTTATATAGCAAGCTTTTAGATTACAAAACAATTTGTTTCATTTATTTATTGTTTTTATTATTCCTTAATAAATAAGGAAATAATTCATAAAACAGGATATATTTTTTGCCAAATCTAGCATACGGGCAACGTGAATTACGAAAATTGACTTTTCAAATTAGAAGTTCACGAAGTCATCGACCTAATTTCCCGGACTATCTAATGAGAAGAGTATCGTGTACTATAAATACTAATATAAAACAACGCGCAGCATACAGCGAAGACAAAACGCATCCGTGATCAAACGCTGCCAAAATAATAATTCAAAATTGTGATAGTAAAACAGATATCCCAGCTGTTTATATTTGTAATAACTTATGGCAATCGTGACTCGTAGCATTCACTATTAATATTGTTACTAAAAACATAGTAATATTACAATTTTTGCTTTTGTATATATGTATGTATTAACAATGTTGCGTTTTGTTTATTTAAGATGTTAAAAACGAAGAAAGTGGAAATAATTAGTAGTAGATTTCTCTTATTTAACATTTCTACTTTCTTATATTAGTTATTTCATTATATTTTATCGATTACTTTACACGCAATAATGTTATTTTTTTGGGTGAAGAGTAAATAAAAATGTTTATCGTCGTCGTCGCAGTTTTTGTTGCATTTAAGTCTTCTCTAATCTTTAAGGTTCCGTATCTCAAAAAGAAGAACCTTACAGGATCATTTTTCATCCGTCTGTCAAGGCAACATTAATATTAAAAAATCTAGATCTACGGTCCCTTTCAACACAGACAAGATCTAAAGACGCAAATTAATAACTATATTACTGATTAAAAACTTATATTTGTAGGTAATTTCATACAAAATAATGTAGTATGTTTACACCCACAAACTTAAGTTTGCCGATTCAAAAGTTACATTTTCCCTGCCATCCTACCTACAATCCTGAAATTGGTACAGAACCCTTGGCGCGAGATTCCGACTCGCACTTGCCTGGTTTTTTTTTTTATTGGAATAATGACCCTAGCGTTAATTTGACCATTTACGCCGGGACAACCATTACTACTGTCACCCGTTTACAATTGTAAATTTTTAAAAACATCTCATGTAGGAGCTAGTCTATTGTAGCAAAGAACCTTAAAAACGTTCAAGGCACTATCGAAAAGGTCTGAATTTCTAATACAGGTTAAAAAACTGTGATGAATGAAAAGTTATTTAATATATATCATAATGTCCCAATATACATGTATTAGTTGAATGATTTTATAAAAAGGAATAGGTATAATACGTGATCACTGTCTAACGCGAAGAATGCTTCGAACGTTACCGTTTATAAGGAACGTATTCCTAAACTATATATACGAGTAAAATGATACAATCTGTGCCCATTTGTTTACTTAATTCCAAGACACCTATATTATTAAAAAAATAATTTAAATTGTTATATTTTTCGTTCAGTAGTTTTCATAATTTGCATGTGTAAATAAAAATGATTTCAAAACTATCAATAAAATAGTTTTATCTCATTTATATAGCAGATCGTGCGTATAAATAGGGCGCATACGGTGTTCTAGATACGGTTAGCGCGTTCACATACGAAATGCTAGTATAAAAATAGTATAGTGATCGATAAAGCATAATTTTCAGCATAAATTTTTGATATACTTATAAAAATAAATGAAGTTTTATTACATTTAGTATACATGATGAGTATTCTTTAATAGCAATAATAATATTATTAAGTGAATTTATATAATAAAAAATTTAATAAAAAAATATATATACTTCGATTTAGTCGCAAGTTTTGTGAGATTTATGAAGATTAAATGACAATTCAAATATATCTAGATGAATAATAAAAAAGTAAATAGGGGGCGTCTGAACATCAGCTTATCAAAAAGAATACAATATGATGTATTAAAATCTATCTAAATTTAATTGTTGATTACAACGGCATACATTTTAATTTACGTTTTTTGAATTGAGACTATGTCAACTAACTACAAACAGGATAAATTAATTTGAATAAGCTGTAAAATAAAAGAAAATGGCGTCATAGCAGAAGTCATTGGGCGCGATTAGACCATCTAGTTGTTGTTATTTACAATCTTATCTTACTTTTCTTACGAAAATAAGAAGAAGAAGTAGCCCCGATTAATAACAATTATTTAATATACTATATACATAACTTATAGTTTATTATATAAAAATTACATATTCTATTATAATTGAAATTATTAAACGTATTTTAAACTTTTAATCAGTTTGAAAACTTATAAAACACAAACCAATTATGGTAACGAAGATCGATCACGCGCTTTTTTAACTTTTATATTTTCTATCATACATTTTAATATATAAGTTAAATTGAAATTATTATACATTTATTTTAAAAGTTAAATATTTGCGAGGCAAAAACGGTTTAAGCTACTACCATGTATTCATAAAAAATGATTGATTAAAAAAACAGGTACCTGTAAATTTTTGCAGCGTGATCTCGTAGTACGACTGTTTAAAACTCTCTGCAAATGTCATCTTACATAGTGAACAATCTAGGGTCATATTAATTATGTCTATTAAGATTTGTTAATTTACTTATACAGGGCGCTGACTGTTCAGTTACTTATTTTTCGTCCAAGTAATATGAAGACCTTATTTATGCCTGTGCACTGTTTTAACTTTTGCAATATGGTCCTTATAATACAAGTTAAATACGCGAGTTGAGTAAGAATTAAAAGATATAAATACTTTTTAATAATATATTTTGGGCATTTTCCTGGTTTAATTGCAAATTATATCGATTTTTTTTGTATATAATATAAAAACAATAATTATATAAAACAACATACCATATTCCGAAAGTCTTTAAATTAATAACTTTATTAACAAATTGTAATTATGCAAATAATGGTATACTTTTAACATACTTAAATATAGGAAACACATTAAATTAATAACAAAAACGAACCGGTCAATGATATTATTTTAGCTGTCGTTATAAGATCGCAAAATTCATCTCATCGCTTAACAACCAAAAAAAAAATAGTCCATAATTACTAAAATGTGTATTGCTATATAGATACAGCATTGGACACAGTCAGCTTCTAATTCTGGACTGCTGACGTTTAGTGGTCGGTCGAAACAATCGAAAGTTATTCCGAGTGCTAAACTCAACACACGTGACATACAGTACCGCATTCTCTACAAAACTATGATTGGTGGAAGTTGTTATAATATATTTCATATTAAACTTATATTTAACTCTCCCTAGTAGTTTGGTATTAAATATCTAAAAGATAATATATACAGTTCTTGTATTCTTCATTATAGATATCGGTTATATAATTTTTACCCAAACATCTACAAGTATTTATATAATATGTAATTCTTTTAAATTTTAAGAAAAAATATTGATATTTCACTATGTAAATTATTTTTGATGTGTTAACATCTTATAAATCGATGAACGCCGTACGTATGACAAAGTATGACTCACTGTCACGTTCCGCCTAAGCCGAGCGTGCAAGCGAGAGCGCGGAACAAACGATAGAGAGGATACATTTAATTAAAAATCGCATTGTTTCTACAAATAATTAATCCGTATAATTGAAGTAAAAATTATTTGAATGCAGATAAATGTTGATTTGTCGAAAAAAACATTTTTTTTCAATTAACTCCTTATAATTCAGTGAAAAAAACCAATGCAAAATATTTTTTTTTTTTCTCAATGTTTTCTTATTATGTTATTATGTAGAATTACCATCTGTAAACCAACTTCACATACAAACATATTATTTCTAAATTAAAAAATAATCTGTATACTAAAATAAGTGCAGTAGATAAAATTTCATGTAAAGATGCTATAGTGCAAGGCACATATAACTTCCAATCTAGTAATAATACTAGGAAAGATAGACTTTATCTGATCAAATATTAAATACCTACTGAGAAAACAATCTACTCTTGTTAAACCCTTTTCCTTAGAAATTTTGGAAACTACATATATGAATAAGTTAATTTCATATATAATCATAATTATGTTTGTGAAATAAATTGTCAATTAATAATTAACAATGTTGAGTTTAAAAGTGGATTGAACATTGAACAATGTTTACAACAATATGTATTTGCTGTAATCTTGAAAGAGTAATGTTTAACAAAATTCATATAGAATGTTTTTTTATTTAAATGTATTTTAAAATAAGAATAGATATATCATAATGGAAAATTGATAAACATATTATGTAAAAAGAATAGGAGAAATATGCCAAGATGCTGAAAGCACAAATATTTAAGATGTAAATGATATCAATATACAATTCTATGGCAAAGAGATTTGTATCTTCTGAACAGAAAAGAAGAAGAAATATTGATCTCATTTCAAATAATAATAATTATTATAATGAGTCATAAAACCTGACTGCATAAAAAAAATTAAAAAAGGCAAACAGCACTACCTTCTGATTATAATGATGAAATACTACCTACATTTAATATAGTAATAAAATAAATAAATCATCTTCACACTGTATCTGGCAAACAGCAGGATAGACAGAGGCAACCTAGTGTTAAGACACTCCGTTCCCCACTTTCTGCAGAATTCTGGAGGCATTGCGTGTTGAGTGGTAGAACTCAACGGCACGCTTGGCCTTGACACCAGAGCGAAGAAATGGAAATATAAATTTAAATAAATATAGGTCCTCCAGATCAGTTCGTTTTACAGTCACACTTTTTGCCGCTGTGCCACGACTGGTCTTTAGTATTCTATAATAATTAGACACATATATAATTTTTTTTTAATAAAATAATATATAAGAATGCATGGAGGTAACAAACAGCTGTCTTTCCCGTTTTTCTACTACCATGAAACAAATATAGAACATTTTAAATTTCTTTCCCTAAAGAGGGGATGAAAGTCTCAAACATTGTGTACACAATCAACCCCCAACCCAATGCACAGCAATGTTCTATATGAAAAACTATAAAATAGCCAATATAGCTGAAATATTTTTTTTAATAAATTTATTTTTTTAATAAAGTAAATTAAATATCAATGTATATGTATGAATATGTATAATATTCTTTATTTACTTATTAGGTTTTGTACATTGTTTTATATCACATATTAAGAGTTACAATTTAACTTATTAAATTAAGGAAAATCATAACTAACCTATTAATTTTTTAAATCAAATACTATTTAACATTGATAAAATTATACTCCTGTTTAAACTTTTACACACACACAATTTCATGTGTAATTCTCATTTTTAGTTAAAATTTTATAAAAGTAATTGTATATAGTATTATGAACCAAATTTCAAATAATCTTCTTTAAAACTGGAATTTTAGGATTTTTTAATACAGACAGTTTTAATTTCAATAAATGGCTGTAAAATCCTAAACCTTCAATAAATATTTGATATTTGTTAAAAAAGAGGTCTACCTTCTTTAAGGACTATCTATAATTTAACTCAAGAATATTGTTTTGTTTAGTAAATATTGATTCTCTTGCACAAACATATATTTTTAGAATTCTAGAGACATAGTGTGTTGAGTAGCAAAACTCAACACTATTGTTACACAATTTGTTTAATTCCCTAAACAGTTACTTAAAATGAAAAATCATAAAAAGAACCAATCAATTGAGGGTCAATTGAATACCTATTCAACAATTGATTTTGACAAAATGGTGTGTGGTTGCTGCCGTGGTATATTTTTATTATTGTCATGTCTACGGTGACAATTGCAAGATTAAGATGGCTCAATTGACAAAAAAATCATCAAAATAGATCAAATTTGTTGGTCTCTACTAACAATGCCACAAACAAACCCACATTCATATATAGGCTGATAAGCAGATAATCAACTTATTTTTCAAACTCGTCAGAAAGTTTTTTAAAACTAGCATACTTTTGTCTACCTAGCTATAGAATACAGTGTGAAGTGTAAAAGAAGTACAGTTTTTGCTATTAATAAATCATAATATGTACAATATAGTTAAAATGCTCATAGATATATGATCTGTAAGCATTTACATTCATTGCCTAAATCGTAGATGACAATATTGACACAGTCTTTGTTAGAGATACAACTGCAAATAAATAACCCACTTGATTAGTTTAAACCACTTTTTAAGCTAGTGGACGAAGGGAACCTTTAATTTTAGTTTTTCAAACAATCATTAGAACCTGTTGAAATTATTTCAGAACAGCATACCACTTAAATTCACTATATACCCTACTCATATTTTAAGGCAAAAGTAATTCTTACCTTAATTTTACCCTGCTAATCTTATTTATTATTTGTATGTTCACACAATCAAATATTATTACCTACTTAACTAGGATTTGCAAGTATTTTGGAAGCAGAGCAAAAGGGATTTTTAAAATACCTCCTCATGTACTTGGCAGTAGAATCACCTCTAATTGCCTTGTAGCAAACTATATCATGAGTTAAGTTCTTAAAAAGTAATTTTATTGGTTTTAACAACTAACACAGCTTAAACACATTAATTAAACACAAAAAAATATTACAGATTACATTATTGATTTATATCACATAATACATATCAATAGTCACATTAAGTTATACTTTATAAAAAAACACATCAGTGTGTAAAAACTAAAGATTGAAAAGAAGTTTATAGTTATTTCATTTATTTGAATATCTACATAATAAATAGTTAAATACCATAAATATATTCTACATATAATTGTGCCAATACATTTACACAATTTCAAAGAAGTTTTTAAGATCAGTATTTATAAAATATTTAGTACATTGCCTGCATGTGTGTTATAATATGTAATTTTAACATAATTATAACAATTAATTAATATTTAAAAAAATAAACAAGTTTAAAAGATCAGCTTACCTGATGCAGTGCCGTAAGACCATCCACGTTTGCGGTGTTTATATCTGCGCCCATTTTCAATAATCTCTGCACTTCGTCCTTGTCTCCTGATGTACATGCCGCCAAAAACACTATTCCTGATGAAAATTGTATCCGAGATGCTCGCTTTGGCATGGAAGATTGTTTGTTGGTATCCGATTCCTCCCATCTTTTCAACTGCTCAGCTCTTTTAAATAGAGCAGACGACGATCTTGGATCCGTCATTTTAAATATCCTCAATTCACTTGACACTCAATATGGTCCCGATATACACTTTTTACGTAGCATAGATTATGTTTTTATAGAATGTAATGCACAAAAGCCGAGTCCATAACTTAATTGCCAAAAAAGGAAACATGAAAGAAGAAACGGTCCAGGGAGACAGATATTACAACAGCTTTCATACAATCATTGTTCTAAACACTTGTTGAGCTATATATTAAACACACCCTTCTTAAGACACTTGAACATGACATAACCAATAAGCTATACCTTTAGCGTGGCAGCCATTACAAGAATAAATTTACAACCAACTACCATCTAACTAAATGTAAAAAGAAAAACTAGGCTGAGAATGACGGGTAGAAGAAAACACCTAGCGTCATCTATCGGACAATTTTCCATAAATTAAAAGAAATGTTACCTTTTACTAAAATATATTTTGTCTATACATAGATAACCTAACAGTAGAAAACAATTTTCTACCAAATATGTAAATACAAACCGATATGTTAAAAGAATGATAAATTTTAATTCATTAACACTTACAATACACAGAACTGGAATAAATTGAAGATAGTAATCAGTTATCTGATTGATATCTGTATTTTACAAACATATAATCAAATTTTAGTAAATGCACAATATTTATAGTTACAGCCGACCAAAATTATTATTGACTGTGTAAAAATTATTTAACTTGTAGAATTGTAAAACATTTTTGTAAATGTTGAAAGATAATTGCAGTTTTATATTGGAACGTTTATGGGATTACTTTGTTGTTCGTCTGTCTGTGAAAATTGCGAGAAGATATTAAGCTAAAATTAATATCAAATATCCAGCTCAACACAATCAAAAGATACAAGCATCTATGCATCGTTTTTGCAGCATTTTGTATTATATTCATCGCGTTTTGAAAACCTTTAGTGACCCGTGATCCTAAAATTATGAAATTTGCACGAAATGAGAACTTATAATAAAAGTAAAGGAAAAAAACCAAAAAAAAAAAGATATGGAAAGATATAGATATAGAAATACCTATAGTATTTCATAGAAAAAAAAATCCCCGGTTAAGTGCGAGTCAGACAGAGGCGTCAACGTACTGTTAAAGTTTATAATTTTTTTTAAAGTTGTACTTTCCATTGACCTATAGTCCTGAAATTGATACTGAACTCTCGGTGCTCGACTCGCATTGGCAAGTATATTTTTGTTTATATTCCAATAAAATGTAACTCTAATTTACACAAGGTAATTATACATACAAATTAATATTTTAGAAATACCTTTTACCTCAACAATATTATGATAAAGATGTTATTAAAATTAACATATATTAATAGTTAAGTACTGTATTAACTCATTCTTGAAATAGTTCTTTTTTTCCAGTGGCATTACAATAATGTATTTATTTTAAAAAAATACTTATTGAATTTAATGGATCTGAAAGATTTGTTATAATCATTCTTACAAATATATATTTTTTTATTATAGTAAATTATACGATATTAATATTTGTAATAAAGAACATACAATTAGATAAGTGGCGCCATCTGGGCAAAATAAGCACTATTGCGTTCAGTTCGCTGCTAGTGCTGGACAGAGAATATTCAAAATTCAAGATGGCTAGATGTCACGATGGTTTCCTAGACTTTTGTCGCTAACTTTGTTTGTTTTGTGTGAAAAAGTGCTTTTTAACTATGGCTGACTTAAGTGTTGATATATCAAAATTGCCAGACGAGATAAGAGATAAGTTGGCAGAGTTGGATTTGGAGCTATCTGAAGGTAAGAGTTGCAGTTACTAACTAGTCGTACGAATCCCAGATCGATAATTTGTTAATTTTAAGTTGTTGTCTGATTTAGCTAAACGTAACTTTAAGAATGTTTATTACAATATTGAATTCAATTTTTTCTAAGTTCATCACAATAGCATCTACCTTTACTGACGTAATCAATGACAGCTGATATGTTTTCTGATAAATAATGAGTCGCCTTATTATTCCAATGGAATTCTAATAGCAAAAACGTAAATCCCGAACTTACATAGTACTTTATTACAATTTTTCTCGTTTAAAATGATTTAATTTTATTATTTATTTTTGCATTTGAATTAAATTATTTATTAAGTAACTTCGTAATTGTGTAGCAGAAATTTGTTTGACGCTTCTTGGTCCACGCTACTTGGAAGCCGTACTTATGATAATGGTGCATACTTTAGTTTTGCAATGTATTTTATATTACTAATGTATTATATTTATTATGTACTATATATTTATTTTTAAATGAACACAATTTTTATTTACAATTTATGTTTTAAATTTGTGAATTCTTTTTTTTTTTCAAATTTTATTTTTATTTATATAAAATTTATTATAATTCAAATTTTATATTTTATTTATCTATAATTTAGTGATATGCAAGTGAAGGTTTAAACAGCTTAGCAAATGCAAATGATTTGCTTACTGACATTGCCCATTGAATGTAAAAATTTAGTACAGTAATTAAAAAAATGAAACTACTTAATGTAACTCACTAACTCTCAATTAATATTAAAATATTTACTCATTTGTAGCTTTTGAGCCATTTGAGCAGAATCAACTGTATATTGTCTAGCTCTTGTTAATAATTGTATTCAATGAATTATCTATTTTATATTAATCTTGATTATTTATAAAAAGGTCTTCATTTGGCTACTGAAATAACTATTTTTGAAAGTTGTTGACAAAGAAAATTGCACAAACTGTATATAAAAAGATAATATTTATTTGTACAGTTTGTAGTTAATATTATTAGTAAGATTAAAGTAAGTGTAAGTTAATAGAGTAAAATAAAATAAAAATTAATAACATTTTTAATAAATAGTAACAGCTAAGCCATCTAGTGAGTTTATTACATTCAGTACTTTATCTCCAGATTGGTTTGATATATGAACTCATAATATATGCCATTGGTTACTAATATTATTATGTAACAATAAAAAAATAAAAAATTTGTGGCCTGTCTAGAACTATCATCAATTAATTTCTAAATCTTACATTGAAGGTGACACTACTAAAATAATTTCAAATATGTGTTGGTTTTGAGAGGACTACAGATAGTGGATGTGTGTGTGTTTATACAGATTTAAAGAAGCCCCTTAAACCTACACTTATATTGCAGGTTCCTTGAAACAACACCTGCACAGTGAATTTTTGGAATGCTGAGTAGTTAGTAGCTGCTTAATCTATGTTCTTTAACTTATCCATTTGTTCAATTTATCATAGCCACTTTATGTATACACTATATTACTTAATGTTTAGTTTTATTTAATAGAATAACAGAACTGTCTTAGTGGATAATGGAGAGTCATTTTGCTGGGTTGCCTGATTCAGAGGGAACCCAGTGTTATGACACAATTCACTATACTTATACAAAACAATTTAAACATAACTTAACTTAGCTTCACCCTTTATCCCTACCACAGTAGTCAGAGAGAACAGAGCGCCAAATGCTATGGTAACAATTAAATATATTTAAAATTTTGTTAATGTTTAAAAATAAAAATAAAGAAATTATAAAGCTAATTTGGTTAAGTACTAGTTTTTAATAATACATGGCATCAAAGAAAATGTGACTGTGTGAGGTTGTATGTTCTATTTCCATGCTGAAAAGAAACACTGTATTTTTTTTATACAACAAGCTACATTTTATATATATTCCCCTGATACTGACATACCTGCAAATTAAATTATTATTAATTTAAATTTTTAATAGTATGTTATTATAAAGATAATTAAACTTTTTAATATTTTCTACATTATGTAAGAAAGAAAAAGAAGAGATTATAAATAATCCTACAGCCATATATAACTGTATTCTTTAATATAAGAAAAAGCAGAGGTTGTAGAAATTGAGGAAATTGGTAAATTTAGCATTAAATATGTGAAGATTTTCCTTTGTTCTTAACTTAGCCTAAGTTACTTAATGTCTATCATTTTGTTTTCTCATTATCTGTCAGAAAGATTAATTAATAGATATTACCAGTAGCATTGTTTAATCAAAGATAGAAGTAAATATGTAGAGTTCCACAAATTCACTGTGCAGGATTGTAAGGGTGACATTGTATAGTGATGAGGTCAGGGCCTCTTAAAATAAATATAAATATATGCTTATAAAAACGCAATAAAACTTATTTTAATTGCTCAAGCTCCTCCTTTACCAGTACCAAATAAAATTTAATTCTAATAGTGCTTCCTTCAATGTATGTTATGGAAATGAATTGAAGATAGTTTGGGATAGGATGTGATCTTTTGCACTAGTGGCTCCTATTTCTTGTTTCTACTGTTAAAATCTCACCTCTACTGTTAGTAATATATGGAGATAATTAGTAATTCTTGAACTTGTTTTTGACTTTATGTTAGAATAAAATATTTATGAATAAATTTTCAAAGTAATTATGAACTTTTTTTTTTTACAAATTTCTATATAATTCATGTTAAATGTTTAAGTTTTTAACTAAAAATGGCACAGCGAAAATTTTTTTTCATTTGAAAGATGTGATTGGTTTATGGGTCCCATAAAAACAATAATCACAAAATTTGTTAATAACGTAATAGAATTAGGTTATTAAGAGCTAGCATAAAAGCAATGCGAATAATACTAAAACAAATAGAAAACTGTTACTAGATACTACTGCAAACACCATTTTGCTGCTGCGAAAGATTTTTAAGATTAAAATATTTCTTAAATATAAATAAAAATTAAATAGTTTATTTATTTATATGGCTTATTATTACATCCAAAAAAATACAAAATATACCAATTCTGGTTGCTCAATCATCTCTGACTCTGGGCTCCATGTGCAAATAACAACTATCAAGAATTTGACAAGTTGTGGGTTTGATTCCTCAAGGCAATGAAATACTTAATATTTTAATTTCTTCCCTCTGTGTCATTTTAAAGTTGTATTGAGGAATGCAATGCCTCCAGAAATAGATGAAAAGTGGGTAGCAGAGTGATTTAACTTTTAATATTAGGCTCCCTCTGCCTACTCTTTCATATGCAGAATGAGACTGAAAAAAGTCATAATCGAAACATTGTCTTTTCTATTTATAAATAAACGAAAATCTGAATTTATTTTTTATTATGTCTATAATTTAAAAAGTATAATTCTAGGTTCGGTAAGATATTTATTGTTCTTCACAATTCAACCATTTTAATATTGTGTCATAATCATGTAGACTAGAGTTCCCAACCTTCTTTTGATCAAGGACTACTTTTAAATCATTCTTGTAAGTAGGGACCATTATGCATGTACCATCCAGTCATTAAATTAAAATTGTTTGTGGACCATATTTAGGCTTCTGTAGACCACTGATGGTCTGCGGACCACTAGTTGGGAATCTGTGATGTAGACAATGCTTAAATATATGGAAAATTATAATCAAAAATAAAATTTATATAAATTTTACAAGCCTATATAATAAATTAGCTTCCAATTACAATAAATTACATAATATCACATTTGAGAATGATTTAACTTAATTTCAGTATTTTTATTGTTTAAAATAATATAAAGATACAGAGCTAAATAGTGACTAAATTAAAAATATCATAAGCCATGCTGAAGTAAATTTTAGACCTGGAAATTTACATAAAATAAGTACTATATATCTAATAAAAATGTCATCGACTTTGAAGTGAATTTATAAAAATACCCTTCATGCATTCGATCATTCCATACAGTCACTCATTCATGCATTCGTTTCCTAGGCAGCAGACTCGTTGGTGAGAAATGAGCACCACGTCATTATTACGAGAGCCACCAGTTGAGTACTGACGTGATGGTGATCTGTCCATTGAACACGGCTATAAATCTGGAATAAATCTCATAGTAAAGAACCTGCATCAAAGACCTGCTTTTATGAATATTGCTTTAAGAAATAAATATATGATACGAAGCCATTAAAAAATATAGGGCCAGGCTGTTTACACAAGCTGTACACAGTACTTACTACCTACAATATAAAACGATTAATGCTAGACATAAAATAAAGAATAGTAGTATTTTTCTAGTACAATTTGCAGTGAGGGAAACCTCGTAATCAATCAACAAATAATTGTTGATCAGTTACGAGGCTCGAATGAAAAAAGCTACATAGGAGTGAGTTAGGTGTTAGCCTTAAGGTACAATGCCTTTGCACGCAGATAATGCAGTGCTTATTGTACCATCGAAGTGCGAGTTGCAGGCATTGGTCAGCATTTTGAACGGTGAGTGTAAAAATAATGAGCCATGCCTGAAGTAAGACAAAGCTTCAAAGCTTCAAGCAAGAAATGCAAAAAGAATTTATTTGTGTAACTGGATAGATGCTAGGACAAATCAATAAAAAAAAAGTTAAGACGGAAGTTACTAAATTAATGTGTAATGGTGTTTTGCTGAGCACTAATATAATTAATGATGTCTCAGCTGCATAGATGTTAGCATTGTTGTATGTTGGGTCGTACATAATGCAATTCTAGTACCGACGCTTTTAGACCACAGGATAACGTGAATATTATACAAGAATAATAAAAATAAGTGAATTATGTGGGGATGGGATCTCTTCTTAAGAAACACAGAGTATGCTTACCTGGCCAAATCAGCAATGAAGATATGTCTACACAGAATGAAAGTAAATATTGTTAATTCGCTAATTTCGACATCATGACCTTTTCGTGCAAATTTTCTCTGACATATCATAATCAACCCACCACTTACAATACCAGACAGATAAAATTATAAATAGAAATTATAAGCAAATCTATAGGAATATTAGATACTATAATAATATAATCAGCGAAAGTTGTTTGTTTTTTGTTTAAACGCTAAAATCTCTAGATCTACTGGTCAGATTTACTTATTTTTAGTTTTGTATAAAACTAATCTCTTCAGGAGTGCTATAGGCTATATATAACATTATGATGTAAGTCTTAAGAAGCCTTACGTAAGAATATCGAAATAACAGTAATAATGAACACCATCAAATTTTTTAAGCACTTGCGCAGCAAAAATAGTAAAATATTTGTCAGTACATTGGAATGGAAGAAATGTATATCTATTTCTTACAAATAAGTCACAATAAGGCATTTTGTGACAAGAAATAATTGAATATTACAAGGTGATATTTCACCGTTTTTTATTTGATAAAAATGTTGAAATAACGACCGAAAGTTATTCCATTATCAAGGAAATTATAAGTTTTTATAACATGTAACGTATACTTTTTGAGGAAATGCAAATTTAAAATAATTCAACGCTTCGTTTACGGCCGCAAGTATAGGCACGAGTCCTGCGGGGGGCGTCCTTGCCGCCAATTTCGTCCTCGCACGCTGTCATTACACTTTCTAAAAATTATTGAATGTATAAATTGTATTGATTATATAATTTATATAGATTTTCCTATGGCAAATTCAGTATAATAATATAAAAAAAAAAGAGGATGAGCGAAGCCGCGAGTGGGCCGTTAGTAGTAGATATTATTGAATGTACTTTTAGCACGACTATGGAGTTCTTGAAAGAATTTCATTAAATTGGAGGTAAGAATATCACGTGAAAATAAAAAGAGTATATATAAACTTTTGTGAAAACATCAATCATAGTTTGTGATAAAATTTTACCGTTTTTAACCTTTGTTACTAAGTAAACTATGCAATATTAAGTCTACATATGAATATTTTTTAATCAATGTATGAACCATTGGTATCTATGCACTTTTGCTATCTTATACATAAGTAGTTCCTTGATCCTTTTACAAAAAGAACTATTGGGACGAGAAACAATAAAATCTTTAAAGGCGGCTTTAAAGGCGGTGGACTGCCCCATCGGAGTTGAATTTTTTCCCTCGCAAGAAGTTATCAAAATTTCTAAAAAATGGTAATCTGTTGGAGTAAGCTTTGGGGAGTACAGTGTGTGTCTTATACATTATAATTGAAGCAATTATGTGGTGTAGCGTTATGGCAGAGCGATAGTCCAGCATCGTTTTTCCATTATGGTTTGCAATTGCTGACAATAGACGTCTGCCGTAATCGTCTGGCCAGAATTGAAAAACCTGTATTGAACGACACCAGCACTAGTCCAACAAGTTTTTGGGTCAATTTTTGCTTGGAGCAGGATTTGGCTGGCTTGCCACGACAACCAGAAGCGCTTATCACAATGGTCCAGCTATTACCATAAGCGCTTCCGGTTGTCCTACTGAATCCACTTTTCATATCAGGTAATGATTTGATTAACAACCTTTCATTAATTTGCCGGTTAAGTAATGTAACGCAGCAGTCGACGCGCGTTTGTCGAGTTCGCCGAGGTGTACACAAATTGGTGGTCTCGAGCTTTTTCTGAAATCCACGCTTAGCTTAGCCAGAGCCCTTTCATCTAATACCTCACCTGAACTAGCGTTCTGGCTTTGCCAAAAATCCAAATTTCAGGCTCCCCTTTAAAGATATTATTTGTCCCCAAATAACAGTTTTCAGATTTTTTCCTAAACATGTACCTTATTAATTTTGGTTCTCTTTGTAGTGCAGTAATACGCATTTTGTGCGATATAAACGGCCATCTCTTTCTTTTGTGTATATGGAGAAAAAATTACGTTTTTTTAGGAAATCATGAGGCCGCTGAGTAAATGGTTGGAGTTTCAAACCGATATTTCCAAGCGTTCCTGAGATAAAGGTTCTTGACAGACAGACAACAAAGTGATTTTATAAGAGTTAAGGTACGGAACCCTAAACACAGAAAAAAAACGTAAAAACGACGTTTAGCAAAACTTAGACATTTGTATAAATAAATAGCTAACCAAAGGGGAGAAAAAAAAAATGGAAAAGGAGAACCACCATCGAATAGCAATAAAATATATATCATTGGACAGGTCTTTTTAATAGTTACAACTTTTGTTTTGACAACTTTGTTCTCACAATTGTTCATTTAGAGATATTTGGGTTTAGAAAATATAATGAATCGGAAATCAAATCAGCTCGACGCTGCACACAGCAGGGTAGGCAGAGGGAACTTAGTATTAAAACACTCCATTCCCCATTTTCACCAAATTCTCGAGGCATTGCGTGTTATGTGGCGGAAATCAAAGCCGCGCTTTGCTTTGACATAAGGTTGAGTGGGGATCGCACCTACAACCAGTCCCGTTTACATTCACATTTTGTGCCCCTGTGTCACGACTGGCCTCTAATATAGCTGATACAACAAAAACGGCTAATCGCACCTGGATACGGGAAGTGTAAAAAGTTGAGAATTTGAGTCTGAGTTGAGAATGCACCAGCAATAATTTAAATAACATAGTAGACAATCTTGTAAGTCGACTATTTCGATTCGATCGATTCTAGCATTCATTAATGCAGATGATAGCACAGTGGATGTTGTTTACACCGGCCGCGCAAATATTTTCGGGATAACGTCGACCTGGTCAAAATAAACTTGTGTCTTTAACTACATATACCCCATTTGTCGTGTCGCCAGTCTTTCAAAACACTCCCCTTATGGACCTTAGCATTTCAAGTAACTGCCAGTATCGCGATCATCTGAAAAGCAAGACCAAGTTGCTCTCAAATAAGATGATCGAATCGTTGGGGACCCAATGATCTGTGAAAGACTTGACACATTGGCTTTGCATAGAGATGTCCTCCTCGCTGTACCTTCTCTAGCGCATTTATCATGGGAAGTGTTCTGGAGAACTGTTTGACCTGTTACGTGCCGCCGAATTTTCTAACCGCACAGTACATTACAAACTCAAGTATCATGTGGATAAGTGGAACTCTACTACTGTGCCATTTCGTAGGCACTTCCATGCACGCGCGTCGCAACTGTTAAAATTTCCCACCTGCGGCAGTGATTCCAGGTCGATTCTAAAAGCGCGTCTATCCCTTATACATTAATTTATTTATTATAATTAACAAACTGTTCTTGTCCACTGCTCAATGTAGGCCTTAATATACTAAACTGGTATTTATTGTATTAAAAGTACGACTACTCTTTACAACTACTTAGAATTTTAAAAGGAACTGACATAAATATTCCTCAATATAACTAAAATAAATAGAAATATTTTTTGTTGATTTTTGCAAAAACCGTTATTGACATTAGTTTTAACATCTTCATCGGCTCTTCAAGTATCTACCTAATAGGTACATTGTTAATCAGTTCTCATTTATGCATTATATTTTCACTTGTATTTTAAAAATTACTTTATATAATATACAAGTGATTATGGGCGAGTACAAAGACACAATTTAATCATTACAAGTTATGGAAGTATACCTACAATCGTCGGCTTACGCAAATAAATAAATAACTGGCCTTGTCCAAGTCCCTATTAAAAAAGATTTTTAAAAGATTAACCTTTAACTCCCTAATAGTTGAGGTATTGTCCCCTATCGTTATCAGATCTGTAATGTTATCAAAAGACGACGAAAAGAAGCAAATATATGATTATTATAAATATTAAAAGAAACTATTTAAAAATTAGTATGGTCGCCGACGAGGGTTTCTATCATCAGATGCTATTTAGGTAATGGGACCAAGAGGGTAGTAAGCTCTTTTAAAGTTATAGTTATTATAATTTAAGTATAGTTTTTAATGTTGTATTTATGTATTTTTTTTCTGAACATTAATATATAGTTTTGTACTCACAGGATGTTATTTGCTAAAAATTACATATAAGAAAAATGTTTAGTTATTTTATATTTATCTACACACAGACATGTGCATTTTTTGTGCGTAGATCCCGATCCCGCTCAAATAATAAAAATGGTATAAAAGTAGCGTATATGTTGATCCACAATCCTTTCTGTCACTCCGTTCTAGTCCCATAAGCACCCACTCCATTCAATCGATATCAATCTGTTCCTGAGTCTAGGCTAGGTAAACTGACAAATATTTAAAATTGGTTATTTGCATTTTGGCATCAAGTACATAACTATATGCACTTGGCAAAATACGGTTATCTTAAAATTATAGATAAACACTTAAATTTTATTTATACCTACAGATTATTATACTCATTATAAATATTGTAAGATTGGACGATTTTTGAAGGAGAATTTAGATTAAGTGAAAAAAGAATAAAAGAATACTCGTCAGATAACAACGGACAATAGATATTGCAAAATAGCTCTGCAAAGATCAGCTGAAAATTTTCTTTTATTGGCACCAATACTCAGCAGACCAGTTTAAAAATGGTTATTCAGTGTAGAGAAATAAAAAAACTTTTTGTTATATGAAAAAAGGTTGTGTGTAGTACATGTTCTAAGTACTGATGGTCTTGTTTCTTTACAGGAGACATAACGCAAAAAGGATATGAGAAGAAACGCACACGACTTCTTGCACCTTATGCAGCTCAGCAGCAATCTCAAGGTAAAACTCAAATTATATACAGTAATAGCTTTTAAAATGATTAGCAGTATTAAACCTAATAAAATGTTCAAATTTGGCTCATAAATACCGATTTCGTTAGACTATTGTTATAAATTATATGTGTTTTTGACGTGATTCTGTTCAAAATACCCAAAGTACTTACGAGTCCAAGGTCGCAATATAAGTGTCTCCAGGGTCAAATATCAAGTGGTCGCTGTTGATGAATGCTGGACTCTCGCAAAGCTATCGGGATCTTAGCGTCTCGAGTCTCATCGTCCCAACAGGGGTCAAACGAAGAGGCCATTTTAAATCTGTTCCCTGATTGTTTAAAATTAGCTTGCGAGCGTTGAACTAGTATCTGTATTTGCTTATGCTATCTATAATTTAAAAATACCTTAGATAATTGTAAAATCTTAATTATTGTATTTGAAATATATTATGTAACATTTTTTTGTGAAACGGTATATGTCAAAATATGCAGTTGTTAACTAAAAGGTTTCCATTTTTTCTTTGTATTGTTGTTATAATGTAAAGAAAATAAGAGTATTTCAACGATCAATAAATAGATATTTGAAATCGTTACAATAATGAGACCGCCTGACCTTCATTCTAAAACGCAGTGAAAAAATTTTGATGTAGAAAATCTAAACAATTTATAATCGAGGTCCAGCGTTTGTCGATTGCAATGCTACTTGTTTGTACACTTTTATATGAATTTTATTTATTATACATGGTTTAGTTTGTTGGTGACTCCTCCCATACGCACTTCAACCACATTTTATCACCATGGTACTATATCATCATATTTAATGGCACATAACAATATTTCACTAGATATCTGGCACTCATTAATGAATCAGCTTTTTGCTTGCGGTGCAACTCTCGTATAAATAAACAGTGTTATTGTCGAACCTTGGCCCGAGGTTAAACGTGACGAGGTACATTTTTAATTTGTGATCGTATTTCAGGTTCATATCTTGCGCGTGAAGTATTTGATTTTCTTACAGCCAATGTTGTATTGTTATGATTGTACTTTCGTTTATTTTACACAATAGTTCTATACGTGTGTTATTTATATGTACTTGTCTTTAATGACAGGTTATTTTTCAACACTACATTAGACAAATTAGTTAAGCCAAATTGCTACTCATTATGCTTTACAAATTTTATTATCCAGAGATTAAAATACTAAGATGATTGTGTGAGCAATAAATTTTTATAACATTGATAAATTGAAAATATACAGAATATTTTTTTTTTTTATAATTAAATTAACTAAACTTTATATTTTTTGCAAATCATAACGTATGCCTTTAGAGTAGCAAGCAACAAATAATGTTTTCTAAGAAAAAAATTCAATTGCGTGTGAGTCATAACAATGTCATTGTTCAGAGACATTACAACCATAGTTTTATCCATATACCGTTATAGCGCTATATCTGTTATTATATAATTACATAATTGAATCATATATATTTGAAAAAATATTTTTGTATACCTATTACTATTTTCTTATTTATTTACTGAGGACCAGAGTCACATTATTATTCACAACGTGTATTGATCGTCTACCTCTCGAAATACTAGACGGATTGAACGTTTTCGGGCCTGCATTGCGCCACCTGATAACGCACTCACCTCGGCCCTTATCAGACACAAAATTAGATCATTGAACTTTATCATAATCCCTTGTGCAAATCTACATATATATTTAATGAATACAGAAGTAAATTTTCTAAAAATAAATGTTTTCATCTATTTTATTTTAATGATATTTTTTATATGAAGTCTTTATGTTTAATTTTTAAATATCAATTATTATTTTATGGAAACTATGTTTACTTTATTTTGTTTACGTAAGAAACAATACACTTGTGCTTAATTATTTAATATATATATCATAAGTATGTTTTGATAAAGAAGAAGGAAAACAATCTATGAAGGTGGTCCAGTTTTTGCTTTATATGAATATCGGTAATACATATTATACAACAGGCAATCAACCGCCTCGTGGACCTCGCGGCGACGGCGCTACCAGCCGACAGCACACCAGAAATCGTCGGACACATCGCAGGGTCACGCACAATGAGAAGAGATACCATTCAGGTATCTAGGGAACCTTACTATTGGTAGTTGCCACTTGTCACTTCATACTATAAACACTAATAACGCTAGATTTCCACAAATTTTCAAAAGCTATTCGTTGATTTTAATAAGATGAAATAATATATATAAAATCAATATTTCGCCTGGAAACATAAACATGGGGATTATTATTGCTTTTTAAGTCCCTTATACAACAGAATATAGAATGTCTATGATTGGAAATTCACAAAACGTCAATTTCTTCAAGCTATTTTAAAAAAAAATATTGTAATTTAGCATTCCACTCACACTCGTACAAGTATTTTTTCTAATCATTCATAATCAGATTAGGGAAATTTCTTACTCCTCCTTACTCAATCAGCTTCGCATACGTTTAATTTGATAAATAAAAGATCATGGTTATTGTAAACTAACTATTATTTGAAAATACGTTACGCCAAGGCGTACAAGTAGATCACGTGAAGTTTGTTTTGACCACGAAACTATTGGGCTTCCTAATTTAGTATTTCTAGAAAGAAATACAAGATTTTTCGCCTCTTACCATACTGGAGTTATGGTAGCTATGGCCTAACGTTAAAGTTTATTTTCTCAGTATACATCATTACAATAAATAGCAACGACAATTAGGATAAAGGTTTTATATATCTTTAAGTACAAATAATTGTAATTACATATTTTTAAGTAAAAATTATAGGCGAAATCAAATATTACGCAAAACTAGTTAGTACATTTATAAATATACTAAGAAACCATTCTTATAATATAATGATATCATAATCAAAGATTACATTTTAGTGCGATGTGCTAAATGTTGATAACAGAATCTATTTTTTATATCAAAAGTGCAATGAGCTTTCCACAAAACGGATGATGTAACATACATAATATCAAATATGAAATTATAGATAGGTATATTCTATACATATTTGTCATTTATTATAGGTCACTATCGTATGTATAAATCATAATTTGTTCTAAGTATATTTGATCTATTCCAAGATTGAGGTATTATTGCGTCCTATTCAGTAGCGTGCACTGACCCCTAGCAGTCACTTGACTCCGCTTTGTTAAATTGAAACGAAACCTAGCAGGTTTTATCGCGTTCCGCGTACAATATAATAGCACCTTCAAAAGGCTTCAATAGCAAACTTTTGTTTAAATTCTTTTTGATTTCATTCTCATTGATAAAACTTGTTTTATCTTAAATTTCTTATTTCAATATTAGATAGTACATTAAAAAGTCCAGTAATTAGTCTCGGTAATTTTTATACAGGATGTAACCCGATCGATGAATCAACGGCGGTTTATGCGTAGGGTACCTCAGTAAGGTAAAATAGATCCATTTTACGTTCGTGTATGTTTGACAATTTTCGCTAATTCAGCAGATATTTAGCAATTTGTGCGTTTTTGACATAGTCGAATTCTTGAAAAAATTTAAAAGTATAAACCGACTATTTTACTCGTGATTTTTCCCTCAATATAACTACCTAATAAATTGGCTTTACATATCATACAATAGTAAATAATATCGATTTACAAAAACAGTTTTTGAAAAAATGTTATATTATCAATAACTGTTGCTGTAGCGAAAAAACATACTGGTGATCTTTTTCCACTCCATTTCAAGTTTTTTATATTAATCTCTCGAAAATTTCATAAGGCTAGCACAATAACAGCGTGTTAAAAATGTACTTGTGTCATAAAACAGTAAAATGATGCAATTATTAAAAATGACGAGATATAGACCACCTTAAAATCGATTTGTTTAGATATTTACCAAATATTTTCATTTCTCACCAGTCAACAAAAGTCGTACAATGTTTGAGGAGTGAAAATATTTTGGTATTGTAAAACTATCAGGAATATTTTTTTTTTCATCGTAAATTTGCTAAAACATTTCGGTGGTCATTAATATTAATTTTGTAACAGTTATAGAAAAACAATTTCACAAGTATTTTTCTTATCTATTAAACAACTAAAACACATGAAAATATTCCTAAAAAGTTTACACCTTTTAAATTGTTTGTTCGGAATACTTGTAATTCTTTTCAATAACTTGACTTGCTGCTAAAATATTTTTCTATCATCATCATCATCAACCTGTCCTTATCCACTGCTGGACATAGGCCTCTCCAATGGCACGCCACTGAGCTCTATCTTGACCTCTTCGCATCCAGCCGTTACCAGCCACTTTGCGAATATCGTCACCCCATCTAGCTGGTAGACGTCCCACATTACGCTTGCCGAGGCGTGGTCTCCACTCTAAAACGCGTTTACTCCAACGGTCATCGGTTCTGCGATAAATATGACCAGCCCACTGCCACTTCAGCCTGCTAATCCTTTGGGCTATGTCGATAACATGAAATGTAATCCGACAGAGAAACAATGTTATTTTTCTATAGTCTATTTTTTTTTTACTTCAATTGTATTGTTTTTTATTCGAAATAGCAAAACACAAAGTTGTCGCCTCTAACCTTACGGGAGTTATGGAAGGTTAACGTAAAAAAATCTTTTCTCAGTATCTATTGAACATACTTTTATGAAATTTGAACTGGACATGAACATCTATGTTAATGATTATATATTTTTTATGTGATATTGTCTTATAAATCGATAAACACATGAATTGAATAGACTTATTCAATGATAATAATTCTATTCAATTCATACAAGTATCCGATTTTTCATATTTTTTTTTCTTACTTTACGATAGCATTTAATATTATCATCTGTCAGTATACTCTACAGATAAACATTTACTGTTTATGATTTTTTGGAATATTATAAACTATTTTAAAAAAAAGTTTATTTTGCTTTTATATAGCATCATGGGAGTCATCATATAAGAATTTATACCTACCAAAGTGTTATATATTATTCACATATTAGTTTACTATCTATGCTATAAGTTACAAAAAAATCGCGTGTAACGTACCTTAAATTAAAAAAAAACTATCGTAAGTTGAGTTGAGCTTTACATTTGTTTGAATGTGTACCTACAGATAGAATAGGTGTTACGACGGTTTTAAACGCGGCGCATCCTTTGCTTGGCTTAAACCGCCGCATACAGCTTTTTATCTATTGAAAATATATTCACGGTAATTAATAGTAAAACTTATTTTTATTAAAAAAAATCTACCTCTTCTTTAAGTAATTACTCAAAAAAGCGAGAAGCTTACGCCTCGCGGTCTGTATTATTTTCAACAATAAACGGTCTTATGCTGTCACAATAGTGGCATATCTCACACGCACACCTAATTTTGAATAAGGAAAGCTCAAATCATTCGAAGATGTGGAAAGGATACTTGAGACCTTAGGGTGTAATAGGAAACTGTTTCTTATGAATAGTAATACTTACTGGCTATCATATTTAAACTGTACTTAAATCGTAATAAATCTTTATACTTATGTAGATGTGAATCTTTTTTAAAGTGTAATAACAAATTTTCGAAACACGTAGATTTTTTAAAAATTACATATTTTTTTAAAATACTACATGCATTGTACTTTTTATATATTGAAAATTGCTGCTTACTGTATGTCAATTAAATTAAAAAATTTAGGATCTCAGTTTTAAAATAAAAAATACATAACAAATATGAAATTATTACAAATAAATGGTGCCGGGCGGCGGCGGGCGCGGCACCCAGTCGTGTAGAGTAAGGCCAACAAGTCGTGGCCGCCCTAAAGTTAGGTTTTCTGAAATTTTACGCAATGTTCAGTCAGCTAACTTCAGTCACAACTTATTGACCGTATTGTACCTTTAATATCTATTATCTACAGCTATACTCATATTATAAAGTACATTAATCTCAGAAGATACTTCAAAAGTTTTTTATAAATTTGATTGTACAAAAAAAAAAAATGTACTGGATAATCCTTTTTTCGAGAAAGAATATATTAGACTATATTAGTAGTATCATAACTATTAGTTGCTTCCATTTGAACATGCGGGCGGAGCCGCAGGTAAAAGATACAGCACAGCACGTTGAACACTTTCCATTAAAGAGATATTTATTTTTTTCTTATAGTTTAACTGGACTGTTCTGATTGTTCACCAGATGTTCCAGATCTTCACTTTTTATATGGCAATGTAAAATGTTCATCCCACTCCCACAACTTTTGTTAAGGATGCCTTCATTATAAAAGAAACATCAAGTGTTTCTGTATGAAAATGAGGAATTTTATTGTGACTATTTTATTGCCACATCAGTCGCTGTGTGAACACATTGTATCCAAGTGTCTAGTGTGGTTGAAATTTTTCGAACACTTGTCAGCGTACAATGCACCGCATTTGAGTTCACAAAATGAATAAAAATCTCAACGTTGGTAATGCATATGATCAGTTCAGATACAATTTCCAAACACTTAGAAATAGGCACTATTTATACTCAAATAGACACAAAAAAATCGCACAAATGTAAACAGTTCATACATTAATTAATGTTCAGTCTGACATTTTTGTCGGAATTTCTGTCATTGTTAAATTTTTAGGGTAAATAAAAGCTATTACGAACTTATAGTTGCAGTTAATTTTATACAAAACTAGCTCCCACTATACCTGTAATACTTTTATTATGATGCATTTGACAACAGATTGATACATTCAATCATGAACAGTTGTTTTCATATTTCTAAGAAAATGCAAGCACTAAACTTCGAACCTAGGCTTGCAGCAGTAAATAGAGCGTTAAATTATTTTAATTTCATGTTTTCTCGAAAAGTATACGTCCCAATTACATAGTATAAAAGCCAAAGCTTATCTTTATTTCCTTTATGATGGAATAACGTTCGCTCGTAAGTTTCAATATCCGTGTCAAGTAAAAAACGGAGAAATATCACCTTGTAATGTTTAATTAGTTTTTGGCAAAAAATTGCCTTATTGTGACTTATTTATAACAGTTAGATGTTATATGTTGTGAACTTTTTTTAAATCTATTAAAATATAACATTTTTGCGATACAATATACTAACATATATTAAGCTAAACTACTAGTAGTATATATTAGTATTTGCAGCGCAAGCTTTTAAAGAAATTCGACGGCGTTCATTATTATAGTTATTTCGTAACTTAAAGCTAACTTAGATTTACACCGTCATATAGTCTATAGCACTTCAGAGGAATGTCCCTTTCATGCAAAACTAAAAAAAAAAATAAAAAAAAATTAGTATGGATAAGTACAAACAATCGCAAACTTAAAATTGTCAACTTTTATAAATTATACTTCCCGACCCACAATCCTGAAATTGGTCTAGAATCTTCAGTGCGCTAGTCTGACTCGCACTTGACCGGTTTTTATTCAACATAAGTACATTTTAATGTTTCCTAAACGTTGAAATAGGATAGGATAACTATCCGAAATGTTTTTATATATTTTTTTGTCTATAATCTAAAAGTTAATAAGAATTATCATCCATCAATATCACTGTTTTTAGCCAATTTACGGCGAAAGCAAGATTAGCTTTAAAATATTTTTACTCCCCAAACATTGTCCGACTAATATTTGTTGACTAATGAGAAATTCAAGTACTTTGGTTAATATCTAAACAAATCGATTTTAAGGTGGTCAATTCTCGTAATTTGAATGATTGCATCTCGTAATTCGAATGATTGCTTAATGGAGGAAGGAGGGAAAGGAAAGAAGAGGAGGAGTTGAATACTAAGACCATACTACGTACTAAGTATCGAATAGCTTAATGCAGTGATTCAAGCAAAGAAATGTATGTCTACAATTCTTGTTAGGAAAAACGTACATTGTCACACAACAACTATACATACTAAATATAACACATCCACAACCGACTTTAAGTAAAAAAGTGGCTACTACCAATGTGTCGTGTTCCTTTTAGCGTAACATACGATTAAATCACGTAGTTGTGAAGATTTCTCTTTATTCCACTTTTTTTATTCCTTTTGTAGTTAGACGTAAAATCTTAAAATTATTTTTATAAATTTTTATGTATATACTTACGACAGCATGAATTTTTGAGTAAACTAATATTTAATTTGAGTTTTTTAAACTTAGCTTCAGCCAATCATTATTATTTTAGTGCAAATTTTAATTGCCTTTGAATGCCTTTTATTTTTATATTGCATTAATATATTAACATTGAAAATATACACTAGCACGTTAAATGTAGGTAAATTATGCACGATAACAGTATTATATTGCAAATATTTTATTTTTACCTATATTATTGCGACCTTGAAAAATTTTAAACCGACAGTGATCGCATATCAGGAGCTCCATCACGCTGGATCCAGTCGTAGGAAACCCTACTTTTTTCCTTATTACAAACAACAGTAATGATTGTAGCAAATTGAATTTTTTTTTTGTAGTTCCTATTGGAACTGTTAATATTAATTTTGCAGAGTATTCTCTGCAAAACTAATATCGTTATAACCAGAACTAAACTTAATACTTAATTAAAAAGATTTCGAATTATTGCACTCTGAATTGATTGCAGTAATTGGTTTATTGTAGTGACGAAAAAAAATATATTTATTGTATATTAAAAAAAATATCCATAACGCACCCATGTAGACTAAAAAAATCTGCTAGGAAACTAGAAATGGTATAAATAGACCATCTACTATAAAATTAAACTTCCAAACACATACAGGTAATCACAATGACATAAAAATACCATCAGCAAAATAACATATCACGAATAATAAATAAACAATACAATTATTTATTTATTTTTTATAAGAGCAACAATACCATCTGTCTATATAATGATTTTTAGATTAGAAAACACCCAGTTCAAAATTCGTATTTAAATTTATTTGGGATTGTCTATACTGGCAGAAAAACCTTTTGTTCAACTAAGAAACTACTTTTTTTTTTATTTTAGTATTGCGTATTATTGTTATTATATTTATTGTTATGTGCTTGTAAGTTCAGTTTAACAGTAGAAGGTCTTTATCGTCATATCTAGTAAAGTTTATTATTTTGTAACATCAGAGTTTCTAAGAGTTGTACCCTGGTGAACCTGAACTGTACCCTCTATACTACTATACTCGTCCTGCGCTTATGTGTCGCCGACAGCGATCCTAACTATAGCTGCAGATACTTGATAACAGATACTTATTTGCATTTATTCCTTTATAGTAGATAGTAATGTGCTAGTAAAAGCAGAAATCAGGATGCAAGTCAAAATTTGACCATTTGTATATTCTAATATTGGGAGAATTTTTTATCAACACTTTCCATTATCTGTTTGAAAAAATGGACTCCTTAATTAAGCTCTTTTTCATATTTATATAAGTTAACAACTTTTCAAGCATATATACAATTAAAATTAAGTAATAACGATATAACATAATGTACCTGAAACTAAAAGTAAAATATTTCAATTATTTAACTGAGTATAATTTATCACTTTCACGTTTTCAGTTCACGTTCACGGGTACAGTTAAAGTTAATTGCAACTAAATTGGAGTTGTATCAAGAGTCACTGCGGATATGGATTTCCGGAATCGTTTTGCTCTGGTTCAGGGCAATTTAATTCTACAAAGGTTTTATAATAACGATTGCGATTTTTTGATAAATTTTATATATGCTCAAATTATTAATTAACCGAATATAGTAAAGGTTTTTCTAAAATCGATGAATTTGTATTTTTCAACAATCAGCGTAGTTAAATCGCAACTAACAGAACTGACTAAAACAAATGAATCGATCTAATACTATCAGGTTGCCTTGATGTGTTTACCTTTAGTTAGACACAAGAATTGTTTGCAAATGTGCTCCATTGTTACTGCAGTTTATTTTTTGTATCAATAAAATTTAAAATGTTTTAAATGAGTGATGATAATGTTAATTTTTTTAATAAAAATAATTTAGTAAAAAGCTACACCGATTTTTTAAGGACCCCTATGTAGTAAGTCATAAAATTGATTCGGATAAGTATGTATGTGTCTATGATGCGTCATTGTTTCTTTTTAATCGTTTTGGTGCGTTCTGATGTCAGTGACTTGAATGTTCTAGTAATGTCATCTTATCAAATTCTTTATAATAACTTTGTCTCTCCTACTTTTTTACAGTTGGAGTTGGGGGGGAATACATACGTACAATCATTTTGCATAAAATATCAAGACGCAGAAGCATAATGACAATTACCTATCCACTAAAAAAAATAAAAATCTACGACAAATAGAAAAAATACACAACGATAAAAAGTAATAAATAAATAATAGCATGGTTGACATAAAAAAACAAATGAAGTCATGTATGTATCTCTACAAATACTACCAAGTATTCTAGAATAATAAATAGTATGCCTAAGAAAATACCAAATAATTACAATATTACTAACATTGACATTGATATTTATACACCAATGATTAATAAATAAGCGTTAAAAAGTTTAAGGCCGTCGTGGCGAAGGGGCACAAGGGTGTGATTGTAACGCGACGGTTTCGGGTTCGATCTCCACTTGGGGGAGGGAATAAATGATCATTTACTAATATTTTCACTTCTTCGCTCTGACATCAAGGTGAAAATCCGGCGTTGAGTTCTGAAAGTGGGGAATAGAGTGTCTTAACACTAGTTTACCTCTAAATACCCAGCTGTTTGCAGTATAAAGCGTGAGGCAGATTTTTTTCGATTAAAAATTTGCGCTTCGCTTTTAAAATATATTATTTTATAATATCGAAACCAGTTTACGTGAAACCATGCATTTGGACTATGTATAAAATTTCCCTAAAATAAAATAAAAAACAAAAATAAACAAAAACATTAAGATGTGTGACTGTTTTATACATTATTTACATTTTATTACACTTCAATATTAAGAAAATGAGAAGCATTAGTATTTGTGTTAATAATTTGTCTATCCAGTCGCATTGCTATCAGTCAACGTTTTCCGTGGCCCACCGGTGTACGTTGGCGACGTGGTTAGATAGACTACGTAGACTTGTAAACGATCGTCTACATATTTCACAAATATTGTTCATACATGTAGGGTGCTTATATTTACGGTGATTGCGAAGAGCAAGCGTCGATTTAAATATCTTCCCGCATTCTTGACATGGAGTTTCCTTCTTGCTGCATAGTAGCTCGTGATCGCACAATTGCTCTGCCGTTGCGAAAGTTCTATAGCAAGCTTTGCATCGGTGATTATAGCGGTGCATGTATCGAATATGTTTTTGTAGACTCATCAAAGATGGATATCTTTTGTTGCAAATAGTGCACTTCGCTTTGATTTTGTCCTGTGGATGCTTAAATAAATAATGTAAATTGAGAGATACCGGAGTCTTATATGATTTGCCACAATGTTGGCACAAACATCCGCTGTGTTCTATACGGTCACTCTTGCTGCTCAGTATGTCGTGCAAAACGGAGGTCGAATAACGCAAGTGTTCATCGATTAATTCCGAATCCAAACTAACGATGTCTACTTCTATATTAAATTCAATACTTTTACGACTCATAACGAAATATTTTTTATTTCACTTTTATTTATCACCGTGCGAAATGTCAATACCAATACATTTTTTTGCTGTCAACGCATTTAAAATTTATAAAAAGTTTATATTAAACGAAATAATTTTACTTTTAGCTTGACCATATAGTAAATATAGTAGCTGCAAGAAATCTTTGAGTCACTTCTATGCTCATAGGTGTGTTATAGTGGAATGTTATATTTTTTTCTTGAACAGTAAATAACTAATAAGATACAAATTTTGTAGTTCAACTAAATTTAGTACTTTAGACAGCTTATTTGACATTTGTATATAGACGCGCGGTAGCGTGTCATGCCAAGTTCATGAAAACAGAACTGGCGAGCAGCAGTGCACCGTGTGTAATATTATACAAACCATTTGATGTCGTTTTTGACCCCCTCGTAACTCAAAAACTATTTCACATAAACTTATCAAATTTGGCCATTGATGCCCATCGTGGTATGGGACACAAAATGTGACTAAACGCGACTGGCTGTGGGTTCGATTCCCACTGCTGTCAGATTTCAGTCGTATATTTAGACCCGCGATATAAGCATCAAATTCCTGAATGGTTGCTTAGATATTAACATCCAAAAACTTTCATTTTTATCACATATTGACTGACCAGTAGAAAAAAAATCTAACTACATACTAAGAAGGGTGATATTTGGCATACAGTTAGGTATTTGGGTAACCTAAGACCTAAGTTGTAAGCAGATAGGACATTTTGAGATGTTTTAAAATATTTTATATTGTCATAAATAAATTTCAGGACTGACTATTGCCTTGCCACCAATTTACATCTCACTTCTTATATTGTGGAAGTCAACAACCAAGGCATATATCAAAAACCAAAGCACATAGAACTTCGCTTTCATTTTATATTTATGTTTTTGATGGGATTTTGAATTACGTCACGAGTATATGATGGCGATAATATAATAAGCTTGATTCCTTGAATTAACGTATGACTATACTCATTTTAAATTAAAATTAGCTTCACGCTTTATCCCGAGAACAGCAGGGTAGTCAGAGGGAAACTAGTGTTAAGACACTCCGTTCCCCACTTTCTTCCGAATTTTGGAGGCATTGCGTGTTAAAAGGCAGAACTCAACGCCGCGCTTTGCCTCGACACCAGAGCGAAGAAATGGAAATATAAATTTAAGTAAATATTTCATCTCCTCGAGTGGGGATCGAACCCTCAACCAGTCGCTTTTAAAGTCACACTTTGTACCACTGCGCCACGATTGGCTCGATACTGATTTTAAATTAAAATATAAAATAATTTGAATTACAATTCGGTTAAATGTAAAATAGAATCGACTATTATTGTGCAAAAGTGACGATAATTACACAAATACGCCATACCTTATTACTACATATATTTTATGAAAAATCTTTAAAGTTTTTAGTTTCGTCGATTTCTACTTTGTCGGCTATTTTTATGTATAGATTGATAATATGTGGTTGGACGTGTATAACAAATGCTATTTAATAAAAGCCTGTTTATTTATCCGAAGATTTTGAATATTTTAATGGGACTTAAATAATGATTTGTAAGATTAAACACCATATATACGTCAATTTCTATAATATGTAATTTCAATAATACATACTTATTTTAAAATATTTTTAATAATGATTATAACAATTTTGTTATTAATTGGAAATAAACATGGTGATTAAACTTACTAACAATTTGGAATCGAAATTTGATACAGATAATGTGATAGAAAACATAAAAATGTGTTTTAGAATTGCGATAACTTTATTCACATGTATTGGATAAAGGAACAATTATATAGATAGAATAATAGATAGATACACGTGATACTAAATAAACATACACTCACAGGACAGGACAAATTTGCATTTATAAAGATAGGAAAACATTTATAAAATTGATTTTAATATATGTTTTATTCCTGTCTTTATAAATGCTTAGTTAGTATCTTCAATTTAATTTAATTTTTCTCCATACAAGCAAAGTCATAATTCCAGCAACAAATATATTTTTTCATGAATAAAAAATTATTATCTTTTAAAAGGATTCGATTCCAAATTACAAATGTTATATGTATGTAATTGTTTTGCGGCGTCCGCATAACTAGTTGTGTATGTGTGGTTACGTGTACGTGTGGTTGTTTATCGCGTCGCAGTGAGAGCGGCCGCGGCGCTTCGCTCGCCGCCTGGAAGGACCAACAGACGACTCACGCGGAACGAGAGTCGCTACCACTCGGGTGAGTCACAACAACACTATAGAGGAACCTATCGCCGTCACCGCATTTGGTGGGTCATGTTTGTGTGATGTCATACTCACGTCCCATGTACTCCTATTGGGACCATTTTAATATTGCATTACAGATTGTAAACTCGAAAAACATGTTCATTAACAAGCTAGCTAGTTCTGTTTCTATTTGAACGTTAGTTTTGTACGAATACTTCGCTAGGGAAACGTTCATTTGTTTATTATCAGCGCTCGTCGGCCTTCAGCTACCTAAGGTTATATAAATAATTAAATAATTCGCTCTCATTTGGTTTTAATTTAAAGTTATAAAAATATGCGTATTAGTATTATTATAACTAAATATTAATAAATTTGGTTAAGTATGCATTCATTTATTAATATGTTTCTTCTTCTTCCGTGCCTTTTCCTTCTATTTGGGGTCGGTCCATAAATTTATTAATAATTAATATATATTATACAAAATAATTATACTAACAAAAATTACACATTTCTAGGATTATTATAGCATTACCAGATACTGTATTCATTGAAATGGTTGAATTATAGAAATAGGGCTCGAACATATCTTGATTATTCAAAATACACAATCTCAAGCTTAGTGTACACGAAAATGAATCATAACTCACTTACTATAAACCTTAAAATCGATTTAGTGGGGAACTTTGTAAATATATGATTGGTTTTGGATGGTCGTAATGCGTGGAACGTGAAAGCCAGTTCCTCGCACGTCGACGTGTTGCGACCCCAATACTGTGAGCCGAAACCAAAGTGTAATTATGATATAATAATAAAATTTATTCTAAAATTTAAGTTATTGTTCACTATTACTCAACCGAAAGAGACACTACCAATAATATTCAACTACGGCTACAAAAAATTATAAAGCATTTAATAAAAAAAAATAGGCATGGAGCCTATTCAATGATTTGTTACACAAGTAATTTTAAACATAAAGAGAAAAAAAAAATTATAAACAATCTTATAGCAATTTATGAACATTATGTATTTTTTTACTTATCTATAAAAAATAAAAATACTTTTATTTTGATACGTTTGCCCGAAACTAAGGCTCATATTTATAAATCGCTCTCAAATCTGAGAGCGATCTTGAAATGTCGTTTTAATTCATAGATACATCATAATTCATGAATTAAAACGGCATCTCAAGATCGATCTTGGAGAGCGTTTTATAAATACTTTCCTAAACTAAATTTCATGAATTTCGAATGTGCCAGTTAGTGCTACAAGTACTACAATAGAAATTAATGTAATTATTTAGGCTAGTAGTGCGTCATGGTTGTTTAGAAGCTTGTTATATATCTCTTGTTTAGTGCTGCCCCAGCGCGCCTCGTCAGGAATGCAAAGTTGGTTGGTTTTATTGAGAGACAAATTCGACAATTGAATTAAATCACGACAGGCATCCCCTATGTTTTTCAAGATTTACAAGAACCAATTTGATTTTTAGTGAAATAGTTCCGAAAATAGATTTTCGTAAATATTTAAACTCAGTATGGTACCTAACTTAGATAGTAACAGCATAAACAGTGTATGGTGTGAACTTAATTTAAAACTGGCTACTATATAATCAATGTCCGATTATAATTTCAAATATTTTATTTCTAAGCTTAAGGATAGGAGGTCTCGTACTTGACTAACGAATGACATACTTTCTTAAATGTTAAATTGATACAAGTGGTTGTGATTGTAGAGAGCTCGGAGCATTTACGACTGCCGTTGTTTCGAGTATCAAACCAGTGTAGCAGAAATATCACTTATCTATATTGAATTATTATGAAGAAATAAATGAAATGTAATTAGCTTCAAGCTATATCCAGCACACACCAGGGTATGCAGGAGAAACATAGTGTTAAGACACTCCGTTTCCCACTTTCTGTCGAGTTCTGGAGGCATAGCGTGTTGAGTGGCGGAACTCAACGCCGCGATAAAATAATAATTTAATCGTTATTGTTGTAACATTTAATTAATGAAGAAAAAAAGATCGACTCTATTTCAGTGAATAAAATTATTCATTTTTGAATTTTTAAAGGTGAATTGCTTTTAAGAATCAGAAAAAGGTCGACATTAATGCTTCATATTGCTCTAAGTTCTGGTATTAAATGCTTAGCTTTCAATATTGCACGGATTTAGCGTTCTACGTCGAACGCCACGCCGTGGGAGATTTCTAATATGATTATTTTTATTGCACTGGAATTGCTTAAATTAGAACTGAAGAATATATTACTTACAAGTACCCTGAACACTCATTTATATTTTAATTTGGTATCTGTTATATCACGATATAAATAAGTTAAAAGTTACTTATTACTTTCATCAATCGGACTATGGGAATACCAGCCGTGGAGCAGATGAGAAGTGCCCGATGGCTGCCGATTCTAATTCCAATCAAAATAAACTATATTCATTTAGGTACTTAAATTGATAATACCAAATCTCAAGTTCAAGCTCACTTCTTAACTACAGTGAAATTCCTATGGAGCCTTCTTATCTAAATTTAAATGTTTTTTTTTAAAATAAAATTCCTTCCCTTAAAAAACATCTTATCAATCTTGAAATCCGTTCTTAGCCCACATGTTGTATCGTATATAATTTAATGTTAGTAAAAAATAAATACACTTTTAAAGATTTAGTAATGGTTTTCGGGAATGGCGTGTTTTCAGGGTAGATCCTTTGCCTACCCTGTTGTGTGCAGGATACAGCGTGGTTTTTTTTATTAGTTATTTATTAACTTATATTATGTTGATAAGACTAGTTCCAATACGATAGGACGACTTTTGTATTATTGTTTTGTATATATTTTACAATCTAGTTCAATATTTTCTTTCCAGATCTGGTAGACATAGAAGTGGGTTAAGTTTTTGAATATGCAAAGTTAAGAAATGTAGACAAATTATAATAAAGATATTTTCTCTCCTTTATTATATTTCCTTTAAAAAAAACCTAATCCTATAAAAAATTGGGACAGCAAGGTTACGGAGATATGTAATATAACTTATGTTTGGGTTGTTTTAAAAAATGTATCATTACAATTTAATTAAAACAATAAAGATAATGAACAAAATTAACAGTAGCCACAAATGTACATAGGTCTTGCGTGCAAGAGAAATTCCACCATTTGGACGCGGTAACTGTTTCCATTAAGTGTGCAATATATCAAATATTTTATTAATAAATCAGCTTCACGCTGTATCCCGCTCACAACAGGGTAGGCAGAGGGAACCTAGTGTTGAGACACCCCGTTCCCCACTTTCTGCCGAACTCAACGCCGTGCTTAACCTCGACGCCAGAGCGAAGAATGAGAAATATAAATTTATATTTATAAATATTTGATCTCCTCGAGTATAATTCAAACCCACAACCACTCAGTTTTACACACACACTTCGTGCCGCTGCGCCAAGACTGGCCTCATATTTTATTAATGTTAGTAGTTTTAACGAATGTATTATATGTACAATGTCTTACTCCGTTGAGCTCTTTTCGCTTGACCAATTGTAAAACGTCTCTATCATAATAGGTAGGTATTATTTTCAAAACGTGGCATTTGAATAGAAAAGTCTAGCGTAACATAACTGCGCTATGTATATAATTGTTGTTGTGAAATATTTTGTATTTTTAACCTACTTCGAAGTGTTAAAAATAATTGAAAAAATACAATTGTTCGTATTTATTATTTAAACCAGTGCTATTTTATCTAGGTGTACTAATATGTCCGGTAGCTGTAGTTTATTACTTATAACTTTTATGAAATTAGTCATAGGCGATATACTGTAAAACTGAAGTTACGAACACAAGCAAATCGGTATCACACACCAACATAAACATCAGCAAATAAAAAAACGAATCAAAAAATAATTAAACATTATATTACAAGTTCATAAGAGTAAAATTAACATCTGTCTATATGTATGTAAGAGTACTAGTATGTTTCGATAACTTAAATAAAAAAATTGTAAAACGGATGGTCCATTATTATTTTTTTTTTTTTAAGTTATCGAGTAGTTTCTATTTCTTATCTACAGGCGCCAAAACGACATTTTCGGACCAAACTTACCTACATATTTTTTGAAACATTAGCTTCCCATTTATTTTTGTATAAAATGACATAATAGTTCGTCTAAGAAACAGACAAATCAAAATCGTTTAATGTTGATTTGAGGCAAACTTATTTCTTAAAATTTTATTTATTTATCATTTGTTATATATTTTGTGTTGAGTTCCGCCGTTCAACACTTGTCGTCTTCAGAATTCAACGGAAAATTGATATCGGAGTGTTTTAGTACTTTATCTCTATGCCTACCTTGCTGTCTGCGGGATACGGCTATAAAAAAAATAGGTACTACATAGGCACCGATTGTAAAAAATAACGTATTTTTTTTATAAAATAACTTTATTTTGGCAAATTAAAAACAAATTTAAGTAGACATCATATATAATATATACAAACTATGGGGATAATGGTGCAATAGATACTAAATAAAGAAATAAAGTCGTTTCTTTATTCTCCTACAGTATCCTATACAAAAATATTAATAAATATAATGTGAAAATCTGGAATCAACAATTTTAGTAATTATAAAATGTGTCATGCAACATAATAGTGAAGGATTTACGATATCGACGTCCAATCGTTTCGATGAAAAAAGAGCATGCGCTATTTTCGTTGGAGTGTTATGGGGTTTCTTCTTTTCTTTGGCTTTTCTTACCTATAACGCTTTTAACTTGTAGCATGACTGGGAACAACGCGAGAATTTTGCATGTTAAGCGACTATTATTAATTTGACACTATTTCTGTGGACACGCTCACCGCATTACGTATATTACAATGCATGGAATATTTGCACGTCTCATTATTGTATTTAAGTTATTTTAAAATAAACACGTGTCAGTTCTATAATACGCAATAGAAAAAAAAATATTTTCATGTTTAATTTTTTTTTAATTGATATTATAAGCGGTAGCAAAATACCTGAAATATTTATTAATGTTATAATATATCAATTCTTGTTTGTTTCTTCTAAAATAAATTTTGAGTAAACATTCATTTCATTTCATACTCTTCATTATTCACTCCATTTATGAATATGACATGTCGATATAAAATGATATGTTATCATCTCTTTTCAGAATAGACGTAGTCTATCAGTTGATACTTAATATCTACTAATATCCATTTTTCTTTTCGTAATAGATATTTTCCGTTTATCAAAGTTGAAGCTATAAATAGTTTAAACTTTTTTAAAGCGACATTTTTAAAAGTTCATTAATTTACAGAGGTAAGACAGGAGGCTGTACAGCAGGCACTAGCAGAGATGCAAAACCGGCCTAAGCCATCTCTTCCTATGCCTTCGAAGCGAACTTCCATGATGGCCAAAAGTCCTGACAGGGAGAGGCACGATCTTTGTGAGTGTAGATGAAGCTTCATATTAGCTGTCATGTATATGTATAAAATACGTAAAAAATTAAATACTTCCAAGGTAAAATAGAATCATTATGTCTGAGAAACGGAGGAAAAAGTTACTTTTATGAATGATTTAAACTCAATTAAGTTTAAACCATTCTATAAAAAAATGTATCATTCGGATGACCCTTCTGCTTACCGTTTACCAAAAATTGTATTTAGGAACTTTTATATTAGCAGCTTCAAGTTCTGATGAAGATTCATGTGCTGGAGAATCAGAACTGCCTCCACCACCCGAACTCGGTTCACCCCCCGCCCGCCGACCGGCAGCGCCTCACCCCCGGGGTCACCCGCCGCCTCTCTTGCAACTACATCATCAAAGGGAGAAAAAGCACACGCCAAGGGAAAAAACGGACATTGATCTGTCTGACATTACACATCTACCGGCTTGTGAGTGTCCACATTACTATATCCGGCGTGGCCCTACTATCCGGCTTGAGTGGTGCACTTTTATGTCATTATACATTATATATTAGAATGTGTATTGATTTTTAAAGTTATATAAAATGTATAAATAGGCTAGCAATTTCTATATCACAGGGTTTAATACTATAGTTAGTAGTTAAGATTACAACCATAAATTCTGCCAATATTTGTCGACAATTTTGACGACACAGTCCCTATATAACTGACAATGTAAATATTATCTTCGTAAGACGAGATCTCTCTAATTATTATTTAGTGTTTATATGGCAAAGTGCAGACGTTTTGTTTTTAAAATTTTGATATATGAAAGCCCATCTAGATCTCTTAAAGGAGAGTTACAGTAAAAATATTTTTAAATTTATTATATACAACACGATTATTTCTGATAAACCGTATATCGCTTTCGTCCTTGATCTGGCATTGTCGAGCATCGTTTTCAAAGAACATCTTACAGCAAAGATGCTGCAATAGAGGATTATTGCAGCTCGTTTTAAATCAGATATCAGAGTTCAAGAAATACTAAGCAAGAGAAGAGGAAAGCTATACAAATAGTCGTAAAAATAACAAAAAAATTGTACTTAGTTGAAATTTGGTAGAAACTTTGGGTACACCATTACAACTTACAGTGTTCTAAAAAGTAAATAAGGTCGAGCTGAAAATTTCGACCTTGAAATCTTTTTTTAGCACACATGGGATCGACGGAGACTTGGTGTTTTTAATTCCCGATATAAACAGAAAGGTGTTATAAGTTTTACGTCTGTGTATGTGTGTTTGTGGCATCGTAGCTCCCAAACGTATTAATCGATTTTGATTTAGTGTCTTCCGAACCGTGACTTCATCGAGTGTGCATCGAGCCGTGACTAGAGAAAATATTTTCTGTATTTTGAAGATCATCAGCTCCTTTTTAGTTAATGAAAGTTTTTTTATTAGCGGTTTTTTTATTTATATAATTAATTTATATTTATAATGGTGTACATAAGATCTCTACCGAAATTCTGCTTAATGCGATTTTTTTTATTTTATAACAAAAGTTTTTTTTCTTTTCCAAAAACAATACGCGTTGTAACAATTTGTATATCTTTATAACTCTTATAAATATTTTGTATTTTGCTCATTAGGTATCCTCTGAATAAAAACTGGTGAGCTATATTTAACCTAAATATAGACGATAGATGGTGAGAGTGTATCTTTTATGTTTTAAACATATTGATCACGCATAACGTTTGTATGTTAAAAGTATTAACTATATTAAGTTTAAATAAAAACAATAATACGTTGTTTAATTATGTGTCAGAACTAATAAACAAAGTTATTCAAACAAAATTATCCATTCTATCCATCCATAATTAGTCAAACCTAAATTGAATTAAAAAAAAAGAAACATATTCTCCGTTAGATATTCAGCCGGACGTTACTCATACAACGTCTGGCGCACGCCGAGGAGGCGCCCACATCGCTGACCGGGTCCAATGCTACGCACAACCAGAGGATACTGGCACTGGCACCGGTAGATGGAAGGTATTCACATTAAATTGTCAAATTAATACCAGTTTCTATTGTATGTAATTCTCTTTAACTTATTTTAGACCTCAAATGACCGAGTAAATTATAAAAGTATAATTTCGCTGTCAACACATATTTAATATATTAAATTATTATAGGTTTCGGCTAAAATACAACAATTACTAAACACGTTAAAACGGCCTAAACGACGACCTCTACCTGAATTTTACGAAGACGATGATATCGAATTGGAAATAGCGGCTAATCCTAAAGACCCAAATGCGCCAAAACCAGAGGGTGGTACAATGACGCCAGCAGTTGGCGAACAGCTGGTGGTACCCGCGGGCCTGCCGCGGAACCTCGAAGCTGCTTTACAAAGATACGGCACAGCGTCATTTAAAGCTAACGTGGCCACCGTGCTCGACCCTAATGGGAAGCTAAGCAATTCACTCACTTTTGGTAAGTTCACCGCGTCAATATTTATTACGTGAAAGAAATATATATTACGATTAATGCTTAATTTTCAAATTATATTTATGAATGGAAGTGTATATTATGAGGCCAGACGTGGCGCAGTGGTACAAAGTGTGACTGAAAAACCGACTGGTTGTGGGTTCGATCCCCACTCGAGGAGATGAAATATTTACTTAAATTTATATTTTCATTTCTTCGCTCTGGTGTTGAGGCAAAGCGCGGCGTTGAGTTCTGCCACTCAACACGCAATGCTTCCAAAATTCGGTAGAAAGTGGGGAACGAAGTGTCTTAACACTAGGTTCCTTCTGCCTCCCTGCTGTGTGCGGGATATAGCGTGAAGCTAATTTAATTTTTATTTAAGTGTATATTATTGCTTTGTTGTGTTCGCATACATATTAAAATTTTTATAAAGACTATAAAAATTTGTTACTACAATATTTTTTTTATAAATTAACGAACCGTGTGGAACTGATTTTCAATTAAGTTCACCGACACGTGTCAGTAGAACTACAAACACCGATTGAACGGCAAAGTATGTTGAACCGTCAGTAAATTGATGTTTTTGTTGAACAGGAAAGCTTTTGAGCCGTTCGTTGAAAATAGCGCACGCCGTGCTCAACAAAACGTTCACGTCAAAAAGCAGTAGCGGTGGTCCGTTGACTGGGGACAATTCAATTAAGCCGGGTGACAGGGTGGCTCTGGTGTACCCCAATAACGATCCTATAAACTTTATGTGCGCTTTCTATGGGTGCCTTCAAGCGGGCATAGTACCTGTCCCCATAGAGGTACCGTTGACGAGGCGTGACGCTGGCCTGCAGCAGGTTGGCTTCCTCCTCGGCTCCTGTGGCATACAATATGCCCTTACTTCAGATGCCTGTTTGAAAGGTAAATAATTTTCCGTTCCAATATTATTTAAGGCATACGTATGATAGCGTCGAGAGGGTGATCGTTTATTGCGTATTGAATCCGTAATCCGGCGGCGGAAGAGGTGTTTATTAATTTTGGGTCTATCTATTTGGGTTAACCTAAATTTATACGCTCACGTTGACAATATTCTGTTTATATTGTGGTTTAAATTAAAATATATATTCTATGTTTTGGGTAAAGTTTTGTTTATTTACTTTAATGATAAGAATCAGTCAGCAGGTAAGGTAAGGCCCGCTTAACTGTATGTAATAAGATAGACAGAGTTAAACTAGGGTTAATCATACGTACTTTTTAGAAAACTTATAAATAAATCAAACGTAGCGGTTCTGTAAACTTTTTATATGTTTTGTAAATACGTATTTTCCTAAGTGTGCAATAACACTTAATATACATTAAAAATAGGATTTGTCTATGGACTGACTAATTTTAGAGATATTGCATATTAATCAACCGTTGCGCTTATCGTCAGACGATTTGCCACCACTCCACGACTGCCTCTGTAATCTATTTAATTCATCATAAATGATTTAGGTCTACCAAAAACATCATCTGGTGACGTAGTCTCGTTTCGAGGTTGGCCTTCCCTCCAGTGGGTGTCAACTGAGAAACTACCGAGACCTCCTCGCGACTGGATTCCTCCCCCGCGACCCGCCGAGGACAGCCCCGCGCACATCGAACACACGTCCGCCGCTGATGGCTCGGCCATGGGTGTTATTGTTACTAGGTGGGTATAAGTAGCTGTACTCGAAATTTTTAAACTGAATTTTTAAGATTTGAGAGCGCATTGGGTGGCGGAACTCAACGCTGCGCTTTAGCTTGTAACTACAACGAAGTAATTTGAAATATTAAATAATTTATTCCCCGAGTGAGATTTGAATTCACAATCGTTACGACTGCGGCAATACTCTAACAGAATTAATCACGTATATTTTAGTATGACGACGATAAACGACGACGACGCCGAGAGTCACCCATAACTACTAAAGGGTAGGAAATGTCGGGTTTTCAAAAATGTAATTAAATCAGTTAAAGAGTTTCATTTAAACTTAACTATTAATAACTTATTATTTTGGTGCATTTCAAGAGTCCAGAACACTTCTACACTTGGAATATATAGCATACGTTTTAAAGCCGACATCAATCAATAGGACCGCACTGTCTCGGTCATCAAAAGTATTTTGATGTCTAAAATAGTAGATAATTTAATTAATAAAATCAATCAAAATCAGCTTGACGCTGTATCCCACACACAGCAGAGTAGGGAACCTAGTGTGGAGGTATACGTGTTGAATGGCGCAACTCAACGCCGCACTTTGCCTCGACACTTCGACACTAAAGCGAAGAAATGAAAATATATATTTAATTAAATAATTCATTTCCGCGAGTGACATACGTGCCCTTGCGCCACGACTTGCCCCAATTGGCAATTTAATTAATAATAATTGAAATTTTTAGTCTGTCACGTTAGTTCCATGTTCTTCTCATAGATACATACCTATTACAGCTTTATTGAACGCTATTCTGATATTTTGTAGCTCTTATTTAATTATGTAAATAAATATAAATATTAATATTTAAAATTAATGTACTGGACAAACATATTTAAAAAAACTTTGATTTAAAATATTTTAAAAATATTTTTATCCTCTTAAGATAATTGGTATAGAATTTAACAGAAAATAATAGATATTGTCGTTATTTCAACATAGGTTATTATTAAAACTAGAGAACCAATTGACGCGCGTAATACACGTTGCCACAGTAACGTGTATGTCACTTTATACAAAAGTGTAGTGTCGTATGTATGGTAGTTTCTGTATGTTAATTATTTTCTGGTAACATACGTTGTTAAGTTTAAAGGTCTCCACGGTTAAATAATACCAACGTTAACTAATTATATTGATAAATATAATCTAATCTTAAATAGAATATTCGAAAGTATTCTCTTTTTTCTGAATTATTTGAGTGGGTGCTCTAATGGATGCGGTAGTAGCTATGATGAAGACTCGGGATCGTCTTGTATAAAAAACAAATACATAGATACTGACGTCGTCATGGCGTAATTTTTGAATTGAAATCATCGTCGTTGCAGCTAACTTTTATAATAATATTAAAAATGTAGAGACATCATATAAATATCACTACTAACCCAGCAAATTACAGGAGGAGATGCGAAAAATTAAATAAAATTATCCGTATTATAATAAACACCCTACACCTTCAACGTATATACACGTATAACGTTTAACAACATTGACTTATGATCAGGATGTTGCGGTCGCATAGAATAGATTAAGTTTCATTCAATATAAAAACGCTCACGGCACGGCAAGGAGTTAATTTTTTTAAATACGCCTCGCTTTGTAAATGTAAATAAATGTTTCATTTCTTCGAGTGGGGATTGAACCAACTACACGTTTATAAAAATCGAGGTCGGTCATGCGTATAAACAAGACAGGTTGGGGGTTCTATTCCACTCGAGGAAAGTGTCTCAATGGGAACGAAGTGTGTTAACGCTAGAAAGCTAGGTTCCCAGGTTCCCCTTGCCTACCCTGTGCACGATACAGCGTAAAACTAAAAAAAACTTGTTAAAACTATAAAAGCATCCAGACTGCTCGTAGCAATTGTCGTCAATAATAATATATCAAAAATTGGGTACGACGACTTTAAATAGAATCTAAACCAGGATCGCCTGTATCGTCTGCTTGTGACCGAGATTGGGCGTAATTCAAAACTTTTTATACACCATGACTGTTTTTGTTTATCTAACCCGTACATTGTGGAAAAATTGTTAAGCTGTTAGGCCATGACCTCTTCTACACATAACCATTTCATAGCAAAAAAATATAACGGATGTAATTAACGTATAATAAATGCAGTGATTGTACTTGTATCACAACATTATATGTTGAATATACGTGCTCCTAAACAATTCTAATAATAAAGATGACCGATTATATGCGTGTTTTGTGAAATGATAGGTCATGACTAACGTGACCAGACGTATCGTTTTGAACGGATCTCTACTGTTTTCGCTTGCGTGTCCCGGTGTCCCAGAACATGCAACCGGGACGTACAATTGTCCCGTTTTTCCGTAAAGACATGTCAATTTGATCGATCAAATATCGCATTATCTCAGTACGCTATTTTTAAAAGTTAATTTATGTATTAAAGTGTTAATTATAGCTAAAATAAACTTAAGTACTAGATAGTCCTTTCGTTTTTAACGACGACGACGTCTAAAAATGATGATGAAAACTAAAAAATTAAAATAGCACATCTCTAAAAAAACGAAAGCCACTATAAAATATTCCATTTTGGGCCGGTTAAAGAATGGTCACGTTAGTCATGACTGGCGAGTACTTGAATATAATTGATATAATTAATTACAGAGCATCAATGCTGGCACACTGTCGAATGCTGTCCGTGGCCTGCAATTACACCGAGGGGGAGCACATGGTGTGTGTGTTGGACTTCAAGCGGGAGACGGGACTGTGGCACGCGGTGCTCGCGAGCGTGCTCAACGGCATGCACGTCATTTTCATACCGTACGCCCTTATGAAAGTCAGTCCCGCGTCGTGGATGCACATGATAACGAAATACAGGTAGGTGACTCCCATTTTGTATACATTTTGTTTCATATGTAATAAATCACACCGAAAGATTCTTAAGGTACTTGAACATATATTCATTTATTGTTATTGTCTTTATTTGCGGTTTGGCTGTCGTGATAAAATAGAAATAACTATGAGTTACAAATTACATGTATAACACATTCTAAGTGTCCGGGGTAACTCTGACCGCAGATACAAGGAGTTACATCGAAACGATTAATATAATCCAATGTATCAGTGCCACAACTACACAAATGTACAAACCAATAAATTATACTTTTTAATATACAGAATTTCTTATTTCTTATTATCCGGGACAATTTTGCGATTGAGCTATTTCTATCTAATAAAGTAAGATAAGAAGATTATATTATAAACTGAACTTTTTTACATATTTTGTTATATATATATTCAGACTAAATGTCTGTATTAAAATGACACTGTATATTAGTTAATAACAAGTGAGTCAAGTCGTTGTAATAGCGACGTGAGTAAAGTCAACGAGTGAATGATTCATTTCAAACGTGGTCACAAATAAAAAGAGTAACATTTACCAGGGCTTCGGTGGCGATCGTGAAGTCGCGCGACTTGCATTGGGGTTTGTTGGCGACACGTGACCACAAAGAGCTGTCGCTGAGCTCTCTGAGAATGCTTTTGGTCGCAGACGGAGCAAATCCATGGTCTCTCTCGTCTTGCGATCAATTTCTATCTGTATTTCAATGTAAAGGTTTGTATTGTATATTTGATTTCCATTTCGTCTTAAAAGAGCGTAGAAAACTTATGTATTCCATAGTAGAGCTCTGTTTTATCAGACTGAGGTAACAAGTACAAATCGAACCCCCTACCCGTTGCGCATAGTTACACTTATCACCAATTCTTGGTGATTTTTATCCATTCAACTAAAAAAAATTGCTAATAAAAAGTATCAAGTTCATTTCATCGATTTTTTATGCTATTGTAGACTGACTAAGTTATCTAAAGTGGTACTGCATGTAACATATCTATGGACACCTACATTCACATTTGATTCCATTTGTTTATAAGACAATAATGTTAGTTGAAATAATTAGACTGTGTATCTTATATTTTACATTATTATATTATATTCAAATTTATTGCGTCTAATTTTTTGCTTAATATTTTTGGTTTTCGTGATTATTACACGTAATATATAATTTATGTCACTGAGTAGTCATGGACTATTGTAAATTGTCTAAAACGTTGGGTCTAAAATCGAGTACAATAATAATAGTCAGGTACTATTGACAATATTTTATTACACTATTTGCAGTTATAGTTCTATTGTTTATATCTCGATTTGCACTCGGCGGAATGAATTACTTTCTTCGGAAGGAGTTAAGATAAAATGCGACGAGTGTTCTTAATTTGGACGTCTACGTTTTTAATTTGGACGGAAAGCGTAATGTCTTGAGAATAAGCTTTTCCTGTGTACTTTCCTAAGCGGGAGAAAAATATTTTATTTTGTTATTGTACGTACTCCTATTCTAACCATACGGTTACACAACCATTGTTAATGGGTTATTATATATTACCAATATCAGTGCATTTGTTGACAAGACCACAATAGGACAACAACATTTACAAAATTTGAAAATGCATTTAAATCCATTTTAATGGCTCTCATAGATTGAAGAAAAATATTGTTTTTATAATTGTTTATTAATAAAGACTTCAATGTAATGGCGTCAGGTATGCGCGGCGACGCGATCTGTCCGTGCGCGTGCTCCAGCGAGTCGCTGACGGTGTGCGTGCGGCGCGCGGGGCGCGGCGGGTCGTCCGCCGGCCGCGGCGTGCTCTCCATGTCCGGCCTCTCCTACGGCGTGGTGCGTGTCGACGCGGAGAACTCGCTCACCTCGCTCACGCTGCAGGACTGCGGACAAGTTATGCCTTCGTGTATGTATCTGGTAGTCCAGGGTCTCCCAAACTTTCTTTTTATTTAAGTTTCCATACATGAGTAGTTTAAATAAATGCCAACGCTTAACATTTCTCTTGCTCAAAGATGCTAACAACATAAATAAGTTGTAACAAGCGTATAAAAATTTCGACGTAGCTTGGCGAGAACGCATGGCTTAGTGGTCAGAGCGCCTGATCGGTTTCCAGGAGGCGGGGGTTCGAGTCCCGCTGCGTTCAAATTTTTATACGTTTTCTAAATAAGTATTTATCTTTCTACATACCCTGGTTGGCAAATCCTGCGCCTTTTTTTTATGATGATGATACATAAAATTTGTCATGTTTTTAATATTTCTATAAAGTAAAAGGAAGTAATGCAAAATGCAGTATCATTAATAATATTATTGATATTTTTTATTTGCACTGCTCTTATCTTTTGTTGTTGCTTGTGTAAGTTAATTTTAATTATTCAACTACTATTGTCTGCAAAGATACAAGATTGTTTGTGTAGACGAGTAAATAATATTTTTAATTAATGGTTAATTATAGCTATGAACATATAAATGACTGAGAAACACTTCCTCATAAAATACATATTGATTTAAGTAAAAAGTTATGAAATAAAATTACATTTTTGTCCGTTAATGTTGTTAAAAGCTAAGCCACAGAAATGCCTGAAGTCAATGTAACATTAGCTAATGACTTATGAGATAAGTCAGCTTGTATTGCTGGTTACTAGTGTCTTAGTTCAATATAACGACTGCTTAAATTGTATATTACACGAAAGCATTATATTTATATTTTATTTAAATAAAAACAGTACAAAACTAGCAACAACTACTATTACTATAGGTTTATACATAAAACTAACATTAGTTAGTAGGTAGGTACGTGTACTCTATTTTCTGGTAAATATGTTTATTGAAATACGCACTCATAATATTTTTTGACTATTTTTATACATATATATTAAATTAAATTATTTTAAATTTATAGTTTTCTGTGTACTATTCTAATGCTTTTTTGACTTCATAACAAAATTCTAACCATGTTACATTAATCATTTTATAATTATAATAAGACATACACACAATAAACACAGATTGTGGTTGCTACAAAAATCTTTTGTTTACTGCAAAGTGACTGCCATGACTAATAACCCGATCATCGTCACTTTAAATGACGCAAATAATTATCAAAGAAGAACTTGTTCTAAGAATATTTATAATTTTAAAGTTAAAATTTTACGTTTTGGCTTTGTTTAGATCTGTATTTAAAAAAATACATCGCTAAACCACGGTATAGCGTATAATTTTTTGAGGAAGGATATTAATATAATATAAATAAATCAGCTTCACGCTGTATCCCGCACACAGCTGGGTAGGCAGAGGGAACTTAGTGTTATGACACTCCGTTCCCCACTTTCTGCCAAATTCTGGAGGCATTGCGTGTTGAGTGGCAGAACTCAACGCCGCGCTTAGCCTCGACACCAGAGCTAAGAAATCGAAATATAAATTTAAGTAAATATTTCATCTCCTCGAGCGGGGATCGAACCCACAACCAGTCAGTTTTACAGTCACACTTCCTGCCGCCTAATATAATATATTATGTAATAAAACGAATTTCATGAAATGATATAAAATTGTATAAAAAGATATATAGATCTTGTGTCCTCGAGTCTAAGCTAGTTAACTTTGCCCTTCAGCGTATTGTTAAAACTTGTCGATAAATGTTTAATTGCCATTTAAAACGTTGCTGCGCTTCGTTAATTATATCTATTTAATTCCATGTCTATATCTTGAAAAACAGTTGCAGCGCTAAGCGCGGTAGTGTTTAATACGGTAGTACTACCGTAACTTACAGTACCATAGCTTAGAACCATAAATACAATATGCCCTTTAATTGATAACAAGGATGTACATAAATTTAGTAACATATATTAATTAATTCAAAAATATAATTTGTTCTTTAGGCGTTATAGTTGTAGTCAAAATGGAAGGTCCAGCATATCTTTGCAAGACAGATGAAGTTGGTGAAATATGCGTATTGTCCGGAGCTACTGGGTCAGGATACTGGGGCTTGCCCGGTCTTACCAACACGGTGTTCAGGGTCCAGCCCTTGGACTCTGATGGAGAGCGTATAGGGGAAGAGCATTACGTGAGAAGTGGATTGCTTGGCTTTTTAGGACCTGGTGGTAAGCAAACTTTTATAATTTCGAATGGTTAAGTTAAGAGAATTATTAAAATTTTAAGTGTTTTCATTATCTCTGTCAAAATATAAATAAAGCGTAGTTAGTAATGTGTAACACAGTTATCTTTGAAGTGGCTAGCTAATATGAAACTAGGTTCTCTATGCTTATACCAGAAAATGTCTTACGTATTATACCTATATAATTGTTTTTAGAGTTCCATCAAAAGAAAAAAAGAAATCCTTACAGGATCACTTTGTCCGACTGTCAAGACCATTTATCTCGAGATCGTGTCTTATTGTCTTGACTCGTGTCAAGCTGACATCAATTTCAAATTCTCTGAGCACAGAATTATCAAGCTTTTAAGTAAAAGCAAACAAAATATTAATCTAAAACCTATAGGGTACTTTCTTTGAATTATGAAATTTAGCACGAAGTCACAATAAAAATAAAGCAAAAAAAATCCGAAGTGACAATTTATAGGAACTTTCATAGAAAAAATAAATTGATTGTACTTTTTTACATAAAAAATGACTAAATACGACAGCAAACTTAAGTTTGTTAATTTTTATAACTTGTACTTCCCGTTGAGCTACAATCCTTAAATTAGACGAATCAATCTCGCACTTCACCGGTTTAGGGGTTGTTTCTATTAGTAATACGAATAATTTTACCTAAAAAAATTAAAATAATATTTTGTTTTATCAAGATGTCCTTGTATTGAAATACAGGTTTAGTATTTGTGTGCGGATCCCGCGACGGACTTATGACGGTGACCGGCAGGAAGCACAACATGGACGACATCATAGCGACTGTACTGGCTGTGGAGCCCATGAAATTTATATACAGGTTAACCGCATTTGAACATTAGCTATCCTTCTTATAAAAATACTAATTTCTTTATATATAACATTTTTTAAAATCCCATTAATTCATTTTTATAATTTTTGTTAAAAGATTATTATTGTATTTTTCATTGACTTATAAATATGTCTGTAACTGAACTCCGCAGTTGCTCTTTTCTATCATTGTTCCAACACTGTTAGTATATTAGTACTGTTTGAATATTACGTTAAATTTCTTTACCGGCAAAAACTTGCGAAATTTTATTATAGACATTTATACTTAAACAGATAAAACATTTATTAACTTTTTATAAACTATAACTTACAAGCTTATCTTTATTTTTCGTTTCTCGTTCGTTGTTCATCAGTATGAAAGTGGATCTGACATTAATATGTATTTTACAGAGGTCGTATTGCGGTGTTTTCCGTGCGGGTGTTGCGCGACGAGAGGATCTGCATCGTCGCTGAGCAACGCCCCGATTGTGGGGAGGAGGAGGTAATCGTTGTAAACATAAATATGTTAAATCATGTAGAATTTAACTTATATTCCTACACTATGTAATGTCAATTTTATTTCGTCATAACTTAATTTCTAACGAGAGAAACTATAAACGTAATCAATTATTTTTATCATACGTGTGTCTAGTATATAATGCTTAAACATTAAGATTTAGGTAATAAAGAGTCAGATTTTTACGTTACGTTAATTTCCGGACACTCTTGGAAATATGTAATTATTGAGTGTATGAGTATGCGTTTTAGTGTTGTGTGGGATGATCAGAATGCTTTTATAACGTCGTTCAAACGTTAATACGCTAATATATTTTAAGCAGTATTACTATATTTTAAGCTATATTATGAAATAGCTTTTCTTATTTTAGGCATTTTAAATGAACATAGGAATTGAAAATTAAAACATATAGATTAATACGTCTCATAAATTTTCAAACATAATGCTATGCCATAAGTTAGTTTGTGCAGTCACAAGTGTAAACTATAGTAATGGCTTAATCTGTTCAATTTGTTGTAGTCTTTCCAATGGATGTCTCGCGTGCTGCAAGCAGTCGATTCAATACATCAAGTGGGCATTTACTGTCTTGCCTTGGTGCAACCGAATTATTTGCCCAAGACTCCCCTCGGCGGTATTCATCTCAGTGAATGCAAGCGGCGTTTCCTAGAAGGCACCTTGCACCCCGCTAACGTGTTGATGTGTCCACACACGTGTGTTACCAATCTTCCTAAACCAAGGGAAATACACTCAGGTTTGTGTTTTTCATGATTATTTTATTTTTGTTATTTTTTTTATTTACTGCATTGGTCAATACTAACTTTTTTAAAGGATATTTAGATAATAATCTTTCGTCAGATGTTGGTCCAGCATCAGTGATAGTAGGCAACTTGGTCCAAGGCAACCGCCTCGCTTCCGCACAAGGCCGAGATATGGGATACACGGATGATTCAGACGCGGCTCGCAAGGTAGCGACGAAAACGTTTAAAATTAATTATTTATCAGGGACAAGTACTTAATTAATAATATGTTTGTTTTTGTATTTCAGTACCAATTTATATCACAAATACTGCGGTGGCGCGCCCAGAGCACGTCGGATCATGTGATATTTACATTGCTCAACTCAAAAGGTGCCGTATCCAAGGTGCTCACTTGCGCCGAGCTGCACAAGAAAGCTGAGAGAATCGGCAATTTGCTCCTGGAGAAGGGGCGCGTCAACACTGGCGACCACGTGGCTCTCATATTCCCTCCGGGGCTTGATCTCATTTGCGCGTTCTACGGCTGCTTGTATGTCGGCGCGGTGCCCGTCACCATCCGCCCACCGCACCCCCAGAACCTGCACACCACGCTACCCACGGTACGCATGATCGTGGACGTCAGCAAGGCCACACTGGTGCTGTCCAACCAATCTGTGATAAAGCTGCTGCGCTCCAAAGAGGCCAGCAACGTGCTCGACAGCAAGGCGTGGCCGATCACGCTTGACACCGACGACATGCCCAAGAAGAAGCTACCTATCTTGTACCGCGCGCCGACCGCCGAGATGCTGGCCTACCTGGACTTCAGCGTGTCGACAACGGGCATGCTAGCCGGCATCAAGATGTCGCACGCGGCCGTTACTTCACTGTGCCGCTCCATGAAGATAGCGTGCGAGCTATACCCATCGCGCCACATCGCGCTCTGCCTCGACCCCTACTGCGGTCTGGGCTTCGCGCTCTGGTGTCTCAGCAGCATCTACTCCGGACACCACTCCATCCTCATACCGCCCTCCGAGGTCGAGATCAACCCCGCGCTTTGGCTCAGCGCTGTATCCCAGTACAAAGTGCGCGACACCTTCTGCTCTTATGGAGTCATGGAGCTGTGTACGAAAGGCTTAGGTAGCTCGGTTAACCAACTCAAAGCTAAAGGCATTAATTTGGCCTGCGTGAGGACTTGTGTCGTCGTTGCTGAGGAACGCCCTAGAATCAATTTAACAAATTCATTTTCCAAGCTATTCTCGGCTCTCGGTTTGAGTCCTCGGGCCGTGTCCACCTCCTTCGGGTGTCGCGTAAACATCGCTATCTGCTTACAAGGCGCTTCGAGTCCGGAACCTTCGACGGTGTACGTGGATCTCCGAGCTCTGCGAAACGACCGCGTATCGCTAGTTGAACGTGGCAGTCCGCATTCACTTTGTTTAATGGAAAGTGGCAAACTACTGCCTGGAGTAAAGGTGATAACCGCCAATCCTGAAACAAAAGGTCAATGTGGGGATTCACATTTGGGTGAGATATGGGTTCAATCTCCCCACAACGCGAGCGGGTACTTCACAATATACGGAGATGAGAGTGACTACGCAGACCACTTCAGCGCCCAGCTGGTGACGGGTAACACGGGAGAAGTATACGCCAGGACCGGCTACCTGGGCTTCCTCAGGAGAACTGAGATCTCTGCCGCGAGCGGCGCGGACGATTCGACGTCGTTGCTGACGCGCGACAGCGACACTGACTCGCTGGCGTCGGGCTGCGGCAGCATGTCCGGCCTCGCCGCCTCCGACTCGCACGACACGCACGACGCCGTGTTTGTGGTCGGCGCGCTGGACGAGACCATCATGCTGCGCGGGATGAGATACCACCCCATTGATATTGAGAACTCTGTCATGAGATGTCATAAGAAGATTGCTGAGTGGTAAGTTCCTATATCAATCCTCAATCTTTATCTCGCGTTGTGTGGTAAATAGAGACACTTCGTTAGCTTCTTTCAGCTGTGATTCAGGACAACTTGTGGAGGAAGTTATTGCGCACTTTCTCTAACTAAACCGGGAAAAAAATATATAGATAATCACTATCCCGTGTGACCATCTGCATGTTGATATTATTATCTGCATATTGATTAGCAGTATTTTCGCTGGTTTATGTGTATATATATTATCTCTATATAAAATAAGACAGTAAAAATATTTTGTCTGTACATTTAGTAATTTGGACTGAAATGGATAGAGGGACACTTAAAAAGAATAATAGAAAGCAAAAAGAGTTTTTTTAAATTTCTTGTCTGTCTGTCTGTCGATATTTATGTCCACATTTTTCAATGCAAATACTGAACAGATTTACTTAAAAATTTCACCAATTGCTTTGGTTTTACTCAACTTAACTTCTAAAATTTAGTTTGTCAAAATCGGTTCATTAAAAAAAAGTTATCGTCGTTTGAATTAACTTTAGGCATTAGTTTGCCTGCGAATATTATATAGCAATCGCGCTCGTAACATTCTTGGCTAAAAAATGACATTCGAAACGTCTGGGTTATATGACTGTTGATAAAAATATATTTTTTTGAAGCATTATTATATAATATTTTATACAATAAAGTTAACAAAATTGAATTGTTAGTGGAGATTACCTTTATAAATCATAACAGTTAAGTTTAAGTCTTCATTTATTCAACACAGAGATAAAGAACGGTCGTGAAAGGAATATCAAGTAAACACAAGGATTTTTTGGTTGGTTCGTTCATATAATATATTTAATTAATTTAAAAACTGTACAGGAGTTAATATGTAATTATTACAGTTATTTTACAAAGAATATTATGAATCATTACCCAAATAAATAATTTAACATTAAAGGCTGTTTTTGAAGCAGTAAATTAAATTATTTTAATTAACATCAGCGAATTTAACAGAGTTTTAAAAAACATAACATAGGTAAATAGAACGTAATGTTACAAAAATATACGTATAGTATACGTATAATAAATAATTAGCTTTATGTATATTTTATAAATTAAATATCAACATTGGTCGTATTTTTAGTCCGATAAACAAAAATGTCTATAGAAATTACGATAATATCGTAAAAATATCATATTAGGATATTACAGATTAAAGTAATAAAAAATCATATTACAAAAATTGAGGCCAGTCGTGGCGCAGCGGCACAATGTGTGACTGTAAACCGACTGGTTGTGGGTTCGATCCCCACTCGAGGAGATGAAATATTTACTTAAATTTATATTTCCATTTCTTCGCTCTGGTGTCGAGGCTTAGCGCGGCGTTGAGTTCTGCCACTCAACACGCAATGCCTCCAGAATTCGGCAGAAAGTGGGGAACGGAGTGTCTAAAACACTAGGTTCCCTCTGCCTACCCTGCTGTGTGCGGGATACAGCGTGAAGCTGATTTGATTTGATTTGATATTACAAAAATATCATATCATAAATCATTTTAGTTGTCAATAACTTCTGCTTATTAAATCAATTATCATGTAAAGCGGGCGAAGCCGCTGGCGAGCCGCTAGTTAATAAAAAAAATAGATCACACAAATGATTGTCACAGGATATCACTTGAAGATGTATTTGTTTCAGTGCGGTATTCACGTGGACGAATCTATTGGTGGTGGTGGTGGAGCTGGACGGCAACGACAGCGAGGCGCTGAACCTGGTGCCGCTGGTGACGAACACGGTGCTGGAGGAGCACCACCTAATCGTGGGCGTGGTGGTGGTGGTGGACCCCGGCGTGGTGCCCATCAACTCCCGTGGCGAGAAGCAGCGCATGCACCTGCGCGACGGCTTCCTCTCCGACCAAATAGACGCCATATACATAGCCTACAATATGTAATGAATTATTATGTGAACTCCTCCTTCAATTCGCATATATTTGACTGTCTTTAGTACTAGTTATGTTTTTAATATTAATTTGTACTTTGTATTGTTTTAACAATTTGACATTTTACAATTTGATATGTTTCGCAATATTTTTGATTGTTAATGTATATTTTAAAGCAAAGCTTTACATATATTTTATACTACTGCCTAATTTACTCTATGGCTCAATTTAAAGTGGCGCAATTGCACAGATAGACTCAATCATGAAATTTCACTTTTATTTAAATAAGTCTTTATGTAATTAAACTGACTAAAGTGGCTGTTAGTGTTACGTATATTCAAAATTAAATATCTTATATCGTCACGAGACTGATGTGGTTCGAAATTTGCTAGTTTTAATATAATACATAAGCAATGGAACATCCCTTTACAAGGTAGCAGCTAACACCATTGCCATTGATGTTGTTTTATTTATTTTTTTTCAAAAGTTTGAAATATTTATGTTTAATAGCATAAGTAACCAGATACATAGTGGATGAGCGTTTTGCTGATACCGTTTTAATACGATTGGGTATTTGACTTTTTAAAATATAGAGTGCAGTCACATTACATATATCGCATTTATTCTCAAATAAATGTACATCATATTTAAAACGAAAATGACATATTGATAAAACTCTTATAGGATTCATAATCACATGCAATATTCCAGTCAAATATCTAATTATATTGTTGTGATCATTGTGAAGCAAATAATGCCTACTATAACGCTAGTTAGTATGTAAATGTAACTGTATTACAATCGGTATATAGTATTAGTTAGTCATAAAGCAGAAATGTATTGCATTTAATGTTTCATTACTTTCCTGTTTTCTTTATAATTGACAATAAATTTGGCTGATTATATCATCGACCTCTAGTCGAAGCGAAGAAATCGATCAAAACACAACATTTATGTTAACTTGTAGTGAGTAGGTTTATCAGTGAGCTTGTTTGTTAGTAGTTTGGCATTTCGATTGCCCCCCCAATGTACTAGCAATAAAGATTTACAATGGAAAAGGTTTATATTATATTGCTGTGTATTCAATGCAATATAATTTTTACTTATTGTAGTTGGGTTGTATTTGTAAATTAGTATCCTTACGTTAATTTTACAATTTTTATTACTGGATATATCATTCTTACATGCTTAAAATGTGTAATCTCGAAAATATTTATCACTTCATCATATAGGTTCTGTGCTTAGTGGCCCTTAGTTTATACCACTACAAAATATCAATATATGTGCCAATAATCTTTTACACAATGAACTGCGATGAATATCTTACACTAGCTAAAAATGACAAGCCTATAACGATAGAAAAATAATTAATTAATTCACTAACCAGGGCAAGTTGCTATCAATCGCATACGTTTAGCAAGATCACAATGTTCTTGTAGCTTTTATCATAAAATTCACTTTTATGACAAAAACTGATATTATCTTTACAGCCACATACTCGACTTGTATGAACCAATGATATATTTTACAAATTTTCATAAGATTTTCAAGCGTAGATTTAACGCTAATGCAGTGTATTTTAGTAGTAACCATTTTTAAAATTCAACATAAGTCGATATAAGCTCATTATAACTTTTTGTTAGCTTATTCCATTCCAATATAATACATATGTTATACACATAAACCACAAAAAATGAATTTATTTTCATCTACATATTAGAGTTTTTTATTTACTAATATTCTTTTATATTTTTTGTAATTATTTATTTCTAAATTGTACATATAATTTGTTGTTTAATGTTATATTTAAATGATTTCTCTTTACTTTTATGATTTGGAATCAACAGTGAGTCAGAGATTTATGAATAAAGTGATAATTATAATATCATTTACTCTCAATTTATTTTAATTTTATAATAATAATAATCATTTTAATTTCTCAAAAATAGTCATGTTATAATATAAGTATACAAGTAGATGTGTAAATCGTGTTATTGGAACAATGTCTTATTTGTAATTCTTCTATAATATAAAGCATAATAAATAGGTTCGGGGTCCTGCAGTAAGTTTTTAACGTTTACTTATCCATTAGTAATTTGATAATAATGTCAATCTTTATGTAAACTCTCCATATTTCAATTATAAATAATTTTTAAAATACGACACGTAGTAAGGTTTAATGTTTATATAAATATATAACGCACAAAATTGTAAACATTTTGGCAACTTTGTGGGAATCAAGTTTTTGATAAGATTCCTAGTCTTTAACTTCATTGCCAAAAATGGTCTGTTTGGACTTTGTAACCGCTTTTACAATTGTGATTTTTTCTGATACATGAATAAATAAACGTGCATTCTAATTTAAATCTTTTTTATGTTTTTTTCTTTTTTTTTTTCAAGGCAATACATGTTGAGTGGTGGTGGAACTCGACGCCGCGCTTTGTTATGAGACCGAAGAAATGAAAACATTAATAAATAAAATTTCTTTACCCTGAGGGGATCGAACCCACAACCGTCGTGTTTACAGTCACGCTTGTGCCGCTGCACCACGACGGCCTCAAATATATATTACTATCAATAACTATTAAGGACAATCACTAAAATACTGGATACGTTTATAGGCGTCTGGATTATAGGTCTATTCCAAAATCATCAAAATGTTACTAGTATAACATAGACTTGGTCTGCTTCCCTTAGAATGAAATGTACTACGAAATAGTTACTCAAGGTATTTATTTAGGATTGAGAACCTTCCATAGAACATCAATAATATGAGCTACAACTGTTTGGTAATCGTTTACAAAATAAATTATAGTCTTTATTTAGCCCTTAAGTTAAAGAGTTGGGTGTTTTTCTGATTTTAAATGGTACTGTAGCGTCATGTTAGTTTACAATATGTAGGCAATATTATTTATAGTATAGATACATTGACAACATTGTCTATACGATCACACCACTAACTAGAAAATAATTGATAATCTAAAAACTACGAAGATATTTTTTTTATCATTGCTAATGATACTTTTGATGAAGTTAACTTTCACAAACAGGTAGTTCATGTTTCAGTTTGAAAATCGGTTCAGGTTTCATTTTTCAAGCTCGACCAAAATTCGTTTTGGACCTGTGATGCCACGGACGGATCTACAGATCTTGTGAATCACTATAACAGATTTCTTTGTGTCAGTGTTGATAGGCTTATTACATTCCACTTACACTGAGAATTTGCTCTAATATAATTCAAAAAACATATATTATTATATAGTACAGAACGGTACCGTAACCAGTTCCATTTAATTCTTTACCTGTATAGCGCTTGGAGTAAATTATTATAGTCTATGGTAAATCATATGTAATGTGACAAATGACATTTCAAATGAGTTTCCGTATTTTTATTTTGTTATCTATCGCTACCTAAGACATATCGTTCGATAAGATTCCTCTTTTGTATTTTTGGTTTCTTATTTTTTATTTGTTTTTATTTCTATATGTATTTAATTTTATTAAGTTATTATATATATTAAATTTTGCTAATACTGTAAAAATATAAAGTGGGTCAAAGTGCAGTTTGTAATGTGACTCATTTTTAATGATTCTTTTTGTTTGCAAAGTGTTTTAGTGGTTTCACCATGTTATTGTTATTGACATAGATCTTCGATATATAACAATAGTATCGTTTACAAAAGCCTAATGGATACACCGCCTGTACCGAAACCACGAAGTGCTTTGCCGACGCAAAATGATGTAAAGCGACCAATCCCTCTCCCACGAACAAAGCCACCGATTAACAACGAAAGAGTTAGTGCTTCAAATTTATTACGCTCTTTAGGCTCTGTATCTAAGCAAATAACAGAGGATGTGGCACATAAAGTTAGTAGTTCAGCAAAATCTGCAAATGATAAAATTGAAAAATCCATCATTGATGGATCTAAATTTGCTAAAGGAACGTTGGAAAAAACTATAACTACATCGAAAGCAGTCCGAGATTCTGTAACAAAATCGGTTTTAGAAGGTACAGCTGGTATAAAATTTCGTATATCGAAAAAATCTGATCATGTTGTGGAAGAATCCCAGAAATCTATATCATTACCAGTGACAGATGTAAGTTTTTTTGATAATATCCAATTTCATTCTCCTCTTTTAGAACAGAAACGATACAAAAATGATGAAGATCCCCATTCTCTAAATAGATTGCCTGGTTTACAACTAAATGCATCTCATCTTGATGATTTGTCTTTATTTTCAAATAATTCTGATTCAAATATTGAAACAGCCAGTAATTTTTCATATGATAGTAAAGAGTATGAGCAAACTGATTCAAATTTAAATGTAGAAGTTGAAATGACTTATGATACTCCAAAAACATCCAGAACAAATAGCATTGTAAGCATTAGATCAGCACCAGAAATTCCTGAAAGACGTAAAAAAAGAGAAAGCCTAATGGAGGTTATGAGACAGAACTCATTATATGAAAATTGGACTCTACCAAATCCTTCAAAAACCACCTGTCCACCTGTGTCTGTGCCTGATGCTGAAATTGTTCCCCGCCCAAGTAAGAGTACTATATATGAATTTGATCCTTTAAACAATGAGGTCTCCTCTACACCAAAATATGATGGAGTTAGCAATGAGTTACTATTACTAGAATCATTCCTAATAGGTGATACCTATGGTGCAATTATATCTACAGATAATGGAAATGATGAGTGTCTTTACGATTTTAGTGAAACAGATTATTTTAATCCCCCTACACCACCTGAAAGATTCGATAGTCTTTTCCCTAATGAAAAGTCACCAGATGTAATACATCCAACAGTAAAGGACAAAGATGCAAGTGCTAGTTGGTATGTAAATGATAATTCTGTCCAAGTGTCTAAGTCACAAGATGAAATAAAAACATCAAGCTCCATGATGCAAAAATTTTCTAATATGTTGAAATTAGATGTTTTAAATAAATCTAACAGGCAAAGTGTTCAAAAAGTAGAAATTGTTAAGCGACCTGTTATAAATAATTTGCCTGTTGCATACTACTGTGGCACATTAAATAAAGTCGTTTCTGGTGTAGTTGAAGATTTGTTTAAGAATTCTCAATCACGTTACTGCACATTGTCAGATCAAAAATTGATGTTCTATTCTGATCCAACCAATTCTTTATTAAAAGAAGCCTATACACTTGAAAATATTCTTAGCGTACAAGTAGTGCTCCCTCTTTCCTCCAGGTAAATATACTTTCTTTTTGTCAGGGTTTCCATATATTTTTCAATATATGAGATTTAAATTGACATTGTAGTCATCTTAGAACTTATGCACATTAATTCGTTTTTTTTTTACTGTACCAGCACAAGCAACAACTCATATTGCTTTGAATTGATGGTGTCAAGCGGTGTGCGATGCAGTCCACGCAAAGTCCTCTTTAGCTGTACAAGTGCCTCTGAAAGACGAAACTGGGTCCGAAAAATTGCTGAAAATCTAACAAACGGATTCCCTACCAAATATACTGCTGAGTTTACAAGATGCGGTTGGTGTTATCTAAAGGTATAGTATTTTGTGAATTAAATAGGGAAAAATATTTACATAAAAAGATTAATTCACCATTTGATTTTGGTTAGTTGCTTGAATTGTTATTAAAAAAATGGCATATTTTAATTGGCAAAATTATTTTGATTTATATTATTGTTAATATTATAAAAATATTACTTTTTTTAAGGCCTCTTGTAAATGAACCATACCTATTAAGAAATAAAAAAAGTCGACTATTCTGCCGCTTTTGCTATTTTAGATGATGAGGTGAGATGTTGCAAATGTAGAATGTTCCAATTTTCATTTTTAAAAGATATATTTAATTGTGCTGCAAATTTGCGAATATAACAATATGTGTAATTATTTTATTTATATTAAATTGACATTGTACTGACCAAGAAATTTGAGGCCAACCAGACCGTGGTGCGATAGTGTGTTTGCTCATATGATGATTGTGGGTTTGTGAAATTAAAATTTATTTCTCATAAAATGGCTCATAAAGATCCACTTACAAAGAAGTACAATAATTGTCATAGGTCACAACATTTCGTTTCGTTTAATCAATACAATGTCACCTTCAAATGGAGAATAAAGTATCGTCTCACTAGGTTCTCTCTGGCTACCATTCTGTGTTGGAAAAGACGTGCAGTTTTAAAACTCTTAATTTTATAGCCCTGTTTCGATTCGTATGTAATTTATAGCGTTCTAGTACAGTACGCATTCAATGACAAATTATATGAATGGTATTACTGGCATAGCGATTGTTCTATTCATATTATGCTCATTCGATCGTTATTTCCATAACAAGAAAAAAAGACCAATTGTGGCGCAGGGAAACAAGCGTGTGACTGTAAACTCGAAAGGTTATGGGTTCGATTCAGATTCAAGGACACTTTCTTGAAAATATATGTATATGTATAAGGACATTAAATATGAAGAAATATTGAATATTTAAATATTTTCGCTCTGGTGTCGAGGCAAGGCGCGGCATTGAGTTCACAACTCAACACGCAATGCTTCCAAAATTCGGTGGAAAGTCCCCACTTTCTTACGTCTTAACGCTAGGTTCCCAGATTCCCTTTGCCTACTCTGCTACATGCGGGATATAGCTTGAAGTTGGAAAAAAAAGAAAACGTTCTTGTAGTTTTGTCAATTGTCATTTTATGGTCATGATTGAACTAAAGGTTGTTTATAATTTACGTACGATTTCAACTGTATTACCAGTAAGGCACTATTTCTACAAATAGTAGTACTACTAGGATTAATATGCAATGTCGAATATTCTTAGTTATTTATGTATTAATATTTCCGTGCAGCCACAGAACATTTCCTTAAAATTTATATTTTCATTTCTTCGCTCTGGTGTCGAGGCAAAGCGCGGCGTTGAGTTCTGCCACACAACACGCAATGCCTCCAAAATTCGGCAGAAAGTGCGGAACGGAGTGTCTTAACACTAGGTTCCCTCTGCCTACCCTGCTGTGTGCGGGATATAGCGTGAAGCTAATTTAATTTATTTCACAGTACATTTCCAAGTTGTTTTGAGTTGAACTCGTTATGTTATTCTTATTGTACGCCATTGCACTATGAGAATAGCTTACATGTGCGAATTGCGATGTATTTTTTATCTTGATATGCTTACTTTACGACGCGACTGATTTTTATTTAATGTTGTTGATAATTTTAATAATATACAATTTTCTCAAGACATCGCTTAAATAAATCAAAATTAAATTAATAATTTATTACATTTATACACAGAGATATAACTATAAGTATTTGTTATGTAGGTATGTATGATACATTTTTATCTAGATCGTGAGTAATCAAGCAGTTTGTTATCTACATCGTTCATTGTTTTGAAATCTCTATCGAAGTCATACTTGCTGATAATTGTACTTATAAGGCCTAAACCATTATTTAAGTGAATATAAATTATTATTTATCTGACATTAAGATGTTAACTTAGTTTGCGGCAAAGTTATTGTGTGTGCCGTGAATATATAAATAAAAAAAAATCAGCTTCACGCTGTATCCTGCACACAGCAGGGTAGGCAAAAGGAACCTAGTGTTAAAACACTCCGTTCCCCACGTTGAGTGTGCGTCACTCAACGCCGCGCTTGGCATTGAAACCAGAGCGAAGAAATGGAAATTTAAATAAATATTTCATTTCCTCGAGATCGAACTCACAACCAGTCGCGTTTATTGTCACACTTTGTGCCCCTGCGACTGGACTGGACTCAGATATATTCCGAAATAGCCACAACTACATTTTATGAATGCTTTATTTGCGAAAATTTTTAATGCTAATATTATTATATATGATGTTTGAATTTTGTCGCCTCTAAGAGCTATGACAACAATATATATATATATATATATATATATATATATATATATATATATATATATATATATATATACATATATATATATATATATATATATATATATATATATATTTAATAAAAATATAAATATATGTTAGTGTATGATTCGTCTCCCTAAAGTTTTATTTTTATATATATTTTTTAAATATTTCTAAGTCTAAATCTACGCTAGCTTTTATTTGAAAAAAATGTGCTCATTACAACCGATATGAAAAGATATACGGTTAATATCTAATAAATTACATGGTGCACGTTCGACTCAGATTAAAAATGATTGTGATATTTCATCCACAGGAAGGAGTAAGTGGGGAGTGGCGTGGCGCGTGGCTTATGCTTGTTCGACGCCTGCTACTTTACCATACTGACACTGACGGTATGAAAACTGTGGATTTGAGGAAAACCCGGTGTGTTGGTGAGTTTAAATTAAAAGTCGACTATAACGAAACATTACATTTTCCTCCTAATTATTAATTCATATTTTAATGAATTAATAATTATTATAAATGAATCATAAATATGTTGTTATGCAAAGCGCGGCGTTGAGTATCTTATGCTTGGAAATTGGGCAGAAAGTTGACAAAGTGAAAGTGGAGTGTCTTAACACTAAGTTCCCTCTGTCTGCCTTAGTATGTGTGAGATACAGCGTGAAGCTAAGATATATATATTTTTCGCAATTTTGAACAACATTATATTATAATGTCAAAATATTTTTTTTCTAATACATCACGATTGCCTACTGTAAAATAAATTATCATAAAACCTCAAAACTAATAACCACTAAGTGACCTTTTTGTTTATTTTATATTTTTTACTGCACCCGGCGGCACAAATATGCAAGAAATACGATTGGAAAATATTTACAAGTTAGCCTTGCCAAGTGTAATATGAATGTTTAGGTGTGTACGAATATATTTGAAACAGTAAAAACACAAAATAATTAACTCAAATAAAATCAAATCAGCTTCACCCTGTATCCCGCACGCAACAGGGTAGGCAGAGGGAACCTAATGTTAAGACACTCCGTTCCCCACTTTCCGCCGAATTCTAGAGGCATTGCGTATCGAATGGCAGAACTCAACCGCGCTTAGCCTCGACACCAGAGCGAAGAAATGGAAATATAATTTTAAGTAAATATTTCATCTCCTTGAGTGGGGATCGAACCCACAACCAGTCGGTTTTACAGTCACACTTCGTGCCCCTGCGCCACGACTGGCCTCTAAATATAATTAACTGAAGGCGTTTAATATATTAATATGGTGGAATGTGTAAATTTTGTTTTTTATCTTCAGGAAGTGTAATCAAGGCGATTTATTGTTGCATATATGGACGTCCGTTCACAGATCAACCAATAAAAAAAAATTTAAAAAAATTAAATTAGCTTCACGCTGTATCCCACACACAGCAGGGTAGGCACAGGGGACCTAGTGTTAAGACACTCCGTTTCCCACTTTCTGCCGAATTCTGAGGGCATTGCGTGTTGAGTGGCAGAACTCAACGTCGCTGTTTAAATATTAAAATACAATATAAATTGAAAAATAGTTGATATAGCATGTAAAATATAACAAATTTTCTAAGAATAAATTGATGAGTATTTGATATATTTTACAAGAATTTAACAATTTTAAACTATATGTTACACCTATAAAATAGCTTACTTGTAGTACCTCCCATTTATGTATGTATGACTCCGACATACGATGCCGGGGAAATGAGTCACGAATTCTTGGTACCGATCCCTCTATAACCTTGTTTATTTATTTAGACAATAGCATATGAAGCGAAAATGAAATGTTCTTGTTCTAAAAAGCAAATTAAAATGTTTTAAAAAAATAGAAGTCCAGAAACAAGCATCAATATAGTAACTTTTCTAAAGTAAATAAAGAAAAAAATACATTTTTCTACTTAAAAAGAAACTTTTTAGGATCTGATATATTATATTAGTTATTATCTTCACGTAATTCTTACACACGGTCCTAAAGGAAAATACTTTAATCACATACATACATATTGTACGTATATTATGTACTACTAATGTATAATAAAAAAATTGCTATATTCGCTATATTTATATCAACATATGATTGAGTCCACTTTCACTGATATGGGTTAATAGTATCAACGCGTTATAATATAAAGATCGATATTAAAAAGTAAAATTCGAAGTAAAATAAAATTAACAAGAAACTAAACATGGCAGCGGCCAGCCGTGGCGCAGTGGCAGCAGCGTGTGATTGCAAACGCCGCAGGTCGTGGGTTCGTTTTCCACTTAAGGAAATGAAATATTTAATATTTTCCTTTCTACGCTCTGGTGTCGAGGTAAAGCGCGGCGTTGAGTTCCGTCACTGGATAACCCTCTGTGGGGACTCCAGGGTCTTATGTGGGACTCGTGAACCGGCAGATGTAGGCCGTCCACACTACCTACTAAAAACGCTCCAGCCTGTGGCCTTAGAAGTAAGGCCACAGGCTGGAGCTATTGAAGCCAAGGATACTTCCATAAACCCGGAAGCTTTTTAGGCACGTCTCGGAGTCAAAAGCGGTGGGTCCCTCAGCCTATCCTGCTGGGTGCGGGACACAGCGTGAAGATAATCGTAGCAACCCTTACCTATATATGCATTACGTCTATACCTTTTAAGTAATGAATATCATAATCATTCAAATTGACTTGTATCTGTTCCACCAGTGACTAAGGAAGCAGAAGAAGACACTAAACTTATATGCCCGTCGGATGTCGCTGAAAATCTTCTACTTGACTGCCCACAGGCTACCTTGTATTTACGTTTCGCGCACGATAGAGAACTAAAGGTATTTTAAAAAGTATATTTTATATGTTATAAATAAATAATTATTACGTAGTGACAATTGCCTCCTGCAACTTCGCTCGAGGACACATACCATTTACTTGGAACTTGACTTACAAAGAAGCTATCCATAGAATCCACCCATTTTCAAACCGGATGAGAAAAATAAAAGTAATTTATGCATTGTTATTCCCCCTAGGAGATCGAGTTCAAAATACGTTGGTTACAGTCAATCACTATAATACTGCTTCATGATAGTCTCAATTTTCAATGATTTTTATATGTCAAATATTGTTAAGATGGATTTCTTTTGTCCTAAAGTATAGTTGGACTAGTATGATTTTTCGTTCAATTGCAAATCTTTATTTTATGCATTTTTAAATTCATAAATTAAAAGTTTGCATTTAAAATATTGTATTATATTTAAATAAACACTTATGAATCGTAGAACGAACATAAAGCTACCAACGGGCTCGGAAGAGAAAATCAGTTATATCTTCATTTTAGATTACTACATTTTACAAGCTGATTGGTTTGGGTCACCGCACAAAGAAGTAGTTGGCCCCTAAAAGCTAACCAAAATCCTTTTTTTTTGTTCAATTTGTATACTCACTTGGACATCGTCATCGAAAAAGATGCATCTTAAAACCTTAGAGAGATTTATAGTATTCCCATTATTACTCCGTCAAGATTGTAAGGCTTTATTGCAGAGTAGACTTAATAAAAAAGAATCAGCCACCCTAAAACACTCTTCTTGTTTTTGTGATCTTTTTACATAAACACTTTCAATGTCTTTCTTTAGTAACTTAACTTAACTTAACTTAACTTCACGCTTTATCCCTAGCGGGGTAGTCAGAGAGAACGGAGCGCCAAACGCTACATACCTCTTTCGCCTCGTCCACTGTTATCAACCTCTTCATACATGCCCTCCGGGGGGTCCTCATGCTTTTTACGTGACCTTTCTCCAGTATCTTTGATACTGTGTTTTCGAAGGTCAACCGAGGTCTCCCCCTACCTCTCTTACCACTCACTTTCCATCATAAATCTTTTTTGCCATTCTTTCATCACTCATTCGTTCGACGTGCCCAAACCAGCTGAGCACGTTCTTCTTCATTCTCACCGTGACATCCTCGCTAGTACCTGCCATTCTGTGTACCTCTTCATTGCGGATTCGATCAGCTAAGCTGACTCCGCATATCCTACGAAGAGATCGCATCTCCACAACATTCATCTTTCTTTCATTCTTCTTCTGTAATACCACATCCATCTCGTATCTTCCATCTCTACTGAACATACTTCCCAAGTATACCACCTCATTCACTTGTTCTAATATCTTACTATTTACACTGATCTTGCATTCCGTCCCTTCTTCATCTCTTTCAAAACTTTAGAGAACGGAGCTACAAATAACTCAATGCTTAGTTTATGGGGATTTCTTACAAATTGTTCATTTTGATTAGTCTCTTCTCTTGAGGTGAGAGTTATGGTTAGTAATAATTTACTGAATATGAAAAAGAGCACTAGTGCACAGTGAGCACAGAGCAGAGCACAGTGCTCTACATTTTGATTACCGAGGAGAAGCAATTCGTAGAAGATGAGAATATACCAATTCGAGGTCAACTGATTCGTAAATATACAAAGGGCAATTTTGTAAACGCGAAATTAAAGTATAGAAATAAATAACTAAGAATTACTCGAAGCTTAATCTACAGCTTGAAAAAAAATATAAAAACATATTGTCATAAAATTGGTGAATTGTTTTATTATGTAATTTTCTCGACATGGGACAAAATAACGGTGTTGTGTTATATTATGGGGCACCTGTGGAGTACTTTGATCGGTGATATTTTTAATCGGAAGACACTATGGAATACTAACTTGCCGGCTCAACTATGTCATAAATTTATTTGAAAATGCCTCTAATTCTATAAAAAAAATAGTTTGGTTATTTTAACATGGTTATCTATTATACATAGCTATACATTTAACAAATCGTTATTATTTTTTTAGATATTTTTTGATTTCATTGAAAATTATTTAGATATTTCACATCTTTCTTATTTTAATAAATCAAATATATAATAAACATAAAAAAAGAAATCAACAATAAAATTAATATTACGCATATATTAAAAAAAATTACATTTTAAAATATATTTAATAAAGTTAACATGGATTAATTGTAGGCTTGGAAGTACATGATAAAGCTCGCCGCCCACAATAACGGCGCGCGCCTCCACCACCAACAGCTTACGAAGGAGGACGTTCCAGTAGTGGTTGACAAGTGTATAAGCTTCATTTACGCACACGGTACGTTATTATGTACATATATATATACAGCTCAAAACTCTATTTTTCTCTACTCTTCTCTATTTTTTTTGCGAAATTGAAAAGGATTAACTAAATACCATGTTTTCTCAGTACGAGACTGGAGGATTTATATCAATATGTAATAATATATATGTATAATGAGGCCAGTCGTGGCGCAGTGGTACAAAGTGTGACTGTAAACCGACTGGTGGTGGGTTCGATCCCCACTCGAGGAGATGAAATATTTACTTAAATTTATATTTTCATTTCTTCGCTCTGGTGTCGAGGCAAAGCGCGGCGTTAAGTTCTGCCACTCAACACGCAATGCCTCCAAAAATTCGGCAGAAAGTGGGGAACGGAGTGTCTTAACACTAGGTTCCCTCTGCCTACCCTGCTGTGTCCGGGATATAGCGTGAAGCTAATAAAAAATATAATAAAAATAATATGTAATAATAATTCACTGACAAATTATGGCTGTTAACGGTAATTATTATTGCATTTATTCCAGCCATGTTACATTAATCCTACTATAGCGCACGGCTCGACATTTAATGAAAACTAAGATATAGATGATTTAGAAACGAAAATACTAAACATTTATGTACATATGCATGTGTACAATAGTCTTTAATCATATAATTAAGCTTTACAAAACACTTTTTCGTCCACTTTTTTTGTTCCAATATGGTATAAAAAAATGCTTATCACTTAGAAGTTACAGCCTATAATAAAACTAAAACAAACGTATTTAAATATTGCAGGTAGTTTATCCGAAGGTATCTACCGAAGAGCGGGTAGTTCTCTAGTACTAGCCGAGCTGCTAGCTCGTTTCAGGCGAGACGCGTGGTCGGTACAACTGACACCAGGCCAGCATTCCGAACACGATGTTGCTGGAGTGTTGAAACGTTTCTTCAGAGACTTACCCGAGTCTCTCATACCGCAGGGTGTGCATGATACACTTACTTCTGTTTTGGGTAAGTGTGTAAAAAAGAGAGTTGTCTTTATTAGTAACTAAATAGTTATCCACTCGCTGCTGCGTCAAATTATATCTTATGTATTACTCTGATATATAAGCTATATTACTGTAATTTTTTTTCTTTTCCACAAGTGAAATAATCTTCTATTCTTACAAACGTTTTAATTAATTAAATTAAGAGGATGGAAAATGTGTAAGTTTTGTTAAGCTAGTATTTTATTAACGCTGGTTTGTTCTACTTGTTCATCAGATGTTTAAAATTTTCAATTTTTATATGTTAATAAAATGCTCATCATGCTCTATTAAAACTTACATAAATAATTAACTTACATAGCTAAACATCTAAATGCACCCTGCATTTGGATTTCTTAAAGTTTAGTTAGACCACTACGGTTACAAAAAAAGGTTACAGCTATAGAACAAATAAATAATTTAATTCCATCCGTCAAAAACAGACAGAACAGATAGATAAAAAATAAAAGCTCATAAATTTGTGTTTTATTACCTACTTATAGCAATCTAAATTATATTTTGCATAAATAAAAGCAATATCACACTTACAAAGATATTTGATGTGTTTAGATATAAAAGAGGCCACCGAGCGCTACGCGGCGTACAAATCAGTGATGACGTCACTCCCGCTCGTCACCTACAACGCGACGCGAAAGCTGTTCGCGCACCTCCACTTCCTGCACACCATGGCACACGCGAACAAAATGAACGCGGAAAACTTGGCGTCAGTGTGGGCCCCCACTATCATGCCCACTGCTTTGGTAACTATTATTTGATTTTTTTTATATGTTGTTTGTTCTAATGGGATATATAAGGATAGAAAAATATTTTTAAAAGCGTATGAAAATATGTTTTCTAAAATATTTTTGTAGCAGGGCAGGTATAGAGAACTTGAAGTCACTTCTTTGTGTATTTTCTGCCGAATTTCGAGTTGAGTGATTGCGTTTAGTAGCGGAACTCAACATCGCGCTTTTGTCTTTTTTTCTTTTGTCTTTTTTCTTTTGTATTTTTAACGCATTAATCTTAGAGGGTTAAGGAAAGCTTACCATTACACAATAACAGTTTTCTCTAAGATTAGTGGACAAACTTTTAAATTGATAAATTTTCTTACATATTTTTACACTATGTATATATTTCTGTAATATAACAAATGTTTCCAGACAAGTCAAACACTCCAAACAGCGTGGTCAGCAAAGGAGCAGTTAGTGGTTCGAGATCTGATAGCCAACTACGAAGCTATATGGGAGCCGACTGAAGCCGAGATAAGAAGGGAAGCTGCGATAAGACGCGTTTTAGTCAGAGTGCTGAGTAATTCGTTGCCTACTTCCCCGAAAGCAGCTGGTGACCTTCGAGCGTGGATATACGTGCTGGACAGGAACACGTGTCATCAAGTGTCTGTATGTATTTAGTTCATTGAATTTTTGTATGTGGCTGTCGTGATGCAGCAAGTTTAGTTTTTATCCGATGGGAATTTATAATTTTCATTGCGTCGCTCTTGTAACTGGAGCGGTATTGGGTTCTGTTAGTCAACGAGCAATATCGATGAAAATCGAAATTGTACCCACGATCGTTGTTTACAGATGGACGCAGTATCGCTGCGCCACGAAGGCCCATGAAATTTTTATATTAAGTACAAAATCTATCTTTACATATGTTTTCTATTCAAGAAGGTACATCTATATATAGGCGATGTAGTTTGATACTTATGTCAAATTATACGTCTTCAATCACAAATCTACATCTAAAACTGTTTATCATTAGGATATATCAAAGTTACCGTATTACCTCCTTCGTGTTTTCTCCACACAACGTGACATTGGCGAAATAATATGTTCTCTACTGCACGCTCGGAACGCCATAATCAAAGAACCAAACCATATATCAAAATCGGTTTGACCACAATTTTCAGAAATAATTATAAACTTAATTTCATCTTAACTTTCTTATGTTTTACAGTTGACGCCAAACAAAACCTGCGCCGACATTTGTATAGAACTGTGTGAAAAAGCAAAAATGGAGTCGCATTTACTTATTATAGAAGAAGTGATCTGTAACGAATCTATGCGTCGAATCGTACATATTAATGAAATAGTACTGGATGTGGTACTGCGATGGAGTTACTGGGACGAAGAGGATAGGAAAGATAATTATCTATTAGTTAAGGAGAATAAGATACTACAGGAAATGGATTCTATGAGGCGTACGACGTCGTCGGTGTGCGGTGAACTGAGAATTGCAAATGAATCGACAAAAACCTTTAAACTTCACATATTTGAACTTAATAACTCGAAACTCGGGTACTTTAAGGATAGGCAGGTGAGTTAATAATGAATGAATGAATAAATTCGTTATTATTGTTTTTCTTCACCTTCACGCCGTATCCCGCACGCAGCAGTGTAGGCATAGGGAACGTAATGTTAAGACACTTAGCTCCCCACTTGCCGCCGAGTTCTGGAAGCATTGCGTGGTGAGTGGCGGAACTCAACGCCGCTTTTTGCATCGACACTAGAGCGAAGAAATTAAAATATAAATAAATATTTATGTAAATAAATGTTCCACTACCTCGAGTGGGGATCCCACAACCAGTCGATTTTACAGTACGCCACGACTGGCCTCTAAATTTTTTTATGTCATACATTTCATCATCTATACAGTTGCCACGTTTAAAATAAATAATTTACAGAAGAAGTGAATTATAATCAATATACAAAACCCTAATTGCATAAACTAAATCAAGAAATCCCAACGACTGCTAATCGTTTAGTACAATATTATAATTACTAATAATCATTCTTTCGTGTGGGGATCGAATCCGCAACCGACAAAGCTCGACGCTGACGCTTAGTCAAACGGTGTCACGCTGCGTCACGATTTCTATTTGTAATATCGATATTTTTGTTTAATATAGCATGGTCTACAAAAAAGTATGTGCAATATTTTTTATTTTTATTCTTATTTTAGGGCTCACACAAAATAGAAGAATGGAATATAAAGGATATTCTCTGGTACATAGGACACGAGCCAAAGAGAAACCCACAATCCCGATGGGCAATTACATTTATACCTAGAAATAATAAACAAAAGAGGTAATTCATAGTTATGTATGTTACTGTTTTTTTTATTATATGAGTATATTTGAATATCATCTGGCACTATTACCATTTACATGAGATAAGAAAATCGGTACCTTTACAAGACTTAAATCAATTTAAAGTTTGGATTATCGATATTGTTTATATGTACGAAACTGAATAATAAAAACCTACATATTCGTCTAAGATTTGAGAATCTTCCATGAATTTGTAGATTATTATTACTGTCAATTAATGTTTGTGCGACGTTGAGTTCTGCCACTCAACACGCAATACCTCCAGAATTCGGCAGAAAGTAAGGAACGGGGTGTCTTAACATTAGGTTCCCTTTGCCTACCCTGCTGTGTGTTATTTGTATTAAAATGTGTTTTCACAACTAGGAGCAAAGATCGTCCATGGTTCGGGTGCACCATAGCGGGCGCGGTAACAGAAGATCAGCTTAAGTGGATGGCGGCCATGACCTTCGCGGAGCACAACGACATTCTACCGACGCCGCGGCTTGTCATCACTTGAATATTATTTAGTGGTGTCCCTAATTTACGCCACACGTTAAAAATAATGGAATCAGTATGGTGTTTTAATTTATAATATAAATCAAAGAGGATTTTTTTTCGAGGGTGTGCCTTTTGTGACCTAAGGCGAAACTTCTATTATTTCTAAATTTTTCTTCTTTTCTATTAATGTGGTATATTATTTTTGTCAAGTATTAAGAAACAGATAAATTCATTTGTTAATTTCTTAATATATATTTTTTTGATAGTTGATGTATTTTTATGTTTATTGTTATATATATATTGTTCATGTTTTTATATATTATAAGTTTGGTATAAAATGGACGAATTTCTTTAACTTTATTATTATTCCGTTATACATAGAGTACTATTCAATCACACATTTCACACAATCACAATTTGCATAGTTCAAACTAAATTATATATAAACTTTTCAAAGCAAATCAAAATATATCCATTTCAAAAATGTTAATAATAATCATCATCATTATTTTAAGTTTAAGTTGACATTTAGAATTATTTTTTGTAAAAAAAAATCGTAATATGTTTCAGTATTATAAGCTCAAATATTATAAAATCAAAGGGAGAAATCGTAATAAAATCTTTTTATAAAAATAAAAAAAAACATTAATAATAAATAGGTCTAAATCTTATCGGGAAATGATTTGTTTTCATTTCCTCGTTCAATAAAAATACAGTCCATGCAATGCTTTGAACATTATACACGATTGAAAGTACCCTTTTTATCACGTAACTCCCATCTTTTATTATTTTAATTTAAATAATAATCGATTTCAATTAAAATAATAATAAGTACGTGCAATAATATTTTCAATCGTTTATTTTACATGTATTAAGTTATTTATATAAGTTGTTATTTTCGTGATATTTTTGACAATACAAATTATGTATATAATTGTCAGAAATCTATATTAATTAATATCTAATTTTTCTCAATTCTACTGCAATTTTAAATATGACAGCGCACATGTCGAAATTTTTAGTTTTAATTTTTACATTTTATTAATTAAGATTTTATATCGAATATTATTTTTCTCTTGCCAGTTTATTTTTGCTCAACGCACGAAAATCAATAAACATACACCCAAGTACAAAAAAACCAATAATACTGATTCTCACCAAGAATTTAAATTTTCTCTTAAAATTAAAATAAAAACCAAATATATGTATTTTAAAATGAATGTAGCTTAAACTCATATACTGCCTGACTCTCTTAACATATTTGTATAGATTTAGTTTAATAACTAACATTATGTTACGTTTTAGAGAATCTATTAACAATAACATCTTAGGTCATATGCAAGAAGTTACCTTGAATTTACTTTTTATATTATATATTGTTTATATTTATCATATATTATGCTGTACTATTATCTTATAAGTATTAAGTTTTCATTTGTCTCAAAGATATATCATTATTCAATAACCAGGTTTAAATATTTTGGTAACGTTATTTTAGTAACAGTGTTAGCGTTAATTAAATTAAAAGTTGTCTCCACGTTAGTCGTTAGCAAATTAATTTGATTTATACCGATTATATATAATTAAAATATTTAAATATAGTCTTAGTTAATGTATATATTTTGTTTGTCTTTTTTTATATATTGTTTTTACTTTAATAATTTTAAAGCATTTTTAATAAAACGATTTTGTTGATAAGGAAAATGGTGGTGTGAAACGTGATTTTGATTATAAAAATGTTAAAAGCTAAGAGCTGATACTATACTAAGGGTTACCTCGAATTTTCATTATGTAGTAATATTTTAATGACAAAATTTATCAATTTTTGTAACATTTCAGAATTATTATTTATTTTATACAAAATTTGAGATAATGTCAATGTTTATCTAAGTCGATTAAATTGTTTGGAAGTGTTACACAAAAACATCTTCATTTAAGCCACATCAATAATAAAATTTTGTTCTTCTACAATCTACAGTTTTGTATTCGTATTGTACTTAAGTAAATTCTCTACATCTGATAAAAACGCTCACTTGATGTGAACATCGCTGTTGCACTAAAAAAATATGAATGTAATTTTCTTTTAAATACAATCAATTACAAATTTAACATAGTTGTAGAAACCATGTGTGCCTTATACCTAATTATAGGGGCAATGGTCTTGATGAAGTGTTCGAATCTCTTGTCACACTGCGATTTGGAGTTCTAGTTGTCACGTTGTTGTCACGTCGTGTGACGTAGTCACGTGATCACGTTGTCACGTATAGAAGGTACATAATTACAAATAGTGATTCATGTATCTGTCGAAGTCGAAGTGTGAAATGAGATCTGTTCATTTATTCATTACCTTCCTTTACTCCCTTAATAATTATGTCAATTTAAATTATTCGCATGAATAATTAAGTATATAAATTAGATAAATATTTAAATATTATATTAATTTTGTAAAGATGTAACGGCAGCTTTAAGTTTGGCTTATAAATATCGCTAATATCTATTAAGATACTTTTGTTGCCCATTTACAAAATTTAACACTTTTGTGCATACCATACTGCCATGGGCGTAGGAAGACGTGGAGCCGGGTGACCTGTGCCCACTCCAGAATAGTCTGGTGCCCACCCAGAAATTTACTTACAACATAATTTGTCCCTAATATAAAAAAACAACATTGACGCGAACAAATCTGTCCAAGGTCTAATGCATACTATGTTACCATAACCGTACCGTTTAGTAAATATAAATGAATTTATTTTATTAAATCAACGTGGAAAATGTGTACATCTTCGATACATCTTTACAAAACAAGAGTTTTTATTACATATAACTATAAAATTAATTTACAGGACTATAAAATTAATTAAAAAAATATCATTTATAAACATTGAACCTAATTGTTTCTCCGTGGTGTTATGTATTTAGGATTTCGGCTATAAAGAACTCTGTATCTAAATTTATATATAGAAGTCCAAATTATTAGGTTTTATAGGAATATGTGATGAAAATACTCTATACCAAAGAAACATTTTATCTTATACACTTTTACAAGAAAATTATTATATTCATATACAAACTTATTAAAGTGCATTTACATTGTATCATATAAACGTATGAATTATGTCTTTTTAAAATGATTTGTATGATATTTGATTTTGTTACAGCTTCACGCTGTATCCCGCACATAGCAGGGTAGGCAGAGGGAACCTAGACTACACTCCGCTCCCCGCTTTTCGCCAAATTCTAAAGGCATTGCTTGCTGAGTGGCGGAACTCAACGCTGCGCTTTGCCTCGACACCAGAACGAAGAAATGAAAATATACATTTAAATTTAAATAAATATTTTATTTCCTCGAGTGGGGATCGAACCCACAACCAGTTGTGTTTACAGTCACACTCTGTTCCTCTGCGCCCCGACCAGCCTCAACATATATTGTTACAATTATACATTTACATTATTACATTACATATAAATTCTGCTCACCCTCGTGAAACATCATCATTGATTGGTCCATGTAATTTTGTAAATGAAATATAGCAATTAAATTCATATTTCAGACGCCATCGTAGCGCAGTTGGAAAATATTCGACACGTGATGATGCTATGTAAATTAATTCAATTCAATCCAAAATCGAGGTGAATGGTTATATTATGTCGCTTGGTCAAGTAAGACTGACCGGATAGCGTGTTCTAACAATAAGACCTTTGCCCACCGCGCTAAATACGTAAAATGGCATGATGTCATTGTGGAGATTGCGTTTTTCTCAATTGTACTTTGTTCTCTTAGAGCTGTACTTGTTTTGAAAATTTATCTACGTTTAAGGTATATCTGTAAAAACGTACGCAAATATATAAACACGTAGAATATTAATAATAATATTCTTGCATATTATAATATTTTGCATAATATTATTACTTAATTGATGATTGATATTTACATCTTTTCATATTTATTGATGTAATATCCATTCGTAGTAAGTGTAATTATGTATTGGACGGTTTTTAAGTATAAACATTAAAACAAATATATCATATCAAATCCTTGTATAGTAGCGAAAAGGTTGAAGTTTGATAAACGATCAACAATCGATCAATATGTAATCATATAATGTTTCAAACGTATTCTTGCATTTTTCTCAAAATAAACTATTTTTGTGTATAATCTAAATGTTTTTCATCATAAGGTAAATGTATACGGAAGTAACTTTTTGAACAGTCGATAGTTTCATATGTGGCGTGTAGGCAGTGTTGTAATATAAAATAATAATCCAAATACATATTTAACATTATAGCATATCCCAAAATATGCTCTAATTAAAATTACAATTTTATAGAAGTTATAATATATAGGAACTAAATAATACTAATTTAGCGACGCCACCGTCACGTAGTTAAAAAATTATTAACTTCAAATTCTTATATATAAAATGTTTCCTATCTAGTTAGACTAAGTTCGGCGTTAGGTTCCGACTTTTTACTCAATGTCTATATTAAAATTAAACATTAAATAATCAATATGACATATTTCTAATGTGACGTCGTGGAGCACTTTTTGTGTCAATTCATAAAATTAAAGTTAGTAGACATATTTATAATGTTAACGTGTGTAGTTGTAATAGTTTAAGTGCATGTAACCTTTTAGTATATCAATATATGTCAAATCTCTATACTTAGATGTACTGCAATACATTAAACTAGCGACCCACGCGCGGCTTCGCCCGCTTAAATTAATTGCTACACTATAGCCAAATTATATAAAATGCTAACATCAATTTTAGTCTATGCGTTATTTTCATGTATGAGTTTTATATAATACTGTATAGTTGCTTCTAAATTCTTTGAGTAGTAGATTTTGATTGAAAATGAAATCTTCAAAAAGTTTCACATTAATAATATTAGGTACAAGTAATTATTAATACTTAGTATAATGGGTACTATTATTATTTACGTACTTTTGTTATTTTAGTATTTATTGACTGAATCTAAAAACTGTATCAAAATTGTAATAATTAATTTTACAACATACAATATATCAACTAAAATTAGCTATATTATTATACTGCGTTGAGGAAATATAATTTTATACATTTTTCGTATAATTAAAAAATTATTAGTTTCGTGGGATTGTATTTATACGTTTAAATTAAATTATAATATTTGTATTTAATTTCTATTGCCTTTTGTGATGCTATTGCTGTGTACGTTGATAAAATAAAATATTGAAATGTTTTGTCTACACATAGTTTACATTCCAATTTGAAACATGATATATTTCTCATTCTCTAAATGTCATTTTGTATACTAAATAAAATATTTGATGTACGCATGTCTGTCTTTTAATATTGTCGTTATTGTTTTAAACTCCCCATTTGTATAATAGCAGAATTAGATATACACGGTAAAAGCGGTGTGGCGATGATGCAAGGGAGCGGTCGGGGCCGGCCGTGCCAGGCGCGAGCGTGACCGCACGCCACCGCCCGCGGGACGACCGCATCAAAACAAAATTACTTTTAACATTAATAAACCATAATACTCTAATTTACCTTTACTTTCTACTTCTTTTAACAAACCTTTGAAAACTCCCCGTAATGTGTACCAGTTGTTTTTTACCTCCATCTGATATCGGATGACTTTTTTTGTGTTGTTAATTTGTTCTGTCTGTTAAATTTATAATTATGGCTTTTAAGTACAGAGTGTGAGTCGAGCGAAAGCTTACGTGACTGCTATCGTTTATCAAAAGGGAGGTTTTAATTACCTCGCGCGCTGAGTTGCTATGGCAGACAAAGACGCGGCCAAAGCCAACCAATTAACTGAAGATGAGATCAATAGGGTATGTGTATGCTAGAAATAAATCGGTTATTTTATAGTTTCTTATATTTTTTAGTATGTTTTTGTATCTTTGGAAAAAAAACTTTATTTATAACATTTTTATTTTGTGTTATATATATTTTTTCTAGAATTTTAAAGTGTGTGAGCGTAAAACTTAAACGGGTGTAATATAATATTTATATGATATATATTGTATTCCATATATGGAAACGTAATCATTTGCTCGTGGTTTCGTTACAACGAACTCGAAAACGAAGATCTGTTCATAAAGTATTTACACACGCCTGTGTAGTCTTGAGACTACTACTACTACTACTAACTCAATTTTCATTCTCCTCCATTTTCTTATTACTTAGTTACTAAGAAGGGTATGGACAATTAAATCAATATCGAGTGCGTAACACATTTATAATATTCTTCGATTATACTTTAAATTCAGCTATAACGTTAACAGTATAATGTTCTGCCGATTTCTGGAAACATTGCGTGTTGAGTAGCGGAACTCAACGCCGTGCTTTACTTTGACACCAGAGCGAAAAAAAGAAAATATAAATGTAAATAAATATATCATTTCCACGAGTGTGGATCGAACCCACGACCAGTTGATTTGACAGTCACACTTTGTGCCCCTGCGCCACGACCGGCCTCACGACGTGATGCTGATACTTTAAATTTTAAGTAACTTTAAACGAATACACATTTTGAAGTAGTGTTATATGTACTAGGCTAGGCTGAACCCAGTAGGTCGGCTGTAATGTTACACTAAAACGCTACGTCTCGAAGCGAAATTGTATGGATGTTACTTTAAGCTATCTTTTTCTGACATGTTCAATAAAGCTTCAAGCAAAACTGTTCTAGGTCACAATAGGTGGATATTTTCCATATAGGAACATGCCTGGATATGATTACCATAGAATATTTTGATATTCGTTAGTGATGTCGTCTAGAGACTTCATGACTTGAACACTTATCTATTTAAGATATTTTTTTTAAAGTAAAATATAAAAAAGTTTTCATAAAAGTAATAATATCATGAAAGCCTCTTTCAAAAGGTTTATTGTTAGAGCTTTTTAATTGCCACCTACAAATGGTACCAACAGCGCTACTTCAACCTGCGAACACCTCGCCTGTTTTATCGATAGTTTCACACCTATCAACACTTCAGTAGTGGAAAACTCTAAACTGCAATGGTTGTGGTACTATTACGACATTTGGTTCAAACGCGTTATTTATTATCTTTTTAAATTCGAGGAAATGGTATAAATTGTTTTAATGTTTCATACATTAAAATTATATACATAGATATACATATATTAATAAGATATGGATAACTTAAGTGATAGAGAAAGGTCTGAGGCGCGTGAACAGTTTGAGAATCAATTGCGTTTCGCGTTTGTAAAATATGACGGCGTGGAAGAAGATGATGAAGTAGTGGAGGTAAGGAAATATATAGCGTTTATACTTTATTAAATAAAAAACAGGCTCGATGACGCAATTGCTGTAGTGGCCACTCTTACTTTGTGGCCCGTGCCATGGTACTTCCGTTTACTGCCTATAAAACGTAGAGTTAAGACACTCCCCGCGCTTACCACCATTCGAGTCACTGCGTGTTGAATTGTTACGCTTAGTTTTACGGGGGCGGCGAAATAAAAACAATTTGAATACAATGAAACGCTTGAGTGGATATCATCAACACAAGCATCGAAGCGACATTCGAACTTTGTCCTACTGATCCCACTGGCCACGAAGTCTCAATTTTCAATGATTTTTCTTTCTCAATCAAAATAGTCTACAACTGAACTGATCTTATTATTTTTCATAATTTATCCTTTATCAGATGTTACAGATATTTTTAACATTTCAATATAAATCCTATCACGTTGAATATTTTTTTTAAAGCGATATTTCATAATTTATTGTAATTTATCTGGACCTTTATGATTAATAATCAGAAGTTCCAGATTTTCAATCCTATGTAGTGCTCAACAATTTTTTATAAGACATTTCTCATTATTTATGATAGTTTAGCTGGTTGGCGTTATTGTTCTACCTCAAGTGTAAAGGTGTGACGCTCTTCAAAATCAAATATAACTTAGATCTCAAGTCTAATAACTATATAACAACAAAAGTTTTCTTCAAATCCATCCAGTAATTACACACAAACAGACAAACAAATGGATAGACAAAATGAAAAAACAAACTGTTTTATATTCGATTAGTGTCTTACATCTCATTATCACTAATCATTCGATTAGTGTTAAATGCATTTTCCTAATTTTAGCACATCGATAGTCATTGATATTTTTAAGATTATAAATGTTTTGGTGATCATTAATATAACATCCCATATATAAGTACAGACATTTTGAACAAAATCTGTAACCAGCATATTTTATGTACTTTAAATGAGTTTTTGATGAAGTTTCAACACGTTTTATATAAATTCATATATTATAGTAACTTCGTTGATAGAAAAATGACAATGAATTCACCACCATCCTACATAGTTATCTAGTATTGACATTTTACCTATAGATACTTATAAACTGGCCATATTGGTATTAAATGACGGATACTGAAAATATAAGCTTTGACATTATTGTAATGCAATTTATTACTTTCGTATTATAATAACAATTGTATCATAGAGATGATCATGTTGATTACTAAGTATTGTCCATTTTATAAAAATATTTATAACTTTAAACAAGTTTGTTCAATTAAAACTTTTGCAGCATTAAAAGCAAACAGATGGTATCCTGATGTTGAATATGCAAACCAATTTGCTGGCGTGGCGATCTATCCAACTGAAGAAATAGAAAAGTATTATAAAGTGATTTATCACTCCAGAGTGAGACCTGTTGAGCGTAAACTAAAAAATATGTGGATTAACTTTGGTCCCCAGCATCCAGCAGCGCATGGTGTTCTGAGACTGATATTAGAATTGGATGGAGAAACAGTTGTGCGTGCTGATCCTCATATTGGTTTCTTACACAGAGCTACAGAAAAGTTGATGGAAAGTAAACACTATACTCAAAATTTACCTTATGTAGACCGTTTTGATTACGTTTCGACATTGGCTAACGAACAAGGCTTTTCGATCGCTGTTGAGAATTTGCTTAATATTGAAGTACCGCCAAGAGCGAAAGCCATAAGAGTACTTTGCAGTGAACTTAGTCGTGTAGCTAATCATCTTCTAAATATTTCTGGTACCATCCTTGACGCTGGCGGAATTACTCCGTTTTTTTGGATGTGTGAAGAACGTGAAAAGATTTATGAACTCCAAGAGCGCCTTTGTGGCGCACGAGTGCATTGCGCATATATAAGGCCGGGGGGAGTTTCCCAAGATATCCCCATAGGATTTCTTGATGATGTTCACGAATTTTGTTCAAAACTGGGAGAGCGATGCGACGAAACGGAAGACTTAGCCACGGGAAGTAGGATGTATTATGCAAGAACAGCCGGCATTGGCGCCGTGAGTGCACATGAAGCCATTTATCGAGGTTTTAGTGGCCCTATGCTTCGGTGTACTGGTGTAAAGTGGGATTTACGTATTGCACATCCATATGATGGATATGATCAATATGATTTCGACGTACCAGTGGGTACTATGGGAGATAGTTACGATCGTCATCTTCTTAGATTAATGGAGTTGCGTCAGTCTTTGAGAATTATAAACCAGGTGATTGACACTATGCCTGAAGGCGAAATTAAAACAGATGACTCAAAGATATCTTTGCCACTTAGAGCGGAAATGAAAACTTCAATGGAAGCACTTATTCATCATTTTAAACTTTGTACTGAAGGTTATTTAGTACCTCCAGGGGTGACCTATACAGCTGTCGAATGTCCTAAAGGAGAATTAGGATTTTATATGGTGGCCGACGGTACCTCTAAGCCATATCGAGTTGGCATCAGATCATGTTCATATAATCATTTAGCTGGGTTAGCATTCATGGGTAAAGGATTAATGCTGGCCGACATTTCCATTTTAATTGCAACAATTGATGTCGTATTTGGGGATATCGATCGATAAATGTAAATAATCTCATAAAACACAATGTGAAAGTTTCAAAACATTATGTTTACGAATTGCTTATAATAGCAAGAAAATAACACTCGTTCTTAGTGTTAGACATTAAACAGCCATCAGATATCAAGCTTATTAGAGATAGCCCTTTAAAGATACGCATATAAATTGTGATATTATTCACTTTTTCTTACTATTTCGTGACCGAAGGAAATTTTAAGATTTGTGAATATATTTCATATGCGAGTTCTTGTAAATATTTGATTTTGGCACAAAAATCGTCTCATTATCTTTCACGCAACCATAAGATGCCTCATTTTTTATAGACATGATAGCGAACATGCCATCAGTGCCATCGAAATGACATGAATCTACTTACTAGTCAGTCAAAAAATATTATTGTGAGCCGACATGTGTCCGTACGCGGAAATAAGCGATTCGGATAGTTTTTGAATATACTTTAGAATATGGTTTGTGGCTGAAGTGTTCTTAGAAAAGTGTCAGGATGGTTGATTTGGTTGTAGTTCAGGTACGAAATTAAATGTAAATAGAATAAATATAGAACGTAAATAAAATTGTAAGGAATATATTATGTTGATAATTATTAAAAATATGAATAATAAACGCATGCATTTATATAATAATTTAAATTTTTCCAATTTGTCTATTTTTGCAATAATAATTTCAATTATCTCTTTGTACATATTCAATATATTTATTCATGTACGATATTTGTGCATTTTATTTTATCTCTATATCGTCTGGGACTCTATTTTAGAATCGCTAAATATGTAAATACCTAATTCTCTTCGTTATGTAACTACACCAAAAATGAAAATAGTCAAGTTACCAAACTTAAAATATTTCATAACTTTTTGCAGCGTTCGTGATAAACGCCATTTTATTTGATACAGAACCGTAGATTTTATCTTCTACATGTGAGCATAAAAATGGTATTTCATTTCGTGCGGTGTTTCATTTCTTTTTGTTTAGTGTGCTGATATCTTTTGCACGCACTCACGTAAATTCTTTTATTTCAATTTTATCATGGAGGTGTACGGAAGCCTCAATTATTTTTTATATTATGCCTATAAATATTTTGTTTGTTATTAGACATTTCTTTAAGTACCTTTATTTAATACATAATTTATTTTCAATCGTACACATGTAAGTTTGTCTCCATAAAAGTTTTAATATCATTATCGTTATTAAATTAACTGAAGATGGACTTGTCTGTATTTGGAAGGGTCATAAGCAATTTTGTAAGTATTTATTTTAAGCAATTTAAAAAAACAATGAACCATGATTAAATGTGATAATTAGTACAATAATATGTATTTTTTTTTAATTAAGTGACATCATTTAAAGAGATACACAAATGTAAGCAATTTAATATTCACATATAATATTGTATTTAAATTGCAGCAATTCATAAATTTGAAAATAACAAATTGTCATATGAATTTTATTAAGTTAATTTCTTTGTTTTTATCTTTGTCTTTTATTTTTTTTTTAATGAATATTATTTTATAATCTTCGGCTTTCATAATATTGGCACTGTAACTGGTAACTGTTTATTTTTGAAGATTTAAAAATCCACAGTTCCCAATCATATGGTATGTTGCAATTTAAGATCGACTATTAAGCATATATCGCTTATTACTGCAATAATAAGGTATTTTTTTAAACTTCACGCTGTAACAGTGAGAACCTTGTGTTAAAATAACTCCTTTTACATTATCCTTTTTGATTACCTTTCTGCCGAATTCTGGAGGCATTGCGTGTTGATTGGCGGAACTCAACGACGTGTCAGTTACGAGAAAGGAAAAATGAAATATTATATATTTATATTTCCTGGAGTAGGAATCGAACCCACAACGTGTCGCGTTTACAGTCGCACGCGTATGTCACATGCCCAGCTGGGGCTTCTTTTTTAAAAATTAAATGTGTTAATGTATACGGAACTATTTATACAATAAATAAAGTTTTTTTTTTAAATAAAGTGCAAATATATCATTATTGTATTGGACAAGTATTTCTTGTTCTATTTCTCCGTACTTGCATTTCGTAAGCCTCAACAAATCTATATCTACTCACATATTATATATATATATATATATATCATATTATATATAGATATCGTAAAGGACCGGCGGCGTCTCTACACGGATGATATATAAGAAAAAAATATATTGGTGACAGTTAATAACGTAAGGGAACCAAATACAAAGATGTAATTTTATATCCGTTTGTCTGTGCGTCTTTTCACGCTAATCTTAGAAACGTCTTAACTTATTTAATTATAGTTTTAACTATTGTACTTAGCAAGCCTCTCTTAATATTTATTGTTTGTTTTATTTCAATCGTTTTATTTAAAGAATATTGTTAGACAAAAACTCGCTGTAAATAACGGGTTTAGTGAATTGTCTGAAGTTACTTTTCTTACTTTAGGTTTAGATATTTTATAAAATTGTATTATTATTAAAAAACGCAAGTAATTCAGATTAAATAAATTAATAATTATGTAGTTGCGAAAGTTAATGTGAGCGTGAGAAGCCGCAAGAGGGTCGCTAGTCATATATTAATTTAGGTATTTTTTATCTTTTTCTTTTTCTTATCTTATATGTTAACATATATAAGACTAGTGGGCGCGCGCAGCTTCGCCTGCTTATTTGCACCGTTAGGGGTGAATTCTAAAAATACCGCGAAACACGTGCTCATTATAAAAATCTGTGCCGATTTGAAAAAAAACCATACAAACTTTCAACCCCTAACTTTCAATCCCTTCTTAGTAGATGTCCAGATTATGAAAATAAACATTCATATATATATATAGAATAGATATAACAAAACCATTAAACTTAACTAAGAAACACTAATCTGTAAACACGAATCTGTCTAATTATATATTTTTGATATCGAATTGAACTGCATACCCGCGTACTAGTATATACGTTTACCATAGAACAAATCTGCGCGAATCCACAATAACACACTTCGAACAGAAAATGACTGCAGCAAAATATCTTGGTTGCACGCGAGAACTTTATTGTTTTATGGTAAAATGATTCATGGGTCTCCTAAATTGACACCTTTTGTTAAATGTACTGTAATCCAGCCAGGTAGTGGTGCTGCGTGCCGCCACTAATATCTGTACCAACAAGTGGTATGCCGTACCACCCCCTTCCCTTTTAATGACACCTTCTACTTGTCCATTTAATTTGCATATTACAAATATTGTTTCGTCTAAAGCGGTGTTTGATACCGACAGTTTGAAGCAAATCGCCCGCTGTGCTTGTTCATAGCAAAAGATCAAGCTGAGGTCGTAGGTGTTAAATATTTAAAAGTTTAAGGATTTTAAAATGGAAATACTAAAGATAAAACATTTCATATGAATCTTCTCGATATCTTTTAATTTTGGTACAGTTTACTCCATTTTCTATATCAATACAATAATATAACACAATAATAATTGTGTAAAAGTTAAATAAATTAAGGTAAAATAAAATATTTACCTTATTTAATATCAGGGATGTTTGTGTGTGGCATAAAACCAGGATCTAGCGATGAGGAAGAGGAGGAAGATGTTATGGATATACTTCAGGTCCACTAAACCTATTTAGAATATTTCAAATTCATCTTTAAAAATATGCTTTGTAAAAATTTATAATTTTAATATTTTTGTTATTAGAAAAGACGTGAAGAATGCGAGCGCAAGGCAAGACGGGGGGAGATGGACCCTCGATTGGAGTTTACGTTTCAACTCCTTATCGATGGTACAGGCCTCCCCCGTCACGCAATTATGGACCATGTATTTGAAGGAAATATGGTATTTAAAAAGTTTCTTCTTAAAATTCTTGTCATGAAATATTAAAAACAGGTTTTCTTATTTTTTTACGTATTATTTATTACATTGATATTACAGCTCGATGATATTAATCAGCTATTCTTACCACACATGAGAAATAAACTACTCTGGTACTACCAAGATGTAGAAGAAATTGAGCACCGCCCATTACCAGAAGGCACTAAATCAAGACAACAGGCGCAAGGAAAGATACCACCTCCACAAATCACACTTAAAAAAAAGTTATTTCTCTCTGATGGTTGGGATGTGAAGTTTACCGGAGTCTGTATTTACATGTTTCGTATAAATGTAAGCAAACAATTACCTGAAGAAGGATTTCATAAAGATTTGTAAGTGTACTAGAATTTACTAGAATAAATTATCTATGCAGGCAAAAAAATATTAATTAAAATTAAAAAAATAGGTTCTGTGGCATTCTCAATGCGGACAAAGTTGGACTCGTAACAGCTATAGAACGAGTTATGGAATTCGTGTACATGAGTGCCTTAGCTCATCCCAGCAGCGATGGAGACGAAGATGAAACTAGGTTTCCAATTGTTAAAAATCAGCTGCTACCCGGCTTAAGATCATTTTGTAGTGCGTTGAAAGGTAAGAATAAAAGTTAATAAATTTATTGTAATTAAAATATAAACTTAATGTAACTAAAATTAATTTAATTAAAAAATATTTTTCACATTAACAGTGTGTGAAGAAGTTTGCAATCAAGTGAACCTTTTTGATGATGGACAAGCGTTAATGGCAAATTTAAATGACCATACTGAGTTAAAAGAAATGATAAAAAATCCCAACACAATTACGTCACTGGAGGAAAGAGTAAACGAATGGGTCAAAAAAATTATGGAGGTCCTTAGTTTATTTTATTTAAAATATAAAACTCAAAGAACTAAATCCATTATACAATACAAAAACAAACACGACTTATTCAGTTGTAATTGTAGTCTTGATATCCATGCTGGTATTTGTATAAGCAAATTTATAAAACATTTTGTGAACACACATTCATATGTGGATATTACGTTTCAGATTCTAAGTGAAAGTGAACAGTTACGGCGGGAAGTAGACTCGAGTGGTCCTCAAGATGAGCTCGAATACTGGAAAAAGAGAGGAGCACAATTCTCACAGCTGGTCTCTTATTTGCAGGTAAGTTTTGAAAATAGCATAAATATTAATTTCTTTTAATAATAAATGTTATAATGTAAGTGTATTTATATTTTATAATTTTAGAAAAAGAAATGTTAATAGTAATAGTCTAACAAAAATTAAAGTGTTTTTTTACAATTCACCTACTGCAGCTAGTATAAATTTGTTAAATTTATATTAATTGATTTAACTTTCAGAATAACGAGGTCCAATTAACTTTGACTTGTCTTCAACTGGCGAATTCCAAATATATAAAACTATGGCGTGACACTGATCATAAAATAACATTTTGCTATAATGAAGCAAAAGACAATGCGAAATTCATACAAGCAATGGAAAAGTGCTGCCACTCCCTATATCTAGACGATCCTGTTAAAATAAAAGACTCCATATTAAGTTTACTACAGACGGTCAGATTGATACATAGTGTTTCCCAGTTCTATAATACTTCCGAAAGAATATCATCGTTAATGGTGAAAGTAAGTTTGGGAACGTTTGACTGGTTAATATTTATATAAAGTTACTTATTTATATCAAAATATTTTTTTTAGATAACCAATCAAATGATTGAAACTTGCAAGCAGTACATAACATGTCGTTTCAAAGAAACGATTTGGTCCCAAGAACGAGATGTTGTGCGGGAAAAATTAATACATTGTATTAATTTAAATAAAACATATAGAGATACGTATATTTTTGTAAAGAATCAGACATTTCTCCCTAACACAGAACAATTTAGTTTTTCAGAAAATTATGTATTTGGAAAATTTGATACATTTTGTAAGAGACTTAATAAAATTATATCTATGTTTGATTTAATGGATGACTATAATCATTTATTTGAAAAACGCATGGAAGGACTGCTTTTGGGGGAAGGTAGGATCTCTTGTAATTGTAAAGATTGATATTTATTTTATTTATTGTAGTTTTACGCTGTATCCGTTTCCCAATAGGATACTTGGTTCTTGGCGCATTGCGTGTTGCGTAGCGGAGTCAACGCCGTTGCTTCCTTACCATAGCGAGGAAATGAAAAAAATAATTATGACATTCCCCGGACTGGGAATTGATCCCACGCTTCACGCCCACGTCTCACGATTACAAACACGCAGTGAGAACAAAAAATATTTTTAATTAAATACTTTTAAACATTGCAGATCTAGAAGATGCCATGCATTCATTTAATGAGGCTAAGAAAGCTGTGACATCTTGTCAATACGACTATCTCGATTATCGCAATAATGATTTTGATAAAGACTACCACGCCTTCGAAGACAAGACAAATGCACTGCGGGAATCAATTGGAAACACAATTGAAGTGAACTTTGCCAGTGTTTGGGAGACTCCACAAGGCATCAAATTTCTTACTAGATTTGAAAAAGTATGGTTTGTTTTATAATATGTATAAATACATCTGTTTTTTAAATATCGCGTATGGAGGTAAATATTTTAAATACATTTTAAGGTGAGCCAAAAAATTCAAATTACAAAGTTGAGCGAAAAATATGACAGAGTTTTGAAATACAGCGAAAAAGAAGTGGATAAAATAATGAAAATGTTTAAAAGACAAAAAGATGATCCTCCTCTGCCTAGAAATTACTCACCTGTCGCAGGTACTCTTATTTGGGCACAAGTATTATGAAATTAATATCTGACTGTAATGAAACTAAAGTAATATTCTTTTGACTCTTTTGTTAGTTTTTTTGTCATTCATAGTAAAAACAAATAGTAAAATCTTACCTAATTAATAAAACATACTATTACCCAATTTTATAATGATGTAATTACATATATGAACACCATAGGTCGTATAAAATGGGCTCGCTGTCTCATGTATAACATGACGGAGACGGTGGAGAGTGTTTGCGCGCACCCGGTCCTGCGAGCGCTGCCCGCCGCCGCCGACATGATGCGCAAGTACACGGCCACGCGCACGCTGATAACCAACTACGAGGACACCATGAGGGCTGTCTGGATGAATCAAAATGTGAAATAATAATATTATTTTAGCTTCACGCTATATCCCGCGTACAACATGGTAGGCACAGGGAACCTAGTGTTAAGACATTTCGTTCTCCATTTTCCGCCGAATACTGGACGACATTGAGTGTTGGCGAAGCTCAACGCCTTGCTTTGCGTCGATACCAGAGCGAAGAATTGACAATATTAAATATTTCATTTCCTGGAGTGAGAATCAAACCCACATCCTGTCGCGCCTACAGTCACACGCTTTTGCCCCTGAGCCATGATTGACCCCAATTGCCTTATTATGTTCATTACATACGTATATCTAAATGTGTCCTTTTCCTTGCGATAAAATTAAATTACACTACAAGCAATATATTAAAAGCTGGAAGTTAAGATAATCCAAAAATAAAACCTAAAATTCTCAGAGTAACATCTTTTAACAGTATGTGAAAATTACCTGATATAAAATATTTTTATCTTTCAGTTATGGGATGTGGATGACAGCTTGAACAATACCTTGCTGAAAATAGATGACTCTGGTCGAATAACTGTCAATCTAGACCACACTATTAAATTGCTAATACGGGAATCAGATTGTCTCGTGAAAATGGGTCTAGGTTTACCGATTGTCTGCCATTCATTATATGCAAAGAAGAATTATTTTACACTAGTTAATGATTCATTGCAGGTATTGTAAGAACTTAATAGGGAATAAGATAATGTCATTATTATTTTGAGTAATGATACTAAATTTGTTTTACCAGTTTTTACTAGAAGACTACCTACGAACCATAAGACAAGTTAAATTAGAAGTTCGTCCTTTACTTTTACCGCAAGTAGTTCGTCTGTCCTCTCTATTACTACCTGGTTTGAAGTCTGTCTCGTGGACAAGTGAAGATTGGAAGGAGTTTATTGATCGTGCTAATTCTGCAATAAATGGCTTCGACGTTCTTGTTACAAGAGTGCATGATATTTACACAAATAGAATAATTTACATGTTGTCTGGCATGCAAGAGGTTTCACTAATAACATTGCCAGGTAACTTATTTTAATATGTTGCATAATGCAGGTATTACTTTCATTTTAATGGGATTGTAGAACATAAATATATAAAAAAACTGAATACTCAAAACTCACAGGCGCATGATTTTACATATTTAACCTTCAACAAAGAAAAACCAGTTGTCCCCCCAAATTCGTTTGCATGGCATTTTATGACTTATTTCGTTTTTGCCTTTCTTAAAATTGTCTGAAAAAAAAAAGTTTTTTTTAAGGCCACGGTTGTGGGTTAAATCGAGGGAATGAACTCTGACACCAACGCTAATAACGGCGTTGAGTTCCGTCATTCAACACGCAATACCTCGAAACATTCTGCGGAAAGTGGGAAACGGAATGTCTTAACACTAGGTTTACTCTGCATCTCATGTGATAAAAAAAACGTGAGACCTTTTCTTTCATAGGGTTGTAGAGCAGAAATATATACAAACTAAACTCTAAAAACTTAAAAATTTAAAAATGGAAACGACATAGACGAACGAATTTGCAAATCTAATGAACCTGCCATTAACAAAAAAGCAACGGCTTCCCCGAGTTCGTTTGCATGGCCTATATGAGTCGGTTTCCGTTGCTGTCTTTCATCGGAAAAACTACACTGCGAAGACACAGACACAAAAATATTGAGATTTATATAATAGGTTGTTCGTTGTCAATCATGACGTTATTGGTAACATAAATATATGAAGGACAAATAAATGAGCACCAATGGATATTATTTAACAAGTGCTAAAACACGAGTAAAATCTTGAAACTCACTATCCGTCATTATTTTATAATTTTTTTTGCCAGCAATCAATTTAAAATATTTTTTTTAGAAGAAACTCCATGGTCAGTGGAAGAGTTCATTGAACATGTGGAAAGTGGTTGCCGGTAAGATATTATAAAGTTATTGTAAAACTATTATAAAGCTTATGTTATTCAATTTTATATATTTTAATTTATTTATTTCAGAAACGCTTGTGTAGAACTGAATAGAAAAAGCCTAATGGTAGAGGAAGCAGTCGAAGAAGTACTTGATTTAGTTAAAAAAGCAGCTCAGCAAGTGAAACCTACTGAGATTAATTCTGATTTTGAATTTCTTATCGCTGATGGTAAGCAAGTATTAGGTATTATCCCTGCTTCAATAATAAGTACTTTATAATATAATTACGTCCTTACACGATGCTTGTATAAGTGACTGAAAATTTAGAAACATGGTAGTTGCAGGTATTAGTGACACTAAAATAAGGGTGTGTAAATTATGATCTAAGTCGAAATGGGAGTAGTAGTATACAAAGTTTCTGGTATTTGAAAGAAATGAAAAAAGGACGGACTGCTATGAATGATTTAAAAATGTGATTTATGCGTAAATGCAGCAGAGGACATGTGAAGATATTTTATAGTGTAAGAGGTTAAAGTGGTATGGTTACTCTGATAGGGTTAAAACCTGTTCTGGAGCTAAAGGTACAAAATATTTATTTTATTTGTTTCGAAATGCAGACGACGTGCAATCTGCCAGTGGTGCGGCATCCACCTTAAATGAATCTACGGCCAGTGGACAGCAAGATTGGTCTGCAGTATGGGAGTGCTTTGAGAGCCCTCATCGCTTGTTATCCGTGCCCGCTGGCGGATTATCTAAGAGCATGCAGGTACATATTATTTATCAAGAATTAAATTAAAAATTATTAATGCCCTTAAATGCCCTTAATTATAAATTATTAATGCCCTTAAAAGTATAAATATGTTCAAATGCCGGTTATAATATGTATATTACTAACCACTCTCGTATGAAGATACGTAATCAGGGAGTAACATTTTATATTTTGAGAAATTATTTTTTTATATTATTTTTTTAATAGTTATATAAAAACTGCCGAAGTAAAAAAGTAGTGTCGTGTGTACTTATATTACATTTGCTTTATTTGTAACAGGAAATGGTGAAAAATGCTGTCAGCGAGATGCGACGCTACTACAGCCGCAAAGTGGTGGATGTTCTAATAAAAGTGACGAGACGCGCTTTGGATCTCATTATAAAGCAATTTTCTCAAGACGTCGATAATATTGGTAAGTTTTATATAATATTACTTTTATGTTTCATATATTCTGTATATATAAATCATAAATTTTTGTTTGGACTTTTTAAAATTTAAAATTAATTTGCTGGCTGCGTGTTTGTTATGTGTGCAATAATTATAGGAGCACAAAGTGTGACTGTAATAGCGATTGGTGGGTTCGATCCCCACTCGATGAAATGAAATATTTATTCAATTTTATATTTCCATTTCTTCGCTCTGGTGTGAGTTCCGCCACTCAACACGCAATGCCTCCAGAACTCGGCGGAAAGTGGGAAACGGAGTGTCTTAACACAAGGTTCCCTCTGCCTACCCTTATCCCGCACACTGCTGTGTGCTGGATGAAGCTTGAAACTGGTTTGATTTTGCATTAAAGGTGAGTAATGTACCTTTTATCAAATGTTTGGCTTTTCAAATTATTTATGAACACAACTTGGCTGTAATTTTAATAATTAAACTTATTATTTTCCATTCCAATTTCCTAGTCAGTAGTGGAGTGGCCTAGTGTTTTATAAGTTTATGAATAGAAATGTAATATGTTGAAGTAAGATCATGAAAAAAATATATATTTATTCCAAAGTTTACTATTTTTGTTTCATTTCCAGCTATTTCTATTTCAATGATACGTGGTATGTACGTCGTTTTCGCGCGGTTATTTTTCTAGGTAATTCCTTCCTAAACACATTATTCTATAGCTTTATTGTATAAACATTTTTCCAGCTACATTATGGTACTACTTGAAGGAATTCGTTTTGTCAATCTTTAATTTAATTTTAATTTGCAAATATTAAAGATCATATATCATAACATTGTAATACAAAGTTATTTAATAACTCAACTTACATTCAGCATATGGCAAAGTGCGGAGTTGAGTTCCGCCAGTCAACACGCAATGCTTCTAGAATTCGGTGGAAAGTGGGGAACGGTATGTCTTAATGGGAACGAAGTGTTTTAACACTAGGTTCCCATTCCCCTCTGCCTATCCTGCTATGTGAAAAAAAAAGACATTCGATATTACTATTATGTGTATTATATACTTAATCTAACTGTAAGCCTACAGTTATTTGATTATAGATTAACTGATCAGAACGTGAGATAATAAAATTATTGAAGCTAGTTTCAGTAAATATTTAAAATAAAATAAAAATAAATCAGCTTCACGCTGTATCCCGCATACAGCAGGGTAGGCAGAGGGAACCTAGTGTTTTTAGATACACTCCGTTCCCCACTTTCTGCCGAATTCTGGAGGCATTGCGTGTTGAGTGGCGGAACTCACACCAGAGCGAAGAAATGGAAATATAAAATTAAATAAATATTTCATTTCATCGAATGGGGATCGAACCCACCAAGAGAGGGCAGTAAATATTTGGTATAAATTATTCAAAATTGAAACCGAAATTCATTAAAATTAATAGTTAGCGTGACAATATTGCGCAATCTCTTCCATATTTACATTTCGCAACTATTTGCAAATATCAAAACGCAAGGAGGAACGCAAAACCTCTACTGGGTTTATGTTAGCCTGGTACGGCAAGGAACGAATATACCTGTTGCTCCTTGACTATCCTACAGAAAACGAGTGAAACATTTATTATTAAAATACTGGTAGTACAGATGAAAAGGGCTCTTTGATGTAGGTACAATAAATAATAAATGAAAATTATAATGTTATAATGTAAATTATAATATTATAATTTTTCTTCTCAATTATTACGTAATCTCTTGTAATAAGTTTTTGATTATTTATTACACATTTTAAATGAAATTATTTTAACCGGATTAATCGCGTATATTTTGTATTTTTATACATTTTTGGAAATTCCGGCAGTAGTCCGTGGTCTCGGGTAGACTCAGTCTAGGTTAAAATATTTTCATTTAAAATGTAATCGCTCGTTTCGGCACAAGCCTGCAATGCCTGAGCTTAAGTATGCTTGAGGTTGTGAGTTTGATTCCCACTCGGGCAAATTGAATATTTAATATTTTCATTATCTCACTCTGGTAACGAGACAAAGCGCGGCGTTGAGTTCCGCCGCTGCACACGCAATGCCTCCAGAATTCAGTGAAAAATGGGCAACGGAGTGTCTTACACTAACTAAGTTCCCTCTGCGTACCCTGCTGTATGCGGGATACAGCGTAACACTAAAATTTCTAAAAATTAATTAATTAATTCTCACATTTGATGTAGGAATATATATATGTTATATGTTATGTTTAATTAAAGATTTTTTAATTATATTGTTTCAGAAAAAATAAAAAAATATATTATTTTTCTTGTTAATTCCATCCATACTTGAATTGTACCAAATAACGTTCGTTATATTTGTTTATTTTTTTCTGCAAATTACTAGATGCGGATATTGGCGGACAATTTTACCCGCAATTGTACCAGGTTATCAGCAAACCAAAGGAGTCGTCTTGCTATTGTGCGCATGTCTAATGACCATGTGGTTTCACCGTTTGTACGCATGATCAGCAGTAGGTATCTATGGCAACGTCGATTGTGAGTGAACAAACAAACGGTTGAACCTAGTGTTATTTCAACCATTTTGCTGTCTGAAATATTATTTAATTAGATTTTTGTATTAAATAATAAATAAATAATAAATAAGTCCTATGTTGACAAGTAAAATTTTACTATTATTTGGTATTCGGCCTATTCAGCCCCGTTTTAATATTTTGATTGCTTTTCAGCCTAATTAGGATATATTTCCAATTGCTAAATTATGAGAACAAAATAGATTGTATTCAAAAATATATGTTTTTTTATTCACAAATGGTTAATTTTATTACTTAAAACTTAAAATAATTATTTATAATATTCAAATAAATCAGCTTCACGCTGTATCCCCAACATAGCAGGGTAGGCAACCTGAGTTAGCAGGGAACCTGAGTTAAGACACTTCTTTGTCCACTTTCCGCCGAGTTCTTGAGGCACTGCGTGTTGAGAGGTGGATCTCAAAACCGCACCTTGCCTCGACACCAGACCGAAGAAATGAAGATATAAATGTAAATAAATACGACGGGCCTTAAATAATTTAGCACTTAAAATCTATTAAAGTTACATAGCGATAAAAATCATTTCAGCATTTATTTATAGCAAATAATTGAGCTTTTCTTTATAAATAATGTATAGACTTCTATACTTAGTCAATTTTGCCAGGGTTGAATATAGTTGTGCGTTTGTTGTTGATAAAGGTGTTCTGTCCGACTTAGACGAACAATACATTTCAAATAAAAATCTATTTCGTTTACCGCAGTTTTTTTTTCTATATTTTTATAATTTTTCATGTAATCTGTAGTGATATCCTCAAAACGGTTCCAAAAAGTAGCTTATTTCCTTATGCCTTTGCTGAGAAACAAAGATGGCGACCCTTTGAACCCTTTGACGTCTTGAACTTACCCTGACAACTACACACAAAAAGTATATATTGTGTCATGTGAAAAACACAACCCTAAATGTAACTTTTCAATGTTGTTTTCAACTTTTCAAACTTATTGCAAACATCCCTTCTATTCCCTATTCGTATTCGCCTATTTCGTATATGTACTTAAAAATTTTAAAGTATTTCCACATCGATGATTTCCACAGCCATTCTTATTAAAAAGATTTCTACATTCGATGACCAATGTGAAATGACTTATAAAATAATGTTTAAAAAATATATTTATAAAAACAAAAAATGGGGTTCCTGGTGAAGATTTTATCGATTGAAGAATTACTTATAGGTAAGCCTAATAAACTATTAGGCTTTTTTTTCGTATATAATGTAATAAAATTATGTTGTCATTTTTTTTTTTTCTTCTGTAATATTCAACAATAACGGATACGTTAACCAGAACGTAACGTTGAAGAAGACATATGTACTTCTACTGCAAATTTGTAAATGCTTATTGAACCTAAATAAAATGTTCTTACATATAAATAAACATAAATTATATTTAGAGCGAAATTATTTTTTTTAACTGTAAATTTATGATGATTTCTTTATTTGTGTTACAATTTTTTGTTGCGTAATTTTTGTTCAACTAGACAACCAACATGCGGATATTATAGGCAATTTTGGCCGCACTAGTACTAGGATAGCAGAATTCGAAAGAAGCGTTCCTCTCTAAAGCGCATGTCTGTATAGGCACGTGGTATAACTTGCAGTGCGCATGTCCCCACGGCTATGTGGTCTAACTCACAGGGCGCCTGTGTCATCAGCGTTACCATGGTAACGTGGCCAATCATATCTCGCTTGCGTCGTCATACCTTAGGTCTTTTAACTAATTTGAGAGAATAAAGGTGATTGATGACTTTTAGCATGAGTTCGGGCTAAAGTACTTTCTTTATGTAGTCATGTCTAATGTAATATTAATTTATTTAACACGCAAATTTATGACCATCGTATAGTTTATGAGTGTTTTATGTTTCAATTTCACGCTGTATCCCGCACACAGTAGGGTAGACTGAGGGAACCTAGTATCTAACCTAACCTAGCGTTAGTCACTCTTAGACTCACTTAGAGTGGTTATTTGTCAATTAAAACTGCACACCACACTGACAAATTCCCAAAAAGCCAAAAAGGCAGCATTTTATTCTGTCTTATAGTTTAGCTGGATTTTTTAAACTCTTCAGCAGATGTTCCAGATCTTCTTTTTTTATAAGCTAATGGAAAATGTCTATCACGCTGAACAACCATTTGGAGGCATTTTATGTATTTTTATAAAATTGGTCTGATTTTTCATTAGATATTCCAAATCTTAAATTTTTATACGTCAATGTAAAATGCTTACGGTGCTTTTGTTGAGGGTGCAATAAATGATTTCTTATAGTTTATTTGGTGCACTATGATTCTACATCAGGTCTTCTAAATCAAATAGAAGACCTGATCCTGCCCGGGCCTAACAGTAAAAAAAAAATTATTTGACGGATATAATAAATTAAAAAAAAAGATATTAAAAATAAATTTACCAACTAGCAAATATATCAAACGAGTCTTGCAACAGATGCGGATTATTGCATTTAGGTTATTTAAACCGCGCCAGTATTAGGATATCATAAATTACAGAGATACTAATGGGAACTGCGCAAGTCACAACTACGGGGGGGTGCACCGTGCGCATGTGAAAACCTAAAAGATGGCGACGTCAGAAATGTTGGCGTCGCTTGTTGAGTTGGCCAAGATTTAAGGTTATGTTTGTTAAATTGATGTCATGGAACCACTAAAGTTTAACTAGGAACCTTGAATATTAAATGTTCCCACACATTAAACGGGTAAAAATTGCTAGCGACTGATAAAAATATTTGAAATAAGTTAACATCGCAATGCGATTTGTGCTATTTTTAATTTGTAGTATTGTTTTTTATTTTATTTCTTTTTTTGGTTTTCTAAATAGGTTATATTAATCAAAGTCTTTTTTATATAGCGTGATTAAAATGTTCCCAAAACTTCTAAACTACTCTTGGTTGCCTATATGGTATCACTTGTGGAAATTTTGCTCTTAGGCAGTATTGATTGTCACAAAACAATTAATATCATAAGTATTTATAATTGTTAAATTATTACATTATATGTGATAAAATTGTAAAAACTTACTATAATTTTAAATGAAAAATTTAACATCAAAATAATTTATCATTATATTATTTATACAAAAACTTTGGATTAAACTTAGTAATGAAAAAAATAAAAATAAAAACAATTATTGTATTAAAATTGATTAAAAATTATTGTATTATTTATCATTGTAAATACAGTATGTCTATTAAATTCTATATTTGCTTAGTTTTCGAAATACAATGCTATAAATATATTTTTTAGTTTTTTTAACAGCAATATGAATAAATATTTTATAATGTATAATTTATATATTTTTTAAATTTTTCTTCTTTACTTCTTTTGTAGGCAAAAAATGGACTCATTCAGGTAGAATGAAATGCATTTAATTAAATATTTTTCTTACTCTTTCTATCTCACCATTATTTTTGACATCCCATACAACAAGTGCAGTTGAAACTATACACGCTTAATGCCTTTGTAAATTTTGTTTGTTTTGAATTATTAGTTACTTATTAATGAATGCCAGTTTTTGATTTCTCTGTATCAGAGATAGATTTTTTTTTTATATTAAGGTTAAAAATCCAAAACAAATAACTCAGAAAAATTTAAGAACACTTCAATTTAAACAATCTCGCAGGAAACTAATTTTAATAAATTATACACAATCTTTTATTTGAAAATATTAGATTTATACAATAATTCTTCGTACGTAATAGTTATAAGTAATCTTACATTTGATTAACTTGGAGGAATAGAGAATCGATAAACATCATTGTCTTGTGACAAATTTTTGTCAACTACTTCTATTATTCAAGATATTTAAAATTAATTAATCAGCTTCACGCTGTATCCCGCACTTGGCAGGGTAGGCAGAGGGAGCCTAGTGTCAAGACATTCTGTTCTCCACTTTCTGCCGAGTTCTGGAGTCTGCGTTGTTAGAGGTGTGGGGGAAGGTACATCGTTAGTGTATATATATATATATATATATATATATATATACACTAAAATTATAAAGACAACACATGATTTTTTTTTTTTCTTAGTTTGAATTGAATAGGCTCCGATACTACTGAATCGATTTAGAACATTCTTTCACAATTAGGCAATTGACGTGTGAAAAAAAAGACAAAAAATATCCTCATATCGCGTACCCTGTGAAAATTATTGACAACAGAACAAAATGATATACTACAGTTTTATAGAAAGCATTAATATCTACAAAAAAATTTCAGTTTTTCAGTTTTTGATACCTCTAACTGTTAGAGTTATGCCACAATACGTAGTTTTCCCTAAAAATATTCAAACTTTTAATGACGAAATTCTTGCTTTTTAATATTATTATTTATTAAAAAGCAAGAATTTCGTGTACTTATAAACCAAATGATTCACAATTTTAAGCGGGTGAAGTTGCCTAGTCTTATATAAGCTTATAAAATATAAAAAAATAAAATTCTTTAAAAAAATATTTAAAGTATCCCTATGTAGCTAACTAACTCGCTAGCCAATCTAGTGCGTTTCCGATTCAACACCAGAAACTAGTCCTATCAACAGAACTCAGTTACTAGGAAATAATACCTTTACAAGATGTTCAGTTCGTGTCAAAACGCGAAACTTAATAGACATGCGCATAATAAATAAACCTTTCCTTGTCGTTTTATAGCTTTTACGAATATACCAAAAAGAGACGTCTGTTAGTTTGTTCCTTCGTTCTGTTAAGCTCGAATTGTCCAGAATATCAGTCTCGTTCTCACATATTGATTTTTATAATACACACGTGTATTAAATGTGTGAGATATATATAGATGTATAGTTTTCATTGTAGCTCTGTATGTTTCATCATATCCTAGTACAAATGCGTTTGAAACAACCTATAAATAACGCTTCGTACCAGCACGGCGAAAGTCTTATGTCATAATTCTTTTAAATACCCACAGATTATTTAAAATTAATAAAAACATAGAAAATAAAAATATATTATCTATCATATTTTCCTTTCACCAATATGAAAATTTAACTCCTTATTTTCACCCATATTTTCTTTTCACCAATATAACCTATAGCAGAACGGGGAAGTCAATTATTATATTATTATTTACATAGCATTTAAACTAAGTGGTTTCCCAGCTATGTTTGCAATTGTTGGTAGTAATAATTTAACAAGAAGATTTATTTATGCGTATGTACGAGTTTTATATACATGCGATAGGTTCAGTGTAATGAAAGCTGACAAAGCCGCTGTGAAATACTAGAACAATATAAAGACGAGTGGTTAGTCTTAAAAGAAAGAAAAGAAACACAGAGCAGTTCAGGAAGCAAATCTAAAAACAAAAAAAACAAACTAGCCAGTCCGGCTTGCTCACCGAGGGTTCTAAACAAAACATGGAGGTCTTGAGCTTTTTCTGAAATTCAAGCTCAGCTAGCAGATCAGAGATTTTATCACGATTTTCTAGTTATCAGATTTTCTTGCTAATTTAGTACTAAGTGTAGATGCCGGCTGCCAAATTTCATATTTCTAGGTTAGCCAGAAATACCCAATTAATTTTGATTTGTTTTAAACTGTCGAAATACCAGTATTTTGATATGTAAGTCTATTATTTTTTAGGATTGAACCACAAATCTATAGTTTTTTTCCTAAACTATTATTATATACCTGTATATGGTAGATGCCAAATTTTATAATTCTAGGTCAACCGGAAGTACCCTTTGAATTTTGATTCCCTTTATAGTGTCGAAGTACACGTTTTTTGTAATAAAACGGCCGAATCTTTTCTTAAATAAAAAAAGAAATATGGTTTTTATCAGGAAATCATGGGGCCGTAGATTAGAAGTAACTTTAGTTGTCAATCAATTCTGCTTATTAAATCAATTATCATGTAGTTTAACCGGGCGAAGCCGCTGGCGAGCCGCTAGTTATAAAATAACAAAGCACAATTCTATTTTTCTACATGTCTATTTATTTATTAATAAAAAATCTGTTAGTACTATCTTAAAGTTACTTGTATAGAATGGTTAAAATTATTATCATAAATGCATTTTTTATGTAATATTCTTTTTCTGTGTTCGTAAAAAATATATATTTATTTAGAAATCAAACAACAAACAACGCTTAAAAATGTTGCGTTTCGATGCGGATAGGTTATTAAAGCCGCATGAGTACCAATGTACCATATATCGTAGGAGATCTCGTATTAAACAACGCGCATGTCCGTACGTCAGCCATTTTGGATGTACTCGTAGTACGCATGCGTACATTGAAACAAGCGTGCTAACTGTAAGTCCCGCCCATATCCCGTAGGTCGTACAAAATATTGATTTTGTATGTGACTTGCGCAGAAATTTCGATTTATCATAATTGACGCTTAACTTCGAATCTCTTCTCACTTTATGTTCGCCTGGTGTTGCTGTGTCCGGAGATACCTGTTGGTCCTACAAAAGACTTGAGTGGGATCTCAGCACGGCTTTTGTTGATTGTTTGATAATAATGTATGAAATTTGAACGATGAAAAATATTATTATTTACTAACTATATTTCTTAAAATGTCCCATGTTCATTAAGAATATAAATAAATAAAAGTTTTATAGAAAAAGACTTAAAAATACAGGATTAATTTTATCCATTTGTTTGTGTTCTTGGTGTTAATTTTTTCTTAAAGTTCCAAGTTCCAAGGCAAGATAGCGTAATTTAAGTTTATTTATAATATAATTCACCCTAATACGTTTTCTAAGAAACGGTTAATGAAATTATTTATCTGTAAAGACAAATTGTTATTGAATCAATTTGGTAATCTGTTCAAATCTTAATTTTAAACTATTTTATTATCATCTAATATATAGATTATGTCAGAAAACACACTATCATGGGCGTAGGGATTCCGACCCGTTTGAAGTCGTTCTAAGTGCTTGCCTCAGATGGACAAAAAATAACCACGAGAAATTAAAAAAAAAACTCTTTTCACTTCAACAAAATATTTAAGCGCCATATGCACTATAATTAATAAATAGCAACGCATATATATATCTACTATAATCTAAATGAGACTATAATTTGCGGTTAACTATTAGTTATTTTCTTCTATATAAGCTTTTTTGTACGTAAAGAACATTTTATATATTATATTGTGAATTTTAAGGAGGTAATGGATAGGTTGTCTTAAGGACGTTGTCATTAGAGCATCATAGACTAGAAAATCAACTTTTCATAAAAAATACGTTTATTTCTTGCATATTATATGTGTATATAACATACTAACGTACTAAAGGTTTTTTTTTAACATTGCAAAAAAATATTCTCTGAATTTGAATATTTGAATCATACTCCTACAAAAGACTTAAACGAGATTTTGGTTATCTACAAAGCATTGTTATTAAATTATAGACACATTCATTGCTTATATTATTTTTAACTGTTGTAACTAGAAATATCAATAGAAAACAAAAATGACATCTAAAGTACAACTAAAATCATAACTAAAATAAGTATACTTACTTATTGGAGTCATCACATCTTAATATTTTTAATATATGTATATTGCAAATGTGTTTTTATATACGAGTATGTAAATCCAAAAAAGTTAATGTTTATAATATTACAGCTTAATTTAAAATTAAATAGCTTAATTATTTATTTTTTTGCAATGGAAGTAATGTTAAGTAATATAACATTTTAAAAATCTACTTAAGTGTTACGTGACACTTTATACTTACATTGCAAAACGGGGAACGGTGTGTTTTAACACTAGGTTCCCTCTGCATATCCTGCTGTGTGCGGGATACATCATGAAGCTGATTTAATATAATTTAATTTAAAAAACCTGTCAAGTGTGAGTTGTTCTACACCACCGAGGGTTCCCGGTACCCCGGTAATTTTATGACTAAATATCAACGAGAACGTGATTTATAAAAGTTTACAAACTTAAGTTTTTGGAATTATATATTGTAATAATTGAACAACAAATATAAACTTATAATATATTTTCGAATGCCCTGTAATTGTTCATTATTCGGACTTTTCATTTGTTTGAATTGAAAGTTCTCAGTTCTTGCCAAATTTCATAGTTGTAGGTCCACGGAAAGTATCCTACAGTTTTCGATAAAGTGTCTTCGAATTTCGTTCATACAAATGCAGCAGAAAAGATTCGTAAACGCTCGTTGGATATTCGATATTAATTTCAGCTTAATACCACGTGACCTTCTAACGAACGGCCTTGATAGGTGGAAAACAGAGAGATTTTATAACGCTTCGGTTTTTTCTTTTGGTATAAGAAACACTAAAACGTCAAGACTAAAGTAATGTGCGTTGATACTATTGTACTATAATTATAATATACAAGAACAAAACAAACAAGCCCAAAACTTTGTTTCTATTTTTACCCCTTTTTTTACTTAAAATTTTGATACATTATATGCAGGTTCACCTCTGAGGCATGATGTATCGAACAAAATAAGAATAATTAAAATTAAAATATTGTCAATTTTAGAAACTATTTCCTTCTGAAGTCGTCTAAAAAGCATTCTCATAAATAGGAAAGATTTTTTCAATTTATTTTTTTGGTTGTATGATTTTTAACAACAAAAAATTGTCTTTTTTTTACGTTTCAAATTATATTGCGGATAGGTTATTTTAGCCGCACCAGTACTAGGCTCTCATGAACCGTGAAGATATTTTCGTTTATTTATACCAATGCGCATGTCACAAGTTCAACAAGTAGCTGAGTAGAAATGCGCATGTGTCAATTTGAAAAAGGGCGCGTTCTTTTGTCCTTTTAAAATATAAGAAATTAAAATCACAGCAAAAAATGTCACCAGCTTACAAAAATAGAAAAAAATATAAATAAATAATACAATTGACTTTTGAAATTTATAATTATAATATATATTTATAATGTATATGAGGTTTAAGATATTTTATTTCCATTAAAAACATAGGCCACGGAAACATTGGTTAACAAAATAAAAATAGTTTTCGTTCGTACATTAGTCAATTACAGTAACACATTTTTTTATTGCTTACTCGTTTGATGCATTTGTTTTTTTTTAGAGTGGGTAGTTTTTAATCATGTATTCGGATAGTTGTGTTTTAAATACCTTAAAAGATCTAACATTCCTTAATTTAGACGGCAAATTATTGTACAGTCGTGCCCCGTCATAGGTATTTTTTTTTCCCAAACTGTCTTCTGGTTTTAGGTACAATCAATAAACCTGCACGTCGCGTCCGCAAGGAACGATTTCTTGTAAATTTCGAATTTAACAAAGGCTAAGTTAGTATGGATCGAGTCGTTTAATATTTTTTTAATAAGTAAACACGTGCTGTTAATATATATATTAAGGGTCGTCAAATTGGTTTCTTTATATATAATTGAATTAGGAGTTAAACAGTTATAATGAAAAAGTATTTTAATAATTTTGCTTTGTAAAATTTGGATATCAGCTAGTTTCGTTTTAGCAGTATTTCCCCATATTTCTATTAAATAAAGCAGGTTCGACTTTACTAAAGAATTGTAATTAATATAACGTAAGTGACGCGGAATACACCGGGCGATACGTCGAAGTGAGCCGGTGAGGAAGGACAATTTGAGGGAGGTGCTCGATTTGAACATTCCAAGTTAGGTTGCTATCAATTCGAAGGCCTAAATATTTTTCACAAGATTTTTGTTGTAACACTAAGTTATCTATTTTTAATGGATTATGCGGAGTAATGGTTTTATTTGTTGATTTAAAGATTACATAACACGTTTTAGATATATTAATTGTTAGTAAATTATGTTGGAACCAATAGTGTAATTTATTTAGATCTTCTTGACCTTTTGAAATTATTTGGTGTACAGTGGAACCAAAGTACAACAGACATGTATATTAAAAACAACAAAAGTTCCAATATTGTATATGTTTATATACGTTTGTAAAACAAAAAGAGTTTTCCTCAAATTGTCATTAGACGATTTTGATTTGTCTGTTCTTAGAAGAACTGTTATTGACATTCATCTAGAATTCGATCTGATGCCAACATGATAATAAAATATACAAATTTTGGTCCAAAAAAAAATGGGTTTGACATTTGTATAGAATTTCCCGATAAATTTAGTTTAAACTTTTAAACTGGATAATCTGTATACTCGCTCTTGTGAACAGAAATATAAGAGGCAGTAGAGGTGTAGACCTTCTACACTGGCGTCCCCGTGTTGGAGTGCTACGTCGGGACTGCTACGTCTGGCGTAGCTGTGACGTCCGTGCCTACGTTTTATCTCCGTTACAGGCTCTTAAAATGGAACCACGACACATAATAACAAGAATTCTAGATGTTTTTTTTTTCATTTTACAAAACAATTTCTTTTTTGATAACCGTATTAGATAGGTTTTGCAATCCGCCTTTTTGCAACGGCAACTATTATGGATTAACAATTATATTTATACTTGTATATTGTTTATTGCCATCAGAACTGAAGACGTAATCGAAATTACAACTCAATCAGTCTCTGGGAAGTGGGTCTAATTGAGCTTGAATTTTTCGCGTTAATTTCTTTGATGTACCGCTACTTAAGCCGTCTTCTTATGACGTCAATACCGCCCGCGATGATTAAAGACATTTCCCGCCAGTGTAGCCTCAGCATTACATTTTTTTTTCTTTAAAACCAAACGAACAGTTAAATATTTTCCTTGTAAAAAAGCTAGAATAATCAATCAATGAACCACTCAGTACAACGTAAAACTAATTTTTTGAATAGTGAAAATAAATGTAAACCTATCATCTATCATCTATTTATTTGGGTATATAATATACGCGGGAAATAGTCAAAAATGTACCAGAACAGCAGAAGTGGATAGGTGTTCTTTTTATTTGTTTTACGCATGTCTTACTGTCATGTACTTTTGTGGATAGTGCGCATGTCCCGTCGCCACGTGGTTTTCGCGATGGTGCGCATGTCCCTGCAGGTTGCACAACGAAGATATTAATATAGGAGTGATCAAAATGATGTAATATATTAAGTAAAATGATCTAAATGTATTAAAATTTTAATATTTATAACAAATGATATACATCACTATCACTCAGTAATAATGAAACCAAAGTATTGATATTTTTTTTATTTTGTTATTAAAGAAGCGTTTTCCTTCGCGTTAAACTAGAAAAACTAAGTTACACCAATACGAATAACATAATGTAATATAACTTAAAGCCATCCAACTATGTAACACAATAGTATTTTTCAATTCGAACCAGTAGTCGCCGTTTATTTATTATTATTATTATTACTTACTAATATTATAAAGCTGTTTCTAGTTGTCTGTACACAACAGAGACCTTTTTCAAGCCTAACTACATTATTAGCGTAGCTAGAGGTATTTTCTGGGAGAACTTGTTCTGAGGTGAACTACATATAAACATATAGTTTTAATTTAGGTGCATTGTATAACGAATATTTTAATTTTTAATAAAATATTATTTACTATATTATAATTACTAATACTATATCATAAGATTTCTTTAACGATGAAATAGATTTTGTTCATAAGTATCTATCTAGATACATATACGGTGTCGCGGACTTTTTTTAGAACTAATAAAATAGAACAATTTTATCACACAATATAACTAACATATATCTATTTTTATAGCGCACGCGCTTTTTATTTTCGATTACGTTTATAAAATTATTACTGCTATTTAGGTATTTAAGGTTAACTAAGATTACACAGTAATTTTATATAGCCTATAGCATAGCCATTGAGGCCAGTCGTGGCGCAGTGGCATGAAGTGTGACTGTAAAAACCGACTGGTTGTAGGTTCGATCCCCACTCGGGGAGATGATGTGATAGTGATGAAATATTTACTTAAATTTATATTTCCATTTCTTCGCTCTGGTGTCGAGGCTAAGCGCGGCGTTGAGTTCTGCCACTCAACACGCAATGCCTCCAAAATTCGGCAGAAAGTGGGGAACGAAGTGTCTTAACACTAGGTTCCCTCTGCCTACCCTGCTGTGTGCGGGATATAGCGTGAAGCTGATTTATTTTATGATTTTTACTATAGCATAGCATTCCTGAGGAATGTAGCTTTCGTACAAAACAAGAAAAAGGTAATCGAACCAATAGATCCGGAGACCTTAGCGTTATAACGAACAAACTCTTCCGTTTTCTTATATAAGTATTGATTTCTATATATTTGCAGGCAGCTACAGCACTAGACATTTGTATACTAGATATTGCAGATTGCGCTTTGCCTCGACACCAGAGCGAAGAAATGAAAATATAAATTTAAGTAAATATTTCGTCTCCTCGAGTGGGGATCGAACCCACAACCAGTCGATTTACAGTCACACTTTGTACCACGGCGCCACGACTGGCCTCACGAAATAGTGTGAAAAAATCATGTAACGCCATTTGTTGACATACTTGTTCTCCTGCCTTTCTTCTTTGTATTAAAGCACTAAAAACGATATTATTTTTCCTTTCTTGACTTGAGAATTAATTAAGGCCCGTATTCATAAGCCGCTCTCAAGTCTGAGATCGGTCTTGAGATGCTGTTCTCGTTCATAAATTATATATCTGTTAATGAAAATAGCTGGCATCTCAAGATCGATCTCAAATAAGATATAATAAGATAAGGATAGGACCACAGGTCCTATGGTACACAATAGGATTTACAAAAGTATTAAAATAAAATAAATTTAATTAAATAAAAAGAGAAAAATAGCAAAATATTTGTATTTACAATCATTTCAATTTATTTATTCTCTTTCTGTTTAATTATTAAAATAAGTTGTTACGGCAAGCGGATTGCGGATAGGTTATTTCAGCCGCACTTATACTAGGATATCATAAATGCCACAGAACTGTTTTTCAGGCTGTAGCTATTGAGAGAGGAGGAAGGCTATAATATGTAGGCCTCCCATACATTTACACGCATGCGTAGATATATGAAGGAAGAATCCTGATACTAATAGATCGCATTAAAATGGACTGTAACACGACTGATGTAGGTTCAATTCCCATTCGAAGGAAAAGTTCATATAACGTAAATATCGTAAGCGTAGCTGTTACCAAGAACATACAACCATTCTTCTTGTTGTAAAAATCTTACTATTCATTTAGCATATCTGATACTAATAACAAAAATAGGTTGCAAAATTGTACTAAGCTTATGAGAATTTCAAATTAGTTCTTTTACAATGTACTATTAGGAGTGTATTGTTTTGCTAGTTCATTAAACTGATTTACTTGAAAAAAATTTTTTTTTAGAAAGAAAAAAAAAGTACAGATAAAAAAATATTTCTAACTTAGAAGATGTAGCAGAATATGTCATTAATTAGAATCTTATTTATACTAAACAAATTTTATAAATGCTCTAGCTTCTGAAAATAAATGGAAAATATCCATTATAGATTCTCATATTTGGTAATATTCTCGATATATATGATTAAAACACCTTTTTATTTGATATTCAATTTATTGTCTGACAGGTTAATAATAACCGTCGCTAAGCAACGAGGAATTTCGCTGTTTTAAGAAAGTACGACGAAGAACGAAAGACGTTTGGCAATGGGCTTCCTGGACGCTTACATGGCGTGCGCTGACTCAACCTTATGAGACACAAAAACAGCCCTTTAAAAATCTATAAATAAAGTCCGCGATATATGTTGATGTCTGAAGGTTGAGCCACAGTTACCAATTTAATTTAATTTAAATCAAATTTACCGGGTTATTGTTATTGTATTTTCTATAATTTGGCATTCATTCTTATCAAAATAAATATAATAATGACCTTTAGCATTTCATCATTGAAATTATACTGTACTGTATATCATTATAATAAATACTTTAGGAGATATCACCGATTCAAAATGACCTAGCCTACGGTGCTTGTACTGGTGAGTTGGTTACGAAATGACCGACCCCAACGGGCAGACGACGTTGACGTATTTGTAAATTATCAAATATTAAAATATCAACTGTTAATTTGTGGTTATCTGCTGTTTATTATTAATTCACATCATTCTTCAGTTCCCTTCGTTTATTCGAGTAGTGGATTAGTTAATTTTTTTTTAATTTCTTGGTTTGGTTAAGTGTTTTTTATTCTGGTATTATATTCGTGTTTATTATTAATTTAATTACTTTTAAATATTTATTTGACATTGATAATATTGATAATATAGTTTGTTTTGTTTTTTTTTATTATTGATACTTTCCTTTGGTTAAATTTATTTATTTTTTGTTTATTTCAATTAGGATTATAAATTATTTAACTGATATTAAAAAAATCGTTTTATATACTATATTATAATAATTTTTTTACGATTTTTTTCAAAATAACGTAATCGCTATTTTTATTAATCTTTAATTTTAAATAGTTAGGAGAAGTTATTATTTTGAGTTAATTTAATTACTTTAATTTTAGTTATTTTAACTTATTTTAACTTATATTGTTGTTTGTAAAGAATTATTTAACATTTGGCATCAAAAAAATCACAGGTTTCCTGAATAAGTATAAATATTTAAAACATACCATCTCCACTCTCTTGACAAGTATTGTTGTACTCTCTTGACAAGTACTTTTTATTTCTCTTACTGTCGTCTACTTATTATTTCTTTTTGAGCTTATTTTGACTTAGGTTTAGATTTTCTTAGTAAAATATATTTAATACATTTTCGTATACTCCAAGCGGGCGAAGTCACGCGAGTCCACTAGTAACTATTATATTTTTATGACAATTAAAATTATGTTTTCTTTAACCAAGTTCTTTTTTTCACTTTGAATGACGCTTTGGTTAAATTTATTTTTTTACGCAAGGATGTTGTTTTAGCCGCACTATTACCAGGATATCATAAATGTAGTGGAAGAATGTTTGTAAAGCCATGAACAGGAACAGTATGGAGGCATACTTGCCTCTCATACATTTTGACGCATGCGTTGTAAAGGATTTCCTGATTGACATTTCATTATTTCCATTACTTTTATGTAAGTAGAAAAAGGAAGTCAAAATAATATACAGTGCGCATGTGCGCCGTTAGGATCAATACATCATGTGAACAGGGCTCTAAACGAGCTCTTATATAGTAATGGCGCCCTAGTAGATTTTCTGCCATACCGTGCTATGAATAGAAGTAGTTATTTTATATAATAAATAAATAAAGGCCTACGTGAGTGAGTGCGACCAGAGTAACTTTTTAGGATACTAGTATATCGTATGAGGAAAAGAGAAAGCTGTGCACCAACTTTGAAATTCCACTAGATGGAGCTTTACGAAATCCAGTGTCACTGACTATTCATGCTAACAGAAGGCATTTACTAGGAGATAAGAGCTTAATAGGAGTTATTTTGAAATCAAATGGCGTCCTAGTGGACATGCCCACAAAACTTTCTTTTAACACCTAACCTATATCGTGTGTATTATTAATTAATTAATTAATTAATTATTGTGAGCACTGCGTATGCATTAAATTTTATTATATTTCATGTAATGCTACTAGGACATCAGTATATCATAAGAGGTAAAGAGAAGAGCGCGTTTTAAGTCGAGTGCGAATGTCCCCCACGGCGATTAATATGTCATACTAAAAAAAATAAGGATGGTGGTTGTAAAATGAATTGTTTCCATCATAATAAAACATCCTTATTTTATGAACTAAAAAAAGTACATTATTAAATTGAAATTAATTAACTTATAAAAAGTTATATGTATACAATTCCGCAACTAAGGTTTAAGAGTACTATTTTTACGATTAGTCAAGTTTGAGGTTTGCTAACAAAATTAATTTTTACACAAATTTCGTAATTAATTCAAACTGATTACTACTATTATGTATATTTAAAAAGTTCCAAGCTGCGTCACAGTGGTGTAATGACAACATTTCAAATAAGTTTTACACGCAACAACGCAATAAGATTATTTACATCAATCTTATATATATGACTAAGAACATCAACTTTACGTTGTATCCCGCACGCAGCAGGGTAAGCAGAGGGAACCTTGTGCTAAGACACTCTGTTCCCCACTTTCTGCCGAATTCTGGAGGTGTTTAAATCTATTTACATTGATGTCCTGCCATGTCATAGAATTTACACGATACCTCTTTTAGTCTCATGCTTAGTTGGTGGTAATGAACAAAAATATATACCGATGCAAACCTGGCCAAATTTTCTTCATATATTTTCTTACATATTGAAAGAAAATCTTGTTTATTAATAACATTTTTTAGTTTTTACAGCAGCAGCAGTCGATTTGCTGATGAAATATATGAAAATTAAATATATATTAAATTAGCTTCATGCTGTATCCCGCACACAATGCAAAGGGAACCTAGTGATAAGACACTCCATTCCCCGCTTTCCGCCGATTTGTGGAGGCATTGCGTGTTGAGTGGTGGAACTCAATGCCGTGCTTTGTCTCGACACCAGAGCGACTCACTGCTTGGAGTGGAGATCGAACCCACATTCAACCGTCGAGTTTACATTCACACTTTAAGAACTAAAAATTAAATATTATTTGTTAAATTACCGTTACAAAAACTAGAACCGTTTCAAAGCAAATAAATATTATATGAAGGTAATCCGGGGCTAAATAATCTATATATTTATACATATAAATAAAATTATATATAAATATTATAATAAATTTATTAGCGTATCTAGAAATATTTTCTCGGTGGACTAATTTAGCTTTGACAGATATGTCATGCCAATGTTGTTTTTTTTATTTTTTCCGGGGAAAATTTTGTTGTAACAAAAAAATATTTTGTTGTAAATTTTCTGGGGTGGCCACCAAACTATTCTGGGGTGGACAAAAATAATCGCTCAAAATAAATAGGGAACTTCTGGTTAGACAAAAACTACATACAGGCATTAATAGTTCAGGAAAAAAAACTGAAAATTGTGAATTTGTGGTTAAATCCTATAAGTTAGCCTTGAAAGCTTGAATTACAGATAAGGCTCGAAACCTCCAATTTTTGTACGGAGCCCTTCAGGTGCTTAAATATGTTTTTTTTTTTTATTTTTCTTTAAAACCAATCATCATAAATTTATCTTCCAAATTTGATTGCGTCGCTTGAATTCATTTATTTGGACGGGCGGCGTGTTGCGTATAGGTAATATTGGCCGCACTAATACCAGGATAGCATAAATTGAAACGATTGTACTTTCCGTTGCGCATGTCACTTACCGTGTTGGCATCCCGTGCGCATGCGTTTATATGGCAAGGGGGGCATCACTCCTTACCTTTGTTAAAAAGGTTCCATATCACATCATTCCAGTTTCATTGACGGTATGAACAAGGTGTAATAGGTTTCCGTGCTACGTGAATAAAGGGTAAAAGCTAAGCGAAACTAAATTGAAATACAATATATTATATTTTTTGTCGTATATGAGACTTAATTTAATAACTATGGCAAATCAAACTATCTGTATATATCAATGCACATATGTTATGCAATGCGATTTAATATATATATTTAATATAGCAGCTATGTTTTATTATAATTAAATTAATGTGTTTTTTTATTAATATAGTGACGTTTATAAATTATTTATTGCTAAGAAATAGTTTTTTGAGGCCAGTCACAAAGTGTGAACCTCCAGATTTCGGCGGAAAGGAGGGAATGGAGTGTCTAGGCTGTTAACTAGTTTCCCTCGGCAAACTGCGGGATACAGCGTGAAGTTGATTTAGTTTGATTCTAATATTAAAATAGTTTTTTCATTTTGAATTTTCTGGTCAAGCGTAAAATTTTCGATTGCTCTATAACTACCAACTCAACTCAGAATGCACTGTGATGCGCGCGCATTACGTTGCAAAAATCAATACACATTTCGAAGGGAGTTAAAAATATTGTATGCCATATTCAAATTGTGTACGCATGATGGATATAAATACTAGGTTTAGTTTATATAAATATAGGTTTAGGTTAGTCTTAAATCTTTATAGCAAATAAATTAATATAGATATATTAATTCATATTTCGAATAGTCATAAAATATGTATTTCATATTATAGATACAATATTAGTAAATAAATAATTTAAAATATATAGATATTTATAAGATTATATGTTTATAGTCTTATATGCTATTTATATGCCTTCCATATTTAAAAGAAACATGAAATATTGATTTAATCTACGTGCCATGCGCGTGGAGATTCCGAGAATAAAATCGAACTGCATTTAGTACCCGTATGTAATCTCTTACAGCTTTATGTTCCCCTGGTACCACTGTAGGCTAAAATACCTACAGCTCGATGAGCGACCGCTTGTTATTTATGTTTTTTCTTGCTCAGACTTTTCTCACTTCCAAACAAATTTATGAATACACCAACCATTTACGTCATTAAAAATTAAAAAATTAAATGATTTATTTACCTCTGACTATACGGAGGTGGGTACTCCTAAAAATAAATATTAAATAAAAACAAAACTATTTGCTGTTTTTGAAGAATGGTTATGAATCCATATCAGTATAATATGCATCTCGTATAATAAATAGGTATAGTGGGCCTTCCCATAATAATAATAACAGGTTATTACAATACAGGTATTACATACAATCTTTAAAAAATTAATTACCCATAGAAAAATACCAATAGTTGAGACCGTCCTGGAGTGGCACAAGGGTGTGACTGTAACGCGACAGTTTTGGGTTCGATCCCCACTCAGGGAAAGAATGATTAATATATTATCTCTGCAAAAAATTATCATCAAGCTAGGCAACTTTTTTTTAAATAACAATTTTCTTTGGCTGGATGTTTTAATCCCAATTAAAGAATTTAATATAATTTTTATTAACTTAGTTAAATAAATAAAATAAATCAGCTTCACGCTGTATCCCGCACACAGCAGAGTAGGCAGAGGGAACCTAGTGTTAATACACTCCGTTCCCCACATTCTGCCGAATTCTGGAGGCATTGCGTGTTGAGTGGCAGAACTCAACGCCGCGCTTAACCTCGACACCAGAGCGAAGAAAATGGAAATATAAATTTAAGTAAATATTTCATCTCCTCGAGTGGGGATCGAACCCACAACCAGTCGGTTTTACAGTCACACTTCGTGCCGCTGCGCCACGACTGGCCTCATTAACTTAGTTGATAACACTATTTGCCAACTTGAGTAATTTACAAATTTATTTTCATATAAATTTTAGACCCACAAATCAGGATTATTACCAAGTAACTATATAAAAGGGAGTCCTTCTTCTTGAAAAACGTGTATAATTTTGTTATTAGGGTTAAATTTCAAGTTTAAACAATTATACACATAAATTTTCCTCCCTCTTTAAGCCCTTCGTTTTCACCTATATCTATATAGGTTTATCAGATTTTTCCCTGACTTTAGTTTTTTTCGTGATAATTAAACACAACAAACAATAAGGACATATTTTCTTCTGTATTCAGTTCTTTCTTACTTTCAACATTATTGATACAAAAAAAATATTTCAGAAGTAATTAGTTACTGCGAAAAAAAGGCATAATCTTTAACTATATATACACCTTTAGATATCTGTACGTTATGAAAAATATGATTCTTATTCGAATCATTGAATCTTAAAAAGATATGCTTGAAAGATATCTTTATTATATTATAAAAATGTAACACTCAATGTATATTATATGTATTTTAATAAATAACTCAATGTAATTTAATAAATAAGCTCTCAAAGTTTCAAAGAGAAATATTAAAAGCACACCAATCATTTTATAGGACATAATTTTTAAAATACACTTTATTTGAGTGGAAAAAAAGTATTCGAATTTCGATTTCTAAAATTAGTGATCTGTGATGAATAAATCATTTTTAAAGAATATCTTATTTATTTAATGATTATTATAATCATTAATCTTCAGATGCACTTAAATTTATTATTTAAGGAATGTTTTTTTATTTATAAATTTTGCGTCGACGTTGCGGATAGGTTATTTAAGCCGCACTACTACAAGGGTACCATGGATTCAAAGAGATCATCTTCGTAAACTGCTCAGTGCGCATGTCATCGATTTCATTCATAGCTGTCACAATGTGTATGAACGTTGAACTGAGCGAATATATGGATGTGATGTTAGCTTCTGTTTGAGGTTTTGCCAATAATCACCGCCATCAGAGGCACAAAAGAATGCGGCGCTAAATTCTGCAACTCAACATACAATGCCTTCAGGATTCGGCGAAGAGTGGAGTACGGAAGTATCTTAATTGGAAAAAAGTGTTTTAACATTAGATTCCCAAGTTCCACTCTTTCCCCATATATCAGAGTGGGCAGAGGGTTACTTTGAGTTTCATGAATGTATGTTATAAATATAAAGCTTTATATTTTATTTTAATAAATAAACTGCTGACTACAGATATTGCTGAACTGGTAGATAAAAAAAACTTTCTCCATTCATTCACTTATCTTGAAGCTTTTTTTGAACAATATTTTCATCTTGAAAGTTTATCCCAAACGGTAAACGTACTAAAAAGTATATTAAATTAAATAAAATTATATTTTTTAAGTTAAATAATATTTATATATATATATATTTACACGAACCAATCGAAGTAAATATTGGAAAAAATATCAAGAATTTAATACGCTTTAAAAAATTATTATATGAAATTAAATATTACATAATCTTTTAAGAGGTATGAGGCGGCCTTATGATCGACGAATAAACCAAACATGCGTTGTTTCCAAAATTTTTTACGTGTTCATAGTTAGGTTATTTTAGGCGCATCAATACTAGGACATTATAAACCCTGAAGAGATGTATCCTTAATTTTAGCGCTATGTAGTTCACCGCCCGCCCTCTAGGTATCGCTAATACGCATGTGCAACCGAATATAAATATATATTTTAACATATTTATTTATTTTTGAATATCGATTGATCGAGGCCAGTCGTGGCGCAGTGGTACAAAGTGTGACTGTAGAACCGACTGGCTGTGGGTTCGATCTCCACTCGAGGATATGAAATATTTACTTAAATTTATATTTCCATTTCTTCGCTCTGGTGTCGAGGTAAAGCGCGGCCTTGAGGTCTGCCACTCAACACGCAATGCCTCCAAAACTCGGCAGAAAGTGAGGAACGGCGTGTTTTAACACTAGGTTCCCTCTGCCTACTCTGCTATGTGTGGGGTACAGCGTGAAGCTTATTTAATTTTTAAACGTAGGTAAAAAATATATATTACGTAGGTAACTACGTCATATATTTTTTTATATTATACCTACATATGTACATTTCATTTTTGTCAAATCAATGTGATGATATCAATATAGTTAACATTAATATATAGTAAACATAAATTATAAATTCACAACACGACTTTGTCTGGTAACTATTACTATTGGTGGCAAACCAGCTAGCAAACCATTTGGTAACTTGCCTTTCATCAAAATGTTACCCGATCGACACTACCCAGGTGTCACGTGTTCCATTGATTTTATAAATTAACCAAGAAATTGTGTTATTAAATAAAAATATAAATTTTCGTGAACGAGTGTTAAAAGAAAGTGTTAATTGTTATAAAAATATTACTTAATAGCGTCCTACGACGATATCCAATTATTCTGCATCGACTATAGTAAATATTTCATATATGGAAAACTTTAAGTTATTTCGACTTATTTATCCTGATTTGTGTATCCTATTGCAATAATCTAAACGACCTATCGATCTCATTTACAGCATCATTTTCTCATCTGTCAATTAAAAAAATATTTTAAAAAGTTTACACTTGAAAAATGTTTAATCTTTAAAGAAAAGAAACTTTAATATATCAAATGTACATGGCTGAAGAATCGCCTAAAGATAGCTTTTGTATCACACGATGGGTAATCTGAGGACAATCGAATGCTATTCGCACCATCTGTACTTATGGTATGTTTCGAAATCTTTTTGAACTAATGCGTTCCATAAAGTTTATATATATCTTAATAACCTATTATCTCCTAGTACATATCTACCGCCATCATAAAATATTTACGATGAATGCAGGAAACTAGTACTAGTTAGTAACTTAAATAAATGTCATATTGAGTGAGAAGAAAATTCTGGTGAAACATGCACAAAATTATGCACTTTATACAAACAACACTACGAATATACGAAACTATCATATAATTTTATTAGGACGTCAGCATGCCTTAGGAGGCTAACAAAAATAAAAGCACAATATTATATTTTGTCTCAAATACGCATGCGCTACGAGTTTACAGTCGCCCAACATTTCGTATTATCATCCCTTTCTGTTGCGATACATGGACACAAGAGTAAAATTGATCAATATATAGTATTCAAAGTCGGCTTTTTCAACCCAAATATTCTATTGGTTCATATTTTCAACATTGTTAACCCAAGAGGTGGAGCTATACCAACAACACCCCTAACAAATAATCTATAAGATATTTCATAGCTCCTTACATATTCTGTTTTCCTGGTGAACATGCGGATTTCAACAGAATGCGGTTACTGACGGCGTGTGAATTTTTTCAATATGACATGCGTAAAGGAAATAAATATACAATTTACGGAATAGAAAAAAGGAAAAATTAAAGGAAAAATTTACTGTTAGGATAACAATTATCTTCTTCTTTCTAGTCAGCTACGTCAAAATTATATTTATAAAGATGCATAGTTTTATGCAAGATATATATAACATTTAAAATAATTATCGAAACTTATATTCATATATTTTATTAATTTATCGAATATTTCTTAATAGAGATAAAATTAAAATTAGATACTTAAATGAAAGTGATAATTTATTTTATGGCTGCTAAGGTAATAGTAGTAGTAGACCTTCGTTTTTTTATGTTAACAGAAGCTGCTCATCATATTGGTGCTATATTAATTAATATCCCTTATGTAAGATGAGACAGATGAGACAGACCACCTAGAAACCCTAGCAGGATTTCACTTATTCATTTTGAAAATCTAAATTTTAATTCAAATTATATAATTGGAATAATACATTGACAAATACCCCCAATAATAATGTGTCTAATATATCATGTACAAACACCGATTAGTTAAGAATTTATTATAAATAGATTGGCTGTATCTTTAGTTTCCAATGTGTGAATATTGTCTTAAAAAAAAATTGTTATTAGAACACGTAATTAATTCAGAATAATAAATAAATTATTATATAGTTGTATCTGGCAAAGCCGCGAGCAGGTGGCTGGCAAGTCTCAAATTTATGAATGCACTACGCACAAATCAACATTGTGTACCAATATCTCTTTAGGTTACAATATATTAGTATAAGAGTGAATAATTCAAAATACTACGTTCAAAATCCATTTACCAGGTTACCTTTAATCGAAAAATTATATTAGTCAAGATGTTCATGTTTTCTGATCCAAATGAAGCTTTCTCCAAAACGCACCCCTTCCCATCGTGTACTTTACAAACTCCTCTCAGTATCTGCTGTCCTGGTGTATATGCGGATTCTATCGGCATGCGGATTTCGACGGCATGTAAATTATAATGTTATTTGACTGCAATGATAGAGGACGCTGTTCAAAATTCATGATTTAAGAAACCCACAATATTTTTTTGTCTGTGAAATGACGTAATCTGCTTGCATCTAATATTAGTCAATGTTTTGTATTAATAATAATAATAAAATAATAATAATAAAGTGTACTTTATTCAAGTGACCAGTGATTTTTTTTGGTCAGTATATAATATTTCTTACAGACTACGTTAGTTATCATGTAGGTGTATTGTGTATTTTTCAACACCAATTTTAAATTTTGTCACTCCCTAAAAAATTAAATACAAAATTATATATAAATAAAACAAATTATGTATTTCAAGTGAACAATTAAAATATATTGGGAAAAAGACGTAAAGATTTATAAAATATAAAATCAATAATAAAATGTGATAATTTCTTGAAACTCATCATAAAGTAGTTTTGTAAAATTGTTTTTTTTTTTAATTACTGTAAATTCATTCAGAGCTAAAAATAAAATTTAATAATAATTGTTAAGTAAAATAAATAATTATAGAATATTGATATGTATTAATATTATTGATAGTGTAGTGAATTTATATAAAAAAAATAATTGAAAATGAAATATTTAAAAATCATACATTAAATAAAATGAGTTACAATGTATGCGTTGAATTAGAAGTTTGATTTTTCTATGCTCTAACGGACTTATAGGATCTGAGTATTTTATATGATTTCCAGGCTTTTAGCTTGATAATTAAAAATGTTCTTGAAAAATAGCTCTTGACAGACGTGTAGATGGACTGACAACAAAGTAATTATATGAGAAGGGCTTCGTCTCTTTTCTTTTGAGATCACAAAAAAATATTCACTTTTAATCATAGACGGGTAAATAAATAGACGACCTACACTCATCATCTACAAATAGAAATTCTACTAACTAAGTACTAATAGTGTGTTGTTTTACCGGCAAAAGTATAAGGATATCAGTAAGAGAAAAGAGCTATATACAATTTTATACATATTGCGCATGTCATATATACACACGTGGTTTTACTAGCAAAGCACATGACTAGAATTTAAGAAACAGTGGACAATAAGCCCTAAACTGATAATTGCAACTTTTACAAAATAAAAATATTCATTGTATATAGTGGTATTTGAGGTGTGAATTTTACCATCTATTGAATTATTTGATATGTACAAATAATTGTTGCAACACAATAAACATATTTAAAAGTGAATAAATATTTTGAGTTACTAAAATTTGTTTCGTTCGGCTTCAACAGATTAGTTGCGCAAATACTAAGCATGACTTAGTAGTCCTCGTAGCTTTTTTTCTTTTGGCTTTTTATAATGAATCCATTTTTCACTCCCATTTTCACATAATTAAAAATATATAACAACAGCACAACTAAATTATTACCGTGCTAAAGCGGCTGGTTCACCATATAACTCGGCTTGATTCATGATTATTTAGATACGAGTCTGTAATGATCAACCGCCTTATGTACTGCTGGAGCGATCTATTGACAAATAGCGAGCAATAACTACGCATATAAAATTTAAAAGATATTTGTATATATTTTATTTCGAAACGACTTTAATTTATATCCTTCTTTTATTATAAAAAAATAATAAACATTAAATTAGATATCTAATTTAAGTCACATATCTAAACTAAATATTATAAAATTTTTATAACACTTAGTTTTTCAAAATTTCAAGAATAAACCCTTAGGTATCTTTTAAATATGTACCCAAAAAATAGTTTTTTATCTTAACATTACAGAAAATCCGTTACGAAATCTATCGTCGTTTAATGTATTATTAATCTTAAGACATTTCCGAAGTATATCTGAAAGACGTATAATTTGTTTAGTTCACCTCGATGATGACAGTGGCATCTATCTTCCAGAGGATGAACTAAAAAACGTGCATGTGTATATGTGGCGCATGCAGTGGCGTAGTGAGGAGGGCAAGGGGGGTCATCATGCCCCGGGCGCTACTGACAAAGGGGCACAAAAAGGTCTGCAAAACTATTTAAATATATTAAATTGGGAGTATATTTTATAAATACAATTATATGATGTTCGTCTAGGGAGGGTGCTGAAAAGCTATTTTGCACCGGGCGCGAGTTACGCCCGCTACGCAACTGGGCGCATGCGTAGAATTAGGCGAGAGTTATGCATAGCACCTTACTGTTCTGTGTACTAGCGTTGCCATGGTGATAATACACGGATGCGTTTCTATGGCAACATCTTTATATTTAAGTGCCTTCATATTTATGATATCCTAGTACTAGTGCGGCTGAAATAACCTAACCGCAATGAGCCTATTTTGTACTATTTTATTTTAAATAAATAAAATAAATCTGATGAAGCTGATTTATTTATTATTTCTTTTTCTAGAAAAAAACATTTCTATGTAATCTATTTGTTTTGTAAAGGAGAAACAATACACTATTTTTAAAACATATCGAAAGCAAGCAAAAAGTGTTAATAATACATTTAAAAATGTATATTAATTAATTTTTAAAAATACATATTTAAAAAAAATATTAGCGTTCTGCTCCCTTCTATATATAAATAAACTACAATTATGCCAAATTTTATACGCCTCTTTGTCCGCACAATATATATAACATTATTTAAATTCAAAATTCAAATTCTATGTATAAGTGAAACAAAAAGTTTGTTAATCTCTTTTTCTAATAATTGTTCTGTTATTTTAATTATAATTTGTAATTTAAAAAGGATAATGATTAAAGGAAGAATTGCATACATTCTTGGACCCAGAATTTAAAGAGGTGAAAACAGTATGATTAAATAGATTCAGATATGTCATTCTTTCCCTGAAAATTCTTCCAGTTTTGGTTATCTAAGAGCTGATTATCAGAGATTTGGTAAACGTGAAGTTACGTTCACAGCAAAATCAACCTCTATAAAATAGGTGATTACTGAGGAAAATGTCCGTAAAAAAAACAACAGGCGTTGAAAACATCAAAAAAACTACTACTACTACTCTATAATAGTTTGAATGTGGAAAACTATTCCCACCAATAGTTTTCAAGTACCAAGATGTAATAATTTTACAAGAGTTTCGTCCACCGAACTTTCGTCCGTCCTGTTTTAACTGTTATTAATTGCTTTAAAATAAAGAGACATCTATACATTTCTGGTTTCGTATCATTATGGAATAGGTAGAGTGGGTTACAGTTTACAACGCATGCGTGAAAAAGTAAGAGATGTTTATATATGCCCATGCTCGTCTTTTACTAAAACATCTGAGTTTAGTTCCGTGACAGTTATGATATTCTAGTACGAGAAGGCCTGAAATAACCTATTCAACTTATTACTTTAATAATCTATTGAAGATATTTTCTATAGTAAATATTTTTGAAATATGAAATAATAATTAATTTCTACTCTGATAGTTTCAATATGGAAAACTATTCCCGCTAACAGTTTTCAAGTACCAAGATGTGATAATTTTACAAGAGCTTCGTCCACTGAACTTTCATCCATCCTGTTTTAACTGTTAGTAATTGCTTTAAAATAAAGAGACATCTATACTTTTCTGGCTTCGTATCTTTATGAAAAAAGTAAAGTAAATTCAAATTTACAACGCATGCGTTAAAATGAAAGAGAGGTTTATATATATGGCCATGCTTGTCTCTCGCCAAAACATCTGAATTTAGTTCCATGACAGTTATGATATTCTAGTATGAGAGGACCTGAAATAACCTATTCATCTTATTTGTACAAAAATATTTCAATTACAGAAAAAGGTGTTTTTCTGTATTAATTGTTTTCTTTTTATTTGTATGGTATGCGTATTCACTTTTTTTTTAGTATCTATTTCAACATATACCTGTACATATCATAATTATACGATATACTACTTGCATTGAATATATATAGTTAGTAAAAATTAAGATAAGAAGACCGCAAGCCCTACAAGCAAACATATGAAGAATTTCCAAGAAGATATAAAATATCAGAAATGTTGAAGAGTAGGAACTGAATAATTCATATTAAAGTATTGCATAAGATACGTGTTCTTGCCGTTTACTTTTAATATATATATATTTTTTTAATTTAACCAATGAACAATTTAAAAAAATATTCTATTAACATGTATATTTACGAGATGTTAGCAAATCGGATTTGCAGTGTCAGAATTTTGTCAACCCATTGTGACAAGTATTTAAAAAAATTAACAAGCTATATCGTAACATGTTTAATTCTGAACTAAAAAGAGTTAAATAAAAAATATACTTATTTTTAACTATTAATATAGAATAATATTACCTAATTTTTTGAAATCAGTCAGTCGTGGCGCAGGGGCACAAGCATTCGACTGTAAAAACAGGTTGTGGGTTCAATTCTTATTCGAGGAAATAAAATATTTAATATTTTAATTTTTCTCGTTCTGGTTAAGAAGCAAAAGTGTCTTAATGGGAACAGAGTATGTTAACACTAGTACTACTCAGATTCCCTCTGCATACCTTGCTATTTGTAGGATACAGAGTTAAAAAAGCTTAAAAAAATGGTAATATTTTTGTTGTTAAATTTATTTTATTTTAAAATGGTAATAAAAAAAATGGTAATTTTTATTTTAAAATGGTAATATTTTTGTTGTTAAATTTAGTTATAACTTGTAGTTAAGAAATAATAAAAAGATTAATTATATCGTGGTGTTTTATTTTTCTTCCATTAAAATATTGCACATTATTTATTACCTGTAATTCCTACATAATAAACACAAGTAATTGCTCAAAAAACCATAATTGAAATACTAAATTGGGAAAAGATTAAAAAAGAAAATGTTATGTTAAAAGAAGAAAGTTCTGACGTTGGAATTTGACGTCCTTGACGTGCGAGAAATATTACAATAATTATTTTATTTTTTTTATTATTCTGACCCAGAAAAAAAATGTTATTTTTTCGACATAAAAAAGTAAGACGTCCTGTAAGTAACTTACAAAAATATTTTAAAAACGTATAAAATTTGGGACTCAAACTAGCACGTCTTTGGTATTCACCAACTTTATACTATATGTTTTCTATCTTAGTGTGGAAAAATATTTTAAAAATGTTAAAAAATATTAAACTTAAGAATCGTTAAGTTTTATTAATAAGTATGTTGGTAGGTAACTTAAGCACCATTTTACCTTCAGAAAAGCTAAATATTTTAAATTTCAGAATTCAATAATTTTACTACTTATGAAAATGAATACAATTATATAAATCCAGAAATGATTCCTAAACGATTCAATAATAATTATTAATAGAGACTATAAATAATAAAATAAAGTTACAAAGTAATTAAATAGTGATGTAGTTTGTACAAAGCAAGTTATTTTCTTTGCACTAAAGTGTCATTATTTAGAATTTCTACATCTACGTTTCTAGTATCTACAGCAAAATCTACGGCGTAGACGCTACATGCGGATAGCCGTATATCGTAGCAGTGCTACGAGTGTATAAAGAAATAATTTTTCGACGTAGATCTCATTCAAATTTATATTGTTTTTTAAAAAATAAACTTAATAAATTAATTAAAATTAAATGTATTATATATTAATTAGTAGCTACACATTAATTATTAAATAAATTTATCCAGGGGAATATTTTCCAAAACGATCCGCATGCGTATGCAGAAAGCCGCGCAAGTACTAGGATAACATAATCTGTTAATAGTTCTCTTTCCCTACTAAGGTTTAGTGCGCATGTCATTTTTCTATAAATAAAAGCCACGCCCAAAAAGGTAGCAAGGAGCTTCTTCTACCTGTCACTACTATTACTATTTCAGTTACTCGCACGATATAGATGGATAGATAGATTATATTTATTAAATAAAATAAAATCAGCTTCACGCTGTATCCCGCACACAGCATGGTAGGCAGAGGGAACCTAGTGTTAAGACACTGCGTTCCCCATTTTCTGCTGAATTTTGGAGGCATTGCGTGTTGAGTGGCAGAACTCAATAATTATATAATATATTTATTGCAACAGCAATAAATTTATCTAGTATACTCGTATATGTAAGCTATTGTCGGGCGGTGGAGCAGTGTTGTAGGTTCGATCCCAGTTTTGCAAAAAATATTCTAATTATTTTCATTTCCTCGTTTTTATAAGATTAAGCAGAGCTTTAAGTTCCGTCGATATCTCTATTTTAGCAAAAAAGAAAAAGTGTTTTCACCTTTCATGCTACAGCCCCTCTACCTACTGCCTGCTGCGCAGGAAGGAGCGTGAAGCTATAATCCTATAAATAAAGTAATGACCTACTTTTTCATTGATTTAATCATTTTAAAATACTAAATTATAACAACATATGGTATTAGCTATATCGACCTACTAAACTAGGATAATAGAATATTTAAGGAGACTCAACTTACAACGTAACCATCGGAGCTATCGACAGTAAAGAATGTGAATCTTGGAATGAATATGAACCGCTTATGTACTTAAAACTATACCAAAATTATAAAACATAAGTTAAAAATATAAGTAACAATTGAAAACAAATAAAATACTTTAAAAAAATTCTAATTGTGAACGTTTATAGCCAAGAATTTCGTAGAATTATTATATTTCTAGGGCTTCGGGAAAAAACCTTGCTCAATTTTATTTATTTGGAAGTTCAATAAGTACTTAAAGCGGTGAGCAGCATGCGACTGTAACTGCGACGATTGTGGGTTCGATTCGAGGATGAAATATTTAGTATTTTCAATTACTCGCTCTGATAACAGGTGTTGAGTTCCATCGCTCAACATGCAATGCCTTAAGAATTCGGTGGAAAGTGGGGAGAGTAAGTTCTACAAAGTACGACGCATAGACTTCGCCGGGATAGTATTAATTATTTATATATTTCATATTTCCAGTAAAATCTCCAAAACGACCCATGTTCTTGCTTCAAGCTACTTTAATGATACCGAATGTGTCTGTAAACCCAACTCTTGAAGAAATACAAGAAGTTCTCGTCTTAGGCGGAAAACACATATCAGGATTATCTAAGGGAGTCGCCCAGTGGACTGGGGGAAAAGCAAATAAGGTTACTTAAAAATATTGTATAATAAGAGATTAAGAAGAAATTTTCACACGATTTCCATTTTTATTTTTATTTCGTCGCTCTAGTAACAAGACAAACCACGGCATTGAGTCCCCTCACTCGATAAATTAAAAAACGGAGTGTATACAGCTTGAGGATAATAACAAAGAAATTAAGAAGTTATTTGGAATGTTTTAGTCAAAAACAATTGCCAATAATGTTTTCAAATCTTTATGTATATATATAAGTAAATATTTGAACCACTTATATTTCCAACTACTACTTCAATGATATCTTTATAATTTTGTTATTATTTTATAATTATTATCAAAGAAGACTACTAATTGAATGTATTTTTTTTTCTAATTGTGATGTCAATTGTTGTGACTTGTCTACTGATTTGCACTGTTCACTTGTGGCATTCGACGGTGTTATTGTCTGCTGAAACACTTCCAATTTCAACGCTGAAACGCTTTATATTTTTGTTACAAACACTTGATGTTGCCTATTTATTACATGTAAATAACACCATCCTGTTTAATTTTTTATTTCATTTTATATTTATTTGCTGCAAATGCTACCTTTTGCACGCTTCGTCCCATTAGATTAGTTGGAAAAAGCTAGCAGGTCACCAATCGAACCAATTGTTCGATGTAGTCACCAAGCTTGACGGACAGGTACATTCAGCAGCAGTGCCGACGAACTTGACGCCAAAATCAATGAAAATGGCGGATACTATGAAAATAAAGCGAAAAAAATATTACCGACTAGAATCTGAAGAGAAACCAGTATTTCCGTTTCAACAGAAAAATTTTTATAATCATATAATGGAGAATAAGGAAATAATAAAAACTCTTACACACTTGTCTATGTGTACACAAAACGTTAAATCGGTAAATATTAAGCATTTTGTTTATTTAGATTATGTATGGAAATAGGTCATATTTATAGCTTTTATATAATATTTTTTATAGGAGCTTAACACACTTGTAAAACGATGGCGCCCATATCATTACTTATGGAAATGTGAAAAGACTCTACGTCAATTATTAGCTTGGACTCTTAATGACTTTGAACTCGCCCTTAAAAGACACAGCGAACTCGAAGCCAAGTTGGCAACTGAACCAGATGTGTTAATTATTGGAAATTGCTTAGCAGTGTCAACAGAAAAATTAAAATTGGGACTCAACACGGAGCTTAAAAGTAATCAAAATTTTGATAAATTTAAATTTCACCTTCACGCTGTATTCCGTACACAGCAGAGTAGGCAGAGGGAAGCTAGTGTTAAGTCCGTTCACTTTCCGCAGAGTTCTGGAGTGGCGGAACTCAACGCTGCACTTTACCTCGACACCAGAGCGAAGAAATGAAAATATAAATGTAAATAAATGTTTTACTTCCTCGAGTGGGAAATGATCCCAGAACCAGTCGATTTTACAGTCACACTTTGTGCCCCTGCGCCACGACTGACCTCATAATATCATAAATTTAAATTTCATTTATTAATAATAAATGTCAATTTTTGAATTTAATAATAAATATATATTTCATTTCTAAAATTTTGTATACAAACATTTCAATTAGCCTTTTGTAAATTATTTCTTAAAAGAATATTCTATTTTAGACGGGACATACCGCATTAGTCAAGCAATGCGTAAAAAATATAAACGGGAAATGGATTATGTATATGCAATAATGAACGATTTGGAACGTAAATTAGAAAGACCTATCCGCGATCTAGACGATGTTAGAACTGTTATGGAAACATTAAAAAAAATTAGGGAGCAAGAAGTCGATATGGAGTTAAAAATTGATCCAGTAGAAGTATGAAATTAAAAATCTTGTATAAACATACTAATTTAGCTCACAACATACAAAACTGTATTGTATTACATTTAAGTCTGTTCTAGATTATAATCATTGGTTTGCATGGCGTAGTAAAAATATTTAGTGATATTCCTACTACGAATCTAAAATGAACTGATGGAGATGTTATGATCTTTCGAAATCAGGCCATCGGGTTCAAAGTTTGGAACTTTAGTGACAAACATAAGTTTCACATTAATTAAGTTTCTGCAGTTAATTGGAATGAGATAATATTAAAATATTTGAAAATGACGTTACGTTGAATTTTATTTAAAAATGTTAAATGTGAATGTTTTCATGCTATCAATTAAAAAGTGTTAAATGTTTCTAGGAAGCATTTAATGTTATAACTCGCTATGAGTTACCAGTTAGTAAAGAGGATATGGAACAAATTGATAATCTACGATATAGTTGGCAACAATTACAAGCAACAGCTCTTGCATCTCACGTCCAGTTGCTTAAAATGCAGCCTCAATTTGAGGATGATTTGAAAAATAATTTGGACAAGTTTAGAGACGATAACACTGACTATTGCCATGAATATCGTTATGCTGGACCTATGCAGCCAGGTCTAAGTCCGAGAGAAGCTTCAGATCGATTAATATTATTTCAGGTAAAATATTATTACAATAAAATATTATTACAATATTAAATTATTCTTATTAATTTTTATTTTATGAATAATATAAAAAAAGTACAAAAGGGAAGAGAGTCGAAGTAATATTGCTATTGAGATAGGTTCGAAATGAATTTGATGCTGGGTCGTTCTTTTTATCAAGCATCTCCCTGATCTTCTATCTATCCCTTAACTATTTGTAAAGTGTCATTTGTCTTATCGTGTCTTAGTAAAATTTAACTCTGACTGGAAAGTGGGTATTCATACTTTTTTAGGATGTGTACGATTTTCCTACAGACGATAGATATTTAAACTCTTATCTCACGACATGTCGAGTTAGACATGTCTAACTAGCTCATGTACATTATACGACTCAATTCCCAATGACAATAATTACATCAAATACAATATTCTTAGAATTTTTAGCAAACTAAATAAACAACAATTTACCGATATAAATGAGAATACTGCTTGAAGAGGTACGATCACGTTGCGCACGATCTATGATAGCTATATGTTGTGTTACAGAATCGCTTCGATGGTATGTGGCGTAAGTTGCAGACATATCAGAATGGTGAAGAGTTATTTGGCCTTCCTCATACAGAATACCCAGAACTAGCGCAAATAAGAAAAGAATTAAATCTTTTGCAAAAACTATACAAGCTTTACAATGATGTTATAGACAGAGTCAGCAGTTACTATGACATACCTTGGGGTGATGTAAACATAGAAGAAATAAATAATGAACTAATGGAATTTCAGAACAGATGTAGAAAATTACCTAAAGGGTACGCAGTGCTTTATCGTTTCTTTTTCCTTCCTAAAAAAATATTCTGTTTTTTAATTTTATAGAAATAAACAAAATTAAGTTTTACTTTTATTATTTTGATGTATTTTTTTAGTTTGAAAGAATGGCCTGCTTTCTATGCTCTAAAGAAAACAATAGATGATTTTAACGACATGTGCCCGCTTCTCGAGCTGATGGCAAATAGGGCAATGAAACCACGCCACTGGCAAAGAATAATGGAAGTAACGAAATATATATTTGAACTTGACAATGAAGATTTCTGCTTAAAAAATATTTTAGAGGCTCCATTGTTACAACATAAAGAAGATATTGAGGTACATACACGTATTTACCTATTTAAATATCTACGAGTATATATAACGCGATCTACGGATCACTGGTGGTCTATATGTAGGGGACCTCAGTACCTTTAGAGTAAACTGTGCTTTAAAATAGTAAAGATAAAAGCAGTCTGTTAACATTCTCATAAAAATATTTTTTTCGAAGTTATGTAAAAGTTTAGTATTTAAAAGTCTTTTCCAAATTTAAATAACGTTAAACAAGTATATGTAGATATTTAAGCCACGTTATTCAGGTACTTGCAAATATGTATATAATTCATAAAAGTTATTTTTATAGGATATTTGTATATCAGCAATGAAGGAAAAAGATATTGAAGCAAAATTGCGACAGGTGACTAACGAGTGGTCTGTTCACGAGCTAACATTTCAAACTTTTAATAATCGAGGAGAACTGCTTCTTAGAGGTGATACAACTGCTGAAACAATTGGCCAATTGGAAGATAGCTTAATGATACTTGGCTCACTACTATCTAACAGGTTCATTAAAATATTTTAAAATATTAAAATAGTTCATTTTATAGTTCACTTTTTATTTAAGACTTATTATATTTTTTTGTTCAAAACTTCTTAAGGTTTGTCAAATTATATTTATTTGAATACCTAGTTTGATGCGTTATTTTTTTATTGCAGATATAATGCTCCGTTTAGAAAACAAATTCAACAATGGCTATATGATTTGCAAAGTACCAATGAAATTCTTGAGAGATGGCTTCTTGTCCAAAATATGTGGGTATATCTTGAAGCTGTGTTTGTTGGAGGCGATATTGCGAAGCAACTCCCCAAAGAAGCAAAAAGATTTTCTAAGATAGATAAATCTTGGCAAAAAATTATGCAAAGAGCGCACGAAACACCCGGTGTAGTGTCATGTTGTGTTGGAGATGACCTTTTAAGACAGCTGCTGCCGCACCTACAAGAGCAGTTAGAGTTATGCCAAAAAAGTTTAAGTGGTTACCTAGAGAAAAAAAGGACGATGTTTCCTCGATTCTTCTTTGTATCTGATCCGGCTCTATTGGAAATCCTTGGTCAAGCTTCTGATTCCCATACCATACAAAATCATCTTTTATCAATTTTCGATAATATACGATATGTTAAATTTCATGATATAGGTACGTTATACTTTCCATATAATATGCCTAATAATTAAATTAAATATTACAAGAATTAAAAAAAAAATAATATTTTTATAGAATATAATAAAATGATAGCAATAGTATCATCTGAGGGAGAAGAAATAAAACTAGAACGTCCTGTTCGAGCTGAGGGTTCTGTAGAAACGTGGCTGACATCATTATTACAATCCGCCCAAAGCAGCTTACACTCAATTATTCGGAATGCAGTATCGTTGATTAATGATCCATCTTTTAATCTACTTTTGTTTTTAGATAAAATGCCGGCACAGGTGACATACATATTGATTAGATTCAATTATTTAAAAAAATGGCTTATTATATTTATATAATTTTTTTTAGATTGGACTTTTGGGCATTCAAATAATTTGGACGAGAGATGCTGAACTCGCATTAATGCAAGCTAGACAAGATAAAAAAATTATGATCGAAACAAACAATAAATTTTTAGAACTTTTAAATACTCTTATAGATCAAACAACAAGAGATTTAATAAAAATAGAACGTACTAAATTTGAAACTTTAATTACTATACATGTGCATCAGAGAGATATATTCGACATGCTGGTAAAATATTGTTTCATTGTCTATGCAATGCAAATGCAGCGCAACCTAAAATGGTTATTTTTAAAATATAATACATTGTTCAAAAACTTATTAATTTTTAGTGCCGGTTAAATGTTCGCTCAGCAAACGACTTTGAGTGGTTAAAACAATGTCGGTTTTACTTCAAAGAAGATGCTGACAAGACGTGGATATCAGTAACGGATGTTACCTTCATATATCAAAATGAATATTTAGGCTGTACAGAGAGACTAGTTATTACACCGCTAACAGATCGGTAAATATATATCCTATATATGCATTGTTATTTTATAAATTCTAAAAATATTTTTGAGTAAATTTGTAACTTTATAAGTTATGTTCTTTTTATCATACAGCTGTTACATTACATTGGCACAAGCCTTAGCCATGAGTATGGGTGGAGCGCCCTGTGGTCCTGCGGGTACGGGTAAGACTGAAACGGTTAAAGACATGGGAAAAACACTAGCAAAATACGTTGTCGTATTTAACTGCTCTGATCAAATGGACTACAGGTATTTTTCCCATTAGACTAAAAAGGCTATATCGCCTTGACACTAAAATTACTTATACAAATTTCTGTGTTTTAGAGGTTTAGGTCGCATTTATAAAGGTTTAGCGCAATCCGGCTCGTGGGGGTGTTTTGATGAATTCAATCGAATCGAGCTTCCTGTATTATCAGTAGCAGCTCAACAAGTCGCAGTTGTCCTTGCGGCGAAAAAGGAAAAGAAAAAATCTTTCTTATTTACTGATGGAGATATGTCGGAAATGTGTCCAGAATTTGGAATATTTATAACTATGGTAAAAATTTCATTACTTAATCATTTCTTAAACTATTGCATATAATTTATATTATAAATACATTACATATGTACGTATACATATTAAACAAATGCTCATACACATTTTTTTCCTAATAAGAATCCTGGCTACGCCGGACGTAAAGAATTACCAGAAAATTTGAAAATCCAATTCCGGACTGTTGCAATGATGGTACCGGATCGTCAAATAATTATAAGGGTTAAACTAGCATCTTGTGGTTTTCTTGAAAATATAACCTTGGCTCGCAAGTTTTACACATTATACAAATTATGTGAAGAACAACTCACGAAACAGGTAATTGTTAAATGTAGTGATTTAATGAATTCTGATAAGAAATACATATTTCCAATTACAAGTATTTTTTTTATATAGGTACATTACGATTTTGGGCTGCGAAATATTCTGTCGGTTCTACGAACACTCGGCGCTGTAAAACGAGTCAACACTAAAGATAATGAAAGCACAATTGTAATGAGAGTATTAAGAGACATGAACTTATCAAAACTCATTGATGAAGATGAACCACTTTTCATTTCATTAGTCGCAGATCTATTCCCTAATCAATCTTTGGAGAAAACAATGTACTCAGACCTTGAAGACGCCATAAGAAAACAAGTAGAGTTGAATGGTTTGATTTATCACCCGCCTTGGGTCTTAAAGATAATACAGGTAAATTTAAAATTAAAAGTGAGTTACCTTTACTGTATGTCTTTATATATAACGTTTATTTTATTTTCCGAGGCCGTCGTGGCGCAGTGGCACAAGCGTGTGAATGTAAATATTTATAAATGTTATCATTTCTTCGCTCAGGTACCCAGGCAAAGTGCGGCGTTGAGTGCCCACACTCAACACGCACAGCCTTAAAAAATGGGCGGAATGTGGGGAAGTTTCCTCTGCCTTCCTTGCTATAGTAATCGAGATACAGCGTGAAGCTGATTTAATTTTATTTTAGTTATACGAGACTCAACGTGTTCGTCACGGGATAATGACTCTTGGACCACCAGGCGCTGGAAAAACAACATGTATTCATACTCTAATGGATGCTCTTTCAGATATAGAAGATCCCCATAGGTAAAAAATATTTGTATTAATTAAGTATCTGTCGAAAGCTTGTAATTTTATATAAAAATATTATAAATAAAATTTAAATAGCAAATTATCTAATAAAAATATGTTTGTTAAAGAGAAATGCGTATGAACCCAAAAGCAATTACAGCTGCACAAATGTTTGGACGTCTTGATGTAGCTACTAATGATTGGACAGACGGTATATTTTCTGCTCTCTGGAGAAAGACACTCAAATTAAAAACTGGAGAACACATCTGGCTAGTACTTGATGGGCCAGTGGACAGTATATGGATAGAAAATCTTAACTCTGTACTCGATGATAATAAGACATTGACTTTGGCTAATGGTGATCGTTTAACAATGGCCCCTACCTCAAAAATAATTTTTGAACCGGAAAATATTGATAATGCTTCCCCAGCGACGGTTTCTCGTAATGGAATGGTTTATATGAGCTCTTCGGGCTTAGATTGGGAACCAGGTATGTTTTTTATATAATACAATTGTAAAATATTATGTATATTTAGAATAAGGACTGCATAAAAATATATTTTGTATATACTATCTGGCAATGGACAACGTCATTTCTAATGCTATTCTCAAGAGAATATAAAAAATTTAGCTTTATAACATAACGAAAGTTAGGTACAATTTTTTGCATCTTAGTTACCTAATAACTGTCAAGTAACCACCACCCAAGGCCCATATTCCCTAATAGCACTTACCCGCGTTGGATGGTATGCACACAGAAACTTTCAGGCTTGATAAAGTAACGAAGGTCTGGCTTGGTTCGGCTCTGGGGTCTGGATACTTATAGGATTTGCCCTTTAATACAAAATCATAGTATATCATAAATTTATAATTTGCAATATACCTCTGCCTACCCTGTTATATGCGGGATACAACGTTATGCTGATATATGTTATCTTTTTAGTTCTAAACGCATGGTTGAAAACCCGTTCGCCGCGTGAAGCAGAAGTATTTAGTACACTATTTCAGCAAACGTTTCCAAATATATATACGTGGTGCACTCAAAACCTCATATTTAGCATGCGGGTGCTTCAAAGTAATATCGTGTTCCAAATGCTTAATCTTTTGGAAGGCTTAGTTCCACCACAAATAATTGAGGATGAGGATAGCTCTGCAAGTAAATCTATCAACGGTGATATGGATGATGAAGACGAAAAAGAAAAAGTTGAAGAAATTATCTTATTTACTCATGAACATTTACATAAAATATATATTTTTTCTTTAATTTGGGGTTTTGGCTGTCTACTAGAAACTGAAGATAGATTTCGATTCGATAAGTATATTAAATCTACTTTTCATGAGATACTTGATCTTCCTAAACATCCAAATAATAAACCAAGTATTTTATTTGATTTTTATGTTAAGCATCCTGGCAAATGGGAATTGTGGGATGGTTTAATGACAAATTATTTATATCCTGACTCTGCCACTCCAGACTACTCCAATATTCTAATACCAATAGTTGATAATGTTCGAATTAATTATTTGATCCATTGTATCGCCAAGCAAGGAAAAGCTGTACTACTGCTAGGCGAACAGGGTTCTGCCAAAACTGTAATGATGAAGGCTTACATGAAAAATGCAAACCCAGAACAGTTTATGGGTCGATCTTTTAATTTTTCATCAGCTACAAGTCCATATCAATTTCAAAAAACAATAGAAAGCTACGTGGAAAAAAGAAGTGGCATGACTTTTGGTCCTCCTGGCGGAAAGAAAATGTTAGTTTTCATTGATGATATTAATTTACCGCAAATCAATGAATGGGGTGATCAAATTACAAATGAAATAGTTAGACAAACGATGAGTATGGGTGGTTTCTACAGCTTGGAAAAACCTGGTGACTTTACTACAATAGTCGATATACAATTTTTAGGTGCTATGGGCCAACCAGGTATATTTTTTTTAAATAAATTTCGTCTATTTTATTTCATACGAAATAAAACTTTATCTTGTATCTGGTTTCTTTTCAGGTGGCGGAAGGAATGACATTCCTGCTAGATTAAAACGACAATTCGCAATATTTAATTGTCCCTTGCCTAATAATGATTCCATTGACAAAATTTTTAAAGTTATAGGTGAAGGTCATTACAATGCCAAAAGAGGTTTTACAATAGAAGTGAGATCACTTATAAAAAAAATCATACCGTTAACCAGGGAACTATGGACACGAACAAGAAAAAAATTATTGCCTACTCCAGCAAAATTTCACTATGTTTTTTCGCTTCGCGATTTATCTAGAGTATGGCAAGGTATGATTGGTACTTTACCTACTGTAATTGAATCGGAAAAATGTCTCATGCTTCTATGGAAGCACGAGTGCTCCAGAGTGTTTTCTGACCGATTTACACATCAAAGTGATAAGGATTGGTTTAACAATTCGTTATATAATATTACCGAAGAAATATTAGGATCAGAATATAAAAAAATGATGGAAAAAGATCCGGTATTTGTAGACTTTATGAGGTACGTACAAACAAATTTATTGATAGATTTTTTCTCTTACTTATCTTAATAGAATTTAATTTACTTAAAGAGATGCTCCGGAACCAACTGGTGAAGAAGGTGAAGACGCTGACATGGAACTACCCAAAGTTTATGAACCTGTCTTTGATTATGCAGAATTAAGAGATCGTTTGGAAATGTTCCTATCACAATTCAATGAAATGGTTCGAGGTTCGGGAATGGATCTTGTATTTTTTCCCGATGCAATGTTACATTTGGTAAAGATATCAAGAGTTATACGCCACCCACGAGGAAATGTTATGTTAGTCGGTGTAGGTGGCTCTGGTAAACAATCTTTAACAAAATTATCTACGTTTATCGCAGGGTATAGATCATTTCAAATAGCATTAACAAGGTCATACAATGTTGGAAATTTCTTGGAAGATCTAAAGTTGCTTTATCGTTCATGTGGTGTGCAAGGAAAAGGTACAACATTTATATTCACCGATTTAGATATTAAAGAAGAAGGTTTTCTTGAATATTTAAATAATATTTTGTCATCTGGCGTAATTTCAAATTTATTTACAAAAGATGAACAACAAGAAATAATATCAGAGTTAACACCAGTAATGAAACGTGAAAATCAAAAACGAACTTTAACTAATGAATTAGTTATGGAATACTTTTTGAACAGAACATGTCAAAATCTTCATGTGGTCTTATGTTTCTCACCTGTAAGTAAGCACAGCTATTTTTTTTTCTTTACAGATGTAACAGTATTTATTTAATTGAACATAATTTTAGGTAAGCGAAGCATTTAGATATAGAGCATTACGTTTTCCTGCTCTTATATCAGGTTGCACCATAGATTGGTTTCAACCATGGCCCAAAGATGCTCTCGTATCTGTTGCTGATCATTTTCTGACAGATTTTGAAATCGAATGTACAATAGAAGTGAAAAAAGAACTTGTAACCGTCTTAGGCACTATACAAGATGTAGTATCGACAGTATCTTCAGAATATTTTCAACGATTTCGACGGTCCTCTCACGTCACACCCAAATCATACCTAAGTTTTATCGGTGGATATAAAACAATTTACCAAATGAAACAAAAGGAATTAGGAGATGGTGCGTTAAGAATGGATACGGGCTTAGAAAAACTACGTGAAGCATCAATATCTGTTGAAGTTTTAAAAAAAGATTTAGCTGTTATGGAACAAGATTTAGCTTTGGCTTCAGAAAAGGCTGATCGAGTCCTTTCCGAGGTAACTGATCGAGCTATGCAAGCGGAAATTGTTAAAAATCAAGTTCAAATTGTCAAAGAGAAGGCAGAAGCTCTAGTGGCTTATATAGCTGAAGAAAAAGAAAAAGCTGAAATAAAATTGGAAGCTGCTAAGCCAGCATTGGAAGAAGCAGAAGCTGCTCTAAATACAATTAAACCAGCACATATAGCAACGGTCAGGAAATTAGGTCGTCCACCTCATCTTATTATGAGAATTATGGACTGTGTATTAATTCTTTTTCAAAGAAGATTACATCCGCTAATTCCTGATACAGCTGCACCATGTCCTAAGCCTTCATGGGCTGAGTCTTTAAAAGTAAGTAATTTATATACGCTTATAATATAATAAAGCAGAGGAATATAGTAAAAACAAAACGCAAAGTGATATTTTCTGAAACCAACATAGGTATATGACAGTTATTTTAATGAGCAATTGTTGTATGTGCTGATATAAGCAATGTCTAATGATAAAATTATTCATAAAAAAGTATAAAACACACATATTAGTTACACACGTTTATTATATTATCAATTTAAGCTATATAAATTTAATTGTATATTAATTAAACATAACTATAATTACAAAATATTAATTTCATATATTTTTATTACACGACGCTCTTACCTCTTAAACATATAAAGCACTATTGGACAATAAATATGGACAGAAACATCCTTAGCATTTCATGACTCAAGCACTGCTCAGAGCAGTGCACAGGACTTGTGACCACAGTATAACCTACACTGCTAAGGCCCTTTATTACGCATTAACGCTCGCCTCCATTGTCTGAGGTCATCCTGTCTTTAAAACACATGCTAAAAATTAAAGTAAATTACAATAAAATGATAATAAAAGAGGCTGTCGTGACGCAGGGGCACAAGAGTGCGGCTGCTGAAAACGCCACTGTTCTGGGTTTGATCTCCACTTGAGGAAATAAAATATATAATATATTCATTTCTTCGCTCTAGTGAAAAATAGTGGAGAAAAATCGTCGTGGCGTATACAAAAATAAAAGCCATCGCCACGATGGCTTTTATTTTGGGGGCACAAGAGTGCGACAGTAAACGTGACGGTTGTGTCTACTCGTGAGAAATATTTAATATTTTAAATTCATTGACACATTAATACTTTTTTTAGAAAACGTATAAAAATTTGAACGTAGCCGGACTCGAACCCGCGCCTCCTCGTCGGTTTTCAGGACCCTTTCACCCTTTTCTTTCACACGCGTGGAATGACACTGAAAAAATGTAAAAAAAAACACTTATTTACTTAATTCTTAAATATTATTAGCAAAAGAGTACTATTAGTAGTATTTTAGGTTTCTGCATTGTTGTGCTCGCGTATTGTGCCCCCTTTTCAATTATCTACTAAGTATTTTGATTTTAGTTATAAGTAAGGAGAGTCAAACGTTTTGTTGGAATATGATTCCGCGCCGATATGCATATAATGTATATAATATATATTTTAGATGATGGCAAGTACTACTTTTCTACTTCAACTTCAAAATTATCCAAAAGATATAATAAATAATGAAATGGTTGAACATCTTGTACCATATTTTGAGATGGAAGATTATAACATGGATACAGCAAAGCGAGTTTGTGGTGATGTAGCTGGCTTACTGTCATGGACTAAAGCAATGGCATTTTTCCACAGCGTCAATAAAGAAGTGTTACCTTTAAAGGCCAGTTTAATGTTGCAGGAGGCAAGGTTAAAGGTAACAGTAATTTTTATGTTTTATTATAAATCGTAACAATATAATTTGTGATTATTAATTTATTAAAGTACGTATAATATGTCATAATTAATAATCAAAAATTTGAATATATTAATCAATAGAAAAAAATACATATGCATATTGTTATATTATAATTTTAAGGTTGCAATGGAAGATTTGGCATCAGCCGAAAGACAATTAGAAGATCGTGAGATGTCTCTTAGAAAAGTCAAGGAACAATATGAAACTGCTGTTTCTGAAAAGCAACAATTAACCGATGCTGCCAATATTTGCTTACGAAAAATGACAGCGGCAACCCAGTTAATTAATGGTTTAGGAGGAGAAAAAATAAGATGGACTCAACAAAGTAAAGAATTTAAAAAACAACTGGGAAGATTAGTTGGGGATGTCGTGCTAGCTACAGGTTTCTTATCGTATTGTGGTCCGTATAATCAAGAGTTCAGAAATAGCTTATTTAACACTTGGATGGAAATATTAAAAAGTAAACAAATACCAGTGACAGATAACTTAAACATTACAAATATGTTAGTGGAAAATGCGACAATATCCGAATGGACTCTTCAAGGACTACCAAATGATGATTTATCTGTTCAAAATGCTCTAATTGTGACTAAATCAAGCTCTTACCCTCTTCTAGTAGACCCTCAAAGCCAAGGCAAAAATTGGATCAAAAACAAAGAATCGACAAATGAACTCCAAATTACATCTCTAAATCATAAATATTTCCGAACTCATTTAGAAGACAGTTTATCATTAGGAAGACCTTTATTAATAGAGGACGTGGGGGTAGAATTGGATCCAGTTATAGACAACGTGCTTGAAAAGAATTTCATTAAATCTGGTTCAATAGAAAAAGTTATAGTTGGTGACAAAGAATGTGATGTTATGCCTGGTTTTATGTTGTATATAACTACTAAGCTACCAAATCCTGCTTATTCTCCTGAAATAAGCGCAAAAACATCTATTATTGATTTTACAGTAACAATGCAAGGCCTAGAAGATCAATTACTTGGAAGAGTTATATTGATGGAAAAATCTGACCTTGAAGAAGAACGAGTAGCTTTGTTTGAATCAGTAATGAAAAATCAAAGGAGTATGAAAGAATTAGAAAGTAATTTGCTATGTCGTTTGACTTCTTCTGTGGGGTCTTTAGTAGACGATGAAGCTTTGATTCAGGTTTTACAAGTAACAAAATCAACAGCTGAGGAAGTTAATGAGAAATTAAAAGTTGCAGAAGTGACTGAGAAGAAGATTATAAAAGCGAGGGAAGAATTTAGGGCAGTAGCGGCAAGAGGGTCTATACTATATTTTTTGATAGTTGAAATGAGTAATGTTAATATTATGTACCAAAACTCTTTAAAACAGTTTCTTAATATATTTGATAACTCCATAACAAAATCTGCCAAAAGTAACATTACAGAAGAGCGGATTAATATAATTCTTAAATACTTAACTCACGAAGTATGGGCATTTACATTACGTAGTTTATATGAAAGACATAAATCTTTATTTACACTCATGCTTGCTATGAAAATAGATTGTCAACGAGGACTCATATCGCATGATGAATTTATGGCCTTTGTTAAAGGAGGAGCATCACTAGACTTGAATGCAGTTACTCCAAAACCATTTAGATGGATTCTGGATATAACATGGCTTAATCTAGTTGAAATCAGTAAAATTAAATATTTTTCTGATGTATTAAGCAAAGTAAGTAACTTACATTGTTGCATTGGTATATGTAAAATATTGTTTATTTTATTTTTATTTTTTTAAGATAACCACTAATGAAAAGGAATGGCGAGTTTGGTATGAAAAAGCAAAGCCAGAAGAAGAAACGATTCCCAGTGGGTTTCATGAAAGTCTTGATGTTTTCCGAAAACTCCTTCTTATTAGATCTTGGAGTCCAGATAGAACACTTTCCCAAGCAAGAAAATATATAGTTGGTTAGTTTTCTTTAACATCTGCTCCGTTAATATACTACAGTATATTTTTGATTTGTTGAAATATTTCATTAATTAAGTATTTTTACTAAGCCATATTATTATATTTGAATAGATTCTCTCGGTTCAGAATATGGAGAAGGATGTATTCTTAATTTAGAAACAACGTGGGCGGAATCAGAACCGCGAACTCCACTGATATGCATATTGTCTATCGGATCGGATCCATCTGCACAAATTGCATCACTAGCAAAATCTAAAGAAATAGGTAACATTTTACACATTTTTTTTTAAATTTAAAATTTTACTTATTTGATTTAATTTAAAACCTGTAATTAAAATTCAACGTATTTTTGTTTTTCTTTAAAGAAAACAAACATACATAAATCTTTGTATATTAACCGTTAGTGAAATGATAAGAAACAAAAAAATCTCCTATACTAAGTAGTAAAAATATAATTCATTTATTATATTACATTTTACATATGTGTTAATAATTATGGCTATGCACATGCATTATACCTACAATTTCATATTTTTTAAGCAAAACAGAGTTCTTTTTTTGACTCATTGTGCGCTGTTAATTTATGTTGCTGATTTTTTACAAGTTTTTAAATTACTCTTTTAAGTACTTAAGGCCGTTTCCATGGGCCAGGGACAAGAAATCGTAGCTCGAAAAATGATATCCGATTCAATGAATGAAGGTGGATGGGTTTTACTGCAGAATATTCATTTGTCATTGCCATTTTGTGTGGAAGCGATGGATGCATTAATCGAAACTGAGCATATTCAAGAATCTTTTCGTTTATGGCTCACCACTGAAGTTCATACAGACTTTCCGATAGGCTTATTGCAGATGGCAATAAAATTCACAAACGAACCTCCTCAAGGCATAAGAGCCAGTATGAAGAGGACATACCAAAACATAACACAAGACACATTAGACTACTCTTCCTTAACGCAATGGCCACCACTTTTATATGCAGTAGCATTTTTACACACAATTGTTCAAGAAAGAAGAAAATTTGGTCCTTTGGGTTGGAACATACCATATGAATTTAATCAAGCAGATTATGCAGCGAGTGTTCAGTTTATCCAAAATCATTTAGATGAAATAGATCCAAAAAAAGGAATTTCTTGGCCAACAATATGTTATATGCTTGGTGAAGTTCAATATGGCGGTCGAGTAACAGACGATTTCGATAAGCGGCTGTTAACAACTTTTACTAATGTGTGGTTTTGTGATGTTTTGCTTCGACCTGGTTTTGAATTCTATAAGGGATATAAAGTTCCTCAAACAAGAAATTTACAGGGTTATGTTGATTATATTAATCAATTACCTCTAACTGACACACCCGAAGTATTCGGATTACATGGCAACGCTGATATCACATACCAGATCAACAGTGCAAAAGATATTTTGGACACTATTTTAAGTGTGCAACCTAAAGAAGGTGGTAGTCAAGGTGGAGAAACTAGGGAAAGCATTGTTTATCGATTGGCAGAAGATATGTTAGAAAAATTACCTAAACAATATATTAGTTTTGAGGTCCGAGATGCACTTCACAAAATGGGTGCCTTTCTTCCAATGAATATTTTCTTACGGTCAGTAAAAAAAATACTAAATAATAATTTATTATTATTTAAATATATTTAACAATGAATATATAACTATTTCAGGCAAGAGATAGATCGAATACAACGTGTGATAAAAACAGTGTTCACTACATTATGCGACTTAAAATTAGCTATCGATGGAACGATTGTCATGAGTCAAGGACTTCGAGAATCCTTAGACGCCATGTACGACGCTCGTATTCCACAACAGTGGCTGAAGGTAAGGATCTAAATAACTAACCGATTAATTATTTTTTTTTAACATTTTAAAAATATATATTTAATACCTTATTCTTTAGGTGTCATGGGAATCGGCTACGTTAGGTTTTTGGTATACAGAATTATTAGAACGTGAACAACAATATCGTGCTTGGTTAAAAAATGGAAGACCTCACACATTTTGGATGACTGGATTTTTTAATCCTCAAGGATTTCTTACTGCTATGAGACAGGTACAGTTTATTATGTTCTCTTTTCTTTTTTACACCTATTTAGATTTATTCTCTTATATAATGCAAGTGTCATATACGTTATAATTGTAATCTTTTTAAATATTAAAATCATACAGAACAACAAAAGTGAGGAAAGGATACAATTTTTCCAACTTTTTAAACAATTGCGAATTTAGACCTCAAATTATTTTTTGTGTGTTCTCGATAAGATATTACATATTTATCATCTGTGTCTTAATGAGGAGACTATAGTCTATTTATTTTGGCATGAGACACAATGTAAATAAAGAAATACTGTTTCTAAACCTTTATATAACTTTTTAATTTCTATTTAATTTGGTCAAAGTTTCCTCATGTTTTAAAACACAAAAAAATCTATAAAAGTTATAATAAAAAAACAGCTTTACTTAGAATTTGAGAAAGGTTGAATTGTTACAGCTTGCTTTACTTTGTTAGGAGGTACGTTAGTTACAAAACTTTAAATTACCAGTAGATATGTGTTTGTATATAATATTTTAGTAAATTAATAAGTTTTGTATGAATATCTGTACTCTAAGTTTTTTTCTGATAAAGTTACTCTGTTTTATTATTAGGAAGTCACACGTAGCCACAAAGGATGGGCTTTAGATTCTGTAGTATTGCAGAACCATATTACAAAATTAAACCGTGAAGACGTACACGAAGGGCCAACCGAAGGAGTGTACGTCTATGGACTATTTCTTGAAGGTATTCATATTTTAACTTATCTATTAAAATAAATTTAAAAATTATAAAAACTAATACGAGTGCTTGTTTTGCATTGCAGGGGCATCTCTCGATCGCAAATCTGGGAAGCTTATTGAGTCGAAACCAAAAGTTTTATATGAGCAGATGCCAGTTATATACATATTTGCTATAAACACAACCGCTGGCAAGGATCCCCGACTATACGAGTGTCCAATTTATAGAAAACCACAACGAACCGATGCAAAATACGTAGGCTCCATAGACTTCGAAACCGACAGCAATCCCAGACACTGGACCCTCAGAGGCGTGGCCCTTTTGTGTGACATTAAATAATGATTTTGTTGCTAGTAATAGTTGTACTTAAGTACATATTATGTATGACGATTAACCAAATAAAATAAATTAAGCTGTTTGTCTTATATATTTCCGATTTGTTAATAATATATTAGGGCAGGCACGGCGCAGACACGCAAACGCGCAACTGTAAACTGTGACGGATTATGGGTTCGATTCTCACTCGAGGAAGTGAAAAACAAAAATATTTTTATTTCCTCGCTCTGGATACGATTAGCCTGTAAAAAATTTGGCGGGAGGTGTCGGACGAGTGACTTAATGGGAATGGAGTGTCTTAACACTAAGTTACCGGGTTCTCTCAGCGTTCCCTGCTATCTGCGGGATACATCATGAACTTGAAGTTAATTATGATAATTAATTTTCCATAATGCATACATTATTTCATCATTTGCTATAGCAAAACTACGTTTTTATAATTTTTTAGTCGCCAATTTATAAGTAAACGCACTTATGTCAAGGGTCAAATAAAGTGAGACAGCCCTAGTAATAACAATTTAATGATAATGTAATTAAAATTTCAAAATAGACCTCTACATAAACGTTACACAAATATTGCAGCAAATTTTAGGAACACGTTCTTGTACCATAAGGAGTACTACTTAGAAAAATTCACAAGTTTAGAGGAGTTTCTTGATTACGTCATAAAGCACCAAGACGAAGGCGCCGCCAGTCCCTCGCAACACATTAGAAAAGGCTCCCTTAAAGAACGCTCCAGGGCCCTCCGTTTTAAGAATAGTTGCCCAACAATGCACAGTGCTCTTGTACTGACGTTCATGCACCGGTCGACCAGACTGCATCATCATTCTCCTTCTCACAGTGTCTAGAGGGTATGATGAGATCCCAGCAATCGTAGTTACTGTCTAAAATATTACAAAATAAAAAGAATATTTTTTATTTTTAAATATAAGCACACAGTTATAGTAAATTAATTCGACTTATCTAAACGTAAATTAACTATCTATCAGGTAAACTAATAAGTGGACCCTGCTGATAAGCAGAAAGAAACTGTCAAAACGTCATTTTTAGATATTAAACATCAAAGATTTTGTATCTTTTTAGAATGTATGTATTATATATAAGTATATATGTGCATCCCTTTGTCCCCCTGTAATTGTTAAACCAGTGAACTGATTTTCATAAATGATATCTCGCAGAGTTTGTCTTAAGAGTGTCATTGTATACAATAAGTCGTACAAATTTAAAAAGGAAACAAACTAACTTGATTGGATTGAAACTAGTAGATTCTTACTTAGCTTATGTAAAGGAGTCAAATTACACAAAAAAAGACTTAACTTTTTAAAATATCTAGATCCACATATTTATTTTATAAATAGATAGTAGCAGTCACTTCGATATTTTTAATTCAATTCAAAATTACCAAAAAATCTTTTTTTTTTAAACTTGAAACCTTACAAGAATATAACACAAGTATATAATAGTAAGAATAACCTGTGCAATCAACCATGTGAAAAATAGAGGAGTATTCTTGGCATCAGGCATCATTCCTCGGGCAGTATCGAACAATCCGAAATAAGTAGCTCGATAAATTATAATTCCTTGCACAGAAACAATAAAACCTCTATACCAGCCCATTGGACCATCAGATTTGATTGTTTTAAGTAAACAATCAATGAGGCCGTTGAATTCTTTAGCTTTGCCTTTACCAACATCTGCAGCTAACCTAAAATAATTATTTTATTCAGTTTCTAGTACGGACGTTAGCAACTAAATAATAATAATACAAACCTAGTTCGGGCAAAATCTAATGGATACACAAAACACAAAGAAGTAGCACCGGCCGCTCCCCCGGATGCTAAATTTCCAGCAAAATATCTCCAGAACTGCGTATTTTTGTCAACACCCTCGAGAAAAATTTTCTTGTATACGTCTTTAAATGCAAAATTTAATGCTTGAGTCGGAAAATATCTAATGACATTTGCTAAATTGCCGCGCCACAGCGAGCCAAGACCTTGCTCCCGAGGAATACGAACGAATGCATCAATAATTCCTGGAATTTATTTGGCAGTTAAATATTATGCTTGCCTTATATGTATATTATAATCAGAACTAAAACTAAACCTTTATATCGCTTATCTTCTGCTATTTGTTTGGAAACATGTTGCACTTGTAAAATGAGCTTCACTCGCTCCATCGGAGCCATAGCAGTTTTCGAAACAGCCGCTGATATCCCACCAGCCAAGAAATCTTTGATGAAGGCACTTGACTGACCCTTGCCCTCTTTGGGCTCTTTTTCCTTAGACATTTTGCAATTACTTGGTAATTATTCACTAGCATGAACCATTACAATGTTTCAACTATAACTATTAAAAAATAATTGTGTACAGATGCGATGTTTAAATTTTCTTAAAAACATGTATCATATCAAATTGACAGATTTTCGGCACATGAAAGATGTTGCATACTTTTTATTGTTCAAAATTAGAATACATTTGTTAAAAAGAAGTTAGATGGCTAGAGGTACAACTGACGAAGATATAGAAAATATATCGTTGTAATTGGTTAAAGTTGAAGGGAATTTTACCAAGCATAGCTCGTGTAGACCACAAGACTTAAAAACAAAAACGAGTATAAGCAGAGCATCAACAATTCAAAAGCTTTGGGTACGATCGATATCCAAAGGAAAACCATACGCAATACACAGTAAGAACTACCACCACCACTTAAGTTTAAGTATCTGAATCCTTTAACTGGCACAATACAAAGTTCTTATACAACTCTATATATGAACTACTACTATTAGGACTGCTATTAAAAATGGAGGAACTGTTTTAATATATTACTAATGTGACACTCAAGTTATAAGCAAAAATTCAAAGTAACCATCGGACAATCAACCGATTTAGTGTCACTTTAAAATATGAAAACTTTAAGAAACGGTTCTAAGGCGCGGTGGTCGTCGGTTTCTTAGAAAGGTCTGCTATATTTGCTTAATTTGTACTAAGTTACTTTTAGGGTGAGTAAAGTCATCAAGTCCTCTTTACGCTACATCTCTTTGATCTTATTGATCACAATATGAATTCCACACTTTTAAATTATGTATTTTAATGTTAACTTATAATATACTTAAGTACTTATTACCAAATTTTTTTGGTAAAACAAACGTTAACTCGTGTATAAAAATATATATTTAAACAAGTTTAAACATAAAAAAGTGCAAAAGTGAATAATACGTCAATCATTTTTTTTTTATTTTGCCATAGTATATAAAAATGTTTTCTTCCGATCGTTTTAGTGTGATTATTACTATCTAATTATAATATCTAATAACAATTTTATTTTCAAGTACGATTCAGACTGGATGAGTGCGACTTGTACTTGACCGATTTTATTTAATCGAGAGTTAAGTCCCATTTTCAGGATTGTAGTTCAACGGTAAGTACAACGTAAACGACGAGACGTATCCACAGAGCTCAATGGGGCATTGTCTTAGTTCATTCCCCTACAACACTGATTCCCAACCATTCCCTACAAGATAGATTTAGAAGAACGAGAATAAGTTTAATAGACGAAGATGTATTCAAATCTCTCCGTTCCCCTCTTATATATATTTTTTCCTCGAGTGGGGATCGAACTCACAATCGTCGCGTTACAGTCACACCCTGGTGTCCCTGGGTCACGACGGCCTCAAATATTCAGTAACACTTTATTATTTATAAAATATCATAAATAGCCCATAATTTTTTGGTAATATGTAAAAGATAAAATAATATGGGTAATCTTAAGGAGATAAAACATAATAGGCCGTAACGGATTTTTTGATTTCTTTTAGACATAGAATTTTTAGAATTAGCCTTTCTTTATTAATTTGTATATTTAATAAAGGTAGACAGTGCTTCTCTTTAAAGCACTGTTGTCGTCTATTGATGAAAAACACTAAAATCCGTTACAATAGATATTTTTTTATTATATATCAATTGTAATATTTCGTTATTATTTTAATTCATCGGATTAATTATGTATGCAAGAGCTCCTTTTATTGTATCTTTATAATATAGGGTAAAACTAAAATTTAATTCAACTGCATAATTGGGTAAAATAAAAGTATGGTAAAAAAAAGCACTTCTAATCAAACTCTTCTATATTGAAATCATTTTGTGTAATTTTATTTATTGACTATGATAAATAATATGAAAATCCAATACAAAGTATTCTGGCTAAGGCTAGTTATTGCTTTTATTTAGCTACCGATACAGACTACCTGTTACATAAGACCACCAGTATAGCGCCTTTTACATTAACGTATGCCGCAGCAAAGAATATTTCATCATACAACCAAACTGTATTTTGGCCCCAATGGCGATAAAATTAAAATATTTCAAAATAAGCACTCGGTGGATTCTAGGACCAGTTACTTTTATTTTTAATATTCACCCATTTATATCACAGTTCTTTTTTTATTATCTATTGATCGTAGTTCAATTTAAAACCTATCTTTAGTAATTATAGACATTTATTACTTAATCTAAATTGTTAAAAACACGAAGCCATTTTGCAACATGAAACAAATACTATTTGAAGTTGTTTATCTAATACATAAAGAAGCATAAAAAAGAAGAATCAATAACTGTTTACTCAAGTCGTTGCTGTGATGAAATATTCATTTAAAACTTGAATTAATTTTATGTATAATGAACGTAAACCCATACCTGTAAATCTATCAATACATTACGTCCAAACCTACTGATGAACAATGAGAGAGAAAAAAAAACACGAAAATAAAACCAAATAATACTAATATATACTGTATTAAAAAATCGTCCAAAGTGTATGAAATATGACAATTTGTTTAGTAAACAGCAGTCCAGACCGCGTACGCTAGTGTAATAGGCACCGTATGTATTAATCACTATTTTATATTATAAAAAGCGGTTATATTACAATTACTATATTGATCACAATGTCTGTTTGTACAGATCGATATTTGGCTACCTTTATGCACACCTACGTCATTACATCAGCCTAGCGATTTTAGAATGTGTTATTTGTTTTATAATTAACGCTAAAATATTTAATGGATTCGATTTGATATTACGTTATTAATACTGTGATAAAATCTGTAGAGGTACCACAAAAAACACAAACACAACATACAAATAAAAATTATTATAATCAATTTACTATCGTAATATTAGAAAATTATAAATCTCGTACATTTAGATTGCATAAATTAAAATTATAATTTGGTAATCATACCGAATCAATTAAATATTGATTTACAATATACTTAGTGTTATTAAATCAGTGTCAGTGAATAAAATAATAAAAGGGAATAAAATAATAATTGAAGATTTAAAAGCCATTTTATGATGTCGTAAGGTAAAATATAATTATAGAAAAGACCGGAGTACATGCAATTTATAACAAAATACGGATTCACACATACAAGAACGCAAGGAGAATCATAATGAAATTGAAAATGCATAACATCAGTTTCAGTATAGGAAATTCAAAAATACTGTTCTACAGTAGCTAAGTAAAAACTACCTTAAAGGTGACCTCTTTTAAATTGTAGTTATGATTGTACGCCCACGACTTCTAGATAGATGCTCTTAAGGTCCATCCATATATTCCGTGTCACGTTAGGGGTCGAAGTGTGACGTTGTGTGACGAGGGGTGAGGAGGGGTGAGGAGGGGTGAGGAGGGGTTCTAAATTTTGTGTTACATTACATAATTTATATATGGTTCTTATTATAAGTTTGCAGATACTCCGGTCTCGTGAATAATTCAATGTTTCTTCAGTGATCAAATAGACTTGGGGCCCATTCAAGCATTACGTAAGCAGTGTAGGGAGGCGGGGGATCTTGGGTTATTAGGAAATATTTTTAAGTGGATTGTTAATTTTTGTGGTAAATAATTGCAAAAAAAACTGCTTACGTAATACTTAAACAGCCTCTTAACTAGATAGTTCTTTAGCATTACTGATGGCTGTGCAGTTTACTTATATTATGCAATTGGTGCAACACAAGTCAGTATAAATTAATATATTAAAATAAACAGCCGACATTATTATAAGATAATAACTAATATTAATACAAAAAAAAAATCACATTTATTGTTAACGTCAATTTGTGAAATTAGCACATAAACGAAATATCATAAGTCATATTAGGCATATTATATAATCTGGATATAATTTTTGTGTAATATATAGTATTTCGAAATAAAAACAAAATGAAGAGAGCAGTGTAGGTCAAGTTCAAAGAGTTATTAATATAATCAAAGTGTTAAATACTTGTGGTAAATATAAGAGTTTTGCATTTATATATATATATGTATATATTCTAAAAATGGGAATTTCTAAGAGTGTGATTGTTAATTAGCCTAGATAACTGATGTTTGAAGGCATTTGCAACATTTATCTAAATAATAATTTATCTATTATTGCTTTATTTGCGAATTTTGGCGGCATTCGCTGCGTTCTCCTTGAGGATCTTGGACTTGAGGTGATCCTTGTATTTGAGAATGCCACCTTGCCATTTTGTTACAGTGCCATTTTCACAGATCCAAATTTCCTCGGCCACCTGTAAAAACATATATATTATTAAAAAAATGTTTTATATAATAGCTTCGTGCTGCAGAAGCTCAGTATTTGTCTATAAATGTGACCGTTGTGGGTTCAATTCCCACAAAAAACAAAACGCGGAGTTAAGGGGCGCCTCACTCAACACGCAATATCTCGAAAATTGAACATAGAAAAAAAATATACCTGATTAATTAGCCTGAAGTCGTGGCTCACGAGGACCATGCCACCATCAAACTCATTGATAGCGTCTCCCAAAGCGTCTATAGTCTCCATATCCAGATGGTTAGTGGGTTCATCGAGGAGCAGCAAGTGCGGTGTCTGCCAAGCGAGCCACGCGAACACTACACGACACCGCTGACCGTCGGATAACTGACGCATTGGGCATACCTGTGATCAAATACGGCAAACATCATTAGGTGTAATGTAGACAAAAAAATATGCAAAATATAAAAATAAATCAGCTTCACGCTATATCCCGCACACAGCAAGGTAGGTAAAGGGGCCTCGTGTTAAGACACTCCGTTCCCCACGTTCGGTTAGAATGTGGAGGCCTTGCGTGTTGAGTGGCAGAACTCAACGCCGCGCTTTGTCTTAACACCAGAGCGAAAAAATAGAAATATAAATTTAAATAAATTATTATATTTAAATAAATATTTAATCTCGAGAGGGGATCGACCCCACAACCAATCGGTTTTACAGTCACACTTTGTGCGCCTGCGCCACGACTGGCCTGTAAAATATATACTTATTCTAATAAATTTAATACATTTTCCAGATTTACATCTATGTTTTTATGTTATAAGAAATAAGAAAATAAAATATATAAAATTAAGAATAATAAAATAATGTATGACATTCTACCTGTTGTCTACCAGTGAGGCCGTAACGTCCAATGATTTTTCTCATTTCTTCTCGCTCACGCACGTCGGGGAACTGTTTCATCATATAATCAAGCGGAGACAAGTCAAGGTCCAGAAGCTCATGTAAATGTTGATGGTAGCGACCAATTCTCAGATGAGAGTTCTTGCGGATCATACCTGTACTTGGTACAAGCTGTGAACAAGTTTGTCAATTAATACCTCTAAAATAAAACAGAAAACTATTTTTAATTTACGATTAAACTCGCATATTGCTATCTATGATACACTTACTTCGGGGGAGCAGTAAGTAACAGTCTAACATAAAAAAAATCTAAGTAGCTAACTTTACTCTTGAGGAATATGTTCCTTATTAGTTGTTACTAATTTTCACACAATATGTAAAATTTATGTAAAGTAATATTATAAAAGATATTTTTTTTATATATTCATTAATAATTAAACAAATCCTTTATGGGTATCTGTTTGTGTCTAACAAAATTCCGCAATCTATTTTTTAATCGTCACTTCGGAAATTTTAAATAAGTTAGTAAGTTGTAATAGCCATTTTAGTATTCTAGTATTTGCTGTCACCTCTTTTCAGCAGAACTGCCTACCCAGCCAGTGGTAGCTTTATGTTCATTCAACTATTATATAAACTATTATACAAAAGTGATTGCACAAGTATGTTTAGATATAAATTAAATATCTATAAAAAAAACTTAAAACTTACATCTCCGTAGAGCAGTTTAAGCAGTGTAGATTTGCCGGCACCATTGGGACCGACTAAAGCAAGCCGTGTATCAAGATCAATACCAAACTCCAAGTTCTTATAAATCCAGGGAGTATTATCAGAATATCTGAACGATACATTCTGAAATATAAAGGGAACCTGTAGTCGCCTATTTTTATCAATAATCAATAGTAACATCACAAATTAATGTGTTTTTGTATAAGTAATTCTGTAGAATCTGAAGTAACAAATCGATAATGGTTTTATGGAAGCAATAAAAAGTAGATGATTTTTTTATTATATACATTGAGGCCATTGTGACGCAGGTGCATAAAAGTGCGACTACAATCGCGACGTTTGTGGGAACGATTCAATCTCGGGGGATTGAAATAATATTATTATATTGAAATATTTTCATTTGCTCACTCTGATAGCGAGGTAAACGCGTTGAGTTCCGGCACTCAACAAACCATGCCTTGGATAATTAGGAATTCGACGTAATGGGGAACAGTGTAAAACACATTAGTCATTAGTTCCCAGTTTCCGTCTACCTACCCTGCCGGAAATAGCGTGAAGCTGAAATATATGGAGTTTCTAACAATAAGTACATAATATTAATTAATAAAAAATAAGATAAATGAATATAATATAAGTGCAAATAACGATTATAATAATTATCCCCTATCTCTCCTCTATACATATTTTATTGAATTCAAATTAAAGCTGACATACTATTAAAAACTAAAATACTGTAACAAAAATAGCTAAAACTAGCAATAACGGTTGAAAAAGGTTCTACTACTGAATTTTTTATTTACTTCAGAACTTCGTTGGCGTCATGAGTCATTATGTTATTACGGTATATGATTGACATATCAGCCAAGTTTTTATTCCAGTCTATTATAGATTTAATAGCCCAGAATAAAAAAGACATTTAATTTCTTGAAGAAGTCTTTCCATGCACTTTTTACTTTTATATTTTTTTGGCTTCACGCGATAACTTGTATTTAGCTTTAGCTTGCCCGTGGGTACCTCTGTCTCGTACGCAATTTTCACACCCACAAATCCTTATAATTTTAAGTTTTAATTTTTTTTTTTATTGCTTAAAAATAAAAAAAATAACATACCTGAACCATAATAACGGGCGGTGGAACTTTACCGCACGATGGGAAATAGAAATTGAGTATCTTGTCGTCAATGACTTTCTCAGTGAGGCCTTGGGCAACCATTTTAGCGAGGGTTTTCTCTTTAGATTGAGCTTGACGGGCTAGTTTTGCGGAACCGTGACCAAACCGCGCTATGTAGTTCTAATAACAAAAATGGAAAAAAATAACATATTTTTACAGTAAGAATACAAATACACACACATAAATAAAACTGTTTACATACATAAATTACATAAATAAAAGTCAGTCAATATAGCAATATTCTATCAGACATCCTTTTTTACTACTTGACCAAAGTTAAATGTGGTCATGTAATTTCAAGGTGGTCATTTCATGAAAACGGTTCAGCAGCGGCAGCTCATGAAATGTTCAATGACGTCATAAAATAGTAAGCTCCAAAATTGTTAAGAAAGCTAAATTTCCTTAGCAGACCAACCTTCATATGAGCGATCTGGTCTTGTTCCCAGTTGTACTGCTTCATTTGATTCTCCAACAGCTCCATGCGGGTGCGCACGAACGCCTCGTAATTACCAGTGTAATATTTGAGGCGTCGTTTGCTCATATGCACTATGTTGGTACAGACACCGTTCAAAAAGTCCTGCGAGTGCGATATCAAGACGAGAATACGCTTGTATCTGAAATTATTTTAATTATGTTTTATTACCGTTTTATTACAGTTTTTTTTTACATCTCGCCCAAATTCGTGACTACGATTGACAAAACCCAACGCAGTGTATATTATATAAAAGTGTTATTTTAATAAAATAAAGGACTTACTGTTTTAGCTCCTCCTCGAGCCACACGCAAGCATCAAGATCCAAGTGGTTGGTAGGTTCGTCCAGCAACAGTAGATGCGGCTTCACGTAGAGCGCACGCGCCAGCGCAATGCGCATACGCCAACCTAACAATATATAATATAGTATAGAAATAGATCACAAAAGCTATTTAATGTAAAATGAAAATTAATATTACTGGCATAGACATCAAGTTAACTTTTAAGTTAACGAAATTTTTATCTAATTTTTTTTTAATAATATTTTTATACGTGGAATTATTAACTTTATTATCAATACTCAGTGAGGAATAAAAACCTAAAATCACTATAAAAACCTAAAAAATAAAGACGTCAATTTATTGCAATGAAAATAGACTGGTGTCACTGTACAGGTGAACGGTAATAAGTAGGTCAAAGTTGGGTTGCAAGATTTTCTGACTAAATACAGTTCGCTATTAAGAGCATGTAAAAATACTCTTTCGAATTACAAAAACAATCTAATTCTCGAGACATTGCTTGATGATTGAAAAAACTCAATGACGCTCGTGATACCGGAGTGAGGAAAACACTTCATTCACTAAATGAGAATCGAACCCATAACCGTAGCCGGAAGAATCGGACTTTGTGTTCTGTACCACGACGGTATTTATATTTTTGATGATTCTGACTTTCCTATCGTAAAGGAAGTGATTGTATTGAAGGTAGATTGTGCTTGCTTTGCTTTACACAATCCGGCACTGATTTCTAATAATCACAATGCAACTTTTCGTCATGTTGTTTGTTTTTTAAGTATTACTTAACGTTTTATTTAAAACCTTAATACAAAAGGTCCAACTTTACTTTTTTTTATTATTTCAGGCTAACCAGCCTCTACACTTTGGCTACTGGCTCTATACTTTGGCTTTTTACATACTTAAAGTATCAAGATTTTTTAATTCAAAATAATTTGACCTCATTGCTACAACATTAGACTTATTTAAAAAGACAAAATAAAATAAGTACTACCTCCAGAAAAGTCTTTAGTGGCTTTCTGCTGCATTTCCTTGGTGAAACCAAGACCATGCAGAATGTTAGCCGCACGTGCTTCAGCCGTGTCAGCACTCAGGTCGTCCAAGCGATCGTAAACATCCAGCAATTGTTCTTGCGACTCTGTTTAATTAAGATAAATAAAAAAGTTTAGATATAAATATATATATTGAACATGGGGTCAATACAACGGAAGACACAAGTTTTTAAATTTAAAGTGCACCTACAAGAAAAAATGCAACCTTTATATGATTACGTAATTGTTTGTCTGTCTGTCTGTTTGTCCCTCTGTCAAGATCATTTTTCTCTAGATAGCAGTGAGCTATTAAGTTGAAATTACTAGCAATGAACGATGCCGCTTTAAGCAAATAAAAAATATACTTTTAAACCAGCAAAAGCGAAAACCAGCATTTACGCCTCACTTTGCCGCATATTGTTTGAAATTCGCCGCGGTTATATTCTGTTCACTTAAAATTGTGAGAATTGGGAAATGAAAACTTTTATTAAATAAAAGGAAATATTTGAAAATTAGAAATTTATAGGTAAAAAAACTAGTTAAAACCTATAAAATCGATAAGTAAGCTTTGAAATAAATTTAAAGCGTGCAAAGGTGGTCTATTGCTAACCTTCAAAGAAGGTAATTTAGTCTTAATGGATATGGGTCAGTGCAATATTAATATTACATTTAAACTAGTTTTACTACAATTGCATGTACTCTTTAATTATCTCATATAATTTCTTTTTTCCACATTTTGATTAGGCATGTTAATTTATCAAAAGGATTTTTAATCGTAACATCATGACGATCATGATATTTCTCGAAAAAAAAACAAAGTACTTTAATATACATTAAACAACAGCTTCATATTGTAACCTACACATGGCACGGTAATAAGAGAGCACCTAGTATTAACACACTAACAATATATTTTTAATGTAAAATTTGCGATTTTAGGGCACTCACCATCATCCTCACAATGGGCTAACTCCTCTGCTAATTTTTCTAATTTAATTCTTTCTTCGTCTACTTCCATAACGCATTTCAATGCAGTTTTATCAGATGCTGGCATTTCACGAGTCAAGTGAAAAATATCAATATGTTCGGGAATAGGCACTTCACGTCGACCCAACGCTGACAGTAATGACGACTTTCCTATTAAAAAGCAACATATATTTTATAAACTTGTGCCAATAATAAGTTTTCTCAATTATCTCATGATCCTAATGTTAAAAAGTTGTTAAAATATCACTTAATGCTAAATAGGAATCATTCTCAAAATAAATGTATCTCTAAAACCAGCAGCATCTAAGTAGATGTGATTAATATATATATGTATATATATACAAATAGATATACAAATTTCTTAATCTAAAGTTCTGCTGCATCTACTCATTATTAATTCAGAAACATAATAATATATAACACATTCGCAACCAGGATATAACTTGACAAATGCAAAGCTAGTTTAAAAATTTTTAATGCAGTTTTCGCAATATATATATAAAAAAAATTAAAAATATATATAAAAAAATTCAGCATGCCCAAATATTATGTTACATTAAAGAAACAAGAAATCACCACAGTTTCCCAAAACACATTATCTAGTGCTTGTTGTTGTAATATTGTAAAAAGTAACAATTGTTTTTATTATAAATAAATAATTATAAAAAATTCTTAATACTTGCTTGCTTTCTTACAATATAATAAATAATATTAATTCCTTAAAAACTATAGTAAAGAGTCTGTTCTGTTTTTATAGTTTTTGAGCATCATACTCTATAGTGCATATAACACCAAATACAGAGGAAACCTAGTCTTAGAATACCACAATTTCTAGGCAATTTCTACAGAATGCCGAAACTTAAACCACAAATTGCAATTTGTCTTTCTGTTGGAGTGGAAATTGATTCCACAACCTTAACATTTAAAGTGCACTGAGCTGCTGAGCAACAACATTTTCAATTTCATATTGTTATATAAGAATAAAATTCATTACATAACAAAATTAATTATATCTAAGATAAATAATTATCAATAAACTATCCACCAAAAATAAACAATTTTTAATAAAAAAATTAATAACGACATTTTTAATATTCTTTATTAAAAATTGTTTATTTAATATTAAAAATTTCATAATAGAAAAAAAGTGTATGTGAAGTATACCTTTAAATAGTTAATGACAGATTTTTTTTTACTAACTGATTTATAAATTTATTGTCACAATAAGAGTTATGAAGAGTTAAATTTGAAAATAATAATATAATAATTTAGAGTCACCCAGCTATTAGATATAACACTGTACAAATAAATATATTAGTAGTTTAACCATGTGTTGAAATAGAGCTGACTCCCACACCTTTACTGGTTAGAGTGGCACTATCAATTACAAATTATTAGACAATGTTATACAGTTGCATGGCAAAATTCAACTACACAATTTTTTTTGCCCCACCAAAGTGAGAAATGGAAATAATTCATCTTCCCAAGTGTTGAGTAAACCAGCAACTATTGCATTCAGAGACAGATGTCTATCCATACTGCACCACAGTGGCTTCATGGCAATTTAATGACAAAATAAATACTATATGAAAAAATACACAGCTTTGAAAAATATTTGAATAATACTCCATTGTATAGCCTTTGCAAACATATATTACCAAATATGAAATAAAATTAATTTCTATTTATTAGAGTTAAACAAATAACATTAAATATAAAGTTAATACAATTATGTAAAATAATTAATTAAAATCTCAAGTGTAAACTGATAATAGTTGTTGAATTAAAGGGATACTAACCACATCCATTGAGTCCAACAAGACCATATCGTCTGCCGCAATTCAATTCAAGTAATGTATCCTGAAGCAGTTCACTACCATAAAAAGTGATAGAAAAATTGGCTATCTTAATATCTCTAGAACGTGGATGGACTGCCAAGGATCCCGTACAAGATCTGGCTTCAGAATTCATTTTAGCTTCAGCTTCTAACTTCAAACATAGCGCTTCTGCAAAACAAGTCAATGTTTAAAAAAAATGTTTTTTTACGTAATTAAATTAACTAATTATTATTATATTTTAAGTAATTTAAAAATATGCAATAATCTAAATATCAGTCACTATGATGGATACGGATACGAATTTAGTATATTAAAATGAAGCATAGGATAATAATTGAATTTATAACCATAAATTTATATAAACAGATCAATAATGATAATTATAATAACTATTAAATATAGTACAATGGCTCGTACCTTCAGCTGTAAGTTCGCGTTCTTCTTTCCCTGTACCGTTTTCTGAGCCATTCGTCTCTGCATTAGTAACTCTCGCCACAGGCTTTTTGTTCCTATTGTTCGCTTGATCTTTTTTCTTTTGTTGTGCTCGTTTCTTTGCATCAGACGGCATTTTTACGAATCTAACCTATAGATTTACAAATTTTCCATTAAATTTCGCACGTGAACGACTCGTGTAGTTTCCACACTAACTTGTGTATTAAAGCAATAAACTGTATGTTCATTATTTAATCCACTTCACTTAAATCGTGTGACAAGATAAATTATATTCCATTTTAAATAACTATGCGAAGATGTTAAAAAGTAATAAATAGTACAGATATTCATAAATTGAATTTATACCTAATAATTTTTTGCGATGATAAGCAATTTGACCGCGTCTACACGTGCAGCTTAACGTAGAAAAGAAAGACAATTTAAAAAACCTTTGACGGTCTGTGAACATTCAGCTTTGACAGTAACAGCTGGATAAATGGCAGCTTCTAAGCAACCAATCACGTTATAGCAATTTATAAGAAACCTGTCTTTACCAAGATTCCATTGGTTAATGTTTTCTGTATTAAAATTCACATCAGCATATTTGTGGCAACACTGATACATTAAAAGACTTGATATATTTTATATACGGTGTTTTATCTTTTAATATTTTTTTCTTAAAGCTAAAATATAATAAATTATTAGTTATAAAACTGTGTTTTATAAATATAGTTTTGATAAATAGGCTTAGAATTTCTCAAGTGATATTACTACTTATTTATTTAATTATTAACAGTTTTGTATGGAATTTAAGTGAATACAGCATAAATAAAAATAAAGTTAAATTTAACAATGACAAATGAATAGAATTTGTTAACAAATAGCATTATTTTTATATCTCTTAGTATATTCTTAAACACGGTACCGTATATACAGTCATTTTGTGTTCACTAAATTTAAGATATCTGTCTCAAAGCAAAACGAAATGTATCTACTCCCCGCGAGGCCTAAGCTGGAATTTGTATTTGATTAGGTGTTCATGTACATTGTTCAGCAAGGAACAGATACTCTATAGATGTACAGTGTAGGTGTAACGTCACTTATTTCGCCTAAATAGCTGTACACAGTTAATATTATGTAAGAAAGTACTCTGCGATATTATATTGCTTTTTGGTATCTTGTGCTGACACCAACATTTCATATTTAATTCTTAATATTTTACTTTTGTGTTCCATTAATGAAAAGTGAAAGTGACCAGTAAAAAAATAAAAAAGTCGTGGACATAACGCTGTTCTTGATGATATAACGAAAAGATTCATTATTAACTCAGACGAGAGTAAAAAATATGAGGATGCATTGCAAGGTCTCGCGTAGAAAAAGTTGTATTTTTTAATTATTTTATTTTAATTTATGATTATTTTAGACACACAAATGCTAAGAAGCACATTTTCATTACATTATGGCAACTTTTAAAGTAGCGCCATCTTTGTTTGCAATTTTGAAATAATGTGAACTCTATATAGTATATAATAATAATAATTTACCTTCCGGTTTGTCCCTACATAAAATAAAAAGGATTTTCACAAAATAGTTTTATTTCTCTATTGAACACTAAATTAATAATATGTAATGTAGGTACATTATGCTGTTATTATCAATTAACTTGTTAATTAAATTGTTATACAGTATAATATTTTTGCTTACAATAACAAAGAGAAAATGTAATAAAACACTAAAATTGAAGAGAGAAATTTAATAAGATAACGTCGATCATAAATAATATTTATTGAAATATATCAACAAAATATGTAGTTACAATAGTTCAAAGCTTAATTAGTACTCACCTATATTGTTTATAGCAACAATCCAATATGTAAAAGGCATAATAAACAAATAAATATTGCATTATATGCATAATAATTTTTCTTTAAGATATTATTATTATTATCCTATATTTACTACTAAAATATATTGCAAATGTTTATTATGAACCCGCATTATTGTTATATGGTGTTGTCCTTATTACTAAGACTAGAAAAATCAATACTAGATTAGATTTAGATGGAATTATAATTTTAAATATTAAACCTAATGGAGTTTTGAGACGGTTATAATGGTTGGTAGATACTATGTTTATTTAGAAACGTATAAAAGTTTTTAACGTGGCGGGACTCGAACCCGCGCCTCCTGGAAACCGACCAGGACGGTTCAAAATTTTTATACGTTTTCTAAATTAGTTTTTTTTTCCTTTGTGTGGAATAACACTTTAAATAATGTTAAAAAAGATACTATGTTTTTAGAACGAAGTTAAGTACCATTAAAAATTCTTAAATTGAAATTATAAAAAACGTTAACCTCCGAAAATTCTTTTCAATCTGCCGGTTATAATCGTTTCCTTGTTACATATGAGTAACGATGGCAAAAAGTTATATCCCATAAAAAAAGAAGATTTTATTTCAAAACATTTACTTATATTTAAAATTTAAGCACTTGTGTTTAAATACAATATCAATATATTTATTGTAATCTTCTTTGTAATAATTTGCCGTCTTTCAATTTAATTTAGCAATAGGTTGGTGAGTATTTTTTCTAATAAAATTTAAAAAAATCCATACTTCTCCTTTATTGAAACGTTACACCTACTCCCATTTTACTAAAATTTCTTAATAAATAAGTAAATGTGAAAGTACTTCATTATTAACATTTATTATTTCACTGTATTTATTGTTAACATTGCTGCTGTAAATGGCCAATTACAAAAACTGCAGGTATCTCAGCTTTTTTATCACAAGAAGCTTGAAATAACCCTTGATCTTATTAATATATTTTTAAACATTTTGTTAAAATAGGTAACGTCACATTGTAAGTGAGGGCGGCTAAATAGATCATTATATTCATAAACGTTCAGTCTTTGAAGTTTAAATATTTCTTGTATTGCGTCGAACTAAAGTAACTTATATTTTGACTTTATATATGTAATTTATCCTCATTGCACAGCAATATTACAAAGAAAATATATATTACATTTTAAAATAAGTTATCTAGCATTTACTAACTCTAGCAGTACAAAATAATAAATTTGTTGACTATCTAAAATAATTTATACTAAGTACTTAACTAAAATTATTGTGACTATAATATTTAATAAACTAAGAAATCGAATATATAGGTCACTTACAATAATTTTCTACATTTTTTGGAAGCATCATCACGCAACATTTTTTTTGTATAAATGAAAACAAACGCTAAATATTGCTTAAACCTAGATAATAGAACGCTAAAAATATTAACCTACTTGTCAATAACTCGACTCATTAAGAAAAATATTTTATCAATGAACTTTAATGCACAGATTTGGATATTATCACAATTTTTAACTATTATGTATTGTAAACGAACTATTTCACAGATTACATTAAAATATATTCCAGGCAGTAGAAGGGTGGGATCCGTCAAGACACCTTATCCAATTTAGAGAAGAAAATTAATAAACTAATTTAAATCTAGCAAGTCTTTAATAAAACAAATGATAAAAACTCAATTAAAAAATAATACATAATTGTATCAAAACATTAAACTTTTGTAAAATAGCTATACTTATCCGACTATTATAATCAATAGATTACCGTATTTATTAATGGTATCGTTGATTTGAACTATTTGCTGCCTATCTAGTTTTTATAACATTTTTTTTGTATTTTTTATATTATTTATTATTGCTTCGAATATAGGAAAATTTTTTTAACATGCACGATTTTTGAAACATTATTATATTCGCATAACAAGAGGTAATAAACTTTTATATTACTATTATTGGAATAAATATTGCTTCACATTCACGTCACTTTAACAATATGGAGTTCGTAAGGTAGATGTGGCGATTGCGACTAATTTAAATGTCCCCTCAACTTAAATGATTATAGACAATACAAATAGTTTACATAAAAAAGTATTTAAAGACAAAGCTCGGGAAGGATTAAAATAAAGATTCCCTTATGTTAGATTATAGACATAAAGATAAAAGAAGCAACAGAACAGCAATTAACATCACACAATAAACAACTTTACAACATGAACAATCTTTTGTAGTTCTATATATGAAAGATCATTATCTATAAATTACGTAGTGGTTTTTAATACAAAATTGTTAAAAGTATATTGGTGTTATGTATATATTGATATTTGATGTATATTTATATATTAAACAACAACATATTCAAATATTTCTTATAAAATATATACTCAATATTGTCCGTCTGTTGTATATTTAATCATTTTATATAGTTGACATCTCAATGATCACAATATTGCTATGTCCTTTATATAAATACTGGTTTTGTAAACAACTTTGAACAGCTTACCTACACATAAGCTTTTGGTGTATTCATTTTGTCTTTGTGCCTGATTCTTAGGAAAATCTTTAAAAATGTTTAAAATATTCTTTTACGTTGTAATCGTAGTATACTATAAAACCGTTCCGACACAAACACGGGCTTTCTATTATTTAATATACAACAGTCTAGGAAGATAATCCTTAAAAATCAACTTTAATAGCTACGCAGAATAAATTTGACTGTGCCAAATATCTTACCTTATGCTAATATGACAAACATTTTGTACTTATTAGGTACACCATTAAATTAGATTTATATTTTTAATTTTTATAAACACATGTTTTTTATGAACAAAATTATTTTGTTCAAGTGAACACAAGATAATCATTTCCTTTATTATTAAATAAAATAAATTGTTAAAAAATTATAAAAACCAAAAAAAAGGAGAATAAGGGAAAACTAAATAACAAAAAGAAAAATAAAAAAAATACATAATTTATTATTTAATCACAGATGTTTCCGCACTATGTCGTTAAAAATATCAGACCAATAAAATCGTGTCCATATAAATAAAATGCAACTGACCATCCACATTACATACAATCACACGGCCCGTCAACAGAATCAATAATTTAAATGGAATAATAATTCACAAAAAAATAAATAATAAACTTAAAATACGAGAGCTATGTACAATCAAAATGCAAAAGTTTTACATATGAATGTGATGTGCTCAACCAAAGCCGAGCCGGTGTTGCTAGTTCAACAAAAGATAAATAAAATAGACAAGATGAGAATTAATAGATATAAAGTGTGGTATGAACGTACTCGAAAACGAAATAAGTATGTCATTTAATTGTCAACCACCAATAAATTATTAAATAGATCCCATAATAGGGATAGCTAGCAACACTAATCAAGCGTGGAGTGGAGGAATGGTACGGAGGGGTCCGTCCAGTGAAAGCGAGGTATGGGGGTGGTGGTCGTCATCACGTCATGTTGACTCCAAGGGATCGGCTCGCGTACTCGTACACCACGTACGATATAGACACGGCTGGAATGACCTTGATGAAGTTCGGAGTAATCCCCCGGTACAGCCCTCGCAAGCCCTCCCTTTGCACGATCTCCCGAAATGTACCTCGCATTGTGCCCTCCGCGCCCTTAGCAGCCTTTTCTGTAAGTCAAATTTAATATATTATGTATTTTTTCACGACTGTCTACTTATATACTTAGTTTCGTTTAATTCACGGTCTAAATAACATTCAACCTTCGTTACACCGCCCGCTAATTATTAAGAACCTAAGCTGTTAAGTGAAGGCTTTTTATGGTACTTGTAAAAATATTTCAAGTAAATCGTATTTTAACCATATTATAATCTATTTTTAATGAAGAAACCTATTATATAGTTTGCATTTTTTAAAATGTAGGTACACATTTAAAGTCTCTGTCGTATGGTATGCTATGTAAGCCATAAATGACTTATTATTAAATGAACGAAACTAATATATATATATATATATATATATATATATATATATATATTGTAATAATAATAATATATAATTTCTAAACTACTGTTGATATTAGATAGGATGTGTCACAATGTGAACAGCTGTGCTAAGAACGGAGGGTCAACGTAGTCTATGGGTGTTCTCCAAGAGCAGTTAAAAAAATTACCTTGCGCTTGCAGCCGTGTCCGCACGAGTGCCAGCGGGTAGGAGCAGACTTGCCCCAAGGTACACGAGGCGCTGCCGCAAGCCAGCAACAACAGCATACCCGGCTGCTCGTTGTGAGCCTGATATTTATTTATATACTTCTTTTTGAGGGTCTCGTACACTGCGAGATCGATGCCCGCATAAGGCACTATCCCCAGGATATTCGGAATGTATCCTTTGTAGAAACATTTAAGACCTTCCCTCGCATATATCTTCTTCGCGGCGTCCATTATACCATTATATTGGCCAGTTTTTCTTAAAGCTAACCTTGTCTTTAGCACCTCTAGTGGGTAAATCACAGTTTGACTAATTGCACCCGCAGTGGCCCCGGCGAGGAATCTCTCATATATTTCTAGGGGGTTGTTGCTTTTCTCCCCTTTTATCAGTCGTTTTACTTGTTCGTACGCGGCAAATTTTATAGCCGATTCAGGGGCAATTTTAATTACATTTATTCCATTACCCCGCCAAAGCCCACTAATACCACCTTCGTTTATCATTTTTGCTAAACATTTTAACATATTTTCTCTAGTTGGATTAACCTGGGGATAAGCAAGGAATTATAATTATTTATAAATGATTAAATATTGGCGGGAGTTATAAAGTTTTACGAGTATAAGGTACAAACATTATAAGTAGTAGTGCAAAACCTGCAGTGTTTCAGAAGCAACAGAAATACCAACCTGTAAGAATACTTTAAGCCTATCAAGAGGAGCTGTGCATGTGCGGCTCACGGCTCCAGCAATACCGCCGGCTAACAAATGACGCCACCACTTTCCCGTTTGCAGTTCAGTTGGAGTGAAGTCATCTGGCACGTTCATATCCTCCCCAATGTCCAGATACTGTAAGTAAAATATTACAATGTCATTTATTACTTTGAATTATAAATAATGATTTTATTAAGAAATATTATATTAAAATTAATCAATGATTACAAAACGTTTGTTTCAGCATGTATTAACAGTGTTATTTTTTCTTCCAAAGAAAAACAAAGCCGTGGAATACCATTAACTTTTATTTCTGACACATTGTAAGAAAATGGCTTACAATATTTTTCATTGTAATAATTATTGAGGCGAGAACAAGTGAGAAATACAAGCGAATATACACATTGTAGAGACTGGTCATTATTTCGTTTTTTAGTACATTATTAACGAACAAAAGAAAGAAGTTTGAAGACAATCTCTTTTCTTGTGGTTCGTGTTCATATTAGAGCTTTCAATGTCGTGGTTTTTAATTTTCAATTATTTATTATTAAATAATTATATGTAAATTGTATATTAATATATATATTTACTATTATATAAAATAATTAGTAACGTTATTACACTGTCCCGCAGCTGACAACGTCGTCGGCATTGCAACCGCCAGTGTCGTGTTTCTTAATAACTCTACTTATCCAAATTCTTGTACGATACTTTCTTACTTGTTCGGTCTGCTTAAATAAACAAACTATGAATTATGATGGTTACCATTGGATATTGTCATTAATTTAACTATTGTTAATTAATTCTAACCGACTTCTTTTGGAAGGGTGGAGAAAATGTATATATATTTTTTAATTTACTCCCTACATTTCTTTGTCGTTTGTGAACTGATTTTACATATTTTTTCTTTAAACGAGCGTACTTTCCAGGTGGTTCCTAGTTTCCACCAAGTCAGGATCTGATGATAGAATCCTATGGAAATCGAGGGAAACTTCGAATTTTATGGACACGTAATATATTATTCATAATTCAAAATTATAGGGATAGAAGGCTAGTTGTATAAGTATATGTTCTAAAACGTTTTTTGGGTAATCTGATGATTGTAGTTACAATTCCTTGAGGGTTATGTTATGTTCTTGCCCATATTAACTTGTATATTAAGTAAATATAAATAAATTACATAGATGTGAACACATTTATCGTTAACTTTAATGTATATTAAGTAAATATAAATAAATTACATAGATGTGAACACATTTATCGTTAACTTTAATTTTTTAAACTACTTCAAAATAGTGTATGTACGTTTTTTGCAAAAATCTATAAAAATCTAAAAATATATATACAAACAGGACGTGTAATGGTTTATTTAAGTTATATAGAGGAATTTGTGTTTCTTATTAAATTGAAAATAATTCCAAGACCCTTCATAATTTTTATAATAACCAAAAAAAAAAAAATCATATAAGTACTAAATACTCCCAAACAAATACTAATAAAAATATTAAATAATACTTAAGTCGTCACGAACATTAAAAATAACGTTTTTTACATAGTAAATAGTTACAATATTTAAGTATTAATAATTTTATTTATTATTTTTCAATTTTCTTTACTGTGAAGTAATTAAAATATTATTTTCTGCATGTTTTTACATATGTACATATAATTCTGTAGGTATAATTTTAAAGTCGGTTTAAGGTAAAATTATAATGTAATATTACTTAAAGTTAAAATTTAAATTGAAATTAATTATATATATAATACTTATATATACTAATATTACAAAACATATTTACCGCAGTACTTAAAAATATACTTGTATTAGAATTCATCGTCATGGTTATAAAAGATATTAAATACTCCCAATACATAATTTTGCTTTTGTAAATAACAATTTTAACGAAAAATTTTAGCAATATGGGAATCATTAGTTTCATTATTTTAAATGGTACTATGAAATGTGTACATGTTATTTAAGCGTTGAAATGACAGCTGCATATTGGAATGACAGACTTATGTTGACTGTGAAAAAGTTAATATATCGCAAATTGTATATTTATTTGTGTGTATTATATATTAAACAAAAATAAATTTTGTTGATATTACCTCCATTTATAATATAAAAAAAGATTTTTATATTAGCTAAGAGAAGCGAGATAATATAAAATGGAAAAAAGATGCTAAACTTTGAAAATATTAATGGAAATGATGACGAAGATACCTATAGGTTATCTCGTATATTACGTATCACATATGTACATATCGTACACGTTTTCAATGAGTTTCTATCACACCGTCAATGTCATTTCATGGTCATTTTTCATTTCTTTATTATTTCTTTTAATGTACTTATATAATATATAAATATTAACTGTTGTAAGAGAAATAAATGTTTTATTTACATCGAATCAAGTTTACCAACATTATGCAACTCACACATACTTCTGGGCATTTCATACGACAGTAAATATAGTAGATGTATAAATAAGGTAGAAGTACCAAATTGTAGTAGTAGTGTAATCAAATATATTATACTATATATTACTTTTATTATTTAGCTGCCAGCGAAGACGAAATTTTGTAGTTTAATGGCTAATATCGTCTTACTCATGGCGGCCGGAAACAGGAGTGTGAAAATAAGATTTTATAAATACAATGAAAACAGTTATTATGCACTCTAACGAAATCTTAATGTCTATCCCAAAAAAAAAATATGAAAAAATGCAAAAAAAAAACACCAAAATTTATCCATGTCCATTAATAAACACATAACCCTTCTTTGTCTTGCGCAGTCAAAATGTTTAGCTAATTAGCTACCCCATAGAGGCAAATTTTTCACCTGTCTTAAATATTGTGAGTTACGAATTGCCTGATGTTCGAATTCTTAGACATTAGATATGCGCAAAACGTTGGTGAATAAAAAGTGAGATTACGTCACTACAAAAAAAAGAAGAGAAAAATATATATAATTATATTAATAGTTGGTAATTGGCGGTATTACGTCTTTTTGTTTGTTATATCTAATCTTTTAATTAATCACCATTTTTTTTACTATGGTATGTACGTATATTGATCTGTTCCCTTATAAGTTCCAAATGAATAATCATAATTAAATGTTTTTATTTCTCATCCTATACATATATTTACGAAAAGTAGTTTATAGAACGATGTCAAGGCAGCTAAAGTTAAAGTGACTACGATTTCGTTAGGCAGTAGATTGACTTTGAGGCTGTTAGAAAGCACAAGGTCAATTAAATAAACTTTAATATTGTTATATTGCTATGAAAATCATATTAAGCGTACCATTAGTTACGTTACTGCATAAGTTTAATGTTTAAATTATTTAATAATACATTTTCTTTTTATTTTATTATGTCTATATTTTATATGTGGTAACACCGTGCGTCAGCAAAATATAAAAAAATAAAAAGATATAAAAAAATAATCTAAAAAAATAAAACAATACAGTTAATTTTACAAGACATTGATTTATATTTTGAATTAGTAATAAATTATGGAAAAAAAAACGTTAAACTCCTGTTTCAAAAATTCAAAGCCGACAGTATAGTAAAATGTTCAATATAAAATATTAAATTTCTATACTAAAGTATATAGTAAGGGGCCAGTCGTGGCGCAGTGGCACAAAATGTGACTGTAAAACCGACTGATTGTGGGTTCGATCCCCACTCGAAGAGATGGAATATTTACTTAAATTTATATTTCCATTTCTTCGCTCTGGTGTCGAGGCAAAGCGCGGCGTTGAGCTCTGCCACTCAACACGCAATGCCTCCAAAATTCGGCAGAAAGTGGGGAACGGAGTGTCTTACACTAGGTTCCCTCTGCCTACCCTGCTGTGTGCGGGATATAGCGTGAAGCTAATTTAATTTAATTTAATTTTATACTAAAGTATTATTAGCAACCTGGAAAACACGATAACGCGTTACCAATTTTATATAGGGTAAAACCAAGCAATACCGGCAATCGGCAATTGTTAGAGATATGTTTACATTAGGTAGGTAACAGTTGATAAACCTAATTAACAATTTTAATAATTTATTGACACAAAAACCTGTGATATACCGAGTTCTGACTATTTATGTGCAATGACGGATAAAAGTAAATGTTTTTCCTGTACATCGAAACGACAAGATGAAATGAGAATAACATACACTTTTTAGATTATAGTATATACTTTCCATTCGTGACTGGTTGAGGGTTGAAATTTGGACAGATGTTTATTTTCACTAGAAAGGCATTTTGAAAAATTTTAACCCTGAAGGAGTGAAAAAGGTGTTAAAAGTTTTTATGTGTTTTACGATGCCTATTTAAAAATTTTAATATTATATATATATTAAAATCTTTAAATAGGCACTAATTTTCTTGGTTTAAATAATTCTAATATTAAATTTTTGTTTAATTCTGTGTTACTTTTAATTTTAATATTTTTAATTATTTATTTGCTGTTGATAATACTGATAATATAGCAGGTTTTGTTTAGTTTATATACATATATTACATAATTTTCTTAAGTTAGTTTTACTTAGTTTGTGTGTTCATCGTTTTGCTCAGGTATTTATCGTAATATTAAGAATTTTACTTCTCTTACTTATGTCTACTTGTTATTCTTTTTGGATTATTTTGATTACTTAGGCTGATATTATCTTACTAATACTTTTAAAACTGAAAATAATTTCATAAATATAGTTCAAGTGGTCGAAGCCGCGCGTGTCCGCTAGTAGGTTTAGTATATAGTACATACTAATCGTGAGTTATATTTCCGACAGTAATTGATAGCAGTCATACTGAAAACAAGCTAGCATTTATTCTACAATTGTTGTATTTAAAATTATCATTATATGTAATATATTATGCTAGTAATAACATAGATTATGCTAGTCGAGATATTCATATAAAATTAGATGCAATGACATTTTATACCGATGTGAGAAAATTTAAATTATTTGCTTCAAAACTGATACCAATTGGATATATATACCCGAATTACCTTCGCTATGCAAAAAATGAGACAAGCGCGAGTCGGGCTCGCCCATTTTACAAAATTGGAGGTCTCAATCCTTTTCTAAAATTCAAGCTTAGCCCTAGAGCCCTTTCATCTGATACCTCACTTGAACTAACGGGCTTCACATCTAAAGGTTATTGTTTTTAGAATTTAACTACAAATGTATAGTTTTCAGATTTTTCCTAACCTTGTACTAACTATAGATGCTACCTACACTATTAATTTTGATACCCTTTATAATATCGAAATACGCGTTTTTTGCTACATTTACGGCACCGTATATACCTTCTTATTAGGTTTAGGAAATGAAGGGACCGTAGATCTAAGTATATGGTTTGAATTTCAACTCGATATCTCCACGCGTTCCTGAGGTAAGTCTTCTTACAAGACGACTGACAGACAGAAAGATAGACAGACAGGCAGACGGACGGATAACAAAGTGATCTTATAAGGGTTCTTTTTTTCTTATAAGGTTTAGAACATAATTGATTTTTTAGCTTCACGCTGTATCCCCGTACGTAGAGGACTATGTAGAGAGATCCAATGAACCTAGTGCTAAGACACTCCGTTCCCGTTCTGTTCCCCATTTTCCACCGAATTCTGGAGACATTGTGTGTTGAGTGGCGGAACTCGAATAATTAATAATTAAAAAATATCTATTTAAATGATCTAAAAAATGTATTACTTTACGCAAAATAAATGATCCCTTTACATGTCTTCAGTCGTAAACACATATTGTACAATATGTACGACATAAACTATTTGATAGTTGAGATACGTCATCGCATCGTCCTTGGACGTAACGGATTTAGATCGACGAACACGAGACACTTTCGAAAAGGCGAAACGGAAGTGTTTGTTTTTAACTATCTTATCTTTTATAAATGTATGTAGTTGATTTTATAAATAACACGACATACAATCTGATAGTGATGAAGAACTGTGGCGTAATTTTATAGAGTTTTCTTTTAAATAATTCTAGCATTTTCTGAATTTAAAGTTTTTTTAAATGTTTTTTATTTTATATTGTAAAAATAACTTATTATATGTTTATATATATATATATAATATGCAGATTTTTAAACGAGTTCTGTAAAAGGAGGAGGTTATGAATTCGACTGTATTTTATTTCCATATTTTTTTTTATGCGTGTTACTTCAAAACTTTTGAATGGGTTTTGATGTTTTTTTTTATTTCTAAGCTAGTGCTTCTCGTGTGGTCTTAATTTAGTTCATTTCTGACAATAGTATCTATGAGAAAACAAATAAGTCTTAAATTTGTATTAAGTTATGCGGGAGAATTGGACGTATAACTCAATATCCCGCCAACCGATTTCGATGATTCTTTTTGTATTTGAAAGGGTGGTTAGTTTGATGTTTGATGAATATAGTTAATCCTTTTCAAGATAATACACACGTGTACAGTAAGGTTTATGATACTTTAAGATTTAAATATGTATGGTTGTATTATGTGTTTCTTATAGTAATTTTGATATGATATTTAACAATGAATATGCTAGAAAGAGGATTTTCCCGTTGTTAATAATACGACTGTATGCGAATGACGTAATCGGACATCGGTGTTGCGCGTGCGACGCCGCGCCGCGCCGCCGCGTCATCATCTTACACATCATATTTCAACGGGCGACGAAGGCAAAGTCTACAATGCGATTAGAGATTGCTGTACTATACATACTATATTATTTTTATGTTACAGTAAAAAATAAATATTTCTATAGTTGTGCATAAAATAAATAATATTAAATAAAATTTATCCAATACTCGAGTTGTTAGTACATAATAAAAACTTAAAAACGCACATTACACTTCCAAACAAAAAAGACGAAACGCATCTGCTTACTAAAAATAAACCGTCCTATGATAGTAGGTACAAAAGAACAGCATCTATCTATTCAACGACAGCTGTTACACTTTAAACATATCTTTTTATTGTTAAAGTAACCTTTTGTAACTTTTAAATGTTGAATATGGGATTATGCTATGTTAAAATCATTAGCGCAGTAAGTCATCCAATTGTAAAAATAACATTTTAAATTAATTTATTTATAAATAATTAACACAATTTTTATAAATCAAAACATTGGCATATTGTAGACAGGTCTTTTATATTATTTTTCACATTCGCAATGTTTACGCTCTCAAAGATTATTATATAACAAATGTAAAAGTAAAGTACATTTATATAATATGACTTATTAAAATTTTCCAGACGAGACTAGACTAGACAAGATAATAAGACCTAATTAAAATTATAATAAGTACTAAATAGATAGCGCAAAGCAAGTTATAAAAAAAAAATATTTAATATATATACCTTTCTATTCAAATTAAAAGTGGTGCATTCGAAAGAGAGAGAAAGTATTCGTGACGGAAGAAGTTGAAAGTGGATCAAGAATTCGCAGAGCCTTAAAATTACCTAAGCCATTTCTTTGTATGGATCTCTCACAAATTCCAATACATTTTCGGCTAAATAGAAAAAAAATAACATTTGGTCGCTCAATGACATTCAAGCTTACGTATTCAGCATCAAAATGCGTGTATATCGGAGTTATGGACTAAAAATATGCATACGTTGCCTTAGCAACAGCGTCGTCACCAGAAACTTTAAATACCTGTAGTCGTACTAACCTGAGTTTTCTATATTTTTGTTGCTAGTTATTATTCTATAAAATTTATTAGTAAAAACCTTATCAATTAAATTATCTCCTGGTATAATGAGTATACTTTTACAAAGACAAATCATGACAACATATTGATTAATTTAAAACAACAATTTCACTTCAACAACTAAAATAAATACCTTCAGTATCCATTCAAGAATATCACCATGTTCGTTCATTTCAAAAATTGACTTTTGCCACAGCTGTGGAGCAACCAAGTCTAAAATAAATCTAGCTTTGGTGGCCAACAGACTACTGAGACTACTGGCTCTACTAACCCGGAATTAAATAGCATTTACCTTTGCCAAACATCGGCGAAACACGATGAGAAAATCCTCAAACACGTCGCCGGTCGCTCCTGTGACGTCTTCCAATTCCAGAGACATTTTATCTCTATTAAAACTTATTTAACAAGATAAAAAATAAATAAACAACTACAAATAAATCACAGATAGATTTCTTCTTTGGAACTATATTATCAGATCAGTAGAAAATAAATAATCGAGTGTGCAAACCCGAGCGCAACAGCTAGGACGCGTGCAGTTACGCTAAAAGGCATTCCCACACTAACTAACCTAGCAGTTAACACTAGCTCGCGAGTCGTGACAAATAATTCCGATAATAGCTGGCGTGTACGGCCCGAGCGAAAACCGCTTCGAGACGGCTGTAAGCGGCGATCGGCGGACGACCGCGCCTCTACTGAAAATCACCTCGGATGGACAATTTTGACCGATTTATCTTTTGAACTGTGACTTTTGATAATGAAATGTGTGAAACGACGTAAATTATCATGCCCAAAGAAGGCTCGCCATTTAAATTGAGATAAACAAGTTGGTACTAACAAATTTAGAGCTTATAACGGTTGAAATATTATTTTTAAATCGTTGGACTACACCTACACAACGTCAACCTACAAGTAAAATATAATTATTTAAAACAAATATGAATTCTACAATGTACCCTCTCTTTTTTACAATTATACTGACGGTATGGTGTAACTGACCGAAAGAAAAGTTCTAAAACATTGTACCATATTTTTTTTGTACAACAATAAATTAACTGATTAGTAGTTTTTACAAAACTACTTTTAGAAACGTGGCATATTGGTCAACCAATATAAAAACACAACTAAAACATTTTTTTCTACTTTTATATCTAACTCGGTGATATCAAAATAATCAATTCCAATGTTTGTAAAATAAAAAGATATTATATATTTTTTTTCTGTTTGATTGCTGTAGTAGTGTTGCATCACAAAGATTAATAGCACATATATAATACGATCTGTGTGTGTGTGTGTGTGTGTGTTGTCAACTTCTATGTGATTATTGACATAGTACCTTACCTTGTAAAATTACTATTTTACTTTTCTGTTCATTAAGATCATCTTTTCTACATTAATATAGCGTTTTCTAAAAATCTTAAAGTTGTTTGTCTGCTTTCTAGATACTGGAAGAATTAGATAGAATATATTTATAAGTTAACAACGAATTCTGAATCTTGTAAGATACTAGAATCAGTAATTCCGGAAAGGATCATAAATTATTAAAATTTTGCAACACTATTTTCACCATCTTTTCACAAATGCTCGGTACTTGGTACAAGTCTTTTGATTAGATTCGATTGATTTTTGCTTAACAATGAACTATACTTTGATAGGCTTCTGTATATAGTGTCTAAACATAAGGATACCCAGATGTGGCATGGAAACATATTTGCTTTGGATGGCTTGCGAAGTTCCGAAATATTTTTTGTAAATTTTATATATTTACGAAAAACTCAAGCTGTTTTAGCCCTATTCTTTTCTAGAAATAACAGTAACAAAATGAGTTCATATTGTTTTGATTAACGATTTGGAACATCTGAAGCCGATGAGACTACCTGCACTATAAAAAATAAGGAAATGGTGCAAAAGTCGTTCAGCGCGAAGGCTATTTTTTGTTAACATAAATTATTATTTAAAAAGCCTGGAAGTTGGGAGATTTCAGAATTTAAGAGAAACCCGCTACTTTTTATTAAGAACATGAGACCTTTACAAGAATTGTTCAGCTTGATTAATATTTTTGAGTAGGTATTTGCCAGGTGGTGATAAGTGATAAATTAATTTTTGATGACGATGGGTAAGTGGTATTCTTGCAAGGTTTATAAGGGCCGCGCAAACGAAGTCGCAGTCGGCTACTTACGAATATTTTATAAATCAATATCTTTGACTACATGTTGTAACTATTATAATAAAACATTCAAACTTGCTTAAACTATTTATATTTTAAATAAAATCACACTATCGCTGACGTTTGTATCTACTCACAAACGTCGTTTTGGCAGCGTCAATTAATCAAAAATATATTGTTTCGTTTCTATGAGAATATAAAATAAAATATGCTTAATTGCACATTATAGTAACAAGTACAATGTCACATTGTCATAAAACGAATAAAGAAATAGCCTCAGCTAACAGTTTGAACTATATTGCTTGATAGAATAACTGGTGATAATGACAGATAAGTTACAGGACTGATGCGTCGTTGTATTACAATTGTTTATCGTGGAAAATTCTATTTCCGAATCAAATTACTATGCTAAACTCGGGAGTTTTCCATTGCTGGTTTAATACTAGAAATATTAATAAATAAAATAAATTTTGAAAAGCTATTGTTTTTCATTAATTTCATTAAATCTAATATTTTTTAATCTACTAATCTTTTATTTAATAATTATGAAGAAATTCGATATTATACACATCGTTTATTTTGAGAAGTATTTTTTATAAGAACGAAATTTGACTTGCAAGAGATCGTTATGTAATTTAGTTCGATGAAGGTAATAAGTTTAATAAGTACAATATGTCAACATAAAGTTAGTCGATATTGCGTTAGCAATAAAACAACACGATTTAAAATTGTAAAACTCACTATTATGTTTTGAAATCGTACTATTACTTTACATGGACTAAAACAAAATTAGAGAAATACAATATTCACCTTAATAATATACATACATGTATGCGTGTGTTGATTGAGATTCAAATAAAAGATATTTTTACATAATAACAGTTCATGTTTTACAAAGGACATTTTAGATTTTTTTTATCGTAACATGAGAAAATGTATATATTTTTATGATAATTTTAGAAGCCACAACATTCACGATATTTTCTATCACTATCTCAGTCTGACAGAAAACGTTATCGATATAAAAGCATTGTTGGATGCTTTATCGAATACGCAAAATCACATAATATAATAATAATAATAATATGAACACAATTTAAATTATTGCATAATTATTATTTTATTACGTAAAATCAAACATATCGAAGCTAAACAGCTATCATGCGCAGTAGTCTAATAGATATTTATTGTAATATACATATAACAAACCGTATATGTAATATTTAGCTAATTTAAAACGTCACTTACTACTATAGAACTTAGCGGTTGTAGTTGTATGCAACTCGTCAGCGACGGACATCAATGACGTAGTGGCCATACAAAAAGCCCGCCCACAGCCGCGCCCGCTGATTCGATTGAATCAATTACTAAATAAAACGTTTCAAGCCAGGGCTGGCGAACTGGCTGAAGCCGGTGGCGTCTGAATTCGATATACGATGGCTTCTTATTGAATGACTTCGAACTGGGGTCGTTGTCTAGTGCAGGTACATTCTGAACCTTTACATTTTGATGCCAATTTTGATTTTTTAAAGTATTTTTAGGGTAGATTTTTTACAAATAACATAAACTACATTACTTCAAGGCCTGTAAATAATAAACCGCTCTCGAGTCTGAGATCGATCTTTAGATGCCGTTTTCATTCATAAGTTATATATCTTTCAATGTAAACGGCATCTCAAGATCGACCTTACACTTTAGAGCGGTTTATACAAACAGGTTTATACCTTTTTGTATAAACCGCTCTCTAAGTTAAAAATAAAATCAGCATCACGCTGTATCCCGATTATAGCGAGGTAGGCAGAGGGAACCTCATGCTAAGATACTTCGTTCCTGACTTTCCGTTGAATTTTTCGAGGCATAGCATGCTGAGTGGCGAAACTCGACGCCAGGCTTTTTGCCTTGGTGCCAGTGCTAAGAAGTTAAGATATTAATAAATAATAATTTATTCCATGGATTAGGAATCGAACCCACAACCTTCGATCGAATCTACTCCACGACGGCCTTAAAACAAGATCAGTTATTATATCTCATTGTGCATATCATACAGATTTTTTTTATATTTTCACTGGAATAAGAACGCCAACCCTGAGCAAATAATATAATACTATAACAAGATCAATCTCTTGGTACATATTGTATTATTCGTCAGATAAACAAATCATCGTCGAAGGTGACGGTCGTCTTATCGTTAATAGTATTTATAAATATTTTAAAATACTGCTTATTAAGATTATTAATTTTATTATCTGTATTTTATTTTTTTGAGAAAGAATATATTAAGTTTTATACAATAAATGACATACACATTTATAACATTTAAATTGTTGAAATCTATACTAATTACATTAATTATATATAATATGTTTGTTTTTTTGTTTGTTTAAACACTAAGATATCTGGAACTACTAGTCTGATTAACTTTTTTTTTATATGAAAGCTGCATTTTTAAGGAGTGTTATAGGTTATATTACATTACGGTTTAATTCTTAAATAACGAAATAACATTAATTAGCAACGCCATCGTATTACTTTAACTGCGTGCGCTGCACGAATAGTTAAACATATGTAAGTAAATTGTACTACAAAAATATACAGTTGTTCTATAATAAAGTCCGCGACATCTTTTATCTATATTTTATAAATAAATATTGAAAATTGCACATTTATTTTACCATTTTTCATTTCATAAATATATTGAAACTTACGAGTGAAAGTTATTCCATGATCAATAAAATTTTATTAAGATAGGTTTCGGCTTTTATAGCACGTAATTTGGACGTAACTTTTCGAGAATTTAAGATTTTTAAATTGTTGTTAAAAAATGAGTCTAGGCTCGACTACCGCGGGGCGCCCTTGTCGCCGATGACAGCATGTCAAGCAGCCACGTCCTGCATTTTCTCAGAACAATAAAAATATTTAATGTATAAAGTATATTATCAATCTGTTGGCGAATGCAGCATAATAAAATAATGATAGGTGGTTTTTTAAATTGTATACCATATTTTAAAAAGTTGTATTTTGTTTTACGTCTTCAAACTCAAGTCAACAACAACAACAACAGTTTTCAGTTTTTCAAATTTTGTTGTTACTATTAATTGTTATTTAAGGACATACATCATAAACTTTTCCAAGTAATACTAGTACGCAGTGCATTCATAGCGACATTTAATATATCTTTATATATTTTCGATTAATTATAGCGTCATATAAGCGTATAAATTAACATATATTATTTTTGTGACCTAAATTAACCTTAGTATTGATATAAAATAAAATATTTTTTTATAACTAAGTGACCCGTCACGGGATTTTTTAAAAATAAAAAATAAATCTTACCTAACAGTCGAGGAAATAAAATATTTAATATTTCCACTTTCTTCGCTCTGGTGTCAAGACAAAGCGCAGCATTGGGTTTTGCCTCAACACGCAATACTTCCAGAATTCGGTGGAAAATTTTATTAACAGAAGATAATTTGAAAAATAACATGAGGATGAGAGATAGCCGATTTCAATAAATATTACATCCATTTGGTTAGTTTTTTTATAAGTATCGAGCAGCTTTTATAGCATACTTTTTTTTTATTTTATCGCGATATGCTTCAATATGTATCCACCATAGCTCTGGATAAGATTCCCATGTTTCTAATAAACTCTATTAAATTTTGTTTTTCCCTGGGAGTAGGAATACCAACATTATTTTGGCTATTAACATAGTTTTCGTCGTCCATCTGTAATTTAAAAAAAAAACATACGCCCGCTCTTTGTGAAAGCTGTTTTTCAACTTAAATATTAACTCTGCCTCCCCCCATATATTGCCATGACAAAAACAGAATTTCTAAAAATCAGCAATAATATTGATTAACCGAATATAGAAAAACCGACCGTGCACTATATTGACAATACGTACTTTATTGACAATATATAATATTGTATACATGTGCGGCCAGGCTATGAGGTATATCTCTTGAGGTCTACGGTCTGCAGTGGACGAGAACTAGCTGATGATTATAATATATAAAACAAATATTGTAATATATAAATCAAAACCATGCTCAGAGCCAGCCAAAACAAAAGTAACATAAAATTAATTTAAATCAGCTTCACGCACACTGCAGAATAGGCAAAGGGAACATAGTGATAAGACACTTCGTTACCCACTTTCCGCCGAATTTTTCAAGGCATTGCGCGGGCCAGAACGAAGAAATAAAAATATTAAGGAATAATAATTCGTTCCCTCGAGTGGGGATGGAACTCACAACGGTCGCGTTTCAATCACACCTGCACCCCCTGGGTCACAAATAAAGCTAAAAGACATAATAAAAATGATACCGAAGTTGGCATCGACTCCAAAACCACGGTAGATATCATTTTTTTATTTTACTTTAAAGTAATTCAAATATTATTTTATACTTTTTAGTCTTTGTTAGGTTTGCGTATATGGACATAGCTTTGAAGCCGGTTTTTATTTATTTTTTGTTAAAAAAAATATTTTTTGTCTTACCAGGAGGAGGAAATGATTTGAGAACACCATCTTTTGTTTTTCCATACGGGGATTATGACACAAATCATAAATCATAATCATAAAAAGTTAATGATGTTATCGTTATGTATTCTGATTTAAAACAAATCTAAAAATCATCTATGGAATATTTTTAAAGTTTTAAGACAATAAAGACTAGATATTAATACATTATACTAGAAGATAGTACAAAATCGGAGAAAAAATATATTTTAAGACTACAATTAGTTTATTGTTGTGTATAAAGACAATCTAATAATGTATGTATAGAAACATCTGACATGATAAAATGCTCTGGTTTTAGGTATTTTTTTTATTATAATATTACCGAATATTTTATAAAACAATGTCAATATATTGATCGATGGCATAGGATAATGAAGGTAATCTTGCAAAATAATATTTCATTGGAATTGAATGTTAGACAACCTGATAAGTCGCGTCTTAATATGTCAAACATATCAATATTGTAGTCAAGTCTGAGCAAAAGTATGCGATATGTTCTAGAAAACAAGACATTCTTTTAAAGTGTTTCCTTGAGATTTAAATTTAAAATTAAATTTTAATATTTCATTGTTTTCTTGCTTATTTATTCACATTTAAAAGTGTTAAAAAGTTAAATTCGTACGATAACGTCGAGTTACAACAAAGTTTGAGTAGACATAAATGCACGTCTAATTTTATATTTCAAAAAGATACACTATTCTAATTGTACTTACCGTCGAGTGACGCCAGAAATGAATTAAAGCATGTATGTCAGTCGCTGGTGCAAGTAGGAGGTAGTCCCGCCATTCGTCGTAGCTTATGTTTAAGCTGCCGTCCTGATCCATCCTGATGACAAATACATAAAATTGTAAAGTATTTCACGCTGTATTCCGCACACAGCAGGGAAGGCAGAGGGAACTTAGTGTTAAGACACTTCGCATTGCGTGTTGAGTTGCAGAACTCAACGTCGCGTTTTGCTTCGACACCAGAGCGAACAACAAATGGAAATAAGTAACTATTTTATCTCCTCGAATGGGGATCGAACCCAAAACAGGTCGGTTTTACAGTCATACTTTGTGCCGCTGCGCCACGACTGGCCTCAAAAGAAAATAATTTTTTTAGGAAATTATCTCTTTTTGTCAGATTACCAATTTTTTTTTAACGACACACAGAATAATATTAAAAATTGTATAAATTTTATATTTGTTAGGTAATCCGATTTAAAAAAAATTATACAAGCTTTGAAAATTCAGTCAAGCAATCAATCTCAGTTTCAATCGATGTTGTTTTATTCGTAAATCAGAAAATGAAATAACTAAAAAATTGTATCTGGATGTAATTTTTTATTTGTTTCAACATTAATGAATCTCGGGGCACAGCAGTGCCCCCGCCAAGTAAAGCGCGAAGCAAAGCATTGCCGTATCGTCCTCTTCCGAGACCGTTATGGCGTAGTTTCGTTAGCCGCTATTGAGAACCTCTGGATAAATTTTGAACTTTTAAATTATCGTTTTCTAGTAAGCTATACGCACACACCAGAACCTCCAAATTTCAAACTTGTAGGTCATATATTTCCAAAGTTATGCGGAAGTAAAGTTTCACTTTTTTGACACTGACTCACTCATATACTTGCTCACTGGTCATCAAAATAGTACCAGCATTTCCCATAGACCGAGAGAGCTAAATTTAGTACAGGGGTAGGGTTTAATGCACATATAAAGGGAAAACTATCAAATATGAACATCAAATCTGCAGCATCAGGTGATCCTGGTGAGAAACTGGCTATTCGGCATGTTGGGACTCTTCTATTAATGTACAAAAATTGTAGGTCTGGAATATTTGATGAAGAACAATAAGAGCTCGGCTAAACTATGACTTGTACACACGTTTAGAGAATGTTCAACGATCGATCACATAAATATTAATAAAAAACACACAGTAACCTTAGAATAGGCTTGGCTTTACCGAGAGAGATTTCATTACAAACAACTTCATCGAGATTTGGGCGGTCTTTTACAGGATGTTTTTGGTGGGATAACTTGTTTTTCTGTGCAGTTTTTAGAATAGCGTAATACATAAGTAGTGAATTCCAAAGTACATTAGATTTTAGCGAAATCATTAATGACTTTTCGTTGAAATTGATTAATTTTATTTTCAGCTAAACGCTTTCTTCCTATACGCTAACGCTCTATATCTGGGTAGTCAGAGAACAGCGAAACAGTGTGACAGTGAGAATGACGAAGAACCTGCTTAGGTGGTTTGGGCACGTCGAGGGAATGAATAACGATAAAATGGCAAAAAAGATTTATGAAGCAAGAGTGAACACAGAATCAGTGCTGGAGGAAGGTCACGTAAAAAAGTGTGTGGAGGACATTTATTAAAAGGTTAATAACAGTGGTCGAGGCGTTTGGCACTCCTCTTTACCTATCCGGCTAAATATAAAGCGTAAAGCTAAAAACAGAAATCTTTTAAAATAATTTTGATTTTTAAATCATTTTTTTTTATGTAGACTTCAATTTTTATTCAATTTTTATTAGCCCCCACTCAATCGTGACTCCGCTGCCTCCATATATCTAAATCCGGCCCTGGTTCGATTTACATAAATTCACCAAATAATTTACTAGTATATTTTGATTGATTTACATACATTTACAATAGCTCCATGTAATACTTTCTATAAGTGCAAATTAACTTGCCCTTGTACTTTTAGCGAGATGGAAACCCGCTATTATATGGTAAGGTCTATTATGCAGGTATTACCTACTGAAGTAGATAAATGGATTAAAGGTTCAACTTCAATCCTACTTTAGCTCTAAGATAATTAAGAAATACTAGCCAATAGATGCTAATTTAATTAGATTTTAATCGTCAGAAGCAAATGCAAAATTTTCCAGTTCAGAAACACACAGTACACACCAAATTATTATTTTTTATATCGCCGACGTAGACTATACATCTGTTAAGAACCTAAAAAATAAATTCTTAGGAGAGATAAATATTGTTTTTAAAAAAGTATGAGTATATATCAAAAGATTTTTACAATTTGGAAAATTGATTTGTATGATCTACTATGTGAAATAAAATAAAGGTATATTTATAAAAAGAAAGTATAAAAAAGTACAAGAACGCAATGACAAAAACAGATTTAACAGGGAACGATCAAACCGCCGATTTGTAACTCTATCATATTTAATAATATAATACAAATCAGTTTATTATGTGTTCATGTATATTAGAAACAATTTAAAAGAAATAATATTAAAAACATTTTCAACAAATGTATTTATAGATTATAGATTGTTTTGTGGATTGGATTTTTCTAACTGTATACATATTTATACATATATTTGGATATGAAGATGTTTTTAAAAAACTAAACCTTATCTAAAGAGGAATGATATCGTTCACAACTCGTAGCATATGTGTATTACATAAAAAAACTGTGCGATGCAATAGTGAGTGCCATCTTATTGTAATTTTAGACATAATACCTATAAGAAGCAATTGCTGGTTAATGGGTCAATTCAATGTAATTTGGTATACCATTGTAGAAGTTTCATAATGTTTTCACCATTGTATAAGTTACATAATGTTTTTTGATTACCATAACGTAAAGAAACCTTGTGAATTGATGGCAGCGATTGCGACTCGTGTTACTTTTATCAACATGGAAAAATGATTCTAAGTTCATGATATTATAATATGAAACTTATAGAAGCAAATAAAGTTATATCCATGTAAATTTTCCAAATATTGAAAATTAAATAAAATTTCGCCGAATTCTCTAGGCATTTCTTGTTAAGTGACGGAACTCAACGCTGCGCTTTATCTTGTTGCTAAAGCGAAGAAATAAAAATATACAATAATTCATTCCCCGAATGGAAATCAAACCACAAAGATCACGACCTTTGTACTAGCTACTGCACCACGACTGGCTCATTACGATGAATGTAGTCAAAATGTTTAAAAATATTTTTGTAGTAACCAGCCTAATAATATTTCGTTTCACAAGCGTTTCTAAGACAATAAATTCAATTCCTTATAATAAACCATTTTTATTAATAGTATTTATCCTTTTTTTTTCTTAATTAGTAGTAAGTACATAGCGGTAAACCTCATGGGCGTATCTATAGATATTTTTTCGCGAAGACTTGTACTTTCACCTTGAACAGATAGGTATGTTCGTGTACATGTATTTTTTTTATTTTTCGGGACAAGTCTTTTGTTAGTAAAATTTCACGACCCAACAGGCCCCCAAATTTCCTACGCCCAAGGTAAAATCAACATGGTATTTCATCTTACTAAATGTTGTCATTCTCGAAAATGAATAAATAAATACATAAATCAGCTTCACGCTGTATCCCGCACACAGCAGGGTAGGCAGAGGGAACCTAGTGTGAAGACACTCTATTCCCCACTTTCTGCCGAATTCTGGAGGCATTGCGTGTTGAGTGGCAGAACTAAACGCCGCGCTTAGCCTCGACACCAGAGCGAAGAAATGAAAATATAAATTTAAGTAAATATTTCATCTCCTCGAGTGGGGATCGAACCCACAACCAGTCGGTTTTACAGTCACACTTCGTGCCACTGCGCCACCACTGGCCTCAGCACTTCTCTAGATGAGATTTATAAAAAATATATAATAAAAATTTCGTAACTGTGTAGATTGTACGTATCATATTCTAAAATAAAAATATTTATATAATGATCAATGAGATGAAAAGAAAAAAGAATATTTAAATAATACATAATATTCGCATTTAGTTCCACTTGTGCAATAAATATATCGCTGTGCTAAGTAAAACATGTCAACAAATATAAATTAATAGATTCACTTAAAAGAATTATATAAAAGAAATAAAGAAAATATAAAAACGGATTAGACAACATTGGTTTAAATACCTTTTCAATAAATTTGTAGCTTCATTTCTACCAATAGCAATTCCTAAGTCGGCAAAGGCTGAAATAAGTTCTTCCAGGTCAACTTTTCCTGAAAAAGTAAATAAATGAAAGGTGGATATTTCCTTTAGCTACACATATGTCCAGGTTGGTTGGTAGACGGAACAAAATGTCAAAGGCATTCTGTTCCCATTCCCCAAGCTCTGTCCAATTTTCCAGACATTTGTATATTGAGTGGTAGAGTGCCATGTGTTGCTTTGTCTTGTTACCAGAGCATTTAAATTAAGGTAATTAATTTTTCCTTATGGAAATCAAACCTACATCCATCGCGTTTTAGTTAGACACAAAATCAAGTCACTTAGACATAACATATGTTGACTTTGAAATTATACAAAATGTAAGGAAGATAAAAACATATTTTCAAGTTAAGTTACCATACTCACCATCTTTATTTTTATCAAGATGGGAAAACTGCAACCTAAGATTTTTTTCATGCTCTCGGACATAGTGAATGAACTCTGACAATGTAACATCTCCAGCATTCTTTCCACTTTTAGCCAGAAATTTCTGAAATATTACAAATAATATTCTATATTTTTAGACAATTTGGCCAAACTCAATATTGCAGTTTGTCTCGTTACCAGAGAGAGACAGAGTGAGTGAAAGAGGAAATAAAATAGAACTCAATCCCAGTTAGTGTACCACAGTCAACAATGGTCTCCATATAACTTTCATTATTTGCATAAAACTTAAAACTAACCTCTTATATAAAGAAACATAATATCTATAAGTACTTATTATAAAATAATAACTGATCCATGTCTTTACATGGAAGTTAAATCAGAAAAGTGATTACTAGCAAAATTTATTGGTGTAAAAAAACCCAAAACAAGGTTTTTTTTAATTTTTATGTTTGTCTGTGTGTTTGTTCACACTAATCTGAGAAACAACTTAACCAAAATATGTTGTGTGTATGTATGTTTTACGACAATTGATTTAGAAATAAAAAAGTCATAGCAATTTAAAGTAACAACTTTTTTTTACTGGGGAACAAAGTGTCTTAACACTAGGTTCCCTTTGCCTACCCTGTTATGTGCGGGATCCTTTTTTTTTTATTTAAAGGATGTTGCTTTATAAAATGGCTATTTTCCAAAAGAGTTACTTTATACAAGTGTTTTATTTATTGGTTAAATGTTTAGTTTTCAATGATTAAATTTTTTGATATTGTTTGTAAATTAAATATTTGTATGATGATAGAAAAAAAATGGTGTGATGATAAAACACACATAGATTTCAAGATTAAAGATTTTCCAATGTAAGTTGATCTTATGATTATAGAACCAATCATATTAAGGAAATTTTGAAAGATAATGTTATTTTTATTTTTGTAATATGTTGTTATTATCTATACCTACATATACATAAAATTGAAGGGTCTGTCTGTGATTTCAAAGTAACCATGTTTTTTCATAGTTTCATACTATTATTTATATGATAGCAAAACAAAAATAAACAATTGAATAATTCAATAAATTACCAAAAGATTTAAATTACCATTTACTTTGTGCTTTACAGTATAGATAACCATACTAAAATAGTAATTATTTTTTTTAAGCACACTTAAATATATATTCATATTGTTCAAGTGAGGGAAGCCATGCGGGAGCCGCTAGTATAACATAAATCATTTACAGAAGTGAACTTGAACATAAACAAAATGTGAAAAACTAGATATTTCATCCTATTAGGTCTATGGTTATAGTAGCAATAAGAAACACTTATTAAATGGTAGTTTTATGTAACAAAGACCTAATTAAGTTTTCTACCTTGTTTTACATATAATAAATAAAATTTAATTTATATATAATTTTTATTAAGCTCAAAATATATTTTTAAAACTAGGGGTAAAAGTATATTTAGTATAGTTTTATAAAAGATCTTGTATAGCAAGTCCCAGGCAATGCTCTTAGCTAATCCCACCCTCCTTATAAGCACTGTCACACACCCGCATGGTGATACATTAAATACTGTATATAATTATGATTGATATTTATTATATGTTGGTATTATGGAATGATATATTTGTAAGTATTCCTTTATATACTACAATTGTGTACCTAATTACTGATAGATTACATATTTATAGCCTATTAAATTTTTTTATATACAATACAATCCTAAACATACTAATAATTAAACACACTTTAATTATTGATGTATTTAGGATATAATTGATCTGTATGTTCATAATTATAAGTTTTTGAGGTAACAATATATATAATAATTTTCATATATTTTGACATACATAATTTAATTTTAATTCTTGGCCAGTATTTTTTTAATGTCATAGGGGTAAAAAAAAAATTAAAACAAATATCTTATAAAAAAATCATTAATCAAGTTGTCAAATTAATAATAAATAGATCACGTGATTGCAATAAAAGAAAGTTAAATGAAATTAAAGCACCGTTAGAATTATGTTGAAACTATTTTAAATTCTAACCTCTGCATAGCTGCGATTGATGTGCGGGGCCAACTCCTTGAGAGCTACGGATAGATCGTGAATATCAATCTTGCCATTTCCATCCGTGTCTAACTTAGAAAATAATTTTTCTAATCTTTCTTCGTCTTCTTTTGGTAATTCCTCTATTTCCAACGGCGGATGACACTGCACCATGGTGTCTATTGTCAGCGTAAGTACTACTTATTGGAGAACAAGTTATAAAATCTTCGTAGAGCCTTGTGTTAACATACATTACTCCAGCCTAAATTAAATTTACGACCAAATTCATTTTTGCGGATTCCGACTAAACTTTCATTCAAAAGAAATTTTGACAGGTACCTTCTGGCTTCCTACTTGCGTACTGATAGTAATGGTGATGGTGTGAGTTTGCAAAAGTCTAACATAGTTAACACACACAGCGATATATTACGGCACTGCGGCCTGCGCTAATTTTTCTGGTAAAGCAGCGGCATCTATGTTTCAACTGTGAATTCAGGAATTTTTGTCTATTGATGTTTCAAGAGTTCTATTCCTTAACCGCACTAAAAATGCTTATTAGAAATATTAAACACTTTAATAACTAAAAAAGTAAAAAAAGCATTAATTTTTTTTGACAATATTGAAAAATCGCAATACCTTTTTATTTTGAGTAGGTACAAATTAATAAACCATAAACCAAAAAGTTACCACAGAGTACAGAATAGAATCAATTTTAACAGAAAATACTAAAAGTTGACGATACCGGGGGTTTATTAAACAGCCTAAATTTAAATTATAGTACTTGATAAATTAATATATCAATCAGTGTTGTCACTTTTTATTTCGGTGAGAAGCGGGATTTTTGAACATTTTAAGTAATAAAGCGGGATTCTTTCGCCAAAAATGGGACTCTTCAGCTTTTGGCGTAAAAGTCCGTTTAAAAATACATGGTAAACCACAACAATATCGTTTATGTTAAGTGTTTCGTTTTACTATGTATTTATATTTTATATGGGAAATTATTTAAAAAAAGATTTCTCGCAATATGTGGAATAAATCGTAAAAAGCGGGACTATGCATGTCCCTACCGTGACATTTGATTTTTGAGCTAAAAATCGGGACGCCGATAAACTATGTAATCACTGATTATCATGTAAAGTATTTGAAGATTAAAGTTAAACTTAATTTCATTTATTGCGATGAACATTTCGTTTTCATTGGCTATATTTATATCTTATATCAGTTTTATATTTTTCAGTAGTATAACAGACTGCTGTGCTTTTATTGCATTGTTATCTTTTTCATATAATTATAATATTTTAAAATATATTAATTTTTACAGTAAAGTATTATATTTTTTTAAATATCTGTTCTATTTTAGTTAATAATGCAAATTGTTAACGGTCAAAACGGTCCAGCACATGCTGGTTGGAGGTGTGTCCAGCCCGGGGGTATCATCCGGTTGTCCCCTACGACGTCACGTTTTTACCTTGCCTGCCATAGTCAAAGCAATGGTGCCCGGGAAGAAATCGTAGGTTGCTCCCGCGCCCTACTCTGAACAAACCGTTAAGGATGATCACACCACTCAGTCTTGACTCAGCGACGTGCTTTGCAAGGTAGCGCGATTTACGGAAGATTGTAGTCCCGGTGTCTCACGGCCAGTGCCAGTCGAGGTAGGGTATTCGGACGGCTTATATGCAAGTTCGCGATTCCCACATAGCCCGTTTGATTCCCCCCTCGAGCGAGCAGTATGAGCACACACTTTGGTCAGCTTCATGCAACCTCGGCTCAGACCAGGGTCAAAGGACTTCGTGAAACATGACTGAGCTCTCCGCGAGGTCGCAAGTGTGTGGTTACATACTTCGCACTGTGATTAACTTCGGATAGTAAGTAGTACTTCGACAAGGAACTCCATGACTATGGTGGGCGTTTAATACAATATAAGGCTTTAACGCCACGTAAGCCTCCTAAAAGTAAATAAATATTCTAAAGGTCCGACTATGTGTGTCTGATTAGCAAAACTTGTAAACATAACTGTTGTCAACAAAATGAAAAACATATACATTAAATTAAAATTAAAATTATTATTATTTTTTTTTCTATCAAATTGTATATCTCAGGCTAGGCCTGGTTATATGAATCAGCACGGGTATGTATGTACCAAGTGCTGAATAAGTTCTGGCTGTCTTAATTAAAAATTTATTGTAACTGCATCACCATCTGAATTAAACTGTAAGAATTTTCTAACTATTCTACATGTATTTAGGATAGCTGCTTTTTTCAGCCCCCGGGCTGGGTAAGTAAATTTAGGTAAATCAAGAATATTTAAAAATTAAGCAAAGCTTTCGGAACTACACCTGTTGTTGATATCACTATTGGAACGATTGTAACGTTGTCCATTTTCCATACTCTTTTGATTTCTTGTTGTAATTTTGTATATTTCCGAATCTTTTCACTTATTGTCGATTGTAAATTATTAGTGTTGGGTACTGCAATATCTATTAAGTATGTATGTTTATTATTCTTATCTACGAATGTTATATCTGGTCTGTTATTGTATATACTTAGTGTGATCCGTTAAAATGGTTCGGTCATAATATAACGTGTAACTTCGATTTTCTAAAACTGTTCGAGGTGTATATTTGTAGTATGGTGTATGTGGATCGGACTTAAGCTTAAATTTTAAAACTAATTTCTGGTGTATAATGTTAACAAATTGGTTATGTCTGTGTGTGTAATCGTTTTGTGTTAATGAACAATATATCTCCTGTAGTTTTTTGTTGTAATAATTTGATCCTAGATCGCTAACATGAAGCCTTCTGTTTCTGGAAATAGTCCACCTAAGCTTAGTCATTTGTTGGACGCGTCTTTATCAACGTGTAATTGTTCTAAATCATTCGGATGTCTGCCAAGGAGCTCTTTCTTTTTCCAATTGCTATTTTTTTCCTAAATTCTATCTTTTTTATTAATTGATTCAGTGCTTTCTTTTTAAAGGTTTAATGGTGTAAAGTTGTTGTCTATTGCAATTATAGTTTCCTGTAATTTGCTTTCATTTTTTTATGATAGAAAAATTGTTTTAAATTAAGATGTTGTTTGTTGTGTAAATACGTACGTACGTATATTATTTTTATTATTTTATTATTATCTCCATATATAATAAAAGGATAGAAAAGTCAATTCTGTACATGAAAGATATAAAAAAATAAAAATTAGGTCGGTTAATATGTCGATTATAGAACCTAAAAAACCACTCAGCAGAATTCTTGTCTGTCTGTCTGTCTGTCTGTCTGTCTGTCGGTTTGTTTGTGCGTCAATCACGCAAAAACTACCTGACAGAAATTGATGAATTTTTGCATGGTGTTAGCCTAGGGCGTCAAGGTACATTTTTTTGGGTTTCATTCCGAATTTCATGATAGTTTTCTTTAAAAAAAATAAAAACTGAAAAATATAAATTACCTAAAATATCGATAACTACTGTATGAAATTAAATTAATTTTGGCATGGTAATAGTTCAAAGCCTAATGTCACTTATAGGATAGTTTTTATCATGGAGTATAAAGAATTTTTTGTAGAAAAAATTACATAATTATATTTTTTAATAAAAAAAATCGACTTCTTCAAATTCAACCGGATTTCACACTCTGAACTTAACTAAACTTTCACCAAACTACCCCTTATATGTACCCTTTCTAATAAAAAAAGAATCATTAAAATCGGTTGAATTGATATTGACTTATACGTTCATTTGTCGCGCATATACTTAATGTAAATTTGAGATTTATATGATTTTCTCATAGATACCATTGTTGGATATAAACTAAATTAAAATAAGACTACACGGGAGGCATTAGCTTTCAAATAAAAAAAGAATCATTAAAATCGGTTCATACAATCAAAAGTTCTAAGGTAACAAGGCTAAAAATACAGCCCAATTGATGACCCCTTTTAAGAAGTCGGTTAATAGTAATCTGACATAATTAAATTACGACTATTTCATTTAACCACATTTTAAAAGAAGAAAGTAAATTGAGGCCGTTCGTTGCACAGGGGCACAAAGTGTAACTGTTGTGGGTTCGATGACCACGCAAGGAAACGAAATATTTATTTAAATTTATATTTCCATTTCATCGCTCTGGTGTCGAGGTAAAGTGCGGCGTTGAGTTTCACTACTCAGCACGCAATGCCTACAGAATTCCGAGAAAAGTAGGGAACAGAGTGCACACTAGGTGTCCTACGCCTACTCTGCTGTGTGCGGGATACAGCGGGAAGCTAAAAAAAGAAGTATAATCAATATTTGTTCAGTCTACCATAATTATTATTTTAAACGTCAACGTTGGTGATATTAACAAACATAATAAAGTAGGTATATTTTACGGAATTAGCTCATATGGCGATGTGTAGAATAAAAAGTATATGTATTTGGAAAGTAAATTCTGATTGTGAGTTCATAGTTTATAAAAGTTTATATTGTGTTTAGATGGATCACGTGGTGATGTCAATACGTTTTAATGTCATCTTATGTTATCTGTTAAAATAGCGTGAAGCTGATTAAACTTAGTGTTATATTCAAAAGAAATTAATTGTATGTAATACATAATATGTAATTTATTAATACGTTTCAAGTATGAAAAAAAGAAAAAATGCAATATAATTGCATTTGTGTTTCCTTCCTATATTTTGTATTTCTATTATTTATATCGATATATCAGGAACGTAAATGCGGGAACAGAGTTGCATGCCATTTTAGTACAGAGTAACCTCTAAAAAATGTATTAACTAAACTGAATAAAAAGAATGTGTGATTCCTCTATACAATATATTATTCTATATTATACATAAAACAGGTTAAAACAGTGCATATGAAGGTCCTCCTGTAGTATAACTATTTTCAATTACTATCAACACTACATTGTCGATACTAATGTGGTATTACAATATGAATGAAATTTTTCCGCCATTATGATGACATAGACAATTTTTTTAATTTGGAAAAATAATATATTAACTATAAGAACGTTGGTAGTTTTTTAAAAGGAATTCTTATAGAATAAAAAATTGCCTAAACTATGCTTCTTCGCAAGTGGTTGTAATAACTATTGGTATCAATTTTCCAAAAAATCACTATAAATATTAAATATGCTCAATTATACAGAGTTTTTTTGTTAGGACCACTTTAAATGAAACCACAGTTTAACTACTCTATAAAAGCCTATTACATATTAAATTAAAAACCCGAAAATAAAAAAGTTATTTTTTCAAACAAAATCTCCATATATAATAAAAGGATAGAAAAGTCAATTCTGTACATGAAAGATATAAAAAAAATAAAAATAAGGTCGGTTAATATGTCGATAAAAAATTAATATGTTTAAAGTTAATATGTCGACTAAAACTTGACGCTATGACGGTACAGTTGAGAGAACTGAGATTTCTGGTTGTAGCACTAGTTATATTTTAATTAGGTTAAATTCCCACTAAGTGGAAGAATATATTTATTTTTCTACCCGTAAAAACAAACGAAGCGAAGCCTTGTGTTCCGCTATACTATCTAAAGAAATTGGAAAGTGCAAAATTGAGTAAGTGCACCACTATCTTATTTGAAATTCTTTCTTCTCTCCATTATAAATTTTCATAGGATTGAAATGTAATAGTGACGTCTTTGAACAATAGTATATGTTCATAACTGTTAAAGTTAATTATCGAACAAATGGTTTACAACTCTGATGATACAAAGACATTCTGCTTCAGCTGATAATTTAATTAAAATGTCTACCGGATGATCAATTAGCCTGCAGTTTACGTTTTAATTGTTATTATGTATGATGTTACGTAACGTTTCTTTACGTTTATTTATTTATATACATATTACATTTAATGAATTAAATATATTTTATAAAAGGTTCACATATGTGATAACATGTTCACACATGTGGTCCACACACGTGACCACATATTCACACATGTGGTCCACATATGTGACCACATGATCACACATGTAATCTTCATATGTGACTACATATCACACATGTGGTCTACATATGTGACAACATATCACATATGCGATCTGCACATGTGAATACTTACTCACACATGTGGTTCACATATATGACCACACGATACCACATGTGGTCCACATATGTGAAAACAAATTCTCACGTGTGGTCCACATGAAAGACCACATATTCACACATGTGGTCCACATATGTGACCACATTTTCCCACATGTAATCCACATACGCGACCACATATTCACACATGTGGTCCACATATGTGTCCACAAATTCTCACATGTGGTCCACATGAAAGACCACATATTCACACATGTGGTCCACATATGGGACCATATATTTACACATGTGGTCCACATATGTGACCACAAATTCCCACATGTGGTCCACATATGTGACCACATTTTCCCACATGTGGTCCACATACGCGACCACGTATTCACACATGTGGTCCACATATGTGACCACACATTCTCACATGTGGTCCACATGAAAGACCACATATTCACACATGTGGTTCACATATATGACCACACGATGCCACATGTGGTCCACATATGTGACCACATGTTCACATATATGGTCCACATATGCGAGCACACATACACACATGTGGTCCACACACGTGACCACATATTCACACATGTGGTCCACACACGTGACCACATATTCACACATGTGGTCCACATATGTGACCACATGATCACACATGTAATCTTCATATGTGACTACATATCACACATGTGGTCTACATATGTGACAACATATCACACATGCGATCTGCACATGTGAATACTTACTCACACATGTGGTTCACATATATGACCACACGATGCCACATGTGGTCCACATATGTGACCACATGTTCACATATGTGGTCCACATATGCGAGCACATATACACACATGTGGTCCACACACGCGACCACATATTCACACATGTGGTCCACATATGTGACCACAAATTCTCACGTGTGGTTCACATGAAAGACCACATATTCACACATGTGGTCCACATATGTGACCACATTTTCCCACATGTAATCCACATACGCGACCACATATTTACACATGTGGTCCACATATGTGACCACAAATTCCCACATGTGGTCCACATATGTGACCACATTTTCCCACATGTGGTCCACATACGCGACCACGTATTCACACATGTGGTCCACATATGTGACCACACATTCTCACATGTGGTCCACATGAAAGACCACATATTCACACATGTGGTTCACATATATGACCACACGATGCCACATGTGGTCCACATATGTGACCACATGTTCACATATGTGGTCCACATATGCGAGCACACATACACACATGTGGTCCACACACGTGACCACATATTCACACATGTGGTCCACATATGTGACCACATGATCACCCATGTAATCTTCATATGTGACTACATATCACACATGTGGTCCACATATGTGACCACATTTTCCCACATGTGGTCCACATACGCGACCACATATTCACACATGTGGTCCACATATGTGACCACAAATTCTCACGTGTGGTCCATATGAAAGACCACATATTCACACATGTGGTCCACATATGTGACCACATTTTCCCACATGTAATCCACATACGCGACCACATATTCACACATGTGGTCCACATATGTGTCCACAAATTCTCACATGTGGTCCACATGAAAGACCACATATTCACACATGTGGTCCACATATGGGACCATATATTTACACATGTGGTCCACATATGTGACCACAAATTCTCACATGTGGTCCACATATGTGACCACATTTTCCCACATGTGGTCCACATACGCGACCACGTATTCACACATGTGGTCCACATATGTGACCACACATTCTCACATGTGGTCCACATGAAAGACCACATATTCACACATGTGGTCCACATACGTGAGCACATATTAACACATGTCGTCCACATATGTGACCACATATTCACACATGTGGTCCACATATGTGACTACATATTCACACATGTGATCTATATATGTGACTACACATTCACATAAAAAATTTTTTACTACACGAATAAACTTCAATAAAAGTTTTATAATTTAAAAAAGTTTATTTTTTATGTAGGCTGTCTCCTATCTGAAGTGTAGTTAAATGGAAAAACTAGGAGGACCAGTGTGTGTGTCAGTGATGACCTATTGCGTTGAGAGACAAGGTCCTTCATCCTTAGCCTCATTCGCAGGCTCCAAGTCAGCTATGGAGACAGCTATTTCTCTAAGCTACTGAATTAGAAACGATGGTACGACGAAAGAAGGTTACCGACACATTGTTTCGGTAAATGAGCGATGTATAAATGCACTTTGTCACGAAAGGTATTTTAAATTTGTATTGAAACGAACTGAAAATTCAAAAATTAAAAGGAGTTATAAAATGTAATTTATCACATGAATTCACAAAACAATCTATACCTATTTTTTTTTTTAAGAATTAAAAAAATGATGTTAGTTTTGTCTTGCCTGACCTTGTCGCACTCATTATCTTATTAATGTGATTAATCTCCTCTCCATATATAATAAAAGGATAGAAAAGTCAATTCTGTACATGAAAGATATAAAAAAAATAAAAATTAGGTCGGTTAATATGTCGATTATAGAACCTAAAAAACCACTCAGCAGAATTCTTGTCTGTCTGTCTGTCTGTCTGTCTGTCTGTCTGTCTGTCTGTCGGTTTGTTTGTGCGTCAATCACGCAAAAACTACCTGACAGAAATTGATGAATTTTTGCATGGTGTTAGCCTAGGGCCTCAAGGTACATTTTTTTTGGGTTTCATTCCGAATTTCATGATAGTTTTCTTTAAAAAACATAAAAACTGAAAAATATAAATTACTTAAAATACCGATAACTACTGTATGAAATAAAATTAATTTTGGCATGGCAATAGTTCAAAGCCTAATGCCACTTATAGGATAGTTTTTATCATGAAGTATAAAGATTTTTTTGTAGAAAAAATTAAATAATTATATTTTTTAATAAAAAAAATCGACTTCTTCAATTTCAACCGGATTTCACACTCTGAACTTAACTAAACTTTCACCAAACTACCCCTTATATGTACCCTTTCTAATAAAAAAAGAATCATTAAAATCGGTTGAATTCATATTGACTTATGCGTTCATTTGTCGCGCATATACTTAATGTAAATTTGAGATTTATATGATTTTCTCATAGATACCATTATTGGATATAAACTTAATTAAAATAAGACTACACGGGAGGCATTAGCTTTCAAATAAAAAAAGAATCATTAAAATCGGTTCATACAATCAAAAGTTCTAAGGTAACAAGGATAAAAAATACAGTCCAATTTATGACCCCTCTTAAGAAGTCGGTTAATAGTAATCTGACATAATTAAATTACGACTATTTCATTTAACCACATTTTAAAAGAAGAAAGTAAATTGAGGCCGTTCGTTGCACAGGGGCACAAAGTGTAACTGTTGTGGGTTCGATGACCACGCAAGGAAACGAAATATTTATTTAAATTTATATTTCCATTTCATCGCTCTGGTGTCGAGGTAAAGTGCGGCGTTGAGTTTCACTACTCAGCACGCAATGCCTACAGAATTTCGAGAAAAGTAGGGAACAGAGTGTCTTAACACTAGGTGTCCTACGCCTACTCTGCTGTGTGCGGGATACAGCGTGAAGCTAAAAAAAGAAGTATAATCAATATTTGTTCAGTCTACCATAATTATTATTTTAAACGTCAACGTTGGTGATATTAACAAACATAATAAAGTAGGTATATTTTACGGAATTAGCTCATATGGCGATGTGTAGAATAAAAAGTATATGTATTTGGAAAGTAAATTCTGATTGTGAGTTCATAGTTTATAAAAGTTTATATTGTGTTTAGATGGATCACGTGGTGATGTCAATACGTTTTAATGTCATCTTATGTTATCTGTTAAAATAGTATAATTAGTATAATTTATTAATACGTTTCAAGTATGAAAAAAAGAAAAAATGCAATATAATTGCATTTGTGTTTCCTTCCTATATTTTGTATTTCTATTATTTATATCGATATATCAGGAACGTAAATGCGGGAACAGAGTTGCATGCCATTTTAGTACAGAGTAACCTCTAAAAAATGTATTTACTAAACTGAATAAAAAGAATGTGTGATTCCTCTATACAATATATTATTCTATATTATACATAAAACAGGTTAAAAGGTATCCTCCTGTAGTATAACTATTTTCAATTACTATCAACACTACATTGTCGATACTAATGTGGTATTACAATACATTTTGAATATTTTTCCGCCATTATGATGACATAGACAATTTTTTTAATTTGAAAAAATAATATATTAACTATAAGAACGTTGGTAGTTTTTCAAAAGGTATAAGAATAAAAAATTGCCTAAACTATGCTTCTTCGCAAGTGGTTGTAATAACTATTGGTATCAATTTTCCAAAAAATCACTATAAATATTAAATATGCTCAATTATACAGAGTTTTTTTGTTAGGACCACTTTAAATGAAACCACAGTTTAACTACTCTATAAAAGCCTATTACATATTAAATTAAAAACCCTAAAATAAAAAAGTTATTTTTTCAAACAAAATAAATAATAAAATTATCTTTGTAAAATAAAATACAATTTGTCAAGAACGACGCACGCACACATAAACCTATCAAAGAGAAACCGCCGCATACGCGAACTGGTTGTGGGTTCGATCCCCACTCGAGATGAAATATTTACTTAAATTTACATTTCCATTTCTTCGCTCTGGTGTCGAGGTTAAGCGCGGCGTTGCGTTCTGCCACTCAACACGCAATGCGTCCAGAATTCGGTAGAAAGTGGGGAACGGAGTGTCTTAATACTAGGTTCTTCCCTCTGACTAGCATGAAACTGCTTAAAATAAAACTAATACTTAATATTTAAGGGCAGTTTGCCAGAATACAAACAAAAAAGTATTTAAATCGGTTAAGCCGTTTCTGAGATTATCGTGAAGAAACGCACATATGGTAAGTATCGGTAAGTTGTGTTTTTATTTCAAACATTCAATTGAAGATTCTTATGGGAGGTAGGAAAATGCGACCTAAAGTTTTAACAACTTTCTCATAAAAAATCTTCATTACATTGCACACATACATTATAAGTATATCAAAACACGAACATAATTCAGTGTGTTAAGTAAATAATTCTGTGGTTTAAGCGGGCGAAGCCGCGAGCGGGTCGCTAGTTATTAATTAAAATTATTTTAGCACAGTCAATCTGAGTAATCGATAATTTTTACGTATTGACTATTGACTATTTTCATTTAATATATTTATTTTAATTAATATATGTTAATAAAAGAACTCAGCACGAGGAAACACAAATATAGATGTGCTTTTAACTTTTAAGATACAGGGTAAAATCTCGCTTGTATCTGTCAATTAAATAGATTTCAGATTAACTACATATAGCCTGTGCTATGATAGCTTTACATCAAAGTATTTGTACTCAATAAATGTTTAAAAACTTAAAAGTAATACTCTTTTAAGTTCCAAAAAACAATTATTACACCAAGAATAATAATAGGAGATACTACTCCGGTACAATGTAAGCGGGCCCTTGCTGCAGGCTGTTAGCAATAGTTAGTTAGTTAGTATCGGACTGAAAGTAGGTGAGCTGAATGTAAATAGAATGTTGTACACAGATGATGCAGTGTTCATTGCCTTATCGGAATGTGAGTTGCAGACCCTAGTGACCACTCTGAAAGAAGAGTAAAAATAATTGTCTAAGACATGGGTTGATCTTGACAAATACAATATAAAAGGTACTGTGTTGTATGCAAATATCGTAGCGTTTGGTGCTCCGTACTCCCTAAGTACCCCGTTAGGAATACAGCCTGTGTACAGTTTTTAGTTAAGAATGTTTAAAATACACATTTTATCATATCTTAGTTAGACTCGTTGATAGAAGAAAAAAGTGTTTTCAGAAGACTTCAAATTTTAATGTATGTATTTAAAAAAATACAAAATATGTGATTTATTTTAAGTACAATCCACGAGGTCTAAGTTGAGCTCTATACTACTACGACTGTTCATAATATAATATAGTATAGGCCCGTAGACGTCGTCCGTCAGGCGCCTCTCTTTTGCTTGCCACCTAACTGGATTATACTTCTTTTTGACAATCTGCCTTATTTTTAATTTTTTTTTACTCTGAAGTAATTAAAATATTATTTTAAAATTTTTATTTTTTGTTTAATTTTGTAAATATAGATATAGTTCTGAAGTCGGCCTATTTTAGTTTATCAAATAACATTTAACTATTTTGTTTACTAAATAAGTTGATAATTAATCCCAATAACTGCATAAATATTTATAACATTTCTTTAGAGGTACAGCCGAACCTACGTGCTCGTAATAAATTCAAAAAACATACAGGAATTACTATTATTATTATATAAGTGTATGCAATGTATCTGGCACAAATATAATAGACTGTCACCCTATTATATTTCATTAAAATCACTTAATAATCGGTCCATCTTTTGATAAGTGAGTTTTAATACTTTATAAGTATCCCCGTCCCTCTTTTTTCATTGTGTTATAAAGTGAACGAGAAGGACGCAAACTACAAATTTGTCAAAATTCGAGGTAACCTTCATGGAGCTTCAACCAATAAATCCGTAGGGATGGCATTGCTATTATGTCAAAATGACAATACACAAATTGACTGACGTGACCGAAAGACTAAACTTTAAAAGTTAATGCGGGTAGACGCTAGTAGTTCGTTCTCATCGCAAAGTCAATTCTATATATATAAAAATAGGGCAAAAACTCCAAAAATTATATATAGTTATCCGATTATAGGAATATAGACTCAACTACGTTGCCTTAACGTTTAATATCATAATAGCATTTGTAAAGAATTGCTATCAAAACAACCTAAGTAAAAAAAATGAATGGGGGTGAACAAAAGCTCATAAAAGTTGGAGATTAATCGAGGATTTAAGCACAATATAAACGAAGCGCACACATGTCACGGCTCACGGTATACGTATTGACGTACGTTATGGTCTTGTTTGTCGATGACAACAGAACTGAGGGTAAAATCATTATTATAAGTAACGTTTCTGATGTTATAGACAACTCTAAAACAACTTAATTATAAAAAAAACTCCGATCTTTTAATTTAGTATTAAATAAAAAAATAAAAAGTAAAAAAAAAAATCACGTATCTATCTCTACGAAGTAGTAGAAATATAAATTTAAATAAATATTTAATTTCGTCGAGTAGGGATCGAATCTACAACCAGTCGTTTTGAGTTACACTTTGTGCCCCTGCGCCACGACTGGCCTTTTTTAAATAAAAAATATACATTATTATTATTTAATAGGAATTTTTACTATTCAAATTTAAATTTTTAGTTCACAAAATATTTAAATTTGTACTTACTTATTTCTAAAAAAAAAGTGCAGCAGTTTTTCTCAATCATTTTTTGTTATATAGAGTTATTGGAAGATCGTTATTTTTTACCACATAGCATCGTCCGACGTGTACCGTTTATCTAAAATCATATTTATTTTGTGTATCTTTTCACCGACAATTCATGTTTTTGAATTTTCCAATCTATGCTCAGCTTACTGAAACGTTTACCTTAAACTATTTAAATATTACATATTATTTTTATAGGATTCTTGTTTCTAATATTTTTTTTCGAAAACTTTAAAATTATATACCAAGCTTTCAATTGATTTTTTCATAAAACTGCTTACCAAAAAATCTTTGGACCAAACATTTTACATGAAACTCAATAAGCCGGATTAGTCGTATTGTTGTATATTTGGTATCATACATTTTTTTAAAGCCGACGAACACTTTGCAGACAGACTTTGCTTTCTTCAGACTGATCTGAGGTGACAGTACAAAATACAGTATAAAATAATAATATTTTTAAATGCTTCAAAAAATATAATGTTATAAATTTTTGAGTGAACGTTTTCAAACTTTCAAAAAATACCTTACAATATTTAAGAAGCGCAGCTTCATATTACATAATTTAATGTAGAATACATACATGCAGCAGTTGTTGAAAATACACGCAAATTACATTTTGTCGATATCATTTTAATGCGTGAATATAATACTACTTTAGACCAGTGTTTCCAAATCTTCTTTGTGCCATGCCCCCACCTTTCTAAAATTTTTAATGCTATTATAAAAACGAAATCAAATACTTGTCAATTATATCCAATGTATATGAGTATTAAATCAACGAACTATTACAACAGTTTTGATGGACACTTATTTCAAATTAACACCAACTGAATGATGTGAAACACTATGTTCGTTGCGATGGGACCGTGCTCTCCTTGAAGACTCCAATCACCCATTTGATATTTTGATCTCGTAAAACAAAATTATACCTAATAAATATTTACGGAAATTATTTAAGAATTTTCCTTTTTTGTTAAATTTGGCACCGATGACCTATAACCAGTTTCGGCCCATTATATGCTTTGCATATAATGGGCCGAAACGAAAGGGTTAAAGTTGTACAGAGTTCATTTTTAAGTAGCCCCCCTTAACTACCAAATTGCCCCCCAGTTAGGCGTGGGCCCCACGTTGGGAAACACTACTTTACACTAAACTATATGGCGCAAAAAAAGCAAGTAAAGACTTCCGTTATCATGTGTCAATTTGTATATCGATATATGTCAACAGTCACTATGGATACCAGTCACCGAGTGTAGAAAAGGAATGAAGCTTTAATAAACAAACCTACTAAGATTTAATAAAAAAAATTATTGTTTAGACACTAATAAATCTTTATTTAAAAGCTTAAACAAAAAAAATAGTAAATTTTACAATTCCTTTACTGTAAGTACTTATTTGTAAGATTTTATTTGTAGTTCATATTGTGAAGTTTGACAAGCAATGGTTTATAAATGACTATTAATATGCTTGTAATAACACTCATAAATCTCTTTCTCTCATAGATTTTAATGTGTTATTCTAATTATTACATTTCTAGAAGTAACAAAAACTACATTTTGTAAAATGCCATGCTTAAACGATTAATAAATACGCACAAGCAAAAAACATTGATAAATTCATATATTTATACGTTGGATCTTTGACCTATCTAAAGTAGAAAAGATTTGATATTTTTATAGTTACAAGTAGTAGTTAAGAAAACCATTAGGTATGTAGGGTAATGGCACCAATAACTAAACGACAAGCACTAATGATCCGACATCTTTTCTTTCCGCTGACATTAAACACCACATAAAAAAAATCCGCCATTTTGATTAAAGATGGCGAATTGAAAATTTGTAGTTAAAAAGTTCGGAGTTAGCTTATTTTTGTCGAAATAACAAATGTCAATTACTGATTTAATTTATGTAGATTTTTCTACAGATATCGGTAACAATTACTTTAAAGAATAAAACTACCCGCTCTAATAATTCGCCAGAGCCAAGAAAATAAGAAAAGCTAAAAAAATATTCTCGAATTATCCTTTGTGACATAATCAAATCTAATTAAACATTGATTAAATATATATATTTTTATTTTAAATCAGTTTCAATGTCAATTCATCAATAAATACAATAAATATTCAGCCTGCATACATTCTGTCTCAGTCGATTATATTACATACTTGTTGATTTCTAGGACTTTTGATTAATACAAATGTTATGCGATTTTAATATACAAATTAAGTTAAAATATCAAAAAATGTGCGATTAATTAATAATTAAAAACAATAATTGTCGATTACTGGTGTCATTACCGAAAATAATTTGTTATAGTGTAGATATCTATCGATAAAATCGATATCGATTGGAATTAATTAAACCAAGAATTCAAAAGTAAGAAATTATTTCAGTTTATTTCTTATTTACAATTTGCAAAATAATGTACCTATTATAAGAGATCGAAATTATTTATACAGTATATTATATTTAGTTGTTATATATGCATGTCGTATACCTATATTTAATAATAATTATACATTAGAAACAAGAGAAGGTTAAAAATGTAGCATGTAATTTTTTTATACAAATAAATATTAAATCAGCTTCACACTGTGTTAAGACACTACGTTCCCCATTTTTCGCCGATTTTTTGACACATTGCGTGTTGAATGGCGTAACTCAACGCCTGGCTTTTGCTTTGGTGCCAGAGCGAAGAAATGAAAATATTAATAAATAATAATTCATTCCCCCGAGTGAGGATCTAACCCACAATCGTCGCGTTACAGTCACATCCTTGTGCCTCAGCGCCACGACGGCCTCAAAAATAAATTAATTTTCACAAAAAATTATTCTACGATACAATAAATTACAGTCACATAATAATCTTATTATAAAATAGCACCTATGCTTAGTTTAGTTAATTACACTTCACATATAGTTATTAACTAAGCGAATGTAGATAGTAAACGCCATATCAATTTTGACTAGATCTACATATAAGCAAAAAAATAAATAATAATACGACTGATGTAAATTATTTTGACTACCTCGATTTGCTATCATTTTTATCACATTACATTCATTTTCTCATTACGTATGCCACTAAACACAATTAATGAACTTTTGTTAATTTTTATTGAATACTAAGAAATCTCTTTACCGCTTCTATACATATCGCTGATTATCCTTTCAATAGGAATATCGCCAATTGTAGCGCGAAAAAATAATTCCACAATTGTAGCACCAGAAATTCTTCTTACAATAGACAACACTTGGAGCAGCTGGCTTGAACGAGTGACGTCAAGAGGATACATGCGCGATGTATACTGTGTACAATAAATATCAAATTAAATTTTATAAAATATGTGCATCTTAGATATAATTAAATAAAGTAATTTAAACCCATAAAAAACAATACGCTAATACAATATTTTATACCTCATTAAGCACTACTTGTGAGTGATCCTGCAAGGCAGCAACTGCAGGAAGATCTTGAAGTTTTTTCATTTCCACATTCGCTTGGCATGGACTTCCTATATTTGGTTTATCCGTAAAGCTTGTTTTAAAAAGAACTATCGCTCGAAGGCAGGCATATTCATTGCTATCTGGACGATATTTAAAAAATTCAGCTAAAGCTGTTTGAAAATCGTCTATTTCTTTAGAATCTATTTTTACTTTTTTTGTATTTAATAAAACTTTTAAATCTAGAGGATATAAGAATTGTGCTGACCCAATTATAAAAAGATCTCGCCATGATTCTTCAAGTAATAATAGTCTGTCGGAAAGAGATAATGATGCAAAAGCAGGGACGTTTTTTGCCCACTTTACATTCATAAATAATAATCTAGCAGCAGCTTCGCACATCGCTTCTGGATCAGTGGGACTAAGAAGAGGAGATGTAATAGTAGGATTACATGGTATTTTTAGGTGGCAAGATGACAATGGGGAAGTCAATAAACTAAATCTGTTGTAAGAATGGTACGCGTGGAATAGTGGTACCGGAGGTGGAGGTGGAAGCAAGTTATGCTTAGGAATAGCTAAATCTAGAGCTGGTGGTGGTAAAGAAATCTCGGTTGACGGAATCGCAGGATCTTTCATGAACAACGCCATTTGTCGCCGTATTGTTGAATTTCTAGGACCTCTTTCATGTTGCACCGCTATAAAAATATATTTTGCAAATATTATATAGTTATAAAATACAACAATAATTTACAATTAGATGTATTGATTGTACTGACCGTCCTTGTTCATGCCAGCATCGAGGCATTTGGTTAAGCGACAAGCACGACATTGATTTCGATGGGCTTTGTCCACCAGGCAAGCCCCAGGATTTCTTGCCTTACAAGCATAGCGGCGGTCGCGCCGTACTGATCGCTTGAAAAATCCAGCACAGCCGTCGCAGGCAAACACCCCATAATGCTTCCCCGAAGAGTGATCACGACACACCGCACACGGGACGTCGTACAAAATACGACCTGTTAAAATATTAGGAAATTAGAACTATTGGACTTAATAAGATATAGCAGTGCTTGTGAATTTCAAATTAATGCATATTTTTAGAAGTTTTTTAAGCTAGCTTTTATTTACCTATGGAACTCAGTACATAAGAGTCTACATCGTGCCTCCATGGTATCAATGAATCTATTTCTTGTCTCATTTGAAATAGTTTATAATAAATATACTTTTACCACAAGATTAATTTAATTTTTTATCCCCACTATAATAAGATATGTGCTAAGGGAATTTATTTCGTTGACACAAATTGATTAACACAAAAGTGTTGACATATTAGGATGTAACATTCTACAGTTATTGAAATAGGGTCGGGTTTAAGACTCCGCCCTGGGTAGGGCGAACCCCAACAAGTCATTCATCATTTGCGTTACGTTTGTGACGTCTTTTTTTTATTTTACTTGATTTATACGTTTATCGCAAGTATCTGCTTATATAATGTTTTAATGTTTTTCGATGCGTTATTTATTATGTATTTGTTTTTACTTATAGATTATAAATTAGTACATCTATATAATTTGAAATTGAACATTACCATGTTCATTTACATACTTTCAAACAAATACTACATGCAAATAACAAATAAGCTAAAATGAAATGATAAAAGAAATGGAACAAAGAACAACAACATATAGGTAAATATAAATAAATTTAAGCAATCGCCGAAAAATAATAAAGTTAGATACATATATGTAAACATACTCGGTTTCTATAAAACTATGCAAATTCCGTAAACAAAAACTGAGACCATCACAAAAAAAAAACTCCGATAACTAGTGAATATTAGTGTTTAATTCATTTCTACTACAACTCATCCATAGAATGAAAGAAATAAGTTAAAAAAAATCATACATTTTAATCTGCTTTGTTCATCTATCCTGAACGCGATCCCACGGCACAACAAACCGTTTAATGCGAGCAGATAATATGGGTATATTAATACACCTCCAAACACGGCTATAGTCGAAAAGGCACAAAGGCACTTCTATACAATAAGGCATTCCAAATAAAACGGTGCACATGAATACGTACACTTGCGAGGCAGGAAACGCGGTGTCGAATATAAGATGGTGAAAAAAGATTCAGAAAACTCTTCACTATAGACAATGGGAAGGACAAAAGCCAAGAAGTGGAGAAGTGGGGCCTGGGAACAATTTGTCGCTCAATAAAAAGATTATTAACGATACTACAATATCCATAGTGACACACACACACACACACACATCACGGAAATAATTTCGACCTATTATATATGCAATTGTTAAAAAAATACTACTATAATTTTATATTTGTTTGTTTGGTTCGCTTCACGCTGTATCCCGCACACAGCAGGGTAGGCAGAGGAAACCTAGCGTTAATACATTCCGTTACCTATTTTACGCCGATTTCTGGAGGCATTGCGTATTGAGTGGCGGAAATCAACAATCAGAGCGAATAAATGAAAATATTAAATATTTCATTATCTCGATTAAAAATCGAACCAGAACCTATCGCGTTTACAGTCACACAAACGCTTCTGCCCCTGCGCCACGACAATTTTAACTGGCAATTTTATTTTTAATGTAAATTAAAGTGGTGCATTTTGCTATCACAAGCTGTGTTTAGCACTTATTTTGTTGTTATTGTTTAACGATGGCTATCACCCCGTGAGAGCGATCACCTGTACTGGAGCATCGCGTGACATATACCTCGCCTCCGCGCGGGGTCAGATGGGACTGACTATTAATTAATAGTGATAGGAAGCGGGATCCGGGGCCTCTAAAGTTATTAGTGCAATATACTACATTTTTATATTTCCCACGTGAATTCGTAATTTTTTTTTTTTTATAAATGTTAGGTCTTGAAACAATACAATATATAATGTAATATACGTTTTCGTATTTATTTGTTGTTATGTTACTATCAAATCTATTATAAATATATTTATAAATTTAGAATAAAATTATATATTGATTTAATTATTTTTTTTAAAAAATCTATTAATATATTTATTCATAAATCAAATAAAATAATAAGTATGGTAGACTAAATAAAATAATAATAACTTTTTTATTAACTCAATAATGTTAAATGTTCTATGTACTGATAGATTGCTAAATAAACAATTTATAAAACAGATGTATTGAGAAATGACAAGCACACTAATATGAAAATTGGATCGCTGACGCACGGATCATTTTGGGAAAGTGGCCAGTATCGTTATCAGACTAATTTGCGGAGGGTCCGCGGTGAGAGTGGAGGCAGATGCGCCCGCGCTCGTGGGAACATCAAATTAGCTGTGACATGTCATCTCGTTAAAATACACATTACTAACGTTTGTTAAATTTGACGTAATGTTACCTGTTCGATGCTCATAAAAAAAGTAGGTAATTACTTACTGGAAGAAGCCGGCAGCGATTGCATTTCCATTTTTTTTTAAATTTTATATTTTCATTATCTGAAACAAAATACAAACTTAATATTAACATTTTTTTTTTAAATATATAAAATTTGTAACGCATCACTGTAATTAGTCTTCATGAGAAATATTTTTAAAATCTATATTTATTTGGTGAAATAATACATGAATAATTTTTATACAATGAAATAATATTAATATCTTTAACAAATATTTTTCACACACTCTGTTCCATGCGAAATAAAATTTCAAGTACCGCGCCATCCCTTGCGGTTTTTAAGAGCTCTCAAAAATCATATACAAAGTATAAAGAAAAGAAAAAGAAAACGGAATAATCGCAACAAATGTACGAAAATAATGAACTATTGTTCTTGCGAGCAAACTGACATCTTTTTGGCATAAAGCTGAGTGCTACTCGTAATTTTGTTCATGATTATTATATTGTTCTAGTGGCTACTTGATAAACTAAACGGCTTTTACCCCGAGCGCTATAGAGTGGTTAACATTTAATTATTTAAAGCACTTGCAGTTTTACCAACGCGGCATATTATACATATTTGTGGGAAATATATTCAATATAATAACATTAAAATATATTTTTTCTATATGTAATGTTAGAAATCAAATAAATAATATATGTATATAATATGCGTAATCGTAATGAAGAGAGTAAGGAACATATAAGATATTAACCGACAGAAGGTAAGTTAAGCTGGAACTAAAATTATATTTTTAAGTATTTTAAGTAACTAATAATCTGAGAGACCCACAATTATTCACGATTACATTGTTTTCATAATAGGTACTAGCTAGTCTTTAATTATTTGCGTCAGTAGAGTATATTTCGCAATGCGCAGTAGCTGTCGATTTCGCACTCTATTGTTTGTTTGTCGGTCACTATGAAGTAAAAGTTGTTTTTTTCTGTAATTACAGTTTCGCAAAACAGGTAATTACGTTGGGATTATCCCGATAAGTAGAAAGGCACAATGGTACGGATGAGCTGCGCCGGGTCGGACGAGCCCGGTGTGCATCGGAGGGTTACTAACAAAAGCATCCTCAACAGTAACATCGAAAAGTCGGTAGCTTCTTGCTTTTAAAATTCTAATACAAAAAAATTCCTTTCATAATATGTTCCTTAAATAGGCATTTTTTTTTGTCCTTTACAAAAATAGATTTAAATATCACCTCAACAAACAAATTTAGTTAATTTTTATAAGTTTCACTTCGTTTTTATGCTGTCATCAATATATTTTTTGGTTGATATACAAATCTATTTTAAATAAAATTTATAATACCTAACCATCTACTCAGGTCCCATTGGCAGACAGTGCAAGAACTTAACTGTTTTAATGTTGCCGTGCACGGTCTTAAAATAAACTTGTTTTCTTTATGAGTAACTACTCATATGAATTTAAAATAAGTTATAATTTTTCTATTGCTAATTTATATTAGCAATTGAAATAGAGCGTTATCGAAGAACTAGGGTCTTGGACTTATCACTTTGGTCTACAATTTCTGATCCATACATATAAATAAAATTTAAGTATATTTCTGTGTTTGAAAGTAACCGTGTTTCTCCTAGTGCACACCTATAGTTATTAACACTATACTAAAATACAAACAAACGATTTTTTTTTGTCTCTTTGTCTTTCTGTTTGCTCGGGCTTATTTCTGGAACAGCTAAATCGAATTTTATGGGACTAATGTTATGGATAAAATATAGGATATAACTTTTTCCCGGAATTCCAGCGGAATCGAGATTTACCCGTGAATTGTGATTGAACCGTGGGTTGATGATTGATGTTTGTTATAAATTCGTAGTGACATTTTGGTATCTTTAATAATTCATAACAAATTTAAATAAATAATAATATAATAATTTAAAATTATATTATTATTTTATATTAAACACACAAATATATATATATTAAAATTTTCAAATGCTGCTTTAAACTATTTTTTGACAATACAGGTGCCTATGTATTACCTCTACTTAATTACAATATTGCATAAGCTTTTTTGATCTTGTAAATACCACCGCTCACTATTAATTACGATATTGAAGTCTAAAATATCATTTTTTCCTTTTTAATGTGATGAAAAAGAAATACTCTCATGTGAAGTTTACTTTTTAAGACATAGTGCACTCAGATGGAAAAATCACTGAAATCACCTGTCACCAGGCGTGTCCGGAAAACATTATTGGTGGAACTTTAACGAGTTGACAAGTGAGTGAAAATTAATTTAAAATAGGTATTAACGCTTTCTACGTTTATAGTTTTCAATTGTGATTTAATTTATCGGCAGCAATCATGGGAAAAATTGTTTTTAGATACATCATATATGTATTTGAGTGTAAATTATATATGATTTTTTATAATATTAAGGTACCTACTTAATTCCTTGTAATTTTGTCAACACTATTCTTTTACTATTGGAGCTTTGTTTTTTTTTAAAAAACATAGAAATTTCATAACGAACATATTATTAAAACAAGAGTGTCAGTTGGTTAAACGTTAATCCTTAATAAAGTATAACTAATTATATTATACTTATTTAATTAATTGGCTTACTGCTGTTCCTTATCACGTATTTAGAAGGGGAAAAAATATTACATATTTGATCCATAATAAAAAACAGTTAGTAATTTTTATGTGTATTGAGTTTACTTTTACAGGTCTATGTCACCACAAAAACATTACTTTAACTTAAAATATAGAGATAAATGTCATCCACAAAGACGCGCCTAATCCTTTCTCTTAGTCACTTACAGTAAAAAAATGCATTATAACGTTAATGTTTATCGTTATGCAATTTTTATGATTAATGGGAGGAAAACAAGTAGAGAAGTAAGATGCTCTACTACAATTTTATAAAATATCAAAATTTGTTTAAGTTGTGCGATGTGGGTATCTCATCCTATTGTTCATATCAAAATGAAAAACCCTTGTGAATACGGAGTGGCAACCGCATTTAACTGAAATGCAACACATGCAAAGATATCATATAACACATAGTAACTAATTTTAATTACGAATGTTAAAGAATCTCAATATTATATAAAATGCATAAATTAAATAACTTAGATGGCTTTTTATACTTCCCATAAATTTTTACTAGACATGTTAAAAATATATATATGTTAGTAGAACACCATCCCTGACTGACGCTAACGTCAATTTTCTAAAAAATAACTGTGGATGGCTCTATCTATAATAATAGGCTCTCTCTATATTGGACTACATTTTCACTTTTTTACAAACACCATTTTGGGATGTAGATTACCCAGACACTCAGTGAGAAATAGAAATCCCGTAGAAATGAGTATTGGTTGAGGGAAAACTTCCAAACCAGTTTCGTTCGACTTTAACATTATATTTACCAGAAAAAGCCATAGTGACATTTTAGTATTCTTGCTTATGTATATAGCTATTAAGTAACATACATAAAAATTATAACTTTACTTTTAAATAAATCTCTTATCAAATCAAATATTAAAGTGTGAAATTAGTTGCTCTTTAAAGTCTTTAATAAAACATTTTAAAACATTATCAAAATCAATTTACTTTTAATTTTCTATACTTTATAGAAACATAATAATACGTACAAAGACAATTAGCTGTTTTCTGTTGAACAAGTAAAATTCTCTTACAGCAATATGTCAACTGCATAATTTATTCAAATATTTTTTATAAATTTGTATTCTTACAAATTCTATTTCCGGCTTATTATTTTGTTTAAATAATAAATAAAAAAAAACATATTTGTTATTGGCTTTATTTCGCAATTGATTAGATTTTATGATGGAGTAATCACAAAATAATTACTAAAATAATACATCTTTTTAGATTGAGATCAAACTAACTTTTTGTTATTCTGGTCTGAAAATGTATTTTGGTGAATATTTTTTATTTTAACTAAACACCACAGACACGTGGTCGTACGACCACTTACTTTTATTATAACTTTTTCATAATTATCAGCAAATCAACAATTATATATGTATCTGATACTTAAATTAGGCTTCTAAATAGAGACAATTACATAGATATTTAATTCCTTAGAAAGTCCAAGTAATTTTGGCCTTTTTGTAAACATTTCATTTATTATCTATAATTTAATATCTATTACAATTTTACAATTTATATCAATTAGGTATAGGTATACAAAATCAATCAGGATCACGCATTGATATTGTGGCATTGTTATCGGTTCCGTTCCGTGCAAAATTCCTAGCAAGAAGTGGGTCATAATGACGCCTCAAGATTTTTTTCCTACTGGTGAAAATAAAACAGAACTAAAAAGCTGGCTATAACAGGTAAGAAGAAGAAACCAAAGACAGAACTATTACATACAAACTCGTAGCGTGACATAAACAAGCGTATTAATTAATTATTAATTGTACCGGGGATAAATCTATTTAAAATAAATAAAAATTTGTTTCGGAAATAATATTATCGAAATTTTCACTCATTATACACACTTCAAGTGTTATTTCATAATTAGGAAAGAAAAAATATTTTTGAGAAAACGTGTAAAAATTTCGACATAGCGGAATTTGAACCCGCACCTTTTATAAGACGTCCAAGAGTTTTCGCTTTTCTGAAAAAGTCATATCCTTATGCAACTTTTCATATATTATATATTTTTATATTTTATATTGATAATTTAATGTTAGGCTTTAGGCTATAACCTTTTATTTATAAAAAATATATAAATATAATAATAATCATTGCGGTCATAATATTGAAGTCTGGAAGTAAAAGCGTGATGTATTTTATGAACTCAGGATATCTGTACAAGAACCTATTAAAACCCGCATACTCTTAAGGATGAAGGATATATGAGCTGATGCTGACGACCTACCGCAGAATGTTTTATTAAATATTGTATTAAAATCGATTAATATATATAATATTTGTTTAACATAAAGCTCCGCGACTCCGCAACGGAGTGTCTTAACAGTAGGGTTCCAGGTTCCCTCTGACTACCCTGCTATGTGCGAAGTATAGCATGATGTTGCAAAAATATTAGCAACATCAAATGTTCTTCTAACAAATTCATAGCTTAATTGAATTGAGAAACATTTTTTGTTCTTCATACAAATTCATCCAAAAATGCTTATTATGATTTTGTTGTTCGTCTGTCAAGATCATTTATCTCAAGAACGTGTGAAGGTATCAAGCTAAAATTAATATCAAATATTCAGGTCATTGCTTTCTTTTTGTGCACAGAAAAAAATATTTACCCTCTTTTAAATATTGCATCGCTTTAAACGTATATTTGTGGTTAATTTCATATAAAATGATGTACACGACGATATCCGAAAAAAATGGAAAAAATATACATTACAGATACAAACTATTACAAACTTATAACTGTGCATACGAGTACGTACGCAAACTTACTTTTGGTAATTATTACAAGTTAGTAAAAATGCTCATTATGTTTTTTTATAGCAGTAGGATTTGCCGCGCAAGCGAGTAATATATTTTTAGTCATTTATCACAAGTAAAAAAATCAATTAATAGTATTTTGTAAACTATAAATACCTACTAATATAGTATACTGTAACTATACGAGAGGAGTTTGTACAGTAGTGTTTCGAGAAACAAATTATTATTTCTCATTAGACAAGGTAATACACATTTACATATATCATTATATTTTATTTTAAAATATTTTAAATTAGATATAAGTAGTATAGCTTGAACACAATATTATAGACGAATTGTTTTTAAACATCTACTTATTGCAATTTTAAATTAAAAAATGTTTATATCTATATATATGAGAATAAAGTATTTTTTATTTTATTTTTTATTTATTTTATTTATTTTATTTATGAGAGGTTAAGAATAAGAGGATACATCTCAAATGAGAAATATTTTTTAAACACTAAGTTCATGAATTGGAATAGTATCTCTCTAATTATCAAATTTGCGAGTGTCGTTTAATCACTTTTAGGTTAAAGTTAAAGCCTGCTTTGTCACTTAATGTTCAACAAAGGTACCGTTACATTGTTATAACGTATCTATAAACTACAAATCATATTTTAATATAAATTTATATGAATTATTTTACTTTAACATCAGTTGTAAAGATAAACTTACTTTAAATGCCTGAAAACCCAGCCGCCCAGTAAATCAACCATTCACGGCTTTTATTTAAAAAATATTAATTAAAGGAACATTTTTAAATTTACAATATTTCTATAAAAAAGAACTAAATGTAAACACATAAAATAAGATATATAGATACAAGTAACTAGCTAATTAATATTTTTTATACTTGCTTATATTTTAAATTTCATAAAATAAATGAACTTCAAAAATTTATCTGAATTTTTACATATTAAATACACATGAAAATTCGCAAATTCAATTGAAAGTTACATTTTAAAAAAAACAGTCGCATCACTAGCAATACTTTTATACAAACGCTAAGCTAAAAACAAAACATATTATAATTTGCATCACTTACCTAAGACAGGAAATAATTTTAGAACAACACTACACTATAGTTCACTAATATCGCTATAATTGTTGTTTATCTCAGTGACGTGGCCGATCGTGAAGTGACGCACGCGCAGCCTGCCAAAGGGATGAAGGGACGCGCGGGGTAGCTCCGCCCGCCCTATTGTGTGGAAAAATTATTATCATCTCGCCAATATATTAATTATATGATAAATATTACTTGTGCTATAGTATTAAACAATATTGTTTTTCTTTACATTTTTAAAATTTTTAAATGTTTAATTTAAGCTATTCTTTATGTTTAATTACTATAGTTTGAATCATGTTACATGATAGAATGATGAGAAAGGTATATGCACTTTCTCATCATTCTATCATGTAATATGATATCTATATAAAGTTAATTTTAATAAGTTGAAAGCACAATTTAATGACTGAATTTATAAAGTTAATTTTTAATCATATTAAAATATTCAATTTATTCTGACTATTTAATTTGTGTATTTTCTTTTTTCTTTATAAGTACAAAATAATAATAGAAAATTTAACTAAGTATAAGAACTATACGATTCATAGACACAATTGTTCTATTGTTATTTATCTGTAATAATAATAATAATAAACATTACAAAGGAGTGGCGGTGCCATCTTTAAATCTGTTGATCGCAATGACAATGTTTGCAGGACATTATACAATCGCTGCAGCCCTATTGGCGGACGCCTCCACGCTCCCTACGGTGAAGGGAGGCGCTTTTATATTAATTTAGGGCCACTTTGCACAGATTACCCTTTGTATAACTGACTCTGGGGTTGCCTTTGTGACGGCTAGTCATTTTTTAATCGCAGCTCATTATATCCTTTGTAGAATGGCAGAATGTTTTTAAGATTTAATTGATAAATATATCCTATAAAAAGCTGCCAGCAGAAGAAATGTAGCTCATGAAACCCCCGTGAATATTTTAACTTTGTTCAATAAAGGTGTTTTGTTGGGATGAAACAAATAGAGTGCTTTTATTTTTCGCTTTCCAATCCAGTTTATAAGCTTTTTTTTATATAATTTCATTATATTTTTTTAGTTTATTTATAATTCTTTTTTATTGTTTATTTATATTTTTTATTGTATATTAATTTTATATTTTTTCTTCTTTAATGGTTTTACTACGCTTTATTCGGTGTCCGCTCCGCTTTCCTTCCTTCTTTTCAGCTTCACGCTGTAACCCACACGCGGCAGGGTAGACAGATTGAACCTAGTTTTAAGACACTTCATTCTCCTTTTCCGCTGACGGCGATTCCATCATTTTGAACCATAACTTATCTTTTCTTCATAACCATTTTTGCCTATAACCTTCCGCTTTGCAGTATAACCACAGACAAAGGGTTTTGTAATATCTTATAACATGTAATATCTTAATTGTAATTTTGTAATATTCCGTTTTCCACTCAAAATTTATTTAACTACACGTTACGTATGTAATTTGGAAAGTAACAAAAAAGGATAAATTATTTTTAATAGAAATAATTGAAAAAGTTACTTTTGAGGATCATCGCAATCATTAAATTGAGCTTTCTTTTCATTTAATAGCAACAGAAATAGTTTGGGTGTGGCTGGTTGTGGGTACGATCCCATTTCAATTTTCATTTCTTCGCTCTGTTGTCGAGACAAAGCGCGGCGATGAGTTCCGCCACTCAACACGCAATGCCTCCAGAGAACGAATACAGCGCGTAACTCATTTACGCATCTTTCACATACTATAGAATAGAAATAGTAATAGAATTCAACGAAGTGTTTATCCTGCCAGGAATTTTATTAATAATTGTAACTATTATTAAACCTGAGGCCAGTCGTGGCGCAGTGGTACAAAGTGTGGCTGTAAAACCGACTGGTTGTGGGTTCGATCCCCACTCGAGGAGATAAAATATTTACTTAAATTTATATTTTCATTTCTTCGCTCTGGTGTCGAGGCAAAGCGCGGCGTTGAGTTCTGCCACTCAACACGCAATGCCTCCAAAATTCGGCAGAAAGTGGGGAACGAAGTGTCTTAACACTAGGTTCCCTCTGCCTACCCTGCTGTGTGCGGGATATAGCGTGAAGCTAAAAAAAAAAAAAAAATTATTAAACCTTAAAGTATACCTACTGTTCTTGAAACAGTGTATGAACTTAAATAGCCACTTTTGTTGGTTTTGTTTGTTGATATAAACTATACGATCCAATTGAGAGGTACCTACAGTGTGCATCACTGACCACTAGGATAGTGGCTTTTTACTTGCAACTTTGGTAATAATAATAAAAAAAATGGCATCACGCTGTATCACGCATGCAGCAAGGTAGGCAGAGGGAACCTAGTGTTAAAATACTTCATTTCCCACTTTCCGTCAAACTTTTCGTGGCATACCTTGTTTTGTATCGGAACTGAACGCGGGCCTCTTGCCTTGGTTCCAGAGCGAAAAAATGAAAATATGATATATGAAATAAAATTTTCATTTAATATTAGTGGGAATTGAAACCACAATCGACACTTTTCAGTCATACCTTGTGCCCTTGTACCATGACAGCCTTTAGTAATAAGATAATTAAGAATATTTTTTATATAAAAATATCAATTGATCTAGATAAATTTAATTATTAGGGGGATCGGAAGTCGCTCTACCCATATCGAAACATAAGGGGCATGATTGAATATAAAATAAAAAATGTATTTATTTTTTAGGACTCGTTTCATTTAGAAATTCAAATGTTTAATAAAATAAAACTAACTGTATAACGTTTTATTTATTTATTTATTCCATTCATTTTATTTTGTTCCTACCATTTATAACATAGTGTGATCGAGTACAAGCAACATCGTTACATTACGATTCACATACATCAGTAGGAATATAAAGAAGTGAATTAAAAGAAGACGATATTTATCTTTACAATTCTCTATAATAGTATGACTATAAGAAAGCAATTTACAATGATTATATTTTACTAAGGTAATTGCAAACATATTTAATAAAAATCTTATATATTTTTCAAATGTATTCCTTAAAATATTTATTTTGTTAATATATGTATAATTTGATATATTAACACACACTTTAATCAACAAAAAAAAACAAATTAAGTACTGTAACGTTAATGTCTTTCTAACTTTTTGTGATTTGCGGTTTTGTAATCAATCGCGTGCCAATTTTGAATTTTATTTGAATACTAGCGATTCATCTTCATAAATATTATTTTTCTTTAATGAGCTTTACTTTCATTATTTAATAATAATATAATATTTAAAATAATATTTATATCTATATTGGAAAGTAAAGTTTCAGCTAAATCAATAAAACAATTATTCTATTATATTAGATTCTGTAAAGTGATATATTTTTATTTATAAACTGATTGAAATACAAACACAAGATGTGACGGGAAGCTTGCCAAAACACAATAGTGAAAACTGCAATTAAATGGGTTAAGTTGCTTCTGAGATTACGATGAACAGACGCACAGATAAACAGTCATAAATTTTGAAAATCTTTTTTTTTATGTTTTTAAATGCCACTAATAGGTAACATTTTTCCTTATATACATAGAATAATATACAGACACCGACTCGTTACGATTTTGTTATAAGTAGATATAAATTATGTTTGATTATGACTTAAATTTATTGAGTAAAAGTATTTATGTTTTTATAAATAAGAACCTACAGGCTACTGTTTGCCAGATATGTTTGTTTTTTAAAAAGATATCTAAACAATGTTCGCGTAACGAAACGAACTTTCTCACAAAGCAAAAGCCTCAGGTACCTATATAGGTGTAACTAAATAAGGAATATTCATTATTAATGAACTTTACTGGCAATATAGGAGTTATTTAAAAGCAATCTACTACATTATGTGAAATGTGTATCTATGTAGTAATAGTATCTATCGAATAAGTACTTGAAACTCTCCTTGTCTTTGGTCTATAAAATATAAATATCGTGAAACTTTTTAAAAAAAATCGATCAATTGCAACTCCGACTCGCCCTCAGAGAGTTCCGTACTGATTTCAAGATTGTAGTTCAACGGGAATTACAACTTATAATAATTGACAAGCTTATGTTTGCGGTTGTACGCACTAATTTTAAATGAAATGAGCTACAAGTAGAACTACCTATGAATTTTCATTTATAATTGCTTTATTTTATTTTATTGTAAATTTTAACTTCGTGCCAAATTTCGTAACTGTAGGTTCATGAGAATTATTATCCTATAGGTTTTTATTACGCGACAAATTTCATGCATTGATGGTTTTATTGATGATTTTTGTTCGACAGTTGATATTAATTCCATCTTCATACCTTCATGCGATCTCCAGATAACAGATCTTGATAGACGGACAATAAAGTGATGATCCTATGAGAGTCCGTTTTTGCTTTTGAGGTACGAAACCCTACAATCCGGTTTACCAACGACAAGCAATATTATTCAACATCATGCCAATACAGGAATGCATATTCACAAATATGTTTGCAGCTTCTCAAAATTATTTTACAATACTCACTTATAATAAAAATATAAATAATAAGTAAATAAATAAAATATAAGTAGAAAATGACTTAAAATAAATAAAGACTAGATACTTTTGGCCAGAAAAATAAAAAAATAAACTGTTTCTAAGATATTTTTTTGGACAGTTTATCTACATGTGTAATTTAAATTAACAAAAAAATATAAATACAATAAAAATAGAAACTAAATGCGAAATTTAAATCTATTTAGTCTTTGGGTAGAGCGCTGTCGCTCTTGCCGCGGGAGTAGACGCGATAGGCTGTCTTAGATCCAAGCATTCTGTCTAAAAGGCTGTGCTTAGCACGCCTTCGATTAGATAAAACTTCCCGGCAAAGGTCGTGGAACACCTCCCCGACCTGGTTAACTTGTTCCGCTGCAGCAACTTCTGCGAAACTGCATTCAAAATCTTTTGCTAGTATTTCTCCTTCCTCTTGGCTCACCTGTAAATTATATAAAAAGTGTTTGCAATTTTATTTTAAATTTATTCGACAACTGTTCATTGTTGTACGCATGCCATTCGGGCGAAGTGATTAAGTGATTGAGAGAATGAAAAACCAGATTTATTTATAATAATCCGTAATCCTTCACTGATTACACAACAATTTTATTTTCAAATATATACATATAAAATTTTATCAAATTTTAGTAGCGTAGGTAGGTTTTAGTAGGTATTTATATATATATATATATATATATTTAAAAAAGAGGGTATTTTTTTATTTAAACATACCACGGATATTTGGTATATAGTCCGTGCAGTTTTTTGATCTTTTGTTCCGCCCATGGTAATTGCAACGACAGACGTGTGACACTCTTGATGGACTTTGTCTGAACGACGTTGACGACTACAGAGTACAGACTCGTTATATTAATCCCTGAGACCCATTGATGACGAGAGCGCGTGAGCTGTCTCCCCTTACATATGCTTTATGTATAAATTATTTAGATTATGTTTTGTTACAATCAATGAAATAATTTATTATTATTATTCAACTGTAATTTTTGGGTTTTTTACATTTTGTTGCAAGACAACAGTTTTAGTCTAAAAGCTTTTAGGCACAGTTTTATCGGGTACCTCATACATTTTTAGTCAAGGGGAAAAAAATTATTTTAGGGGTATCTTAAATTTTATTTATGAATAAATTTCTGGTTCTTTCCGCTTCTTAATATTAAGTGTTTTGTTTGTGTGTCTGTGACTGCCTGACCATCACACACGACTTACTTGCTTACTTGCTTGCGTAACTTTTACCGACGCAGCGCAAGTATGGCAAGTCTCGAGCTCTCTAGTTTTTGCAACATTTTTTTTATTGTTACGCCGCTAATGAGGACTAAAAAACTAGGAGTATAGAGAGAGTAAAGAGTGCCTTGATACATGGACTATCCAACACAAAAAAATATATTTTAACCAGCAGTTCCTGAGATTACTGCGTTTAATAACATACACTTTATAAAATTTACTGATAATTATTTTGGCAACAAATAACCAAAAGATGCACAGAATTCAGCATTTTTTTTTATATTATGGATTTCCACATACCTGACGTAGATGTACCATGTCAGCTTTGTTACCGACCAGAGTCAATGGAACCTCCGGCTGCAAGCTTTGCTTGGCACGTCTTACGTAGTTAAAAGAATTTCTATCGGTTATGGAGTACACCAGGAACAGGCCATCTGCCCATTGGGCAACATCGCTTGCTGGTAGCTCGTCCAAGCTCTGAAATGATAACGGTATGATCCAATAAATATAAAGTCTAGAGGCATTTGAAAATATTTTCATAGAAATCTTTCTATATATAAGTTGATAGTACACCCTTTTTTTAGTAGTATATCCTACTAAAAACAGATTATGACAATAATAATAATTATAAGTCATAAAACTAAATGTCTACTGTGTATATTACAACAATATCTTAATATAAATTACCACAGAACCAGACAAGATATACATTTTGTAAATTTCATATAATTTTTACTATAAATTAATATTTACAATTATTAAGACACTTCCGTTCCCTACTTTTCGTCTAATTCTGGTAAAATAGAGTGTTGAGAGAGGAAACTCAACAACGCCTTTGCCTCGTTACGTAGCGAGGAAAATATTAAATATTTCATTTTGTCAAGTGGGAATCGAACCCACAACCTGTCACGTCTACAGTCACACGCTAGTGTCCCTGTAGCACGAGTGGCCTCGAAGAGTCTTGATGGGAACGGAGCGTCTTAACACTAGGTTCCCATATTCCTTCTGCCTACCCCGACTATGTAATATGTTAAAAAAAAAAGTTATTACCTTCGGGCATGTGTCCAGTATTTCAAAAAGAATCGGCTCTCCGTCTAACAGCGCCTCGTGCTTGTATTTGCTTTCTGAAAAAAAATGGACTCGTATGTAAAATATTTTTAAACACGTAAATCCATACATATTGAAAATATTCAAAATTCAAACTAACCCTGTTGATGATCGTATTCGCCGATATACCGCTTTGTTAAAAATCTCACAGTCAGAGCTGTAAATAAAAAATAAGAAATAATTAAAATAAACTCCCTACATTATATCTCGGAAAACATACAGATGCTTGTTCTATAATTATTAATAATATAATATATAATTATACGATAAGAGGAAAGAAAAACACAAGTTGAATGACACTAAAATCGGTCAAAGTGCATGAGAGAAAAGAAACCTATAAAAGTAAGAGTCTACAACTAGTGAACACCTACTAAACTAGTAGAAATTACAACTAGTGTTCACCTATAAAACTTTATTATTTTTTTTTAGATGAGAACTTATCAATAAACTCGATGGTCCCTAGATAAAGTGTTAGCAAAATAAAAATTCGCTTTGCGTATAAAAGTTATCAATTATTTTGCCCCATTTTTCAAAAAAATCCAAATTGAATCAAATAAACATGTTGCAAATCATAAAATAAAGAACATTAATAGTAAACTTGAATTTAATATGAAACTCCCACGCAGTAACCTTGCGAAGAGACAAGGCTTAGGACATCGTACAGTCTATAATATTAATTCGTATTAAACGTCTGCACAGTTATATATATATATATATATATATATTTTAAACTTTATATTATAATATATATTTATTAACTATAATTTATTCAAAACAACTTTGTGAAAGTATTATTGGGTATATCTATTTGGACACCCACTTTGGGTGTGTATAATATAATAAAATAAAAATCTTTTTGTTTATAATACAATTATAAAAAAAATATCAAAATCAACTGATATATTACCTTCTAAAATTTGTAAGTAGCAAGTCAGTAACTAAATAAGTCGCATAGCAACTAACTAATGAGGCCAGTCGTGGCGCAGTGGTACAAAGTGTGACTGTAAAACCGACTGGTTGTGAACCGAGGAGATGAAATATTTACTTAAATTTATATTTTAATTTCTTCGCTCTGGTGTCGAGGCAAAGCGCGGCGTTGAATTCTGCCACTCAACACGCAATGGCTCCAAAATTCGGCAGAAAGTGGGGAACGAAGTGTCTTAACACTAGGTTCCCTCTGCCTACCCTGCTGTGTGCGGGATATAGCGTGAAGCTAATTTAATTTAATTTAACCAACTAATGTATACGAGTCATGCATACTCTTATATATGAAAAGTTATATATATAAATATATATATGTTATCGTTAGAGACTGTCGACAGCAAAGTATAACCGATGATAAAAACAACTCTCTAATCACGAAAATAACTTTTATTCACGACTACAACGAGTGATAACTACTCGAACACTACAAACAAACAAAACTGCGGACGTCTATTATTATGTAATCCGGAAACTAAAAAATATAATTTAACGTTTCTGTTTTTAGACGTCCACGCTTTAATATTTATATAGTTTACGATAGTGTAAACTTCTGTTGAGATAAATGTAAATAGAGCTAAATCTGTACGATAAAAGTTTAAAAATTTTTGAGCATTTTAGATAAACACCGGATATTCTAAACAAATCTGATTTTTATATAACTTTATAACATTAATGACAGAAAGAATACAAATATTTCTTAATATCGACCTTATTAAGCAAAATGTCCCATTAAACCAATGAACATAATCTGTGAAATAACACTGAAGGCTCACGTAGATTCATGGAATAAAAAAAGTTGAAAAATCATTAGAAACATTTATAGAAAGCTCGTACGAGTCAATATTGATTTTTGTTTGTTGGCTACAATAAACATATCTAAGCGTAACGACTGTTTTCGAAATAACGACGACATTAAAAATGTAACGCGCGTTTCATGTTGGTGAAAATAAAGTTAATGTTATGTCAGAATAGCTACACATCGTTGCACTTGGAGTGTAATAGTTCGGGAAAAAGACAAAGCCCACGTCAATCTATAACATTTTATTAGCGTCAGAAAATGGCAAAATATAGGTATGTTCCTAAAATATCCTCAAAAAAAAAACAATTTCAAAAGAATCAAAATATTCAAAACGTGAGTCGCTCAAAAGTGATTAGAATAACCACTAGTTTAAATTAGTAATCATTAGTATATTTTATATTAGTACAATATTCACAATTGGATTGTACTTAATTAAAAATTTAAAAAAAACATGACTTATAAGTCATTTTCACTTTTCCATTCGTCAAACAAATTATGATGTAAAAAGTAAGAAACATGTGGATTTGAAGCAAACCGCAATGATGTTACGAAATGTCTCGTCGCATAGAACGATATAATAGTCCTTACTCTAAAAATATCTGAGATTCTCCATCTGCCCTTGTTCTTATTACATTTATTTAAATATTCTATTTAAAATTGATAACATCATGCGACGTTACGTACTCGTATATGGGATGGGAATCTGTATACGAATTGTAAGAGAAAAAAATCAGCGTTGTTGTAATACTTGAAAATGTATTAGTTATTAAACTACATGTTTGATGATACACAAACATCAGTACAGTAGGTACATATCTATTTCTTCATTGTAAACAATATGATATTTTTAGGACTTAATATGTTATAAAATATTTTTAACGTATCCGTCAATCGCTTCATCCTCCACATCCAATCACAAGAAACTCTTTTCGAACATTGTCGGTGTTTTACTAAGCAATAACTAAGAATTCTATTACCTTTCTTCTTTACTTCCATTATTTTTTTAATACAGCGTATTTCTCTATTATAAAATTTACATTTTAGTGAATTAACACGTCGCAAGTTAGTTACGTTATAACTCTATTTCGCTCGCGCGTCCATTTTATTTTATTTCGCTTTTTGCATAACTAAATTTCGTTGGCAGAACTATAACACCCTATTGTGGACCGTCATGCGTCTGACGTAGCTCACAATCTACCAGCTCACCAACTCGGAAAGAGTATTTGTATTTTCCATTTCCACTATTTAAAAAAAAATGACTCGTTATAGAATTTTACCAGTTATTCAGATTTGTTACTATGCCTTTTATCAACTTGAAATTTGAAAACTGATTATAAAACTTTACACACGATTTCATATACATACAATTGACTAACTCTAACTGACTTTCCTCAATAATTAATGAAAATGCAAACACATTGAGTTTTCCGAAGTTACAAATAAAATAAAAAATCAGCTTCACGCTGTATCCCGCACACAGCAGGGTAGGCAGAGGGAACCTAATGTTAAGACACTCTGTTCCCAACTTTCTGCCGATTTCTGGAGGCATTGCGTGTTGAGTGGCAGAACTCAACCGCCGCGCTTACGCCTCGACACCAGAGTGAAGAAATGGAAATATAAATTTTAGTAAATATTTCATCTCCTCGAGTGGGGATCGAAACCACAACCAGTCGGTTTTACAGTCACACTTCGTGCCACTGCGCCACAACTGGCCTCACAAATAAACTAAAATCGGTAGTTAAAATTACTATATAATATTTTTTATTAAGTTTTGCTTCCCTAATCAGTAGGTATTATGTAGGAGCGCAAAACGTTAAATATATATTTTTTTAATATAAGAATAAGAACAGTTTTATCATTATTTAACTTAGATTGATTTCTTAATGAATGGAGTTTCGAGCGTGCCAGTTGAGCACAACAATTCATTTCGCCAACGTCACGTTGTATGGAAAACACACGAAGGAATTTGACAGGTAAAAAGAAAAAGAAACTATACACAGTTATAGAATACATGTTATTATTTAACTTATCGGCTTCGAATAAAATTAATCAATTTAGGCCAATAGACGTAATCTCTAAACGAAGGCTAAGTTCGAATAATACATTCACGTCACAGATTAATATGTTGCCACTTTTAATGAGACTAAATGATTATAAATGTAAGAGATAAAAATATATAAATTTTAATGTTTTGTAATATTTTTTGATAGTATTTTATAAATTTACTGTTTTTTATATAACTTAAAAAGTTTTTACTCATCTATGATTGTAAACTAAACACTAAACAGTAACTTATATAATTTATTTTAAAAAAATCAATGCAAAGATAAAAATTGGAAGACTGGGTATTGTACAGCTCACGAAGTCTAAGTTGAATTTTGCATTTGTGTGGGTATTTATATATAGTGTAGGTGTAACGTCAAACGTCAATTGCTTCGCGTACACCGGCTTATACTTCTTTTTGACAACCTGCCTACACAGTTTGTACCCATAACAGCATCACATATTTAATTTTTAATATTCTATTTTAACACAAGAGTGATCTATTTATAAAAAATAAAATATAAAGACACTACATATAGTGTCTTTTTTTTCCATTCTTTTACCAGAGTACAGAACATATTCTGTACGGTGGTAAAAGAATGGAAAAAATGAACACGTGATAAAATCTAATTAAATCAAATCAGTGCAGCATAGAAGAATTGATAGATTTTTTTATGTAACACTTTTTTTTATTGACTTAAAAGTCAATAAAAAAATGACACAACATAATAACAAACAAAGTTTACTATTAGAATAATAAACTTTTTTCTGGCTCTCCTTTTTTAATCACGCACACAAATGCAAAACTCAGCATAAGCCTCGCGAAACTCCCTATGACTATGACATTTTTTTTAAAGTAATGAATGTTTTTAAGAAAGTTGTATAATGTGTAAATCAATGCAAGAGCTACCTTTAAAAATATTCAAAATAAATAACACAATTCAAATAGCCATTTAGATCCGTATTGCAATGAACAAAAATGAAAACTTACGAAAAACAGTATTTTATTTTCCCTGAATTTCACGAATATATCGGCCAAAATGTGTAATGTTACTGTACATCGAATTAGCCAGTATTTTTTTTTAAATATTCACGGAACAATGGTGTAATTCAAGAAAAAAAAATGCAAAAATACAAACAAATTCCAATTCCAATTACTCACTTATAAAATTAATATTTAGTAAACATACGGACATACTCACATTAATAAACTGGCCCTATTCCAAACTTAACGATATCATGGCAGGCCATGCCAAAATGTGGGTTATTGGCATGTCCTCGGTGGTCGTCACGTCTGCATAAATGATACGTCTGTATTATGTCGTTCACGTCATATGTTATCGCTTAATAAGAATATTATATTATATATTATAAAATTTTAATTTTTAAAAAATAAAAATCAATGTTTAAAAATTTAAATTATTATATATATTATAAAATTTAAACATACAATTTATTTTTCTTTAAAATTATCGATTACAATTGAACAAACACATGTTTTTCATATTTTTTTTTTTTTAGTTTGAAGCTGTATTTTGCGCGAATTTATCGAATAAGAGCTACCAAAGGCCGTTCATTCGGAATAGCCGGCCTTTGGTACCGCTCGCCTCTTTTGTATGCGTGTCAATGTGTCACATGAAACATATGCTTCGTTTCAACTTTTCAGCGCGACCTCTAAATATTTATGCAGATCGATCGAGATATTATTTTGAAACACAATGCATATACTTTTCAAGCTTGAGTTAAGATAGATAGATTGAATTAAATAACATTATGAAAATTGGTAAATTTTGAATCCGTAACACCATATTTTTTTAAAAAATAAAACCTGTTCTTTCAACATTAGTTGTAACATTTACTTTAATCTCATCTATCTCTAATGAATTACCACGCAAAAGTAAATCAAACTATCAGTGCCTACAAAACCTATCATTGCTTCTTTATGAAGATGCAAGCCTAGATCAAAGGTAACCGTTAAGCGAACCTGTTTCCAAGTATTTCATTTATATTATAAAACTTTCCTGCCCTTATTACTCTTATACAAGGTAGAGTGATGAAAAAAAATAAGACAAGCTTCAATGTAGTTGTAGATTAAACCGTTTCCTTTCTTCCCCTTGAGAATTGAACGTCATAAGTTCTAGTCAAGTTGAAGAGAATGTCAATATTTTCAGTCTCACAATATTTTTTAATCAGAAAAGTAAACAATGAACTTTGCCACAGAATTGCATTTGTCGCATATTAGATTTAAAAGTATATAAAAGAACATTTGCTTTATATATTTTTTTTCTTTCAGTATAAGCTCTTGCTTATGGGACGGCCACAGCGACAAGGCCAGAAAATTAGTCCGAAGACCCGAGCCCTAACCACCGGCGTCGTGTTGTCTCGGTGTCAATATTTTGGTGAATTTTACCACAGAACGATTGGAAATAGCTTCATGGCGAAAATTCCTAATGAACTGACGAAAAGCTTTGTCTACATTCTTCATTCAACACAGCACAGCAAGAAAATGGTAGCCAAAGCCGGCGTTTGTATTTCCTGACATACAATGTGGGGTGTCTTCGACTTCCTTTTAATACTCCAATAAAAATGAAAATGCGCCTCTCGTGGCACGTGCGGCGTTGAGTGCCGAGACTCAACACGCTTTCGGGGTTTGACGAAAAGAGAGGAACGCAGTATCTTAAAACTAGGTTCCCTCTGCCAGCTATGTGCGGGATAAGACGTATCTAAAGCTGAAAAGAAATATTGAATAAGTCGCCTATTATGCAAGCGTGTACCGCCATCGATCGCCTGAACTCATTAAACCTATTTTAGTATAAAATAAATTATATCCTGTTAGACACTGAAACCGCCCTTTGGTATTTATTTTTTTACGTTGAAAAATATATTTAAATAAATACCTCAATTAAGAAACGTGGTATTGTAGAGCACAAAATATTCATGGTATTTTATGCAGGATGGTAATGAAGAAGAATTGATATTTTTCCTCGTTGATATTTTTCCTTTGTCAATTGAATTTTTTCTAGCAACAATATTTTAAAATTAAATTTATTGAGTCAGCTCTATCGTGGCACTGTTTCTAAGTGCGTAATGAAACGTAACGTTTTATAATGCAGGTTCTAATCTTTTGTTACGTGCTCTATTTGACTCAAAATATAATAAAATTAAATAAAAAAATATTTAAACCAATATGCGACTTGTCTATGCATGCCTAGTATTGACAAAGGTTTCTTTTTCTTTTAAAAAAATTGATCTCAATATAATTTTTTTAAACTCTAACATGAAATCTTGGATATAAAGGGACCAAACAGTATGTTACTTTTTCCAAATCACGAACTACATTGGCAAGCAAATCACTGTTTAAGTATTTATATGAAATCGAATTTAACTAATTTATCTCCATTAAATATGTTTATGACATAATTATAATTACTAATATTTATATAAATTTAACATTTTAATTATTAATTTTAAAATTAGTAATTTTTTATTCTTCTTTTCTCTGTATATTGCTACTTAAGGAAATAAAAGTACAATCACTCTAAATTACCTTCAAAACCGTAGTGCAAAAAGCAGCGATTCTTCAAAAGCTTTATCTACAGAATCCATTAAAAATAAAAGCTATCTTCGCGATTGCCTATAGTGGTGGTTTCCGGTGAATTAAGTCGACAGGCGAAATTGAATATAGTTGCTTGCGGTTAGTACGAGTATATCGTAGAGACGTTGCGTAGTAACAATTTCTTTGATAAATTATTTATTTATTTCCCAAATTAAGTAGAGAGTAAATTACGTACTTAGAGGGAATGCTACTAATATTATAAATCAGCTTCACGCTGTATTCCGCACACAGCGGTAGGCAGAGGGAACCTAGTGTTAAGACACTTCGATCCTCAATTCCCAATTTCCGACGAATTCTGGAGGCATTTCGTGTTGAGTGGCGGAACTCAACGCCGCGCTTTGCCACAACAAATAAAATATTTTATTTTCTCGAATGGGGATCAAACCCACAACCAGTCGATTATAATTTTGAAAATTTATGAAGATGACCGTTTGTTCCACTTTCACGCAAACAGTACTAAAAGGATTTAGATGAAACTTTGCAGTATAATATATAGGCTACAATTTATATAAAGATTTTGTATAAAAGTTTAAGTGGGCGAAGCCGTGGGCTGCTAGTAAATATATAAATATATACCTAGTTTTTCTTTCAGAAAATATTATCGCGTCATCAACGGGAACACGAATTAAATTATCATAAAATCCGTTAATACCCTTCATATATAGATTTTTTAAAATACAATTGACGGCCGGTTGACGTAATGATGTGTGATGTATTGTTCCGATCGGCTATGATGTGTTAACAGGAATACTTCACATATTTTCAAAGATATTTTTAACCTATGAGGTCGTTTCTATAATCACGTCGTTGTCTTTGGCACTATTTACGTTTTATTGTAGCAATTTAATAACATATTGATTAAATTAAAAATATACAAAAAAAAGAATGCTTTATGTCTGAGTATTTTTAGAATATTAGGTTTATTTATTTCGTGGACTACCGTAAAATTACAAGTGCATTAAATTATGCCCATTGACCCAAATCCATATTAAAGTTTGCTGCGGCGCCATTAACAATGTTGGCGCCAAAATTAGATGAAACGAGAATGAAGTATTGTTACATTTTACAAGCCAACACTAAGGTAAGTTATTAATATATGATACGAGCTTAAAATACTAAAAATATGAAGAAGTATGAAAATTTATATCTGAAAAAAATAACATAAAAATGGAAAAAATATATTTATAAATAGAATACATTATATTAGAAGAATATTTTTCTTTTATTTAACAAAAATATTTCAATTGATCAAGTTTGAATCGCATTCATAAAGAGTTCGCACGGCTATAGCATACTTCGATGAATAAATAAGTAGGAACTATTTAATAAAGTAGTCACTAAAAATATATTTTATAAATAGGGAAACCGGTGACCTTGAAAATTATTCTTATAAATATAAATCTTGTAAGTGAATCGTTTATATTTTTCATAAACAAAAACTATGTTATTTTAGATATTTTAAATGTTCACTATTAGCACAAATTCGTGTATAAAACCAACATTACAGAAACTAAAACATTAAATTGTTTTTATTTACGTTTTCGTACCAATTCATAGTCTCAAGTCTGTATATAAACATTATACACCTAGTATTATCAAAAATGCGTAAACATTTTTGTATAAGGTTAAAAAAATATTATAATATGTATATTTGTTCATTAATTTAATTAATTAATCACTCAACACATGCTAGATGTTTTTCTATCAGATATAACAAGACACACTATAGTCAATCATATCATACCTCACTTAAATAAGCAGCAGTTTATTAATTCCTTAATCAATAGGTTTCTTAACGAAATTACGCAAACCAATAAAAAAAATTGTTAGCACACAACACGAACTGCATTCAACATGCATCGATGCACATACCGCTTTTGCCGACTGCCGGTGCACCGATCACAGCGACTTTCACTTCGGAGAGCGAAGACTTCTTTCGTCGTATGCCTCGGCTCGTCATGTTGCCGTGTGCATGGCCGGCCGCGGCGAGCCTGCCGAGTGCCCCGCGTGCGGTCTGACGCACCGCTCTCCGCTTCACTCGCCGTCAACCCCGCTCCCGCCTTCCAGCTAAAAATATATGAAGCGACACTGTTCTGACAACGGCTCCGGTGTTAATGGGTCAAGATCTGGCCAAGATCAGACGTGCAAATAGCCGTGTTTACGTCGCGTCCCAGCTTCCTGACGCACCGCCACGTGTCCCACGTCCAATACAGTTGTACAACTTTATTTCAATGATTGATTGCCCGAAACATATCGATCATTTGTATTTTAACAATTATTTTGTTATATATATTATATTTTATATGATGATATTTGTCTAATTATAATAATGTTTTACTAGTTTTGAGTTCAATATAAAGTTTTAAATAAATAGAGAGTCAAGATATTCCTAAAAAAAAAGAAAAAAAAAAAGAAAAAGTATAGTAAGTAAATAGTTTTGGAAAACTGAAAATTGCGTGTAAAAATAGCCGACGTCGCCTCACAACTCTGTCACGGTTGCATTGTTAAAATATTTTCGACACAATATTTGGAGTAAATTTTATCAACAGCTCTATGTATGGAGGAGCGGAATGTCTGGAAGGATGCCAAAGTTCTCTTCTGCAGGTATACAATAAAATGTTCGTAAGTACTAGACGAACTTTGCACCGTCACTAAAGCGAATACGATTCAGATAAATAGATTTTTTTTTTTGCATTATAGATAAATAAATTTTGTACTTGTGATATCTGTTTTATTTTTTGTGCCAACAGTGTATTGGCCGGTCGTGGTGCAGCGGCACAAAGTGTGATTGTAAACGTGACTGGTTGTGGGTTGAATCGCAACTCGAGGAAATGAAGTATTTATTGAAATGTGTATTTGCATTTCTTTGCTCTCGTGTCGAGGCATAGCACAGCGCAAGGTTCTGCCACTCAACACGCAATGCCTTCAAAATTCGGTGGAAAGTGGTGAACGGAGTGTATTAACACTAGGTTACCTCTGCCTACCCAGCTGAGTGCGGGATATAGCGTGAAGCTGATTTTTGATTTTTAATTTTTGTGTATTGATTCAAATTGTAATAAATGATATTTAAGCTTTTTTCCTATTTGTAAATAGTGAAAGTCTCCAAAATCTTTTGAAATTCACAATGTAAAACATGAAAAATGTTTTTGATACCGAAATTCCCACACAAATTTACACTGGAAAAACCGCTTTTGTCGTGCCAGTGTGATAGATATGAAAAAACATTTTTCTATTAAATACAACAATTTTAAGAAATAAAATAAATTAAAAAAAAAAAAACCGGTCAAGCGTGAATCGGGCTCGCCTTTGAGGATTCCGTACAAAAAATGGAGGTCTTGAGTTTTTCCTAAAATTCAGGCTTAGCTTAGCCAGAGCCCTTTCATCGGATACCTCACTTGAACTACCGGCTTTAATACCAAATTTTCCCCCCTTTTAAGGCTGTTATTTTTTTAAGATTAACACCACAAATATGAATTTTGATTCCCTTGATAGTGTTAAAATACGTAATATAATAATTTTCAGTTCTATTTTTGTACAAAAAAATTTTTGAAAATTTATTGTCATAGCAAAATAGTGCGACGTTTGACTGTATTTTAAATGGTTATTTCAAATTACAGTCAGAATTGATGTTCACTTAGGGAAGTAATAATATTTCAATGGTATTTGTTTCCCCTCTCCCATAACACATGGTATAGAGTTGAGTTGCATCTAAACGCGCAGTAACTGGAATTTTGGTAAAAATAGAGAACGATATCTCTTAATATTAGATTCTTTTTGTCTGCCACGTGCTTTAAGTTTCAATCGCAACGTGTGGTATATAAAAGTCGGTGCGGGTAGCTACAGTAATGAAATAAAAATGAAAATAATTTTATTGTATTTTTTTAATTTTTCAGTTTCTCGCTATATTTCGCATATAGCAGGGCAGACAGAGGGAGAACCTAGTGTTAAGTCACTCCGCTCCCCAGTTTCCGCTGGTTTCTGGAAGCATTGTATATTGTGTGGCGAAGCTCAACGCCGCGATTTGTCTTCCACCACCGACACCAGAGCGAATAAATGAAAATATATATTTTAATAAATATTTAATTTCCTCGTGTGGGATCGAACCCCAGTCCACCAGTCGCGTTTAGTCTTATGCCCCTGCGCCACGACTGGCCTCATATATAGATATATAGGTACAAATGTAAACATACAAACAGCAGATTTATGTATATTAGCTTCCGCTGTCGGTTAGGCAATTCTGTACGCGGAAATGCACATTGGTAGACGCAAACTCAATAAAACCTTGAACGGTCCGACATTAACGAGACGTTACGAATGTTCAGTTTAATATTTTGTAACATTACAGTTTTATATATTATTAATAGTGCAGAGAATTTTGTCAAAATTCCCGCTACCTACGTTGCTGTGTGCGGGATATAGCGTGAAGGTGTAAAAAAATATATATCTAATTAATTAATTAATCAACTTCACGCTGTGTAAATTTGTGTGGGAATTTCGGTATCAAAAACCTTTTTCATGTTTTACATTGTGAACTTCAAGAGATTTTGGAGACTTTCACTGTTTACAAATATTAAAAAAGTTTAATCATTTATTGCAATTTAAATCAATACTCAAAAATAAAAAATAAAAAATCAGCATCACACTGTATCCCGCATACAGCAGAGTAGGCAGAGGGAACCTAGTATGAAGACACTCCAATCTCCACTTCCCGCCGAAATCTTGAGGCATTGCATGTTAAGTGGTGGAACTCAACGCCGCGCTTTGCCTCGACACCAGAGTGAAGATATGAAAATGTAAATTTAAATAAATATTTCATATATGTCCCCCTCGAGTGGGGATCGAACCCACAAACAGTCGATTTTGTAGTCACACTTTGTGCCTCTGCGCCACGACTGACCTCATAACACTAGAGAGTAGAAAATATATATCTATATACTGCAAACGACATAAAAGAATCTTTATCCAAAATGTAAAAGATGATAGGAACATAATACATTAACAACACAAGATAAATCAATTATTATGCATTTTACTTGCAGACGCCCTTGTAATAATGGCTGCCTCCGTCTACTCTTAAGCAATTTAGGCACGCAGGAAAGTGGTTGAATATTAGGTTCCGTTTAAACTCCTACTGCATATTAGCCACGTGAAATATTTTGTTCAATAACGTCTATAATAACCTAGCTATAAAAAACTTTTTCTCAGCATTTATAAATATTATCTATCCATTTTTCTGACGGCCTCGTCAATTTGTAAATTTATGTTTTGTATATTGGAATTGTAGATAGATTTATATGTTAAATCCGTATACAATTACTTACAATATATAAATACAGAACATTTATTTCATCAGAATCATGATAAATTAAACTATAATATATTATTAGATAAAAATATGTTAGCAAAAATCTAGGCATTAATTAAAATCAGCCTAAGTTCATCTAAAATATCTAATAGAAATAAATGAGAAAGTTGTTTTCGATGAGCGTCTCCTATTTCATAAGGATGAGAGTAGGTGCATCCTCGTGGTAAAGGCAATAACAGTATTGATTTTCAATCGACATCGACATCGCCAACGCTGTATACCGCATATAGCAGCGTAGGCAGAAAGAATCTAATATTAAGACACTCCATGCCCCACTTTACTCTGAGTGTTTGAAAACGACGCCGAGCTTTTGCCTCGCTGCTAGAAAGAAAATATTAATAAATAATAGAGTGGGGTTCGAACCCACAACCGTTGCTTTATAGGCACACTCTTGTTCCCATGCGCCACGGACGGACGGACGGACAACAGTTGGTACATATAAATGGTTTGGTCTTACCATAACATTTATATATACGTTACGTTTCAAAGTACAGGCGAACGGTGTGGCTGGCGTAACCTTGTAACTTCTTAAAGGGGTAATGTAGTTTAGTTTGACCTCCCATCACAGATCAAGAATGTACAGATATATAAACAAACAGCGTTAGATACTCGTATGTAGATAGCACCGGTTGCTACTTATTTAGCTTGAAAACAAAATCGAATATTGTCAGTCACAAGTGAGAATCGAACGCACGACATTCACGTGTACAATCAGACGCTTTCAATTCTGTCGTTTTTTTAATTTTTCTCAAGAATAATCTGATGGAAAGTATTATTTGATAATACTTATAGCGTGTACACGATACCTTGTTAGTTGCACGTAGGCGGCACTCGGGAGTCAATCAATAACAATACGACCTTCAATCTTTATTAAATATTAACTGGAATTTCATTTTGAACGTGATGAAATTATAAAACAACAACATCATTAAAATTTATTTATTTATTGTTCAAGTTATGTGGTACATATAATTTACTTAGCTATTTACAGGTAAAACGCATGTTTATTACAATCCATTGATATACTTAACATCCTCAAGGATGTCTCTTAAATTATTATTGCCTAAAGTAATGTAAGAAGTGTTTTTTTTTACATTTTGAATTCTGTTTTTGTCATCTTTATATTGTGTTCTAAATACATCTAAATAATGACAATAAATTATTATTCACTTCACCACTAGGTGAGGTATTGGACTGCGTTATGTAAAAATGTATTAAGCGAGAAAACAGAAAAATAAATTAACTACAAATACAGATCGATTCTGGGCAAACTGTATGCATTCAGCTATTTTTGTGTTCAAAAGTTACTTCTACCTAATAATAAGTACCTAATAATAAGGAATTGAGATCAGTTGACGACAAAAATTGTTAAATTGTGACAAATTTTAACTTGTGATCTTGATGGCCTTACTTTCGAAATGAAAAAAAAAATGAATTCAAACAAATATCGTTTGTATGAATTCAATATTTTTTTACAAACGCCAACTATGGCCGTACAATTGCGGTGTTCGCTCAGACAAAATTGTATTCAGTGAGTGGGAGGTACAGCAAGCAGGAGCTAGGAAGTCGGATCCGCTTTGCGTAAACTTTTATATTAAAATCTACATCTAAAAGTCAAGGACCTAGTTCCTTAATCATTCGTGCAGAGGAGACCAGAACCGAAGCACTAAGTGGACTATTAGGTACTATTTCCAATATTCGAAGAAAATTAAAATTTGGATAAAATCTAAATATTGATAAAAATCAAAATATAGTTGCTAATCATAGTTTTTAATAAAATTAAAATGATTTTAGTGTTACAATCAGCCTCAATACCAATATACAATTATATATTCCACATGGATGTGATGACTTATTTTCGCAAGAGAAACAAGTTAACAGTTATTAAAATGCAAAATTCAGTTTTTAAAATGACGAATACAATATTAAACAGAGAAAACCGGTTAATTGCGAGTGGGACTCGCCCACCGAGGCTTCCATAACAATTTCAGGATGTAGAACTTATGAAATATATATGCACCCATTTTGTATGAAATTAACTACAAACATAAATTTGTAATGATTTTTTTCTATAAAATATTACTTGACTTTTCGGATCTAAAAACTAAATAAATTAACATTTATAAGGATAAATGTTAATTTATTTAGTGATCGTATATCTCTTTCAACTATTCACGGTGGATTACCTCAAGACGATCTTAACAAGAGACCAAAAATAGATGCAAAGTGCACCTCATTACATTTTTCCAGTCTTTATGAGCAATTTTGATCTAGAGAAAAATTAATTTTAGCCCAAGTTAGATGATATTAAATCGCTTCACCTCATTTCATCTTATGACGTACAATATTATATATTTTTTTAAAAGAATCTCGTTATTTAAATGTTGAAAGTTTTAATGGATGTTTTAAATTTTGATATAGAAGATGAGAATAATGTCTCCTAATTGTTTATTACAAGATATTTGTTTTGAAAAGTATTTTTATGGAGTTGGTGGGTATTAGTAAAAAATATTAGTCGTTTTTTATTAAAATAGAAAATAAAACCGAAAATATTTTAAGTTTTATGAGGGATAGCGAGACTAGCGGATTTATAAAAAATATAAAAATTACATATTATGTATCTCGTATTTAGCAATAGTATTTTTTTAATTTATTACGTTTTACGTTAAATACGTTCGAGACAAACCAAAATAAAAAAATAAATGACAATAACGTCGTATAGAACGTTATTGATAACTTTTATGTGTTTTAATACATAAACGAATTAAGCGGAAAAAACACTATATCTTTCAAAATATATTCTGTATAGTATATAACGATAATTAATCTAGACTACATACAAATCTCATCTTAAAGTTGAAATATCATACACAAAATATAAAGAGTAAGAATACAGGTGACCCTGTATATTTTTTATTTTAAATCTCCTCCTTATTTGACCAAGAAATTGTAATTAAATTAATATATTAATATTTTAATACATATATAATTAAGTTCTAAATAATATCGAATAAAATCATTAATCAAATAACAATCAACAACTAGAACAACATAGTTGGGAATTTAGAAAGCAAGTTTATATTTTGAATTTTTTTTATAATAGGAATCTTGCAATTTTTCAAATCAGCACACTCCATTGCTTTATTCTCGTCATCTCAATACACTTGTACTGTAATATTGAAAATAAATCGTTTAAATGAAAGGAAACTATGACTATTTATAAGTACAAGTTAAGGCGGATGTTCACGACCTTGCCATACATAGGCCACCGGATGTTTGCTAGTAAATCTATTAAGGTATTATTTACCACCCTAGAAATTAGACTTTAACTCAACCTGTGCACAAATTGAGATATATATATATATATACATATATGTACAGGTAGTTTTAGGTATATACTTGCTCCTCTTCGGGAAGCTTACGACTTATCTTGTCCTCGAACTCTCTCGCAGGCTAATTTTATTGTCAATTGATATGACAATTATATACATACATATAGAGTACCTAAGAGTAAAAAAAAAAAGCACAATAATAGAGATGACGTGTATTATACAATTTTACTCACAGAAGCTTCGCTAACATCTCTACATCAGTGAATTTGCTAGCAACTTTTTGTTTCGTTCAAATAATTTAGATACTTTACTGAATATATTTCGTTTATTGAACAGGAACCTGCTTAAATTAATTAACACTATAATGTAACAACTAAAAGTGGGACGTTTAAATATGAACCCAATTATAAATTTCAGTTTTATATACAAATTTCTGTTGTAATTATTTGGCTTTAAATGTCTCTCTGTGTTTGTTTTCTAAGACATGCTTAGGTTAATTTTCTTTACATATTATAAAGATGAGAATAATAAATAATATTAGTATAGTGTATTTCAATACGATATGAATTTTCAAAGTATTTTCAAGAAATTTTTGTAACCAGCAGTGGCATTGTCAAAATCAACTCAAAATACTTTTATATATCCTTATAAAAATCCATATTATGTGCCATTCAAGTATTACGTAAGCAGTTTTTTGCAATTTTTGACGACGGCCCCTAGATTGGAAATAAAATAATTTCAAATTAGGATCTTTCGAGTGAATATATAATATTAAATAATTGTTATCCACAAAAATATTGGTAGTATTGCCAATAACAATTCTATAATATATTTATAAATGAAAAATTATGTGGTATATTTTTGTAAATTTGTTTTTGAAAAAATATGTGGTCACACAACACGCAATCGCTTTCGAAATTTGGCGTAAAGCGTGGAGTGGAATGTCTTAACACTACATTCCCTTAGCATACCCTGCTACATGCGGGATACAGCGTGGAACTGTAAAAATAATTCTCACAGTGCGTGCAATAAATCAGGAAAACTGGGGCCATTGCCTGTCCCACTCGGTCCTTTAATTAAAACAGTGACAATCGGGACGTCCCGCCAAAATCGAGATGTCTGGTAACGCTGGACTGGCATAACTACTTTAAGTTTTAATGAGATAACAAGACTGTATTGAGCGAATATTAAATGTTTAACAAACGTATTACATTAAACTAAGTTTCTTAAAGCATCAAAACAGTAGACAGTTAAATCTTATTACAAATGCTGAAATAGCAACTGCTAATATTTAATCGTTTATTTATAAAAATACATTTAGTTCTATTATTACTACATTATTATACATAGCAGAATCACAAATTAATATTAAGTCATCTAATGTTCATTTTAGACAATATATCATTATCGGTTTACCGAAAAGTTAAGCGAAAAAATTTTAATAGTGTAGTGTTTAGCCACTCCGTCCCCCACTTTGCATCCAACTGTACGAGATACTGTTTGTTAAAAGGCAAGTCTGACGCTACCTTTATTGAAATCTTCTCCTTCACCTCTCTTAGTTTATTAAGTAAAAGTGGCCTTACTAAAATTTGTATGTTAAGAAAACATTTTTATTCAACTTTAACGTGGTTCTACTTAGTGAGTAAACAATCCATCATATATAAGAAGATATGTATTTTAAAACATACATTGAAATAAAACAAACGGAAAATATATTTGTATAAATTTAAGAAAAATAATAATAAAAATAAAGAAAATAAATTATTATAAAGTTGTTGCAAAAAAAAAACTTTATTCATAAAACAAACACAGGTTTCCAAGAAAAAATAAATTTGTATAGTGTCAGAAACACGTCAACATATTTTACCATATACTTTACTTTTATATAACTATATGGAATTAGTTATAGTGAAAATTAAACATTTTTAAAATTTGAGACCGTCTTGGCGCAGCGGCACAGCGTCGGACTGCGATTGCAAACTGTATACGTGACAGTTGTAGGGAGGTTGGGGGGGAAATACTTTTATTTTCTCACTGGTAACAGCGCGGCGCTGAGTTCCGCCGCTCAACACGCGTGGGAAACGGGGTGTCTTAATATAGATTCCCTCTGCCTGTACTGTTGTATGTAGGATACAATATATGTCCTTAATATCAACAAGACATACAGTATCTACAAGATAAAAGCATGAAAAAATTAAATATGCGAAAGCCGTTCTAAGTTGCAACCTAACTTGACAATTATAATATACATATTAGGAACCAACTTATTATTTCGAGATTTTTGTGTAACATATAAAGAGAAATAACAAAGTAATGAAAATTTTAAATTTTAAAAATATCACTCAACAATGTATTACTGTTATATCGAATTCAAAGAGCATACTCTTATTAAGTTTTACAACCATCTAAAAAAATACTTAAAAAGTTCATCTAAGTAACAATTGCTTCAGATAGAAAGAGTAAATTGAGAGGAAGAACAAAGAAAGTAATTGCGCCTATTATAAATAATAGCCAGTAGTAATCAAAAAATCTAAGAAAATTGAATTTATAAGGGGCCATCCATAAATTACGTCAGACGAATTTAGTCTAAAACACAACTAGTGTGACGTCATGTATTTAGCAATTTTACACCTAGAAATTATAAAATTAAAACAGCAGATCCAAAATAATGTTTGTATATTATATTTCGAAATGTGATTTCGCGAAATTTCTTACTCCCACCCCATCCTTGTCACACAATGCCTCACTTCGTCGACCCCCTCCACCGTGTGACTTAATTTATGGCTGGCTACATAATTTTATTTTTGGAAGAACAAAGTAAAAATAGCATTTATATATAATATCAATATTCAAAATTAATACAAAATATTTATTCTTCAGAAAAGTTCTAATATATATAAAAGAGTATGCTCTATGACAAAGACACAACCTGTGTGAGATTGAAGAAACATCTTACTACTTAAACTATATCTACACTATACATAGTAAATATTAAATGAATCTCTGAAAGAAGGTTCAATTAACAAAAAAAATATCCGAGATAGTTTATTTTACCACTAAGAATGAGCTTTTTCTTTTAAATATCTTATATTTTGGACCATTAGTCGCATTGTCAATTTAAGTACTGACTTGGCAATCTTGTTCAGTCATCATTATAAGAAGAAAAATCTTTACATTATAAAAACTCTGCATTAAATAAAAATATTAATGATAATTCAATGACGACAATAAAAATCATATACATTGTTATATAACAAACATTTAAGTAAAGGAACATTAATCAGTTCTACGGAGTGGATTATCCATATTTTAGAGCATCTAACTGCAGACACAACGGCTGTGTGTTCGATTCTCACTCAGCAGAACGAGTTATTTTCAGCTTTGGTAAGAAAAAAAAGATCAACGTTAAGTTCCGCTACTCAACATTGAATTTCTCGAAGAAATGAGAGGAAAGTAAGGAATGTTTTAACACTGGGTCCTCTCTACTACTCCTGCCATATGCGAAAAAAATTTTAACAAAACAATCACACATAAACATCAAATCTTAAAATTTCCGCCATTTAAATATAATATTAAAGAAAATAATAAACATACAGAAAACATATTTATCTACAAAAATATTAAATTTAATGCCAAAATTATTGCTATTTTACTTTTTTAAATGATATAGTTATATATATAATTATTCATGTTTGTTAATTTCTTAATCCGAATTATCTTGCATCAGAGGTTGCATATCTTCCCGTCTTTTCTCTCTATTGGTAATTCCTTCAAGAACTCCAATTTCTGATAGCCTGAAAATTATCAATTAAATAAAAAATACTGTTTATTAAGACACTAATTTAATAAGCAATATAATATAATCTAAAATTGCTCTAAACAACTATTTTAATTCTAAAACTTATTTATGACTACTTCAAACATAAAACGACATATACTGGTGCGTTTTTGAGTGTTTTGAGAGTATATGTTGTAATAATGATGCGCCTTGAGAGTACATAAACGGATACTGGTTTGTCCTCGAGTGATATGAGTGTTTGTGCACTAGTGCGTTATATGCTCTCAGGATGAGTGCACTAGTCCCGGGTACTGTGTTTGTGAATGAGTGAGTGAGTGTGTGTGTGTGTCAGACAGCTAGTCAGTGAGTCAGTCAGTGAGTCAGTCAGTCAGTCAGTCAGTCAGTCAGTCAGTCAGTCAGTAAGTCAGTCAGTCAGTCAGTCAGTCAGTCAGTCAGTCAGTCAGTCAGTCAGTCAGTCAGTCAGTCAGTCAGTCAGTCAGTCAGTCAGTCAGTCAGTCAGTCAGTCAGTGAGTCAGTGAGTGAGTTAGTCAGTCAGGCAGTGAGTCTGTCAGACAGTGAGATCGTAAGTCGTAAGTGAGTCAGCCAGCCAGTAAATGAGTGATTCAGTGTGTGTGTAAACGTTTGTATGTTTCAATGTGGTTTGTACTTACACTTCAGGCTCAACGTCATCTTGGACGGTAGGCGTGAAGTAGGGGTTGGTTGCTCCCGGCCTGAACTTGTAGCCGGTCATTACGAAAAATACAAATGTGGCCATCTCACGGAACATTTCATCTATCCACGAGTACTGAAACGGCACTGTATTCTGTAAATTGTGGATATATTATTATTTACCTCTTTTTATCATTTTATATATAACGTATTATTAGAAGGTTTCATTTGATAATAATTAAATACAAATAAGAGACACAATATGTTTTAAGTGAAGTCGAACCTACAGCCAATAATATATGTATATAGATCCACTAACAATAAGCATTAAACTATCGTGCATAATACAGAAGTCTAGAAATAGTTATCTTTAGATTTTATATACTGTTATTATTCTGTTATATTGTAGCCATGAGGCCCTCTCGGCGCGGTGGCACAAGCGTGCGATTTTAAATGCGACAGTTGTGACTTCGATTCCCACTCGGGGATGTGAAATATTTATTTAATATTTTCAATTCCTCGCTCTTAAAAAATTGGCGGTAAGAGGAGAACGGAATTGTCTCAATGGAAATGGAGTGCATTGACACTAGGAAGGTTTCCAGGTCCTTTTTTTCTTCCATCTTTACACTGTGTCCTTAGGGTCAAAATTAGATCATATATGTACATACATAGACGTGGATTGCTTAATTTGGCAACCCCGCGAAAAAAAAAATATCAAATTGTATTTTTTTGCTATATATACATTTGAAGTTACTATTATTGCTATATAATTTTTAATCACTCTGTACCCCGCACATAGAAAGGTAGACAGAAGGAACCTAGTGTTAAAACACTCCGTTTGCCTTATAACCTAGATATTGCGTGATGCGAGACATATTAAATTTATATATATATATAAATTTAATAATAATATTACTTCAAAAACATTTATACATTCAAACTCAAAGTCAAATAATTTTATTCAAAATGAAGAAGTTACATGCTTAATTTTTTGAACGTCAAATAATTTACCACCAGTTCACTAAAGTGCACTAAAGTGCTCATTTGGTACGTACCTCAAGAATAGTGACAATGATCCTAGTGAAATAAATATAGCAAAGGATCATTACATAGAAATGTCGGAACAGCTTTAGCTTTCGCAAGTTGTTGGGAGCCTTGCCTTGTTGGTGTATTGACCTAAAAACAAAGAATATTTAATAGCAATTTATTTTGTTACCACAGTCAATAAAATAGGAAGGCAATACACATTGTTAGGACACTCCGTTCTTTACATTTCGACGACTGTTCAAAATATTGCATATTAAGTGGTGGAACTCAACGCCCCTCTTTGTGTATTATTGCTGCGAGTAAGGACCGAACTAAGAATCATTGCGTGTACAGTAAGATACTGACCCACTTCGCCACAACGACCTCTTATGTGAATATACATACAGAAAAACTTCATACGTTTTTATTAATAGAGTTTAAAACTATGCAAAAAAAATAATATGTGTTCAGAAATCATAAAAAATGGAAGTATAAAAATACCTTCCAAATTATTTTCAAAATCTACCTTTCAATAAATCATCACGTGTCTATTTCTACATATTATACAGCTGAAAGTATAAAGTCGCATATTTATATAAATTAGTATAAAAAATGTTAAACAAAATCTTTTGTTTTCATTCTATGCGTAGACAAAATATATTATATGTAAAGTTTGCGAGGTTTTAGCTGAGCTTTGCGTTAGTAATAGTGATCACTAAAAATACAGTCAGAAAAAATGTTATTTTAAAACATTTTTTCTGACTGTATTTTTAGTATGTGTAATTTAACAAATACAGTTAGAAAAATTTTAACATGAAGAAATTATATCAATTATAACAAACTGATCCTATAACGTTACCGCTTTTAAAATTTTGAGAGATTTTGAGAGTGAATTATTGTAAGTTTAGGTAACAAGTCAAAATGCGTCTATCGCTAGGTTCGTTTTGCCTAACCTGTTATTTGCGGGACATAGAGTGAAACTTATAAAAAAAAATTCTGCTCACCAGACAACAGGGAACATGATGGCACAACAGCACAACATATCCACAAATATAAAAAGAATGCGCCAAGCGTTATGTTCCGCCGCGCCCTCCTCGCTCTCAGCTATTATGATCTCAGCTACATTCGCTACTACCTAGGAAAGAAAGTATGATATTGACTTGTATGTAATGTATATCTTGTAATCAAGTTTTTTAAGCGTAAACGCGTGTATATATATATATATATATATATACCAAGCAAGCCAAGCAAGCCAAGCTTTATAATATTAGTATCTATATATGTGAAGCAAAAACTTTGTACCCCTTAATATTAGAATATGAAATTTGACACTTATTAAATTTGATACTTATTTTATTAAATAAGATGTAAATCAGATTCACGCTGTATCCAGGACACAGCAGAGTAGACAGAGAGACAGAGAGAAAGAGAGAACTTAGTGCTAAGACACTCCGTCTCCATTTTCCGCCGAATTCTGGAGACATTGTGTGTTGAATGGCTGATTTTAATACATAATTAACAATCAACTTACCTGTAAAGGTATAACGACCATAAATATTTTCTTATCACGGTCAGCCAGTATATGTTTTATGAAGTTCCAGCCAGTCCCCACCAGCGCTATTGTTACAAACAATACCGCTCCTTTCAATCTGATGACAAAATTGAGAAATAAACATAATAATATCACTTGTTTTGTGGTTAATAAAAATAACTTGATGTTTCTTTTTCGATTTGTCGAATTGTATTTGGAGGGACTGATATCATACTATGGGGGACATTCTAGAAGTTTAAGTTAAGCTCCAATTCCGAAAACAGTATCCTTTTTACCAGAGAAACTGGGAACCTAGTGTAAAGACACTCCATTCCCATTAAGACACTTCCGTTGCCTAATATCCGCCAAATTCTCGAGGCATTGCATGCTGAGTGGCGGAACTCAACGCCGCGTTGTCTTGTTACTAGAGCGAGGAAATGAAAATATTAAATTATTCATTCCCCGAGTGGGAATGGAACCCACAATCGTCACATGTTGCAAAGCGAATGCTTGTGCCCCTGCGCCAGGACGGCCTTTAAGTGGTTTGATTTCATTGTAATTTTTTTTATTAATAACTATATCTAGGCTAAACAATGACATTCGAAACGTCTTGATTATATGACTGTTGATTAAAAAAAATATTTTAGAAGCACTATTATATAATATTTTATACAATAAAGTAAACAAAATTGGATTGTTAGTGGAGATTACATTCATAAATCATAACAGTCAAGTTTAAATCGTAATTAATTCAACACAGAGATAAAGAACGATTTGATCTTAAAAGAAATTTCAAGTAAATACAAAGATTTATTGGTTCGTTCGTTCGTTTGAAATAAATCTATATAAAAATGCCTAAAAACATCCTTTCTATGTGTACTCTGTAATAAGTACATATTTACCAATTGTACATTTATCTAATAAAATATGTAACTAATTTAAAAACTGTACAGGAGTTAATATGCAATTATTACAGTTATTTTACATAGAATTTACATTATGAATCATTACCTAAATCAATTTAACATTTAGGCTGTTTTGAAGCAGTAAATTAAATTATTAACTGACACGAGTGACTGACACTGACTTTTTAAAAAATATAAAATAGGTAAAAAGAACGTAATGTTACAAAAATATATACATATAATAATAAATAATTAGCTTTATGTATATTTTATAAATCAAATATCAACATTGGTCGTAATTTTTAGTTCGAAACAATCAATAATTCTTATAGAAAATACGATAATGTCGTAAAAAATGATATTAAAATATTACAGATTAAAGTAATAAAAAATCATATTAGAAGTCATTTAAGTTGTCAATCAATTCTGCTTATTAAATCAATAACCATGTAGTTTAAGGGGGCGAAGCCGCTGGCGAGCCGCTAGTATAATTATTAATTATATATTTCAACAACATATTTACATACGAGGCCAGTCGTGGCGCAGTGGCATGAAGTGTGACTGTAAAACCGACTTGTTGTGAGTTCGATCCCCACTCGGGGGGATGAAATATTTACTTAAATTTATATTTCCATTTCTTCACTCTGGTGTCGAGGCTAAGCGCGGCGTTGAGTTCTGCCACTCAACACGCAAAGCCTCCAGAATTCGGCAGAAAGTGGGGAATGGAGTGTCTTAACACTAGGTTCCCTCTGCCTACCCTGCTGTGTGCGGGATACAGCGTGAAGCTGATTTTTTTATTTTTTTTTATATTTACATATATACTTACAAATGTGTAATGTAGTACAAGATGGCCCAAGCTGTGACATGTTCACCTCTTGTTTGTATGAAATGGTAATTGATACCATGGAAGGCCAAAGACATGGCCTTTAAATATACCAGTACACACATTAATATGTGAATTCTGTATACTTTGTGCCTACTCGTTTTCAATATAAACGTCCAGAAGCCAGCACTCAAGAAGAATATCAGTGACATCATACTGTATAAAGCCGGTAATGGCATTTCACCCGCTGACAAGAAGTTTCCATCGTTGCTTTCGTAAATTTCAATCTGAAAATGTGTATAATTTGTTATTATACATGAATAATTAAATATATTAGACAGTCGTGGCGCAGGCGCACAATTGCTATGAGGCTCGATCCCCACTCGAGGGACATGAATTATTATTTATTAATATTTTCATTTCTTCGCTCTGCAAATTCGCCAAGGCAAAGAGGCCTGGTGTTGAGTTCCGCCGTTCAACACGCAATGCCTCGAAAAATTCGGCGGAAAATGGAGAACGGAGCTTACCGCTAGGTACCCTCTGCCTACCCTGCTGAATGCATGATATACGTTGAAGCTGATATACATTTTTTTTTAATAAAATATATTTATATACTTGATGATTCAATAGTGTGTGTGACAATTTGAACGTAGCGGAATTTGAATCCCCGCCTGTTAGAAGCTATCTAAGAGTCGCAAGTTTAAATGCCGCTACGCTCAATTTTTTATACGTTTTCTAAGTAACTGTTTTTTTGACATTTTTTAAAGGATTATTCTATACTTTATATAGAATAATCCTTTAAAAAATGTCAAAAATAATAATATTGTTTTTTTTTAATACAATTTAGCAACTTTTTTTTAATCTTACCATAACATTGATAGGCGTTGGTTCCTCAGTATTCGCGGGACAATTATGAAAATATAAATTGTAGAGACCCTCTTCCTTGTCTGAAGCCACATACATTGCAAACTAAAAATAAATATAATTTTAAGAAATATTTTGATTTACTTTTTACCTATTATTTAAAATTCTAGTTAATATATTTTTAAAAATTACTCATATCATTAAAAATATTCCTATTAATCATTCCTAATATCATTACTACAGTTTGTACTATTAGTACTATAAATGAATATCATTTCTAAGGAAGTTGCGCAATGCCTTCAGCGTACGGCGAAAGGTGGAGAATGGAAGTGTCCTTATGGGAATCGGAGTGTCTTAAGAATAGGTTCCCTCTGCCCACCCTGCTCTGTGCGGGATACAGCGTGAAAAAATACAATAGTTTGTATCAGTAGCATCAATAAATGATAATTTCTAAAGTACTTAGTCTCTCCTTTCTTATATGTATATTTAACAAACATAGTTAATTATACACTTTAAGTAAATTCAAAAAAATATTGTTATATAATATAATTAGATATAGCATTATAACATAGAACTTACACTTGTATTATAAAAGTCGAAGCCACCGCGTGTCTCCTTAGTTATAGGGAGAACGGCGTACGAGCATTGTGGACCCAACAGCTGTTCTTTATGCTCAACTGTAATATAAAATAAAAAAATGATTTATTCTAGAATATCAAATGAAACAGGACAAAGTAAAGGTCGATTTTAAGCGTAAGATCAAACATTTTTAGTTATAAAATTTTAAGAAAACATCAATTGAAAAATTGTAATGAAATTGACCAAATGAAAAATAATTAACGAATTTCCAACTTTACTTTTTGCGGCATGCGTCAGAGAGTACTAAAATATAAATAGTTGTTAAAAACTACACGCAAAATAGTTTTTTTGAAGCATTTATAAATAAAATCACCTTCACGCTGTATCCAGAAACCTAGTGTTAAGACACTCCGTTCCCCACTTTCTGCCGAATTCTGGAGGCACTGTGTGTTGAGTGGCAGAACTCAACGCCGCGCTTTTGCCTTGACATGAGAGCGAAGAAATGGAAATATAAATTTAAGTAAATATTTCATCTCCTTGAGTGGGGATCGAACCCACAACCAGTCGGTTTTACAGTCACATTTTGTGCCACTGCGCCATGACTGGCCTAGCTTTCTGAAGCAATTTATTGCAAAAATATGAATATAAATACGTATATAAATATATTTATAAATTCATAAATTTAATATAATCATGTGGCCGTCGTGGCCAGTTGTCACTAAAGTGTGACTGTAAACGCGACGTTTGTGCGTTCGATTCCCAATAGGAGAAATAAAATATTGAATATTTTGAATTTTCATCTCCTCGCTCGGTATCAGGCAAAGCAAGGCGGTGAGTTCCCCTACTCAACAATACCTCGAAATTTCAGCGGAAGGCGACAAACGGAGTGTCTTAACACCCCAGGTTCCCCTATCTACCTAGCTATATGCTGTATCCCATAACGAGAAGCAAAGTGTGTAGACACACTAATAATAGACCGGCTTCCTTATATAACGGTACAAACGGGAATACAAATAAATAACAATTTACGTATTTATTATTATAACATTATGCACACCATTTTCATCTGCGGAACGTCTTCTCCTATTCACAAACATGTATTGTGAATGTCTTTTAGTGCGATCGATTGGGATCATTGATCTGTTCTGGTATAAATGGAGAGCAGAGACTTCACCTTCGCAAGTTATATTTATTCTGAAAAGCAAATAAATAATTAACGAACTTAATAATTTCCTACAACATGTGGATTTAGCTATGGATATGATAGATGCTATATTGTAAATAGTAGATAAAGAAAAATTATTGGAAAAAGTATTTTCCAATAATTTAAAAATAATATAGAAAAATAAAAAAATACTTTAAAATAAACTTATACGCTATTTTAAATCAATATATAATTGTTTATTTATTTATTTCTAATCTCAGACCATAGAACAACATAAACAATAAAAATATACCAATAAGAAAAATAATTTGACGCAAGCATTTAATCTATATTCCATAAAAGATAATGTTTTATGAAATTCAATTAGTTGCAGTAAATATTTACTATAGTAATTACATTTAACACAAAAACTAATAACTTTGATTTATTTAAACATAATATTCAGCGGAAAATCTTCAATTTCGCAGTGGTGATGTAGGGTATTTGGGATAAATAACAACAAAAGACATGTTAAATCTGTAACTGTAAAAACTGCCTCAAACGCGACGTGAATACATTATGAAGGTGACCATGATTGTACTGGTTTATCGACCCAGCGGGATCACAAGTTAATTTATCATTACACCACTTGACAGATATTTGAATGTAGTTATAATGTCCTGCACTAACTATATTTCTATTCAAGGACACATTGAATATTATTTGGCATTTGTTTGATTGTAGCTTCACGCTGTATCCCGCACATAGCAGAGTAGACCGAGGGAACCTAGTGTTAAGAGACTCCATTCCCATTATGATACTTTCGTTCCCCACTTTCCGCTGAATTCTTGAGAGCGTGATGAGTAAAACTCAACGCCTCGCTTTGCCTCGTTACCGAGGAAATAAAAATATTAAATCGAATCGAACCCACAACCTTTCACGCTTGTGCCCCTGCGCCATGACTACGCTCATTATTATTTGACAACTTTAACAATATAAAGAAACAATATTTTAGAAGAAATAATTGTCTTTATTAACTACTCGGAGTAAAAAGTAAATACAACTAAGTGGAAAGAGAGTTCGCTTTGTACATCTTGCCCATTATAAAGTTGTTGTCGTATTTATTTTTAATGAAAGGGTAAGGGAATGAAATATATTAAAATACTCTAATAGCTAAATAAACAGAAGAAAATATTAATATCTTTAGACATCAGTGATTTTACCGTAATTACCAAATAATCGATTCTTATAGTTAATATTTAATCATTTTCGATCCAGGCAGGTCGGTCAACGTCATAATATAAGTATCGTGATGATGAAATTCAGCTAGAATTTAAAGAGTAAATATTTCTTAAATTAAATTAAAAATTTAAAGAGTAAATATTTCTTTTGTTTTTAAAATTGAACAGAGATAACCTAAGTCAAGGCACTCCGTTGTGCACTATCCGCCTGTACTCGAGACATTGTGTATTGAGTGGCGAAATCAATCGCTGTCTTTTGTCTGAGTATAGCGAAGAAATTCATATATTTTAAATATATATTTCCATTTCCATTGTGCAACATATAATGTTCTGTCCGCATATAAAGTTTTCGCAGTACATTATTAATAAATTTCGCTACTGCAAGTAAAAAGTTAATAATGAACCAATATCAACCTTATACCTAAGATTCTATCGCTTTGCCATCATAAAGTGAAAAAAAAACCATAGCCTTGTTTATTTATAAAATAAACAAAGCAATACTTCCTTTATATATGAAATAAATAATAAAAAAGGTACAAACAGAAAAAAAGTACGCTTTTCGCTAAATAAGTTCGCTAATAAAACTTGGCAAGAATAATATAATCCATGCATAAATAATATAATAATACAAGTATTACATGTGAGTCAAGTAAATATAAAAATAAATCAGCCTCACGCTGTATCCCGCATAGCAGCAGGGTATGCAGAGGGAACCTAGTATTGAGACACTCCGTTCCCCACTTTCCGCCAAATTCATAAAAATATAAAATTATTTATTAGTGCATATAAAAGAAAAACTGAAACATATGTCGAAGTTATTATATTCGTAAAATAATGAACTTTATTCAAAAATAAATGCTATTTTGATATGTTTGAAATTAACCTTTGATAGAAACCTTTAAACCTTTAGTTTTAAACTGAACTTGCACACACATACAAATAAGCACCTTAATCCTTACACGCAGTAAGGATAAACATAATAAAAATCACTAAAAACACAATAAATAAAAAAATATGTATTATAATTTTTTTGTTTTTTTTTGCAGATGCTATTTTTTGTACATTACCTATTTGTATGTATTTGTGAGTTCAGTTTTACTTTACCTTACCTTACATATTTATAAATTAAATCAAACAAATTTCCATTTATATAATTAATTTAGATGATGTTTTGACCCCTTCCCTGCTTCATCAAGGCTCGTCAGAATTGTGAGACATATTTTGCTATTTTATACTTAATTTTATTTAACTATTATTAAAAAAAACAGTAGCTAGCAAATTAGGTGTATATTATATTATAAAAGGTCATGAAATTACTTATACTTAAGGTATGACATAATTTATAAACCTCAAATAAGGCAGCTTTATAATTATAAATACCTGAGATTTTCAAAGTCCATTTTCAAGAAAACTATAGCAGGATGATGTGGTGACAGCAGAGAACTGCTTTTTTCAACACCCTTTAAAATGCATGTATCAGAGTGCACTTCTAGATAAGGATTGATTGCATCATTTACAGTGCGATCCAATGTGAATCCATACTGCAAAAATAATATTATTATATACTTTAGTTACTTTGACAAGCTTTTGCTTATTTTAGTAGCTTATGCTGTAATTTCTCACATATCAGGTAGGCAGGGAAAAGCTAGTATTTTGACACTCCTTTTCCCATTTTTCACCCAATTTTTAAGGCATTGCTTTGTTAAGTGTAGTGGGACTCAACACCGCATAAGTAAGAATTTATTTAATACATCCCTGCATACACTAATTACATTATCCATAAGATGTTGAATTTTATGCAATGATATGTTACATTACTGTATTTTTATTTATATATATTTAATCAGAAAAGGTTGAGGCCGTATTGGCACAGCAGCTCTTATTCTGCCTGTACTGTGAATAATATTTGTGGGTTGGATTGCCACTGGGAATGAGGGAATGAAATATTTCCATTGTTGTCGCTAGTATTTTGGGTGTTAAGAGGAGAAGTTCAATGGAGTGTTGTAACACTAAATCCCCACTGACTAACCGGCTAAATGCAGGAAACCATATGAATAAAAATGAATTAAATAAAAAGTTTACATATTAACCTCTCCATTAATGGGACCAGAAGGAAGCGTAAAGTTGATCATATGCACATCGAGTATACCTCCTTGAAAGAATCCAAAGGTAGTGAGATCAACATAGTGTCTGTAATCATCCTAAAAGAAAACATAATGACAATATACATTTAACAAAAAATAGAAAGCATTTACTTATTTATTAACTTTACAGTAGAATTTATAATGACAAATAGTTAAGTATAACAATAATATTATATATATTTAAAAAAAAATACTTTATTGTGATTTGTTTTCAACAAGACTTAAGAAAAAAATCTTTAATGGATTTTGATTTACCCTCACATGTGTTTTTAATTTTTTAAACTTCACATAAACTAATTGCAGATAAATAAGGGTAAGTGTGAGTAGTGTAATATAACTTCTTTTGACTATAACGTACAATTAATGGTCTTGTTTATATTTTTTTATGTATAAAAATAAATAATGATTTCAATACTTACCGTAAGGGGTAGCTTGTGTATCCTGGGAGTAACAGACGGTGCAACAAATAGCACTATAGAAATAGCTTTTACCATAGCAGAAATCATTTTTCATGACTACACGATATCAATAATAGATAAATTATAAGTATTATTTTTCTATACCAAATACATGCAATCTAAACCATTTAGAATATATATAAAAATAATATAAAACTTGGAAACAATGTCACTAATCAGTAATCAGAGTCACCATTCACCACAGCTATATAAAAGAAATGTTTTAAATTTTAATTTTGTATCTGTTAAGCATAAATGTCTATGCTTTACGGTAGTAATATTTTTTACTTAATTAAATTTAATATTTTATTTTTATATTGGGCTTAAAATAAAAATAATATATATATATATATAGTAATACATAGTATTTACATATATTTTTGAGTTCAGTAACAATGAAGTAAATTATAACAGCTTATTTACATTATTAAGTGTAGTGCACGAATAGTCGTGTTAAGGTTTGGTATTAAAATGCAATAATAGTAATAGTAATATTTAATTGGTATTAAAATGCAATAATAGCCTACCATCTGTGCCAGATATTGATTTTTATAATGACAGATAGTCAGCCATAGATTTTTTCACATTTCACTTTTTTAGTACATCATTCGGGGCAAGCAGAAAGGTTTTGCTATTGGAATTTATAAATCTTTATTAGTATTATAGTGTGTTAAATTAGTAAATGCGAACATATCTTTTATTTTATGAGTATTTAAAGTGTATTTTGTACTTTAAAACGACAGTGTAGTGACAATTAAAGTCAAATAGATTTTTTTAGTTAATTCCCTAAATATATTAGTTTTCATGAACTCAAAATATTATTATTAAAAACATTGTTTCAAAATGTTGAAATTAATAATGAAATGTCTTCGATCACCAAGATTATACAGAGTTTACGGCCAAGGTCCAGGAGAAGTAAGTAAATTATTTATTTTCTTAGTAATAATTATACTTTTTTATTTATTTATTGTATAAAACTTTATAGAGAATGGTAATCACACACGTCATCGTATTGCTAATGTGTAGCATCTTTATGCAAAACACGTATTTGCATCAAACTATAAATAGAAAACCCTAGATGGCTGTATTGATTTTTACCCCAGAATATCCCAACCCCCTCCCCAAACCAGTGACTGCTTTTACGTTTGCAATGTACAAAAAGCATAAGTTTAAAATGGATAATTAACATTTTTTTACTCTAATAAATTATAAGAAAAGGAATCAAATGAAAACTACAATAATGTGGGAATAAAAATGTATGATTTAAGTTGTTAATATTATTTACAGGGACTATATGAGCCTCAAGGACCTGAAAAAGTTGCAAACCAGATAATTTCTACTGTAAGATTTTTAACATTTACATGAATTAATATACATGTCCAAAAATGTATGTGTAATATAATATATATGCTTTAATATTTCAGGCCCAAACAATAATCAATGTGGGTTTCTACACATCACCATTTATTTGCATGTACATTTACAAAAGGGGATTTCTGTCCTGGGATGAAATAAAATTCTTTACCTATTCTCTCAGTGGAGTTAGCTTATTCTTGGCATGTGCTTATTTATTAAGAGCTTATGGAAGGGCATCAAATCCAATATACCTCCAGTTCATTGATACTTTAAATAGACCCACCACAGATCAAAGAAGTTATATAGAAAGTATTAGAAAGTATGACTTTGAATTTTATGCTTGGCCACCTTCTTTTAGAATGGAGCAGGTGCCTAGGTGAGAAAAGGAGAAAAGAAAATGATGAGATATTTTCATAATAAACTGTGTACTTTATTTCTTTTTTTTCCTGTTTCAGCTCAACATGGCTAGAAAACAAACCTTTTACCAAATGTGCTAATCCAAATTTACCGCATTACCAAAAGGTGACAGTGCAGCTATTGGCATATATTGCAATCCACACATTTGCACTTCGTCTTATTTATCCAGGAACTCTCAGTGTCATCCAGAACATGTTATGTAAATTTTTTACTTTTTAATCTTGAATTTACTAATGTCATTTTATAAAACCTAATTAATTATATATTGTATTTTGTGTTGTTTTATCATTTCTTTTTTCAGGGCTACCATTATGTGAAGGAAGGACTAGTCTTATTGAACGATACAATGGCAAAAGGGCAAAGATAGTTGCTACCGATGGTAATTCTATTGACACTATGTTTATTGACAACCGATCGGATTCTTCAAAGGGCAAAATCCTTGTTGTTTGCTGTGAAGGAAATTCTGGTTTCTACGAAGTTGGCATTATGACTAATCCAATCAAGACTGGCTATTCTGCTTTAGGATGGAATCACCCTGGATTTGCTGGTAGCACTGTAAGTAAGCACCTTACTTTTTACAACAAAATTATAATTAATACCCTTATGGCGCAATAGCACAATGGCAAATTATATGTGTGCAGTTGTGGGATCGATTCCATTTCCAGGAAATGAATTAATAACCTTTTCTTGGCTATTGTAAAAAGGCAAAGTGCCGTTTTGAGTTCCACCACTCAACACACAATATATCGTAAATTGGGTAGAATAAAATGTGCAGCTCAAAATATTATAAATAATTATACTTTTATTCATGATTGTCAAAATTTTTAGGGAACTCCATTTCCACGTCAAGAACAAAATGCTATAGATGCAGTTATGCAGTATGCTATTAATGAGCTAGATTTCAACATTGAGAATATTATATTGTTTGGTTGGAGTATTGGTGGCTATACAGCAACATGGGCTGCTGTCAATTATCCTGACGTCAAAGGCTTGGTAAGTGATCTATAAAACTAGTGAAACCCAAAAATTTATCTTTTATATACAAATATAAAATTGAATGCATGGTCCAATGTTTTATAGATATTGGATGCTTCTTTTGATGACTTATTACCATTAGCCGAAAATCAAATGCCTAAGTCATGGAAGTTGTTGGTAAAAGAAGTTGTACGTTCTTATGTTGATTTAAACATAGGGGAATTGTTGACAAAATACTCTGGAGTAGTTCAATTAATACGACGTACTGAAGATGAAGTCATCTGTATTAGGTAACTTTAATTTGAAATATGTGTAATAATTAAACATAAATTAAAAGACTTTATATAAATAAATATATAAACTTCCATACCATTCATGGTTCTACAATCAGTCATTGAGAAAAACAATTTTTTTGTTATTATTTATTGTTCTTATTTTCTTAGTGACAAGTTTTGTGGCAGTATGTACTATGTCTATACTGGTTTCCTTCCGTGAAATACTAATAAATTAACAATTTTGGGTTTTTAATAAGTAAGTAAGTGGAAGTCTCTTATTTTTTACCAAATTTCATAATTCTAGGTCAACAGGAAGTACTATAAGTTTTGATTACACAGAAAATTTCAAACAAAGTGGGAGTAAAAATCTAAGTATTAATGCTTGTATCTTAAGTGTGTTGGTTTAGAATTTTATTTTTTGATATATAATGAGATCTTGAGAATCCTAGAAGGGTTCCATTGTTGCCTTTTGAGGTATGGAATATTATTTTAATGCCTAATTTATCATGAATAATTTCAGACCAGGCCAGCTTGCAACTAACCGTGGTAACTATTTACTTATCAAGTTATTGGAGGAACGTCACCCTGAGCTTTTTGAAATGGACACGGAGAAGCCAGTGATGGAAACGTTAGAAACTTGTATTGCATTATCAGATCAACAGCGTATAGTATTGGCTCGGAATGAGTTACCTGCAATTAAACGCGCCATATTGCCATTGGTAAGCAAAAAAATATAATTTGATTTTAAAACCACTTAATTAAATACTTCGGCTGCTGTAAGTGACGGTTGTGGGTTTTATTTTCACTCCAGTGATTGAATTATTTTTTTTGTAGTCAGTAGTGAATAGAATATCTTATATCAAAGTCCCCTTTACTCTGCTACATGCGGGATACAGCGGGAACTTACAAAAACTTCTATTTAACAAAAAAATAATTCTTTATACAGATTTCCAGGTACATGCGAGATTTCCGTTCAACACATTGCATGCCCTTGCCGGATGATCATTATTTAGCAATAATGAACTCTATAATGACCAATTGATGGAGGGGTTATTTCATTAATATGGTATCCAAGTAACCAATTTAATGACATAACTATAAAAGTATTTAAAAATGTAGTATATTATTATATTAGTGTGTCTACAACGTAAAAGTAAGAGAAGTGCAACAGTAGTTTGAGACAACATGGGGCTCAGTCTACGACACACTAATATATTATAATTAAACTGAAATAAAAGTGGATGTGTGTTGGAACTCTTACTCCTACTTCAAAAGTAGAGAAATTGATAATAACATTTATTTTAAGAATAAAACTGAAGCTTCGCTCTAAAATATAATTATCACCATTTGTTATTTTTTGTTAGAAACTTATGTCCAGAGCATTCATTATTGAACATTTAGTGTACTGGGTATTTCTTTATTCTGTGTATTATCAAAGCATATATTATAATATAAAGTAACTTAAATAATTCCAATGATATAAATATTATATAATATACAACATTGTAAACATTCTCTAATGATATTGTAGAATTAAAATGGATGTGTAGTAATTTAAAAATATGTCATCAAATATATAACAAATTACATTTGCTTACTCATGAATTTGCACATGAAGCTATCCCTGAATCAAATCACACATTGTAAAATTTAATATGTTTTACAATTTCATGATAATTTCAGTAATTTTGACAATCGAAGTCTTTTTTTTTTTTCGATCCGATCGAAATTTTTTGGACTGTGGGGCCGTTCAAGTATTACGTAAACAGTTTTTTTGCAATTATTTACCCCCCCGCCCCCTTCCCCCTCTCCTATATAAACAAACCCAAGACTCCTCGTCCCCCTACAATGCTTACGTAATACTTGAACTGTTGAACCCCTGCACTGTTTATTTCGAAGAAAATAAAGGATATTGATGTATTTGCTTCTATATGATTCTCATATTAAACCCCATGTGTATTTACCTAATTAGTATTAGCTAACTAGGTTAAGGAATCGGGATATGATAATGTGCAGCTAGACACAGGAATGACTTAATGATATGAAATTTATATTTTAAAATTAACTATTTTACTCATATTATATTCAATGTATTTTTGTCTGGTATTGGAATTGTAGATTTAGGTCTTATTGGTGTTAATAAATAAATGATAGAAAATATCGTCTTTCATTTCTTTTTAAAAGACCAAAATAGAAATACTTAGTTTTAATTGTAAATTTGGCTAGAATTTGAAGGTTTGTGAGCTAAACATTATATTATCAAAATTAGTTCATTGTGGCTTAGAGGGACTAGGTATGACTGTAAAATCGACTGGTTGTGGGTTCGATCCCCACTCGAGGAAGTGAAATATTTATTTACATTTATATTTTCATTTCTTCGCTCTGGTGTCGAGGCAAAGCGCGGGGTTGAGTTCCGCCACTCAACACACAATGTCTCCTGAACTCTGCGGAAAGTGGGGAACAGAGTGTCTTAACACTAGTTTCCCTCTGCCTACCCTGCTGTCCGCAGGATACAGCGTAAAGCTGATTTACATTTTTATTTTTAGTTCAATCTTGAAGTGGTATTAAATAAGATATATTTTTTAAATTATATGTCATTCTCCACTTCTTATAATTAATAAGAAGGGGAGGATGACATATAATTTAAAAAATATATATACTCTATCTGATGATCATCAAAATGTTTGTCTAGTATTATGTTTTAGTTAAATAAAATTAATTAATTAATTCCTCGGTTTGTCTTATAATATATCAGTTTATGTAAAAGTTTATTTTACAAAAATAAAGCGTTAGCTACGTTGCCATGAACACCTAATAAATATTTTTTTTACCATAATCACCAATAATACATTTTATTTTTTCAACTTCGGTTAATTTTTTTTTTGTCTTATAATAAGTAACCCATTCCTATGTTTCTGTTATATAAGCTGTCTGATGTGTGTATGTACTATAATAATAAAAAATAAATTTAAAAAAAACCATAAACAAGCTAAACTTCGGTAAAATGTAATCTGTGGTTTTGAAGTTGAAACTGGAAATGGAAATGCAAATGACAAATTGAATGTGATCATGGTATTTGAATATTTTTTTGACGTGTCTGTAAATAAATATTACTTGGTTTTTGAAGATAAATAAGGACACTATTTCATAATCTTTGTGTAAAATATTATTATAAAATTTTTATATTTCATATATTTTTTTCTAAGATTGTGCAGGTAATAAAAATATAAAAAAAATACTACCTATAAATGTCGAAAACAAAAATTATTGAATTAAATCTTTTGGTACCAATTTTTTTGACTTTAAAATATTTTGTATACTCATTCCTATTAAATTAATCTTTATCTTAACTTTTTGTTTATCTTAATTTATATGGTGGTCATGGGATTGCTATGGTGATTGAAATGTTATGCAATACAAAAAAATTAACAGCTAACAATAACCCAATGATATGTTGTCTGCCCACACATTGTACCTTCTATAATGAATCAATAAAAATAAAATGTAGTAAACTATGTATTTATTATGATTTTGTACTAATTATCATGTGATAAAGAAGATTCTTAAGTTGGTATCATAAATGCTTATTTTAATTTTATTAACTAGATATATATATATATACATATATATTTATAATTATATATGTTTATGATTTTTAAACTAAACTAAAAAATATGCTGTAACAGTAAAAATAATATAACACTTAGTATAACAATCTTTCAGGCGATGTCACATATTAATGACCTCATTGGTGTTGTACGAGGCTTGCGTCAGGTGATAGACGCTGGTATTAAACTGCAACAGGAAAACGCTAAACTAATATTGAACAATTGTAGCTTCAGGCAATCTGTTCAGAACTGCTCAATTAATTCACTTCCAACTTACAAACCTAGCAATGTTGTGGTTAGTGACGCTTTGGAGAGAGCATCAGTAGTCATACATGGGATTAAGCAATTTGTTTCTATAAATAATATCAACAATAATACTTCTTTAGAGGCCATTGCACAAGAGGATTTACAGTTACAAGAAGATATAGATATTCTCAATAAACAGTTCAATGAAACTTTTGATAGTTTGAAACAAACACAAAAGAAAATCATTTCATCCATAACTCCAACTAATTTCAATACTGAAAAAATTATTCAATCGACACCAAAAACTGATGTGTTTCCAGAAATTCCAATAATAAAAGAAGCACAGTTTAAAGTCATAGCACCAAGTATGGAATCAAGTCCAAGTAAATCAGATGCAAGACCAGTTGCAAAAAAGAAGTTGAATGTTTCTGTAAGTTTTCTTTTTTTTAGTTCTGAAGATTATTAATTAAAGTGTTCATTTAGCTCATTTTTTTTTCAGCTTAGTGAAAGTTCAAAAGCTCGTGTAGTGCCATCATCACGTATTGGTAGGATGATATCTTTTGGGTCACTAGCTGCTGGCTTAGGCGTGGGCACTATCGCGCAATATACACGTAATACACTTCAATCGGTCACTGGTAAAGTTGATGAATCGTCTAATGCTTTTTTGTCTACAGCAAATGCAGAAAGGATAGTGGATACACTTTGCAAAGTCAGAGGTTGGTAAAAGCTTTAATTATGCACTGTTTATTATTTTGTTTTCTTCTTAGTTGTCATCATTCATTTTGAAACATTGCTTGATGAGTTGCAGAACTCAATGCCACCCTGTGTTTACCAGAGTGAGAAAATAAAAATTATTATATAAGCAAGACTCCAGAATAAGCATTGACTCCAGATTAAGCTTGATTCATGCCCCTAAGTTGAAATTGAAGTCACAACCTATCATGTCTACTGCCAGACTGCTGTTTCATTGTGTTATGTATTTTAATAAACAAATTATAATAAGAAAGGCTGTTGTGTTGCAGTATCTGATCACAAATATTGACAGTTGTATGTTTGATTCCCACTCAGGGAATGACTTATTTACATTTCCTTTCTAAGGTAACAAGATAGGCGAGATTTTGAGTACTACCACTCAACATGCAGTATAAAAAAATGGGCCATGTGTAGAGAATAGTGTTTTGAAACTAGGTTCCCTCTGCCTACCCTATGCAGGTCACAGCATGAGGCATAAAAAGGATTCTTACAAAATTATGTTTTAACAGGTGCGGCACTTAAACTTGGCCAGTTATTAAGTATACAGGATGATTCGGTATTACCATCAGACTTGCAGCGTATATTCGACAGGGTACGTCAGTCTGCAGACTTTATGCCTACTTGGCAAGTAGAAAAGGTTATGACGTCACAGCTTGGCCCCGATTGGCGATCTCGCCTCCGACATTTTGAAGAACAGCCTTTTGCAGCTGCATCTATTGGTAATATACTTTTGAGCTTTATTTACATTTTAATGATTCTATCTGCAAATACAATATATAATGTTAATGAGTATATAATATCTCTCTATATATAATACTATGTAATTTTTGATAATTATAATAATACAGAATCATGATTTGTCAACAAATATATATTTAAAAGTAATATTTGTATGGTCAATTGGAATATACTTATGTGCAAAGCAATGGCTTAAGATTTTCAATTTGCAAAAGATAGTTATAAATATCGAGCCTTTAAACCATAATTTGCTTTTGCTTTTATTTCTTAAATAATTAAGTTTGTGTAATAACATATAAAATGTGTAATCTTATATTTGACTACTGAATTTTTCTAATATTTTTTTCTATTCCTTTTTAGGTCAAGTTCATCAAGCAATATTACATGACGGCAGCGAGGTGGCCGTCAAAGTTCAATATCCAGGAGTTGCTCAGGGTATCAACAGTGATATAGACAATTTAGTGGGAGTTTTAAAGGTAGAAAACATGCGTAATATTTTTTATATTATAAACCGTGGGTACAAAATCCTACCATTTTTTTATTACCATTATTTTTATTGGATATTGAAATTGTCCGATTTTTTTTCTGTTGTTATTAAAGGGGATATAATTATCTTTAAATGTATTGCATAACATTTAGAGAGATTTTTATAAAATTAATTAGTTCTAAACCAAGTAATTTCCTTCTGCCTAACCGTTTTTGTGTTAGATACTGCATAAATTACAAAAAATAATATAAACTTTTATATTTACCTAATAGTAGCTATATATATATATTTGATATACAAGAGCATCATTCGACCGGTTCTTTTATACGGCAGCGAATGTTGGCCAGTACTATCTCGGCACACTCAGGAGCTTCACGTCACGGAAATGAAGATGCTGCGGTGGATGTGCGGCGTAACGCGGTCTGACCGCATACGCAACACATTCATTCGAGGTAGTCTTGGAGTCCGTGACGTAGCGGATAAGCTCCAAGAGCGTCGCCTGAGATGGTTTGGTCACGTTACGCGCCGGCCTAAGAACTATGTCGGATGCAAGTGCCTTGCTATGTCAGTCCCTGGAGTGAGACCTCTCGGACGCCCAAGGAAGCGCTGGTTGGATGTCGTGAAGCAGGACATGAGAGCCAATGGTCTAACCACCGAGGACGCCAAAGACCGTGCAAAGTGGAGTAGGTTGAGTAGGAAGGCAGACCCTGGCAAATAGCCGGGATTAATGCCAGGAAGAAGAAGAAGTAGTTATATATATATTTATTCAACGATTACCAAACGCTTCAACTAAGAGGCCATTTTAAAATTATGTCACACAAACAGCTGGTCACATTTGTGTGATCCACCTCCTTAGTGTGACGTCACATATTTTGCAGTTCAACACCTAGAAATTATTAAATTAACCTAGGAACTCCTAAATATGTGTGACGCAACTTAGCTTTATTGTAGGTTTGGAACATATTCCCGAAAGGCATGTTCATAGACAATGTTGTGGAAGTGGCCAAGAAGGAATTGGCTTGGGAAGTTGACTACAAACGTGAAGCCGAATGTACTAAAAAGTTCAAACAACTGCTTGCCCCTTATCCTGAATATTTTGTTCCGTCGGTAATCGGTGAGTATTACTTTTTATATTAACTAATAAAGTAAAAAGTAGCTTCACGCTTTATCCCGCACACAGCAGGGTAGGCAGAGGGAACCTAGTGTACTTCAAGTTAGGCAAAAAAGGGCGTCACTATTATTAAAAAAAAAATATATTTTAAATATAACATACCTACAATACATACATACAATTAGAAAATCCTACATCCCATAACTTGTTTAGCTCCATAACAAACAATCATAAACGGAAACGGAAATATATGTCTAACCGAATTATAATATAAATCATAATTAATACTTTTAAATTTTTTTTATTTGCTTTTGATTATGGTACGCAGAGGGAACCTAGTGTTAAAACACTCCGTTCCCCACTTTCTGCCGAATTCTGGAGGCGTTACGTGTTGAGTGGCAGAACTCAGCGCTTAGCCTCGACACCAGAGCGAAGAAATGGAAATGTAAATTTAAGTAAATATTTCATCTCCTCGAGCGGGGATCGAACCCACAACCAGTCGGTTTTACAGGCACACTTCGTGCCGCTGCGCAACGACTGGCCTCTTTTACTTTTACATTATAATTATAAAATTCGTAAAGACAGCTAAAGCGTTCTTTGAATGAATATATATTTCTGGTTTATTTCCTTCTAAGTAGCAACCTTTTAAATCGGTCGCTGTCTGTCAAAGGGGTACTTAAAAATTCACAACTTGTGCCTGTTGTGTTCGAACCTATCGTTCATTCACAAACAGTTAACAACAGCCTTAAATGCACTTTTCAATAATAAATTCAGTATTCCCTGTAATCGACATAATAATATAATTGGAAGTTAGCCCTATTAGATAATTTGAAGCCATTTTGTGATATCTTCAATTGTCTAATGTTGTGATAACTATAGATTTTGAAGGCATATGGGAAGGGAAGTTTAATTTTAAATTATTGTGCTGTTCATCACTTGTATTTGTGACTGTCATATAAAATTGTTGAGAAATAAGCTTTTAAGTTTGTACTTATAATTAATTAAATATCCAATTATTTTAAAAGTTTCGAATCCAGAAACAAAAAAAAACGAATTAAATACACATTTTTGTTAATTTCATTGATAATATTGTAATATTCTTTTAGATTGAAATCGTCGTCACCACAGCGTCTGTAAACACGACGATTGTGAGTTCGATTCTCACTCGAACTCGAACAATGAATGATGAAAATAATTAGTATTTTCATACGACGCGCAATATTCAGAACAATTGGATTGTGCGAGGAGGATATTCCTTAATACTAGGTTCCCTCTGACTACCCTAGTATTTTCGAGTAGCTAAACAACAAAAAAATAATACATATATATTTTTCTATTAGACGAACTGTGCGCCCAAGAGGTTATAACGACGGAGCTTATAGACGGCACGCCGCTGGACAAATTGTTTGACGCGGAGTACGAGGTGCGTCAACGCATCGCATATATGATAATGCACCTCTGCCTGCGCGAGATGTTCGTGTTGCGATGCATGCAGACCGATCCTAACTGGGCTAATTTCTTCTACAACACACGTACTAAACAGGTATCTTTAATAATATTATATGTTGTTTTTATATAATTGCAGAATTTGTGCCAGAATGTGTGGGACATACCGCGGCGTTGGTTTCCGGCTCTCAACCTGTAGGAAGTAGAATTTGGATGGAGTGTTGAGAACACAGTCACACTTTGTCAATCACTGTTTTGTTAGAAACATATTTTTAATTGTATTTTATCGCTTCTTAAAAATATATTATAAAATAGAACATACCGTCATGATATAGATCCTCATATATTTATTTAATATAAATCATCATCTATATCCTATATGAGGATCAGACTTACATAGACAGAATAGCCGTAGACAGCCAGAGTCATCAAGGATATATGAACATGTTTATCTATGTTCTATATATCTGTTTTAACGTACATATTATAATTTAATTTTTAGATTAACTCTTCGCGTTTACACTTAAATAGTACTAGTCATTACAGTTCTATTCATATTTGCTGTCATACCGTTCTGAGCGAGTATTCATTGTAAATTACTTAATACGGCACGGTGACCCCCTTTGACCCTCTTTGATATTTCAGTTATTGAAATATCACTATAAAATATGGAGCTCCATGTTACATTTGTTTAAAATATTTTATGAGAATCAAATAAATCTAACTGCCTATTTTTGTTCCGATTGAAGTCTATATTGTTTCCTAGTTTATATTTCATTTGAATATAACAAAAATCGATAACCCTTTTCTGTGTTTTAAGAAGTAGGTATACTATTTTTTCAACATTTCATTAACTTATTTCCGTTCGATATAAAATTACCAACTAAATAGTGGACTTCAATCACTAAAAGCTTTTCAGTATCACAAGTCACTATGTGGCGTTGAAGATCTTAATTAAATTAAGCCACCGCCTTCATAACAAAGGCCGCTTAGATAAAAGTTCTCAACTGTACTGGGTTCTGTTTTGTTTTGTAATTCAATTACTAGTGTTTCGCAGCTTCAACGCGTCCATCTTACTGAAACCTAATACAGTTGGCTGTCAATTATCGTCACTATAGTAGAGATAATAATGTTATAAACGTTGCATCGATTCTAACTTTTCTCACTGTTACTTCAAATATAAATTAGGTACTTAATTTAATTTGAAGAGGAAGAAGGAAAAGGAAGGAAAGATAAAAAAGGAAGTTCCGATGTATTTTTTTTCACTATATACCTATTACTTACTATAAGTATTAGGATGTTTTGTAAAAATTATACTAAAAGTTCTGATTATAAGTAATACGATGATAGTAAAAAGAATTAATTTCGAAGGCTGTGCAGCTTTCCTATGCTTATATGGCTAGACCCTTTATAATATGCCTAAAACTTACATTTTAAGATAATTTAGATATATATTTGAACTTTTGAAAGCATCTTAATAGAATTTTAAATATTATTTAAGTTTCATATTAATATCATATATTTTTCAAATAAAATCAGCTTCACGCTGTATCCCGCAGACAGCAGAATAGGCAGAGGGAACCTAGTATTAAGACAGTTACTCTGAAGGTAATAGGTGGCGGAGCTCATCGCAGTGCTTTGCCTCGACACTACAGCGAAGAAATATAAATATATTTTTTTTTTAAATATTGAATTTACTCGAGTGGGAATCGAACCCACAACCAATCGCGCTTATCGCCACACTTTGTGCCCCCCGCGCCCCTACTGGCCTCAGGATTTTTTCTTTAAGAACATAATAAAATTCGAAACGATATCACGGTAATCATTCGAATAGTAACAATAACATTGTCTACGCTTAGTAAACAAGAAGAAAGTTTGTAATAAGTTGTTTATTGTTTCACTACAACACTGAAATTTCCTGCGTAATTTCCCGCGCCACAGAGTCTCTAGGGCCAGTCGCATTGTGGCAAACTATGCAGTTGTATTACTTTGTACTATTTGTTTATTTTATATAGAAAATAGTAAATTGGCTTGGGATGTTCTTTAGAAACAAAACTTTAAAAAAAAATCCCCCGACCCAAAAAACTATCTCGTTTTGAAAAAGTGCCTTTTATTTTTAAACGGATAATCCAATTTTCAAAAAAACATAGCTGAGGACCACCGACATGAACAAGGTTTTTGATTTTAAAAATGGCACTTCGGCAAATCGGTTCATTCTTTTACCTACAACAGACAGACACTCTGCCTTTTGTGTAGCAGGTTAAAAATATTACTTGGATAAACACACACACAAACTTAGTTTTGGTTGTATTACTAGAATGAAATCATTAGTTTTTTATAACCAACTTATTTATAACGATAAGACGAATACGTCATTTGTTGATTGTTCCCTTGAAAAGATACTCTGCTTACACCAGATAAGGCCATGAACTTTGTCACAAAATATAAAATAAAAAAAAAATCAGCTTCAGCTGTATCTCGCGCACAGCAGGATAGGCAGAGGGAACCTAGTGTCATAAGACACTCCGTTACCCACTTTCTGCCCAATTCTGGAGGCATTCCTTGTTGACTGGCACAACTGAACGCCACGCTTTTCCCTCGACACCAGAGAGAAGATATGGAAATTTAAATTTAAGTAAATATTTCATCTCCTCGAGTGGGGATCGAACCCACAACCAGTCGGTTTTACAATCACGCTTTGTGCCACTGCGCCACGACTGGCCTCATATAAATTATCGTTGTATTTTTTTTGCGTTATATATTAACCACTGTTTTATCTTAATAGCTTATCCTCTTGGATTTCGGAGCAACTCGTGAATATTCTAAGGAATTTATGGATCAGTACATAGAAATTATAAATGCAGCATCGGAGAACGATCGTGAGGCCATTTTGCGTATGTCGAGAGAAATGAAATTCCTCACCGGATACGAGTCAAAGGTATATTTTTATTTATTTATTGAAATACTTTTATTTATCATTTACCGATGGTTATATATTCAATAGTCAAAAGTCAAAAAGTGCGCTCCCCACTCCTCCTCCTCCCCACGCTCCGTTTGATGAACGCGACATTGCGTATTGGGTAGTAGAACACAACACCGCATTTTATCTTCTTATCAGACCTAGGAAATGAATATAATTTTATTCTCACAATTTCGAGCTGAACCCACAACCATTCCATTTACAATATGATGCCGTGCCGCTGCGTCACGCCGTCCTCTACATACATATTGTGCTATATCAACCAAAATTCTACTCGACAGATAATGGAAGATACACACGTCGACACAGTGCTCATAATGGGGGAAGTGTTCACTAGGGAGGGCACAGGGGAGTTCGATTTCGGTGCACAGCTGACCACGCGACGCATACAGGCTTTAATACCGACAATACTAACACACAGACTGTGCCCGCCGCCAGAGGAAATTTACTCTCTACATAGAAAACTATCTGGAGTCTTCCTCTTGTGCTCGAAGTTAAAAGTTAAATTGAATTGTCGTGACATGTTCCAGGAGATATACGAACAGTATAAGTCTCAATAGTTTCAAGGGTGCCACGGATGTATTAGTTAATAATAAAATAATCCAAACTTACCTCTGAAATTGTGTTATTAATAATTATGAATAATTATAATAATTATTATATTTAATGGCCGCATATTATTTAATAATTTGTAAATTGTAATATTTGCCTTATATAACTTTTATAGAGCACAAAATATGCCTTATGTAGAAGCTGTTTTTTAGCTTTATCAAGCCCATAGCAGGGTGGTAGGTGGAGGATACCTGGTAACCTATTATCAAGACTTCTTTCAAGATCTTTTCCCATCAAGACACTTTCGTTCTCAACTTTTCGTCAAATTCTTGAAACATACCATGGTGACAGGCGGAAATCAACGCTGCGTTTTGCCTCGTTACCACAGCGAGGAAATTAACATAAGAAATATTTTTTTACCGCGTGCTTACAGTAAGTATCGCGCTTGTGAACAAAAAAAAACTAACGACTTTATTTACAAAGTGGACTGTGCCCATTTTAGTACAATGACAACCAATAGGGAAAAGACATTAAAAAAGTAACATGATGAATGAAAATTAAATGCAAAATCTTTCTGTTGTTGAATTTATTTATTTATAATAACGTATATGTATATACTATTTACAAATGTCATGTCCATTTGTAAATAGTATATACATATACGTTATATATTATGTTAATGTTTATTAAATATTATTATACTTACATTTTATAAAATGTAAAAGCATTAGTATGCATTATGCTCCCATAACAAGATACACTACCGTTAACAATCTAGTATAATAATAAAAATTTTGAAATTATTTTTTGTAACAAATAAATTATTAAATATATATTCTTTATACTTTTAATAAATTCACTAAACAGAACAGATGTCTTTATATTTTGGAACCTATCTAACCTAAGTATAATAACAGAAACATGTGACTCTGTCATGGCGCAGCGGAATATCATCTAGTTTGATACGCAACGGTTGTGAGTCCGATACGCATTCGAGGGAATGAATTATTTTTCTTTTTCTTGCTCTGGTAACCAGACAAAGCTCCGCCAATTGACGCACAATGTACCGAAAATTGGACGAAAATTGAGAAACGGACTGTCTTACGCGCTTAACCAATTCGTGACCGCTGTGCGGTATTTTGGGAACATTTATTAATAATAACTATTTGTATATTTAAAAAAAATGCAATTATAAATTATTACGCCAAATTCAGAGCATTTTGATTGCGTAGAATTTTAGAGTCATATTTAATATAAACATTCTTCCTTTTAATATAAAAGTGCGTCACAAGCGTGTGAATGTAAACACAGCACATGGGTTTAACCCCCTTTCGGGGAAATTAAATATTTAATATTTTCATTTCTTCGCTCTGGTGTTGAGACAAAGTGGGGCATTGACTTCACTCCACTAAACACGCAAAGCCACCAGAATTCGGCGGAAAGTGAGAAGCGGAATGTCTTAACACTAGGTTCCCTCTGCTTAAATGCTGGATAGTAATAAAAGAGATTGCAATTATAAATATCGCATGTGTAGAATGTAGCAAAACGATTGTGCGGGGACGCGATGGTGTAACGAAGATTAATAAATCATCCTTATTAGTTAAATTTAATTTTAATGTAGTTATTATATTTAAAAAAAAAAACAGCTCATTTTTAAATTGATGATGAAAGTTAAAAAGCTATTGTATTAAAAAAAATGTTCGATTGTAATGAGGTATAAATAATACAAAATAAGGTGTGAGTATTTAAATATATTTAAATTCATCAGCGTTTCCAGTACTTAGGCTATAGTGATCTAATTAATATTTTTGTTAAGTATGATCTAAAGAAATGCAACACTTAAGAAACATCTATTTTATACGCAACGATATTGTAACTGTAACTTACGTATTATAAGTAAGTTCATAGTCTACAGAGTGCTACATTCCTGTCTGCGAAAACAATTTAAAATACAAGATTTACGTCATTACTTGTATATATAGCATTAAACTCGTTAACTAAGTCGGTATAAATTGACTTGATTTTTTTTTAAATTAACACACCGTGCAATAATCTCTTGATGTTTAGAACTTTAAACAACAAATTTTGCTCAAGAATCACGTGGCGTGGCTAAAATCAAAGAAGGTATGATTAATAATTATAATCTAATTATTTAAAAATTACAATTATAACAGACATACAATACATTCAATAAGTTTCTTCTAATCAATATTATTTATTACAAATACATTAAAGCATCGAATTTTTTAAACGAGACCACAAAATTAGTTTTAATATAACATGTACTAAACTGTAAGTTTACATTCAAATTTTGTCTAAATGTCACTAATAACAACGAACATAGTGAATATAACAGCTAATATTCACGAGCTACGGCAAAAATGTGTTACGTTTCCATTAAAAGTACAAGAATTTATGGGTAAATCATGTCTTAAGGTTGGTCAATAAATAACAATAAATCAATATGTTATAAATACAAACTAGAAATATATTTACTACTCAAATACTGTGCTAGGTTGTACCTACTTAACAACTAACATTAAAAAAATTCTAACGTCAACGAGCGGGTATTTCTATAAAATGACAAAATATCACTCATAAGAGCTAATTAATAATGGGGCTGTGGCTATGGGGGTCGGCTGTATTTGGAAATAATAAGGAGAAGGTAGTAACATCCTGTATAGCCCAACGATAAGGCTATATCTGCACTATCGCTAAATATTGCTTCTAGTGTGGTGGAGGCACACGATACGTCCTTAGAGGGTTAAAGCAATACGCAATCTTGTCCATGTTGGTCGAAGTCCAATACGTATAAAGAAGATCAACAGATTGTAAAACGTTAATATAACCAGTACAAGGATTTAGGCCACGTTACGATCTAACTGGAGCTACATATCGATGCTTACGAACAACTTGTACTTCCACTATATGGTAATGTGTATATAATATTACATAAACTAGAACTTTGATATTTAGTTGTGCATAGAACATCAAACTCGATTTGAATTTTATCCTATTGTCTTCAACCAACACGCTAACTACTTTTACAATCTTTCTCTATATCTAGGAAGGTAATTTGGTGGTATATAACCACGCTATTAATACGCTACAAATATATACAGATACGGCATTCACTTCGCGTGACCGCTTCCCACTCCATAGGTTTGTTTCGTTAGAAAAACTATTATTTGTCGAGATATTGTAATAATTACCTATAATAAGTGTATTCTTTTGGATTTTTTTAAACAACAGATTAAAGTTTTCGTATAAAATTCATAAACGTTCATTATCAACGAATAATATGTGAATTCAGAATTGACTTAGGTAGTAGTTAGTTTCGTTTGTTTTTTATTGAAACATAAGTGAAAATCGCAAAACTGAAAAGTGCTTTATGTATTATTAGTGCTTATATAAATTCTTAGATTTTTTTTTCCAATTATAATTTCAAGTACATTTGGTAAATATTGTTTCATATTAAGTCAAAACGGCTCATCTGTACCTGTTTTTGAGGGAATCTTTATTTAATATTATAATGCTATGGATTTTTTTTATTCAAAATTTTATTCAAATTTTATCCAAAAAAATTTTGCAAATTTTTTAATCTATAAATGTAATTATTTATTTTCAATGAATCGCGTTATTTTATAAAAAAAAAAGACAGAGTTTATGTATAACGATTAACTTAGTTTTACTTTAATCAGGTACATTAATTACGATTTCGAATAGTATCTAATTATGATTTTGAATACTAATTAAAGTTAAAACTATTTTATGCTACCTTCACACGTGTACTGAAATTGTTTATAACATTCAATAATAATTGTGATACATTTGATAAGATATTTTAAAGTATTTAATTTATTCATGTGTGAGAAACGGCCGTACTTATGTTGTTTGTAATAATACAAACATATCCTTATAGAGAGATAGAACGAAAACAACAATACAAAAGTTCTGACGACATAAATAAACGAGCCATTGTGGGATTGATACTTTAGCTAATTAATAAATTTTACAAATTCGGCAACGTACATCGACTTAAGGGTTGAACAATATATATTTTCAGTCGAAGCAATAAATAGGCCTAAGCATTGGATTCCTTGAGGTCGGTCAGCCTTGCGAGTTGTGCAGGCTCAAGTTCGTCAGGTATGGAGGCGCGGCCGGCGCGCGGGGCTGCGGGTGGGGACTGGGGGGCGGTGGGGGGTCCGGAGGCCACTGAGGCTCCCGTCGACTCTCCCTCGGACGCCGTCGAGCTCGACGCCGGATGCGGGGCAGAGTCAGCGTGGCCTTCTTCCGAGTCGCGCAAACATACTGCCGTCTGCTCGGAAAGGGAGGATTCCTCGTCTTCGTTGTCTTCGGGGCGATCAGGCTCCTCTTGCGGCGGCTTGGGCTCGGGCTCGGCCTCCGGAGGGGGGAAGGGTTGCTCGGGCTCCTCCATCATGGGCGTGGCGGCCGTTATAACTATTTGTGCCACGCCGAGCCCACAATCTTCACTTGTGATTTCAACTTGTGGGGGCGCAGGCTTCGGCTTTGGGGCGGGGGGCAACTCCTCCACCTCCTGATAGCGACAAGTATTTTTTAATTCAATATTTAGGTGTTGGTTATATTGAGGTGCAGTACAACTTCTTTATCGATCAAAATCCAATTACAAAATAATAACCAACGAAGTATACAAAAATTAAGGTTATTTCCTAAATAACCTCTATAATATACGGATCTCGTAGTCCCAATATTACTGTTCATTACATATATTACAATTATTTTCATTTACTGTACGCTTATTATTTTAAATATAACAAGCCGAAAATCATGCAAAAAGCCAAACATGCTGATGATTGTGTGTCCGGAACTACTACTATGTTATACATAATAAATACTATATCTTTACCTTAAAGAAAACAACCTAAATAATTACATTATACCAAATTCAAAAATGTGCACCTAAAAAAGCAAAAATATTTATTAATAAGATTAATACACAGATATGCATTGTTAATTGTTTTTAATTGATTTAATTCTTCTTTAATATTTAATTTAATAACTATTTAGACTTAAATATATACTTTTTACGTGACCAGTAATAGGTACAATATACGTAGCAGGCCGAAAAAATATTTCATTATGCTACATATAAACTGTAAAAATTTAAGCCTGTTCCAAATAGCAAAAGCGATGTAACACCAAGCACAATATGTGACCTTCACCTGACGACCGGCCACAAATATCTTACAGTTACCGATACTATGGCCCGTGTTTATAAATGGCTCTCAAGTCTGAGATCGATCATAAGATGTCGTTTTCATTCATCAATTAGACTGAAAACAGCGCATCAAGATCGATATCGGTCTTAAGAGATCGATTTATAAATACGAACCTAAATAACATTAGGCAAAATAATACTAAAGCTAAACGCGAGCTAATTATGATAAACCATACGACTGTTGTCGTGATGATGAAAAATATGACCGTCTTGCAATGTGTTTGATAGGCAGGCGCAATTGAACATTTCGGAACATATTTGGTAAACAAAATTGGTAATATATATAAATGGATGAAGTCGACATTATCGATTTTGTGCCCGATCGCGTCCAAACAAAGCTTACATTTTGTGAAACTAGAGACGACTACAAGCTCTTACTGTCACATTTTGACAATGCGCCACAACCAAGCGAACCTAATAACGATGTAAAAGTATTTTGTAAATAAGAGCCAAACCTCCTCCTCAAAAATTTCACCAACAACCTCATCAACTGAAGCATGAAAAATAAATTTATTTATTATTACAATAATTACATTTATTTCTTTTACATATTTTGCAAAATTCGTTAAATTATAGTTTTTTTTAATTTTATCACCATATAATTGTAATAAATTCTTAATATATAAACACTCGCTTTGAATCTTGATAATTTTCTTATTGAACATATACTGAATGTATTATTATTTTCATTATTTGTACAAAAAATAATAACACAACAAAACAATCTCCATCAATATCACAATATATAGTAGAGAAAATAAAAAAATATTGAAATTGACTATACGTCGCGCTTAATATATTATCGGATGACATCAATCAATCAATCAAGTGACAAATTAAATTTGTAAATCTTCTATTCGTGTCTTCTAAACAAATTGCCGCATACTTACCAACGATAGTGACAGGAGGAGTCATCGAGGGTGGCGCTGTGAATTGAGTATCATACTGCTCGTGTTGGTTTCTAGTCAGTTCTAGGTTAAAGCTGAAGTCGGGCTGGCTGTCCATAGAGTCACCCATGTCTGGCGGCGGAGGTGGAGGTGGATCCGCAGGTGGAGCGGCACTCTTAGTATTGTTGTTCTCAGTGACGATCACTGGGCAGCGTCCAAGGATATCAAATAATTGAACCATCGAATACGTTCAAAGAGATTGAAGAGCGTGCGAGTTTATTGCGTGAAAGATCAGACACGAGAAGAAATCTCTTGCAGTAATCGGCATACATACAGAGTACACACACCTACATATATATTGTATAGCATTTAAATATATTTGACGTGATAATTACGCTAACCTCTAATACCGTTGTTATAGTTTTGCTATTAAATGTTGTAGCACAAATATTTTATATATTCACAAATTCAACATTTGTCTCCGATATATTTTTAGCAATACCGATAATGTCACACTCATTTTTTTATGAAATTATGGTTAATGGTTAAATAAAAAAAATTAAAATAGTGAAGTTTTTTATGAAGTACTCAATACATCTATAGGGCATTTTTTTAAAATTTATAATCTCTATTTCATAATCGTGCAAGTTGTCATGCATTTATGGCAATGTAAAATGGACCCTACGATATTATATAACTTGAATTTTACCTATCAACAACTATATAATACCTTGTTATCGTGCTTTACAATACTGTCAAACAAATTTAAGAATCATGCCAATTGGGAATGAAGTCGACAACCTATAACCCAATCAGCCAAAGCTATCTATCGCGAAACAACATTACGTAATGTTGGCGACTATATTTACAACAAATATGTTTAATTGCGTACAAAACAGTACAAAATATCAGCAAAAGAGATCCGCACACAGACAACTTCACGTCAATTTTTTTCTCAACATAACATCAAATTCTAAAATATACAGTCAGCTTAGCTTATGAAGTTGCCAAGGCACGAAACAATAGTGCAAAGAAGAAAGGAAACAGGAAAAAGTGAAAAACAAATATTATAAAATTGTATACTTACTCTCATCATTAAACGCGCCTGATGGTGATTCCGGGGGTGAAGCAAATACAGGAGGAGCAGAGTCCGGTGGGGTCCAGTCATCTTCACCTCCGCTAAGAGGTTCGCCATTCTAAATGTATAAAAGTAGTTTTCTACAGATATATGTTCGTATGTAACTTATATTAATGATATCAAATATTATGAGTAAGCTTACCTCATCGCACTCATCGACAATAAGAGACGGAAAGTTACCAATAACGCCATTGGCCTCGCCGCGCCACCAACCATCATCAACATCATGTGCGTCACGCGAAACTATGCGAATTATCTAGACAATATATGGAAAAACATTAATTATATTGTTAATATTTTTCAAATATAAGCATAAACCTGGACACAAACCTGTCCTTCTTCAAGAGTAAGTTCATCTGCCTCCCCTTCGTAATCATATAAAGAAAAGCAGTATCCAAGAGTTGGTAATTCTTCAGGCTTTATCTCAATGTTCATTTCAGGCTCCGCCTGTGGTAATTCTTCGGATTTCTGCTCTTCGGGCTTAGTCGTAGGAGCAGAAATTACAGATATTTGATCTGGAGATTGTACAACATCAGCGTCTTCACCTTCTACTGTATAGTCCACAGACGAAAAAGATATTTGTGAAACGAGGCCTGGCTGACTAGTTGCCTAAAAAACAAGTATCGTTAATTTATATTATTTTATCACACATTAAGGTTAACTTCTGTAGTGTCAAGGGTAATAGTGGTGTATAATACATTGCTTTAATCTAACATTCATTTGCTACTCACTATTTATCATTCTTCCATAGACTCCATATATAATATAAAAAAATAAGTTACCTGTTCTCGTTCAACATCAAGGTAATTATGAGGCACATAGCCTTCTTCACCGCGGTAGTTACGTGCTCGAAGCCAACCATCTCCATCACCTTCACCAACTACTTCTAGTTGTTCACTCTCAATTATGGATAGCTCATCAGGATTCTGGGCCTAATTACAAACAATTTATTAGATATTTTTAGTATTTTTTTATATAAGTTTTTGACAATAGTCCACATATAATTAAACATGGTACAAAAAGTGCTGTACTTACTGTGTAAGAGTACAAAGCTGTGCATTTATACAAAGGCGGAGCTGGAGGCTCTGTGGCTTGTGGAGGTGCAGGTTCGGTTTCTGATTCACCCCAGTTTACTTGTGTGGGATCATCCCAACCAACAGTAAGCTGTTCAATGCGCATGCGCTCTTCTTCCAAAGCAGCTAAATTTATTAAAATTATTAGGATTTGTATATAATACGTATTAGAAATGTTTACATATTAATTTCTGTAATTTATATTATATTTGAAAACAATGTAATGTAATAAATACCATCCACATCTTCTTCCTGTTCATCTTCGTTTTGAGATTCAGACGTAGTGCGCTGATGACCGGAAGTGCTAGCAACAGCTGAAGTGGTAGCTACTTCTCCTTCGGTGTTATCACTATCATAGAAAGAATCTGAACTAGGCTGATCCTGGATATAGAAATAAATTACACATTAATCATTATTAATTATATTGTTTAACTTTATAATATATAGGTAGTGAAATTTACTGCTGCTCCTGATGCATCAGTACGAACACTGAGCAGGCTACTACTTCTTGGTAAGGTGTCTTGAACAGCAAGCAAATCGACTTCCTTTAACCATTCATCTACGGGTGCACCGCTATTTCTTAGGCAATCTAATCTAGCCTCGTACTTTGCCTTGGATGTTTCAGAGCGGCGAATATTTGATTTTAGCTCATCCATTCGCACTTCAAGTTCAGGTCCATTAGGATCGTTGGGATCAACCTGTATATCAAACATAACGGTGAAAATATGTGAACATAAATATTTTATTAATATAAGGTAAATTTATGTACCTTTTGACCTGCATCTCGCATCGCTTGGTAAAGATGTAATTTGCGTACAGCATCTCTAACTAGAGCTGTCTCTCTAACTACACGAGTAGCCCATCTACGAGACTCTTGTGCAAGTGTTTGTGAAACAGCTTCATGTTCCATTGTCACCGTATCAACAGGATCATTATCACATGGTTCGAATTCATACTAAAAATATATAAACTTTGGTTTATTGTGTTCATAAACATTAATTTAAATGTTTTTGCAAAATTTTATACCTGAATGTGTTGTTTTAGAACAGGATAATACAGATAGAGACACTGTAAATTATATTCTCGTGTAAGCTGTTGCGCTTGATCTCTTATTTTTCCAAAAGAATGTTGAGTGGCGGAACATGTTAATAGTTCAGTACGACCCATCAAAGTAAGAAACTCAGAAACTTTTTCACATACTGCCGATTCCATACTTTGCATGCATGTTTGCAGTTCAACAAGAAAATAGCGGTTCTGAAAAAACATTATAATTTATAATTGACAATTAAACTTATAGTAGTTATTTTTAAATACTTTATAGAAGTACACGCACTTGATGAGCATTGGCAGCGGAGATACTCAATAAATAATCATTTCTCGCTCCAGTTGACTTTTCTTCAAGTTGGTCCCTGCGCGACGACACCTTTGCACTATTTTTTTGTAATGATGTAATAGATTGAAAGAACGATCCCTTCTTCTTCTTCAATCTAAATTATAAAAGAGAACAAAAATGAGTTTCCACATACGTTCCATACCAACAAAAACAGCACTAACATTATTATTTATATTATCTTACTTTTCTTCAATATCTTTAGCCTTGTCTCTAACGTCATGTGCGGTATGTTCTTCGTCAAAATATAGTTTTTTGGTCTTATCCACATCCAAAACTGTTAATTGTAACTCTTTATGTGCTTGAGCCAAGGAATCAGTACACTGTAGTCAAGAAAAAGAAAAATAGTAATTCGTACATGATAAGAGATTATTATATAAAGTAGCAATGTTATAATGTAAAACTGATTGTAAATATACATATGACTGTAAAGCGACGGTTGGGAATTCGATCCCCACTCGACTCGATTTTCATTTCTTCGCTCTAGCATAAAGGCAAAAGCCGGCGTTTAATTCCACCACTCAAAAATCGACTTGAGAGTTTCCGTTTCGTAAAGCGTTAGTAGGTTAAAGTTACGCAAAAATCGTGCGCGACGGAAACGCGACGGTTCAAATGTTCTGAGTAAAAGTTCGCGACAGCACATATCTTCTAAGGGTGACCAACAATAACGGTTTTTAATGTTTAACTATTAGCAAATAAGGAGATTGTTCACAAAACTAATTTAAACAGTACAATTCAATCCAAGTCGAATTTCAAAAACTAACGACTCTACGATAGGTCCCTTGTTGAGTGGCGGAACTCAACGTCGCCTTGCCTCGTTACCAAATGAATATATTAAAAGGAATCGAATCCACTTAAGAATGTTGCTTAAATGCATAAAAACTGCCAAAAAAATACAAAATCTCTACACGAGCGCTTAAGGTAAGTCAAAATTCTAATTAAAAAAATAATAGCTTCATATTACACCCGTGCGAAGTCAGAGCGAGTCGCTAGTTTTTTTTATAGTTATTACGAATTTGTAATTCACTAAACAATTTCTATAGATCACTGAAACCTCTTCGTTTCTCACACTTAATCCGTTATACCTACGTACGTACTGTACGTGCTAATATTTATCTTAACTAGGCACGACATAATCGAGGCAGAAATTAATGGGATTTCCAAAGCACTTTGACATCAAAAAGGCAAGAGAGACTTCTTTGATCCTAACTCGAGCTTTCCGAACTCGATGTTGTATTTAATAGCGTAAGTGCTAAAGTACACATACATATAACGTTGCTTGTGTTTCGCCAGTGAGCTAGTTATATATTGTATTATTATATAAGTTGTATTCAATAAAAAAATATTGATTAAAAATAGTAGATTGGTGTATATTTTATAATTTTGCGTGAACTTAATGGGATATAAATAGTTTTCATAGTATTTGTATTTACCTGCTATATTTAGTTAGAAATATGTTTATAAAATGTGAAAAATGAAGGTCAGTCGTGGCGCAGTGGTACAAAGTGTGACTGTAAAACCGACTGGTTGTGGGTTCGATCCCCACTCGAGGAGATGAAATATTTACTTACATTTATATTTTCATTTCTTCGCTCTGGTGTCGAGGCTAAGCGCTGCGTTGAGTTCTGTCACTCAACACGCAAGCCTCCAAAATTCGGCAGAAAGTGGGGAACGGAGTGTCTTAACACTAGGTTCCCTCTGCCTACCCTGCTGTGTGCGGGATATAGCGTGAAGCAATTTTTTTTTTCTTTTTTAAATGAATTACGAGATTGAATAGTAGGTACTACTCTAGCTTCGTCAAGGAGTAATTAAGGTTCATGTACATTTTTTTTATTATTAAAACAATCTTAGCTATATTTACATTATATATAAATAATTATAATGTATTTTAAAAAAATAGTTAAGTCGGCTCAATCGTTTTCAACAAAAATAACGTTGAATATATCGGTATAAGTACCAAACCAATTCAATCTTATTGTGTCATCTAAAGATATCGTGGTAATATTTTTATATTTTGTATTGAAATTGAACTTTAATATTAATTAAACAGTAATTTACTATGATTGTAACTGTAAAATTTAAGTTTATATATTACTATATAATAAATAAAGATTATTTAATTTTATTATAAATAAAGACTACAAGTAAATTATAGACATTTATAATAATACTAAATGTTGCCCGCAGCAGCGTTTGCGCGGACTTGATGAACTTATTTTTTCCGTAGACTTGTTTGTAAAACGTGAAATTCAAAAATCCCATTTCCGAAGCAATCTAAAGTACCCTTAAATCCTACGTGCCAAATTCCATCTTTATTCGTCCATTCGTCTGTAGTTTTGACTGTCTTTTCGCCACTAAGTAAAATATTATAAATACATGTTTTACTTCTACAACAAATATTGATAGATAATTTTGATACAAAGCAAGAAACGATCAAAGGGAAACTGTTACATTACTCATTTGTCAATTTAACTGTTCAAACTCAAACCCGAACGCGATCTCATTCATTCATGTGACGTGAAAGGCCATGGACACGAAACTAAGCATATATATTTATAGATATTGATGTAAGTTGCTTTTAAATTGTTATTGGTAATTAACTGCCTTATATCTAGTCTGGTCCAGTTAGTGCAGAAAACAGGAGTATAGTGACAGCAATTCACTTCTAAAACTTTGCACGTATATAGGAAACGCATTATTAAAAAAAACTACAAACTACTGCCATTTATTTTGGGCTTGAGAAAATTATCTGTCGGTCGGCTTTTCATACATAGCTAGTCAATTGACAATTGTTAAAAACACCAACGGTTGAGCTATGCCATCATACCAGTTAGTCTTTTTAAAATAGCAAAAAGTTAAAGTTAAAGAAAAAGATACATAAAATAAAATAAATAAATCAGCTTCACGCTGTATTCCGCACACACCAGGGTAGGCAGAGGGAACCTAGTGTTAAGACACTCCGTTCCCCAACTTTCTGCCGAATTCTGGAGGCATTGCGTGTTAAGTGGCAGAACTCAACGCCGCCCTTAACCAGAGCGAAGAAATGGAAATATAAATTTAAGTCAATATTTCATCTCCTCGAGTGGGGATCGAACCCACAACCAGTCGGTTTTACAGTCACACCTCGTGCCGCTGCGCCACGACTGGCGTCAAAAGATACATATATATGAATAATAAAAAAAAATCACTTATGGCTACTTTATAAAAGAAAAAAATCCGACAAGCGCAATTAGAGGTCTCGAGCTTTTTCTGAAATTCAAGCTAAGCTTAGCTTAGCCAGAGTCCTTTCATCTAAAACTTCATTTAAACCAGCGGTTTTAATACCAAATATTTCCCCCTTTTAGGGATATTATTTTTTAGAATTTAATCCTTAATGTAAAGCATTCAGATTTTTTCCTGAACTAATTAATACTACATGCTAGTTGCCGAATTTCATAATTCCAGGTTAACCGGAAGTACCCGATTAATATTGATTCTCTTTATAGTATCGAAATACGCCATATCGTTTTTTTTAAGTAAATGTAGAAATATGTTTTTTTTTTGAGGAAACCATCTCCAAGAGAGATAAAGGCTTTTGACAGATAGACGGACAGGCGGACTACAAAGTATCCATTTTACGAGGGTTCCTTTTTTCCTTAAGAGGTAGGAAACCCTAAAAATAGACTGGAGTGGACTTTGGACTCCATTGATTCACAAGAATAAAACAGGAGCTAAAAATATAGTTTTCCAAAAAAACTTCTCTACATTTAACCAGTTTTCAAGATCATAAAATTGTATTTTCTTGTCATTTGGTACATCATTAATCATTTCATATGTTACCTTAACTTATTCAAACCTAAACAATTACAAAGAAAATTGTTTATTTTTACAATAAAATTTATTTTATTTTAAAGTATTTATTTATTTAGAAAACATAAAAAAATTAATGTAGCGGTGTTTAAACCCACGCTTCTTAGAAACCAATATCAATAATATTAAGTGTCAATAATAATAACAATTAAGATCGTCAGTACTTATTTGATTTTGTCGTAAATATCAGTATTATCTTAATAAAGAACAATCGTTATTTGAATAAACTCTACCCAAACTAAAGTTCGATCGCTAGTAATAAAATTCGACATCGGCTTTTAAGCTTAAAATTTCACGCTCTCTCCAAAATATTGATAGCGAAACACACTTAAAGATTACCACTTTAAAATAAGAACAGGATTGTGGATGGTATAAAATTAAATCACTAACCAATTTGACATATTCAATAAAAGTTTAAAACGTAATTTAAAAAGTAGTCAGCTTACTTTCTTTGCGACATTAAAAAAAAAGGTTTAAAATAGTTTAAAATAGTTTAAAATATAATTTAAAAAGTAGGCGGCTTACTTTCTTTGCGACATTAAGCTTGTGTTGTCGTAGAACTTTTGCCTCATCGGCGATTTGCTGCTGAAACACCTCCACGGCCGCCAATCTTGCTCTGGCCAATTTCTCATTCTCCTCCAAAACAGTACGCCAAACGTTCCACATGTTCCTAAAAGAAAGCAATAATAAATAAATACATGTCTATAAATTATAATATTATTTTAGAAAGAGGAACATAATTTAGAGATTTTTACTGTATTGTCTGAGCGTAAGGTGCAGTACCTAATAGTATTCTATCATCAGCCAAATGCAATATTAAAATATAATTAAATACTTTTTTTAAAACAAATTCTATTGAACGGCGATAGTATTAGTGAAGTACAATCAATAATAGGATACGAGCATCAAATAAATAATTGAACATAGGATCATTTTTAAATTAATTTTTCGCAAGGCTTTGAGAACAAATTAAGCAAAATAAGTAAGTAGGGATGTGGCGATCTTAATTGTTATTAAATAATTACTAGAAGAGATTTTTTTTCTTCTTATATTTCAACTTTCGCGCGCCAATACGTACATTTATACAAATTGACCTCGCGGTGCAATATTTTCTACAATACTTGAAAAACACATAAACAAGAGAAATCATGAAATGTTTAGTTTAAAAAATATATATTAAAAATATTTATACTGTAATAATATTGTTTCATATTTAACAGGTTGCGTACACACAATCTCTCAAAAAGCAATAGTGAAAAAAAAATACTAACCATTTTTCTTCAGTGCCATCAACCTTTATATCAGGTATATTCGGTATCTTCTTATTTAAATACGCTGAGGAAATTTTCAGCAAGGCCTGGGAGCAAACAGATTTTGCAATAATTATTATGACCACCATACTAGAATATTAAATATCACACGTATTTGCCGATGTACTGAATAACATATCAAAAGGAAATTACTCTATATTTCTCTATTACCTATCTATAAACGACACATTACTGTGTCACTTGAATAAATAAATACACGGCATGGTATGCAATCAGTTAGGAATATTTTATTATCTTTAATTAGTCCTATCCTATACTTACGCCGCTACAGTTTTTAATTTGTAGTGTTTAATCAATATTTCACTATATTGTTGTTGTCGCAAACCACTTGAATATTATATAATAAATGCAAACAAAGGTTGTTTGCATCGACTTTATTAATTTTGCCGTAGTGTTTTATATATAAGTCGTTTCGAGGAAAGGAATAGATTTATGTATATATATTTTTTAATTTCTTTTTTTTTTTAATTGTTATGTGCCACAGACTTGTTGTCCGTGCCTTCGGCTACGCTACTAACTAAAGGTTGTGTTGACGATAATGGCATTGCTAACTTTCTAACTTAAAATGAAAACAAATATTTGTTAATGAGCATTATTAAAAAAAGCTTCCCGCATACAGGGTAGGCAGAGGGAACCTTGTGTTAACACACCCCGTTCCCCACTTTCCGACGATTTCTGGAAGCATTGAGTGGCGCAATTCAACGCCACACTTGGCCTCGAAACCAGAGAGAAGAAATGAAAATATAAATTTAAATAAATATTTCATATTTATTAAAAATATATATATACCAAACAGATATATTTTACCATCTTACCTCAGAGTATGATTTTTCAATGGCTGAGCGCTTAATAGTATAAGAGCGGAGGTCTTCTAGTAAATCACATTCATGTTGGTTTTTAGCGTGGAGCTTAGAAATCTGCTCCGTATGCAAATTCTTCAAAAACTTTGTATAGTTACTCTGAAACAAAAATAAATGATCACGTTTCATTTCCAACTTGTATGTCTGCCTCCCTTCTCCCAGTGCCTGCTTCATCATGAATATTATATCCTAGTAAAGTAAACTAATATATTTGATCAGCCTTAGCAATAATTATTTTTGATTATACAATAATATACCGCATATACCCTTATACTCGTATACTTATTTACGTGTTTTCTTTTATTGAAACGACCCTCGTTTCAACAGTGTGGTTTTTTATATAAGAACATCTCATAATTTGTAAAAGCTAGATAAATAGTTTATAGACATTTCTTAAGCTAATATTTTCGTGTCATATTTAATTATCACAAAATCTCTACAATCCAATTTTGTGTGTAAAATAAATATTTTTTATATAAATCAAGTTAGTTGGAGAAAAAGTAAATTCAATTAAGATTTTTTTTCCATATAAGTACTTTAAGTGAACAACTGTAGAGATACTCGTACGCTCTTATAAAATTATTTCAAAAGTAGGATCTTTTCAGGGTTCCGTACTTTTTAAGGAAAAAGATACTCGCGCTTGTTCGGTTCTTTTTTGAATTCTATCGATATTTTTTAGCTCTCCCACATAGTTTGCCACCGAGTTGTTATCAATATTTAACATTTTGCTTGCTATAAAATTAACATATTTTATTAACTTTCATTAACATATTTTATTATATTTTATTAACTTTCTTACATATTTTATTACTAGCAACTTTCATGATGTCAGTTGCGTCTCATTGCCCCATGCCTTAAATTCAAGCATCACGCTTCTACGTACGTGGAGTTCGCGAGGATTTAGCCTAGCTTTGCGTCTATGTGAGTGCACGTAAATGCTGTAAGAGTGACTGGCTTAAACCGGTTAATAATTTTTTTTCTCTACCTAGTTGTCATTTGAAGGTAGTTAAATCAAATGACAGGTACAGGTAAGGACCTTGCACTGGTAGCAACGTCATGTGCTTAAATCATCTTTTTGGCTGATTAATTAAAAGTGAATGAACAAGTTGACACGATTGCTGTACAAGAATAGAGAAATGTGTCACATATATAGTTAACTTACAAACAATAAAAAGTATATGTTATCAAAACACTGTTATTGATGATATAACAAAACAATTTATTATTAACACAACCAACACAACAGATGAGAGTGAAAATAGAAAGGATAAAAGTTCCGCTTAGAAGAATTTATATAGTTTTTTTTAAGTTTTTTATTCTGTCTCTACTGTAGGTGATCACTCTACAATTTTCTAACATTTTCGTATCAGTTATCGAATGTGATAAATGAGTTAATAAAATAAATTAAATTAAATTAAATTAGCTTCAAGCTGTATCCCGCACACTCCGTTCCCCACTTTCTGCCGAATTTTGGAGGCATTGCGTGTTGAGTGCCAGAACTCAACGCCGCGCTTTGCCTCTACTCCAGAGCGAAGATATGGAAATATAAATTTAAGTAAATATTTCATCTCCTCGAGTGGGGATCGAACCCACAACCAGTGGATTTTACAGTCACACTTTGTACCACTGCGCCACGACTAGCCTCTATAAATGAGTTAATCATGTATCAATATCAAATTATTTACAAGAAAGTTCAGCAAATTGACTGTCAGCTTGACATAATGGCTTTTCATTTAAATATTATATAGGTTTTGCCCGTATGCTTCACTTTAATAATAAAACAACGGCAATTTGCTGATTACCGACATGCTATATATGTACATAACGTGACCAGACCAACTGTTTTGAACAGGACCGTCCGGACAGTGATTGACATAAAAATTTTCAGTTAATTTTGAAATGGCACGTAAATTTGGACAGCCGATTAACGATTTGGCGCGTCGACGAATAATCGAATGGAATTATCCACTAAAAAAACGAAAACACCCAAATTTTTTGCCGATTATACCTAACAGAATGACAAAAGCATGGTAACCAGTTTTTGGTTACTACGCATAAGCTCAAAAAAATAATAATCAAACGTTATTTTTTTAATACAGTAGCAAAAAATAATTAAAATTGCTAAAAAACGGGCTGAAAAAAGAATGATCACGCTCGCCATCATGAATCGAAAATAAATATTCAAATGTCTTATTACATTCAAGACAAATATTTGCCGATACATTCTCGCTAGTTTCCATGTATTTAAATAATTTATTTTCACATTTAAAAATAATAAACTTCCACTTAAATTAAGACGTCATTTATTATTTTCAGTTTTAAATGTTTAACAATATATTGTGATGAATATGAATCATGTTTCCTAGATTGTGTTTCGCAACACAATAAGATTTTAATACAATCCATAACATTTCCTTACGGTTACTCGCTCTTCCTTGGACTCGACATTTCATTCTTTACTTTCATTTCATACGTTTTGCTTTTTACCTAATTATACTCTCATTTGTATGGAATTATATTTTTTATGTTCACATTTATTTTGTAAACAGTTTAAATTTTCGTCTTTAGGTGCAATCAAAAATAAGCGAATCAAAAAAACAGTCACAAAAGCACAAATATAAGTACAAAATTCCAATACCACGACGTATTAATAATTTTAGATTAAACTAGCTGCAACAGACGGACAGATACACGAGTGATCCCAAAACTGTTTCGTTCGTTCGTATAAAATTTTAATAGATTCATAAAAACCTGTACTTCACAAAATATAAGCACTTACCTAAGTACAAAGGCACTATGAGTTACTTTTCGTAAAAGTACTTTCGAAATTGTATATTAACGTCAACGACGGAATGGGAAGTTGAGGTAAGGAACAAACAAGTCAAGGAAGCCACGAGATAGGGATTTTAATAGGTTGTCCCTATTAAAAGACAATGTTGGAATAAAGTGCTACAAAAGTGCATAAAATACCATATATACTTATGTTACCTTGTTTTATTTGAGTTTAAAATAATATTTTCTACATGTGTACTTTTGTAAAATTATAGAGGTATTTTTAAATGAGATATTTTATTAAAGGGCTTCGACAGCCTCAAATTGTTTTTTAAAAAGTTTTTATTTTCAACTGCACGCTGTATCTGTAGGTATAAGACACTGCTTCCCACTTTCCGCCGAATTCTTGAGTTAAGAGGCGGAACTTTACGCCGCCGCGCTTTTAACTTGACACCGGAGTGAAGAAATAAAAATATTAAATATTTCATTTAATCGAGTGGGTGTCGAACTCACAACCTATCGTACAGCTACACGCTTATTCCACTGTGTATCATTTTAAATCAATTGTTAACATTTTATATATTCTAATTACATTAATTATTTTTGTTAAGTAAAAAAAATATGAAGTGTCCTTATCTCAATAGAAAGTCGTCACCTCACCTAATGAATAAGGAGTCTCGCATATCCTCGTTATGACATTCGTACAATACCCGTTACGATTCAACAAAATAATAACGTAGTTAAAAATAACATACATTTTTATACATTCTATCCTGTACAGAAATAAATTTGAAATTAAAATATAAATTTAAAATAAATCTAATGTTTCTACTAATATAATATTAATCCCTTATTAATAAAATAGAACCCAAAGCATTGTTTTGATGTATAAAAATGTTGCCTGTCTCTTGGTTTGTCTATTTGTCTGTGCGTTTATTCTCAACGGCTATATCGATTTAAATGTAGTTTTCACTATTGTATCTTCACACTTTTTTTAGCATTCAGTGTTTGTTTTATTTCATTCGTTTCATAAATGAATACAGCATGTCAATATAAAGAATACAATATAGCTAAAAAATAAACTGAATTTTATTGAATTGGCCAAAACATTAGCTATTATTATTTATGGATATCACAAAAATAAATCAGATGAAAAAATAAATAATTGCGTAGTACGAGGGAGTAAAGTCGTATATAATATTTGTTAACTCAATTTGAACGATACAAATATAGTACTCTCTAAAATTAGTTCTTACAAAATAATGATTTATTATAAGAAAACAAAAAAAAAATTAAAACTACTGAAGTTGAAAAAGGGAACTGAAGTGAATCGAAACTAAAATAAACTTTATAAACTAGCAGAGACTTAAAAAGAAATAATGTAGCTATGATTAAAACAGGCGAAGTAGATATCTAGAAAAAAAAATCTTTTAAAAAGTGCTTTCAGAACAATTGTATTGGATAATGTACTTTCAACCACCGGTTGTGGTCATTAATATTATATTTATACGAATTGTAGATGGTTTTCATTTTACATCCTATATGTAGGTGACTAATAAATGTGCGAGTTGTGTAGGGGCGTTGAGTTCTGTCACTCAACACGCAATGCCTACAAAATTCGACAGAAAGTGGGGAACGGAGTGTCTTAACACTAGGTTCCCTCTGCCTACCCTGCTGTGTGCGGGATACAGCGTGAAGCTAATTTAATTTAATGTAATTTTTAAATTTGATTGATTATTATCAAAAATGGATTTTTACAGAAAATTGTACAACTTGTCTAACAAATTTTACAATTTTCTGTAAAAATCAACTCGTCTAACAAATATGCTTGGATAACAAACAGTATGACTTCAACAATGTTTCTAGAAAAATATATCAAATTATGAACAATACCATTTTTTACGGCACTTCGCGAACCTAGTTTTTCACATGAAAACTCTTTAACGCTACTTCTCCTAACTAAATGACGTACCGCTTTTAACTTTAAAACAGTTGTTAGGACCAACGTGTAACGTGACAATTGTATTGTTTTAAATATTTATATTTGTAGTTCCACAGGAAACACCCTGTGGGTTTTGATTTAACGCGACAAATTTTATATAAAATGCAGCTAAAACGAAACATAGGCGCTCGTATCTTTTAGTTGCGTTGACTTCGAAATTAACTTTTTTCTCTGTTGAAATTAATTTTAGCTTAATTGACCTCAACGCGGTATTGAAATAAATAGTTTTGACAGATGAACAGACAAACCTACAGACATACAGACAAGAAAGTGATCCTTTTGAGATGTGGAACCCTAAAATAAGAATTACAACGAAGAAGATGACGTTTATGTTTAAAGATATTGTTAAGCATCTAAATAAACGAAAAAAATGTTATTTATCTAGTCTTTTTTTGTTAAGTTGATTAGATTCTGTTATCAATATTTTGGAAATATTGTGAATGGCACCTGAATTATATAGTGAAATTTACTGCTGATTAATGTCATATTGCTTATAAAATTTACCTACTACTTACATATCGTTTTAAAATGGATATAAATTAGTTTTCTAAATAATATTCCGAAAATATTTTTTATTAAGGTTGCGGAACTTAACGCCGCTTAAGGAAAGAAACGGAAATATAAATATAAATAAATATTTCATTTCCTCGAGTAGGAATGAACCCACAAACAGTCCCATTTCAAGTCACACTTTGGGACCCTGCGCTTTCTGCGCCTCGCCTGGTCTCATTAATTTATTATTATTATATTAATTAAGTATTATTATATGAATTTACTATTGAAAATATTGATAGGTAATACTATTAATCTAACAATAACTTTTAATTTTAATATGTTAATATCTCTCGACTTTATATACATAATAAAATGAGGCAAAATATATTTTTATGAAATTTAACGAATTAAATTCATTTAATAATATTATGTGAGTAATATAGATTTAATTACTTTTCTGACTGTGCTTTTTTGGTTAAAGATTACTAAATTTATTTGTTATTACAAGTTTTTTTTTATTTAACGTAGTTTAATGGTTCGATGATCTAACACTCGCCAGACATTTTTTTACATCCACATGATGAAAATGTATGTGTCGCAATTAATAAGATCTAATAAACATATTCAAAATATATTAATGGAGATTATGTTTAGATGCTCGGGGTGGTTTGTAAATGTACTACGTAAATATTTGTTATTTTATTTCCCGCCATGAGTTGCATTTTTCTAAATTAAGCACATAATTGATTTTAAATAAATGATTTTCAATCATTAAAATCAAGACAACTGAAAATGCAAAAGAAATGTAGCGCTTGGGGCAAATACAAACTACATATTATAAGAGTAGCAGTCTAGCAGCTACAGTTACCAAAATACATTTTTTATTTTGTTTTCCTACTAATAATAATAAAAGCACAAATTAATATCAACTTTGTTGTTATAATTTTTAGTAAAAAAAGGAAATACTATGTATAACAGGTATTTTAGTTTTTGACCCTCCATTAATATTACAAACTTGATTAATTTTATATGACTTTAACATAAAAGCAAATCAAATTATTCTATTCTACACAACAAATATACAAGAATTGGTTATATATTGACTCTTTGGAGCTGTAGAACGACGTCTCACGTGCTGGGGATTCGACCAATTACTTAATCTAAGATCGTTATGTCTGCCGAGACCAAAGAAGGAAGTGCTCGATAAATGTCGTACTTACCATATCGTGTTGTATTATGTTATATAATGAGAGAGATATTTCTTTACGAGTTGGTCGCACAAATGTGAACATTGGTTATTACATTGACAAAGCGATACGGCGGCACTGCAACGGGACGGGGCAGGCGTCGTAGCGCGGCGTAGCGAGCTCGGGGCTCGCGGGCCGGCGGGACTGCGGGACTCACCTTCCTGGGCGGGGGCTGCATGGCGATGGCGAGGCGGAGCGCCGCAGCGACGGCGGCCGACGAGGGTGCGGAGCGCGGTGCGTGGATCGATGGCGACACCCGTGAGCGAGACCGTGTTCTGCCGCGTTCCCGTGTCGCACGCCCGAGAGCCCGAGGCGAGCTGCGCGCATGCGTTCTCTACGGCTACGATTGTCCCATTACCAGCCATAGACTGCTTGCCACAGAGTAAACAACCATCAATATAAAATATCACTTACTGAATATGCCTAATATTGTAAACATTTTATTTTTATGTCAACAAAAAATTACAAAATATATAAATTATGATTTGAAAATTTATCGTTCGTTTTTCCGCTTATTTTAAGATTGCGAGTGATGCCTCCATATTCATATCAAATATTTAGTTCTACGGTGACTTGGAGCACTGAAAATATTAAGTTTCTGCGTTGACTTCAACGTAATCAAAAGATACATTTATGCATCATTGGTGATACATTTTGTATGAAATTCGCCGCATAATCGAAATCTATAGGATACTTTCTCTGCCCCTATGGATATGACATGTAGCATGAAGTGGCAACTTACACTACAAATAAAGAAAAGAGATCCGATAAATGAAAATTTACTTGTTTTCCCGTAGACCTACAATTATGAAATTTCGTATAAAGTGTTTTAGTTTTGGCCACTGAAAAGACAAAGTTTCGAAAATTGAACGGTGCGAAATAATTTCTGTCGTGTTAATACGAGGTTCGATTATGCTATATGCGGAATATATATCCACATAGAAATAAAGTGTGAAGCAGAGAAAAAATCTATAAAATCTTACTAATTTTACTTTTTTTTTTTTTAATTTGCAGGCAATTTGTATTTATGTTACAGAAATAAATATTACAAACTTATACTATATTTGTAGTGAATTTCACACATAACGAGCCTCTCATTTTATTTCACCCTAAAAAGTTAAGTTTGTCAACTTTTTTTTGCCGACAATCCTTAAATAGATACGGAACCCTCAGTGGTCGAGTCCGATTTTTATATATTTATGATAAGAACAAAACGAATAATATAATATAATACATTTAACAGATCATTTATCTTTTTGTTTAAAAAGCGATTAAGTTTGTCTTAATCGCTTTTCATCTTTTTATTATATTTTTTAACAATGAACGACACACAACATATTTAAAATACTAAAAATCTATGTCTGTGAAAATTGTTTCTCTATAATGTCTTACTAGAACACAAACAAAGCTTGAAAAATAAACGTAAACCATTCGAAATAAAATTACTACAAAAGTCCCTCTTTTGTTTGGCCTTCTTGACATTTGTTTCTTAGAAATGCAACCAATTTTGCTATGTTTGGTATAATACGCTGCGATTTGTAACGTGAAACTACTTTAGAATTATTGGTATTTGGGTTTGAAGGAACTATCTATATATGTACCTTAAATATAATTATTAAAAAAATAAAATTACTTAGAACTATCGTAAGAGAGAATACTATTTTGAAATATTTTTAACATTTTTAAATGTTATTCTACACTTAGGTAATCTCTCAACAGAGATGCTAACAACATGAATAACTTGTAAGCGTATAAGAATTTCGACGTAGCTCGATGAGAACGTAAAGCTTAGTTGGTCAAAGCGTTTAGACTGTTTCCAAAGACACGCGGGTTCAAATCTCGCTACGTTCAAATTTTTATACGTTTTTTTAATAAATAATTTTCTTTCCTAACACTTTCAAAATGTTTAAAAAAAATAAAATTGTATTCTCTCTTGCCAAATAATTATTATAAGTATTTTTCTTTGAATAGCGGAAATTTGCAAAAAAAATCTCTCTACAGAAATGCTAACAACATAAATAAGTTGTAACAGGCGTATAACAATTTCGGCGTAGTTCAATGAGAACTTATGGCTTAGTTAGTCAAAGCGCTTGGACAGTTTCCAAAGAGGCGCGGGTTCAAATCCCGCTACTTTCAAATTTTTATACGTTTTCTTACTAATTCTTTTTCTTTCCCAAAGTGTGGAATAACAATTAAAAATGGTCATAACACTATTGGATATAAACTGTTAACTGTTAAAAAACAGCTCTGTCACTTGAACCATTATTGTATTGAATAAAAAAATATGATGGTGTTCAAAACTTTTTAATTAATCAAAATCGACCAAACACAGGTAGAGAAGCCACTAGGAAATAAAAAGACAAAAAATATTCACTTCGTTTTGAACACAGATCATTTCTTTGTGCAAAAATAACGGGTGTGTAACGTTACGTTATAAAGGTATCGGATGCGGCACGTTACAGGGGAGGTTGGTGTACTTAGTTCTTGCGATCCAAGATTCCAGTCAAGATTTCAGACCAGGCTGTTCTTTGTGTCTAAACAAATGCGAAACGTCTCTACTAAAGTCGCCTTCGAAAATCTTAAAAATTAACTGGTGATGGTTATAGAAACGGAAATATATTTTATACGAGTACATTAAAAAAACGCCGTTTCTGATCACATTGTTGGTAAGTTTGAAATATTTATTTACTTTTAAAGTATGGCCTTAATTCTGTCAGAAATTTAACACAGGCAGAGTAATCAGAAAGAAAAACGTAAAAAAGCTACGGTCCGTGCATATATCTTTTGCCCTGCATACTATCATAAACCACAATGCTTTTCAGGAAATTCTCATGCTTTTTACTAATATTTTTTCGTTAACAATTCGTTTTTGAAGATGAATGGAGGTATATTCAGGCATCTTTCACAATAATTACCAAAACCTGTAACTTATTCTCGTAACATCGTGACTCAAGCTCTGGGACATTTGATAAAACATTATCATCTTATGAATATCCTAATTCATCCCCATTAATCATATAATGTTAAATTTAGTATCCTGGTATCCTTTAAAGGATGTAATAGAGAATCTCTAACATAAAAATATTTAAATCACAGTCTCTTGACTCTCAAATCTGAACCCAAGAAATTAGCAACCGTAAGGTCAGGTGACTGACTGAAGTAAAAATATTAGCTTTATACTATATACTATCCCTTAATAACATTAAATTAAAATTTTTATAGTTTCTGGTCTGTATATCGTTTATGTGATCTCTGCTGTTGGGTCTACAATGATTAAAATTGTAACTATACCTTAGATTTAAGACTTATTGAAAACTTATTATATCGTCCTTGGTCTTTCTATTTCATCGGATAATCAATGTGCTAATATAATCTCTAGGGTTCTTGGAGATGCAATCCATTGAATAAATTACAAGACATAATGTCTTGTAAATTATTCAATGGATTGAAAATACCCACGATCCAGACTAAACATCAATTTATATTTATCATATACTTTTGAACTTTATGAACTCTAATTGTTCTTGAAGCTTTAAGTATCTATTTTAGTAGTTCGGCTAAAGAAAAACATTTTATAATGTCATCGTCAAAGAAATATTTCATTAGATCATTATTTGTAAGTTTGATTTAAATATAGTTTACACTATTGTGATTCAAAAAAAATATAAATCGATACATTTTGAAAACTATACTTATTATGAAAAAAAAATATTTACATAATTATTATAACGCACGAATTTATTATAGAAAGGAAAGGTATGAATGACAATAGGCAGATTAAGACCACCAACCAATAATCTCCATATATAATAAAAGGATAGAAAAGTCAATTCTGTACATGAAAGATATAAAAAAAATAAAAATTAGGTCGGTTAATATGTCGATTATAGAACCTAAAAAACCACTCAGCAGAATTCTTGTCTGTCTGTCTGTCTGTCTGTCTGTCGGTTTGTTTGTGCGTCAATCACGCAAAAACTACCTGACAGAAATTGATGAATTTTTGCATGGTGTTAGCCTAGGGCCTCAAGGTACATTTTTTTTGGGTTTCATTCCGAATTTCATGATAGTTTTCTTTAAAAAAAATAAAAACTGAAAAATATAAATTACCTAAAATACCGATAACTACTGTATGAAATTAAATTAATTTTGGCATGGTAATAGTTCAAAGCCTAATGTCACTTATAGGATAGTTTTTATCATGGAGCATAAAGAATTTTTTGTAGAAAAAATTACATAATTATATTTTTTAATAAAAAAAATCGACTTCTTCAAATTCAACCGGATTTCACACTCTGAACTTAACTAAACTTTCACCAAACTACCCCTTATATGTACCCTTTCTAATAAAAAAAGAATCATTAAAATCGGTTGAATTGATATTGACTTATACGTTCATTTGTCGCGCATATACTTAATGTAAATTTGACATTTATATGATTTTCTCATAGATACCATTGTTGGATATAAACTAAATTAAAATAAGACTACACGGGACGCATTACCTTTCAAATAAAAAAAGAATAATTAAAATCGGTTCATACAATCAAAAATTCTAAGGTAACAAGGATAAAAATACAGTCCAATTGAGTCTTAACACTAGGTGTCCTATGCCTACCCTGCTGTGTGCGGGATACAACGTGAAGCTAAAAAAAGAAGTATAATCAATATTTGTTCAGTCTACCATAACTATTACTTTAAACGTCAACGTTGGTGATATTAACAAAAATAATAAAGTAAGTATATTTTTTGGGATTAGCTCATATGGCGATATGTAGAATAAAAAGTATTTGGAAAGTAAATTCTGTTTGTGAGTTCATTGTTTATAAAAATTTATATTGTGTTTAGATGGATCACGTGGTGATGTCAATACGTTTTAATGTCATCTTATGTTATCTGTTAAAATAGCGTGAAGCTGATTAGACTTAGTGTTATATTCAAAAGAAATTAATTGTATGTAATACATAATATGTAATTTATTAATACGTTTCAAGTATGAAAAAAAGAAAAAATGCTATATAATTGCATTTGTGTTTCCTTCCTATATTTTGTATTTCTATTATTTATATCGATATATCAGGAACGTAAATGCGGGAACAGAGTTGCATGCCATTATAGTACAGAGTAACCTCTAAAAAATGTATTTACTAAACTGAATAAAAAGAATGTGTGATTCCTCTATAGAATATATTATTCTATATTATACATAAAACAGGTTAAAACAGTGCATATGAAGGTCCTCCTGTAGTATAACTATTTTCAATTACTATCAACACTACATTGTCGATACTAATGTGGTATTACAATATGAATGAAATTTTTCCGCCATTATGATGACATAGACAATTTTTTTAATTTGGAAAAATAATATATTAACTATAAGAACGTTGGTAGTTTTTTAAAAGGAATTCTTATAGAATAAAAAATTGCCTAAACTATGCTTCTTCGCAAGTGGTTGTAATAACTATTGGTATCAATTTTCCAAAAAATCACTATAAATATTAAATATGCTCAATTATACAGAGTTTTTTTGTTAGGACCACTTTAAATGAATCCACAGTTTAACTACTCTATAAAAGCCTATTACATATTAAATTAAAAACCCGAAAATAAAAAAGTTATTTTTTCAAACAAAATCTCCATATATAATAAAAGGATAGAAAAGTCAATTCTGTACATGAAAGATATAAAAAAAATAAAAATTAGGTCGGTTAATATGTCGATAAAAAATTAATATGTTTAAAGTTAATATGTCGACTAAAACTTGACGCTATGACGGTACAATTGAGAGAACTGAGATTTCTGGTTGTAGCACTAGTTGTATTTTAATTAGGTTAAATTCCCACTAAGTGGAAGAATATATTTATTTTTCTGCCCGTAAAAACAAACGAAGCGAAGCCTTGTGTTCCGCTATACTATCTAAAGAAATTGGAAAGTGCAAAATTGAGTAAGTGCACCACTATCTTATTTAAAATTCTTTCTTCTCTCCATTATAAATTTTCATAGGATTGAAATGTAATAGTGACGTCTTTGAACAATAGTATATGTTCATAACTGTTAAAGTTAATTATCGAACAAATGGTTTACAACTCTGATGATACAAAGACATTCTGCTTCAGCTGATAATTTCATTAAAATGTCTACCGGATGATCAATTAGCCTGCAGTTTACGTTTTAATTGTTATTATGTATGATGTTACGTAACGTTTCTTTACGTTTATTTATTTATATACATATTACATTTAATGAATTAAATATATTTTATAAAAGGTTCACATATGTGATAACATGTTCACACATGTGGTCCACATATGTGACCACATATTCACACATGTGGTCCACACACGTGACCACATATTCACACATGTGGTCCACATATGTGACCACATGATCACACATGTAATCTTCATATGTGACTACATATCACACATGTGGTCTACATATGTGACTACATATTACACATGTGATATGCCCATGTGAATACTTATTCACACATGTGGTACACATATATGACCACACGATGCCACATGTGGTCCACATATGTGACCACATGATCACATATGTGGTCCACATATGTGAGCACATAAACACACATGTGGTCCACACACGTGACCACATATTCACACATGTGGTCCACACACGTGACCACATATTCACACATGTGGTCCACATATGTGACCACATGATCACACATGTAATCTTCATATGTGACTACATATCACACATGTGGTCTACATATGTGACAACATATCACACATGCGATCTGCACATGTGAATACTTACTCACACATGTGGTTCACATATATGACCACACGATGCCACATGTGGTCCACATATGTGACCACATTTTCCCACATGTGGTCCACATACGCGACCACATATTCACACATGTGGTCCACATATGTGACCACAAATTCTCACGTGTGGTCCACATGAAAGACCACATATTCACACATGTGGTCCACATATGTGACCACAGGATCACCCATGTAATCTTCATATGTGACTACATATCACACATGTGGTCCACATATGTGACCACATTTTCCCACATGTAATCCACATACGCGTCCACATATTCACACATGTGGTCCACATATGTGACCACATGATCACACATGTAATCTTCATATGTGACTACATATCACACATGTGGTCTACATATGTGACAACATATCACACATGCGATCTGCACATGTGAATACTTACTCACACATGTGGTTCACATATATGACCACACGATGCCACATGTGGTCCACATATGTGACCACATGATCACACATGTAATCTTCATATGTGACTACATATCACACATGTGGTCTACATATGTGACAACATATCACACATGCGATCTGCACATGTGAATACTTACTCACACATGTGGTTCACATATATGACCACACGATGCCACATGTGGTCCACATATGTGACCACATGATCACCCATGTAATCTTCATATGTGACTACATATCACACATGTGGTCCACATATGAGACCACATTTTCCTACATGTGGTCCACATACGCGACCACATATTCACACATGTGGTCCACATATGTGACCACAAATTCTCACGTGTGGTCCACATGAAAGACCACATATTCACACATGTGGTCCACATATGTGACCACAGGATCACCCATGTAATCTTCATATGTGACTACATATCACACATGTGGTCCACATATGTGACCACATTTTCCCACATGTAATCAACATACGCGTCCACATATTCACACATGTGGTCCACATATGTGACCACATGATCACACATGTAATCTTCATATGTGACTACATATCACACATGTGGTCTACATATGTGACAACATATCACACATGCGATCTGCACATGTGAATACTTACTACATACAATACATGTGGTTCACATATATGACCACACGATGCCACATGTGGTCCACATATGTGACCACATGTTCACATATGTGGTCCACATATGTGAGCACATATACACACATGTGGTCCACACACGTGACCACATATTCACACATGTGGTCCACATATGTGACCACATGATCACCCATGTAATCTTCATATGTGACTACATATCACACATGTGGTCCACATATGAGACCACATTTTCCCACATGTGGTCCACATACGCGACCACATATTCACACATGTGGTCCACATATGTGTCCACAAATTCTCACATGTGGTCCACATGAATGACCACATATTCACACATGTGGTCCACATATGGGACCATATATTTACACATGTGGTCCACATATGTGACCACAAATTCTCACATGTGGTCCACATATGTGACCACATTTTCCCACATGTGGTCCACATACGCGACCACGTATTCACACATGTGGTCCACATATGTGACCACACTTTCTCACATGTGGTCCACATGAAAGACCACATATTCACACATGTGGTCCACATACGTGAGCACATATTGACACATGTGGTCCACATATGTGACCACATATTCACACATGTGGTCCACATATGTGACTACATATTCACACATGTGATCTATATATGTGACTACACATTCACATAAAAAATTTTTTACTACACGAATAAACTTCAATAAAAGTTTTATAATTTAAAAAAGTTTATTTTTTATGTAGGCTGTCTCCTATCTGAAGTGTAGTTAAATGGAAAAACTAGGAGGACCAGTGTGTGTGTCAGTGATGACCTATTGCGTTGAGAGACAAGGTCCTTCATCCTTAGCCTCATTCGCAGGCTCCAAGGTCAGAATTAGAAACGATGGTACGACGAAAGAAGGTTACCGACACATTGTTTCGGTAAATGAGCGATGTATAAATGCACTTTGTCACGAAAGGTATTTTAAATTTGTATTGAAACGAACTGAAAAGTCAAAAATTAAAAGGAGTTATAAAATGTAATTTATCACATGAATTCACAAAACAATCTATACCTATTTTTTATTTTAAGAATTAAAAAAATGATGTTAGTTTTGTCTTGCCTGACCTTGTCGCACTCATTATCTTATTAATGTGATTAATCTCCATCTCCATCTCCATATATAATAAAAGGATAGAAAAGTCAATTCTGTACATGAAAGATATAAAAAAAATAAAAATTAGGTCGGTTAATATGTCGATTATAGAACCTAAAAAACCACTCAGCAGAATTCTTGTCTGTCTGTCTGTCTGTCTGTCTGTCTGTCTGTCTGTCGGTTTGTTTGTGCGTCAATCACGCAAAAACTACCTGACAGAAATTGATGAATTTTTGGATGGTGTTAGCCTAGGGCCTCAAGGTACATTTTTTTTGGGTTTCATTCCGAATTTCATGATAGTTTTCTTTAAAAAAAATAAAAACTGAAAAATATAAATTACCTAAAATACCGATAACTACTGTATGAAATTAAATTAATTTTGGCATGGTAATAGTTCAAAGCCTAATGTCACTTATAGGATAGTTTTTATCATGGAGTATAAAGATTTTTTTGTAGAAAAAATTACATAATTATATTTTTTAATAAAAAAAATCGACTTCTTCAAATTCAACCGGATTTCACACTCTGAACTTAACTAAACTTTCACCAAACTACCCCTTATATGTACCCTTTCTAATAAAAAAAGAATCATTAAAATCACGTGGTGATGTCAATACGTTTTAATGTCATCTTATGTTATCTGTTAAAATAGCGTGAAGCTGATTAGACTTAGTGTTATATTCAAAAGAAATTAATTGTATGTAATACATAATATGTAATTTATTAATACGTTTCAAGTATGAAAAAAAGAAAAAATGCTATATAATTGCATTTGTGTTTCCTTCCTATATTTTGTATTTCTATTATTTATATCGATATATCAGGAACGTAAATGCGGGAACAGAGTTGCATGCCATTTTAGTACAGAGTAACCTCTAAAAAATGTATTTACTAAACTGAATAAAAAGAATGTGTGATTCCTCTATAGAATATATTATTCTATATTATACATAAAACAGGTTAAAACAGTGCATATGAAGATATCCTCCTGTAGTATATCTATTTTTAATTACTATCAACACTACATTGTCGATACTAATGTGGTATTACAATACATTTTGAATATTTTTCCGCCATTAGGATGACATAGACAATTTTTTTAATTTGAAAAAATAATATATTAACTTAAGAACGTTGGTAGTTTTTCAAAAGGTATAAGAATAAAAAATTGCCTAAACTATGCTTCTTCGCAAGTGGTTGTAATAACTATTGGTATCTTTTCACCAAAAAATCACTATAAATATTAAATATGCTCAATTATACAGAGTTTTTTTGTTAGGACCACTTTAAATGTAACCACAGTTTAACTACTCTATAAAAGCCTATTACATATTAAATTAAAAACCCGAAAATAAAAAAGTTATTTTTTCAAACAAAATAAATAATAAAATTATCGTTGTAAAATAAAATACAATTTGTCAAGAACGACGCACGCACACATAAACCTATCAAAGGGAAACCGCCGCATACGCTTCATTGCGTTATCGAGTCGTAGGTTTTGGCGGCAAAGTTTAAAGTTCTAAACATTTTAGTACTATTTTTGTAGTAGTATGTGTTTACATTATTGGTACCTATGCGTAACCGCGTCATACGAAATATAGATATGAATAAACATTGTGAAATGAGAAAAAAACCTACGTCTTCACTGTTGATGTATCTTGCTTAAATTCTTTAGGTACGGGTTTAAACTATTTTACCCTATATGCCCAATTGTAACTGTAACGCGACGTTGTGGGTCCGATCCACACATGCAGGATTGAATTATAATTTAATAATATTTTCATTTCGCACATCAGTCACACATTATACCCAATATCTTACACTAAGTTGCCCTACTAAGGGCGGGATAAAGCGTGGATCTGGTTTTAACTTTATGTGAACCGATTAAAATAAAGTCCAATCCAGTTGAGGCCAGTCGTGGCGCAGCGGCACAAAGCGTGACTGTAAAACCGACTGGTTCTCTGAGTTCGATCCCCACACGAGGAGATGAAATATTTACTTAAATTTATATTTCCATTTCTTCGCTCTGGGGTCGAGGTTAAGCACGGCGTTGCGTTCTGCCACTCAACACGCAATGCGTCCCGAATTCGGTAGAAAGTGGGGAACGGAGTGTCTTAATACTAGGTTCCTCCCTCTGACTAGCATGAAGCTGCTTAAAATAAAACTAATACTTAATATTTAAGGGCAGTTTGCCAGAATACAAACAAAAAAAGTATTTAAATCGGTTAAGCCGTTTCTGAGATTATCGCACATATAGTAAGTATCGATAAGTTGTGTTTTTATTTCAAACATTCAATTGAAGATTCTTATGGGAGGTACGAAAATGCGACCTAAAGTTTTAACAACTTTCTCATAAAAAACTTCATTACATTGCAAACATACATTATAAGTATATCAAAACACGAACATAATTCAGTGTGTTAAATAAATAATTCTGTGGTTTAAGCGGGCGAAGCCGCGAGCGGGTCGCTAGTAACAAATAAAATAAAAAAATTAAAATGAAAAATAAAATTGTATACTTCTTTTTAATAGGAACAACTGTCGTTATAAGTATATTGTCTGGACACCAGAAAAATATGTAAGATCATCTCTTAACTTTTATATTAAGAGGTGCCTCATCGAGATTTTCGATTTAACATAAGCAACGAGAGGAATCGTGTTTTTTTTATTTGAAATTTTATTGCAACGTTTTTATATCAATATGATTCACTTAGAATCATATTGATATAAAAACGATTAAATTCTTATATATTATAATAAAAATAGTTTAAATTTCATATAATAAAAAATGTCTTACTTAATAGTACTTTCTTACTTAGGTAAAGTGTAAATGAGCAATTTTTTTATATTTCTAAAGGAATATTTTTTTCAATATTTTGACTATAATATATAACAATATATATATATTACAATATTCGTTTAATCACAATAAAATTTCGAATGTAACAAAAAAACAAACTTCCCCTTTTATATGGGAAATGATGAGATGAGACATTTCTTAAAATAAAAAATTAAGAGCTGCCTTTTTTTTACCTGACATGTTTTTCTGTGTCCTGAACAATATTTTCAATATAATAAAAAAAAATTGGCCCGCTCTAACCTATATATGTATATATAAATAAAATTGAAGTATCTGCCTGTTATTTTAAAATAACTGAGGTTTTGCAAGTGTATAAATAGGTATTACTTACACGGTACTAAAACGTAACACACATTTTAATTTTATTTTCTTACTTCTATTTGTCTGTCTATTCTCCGGAACAGCTGATCCAATCATTTTTGTCAGATTTTAATAGAAAGATAAAAAAAGGATTAAAGTGCAACATATAGTATATTTTTTTACCAGTACTTTTGCGGGATCGGTATTTACGCGGGAAAAACCGCATTTGTCGTGCGCGCGCCTGGCTAGGTACATAGATGATATTTCGTATCTGTCTGAGCAGGCGGTAAGTACTAAACATTTTACAATTATTTTTTATGTGAAAAAAATCAAATTAAATCCCAAAATATTTAAATTACGTTTGTATCGTTTCAAAATAACTCACAGTCCACTGTATTTGCGGTCGGAGATACTTACACTTTCAGTTGTTTCTATTTGACCACGCCGGTAAAAGCTAGTCCTAAAATTATAAATTATTTCAAAAAGAATCAACTTCAAAAAGTCTTCTTTTTTATCTAATAAATAATTAATTTAGAAAACTTCATATGGAAACCTAATTATTTTTTATGTTAATACAATACTATTAAGTACTTATATTATTAGTATCTACCTAGAATCTATATACTGATAAGTTTGAGTTGGTACCCAGTTTTACACCCACACAACGTGACATTGGCGAAGTGCTATGTGCTCTACTGGCACGCTCGGAACGCCATAATCAAAGAACCATACCATGTTTTACACTGTCTTAAATTTTTAATATAATTATTAATTTTACATTTACATAAATCTTTTAAAATTCATTGGTATAGAAGGAAATCTGAATTTTGGTATTTGTAAAAGTTACCCAACAATAAAGTAAATGTGTAACTTTGACACAAAGAACCATTCATAAAAAAGTAGTCGTCATTTTTTTTTCTTTTTAATCTAGGTAACATTGGTTCATGTTATTATTAAATAATGGCTGTAATAAAACAATCATTCCGCAGTTTTGTCTTATATTACAAGAAAACGGAGAATCAGTCGTTTGATATTTGTATACTATAATTTTTAATCAATATAAAAAAGACATGTTTAATAGAAAAAAATTGGCTAATTAAAAAGAAAAAAAAGCCGAAATAATTTAAACTATTAAAACATTGAATAAATTGACTATTCATTGTTTAATTTTTTTACCAAATTTGATGAAAATTTCAAAGTAGGTACAACGAATTAAAAATATATTCTCATACGTAACGTTCCCTATACTCTACATCGCCGTACGTCACTGCGGCGTCGATCGACTGTCCTGTGGTCGGCGCGACATGCTTCAGTTCACTGATTTTGACATGAATTGGCATTTACCATACTATATTGTACTTATGTCTTTATTATTGTTTTTTTTTTAGCTCCACACTGTATTCTGCACACAGCCCAGCACAGGGTGGGAACCTAGTGTTAAGACACTTCGCTTCCCCATGTTTCGTCAAATTCTGGGTGCATTGCGTGTTGAGTGACGGACCTCAATGCTTAGGTTTGCCTCGACACCAGAGCGAAAAAATTTAAAATATTACTCCATCGAGTATAGAACCCACAACTGTCTGTCGCGTCAACAGTCCCATTTTGCGCCCGTGCGCCGAGACAGGCCTCACTGGCCTCATTAGTGTTGTTAAATCTCAATAATAAATTTAAATCAAACTTATTAGTACTCACCGATACCAGCAGTCTTTTTCTTCGCGTTCCATATTTCTTCTCATAATAACTTGATCTTTTTATCTCCATATTACGATCTAATTGTATTATATTACTTTTATATACGTACAGCAAATTAAAAAATCTCAATATATATGTAGCTATTATATTAACACAAACATATCTTAACCATTCAGCAAACCATTCGAAATTGATAATACCTAATGTGTAATCAACAAATCCACATAACATTGATAAACGTATTTAAGTGTTTAGATAATATTTTTTTACGCAATAGTACATAGTAGTACGTATATAATTGAATTATGAACCAATAATGGCGAAATCTTTATTTAACTTTAATTAATATTTAAATAATTTGAAAAATTAAAAAAAAATTGATCAAGTGCGAGTCCGATTCGCCCACCGAGGTTTCCGTAACAGTTTTAGAATTATAAGTCAAGGTAAATGCAATTTAAAAAAAATTGATAAACTTAAGTTTGCGGATTTCTTCACTCATTCTGTATGAAATGTATAACAAAAATAAATTATGCATTTGTTTTTATCGATACATATAATAAAATTGTAACAGATCGATATCATCTTTACATGGTTATTGGGGATATTTATCAGTATGATAGACCTCACAACAATGACTTATTAAAAAATTTGGATGTTTGTCTGTACAGTAGTTTTCAATATTATATTTTGGTGAAAACCCATTAAAATTTACCTGTTTCATTTCAATCGGTTTCATAAATAAAAAATATATCAATTTAAAGTAAAATGTTCAGCAAAGTATGCTAAAACTTTAATTTTTGATTTATAGGTATAAAATTTAAAATGATATTGTGGTTAGAACACAAAAGTAATTTGGTTTAGTAAATAGATAATTGTGTAGTTCAAGAGGACAAAACTGCGAACGGATCGCTCTTCTCGTCGTCTTTTTCTTTAGGTGCTCTGTAAATTCCCACTTCTAGACAAATTTCATTATTGTATGTTTCCATGAAATAATATACTATAACTTTAAAAAACCTCTAAAATAACAACAGAATAATATAAATTAATAGAAAATATCTGGAAAATCGGGAAAACTCTCTCAATCAATAAGTCGCACTATATTTTATTTTGTGTTTTTACTGTAAACTATTTAATAAATATTAAAGGAAAAGAAAATAGTTTAAGGCATTTCTGAATACTAGATTTCTATCAAGTCTGAAAGGGTTTTTATAAGTTGTATAGATATGGATATCTATACTAAACAATAATATTGAAATAACAATATTAAATGGATTCAATATTGTTATTTACACTGCTATCAGTGTATTACTTTCATAGTATTTTAATTTCATAGTATTTGAGGCCAGTCGTGGCGCAGTGGCAAAAAGTGTGACTGTAAAACCGACTGGTTGTGGGTTCGATCCCCACTCGAAGAGATGGAATATTTACTTAAATTTATATTTCCATTTCTTCGCTCTGGTGTCAAGGCAAAGCGCGGCGTTGAGCTCTGCCACTCAACACGCAATGCCTCCAAAATTCGGCTGAAAGTGGGGAACGGAGTGTCTTACACTAGGTTCCCTCTGCCTACCCTGCTGTGTGCGGGATATAGCGTGAAGCTTATTTAATTATTTTTATTTTTATTTTAATAAAATATATCAACTCCATCAAGCTTGACCTGAAAAGTAACCTTTTTCGTATAGCGTATAGTAAGTTAAGTACGTGTAAGCTTACTGAAGCACGATGAGATGTTAAACTTTTTGTAAATTTTATATAAATACTTATGTAAAGATTTCAAATAGGTAGATATATTATGTAACGACATTTCGATTTACATGAACAATTTCTTTGTTTACGTAAATTGGATATTGTAAAAGTTAGACTTGAGCATTTATTTGTTTTAAAGTTGGACTAGAGTCTTACGGTGATATAGTGGCGGTGTACTTGGTTAAACCAGGGTTTCCCAATCTTTTATTGATCAATGACTACTTTTGTTCTTGTTAACAGGAACCACTTTGTAGGTATAATATAAATAAACTGTAAAATTTAAATTGAAACTTCAATTACTAATTTAATAGGAACTTAGTTTAAAAGCAAATAATATTGTTTTAGCAAAAAAACTTCTTTAATTTTTATTAATGTAATTTCTAAGTAAATATTAGAAACTGTGAATATTATTAATATTTTATTAGATTCAAACGTCAAAACAATTTATATTTGACTGAGGCACGAACTGTAGGCAGACGTATTGTCTTCTCCGAACAGGCGGCTCCACCACCAGCGCTCTCGCTCACTGCACGGCGACCAGCGGCTCACCGAACCATTATGCTAGACCAAGTGAAGTATATAGAAAAAGTAAACATGATTTACTTAACACAAATGTCAATTAATGTACATTAATTTAATTTTATTTTGAAAAATTTGTACGATTATAAGTAGGTATGTTACCTACATATTTATTATTTATTTTACTCTTGCTCGTATAAGGTTGAACAGCAGAAAAGCATCTGACTCTAAGCGCGGTGGCTGTGGGTTAAGTTCCCACTCAGGAATGGAAATTATATGCAATATCTTTTTCTAGTTAAAATTAGTCTTTTAGCGCGCTCTACACGGTGTCTTGAAAAAATTGACCGAATATTTTTCGTTAAATACTAAATTTACGTCAAAACTTTATGAATACGCAATTACAAAACTATATTATATTATTAAATATATATTTAAGTATATTTAAATATATAAGTTTATTTTTAATGAAAACATTAATAATATATAAGGAGATGGCCGATTGGGAAATATGCATTTCCCAATCGGCCATCTCCTTATATTGAATGATCATTAAATATTATCGGTCATCATTATTATATATTCGGTTATTCGCGACGTTTTAAATAAGCACTAAAATAAGTGGTATGTATGAAATAGAACACAAATTTCATGTTTAAATTCTTTTCATACAATTATAATCTTTCACTATTGTTTTTGTATTTTCACATCGCATTGAATTCGAAAAAATAAGTATTATTTTAGGGTTATCATCTCAGTACAATACGAAATTTGTAAAGAGGTTTTATAGCATTTTCCAAGATTTGATTTGCAATTACTAGAAAATATGTATGGATTTGTGCTTAAAGGCTCAGAGAACATCCGCGGTAAATGACCTTTGACGTCATTCAAAACGCACATTAAATGGAGGCGTTTGCCAGGCTCATTTCTTTCTTCTCATCACCGTTTTAAATGTCTCTTTTTATATATTTTTTATGTCTATTTATGTCTTATTCTACGTTATGAAGATGTAAATAATTAATTTAAAACACAAAAAAATACGCATATTCCTTATTGCGAAATATACATATAAAATCATAATTAGAAAAATATATATGTGATTCACAACATGTGGCAATGAGGCTATAATAATGAGGTCAATGCCCTCATACTCATACATAATGTCAGAAAATTAAAATTCATTTTATCTATTAGTGACCGTTGATGTTAAATTTATAGTAAAAAAATAACTAAATAGTATATGCAAAGATAATAGATCGTTAAAAATATTTATCTCTACTCTATTTATCTGAATCATTACTTTTTAACAATAATTTCAATTTATCAAGTATTTTTTATTAAATGTTTATATTAATATTATTATTCGACTAGTATTAAAATAAAAAAATGTATAGAGCAATTACATTTGGCTATATTTATTTAAAAAAAGAACGTTTTGATTCTATAGGTCAAGAAGGTTGAGCTTAAAAATAGAAATAGTGAAAGTTGAAAAACTTAAGTTTAAATTGAGTGCATACGCCCGTATGCATTTAATTTGTATGAAATCAACTACAAATATAAGTTTGTAGGTAATGATTATAAGGGGTTCCGTATCTCAAAAGAAAAAACAACTTTTACAATGAGCTTCACCAATGTCATATGTTATAGTATCGATTCACAACGATACACTATTACTAAATTAGCAATAAGTACTAATCTGCTCTCAACATTTCTCACAAATGCTTGGTAGAGGAGCTATGTACATCTTTTAAAGTTATGTTAAAAATTGCATCTTTCTCTCCAGTATTAGGAAAACACTTGTATTTAAAATATAAATGCACGGCTTGAACCCACAATACCAATCGTATTAATATTTCTATAGATCGTTTAATCTGTGAAAATCAAATTTACTTCTTGCAAATTGATAAACCAATAATTATTTAAAAAATTGAGGCCAGTCGAGGCGCAGGGGAAAAGTGTGACTGTGAATACGACTTACTGTGAGTTCCCCACCCGAGGAAATATATATTTAAATTATATTTCCATTTCTTTGATCTGGTGTCGAGACAAAGGGCGGCGTTGAGTCTCGCCGCTCAACACGCAATACCTCCAGAATTCAGTGGAAAGTGGGAAACGGAGTGTCTTAACTCTAGGTTCCCTCTGCCTACACTGCTGTGTACAGAACACAGCGTGAATCTGATTAACATTTTTATTATTATTCATTCAAAACTTCCACACATCGCACCAAAAAAAAATAAAGCAAAACAAAACAGATAGAAATGAAAAGATAGAAAAAGTTTGATCTAAAAAATTTATTTAATGAATGAGGCGACTATGTGCACATCGAAAACACTTGCACACTATTTACAACACCCGCGTTCCATTCTCACCTCCAGCACGCCGCGCCACACATCGCGCCACACTCCGCGCCACACTTCGCGCCACACATCGCGCCACATGCTGCGCCTGTCCGCTTAGCGTTAAACACTGTACATAAGTAGTTTGTACAACTTACAGAATAAAATTTATAATCTAACATGCTAAGTTTTTAAAACATTGGAAATATTGTTGATCATAATACTTAAACGGATAGTGGTATAAGATGTTAATCTCTTAAGTTTAATACTTATCGACTAAGACATAAATAATCATATTTATTATATTTATTTTTATTTATTTCACTTATAATATAATGACTGGTACAAGTCCTCCAGCCGTGTTCTATATAACTAACATTTATAACTTTCTGTGGCTGTGGCACGTGAAGTTAATATTACAAATTTACCATAGTATATTATAATTATAATATGTACTCAAAAATCGTGATAACATAACACAACTTGATACTGAGAGCAACTGAACGATTTGATACACAGTGTTGCGTCCATTTCAAGTATTACAATACTTTAGCACACTGACGGAAGTACACATTAATTAGCCGAAGCCGAAATAACGGAATAAATCAAATAATAAGGAAAGAGAGATCGAGGGCGCTCCTTCAAATCGCCGAGACGAAGTTTTTTTCGCCTTTATAATATACTTTTGATTACGTACATTAATCACATAAACCACATGAACATATCAACAACACACTCAGTAACGCCAATTACAATATATAAAAAAAGGTAAATTACAACTCCGTGCAACATTTATAATAATCAACACTCAGTAAATTAAAATACACGATATAAAATCAGGCGCTCAAAGCACGAAATCTAAATAACACCCCTAAAAATACCAAAAAAGACGTTACACTCACTTTGAAATAACTACATACATCAATATTATTAGAAAATATCCCACTAATTCAAAGTACCATATAAGATAAGTTATATACAAATAAAATTATAAAGATTACTTTTTATTTCCAGCAATTGGAATCTCCATTAATGAAAACATTCTACATAATATTCTTAAATACAATGTAAAGATAAAACAAATCACAGTAAAAGGTAATGGTCGACGACAAAATTGAAATGTGATGATTCTTAGCTAATGTAGACAGTTTGTGCGTAAACACATTTGTAAAACGCCAACATATAAACGTGTTAAGTGTAAGGTTACGGGTAAGGTTATATATATGGAAAGTATTCAATTTTGCACTTGCATGAATACACACAAGTCGGAAGACGCCTTAAGTGTGATTTTGTTGTTTCCAAGCAAAAAATCTCAAATTATAATTTAATATAATAATAATAATTGATATATTTATATGACTCTGAAGTTAAATTATTAAATTTAAAAATTTCGAATATAATGCCTAAAGTTAACTAAGATATTATTCATAATTATAAGAAATGAGACTGGTGACTGACTTTCAGTAGCCCAACAAAAGTTTTAACAAACCAAGTCACTGGACTGAACATGGTACTAAATTTATTTTACAATAGTTTAATAATGTATTTTTTTAAGAACTAAATATTTATTTATATTTATAAATAACGAAGACAAAAAATATATAAAAAAAATATAATTATAAAAGATAAATACATTTAATTTAAAATTGGTATATTAACAATAATTTTGGCTTCCATCAGTCACCATGCTCGTGACACCGAAAAAGGATACATACAGCAAGATTCTGAGCAAACTTAAATAAGTTTAAAACCGTGGTGACCGTTAATACGATTGATGTACAAATATAATGTACAAGTATTACATTTAATATCTTTCTTATCAGTTCAGAAGGATACATCTAACATTAGTATTATTAAAATTGCGAACACTCGCGTCACTATCACTAAATATCCATATATAATTTTGGTTTCAAAAGGATTCAAAAACATCTACGTCACGATTAAGCTCTAATCTGGGGTTTATTGACAATATATTAACATTCAGACAACAAAAAGTAGACAGACACCAGTTTAATAAATTACGTTCGGTTAAAATTGATGAAGTTACGCTCGTAACGCTTAGACATTATCAAATATAATAATTATTAATAATATTAATCATTTAAATTGTTATTATTACTAAATATATTAGAATAAATCTATTATATTTACAAATGAAGTCTGCTCAGACCCTGTCGGAACGGAAAAATAAATAAACGAGTGATAACGCAACCATTGGTCGAAGTTCTGTCCCTCTTGACAGCATTTGTGATGAACGAACATATACACCATTGATGCCGACATGTGCATGTGTTGGTGTTCTCAAATGTAAGCACGGAATAGGATGTCTAGGGCTAAGGATAACAGCCAAATATCTGAAATTAAATGACGCCAAATTTTGTAATCTACAGTTACAAAAAAAGAATGTTCACATGATACCGATGTTATTTCCAATATATAGATATCATACTGATATCAATATCGTTTGGTAACGAAACCTACAATAATCAGTGAATGAAAAATCAGACATTGTCAATATCTATGTAGCAGTCTAGTGGCTGCTACGAAACGACTACGAACAAGACAGACGGTTACTTCATAATCAAGAGTTTAACTCTTAATGCATATTAACGTCGCCCCACATTTAATACATTAATTACATTCAATGGAAAACATCTAATGGATCCACCAATTAAATAAATATCCTACTATTTGATAGCGATAAGAAGCAAAAATACACAATTGTATAATAACTAAGCTACAATTGTATCCGGATATATGGCAACATTTAACATTCACATCGAATTATTAATCTATTACATATAAGAGTGGGCCGGTGCCCCGAAAGTGCCTCGTGCTTGGCTGAAGCTCCGGCGTGAGCTCGCGGGCTCGTCCTCGTAGTGTTTGTACGTATTTATTCGGTATCACTGTAGCGTAAACAACTCGTCCGTAATAAGCGACATCAGCGCGTAAAATATTGACAAATTACTACACTTTATCAATTTCAATTAAGTTTTAATAATTCAATGTCTCGATCGTTTTTAGTAACTCTAATTCGGTAATGTCAGCATTACTGTTTAATATGTATACTAGCTGGACATGAGCGAGTGTTTTCTCAACTTCGTGTTATGAAGATATATGTCAATGAAAATAGCATTCCACATGATTCAAGAGAAAACCGAATGTAAACTGTGTGCGTCTAGCCCAAAATAATTACTATGGGTAAATCTTAAATATAATCTTACTTGGACACAGTTTATTTGACCATCAATCCTTTTACTTTATTTAATGAACATAATATTATTTAAAGAAATCTAAAATAAACTACATCTTACAATAATAAATGCATAGATTCAAATTGTCTAATCTTTGAACATATCAAAACCTAAATCTGGTAGGTATCCTACTGCTCTATAATTTAACATTTTAATTTAAAAATTTTAAATTATTTTTTCAAAACACAATTTATAAAAAAAATATGAAAATAAAAAATATAAAAAGATCACAAATGCTTAGAGTATCTCGTTCAAGCTAGACGCACGAAGCGAAGTTCTACTGCACAGAGTAGCGACAAAACATCTTCAAAACACGTATCTGCACTATGTCCTAACCTTGGATGTTCGCAAAGTGGCCCTTTGTAGTCCTCGTGTAATACCATCGACGTGAATCTACGCTATGGTTTAAGTGAATAGCTATAGAAAAGTAGTTTAGTTAAAAGTGTAAAGGAGCAATGAGTAAATAAATAGAAACAGAATGACCATTGCGTTGACCCACATTGAGATACAGCGGCGGCAATTTTTACCAATTTCTAAAGTCCTAAGACATGGTGAGGGGAGGAACGGTTTGATGGTAACATACACATTGTCGTTGCGGTGCATTCGCTGCCTTTCCTCACTGTACATGATACATTCTGAATAAAATGGAAAATGAAAAGGCGGCCAATGCTCCAGCAACTGGTCCACAGTGAACCACGTGTACGAACCTCAGAACGATTGCAGTTTAAAATATCGTCATTTACGTATGATGGCATTCTCGATTGCCTTCTTCACGCCTTAAAACCGAATATTTACAATATAAAATAATTTTTATGACATAATTTATACTTAACAAACATGCACTTAAAACTAACACATCCCATCTAGGCCCATTCAACCTTGACTATCCCGATGAGTATTGCCAAATATTGCACATAACAGATGTAAAAAATACCGCCAGTCAGTCCAATATACAGTTATCTACAGTTCAAAAATACTCTAAAATTACACTTGTGTAAAATGATATGCAAATAGAAATTCAAAATAACTCAAATTTATTTTAAAACATAAGATTCCATATATCGCTGCAGGCGGAGTAAGTTGTAAAGGCAACATTACAAAAAATATCATAATATTTTATATGTTCACTTGTCGCCATACAAACATTTTTTAATAGATAAAATGCATAAAAAAATAACAGATTAAAACGTAATTAATATAAAAGAAAAACATTGATTTATACGGTGTTCGATTGAGAATAAAAAGTAATATATTAAATTAAAAAAATATAAATGTAATTCAATGTTTTGCTGTTATCCTTCTAGTGCAAAATCTATAAGCAAAAGTAATATAAAAAAATTAAAAAAATTACACATTTCTATGATTTGCTGTTATCCTTCTAAAAGAATTAATATTAACTAATATTTTTGAATTAATTTTCAACCACCACATTTAACTTTCGATTGAATCTAAGCCACGGGCCATTACTGATAAATGTTTAAAGTTATTATTTACTGGTAGGGCAATGGTACCGGACTAAACTGAGTAGAATTGTAGCAAAGAAAATTATATAAATAATCTGATTAGAAGCCCTGCTTCAATAATATATATATATTAAAAGATAACTTAACTAGGTCTTTTATATAGTTATTTGCTTATATTTATAAATTAAATTAATTTAATTATTAATAAGTATTTTAGAAATTAGCAGCCAAAAAGTCAAAACAGTGCTAGTGCCCCACCAGCATGTGATGCACATTGTGATAGAGCAGCTTTAGGAAACGAAATATATGCACATTAATATACAATGATGATATACTTAATGAGATTCCACATTATGAGGGCACAAAGTAACAAAAATATATAATATAATTTTATATTATTATATACTTGTGCACCACAAAATGCACAACAATATACATCTTAGAGTAGTTTTAAGTTAATCATTGAGCTTTCGATTTATACAAATAAATAATATAATAAACTACATCAAGAATTAAAGGAGAATAATATTAATTTAAAAAGTTCTTATTTACAAATGTTATTTCTTATATTAACTGTACACTCGCGTTCATTGTTCGCCCGAAAATCGCGACACTTACTTCGCGGCTTTTCGCTTACGTGGTCTATATCACCTCACATCACAATGTTTATTAACTGCTACCGGCAGCGACGCTGCGGCGGTGGCCGAAGTGGAGGCGGAAGGGGCAACGGGAGCGGCAGCGGAACCCGAAGAAGACGTGGAAGGCGTGGACACCTGAGTGCTCTCTGCACCCTGTTTCATTACGTATCCCGATACGCCCTGAGAGCTGCGCGCTAGTTTTAATCGAATCGGTGTCACCTTGTCTGTGCGTATCCTGCGCATCGTGGACGCCTCCGCGCTGAAGGGCGGGTCTATCGCTAGTGGATCTGGCGCTGTGGGGTCGTAGTCGAAGGGGTCCACCGTCGGCTCCGGTGCCGCCGCCGCCGCACTCGCCAGCGTCCCTCCCACTTGAGCGCTTGCCGCTTTCCGCTCTTCGTCATTGGTACGCTTGATTTTAATAATTAATTTTGTAGCACTCTCACTTTCACTGTTTATCACTTGTAGTTTCTCCTTTTCAGATTTCTTCTCCTTTTTCTTTTTACGTTTCTCGCTCTTGTTAGGTTTGTGCTTCTTTACTTTCTCGTCCTCCTCGAAATCTGCCATTACCTTTCGTCGATACTTCATGCTTTCTCGCCTTAAGTCTTCAAAGCTTGGTTTGTGTATGCTTTGAAGACGTTTTTTAGGCGGGCGGAATTGAAAGTCGGATGGTTCTTCGCTTACTTGTTGAACCGTATTAACCGTATTCGATCCCAATTTAATTTTTAATTTTGGAGCTACAGGTGACGCGGCTCGTGAAGGGTTGGTTTTGGTAGTAACTCGCGCGCGTCTCTTCTGAGGACCTTGTCCTAGGAGACTAGACAATTTGTCATCGTCTATGTTCATACACAGTTGTAATTGTCTCAATTCTCGAGAAACCCCGCTGGTAATCTTCCGTTTCTTCTTTTCAACTGGTGCATCAGTAATTTTGTAGTCTTCTCTTGTAGGAATACTAGTCATGGACGCTACAGCTTTAGGTATAGTGATGACGGCGCGACCCAACGGCTGTGGCACAGGCGGCGGTGCTACTCCCATGGTAGAAGCGTTTGTTGGATCATCCATATTCATATCCTGTGTCCAATATTGTCGTAGTAATTCTTTCTTGCGCATACGCCTCAGGTTTGGTGTTCCACTCATCATTGAACTCGTGGAACTACTAGATGTATTTAAAGCATTCGCATTAGACTCATGTATTGGAGCGGGTGGTTGTGGGGCTACCGGTTGAACGGAACTCGCGTAGTTGGCATCTAAGAATGGACCTTTAATTTTCACTTTAAGTTGATTTCTGGAATCACTTAAAGAAACTTTCGGCAGCTGTGAGTGAGTAATTGTATCTTTTGCGGGTTCGTTAATTTCTTGCACTGAGGCGGCCGCGGGCGTACCTGGTTTCGGCTTGCTTGCCATTAGTGCTGAATGCAGTTGCTTTTCCATTTCTTCATCTATTTCTCCAAGCTGTTGATCTGCTGTGCCACTTGCAAAAGCTAACAAATGGCTGTGATAAGCGTCAGTAACGGGCGGTACTGGAGTCTCAAAAGAATTATTGTACGTGCGCATATCAACGGGTCCAGGTAAAACTGGTTGCACTTGTGAGAATCCGGGACCTCTTTCTGAATTAGATTTATTGGATGGTGATGGCGCATCTTCAGTAGGTTCAGGGGTTGAAGTCTTTATATCTTTGTTCTCACTAACGGGGCGTTTGGCCGGCGGAGAATCTGCACGGGGAGATTGCGAGGAATCTTTATAAGAGTGTTCGGATTTCCTATCATCTCTATCAATTGATTTCCGTCTCTCTCTGAGTGCCTTAAGATCTACACCATCATTAGCTATATCTTCATTAAAATCATAGACAGTTCCAATTAATTTATTTTGTATTGAGTTCCTTAAATAGTCTGCCGGAGGATAGCCTTGTCCTCGACTCTTAGAACGACCTCGACCTCTTTGACTTCTGTTACTCTTATTACTAGGGCGTTTGGTGCTCTTAGAGGAGTCGCTTTGCTTAGGTGAAATACCTGGACTCTTACCAGGTGATTTACTTGGGAATTTAGTGAGCAGTTTCATTTGCTTTGGAGATGACTTTGATGATGGTGGTTCTGATTGCGACAAGCTCATATTAGTCTCGCTACTGTCCGTAGAAATTTTAGTTGGAGCTCTAGTATTGCTTGCTTCATTGTACGAGTCTACACTGATACTAGGACTCGAAACAACGTGTATTGACAACTTATCACTACCTGTGACATCAATATCGTCACGCGGAGAATCGAGGGGCTTCTGTGTGGGTGACGCTATCATTGCGGTAGTCAGTGCTATATTTTGAGAGGAAGAGGTAAATGCTGCACACAACGGGAATGTTTGTTTTGGTATAGGTTGTAATAAGGGTGTAGCGAACGGTAACCCAGTAGCATATAGCCCTGGTGCCGGCGAGGGCAGTGACAATTGAGAAGAAGCACATGTACCAGGACCGAACAAAGGCAAAGAACCCATCGTGCCTAAAAATGGTGACGCTTCCGGGGGATAACTTGTATATTGATTTAGTGGCATTGTTGGCTCCACTCGGCATGAATAAGCAGGTATTGGAGGATACGCGTCAATTTCAGGTAGTACCGGCCCTTGGCGAGTGTCACCAATAAGATGTGATTTTATATTGGCTCTTTGTGAACAAACAGACCCTTCTGAATTTGTACTCGAAGCTGAAGATCTTCGTGTTGTTATCTTGCTTTCACCCCATTTAGAAGCATGTCCAATGTATGGAGACGATATTGTCGCACAGTCAGAATGTATCACGGAGTTATTATTGTCATAAGTTTGATTATCTTGAGTTAGCTCCTGATCGTTACTATGCACAGAATGATCGACTACCGACAATGATTGTGAATCGTCACTCTGTTTAGATAAGGATATTGAATCTGTAACTTCTGATATTGAATGAATTGATTGAACAGTAGTTGGCTCTTTAACATCTTCTATATAAGATGTAGTATCATATTTTGATTCACTGGATTGATCTAATTGGCTTTCATTATGAGAGATACTTAAATCTACCCACGTTGTATTTGAGGCAGTTTCATATTTAGATTCGTTAATTGGATCTAATTGGCTTTCGTTATGAGATACACTTAAGTCGAACCACTTAGTTTCATCTTTATTTTCTGTAATCATCTCTCTGGATGCATCTATGCACTCTGTTGGCTCCGAAAAGTGATTACTATTTTGGTTCTCTTTTGGAGAAGTTCTTTTGTCACGTAAATCAAATATGACATTCTTATTATGTTCAGTCTTTTCAGCATCCGACATTATATCAGAGTTTTCATTTCTTGCTGATTTTTCATTATTCATTTCATCCTCTTGCATTACAGTTTCAGCTGGTGCTTTCTTATTTAATTGCATTCTGAGCCTATCGACTAAGTTTAATGTTTCTTGTACGCCTTGTTCTTTAGAATCTTCTTGTAAGAAAATCTCAGGATACGAAGTAAATGGTTTCATCATTTCTTCGTGATTAAAACCTTCATCTACTGCTAGGATATCAAATTCAAATAGCTCGTTGTCTTTGGGCTGTGGGGAGAACATCGTCCTATTCGGGAAAGGATTAACTGCTGATGGTATTTTCGCACTTTTGGATATTTCGACACCTTGAACGTGGCTAGAATCTTGGGTAATATATTTCTTATCAGTATCCAACAAAGAACGTTTCCTTTTATTTCTAGTAATTGGGTTATCTACATCGATAGGATCAATTGTTCTTGCATCCATTGGAGTTTTAGGAGATTTAATCATAGTGTTCTCATTAAGATTAGCTTGGATTTTGGCAATCATTTTAATACTACTTTTATCTGCGCAGTCAGAGTCGAGTGACTTATCTTCAGTCATATATTTCTCGTGATCACCTGGTTTTTCAACTGGTGGTGGATGGACGTTCGGACTAGGAGCTTTTGGTAACCAGTTCTTATCAGCATCTTCAAAATCATCATTGGTTGGTATATGTTTCTTATCGATTATATCAAGAGAAGGAGTTGAATCTCCCAAGGCAGCATTTCTTTTCTTTATTGGTGATAGACTAGGTTCTCGATCTGTTGACAGAGACTCATGACGACTAGAAGAATGTCTTTCTACTGATAAGAGTTCTCGAGTATCTTTCGGTGATGCCAGAGTGGGTTTATCAACTATTTCTTTAACACTCATTCTTCTATTTGTGGTTGTTTTATGTTTTGATTCCACACTTTTTCTAGGACTGGTTCTTTTTAAGGACGTAATTTCGTTTTCATTTGTTTTATTTTTCTCTTCCTTAATATCTTCAATTGAAACACTACGTCCTTTAGATTTTATAGACTTTGGAGGTTTTATATCACTTTTTGGAACAGCAATTTCTTGGGTGTCATTTTTTATATTTATCTCCTCGTCCGTTTTCCGTTTCGGAGTTGTAGGTTCAGTGGACTGGAGGCCCTCTTTTGGAATCTTGTTGGGTGTAGAGGAATGTTGAGATCCGGTGAGGTCTCTAGATGGTTTTCTCGGTCTGGCATCAGACTTATGAGGCATATTTCCGCTTGTAGTAGTGCTTCGGGTCCGAGAACGTGTGGAAGCGCGCGCGTCATTGGGTCTGCACGGTTCCTCTCTTTCAACAGGTGACGATGTAGCCCCACAATCGGACCCCCGTTCGGAAGTTTTAAGCTTCTTGTCAGGGGCCTTGCGTGGGGACGTATCAATTGAGACACTTTTCCTTTTGCGTCGTCTGCGGGGACGCTTTGGAGAGGGACTATCGGACCCTGAAAATCTCGATCCTTTAGAGCTGTCAGAATCACTCGTGGCACTAGTTGAAGACAATGGTCTTGACACCTTGTCAAGAAAGGGCAAGTCCACAGTGGGTCTAGAGCCAGGAGGGGAAAACATTGACGGCTGCCTAGTAACTGGTTTGATCTCACGAGCTTTAGCTGTAGGCTTCATGCTGGGCTTCTCTGGCTCTTCGTCTGAACTAGATGAAGACGAATAGCTGCTGCTACTACTATTAGATGAAGAGCTGGAACTGTCTCGAACAGGAGATTTCGAGCGCTTTAGATCTTCCTTTTTCGGAGAACATTTTACTTCAATCTTATCTGTCTTATCGTCTTTCTTTTTATCAACTTCATTTTCCGCAACAGGACCTTTAGATCCCATACCACTCTTAATGTGTGCTGCTGCCTTTTTAGCAGCTTGTCTTTGAGGAACATATGTATAAGGTTCTTTATTGGAAGATTTTTTCTTGCTTACTCTTTCTGGAATATCCTTAGGCTCTTTTCCTTTGGATTTAACTTTAGGCTTTGATTTAGAATCATCACCACTAACTTGTTTATCCTTTTCGTCTTCTTTTCTAACTACAGTTGTAGAACGCATATTTTCAGAAGCTTTTTTAGCAGCTTGCCTTTGAGGAACTATTAAATCTGTGGGATTGTCTTTTTGTTTCGCAAATTTAATATTCTCCTTATTTTTTGCCTCATCATCTGAATCATTTGCTTTAATAGGTATTTTCTTTTCCTTGTTCGAAGGTTTCCTTCCTCTCTTTTTAGGACCAGATTTTTCTTCTCCATGTGTTTTCTTTTCTGGTTGAGATGGAATAAATTCTTTCATTGCTGCTTTAGTACGAGGCAAGAGCATTAGGGAATCGTTTTCTTTGGGTGATTTAGTTTTCTCGGTTTTAAGCCTAGTAGATTTTTCACCTTTAGACTCCTCTTTAACAGATGCGCCATCACTGCTATCTGAATAGATATCTACTGGGAATTTGTTGTTTCTAGTAGCTCTTATAGGTATCAAGTCATCACTGTCAGTGCCAGACTGGCCCAATTTCCCAGCAGTCATTTCCTTTTCCATTTGTTGCAATGTTTTACTACGAGATCGATCCTTTCTCATTCTTGATTTTATGTTTTCATCCTCACTACTACTCTCAACAACAGCTTTAGATTGTGGGATCTTCCGTTTCTTTCTCTCTGGTTTCTTTGGTGATTTTTTCCCTTTTCCTTTTGGTGAGATCTTCTTTTTAGGAGAAGTGGAAGGCTTCTTAACATCCTCATCAGTACTTGATCCAATAGCACGTCGATATTTTGTAGTACGAGTGACTTCTGCAGCACTTTCTTCACTTGATAGTCCACTGTACATACTGCCACTCCTCCGAGAACCATTCACATAATGTTTTTTGTAAGGATTCGTTGACTTTGATCCGCGTACAAGACCATTACGATCTTTCTTCTTATCATCGCTAGAATCCTGAGGAGCAATACGCGCTAACAGATCATCAAAGTCATTTTTATGATCAGCTGCATTAGCATGAGAATATAATCTATCATAGATAGAAGGCCCATGATTAGCCTCAATGATAGCCGCCAAATCTGGGCCAGATATGTTAGGCTCAGCCGATAATACTGCAACCTGCTTGTGAAACGTCTGCTCTCGCATACGAAAGAACGACCGAGAGAGCTTTTCTCTACGACTGACCATGTAACATAAATTACGCACCCGCTCCAAATCTTGCCTAAGCTGTACAAACATTTTCATTTTGTCAAGATCAGCTTGCTCTTGTCTGTGAGTCAACAATTCGTTGTCATCCGACTTTGGAGGTAAGAGAGGACGATTATGACCTACCCTACGTTTAAGTTTCCAGTAATTATAAATATAGTTGATAGCATCTTGATCAACATCTAAAACATGTGTACTGATGTCCTTGACGCTAACGTGACGATCAAACTCCCCTTCTATTTCTTGCAGACGCGCAGCCCGAGCCTGCGTTTTCTCCTCCGAAGTCATATCCTTCCGACGTTTTCGCTTCACTTCTTCTTCCTCAGAACCAGAACCAGGACATTTCTCTTTTTTCGAGTTGACACTATGTTTCTGGCAATATGAACGTAATTTGACACCATCATCCGCGTTTTCATCTTCTATTATTGCACGCATTTCTAGTCCATGTTTAAATGCACAAGTGACGTGATAAGCAGTCTTACAAGTTTTCACGGAACACTGAATACAAGCTCCTTTACGCTCACGACACAAAACACACACAAGTGACCAGCGTGACGCTGGAATAGACGTTATTTTAGTTATAGGCTCCATTTTCTCCGCACAACCAATGGACACTTCTGGAATCCATAGCACACAGCTGACGTGGGCCCATTTATGGCCAGATGGTGTGCACTTCATAGCCCCACCAAGATTAGGACACAGAACGCAAGTAGGCCTGATACCAGCACCACAAGGACGACAGAGCCACTGACCTGCAACAGATATTTTGCATTACATAAATAAATATCTAAATCAATAAAACATGGGGTACCATATTATTATTATAAGTCATTACAAACCATCTGGTATTACAGTGATGCCGTAACAAGCTTGGTGCACGCAAATATTACATGAGTCACAAAACACCATTTCGTTCCCGTCTTCAGAGTCTGGTGACCGACAAACATCACAGATTACGTTTTCGTCGTATTCTATGCCCAAGCCCTCTTCTGATTTCATAATTGCTTGAATCTTGTCCCAAGTGCGCACCTTAAAACAAATAATTATCATTTTTAATTTCCATTTATTAAAATATAAGAACAAATCTTTGAGTAATTATAGAAGGACACATTGCACTTTCCCACATTAAAAATTATAATTTCCTGAAAAGGTTTTAAAAATTTAAAGGTTAAATTAATATAACATGTGTGTTATGCAGTTCCTTCTTTCTTGTTTCGATATTTTAAACGAAATGTGACTAGATTAAATATTTTTTCTAAATTTAAGAATATATTTCACATTAAATAATTATTATAATAAATTTCATTTGCAGTAGATTTTATTAAATTTAAAAAAAGAAATTCTTAATAAAATATTTGGAATAAACAATTTAAACTTCTAATTTTGTGATAAAAGATAATTTAGAAAGAAGAAAAGGCAAGGAATTTGTCTTAGCTTTAGGTTCTTTTCGTGTAAGGTAGTTTCATCATTGAAAAAATGAAACCACACGAGTAGATTGTAAATGAAACTATTAACTGGACTAATCGCGTATATTTTATCTCATGACTACTGACTACTGCAGTGTTTGAAACATCATATTTCTAAAATATATAAAAGTAAAATACACAAGAGTAATCGAGTTTGAGTTAAGTTACATTTAATGCGTAAAAATCGCGAATTTCTTTGAATAGTCAATCCAAAATAGTTAAGTTGATGATTTCAATAAATTATATTATTCACTCTGCTCCATGTTAATTCTCTGTAGTGGTATTTTGCACCCACTTATGATAACTCAGTGCAATCTTTATGCACATCCGTTTTTTATCGAGGGGGCCATATACAAGTAGTTCATTCAGGGAGCAAGGTAAACGTAAAAAAGGTAAAAGTTATTTACACATAATTATGAACCACTTTTATTAAATATTTTTTTACATTCATGTTTTACTCTCTTTTATTTTTCAATTTATTACCATTTAAAAATTAATAAAATAACAAACAATACATATAACATTTAAAAAACCAAAAAGGTTTGTAATGGTGTCAAAAATGTTCTTAAATTACACAATTCTAAATTGCAATAAAGTAAAATAATAAATAATATTTCACAGTAAATTTATAAAAAAGTTAATTAGTAAAATAAATAAAGTTAAATACTATTGACAAAATATTTTACTCTTTTAATTTTATGAACCACCTGAATGATAAATCCAATAATTGTTCAAGCGTAACAAACATGTTCAGTGGTCCAAGATCTTTTTGATATATTACTTTGATATTAACAAAAATAAGAAACTATGAAGTAATATACAAATTTTTTCTCATAGATCATAAACACAATTAAAAATGTTATGTTTTATATCCCCAAATATACTTCAAAATAAACACTGGTCAGGAAGTACAACTTATAAAGGTTGACAATCCTATTTTTGCAAACATATGCATTTATTTTGTATAAAATAAACTGCAAATATAAGTGTTTAATAATTTTTTAGACCTTTTTTGAATGGTATTATAAGTTCTCAGTTTGTGCCAAATTTCATAATTGTAGGTCCACAGGAAATACTCATTACAGTTTTGATTAAGTGGCGATTTTCATGTGTGTGGGATATTTTATTTTATTTTAAAATGCAGCAAAAACGTCTCAAACTCTCTAAACTTTTAATCGCGTTGATTTTTTCTGTGCCCAAGGTACAGGTAAACATAAATATTTGCTATTAATTTCAGTTTGAAGCCAGTCATGGGCACAAAGTGCGACTGTAAAATCGACTTGGTTGAGGGTTCAATCCCCACTCGAGGTAATTATATATTTATTTACATTTTTATTTTCATTTTTTGGCTCTGATGTCGAAGCTAGCGCGAGCTAGCGTTGAGTTCCGCCACTCAACACGCAATGCGTCTAGAACTTTAAGTCGAAAGGCGAAAGTGTATTATTTAATATTATATATATATATATATATATATATATATATATATATATATATATATATATATATTTCTGATTTCAGATTAGGTTACCTTTATCTTACGCGAGATAAAAATAACAGAAATTTTATTAATAAATGAATCTGTAGAATCAATCACCTGCAAATTAGTTTATTAGAAAGCAATAATAATGAAATGACAAAATAATTTATTATATGATATATCAAAAAGATATAAAAAATACAGAATACAAGATCAGCATAAATAAAAAAATAAGATTGTTGAAAATATATTTATGAAAAATAAGATTATGTAAAAATAATTTCTGTAAGTGGTTAATATATTTGAGCAGCATGTTTAGTAGCAACAGTAGATATGAAATAATGTTTAAAATGTATATTGCTGACAGTAACAACAGTAGAATGTCTGTGTTGTATACACAAAGCAAACTTTAAAATGTTGTTATATCAATCATCAGTAAAATTTAGTCAATAGTGCTTTATTCTTGTGACCAAAGGGTTTCGTATCAATATCATAAATACAAACCAACCTAAACTACAAATTATAAATCAGCAACTACAAGATGTACAACTTATGGAAGTATTTAAAACTTGAAGCAAAAACTGTTACCCAAGTGGTATGCACTGAATTGAATTGTATGAATAAAATATTTGCAGATCACAAAAAGGAAAAGAAAGTCTATTCTATCTTGGTCCCTGATAATAATGATGCAGAGGAGAGTATAAATGCATCAACACTCTCAGAGGTTAGGTGTATATTATGTGTATTTTATATGTAGATTGTAGATCAGGTTTGCCATAACTATAATTTTTGTGTTTGACGAACCATTTCTTTTGCCTTACCCACCAGAGATAAAGAGTGAAATTAAATTAAATACATTACTATACCTTTCATAGTTTCACTGAAGAGAGAAATGTAAGATCATTGTTTATGTAGTTATAATTGAAATCTAGTTAATATTTAAATTAAATTAATATTTAAATAATGGATGTCATGTCACATGATTGCAGTTGTAACATTTTGTACCTAGATATACACAGATGAATATATAAAAAAAATACTGTAACGGTTTCAGTTTCAGTTATGAATGTAATATTATTTCAGACATTCCATTAGTGCTGCATGTTTTAAGTTACAAACTGTTTGGACTGGACTTTTTCTGTTATTGATGATTAATATCTTTAATAATTTTTAAGCGACTCTTAAAGTTACACTTCCATTCCCTCTAAACTGCCTTCTTGTATTGCCACATATACTTGTATAATATGTATAATGTATTTATGTATCTATGTACGTCTGTATGTATATATGTATTTATGTATGTATGAATAATATGTGTATATTTAGTTAGGTATTTTATATATATTTAATATATGTATGCTGTTTGCTTTATACAATTATTATAATTATTGTTTACACCCCAACCCTTTCCCTCCCCGTTATATCCTTTGCCTTAAGGTTGCCTGGAAGAGATTGCTGTTTTAGCGATAAGGTCGCCTCTTGTACATTTCCGTTTTTTTTTTTGTTTTGTTACATATTTTATTGTTATTTTCTTTATGGGTGTACAATAAAGAGTTTTATTATTATTATGTTTCTCTTTCATAGTACTCGGATTCAAAAGAACCCGGTCCTTTGGAAGGCTTGCGTGGGGACACAGGTCTAACACGTAGAGGCCCCTTAGAGAATATACAAATGTTTTACTGTGATGCAACAGCCGGGATCCATCTCTGGATAACCACAGGTAATTGCCCAGAGATGGTCGCCGGTTAATGCGTAAAGTCTAGAAAATGTGGAAATCTAAACTAGGACTATGGAATGAAATTTGGATGGACTGGCTAATGGGCTATTGAGTGAGACTAACGAACGTCCGCCTTTACAATAGTCTCAAACTGAATGGTTGGCGGACGGTGACTCGCCTCCCACTAGATGGGCCCCCACAAAGCGGCGTAGTGCCTTGGGCGCAACATCGGCGTGGTCGGCTAAGGGTGTAGAGAGGTGTGCACCGTTTTCACCATCACGAGGAACTCGTGAGCGTTCCCCGCTATTACGCAGATTGAGCACTTCCACCCTTTCGAGCATATAGCTCTTGCGCTCCACTCTGCCGGCCAATAAAGGCAAGCCAGAGGCGGGGGATAGATTACAATTCCCCTCCGGAGGACTCAGGTCCGTGGGGTCGCCACTCCCCAACAGCTCGCCACAAGCTGCCCTTATTATTAATGATTTTTCCTCTTTTTTCCAATAACCAAATCTTTTTAGTACTTTTGGCTACTTCAAACGAAGCCCATTGCTTTATATGGGCTCCGCCAATAACAATGGATACATAAGTTATATCGAATTTGGTTATGGTTAGTGGAAGTTATTTATTTTGTAAGACCCAGTTTCTGTTACATTTACAAATTTCCATAGCAACCCAAATTTTTTTTTAAGTGTAACTATTTGCAATTAATATTTAATACTATAATCAAATGTGGTGTAATAATATCATGACATAACATCCCTAATATAATAAATTGTTATTGTGATAGCCTACCTCCAGTTCCTCAATAACTTTTTCAAGTTGGTCTTCAGAAACTGAGGATGCCCCTGCACGGGCTCTTTCAGTGTTCAGTAATTTTAGCCAAGCAATATCAGTGGCATCCAAGTCATAGCTGCAAGAAGCCTCAGCCTGCGCTGGAGTCGAACTCAGGTAATGCCTATCGGCTTGGTAGTGAGCATCACGCGTTAGATGTATGTATTTGTCTTTAGGCCTGCAAATTGGATTATAATAATGAAACTAAAATGTTGTCTGATAACTTTTTAGAAGAATCTTAAGTCCTTTTTTGTATGATGTTTACTTTATTATTTGTTTTAAATAATTCCCCAAGAGCTTTTTTTCTTGGAGAATTATTTTTAATTTTTTTTTCATTCTTTTTATAATTAATCAGTATATTTTTTTTGTGAAACAATATTTTTCTACAATTACAACAATGTTAAAATGTTAATAAAATTATATATATAAGAAAAAACTTGAATTCTAAAATTACTACTACACAAACAAAATGTGTACATAGATTACTAATAACATGTATATTAATAGATCTCCAAACTCACAATTTAAAATCTTGAAAGTTAGGTGGCCGTGGATTAGCTATGATTTTAACTTTAGGTGCTGGCAAGGAGTCGGGATTGACGGGTACTTGAACACCTCTCTCCCAGTCCTGTTTCCATGTGTCGGTGATGATCCAATATTCACTTGTAGTAAGTGGTTCAGAGTCTGGTAGCTTCATTGCACTGATGAGATCTTTTCTGTAATTTTTGTGTAGACAAGTTATATTATGTAATTCTGAATATTTTTTTCAAAACAACCAATCTTATACATTTATTTTACAGCAAAAATAATATGGTATTTTATTTTAAATAATTTGTTACATTTGATGAAGCATTCATTCAAATGGCCAATCCATATAATAAAGTATACAAAATATATATATATACTTAAAATTATACATTTCCATTACTAATGTAATAAATAAATGTATATAATCTAATGTATAATTATATACATTTATTTATTATGTAACGTAGATATTAGTATTTTTTTTCACATATTACTATAAGACACCAACTTATGGTGGGTGTTGATGCTATAGAAGTATGGTATATAAAATAAAGAGAGATACTTATTCTTATATGGTATTGTTATATTGTATTGTATTGACAAAATAATTACTGCTCACATTCTCTCAAATGGCATGTTCGGAATGCCATAAATAAAAAACAGAACAGCTGAAAATTGCATGATTGTAAACCTTTAGTCACACCGCAACAACATTACTAAAGTTAAATTGTTAATAACAGAACAGAACAAAATAATATCACAAATACTTACTTATTTTGTTACATTTTTATAATCCAACATATTTATTGATATATTATATTAAATAATTTTTTTTCACAATAATAACTTGTATATTCATATTGTAAAAAGTGTTATCTTTTTGTTTACTTTTATAATAAGACTTTTATTAGAAAGTCATTTAAAAATTACCTAATGTAATAACAAAGAGACACTTTTTACATAGTAATAATAGCATATACATTCGCAAAGACTGTTTTATTATTACAATAATGAACAGAAAATCTTATGCATAGCTTTGCTCTTATAATTAAAAATAATTAATTACAACCTTATTTTATTCATAAATTAAGGCTCATTAGAGGAGAACTATAACTTATGTTTACAATACAATATGTATAGCAACAAATTTTTAACATAACTTTTCTAAGTTTTATCAAAATGGTAATAAAATTGATAAACAAAGTAGGTTTTTCTTTATTCTGTTTTATTACATTAATTAATTCAAAAGCACTCAGCAGCAAATTTGTATTTAAAGTTCTTGTTTTTACTTTTAATATGATTGTCTTAAAGGCAAAATAACAAATAAAAAGTGTGTAAATAGACAGTTGAAAATAAAATGTAATAATTATGATGGTATATTAATATAGTAATCAACAAGTGGTTGATTTTTTTTAAATGAGCTAATTAATGTAATATATCATATATTACATTCAGTGTTATCTTCACATATTTTTGCAAGAACTTAGTGTATAATATAGCTAAGCCCAATTTATAGACATTTCAGTATTAAGTGGAGGTACTCAATACCACATTTTGTATAGAAAATTGCAAAGCCTTAACGCATAGCTTAATGTCATATACACATAACACATTGATATTTTTATTTAAATTTGGTTATAATTTTTAATAACATAACTTTCATTAAAAAGGAGCTAAAATTATTTTTTTATATTAATAAAACAATATAGCATTGCATATTAAACAGTAAGACTTATAAATAATATTTTTTTTTTAGAATTACAACTCGCATAGGCCTTAATCAAAACATTTATAATTGTATGTTTTGTACACTTAAGCTTAAGTGGTATACTAAGTATTTTTGGAGTAAGTCAACACACCAACCTGAATAGTTCAGCCGGTGCCTCAGAGGCACTTCTGTTATATATAGATGGCATTTTGAGGTCACTGATAGGCCGAAGCTGCCAAAGTGCATCTTCGGGTTCTTGTCTGCGACGTTTGGATGTGCCTGCTTCGTCCCCACGCACCCCACACGCCCTCTTTGTGCCTCGCAACGACATCTTTTTAAGTTTTTTCACAACCTACATGTTCACGAACCCTTCACTGCTTTACACTTTGAACGGGGCAGTAACATTGTGTAGAAAGTCACATTATTCACATGATGACATTTTAGTTTACAAACACGCAAGAAGTACAACCTGCAATAAAGAGAGACACGTTTTAAGCACTCTTTTGTTTAGAAGAAGCATTATTTAGTAAAAGAGGTGCATTATCTATTATTACTACCTGAAAAGTGTAATTTTTCGAAATATAGGCTTATATTATAAAGTTATCTTAAGTATTTAAGGTAAACATTACCCAATAATAAGTAAACATATAATAAATTTATATATAAAGTAATTTTGACAAAAGGAACAAATTGTCAATTCAGCATTTGGCATCGATTAAAAGTGGTGGTCAATAACTTCCAAATAATTAAGAATTACCTCATATCGGACGATAATAATCAAAAAACATTGTAAAAAGTATAGTAGTTCTCTAAAACAGAAAATTAACAACCAAACTCATTTGACGTTTCATTATTGCATGAGTAAATTATATGGCGGGCCTGTGGATTGCTAAGGAGAACCGAGAATAGAGGCGGCGGAATTGTCATTAGTTCCCGCTTGCAAAATTTTAGCAATAATCTTCGATAACCAAAAGGAACTCACTTAAAACCACAATTGCAATCTATAATTTCATTTCCCAGTATCTTTTCAGTAAATATTTATTACACGGAAAGTCTTCCATTAGACTACATAACAAAATTGACAACATAGAGAGCAGCACTGTTTTGTTGCCAGATTGACGTGAGTCCTACGCATCATTTTATTCCTGTAGGTTTCGGTACAGTACAGATACACATATATAATAATGTATAAATCGATATTCATTATTTTAGATATAATTAAAGGGTAGAAAGTAGCTCATGTTTTACGTACATTTTCTGTAATAGTCATTTGGCGCCATTGATCTGCAAACCACTTTGGTCACGTGACTATATACGAAACACCAACGCAAGCCAAGTAAAATGGCCAAAACGCACATCGAGTTCATATAATGTCATTGGTTTTATAATGAAATTGTCGCACAACATGAACATTGAGATTGAATTTTCAATAAATTAAGTTTCAGAATAAATCAAACACAAACACATTTTCAATAAACATAAGATTTGTCATAAAGTAGCACAAATAATCGAGATAATACAACATGAACCCCAGCAAGAGATATCAATAAGAAGTTACAGCTATTGGCCACTAGTTGGCGCATTATAAAAAAAAATGTCGAATAGTGTTGCTAGTAGAAATTTTATAATTTGGAATAATTTCCTACCTACAACTTTCTAATGTTTGTACTTATATTTTAACCTAGTAATCAGGGATAAAAAATGTTATATATCAAGATTCTATGTTAATAAGTACATTTACAAAGCAACTGAATTGTTTTCTTCTTTTTGTTGGTTATGAAATAAAATAATTTGATTAATATTAATTATAAAATGAAATTCTATGTATACGTATTTTAGCTTAATAATGAAATTAAAATCGATGATCAATTAATGCGCTTAAATTGAGCAAAATTTTCAATATGGTGCATCCCTGATCTGTCATCTCACATCAATATCCATTCAAACGTTTAAATCTGCACAGGCGCAGTAACGCATTGTAAAACAATTATGTATAGGGTTATCAGTGTTTTTTTTTTACCTAAATCTTTATTTTTAGTCTTTCTTACCTCTAATAATTTTATTTCGTGAATTATTAACAATGAAGTTAGCTTTCAATGTAAATTAAAATAAAAAATTTATGAATGCCCAAATCAAAAATAAATAAATTAGTGTGTGTTAATTTGAAGAAATATACAAAACATATAAAATCCAAAAGCAAAGTATTACGAAAATATTGTATAATTATGCATGGGGAGAGATTTAAGATTTATTTCTCATAAGAATACAAAATTCACTTACTTGATGAGACAGTAACATATAACACTATAATTACAATTCGTTGGGTACGTTACACTAAGTTAGTATATGGTTTATTGACAAATGAAATGTAGGGTAGATATTAGAAACATTTGTTCCGTACAAATGTTTCTAATATCTACACAGATAAGATCAATTGGAAGTGCCACTTAGTAATCTTAGTCATTAGCATGAAAATATTTTATTTACTTGTTGGTTTTTTTTTTGTTTTAGTATGCTTAATGGATACTAAATTTATATTAATATTGTATATATATGTATTGTATGTATATATATATATATATATATATATATATATGTATTATTTTTGTATTAACTTGTTATATATTTATTTAAGCTAAGTTTTTATTATTATTTTTTTATTTATTTTTTTATGAGAAAAGTGTTATCATTATATTAAATTATATGTATATGCATTACATTTTTCACGTCATTTTTAAGTAATCTTTTAAATTTAGATGTTGATTTTGATTTTTTAATATCCTTTGGTAGTTTGTTATATAAATAGGCACTTTCAAACATTATATTCTTTTTGCCGTAATTAGTTCGTGGCTTGTGAAGTTTAATGTCGTTTGCATTTCTTAGTCTGATTTTTTGTATACTTTGTTTTTTTGTGAATGTAATGTTTGTATGTATGTCTTTGCTTAATATTTTACGTATTAAAAGGCAGCTGTCAAATACATAGGTTTGATAAATATTTAAGAGTCCTGTTTCATTATATATTTTTTTAGTTGGGGTACGGAAATTATATTTAAATAGTACTTTTATTAATTTGTTTTGAGCTGTTTGTAAAACGTCTAAGTTGCTCTTTGACGCTGAACCCCATATTTCAATCAAATAATCGATATGTGGCTTAATAAGGGAATTATATGTGATGCTAAGCACTTTGCGTGGTAAACAACGTACAATGTTTCTAATTAATCCCATTAAAGATGTTAGTTTAGATTTAATTTTATAAATATGTGGTTTCCATGTCATTCTGCTATCAAGAATCAATCCTAAATATTTTTCTTGATCCACTTGTGTAATTGCTTCGTTATTGATTCTTAGCACAATTTTGTGGGAAATCTTTTTATTCTTTGCGGCAAAAATTATATAGTTTGATTTAGATGTGTTGACTGTGAGCAGATTGGATTGAAACCAAAGATTTAACCGCTTTAGATCCTCTTGAGCATCGTTCATTATAGTTTCTAAATGACTTCCGTAATAGAAAAGACTAGTAACATCATATAATACAAATAAGTTTAAATATACATATAAGTTTATGTTATGGATGCTGTTAATATATATAAGAAAAAGCAACGGTCCCAAAATTGACCCTTGTGGAACTCCATAGGTAATGTTTTGGGGGTTACTTTGTGTTTCTCTTACTTTTACTATCTGTGACCTGTTGGTGAGATATGATTCCAAAACTTTAAAAGCACTTTCTTTGATTCCAATTTCACTTACTTTTTTTAAAAGTAGTTCATGGTTTACAGTGTCGAATGCCTTCTTTAAATCAATGAAAACACCCAGAGCCACCTGTTTCTTATCAATACATAGTTTAATTTTTGTCACAATATCTATGGTTGCCGACAAAGTTTTACTTTTTGGCCGGAATCCATATTGTTTATTATAGAAGAAATTTTGATTATTTAAAAAAGATTCAAGACGTGTATATATAATTTTTTCAAAAATTTTTGGCATAACGGGGAGAACTGATATCGGTCGGTAATTTCCCGGTTCCGTTGTACTACCAGATTTATATATTGGCGTTACTCTAGCTACTTTGAGGCAATCTGGAAAAGATCCTTCTTCGAAGCATTTATTTATACATGCTGTAAGTTCACTTAAAATTAAATATTTTATGCATTTTACTGATTTAACGTTTATTTGATCGCAACCTGAGCTAATATTACAGCTAACTTCTACTTCATTAGTTCAAATCGGCATAATATCTTGATTGGTCGACTAGAATGTTCAGCTCCAGGTAGAGAGTTGTAATGTTTATTGCGAATTTTATTTGCTAAATTACAAAAGAAAGTATTAAAATATTCACAAATTTTATTCTCACCCGTTATTAGCCCCTGGTCTGTCTGTAATTTGTTGGTTAATGTTGATTTTAATTTGTTTGCAGAGAGGCTATTAAACGATCTAATATAGTAAGCTCTTTTATTCTGTTGTATTTTTCCCATCACTTCATTTCTTTTCTTGATGAATAGTTGTTCTTTTTTTTGTGATATTTCCATAGTATATTTCTGTTATTTATTTCGTTAATAATTGTCTTACTTATCCAGTCTTGTCTTGGCGGGTTCATTATTTTAATTTTGTTTATGGTACTAATTTTATATTATTCAATATTTTTTTTTGAAATATGGAATAAGAGTTAAATTCATTTGTATCAGTGTTTACTAAGGTATTTTTATATAGTTCTATAGCCTGGTAAGATACTTTTCGAGGTCGAGACGATGTGAATTTTTTCACCTCTAGATATATTTGCTTGTGATCTGATAATGTAGAATCGATAATAGAAAAATGGAATTTTGTTTCCTTTAGATTTGAGATTATGATGATGAGATGGTCTATAATTGTTTTCGTAGTGGGAGTCTCACGTGTGCAATAGTCGTCATGGATATGGTTTATGAAGTTATATCCCTCTTCACGCATGGTGTTCTTATATATGGTTGGCTGTCGATCTGAGCTAAGCAGATTTAAATTAAAATCTCCAAAAATAATAGTCCTTTTTCGTTGATTTAACTGCATCAAATAGGTATCCACAAATGTTTCAAAATTTGCATTTTCTGGTTTTCTATATATTGCGGCAATGTCTAAAGAAAAACTTGCTAAGTGAACCCATAAAAAGTGATTATTATTGGAGCAAATCGCCTCTATGAAATTATGTTTCAATTTATCTTGGCAAAAGATTGAAACTCCTTTACTAGATTTCCTATAGTTGTAATAATGAGTATATCCTGGAATTTGATAGCGTAATGCCTCTTCTTCACTCTTTAGCCACGTTTCTGTTAAAACAACTATATCAAGATTGTCATTAAAAGAACGAATTCTCTATGTGTAAACATATATTATATATTGTTATTGTTGCAAAAGTTATGAAACAATAAAAATATTACCAAGAAATAAATACTTTTTTTATTGAAATTATAAATGTAAGTAGAGTAACGTTCATGACGACTCCAGAATTGTTCAAGATGTACTACACTGTATACGCATACCGGTATTAATCTCCTCGCACCCCGCGAACCTCTCGGCTGAAAAATAGTGGGTTGCTCTTTTGTGGATTAGAACATAACACTTTAGGAAACTATATCTCCCATTGCAGGACTTTGTATTGAAAATAATTTCTCTCACCTATTGTGCTGTACCTATTGTTCGAGCACACGACACTCAATAAAGTATTAATAACAGTAAGAAAGCAGTCAAAGAAAAACTATCCAAAAGATAAAAATAGTAAATAAAAGTTAAATAATTGTTACTTCTATTTACCACCCGTTTGTGCCTTGTGCGTCACTGTTCCGAAAGAAAAAATGAAGCCACACACAGAAGGGCTGGCAGGGGAATCTAGGAACCTAGTGTTAAGACATTTCCGTTGGCCATTGTCTGTCGAATTCTGGAGGCATTGCATTTTTAATGGCTATGCTACTCGGATACCACAGCAAAAAAATAAAACCAATAAATACTTCATTTCCTAGTGCCCCTGAGATACGACTGTCCTCCTTTTATTTTCCCTAAGTCTAATTTATTTTAATAATATCACGTAAGCTCCTTAAAGTTAACATATTTAATACTTAGTGAGTGGTATATTAATAAATCATAAACTAGCCCTCCTACCTTTCTTAGAAAGTCCAGAGGTTTCGATATTGAGTGATCTAGAACTTCATTTTCCTTCTCTCATCGGTCTGGTACTTCCACTAAGGTGCCAGATGTTCGATATTTTATATTAACAGAAAGTACCTATTCATAATGTTTACCAAGTTTCACTAAGGCGATATATTAATATCTCTTATATATTAGATGAGCCCTAAGGGATTCGCATGTACATGACACAAATCCCTTACCTTATTCAGATTTTCAAAAATATATATAAGGTAAGAATATATATAATAAGGTGAACAAGGATCTCAACCTGTATCATCGCTCTCTCCGAACTTGGCGTCTTGTAACTTCAAAGTTGAATTGGTGAACACACGCAGGCACGCGAACACATTGACAGCATACACAATCGCACAATGTGTTTTGATAGCGTCACGTTGTATCACGTACACAGCAAAGTAGGCAGAGGGAACCTAGTGTTAAGACATCCCGTTCCCCTTATTTTGTGCAAAATTTTGGAGGCGTTGCGTGTTGAGTGGCAGAACTCGAAAATGTTGAATAGTTCATTTTCCCGAGAGGGAATCGAGCCCAAAAATTAGCAATTAAGTAGTTGTAACTAATCTTTCTAACTCTAACTTTGCGCACCTGCGCTACGACAATCTTTACTTCAAATTGTACCTTCAATAAAATTTAGTTTATATTACCTTTCTCTCTTTTCTCTTAATCTAGACAATATTGGTTTAGTCTTAGTGATCCACCCCACCGTCAGTGGATCACTAAAAACTGTATAAAAAAGATCACCATTCTTTAATCTATAAATGTATTATTATTATCAGTTGACCTATCGGCTATCACCTTATGCATAATGATAAATTCTTCGTAATAACACATTTTTTTGTAATTTTATATTATAAACATAATTTTACATTCAATTGAACCTACTGCAAATAATTATATAATGTATTGCAATTCAATTTAATTGATAAACTACCAATTTGGAATATAAAATAGACGCGTGGATATATGTATAGTTAGCATGCCGAGCGGCGACTGTCGTCCTTGCATTGCCCTTGTTATCCGTAAGATCAATAGCCACCAGTACCTACCTACTATATTATAACAACAATGAATAAAACTGAAACTGAATATTAGGCACCTAGGGAGAAAAGTAGGACGTTCTTACCTGAGACTTATAGTCAAAAGTCATGAGGATGGCAATGATCCACATTTCGCTCGTGGTGCTTACACCATTTTTTGTACCACCTGGATAAAATTCACTTAGGCATGTATTAAGATCAATCTTGAGATGAAGTTTTTATTTATTGATATACAATTTATACACGAAAACGGCATGTCAAGATCGATCTCCGAATTGGAGTTTCTCGTACAAATAGTAACTATGCACGAGTACTAAACTGGATCTTGTACAACTACAATATAGGATTTGGAAATAAATAAAACCAAAACTCCTTACTAAATAAAAATGATACGTTTATTTTTATATTGATAACACAATACGGTACAATACAGATTTTTTTATATTATATAGTTCGTTATTTCTATTACAACAATCTAACTTTTTAAACAATGTTGAAATCAGAAATATAAATAAATCTAACATAATATTAACCACCAACCTGATAAACGTAATAGCTTTATCTACATGAATTTATTTCATTCAAATATATTAGGCACAATAACATTTTGATTTCCTTACACAATTATTTGAAAAGCCAAAACTACGTAATTAATACAACATCTCAGAATCAGGAAAGTAGTCTAATAATATTTACGGGGTTGATCAACCTTATCAGTAAGGAAAAGATTTTCATAGATATCAACAAAGGGTTAAAGTGTTATATACAAGTTATTCATAAAAATAAGTAGAACGTAAATACTCACTTATTTTTATTAATATAATATATTTTTTTTTTATGTAAGTATCCTTGTATATTTTAAATAAGGATATTATTAATATAATAGTCTATAATGTAAAAATGTTTATTATGCTTATTAACGAGTAAATTATAACAAATATTTAATAATAAAGAATATATGGCGTTTCATGAACTACGTCCATTTTTTTGCTATATAGGTAGTACAAAATAAAAAAAAATGGCGTAATATATGGATTAAATAAATTCGAATAGAAACGAGATTCAAATAATTGCATAATAACTTATGAAATTATTATTACCACTACTTTGTTGAGTGCAGCGTTTATTATTTAAAAATAGATAGATACAACTCATTCAAATCCATTAGTAATTAACAAATAATAACCTACGTGTAGAAATATATTTATACAAAACAAGGCAAAATGGAACACGATGAATTTATGTTATTTGTGCGGGGGGTCCTTGATAAAAAAAATCGATAAAGAGTCTAGCAGGATTAGCAATGGAAAGCTACACTGACCTATAATGAATAGTTCTTCATATGATTGATTTATTTATTGATTTTTATTGAAAATAGCGACACACCGAATGTTATGCCAAGGCCTGTAACCCACATAACTTCATTACAATAAAGGAGTAACGGGGGTCACAATCCTTAACGTAACTGAACTGACTACAAATAAGCTCCATATATTTCTAGGATTTTTGGGAATTTACAAATTATTAATAATATTCTCTGAGGGCGCTTCTATAAGCCACCCCGTGCATTGACACATATCAAAATTATATATGTTAAATACATAGTTTGCTTGCATAGATAGCTTGTGTTGGTGTTACAAAAAAAAAATCAAGTTGAGAAACATACCAAATTTCTGTAGAGATCTATTATGTAAGGGTTAGAGGTATAAAATTTGATGTGTCGCTATTTTGAGTGTAAAGCAATACAATCATGGTAAAAACCATTCACCAGAAACCAGTGCGGCTTTTCCGATCGAATCCCGCTAGATTCTTTAATATCGTTTCGTTGTAATCGGTAAGAAACTTACGTAGTAACCATTAAAGAAGCAGTTGACATTTTGTTATGTTATTCGAAATAAAATAACGATCAGCCGATTCAACGAAACTCAACGATTTCATTAAAAGAAAATGGAATGTTATATAAAAGTACCTATTTTTTGAATTTAATGAATACGTTTGGAATGAAACTTATAGTAGATTTAAAGAAATATATATGTACTATGTATTTGATTTTCAGTGACTTACAATAATCTATCACATTGTAATTACTGTAGTATGATTATTATTATTTAGTGTAGTATAATTTCCAATCGCCGTCACTATAAGTGACTGGTACAGATTACATTGTTAATATTAGGAACGAAAAGGTATACTGTTTTAAATATTGTTGGAATGATAGTGAACCAAGTGAAGTCACGTGCTTGCTATGGCTTTCGTTAAATATCCCATGATAGTTTATTTATTAGATATTTCGCCTATTATTTTTATTATATATATATTTTTTATTATTTCATCGACTTTGAGAATACCGAAGCAAAACATAAATAAAATATATAAGGAAATAATTTACACCAAATTTACAGTCTAAGTAAATATTTCTTTAGATTTCGTGCTTATACACTCATTATTTGTTTGACGAAATCGACTAGAATATTACAGCGATTTTTTTTTTCAAATAACTTAACGTAACCGACTTTAGCCAAAAAAGAGTACAAAGAAACAGAATGTATTTTTTTGTAGTTTTATATATGCAATTGACATGTAGGATATATTAATGAAAAATTGGGCGGATTGCTTCAATGCGAGGCGTAGGATGGCCATTCTTTCGAAAGTACAGGACAAATATGAGGATCTTGTGTAAAAATATAATAAATATACCTAAATGATTTATATAAGAGTAATAAACAGTTAAGAACAAACGATTACTTTTAAATCGCTATAAGCAAGATCAATCTCGAGTGGAAGACTAAATAGGTGAATGAAAAAATTTAAAAAACTAAGAAAAAAATCGTTCTTGTAAAATTTTGTTAAATTATCCTATTTACTAGACTACAAGCTTAAACTATGTTACCTATACATCAACTCTTGGTTATATTTGGTATACATGTATTTTTTATTTATATTATTATAAACCTAAAGACAGACACTTGCATTTTTGCGCTGAGAACAAAATGTCTCTTCTTCGAAAACCATATCTTTCGTGTCCTAAAATTATATAGGTACACAAACCTTTAAAGGAATCGTGACTATAATTGGATACAAGTCTTTAAATACCGGATCATTACTGACTGGTGTTTGGAAAATACACGTATAGACCATCCGATTTAAAAATGAACGCCGCTGTGATTTTACTGCAGACACGGGACTCGCCTGCACACTAACAATTGAACTGATTGAGCGATCTGTATATCAATTGAATTAATTGACTCTGTATGGCGACAATCGCACACTTAGTATGAAACGACACGACCATCCTAAACGAATGTGAGGCATTTACCGATTAGTTGGTCGACAGATCCAATTGTCGGATCCAAATCAATATAACAACGACGAGCAAAAACATTACTAATATTTGAAATATTAAAAAACATAATTATATTTTATCTGTTAAATATTTCACTAATTGTGTTATTAAAATTTTCAAATACGAGGGTTTTAGAAATAGACTACAGGTATGAGATCAATGCTTATGATTAAACTGACTGCTGGCTATTTAAAAAAAAAACACAATGACAAGGATATTTAATTTATTACCAAACTGACCATTCCAAACCACATACCTTTAAGATTTATAGGAGAGTTTCTGCACAGACGTTAAAACTAATTATTTCAGACAAGATTCGTTCCTTTAATGTTGGCGTCCTATAAAAATTTTAGTTGAAATAACCGTTCTTCTAAGATCAGTTAGCTCAAAATCGTCAAATATCGATTTAGGGCAAACGTTTCCTTTCCGAAGGCGAGTTAAAATTATTTTTTTTTAATTTTTCGCTATGACGTTTAATGACACTAATGACAAGCTGCGCGAATTTGTGAATCATCTGAGTATGTTATTTGTTAAATATAGTGGAGAAGCGTTCAGTTTTAAAATACAGACGATCTATAACATGATTTATTTGTCGATTCCCACTCGGGAGAATGAATTATTACTTATTTGGAAAACGTATAAAAATGTAAACGTAGCGAATTTTTACCCGCGCCTCTTGGAAATAGTCGAAGCGCTCTGACCACTAAGCCATACACGTTCGACCATCAAGCTACGTCGAAATTTCTGAATAGGTTTTTTTTTTCTAAATTCAAAACATTCTTTCTTAAACCAAGCAATGCAGCATTAATGCCATGACTTATTTTAATTTTTAGAATCAATTAACTTAATATATTAAGTAAGGTGTATTCAATCGTCACCACGGTAAAAACGTTCGTCTTACGAAAACTTGTGCGAAATATAATTTCCTTTCACACTACTATATATATTAATTATCTTATAATATAATATAATTACGTTGTATATAAAATTTTATAATAAAATTTACATAAAAAACTTTAAATCAATACATAATTTTATTATCAAAGTATAAATTCTAGTTATGGTGGGTAAGAACAATACAAAGTTATATAGTACAATAGTTTCTAGGCATATCTTATATTTTAACCAAATGATTTTTAATTGCGGTATATAACATAGACATTTATGTATATTTCGTATTGTTGTACCCGCAATATAATATATATATATAATTATAGCGAATATAAGGGACGCTATGGAGCTCCGTGATAGAAATTGATAGTACTATCAGATATGAGAAATAAAAATCCAAAATCCGATATGAAAAAATCGTATAATTTCGGATACGGACGGAACACACGCTACATAGCGGTTAGTGTGAAATAGCGACAAATGCGCTGCTACTAGAAAACGATGAACAATTAATATCACAAACTATCAATAACAGTTACTTTTATAATAATATTTTTGTTAAATCCGTAACCGAAATTATCCGCAGCTAATAACCGTATCCGTATCTAGATCAGAAATGGTAGATCCGTAACATCCCCGGGAAGTGACGAGACTCTTAACAGAATATATAAATATTTGCACTTAATCTCAGGTGAAAATCTATTCATCTATTAAAATTGTATAAAAACTTATTTGGCATTTAATGTTTATTTTATATATGGCTACTGTTGACCGCAGCTTAAATAATAAATATAGATTTTTGATTTTCCAAAAGGAAATCTGTGAAAGCGTTCACCGGAGCAATGGCCTGCAGTGACATTTGACCTTTAGACGGCCAAGAAAGATTTGGGCCAAAAACAACAGCCAAGTTACCACTTGTCATTTTATTTAAACAACTCCTATCTTGTACCTGTAAGAAACACTAATTTACACGCTACGAATATAAAGTATAATTATATTAATATTTTTTATTTTAAACTTACAAATAAAAATTTAAAAAAATGCTAAACACCGATTCACACTTCCAGGCAACTTAAAGACATATACTTATTTAGAAAACGTCTTTCCTAAGTGTGGAATAACACTTTAAAAAATGTTTAAAAATATTTAAAGACATATATTAATAATAAACATACACACATACATAAATAGATAAAATAAACAAACATATAAATATAATAATAATACAAAAATTAAGAGACGCTCAGAAGCCATGAGAACATTAATCCCTTTATAAACTTAGCAATCTTACCTTCCATAAAAACTGAAATATGTATTTCAATAATTTGTAATTATCCAAAGGCAATCTTTCCAATATTAATATTTTCACTTGTCGTGGTTTTTCCATGTTCGACCAAGCTGTAAAAAAAATATACTTAAAAAAAAATAAGGCATAAAAATAATTAGAAAAAAAGATAAAGAACATTAAAAATTGACATCACAGTGGCTGAATGTTTTCTGCAAGACCTAATATAGCCAAATAAAACACTTTTTTAATATTGGATATATCTGCTTCCTCATAATAAAAATGTTTAAGTTGTTGACATTTTCACTAAATAACATAAATGCAACAACAATATCAACAATTACAACTTACTTTGGATCTTCAGTATAGAAGATACTGAAATTCCAAAGTAAGCGATTGCAGGTAAATTAAATGTTAATAAGGCCGCAACGGCACATTGTTTGACTGTAAATGTTACGGTTGCGAGCTCTATTCCCACTGAGAGACAAAACGCGGCTTGAATTCAGCGGAAGGTCGGAAACGGAGTGTCTTGACACTAGGTTCCCTCTGCCTACTCTGCTGTAGGTACGCGTGGCACAACGTGAAGCTATAATATAATATTATAGGTATAATTTGAAAACAAAACATGTCATAACAATATATCGCTTACTCTGAAACTTCAGTATCTCCTCGTGTAAATCAAATGTCAATAAAGGTTCTTCCAAATCTCTGAGGAAAGTTTTTAGTAGAACCGCGGCGTTGTGCGGATCGTTCCTGAAGGATATCGGCTCACCTCTATTGCACAATCTTTGTAACTCCTTTATAACCAAAATGTTGGCCGACCTACGAAATATACCCTCCGTTTCCAAAGCTAAAACCGACACATGCTTTAGAGTAAAATATAAATACATATGTATATGTTTCTAGAATGTCATTTTAATAGATTATTTCTAATGACGATTCCTACCCGAAAAAATGTATTATTTACATTTCCTCGCTCTGTCTGGTAAGAAAAAAAGCGTGGCGTTGAGTTCCGCGATTCAAGACACAATATCTCAAAAATAAGGCGGTTTGTAGGAAATGGAGTGTCCTAACACTTGACCCTTATTATATATGCGGAATACAAAGCGAAGATGAGAAAAATAAATAAAAGATAATAACGCAATCCACTCACCGTCGGGCTGTGAAAGAAACTCCACGCACTGTCTCACGACGGGTGGTATGGAATCTATTATGCCCGTATTGTTTTCTATTATAAATTGCAATGAAACACCAAACTGCTGTGTCGGCGGCGGTAACAGGCTTTCTTTCGCGATCACTTTAGCATCGCTCTCGTCTGGTAACTTCTCAAGTTTTTCAGCTTGACTACGAGCTACTTCAGCTGCTTTAGGATTCTTAGACAACAACAGGTTGTTGTATCTATAATATGACAATCAATAAGCAACAAAAATTTTGGAACATTTGTGACACAATTGCAGAACGATACTTACTCTAACACCGGTTCTGGTATACAAAGCTTCTCCAGATCTAAATATTGTTGTAGCTCGTGTAAATAGTTTACGTACATCATCTTTCTCCCGAATTTGACGCTTATCGCCGGCCTGAGCATTTGCCAGACGACCCGTATGAAATTCGTTGGATGAACTAAATATAGAGCTTTGAGATTTTTCTTGTACTTCCTGTCGAAGGCTTTATAAGCTTTCCAAAGCCAAGAAAGAGGAGGTTTGTTTTTACTGGTCAATCCATAATGAAAATAAACGACGCTATAGTCCTGTTCTACAAATTTGTCCAAGGTAAACATAAGATATCTGCAACGGCAGTAGTAGTTAGTTGGTATATCTCCCCACTAAGATATATTTATTTAATTTAAACTTGCAAAATTAATAGACATTTTGCTAGATTAAAAAAAATCGTTACCTTAACAGACGATCTGGATGTAAATCTTTGCTTGAGGGGAGTCGGCATGCGGAAACTATAATGATTCTCCGGCCGATTTCATCGTCGCCGCCTACTTCTACCAATCCCATACCCGTAAGATCGGAAAAACTATCCTCATCGAGTGCCGAAGTTGCAATCTACGTGTAAAATATATTAAATACACTTAAATTACATGTACATCAAAATATAGTATATTCAATTTAAAATAACATTAATCTCATATTTATTTCGTATCATCATTGAAGGCATGAGAAGACAACAACATACGTACATGTATAACTCTATGACGCAAACCGGCCAGTTGCATAAAATCAATACTGTTCTAGGAAGTAATATTGTAACGCACTAACCTATATAGAAAAGGTCAATCAGCAAGAATACTTGTATACCTGACCTAAATCCGTTTCGCCGGGCCCGAGACCTAGATTGCAATATTGATTGAAATTTTGCTAAATTCGCATAGTTTAATGTACAAAAGTGACGACAATATGTACTAAGTATATGAGATGAGCGAATCAATTATATTTTGTTAAATGTATTCAATGCTTAGAATGTCACAGGTGGTAATCAACAAACAGTATCATTTTTTTTTACCTCACCATATACCTGCACCACAGGGGCTTTGGCTAGTTCTTCTTCAAAATTCTCTTCTATAGTACCATCACTAGCCGAACGTTTAAGCAAATCATCAGATATATCGAGTAATTCGGGTGGTAACGGCGCTGAAAATATGATACTGAAGTAAAAAAATAATAATAATAGACATAGGGGGGGTGCAGCCTGGTGGTCTAACTCCGGAATAATCTGATATAAAAAATAACAACAAAAAAATATCAGTTCCAAGCGAATGTCAGGACCCACCCTGGAAGATATCTCTAGATATGCTTATGGTTTGAATAAATCTGACTTTTATCTTAAGAGTTAAAAGATTATCAAGTGTATATTTATAAAATATAGAATAATGACACCAACTTGATTTTTTGTAATTACAGAGAGAAATATAATCATAATGTAAATTCTCGTGCAAGCATGAAGTTGTTAAAGGATGCATCATTTATATATGATATGATAGTATTGATTATTATATAACACACCCACACAATATAAGTGTATGAAGTTCATAAAAGTAATTAAACCTTTTTACTTATTAATGAAACAAGAATAACCACACAATATTTAATTCCACAATTAGTTCAAAATATGAAATGCATTTGCACATTTTAATAATTTAATAATTCTCCCAAAGCATGCATGACTCTTACCTAAGAGCTATGTTAGCGCTATTCAGTTATTTATATATATATATATATATATATATATTATTTTTTATGCATATTTTTGTATTTTAAATAAGCAAGAAATAACTTGTGATAATAGGCTATTAAATAACAATTAAAATTTATAACTCATCATTATAATTTTCTGTTTTTTATATAAATTAATAAGCTAGGTGTTTTAAATAATATGTGTTGTTAAAAGAATAAAATAACTAATAAAAAAATCCTTCAATAAAACTTAACAAGATAACAACACTTCAACTCACCAGGCAAATCTATTTCCTGCCTTAGATATATGTATGAATATCAATTGGCCTCCACTTGTAGTTTCATTATGCAATCAAAGTTGAATGAACATAAATGTGTGCCCATATTGTATTCTTATAAACAATTTCTCGTGGTATTAAAATATATTTTTTTATTTTAAAGCATTGAAAAGAAATTTTGAGATGAAAATTTTATTTTCAATAAATGTACAGAAATGGAAATCTTAACAATTCCATTTTTTCTATAGAACACATATTTTGTCTAAATAAATTTTAAATTATTGAACTGCATCTATTTGTAATTTTGAATAATATTAAACTATTTTATTTACAAACCTAATTTTTTAAATGAATACACTATGGACATATGATCCATATTTTTGTTAACAAACAAGATTAATGTATTTTATGCATTAACATTTAAATTAAAAGAATGTTAATTTTAATGTTACGGAACATAAATAATTAAAATTATTTAGGTAATACTATTTTACTACTACTAGCTTCACGCATTATCCCTAGTGGGGTAGTCAGGGGGACCGGGCACAACACCCTAAAATAAAACTATTTTAGCTCTTAATTAGCATAAAATTTGCTAGTTAAAATTGAAAATATATGAAGATATATATTTTTATGAAAAGTAATTGACGTAAATAAAAACACACCTTATTCACAAAACACAGAAACAGAGTAAACTGCAAATTTGCACTGTATTGTAAAACATAGTTATTTCTACAAGAATCACATGTTGGTCCTACCATTGGAACAGGTTACTCAAATAACATTAATCAAAATAAAATGTATTTTCTTTAATCATGTATAAAAGCAAAGTACTTTAGTATGCAAAGTTTTTAAATTTTTTTTTGGTTCAAGCACTTCTGCTGTTATGTTATCTTTTATCTCTACACATATTTCTTAAACATTAATATGTAAAATTAATATATTTATAATTTTAAGATTTTAAAGACAAGTGTTGAAACATTCATAAAATTTATATACAATAATTTGCTTATGCGCACTATTTAGAAGAAATTACTTAGTATTCCATGGATTCACCAAGTGGGTATTAGCCCCATTGCATTACAGGGTGAGTTGGAGCAGTGCCTGAGATTGGTGACCTATATGTAGATTTCAATTTTAGAAATATGCATGAACACTCACCTCAGCTATCCAAGCTCCTTTTCTACACTGACACCAAATGTTAAATGATTCTACTACTGCCACATGTCTTAAGTATATAAAGCATGTGTTGGAAGTTAATTGTTTGTTCTGTTTTACCTTTCGCTCCTACTGGTACCACATACAATTAGCTCTAAACCTATTCTTAGTCAGTATATTAGAAAGTTCGAAGTATTGTTAAACTTTAAAATTATTATTCTTGAAGCTATTTGTTTCTTATGGAACTATAAATTTTGCCAGATTTTTTTTGTTTGATGATATCATGCAATCAATCAAAAATAAAAATAGGGACTATGGACAGATGACAGATCTAAAGACTATGAACTCATTCCCCATTGGAAGTGGCTCCTCTTTGAAGTGACAGCCTAGCATTAAGTTGAAGCTCTTTGAAGTTCTCAAGCTCATGCTCATTTCTTGGATATCTTTTAGCATAATTGTAACCTCATGGTTGTCCGCCTAATATGTTTGGATGATTTACAAGCCCTTTTTTTTAGCTGGTACTAATAGTCAATACTTCCTGTGTTATTATATGTATTTTTAAATAGTTCTTGTAGTAAATAGTACATAGAGTGTGTAAGCTTCTAGAGAATAGGAGACACACTTAAGGGCCATTACCAATTTTCGCAAAAGATTACTTATTGATTATAAAATTACTTAAAGTGAAGGCAATGTATTAGTCATATCATGTAGGTACAAAAAGCATGCCTATGCTTTTAAATAAAATATGTATGTATGTATAGATGTAAAAAACTTATTTAATAAATACTCTCTTATACAATATTTCAATCTATAATAATCATTGGGTGTATTGATATAAAAGTGTAGAAAGATTCTGTTTCTTAAGAAATAAATTTTAACCAAGAATTGGATATCTTTTAGCATAATTATAACAATAGGTGATAAAATAAGATACTACTGACAAGACATTCAGAAATTCTCTATGGTTCTAAGTTTTAATAACCTTGTGTTGTAAGATTTTGCATGATAAGTTTATTTATCATGCTCTATTATAATTCAGTTTTAAATTAAACATTTCTGTTTTCTTATTCAGTTTCTGTCATAGAACTTGCTTAGGATGCATAAGCGAAGATTGTGATCTTACTTGAAAGTAAAATTTTTGATAAAAACAAGAAAAATATTTGTATTATCAATAATTTCGTGGTACGTAGGATTTTAATAACAATTTCATAAAGATATGTATTGCGTCGTAAAACATAACATTGAATATTTTAAATGTAGTGGGTATTTGTAAAACTATATTTATTTTAACTTACCTAATCCGCTAGCTTGAATCAGTTCTGAATCATCAAACTCTAGCCTTGGTTCGTAATCATGATATTCCGAAAGACTTGTGTATGCATCTTCTGGCTCCATATTATTTGCTTGAAGCACTGCTTGAAATTGAACTTTACATTAACATATTTACAATAACATATAAAGATAACTGCTATCAATTTGATATGTCTAGATGAATATTGTTACAAAAAAAAACACAAAATATGTTTTTACACTTGATGACAAATACCTTGAAAAGCTTGGAAAGCTCTGATTGGACTTAGTTTCGGTTGATGTTCTGACTCCATATTTCTGCGCAGGTGCTAAATATTTTTAATCTGGTTGCAATACATGTAAAAATAATACCAGTCACATCTGCAAGCCTCACAATATTTTTTTATTAGAATAGCAAAACGTCATTCATATTTTCCATAGAGTTGTAATTCATATTTAGTATTTAGTAATTGTGTATATCACTAATAAGGATTTACGATATACATTTACATAGACAAAAAAATAGTAAATGTTTTCCAATGTAAGTACGATACTGTATATAGTAAATAAGTTACATAATAAAATAATAATTTATATTTAATATATATGGTTTTATTTCTAAGCACTATAATACTTATTTTCCCCAAATTATTATATAAAAAAACAATCTTAATGAATTTATTAGTAAGCTAAATGGTTTACTAATTTCATTTTAAAACTTCAAACGTTATTTGATTTTTTGAATACAACTAAATATCAAGTGTTTGCTTTATTTAAACAATTTGTGTTTATTTTTTTAAGATTTTTAAAGAGAAAAAAAAATAAGCAGCAGTATCTATATGCTCTTAATTGTTTTTATCATACGTTTAAATTATTACGTACATTATTTACGCACATTAAAATTATTTAATACCAGCCTTTATCATACGGCATTATACTTTGGGTATATGTATTCTGTGATCATTACTATTGTCTGCTGTCAAGTGTCAATTTCAAATATCAAATACCAAGCTATTAAGGGCGAATCTTAAGCTAAGCTTACTTTCTTACTTTGTAATTTGTATGATTATTAGAAACATACCGAGTAACTTATATCAAATTTTGTTTTTAACTTGTTCTTAATTTTTTAAAAACAACAATCGTCTATATGTTCTAACAAAGACCGTAATAAATATTGAAGTACTGAAAAATATACAAGTAGTGAGGGCACGTTTCATTAAAGATTAAATAAAATTAGTTAATACAAATTTTATCTCGCTCAATATAAGATTTTATAAGCTTTTCTCAAAATGCTAAGCTATGTGAGTGCTGGCATTCCTGATAAGTCTTGGCAACCTCCTATTGCTGTACTAGAAACAACGTAAGTATTACAAAATGGATTATGCTTTTTCATATAATATGCTTAATTCAAAGTTCTATATATTAACAATCTCGGATTATGTTTCAGAATGGGCACTATAACAGTGGAAATGTACTGGAAACATACTCCCCTCACATGCAGAAATTTCATGGAATTAGTTAGAAGAGGTTATTACAATAACACAAAATTTCACAGAGTTATAAGAGATTTTATGATACAAGGAGGTGATCATACAGGAACTGGTAAAGGAGGCCAATCCATATATGGACCACAATTCGACGATGAAATAACTTCTGATTTAAAACATACTGGTGCAGGAATATTGTCAATGGCAAATGCTGGTCCAAATACAAATGGATCACAATTTTTCATAACTTTAGCACCCACTCAATGGTTAGATAGCAAGCACTCCATATTTGGTAGAGTTCAAAGTGGCATGGCAGTAGTAAAAAGAATAGGCCTAGTGGAGTGTGATAAATATGACTGTCCAGTTGATGATATAAGAATTGAAAAAGCTTACATACCAAAATAAAGGAAACATTTCAAAAAAAATATTTTTTCTTATTTTTACCTAGACTTCATTTTATATAATATAAAAGGATGGTAACTTTCACCAATCACCATCATAGATTTGTCAATCTATTTAAAAAATTGAGATTTTTAGAGATTAATTGATAACCTAATTCAAAGAGGTTTATATTATGTATTATACTTGTTATTATATATATTTGCATACTCCATTCTGATGTAGCTGTACTTTTAATAATAAATATAAATATGTGTACTTTTGTAACAAATATACCATAAATATTAATCATTCAACACAAAGAAAAATACTTATTTAGAAAACATGAAAATTAGAATGTAGTGGAACTTGCGCCTCCTGGAAACCGACCAGACGCTCTGACCACTTAGCAATACATTCTCAAATAAAATTAATAATTCTTATATAAGTACAAACTTTTGACACCCACAGATTATTGCTAAGAATTACCATGCAAGGCAAGTCAAAAAAATACGATAATATACAATGTCTCTGAAGTCAAAACATTTTCCATTGAAGATATTGGCGGAGAACAAGCTAATCAAAAAATTTCCTCATTATTTCTTCATTGTTTAAAAAGTGATAAGCGTTTGGTTTAATATTGAGATTAAATATTTTTTTTAGATAACACCTTGTTCTCTCACTTTTAATATAATTTTATCAGCATATATATGTTTACTAAAATATTGATTCATCATTTTAAGACATCTTGCTAAAAAATGGGATGTTTTGCCTAAATGTAACTTTTTTTATAGTATAGCTAGCAACCATCTCTAATTGAAGTCAGTAATATAGGTTGCGGTGGTTATATCAAAAAAAATATTTGAATTAATAATTAGACATTAAAAATCTGGCACACTAATAACAATATGATCAAGTATTAAGTTATAATCTAAAATATCTGAACCAATATTTCTTTCTATAATATTAATTACTATTATTATTATGTTTTAAGTAAAATTTGCAGACCCAGTCTTATTTACATCTAGGTTATTTTTGTTAAACTAACTAATCTCTCAAGTTGTTAATAGAAAGAATATTTTATAAAATAATAAGTTATTGCCAAATCCTTTCTTATTATAATTTATTATTAAGGCAACTTATATATAAAGCTGCACTGCACCTGCACCTTTACTCTACTTTATCCTATGCTTCTACTAATTTGTATAATTTTGAGCAACCTTTAAGTTTTACATGTAATGATACTTTTTCATAAGATTTTTAGAAGATAATTATTATCAATTTCATAAAAAAAAGATAATATATGGCAGACAGATAGAAAAGTTAAAATGTCTAAAAAGGAAAAATATGTTAGCTGAACTATTAGCTAGATCCTTCACAAGCTTGTTGTAAAGGGTCTAGCAAGATAACCTTTTATTATTTTGAGATATGTTTCACTATTTAGATTTTGTTTATAACTTAAAGCATATGAACAGAATATTTTTAATCTTTGCCTAAACTTTGGTAGGTGTTCATTTATTTAAAAAAGGTGTTAAATTATAAGGTGGTACATTAATTTGCTCTCAAAATATAAACTTCCAATTTTTACAATTTACAACTTTTGTTTTATATTTCATAAAGATATCTTCAATAGATAAAGAGAAGTGAAAAAGATTAAACAAACATTAACGTTAAGGGTTGTAGTTGTTGTAAATTAATGTTTTATTTCTTATTTTTAACAGACAAGACAGTATAATCTTAATTTACATATTTGTTTTCTTTTCCACAACATTAAATTTCTGAAAGCCATCATAAGCGAATCTAAATAAACCAGATAGACTTATAGACTCTGAGAATGTTAAAATTGGCATGTCAAATTTAGTTTTGTCAAATATCTTTAACTACAAATATTATATTGTGTTATCTTTCGAAGCTGTTTATTCTATACAGTGTTTTTGTCCGCACTACTTTAAATGTTTTAACTACTCTATAAAAGCCTAAAACATTAAAAAAAAAACAAAAAATTAAAGTTTTTTTTTCGAACAATAAAATATAAATAATGAAGATATTGTTGTAAAAAAAACGCCATTTGTCAAGAATGACGCACGCACACATAAATTGATTAAAGGGAAACCGCCGCATACGCCTCATTCCCAAATCGAGTCGTAGGAATTGGCAGCAAAGTTTAAAGTTGATTAGCCTTTAGTAGTATTTTTGTTGTAGCATGTGTTTACGTTATTGGTATCTAATTATCTATCTATGCGTAACTGCGTCACACGAAATATAGGTATGGATATACATCATGGAATGATAAAAACTTAGGTCTAAACTTTTGAGGTATCTTAATTAATTTCTTTTGGTATGGGTTTAAAATATTTTACCCTATATGCTGTTCCCGTAAAAGGAGCGCTGACGCTTCCATTCTGTATAGAGTGTAAGTGTTCATAATTCATATATATAGTTATCTGTTAGATTGCAATGAGGGACGTAATTTTTTTTTAAATTAATTACAATGTATGACACCTATATCGCTATTCAATTCACTACGGTACATTAAAAATAATTACACAAAATTTATTTCGCACATTCTATTATATTTATTCTATTATATTTTTAATCATAAATATTCATTCTATTATATTTTTAATCTAAATTACAATTACAGTCGATTGCAAAACGATTAGGCAATATAACTGCAATTTTTTATAATTTTATATTTCATAAATTATAATCAGTAACATATTCTTTAATAACGCGATTATTCGTGACAGGAAAAAGCCGTATTTCCGTTCTGTATCCGTTGCCTTAAACGTAGATCTCCAAAAGATCTTTTATATTGGGTATTGAATCTAATATATTTAAAGTCAAATTCGACCAATCATTCATTCATTCGTGTAGAATCCACCCATCATCGCTGTTGGGCCTTCCCCGAAGGATAATTATAATATTTAAATATATTTAACTTATAGTCGTCGTGGTACAGTGTCTTATTGTGCTTGTGGGTTCAATCCTCACTTGGGGGATAGTATTATTTTTATCTATAAGTTACGAACAAAGCGCGGCATTTGTCAGCTACCTGCCTGAAGAATATTTTTTAGTTGTAATCTATAATCGTTAGACGATATTTCTTGAATTTTTGGTATTCATCTGTCTACTATATAGAATAATTTCACGTATATTATAATTATGTCTATTGATGTTTTTTGTTATTCTACAAATATAAGAAAAAAAATCGTTTATTTTTATTTTACTTAATAAATTATACAATTTCTTAAAATAGTTTAATAAAATATAATGAAGTGTTATATGATACTATAGAACAACCAATTTATAATGACCATAGATTAACTGTTACAACGCCTTCTAAGTGCATTCAAGTTTTTACTCTGTGACCCTAACTAAAACCTTTGGTTTTTTTGTCTATGAGTTTGAGTAGAACCGATAACGTAAAACTGGAAAAGTGTCAGTCTTAGCAGTACGTAAAACGCGGTAATGTAATAATTGTCATGATAGTGATGAAGACTTAATAGTTACCGGTTTAGGTATTAATTTACTATATTGTATAAGTTTTCTATTAATTCAGAAAGATTGTATTCTAGTGTATATTTTCTAGCGCAGTTTGTGGTGTAATGGCCTTGTTTTTAACTTATTTTGACATATTCTAAGGACGCCATGTTTGTCACGTTTTTACCAGTTGTGAATATATTTTAATTTTTTAGGCATACGCGGATAACTACACAAATCACAATTTATTTTATACTTTCAAAATGAGTTCACCAAATCAAGTTAAGAAGCCTAAGTTGTCGACTGATGATGAGAACAAGGTAAGTTGTTATCAAGTTCCCGCTCTTGGCGACTTATGGCCTCACGCGTAGATGTATATTTGTAATTATATTTTTCAAATGACGCTTTGTCTTGCGACTTATATTTTATTATTAATTGTAATATTTTTATATAATCATCTTGTTAATTATAAATTACCTCAATCAAATACAATTTGTTTTTTAAAAATACTATTTATATTTGCAAACTGTTAAATATCTTATTGTTGAAAAATAATTGGAAATGTATGGCACATAATAAAATAAACCATGTTAATATGTTTATATTTACAGTGTATGGCACAAGTTCTGTAAATTATAAAAATGAGGCATTTTTAAATAATTGAGTACAATTTCAAAGATATTAAAATATTAGTAAATATTAACTCATTCATTATAACATCTTGTACTTGAATTAAATATAAATTACAATAGCAAAAAGCATATCATTCTTTAGCAAACAACACTGCTTATGTTGTATTCACCAACTTCATACACAAGACAAGAAAATATCTTTTTAGTAAGACAGTAATTTTAACAATTTATTTTATTTGAAATATAAATAATATGACTTCTGATGTGTTGACTGATATTTTATTACATTTAGGCCGTGTTGTGTGATGACATTTTTTATTATGTGATCTATAGTTAGACATTTTTAATAAGTAGATCTATCTAAATTTAAAGTGCCAATTTTTGATTTGAGCAGTGTTTTTGCTAAAGGATGATAAGTAATGTCATATTTTAAAAGTAATCATTATTTTTCTTGAACATGTTTAATTCATTGTCAATTGAAATTACATATAGCCATGAATTAATTACTTATTTGAAATATTAAAATACTAAAAGAATAGCAACTTAAACGTATTGCAATTTAGAGATTGATGGTTAATTATTTACATTTTATGTTCTCTACTTTACATCAACATACTATAACAATGAAGAGTGATATTGTTGTTTTCTCTGCCCAACTAGGGAAAATTGTGAAGTTGAATAACCAATGCATTTAAGTAACAGGGCTTACTTACATATTCTGTTAATACTTTATTTTTATATAAGTCTGACTGTTGGTATTACTCCCACTCAGGAACATGAAGTGTTTTCAATTTGTAGCTCTGGTACCAAGATAAAGTGCAGTGTTGACTTCTGGTATTCTATATGTGGTTCCAAAATGTGTCAGTTTGTGGGGTAACAGAGTGTCTTTAAACAAGGTTCCCCCTGCCTGAGATGTTATATTTGGGACACAGAAACAATTTTTGTGTTTAGGAATAATAAAACACATTTAATTTAAACATTTAGTGTTCATTGAATTCGAATATTAACAATGCATTGATATATGTTGCTGATGCAATGCTTGCGGCTGGGCTGATGCAGAATTTAAAATTTTTAATTTAAATGTCTTTTTAATTTATATTTATACATATTTATAATTAGCACTGAATATTTTTTACAATACAATTTACAAATGAAAATGTACTAACAATGAATATATGGGCTCAATCTACAGAATTTATGAATTACACTTAAAATTATATATATAATTTTCTAGTCTGGTTGAATAAGTAAAGTGTTAGGAGAATAAAGTAATATTCACAAGATTTTCTTTATCTGGCTTGCATATTGCCAGAGATATAATTTGAGATAATTTTCACATAAAATTTGGCAACATTCTTTCTTTATTTTATGAGAATAATGCCTTATGTTACTAAAAAAAACTTAAAAGTAACACTACTTATTGTAAAAAAAATCATACACTGTTTCATATTTAGGCTATGTGGTAAATGAATTTTAGTGTGAGAGATTTATTGATTTTGTGAAGCTGCAAATTTTTTGCTTATGCCTATCACTTTAGTCTGATTGTTTATTTAAAACCATAAATGGAATATAGATATCACATACCTGAAATGATATCCTTTATATGATTAAAAAGTTGAACATGAGGTCATATAGCTCCGCTTAGTGGCGAATTTCTATTTAACAACATTATTACAATATCTTATATTGTAAAAATATCTATAACATGTATTTCAAAAATCATAGCGCTACTTATAATTTTTGAAATAGATGTTATAAATATTTTTATATTTTAATAATGTTGTTACTGTTTAACATTAACATGTGTTTTGGATTATTTTTGTGTTTTTGATTTTGTCTCACTTTCAAATTTCAAAACTCACATAGTTAATAATAAATATAAATGAATACAAAAGTTTTATTTAATAATATATATCTTAACATCATATCAATATAACTTTATTTGACGATATATTTTAAATTGCTTCTTTTAAGTCTTTTGTCGGTCAAATGGCAACAACGATGACACGGCTGTTGCCAAACACAATAACAAAATGGTTCAGTACTACACCAAATGCAAATGGATCAACACAAATGGCAGAATCAACAGATTCTTCAACAGAAGATGAGTCTAGTGATGGTCCTTTACAGCCACCAGCAAAACGAATGCGTTATAATTTACCTGGCCCTTCATCACTTTACACTATTCCTGAAGTGAGTTTGTCATTTTATATTACTTACTCTAAATTCTGATGAATAAATGTGTAACGTTACAAAATAGGTAATTTAATATTTGTAATAATTTGTAATACAATTTCTTGAATTTTGATGTTATTACAGACAAGAAGCATTAGTACCAACACTGAACCAACTGAATCAAATGATCATAGTAGTGTAGTAAATAAAAGTACATATAATTTAGAATCGAATCAAACTGCAAAAACTTGTGAAGAAACATCAGCAATGTTGAAAAAAATAGAAAAGTCACACTACAATTTATCTGATTTAGCCCCTTCACATCAGTCATCATCTGGAAAAAGGAAGTCACTTGATATTAGTGCAAGCTTAAGTCAACTTAATGAGTCATATGGTATTTATTATTTTTGTATAAACTAACAGTTTCTATGTTCACAAATACATTTATAACATGAATGCATGGGCGTATGTAAGAGTTGACTTCAGTTATGAACTCATCTTTTTATGTAAACTTTTTTTTTAGTTGTCGCCCATGAGTATATCCTCCTGGGACCCAAAGTAGAAATTTACGAATTTGCGCTGTGTTTTTCTATTTTGGAAGCATTTGGCATTAGTTTAAAAGAAATCTATTGATTAAATCCAGATTTATATATATCATCATTTTCAGATGAATGATATGATTCTGTTAATTTGCTTCCACACTGCTTTTAATTTTAGTTCCGAGTTCGTGAAAGGCTTTATAATAATTAATTCACAAATAGATATCACTCTACTGATATTTCATAAAATTTTATGATTTGTAGCCTGATAGTCTTGATTTAGTTAATCAGGTATTATTGTCCTTTGTTATCTTTTATGTCGTTAGATGATCCTGTTTATTTTTCCTTCACTCAGCAGGACTTTGATGAGGCGTCTTTTCAAAGACTGAATAAAATTGCGGTGATACGCGTCTTACTTAGTCTAAGATGGTTTATACGTAAATCTTAATGCCCACTGGTAGAGTAGGGGCAAGACCCTTCAGTATGATTCTTCCTCTAAAATAAAAGAAATTTGAAGTCTTTTACAATATAGAGTCCACTAAAAATATATTTGCCTTCATACAAAATAAATCCAAAGGTAATCAGAGCAGATTTTTGGACTTTGAAGTGAAAAAATTTAGAACATGCCATATTTGGTGTTGCTTTCACTAGCTGTTTTTCACACATCTTCCTGTGTAAGGTATGACCTGCTCATCGGCCGAGACATTGGATCCTTCCCAAAACTATTGGAAATATTTTCAAAAACAAGTTATTCAATCGTGTAGATTATGTCACGTGAGTGTTATTAGCGATCTTTGAATATGAAGAAATCCTAGTATAACGCTTTTGTAGTCCTTGGAGCTGCTACTAAGTTCATTAATGTTCCTAAAGCACAAACATGTTTTTTCCTTGGCATATCCAGCTGTCTCATAACCACTATATGTTAATACGAGTGCTAATTTCTATAGCACTAGTATTAACATTAATGAGATGTGATATTTGTATTAAAAAATCGCAGCAAAATTTATCCAATAACTTTTAAAATATTGGCTTTCTTAATACGAGAAATCTGACGGTCTTTTAAAGAGGGAGGGAGGTGAGATGAGAGACGAAGAGTCTAAAATCTATTTAATGTTGCCAAATTGCTGGCCTGTCTTCGGAAATAATATTTTTGTCGAAGAAGACGGCGGTTGAATCGACTCACCATCAAACGTATCTATTACTGACCATGTCTTGATTTTCTATTTCGTCATCATCCACGCCAGGTTTTATTCTTTACAATCTGAGACATAAAACGCTATTAAAATGTGATAAAAGGCGAGGTTATACATGGCCTGAAATCACTACAAGTGAGTGGTGCAACGTTCCATAGGACCCAAAGTATCATATGATATATGGTCAATATTTCATATCACATTTGCTTATAGTACGGAAAAAGAAAATATAACATATAACAAACAAATAACAGCAGTTATTCAATTTGAATTCTTTTTTAATTATAATTTTATTTTTGCGAAAAATAACGGTCCTATAAATCTAAAGCAAATCACTTTACACGCATAAAACTTTTAATGTTATGGTGATATCTATTTACTAACTGAAAGGTAAAACTATTAACAAATTGTAAGAGATAGAGTGTGGCTATGAAGTTGATAATGCACATATCAAATGTGATATCCAGGGTGCCAGGAGGATATGTAATATTTTTTGCAGATCTGAATAATATATAATTTTACTCTTACAATCTTAATTGTTGAATATATTATGTATAATTATTTTAAACTTTTTAGATAGGGAATTTGGTGTATTAAATGAACATAAGCCCTTCTTTAGAATTGGCTTAGCTGCAAGTTCACCATTTTACAGAGGAAACACTAAATATGGTGGTACTAATAATTTATATATAAATCAACCAAACATAAAATCCAAGAAAACAACTTACATAAATAATAGTATGAATGACAATGAAGCCACCATGAGCAATTCTGCAAGACGAATTATGGATCTACTTGACAATTTTTCCTCTCCAACTGTTGAAGCTAGAAGAATTCCGCAAATTACAAACACATCCATGAATAATAGTAACATATCTATGAACACTAGTACTTCCACCAAACGGAACTTGGGTATGGTATTAATTTGTCATATTAATAGCTTAATTGGGCCAGATATAAATAATAAACCATAAAATCTAAAATTTTCATAATTGATATAAAGCAATAACTTAAACGTTAATAATTTGACACCTAATATTTCATACATTATTTGATTTCATAGCCTATAGACATGGTACCCAGCGTGTTTGCCATAATACGGCAAAATAAAAATGTTAGTCTATGTGAAATGTAATTTATGACACTGATCAATACATTTAATAGTAGCTCATTAGGACATTAGTATCACAATTTAATAATTGTGATAATTTTCAAAACACATTCATATTTATTTGAAGGTATTATAATTACCTGTGATATCGTCATTGTTCAACCATAATTAAACAAATCCAAATCATATATGATAATGAAAATAAAATAATTATATCTGGACAAATACATTCCAGGTCTCATGGTCATTCTTTTTATATTTTTTTTTAGCTTTCCAAAACAAGGAGCTGTATGTGCCAAGTGTTGCGAGTGTGTTAAAACTAAAAGAGAGGTCAAGGCTAATGAAAACAACCAGCGTCGCGCGACAAATAATAGCTTCACAGAGCAGTTCCAGTGGCATGTATCAAGCAAGTCCTGTAAAAAGGTAAAATTATTTATATGAATGTTACTTTGTTTGAACAACTTTTAAATATAAATAATATACAAACATATTTTATTTTCAGTGATAACTCAAATACATCAGAAGGCAAATTCACATCTAAAATTAGATCAAGAGTAACAAAAAGTAATCAGAATGTTACGGAAACAGAACAAACTGTTATTCCTGTTAATCTCCCAACTGCAACATTACAAATTGACAAAGATAATTTGCCTAAATTTTCTTTTAATATTTCATTGCCAACTGCGTCACGTCCAAATCACGAAAATGATGTTCCTTCGTCAAAAACACCAGAGCCCAATAAGAATATAGTTTCTTCTACTGAGCTAAATTTAGTACCTACACAAAAACATATTAATATAGTAGCAGCTGACGTGCATGACTCTACAGATTGTAATTCCTTTAAATTTTCATCTCCTGTTAGAATATGTGTCGATACAGCAGAGGACCCAACGTCACCACAAAAGTTTGCATTGTGCAGTCCTGAAAGAAATGTTGAAGATATAAAACAAAATAGAAAATCATTATTTGGAGGGAACAAAATACGGAATCTGAGTCCAAACACTGAGACAACTAAAATACAAATGGAAAAAGAACAAGAAAAAGAATGTAAAGATATTAAAAAAGAACAAGTGCAGTCTGACAAGAGCACTGATTGTGACAAAGTAAAACAACCCAAACCTTTGGGAGTTGTAGTGACTGCAACAAAATGGAGATGTGCTGATTGTTGGGTTGATAATGACGAAGAAAAGGATAAATGCGTTTGCTGTGGTGGAAAGAAACCTTCAAAAACTAAATCTACTGATGCCTCCAATGACAAAAAAGATAAAGATGACCAAAAAAGTAAAGCAAGTGTTGTAAGCGACATGAGTGGCAGCAACAAGCTAAATAATGCCATTACTTCATCAAATGTTACTCCAAGTATGCCAAACTCCACATTAAGTCATATTGTTAAACAGCAAAGTAGTAAGTGGGAATGTCCAAACTGTATGGTACGTAATGAAAATAATACAAGCAAATGTGTTTGCTGCGAGTCAGAGAAACCAGGAACAGTTAAAGAAGTTAAAAATAAAAGTTTTAATTTTGGCATCAGTCCCAATGTATCTTTTAAATTTGGTATTGACCCTACGCAAAATATTCCTCCAAAAGAAAATGTCAAATCAGCAGATTTGCAAGACAAAAAATCTGAGACAAATAACAATGTGTTTGGCAATAAAATTGAATTTAAGTCAGTTGAAACAAAATCTACAGAGGTTTCCACAAAACCAGCCGAACCCAATAAAGAACCTAGTGACGCCCCTAAAACTACATTTTCATTTGGAATACCTAAAAATAATCCTGTAACGACTTTTGCACCAACATCAAGCGCTCCTACACCATTTTCATTTGGTGTGTCAAAACCATTAGATAAACCTAAAACTGAACATGATGATAAGGCAAAAGACACACCAGAAAAGTTATTGTTTGGTATAAAGCCAACAAGTAATATTTTGTCTTCGATAACTAATAATACATTGCCAATTTTGAATAAGCCCTTCACACCAATAAATACTTCAACAACAAAGGAGTCGGTTGTGCCACCACAAAGTACATTTTCTTTTTCGTCAAACAATTTTACACCAGCTGCAGGTTTATTTGACAAACAAAAATCTACAACTGCCACAGAAACAACCACCACTCTAAGTAATCCAATAATCTCTAGTGCGCAGTCGCCGTCGTCGTCAATGACATTTTTCTCGAACACTGCTAGTGCCAGCCAACAAAATCCGTTTTTCAAGAAAAATGAAACAGAGACATCAGCAACTTTATCGTTATTCCCAAAATCAGATTCTACAACAGCCTTGTTCTCGAAACCAGAGTCGACAACCACAACAGGTTTATCATTATTTTCCAAACCGGAATCAACAACAACCACGGCGACAACTACACAGCCGCTTGCCTCCAATTCGCCACTCTTCAGTTTTGGCAGCAATGCATCACAGAATGTGCAACAGTCAGCGGAAAAGCCTAAATTTTCTTTTGCATTTGGATCAAATAAAACAGATACTTCAAAGTTGTTTAGTGCACCGCCGCCTTTCGGTTCGGCAGTTGATAAATTCAACATGTCATACCCTAACACAATAGGTAGTGGCTTGTCAGGTAATAATGGTATTGGAAGCACAACTGTAAGTAACACAACTTTGAATACCAATACTCTGAATAGCAATGTCTTGGCCAACAATACGATAAGCAGTAACATAATGGGTAATAATGCGCTGGGCAACAACACCTTGGCTAGCAATCCTATCGGTGGTAATATCTTGGGAAACAACCCTTTAGGTAACAGCGCTTTGGGTGGCAACACTGTAGGTAACAACACCCTTAATAATAACATCTTAAGCAATAATCCCATGAATAATAATGAACTGTCTAACAGTAATGGTTTGACCACTGGTAATCCTTTAGCTGGGTTGGCTTGCGGCAACGGACTCACAGCTGGAACTAGCATCGGAGGAGACAGCTTATCAAACACACTGAATCCCGCAAATCCTCTTATGGTCGGCAGTACAAGCACAAGTTCGATAGGTGGTAATATATTTAATAGGGCACAAAAGAAAGATATGTGGTCAGGATCTAGTGCCGGCGGAGGCAACATTTTCGCTTCAAGTGCGACAACTAGCACTGTGCAAAAGCCGGCATCTTTCACATTCGGTGGGTCGACGTCATTCAACGCGAGCAGTTCGACGCCTGCACCAGCGTTCGGCAGCGCGGCGGCGCAGCCCCAGCCGGCTCAGCCTGCGCAGGGGCCGCCGCCGGGTCAGCCCGCTTCGAACATCTTCGGCAATACTTCAAGCAACCAGCCGCTGTTCTCTAATACTGTACCAAATCAACCCGCCCAACCTAGTGTGTTTGGATCATCGCAACCGGCGGCTCCCTCTATGGGACTGTTCGGGGCGTCAGGATTCGGCGCACCCAACGCGTCGTTTGAAAATGTCGCGATGAATCCAACGCAAGCTCCAGCATTTAATTTTGGTGCTTCAAATAATCAACCAAGCATATTTGGATTTTCACAGGTATTTGTTGTTTTAATATTTATTTTTTCTACCGCGTTAATACAATTATGAGTGAGAGAGAGGCCGTCGTGGTGCAGTGTCCCACTGCATGTGCACGTGTATTCGATGATATTTTAATTATATTAATTTTCCGCTTAATGCCGCGTTTTGTCTGCTGTGTTTTCATTCTACATGTATTGGCTCAAAGTTAGTCAAAAAATGGAAATATTTGAAGATAAATGTATCTCGATTTAGGGTAAATAGCGTAAAATTGTACAGTAACTGCTGTTTTAAGTCTTTTTGATAAATACCTATTAATGTCCACATATAACTTGCGATGGGTACAGAATTAAAGAAAGCAGCTAAATTTTCCAATTGTGCTATATTAACCCTTATCGTGGCAAGATTTTTTTTTGAAGAAAAGCCAAATAAAAGTATATTTGTAGCTTCTTTGGGCTATAAAAAGCCTCAATAAAATAAATAAAAAAAATCGTGATGTGAAAATTTTGGAAAAACACGATGTATACTATAAACTGCTACACTTTTAAGAATGTGTATTATACTACACATTGCTATGTTTTGTGAGTGTTAGCATGTTACTGGTAGCTTTTAATATATACTAAAAGATTATTGTAAATAACGTTACTTTTAATAAAAATAACTATTTGGTCGCTGTAAAATTGTTTAATAAAATAAATCTTTCTTAAACATTTTTTTTCTTTACTAAATAAATAAATCAATTCAGAGATCCTATTGCTTGCGGTGTTGATACACCAAATAACACTTCGATTCTTCACACAACAAAGCTAAACCTTACATTAAGTGCACATAGTACAGATAAAATGCGCCTGGCTCTTTCACCCATAGCAGTCTAAAACCAAAGCAAAAGTAACATGCAAGTAAACCGACACCAAAGATAAGCTAAATCATATTGTATCATAAATAAATTATAATGTATGTAATGTTATTTGTCCCTTTATATAGGTAGGTAGTCGTGCAGTAATGAAAATAGTAGTATTTGTTGTGGGATTCGAACCCACAACTTTGTGTATAGCTTTGTAGAACCACTATCAATGAGGCAGTCGAACATCAGTATAGCAGTCTTTTAAATTGTAATAAAATTAGTTTAGTATATAAGACAGACATGCTTACAATTTAAATTTTACAGTAAAGTCGAAAAAATATTGATCCTGCTAAGTTGGCAATGTATATTATTCTATACACCACCAACGAATGGTAACTTACTGCAACTGCGGTAATGTATAGTATAATATACGTTAGTAAAAAACACGACAAAGACATACTAATTCACATAGCGACAACAGCATATATATAAAAATATGTAAGAATAAATATTAAGGCATGTGTATTTTATAATAAACATATATATTTAAGAGTAGAAACATAAAAATAAAATAAAACTTACCTTAGATAAACCTGAGTGGCCCATCTTGAGGGTTATTTTTGACAACTGAATCTAAATTATGAGAGATAAACTACTATTTTAATTTTTAAAATATAAATAAATGTCTAGAAAAGTCATATGTTTAATAAAACTAAATAAAAAAAATGTTTTATAGCTATCGTATATGTTTATAAAGTTGTATGTATAGTATACTATAGAAAAAGGAAATAAGGGTTAATATTAAAATGTCGTATTCACCTATTATAATTTTATCTAACTAATTTGGTCTTGCTGTGAGACAGCATCTGATTTTAAAGGCTGGATGGTTCTGGGGTCAAACACAGACTTGGTTTCAGTTTCGTCACACCATACACCTCGAATTTGAACGATAAACCGAGAACACTGTTACATATACGCTATATATAAGCATACCGTATAAGTCTTGAATAAATGCGTTAATTCCAGCGGCCACAAATGCCACAAACATCAGGCGTGTATAACTTCGGCTCCCCGGCGGGCTCCAGTACGCCCCAGGTTCAGTTCAACATGGGCAGCGCCCCCGTCGCCGGCCGGCGCGTGAGGAAGGTCATACGCAGGACGACGGCTCGATGAGGTTTAACAAATGACAGATCCATGTGAGTGTTTATACGTATGTATGTATGTACAGTGCGGTCGATAAGTCGTGGCCGCCTTGCATTTAGGCTGCAGATGGCTACGCGGATTTGATTTTAGGTTTTTTTTTACTTTTTTCTTTTGAGTGAACAATGTGCAAATGTTCAGAAAATCTATCTTCAGGTCGGCCACGATGTTTGCTTTACGGTACTATGTTAGTATGTAGCGAACATTTGCAATTGAGTTTTTTAGTTAAAAAAAAAAAGGTTTTTGAAAATAATATAATAAATTTAACTCAGCCTCGTAATAACATTATCAGCGTTTTATTAAAGCTTTTTGTATCTTGCATATTGCAAGGTAGGCAGAGCGAACCTGGGAACCTACAGTTAAGACAAAGACAAAATGCTATTTTGGCTAATAAATGTTAAGATTCAATTTTATGCTATTAATTTCTTGTTAAAACTTGGAAAACAAAAAAATTAACGAGACTCCGACAGCCACGGACAATAATAATAAAAAAAACCGTATTTACTTTCTACTTTCAAGAAGCCTTGTAACGTATTAAACCTCAGAGGCAGATCCATTTTCCTACACACCCGGTGTCGCAATGATTAACCTCGAGGTTAATCATTGCGACACCGAAGAAAAAATACCTTTCGTATTCAAATTCACGAATGCCGATGGCCAATTTTCACATTCATAAAATCAAATTTGTTACATTACTAAAGTATTCGTGCAATCAGTGGGTCGAGCACGAAAAATATTCGAGTCCGTATTGTAAACGTATCGAGGTAACGATACGATTACAAAGTTCGAAGCGCGAACCATAGTGTATCGACTATCGAGGACTCTATATGATTAAGTAGGTGACGTCATGCTAACGAGACGTAGAGAAGTCACTGAGCGAATGAAATGGACGTTCAAAAACCAAATAAAATAGTGAATGTTAAAATATTCAGTTAAAATGTATATTTATTTTTATTTACATTACAATTTACGTTGAAAATAAAGAAAAATCTATGAAAATATTACGAAAAATATAAGTAAGGTATTAATTAAGATTGGAAGAAATTCAATCCTTTTGAATATTTAAAAAAAAAAATGTTTCTAAACGAATCCACTTGACGTCCCGCCAATTATAGCTAAGTTTGTATTTGTTTTGTAATCATTAAGAGTAAATTTTATTTCTTTATTATTAAAAAGGCCAGTCATGGCGCAGTGGTACAAGGCGTGACTGTAAAACACTGGTTGTGGGATCGATCCCCACTCGAGGAAATGAAATATTTACTTAAATTTATATTTCCATTTCTTCGCTCTGGCTTTGAGGTAAAGCGCGGCGTTGAGTTCTGCTACTCAACACGCAATGCCTCCAGAATTCGACAGAAAGTGGGGAACGGAGTGTCTTAACACTAGGTTCCCTCTGCCAATACTGCTGTGTGCGGGATACAGCGTGAAGCTGATTATTATCATAAAATAATAGTTCATTATCATAAAATAATAATGAACTACCTACAATATTTAACGATTGTGGAATTCATGAAAGCGTGAGTATAAATTTAGTATGAATTTATTTTATATTTAAATAAGTTGTATTTAAAGTCTTAAAAATAAAAACATCTAATAATCTAAGTAAGGTATTAGGAAATTCGTATTTTAGGAATGGTGATTTATCTAAACCCTCAGAAGGTCCACGAGGTAGCCATTTTATTCAAAGGAAATAGAAAGAATTAATTAATAAATTAAATATTGGTAATTCGTATAGCGGCTGTCTTTGCATAGTGGACGTTATTTAATTATTGCTAAAATTACTAAACAATATTCTAAAAACATGTACTACTAAGTAAAGAAAATCAAAAAGAATTCCCAAAAACACTACAAATACTTTTAAAAGTGCGATTTACTATGTATCGAAAGTGTTCTCACTGACAAATATTAACCGAATAAAGTCCCGACGTACTCGATGGCCAATCTTCGACGTTTTCGTTACAATGTGCGTTCGTGCTACCAATTTTCGTTTACTGCGTTCAAGTATCGCGTTATTCGAACGTAAGACGATACGTAAACTGTTCGTGCTGCCGTGAGCTAGTTCCTTTTACGCACGGTAGGGGCGCTGTTCAATTCCTATACAAATTGCTCTCGATAACGATACGAATACTTTTTCGATAGTTTTTCGTGCTCGTCGTACGTATCTATTTAATCTATTGTTGGATTTTTCTTTACTAATTGCTTTCTTGTTTCATTTAACAAACATATTTAAATTTATTTAAATTTATTTTATTTTTTTATGATTAACTCTTTAATACAAATTTAAATGTAATGTTGCCAACAAGATTCACTTTAAATATTTTTATAGTATAAATTAATTGTGATTTTAATAATTTTACATTATAAACGTATTTTCTATTTCAATAATTTTATATTATAAACATAAGCGTAACCTGTGCTGAATTTAAAATATATCCATATTTCTTACAATCAATTTACTCTAATTAGTACCTAAATATAAATAATCCAGTTTAGTTTAAGCGAGAGGCCGCAGTGGCACTAAGTGTGACTGTAAAACCGAATCGTTATGGGTTCAATCCCCACTCGAGAAGATGAAATATTTACTTAAATTTATATTTCCATTTCTTCGCTCTGCCACTGCCACTCAACACGCAATGTCTCCAGAATTCGACAGAAAGTGGGGAACGGAGTGTCTTATGACACTAGGTTCCCTCTGCCTACTCTGCTGTGTGCGGGATACAGCGTGAGGCTGATTGATTGATTGATTGATTAAAAGCTTAAACAGCTTTTGGCAGTCTTTTAAAAATGGAAATAGTATAATAGGAAAGTAACAAGTTCTTTCTATAATAATGCATTAACAGTATTCACAATCTGTTACATTAAGATCATTTATGCCTATTAACAGTATTGGTACGATCGAAAATAGCGATAAATTATCGAAACATCCTACATCGAAAACATAACATTAATAACGATATAACATCCAAGAAACAGACAGCTAATTTTGATTAAATTAGCTACGTCGTACCTTACATGAAATACAATATATTCTAATTTCCAATATTGCTTGAAACAAATGTTCTATTGTGATAATTTCAGCAATCGCAGGCGCAGACAGTGTCCCGGATGATAGTACCGAGGCGTGCCTGCGGGCTCGGGCACGCCGGAGACTAACCATACTATAGTGTATAATTTAGACTCGTTGCACATGTAAGCATTGTGAATTGACTGGCGGCGATTATGTGTGTGTGTGTGTGTGTGTGTGTGTGTGTGTGCGTGCGTGCGTGTGTGTGTGCGCGTGTGTGTGTGTGTGTACGTACGACAATATTATGAAACAACCCTTTTTTTTTTAATTTTTTACAATTTTCTTTTGTTTCACTAATTGAATTCATTGTTTATATGGCTACTCTTTTACTTCTCTAACATTTAATCATTTCATTTGTCTATCTTGAATCTTAACGTTATATAATTTGTCATATACATATTATTAAAAATAAATCAAATATAAATATTTAAGGTTTTATTTTATTCTTTTTACATACATATTAAATTGGTCGAATGATAATATTAAAGTTAAAAGAAAGATTAGATCAATAGCGTTATCATTTAATATTATAATTTGTTAAGTAGACTACTAAAAATTTTATGATCGACAATGTAGTAACCAAAGACAAGATGTTTTAAAATAAGACTAACGATTTAAGCATGGCTAATTTTATTTCTGGACGTGTTTTTGTATCTTTCGGTATATTCATACCTATACTTAGGTTGTTAGTAACTAATAGTTATTTACGCCATAAGCCATTAAAAAATATGTAAGATTACTCAAAAATGTTATGACGTTAGAAATTCTTGCTAAAATTATTATTTTTCGTTTTCTTAAGTGATATTTGTTATGCTACTTACTATACACACTCGTCGCCGTTTGTAATGTCATTTGCTTGTTAATGTGACATCTGTTGTTTTTAATTGAATGACGAAATTTAATAATAATTATTACATGGTAATAATTGTAATGTTTTCAATCACCCTTGACTTATATAGATAAAATGTTGTTAATTTTTAAAATCTTGACGAACATAGAATGTCATAACGAAAAAAATAAATGTAAGAATTAAATAATTTAGTATATAGTTAATAGGTATATTCTTAAGCCGGGTCCAGGGCCTTTATGTATATAAAAAAAACAGGCATTTAATGTGTTTCTAAATTTGTAATATCACTTCTTAAACCGGCTCGGTAGATATAATTAATCTTAAGATACATATAGATGTTAAAATTTTTTCGTAATGATTTTTAATAATTAATTGTGGTTTAAAAATAATAATAATAGTGACGTCTACATTTATTGTAGTAGAAGTTTCAGTTCTTGGTAAAATCATACGCGAGCCTTTCATCATACAGCAGTTCCATGCTGTATGATGAAAGGCTCGCGTATGATTTTGAGATTTTATGCTACATTTATGACCACATCTATATTCACAATAGAGTTAGAAATAATAATCACACATCACACATATATAATTAAATGTATATTTATAATAGCACGGTTCGTAGCTAGCGCAAGAAATTTTAAATTTTAACCAGTTTTAGCACTTTAATTATTTTATTTTTTTTATATATAGAAAAATAGCATGTTTTAAGTGTTTTAGTTAAAAGTGTAAAGATAATAATTTTGTATTGTATTTTATGTATAATTGCATTGGTCCTTGATTTATGAACGGAGCAATAAATATAAAATTAAAATTAGTAAAGTTCCTAATTACAAATATTTTGTCAAAATAATAGCATTATATAAATATATATTTGTTAACAACCATTGATAAAAGTAACTTATATTACATGTTCATCCATAATATGTGTACGTCTATGTATATGACAGAAATGGATTTAAAGATTTCCATATATGGTTCATCTCTAGATGGGAGTTAATTTACTGATATGAAGAAAATTTTATTAGTAAATGTTTATTATAGTATTGTAGTATTCTGCAACAAACTGAAGCAAAGAAATCACTCCAATCTCCGTCTTTTGCTAATTTATGAAATGTTATACAAAATGTAATCAATTATTATTTTCATTACATTAATTATTTTTAATTCCCGGCTCTGGGAAGACAGACTGTGGCGTTGAGTTTTGCCACTAAACATGCTATGTCTCGAATTAGGGCGGAAAGCGGAGATGAGGAGATATACTATATGCGGGATACAACGTTAAGTAAATAAAATAAAACGAAATTAATTATTTCAAATAATGACAAACGGTGCGCCGTGCGGTTTTGCTAAGTAGATGTAATTAAAATATTCAATTATTGGAAATAGATTTTAATCATCAGCATGTTGTAAATACAATTTAAAAAAAAAAAATAATTTCAATAAATTTGAACTTTACTTGTTATTTAATAATATTTATTATTGAATGTTTAATATAAATAAATATTAATAATTGTCATTGTATCGGTCTTTACACAAAAGACATGTTTGTAATTATAATAATTTAAGATTACATGTAGTAGTTTAAGTAAGGTTGATAAATGAAAATGTCTAATAAATTTGTGATTTTTATTTTTTTAAATCTTATTAGTAATAAGATTAGTTGCAGTGCCGCAATAGATTAAGCTTTGTTTACTATGCTAAACAACGTGGTTGTATGTAAACCACGAAAATTGTATGTATTTAGATTGTACGAGGAGATTCTTTATCAGAAAATGTTATTATAAAAAGAGTAAAGAGTAATGGACTACACGAGAATGTGTCTCGAGTTCTATTTTTAGATAAATGTAGATTTAGTAAAGGCGAATTGAAAGTCGTAGGTAAATATATATGAAAAAGGAATCTCCTCATTAGTGATCTAAATTCATGAATGACTTCATACAGTAATTGTGTAAAATATATAATATTTAATTGCCAACATTTAAATAAAGAATTATTAGAAAATTGGGGAGCAAAACTAATTTATTGCCTATTTAAATATTTGTCTTTGATATTATAAAGTTTATAAATGAAAATAAAAATATTGGTTGATCATAAATATAAATAATTTTAGATTTGTTCCTCAATAAATGGCCATCAGATCTTGTAGTTTTATTTTAAATCCTGAAATTTAAAATCATGAAGTCCTGTCTTTTCTTTTCTTTATTTTTTAAAATTTATTCATGATAGTGAAACTGAAATTAGCATACCTAATTTGAAACTATTTACTTAGTTATTAGTTGTGGTAAGTAAAGATAAGCAAAAGAATAGATCTATCTTATCAAGCAATGAAGAACCAAATCGCCCAGTTAAATTTATAAGAAATTAAGAGATGCCACCACACCAAACGTGGTATAGTATATAAGACCTTTCTCATTGATATATTAAAGATGAAAATATATATGGAAGTAGGATGGCGAGGGACATAAAGTCAATTAAGATAATCGAATAAGATGATTTTTTGGAACGTTTGTAAAACTAATTAGTATACAACTTGCGTTAATATACGATTTTATTTACTAGCGGCCCTCTCGCGGTTTCGCCCGCATACCACCTCTAAGACTTTTATTATGCTGCATTTGCCAACAGATTTATACATTCAATCATAAACACTAGAGGGCTGTATGATAGGACGTTATCGGAGACAAGGGCGCCCCCCGCAAAACCCGTACGTATGCTGCGGCCGTCAATGGAGCGTTGAATTATTTTAAATTAACATTTTCTTAGAAAGTAGTATACGTTCAAATTACTTGCTATAAAAGCCAAAGCATATCTTCATAAAATTTCCTTGATGATAGAATAACTTTCGATCGTAAGTTTTAATATCTTTACTTAATGAAAAAGTTTAAAATATTTTTTATTTTATTTACGTAATGTTATACCCATAGCACTTCTGAAAAACGTAGCTTTAATACAAAACCACAATTAAGTAAATCGGACCAGTAGATGCAGAGATAATAGCGTTTAAACAAACAAACGAACAAAACAAACTTTTCCGCTTTATTATATTAATATACCTAGATGATACTCCTACCTCCTCTTTTAGATAGCTAAATATTGTTCGTTGTGGGTTTCAGTTTCAAACTTATTGGAACTCAAACTCAAAGCCACAGTATTAGTAAAAGTATATTATCTAACAGTGTTACGACATAGGTATATATAGTATGTTAAAGGGATGAAACGAAATATCGTTACAAACTTTGTTATCCTCACTCTAACCACCCACAAATGTTTCGTGAGCACACTCACGTTCTTATCCTTGTAAAAACTGATTAATTTTTATGGTATGTAATTCAAAAATATTTATATCATAAATAACTTTAACTTAAGTTAACTTAGCTTAGCTTAACTTAACTTGGCTTCACGCTTTATCCCTAGCGGGGTAGTCAACGAGAACGGAGCGCCAAACGGTACGGTCTCTACATACCTCTCGCCTCGTCCACTCTCATCAACCTCTTCATACATGCCCTGCGGGGGATACTCTACGCGGATACGCGGCGTCAGTTTAGCTGATCGAATACGCAATGAAGAGGTACACAGAATGGCAGGTACTAGCGAGGATGTCACAGTGAAAATGAAGAAGAACGTGCTCAGCTGGTTTGGGCACGCCGAACGAATGAGTGATGAATGGCAAATAAGATTTATGATGGAAAAGTGAGCGGTAAGAAAGGTAGGGGGAGACCTGGGTTGACCTTCGAAAACACAGTGTCAAAGATACTGGAGGAAGGTCACGTACAAAGCATGAGGACCCCCCGGAGGGCGTGTGTATGAAGAGGTTGATGAGAGTGGACGAGGCGAAAGCGGTATGTAACGCTTGGCGCTCCCTTGTCTCTGACTGACTACCCCGCTAGGGATAAAGCGTGAAGTTATTTTATAGGTACGCGCCTGTGGTACGGGGACCCGAGTCGCACCGGTATCTGTAATCGGGTACGCTCGATCATAAACATATTAAGTACTCAGTTTCACTTTCTAAGATGTACTATGGAGCTTTGATGTCTAGCGGATGTGACTAATATGTGGGATAACTTTAGAAAGTTCGATAAAAATATAACATTCAGCTACGTAGTCACTACATTCCTAAACATTTTAACCCATCTATATAAATATTGTGGATTAACATTAATCAAAATTTTAGTTATTCAGATCTCTTCTATAAAATAAAAATAAAAAATAAGTAAAATTGAATATACATCTGTGATAGTTTGATTATGATGATTATTATAATGTAAAATTAACATCTATTTAATTATTGTTAAAAAATAAAATAAAATTGCGCTCTTGTTTCGGCTTTTGGCCAAAAGAGCTTCTCTACATTTATTATTTACCCTAATTTCGGGATACGAACAGTCAAATTCATATCTGACCGGAGGCCGCTACATCGAATATAACGGCTACGACGTAGGCCGTAGCAATTTGTGGAATAAAATTCAACCCTATTAACTGGATATTTCAGAGGAATTTGTTAGGCATCCTTTACATATTAATTAAAGAAACAATGTATGTGTAAAATAAGCTATTTTTTATTATAAATCATTACAAACTTACGTAATCATGTCGTTTATTGGGAAAATATTTAATATAACTACGTAGGTAAATATAGCTAAGGTACCTATAATGTCAAAATACGCTAAAAGCAAGATTAGAAGGAGTTCATAGGTTCTGGTAAAATGGATCCTATAGTACGTTTTTGTTTACTTAGGAATACATGACGATGGCCATGGCCAGGGAGGCCGCAACTGATATTTTTGACATTATAACGACCAACGCCAGGCCATACTATAACACGCTTATAGCCTGGCGGCTTGTCGTAACTGCTGTTAAAACCAAGTTTATTCTGTTTAAAGATTTTCCGCTCGCTTAGGTTATAATGAGCTGGTCCGGGCTCCTCTGGTCTCCGGAGACACATAGATAGGTCCGTTAAAATATTGCGTCCTCTACATGGTATGTCTCGATTTGTTTTGTTCATTTCACCAAAGTGGGAAGTGGTATATTTAGTTAATGTACCTTTTAGCGCAATAGGCCAAGTTGCACAAGCACATTTTAGTGACGTATTAAAATGATTTTTTATTGTACTACCATCACGTTTCCCTGTGAAAAGATCATACGGTCCTCGTAATGAAACAATTTTATTTGATTTTTCTTCTATGCTATTTTTATCTACAATTTTGTAACGGTTGGCTGCTAATGACCATTTTGGTGACATGTCTTTGAAGCGACACGGTTCTTCACGTTCGAATGTAGGCCTTGTGGAATGAGGGCCATACTTCGTTTTAAATGGATAAGTTTTGTAATATGTACCCGGTCCTGGGAATAGATTTTTTGATACTTGGAAACGTGAAGTTCTACCAAATCCCTGATTTTTACAAGCTGAGACGAATACAGAAGGCGCTGACACATCGTGCCACGCTGGCCCCAAAATAGAATTAAACCATTTCCGTTGCTCTAAGATTTGTTGATTTCTGTAGCCTAAATTTTTCGCCCAATCTTCTAACTCAGCTTTGTATCTCCATGAATCTTTTAGGATTTTTCTATTTTTGTTTATAGGAAATATTTCATTTATTGCTTTTGCGTGATAAAGACAGGGATCACAACCCGATGGTCTCCTAGTATAAAGGCCACTTGGATCTAAACTCGGATGAACAGTTATTTTTCCGAAACGGTTAACTTTTGAACCAAAAGGGGCGTTGTTATGTTTCGTTGTAATCATTTTATATAGACATTTCCCTAAAGATAATTTGTGTAACTTGATATTTTAAAATGTCAAAATAATTGTTATAAAGTATAACTGAAAGCTTATGTCACCGTATTAATTTTATTTGATACACAGATAATCCATTATAATATGTCACCTTTTTGTTTTGACGTAACATGACTTACCTACTACGGTGCTAGAACAACAGCTTTTGCAACAAACATTTCAACGCTTACCATCATAAGGATAATAATAAGTATGCACCTATGAATATTAGCGTATCTAGAGATATTTTTTGGGAGGGCCTGGAGTTTTGCTTTGAACAAATATGTTCGTGTAAATATTTTTTTGTTTTTCTTGGCAAATTTTGTTATAAGTAATATTTCTGGGGTGGGCACAAGACTATTCCGGGATGGGCATGGCTCTTCCCCCCTTCCTACGTCCATGCCTACGAGATCTCTTCGTGAGGCTTTCCACCTTTTCACAAAGTTGTCATCGTAGTTCTGTATCGATTCGTTCGTCTGTTAAAAATAACAGATAAATTTATATATGCCATGCTAAATATATGCTTTTCGCTGTTCTAAATTTTACTGTCATTGTCATGTCTCACGATAGCAATTATTTATTTTTGTTGAATGTTAAAACAATTTTGAAGATATATTAATTGTTAATTTCTGTTGTCTCATTATTATTGGTTCCCTATATTTATTTAGCTATCTGTATTCTGTACATCGCATGATTCCCTCTGTGCCATATTCCGCACAATTTTCAATTAACCTACGTTTATTAAGATATGGAACTCAACGCTGCGCGTTGTTGTCTTACCGGAACCTGAAAATGAAAATAATTCATTTCCCCCAACCACAATAGTATGATTTTTTAAACTTTTTTCTAATTTCACCGTAATTGACAAAAATAAGTTTGTTTACACTGTGACCGTTACTGTTTACAGCGCGTAGAGGCGCCGTGGAAGAGAACGCAAGGATTAGGTTTTCTCTGTCTATTCCATGAGAGATATACGTGCAGCTAGATGAATTGCACTTAGAGCCTTGTCTACATGTCTTTTCCATATTATACTATTAACTTATTTATCACATAATATTTAACGTAAGTTATAACATTATATTTTGTCCAAAAGATTTTTATGACACTTTCATTTAAAATACAATTATCGTATTCTCTTATTATTATTGTGTTTAATCAATCTATAGAAAAAAATGGTTTTTATTCCGCAAATTAACTTAAGAAATGTTGCAACGTGCCAGAGTAGCAATCGTGGGGTACAGGGGTACTTTTAAATTGAAAATATCCAAGGAATGGGAAACCTGCAGATCTCTGCATTAGTAAATACCGCGCCTTAGGTAGCGTACATTGAAAATCGATGGGGGAGAGAAGGTTGGCCGCGCTTGCGTCTGGCGTGTGCCGGCCGCGTGTCGCCGCCGGACCGCCGCCGCCGCCGCACGCCCCCGACCTGTAGGACGCCGTAGACTTGTTGCGAGGACCACCTGTTAACACATGGAGGCGCCGTGACTCTAAGGTGAGCTCGCTATATTTCTATATTATCACAGCCTTTGCGAATTTCACTTCTTTCATAGAAAATAAACATGGCGTTACCGGTACACTGTCAATTTGGCGGGTTTTTCACGATGACGTTTCAAATGTCAATTGTTTGTGAAGTGGTTCGCGTCATAACAATCATGTGGTCGTAATCCGTAATCCGTATGGAATTAACTTTGCTAATCTTATGTTTTATTAAACAGCCACTGTGTCGTTTGGAAGCTAACGTCTACAGTTCTATATTAACAAAACTTTTGTAATATTTACGTCTACGATACCATCAAAACAACCAATAGATTTCTGAAGATTGAATTCAGCCTTGAAGATCTTTTTAATAATTGGTAATTTGTATTTTTATATATACATATATAGTTGTGCTTAAGTTCACATGTGGCATTATATGTTTATAAATTTAAACCTTACCGAATGATTATTGATACTGATTTTTACAAAAAAGTATAAAAGTAACTAATAACTTAAGCTTCTATAGAATGGTAACAAATGAACTTGTGAATTTTATTATTTGAATATGTTTGAAAACATTAGATTGTCTGTTTATCAGTATTCTTGCGCGCGCATATACCTACTAAAACCGAATAATTTATGTCCTTCACTTGACTAACGGTTTACCTCCCTATATATTTTGAACAACGTTTTTTATGGTATTTAGTTATATTTATTTAAAATGCGAAATCTAATTTTGTCTTTTAATTTAATAATATAATAACATAAATTATAATTGCGTCAAATTTTTTGTAAAGCTTTAAGCACTTGATATTCAAAATATGTATTGCGCAAATACAATAAATTATAGTAAAGAAAAAAGAAAAATTGAGGTCAATCGTAGTGCAGATGTACAAGAGTGCCACTGTAAACGCGACATGTTGTGGGTTATATTCCCACTCAAAAGAATAAAGTTGTTGATATTTTTATTTCCTCACTCTGGTAACGAAGTGGCTGTTTTTGAGTTCTACTATCAAAATAACTTTATTTTAATAAAATATTGACACTCTGCACCTTACTCTTTCTCTATATAAATTATAAATCCATATCGAAAGAAAAAGGTACATTTTTTTGCCTCACGTATTAATATGTAGAATCTATACATATTATGAAAAGTAATAATTATATAGGCCAGTCGTGGAGCAGAGGCACAAATGTGTGACTGTAAAACTGGTTGTGGGTTCGATACCCACTCGAGGAAATGAAATATTTATTTAAGTTTATGTTTTCATTTCTTTGCTCTAATGTCGAGGCAAAGCACGTCGTTGAGTTCCGCCACTCAACACGCAATGCTATTGAGAGAATTCAGGGGGAACTGAGGTACGGAGTGTCTTAACACCGTTCTTGTCTGCCTACGCTTGCGGAATACAGCGTGAAGCATATAAAAAAATAGATATAAATATAATTGTGTTACCTTATACATTAAATAAATTGAATGCAAGTGAGCGCAATCTAAACGCAGTTTGTAGAAGGGAGAGAGCCATTGGCAAACAAGGGAATTACGGGGCATTTGCCAAGGATACCTCCTCTAAGCCAGTATCTATATATTTAGATACAGTAAGCCTTGAAGTGAAATAGTCGAGGGAATCTTGTCTTTCAAGCGTGTTCTAAATAATGCCCTATTTAATCACTGCATCCATAACGTATATCGATTTTTCACTTAAAATTCATACCTTTACGCAACAAATTCACAATTTTACACTTCAAATTCATCCTTTTACACACAAAAATTTTGTCATATCAAATTGTCAATTTAAAACCTTCAATTTGTAGTCAATTCAAGTTCTAAAAATTAAAACTCCATTTGAAATTAACTATATTACCTAATTGCGATAAGGACGTTTTCAATCCGACTATATATGTTTTGCATGTCAGTCACGGAATTATTTATCAATCGGATTGGATCGATTTGCATGTTTTTAGGATTCCGTATCTTTTAAAGAAAAAAGAACCCTTATAAGATCACTTTGTTGTCCGTCCGTCTGTCTGTCTATGTGTCAAGAGCCTTTTTTTCAGGAAAACTTGAAGATATCGAGTTGAAATTCAAACCATTCAAACTCAAATCAGTGACCCTTGATTTCCTGAAAAAAAAATACTTAAACATTTACTTAAAAAAGATATGGCCTTTTATATTGCAAAAAACGCGTATTACGACACTATAAAGAGAATTAAACTTAATAGAGAACTTCCAGTTGACCTAAAATGAAGTTTTAGCAGCTAGTACCTACAAGCAGGCAGTAGGCTAGTTCAGAAAATCATCTGAAAACAATACATATGAGATTAAATTCTAAAAAAATAACAGCCTTAAAAGTGGGCCAAATTTCGTATAAAAACCGTTATTCCAAGTGAGGTATCACATGAAAGGTAGGATAAGCTAAGCCTGAATTTCAGAAAAAGTTCGAGACCTCCAATTTTTGTTACGGAACCCCCGGTAGGCGAGCCCGCGCCCGAGCGAGGACGCGCTTGTCCAGTTTATTTTCAATTATCAACCAAGAAATGACCAGTGCGTGCGACCAGATCTTTTTCTGTTACAAACATAGGAGGTTTCATTGTAGCTTTTAACAGCCCGGTACACGTACATTTCACTAATACCAAGCGTATGGAGGATTTTATAAATTATATTTGTCTCCATAATTACTTTATGTATTGAAATCACAAAAATTCGGTTGTCTTTATCAACCCACTGTATTTTAATATCACACATTATTTTACTACAATATAACAATATGCTTTTGTTGTTGCATGTTTTTTCATGAGATATATCATATCTTTACTTTAAATTACCAATATAAAATGCTTATCGTGTAAAATATATTTTGAATAATATATCTTGAATTTAAAGTAAACGTAAAGGTTATTTCGAAATGGAAATTGAAAGCACGATCACCGTATACTCTAAACCGTATTGATCAGACATGTCATGCGTCCATTGAGGCATCTTAACTGCGCTGTGGTGACGTCACAATTAGATCAAATGCTGTTTCTCACAGAAATTGTTTCGGCTACGCATCAAATTACATTTTTAATGAATATGAATTTTATCAGGTAGTTCCGGTATTGTTTCAGTTCAATTAAAACTTGTAGGAAGACTTTTAACATTTATAAAGTGTTATTCCACACCTTTGAGGAAAAAAATACATATTGTAGGAAGACTGTTATGAAAAGGCTGTACAAATTAAATTTCTTGGTGTGGTAAAAAGTTAACAATGTGTTATATAAGACTATCAACACTTCTTCTTGCACCATGTAAGCTCTATTTTTATGAAAAAGATAAGGCAAACGAGCGTACGGGTCACCTAAGTAAGTGATCGCCGCCGCCCACGACCCCGTGAAACATGAGAGGAGCTACAGGTGCAATAATAACCTTTAGGGTGGAGGTAGACGCACTTTTTGAAGGTACCCGTGCCGTATCGACTTGGAAAACTATACCAGGCAGATCCTTCGATCCTTTCGATTTACAAAATCAACTAAAAAAATGCATAGAATGTTAGTAAAAGAAAGAGCTCAAAAATTTATTACAATTACGTCTACTGTCATCCGCTTTCTCATACATACCCTTCGGGGGATCCTCGTGCTTTTTACGTGTCCTTCCTCCAGTATTTTTGATATTGTGTTTTCTAAAGTCAACGGAGGACTCTTCCTCTCTGTTACCGCTCACTTTTCCGTCATAAATATTTCTTGCCATTTTTTCATCACTTATCTGTTCGACGTGCCCAAAACAGCGGAGCACGTTCTTCTTCATTCTCACCGTATCATCTTCGCTAGTACCTGCCATTCTGTGTGAGATACAGAATGGTAGGTACTAGCGAGGAGAGTTCGAGGAGAGTAAGAGTTCAGTGCAAATTCTATCAGCTAAGCTGACTCCGCATATCGTACGAAGAGATCGCAACTCCACGGCATTCATCTTTCTTTAATTCTACTTTTGTAACAACCACGTTTCGCTATGCTGACGTTTCGCTAAGCTATGCTGACGTTTCGGCGGCTCATCAATGCAGCTAAGGCACCGTTAACCCTGTCACCGGCAGTAATACGCCTTACCGCATTCATCTCGTATCTTCGATCTCTACAGAATGTACTTCCCAAATATACCACTTCATTCACTTGTTCTAATATCTTACCATTTATTTTTTATACTGATCTTGCATTCCAACTTTTCTTCATTTTTTTCAAATACCAGATCCGTCTCTTATTTCATTACAATTATTATCGTAGGGATTTGAACTCACTTTCACAGTCAACTAGCAGACATTCACTGTGACCGCAAGTAAGGGCAGAATAACGTCACACTGTATTATAAGAAACTCGCGCGTACGCGGCGATCGCGTAAACATCTACAGTGTATACTAGGTCCGTTTAAAGTATTTTTTATAGTTTTAAATCAACAGTTTTTGTATAAAATGCATTACAGATCATTAATTAGGTTGCATTTCATTCCTTGAATATCATACCGAGTGCAATAGTGCAATAAAAGTGATAAATTTCATTAAAACTGTTTAAAACTTTCCGTTAAAAGTGCTTTGTGTGTTACGACCAGTGCTTGCTCGTTGCAGTATCTATGACTCACGTGTAACTACTCTCATCGTAAAAACAATATATACGTTGACTGGCACCCGGTTTTCCGCCCTATACACTTGTTCAACGACAGCGCAGCGGCTAAAGCAGTAACATTATAACGCTGATAACTAAGTTCGTAACTAACTGCACATAAATTAGGCTTACAAAATTAGTATTTTTTTTTGGCATCGATTTATTTTTTATTTTATTTTTTTTTATTTAATAATAACAATGAGTCAACAAAAGGCTATCGATTTAAGATGTGCTGGCTGCCCTAATACCTACAAAAAGGTGGCTTTTTTAAATTGCTCTCGATGTCACGGTAAATACCCTTACGCTTGTCTAAAAAAGTCTTTTCTATAAAAGTCTTTTCTATAAAAAAACACAAAAAACTGATAAATACATTACTTTCCTTTGCATCGCGCAGTCAGGAAGTCTACGCAAGTAAAATTGTGTATATGAATTAAAGCGTTATATTTTAAAAAAAGATGATTAATATGAAATGTGTTATTAACACTATATTTTTTCTTAAATGTCTATAACTTTATTGAATGTAAAAGTAATTTATTAAAGACTAGCAGTGCCCGTGACTTCGTTCGCGCATATCTTCTACCTACCTTTTCATAGTATTATGAAAGTGTAAAAAAGTGTGTACATTACATATTTTTACAAAATAAATATTCAGGGTAATTCCCATAATTGTAATAAAAATACCAGGATACCAGACGAAAAATAGGTCTTAAAAAAACCGGTTTGGACTTTTACAGAATTCGGGATTTTCGATACTTACTAAAAAAAAAGTTAAGACACTAATAAAAACATACCTTCAATTTAATTCAAGTTTTTTTAAGATATAAAATTGTTGTATACATAGCCAAGAGACCGCAAGCAACGAGTGTCAAAATAAATCAGAAATTTTACACTGTTTGTGTTTTAAAAATTAGTGACTATGCTATGCATATATGCATAATTCAGTTGTTTGTGATCTTAATACCTCTTTCTTTGAAACTTTTATTCTACTCGGCATTAATACCGGTGTATGTTGCCAGGGTTTACCTTCTTCTTAACCTACTCGACTTATCATGGTCTTCAACCGGCTATCTTAGGCATCCGAGAGGTTTCACTCATAGCAAGGCACTTTTAGTATTCAAGAGATGATTAATAAGCACACACTTAAAAGACCAACGATTGCCAATCGCTTCAAATCAAATATCGTCTGGTCCCACCGCTTTTCCGTTTTTAATGCGTCAAAGGAAATTATGAGTTTCGCCAAGTGTTATTCGGTCAATAAGAAAGGTAAGGGGTGTGTTGTGAGGAAGATTCCAGAAGAAGTGCTGAGTGTTCAGCAGCTCTTAGAAGTAGCTTCTCTATCTATCGTTGATAGAGGAATGATTACTGAGCAGCTTGACCTGGGAAACTCTGACGAAAAGACGTTTTGCGATATCTTGTGTCGCTTTTTTCCGGGTCCTTTAACAGTTTCAAGTTTATCATATAGTGGTGATAAACTCTCACTGCATTCTCTGGCTACAGCTTTTTTACTGGCACTCGCTTCGCTATGTACTCCAGTCTACCTTCAGGAGAGTTGGTTTTTTGCCATTCTTTTCAAGTATCACCTTCTGCGTCTTATCATTCCACTACCATGTCTCCCTTTTGATGATACGTCCTACTTTAGAAACCTTGGCGTTTGTCTACCCGCATCTACTCGCTGCAGTGATTGCTTACTGATCTCCATCCCAAGCATCCTGAGCAGTCTCAGTGTTAGTTGAAACATCTTGACTATTCATCTCTGCCAGGAAGTCTATATCGATCCATTCAGCAACCACCACTTTATCTCGGCTATTCCACGACAAAAAGATGATGTTTAAACAGTCAGGCTTTCGCCCGGAATAAGTTTACATTTCGTTACCCAATTTATGTGACGTGATAAGGTACTGAGGATTTTTTTGGTAGAATAAATTCACGACGGCCAGATCAGACGCAAAGCAGGTTCTTAGAATATTTTTTCCCTCTGTTATGTGAAGACCGTGTCCTCCGTAAACGCAATAATACGACTCAGCTACTCCCTACTGACGTGGCCGTTCAAGTCGTGTCAACTACGACCACTCCGGTAATCGGTATTTTTAATCATCAAATGAACACTTTGATGTTTTTTAAGGCCAGATTGCACAGAAATAAAACAGTGTCTGTATTGTGCAGATTAGTAAAAAAAATGACAAAATGTTGAAAAGCCAATGCAAAATCAAAGTATTTTATAGACAACAGTCCAGAGACTAACGTTTTCCATTACAATAAAAATAGAGAAGATTAATTAAGATTCTTGATTATTTTAAACTTTAATATACACCCTATATGCTACTGAATATAGGAGTTTAAGTCTTGATTAATTAGCATAGTGCACCAAAGTATGAGGCGTTATGAGCAATCTTATATTATGTAAGTCTATTTCTACTAGTGATTATTTCTTGTTAACGTTGATTAGTTTCATCAGTTTTAAATATATTAAAACATTTGAATAAATATTTCATTTCGTAGAGTGTCCAATTAATTAAAATGGCAAAAAAAAAATATAAACGCTTGTTATGATTGTGATGATATAGAAGTTAGTGTTTCAAGGGACTATACACTTGGATAAATGACAGATGGAAAAACAGTTATAAAGACAGGCGGCAAAGTGATAAGGATTATAAAAAACATTTCACACTATTTAACTAATAAAATATTTATCTTCTAATACTCGTACATTTTAAATAATTTATAAGAGGCCAGTCGTGGCGCAGTGGCACAAAGTGTGACTGTAAAACCGACTGGTTGTGGGTTTGATCCCCACTCGAGGAGATGAAATATTTACTTAAATTTATATTTCCATTTCTTCGCTCTGGTGTCGAGGACAAGCGCGGCGTTGAGTTCTGCCACTCAACACGCAATGCCTCCAGAATTCGGCAGAAAGTGGGGAACGGAGTGTCTTAACACTAGGTTCCCTCTGCCTACCCTGCAGTGTGCGGGATACAGCGTGAAGCTGATTTAAATAATTTCTAACATATTAATTTAAAAGGTATTCAGTAAAACATATTTATGATCTACAGTAAACGGACATAATATCCGATGTATTTCATTGGAAAGGCAATAAATATTGTATTGCTAAAAATGGATCTGTAAATCCCTTTATTTCTTGTATTAAAATAGTGACTGTACGTTGTCCATAGGGGATACATATTTACTGTCATGGTCTTTTATTTAGAACTAACTAAGGTTTCGTAAAATACAGTTTTTACGTAGTTTTCTTACAGCGCACACATGGATGTTCTCAAGTTGTGCAAAATTTTTAACAGTAAGACGGTAGTCAATTTTTTTCTCTTTTTGACTACGAGATTTCTATTAAGTTGGGTACTTTTCTCAACTGAATTATGAAGTAAATGCTTTGATAGATTCTGTTTTTTAATTACAACTATTTCTTGATCTTCTAATGTGGCAGGCAAAAGAATATTTGAAAATTTTAATATCTGGCATGCAGTGAGAATTTTCAATATAAATATTAAGGAAATATTTCGAAAAGTCAAAAATTAAAGATATTTACCTACAAACCTACAAACTTCAGTTTCTTAATTTTATAAGTTGTACTTCCTTCCTTGTTGAAATTGTTACGAAAGCCTCGGGGGTGGGAGTTTGACTCGCACTTTACCGGTTATTTTATTTATAGCTCATTGTATTCCTTCTATAGTGTTATAAATAAATATTTCCCCATCAATTCATAGAAGTAATTTTTTCATTATAAAATTTATTAGTCCAGTCAATTGAACTTAAATTAGACATTAAACTGGCAAAAATTCCGAGAAATCTGAAAATTCCAGAACCATTATAATGAAATAGTGAAAATTTTATTTCCATCTACGTCTTGCAAAGAATAGTATTCAAGGTCAAAGTCCACTTGTATAATAAAAATATCTCAGTGAATGAGGCCAATCGCGGCGCGGGGGCATAAAGTGTGATTGTAAAACTGACTGGTTGTGGGTTCGATCCCCACTCGAGGAGACTCGAATATTTACATAAATTTATATTTCCATTTCTTCGCTGTGGTCTCGAGCCATTCAATACGTGTTCATACACATTGATCATAAACAGTGATCATTAACATTAAAAAATATAGGAACCTTGTAGTGCATACAAAGCTTATTAAAAATATAAAATTATTATGTTGAGCCACTCAACACACAGTGCCTCCAATTCGGCAGAAAGTGGGGAACGATGTCTTAACACTGTTGTTTGCGGTATATATGGTGAAGCTGATATCTCAAAGAAATATTAATATTTACAAAAATTGGTTTCACAATTTTTTTTTTGAAATTAATGACATCTGGGAAATAGCGATTACAAAATTTACTTAAATTGTAATCTCCATAATATACACATGCTTACGCGCCCCCTATGAGATATTACACCTAGAGTGATTTTTTTTCCTTACTACACTCTCTATCATCATAAATCCTTTTTGCCATTCTTTCATCTCTTTTGTCATCACTCTCGACGTGCCAAAACCACCTGACTATGTTCTTCTTCATCCTCACCATGACATCCACGCACCTCCAATTGTGCATCTCTTCATTGCGTATTCAGTCAGAACTTTTTACGACTAAATTGACTGGACTGGATGATAACGGGTGAAGTATACTACATAGTGACGATATACTTTACATCAACTCCTTTCGCAAAGTTCAGTAAAAATTCTTCATTTCATATCAACATATACCTAATGTTGATATTCAATAGTCATGGACAAATTAATCTTGAATGTTGGAACTTGACAAACAGAAAAATATAAAATCGATACATAAAAAAGGGGAAAGAATTACGGGCATCGTCACCACCACTCATTTCCTTTTTACAATGCGGCTAAAATAAAAAGACAAACAATCTCTTTGAACTACGTCAGTTATGAAAGGAGGCGAACGTTAGTTTAACATGCTTCGTTAAAGGAAAAAAAGAAATTGTGGTAGTCTTTATAAAATAATCACTTAACATTTAATAGGTTTCTAAGACCCTGAAGGGCAAGGAATTTGATTTTGAACCTTAACCTTTAAACTTTTAAATTTTGAAAAATAGGTAAAATTCTTTATGCGTACAAAATAAAAATATAAAGTAAAATAAAAGAGAGCAATAGGAATACAACTGTAGCATGCAAAGGCGACCTTATCAGTATTAGTGATCATAAACATTAAAAAAATGTAGAAACCTAATAATAATATTATTATTATTTTTCCTGACCTAATTATTATGTTGAGGAAGCGCTTAAAAAAAATATATACAGTACGAGTAGTAATCGCTTGACACTTGATTACAATCTCTGTTAAGAAGCTATATCAATGCTCAATATACTTATTGCTTTGCTTTTTTAACATAAAAAAATGCATCAAACCAGCATCACGCTTTATCCCGCACAGAGTAGGGTAGGAAGAGGGAATTTTTTGAGGCATTGCGTGTTGAGTCGCGGAACACATCGCCGGGCATTTTGCTTGGTGCCAGAGACAAGTAATGAAAATATAAATTAATAATAATTCATGCCTTCGAGTGCACAATCTAATTTCCATTAACATAATTGGTTTGCAGAAACAAATAATAATAAAGGAACGAAATGGATACATTGATGCCGTTAGTAAAATAACTATCGGGGGCCTACCTGCATTGGTGGTACACCGTGTACAAACGCTTTGTGATTTTCTCCTTGTTCATTGCAACTTTGTTACTTTAGCTAAGCCTACCACAAGAGAGTATTATTTTCTTTTTTATCTTCACACTATATCTCGTATACAGCCGGGTACCTAAGGTCTTAACACTAGGTTCCCTAATTTACTTTTCCCTATTCCCCTTTACCCTGCTATATACACGAATATTCGCAAGATTGTGTATTATGTACGAATTTTTTTGTAATTAATAAATATTGTTATTAAATAAAATAAATATTATGAAAATATTATTTATTTTCATTCCGTAGCATAGTTACAACCGTAGCGTTTACAGTCACACGCTTTTGCCACTACGCCACAATAGCTTCGGGAGGTATATACATAAATGATTATATAAAAAGAGTAAGAAATTAAAATAAAAAAAAAATCACGCTTCACGCTGTATCCCGCACACAGCAGGGTAGGTAGAGGAAATCTTGTGTTAATACACTCCGCTGCCCACTTTCTGCCGAATTCTGGAGGCATTGCGTGTTGAGTGGCAGAGCTCAACGCCGCACTTAGCCTCGACACCAGAGCGAAGAAATGGAAATATAAATTTAAGTAAATATTTCATCTCCACAAGTGGGGATCGAACCCACAACCAGTCGGTTTTGCAGTCACACTTCGTGCCGCTGCGCCACGACTGGCCTCAGAAATTAAAATTAATATACTAAAAATAATTATTTTTTAATAATATAAGTAACTTAGAAAAACTAAACAACAAAAAGGTAAATCTATCATTCAAAGGAAGCACAGAATAAGTCCTACACACCTTTGAGTAGTGGCTAAAAATTAAAACGGAAAATGCTACGGACTGCTACGGATTTGCGAGTGGCGTATAAGCTTGTACCAGAAAATTGAGTAATTGGTATCTTTTGATACAGTGCTCTCTGTCAATATTTTGAACGTCTGTGCTTTATATGTACCTAACTAGAATTATAGATATTTTTCCGCTTATGTAGCGCAGTAACTGTAAACGACGGTTGTAGGTTCGATTTCCACTGGAGGAAATGAATTATGTATCTAATAATTTCATTTGCCCGCTGTGTTAATAAGACGGCAACTAAGCTCGCAATGTTTTCAAAATCCGGCAGTAAGTGGGGAACGGAGTGTCTTAGCACTAGGTTCACCTTCTGTTTCTGGGTAACATAGGTTTGTAACTTTAAATTCATATTTTTATGCGTCAACCATTCACCTTTTCCACTTTGAAATCCATCCGGTTACAGTCAAAATCGAGACACATACGATTTTGATAGATTTTAGTGTAACGTTAAAATCGCCGATTTCAATATCAAATTTGTACCTTTGAACATCAAATTTGTCTTTTTTGGGTTCCATACCTTAAAGGGCCTGTAGAGTATAGACCCTTGAGCCACTGAAATTAAAAAATACGAGCGTTTATGCATCGATTTTGTTGCATTTCATATGACTTTTACCACATAAATAAAATCTAAAGGGTACTTTTCGTGAACATACAGCTATGAAATTTGGCATGAAGTGAGAATTTACGATACAAATAAAGAAAAAAAATTCGAAATGTAAAAATTTATAAGTAATACATGAAAAATAATTTAAAACTTATATTTGTAGTTACTTTCAAACAAAATGAGTGGATGCAAATTTAAATTTGCCAACTTTTATGAGTTGTTCTTCCCGTTGACTGAAGTTTTACTGTCCTGCTTCTATTCTTTCTGTTTCTATCTTGATATCGATACGGAAGCCTCGGTGGGCGAGACTTGCTCGTACGTAATGGATTTTTTACACTTTAAAGTCATCCAAGTTACAACAATTAAAATCACTTTTTAAAAATAAAAAAAATTAAGACCAAATTAATAAGTTTAAGATAAATACTTATTTATAAAACGTAAATATATATATATATATATATATACATATATATATATATATATACATATATATATACATATATATTATTTAATAATATTCTCCAAATAATTTTAAAGTAGAAGATAAAAATAGTAACTTATGTGGATTAACAATAGTAAAATTGCCACAAACACAACATTTTTGTAGCATATTTGAAATTATCGAAATGAGAGTAAATTTATAAAACTTTATGAGGCCAGTCGTGGCGCAGCGGCACGAAGTGTGGCTGTAAACCGACTGGTTGTGGGTTCGATCTCCACTCGAAGAGATGAAATATTTACTTAAATTTATATTTCCATTTCTTCGCTCTGGTGTCGAGGCTAAGAGCGGCGTTGAGTTCTGCCACTCAACACGCAATGCCTCCAGAATTCGGCAGAAAGTGGGGAACGGAGTGTCTAGAAACACTAGGTTCCCTCTGCCTACCCTGCTGTGTGCGGGATACAGCGTGAAGCTGATTTATTTATTTTTTATAAAACTTTAAAAATGGTCTAAGGTACATACAGTGAACGCATCAACAGCCATTGATTTTGTGCCAGTTTTCCTTAGGCTTAATCATACAGTTTCTATTCGATAAGAGAACAAAACTCTGCATCTATTATAATACGACAAATTTCGACATTTCAAACTTTATCGTTTGCAGAATTTTATTTAAAAGTTGAAACCATTTTTAATTAATGCATGACGCTGTTATATTATCAATTCGTAATAATAATATTTTTTAGGTAGAAAACTTTAATGTAAATAATTTGAGGTCAGTCGTAGGACAGTTTTATTTTTATTATTTATTTTGTTTGAAAAATTACTTTTTCATTTTTGGTAAAAAATAAATCAGCTTTGCTTACAGTTTTGACTGTAAAATATAAGTTATAGTTCTGTCTTTGCCTATGATAAATTAGTTGTTTTAGTCAGTAAAGTAGTGTAGTTAAGACAGATTTAAATATTAGTGTTTTTTTACACTTATCGCCTTTTTTAAGAATGATCTGAAGGATTTATTTAATACCTTCTACTTTGATTCTTTTTAGGGCCTTCTTTTGATATCTCTTACCATCTTACTGTCTCATCTTAATATTCTCTAACATAGAAGATAGGGCCTGCCTTAGGTGCATCCGCAAAGAGAATATGTATATTCGCCTATATAAACCTTATCATTGTAGTTTTTAATCGAGGTAAATGTATTTTTCACCATTTAATTTGTTATCGTGAAAGACATATACATATGTATATATATTTAAAATAAATATAAAAGTTATACATTAAGATTTGTATGTGACAGAGAACACCGTATAAGTTGTTCGTATCACTATCTAAACTTTAAACTCATAAAGATTAATAAAGACTTGCCTGTGACAGGGACAACCCTATAAGTTGCTCGCGCCACTAATAATCCATTATAACAAGTATGTTATAAAAATATTAAAATTGAATTTTTAATAGAGAAACTACTTGTGACAAGATCGCTGCTCGCATCACAATATTCAATAATTTTATTAATTATCGACAGAGAAAACCTGGTTGCCCGCATCGATTTACTTTACACGAGTACAAAATTTTGTAAATTAAATTTTGACAGAATCAACCCTACTAGTAGTTCACATCACTATTTTGTACCAATATTAAAAAATATCGCACGGTTATTAATTATCGGTGATAATCAGCGGTGTTGTTTGTCGTGTAAAGTACGTGAGTACAAAATTAAGTATTGTGACAGAATCAACCCTACTATTTAATATAATATCGTTGTACCGTCATGTTCGCTATCGGAACTCGGCAATATAATTCAACGAATTCCTTTCCTTTTATTTTCTCCTTGAATAGTTCCGCTTGTGTTTGCCTATCTTGTTTAAGTATATATTTTACATTTGGTATGAAGACTCGAACGGACAAAATAAAATATAAGAACTTTTGTTTGTGGCTCGTGCGATGGCTATGATACGGAAACGTAGAATGAAGTAACATGTCATCCATAAGTAGTGTCGGTAGTGTAAAAATATTTTTTTTTAACTACCTCTGACTTACTTTTTTTTGACGGCTGCTGCGTGGGTGTAGCTAAAATTTGAAATAAATAAAAATGTAAATCTATGAAAAACCATTGAAGATGTATTTAGCTGTTTGATGGTAACTTTAAAGGTACCAGAGTGTTACTGTCGGTTGCACAATTGTTGAAATCCGATGTTGCTGTATTCGTGAAGTTAGATATGTATGGAAGGGGTCGATTTGTCTGAATAACTGAACTGTCGTCGTATTGAATTTTTCCGCCTGCCCTTCCTATGGTATGTACTTTTGTAGAGTATGACATGTTTTGTGATTTGAATGTTTGTATTTTCTTTTTTTTTAGCTTCACGCTGTATTCTGAGGGATTGGCAGAGGGAAGTTAGTATTGTGACCCTCAGTGTTACCCATTGTCTGCCGATTTTTTGAGGCATTGCGTGCTGAGTGGCGGAACTCAATGAAAAAGAAATTATTAATAAATAATAACGCTTGTGCCCCTGCGCCACGGTGGCCTTATTCGGCTTTGCATTTTTTTTTAATTGTGAAACTTTTATTATCAATACTAACTATATTTAGAATTTTCGCTCTTAATCTTAATTTTTTAATTGTGACATAATGAAACACTATACAGACTCTCGAAATCGATCAGACCATTAACAAGTTAATTTTTATGTAAATATAATTTGAAACGAAACAATATTTGAAATAGTTTATAAACGTCGATGCTGTTCATATTATGGAAAGACAACGTTTAATATTTTATTACCTTTGAACTTTTATTAAGCAACAATTTACAAAAAATAATTAAGGTGAAATAAATACCTTCGTCCCTTAACGTGTTCCCCTCGTAATTGTAGGTATTGTAGGCCTTTCCTACGTACTTACTCAGGGCTTTGGAGCTTGATAACATTCAAATATAGGGGTGAGAGATAAAAGCTATACGCGAATTTAAAACGTCCAATATTGAATAGCATTATTATATAAAGAGATTGTAAATGTGTAAAATGCATTTTTTTTCTTGGTTTAAGTGTTAGATGTCTGAATGCCAAAATTTTTATGTGTAAGAAAATAATTAATACTTGTAATACAACGCCAATATAGATTAAGGTAATGGTTTTGCAAATATTTTTCGCAAATATTGTTGCATTCTTAGATAATATGTTTTATTAACGGTTAGCAAAGCTTTAGACGTACCATGTAGATATATGTAGGTAGTGTATGTGCACCAGCGGCGCCGTACTAATCTCTCTCAGCTTGTTTTATAACTCTCTTACTTACTTAACGTACACACGTTAATTTATTTTAAACTTATATTGGTTTGAATGCGTAAAGCCTGTTTGATTGAAAATTAAATTCACAACTTAGGTACATTGCAAATATCTATATATATAATAAAATTGTAGGTGATCGCTGTCTGTACATGGAAGATATATGAGAGAGTCAATTATTGGTGGCATTTATCAATATAATAGAATGATTTTCTTGTTACTTTATCTGTGCGTTCGTGCGTTTTAGAAATAGCTGTATCATTTGTAGGCCACTCGTCATTTGTCTACCATTAAAAACTTATCGGTTTAAATTATGATGATTAAAAAAATCATATTTCTTTTTGTTATTCTATGTATTTACACCAAAATTTGTCGAACGTGGCCAATAACAATGGAGACGATCGTGAGTTCTATAGCGTGTAAGCTCAATTTTATGATCTCAATCTCTATTCGGAGGTGTGATTATTTTCATTTTCCGCTACTCAGTACAAGATATCTCTAGTGTCGTGGAAAGCGGAGACTTGTGTGTACTTAACCTGTAGCGTAATACTTCACTCTCCTCGCCCTACCTGTTATTTATTGTTTCGTTCTTGTAAATTAAGAAAAAAATGATATCATACAATAACGAACTTCAAATAATTACATCTTTAATAATTAAAACTGGGCCAACCAGTAAATGTTCTTGGACTGTAGTTTTCCCTTTGAAGAATGTTTGAATGAAATGAGCATTAAAACTTAGCTTGAATTTTGTAGACTACAATATGTTTAAAAGATTTGTCCTTAAACGAATCTATATAAATCTTTTGAAATCTGCAGGTGAAATAAAGCAAAAATAATAAAAAAAAATAATAACTATCACCGCATTCAAACAAAAAACATATTTTGAACTGCATTTGTAATTAATTTACAAATAAAAAAAAATTGTATATTATTTTTGCATTTTCTAATTTGGCACTCTGAACAGCTTGTATTGTGGTCCCCCGTCCCCAATATAATAAAGAGAGAGAGCTAAATAATAAAAAAAAACACCTTAGGCCCCGATATAAGGCAATGATAATTTTGCACACTTGTTGGGTGTGTGCAAGTGCAAAGGGCGCCAGTTTACCTCAGGGCTAAATGTGAAATTTCATTTTTCTTATATAACGTACATTTTTGAAAAGTCTAGTTGTTTATTTATTCATGCACATGTTTAAGGATGGAAGTGGAGTTGGAATTAAATAAAATGTTTTGTAATGTTGAATATACTTTTATAAATAATGTACTTATGTTGAAATATACTCGTATAAAAGAATATGAAAGCTAGTCTCGTTATTTAATAAAAATCTATGTTGTATCAAATATTTTATCGGGCACGATAAGCGGACTTTACCGAGAACAAAGCGAATATTTGAATAAAATGAAAATATTATAGTAGGGTGAGTAGTCCAGCATAATTCAAAAATCGATACTTAATTATTAGCAGTATCGCAGGGGCACAAGGGTGCGAATGTAAACGCGACAGATTGTGGGTTCAATTCCTAATCGAGGAATTGAATTATTAATTATTTTCGCTTCTTCGCTCTGATGTCGAGGCAAAACCGGCGTTGAGTTAAGCCACTCAGTACACAATGTCTCCAGAATCTGACGGAAAATTCGGACGGAGTGTCTTAATACAATGTGAAATTAAAAAAAAACCATTTAAATTAGGATTCATTACATACACAAGTATCATCAGAGAAAAAGAATATAAAAGAAAAAGATATAGAAATTTATTTATATGTAAAAATATATAATACAAGTATTTCCTCTTACGTAATGATAATTCTAAATACCTAATTATATTTGGGATGTGGAAATTTATAAAAATCTCCTTGCAAAGATGCCAACGGCATAAATAAGTTAAAAGAAGCGTATAAGAATTACGTTTTCGGCTAGATGAGAACGTATGGCTTAGCAATCAGAGCGCTAGGGCGGTTTCCAAGAGACTTGGGTACTAATCCCGCTACGTTAGAAATTATGCACGTGGCTAAAATAGTATCATACAAAAAAATAATAATGCAACTTTCTCATAATACACTACAATAATATTAAATAAATATTCATTAAGTTCGGTGTCTAGTTAAATTAATATCATAAACACGATACACTCTCACACAATACCAATTAAAATTCAATAAATGCCTTAAAAAGATGAAAATATACGCGTGGAAAAGTTGTCAGTACGTATTAGGTTTATATTGTCCAGTTCACTGTGTGTCAGGTGTCATGTCATGAGCTGGGGGAGCCCGGCCGTCGTACTATGCAGATACCTGGAGCCGCCCTGGTACATAATGTGTGTAAAAGTGATTCCTGTTCGGTAGTTTAGAGTGTAACGCCGCGTCGATGCTGTCGGACGTGCCCCGCTCGCTGACGGTACCTCGCGACGATCTACAGGTGCGACATCGGTGGTGCACTTATCTCGTTAATAATCTGTTGATAATAAATTTGTTCATAGATTTGATTATAAGAAAAATACGTATCTGATCGTTTGTTCTTCAATTTAAATTTAGTTTAAAACTATCGCATTAGGATTATTATCTATAAACTGTAGATATATTAAGTGACTATTTGAATGTGAACTAATTCCATATTTAAAACTTAAATATAGTGTTTTTTTTTAATTATTATTATAGATAGTGATTAAGTATTTGTAAATTTAATATAGCAAAATTTTATCCGTATAACTAAGTGTATAAAAATAACTTTGTTCACCAATTCTAAAATTAAACGTTTACCTTTCTTTTGTGTGATGACTATCGAAGTGCAAGACCTTGTGTTTTACTTACAAAAGAGGAAGGGAACATAAATTTGTGTGTTTGTTTGTGTATAAAAATCAGTGAGAAACATTCAGTGAGAAGAGGTACTTAGCTCAAATCAAGTTACAGTAAGCTCTACTTGTCTCGTCTTGTCTCATCGCGATCACCGAAGGATATAAGTATTAAAAGATTTTTTTAAATATTTTTTTATTTGTTTAGTTTATTTTATTATATACATTGCATTATATGCCAATCGTGGCGCAGGGGCTCAAAATGTGACTGTAAAATAGACTGATTGTGGTTTCGATCCCCACTCGAGGAAAAAAAATATTTATTTACATTTATATTTTCATTTCTTCGCTCTAGGCAAAGGGCGGCGTTGAGTTTCGCCACTCAACACGCAATGCCTCCATAATTGGGCGTAAAGTCAGAAACGGAGTGTCTTAACACTAGGTTCCCTCTGCCTACCCTGCTGTGTGCGGAATACAGCATGAATCTCATTTATACTATTTTATTATGTACCTATGTGCTCTGCCTTAGTATTAATATTATTTTATTAATTCTATACCTTTGATATTTATAAGTTTATTTTAATACTCTACTTGTGAGCATTAGCGATTTACGATTAAAATATCACTTAAAAAACATTTTTAAATAAATAATTAAATATTAAACATATGAATCCATAAAGTTATTAAATATTATCTTAAGCTGTTAGCCATTTTATTCTTGTAAAATTTAATCTGATTTAAAATTGCAGTATTCGTTCGCGACACATTGTTACATTTTACCTTTTAATTAACGGTAGAAATAAACGACAAGGCAAACTTGAGTAAATATGTCAACAATTTATTTTCTAAATTTAAACTGTTTTCCATACAACTGTGCGAAGGCACAAGCCAATGCGAATGCTCAATATTTTCCTAATATTTTCGTGATATTATCATATTGCGGTAGAGCTACCAGCCATTTAGGTTTAGTGGTTTACCATTAAACCCTTACGTGTACCGAGGTTTACATAATCGATTAATATGATAAAGTGATGTTTTTATTTTAATTTATTTAATATTACTATTTATATTTAGAGATCTGTGGTTGAAAATATTTTAGTTTTAAGATATTTTTAATCTAGTTTCACTTAAATACATTCTCAGGCTACTTTTACATGGGTAAGACTTTGGACACAACACGAAAACGTTCGCTCGGCGTAAAAACAGTATTTCCCCGATAGTTCTCGGTTATGATGGACTATTAATAACATAAAAAATTAAATGTCTGCATTACTTACATGTATATATTAATAATATACTTTATATATCTAGATATAATCTAAAATATATTGGCTTTGAATATCTTATGGCTTAGCAAACTAAATCAAAGCCAAGACGCAACACCTAAGTTACATAAACTCTTAGTATCCGTATAAACCTTTCTATAATATGTAATCCTCGAGACTTGGAGAACTTAAAATCACACCACACACGCCACACTCTCGTTTGAAATGTCAAAATGTACTTCATATTTAGTTTTTTTTTTTGTTTTTACGACGACGCTTGAAACTACAAACATGATCCTTAAGAAAATTGTACCTCACAGAAAAACAGAAATAAGCGAGTGCTCTCGTTGAAACACTATAAGCACTTTTCAAAGAAAAATATATTTAAAAAAAACATAAGAGGATTTATTCATATATTCATATTAATAGAAGCCCAAATCAATAACGAACCTGTTCTGTGAACGGATCATCTACGTATAGTGAACAATTTCACTCAATGTAGGTAGGTATTGCGTCCAGTTTGGGGGAGTTTTTTAAATGCGTACGGACGGATCGACGGACGGTGCACTGACGTCCGTCTACGCAAATATTATTTACATTGTCAGTATATGTGTCTATTCATGTATTGTGAAAGCTGTATTGGTAATGTTATGTAATATTAAATTAGTTTTATATTTGTATTAAGATGTAAACTAAATAATATAGATATTATTATACTAGGCCAGTCGTGACCCAAGGGCACTAAGATCGACTGGTTGTGAGTTCGATCCCCGCTCTAGGAAAAAAATTCTTCGCTCTGGTGTCGAGGCAAAGCACGGCTTTGAGTACCGCCACTCAACACGCAATGTCTCCAGAACTCGGTGGAAATGGGGAATGAAGTGTCTTAACACTAGGTTCCCTCTGTCTATCCTGTTGTGTGCAGTATACAGCGTGAAACTGAAAAAAGAAATATCCTACAGTCTTTCGAACAAAATGTCAAATATATATATATTCGTCTTTGTCACGTCACGTTCTCAATTAATATTTTTTTCTTATTTTCTTAATATACGAAATTGGTTTAGATATTAATTTATAAAATTGCATTTTTTTTTATAATGATATTTATCGAACTTTTGAACTACTACAAATTATATAATTAAGAATCTCATATTACCCTTACATATTAAATATGTAACCGTATTATTAATGTATTCTCTCTTCATTTTTATGCTCAAGTAACTCTTTCACTTAGCGGGGTATTCAAAGAAAATATAATGTTAGGACACTCTCCATTCCAATCTATGACCGTTACGATAAAACCCAGGGGTAATATTAGTAAATAGAAGCAACACCTATATTAATCATTCACATCTATTCGTACATCTAAATAAATTAAAAACCACAATTATCTGTGCCAATTTAAAATATGACGAAATAATAATTTTATATATTACGATATATATCGCTTTTGTGCATATATTGATTTCTTATCACTTCCCACGTAACTGGCTCGTTTGAGTCATTAGTATTGCTACTTTGCTATTATTATGGGAAGACGTTCTCGCTAGCTTCGAAGCAATTATTGAAGCTGCGTGGAGATGTAAAAAGGTGTGACTGGAAATTGAATATATTTTTAATTTAAAAAAATAAAGTACAACAGTTTCCTTTATGAGGCTGTGGCCGAGGGGCACAAGGTTGTGGGTTCGATCCCCACTTGAGGACATGAAATATTAACTTAAATTTATATTCTTATTTCTTCGCTCTGGTATCGAGGCAAAGTGAGTGCCAAGTCTCCAAAATTCGGCGGAAACGGAACGGAGTGTCTTACTTAACAATAGGTTCCCTCTGCCTACCCTGCTGTGTGCGGGATACATTACATTACATACTTTTTTATTTACTAAAAGTTTTTACAACATAAGTGTCTAAACACTCTCATTGTTCTATAATAATTTCTAATTCCTTGTTACTAGAAGGGTGTCAAAGCAACAATCTGCATCGGGCACTTGTTGCTAGTCTGTAGTTATTGGTTGTGTCTGAGGAGCAATAAGCCAGCTTTTCAGCACTTAAAGGCTATTATTATGCTGAGAAATAATATTTAAAACATTTTAATTGGAAAAAAAATCTAGTTGAAACATTGTAAATTGACTAAATATCATAACTTGTTTCACAAATAAATGCGTATATATGCGTATGTGACATTCCTTATGTCTTATCATATAATATTTGAATAAAAATTTAATAATCATTTCGAACTGCAAATTTAATATAATAAAATACATAACATACTGAAACACGCCGAGTGTTTCTTCTGGAAACGAAGTGAGGAAAGGTGCCTATTATCCGCATATTTCCTGGAAATGGTCCTTTAACGGAGTAATATTTCTATAACTATTGCAATTCTCAGAAGGTGTGGAATGGAAATCTTTATACATAAGCTTTACATATATTTGCAAATGTATTTTATAACGGTAATATTGTACAATTAGTTCGTATACCAATGCTAATTAAGTAACATTATTAACCTACACGTTTCAAATTATTATTAAATCATAATAATCCATTATTAAAATGTGGAGATGATGCTTGAAAATGAAACTTTACTGTATAATAAATGGCAGTTTACATTTTCATTTTGTATCCAGTTTCATAAATGCCTAAATTGAGTGCAATTCGAAAAATCGTTATATCTTTTTGTTGTTGTTTGTATTGTAGCTTCGTTCTGAAGTGCTCGTGCACTTTTATTTTAGACATGCTAACGATTTGTACTTGTGTCAAAGCTTTGATTAAGAGTGATCCTACATTCACTTTGAGATTATGATTATATTATGGGATTTTGCGCTAAATTTATTTTAGTGTTTCATGTCTCTACTTATTTCTTAAGTTACGCATTGAGAGTTGAAATGATATTAGCTATTGCAATATATTTTCAAATAATTGCAGAAACATGTGAAAGTTATATCGTATAATTATTTAATTTGTGTTTTATTTTTTTATTTTTCACAGCGTGGGCCGCGATGCCGCGCTGCTACATGGTGAAGAAGGATATCCAGCGTCTTGATGGCCCGCCCCCATGCAGCCCCACCGAGGCAAGTGTCGCCCCGCCTTGTTACAGCCCGACAGAAGACTCTGCGGTCACAGGTAATCATTTTTAAAGTAGTTTATCCATTTTTCGCTTGGCAGTTCGACAGAGAAAATCTAGTTACACGACATTCCGTTTTCCATTTTCCGTCGCAGTTGTAAAATTTAACGCTTTTATATATCTGGAGCGAACCCGCAACCAGTGTGTGTACAGCCAAACGCTGTTTCACTGCACCACTAATGCCTCATATTTTATCATATTTCAATTACAGCTTTTCTTCCGTTGTAGTATAAATAACCAGGTTGCCCTGCTCGGAATGGTAAGGTCATAACATCACACAATCCACTTAAAGTAGCTGACCCGCGCGAATGCTACTCATTATATCTTAAAGCAGCAAATGATAGCGATATTTTTTTTTTATTTTACGCAGAAAAGCAATTTCTGCGCGTTTTTTCTAAACTATTACCATCTAACTCGGTTGGCCTTTGACTATACAGTATTAAAGATACTGGAGGAAGGTCACGTAAAAAGCATGAGGACCCACCGGAGGGCATGTATGAAGAGGTTGATGATAGAGGACGAGGCGAAAGAGTATGTACAGACCGTAGCGTTTGGCGCTCCCTCCAAAATAACAATCACTGCCTATTGATAGTTAAAATAAAGTAATAACATCGACAAAAGGCGAATTATTTCTAAAAATAGAGAAATGCCTGGCGCGGCGGCTACAAGCGGCGTCAGTGAGTCATACTTACTTTGAGTTTACTCACTTCCTCCGCACTTGCTGACAGTACTTAAAGAAAGCTGACGAGGAAATGGAAGATATCGAATCTTTACACTCCTACAGACTGCCGATCACATCCACTATTTAAAAAAAATATAGCCGCGAATACAAAAACACAGTCTCAATTTCTTGGTTCGCGATACTGATAACGCGAATGCGGACACCGTAAATGAGAAAGTTTTATTGTATTATATCAGGTTCAACCTGTATCCCACACACAGCAGGGTACTCGAGGGAACCTAGTGTTAAGACACTTCGTTCACGATTTTCCGATATATTTTGCAGGCATTGCGTGTAGAGTGGCGCAACTTAACGCTGCACTTTGCCTCGACATCAGAAACGGAGAAATGAAAATATAAAATTTAAATAAATATTTCATTTGCACGATTGGGACTCGAACCCACAACCAGTCAGTCAGCCAGTCAGCCAGTCAACCACACTTTGTGCCCCTGCGCCACTACTGGCCTCATATTATGTTTTTATACAATAATATAATAATAACTTTATTATATTTTTGTATTATGTATAGGGTATAATGAACCCACAAAGTTCACTGCTTAAATCTAAAATACACCGAAATGAAATTGATTAATCCCTTAAAAGGATCGTTGCACTTATACTTGTACGCGTACACCAGGTCCCGTCCGTAATCCTAGCCTACAAACAGTACATTAAGCCCGTTGTGCACCAGCCTATTGTAAACATTCAAAGAGAAGAGTGAGAGATAGAGAGATGTGTCTCCTAAAGCGATTATTTATCTTTTGTAGAATTCTTCACGAGAAATATTTTATTACGTATGTTGGACTGTCACAGATTTATGTCAGTATATACATATTTTTGTTATTTATTAAAAATGCTTAAACACCTTGCGTATTCATCCATAAGTTATTTTTAATTTATATACAGTGTGGAACAGCTAATGATAAAGCGTATCTGATGAGAGCTAGTTATTGTATTGTATACATTTTGATTTAGACTTCTTTGTTTTACTACAGGTTTTGGAAAATATTATTAAATAAAATAAATCAGCTTCACGCTGTATCCCGCACACAGCAGGGTAGGCAGAGGGAACCTTAGTGTTAAGATACTTCGTTCCGTTATTAATTTAACATTATTAAAATAAAATAGTTTTTCGCCAAATTTCAAGCGTTTCGAGTGGCGGAATACAAAGCTGCGCTGTTCTAGTAACAAGATACTAGAACATTTCATTCTCCCGATTGGAAATCGAAACCACAACCGACGTCACAGTCACACGCGTGTACCACTGCGCCACGACGGCCTCTATTTAGTAATTTTCATATATTATATCATTGTGATGAATAAATATTCAAATTTTACACCGTGTACTCATGTTAGTGCAGCTCACTCACTGTTTATACGTGCTACATAAGCTACACCACCGTTCCGCGATTTAGTGTTAAAGTATACATACATAACGAACAACATCCTGTGACTGGTGAAGTAAAATAAATAAGATTCTCAATAATTACCAGTAAAAATATGACATAATTTTTTTTAGGAGTTTCAATATCCTTTAATATACTTTATATTATAATATTATAAATGTGAGAGTTTATGAGGATGGATGTTCGTTTGACTTTCACACAAAAACTATTGAACGTATTTAAATCAAATTTTATAGAAACGTAGCGTATACATGAGAATAACACATAGGTTATTGTTGAATAGCTACAGAGAGAGATATATAACCTAATATTATTTCACTGAAGTCTTATAAATGTATATGAAATCATTGAAAAGTACTCGCTCTAACAAATTTGCAATACCTATACCAATACCAATATTGCCGCACCCTCTAAAATATAATAGTAAACTCAATATGTTTCATTGTAATATCGCGTATAAGAGCCCAGTCGTGGCCCAGGGACGCAAACGTATACGTAGGGACTGTAAACGTGACAGGTTTTGGGTTCGATTCTCATTTAAGGCAAAGAAATGTTTAATATCTTTTTGATCTAGTCTCGGGGTAAAGCGCGACATTGAGTTTCCTCCACTCAACAGGCAATGCCTCCAGAATTTGGCGGAAAGTGGAGAGCGGAGACTTTACACTAGACGCCTTCTTCCTACCCTGCTAAATGAAGTGTGTAATATCTCGTATATTGCCGTTATTTTATACGTACATGTAGATATAGGTTACAGATAAGAGTACAAATACGAGAGGTATGTGTATTTGGATGTTGAATGGATACATAATTAAAACTGGCCGTGTACGCTTGTTACGGCCACCCCCGCCGCGGGCCACCGTCGGGCGACCGTGTCGGGGCTCGGGGCAGCGAGAGCAGTCGATCAAATTAGAATTCACCTTAATTACGCCTCAAATGCTGTTTATAATATGTCCACGTTATTGACTTTGTCATTTCGCGTTTAGATCGTGATGTGACATACAAATGGAATAAATAAACAAATTATTAAACAAAATCATTCGTGATATAATAAATTATAATTGAATCTATTGAAAGATATCTATTGTTGAATTTTTAGCGAAATTTTTCGTACGTCATGCTTCAGCATGACTACTACTGACATTAACATACAACTTTGTTTTTCTGTATTTTATTTTGAGTTAAATAAAATATAAAAAAAAACATATAATACATTTGTTCAAATGAAAAGCTAGATTAGTATAGAAATCTTAGTAATTAGGCTTTCTATTATCTTTCATATATAGATAAATATCACAAATTATTGAATAAACATAAGGTCTTATAGATATTGTGATAAAATATATTAATGAACGAACTATTTCGATTCTCCAATAACAACATCAAATCGGCTTTGCTTCTCTAAAGGCTTGTTGTCTTATTGTAATATATTGCATATTTATCATGTTACGTACTTGAGTTTGCACGATTCAATAGAGGAGAAAGGAGTGTCACCCCTTTCGCTTCCCTCTCTGCTGCGACCTCGGGCGGGGGGCCGTCGATCCTCTTACGTTCATGGTGTTTCAAATCAAAGCGTATAAAATACAACGTTTCAAATAACTTTCCAATTTAATAGTTTATTGTAAATATTTTAATATTTAAATACTCTCTCTTATTAAGCAGCCAATATAAGTAAATTCATAATGATAGATCGCTTACGGAAATAAATGAATAATTCAATTAATCTTTTGAGACCAGTCGTGGCGCAGCGGCACGAAGTGTGACTGTAAAACCGATTGGTTGTGGGTTCGATCCCCAATCGAGGAGATGAAATATTTACTTTAAATTTTTAATTTCATTTCTTCTGTCGAGGCTAAACGCGGCGTTGAGTTCTGCCACTCAACACGCAATACCTCCAGAATTGAGCAGAAAATGGGGAACGGAGTGTCTTAACACTAGATGCCCTCTGCCTACCCGTGCCGTGTGCGGAATACAGCGTGAAGCTGATTAATTAATCTTTACTGTTGATGTATTTTATTTCAAATGTACCTACAGAAATGTCGTTTTTCATTTAGCTCACTGGAAATGGGATGAATATTTTTCTGCCAGTAAACATATTTTCCTGAGAATGCAAATAAATCTTACTCGGAAGTCCAGTTATCCTATGCTTCATAGAAAATATTAAATTTATTCTCGTATAAATTCTGCAATTGTTATGTTTTTTACATATACGTATATATTCCATCGGCGATCCGCTCGCGACTTCGTCCGCTTGAACTATCAAATTATTTATTAACTAATCTCATTTTTTTCCCGTTCTAATCACAATCATGTCGAACCAAATATTTTATATTGGTTTATATTTTTGTTTATTTTATGAACCATTTTAAATAAAATAAAGACTAAATGGTAAGAGAAATTTGGTGAAATATGATAATGACTTTAAATCTCTTTGTCTCTTAGTCTTAACACTAATCTCCCTCTGCCAGCCGCTGTGATCGGGAAAACTACCCTCAATAGTGGTTTAAAACAGCAATAAAAAAATCGCAATTTTTCTAGGGCCGTCGAAATTAAAAAAAATAATTCTGCATATATTATTTATTTTGAATATAATTGTTGCAAAATATTACGTACTACCATACATACCATTGCATATAGTTCCAAAGTTGGAGATATTGAAGTTTTCAGTTAGTTGCAGTGGCAACAGTACGTGCACATATGTGACTATAAGTTATCATAATAGTTTACGTTTAATACAAAGTTTTTTCTAATTATGTACGCAAATAACTCAATCAATTAGTTGTAGATATTACTATTACTACTACTTATTTTTTTACTTCCGAGATCCCGCTATATCCCGCACGTAGCTGCGTAGGCAGATGGCACCTAGAAACCTAGTGTTAAGACACTTTGTTCCCTATTAAGACACGTCCCTTTCTCACTTTCACTCACACTTCACACTTGAACACGCGTCAACAATATCGAGTTAGCCTCCTTAATAATAATTTCAATAATTTTTTCTAAATTTTCTAATAAGCCGTGGAAATAAAACAAATATATCCGCAAAAAATTTTATATTCGTAGCACTTTAACTTATGCTCGTAGCACTCTAACTTATAGAGGCAAGTGTGACTCCAAAATCGACTGGTTGTGGGTTCGATTCCCACTCAGGCAGATATATTTTTTAAAATTTATATTTCCATTTCTTCGCTCTGTTGTCGAGGCAAAGCGCGGCGTTGAGTTCTGCTACTCAACACGTACTGCCTCCAGAATCCGGCAGAAAATGAGGAACAGGAGAGTCTTAACACCAGGTTCCCTCTGCCTACTCTGCTGTGTGTGGGATACAGCGTGAACATGTTTTTTTTTAACTTATATTATACGCCCATATTTTACAGCCGCTTTGCCCGCACATGCTCGTGTTCTTCCCTCCCTACCTTCACAATGACTCTAAACTCTAGAGAGTATTCTCGGAGTAAGATTGTCGCTATTTATAACCTGTAGTAGCCACAGTAGTTAAAGTGGAACGAATAACAAAGCTTCAAGAGAACTAGTCTTGATCACTAGCACAGCGGCTACCATCAGAGGAAACTTCCGATAAGTCATCGAGATAATTTATTAGTTGCTAAATTTTTGCTTAACAGAGTGGACTGCTTATACAGATTGAATATAAAAAAATAATCTCTTTAGAATTTATACATTTTTGTAGATGTGTGAAATACTATATTCTATTCATCTATGAGAGACATTTGTAATATTCAAAAATAATGCTTTATTAAAATTGATCTATCTTAGCAATTGCGTATAAATAAAATTAAAGTGTATTTCTGTGACAGTATGTAATAAATGAATGAATAAAATATTCATGGCAATACAAATAAATGACATAGTTAATTATGAATAGTACAATCTATATATGTTTAAGTATTAAGTATTAAGATTAGTTCATGTATTGTCGGCCCGAGTGTCGCAACTGTCATTTTATATACATGTATATGGTAGGTGAGTACTGGCGGAAGGCAGCGGTCGAGTCAAACTATTAAGTACTACGGTACTAATAAATAAATATGGTGTACTGGACAACTCGTATCGAATATATGATAAATATAATATAATAATTCGACAATATAATGGCACGATCTTTAACGTTCGAATTTCTTATGAAATCAAAATATGCGTAGACGCGACACATATTGTGGATCAAAGTAGCTTTGACCAATATACAACATTGAATGTTGCTTGACGTCGCGGAGGCTGACGTGATGGGCTTATGCGAACTGTTATAACGACATTAACTAAGTTTATCGTGACTGATGGCGTCTTGCAGTGCGCTCGCTATATGTAAACTATATTTGTATGACGTTAGTCGTTGACATATTGTGATTTTACGACCGACACTGTGGTTCTACGAATCTAATATTAGTAAGTATGTGATGCTATTTTATGTTCCAGATACGGTGTATGTAGTAGCGTCCGCCCGTCTCATACAGGTGTGTGGTGCTATTTTATGTCCTGGAACTCTAGTGTATGTAATATCCGCCTATGGTTGTGATATCTTGTTCGAACGTATAAAATACTCGAAACACGACTGTGAGGTGTGTGCCGTGCGTTTATTTAACATATGGGAAATTCACGTTTTAGAGTTGGGGCGGTTCTCTTGCGCTTTCTTCCTTTCATTATAACTAACTAACATGTATTTATATTAAAGAGGAAGATAGGACACGTTCTTGGCTTTTCTTCAGAAGAGCTTTGTGTTATGAAAAAGTAATATTGTCGAGGTTCAGTTATTTAAATAATCAAGGCTATATCTTATTAGATCGATATTTTCTGATAGCATTATATAAAACTATATATAAATTTCTTAACACAACAGAGTTAAGAAAAACCAATGAATCTCTAAAAGAATTTGGGTTACTCACGATCACAACAATTAAAAGTCCTAACCACTACACACATCAATAGTCAAAGCATTATTCATTTAATAATATCTTTAAGGTATTCAGGGAATCAGTTACAATTTGATTATTTACACGATAGTAATACACAAACAAAAGATTTTAAATTTTTTGACTGTCTGTCCGTACTAATCTCCAAAATTTTTATGAGACTCTTCAGTAAAATATAGAATGAGTTGTGGAGCAACTTCTAGTTAAATTTTTATCAGGGTACTTCGTAACTCAGGACTTACTCGAGAAAAACTGCATTTGAGTTGCGAGCATATTTGCCGCCTGCCTAGATATTATATCGTTAGCGTATTTATGCTGAAAGCTCTAAAGAAACTTCCCAATTAGTCAACAGAGTACAACGTGGGCTTTATCCGACTCCAGTGATGATTTTGTGCGGTGTTGCTAGATAGATATGAGGGAGTGACTGCGCCATATTTTTGTGCAAAAAGTATTATTATTGAGAAAGTAGTTAAAATCCTGTAACAATACCATGTTCAATAACCAAAAATGGTTATTTCAGCAAGACTCTACGCCGGCTTGATTAGGAGCAATATTCCGGACTTCATCAGACATGAAGACTGGGCGTCATTGAGCCCTTAGATCTTAATCCACTGGATTATGAGGTCTAAATGCCGTGATAATTTGAAGTCCCTAAAACCATCCATACGATTGGATGTGTAGTATTTTCCCATATAGAGAGTGCGTGCTATTAACAATTACCAGCCTCAACGTTTAATGGATTGTATCGCAGCCAATGGAGACTACCTCGAATAAGCTTTATATGTTTTTAATGGTTTCATATTTATGTATTCAACAAATACACTGTAATAGTAATAAACAATAGTAACAATATTTATTAGTACCAAGATAACAAGACTAAGTACTTATATAATTTAATATTTCACTGTAACAAAATTCATAAATGTACATATCAACAAGTGAATCAACAAAAGAGGTATTATTAACAATTTTAGACGACGTTTACGTTACGAGCAATATCAACCAGTTTTGTTGCGAAATTTTGAGATATTTTGAGAGCTAACAACGAAGCCTAATAGCCAACGTGCCAGACAGACACTACACAAGCCACTGGTCCGGGCCGTATTCAATGCTCACTTTGTGTACCTCAATGAGCCCCGGCTGAGGTAGATCCCGTGGATGGTTTACGTGTGGCTATTATTAAATTTATATATTCTGCTTTCGAATATCAATCGTTAAACACATTAATAACCTAAGTACGTTAGTATATTAAATTCATATAATATATGAAAGAAAAGATGCCTAGTGTTAAGACACTCCGCTCTTTACCTTCTGCCGTATTCAGGAGGCAATCAGTTTTAAATGGCGGAACTCGATCCCACGCTTTGCTTCGACACCAAATGAAAATATTAAATATTTAATTTCCTCGTTGGACTCGAACTCACAACCTGTCGCTCTTAAAGTTACACGCATATCCCCCTGTGCCACGACTCGCCTCTATAAAATCAGGAGCACTCGTATTTATATTACTATTATCAATTTATAAAACTTACTTGAAACAACTTTTCCTTCTTCGTTTACTTAGTTGCGCACTTATAAATATAAAGTATCTCATTTAAATCAGGAAAGTTCATAAATATTATAAATCGTGTTTCTAGTTATTAATAAAAAATGTAGTCTAAACTATTTACTTAATTAAATTTAATTACTCAAAAAATACTTATTTATTTAGAAAAGCATATATTACCATATTATTTGAAACAGACGCAAATTTGTTCCTCTGTGTAAGGGAAACTAAAGAATCGAATCGAAATTGCAACTTATTTCTAGTATAATATTGATACTGATCAACTACGTTGAATTTCAAAATAAACCTAACCAAATAATATTTTTTATAATATGATTTGCTACAGATACCTACGTAAACAACATTAAAACGTTGCAATGACCAATTTAATGAAATACGCTAAGCCTCCAGAATACACTCATGTTATTCATCATTAAATTTTAATATAGTAAGCTTTTACAAGAGGCAATCCTCTTATCGAAATAATTTTATGATATAGTTTTAAGTTTCATTACGAACTAAATGTATTTCCGCATTAATATTATTTCAATGTTCGCTGTGCAATCCTGTTAAACCACATATTGAGTTATTATACGTTCCATTTAAAGTACATTTTCGAACACCATCATAATTTTATATGACTAAAAACACCTCATCCAGAACGCGTTGCTATACATTCATTGGAAGAGAAGAGACGAGAAATTGTCACTTTGTGAACATTTGTCTTAAAAGCTTCTCTTCGTCGGGCTTTCTTTTTTTTAATTACCCTTTTGCAACTTTACTTACCACAAACTGTTGACTTTTCGGGCTCCGTAGCTTTTACGAAATAAAGAAATCATCCTGTCTGACTGTCGAGAGACATTATCTCAAGAACGCTTGTAGATATCAAGTTGAAATTCAAACCGTATACAACAACACAAAATTTCCCACAAAATTTCATACTAAAGCCGCTAGTACCAGTTCCCTCTCATCATCAGATGAGTTGAGTGTCGTATCAACCTTTTTTTGCCGACAAATGCATTTATGCCGACCATCCGAGCGTTAGACAATTATGCCCTACGAACGAATGGTACTGTGGGACTCATCAAAGGAAAACCTGATACTACCCACTAAAACCCAGTGGAAACCCTCTCCACCAAAATGAGACGCCGCAGGATCGCTTGCGCATACAACTACGACGCCTCAGTGGAAGGCCCGCCTATTGCGAGGCACCGTCACCTTCAGGGTGCCCTGGGTGACGTATTAACCTCACTCACTCAGGCTAAGCTAAACTTGAATCTAAGTAAAAACTCGAAATCTCCAATTTCTGTACGGAACTTTCGTTGGGCGAGTCCGACTCGCGTTTGTCCGGTTTTTGTTCATAGCAGAGACAAAGGGAACCTCATGTTTAGACACTCCGCTACCCAATTTCCGCCGAATTTTTGAGGCGTTTCGTGTTGAATGGCGGAAATCAACACTGCGCTTTCGCCCTGGTGCGAGAGCTTTTGCCTTGATAAAATAGTTATAAATATTATAATCTACGAACTTAGGCTTTTACGTTTACGTGTAATCTTTTTTTATGGGTCAGGTCTTTTTAGATATAAAACTAATGTCAGTGTATCCAAATATTGAATAAAAAGGGAAAAAAATGCTGTATATACTATAATAATTTCACTAAAAGTGATTACGACACAACACGAACATTGCTAGTAAATATGGATATTGTTATTTGTCTGCGTTCGTAACATACGAGTAGTTTGTTTAAATACTACGGGAATTTAAACATCTGTTAGTAAATCCTCATTGCCTTGTTTGCAAATATATATAAGTTACTTAATGGATGTGATGTCAATGTAAACTTTTCATTTATATTGCTACCAGAGACTCGCGAGCGGCTTCGTTTGGTTAAACTTTTTTTTATTTTTTTATTATAAACAAAGGATAATACTATATATATGTATATAATATTAAATCTCTTTAAATACCTATAATAATATGGTTACAAAAAACTTATATGCACACTTATAATATTTATATTATACGATGATATGTTTGAAATTTGAAGAAAATTTAATTATAAAAAGCCCAGGATGCAAAGTCTAATTTGATTTATAACTGAGATTTATAAAAAGGCCACATTTCTGTACATAAGGAGCTTACTTCGGATTTGAAAAATAAAAAAAAAATATTGAGAGTTGAAGAATATTATTAATGAATGCTTTAAAATATTTAATGGAGAGTAACGCTTTCAAACTCAGTATGTTACTATCCTAATATTATATTTTTATCATCAATTCACCTCGACATGAATAATAAGTGCTATGTTCAATTAAATAATAGGATGTATTTCTTATCACAAAACAAAAGAAGTCCATGTATGGCATTGACCGCGCGAACTCTACACGACGTGAATAACATTTTGCTTCATTCAACGCTATCCAATCGGTATAGGTTTTTTCAAGACATCAAAGGAATTTACATCGCACCGATATTTGATTTTTGATTCATTTTGACGCAGTGTCAATATTTGTGTGTACTGGTTAGAATTGATAGCCGGCAGCGCTCAGTGCTTAACTATGAAATCACGTACCTATATATAACAAACTTTATTTCTATAATTATAAATAATTTAAACTTAAATAAAAAATATAGACAAAATAAATAATAAATTCACAAATTACAAATAATAGAATCTAAATAATGTGATGGAAACTAGATTATATGGTCATTCCATGAAAACGTAGCTCCAAAGGCAACCTATCGTTAACACAAAGCCGTATGACAAACGCCCCACCAAATCAACGTGGGTTTCTGCTTCACTGAGAGGCACAGGTTAGGAAACTTAATTGGATCGTACATGTGAGCAGTCACCCGCTGATACTAAGATACCATCATCAATCATTTACCGGTACTACTAAATGATAGGATTATGCTTGAGTGACCGAGCTTAACCGCCTGCGGCAACGCTTTGAGGTGCTGAGAACTGCTACGTGTACACCGATTTATGTACGTACTTATTGTTCGGTTATATTACTGTAATTAAATTAGCTTCACGCTGTATCCCGCACACAGCAGGGTAGGCAGAGGGTTACCTAGTATTAGGACACTCCGTTGCCCACCGCCGAGTTCGGGAGGCATTGCGTGTTGAGTGGCGGAACACAACGCCGCGCTTTGTCTTGAAACCAGAGTGAAGAAAAGAAAATATAAATGCATATTTGACTTCCTCGAGCGGGTATCGAAACCACAACAAGTGGATTTTACAGTCACACTTTGTGCCCCTGCGCCACGACTGGCCTAGTATATATTCTCAATTCTATTTAACTATACAGAGTGACTGGTCGATAGATAGACAAACTGATATAGGTGATAGAGGAGATCATTTGCAACATTTGTTACAGAATATAACGTGATTAAAAATTTTCTTTAAGATATTTGAAATAAAAAAAATACAATAAAACGCTCGAAAAAAAATATTAACCGAATTTTACGAAATTGGAGATAAATTGCATTATATCTTAAGAATTACTAATTAAAATCACGTATTTGATATCAGTCGATAGATGACAAAATTAGGATGTTTTTAAAATGAAAGAACCAATTTTTTTAGGTATAAATTTTTGAAAAAACATCTATTTTAAATTATGGCTTCTGGCAAAATTTTACATTTTCAAACTTTGTCACCCAATAAATAAAATACTACAACATTCCGGCGGCTTCTATAATTAAATAAGGCGTACATCAGAATAGGCCAAAACGCACGCAACATATTTTTTTACTGTGCACACATGGCATTTAGATATTGTTTTTTTTTAATTGCGAATGTTTCGGAAACGGTAAAATTTCAGGCTTTGCTATATGGGATAAAAATAGTTGAAAATGACCTCCACTATCACATGTATAAGTTTGTCTTTTAATCGCCCAATCATAGATATCTATATTTATAAAACCTTACCTATTCGGAGAAATCGATTATTTTCATTTGGAGACAAGACGAAATACGGCTTTGAGTTCTGCCACTTAACACGCAAAATTCTGTGTACGGTACAGGGGTACAGGGTGTCTTCACATTAGTTTCCCTTTGCCTACCCTGCTATATACGGGATACAGTGTGAACCTATATTACTATTTTATTATGAACTATCTCGCAGGAACTCCATGATTTTGGCTGATTAAGAAAAATGTATATTTGTGAAAGTAACAAGTTCATTTACAAGAGTAATTCGTTTTTAATTTTTTTAATTTAAAAGTTTTTTTTAATATAAAGTATTTAAAATCTCCTTAATAATTTCACATTGATTTTGCACTATCCGTATTATTTATTGATTTAACCATAAATAAAAAAATAACCTTAATTTTGGGCTTCACCGCAGTCGGGTAAAAAATAAACTAAACCGAAAGTTTTTATAGATTATAATTTCAAAAGCGTAGACAGACGTGCTACGCGGCCGAGCTTAATGTACATATTTTATTGCAATCATCCACATATAACATTCATCTCCGTAAATGGTTTTCCAAATGCTTTTCTTTTTCCACTACAGTCTACATAATTGCTAAAATACTTACTAAATCCGATTGAGGCCGGTCAGAGGCACAAAGTGTGACTGTAAAATCAACTGGTTGTGGGTTCGATCTCCTCTCGAAGAAGTGAGATATTTATTTACATTTATATTTTGGGGCCTGTCGTGGCGCAGTGGCACAAAGTGTGACTGTAAAATCGACTGGTTGTGGGTTCGATTCCCACTCGAGGAGATGAAATATTTACTTAAATTTATATTTTCATTTCTTCGCTCTGGTGTCGAGGCAAAGCGCGGCGTTGAGTTCTGCCACTCAACACGCAATGCCTCCGAAATTCGGCAGAAAGTGGGGAACAGAGTGTCTTAACACTAGGTTCCCTCTGCCCTACCCTGCTGTGTGCGGGATACAGCGTGAAGCTAATTTATTTTATTTATATTTTTATTTCTTCGCTCTGGTGTCGAGTCAAAGCGCGGCGTTGAGTTCCGTCTCTCATCACGCAATTCCTCCAGAATCCAGCGAAAGTGGGTAACAGAGTGTCCTAACACTAAGTTCCCTCTGCCTGTCCTGCTGTGTGCAGTTTTTTTTTACTTTTTAAAACATCATAATGCGATGTTGTTTACAATTACGTAAATAAAATCGATGCCCACTATCGGATAATTGGGAAATACAATACTTTATAGAATATTATTTTAGACAAACATATTTATTTTTCTCACTGTATAATAAATAATTAAAAAAAAAAGTAAGAGCTGTATATTCAATTGTACCTCTACACTAAAGTGGCTACAATTTTAATCTGTTTCCGTCTGAGCTACAGATATTTTTAAAAAAGTTATGATAACAATTTCACAATCACGTTATAGCAAAGCAAGTTCATGGCCACTTTGCTCGACAATACCATTCCATTGTCAGACCAACAAAACCTTGCCCGCGCCGTCTCTGATACTTCAAACACAGATCTACGAGTGTATCGAGAGAAAGCAGCTTATTCTTTCCACATTCTATTATTTGGTTGTTTTCATGATTTGTTGAAATCGTACGAAATTCTTATACGCTTGTTACAGCTACGCCCCCCGTAGCATCCCGCTACGTTAAAAATTTCATACGTTCTTCTTTCTTTCTGTCTTTCATACATTTTTAAAAAGTGTGGAATAACCCTTTAAAAATGTTCAAAACGTTTAATAAATAGCATTCTCTCTTGCCAAACGATAGTTCTATTCTATAAGCAATTATCTTTGGGTAGCGAAGATTTGTAAAATCTCCTTACAGAGGCATCTCTGTAAGGAGATTTTACAAATCTTAACAATAGAAATAAATTGCAACAAGCGTATAAGAATTTCGACGTAGCTGATGAGAACTTAAGGCTTAGTTAGTCAGAGCACTTGGTTTCCAAAGAGGCGCGGGTTCAAATCTCGCTACGTTCAAATTTTTATACGTTTTATTAATAAATATGTTTCCCTAGAATGTCTCATCATTTGAGCAACTATTATTAAATTAACCTTTACTTTCACTCATTCAACTTACCCATACCCTAATAAAAACTTTAGAGTATTATTTTAAAGGTTTAAAATAATGACATTCTTACAGACCCACCACCTAGGCCGGCTGAATCCGAACCGGCTGAATATGCAGAGCTCGAAAGTACGCCGGTGGCGGAGAGGTCGGCAGCGGATACGGAGGCGGCGCACGAGCTGCTCTCGCTCGCGCAAGGCCTGCCCCCGCTGCCGCCGGCCGCCGTCGTTACCGTGCTGCAACCTCCTGAGCCACCCATCGTGCCTGTCTACACCTACACTTTACAGCCCACTAACATCTTTATCATAACTGAAGAGCCACCCGAACCCATCTTCGCCATGCCCACAGTCGCCCCCCTGCCACAATTTGAATATACTATTGAACCTCAAGTAAGTTACCTCGCTTATCAACCAATCCCGGAACCACAAATCCAATTTGTCGAAACTATGCCAATTTCAATGCCAATGACGATGTCTATGCCCATGACGATGCCGCTCACTGTGCCCATCATCGAGACGCTTCCTCCGCCGCCACCCCCGCCATCGCCGCCCAAGACACTAAAACCGCCGAAGCCTCCCCGCCAGCCCAAACCTGCGATCATTAGATCACCGTTTCGTCCGAGACATAAACCGGACAGATATGACTGTAACGAGTGCGGGAAGTGCTACGCCACCTCGTCCAACCTCTCCCGTCACAAGCAAACACATCGGAGCCTCGACTCGAGTGACGCCAAACGCTGTGAAGATTGCGGGAAGGTGTATGTTTCCATGCCAGCGCTAGCGATGCATGTTCTTACGCACAGAATGGGCCACGTATGCGGTGTGTGCGGTAAGCAGTTTTCGCGACCGTGGCTTCTTCGCGGCCACCTGCGCTCACATACTGGCGAGAGACCATACGACTGTCCAGTGTCGGGCTGCGGCAAGGCATTCGCAGACCGTTCTAACCTCCGTGCTCATCTACAGACACATTCAACAGATAAAAATTTTCAATGCTCACGTTGTCACAAAGCTTTCGCTCTAAAGAGCTACCTTACGAAACACAAGGAGAGCTCGTGTCAGCGCTGTGTGAACCAGTGAAGGGACGAAGACGACGAAAAATGCAACGAAAAACTTCTCTATGAACTTCTTTACATCTTTATATTTGACAACAAAATATTATTAAGGCAAAATTTCGGCGGCGCAAAAAATGATAAGCAATAATTGTGTACCTAATATTAATACGGCTCTTTCTATAATGATTTAAGGAACATATTTTTCAGATTATTGAAATCCAGCTTCGACGGATTTAATCGTGTCAATTTATGGCAAGAGCCTGAGATGTTATTAACGTAATTTATTATACGTAGTAATTATTAATAATAGGATAAGCTAAAGTAAGCGCCACGCGAGCGGCGATACGACTTAGGTAGTAGCAACGGTGATACGTAGAGACTTAATGAAACCGTCGAGCTGTGGTACAAAGAGAGCAATAAAATAATGTGAGTAGAAGAGGACGATAGGAGCACGAGTAGCGTGCGTTGTGTAGTCACTAGTGAGTAGACCCGTGGAAGGACCAAACTGTTGCCTGGCACGCTTGGCCCGCGCCTCCCCCGCTATAACCTCTAGGTACACTTTCGTTCTTATAAGTTGAGGGCCAGTATTTAATTTGATCTGCTCCTTGCCTTTTGAAATGCTTGAACGAGGGATTTTTTTTTTCCTATTGTTTAATTTACAATAATCTTAAGTTTTTGAGTTAGCAAACTTTTGGCTTTTAGTATAATAGGGCGTAACGTCCCTATATTAAATGTTGTTTCTCACTTATGTATATTTGAATTATTAGACGCTTAGGAAATTATATCATTAGGAATTTTGACGTTTATTAAAAACTATAAAAAAACGTCAATAATATTAATAATTATTAATTTCATTCTCATTATTTTTTTCTGATTTTATCAGTTATTTGAACTGTAAGTTGTCATTTTTGCGAAATTTTATAATTTTAGGCCTATGGAAAATTTTCTAAAGATTTTATTTACTCAAAAAGATTACTATAGATTCAAAATTAAAAAAAATACTTAAATTCGTCATTTAAGTTTGCGAACCTATGAAGTCATTTGGTATGAAATGATCAACAAATAAAAAGTTTGTAATGAGTTTTGTCCATAAAAATAAAAAAGTTGTAAAAATTTACTATAAATTTTCATTTTTCGGATTTCCGGATAAAAGAAAATTTCATTATTTGCATTGTAAGTTCTCACTTGGTGTCAAATTTAATAACTGTTGGTTCACGGGGAGTACTCTATAGGTTTTGAATACACGGAGAATTTCGTACAAAATTCAGTAAAATTGTTTTTGCAGCATTTTTGTGCATGTATCTTTTGAATACTTTGAATACGTACACGTGAATATTTGATAGTATTTTCAATTTGACTTCTATACGATCTCGAGAAAAATGATCTTGACAGACCGACATTAAAGTGATCCAAAGAGAACCTTAACCTGCCTACCCTGTTGTATGCGGGATACGGCGTGAAGCTGATTAACTGGACGAATGCACCTAATAGATTATTTCTAAAAATGTAATCGAAACATTTTGTTCATTTTCATTTTGTTTGACAGAATTTGATTTCCTTCTGGCAAATACATAATAAATAATAATAAATATACTTTATTGCACATTTTAAAAAAACAAAACAACTTACAAACACATTTGTCTATGTACACATACATATTTTATAGTATACATAAAAAAATTATAATTTTGAAGCATTTAATACAATTAAGAACACCTATATATAATAATATATAGGTATGATCTAGCGTCCAATATAACGCTAGTTCAGTTTACCCGGAGCAGATCACTTTAAAAATAAAACTAGCTCTCAGCCTATAAAATAAGTGTATTTAAATAACTCAGCAATGACAATGAAAATTCCCCGAAAATGTTAATTATTTAGTTACCCTATATTTGCTCCATCAACTGAAGCAGTAGGTACTAGCAATAATATATTATTATATTAATATATTTACTTATTTTGTGAGCTTCGTTTCCTCTTTTGAGAAATGAGCGCACCAATTAAATAAATATATTCGAAATTGCCTTATTATTAAGTTACGTCGATCCAATTTTATGACCGTAAAACATTCACGACCGCCGTTTTCATTTGTTCAATGAATGTCAAAGCGGAATGCAGATTCGATTATTTGAACGCATTAAGTCAATTGTATTTGTTTGGGCGACGCTAACGTGTCCCTTTACTGGGTTATTATATCAATTTTCATATAATAAAATTATTTTAATATATCACCTGTGTGTAGATCTTAAGCTAATGTCGTAAAATTAATATAAATTAGATATAAAATAGGTTAATTCGTAATTATAACAACAATTATGAAAACTGGGTAAAATCACATCGATTGTTATTATATATTCGGTTAGGGTTCGTCTCTTTTGTTGTTTCTTTATCATTATAGATAACAAAAATGTATTTTGAAAAAAAGAGCATCTGCTGCATTAGCAAATAAAAAAAAAATAATTTTAAGGGATGTAAAAGTTTTTTAAGGAAAATATTTTTATAGGTACGTAGCATGTTCGAGTGTTGGAGTGATTGTGATGTTATTTCTGTAAACATTACTATATTGATAAGACAATTAGATTTATCATATATTTTAGTAGCAAATATCTGAACACGTTTCATTGTCATTCCTACATACACTGAGCCAAAGAAAAAAACACAAATATAAATACATATAAGTTGCTTACCAAAAAATAAAAAAAACAAAAAGCACAGCGTGATAACGTAGTATAATTATTATATAACATAACATTATTTAGATACTTAGACGCAAGTAAAGGCTTATACGAAACACGGTTGTAAAAACAGGACGGGGACTGAGAGGTTCTCTAGTCATAATTTATTGATAGCTTAAGGTTACACACGTGGTTGTTCAATACAAGATAACGATAACTCCAATGTACATTTTTTTTTATTGATATTTTAATTTACAACTTATATTAACACATTTAACATATGTTTTATATATACATATGTAAGCTTCAAAATAACATGGGCGTAAGAAAAAGGAGGGCCGGATCGTCTGTGCCCATCCCAGAATAGTCTGGTGTCCACTCCAGAAAATATACTAACAAAAAATATGTCCCGGAAAATTAAAAAAAAATACATTTACACGAACATGGTTTTTCAAAGCTAGGCTAGGACTTCCCCAGAAATTATCTATAGATACGCCCATGCAAAGTACTCATCTCTCAATGACTTAAATTACAAATCCATCCAAATCTTATTAAAAATTTCCACACTAGTGGAAATCATACGAGAATTAATTAATAAAATGGATATTGTCAGTCACGTTATTACAATATTTCTCTGCACCCACCACACCACTTTGGCCTAATATTCACAAAACAGTCCGACAAGGCATTATTTTTAACTAATAATATTAAATATATAATATTTGATAATAAGAGTATAGGTTAGCTGTCACATGAATCAAAAGTGAGTCATTTCTTTCTATATAATTGCATAAAGCAAATTTGTTTCATATTAAACGACAATACATCGTATTGATTAGGTTGTTACGCAACACTTCTAGTCTCCTCTAGTCCACTGTCCACTGCAGTGTTTCCCAGAACGACTGTTATTAATATTGCACTTTCTAGGTCACTTTACATAATTAAAACAAATTGTACATTTCATTTGCATTGCTACTACTACCCTAACCTACTCTAATGTTAGATATTTTTCAAATTATCTTAGGGTTATAAACTCGAGTATTTCTAGAATATAACTGTCAATTTCATGATCATTTGTCAATTTGTCATTAAAGTTTCAAAATATATTTTTAAGTAGCGTAGTTTATTTGTAAGTTGGATATTGTTTCGATTGGAAATCTCCTAAGGTGTAGGCTATAACGAGGTCAATTTGTTGGAGATGGCATTCTAATGTTGCGGAAAAGTAGTTTTGTAAAATAAGAAAATATTAAATATGGTTTTTGAATGAACCTTAAATAAGACTGATAGAAGCGAGCTGTGTTGATGTATCATTATAATGGTAAGATTCCAAGAACCGAAGTAATGAACTCAATTCAACGAGTCTAGTCTTCCAAATTTGGAACTTCACATCGCTCTCAATGCGGTGCGCTCGCGATATCCTCTTGACAGAGTAGCCGCCCGCGCCAGCCTCTCGTGTGCGCTTCCTACCAACAACCATTTCTTTGATGCAATAAAAAGTGTTATTTGTAAATTGTGTTCTAAAATAACAAAAACGCCCCGACATTTTACTGTCGATGAAAGTAACATATTTCACGATAAATAAGTTTATGTTATAAAACTCTTCTTATAGACTTGTTTACCGGCAAATACGATTATTTTATACTGTTAAACATATATGGTCGTAATTTTTTTTATAAGCAGCACGCTATATTCCGCACATAGCAGAGTAAGCAGAGAGAATCTGACAACCTAGTGTTCAGACACTCCGCGCCCCCACATTCTGCCGAATTCTGGAGGCATTTACAGTAGCACGCTTATGCCACTGCGCCACGACTGGCCGCTTGTAATTGTAACCATTTGTTGACATTTGAAAGATATGAAAGATGTCTTCTATTTATCAAATCCTTTTTATAAAATCTTCGGTAACGGCGCTACGGCGCTACGGCTTACCATTGATGAAGTTCAACCTGCCAGCGGCTACGGCGCGATACTCAAATTTAATTTAACTTATTGAGTGAACAATGGAAATAATTTCTTTTCAGTATAACTGAATAAGAGAAATGGAGAGATAAAACTTTAGTACGCAGCAGTGATGAGACTAGTAACTTAATTATTTATTTATTTGAAGGCCTGCGATAACGTAGTAATATTTGAACGTAAACCAACTAAATATTTTGCGGTGTAACGGTTATTGGAAATTATTAGAAACATGAAGGTTTTTATAAAATAATTATTTATAATTAACCGCATCTTCTATTAATCCATAATTATTAGTCTCATTTTATTTATATTATTTCTTTTTATTTCAATTGTAAGCAAGAATGTATGACTGTTTGATATTTTAAGGTAATAACGACTAGTTTAACTGTACTGTTAAGTTCTTGTTTAAGCATATTGCACGCGTATTTAAAATATATTTATATTTAAGTTTAGAATTAAGAGAAATCAAAAGCAATACTTTCTGTACAATTTTCTGTAGACAAAATAAGGATCAATTATATTTTAACTTGTACTCATAGATATCATAGTTTATAAATTGTGAAAACTTTTATCAAAATTGTTAATCTATGATAAGGATGTTTTAATTAATGTACTATATTATTATTTTTAATTATATCTATAAAAACGAAAAATTGCACGTCACATAAATTACTAAAGATGCATATTTGGAAAATAAAAGAAACTCATTGTAATCATTAATTATTTAATAGGAAGTGTTGAATGTGTAACCTTAAAAAATAAATGTATATTGAAACAAAATACTAAAAGTAATATATAGGGCATCGATCTTTTTTATATGAAACCGTTCAACATCGTAACATACGACGTTTTGCTTAAATTCTCATCGTTTAGGACTATCAATTCACATATAAAAACATTCTTTATTTTGATTTCTCATTTAAAAAATGTATTTTTTAATTTATAATATATCGAAAGGAAAACTAGAATAAACAACAACAAAATGCTTTTATACACAATTTAAAATAAATTCATAATTATTTTTAAAAAAATACATAAAGATGATATAAATGTTATTATATTATGTAAAATAACATAAAACCAGTGTATATATTCATCTATAAAAGTTTACCACATTTTGTAATAATTACATACAACATTTGCTAAAAAATTTACCGTTCGCATTAAAAAAAATTAAGTTTTAATAATTTAATAACTTTAATAAAATAATAAAAAGTTTATTTAGAAAACGTATAAAAAAATTAACAATGTGGGCATTTATACGTTTTATAAATAAGCACTATTCTTTCCTAAGTGTGTAATACCACTTAAAAAAGTAAAAAATAATAAAAAGCATTGACCACGACAATATGAATTTATATATTCAAAATATGTAGATAAATAAACGAAAAAATAAAACACCATAAGTTATTAAATCGATTACGAAAAATGTCATAAATTAAATAATTATACATTAACTTTAATATTTAGAATCGAGATGTGTTACGATATTTTCATATTACATAAATACATTGTATTTACGACAACGCCAACAACGAATATTTGCGAGATGCAGTTTAAGTATAATATTTATATACACGATATTTAGATACAGCAAAAAAAGTATATAATATAATAACTATTACAATATATTTAATTAATATATACTTTAAAGCATTCCATTGAGTAAATAATAACAAACACCAATAAAGAACCACCGTTTTTATTAATAGGAATGATTGATTATTAATAGTGATTAATAAATGTATTGCGACGCTTTTGACGAATATTGTTTATAGATGTAACTAGTCTAGTATATTCAAGCATTTTACATTTTATATGAAATATTCAAAAAACGTTAATGTGCAACAATGAAAAAAAAAACGTAATAATTATACATTTTTACCTTAAAAAGTATATGTAAAGTAGTATAATGTTTATAGAGATTTTGTAGTATTTACTCATTAATTTTTAGATGTAAAGAATAATGTTACTTAATTATGTTTGGGAACATCATTAGAATTTTCAATAAATCTTGTCTTTTCACATATTTAGGAGACGATTTAATAGCTTTCACCTAAAGGCGTCTCCATAAAAAAAATATTAAAAAATAATGATTTTCCGAAATATTATTAAGTGATCATCTCATTACGTCATTATTGGTGAAAATTGAGAAGCACTATCTCACAAACATGTTAAAACATGCAAATTTCGAAGCATTACTCAACTTTAAACTGTTTAAGTTGCATATAACACGGCAGATGTCCACAAACGGTATCTATTCATTATGACTAGCTTCGTCTCAGATAGTATTTCTCAATGTACTAAAAAATATGATTACAACTATGGCCTCTAGACTAGTCGTACAACTTTTGTAGATTCTTAAAATCATTAATAAAGTATAAATATTAATTACTGTCTGTAAATTTAGTACATCCTATAATTAAGAAAAGATAACACCAAATTTATGTTTTAGAAAATAAAGTTTGGGAAGAAAACTATTATACATTGTTAAAATTCAACTTGACTTCTAAAAATCTTAGCATTTAATAGAAATTAACAATTATCTTTGGAATTAAATAATATTTTATGCCCTTAACCTAAGTTATAATCTAGAGCACTGGTTCCCAACCAGTGGTCCGCAATAGCTTAAATATGGTCCGCGAACGATTTTAATTTTATGACGGGATGGTGAGGCGAAGTTTCTGTTTGATTATCACAGTTCATTTGTACTATACCTACATGCATAGCGGTCCCTGCTACCAAGAATGATATAAAAGTGATCCTCGATCAAGAAAAGGTTGGGAACCCCTGATCTAGAGGGTTGCTGTTGAGCCCATGAACCATGACTTCCGCTGGTTTGGCACCACGCACTAAGTGTATGTACTTAGATATACGTTTTAAAATGGACAGCACTGTAAGTGAGTAGTGCTTTGTTATGCGATCATATTGTAAATTAAAGAACAGCATTATTTGTTGAAATAAATTGTAGGACACATATATGGCTCTTATTATTGCAAAGATATCGTTGCAGTTAGTTCAACTCTATATAAAAGTAGGGTACCCACAAACTTTCAATCGTAATATCACACAATTTACAACTACTACGATTAGCTTCCCGCTGTATCCCTAGCGGGGTAGTCAGACAGAACAGAGCGCCAAGCGCTTCGGTCTCTCCATACGAGTACCTCTTTCGCCTCGTCCACTATCATCAACCTTTTCATACTTCCGGGGGGTACTCATTCTTCCTCATCACAAAATATCTTTTGAGTTAATCGAATAATGTAAAATTTGGACATTAATCGTCTTTTTCTTAAATACATTTCATATTTACAGTGTCGAATAATATTAGTAATCTTTTGTCTCAAATCTGTGATTTTCTATAGCAACTTCAACATGTCTTTTATATTTATTTGCTAAAGAAAAATTCAAAGTTAATTGGATCATGGAATGGAGGCAAAATAAAACAAACAATAGTGTTAGTCGTTTATTTTTACTAAAAAGGCACTAAGCTAGGCTATAAAAATGCTTAGTTAAATTACTTTTAACGAGAAATAAATAAATTAAATCTTGTGGTAATCAAAGCCAATCTAAATGTTATTTACGAGCTCATTTTTTTAAATTTTAAAATAAACGTTTAAATTATTAATTTTATTTTAATGGATAGTTTTTTGTTAGAATTTTACATTTTAATTATATTACATAGTTAAAATGTACATGTGGAAATAAAAATAATAAATATGGATTTCAATCATTATAAATTTTATATAAATAAAGTTAACTTCATATAGATAGATATAAAAGCTTGAATTGGAAATGAAGTTAATGACACGTCTAAGTTTGTGTTTTGATACGAGCGACGAGCGACGAGCGGCGGGCGGCGAGCGGCGAGCGGCGATCGGCGTGGGTGACGACGAGGGTCCGCACTATTTCCACTGGTTGATTGCGAGTAGCGAGCTAGGTCGCGACTTCGCAAGTACCGCTCCAAGTTGGCAGCGAAGTTTGTGCGGCACGGCGCCCGATCACCCGCCGCCCCCATCGATCGAAGTGGCGGCGCGCGCACCACCCGCGCCGCATATATACAGCGCGGAGCGCCGGCCGCCCTCACAACGCAAGAGGACGCGCGCGATCGCCGCAACACCCGCCGCCGCCGCTCGCCCGGGGCACCGCTCTTTCTCTTTTCTCTCTTTTCTCTGTTCGTCTGTCTCTCGCTGATGCGGTCGCGCTGAGGCCGATGCGGGCGCCGCCATGCCGCGCTGCCTCATGGCCAAAAAGTGGAAGGCGGCTCCGACGACCGAGCCGGCCGACGAGTCCGACGAGGAGATCGACGTGGTCGGCGAGGGGCGCGGCCGGAGCCCCGCGCCCGCCGCCACCGCGCCGGGGCCATCTCCTCGTGATCCTGAGCCCACTCTCCTCTACAACGGTGAGCACTTGTCATTAATCATTGCTTTACGTCTGAATATCAATAATATAAAATGTATATCGGTATACCATGTAGGAGTATAACATTATAACAAAAATAAGAGTAATGTCGTAATACACGAGGGTTTATTATAAGAAAGATATAACGCAAAATTACCATCGAAGTTAATGCATTGGAGCCGTTGCTGTCAGGAAGGTCAAGTATAAGCAAGGGGAAAAACGTTATAAAATCTTTAATTTACTTAAAAGCGTAATTAAGTTAAGACCGTTCACCATTATTTCATATATTCTCCATAAGCTTTGTTAAATGCGATTGCAAGTATATTAAATTGCGAATTTATTATTTTTATAACAAATAGTAAGTGTAAGTGACGCTATGCGCATGCGATGTAGACTATTATTTTTTCCACATGAACACATTTTTTTTATTATATGTAGCATTTTTCTAAACTCATACAGAGACAGCAAAATATATTATTAATTATTTTTAGCATAATTGCAAATTTGTCCGTACACAATATAGTGCTGGTACCGAGTAAAAGAGAGATGAATGCTGTGGACATGCGGTCTCTTCGTAGTATACTACGATGTCAAGTCAGTTTAGCCACACATCATGAAAAGATATACACTAGCGAGGATGTCACAAAAAGAATGAAGAAGATCATGCTCAGGTGGTTTGAGAACGGTGCAGAGAATGTATGATGAAAGAATGATAATGAATGATAAGGAGAATGAAGCAAAAGTAAATTGTATTGATTCAGATGGGAACCTCGGTTGACCTTCGAGAACACAGTATCGATGATACTGAGAAATGTTACGTATCAAGCATGCGGACACCACTCATGGGGCATGTATGTAAAAGTTGATGACAGTGGACGCAAAATGATATGGTATGATAGTGTTTGGCGTTCTCTATGGCTACCTCGCGAGAGACAGTGAAAAGCTAGAAAGAAATTGTTTATTAGTTTACATAAATACTGATTAAAACAATACTATATTTACATTATGCACGTAAATTATTAAGATTGATGAAACATCCATAAAATAAATCCATAAAAGATATCTTATATATTAATAACAATAATGAGTATGTGACAGTTCCTATTACAAAATTAAGTTTCAGAAAGCTTTTATAAACAACATAAGTTTTAGAACAAATTAATTGCACTTTGTACTTCTGCGAGTGGCTGTCGCTGCTTCTTTGCAGAACTGAGGCACTCTTTGTGAACTTAGATAGAGTTGCAAGATGAGTAAATATGTGTAGTATTTACTTTTAGACTGAATTAAAATTTGAAGATCTCGTCTTCCACCGTCTGTAGTCGAGACTCTCTACTATGCTATATTATCTTCGTCAAGTAAAGATTGAAATGCATACATAATAACTTTAATTTTACAAACACTAAATTCTTATCAAAACGTGAAAATTGTTTTATTCTTGGAATAAAAATATAATCACATTTTATGTCTATACATACAAAAACTATAGGAGAGGATAGCGATGATCCATACAATTTCGTCTCTATCTCTTTAAAATGTTTTATCGAATATTGAGGCCAGTCGTGGCGCAGTGGTACAAAGTGTGACTGTAAAACCGACTGGTTGTGGGTTCGATCCCCACTCGAGGAGATGAAATATTTACTTAAATTTATATTTTCATTTCTTCGCTCTGGTGTTGCAAAGCGCGGCGTTGAGTTCTGCCACTCAACACGCAATGCCTCCAAAATTCGGCAGAAAGTGGGGAACGAAGTGTCTTACCACTAAATTCCCTCTGCCTACCCTGCTGTGTGCGGGATATAGCGTGAAGCTAATTTAATTTTAATTTTTTTGAAATATACCCTTTTACCTGTAGACTGTAATACAAAGACACGATACCGTTAATAGTTAATATATGTTTTTCCTGAACTCCTTTAGCATACCGATTGAACAATTTTATTTATAACTCATTGCCATTGTGTTATTTTATATATTAAAAAATAAATTAAGGGTTATAATAATAAAAGAAATAATGTTGTCTGTGCAAGAGACAAATTTAATAGGAAACCGAGTTGTTGCTGATTCTTGATCACAGTGATTCAATATGAAATTTATTTATTTGTATCTGAAATATATATATAATAATCCTTTTTTTTATATTTACACAAGTTTGTGATTTGTAAATTTTTCTTCATTATTTCTCACTTTCTGCCATTTCAACCTATATTTTTTTTTAAATATAAACTTACCTACAAGTATCATTTGAACTCTATTCTATTTTCATTCCAGCAAATACCTTTTATTTTTATTTTTGATTCATGTTTAATTTTTTACAATACTTTGTAGAGTAACCTAAACTATAACATTTACTAAAACGAACGCGAAATATTCTCTTAGAGCCACATACGATGGAAAAGAAAGAAAATTCGGTGATAAATATTATAAATTCAAATATTTTGTTTACGCCATATCCAACGAGCGACATGTATGACAGAAAATAATTGTCATCGCTGCCATAACACCCGCGGCCTCAGTCGGATTAACGCGCTCCCAATTATAAATAATTAAATATCTTAATTACTGCAAATCATTTTGGAAATAAATTTCATTTATTAATTCGAAATATTGGTATGGGTGTGTATTTTCTGTTATACAGCCGAAGTGTAAAATTAATCTTGAAAATTAGAGTTCTTGTTTCAATAATTATAGTCAGCATTTTGAACTTGGACAGTTAAGATATACACGCGTCTACTTTAAACTGTTAATAAATTTAACACAAAAAAATAACAAATAATTTACTGTAGACTGGGGTCTACAGTACTGTAAAACTCAAAACAATAACAGAAAAATAGCTTCAGTAAGATATATATTATAGATAATAAATATCTAAATAATAGAATTTAGTATAATTTTTGATTTTTTTTAAGTTAAGAAAAAATACCATCTTCTTATATATCTATTATAGTGTATGTAACTGAAAAAGTTTTCCATTGAAGGAATTTTTGATTAGAGATCCAGTTGAAAAATTATATATTCCTATCAATAAACTTAATCGGAGATTTATACTGGCGTTAAAAATTAAAAACTTGCATATTTTTTTAATGTTGACATCCAATTGGATTCTGAATGAAATGACAATACAGTTCTTATAAGAACAAATCAAAATCGTCAAAATATTGACTTGAGGCAAATTAAAGTTGTATTATTTATTTATTATTTGTTATACGTATTATTGGTGATGTTTTTTTGCTGTGACATTTACTGAGTAATAAACTGCTAGTGGTTATTGTAATTATACTTATTTGTCTGTGTTTGTATAAGTTTAGTTTAAGAGTACATCTTCACTTTTCAATGGCTTTTGAAATCATCGATTGTTTTCATCAAAATCAGTTTCACGCTGTATCCCGCACACAGCAGAGTAGGCAGAGGGAACCTAGTATTAAGACACTCCGTTCCCCACTTTCCACTGAGTTCTGGAGGCATTGCGTGTTGAATGGCAGAACTCAACGCCGCGCTTTGCCTAGACACCAGAGCGAAGAAATGGAAATATAAATATAAGTAAATATTTCATCTTCTCGAGTGGGGGTCGAACCTACAACCAGTCAGTTTTACAGTCACATTTTGTACCCCCGCGCCACGACTGGCCTCAAAGTTATTTTCAAATGCCATAAACTATGAATCAATGGTCGTTTCATCGAAGTGTTTCGAAATATAGTGCAACCTCGATTTAAAAATACTGAAGGGAATCAAAAAATATTCATTCTATCAAGTAATTTGTTACAATGAGGTTCGTTATACAGAGGTTTGTGTGGTCTACGATTCGTCTTAACTAGGCAAAATTTTTATCTCAGATTTTTCGTTTAACAGTCATTGCAAACTTGAAAACAAACAAAGTAAGTAAGTAAGTAAAGTAAGTAAGTAAGTAAGTAAGTAAGTAAGTAAGTAAGTAAGTAGTAATAGTAAGTTTAAGTGTCAAACAGCAATGTTTACTGAAAGCCAAACAATAATAACTGTCTTACCAAAGATTTAACCTGTCGAGACATGAATTTAATATGAAATTGAACGTAGTAAACTGATAGGATTCGTTATGTAAAGGTTATAAGTTAATGAACTTCGTTATAGAGGTAAATAAATAATACTTCCTTTTTTTTTGCAAGATTGAAAATTCGTTCAAATATTTTTTTGAACAAATGTATTTGTAATGTAAAAGTATATTCTGTATTAAAACTTACGGGCAGTTTTAGGAGATTTCGAAAAAATCGTTAAATCGAGGAAATCATTAAATTAAGGGTCGTTACATTAAGGTTTTACTGTATTAAGAACAGCAATATATATTAGTATTTGAAAATAATAGTAAATCTCAATGTAAAATAATAAAAAGATTATGACTAGTATATCTAGTGACAAATTTACACATTGAAATTATAATTTAAACGAAGATATTTATTGATATAGTAGGTATATTTTGTAGTTTTCATATACTTATTTTTATTTTTTTAAATTTATTAACAAATCAAATATTGCATCTAATTTTCACTAATACATCATTATACAAACCAATTTATATATTACAAAATTAACATCGACATAATGTCGAGCTGCTACAAGTACAAGCTTACGTACGGAGCTCACATTAGTTCGGTGAAGCAAAAACCTTTTATAGCAGCTCGAGTTGCTTTCAGCCGACCTACAATGCTTCCGATCGACAGAACAGGTAGTAGGTAGTACGTGGTACGTAGTAGGTAGTGGCGGAGGCAGCGGGGCACTGAGCCTCTTCCGCGGAAAGGAAAGTCGTGTTGCGTTTTCGACGCGTCGGCACATTTATACTGAAATTTAATATATTATTTTGAAGTGTTCACTCATACTTCATTTCAAAAAATAGATTCTTAGAAAAGTTTCATCATTTTCTATATACCTACGTAGATACATAGTATATATATTTATATATATATATATATATATATATATATATATATATATATATATATATATATATATATATATATATATATATATATATATATTAATATTCTTTATTACTATTTTTATCTTTTTTATAATTATAAATTACTTTATTTTTAACTTTAAAAATAATTTAAATTAAAAAAAAACATTATAAAAATAAATTAAATAAAAATTATTGAAAATGATAAATAGTCTATTTTCAATTTGTTCGTTAATTTTAAGTGGTAAAAATATTTTCTACATGCTTAATTTTTTTGTTCTTGAATGCATCGTCTCTGTACACGCTCATGTCGCAATGGGCTAACAATTACATAAGAGATTCTATTATTCCATTATACGCTGTCGATACGACGCGCTATCGGTGGCAATTAACCTCATTTGCCGACTACTACCACTACTCAAACCATGTTTTACATATACACGATGTATCTTCTATATGTGACTGTAAACGCGACTGGTTGTGAGTTCGATCTCCACTCGAGGAAATGAAATATTTAATTAAATTTATATTTTCATTTCTTCACTCTTCTGTCGTTGTAAAGCGCGGCGTTGAGTTCCGAAACATAACAAGCAATGCCTCCAGAATTCGGCAGAAATGGGGAACGGAGTGTCTTTACAGTAGTTCCCCCTGCCTAACCTGCTGTGTGCGGGATACACCGTGAAGCTGATTTAAATCTTCTGTAACGGAGTCGGGGCAACAAATATTACAAACGTGACCTCTTTTCTTCTTCCATTGCACTTTGGACGCTTCAAACTCTTTTGAGAAAATGTAGCAGTCGAACTTCATATCGATTGTGATAATGTTCCGCTGCTGAATCAATAAAACCCATATAAAAGTAACCATTTGACATTTTATCACATTCTTTTTCATATCAGGGTCTTCATTATGCAGTGTAACAGCTTTATTTATAAGCGAGACGGTTGTGGGTTCAATTTCTACTCAGATGAATGGATTGTTTTTATTTCGTTGCTCTGATTACAAGACAAAGCGTGGCGCTGAGAATTGACCGGATTTTTTTTGCCATTTTTTCATCACTTATTCGCTCGAAGTATCAAAACCAGCTGAACACATTCTTCTTCATTCTCATCGTGACTTCCTCGCTAGTTAGTTCCTGCCATTCTGTGTATCTCTTCATTGCTGATTCGATCAGCTAAGTTGACTCCAAGGAGATCGCATCTCCACGGCATTCATCTTTCTTTCATTCTTCTTCTATAATACCCACGTGATGCCGTATATCGTCATTGGTACCAACACTGCGTTGCGTACGGCCAATCGTGCAACTATGCTGACATTTCACGTCTCATCAATGCTGCTAAAGCTCCGTTAACCCTGATACCGGCTGCAAAATGATGATGGCTTTCCACATCCCGTATCTTCCATATGTACTGAACATATTTTTCAAATATACCACTTCTTTCATTATTCTAAAATCCTACTATTTACACTGATCTTTCATTTCGTCCTTTCTTCATTTCTTTCAAATACCAGAACCTTTGTATTTCAAATCATTCTCATTCAGGCTTTGACCATTTTTTCACACCCTTCTTTTAAAGTGGTGACTAATGCCTGCAACTTGCATTCTGATGATGCAATGATCACGGCATCATCTGCTTACGTACAGCAAACAATTCATATTCCAGTCACCTACTTTAACTCCAATGTCACTTTGTGCTGTTGATAAAGCGTGGATCTAAATTAAAAAGTGCCTCATTCTAATTTTCAAACTGACTATCAAAATATATAGATATTTCGATCGAAATATATAGATATTTCGATAGTCAGTACATTGCTACACATCGACAAAAACTTTTTTGACTACTGTCATGCGGTGACACCTTTCCCTCTGGTCGTATATTGTAAAAGTTGACCTCAATACGACAATCGTGTTTTTTTTTGCAGTTTCTATAGATAATGTATGAAACAGTATCCTTAGTGCGTGAGTCAGACTAACACTTGATTGATTTTTAAATAAATCATTTTTAAACAATATCAATAGCCACAATAAAAAATTAAAGACATACTTACTGGCTATAATTCCATTAGAATAAAATAAAACTAAACTAAACTTTACTAAACATATAACTAAACTTTAAGTACAAAAAAGTAAATAAAAACTACTGCTCTACAAAACAGTTTTCTTCAATGAACTCCGGTCCAGTCATGATAAAAACGTGGAAGACAAAACAAGAGACAATTTGAAAATTATAAAACACGCTGTGTACATGATCTTCTACTACTCATATTAATGTGTTTTCTTTAAGTTAGAATTAATTTAAAAATGAATGACTACACCTAACAAAGTTGCAGCCGGTAACCGCTTGGGTGGCGAACCATGAAACAAGGGTCACTTATTGATTTTCTGGTCCACGCCGCATGTAGCCAATTACCGAGGGCTGATTTAGTTCCAAAGGCAGCCCTTAATTTGATGCGTATTAATTGCTCCCGCGTAACGCATTGCGCAATTTTAATAGCGAAGTTTACTTATTTACACAAATTTTTAAAAATCTTTTTAAGCACTTTCACATTTTCCAATAAAACGGTAATGTCCTAACAACATATTTAAAAAAAACTATATGAAAATATACTAATTGACTAAATATAAGTAGAAAAAAAGACAAGACCAAATATTAAGTCGAAGAAGCGCGCCATGTTCTAAAAGGTACTTAGTGGATTCTATTCAACTCCATAGAGGCACTTTAAAGGAGCTTTTACAAATTCATTCAATTTTCTCAGACATTTTTTTATATTTCTTTACATTACTTTTCGTTATTGTTATATGAAAAATATAACACATAAAACACACAGCTAATATAATAAAAATTATGATATATGACTATATGACTCAGTGTAAGTCCGATTTTATCCAGCATTTATTTCCAGCAATTTTAGTCTTTCCAGATTATAATCAAGCAATTTAGAAACCAAAGCAACAAATCGGGGCTGAGATTGATTATTAAAACACTAATGTAATAAAATATCTAAAATAAGTTATTCACTATTTTACTATTAAATATAATTGTAATGTTTTTTTAATTTCTATAAATTAATAAACATGATAAAATGTACTATATATAGTAGACGCTCTAGTGATATCCTTAAAGAATGTTCAACACTAAGAAAAAAAGAGGAAAGTAGAAATTGAGCTAAATGAAAGTTATACATAGGTATTTTAGTAAAACATGTGACGCATGTTTTAGTAGCAAATATAAATTTAAATAATCTAACAGATTATAAATACTATCTAAATTCTAACAGATTACTTAAGTTAACAATTCTCAACTCCAACCAAAAGTCAAATGTCGTTATATATAGTATACTATTTTCGTTTTCATTTCCATTTATTGTGTTCTTAAAAAAATAGATGAATAAAAAAAAAAAAAATTTAAATGCCACTATATGATTTATATAAAAATTAAAAATTAAATTAAATTAGCTTCACGCTATATCCCGCGCACAGCAGGGTAGGCAGAGGGAACCTAGTGTAAGACACTCCGTTCCCCACTTTCTGCCGATTTTTTTGGAGGCATTGCGTGTTGAGTGGCAGAATTCAACGCCGCGCTTTGCCTCGACACCAGAGCGAAGAAATGGAAATATAAAAAGATATGATATGATTTATATAGATTTATTTATTTATATTTTCAATTTTTTTTTATTTAATGACCTGACTTTGCGATAACAGGCGCAAAATAACCTGCCAGTGTCATGTATAGTAGAAAAACACGATGATATGAAGCAGTAAATTTTGAGAGATATTATGAATTATAGATATGGTAGTGAATGTACTGGTTCAAACACACACACACACACACACATTGATATATATACTAATAAATATAATTTGAAAGATGAGCACAAAATAGGTACTTCACCAATGTAACTCTAATTTAATACATTACGAAGGAGTTTGGTATGTTAATTCTACTCTAAATGTACAAAAGTTTATATTTACTTAAAGTTTATATTATCTTAATAAGTGGATCGAGTGGACTCATTTAATATGAAAATTTTCAGTCCGTGTGTTAATTTAGTTTGTATATGACAAAAATTACATATTTTTCATATATTTCAACATAAGTTTGTTGAAAAAACGACAAGAGAAAAATAATCTTATTATTACAAATATATGATATTCTTATAATATTTTAGAACTTGCTTACATAAGTTATTTAAATTAGTTACCCACAAAAAATTATAATAAAGCTCAATTTGTTTAAGTTGACTATGTAGATGTTTATGAACCAAGATGTATTGTCAAATAAAAATCAAATAAAATGAAAACTCGTCAATCTATAATTTACACAATTTACTTTCTCGGAAATAAATATAATAATAATACCTGTGGTTACCCAGAGATGGATCCCGGCTGATGCGGCACAGTAAAACATTTGTATATTCTCTAAGTGGCCCCAACTTCTCCAACACGTAGAGTGTTGGACCTGTGTCCCCACGCAAGCCTTCCAAAAGACCGGGTTCATTTGAACCCGTGAATTATGAAAGAGAAAAAATTGTTGAAAATTGCGATGACTTATAGATAAGCTTACATATAAATTGTAACTTTATGCTTCAGGGAAAAAAATATATTTGATAGCTAAGAAAAAAACTATATGTATTTAGCTACCATTTTATTATTGTAACTTTCAAATTGAAAAGAGCAACTGATTAGTTTCCTGATGAGCTGGCTCCTCACCGGTCTTCCAGAACGTCGCCGAGCCGGTGCAGTGGCAAGGCAGCTTTATTTTTTTATTCTACAAAAAGTGCTTGCCAAAGATTGTTTCAATAAAGAATATTTAGAATTTGAATTTATATAAATGCTATTCAATATTTTAATGGACTCTATCCATTTAGATTTTATGTACATACATTATTGTACAAACAACACTATTCTCATTTAAAACACGTATTTTTTTTAACGTAACGGAATATGAACCCGCGCCTCTTAGAAACCTTAAAAATTCAAAACAACTGTTTATAACTCTGATCGATCACTTCCAGTACCAAATATATCGCCTTTTTTAAAGCGCATATAGGCTATTGTAAAGTTTTTTTTTGTTGCGGTCTTGTACTTTGACCCGTGGAAATTGTTTTGTGGACAGGGTCGACCGCAGTGCACTAGCATCGAAATAAAGTTTTATAAAACTGCATAAAACCACTCAATTTAAGTTTTCCAGCGAACTGAGATTTTTATTTCAATGAATAAGTGAATAACGGCTTTTCGCACAAGAATTAAATTTTTAATCTTTTTTTCCAGACGAGGATATATATATATATATATAAACAGATAGTATACATGTTTTACATTTATGTAGTAAAATGAAAGTAGTTAATAACGTATGCAAACAAAGTAAAAGGGGCTGATCAAGAAAAGTTGTGTTTATTAGCAATTACAAATGGTGGAAGTGTAACTATTATAAGTCAAAAACTTTTCAACCGGTTATAAAATAATTTATTTCATCAACTTCGAGATGGAGGCTCGCAGAAGAATACAGCTTGGTTGGGCAGCATATAGGCAACTGCGTGAAGTCTTTTCGTCACCGATACCGCAAAGCCTAAAGACGAAAGTCTTTAACGAGTGCGTCCTACCAGTTATGACATACGGAGCCGAGACGTGGACACTGACAGTGCGATTAATCCACCACTTTAAAGTCGCTCAGCGTGCTATGGAAAGGGCTATGCTTGGAATATCTCTGAAACATCGAATTCGAACCAATGTTATCGACATAGCTCAAAGGATTAGCAGGCTGAAGTGGCAGTGGGCTGGTCACATTTGTCGCAGAACCGATGACCGTTGGAGTAAACGCATTTTAGAGTGGAGACCACGCCTCGGCAAGCGTAATGTGGGACGTCCACCAGCTAGATGGGGTGACGATATTCGCAAAGTGGCTGGCATCGGCTGGATGCGAAGTGCTCAAGATAGAGCTCAGTGGCGTGCCATTGGAGAGGCCTATGTCCAGCAGTGGACTAGGACAGGCTGATGATGATATAAATATTATTATCACAGTTATAGTAGCTGAGAAAAGTAAGCCTCGAATCAAGTTGTAGTTGATAGTGCTGGTGGAGTTGGATGCAGACCGAATTCATGGCAGAGTTGAAATTTTCCGTAATTGCATAGTATGCTTGAGATCAAGTACAGACGACAATCGACATTATGGTGATAAAAAGGGAAAAGCCTATAAGTAATGGCAGGAATGCATCTCTCTTGAACATAGAGTTGTATGCACAGAAGGAACACGAGCCAGCAAAAAAGCTGTACCCAGAGTCCGCAATGAAAGTTTCTCATCACTTTATTATAAACTTAAAACTATGGAGGGGTAGAAACCCATAATGGCACGTGCTCCTCACGAAGTGACACAAGAGGTCGCGCTGTTTGTAGTCCTGCCACTTTGAAGGAGAGATGGAGAAGCTACTTCCAGGAGCTGCAAACATTATCACCCCAATAACTCTTGACAGTTCACAATTGTTTTAGACGCATGATAAGAAAAAGTCACAAATATCTGCTAAACCGTCGAAAATGAAAAACTGAAGAACATGCATGGAGGGTTCATGGGTAGGATACCTCAGTGATTATCCAATGGTTAAATGGGTAGACACTGAGGTTCAAAACAACTTTTATTTTGCTACAAAAACTAATGTGGACTACTCAGGAACAAATAATAGCTGTTTCCATTGGCAATTCTTCTCTATATCGTCTAATGAAGTTTTATATTACGGAGTAGCAAAAAGAAATCAATTAGCTTGGTCTACCCGTGACCACGAGCTACTGCAGTGTTCGAAACGTCGGGTTTCTAAAATGTAAAACCTTAAATATACGTGATTAATCAGGTTAAAATAGTTTCAATTTCAATGCCTCTCTCAAAAACCTGAGATAGCTAGTTTTTGCAGAAAGAAATTAATATTTTTAAGAGATAAATCATTCACTATGTGAGAGTCAATTGGTGCAAAGCTGTAGTAGGATGTACGATTTTTGTTGTTTAACTCCTGGAGGTTCTGGTAAGTTTTTACAAATGAGTGCTTTGAAGCGTTTAAACAGTTAAACAAAATACCTCTTTTAAAGAAAAAAGCCCCTTTTGAATAATTGCTTCTTTTAAAAGGTTTTTTAGGCAATCACGGGACCGTAGATCTGAGTATATGGTTTGAATATCAACTCGATGTCCCCAAGCGTTTCTGAGAAAAATGCTCTTATGTTATTGACACAGTACTAAAACAAACAAATAATTAAAAAAAAATGTCTATTAGTCGATTTTTGTATTTTAACTTCTACCTAAACCTAAAACTGCAAAACGTTTTTTCCTATTAAATATACAATTACATACTTAATCGATGTTATGATACAAAAAAATCTTAATTTCTCTACATTCCTTGAAAGAAGATTCATGAAGGGAATTTAGGTAGAGTAAAGGAGGTGCTTTATATGAATAAAATAAAAGTAATATGTTTATGTGGTAAACAAATGATAAAAAGATCACGTTTGGGGGAGTTAATATATTTTATAAAAAAAACTATTAAGGTAATGCTCTGAAAGCAATGTAAATAAATGTATGTTGTTATGTCATGGTCCCTTTCAGACTTGATAGATATAGAATATCATTAATGTCATAGATTCATTTCATAATTTTTAATAATGTTTTATCAAATAGTTTTCTGGTACAAACATCTTAAAACCGCTTTACTATCAAACTTTGAACGCATTTTAATACTAGAAAATTTTGTCATCTATCTCATTGATCTACTTGTTGATACGAGAGAGCTGTATCTAGTACTTTTCGTTGAATTCTTGTTGATGTTCTTGTTTTTGTTGTATTTATTAAGTTCCATATTTTGTTAAGCTTAAAGATATTTTTATTTTTGTTATACTGATGTTTTCTGGCTTAAAAACATGTGAATTTTAACTTGGACAACAACGCTTGCACTTTTTCTCCACTCAAGAAAAAGAAAACTCCAGTAGGTACGGAGGTGCTTGTTGTTAACATCTTTAATAACGTTTACGTATACGAATCCCTCGACCACGTTTCTAAAAAAAAAACAAATTATCAATTATCAAAACGTTTGAGAAACTTTGATTTCTTTTAACTTTTTTTTTTACTTTTTTCTCAAGCTAAATGGATACTCTATAATTGTTACCATTACGTAGACATCCCTCTATCAGCTAAAGTGGAGTCTACCGCACTTTCGAACAAGGCAAAAAGAGTAAGCAGCACAGGAAGTATTATTTAATAAATGAAAAGACATAATATACGCTCAAAGAATATACAATTGTTTACGGGCTTATGTTTTTTCTTCAAAAGTATACTATTAATATATATTATTAATAAGTAATTACAAACTCTACTTATTTACATACAAACAAACATAACCTGTAAACGTATTATTAAATAATAAATAAAATATTTTAACCTGTAATATCGAAGAACATTTCACATAAATTCAAAATGGCTAGTCGTGATAATTATATGACAATGTGAGGGCGCCGTGCCCCGCAATACCACACAAAGCAGTATCGGTGGCCGGAGCCTCTTATTGGTGTTTTACTCTTACTGTCTCGTATGTCCGGACCGCCAACTCTACATGGTACGTTCACAGCAATAATGGAGGTAAAATTTTCTAGCGTGTAGTATAAGAGGTTTTCTTTGCAATCACAGATAATTTATTACTTATAAAATGCGTACTTTAAAATTAAAAATCGGAGATGTCAAATTAATATCCAAGCATACAGCCCCTTGAAACATAAAAATGAATAAAATGAAAATGAAAATGAAAATTTATGTTCCTTTTTTTTCTTTTCTGTTTTTTAGCTTCACGCTGCATACCTCATATAGCATACTAGCAGCCCGTTCGCGGCTTCGCCCGCTGAAACTAAACGATTATTGACTTAAACAGAATTGATTGACAACTATAATGTCTTCTAATGTTGATATTTGATATTTATAAAATACACGTTAAGCTAATTATTTATTATATGCATATATTTTTGTAACATTACGTTCTTTTTACCTTTGTTATGTAAGTCTCATCATAACTTTAAAACCTGTTAAATGTGCTGATGTCAGTTAATAATTTAATTTACTGCTTCAGAAACAGCCTCAAATGTTAAATTATTAATTTGGATTCACTTCAACTCCTGTACAGTTTTTAAATAATTTACAAATATTATATAAACGGAACAACCAAAAAAACTTTGTATGAACTTGATATATCATGGAAGGTCAAATCGTTCTTTAATTTAATTACGACTTAAACTTAAATGTTATGATTTATGAAGGTAATCTCCACTAACAATTCAATTTTGTTTACTTTATTGTATAAAATATTATATAATAGTGCTTCAAAAATATATTTTTTTATCAACATTCATATAACACAGACGTTTTGAATGTCATTCTTTATCCAGGAATCTTACCAGCGCGATTGCTATATAACATTCGCAGGCAAACTAATGCCTTGAGTTCATTCAAATGACGATAACTTTTGTTTTAATGAACCGATTTTGATGAACTAAACTTTATTAGGTTAGTTGAGCTAAAACGAAGCAATTGATGAAGAGCAATTTTCAAGTAAATAGGTACTTTCAGAGAAAATGTGACCATACATATCGGCAGACAGACAGACACACAAGAAATTAAAAAAAAAAAAAAATTGTTTTCTATTATTGTTTTTAAGTACCTCTCTATCCATTTCAGTCAAAATTACTAAATGTACAGACAAAATACTAATATAGTTTACTAATAGTTTTTACTGTCTTATTATATATAGAGATAGAGGGAACCTAGTGTTAAGACATTCTGTTCTCCACTTTTATTGAGTTGAGGATCTCAACACCGCGCTATTTCTCGACACTAGAGCAAAGGAATGAAAATATTAAATACTTGTTTCAAGCTCCTGTGGTGGGAATTGAACCCACAACCTAGAAAAAAAGTTTTTATTTTATATACATATTACTATACTTATATGTACGTAGTTGGTATTAGAAACCAAAATGTCTAAATCTGTATTATATATATATATATATATATATATATATATATATATATATATATATATATATATATATATATATATATATATATATATATATATATATATATATATAATACATTTTATTATACATCTATTTTGATGAAATATTTGTGAAGTCACCACTGAAATATGTATGTACAAAAAACTTCATAATTTTCTCTTGAATAAAAGTATGTGTATATATTGTTTTAAAATGTCCCAGACTTTTTCACATTTAAACTTATTCCTTAGGAAAGAAAAATACTTAAGTATATGTTTTAGAGTTCATCCAAATACTTTAATTTGAAATGAAATTTTCAATTGTTGTAACTGAGATTAATTTAAGGTGTACAATTCTGGATTTTTGTTTTAAAACGGCGAATATGGCATGTAAAAATATGAATATGGCGTGTAAAACTATGAATTTGTCGTGAAAAAAGATGAATATGGCGTATAAAAAGATGAATATGGTGTGTAAGAAGATGAATTTGAAGTGGTTACCAATTTGGAGTGAAAAATCTATATATTTAAATAAAACAACCAATAACATCTAATATCTAAACTAAATTGGAAACATATTTAAAGTAGTTTCATCAATGTGTCAGCATTTTAAGATTACCTACTCTTAATGCCTGAATTTCAATCGGCGTAATATACCTACAGTGTACTGCTTTGATATCAGACAGTTTCTTTGTGTTTGATATACGCATTAATAGTTAATATATTAATTGAACCTTATTTACTTAGAGTGGAGTCGTTTGTTGAGACTACTCAAAAGACTTTCCTACATTTTATTTCCTGTGACAGGGAGGCAGCTAATGAAATTTGTCAACTCATCACACTTTGTCGATTGAAGGGCCTTAATGTCACACATAAATCATGGCTGTTTCATCTCGCCCATTTAGAACAAGACATTTCGTCCGTCCGTATATAACACTTGTTTGTAACTTATCAGTCTACTTTGGTATATTTTAATCACAAAAAAAAAACATATATATTATATATCTTCGCTTAAAAAAAGATATTCACTAGATAATAATAAATATATCGCTTAGTTCTATCATTAATATAATCATCAAATAAGTATTTATACAAAAACTTAAAAGTATTACTTTAAAAAAACTTAAAATCGAACCTGCTTTCTTTATGTTGTTCCTTCATTTTTCTTTCTGTATATCCATGCTGTACAATTGTCTTCCATTGAATAATAATTAGTTTGAAATAAAAATAAACTCATATCTAAGTCTTTTCTATAGTTTCGTTCTAAAACGATTTTCAATAACCTTTTTATGCCACCATTCATTAGAGATGTGGATTCGAAATTGTTAACTCCATTCCGATGACGATGGTACTTTATCGGGCAATAGGGTGTAATGGAAACCTCTAAGGTAATAAATTAGTTTCATCGGTACACGGCTCAGAACGCTTTATTCTTTGTAACGGCGCCTACGATTTATGGACCCCAAACAAGGCTAAGTTCTACACTTTTTTATAAGAGCCAATATATTTGTACAAATTGAAAATCGATTATCGTTTCAGTTAAATGTGTCGCTCGCTCTATACGGATTACTGTTTATTATTTTGCTTTTTGTTATAAGATATATATTATCTACTGTTTATTGACAAAAATATTAATAAAATATTTATCCGAGGTGAGTCGTGGCGCAAAGGCACTAAAGTGTAGACTAGTTGTGGGCTCGATCCCCACTCGAGGAAATAAAAAGTTTATTGAATTTATATTTTAATTTTTTCACTCTGGTGTCAAGGCAAAGTGCGGCGTTGAATCCTACCACCCAACGCGTATTGCGTTGGAAAATAAGGAACGTTGTGTACGGGATACAGCGTGAAGTTAATTTGATTTATATGTAAATAGTACTTTTGATCTTACTATAAGCTCAATTGGATTGCCTGTATTTTCTTTTATTTTATAATGAAAATTGTAATAAAGTTTCAAATATTCACAAACTGTTTTTTGTTTTTACACTGGAATGATATACGAGTACGCCAGGGTGCATGGGGTGTGTCGTTTCCGTAGTTAGCATACTAAAAGAATTTTTAGCCTTACAAAGCGGTGCTCGTATGCCCCACGAACTCACGCTCGGAATGAATATTCAAAAAAACAATATAAACGCGGTAACATTGATATCTATCTATATATATAATAAAATCGTAACAAAATCGGGGGAACTGAACAACATGTGATCCCAACCTTTTCTTGATCAAGAACGACTTTTATATCAATCTTTGTAGCAGGGAACACTAAGCATGTAGGTATAATAAAAAAATACTGTGAAATTGTATATCTATTTTTCTAAGCGCTTGTTCACGCTAATCTCAGAAATGGCTTAGCCGATTTAATTATATAATGGATGAAATTCATTCAATTCAATCGACCTAAAAATAAAAATTGTTATAAATATTTTTTTCAATGTAGGTATTTTTAAAAATGATATTATTATTAGAAAACAAATTCAAATTCAGTAAGTAGTAAGCATACAAAGCCGCAAGGGTATCTAACTTGAAATTAGGTGAATAGGTCACAACTTCAAATTTTTATAACATAACATTATGAATCGTGGACATATTTACTGACAAATTAAGACGAGCAGAAGAATGTGTGGGATTTCATATGAGATCGTGAGAATGCTGCGGTCTCGGAGCATCTGTGCCATAGCTTCGTATACCAGTATAGTGTATATGCGGGAGAACTCCGGGCCTGCCTGACCTAAATTTCGGCATAGCTTTTAAAACATCGCAAAAGAGAACATTTTTGAAACCGACATTTGTTATATATTATTATGATCACTCTAAAATTATTTAAAATACAGAAATTTTATTTAATTGTATATTGAATGTCTGTCTGAATTGTCTCGTTCAAAATTTTCGTTAAAGCTAGGGAAATCACGTAGTAACTTATCTCGAGCATTTTATCATTTTATTTATATTTTGTATCATAAGTTATTTATAACAAAAAAAATTTAAAAAATTGTCAAAAAAACTGATTCTTTCTTTTAAGGAGGATTGTACCATCTTGTAAAAATATAATGAATATATGATTTAGGATAATAAAGTAATATAAAAAAAATGATCTATACATTAAAAATACACACTCATTTGAGCACATTAAAATAATAAATTACGAGCCTACGAGCAAAAGCAAATTTCCTCAATTTTATTAGCAACTTTTAGTTTTCCTCAAAATCCAAGTAGTAAGCGTCCCGATTCTCCACGAGCGTACGTCAACAAGTACCAGCAGGAGTCCCGAGAGGACGCGGAGGAGGAGGGCGGGGAGGGGAGGGGGTACACACCCTTGGGGTGTGCAGGGGTCGAGATTCAACTGGTGCAATGCGGCGTACCCCTTCGCTCATCCCACTGTCCGGGTTTGTTTTTACTATTGTATCTGCGGCGCACAGTTGGCACGCTAAGCGTTGATTTTGTTACGTTTGTTTTGTATCAATGCCATAAATGAAAATGGGTTTACCATCTAGATTTTTATTTTGTAGCCATTTCCTTCATGCGATGAATTAAATGTCGATTTCCTTTTACAATTGTCTCAATAACTTTGTCCATTTACAGACGCGACAAAACGATTGTTAATTTTATATACGTATAGGTTGAGTGTTTTACTGCTGTGTTCCGAATTAAGTCAAAATGACAAATAAATATGAAATGTTGCATACTGTTCATTTAATAGTGCGCCAGCGTTAATATTCCAGATTGTGCATTGATAAATTTACACGTGAAAATGATTGAAATATTACACCTAAAATTAAATCAATTTTAATACAACATTCATTGTACGAAATTTAACACGAATATTTCATAAGCCAGGTAATTGGTGCTTGTGGGAAACTCTGTATTATGGTTTTACAAATTTATAATTTCCATTTTTGTATATAATAAGTAAGAAGTACAAACCGTTTTTCTATTATGACGAACTATTTTATTCATTTCCATAAAACATAATGCGTCGAACAGCAACAAAGAAACCTAAACATATTTTGGAACCGCCAATAGCTTGGCGCCGGTGTGACGGGAACCGGATATGAGCAAGGCAAGGCAAAATTCTGGGGAAACTTATTACAAGGATAAACTTGCAGTCGCTTTTTTTTGTTTAACTCATTTAAGTTATGCAACACAAGAGAAAAAAAGACAGTAGTCCTTTAAAGATGGTAACTTATCATTAAGTTCGTATGGAAAATTATCATAAAATACAATTGAAAATGTCATTATGTAACAAGCTTTTGCAATTAGTAGAATTATTATTTTCATTTTAGCTAAACTTTTGAATAAAAGCTGCAGTGTGCGGAGATAAACTAATGTCAAGACATTCCGTCCCCACACCGAACTTTGTTTCTTTAACTAAATATAATTTAAAGATCTTTCTGCTGAATGGGGATCAAACCAACGACCATCACGTTTATAGTCTGCCGCTTAAAATGGCTATCGCAACAGCCCATCTTGAAGAAAGCCATTGTTTTATTTTAACGGATTACCTATAGTAAGTTTCTTTTTTTCGTTTCTGGTGCTAGCGTCAGATACTTTTGGCGTACAAAATGACGGCAAATAACAAATAAAGCGAGGTTTTTTATTTCTACTCACGATATAGCAAGTTTTTTTTGAATGCTGGATATAACAATATACAAAATATATAGCACTTTATTATTTATTTTGCAAAAAGGAAAATATGCTTTCTGCCATAATATTTCTTTAGCAGTATTTTAATACGGTACTTCAGAAATCAAAATTTTATAGAAACTACAATTACGCCGTCTTGTTCTCCCAATTCTTTACGTACACATCGCTTTATGGTTCGGTTCGTCTATTGATATTAGACACGTGTGGTTTCCATCCTATATAATTGTAATTTTAAATTCAAAATCTTTTTATCTATGTGCTGTATATATTCCCTCTCCACTTAATATTTCCACTCTTGAACAATTTACTCAGAATGTTGAACAAATAATAGTTAACGAACGATCACACACTGTTATTGTTGGCGATTTTAATATATCGTCATTGAAATGGAGTTCTGGTGACCACACTTGTAAATTAAGTTCATGCAGTAGCAGTAAGGCATTGTCTATCATCAGTGACTTTATGGCATTAACGAATTTGTCTCAATTTAACTGCGTCAATAATGTTTATGGTAGAGTATTAGATCTTGTTTTTGGTACAATCAATAACATTAAGGTGAAAAAAAGTAATTTCTCGGCATGCCCTGTGGATAATTTTCATCCACCTTTAGATATCGACCTTAGAACAGACTACGATGATTCATTGTTAACTACAAATACTATAATAAAGCACGATTTCAGGAATGCGGACTATGGATCTATAAACAAATTTCTTCGAGATATAGATTGGGAATCTTTATTTAGTAATTGTGACAATGTAAATGAAATGACTGACATCTTTTACATACAATTACGAAATATAATAGATAAATGCATTAAAAAAAAAGTATTTAAACAAAATTCATCTTATCCAGCGTGGTATTCTAAAAATTTAAAAAGACGGCTTGCGGAGAAAAATAAATATAGAATACTTTTAAAAAATATCATAATCCGTTGGACGAAATTGAATTCAAATTATTGAGAGAGAGGTGTGAAATTCTCATTAACATAGAATATAAAAATTACATTACTAACGTTGAAAATAATATTATAATTAATCCAAAATTCTTCTATTCATATATTAAAAAGATGCGCTCTAATAAATGTAACTTTCCTGCTTTAATGACTCTGAACGGCGTTTCGTCAACTAATGGATCTGATATTTGTAATCAATTTGCAACGCACTTCTCAAGTGTATATATTTCTCAAAATTTAACAACACTTCAGCCATATAAAGCGACTTTGTTAAATTGCACTTCAGAGTTGTCAAACATAAAAATCCAAGAGAAGGATATTATTGATAAATTAAAATGTATTGATACAAATAAGGGTGCTGGACCGGACAATATACCTCCCTTTTTCGTTAAACAATGTGCTGTCCATCTAGCTAAGCCTCTATTCTTATTATTTAATAAATCTTTGTGTGTAGGTGAATTCCCGTGTTCATGGAAAGTAGCAAAAGTTGTCCCTATTTTTAAGGCTGGTGATAGAAAAGATATTTCAAATTATAGGCCAATCTCCATATTGTCAGTTTTTTTAAAAATATTCGAGTCATTAATTTGTCCAGTGCTCACGTGGCACATGAAATCAGCAATTATTGAAAATCAACACGGTTTTATCACAAAACGATCCACTCTGTCAAACATGGCATTAGTTGTTGACGATTTAGCTATGGCGTTGGATAATTCTGAACAGATAGATTGCATTTATACAGACTTGGCCAAAGCATTCGACGTCGTCGATCATAATATTTTATTAAATAAACTTCGTATATATGGTATTAATGGCAATCTGATTAACTGGCTTAAGACTTACTTGATGAACCGTAAAATGAATGTAGTCGTAGGAGGATATCTGTCGCAAACGTTTACTGCGACCTCGGGTGTCCCCCAAGGTTCCATTCTTGGCCCCACGTTGTTTGGGTTTTTTATAAACGACATACATGAGTGTTTTAAGCATTGTAGATTTCAATTATACGCTGACGATCTTAAAATATACAAGAAAATTAATAGCATTGACGACTCGTTTAAATTACAGCAAGATTTGGATAGACTTTCATTGTGGTGTGATTATAACAACTTAAAAATGAATCACCTCAAATGTTACATTATAACATTTAGCCGTAAAGTTAAAAATATTAACTTCAACTACTCTATTAATGGAAATATTTTAGGAAGAGTTAACCAAATTAGCGATCTCGGGATTATATTGGATAATAAGTTAAGTTTTTTACCACATTTGGACGACATAATTAAAAAAGCACTCAAACTGCTAGGTTTCATTTTGCGAGCTTGTAAGGAATTTAAAAGATCCATTACCAAAATATCGTTATTTAACTCTATAATACGTAGTAAGCTTGAATATTGTTGTATTGCATGGAATCCTCATTATAAGTCACATGAAAACAGATTAGAAAGAGTACAGAAGAGATTTTTACGTCAATTGGCTTACAAAGATAACCTGCTGAAACGAACTAAAAGCTATTCCGATCACTTAAGATTTTATAATGTCGTCTCTTTATCTAATCGTAGAGATTTACTTGATCTTTGCTTCTTACATAAAATTATAAATGGGGGTATCGATAGTCCAAGTTTGTTAAATAGAATAGGTTTAGCAGTACCAAGGCACAATTCTAGAAGCCATAATAAAAATAAGCACACATTTAAAGAGCGTTTTTCTAAAAGTAACTTAGGCAAAGCAGCTCCATTAAATAGAATAGTAATATTGTATAATAGTATATTTAAAAAAGCAGGCTTAGATATATTTCAACAATCCATATCCACTTTTAAATTGCAATCAAAAAAATATTGCCTAAATTGTCTTCCTCTTAAATAATAGTTGATAAATGAGAAATTATTGTTTATTTTTTTGTAACTATTTTTTTTTTAATGGTTAAAATTGTTACAAACTTTTTGTTTTTTGTTTCTTTTATTGTATAAGTTTTTTTTTTTTTGGGTGTTTAACTTCAAAGAATGATTTGTATTGTTTGTTCTCTATTTTTAAATTAATTTATGCATGTCAAGTTAGCCTATAAGTGCGGTATACAATTTATGTTATAGTCCTTTAAGATTGTTTTGTTTTTAGCATAAGAATTATTACTGTATACAACGTTGGCTTCCTATTAAATAAAAAAAAAAAAAAAAAATTCTGGAGATTTACTATCTATGTAATCTGGACAATATTTTTTATCTGCATGTTACATTTTTAAAAAAATTTAATGTTGTTGCTGACATTGATTGCCACTTTACACATGCGAATGGACTTCGTTAGTACACTAAGTTAACGAGCTTATTTTTAATGTGATTTAAAAGACCTTTTCAATAAAAATAAATGGATAGCAGACGCATTTGAATTACTTAATTATCAATAAATTAACCTAGCTTCGCGCTGTATCCCTAGCGGGGTAGCGAGAGAGAACGTGTCAAACGTTACGGTCTGTGCATAGCTCTTTGCGTTCGTCCACTGTCATCCTCGCTCGAACAAACCATTCTGTGTATCTCTTCATTGCGGTTTCAATTAGGTAAGCAGACTGCGCATTTTCTACGAAGGGATCGCATCGCCACGGCATTCATCTTTCTTTCATTCTTCTTCTGTAATACCCACGTTTGGCTGCCAACAACACATTGTGTACCGTCAAACATGCAGCTGTGCTGACGTTTTACTGTCTCATCAATGCAGTTAAGGCAACGTGAGCCCTGTTATCGGCAACAATACATCTTTCCACATCCATATTGTATCTTTCATATCTACTGAAAATACTTCCATTAATAAATTCATTTAATTTAATAATATCTCTGAAGACCGGAAGTAAAATACTTATTATTTTCATTTCCCCATTCTGATAACAAGGCAACGCGTGGCGTTGAGTTCCGCCATGGTAACAATAGTTTTCCCTACCTTCCGCGTAATATGCGGAATGTCATTATTAATTTCGTTTAGCTGTACACAGTGTACAGCTAAAAAAAATTAATAATGATATCCTTAGGTTCTGTTCTTTGTTAAAATAAAATGCAATGGCCGTTGAAGTTGATGTTTCACCACCTTAGGAAGTCTCTAATACAGTACATATAAAAAAAACTGGCTCGGTGCATTTTTTCATACACTCCTGTAGTTTTAAAGGATATAAAATAATAGCTTTTTACTTATTTTTACAGATTACAATCTAAATTAAATCTCCTTTAATCACCACTGAGAGCTTTAAATATTTACACTAAAGGCTTTATCGCGTATTTGACTTAAATAATTCTCAAATGCACATATCGATAAAGTATCAAGATCAATAATAGGGATACTAGCAAGTTGTTTGAAGCTAGGGCTGTAACCGAACTGAGCTGAGTGCTGCAATTGTTCTCCTGAAAATCGATTTTGGAACTTGTTAGCTTCGCGCTATGTTTGAATAAATTGAGTGGCAGAACTCAATTTTCCACTACTATTCGTTTAATTAAGGCTGAACGTCGATCGCCGCTATCGGGTGCTATATTCACAAATGTTACCATTTCCACTCGAATCAGATGGTACTTTAATTTTGTGAATATTGTATTGGTAATATAAAAATGATTGCTCTCTTTCATACATTATGAAGTAGAGCTAAAACATTTTTTTATAGTGCATATAAAATCCAATGATGAATTCTTAACGCATTTTTTACTTAAAAACTATTTATTTATTTTACAAACGATTTTATTAATGTATATGTTTCATTTTTGCACAATTTATCTTTAAACTTTTGTCTGTGGATCCGTCTGTATGTCCCGTGTAATGGACTAACTCTAACTAAAAGTTGTATACTTGTAGAAGATATTAAGAAGTAAGAGCCCGCTAGCTCGGGAATTCAGTACAGTCGAAATGAATACAGTATAGTATAGAAAAATTAAAAACGATTGAACACAACACTGCACTTTGTTTCGTTACCAGAGCGAGGAAATGAAAATAGTAAATATTACATTTTCGCGAGTGGGAATCGAACACATAACCTGTCGCGCTTACAGTCGCACGATTGTCCCCCTGCGCCACGACTGTTTATTTTTATTTTAATTTTCATGTCATTTGTAAAAAATTAAATTGGTTACTGTTGGTTATATTTAGGGGATAGATATATGCTGTCATCGAGATATCTTTTAAATGCCAACAATTCCGTTTACGAAGCTCTTGAACTCTTGTTCTCCCGTTGTTTCCACATTTTATATTTTAACTACTCTCCTATAGGTTTAGGCAATAGAGCGTAACGGCGTAAGTGTAATAAGCCAACAATTTCTCAAAATCCTCTACTTTATACTATTAGTATAGAAGTATAGATAATACTTACACATGTAATCAGATGGTATAATTGAGTATCTAAATCACGTATTTTTTTAGTTAGCGATGCGATAAGAAATTCTCTCTTCTTATAGTTCTATTTAGGTTGTAGAACGACAAAATTAAGTATTATGACTTAATACCACCTGTACCTATGTGGCCGTTCAAGTATTATGTAAGAAGATTTATAACAATTTTTAACTCACTCCTCCCCCATGTTATCAAAAGTAAGCGATATTTTAACACAAAATTATTAGAAAATTTGGCAGCAGGTTGGATGGATAGATAAACAGTTCCCCAAGCAGAGAACGCACAGCGAGGAGATGTCTCTACGCAAAGAAAAAGTGCATAGTCTTTCACAGATCATTGGGTCTCCCACGATTCAAACGGCTCTACGTTGTATGCGATTAAATGGGCTGATACTAAGGTGCACCTGCCCAGAGATGAGAACATTACTTCATATGTGGCCTAGCATGGATCCTATACACGAACAATCAGTGTTTTTATGTGAAGTACTGTACCACCCTTCCAAGTTTTAACATGATATTCTATGTATTCGTATGTGGAATTAATATTTAATAGTTATATAAGTTCTACAAAATATATACGGTGTAATTTGCGAACACTCCTGGACAATATGTGTATAAAATAAATAGCTTCTGCTGGTGAATACATCATCGCAATCAAATCCCTACACCCCTACATGACATGTCATCAAAAATAAGCAAATCAAAAACACCCCACCTCCCTGTAGTGCTTACGTAATACTTGAATGGTCTCTATACACCGTGAACAGATATTATATATACTTAAAAAACAAATTTAAAAATAAAGAATAACACTTAATATTTTGTTTGTACAGGTTACACAGAGGAGCAGCCTTCCACACAATTCACCGCACAACTTCCAAGTGAGGTGAGCCCGGCTCCACCCGGCCCATCTCAGCCGGCGACTCAGCCTCTCTCCTATGCACTTCTCCACCTCTCCGCCTCCGACTCGACAGATCCGCCTTTTCTCCAAGTGCAACTCCAATCTTCGCCTGTCTCCTCTCCTCCGCCACCGGCGAGCGGCAAGTCCAATTCGTTGTGCTACTCATCCACGGGCACCCTTCTGTCTCTACCACCTAAGAAGAAGGATATCTATCGTCCATACTGCCTCGGGGACCGCGCGTACCTACACCGTGCCGAGGAGGACCTCAACGCGGCGCATGCTATACTCGACTTGAGTCAACACGCTGTTTTCCTAACAACACCGCCGCAGACAGATCCAGCGCCGCCACCTGAGCCTGCGCCTCCACAGCCCGAGCCTCCGCAGGAGCAGAACTCGGAGCGGCCGAAGGAGACCATCGCATATACATACGACGCCTTCTTCGTAAGCGACGGCCGGTCTAAACGTCGCAACTACGCCAACGCCCCGATCGAGAGCGCCCAGCAACCGGAACACAAATCTAAATACACTTGTAGTGAGTGCGGCAAGCGGTACGCCACGTCCTCAAATCTTTCGCGACACAAACAAACGCACCGCAGCCTGGACTCGGTGGCGGCCAAGCGCTGCGGCGAATGTGGTAAGGCGTACGTGTCCATGCCGGCGCTGGCCATGCACGTACTCACGCACCAGCTGTCGCACGTTTGCGGCGTGTGCGGTAAGCTGTTCTCACGGCCGTGGCTGCTGCAAGGTCACCTGCGGTCCCACACGGGGGAGAAGCCCTACGGCTGCGCGCACTGCGGCAAGGCGTTCGCTGACCGCTCCAACCTACGCGCTCATATGCAGACTCACTCAGCTGATAAAAATTTTGAATGCCTGCGTTGTCATAAAACTTTCGCCCTCAAGAGCTACCTCAATAAGCATCAGGAATCGGCGTGCGTGCGTGACGGTGAGTCGCCGCCTCCCGACTCGCCCCCGCCGGCGTCCGACTAGCGCGCCGCAGAACAGCAAGCAACCAGGGACCGTAAACTCTGTCGTAAGATTTACTTATTAACTTAAAGTATTAATATGAATTTAGTTCACTAGTATAATTATTATAAATATACAAATTCTAAAGTAAGTAGAGGCGCACGACCGCGGCCGGCGTGGGAGCGCCGGTCAGTGCCGTCGTGCCGCATTCGAGCAACGTTTCGCAAACAACGAATCAAGTACGACCCCGTAGCGCCGCCACCGCGGCGATAGGCCGTAGCGATAAACGTCCTAATAAGGTTAATGTTGAATTATGTATATATATGTCGATAAAATATACCCTTATATACATAGAAATTACGAAATACGAATGAAACTAATATCTTTTGTAGGTGATTTTTACAAACCGCGTAGTAGGTTAGAAAGTATTAGGATGTAAGGTGAACATAAAATTGCGAGAGTCAAACGCCAAGTTCGTCGAAGAAGGTAAGCGGCCGCGACGTTCGTCTCGGTGAGGAACTTGCCAAAATTTTCCGTCCGAAGCTCCGCACACGCCGCCGCGCTATCGCCGTGCGCCGCCGCCCGCTACAGTGCCTTAACAGACAGCGCGCCCCGAGCCGCCCAACGCCGCCCTGAGCCGCCCTACGCCGCACCTCAGCACAGCTTTTTTATCCAATGCACTTCACTTCACACACCAGATTTAAATATTCCCCCTTTCACTTGGCTACTACTGTTTTCATATAAAAAAATAAAAGTTTGATTTTGTTTGCGGTCAATAAATATTTATATAGTATATAATAGTTATACAATTATATAGTATAATATATTAATTCAATAAAGTGTATAAATACATAGTTGGAGACGTAATAATCGGTTATGGACGGGCGACGGCGCGAACGACGGCTGTAAGAGACGGGCTTCGCCGCGTCACTCAGCGAGCATGCCTTTAGATTGAGTGTGTTATTAGTGTCAAGTCGAAGGTAACTGGCAATAAACTAGTTTAAATTAAGGTAGTATTAACTAACGTAAGGGAGCGAGCACGAGGTGCTTGGAAGAAATGGGTATTCGAAAAGCAATAATAATGTAGACTCTTATCAAGTCGCGCACCGTTGTCGAATAGACACAGCAGACTTCGTCCTACCCCCGTAGCGTTCGGTAGCTCTCGTAGAAACGTCACACCGGCAGCGCAGCGGGTTCGAGACCAATGTTAGTACTATGCAACATTCGGGATTCCACCCCCTGGGTCGCCGATGTCACCCTTAGCGTACCTATTAGTTGAAGCCTCGCGAGTCAATTCTTTGTCAGTGAATTTCATTTAACCCTGTCAATTATGAAGTCCTCTATTAAAAGTTCCTGTATGTTAAAATATTTCAACAACTAGACTTAATGAACAAAAAAATATGCAGTTTTTTGTTATCTTCAAAACGCTGACAACAATAAACGTCGAGTTATAATTTGAAGGTAAATCTTCCAAAGACTTCCCCATTGTCTCCATATTTCAATGTGTCAATACAGAACGTGGTTTCTAATTTAGTATACATTTTCCCCTCTAATGAATCCAAACGTAGTGCCATTAATATATAATTATATATGGAACTTTTTTCTTATTTGTAAGTAATAATTTTATTTATACAAGCTTGACCAGACAAGGGTTGCGCGTTTAAAAGCAATATAATGTTAATGTATAAGCAATATTATGATAGAATTTACGTAGTTTATATATTCATCGTTTATTAATATTTGGTAGATATTGGTGCTTCAAAGTACTTTATAGAATGAACAATTATTAAAACGAAATTAACATCGAATATTATGTAATTAATAGTGTGATATATATTTTTTTCAAAATTAAAGAGTTCTTAGATAACGTCTCACTTCTATGTTCTACCAAACTTCCCCTCTTTTTCAGGTAGCTTTTCATATCTATATAAAATCTATCCCAATATTATTATAGTACCTAGTGTTTGTACTCCTAAACATAATCCTTCAATTTATTCTTATAGTACTATGCGTCTAGTCTCCTTCGTCTTCGTAGATGAAAAAATTTGGCTTTTAAAAATCTTATTCAAGATATTTTATTCAAATATTTATATACTAACGTTATTGTAGTCGTAGGAATTTTAGACTAAAATAGTAACGGTAAGCAATATTGAGATTAACGAAACCAATTTATATACAAAATATATAACGATATTTTAATGTAAATATTTCATGGTGTACCAAAATACCTTCCTTCTTTACAATTATTGAAGTAGTATTATAATCTCTACTATTACTTGTATAGAGTAGTCAATGAAGATGTTTAGACCACGTGTCTGAAGAATCACTTCTAAAAATTAACTTTGAAAGTTACTTATACAAAAATGAAATGTATTGGAAAAAAAATATACTTTGCGAATGATGATAAGTTAGCTCATGCCTTAAAGTAACGAGTAAAAAATATAGTTATATTTTTCATAGTTACGTTTTCAAGTGTGATGACGAAGTGAATTAAAAAACAGCACACGGCACAAATGTTTATTAATAATAAATTCGTTTTCCAAATATTGACATGTATGACGATATTTAAAAGAAGGTATATTGTACAGATTTGTTTTCTTGATATTATTATATCAATACGAAGCCTTTCTTCGAAGACCATTTTTGTTTAAATGCCATAAAATATTTCAATATTTAAAAATTACAAAATTTCTTCCACTTACAAATGAGTAAATTCATAGAAAATATTTCTGTCATATAAAGGAAAATCCATGTTTTTTTCTCCATTAAAAATATAAGTATTGATAAAAATGACAATATACTTTTCCGAGTCAAAATTGATACAACTAATTAATACTTTAATTTACTTAATTACTAGTGGGATGGAACCGGATAAATTGTGAACGCAAAATGGCGGTTTTCCATATTTGAAGACTATTCCATATTTGAATATATTCCTACAACAATTTGTGTCTATACATAATATGTACGTGTTGTAAGAGTATAAGAAAAATAAAACCGACTCCGCGTAATTATATAAATAACAGTTTCTAAGCTGCTTCCATGTGGACGTTTATAAACAAATACAATAAAAATATTTTAAAATTTTATACATAAATTATAAAACACAATTACAGTGATAAAATGTCAACTAAGTTTGTCCAAAATAGCAATATATAAGCAATATAGGTTGTAGGTGTTTAATAATAATTATCTAGTTTTATTCGTAGCCTAATTTCAGAACGACGTCAAATCAATTTTATTTAGTTACTAAAAAGTTAGTTTTTAGAGTAGGTGGTATATTATATATTATAAGAATGTTCACTTAGCGATTAATAAATATAATTATATTTTACATCGATCTTTATAAAAAAAATTAGGAACATGACATTATGAAAAAGTGATACTTTTGTTTCATTATCTATATATTATATTATTTCAATTTAGTAACTTGAATATAACGGTAATGTGATATGTGAAATGAGTATTTTCTAATATAAAAGTATCTCAAAAATCTTGCAAAAATATTTTTTGTATAAGCTATATTTTTTTCTGGAACGTGTGTCGAAACCTACTTATTCTTTAAGTTATACATTAAAAAAAGAAATATAGTTGTAAAACCAGTACTTAACAATTTCCCATTTTATTATGCAACCTCTCGAATATTATTTTTTTATATATATAAAAAGGCCCGATTTATTATTTTAAGTTATATGTATGATATTTTATTAATTTTTTATAGTGTGCATGATGTATACAAGAGTTGAAATCATAATTTAAATTAAAATAGACTAAATAGACTGTTTACAAAATAGTAACAATTCCAAAATAAATAAAGTTAAATAAATGAGCCTTTTTAAACGACATTATCGAAATATATTACTTTCCTTATAATATATATGTATTGTTATGCGGTGTCGCGTGTAGATTTTAAGATATTTTGTTTCAAATTATATACATATATCTTATAAAAAGTCTATAATTATATTTAAAATCGATTGACAAGCAATAAAACAACGATAGCAATAATATCGAAGTCGACAACGAACCTATTTGTCTGTTATTTAAGTAGACATGTTGAGCTAGTGGGGACTCGTTATGTTTGGACGACACTTTACGGTGTTTGTAACATTATGTAATTAATATAGTTTGTAGATTAGTATATACAACGCATGTATTTTAATATATAATGTAGAGATTTGATATGAAATGCTATTTTAAAAAGAACGAAAATAATTTAGAGATTCAGTTCTCGTTTGACGACCATAGTTTTGGTTAAATGTGTTATAAATTTACTTTAAATTATTTTGATATAATATTAAAGACAACATTCCAAACGACATTTGTTGATACGTTATGAAATTTCCTGTCATGTAAAATAAAACACCAAATTCGAAATTAAGAATAGGCTAAAAGTGTGAAGAGTGAACAGTTTGAAAATTTTAGTTTTACATTAACGATTTATAAACAAATTAACTTTATCATAGTACAGTAAAAGTAGTTTTGGAAATGTATTCACATAGTATTAGGGTCGCCTCCGAAATTGGGAATAGAGTTAGAGAGGGAGGTGAATTTAAAAGTGATGCATTTCGTAGTACGTGAAAGTGACTAGCCAATCTTAGGAAAGAAATATATTATTATGTAGGTTAAGCACAAACATACTTAAATAGGATAAAATTTGCCTTACTTTTTGTGAGTGAGCTTTAGAAGAAATAAAAAGCAATAGATAGTAAAGTATCTTCGAAAATAATTGACATAAGACCACCAGTAAGAAACCCATATACCTAAGTATCGATAGAGTTAGTACATCTACAGTTTTATTATATAAGGAAATAAATGAAACCCTCTCCATCCGATCTCGAGATTGCTAACAAAATCTGTGCCTACGATGGAAATGCAAAAAAGAAACAAAAGAGAAACAATATATTTATATTTTAACTTTTTAATTGTGACAATCTCCTTGCTTTTGTAGTTATAAACCTATTAATTAATTAGTTAGCCAATTTGATTCTTTATCTCTGGCTGATTTAATAAATAAAAAGAGACGTATAGTAGAAACGAAGTTTATAAAAATATTAATTAATAAACAAAAACATAAAGTCATAGTAGCTACCTGCAAGATATTCTTTGCAGCAAAAAATATTCAAGGAACATAAACGAACTGAAGCCATACTTCGATGTTGTCTCCAATAATTTCAACGCCAGTGTCGTTTTCTCATGCGAGAGACTATACATAGGTATATATATGTATATCGTGTACAATTTCACACAAGCAATAAGAGTACTTCAAGTGTACCCAAACGATAATAGCTCCTTATGTTTTTCAATTATTATACAAATACATATATATCTATACATAATTAAAAGTATCCTAATAATCATAGTGTGTCAATTTTTTCGATTTATTCCTTCCTTAATAGCAATTATTAACACCAGATGTACCTACGGAAATAAATTGTAAGTAAAAAAAAACACAAATATTTTAGGTATATATTTGTATAATGTAATAATTATAGATTATTACGGAGTGTGTGTTAAAACGGTATACCTATATAAAATAATCAATTTACATTTGATTCATGTGACAGGTACAGATCAGAACTGCTGTTCCATTTCATTAAAATTACTGTCGATGTTCTAAATGAGCGTAAATACTGCCTTATACAGCTAATAACTATATGTTTACATACCTATATATTAACTTTCAAAATTATTCAATTACAAAATTTTCTTTCAGTCATCAGTATGCCTAATAAAATAAAAAAAAAAGAAAACAAAATTACGTGCCTCTTTATTAATGATTCATGCTAGACGTAAAGATACGCAGTTGCTTTAGTATTTAATAATAAAATAACTCCAAAAAATCAATGTTGATGCTACATTAACTGTAACATATATGTGTTTACAATCGTAACTTAAACTTAAGTACCTAGGGTCCACTGCGTTGTAGCTGTTGCCTAGATAACGTAGGAACCACTATATTTATTGTTGAGATAATACTGATGTAGTGCTTTGGCGACCATCACCGTTTGTTTTAAAATTACGTAGTTCAAATGTTTAATTGGTAGCTGCAAAATGTTTTGTGATTTGTGCATCATCTATTCGAAAGACACAAACAATAATGCCATCATACAACACATTATATCATAATATTAAAAAGTAAGCACAAATAATGTTAACCGTATTCAGCTCATATCCAAACATTTTATTTTTACTATTTAATGAACTATTATTTAAATTAACTTCGAAAATAATATGTGAACGTTCAAATAATTAATTATTGTTATGTTGTTGTCGTTACATAAAAAAAAAAAATTTGATTTAAATGTAAGTAAAAAAATTTTTTTGAAGTATCTACTTATGTCGCGCTAACCTAACCTAACCAGTAAACGACAAGCTCCAATGTTAGACACTTTATTTTAACTCTCGAGAATATGAACATCTAATGAAATTCTTACATTATCGACACTAAACTTTACGTTTACGTACTTCCTGCTGACATCTAGCATAGAATCACTTTAATTTTCAATTTCACCTGTAGATGGAAAATTGAAAGTTATATAGATCGAGTAGCTACATTCAAGAAGGCAATCTCGATAATATTTATTTTTATTTTATGTCTTCTTACTGATTAGTTTTACATGTTTAAAAAACTAAACTCTAGAACAAATGGCCAGAGGCAAGAAATGAAGAACAATTACTGGCTCCAGCCAGAAAACTTGGAATATCTCGAATAATGACAACACACACACACACAGCCTAAGAGTATAGGGACTTATAATATAACAATAATAAGATTTTATTCTTAAATTTAAAATCAGCAATAAATATATATATTTTTTAATTTTATTTCAAGATAAATTGTATTATACGCTCAAACTGGATGTATGTCCCGATTATTAGGTGTCGTTTACTGGAGAATACCGGTTACTGCATGTTGATCACTTCAGTTTTGATTTCGATAACTGAACATTTACCCTATTTTTGATTAATACAAATTGTATGCAATGTAAATATAATTTAAATTACCAAAAAATATATATATTTTAATTTAAAATTTATTTCAGTTTATTAATATTTTTTTAATTATTTGTTATGTAAATATGCCATTCGCACTGTAAAAATATTTATTTTTATTAATATTTGCTTTTAGACGTAAACACTCAAAAATTGAAGTCAATGAAAAGAAAAGCTTCTACTATTTTTAGAATAGCATTATTTTTTGATTTCTTAATTTATGTAACAAATAATAAAAACTACAATCATTAACAATTACACGTGATGACTATATTTTCTAAGCGTTTTTTATAAGTAAAATGTTTGAGACAGAGCTGTACTAATTTATGGACGCAACCGGTCGTACTTTTACTAGTAGGAACCAATCTACAAATATAAGATTTTTAATATCGAGAAAACACTATATAGATTGAAGTTCTAAATTTATTTCGTGTAGTTCGGTTCCAATTTGTAAAACTACGTCAAATTCATTTGTTTCAAATATTTTTTCAGTCCCATCAAAATACACTTGTGTCTGTTATATTATGCTTTATTTTTATTCAAAATAAAAGTAATGTAATACAACTAGTTTTTTCATTTCCTTTTCCTCCCAAATATTCGATTACGGAAGAAATCTAATATATAAGAGCGATGAGGGTAATGGCACCACTTACCAACAAGCATTAATGATCGAAACCTTTTGTTAAACTTCTTGAAATAATCTTTTTAACTGTAAACACTAAATCAAATGTGTAATAATTGATGAGAACATTTAATAATTTTTTTTGCGCCATTTCATTTAAATGTGTATAATTTTTTTTTATTTATATGTCATTTATAGTAAGTGCTGTCATAGATATCTTTATATACAATTTTTTTTGACTAACTTTGTTATGCAACTATTTGAATTTAGCTTAGGTTTATTTATCGAAATAAAAAATATCAAGACTTGGTCCTCTAAATTGCATTTTTCCATTTATTAAAAGATATCGATAGTATTTTTTTATATAAAATATCTGTATCAGTATTCTTTTGTTGATAAGTTTTAAATTTTAAACAAAAATACAATCTTTAGATTAAATGGCAAAGGTCAAGGGAAAATTTTCGGCTCATAACCACACACATACATTTTAAATCAGCAATAAGTAAACTAAAATTATTTTTATTTTAGCATAATATAATTTGTATTTGACGCTAATATATTTTGTTTCTGTCCCAATGTCTTTTTTAAAAAATCAGTTTAAAAAATATACAATATTTATATTTATTAATATAAAATCCATAGCACAGTGCAACCTCGATTTAACAATACTGAAGGGAATCAGAAAATATTCGTTATATCAAGTAATAAGATTCATTGTACAAAGGTTAGGATGGTCTACGATTCTTTTTAACAAGGTTAAAAATAAAAATAAAACTATTGTTCTCAGGTTTTCCGTTTATCAGCCATTGCAAACTTTAAAACAACAGTGTCAAACAGCAATGTCTACGTTACTGATCGCCTAATAATAATAACTGTCTTACTAAAGATTTAACAAGTCAGAGCCTAAAAGAACCTAAAGACATGAATTTAATATTAATAAACTGATAGGATACCTTATGTATGTATTAGTTGAAAATTTGTTATAGAAAGGTTTTGAATAAATGTATTCGTCGCAATGTAAAGGTATATTTTGTATTAACTCTTACGGGCAGTTTTAGGGGGTTTCGAAAAATTGTTAAATCGGGGAAATCTATCTATTGAGGGTCGTTACATTAAAGTCATAATGTATCATATTTATATAAAATAAATTTTAATATTACATTCTACAATAAAATAAAAACAGCAATATATAAAACAGATAACAAAAAATTCCCGCTTTGAAGTGTTGAGAGGCGGAATTCAACTCCGCGCTTTGCCTCATTACTAGAGCAAAGTATCCCTAGCGGGGTAGTCAGAGAGAACGCAGTGCCAAACGCTACGGTAAATATGATTAAAAATTAAAATATTTAATTTAATTTACCTATATTTTAAAATTTTATACATAAGTATACAATTTTTTTTTTCAGTTTCACGCTGTAACCAAGTGCATATAGCAGGATAGACAGAACACTTTCAACTGACTTTTCCAGGCATTACATGTTGAGTGGTGGAAATCAACGCCGCGTCTTTGCTTTGGTACCGTACCAGACGGGAGAAATGATAATAATATTTTCAAAATAATAATTCATTTTCCCGAGTGGGACCCGCAACCGACGCGTAACAGTCACACGTTGTGTTATGTCCCTGCGCCTCGACGTTACACCTGGTACATATAAATTACTTAAAAAAAAATCAATCTAAAATAGCTGATAAGACTTTTATTTCCAATACCTCATTTCATCTTCTATCTTCACCCGTCTTCCAACTTGCGTCAACCATCACCTGGCCTCTGTCACCAATCGATCACTCGACATCCGTCATTCATCAACCGTCATCGGCCATCCAATCTATCCAGGATCTCCAGATTGATATACCAAATCGAAAGAGGATATTTGTTACAACATATTCTACTTCTTGTCTATGCTCTGAGATCATTACTAACGAGTCTGTGGCTTTAATAAATATAATGTCTGCCTTTTTTTTTGTCAAATCTGAACTTGAGTGTGGTTTCAATAAAGTATAAAATTCTTATTAATTGTGTTTTCAAACTCCCTACTCTAAGAGTTGAATTCTTATCACTTTTTTACCATACAAACTCCTTTGTGTGTTCTTCATACAGCGTGATTATTAGTAAAGTGATTTACTGGAACGCCATAATCAAATAACAGAGTTCAACTGTGTTTTCACTTTTTTTTGCTATTCGTGTCCTTGGAAGTATATCTACGCTAATATTTTGCTAATTTTTTTTTTTGTACTCTTCATTTGGAAATATTAATTTCCTACATTTCTTGCTAAATATATTAAAGTAAATCTTCCTTATTCTCGAGTTAGACATATTTATTAATATTTTAATTGTATAACTATTTCCAGATCCAACTAAAAAACAGCAACATGAGTAAAGCACTTATTCACTGAACAAGTAAAAAACCTGACAATCTAAGTTGATGTTTTAAAGAAAGTTCTGATAAGGTAGTATTTTATTTTAATTTAAGTAATTATAAATTAATACACCATAACATTATACACTATTTTAGATTGTATTTATTTCTTACCAAAATGGACCAAAGTTTAATTTCAGCACAGCTAAAAAAAATTTTTACTGTATTATTTTTTGTCCTTAAACAAAAAGAAATTAATATCTTGTATCATTCAAATATACTTAGAGGTAGTACAGGCATAACAATGAAATCTATCTAGAATTCTACAATCCTCTCTAGAGCTATCATCAATTAATTTCTAGAACATACATTGAAGTTGGTGCTAATAGATTATCTCCAATTTTTCAGAGAGAGGAGCTTGGAGAGAGGACCAGAGAAGAGTGTTACATTTAAAGGGACCTTGCACTTGAGTCACAAATTACAGCACTGTACTGAGCTTCTTACCCATTGGTTTTTCAAGAGATTTTTATTTTTTCTATTTAATTCCTATAAATTTTTGAGGTGGGTACGAACCACCCGGCCCACCTCACCCACAACCATGCCTTTACTCTTCAGAAACAATTACATAATTTATAATCATAATTTTGATGTTTGCTTTGTACCTGTCAGTAAAGGAATTTTAAGAGAACAAATATTTATTAAAGACCTGCAGTTGCTTATTTAGAAAACAAAAATTTGAATGCAGCGGCACTTGAACCCGTGCTTCGTGGAAACCATCCAAGCATTCTGACCACTTTGCCATTTGTTTCCAGGATGGGCAGGTACAAGTCCTGCTACATTCAAATTTTTATACATTTTCTAAATCAGTATTTTTCATTCCTAAGTGTGGAATAATACTTAAAATAGAGCTGTATTATATTAACATATTTGATTAAAAAAAATTGACATAAATTAATTAAAAATACTATTTAGTATAAATCATACCACTTGAAAGCTGACTGAAACTATTTAATTGCTTATTTTCATATTCCATCAAATTTAATGTGGTATACAATGTCAAGCTAAAACAAACTTGACAAAAGTTTTGAAAACACACATGGAAAATTTTATCCTACTCTTTAAATAAAATTCAAACGCAAACTAGATATATATTTTCTAAATTAACTTTTCTATTTTAAATATTTAGTGTTATCATTACATTAAAAATACTATTTTAAAACATTATTTTTATATAGAAGATGAATAGTGTTAATAATGATATTGTTAAGATATCTTTAACATCTTATATTTTTCAGAAAGACGCTGATCTAAGTTTTAAATGAAGATTGGAGGAATATTTAGGGAGAATATTGAAGTTTCTGTAAATAGAATTTTCATTATAGGATATAGAGAAGATGAGTTTAAGTTTAACCAAATACAAATTTAATTCCTTAAATTGAATAAAAAATTGTCTTATCTTTCTTTGCTACAGAGGTTTTATTATTATATACATATTTAACATTTTTAAAGTTATTTATATTCTTAGTCTGTGTAGGAAAATTTTTAAAAATTTCTGCTGCTCAAATATAATTGCTTGGAATTATCATTTGGCAAGAAAGAATGCTATTTATTGAATATTTGTAACTTGTAAAAATAAACTCAATTAAAAAACTACAACATTTAGTCTTCACTATGGTACTACATCGTAAAAAGAACCACCCGGCCATTAGAGAATACAAAAATACCAATACTTGATGGAAAAACGATATTTTTTGCATGCGGAAATTACATCAATTCTATATATTAATTTAATTTATTATAGTAGATGTGGAGAGAAGAAGTAAGGAGAACAATCTCGCAGAACAATGTCCGCAAGTGAGCGATAAAATATAGTTCCAAATTCGATCGAAGTGGCGCTGAAAAAAGGTATCATATATCAATTATCAACTGAGCAATTAATGAGAACGTGAAGTATGTTGAATGGTTCCAATAATTAATATTTTTAATGACTAAGTGTGTAGTTTTTAAAAATAAATATATTTTTACGCTATATGTTTCTTTTACTTTAATTAACCTTTATTACTTGCTTATTACTAATAATAAAATGAACTTTATGAAGTATTACATGATTTTATCAATAGAAATATCATAGATAAAACCCACCTAAAGAAATCCTTCAGTATGCCACAATATCCACCAATATTTTTTTTCATTTTATGTCAATTCTTAACATATTTTCTAGTAAATTAAAACATATGTCTCATGGTAGATTACTAATGATAAGTGTTAAAAAAAAATTCAACTATCGTTTTTATATTCATTTTCTTTACAAAATTGTCCAATGTGAAAGTATATCATTCCATATGAGTAGCTACTCCTTCTTCTTTATCATTATGATGATTTCATATACTTATTGCATTTTTATGAAGTTATTATTTTTTATTATTAATTTATGTTAATAAATTGTTCGTTTTCCACCAGCAACTTATAAGTTCCATTGTCAGGTCCTCTAGCGAGCCTCATTGGGTTTTCGTCTTATGTTTTGATGTATTGGTTCTACTAATTGACAATAGATGGCGTTTTAGCTTGAACAGTATCATGTTTTAGCTATATTTGTAAATTTATCTAGATGGCGCACGGATGTGATTTTACACTATTAATTATACCGAATAAAATATTTTTGATCTATTTAATAACGACCCAAGCGCTTATGCTGTTTTTTTTCGCTTCACGGGCTCCTCCCGCTGTAAAAAATATAAATGTTTTAAATAATATTATTAAAATGTAATTAAGGATGAACTTATTAAAATATAAAATTTGTTTTTTTTTTTTTGCATATTTTAATAATTTAGTTCAATTTGTATGAAAAATTTATAATTATAATAATAATTACACTGTTACATGTTTTCGGTACCTATAATGTATCCATAACGTGTACTATAAGTAATGCATAATGTAACCAGACGTCCCGTTTGAACGAGTCTGTCTCGTATTCCCCTTGTGTCCCGCTGTCCCGAAACATGCCACAGGTACGTAGCACGTAAAAATCGTGGGCCCAAAGAGTTGAGATATGATCTAATTTTTTTTTTTTAATTTAGTATACTAAGAATCAGCTTAATTTACAATCTGAAAGCGGAGAAAAATGAGCATAATCAGTTATCATAATCAAATCCTTAATCAATATAAATAATCCATTGCAGTACTTTAATTAAGTTTAAATATTTTAACGCACTTATATATAGTGCATATAATTACAGTATAAATAAAATTTATTACTAAAACATCAAATAGAAATAGGTATATTTTGAATCGATTTCTTTTCGGTATAAAATTAATTTATTCGGTATAAGTGCATAAAGTATTAAATTACGTTTAATGTCAATCCTAAAAACACGAAAGCACACCTCTAAAACAATGTTATATTCAAAATTGATAATATTAATAAGTAATACAATAAATTAAGGATGAGTTTACTGATATGTACAATTTGTTTTTATAAATTATTTTTTGTTGTAAAGTCAGAAATAAAATTTAAAAAAGTTCAAAATTATAATGCCCAGTGGGAAGAAACTTGAGTTTAAACATAAACAAATATATACGGTAATAGAACCAGTAATCGATTCGCTATATAAGTGCGTTATACTTCTTGATGATATTTAGCACTATTATATTTTTTACTTTAAGTGGCGAAATATACTTGTATAGAGAAATCACTTTCATTTCATAATTGTAATGGTTAACGCAAATTATTATTGCTTTTTATTAGTTATGGAACTATTTGACGTTGGCTAATTTTTGTATAAATAACAATATCAATAACTGGTGCCACTACTCATTTATCGATTAACAATTAAGTATTTGTTTTATGCACACTAATTTTACATTTTAAATTCCTCCACTAGAACAATGGCAAGAGAAATTTGACTATATGCCAAAATACAGCCTAATAACAATATAACAAATTCTAAAACATTATCATTTTTGGCTTTAGTACAAATTTAAAGCAATTTAAACTTTGTACCTTACTAAATAAAAATATTTATTTTACTTGACTTATTGTTTCAAACACAAAAATATTACTTCTGTAATGAAAATGTTGCTGAAATTGTCGGTTATTGGTGACATTAACTATGCATTTCACAACCTAACCTTTATCAACTCATTAATGTCAAAATACTAATGTCAGCAGTTTGTGGAAATTTAATTGGTATATGTAATATTTATTGTGTTATTAGAATATATTTGTGATGTACTGTATGTTTTCCTAAAAAAATAATAAATAAAATAAAATATATGTTAGTCTGTATTAATTTTCAATAAAAAATAATAAGACATCATTAAAATATTTGCCACGTCAAATTCTAAACAATAAAGTGATGTATGGTTGGTTGGTTATATTATGGAGTTGAAAATAAAAGAAGAAAAAATTTTCATCAATTTTATTACGTTAAGAAACCTAAATGTGACAATATTTCATTGTTGTTTAAAATAGCATTCTTATACTATATTTGAATTTTTGTATTTTTTTAAATTCAGTTCCCAAAAACATGCACAAAGATAATTATCATATTCATTTAGTAATATTGAGGTAGTTATTAGTTTCTGAACTTATACCAATTACAAAATGGTTCTAAAAATAACAGTAAAATTCAAAGAAAATTTCTGCTGAATAAGAAATGTAGTAGACACTGAATAAAAAAATCAACCCTTCTAAGTGTACATTGGACCTTATAACATTCAAACGAGAAGCGATAATAACAGCTCCTCAATAAAAGGCCCTCTTGGGCACCGGGCACCGGGCACTGGGCACGGCACTCTAGGCGCCGAATGCCGTGTGCTCGACCGCGCTCTTTTTATTTTAATTAGCCAAGTCAATCAATATTTCGTCATTTCAATTTCATTAATTCAAATTCAATTACATTTATAATAACTATTTTAGAAGTCATGCATCTAAAATGAAATCGATAATCCAGTCGATCACACGCCAAATACACAAAATATTGATTACACACATGAGAAATGAATATTTAATTGTAATCTATAACAGTAGAACCGTCAAACAAGAATCATAAAGTAAAGACTCAAAGTGAATATAATAGAGAATGACGCGCAGACGGCGGGGGGCGGGGCGCGGGCGGCGCGGCGGTGTAGTTCAGTCTCGGGCCGCGCGCCCGCGCCCGCCTCTCAACTTAACACTACTTCACAACGATACGATACAATAACTAAAACTATTAATTTCTGCTTCCTACACATTACGAATCACAATGTTATTCACATTACGATAATCCTGATACAATTGGAAGGAATAAACGACATGCCTATATGTACACTCCTACAGTCGTGGTCGGGCGGCCGTCCACGCCGACCGACGCGCTCGTGTCGAACTGTCGGGGATTGCTGTATGTAGTGTAGTGCTGATGTTGCAAGGAAACTAGCCGACGGTCAGGTGGTAACCTCACCTGGCCCTCGGTAGAAGCCTTTCGTTTACCTGTTAACCTGTTAAGTTAAGCATGCCATGGCAATACCATGAATTCGAACTATTAATAATGTACATTAAGATCCTTTTATTAGCCACACAATTAATTATTAAGCCAAAATATTTAAGAAAGTTTTTTTTTTTATTTCCGTAACTGAGCAGCTAATAAAATAATCAGAGGCCGCATCATGTAAATTTTGTAATATATTGGAATCATACACATCCGCAGCACGATTCCAGAATGTTACACAATATGCAATACAAACGATTACATGATAAGGCGCCTGTTAACAAAAGTATAGAAAAACTTAGGCTAAAAAGACTTAATAATAAATAAGTCCGTTTAAGAAGCAAATGACAGTGCAAAACCTTAATGAACAAATTTTGTTGGTCCTTGTTACACAAAGTGAATAGTTTACACTTGTTTTGGTACCCCGCGCGCACGCTTTACTACCGATTAATGAAATATACTATAACGTTATAACATGCAATTGAATCATGCAAATATTCAATAAACTTTATTCAAGTAACACCTTACATGCGAAAAAAGTACTTTATACAATAAGTTTTAGTACAATATAAACGTGGAATGTCAAATAAAATTATAGCATTGAAAATAAAATTGATAAAAAGATCACCTTTCGTGCAACACTGTTTTGCAATATAGCTGCTGAAGGCAAGACTTTGCGCGCACACGAGGAAGCCAAACCTTAACCTTAAATTTAACAAAGGAACGTCAAATTAGACCTTTATGTATCTCAAATTTTACATATTCGACTATCGCAAAGGATTTACTTTACAAAAGAATGTAATGTTTGTCAATTGTGTAATATTACATTTTGGGAATTTTGGTAGTACCAAGACATTCATTAATATTTTAAGTCGAAATAAATAATTATTAACAGCATGATTTCAAATACAGTACGAAGTTTTCAGATTGTTTATAGCTCCACAATGATGTAACGGTCATCTTCCTTCAACTGTCATTGTCATCCATATACGTAAATTGTTCGTAAGTACGTGAAGAGCACGTTAATAATATAATTATACATTTAAGTAAATGCGGCAGTAGGACATGACACGACATGACATGATTAAGTTAATATAAACGTTTTAAAACGTAAAGCCTAATTCATTTATTAACATGTATGTATATAACGGTTATTGATGCTAGTTTTCCAATTTTATTTTATCTCACGCGAAAATTAATCATTATATATTTCGGTAACGGTACATTCGGTGAAAATTGTATACCAAGAGCGAGATAATTTTCAATAATATGTGGAAGTGTCCAGGTGGATTCGGCCAGAGATGACTGCTTTGGCGCTCGGGTGACGGGCCAGTGTCGTGTGAACGAATTATCTTGTTGATGCTGACACGCTTAACTATATATTTTATACTCTAGTCTCGAGTCGAGATTATGAAAAAAGAATGTAAAACATTCTTACACTTTTGCCAAACTTCCATATATTATTATCACATTTATAAATATAAATATCTAAGCTTTTCATTAATTTTGATATTAATCACTTAATCTTAATCTCTCATAGTTAAATATCTCACTTGGCACAATTATAACGCAAATCGTACACTCACATAAAACCGTATCGTCGCGTGGAACCGAACGACCGCTTCGACCGTTGACGAGACGGCCGTCATCGTCGCATCGATACAGAAAAACCGTTATAAAGCTAACAAAGACAAAATTACAAAGAAAACGATCAACAAAGTCACTTACAAATAAAAACTCGTATCTTTTAGACCATACCATACCGTCCAACGATGACTACTATATCAAAAATATTTATACTCATCGCGGATGGAAAAGTGCGCGCCTCTAGCGGTGCCGAGGTGGCGGCGGGTGCCTCGACCAAGTAGCCGACGGCTCGCGCGCGTATCTATTTGTGTTACATACGTTACAATACCCTATCGTAGTTTTAAGCATTCCTTGAGCCTCATGAGTAAAGCGATGTCGTGTTTCTCCATTCCTCATCGGTTTTCGCAACCCACACACCCTTTCGACTAATATCAACAGTATATTGTAGTGATTTAACAGATTAATCTATTACTTCATAACAAAACAAAATATGTGTTACCTCTCGTTTGTATAAAAAATGGTGCTGTATTCTATTATATACCTATTGCTACTAACATGTGTATATTGTATAGAGAAACATAATTATCAACTATTGCATTCTGTGAAAACTCTTTATAATGCAGTACAATAACATGGTATGAAAACAATATAACAATTAAATATATTCGAGCTTATTCACATAACTGTCACTATCGTTAAAAAGAAATAGTGTATATGAATAATATAGATATATATAATAATAGATAATATATATGCAAATACACATCAACATTAATCCTGGAATAAAATTCGTCAATAGTATTTAATTATAATTCACTACTTTAATATAATTACGTCAACAACAACATTGGACACAGGCTGCCAACACACAAAAGCGGCGGTACTATGGGAAGTAGGGGGTCGGTCGGGGTCAGGGGGGAAGGGAGGGTCGGGGGAGCCCGGTTGGTGACGAGCGACGGCGGGTTGTGGCGAGTGGTGGCGGGTGGTGGCGGGCGGCGGTAGCGGCGGGTGGCTCTACTGCGGCGCGGGCGCGGGCGGCTGCGCGGCGCGGCGGTGGCGGCCGGGCGCGCTGGCCTGCGCCACCATCGCGCGGATGCGTCGCTGCGCGGACTGCAATTAACCACCACGCGGAATCACTACATTGCACCTCGTTAATAAAAACGAACATCGCCTGTACACCGTCATTCGCTAGCAATACCTTAACGATAACTTTATTTCGCCTCAACAACTTCTCATTCACAGTCTATAGCAAAGCACATTAACTTCCATCTCAACGTAAATTTTCTTATCAACATACATCAAACTATCCTTGCTTAGATCCATTCAATCATATCTGTTCATTCAAAACATCGCCAACAAACATGTAGTTACAGTCCATAAAAAATAAACAAAAATAATGTTAGGTAATAATGCATATTGCATTATAAAAAAGAATACAACAATTAATTACAAAATAATTTATTTAATATAATATATACAATCAATATACATTCGCATGAGAATCATATTAATCAGAGAGGAGAGACTCACCTATCAACAAGTAGAAAACGTAAAAACGTGCAGTCAGTGCGGAAGTCTAGCATCAACACACGAGGCTCCTTAGCCCGTTGTCATAAGGCTCTCTCATCCCGCTTCGGGCGACCGCTACAACATTTAAATATTTATTATGCCGAAATAAGTCGCCAATATCTTCTCATCAACCATATTTCGCATTGCGTCAGCTAACGAAAAGCAGTACTTATCTTAGAGCCGCCGACGATTCCCAGACATCAGCAACCACCACACACTGAACTTGTAACTACATGTTTATTGAATTTTGCGTAATAAATTATATAAAAAAAATATCACTTACTCTTCTATAATCATTGATTACACACAGCCTTATTTATACCAAAGAATTCTCTCAAACATTCTCTCACACATACATAATATATCATGAGCACACCAAATATATCTCTTCGCAAAGCAAATTGAAAAAATATACGACGACACATGAACATTCTCATAAACTTTAATTTTCTAATAAATTGGTATATACTTGTTATAAAATAACACATTGTTATAAGGAGTTGCCATGGCCATAATTCATAAATAGTATGAATTAATAATTTGTGTACTTTTAAATTTATGTAAGAATTTTTAACTATAATTAAAATATTATTAATAATTAAAAAATGTAGTATAGATGTAGGTAAGTTAGGCCAACAAAAAATTAATTTCATGGTTAAATGTTATTAAAATATGTAGAGAAAGAATAGTTAAAAATCCTTATTATCTGAAAAAAAAAGTAAAAAAAATAAATTGTGTCTATAATTAACAGACTAGTCAGTCTAGTCTACTTTTGACTTTTTTTTAAATATATTATTTTCCAATAACTGAATAAAGTTAAAGCAGATAACGCTAATATAGTACTAACCTGGACACTGTAGAAGGGTCCCACGATGTGTACAGTAGTTTCATGATCGTGCGCCGTAGCGGCGGGAGGCTGCGGCTGCTCGGGCAGCTTGATCAGGGAGCCCGTGACGCGCTGGAGCTCGCGAACGTTCTGCCCGCCTTTGCCAATAATGCGGCCAACTTGCGAAGAAGCAACTACTATCTCCACAGTCAGCCGCACGTCGTCCGATCCGGACATGAAGCCTTCCTCTCGCATCTTCTCGAAGATCAAGTACTGAGCCTGAAATGATTAAACTATACATTAATAATTTATTAAAGACTATTTCATTTCGTAAGATAAGTTAATGTAATTAGAAGATATAATTTAAGGTTGTTTTTATCATGATAATTCACAATTTTAGCCAGGCCTCATTAAAATTCCCTCCATTTATTTTAAATTTAAATATGTTTGCCTGAATAAAGGAAGGCGACATCGAAAAGATCTATCTATACCGTACCAAAAACTTATTTAGTATGATAGAAAGAGTATTAGTTGACAGAAGCCTTATAATGTTCACATTCACAATTCAAATTCGTGGATAATTTTTAATATGTGGAGTTTGGCTTCACTTGGTGTCATATATACAAACAGGCGTAGCAAGTGGCACTTTCGTTGTGCTCAACTGTACTTTATCGTAACTATAGTAGTACCAGTCCCAATTCAGTTCTATCTCACACTGGTGAAATTTTATACATTATACAATAATATCTTCTTCACGATTCAGTATTTAGTTGTAGGGAAATTGTATACAAGATAACAGAATCTATGGGTCATTGCACTTAAGATTATATAAACATAATAATAATCAATTAGTTTATTTTAAAAATACAATACTGTGACTTAATAAAAATATTAATTTTTAAATTATGAAATAAGCACTAATTGCCTTATTTTCATTATGACTTTCTAATTTTCATTGTGACTGAACTGACAACAAGACTATTCTTTGAAACAGATCACTGGAGCATGATTGGACCAGAACAATAATAATTTCCTTCCTAATATAAATAGCTTTCCTTGTTAATCCTATAAGCATATTTCAACAAACTTCGATTGAACCAAGAATAAACCGCAACCGCCACTAGTGTGGATCCGCCCTTAGTTTGTGATCGGGCTTGTACTTATGTACATATCTAAAATACACATTAACACAAAGTATACGTCGACTTCGTACCTCCGAAAAAACGTAAAATTCTCGTCAGTCTAATATAATGTGTTCTTTTTTAAGCTAAAAACTGTATCCCCACACCTGCCGGGGAATGCAGAAGAAAAACCTAATCTTGTCAAGATATTTCATTTCTAATAACACACCTCAGTCCCTCACATCAACCGAATAGGATGGCATAGCATGTTGAATGACGGAACTTTGCCTCGTCACCACAGACCGATGATATGAAAATATATTTTATTTTCTTAAGTTTAAATCGATTGTAGAGTCGTTAGTTAATCAAGAGGTTCTCATTATAAAATAGAATCAATGATAATTACCTTCCACTGAGCTTCAGGGCTTCCAACAATTGTAACCTTGCGCTCTTGCTGCGCAGCTGCCGCAGCTTGACCTGCGCCCGCGCTGGTGCCGCCCTCCGCACCTTTTTCTTGTTCTAGTGGTGCTATCTTTACTGAAGCATTGCTGAATCGGATAATGTTACGAATGTGGGATCCCTTTGTGCCAATAATGGCTCCTACTGCGTTATTGGGAATGTACAGGTAAGTGGTCTCTTGAGAGTCACCGGCACCCTGCTGCGCGCTGCCTTGGCCTGCCATCGGCGTATAAATAGGAGGAGGGAAGGGAGGCGGTGCGCCGCAGAATCCACGACCCGTCGACATCATGGCCATAGGATGTAATCCCGGGAACATTATGCTCTGAGGCGCCAGCACCTATTTAACAAAAAAAAAACGTGAAATGTTTTTTATGATAAATTAACAAAAATCAACAATATATACAATACATACAATATATATAAAGTATTTTTTCAAAAAAAAGTATTGGTATTTATAAAACACGACGGATACACACCTGCAGATCATTTTCATAGCTTTGACGCAGCTTAGCCGAGATTTGTGACTCGGCTTTCGCCATGTTCTCAATGCTCCCTTTTACAGTGATAATTCGCTCTAAATTAAAGCTGTTGATGTCATTTATGGAGGAGACAGTGATCTTAGTGTCTGTTTCTTGCATAATTCGCTTTATGGTATTTCCTCCTTTGCCTATGATGCGCCCAATCAAATTATTGTGTGCCAAGATTTTGAGACAAATTTCTCTGTAAATAACCAAAAAATATTTTAAGTGATAAAGTGAATTTAAAATTATGTTTAGAAGTTTCCCAATTTATACTATTATCTCTTTTTTTTTTTTATGGAAAAGGACAAGGCAAACGAGCGTTCTCTTCATTTAGCAACATTTTATGAACAAATCAATCCTCACCCCTTATTAGTGTTATTGGCTTCTTGTTGCATCACTTCTAGTATCCGTTTGCAGGCATTAGTGCAGTTATCAGGGTTTCCATAAATAGTGATGGCCTTCTCGAGGGAGCCTACGTTATCCTTGCGGTGCACGTCCACGCGGGCGCGGCTCTGCTGTGTGATGAGGCGGATGGTGCTGCCTTGCCGACCAATGATGGCTCCCACCATGTCACTCTGAACTAATAGGCGTAGTGGAAAGTCCGTGGGGCGCGCTGCGCCTGGTGCGCCGCCGCCGCCACGGCCGCCGCCCGGTCGCCCACGCCGACCGCCGCGCGCCATCCCGTCCGCGGATTCCACTTTTATGCGACTTCCTTCCACTTCGCATCCATTCAGTCCATTGATTGCCCTATACACAAGTATCAATTATATAGTATCTTCTATTACATAAAAATCTTCATTTTGTCAATTCACACACGCACACACACAATATTTTTGTGTTTATATAATGAACTTCGAGCAATTTTTTTTTAAAAGTATTATATTACACCATGAATTATAGGTTAGTGTATTGACAGTTACAGATTCATGTAGAATAATATAATTGTTAGACTGTCTAAATAACTTGTAGTTTATTAAAAAAAATTGCTATCATTAAATTTAATGTTAAACTGAAAAACATTATCCTACTAAAACAGGAACTTATGTTATTTTTTATGCACCACAAACTCCATGCATATTAAAACCTGAAAAACCAGATTTATAAAAGCTCTAGTTTTGCGAAAGTGAGAAGAAAAATGCAAGAGAAAGAGACAGAAAGAGAAAGACATCACAAAAAGTCACACATGCAGTACTGTCGAAAATGCAAAGTGCGCAGAAAAGCAGAGAAAACGCGCGCGTCCGACAAAATTTCAAGTCGAGGCGTGCCCCACAAGATGCCTTCATATTTTGAGACAATACTTACTGCTGCGCTTGCTCCGGCGTCTCGAATGTAATGAACACCGCTTGGGTGTTCGCATCGCGCGAGTTGGCTTTGTCGCAATGCTGCACGTTGCCATACTGCGAGAGCAGGGGCTCGATGGTGTCGAAGCGAGCATGCAGAGGGAGTCCGCTGATGAGAATCCTTGATCGGCTGTGACAAGCGACAAATCCTATCACTTATATGACAAACATCAATTTTTTACACAAACCTAAGTAGGCTAAACGAACATATGCGATTTCCATAGGTTATGTGGTGACCAAAAAAAAAAGGTTAATTATATAGTGACACATGGTAGTTTAGTGCGGCTAGCGGCCCCCAATACAAAATGGCGGAGCGGAGATGACATCACCGGCCGCCCCCTCCCGCCACAACTGCGCCCGCCGCCATTCACAAGCGAGTCGATAGTGGTTCCGTTGCACTCGCGCGCTCGCCGCGTGACCCCTCGCAGTGCATTTACCTAGTTAACCACTACACTCGCGAGGCGTAATTACACACGTATGTCAACCCTATCAAAGCTATTAACCGTCGTAAGAGCATTACACTTAATCTCCACTAAATATTGTAACACGAGTACATGTGTGTTTATTACTATTTGTGAGAGAAACGAACATACCATTACACTTTTTCAATCTTGTTTCGTTTTATATTTCTTGTAATCGTGTAAATAATTAATTATACTGATGGTAGTAGTGTATTTATTAATGAATAGTTTGTTTTCTTTGTTTGTTTATATAATATACAACGAACGGGTGACGCCCATTCGACGGGAGCAAACGGAACAAACGGCGAATAGTGTGCAGTAGGGTCATATTTATAGAGCACGTGATGGGGCTATACAAGTATACACTATTGTAGTGACCGAAGGTAAAGGGCGTAACCCCCTGTTGAATAGTGGAGAAGCTGCATCGCTATTCGTCTTCTATTCGGTATCTACATATTTATATGCGATAAAACATTCAAATACTGAATAGTGTCTTTATATAGGTCATGAAACTACATATATGACTATTACAATCGAAATGTAAATTACTTGTTGCACCAGTACAATAAATATAAACAACTCTGTATAAGCAAGTTCCTTTTATGTAATATTTTTAAGTTATCAAAATATCTGAATGATTTAACAAATTTTGAATTACCTAAAGAATTTATTATCTGTAAAAGCGTATCTCAGCATATGATAAATAATAAATAATATATAATTTATAGTAAATTGTCATATTTTTTCAAGTTATTGATAATTTAGTGTTAGGTAATGTTTGTCAACAATCAACATTACTGTAATTAAAAATCAACTTTTTTCAGAACATAAAAATCTTCATTTTGTCACTCGTACTCGTACTCGTACAAAGAAATTGTTCTTTGTACGAGTAATCAAATTAAATTATGTTTTTTTAGTTAATAGGCAAACATATGTATGAAATTTACATTTGTAATTAATAAAAGAGAAAGTCTATCATTTGGTGTAAGAACAGTATTATAGTATTAGTTTCAATTTCATTAACAAATTAACATGACAGGCAATTAAACAAGTCGCGGGTGACCAAGAGACTACACAGTTGTACGATTACATGTTTCATTACTTTGTAAGTGTTCAAAGGTATGTTTTTTTTTTTCATTTCTTGTTGAATATTTAACAAATATCAATTTACATAATATTTATATCCATGTTGTTTCCGCTATAATTTTATAGTATGTTATAGTGTCGATTGAATCTTTCATACGAGTTCAACATTGTCATAAGTAAACTACTCGTATTTAAACTATAAACCTCAATAAAGTAAATTAAATAACGCAGCGCTAAAAGAACAATGTCATCATTAATACAATCGTGTAGTTTCGCTCAACAGTATATGATGTTTTATCAGCAAGCGGTTGGCGCTCGAAACGGTGACTCATGTAGCCAGGCCGCGCCGGCGCCGCCATTTTACTTTACGCACCACGTGCTCGTGTGCAATTCATTTTCAACAATTGTGTCAAATGTTTCAATCAATGCTCTATGAACCGCGCTGGTACGAGTTCTGAAGACATTTGGCAAGTGTCGCGCGTACTGCGACGCGCTCATAGAACACGACAGGTTAACTGCGCTTAACGCGTAGAAGTCTTCCGTAGGCATACCTGCGGTATTTCGCCATTGTGTCCATAAGTAGATTGCGATAGTGACGCGCCTGAGGAGACTCGACTCGCAGACACCGAATGCTTTATATTTACTTGTTAAGTGATGCGATTGGCGCAGTGAAAAGATCGAATATATACGAAAACCGGGAAAAATGACACTAAAGGATTCTGTATGCGAAAATGAAACCGGGATAAGGGGATATGTGAATAGGGACGCGTAAAAAGTGGCACCAGCGCGAGCGTCGCCGAATGACTGAGCGGCGGTCGCCCAGTGCAGTGCAATGCGGTGCGGAGCGGAGCGGCGGGCGAGACGGACGCGGCGGCGCCCGGGGCGCGGGCGCGGGCCCGGCGCGACGACCACGCCATGCAATACTAAACGTTGTCGCCGTAGCGCGCACCGCTCTCGCCGCCTACCTGATAAAAAACTAGCAATCCATTCACCCCATTCACTTAACTACTCTACACTACTACATTCAAGGGCAAACTACTCTACTACATTTTGCAGTTTGCATTTCGATCTAACGTACTCTTTTATTTAGTGCCGACTCTAGAACACTTTTACGAAATAGACATTTACTGACAATTGTCAAACAGGTACACCACTAAAGTAGGTAAGTAGTAGGTATTAGTTACTTCACACATGTATCATTTTTATCGATAAAAATACATTATTGATTAAAAGCATATACATATATATGCATATATGGCTGCACAATACGTTGTAATAACAACACTCGAATATATTAGTCGAATATGTTTGAGGTTATGTAAAATATAAACAATATTGCTTTATTTACTAATTTTACTTAACCAGCAAAACACTTGGGTATTTATGTCTCTCGGTATTTCTTGATTACGTACACTGACTAGTATCGATGGGGAGCTCGATACTAGTCTGTAAACAGAGTGATTTTAAATATTAAGCAAGTATGAATAGAGTTGAGTAATAAAATATTTATTAGATACAATGTTTTGTTAAAAGTATATCCATTATGTGCAAATAGATTTGTTAAATATTAATACCCCCCGCATAGGCATATTAAATGTTTGAAAGGGATATTAATACTCGACAAAAAAATATATAACTATAAATAATCAAAATATAGTTATTATTTAAAGAAAATAATAACAATGAACCTGTCTACTAGTTATAATATTTTTTTACTGACAGTTGGAATTTATTCTTTATTATACAGAAGTACGTACAGTAGAAAAGTGTGAATCAATAATAATTAATTTAGTTATCCTTAATTTAGTATAAACAATTATGGTTCTGGTTTCGAAAAAAAAATAAAAAAAAATCGTCTTGTCACGACCATTTTTTTTCAAGATTGTGTGAATCTTTACAGCTGATAATCAAATATCCATATGTGCAGCCCCATGAGGCACAGAAAATGAAGTCAATGAAATCAAAAGATTCATGTATGGTTGTTGCTTCATTGAAAATGAAAAAAATAAAGAAAAGTCCTAAAATAGAAATTTGTAGGTACCTTACACATCTCAAAAAAGCACATTAAAAAATTTCCAGTTGATTTGATACAAATGAGTGAATAAGCCCCACAAACTTAAGTAAGTCAACATTATAAGTTGCACTTCTCGTTCACCTACAATCACGAAATTGGAACGAAACCCTTAGTGGACGATTTCGACTCGCACTTGCAGTATATCAATTTACTTTTATTTTTTAAGAGAAGACATTTTTTTATTAGAAACATGTTGAACTAACAGTGATTCATAACTGTATGTTTAGATACTAGTGTTGCATACGATCTCATATACCAGCCAAACATTTATCCTATTGATTCATGGATGCTCAAAAGAAAAGCATTATAGAAATTTCGTATAGTTGTTGTTTTCTACAAAAATTTAGCAAAAATATTTTTTTTGTAGCGTTTAATAGAATAATTAAAGGACGGCTAGTTTTGGGACAGGCATAGGAGGCTTGATGTTATGATATACATTATACAGACAAGGGCACACACACCCCGCAAAAGGGCGCGCACGAAAGCAACTAGAGCAACCGTCTCAATAGAGTTATCCAAAGTGTTTCATATAAATTGAATTGCATTATAAAATACGTTTTATATTGCCTTATTTTGTATATATATATAGCATATATATAAAACACGAAAATTTTAATGTTTAATTTAAATAAGAAAAAACTACACAAATTATAATTATAATATAAATTCTATTATTTGTAAGTAATATATATATTACTTACAAGTAATAGAATGAATTCATATAATTTCCCCGTAATATTTACTTAATAACAGACACCCCCGGACACCATCATATACGAACTTGCCCCCCTCCCCCTCTCGACTATCGACTGGCGACGCCCTTGTATCCAGGTGCAATGACATGAAATGAAATTATGCAATGAAATATTAACGTTTAATCCAACAGAACGAAGTTGCTATGAATCGCAATATACTTGTTATATATCTAAACGAGTTTTTAAGTATCACTTTATATTGATTTAACCTACTGCTAATCGCGTATCGCTAGTCCATAAAGAACAAAGGAAATTACAAAACTGACGGCTGAAACGAAAGATTGTTAGTTTTTTAGCTAACGTAGCTTTTTAATTATTGTTTTTACTTACTATATGTATAAATTTATCTGTATTTTTATATGTATACTAATATCAGAGCGATGCTCGCGGGTTGAGCTGAGAAACACATCGTTACGCCATCTTTATAGTACTAGTAATTGAGGATTAACGATATCACAATAACTCTTATGGTGTCTATTCAGACTTAACAATCATTGTTTACAAATTTCGACTACAAGCGGAAAATGGAATATCTTGGCACTACATTCTATTTGGCTATTCTGTGAAGAGACGTAGATGTAGTGCAAAGCTAAAAAAAATATTTACAAAATTAGTTTTGTATGTAGCAACATTTGTAAAATAAATTAGATGAGTAAGATTTTTTTTCTTTTTCGGAAAAAAATATTAATGAGTTTTCTTTCCTTTCTTTACTTGCAAATATAATTACAGAATATAGAACGAAAAATATAGAATGCCAAGGGATATTTTTCCGGAATTCCCATCACAGTTGCTGTCGACGGCCATAAAAAGCCAAGTGCAATCTGGCGAGGGCCGGTTGCACGGTGCGGCACGTGCGCTCTACCACCACCTGCCGGTTTGGCAGGTGCACCACACCACCTCCGGTCCTTGCCAATTCGAAGTCTATCTATAAATTTATATACATATCCTTATGTAAACATATCCTTCACATTATGTACATTTCCATCAGTGCAAAGAGGCCCAATGTTAAAAAACAAACTATTAAAGAAAAAAAAATACAACATAATCGATGTTGTATTTCTTTCTTTTATACGTCTACTATTAACAACTGAGCTACAAAATATCTTCCTTATAAAGTTTTGATTTTATTTTCTTTTTATAATTTAATTTTATATGAATTATGAAAACACAAAGAAGAACAGTATAAAGGATAACAAGTTTCATGATATCTACGTTAGATGGCTTTAATTAATTTTTTTCTGTTTCGTTAAGTTATTCTGATAATTAAAAAGATCTTTGTTTAAGGAATTCATTCAGCTTATGTTTAACATTACATAATCATATTATTTTATAAGTTGAGGAAAATATGTACATTTACAAGGTTTCATTAAACACACATACATTAATCGTAACATCGGCGGTGGTACGATTATCAAGACCCTTCATCACTTGTGTGAGAACAAGGCAACGTCAGGTCGAGGACTTCGTTGGAATGGTGTAGCGAATCCGCCTCACTTTCAACAATTTTGTTTACCCTTTTATATAAATAATAACACTAAACACTATTTTTCTTATTTTTGAGCATTCTGGCTCAGATATTCTTAAAAATAAATTGAAAAAGCTTTCTTGGCAAAATATTACGTACGGTGACCAATGGTCTTCAACTAAATGAGTTAGTTCTTTTGTGAAATAAAATTTATTCTTAAATAAAAAAAATACTATGTTTGAATTAACGCTGTATTATTAGTTGATTTTTTTAATATATAAAAGCATGTCTTTCCTGTACCTAAGTGGAAGACGGGAACTATAGAGAGTTATATATAGTACTAAGATTTCAGCATTCCCTTTATGTAAGTCACTGAATTTGATGACATTGGCCTACAATAAAATTTAATGTTCTTTTTTTATTAACAGGTTTAAGAAAATCTTTATTTCCTTGCTCTTCCGGTATGTATGTATGTCAAAATTAAGACATTATCCAGATTTATTAAACTATATCCACATTTTAAACGTGTTACTTTCCGAGATAATTTCTTATTAGATTTTTTTTTTCATTATTTTTTTTCCACTAAAATGGCTTATTTAAAATCCTCGCTACCAAAAAACATAATAAGTATGATTTGTTTTTGTTTTATCATTTTGTGTTATCACCTAACACGAAGCCTATAGTAGTATGTTAATCGTTTCAAGGCTTTAGATTCGATTGTGCTACAGTTGATCTCGCTTTCTGACCGTAAATATTCAAAAAGGAACTTTTCCAATGGTAATGTCACTAAAAAACGAGATATGTTACAAAGTTTTGACATAAAATTATATCGTCATACTCAAGATGTCTCACAAAAATCGATCAAACACGAGTCGGACTCGCATACCGAGGGTTCCGTACCAATTTTAAGAGCAATGTTTAAATTAATGAAGATAAACAATGTCAAAATGTAGACAAACAAAAGTTTCTCATACTTTTTTATGGTTAAAGTCACATTTCTTCACAATTTTTTTCAAGAGTACAAAACCTTAAGACCTTGTCCGTATCGCAACATTTCTTGGATTGCGAAGAGAACAAGCGTCACTTGGTTAAGGTTCCCTCATGTTTTAAGAACGAAAACGTCAACATAACAAACAAACAACAAATACTTTTAAGCTTAATAAACAAATTAAGAGAGTAACAAAAGAAAACAAGAATAAATCGAAACATAATCTGGAAAGAGCTCTCTCGTATCAACTAGTCTATTATAAAAATTGCGGATTATGTCCAGATCGATAACAAAACGTCACATTGCTATGTAAAATTTTCGCAGTATCCCAGCTTTGTCATGCCTTTCGAGATTGAAAATGAAATGCGATTTTGAGTGTTTTACATGTTAATTATTCAATAAATGATTATTTTAAAAATATATTGAATATATATATTAAATATAGCGTTAGCGAAGTCGTGTAAAATACATTTAGGTGTACATACTATATGGGTTCCGATTTTTCCTTGAGATACGGAACTCTAAATCAATTTAAATTTACGTGATTATCACATCAAGTACATTATATTAATAAACACGGCAGATTTCACCGCGAGGAAGAGGGACTTAAAACAGTTTTACGGTAAAAAAACAGGATGCTTTCGCCAAAAACGAGACATAAGAAAATATAAATGATGAGTAGTTAATAAGCAATCATTAAATTTAATGTTTTAATTGTCTAAAATGCGGGACTTCCCACAAAAGTCGGGGTTGATATGACAACTAACATCTTACCATTGAGTCAATTATTTCATAAAAATCGTAATTTAAGTATCATAATTTCAGATATTAAACATTTAACAACAGAATTGCTATTTTGCAAGCTTCAGGTCAGTCAATTCGCGAGGTAAGCAAGACGTCAAGAGAACTTGACCAAGAGGTGGTGGATAGCTAGAGAAAGCAGATTTTCAAAATCGTTCCATATATTCAATTATATAAAAAATTGTAATAAAAATAATATTGACCATGATCTCGTAATAAACTTGTAAAAACGTGTTTTTTTTTATAATTAAGCTAAAACTACACAGGCGAGGTGCAGGCAGACCCAACGCGCTTAACGATATTTATTCAAAATTTACAAACTACGATCAAGATCTTTCAACCAATCTCAGTGCGTTACAGAGGCGATGTGGACGAATGAACGTAGAGTAGAGCTTTCGCTAAAGTACATATTTTATCTATATATCTAGTAGAACTAACGCGACAACACTAATATATAGGTTACTTCCTGTGGACTGAAAAATATAAAATTTAAAAAAAAGTGGAAACAATAAAAGGAAAAAACCTAAAGTAAAAAATTATGTCACTGAAAAAGGTCATTGGCTAAATTTTGAAGTGCAACAAACTAATATTGGTTGTTTTTTTTTTTCATATAAAATTCATTGAAAAACTCGCAAACTTGTTAAGTTTTTATACTTGGCCTTTTGATTTTAGGATTATTTAACCCTAAAATTGACACGGAACCATCGATATTTTATTTATTTATAGTTTATTTTCGTTTTTCATACAATTACATTGATGACAAACAAAGATAAATCTCATATATAATAAATAAAGGTACAAATGTTATTGAATTCCTTCATGTATTTAGAAATAATACTTTAAACGTAATTTTAGTCGTTATTTTAAATTACGAAGTAAATATTTTTGGAATTTATTTATATCATAAACATAATTTTGAATGGATAATAAAAAATAATAGTTATTAGTTGTATGTAACGCTTTCTTTGTTCTTAGTGACATAATTTATTTAAAATATATTTTGAAATAAAAAGCAATAAAAGCAAAGAGATGCCATTAGTAATTAGGCAATTATTTACTTGATTTCTGGAATGTAATGAATGGTAGCGGCATAAGAATATAGTTAACTATACGCAGCTGCAAGCGCAGTTTCTTATCGCATGAGGTAATAAAAGAATATTTTTTTGTTTTTTTATGAATTGTATAAGCCAGTTGTGGCACGGAACATGGTGTGAGTTCGATTCCTATCCATTCGATCCACCGATATTTGGTTAAAAAAATGACAAAATTACTCACTACGCACTCCAGTTGTTCGAAATGTGCTGATCGGTGTGACAAACACCTAATAAAATCATTGTTATAAATTATTTTTTTGAAATAAACACGTGTTTGTTTTCATTAAAAAATGTTGATTGCAAATTTTTGTGGCTCTGTCACTTCATAAATACAAGTGTTGTACATATTGTCAAATGTATCATAGTGTGTGTAATGTCTTATTTATTGATTTAATGTACTTTATAAAACTTATAAATGAAAAATATTAGCATTACCTGACCAAATTTATTTAAGCAGCTTACAATTACTATAAAAATTCAAGTGATGAAAACAAAATAATATTATAAATAAAAATAATCACAATTATATAAAATTGATACTTAGAAGAAATAATATTTGATTATTATTCCTTTTGACATTGAAAATTATTATTCCTTTATTAATTTTTGCTTGAATTAAAAAATTATGAAAATTATTTATTTTTCGTGATTAACTATAATGTTCATTCGTTATTAGTCATTTTGCCAACTCTGCTTAACCGAGCGTTCGTGGCCACCGGGTAAAAAATGGCACAGAGGTAACAAAACATATATATCTATTTTCCTACAAACATGCCGCTTTTTTGTCTTTCTGCTTAGATACAAGAGACGTGCTCCCCAAGTGGAAGACAGTTGGCACCACGCCCTTGAACGCAGTGGACACGTTAAATAAGAATAAGTGAAAATTACTCGGTAATTACCGTTTATGTGACGACTTTTTGACATGTATTTTTTAGTTTTATTACGAATTTCTCAATTTGAATTAGCACTATTAGGAGTATCAATGCCTACTTTATTATCAATAAAGTAATAAGGAACACTCCAGAAGTTGGATTGGCCCAAACAAAGGACGAGTTAAAAGAATTGGCTAAATGCTTAGTTATGCCTTTACAACTACATTGCATATCATTTACTTCGAAGATACCATGTAGCGACAAACTAAATTTATATAGATATATATAAAAAAATATTGTGTAAATTGAAAAAAAAAATATCCCGGTGTTCAACATAGGAAATTATGAATAATGTGGTATTTTTTACCCAGTCGAGACCATTTTGTGTAAAACGAAATTTCGTTGTATGAAAAAGCCAAGCGACGAATTTTTTATTTGATTTATTGATATTTATTGATAAAGGAGTACATTCACATGACATTAACAGAATAGAATACGTAGTGAATAGGCTGTAAAATCTTATCGATTTAAAAAAGTCCTCCATTTTAAGATGAATTAAAACGAAATTAGTTATCTGTTCAGAAAGAATATATGAACTTAAAAGAGAAAACTCCTTCATTGTGCATCTACTTCTACAAAAGTAAGTTTTATTTATCGTAGGAAGACTATTTTACGTATGGCTATATTTTGTCACGTCTATACTGTCGATATAGTCCTCTGTATCTGCGGTATGTTATACAGAGCAGGGGCAAAGAAGCAGGTAAATAGCCAGTCGAAATATAAATGGTTATGGATAATCCTATTGAATAAGTTTAACACAGGAACTAGTGTTAGCGCATTCGTGTAAAAGAGGGTAGATTTAGGTGGAAAATAACTATAAAAGCAGTGGAATTGTGTCAATCGGGGGACAGTTGCTTGTAAGTGACGGCCCTATTGGAAGGAAACTAGTGTGAAGTGTTGTTAGTAGGTGATACATATCACCTATTGCAATTACATAGTATCCCTTTCCAAATAGTTTAGAATCATATAGACGATGTGTGTTTTAACGTGTTTTTTAAATCGTTACCCTCTTCCGATTTCTAACACTAGTACAATCTTCAAAAGTTGAAAGCGAGAAATCTAAATCAGTGAGTAGGTTATTTTATTTCCTAAACTGTTGTAATATTTTACAGTCAAACGTTACCATAGTAAATACTTACTACCCCCCATTCACCCCTGCTCGTTTGATAAATCGAATAAATTTCTCCCAAAATAAAACTGTTGTTAATTTGAGTTATGCCTTTTAGGATCCATGTTTAGCTTTTTGCGTTTTAGTTAAATATTAAATTTTAAAATAAATCGTTAAATCCGGTAAGTCATATAAACGAGTTACTCCTAACATAGCTTGATTGTTAATCACTAAAATATTCATAATTTAATTATGGTAGAATTACTTAGATTAGGCACACATCACAGATACAAAATGTTCAAATAGGAAACGCTTATTACGTTTAGGCCGCACTACGGCGAAACCGCCGCGATTTTTTGGCCGTGTAATGTTGACTTAAAAAACTATGGAAAGCGCGGCCGCGGTTTTTTAACACGCACGCGACTCATTTTAAAACCGCGACTTTTTAGAGCATGGCTCGCTGAAAAACCCGCGCCAAAATTTGTAGTTCATAGAAATTATATTCAATATACGCACACATCTGACGCGGGAAATGCTAACAGTTCTCTCATTAAACCGGGTCATTGTTTTGGAAATGAAAAAAAAAACTATATATAGATATGTATTAAAATAAAATATTAATCGATTATACTCGATATATTTACGTCGACGTACCGGAGGAAAATACCAATATATCTAACTGCAAAAGATTCTACCGGTTACAATTTTCGATATAGGTTTAAAAGTATACATATATTGAAGTAAAAATATCGACATTTTTTAAAGTACCCATTATTTGGTAGCGGTACACCGTCGACAAGAGTGGTTGTGTTATTGTCTTGATTATTTCTCTCATATTTCCTAAAATATTGCTCTTCCTATGAAAGAAATCTTCATTAATTCTTAATTTAGTAGAGGTTCCCGCCGTTTTTTTTTTTATATATAATTATTATTGCAGTTTCGGGATAGTAAAAACTTGGGAAAGATTTTTTTATATATATATATATATATATATATATATATATATATATATATATATAAAACTTACTTTCAGTTTTTAATGTTTCTCATTGTTATAAAATTTGTAAAGAAATTCTTATAATTTATAATGTTCATTGTGGTAATCAAATTAAAATAAGAGTATGTAGTAGTAATAACGTATATGCATTTAACTAATAAAGTAAAAATATTATTTTCTATTAACCCATATATTTTTTTATATATATCCATTTAATTTATTTTTTTTAGTGTTAAATCAATCCATCCTTAACTTTCCACCAGATCGATACATTGTGTTCAGTGACAAAAGCCACAAAAATTATGATATTATTAAATAACGAAGTAGAAATAACTAATAATATATATAATTATCAACGTGTTTCCCATAGTGAACTGGCTAGTCAGTGGATGGACCCAATATTTGCGAAATTTTTGATAACTTTTCTTCTTAATAGTCGTCGCCAGTTGCGCGGTTTTTATCCGTAGTGTGGGCGAACTCGAGCGGTTTTGCGATTTACCGGCTTGGGAGAAAAAATCGTAGTGCGGCGGCTTTAGGCAATTAATATTTTTTTAATATTGTTTACTATAAACAATACTACTAACTATAACATTAAAATTAGGCATTATAGTAAAATTATTCCAGTTACTTATTGATAACGTCGTAAGAACAGTTAAACAAAATGTGTGAATAGAAAACTTAAATTTAGCAAATTGATTAGAGGACAATTCCTTAAAATTTACCAATATCGTCGTTTTAAAACTTAATAGCACGAGAGTTAAGCGAATTAAAATGTATTTTTGGGCTGCCGAGGGCCTGACACTTGTTCCGACGGCAATGATATAAATGCAACTGCAGTAAGAAATCTAAACACAATTAATTATATAACTGTTGAGTGATGAATGTTGTGCATGAGGGAATATCGACGTGCTATTAAATCATCGCATATAAACAAAGTATCAAAGAAAAAACTGATATGCGTTGCGACGCTACCCCGGAGACGAGAGCAATTCTCCGAGAAATTACCACCTAATAATATCTAAAAGGTGACTTGCTTCGGAACGTACACACAATTTAAAATATTGCTTAATCAAAGGCAATCGACTTAATGGAAGGTATTTAAATATAGTTTGTATTGATATTTAATATTACTATGAAACAAGTATGTTAAATCAATATAAACATTTTTTTGTGACAACGCCAAAAGATGGTAATATTTTACGGCATTAATGACGTTTCATTTTGTATTCCTTTTCTTGTTTGTGTTATTTATGGACTTCTTTCTAGAAATGTCTTAAAATTATGTTTAATATTTAAGATATATAAATATAGATTTATAAGAAACAATTAAGTTATAGATGAAATAGATAATATAATTGAATTAACTTCTATAGATCGTAATAATTGTATTACACAGAGACATTGGCCTATGGTCTATGAATGACTAATAGAATGATGTCATGTTCTTCTAGCGGCGCCAATTTGTATAGGTGGAGAATTTGTGAATTTAGGAAGTTAAAACTAAATAGACTAGCACTTATGTTAAGTGCATCACGTTCACGCAATATATGTAACTATGTAACCCCATGTATACACAAAGTATTCAATTAAAAATGCTTATTACTATCTATCGTTCATAGAGTATTGTAGTCCGTAAGCTTTAGCTTCTTTTTTCGATGATCAGTAGTATTAATTAATTTATTACAAAATGAACAAAATTAATATATTAAAATCGATATATACCACAATCAGAAAGTAGCATGTTTTCTTTATTACGAAAATTATAAATGAAGTGAACGTTGTTGAACTCCATACGAGATGGGTGCAATTTTCAAGATACCAACCTTTGATCCTGGGTATCCTCTTGTTCGAAGATTTGGTCGTGATCTTCTTGTGATAGGCTCAGTTCGCCAAATTGTTGTTCCACCGAGTTCGACATATCGCACTGATTAATATTTCTTGAAGAGAACAATCCACCACGACACAATCACCTTTTGAAATAATCGAATGAATCAGAGGCAAACGCACGTTGATAAAACGGTTTCCGGTGTCGACGCGGCCGGGACAGCGGCGATGTAATGGTGGTCGGATGCGCACACGTGCTCGGTGCTCGTCGTTCTCGTTAAAGGCGGGCGCGCTGTTTATTTTCGTATTACATAATAGTCGGTCGACTCGGCGCGGACTAGGGACGGGCGCGAGGGCACGTGTGCGCCGTGCGTGCGTACGGTTCGCAGCTATCGAGATCGCTACTCGACTGAGTGATGTGACGTGCGTGACTGAGCCGCGGCCGCGCGAGCTACGGGCGACGCCGACTCGGCGCGGCGCTCCGTGCATCCATTTTGTGTTTTGTTGGAGAATGCGCGCGCTGGGCGTGGCGGCCCGACTCCCGAGCGCCGCGGCTCCCCGCGAGCCCCGCGCCGCCCCGCGGCCGACCGCCGGAGGACGCGGGCCTAGTGAGGTGCTCGTATCGATCTACTTTCATCGTTTTACTAGCGCATTAAATACCTACAAAAAAAACCACAAGAGTCTAACGCATCTTACGAATAATCAAATAATATTGTACATGCCACTTTTTCATATTTGTTCTTACGTAATGTAGATTACCTACTAATAAAAATAAACCTGTAAATATTTGCGCTAAACGCGCACTTTAAGAAGTGGGACATGATTGTCTCACTAAGCTTACTGAAAATTTTTACAGATTTGTTTACTTTCAAATAGTGTTATAATTATAACAAAAAAGTAAAGACCAATGAAATAAGATTTTTAGTGTAAAATACTATGCAACAAATATTATTTCAATACAAATTTATTATGATAGATAATTTTATATAATCAACCTAGAATCGTCATTTTTGCCTACCTAGAATCAATATCGGTTTTGTGTTTTTACATGCAAATTTTAAAATTTTATTCAAAATGACTATAGCAGTAGTAGTAAAAAAGATTGCTTTTTTTTAATAATGGTTTCATCGACATTATCAAAGATACTAATGGTCAACCACTAAAACGATAGAGTTCGTGAAGTATATTCGTTAGTGGGTCCGTGCGGCGGCGCCCCGCACCAATGCCTTCCACGGCGCCCGTCCGGGGCCCCCGGAGGGCGGTCGCCAGATACCGCCTACTTCGTCCGGTACAGGCGTCGCCCGCCTCGTGTCCCGCTTCACCTTACGGTGCCTGTGCCACCGGCCGGGGCAAAGCTGCACTTCCAAGGAGAAAACGCCCTACGAGAGAGCCCGCACCCGGGCCCTGCGGCCTGCCTGCAGCCTGCGCCCTGCGCCCTCGCTCCTACGCGGACTCCACCACCGATATCGGGAGACCCGCATGCAAGCACGCGGTAGTGCGCTTCGACGTTAAAAATATATTGTAGGACGAACAATAACAAACAAAAATGTAGTTTGATAATAATAGTGCAGGCGGTGGTGCGCAGTGAGCGAGAGCAGCGGAGCGAGTGCGGGCTGCGGCGCGAGCGCGCGTGCTTGCATAGGCCGGCGCCCGGCAGCGAGCGCTGCGTCACGCGCCATTCATGACCGCACCGCGCGCGCCGCCCGCCGTCGACGCACTTACAGAACTCACTTCTTGTATGTGAGGTACATACACTCTCTACCTACTAATGTAATATCATATTATATAACCACCGAAACAAACACCGAGTACAACCGTCGAGTGAGTGCAATGCAATGTCACAAATGTTGTTAATAAATTATTCATCATTTCATATAATGTACTTGACACCAATTGCACATTTTTGTTTCTTTTATGTAGTGAAATATGTTAAGCTTAAGTGTATTAAAGAATAAATAATTTGTCTATTCATATTTAATAATATTCAAATAACAACTCAATGCAGTCCATGCCAAGGTTCCAAAAAGTAAGAGTCGCGACCTACTGGTGGATTGGAAGCGAATGTTGAGTGGGCCCTGTAGAACGGAAATATTTAAATTTTGAATCACTTGTAAGTTTTATTGTTTTAACCAGAGTCCATACACAAACAGTCCTTACCGGGTAAAAAATACCACATTATTCATAGTTTCCTATGTTAAGCACCTGGATTTTAAAATGTTTTTTTTTATTGTACCATAGTCTATAATGAACAGTAAAATTCATAATAAAACAATATTTATTAATATTAACAAAAAATACAATAAAGAGATTAAAAAAACTTTATTGTTCATATTATTCAAAAATTTAAAATTATTATTATTTTGGCTTTGGAAATAGGCAAACTAAAATTAAATCATATAATTAAGACACTATACTGCTATAAACTAGCAAAAAATAAAAAAGTTTTATGACGAAAAAAAAATGCAGTAAATGAAGATCAAAAACCACTTTAAAGAAATTATCAGTATTTGTGTTACGATTTAATAATCATTCACTTTTTGACAACAACTGCTACAATTAGGTGTTTTATTTTTTCGGCACATTTTTTTATAACATAATTCACGAGCTGTCTTTGTTTTCCGATCTTTCCTCAAGTCAATATCTTCACATCGAAACATGGATGAATGTGATCGGGACCTTGAGGAACTTAGCATATTGTCTTCGTTGTTCTGCTATAAGTTCTGAATAAATTTTGTTCAAGTCTTTATGGACTGTGCCAAATAAATACCGTGCAACGTAGTTGTTTACTTTTTGCCTTTGATAATAACGTAGGCATTGATACTCATATCTTTAAGAAGTCCATAAAATATTCCCGTTATCTAAATAGTCTTTTCCTAGTCGTACACGTAATGTTAGCACTTTCTCATCTTACAAAATACAGAGGAATTTCAGGAATGTTATTGTAATCCGTTTCTGCTAATACTGCTCTCCTCGTGATCATAATTTTCTGATGTAATTTTATTGTAACTATCGTCTTGTTGTAAAATCTATTTTATAGTGCTAACTCAAAGAGAGAAAATCATGGTATTGAAGTAATAAAACAATAAAATATAAATCAAAAAGTCGTTACATAAACAGCCACTACCGGGTAATATTCACCCATTTTTAGTTAACAAGTCCAATGCGTCCAAGGACGTGGTGCCAACTGTCAGCCAATTGGGGAGCACGTCTCTTGTTTCTAAGCAGAAAGGTAAAGCTGCGAGTCTCTAAATTATGTAGAAATCTAATAGATATAAATGTTTTTGTTACCTCTGTGGTATTTTTAAACCGGTAGCGACGAGCGCCGAGCAAAACCAAGTGAAGCCAAAGTCAAACAAACGTATTGTCTGCAACTTAAAACCATTCTTGGTGAGGAGATGAAAATGTTCGACTTGTTTAATTGGACTTTTAAACCATCAATATCACCTACCGACCGTCATGCCAATAATATAGATGATATGAAGTCTTCATCTTACCAAGAACAACACTAAATATTCAAAGTTAACTGCCAACCTTTACTAGTTGAAGAGATATTATATGAAGAAAACAAAAGTAGATGCCAACAAAAGACAAGAATTGATTGATTTATGCAAAGATTCGTCAAGATTTTTTTCTTAAGTTCAATCCAAAGCAACTAACAAAATGCTTAAGCCACGGTTGCTAGTAACTAACTATCCACGGGTATTTGAAATTATCTTTCGATTTTTCAGAATATAGTAATATATGTATGTAAGTCTAGTTCAAAATAATGTGTTAGGGAAAAAATTATTAAAAACAAATGTATACGATGACAAAAGGTACAGATAAGTCTGCAGTGTAAGGAAACAAAAAATATTTATCCATTTACTAAAGTTTTAATTAAAGTTTCCAGTGGATGATAGATATCAATATAAAATGTTTTTTAATAGAACAACGTCATTATGCTCAAAAACGATATTGTTTTGGTTTACCGTATATAAGGCAGTTAAATCTTCAAAATAATTATACTTACGAATATACTCATTTGTATTTCTATGAAATTATTAGTAACTAATTAAAATCATAAATTCAGTAAAAAATAAGCTTTTTCATAGTATGTGGAATAATCTATAAAAGGCTTGCCTCGATCGAGATATTTAATTTTTGGTCTAAAAATCGGGCTCCCGCCAAAACCGAGGCGTCTGGTAACGCTGATATATATACGAGTATATAAGGTCGCATTTACTAATATGGTTATGGTGATATAATATAATTAATATCTTAAATTAAATACCAAAAGAAATTGGGCATATCAAAAAATCACTATGATCAATAATGAAAGAAACTGGAGTTGGAGTGGTTGGAGTTGAAGATGACTTCAAAGTTGTAACGGCGAAACATTTGCTAACATAGCAAATCCTCCCAATTATCTAGAGTCCGTGGTCACGAGTAGATCACCTTAAATAATAAGAACGTGTAAAACTAAACAGAACCGCGAGTGAACAGGATTAAGTTTCGTTTAAAATATGTAAAAATCCCAAAAATCAAAGCATTTACAATCGATTAATGATTATTATAACAATCTAATTTGTTTAGCAAAAATATTCAATTTAGCAAAATATTTGTCAACAATTACAATTAGTGAAATCACGTCACATTACTAGATTTGAGTTTAAAAATACATACTACTGCCCTACCACGATGGGCAGAGCTGCTGTATCGAATTCGATTTTTCAGAAGTTCAACTACCCTAATATATATTTATACCATAAAATAGGCATAACTTCTAGTTGATAGTGAATTAGCCAAATTAGTGAAACAACCACATTATATATTTATGCTAAAAGTATGCTTTTGTAATCAATTTGTTCATATATATTTTTTGAACTTTATTGTATTAGTTTTAAAAAATGGTAATTTTGAAATTATTTTTATATATTTAAGAGAAAATATAATGTATTGATAAAAAGAAAAAAAAATCCTTTAGAACGACGAAATTGCTTATGTTACAAACAGCTTGGTCACATTTTTAGTTTGCAGAGCTGGCGCTTGCAAAGAGTCCTTGTCAAAGCTACAAACGTTAGATGATATTCGTTGACAATGGGGACCCCTGTAAGTAAGTATTATGAAATAATTGTCGATCTGGTTTTAAGAAGGATGTTTTTATTTGTTTGATAATCCCTTTCGAAGGGTTAGAAGTATTATTAACATCCAACCAACTGTTAAACTTGAATTAGACCAACGATTTACGACGCCATTTATACAAATGATTGATAAAAAAAATGTAGCGAGTATATTATTAATTATCATGTGCGGGGAAGAATTGCTTAAAATTTAACAAAAATGTCCAAACGGAAAGATAAAAAAATATAGTGTGATGAGTGATGACGATCAGTGCTGGTACGAAAGGGCGCGGATGTTGTCGGCGATGGGCGGGGTGCATCAGGGTGCATGCGTCAAAGCGCTGCACCCGACGCCCTGGCGGCCAATAGCGCGCCGCCCCACCCGCCCGCACGCGCGCCGCGACGCACAGCCTACCCCGCCTCAAACATCATCACGTCACTCCGTCATCTAATTGTATCTAATGTACAATATTATACAATACAGTACAATACACGGTTGTTGTTGTTGTTTATTTTACAAGAAAAGTGTGCTATTATTTAACATTAAAACACTTTTATAAGCAGCATGTATATTTTATTGGCGCATTTCCTTCAATTAAAAGGATAGGCAAAGTATATATTACTGTGGAGTGAGTCTTTGTTCTCCATAAACACATTTTTTTTAAATGCATTAAAAATATAAACACTATTCAATGTGATTTCCACTTGCTGCAATTTAGTCCTTTAAATGATGAGGCCAGTTATCAATATCAGCACTCTCTCTATGGGAGAATCTCTCTCTCCTTTACTGGCAACCGTATGAATTGGTTCAGGGGCTCCAAACTGTCGTGGCGTTTATAGCAAGCTTTACTCTCTTATAACTGACAATAAATCATCCAGTGGATTAAGACCAGAATTAGATAACGGCCAATTTTCAGCTCTGATGAAGTCCGGAACGTTCGTTTCTAACCAACATCACATTTAACATGGATCTAGTTTAATGACCCTTCTCAGAGTCTTGCTGAAAGGATCATTCTTGGTCATTGAACATGGTGTTATTAAGGGATTTAACTACGTTCTCAAGAATGGTACCTTGCAAGTTGCTGTGCAAGGGTGCATACCCTTGCCGATGTTTTTATATTTTTTTACAAAAATATGGGTCAGTCACTCCTTCTCTGTTGAATAATTGGGAAGCTTCCTTAGAGATACTTTAGAGATAATATAAATACGGTAATTTTGTTTGTTAAAATATTGCTGAAGTGTTAAAATTTTCTTATCCGTAAATAAAAGTTTTTCGTGACCTCATTTTGCGTATCACTTAAGCAATTGTTTTGATTTTATCACCCAACTCTTTTTTAAATTATCAGTTAAGAAATGATCCCACTGTCTCTCTTATGATGTAATTCTTAAGTCGTCTTTTGGAATACGCGACATGGGTCTAGGTGCCATTTTCATCGTCCGAGACAAAATCTTTTGTTTTCGGACAGGATTTCTTCGAATTCTTTCCCGTACTTCTTTGAACACCTTTTTTGTACGAACACTACATGGACGTTCAGATCTTTTTCTATCACAAACAGCGAAGATTTCATTTTACCAATCAATAAATTTTTAAAATTCTCCATACGCTTGGTATTAATCAAATACGCGTATATTTAATACCAAGCGTATGAAGAATTTTAGAAATTTAATTTGGCTCCATTTCTACTTTATGCAATTCAATCGCAGGGATTCGGATCTCTTTATCACCTCACTGCATTTTAATATCGCAAAATATTTAATAATATATTGGCGCGGAAATTATGCAAAAAATATATAAGAAATTTTACAAAACAAGTAATATAAGTTTTACACTATCTCCTAAGTAATTTAAAATTCGATAGGTAAGTAAGATGTTACCTAAACTGCTAAGTCAACAAAATTGTTAGGTATTGCGACGTTTAGATCGGCGCTATCATTTATACAGTTTGGGCAAAAACGTAGTTAGAAAATATATTATATATATAGTTTTATACTTAAATTATAATTTGCGAAGTTAATTTACTTATCATTTAACTGGGCAGCGTTAAAGGAGGAGTGATTTGGAAGATTGAAATCTAATTGAACTGCGTCGTATAATAGTAAAAGATATAGGAGTCGGTCAAACTTTAATGCTTAAACTTTTAGGACCGGTTTCACCACTGGCTAATAAAATATCTGAAAGCATTTTCTATTAGATAAACTATATTTTTTGGTTCCACAGATTTCGGATAGCAATATTTAGTTGACGAAGTGTCACATAAGAGTTAAAAAAAATAGCGAAAATATTTGATTGTAGTCGAAGGTGTCACCAAAATAATATTTTAACAATGCGATATTGTAAGAATATAAAAAATTAAGCCAAGACCTCGTTAGTTTTGAATAACTTTACTCCTTAATAAAAGTTTTCTAATAATTGAATTTTTAAAAATTACTTTCAAATCACAAGCGTAAAAATATCTTCTTTGCGTTGTTGTTGTTCCGCCACCTATAAAGTTGCCGAAAATGGTCATTTCAAATCATTTAGAAGGGAGTAGAGTATGATGGTGGAATAGAAAAAGTTATCAGTAGCCTCTGTCTGATAGATAGCTTTAAATATCAGAATACCTGACTATCTGAAACTTTATTCGTAACCGGTGAAACTGGCATCTGACCCTAACATAACCAAGATTAAGACATCAATAATTCAACACACACTTTTACGTTTATAAAGTGGCATATATATACGTTGCGATTATTATACGCGTCAATTGGTTCTCTAGTAGGTAATATTAAATATATTTTTTTCCAGACTTATTATAAAAGATATAAAATTAAATTAAGAATAGTATAATATGTATAATTTGTCGAGACCAGTCGTGGCACAACGTGTGACTGTAAAACTGACTGGTTGTGGGTTCGATCCCCACTCGAGGAGATGAAATATTTACTTAAATTTATATTTCTTCGCTTTGGTGTCGAGGTAAAGCGCGGCGTTGAGTTCTGCCACTCAACACACAATGCCTCCAGAATTCGGCAGAAAGTGGGGAATGGAGTGTCTTAACACTAGGTTCCCTCTGCCTACCCTGCTGTGTGCGGGATACAGCGTGAAGCTGCTTATTATATATTTTATTCTTTTTGTTTATACTGTTTCAAATATTAGTATACCAGTTGATATTTAGTATTATTTAGTTTCACATCAAACATTTCCGATCTTTGATTTATTATATAAAGGTGCTAAAAGTTTTTCGCTCACGTTTGATATTTCTGCTAATTGAAGGTTTCTTACAAAACTAGGTTAAGAGAACCCAGTCGCAGAATATTTTGGTATTTCCGGAGATTTCCCCTCCGTTTCCACTGAATTAGTGACCACGCGTGTTAAGTGACATAACTCAGTGCTGCGCTTTGTCATACCAGAACATTGAAATATAGTAATAATATTTAAATATTTAATTCGCGTTTTCAAACTATAAATTCATTCTTTTATACAACAAAGTCGCCGTCTTACTTACAGAGCAAAAATCCTTTTGAAGTCGGTTAAAAAGTAATCTTTATATTTCAGTTACTATTGTTAAATTGAGTAAAAAAATCACATCATAAAAAATGGTTATCACAGGTCACCTTACGTGGAAAGTCATTAATGAAAAAAAAACCAGACAAGCGCGATTCGAGCTCGCCCACCGAGGGTTCCGTTCATAAATTGGAGGTCTCGAGCTTTCTTTTTTTGAAATTAAATCGTAGCCAGAGTCCTTTCATCTGATACATCTCACTTGAACTACCAGTTTTAAAATCAAATTTTGCCCTCCCTTTTAAGGTATTTATGTTATTTTTATTTATACTTCCTTGTTTTCTTAAAAAGTACAGAACCCTACTGAGCGAATGAGCTTTTAAGAAATATATAGATTCATATAGATAAATTTACCGGTATAAAAGTAAATAATTTAATAAATTGTGCATACAATGTGGTTAAAATTAATTAAATAATTCTGATCTGAAATTGATTGTTTGGTAAATGTTGAAATTCGAAATTTTGTTCACTTGAATGCACTTGACATGTAAATATCTGAATTTGTTTTGTAAAAAATTTAATTGAAAAGGGATTTGATCAGTAACAGTATGAATTTGGAGTTCAAACCAATGTATTTATAACATTTAAATTTTCATTGTTTAAAATATTTATTAATAAAACTTATATATATGTTTTTGTTCTAAATAATTATCTATTAACATAAATAAGAAGAAGCGTATAAGAATTTCGACGTAGCTCGATGAGAACGTATGTCTTAGTTGGTCAGAGCGCTTAGACTGTTTCCAAAGAGGCGTTTAAATACCGCATCGTTTATTTTTTTTTATGTTATATTTAATTTATATACGTTTTATTAATAAGTATTTTTCTTGCCTAAGTGTGGAATAACACTAAAAAATACTTCAATTATTTATCAGCAAAAACTTGTTTAAAAACTCAACAATTAACTTACATTTATGTTTTATACTTTTTTATATAATTTTAAATACTTAGTTATCATCACATTTCAAAGATATTTTTAACCTCTCAATCAAAATTCGTATGTACCAAAAAATATTTTAAAAAGTTCCAGATTTATATTGTATAATATTAATTTCTTCTCCCAAATATATTTTTTGTTATTATCTCTATATATAATAGGACAGTAAAAATATTTGTTCTGTATATTTAGTTTTTTTTACTGAAATGGATAGAGGGACACTTAAAAAGAATAAAAGAAAGCAAAAAGGTTTTTTTTTTAATTTCTTGTCTGTCTGTCTGTCGATATGTATGTCCACATTTTTCTCTGAAAGTAATGAACCGGCTTACTTGAAAATTTCGCCAATTGCTTGTTTGTTTTAACTCAACTTAACTAATAAAGTTTGGTTCATCAAAATCGGTTCATTAAAAAACAAGTTATCGTCATTTGAATGAACTCAAGGCATTAGTTTGCTTGCGAATGTTATATAGCAATCGCGCTGGTAAGATTCCTGGCTAAAGAATGACATTCGAATCGTCTGGGTTATATGATTGTTGATAAAAATATATATTTTTGAAGCACTATTATATAATATTATGTACAATAAAGTAAACAAAATTGAATTATTAATATAGATTTCCTTCATAAATCATAACAGTTTAAGTTTAAGTCGTAATTAATTCAACACAGAGATAAAGAACGATCTTAAAAGAGATATCAAGTAAACACAAATATTTTTTGGTTGGTTCGTTCATATAATATTTGTAACTAATTTAAAAACTGTACAGGAGGTTAATATGCAATTATTACAGTTATTTTGCAAAGAATATTATGAATTATTACCCAAATCAATAATTTAACATTTAAGGCTGTTTCTGAAGCAGTACATTAAATTATTAACTGACATCAGCACATTTAACAGAGTTTTAAAAAGTAAAAAGAACGTAATATTACAAACATATACGTATAGTATACGTATAAATAATTAGGTTTATGTATATTTTATAAATCAAATATCAACATGGCCGTATTTTTTAATCCGATAAACAAAAATTCTTATAGAAATTACGATAATGTCGTAAAAAAATCATATTAGAATATTACAGATTAAAGTAAAAACAAACATATTAAAAGTCATAAACTAAAATTAGTTGTCAATCAATTCTGCTTATTAAATCAATTATCATGTAGTTTAAGCGGGCGAAGCCGCTGGCGAGCCGCTAGTATTCAATATATAGATAGATTTATAAACTTTGTTATTATAGATAATTTTACTCTTCTTCTCCCTAATATATTTTTCGTTATTATATTCAATATGTGTATAAATAGAGTTATAAACTTTCGGTACTATAGATAATTTTACTTAAGTTGGTATCAGTTCATACATGCACAATAATTAGTCACAAATAATCGTGACGACTTGACGAGCACGCGCAGCTTCCGGTTTAGTATTAGATCGTGAGGACGCGCGCAGTATAACCGCTGTCCGGGTTGCGGAGAGGGGACACTTGGTGTCAACGAACCGACGGAGGAAACGTTCGTCTAGACCGCGGACACTTACTTCAATTAATTCAGAGAGATTGGGAACAAAGTTCTGTGTCCTACAAATTGTCCGCAAAAACAACAGAAATACCATAACCATGAGACCTCTAGTGCACCAATGAGTTTTTAATTGGAAAAATAAACCTCATTTAAATCAAAAAAAAAATCAGCTTCACGCTGTATCCCGCACACAGCAGGGTAGGCAGAGGGAACCTAGTGTTAAGACACTCCGTTCCCCACTTTCTGCCGAATTCTGGAGGCATTGCGTGTTGAATGGCAGAACTCAACACGCAATAATAAGGTAATAAACCTCATTTGAAATAAAAATAATTTAATACTCTTATTTTCGGTTACAATCCAATTAGATGGCCTATCATATAATCCTTATTGAACGTAAGTGTGTCATACAACACTTCACAACGGCGATGGCGCCTGTGTGACGTGCAGAGAGGTGTGATAATGGTGCGACACGAGAAGCGGCGCAGGTACAATAAATGACATCGTTCACGATACGACCCGGACGACTCTAATGTCCGCCTATCAGTCAGCACAGTATTGTATTGTTGTGACTACCTTTACGTACTGCCAACGTGTTACGTACTAAATGTTCTTTTTTTATTGTTTTTTAACCCAGCTGTAATAGCCGTAGTCACATTACCGAAACGTACGTATTTATATAAATACGTATACTGCTGCCCCATCAGCGGACATGTCGTTTCCTATAAATGATTGAGATAATAACAATTAATAGCATCCATATTACACACTCCTACATTCTCAGCCAGCCAAATCAGCCAAGTTATTGAGATTTGCCGATGAGTTTGACATATGCGAGCAAACTGTTTATTAGACCGACATTACCGTAGATAATTTTAGCTTCTTATACAGTAAATATATGTAGCTATGTATTCTTGAATATAAATAGGTCACTTTACATTCTACGTTAGAGCAATAAATAAGTAAATCGGTCGTATTAAACGTTCCGTCGTGGCCGCGTGTCCATCGGACGCTTAAGGGCGAGACGGCTTTTTGTTATGGTTATAATTAAAATTCACATAATAAGGGGTCGGAGGGGCTGGAGAGATGCAAGACGCTCCGCAGAGAAAGTGCATACAGCGAAGTGTGCAATATCGTGGCAAGGGGCGAGCGCGCGTGCCCGAGTCACGTGCGATTGCACTCGCCACCTCACCTTTTCCTTTTTATAGACTCGCCTGTCTTTTTGTGTATTTGTAAGTCAACCACCTCGTATTCCAACTTTACGCATTACCCGATTGTACCAACAGATTTTATCCTCGTTTTTTACTTGTGACATCGATGACGTATATAATTGTTTCAGTAAATATGCATACGTTTTGTATGAAATAAACTACAGTTATAAGTTTGAGGCCAGTCGTGGCGCAGCGGCACGAAGTGTGATTGAAAAAAAAGGCTGGTTGTGGGTTCGATCCCCACTCGAGGAGATTAAATATTTACTTAAATTTATATTTCCATTTTTTCGCTCTAGTGTCGAGGCTAAGCGCGGGGTTGAGTTCTGCCACTCAACACGCAATGTCTCCAGAATTCGGCAAGAAAGTGGGGAACCTAGTGTTTTTTTTTATTTTTATTTGTCTGCAATATAAATATGAATCTCCATTTTACGCATAAATGCTTTTTTTACGATTTTTATTGCGTGCTTTAATGGACCGTAGACCTGAATATTTGATGTTAATCAAAGGTTTATAAGTATCAGCCTGATACCTCCACGCGATCTATACTTAAATGGTCTTGACAGACGGACAACAAAGTGATATTATAATGTTCCCGTTTTCCTTTATGAGAATGAAAAAAACCGGTGAAATGCAAATAAATGGATCGAACTAGCATACTGAGGGTTCCGTACCAATTTCAGCATCGTTTAGTTTTACGGTGCTGTATTGGAATGTACACATTACACACCAAGCCCTTTCGTCCGATATCTCACTTGAACTAGCGGCTTTAATATCAATTTTTGCCTCCTTTTAAGGCTAACTGTTGTAGGATTTCATCACAAATGTATAATTTTATTTTTTTTAATTTATTAAATTTTATTTTTACTTGAACTAGTACTACCTGTAGATGATAGCTGCCAAATTTCAAAATCAACGGTAAGGTCAACCGGAAGTACCATATAAATTTTTATTTCCTTTATAGCGTCGAAATGTTTTCGTTTTTTTGTAGTTGTTAATTAAATCAATTTCACCTATACTGTATCCACGAAGGCATGAGACAAAAGGTAAACACGTCCAAAAAAGGTTGTCACGGTTGGTAAAGGTGTACGTATAGGCGTCATATGTTACTATATTAATTTTAAAAAATATTTATCTATGGATTTATGGAAGTAATATACCAAATGAATGAAAGATAGCATTGTAAATAATATTATCTTATTATAGAAAAAAAAATATTTACAAGAAATATTTACAGAGGCCAGTCGTGGCGCAGTGGCACAAAGTGTGACTGTAAACCGACTGGTTGTGGGTTCGATCCCCACTCTGGGAGATGAAATATTTACTTAAATTTATATTTCTATTTCTTCGCTCTGGTGTCGAGGCAAAGCGCGGCGTTGAGTTCTGCCAATCAACACGCAATGCCTCAAAAATTCGGCAGAAAGTGGGGAACGGAGTGTCTTACACTAGGTTCCCTCTGCCTACCCTGCTGTGTGCGGGATATAGCGTGAAGCTATTTTTTTTTTTTAATATTTACAAATATTAAATTATTTTTTACACTATAATATCCAATTATTTTCGTTAATAAATCTCTCTATCTGAAATACAGTTATGGAAAGGTGAAATAAATGAAAAACATATAACACGTTTATTCAAACGCGTTGAATTACATTCATTTGTACTAAAGAAAAAAGTTATACATTTTTTTATTATAAGCGCTGTGTTCAGTGACAAAAAACTAGTTCTATTATTATGTCTGAAATTAGGATCAAGTTATAAGTATCAATTAATAAAATTACAATTTAAATTTGTGGATATCAATGATGTTTTTTTTATAATTATAGTTTCCAATTTTAATAAAATTGAATATATATTTCTCAAAAAGTTATCTTAATTAAGTAAATTATCTTAAAAGACACGAATAGGAAAAAAAGTATTATATAATAGATAATATTGTGGAGTGTTTCGACATTATGTAGGCGATAGTTCCTAAAATCCTCCGAATTCTAATAAATAATTGAATAATACATATATTTGGTTTTACTATCCTTATAGGTAAGTACCTTTTGGTAAAATTTGTGCATAAATAAATTAAATAGAAAAAAAAACACGTAAAAGTTTGAGAAACATAATTTTTTTATAGCAGACAAAGGGAACCTACTGTCAAACATTCTGAGTTTGCATTTAAATACGTGTTGACCTGATCATTGGTGATTTGAACCCACACGATCATGCATTCACTTCCACTGCACCAGGATTACCAGAATGTACAGTTATATATACTACAAAGTACTTTGTGTTTACAAACACACTGATGATTATCAGCGGGTAGTTAATATTCTGAGCCAAAGTAGAGAAAAATATTTCTAGTTAGAAAAACTAAATAATAAACAAGTTCAATCTGAATATATGCACTAGATAAGATGGTGCCAACGACCTCTGCGGGCGCAACAGTTCTCCGGGGCGAGTGACGCGCGCACAGCTGCGCAACTCCCGCAAAACATCCACGCCCTACGCTCCTCTAACCATCGATAACTCGAAATACCAAAGGCTTACTACTTAAAATAATATATCATTTTTATGTTTTTATTATTTACGTAGAGAACTCAATATTAATATATTTATTCAGAAAACCTATGTTCTAAAAAGAATCGAGAAATAAAAAATAAAAAAAACCGGTCAGGTGCGAGTCGTTCTCGCCCACCGGAGGCTCCGTTCCAATTTTAGGATTCTATTGTCAACGGGTAGCCTACTTATAAAAGTTGACAAACTTTGTACGAAATTAACTACAAATATAAGTTTGTAATTATTTTTTTCTATGAAAAACTTATAAATCTACATTTTTTAGATTTATTCTTCTTTTGTATTTGTAATTTCTAATTTCATGACAAATTAAATAAGTATAGGTCCACGAGAAGTAACATATAGATTTTGATTACGCAGCGAATTTTATACAAAATGCAGCAAAAACGATGCTAGTGTCTTTTGATTTCGTTGACTATTGCTTAATTTGAAATCTGGTTTAGAAAACAGGTTCAGGCACAGATTGTAATTAAAACAAGAAACTCGACTGCATAAAAATTACGAAGCAGAAAAATCCCAAAACGTTATTAGGATTGATAAGCAAGGTAGCAAGCAACTAAAGGGAATAATAACATTGATTGATAGATCCTAAGTGTGGATACCACTCAACACACTCAACGTACTCTTACAAAAGTAGTCTGGATGGGAGTAATATCGACGTGCCTTAATCTTGGAATCAGGGCAAGGTTTGTCATCAAGGCACAATTAGTTTTCCAGAAATTTCCACAAATTTTGAATTAATCTTAGATTAGACTACCTTCTTAAAAAGTGAGTAAAGGAGTTTGATACTTGATATTGTATTAATAGCTGCAAATTAATCTAAACAAACCAAAATAGGACAATGAGTAGAATATTAAGAAATCATTAACGAGTAAAATATGAAGGACTTTTTTAGATGGATTTGTATTTGTATGTTTGGATGGATTGTAGATTACAATTTTAATTAAGTATTGAAAGCCCAAAAATAAAGAATGGAATTAGGCTACGTAATATTTTATATATTTTATTTATATTTTATAAACCAATTTGTTAATAATTGTTACTACATTTCTGTCTAGCAACAGAATATTGCTAATTTTAATGATTAAAACTTTAGTCAGACTTAAATACAAAAGCTTCAATTGCAAGTCTTTTAAGTTAAAGGCGACCTTTAACTTACTAATGCCTAACTCAACAAAGACCGCGAAAAGCCGCTCTATGATTTGGTGACGCAAATTTAAGAATAACTCCAATAACGTATTCCAGCTGTCGTGGTAAGTAAACATATTATTTTAATTTAAGTATTTAAATTGTTGCTATAATAGCGCGCTCAGTGTCACAGTTTTTTTCTGATTTGAGGCTAATGTTGTTAGACCTATTGGCCTTTACAGTGACACCAGTTAGGTAGGGAAGAGGCCGCTCTGTTCCCTCTCGAGAAGATGATAGAATCGGACAAAAAATGAAATGATAATAATGCCGCACTAAAAGGGTACAAAACATCACCGACCTATAAATGGTAAAAAATGATTATAGATAAGATTTAATATATGATAGATAACATTCACATAAAACGTCGTCATATAAAATTGGTGATTATTTTTTATATCAATAAAAATATTAGCAACACAAAATAAAAAATAAAAAAAATGTTGCGTCTTTATAGAATTATCGGACTATTACATCATAAAAGTTGCCTTTCAAGTTGTAACTTTACAGATACCTATATTGATTTACATACGTATTATGTTGTCTTTGTATCAAAGAGTAGGTAAGAAGCAGATAAAACGAAAAGATAACAAAAATTAGTCAAACAAGTATGTAGGTAGGTACTTCATGATAATTAAGTTTAAATTCTTTATTAAATGTTAACTATAAGTTAATACAGGAATTTTTATGAATGATTGAGTGAGTACAATAACCAAAATAACAGGTTTAGGATTTGCGGATTTCTTTTCATTGGCTCAATGTTGATTTTTTGCATGGGTACGACACCCATGAGGTACGAGTGTATAACACACACAAAGGAGATTGCCATGTAGAATAAATTGTATATTAATATAATTTAACGGTAAGTACGGATAAATGCTGAGCAACGGTATGTGTAGAGAGCACTATTGATATAAAAATTTGTAACATTCCGTACATTTCAAGGAACAAGAGCGTATAACAAGCCGGTCAAAGATAGTGCGAGCCATCATAAACAGGCTTTACGGCCGGAGTGTGCAATTGCGCGTGTTCAACTATAAGAATAGTTCGTGCTCGTGTGCAGTTTGCACTTGTTTCCTCCGTATAAATATATCGTCCTTACAACGATACGTACTGTACAACATGGTTGAACCAACTTGTACTAAGAAACCGCGAACTAATACAAAATAACTAAGTTGTAATATTTGGTGCATCTGATAATTGTTTATGCATTTGATAAGCAGTATAACATGACAAGTATAAAATATTATTTTAAAGTTCTCATAATATCATCTAATTAATTATCTTGTATTAATAAATAAAACGATTAAAGAACAAAAGCAGTCTGTTTCCCCGCTTTAACAAGAACTTCAATTAGCTATAATAGGAGTGGTTAATAGTTTAAGTCATAACACATATATCCTTATGGCAAATGCAAGATGTCGGGCGAGGGACGAGGGGGGGAGCGTTGCATACCTGTCTTCGTAGGTGGGAGAGGCGTCTCCGGAGCCACCTTGGGACACGTCTCCGTCCATTCTCTATTGACAGTTAGGCAGTGAGTGGGCAGAATCTACTATAGCTAGCCGAACTGCACACACCGACGGGTGCGGCTGTCACAGTGTGCGCGCAAGGTAAGCGCCAAATGCGACGTACAGAGGAGCGCTCCCGGTGGCGACTGGGCTGGTGGCGACGGTCGGCGGCGCGGCGCGGCGAGGCGCGGGCGTGGGAACGCGGCGCCCCGACGCCCGCGCGTCGCCGGGCAACGCCGGTGCACCGGTGCACGTGGCCCGGCCCGCCCGCTACACTAACGTTGTAAAATATCAAGAGTTTTTGTGTCGGATAGTCTATGTGTCGAGGAAGACTGTGGGCTATGCTACATCACGGTATGACCAATAGGAGTGGAAGTAACTATACGAAATGTTGGGAAAACCTTGCGAAACAATACAAAATGTTGCGAAAACGTTGCGAAACAATACAAAATGTTGCGAAAACGGGAGCCCTAGAGAGCTTTGTAAAAGTCAACGCAACAAGCCAGCTTAAAGAAGCCATGTAAAGGTCATGGTCATGGTATATCGGAATTGTTCTCCTTTAAAAATTCTTAAACAAATCTGTGACAGCTGACAGCCAAAGTTATCGGCCACTTAGCCATATGTGGGATGTGGGTAACCCATAGTTAACATTTTAATGTTTACAAATTCCATAAAAAATAACAGGCCAGCCTATTAGGAGCTGCTAAGGGAGGCGTGCCCACTCCAGAAATTTTATAACAAAATTTACTCCTGAAATAATAAAAAAAAACCACATCTACATGAACATATATGATCAAAGCTAAAGTCTAGGTTCCACCCAGAAAATGTCTCTAGATACGCTTATGAATAAAATGCATATTTTAGAAGATGTAATAGTTTTGACACAAAAGAGCGTAAAGTAGTGCGTCGCATGGACGCGGCACGACTCGCGGGTGACAGTAGGCGCCGGGTGACGCGCGTACTGCCTAATATCTATATCTGTAGTAATATAATAAAGCGCGATAATATCAGAAACTACCTACTGGGTCAAATTGAGAAACCTTTATTATATAACATTGTTTTGGCCGCCAGGCGTGGCACAGGGGCACAAGTGTGTGTGAAATTAAATAATAATAATAATTTAATATTTATATAGTATACTTCGTTCAGGCGTGAAGGCAGAGCACGGTGTTGAGTTTCGACTTTCGTCACTCAATAAGCAATGCCTCCAGAAAATGCAAAATGGTGTATTAACACTAGGTTGCCTTTGCGGACCATGCTGTGTGCGGAATACAGCGAGAAGCAAAACAAAAATATAGGTAACATTTAGGTACAAATTTTGGTGTGAACACTGTATTCGCAGTCATAGTTACTTCGGGCACTTACATTGTGCCATGTGCCATATACCGCGGGTCAAGCATAGTGAATTATATTTCATATTAATAATAGTATAATGGTATAAAATATTTTCGTTTTTACATAAGATATTTTTAAACGAAGATACAATCGAAATCAGACTAGACTTACAGTTTACGTGCATAATGCATTTTTAACAGATGTTACGTGTGTAATGCATTTTTAACAGATGTTGAAAGTGTCCATTCCATTGAACGGTGGAGAAGGTAACCATACTCATACGACTCATTTTACTCATATTTAAATAATTCAAAGTTATCACTAGTTCCTTAGAAACTCTCTTACTTAGTTGGCTTAGTCTCAGACTCATGGAAGAGGGTTCTTATCCACCCGATCCCGAAGAAAGGCGATGGTTCCGATCCATATAACTACAGGCCTATTGCTATCACCTAACTGGTCGCGTAAGTGATAGAGAGCATTATCAATAGCCAGCTCTTTGTTTATCTGGAGGATCACCGATTGATGGCTTCCGCCATGGTCGCTCAGCCGCAGACTTTCTGGTTTACCTACCTGGTTTAACTCACCGCTGGGCTGCGGCTATTAAAAGCAGGGGAGAGAGCCTGGCAGCTAGTTTGGACACGGCTAAGGCCTTCGATCGAGTGTGGCATGCTCCTTACAAAAAATCCATCCTATGGAGATTTTTTATGCAAGTGAATGTCGCATCAATGTCGCTGTCGATGGTTGTTGCTCGGAATGCATGCCCGTTAACGCTGGCGTCCCCCAAGGCTGTTTCCTCTGCATATGAATGATATATTAGAGGATTGTAACATTCTTAGCTGTGCAGACGATAGCACAGTGCCAGAAAAACTTTTGTTGAGGCATCCTTCGAGAACGTTTCCTTATGGGGCGAAAGGAACTTTTGGGGTAAAACGTTCAATACAACCCCCTGAATACACAAGTTTGCGCGTTAACCACAAAAAAATGCTTATTTGTCGTATCGCCAAAACGGGGAGTGTTTTGGCGATACGACAAATAGCGTAGCCTTTTAGCCTGTTTCAAGTGATCGTGATACTGATCATCTGAGAAACAAGGCCAAGTTGGCCTTGAAGAAAATAAAAAAAAAAAATACTGGGGACCTAATGATCTGTAAAAGGTTTGACACTTTTGCTTGGCGTCTCTACGCAAAGCTAAAGTGTCAAAGGATACATCTCTATGTGACAAAGGATACATCTCTATGTATCCTCACTGTGCTTTCTCTACCGCATTTATCATGGGAAGAGTTGTGAAGAATTGTTTGACCTGTTACCTGCCGCGGAATTTTCTAACGGCACAGTATGTCAAGAGCTTAAATATCATTCACACCACCTGGATACAAGGCAATCCACTACTGTGCGGTTTCGTAGGAACTTCCTTCCACGCACCACGGAACTGTGGAATGGCCTACCCGCGACAGTGTTTCCAGGTCGATATGACATGATATCTTCAAAAAGCGCGTCTATCTCCACCTTAAAGGCCGGCAACGCACCTGTAGTTCTTCAGGTGTTGTACCTATGTGAATTTTAACCAAATCACTATGAAAAACAATATCGTGATTATTATAATAAAATGATATTATTCAACCAATCAACTGTTATTATAAATAATGAAGAAAGTAGGTATATATGTTATATTATTAATCTCTATTTATTATGTGAAAATATTATACTTAATTATAATATCAAAGCCGAAGAGTTTGCTTGGTTTCGACCAAGCTCTCTCGGGTGTCCGTAATTTCTCTCCAGGAACACCAAATTGCGGTTGCGTCTTCATTGGCGGCTCTCAATGTCGCGGTTTCTCTTATTACCAAAGCGAGCAAATAAAAATAAATCAATCCCTCGAATGTGAACCGAACAAACAACCATCACATTTACAGAGACGATGTACTGTTGCGCCACGTTTTCTTCGTTTTTTGTCAAAATCAATGCACAATCAAACATGCACCAGACAAAATGAGCCAATGCAAGTGTTCACAGTCAGATTGTACGATTATATATATATATATATATGTATATACCAGTTTTAGTTGAATTGTAATAATATGTATGGTATCGAAATATAAATCGAAAATTTTATTTTCTAGTTCCCACTAACGAACTAACTAACGCCCGGTGAAGGCAGTGACATCTCATTACCGAGATCACATACCGTGTGCGCATGTGAGCGGTGGCACGGCGTGATATCCGACCAGGTGTTAAAAAAGCTGCGTCGCACTAACAAAATAATTCATACTTAAAATTGAACGTATTAACTTCATTATCACAACATTCACATTTATGCATTTTTGTAACACCTGAATATGTAAGAAATGAACTATTCATTAATACTACTATAGATAAATTCATACCATAAATGTGTGTAGTACTTTTTTGTATGAAGCAAGAATTTAAAATTGTTTCCTCTTTCCTCGATTTTCTCTTGTATTATTAGTTGCTTTGTTTATATGTATAAATCACATACCAATATATATTTAAATATTATAGAAAATAAAAAACATACTAGTCTTGACGATCACTACTTCAAATCTTCTCCATTTTCTATTGAGCAGTATGTACATTAGGGCCAGTGAGGCCCTAATGGCCTTAACAGCGTCAGCGGGTTTCGGGAGGCCGAGCTGGAAGAGGACGGACCTTGGCTTTGCTACCGTGGAAGGTATCAACAACAGAGAAGAAAGACAAGTTTGCTACGCTCGGTCCGAGCTAGGCGTACTCTGGTTTAGAGCTCTAGTTGGTCTTTTAGAATGTTAATAAGTTATTAAATAAAAATATGTGTGCATTTTTTAACAAAAATTTTGTTCCGTTTTAATTTTATAATAATAACAGTAAAAAAACGTCTGTAGTTAAATACATATTGGCGATAAAATATGTGGGGAGGAATATAAACAGTAAAAAGTAAAATTATATGAATGTTAGGTTTTGTAAATATTTGATGTTTATAATTAGAAAGACTTAACTAACATAAGAAATGGAAGCATTCGATTCTAGCTATGTCCTCAATTTTTTTACTTTTATAAAAGTATTTATTGGAGAAGTTTTATAAAATAAATGTCACTATCGCCACTTGGAAAATGGTAGACAAAGTTATATGCCCAAGAACTTGGGCGTATGAGTTAGGTGGATTTCAATGAGATATCCTTAAAATCCATGTAAGAATTCCAATTAAACATTGATGAGATTTGCTTTACCTGGAGAAGTACTTTTAAAGTTGTGGCTTTTACGTATGCATATATATTTTTAATAATATGTAGGCATATAAAGGAGTCAATATAAGAGCCCCTTGCCCCTTGGGCTTGCGGTCGCTGATCACACCAGGGTCCTCCCGTGATTTGATTCAGGCAGATAGACACGGAGTCGTGGTACATCGCTCTAGTAGATAGGTAGATCTTATATCTGGATGGGATTAAAATAGCTTGCTTGGGTCGTAATGTCCACCAGATGCACTGACGCAGAACACAATCAAAGGCCTTTTGCAGATCCAAAAAGGTCACATGAACTCTGGGGGAAAGTTCCTTATTTCCTTCGAAGGTACAAATACCATCCATAGTGCCATAGTGCGTGATCATTACTGCAATGCATATATGCATATCGACATCCAAAAAAATTACACTCTCTGTGAAGCCTGAGGTCATTCATGTTCGAAGCTAGCTACTAGAACTAGAACTAATAACTAGCTAGACTCAATTGTGGCATAATCATAATGCCATCAACAGTCTTTGACACCTACATATAAATAGAGGTATTGACATTATGCCACCACTGTTGTCGCATCGTTCCAAATCATCAATAAACGGTTAGAAACGTCAATAAGCTTGAGCACACCAAGACGATTTCCTCGCCTCCGCAATTTTCGACGCAATTTCGAGTTTCACCAAGGCATAATAAGCCATGTAAAAAAAACATAGATAGATATAGAAGAGAGGTTAGAGTTGGTTCAGGTAGAAAACTGCAAGAGTTGAGCAACCTGGAAGACTCCAACTTTAAGGCAGCATGCATTGGGAATCTTTCATGCAAATGTATTTTTTTCAATATCTCGCGTCGCTTTATTTCAAGCATACGCCAGTAGCATGTATATGCATATGCCACAGTTACAAGCTTATCAAATTGTCATGATAAACTTTTATTACTGGCCGTGGCTACTGGAATGATTGCTACTCTGTACTCAAGAGAGAGAGGGTTCAAGAGAGTTTCATTACTATCAATCCATAAACGCAGCTTTCTTATCACGAATCATCTCTCCTTCACTTTATCATTCCACCACCATGTGTACTTGTCGATGGCGTTGTGATCCTGCACCTTGTAGGAGGTTTGACTGTTCACGCACACGCGCGCTTGTGCCCCTGCACCGCGTCTGGTATCATATCAATACTAAATACTTAATACAGAAACCACAATCAATATATGAATAATATTTTTTTATAATTTCCGAACGAATTTAATTATTTTTTGTCATCTAGCTGTATTATGTAGTAATTAATAATTATGTACCTATACTGAGTGTTTTTGTCAGCACCACTTTAAATAAATCCACAGTTTTACTCTATAAAAGCCTAATACAAATCAAAAATTAAAAAATGTTTTTTTCAAATAAAATTAATAATATAATTATCGTTGTAAAATAAAACGCCATTTGTCAAGGACGACGCACGCAGCCATAAACCTATCGAAATTGAGTCGTAGGTATTGGCGGCAAAGTTCAAAGTTGTTTAACCTTTATTAGTATTGTTGTAGTAGTATGTGTTTAGGTTACTGGGATCTATGCATAACTGCGTCACACGAAATACAGGTATGGATAGACATATTTAAATGAAAACAGATATCTTACGTCTAAACTGTGGAGGTATCTTAATTAATTTCCCATATCCTGCTAGATCCTTTAAGTAATAAGATATTATAACAGTTTGATTAGCAACTTAGAGTGCGGAGAACAAACCAAAACAATTTAACATACAAAGTAAACCAAGCATTATTTACTAATTGCTTGTCAAGTGACTTTAATTACATACATATAGCACAAATCCTGGTGATTGTGAAATTAAGACGAATTTTTTTTGAAGCCCTACATTTGGTCCGATATCCCGGACGGCAGTTGGCAAGTTTCAATGACAATGGTACATGCGTGTAGCAATTATTGCAAGGGTCGTAAAATTACATATCGATTATAAAATTATACTAGATTACTCTATTATTACATATATATATTACATATTATAGTCTTAAAAGTTCCAAAATAAGTAAATTATTAGGAAAATTGTATTTCACATTGATAATCATTTTATTTATGTAATTCCATTTCCATTCTTTATAACGGGCAAGTAATTAAGTTCCCCAAAACCTAAGTTTTCTAAGAAAAGGTGATTTGGCAGTTAGGTCTTATTTAGGTGCTGTTGAGAAACTAAACTTACATAAAACTAGCTGCCCACTCGCTGCATTTGCCAACGAATAGATACGTTCAATTATGAACACTATATACTTGTGTGTGGATGTGAAGCTAGGCTTACTTTTTAAATTTATTCAAAAGTATACGTCCAAATTACATGGTATAAAAGCCGAAGATTATCTTCATGAAATTTCCATGATGATGAAAAACTAACGTAAATTTCAATATACATTTGAAATAAATATATAATAATCGATGAAATATCGTTATCTTACAATTTTCTATGATTTTTTGTCACAAAATGCCTTATAGATATATCTTATCGCTAACTAAGATTTACCATAATGTTATATAGCCTATATCACTCCTGAAGAATGCAGCTTTCATATAGAACAAAAAGAAAGTAAATAGGAGGAGTAGATCCAGAGATCTTAGCGTTTCAAGAAACAAAGAAATTCTTCCGCTTTATTATATTAGTACAGATATCCAGGTCTAGAGGGTTACAATACGAGCTTATTGCATTGTTTTTGCTGCATTTTGTATAAACGTCGCTAAACTTAGTGTACTTTCCGTGGATGTACAATAGTGAAATTTTGCAAGAGGCGACAACTTCCAATACAAACAATACAGTGATTCATAGAAAAAAATACAATATCTATATTGTAATTTTCTAAAAACTAATTAGGTACGCAATTAAAAATATATATATATAGAAAAAATTACATGTAACTTATATTTGTAGTAAATTTCATACAAAATAAATGCAAACGCCCCGCAAGTTTACATTTGTCAACTTGAAATTGTGATCGGTTTTTTTCTTAATCATATCCTTAATTGTATAATTAGATTCGGTCGTGACACAGTATGCGTGCATATGCGTGTTACTGTAAACGCAACGGTCTTGAATTCGATTCCCACTCAAGGGAATTAAATTATTATTTATTAATATTTTTATTTCTTCGAACAAGCCAAGCGCGGAGGTTGAGTTCGTAATGCCTTGAAAGTTCGGCAGATAGTTGGGAATAATGTCTTTACACAAGGTTCCCTCTGCCTACTCTACTACATGCGGGATGCAGCGTGAAGCTGAAAAAGTAATCATAATGATTTAAGTTTTTCGTTTGAAAATATTTAAAATTCAAAACAATATAATTGAAATGTGAAATAACAAATTTAGTAATACTAATACATTAAAACTAAAAAATATGATGATTCTTTTGACCTGAACATGAATCTACGTAGGTACAGTACATAGGAAATCACATCACTATAATGTCAAGTAAACTATAGAGAGTAGATAGTAGGTAGAGCTGTTTATTAAAGTGCAGGGACGAAACAACATTATACATCACTCGCAGGCACAGTGTATAAATAATGCTATTTCCTCGTCGAGTATGCATATACACGTACATACGCTAGTATAAGTAAGTTTAGTTACTGGTTCACTTCTTTTTATAAAATAAAAAAAGCTTTTAATATTCAATGTTTCATAACATAAAAACGACGCTAACTCGGGACTTGCTCGGGGCGTCATAGAGACCTATTGGGTTGCGAAGCTTTGACGATAAATAGAAAAGAAATTAATCTAATATCCTTTCGATAGACGAGGGGAGCGGCAGACACGGACATACTCGAGCGCGTCACATATTGATATCATTCATTTCCTACGTATGCTTAAATATGTAGGTATATGTAAGTACGGTAATCGGATTGATTCCATGATGGAGGTGGTCGTACGTAAAGGTTGAAATTAAAAGAAAAAAATAATAATTGAGTGAGTCATATTTTCTGAGGGGATGTTAAGTGAACCTGAAAAGAGCTTTATAATATAATCATCTGACGGTTTGGATGCGACGCAAACTCGCAGCCGTTATTGTTGAATATTCGTCACTTTGGAACACTCAAGCTCATCAGATTATGGTATATATGGTTCATCTTCATGCTCTAGACCTGCTATCTCATAATCTGACGATTATCTGAAGGGACTCGACTTGGGACCTAATCTGACAATTATTAATATATTTTTTTAAATCATTGAACGTTATTAATTGAAAAGCTCAAGAGGTGGCATGTAAATAAAAAAGTGTATGTTTTAAGTAAAAAATACTACAAATTTACAAAAAAATAATATTTTAATTTGTTTTTGAGAATTGTAATTTTTTTAAATTTAATCATCTTTTGATATTTTCGGTGGGCACTACTTCACAATCATGCCATGAATACTGTGCCTGCGTTGTTGGAGTAACTGCGATTGACAGAGTGGCAAGTTGCTCGCATCGTATTTCCGGATAATCAAGCAGAACGGTTGTTATTTTCTTTTACCTTGTACGTGTGTTATTGAAGATGTCAATCCTAGCCGAGTGCAAGAGGCAAGAATCCTGCACATAATGCTCATTTGATACCAAATCCAGACATTTCAAAGGAAGGAAAATTTCTGAATTCATTCAAAACATTTAAAAATTTCAAAGGTTTCTTTTTGCCTCGTCGGTAAATGCCGGGTAAAATTGAAAAAAGTGAACGCATGTAAAACTCAAAGTGCCATCAAAATTTTTGTTTTTTTTCATTGCCTACTCCAATATCAATCCAGAGTTCTACTGTTGTTTGCAGGAGTTCCATATTTGCCGACATGATGTTGACAATATCGGTTTCAGAAATAGTGAGAAAGGAATAGAAACAAAGAGAGAGGAATATAGCTATATTAAACTTTATCGACGAATTTTTATTACCTAAGCTTGTGGAGTTCATCAGATGATGTATTTTTCGTAATCCTTGCTTTAATTTCATAAAAGTAAAAAAAAAAATTGCCACGCTCGAGAATGTCGAGATAACGTTTTTTTACAACTTTGTAGCCCTCCTCCTTCTTTACGTCACTCTCAAATTGTAACTAATTCATTCTACCTTAATCTGACGCGCTCGAGAATTTTAGATGTCCATTTTTTTTACTTATCTGATCCTTTATCCTAGACGGGCGGCCATATATATATATATATATATATATATATATATATGGGGCTCATATTTGGTGTAAGTACTTAGCCGACTAAAAGGAATCCCCAATATATTAATCTGCCGCGTAAATCCCAAAGTCCCCACTTTGGCTCTCCTACGATAAGAATTTTAAAATAGTTTAAAACAAATTATATAGGCTCCTATGTATGTACCTTGTTACCCTCTAAAATAAATAATCTTCTTCGTCTACGTCATAATTAATATAGCAGGATAAATAGAGGGAAACAAGTGTTAGCACAAGCTACTTTTTTTTCATTTTCTTTCTTCTTTACATTCTTCGCTTTGAATATACCAGAACACCAGCAAAAAACGGTCTATCGCAGACCAATCTAACTCGAAGCCCTTGTATCGCTTTCTTATTGAGTTCCAATGGCCAACTTCCGTTCCATCATCAGACCAGCTCCGTGTATATTTTTAATTTTAGCTCAATCGGTAACCGGAAAATAGTAGTTAAAAAGATTTGATTACAAAAATACTTCAACAAACAACGGGACAGGCGACACTAATTAAAAACTTGTGAGTAACTAAATAAAAGCGTGTAAAATAAAAAAAAATGAAATATAAATAACGCTATTGTGATAAACAAAAGAATATAAGTAACCTTAATATGATACGTTTGTATTTTTGATAAAAGTTGGATAATACTTAAAATTTAACATTAAATTTTAATCTATATTATTATATACATTTTTGTATTGTCAATATCCGCTTCCATGTTTAGATATTGAGCTCCAAGAGTAAGTTATTTTATCGTAGCATAAAATTAGGTCACTAGGACCGTCGGTAGTGGCGGGGATGGGCGTGGCGACAGCTAGAAACCATGAGCAACGAATACTACGTTACTAGGAAATGGAGATCCGATGCTTACCAAGCGCTTAGTGCCTGAAATGCTGCCTTTGTATTTCTAATGAAACCTTAAACCCTAGTTGTTCAGCTCATTATCATCAAGAGGTTTCATTTGATTTTTAATTTATTATTTTGTTCCCATGTTTTATAGCCATTTATTTTTGGTTTTTAAATATTTCAGATTCAGATTACAACGTACCTATAAAGAAATCTAGTATACTAGCCTGATAAGTACCAAATTGATACTTTTTAATTTATCCATTATTTGGCTCTTGACAACCTGTAGGATAGGTACACAAGACTTTGCAAAAAAAAAATTGCTTAATAATTTGCATATAAATAATATCAAATTATATCTTCTAATTACATATATCTATCTGTAAGTTTCATAAAAGTAACATTCAGGTTTGTCGTAATAGGAAAGCGGAAATATGAAACGACGATTTCAGTCTACAGTCTACTCCACACGTAATTGTGTCAGCGGCGCGACTGTACGTCGGTGGTTTGCCTCCCCGACACAGCTCGGCGGTCTCCACAAACGTGATGGATCAACGACCGTTTCATTTACCCGGGCAACTGGGAAATTTCCTTGTCAAACTTATTTGATGTTATATAAATTATAAATATGCACCAATAACTGTAGCACCAATTTACAAAAGTGAGATGGCACATAGTAAAAAAATATTTATAGAGACCGACTTCATAACTATACTTGTATACAAAAACTTAACGTGAACTAAATTTTACAAAATAATATTTTAATTACTTGGAAATAATGAAAATTGCGTTAATATTAGCTAAAGTATTTTTTTTGTACTAGTTATTAGGAGTCGATGTTCACATGGTATTTTTTTAAGGTTTTATTCAAGAGGACGTACATAGGCGGCTATTTAAATAAAAAAAAGATTTTTAAAATTGGTCCATTAATGACCGAGAAACCGACGGACAAACATAAAAAAAAAACGATAGAACCCCAGGAGGGTAATTGAAAAAAGAAGTCCCTTAACGTTTCAACATGTCGCAGAAATATTAGAAATATTGTTATGCTATTTTTCAATATATGATGTATTGAACTACTTAGTGCATTGTATTTAAATAGGTGCCATAACTCTCTTAAAAAATTTAAAAGGCCTGGTGTAACTCAGGGGCGTGCGTGCGACTGTAAACGTGACAGGTTCGATTCCCTCTCGAGGAAATAAAATGTTTAATATCTTCATTCCCTCGCCCTGAGTTCCGTCGCTCATCAGGCAATGCCTTCAAAATTCAGCGGACTTCGCATGGATCTACAATTATGAAATTTGTCAAGAAATGAGAAAATGGAGATTTTGCAGTGCAGCAAAGAACAGTCACACTACACCCTAACGTGTCTGCTTTTATAATTCACGTTGACCTACAACCATAAATTAGTACGCAATCCTTAGTGGGCGCGACTGAATCCAGTATTATTGTCATCATCATCACCATCATCATCATCATTAGTCATTCGGCGCCCACGACTGGACACAGGCTTCTCTAAATCGTCGAAGACGTCGAAAAATATAGCAAATTATATATTATGATGTGTATTGCAATATTGTATTATCAGTTTCTGCTACGAGAAAACAAAATAAGGTAGTACAAGCCTCCTTCTACATATATATATATATATATATATATATATATATATATATATATATATATTTTTATATATATTTTTTCAATACTATATAGTGTTGAAAAAAAAGTATATTCTTTATAATTAGATAATATTTATTTATTATCTTGGCCAAATACCTTTACGTAAGTTCAAAAAATAAATAGTGAGCCCTATCTTAATATATAATTCTCGACATTCACGTGCAAAACACAATATATATACGAGGCAATAAATAGGTGCACTATAAAGGGGTGCAGAGTATGTAAGGTGGGGGTCGGGCGGGGACGGTTACGCACTAACTAATAGCAAGCACCTAGGCCATCCACATGGAGGCTGAACACTCCCCCTCCCTTATTCCGCACTACCCCCTCCCCACTATCAGTGTTGACTGCTGATTTCGAAACTACACCTAGAAACCTACCGTAGCTATTATCTGACGATAACTCGACGCTCGAGTTTATATAAAAAAATATATATTTTCATTTTCAAGAATTTTTTATAATAACGTGATATAAGTATTACAAAAACATATTGTGAGAATATATGGAAAGCTAACATGTTTCTAAACGATTTCTATCATTATAATAATGACAATAGCAATATATTACAATTAATTTATAAATACCATCGCTCACCGAATCTTGTCTAGGTTGGTTATTGGCAATTGCCCAGATGTAGGTTCGGGGCGAACGGTGTTTTTCGAACACGAGGTTAATACTGTTAGTCCTATTGGCCTTTAAAGGAACACCGGGTGGGCAGAGAAGAGGGTACGCTATTTATAGCCTTCGTATACACTATTTTTGGAAAAGAAAATTACAGCTAATCTCTTACAATATATTACCGAAAAAGTATGTGCTTTTAAGGTAATATAATTTAATGGCTAATTGAATAACAAATTCGGACCTGGATTTTTTAAGAAGTTAACACCACAGAATATAGTCTGGTGCTCACCCCCGAAATTTTACTTACAAAAAAAAATATATATATTTTTATTGTTTTTTTTTCTTTTAACAAAATTTGTCCCGAAAAATAAAAAAAAAAACAAAATATACACAAACATATCTGTTCAAAGATAGTTCCCATTTGAAAAAGCATATTTGACTTATCTAATCTATTAAAAATATACTTCATCACCTAAAGGAGCCTTTATAGGTAACACATTACCCTGCTTCTATTTCTCAGACTATACTGACACACTGTATCATGTGAGGGGACAAAGATGTGAGCGGCGTTTTTGGTTGTAACTTAGTCAGGGATACACAAACTTGTGTATGTCTGTGTTAGGGTTAAGCATGTACTTGTATGAGAAATTGAGCTAATAGTTATTTAACCAATGGTTGGTTGGTGGTTTTTTAGGGTTCTACCACAGAAAAAAACGGAACCCTTATAGGTTAATTTTGTTGTCCGTCATTTATCCGTCTGTGTGTCTGTCCGTCTGCCTGTCCGCCTGTCCGTCTGTTCTACAGTACTGGTGGAGTTAACAATCTGAAATTAATATCTACAGTCCCTTGGAGCGAAGTACGAAATTTGTCGCGTAAACAAAACATATATTTAGTACGTTCTCGTTGTCTTAGAATTTTTAAAATTACGCAAGAAATAGAAACTTACAGTACTTACAAGCGAAAGAAAAATAAAAAAAAATGGTACATCACAGAAATAAACCATTGAGAACAAACAAACGCTATACTAATACGCCCAGAAACAGAAGATGCATTCCCATTGACCTCAAAATTGAAATGTATACGGAAACCTCGGTGATCTAGTCCGACTCGCACTTGGGTTTTTTTATTGTCATTCGCCACTAGTTTCTAAACTGTAAGGAGCACGTACGGGTAACTCATGTATGTAAAATAGCAAACTCTCTCGTTCCGTACGTATTTTATCCTGTTTACATTTTGAATTACAAAGTAACTGTAATAATATTTATTTAGAAGTCTAAAATAGTATGCAATGTGAAATAATAAAAATCGTTTTTGTACAACATCTATATGAATTTAAGTGTATAGATAGCTCATAATAACAAGCAAGCGAAATAGAAAATAATTCAGGCACTATTAAGACAACTCCCCAACTCTCCTCGCTCCATCAAGCAGTTCGTAAAATAAATTTGTAGTCGTGGTTTAAGTCGCGAACTGTTCTTAAATAATAACTGCCTACATTGTGTTATGTATTATTTAAAAATAATTATTTTAGAGGTCAGTCGTGGCGCAGGGGCAAAAAGTGTGATTGTAAACGCGGCTGGTTGTGGGTTCGATCCCCATTCGAGGAAATTACCATTTCTTCGCTCTGGTGTTGAGGCAAAAGCGCGGCGTTGAGTATCGCCAGTCTACGGAATTCAGCGGAAAGTGGGGGAACGGAGTGATTTAAAAAAAACTAGGTTTCCCCTGCTTACCTTGCTGGGTGCGAGGTACAGTGTGACGCATCTTTAAACATTATGCATATTCATAATGAATATTTGGATACCAATGTTTTTCTACTAACCGTCTATGTTTTGCTATTATTTATAGAGTGCACTATATTTGACCTTAAAAAACAATTTCTTTTGTCTATATTCAAGCGTACGAGCCAATATTTGAATTTCAATTTGTCAGATTTTCATAGAATGTAAAGTTTCGTTTAAATCTAAACGTTTTGTTTTGTTATTACTTGTCATAACTAGATACTTGCTGTTATAAAAGATTGGGTAATATATTGATTACCTTGAAGAATACTATCATATTAAAAAAAACACTAAGTACTTGATAGGATCGATAGTTTACATAATAAATAATAATAATATTTTTATAAATTCTATTCAATAAATCTGTAGATAAAAAATAATTCTGTATTGATAAGTTTAGATGAGCGCAATGAAATATACAAACAAAAAGAGTAATCCTACTAATATTATTAAAAAAGCTTGTAGTGAAGCTTGTGAGGATGTACGTTTGTACACGCACGCAATTAACACGTACTGAACAGATTTAGATGAAACTTTACTGTAATATAGATTATACATCAGAACAACACAAATTAAAATTTATGTAAAGTTTTTATTATTATTTTAGCATAAAGAATTCCATTTCGATTACGGGCGAAGCCGCGCTAGGGCTGCTAGTTATTTATAAACGCTCACTGTCGTAAGCAAAAGACATTCCATTCCATGGTCACGTTTAAAAAACATGAATAAAGAGAAAATCGGCACTTTATTGGGATTTAATTATTATTTTGTAATATCACAAATTTCGAAAGTATGAAATGATAGAGACCAATAGCGCAGGGGCACAAGCGTGTGACTGTGACGTGTGACGGTACGTATGGATTCGATTCCTACTCGAGGACATGAAATCTATATCTATACCCATAATAAAATCGTAATCGTCGATTTTATTATGGATGATATATCAGACAAACTATTACTATGAGAACCCTAGTGAATAGAACTTTAATACTTTTGTCTGTTTGTCTCTGCGTTTGTTCACGCTAATCTCTGAAACGGTTTAACTGATTTAAATACAGTTTCCCTAATAGTTTCTGGCAAGCTTTTCTTAACATTTAGTGTTTTATTACAGGTAAGTTGACTTCATGTCCATAGAGCCAGTCATATTAAGGAAATTATAACTAAAGGAATAAGATTAGGTAGGTAGTGTTTTCTTTCTTTTTTTGTAATATTTTGTTTGTAAATATCTCTACCACGATACGGTACAGGCCAACTAATAAATATGGAACTAATATTGAAAATATAATTATTTGCAGGTAGTGCGGCAACATACAGGCTAATTACAGGCATACAGGCATATCTCGAAACTCTTGCGGGTTCGGAATTTACGCGGGAAAAATTGCGTTTGTCCTGAGCGCGTACTTATCGCCCACCTAAATAGATGTGAAATGACCTAAACACATCATTTTAGGTAACAATAAATTACCAAAAAAATTATATTACGGTATACTTAGTGCAATGAAGTAGCATACCATAAGATAACCATACTAAAATAGATTTTTTTTCTTACATACACTTAAATATATTATATTTTCATAGTTCAAGTGAGTGAAGCCGCGCGGGGGCTGCTTTTATTTGATATCTTCAATTATGGTGGCGAGGCAAACATGCAATGCCTCCAGGGCAGACCCTGGCAAATAGCCGGGATTAATGCCAGGAAGAAGAAGATACATATATATATATATATACCGTACCGTAGCGTTTGGCGCTCCGTTCTCTCTGACTACCCCGCTAGGTATAAAGCGTGAAGTTAGTTTAGTTTAGTTTTTTTTTATATATATATATTAATTCAAATACAAGTTTTGTAAATCTATGCTAATAACAATGATATTTTATATAAAAACTTAATTATCTATATATAAATACGTAAAAACCATAAGAATTATGAATTTTTACACAGCTATACTTTATATAGGTGAATGAGTGCATTTTTAAAATACTAAATAAAAGATAAATTAAAATAATTTGTACTATTACTACCATACCATACCATTCCCGTTGCTACGGCAACGCGATCACAATTTTCTCGGAAATATACGATCTACTCCCACGTACAAATGCTTTACAAAACGTATGTCGTTATCGTGTGTACTTTGATGTCTCTTGTGGGAATAAAAATATCATTATCCTTTATAAATTAGGTAAAAAGAGAGAGAGTAAAATATTTTCGTCAATAAATTTCAAACAAGAAAAAGAAACATGTATCAAAATGCGCGTCTATATACATACGACAATGTCACTCGTCGTCGAGGCAAACTTTTTTTCGTCCAAATTAGTAAAAAAAAAAGTGACTCCCCACACTTCCTGTGTTGCATTAATTTCCGATGGCCGCGTGGAGCTATGCGCAACCAATTGTTATTTAGCCCACCCATCAATATAGAGCAACCACGCACAGAATTCTTTTTCAATCGAGCCAACAAACCAATATGCACCAAATATATATAAAAAATGAATTCGATTATTTTATAGAATTTATATTTACATACAATTGCTGTTTTTAATATATAAATTATATTACCATTGTGTTATACTCTATATTTACTTAATGCCTTGATATTAATATGTCTTAATATCCAGCTTCACGTTCTATCCCGCTTTTTGAGTATTGTAGTGTTAAGCCACTTTCCACCGGATTTTCCAATATATTTTACTAAGATATGACTTTTATAAGTGAAAACCTCAACCAGATTGTAATATTTTAATGACATTAGGAGCAGCAACTAAAGTATATACTAACTAGTTGATTTCAGGTTCACCTATAAAAAATAAAGAATCTAATAAAATGTTACTATTGGTTTTGATAAAAAAAAACATGTAAATCTGTTTGAGCCATTTCATAAGTCGAAGAACCGTTTAATTGAAAACAAATGTATTGCTTATTCATAAATAACGCATGTAAACCAAGAATAAATCTTTCTCTAATACCCTTGATGACCTTGTAGCGTACTTAAATATCGCAGGGAGGAGTCTAATGTGGGGTCGAATCTCATTGTCACTGCTTTCTGTCAAATGCAAATTTAATACGTAACGTTTTAAATGAGCTGTGAAATAGATTGAATGTTTAGAAACAACAACAATTTGAACAACAATAGAAACGTCACTAACATATTTATATTAAAAAAATATTATAACTAAAACACGTTATATATTTATTTAATCATCATATATTTATATGACGAAGGTAAATGAGTCACTATCACATGATACATTTTAACAATTCTCTATTCTTAGATGTTACATTATTTACCAAGCTTAAGTCAAATTATTACAATTGCAAATAAGTCGACATTAAAAGTCATTTATTTCCATGTTATTTATAATGTAATAAATTGTTTCCCAGCGTAGGTTTGATTTAAATATTTTCTTGTCGATTATTACAACAATATTTACAATTGCTTAAAAAAATAATCAATACCCATGTTGGCACCCACTCCAAATTTTTTTTTAACAAATAAATAGATAACATATAATTCCTTAGCCGGAGGCCAGTCGTGGCGCAGCTACACAAAGTGTGACTGTAAAATCGACTGGTTGTAGGTTCGAACCCTACTCGAGGAAGTGAAATACTTATAAACATTTATATTTTAATTTCTTCGCTCTGGTGTCGAGGCAAAGTGCGGCGTTGAGTTCCGCCACTCAGCACGCAATATGTGTGTATTAACATTAGGTTCCCTCTGCCTACCCTGCTGTGTGCGGGACACAGCGTAAAGCTGATTTTGATTCAATCAATATTGAAATTTATTATTAGTCTCCTTCTTAAGTAAAAAAAACATCAAAAACTCAGCGTAATATAAGGTCAATATTATTACAAAAATCTGTATTTTAATTATAGTTATTAGAATATTAATATAAGGTATATTGGGCTTTTCGGTATACTAAATTTCGGCGCGTCCAAAACCGACAGATTTTTTGCGCGAAACAACAGCCGAAAGTACGATTTGGTGTGGGCCACTATATGGTCGACTGGTCACTAGTAATCGGGACGTTTTCTGACATCCTGTTGTAAAAGCGTTATACATGGCATCATAAAAGAATTACAGGTTTGCTGAGTTTAAGCTTATTTCTAGTATTAAATATTATGCAAATCACCGATTTTGGTGAAATCAATAATATTTTTCTTACAGCATGTACAACATTTTTCAAAGATGTATTGAGAATCAGCTATCTCCAATCTAGTCAATCTACCTAGATTGTCAATGTAATTTCTAGTCGATAGCGATAAATTGAAATGCCATAAAATCATCAAGATCCACCGAAAATTACATTTTTTTTTCTAAGGAAATATGCATATGCCTAAATGTATTATAATTTATCACCTGATTAATAGCGTATATCACCGTAATAATAAACTAAACATTACCGTTTATTAGTGAAAATAAATGTCTTAAGCTAGTACACTACACAAACGATTGAACACCCCGGGAGCCCGTTTGAATGCGGCTTATTTTAAAAAATTGGTATTCGTACCCCTTCAAGAAATACGATTATAAGCAGCGCGAATAGGTATGAGCGGGAAGTAGTAAATTACTATTAGTTAATATTTTTGGTTTTATGAATTTATTGAGGTCGGTAGTGGCGCAGAGGCACAAGCGTGTCAATGTAAGCGCGACAGGTTGCGGGTTCGATTCCCACTCTAGGAAATGAAATATTTATTACTGCTATTTCTTCGCGCTGTGCTGACGCGAAATGGTAAACCTTTTGGATATTGATAACACGTATTATATCTGCATGTTAAAAAAATATTTTTTTCTTCCATATCTTCACATCATACGAACGTCGTGGAGTAAACTCTACATACTCAAAGACATATGTGTTCCCCACATTTAACTTAAATAAAATATTAATAATTACTTCTCCTAGTCCACTAATAGGACATTACGACAAACTTTTTGTAGTAGAAACTTTCAACAAATTGAAATCTAAATTGTAATGAAAGTTTCAAGCATCCATTGCGGGGCGCGGGTGGAGGCGGGGGCGGGGGCGGGGGGCCGCGGGGTGCGGCGGGGTGCCGGGCGGTGCAGCGTGACTGCTGGCTGCCTGGCATCGATCGCGCGGAGTGCCACGTGGCCGCGAGCGTCCCCTCCACCCACACCAGCAGCCCGCGCCCCGGGCACCCGGGCACCCGGGCACCCACGCGTCCACGCGCCCACGCGCCTACTATACCTCGCTATTTTACTACGCTCACTACGTCGCCGGTACCTTTCGATTCACAACTTTTTACTCTCTGTGCTTCGTTATTTCACTTACAGCTGTGACAACAGTAGGTATCAAGTTTGAATCATCAAGATTCAAAACTGTCACTCATCCTGGCCGGATTATAGGTTTCTAATGTAAGCTGTAAAAGCAGATCGAAGGCCCGCTTCCCCTCGCGTGACGAACGTGACAGCATTAGATATTTCTTTATGTTGAGTCGAGATGAGCCCGATTATAACGCATAAAAAGATCGGAATTAATTTAACCGTTAGATAAGAGCGACCGACACAATAGCATGAGAGAAATATGACAACGCTCAGCAACGGTCCTAGCTTTTCAAATTATTCAGTTGAAAGATGACAAAAGAGCTACCCCTGCTGGGGTCGCGATTTGAGATGTTGCGCAACGTTCCCGCGGAGCCAGGGACGCCGGAAAGAAGGGAAGGGGCGGGGGACGGGGGCCGGGGGACGGGGGCCGGGGGCCGGGGGGGCGGCGGGGCTCCGGCGGAAAAGGGCGTAGATATGAGCCGGTCGGAGAGGTACTCGCGACCACTATTACATCTGCGACGATTACTTAACATTCACCGAAAACACGTGTAGAGAAGGCGAACCCCTCTTAAAACTTGTTGCCGACTTTTAGAGGAGCTCAAAGAAAACGAGGCGTATTCACGTGTCCAACTCGGGTAGCAAACAGTTAGAACGGGTAGAAGCAATCGGCTGTTTATATTCACAAACGGTTGAGAAGGGTCCGACGTTAGTTTATAATTCGCCTACTCGAAAATGGCGACCTTATCATAACTACCAATCCACTTATAATAATACTTTGGGATTAGGCGTCATAATGATAAATAGATTTAAAAAAAAATACCATTTTAATCTTATTAAATTATGAAACACCATCACATGATTTACTTATAATATAATCATGATTCGAACTTTTGTTACTGTACCTAAACAATAAGTGCTACATCAACATTTTTTCTAGCATTATACACAAAATATTGACAACAAAACATCAATTTGAAACAGAACTGAGGCATCAACAACGTTTGTGCAAGCAATTAAAGAGCGCACGAAACAATGCGTCAAAAAGGCGAGCCGCAACAAGTTCGAAAAGAGCGAGCGAGCGGACGCGCAACAAGTGGTCCAATTGAGCCACTGCAGCCTCCGCGAGGGTGGCGACCGGCGCGCTTTGTGCCCACCGCCGACGACCTCTTGTACTCTTGTACCCAGTAGTCACGAATAATGTTGTAAAAGGTTAAAACAATGTTGACATCACTTATAAGTGTCCCACAGTGTGTGCAGGGGGCTCGAGGGACCCCGACCACTCAGTGGTATAGTAGGTAGTAGATACATATCTGTATAGGGTATTATAAGGTACTCACCGCCACCCACCGGCAGTCGATGAATCCGTGCTAGTTTCTTTTAATTGTACAGCGCTGGCGCTCTGCAAACTCGGCGCGTTCACACTGTAGGAAACATTTGGTGAGTTGCTGTTACTTAGTAAGTTACTTTTCGGGTGTGTAAGGCGGTCATTTCAACTGATGTATAGATACTAGTGTGCTTTTTTTGTATGTACTTAACAATTTTTTCTTACTAAATATAATATATAGTGAGGGAAAAAAATATCTCTTTCTGTAACTAACTGTACGGAACAGATTAAGGAGATGCTATGCTATGTGGGCATTATTCCAGAAAAGTCAGGACAAAAGTTGTGCATAGTTTTGTATTTCTACAATGGACAATGAGTTGTAAAACCCAAGCAGGTAAACACACGACCTTCTGCGAAACTCGACGCAGAGCATAAAGATCGAGACGCCTGCGGGCGCCTTGTGTAGCCCTTCCCTGTCCGCGCGGCGTGACCCGCATTGCCGACCGTACAACTGACTCATTCCATTGAGTTAATCAATTGAGTTGCATTTTTAACTTTTAATACAAACTTGCATATAAATATTAAACAATAAAGTGCACATTCAATAATGTTACATTTATTACGGTTCATCCTACGTATACACACAAACACGCGATGTTTGTGTTGTCGTGCTATTCTATGACAAACAAATTATGTCAATATTACTATTGATAAAAGGCTAAGAATTCTACTTACATTTTCTTATTAGCAACAGAAGGTTCGACGATCAAAGGTAATCCGCAGTACGAATAGCCTGATAGAAAATATTAAATTATTATCAGTCCTCACAGTCGGTATTGTATACCTACCAAGCCTATATTTTTTGATTATACAATACAAATAAGTTAGTTCTTAAAATAAAATATCTTGCTTTTACGTTCATTTGCAGTACGAAGGATGTGACATTTTAGACATGTTTTTCATAGTAGAGATTGATAGTTAATTCTATAAATTTCCTAAAGATTTTTATCTAAAAATTAAATAAGCTATTACAAAACGATACAAAAAGAAGTTATTAACCATGAAGTTTGTCGATGGCTCGATCAGCAGCCGATTGATCGGGAAAGTCAACGAATGCAAATCCACCACGTTTCACTGATATGTCTGCGACACTAAGATTGTGTTCTGCGAACAGCTGGCGCACTGCCTCCTCATCGGCCTGAGTCGGAAGGTTGCCTATGTACAATTTGTTCATAGCAGACACTGCTTTCAGTTGATCACTCATGTTATATATAGTTTATTATGAATTGGGATATTTGATAGCAGTTGCAGGATCTGGTGGTCGGTAAGACGGTCAGACGGTATCTCTTTTGTCTAGTGAACTCATTGACGTGAATCTAAATTTCGAACGTGTCAGTTGATTGATTCAAAGTGGCCATGCCATGTTGTGTGCTTGTTCTAAAGAGGTTTTATTATAATAAAACATTATTAATGAACTTTCGCATTTTCAAATGTAAAAAATATATATTTTTTTAATAAAAGTAATTAGAATTAAAGAAACTTGTGTCAAGCTTTTAAATTAAATATATTGTGTAATGAGTAATGACGTTATAAGTTGATAGTAAAAGTTTTGCTTTCATTTATTTTAACGCAGTGTCCAGAACATAGCCGGGTAGGCAGAGGGAACCGGGGAACACTACTAAATTCCATTTCTTCGAGTGGGAATCGACACTACGACCTCAAAATATTCAAGGAAATGTTTATTCTATACTTTTTAGAGCAATTTAAATAAAAAGTATGTTACTAAAAAAGATTTGTTTACTTTTAATTTTTTAGATTTATTCACAGCAAGCCTATTCACATTGTTGACATTCACATTGTTGGAATGCATTGTTGTAGCCCTCCAACTGGGGTGTACCGCCATGATGCATTGTCATCCAAAATTTCAGCTCAATCGGGTGAAGATATTTGTTTCAAAATTGAATTGCGGGATTCCATCCAAACAAGTTTATTTGAATGGAATCCCGAATACATTCCAAGTTAAATAAAACCTCGTAATTAAATTAACTTACTTATTTTAAAGACCCCTAAGCGTTGATTATGATTTTTTGCTTATATATGCTAGAATAATTTATTTGCATAACATTCTATATCCGTGTGAAACTGCCCAACACAGTGCTTTCTCTACTGTTGAGTGCTGACTACAAATACCGTGTAAGATATCAACTTTGGAATATGATCTCACGAACACATCTATAAATTATTAGCTTATCACTTACTGCTGTTAGTACCTTGTATCAAAATAAAAAAATAAAAAAATTAGCTTTACGCTGTATCCCGAAAATCTAGTGTTAGGACAGTCCGTTCCCCCACTTTCTGCCGAATTTTGGAAGCATTGCGTGTTGAGTGGCAGAATTCAACGCCGCGCTTTTTGCCTCGACACCAGAGCGAAGAAATGGAAATATAAATTTAAGTAAATATTTCATCTCTTCGAGTGGGGATCGAACCCACAACCAGTCGGTTTTACAGTCACATTTTGTGCCACTGCGCCACGACGGGCCCCAAAATTATATAGTAAGATAATAATAATATAAGTAAGATATAGTATATCAAAATGGTATTTTTTTTATATGAAAGAATAAATGTTTATATATACATTTTGGCTTTTATGAAAAGGTAAATTAAAAAAAGCATATAAAATAAATACTTTTACATGAAACATAAAAAGGGATATACATATCTACGCATTATTTTAGATAATACATATAATCCGTCAATAATAAGGATGATAGGGAATAGTTATTATATTAATTAAGTCATTATTTAAGTGTATATTTGTGGTGAAACGGTTAGTAGCTTAGAGGTACCGAGCCGGTCACTAAGATTTCAACTACGTAGTTTAGTAAATTATAAAATATATAAGCTTCACGTTGCATCCCGCACACAGCAGAGTAGGCAGAGGGAACCTAGTGTTAAGACACTCCGTTCCCCACTTTCCGCCGAATTTTGGAGGCATTGCGTGTTCAGTAACGGAAGTCAACGCCGCGTTTTGCCTGGACACCAGTCTATGTATAAACAAATGGAAATATAAGTTATAATAAGTAGGTATTTCATATCCTCTAGTGGTGATTGAATCCGCAACCAGTCGCGTTTACAGTCACACGTTGTGACTCTGCGCTACGACTGGCCTCTTTAGTAAATTATAATTATATAATTTTTGTACAATTAATAAAAAATATATTTTTTTATCATTTATATAGAATATCTATTACGGGTTTAGCGAGCACAGTTCAAATAAATACCTATCGTAATAGAGCTTGCGTGTCAAGAATCTGCAGAGCTGCGACTGTTGTTTGAACTGCCGTTGATAACAAAAAAAAAAAAATACGACGATCGACGTTTCATTTGTAGTAAGTAGCGACGACATTTTATTTTTTTATGATGTGAGCCCACTGGTATACCGCTGGAAAAGTGCAGTTTACATAGTGGTTAAATTTTGAACCTATAAATTTTATAGTATTCGATATGACTGTGTATTTTTTCTTGGAATAGCCCACTTTAACATTTTCAGTATTCAATATAGGCACGATCACATTACGTGACCAGGTATGGTGGACTAGGAGTAACCTTTATCAAACATTTGTTTGTGTGTGGAATGAACTATGATAAATAAGCTAGAAGTAGATCTACAAATTTCGTTAAGCCTGATCGTTACTTACCATTCAAAGTTCACGATATTTTACTCGCATACGTGGGGTCTCTGTTTAACATGCCATACTGTTCAGCATATTTACCACACATTGTCATCAGAAATTCAGTAAAACTTATAGCGTTTGCTAGTTAGAGGTACCTCCAGCTTCTTCATAAAATTTCGCTAGGGTTTCATTTCCAAATAGATAAGCTAATTTTTCCAGATGATGATGTTCCTCATGTCCACAGAAGCTAGAATATTATCTATTAATATATGAACAGTACTAGTATTTATAATTTTAAAAATGATTGACTTCATACATAATTGTAGAATTTAGACACATAATCATGTCTTTTATGAACAGATCAGGGGGAATTCGGCCGTGGCCCAGTTGAATAGAATGCGATGGCAGTTGGTTCGAACCCCCATCGAATGATAGAAGTAATAATAAAAACGGTTTAAATTCAATAAATTTGGTTGATAGCAATTATTGTTCAAAAAAAATTTAAAACGTACACTTTACTGTTTTAAAATTAGAGTTAGTACTGCGTGTAGAAAGTTTAGTTTTAATCTTCAAAGTATATCAGAAATCTGTTTTTTAACACTCTCGAGGGATGATTTTTGTAAAATTCTTTTTTCTCGTAGCCATCTCTTACTTAGCTTGTATACCTATTCTTCTTATAGAATGCGTCGTGTTGTTGGGGTAACGGGTTCATAAACTGCCATTGTTAGTCATAATTATATATAATCAAATATAAAATACATTTAACATACAAGTAGGGTGTGTCTTTTAAATTGTGGAGTATGTGCGTACCTATTATTATATATTCCAAGGATTTTATAAAAGTATAATGATACGGTAACATATCTGTCATCTTTATAAAATCACGTGTACATCTTTAACATACAAATGTGAGTTGAGAACTGGAGCAATATCATAGTAGCAATAATAAAATATACTTTTTTGTTAATAAATGTAAATAACTATTATTTGTAATATACCAATATGTATAGTAAGTAATTATTAATATTTGAGTCTTATCTAAATGCGTATTTATATACAAAAAAATTATGTTGAAAAGAATGTACTTTAGGCACTTTTCTTTTGGCCTCGCAAGACTCGAGAGTGGGTAAATTTGTGAATTTCAAAATTTTTGCAACTATAATACGTATTACTGAGATCACCTCTTCCTTAAGCAGTAGGCAAAGTATTCTTTAGAAACACAATTAGAGCAGGTAGTGTCGGACCTGTTCTGGCCCAGAACGGGGAGTTCTTAGAAACTATTCGGATAGTTACTTATAAGAGATGAACGAGACTTAACTGTAAAACACTCACGTATAGTGCGAATTTAAAAAAACATATATATTTTATGCCTAATATATTTCTATTTATATTATTACTAATTACATAATTGTGAGTATAACGTAAATAAATGAAATTTCTATTTAACACTTTCTAAGTGTTATTTCACACTTAGAGAAGAAAAATATTTTGTCGACAAACGTACAAAAAATTTGAAACGAAGAGAAGCGAAATGTAGAGGGATTTGAATGCGCGCACCTTGGAAACCATTCGTCTTGGACGTTAATATACCGTATATAAAAAATGTTAATAATACTTAATAAGTAACGTTCTCTCTTGTCAAATGAACCTTTCATATAATTAATTATCTGTGGAAATTTGTAAAAGTCTCCATACAGAGAATGAATAAGTAACAAGCGTTAAAAAGTTTTATTTAAATTTTCAATTTACTATTTAACTTTTCGTACCTAAGTAAGTAGATTATACATATGTGTAAACTACAAACTACAGCGCGCTAATAAGTAAATATAAATAATGTATTGAGGAATACTGTTAAAATTTTAATTATAACCAAACGTTTCGTAATATCGTCCCAAAATTTTTTTTAAAGCTCTATCCTGAGTTTTTCGCAATTTCGGACGTAATGTAAATATTTTTTGATGTAGCTATGGTTCTACTTTATATATTGATCGTTCCAATTCCACGTACTATTTGCACCAGATATCTACTATTCGCAATCTCTTCGGTTCCATTTTAAAACCGTAATGATCCTATCTCATAATTATAATAGTTGTACCCGATTTAATAGTTTCGGCACGATGTCCATATTACAAAATTCAACATATCAATAATTACTACGTATTTTCTAAAACTTGTATACAATTGAGATGTCTTGCATCCAAACTGAATAAATACAGCGTATCATTCATAATATAAAACTGTTTTAAACATTGACCAGACTCGTTTCGCCCCAGCCGACCCTTTCCATACACAAATATCCGAGTTATCTTTTAACATCCTGTTACTTTGTCCTGATTCCATTGATTTCTAAGTTGGAAATGCATAATTTACTATATTTATATTTTAAATATGAAAATGTAGTCGTATTAAATAAATAAAAAATAGAAAGAGATAATAGTGCTTAAAGTATGTAAATACATTAAATTAAAAACAATCGGTACCTATTAATATTTTGCATTTGCGATATAATGTATATTAATTGGGCTCTACCTGTACCTTTGTATGATACACTGGCCATGCTAAATATAGATTATGAAAAATAAACTGAATAATGAATAAAAATATAACTTTTTTTTTATTTACAAAACGACTGATAAAAAATTCATCAAGAACATAAAAGTGAAATGAGAGTCAAGTTAAATGTTGAGCAATGTGTCGTTTGTGGACTTCACCGACAAAAATATGGGTGCCGTTTTCTATGTTTATTCGGGATTCAAGCTCTCCCCGCATGCAGCAGGGAAGGCAGAAATAGCCTGGAATTGAGACATTCCGCTCCCCACTTTCCCACACACGTATTTATATAATTTTCCCCAAAAATCAACCGTTCATTGTTTATGAAAGAAATAAAATGTTTTGTTTTGAGCAGGACTCGAACCCGCGCCTCCTGGAAACCGACCAGACGCTCTAACCATTAAGCCATACGTTCTGACCTGGTGGTTTGAGTCCCGCTACGTTCAAATTTATACACATTTTCTAAATAATTATAATAATATTTAATAATAACAAAAACATTGTTTATATTTTGAAATATGTGCCAACGAAAACTTTCAATGTAGGTAATAACATTATCTAGTGTTAAAGGATAAGATCTAGCATCCTTATTAAAATAAGGCAGCGACGCGAACGCGGCGCGGCGTCGCGTAACCGGCAGTCGCGCGGATATCCTGAAATGTCTAATAATTATCTATAAAAATATGTATTTACTTTCTAATCGGCACGAAAATATACTTGCCTAAGCTTGGAGCTTTACAGATCACTTAAAATATTATAATTTTTTGATTTATACATAAATATATATAGATTAAAGGTTCATAGGTATGTACACATTATTTAATTTGTTAATAGATACTATGCCTTTCATTCTTTCTGTCGCACTTTGGGTTAAAAAGTTTTGTGCGATTTGTGCGATTGATTTTTATATATAGCCGTGTGAAATGTAGAATACCGTGCATGTGGAAGTACTGTCACATTATGTGCTACTATACAAAGAAAAATTACATCGTTAGTCTTTAGAAGATTTTCTTATTTTTACAGCCAGCGAAACGAGCCGAGACGAGCAAGCGAAGCAAGCAGGGGGTCTCGCTTGTTCATTAGACACAAAACTTAATGTACTGTAATGGAACCTTCCGTAAGTCAATTTCTATTTTCGTACGTTTGTTTAGATCACGGTAAGAACATTTTTAAAAGTTGTACTACGTGTAGGTACATGTTCTTACACACGAACATTTAACCCGTAATATTCTCTCACGTAAGAGAATGCATATTACTTTAATGTATTTTTTTTATACAATAAAATAACAAATGATGATATTTACATGTCAACCCCAGTGCCAACAAAAAAGGAACCTCTGAAGGTGAGAACATTTCTTAAAAGAATGTGGGAAATGTGGCCTTTCTACACGTTTATTGTAGTTTTACAGTTTTAGATTTTTGTAGTGTTAGTCTCGATGTGACTCGGTTTCGCACCAATATTTGTTCAATATGACATAACTTATGGTATGCTTACATGCTTGCTGAAGCTTAGCAAGCGTCCTCCAATCCTTGCCAAACGCTTGAGTGCCATTTATACGCTTGCATTATTTTTGAATAAAAAAAATACAGAAAATAGGAAGCGAAACTTTTAGCAGCGAGTCAATTTCAGTTTAATATAAGTATAAAATGGCATGAAAGAAGTAATACATAACGCACCTTTATAATTATAGTGACCTGATCAAAAAAAACCATGACTTTGAGTTTTTGTCAGATATTGACCTTGTTCCCCACTTATGTGAAGTGAACCAAGTGTCTTAATTCTAAGTTCTCTCTGCCTACCCTGCTGTGTACAGCGTCGTTTTAGGTCAATTTCTGAGAAAAACAAAATCAAAATTCAAATTTATGGTTTTATGATTATGATTAGGTCACTATAATTCTAAAGGTGCGATATGTAGATATATAGAATTACTGTGTTAAATACATAAAAAATATTTAATTTCAGTATTTTAATAAATTAATATGTGGAGTGTTTTTATCATGACTATTTTAAATGAAACCACAGTTTTAACTACTCTATTATAGACTAATACAATTAAAATGAAAAAGAGATTTTACCAAAAATTAAAGTGTTTTTTCAAACAAAATAAATAATAAGTTTGTCGTTGTAAAATAAAACGCCATTTGTTAAGAATGATATAGAGGTCTACGTAAAGAATGATGGCTTAGGATAAAAAACAGGTAATTACGTAAAATAGTACGAGAGGTATGTTTTTTGAGAATGAAACGCGGCAGATTCCAAGGTTGGTAGCGTTTTTGTAGAAGTAAGTGTTTACGTTATTGGTATATTTGGGTATTCGTAACTGCCTCATACGTAATAAAGTACAGATAAAACACAAGAAATAAAAATAACAATGTTACGTATAAGTTGTTGACGAATATTGTAATTTATAGACACTACTAAAACTAGAATGTTTGGAAAAGGAGCGCAGTCGCCTACACCTGGTATATATTTTTGAACTCAAATTTGGCCTTTAAGTATTTATTTATTAAAGGAAATAATATCCTTATTAGTTAATAAATAATTGTCAGCTGCACGCTGTATCTCGCACACTGCAGGGTAGGCAGAGAGAACCTAGTGCTAAGACACTCAGTGCCTCACTTTCTGCCGAATTCTGGAGGCATTGCATATTGAGTGGCAGAACTCAACGCCGCGCTTGTCTTCGACACCAGAGCGAACAAATGGAAATATAATTTTTAGGTAAATATTATCTCCTTGAGTGGGTATCGAACCCACAACCAGTCGGTTTTACAGTCACACTTTATGTCCCTGCGCCATGACAGGGCTTTCCTTATTAGTTATATTTCTTATATTTAGCTCATATTGCATATGATGCCCTTTAGCAAAACGCTTGGCAAGTCACGGCAAACGTGTAAGCGTAACATTAAAGTCGAGTACTGCCCTCTATGATATTCTTATTCTTATAAATATTGTTATATGTATTAAATAGTTAACCAAATAACTTCTAACGCCATCTATTATGAATTAACAAACACATGGAAAGATTATCAAAACTTTTGGGCTTTGTAAGAAGTTCATCGAAATTTGGTACAGATGGCGCTTTCTTTTATTTCAATTTACAATATGCATCCACATTTTTATTATGTTACTTCAAAACACGCAGCGGTGATTGAAAAAGCAGTCTCCTAATTTCGCCTATTTTCGTATATAAATGGTGCAATTTACCAAATAATCTTAGATATACTTTCTCCTTTCACCTCTGCAGTGACGTACGTCATCTATTCTCTGTGGCGCTGTGCTGTCATCTGTCACTCCCAGGTGTCATATCACCTGGCATGTTGTTGTGACGCCATAATAAAAGAAACCAAACCTATATGTTGTTGTGTATCCCAACAGATTTATGCTAGCAGTGGATCAGGACAGATTGACATTAACAATTCATAACTCGGAAACTGTCTGAAATTGCTTTTAGTAAACAAAATTCGTATAAAACGCATAATCTCAGGTTGTTTAATGAAGCACTCAAACTCACACTCAGTTAAATTGTGTGTGAAATTATGTTGTGTACCTTCTAATTTTGAGATTGTCTTTGATTGTTAAGGCAGATGTTGGAAATATGGATCTTTATGTATATTAAAAAAAAAAAATTAAATTAAATTAGCTTCACGCTATATCCCGCACACAGCAGGGTAGGCAGAGGGAACCTAGTGTAAGACACTCCATTCCCCACTTTCTGCCGAATTTTGGAGGCATTGCGTGTTGAGTGGCAGAACTCAACGCCGCGCTTTGCCTCGACACCAGAGCGAAGAAATAGAAATATAAATTTAAGTAAATATTTCATCTCTTCGAGTGGGGATCGAACCCACAACCAGTCAGTTTTACAGTCACACTTCGTACCACTGTGCTGTATATTAACTATTACTTATATTAGTCTATAGTCACAGTCGCCAATAATTGTCTTAGTGGAAAGTCAAATTGTCTTAAGTAGACCATACATGTGGGTTGAGTAGTTTACCTGACACAGTTGCCCAATAACAGACTTATTAGAAAGTCAAATCATAAGAATTGTATCCATAGTCTCCCAAAAAACACCTGTAACTCTATTAATCAGCAAAACTGCAGTGTATTTAGGTTGAGTAGTCCACCTGCATGTGCTTTACCTCAGAAAAGCATGTACTGAATGAATCAGATGTGACAGATAGCATGAAGATTAATGGAAATGTTCAATATTTATATAACAGTAAGCACAAGGGAAATAAACTTTCATAGTGTGAATATAGTACTATATCAATGTGTCAAAGTTATTTTTATTTATAATATATTTGAGAATTAAGGAGTAGACCCAGGTATTAACTATTAAACTTGATGATATATCTGGAAGTTGGCAGATTGTCTGATCATCACTGATGGTGGTATATCTATCGAGAGATGCAATGCTGACCACCATTTATATGCTGTAATGGCATCTGTTGCTCCAGGCTCTGGAGGCCTTATTTAATATAGAGCGTCCTAGACATGTTTTTTTCTTTGTCCAAAGCCTCTCTCTGCTGTTGTGCGACTAAACGTCAATAAGGACTGATAGCTTATATTTCCAAAAATGGGTGAGACTCAAAAAGACTGAGATACACTATTCAAGGAAGTCATGGCCAAATAACATCTGTTGCTCCAGGCTCCGGAGGCCTTATAAAATATGGAGATCCAAGATGTTGTGGACCATTCTCTGTCCAGATAGTTGGCTGGTCCAAATGGCCGCTGTGTGTCTAGATGTCACTAAGGACTCATAACTTTTTTATTTCCAAAATAGACATGATGATATACATGATGATATACATATTGACAAAATAGACTGAAAGTACACAGGACAGTGGTTACTATACATTTTACTTTAAATTTTCTGGAACCAAAGCACAAGGAAATTGTGGCACACCATAATATTATTTTGTTATACTCTTACATGTGATGTATCAGAACATCTAATATATCAGGCAGTATTCATTTTATTTTAAGTTTCAAATGTTTGAAGAACCAATTTTGAAAGAGACATTTTTCTCTTGTCAGCAAAAAAGCAGCATCAGCATTTGATAATAATAATGATTAAATATATTTATTTATTGAATGATGTGCTACAGATTCAAAGAGACAACTGCTTTGATAATAAAAGAACATTTTAAAAATATATAATGTACTGTAGGGCCACCCCCATGAAAATGACATACATTGCTATGGCAACGCGTTTTACTAAAATACGCGTCAACGGGTCCTCTAGTTATAATTATAATGTATAATATATTTGTATGGTTGTCGTTCTTAACTACAGATATTGTTGTAAATATATTTTTACAACGACATCTATGGCACACAAGCAAAAACTCCAAAGTCTTTATAATGGAGGACAGATTACCAGACGGCATGTTCAAAAATAAAATTTCTATATACTTTTACTCGTTTCGATGTAATTTTTTTTTTTTTGATTTAATAATAATCATCATGTATGTGGTATTATAATTTAAAAAATATTTTTACGATACAGATTATACATAAAATAGAAAGTTGTACATCATGCCACGAGATGGCGAGCTTTATTCGAATATTCAAACTGAATAATAAAAAAATAAAAATACTAATTCTAATACGAGGTGGTGAATTTTGTGGTGTTATTTTCCATTAAGTAAGAATTCCGCTCTTCGTACAGGGCGTGTGATACAGATGGCTTTATATTTTAAAGTTAATAGTACTTGTGCTAAGTTGAGATGAGCTTTGAGTATAAGATTTCTTATATAATAATATTTCAGTTGATACTAATTTAATATACTTCAACTAATTCATACTTTGAGCAATATTTTCTCTTTTCCGGCCTATTTGATGCTCCGCTACGATATTTTTTGTTGTTGTTACTCAATATAAAGATACAAAAGGTATAAAATAATTTCATATTTATGTTTAACAATTTCTTTTAAATATTCACATTTTATTTAGCCGAAAATATAACGTGATGATGATGTTACTCTCAACTAATGTAAGAAACAAGACATTTGTTTACAAAGAAATATTTTTTTAAATGAAAAAAATAAATAAAAGCTGAAATCTTATGTATTAAATAAAACATTTCTAATTCACATGCTTTTATTTTAGTATACTGTAATATACATTTATTTATCATTGCATTTCCGAATTCAACAAATAATCTACATACATATTATGTTTTAAATTACAATAACGAATCTTATCATATCACACATATATAATATACCATATGCATACACCAAACATTATTTTTGTTATTTTATAATTTATTTATACTTTAAAGAAATTGTTGCTATTTCATAATTTATATCATATTATTTACAAGCTCAAGATACTAATAGTATTATAGAACACCTACATACATATATACATGTAGGTACACAGTATATTTACAGTCTTGAAAAATGTCAAGCACAGATAACCTTTGCATCTAATTAGGACAAGATATATAGTATGTTGATACAATTGTGAATTTTTTTCGTAAATAATAAAATTCGTCAAGATTTGGTTTATTTGGTACCATCCGCATAAATTTCATAGCGTTCAAGTCCCATGGCAGGATTGAAAGCTGAGCAAAGGAAGAATCGGGCCGCTTGCAGGGCAGCGCGGCTGAACCACCGCCTGCCCCGGCGCCAGCCTCACGAGCCCCGCGCGCCGGCCTCGCTTGCCCCGCCGGCCTCGGCCACCCCGCCGGCCTCGCTCGTGGCCGCCAGCACGCTCGCGCTGGACACCGCCACTGCGCCAGCAGTCGTGCCCGCCACCACCGTGTGCGGGACACCAGCATGCACGATCTCCAGCTTCGCATGAATACGGAAATGGAGTCGTGATTCTAATAAATAGCCGGAGTACTTTTTTCTGAAATAAACATTATATAATGATGATTTCATCGTGACATGCACGACGATGACATGCAACAGTATTACGTAGACGCGGTAATAGTATTTTTTACAGTGTTAGGTGATACGATTCGAAGTGCTGTACTACATTCTATTGGTAATTCTTGTGACAGATTCAGGTATTCGCAATCCATATTGTAATAAATACAAAAAAATGTTAATGGACGTTAAATAATATTACGAACAAATCATTTAAGGTGGTGTAAAAAAGTAATAGAACCCAAATATATGTATGTAGGTCCTTTTAAATTTTCATGTCTGTTTGTTCATACACATCTCCTTAACTACTGAATTAAAAAATAAATAAATCAGCTTCACGCTGTATCCCGCGCACAGCAGGGTAGGCAGAGGGAACCTACTGATCTTAGACACTCCGTTCCCCACTTTCTGCCGAATTCTGGAGGCATTGCGTGTTGAGTACTCAACGCCGCGCTTAGCCTCGACACCAGAGCGAAGAAATGGAAATATACATTTAAGTAAATATTTCATCTCCTCGAGTGGGGATCGAACCCACAACCAGTCGGTTTACAGTCACACTTTGTGCTGCTGCGCCACGACTGGCCTCAACTACTGAATTGATTTGAATATTTTTTTGTTTTAAAGGTATTAGACCTGAGCAGGATTTACTTCTGTATAATCTTCTTCTTCTGGATCTGTTTGATTTTGGAAACCAACTCACCGATGTAAAACTTTAGTGGTATGGTTAAACTATAAGAAATAATCAAATGCGCCCTTCACAAGAGTAGCTACGTAGGTATGATGAGCACTTCGCATTAACATACAAAAAATTAAGGTTGTAAGGTACTAGGAGTGTTTGATGAACAATTATAACAATCTAGCGATGTAAGTAGTAATTAAATTTCACTGCAAGCAAAAGTTGTTCATTATGGTAAATAATTTTAATTGACAAATATATCGAAAGTCCTCGCAAGCGGTCACTAGTTAACGATAATCAACTTCACGCTGTATCCCGCACACAGCAGGGTAGGCAGGGGGAACCCAGTATTAAAACACTCTGTTCCCCACTAGTGTTTTATTAAAATGGATGTGGCCTATAACGTTTATGTATTAGATTTATGTTAATATCGTATTAATGTCAAGTTTATGAATATTTTTTGAATATGTTGTGTAATTTTACTGCAATTAGATTATACAGTATGTTTTTGTCAGCACCACTTTAAATGAAACCACAGTTTTAATTACTCTATAAAATAATAATATAATAAAAAAAACCCAATATGAAAAAGTGATTTTTTTGTAAAGAAAATGAATAAGAAAATTATCGTTGTAAAATAAAACGTCATTTGCCAAGAACGAAAAAAAAACATCCTACGTCGAAACTGTTGAGGTATCTTGATTAATTTCTTCAGGTATGAGTTTGAAATATTTTACCCTATATGCTGTTTCCGTAAAATGTATTTAATGTATATTAAGTTACTGCTTGTATAATTACCTCGCATCGTGAAGCAACTCAGCAGCTCGATACCGATCCCCTAATGCGTAATGGCACATGGCGATCTCTACTGTAGCGTACGGGAGAAGATGTGCATTATCTTTCAAGTCATCTTTCATTCTGAAATACAAGATGCATTGAAAAGGAAAACTGGTAGCTTTATCTTTATCTTGATTTACATTTAAAAAAAAAAAAATAGCTTTAGGCGTTATGTCGCCATTGTACTTTTAGTAAAAAGATGTAGTTAAATAATTTATTAATTTTTCTCAAAAAAATTAAAGTTTTATATTACAGTTATTAAATATTAAACTTACTTCATAGCAGCTTCCAAGTGCCTAATGCCCAGACGCGGTAAACACATCGCCGCCAACAAACTTCCGCGGAGGAAGCACACTAGCGCCAAGTCGTCTGCATCATAAGGTGGAGTGTGTCGTCTCTCCGAATCTATTTCATACTTTGAATTCATCACGTTGACTACTTCCTCGTGGGTTTGTTCTATGAGCTGTGGACAACACAAACCGAGTGAACCGTGTCAAACAAAAATTTATTCAAAATCATTACATTACACACACATTACATACATAGACAGACATCTGAATTAGGTATATAGCACATAGATTTATACATTTATGAATTTATTGCTATGTTAGAAGCATAAGGGCCCGCTCGCACAGCGATTTTTACCGCGAAATTTTTTTCTCGAATATTATATTCCGCAAGTGGATTTACAATGAATAAGCACTGCGAAATAAAAATGTCGTATGATTTTTTCCGTTGTAATTGTAATTCAGTTCTCGGATGTGGTGCACGTTTAAAATCGACAAGCAAACTAAACTATCAATTTATCTAATACTAATTCGACGTAAAAGACGTATGATAACGTTTTTTCATCAATATTGTCTCACAAAGGAGGTGTCCTGTGCATGAGCGAGATTAATAGCTCCACATCACTGTCATCATTTTCTAGTAACTCCTGCGTGACCATCGGAGAGGGAGTAGAAACGCACGATACCCTAGTCCTACCAGTAGAGCCGTTTCACGACTGAACAAAACGCGTGAGTTTTTTATTTTTCGGTGCGGACATACTCTTATTTTCTCGAACGTTGTTATTTTCTTGCTATATTAAAGTTTTTTTCTTGCGATTTTTTGCCACCAATGCGGCTTCTTCTATAAGGAACCTAGCAGTAAAATAACGCTATGCGGACAGGCCCTAAGAGTAAAGCAGGAATATCTTTTATACCCACCTATATATTGACGTGACATAATTTTTATTGCAGGAATCGAGAGGATATTATATCATAAATAGAAAAATAAATAATAATAATAAAAACCTTTAGCATGCGATCAGCATAGTGTGGCTCCATGGCCAGTGAGGGAAATATGTTCCATAGACAGACTAGCTCGACCCCAGGGAGCACTAGGTACCCTCGTTTGGCCCAACGTTCACATCGCCGGACAACAAACTTTTCCATCGGCAGAGATCTTCCAAGTATCTTTTGCCTATAACATGACGCGTTCCTGTCAGGTAGCGGAAGCAGAATATCGCAAAGTAAATAAAATGAAAAAGCAAAAAAAATATAAATCAAAAAACATACCTTTATGCAGTAATAAAAAACAATTTTTTAAATCATAATACGGCTATAAAGCGGAACAAAATTATAATAAATACACAAGCACGGAATGGTTAAAATAAAACGAACGAAATAAAATCTTCGTATTGTCATTAAATCATATTATTTGTTATGAGTATTGACGCAGGGGAGGCAGAGGGAACCTAATGTTAACACACTCCGTTCTCCACTTTCTGACGAATTCTGGAGGCATTGCGTGTTGAGGGACAGAACTTATAGTAATGTAGGATGCATATAAGATGTGAACAAAGTTTTCAACATACATTTTAAAAGAAAGAAGGTGTATGTAATTATGTATCCAATGGTCAATTCTGTATGGTTAAAGATAATTATTATTCTACGTAATATGATTCGAGAGGTTTAGAAGTAACTACTGTTGTTAGTGCGAAACAGTATTCTATATAAATGTAGAAATATTTATAATATTATTATTTATTTTATTATTATCGATTTAATTTTTATTAGCCCCATGTTGTATCCCGCATATAACAGGGTAGGCAGAGGGAATATAGTGTTAAGACACTCCCCTGTCCATTTTTTGCCGAATCTTCAAGACATTGCATGCTGAGTGGTGGACCTCAACGCTGCGCTTAACTAAGCTACCAGAGCGGGGAAATAAAAATATTCAAATCACTATCCCCAATGGGAATCGAACCCACAACCGTCGCGTTTACAGTCACACACGCCACAGGGGGCTTATTTTTATTTTTTTACATGTTTTAAGAAATGCTGTTATTTTTTCCTTGTTTTATTGTCTTTACAATACCAGTACAATACGACAGTTGAAATATTCCAAAGTTTACATGAAGAAACAAAACCATTTGTAACAATAACAACATAACATATTGTAATTTATGGATATATGAATAAACAGAAAGTTACTTAAGTGTAATTATAATTTTTTTTGAGTTCAAAACTTACGTAATTTTAGATTAAAACTTACATTACAAGATCAGCGCTGCGCTTGCGCTCCTCGAGACTGCTTAAATGTCCGAGTTCCATCAGACATGCTGCTTCTGTATATACATAAATGGTTTTTGACCATTTACTGTGGTGAACTAGATAGTTGGCGTATTCTGATGCTGTCTTCCATTTCAACATCATCCTGCGGAACGTTAGATGTTCATGTCAGTCGTCTATAGTCATATATTATGGAATAAATGACCATGTAGAGTAAAATTTTTCTAAATATTAATTTTATATGATAAATAAACTTTTAATTTTTTATGATTGTAGCTTATTTTTTTCTTAAGCAGAATTAATCTTTGACTGAACATCCATTTTGGGGATAGATATATATCCCCTATATCCCGTCATGTTTTTATGTTTTTGTTATTGCTTTTAATTGACTTATGAAGAAAAGGAGCAATGAGTATTTACGTTTTATAAAAAATATGTTTCAAAACGTATGAAGCAATGTAAGACGTGCTTAAACAACGTATTCTCATATTTGAAAGGAAAACATCCAAAAAAAGTGGAGAATGACATTTATATTACAGACAAAAACTATTACAATCTTATAATTCTAGTTTATTTCATACAAAATGAGTGCACACGTCCGCAAACCTAAGTTTGTCAAGTGAGTTGTATTTCCCCTTGACCTACAGTCATGAAAATAGTATGGAACCCTCAGTGGGCGATCCGACACGCATTTTTTTATTTTGTAAATTAGATTTTTCGGAAGTGGAAGCATTTGTTCTGGTTTTGCTCTATTAAGGGCAAAAAAGAAAGAAAAAAATTCATAGCTTACGCGTGTGCCCAAATAAGTTCCCAGTAATTAACGTGGTTTAATTGCGGCCACATGTCAGTTATTGTTGCTGCCGTTTTGTAAGTGATGACGGACTCTTCAATCATCCCTCTCAACATCTGCATTCGGGCTTTGAACATCATGAACCATACGCTATTTGGATATTGCTGGATAGAGATAAAACAAATATTGTATTGTGTATTTTAGTAAAATATATATTTTCCAGTTCCAGTTATATTTATATTATATTTAAAAGCTTTTTTTTTTATTTGTCAACAAAACCACCAACGCCAGCATTATGTTTATAACTTTATTAAATTAAATAAATTAATAATAATTATTAAAGAATAATAGAGGTTTGTTTGTAATGTAATAAGTTTTTATCATTGAATATAAAATATAGTTATTTTGCTGATAAACATTTTATGTTGTTATATGTCAAGAAATAATTATTTTAATCAATATTTACCTAATAAATTAATTATATTTTGACCTATTAATATTTTTATCACAGTCGATAAAAACAACGTGACCACGTCATGGGATAGACGTTATAAGTCGTATTTTAAAAATGCTCAGCTTCACGCTGTATCCCGCACTCAGCAGGGTAGGTAGAGAGAACCTAGTGTTAAGACACTCCGTTCTCCACTTTTCGTCGAGTCCTGGAGGCATTGCGTGTTGTAAAGCGGAACTCAACGCCGCACTTTGCCTGGACACCAGAGCGAAGAAATGAAAATATAATACAAATCTAAATTAATATTTTATTTCATCGAGTCGGTATCGAACCCACGACCAGTCGATTTTATACTCACACTTTGTGCCACTGCGCCATGAGTGGCCATTAATAAATGCTATATACAAGAATTGTAATAAATGCTTGGATCATTAGGTATAAAACTTTACACCATGTTTCAAACAATTGGGCTTGGGACTATAAACAAAGCACTCTGCACGTGAGAATATATTTATACAAAAAAAAAACATAATTCGCACAACGTGAATTGTTGCGATACGAAACAAAAAATATGAAGAAATGTTTTTAACATTTTTAAAGTGTTTTTCCACACTTCAGGAAAGAAAAATACTTATTTAGAAATTCTTAGTAATTATCTTTGGGCGGAAATTTGTAAAAATCTCCCGATGCTAACAACATAAATAAGTTGTAACGACCATTTAAAAATTTCGACGTAGCTTGATGAGAACGTATGGCTTAGTGGTCAGAGCGCCTGGTCGGTTGCCAGGAGGCGCGGGTTCGAGTCCACTATGTTCAAATTTTTATGCGTTTTCTAAATAAGTATTTTACCTAAAGAAAATTATTTTTATAATTGATTGTTAAAATTTAAAACAATTTATCTGTAACTTAGTTTGGTAGCTATTGAATTGTATCCTAATAGCTTGGGCGTATCATTCAATAGGAGTCAGAGTATTTTTGTGCCAACCCTAGAAAATTTCAAAATCAAATCAGCTTCACGCTGTATCCCGCACACAGCAGGGTAGGCAGAGGGAACCTAGTGTTAAGACACTCCGCTCCCCACTTTCTGCCGAATTCTGGAGGCATTGCGTGTTGAGTGGCAGAACTCAACGCCGCCCTTAACCTCGACACCAGAGCGAAGAAGTGGAAATATAAATTTAAGTAAATATTTCATCTCCTCGAGTGGGGATCGAACCCACAACCAGTCGATTTTACAGTCACACCGCGTGCGCCACGACTGGCCTCTAGTAAATTTACTAACAATAACTTAGCCCTGAAAAAGAAAAAAAATTGCACACGAACATATTTGTTCAAAGTTAAAGTCTAAGCCGTTCCAGAAAATATCTTTAGATTCCCCATGCATATTGGTAGCTTTATGGGGTGAAATGTTGAAATCGAAAAAAAAATCAATAGTGGTATAAGATACCACTTCCTCTTATACATACAAGTCACATTATCTCACACGTACGCGTAAACCGTTGGTGATAAGAATTTCGGCTGCGGTAAAATCAGGTGGAATTGCTGCAAACTGGCCGATCACTAAGTAGTAGATCAGCAGTGTCAATTGGCACAGGACGGAGCGAAGTCCGGGTGATGAAGCGCCGACCATCAAGTCATCTCTACCTTTCTCCTACAAATAATACATATAATAACAATAATTTAAATAAGCCATTTAATAATAATGGTTGAGGTAGAAAACTCAAAATTTTTATAACTTATATATAAAGTTTCTTATTTTATTGTATTTTTTGTGTCTTATTCATATTGCTTCACTATAAGGCTTAGTAGCTATTGAAAATCATACCTTATTTGCAGTAAAACCGACGAACTCCAATAACGTTATAATTTTCGGCGGCAGCATTGCAACCATTATGTTGAACGTTGCTAATCCTAAACGAACACCGCTCTCAAAATGGATACGGGAATCTTCGTTATCCCATCGTTTCTTCTCAAGTATTTTAGCACAAGTCCTAAGACATAGGTTATATATGGTCTCATAACATAGTGGAAAATTATTAGAAAGTAAACGGAAGGATAGGAAATTGATATATGGTACAAAATGTCATTAGCTTCGTAAGAAACATATTTAAATTTAATTTGCCTATTTTTATGAGAAGTGATTATTGTAATTTTTTTCACGAATTCTTATAGCTGGAATTCTTATTTTTAAAACACTATTTGCGCTCAATCTGGTGTCACATAATCGGCCCTGGGAAATATTATGTTTTTTTATGGGTCATCGGTGTCGAAGGCTTAAAACATATTAACGACATCAACATTTACTATCGACAGTATCGCAAATTAACAAACATTTATCCATAAATAAATAGTTTTTATGAATAAATATCATTAAATCAATTTATTAACTATTGAATCTTGCTGTTAAAGCTTCAGAAACCAATGCTCTCTAAAATATATCAATTTAAGCATGTTTTGATGTATCTATTTCAATTTAATCGAGTTATTAATTTTGTAGTTACTCCAGACTTGCTTGTCTTCCAATAGTATTAATAGGTATAAAGACAAATGGCTACTGTTAGAAACTACCGATAGTAGAATTATGTATAGTGCCAACACTACCAATAAAGAGTAACCTACTTCATGTCTTTAGCGTTTCGGCGCCTCTTTTTTTTTTTAGTTTTTTAGTTAACAAAACAAAAATTCAAATAAAAAAATTACGTAGAAAAGTAAAAAAAGATAAAAAAAACTGTTTTTATTATGTATTGGTAAACAATATGGGAATATAAGAATTCGTGAAACAACAATATTTCTTGAAGCTTGTCAAATATTCTTTACTTTAAATAAATAAATTCACTATACATACGCAACACATAATAAATAGATTCGAAAATAACAGAACTAGAAAATTAGTTTGAAAGAGATTATATTTTATATATACCTATATATATATACATATATTGATAATTAAAATCTACTCAAAGCCACTTACTAAATAGGCTTTTGTTCACATTAATGTAATGTTTGTTATTTATTGAAATGAGAACCTAATAGGGGTGCTAATGCTTAATAAGTATTTAACATTAAATATTGGTGTACGTGAGTGCAGCGTAACACCCCACCCGTTGACGTTTCAAAATAATATTGATCGGACGTGACGTTAATTTTAATTACAAATCTGTTCGATGGAAATTATTTTCATATTTGGTTCCTTTATGCTCCGTAATGATTCACTGATGCAAGTTCAATACATAATTACATTTTCACATTTTTTATATTTTCCCCGTTAAAAACATTGTGTTTATTTATTGCTGCATCGTTTTTGGGATTTCTTTGAAAAATTTCCATCGTCCATCCATTTAGAAAATACGGAGATTACAAATATTCTTTGAGTACACATTGGAAAGCAACAACTTATATTTTTGTATTAAAGACGAGATAAAAAGGTTCTGTACCTGTAACAGTCAAAAGAAGATTTAACGCGCAAAGATGCTCTTAGAAGACCGCTTACTTCATCGCCGTCTAGAGTAGTGAGACACGCTTGCAGCAATAACGCTTCTGAGTGGACAAGTTCCGCGTGGGCCTCTTCTTCAGTGTACAGACCGTAATTTGGCTGCATTTTAATTACCAAATCATAAATATGAAAACATATTTCAAATACTATTATTACTTGACAGACGAAAATATTGGAATAAATTAAATTGTTAAAATTGACAAAAACCTTTCGGCCAGTCTGTGTGCAGGGGCACTAGCGTTAGATTGTAAGCGTGACAGGTTGTGGGTTCGATACTCACATGAAGAATTGACATATTTTATATTTTCGTTTCCCCGCTCTGGTATCGAGGCAAAGCGCTGCGTTGAGTTCCGCCACTCAACACGCAATGGAGTTTTTTTTTCATCGGAAAGTGGCAAACGGAAATCTTCCCAGGTTCCCTCTGCTTATTCCCTGGTATGGACGGCACGAAGCTAAATAAAAAAAAGCTCTTACCTTTTTTATTATGGCCCCGATCGACTGGACAAAAGTGTAGTTCCTGCGTTGTTTTGAACACAAATCAAAGGTATTGCGCAAGGCCTCTTGAGCTCGTTGTATTTGTGTCGGCTCGAGAGTCAAAAGGGCTGGGATAAATTCGAAAATTGTCGCACCATGTGCATGATACAGTGACATATGTTTCCTGAGTGGTAGAAATTACAAAATATTCAATTTATATATATATATATATATATATATATATATATATATATATACATACATTGTTTTACATAGATACAAATTATATAAAAGAATTTTATTTACATGTAAGTTTGTTAAATTATAGTAGTTTACCAATCATTAGAGCGATGACAAAGTAAATGTAACCTTTATTAGTATCAGTAACTTACGACTTCAACGTATGTGTCAAGGTCGAGGTAGAGCCCGATATTGCTACAAGTGCACTTCTTCCTATACTTACAGTGTATCGTAATAAAAATAAATATGTTTCTTTCAGCTTCACGCTGTATCCCGCACACAGCGGAGTAGGCGGAGGGAACCTTGTGTAAAGACACTCCGTTTCCCAATTTTTGCCGAATTCTGGAGGCATTGCGTGTTGAGTGGCAGAACTCAACGCCGCGCTTAGCCTCGACACCAGAGCGAAGAAATGGAAATATAAATGTAAGTAAATATTTCATCTCCTCGAGTGGGTATCGAACCCAAAACCAGTCGGTTTTGCAATCAGACTTGTGCACGCAGTCACAGTCCTGCCGCTGCGCCATGGCTGGCCTCTAAATAAATTAATAGATATGAAAAATCATAATTTGTCTATTGAAATGTACAACTTATAATATTATAATATTATAACTTAGAGAGCTGTCGTGGCGCTGTGGCACAAAGTGTGACTGTATGTAGTTTGACTTACCACGGCGTCATAATACCAGCAGCTTCTGTGAGATCATTATTGAAAAATCGAGTAATGGCCTGTTGGCAATCCCCTAAAGCCTCACTTAAGCTTATAGTTGGACCATTGGAACTGTAAGAATACAATTAACCTATATATATATATATATATATATATATATATATATATATATATATATATATATATATATATAAATATTGTTTTATATACAAAATACTAAATCCATCGTTATTATATCGGTTAAATTCATCTAATACGTGAAGCGGAGCACTTGAGAATACAGAAGTGGCAGCACGCTATGCATTTAACAGTACGTATCATTTATAATATCATAATCTCCAACTACATACTGAAGCTGAGCTAATTCGTTCAAATCGGCGCATCAATTTTAACATGTATAAGTACTTCAATTTTCATTATAATTAATACGGACGGCGTTTAGCTGCCAGGCATGTCTGCCGCGTGAGTGGAACGAGTGGGGTAGTTTAACAAGATTGTTCGTACATTTTTTTTTTCGAGCGTTAAGATTTCATTATTTTATTACTGTTCATATTTGTATATGTTTTAAGTATAACAACTCATAGAAGTGTTGTATATTTTATAATATGCAGTTTGATATTGAGAGATGAGAATTGATATTTTTTCTAGGCTCCATATGATGTAGTTTACAAACAGACTGTTAGGTACGTACAATTTTTATAACGTTAGCGGTTTAAACATGTAAAGAGAAAACTAAAACCAAAGGATTTCCTAAATTGACAAAGGTCAATTTTAACTTGAGAGTTATCAAAACGATAAACTCTTATAATTGATTATGAGACATCAATACCACAAAGATTAGTTATAAGGGTAAGTAAATCATTGGAAATAAACATTTGACAAAGTGAATATTTTTCTTTGGATTTTTATTTTATTAGTTATTTATCTAATTATTTATTTTTAAGTTTGCGTTTGCATATTCCTTTTGCATTATCCACAGTCACCAATTTCTTATAAAATCCATAAGGAGATGCATGTATGTGTGACGTGTCTGCCTTAAGTAACATCAAAACGTCCTAATGTAACCGATCTAAAAATCTATATAAAAGAAGTTGAGACCATACGGAGTTCGGAATGTTTTTGATTTTTGTGCAATTTATACTGAAAAGGTGCAGTCATCTTGCCTTTGAGGGTAAATTAAAGGCAAAGGTTATCACAAAGACTGTGCTAGCTACAGGGTTATCTGTTTGATTAGCTTGGGTAGTAAAATTCACAATAAGATATTAGCGAGAAGAATGCAAGATGAGAGTGAAATCTTTATTTCAATCTCATCTCTCTACACACGGGAGCGTAAGTAGGTGACCTCTAGGTCAATTGCCTGTTATACGCGGAAGATGGAGTGCTCATTGTATCATCAGGATGTGACTTGCAGGATTTGATCACCATTTTTAAAAGAACGGTGTGAAAATAACGGCTTTAATTTCAGTGTGAGTAAAGGTTTCAGAAACTTTATCTTATTCCTTTATCTATATAAAAGGAACTAAGAAAGGACGGAATACAAGTTAAACACTTATTTATATTTTCATTTCTTCGCTCTGGTGTCGAAGCTACGTACGACGTTGAGTTCCGTCACTCAACACGCAATGCCTCTAGAACTCGACGGTACGTGGGGAACGGAGTATCTTAACATTAGGTTCCCTCTGCCTACTCTGCTGTGATACAGCGTGAAGGAATAATTCAAGTTCATCGTAAGATGTTAATATCTTACCATGTAATTGAGGTCTTATATTTGAGCTTTTACCGTATAGGATGCAATACGGCTACCGACGTTGTTATACAGAAACAACGATATGTGGATATTATGGAAGAAGAATGAAAGAATGAAAAAAAAGTAAATAGAAGAAATACGGGAGGAGACCTCAGTCGACCTTCGAAAACATAGTTTTGATGATACTGGAGGAAGGTCGACTTGTTTACTTCAGTTACTTCCATAGGATTTTGTCCTATGGAATTTTACTTTGGGGTAATACAGTCGGTATTCAACCAATATTTGTCCTGCAGAAGCGAGCTATTCGTGCAATCTATAACTTAGGTCCTAAAGACTCGTTAAGGCAAAAGTTTAAAGAAATTAATATATTGACAGTTGCATCTCAATATATTTTTGAAAATGTTATGTATGTTAAGAAAAGCATTAACAAATTTACCAAAATTGGTGATGTTCATAATATTAACATTAGAAATAGGCACAATCTTGGTGCACTTGTAACTCAGTTGCATCGAATCCGTAATTCTTTCATGGGACAATGTGTACGCTTTTACAATAGGATCCCAGAAAACGTCAGGGAACTTTCTATATCACGATTAAAACAAATTTTGAAAAGACGTTTGTGTGTTAAAGGTTATTACCAAATTAATGATTTTGTAAATGATAACACGCCTCGGGAATGAAATGCTCGCCCCAATCTGTTTGAAAGGTATTATTGTGACAGATAATTAAATATGTATTTGTTTAACATAGATTTTAAAAAATAAGTCCCGCTGAGTTTCTTGCGCCGGTTCTTCTTAGGTCTGAGGCATTAATTTTAGTGAGCTGGTGGTAAATTATTTGACGTTCAAAAAATGGAGCATGTAACTTCTTATTTTGAATAAAATAATTTGAATTTGAATTTGGTCACGAAAAAGCACGAGGATTCCTCGGATACCGACAGTGACAGTGGACGAAATTTTGGCGCTTCGTTCTCTCTGAAAAACGTGAAGTCTCCATAAAAGAATTATCAATTTCATAAAAAAAATATCAATTCTTAGTTCTTACTCTATATGTTATAATATTTAATGCTCTAGTACTAGATTTATTTGCAAACATTTCAGCTGCCTCTACCACTGCTTCAATCGCCACCAACATAGACAGTTAAATTAAAAACAGATTGTTTTTATATAAAACAATATCAAACAAGACAAGATTTGGAAAAAAAAATGAACGTTTCACAATTAAATCCATGTCATTGAATTGATTATATTAAAAACGATGCCTAGCTGATACTCAATAATTCTATGAACTAAAGCCGCCTACTTCCAAGCGATCACTTTTATTGTCATGAAATATAATTTGACGGTACGAACGACGGGTATTTTTATTCGTAATATCGTACAAGACGTCATACTTACGATGGCGCTTCAATTGCATCTTCAAAGTCATCCTGCAACAAAGTACTTTGTTTATATATTGCTTACTGTGCGGTTAAAGTTATATAAAATAATATTAATATCTCTTAAAACTATCATTTCGTTTTGTACCGGTTTCATTTATTTGTAGTTCAAGTATAGCACGAAGAAATATAATGATGTAGGTTCAGGTGTAATCATATAAGAATCTTTTATCGCTTTCATTGATCTACTATGGGATGAGTAGCCGATTAAATATATAATTTGAATTTTAATATGAGGCCAGTCGTCGCGCAGGGGCACAAAGTGTGACTGTAAAATCGTCTGGTTGTGAGTTCGATTCTCACTCGAGGAAATGCAATATTTATTTACATTTATTCTTTATTTCTTCGCTCTGGTGTCGAGGCATAAGCGCGACGTTGAGTTCCGCCATTCAACACGCAATGTCCTCTAGAACTCGGCGGGAAGTTGGGAACGGAGTGTATTAAGTCTAGGTTTCCTCTGCCTATCCTGTTGTGTGCGGGATACAGCGTACAGCTGATTTTATTTTGACTATATATGTATTATATATTATGATACATGTATGAGGGCAGTTTTGGAGCAGGGCCACAAACATACTATAGTAAACCCGTTAGGTTGTGAGTTCGATTCCAGCTTGAGGAAATGAAATATTTAATATTTTCATTCCTTGGCTCTGGTAAGGAGGCAAACGCGGCGTTGAATTCCATCACTCAACACGCAATCTCTCTTTAACACTAGGTTCCCAAAATCCATCCGTCTATTCTCTATGTGCGGGGCAGCGTGTAGTTAAAAACAAAGAAAAAGCAACTAAATATTATATAGGCACGACAAAAAACAGTAAAATAATCACAATTATTCCTATAATTACTTTCAGCGCTTAATGTCTGTGTGAGTGAACAATTTTAATAAATAATATGGTAAAATGATAAACTAAATAGTTCTACTTTCACATAATTATTAATAAAACAAGACTTAATAACCGCATGAGCAATTTTCTGTAAAACGATATTTACATTTTCGGATACAATAATTCCACTTTGCTACCAAACTATACGCAACATTCACGGTGAAGCTTAAATGCAGTGGCGGACTAACGGGGGGCGGAGGGGGCAGTACATCTTAGGTTTCTGGTCCGGTGGGGCCTCCGAGTCTTTATCAAATCTAAAGCTAATCTTTGAAAAATGCTTAGTATCTTCGTAATTAAGAGGAAGTTTGGGATTGGAGGTCCCATAAGCAAATTTAACTTACTTAATTTCAACACGATATCTCCAAGCCTTCCTAAGATAAAGAGTCTTGACAAACAGACAGACACACGAACGGACGGATAACAAAGTGATCTTATAAGAGTTCCTTTATTCCTTAAAAGGTACGGAACCCCAAAAAAAAGACTTGGCGAAGAATATACTTATTCAATAAACAGATCTCTTGATTTGCTATTATATCCTATAAATTTTTACTGGCGGCTCCGGCCCCTTGATCGAATGGAGGTTTGTATCATACATGACGCATCTAGAGAGGGAGATGCAGTGGGTTACATCGAAGCCAATAACGTAAAATAATACAGTCTATAGCATCTCTCGATAAATGGACTATACAACACAAACGTATTTTAGTAATATTAATATAGATTGTAGAATAATATTAGTATACTATAGTACCAGGTCGTCCTTAGGAGTAAGAGATGTGGTCGGGGATTTTTTTTTTGCTTTTCATGGGCGACAATTTTGTCTTTTAAGGTTTTTGCGAAGCTTAAAGCATTTAATATAGCACACGCATGGAAGCCCTCGAGATATCTATTTTTTTTTCGCCACTCTTATAGGTTGTACAGTGAGGTTCCTAATATATATAGCCTTAAGCTTCCCTCGATATTCTTATTCCACCTATCCAAGTCTGACTGATTTGCTACTAACTAGTTCGTGAGATTAGCGCGTTCAGCCGTTTGGTTGGACATGCTAACGAACACTCTTTGCACTTTTTAATAATATTATAGCAATATGGATTTATTTATAGATAAATTTTTATTTTGTGGACCCACGAGGCTTTTCTCGAATACTTGGAAATCTAAACTAATATTTCATTTAATATATCGTAATTTAAGTTATTTTTTAATTTATTCCATTTAGCTTGCATTTAATGTAGTATTTTATAAAAATAATGCTTGGCTATTTTACATTTATTTACCTAGATTAAATAACTAAACAAGGCATCGATTCAGCTGTTCCGGAGACGGAACAAATAGAAATACAGACAAAATTTAAGGTTTCTGGCGTAGGTACTCATTTTTTAAACACTACAAGTATAAGTTTGTCATAGTTTTATATACATTTTTTGATTGCATGATTTATAAGATTATTTTTTTCTGTATATTGAGGCACCGTAGACCTGAATATTTCATAATAAACTTTCAGTTTGATACCACGTGATCTTGTACGATGTAAACGGCCTTGACAGACGGACAAACGAACAACAAAGTTTCAGAGATATGGAAAGTTTGAAACACGGTTATTTTAAAGTCGCATACAGTCACTGCAATTTTATTTTTATGTATAGATTAAAATTGGCTTCCATACTGAATATCTTTTGTTAAAGCGGCTTTTCATTGTTTATTATAGTTTAGCTGGACTGGAAGTCTCAGGTTCTCATCACGTTCACCAACTTTTGTTATGAGCACATTAAATTATCTCTTCTTATTCAGATGGACCTCTACGGTTCTATATCAGGTGGATGATTTTTTTTTTCAAAAATAAATATAGCCTAGATCGTGCCTAAGTCTAATAGTTATGCAAAAGAAAATCATTCAAATGGATTGAATATTTTATAAGATTTTAACATATTCTATTAGTTATTTTAAACCTTACATAGCTTTTTCGCAAATATGTTCAATGTTCTGTTTGCGAAAAAACTATGTATGGTTTAAAATAAGGAATTTCATATTTAATATCAAAAATTTTTTACTCTTTTATTATAGTATTAATTACTTACAAATTCTCATAATTTCATGCACAGGCACAAGGGTGCGACTGTAACGATGGTAGTGGTTCGTCCCCTACCCGGGGGAATGAATTATTATTTATTAATATTTTCATTCTTTGCCCTGGCACCAGGGCAAAAGCACAGCGTTGAGCTCTGCCACATTTCGAAAATTCGGTTTAAGATGGGGAACGGAGTGTCTTTACACTAAGTTTACACTGTCCACCTTATCGTGTGCGGGATACAGCGTGGAAGTACAGTGGAAAAAAATATATAACTGTATTTTAATTGTATTTGATAGACAACTATTAAATTTGAAAGTTCTTAACTCTAATTGACGTAGAAGGGCCGCGGCATTAAAAATGGACAGCATTGCTTTGTCCGTTCAACTTACATACATGTCCAGTATAAAGTGCAATATCGGATATGATAAAACTTTCAGTGTGCAATCAATACTTACTCAAAAATATACTTATTTATAAATATGTAAAAATTATATATTTTTATTTTATTTCAAATAATTATAGATATATATATTTTTAAAAACCTATACAATTTTTAAACATTTTTTAAAGTGTTATTCCACACTTAGGAAAGAAAAATACTTATTTAGAAAACCTTAGACCTTAGTGGTCAGAGCGCCTGGTCGGTTGCCAGGAGGCGCGAGTTCGAGTCCCGCTGCGTTCAAATTTTTATACGTTTTCTAAATAAGTATTTAACCTATACAATATTGAAAATTGATTAAAAATAAATAAAAAATAAATATTTAAAAATAGACAGTAAACATTTTAGACGAATTGGTAAAACTTATTCAATGAGTACATTATTTAAGGCATATTCGATTATTCCATCGACATGTCAGTGTCAGCTTTATTAATTGCTGTTCATTCTATTGTATAAGCTACTCATATTAATTTGTATTAAATAAAACTTAAGGGATTATAATATTTATATAACTAGCGAACACTTACATTTTTTTTCTGGTTGTTGATTAATAAGATTATAAGAATTTAACGATAAAAACACCAAAAAAGCATAATGTTGCGTCATTATATTCTCCATTCTGTCCATATTGAGAAAACCCACAATCAATCAATGCGTTAAGCCAGAGACAATAGAATATTGGTATGATAGCGTTGTAAGGCATTAAGGCATTAGGTAGGTACTAGGAAATTATAATATTAATATATTGACTAACTCTCTGTATTGTTTTGTAATATGGTATACATTTTAGAAATAAAAAATAACTTTTTACAATTTCACATTTTTTTTTTTTTGAAATTTTATTATAGCTGAAGCTATGCTATTGCTGAAGCAAAAACTTTATTATAGCTTATAATTTGATTCTTACACAAGAGCCAACATCAGAAATAATCGGTTTTATCATGTTAATGGTCGATGAGTTAAAAAATATGCTTTAAGGTGAAATTGTTAATGTATTGTACTCAGCGTGAGTACTCGATAATAATATAAATATCAATTCTAATTATTTTCAGATTAAATGAATATAGATAGATCTATCCCTGTTTTAATTTTATATTTTAGTTCAACAAAATCAACTAGCAAGAGATATGTACAACATACAACTTAATTTTTTTTATATAATTTGAAATAATAGCAATGTTAAGTTAAACTTACCAGTTCTAAGAATTCCTCTTCCTCTGGTTCTGCTCTCGGCGCGAGTCCCGACCCGCCGGCAACGGGCGGTCCCCGCAACATTGGTGACTCGTGCAGCGCCATGGGACGCGCCTTGAGGGACAAGTAGAATATTGTAAGTTTCGAGCAAGTAGGAGGTACAGGCGTGTGACTGTAAGTGCGTTCGATTCCCATTCGAGGAATTTGATTATTTAATATATTTATTTCTTCGGACTAGTCTGCAGGCAAAGGGCGACGAGTGACTTCCGCCACTGGACTTGACACACACAATTCTTTTGAAAGAGAATTCGGCGGAAAATGGAGAGCGGAGTGTCTGCACACTACCTCTCCCCTCCCACCCTTTTTGCTTGGATACAGCGTGAAGCGAAAAAAAATTAATTAAATATTTGCTTGTTAGAAGACGAAGATATTTTAATAACTAGAAAAAATACTTTGAGTATGCATGTAATATATGTAATGGCATGGCGATTTTTATGATGTTTTTTGCCGCTCTGTTTTCTGTTTCGCTTGGTGTATTTTTACAAAGAGCCTTTTACTTTTTAATTCGATTTGTTTTTTTATGTGGCTTTTAGTTCTGATCTTGGTGTATTTAAAAAATATTGTATTTTATCAACTTGCATGACCAAAGGCTTTAGAAAGATAGACCAGGTTCGTCTATATCTTGTAAATCAATTAGCACAATGGGAACATTAACGATTGAAATAAAAAAATTACTTCATTAATTAATTACATCGTAGATAAAACGTTATTGTCTCAACAATATATATTTATATTAATTTGTTTATAGAGATATATTTTCTTCTTTATATGAGATTTCAAATTAACTATTAAAAATATTACAAGGTAATTTTTATGTTTTCCGATGGAAATATAATCAAATATCTGGAATATTTCTTTCTTGATCTTAACATTATTCAATCAAGGCAAATTTCTATGAGAAAAGTATAACTGTGATTCTCTACTGTGTATCATTTAAAATGACGCTTAGTTGAAGCTTCCCACAACACATAAAAAATCTCTTGATGTTGTATATAACCCAAAATTTATGTAGTCCATCATTTCTTAAATTTGTATAATTTTTATGAGCTGACCTTTAGCTTAGCTCAGTATTATTTTTATAGTTTATTAAGATTAAGATAAAATCAAATCATATTAAATCAGCTTCACGCTGTATCCCGCACACAGCAGGGTAGGCAGAGGGAACCTAGTGTTAAGACATTCCATTCCTCACTTTCTGCCAAATTCTGGAGGCACTGCGTGCTGATTGGCGGAACTCAACGCTGCGCTTTTTCTCTACACCAGAGCGAAAAAATGAAAATATCAATGTAAATAAATATTTCACTTCCTCGAGTGAGGATCGAATCCACTACCATTTGATTTTACAGTCACACTTTTTGCCTCTGCGACACGACCGGCCTCTATATATAATTATCTCGTTACAATTTGTTAAACAATACAACAAATGAGATACTTTCATATTCATAAATCTGACAAAATAATAAATAAAATGAAGCTGCGAATTAAAAAAAATTAAATTATTTTAACTTCATGCTGTATCCCGCACACGGCAGGGTAGGCAGAGGGTACGTAGTGTTAAGACACTCCGTCCCCCACTTTCTGCCGAATATTAGAGGCATTGCGTGTTGAATGGCAGAACTCAAAGCTGTGAATCGTTTAATAAAGTAAATTTTTTAAGAAGAAAATATAAAATTTCTTCAAATATAAATAAATTTGTCTAGCTGATTTGGATAAGTTCAGTTTCACCAGTCCCGATGTAAAAGTTCCGCCGGTTGGACAAATATTTCGTTTGAGAAGATCTAAAGAGTAACTCTGTAGTTTGGTAGCTTTTTTTTTGGGTAATTTGGTTGAACTAATAATTAAGTTTCGATTAACCCCATTTACGTACAGCTCCACTTCAATCCTGTTTTAATAATTCTGCACATTACTTGAATAGTAGCTAGTATCTAATATAAAAAGATGGTATGGAATTTTGACCTCCTCCAAAATTTCTTACTTAAAATCTCGCTAAGTTTAGTCGAATGACTGTTAATATTTAAAATAATAACGCACGTTGCGAAACCTTCGTCATTCTGTTGCATTGACAAATTTAAATTAAACTTTTCAATTAAACGTCTCCTCTGTACAGATTAAATATAAAATGAAAATTAACAATCAATATTATACAATTTGGAAGTAAAACGTTTTCATGTAAACTCAGTATATATGTTTTATAAATGTTTATTTTAATGATAAGCGATAATTTATATATAATATAAAAAAAAAAACAATAGTCATGTCAAGCACCTTTAAGATTAAAGGATGCTACATCATAATAACGTATGATATGATAATTTCTTCACCAACCCTATTTCAGTGTATCGGTGTTGTGAATTATTAATTAACACTGTTATATGTGTATATTTTTTAGTTTATAAAAATATTCGTCGGTTCGTATTTGTATGCGCTTCGTAGTTTGAATATTTCGACACAGTTTTTCTTTCATTTTTCGCAGTGCAAAAGTTTATTTTTTATTGGTTTCAAAATATAGCATTTTCTTTCGCCCATAACGTAATGGAAAGTAAAAAGTATAAAAACAAATAAGTAAAAATGTTAAAGGAGTCAGTTTTATATTAAAAAAGCCCTTTTCTTGTTATAATAAGAATAAATGACAATGAAGCAAAGATTATGATAAAAATGATACGACAAGTTGTTTCTCTTGTTCAATTGTCATGTACACAGGATTTCGTGCAAATTTTCATTACGGCGACATTAATTATGCAACGTTGTTTGTTGTGTAATTACTATATTATTGAATTTTTTATTTTACCAAATACTCAGATTTTTGTTACTAAATATGGTTATTTGGTAAAAAAAATCGTGTCGTGGCGTAGGGGCACAAAGTGTGATTGTTAAATCTACTGGTTGTGGGTTCGATCCCCACTCGAGGAAATAAAATATTTAGTTACATTTACATTTTCATTTCTTCGCTCTCGTGTTTAGGCATAGCGCGGCGAGTTCCGCCATTCAACACGCAATGCCTCCAGAACTCTACGGAAAGTGGGGAGAGGAGTGTCTTAGGTTTTTTTCTGCCTACCCTGTTGTGTGTGGGATACAGCGTGAAGCTGCTTTAATTCAATTTGTTTTTAATGGTACGACTTGACACATAATTGAAGAATACGAAATATTTAAAAAAAATATGCACGTTGGTTCAAAAACATCCAAAATATAGAAAAAGATTGCTTTTGTTTTCGATATTAAGGCAGTCAGTTAATGTGTCTAAAATTGTAAAAGCCACATGTAAATTCGCAGTTTGCATTGACAAATATTTACCTTCAAAAATGCCACTCAGAAATTGAATATTTCATCCGTTTCTAAAACGGATAAAGAATTTCCATTTTTGGCTCTAAAACATCAGCTGCAATGATTGATTTTTTTTTGGAAAAAATGTAGTAAAGGTGCGATATTAATTAGATTAAGATTTTAATTAGTAGGTACGTCGCTATAAGACTTAATAAATTAAAAAAGTAGTCCTAGTATCTCTATATAGATTTGTTTTATAAATTTAATTCATTCTTATATAAACAAAGGGACGCTGCGCGTGCGCGTGGTATTCAATACATTCGCATTGCATATTAAAGATAACAAAGTAATACAGATAACAGAAAGATATTGTCATTAATTAATATTTAAAATATATGAAATTAATTAAAAGATTGTCAATATAAACATTGTTTTACACATTGAATTGAACTGAGCTGTGGGACTTTAAGCATATTTCATTTAGAACGTTAATACAAAAGTGCACAAACACAAACGCACAATCGATAAACAGATAAAAAATTTAAGAACCATTTTTGTTTGTTAACTAATTTAAAATTATACATGCCCACATTTTTGCGACCAGTTACTTCTTAAATAAATCAGCTTCACGCTGTATCCCGCACACAGCAGGGTAGGCAGGGAGAACGTAGTGTTAAGACACTCCCTTCCCCACTTTCTGCCGGATTCTGGAAGTACTGCGTGTTGAGTGGCAGAATTCAAAGCCGCGCTTAGACTCGACACCAGAGCGAAGAAATGAAAATATATATATTTTAGAAAATATTTCATCTCCTCGAGTGGGGATCGAACCCACAACTTCGTGCCGCTGCGCCACGACTGGCCTCATTACTACTTATTTTATTATAAGTTACTAGATTAGATATTAAAGTATATAATGTGATTCCTATATTTAAGTATAAACGCTTGTACACAGGGGAATTTTCAACCCGAATTCCAAGGAACGCGGATTCAACTCCTGTTGTTGAAACTATGTGTTGTTCGTTAACTTTGAAGTATACCTAGTTAAAGACACCGACGTACAATTATATTTGTGTGAGTTATTATAGAATTAAAAAGAAAAAAAATAAAAAATAAACTTTTTAAAATAAAATAAGTTTATATATTCTTTATTGCACCAAATTCATACATAATAAAACATACATTTCGAAATTTCATTCACAACGGTGGACATATCTCTAAAAGAGATCTCTTCCAGCCAACGCGTGGAACTGGATAAATGCAAAGTAGCGGGAAAGACAAGAAGACAGTGCGGTGAAATTGAGAAATAAAATATTTGCAATAATAAACCTAAAAACAGCAATAATATTATTAGAGCTAATGCTATGACATTCAATTGAATTAATATGCAGGTAACAGTTTGTACAATTAAATTTATTTTTAAGAGTTTAAAATTAAAATAAATTAAATTAGCTTCACGCTATATCCCGCTCACAGCAGGGTAGGCAGAGGGGACCTAGTGTAAGACACTCCGTTCCCCACTTTCTGCCGAATTTTGGAGGCATTGCGTGTTGAGTGGCAGAGCTCAACGCCGCGCTTTGCCTCAACAACAGAGCGAAGAAATGGATATATAAATTTAAGTAAATATTCCATCTATTTTTAAGAGTGATACACGATATTAGAACAAAATACACCTGCCAAGAAAAACCGTGACGCAATCGACTTTAATAAAATTTATGACAATAAAAGAAATATATGTAATAGTGACAATAAACAAAACTAGCATGGCAAAGATAAATTCGAGAAAAAAATGTAAAAAAAAAATGACGGCTTATGTCCAGGAGTCGGCAAATATGAATAAGTTTGATACTTTTTACTAGATACATATTTTACGCTGCGACACAAAGTAAAGTAAATATAAAAAATAAATTTACAGTTCTGACAGCAAAAATAAATAAATAAAACTATTATATAGCAATATCATTAAAAGGAAGAGGACGAATTAAAAGGATGAGACCGTCGTGGCTCATAGGGCATAAGTGTGCGTCTGTAAATAGTAGTAACGGTTGTGGGTGCGATTTTCAACTCGGTGAAATTATATATTTAATATTTTTTACATTTTTAAAGTGTTAATCCACACTTGGGAAAGAAAAATACTTATTTAGAAAATGCCAGTCGTGGCGCAGTGGCACAAATTGTGAAAAACCGACTGGTTGTGGGTTCGATCCCCACTCGAGGAGATGAAATATTTACTTAAATTTATATTTCCATTTCTTCGCTCTGATGTCGAGGCTAGGAGCGGCGTTGAGTTCTGGCATTCAATACGCAATACCTCCAGAATTCGGCAGAAAGTAGAGAACGGAGTGTCTTAACACTAGGTTGCCTCTTCCTAACCTGCTGTGTGATTTGATTTTTTGTATAAAAATTTGAACGCACCGCATTTTTATACGTTTTCTAAATAAGTAAGTATGGTATATTTAGTATTTTTATTTTGAGAAAAGGACAAAACAATCACAAAACATATTGAAAATTATAAATAAATCAATAAATCATATACTTATTGAAAAGATATTAAAATTTGTAAATGCTTATATATTTTTTTATCATGACGGACATTTAAATATTCATTTAAAATGATAATTAATGAATGTAACTTTAAAATGAGAATTTAGAAGAGTCTATTAGTATTTCAAGAACCGATTAAGAAAAGACTCCATAACGTGACAACAAAAGTAAGCATGAATATATATTTTTTGACCATTTCTGACAATAGTATGAGAAAATCACAAGTCTTAAAATTGCATTAGGTATGTGCGCGACAAATGGATGGATAATCCAATATTACATTGATACATGATCATTAGACGATTTTGATATGTCTTATTTTAAAAGAACTATTATGTTATTCCATCCGGAGTTCATGTGTTGGTAAAATAAAAAAAAAATTAAAAGTTTAAACCGAAAAAAATGGTTCCGACGCCTGTGCAGAAGCTCCTCGATAAATTTAATTGAATTTTTTAAACTGGATGGTCTCTAATCAAAATTTTCTTCAATGAAGAATGTTTTCAGATATATACAATATAGATAGATGATATTTTTGCCCTTATTGACATAAAAAAATGAGTGTAAGTTCAGTTTTACAGCAGCGTACATATGTCTGGCTACATTTAAAAGATCGTCAAATTCACAGCCATAGTGGCAAGAGAAGAAAAAACCAAAAAAGAAAAAACATCATGGATCCAATGCAGTTTTTAATGATAAAAAGGAACGATTCATTATTAATACTGAACTTAAATGACACATCAAAATTTTTTTTATCGATGTTTAATAATAAACATTATTTTTAAAAGATTTTTTCTAGCCTTACTTTTAGTAAAATTTACACATCTTAAGCCTCGGGAACTGTACCTGTTCAAATAGTCACTTTATAATGTAACAAAACAATAAATATATGTGTAGATTGATATATAAACCATAAGCCATTCTTTTATGGGCATTTCAGATTATATAAATATTAAGATATTTACAGTTATTTAAAAAAAATATTCTATTTGTATTTATGTATCATTTAATTTTTAATCCACGTCTGTAAAAGGAAGAGGTTATCAATTCCATTGTATTTTTTTTAATTTTAAATATAGTTTCTATAAATAAAATTATAATTAAGCTGTAAAAATTTTATTAAAAATAAAATTTAAATTGTTTTATTATATTGTTTTAATATTTTTGGGTGTTACATTTATTTATGAGGACATTTCGTATTAGTATGAAGTCCTGTTGTACTCATAGTAACGGCTTCAATAAAAAATAGTTGATCTTGTCTGTTAAAATTATAAATATCAAATTAAAATTAGAAGAGATTTAAGGCAACTTAAGTATGATTTAATAATAAAGTATTGTAAAATTGTTAATAAAAAAATAATCTTACCACGACTTCTCTCCGTCGGCGCCGGCCTTTCTTAAAACGCGTGAATATATTAATACAAAACATTATAATATAGTTTTAATTTATTTTAATTTTTTAGACAACTAAGTAAAATTGAATACGCGAGCGACGTATGCAAGTTGGAACCACGAGCAAGCATCTGCTGGTACCGTGTCCTAGGAGCGAGTGAGAGTCCTAGCGCCCCCAGCCGCTATATACGTTAGGTTCACCCGACTCATCCCCATAGCCCACCTTCCTCCCTTTAGTTAAACTGAAATGTGGATTTATTAAATACTACCTACGGTAAATGCAATTGTTTCCAATTATGAAATTTCAGTTGCTTATATCTTATACCTATGTTAGATAAAGAAATATCTTTTTTGTTTAACATTAGATCCCCTTATGATCTTCCGTGGGTTAAAAGTCATTCCGCTTTACACAGTAAAATGATAAATAACCGGTTAAGTGCGAGTTGTACTCACCCAATCGCGTATCAATTTCGGTAATATAGTCCAACGGGGTGTACAGCATATAAAAGTTGACACATGTAAGTTTGCGCTCGTATGCACTTACTTTGTATAAAATGAACTACGAATATAAATTTGTAATGGTTTTTTTATTACAATATAAATAAAAAATTTATTTTTCGTTTTTTTTTTATTTGTGCTGTACGTTATAGCTTCTTGTATTTTTCATAATTGTACGCTTAATTTGAATGAATAAATTTGACAAATTCCAGCATGCGGGCTTATTCTATTTATATGATAATTTTAGGTTCATGCTGTAACCCGCACATAGGAAAGGAGGCGGAGTAAGATACTAAATATGTCATTTCCCCGAGTGAGAATCAAACCATCAACAGTCACCCGTTTGTGCACCTTGCGCCACGACGGCATTTAAACTATGAAATGATAAAGTTTTTCAAATTTAACTTTATAGTAAACAAAGCTATGAAGTTAAATTTGCTTTATTAGCTCTGTGATAGTTTTTCTATTAAATGTCTATAAATATTAATTTTTTAGATGCTTTCCTCTTTTTGCGAAAACGATGCGCAAATGCTTTTTTTTTGCTAATTTTTATTCTTTAAGTACTTCAAGAAACTATAGATTAATATTTAATGTTAATTTCAGTTTGATACCTCCACGCCGCCATCGTGAGATGAATTGTCTTCAAAGACGGACACATAGACATACAGACATACCATAGGGGTTTCATTTTTCTTTTTGTGGTACGGACGCCTAATAATAGGATACGGTTTAAACATTATTTTTTAAAACATAATTACAAGTCTTGTCATACTTCAAACATAAGGTGGTACAAAGTTCGTTAAAACTTAAAAATGAAATGGGGTCCCAGAATTTAACAGACTTTCTATCATCTTATCTTCTTATAAAAGTTCCAATTGATAATAAAATAATTTTAAAGTCCCAAGTCCATCACATCAGAGGCTAAGTAAGACACGGCTAATTCTACAAAAATCCAGGCCAGTACACGAGGCAACTAAGATATCGTTGGAGGTAGTTTCACAAATGCGAAGGTCGGGTACCTAAAAATATATAACACTAAAATGTAAGCGAATAATCCGGTTGTAGAATTTAATTTAAAATGTAAAAATCGAGTAAATCTATCTAATGCTATCTAATCTATCTAATGGCTTGAAATTGTATTAAGTAAGTCTGTTTAATTTTATATTTATCGAGTCAAATACAATAAATTATATTTGGTCCGAAAAATATTCAGGAATCTCTTAAGAGTACAAAATTAAATTCTTTCTCAATTTTTTTTACATTTCCAGGTATTTTCCGAATCGTTTAGTACAAAGTACTCCATACAGCTAGTTGCATATTTAATTTATCAGCGTCACGTTGTATTCCGCGCACAGCGGGGTAGGCAGAGGGAACCTAGTGTTACAATCCAATTCCCATTTTCCACCGAAATTTGGTGACATTACGTGTTGAGTGGCGGAATTCAACGCTTCTGTCTCGAATAATAAATAAGTAAATGTTTCATTTCCTCGAGTGGGAATCGAACCCACAACCAGTCGCCATTACAGTCACAGATTTGTGTCCCTGCGCTTCGACTGGCCTCATTAATTAATTAATTGCATGTATTGGTTGAATTTAATTGGTGTAAAAAAACAAATTCAAATGGGAATATCATTGCGTATGAAGCATTTCCCAGTAAAAAAGGTGTTATTAAGGCTGTCTCTCAGAAAAATAGGTATAAATTTACATTTCATGATTTAAACAAATGTATGTATATATAATATTGGTTATCAAGATGATTGAATTATCATGGTATAATTTTTAATTATTATATTAGTAATCGTGGAATGTACTCAGATAATCTAAGTACAAATTTCTAATAAAATAGGAGGATTCATTAGTACATCAGTCGTTTCTAGAAATTCTCATTATGAAACAGGAAAAGGAAGTTGCATTCGTGCGTCAGGCGGACGTCCTGAAGGACGTCTGCAAAGCCGTCGCATTAACACCTACCTGCTTGTCCGTTTGGAGGATACACTTAAGGATAGAGTCTTCAGCTGGTGACCCGTAAACTGTCGATAACTTATATCGGTATATTAACTAACGACTAGACGTCAATATTTTTTTTTTATTTCATAATTGTAGATAAACGGAAAATATCTTATGGGTTTTGATTACACAGTGAATAAAGTTGACAATTGAACGAGATTGCGGGGGAATGTGATTGCGGGCGTGTCCAAGTGTACTTAGATTTGTCGATAAGTAAATAAAAATAAAATTTGTCCAAAAAAAACATATGAAATGTTTTTTTTATAAGCTTCACGCTTAAAAAAAAACATTTCATATGTTTGCTTCATATTTACGCTTTTAAGCGCACGCATATAGTAGGGTAGGCAGACGGAACCTAGTGTTAAAACGCCCTGTTTCCTAGGTAGGTACACACATATTTGTGACTGAGTTTCTTAAATCTTTGTAACTGATTATTATTTAATCAATCATTTCAACGTTTGTTTTATTTGACATCAAAAAATCGGACCGGACACAGAAAGCGTTGCTGAAGAGATGCTACATGTCAGTCAATCAGTAACAAAAATAAAATAAATAAATGGAAAACTGATATTGCAACGGATTGGAACAGTACATTTTTTATTTCAGTTCATCGAGAAATTCTCTTAAGATAATTAAATCATCGATACTGACGAGTTTTTTAAGCGGATACTCAAAATTTTTAGCCAATTGCAATCGCAACATGTTTTGATTGAAGCGAGGGTGCAACATTATTTAATAGATGGCCAAAAAGGGCTTTTCGAGGGGTTAAAAATTAGGTGCTTCATATCTGAAGGTCACATTCACTGTATAACGCCAGCCAGAGGGTATTGGGACTAATTTGATGTTTAACATTCCGTAATTAGCTATATGTATAATACGTAATATAAAAATATTAAATCTTTTGTATGTTTATAGTAATAAGTTAAATAGAATTGTGAATATCAAAATACTTGTGAAAACGCTCTCTTCCGAGTTGAAAACTCGTTAGCTAAAATTATCAGAGTGAGACTTCAAACTCTCATATGAAAGTTTACGTCGAAAGATGTAGTTGGTCCATACCATACGTACCTAACATATAAAATAGGAATCCATTTTCACGTGTGCCCAGTTTCTAGGAACTAGCCGGCTCTATCGATGTTGCCCGAGAGCTCCGGAATATAAGCTTACAATGCTCCAAGCGCATTACAAAATCTGGGATATTTGACACCCGCTTTAACCCGTCGGGTGGCGTGCGTAGATCATGGAGGAGGGTGGCTACCGGCTACGCTGTTGACAGCATATACAGGTGGTATAGCTATATTCCTTTTAAGCTAATAATAAATACAGTCAGAAAATAAATATTACGACAGGTTAAACTATTTTTTTTTTTTGCGAATATCTGTGATTGTGTTCGTACATGTGACGGCAGTTGGCCAGCGTCTGATTTTGAACACGATGGTCGTAGGTTCGATCCTCATTGGGGGAACGATGATTTCTCTCTTTTTGGCAGATTAAGTGCGGCGTTGAAATCGGTTGAGTGGTGTTAAATTCGGTTCAGTTCGAAAATAAGGAGGAAATGGAACTTAAAGTTCCTTTGTGCTTACTTTGCTATGGGGAAAAACTGTAAAGGGGAAAGAAAATTTTATGATATTAAACATAGTCTGAACTAACATCTTTATTGGCATGCGGGGTTAAAAAAATGTAAAGTGTAAACAAACTTTTTAGCGGGAAACATGCACATATTAAAAACATGACAAAATATAGTCATATTATCAAAATGGCATATAGCTCGCTAACTCACCCTACCCTTGATATAATTCAGGATGTCCTAAATAAATTTCCATCGGCGTTGGTGGACAGCGTTGAAATCAAAATTGAAAGTATCATTTTCTCCACTAATGTATAGATTTGTAGTTTCGCACAGTTTATATATTGTAATGTATGTAACGATTTTTTTAAAATTCATATGTTTTTTCTTTGACAGTAATAAAATATTTAAAATGTTGAAATATGAATCTATCATTTAGGATAAATATTAGGGTAGGTTTTTTTGTAGCTTCACGCCGTATCCCGTACATAGCGAGGTAGACCGAGGGAACCTGGGAAACAATTTTTAAAACACTCTGTACCAATTAAGACGCTTCCGTTCTTCGCTTGCCGCCGAATTCTTGAGGCGTTACGAGTCAAGTGGCGAAACTCAACGCCGCGCTTTGCTGCATTATTTAATATTTACATTTCCCAATATTAAATATTTCCATTTCTCCGCTCCGCTTCTTCGCTAACGTTTACAGTTACACTCTTGTGCTTTAGCGCCACGACTGACCTCAATTTATTATTTATCATACAAAACAATTAAACTAAATATTATTAAATATTTTTATTTCTATAAAATATGGATTCAGTCTCCATATAATTTAAGCCATATATATTGAAACATAAATGTACATCATATTAAACACAACATTTCTGTGTTCTAAAAGCTAGCTTGTTTATCTTGTACACACGAGTTCTTATTTACACGTTTATTAATAATATATTCCATAATTTGTAAATGCTGGAAATAGTTAGTTAGGTATATGTATATATAGGTTTTAATTTAATACCACGTTTTTTAATAGCTATTTTTCATTTTATAAACCGGAAACTAGTTTACTTAACCCAGTAGACTTATGTACTTTGAGTTGAAAATATTCTTGGGAAACCTCGTTATTACATTTCCTTAAATATAATCCCATCACTACCGTTCCGGCTCGAAACTTTTTTTTTACAGTTAACTTCCCTAGAAAACTAGAATATCTATAATATAGACTAAGTCTGTATTCAATGTACTGTCTATGGTCAGTTAGCTACAGTCACATGGCCCTTTGTTATAGGGGAAAAAACCTCTGTTTCTTATAAATAGATATATGTATACAATTAAATGTAATTCTTTTTATTTACTATTGTACCTGTATATTTATAATATATTTATTTAAAAACAGAATTGACAATAGAAAATTATTATAAGGTAATAACTTTATTTTTTTTTTTCATACTATAGATGCTAGTTCAGCCGTCGGCACAAGCGTGTTACTGGAAACGCGACAGCTTGTGGGTTCGATTCCCATTCGACGAAATGAAATATATGTAATAATAGGGCGAGGCAAAAGTATTTTCGTGTTTTGAATGTATTATTAGTAGTAATAAAACGTCTTTGGTTGTACTAAACCAGTCAGTTACTGAATGGTTTTAATACCATTTTAAATGCGACATTCTAAAGATGCAATAAATAAAAAAAAAACTAGTTCCCGCCGTTTTTCAATCGTTTTTCAAGCAAGCAAAATGAACGTATGATGAAGAAATTCGGTACATTTTAAAGTTTTATTACAACGAAACTTTAAAATGTACCGAATTATATTTTAACCATAAAACAGTTTCATGTCATTTACGAAAGTCTGGGTATAAGAAAAAAATTGACATTTGGGTACCACATGAACTCACTGACAGAAACCAAATGTAACGTGTTGCCATTTGCGATTCTTTATTGGAACGATATGAATGTGGGAAAAAGATCATGGTCGAAGCATGGAAAACCCGCGCAGTCCGTGACAAAGCCGGTGTCAGCCAAACTCTTGAAGCCAGTAAGTTATTTCGAGTGTATGTGATTCGCATGGGAGACTTGGTAGCACCCACCTGACACGTCACGGCATACTAGTTAGTGATTAATATCTCTGATTGCATGTAGGTACAATACAGGTAGGAAAGCATACGGTAATTAAAATATCAACACTTTTAAAAAAGTTATAATTAAAATAATAAGAGGCCGTCGTGGCGGAGGGGCAAGGGAGTGACTGTAACGCGTTTGTGTGTTCGATCTCCACTCGAGGGAATTAATTATTTATTATTTGTTAATATTTTCATTCCTTCGCTCTGGTAACAAGAGCAAAAGCCCAGCTTTGAGTTACGTCATTCAACACGTAATGAAATCCGTATTTCTATATCCGATATCCGTATTTATATATTTTTTTTGTTGTTAATAATGTTAAAATATTTTCATACCGTCTCTTCAAATTCTTAGATAATATCCATATCAGCTACTTGATTTAACTGCTACCTTAAGCGATACATAGCATTGCTATCCGAGACCAGTAAAACTATTTTTTTGTAGCTCATCTGGCAGAAATGGCTATCAGAGACTCCAAAAGCCAGCGGTGAAACCGGCCCTAACACTTTCTTATTTAACGGTGTCAAATTTAAAGAAAGCTTATTCATTCAAATAATATTTTTTTCGGAATTACGTGTATTAGACAAGCTGTAGAGACTGTATGTAGTATGTAGGTTACTTTATTAGACTTCATAATTTAATATTTACATTTGACATTCAATGTTTAAATCCCATACAATTTTATAATTAATACTTATATTGTATAATGTCTTGAATAATTTATAATCTGTACTTTTCTAACTAAGACAGAGAAATCCATAGCTCAAAATGATAAATCATGAAATGTTGATCAACATCAAATTCTAACGTGATTTATAGAATACAAATATTTACTTATGCTTATCCCAAATACGGCGTTACAAGTTGTGTAATATATAGAACGTAGAGACGTATCACTACATGGTTCCTACTAGCTTCACCAACGAGTACAAACGATACAAAAAACATGCAAATCTTTTTTTAAGTCATCCATAGTGATTTGAAGCTTAAGCAAAACATAGATAGATGTAAATATCAAGGTGGGTTCCCAAATTGAACAATTTCCGAAACAATAACGGCTGATTCGCGCACCATCAGTGCATATTCATTAGTATGTTGACAGATAGCCTAAAATTCGCTTAATTGGTCAGATTTTCCTTGTGATAGTCCTGCATGGCTGCGTGCACACAGAATTATTAATTTACCGTTGGCTGAATTTTAATTGTGTAATCAAATAAATCACGCTTCACGCTGTATCCCGCACGCAGCAGGGTAGGCAGAGGGGGCCTAGTGTTAACACACTCCTTTCCCCACTGTGGCGTAACTCAACGCCGCCCTTTGCCCCGGCATCAGAGCGAAGAAATGGAAATATAAATTTATACAAATATTTAATTTTCTCGAGCGGGGATCGAGTCACACTTTGTGCCGCTGCGCTACGAATGGCCTCAATATTGACTAGATAATGAAAAATATAATAATCTAATAATTAAAAATGTAATGCTATTACAGAAAGATAGCTCTCGATAATTATTTGTTGAAGTTAATATTTATTTGTCATGTTCAAGAAATAAAAAGGTAAATTGATTTTATTAACTTATGTATTGTTCGAGGAATTTTGTAAAATCAAATATAAAATAAATCAGCTTCACGCTGTATCCCGCACACAGCAGGGTAGGCAGAGTGAACCTAGTGTTAAGACACTCCATTCCCCACTTTCTGCCGAATTCTGGAGGCATTGTGTGTTGATTGGCGGAACTCAACGCCGCGCTTTTGTGCGAACGAATTTTGTATTAAAGTCATATATATACGTACATTTCATCTGAAAATTTACATTTTTGATCGTACTGAAGCATTTACCTAAAAATATCTGACGTCAATCATTGAATTTTGTGTACAAAGCTTTGAAGCCTATCCATAGGGGCCTTTAAATTTTGCAGGAAACTAAATATACTGAGCGCCAATTCTTCTATGGAGTAAAAATTCACTAGGTAGCTTTACAGTGAGCGACAGTGACGTTCAATTAAAATTATGGACCTGAGTCTTATATATATTTTTATATGTAGGTATTGAAAAAATATATTTTTTATGGTTATTTTTTATCGAGCGAAACTTAACGCCGCGCTTTGCCACGATAACAGGGCAGAGTAATAAAATATTAATTTAGATATATATATTTCATTTCCTTGAGTGAGGATCGAACCCACAACCAGTCGCGTTTTACACACACTTGTAGTCACACTTTGTGACCCTGCACCACAGCTGGCCTGAAATTTTAGTATATATATAGTATCGTTATTCCCAAATTTAATAGTGTAGCTAAAGGTATAAATAAAAATAAATGTGTATTTGTATATTCAAATGCTTGTAGTATCTCTAAAAAGTCTATTAAAAAGTACAAATTTTATACGTTTACTTGTTTTTACTTTTGGGTAACGATATACTATATACTATAACATAGTATGTTTATTACGTAGGTAATAATGCAGAAAATAATTGGAATCTATACATTTTTTTTAATCTTACATTTTATGAAAGTACATTTTAAACTTATTACACCACCCGTGTCCTGCCTTTCAATTTTAAAGTCAACAAAGTAAATTCAAAATTCAATGAAAGTGCACTTGTCAAGTGATCATGACGTCAGTTGCCTTTCATGTAAAGTAATTATGAACATTGTCATTCAATTTATAAAAGCGTTAGGTAAAGGTGCCTTTGATATTTATTTTTAACGTTTTTTGATACTCATAAAACATATTTTGCTTTATATTTATCCACTATAGTGTTTTTCCTGTTCAGTAAATTTTATTTTTATTTTTTTTAATTTGTTATTATACAGGATAGTTGTAGAGTATAAATCTATATGTAGTAATAAAATTGTACCGAATCGGTGACTGTACCTGGAAGATATATAATAAGAAATGTTATTGGTGGCATTTAATAACGTAATAGAACAAAAGAAAATGTTTTTTTAAGGTCGTATTTGTCCGTGCGTTTGTTTACGCTTATCTCTGAAACTGCACTGATTGAATTGTAGTTTTCTCTATATTGCATTTGGCAAACTGTCCTTACTAAGATTTACTCTTGTTGTTGGTTTATTTCAGTATCGGTTTATACTTAAATAAAAAAGTTATACTATTTTTAAAAGCAGCTTCACGCTGTATCCCGCACTCAGCAAGGTAGACAGAGGGAACCTAGTTTTAAGACACTCCGTTCCCCACTTTCTGCCGGATTCTGGAGGCATTGCGTGTTGAGTGGCAGAACTCAACGCAACACACACCACGCCACACATGCCACAACACAGTCGAGGTCTCGACAATAGAGCGATGAAATGGAAAAATATGTAAATTTAAATAAATATTTCATCTCCTCGTGTGGGGATCGAACCCACAACCAGTCGGTTTTACAGTCACACTTTGTGCCTCTGCGCCACGACAACGTTGCTATAAATATTTTTAATATTGAATAGGCTGAAAATTTTGTTTCCCCTAAATTTTTATACTCATAGGTTTAGATATTGTTTTGAAAATGATATTATTATTAGAAAACAAAAGTAATGCGGATTAGTGAATTAATATAATGTAGCTCAAGTGGGCGACGCCGCGTGCGGGTCGCTAGTATGTATATGTTCATATACATATACATACAGACAGTGGTCGACATTTAATTGCGTTAAGATTTTCAAAGATATGTCGGAATCGGAATAATGACGCTCACATAAACTTTAGCTTATTACGTTTACATAGTTCTATCTTATTAAATTTGATGCGCATTTATTATTAGAAAATTAGCGAGGGGTAAAAGTGGGTAATTCCGGTAAACGGTTGAATAAATAATAGATAGGCCTTTGCCGTCAACGTCAGTTTAGCAATTGTAGGACGTCGGCTACTTCGATAGTGCAGACGTTTGATGTCTAGACGCAAGTAAAATAGAATAATATAAGATTGCAATGGAATAAAAGAAAAAAAATATATTTTTAAAAAGTAGCGATTGAACAAAAATAATAAAAAAAAGGTGTCATATAATCCTAAATGCTGCATCACGTTATTATATACAAAAAATATATATGATACAAAAGGTAAAGATTTAGTACAAGGTATAAAGTTTTAGAATTTAATAAAAGAAAAATATAATTAAGTAGTATAATGCAGGTTGCATGGCCACAAAGTATGACTGTAAACGCGACTGGTTGTGGGTCGATCTATCCCCACTCGAGGATCATGAAATATTTATATTTTTATTTCTTCGCTCTGGTATCGAGGCAAAGCGTGGGGTTGAGTTCCGCCGAATTCCTTCAGAACTCGGCGGAAAGAGCGCAATGGGGTGTCTTAACATTAGGTTACCCTGGCTACCCTGCTATGTGCGGAATACAGCGTGAAGCTAATTTAATTTTTTTTTTTTTAAAGTAGTAGAATGTGAGATTATTGTGAGGAGGTTAATTATTATAGTCTCTTATTTCATTCGGTTCTCAGCTCGTGCTCACCATGCCATCGGGGCATCCATCTAATCAAGACAGAATCCATATTCATAACAAACAGAATAAACTTAGATGGGGTCGCAAATTCAAGTCCACCAAACCACCACCAGTCACCACCCATAGAAAACGGTCGATCTATCAAGACGAATCGAATTCCATATTACTGTGTTCTTATGGCTTCCTTCCAGCTTCATCTTCATTCATTCCTTTATGGTAGAAAATTGTTATATTTAAATTATTAAAACTTTTATATCTTATTTAATCACTTTTACTTCCAAGTTCTTATATTCGATTCATTTCATTGATATAATTGGAATTTTATTTCAATGAAATACGTACTTTCCAACAGAGAGACTCAGTATTTAAGGGTTTCCTAATCCGATATAAAGGAGAACAAGAGTAATGACGCGATGTGTTGACTTTTTTATAAGTAGCAATTATTACTTTTATAAATAAGTATAGAAATTATGTACAATAAAATATATTTAATTAACTATAGGTATATAAATGTAAAGAAATAGCAGAGAGAAGAATAGAGATAGAGAGAGTAGGTATACTGTATGTAGTTTAAAGTGTTACTAAAGTTACCAAAGGCCAAGTGCAACAAACAGTTAGTCGCTTTAGACAAGCTATCGCTAACTACTTCCCTTGTATACTGCAAGTTTTAATTACTACCAGTTAGGTAAAGTTAATACGCCATAGCTATAATTACAACACTTCAAATACGTCGTTGGATTTATCTACTAGAAAATGAAGTTCTCGTTACTCAAATAACAAAGGAGATTCTTTTCCTTTAAGCGTATAGAGTTTCTGTTTAAGATAGAATAGTTTGTAATATACGGCGTTGCTCTAAAAGGGACGTGTAAAATTCTTATGCAGTTGACTTAATAAAAAATCATGCACTCATATATATGTATATATATATATATATATATATATATATATATATATATATACACTTGCCATTATATTAAATTCGTTGCAATACTAGATCTTGTAAAATGAGCTGATATAAGCTTTCATAACAATATAATATCTATTATTTTTTATGGCTATCTAATATTTTATAAAATTATTCCCATTGTTGAGACATTTATAACTGGGAAAACAAAACGTTTGACACATACTTGGATAGAATTTTTTTTATAAATTATCAATTACCTAATCAATGCTAGAAAAAAAACAGATAAAATAAATAAATAAATAAATCAGCTTCACGCTGTATCCCGCACACAGTGACAATCGTGAAGTGTAGGCAGAGGGAACCTAGTGTTTTTTTTAGACACTCCGTTCCCCACTTTCTGCCGAATTCTGGAGGCGTTGAGTGGCAGAACTCAACGCCGCGCTTAGCCTCGACACCAGAGCGAAGAAAATGGAAATATTAATTTAAGTAAATATTTCATCTCCTCGAGTGGGGATCGAACCCACAACCAGTCGGTTTACAGTCACATTTTGTGCCGCTGCACCACGACTGGCCTCACCTCAGATAATACGGTATATGTTAAATTTTAAAATTATACGATATTATTTTCAACTTATTATTTGAAAAGTGAAAAATAAGAAATATCTAAAAGAAAGTGAACGTGACGTAAACAGACAAGAAATTGGATTTACCGGCGTCGCTCGATATGCACTCTGTGCTAGTACTAGTAGTGTTTGCGAGAAGTATATTATAAATGCCATGTTATCGAAATTATTTTACTAGAGCATCTTTTCCATAGTGAATGTTAATTTACAGTGAATCTATGAAGACGCGAAATGAAGAGAGAGAAAGAGACAGAGTGAAGAGGCTAAAACTGTTTTTTAATGTTAAAATTAGACAAACTACCAAAAATATACATATTGTATATTTATAATGAATGATATATCATATTTCACAACAAATCTCGTTTTCAAGTCCGATTCGAGATCAAATAATATAAAAAAATGTTATGTTTAATTGAGGTTAGTCGTGGCAAAGGGGCACAAAGTTTGAGTGTAAATGCGTGCGAGTTGTGAGTTCGGTTCCCAATCGGAAAAATGTACTATTTCCATTTTCTCGTTCTGTTCGTTAAATTCGGCCACTCAACACGCGAGACAACATAGTCTTGAATATATATATTTTTTTTCAGTTTAGAAATAATATAAATCAAATAATAACGCTTTCATTGCAAACTAAAAATGTTAATTTCAATGACCAACCAGTCGACTTTTATGTATATATATATATGTATATATATATATATGTAGAAAATCAATATTAAAGTGTACGTTCTTTAATTATAATTAAAAGGTTTAATTATAATCATGGGTAATTGCGCACTGTTCATGTTACCTGTTCACAAGAGTACGCATGGCAGTCCTCACGAGTGCACATGATACCGCCATAGTATGCACGCTAATTTAGTTGCATAAGTCGCACTTTTAGATCCCGGTTTCAGTACCATTCAGTACAAATGCTGTACTGGATCCAATTGACGTTTACATCTACAACTAGGCAACTAGATTTCTTGGCTGTTTTATTCATAAAAGATTATTCTCAGGAGAGTTTTCACGCGCACTCTTGCGGAATGATTTAGTTCTCAGTCAGCATGACATATCTATGCCATCCATTGGCACATCACCATAACATTTTCACAATTCACCAGCAATGACATGTTTAACGTTTTAGAAAAAAATGCCATTGCTTACACGCATACGCTTGTTACATTTGTGTAAAACCGTCCAAATATATTAGAAAAATAGCTAAATGTCAAAAATCTTATTTTTTGTCTCCAAAGTTCACTATTTTTTTTAAGCGTGATTTCTATGCCAGCATCCTATTCCGGTAGCACACAAAACATAACTGAATTTAGTGCGATTCCAACATTGAATATTGGTTTTAAGAGTAGGGCCCCATATCCGAGTACTCTTGGGGATTGCGTACATTTAGGGCACCCTACCTAATATTATATAATTCGGTTAATCGCTAGGTTTTAAACAAGCACTATAATAAAGAAGCTTTGTATGTAATACAATATTTTATTTTTTTATTTTTTTTATAGTATCATAATTTTACATCATTGTGTTTGGATTGTCGCATCACTTGGAACCCAAAAACACTTTTATGTGTATTATTTCTATTAGTGTTTGCACTTCAGCAGGTACAATAGAATATTTGTAAAAAGTTGTTTTTAACATTTTCTATAATCCGATTGGAATACTCGCGGTAAATGAACGGCCTTTTAAGTCATTAAAGGCGCGCTCAAAATGGTGGCGTTAGTGCGGCTCAAACTTTTTTATTATTTAAAACTTCACTTTTAAAAATAGTTTGTATGTTTTGAAGCCTATTCATATTTTTTTCTGTCTTATGAACATGTAATGTAAAAAACAATTATTTTAAGAAATAAAAAAAATATATTACCATTACATAAAGCAAAATAAATTTACTAAGTTTCAATAACAAATATATTTTGCTACTATTGCTGGCTGACCAAATCATAAATAATCAAATATAAATACAAAAAATAAATGGAATAACACACGCTGAGATAATTATTTAAGATGGCGCTTTGTAGTGCAAGACGAGAATGCGAAACAGGCGAAGCCTTCACGTCGGAGAAAGTGAGAAGTGCTCGGCCGCGTGTCCGGCCGCTTTCACTGTCATAATATTATCTTATATACTCGTATATTTATATATATTTTTAAATAAGTGTTACATCTCATTCGATTGAAATGAAAATATGTTTATATGAATATGTATGAGAAACAATATTGTTATGGAATATTGGTTTTCTATTTTATATGTAGAGGATTAAGCTCGAAGCTCGCTCGCTCCCCACTCGAAGAAATGAAATATTTATTTCAATGTATATTGTCATTTTATCGCTCGAATCGCTTTATCGAGGCTAAATGCGGCGTCGAGTTCCGCCATTCAACAAGCAATATCTCCAGATTTCGGCGGAAAATGGAGAATCTTAACACTAGGTTCCCTCTGCCTACCCTGTTGTGTGCGGGATATAACGTGAAGCCGGTTTAATTTTTGATTTGTATTTCCTTTAGTTTTCCGAAGTCTATATTTTTGAATAAATCCGATAGCATTAAAGGTAGTAATGATAAAAGAATATTAAATTAGTCTTTTAACTCATTCTGTCATTTCTTTTGGATTGTAACTTCCCTGGTAAAAGCATATACTTCATTTTTTTGTACGGATTTTAAAATGCACATACGTCACACAACATCCTCATTTAATAAACATGTAATATTTATTACATGAGGATGTTGTGTGACATCAATATGGTAGATAGAGTAGGTAGAGTAATGAGTAAATATCATTGTAATGTTACGTAGAGTTTAAAAATAATGGTAATCAATTTAACGTACACAAACATAATTTATAATATGGGAAATATATATTAAAAAAATTATAACCAAAGTAAATAAAGAAAATTATTTTCAAGTTTTTAAGTCAAGAAAATTCTATTTTTTATCTACTACCGTGTTGTTTCTCTAATTACAAGATTGGTATCTCATAATCAAAGTTGCCACATTCACTTGTTTCTTGTACTAGTTGAACGAAGAGAGAACAGAAGTCTTTTATTTTATTTATTTTAGTGATTATGGCCGGCAATACTAATTATTTTTAGGACAGGGTAGCGATCACAAGCCGCTAACAGCCAATGTAGGCTACCCTTGATCGGTTCTTTCCAGATGTAGATTTACAACAAATTTATAAAGTATAAGTATTTAGTATATATATACATTTATAAATAAATATAGACTCCTGCCTTGCGCAAGGGAACAAGGCACACCACACGTCTGACTGGTTTTGCGTTCGATTCCCACTCGAGGAAATGGGATGCTTTCAGAACAAACCTCTCAACACGGGATGCCTTCAGAATCCGGCAGTGCTCTCTGCTTTGTGCGAACTAACTGTTATTAAATAAAAGTTAGTTCCCGCTGCAGGAAGTATTATTATTTTATTTACTTCCTGAAACGGTAAAATGTAAATATTTACATATTATACGGTAAACGTAAATATTATTTACATTTTTACACAAGTTTAAAATTATTTATTTTGAATATGTAAATAAACTGTATTTATATGAATATAAACTTAAACATAAATTTTATAGTTTAATTGTCAATATAATTTTTTCCTACTTGTTTTTTTTTATTTTATGACTTGTATTATTTACTGTAGGTGTTATTATATTATATTTTATGAAAAAAGGAAAAAATATTTAAAAAAATTGACATCAAGGACAATCCGAAATTCCATTTTCTGATTTAATTTATTTTCATTTTGAACATTGTGATGTTGTACTTTTAACAATTTAACTACACTTTTTATTAATACATATATTATATATGTATCTCCAAGGTCAGAAGAGAATAGCAAGTATTAAAGTGAACTAAAAATATTACTATTTAACATAAATTTTAATATCTTTTTCAAATACAATGTAATAAATTATTTAACAATTTTGCTATAGCTATGTAACTAAACATTATCTTGCTAATATTGCATTATCGTAATAAAATATTTTTTTTTATTAAATTGAGAGAATATGTAATCGGTTCGGTTATTTAAATTATTAAAATGATCAACTAGAATCAAATAAGAGTTTCATTTATAACTTATGGAAGGATTAATAAAGGAATAATATTATGCAGTTGATGCTGGCATAAAAAAAACAAGTGAATCAATAAAAGAATTTAACTTAACACATAATCTATACCAAATGGCTTTGTGTAGAGCTGTAGGTTAGGTATCAGCGTTGCCAGATGTCCCGACTTTGGCGGGACGCCCCCTTATTTATAAATTGAATGTCATAATGGACAGGCATCGTCCCGCTTTTCAAGGATTATTCCACGTACTATTAGGAATTTTCTTTTAACACTTTAAGATTTTTATTATTAGATTTTTGTGTATGTAAATAATAATTTATAGAAACACAAAAATATTATTCTGAAGAAGACTTAACTGCAATTTAACTTAATCTTAAAACAATAACGTCTTAGTATAGGGACGTTTTTCCGTTAAAAACATTTTATATTTATAGCTTGCACCATTGAAACGTTTATTTAAAGCTCAATTTTTGTTCCGCTTTTGGTGATAGAATCCCGCTTTTTTACTTAAATTGTTCAAAGATCCCGCTTTTCGTCGAGAGAAAATCTGGCAACATTGTACAAATACACAAGTATACAAATTATGTATTACCAATGAACTTAGTTATTAGTCTTTAGCACCTGCGTAGTTTCGATGCCAGAAGTCATTTTAAGATCGAAATAGGATACGATATAGAGATATGGACCCACAGAGCCATCCAGTTAGGAGGAATAAATTGTACTGGTTATTAAAATATACCTATATATATCATTTCGATTTTTTTTTCAGCTTTAGCTGTATATAGCGCGTAGCAGGGTTGGCACAGAAAGAAAGTGTTAAATCATTCCACTGCCCATTTTCCGCCGAATTCTGGAGGCATTGCGTTTTGAGTGGCAGAACTCAACCTCATCCTTCTCAAATCTTTCTCTCAAGAAAATCTATGTATCTTTTGAAAGACGGTCGCGTGAAGCAATTGACGTTAGTCTACCTTTAGTTAAGGTACACCTGGTAGTTAGGGATTTGGTCAGCGTTTTATTCCAATTATATTAATTTTCGGGTTCTGGTAAAAAAGACCGGTGCACGGTGTTGTGCACCACATTGGATAAGTTGTTCATTGTCTTTGAAACGAACGGTAAAAGGAGGGATGACGCAAAAAACGGAATGATATATCAAAATTAAACTTTATACTAACAAAAAATTAAATCAGCTTTACGCTGTACCCCGGACACAGCAGGATAAGCAGAGGGAACCTTGTAAGGAACTCTGTTCCCCACTTTTTGCCTAATTTTGTTGAGTGGTGGAAATCTACGTTCCGTTGCCTCTTCACCAGAGCGAAGAAATGAAAATATATATTTAAATAAACATATCATTTTCTCGAGTGGGGAGCAAATCCACAACCAGTCGATTTTACACTCACACTTTGAGCTCCTGCGCCAAGACTAGCCTTCAACTTTGTAGTAAAAACTTCATAATTATACTAGTATTAATGTATTGTATGTATAATATGTATGTATGTATTCATGTATGTATGTTTGTTTGTATGTGTGTATGTATGTATATGTAAGTATATTTTTTTTTTCTAATATATAATATTTCTGTTAAAAAAAAAAAAAAAACTTTACGAATATTGCACAATTTTGTCATCCCGCTATGTTTCCTTCACCCACATCCACAGGTTGACTGGAAGAAATCTCTTTTAGAGATAAGTCCACCTTTGTCAACCTCATTTCTGTAACTTTATTCTATTTGTCTGTTTTATTTATAGTGCAATAAAGAATATATATATATATATATATATATATATATATATATATATATATATATATATATATATATATATATATATATATATATATATATATATATATATATATATTTTATACGTAATATGTGCGTCGTAGTAAGTTTAAGTATCCTGATATATATGTAGGTATATGCGGTGATTCTGGGTACTTATTTAATCGAGTAAATTGTCTTTCTTTTTAAACGACTTCCGTAAGGAGGACGTTATCAATTCGACTGTATTTCTTTTTTCTCTTTTTTATTTTTCTTACCTCAGACCTTTTTACTGGGTAAATTGATTTTGATGATTTACATTTTACTTTTATTTTGACTATCGGATTTTAATCTAACGATGATATCCAGGAGGCAATCACATAAGTTTGCATTAAGTATGTGCGCGACAAATGGAAGAGTAACTCAATATCACGCCAACCGATTTCGATGATTCTCTTTTAACCTACTTCCGTCAGGATCCCTTGAGGAAGAAGTTATCAACTCGGTTGTATTTTTTATTGGTAATTTGATGAAAATTTGGTTAGGATCTGATTATGGAATCAGGTGGAAGTCGGATTTTTTTTTAACTATAATTATAAATACATTCCAACTTAGATGGAGAAGCATGTCTCTGGTAGTGAATATATGTATAAGGTGCCTTTATACTTACTCTCGTTCACCCATTCAGAAAAAATAAAAAAAAAAACAATATAAAAAAAATATCAGCAATCCGTTTTACAATAATCTTAATGGTGAATAAGTATGTAATTAACACGATTTATTTTTTGATCACATTATAATAGTTGTGTCGTTTAGAGACACATTATTATATCGATCGCGTTTGCCTGTTTATGTTAGTAGCTGTTTGTAATCCAATTTATTGTTGATAATTTAATTACTGATATATGTTTTTAATAATGTGGAAATAAAGTAGCTAATAACAACATAAGTTTAGCTTTATTTTACAATTTACTTATTTAACATAACACAGTTGAATTACTTAAGAATCAAATAAAGTACTCTTAAAAATAATTTAGAGAAAAGTTTATTAATATCATATTTATTTAAAAACAAATGCTCGTGTTTTCATACAATAACAATATACTTATGTTGATGAAATATTGATAAACAAACAATTCCATAGCAATTAAAATAAATCAGTAATAGTGAATTTATCTAATTTATCTATCACTTATATCAATCAGCACCCACTAAGAAGAAAAATAATACTATAAATACAATAACGAGTCATCGTGTATAGAGATCATGAAACACTGGGTCAAGTTTGTTTATATTCGCATTATTTAATAAATATATTATTTGAAAATAATTAAAAAAAAATCGCCAAGCGGTGTAGGTGTATATTTAAAAAAAAACAAAATGTAGTCCACTCACCTACTCTTGAAGGCACACGTTCACTAACATACGACTCGCGGCTCACGGGCCGATGTCGCGGAATGCAGATAAAAGCCGCGCCCGCGCTCGCTGGCGAGTGGCGAGTGGCGAGCCGCGAACAGTGACAGTGACAGATAATTTTAAATGGCAAACCTCGTCGGTCATCTCTGTACTATCGAATTAAATGTCAACTGAAACGCTGTTCTTTTTTGAGTATCCTCGTTGGCTATATTCTTTGTGTAACCCATATTTATTAACAAGCTAGTATGAATTTGTAAATGCCTATTTGTTTTAAAAAAAAGTCCCGCTGTGTTCATTGCGCCTCTGCTCATCTGCGGCTGCTGATGAAGTGAACCGACGGAAATTTTTATTTGAAGTTCAAAAAAAGCGTTAGATTGTTATTTTAAATGTAATTATTTGATTTTTACATTAAACTATAAAATACATAAAATTCTAATAATATCTAACCACCACCAGTATGTACAGGTTAAAATTGCTCACCACACTAAACATCTTTTGCCAAGGCGACGTTTTATTAATTCTTATAATTTAGCTGGGTTAATAAAAGTCTGTATCTATCTACATCTGATATGTGTGGGCGAATGGTTAAAAGGACAAACGAGTGCACGGGTCGCCTGATAGTAAGTGATCACCGCTGTCCACGACCCCGTGTAACACCAGAGGAGCTACAGGTGCGTTGCCGGAGTGTTAACTGACAAAGTTAGATCAGGTTATGTTTTTTATATTTTATTGGCTCACGGGTGTGGGTGTAACACAACGATTGTGAAATCGATCCCTTCTTGAGGAAATTAATTATTCATTACTAATTGTTATTAATATTTTTATTGATCCGCTCTACTAAGCCAAAAGCCCGGTATCCCACATGTGGCAGGCTAGGCAAAGGGAGCATCGTGCTTATAATACACTCCGTTCTCCACTTTCTCGAGGCATTGCGGCGAAATTCATCGCCGCGCTTTGCCTGGAAACCAGAGCAAAGAAATTAAAATATTAAATATTCAATTTTTGAAGTTGAAATCGAACCAATAACCTGTCACGTTTACAAAAGCACGATTGTACCACTATTGGCCTCGGATTTTACTTTTGAAAAAAATCATATGATTTTTTTTTATTTATTTAATTGCCGACTGAATTTCCTGAACTTCTACGCGTTGTTTGCTCGGGTAGAAAATATTCAAATGTAAGAACGATCCTAAAATCAAAATTGCGCAGTGGTCTGCAGAGTCGGCCACGATATGTTAAGCGTACTATATCACCGCTGCTCAATGTTTGAGCATCGATGTTACCTGGTCTTGATGAGAGATTTTGAGAAACTGTTCTACAATATTGAAAAATATATTATAATTACTCGTACAACGTACATCATATTTCTGCACAAAAAATTGATTTAGTAATAAAATAATTTGCAGGGTCAACAATATTGTAGGTGCGGGCGCGCGGCAATATTTTACTTAAAAATAGGCTTTAGAGGAGGCGAACGCTTATGTTTCTTATTCAAGATGGACGACGAGAGCAGTGTAAATAGCGAAAATAATGTTGATATTACTACTTCCACGGAAAAATAATATTTAATAGAGCTTATTAAAATATGAGTAACTTATATCTATGGAATACCTCAATTGAAGCATATCGCGATAAAGTTAAGAAAAATAGTGCGTATTTACAAAAAAATCTAACCAAATGGAGATAATATTTTTTGAAAGCTGCTATCTCTCATTCTCATGTATTTTTTTAAATAACCCTCTGTTCGTAAAATTAGCTTCACGTTGTATGCCGCACATAGCAAGGTAGGCAAAGGGAAACTAATATTAAGACACTCCGTTCCCCATTTCCATTAAATTCTGGAGGCATTGCGTGTGGAATTGCGAAACTCAACGCTGCGGGTTGCCTCGACACCAGAGGAAAGCAATAAATGAAATTGAAATGAATGAAAATATTGAAATTATTTAACTCAGTTTTTATCAATATTTTTTTATTGCCTCTTATGTAAGCAAAATACAATAACTAAAGTAACGGCTCTTTTCTTTCTATCCATTTTAGATTTAATACGTACGCATACAAATAAAGCTACTGAGCGACTGCATCAGATTTTACTACGAAATATTACCAATAATATTGAGTAGTGTGCGGGGATATATATTGAACAATATTATAACAAGCGCCATCTTCACATGCGTATAAGCGGTATATTAAACTCACAATACGTCGTTTATACGCTTGTGATGGCTCGACAAACAATCACAAGCTTCAAGCCTTCACATACGTTTCGCTTCCATCTGTACTTCTACAACATTTGTATAACTAATTTAAATCATCATAATAATTCTTATTTAATGGAGTTGAAGTATAAATTAGAATGTGAATAATAATCTTTAGTAACGATCCTTACATAAAAAAGTAAAGTGTATGTAAGTGATATATGTAAAGTAGTTTAAAAATAATACATAAAAAATTGCCCATCAAACCACGCATCAATAAACTTGTGATAAAAAATGCTTACTCGTTGTAAACATAAGTACTTAATAAATAAATAATAAGTTAATTAATACATATTAATATTTCAAAATATTCGCTACTTTTATTCGTTATATAATATAACGATCTCGGTTGACCTTCGAAAACACAGCATCTAAGATACTGCAAGAACGATAAGGTCACGTAAAAAGCACGAGAACTCCGTGGAGGGCATGTATGAAGAGGTTGATGACAGTGGACGAAGCAAAAGAGGTATGTAAAGACCGTAGCGTTTGGCGCTTTGTCCTCTCTGACTACCCCGCTAGGAATAAAGCGTGTAGCTAGTATAGTATAGCATAATATAATGAACGCTCTTAGCTGTACAAGCCTCGGCAAGCTCATTAATGACATATCAGACGTACAGTCCCAGATAAAACACTTGCTGATTTTTATGATAAATTTATAATCTATTTGATATAGATTGTAAATAGTAATATATACTCTATAAAGTATTAGGGATGCCCGATGTCTAGAAAATCATTGATGTCGATGTCGATGTAAACATCGAAAGCAAAGCATCGATGTTCGATAAAAGTCGAAAGAAAAATATCGCTGTCAGCCAACATTGAAATTTTATTTGCACACCTCGTCATCATTAACGATACAACCAATATAACACCCCATTTTAATTAAAACAAAAATTATAACAAATAGTAAACATTTTTAATATTTGGGCAAAAAAAAACACATTATACGTCCCAAAAGTTTTTGTTAATCGACTGTAAAAATAACTATTTTAAAAAGCACACCACGTACACATGTGACTAAATTTCGATTATGTGTCCTTGCTGACGTCGATGTTACAATGTTTTTTTAATGCAACATCGATGTTAAAACATCGATATTTTGTATGCTAACATCTATGTTCATCGAAAATCGATGATCATCGGGCATCCTTATAGAGAGTATAATCTATATTGTGACATAGACTAAATATTGACAATATTTTAAATTTTTAATTATTATGATTATTATACTTGTATTCCGTACTCGCACGTAAACAGTGTTTGTCTAATGTTCATGCTTATAAACTTTATTTGATGCTAATTAAATAGACATGGCCTCGAGTACTAATATTAAAATAGAAAATTTATGCCGGACATGCTTATCAAAAGAATTTAAAATGTTTTCAATCTTTGACATCCGCTTGGGCATGGAAACATTAGACAATGTAATAACTTCAATAACTGGTATAAAGGTAAACTAACTATTACAAAAATCCCCATTGTAGTAAACTTAAAATACAATTTGCCAAAAAATATATACATTACGCTGCTGATATACTAGCGAAAGAAAAACTGCTATGCGAACTGTGACTCTATAATTTAATTGCTACTTGTCGATTGAGCAAAATATTTATTTTGTTATTTATAAAGGTTCTGTATTTTTTATAGTTTAAGTTTAGTACTTTTCAATTCTAGCACAACTTAATAAGATTTTGTCACAAATGAAATTACATTGTAATCTTAGATAACAAATTTCTTATATTAAATATACGTTGAGTATGTTCGTAAAATAAGTGTCTTGATAACTTTTGTAGATAGCACAAGGTGATGGATTGCCGTCTACCATATGCAATGATTGTAAAGAAAAAGTTTCAAATGCACATGATTTTAAGACTCGTTCACAAGAAGCCGAACTCACACTTAGAGGTCTACGTAGTAAAGAAAATGTTCCACATAATGAAAATAATTTAGTTTATAAGGTACTTTTTTATTATTTGTAATAAACTATCTATGGAGGTGTTCCATTAAATATTCCATATTGTATTACTTGACTATAGTTTATTGAAATACAGAAAATGATTAACACTAACTTAAATTTTTGCATATTGAGTGGTAGAACTCATTGCCATGCTTGGTTTTGTTACCAGTTGCAATTAAAATATATCATTCTCTCAAATGGGAAATTTCCAATAGTATAAATATTCAGAAATAGAAAAAAGAACTTAATGAAAATTATTCTTATTAAATTACCATTAATGGTGTAGGCTAATTCTGTTGAAGTAAAAATTGAACAATTTGTACGGGACAATCATGATGACTATATGGACTTAGACCTGTCACTGGCACTTAGCAATGTGGAAGAAACATTTAATGATGTAGGTAAGTCATAAAATAGCATTGGTCTGCTAAAATTATTCTTTATGAATCATACAGAAGAAAATAAAGTTGTTAAGATTCAGATCAGTATTTGGAAAATTAATTTTAATATGTTTTAAATATAATTCTAGTAAATTTTGAACAATTATTATTAAACTTTAACTGTGATATTGAAATACACGTGTGGTATTAGAAAAATATATATATATGTAAAAACATTAAAAGAGTATATTGAATATTACTGTTTAGCTTAAAAAAATATAATTGTATAGGATTAATGTATATTTTGATGCATTTTAATCATTTTGTTTACTTTTTTATATAATATTATTTAGATTGTTTTAAGTTTTAGACAATATTTCAATATTGAAAATATAGCATTTGAAACTACTGTAATGCAAAATTATTAAATTCACTAATTTTAGATGCAGTAAAATGTGAAGATGAATTGAAAAGTAAAGATTCTATTACAAATATTCAACAATCTGAAAATATAGACTTAAAAGGCGAAGCCAGACATCAATTATCAAATTGTAAGTATAGTTTTTTAACTTTACCTTATTGTGTATCCTCCCCATAAATGTTATTGGATTGATAAGCAATATTAATATGTAATTTTAATAATAATATGCTTTGTAATAAATAAGAATCATTGGCAGAATGGATGATAATATAATAAAAACCATTTATTTTATGGCATTAAACCATTTATTGCTTGGTGATGTTCATGTTTTGCAGGTACATTTTGTTATCACTTATATTTTTCAAATCATGTGAGTAATATCTATGATCCTTAAAGTTTGTATTGACACACTATACTATTATTCACTGTTAAAAAAATATGTAGTAAAAAAAAATCTCTGTTTTCTTAATATAACTTAGCTTCATGCTGTATCCCTAGCAAAGTAGTAAGAGAGAATAAATCACCAAATGCTACGGTCTCTACCTCTTTCACCTCGTCCACTGTCATCAACCTCTTCATACATGCTATTGACATGCTCTTCCTCCACTATACTGACTGATACTGTGTGTGTTTTTGAAGGTCAACAGAGGTCTCTCTTACTGCTTACTTTTTCATCATAAATCTTTATTGCCATTCTCTCACATACCACTCACCCAAATATACTACTTCATTCAGATTTATGAAGGTGTCCTATTTATTATCTTTTACTGATATATATGAGATAATATCTAAATTTACAACCAACATTAAGTATCAAAATGGTTCACCTTTACCCAAAGGAACCACTTTAAATTAAAATTTTAACCAAAGAAAATGAATTGGAGCATATTGAAAAACTACAAGTATTCTAAGAATATGGCAGCAAATTTTTCAAATATTGAAATAGTAACTTGAAAATTTACTTGATATATTTTAATTCCCACTCACTATATATATCCCTGTTTTTAATATTTTATACTATATTTGTGTACTATACACTGATATTGATAGTTTACTTTGAAAAAACATTAAATCAATTTTGTTAAAGAAATATTGGCAACCATATCTATTTAATATCATATTATTTGCAGCTCAGGAGAATGAATACGACAATAATACATATTGCCCCGTATGCGGATTGGGGTTCTCAGATGCCGAGGGCCTCACGAAACATGTCTGGGAACAACATGGAGATCTTATGGGTCCCAAGAAGAGGGGTAGACCAAAGAAGTTACTAACAAGTGTATGTATATTGTGTGTCCTGTCAATAACATAATATTCAATTAAGGTACTTTGCATGACACTGGGTGAATTTTTTATGTGTTAGAGCTGTACAATAAATAAATATATTTTGTCAGCTATCTATCCTAAATTAATGTTAAATGGTACTGATTGTAGATGACTGACTGACTGACTGATTGGCTGCATAGCTCTAAATTTTAAAGGCTCACCTTACACCAAAAATTTTGCCTGATTAGCAGGTAATGTGATCAGTATGGTCTCATCCCATCACTGATCTTACCCCAACATACTATATACATATATACTAAAAATCCTTTGTGTTACCAGCCCAAAGAAAGAATAATAATTTGTTTTGGATTGCCTAACATTGCTTTTCCCTGAAATGATCACTACTACAAGATGCGTTTTTAAGAAGTAGAATGTTATTTAGTTTTTCAGAATAATTTCTAAAATTTTCTAATTTAACTCATTAAATGTGTGAGCTTCTTACTAATTATATTATTGTTTTGTTATTTAATCAAACTTATAATTTTCCTATATTAATTTATTAAATTTACCACTTTTAAAATATTTTTTTCAGACAATTCTCAATAAACTGTCTGAAAAGGGGTACAATGTGAAATATTTGCCTGAATTAAAGCACAATTGCATATTTTGCAAAGAAAATGTTAAAACAAAAGAAGATTTATTATCACATACAGTACAACATAAAGGTTGGTTCAAATTTTTAATCAATACATATTTTTTTGTAGTATGAAGTCTGATATTACTTTTTTAGCTTCAGGCAGAATACATCCCACATATAAGAGGTTAGGTAGAGAGTCACTTTTTCCCCTACTTTTTTCACAGACAAGCAATTTTTGCCACATGCTATGTTGAGTAGCGGAACTCAAAACTGCGTCTTATCTTACCAGAACTAAGAAGTAACAATAATCCTTTGTTTTTCTCACTCCAGATAATCGAACCTACAACCACTCTGTTTACAGTCACGACGACTCGGTAAATATATTTAACATAATAATCATTTTGGTTTCAGATGTTAAGATATTGAGTTGTTTAATGTGTGAAAGGATGTTTCTTAAGAAAAGTGACTTGGAGCAACATCAATGTTTACAGATACAGAACGATCATAGCAAGCAAGTTAGTTTTTTTTAGATTCCCACATTTAGGCATAAGACACAAAAAACCTCATGTTAAGAGATCCCGTTTCGCACACACCACCATTTTTTTTATTCGAGTATTTGCGTGTTAAGTAGCGGTACTCCACGCCTTGCTTTACCTTGTAACTACAGCGTGCAAATGAAAATAATTTAATTCCCCCTGTGTGGCAATCAAGCCCACAACCGTCGCCGTCGCGTTTACAGTCAGATGCTATGCCACGACGACTTAAAGTTAAATTTTGAACTACACAATACACAACTAAAGGGCATTTTTTCTGCAAAAGGTGCCTAGTGTTAAGACACTCCGTTTCCCACTCTCCGCTGAATTCTTGTGGCATTGTGTGTTGAGTGGCGCTCAACTCAACTGCGCGCTTTGCCTCATTACCAGAGCTAGTTATTGTTTATAATAAACACAATTATACTTTATTATTTCCTTTCAGGGCGAGCCACCGGATGTGCAAGGAGCTAATAGTAATATAAATTTATTTAAAGAAACCTTACTTCATGATATTTTAATGACCAATGCTGAAATGGTAATAGTTTTTTTAATATATATATAAATTGTACTGGCTCTTAGTCACATTGTATCCTCCAAAGAGCAGGTTGGCGGGATCAACCAAGTGTTAAAACACTGCGTCGTGAACACCCATTTTCTGTGTAATTTTCGACACATTGAGTGTTGAGTGATGAAACTCAATGCTGCTCTTTGTCTTTTTACCGGAATGAGTAAATGAAAATAACTCTTTGCATCTAGTGGGAATAGAATCCATAACCATCATAGTTACAATCAGACTGCGTCACTGCTGCACAACGGCGTCTCTATTATCAAAATTTTATCTTCAAACTTTTTGTTTAAAAAGTAAAGATTAATAATTAATTGTAAATAAATATATATAAAAAGGCTGTCCTGCAAATGCATCCTTTGTGGGTTTGATTCCCATTTGAATGAATTAATGAATTTGAATTATTTTTATTTCCTCACTCTGGCGCGGCCATAGATTCCGAGTCAAAACGTAATAACTCGAAAATTTGGCGGTGCGTAGGGAAAGGAGTTTCCTGACACTAGAATACAGCTTGATGTCAAGCTGTATCCTAGTGTAGTGTAGTAAATAAATATTGTTATTCTGTTAACAGGAAACGGGGTCTATGGAACAATGTGAGGAGTGCGGTGAAATATTCTTGTGTAGAACAGACTTGACAAAACACCGCGATAGGGATCACCCTGAATTATCCTCTCGATGCCATCTTTGCGACAAGGTAAGTTGTCATCTGTTCGTCTACATGTGACAATATAAATGTATCTTTTTAAGTGCATATAGATGTATGTCGGCTTTCTGTTTGTCCGGGCTTATCTTCGATATTGCTGAATCAATATAAATAATTATATTCAAAATAAAAAGTTATATGTTTTATTTTTTTGATAGTCAAATAATTTACCACTCAAGTTAATGCCTGAGAAAAACCAAGAAACTCAGCGGGATATATATAGATATAAACAACCATAATAACTAACTAATTTTCCTTAAATATACTTAAATAATATTAAGTAATGATTAAAAAATAAATGAATAATGTAGACGCGGGCGAGTCGCTAGTCAGAAACAATTTTTTCCATATATTAATTATTTCCAGTATTACACTATGTAGAATGTCGTGCAAGGCCGTCGTAGCACAACTTGTGACTGTAAACCAGACGGTTGTGGGTTCGATTGCCGGGGTAAGGGTTATTTAATATTTTAATTTCGTCGCTCTGGGTAACAATAAAAACGCAGCTTAGAGTTCTGTTACTTAACACTCAATATGTCGAAATTAAATCTTCTCTCCACTAAATTGGTCTGTTGAAATGTGTAAGCGAAAGTAAATTTTGAACTTGTTGCGGCGATGTAACTGTAATTCAGTGACTCGCCCGCACCCTTAGAAGGCAACTGATCTGGCGATCAGTACATCAAATGACAATGTATGGCGGTGATCGCACGTTGTATATAAAAGGCATTTATGCATTAGTTGGTCGATAGGGTCGAAAAATTGTATATTTTATTTATTTATTATTTGCTATATATTTATTTAAAAGTGACATTTATTAAGTGCCCAATAAACCACTGTAATTATATTATTTTTATATGTTTATAAGTATACTTTTAGAGTAGACGGTCCATAATTATATTATTTTATTATACTTTTTAAGGTATTTGCAACAGTCAAAAGCGCTGCCCGCCATCGAGCAGTATGTTCTCGCGTCGAGCGTCTGTTCGCTTGTTCGTCTTGCAACCTTCGCTTCGCTCACGAGGTATCGCTCAATAAGCATATATTAAGGGCACACGCCGGTCAAAGTGTGTCCGTTCGATTTATGGACAGGGACAGAACTCCGCAACATAGATGCGATATATGTAATAGACGGTTTTATAGGTAAGTTTCATACATTATTTAATTAATTCTAAAACAGCAAGAAATGGTTTTTTAAATTAGTTTTTTGTTTATAAAAAAATTGGTAATTTGTTAATGCCTATGAAAATTATATTAAATTGAATATTAAAATAAAATTTAAAGCGTATTTGAAGAATATTTTGCGATTTCGTAGAAAGGACCTATTAGCAAGGCATGCGAAGATACACAAACAAATAGAGAAGTGTTTTGAATGTGACGTTTGCCAAAAGAAATTTCATAGAAGAGATAATCTAAAGTAAGTTCCTTATAATAACATGTTACTTATTAAATAAACGCTTATAGTATAATGCGCACTCGTCCGGCTTCGCCCGCTTGAATTACACGAATATTTATATATTTATGAAATTATTTAAATTTTTCGATAGGGTTAGTAAGAAAATATAAACCTAAATAATTAAAATAGAAACAGAAAAAGGTTAAGTCATCGCACGGCATGTAAACGTTCCTAAAAAACCTATTTTCGGCGATATTTGTTTAAAAAAAAATCCTATGAAAAGCAAATAAAAAATTAGACAAAAAGAAGCCAAAACCCTGAAATATCTCATATTTTATCACAATCGGATCAGCAGTCTGGCCGTTCTTGCGTCGCAGACAGAAAGACAGATTTACTTCCGAATTTATAATATAAGTGTTGATATAAACATATTACAAAATAAAATACATAAATAAACGTTTTATTTGTGTATATTCAGATCGCACATGAGGGTGCACAATGGGAATGGTCAAAGCTCTAACAACTGTCTATGCCTGTACTGCGGTAGAAGCTTCTCGAACTCCTCGAACCTGATAGTGCACATGCGGCGGCACACCGGTGAAAAACCTTACAAGTGCGACTTTTGTGATAAAGGTATGATTTTTTTTTGTACTTTATACCGTATACAGCACGTGTTGGCGGATTGAACTGAGTGTTTAAACACTCCGTACTCTACGCGTTGCCCAATTTCCAAGACATCGCATGTTGATTGTTTGCAATCAATGCCGCATTTTGTCTTCTTACCAAACAGTGATAATATTTTATGTACCCGAGTGGGAATCGTATTCATAGCCGTCGTGTTTGTGGTACAGTCACACGATGTCACACTGCACCATTTCTGCCCCTATCACGCATATATCCTGATCATTACGGCATAAGACAAAATGTATACAATGAAATTCTGTTTCTCAAACTTTTATACTCTTTATTTCTATTTAATTTATTTAACATGGAGTTTTATTTTCCACATCACATTGTACCGGGGTAGTAGTCCCATAATTTCGTTCCCACAACTCTGTCAAACGCCTCTTCCTAGTCCACAAAAGCACAGAAAAGTTATTGGTTAACGACCAAGACTTTTTCTGTGATCATGCGGTGGGAAAAGATCTGATCGAAGCACCCTTTTCCGCGTCTAAAGCCTCCGTGGGCCTCTCACAGGAGCCTTTCAGATCTCTCTTACATTCTTCTCGCTAAATATTATTTAATATTATTTACAGTGCTATAATTCATTTGTTTAGTTGTATTACTTCCAAAAATCCATAAATATATATATGTATATGTCAAAGAATAGACGTCGTTCGCGGTCGACATGGTCAGTGTGCACAATGTTATTCTCATTAATTGTCATTATTCTCTAACATATGTTTTTAAATTAATATGGTAATTACATCTACCGTGAGTCCGTGACATATAAAATAACCTTTTTTTGGCGTGTTTATCTTTTATCTCATGCTTTCGTGAATAAGGTATAGAGAGAAAATTTCCAAAATATTAAGGTATTTGGTCCTATTGGGTATTTTGCGGGTTTGATTCCCACTCTATGGAGGAAATTAAATTATTTTCATTTCCTCGTTGGAGCAAAAAAATTTAAAATATGAAAAATAAACAAATATGAAAACTTTCTTATGTTTGTTTTAAAGGTTTTCCACGTTCATCGGACTTACAGTGTCATCGTCGTTCACACACGGGAGAAAAGCCTTGTATATGCGGCGTTTGTGGAAAAGGTACTATTTTCATGCTTTCTTTTAGTTTTTATATCAAGATTGTAGAAATTTTGAATCAAAACAGCCTATTTTATATTATGTTCTATTATTATTGAGCAACTTTTTATTTTTAACTGATTTAAATGATTAAACAAAATAAAAATAAAGAAAGGAATTACTTATTTTAATGTAAAAGATATGGCAAAAAACAACGTTGCGGTGAGTTCCACCACTCAACACGCCACTGCGTTTTGAGCACTCTGCTTTTTGACCAAATTCTTGACACTTCAAGAATTTGGCCGAGAAGCAGAGTGCTAAAAAAACAAAACGTGAAACAATTCTATTTTTTCCAGCGTTTTCCCGCAGCAACAAGCTATCCCGCCACATGCGTGTACACACCGGCGTTAAACCGTACAAGTGTTCGTATTGCGAAAAGGCGTTCTCTCAAAGTAATGATCTCACGTTACATGTGCGCCGTCACACTGGTGACAAGCCGTATGTTTGTGAATTGTGTGGAGATAGGTTTATACAGGTACATTTATTTATATTTTTTCTGTAGAATTTTAACAAAAACCATTTAAAATGTATTATTAGTAACAAAGGATATAATTATATAAATGCATTAAAAATCTGTAAGAAAATTACAGTTATTGACCAAATAGGCCATCAGGATTCAAAATTTGCCTTAGATTTCTCTTGGTTTTATTTATATATAATTTGTATGGTAAAAATAAAAAAAATATTAAAATTTATATTTTCATTTCTTTGCTTTGGTGTCGAGGTAAAGCGCGGCGTTGAGTTCCGTCACACACCATTCAATGCCTCCAGAATTCGGCAGATAAAGGGGTCTTTGCCTACCTTGCTATGTGCGGGCGTGAAGCTAATTAAATCTACATACATATACTATATCATACATACAAATTACCCATCAAATCGCGACGCGACGGAAGTGGAACAAACATCAATCCTTACAAAATTTCACATTTATAATAAGTTGAGTAATATAAAAAATGATGTTCCAATATTTTTTTTAAATAGCAATATTATGTCGTCAGGGCACAGCGCTGCACAACCACAGGCGCGCGCACGGCCACTACCCTCCGCCCGCGCTCCCCCTCGTGTACACCGTGCAGACCGTCTCACAAACGCACTGACATCGCAACGTGCGTGCCGATCTCTTACTGATACCAACATTGATAGACATTAGTGGCTAGTGGTCAAATACAATGATGCCAACATTTTAGAAAATAAGGCTTTTGAACATCACTCACTATTTTATAGAGCTTCTCGTAACAAAATTTTTCTTAGGTAATTTCCGCCACAATATTGTCATTGATACTGGTCACATATGTTTGACATGCGCCTTAATTTTAATATACTAAGTTAATACTAAGTGTACAGCATTCACGATTTTATATAATCTTTTTGTGGGGCTTAGTCATTGTAATCCAATCTGATATTAAAAAAATAATAATTTCAGATTTGGGACTAATCTTTAATAATACTTATACATGTCTGTCTGTCTGTTTTAAGTATATGCACGTAGCATACTGAAATATAGCAATAAATTGGTTTTTGATTTTTCGTTTTAAAAATTGATTTTAATTATTTTTTACTAATACGTTAGTGTATATCTGAATGTACCTAAAGTACAATATATTTGTTTGCGGTATACTATATTTTATAACTTTTCTTGAAATGTTGGCAACTCTACCTCTGTGTTTCTTTGTTTACCCATATATAAACTGAACCTTGTACCTGAACTACTTACAAGGTATCTTGTATGATAAATTAATATATGTATATTTTTTTAGTAATTACTAGGTAGTATGTGCATTCTATGAATTATGTAGAAAATATGTGTGTTTAGATTTTGTTTGTGTACCATAAATATAATCAATATTTACGTTACACCAACAAAATCTAATAAATCTAATCGAATATAAAAATAATGTAAAACACTCTATATCTATATATGTATGATTTGGATATTTAATAACCTACTCTATAGCATAATTTGTTTTTTAGTATCTGTATAAAATCTCATTATTTAAGTTATATTTGAAAATAGTGTTTATACAGGATGTAACGCGATCGACGGTTCAACGGTTGTCTATGAATAGAGGATCTCAGTACCTATTTCACTCTCGTATTTGTTCGCCGAATTTCAGTGATTCGGCAGATGTTTGATAATTTGTATGTTTTTGGAAAAAATTGATTCATGAAGATAATTAGCAAATAAAACTTTAGTGTTGAGTCTGCGCTCGTGATGTGGAATCAAAAATCATTTTTAAATAAACGAAAAAAATAAAATAGTGAAGATTTTTTTCCAGAAGTCATTTTAAAAACTACTAGTATTAGTATAGAATAATCTTTACTAATAGTTTCAAAGGCTTATCAATGATAACTTGTCACATTAAAATCTAAAGATAAAACAAAAAATATATATTCTTATTAAGAGGATTGACTACATTTAAATCGATTCATTTATAAATCGCAATTGGATGGTGGTTAAAATATTCTCTAATCTACAACCGTTGATCAGTCAGTCAGTCAATCAGTCGATCGCGTTACATCCTGTATACGGTAGTAGGTAGTCTGAAAACAATGGTTTTTATTATAATATATTTGTATGTAGATGGCGCTATCACAGATGTATTGTAATTGTCATCGAATATGCATATCTCTTAACCATATATATTTGAATTTTGGACGATTACCAAATCTGTGATATTATATAAGAATATACTTCCTTGAATTATAAAGGATACAATGGAGGTTTTTTTAATATATATAATATACGTATTTTTAAATCAACTTTGGTTTATTTTTCTTATTTCAGTACTTGTTGCTTATTATTAAGATAGGTACCATTATGCACCGGTCGCAAAGTATTGATTTTTTTTCTAGCATATTAAATTCTGATATCCTGTAATTATTTTACTTATACATTGTCTAGGTAATTTACACTTTGAATTTACATTTTTTTTTATGAATTATATATTTTTTAATTTTCGTAACATTTAATTTGTTTTGATAGAAAATTAACACAGTATTTATTCATGAAATTATATGAAAGTTAAGAGCAGGAGGCAGGATTTGAATAATCTTAGTTGCGGCTCTTGTGGCACTTACGACCTGTACACTAGAAAAATCAAAACATAATATTAACGTTGCAAATATCATTAGAAAAAATAATAGTGGAGTAAATATAAAAAAACATCAAATATTTACTATTAAGAAATTTACTTACTGCAGAGGAGCACTCGCTACCAATACACTAAAAATAATGTCACCCAATTTAGCATATATTTAGTTCAAATTATAGTTATTTTATACTAATCGTCTATTAAAATTAACTTCATATATAATATTATAAACGATATTAAAAGTGAATGAAAAATATTATATATTTTATATATTAAATATAAATCTGCAATAGTTTTTAAACAATTAAATTATAAAAAAATGTCGTTTTTTTAATGCGAAAGTGTTATAGTGTAAAAGTGATGTTTACTTACACGGGCTATACATTTTTTTGCGTGGCACTGTACGAGGAAAGAAAATGTTACATAAAAAAAAAATCAGCTTCATGCTGTATACCCCCACACAGCCCACACTAGGTTCCCTCTGCCTACTCTAGGCAGAGGGAACCTAATGTAAGTCACTCCGTTCCCTACAAAATATTATATACAAAATAAAAAAATAATTATTACGAGTCATCTATCGTAAAAATTTATAACCACAAGAAACAGACAGCATTGGCGTATTTACATATATTTTCTGGGGAGCGAAGAGGGGTGCAGGGGGCCTTGATTTTAATATCGAACAGATCTTAGTCTAATTTTTTGTTATTTTCAGCCATTTAAATTTTTAGTATTTGCTTACAAATATATTTGGTTTGTATAATAAAAAAACACAAACTAAAATATTTTAAAAAGGCACATTAGAACACGTGAATTGTGTGTGAAAATTTTTGGAAAACAAATCGATATGGCAAATGATAGAAATGTTAATAACTTAATTACAAAAATCTAACGCCAATCCTGAAAGATAATGTAAACGTAGGCGCGTAATACATTTTGTTACAAGTTTACTTTTAAAGTGATATGTAAGTTCAACGGTTAATCACTTAAAGTACATTAGATATATGATAGATACCTCCGACATACAGGCTGTTCCATGACACTAAAAGATCAAATCAGAGTTTTTATTTAAAAATTAAAAATAAAAATTAAATTATTTTACTAAATTATACTAGATAATATTTTTTTTTATTTATATTTATCAATTGTTAATTTGTACTTTTTGAGTTTAAGTGAGGCCAGTCGTTGCGCATTGACACAACGCAACAGGTTGTTGATTGGATTCCCACCTCGAGGAAGAGAAATATTTAATATTTTCATTTCTTCGCACTGGTGCCGAGGAGGCAAATCGCGGCTTTAAATTCCACCATTTAACAATTTTTCTGAAAGCGGGATCTGAGTTTAATAACTGCTACATGCAGGATAACGCGTGAATCTGAAAAAATACTTTGCTATACACGTGCTAATCTAACGTAGTAAATTTAAAATAACATACCTCCGCTACGCAACTCACTCCCGTACACTGTGTAATGAGAAGTGCTTCGTTAGTAGGTTTATCCCTGACTCGTGAGTCGTGAGTCGTGACTCGTGAGTCAAAATTTACTTACATTGGATCTGCACTTATGTCCTTCACACTGATGAAAAATTATTAAAAGAAAAGAATTATTATTTATTTTATATATTATATTATAAAATATACGTCACATACATTATCATAATTTTCAAATTAAAACTTACAATTGATTTCGCCGATAGTCCATCGCTCTTAAAAAAATATTTATTAGAGAAAGTAATCCGAAAATATTAAAAGTAATTGAAATAAAATACAAACCAATGTGAGACACGATGCTGCGTTACACTATACACGAAAAAATATTAAAATTTATTAATTTATAATATTTTATCATGAATTCATGAATTGCTGAAATAATTACCTTTGCATTGCAGATCCGTCCGTTACACTAAAACATAATATAACTTTCAATAAGAGCGAAATCAATTTTTATTCTCTCCAGTGGGAATCTCGCATGATTTAAAGTGGACAGTGGGAGCCAGCTCTTAAGATACTCCGCCCTCCATTTTCCTTCGAATTCTGGAGACATTATGTGTTCGAGTGGTGGAACTTAACGTTGCGCTTTGCCTCGACCAGAGCGAAAAAATGAAAATATTAAATATTTAATTTCCTGCAATAGGAATCGAACTCACAGACTGTCGCGTTTACAGTCACGCTTGTGCCCTTGCACCACGACGTGCTTTCCTATATACATACATACATTTTTGTGTTAGTAACACAAAAAGTAATAATAAATGAAATTACCTTTGCCATGCAAATATTCAAGAGTCCATTGCACTAAAAAAGAATTGTTAATAATATTACTTTTATTGTTTTTATTAATTAAAATAGTACTATATAGTACTTGTGTAGCTACAAAACGCTGAACTTACTTTTGCTGTACAAAAAGCTCCATAGCACTAAAAATAAAAATTGCTTATAACTTTTTGCTTTACATTACATTTTACTGTAAATCATATAATAATAATTATACCTCCACCGTTGAAAGATCCCCACTAGTCTGAAAATAAGTATACTTTTTTTATAACAATTCAGTAAATCAGCATATGCAAAGGAAACCTAGTGTTAAGACTGAATGGAGGAACTCAACCCTGGGCTTGCGTTGGTCGCTTGCCTTGGCGCCAGAGCGAAGAAATGAAAATATTAAGAAATAATAATTTATTCCCTCGACTGAGGATCGAACTCACAACCGTCGCGTTACAGTCGCACTCTTGTGCACCAAAAATAACATTAACATAAAAATTAAAATAAAATGTACCTCTGCCGTTGAGTTAAAACCCACAGCCTAAAAAAATATTTATAAGTTAATATTTATCAGATCTGAGAATATAACATTATCTATATTAAATTAAATTAGCTTCACGCTATATCCATCACACAGCAGGGTAGGCAGACGGAGACTAGTGTTAAGACACTCCGTTCCCCACTTTCTGCAGAAATTTTGGTGGCATTGCGTATTGAGTGGCAGAACTCAACGCCGCGCTTTGCCTCGACACCAGAGCGAAGAAATGAGAATATAAATTTAAGTAAATATTTCATCTCCGCGAGTGGGGATCGAACCCACAACCAGTCGGTTTTACAGTCACACTTTGTACCACTGCGCCACGACTGGCCTCATCATCTATGACAACATTATCTATGATTACTAATAATGCATATATTTTAATTATGGATCTTCAGGGACGATCAGAAGACTACCGTTGAAGTTTTTTTAGATCATAAGGTTAGTTCTGTTAGTCATATTGGTCTTTACAGAGACGCCTGAGAAACAGAGCACTACGTGGTTGCTTGGGAGGCTGTCGACGGCGGTATAGGTGTACGTATAGGTTTGAATTACTGTTTTAGCGTTATTTGCCATTTTAAGTGATCGTTCATCAATAATTAGAATGGTTTAGTGAATTCCTTTTATGTATTTTAATTTCTCATTATTATTTGCATAAATGATTTATTCTACCTTTTATTTATTTGTTTATTTAGATAATCCAGTAGCTTTACAATATTATATATATTAGAGAAGATACATACATGGCAAGCTAGATATAAAAAAAAATCATGGAAAAATATAAACGTTATTTGGTTAGTTTTCAATTAAGCACTGCAAATATTTTGTTTTTCCTAATCCTATGGCTAATGACAAAATTACGTTTACACACAATAGAGATGCAAAAAATAGTACTTAACTTTCGTTAAATTATAGCACTTCCTTTTGAAAATGTGTCAAACACCCTCAAATCCTATAAGCTATAAGCGCCTACGAGAATATACTTATAATACTATTTTGGGGCCGTTCAAGTATTACGTAAGCAGTTTTTTTTGCAATTATTGAAACACCATATAATATTTTTAAAATGTACCTAATTAAATGAAATAGTTTTTTGTAAATTCTTGATAGGCTCTTATTTATTAACATAATACGTATAATCTTTTTCCATATGTCTAATAGTTAACAGAGATTATTGAGCTGTTTAAGTTAAAGTTAGGTTAAGTTAATATAAGGAATACTTACCAAGGCTATAGACATGCTGCCAGTACACTGAAATACCATATTTTTTTGTTTTCATTGCCCCGCTCAAAGTTGGTAACGACACAAAGCGCGGCGTTGTGTCCCGCCAATCAGCATATTGCGTGGTGGAACTCAAGGCCGACGTATATGGTAAAATGCCTGGAGAAATCGGTATCTTAATCTTAATGGGAACAACATGTCCCAAAACTAGGTTTCCTGCCTACCCTTCTATGTTTGGAATATATTGTAAAGTTAAAAAAAAATATTTTGCACATTCGCCATCATAATCTAGACTAGAATCTGATTATGGTGGCGAATGCGTCATCAGGAGCTAACTATGTTTTAAGCTTTTAAAATATATACAGAAACCTTTTTATTGTGCGTTTTTAAAGTACTTACATTGGAGTGACAATCGTTGCCTTTACACTGGAATTATTCAAAATAATGTAAAAGCAATCAAACCAAGAAATTTCCTTGTTGTTACTTTACTTTTATAATATTATTAATAATATATTATGTAGAGGCCAGTCGAGGTGCAGTGACACAAGGCGTTAACGCGACAGGATGTGGGTTCGATTCCAACTCGAAGAAATGAAATATATAATATTTTAATTTCTTCACTTTAGTGACGAGGCAAAGCGCGGCGTTGAGTTCCGCCACTGAATACGTAATGCCTCCAGTATTCGGTGGAAAGTGGGAAACTTAGGTCTTCTCTGCCAACACTGCTGTGTGCGGGATACATCGTGACACTAAAAAAATTATGTTATACTAAATAATACATACTCATATTAAAGTAATTTGGTATTGTGTGTAAATATTATTAAACATAGTTTGAGTAAACAAACAACTCGTGAAATAAATTTCTATAGCTCTATGTATGTAATACCTTTGCTGAACACGACCTTTCCACCTGCGAAAAATGGTAAGATTTAGAAACAATATAATATCTCTTGAAACTCCCTGTCCTCAAATTAAGAATTTTGTTAAAACATAAAGTCAGCCTACAGAGAAGTGGCGCTTAATATAAATTTTCAACAAATAATTCATAAATATATTTAAATTATAAACAAAATATTATGTCCATTCATAAAATTTACATGACTTCTATGTCTATTAGTTAAGTGAGATATCTTATATGGTTTTTAGAGAAAACCATTGAAACCAATAAAAATATAAAATATATGTATAGGTTTGCACCTAAATTATAATTTACAGTAATAAAAACAGAAAAAAAGCGATGTTTTTTGTAAACGTAAGAAAATAACTCACATTTTGTAACGGTTGTGTACTAATAATAATAGTCAGCAAAATCTGGAAAATTATCACGACATTATTTTCTTCAAAACTTTTACTCAATTTCTCCTATTTAACTTTATTAATATAGTTATTATCATATCATATATTAGGCCAGTCGTGGTGCAGGGGCACGACTGTGTGACTAGACTCATTGTGGGTTCGATCCCTATTCGAGGAAATGAAATGGATATTTATTTAAATTTATATCCTTTTCTTCGCTCTGATGTCGAAGCAAAGCGCGGCAAGAGTTTCGTCACTCATTACTCAATGCCAGAATTCAGCGGAAAAGGTTTGACTAGGTTCTCTCTGCTTACCCTGCTGTGTGCGGGATACAGCGTGAAGCTGATTTATTTGATTTTTTTTTCAATATTATTAACGAGTTACTTACATTCACTGAAACGAATGTGATAATTTTCCAAGAAGACATTCGTATGGATTTTTTAGTGACAATAAAAAAAATCTAGTAACTGTCGTTTCATATCTGTAGTATAATTGATTTCATAACCAATTAACTTGCGAGACTCAGTGCAAAAACAATCTACTGTATTTATGTTCGTTGTTTAAACTGCTATCGATGATATGAGGGATGTGCCGGTTCGTTAACAATCTGTATCCGCGGATACGGATACGCCTCATGATTATAAAAATGATGTTATGAATGTGTGTGTGTGTTTTAATATTTCAATTTTTTATAGAAATATATAAAATTTTCATAAAGATTTTTGATTGACCTTTACTACTTACGACCTACCCAGTGAATATCTCTCTAAACAGAATTCAATTCCAATGATACCTTAATTTGTAGTTATTTTAAATTTACTATTCAGTGAATTTAAAATAACTGTGTCACTAAGTCAGTTTTCTTTTTTACCAGAGTTAAGAATCCCTCCTCCCAAGTGGGAATCGACACGATTACAGTCACACGCTTGATGTCACTGCGCCACTACGGCTTCGGATGACTATTATTGATTAAAGTAATGATAACTACGTTTGATTCTTGTACCATATCACCATGGGCGTAGGAATAAGCAGCGGGTGGTCCGTGTCCATCCCAGAATTAAAAAAAAGCTAAACGTGAAGAAAAAGAAAAAAACAGCTTAAAGTTAATGTCAAGGTCCTCTTTGGTAATTGTGCCCATGCAGATCGGGGAAATGAAAATAGTTATATCTAATTATTTGAATGGGTGGGGGGATTAAATCTACAACTATCAATCAAGTACGGTCAGTTTTTGCTTGAGTGAGATAAATAATAGGCCATTTTGAGGTCATTTAGACTTTATTGAATGCCACTGATGCTATTTGAATTAAAATTTGAATCAACGAATCTAACATTAATGTACATACATTGTTTATACTTTTTAAATGGGTATTATTCTGAAATTTATATTGATATACATCTAATATTTCTAGAACATTATGTAAATTTTCACTATATTATATATTATGTACTAGATTTTTGATATTCTTTTAGCATTAGAATAGTAGGTACACAAATAATATCTTGTAAATATTTTTCTATAGTGAAGAATTTAGTAATAAACACATTTTTATTTACAGATCAATACATTAAGACCAAAGAAAGCCCCGCTATGTACAGCCTTAGGCCACATGATTCCCTTTACATATTAACTAGTTGATCCCGCATACAATACACTGATTTCACCAATGCGTATTGTCCTGATCCACACACTCAAGTAGTTTCTTTGGAGACATTTAGTTGAGACACTACGTATACGTGCACAGTAGAGACGCTACGAAACAAGAAGTTGTTCCGAGGAAAGCAAGGAAAGCCGAAGAGGCCCGGCTCACTTCCTCCTATTCCTCAAGACGGAACCGAGTCGCCGTCCCCACATAAGATTGTATCATACGATAGTTCCCTGTAGATGCTGCGGATCCGGCGAGGCTGGCGGCAACCCGGGGCCGGTCGACGTAGATGGCAGCGCAGATGCTATGTCTTGATAGGTGCCGACCATGCCTAGCCGATCTGTAGGGCCCTCGTCTGGAGGCGTCACCTCTAGCCCGATGCTGCCGTTCAGAGCTATCTTAATAGCATTCGCATCCTGTTGCTGCTGCTGCTGCTGGTGTTGCAGTAAGGAATTAAAGTGTGAGATGCCAATCTCCTCGAGGCTACTCTTGCGGCGGCGTGAAGTTGCTCCCGTCCCGAGTCCCTGTCGAAGGGAGTTAGAGCGACGAAGTAAGATATCATCAACGATACGAAGAGAGTTTGAACGACCACGAAAATCGGTTATAACTGTAGGACTATCAGGTAGGGAAAGTGAATTTGCCTTTGTGGAAGTTAGGGGCGGTGCACGAGGCGAGAGGCTGGACACTCCCCCGAGCATGGACCCACGACGGCTGCCTGCCGCTGCAGCCTGGATCAGGGCACCGGAGCAGAAGCTGATGTTTGACTTGCGACGGCTATTGTGACGTTCAAAGGTTTTTTGTGCAGAAAATGGAGATGGGCGTACTAAATATCTGAAAAAATACATTAATAATATAGTGTACATATTTATAGTAGAATCTACTGAACTGGAACTTTTTATCTTGAAATTAATTTTAAGTCCTACTGCTTACATTATATCTCCTTCTTGTAAATTGAGATCGCAACTTGGGTTTATTATTACATATGACAGGCTGTTCCGTTTTTCACTAACGTCATCATAGTCAACACCTGTTAAATTGAGTGACTCCATTCGAGATCGAACAAGATTTGCAATTTCCGCCCTTTCAATTTGCTGAGCATGATTATCTCTCGCTTCGTCAGCCAAACTTGTTGAATACTGAAAGATTCATCATGAAATTGAATCTATTGCTATAATGTTATTAAAAATTACAAATGTGCGTAATGTTGCAAGATTCAAATCTAATTTTGTTAAATTTATTTTAACAGTGCTTTTATTGTCAAGATACGTATTATGTATATACAAACCTTTCTTTAAAAAATAGTATTACTTTCATGCAGAATATATGATATTACAAAATATTATTAACATTATTGGGCTATACCTATTACTAAATATTTTTTATTCATTTTAAAACAACCTGTGCGTAGGACATCCGCTCTACAATATATGCTATCTATCATATGCCATAAACAGAATTACCCAAACTAACGACTACATTGTATCTAATAGATCTAAATGCAACTGCAATGCTTTTAAGGTAGATACTACTCGAATCTAGGCTAATTTGAAGCTTAAAAAAATATATTTCTATCCACAGCGACGATGTGGTCGCTAGTAAAAATATGATATGACACAATAAAACTATTGGTAATATTTAATATTTAATGAAAAATACCTTCGTTACGGCGTCTGTTATCAAAACTATTAAATAATGCATTAAAAGTACAGTTTTTAGTTCAAACCAGGTCGGAATGTTGACGACCAACCAGTATTAGGTTAATCAGAGGTCTATTTGGCGAGAGAGGGAGTAAATATAACTCAACAAATAAATAGTAGCTAGTCGCCGACATTGAACTTCACTTGCGGCTAGAGCTTACCGCGGGAGTACGGTCGCCGTAGCAGCCACTGAGGCATCCCGTAGTACCGCGGCGTTGGCGGGACCTCCCCCTGCGCTGGGGTCCAGTATCACCTCCCTCCCCAGCCTCCCCTGCTTCTCCAGCCGCCTGCTGTAACTTTCCTAGTGATACTTCTGCTAAAGCTACACTATTCTAGTATGACGCTCACTCGTATATTCAGATTCTGCTTTATTATTATTGTTCATATCTTTCCTTTTTTCGTATGTAATTAACATCATAATTTTTTTAAGTAGGACTGTTATCTTAAATTTCAAGTCAATATACTGTCCATCGAGAGAGCATCAAAGTGATAAGCTTTTTATATTTGAAACATGCCATACATTTTGCTAAAGTTATTTAAATATTCCAAATTTTTCAAACAGAAAAAAAAAACTAAAAATTCTTATACATATTTAAGCATTTCTTCAAAACTGTACTTCATTATAGATTGATGTAAGTTGTATAAAAAATCATGCAAGATTATCTTAATATCGGATACTGATGAAGGGTGTTTACTGTATCTGCGTATAACGTAAGTTTCTGGCAAATTAAATCGGCGGTGGTCGATTGCTACGTTAATGTAATGATGTCGCTCTCATCTATTGTTCTAACAGACCATGCAAAAACTCACTAAGCATTATTGCGGGATTGCGATCATCGAGTTCGATACAGACATTCATAAATCGTTGAATTATTTATTTTTTTTAAATTCATACTGACGCGCCACGCTTCTAGATTGTTTGAAAACACACTTTAGTCAGATCCGTGTTTCCGCATAAGCGTAGTTTCGACATTTTGGCTGTAGCAGGTTGCATTGAAGATAAATTAAGCATGAGAACTTGCTTTATGAACAAACGTTTAGTCATTTACAAGAAATATAAATTTTACAAATGCAAAACTAATTTACAGAGACGCCACAAGTGTAGGCAATAAATAAGTACATATAGACAGTATGTAATGAGTGTAACGTTGACCCGAAGTAAAGATAAAATATGTTTAAAAAGAGTTACCTAAAATACAGTCCAAGGACTAGGACTACATAAGTACATAGTGTTTATTTGGCAGAATCATTATTAGTATATAAATAAGTGTAAATTAAAATAAAGTGTGAGATGAAGCGAAGGACTGTATTTAAGGAGCTTTCTGAGAGTAGTAGACCGACTCACCGACTCGCGCGATGTTCGCATTCCCGCGAAGCGCGACCAAAACCACCCCGACGGGGCCCGTGGCGACATACTCACGTGGTGCGATTGATCAGCGAGACTAGTGTCCTGGGTGCGATAAATCCCTATAGGGATTTCGCATGTCGTTGAACATAGCTTCTGATACAAACGACCATATGTGCGTATCCACATATCTTCTTTAGTTATTTTCATCTGTCACAAGCGCAAGGTAAAAGATTATTTATACAAATTCAAGTCACATTCAATGTTATACATAATTTTAATGCTATACAAAACAAGTCGCCAACATTTATAAATTCAGAAAAGTGACATCGCATTGCGAGATTATGAGATGAATTGATAATGGCACAGTGAATATTAAAATCTTCGCAAGCTCAATAACTAATATGTTAACAACTTACAGATGTCAGAAAGCCTGAGCCTGGAGCCTGATCAACTCCGAGTAAGAGCCTCACAAATGTAATAACGTAATCTTTGACGAAGGCCTGGTAGAGCAAGGTGTCCAACATGGAAGCCGAAAACACGGATCCAGCGGCAAAAGGTAGCCGAAACATATAAGATATATGAGAACCTCGCTCTTTTTCTCGCTGCAGAAATAAATGCTGTAGTAAATATAATTATGCGTAAATTATAATTTAACAGAAATGTAAACGGATTAAATAGTAATAAAGAACCTTTTCCATCTTGGAAAGATGTAGCGCGTACTTGTCGTGAGCCCTGAATTGCATAAACCTCATGTTTGACGACTGAGACAACTCCGTTATAGATTTAATAGACGGAAAGAATCTGAAATGGAATAAACAACATTTAATATGTCTAAGAACAGAAAATCATCATTTGAAGAGCTTATTTCGCCATGCAAAATATTTAATAATTAATGACATTTATATTTAAATCGCTGGCCATTTGTGAGAAATGTTCGCAAGGCGTCACTCGCTGTTTTGTCATACAAAGTAAGCAGTACATTTTAGTTTTGTCTAAAAAAAGGAAATAAAACATGAATTTTACTTGAACATCGTCTGAACTGCTACAATGGTGTTGCAGTCGGAGAGGCTATCCTCTTCGGCGGAGTTAGACAACTCTTTATTCACAACTACTACATTCTCTGCCAGAGTTATGCCAGCTCTTAGAAGATCATCTAAGCTGTAACAATATTAAATCATAGAGTTTTTGGTTTTCATCGTATTGTCAGTATTCATTGAACTATTTCTCACCTATCAATAGAACCCATCATCCAGTATACTAGAGGGAAGTACGAAATAGAGTCAAGGAATGCTATGTCAGGTCGTCGTTCTAGTAACAGAATTATTGGATTAAGCGACGTCTTAGATCTAAAATGGGCTCGTAGAGGTATGATAAAATTATAAATGCCATTTGAAGCGTAATCTGCTGCAAGGATGATCGTCTTGTTTTGCCATTGATATTCTTTTGCGTTCCGATACGCACAATGTTCGCATACTTGAGCCAATTGGAGACAACACAGTGGCTTCTTCTCCTTTAACAAGTAGCAAAGGGTGGGACTCACGCCGATGAAAGGTGATACAGGAGGAAAGCCTTTTACGATCCTGTAATTTTGTGTAAAACAAGTTACTTGTTATGCTATTGTAAATATTAAATTGAATAAATACGACAGAGAGGCTGAAGCAAAGCGTAGTATAAATAAAAATATAAAAGTAAATTGATGCACAAGAAGCTATAAATTTAGTTTAAGAAATAATTTAATTACATAAAAAGTTAAATAGAATAATTAAGTAGTTGTGAGAGTTCAAAAAGTGCCATTAAAATCTAACATTCATAGCAAGCAAGTTCTATCAAAAATGAAGTGAAAAAAAAATCATATTACTCGATATCTGGCTACCATAATGTTAACAAGCTAATTTAGTTGATCATCTTCATAACATTTGACAAACATTGTAAGGTACACATTAGATGTCGCGAAATTCTATATTCTATAGAATTTACTAAAATATATTTTGTTAAAAAAATGGTAAGGATCAATACCGTTATTTGTTATGACATTTACTATCCCTGCAAATTGATGAACAAGCAATTAGGTACTTGATATTTGAAACATCTACACATATACGAAAGTACAAGAAGCTCGGGAATATTGGGGTGTTAACGTGTTTATACTCCATTATATCATGCTTACCTGGTGAAGTCATTGCGCCAGGCAGATCGTGGTTCACTGCCGGCAAACGAAGAGAGCGAGCTGGTGGTGGCGTCGTCACTGTCCGCCGCAGCAGTAAGGACATACTCAGGACTCAGGGGTACGAGCACAATGGACACATTCGTATCAACTAACACATTTACGATGGGCAACATTCTGTGCTAGCTTTTGGGATCGTGCTCTATGTTAAGTATTTCTAAGTCTTAAAAACTATTTAAAATATTAATTGTGTTTTATAAATAGAAATGTTTGTCTTATAATATTTTTAAATTTATATTTATTAATGTTAATGCATTTTGTTGAGAATGTTTAGTTATTGTGGAATGTTTTTGGCTCATGCAATTAAGTTTGTTGAATGTTGTTGAATTGAAATGATTTAATGATATTTGAATGTAAATAAAAAAATAATATGGATAATTTAAGGATATTGCTGATAAATATGTATAACATTATTAAAAATTTGACCGATTCCTGTGAGGCGGGTGTTGATGAGGTCAGTACAAATATACAGTCCTATAACACTCTAGGCGAAATTGCATTTATTTATTTTTTTAGCTTCACGCTGTATCCCCAAATATCAGTGTAGGTAGAGGAGACTTAGACTTAAGATACTCCGTTCCCCACTTAGCACCTTATCTTCGAGGTATTGCCTGATAATTATAATAATGCCACGGTTTGTCTTTGAATTGATAATATTTTTTTTCTCTGACTGGTTATCGAACTCACAAACATTGTTTTTACAGGCCGACGCTATGATTTACATTTTATATTTAAAAAAAACAGCCGTTTTAAATTTTTTAAATTAAGTTATAAAAAACATAAATTGCCTGTGTTTTAATGAATTGACCTTGCGTACTACAAAAGTACTACTACTTTCGGTTTCCTCACTTATTGTTTATCGTCCAAACTTTTTGACACCCGTAAAAGAGGGAACTTCATAATCAAAACGCTTCAAGGGACCCCCGCAATAGTAATCCCCCGGAATTGGGTTAAAATTATCTAAAATCCTGGTTTCCTCATTTTTTTGGTATAGATTATTTTTGGTCGGTCCACTGTTCTTAAAAAACAAACTGAAATTTTAGGTATCTCCAGATGGTTGTTAAAAAACTTATTTCTATCTAGGGTATTATAGGACCAAATCAATTTGTATTAACCTTATTGGCATCGTCTTCACGGGGGATTAAGTAGTCGAATTAGTAATAGTTCTGTAAATGATTTATTTGAATATTGAACTTTTTCTAAGAAATTGATCAGTTGTAGTTTGAACTAATTAATATTTGCCAATTTTTATTATTATTTGATATAGAAATTATGGTTAGTTCACGAGAGTTTGATGTATGGTCATTTGAATTCTTATAATTTTTAACAAAGCAAACAGCGTAAATATATATTTTATGTTTTGATCTCTTTTTTTTTAAATATATAAAAATTAAAAGTTGAAAAAAAACTTGTTTCTTTGAAACGGTTCATAATTTTGATGGCAAATTTAGTGATTAGCTAGTGCTAGTGTGAACTGTATTGAAGCCAAGCAATCTGTGTTTGATGTTAATGGATTTACAAGAAAAATAACAATGACGTACTTTGTGCAGAATTCATGCAGCTGTAGATCCGCTCGCTCTATCTACACGATTGAATGTACAGGCTAAAACAATAAAAAATAAAATTGGAAATCGCCAATAACACGTGATCAATACAATGTATCACAATTATATTGACGGTAAATAAAAAAATGTGCAAAATTGAATTTCTATAACTTTTAACACACACGACATCAAAGTGTATTCATTTTGGAAAGAAAAGCTAGCAATTAAATTTTGCATTTGTTTTATAAATCTACATCGGGTTAGATATATATTTTGAAAGCTTTTATTATATAAGAATACACAATGTACATTCATGTATAGTTCGAGATATAAATTCAAAGATTTTCTACGTATAAATGAAAAAGACAGCGTAGTGGTAAAATAAAAAGGCATGCGTGCGTGATCGCAAGTACGGCGAATCAATCTGCGGAGTCTTACGCAATCTTTTCGGAAGGCGAACGCCATGGGACGTCGTCATCTAACTCGTCCTCGCTTTCATCACCTTCAGCTTCCTCATCTTGATTATCGGAGGCTATATTAAGACTGCTGGTTACCATGTCGGGCACTGGCAGAATCGATGGCCGTCTGCTCCCTGAAATGTACCATGAAATTTATTTATTGCATTTCATGAGATAATCTGTTTATAATGTATTTTTTTTACAAAGCAAATAAATAGCAATTTATACCTCGTCGGCAACTCAGAGAATCGGGGCTCAGAAAATTTGAATTGTCAGGTCGTGGTAGCAATAAATGGCTGTCCGTAGCGCTGTCAGTCGCTGGTGATTCTTTAAGACAAGTTCTCGAGTCAGTAGCTGGTGTTGGAGGTGCGTCACCGAATTTAGCTGTAAATTTGAAATTTGGCGTATTAGATTATCGTAGTGATGTAACATAATTTTAAATTATACATTAGTACTTTTCAGTAAAGTAGATATTTGGGAAAACTAAATGGTATTTATATTGATCAATAAAAAATATTTAGAATCGTGATTAATAAAGACAATATTTTGTAACTAAAAAATATTTAAGCGTCTTCAATTGTATGTTAGTCGGTCTACTTTAAACATATCAGTAGATTTACATGTTAAAGTCTATATGACATTGTGATTAGAATGATTATAACCAATGAGTTTGGATTCAAACTAAGGTAACTACGGCAAAATATGAGATTTATGCATATGCAATTCATCAAATAACCAAGTAACAAATTCTGAAATGGGAAAGAGTGCAACGTTATGGCAAATCTACTAATTATTTAATATAAATAATTAATAAAATCTAATATAAAGGTTGCATTTCGCTATATTTTGCTATATGTACATTCAATTAAAGAACTTCTGTTTCGATCAACCGTGGCTGATAAGTATAAATGCGGCATAATACCATCTAAACATGCAAGGAGCTCAAAATTGTTTTGTAATAATAATAATTATAATTACATTACTAAATTCATAATTATCATTTTGCTAATAATATATAAAACAAGGCAATATTTGAAGGCATTGCGTATTAATTTTACCACTGTTTTAAGTGTAATAACAATTTCCGAATGATATTAGTCAAACATGATTTCAAAATTTACCTTGATTGAAATTACCCATACATCCTTTCAAATGACGAGCTGCTCTCTGTCCAGATCTGCCAATTGATCCGACGACTGAGTTTAAGTATAAAAAAATAATAATTTTGATGACATCGAGCAACTTAAGCAAAAAAAATTAATAAAGTAGGTCAAACGATCGCTAGTAATAATGTGAACGCGATCGAGTACGATCTACTTTAAGCTCAATAATCTAACTGTGACACTCACAGCCAGCAACAGTTAAATTAGCGGATGAAACAGTTTTAGCTTGGTTGATGCGTGATGGCGATGAAATTGACGTGGAACTCGGGGGAGCTTGTAGAACCACTTGTGGTAGGTCGAACTGAGCCACGCTAGTACCGTCTGGTCGTCTGTGCTGTCCGGTGCCGCCTTCTGCGTCTCCAGGTTTCTTCTCATTCGAAAGGAGGCTACAGGTGGTATGATCTTTTGGTATGGTGTTTGGTTTGCTTTCTGTTTGCTTATCAGAAACTACGAAGGCTGAATTTTCTTCTTTGGTAATGCTCATGTAATAGCATGTGTCACTGCTTTTCATAATATGGCGGGGGCCAGGATTGAGAAGTATAGTTTCTTCGTAAAATTCAGGCAATTCAGCTGGACGGACACCCACTAAGGCAACTCCATATCTAGAAAAAACCGACTCATAGAATTGATATTTATCTGTATTTTTTTTATGTCATATACAAAAAACATCAAGAGTTTTCATACTTCCTGTGTGAATGAAAGCTGGCATAAGTGAAACTTTTGCCTTCATACTCTCCAAAGAATCGGCTGTCACCGAGAACAATGTGATAAATTTCGTTGCCAGAGCATTTACCATACAGACGATGCCACTCTTCGGGTGATTGTTGTCCTTCCCTACAAATGTCAAGTGCTTTTTGTTACAAGAATCTATTGTCAATATGATACATCTTTTAAGTTTTATTATTAAATATATTATAAGTATGAACTCACTGTCCCCGGCTAGTATGCAATAACAATGTGACAAGAGTAGACGCTCCTGGGCACGTGCAGTTGTTAGCAAGTAATGCATATTTAAATTCATCTTCGCAAACTACAAATTCTGCAAATTTCACATGCAACTTGTTTTCTGGCCTAAATATCTGTACATATTGAGGAACATCTGGAGCAAAGTCTTTCACTGCCCAAGATCTGTAATTTATGAAGAAAAGAACCATAAACCTTTCAGTACATCATGTATGTTTCTTTTCACGCTGTAACCTGCACACAGCTGGGTAGACAGGGGGAACCTAGTGCTAAGACACTCCGTTCTCAATTTTCCATCAAATTTTGTAGCGGCACTCAACGCTGCGCTTTGTCTAGACACCAGAGCAAAGAAATTAAAATATGAAATATTTTTTTTGAGAATTGAATCCACAACCTGTCACACGCTAATGTCCCTGCGCCATGACTTGACTATAATATTTGTTTTTTTGTTATGTATTAAGATTATTTAGTAACTTTACCTAAGGATTGTGTGCTCATCAGCAGCTGTTTTGTCCGCATAATTTCTCGCAGCCAATATAAAACAAGCCTCTGCTTCATTCATGCGGGCGCGGATTAGATCAGTGTCCTTCAAGCACGACCCTTGGATGTAAATAACTCTCTGGGCCCAAATGGGAACCTAGAAAGTGAAATTGTTCATATCAATCAGATGAATTTGTTATTATACTTTTTTAAATTGAATTTTTTTTTTTTATCACTTTAACCTGTAAAATCATTCTCATAGTAGTGTCAAGTTCCATGGGTGATAGAAGAACTACGTAATAATCTTGTAGTAAAGGGTGAGCATAAAATTCGTTTAAGAAATCCATAATGGTATCTGCGTGTAGAGTCGTCGAACACACGACCACATGTTTCTCCGATTGGGCACGATGGGACGAGTACGAGCCTCCTAGTTTTTGTCTCTCCATCCATGTAAACGCGAGTTGCTCGAACTGAAAAGGTAATAATTTTTTTTAATTGTGTTATTTTTTACATCGATTTCTATAAAGATGATAGTCTCGAACTAAAAAAAAATCATTTAAATCTGCCAAGTATTTTTGTATGAAACTCGAACAATAAATAGATATATAAAAATAAAAAATAAAACTTCTGTTATATGTATAAAGAACTTGTAAAAGTTTCTATATTATGTAATAAAATTATAATTAAAAAAGAAATATATCAGCTTCACGCTGTATCCCTGTATCCCTACTCTACTGTGTGCACAGCGACTGTGTGTTGAGTGGCAGAACTCAACGCCGCGCTTAGCCTCGACACCAGAGCGAAGAAATGGAAATATAAATTTAAGCAAATATTTAATCTTCTTGAGTGGGGATCGAACCCACAACCACTCGGTTTTACAGTCACACTTCGCGCCAGTGCGCCACGACTGTCCTCAAAATCACAGTTGTATTATATATATAACAATAAAATTACCGTTTTTGTTATACTATATTTTATTTATAGACAAATGTCAAACAGCAATAATGAGGGAGATTTTTTAGTATAAAATATAATAAAATAGATTTAAGATTTTCTAGCAAAATATAATTAATTAATTTTGCGAACGAGAAAGGGCGGCCTTCAACGCTGCATTGTGTTAACAGCTCTATACATACATATATCATACATTTAAAAGATGGCAGTGGATGACGTTACGGTGTTTAATCGCGGGCGTCGCCTTTCATTTGAAATTTCAATAACTTTCAATAACTTTCTAAAATACTTATTAAAATATATTTAAAACTGAATTAGACGTCAATAAAGTATATTGTTATACGAATCCATACCATATTAAAGCATAAAAGACGTCACATAAACCGATTAACTTACCGATTACCCATTAAATTACCGGTAAATTAAAGTGAGATGTAAATGTCTAACCTGTGTCGGCAAAACGACGAGGGCAACTCCGATCATTATGACCATGAAGAGTTGGGATGGCCATATATCGGGCACGAAGTCCCCATAGCCCACGGTGGAGAATGTTACCACGACAAAATAAGTGGCCTGGAACAGGTTGAGGTGACGGTGGCCGGCGCGTTGAAAATGTTGAATCCCGCAAACGCTGACAAAAAATGTATATTAATATTGGTTTATCAAATTAAATAATCAATTTATTACTGCACAAACTGGCAACTGTAAACGCGACTAGTGATAGGTTCGATTCCCGTTCGAGGAAACCGAATATTTAATATTCATTGCTTCGCTCTGGTAAGGAGGCAAGGCTTCCAGAGGTCGGCATAAAGTGTTCCTCACAAACGTGTCTTAATGGGAACGCAGTGTCTTAACACTAGGTTTCCAGATTCTCTTTGCCTACCCGGCTAAGTGCGGGGTACAGCGTGAAACTAAAAATAAAATTTTATTTAAATATTAACGGACGAATAATATGGTTTGTTAAAAAATCTGTTAGTTTCGAACAATGTCTAAAAGTGAAATCCGTATAAAAAAAATAGAGCTTTTATAAAAAAATGCAATCTTGCTGTAATGTATGAGCGAATATAAAATTTCAATGGAAACATATTGCCGTATACATTTATAGACATAATTTGATTCTTAAACAAATTCGTGAAAATGAAAATGTTTTACTCGATATAGGTAAAAGCTTCAAAGTGGTAGAGAAAATCTTGAAAGGTGTAAATTAGGAGGGCATGTTGATGTGAACATGGTTCCGATTATTTTCGCGGAAAATGTATTTTTTATTTAAATTTTGGAACGCCAAGTGAGCCTGATTTCTGATTTCTATTGTTTGTCGTGGATACCTGTTAGCTGTGAGTTTTACTTACCTTGTAAATACTAGACAAAGCAAGGTGACGCACAATATCATGAGTTGTTGCGATAGTGCCGATTGTGACTTTTGCATTGCGCGGTGCAAATCGTTCTGTAACAACAATGTAGAGTTAAATGTAAAGAAATATTTGCAAATTTATAAATAAAGTATAATATAGTTAGTTATATTAATTTTAATACTTACAAACATGTTCTCCAGTGACCTCTTGGCAAGCCAGCAATTTAAAAATACAGGTATAAATAAGTTGCGAAGAGGCGGAAATGGTATCTGAAAAAAAAATATAATATAGGTATGTAGCTAATAAATAAATATTTGATTTTTTTCAGCTTCACGTTTTATCTTGCATACAGCAGGGTAGGCAGAGGGAACCTAGTGTTAAGACAATAAACTTTCGAAGCATTGGGTGTTGAGTGGCGGAACTCAACGCCGGGCTTTTGTTTTGGCATGATGCCAATAATATGCCCTGATAAAAGCAAAAGGGCAAAGAAATGAAGATATTAATAAATGGTAATCGAACCCACCACCACCGTTGCATTTCAGTCACTCGCTCAATGTTATCGGCCTTAATGTTTTCTTTATAATAATATTAATGAAAAGAGTAATTTTATTTATAAGAATATATTTTACTTCTATTCATTATTAACAATCTGACAAGTTTATTTGTGCCTTATGAACATAAGTACATACTCTAGTGGTAGCAGCCATACATACTTTAAAATGAATCTAGAAGAACACTTTTTTTATTATATATTATTACGTATTAACGAGATACTCACAGTCAGCGCGAACGGAACCGTATTCACCATTTCCAATATGAAATGAAACGATAACACCTGTTGCCAAATGTTGCCCTTAAAACAAATTGGACTAATATAACAACTTGAATTGAATAATTTGAGTTTCTTCACAAACTCTTTAATGTATGGAACATTAATATCGAAACAAAAGTTTTGGTTTTTTAGAACAATTAATATTTTTATATCAACTGCAATCTCAAAATATGGTATACTTTGTTAAAATATTACTGTATATTATATACTTCACAGACAACTTCCTTATAGGACAGGCAGAGAAGCACCAACATCGCCTACGGTCACCGCAAAATTAAGTTTTTTTTTGTTTTTATCAACTTTTTATTCATGTGAAGTTCCGAGAGCGTGCTTTTAACGTATTTTACAGTATTATCGTCAATTAAGATTTCTCATTTTTCTTTAAACCCAACGTCTCGCTGATATTAGATTGATTATTATAATTACTAACTAATATTATAGTTAATAGACAGTTTTATTATTTTTTACCTTGTAGCCGAGGTAAACAAGCAAAATTGCTTCTGCTAAAGAAATCATAGCAAGAACCACTTGGACACCCCATAGGTACAGCGGTCGGTTTACCCATATTATTCCGTCCCAATTAATTATAGGGTGTTCCTGGAATTCTTCTTCAGTAAGATTAGCAGAATACTCAAATTCACTTTTATTTCCTGGTCTACATCCATAACTGAAATTATTATTTTATTTAAAATTAAAATTATATCTATCGCATACAACATATATATATTGAGTTTATAATTTGTGCATATTTCAATCTATTTTGCAGTCTGGCATCATTTTATCAAAATACATAACATAAAAGCGAAAATAACAAAATACTTTCACAAAACGATCAGGTCCTGAGGTGAAAGAGTCTCAATTTAAATATTTAGCCCGTAGACGCGTCAAACTCACGACATCCTGCATGGCGATGATATACATATTTTTATTTACTTTTAACGTCATATATGCGAAAAACATTTTAAATGGTATACGAGTTAGTAGCCTCTACTGTGACATAGATATTATACCTTTTTATTTTCAAATTAAAACCTTGAGTGCTAAAACAAACACAACAAGAACGTTACTAAATACGTTAATAAATGCATGTTCGTTGCTAATTGAGTCCATGGAAGGGAAAAGACTCATTCTCTTGAACGCCAAACACATGATTTATTTAGCGAGCTGCGCTTTACTGGTGTTCTAGTTCCACTTAATTTCATATAATGATTATTGACATAAATTTACCTGTAATAATGTGATTTGAGTTGCATTCGTGATAGGTCAATTGAATTTCTTTATATATTATTGCAACGTACATTTCTATCTATATTACTGGACGTATACAGTCATACATACATAAGTACCTTATATTACGAAGATCGATTGACCCTTTTATGAACAAAAAAATACACTTGTGACCTACATATGTAAATGAAATAGTAAAACTGTTGTGAATAGCTTAAAAACGAAATGTATTTTTTTTGTGACTACTTAAAGAAAAAAGAGGTTTATTACCTTTTTTCATTTTAAATAGTAACATTTAACAGTTTACATTTGATTTATATTGTTATATAAGTGGACGTAGTATTAATAGGCGAGTATAAACCTGTATAATATATTAGAACATTTAATTAATCATATATTTTCAATATGTCAATATGATTTTTATTTTAGTGTATTTGACACGCCAATTCGGCACAAGTTACTTTGCCAATTTTCAGTTATCAATTATCATAAGCTATATATATACAGTACTTACCAGCTAGCGGTTATGGGATGTCCGTCAGTACAAACGCGTAAAATGTACAGAAAGCATGCTAGTAGTTTGAAAAATAGATTTACTATCCTAATCCGTAAACCTAGAACAGACAAATATACCTGTAACCATATGCAGTAGTAGCTCATGCACCACGGCCACCATCACGAAACAAAGGTCGTGATTTCATATTCAATTCAATTGAAAAAAAGGTGTAGTCTTTATTTCAAAACCTCCTTATTTTAATATAATACAATACTTATACATATATCTACGATTATACCCTTAAACTATGATGGAAGGGAAATTAATTTGAAGAACACACGCAAATTACTGAGCACGTGTTCTTTGATCTCTGAATGCAAGCAAGAAATTTTAGGAAATTTACATACATTTGAATTTTAATCAAAACTCAGTGAATTATATTGAAGCTTACATGATTATTTTTAAAACGTAAATACGTTTATTACAAAGATTGTTCTATATGTTGTGTATATACGTTTAAGTAGGGAGCGGAGTGTCTTAACACTATACAAAGCCCACCCTGTTACATGTAGTATACAGCGTGAAAAAGAGATATATATATATATATATATATATATATATATATATATATATATCTCTTTTATATATATATATATTTCGAATGCATATTTTTATTTAATGATAACAGATGGTAACTAGAAACTCTATAGACAGTAGAAGAAATAATAGTGTTTACCGATAGCTCCTATATTAAACGGTTTAATTTGGTAAGTGACTCGCTGTCGTGTCTGCTTGGTGAGACAATTACTCGGTTTTGAAGGGAAACTTATGTAGAACTGGTATTGAGATTAAAGTTTTATATTACTTTCGTGATAAGGACTTACATTGTCATTACAAACTTTATATGTATTTAAGTTGATTTAAAAAAGATTAGTTTATACTTAGAAATACAAATTAATTTTCCGAAATTATTAATTTTGCTTAATTTGGCATTTAGCAACGGGTACTATATGTATAACGGGTATAACGGGTACATATATTTTAATTTACCTTTACTTTTTTCAAAAATGATATGATAAATAAAAAAAAAATTCAGAGCTACTTACTCGAACGTTGATTCTTTATAAAATATAATTGCAGTCTTTCTTTGAATGTATTTTCGTTTACATAATATTCCACTCGCACTCTGAAACAAAGAAACAAAAGCTTATAAAAACTCAATTGACTATACTTATGTAAATTGTGACATCAATAAAATAAATGTTGTTGTATATAACAGTTTATTTATTAAGTTTATTTACAATAATGTTTCATTTTATTTATTAAAGCAAGAGCAGTATAATATGTTATTTATATTAACGCTGTAGCTGTAAAATTATTACAAATATTACAAATTAGATACAATTCACTAGCGTCAAATAAAGTTGATCGGAAAAATTACACCCGGTCCAAAAAGTAATTTTGAAATAACAATTCAATATAGGTTGTCTGCGTCCCTTTTTTTATAAGGGCATTGTGACCTTTTTGTTATTTAAAAATGATGGCATGTTCTAAATTTGAATTGTAAAAATGATATGATGACATTTTTATTTTATTGTTGACATTTTTTTACTTGTATTAGGTAAATGGCTAAAATTGATTTAAATAAATTCTATATATTGTAATATAGTTCAATACCTTTTCAAACATATACCTGTGTCTAAAATATAATAAAATTAAATTTATCCTAGTATATCTTAGTTTAGATATTTGGAATTATATATACTTTATGATGTAATTAATTATCAATATTTATATGGAGCTTTTCAAATATGACTATATCTATTCCATGCAAGCATTTGATACGCGCGTTAACCGTTTGTTAAAATAAATTATTAATATTAATATTTGAGCAATCCTATAAAAAAATCAGGGCTAAAGTAAAAAAGCGGTTGTTTCTTTGTAAATAAATAAAAGAGTTGTGAATTTTGTATGACAATCGTTACTTTTGCACAAAGCATACAAAGGAAGGGGACAACTCGCTATTGGTACACATCTAACCTACTTACTTCTATTAATATTATATTAGTATGTACCTATAAGTAGGCTAATTAATTCAATCGCATCGATCGAATGTTGTTTACTAATGTGTCTTTTGAATCAAACTGAAATATATACTTTTGACATGGTAGGTATAAGTAAAATGTTATAACAAATTTTAAAAATTTTATGCTTATTAGCCTATAGGTAATAGTGTGGGTGCGAATCCTACTGAGGGGAATTAAATATTTATTATTTTCATTTCCTGACTCTAGTAACATAGCATAGCGCGACTTGAGCTCCGCTACTCAACACACAATGCTATGAGATTTTGGCGGAAAGTGGGGAATGGAAGTGTCATAATGGGAACAGAATGTCTTTACACTAGGTTCCCTGGCTCACTCTGTTTATCCTGCTAAGTGCGAAGTATAGCGAATAATGAAGATAAAAAAAAATATGATATTAACGTCAACCTAACCTAGTGACCTGTTCAACTAAGGAAGATGTTCTGTTTAACTTTTATTAAAAGCGAGCTTCATTAAAGCCTCGAGATTTCATTTAAACTTTTAGTTTATTTTAAAATATCTATAAGCAATTACTAGTATTAATCGAGTTATAATTTATCGAAAATAATATTAACAAATATTTAGAATTGTATAAAGATTTGATTTTAGAACATTTTAACTTAGCGGCACAATTTTTCTTTTACAAAAAGTACTATAGTTTACATAATTATGTCGTTAATATATATTTTTGTATACCGATATAAATACACTTTGCCTTACGTGAAAACTAGGCCTCCTCTTTTGTCTTTTAAATCAATATCAATATTAACAAATTGCACGCAGTGGACTTATTTTATTTTTTGTAATGGCAAGTTTATATGTATATAAGCTTATGGATATGAATAATAAATTAAGTTTGTGGGGTTAGAGGCACCGTGGGTGATTTTTTTATGTCTTTAATCATTTTAGATTACGCTGTATCCCACAAGCAGCAAAGTAGCAGAAGGAACTTGAGACACTAGTGTTAAAACTCTTCGTTACCATCGGCATTCCTATCCAGGCAAACTTAACGCCGCAAATGCCACTACTGTTTATGTATTATAAAATATGTTTATGTATTATATAATATTACATTATCATTTAAATTATTTAAACTTAATTTTTAAAGTGAATGTTTAGAATACAGTAGGTAATTATAGTACAAAGGATTTGTGGAGTATAACCTCACGGAAACATTACATTTAACTTAGCAGCAGGGAGCTTCATATATACGATTTTCGTGCAGATGGACCATAAGTAACACACTGGGGAGTATTCTTCATCATAACAAGTTTCTATTTAAAGATATCATCTTATAGCGGTTGGAAAACTCATTATAGTTGGTCATGGCCAAGATTCATGGGTGGTATTAAAATTTTTGTAAAGTTGATTTTACATTAATTTGACAAAAAAAAATCACAAAAGCATCAGATCATTAAGTTAGAGGTCATAGTATTAATTTCTGTTGTTGTTGTGTTATGTCTATAGATATAGAGTAATATATTTTCTTGCCCAATATAATTATAGGTACATGACGCATTCTTAGAAGAAAAATATACTTTTTGTTCTCAAAATAATCATAATGAAATATAAGAAGTGATAAGAAACGCTCTCCTCGATGATATTTTGGCAAAGGGAAGGTTATTAAAAACAAGCTTTCATATCAAATTATTATTATATATTAGGTGAGTTGTATTTAAAAATATAATCCGTAATTTTGTTGCAAATTTGGATTAACAACAATATTGATTATATGAAATTTCATTGTGATCAAACTGAAGTCGTTATTCAAATTTCAGCTCAATCGGACTCTGGGAAGTGGGTCAAAGTAAGCTTGCAAAATTTCACATACACTAACACAAATACCGACACGACAAGTCAAATAAAAGCTCATAATAACCACGTAGTCTCTATAAAGGGAGTGTGCAAAATAATATCAGAATATAAATTTAGATATAAATCTAGGTTAACTGTCAAAACCTTAAAATCAGGTGCTTTTACATTTTCCACACCAGGCAAATGAAATATCAGCCATAGCACTCTCTCTATAGATCCTTGATGTCCGAAGATCGGAGTTAGGGTGGGATGGGGGATTCTAGATGTAGTGGGTGAGCGACCTTTGGACACTGCCATGGTACACAACATATATCTTTTACAAAGCATAAGAAGCTAGAAGGTAGCTTTGCATAGGCAATGTAGATGTATCTAAATCGAAGCATAAATTAGGTCAGCGTAAATATATATTCAACTTTTGAAGGGGCAGTAGGTTTTCTATTTATAGGAGAATTAGTATCGATATTAATTGCATCGACTACATCGGATCAAATAATGGATAACATATAAGTATCTAATAGTATATTTTTTAAAGTGTATAAGGCGTAATGGGAGATGACTTAATGCCCACGTCAAACGTCAACATTGATATCGTGCCGGCTACAAACTTTATTCAAGATCCAAGGGTTACGAAAATCAGTTTTTTTGGTAAATATTTTAACCTACCTCTTGGAGGTGGTACATGTTATTGTTTATCGACTATTTTCCAATTATCTTCAAAATCTGTCTTGCCATTTTTGTAATATTGACGATTGACCGAAGCTTTGTCTATTTTAAAATATTAGTAAGTAAATATTTTTTTATTGCGAGTTATAATAGAAAATTTGGTAATCAACTGATGGAACATAAAATAAATGTTAAAAAAATATATATCTTAGATTATATTTTTCTAGTGAACTATCACAAATCTACAATTGTCAATATTAAGGAATGGGTGTATAATTCATGTAAATATAGATTAATTTATATTGGTTATTACAACAGTTTCATGTAAGCAGACCCACTCTTAACCAAACGAGAGCTTTGCATATGCTTTAGTATCTAGTATACTCTATATATACTTAAGTGTCTATCGTATGGTTGAGAGCACTAACGCACGCTTATTTTTATCTCGATCGCCTAATCCAATCTTGCTCCGGGTCATAAATGCGGTCAAACTCACGTAAAGAGGCAGTACCAATAAAGTATCATCTAATACACTATGTATTGCTGATATATCGGTATTTATCGGTATTAAGAATAAAATAATATAATTTTCATAATTATGTTTTTATAAATTTACTATTTTTAGAACATCAGTTTTCGATATTGTTGAAATTAAACAAGCGAGGTCTAGTGTCGAATGTAAGTACCTAAATATTATCATGCCGCTCCATTACACGGATGAAGGGTATTATGTTAATATTTACCTATACATCTATTTTTTGAGGCCAGTCGTGGTGCAGGGGCACAAAGTGTGACTGTAAAACCGACTGATTGTGGGTTCGATCCCCACTCGAGGAGATGAAATACGAATTTAAATTTATATTTCCATTTCTTCGCTCTGGTGTCGACTCAAAGAGCGGCGTTTAGTCCTGCCACTCAACACGCAATGCATCCAGAAATCGGCAGATAGTGGAAAACGGAGTGTTATAACACTAAGTTCCCTCTGTCTACCCTGCTGTGTGCGGGATACAGCGTGAAGCTGATTTATTTTATTTTTTCCGAGAGTAACACGTCAGAAATAAATGTAAATAAATTTCCGTTATCATACTTACATATGTTAAATATTAATATCAACATCAAACAAGCCTGTTCTCTATTGTATGTTAATATCTATGTATATATTATAAACACTCAATTACGTTCCCACGCTGTGTTCCGTCACTTCTCTTTTGATAAAGTAATTTTGACGTGTATTGAACTCGATGCTAATATGATTAGCTGTATAATGGTCCGAAAATTTAATATTATAAGATAATCATATACAATTCTATTTTCTATCTATCCTATAAATTAATTAAGATTTTAATACTATTGCAATGTAGTTATTTCTTATCGAGAGAAAGATTTAGTAACTTTTTGTACTTGATCTGTTTGACTTCGTTAAACGATTCTATATAAAATTAAGAAGCAAGTTAAATTTTCATCTGTTGTTTAATTGACTTTTATATATTCGCTCTGGTGTTGAGGCAAAGCGCAGTGCTGAGTTCCATCACTCGACACGCAATGCCTCTAGAACTCAAAGGAAAGTGGGAAATAGAGTGAATTAACACTAGGTTCCCTCTGCCTACCCTGCTGTGTGCGGGATACAGCGTGGAGCTGATTTTTTCATTTTTTAATTATTAAATATTTGAAGTTATTTTAAGTTAAAGTGATGTTATTTGGGTAAAATTAATAGGAAGTTCTGTAGTTTTACATTTTAAACTTTTCTATATCTTAATGAGTGTAAAAGAATAAACAATTTATATACTATTTACCAATTGGTTGAAGTAATAGCTAATTTCAATTAAATATCTTTTTATTTAAGTTTAATTGATTATTCACTAGAATCGACGAAACTTTTAATTGGATATCGAAACGATATAGACTTTAACGAAAGTTCAATAAAATTGAATGTTGACTGATGTGTAATTTCTACAACATGGAATCGAGGGTGAGTTAGAAGTTACTGTTTTCTGTTCGTTGATATGTTCCTCCTTCATTGCTAATTACGGATAAGATTTAGTTTGTATGCATGTATGTAGAAGAGGCAGAGGGGTTTTGAAACAGAGGTAATTTGAAACAACACGGATTTCCGGAAATTAAAAACCGTTAGCAATTTGGCAATCCCAAAAAATGCTGGCACTGGCAGCTGGCACACATAGCACACGAAAATGTTAACAAAAACATTGCAGTGAGCGTGCGTTTGCGTCATTTTAAGTTCAATGCCGCAAAAAGTAAATATTACATTTTTTTTCTAAATTAAAGAATGGAAACAAAACTAAGAAAATAGTATTATTTACTGTTTCGAATTCTATTCAAACTTGATGTTTGCCTGGAAAAAAAATACAAAATAATGTAGAAAATACAAGAATTGAAATCATAAAGCTTTACACTGGCGGCGAACTTTGTTATATTTGTTACTACCGTTTATCAGAAAATAAATGTTCAATTTAATGATCCCTTTATAGTTTACTAGTCCTAATCGTTACGTTAGTGAGACTAATATTAAAATTACAAGGAAAAGGGAAAAATGAGGGTAAAAAAATAATAGGAAAAGGCTGAACCAATATAATTAATAATATTATATATATTTCTTCCTTTTGCTTGTAATGGTAACAAAACGGAATCTGTTCGTCTGTTACGATTATTTATCTCAAGATCGCGGAGGTATGATATTATAAAATTATAAAATTATCTTCTAATATCTGGATATTAGAAGTTAATTTGGCCCAGACCTGGGTCTGTCCGTTGAAGCCCAGAAGAAATTAAGATTCTTAATGAACGCAATCGTAGTACAAGAACGTTCTTGTATAGTTTTTGTTGTGTTTTAAAAGAAATACACAATGAAATAATCAAACCTACCTTTACCTAAATTTGGTAAAAAAATTAGAACTTACAATAAAGCAAAGTGAATCCATACGCACGCAAACTTAAGTTTGTCAACTTTTATAAGTCACGTTCTTGTTGACCTATAATCTTGAAATTGGTACGGAATCCTCGGTGGACATTATTATTTGTTCACGTTTAGAGTTAAGTTTAACAGCCAAATATTGTATAAATATTGTTCAAGTTACATTCTATGAATATTTGTAAATCGTCTTTCTTATTTTACAATCTTCTTTTCTATCTAAGGATTTTATCTATCAACTCACCTCAGATGTTCAAAAAAAAATATTTTATACGTTTAGCTCCATTTATTGCTACAACCTTATCTCTTCTCTATATATAATAAGAGAGTAAAAATATTTTGTCTGTACACTTAGTAATTTTAACTGAAATAGATAGAGGGACACGAAAAAAGAATAATATAAAGCAAAAATATATTTTATAATTTCTTGTCTGTCTGTAGTATGTATGTCCACATTTTTCTCTAAAAGTACTGAACCGATTTACTTAAAAAAATGTTTTAAGTAGTTAATTTGAGTTAAAAAATTGCTTTGTTTTAACTCAAATTAACTATTAAAGTTTGTTTCATCAAAATCAGTTCATTAGAAAAAAGATATCGTCATTTGAATGAATTTAAAGTATAGATAATGTATATATCATACACATATATAACGAATACATACTACTCTCGGGCCATGAGTACGACTTGAACTTGATCGAAAATGTTGATTATTTATAGCTTATATAAAAATGCCTAATAACCTGCTTTCTATGTATATTCTGTATACCAATTATATATACAATTATTTTTTTATGTTACTAATTTAAAAACTGTACAGGAGCCATTATAAGTTATTTTACAAAGAATATCGTTAATATTTATCCAAAACAATTAATTAATAATTAAGGCTGTTTGTAATATCTTTATTTCTGAAATGAATAATCATGTAATTCAAGCGGGCAAAGCCGCGAGCAGGCCGCTAGTCTTCTAAAAGTGTGTAGGGGTGGTAATGCACAATAATTCATATTATTTATAAATAACATTTATAAGCACGCTATATCAGCGACCTACATTAATTCGCTACGACTACTTTGTGAAGAAATGAACTCCCAATTGATACTAAAATCATAAAAGTACCTATATATTACTTATAGTAATTTATGTATGAAATCTCAAAATTATTTTAAGTTCCCTCGGCCTTCCCTAGTACACATATATTGTTAAATAAAATCAAATCAAATCAGGTTCACGCTGTATTCCGCACATTGCAGGGTAAGCAGAGGGAACTTAGTTTTCCCCACTTTCAGCTGAATTCTGAAGCCGTTGTGTGCATCTCGACACCAGACCGAAGAAATGGAAATATAAATTTAAGTAAATATTTCGTCACCTCGAGTGGGGATCGAACTCACAAGCAGTCGATTTTGCAGTCACATTTGTGCCCATGCGCCACGACTGGCCTCCTGATTGTTATACTCGTTATATATGATGAAACTCTCCATATTTTCTTACTATCTTAGTAGCAACTAATATCTGTCACGCAATAAGAGGAAGGTTGAATGAATGTCTTGTCAATCATTAATTTCTAATAATAGTCACAGGAATAGTCACTTGTTCGATGACGTAAGTATGTATATATTATATACTACTACTATCTCGTTTATCGATTTTGACAAGGACCCTAAGTTATTTCATTGAGATATAGGTATAAATGACGTGACCAGACGTCCCGTTTTGAACGGGACTGTCCCGTTTTTCGCTTGTGTGTCCCGGTGTACCGAAACACGTCACCGGGACGGGGATTTCACGTTTTTTATTATCACAGGACGGGATTTTCGAAAGGCAGTTAAATGGAATTATCCACACAAATTACTTATTACAGTGTCAATTATACTTAAAAAAACAACGCAAGCAGCTTTCTAAAAAAACAACGATACCAACACAAAAGAAACAAAAACCACTCTAAAATGTCCCGTTTTGAGCCGAACGAAGAATGGTCATTTTACACTTTAGGTATAAACGATATGTGTATTACGTTATATCCTCTTGGGATCGATCTCCGAACAACTTTGTGGTAACAATTAAATCGTAAAATTAGATATTTACTTTGTAGACTCTGGATGTCTTAATCTGGTAAATGTAAACAATTTTTATTTAGTTTACAAACTTAAGTATAAAATGTTCAAGACAATATGATATTCTCAGCAATACACTACAGAAGTTACTATGCTGTACCGACAAAAAAAAACATTATAGGCTTAAATTATAATGTTAGTCAAATATTTTTTACATATTATTTTTATCTCGAGATTGTACTTTTTCTTCTATCCTTACTTTTGTATTGTGAACATATTATGTTTTAAATCGACGTACTTGTTGAGCAACTATAAACATTAAACTGCGATGTGTTTGTTTTTTTTTTGTTTTCAAGGGTGTAATAGTGGCATTCACTGTGGGTTGCGTGTGCGGTCGTCATACCCATGGGGCATTGATATTAATTATGACGATTAAACACAAAGTTAATTTTCTATAGTGTTAAACATGATACAGGGATGGGCACCGCAGTATGGACACTCAAATTCTGAGTTAGTAAACAAAATCGCTGCATTCACGATAACGCTTATTAGTCACAAAACACAGCATTTTCAAGATTTTTTTTTCGGAAAGGAAAGGATATTTTTAAGGATTTTTCTTATATTTTAGCTTTTTAAATAAAGTATACAAACAGTTTATTTCATATAATGCTATAGCTGACATTTGATCATAAATTTTAGTTCCTTAGCGTTCGACTTTAGTGTAAAAGTAGGATGAAACTGTAAAAAGGTAATGGTGTCTTTACGTTCACCTTATATTTATAGTACTATACTTTTGTAAATTTGAATATTTTTGTCAGAACACAAAAAGAAATTATATTAGATTTCATGTCACGTTCGCGCTGTATTTTGACTTGGGTCCCAATAAATAAGAAAGTATCACGCTAGATAATCGGTCACTCGCCGATATGTTTTCGTTCTATGAAAAGCCTATATTGACGTGTTTTTTTTTGTATAATAAAGATTTCTATGTTCTTAGTTGGTTATTACTTATTGACTGAACTATATATACATATTTTAGTAAATATTGAAAGTAAATTTTGTAAAGAAAATGTTAAAAGTAAATTTTGTAAGAGTAAATGTTAAAAGTAAAATGTTAAATGTAAATGTTTAGGCCTTTCCCAAAATTGTGTTCATAAAAAACAGTTTTGGAAGCGGATAGTATTTTTGAGATACGAGCCTATAATCAACGGTGCATATAGGTGGTATTTATTTATTTAAACACGGTTGAATGTTGTACGAACGCTAACTACATCACGTCCGTCTATCAATCATAATTGATGTTGCCACTGACTCCAACCTGTCATAGTTGTTTTATATATATTCTAATAATTAATTAATTAGAGGCCATTTGTGGCGCAGGAGCACAAAGTATGACTGTAAACCGACTAGTTGTGGGTACGATTCCCACTCGAGGAGATGAAATATTTACTTAAATTTATATTTCCATTTCTTCGCTCTGGTGTCTAGGCAATGCGCGGCGTTGAATTCTCCCACTCAACACGCAATGCTTCCAGAATTCGGCAGAACGTGCGGAACGGAGTGTTTGAACACTACATTCTCTCAGCCTACCTGCTGTGTGCGGGACACAGCGTGCATAACTAATAATATAATATGATATATAATATAATAATAATAAAATACTTGACAACATCATCTTAGTGATTATCTGTTGAACAAAAAAGTCAACATCGACTTCATAATTTAATTTGTGTAGTTAACAAATTATTTTGCAGATTGCAATAAAACACTTAAACCTAAACATTTTTTTTATTATTCTTATACAAAAATAATATAATGTAGCGTTCAATAACATACAAATTTAATTGTAGCTAGGAGACGTTTTGCAAGTGGTTAAAATTTAATTTAAATTTACAGCGACAAGGCAGTTTCGTAAAAATAAAGTACTCTCATATTCCATAAGTAGGTTCTAATAAATAAATAATAAGCTTCTGTGTTTGGTATTTTTTCGTTGAGTAGTTGTTAATTTAGAAAATTCACTTAGAAATTTCAGTAGTAGAATCTTTAACAAATATAAATAGAAATAACATGATAATATTATTTGTTATTAATTCACATAATATGTACGCATAATAATTAAATATATAAGATTAAAAAAAAATAACTAACCAACATGAAAATTATAATATATTTATTATCTGTCCTATATAACATTTTAAAAAAGTTACCAAAAGAAAGGAAATTCGTATAGCATATAATGAATGACGAAATGCTATACGTAAATGTTACCATTCAAAATATTACCTTGGTATTCTGTCGTAGCTGTCCCATCCCGTCAAACAATTGTAGGAACTGTATCTGCTTACCGCCGCCATAATATCTATGTATATACAACTAGAATGTCACAGCGTCCGTCCGTAGTGCGTGCGCTAGCATGAACTAGGCTGTTTCTATTAACTTGTTAACAAATATAAAAAGTTTATAAATTAATATTTGAACGCAATAGACATTTAATTGAATTAAATTTTAATTACTAATGGTGCCTAGCCTTTGCAAACTGCTTAAGCTGCCAATACATAATTTAGTCATTCATATTTTTTTCATAGCCATTCAAAATTATAAATGTTATTTACTATTTTTATTACAAAAGAGAGTTTCATATTAAGTAATGAGTTTTGGTTATAGTATGAACTATGAATGCATGAACGGTGTTTATTAAAAAAATGTCACATTTACGATTTACCAGCACAGCTAAAATACAGAGTATGCGCTTCTAGTTCTATTCCAACAATACATGTTTATTTCGTTCGATTCTTTAACTCTAATTTAATTTTGAACTCACATATTAATATGTTTTATAGGATTAGTCATACGAATTTTAACTCCCTAAGTTAAGTAATTAATTGTTTAGGTAAAAAATATAATTACACCTTACGAATTCCAATTTGACTTTAATACGAAATGAGTAACTAATTATGGTTAATTAACAAAATTAAAATATAGTTGATGACTTATGTTATTTCAATTTTAACATAAGTTTCCTTTTGATGTAACATAAATTAGTAATTACGTGATAAAAACAATATTATTAGATACCAAACCGAATCAGTTGCTTGTACTAGACGCAAGAGCAGCTTATCTTTCAGGTCTTTGAATAGTTATATATGATCGAACTCACTAGATGGTTCGTAAACAGTACAATAATAAGGAAATGCAAATTGATATCAACAATTGAGTCAAAGCTTTACGAAGCGCGACGCGGACGGGCAGGCAGGCACCGCCACGCCGGACTGTGTTCGACTGAGTGGCCCCGGGCCCGTCGCCTCTCCTGCCGCGCCCGCTAGTCGCCATCGCCACAGCGCTACAGCGCTACAGCGCTACGTTACCAACGAACTGAAGCTACGAACATTTCCGCGTCACTTTTTTATAGTAGGAGAGACGTTATAATTCTAATTATTTCAATTTAAACTAAATAAAAAAGACTTTTTTTCATTTTTAAAAACATATTTACATAGGTAGGTATAGGTATATATACCTTTCAATTTAGTTATCAATTTTGTTTATGACCTCATCGCATCTTGTCCCATCCCTCGATCCACTATTTATATACTATATAGCCCTCGAAACGTGTTACAAACACAATATAGAGAAGGGAGATCAATCGGGTCTTAACCTCTCTTATGTCCGTAAGCGTCTCATTTTGCCTGAGTAGTTTTTGAACCCACAACCTTGGAGCAAGAAGCTGTTATACGAGTAGATAATATTAATATAATTATTGTTGGCTCAATAGCAAATAATATATATACCGATATAATATATATATTTTCTTTCACAATCATAACACATACTACGTTAAATTTCATTTCAAATTATTATATAATATATTCATGGTGATTACCAAACATTTGAAGTAGTAAGATAAAAAGAACGCCAAAATATATTTTGAAGCTACTACGATCAAAACTTGTAGAGCTGTTAAAGTAGTATTAGATAATATATGTATAAAATATCTGTCTGTATGACCACCTGTAGAAAGTTAGAGTGAATTTTATACTTAATAAATATCCAACCAGTTGTACCTGTAACCCCAAAGCTGCCAACTATATTTTAGCATCTGCCAAGCTATTTAGCTTTATATGGAGAGAATGCCAAACTTTTGGCATCTTTTAATATTGTCATGCCCAGAAATAATAGTTTTATTTTAACATAAAACTTATCAGTATTAAAAATAATTATTCAACATAACATGTTAGATAGTTAAATTTCTAGCATAATAAATAAATAAATCAGCTTCACGCTGTATCCCGCACACAGCAGGGTAGGCAGAGGGAACCTAGTGTTTTTAGACACTCCGTTCCCCACTTTCTGCCGAATTCTGGAGGCATTGCGTGTTGAGTGGCATAACTCAACGCCGCGCTTATCTAGCATAATGCAAGCATCTATATTCGCATTAATATAAAATATGGCTATATTCTTAAATAATCACAATAACTCAAAATTTAAGTTTGAAATTACTATCATAAAATTAACAAAAACATGAAATATTGAATTATATACAAGACCGCTATTATTATACAACATAATTTTACGATATTTTGCAACACTACAAAATTAGAAAAAAACTGCTTAGATAAGTTGATGAAAGCAGAATTTACAATTTATAGATGATGTTATTTAGGCCCATTGAAGATATTTAGAATTGATAAACCTGAAGAGTTTCCCAAACAGTGTTTTGTTTCCGTAAAAGCACTTTGATAAATTAAAGATTTGAAAAACGTAATGCAATCTCTTTGACTTAGCTTGATTACGAACGGTCTACACATAATGTGATAAAATGGATGCATAAAAAATATTTTAAAATGTTACTTTTAATGGTATAAATATTTTTATATGTTCATTGACAAATAGTTCTTTTTATAAATAAGCAAGTCGTGGTACTTGCACTATTTTACATTAGTTTACAACACAAACGTGTGACTGTAAACGCGACAGGTTGTGGGTTCATTTCCCACGTGGGAATGTTATATTTAATATTTCCATTTTTTCGTTTTGGCGTTGAGGCAAAGCGCGGCGTTGAGTCCCGCCACACAAACACGCATTGCCTCCAGAATCCCCTGCTTATCGCGCTACATGCAGGATACAGCGAGAAACAGAAAAAGAATTTGTTTTTTTATGGAAAAAAAAGATAAACGAGTGTACGGGTCACCTGATGGTAAGTAATCAGGTGGTTTTGTGGTTATCGTTAAAACTCAACATAATTCAGATGTATGTGGCAATTTTTTATCTCTCAATTCGATACGACTGTTAGATGAATTTTCAACAATATTTTCATTTGTCGGCTTTGTAAATTATATATATCATTTAAGTTAATGTCAATGAAGCATCGTGTCAAAAATATTATATACAGTTTACACTAACAGTTGGCGTGTAGTGTTGAGTAGGGTAGGTACGTCTAAGATCGCCATACACAACATCATATCGTACGCTATCGACGCCTTAGCAAGACATACAAAAGGATGCATCTACTACACTGACGCCGAGGAAAACGCTATCGGCAAGTTCATTCGCCGGGTTCGAACGAAGGTTCCGTGACTGATATAGTGGAATACACCATAAGAATGGCTATTTCGTATAAATATGAGGCGACAAAAATATTAAAGGTCAGTCGTGGCGCAGTGGTACAAAGTGTGACTGTAAAACCGACTAGTTGTGGGTTCGATCCCCATTCGAGGAGATGAAATATTTACTTAAATTTATATTTTCATTTCTTCGCTTTGGTGTCGAGGCAAAGCGCGGCTCTGAGTTCTGCCACTCAACACGCAATGCCTCCAAAATTCGGCAGAAAGTGGGGAACGAAGTGTCTTAACACTAGGTTCCCTCTGGGGTAGGCACCCTGCTGTGTGCGTGATATAGCGTGAAGCTAATTTAATTTATTTTTTTAAAAATATTATGTAACCAATTACCTAAGCGAAGAGAAAAAAAATCCTCATCTATACACTCATTTCCATATTTTAATAATTATGTCAGCGCGAAAGCCAATTTTAGTAATGTTGCAGCATCGCCATCTATGAAATAGTACTTGAACCAGAAATGGTGCGGAAAACTGATGAATTATTGGGTATTTCCCGATTAGAAATAGACAACACTGAAAGCATGAATACGAATGTTATTTATTTGGAAATATACCAGACCGGTAGTTGATGGATTCGGGTGTTATTTCTAGACGCCTCTCCAGTCCGGTCTATTTATAAGGAATGCAAAAACAACGCGGAATTACCCTGACGATTAGTGCAGTGTTAATTATTAAGTGAAATCAGTGCTTAATAAATGTAGCGCGGTATAAGTATTTGTGAAAATAGTTTTGAAAAGTGTTAAGTATTGTTTGTGCGTAACGAAAAAGTTACGAACGTAATGATATTTAGTGATTAGATAGTTAATTCCTTTAATATATCAAAATATACCTGTAATAAAACTAAGAAGGGATTTTGTATGTTGAATATTACCTAAAAATACTTCTGGGGATATTTATACAAGTAACAGAAACTAAAGACATAGTTTTTGATATTTTTATCTATAGTTTGCCTTTCATGCAAAAAGTGTAAGATGAATTTTGATGATTTTTGTAACATATCTATTAGTCTTCGACAAGCCAATATAGGCTATAATTTATTTTCAAGGTCCGAATATTTGATATGAAACACTACCCGAGGAACAACAGGCCCTCAGGTAGGATTAGGGTTATACATTAAGTAATAAGAGATATCAATATGGCGCCTTAGAAAAAAATCGTCAACATGATGAGCACTGTTGATATTACAGAAGTTCGACATTCCAAATCACTGTACACTTTTAAAAAGCGTCTAAAAGAGTACTTATTTAAAATAGAATAGTAGTTTATCCTTATCTACTTAATATTATGTAAATATTTTACTCACGTTTAAGTATATATATGTATATATATAAGTATATATTGTTTTAAATATATGTATGTGTGTATGTATGTATGTGTATTGAATATAAACACTAAACATATTTTAAGTAAGTGTATTCTATATTATTGATTTATATTATTATATATTATATATTTAATTCCACCATATAAAATTTGCACCGTGACGTTGTCGCCCTTTTCTTAAAGCAATAAGACCGCCTTTGCATACATGTTATTTTTTCTTGTTTATGTGTTGTTAATTTTTTTTTGTTTATATTTCTTTGTGTGCAATAAAGTTTATTGTATTGTATTGTATTGTAATTCTTTTGGCACTACTTACAACTGATGGCTAATCTGAAACGCTACGCTGCGTAAACGGTTAAGATACGTAAATATTATATATGGCATAATTGTCCCAGTTTAAAAGTCTAAATAAAGGTCGGCGGCAGCATATGACAAGTTGTTAAGAATTAACCGCGGTAACTATTTTAGTTTAACTTATTACAAAAAAATAAAAAGACGTTTCAGAAACTATTTTATAGAAAACATTTAAATAACTAAATATTTTGGATACGTTGTCCGCTTTACCAAATTTGCCTTTTAAATATTAATAAAATTGATATTTTTTAATAAATCTCCGTTAATATATACACAAGCAACATCGGAGCACTCAGCTCCATGATCGTTACAACGCTCAAGTAACTACTCATTTAACATCTTCGGCTCTCCTACTAGAGAAAGGTAATCTTGAATCTGTGATCTATTAATAAGTCTCGTTAGTTTCACGCTTAGTACTTATTTACAAAACGTATAAAAATTTGAACGTAGCGCAACTTGAACCCGGGTCTCCTGGAAACGGTATAACACTTTATAATAATTTAAAAATGTTAAAAATATTAAATAAATAGCATTCTCTCTCGCCAGTCGATAATTCTTAGAAAAAGAAGAAGATAAAGAAATTTGTAAAAATCTTCTTACAGAGATGCTAACATAAATAAATTGTAACAAGCGTATAAAAATTTCGATGTAGCTTGATGAGAACGTATTGCTTAGTGGTCACGAGCGCCTGGTTGGTATCCAGAAGGCGCAGGTTCGAGTCCCGCTACGTTAAAATTTGTATATGTTTTCTAAATAAGTATTTTTCCTTCGTAAGTGTGGAATAATACTCTATAAAATGTTAAAAATATTTGCGGTTAGTGTCGGCTCTCCAATTTTCACCGGTTTCTGGAGGCATTGCGAGTTGAGTGGCGGAACTCTTAATTTCATTTTCTCGAGTGAGAATCAAAGAGAGAGAGGCTCTTGAACCGGGCAACGGCATCAGGGCGTTGGCCCTCTGGCCGTGATTTTCTTACGGCTCTTATTAATATGGGTGCGTCTTCAGGTGGGCATATACCCCCGGAGGGAGTGTGCCTGCTTTGAGGGGCAGGAACACAAGAGAAATTGGTGAAATATCAAGGGACCCCTCCCTTAAGAGGATAAGCGAAATGCCACCTGGGCGGTCAGCTCAGCCGGGTGAGACCCTTGGTTGCCCGGGGGAGGCCCAGCTTAAGCGACCAGCTACCGAAAGAGAATCCAACCGAAACCTGTCGCGTTTATAGTCACATGCTTGTGCCACCACGCCACGACTCGCCTCAATAACTTATACGTATATCAATTAACTTAAACATTTAAAAAGCAAAAGCAAAAACCAAATTTAAAAGTTATTAGTAGGATGTGTGTAATAACGTAAAATTATCCTTGCGTGTATTAACTATATCAGTTTTTATAGAAAACAGATTATTATCAACCCGTTACGTTGTATTAAAATAATTATTTTATACACCAATTTGATGAAAAAAAAAAATGGTATTGTATAATAAAAAACCTGTATTTAAATGTATACAGTATATTAATAATAAAGAAATTGATTTCACTTTTTAAAATAATTTATTATTTCATGAAAATTATCTTAATGAGCAAGAAAGCGCACAGTATTCTAGTAATTTTTATTTTTTCTAGTAATTTAAAAAAATGTGAATACCAATATGCTTACAATATGTAAACTTGCTCTTGTAAATTGTAAGTACATTTCCGAGTTTCCAGTAAGGCTCGTAATTAGTTGCAATTATATCGGTCATTAACCCCAATTTGTTTGGAACAATACCTACTAAATAACATAATAGTCCCATGGAGTAACAGAAAGTGCAGCAATAATTCAAAAGTTTATTAAAATTATCTTCACGCTGTATCCAGCACAAAGCCGGTTAAGCAAAGGGAACCTGGGAGCATAGTGTCAATACACTCCGAACCCCAAAGGTAATATGGTATTAATCAGCTTCACGCTGTATCCCGCACACAGCAGGGTAGGCAGAGGGAACCTAGTGTTAAGACACTCCGTTCCCCACTTTCTGCCGAATTCTGGAGGCATTGCGTCTTGAGTGGCAGAACTCAACGCCGCGCTTAACCTTGACACCAGAGCGAAGAAATGGAAATATAAATTTATATATATATATAAATATATAAGTAAATATTTCATCTCCTCGAGCGGGGATCGAACCCACAACCAGTCGGTTTTACAGTCACACTTCGTGCCGCTGCGCCACGACTGGCCTCTAATAATATGGTATTTTTTTTAGTAATACTGGATTGCAGAACGTACCGCGAATTTGAATGCCATTTACTATTTAATTCTGTATTGTTTGAAAAAAATACGATTACAAGGAGAACAATGGACTAGTTATTCATACGAATATTCAAAATAAAGCGTATACACAATAGTGTTATTGGAGCTTACACCAACGTACTTCATAAAGGTGAAGTGGTGGTTATCCCAATTAGGTTGATATAAATATTAATGTTTATATGAACGAGGCGTTGTTTTCAATTTAAATACAGTACAATATGGTGCTAGATAGATTTGTGAAAATTGTGGAATTACAAATGTATGACGTTTTCTTGATTTTTACGCATATTTTTTTTCTTTCATCGGTAGACTATAATTCGCTCCGATGTCAAATTCTGGCAGGCTCGTCTCAACTGCCTGCCTGCCAGCCTGTCTTATGACGACTGTCTCTCTGTCTTATGACCTGTCTATAGACAAGTATCTAATGAGATGTTCCAATGGCTGATTTTAAAAAAAAACCCAAATGTATTGGATTCTTTGAACAATGGTAAAATTCAAATTGTGTAGTTTGCTGTTATTGGTATATTCACCACCTTATTATAATGTAAATGAAGCACGCTTTACATATTTGCCTTCCGAGTGAGCTTTAGATTGTATCCATATATTTTGTCATACAATTTATTGCGTTCAGAAAAATATGTCTTATTTTTCAGCTGAATATTTTTATTATAGGTCAAATAAAGTAAGTAAAGCTGAAACCAAAACGATGTATGGAATTGTTGAGGATGCTCATTCTTAATATATTCATATTCTTTTTATTTTTAGCGCTATTAAAAATTGCAACGAGGACTAGCTCGAGAGGGCTGGACTGGAAAATGTGATGGACGTGGCATTATTTTTAGGGACTAAAACTTTACCTTACCGGCTAAAAAAAAGATGTATAGGTGTATATATATTATATAACATTCATCTAAGTAACCACTAACTTTTAAAATTTTTCTTTTAAATGGACTTCTTCTCTGAACTTTTCTTTTTTAAAATATTATTAGAATTACATAATATTTTAAAAAGAAAAGTTCAGAAAAGTAGTACTAATTTTCTCTTTTAAATATGTATTATTGTATTGTGTAACATTATTTATTGTACACCGTACACATACTCTTTCGTGTGTTGTGCATACAACGTAACATTGGCGAAGTGATTATGCGCTCAACTGGCACGCTCGAAGCGCCATAATTAAAGAACTGAACTGACCTGATTATTATTAGAGTCAGATTTTGCTTACAAGTGTAAGAGTAGACTTTCTGAATTTAATTTGTCACCTTCTTTACGATTTTCATCTACTTCTTTTGATAGAAACTACTAGAGCTTTCAGATGTACATTAAAAGAATAATAATTATATTTTTAATATTTCTTACAATCGGAACCTTCAATTTGCTAATAAAAGGGTGCATAGGTCGAACATAATTGTAACAACATACCAGCCTTGAGGTTGTGGGAATAAGCATATTTCGAACAACTGTTCTTCCACTCACAACACACACGGCGACAACAAATTTAATACTTCTGGGACTCACTAATACCAGCTCAACTACTTCATATACTACATGTTTTTCTGTTAGAACATACTATTACATTTTACTATAAAAAATATCTTTTAGCTCGGCTTGGTTTATCGTATCGTATTTTAGAATAGTGCATTTAAACTGTCTTGTTGTAACCGCTTAACTAAGCTAAACGAGTTCTGAATGTATTTATAGCATCAGCAATAGAATACCAATGTGTTTGTTTTTAAATTCAACATCCATCTTGGTTTGCTTTACGGATTTTGAATTTATGATACATTGCAACAAAATATCTTGTTGTAATGATCTTTTTTATTATAGCTATCTTTGCTATCGCCTAGAAAATATTCCTATTAAAATACACATAGTATAACAGCGTTTTTAACAACATGTTATTTCAGTTTACGCCACTGCTGTCATAAATATGTCACAATATTTACTACAGATTCCATTAATTAAATTCCATTTAAATGTTCCACCTATTTTTTGGGACAATGCGAGATGGATGGCAGAACTTGATGGCCATATCTCCGTCGAACCACGTACCACCGTAGCGTCCAAAAAGTTTTTATTTAATGCGATTTTTTTTAAGATTTTATATTGTTGAATATTTTATATCACACATGTACCTACTGCAGAAACGACATTATAAATTAATTTCACCCTATATATTATTCTTGGGTACGAAGCGAATTGTTTAAGTATTTATAGTAATGTTAGAAGCGGTAATAATATAGATAGCATCCACATTCGTTTTAACCCTACAAGGCCTCCAGTGTCATATGTGGGACAACTTATTTTATCGTTCCTGTGGCTCTAACAATACGACCAGCGACCGCGTCCTGACGTATGTTAGAAGAATAAGAGAATTAGCACCAGCATAATGAAAGCCATTTCGTATTTAAGTCGTTACCATTTTTATAATGTGATAGGTATAAAGTTGTAACGTTTGTCGTTTGTTCAAAAATTAATAAATACAAATTAAAATCAAAAAAATAAAATAAAATCAGGCCAGGTCCTGGCGCAGTGGCACGAAGTGTGACTGTAAAACCGACTGGTTGTGGGTTCGATCCCCACTCGAGGAGATGAAATATTTACTTAAATTTATATTTCCATTTCTTCGCTCTGGTGTCGAGGCAAAGCGCGGCGTTGAGTTCTGCCACTCAACACGCAATGCCTCCAGAATTCGGCAGAAAGTGGGGAATGGAGTGTCTTAACACTAGGTTCCCTCTGCCTACCCTGCTGTGTGCGGGATACAGCGTGAAGCTGATTTATTTATTTATTTATACAAATAAAAAAAAAACTAAATGGTTTCGAATCCGAAAAAAAGTCTCGTGAGTCGTAACAAAGTTCAATAGTGAGTTTGTTTGTTGAGTGAGTTGTTTTTTTATATTGCTAAAGTAAATGTATAAGATATTTATATTTTATTGATGTACCATATATGGTACATTAAGCTTTAAGCTAATCAGACCCTCTGACCAAATCCTATGAATAAAATGTAAATCAAATATCCTTAGGAATATCAATAATTTTAAAGTAAACCAGTGGATCGAACTTATCGATAGCGCGGCAGTAACATAACATGTTCAATTTGTATACATACTATTTGGTTTACTTTTGTGATATTTGTTTCACATTTCATGTAGAAGCGAAAAATTTTAGTTAGACTTTTAATTAAAATGTGAAAGTCGTAGAGTAGCTGTATAATGACGAGGTCACGGTAACAAGCGAAACAACCAAAATTATATTTGATACTACTAGCAACCCGCCCGCGGTTGCCGTGCGCTTGAACTATCCGATTATTTAATAAATATACCGATCTACCTGCAGCGCACTTGTAGTGATATCTAATCTAAAAATTTTTTAATACATTAGAACAACATTATCTTATTTTTGATTATTTTGTAAAACAAATAATAGAAATATAGAATGGGTAAAAAAGTATTTGCACACTTAAGTTTTTTGAAGTTACTTCTACAAAAAAAAAAACAGAATGATTTCAGTTAATTATTGTGTTTAATATCTTTATCTATATATTTATTTTGAATCGATTAGGTAAAAAAATGAGATGGTAAGAACATATATTTTGAAGTAAAATAAGTATGTGCACACCAACCATTCTCTTGATACAACGTTATTCCCGCCACATGTCATTATCGTTTGTATACACATGAACATCGGGAGATGTATCTCAATATCGAGACTTTTGTTCAGGGTTTAGAAAATTTCATGCCAAAAAAAAATTATTGTCGTTGTGGATGCACGAAAAAACTATTTTACGAGCAGATTGACAGTTAAATTAATCAACAGTGCGGTGGTGCGGTGTTTTTTAAAAAAGCCAAAAGACACGGGAAGTGTTGAAAATAAATCAAGGTCCGGTCGTCCGAAGAAGTTCAGCACGAGAGATAGGCGGCAAATTGTACAACCGGTACAAAATAAACCAAGACCAAGCACTCAAAGCTTAGCAAATGACATTGCTTCAAGTTCGGGTAAGGTCGTCTGTGTGTAAACGTTAAAGTGTTGCGCGATAATTTATCCTGTAGTGCATTAAAATTAGGCATTAGTAAGACGGATGGTAGAACTACTTTCACCAGGACAAAGAATGAGCTATGAAAACGAAGAAATAATTGCTGTACTAATATTGTCAATGCTTTGGAATTGGAATATTGTCTGTAAAATGCTGAAAGCTCCGCGGCAATCGCCAGATTGTAACCCAATTGAAAATTATAGGATCTGCTAGATTAAATGTGCGGAAAAGAAATTTTTAAATAAAAATAATTTGTAGCATAGTTTGGTAAAATAATGGTCTCAAATGATGAATTAATTATTAATGACGCTAACGAATGACGCCCTCTTTTACTTACTGTATGTTATATTTGAAAGAAAATGTAAAGTGCAGTTTTTTCAATGTAACTGACAAATTAACAAAATGTATGTTCATTATATAAAAAATATAAATAAAATTACTATTACAAAAAAAATGTCGTATCCATAATATACACACTCTCCCTTTCTCTTTTTGACAATTCCCTGACGTCCATTGTCATACCTGTCAGTGTCTGTTAAGCCGATAATATTAGCCTTTGAATCAGTTCGACCGATTTGATTCTTTTGTTCGCTTATAGTTTGTCGTAATCGTGTTTCTGACGTACTTGTTATTGCACTAAATATGACATTTTGTGGATGTATATGCATATTGTATAGAAAAGCGTATCTAATAATTTCTACGATTGTGTTATTAATGTTTTACCAATAATTTGCGGTTTATATTTCGCATTAAGAATTGTTTTATTTATGCAAATTTATTATTATAGTCTACTACAAATAGAATATTTTATAAAGTTTGAATAGTGGTCGACGCCATCGGGGCGTAGCGGCACTAGGGCGTGACTGTAATTAATATTTATTAATATTTTCATTCGCTCTGGCACCAAGCTCTGATCTTAACACTCTGCCTATCCTGCGCTATGCGGGATACAGCGTGAAGCTCATAAGTGAAAAGTATGTTAAAAAAATTACATTGTATTATATTGATTACATTATAAATTTAAAGTTAAATTTTGTCCAGCCCGCTTCACTGTGTGGCATGTTTGAGTTGCAGACGCAAGCCGTGTGTGTTGCGTAGCTGCGGGCTACGAGGTACTTTTGTTGGTTCGTTTAATTTCCTAAGTTAAATAATTTACAACTTGTACGGATTGGTAAAACAAGATTAATAAAGGATCGAAATTTAAATTTATTTGACTTAAGTTTTTTTTTTTTTTTATTTTAAAATAATTTGAATATAACAGGATTTTATTTTACTTCATTTTCGTTTCTATTGAATAAGTACATCTAACTGTAATGAAGTTTGTTTTATTATTGTCTGCACTTTATATAAAGTGCATGGAGCAGTTACAGACGCACCTTCTCTGTATATAATCTTTCTTTCTATTTAAAGACATCCAATAGCGGAATTGATTTTAACGGAGATAGATATTACAGGTTTACTCTCGCCCAAACTTCAAGGGCTAAAAATATAATACTTGATATAGAAATACTACTCAAATAACCGAATATCTTCTAACTTGAAAACTGCCAGTCCGCCGTCGCTTGCACAGAATTCTCGGGCTATTGTGCTTTGTAATACATTATAGAATTTATAGATTTAAGATTGATTTGCTCGCTGACTCGAATTAAATCTTATCCTAATTTGAACCTCGTATTGACACTAAAATTGTAATTATTGATACTAATATACTTTCTGTATTTGATGAAATATTGAAAGTTTTGGCTAAAGTTACCAAATTGAGTGAGATAAGTATTAAAACTCAATTTTCATGCAGATGTATAATCTAGTTATTTTTCACAATAGAAGGTATAGTGCACAGTAGTAGTAGTAGTAGTACAGGCCCATTTCAAAAAGTGCCTAATAGATAAAGACAAAGTTATGGTAAAAAAGAAAATCATATGACACTGTTTAAATATGTAAAAAAAAAAGTCAGCGAATTTTAGTTTGGGGCGAATTATAAAAGAATCGTTTACTTATCAGATAAGATCCAAGAACCATGATAACAGAGTATTTCATAAAATGTGCCAATTGGGAATACTCCAAAATATCTGATGATAATATACCATCATATTTCAGTTCTTTTAATAAATAAGACAATAAAACCTTTTCATTAATATAAATAACGTTTATTTTTTTTTGGAAATATAATCCATTACACAAAAATTGTTAATACCAGCCGCTCCACTCTCCCCTATTGGTAGCTGTATACTTACCTACATATATATATAGTATATATCCTAGCTATTTATGTCCAAGGGCCAATTTAGGAGAGTGGAGACGAACTAAAAATATTAATAGTTTGTTCTGCACACCAGGGTAGTCAGCAAGAACCTCTCACTGTCTCTCTTATATCGGCATATAGCTCGAGGACAGTCTCCCGATCCCCATGTCGATGGTCCGACGCCCTCAAAGAAATTACTGGACTCTCCGTGATTGGCGCATTAAGGCAAGCTGAGGACAGGGAGGCATGGAAGCATCTCGTTTGCTCTTCCACCAAAACCTACCAGAACGGGCACGACCTTCAGTAATAAAGAACAGGACAAAGAAGAAGACCACATGTGTACTAAGTTACTTTACATTTACATTTATCTATATTGTGAATACTGTTTGTACCAATTAGTTATTAATTAAACGTATTAATTATCTCGGTATCAGAACTAAACAAACCTTCAATTTAATAAGCCATTGATATTCGTGCTAGTAAGTGCTTATGTACTATAATGTAAAGCAAAGCTGCCGTAAAGCACGTCATTGTCTTGTAGTCTATTGTCAGTCGCTTACCTACATAAGGTTATGTTTCTTGTTGTTGCGATATGTGTGATGTTTCTTAAAATATATGTTTATTTTGTTTAGAGCTTACTGCAGGAGGAATTTAAAAACGTAGGTACATATATAAAAATATGAATAGCAAAAATTTATATACAAATGTAAGGAAAATCTCAAAATCGATAAATTTATCTGTTACTGTTATTTCAAATCAGATTTTGTTCATATATCTGTTACCGACAGGTTGTGGTTCCGATTTCCACTCGAGGAAATGAAATATTTATTTTCATTTCTTCGTTCTGGTGTCGAGGTAAAGCGCAACGTCCACATTCGGCGAAAAGTGGAGATCGGAAGTGTCTTAATGGGAACGGAGTGTCTTAACACTAGGTTCCCCGGTACTCTACTTATTGTAGTACAGGTTCTAATACTAAGTAGTATTGTAGTATTAGAACCTGTTTGTCCATTCTGTTAAAATTTATTAAAATTACCTTAATATTTAGTATTTGTTTTCGGTTCAATCGGTTCTAAAGGCTATCTTAAGATATGTATGCATTAATAATCTCTTCGTATGTTTTAACGTTTTATCCATTATTTTATTTGTAACTCTGTAAAAAGTTTTTTTTTAATTAAACACGCCTGATCATATAACAGTCTTAACCCTGTAAGCATTATGTGTTTGAAAAATTGTAAGCGATTTACGCTTATAATTTTCAGTTTCAACTAATTAACTTTCCAGACGCACTCTGGGCACATCCCTATGATACAAACATTTGCTGTAGCGAAGTTGAATAGTTCCAGAAATGATTTCAATATTGGTTGAAATTCAATTTGTACCTGTTTCAAAACCATTACAGTTTATATGTTAATCTTAACCACTTTAATGCTTCAGGGAAGTTCGAAGTACCGTTTGTACATAACGCGGTAAATCCATCTGTCAAGTGAAAGGAGTAGTGGAGTTTGGTAAAGCCAAAACAGTCTACCAACAAAATAGATAGGTACTTGCATCTCGACTGTCTGGTGAATCAATACATTATAATACAGTTAACAATTTTTAATTTTTTGTGATAAATAAAATTTCCATGAAATGCACGCGTCGCGATGCAGAATCGAAATTTCTGAGGTTAATATTTACATAAATTTAAAAGCTTAGTTATTATAAACTGTAGAGCATTTTTTTTTAATTCGTCGCTTAAACTTTTAGAGTACCGTACTTCATAAGAAAAATACGAAATCCTTTTAGGATCACTTTGTTGTCCGTCTGTCAAAACCATGTATCCGGAGATAACGTAGAGGTATCAAGCTGAAATTAACATCAAATATTCAAGGCTACGGTCCCTTGGAGCACAGAAAAAATCAAGGTTCACTTAAAAGCTTGATTCTTTCTGTGCTCTCAACAATATCAAAACATACGAGCATTTATACATTGTTTTCGCTGCATTTTGTACGAAATTTATGGCGTAGTTAAAATTTTTTGGGGTAGTTATAAAATATGACACGAAGTGAGAACTTGTAATATACATAAAAGAACAAAATCGGAGAAGTGAAAATTCGTAGGTTTTTCATAGAAAAAAACGGACGGACAAACGTTAGTCGGGCTCGCCCACCGAACAGAAATTGGAGGTCTTGAGCTTTTTTCTGAAATGCAGGCATAGCTATAGCCAGAGCCTTTTCATTTGATAACTCACTTGAACTAGCGGCTTTAATACCAAATTTTGGCTTTTAAGGCTTTTGTTTTTTTGGAATTAGCAACAAATGTTTTATTAACCGGAATATATAATTATATTTTTAACCGGAAGTATCTTATAAATTTTGATTCTATTTATTGTGTCAAAATACGCGTTTTTTGCAATATGCAAAAAATATGTTTTAACTATTTTGTAAAAGTAGAAATAGGTTTTTTTTAAAATATTAAATTCAAATTCAAATCATTTCATTCAAAATAAGAAGGTACATGTTTCATTTTTGGAACGTCAAATAATTTACCACCAGTTTACTAAATAAAGTTAATGCCTCAGCCCTGAGAAGAACTCAGCGGGACTTATTTTTCTAAAATGAATTTTATACAAATACATTTTTAATTATATGTGACAATGATACTTTTGAAACAGACAGGAGCGAGCATTTCATTCCCAAGGCGTGTTATCATTCATAGTCATTAATTTGGTAAATAATAACCTAAAACACACAAACGTCATTTCACAATTTTCTTAAATCGTGATATAGAAAATTCTCGGACGTTTTCTGGGATCCTATTGTAAAAGCGTACACATTGTCCCATGAAAGAATTACGGATTCGATGCACCAAGATTATGCCTATTTCTAGTGTTAATATTATAAAAATCATCAATTTTGGTAAAATTATTAATGTTTTTTTAACATACATAACATTTTCAAAAATATATTGAGATGCAACTGTCAATATATTAATTTCTTTAAACTTTTGCCTTAATGAGTCTTTAGGACCTAAGTTATAGATTGCACAAAATTACAAATCTATATTTGTATTTTAGTTCATTTCACACAAAATCAAGCTTACAAACCTAAATTTGTCAACTTTATTTGCATAATCAAAGCCTTAAAAAAAGATATTTCCCGTAGACGTACAATTATAAAAATTGCAAGAAGTGAGATCTTGCAGTACAAATAAAGAAAAAAGATTTAAAAATGGAAATTTATATTTATATTAAGATAACACTATCACAAACTTATAATTGTAGTTTACTTAAGTTTGTCAAGTTTTATAAGTTATACTTTTCTTTGACCTACAATCCTTAAATTGGGACAGAGCTTTCGGTGAGCGAGTCCGACTCGCACTTTCGGTTCGAAGTTCTATCGGTTTTATATAAAAAAATATAATATATTATGTCTTTTAAAAATCAATTATGAAGTCTTGTAAAAATCTTTCAAAATATTATGTTTCTTCTAATATATCATAAAAAAAATATAAATTACCGTATAAATATAGGATATTTTAGAAATTAAGATGATATGACAAATTAATGTAACAAAAGTGACGTAAACATTTTTACCCCGTCGTTTGTGTATCTGGCTTTTACGACATTGTAAGGTCCTATTCATTCTAAAGCCCTGGATAACAAAAAGGATGGCTGTAAGAAGTAGACGAGATGAAGCCGAAAGCCGATAGTATTATTCTTGAGGGTACTAACATTGGGTCTTCTGTGAGGTACTATTAATTTTGCTCTATTTATGGTAATACCATTTTATGTCTTCATATAAGAAAAACAAAAATATATTAACTAAAGTGATTTTACATAAGAAATTTCATAATTCATTTAACTAAATTCTGATTATGAATTGTTCAACAACATAACGTCCCTTGCGTCAATGGTTCATATATTAATTAACAAATTAGCTTGCTTAAATGTAACGTGTTAATTTTAAATCAAAATATATATATTTTTTAGTTTTTGTATTATCGACCCCACAGTGTGTTACAAATTTCTTACGATGATTTTTAATTATTTATTATTTTTTACATAATTTTTAAATACCCACTGTTGATTCGAAATTCAAATTTGAAAGTATTGTATTGACTTTTATTATTTAGTATTTTAATATTGTTTGCGTATCGTCGACAAGTATTTCCATGTGACAATATAAAGCTAAATTAACATTGTAATATAATCTAAAAAGAAGCAAATAAATTATTCATTCATATATAAGTAATTGATCACTTTTAAAGATTTTATAAATTTGAGTATCACTTTATCGGGAACAACACGCTTAACCAAAGAAATATACATAATTTATATACATTTCAATGGACTCTTGGATGTATTTTAGTATTTTTAAAACATTAATAATTTCATATATGCCCATGAAATTCAGTATATTTTGTGTAATTAAAATGTATGGAATGCAGATCATACATATTTCTAGTAGATACTCGTAGATACTCACAAATGAAACAAAAGAAAGCAAGTTATAAAGCTAAAATATAATATTTTCCGTTAAGAAAAATAAAAGAAAATCAGCTTCATCTATAATCCAGAGATTATTTAAATTTACTTTTTTCCAGAGCACTCAAGGAACTCTTTGATGTTGCTTGAATCTTGTATGTCCTAAAAGATGCATTCTTAAGAGTTTTCAAGATCACGCCAGTACATATTGCACCTTATTTACATGTAAAGAGTACTTCCCACGTAGCTAAGTTTATTTTATTCTCGTAAAGGTGAGAACACGATGGTTCATGTCATAAATGTATTTTGCTACATTGTAGATAAATCGTTAAAATACTGGTTAAATAACATGTTAAAGTGAAATGAGGAAAATGTCAAATTGTTTTTTAATGTATTATAGAAGCAGAAAGGTAACGTAACTTGTTAGTTTTTGATCTCGACAGTAGAAGTTATAAACGCTATCACAGATTGTATTGCAATGCAATATTGGTATATAGACCAAAGATCGACTACAAGTTTGGGTCTATTTTTAGAATTAACGAATCAAACCTATATTATTTCATTAAAAATAATAATTACTTATTAATTTGTATACAATTTTTAAACATTTTGAAAATGTTATTCCATACTTCATAATACATAATATACATCATTATATAAGTTTTCTAAATAAGTATTTTGTATAAAATTTTTGGACAGATCGATATTCAGGATAACTTCCAGAACCCAAATTAGCTATGGAAATTTGTTTGTAAATTCCATTAATATGCATGCGGCAACTACATCGTACATTTTTAATGTAATAAATACGTTAGGACAGTTATGATTATTTAATACCCTGAGAAATACATATAACTCTTTACATAAGTATCTCTTTGATTTACCTATTAAAAAATTAACACTATTCTTTGTTAATTTTAACTATATTGCCCATTAACTTGGTTTGGTTTGGTTTCTTTTAATATGGCGTTCCGAGCGTGCCAGTTGAGCACAAAATCACTTCGCCAATGTCACGTTGAATGAAGAACACACGAAAGAGGTTGTACGGTAAAAAAAAGATAATATTACATAACAGAAAATTGCATGTTTAAAAGGGTTCCCAGATAAATACTGCCTTCACCTATAACAAGACAGCCCATTAACTTTATATTTTTATTAAAATGTGAATTCTTCGATTCTTCCAAGTGCGGTCGTAAGTATCAAAAAGCGTATTCAAAGTTTCCTTGAGAAGATCAAAAAATTAATACAATTTAAATATAAACATTAGTGATTTTTTTAAGCTATTATTATTTAACACTATTTCTAATCACTATTTGATATAGTATCTAGCTGTTGACGGTCAAAGTTAACGTTGAATATTTAATATCCATGCCATGTAACATCCAGACTGATAGTATGGTTGACCACAATTCAACAAGTATATAAACAAGTTCTGTAGTATTTAGCTTTACAGGATGACAACATCGTAAATTTTATATTAATTTTTTTTTATTAATTAAACGTATTATAAATGTATTTTTAAATGACATAAAAGTATAAATTATTATAGTATTAGAGTTCAAACGTTTTGGTAGTTTGGTAGGGCAAAAAAAATGATATTATATACTACGTTACAGAGAAATGCAAATTTCTCTTTGATACAGAATTTTATATAGAAATACAAGTATACCGTCACTTATATATTGACAATAATTATCTCTCCACACCTATTTCTATTGGAACAAACAAAAACACGAGAATAAAAACATGTGACTCCATATTCTTTCTAAAAAAACATGTGCTTGAATTATGTAAGGATAGTTAATCACTTAAGTGAAAAGGGCGACACTAAATCACTATAAATCTAATAAGGGAGACATAGTGAGAGACAGTCAGTTTATATTTTCTGTAATTTTAATCTAAATTGATGTATATTCACTATTTTATAACATTTTTTCAGTTCTGTGATAAAGACTAAGTACATCTTATCCACAAGAAAATGAATTTTATTTCTTATTATATTGATTTAGGCCTAACAAAAGTGTTTGTACAATTTTTGTGAAATATGAACGATCGATATATCGTCGTACTTAGTAATAACAGTAATAAATGTGACCCCTAACAGTTATTTTTTTAAGATGAAGAAGATTAAACATTAAAATACTATTATATGAAGCTGAAGATGTTCCATGAATATTTAAATGATTGCGATAGGAGATACGTACAACATTGTACATGCCAGAGAGAGCACGTACGTTACGTATATTATAAGTGTTTCATACAACGATAATATTTGACCAGCTATACGCATTCATCTAAAAAAAAATTACGATCTAAATTTTTGTATAGATATTGGTGTTGTACATACATCGACAAAAAATTTTCGTTGATATCATGAAATTTTGCTCTAATATAGGTATTATTTGTTAATTATAATAATAGTTTTTTTTATAGATCTGATATATATAGTTCTATGTATACAGTAGACCGAGTGGCGCGCCGCGCAGTGACTATCGACATTACTATCCACATGATGAAATCTCGTGAAGGCCGAAAAAGAAAAATTATCAAAATATTTGGACTATGCCCATGACGTTACTGCCATGTAGGATGTCAATTTGACTATCATTGTGCCGATAGTGGTTTCAGTTAACGATTTAATAGATAAAAGCCTCGACTAACATCTAAAGAGGCTATCGCTTAGCAGGGAATCACGAATCGATTGGAGAAGGCAGTTTTTCTTAATAAGGCGCGTATTTTGAGGAGGATATTCTCTCTGGAGCCCTAGCCACCGATGTATTGGACTCTTGTCTTTCTGAAGGACTTAAGAGTCCTTATTAAAAATATAAAAGAATGTTCTTTTATATTTTTAAATGTATTTTTTTTTAAATGTTAAAGTTAATTTCCCTTAGATAATGAAAAAATATATAAAACATAATTGTTTGATATCCAATTATAAAAAACATTTGCAGACTTCTACGAGATGAATCATCTTATACATTGAGTGCAGATAAAGCTACTAAAGTCAGTTTCGCTCAATTACCGAGACAAAGGGTCTTAAATTTCCATTATTGGTTCTTACATTTTGAGCATATTATTATTGTGCACAAAAATTCAGCTCATTCGGATTTTTCCGTAAATTGGGACTTAAAACATCTAATATGGCTGCATAATAATTTTAATATTAAATTTGAATTTTAACAAAATGAGCGTTTCTAAAACTATTTACAGTGCGCGAGGCTTAAGCTGAGCTTTGAAAAAACATATAAGTGCATCAGAGTATGAGACAATTTGTAGAAATGTATTAGAAATTAAAATGTAACAAATAAAAATATAGCTGTACAAAAAATATTTTATTACAAATTGGTACCTAATATGTCATGCAGGAACATAATAAATAAAAAAATTAAGTAGTCTATCGCGACAGGACGCGCCAGAAGCAGAATAATATCAAATCACATCTAAAACAGTAAATAGTTGCGGGCACCTGGGTATCTGCAGCGCGATCTCGTCCAAGCTGTCTAGGGGATGGCTGAGCGGCCGCTCGTGCAGGCGCGAGGGCGCTGTGAGTGTGTCGAAACTCATGATTTGTCTACTATTAGTATTTCTGTTGTGCTTCTTTCTGGTCTCCTCAGCACGGCGAAGATTGTGAAGTCGGAAGAAGAATATCGACATTATACGGCATGGACTGCAATACCCATTCGTATCCTTACGCGAAAGTCCGGTTCAGTCTGCTTCATCCACATTGACTTAATCACTCACTTTGTATTAAGAGAAATCACAAAAATGTCTGCTTAAGAACTAAACAAAAATATATAAATTTGCCTTAGTGTTGGGGATTTGCGATTTAACGCTACTTAAAGAATTAAACAAAAATCCCAACAACAAAATTAGATTATTTTAACTCGGTTTCATGACCTAGTAATGTTCCGGCCCGTTTATAAACCCTGCATATTTTATTACTTTTACTGAATTTCAATCCCGTACGCGTGCCCTCACTCTTATATATAACAACTTTGTAATTACACTTATTGACTTTAATAATTAATTATTTACGCGTGACATTTTTTTGTTTTGGATGTGTACATAATTGTATTAAGGAAAAATTATTAGATTTGCGAATATTTTAAATATAAACTATATTATTACACAATATTATTTAAAAAACTTTTTAATAGTAAAATAATTTGGAGGACTTGCGCGAATCTTCAAAAATGTTTTTGTTTGTTCTCGCCCGGCAGAAACCTTTTGGGTTATTCTCAGCAAAAACTCGTGTTAAAACCGACACCAAATGTCAAGGATACCTAAGCCTCACGCGACAAGGGCATCTGCTCCTACACGGTACATATACACTGAATTGTGTGTACAAATGTAACCCTGTGAAAATACTTATGATGTCTCATATAGGAATGTTGGAGACTCGCGTGGGATTTTTGTTGAAATTATATTTTCAACATCTTCTTCATAGAAATATTTGTAGCTATCATGGAATCTACAAAGTAGAGATTATGCAGATGTTAAAGGTCGAACTTATTATTTTCTCATATCTATAACAAATCTTTCCAAGTGTGACTTCATAGATATATATAATTGAGAAGATAGGTTACCCCCAAAACAACATTAACCCAAAGCATCCCAAGGTGCGACGCGAGTATTGCACTTGAGGCTGTCTCTCATTAGCGCAGTCCCATTGTATGCTTAAACCATTTCGACTTCGCGTTGCATATAAAAATTATTCTTTTATTATGGAATCAGGTCAGGGTACAAACACGTTTGTGGCTATTCTGTCTTTCAATTTGTTTTGCTTCCTCGAGATGTTTAGTTTTATTATTTACTAGACATTTTAAGCACGCCTAGATTGAGAATTCTTTAAGAGAATATTTTAATGTACATTTCAAGAGTTTTATAGGATAGGAACATTTGTAGAATGATTTAAAAGTTACTTTTATGGCGAGTCTCATTTTCTTTTATTTGATTGGGTATATTCGTTAGCTGTCAATTACAAAATTTGTGACTTGTCTGACTGAATGATCATATTATATTTTTAATGTTTATTATAATTTTTACCGCGTTTTTGATATACTTATTTTGATATGTATATGTTATTGTTTATCACATTAACCGTTCTCTCGCGTTTATCCTTATAAAGAGTTCAGTACATAAATGTAAATATGCACTACTCACTATAGAAGCAAAATTATACAAATTCGGTATTTTTTTTAAATTAACAATCTGCAGGTTTTTTTTAAAAGAAAAAAATATATAAAGTTTTTGTTTAGGAAATAAAAAGTATGACAAAATTCGCCTCCTTTAATTTGTGTTCAACTTGTTCTGAGAAACCCAAGCTTCTTAAGACGAAGTGATTTATTGTTATTAGCGTCAATGAATTTGGCGAGTGCTCGTAAAACTAGACGAATATCGTCGACCGATTGTTTATTTCTATATAATAAGAGTACTATTTATGCTAAATAAGCATTGGTCATAAAAAAAACTTTCTATATAGATAAATTATTGTTATTTTAAAAAGTTATTTGTTGATAATTACAATGTTCTCCCGTTAACTAGTGGAGAGGCAAAACAAAGATGTCATGCTTGTGTGGCCAAGTGGCAGCAAACTCCAAAAGAAAAGAATATTGTGTCTAGGATGGCGCGTCGCTGTACAATGGACTATTTTCTTTTTACGACAACTTGCTTAATACTTGACCTCGATAAATTTTAAGTCGGTTAATTTACCCATGCGTTTTCTATTAATGAATTACGACTAAAATTGCATCTAAATATGAACTAATGACACAGTAACAATCGAAAGTTTCTGGAACTGATTTTTATACATTTAATGAGTTATCGTCAGTGGTGTGACGGCCAAATATACTATTTTCTACCTTACTGTAATTTCAAATATTAATACAACACGACGTCATGTGCATCGACTACTGGATTACTTTTAAAGATTTACATTACGATAAACGGATGCAATACAAACCCGCTGCGTCCGTAAATGAAAAATATTTCGTCGTCTAATTCGTCGTCCATAACAGCAACCCACCATCCAGCTCGTATACTATCCGTTGTAAAGAGTATGTAGAGATAACAAAAAAATAAATAAACTTAAACAATGAGTACCTACTGGCGTTCAAATACGATAGTAAACAAGTATAATGTCACAATACGGCTCAATCGGTCGTGATCGCGTTAGAGCCCGTGTGGCGCGGGAATGCGTGGCGCGCCAGCAACGCCGAATGTGATTTAAGCTCCGAGCCCGCTTGCGAGGCGCCATGAGATGCCCTGCCCTGCCCCCCGACCCACCGACGAGCCCCCCATCCCGTTCCTCTCATTGTCGCCACACTACGCCTCGCCATCACCCTCTATGCCCTAACTAATCTCATCGCACTGTGATCCTTCGATGTACTTGACTTTTCTATTCCGCATTTTATTTGGAATTCGACTTCGTTTTAAGGCGTTCCAGAAATATGTCAATCAAAATTACTACTATTTTCGTGGAATATTTTTAGAATTATAATCTATTAATATGTATAATAAAGCAATATAAAAGATATTTTGTTATAATCGCATGATTTTAGATGTGTAGGAGGTATATTGGTACTCTCCTACTGTGCTTACCAGCTAGGACAGTTCTAAAGTAATGTGCAACTAATATACATAGGAAGAAATGTTCATATTGAGTCACCCTGTCTACCAATGAAAACCAAACCTTTTGAAATTAATTGGATAGTTTCAAAGGTAACGCGTAATTACTTGTGGTGGGTTTGGATTCTTATTTAGCATTTCACACTGCAAGATCGTTCATATTACTACTAATTTGCTAACTTAATAATTATATTTTAAGAGATTATTAAACATTTAGTTTATTTTAACAACTCTAAATCAGTGAATAATATATTTGTTTTCATCAACTCTCCACTGAAACTCAAGCTATGGGCAAAGGAAAAACAAAAGCTTAGCAAAGTAAAACAAAGTTTCAAAACGTTTACATAATTATATTCAATCAATTTATTTATAAAGTATATATATATATATATATATATATATATATATATATATATATATATATATATATATATATATATAGTTTGGAGTGTCTCTATTAGTTTCTAACTCAATTAACTTTCCCATAAGTAGTTAGTTATATTGAAGATGATTTTGGTGAAATAGACAGAATTATATTATATACTAATATAAGTGGACACGGGAGCCCGGCCTTTAGCATTGTCCGTATATATGTCCTGAACCAGATTTTAATTTGAAAAAGATTAGGTACTCTGACCTTGGATCGCAATATCTAAGCCTGTGTAAGCCAGGGACAAACGACGTGATTTTATTGTTATTATTGTCATTTGCGACCACAGCCCACCACGGCCGATATACAAGACCATGATCTGATCTGTTCCTTTATAACACTACTTCGACACATTCTAGAGCTTCATGTCATGGAAATGAAGATGCTGAGGAGGACGAGCAGTGTAACGCGATCTGTACGTAATACAAACGTTCAAGCTGGTCCTGGAATTTGTGATATAGCGGATAAACCCCAAGAGCGTCGTCTAAAATGAGAAATCTATATTTGCCACTGGCATAGATACAATATAGGAAAATACCTTGCTATATCTGTTGCCCAAAGAACTGGCTTTCCGGGATTAGTATCATGTAAAAGAAAATTTTATATGTAAATTGATTTAATTAAATAAAAATAAAAAGGCTTTTGATTGCATCGAAAGAAAAATTAAATTGAAATAGTTTACGTTTAAAGTTGTATCAGTCGATTATATTATAAAAAAAAGGTATTGCAAATTTGATTATTTTTGTACATTAAGATATCATAATACAAATGTATAGTAGAAGTGGGCAACAGTTTTACTAAAAATCACATGATCAAATGCGTAGTTTACGATTCTATAAACAACATACAGACAAACATTCATTTTTATATAGGCTTATTGCATCTTTATATTAATATAAAATCTATATATTAATATATAAATAACATTAATGTTTCCTTTTAGAAGATAAAAATATACGTCAAAAATATACAAGCACATAAGTTATTCATACTAAAATGTATTTTTTATCTCCAATTCCTCAATTGCGCGTTGAGTACCGAAACTCAATGTTGCAGTAATGTAGATATCAAAATATTTAATACAATATAGAAAGTTATTATATAATATACTTGACATATTTTATCTCATTTATTTCTTTAATAAGAGAATTTTTAAGTTTCTTTATAACTATTTTTATTTTGATAATAATGGCACTCAAAGTTAGGTCTTCATATGCTCGATTTTTATTACATCAAATAAAGAATTATATAAATAATTAATGTGGTTGATAATAAAATTGGGCCAAGACAAGACAAGGTACACGGAACGAAGGAAAATGTTCATATCATTATAATTTCGTAATAGAGACACTGAGTGTACCATGTATAGTCTATTCGTACCGTTACTGAACTTTAAATTTACATAGAAGTAGGACTGTTAGAATTGTTCTCGCTATGGTGAAAAGACAACGCGCCGCGTTAAGTTCCGCCACTCAACACACAATGTCTCGACAATTTGGCAGAAATTGGAGAACGTAATGTACTTATTACGTACGTAATGTACTATACTAACACTAGGTTTCCTGCCTAACACGTTATATATGGGATACAACGTGAAAATAAAAAAAATCAAAGCCCTGAATATTAATTATAAATATATGATATTCAACTGTGAAATAAAAATTCGCACAATAAGTTTGTTTTTTATAATTTGTATTATTTACAAGTGTTTCAATCAACCCTGGACCAGCCTCCATCTCCATACCAGGGTAAAATCAATTATTTTTTCCAATTTGATTTAACTTATAAAATACAGTGATCTTAAGTAATAATAATATTGACCGTTACTACACAGATATACGATATTTCAATAAATATATTGCTCGTTCGCTTTGCTCGCTTCGCTAATTTTCGCTATAAACTATTAACTAAAATGTTTCATGTTTTCAACCCTACCCTCTAACCCTACCCCTAGTCTCACTTACATAGGTATTATTAAGATATTTATATACTTCATCAAGAGAGCTACATAACTTATTACTGAATCGGAGTTATTGTAATATTAAATTTATTTATTATACATTTTTAATCGTGTCAATTTATCAACGATTTCGGACGAATGATTTTATCGTCAGAGAAGAAGCTCGTCAAAACTTTTGTGTATTAGCTGCCCGACGAAGCTGATAATTGAAAATATAACAATAAGAAAATTGAAATTTCCTACAAGCGTTGATTTCTTTGAGGAATTATTATGTGAAGCTAAAGTAAACGTCTTATGTAGTACATATATATGTTTATATCAATAATATCATTTATTATTTTTCTTCACTTCGAAGTAACAAAAATATTACCTACTTTCTGTAGAAAAACATAATATTTGTGTGTTAAAGTGCAGTATTGCAAAGTGCAGTATTGTATGCCCTTCAATAAATATTAATCCATTGTTGTGCATAAAATATAGGTTTGAATAAAACTTGCGACGGCTCTTACAATTTACAATTTTAAAAGAATCAGAAATGCAACAGAACTCCAATAAAGCACAACAACTTTGTATATGTATTTTTTTATTTTTGTTAGTTTTTGCAAAAAGCGTTAAGCTTCTATTTTTTGAAAACGTTTAAAAATTTATGTTATTGGTATTAAATTTAACATCTTCATTATAAGAACTTAAGCATTAGCGGTTAAAGAATTATATCTACATTAATGTCTTGATAGTATACAAATAGCCTTCTATAATTCCATATAATATTTAAAAAAACCATCCTCTAACTCCTAATCGTTAAGGTTTACGACAAGAAATTACTATTATTATATTACATCAAATAAAAAATATAAATACAAGAACAACAAACAAGAAATAATATTATATTACACTAGTAGGCACGCGCGGCTTCGCCCGCGTATTTGCACCCTTAGGGGTGACATCTAAAAAAACCACGAAACACGTGTTCAATAAAATATTTTTAACAATATGAATTTAAAATTTTATAAAAATCAGTACCGATTTAAAGATTTTTCCGTGTAAACTTTCAACCCTGAATTTGAACCTTTAGTTCACCCCGAACTCTAAAAAACCATGAAACACGTGCTCAATTAAATGTTTTTAAGAGTCTGAATTTCAAATTTTATAAAAATCGGTGCCGATTTAAAAAAAAATTCCATACAAACTTTCAACCCCAATTTCATCCCTTTAGGGTTAAAATTTTTCAAAATCCCTTCTTAGTGGATGTCCAGATTATAAAAATGAACATCTGTCCAAATTTCACGTTTCTACCATCAGCGGTTACGGCTGTGCGTGCGTCTTACCTCAGTCAGTCAGTACATATCCTTTTATATATATAGATGATTACTATAAGAAATTATATGAAACCCATAGTACATGCCCGCCTGCAAAAAATTGGAGGGCTCCTCTCGATTTTCATGCGATCCCATAATGAAAATCTGATTTGGCGGTAATAAGGCCAATGGGAAAGTACGCTCTTTCGTATAAAAAAAACAAATCGTTAAATATTCGAGGTCAAAATCTTTGACGAAGAAATAAAGACGGATTAAAGACGGATAAACATTAAAAAAATATAGTTCACGAATATAGGACCGCCTCCTTTTGCCTAAAAGTATATTCCCCTTGCGGATTCATGCTGGATGAAGTCAATTGTGGTAATTTCTTTATTTCCAATTTTAAGTGGTGTCCGAACAAAAATATGCTATCACGACATTACATTACAAATTTTTCATACTTTTGCCTTTACCTAGTAAGATGTAAACATATACATTTACTTTCCTCTTAAATCGCTTTGTCTATAAGTAGGTTAAACCAACGCTAAAATGAGTATTACTTTAAAATATTTTTGCGTTAAGAACTCATCTTATTTAAGGTATATGTAGGTACTATGTAAAAGAATACTAGAAGGTTATTAGCGTTTATTTTCCACCCAGAATTTTAAAAATTGTAGTAGGTATTACTTTGTTTTGTGAACTTGTATGTCCAAGTACTTGTAAATTAAAGCGTATAATAAAAGTTTATATTACGAGATCCGACTACTTGAATCTATAATTCTGCGGGTACTTTTCTGTTTTTTGTTTTTATAAAACTATATTTTTGTGAATTATACATGACAATAGAATAGATTAAAGTGGGATGGGTTATTTAGCAAGATTTGGAATTTGGTCATGATGTATTTATTACCTTAATTGACCGATGTTAGTAAATTTTTATTGTATTCAATATTTAATATTCCGATCGAAACAAGACTTTCAGTTGAAACCGAAACCGAAGTTTAGTCTCTGGTCTCAGTATCGAAACAATATCGAACTTTCAGTCGTTCGATTTCAATTAAGTAGTTTTAAAGACAATAATTCGAATAAGCTTTAAGTATTTAAAAGACAGATTAGACAAAAATTTCATATCATCAGCTTCACGCTGAATCTCGCACACAGGGTAAGCAGAGGGAACCTAATATTAAGACACCCCATTAACCACTTTCCGCCGAATTCTATAAAGATGAAGTAATATATATATATATATATATATATATATATATATATATATATATATATATATATATATATATATATATATATATATATATATTTATTTATTTATTTATTTATTTATTTAAAAATTAAAAATTAAAATTAGCTTCACGCTATATCCCGCACACAGCAGGGTAGGCAGAGGGAACCAAGTGTAAGACACTCCATTCCCCACTTTCTGCCGAATTTTGGAGGCATTGCGTGTTGAGTGGCAGAACTCAACGCCGCGCTTAGCCTCGACACCAGAGCGAAGAAATGGAAATATAAATTTAAGTAAATATTTCATCTCCTCGAGTGGGGATCGAACCCACAACCAGTCGGTTTTACAGTCACACTTTGTGCCACTGCGCCACGACTGGCCTCTTTATTTATTTTATTTATTTATTTTTTAACTTTAATTTCTACTTGAAACAGAAAACATTTATGCTCGACTTGGCGGGGCCACTGCCGTGCCCCCAGATTATGCTCAAGAACCATCACCATTCTAACGAATACAAAAAATATATAATAAACATTTACTTTAACTATATTATATTACATCGATCATCCAAAGCGGGAACGTTCGTACGAATGACGGGAACCTCTATTTGTGGCGTGTAACTTACAGGCGTGCATACATTAAGTTTTATGTGGGCAAACAAATTTTAAAATGACATATAAAAGTTAGTTAGTCAGTAGAATCGCTGTTTACATTTGGCATCCCATAAATTGCGGTTGACTGAGAGTTGGCAATCCATTTTTTTCCTTTCGAATAAAGAAAGCAATGTTGCCTACATTACAAGACTGAGATAGAGAGAAGGAATAATTTAATTAAAGGTAGTTGCGGCCAAATTTGGCAAAGCAACCCAATTGTAATCTATTCTTCTACCATTATTATTTATCGTCGAGTATGTGGTCGACGTTTCTCAGGGGCACAAGGGAGGGACCTGTAACAAGACGGTTGTGAGTTCGATTCCTACTCGGGGGAATGGACATAAAATATTAGTTAATATTTTAATTTCTTCGCTCTGGCGCAAAAGCTAATGCCCTGGGCTGAATTCCTCGGAAATTTCGCAAATTTATTTCTTCAATTATTATCTACTTATTAAAATCCAATTTTGTTATAAAACAGATAGTCAACAGGATCAGCAGAATCCAGGCGGTCGGATCTTAGATTATTATAGTTGTCTACTTGCTGCAGTAGTAGCCCATATTTTCAAGTTTTATATGCTAATATGATTGTGGGACTTGCATTACTTCTACCATTTATTTGAGGTGAGATGTAGATATAATAATTAAATACAGACTATCTTTTCATCGAATAATAACAGTAACGTTATCTGACACCTATCTGTTTTGTTATTATCATATTTCTCTATAATAATTCCGGTTCAAAAGTACCTGGTGCGCCGGAAGGCTTGCGTGGGGACAGGTCATGGGTCCAACACGTAGAGGCCGTTACGTTAGAGAATGTCAAAATATTTTACTGTGACACATCAGCCGGGATCCATCTTTGAGTACCACATCTCCAGAGAGGTGCGCCGGTTAATACGTCTGAACTACTACTATAAATATGAAAAAAACTAAACTGAAACTATGGAACGGGGTTAGGGTATACTGTGTACTGGATGTACTGGGTACTGGGCTATTGCATCTCTTGTTTTATTTAGATCAAGAATTTATTATTTTTTCCATCGTGGCTCAGGGACACAAGCGTGTGACTGTATACGCAAATGGTTGCGGGTTAGTTCTCCACTTGATGCAATGAAATATTTATTTAAATTGACTTTCATTGCTTTATTCTGTTGTCGAAGTAAAGTGTTTAATTCCGCCACTCAATACGTGATGCTTTTAGAATTCGGTAGAAAATGGAGAACGAAGTGTCTTAACACTAGGTTGCGCAGGATAGGCAGAGACTACCCTGCGCAACCTAGAATTATGTACTAGGCTATTCTGCTGTGTGCGGGTTACAATGTGAAATTGATTTAAATATTTATAATATCTTCAATAAAACCCAAATTTTTGAATCATAATTCGAATTGGTACTTACAATTTATGTATGTTAAGGAAAAGTTTAAATTCCTATGAGTTTTATTATTGGGCATACAAGTATGAATTTGGGTTATTAATAAAAATAGTAGTAATAGTAATTATTAAACACATCTCCTCAGTTATCGGAGTTCTAAAATCTGAAATCAAAAATGTTTGCTAGCCGAGTAGTAACGAGTGTGTGGTGCGCCGCGGTCCACTGCGCATCCGCGGCCCGCGACCGCGCGCCGCGCTGCGTGCTCGTGTGCTCGATGCGCCCTCCATGTTAATGATACGTTTATGGTTTTGTCTAATATAGAATGGTAAGTGTACGTAGAACCCCCTAGTAAATGACGTTGTCGCTTCCTGCGATCTGTATAGAGGCGACTTTACTGTACCGGCACACTTTTACAATATCCTACACGATAACTTCTACCGCATGTCTGTGTTCTCTATCTCTCCTGATTTGTCTATCTGTCCTGATATTCAATCTGTTAAAATCTGGCTAAAATTGCTAAACTAAACTGTCACTCACCTTTCCTCAAATCGAATGCTCGAACGACTTATATCGCTCCACGCGCTCATAGAACGGCCGCGACCTCGACGGAACGCTGCGGCCGCAGCGCTCGCAAAGGTACCCGTGGGTCTGCGTTCCAACTGAACCTCGGGTTGAAAGTTAACCTTTGCGGAACCTCTTGACGACGGACCTTCCGCAGACTCTCCACCTCCAGACAGCTCCATCTCGAATGGGGCGTACTCTGGTGCCTCGTCGAGCTCCTGGTCGCTACCGTCGCTAGCCGCGGAGAGCGCTTCATAACCGTAACCAGGGCGGACGCCGCCGCCAGCGGGCGCGCCACCACCGCACTCGCTGCCCGCGCCCGCCCTCGATCCGCTCTCGATGCGGCTCAATGACGCTGCTTTGACCGACTGCTCGCGCGCTCTCAGTGGTGACCCTCTTGATGGGAAGTGGTTGGAGTAACGCAGCTTGCTGTGGCGGAACGTGGTGCTGTTCTCTTTTAGCAATCAAACAGAATACTTCGTGAGACGTGCGTCGATTTCACTTCACATTTACAATCTCACCATTGGATAATAACAAATGCTATTTTAAATTATTCGTTCATAGTTTATATTTATATGTATTAAAATTTAATGTGAAAACGAATGTATTTTTATTTTATTTCACAACAACAAACGTTCACAGATTTACAAATCAAAGCTTTACACTTGTGAGATTATCGACATGTCACAAATATATATGTTGATGTGCGGCCCTCGTCGCCAATACGCGGCACTGACGGGACTAACTGATGTAATAATAGATCGGAACAAGTTATTTTATTATACGTAGATGATGAAGTATTTCCTGACCTTCGGGTGTCAGATCTTTGTTAATGGAAGTAGCTAAACAAAAATGCGTATAGATAGTACGTTTCATACATGAAGCTAAAGACGTGAAGTGAGCAAGAGAAGTTTAACATGAAGTGCGCGCAGGTACTACAGGGTGGGGACCTAGCACCGATCGATGTTACTCGCTGTTTGCCTCATTCCTTTATAGTTCACATTTTGGCCACTTACAGGAAAGGGCGCTGATGTCCATTTTCAATTGTAACATTTTCGAACGACCAATCTTGATATAGTTAAGTGTTCCAATTGATGCTCTTTTAACGGGAAACAATTTATAAGTTAATTTTAATTATTTTCTTTTCTTCACGCTGTATCTCGCATACAGAGGGTAGTCAGAGGGAACCTAGTGTTAAGTCACTCCGTTCCCGCAGAATTCTAGCGGCATTGCGTGTTGAGTGCTAAAACTCAACGCTGCGCTTTGCCTCAACACTCAAAATAAACATAAATGTAAATAAATATTTAAAATCCTCGAGTGGGGAACGAACACACAACCAGTTGCGTTTACGTTACGCTCTTATCCCCCTGCGCCACGACTGACCTCAATTATATTTTTTTTATGAAAGTATGGTTATAAACATAGATAGTGTATATTTATAATGCTTGTTCGTTGATGCAGATGATATAACTTGGTCCAAACCAAGGAATAAACGGATAATTTTCAGAAAGGCCGGGCACCCCTCACACAGCAGGTTAGGCAGACGGATCTTAGTGCTAAGACACAGTTCCCGATTTTCCGCGAAGTTCTGGAGATATTGCGTGTTGATTGACGGAACTCATCGCCGCGCTTAGGTTCGACACACAACAAAATATATGTTTTAATACCGTAATTTGTTCTTCTGTTTTGGCAAATGGAGGGATAAATTATTTGTATGTTCGAAATAAAAACCAAGTGCTAACAAAATAATGTTTGTATTTTACAATTTTTCTTTCATTTTTAGTTTAGACTTCAAATAAAGACAGTGTAGAAGCAGATATTTAAATATAGATACTACTTAATTGTTCTATAAAATAACAAAAAAAGACATTTTTATATAAGTGCTTTTTATACGTGGAAATCCTGTTACTGACACACCGGACCAAAAAAAGGCAATTGACTATGTCAATTAACACTATTGCCGCAGAAATATATCGAAAACACGGGTTGAGTTTTATTAAAATTAGTAGACTTTTTTAAATTTAACTTACTCTCAATAGATTAAAAATAATTTTAAACATTTACCATTTCCATTGTAAGCACGTGTATCTTAACATATAACTTAACATATTTTCGATTTCCTTGAATATCTTATGAATCTGTCATTTTAAGATATGACTAAATATTTTTTTAAATTTCAGGAAATGTGAATATTTTATAAAATGTTTAATGATTTCATAATATTAATAATTGTAATAATTTAATATGATTAATTATGAAGTTAATATGATTAATTAATCAAGCATGCATTAATATTTTCTTCACAATTAATTAATAGAATTAAGAGGTTAGTCGTGGCGCAGAGGCACCAGCGTGTGACTATAAACGTGACAGGTTGTCGGTTCGATTCATAATCGAGGAAATTAAATATTTAACATTTTAATTTATTCACTTTGGTCTCGAGGCATAGGTCGGGGTTGAGCAGAATTTTTCGGAATGATGGGAAGGAAGTGTGTTAACACTAGGCAGCCCATCCTGCAACATCCATATAGGTGAGGGATACAGTGCAAAGCTAAAAAAAACAGGATTTACTCAAAATCATTATTTTTGTCCACAAAACAGGCTTTCTCTGTAGTAAAATTCATATCTTTCTATATACATGCTATAATATTGTCAATGTCAAAAAATAAATAAAATGTAGAAAATGATATTTTAGTTATTTATAGAAAATATGTATCTATAAATTATTAAAAATAGAATCCATTATATTTGTAGTCGGTGACAGCTAAGAAAATAATAATAAAAAATATATGGAACAAGAGCTTTAAAGATTTTTTTTTAAATGTACCAAAGGTGGCATTAATTCCAAACTGAACTGTACATACAATTTGTCTTCTTGAGACGGAGATTTACAGGGGTTAATCAACATAGAGAGTGCGGACTTCGGAAGGAGAGTTCAGAGAGCCAGATTCATCTCGGGGTAAAGAAAGACTTAAATGTTTTAAGTAAAAAACGGGAATTCTTTCGTTAAAAGTAGGACATAGCTCGTACAACTAGTGTTTATTACTCATCTATTTATTTGAGTTTTAAGCTCTAATTGTGATATATATATTTTTTATGGAAAAAATATACTAAATTAAATAAAAAACCATTAACAGTTAAATTTACCCTGTAAGACAGTTAAATCTACAAAGTGTTTATACATACTTTACTTAGGAATTTATTTCTTGAAATTACTAAAAACAATTAAAAAAAAATAAAAAAAAATTCTCACAATACGTTGAATAATCCATGAAAAGCGGTACTATGCCTGTCACGTTCGGGACATTTAATTTTGGGCTAAAAATCGGAACGCCGGACAACGCTGGCTTAGAACTCCAAAGTCTTGACCCTATTTAGTGCCATTTTAATTTTAAAAAAGTCATATTAAAAAAACATAATGAAAGCACATTTATACCATTGGGACACAAAACAAATAAATTCAAAGAATATCGTCCACGGGCTACTAACTCGTACACTCAAAGGATTGCATTGTAGTAAAATCAATTTCCCGGCCTTTGGAATTCATTGTCTTCAAAACAAAACACTAGATATGCATTTGATATTTCATACGACCGCAGACGATTGTGATACTGCAACGCGTCGAGAAGTGAAAGAGGATTTTAATATGTCTTCTAAATTGTATAAAATGGACAGTAAAATTATTTTTTATTTATTTTTCATCGCTATTCCGGTAACAGAAGTAAGTATAAGAAATCAATTATAAATATTGTTTTCAGGCACAGCAAGGAAATGTCATTAAAATATAATAACTTCCTCTCTATCATTATTTTATATAGTGATAAAGTGTACTAACTTTCTTGGAGACACCCTGTCCTAATGTGTATTGTGATTAATAATATATTATAATTATTATCGCTGGTTGATACGTTTCCGTATGAATAATTTATATTCTTCAACGATTACCACATAAAGTGACCGACACGAACGGGAAATAAAGACTATATTTTAACAATTTATCACTTTCAAAAAATAAATAAAATATATTTTTTTACTTATACATATAAAAGGTGTTCTTTACATGTAATAAAAAATTTATCCATTGTAAATCTGTCACCACAGAAATGTTCAGTAACTTTTAACTATATTAAGAATTAAAGATTATTTGTTTGTCCTAGAATATCTAAAGTATAACAAGCGCAAGTCGGACTCTCCCTCCGTGGTTGTCGTACAAAAATTGGACGTCTCTAGTTTTTTTCTGAATTTCAAGCTTAGCTTAGCCAGAGCCCTTTCATCTGATACCTCACTTCAACTAGCGGCTTTAATAAAAAAAGTTGCCCCAATTTTAAGGCTAGGATTGAACCAAAAATGTATAGTTTTCAGATTTTTCCTGATCTAGTACTACCTGTATATGCTAGCTGCTAAATTTCATTAATAATTCAAAAGACTGACAGACGGACAGAGACAGACAGACGGACAAGAAAATGAGAGTTTCGTTTTCCTTAAAAGTAAAGGAAGGTTTGTCATAAATTAAAAGTCATTTGGAATTTATGTAAGAGTATTATGTATATTAGTATATTAATAATATAGTATATTAATAAAATTATAATTTTTATGTTGAAAGGGGCAACTGTCGAATTTTTTTCTTATTAAAAATTCAAAACTACCGAATTAGCTTTAAGGTCTTTTGAAAATTCAAAAGTGCTTGCAAAAATGAAGAATGTTTTGAAATGCAATTAAAATGTTATTAGGTACCAGCTACGTGAAAAAGGCAAATGTATATTTTATTTTATAATAATCTTGTAACATTCTTTTGCAGTGTGCTGTGCCAGGGACATTTTTCTGGAGACCAAGATTGGGACTTGATCTATCTATACCAACCACAGGTTAAATATTATTTAATAGATAACTTTCTTTATGTTTCACTAGCAGCGTAAACTGAGTAATAATAATAATATTCGCATTTTTTTCATTTCGTTTCACGGTGTACCTATCCGGAACGTAATACGCTAGGCAGAGGGAAACTGGGAACCTTGTGTTAAGACACTTCGTGCCCATTATACCACTTTCGTTGGCCTTTTTCCTCTGAATTCAGAACGCATTGCATATATAATAATAATATTCTATAATATTCACACACACACAAAATTGGCGGAGAAAAAAGAACGTTACCGTTATTAAAGGAAATTTTTCGAAACATCGTGTTTCGAGCGGCAACAATGCCACGACAGCCTCATAATAATACTTATCTAATATATACCTATTCTTTCTTTAATTAGCCACGCAATATCTACTTCAATTGTTATATTGAAGTAACTAGTTGGTCTCTAAAGTATGGCAATAAACAGTATATTATAGCAATTTTATATTATCTACTAGTTACAAACATTTGTATCTTCGTTTGTTTGACCCCCTTGCCATGCTACTTCCTTTTACCACTCTTTGTGTACGTTGTACTTTTTAATTAATGCCAATGTACATATTTTTAATACTAAGATAGCTAAATATAAATAGAGAGCGACCGAATAAATCAACTTTACTTCGAGGTCCTGGGGTTTCTGATTAGGTGTTCCAGACTTCTAGGCTCGTCTCATCTCAAATCACTCTCATTGTATCAGTTAGATACCGAGCAATAGACAGACAAATATTTTAAAACATATACCTTCGATTATACATACACACATACTTCGCTTCCGTTACTAAACAAATCAAATCAGCTTCCCGCTGCATCTCGTGCACAACAAGGTAGGCAAATGGAACCTAGTGTTAGGCCACTCAGTTTACCACGTTCGTTTCTGTCCAATTGGATGGAGTCTTTATATGTTGAGTGGCGGATCTCAACGCTGCGCTTTGCCTTGACACCAGAGCGAAGAAATATGGATTTAAAATAAAGAAATATACATTTAAATAAATATTTCATTTCCTCGAGGATCAAACCCACAACTAGTCATAGTATATATATACATACATACATAAAGGTCATGGAAAAAATTGTCTATGTGATGAGGTCTTTCTGCTGAAATAGAAATACGAAATTCTTATGTAAAACTGAAGTAGCCGAACTAATTCTTAAAAGATATAATACTTAGGAAAAATTGTTTAGCGTCATAAGCACTTTCTGATGATTTCTTTACAAAGAACGGTAAATGAAAGTAGCTAGGCAGTAAAAAAGTCCACATAAACTAAAGCTCGTAATTATAAACCGCCCTGAACTTTAAGATCAATCTTAAGATGTCGTTTTCATTTATGAATTATATTATTTCTATGGATGAAAACGCCATCTCAAGATTTGAGACTTCAGAGTGATTTATAAATACGGGCCTACGTTGCGGACGGCAACTAATATACTTAAAATAAATAAATAAAAAAAATAAACATAAAAAACACCTTTTATTTCTTGCATATTTAAAACGAAAAACATTTATCAAATTCTTATATTATAATCTTAAGTAATACATTTGGATTTATTATATTAGTTTCATTAGTCATTTTAGTTTTAGTTGACAATTTAAATACTATTATTTTTATTGTGATTATTTAATTATAAATTCATTTAATTTCATTTCCTCTTTACGTTACATTATAAATTTATTAAGGTAAATTTGAAAGTATAATTAAGTTGAAAATAAAAAAATATCTTAACATTAAATGATCATGCAGCAACTAATATACTTACCTATTAAATAAAAATGTGCAACGCTTACTTCAATAATGAACAATTAAGCAAATTGTTGCTGTTTTTTTTATTATTTTCAGAGACGTCTATGCAAGTACATCTACCAAGTAAGGAAAATATCCAAGCGGGCCTGGTGGTGATGATAGAAGGGTACCAAGTAGGCATGACCATTGTGGCATTAGCAGCCGGAGTGTCCAGTGCGAAGCCGTACCCTCATCTCAACCCTCTCTCTGCTTACTTTTACACGAATGCGTATCGGTGGGCTCTCAGACACTTCAGCCTGTAAGCTACCGAAAGAACTTATGACATTGTTTTTAAGAATTTTATTTAGTCGTGGCGCAGGGGCACTGGGCAGGGTGTGACTGTATATCGACTGGTTGTGGCTTCGATCTTCAGTCGAGGAAATGAAATATATAATTAAAGTTTCTGTTTTCATTTCTTCGCTCTGGTGTCGAGGCAGAGACGCGTTGAGTTCCGCCACTCAATACGCAATGCCTCTAGAGTTGAGCGGAAAGTGGGGAATAATAGAATGTCTAAACACTAGGTTCCCTCTGCCTACCATGCTGTGCGCGGCATTCGGCGTGAAACTGAAAAAAATTACACTTATTTATTTTGTTATTCCAGTATACCTGTTTGGATTGGCGGAGGTGGTGGAAGCTATTGCGATACTCATAGAGTTTGGCGACGCCGTTTCTTTTATATGGATGAATTTGTTCCTACTTGGATGCGACATCTTTTCCCTTTCGTTGATAAAAACGAATGGAAGAAAGAAGAATTGGAATTTAAACGATTTAAAAAATATTCAGAACCAGCTTTTGGTAAACATTATCGTTATCCAAATAAGCATTTTAATAATTTTAAATCGCAGGAGACCAAGGAGTCTGTAGAAGTTGTGGATGTTTCTAGTTCAAGTGACTCACAATAAATTTACAATCTTTTTATTTATAATTCATATATTGAGAGGAAGACAAATTGAAAATATATGGAACAAAAGCTTGCAATACTAGCAATAAAAACTATATATATATATATATATATATATATATATATATATACTAGCAATAAAAACTATATATATCTTAAGGCCTTGTGTGAACAGACACATGCGTGATTGGATTATGTGTGAAAAAAAAAATGATCTTTATTTCTACGAGTTAATCTCCATTTTTTTTTGTCTTTCATGTGGTTCAGGTTCAGGTACCTACTATAAAATTGTTAGAAACTGCTAACTTTCTTTCTTATTTACTACACTTAAATAGAAGATTTTCATTGATTCAACATATATTAAATTGTATTAAATAATTTAACCAAAAAAAAAAGAGCTTTGCATTGAACCAACATATCCTCCTATAGGCAGGAAGTATTAACCTACATACAAATATAAACATAATTTGTCCACTTATCCTTAAATCTTCATGGGCGTAGGAAGGGAGGGAACTGGGTGGTCCATACCCACCGAAGAATGATCTAGTGCCCACCCCAGAAACTTAACTTACAACAAAATTTGCCCCGAAAATTTAAAAAAAAACATTATCACGAATACATCTGTGCAAAGCGAAGGTCCAGGCCTCCCCAGAAAATATCTCTAGATACGCTAATGTAAATTTTCTCCGTTCCCCACTTTCTGCCGAATTCTAGAGGCATTGCGTATTGAGTGGCAGAACTCAACGCCGCGCGTTGCCTCGACACCAGAGCGAAGAAATGGAAATATAAATTTAAGTAAATATTTCATCTCCTCGAGTGGGGATCGAACCCACAACCAGTCGGTTTTACAGTCACACTTCGTGCCGCTGCGCCACGACTGGCCATGAGGCCAATATATGAATATATGTCATATCATTATTAGATATTTAACCTTGTCTTAAGTAATTAATGTGACTCAGAGTTCAATTTACAATGCAGACGAATTCTTTATATGCTTGACATGACATGCCTTCTCATTAACAAAATTTCGCATTTTTTTCATTTCGTTTCATGGTGTATCCGGCACGTAATACGGTAGGCAGAGGGAAACTGGGAACCTTGTGTTAAGACACTCCGTGCTCATTATACCACTTTCGTTGGCCTTTTTCCTCTGAATTCAGAACGCATTGCATATTGGGTAGCGGAACTCAATTCCGTATAAAGTTAATAATATAAGGTTATAAAAAAGTGTTATAGGCGTCGCGCCGTTAAATCGTTGTACCTCAAGGAGTGTTTCTAGTTCTTTGCTATTAAAATTAATGTAATAGTCTCTATGATGCTGTAAATTCATATATTACATAAAATAGGGTATCTTTCTACGTATTTAATTTTGTTCATGTCCACTAATGGAGTAGTCTGTTTTGTCGATTGGTTTTTGCTAAAATTTTATAGAAACACTATAGTAACTATAATAACTGTGGTAACTGTAATTAGGTCATAATTCCTTTTCCCTACCAATATTAGAAATATGAAAGAAACTACCTATTGCCTTCAATTTTATTTTCGCTTTCAATTTTAAACCAATAAACCCTTTTAATAAAACTTGTTTGAGATAGAGTTAGCCTAGGAAAAGGACGTAAGTTTTCATTTATCGTGAAAAAAGAAGCTGAAAAGATTGTACGTTTAGTAACCTTAATTTGAATCGTGATGTCAAAAAAAAAGAGATTTTTATACGGTTACCTTGCAAACGCTGGCCGCCCATATATAAATTTCAAAAAGAAGTGCAAAAAAGTCTGCTATGGTATATAATCTATATAATAAGTATTACAAAAATAAATAAATGGTTATTTACAAAAGTATTTTGAACAATACGGTTATTATTTATTTATTATACAATTAAATATATAACGTAAATTATTTAATACAGTTCATAGTTGTCCTTTACGAGATATAGAACCGTAACCGCTGCTCTTTCAAGAGCATCTCTAAAAGTCTATCTATCCCTAAAAAAAATTGCTATACTAAAAATAATGAAAAAACATTAAGCACTTTATATAAAGTTATTTTGTTGCAAAACGAAATATTTTATACTATTTGTAACTCTTTTTCTCCTCTCCTTGAATGTATATGATATATGTAGCTCTATATTAGCTATGTAAATAATAAATAAAATATCCTATAGTGACCATTTTAGCAATTACTAACAACACGTGCTTGTATGATTGTAGGTAATATAATGTATAGTACATTTGGGCTTGAGGCAAAATGTAAACAAAGAAAACAGTTCTCAAGCTTTCATATAGGTATTGTGGTAAATTTTTGTTTTTTTTTAATCAATAAAGGTTCAGTTTTTTTTTAATTATTTCACCAATATATATAAAGGGTTTCGGGTATCATTCGGGCCCATAGGATAAAATATCTCAAACCCATATCTAACCCCCCCATCCCCCCCCCCCCCAAGCAAACCCAAGAAACAAAAAGAAAATTATCTCTCCTTCGTATCGCTTTGGTAAGTTAGTGTCTTTTTGAACACCAAAAGGAACATTTGAAAATTTGTATATTTTTAAACACAAAAAGGAGAAAGGAAAGTAAATAAAACAAGGTTTTGCTCTATATATTATTAATATAATCGATGTTCCGATATCTTTGGCAAGTAACAAAATACAAATTTAAAACAACATATCAACTTACATAATATAAAGTAAAATTAATAGGAATCCATGTAAACGATTGTTAATATATAATTATTAACTAAATTATATAAAAAAAGAAATCTGAAAAAAAAAATCGAATAGAGAAAAATATAAATGAGTATATAATAAAATTAAGTATAATAAACAATTATAACTTAAGATTAACTATCGGTCATCGTCTTACAATCTAATGGGATTATTCATATTATTTGATAAGATTAATAAGTTTATTATAATTATGAGAAAAACTAAGCATCCTGGATCAAATGTCGAGCAAATATCTCGTGGGGTGTAGGGAACATCAGGGGAATCCAGGACACATCTAAACTACTTTTATAACTTGCATGCGATCAAATGTTACTTATCTTAATATTCAGAGTCAGTTTAAAATGCAAAAAGAAATCAATCAATACATAAATGTACTTTTAGTAAATAACAATGTAAATAATAAGAAAAAATTAGTTATTGTGAATTTCATACATTTGTCGACAATTGTAAAGAAATAATTTTAAGAAGTTGCCGTCAGTCGTTGCTGTAAAATATAATTATGAAGAAATTAAAACTAAATTGAAATCAAAACTAGATTTCATATATATATATATATATATATATATATATGAAATCTAGTATATATATATATATATATATATATATATATATATATATATATATATATATATATATATATATATATATATATATATATAATTATTTTGTGCGTGTTTCGCTATTCCTGCTAAGAGACACTTTTGTGTGTATATTTTAATACACACAAAATTGCCTGTGCTCTGTCAATAGGTTACTTAATGAAAGAAATCATATTATATTGACACATAAAATATGATTTCTTCTATCAAGAAACGTATTTTAATGACGTTATAATATAGTACATTATAAAATTCACAATAACATATAACCCGACAAACACTTTATGAAGTTGTGAACACAGACATAAGTCAATCTCGCGAATGGTAGGTACTACAGTCTTGTGTAAAATTTGATATGCGGAGTTCGGCGTCGCATTATATCATTTACTCTGTAGTGCGCAAAATAAATACTCTTATCGTCGTGTTCTACTGTACCTTAGCGCTCCAAGGGAGGGCGCGGGGTAGCGGTATGAGCGGAGGACGAGAGCGCCCCTATATAAGTATTTAAAATACCAATAATTCATAAAGTTCTTGTCGGGCTATAGAAAAATAACCATTTACGGATCAACAAAAGAGATCATGATGTATCTAGTTCCCTTGGTGACCAGCAGGCCTTCGTGGTAGTGGGTGAGGCGTCCAGGGTGCATCAACATCCAGCCGCGTTTTGTATCGCGAACTGAACAGTTGTAGCGTATGAATCTGCACCCACCGCCCTCGTAATCATCGTCTGTTTTAAAAATAAAAACAGGATATGTTATAAATGTATGGTTTATATTTATTTTTTCATACATATTTTATATAGCAGAGAATTCAGAGGGAACCTGGGCACCTAGTGTTAGGATACGCCGTTTCCATTAAGGCACACATGGAAATGAAAAGACAAATATATTTACAAATAAATATTTAAATTTAGGTAAATAAGATCTTATATTTATATACATATGTCTCATATGCACATTCATAATTTACTTATATCACGATATATATAACATTGAGGCCAGTCCAGGCGCAGGGGCGTAGTGTGAAACGAAATATTTAATATTTTTATGGTTATATCCCCACTCAGGTTGGTTTAATTAGTGACTTAACAGTTAACCCAAAGTCCCCTTTGAATGACCTGCTCCTGGTTAAAAAAAACCAACAACTTACATGGAGTATTAAGTGCGATATTAATAGTATACGTGGAAGAGTCATGATGTGGTCGTAGTGAGGGTTGCTCGTCGGGCCTGTAGCGCACCACGAAGTTCATCACTGATACTGGTGGCTGGAACATCAATAATGTTTAGTTTTCAAATTATTTGTTAAAGCCGTTCAAGGACATTTTTATCTGTAAACACGTTGTGGGTTCAATTTCCGCTCGGGAGAATTAATTATTTTCATTATCGCGCTTTGGTAACAAGACCAAACGCTGCGTGATCCATCATTCGAGCGGAGTGTTTTAACACTAGGTTCCTTCAGCCTTTCCTCAAACAATATATAAAATATCTAAAATGTATAATATAATCTTTTATATTTACAGTTAAACTTACAAATTACCTCATTTTAGGTCAAGTAATAATTTACATAATAATTATTTATATACCTTTAATGAAGACATTATATAATATGTAATTTTATTTAAAACATATGACAATATTAATTTAATAAACTTACATTATGGTAATACCCCGTAAATATGAGTTCTTGCAAGGGGCGGACGTATTCCTTAAGAATATATAACCATTGCCTGTCAAGGCCAACTTGTTTCATATGAATGTCCCGAGTTGGTACTGCTTCATATCCACCTTCGAGTCTTTTGTCCTGAAATTGTGAAGATGGTAATACATTCCCCTTAAAATATGAAACAAAATAGATTCGTATGTATTTTGTAGTAAAATTATAGGCGAATAGTAAGTAGTAGGTTTGAGATCCATCATGGTGCAGCGGCACAGCATCTGAATGTCGACAACTGTTGTGAGATCGATTCCCACTAAATGAAATAAATAATTTTCCCGCTCTGGTAAAAGAAAGTGCAGCGTTGAGTTCCGCCACGTATCCTCCTATATGCGGAATACAAAGAGAAACAAAAAAAATCAAAGAGGTTTTACATTATTAGTCCCGTCACTCCATTTGCCATAAGCCTCCATCACTTCTATCCACTCTTTACAGAATCTTGCTGACATTATAGGGAACCAGTAGACATCTGGACAAGGCTGCGAGAGTAACAAAGAAACAAAATAAAGAAAAAAACATAACAAGAAAGTGAAAAAAAAAATAACATGGTAAATCGTTTAGGCGAAGGGATTACGTTTCAGTTTGGCCTGAGACACCTTCGTGGTAGGTGTCTCATCGATCTATAAAGAGAAAAAAAATATTATCAGTTTTTGCTAATTTTAAAATAACGACGACAACACAAAGCTTTATAACATTAAAAGCATATTACTTTACATATATGATAATTAGTGAAGTCGCAATGACAGATTTTGTAAGAACTTTAAAATTATAATATAATATATTGATAATTGAATAAACAGTTTGTTTAAAATACAAAATATTAAAATGTTCTCCTTGAAGATTACTGACAAATCCGTGTAAAAAAATTAAATTTTATTTAAATTTACTCATACATAGTTGACATATATTTTTTTTAACAACATTAAAATAAAATTAGGCTTTGTTTAACGATTTTATTTAATTTAACTAGACGCAGAGGAATGGTAATTCCTGCATACAAAAAGCTGCATGCTTTCTTTGGCAGCGACATATTTTAAAATTACCATAGAATGATTACGGCCTGCTTCAAAGCTAGAAGCGTATTCAGGACTCAGATAGCGTTGTTCCCACTCAGCTTTGTTTTCCATAACTTGGTACACATCAGGGTTGGTTTGGGTAGTGTCAAATGTTTCCGGGTTGATGAGATGGCCAAGTACTTTTTCATTGCTAACGTACATCATTATTCCCTGGAAATAAAAGTCATGTTTTATATAGATCTAGTGACCTCGCGGCTTCGCCCGCTTAGACTACACAATAATTTATTTACTAATCTGAATTATTTTTTTTATATAACATTATTTAAAAATAATATTATTTATAAATTGAAAAGTAAGATTTCAGCCAACTCAAGAAAATTTTGTAGCAATTTTCGAACATTAATCTATACTTATATACATACAATTTGACTAATAGTTAGTTTCATTGATGACTGAATGTGCTGATTTCCTGATGAAGCTGTTGAAAGCTAAGTTATTAGTTACGACGACGTTATAAATAACGACTATGTTGAAATATCACAATCGCTATTTAAAGTTATGAAGAATTTAAGAGCAATACAAATGAGAAGCACTATATCATACATCACTATAGGCCGACAAAACTTTATTAACTTTTGGAGGTAGACGCGGACAACTGCGCAGAATGCGTATTAAGAATCTTAAACACGGACGTCCCCCCTCGGACCACCACCCCGGGAGCGCAATCACAGCACAAAAGGACAACTTTAAGTGTAATTTAATATGCCATACTGTATATAAATAAATAAAATAAGTTATGCGACGAGATGTCCCGTTTTGATCGGGACCATCGTGATTTTCGCTCGTTTGCCCCGCACACGAAGGCATGGGACGCAAGAATGTCCCCTTTATCAAAATGGCTACTAAATTAAAATTTGGTCGGTCGAATGTCGCCGCGTCGATTATCAGGATACGCATGGGCGCATTGTCAAAATATAACCGAATGAAATAATCCACTGAAAAATCAAAAATATCCAAATTTTCGCCATCTAAAAAAAACGAAAGTACTACACATTTCTGCTGCTAACCACACTATAAAGACATAAACGATAATAAATGAAAAACGAAAAAAGAATTGTCACGTTAGGTATGGTATATTTAATATTATGCATTTTAATGTAAATGCGCGAGTTCGACCTGTCTCTACAATCATCAACAACTGTTCATCGTAAAGTACTTACCTTGCTCCTCAAGCTTGAACAGAAAGCCATATCCGCATCTTGTTCTTCCTTGACGTAGGTGACGCCTTTGGCATACTCTTCACGGAAAATCGAAATTTTCATCAGATAGCAGTTAGTAATGAACGGAACATTCCAAATTCCCCTGTAAAGATGTAAAAAATAATTTGAAAATATGTAAACAGCAATGAGTAAGAAAAACCAGAGCAGTCCTGGGCAGGGGCTCAAAATATGATGTAAGCGCGACTGGTCGTAGTTTCGATACCCACACGAGAAAATGAAATATATATTCAAATGTATATTTTCATTTCTTCGCCCTGGTGTTCGTGGTAAAGCGCGGCGTAGAGTTCAGCCAATCAACATCCAATGTCTCCAGAATTCTGTAGAAAACAGGGAACGGAAATGTCTTAACACTAGGTTCCCTTTGGCTACCTTGTTGTGTGCTGGATACAGCGTGAAGCTGAGTAAAGAAAATAATGTTGTTATTTAATGTTTTTTTGCTTCACGTTGAATTCCCCGCATGGTACATGGAACAGGGTAGGCTGAGGGTGCTATAGGGATAGTGTTAGACACTCGGATCCCCACTTTCCGCCAAATCCTGATGTCATTACGTATTGAGTGGCGGCATTCGACTTCGCTTCGCCTCGACACCAGAGCGAAGTCATGAAAATATTAAATATTTCATTTGCTCGAGTAAGAATTGGACTCACAACCTGTAGCGTTGATAGTCACACGCTCGTACCCCTGCGCAATAACTGGTCTTAATTCAATGTTGATTTTTTAATAATAATACCGATATTAGTACTAAAAAATACAATATCACGTATGATGGAATAAGTTTTAAAACACAATTAGAGGTAGTTCCCCGATAGCGCCCCGTTTATCGTCAATATCGACTACGCCACGTACATACGTAGGTACCTACTACACTACGTAAATTAGTTTTCGAAGCATGCTCAGATGATATTACCGTTTATATTGGCGTCCCACGCTGTCCGCCGTGGCTTCGTACGCGCGTAATGTCATTAAATAGAAATTTGCTTTGAACATTTAAAACGGTTATAGCCACTTTGATAATGTTAGCACATGGCGAAAAGAGAGAAAATGTAGAAATCTAGTGTTAAGACATTTTCCCTCTTTTCCATTAAGACACTTCCTTGCTCCACTTTACGCTAAATTCTGGAGGCTTTGCGTGTTGGAGAAACTCAACGCCGCGCTTTGCCTCGTTTCCACAGCGAGCAAATGAAAATATTAGATAGAATAAAGACTTCATTTACTCGAGCGGGAATCGATCCCGCAATCTATCGCGTTTACAGTCGCAAGTATCAGTACTAATTAAGGAAATCAATTTTAACTCCAACTTTTCTTACCATTAGAGACCAGTCGCCACAGAACACGCAATACCTCCAGAACTCGGCGGAAATTGGGGAACAGAGTATCTTAATACCAGGTGGCTACCCTGCTCTGGTGGGATACAGCGTGAAGGTGATTTTTTCAACATTTCTTATGTTATTAGTTATTTTTATATCGTATATAAGTTATAAAGATATCATCCATCATAGCATCAGTCCGCCGTTAACTGTACATAAAGCAGCCGTAATAATAAACTAGAGGTTGTTTTTTATTATATAAAAGATACATAAGAATCCATCGCAAGTAGGTGTATGTATACTTAGAATGTAATTTCATGAGCTGAGAGGGGGCCGCTGGTCTGATCACTCCCTCGCGTCTGTGACGCAACGTCTAGATCCATCTTTCCCATGACCAATTTACCAATACAACAATAACACGATTAAAAATAAGCGTAACATATATGTATATGTCACATGCCAATTTAAAAAAATGTAATAATTTCTTTGAAATTTAAAAAAAAAACCCTCAACACAAAAAAAACCTAAAAAATGTAAACAGAGAAGACTGAACGTTATTTTCTAAAATCATGGCTTCTTCAAGAGTGCTCTTATTTGAAAGGTGATTTTTTTACACGAGAACAATCTCGATTAAGTAATCTTTCATATAAAATAAAATTAAGAACACATCGGTCTATACGTTTAGGAGACATAAACCTATAACACTAATCGATTTTCGTCGGGTAAAATACTGTTGAAATATTGTTGAAACGGAAACAGCCGAATCTCAACTTATTTATCTAAACTTGTGCAACGAATGAAAATGTGATTTATAAGAAATATATTTTTTATAAAAGATAATAAATAATCTTAGTAAGTCAATAGAAGTTAATATTGATACATTTCTTATGTAATAGGGTAACCATTCGTTTTTATTTCAATAATGCCATATGAATTTTCATTATTAGTATATTTAAATGCATTTTTGTTGTTGTTTTATTGTTCATTTATTTGGTACTTACTGTTGTGTGTACTTTATTATATATAAAAAATTAAATGATATACAAAGTTAATATTTTGCTTATTACTATAAGAATGTATCAGGTATAAGATAAAATAATTACAAAAAGTAAAAAAAAAAATACTTGAGAATATTTGTACAGAAGCAACTAATGAATCAGAAAAATAAGGTTCCATATTTAACGAACGAGATTTAGTTGTATATAGAAATCCTATTGTCCTTCGATTATCATATGTATCAATGACCCCGTCAAACAAATGAGAGCACGTCGTATGAATCGCAAAGGAAATCACAGTACGAAACAAAAGGGGAGACAAGGGTCCCAATTACATATGCTATTAGGCAATCGACGGCAGCCGCAGTATTAGAGAGACTCCCGCGAGGACAACACCTGGCTGTGAACACAAATGTTGCTAAAACGCTCCGTCGTTGCAGCACTAATGCTCCTGCTCATCGTGATGGAGAGCGAAGCACGCCGCGGTCGTACGAGATCAAGAACCAAGTCCAAGGTTTGATTTGAATATTTTTTTTACATATTTTTTATATAAAATGTTCTATATATAAACCTATATGCTAATTCGAGTAGCATTGTTCTACACGAGGCCTAATTTAGAAGAAAAAATAATATTTTCTTATAAATGAGTCCATAAATATTAAATTTCTTCGAAAAATATAGATATATATTTTCCGGTACTTGCAGGTACAAATCGGATTACCTATCACAGGCAAATACAGAGACCCAGAATCGGACCAGTACTACAATAACAACGATGTAAGTATGACCACTTGCCACTGCGATAAATAAGACATAAATGTATAAATGTATTGCGAAGTTAATATTAGATTAAGCTTACATATTATATAATTAGAAAATTGTTCTTCGACAACACAGTATCAAAGATACTGGAGGAAGGTCACGTAAAGAGGTTGATGTCAGTGGACGAGGCGAAAGAGGTATGCAAAGATCGTAGCGTTTGGCGCTCTGTTCTCTCTGACTACCCCGCTTGGGATACAGCGTGAAGCTAGCTTAGTTTAATTTTTAAGTTAGCTACAGCAATGTTGCGGCGATTTTATGATGAAAAATACGTTCAAAATTATTGATTATTATTTTAAATAAAATAGGGAGCAAAAATCCTCCTTGCTTCGCACTTTGACCTTGAGTACGTATTGGGTCACAAAATAGCCTTCCTCTGCACCGCAAAAGGAACACCGCGCCCCCACATCACCTGGTTCAAGGATGGCGTCGAAATATACGCCCATCACTATTTGCACGTAAATATATAATTATTCATATATAATGTTATATTTTTTATTGTGAAAAATAGATACTATTATTAAGGGGTCACCTATAAATCGTAACACGAATTTGGTCCTTGTCACAGGTGGTAACATTTGTGAGGCGTTACCTACTATAATGTCACATATTTTACGGATAATTCTGTAAATAATAATATTTTTCCCAGATTTTTTATCAGTTTTGTGTTTTAGATAATTTAAAATATTTTATTTTATTACGTCACCAATTCCCCCTATCCCGTTATCAGACAATGTTGAATTTCGTCGACCTCTACCACCTTAACCTAATTTATAGGTAGCCCCTTATTCGGTGTGTTATAAATGTGGAACGGAGTTTCCTAACACTAGCTTACCCTGCTGTGTGCGGGATACAGCGTGAAGCTGATTATTTATTTTCAATTTACATTATACACAACTTCAAGTGTGACATGGGTTGTTATATTCAAACTTTAATAATTAGTTTAAATAACTCGTACGCTATTTAAATTGTTGCATTATGATTTATTGTTATATTTAACTATAAAGATTTTATGAAACTTTTTTTCTAGTTTCACGTTGTATCCCTCACATTACACCTCGCGGGGTAGGCAGTGGGAACCCGTAAAACTAGTGTTAAGGGAAAGGAGTCTTTCCCTATTAAGACACTTTCATCCCTCCACTCCACATTTCGTTGAATGCCACGTACTGAATGAAGAAATGAAAATTATAATATTTCATTCCCCAGAGCGGGAATCGGACCCACAACCACCGCGTTTACAGTCGCACGCATATGCTCCTCCGCCGCGTGTTTCACTACAAATATATAATATTTTCCAGATTCACGAGTGGCTTATAGACGACGATCGTGTAAAATCTAAGATCGAGATCGACCCCGCTACTCAGATGGACGCCGGCGTTTACGAGTGCACCGCAGATAACATGTACTCTATTGACAGGCGCTCCTTCAAAACCGATTTCTCTATTGCATTCGATTGAACACATTTTATACTACACTCCATTAGAATTAATAAAATAATAAATATTAAGAGGTTTTAGTAAAATAAGAATGTTCCTAAATAAATAAATAAATCTGTTATGCTTATAATTCAAGAAAAAATGTTTGAACATTGGAATTTGATGATATAATCGCTTTTAATTTACACAGAATTTTTTTCAAATACAATTTGTTACAATTTAATTTATTAATTTGTTACAATTAATAAATTATATTATTATTAGTATTATATTGTAACAAATTGTATTTATACAATAATAAAATAAAATATAATTTCATTAAGTGCTATCAATAAAAATCAACATATATAATTATAATAATATATTAATTTTATTTGATTATTAAATATTTATGAACAATGTTCTATCATCTATAATTTAAGCCATAAAAACAATTTCTGTTTTTTTTTTATAGTTTAATAAATTTGTGGTTTATACATTTTGTAATTTGATTATATGTAAACATTAAATTATAAATAAACATATGCATATATTCCTATGAGGCCAGTCGTGACGCAGAGGCATAACGTGTGACTGTAAACGTGGTAACAGGTTGTGAGTTCGAATAGGGAAGGAAGAAAGTGGAATAATATAATATATAATAAACCTATCGGAATATATAGTAGATTATATATTACATTGAAGTTTTTTTTTAAATATTTTTTTCAATATTGTAATGTTTATTATGCTATAAATTGTTTAAATGTGTAATTTGTAAATACTTAAAGCACATTACAATATCTATATTATAATAAAAAATATTAAAAAATAAAACAACTTATAATAATTCTTTCCAATACTTTCACACACAAAAAATCAAAGTAAAATTCTAATACATTATATAAATACTCACTTAATATTGCCGTTAACTATGTCGAGATAGTCAGAAGAACGTGCGTAGAAACCAGACGAGTTGATGGCACCCCAAAAGTTGGACCACGCCTGACCACCGCGTACGAGGAGAGGCGCAATGACGTCGTAACCACTCGACAGCAGGTAACGTAAAGTGGACGACTCGACACGCGAGAGGCTATCGATGGAAAACACGTATTCGCAAGCTGAGCTCACGCATCGGTCCCTGGAAATATGTTTTTCTTTTAGTTTCACGCTTTTAGTATCATTTATGTAACAGGGTAGGCAGAAGGAACCTAATTTTAAGACAGTACGATATTTCTACCGTTCGAGGACTCTCCGATCCCGACTTTTTACCATTCGAGGCAAAAAAAATAACAATAAATTATTAGAAAGTTTATTTTCCTGAGTGGCCATCGAACCTATAACTGTTGATGAACGCGCCAATCAGTAAGTATTAAATTGTTAAATTGAACAGAAAAAATATTATTGTATTAGATAGTCTATGTATTGTTGTAGGATACTCTACATTACATGATGTTTATGAGTTTTCATGTAACAAACATGGTCATATACGAACTTTACCTCCATTTCGCTATGCGAGCAAAGCCGCTGGCAAAAAGCAAGTCGCATTATATAATTGACCTAAATTTATAAAACTAAATATTTGTCTATGTGTAAAAATAATAACACGATTTGAACCATAATGGAGATCATAGTAAGGCATTACATACTTGGCCACATTCCTAGCTTCGGCTTCAGACATGAAATCGGACGGCTTAACCCGCTTAGCACTGAGATATTTCTTGCTGCTTTTCTTGTAAAACTTTTCAACGTCTTCTTCATGATATTCCACGTTGTTGTGGACAAAGAGGTGAATTTTACTTTTGGGATAATCAACTTTTTCAATTTGAATCAGAAATTCTTCTAGAAAAGGCGTGGGCTGTTCAATGAATACCGCCATCAGTACATTAGGAAGGGCGTCGTCCTGCAATACGATTATAAATGAGTCAACACATTTTAGTGAATACTTTCAAAAATGATCCCAACAATAAACGTAAATGTGGAACAGAACATAGTGTGGGAGCCAAGTTCAATAAAATGGTACGTCATTCAAAATTTGTTCGGGATGTAAAGCTGAAGGTTTCACTTTTATACTTTGTGACTGAGTCAGTCCAGACTGTACTGGTACAGCTAACTGAGCCTGTAACTACATATTATAATAAATAATAACGTATCTTTATATCTGCATTTTAATTATTGCACTCTTTCTCTATATAATGTATAACGGTGCCAGATCATGCTGCTCCATCAGCATATTTTTTGTAAAATTGAGTACAAAAGTTTGCTTTACTTATTAATATATAGATTAACATAACTATTATTAATAAAAATACCTTTAACACAGTATATTTTTCATCACACATTTTGCAACCTTTTGAGATCGACCAAGCATTAGCTAAATAATTAGAGAACTGGTTCAGCTTCAATTTTGAGGGTCCATTACCGTGAACAATGAGGGGACGTTCGTTTGACACCACATTCTTAATGTACGGATAGTCTTCAGTAGAATTCATTACCAATTCTACGTCAGCTGTTATAAAATAAAAAGAATTTATTAATTATTTAAACTTTAAATAATCCGACATACTGGTGTTCTTTGTTTTAGTATTTTTATTGCTTCTCGCTGCTTTCCACATATAACTTGGTAGACAGAGGGAACCTAATGTCGCTGACGCTCCATTCCTTTTTTTAGCTTTACAACACATTTCATGTTAACTAGCAGAACACAACGCAGCCCGTTGGCGTGTAAGTACCAAAGCAAGGAAATAAAAACAACTCGTTCCCCAAGTTGGGAATAAAACTCACAATCGTCGCGTTTACAATCAGATGAAACGTACACATTAATAGACAACAATTTATAAAAATGACAGATAGATATAACATTACGTGCAATGATACTTGTATTTTCAAATTATAAATCACTATAAATATTTAGATAAAACTCTATACCAAATTCTCTTTTAAAATAACATATGAATTATTACTTTGTTTAACATATTGTGTTTAAAAACATGTTTATATTACTTTTCCAATTTTACTATATAAGTTAAGTTGGTCTATAAATATTTTTAATTGTCGAGATAACATTTTTTTAATAAAAGAATAGTGCCGTGTGATCCCGGCCTAGAATAGGATCATCCTGGTATGGTGGTGTCAAAAAAAAAGAAAATAACTTACAGAGTGCCCCATTCAAATTTTGGAAGATTTCCGAATCGTGATCCAGAGCAATTCTATGTTTCAACCTGTATTCCTCATCGAGGTAGACCATCGTATAGTAGAGTTGGTCGTCATCATTATTACGTACTTTCTTGTAATTCAAAATGGCCATGACATCAGAGTAGTATCCTGTGTTACACACGGAAGATGATTAGAAATAGTGCTATATACTCTTTTATTTTATTTTAGCTTCACCCTGTATCCGCATATAAAACTGCTAATAGCGTGTTGTACTTATTTTTTATTTAAAAATATCATCACTTTCTTTACACAAGATTTATAATTGTCCACACAAATAGAAACTCCTCGAGTTTTTGCTCCTCGTATTAATACATAGTAACATACACATAGTAATATATAATTAAAAATAATATTTCACTTACCAATGAAACCGCCGGAGTTCAAGAATGCATTAGTCATACTCGTATCTGGATATTTGCTGGACAATGTGGGATCGGGCCAACAGAAAGATTCCGCCGAAAAGAGAACTCTCACAAACATGTTGGTAAATTTATCAACTATTTCCTTCAGATTCGCAAGGAACATCACGTCGAAACTGTACACCAATACATAAAATAATTGTAAAAATAAAAAATATAATAAATTTACAAAAAATATTAGATTTAGAAAAAATTGTTTGGAATACTAGGCATAAGTAGATAGAACATATTAATATAGGAAAATGACTTCAATGCTGTACACTAAATATATAAAAAAAAAAATTAAATCAGCTTCACGCTGTATCCCGCACACAGCAGGGTAGGCAGAGGGAACCTAGTATTAAGATACTCTGTTCCCCACTTTCTGCCGAATTCTGGAGGCATTTAAAATTATTGTATAATTATAGAATATTAAAGATAATTATTTTTTTTAAAACCGCCTTTATGAAAATTTGTAACAAATTAAATTCTAATTTATTGTAACATATAGTTTTAATTAAAGTTTATGATTTGTGTTTCGAAAACTAAGCACAGATATCAAGTATTTATGTCACTGAATTAAATTGGGCCAATATATATCAATATACACCAAGTCATCAACCATTTGCATCTCCGTCATCTAATTGAAGCAATCACTTGTTACTATATGATGATTTAGTCCTCTATTTTATAATAGTAACAATTGAATAAAAATACATCGAGATTGTGTATTTAAAATATTTTAATTTTTATTTTAACTTCATATCCTTTAATGTTTTGTATAAATATTAAAACAACCATTTGAAAAATATTTTATTGTACCGATATATCTTGGATGGAGTTATTGATAATCATATTATTTATCCTGGCCAGGCATTATGAATAGTGACTAGCTATATCCGGACCAATCTATTGTTTATCATCTAAGATATGTTATTTATTGTATTTGCACCGGCAATATAATAATAATACTGCATTTTTTATTAAGCCCGGAGTACCAATGACTTTAACCACTTGGTTTATAACCTACATATTAATGTTTGATCTAAGTATATATAAATACTTCTTATTACTTTCTTATTATTAAATATGCATCTTAGTAAAAACATCAGCAATATGTGAATGGTATGAATTATAACAAATTCATAATTTCTATCTGAATACCATTAAAAAGTGATAAGTTTTATTTTTTTTAAGTATTATTAAATAGAGGTTTGACCTCTGTTGTTTTTTATTACTGATACTGATTATATGTGTGTGTATCTCTATCAATTTCCAACAACACTTCATAAAATTACATATTTTACATGAGCTGCATTAAGACTATAATGTGATAGTTGTGAGTTCAATTCCCTATTACTATTTTTTATTTATTTATTTGCTTATTCATTTTTTATTTAGACTATTTTATTTCCTTGCTCTGGTAGCAAGAGAAAATGCATTGTTCAATTCCACCATTCAAAACACTGTCTCAACCATTGGGTGGGAGGTGGGGAGCAAAATGTTTTAACACTACCAACATATGGTGTAAACCCAAAATGGCATAATTAAATTAAATAGTATTCACTTCTATTAACTTGACTCATACCTGTCTGTGAAGAGAATGATACGGTCTCTATCTTTTAATTTTTCTAGGGACTTTAGTTTTTGTTTTAAGAGATTTATCTTTTGGCCACCACCGGGATGGTCCATGTTTCCGCCAACCCATTTTTTCCCCATTCCTAGTACTTCAACATTAATTCCATATACTTTGGCCGAACGAAGGAAGCGTTCCAGTCCATGATTGTTGTGCGTGGCAACAGTGAAAACATTTATTTCTGGCTCTGTGGAAATGAAATAAAGATTATACATTTTCATAATCACATCACTATATATTACCAAAATACACATAATTAACATTTTACATTAAAATTATTTATTTTTCAATTGCAATATAGAGAATTCGCAGTTGCACTTTGCCAAATATAACATATTTTTTTTAATAACATATTTTACAAGCAATAAGTGATGTATGTATAAATATTATTTGAATTTAACATTTTCAGGACATTCTATGTCACTTAAATTTACAATTTATTTAATATAATATCATTCGCTTAATTGAATGAGAAGTTTCTTAATATTATGGTATTATTTTTTATAATTATGACTATTGTGATATTTACATACATTAATATAATGGTTAACCACTAATGCCATTTTTTGACTAAGCCTAATTATTTTACTACAAATAAAATGCAATGCAACCTATATAATATAGCACTTTAAGACACGAATTTGAAGAAATCATATTATTTGTTTAATTATATTTATTGAGATTTTATTTCACATATACTTGTGTGTATATAAAACATTCAAAAAATATACTATGGATAAGTCTATAAAGTCTTTATTTATACTTAAAACTAAAAAGTATTATAAAAAAAAATAAAGCTCTTTCTAAATCACACAAACTCAAGACAAAATGAATTGAAATAAAAAAAATATAATACAAATGTATATTGCTATATTTTAAACTATATCAGTGACTAATATAAGTTGCAAGGACATCATCATTTTAATTATTTTTCATACACTTAAGTTCATGTTTTAAAGTTGAATCTTAATTTATTCAATGATATCTTTAAGTCAATATTTTTTTTATACGTTCATCACGAGCATCACGAGCTTTATGTAAAAGTCAAATCAACAATAACTTACGTTCAGAAGTTCCATCCGATTTTTTACTGAAGAGGAGAATTAAGCAGCAAAATTGAAGAAATTTTGTCATTTTCTAGACTAATCGACGCACGAGTTCAACGGACTACGGCAAGCTTATTACTCATAGAATTGGGAACGGTGTAATACTCGGTAATAAAATATTTTATGTCGCCCCACATAGGCAGCCTCGCTTCCGAAGCGATAAGCTCGAATAGTGGAGAAACGTCATCCAAACGTTATGATAACACACGCTTCCTCCCGGCGTGAGGGCCCCAGTGCTGTATGTCGCTTTAATGATATGAGATCATCAAACATCTGGTTTTATACATCACTGCATGATTGCACTAAATAAGTCTTACACAGCAAAATCAATTTAAGCGATATAACGTTGCAACTGCCGGTACAAAAGTAAACAGCCAACAATGAACTTGTTTTGCTTTCAATACAATTAATGAACATCATATGTAAAAAAACAAGCCCTATAGCCATACATTTTGTCTATTATAAACGATGTTTATCAAAGTGTCGCCAACGTGCTGACGGTGGACTTGTACTAGTACGTTAACAGGGTGTCCATTTCAAGTATTAGCTAAAAATATCATTGGAAAGCCCAAAATTATATATAATTTTAAAAGCATAAAGCCTTATCAATTATAGGTGGTATGCGCGAACACCTGCGCAAAATGCAGTGTTGCCAGTGGCACATCTGCACCAGACTAGGGATGCCAAATGATCATCGATTTTAGATGAACATCAATGTTAGCAGATAAAATATTTATGTTTTAACATCGATGTTGCATTAACTAAAACATCGATGTCAGCAGGGACACACAAGCGATATTTAATCGCGTACACGTGTTTTAAAACTTGTTACTCCTGTAGTCGATTGACAAAAAATATTCGGACATATAATATGTTTTTACTCCCCAATGTTTAAATGTTCAATTAAAAAAAAATTGACTTTTGTTTAAATTAAAAAGACTTATTATATCTTACTGGCCAAAAGTGTGTTTCATTGTAATGCTACTCCTCCTAAACCCTTTAACCTACAGCTCTGAAATTTTGCAGGAACGTTGTGGACGACACGGTGATTCCAGCGAAGTTCGCTGATATTTTTTTTAATTTATTGATGACGATGTGTTCAAAAAAATATCGATGTTGGCTGGCATCGATGTTGACTAACATCGGTGTCAGCCTTTCCATCGATGTCTAAATCGATGTTTGTCATCAGGAATCCCTACTAAATAAATAACGCTTGACTATGGAAAATACCACTTAAATTATAACATTACACTTTATTACACAAAAACAAAAAAAAAGGTCCATTTCGTTTTTAGTCGCTACACTTTAATTTTTGCCTCAGCGCCTTGCACCTTTGTGTATCTTTCTGAGTGTAGCCTTTCAACACGCGTAGAAAAAAGTCGTTTTATCCTGCGTGTATCGACACTCATAATAATCATTGTCATCCGTTAGAGAGAGAGTTTACCTTTTTTATGATTGTTATTATGCATGGAAGGTGATACTTAGTGTGTACAATGGAGACAATTTTTTGAATTATGAAACTACAAAAGTAACAGTAACTAATATCTACGAAAATTTAAAATCAAATCTGTACTAGCATCTGCTTACGAGCCGACTGACGAAGAGGACTTATTAGAAGAAGACATTCATCATGATCTCTACAGTGTTGACGATTAAACAAAACTTCTGCCTTATCTCAAAAGTAGAGATTTTTTTGAGAATTTTATTTAGAAAATTACTGAGAACTAAAAGTTTCTGAAGAATTTAAAGATTTGTGAGGACAAAAATATATATATTTTTTTTATTATATAAATTAATATAGTTAGCCTGGGTAAAGGTAACATATTTTACTAAATGAAAATAAGCTTTTATTTACTTATTTAGAAAACGTATAAAAAAATAACACTAATATATAGAGGGACTCGAACCTGCGCCTCCTGGAAACGACCTGGGAGCCTGAACGCAGGAGGCGCGGGTTCGAGTCGCGCTACGTTAAAATTTTTATACGTTTTCTAAATAAGTATTTTTGTTTCCTAAGTGTGGAATAACACTTTAAAAATATTTAAAAGCTTTTAATTTGTATTTAGATTTCATTTCGTCATATAAAAGAAAATATTATAGTCCCATTTTCTACAGTTGGCTTTTCTACAGTGAGGATAAAATTAAAGTAATAGATGTGCAACATATAGATAAATATTGATAAGACTTTAAAATCTTAGGCTCAAGGGGGAAACATATTTAGATGGCTCAAAACATAATTTATATTATTAGTAATACTGTTAATTTATGACATTCTCTCTCTCTCTCTCTTCCTAGCTATGAATCCCACATGGTGGTGGGGTCAGCTTTCCTAATTTTGCTACTCCACTTCGCTCTATCGTGGACGTCATCGTCAGTGACCTTGCATGCCTCCTTATCTTTTAGCACTACTTCTTTCCATCTCGTCTTGGGTCTTCCTACAGGTCTTCGACCGGGGATGTCAAGTTGCAGTGCCAAATTTCCTATGTAGTCAGGTGGCTTCCTCTTAACGTGTCCATACCATCGCAGCCTACTTTCCTGCATCTTGTCGGCAATATCACGCACACCGAGGCTACCTCGCACGTAGTCGTTGCGGATTTTATCGCGCCTGGTTACGCCACACATCCACCTTAGCATCTTCATTTCGGCAACTTGGATGGTATGGACGTTTTTTCGAGTAACAGCCCATGTTTCGCTGCCATACGTAAGGACTGGTCTTATTAAGCTCTTGTAGATTAAACCTTTCAGTTTAACCGGCATCTTTTTGTCGCAGGTGACACCAGTGACTTCTCGCCACTTTAAGCACGCTGTAGCTAATGTTAATTTATGACATTAAATTCTATAAATTATTAATATTGCTCTTAAAGAAGATGTCTCCAAGTTTGATAAATATTTGATACTAGGTACATTTACTTTAATTTTATCCTCAACACATTCAAAAAACTACCTCAATTTTTTAAGTCCACATTAATAATATTGACGTAGGTATTATATTAATATTACTAATAAGTAATAACCATCATAGCCAAAGGATGAATAATAAATATTCGTAAAAGAAGAGAGAGGTAGGTAGCTATTAAAATTTGATATATATATATATATATTAGCTATTTTAATTTTTCTTTCCTAATATTCGAAATAATTGCTGATAATTTTGTCTAATAAATATTTGAATGTATCACAGTCTGATTGACACTGTACTATAGTATAATATGGCTAACGAGTCGTGGCTGCCTTGTAGATGTGTGATGTGCGCGCAAGTGAGGTTATGCGCATTGTTCACTCCAGAAAAAAAAAGTAAAAAAATAAAAATTAAATTAGCTTCACGCTATATCCCGCACACAGCAGGGTAGGCAGAGGGAACCTAGTGTTAAGACACTCCGTTCTCTACTTTCTGCCGAATTTTTGGAGGCATTGCGTGTAGAGTGGCAGAACTCAACGCCGCGCTTTGCCTTGACACCAGAGCGAAGAAATTAAAATATAAATTTAACTAAATATTTCATCTCCTCGAGTGGGGATCGAACCCAACCAGTCGGTTTTACTGTCACACTTTGTACCACTGCGCCACGACTGGCCTCAAAAAAAAATGTAAAGTAAGAAAAATACTAAAATCAAATCAGCCAGCTAGCCTCAGGGCGACTCCCCGACCGCAATATAATTATGTGGTTACTGGATTATCACCGGTTCCGGTCACTTGTGATGTGTTAAAAAAACACATGATTCTTTTAACATGCAAATTTCCCGGTAGTATCAAAAGAAAGGTGAAATTAAAGCTTATGTAAAAATATTGGAATATCTAAAGTTTATTTAATTTTTCATCAAACCAGTCCATAGATAAATTAAAAAAAAAAGATATTGAGGTTCCTAAAACCGAAAACTTTTTCTCAAAGACAATTTCGACAAATCTAAAATTTTCAATAACCGCAAATATAATATTTTGTTATATATATATATATATATATATATAAATTCTCTACATTAAACTGAATGCTTGTTTAGGCATTTAGCACTATATTTTTTTCCCGCCATTTATTTAAAGATGGCGAATAGAAACGCACATAGAGCCAGGGCTTTAACGAAAATATCTGTTAGTAATTCTTGAGCTTATTATTAAGAAGTTAGAGTATATTGCTTAATATTTTTTTAACGTGAAAGATTTATTTTTATTCATTTTATAAATTGCCAAAGATCTCTTTTAGCTAACTTTAGTATGAAACTTCCTCTAAGCTGCATTTTTCCATTTACCGAAAGATACTCATAATTTCTTACATTTACATGCCAGACGAGTAAATTTGTAACAAATATTTAAATAAGTAGTGCCTACCTAAAAGCTAGTACGATATGAAGCTTAATAAATTCACCATTGTAGGCGACTTTTAAGAGTATTTTGTGTGGATATTAGGAGTATTAGTGAGTGCAGGTCCATTACGCTAAGAGAATAAAATAGACCAAAAGTAAGTATACTTTTTTGGAAGGATTAATGTCTCATTTCTTTCGTTTGTTTATTTACTCTTTTTTATTTTTGATAAGTGACAGCAGTTTTCCGTGATAATGCCACATTATCGACATGTATTTTAAAACAAAAATTATATAAATTACATTTGGAAATTATAATATTTAAAGTACAGTACTTTCCAAATGTCGGCCAGCGCAATATTGAGATTTTTTATGTATTGATTATTATCCGTTCACAAAAGTCGGATAACCGCTATGACTATAGTTCAATCAATTATTTAGACAACGTCAGTAGATATCTACAATGGGGTGTTTTTAAAATGATGTATGTACCTCTACTCTATTATACGACTTAAAGGAAAAGCTTCATAACTCTATCTATTTGAAATACGTCAAACTAACCTCGTACGGTTACGCTAAATGATTTTCGCACTTGAAGCAAGCTATCATACCATTCCTTAGATGCATTAGTGCGCTATCCAAATCAAAATATTCTTTATTCCCATTAAAATCACTCTTAAATCGCCAAGTTACAGTAAAAATATTTTTGCAGTAAAAAATAGAAATGGCAGTTGTCAGAAGCTACCACCGCCGGCTCGGAACGCAGTTCTACTGAAAAGAGCCGGCAAGAAACTCAAAAGTTGTTTTTTCAAAATATACAATAGATGTATAACCATCATTACTTTCCTCCCCTGACTCCTGAGTGAGCATGACTCCTGACTCCTGAGTGAGCATCAACAGCATTTTATTCCACGCACTATTGTCTTGGATGGAATAGTAAGCTTTGCTTAATGATATATTTTTTACTTTAAATTGTTCTTGAGGCCAGTCGTAGCGCAGGGGAACAAAGTGTGACATGTAAAACTGACTGGTTGTGGGTTCGATCCCAACTCAAGGAGATGAAATATTTACTTAAATTTATATTTCCATTTGATCCATCCACTGATGACATAATAGATATTGCGGGAATAAATTGGACGACTATAGCAAAAAATAGAGAAGAATGGAAGAGGATGGAGGAGGCCTTTACCCAAACAAGGGTTCACATCTAAAAATCAGATAACTAACAGTACTAACAATAGCTGTATATCAAATATTTCGTACTAACATTAATATAAGATTAACTTCAATTAAAATGTAAATATGTGGGTGTGAAATAAAGGGCTTAATTAATTAATTAATTAATATTTCCATTTGTTCGCTATGGTGTCGAGACAAAGCGCGGCCTTGAGGTCTGCCACTCAACACGCAATGCCTCCAGAATCCGGCTGAAAGTGGGGAACGAAGTGTCTTAACACTATGTTCCCTGTTGTGTGCGGAAAACAGCGTGAAGCTGATTTACTTATTTATTTAAAACTGATTTATTATTAAATTGTTCTAGTGGCAAGTCTATAATCAATTGTGGAACAACAATCAAGGAATCATAAAAATCCATCACAATAAAAAACTAAAATCTATCCTTTTATCAATTCTTGACCCTATCGCCGGCGGAATGCCTGGAATGTTCCATCCGTACATACGCAGGTGAGGGAAATATTTCTAAAATTAAATTCATGAACTTGATGGCTTTTCACCCGAACCCATTGTCTTACTCGTATGCTCATTCCCCGATATAGGATAGGATGTCCGTCAAAGCCTATTCAAATAGACAAATGGATCCTCCGGATATAGTTTTTTATTTTATTGCACATGCAATATTTTTCGCAGCAAAAAAAACCGTTCGAGAGTGCATGAACTTTGATAGATTACTCTTTAGTACATTTTTTTTATAAAAATAAATTAAATTAAATTAGCTTCACGCTATATCCCGCACACAGCAGGGTAGGCAGAGGGAACCTAGTGTAAGACACTCCGTTCCGTACTTTCTGCCGAATTTTGGAGGCATTGCGTGTTGAGTGGCAGAACTCAACGCCGCAATTTTTTTTATAAATGTAATTATTTCTACGGTGAATTTCTAATCTCTTATTTTAATATACATAAGCATTTTCTTTGCATTTGTAACGATAAGCGTTACATCGTTTTTTATGCTTTGTGACCCTTTAACTTAATGTTTAGTACAAATGCTATATATATACTTCTTATACCTACAAATATACACTGATCTACTTTAAAATAGAACCATTTTACTCAGATGTAAAAGAAAGTATAATTTTCAATGGAGCCAACAATAGAATTAATTATTTGAGTAATGAGAATCGAGACAACTAATTGTAGATCAAAGTAGCTCTACTAAGGCATTCGGAAAGTAACAGTAACATGTAACTGATGGATCAGTGCTCGTGACTCCATCTCAATATATTTTTAAAGTGGACTTTTGTATGGCTTAAATCTATCGCTTTATAAATCGGCGGGACTCCGCGCTTTGTCTCGACACTAGACCGAAGAAATGAAAATATAAATGTAAATAAATATTTAAATGTAAGTAAATAAGTATCGAAACAAAAGATAAGTTTTAATAAGTAACATTTTAACAATATCTATAATTATTTATTCTCATGAGTGGACGGCACCATACTATTATAGAACGAGACAGACCAATTAATATTTCACCTACCATTATTACATTTGGACCACGAAACCATTACAGAATCTGTAATGTATACAGAGTTCCTAATCATGTGTTTAATTCCATTCAATGTTATCAATCCCTTATTTTTTTTATTGTTATACGCATCTTTTATAACTTAATAAATATATAAAATAAAATAAATCAACTTCACGCTGTATCCCGCACACAGCAGGGTAGGCAGAGGGAACCTAGTGTTAAGACACCCCGTTCCCCACTTTCTGCCGAATGCTGGAGGTATTGCGTGTTGAGTGGCAGAACTCAACGCCGCGCTTAACCTCGACACCAGAGCGAAGAAAATAGAAATATAAATTTAAGTAAATATTTCATCTCCTCGAGTGGGGATCGAACCCACAACCAGTCGGTTTTACAGTCACACTTCGTGCCGCTGCGCCACGACTGGCCTCATAAATATATAAAAGATAATAAACAAACATAATGGTTAGAAATAATTTCTAGTTCATCAGTAAATAAGTAAACAAAGGAAGTGTATAAGGAGCTTTCTACGTACTTCAAAAATTAAAAAAAGAAGTTTTAAAATCCATTCGATAGTTTTGTTCGTTTCTTGTTTGATTAATTTAAAATATTTTTTTTCTATTAATTTAATTTATAATGGTAATTTATCTTATAAATTGAAGTTCAATTTTTTTGTAAAGTTAACAAAATAGCATCTCTATGATTATTATAAAGATACTTAAATAATTTTCATATGAATTATTCATATTTTACAATACAATATTCTGAAATTAAAAATAAAATGCGCATGTGATAAACCTTTATTAAAAACAATTCATTAATAGTATTTAATTAAATTAAAATATAATTAAATTAAAATATGATATAATAAAAAATATAATAAAAAAATACCTTTATCATAAACGTCGCGCTCAATGCAGTATTTGTTCGCATATTCTACAATATATCTTTCGGAACTTGCAATATTTATAACGAAAAGCACTAACAAGAGTTCAAGCAGAAAAGTGCGAAATTTCAAATTACGCGAGCGATGCATCTTGCCGGTGATCGCGCCGCGCGTCTGCACGTATGCACTGAAAGTTCGTCACTAACAAATTGATCACAGGGGATGGTGGAGAGGGTGCACTTCAGTTGCCCAATGTAAAAATATTATAACTATACGCTGTTGAAATATGAAGGTTTCAAAAATTTTAAGTACGCCTTTTACCTCATACGCCTTTTTTATCATTCGTTCATATTACCTACTCATGAACACAATGTTACAAAATAAAGTCCTAATAAGTTAAAGAAATGTTAGATATACTTATTAAAAAAAAAAGTAAATTTTAAAATGAACATAAGTTATATGTATATAAATATTAAAGAGGAATTGTATGATATATTTAATCCATTTCTCTCTCTCTCCCTCTCTATTTTATATTCCTATCATCTCAAGTGGGGTTAGAGAGCGTCCAACTTAGTTTTTGTCGCATAATCTTGTCGATTACGTTTTGATTACAGATATCATGTCTATATTGAGAAATATCGATATATTGTAAACAACGATTACACTCATTTACAGTACAATGAAGCATCTCTTAAAAATATCTTTAATATTAAACCAAACTTAGAAAAGAAAAATCTTTTTTAAAAAACATATAAGAATTTTAACGTAGCTATATTTGAACTCCAGCGTTTTGGAAGCCGTCTAGTTGAGACGTCGACCCACTAATACGTTCTTATCAAATTATGTAGAAATTATTATATGTTTATTATAACTTATTTTATGTTGTCAGCATTTTTAAATGGAGAACAATATAAATAAATTGTAACAAGCGTATAAAAATTTTGACGATTTGTAGCTTGATAGGAACTTATGGCTTAGTGGTCAGAGCGCTTAGATGATTTCAAGTTTCAATTCACGCTACGTTTAAATTTTATATGATTTCAGATCCCTCAAGGCTAAACCCTCAAGGTTTAAATTTTTTAGATGTTACTACATAAACTATAACGATTACGACATTATTTTCATCATCTATTTTACTTTTTCAATGCTATGCTTATTTAACGATAAATACTTGAATCGCTGTTGCCAATATTCTACTATGTGAACAAACGAATCTTATTGAAAATTCCTTACGTCAAGATCTCGCTTTATTCATTTTAATCAAATGCGTCGCGTATAATGGCACATCTATAATAATGTTTTTGGAAATAATCGAATTTGTTATAAATAAATAAATATGTTGTAGAAATTAATTAAAATATTCTTAAGTTGAGTCTATATAATATAACTGGTACAAAAGATTTTTTTCTTATAAATTGATAAGAAATATGCCGTTCAATAACCGTTCAAGACTTGTGAATTTGATTTTATTCCTTTGCTGCTGCAATCTATTTCCGCGCCTCACCTTATTTGATTTTGCTGTTTACGGATTATTAGATTTTCCTATTCACGGAATCTTTAAAAACCCATCGGAACAAATATTGATGTATTTATAGTAAGTAGTCTACTACCACTACTACTAGTCTTTTTTCAGCACCTCACGCACAGCAGGGTGGGCAAGGGAAACCTAGTGTTAAGACACACCGTTCCCAATAAGACACTTCCGCTCCCCATTTTCCGCTCAATTCTGGAGGCACTACGTGTTGAGTGGAGGAACTCAACGCTGCTCTTTGCTTCGACACCAAAGCAGCAAGCAATTTTAATTTCAATAAAAAAAATATTGTTCGTCCTTTCTGATACCTCTATGTTTATGTTTAGTTTACGAATACGTTTTATAAAGTTTCATCATAATCGGTTGAGTAGTTTTTGCGTGAAAGCGTGACAAAAACGTATAATCACGTTTTTAATATTAGTATGAAGTACGATGAATGAGTTATTTTGAATAAAACCAATATCCAATAGAGAAATGAAGAGATAATCATTAAAATCGTCTTCAATGAAATGTGGAAAAAATCGGTGTTTTGACTTTATCGCATTTGAAACAGCTTTTTCATCTAGATTCATCCGTAAGAAACACGAGCTCTTATAGAAAGTTCAATTGCGATAATCTATTTAGGCGACGATCGTTGCAAGAAAGCGGCATCGAATGAAGAGAAAAAAAAGGAATATCGAGTAGTTTCTACTACTTGATATTGTTTCTTTATCTTTAAAATTATCACATTTTAAGAACGTAGTAACTATTTTTCTATTTTTACACAGATTAGATAAACCTCTATCAGAGTTCAACATCACATCACTTTATATATATAAAATGTATACAATAATAAATATAAATATTATTTATTTTGTAGCGCATGTTTATGTTTACCCAGAATACAAAAACATCACAGCTATAATAATTTTTGGAGTTCATATCAAATATTTTATGCTATGGTAAACATACCAATATTGAATTTCGTTGAATCGTTCGTTCATTATTACGAAGCAATCATGAGTATGTATATATAATAGTTGACAAAGAATATTTTCCTTTACATAAAATTAATTAAAATTATCAATCAGACCGTGAATTGCCATGCAGGTAGTATATTTATAACAATCAAATAAATCAGCTTCACGCTGTACCCCGCACACAGCAGAATAGGCAGAGGGAACCTAGTGTTAAGAGACTCTGTTCCCCACTTTCTTCCGAATTTTGGAGGCATGGCGTGTTGAGTGGCAGAACTCATATATTTTGCGCTTTGTCTCGACACCAGAACGGAGAAATGGAAATATAAATTTAAATATTTCATCTCCTCGAGTGGAGATCGAACCCACAAAGAGTCGGTTTTAGAGTCACACTTTGTTTCCCTGCGCCACTACCAGCCCCATATTTATAACAAATTAATAATTAATAATTAATCGGACAAATACCAATTTTATTGTAGCTTTATGAGAAATGTTTTACTGTTATTACAAACAACTGGACATTGTTGTCCAGTTGTTTGAATGTAAAGTCGCCAAATTCATTCATATGAATATATATTTTATGTCTTCATATATATAGTTCTTCACTTAGTGTCAAATTTCAAACTGTAGGTTCGTGGAAAGTACCTTATAGAATATGATAACACAGCGAATTTCATACAAAATGGAGCAAACACGGTGCATAAATGGTCGTATCTTAGAAGCTTGACTTTTCTGTGCTCCAAGAGACCGTATACCTATGTCAAAACGCGATGTCGATTTCGACATTTATCTAAATAGTTTTGATAGACGGCAAGACGGACAACAAAGTGAAGACAAAAAGTTCCACTTTTCCTTTTGATGTACAGAACCCCAAAAGAACAACAATAAAAACATAAACAACAATAACATATCTGAATTTCACTGTAATTTGTGTATTTAATTACAGCATTTTCAAAATATTTGCTTCAGTGTATTATTTTAAGCGCTCCACAGCCAATACGCCGGATATGAGAATTGTACGTAGGTACAATTTGTACGTACATAGGTAGCGATGCGTACTTTGAAATCGTTGAAAAAACGGCAGTAACATTTGATTATATTAAGAATTTTATTGAAAATTATATTAAAATTACAAATAAATCGAAAAATAAAATATCTATCTAATATATTTAGATAGCGCAGCAAAAGTTCGCTTGCAATGTAGGCAGTTAATAATTTATTGTACCTTTTTGAAACAGCGGGCGCGCAGTGCAGTATTCTTCATCATGTCCGCCGCAAGTTTCTTCAGTCTTAATATAATCGAGCGTAATTGTCAAAATGGCGATGGACCAATAGAAATACCAAGACATCGTGTTCCTCGACGACTCGACCGACGACCGCAACTGCTCAATACACTCTATAATAATATCATCAAATGATTTGGTGAAAGTCACTATAACGCTTCAATTTGAAAAAAAAGAAAAACTGTTCAAGCAACTGAAAGTTGAAGCAAAAAATTTTGATTATTTATATAGAAAACGTTACTATGTCCATTGCTATAGTATAAAATACAATCCAATTAAATAAAAATGATCGCCGTTGTGATGCCGTGGGGCAGTGTGAACGCGAGAGTCGTGGGTTTGCTCACTTATTTGGTTTTGGATTGCCAGCTCTGGAATATATAGTGCTGCTTGGGATTCAACCACGGAAGAAATTATGTCTCAAATACTGAATGGATATATGTAAAATTATAATAAAAATCATTTTAAAAGTTTTTTTTTATTTAAAAATAAGTGGTACAAATATTATGTATTAAAATTAAATTTGCGCGGCCGCCGCCGCCGAAATTCGCCGAATTCTGGAGACATTTTGTTTTGAGTGGTGGAACTCAACGCCACGCTTTGCCTCGACACCAGAGCGAAGAAATTAAAACAAATATTTCATTTTCTCAAGTGAGGATTAAATCATTCAAATACTATATAGTTACACCGAATATATAACATCAACAAATGTTAATAAATCGCTATATATATATATATAGCGATTTATTAACATTTGTTGATGTTTGATGTTGATGTACAGTAGCTTGTTCACTTGCTAGCGGCTATGCACAAGCATTTACTTTTAAAAATTACACAATTGTTTACCAAAGTAGAACTATAAACTTTCCATCAAAATAAAAAATGTGAAAGTGGATATTTTTTAATGGATATTTCAAATACATATTTATATTAGTATATAACGTTCACTCTTTAATATGTTTTAAATACTCATCCGCTAATCAATTTATACTAACCGATAGTTTTTTTGATGATTTTTACGTTTATATCGGCATTAGTAACTAATCATATTATATCGGCAGTATGAAAAAAATATGGATGGGTGCTTTTTAGTTAAACTCGTCTATTAAAGCTCCAGAAGCAGTGTCAGACCTCTGATTTTTATGTAGATACCAACGAGCTCCGTCGCGTTAAGTTAATAAAGATTACAAAATAAAAACGAACTGGTCTAGTTCTTCCATAGTATGAAATAAAAAGTAAAATTAATTTGTTACAGAGAAAGTTCCGTGGACTGTTACACTTCAGTGGACATTAACAGCTCTAAAAGACGTTGTTAATAGAATGAAACCGTGACAGTTAGACATTTACTAAATTATTAAACTTGTAGATATAACGATACAAAGTAATCTCGTGTTATTGAATTTGTCCTAAAAAAAATTTTTATCTATACTGTTTATACAGTACAAATATTTTGATATTGTAAAGCTATCCTAGCATAGCCCGTGAATTGGCTGATGCACTTTGACGGTGGTTTATATTAACTTTCACACGTACTGTGATTGACGAAAACCACAAATATTTATTTATTGCAAAAAATTTAGTAATTACTATTTGAAACATTGTTTTTCTATGAACATAATTTTACTTGAGTCGAGGCTTAGCGCGGCGTTGAGTTCTGCCACTCAACACGCAATGCCTCCAGAATTCGGCAGAAAGTGGGGAACGGAGTGTCTTAACACTAAGGTTCCCTCTCCTACCCTGCTGTGTGCGGGATACAGCGTGAAGCTGATTTATTTTATTTTTGTTTTTTATTTTATTTTATAATTTTACTTATGACATTAAATTTCTATTTTTAATATTAGCTTCTTTTTTAATTCCATCAAACATATAAACAAAATCGTTTTTAAATAAGCCAAATTGTATGAAAAACATTCAAGGGTTGTAGCGAATAAAAATTCGTGTACTGTACTGTAAATGTAATTTTGAAAAACTACTGTAGAATAATCTCTGAAAGTTTTATAGGCATAGCTCAATGATAACATGTTAAAAAATGGACTCGTATCGTGCAACAGTAAAAAAATATTATATTTATTACGAGAATCACTAAATATAAGTACATATTTTTTATATTCAGATAAGTGCTTGCATTTTTTAATGTCTACTATAATCAAACAATGCTTATGTAATACAAATAAATAAATTAGCTTAACGCTGTATCCCGCACACAGCGGGGTAGGCAGAGGGAACCTAGTGTTAAGACACAGGCATTGCGTGTTGAGTGAGCAGAACTTTACGCCGCGCTTTGCCTCCACACCAGAGCGGAAAAATGGAAATATAAATTTAAGTAAATATTTCATCTCTTCAAATGGGGATCGAACCCACAACCAGTCAGTTTTACAGTCACACTTTGTGCCATTGCGCCACGACTGGCCTCTATTGAACAAATATTTTAATATTATAAAGATCTATCGATCGATTCTAGCTCATGCATGAATTGGCTAATGTACTGGGTACTTGGGTGGTGGTTGATAATATTAACTTTCAGTTCGCTGTAGAAAGAATATTTCACAAATATTTTTTTGTACCGTCTATTTTAAGAACCACAAATACATATAAAGAAAAATTTTAATAAATTGTACTTCCCGTCGACATACGATTCTGAAATTGGTACGAAGCCCTCGGTGGACGAGCTGGACTCGCGTTTGACTGGGTTTTTTTTGGTTAGATTTAGATTTGTTGGAGGTAGACAGAGCTTAAAATTTATATATGTATATATATATATATATATATATATATATATATATATATATATATATATATATATATATATATATATATATATATTTCTAATATTTACGTAAGGTAACACTCAAATATTTTATATGTTGTAATGTATAAAATACCTGGGGCTTACATTGGCTATGTATGAAATATTAAGAGTATGATTACTATTATTATATTTCATACAATATCTCGACGTAATACGTACTCTTTAATTGCTGAAGTAATTTACAGAATACCGAACTATACAGATTGCCGGTAAAATATATATTTTGAATATATTTACATGTAGTATTTTAAATATACTTATTTTAATAATATATGGCTTTACTTACTAGAAATAGGTATTTTAGTTCATTGCTAGTTTAAGCAATATGATTTGAATGTTCAATATGACCGAGGCTATCCGTCGCAAATCGCAATCAATCAAACATAGGTATACATAATGTCACCACACATCTCGTTATGAACGGGACCGTCCCATTTTTCAATTGTATGCCCTGATGTCCTCAAGGATGGCACCTGAACATAAAAATTGCCATCCCATTCTTTGAAATGGCACGAAGTTTTTATCAACTAAAAAGCGTTTCGACTGTCGCGATACGCCTAAGCCCACTGACAAACAAAACTGAATGGAAACACTTAAAAACTAAAACTCCGTAAGTTTTAACAACCGTAAGCTGCTAGCCACACTTTAAAAATAAAGAAAACGAAAGCGCACTAAAAAACGAACGCATACATATGTAAAAAAACAAAAGCACCAAAAATAGAGAAAAAAACAACAAAACGAAAGTAAGCTGTATAAATAGTCTGGTTTAGCCGTATAAATGTTAAATGTATATGCCGTAATACAATAGTGAAAACAAAATTGCTAATTAACGAGAATAAAAACCAATGTCCCGTTTCAAGCCGATAAAAGAACGGTCACTTTGGGTATTCAGCTTTTAAACTCATCATGTTTTACCTACATGTACTTCAAAATTAAAGTGGCAATTATCGGGACGCTGATTGAATAATATAGTATACCTACTGTTAGAAATCAGAAGCGGGTTAACCGCTTTTAAAAAACAAGATAAAATTAAATTTCGTCAATATGTTTGTTTCTAAATTATTCGGAAAGAGATTCTACGTAATTGCAATAAGTGATATGTGTCACCCAATAACAATACTTCACACAAGTTTCCTTCCAATAAGGGCCGTTGCCTACAAGCCACTGCCTCCGATTTACTTTTTTTTCTTTTTTTTTCTGATGGACTTAATGCTGTTGACCTGGAATGGTCTTGACAGCGTCACCGGGCTGGCCTCCGATTTACACAATTCAATTGTTTTTATAATGTTTTTCAAATACACCTACCCGCTTTTACACGAGTTTGCTAACAATTAAAAAGTAAAAAATAAAAAAATTGTAACTATACATTGAATATATTTGCGTAAAAACAATAGAGGGATCTTAAAATAATTAAAAAAATAATTAATAAATATAATTTTATACTTCTCTGTCTGTCTGTTAGTTTCTCACTGTTAGTCTGATTTCAATGAAACTTTTTTTTGTTGTATATCTATTAGGCATGGAAAGGGTCTAGGCTATATTCGATTTTAAAGACTGGACACCTGATGGAAATTCTTATACTGGCCCAACTAAACTTTAACAAATAATTAAACAAGATCCTCAGATTGTCAAACATTATAAGCATTTGTGGACGTAATAAAATTGGAACATCTGATGAAGAACTATAACAGTCCAGTTAAACTATGAGAAATAATTAAGAACATCCTTAACAAAAGTTATTGAACGAAAATTAATAAAGAACAATAAAAACAGAACAGTTCAGATAAACTACAAGAAATAATAAAATGCGCTCTTAACAAAAGTTGTTCAGAGTGATAGATATTTTGCATTAGCTTATAAAATTTGAAGATCGATATCATATCCATAGAAGTATGAGAAGAAGAAGAATAACCATAGAAGAACCATAGAGGTGTGTCTTAGTAAAAAATTTAAGCGTGACTTATTAGACATTTTCAGACATTTTTCTTCGATATATAAAAAATAAAAGTCTGGGTCATATGATGATAAGTGATAACTATAACTATAATAGTTTAAATGAATTATAGCAAATAATAAAATTATTGGAATAATAAAATTGCACAGAATGGTGGGCAATTTTTATTCTATATATATAAATAAATTTGATATGCCTGTTTGTTTTTAAAATAACGATGTTTTGCAACGCATATCATTTTTTCGATACTAAACCAAAAGCAAAACTGTCTGTCTGCCTTTCCAAATGTACGGGCTAATCTCGAAACAGCTGAACCGATTCAAAAAATTAGAAACAATGGGGACTATAAAATTGTATGGTTATTGCATCAATAGGGTAATTAAGTGCTCTAATTATGAATACTGTTTTGATTAAAGTTTCTCGTCACGTATGGACACAAACGCTAGCTACCAGAATGTTTGTAGCAATTTAACTAGCTCACTTCATACTTTAGTTGTGACTAAACTGATCGTTATTTTATTTTTTAAATGTTACTTATATATATTTTTTGATGACTTTAAAAAAATATATAGTATTTATTATATTTATATAGACAAATGACTGTTCATTTTGAGTAAAATGGTGTAAATGAAGAAGTAGTTGTAGTTAATTTGACTATGTAAATGGAAAAATAAAAGTATATTTGTTCATTACTCATATATTTGTTGTGAAAATGTTAGCTAAGTATGTAAAAACTGGCCAAGAGCGTTCCGGACTCGTCGTCCGAGAGATCCATACAAATTTCATGATTATATATTAAACAGAATATAAGTCAACGAAAACATGACAAACATTCAAAATTTGCTAAGTTTTATAAACTTGGCAAATTTAAATTAGCGGCCGCATGTACTAATTTTATACGAAAATAACTCAAAATATACGTTTTGTATTTTTTTCATAATCCCAGGTAAATGGGAAGTACCGTATAAGTTTAGATAACACGACTATTTTCACTTTTTATTTCTATTAACGTAACTATAGCTTCATTTTTTCTGATCTCCAAGTGGCTGTCAGCCTGGAGATAAATGGGAACCCCTTAAAAGTTTTTAGTGGTAGCCTTTGTGAGCGGTCCATGCACTTCTTAAATTACATATATAATTATATTGCATTTCGAAAAGTTTTGATGTAAGACAACCTATTATAAAAGAACTGAAGATAAAGCTCATTAGTGTGTCCCTGGATATATTATAACTACCTACACGCTCAAAAGTAAACAGACGATTATTATAATGATGCTAATAAACAGAGTACGATGTTTTATTGAAAAAAATGTGAAACGTTTCATTTTTCAAAAAAAAAAACTCAAGCTTAAAATTACAACAAAACTGTTGATTATAAAAGATATATATAGAGTTAAAAAAATATATAGGACATGATAATGTCGATAATCCACCATCAACAACGGATCAAATAAAAACCAACAACAATATTAGGCTACAAATAAAGTCCATTTTCAAAATCTACACCACAAAGAAAAATATATGTGTAAATGATGTACGAAGCAGGAGAAAAAGACGTTCAAAAACCGATTATCTTGTATATTTTAACCAACATACACATTGTTAAGAATTAACGTTTAAAATAATTGTAACTATTACTTTTTTTAAATAAAAAAAAAACCAATGCACTAACGTAATCACCTTTATCTATTCAACTTAAATAAGAAATATCGAATAAAGTAAGGCAGCTGTAAAGCTTCTGCACCTAATAACAATCCAATTAAGCTAATTGCATTAGCACTGGTTACCTCGTAAACTGTCACAATTGCGAGCACTGTGCCACTAGCAACAACTCTCTGAGTACACAGCAAAATGCCTAAAGACGATCCAGAAACAGCCGCCCTTAAAAAAGAATTGAACGACTTAATTGCCAAAGCGAAGGTAATCTTTTTTATCGTTACTAATATTACATTACGAGATCCTTTAACAGATACCATAAGAAAATTTATTAGTCGAATTAACTCATTTTATCTATATAATATCATATTTAGAGATATATATTATTTCAGTTTTACCTATGTCCGTCCTATGGGGAACGGAGTGTCTTAAGACTAGGTTCCCTCTGCCTACCCTGCCGTGTGCGGGATATAGCGTGAAGCTAATTTAATTTATTTTTTTAGTTTTACCTATTCCTTAATATTTTGCGAATAGACACACATATTAATCAAGGTTTTTTTTATATTTTATTGTTTCATGTTACTTTTATTTACCTAAGTGTAAATAAGTATGTAATTGCTGTATTTTTAACAGGGTGAACAAGAAAAATGCGCGGATGCCAAACTTGCTGAAAAATGTGGAGATATGGGTGACATACCAAAGATAAGGCTCATCACAAAGAAAACTCTAAAAGGCCATATTAATAAAGTCAATTCTGTCCACTACAGTGGCGATTCTAGGTAAATATAATACATGAAAATTTGTTGTTTTATATGTATTTTGATAGGTAATATTAAAATAGAATGCTATTAACAGTGATATTTTTTTTTTTGCTAAACCAATTTTTCAATCTGCTCTAAGGCAGAAACACAAAAATAATTTCTTTTTTTATTATACAAAAATGTGTTCCGTCGTGAGGGTGACTTTTACGTATACGTATAATCACGTTGTCTGGGCGTTTATTTAAAGAAAATTTGCGCCCGAACATAATTGTGGCGGCGATTTATTATTTATTTTATGTTTGGTCATTGCAAGCTGAGATTAGGTTAACGAAGGAAGCAGGGAACAGCGTCCTAGTCTTTTATAAAAAAAACATGTTACACTTATTTTTTACCTCGGAAAAAGGGGAATCAGTTACTGTCTAGTATTCCATATCTAAATCCATATTTTAATACTTCACAAGAAAGTACTTACTGCATGAATTCTCATTATAAAACCTAAATTAAAATACCTATATATTTCTATTTTCTAGATACAAGTAACTCTACTATCATGCAAAGTTCGTTTCAAAAATTGTTTTCCGATTACTAACAATACTTCAAACAAAATCCAATTCGAATGTAATTCTCTACAAACTTCTAGAAAATGTATTTATAAATTGCGAACTATCTAGAATTATTAGTACGTTACAATTGCAAAGCCTTAATCTAACATGCGTCGGACCACTTATACCTGCGAGAGCAATGCCATCGCGATGCGAATAAATTTATTATAACCAACTCTGGTGTTGGTTCTCCTGTTTTGATTAGTTGAGGCCAGTCGTAGCGTAGCGGCACGGAGTGTGACTGTAAAACCGACTGGTTGTAGGTTCGATCCCCACTCAAGGAGATGAAATATTTACTTAAATTTATATTTTCATTTCTTCGCTCTGGTGTCGAGGCAAAAGTGCGGCGTTGAGTTCTGCCACTCAACACGCAATGCCTCCAAAATTCGGCAGAAAGTGGGGAACGGAGTGTCTTAACACTAGGCCTACCCTGCTGTGTGCGGGATATAGCTTGAAGCTAATTTAATTTTTATATATATATATATATATAAACAAGTACATAGCAGCATAAGTTCGTGCAAAAGTTCGAGAAACAAAATAAATACATAATTATTATATTAAAAGTCACAATAATTGCTTTTATTATTATTACCTAATGAATAATAATAAAAAAATATATTGTGACTTCATATAATATATTAATTATTACATATTGAATAAGAAAAAAACTCATTCTATGTATGTTGTAGCTGATTGACTTAATAAATAAAATCCTGCTTCACTCAGACCTACTACACTCTGATCAGAACCTAGACATTTTTTTAAATTTACAATAGATATATTAACAATACAAACAACCAACATATATTGTGTTTTTACATATACTAGAAAAATGTTTTTAAATATTTAATTCTTATGGTAAATTATGATATTTCATAGCGTCAGCAATCTTTTCTTATTAGTTTATCAACTACGTTTTATTGCAGTCGGATGTCAATTTAAATAGGAAACCTGAAATGAAATTATCGTTTTTATGACAGTTTTAAAACTACGTTACTAAGTTCCTGTCGAGATAAGTAAACATTTTTTTAAAATAAACTCAACATCACGCTTTTTACCGCAAGATAGACAGAGAGAACTTAGCGTGAGAGTATTAACTTGTATTTCCACTAATGTCGGACGGAAAAGACTGAGTGAGCAGACAGTGTTAAAGTCGCTCAGTTCTAGAGATCGAAGCAAAGTAGTTACAAAATACAAAAGTCTTTGTTGGTGGAAATATAAACCTATATTATTTAAAACTGGGCTTAAGATTAAACCACTTCGTGATCGTGCTCCAACTCTTTTTAAATCATGTTTTAATGTTTAATAATCAAGAAAAACTTAATCCTAAAGCCTAATCTATACTTATATTATAATTTCGAAAGTAACTATCCATCTGTCTGTCAGTGACGCCATCACGGCTAAATAGCTGATCCGATTGTGATAAAATTTCATATGGAGATACTTGAGGGTGTTAGGATGGACATAGGCTACTTTTTTCATATTTGCAAATTCACTTTGTATGTATTTTTAATGTATTTTGTCTATAATTTAGTATTCATCCTTATGAAAATAAATATAATAGTCACTTTAGTATTTCATCTAGACGGAAATTATACTTAACTGTATATCATTATTATAAATACTTTAGGAGACATCACTAATACAAAATGACAAGGCGAACGAGCCGCGCGGTGCGGAAGCTCGGTAACGCAATGAACGACATGAAAGGGCAGACGACGTTGACGGTTTTGTAAATTTTCATCTATTTTCCATCTACTGTTAATTTTTATGTGATTATTTGCTGTTAGTTATAAATTCACATTTTTCTTTGCTTCTTGTCGCTTATTGGAAGTACAAGATTAGTTATTATCACAATTTTTTTGTATTAATATATCATTATTTTTTTTGGTTTGGTTAAGTTTTGTTTTACTCTGGTATTATATTTCGTGTTACTTTTAATCATAATAGTTTTTAATACTTATTTTGCGTTGATATTATTGATAAAATAGCTGGTTTGTAAACCAAATTTTTGTTTTTAATTAATATTTTCTTTTGATTTACTTACTACTTTGTTTGTTCAATTTTACTTAATATTCTTTTCGGCTTATTTTGATAATTTAGGCTTATATTTTCTTACTAATCATATTAACTGAAAATAATTACATAAATATATTTAATAAATATTCGTATAGTACAAGCAGGTGAAGCTGCGCGGGCCCGCTAGTATACTATAAAACATTAGTTATACTAAACTTTTACCACAGCGTCCCGGTTCTACCCCAGGTCACGAGACACACCAACAAAACGGCATTCATATGATGTTATAGATATATCTCATTGTATTATATAGGAAGACCAGAACTGCATAATATAGACCACATTAAAGGCTGATATGTAGGATTTACTCATGTGAATTCCTAGTTTCCAAAATTAAATTAAAATTAAATTAAATTAGCTTCACGCTATATCCCGCACACAGCAGGGTAGGCAGAGGGAACCTAGTGTTAAGACACTCCATTCCTCACTTTCTGCCGAATTTTGGAGGCATTGCGTATTGAGTGGCAGAACTCAACGCCGCGCTTTGCCTCGACACCAGAGCGAAGAAATGAAAATATAAATTTAAGTAAATATTTCATCTCCTCGAGTGGGGATCGAACCCACAACCAGTCGGTTTTACAGTCACACTTTGTACCACTGCGCCACGACTGGCCTCTAATTAAAAATACATACGAAACGTTTGATTGGAAGCCTCAAATAATATATACAGAAAAAAATAAAAGTTAGCAATATCCTGTACCTAACCTGAAATCTAATTTGCTGCAGGCACTGCGTAACGGGTTCACTTGATGGCAAGTTAATTATCTGGGATACCTGGAGCGGTAACAAAGTGCAAGTAATACCACTTCGTTCCGCTTGGGTTATGAGCGTAGCGTTTGCACCATCTGGGAACTTTGTAGGTAATTATCGAACGAATACATCGATTTTTATAAATATTACATATAATAGGTATGTAGACTTATTTACGTGTTCGTTTTAAATATACGTTTGTGTAGTATCAGTTCACGTTGGACCTCGCACTTAGCAAATTAGTCGGGAGGAAAAAAGAGTGCCTCAATGGAAGGTTCCCAAGTGTTAAGACACTCTGTTCCCATTGAGACATTTCTGTTCCTCATTTTCCGGCGATTATATATGATATTTTTTTTTTAATATGTCAGCTTGCGGTGGAATGGATAACATGTGTACGGTGTACGACGTCAACAATCGAGACGCGACTGGGTCCGCAAAGATGGTACGAGAACTAGCAGGATACGAGGGCTTTCTTAGTAGCTGTCGTTTTCTTGACGACACTCATATCCTTACAGGATCCGGGGATATGAAAATGTAAGTAATTTACTTTTTTAGAAAACGTATTAGAATTTACATTTACAGACCACGTCCTTTGGAAACCACCCAAGAACTCTGCCCACAAAGCCATAAGTAAGCATACATAAGTAAGTACTTACTCTATAAGTCATTTTATAAATTTAGTTATTATAGTTTAAAGTTACACTTATTGCTTTGCATACATTTTTTATCACTACAGATGCGTTTGGGACTTGGAAGTTGGTAGAAGAGAAGTGGAATTTGATGCTCATGCCGGTGATGTTGTAACTATATCTTTATCACCAGGTACGTGTTAAAAGATTGATTTTAATTTTTTAAGCTTAGTACTTTATAAAAAGAAAATAAGTAAATGTGAATTTATGTGATTTTATTCATCTTTTATAAACAATTTATATTACGTAGACATGAAAACTTATGTAACTGGATCTGTCGACAAGACTTGTAAGCTGTGGGATGTACGCGCTGAAAAAGAAAAGCAAACCTTTTTTGGCCACGAGGCCGACGTGAATAGCGTTTGCGTAAGTACCTACAAATAAAAAAAATAAATAAATCAGCGTCACGCTGTATCCCGCACGCTGCTGGGTAGGCAGAGGGAACCTAGTGCTCCTAGACACTCCGTTTCCCACTTTCTACCGAATTCTGAAGGCATTGAGTGTTGAGTTTCAGAACTCAACGCCGCGCTTTTCCTCGACACCAGAGCGAAGAAATGGAAATATAAATTTAAATAAATATTGCATCTCCTCGAGTGGAGATCGAACCCACAACAACTCGGTTTTACAGTCACAGTTTGTGCCGCTGCGTTACGACTGGCCTAAGTACATACAAATTATAATAATTAATCACTTTAGTTTTAATTATAGAACACATATTACACATAATATCTCTACCGTCAGTGTGTACCTTTTTTGGTTCATTTTTCACTTTGATCCCTAAAAGCCTTTAATAGCAATAAAAGCTACCCGCCACGTACGGGCACGGTTTTTAGCTTTTACACATGAAAATGGGATATTCTACCACAACATGTGCTATATTAAGCACGTTGAAGCTTTACAAAATGTTATTGTTATAAAATTTTCAATATGAGGCCAAATGAGGCGCAAGGGCACGAGCGTGTGACTGTACACGCGGCGAGTTGTGGGTTTGATTCCGACTCCAGGAAAACAAATACTTAATATTTTCATTTGTCGCGTTTGCTTTCGCTCTGGGGTCGAGGCAAAATTACTACTTAAAGGCTAACTTACTCAGCCCAGCCTACCCAGCTACATGCGGGATAAAGTGTGAAACTGAAAGAAAAATATCATACAATAACAATAATTATTTTTTTGTATGTAATCAATACTTTTAAAAAGTTTAAAGAAATAAATAACTTTCCTCAATACGGGAGAAATATAATAACTTTCAAATTCTTCGAAAATCTGAATCATGAAAAGATTATCACAAAAATGTCCAGTAAAAAATTGGGTAACGGTACTCTCAATTTTTTACTCTGCTGAATAGTTTTATAGAAAAAATCATACAAAACCACTCTGTACTTTTATTTGAAGTTTTAGAGATAAAATTGGCAACTATAACATATTTAAACATAACATAAAAATATTACAAATAAGAATGAAATAATACAATTTAATATTGTTATTTATTTATTTTAAATTCATAAGAGCAAAAAGACCATCTGCCTATATGTCTACATATTGTATGTAATTGAAAACGTTCTTGATTGAAGGAATTTTTGAATAGCGACTCTCTAGTTAAAAAATAAATTCATTTATAGGGAAGTTTCCATACAGACGTCAAAAGCATGTACAAATCTTAAACATTTTTTTATGCATTGCATCCCATGAAACGACATAACAGGAGAGAAATAACTAAGAAGAGACAAATCGATAACTTCTAATGACAATTTGAGGCACACTCATTATCTTTTCGAATGCGATTAAAAGTTCGTTTATTATTTGTTATATAGTTTTTAGGTGACGCTATTTTTTACTGTGGTATTTACTAAGTGACAAATGAAAAAGTGTGTGTTATTGTAATTACACTTATTTGTATGTGATTGTAAGTTCAGTTTAAGAGTAGACGATCTCTACTTATCTCTCGCTATCTATTCCTTATCTCCTTTCGTCGGGCCGGCCTCATCTTGTTTTATTTCTTCAGAAATTTTAATATATTGAATATAAAAAAATCCCAGTCTTTACAAAGGTTTCAACTCTACAACGACGACGATATTTCACATAACAAATTTGTTGTAATAAGTAATTATCGTTTTATATGCGTAGCGCATATTTGTGTATTTCATTTACGAGTTATTTAATTATAGCTTGATAATAGCCAATTATATTTTGTATAACATTGGTTTGTTTTTTATTTGTATGAAAAAAAGATGTAATTTAATAATGATAATGATCGCCAGATTGGCTCTCTTACTCTCTGTTATATTTCCATTTCTTTTGCGTCGGATAAATTACGGACGTGAATCGTACCGAAAATGATCTTTTACTGTGTTCTTTCTACCTCTCTAGAAAAATTAGTGGGACAGATGAAAATATTGAAATACTAAATAATTTAAATTTAACAGATTATATGGATATAATGAGGCTGTCATGGCATAGCTGCACAGCGTTGTGGGTTCCCCACATGGAAGAAACAGTTATTTTCATTTCCTCACTCTGGTACCAAGAAAAAACGCAACGTTGAGTTTCGTCACTCAACGCACACTATCTCGAAAATGATTCGGAAAGTGGTGAATGAACTTTCTTAATACTACATTTTCTCTGCCTGCTTAAAAAAAAATAACAGAAAACTAAAATATTCCAGATTAAAAAAAATTAAAGCTAAAAAATCAAAGTACTCGTCTCAATAATAGTTTAATGTAACGAGAAATGTTTACAATGATAAAAATTGTTCTGAAAATAAACGTTAGTGAAGTCGATGCATCGGAGTGCGATTAAACAAGTAGCAATCGAGCTCACTGGAACATGCACATTGAACAGGTTAACATTAATCGATAATAGCAGGTGCTAGTTGCTGAGAATCATTGAATATCGAATGTTTAATATTCTGCATACAGTACTTGGTTTTTTATCCTTTTTTTTTAATTATTTAACGATTCGAATATTTTATATTGATTTGAAGCCAGTCGTGGCGCAGTGGCACAAAGTGTGACTGTAAAACCGACTGGTTGTGGGTTCGATCCCCACTCGAGGAGATGAAATATTTACTTAAATTTATATTTCTATTTCTTCGCTCTGGTGTCGAGGCAAAGCGCGGCGTTGAGTTCTGCCACTCAACACGCAATGCCTCCAAAAACTAGGTTCCCTCTGCCTACCCTGTTGTGTGCGGGATACAGCGTGAAGCTAATTTAATTTTTAAATTTTGAATATTTTATATATGAGTTAACTATTTAAAATAGTACACTGACTGTTAGAGTAGAACAATTTTTGAATGATTATATAAAACGATAAAATAAATAAATAAGAATTTTCTTTTGAAATATAAAAAAAAAACTAAATTAATCAATGAGGTTAAATTTATCAAATTCTAGACTATTAATGACAAATTTATATTACATTTTCAATACAGTATCATCCTAGCGGACAAGCCTTTGCTACTGCCTCAGAGGATAAAACGGCCCGTCTCTTCGATATCCGTAGTGATCAACAACTGGGTCATTACACTCCCCCCGGCGCCAGCGGCTTCACTAGCTGTGGTATGTTCTAAATCACTATATAATTATATAAAAACATATTTTTAAGAATATAATTTTAATGTTCATAAACTATTTGTAAAATGAGAGGTGAAATCCTAATCTTTCCTTCTTTCACTTAATTTTATTGAGATTTTATTGAGGACAATTTAATATATTGTAAAAATATTGTCTGTATCAAACTATAACAAAACATGTAATGTTTATTTAGTTAGAACAACAGTTTTAATTATATCAATCTCGAATACTAAAATTAGTCATAAATTCGTTAGTTGAAAGCTTAAAAGGGCTAAGGTTTTCGCAGGCGACGCTATCAAAGTTTATGAATTGTCTTTCACCGTACATTGACATATTTAAATAAAAAATGAGAATTATAAATAAATAATATATATATATATATAATATTTAATTATACATACAGGCCTTTCCGTTAGCGGCCGCTATCTTCTTGCTGGGTCTGATGATAATACTGTCCATTCTTGGGATACTATGAAAGTAGCTCATACTGGTATAGTAAATTTTTTAATTTTAAATATAGTTTGAATGCACATATTTATGATTTGATGTGATTACTGCATACTTCCTTCCTTGTATATTTAACACGTACATCCTACTAATATTATAAATATAAAAGTTTGTGACGATGTGTTCCACTTTTACACAAAATGTACTAAAGCTGATCAAGATGAAAATGAAATTAAAAAAAAACAGCTTCACGATGTATCCCGCACACAGCAGAGTAGTCAAAGGAAACTTAGTGTTAAGACACTCCGTTCCTGACATTTTTTTTACGAGTTATGAAGGCATTACGTGTTGAGTGGCGGAACTCAATGCCGCGATTTGTCTCTACACCAGAGCGTATACATCAGAATAACACATAGGTTACAATTTATGTACAGATTTTCTATAATTTAGCTGTAATATAAAAATAAATTTTAGCGGGCGAAGCCGCCAGTAATAAATAATAATGCATATGCTCTTTACAGGAACGTTGAATGGCCACGAGAATAGAGTGACGTCTATATCTCTGGCGCCCAGCGGCATAGCGCTTGCAAGCTGCTCCTGGGACCAAAGTGTAAGGGTTTGGGGCTGAATCGCTGTAAATGCTTTTAACTGCTTAAATATTTACTTTTCCTATGATTAGAATATATTTTTATGTATTATTAGAAGTATATTAGGTACAGTTCTTACAAATAAAAACCTACTGTATTGTTGTATTACCTATTTGAACGTTTAATGATATTTTGTCTATTATAATTGATAATGAAATATGAAAATATTATGTTTTAGATTAAACTTATTTAGATCCTTAATTTTAAAATATATATATATATATATATATATATATATTTGTGGTGATACTTAACCCATCGTAACATTTTCTATTTCTCCTCATTGTGTAGTTTCGTTTATATTAAAATGTATTTTTGTTTCCTGCATATTTGTCTATATTATTACTATTTTATAAGTAAATATCTTTAGTATTCTGGTACCAACAAAGATTGAGTTCTACCCCTGAACACGCAATGCCTCCAGAATTCGGCAGAAAGTGGGGAACGAAGTGCCTTAACACTAGGTTCCCTCTGCCTACTCTGCTGTGTGCAGGATGCAGCGTGAAGTTTTTTTGAACATTGATTTTTAATTATCTATATTATTTTTAATTTACTTGACGTGACAGTTTGTAATTATAACTCGAGTGCTGTTTACTCCCTGGTTTAATGTAGGAAAAAAAAAAAAATTATCTCTAATAGGAATGTTTTTTTTAACGTAAAAAAAGTCGTTCAAGTTGCAGCCATATATACGTAATTTTTTTAAATTATATAAAAATAATAAGAACAAAAGATTTAATGATATGAAAAGATAATCTTATGCAGGACGTTTTTCCATCATTCTAGTAATAAATATGTTATAGATGCTAGTATATTATAATTAAAAAGTACTCAATAAAATTATTCTTTATATTATAGTAAGCTATGTTATTTTGAAAGTGCCTTTAAATTAAAATCGATATTTCAATCTGCAAATAGTGAATAAAAGGGGAAGCAGATAGACTAGACGGGTAAACTAATTGACTCATCGACTGACACGTAAACGGCTATTGTCTGAAAGCCGCAGTTTAAAAGGTAATTATATAGAAGAAGCTTTAAAATGGAACCTTTGAGCGATTAAAAAGGAGATTTATCTAACTTTTATTTCAGCTTCACCCTGTATTCTTCAAATAGCAGGGGCGACAGAGGAAACCTATTGTTTAGATACTCCGTTCCTCATTTTCACTAGAATTCAGGAGGCATTGCGTGTTGAGTGACGGAACTCAACGCCGCGCTGTGCCTAGACGCCAGAGCAAAAAATAATAATTAATATTAAATATTTAATTTCCTCGAATGGGAATAGTGCCCTGCTAAATGCGCTGAGATCTTTACATTGATTTTCAACCAAAGTTTCAGCCAATTCAATAAAACTTTTTTTTACAGCAATTTACAAAATAGTTTATATTAAAAATAGTTTATATATAACCTTTTTATTTATAAAACTATTTAAGTAAAACAAAAACCTTAATGTTAAGGGAAGTTTGCCAATTGTGCACTTAAATAGATTTAGCCGTTTCTGAGACGAGCGTGAACAAACGCACAGACAAACAAACACCGACCGGATTCTATTACATTGGTTTCGGGCTTTTATATTATAATTTTTACATTAGAAATCTTAAGTGCTTTGCAAATATACATTATATATTAAAACAGAAATGTAACTCAGCGCATTAAGTAAATAAATAAGTTTAAGCGAGAGAGAGCGTGGCTAGTACCAAAATGAAACAAAACAACCAAACCACGATATTGTAACTAACCTACTACTACTACTACTTTAATAAGCTAAAAGAACTATTGAGAAATATATCAGTAAATAAAAATACAAATTTACGGTAGATCGAAAATGTGTGATAATTTACAAAACCGTCGGCCGTGCCGCGCGGCCCCTAGGCTGGGTCATTTTGAATCAGTGATATCTCCTAAAGTATTTAAAATGGAATACTAGAGGCACATTCGCGGCTTCGCCCGCATACCATCTATAATAATTTTATTGTGCTGCGTTTGCCAACACATAGATTATATAATTTATACATTCAATCATGAAAAACTTATTTTCATAAATTTGAGAAAGTGCAAGTACTGCACGGCTGCATGCGAGAATGTCATCGGTGGCAAAGGCGCTACCTGCGGTACCCGAGCCTAAATTTGCAGACGTAACCAGAGCGTTGAATTTTAATTTTACATTTTCTCGAAAAGCAATACGTCCAAATTACATGCTATAAAAGCCAAAAATCTTCACAAAATTTCTTTGATAATGAAATGACTTTCACTCGTAAGTTAAGAAGATATTGATATCTTCGTCAAAAAAAATAACATTGTGTATTAAATAAATTATTGTACATGGAAATTTTCAATAGTTTTTTGTCACAAAATGCCTTATTTTGACTTATTTATGAAATAGATGTAGGGTCGCGCACTTTATTTTAAAACTAATGAAACTAATGAATGGTTTTGTAGTACAATGTACTTACTTACACACATTACGCGCTTAAAGCAATTCAATATATACACCACATTATTTAGCACTTGAGACCAGTCGTGGTGCGGGGGGGAGGGGTACAAAATGTGACTGTAAAATCGACTGGTTGTGGGTTCGATCCCCATTCTAGGAAATGAAATATTTACTTACATTTATATTTTCATTTCTTTGCTCTGGTGTAGAGAGGCAAAGCGCGGCGTTGATTTCCGCCACGCGACTCGCAATGCCTTCAGAAACAGAAATTCAGAACTCGGCGGAAAGTAGGGAACGGAGTGTCATAACACTTCCCACTCCTTCTGCCTACTGTGGCATCTATAAAATATTAACCATTCTTGAGGCCGTCGTGGCGTAGGGGCACTAGGATGTATGTAATCGCGACGTTTGTGGATTAGTGACCATTCAGGGAAATCAATTATTATATATAAATATTTCAATTTCTTCGCTCTGGCGTTGTGTTACGTAACCCAACATGCAGTAGATTCAGAATTCGGCACAAAACAGGGAGCGGAGTGTCTTTATATTAGGCTCCTTCAGTACACAATCAATCCTCTTATTTTAATGCACAAAGGACTTTTTCCCGGCACAAACGGGAAGCTCATTGCGCCCGATTTATTTATAAGATCCAGTCACCTGTACCTCTTTGGCATGGCTAAATAGTTATTTTACATGTTAAAATTTTAAACATCTTTGATTATTACCATATCTAGAAAATTATAATATTTAAAGGTTCTAAAATCTTTATTTTTACAGACTAAACAGATAAACCTAAACAAAAGTAAATTGTTTCCATATATTAAAATATAACAACTCTCAGACACATTAATGCATGTTATTTAGTATGTACTTGTTTATTTAATTAATTATACATATTCATGTGTTTTTAAATATATGAGAACTCATAATTTATACCTTACATACATATTTATAAGATTTGTGTGTATGTATTAATATTATTAATTAATTTGCTATAAAAACAAATAAACTACAAATGTACCTAAAAGTACACTTCAACACAAAAATAAATAATTGAGAAACAACTCCAAAATGTAGGTATCACTTGTATTAGTCTTTTGATATTGTGTATGTTTTATGTAATATTTTAAGGCACTCAAATCAAAAATCCATAAATCCCTTCAATATAACCTAAACTTTGATATAGTAAGTTTCCGTACCGTATTCATATATACACCACATTAACACTTAATTATATAAATAACAGTATAGATTGCCATACTAAAATAACATATCCAATTCTCACATTCTTTTTGAGTAAGTTACTAACAAATTACTAATTGATCAATATTATTTCTATACATTTTCTTATAAAAAAAATATCATAATTAAAAAAATAAACACTAGATAGATTAGAGTAGATAGAAAGATTGTTCTTTTATATTAAAATTTTATTAAAAATATCAATAAAAAATATAATTAACGTTAACTTATAGTTCGTCCGTTAACCTCCTTTCTTTTACGTTGTGCCAAAGAGGCAACGAATCCCACAATCTAGATTGCGATGCGAGGTTCTTTTTCATTATTTGCTTTTTCCCTATTTCTAAGTATTCCATATTATGTCCACTGGTCGCCGGATGCCAGTTAAACGGAACTTCCTGTGGTTTGTTTGGATTTCTGTTAAAACATGAAATAAAACGTTAGCTCAAAAAATATGTTAAAGCTTACGAGCGCACTTAAAAAAAGTCTTAAATAAATAAGATGCCACTACCAGCAAAAAAGTACTTTTATGAATAAAAATAATCATGGAAAAAGAAACGGCAAATAACATAGCTTTGTGTCAGTTTTTTTTTGTAATATGACTTACTTACCCGCTAATAGCAAAATTTGTCCATATAGTGACTATAAGTTCAAGCATATTGTTGTCTTCTTCCGTAAACTCGTTGTGAAGAAAATGTATTGGAAACAAATACATTAGTTCGTCCGCGTGGCACACACCTAATTAGAAATAATAATTACAATGACATTAAAAGTTTCAATCAACACACACTATACTACACACAATATAAAATATAACACGTACCGTTTTGAGGGCGTCGTGGCGCAAGGGTACAAGAGTGTGACTGTAACGCAATTGCCGTGGATTCGATCTCCTTTTTATATCCTCGATGAATTATTTATGAATATTTTCATTTTTTGGTTTCGGCACCAAGGCAAAAGCTCGGCGCTGAATTCCACCACTGAACATACAATGCCTTGAAAAGTTCTACGGAACGTGGGGAACGAAATGTTTACTTAACGTTACTCCCTGTATGCGGGATACAGCGTGAAACTACATATCGTGTACACTATGAGAGAAAAGAAAACAGAAAACACACTAATCTCTTACTTACTAAGTAGGTAACGATAGAAAAAAACATAATAGTCAACATAATACTTGGAACAATCATATTAGCGCCTTTTTTAACTTAGTGAAACTTAATTACGAAACAATGTAGCATATCTATTGTGTTGCAAATTGAACAGCACAATTTACTTTAGCAACAATATTGGTAAAGTGTACTTTAATTATCGACGACATTGGAAATTAATGGGACAAAATGAGTTTGTTGATCGAGGGAGCGTATGCCTATTATATAGGCTCTCTCATTTATCAGTTATCACACACAGATGGTGAATAAATTATGCAGAACGTTCTTGTCTTAAATAATAAATAACAAAAACGGTAATGTTTTACATATTTATATGTATATTTACATAACTTAAGAGACCAGTCGTGACGCAGGGGCACAAAGTGTGACTGTAAAAGCGACTGGTTGTGGGTTCAATCCCCAGTCAAGGAAATGAAATATTTATTTAAATTTATATTTCCGATTCTTCGCTCTGGTGTCAAGGCAAAACGTGCGTTGATTTCCGGAACTCAACACGCAATGCCTCCAGTATTTGGCGGAAAGTAGGGAATGGTTGCTGCGTGCAGGATACAGCGTGAAGCTGGTTATTACATAACTTAATTCTATATAAGTAAAAAGAACTTGCCATAGTCTCCATTAGGATCACCAAAAATCTGAGAGAAACTGTTGGCACCTCGATATGTAAGCTCATATAAATATACTGGGTTACTACTATAGTTAAGTGCTTGTTCCACAGACTTTACCATAGGATACGCGAAGTAGCTATCTGAGTATACCTGAAAATATAACACATTAATCATATATATAAAAAGACAAAACTTAAAATAATATGTATTTATTTTGACTTCAAATTACATACATTATTTTTGGATTGCTGCACACGGCAGAAATGAATAAAAATTGTAATATTCAAAAATATTTAAAAAATATATTAAAAGATACCTTAAGTATGCCATCTTTGAGCTCTTTTTCGTTATTACCAAAATATGTTGCCTTTAACTTCGCTGTAATGTGATCTGCATGTGGTGAGTCCTCGTAGTAGAACGTGACAGGTGCAATTTTGTCAAACTTTGACACAAACTCTTTATAGCGGTCTGGATAAGCCGTTATCCCTTTAGAGCAAAAAATATATTGGCAACTTATACATTACATCTATTATATCCCTAGTAGGTAGTCAAAGAGAATATATGTATATATTTACAATATAGTTTTTCTCGAAACTCTCGGGTCAGATTTTGATGCCCTTTTACACAATGGTGTGGTTCATTTCACCACACTCAAATACCACCACCACATTTCTATTGGTTTGATAGTCTCCTTTGCAAAAATCGAACAATTGAATATTATATTTGAAACGTTATTTTTAAGATTATTAACACAAAACGTATAGTAGGTATCTTTCTAAACTGGCAACATGAAAACAATTTACTTATAGTGTGCTCCTGAGTTCCGACAACATAAAATGCAATAAGAAATATTGAACGATGTTTACGAGTGGCGGTGACTGCAATTTTGATCTAAGGTTATTTACTTTACAGAAACTCATGAGTTTTTTAAAGCGCACGAACTTTACGGATAAAAATCAGATTTGTGTTCGAGAATTACTATTATTAGGTAGTATTGAAAAGGTTGCATAGTTTAAATATTACATAGCAAAAAAAATGGTATTAGGGCTGGCTTACAGACTGACTTCAGACATCCTTCGTCCTTATTGAGACCAGTAAGCCAAGGTACAAGTTCAGTAACTGGTGCACCGCGAGGGCTTCTAGAAAGAAACGCGCCGGGATGATCAGGTTCTATGACAGCTTTGAAAGGTGTCATTTGGTCATAATCCCATGTCTAAAAATAATATATATATAAATCAGAATCAGCTTCACGCTGTATCCAGCACACAGCGGGGTAGGCAAAGGGAACCTAGTGTTAAGACACTCCGTTCCCCACTTTCTGCCGAATTCTGGAGGCATTGCGTGTTGAGTGGCAGAACTCAACGCCACTCTTAACCTCGACACCAGAGCGAAGAAATGGAAATATAAATTTCAATAAATACTTCATCTCCTCGATTGGGAATCGAACCCACACCCAGTCGGTTTTACAGTCACACTTCGTGCCGCCGCGCCCCGACTGGCCTCAATTAAATAATATGCATAAAATAACACGATCTTCAAGTGAAGCTTAACTTATAACTAACTTAATTTCAAGAGGCCTCTGGACTACATAATCCAATTATTCCACTTACATACAAATCAAATTCAGTTGCTATAATGTCATATCCGTCCAGTTTGCGGAGACACTCGATCATGACGTCAGAAGGCTCTTCTGGACAGCTTAGGAGTTTTGCTAATCTATGCGCATTCTTTTTTGCTTCCCCGGGAGGCGCCTCTGCCCAAGGTACTAACGCTGTTCCTGATTCCGAAATCGCTTTTTGAAATAAACCTGCAATTAAATAATAGCATTTTTATTGTGAATACATTATTATTATTATATTTATTTTATTTATAATCACGCGTGTGCGTGTTAAGTGGCAGAACTCAACGCCGCCGCGCTTTGCCCCGACATCAGAACGAAGAAATAGAATTATAAATTTAAGTAAATATTTAATATGTATGTATATATTTACCAATTAATTGTAAAACCGTATTAACTAACGCATACCTGCACTTGTTTCCGATAACATGTGCAAATTAACACTCGCTCCACCAGCGCTCTCGCCGAAAATTGTGACAGATTGATTGTTTCCACCAAAAGCGTGGATGTTTCTTTGAATAAATCGAAGCGCCTCTTGTTGATCTTTAAGACCATTATTGCCTGGACAATGTTTATCTTGGGTTGACAAAAATCCTAATGGACCTGTAACATATAAGTTTTTAAAGGTTTTTTCTACCTTTAATTTTTTTTTTTAAATAATTGCATTTCAAGATCTCTTTCTTAGTTTCATTGCCATCTTGTATTTCATACCTAATCTATAATTCATCGCAACGAAAAGAACGTCCCTGTCAAGTAAATGCTGGGGGCCGTACATATCGATGGTACCATCACCGCACATCCAGCCACCACCGTGTATGAATACCATAACAGGTAGAAGTTTATCTTCAGGTATTGTTTCCTGTAAAACGGAAAAGAGTAAATTATAATTATAGTAGTCATTATGGTTGAAGCTGTCGTGGCGCAGGAGCAAAGACGTGTAACTGTACCGCGACAGTTTGTAAATTTGATACCCACTCAGGGGAATTAATTATTATTAATAAATATTTTTACTTATTCGCTCTGGTATCAGTGGTACCACAACATTTCCCATTGATAGGTATATAAAAATCAAAGATCTAGATGTGATGTGATGAAGAACTATAATAGCCCAGCTAAGTTACATGCATTAATAAAATGTCGCCTTAACAAAATATGGTGTGTGGTGATTCAGGAGGGGGATTGGAGGGTAATTTTAGTCTATATACATATCAGTTCATAAGAATAAAATTAAAGTAGGTATCTATCTGTTATTTCAAAACCGTGTTTTTGCAGTGTAAATAAGTATTTACAAAATAATAAAACATAAGCAAACTATTTGAAGATTTTTGTTAGTCTATTTTATCACCTAAACCTATTTTTATGGCCGCTGTCGTGAAGCACTAAACTCTGTTTGACTGGAAACACGATGGTCATGATTTTGAATGGGGGGAAGGTAATTCAAAATATTTTTTTGGCCTAGAAGGACAAACGTCCGGTGTTTACGAAACAAGGGCGAAAGTAAGAACAGAAACGTCTTAATTATAGGTATTTTATTTCGTGTCTTTCCACTAAACAAATAATTAAATACATAACGTCTCTCAATTTTGAATGAAAAAATATGTACAAAGCGTGTCAAAAATGTTTCGACGTGAACAAAGCTCAAAGGTGAACAATGCTTTTATACGTTACATTGACAAGAGACGTCACAGGCCAACGTTTGACTTTCCATGTTGCTATTGTGCTAAGCACAGGAACACAAATAGCATTTTAAAATGGCATCGTAGATTACAAATACCTTTATAGACAAAGATCTCTGGCAGATAAAAATCCTTTATAAAAATATACAGAGAGTTCAATAAATATTACAGCTATATAACTTACATTTTCAGTAAACGGTGAATATATATTAAGATACAAGCAATCTTCTTGGCCAACTATCTCTTGTTGACGAACGTAGGGATTCCGTTGTATACAAATAGGACTGGCCGTCGACGCATCGTGGTCTCCTTGCCACGGAGATATTGGAACTGGAGCCTGGTGACAATAAAGTGTTATTTAATATCCAATAAATTAAGGTGTTAAATAAACAAGAAGCTCTTTGGAAGATTCAACTGGTTTAAGAATCGGTCCTGAATGGTGATCCTTTTATTGAATTTTATAAAAGTCTCAGTTTAGTATTCTATACTATATAAATTCAAATCTTTCCTCTGAATCCTCCAAATTTTGCCTATAATATAAATATAAATAAAACTTCCGTTCCGTATAAGTAAAATTTCCGATTTCCAGAATTTTTCCAAATGTCATAATTGTAGGTCTATGGAAAATACTCTATACATACTCGTAGCTTTTAATTGCGCGGCGACTATCTATTTGCTCAACTTAAATATGCGGTCGTCTATCAAAAAATAACTCCGCAAAATTTTTCATTGTGAATCGATATCCACTTAGGGAAATTAATTAATTTAAATTGTTTTTATTTCTCCGCTCCCGTATATGTAACATTCACTCGAATGCAGTCATAGTCGTATTTTAATAGAAATGGAGAACGATGTCTCAGTGATCTCCATCTCCATATATAATAAAAGGATAGAAAAGTCAATTCTGTACATGAAAGATATAAAAAAAATAAAAATTAGGTCGGTTAATATGTCGATTATAGAACCTAAAAAACTACTCAGCAGAATTCTTGTCTGTCTGTCTGTCTGTCTGTCTGTCTGTCTGTCTGTCGGTTTGTTTGTGCGTCAATCACGCAAAAACTACCTGACAGAAATTGATGAATTTTTGCATGGTGTTAGCCTAGGGCCTCAAGGTACATTTTTTTTGGGTTTCATTCCGAATTTCATGATAGTTTTCTTTAAAAAAAATAAAAACTGAAAAATATAAATTACCTAAAATACCGATAACTACTGTATGAAATTAAATTAATTTTGGCATGGTAATAGTTCAAAGATTAATTTCACTTATAGGATAGCTTTTATCATGGAGTATAAAGAATTTTTTGTAGAAAAAATTACATAATTATATTTTTTAATAAAAAAAATCGACTTCTTCAATTTCAACCTGATTTCACACTCTGAACTTAACTAAACTTTCACCAAGCTACCCCTTATATGTACCCTTTCTAATAAAAAAAGAATCATTAAAATCGGTTGTATTGATATTGACTTATATGTTCATTTGTCGCGCATATACTTAATGTAAATTTGAGATTTATATGATTTTCTCATAGATACCATTGTTGGATATAAACTAAATTAAAATAAGACTACACGGGAGGCATTAGCTTTCAAATAAAAAAAGAATCATTAAAATCGGTTCATACAATCAAAAGTTCTAAGGTAACAAGGCTAAAAAATACAGCCCAATTGATGACCCCTTTTAAGAAGTCGGTTAATAGTAATCTGACATAATTAAATTACGACTATTTCATTTAACCACATTTTAAAAGAAGAAAGTAAATTGAGGCCGTTCGTTGCACAGGGGCACAAAGTGTAACTGTTGTGGGTTCGATGACCACGCAAGGAAACGAAATATTTATTTAAATTTATATTTCCATTTCATCGCTCTGGTGCGGTAAAGTGCGGCGTTGAGTTTCACTACTCAGCACGCAATACAGCGTGAAGCTAAAAAAAGAAGTATAATCAATATTTGTTCAGTCTACCATAATTATTATTTCAAACGTCAACGTTGGTGATATTAACAAACATAATAAAGTAGGTATATTTTACGGAATTAGCTCATATGGCGATGTGTAGAATAAAAAGTATATGTATTTGGAAAGTAAATTCTGATTGTGAGTTCATAGTTTATAAAAGTTTATATTGTGTTTAGATGGATCACGTGGTGATGTCAATACGTTTTCATCTTATGTTATCTGTTAAAATAGCGTGCAGCTGATTAAACTTAGTGTTATATTCAAAAGAAATTAATTGTATGTAATACATAATATGTAATTTATTAATACGTTTCAAGTATGAAAAAAAGAAAAAATGCAATATAATTGCATTTGTGTTTCCTTCCTATATTTTGTATTTCTTTTATTTAAATCGATATATCAGGAACGTAAATGTGGGAACAGAGTTGCATGCCATTTTAGTACAGAGTAACCTCTAAAAAATGTATTTACTAAACTGAATAAAAAGAATGTGTGATTCCTCTATACAATATATTATTCTATATTATACATAAAACAGGTTAAAACTGTGCATATGAAGGTCCTCCTGTAGTATAACTATTTTCAATTACTATCAACACTACATTGTCGATACTAATGTGGTATTACAATATGAATGAAATTTTTCCGCCATTATGATGACATAGACAATTTTTTTAATTTGGAAAAATAATATATTAACTATAAGAACGTTGGTAGTTTTTTAAAAGGAATTCTTATAGAATAAAAAATTGCCTAAACTATGCTTCTTCGCAAGTGGTTGTAATAACTATTGGTATCAATTTTCCAAAAAATCACTATAAATATTAAATATGCTCAATTATACAGAGTTTTTTTGTTAGGACCACCTTAAATGAAACCACAGTTTAACTACTCTATAAAAGCCTATTACATATTAAATTAAAAACCCGAAAATAAAAAAGTTATTTTTTCAAACAAAATCTCCATATATAATAAAAGAAAAGTCAATTCTGTACATGAAAGATATAAAAAAAATAAAAATTAGGTCGGTTAATATGTCGATAAAAAATTAATATGTTTAAAGTTAATATGTCGACTAAAACTTGACGCTATGACGGTACAGTTGAGAGAACTGAGATTTCTGGTTGTAGCACTAGTTATATTTTAATTAGGTTAAATTCCCACTAAGTGGAAGAATATATTTATTTTTCTGCCCGTAAAAACAAACGAAGCGAAGCCTTGTGTTCCGCTATACTATCTAAAGAAATTGGAAAGTGCAAAATTGAGTAAGTGCACCACTATCTTATTTGAAATTCTTTCTTCTCTCCATTATAAATTTTCATAGGATTGAAATGTAATAGTGACGTCTTTGAACAATAGTATATGTTCATAACTGTTAAAGTTAATTATCGAACAAATGGTTTACAACTCTGATGATACAAAGACATTCTGCTTCAGCTGATAATTTAATTAAAATGTCTACCGGATGATCAATTAGCCTGCAGTTTACGTTTTAATTGTTATTATGTATGATGTTACGTAACGTTTCTTTACGTTTATTTATTTATATACATATTACATTTAATGAATTAAATATATTTTATAAAAGGTTCACATATGTGATAACATGTTCACACATGTGGTCCACATATGTGACCACATATTCACACATGTGGTCCACACACGTGACCACATATTCACACATGTGGTCCACATATGTGACCACATATTCACACATGTGGTCCACACACGTGACCACATATTCACACATGTGGTCCACATATGTGACCACATGATCACACATGTAATCTTCATATGTGACTACATATCACACATGTGGTCTACATATGTGACTACATATCACACATGTGATATGCCCATGTGAATACTTATTCACACATGTGGTACACATATATGACCACACGATGCCACATGTGGTCCACATATGTGACCACATGATCACATATGTGGTCCACATATGTGAGCACATAAACACACATGTGGTCCACACACGTGACCACATATTCGCACATGTGGTCCACACACGTGACCACATATTCACACATGTAATCCACATATGTGACCACATGATCACACATGTAATCTTCATATGTGACTACATATCACACATGTGGTCTACATATGTGACAACATATCACACATGCGATCTGCACATGTGAATACTTACTCACACATGTGGTTCACATATATGACCACACGATGCCACATGTGGTCCACATATGTGACCACATGTTCACATATGTGGTCCACATATGTGAGCACATATACACACATGTGGTCCACACACGTGACCACATATTCACACATGTGGTCCACATATGTGACCACATGATCACCCATGTATTCTTCATATGTGACTACATATCACACATGTGGTCCACATATGTGACCACATTTTCCCACATGTGGTCCACATACGCGACCACATATTCACACATGTGGTCCACATATGTGAGCACATATACACACATGTGGTCCACACACGTGACCACATATTCACACATGTGGTCCACATATGTGACCACATGATCACCCATGTATTCTTCATATGTGACTACATATCACACATGTGGTCCACATATGTGAGCACATATACACACATGTGGTCCACACACGTGACCACATATTCACACATGTGGTCCACATATGTGACCACATTTTCCCACATGTAATCCACATACGCGACCACATATTCACACATGTGGTCCACATATGTGTCCACAAATTCTCACATGTGGTCCACATGAAAGACCACATATTCACACATGTGGTCCACATATGGGACCATATATTTACACATGTGGTCCACATATGTGACCACAAATTCTCACATGTGGTCCACATATGTGACCACATTTTCCCACATGTGGTCCACATACGCGACCACGTATTCACACATGTGGTTCACATATGTGACCACACATTCTCACATGTGGTCCACATGAAAGACCACATATTCACACATGTGGTCCACATACGTGAGCACATATTGACACATGTGGTCCACATATGTGACCACATATTCACACATGTGGTCCACATATGTGACTACATATTCACACATGTGATCTATATATGTGACTACACATTCACATAAAAAATTTTTTACTACACGAATAAACTTCAATAAAAGTTTTATAATTTAAAAAAGTTTATTTTTTATGTAGGCTGTCTCCTATCTGAAGTGTAGTTAAATGGATAAACTAGGAGGACCAGTGTGTGTGTCAGTGATGACCTATTGCGTTGAGAGACAAGGTCCTTCATCCTTAGCCTCATTCGCAGGCTCCAAGTCAGCTATGGAGACAGCTATTTCTCTAAGCTACTGAATTAGAAGCGATGGTACGACGAAAGAAAGTTACCGACACATTGTTTCGGTAAATGAGCGATGTATAAATGCACTTTGTCACGAAAGGTATTTTAAATTTGTATTGAAACGAACTGAAAAGTCAAAAATTAAAAGGAGATATAAAATGTAATTTATCACATGAATTCACAAAACAATCTATACCTATTTTTTATTTTAAGAATTAAAAAAATGATGTTAGTTTTGTCTTGCCTGACCTTGTCGCACTCATTATCTTATTAATGTGATTAATCTCCATCTCCATATATAATAAAAGGATAGAAAAGTCAATTCTGTACATGAAAGATATAAAAAAAATAAAAATTAGGTCGGTTAATATGTCGATTATAGAACCTAAAAAACCACTCAGCAGAATTCTTGTCTGTCTGTCTGTCTGTCTGTCTGTCTGTCTGTCTGTCTGTCTGTCTGTCTGTCGGTTTGTTTGTGCGTCAATCACGCAAAAACTACCTGACAGAAATTGATGATTTTTTGCATGGTGTTAGCCTAGGGCCTCAAGGTACATTTTTTTTGGGTTTCATTCCGAATTTCATGATAGTTTTCTTTAAAAAAAATAAAAACTGAAAAATATAAATTACCTAAAATACCGATAACTACTGTATGAAATTAAATTAATTTTGGCATGGTAATAGTTCAAAGATTAATTTCACTTATAGGATAGCTTTTATCATGGAGTATAAAGAATTTTTTGTAGAAAAAATTACATAATTATATTTTTTAATAAAAAAAATCGACTTCTTCAATTTCAACCTGATTTCACACTCTGAACTTAACTAAACTTTCACCAAGCTACCCCTTATATGTACCCTTTCTAATAAAAAAAGAATCATTAAAATCGGTTGTATTGATATTGACTTATATGTTCATTTGTCGCGCATATACTTAATGTAAATTTGAGATTTATATGATTTTCTCATAGATACCATTGTTGGATATAAACTAAATTAAAATAAGACTACACGGGAGGCATTAGCTTTCAAATAAAAAAAGAATCATTAAAATCGGTTCATACAATCAAAAGTTCTAAGGTAACAAGGCTAAAAAATACAGCCCAATTGATGACCCCTTTTAAGAAGTCGGTTAATAGTAATCTGACATAATTAAATTACGACTATTTCATTTAACCACATTTTAAAAGAAGAAAGTAAATTGAGGCCGTTCGTTGCACAGGGGCACAAAGTGTAACTGTTGTGGGTTCGATGACCACGCAAGGAAACGAATATTTATTTAAATTTATATTTCCATTTCATCGCTCTGGTGTCGAGGTAAAGTGCGGCGTTGAGTTTCACTACTCAGCACGCAACGCCTACAGAATTCCGAGAAAAGTAGGGAACAGAGTGTTGTTGTTAACACTAGAGGTCCTATGCCTACCCTGCTGTGTGCGGGATACAGCGTGAAGCTAAAAAAAGAAGTATAATCAATATTTGTTCAGTCTACCATAATTATTATTTCAAACGTCAACGTTGGTGATATTAACAAACATAATAAAGTAGGTATATTTTAGGGAATTAGCTCATATGGCGATGTGTAGAATAAAAAGTATATGTATTTGGAAAGTAAATTCTGATTGTGAGTTCATAGTTTATAAAAGTTTATATTGTGTTTAGATGGATCACGTGGTGATGTCAATACGTTTTAATGTCATCTTATGTTATCTGTTAAAATAGCGTGAAGCTGATTAAACTTAGTGTTATATTCAAAAGAAATTAATTGTATGTAATACATAATATGTAATTTATTAATACGTTTCAAGTATGAAAAAAAGAAAAAATGCAATATAAGTGCATTTGTGTTTCCTTCCTATATTTTGTATTTCTATTATTTAAATCGATATATCAGGAACGTAAATGTGGGAACAGAGTTGCATGCCATTTTAGTACAGAGTAACCTCTAAAAAATGTATTTACTAAACTGAATAAAAAGAATGTGTGATTCCTCTATACAATATATTATTCTATATTATACATAAAACAGGTTAAAACAGTGCATATGAAGGTCCTCCTGTAGTATAACTATTTTCAATTACTATCAACACTACATTGTCGATACTAATGTGGTATTACAATATGAATGAAATTTTTCCGCCATTATGATGACATAGACAATTTTTTTAATTTGGAAAAATAATATATTAACTATAAGAACGTTGGTAGTTTTTTAAAAGGAATTCTTATAGAATAAAAAATTGCCTAAACTATGCTTCTTCGCAAGTGGTTGTAATAACTATTGGTATCAATTTTCCAAAAAATCACTATAAATATTAAATATGCTCAATTATACAGAGTTTTTTTGTTAGGACCACCTTAAATGAAACCACAGTTTAACTACTCTATAAAAGCCTATTACATATTAAATTAAAAACCCGAAAATAAAAAAGTTATTTTTTCAAACAAAATAAATAATAAAATTATCGTTGTAAAATAAAATACAATTTGTTAAGAACGACGCACGCACACATAAACTTATCAAAGGGAAACCGCCGCATACGCCTCATTGCAAAATCGAGTCGTAGATATTGGCGGCAAAGTTTAAAGTTCTAAACATTTTAGTACTATTTTTGTAGTAGTATGTGTTTACATTATTGGTACCTATGCGTAACCGCGTCATACGAAATATAGATATGAATAAACATTGTGAAATAAGAAAAAAAACCTACGTCTTCACTGTTGATGTATCTTAAAAACTATTTTACCCTATATGCCCAATTGTAACTGTAACGTGACGTTGTGGGTCTGATCCACACATGCAGGATTGAGTTATAATTTAATAATATTTTCATTTCGCACATCAGTCAAACATTATACCCAATATCTTACACTAAGTTGCCCTACTAAGGGCGGGATAAAGCGTGGATCTGGTTTTAACTTTATTTGAACCGATTAAAATAAAGTCCAGTCCAGTTGAGGCCAGTCGTGGCGCAGCGGCACAAAGCGTGACTGTAAAACCGACTGGTTCTCTGAGTTCGATCCCCACACGAGGAGATGAAATATTTACTTAAATTTATATTTCCATTTCTTCGCTCTGGGGTCAAGGTTAAGCACGGCGTTGCGTTCTGCCACTCAACACGCAATGCGTCCAGAATTCGGTAGAAAGTGGGGAACGGAGTGTCTTAATACTAGGTTCCTCCCTCTGACTAGCATGAAGCTGCTTAAAATAAAACTAATGCTTAATATTTAAGGGCAGTTTGCCAGAATACAAACAAAAAAAGTATTTAAATCGGTTAAGCCGTTTCTGAGATTATCGTAAAGAAACGCACATATAGTAAGTATCGATAAGTTGTGTTTTTATTTCAAACATTCAATTGAAGATTCTTATGGGAGGTACGAAAATGCGACCTAAAGTTTTAACAACTTTCTTATAAAAAATCTTCATTACATTGCAAACATACATTATAAGTATATCAAGACACGAACATAATTCAGTGTGTTAAGTAAATAGTTCTGTGGTTTACGGTTAGTGTTAGTATTATTATTATTAGCATATTTTAGTTAGTAAATTTATTGCTTTTTTGCGTTTATTTTACATAATCATATATTTATTTATTTATTTACTACTTTTTTGTTCTATTCATTTCCATTTATTAATTTTATTATTGTTTCTAAATGTACTTATTTATTTTTATTTGTTTAGTTTTGTTTATTTATGTATATATATATATATATATATATATACATAACAGAAATTAACCGCTGCGCTGCATATCGATCGATAGGAAAACTCAATTAGTTCAACAAGTCCTATATCACTCTCATGTAATTTGAAGAACTATCCAATTTCAAACATTCAACAAATATATACCTAAGCCAAAACTTGGTATAATTGAACCCCAAGGTAATTTAGTGGCATAATGGTTACCACGTACGGTGTACCTAAAGTATTATTGTTCTAATTATATATTTAAATTAAATTTAATATGCGATGTATTGTAAGAAATTTAGCTTCAATACCATCAATATATATACTTTTACATAATCGTGCATGCTATTAGAATGATCCGATGTTGTAATCATTAAGTACTCCAAAAAAATGATTTGAACGTAGGCTGACCTCCAGGGCCTTGATGTGTCCGTATTTTAAAGAAGGTTTTACATCATACAATACCACCAGTTAAGGTCAATGTATATCTAATCTAATAGTAAAAAAACTGGGCAAGTGCGAGTCGCCCACCGAGTATCTCGTATTTACTATTGTACCAATTTTAGAATCTATCTCATCTGTAGATCAAAGGGAAGTACAACTTATAAAATTGACAAACTTAAGTTTGCATGTATGCGGTATGCACTCACTTGTACGAAATGAGATTTGGATTTGAATTTTCCCCTTTATTTGGGTTGTAAGTTCTCAAATTCGTGTCAAATTTTGTAATTGTATGTCCACGGGAAGTACTTTTTAAAGCTTTCATTAAAAAAGAAGGAACCGTAGACCTGAATATTTGATATTAATTTCAGTTTATTACCTCCACGCAATCGGGAGATAAATGGTCTTGACAAGCGAACAGAAGGACGCATAAAGGTCTGTTTTTTTTCTTTCAAGGTACGGTACCCTAAAAATAATTACCTTAATAAATATTCACAATTTTTTTGAACTTGCTTGGCGACCTTAAGATATAGTTTTTATAAACAGTAGATACAAGCACTCAATTCTATAAAACGGTTCACGGTTAGTTGATTACAAATAATGTTAAATTATGATAGGAATCTATGACGTAATAATTGGAGATGATCAAATACAATTAAATTATAATCACAACTCCGAATAAAATACATATATATAATGTACGTGCACTGAGTATGCCACTTTATCATTATAACGCCTGTCGTCCTAGTCGTTGGCGATACAAAGACTCGCTAGAGGTTTTGTTGGTAGTACCGTTTTTTATTCGATGTGTTAATAAGTAACACGACACGAACAGAATAATAAGCTTTCGACTCAAAACCACACTATTAAATGAATCTTGATTATTTACATAATTTAAAAATGTTAGATATTTTATTTTATATCCTTGACTACAATTTTTTTAGGTAATGAAAGAATATGTTAATTTGGTAATTTACAAATTTGCATTTATTACAAGCACCAGAAAAAGTCGTTTGTAATAATTATCATTATGTCTAGCTTACTTATAGTACGGGAGCTGACGATACTAAATCGGGATTAACTTGAGCGCCATAGAGACCTATTGGGTTACGAAGCTTAGATGAAAACAAGTAAAAAATATCAAATAATACATATCTTTTGATCGGTATTAAAAAAAAATATTTTCTAAAAAAGTATTTTTCTTTAAGTGTGGAATAACACTGTAAAAATGTTAAAAGTATTTCTACATTTACTTTATAAAAGATATGGACGTTAATATCGCAAAAAATGTGTATTTCAACACTATAAAAGAAATCAAAATCCATAGGGTACTTAAGATTGACCTACAATTATAAAACCATAATATAATTTTAATACCAATCTTTGCCATCAAATTTAAGCTTAGCTTAGCCAGAGCCCTTTCGTCTGATACCTGTTTAAACAAAAGGGCTCTGGCTAAGCTTGAATTTGTAGAAAAAGAATAAATTATTCTCGCGCTTATCCAGTTTTTTTTTAATTATTGATCGTAATCTGTTAAAAAACTCAAGAAATAGCATGTAAATGAAAGGGTATTAAGTGGAACACTGTATTTATAAGAAAATAAATAAAAAAATAAAGTATTTTTTAAAATTATTATCTTCGTCGAAGAGTAAAAATAGACAGAAAAAAAGTAAGAGAGGAATAGAAAGATGAAGAGAGAAAAATAGGCAACCCGTAGCTGCATTCAACTTTGTCGATCAATTAGCATGTGGAATTCGTCAGACTATATATTTTTCGTAATCCTTGATTTTTTTTTATTTTGAAGAGAATACTGTACAAAATAAAAGAAACAGTCACACTCGAGAATGTCGACATAACCTATATTTACAACTTTGATACCCTCCCTTTTCTTTACGTAATTCTTCAATTTGAGAATTTCAGATGATCAATTTTCTTTACTTATCTGATCGTTTATCCTATACGGGCGGCCATATATATGGGGCTCATGTTTGGTGGATGTTCCTACTTAACCCAGTAAAATTAATTCCTCGTTATATTAATCTGCCACGCTTTAGTAAACCCCGAATTCCCCGCTTCGTTCGGCTCTCCTACCATTAAAACAATGATTATAAAAGGAGACACAATAATGTCAATTAATATATAATAATTATAATAAGAAGGTACGATATAAGTACATCGCAATAAGTTAACAATTAGTTAGTGGCATTCCTTACTTAAGCACAGTTTATTACCATTTTATACCATTAAATGTTGCCTAAATATCATATAAAAGTGGAGTATTTATTTAAGATAAAATATAGATGTTCCAGTTGTTATATTATAATGTTTAAACAACAGTTTTAATGTAGAGATACAAATAAGTAATAAAAATAAACCTAAATATATCCTGTTACACGCATTCAGGGGAATTCAAAATAGATGGCTGTAAATTCCACTTTCATATGAATAACTTTAGTTGTCCTGTTGAAGAGTTTGAAATTTCATGGCGTTTAACTAGTATGATTTGCAAAGCGACAAACAGTAAGTTTAAAATGAACTTTCCGTTTTGAAATTTGAAATATTTAATAAAGTCCAGACAAAAGCCACCCTTCGTGGAAATGATCATTTGTTGTTTTTTTCAGCTATATCCCACATGCAGCAAGGGAGGCAGAGGGAGCCTAGTGCTAAAACACTCCGCTCCCTATTTTTCGACGAATTCTAAAGTCATTGAGTGTTGAGAGGCAGACCTTAACGCCGCGTCTTATCATTTTTTCAGATAGATGCATTTAGACAATATGCCCGAAACATAAAAATGCTTTTTTCTTTATATTATTGCCATTCTGATAATAAAGGCAGGTGTGAAGTATATCTACGTCTAAACTCCCATAAAATATTTATCTCATACTGCTTATTCAAATACGTAAGCAATTATTGGACGCTGCACGTGGAGTACCTTGAGGAAAATTACGTTGTTTTGTAGTTATACGCAAATATTGCAAAAAACCGGAAAAATATCTATCGTATGGAATGTACATTTTTTGCAATGAACAAGAAAATAATTAGTCAAAGACTGGTTCAGATTTTAGCGAAAAGAAATAGGTCTTGTAATTTATTATAAATATGAATATGTTGTAAGTATTTATATCTTTTTTTTTAAAGAAAATAATAAGCATGTTTAGGGAACAATATCGCGTAGTATTCACTTTACACCACCTCGCTCCCGTATAAGTAGACACGTATCGTAAATCATGTTTGTTATAATATAGATATTTTTATAAAATGTTATCTATATAAATAATATTCATAATACATCACGACACTCTTAAGCACATATTTATTATTATTGATTTTAGATAAAAATATTATATTTTTAAAAGAATTACTTTTTACTTTTTTATTTATTTTTACTAGTAAGAACTTATTTATCTATAATTTAAAAAAGAAAAATTTTAAAATATATATTTTCACATAAAATGTGCTAAATTTAGATTTATTTACCTTAAATCTGAGTTCATTTATAGGGGGTACGGCGTAAGGTATCGCTGTGAACGCAGAAATTTCTCGTCCTCCGCGTGTTTTCATATAAAAGCCTTTCACATTACCCAAAGGAGTCCTACGAATTGGGACTCTCTCTGCAGCAACACACACACATGCCACATAAAGTAAAAATCCTTGTAAGAGCCATCGCACAAACAAATTATTTCCCATGGCAGTACCGCTAGTAACGGAAACAAAAAACAAATGAAACTTAGAGTCGAATGCTACGATTAAATAAGTATAAGTTAGCAACCGCTTATACAAAATATGGATATGAAGTAGCGATCGTATTATCATCTTAATCAAAATGCGATAAAAAATGATAATTTCATGGTAGTAGGTAATTTATACATAAAGTAAAAATACTTGACACAATTTTTTTATGTAAATACTTTTTAAATGGTATTATTTTACAAAATGAACTGAATGCATTAACATTTGTGCATTATGATTTTGAGTAGCAATTTAAGGAGGTGGTTAGTAGAAAGTGCTAATAAACATATGCAGAGAATATATTAAAAAAAAATCTTAAAAGATTGTCCGAAATGGATGCTTCATCCAATATAAGTAGAAAATCCGGTTGAGAACGTTATTTAATTATACCTATTAGCCTTAAACGTTATATGTGCAAGTTTTGAAACTTGTAATAAGATATAAAGAGAGAGGAATTTAGGAAGCTGCAGCGATATTATAGTGACCACTTTTTCAAATATCTTATATCTATTTAACTATCTTTATTTTGTTTAAATACAAAGGACCAAAGGAAAATACCATCTCGGACTAATGAAGCTTAGGCATAACTAACTACTGGTACTCGTATCATGGTCAGTTCGGATCAAGTGGGTGCACTTTTACCTTTATATTCTCCCTGTGCAAAAGAACAAAGCAATTAGGGAAATAAAATATTATTTTGAAACATTTATTATTCTCCGAAAAGAAATTCAGTGTTACTTAGTTTTATTTTTTTTTTAAACAAAAAAAAACCAAAAGTTAAAAGGTTTGACCCATATTGCTGGAAAAACTGGTTGTGCAAAAAATAATATTCTTTTACCTTTAAAATAAAATAAAATTTTAATAATTTACGATTTAAAGTTATATTTTCATTTCTTCGCTCTGGTGTATAAATGCCTCCAGAATTTGGCGAAAAATGGGGATGGGGTTGTCTTAACACTAGGTTTCCTCTGCCTACTCTACTATGTGCGGGTTACAGCGTTAAGCTTTTACCTTTATTACCTAATCCGGTACTTTATTTTATATTATATATATTTTTATATTATATATATTTTTATATTATATATTATTAAAATAATATCATAGTCGGTTGGTTGGTTGGCGGTTTTAGGTTCGTCCAACAAACGAAACTAAGACTAAAACATTTTACACGGTTAAAGTCATAATGATGATGATTTAACTTACGACTTTACATTTATATCTTATAACAACTTTATATTTGGATATCAGGCAAAATTGCTATAAATCTAATAAAGTACAAAAATAGTTTTTGTCAATATGGCTTTTCAAAGCATCTAAATAATAAAAATTATATAATAGTAAACAAAGCTTAGATAAATAAATATTCAATATAGTAAATATTTTAATAATGTTACCTTTCCAGGCGCAAGTGTGCACATGCGTTCACTTACCCGCGCACATTTTCCTCAAGAAAAAACAAACTAATCACCTCCGAGGCCTAAGTACTAAACATAAACACAAATGAAGCTTATTTTTTATAAACATTAACGGAATAACTATATATATAACCAATAATATTTTATGTATTTACTTTATAGTAGCGGTTTAATAAATAACCCTTTAATACCTATTACCTACTAATGTTAATTATTACTTTTATCTTTGCCGCAATGCCTCCAGAATTCGGCAGAAAGTGGGGAACGGAGTGTCTAAACACTAGGTTCCCTCTACCTACCCTGCTGTGTGCGGGATACAGCGTGAAGCTGATTTTTATTTTATTTACTTTTATCTTTACTTTTTATTACTGTTATCTGAAATACTCTTGATGCTAAATCCAAAGATATTTTGTCAAGTGTTTATACCCACTTATATTGTGTGAAGCAACGACGATGCATGATTAAGATTAAATTGACATTAAGTTAAATTGTGTTACTCTGTCCCTACAAAATATACAAGCAACAGTACTGTGGCTGCTTGAGAGGATGTTGACAACGGCAAGGCGAACCTCGGCTTGTGGCCATCGATCGGACAGGGAACAGATCACACTTTTGCTTCCTCGTTCTTGTATTAGTGCTTTCTCCATTAGTAACTACGTTAAAGGTATATATAAGTCATAATATTTTCATACTAAGAACTGATTATAATATAAATATATCAGTCAGATCTATCTCTTATAATTTGTTATGGGAGCATCACATATCAATTATCGTATGTGGATTAGTAGTGCCTCTAACATAATGATGAAGTATTTTTTCTAATTAATTTGTATTTTTTAATAAACCTTGAAATGAGTAAAAAATCCCTAGTTTTTTTAATGGAAAAGACTATGCAAACCAGCGTTCGGATCACATAATGGTAAGAGATCACCGCTGCCCATGGCTCCGTTCAACACCAGAGGAACTACAGGTGCGTTGCTGGCCTTTAAAGTGGAGATAGACGCGCTTTTTGAAGGTAACGTGCTGTGCGGATAGAAAATGCGGCGGCAGGTCAAACAGTTCTTCAGAACACTCCTCATTAAAAATGTGATTGAGAACGCACAGCGAGGAGACATCTCTACGAAAAGCCAAAGTCAAGCCTTTCACAGCGTTTGATGAGTAAGTGAGTCAATCACGTTCCCGTTGCAAGTTTTTTAATTTGGTTAGACACACTGGCCCGTATCTTATTTTTAAGTTTAGTTTTTACTCAAAAAACGGCACATATACTTATTTAGAAAACGTATAAAAATTTGAACGTAGCGGGAGTCGAACCCACGCCTCCTGAATTTTATTTGTATTTTTTTATATGGAATTATATCGTAAATAAATACTCTTTCCATTAAATTATATACATTTAAAATTTAACTATGCAATAAAACAGACAAAGTGTTAAACTGATTGATATCTATTTTAAACAAAGTAGATGTTAAAGGAATTCAAACCTCCGGTAATGTAATTCTAAACGTTATCCAAATATAATATTCTCTTTATATATTCAAACAGCCGACTCGCTGTACCCAAGCCGAAGTGTAGAATAATAATTGAAAAAAAAAACATACTACGCCTCACCTCACCGAAATGTTGATGACCTTGTAGGCTTGTGACCAGAAAACCTTAAAGAATACTTAGCAAATAATAAGGAAATAATTAATAATCAACGCGACGCGGCGGTTGTGGGTTCAGTTAACTATTACATCTATATATGTCATTAAATAAATGATCAGCTTCACGCTGTATCCCGCACACAGCAGGGTAGGCAGAGGGAACCTAGTGTTTTTAGACACTCCGTTCCCCACTTTCTGCCGAATTTTGGAGGCATTGCGTGTTGAGTGGCAGAACTCAACGCCGCGCTTAGCCTCGACACCAGAGCGAAGAAATGGAAATATAAATTTAAGTAAATATTTCATCTCCTCGAGTGGGGATCGAACCCACAACCAGTCGGTTTACAGTCACACGTTGTGCCACTGCGCCACGACTGGCCTCAATAATAAATGACATATTTTTAAATTTATTTTTAAGTTATAAGAGCAAAAGTGTCAATAATATAAAGACTAATCTTTATCGTATGTATCTGAAATCATACTTCATTGAAAATGTTTACGATAAAAGAACATCCAGTTCAAAAAAATTTATTAAATTTATAGAGAAGTTTCAATATAGGCTTCGAATGTATTTTTTTTTCCGATAAAATTGCACGTTTTTTTATAATATTGATATCCCATTCTGAATGAAATAACATAACAATAACAGTTATTCTAAAAACACACAAACCAAATTGTCCAACGTCGCATTGAGACAAACTCGTTTTCCTTTCGAAGGTGATGTAAAATTGTGTTATTTATTTATAATTTGTTATAAAATTTTTTGCTGACATTTTTTTTAGTTCGGTTCGAGAGTAGACGGTCTCTAGAATAGTAGATAAATGTTCATATTTAATGAAAGGCAACAAAGCTGTAATCAACATATTAAGGCATCTAATATATTCAATCAGGGTAATGTAATACAGCAGTAACCAACTAACACAAATTTGAGGGACACCTTTTATAATTCCGAAAATAAATATATAAATTGTAAAATTGAGTATATATATATATATATATATATATATATATATATATATATATATATATATATATATATATATTCAATTTTATTAGGTACTTATTTAGAAAACGTATAAAAATTTGAACGCAGTGGGACTCGAACCCGCGTCTCCTGGAAATCAACCAGGCGCTCTGACCACTAAGCCATGCGTTCTCGCCAAGCTACGTCGAAATTTTTATACGCTTGTTACAACTTATTTATGTTGTTAGCATCTCTGTTATATTTAAAAATAGTTTCTCTCTTGCCAAACGATAATTCTTAGTAATTATCTTTGGGTAGCGGAAATTTGTAAAAATCTCCATACAGAGATGCTAACAACATAAATAAGTTGTGACAAGCGTATAAAAATTTCGACGTAGCTTGACGAGAACGCATGGCTTAGTGGTCAGAGCGCCTGGTTAGTTTCCAGGAGGCGCGGGTTCGAGTCCCGCTGCGTTCAAATTTTTATACGTTTACTAAATAAGTATTTTTCTTTCCTAAGTGTGGAATAACATTTTAAAAAATGTTTAAAAATGATAATTAGGTTTCGATTTCTGGGGCCTTAATGTCGGTAACTGGAAATTTTATTTGTTTATTTTATTAACAATCAATACAGGTTTTCAAGTATCATATGAGACAACAGCTTATAAATTCTTAATATATATTGTATATTTACCTATAATTACTTGAAGTTGATTTACGTCTTACTTATTACATACTTTTGCATGTTACTACGTTCTACGGACCGCCCGCGGCTTCGCCCGCTTTAACAACAAGATTATTTGTTTAATACATTGAATTAAATTCGTATTCTAAAATCAAAAAGTAAGAAAAGAAAAAAGTCTTCACTTATTATGGTGAGATCGTAGCTGATCTATGTTTGTACATGGAAGGTAGGATGCAATGATTTTAACATTTTTTGTCTGTTTATCTGTGCATCTCCTCTAATTTCTTGGTCTCTGAAACATTAAATGCAGTTTTCACTATTGGATTTTTGCAAGCTGCCCTTAAAATTTAGTATTTTCAAAATATTCGAATGCAATAAATTTATTCACAATATTCTCATATATAAAATACATTTTTAAAAACAACTGTACATAATCATACGTGAAATACCTTACGCAACGCCTAATAGACTCCAACACAAACTTTGACATGTGCAAACATCAGACATGAAAGTTTTTTTTTTCAGCTTCACGCTGTATCCCGCACACAGCAGGGTAGGCAGAGGAACCTAGTGTTAAGACACTCCGTTTCCCACCTTCCTCCGAATTCCGGAGGCATTGCGTGCTGAGTGGCGGAACTCAACGCCGCGTTTTGCCTCGACAGTTTTGCCAAAGCTAGGAAATGAAAATATAAATGTAAATAAATATTTGACTTCCTCGAGTGGGGATCGAACCCACAACCAGTCGATTAACAGTCACGCTTTGTGCCACAGCGCGACGACCGGCCTCAAATTATACGTTAATTACGACATTATTGTTTACACGTTAATTTTTCACGACCTCGTTAATGAACATGCTGGAAGTGTCCAAGTGTCCTCTATACTAATCATCTTGCATTTTGTAGGACAAATATTTTTTGGCTAATTTGATTATGTTAAGAATTAACAAAAATGTTTGTAATAAGAATCGTCAAATCAACATATTATCCTGCTCCCCTGTTAGCTATTACAATCGAGGAAATCGTTTTGGAAATTGTTGGGCGTCTCGTTGAAACTAATCTATTCACGAGGATTCAGCTTGATAGTTCATTATTTCTATATCGGATGTTAGTACAAAAAAAGATTTGAGAGTAGAAACAGGATATTTTTTCTACCAATTTAGACAATTATCTTGAGAATAAACAGAAAAAAAACTGAGCAATATATTTTAATAGCTAACATATTGCTCATATCAACATGGTATCAATAGCATGGCAAAAGATAATTACGTAAACTTAAAACTTTGCTCAGTAATTGTGTTAAATTTGGTTCGATTTTAATTTTACATTCAATAAAATACAATATTTTTCATATGTTTTATTTTATTTTCGTTTAAGTTGATTTGTGCCATTGACTTTTTTATTAAGACGGAGGAAAGTTTTCAAAAAAGAATAGGATCGTGTGCGGGTCCTATAAGCTACATGTTTTTCAGGGTCTATAGTTGTAATCTTCTCTTCAATACGTTTATTTCTCGGAGAGATATTCAATTTTCTGCGTCGTAAGTAACTTCTGGCGCTAGTCTTCACTTCATCTTTACTTTCACCATTTAAAACGTTCATTTTGGAAAGTATCTCTTCATTTTGTTTGAAAATACGTTCAGTTATATATTTTAAATGTATCAAATCTTTATTTAATTTCGGTAATTGAATTTTATTAACAAGTTCAAATTTGTCACTTATTATGGTTACGGCATTAAGTAAACTTTGAGGATTTTGAAATTCAGGAGGTGTCTTGCCAACAGATGTTTTACAACTAGGACATATCCAGTAATAACCTTTATCGCCACTTTCCATATTTAAACATTTTATTTTATCATTTGTACATTGTAAATGGTATACAGAACCGCATTGATCACATTTGACGCCTTCACTGCGACGAAGACATTCGTGACAATTTGGACACAGCATTTTCAACTGAAAATGGTATGAATTTATTAGTATAATATTAAAATAAACGCTTTAAAACGTTTCACTTGTACTTGTAAAATGTTACCGATAATGTGCAAAAATATATGTAGATATATTAGAAGCGTTCAAAAAAACTGCAGGTGCAGTTCACAAGTACAATAAATGTCTCATATCTATAATACTTATAGGTATACAACTTTTATTAATTTCTTTATTATGTCACAATAGAACTGTTAGTTATATTTACTTAATTTTATATTTCCATTTCTTCGCTCTGGTGTCGAGGTTAAGAGCGGCGTTGAGTTTTGCCACTCAACACGCAATGCTTCCAGAATTCGGCAGAAAGTGGGGAACGGAGTGTCTTAACACTAGGTTCCCTCTGTCTACCCTGCTGTGTGCGAGATAGAACTGTCAAATGATATATAATAATATCTATAAAAGAATATGTTTCCTTATGTAATTCTAAAAAATATTATTTACCTACAATTATAGCTATATACAAATCTCACACTCTCTATCTATATTTATTATTAAAAAATTTTACAATTTACCCATATAAGTTTGGTTTTTATTTAGCCATCAGTAAGTTTCACAAAAAAGATGTAACATAACTGTACTGAGCCGAAAACAGAGGCAAAGGCAAACGTCATAACATAAGTACCTAATTGTATAAATAAACATGTGCAATATTTTGACAAACATTATATACATTTTTACAAATATGTTCATATAGTTTTTATATGTAACAGGGCAAAAGTATTTAGAATGTATTATTTGTAGTCAAACCTCTTTCGCTGTACTGAATTTAACTGACTGGTTTAAATACCATTAAATGTGAATATAATAAAAATGTCATTCTGAAGATGCAATAAATGAAAAAAGCTGTTTCCCGCCATTTTTCAATTATTTTAAGCAAGCGTAATGAACGTATGTGACGAAGAAATTCGGTATATTTTAAAGTTTTATTACGAAAAAGGTAAAAATGCGACGAACGCCGCGAATAAATGTTTGCGGTTTACGAACCTAATGCTGTTTCCATTTGCGATTCTTTGTTGAAACATAACAATTCCGAACTATTTCTTAAACCGTTGATTACGGGTGATCGAAAGTGAGGACTTACAATAAGAATGAGTGAAAAAGATCATGGTCGAAGCATGGACAAGCCCCATTTAACGTGGCAAAGCCCGCCCTGACTTGGAACAAAGTGATGTACTAAGAAGTAGTGATGGTGAGATTGGAAAGGATTCATCGACTATGAGCTTTTATCACCTTTTATCACCTGGTAAAACTATTAATTCTGACCTCTACTGTTAGTAGCTGATGAGGTTCAAAAAACTATTGAGAAAACGGCCAAAGCTGGTGAATAGAAAGGGCGTGATGTTCCACCATGACAACGCCAGACCGCACTCATCTATAGCCACGCAGCAAAAATTGAGGGAGCTTGACTGGGATATGTTGATGTATCCTCCGGATAGCCCTAATCTTGCTTTCCACCTGTTTTGGTCCTTGCAGAACTCTTTAGGAAGCATAAAGGCAACCTCAAAAGCACTCTGTGAACACTACCTGTCAGATTTTTTAAAATCAAAAATCTCAAAATTTCTACAGGAAATTGATCATGGCACTACTAATAAGAAGTCATCGATCAAAAAAACGGCACATACATGTTATAAATAAATGAAAAATTATACCTATAAAAATATTTTCCTTTGTGTGAACAATACGAAAAACGAAAATACTTTTGCCCCGACCTTATATTTTGATACATGTTTTATTATATATTTATATATTGTTGACATTTAAGGCTCTAAAAGTAAGTATTAAAAAAATTATAAGTAGTTAGATTCTTGCCATGATATCTAACCCAGATATCATTCCTGATATTTTGATTCTATCGAGATTCTTATATTTTTACCTTATTTCCCTTTCCTTTTCTTTTTATCTTATTACCTTTTCCTTTTTCTTAGATTCACGCTAGTTCCGATAGCTTATAAGTGTATAGCATGTAATTTGGACGAATATTTAACGAGAAAAGGTAAAATTATAGTAATTCAAAGATCTCTTTACGGAAAATAAGCCCCCGAACTTTATCACTAATAATGGTGTGCCGAAACAAGCGTATACCTATAACGCACTATTGAAATCTTGCGCTAAATATATAAGTTTTTCTCATATTTTACAGATTAGATTTCAGCCCGGTCGACGGCCGTATGTCTAGGTTCGAGTACCACAGGAGGCACACTTTTCGCCGAAGACATAGTCTCAAGCAGCCACGTAGTACTTGCACTTTCTCTGGGACACAGTTCGATCATCTCTTTCCAACCTGTGTCGCTGTAGAGGCCCATAGAGCTGACAACGGGAACAAAAAAATCACGACCGTACAAAAATGATTGAACAGTGGAGGAAACCGGTGAAGACCGTAGTAGAGTTTTGGTAATATTTAAGTTTATTAACCCCAAGTACAAATACAGATTAGGTTCTATCCCTACTTGCAAACGAAGTCTATGCAATCTTTGACGCTGTTGACTGTTGTTTTGTTTGACGTAAATTATTTTGATGTTTTCTTGTTTGGTCTGAACTATGAAAACAAGTTGCTCCTGATTGAATGTATATATTACGTAGTCAATCTATTGGTAAATGGATTGGATATTATAAAAGATAAGCAGGCGAAGCCGCGTGCCTGCCACTAGTATCTTAATAAATTTTAAGAACAGACCGTGCAATAATGGAAATTAAAAACATAACCTCTTTGTGTAACGCCTCAAGAAGTTCTAATTTAATACTTTCTATTTGTCAGTTTACGTAAAACAGTTTAAAGCGATCACTGTCATTACTTTTGATTTCTATTTTTTGAGCTTGTTGTGGTGAGTCTGGCCCCCCCTTTTTATATTTTGTTGATTTTGTTCTAGAATATTTAAATTTTGAAATGAATTATAGAAGTTAGAAGAATAATAGTAAAATATATTAATAAAATTATCTTGATCTAGATGGCAATATTTTCATATTTACATTTCCATCGTGCGAGAAGGAATAACAAATTAAAGTTTAAAATTCGACTGAATACCATACATTTCATTGATTTCTAATTACTAAGTTGACTTAAGATAATTCTGTCCAATAATCTATATTGCACAGGCAAATAATTATAAATGCTTCGATTGACTATTTACAATTTTATTTATTTATGTATTATTATCGAATCAATTTATGTTAGCATGTTTCAGTTTGTTTGATGGTTTGGGTTAAAGTGATGGTCTCTGCCATCTATTGGATTATTATACATCAGATCAGATTTAACATTGGTAAAATAGAGGGCTCTATAGTCATTACTCGGTACCACACAACGCAACGTTTTTTCATTCTCATAGTCTCGTCCATCCCCACCAGATGGCGCTTCAAAACCTTTTCATGTCCACAGTATTACTAGACCATCAGAAAAAAATGTGTATTAGCAAACGATGACTTTTACACGTCGAATAGGACAAATATGACACATTTAAGGGTAAAGTGATTTCATAAAGTTACTCTGTTATAGAAAATAACGTAAGCAAGCGTTATTAGCCATTTTTTATCAGCCTCACGCTGTATCCCTCACACTGTGGGGTAGGCAGAGGGGACCTAGTGTTAAGACACTCCGTTCCCCACTTTCTGCCGAATACTGGAACATGGCGTGTTGAGTAGCAGAACTCAACGCCGCGCTTGGCCTCGACACCAGAGCGACGAAATGGAAATAAAATTTAAGTAAATATTTCTTCTCCTCGAGTGGGGATCGAACCCACAACCACAGTCACACTTTATGCCTCTGCTCCACGACTAGCCTATATTAAAAAATATTTTAGCTTTTACTATATTTAAAAAGTATTTTACATGTAATTTTTGGAACTTAAAAGAAAATCTACATATTTAAAGTTTAAATATGTAGATTTTCTTTTTGAGTAAGAAAATACTTCTGTTTTTTGTCTTTAGTTTTATAAAATGATTATTACTAATTATGATAATTAGATTGACATATGACACCATAGTGTGGAGCAGTAACGTAATGTTTAATTGTATATGCCTCGATTCCTATTTTGGAATATATTTAAAACATTTTTATTTAGGCGTCAAATAGGAAACTGATAGGTCTCCCCGTAACACAATGTTGTCGAATTGTAAAATGTCTATTATTAATATTACTGAACTCACTGTTTGTGCATAATTAAAAAATATATATTTTTTGTATTTTTTTATTATAACTTAATAAAATTGTTTCTAAAATAATGCCCTCATCATATTATATTTCCCACTATAAAAATATTGTACGATTTTAATAAAAAAATAATTGTACAAAAATAAAACATGCTATTTCATTTGCTTATAGGTTGGCATGGTATTTTTTATATGGTGCAAGGCCAGCAGCCACCTTACTGCCTAAGTCTGAATCAATCTGTGAGAATAACTTTGTGGCACGTTCTTGAATAAAACCAGCAGCATCTTTCAAATTGCCGACAATATTGTTAACAGTGCGTTCCTTCTCGTCGTCGCTGAACACTTTTTTATATAGAATGCTAGCCTGTGAAAAATTATCTTCGGTTTGTCCGCTATCGTATCTATCAATATCGCCGCTAACATTGTATCTTGGCTGCATACGTTGAGCACGTGGACATTCTCGTGGTCCAGAGAATGAGTTTGGGAAATAATTTGGTGCATCTTCCTGGTTTGCTACATTCTGCGGTCCGTCACGCTGGTAATTGGCCACTGTTACTCGGTATGGGCAGTTGACAGGTATTTGGAGGAAATTAGCACCAAGGCGGTGACGGTGAGTGTCACTATACGCAAATAAGCGGCCCTGTAACATCTTGTCTGGGGAAGGCTCAATGCCAGGTACTAAATTAGATGGGCTGAAGGCTATTTGTTCCACTTCGGCAAAGTAGTTTTTAGGATTTCTGTCTAACACTAATTTGCCCACGGGGATAAGAGGAAATTCAGCATGAGGCCAGATTTTAGTCAGATCAAATGGATTGAACTTACAGCTTTCTGCTTGAGCCATGGTCATGACTTGGATGTTAAGTGTCCAAGATGGGTATTCGCCTTTTCCAATGGAGTTATAAAGATCTCTTATAGAATAGTCAGGGTCGGATGAGGCAAGCTCAGCAGCTTTGCTTACTGGCATATTCTTGATACCTTGATTGCTCTTATAGTGGAATTTCACCCAATGTGCCACTCCTTGAGCATTGACAAGTTTAAAAGTATGGGAACCATAACCGTTCATAAATCTGTAACCGTCAGGGATACCTCTGTCACCAAACAAATAAAGGAGTTGATGCATTGTTTCGGGTCTCAGTGTCATAAAGTCCCAAAACATATCAGCATCTTTTAAGTGTGTAGCAGGATTTCGTTTTTGAGTGTGTATGAAACTTGGGAATAAAGTAGGATCCCTTATAAAGAAAATAGGAGTATTGTTCCCTACAAGATCCCAAATTCCATCATCAGTGTAGAATTTAACTGCAAATCCACGAGGATCGCGTACAGTATCAGCTGATCCACTTTCTCCACCTACAGTTGAAAATCTAACAGCAATGGGTGTTCTTTTGCCAATAGATTCAAAAACTTTGGCTGCTGAATATTTAGAAATGTCATGAGTTACTTCAAAATATCCGAAAGCACCGGCCCCTTTTGCATGTACTACTCTTTCTGGAATGCGTTCCCTATCAAAAGAGGATATCTCATCCAAAAATTGGGCATCTTGCAACAAAGCAGGTCCATTCTTTCCTACTGTCTGGATAGCAGTTTTCACTCCTACTGGCGCACCATATTTGGTGGTAATGGCACCAGCTGAACCCTGAAATGTATTAAAATATATTACAAGAGGAATAACAGAATATAAGACATACTTATAACATTTATGAAATTTGCACTTCTGAGTTAGGTAGTAATCGGTTCTCTTTCACGGATAAATCCAAAATTCAAAATATTCTTTATTCAAATAGACTATTATAAGCACTTTTGAATCGTCGAATGAACATATAAACAAAAAAAGCTACCACCGGTTCGGATGGCAGTTCTGCTGAGATAGATATGGATAGGATAGACTTATACTTCCTAAGTGTATACTATTAATAATATTATATTTTAAACACTCTACTCTTTCGGATAGATTTCAAGATTAGTCAACATTAATTAAGATTTAGTAAATCCATTTATAAATGGACGTTTTGCCAGTTGCGGCCATTTGGAAAATAATCTTTCTTTTGCTTGTGTTATGGAGGTGTAAACAAAACGATAAAATTATTTACTAATTAATATAAACCTACACTCTTACATATAGGCAGGAAAGTAGGAAATAATTGTGTATTTCTTCCTTCTTCCTAACTTCCTAACTTCCGAAAATCGATATTTTGTAATGTTATATTAGCCGAATGCACCACAAATAATTACTATATAATAATATTGGTGATACCTGAACGTAAATAATTTATAATTCTTTTAACTATATGTGTAATTGTATATGAATTGTAGGTGACTTTGGAAGTAGTAAAACAATTCGGTCAATAAATTAATATTACCTAATAGTTAAAAATTTATTCATGGTCCTATTTGCTTACAATAGGTTTAGAATGTTTAATATCAATGATGTGATAACGATTCATTAATTATGATATATTAATTAAAACTAGATGATTGAACTAAAACGATTTTCATTATATAAAAATTATAATACGTTTGAATTTTATTAAAAAATTGTTTTTCAACACATCAATAGGAAACATATCGTACCCTTACGCACCGTAGATACGCCGTACGATACGTTAGGCGCCACTTGATATGTTACAAAACGTACCTAAGTACAATATACTAAAAAAGTATTAAAAATCAAACATTTTTATTTCAATGAAATTTTGGCAAACAATAAATTATATATACTACCTACATAAAACACAAACAATTCGTAGACATGAACTTTTGGCCTTCCAAGTTCCATACGCGAGTCATTTTGTTTTTAAATCTATTCATTTCAAAGTGATTTTGACCGTAACTATAAGTGACAGCATTATGTCATATTATTAATCGAAATTGATCCCAACGCCTTTCGTAAAGTAATAATAACTACAATTACTGAAATTTAAAGTCAATCAGTCAGTTTAAGGTCAGGCGCGGCACAGAGGCACAAAGTGTGACTCTAATATCGACTGAAAATGTTATTGCTTCAAAGAAATCGTAAATCGTAATGTTTAAGGTAATCAATGTTGATATAATATAATTGCAATTACAAAAATGAATAACTAATTTTAATATAAAAAAAAAACATTCAGCAACTTCAGGCTGCCGCATACAGCAGGGTAGGCAGAGGGAACCTAGTGTTAAAACACTCCGTTCCCATCTTTCTGCTTAATTCTAGGGACGTGGCGTATTGAGTGGCGGAATCAACGCTTTGCCTTTGCCTCAATACCAATATAATAGTAATGATGAAAAATATATTTGAATATTAAATTCGCAAAGCATTAATTTTGAAAATAGACAAACAAAAAATTTGGTAACACATACTGAAATTATATTTATAAAAATTTACACTTAACGTGTTGCTTAAAAATATAAGCATATTAATAGATATCTTTTTATCTAAATATTTCAACAAAATATACATTATCGTAATCATAACATGATACTAAACGTATGCAGTGTGATAAAAAATGGCAAAGTTCATACATATAGCAAACTAAAGATATACAGTCACTGTTATATTTTTAGATTTTTTTGACGCTCTATAATATCAATTCAATTATAGAAAAATAAGAAAATATATTTACAAGACAACAAAACCATTTTACCTTAACAGATTTTTTGTAGTTGACTAGTTGGTCAGAAGCGGGATCTCTCGAAGCCATTTTTCCAAAAAAAATTGTGTTCCCGGTAGACGGAGCGACACACTGGACGCGTACCGTGATCACAAATACTTGAAAATAGCTTGATCGATCATTTATATAGGTTTGGTTGCGATAAAGAAATATTTACCATGTTATATACTTTACTGCATTGATTGTGTTATTATTGATTGACCTATCCGAAAGATATTATTTTGATAACACGTAATATATACATAGATAAACAAATATAAAATTTATAAAAAACAAAATTCGGACCTTAAAGATTAAGATAAACAAAATTAAATAATTAATAATATATATTTTTTGTTGCTGTTTGAAATATTACAATATTTTTATATAAATTCTTCGTTCATTTCAAAAAATACATTAATTATACACTCTTTTCTACTTTCCACATACCTTGTATACAAGTGAAAACCTAGTCAAGTGCGAGTCGCATTCGCCTACCGAGGGTTTCGAAGAGATTTTGTATGAAATGAACTACAAATATTAACTTATACTTTTATTGTATAGTAAATTTTAACTTCATGTCAAATTTGTTAACTGTATAACTGTAGGTCACGGAAAGTATAAGTTTTGCCTACGCGGCAAATTTCATACAAATAGCAGCAGGAGCGATGCATAAATAGTAAATATCCGTATCTTTAAATTGCTTTACAAGTTTGATTTTTCGGTTCTCTAATGAACTGCATACCTGAATATTTGTTAGGAATTTCAGCTTGATACCAGCAATCTCGAGATAAATTGTCTTGACAGACGGAAATAACGTGATCCTACAATGGTTCCATTTTTCCATTTGAGATACGGAACTCTAAAAAGTTATCTGTCTGTATGTAACCTAATAATCATCTTACCATATAAATCTGTAAACATAGATAAAAAAAGTTATGGTTGCACTCGCAACATATCTTTGCAAAGATCATTTAAAAGAAAGAGCGAGAAAAACAACTGTCTTTAATAAAATACTGTCAATTGTTATCGGTTCCAGGACGACAACGATATCAAAAAGATTATTAAAAAAAAAATAAGAACGTGCATTCCATTAAAAATTACATAAGTACTTATATATTTCAATGTTAAAAATAAGATAACAAAAAAAACGTATATATAACAGTATTGAACAATGTTATCACAAATTCGGTTTTAAGTGTATTTGAATAATGATATATCACATTAATCTTTACAGATTACCTAGTTAGACTCAGATTATATTTGGCGATAAAGAGAAAGACCATTAGGGGCCTAATTACTAAAGGCGCTTATGTATTCAATCAAATATAGATAGTACTTATTCTATTTGTTTAATAAGTTTCTAATGTACATTTTAAACATTAACGGAGAAACGCAATAATAAAAAAAAACATAAAACAATTTTCGCCAGTCCAGACCAGTCATGACTCAGAGGCACAACCATGTTACTGTAAATGCGACAAGTTGTGGGTTCGATTACCATTCGAGAAAATGAATTATTTTATATTTTCATAACCTCGCTCTGTTGTTGAGGCAAAGCGCGGCACTCAACACGCAATGCATCCAGAACTTAGCACTAGGTTCACTCTGCTTACTTTGCTGAGTGCGGGATACAGCATAAAGCTGATGCAATTTATTTAATAGTAATAATATGTATTTACGTGAATGCCAGTCGTGACGCAGGGGCACAGTTTTACTGTAAACGCGACTGGTTGTGGGTTCAATCTCCTTTAGAAAAAATGAAATATTTATTTAAAATGTATATTTTCAATTCTTCGCTCTGGTGTCGCGGCAAAGCGTGGCGTTGAGTTCCGCCACTCAATTCGCCATGAATCCAGAATTCGGCGGAAAGTGGGCAACGGAGTGTCTTAACACAAGATTCTCTCTGCCTACCCTGCTGGGTGCGGTAAAGAAAGAAGAAGTGAAGCTGTATAATAGGTCCACTAACTTTTAAATATACTAGCGAATAGCGATCCTACAATCTACTTACATTACAGCACATTTGTAGTACTTATTTTTTTGTATTTCTTGTCTGTCTGCATGTCTGTTCTTATGTATGTTCACGCTAATCTCCGAAAGTAGTGAACTCGTTTTTAACTCAGCATAACATTTAATGTTTTGTCAAAATCGGTTTATTAAAACAAACTCAAGGCAATGGTTTGCCTGCGAAAGTTATATAGCAATCTATATCTATACTGATACTTATAATAAATGTATAATTGTTTGTAATAAATTTGTATTTTTAACTGTATAGTATGTATTTAGTAAAACTTCGTTTTTGATTAATGTTTTCGATTAAATATTAAGTAATTTTAACACAAAAACGGCATTTTTTAACTATCCGAACAGTTATTACAGTTTAATTTTAAATCCATTATATGACTATTGATATAAATATATATTTTTATAGCACTATTTGTACTATGAAACAAACAATAATGTAAACAAAATTATTGGTGAAAGTTAATTTTATACCTTCATAAATCATAACAGTTTAGTTTAAGTCGTAATTAATTCAACAGATAGATAAAGACCGATTTGATCTTCAAAGAAATGTTATGTAAATATATAGATTCTTCGGTTCATTCGTCCGTTTGAAATAAATCTATATAAAAATGCCTAAAAATATCCTTTCCGCGTGTTCTCTGTACTGTATTTCTTGTATATAATATATACCTATAATAAATAATTAGCTTAGTGTATCAACGTCGGTCGTATTTTTTAATTCAAAACAATCAAAAACCATTATAAAAATTACGATAATGTAGAAAGAAATAATTTAGTTGTCTGACAATTGTTTATTAAATCAATAATCATGTAATTCAAGAGGGCGAAGCCGCAGGCTTGTCGCTAGTATATTAGTAGCTATAAATAAGAGGTAAAATAATTATTGATTATTAATAAATGTTTAATAACATCAATTTCTTTTCTCTTACATACATACATATGTGTTTTGGTCCGTAGAACGGATGGCAATTTATAGTAACATAAATATACTGATGATTACATTTTATCCCTTGGAGTTATCATTTACATTACTTAGGTAGAATTACAATAATAAGTAATTAATTTGTGTTCTTACGCCTGAGAAAAAAAGAATTATTAAATTTAATGATAGCTTGTGTCAATTTCTCATTATGTAACATCACATTAGTTGAGAAATATTCAAAATAAACGATATCGATATATATGGTATGCCTCTATCTGGATATAATGTAAAGAAGATAGAAAATATAAGATAGAAAATACAATAGTGCGCGATACAGTGTGAAGCTGATTTGATTTGATTTAAAGATAGAAAATTAGCACTAATGGTATCAATATTGCACTCGTGTATATATAGCAGGAGCGTCTCGCTGGTAATTGACAACATGAATACATTGTACCCACTACCGCAGAATATCTTTACTTACAATGTTCAATAACAACAACTTATTACATTAATAAATATATTTTCTTTAGAGATACCAATCTGATGGCAATGGCGTCTCCGTTCCTCAAATATTTTATTTAGCTTCACGCTTTATCAGCTTAAGAGTGCCGAAGCTACCTAACACATTCTACTTCATTTTTATAGTGATCGTGTTGTGACATCCTCGCTAGTACCTGCCATTATTTACCTCTTTATTGCAAGTACGATCAGCTAAGCTGACTTCGCATATCCTACGAAGAGGCTCAATGCTGTAGAGATAGCATATAACTTTCTTTCATATATTGGTATTAGCACTGCAATATGTATGGCCAAACGTGCGTTGCGCTGTCTGTTACTAGTCACCACATCACGCACCTTGGTGGCAATAGACTACTTTAATGCTAATCTAAATTACCAAGTTTAAACTTACTTGCTGTGGTGATAATTACAACAAAAACTAAAGTAAGAATAGCGGTCGATGTAACCTGCCTAAATACTCAACTAGAAAAGCGCAAATTTATATTCCCTAAAAGTTCTGGACAATCGTATTCACTTCTATGTAGTTTATAGAGAAATACAAATCATAAATTTTCACTATTGTATTTTGGTAAACCTTCTTTAACATTCAGTCTTTCCTTTATTTTTACGTTATGTCAATAATAAATAATGTGTTGTGTGCGACAATATCACTACAAAATGAATATTTTATTGAATTGGCTAAAACTAGATTCTCTTTAAAAGGTATATAAGAAATTTTAACGTACTTATATTGCTGCTTGCACGTTCGTAAGGTCGATCTTAATAGCACTGTAAAGAGTTAAAGACATATAGGCGCTACTTCCAGCGCGTAGGCTCGCACGCGAAACCGAAATGGAAATTTGACAATGTAATACCCAAAATATATATTTTTTTGTCTGTGCGTAATTTATTAATTTAATATTAATTATTAACTATTCTATTTAGTCAAACTTCCATAAACATATACTGTTTGATATATTTTAATCTGTTCATAAATAAAAGCTTCACGCTGTATCCTGCACACAGCAGGGTAGGCAGAGGGAAGGGAGGAGGTGCCGAATTCTGGAGGCATTGCGTGTTGAGTGGCAGTACTCAACGCCGCGCTTTGCCTCGACACCAGAGCGAAGAAATGGAAATATAAATTTAAGTAAATATTTCATCTCCTCGAGTGGGGATCGAACCCACAACCAGTCGGTTTCACAGTCACACTTTGTGCCGCTGCGCCACGAGTGGCACCTATAAATTATTTTGTTCAACTAAACTAAAATATATATATGTATATATATGTGTGTGTGTATATGATATATATATTAGTATATAGGTACTTCAATTATATATAAATGTGCTAACATGTATCTCGATATATAATTGAACGACCTCAACCTAGTTAAAGGCCAGAATTTTACTTAAACTAGCCCCGCACCTTACAGCAGGTTCCTAAACCTGTTCTCGCCGCAATGCTAACTAGTGCAAATTCATTTGTTACACATGTCGACTTTGAGTACCTAAACATGAAACCGATTTAAAACATTTACAAAAACTGTTTAACTTCAAATGAAAAGTGGTTATTTGAAGACGCGTAAGATAAACTATACATAAAAGATTTTTGAGTACAAATTGTAGTATTTTCCAAAAATCTATAATATTGTGCTTGAATTCTTATAGTATATTATTTATTATTTAGTATACTATTTATTGAATTCTTATAGTATATTATACAGTATTTCGTGAATAGCAGGGCAGGCAGAGGGAACCCGGGCACTTAGAGCTATGACAATTCTGTTCCTCACTTTCCGCCAAATTCTCGACCCCGCGATTTCCTTCGTTACCAGTGCCAGGATTAGAAAATGTAAAATTTGTCTTTTCACTGAATGGGAGTCGAACCCACGTATCGTTTGCAATCGCACGCTGGTACCACTGCGTCGTAATGGCTACAATATTTATAGGTTTTAATTTTTGTAAAGTATAAGTATAAGTAATTATATCAATAAAAACACATTTTTATAGTATTAAAATTCGCTATACCTACATATCTTAAATACAGTTGCAATAAAACTATATTTTATATTTACGTTTATTTTTTTATAATTCTTAGTTAAACCTAGTATACATCCTCTGTCTTTTAAATACATATTAATTTTTTTTCTTATCGTATAAAATTTACACCTAGTAATTATATATATAATAATAAAAATTATATATATAATAATAATATATTTTTTTAAAAAATGTGTATATTTATTTGTATTTTAGTGTTGTAGATATTATTCGTAAGATTATTATTTCACGTATTTAGCACCTACAATAAAAAAAAAAAAAAAGATATATACGTATCAATTCCCATGATAATATAACGCCGTAACCTATCCGTGTAAATAAACGGAATATATTTTGTTATACTAGTAAAAACATATTTGTAAAAGAATATTTTACATTTGTGTTACAATTCATATAATATAATATAGTATTATTGATAACAAGGTACAACTCTGTAATTAAAAATAAACATTTAATTACGTTTATAGCAAATACATCCTTCTTCTTTTATATTTAATTGCAGTAAAATCAGTCGTCCTTTATTTACAAGTTAGCATGGAATTTTTTGTATGGTGCAAGGCCAGCAGCTACCTTGCTTCCTAAGTCGGGATGAATTTGGGAGAAAATTTTTATTGCACGCTCTTGTATAAAACCAGCGGCGTCTTTTAAATGACCAACAAAATTAGCAGCAACACGATCCTTTTCGGCATCGCTAAATACTTTTTTATACAGAAGGCCAGCTTGTGTATAGTTATCTTCAGTTTGTCCACTGTCGTATCTGTCCACGTCCCCGCTAACGTTGTATCTTGGCTGGAGACGTTGGGCACGGGGGCATTCTCGTGGCCCAGAGAAGGAGTTTGGAAAATAATTGGGTGCACCCTCTTGGTTACATATGGCTTGTGGTCCATCGCGCTGATAATTAGAAACAGTAACACGATAGGGACAATTAACCGGTATCTGAAGATAGTTTGCCCCGAGGCGATGACGATGAGTATCACCATATGAAAATAGGCGACCTTGTAACATTTTATCAGGTGAAGGCTCAATACCGGGCACTAAGTTAGCTGGGTTGAAGGCAATCTGTTCCACTTCAGCAAAATAATTTTTAGGGTTCCTATCCAACACAAGCCTGCCCACAGGAATAAGAGGATAATCGGAATGAGGCCAAACCTTCGTTAAATCAAACGGATTAAACTTACAATTTTCGGCTTGTGCCATTGTCATAACCTGGATATAAAATGTCCAAGAGGGGCAGTCACCTTTTGAAATTGCATTATAAAGATCTCTGATTGCGTAGTCAGGATCAGACGATGCAAGCTCTGCAGCTCTATCAACAGGCAAATTTTTAATGCCTTGATTAGTTTTATAATGAAATTTAACCCAATGGGCAACTCCTTGTGCATTAACTAACTTAAAGGTGTGGGACCCGTAACCATTCATAAATCTATAACCGTCAGGGATTCCTCTGTCACCAAATAAATAAAGCACCTGATGCATTGACTCCGGTCTTAAAGTTAAAAAGTCCCAAAACATATCAGCATCTTTTAAATGTGTTTCAGGGTTTCTTTTCTGAGTATGAATAAAACTTGGAAATAGTGTGGGATCCCTTATGAAGAAAATTGGTGTGTTGTTTCCTACAAGATCCCAGATTCCATCTTCAGTGTAGAATTTGACTGCAAAACCACGAGGATCACGAACAGTATCAGCCGATCCACTTTCTCCACCTACTGTAGAGAATCTAACAGCAATGGGAGTTCTTTTACCAATCCCCTCAAATAATTTAGCTGCTGAATATTTAGTGATATCATGAGTTACTTCAAAAAATCCAAAAGCGCCGGCTCCTTTTGCGTGAACTACTCTTTCTGGAATACGCTCCCTATCAAAAGAGGACATTTCATCCAGAAACTGAGCATCTTGCAGAAGAGCAGGTCCATTTTTTCCAACTGTTTGAATGGCAGTCTTTACTCCCACCGGTGCACCAGATTTGGTCGTAATGTAACCAATAGGATCCTGAAAATAAATGCATATACTTAGTACTGCAGTAAGTAAAAATTCAATATATTTGTGACGCAATATAAAATAAAAGTACTTTTTACACAAAGCAGCATAAAATAAATTCGCAGCACAGTGGTAATCAAGTAAATTATGTATGTACATATATTAATATAAGTTTACATGTAAGTAAAAAAATACGGTTTGTACGTTTTTCCTTGCATTTCGATACATATATTATTAAACTTAATATATAAATGTTGAACATAATAACTTAACTGTCGATAATAGATAGTAATAAATTATAATTATTGGTATCAGTAGGGACATTGGTATCACTTATTGATAACCTAAAAATATACCTAAAGTATTTGTTGTTTATAAGATCAAGCTATTTTTCGTACTGTGCCTATGTTTAAACATAACTTATTTAATAGATAAGAATGGCAGGTTTTATCATTTTTATGTTTAAAATTTGATTTTAAACATAATTGGCACCGTTTGTTTGTCACATATTATAAATATAACACAGTAAGTTTTTAATAGAAATGTACAACATGACAGTATAAAATATTATGAAATGTTGATAAACATAGCCTTTTATAACTATTGTATTGTTAGTATATCTTAAAATAACAACATATACAAACATTACATCGCTTGAAAATATTTCTTACCTTTGCAGACTTTTTGTAATTCACAAGTTGATCAGAAGCGGGCTCTCTTGAGGCCATTTTGTTTTAATTAGTCTCCGCTGTAAAAGAGCAACACACTACACACGACTTTATTCACAAATACTGCATGGACACTTGGCGGATCCTTTATATAGAATCGGTTGCGATAAACAAGTATCACGTTAACTGTTTGCGTATGAAGGATCCACTTATTATTATTAAATAAATAAATTTGTAAAATCGAAAACGTTATGAAACTACCTTGGCAGGTGTTTATTAATTAGGATTCATAATATACTATTAACTATTATTCAAAATATACACATTGAATAATATAAATGTTCATAAAAACACAAGAACATTTTGGGAATGCGCGTCGCATGAGAGAAATTGTGAAGATAAAGCGGTCGGAGGGAAGAGGACAGACGTATATTGGCGTCTCAACTTTTAGATATACTGGGTAAATGGTAAGGGTAATATTTAATTGCTATTGTTGTTTTCCAACGTTCTAGAACTTTTTATTCACACCGTATTGTAAAATTGTAATGTATTTTTTACTTGTTATAAATGTAAAATAACGACTGCAACAGTGCAACGTAGTTTACATTGGTGATTCTGTAAGAGTAAAATAAAATTTCTATTTATAGAAGTAAAAGAGAAACGGATATTAATTATTTTGTATGAGCAAATTGGAGTGTAATGTTTGTATATAATTGATAAATTGCCAAATATTGGCTTATCAAACTAAAGTCAATGTTTAAAACTTGCTTTAAGATAAAAAAATTCTTTAAATTTTATTTATCAAATATTTTGTTGACTTTACTGATATAATAGATAGCAATAATACATCTTTATAGGTACCAACGCACTTGTTTTTTTACATCATCAAAATGTTATTATTAACTTTCCTAAACTATTTAAATAACAATACATTTTAATAAACAATACAAATAAGCTAAGATTATTAAAATATTTTAAATAGATAAGCGGAGAAAGGAGGCTATTATAAAATTAAGAAAGAAAGATATTTTGCTATATTGTACTTATTATCAGCATAGTAGGAGTTAAACAATAGTTGTTTAATAAACAATCACTTTTCAAAGCTAAGGAATTATTTTTACCATTCCACGTACAATAGAAGTAAATTTGTATATTAAACTTTTTATTACTTAAATTTTTTGACATATTTATCGTCTCATAAAATTTACATTATCATATAAATTATTATTACTGCATACAGAAACTATTAACTATTTTGTCGATCTGCAACTGTCTTAAATATTACGTAATAAAAATTAAAAAGATTCGGCTACATTTAAAGCTCAGGTGACCGTATAATAATAATATATCTCTGTCATCGACCTGAGTTTATAACATTGTCTAAAATAATGTTATAAAATATATTATTTTCACTTACTTTTAATTAACTGCATAATTTAAAAATATTCAATAATCATACCTAAAGTTAAGGTAAAAAATTAAAAAGCAAATAAAAACGGAAAACTTGTTTTGAGGTCACAAGCCTCTTAACTAGTTTATGAACGAACAACTTCGTGCTTCTGGAGAACATTTACTTTATCTACGCTTATTAATAATATACGCTTATATATCATATATTTTAACTGATGATTGACTTCACCCTATATGCTTTTGAAGAAAGGAGTATGATACAACATCTTGAGCTTTTGATTCGTTCACCTCTTAAACGACATAGTGAGAAACAAAACTTATCTAATATGATAAACCTGTTTTAATGCATCATTGTAAGTATTTTTTCACCTGTAAATATTTTTACGTATGCAATAACTAACTGTACCTAATAAGAATATTCTGTAAAATACGATTTTGTTTAAAGCTAAAGAATGTTTTTTGAACAGAATCTAGATTCTGTATAAAACCGAGGATAGCTAGTAATATAAGTACCTACGTACTTGTATATTAAAATATCATAATAACAATATCAACAATATAGGTAGGTATATGTCCATTACAATGTAGTGGTAATTTTGGATTTTATAAAATAATCTATTTCGCTTATAGAATGTCTGTGCCCTACTTTTATTTTATAAATGACAAGTTTATTCTCGATTACCTTCAACACTCGTATCGCTAAAGAAAAATCAGTAAAGAAAAATGGTTAATTTCTAGTCAATATGCATCACTAGTCCTAAATCTTTCTTAGTCTCTCTCTTAATATTGCGTATTCCATCACACATACTGTTACAAGCCTTTTAGAAATCCTATCCTATCCTTTTAGATATGCTATGTCTTATGTTAATTTTACAAACAAATCTTTATGTTATAGGTATACTTTTAACACAGATTGGTGAAACATAATGAAAACCAATTATATATTTTGTCCAAGTTTCCTATTTACGATACGATATGCCGCCCATTTACCGAAATAGTGACACTTGAAGTTACGTTCAAATAATTATAATGATCTTTAACAATAAATAGAAAAACGACTTCTTTAATTTCGACTGGATCCCGTAATTAGAACTTATCCAAACTTTTACCAAAAATCCTCAGAATTGAATCCTTTCCAATAAAAAAATTATAATTCTAGGTTAGCCGGAAGTACTCTATTTATTTTGATTTCCTTTATAGTGTCGAAATATGCGTTTTTTACTATATAAACCGCCATATCTTTTTTTAAATAAATGTAGAAATAGGTTTTTTAAAAGGAAATCATGTGTACCATAAGGAAGGATGCCGTAAGGCCGTAGATCTAGATTTCAGTTCAATATTTCTAGGTGTTTCTGCGATACAGGCTCTTGACAGACAGACAGACAAACAGACGGACAACAAAGTGACCTTAATAACGGTTCCTATTTTCCTTAAAAGGTACGAAAGCCTAATAATCGAACCCATATTAAAATGGGACCACACGGAGAGCAAAGAGCTTATTTTTTATTTGAAAGCTAGTATATCAAATAAAAAATAATCATCAAAATCGGTTCACCCAGTCAAAAAGTCTGAGGTAACAAACATAAAAAAACATACACTCGAATTGATAATAACTTCAAATATGTGTACCATTTGTTTGATTCCATATAATAAGAATCATCATCAGTCATTTAAGAAAAAAAATTCACAAGACAGATAGTAATCAATATTTCTTTATGAATATTTATGTTTATTAAATTAAAACGATTATTATAAAAGTAACATTAATTAAAATCAATGCCTGAGTTTAATAATTTTGTTTTTCGACGATCGACGATCGAATTTGACTGGTATTAAACGCCACAGGAAACTATGGGATCGTGCCCTATTATAAATTGAGCGAGTGTTCAAAGCTCTCTCTCTCTCTCTCTCCTCTCTCTCCTCTCTCTCCTCTTATAATGAGTAGCATAAGCCCAGATGACACACAATACATATCTATTATCTATACACCAGTGGTAGTAGTTTTTAGAGCCTTGGCTCCATGATGCTATTGGCACCATTGGCAAGTGTGTGATTATGCAAAGTTTTTTTAATAATAATATAAATAATAAGGAGGAGATTTATAGCATTCAAACATAACAGACAAACAAAAACAATTAAATATATTTTTAAATGTGTTGAGCATTGTTTTGCAGTATTTGTAAGCGTAACTTTGATATTCATGAAAAATATTAGATATTTTCAGATATCATGTAACTTAAAATAAAATAGATGGTTACGTTATCGTATCCATTGTGGTAATGGTTAACTAAAAAAATAAACATTAGTAAAATATTCAAATAAACCTCGTGAACGGTGTAGCATGTCAATTTTTCATTATTATACATACGTTAATATTGTAGTACGTATCTGTAACTATGTACATAATGTAGAATCTCTTATATTATATGTAAAAATGATGTACCTATCACATTTAACTGATGATTCAGAAAGAAATAATCATACACGGAAGTAATGATGGCTCAATTTATGTCTTTGATATATATATATATATATATATAAATATACATTTCAAAAATTAACCTTATGCAAATATTTTAGAGACGCTCACGCTTATTTAATTGGTCTTCCTTAAAGTCAAGATAACAACAATCAGCATAATCAAGAATTGGTAGTAGGAGTGATTGTGCCAGCGCAAGCTTAGTAGGAATCGATGAAATATTGGTGGTTGACCTAAACCACGATGCTCTTCGATTGCACGATCGACCTCAGTCTCCGCCGAGAGTACTATGTCTTACTGTGACAGAACAGTGATGTAGGCATACAGGAAACGAGGTACACATCTGAATGTGTGCCTCGTTAATGTATATATAATAGTATGTGTATGTATCCGATGAGTATCGCGATCCAAAGGTATCCCTGAGACCAATACAACCAGTAAACCGGTTTTATATACAGCAGCGAATGCTCGACAGCACTAAGCATTAGCTTGGGACGACGGATATGAACATATGATATGCTCTGTCTGTCTGTCCCTGGATTGAAACCTCATGGACGCTATTTTTAAATTCTGTTCCTTTTTAAATTTTCTCTTAGTTCTAGTCTACACAAGAAACGCTTCACATCATTGAAAAAAAATATTGAAAATATACATTAACATAATTAAAATGTTATCTCTGTAGGGAGATTTTTTACAAATTTCCGCATCCCAAAGATTAGTGGTAGGAGTAATCATTTGGCAACGGAGAATGCTAATAACAATCGATACTACCTATCTCACTTGAAAATATAATAATGACAAAATTTACAAAAATATCATATTTCCATACATCATATATATTTAGAGGCCAGTTGTAGCGCAGCGGCACGAAGTGTGACTGTAAAACCGACTGGTTGTGGGTTCGATCCCCACTCGAGGAGATGAAATATTTACTTAAATTTATATTTTCATTTCTTCGCTCTGGTGTCGAGGCAAAAGTGCGGCGTTGAGTTCTGCCACTCAACACGCAATGCCTCCAAAATTCGGCAGAAAGTGGGGAACGGAGTGTCTTAACACAGGTTCCCTCTGCCTACCCTGCTGTGTGCGGGATATAGCGTGAAGCTAATTTAATTTTTTTTTTATTTTTATCATATTTCTTTCAAAGTTAGTATTCTTGTTATCTTGTGGTCTCGGCATAGTTGCTCTCGTGAAAATATTTTATTGCCATCGGATCAGAACATAATGGCTAAATGTACTTTTTCGAGTTTATCGACGGAAATAGCGTAATAAGATTTTCCTACATACATATATATGTTGATATATACAAATATAATAAAGGCGTGTTAAAATATTGCATGTATGGATGTAGAATATGACCTCGTTACAATTTTATTTTTTATTATATTTTTTAAAAAACAAATTGCGTTAGTTCTAATTATGTTCTTGATCAGTGTATAAAATATGAAGATTTACATAAATTACATTAAAATAAGTGAAATAAATAAATAAATAAAAGAATAAAGAAAGTCGTGACGCAAGGGCAGAAGCGTGTGGCTGTAGACGCGACCGGTTGTGAATTCGATTGCCACTCGAGAAAATGAATTATTTAATATTTTAATTTCTTCGTTCCTGTATCGAGGCAAAGCGCGGCATTGAGTTCCGCCTCTCAACGCAATGCTTTCAACTCAAAATCCGGCGGAAAATGAGGAGCGGAGTCTCTTAACACTAAGTTCTCACTACCTACCCTGTGCCCAGCGTGAAGCTGAAGAAGAAGAAAAATAAAATATTTCCATACAATGTTCCCCTAAATATTATATACCAAAGCTAATATAGATTATTATTACATGGGACAAAAAAGTATGTGCTCTAAACCATGGTATTATTACACATGACTCTGCGATATGGAAAATTCCAACATCATAATTACACTATCAGATCTCTTGTGTTTTAACGATGAACGTCATATTTAAGTGAATGTATAATTATATGTCGAGGATGTGCACTAACGATGATCATTCCCTTCCTTTGAATGTTATTCATAGTGTACATGTTAACAAAAAAATTCACAAAATATAAGTAAATAAAGTGAGTAAATGCATTTGATCTATTTTTTAAGTAAATATATTTTTAATTATTGGCTCATAAAAAAAACGCTGTGCTGTGCCGAGCCTTGCTGAAGTGGGGCGACCTCAGTCAGTGCAGTAGGTGGACAGGAATCGCACTACTACCTTACGATCTAAGGTTCTCTGCAATGTATTACTGGACAGGCTGTCAACAGCAGTTGAACCACTGCTTAGGAACAGGCGGGATGCAGTGCATGCGCCGTGATATAAACTGGGGGCAGACAGAATCTCTAAAAGACCTAGATTATGTTAACCACCTGTACCAGCTAACCCACAAGCACGTCAACATGGAAACCACACTGGACGATCTACACCGTAAGGCGATTGACGAAGGTCGACGTATTTAATAGATTTTTTTTTCCCGTAAAACGCCCTACTCTGACTCTCCTTACTCTACTCCTAGGAATTCAGTAATAACAAATAATATGTACGTATGTTGCTCCATAACCTTCTCTATTGGTCAGTGAAAGTCCCACAAAATCAGTTCAGGTGTTATGTAGATTAGCCAGAACAAATAGAACGACAAATTAGGGAGACAAAAATAATAAAATTGTTTGTTTTTATTCAGGGAATATAATATTTGATATTTTCCTTTCCCACTCTAATAACGAGACACAGGCATACAGCCTGAATAAAATAGTAAATGTTATTTTGAAATCAGAAACAAACTTAAATTTACTTATAAAACACGGTCAATTTTATTTTTTAGGTTTATATACCTTGCAACTTTCAATTATTTTTGTTTACAAAATACCTTATGTGACTATATTACCTATACGATGTCGCGGATTTTTTATTTTTGTAGTACGAAATTTAATATTTTTGTAGTACAAAGTTCTACTTAATTACGTTCGACGATCCCATTCACTCTTGGTCGGACTTCAAATAAAAACAAACTGTACTAGTAATCTTTAAAATAGTTAACCTCAAAGATGTTTGATACAGAGGTGGTAGGATTGATTCCTACCTATAACATAAAAATATTATTTCGACTCGTGGCGGAGGGGTACAAGTGACTGTTAACGCAACTTGTTGTGGATTCGATCCTCATTCGAGGGAATGAAATATTTATTCGGTTCGCTCTGGGGTCTAGGCGTTAAACGCGGTAGGCGCAAAACGCGGCGTTGAGTCCTGCTACTCAACATGCAATGTCTCCAAATTTCGGCAGAAAGTGGTGAACGGAGTGTCTTAACACTAGCTTCTCTCTGCCTACATTGCTGTATGCGGAATAAAGCAAGAAGCTGTTTTTTTTACTTTGCTTTGTAAAAATTATGCCTAGATATGTATTTTTAAATGTTATGGTTAGTTTCCTTGTTTATAAGCATATCACTTACTTATAATACACAACCTGTTATAGTTCATAATTTACCGTATATAAATATAAACCATTCCTAAGGTATTTTCCTTGAAGAACAATAATAACATAACATATTTCTTGACACATTGATTAATCGTAACCAAACGTTAAGGTATTAAGATTCATTAACCGAAAGCGGTTGCGCCTGCTTAAACTTATTTTTATATCGTATTATAGCCAAATTCCATTAAATCTTCACATAAAATATCAACAATCCAATCCTCCAATTTTTTACGGAACAAGGGTTCCGTAAAAAATTGGGGGTCTGGTCTGTTGACATTTAAAATAATATTTGAATTCTGCTATGTAGTTTTTAGTCTATAATCGATATGTTTACCGACATAATTTTTTTTTTTATATCTTTCATGCACAGAATTGACTTTTTGTCCTTTTATAATAGAGATTGTTATAACTTTCTTATTTATGAACTGATTGAAATAAAGCAAATATTAATTGTTAAGGAAAGTTTGCCAAAATACAACAGTGAAAACTGCAATTAAATCGGTTAAGACTGTTCTCGGATACTAAAACACAAACAAATAATTTTAAGATTTTTGATTGATCTGTTTGTCCGGCCAAATCTGCGGGAAAGCAAAAGTTTTTACGGAACTCCTTGCGAGTTCAAATCACCCTTGGCTAGTTTATTCATGTTTAAATATTTTCTTTAAATTAAACACGAAAATAATCTAGGCTTGTAAATAAATAATTGAGTATTCGAGGCGAGCTAGTAAAACAATAAAAAAGCGTGCCAGTAACATTGTTTCGATTAAATTATTTACTATGGCGTCATGTCTGTCTTGTCTGTATCTCTGGAACTATTGAAAGAAATTATGGGACTCCTAGGCAGAATTTTGAAGAATGGGAGACCAAAATATTTTATAACACCTTAACAACAATCACCAAAAAATAACCTGTTATAATGATTACTATAGTAGTAGTACCATAATAGATAGCCATATTACTGTTTTTAAATATTATAAAACTATAGCAGTAATAATAGTAACACCTATAGGAATTGATGAAAACAATGCAAAGCTTAATTTATCATCTCGAACACCTGATGAAAAATTATATAGATCAGCTACAATATAATAAATAAGGAAATTGCACCTAAACAGATATTAAGAAAAAGTATTTTTTTAATTGTAATTAACTTAAACTAGTACGAAATAGCATATTACATAACGTAAGAACTCGGCTAGTAACTAAGTTAAAAAAATTAAAAATAAGATATAAAGACTAATTACATACTTTGAATATCAATTCCACTTGCTTGATAAGATAAATAACTTCTAGGCTTTAAGGCTTTGTAATTTTAGGTTTAATCAGTTTTAGGGGTACGTGCTTGCAACGAAAAAATTTAAGTTTTACAGGATTTTTTTGTCAGCCTATCAAGATTTCTTTTTTCAATTTGCATGAAGTTAAAAATAAAAAAAAATAGTCTACAGTCCATTATCAAAACCTACTTAGGGTATATTTTTAGAAAACATATATAAATCCTGAGTGTGGAATACACAACAGAAACTGTAATTAAAACAACTTTTACGGTATGGTATTTTCCGATATCGCAAAATTATAAAATTTGGCAAGAGTACAAGAGAAAGCAGTGCAAGTAATGGAAAAGTACAAATATTAAAAATTTTGTACGTCACAATAAATTATTTAAAAAAGAAACCAACTTCAAATAATAAATTAAAAAGTAAAAAAAAATAATTTACTTAACATAAAGTAAAATGTACTTTGATTTTGTTAAGCAAAAATAATTTAAAAAAGATTTTATAATTTTGAAGTAGGGGTCGAGTTAATGCCACAACAAGCTAAATAAAAAAACTTACATTGTACTTACTTGTATTGTATTAGTGTGTTTAGATATACATATTAAACATTGACAAATAATAAGTTCACAAGATATTATGTGATTAAAACAAACGTGTTTTGTTCAAATTGATACTTACTCTATAACAAATAAAACTCGGAAAAGAGCGAATCGGGCTCGCCTACTGAGGGTTCCGTACAAAATTATAGGTCTTAGCTTTTTCTGAAATTCAGGCTTAGCTTAGCTTAGCCTTTCGCATGATATCTTCCTTGAACTAGCGGCTTTAATACAAAGGCTACTATTTTTTAGGACTTTAACAAAAATGTATAGTTTTCAGATTTTTTTTCTGTAGATGATGATTTTCTGATTACTACCTGTAGATGCTAGTGTTGTTGTTGCTAACAATGTGGTGTGGATAAAAATTGTTCCTTTTTTCCTTAAAAAAGTACGGAACCGTCTTAGAAGTTTGATATTTTCACAGCTCCAAGGGACTGTAGACCTGAGTATGTGCTATGAATCTCACCTTCACGCGTTCCAGAGAAAAAGTGTCTCGACAGACGAAGTAACGGACAACAAAGTTATCCTATAAGAGTTCTGATTTTTCCTTTCGTGGTACGGAACCGTAACAATCACAATAAAGCGATCATATCCCTATCAGAAATGAATCATTATCAAGGTTATTTAATCATTGAGTCTGTTTACATAATTGTAGATTGCTTTCATAATTCAAATTGGTACTAATTTTTAACATGTGGTGAATGTTGGTTACATATAAAATGATTATTCAAAGCTCTCTAAGGAAAAAGTTCGTACATCTATACTAATATAATAAAGCGGATTATAGAGATTTTGTTTGTTTGTTTAAACGCTAAGATCTCTAGATCTAATAGTCCGATTTACTTATTTTTGTTTTGTATGAAAGCTATAGTTATTGTTTTCGAGTGCTAAAGGCCTCTAGACCTATATATTGCGGTGTAAGTCTTAGTTTGCCTTATATAACGAAATAATAATAATGCTTCAAAAACAGTTAAATGCGAAATACTAATAGTATTTTTCTCAATGTATGTAAAATAGCTAAATGTATGATAAAAAAATAATTGAAAATTGCAAGGTGTAGTGTTAAGACACTCCGCTGCCTACTTTCCGCCGAATTCTGGAACATTGTGTTGAATGGCGGAATTCAACGCCGCGCTTTGCCTCGAGAACAATTTTTTATACTTTTTTAAAAATGCTAAAAACATTCAGCTATATTTATATTGAGCTATGATACTATGCCGACGATCAGACGAATCTATAAAATCACGTAACAATGTCAAATATAAATGATATTTTTTTCGCGCCAAATAGATATAGGTTAAATATTCCATATATTTTAATCTACTTAACTAAAAACAATCCAAATAAGTCACTTCATTATGTATGATTCTGTTCTTCACCTATCACCTTTAGTGTACCTTTGGCTATTGCATACCTTATGTAAATATAATGAAATAGAAAACTAATTCATTTGGTCATCAGTTTTTTTAAATGTATGTATGTTTTTTTTGACTTCACGCTGTGTATATATATAGAGTTTTTGTCATCACCACTATATTAAACCACAATTTTTACTACTCTGTTAAAGCCTAATACAATTTTTATAAAAATCCACATAAATGAACACGCCTCATTCCGAAATCTAGTCGTAGGTGTTGGCGGCAAAGTTCAAAGTTGTTTAACCTTTACTTTTTTATTTTTGTAGTAGTATGTGTTTACGTTATTGGTATCTATGCGTAACTGCGTCACACGAAATACAAGTATGGATAAACATCGTGAAATGAACAAAAATCCTACGTAATTAATTTCTTTAGGTATGGGTTTGTGGATTTAAGACAGCCCGCTCTCTATATTTCAAACAATTTTCGGACGGTTTCCGAGAGGATACCAAACCCAGCGATAATAAATAATATCTAAAAATATATACTTGTAATACTCATATATTTTTAGATATAATTTCTTTTTAGAAACGTATAAAAATGAAACCGTCCAAGCGCTCTGACCGCGAAGCCAAAAGTTGAAGACGCGCAGGTTCAAATCCCGCTATGTTAAAATTTTTATACGTTTTCTAAAAAACTATTTTTCTTTCCTAAGTGTGAAATAACAACAACTTTTTAAAAAAATAATTAAAAATACATATTGTATTATCTATTAGAATACTTTCCCTACTTTTAATATTCATATGAGTAGCCAAGTGTAACTCTAGATATTGTTGTGGCTTTAAAATAAATTCCGTTGTACCTACGGATAAATTATATCTTTAACTGACAATAGAGAAAAAACAAAAAAATCACATAAATCCGTGCCGAGTGCCGTTCTCCATTTCCCATCGAATCGGTAAATCTAAATATTAAAAAAAAAACAAATTTACAAACCATTTTATCTTGCATCTTGTGTAGGTATTACTGGTTTAGACGTATTCCAGAATGCTCGTATAAGTAAACACTAAAATAAAAAATAAATAAAAAAAATAAATTCAATATTATAAGACAATGTAGTAAAATAAATTGTAGAAAAGAAAAAAACTACGTTACACTATAAGTAGCACTGTATCACAAGTTTATATATTAGTAGCGACGCGCCCTCCGCGTCACCCGCTTGAAGTATATCATTATTTTAATTTACTAATCTGCATTACTTTCGTTTTCTAATAATAATATCATTTTAAAAACAATATCTATAACTATATTAAAAAGAAAATTTTCACTCAATTCAATAAATAAAGCATTTATAACAATATTATCGTACATTTTTATAAATGGTAACTTTTATATTTACATACTGATTGAAATAAAACAAACACTTTCGCTTAAGCAGTTTCCGAGATTAGCGTGAACAAACAGTTTTTGTTTTTATTTAATAAAAAAAAGTATAAGATATAAATATATATTTACGTAAATCTATATTTAGCTTCTCGTTGCGTTAAGACACTCCGTTCCTATTAAGACACGTTCTCCACTTTTCGTCGAACCCTGGAGACATTGACTGGAACCTAACGCCTGGTTTTGTCTCCTTATCAGAGCGAGGAAATGAAAGTATTAAATATTTCATTTCCTCGAGTGGCAATTAAATTTACAACCTGTGCCACGACTGGTCTCAAAATCTATAAATAGTTTTTTCAAAATAAATTTGTTATTAGGGCTTTATTATTCTTGCTATAGTAAAAAGTTTAAAATATAAAGAATACACAGAAATAGGTCACGACTATTTATTTTCTCAAAAGTCTAGTAAAAGATAGAACAGTAAACTATCCACTACAAAGACGAACAGTATTAAATACCGATAAAAACCTCAACTTAACATTGTATGAAATAACATTTTTTCTTTAAAAAGTATTAGAAACTTAATATAATCTTTGGCTGCTATAATATAGTTTATGGCATAATAGCTTAACAACAAAACAACGCAACAACAACAAAAATATGAGATCATTTCACAAAATATATAAAATATTTTAAATAAATTACATGGTTAAAAGGTTAAAACATGGAATCCTTGTGTTTCCATTTACAATCTACTTCTACTTTTAATATAATGATTAAATGTAATGATTAAATGACATAGTTCGAGGGAAACGATTATATATTTTCTATTAGATAGATCAAAAGGATGACTTAAGGGACGACAATGTTGACCATCCCCTTAGTTCTCAAGTATATGTGCAAAACGAGCACGGCGAACGCGCAAAAGTGTTTTGACAATTGGCTCAAGTTTTTCGTCCTTTAACAAGAGCAGTTCCTTGTCCAATTCTGGATACATCTGAAAATATCAAAACAAGTGGTGTGAATAAAACTTAAATGTAAATTATATTCAAGTCAAGTGAAAAACTTTTTATTTTTTAACTTCACACTGTGTCCCACATAGATCCGTTCCCCATTTTCCATAGAATTCTGGAGTCATTGCGTATTGAACAGCGAAATTCAACGCCGAGCTCTCAGTCAGTATGTATTCATAACAATATATGAAATAAATCATTAATACCCAGCAATAAAAATGATTGTTTCTTACGTTTGAAGGAGAGCGTCTGACTGCAATCGCAATGTTGTATATTCGGGAGAATGATTATAATTATATTTTTTCTATTCTAGAATTTAATTCGCTTGCTCTAGTTTGTATAATTCGAGAAAAAACCTTACTTCGCGCTTTGCAGCCGACTTCAGAGATTCCCGACTACTTGTCACATCAAGAGTCATGGCACGCATCAAAATGCGCCGAGCCTTCCACAGTATGTCATCTCTCTCCCCTATAAAAAAAAGTACACTTTAAAATATGATTTATCGTTCATTTTATTAGAAAAAAGTATTAAATAAATAGTATTGTAATTACGGCTTGATATATCCCCCAGTAGCGCACGTCTTTTAATCTTTTCCAGTGTTGCTAAAAGTCTTCGTCTTTCTTGAAGAATCCTCTTTGCCTCTTCATGGTTTCTATCCACATTTCTGTCCACCTTCTCAAGTAATGTCAGAAGCCTATAACAAATCAAAATAATTAATGAATTGTAATATACAAAAAAATATATTATAAATAGGGTCTAAAATTACCCCACAAAAGCTGTGTAACTTTTTGATCTCTATATTGTTTTTATTTTATTTTAAAGCGAATGTCGCGTCGACTGGAGACACTTTATATTATCAAGTATCTAACATCAGGGCCCAGCCCAGTAAAAAGTTGATGTCCAATAAAAAAGTGGTATATTTGTGGTATTCATAATTTTTTTGAAAATTAAGCCATTTTTTTTTTAACCAATGATATGTTCAGCAGTAAGAACATACATGGAATTTTCGATAATTGTATTTTTGTAATTAAATATTAGCTTATCATTGAAAAAAAAACATTTGTGTATTTTATGTACATTTCTATTTTGGGGTCGAAGGGTACCTCACTTAGAAAATGTAGTACTAAAGATTAAAATTTATTTTTATGTCCTGGTGTGATAAGGCAAGCAAACAGAGAAGAAACTACAACATTCCACCGGCTTCACCATGAGGCTTGTGAGTTTTGTTGCAGGGTGAGGAACTCGAAGCAGTACTTGGGACTTGCAACAAAAGTGTCGGTTAAAGGGACACCTTTAAATATACATGAACACTCTATTCCACTACTAATCAAGTTCCCCTTTCTAACTACTCAACTTCATTGAAGCTATAGCCATTCTAAATAACAGTATCTTTACTTAAGTCATCACATTTGTGAATTGTTAAAAGTATATTATCGGTTTAGAGTGTAAGCCTGCTAACTGGCTATTGAGCAAATAATAAAAAAAGAGAAAACTATTTTTAAAAAAACATTAGTATACATAATTATCAGGTTTTTAAAATTTCGAAACTTATTTTTGTTGATTTGTATTCTCTACATGTATTAATCAACACTGTACAGTCTCGAATCTAATAAAAATTAATATATAAGTACGTAACGACAAAAAAATGGATTAAGCAGGTTTACACACTAAGCCAACGATATGAGTAATTTATTTAAGTCCTTCTAGTATCTTTAAAAAAAATACCTAAAATAGATATCAATTATCTATCATAACACTAAGCTAAATGTGGCGAATAGTGGCGCAGGGCGATATTGTGACTGTAAAATCGCCTAAGTATATTGAAATTTCAAACTTTCAGTATTTTTTAAAAATATAAGAAAGATAAAAAAAAAATTAAACAAAAATTATATAAAAATTTAAACACCAAGACTAGTTATGATTCTACCAACTTATATTAATAAAGGTTCCAATTAAAATCTTATATTTTGGTGATATTTGTCACCAAATTGTTTTATGGTACTGACTATGTACTTCAATATAAAATAGAAACAAAACCAAGTTAATAAACTATCATTTAAAAAAGCATAAGAGGTTGAGCTCATTAATTTACTTGTATGTAGGGTAATATTCCATATTAATAACATTTACAACTTATTCCCTGTTTCTATATTACTCCTCTTTTTGATTATATTATTAAACTTTATATTACTTTATTTTATTTTTATTTATTCAAACAAAGTTTGAAAATTCTATATTATTAATATAAAATTCGAAAAAAACGAATATGTTTGAACAGGTTGATAAGAAATACAAATAAAAAATAAATCAGCTTCACACAGCAGGGTAGGCAGAGGGACCCTAGTGTTTTTTTTTTTTAGACACTCCGTTCCCCACTTTCTGCCGAATTCTGGAGGCATTGCGTGTTGAGTGGCAGAACTCAACGCCGCGCTTAGCCTCGATACCAGCGAAGCGAATGCGAGCGAAGAAATGGAAATATAAATTTAAGTAAATATTTCATCTCCTCGAGTGGGGATCGAACCCACAACCAGTCGGTTTACAGTCACACTTTGTGGCGCTGCGCCACGACTGGCCTCAAAGAAATACAACTCAGATGTAAACTAGAGTTTCCTAATAAACAAAATCGTAAAGAAATATTAAATAATATATAACTTTACCTTATTCACAAAGCCATGAGATAAAAGATAAAAAAAAAGGTTATTTCATTATTGAGGGAGCTTAATATAGTATATTAAGTAAAAAAATATCTATTGACTATTGAATGTAAATAATATTACTCAGTGATGTCTATAGAACTTAATAGCTAATAAAAACTATGAATTTATCGATTTCATTGATAATGAAATTATTTTTATAATTATATTTTCATGTATCATGTATAATTTTATAAAATTTGAATTGAGATTATTATAATCAAAAAAGCATAGAATTATTTTCATTGTTACGGTATCATAAATACCATAAATTATTTTCTGCATTTTCTATAATAATAATAAAGCCTTTTTATTATCAACTTAAACAACAAATTTTATTAATAAAAAATTGTTAGCAACACAAATATTTTAAAGCTAATTGGTTGGTAAGGTTAGTTTTATTGTTTTGCATTTTTTTGTTGGACCCTTCTTTGAGTGTAGGCTTCCTCCAGTTTGTCCGATTCTTTCCTTTCTCTTACATTGAGCACTGGCTGCTTGTCTGTTATGTCTTCTATGTCATCTCTCCATCTCCTGTGTGGCCTACCAGGATATCTTTTGCGAGCAGGACCTTTCCACCTGGTTGCCAGGAGCGTCCATCAATTGTCTTTATATCAAGCCACATGCCCCGCCCATTTCCACTTTAGCTTAAGAGCCATTGTAAGTGCCTCTGCACTTTTTGCACTTTTGTCTTTTCTCTTATGGCTTTACTCCTTATTCTTTGTACTTTTTTAAGTCTCAGTATACTTCTTTCCATGGCTCTTTGAGTGGTTCTTAATCTTCTTTCCATTTGCTCCATGTCCATCACACATCTCTCTACCTCTTCCTCATTGTTGGTTTTTAAGAAGGATATTTGTTTTCCTAAGTACATGTATTGGTCAACATAGCCTATGCTTTGCCCTTTGATTGTGATTAGTACCTGGTTACTATTAGTCATGTTTTTGAGGAATTCATGTGCAATCCAACTTTTGCACTTTCTTTGTTTAGTTGTTTTATCAGTACTTCTACATCCGTGACAGTCTCTATGAATCTAGAAAACTATGTTGTCTGCAAATGATTGAAATTATGATTTATTCTAGTACGGCAATAAAGATCTTACGAGATAGGCGGTTGCCTTGTCGGATTCCTCTCTCAGTTTTTATTACCTCTCCTTTTCTCTCTAGTCAGACTTGGCTGGTGCTTTGTGCATATACATTTTATATGATATTTTTCATTATTTGGTCAACATATAAGTGTGCTAAGGCTTTCTAAATAGAGCTATGAAAGATGCTATTTTACCCTTACTTAACCTTAATTTTTTATAATAATGTAAAAATATCCAAAAGTAGACTTGTTCTCAAACTTGAAATGCATTTTAATACTATTAAATAAAGTACTACTATAAATTATAATATGTGTTTAATATTGCAATGCAAATATTTATACTAAAATGTGATGTTTTGTCACCTGTCAAGTTATATCTGCCATTCTTACTATCGGTCAATCTGTTGATAAGACAGTAATGTTATAATTCTGTTGTTACTTTTGTTGTTTTTATTAAGTTTGTTGTTTTGTTAAGTGTAAAGTTGTTTTGTGATTATTTTGTTTTATTAATGTTTTTATATTTTAAAACAGAGAGTATACTTGGAACAAATTAAATATAAATTAAAAAGTTACATAAAAGTTTTAGAAATCACCACCAGACCACCAGAAGTATTTATATCAAATATGTTAATTCTTTATTTTACATCATATGAATTTGACTGCATATATGTGAAATTAAGACTTTATTATTACTCAGAAGATTATTTACTTTAGAAAAACTGTAACTTAACAATATACATGGCAAAAGTAGCAGTAGGTTTCCAAATCGCTTTCTAATTAAAGTATATGACAATATGTTATTATATATTATAGCATTAAGTCCTTTATACTACCAAAGTAATCCCCTGAAGCAATAAGGAAGGTGGTGTTGGGGTGTAGCTATGAAATAAGTAAAATAAATATCAAGTCATTTTAATTTGCTAAATAATGCACGAAGATAAAGAATATAAATTTTGTTTTATAGACTTTTTAGTTAAAACATTGAATGAATAATCAATAGACTTTAAATGGCCGTCCATATCCGCCATTTTATGCACAAGAAATTTGTATCAAAATTTATGCATTTTTTTAAGTTTTAAAAGATATTTATGTATTTATAAACCCCAACACATATCAATAAATATAAAGGGTTAGAAAAATTTACACTATCGAGACCACAAATAACATGATTCACTAGACATTAAAGGATGAGATTTAAAAAAAACAACAGTAGCAGCGAATTTGGGTTGCAGTTCGGATTGAGGATATACATATAACCGCAATCAAGCCGGTCTACCATAACATTTAATTACCAATCGAAAGAACTATTAAACTAATACATAAAATAATGATAATTAAAGTCGTTCGTATTTACCTGTCTTTGGGATCATTCGGGATGACAATTATTTTTGGGTTTTCATTTCTGGATTCGGTCTCTTCTGCATCTGCCGTGGTGGATGAAATAGTATCCATTGTACAAGTTATCTTTCAATAAAACAACGGCACAAAAATATTTGATAAGGCGTTCACTTTTCTATTAAAAAGAGACAAGGAGTAGGAGGGCTATGAACTATAAATATTGAACTGTCGATATGCATTATGCTCATACCACTAAATATCGATAACCTAAATCTATTCGATGAATCGAACGATACGATATTTTAAAAGTTGTATTATATGTATTTGAGATATCGTTGACTATAACAATAATTTCAGCTGATAAATATATTTTTTTTCAAAATTTATTTATATCAAGTGAATAACATTATGGTCACATTTATCTATAGATATTTGAGAAGAACCAGGTAAAATATGAACTTAATTAAACTAAAGTTGAATTATATTATAAATCATTATAAACAATTATATTACATTAGTACAATAAATTAACAATATGTCAAAAAAATCTATATATTTTTAAAATATATAAAAAAACATCGATGCAAGGATGTTTTATATCGATTTCTCCAATTTATGTCGTATTCTAAAGCGCGAAATATTGATTAATTATTTGTATATCGCTTGATATCTGTATGTACATAATTATGTATACAAGGAAGATGAAGCATTTAATGTTGGCAGATATTAAAATCATCAACTTACTCTGTTTTATTTAACGATATTTCTATGAACTGGCCGTCATTTTATATCGATATTAAACTGGATAGTTTTTTAATATATGTAGATAGCATTGTAAAATCTTAAATTGCTTATAGTTGTAAATATATCTTTTCATTAGTTACTTAATAAAGTTAAAAAGAGAAACTTAAAAATGTAGTCGGAACAGCACTTGAATGACAACGAGTGTGTCTTAATATGGTTGATATATAAACCATATTATTATCAAAATTATAAGTAAATATTGCATTGTTCATCTTAAATTTCTATACATTGTTTATTTTATTTAATTTTTTTTTAATATTGCTTAATAATTTTAAATATCTTTTTAACTTATATATTTAACAAAACTATATAATTTTTTTTTTATTAAAATTTTGTAATTGTAATTTTTATTAATGTTAAACGCTAACTTATTTTAATTGCCTGTAATTATTTTAATTTTAATTAAAATAATTACAGGCAAATAGTATTTATTTAATACAATATACATTATTATTATTGTAACAATAAAATATATTATAATCCATATATTAATATAAAAATATAAGTTTAAATATCAAAAGAAATTTCTTGTATTGCATTGATATATTAAGTTTATTCAAAGAAATATTTAAATAAAATATCTATCTACTTTATATTGTGATAATCATTGTTTTAAGTTTAGTGAATCGATTATAGCGGAAATATTCTCACTGTACCAACATAACAAAGTGAACGAGGTAAATGAGATTTTTAAACTTTGTCAGTCCACTTGTAACGATCGAAGAGCGGTGAACATCGAGGAGAGGTCGTGGAGGAATTTACCATCTTTGCCACCATCGCCGTTCGCCAATTACACCATGGCTGATACCGAAAAGGCGCCGCAGCCGCAGCCCCAACAGCAGCAGCAACCTGAGCAACAACCCCAACCCCAGCAAGCAAAGGCAGCTAAACAAAAGCAGGTCATTGGTAAGTGCCGCTACGCCATCTTAGTTTAGCGTGCCCCTGGTATTTTAAGAGCACATGGTTTTTGAATGTTTTATTTATTCGTTATTATATTATTTTTATGCGAAAATAAGTCAATTCTTTAATTGTGGATAGTTATGATATATTATTAATATGATTAGAATAAAAGCAAGCTTATTGATACACATTATCGATCGTTTCTTGACCCCCGGCTTTACGACTTGCCACTATTTAACGCATTACTGAAGGAGCGAAATTATGGAAATGCGTTTCTGGATAAATGCAGCTTTGGTGCAAATTGAAGAATTTTAAATAATATTATGTGGTTTTTACCGTTTTATAAATAATGCTGGCGCGTTATGGCTGAATTTGCTTCGATATTTGAAATCATTGCATAGCCTTTTCAGTGCATACCGCCATTTTATATTCTTTATCATAACTATTATACGTCTACGTATTGTTGATGAGATTATCTATATTTGTTTACTACAATAAAGGTTCAAATGATATATACGTATTGTTTATGTATTATTATTATTGTAGTAAATTAAGTTTTATAAAAGTTATATACCTAGCCGGTAAAATGAATTATGTTTGGTTATGGACTAATTAGGGCATTTATAAAAAAGTATTTGCTTCATCTTGAAATGTAATCTTTCGTTATCAAACAAAATCAAGGATTTTTTTTAAATCGGCTAACAATAATATTATTTTTTTTGCTTACAGCTGAGAAGGTTTCGGGCACAGTTAAATGGTTTAACGTCAAGAGTGGATATGGTTTCATCAATAGGTAAGTAATTATATTAAATACAATATTGTTAGTAGCTGAATATTTGTAAGCTCTACAACAATTTACATTATGATATGAACAGGAATGACACAAAGGAGGATGTATTTGTACATCAAACTGCAATCGCCCGTAACAACCCACGTAAGGCTGTGCGCTCGGTCGGCGACGGCGAGGCGGTGGAGTTTGCCGTGGTGGCCGGCGAGAAAGGGTATGAAGCTGCCGGAGTGACCGGCCCCGGCGGCGAGCCGGTCAAGGGCTCACCCTACGCTGCCGATAAGCGTCGCGGCTTCCCACGCCAATACTACCCTCGGCCAGGAGGCGGACGTGGCGGCGAGGGCGCTCCACGCAGAGGTGGCATGGGACGTCGCGGGCCCCCGCCCAACCAGGGGGGCGCGCAGGGGGATGAAGTGCAGGAAGGAGCCGGAGGCCCACCACAGCGTAGGTTAGTCGCACTTATGTAGTATTATAGAATAGTCTAAACATTTCATTAGACCTCATGCATGTCCAATTTAAAGATATTTTCAATTGAATGGTGGAACTGAATGTTGCACTGTCTTGTTATGAATTGAAAAATGAACATTAAATAATATTGATATTACTGTTACAGTTACTTCCGCCGCAATTTCCGCGGTGGACGTCGTGGAGCAGGATCCTCCCGGCCTATGTACCGTGGTGGATACAGATATGTCCGTCTCCGCAACAACGCACAGGGACCAGGCCAGGGTCAGGGACAAGGGCAGCAAGGTCAAGGACAGACTCCGCGCCAAAACGGTCAGGGAGAAGGTGAAGCTCCGGCCCCCGCTCCTGCGGCGCCAGCACAGCCGAAAGCAAAAGCTAAGCCTGCAAGCACCACCATCGAGACCACCACCAATGAGAGCCAAGCCTAGATGGTCGGCACTGTGGCACGCCCCTAGTAGTACATGTCGATTCCAGCCGTGCCGCATGCTATCACAACTTACTGTCTGTCTATTCAGCTAAAGAGTGTTATGATCAGATCATTGTACACCAATTTTATGTGTAGAGGTAGCTAAGTCGACGGGGGTGTCGCGAGTGGAACTGCATAGTATCATGGATCAGAGATGTGATATTTTTATTATTTTATAATACGTTGTATACCATTCGGCCGCCGGGCGGCGATCGATAGTATCGAATTATTTTTTACTATTTAATAAATATTATAGGTCGCCGTGCGTAACCGCCTCTTAAGAAATTGCATGTTTTAATATTTAAAAAAAGTTTTTGATGATTATTGGGTATACATGTAAAATTATAAAATGTCCTCTTAAGTGAGATGTTGTGCAATTTTAAATTATAATATTTATGTATATGTATTGAGAAATGATATGCAGGTTCCGAGGCCCCAAGAGAATCTTATATTTTAAAGTCATGTGAACTTATTTTTATCAACTTCTACAACTTTTTTATTTGTGCGTCGTTTTAACCAAAATTTTAGTTTTACTTGTAACTTTAACACTCTCAGAGAAATAAACTTCTTTTTACCTGTGTGAAAACTAATTTATTTATTTCAAAACACTTACAATCTCTAATATTTTTTTTAAATACAGCCTGATAATAAATATTATTTAGTGATAAAAATTTTGATAAATTAGAAAACCATAATTGTTTACAGTTGTATTTAATTTTTCGTAAAAATAATAACTGCTTAAGGTTATGTTAATTGAATATTTAAACTCTGTATAACAAAATAAAATTATTGCCAAAAAAGGTTATGTAATATAGAAGATATAAATGAACCGATGACCACAAATCCTGGGCTAATTTATGAAAAAATCCAATCTTGATACGTATTTTTTTTGTACATTTATGGATCTTTTTGTAAATAAGATCATATCAACTAGATTATTGCTGCCTCTTTGGTGTCAATTATCCCACAGAATAAATTCTAAATCTGTAAAATATATTTATAGTTAAGCTGGCAATAATATTTTTTAAAATAGAAAAGATACAAATAGCTTATAGGGATCAATCTACATCTAGTATAGATTTGTAAGATTTATTATTAGATATTAGGCTGAAAAGTGTTAGAACATAGTAATATCTAGGAGCAAAGCTGTTATTTGAGAAATCTTTTTGTAAATTATATTTACACAAAGTTTTAGAATGCTATAAATGGCATTAAGCAATTGATTGGCCTTAAGTATAGGTAAACCTATATGTGAAGTGGTTCAGGTGGTAAACAGATAGAATATGACAGTCAAAGCACAGAAGTTGCGGAAGACAACTAGACTTGAATTAAAATTCTATGTCTATGGATATGCCTCAAACGCCCAATATTTAACTCCACCATACAAATTGTACAACTTTATACGAAATAACGACACCATTTTTTTGGCTTTTTGACCTTTGCAGTGAGGGATTTATGGAAGCTTCAAAAATTCTTAATATTAGTTTATTTTCACAGTATCAAATATTTCTTGGGTTTTTTCCAGGTTTTTTTTATATAGTATAAAGCTTAAATTTGGATGATGCTTTTATATACCATCCTGTAAATTGACATCTACTTAAATTATATACTGTACACATTTTAATAATTACGAAAAGTAAACCGTACTAAACTATAATTTACAGTAAAAACTTATAATGTATTTTACAATACAAAATAGAATGATTCTATCCAGTGTTGCTAGTTCTATTTAACATTCGGCTACCCTGCAAAGCACTATATCTTACCCTCTGTTATGGTGATTTTGAGATTTCAATGATTATGGATATCCATTTCCGTCTCAGGTTTTAATATTTTTGAAAATATAAAAACATCAAATTATTCTAACATTGATTATATAATTTATACATTCAATCATTTTTCATAATATTGAGAAAGTATTGGCACGTAGTGCTGCTTCAGAGGATATCATCGGCGGTAAGGGCGCTGCGGGATTCCAGCTTAGGCTTGCGGCCGTAAACAGGCCGTTGAATTATTAAAATTTTGCATTTTCTCGAAAATTATACGTCCAAATTACACGCTTTAAAAGCCAAAAAATATCTTCATAAAATTCCTTGATAATAGAATAATAACTTTTGCTCGTAAGTTTCAATGTTGTCATGAAACAAAAAACGCTGAAATATCACAGTGTATTATTCAATTGTTTGTAACAAAGTGTCTTATTGCGAATTATTTATAAAATATGCATATACTATATTGCGGACTTTATTTTAGAACTAATGAAACTTAATGTTCTTGTAATACAATATACTTGCATATATTATTACACTTTATGCAGCGCACACGGTTAAAGTAATACGGTGGCGTTCCTAATTATTATTATTTTATTATTTATAAGGCTAACTAAGAATTACGTTAGTGATATAAAGCCTTAAGCACTCCTGAGCAATATAGCTTTCATACCAAACATAAAAAAGTAAATTCGACCGGTAGGTCCAGATGTCTTAGCGTTGAAACGAACAAACTTCCGCTTTATTATATTAGTATAGATTTGTCTTTTACCACACGGGTTTGCCTTTCACCACAAATATATTTTATTACACAAAGAATCTACAAATCTTTTTAGTCTCGCTGTTGTTTATTTATTTTGTAATAGGTACGGTGTCGGAATACCTAATGAACTTTTAATCACTTCTTACGATTTAAAAGTAAGTATTACTATTTATATATATATAGACACCGTACCTATATATATATATATATAGGATGGGAGCGCCTGCGCTCGTTTTACGGGAGCAGTATATAGGAATAGGTAGGAATTCAAAGCCATATCTAAAAAAATCATCAAGATTACTCAACAGTTTACATGTGAGATTATTATTTTTATTCGTGTATTACGGGTGACGCAGTTATTAAAACGTTGTAAGTTTCAAAAGCTGAAAAGATTGACTGACAATTTTTTTTTTTGTGAAGTAATTCTAAAAATTACTAGTATTTGTTACTAGTATGTAGAATAATACCTATAAGTTTCTTAAGGCTAGCTGAAAGACAACATGTTAAAAAATGTACTTGAACCATGAAACAGTAAAAAATTGTTATTCTCTTTACAAGATTTACCTTTAAGTCTATTTCTTTAGGTATTTATACAAGTTTTTGTATTTTTCACCATTTTGATATTGTAAAGCTATCCTTGCACAAACCGTGAATTGGACAACGCACTTGAGTGGTGGTTAATATTACCTTTCAGAGGCTTTAGAAGATTTTTTTCGATCTTATTAAGATTTAGAGACCAATAGTTTTTAACTATTTATATGATACGAAATACATTCAGTAAAAATTGATGAGCTACATTCAGTAAAAAATCACGAGCAGACCCAACATTAGGACTGTATTTGCCAATTTTGTTCATAAGATCTGCGGAACCACTGGAAATGAACATGAGGTGAAATGGATAGGCACTGAGGTCTCATACCCATAGACTAAGTACCGTTGATCCGTCGATTGAGTTACACCTGTACATATAAATAGACTGAGATCCCAGGGTGCCCAGACCTACGTCATTAGCAAAGCTGAAATTTCGAAGACTAATAGTCAATAACTTGAAAGTGGAGCCGTTTTAGGGGCTACTTTTTTATTAATTACATTATTACTACTTTAACTACTCCTGACTGTCACAGCGTAAGTGCCAACTTTCTATGGGGCTGCTTGTTTTTTCGGAATTTTCTATACGTCCCCAACCATGATCTCTGTCTCCAAGAGACTTAACTAGATCATCTCAGCAAAAAAAAAAAGCCAATATTGCAGTAAACTTTTAGGTTCCTTTTAAAGAAACAAAATACAAATCAGTATATATTTTTAATTAATCTCTTTCTTAGCTTGTGTCACATCTTTAACTGCTACCTTTCCTCTAGTGCACGGATTCCCAAACTATTCTTGATCAAGGACCACTTTTATATCATTCTTGGTAGCAGGGACCACTATGCATAAAATTAAAATAGTCATAAAATTAAAATCGTTTACGGACCATATCTAGGCTTCTGCGGACCACTGGTTGGGAACCACTGCTTTAGTGCATTCACTGATGTATGTCGCTAGGCACTTTAATAGTTCCGATAGAATAAGTAATAATACATAGTAAGAGAGCGATTACAAAAATTTACAACTTCACATCTTGCCTAATTTCCACGCCTTTCCCCCATTTCATTTCCTTTCTAAAATCCTTGAACGTACCTATTAGGTATACCTGTTCTTATACAACTAGGGTGTCTGTACATTGAATGCATTTGCGAAAAACTTGTAGAGGGACTCAAAATAATTAATAAGACGAGAATCTATGTCTATACATTAAAAAATATAAATAAAATTGAAATGTCTGTCTGTGATTTCAAAATAAACTTAGGGATTCACTTTACAGAAACACTGCGTTTGCCGTGCGCTATGTTGATGGACATGAAATAATTAAATCTACATTGTTTGTCCGGATTAATCTGTAGAACAGCTGAACAGATTTTTATGAGACTTTCACTCTCCGATAGAACAGGTTATTGAGTAACATATATTTCTCGCAGTATACTGATTTTAATTTGCATGGAAAAAAACCACGTTTGTTGTGCGCGCGTTCCTAGATAGATATGAAACAATGAAGTGTATAACAGTACCTACATATAGATAAAAATACTAAAATAACCAACAAATTTCTGAACACAAAGGCGAAGAAACATTATTCGATATTGCACTCTGACATAAAAAAAATTACATTGTATTTTAGCCGTATTTTCCGTACCTTTTAAGGAAAAAAGGAACCCTTATAAGATCATTTATTTGTCCGTCTTTCTGTCTGTCAAGAGCCTTTATCTCAGGAACGCTTGAAGATGTCAAGTTGAAATTGAAACCATATACTCAAATTTACGGTCTCTTGATTTCCTGAAAAAAATATTTCTACATTTAATTAAAAAATATATGCGCGTTTTTTTTATATAAACGATATTAAAAAAACGCGCATTTCGATACTATAAAGGGAATCAAAATTAATAAGGCACTCCAGATTGACCTAGAATTATGAAATTTGGCCGCTAACATCTACAGTTAGTAGTGGTTCAGGAAAAAATCTGAAAACTATACATTTGTGATTAAAAAGAGGAGCTGAAGAGAAAATGTTTCTGGATAAGCTAAGCTTGAATTTCAGAAAAAAGCACGAAACTTTCAATTTTTGTACAGATTTTGGACAGAGAGCTGAAGTTTCTGTACCAAAAATATTTATAATTATGTTCCTTACAAAAAAACGCGAGCGCTTGTTCGGTTTTTTTTAATTATTTTTAATGGAAATTGACTGGATAATTTATAAATTGGTTCCTATTTTGATATCACGTACGGTTAGCTGCTCTGAGGTTTTAGTAGGTCTCGTTATTTGATTCTTGACTGGTTAGGCATTCAGTTAGATATGTACTACCAGCCATCAGCAACTAGTTGACACTACCCCTGTAATATATAGATGTAGATAGACAGGAAATGAAATACACTTTTCTATGCTTATAGAAAAGTATGGAAGCACTCGTAACATTTTAAAATATTCTATGTGGGTACTTGTAAAACCTTTTTGGAATAAATGAGGTTACTTAATATTGCAAAATGTATTTACTGTAATTTATATCTACATTAGGACAAAGAAATTAAAGGACGAAATTTATAAAAATATAGTTATCTCTAATAGAAAGTGAATATATAGCGCACTTGTTGCGACAGTGTTAAAATACGCGTCGATTCCATAGTGAGAGGTCGTCACTTGTGCCTTGGCTCGAGCACTGCCTCAGTCATCTGTAGATATCGTTTTACAATTGAAATAATACATACTGTGCACAATTGTAAGTACATTTTTACGTTTTTTTTATTTATATGTATATATTATATAATATTCGTCAAATATCTCGCTTGGGATCTAATAAAACATATGTATTTGTATAGGTATTCTTTTTTAACATTGATAAAAAAATATTTTCAAAAATATATGTATAAACGTTATTTTGTTTCTTTTTCATCTGCTCCATAAATACGTATTTAATTTTAAAAGACATATTTTTTTGCAAATCTTGATCGCTAACGATAGATAAAGTAGGTAGGTTCACGGCAACATCCATTGAGACTCTTCCGCTTTTAAATGGTCGGTAAATAAGTTTCTATACGAATTGCTCATTTCTATTTTAATATTACAAGTAAGTTATATTTTATTGTAAGTTTATAGAAAATTCTTTCGCAAATAGGTACTATATAGGTACGAGGTAAAAATTTGTACTTATTAAGTGGGCCTTAAGGTAAAGACGATGTCAGAATATTACTTTGACGGCCATGACCTGAAGCTCCATCAGAGATTGTCTGTTTATTTAATATATAAAAACTTTCAATAAACTTTATTATGGACACTAGTTGGGCACAAAACATTGTTTTATTTTATTTTAATTTTCAAATACTAGTAACTAAATTGGTCTATTTATTTAGCGGCATCATGTATAAAATATGTAATTTGAAATGATTTATTCACTCCAATTTATAGTAGCTATTTATATTTAGTAATATTTATAAATAATATTACTAACACTTTGCTGATGTTCCCACGAAATGCCAATTATTCAACAAAGTAAGTAGGTACTGTGTGTATGTGATTGTGCTGTGCGACTATCAAGACCATTCATTCTCAAGATCGCGTGGAGAACCTATTGGGTATTTACTTCCTGTTGACCTAGTATTATGAAATATGGCAAGAAGCAAGAACTTATACCAACTATGAATAAAGGAAAATATCCAAGAACTGAAAATTTATAGTTATATCACAGAAGTACCTAATTCATTTCATACTAGATTTATTTGTATTTACACTCGCAAACGTAGGTCAATAAGTTGTACTTTCCGTTGACCTATAATCATAAAATTGGTATGGAACCCTCGGTGCGTGAATCCGACTGGTATTTAACAGGTTATTTTTTTTTTGGCAGCAAGTGAGTTTAGTAATTAGTTGTATAATTAAAATTCCTACTTACACTAAAATTAAAATTCATTGTAAATTAATAAATCGGTTACTTTCCGCTTTACGCTGTATTTTTTTACCTATAATTTATTTTTAATAGAAGACTAAAGACTATTTTGTCATATTTTATTTACATAGTGAATATAAATAAAGGCGACAAGAACACGTTTTTATATTGTCAATTCTACTAAATAATTAAGTCACCTCATTAAGTTGAAATGGACTAACGGGCTATTAAGTAGAACGCTCGTTTTATAGCTATTAAATTTTTGATTACATTGAAAATTTTACGTTGAACCGTTTGGCCGCCGCGTCGCGCCTAAACCTGCCCTCTTTCAAACTCGTTGGTCATATTCTCTTCTATCGTATAGCACAGAGAGAGACTTGTAAAGATATAAATAATCTATCAGTATATTTGTTTTGAAATTGTGGTACATTATTTTTTATAATTTAGATATAAGTAGATACTTGTATAGAAATCTATACAAGTTTTCTTTTAGCCAGCACTCTTTATAATCTCAAACTTAAACTTCAATTGAAAATCGATGGTTAGGTAACGTAATTAATCTGGTTGAAGTTCTATTCATTCATTCCTTATGAAATAAAGTTCTATAGTTTGTTATTATTTTAGATAGAAATATAGCAGATAGAAATTGTTGTGAACTATCTAAATATCATATCGCAATACACTATTTAAGAATCAATATTTACAAGGATATGCAATAATGCATCCTTATTGCACTTCAATCTACGGGAAAATAAACAATTATTTTTTGTTTAATTACCCTTTCAATTATATCTTAAGTAAAAAAGCAATATAAACATACCAAAAAAGACAATCAACAATGAAGATGTCGTCGCGCAGGGGTGCACAAAAGTGTGATTGTAACTCGACGATTGTAGGTTCGATCGCCACTCGGGGGAATAAATTATTATTTAAATAATATATTTTTTTATAATATTTCAAGTTCTTAGCTCTCGCTCTGCGTTGATTTTCGGGTTGCTGGATTGAGCTATAATAACAGTTTTCTGAGCATCCCTTCGGTAAGTGAAACATTAAATTGAAACTTCTCAGATATATTGAATAAAATTTTTATATTTTTTTTTGTACGCTGCCCTCTGCGTTGAAGTTCCAGCATTTTTTTCAGATATCTTATCTTGGCCTTTTTGCGTCGGAGACATGGCTAAAAGTACGCCCGCCTTTGGCTTCTTATTCACTTCCTGGGTTTCGTTTGATCCGTAACGATCGTATTGGTCGAGTGAGGAGTGACGTTGCCCTCTCTCATCTTATTATACCTTAGTAGACGTTTCCAAAAGTGATTCTAACACTGGACCAGAATACGTTTTATGTGGGGTGTGTTTTACTCATAATTCATACTTCTTATAAGTCCGTTTTGGTATCTACTATATAACCCTAGCGTTGTAGTAGATCACTTTTAAGCATTTGGATCTTGTTAGAGAACATTCATAGGGTCGTAGGAAGACTTGTAGACGTATATACTATTATAACAGGCTACTTTAACCCTTGAAAAAAAACATAGATTAACAACCACTGTTGTTCCTGCTTAAAATCTTTATTTACCGGTGCTAACTTGTAAATTCTTCCCTCATCCGCTATTCATAATTATCTAAGTATTGTTCTCGTTTTACTCGATTGTTTCTCCTATTAATAATATTGAAAAACACATCAAATACTCCACCTTAGTATGCTCTTATCATGGCCTCATACATTCATCTTATAAAATTAAGCCCCCCTCTTCAACGTTATTTTAGGTATTGATCTAAATTGCTTGTGCGAGGACGTGGTTGCTATGAACTGGTTGAGCGTGCTAGACTGTATTGAAACTGATTTGGCTCATTTTCAATAACATTATACAAGAGAAGTGGAAGTGTCAGCACCACTTTAAATGAAATCACAGTTTTAACGACTATAAAAGCCTAATACAATTAATTTTCACTTCTACTTGTATTATGATGTTAGAGGAGAGCGGGGCTGATGCTAACGAATATCATAGTAGTGTTTATATTTCTAATAATATATATTTTTTATTCATAGCATGCTTTAGTTATTCAGATATAAGATTAGTATTAGTAGTAGTTGAGGCGCAGGGGCACAAAATATGACTGTAAAAACCGACTGGTTGTGAGTTCGACCCCAACTCGAGGAGATGAAATATTTATTAAAATTTATATTTCCATTTCTTCGCTCTGGTATCGAGGCAAATCGTGGCGTTGAGTTCTACCACCTAACAAGCAATGCCTCCAGAATTCAGCCCAAAGTAGGGAACGGAGTGTCTTAACACTATTTCTCACAATTTCTTTCAACGTGGAAATATACCCATATATGCGTGGAAATATTAATTTGAAGGTACACTTTTCAAGAAAATGTAAATTTAAAATAATTCAACGCTCTGTTTACGACCGCAAGCATAGACGAGTCCAGCGGGGGGCGCCCTAGCCGCCGATCTCGTACTCGAAAGCAGCCATGAGTGTGCACTTTGTGCATGCATGTGCTTGCACTTTGTGCAAGCCGCGAGTGGGCCGCTAGTATCTATAATATATATTAATATAATGTAAATTTGTATTAAATGGTATACTGGACCTATAATATTTTTGTTTATTTTATAACCTTATATACTATTTACACCATATGCTTGCCTTAATTTGCTATTTACTTATTTCGGCCTGGCAGAGATTGCTAAAATGAGGCCACCTTTCTTACATATATTTCTTTATTGTATATCTGTGTCTTTTCGTGTATATAAGTACTATAAATTACAATATTAAGTTTTAGTACATCTAACTATCAACTTACTTACGTGCAGATAAAATCTGCAAACAAATGGCACAAAGACATCTGGTTCACACCAGTTCAATGATAAAATGTGATATAAGATAATAAATGATGGGCTTTATCATAATAAGACTTTAATCATAGCTGACAAAATCATGATGGCAAACATATGCTGTTATATAAAAATCAGTCTCAAATTATTAAATAATAAATCCGGCTTCTCCGAATGGTGATTGTCGTGTAAACATGCAAAAGAATCCTAAATTAAACGGCATTTCACATTTATAAATTACACAACTATATTATACAAGTAATATTTACTTAAAAGTAAAGTATTTTAAAGTTTATTGCAATTATAAGATATAGTACTAAGACTTCACCCTCCACGTGGACATGTTTTTTGTTGGTTGACATACAAAAAAAACAATAATGATGTCAAACCGGTTTATAGGTTTCGTAAAAAAAAAAAATTTACTCATCTCATTTGCTTATAAGTATAATATTTCGAAGGTAGGTAACCTACTTGACTTGCCATTTTATTTTGTTTCAAAATTATGTATAAACCAAGATAGGTTTAAAAGTAAGCTCATATCATTATGAGATAACCATCTCACTCCCTAGAATTTGACTATACTAGTGGTAACTGAAAGACAGAAAGATAGAGAAAACCGAGCTTCTTGTTCTATAGGCTGAGAGATTCATATATGAACATTCTTTTAACTAGAGATGCAATCCACAATCATAGTACAATTAGATATTCCCCAAGTTCCAAAGTAGGTACGTAATGCCAGTTACGATGTTACGAAGTTACGACTAATCGTCCGTCCGGGTTCTTTTAACGATAAATTTGATCACTTCCGCTATTATTCAATTCCGAAGCTGTTGTTCTAAAGCTAGCCTCACACACACAATATCATGTCTATAGTTTATTGCCAATAATATTATTTTATATATGGCCCCGCACACTACACAACATTATTGACAATATTTCGTTGTAAAATCTGATGCAGTCGCTCAGTTGCTTTGTTTGTATGCGAACGTGTTAAATTAAAAGTAGCTAGAATAAAATAAACCGTTGCTTTAGTTATTACATTTAGTTTTTACTTATAAAAAAGGCATAAAAAAAGATTGATCAAAGACAAGATGAGAGAAAAACTGAGTTTAAGAATTTATATATTTTTATGAACTACAACAGAGACCATTCGTGACCCAGGGGTACAAACTGGGATTATAAATGTGACTGGTTGTGGATTCGATCCCCCCTCGGAAATGGAATATTTCTGTTGAGTTCCGCCATTCAACTTGCAATGCCTCCAGAATTCGGCGGGAAACGGAGAACGGAGTGTAACACTAAGTTCCCCCTGCTTATCCTGGTGTGTGCGGGAAACAGCGTAAAGCTAATTTTACTAACAGAGAATGATTTAAAAAATAAAAATTACATGAGGATGAAAGATTCCCGTTTTCAAAAAATACTATCCCCATTTCGTTACATATTTTGTAAATATCGAGAAGTTTTTTTAGTGAACAATATTTTTAACTTTATCATGATATGCTTCAAAAGATGTATCCTACAGCCCTGTATAAGTTTGCCATGTTTTAGTTAACTCCATTAAATATTGTTTTTCCTTGGGAGTAGTATGATCAACATTATTTTCGCAATTTTCACTGTTTTCGTCGTCGTGTTATTGACAATAACCCTGCCCGATATTGTCGCGGCAAAAACGGGATTTCTAAAAATCTAAAATAATATTGAAAACCGGTCGCACACACGTTTAATCTAGCTAGGCGACGATTTTTTAACAGTCATACAAAAGAAATCTCACCTACCTAGTTGGTATCTACATCTTCGTCCGTGTGTACTTTATTACATTTAAAATAAACACAATTTTCATTTATCACAATAATATCGTAAAATTGGACCTAAGCAAGAGGCCAGTCTAAGCAGAGGCTCAAAATGTGACAGTAAACGCGACTGGTAGTAGGTTTGATCCACACTCGAGGAAATGAAATATTTACTATTAATATGAATTTATCATATTTCCATTTCTTCGCTCTGGTGAGGAAGCAAAGCACGGCGCTAATTTCTGCAACTCAATAAGCAATGTTCATTAGCACATCTCATGTAGTTAGGTTTCTCTTTTCTGTATATTATTTCTTTATTCCAGCCAAGAACTCCTATTGTAGTGCACTACAATCTGCAAAATCGTAATTTCCATATTTTAAACCTTGTATTTCTATATGCCATGGAAAAATACTCATCAAATTTTTCACAGTTTACTAACGTGCCATTTTCATGTTCTTTTAGTTGGACTCTTAAAATTTCGCATCAAATGTTGCAAATTTTGAGATAAAAGTTAAAATTTGTGATAGTTACATCACTTAGCTACGACTGTTCACCTTGTTACGACTTCCACATACAGCCTGTTCTCGATTTCACTCTGGTTTGTAATAAAAATACAGCCGTTTTCTCATATCATAAAAATATTGTACAAAGATATCATGCAATATATAAAGTACTTGCTTTTCATCTTAACGCTGCATCCTGCATATACCAGAGTAGACAGAGGGAAACTAGTGTTAAGACACTCTGTTGCCCACTTTCCGCTAAATTTTCTAAGCATGCGTGTTTTGCCTTGGTACCAGAGCGAAGAAATGAAAATATTAATTAATAATAATTCATTTCCCCGAGTGGTAATTGAATCTATAACCGTTGTGTAACAGTCACATGCTTGTGTTCCTGCGCCACGAAGCCCCATAGAAATGTTATATTTTTCTTCCTTTTTAAACGAAGGAACCATCCCTGCTTAAACAGTTCTAAAATTAAAATGTAGAAACGTGAGTTTCTTATTTATGAAAAGGTTTGAATTTAAAAACTAATTTGAAGTTGATATTTAGAACATTTTATAGGTTTCTACAAAAATCACAAGACGCTTGGTATCGTAATCAAATGCTTTACTAATTTAAACGACAATATTTAATTTCAAGAAATTATTTCCGCGTAAAATTTATAAATATACATTGGTATATTTATAAATTCACGTATATAAATCACACATACACATTATACATAAACAAAACGCAATGCCTCTAGAATTCGGTGGCAAGTGGGGAGAGGAGTGTCTTAACACTAGGCTCCCTCTGCCTACCTTGCTACATGCGGGATACAACGTGAAGCTGAAGAAAATATACATAACATGAAGTTGGTACTGTACTTACTGATTAAAACTTATAGTTCGCGAGGCTTAAGCTGTGCTTTGCATTTGTGTTCTAAGACTATCAGATCAAATCAATAAGAGTCAGAAAAAAAATACAAATTAAATGTATTATTAGTCATTAGGCATAAAACTCAATACAGTTTTCTACATCGAACATTGCATCCTCATCATCTTCCCGCTCGTCTTATGTACCGTTTGTGTTAATAATTAACTTTTCCGTTATATCATCAAAAACAGTGTTGTGACCACGAATTTTTTTTCTTCCGTTACATATTTTTTTATTCTTCATCAGTGATCTTTAATTTTTAATATAATTAAAAAAATATTAATATATAAAAATTAGTTATAAATAAATAAAAAATAAATTAATTAAGGATTTTTAAGGCCAGTACGGCAATGTCTGTGTAAGTGTTACTTTATAATGGCTTTAAGCGCGTGCGCTGCACACAAAGTTAATTATATGTCAGTACGATGTGTGAATATGTTTGTTATTCAATTTTATTAGATGTACAAAAAAGTCCGCGACACCATATATCTGTCTCTTATAAATAAGTGACAATAAAGCATTTTGTGACAAAAAAATATTAGAAATTGTAAGGACATATTTTATTGATTTTTATTTCACATGTATATAGAAAACTTACGAACGAAAATTATTTCATGATCAAGGAAATTTCATGAAGATAATCTTCTTTAATGGCATGTAATTTGGACGTATACTTTTCGAGAAAATGCAAAATAAAAAAAAATTAACTGTCTGCTTACGGCCGCAAGCCTAGGCCAGAGTCACGCGGGAGGCGCCCTTGCCACCGATGACGTTCTATCAAACGTAGTGTTCACGATTAAATGTATTATTAATTTGTTGGCAAATTTAGCGTAATAAAAGTATTAGAGGTGGGCCGCTGGTATTCTATAAGAATAAAAAAATCACAAAATATTATTTCATTGTTTGCAGATGTCGCCGCAAGAAAAGGATAATGTTGATCAATCTTATGAATATAGTTACAAAAAAAACTTTCGTACTGCCTTGCCACAGTTTTTGGCCGTCAGTGTGAAGAACCTTCTGCTATTAAGTAAGTATTACTTTTCTGGTACAACGAAAAAAAAAGAAGTCTCTGTTGTAGGTAGTATACTTGTACATGTTTATATATTAAGGTAATTGCAAAGAAGGGGTTAAAACTTTAAATGGATAATAGACTTGGTTTCGGAATGACCGATCTACTGTTTTTTATGTGGTTTTTCGCTCTTTATTATTAATTCATATTTTTCTTTGGTTCTCTTCACTTATTTGAGTAGTAAATTGTTCAGTTTTTTTTTATTTATTGGTTTGGTTAAGTTTTGTTTTATTCTGGTGTTATATTTCGCGTTACTTTTAATTTTATTACTTTTAAATATTTATTTTCCATTTTTTATTGATAATGTCATTTTTATTATTTTTTGTTCATTTAAATTAGTCAGCTATTTTTTCTATTACTAAAAATTTCTATAAGTTACATTTACTTACTTTGTGTTAATTTAAAATAGTTAAGGGTGTTATTTTTATAATAAACAATGTCCTTTAGGTATGAAGTTTTACAATTTTTTTCTAATATTAAGAAATTTATTTAGGCTTATATTTTGTTACTAATCCCATTAAAAACATAAAATAATTTCATAAATATATTTAATAAATATTCCTATAGTTCAAGCGGGCGAAGCCGCACGGGTTCGGGAGTATGATAATAAACTATAGGTCAATGTTGTATTTTTTTGAGCTTTCGAAAGATATGTATAAAAATGTATATATAAAAGAAAAAAAACAAAAACGGATTTAGCAGGCCTATAGTTACTCTAAGCCGACGATATTATAAATATGATTTCATAATGGCAAAAATAAAAAAAAAGTTACTTATATATATAAATTACTCAATTATAAATAATAAATTAATTTAATTGCATGCGGATTGTTGAACTAAAAAAGTAAAACTGTTTTACGTTTTTTCTGTTATCAGGTTATGGAATGACTCTGGGTTTCACAACAATCTTAATACCAGCTGTGAAAGAACCAATGGAGGGAGAAGTTCTACATTTAGGAAATGCGGAAATTTCTTGGATAAGCAAGTACTTTTAAATTAGTTCGTTCACTCTTAACGACACAATAAGCAGTTTATTAAGTATTTAGTAAATAATTACAGAGACCATCTTTTATAAGACATTTGAAACACAATGTGGTCAACCTTGACAGGGCATCCGAGTAAAACGGACGCATTATCGTTTCATAACTAGAGGCAAGTAAGCAGTTACAAGTTTTGCAATGTGACAATCACTTCTCAGAAACGGCATGTAACATCGACAATAGAAACAACACGTTTATAGCATTTTAAATATTTACGATTTTTTCTTATTATATCATATATGTACATGTATATAAGTAAAAAGAAATCAAAACGGTCAATATGGAAAAATCTTAATATTACATAAAAAATGTAGATATGACCTTAATTGGTATAATAATTATATTTTGATTATCTTCTTTTTACTCTTTGACCTGATTTGGTCTCGGTAGTAGGTAATAGTAACCTACGATGGCGACATGACTTGTGACGATTACGTGAGTTACCTTCAACGTTAACGTAAAACGACGAACCTGTATGAGTTCATTTGTTTATATATATATATTTACTTATATTTTATAAATATATCTATGTATGGATAAAGATTGATAAAATAATATTAAATCAACTTCACGCTGTATCCTGCACGGTTAATAATAGATAGACACAACATGTAGGCCAGTCGCTCTGGTGAGCGAAGAAACAGAAATATAAATCGAAATCGAGGCAAAGGGCGGCGCTGAATTCCGTCGCACAACACACAATGCCGCCAGAATACGACGGAAACAGAGTGTTTTAATATCAGGTTCCCTCTGCCTCTACAGTGTGCGGGATACACTCTATCCGTTCTGGCGACGAGATGTTCAGGGCGTTGCTATAAAAACATTGTAATATCTATAAATATTATGCTTCTTATTTGGCATGGGTACATAGAAACGGGGTTAAATTAACAGTAAATTAAAACGTGTTATTATATAAATCAACGTGAATAGTAGATATAAGTGTAAAAGGACCTAAGATAACACAATTTAAAAAATCATAAAGGAAATAGATTTGCAAAACTATTTTTGCTTATTTGCAAACATATATTAATAAAAAAGTTTGTAAATAAAAGATTTTATGAAATATTAGATAACTGTAGCAGTTAGATCCCTAGAAGTTAGTGATATTGAGCACTGAGATTCCTAAGACTTCGCGTAGAGAAGTTACGTTACGTTTATAAAGTAGCAAATGAATCTATTCCTTCTTCAGTGGTCGGTAAGCCATTAAATATCTAATTAAAATTATGATAAAATGCCTCATATTTGGGAGACAAGGTTACATCGTGTTAATGCTCAAATTTGGATCTTAGATCAAGGTCTTTACCAAATTTTTTTTCGTAATGATGTACTTAGTATATCATTAAGATTTAGGGTAAATGTAATCTTTTTACCAATGTTAATAATGATTACATGTTAATAATAAAAAAATACGTTTGTAAGTTTGTTGAATATTTGAGCAAAAGTAATTAAAAAAAAGTATGGTTATTTCTTTTTAAAATCTGGATTTTTTTAATATTATATTTTTGAAACAGGTTCTATCAACTTAATTGTGGTACCACTGGGCTGTGCCCTGTCCGGCGTAGTCACTTCTCCGTTGGGTCGCAGACGCGCCATGCAGATAGTGAACTTGCCCTTTTTTATTGCATGGTTGATATTTCATTTTTCAACTCGCACTGCTCACCTTTATGGTGCTCTTGTCCTCACTGGATTAGCAGGAGGATTGCTTGAAGCACCAGTAAGTAAGTTCTCCATTTTCTTATATAATTACAAAATATCTTATAATATTGTGTATTTTTGGAAAAAATAAAAAAAATATTTAAACCTTTGTTCATGTAATAACAGAAAGATAAACGTGTAATGAAGATTTCATTATAGACTTTAAGAACGTTAAACGCACTATATATTGCATTGGTATAAATCTTTGGCACAAATTTTACGTCGATAAATTTCCAAATAAATAAATTTTAATTAGATTAAAAAAAGTATTGAGTGCCTTAGCATTTTTTAAGTATTTCCATTTATGAGTGTTTTTTCGTATTTTTTAAATACAAACACGATACTCGTTAGATTACACTTCTCGCTCGACTGGTTCCGATTTCCTTCATTTAAACTACAAGCGGACTCTTTGAATATCTAGTATCGTTTCCCTTGCATACCTACAAATTAAGTAATGGAAATTCTTTCCTCCATTTAAAATTTAGATAATTTTCCGCTAAAGCAAAATCCCATTTATATTTTAGACATATATCCAAAATTAGAGCAAAGTTATTTTTTTCTTAAAAGAATTTTTGATCTTCTTGCTCGTGGCATTAATTCTGGCGTATGTTGCCTGGTATGGGTCTACCCTTCTGCTTAATCTACTCTAATTTGCCCGATCTGTAACCGACTTCCACCGGATCAAATAATCAGAAGCAAACTAAACTCTCATCAAACCACCCTTGAACAGTATCCTTTACAATAAAAAAAGAATCATCGAAGTCCAAGCTTACCTTAGCAAGAATCCTTTATTCTAATACCTCACTTGACTAGCCGCTTTAATATTAAATTTTTCCCTCCTTATTTCTTAGGATTTACAAATGTATATTTTTTTGATTTCTTTCCTACGCATAGATGCTAGCTGCCAAATTTCATAATTTTATTTGTCTGTATCCCTTCACATATGGTAGAAGTGCCGGTTGTCTCCACTGTAAAGTGTTCGAAACATCGGGTTCCAAATATCCGGTGAAAATAGTTTCATTTAAAATGTGTAATAATCGTGAAAATCAAAGAACTTATTAATTATAATATTACATAAATATTTAATTACTTCCAGTTCAAGTGGGAATCGAATCCACACTGGCCTGACGACTGGTCTCAAAGTAATGTTTTTTACTATTAAAATGTATATTTTACAGTTAACCCTCTCATCACTGTTACAAAGAACGTATCGGTTATCTAAAGCTGTTACAAACTATTAGATAAGGATTTTAAAGATTACGGAAATGTAATAGAATGACGTTCCATTTTATACCTGAAATTATTAACACTTAGGTATTATTATTTAACTTTCACTATACTGGTACTTGTATTATTTCTTTCCTTTTAAGCTAAACAATGAGTTTTTCCTAGATAATAAAATTAAATAAGTAATTTTAAAACAGTTATTTTTGCCAGATCTGTCCTTAACTACGTATGTTAAAATCACATACTTTTAAAGATTTATTTAACAAAATTCAGATTCATTGCTTCACACCCTATAATCTAAATAGTACCTAATTACATGAATCATAAGTAAACTAGTTGTTTGGCCCACAAAATCACGTTGTAGCACCAAGTGTATATTTCCTGAGAATACTAGCTTAACCCTTTAATATAGTTTAATATATTATAAACATAAACCGATTGATTAATAAGTAAATTACTTTTTAGAAAATATATAAATAATTTTACGTAGCAGGATTTGAACCCTCGCCTCTTGGATACCGTGCAAAACTTTTACAAAATTAACGTTTTCTATCCTTTTATCATATATAGAGATTAAGTGAGGAATAGCCCTTTAAAAATTTAAAAAATATAATAAGTACATTATTTATAACGTACCAGTTGATTAATTATGATCTAAATTCTAAACTTCATTATTTTAAATCGGTGGAAAGTGAGGTACGGAGTATCTTAACACCAGGTTCCCTCTGCCTACCTTCCCATACGCGGTATACAGCACATACAAGTGAAAAAAAAAACAAAGAAAAAATAAAGAAAAAATAAATAAATTCAATTATCACATTGTCTAGTCACTAGTAATATACATAAAGCCAAACAATATATCTATTTAAATAGTAAATGTCAAATTGCCATACTTATTATGCCGTCAAGAATGATGCCTGATCACTGTGAAAAATAATCAATTTATGACTAGACCCGTAACATCTTGGTAGCTCTTATTTTCATCTGCTGACCTCATAAAGTTAAAAATGATTTCTTATGAAGATGGAAGGTAAATTAAAGTGCCCTACTCACTACTGTTTATTTGTAATTGGCTTTTTATCAAACAAGAATTTAAAAAGGTACAGTGTGTTAATTGTTAAGTTTTGCTATATTCAATTATTTGACGTCGATTAATATGTTTTTAAAGGTTCTTACGTACGTTGCTGAGATCACACAGCCTCACCTTCGTGGAGCACTAACGGCCACCAGCTCCATGTGTATTATCATAGGCGTCTTCACGCAATTTCTCTTCGGCTTGCTCATGTACTGGCGGACTGTAGCCCTCGTTAATATCATATTTACGGTAAGGTCAATGTAAAATGTCATTGTATTTATAATTAATATTTTTTATTTGTTATCCATTTATTAATAGTTCATAATGTAGCAGCCGTGATGAAATCGATCGAAGATTTTTTCTTGAATGCCCGTGATGTTTCTGGGATTGCATGTTGCTTGTACATATTTGTTTTTAATTTGTTTTTTTTTTAACTCCCGCACATAACAGAGTAGACAGGAAGGACCCTGGAAACCTAATATTAAGACTCTCCATTCCCATTAAGACTACCGACTTCTATTGCCCACTTTCGGCTGAATTATCGAGGCATTGAGTGTTGGGTGGCAGAACGTTACCAGAGCGGCAAAATGAAAGTATTAAATATTTAGTTCCGCCGAGTGGGATTTGAAGTTACAACCGTCACTTTCATAGTCACACTATTGTGCCACCGGGCCTTATTTATGCAATATAATTTGTTTACTATACTGTATAACTTTATTGTTTCGTTTGTTTTTTTTTGTAAAGAAAACTTAAGACTTAGAAAATTTACCCTTAGGAATTGAACAAAAGAAAACTTGAAGAAAAAAAGAATACTCTTTTCTACATATTGTACATTCGGTAGAATTGTTATTTGTGTTTAAAGAAAAGTTTTTGAAAAAAATAAATTTTAACTTAATTTACGACAATAATTTCTAGGTATTTGCAGTGGTTGCACTTTGTTTCGTTCCGGAGTCGCCTCATTGGCTTGTATCGAGGATACGACACGATGAAGCAAGGAAGGTAATAAAAAATTGAATTAAGTGAATCAGGTAAAGAAATAAATAAAGAAAAAGTATCATTGAATTTTTTGTTGTATTTTTATACTATTAAAAAAGTCACTCGCGACAGATATTGAAGCCGTCTGTCGTAATGTCGTAATGCACATAATGGTTGTAGGTTCACACGAGGGAAACAGCTGGAAAGAGGGTCTCTCCAGGTCTCTCCAAGGAGAACCCTGGTATGTCCACACAAGCAAATTAATATATTGCTCTATTGCCTAATTTATCTATATATTCAGTCGAATATAAAGTGCAACAGTTTAAAAGAATGTTAAACACTGTATTATCCTACCATGAGTTTTTTATGCAAAAAAATAACGTTTACTTTTTAAGTTCTTATCAATATCACAAGACGATTCAGGCACGTCTTGTGAAATCGTTATAGAAGCCTGAGGACGCGGTTTTAACCCGACATTGACAATATTATCATCTAAAACATATCTTTAAAATTTTGATGCTGTTGATACTATTTTTTTAATCGATATATATAACATGGAATACAGGTCTTTACACTTTACGGTGTTGAGTTAATACAAGATTCTAAAATATTTAATGTTTATGCTATTATGTATTTTTTTTTATTGTTTTTTCAGTCTTAAATTAAATTGAGTGTGCAATTTTTTTATTAAATATACTATTTGTTGGTGGATTTTTTAGAGTCTACAGTGGCTTAGAGGTTGGACTAGTCCTCAAGCAGTTGAAAGCGAATTAAAAGACATACAAGCTTTGTACAAAATAAAAAAAGGTATTGAAAAAACACTTGAAATTGAATATTTCTTTCTACACATAATATGTTATTTAATCACGAGAAGGAAAACTAATATAGTTTATTTTAATTCCAACAGAATCGGGTGATCGGGAAGAGACGATTTCAGAAAAAGTATCAGTATATCTTAATAGAAGTTTTCTAATACCATATTTTTTAGTTTCCTACAGTTTTTTTGTTGGTCACTTTAGTGGAATGACTACATTACAGGTCAGTAGGTATATTTTTGCTGTTTAAAAAACAATAAAATTAATTATACCCTACATAGCTGAGTAGGCAGGGAGAATCTTGTGCTAGGACACTCCGTTCCCCATTTTCCGCCAAATTCTGGAGGCGTTGCGTGTTGAGTGGCGGAAGTCAACGCCGCGCTTTGCCTCTATACCAGAGCGAAGAAAATGGAAATATTAAATAAATATTTTAATTTCTCTCGAGTGGGAATCGATACCCACAATCTGTCGCGTTTACAGTCACACTATGTACCCTAGCGACAACACGACTAGCCTAAAGTAGTATAAATAATAAGGATGTTTATTTTTTGTACAATCTTAACAAGATTTGCCATAATTTAGCAAAAACAAATGACAATTAAACTTAACTTTTTTTTCAGACGTACGCAGTTTCTATATTCCAGATGCTGCAAGCACCAATCGATAAGTACTACGCTACGCTCATCCTAGGAATTTTACAAATAATTGGTTCTGGAACTTGTGTACTTCTGGTACATTACACCGGAAAGAGGCCATTGACGTTCTTCTCAACGGCGGCCGCGGGAATATGTTGCCTTCTAGTTGCCGGATACGAGGGCTATATTAAAACTGTAAGGGTTATATTAAAAAAATGAAACTTACCTACACAATTATATACGAAGTGTGTTTTATAATTATTTCACAAAACAATTAATATAGGTTGGAACCAGTCGTGGCGCAGCGTGCGACTGTAAAGTGGTGGGTTCACGTTGTGGGTTCGATCCCCACAACATGTTACTTTACGGTCCCTCACTTGAAGAAGTAAACATTTAATATTTTCATTTCTCTCTCTCTCTCATCACGACGTTAAGCGTGGTGTTGAGTTCCGCCAGCTTACACGGAATACCTCCTGTATTCAGCGGACAGTGATGAACGAAAATTTCCTAATTGTAATGGAGTCTTAACACTAGCTTCCCAGGATCCCATTGCCTACCCTCCCTAAGTGCGGCATACCTACAGCGCGAAGTTAAAAATACTATAGATGTTCTCATAAGAGCCAATTTATAACAAAAAAACTTATAACAAAAAAATGTAGATACATTTCAAATGCCATAAATATTTGAAAAAAATGTTTTTTTTAGCACCTGTTATCGGACAATAAATTATCTTCAACCTATCAAAACGCGACCGTTGGGGCTAACGGTGCCGAATTGGTAATGTTTTGTTTTTTCTTACTTTTTTAATATAATCTTTTGATATTTTGTTTTAAGAGGCCATTCGTGACACAAGGGTACAGATTGTGACTGTAGACGCGACAAGTTGTGGATTCGATTCCCACTCGAGGAAATTAAACATTTAATGAAAATATTAAATAAATATATTCGCTCTGGTGTCGAGACTTATAGCCAAAAATCATTAAAATATTGTAATAATTTGTTAATATACTATACAATGAAAATGCATTTGTTCTTTTTACAGAATAATCCTTATGCTTGGATCCCAACTGTCTTGCTAATGTCGTTAGCTCTCGTCACTCACACTGGAATCAGACTCCTACCGTGGATTTTAATTGGAGAGGTAACTTTTATTTTGCGTAATAATCTTATTATTAAGGAATAATGAATAACATCTGGTATTCAGATTTTCAGACTTAGTTTTTATTTATTTTGTTTTTTTATTATATGTACGACTAAACGCGAAACAACAAGCAGTAGGTACAAAAATTCTGTTTTATTTCAGTTTCTTAAATCGATTACACCTTATTACAATAATAAAATAGATAATGATGTCACGTTTTTACCTTTATCTTTCCCCTAGGTTTTTAGTGCAAAAACAAGATCTGGAGCAGCCGGCCTGGCCAGCGCCATCGGATATATATTCGGGTTTCTAACAAATAAGATGTACATCAATATGGTTGATACTCTATCTATTTGGGGCACGTATGGCTTCTATGGTATAGTTTGGTAGGTATCGTTTTAATTTAATTCATTTTACCAATTTTGGGCAATTACTGTCTGAACAGCTACGATAAGTAGTTTATTTATTAGAAATATAGTATGTTAATTTGTATAATATATATTGGGTAAAAACATAGAAAGTACAAGTTTTTATTGAAAATTTTATCACTTAAGTTACAGTGGCCTAAATACTTCTTCAAAGATGTCTTGTTCATATTTAACTTCTGTATTTTTAAAGTTTTAGATATAATCAGAAATCAGGATCGAAAATTTATTAAATTAACTTTTTTTTTTAAGAAAACGAATTAGTACGCGGTAGAAATAGGAGTACGAGTTGCACTTTGCTTTATTATCTGGATCTGTCGAGCCTATTAAGCCTAAAGTGCCTCAAGTTCCTTTTACTGTAGCGCAATAAACGTTACTTATAGCGTTAATCTTATCAATTTATTGTAATTATTTTCTTATTTATCAACGTATTTTACTTACAGTTTGACTGGATGCTTAGTATTGTACTTCATATTGCCAGAAACTGAAGGGAAAAGGTTGAAAGACATTGAAAATCACTTTGCCGGCATCAAAAGTTTAACAAACGAAGTATACAGGTCAAAAGTAAGTACTGAGTTATTGAAATTCGAAATAATTATTAAGCGTAAGCGTTTATCACAAACACTTACTGATTGAATTTTCACCTAATTTACACAACTTTAAAAAAAATAATTTCATTTTTGTTTTCATTATTATATTAAAGTATTAAATTGGATTTTTCAGAAGAAGCAGACGTTAGAGCTATCAAAAGTTCGAAATATACGAGGAACAGATAATCCATCGTTCGAAGGAGACAATACAATTACATAATGGAAACGTTGTTTCGAGTCTTATTTTATTGTAAATAGCTGACGTAATTCAATAAAACGACCATTTTCTTACTGGTAAATAAGCAAAGTTGTGTTACTCTTACATTCAATGGACACTAAATAAATTTATCTTGTCAATGAAAATTATTGTGGCACAAAAACTGTAAAAACTGTAGAAATAAAAATATTAAATATTATATTGTAAGTATTAGGGTACTACAAACTAAACTACTATTTTGCCTAATTTAGAAATAAAACGAAGCTACGAGCAGCCATTATAGAACTTTTTTAAGCTTTACCTATGACCGAAAACATTAAAAACATAAATAATTAATAAGCAGAACAATTTTCTCGTTCGTATAATAAAAACCAGAAATATATATTTATTAGTTAAGTTGTTCATTTGTTTTAGTGTAATTCAAAAGAAAGAACGTGTCTCACGTTCTTACAGAAGATAGAAGAATATATTTAATATATTTAAAAGAAGACATTGTTTAATTCAGATATGTAAATTTTCTATATGTATATATGTTTCCTCGAATTTTTTTGAAATATTTATTCAAAACCATTAGCTACATACTTACTAAAATTAATTGCTTTTAAAAAAGCAATCAGCAAGAATATGCTCAAATTAACTTTAATTTACTGGCCACTACAGCTTACGAGGCCTAAAGTGAGCTTTGCAATTGTGTGAGTGTACTCGTTTATAGACAGCATAGAAGTGACGACAGCTTGAAGGCTGAAGTTCGGCCGTGTCCGCCTCAGTAGTGTTGTGCCCACCTCAGAAATTAAAAGAGAAGGCTTACAAAGAACATATCAGAAAAGACTAGGAGCGTTTTAGAAAAAGTTTAGGCCTCTGTAACTGTACTTACTGTTAATCCCTCGTCCGAATCGTTAAGTCTGAAAAATAAAATATATTTTTTCGGAATTATAATTTTAGTGACAAAGTTTAATATAAGGATACAATAATTAGTAATGTTACAATAATTAACATTACTGTATATATTTTAACATACTTTTAGAATTAAGATTGGATGTAAACATTGTAGATAGTTTAAAATGCGTGAAATGATGAATTGTTTTATATTTTCATTATATATTTTAAATTAATTATAAAATAAATATATTTTTAAAAAATATGTATTTTATTATTCATTCTTTCCACCGGTTAGAATCATCCCACAGTAAATAGGTGGATAGAAAATTAATAAAAAAATAAAATACTTAGAGTCTATTATAAAAACGCCGTTGAAACCCGTAGTCTAGTTTACTAAAATACCTACATCGCGTCGTAGGGAAGGAACTCTGAATATATATGTACATTAGGTGCTAAAAAATATACCGACTCCCTATCCTAGCTCGTGATGGTGTGGTTCGTGGAGTTTCTCTCACGCTCAGTTTCATTACACCAAATATGAAGTACGATCTCGTGTTTCAACGCAATAATGTATTTCTAGGTTACACAAAAAAGAACACTTTGATGATTTTTGATTGAAAAAAGGCATTGCAAATACTGCTATTTAAAAATATTTAAATCAAAAAACTTGTCATGTCGCTTCCATTTAGGTACAGCACAAATAAAGAATTTTCTGATAGATTTTCAGGAACGATTTACGGCGGGATTTTACGCCTCATATTCAAATCCTCAAAATCATGAAAATATCAAAATTAATATCTTGGATAAGAATAGATTTGTATGTATATATAATACCAGTATACAAAGAATGATACTTGATTCAAATATTTTTATCAATATCATATATGGATTTCAGAGCATTAGTCATCTGGTAATGCGAAGCTCGATATTAGATCTTAGCTGAATCAAGCTGTATCCACAGTAACTTGAGACGAAATAGGTACACTGCGACCTAATGTTTATTACAGAAACAATCCACCTATCACAATGCCAAAACAACATACTTTACAAATAATTTAAAATGTAAATACAAAAATTATTTATGTACTTAATGCTTTCGTGATATTTTTTTGTGAAATTGTTTTGGTACATCTTTATTGGTACATATGCTAGTTTTGAGAAGTGTAGCAGAATGTAGAACGTAGTACTTGTTTATTTCAGCTTCACGCTGTATCCCGCACACAGCAGGGTAGGCAGAGAGAACCTAGTGTTAAGACACTCCGTTCCCCACTTTCTGCCGAATTCTGGAGGCTTTGCGTGTTGAGTGGCAGAACTCAACGCCGCGCTTAGCCTTGACACCAGAGCGAAGAAATAGAAATATAAATTTAAGTAAATATTTCATCTCTTCGAGTGGCGATCGAACCCACAACCAGTCAGTTTTACAGTCACACTTCGTGCCGCTGCGCTACAACTGGCCTCAACTTGTTTATTTAAATGTCAAAATCAGCTTTACGCTGATCACGTACTCAGCAGGGTGGACCGAGGGAACTTACACCTCACTGACATATAGATCTCTTGTCTTTTAATAATTTAAGAAGACATCGACGCAGCCTGTGCCTAAACCAGCTGCACGATTGGCTGGTCCATCGGTGATTATCGGCAAAGTTCACGAAGTTACATATTCGCAATTTGTTCGGGTCAGTGGATACAAAGAATTTGGCGAAGACATCGATTAACGAAAACCTGAAGCTGCTGCGTCATAGACTTGGCTACTTTAGTATAACTTTAGCAGACAAGACATTACTCCTCTTTCTATTCCACGGCTCCATATTAAGGTCACCTTTTTTAGGTAGAGTTATAAGGAGACCCTTATCCCAGTCCTTAGGAATCTCTTCAGTAACCCAAATCCTTTCAATCAAAGACTTCTGAGCCTCAACAGCGGTGAGTAATTCAGCTTTGAGCATTTCTAGAGTTATAAGTTCAAGTCCTGATATTTTTGGGATCTTCAAGGAAAGAAAAGCTCTAGCCACTTCTTTATATGTTGGTGGATCGGTGTCAATGTCGAGTAGCTGTGAGGGTGAGATTTCCTCTAGTGCTTTAAGCTGGTGTTGTCTACTCCTGGCTTCGGAGGACCTTGATAAAAAACTCACGCCAGCTTCGCAGCTGCCCTTGGGATGTTACCCAACCTTCTATGGTCTTAAGAGGCTTCTTCTTAAAGTTTGCATTTCCCGCTAAGGTCTTTTTTGTAGTTACAGATTCCTCGGATTGTCAGTGTTAACAGCGAGTTGAGCTTGTTCAGCAAAACCGTCTGATCATATTTTTCTATCATTGCGCAAACTGCAATAGATTTTTCCGCGCATCTGACTTGATTTAGATTTTGTATTCCTGGTACCTTTAAATGCAGTTCTCAGTTCTAAAATTTGAATATTTTTTGTGTCAAATACTTTAAACTAAAATAGATCCAAAATATTTTAGTACCATATATTATATGTTTATCCTTGGTTTTGCAATTTAAAAAGATATAATTAAATTGTAGAGTAAATCTGTTGTTGTATTTCTTTATATTATAAAGGATTAATAGATTATAAGACACTAAACCATATATATAAAAAAAATAAACTGGCTTATTTGTTATTAATTTATCTTTGGTCCATTTATTTATCAATAAAATTTTTGCGTTCTTGCAATTTCATAATAAATAAATAAATAATATAAATAATTTAGAATAATGTTTCAATAAAAATAAGCTTTCGTTATAATACCCATAGACAAAATAAAGATTATATTCACGTCTACGATACGCAATCCCTACTTTTTTTACACTCTATATATTAAAAAAAAAAATTGACAATTGACACTTGACAAACCAAGCATTGCATGCGTGACGTGAGTAGTAGACGTGAACGATCGAATGACAGTTTTAAATATTTAAAAAATATATTCTAATATTATTGTTGCAAATATAATATTTTTACACTTTTTAATATTATTTAATAGTAACAATTCAACAGCAATATTTACAAAATTAAGTGTTATATAGTAATAATATCGCGATAACAGTGACAAATCAGTTTGTTTATTGGTTAACATCCGCCATTTTGTACTGTCGTTTGTTTAGTGACTGGCTCTCTTTCCTAGTGATGCTATACATTTCTTCTGCAAACATATATTGTGACTTTGCATGTGGTGTACAATGTTTTTGCTAGAAACGTTGTGTTTAAGGGGTTTAAATTGATCTCGTGCTAGTTGTCAAACTGACATCGGTTTAACTTTACGTATTGCCGGATGTGTCCTACAATCGGTTAGGGCTATTTAACGTGCCACCTCGAGTGGTATACGTGTTGCGAGACCTATGCTGCCGAGAATATGAGTGGTAACGGCAATCAGGTGCCGCTGGCGCCAAGTCAGCGAGGCCCCGGACCGTATCCTTTTGAAATTTTGTTTATAATGCTTCAAAAACATTATTTACGTAATATAAGTCAATTCAGCATCTGGTCATGCCGCATTTGCGAAAGTATTGTACTTAGAAATATGATGTTTTCTCGATTTAAAAATTCTTTTTTAAATATAAAAAAATTTGAATTTCAAATTACTGTTTTTTTTGTAACAGTAGTTTTGAATTAACGAAGTTTTGCCAACTTTTTTGCGTAAATTTATATATATAATGTTACATTCAACTTGTGTTTATGTTTTGTAGTTAACAAAAGCATGGTTTGCTTAACAAACCCTCCTTTGGTTCTTTGTTGTAAGACTTTTGTTGTGTATATATATAAAATTTGTATATTTTTGTGCTAATATTAACCTAGACTGTATATATCAAATTGGGAAATGATTAAATTAACTGTAGTAACTTAAAAAATGTTTTGATGACAACAATCTATATATTTTATAGTATACAGCTAAATGTTACTACAGTTCGAGGTCCACCTTTTAATTGCCTTAGCGAAAAATTATAATTTAATCTGCGAATATTACATTTCATTGTTGATTAATATTTTTATAGACTATAATTCTAAATGTAATTAAATATGTCATATGACTATAAGGAAATTAAAATAAAATTTAATATTTGTTGAACCCCAAATAATTACTACAGTAAAGGTGTCACAAGAAAATACCTATTTATTTAAAAGGTTATTTTGTTAAATTATTTTTTACTAAGTATCTTACTAAGTATTTTAATTCACATTCAGTTCAAAGTTTTAAATAATTAACAGGACAATCCACAACAGGGCCTCATGTTAGGTAAGTAATATTACGCCTATGTGTTTTTGATGTCGATGCAATTGTTTTCTTTATGAAGTTGAATTGCTTCCGTATCAAATTTAACTTACCCACATAATTAGAAATATTTTTATGTGAGTACTCTGGGGCTGGCCTCTAGTGGCTTAATATGACATTACATTAGTGTGTAACTTGAATATTTTATGTACACAGTTGTACTTTTATTTGTGGAGTTAATTTGTTTTAAAATTCATTCAAGAAAAAAATAAATGTATAGGAATTGCAATATTTTCTTGACTTATTTATTTGCTATTTAGTTTTAACTTGTCTTTTTGTGTCAAGGCTTAAATTTTTTGTTAGTTAACATTTTGGTATGGGCTCCATACTATTCTGGGATAGATTCGGACTAAACTCTCACATGTCTAAACTCATATATACTTAATATAATTATAGCATTTATTATTTTACATGATATTTTTATTTTAAAAATTTGTTTTTTAACTAAAAGATATTCTTTCTACCATCAAGTGTAGTTAAATAATTTTATTATATTTCAGTAATAAAACAAATATATTTATCATGTTATAATTAATTTTCGTGTATTAAGGTAACTAACTGTATATTGTAATATGGCAACCCTATATACACTAACGTATCTTTTATCGTATAGCCTAGAATGTTATTAAAAATCTATCAAATCCCATAATGAATACTACTGTATTGTATTTCAATGTCACAATGGACGCGAGGAAATTCCTTGTTTTTTTTTACGATATACGTTCGTAGGGGTGGTTGCCGTCCGCCGACGAACTTAGCACGCCTCACAATTGTGGTGAACGGGCGACATACATTTGTCTCTTTCTCTCAATTTCAACCCCTCCCTCCCTTGCTCACAAAACGAAATGAAATGTTCAGCGGACTGTACATCGAATAGGCTATTTTCAAATTTCTAGTTTAAATTAGTTTTAGGATATAGTACAATATATAAAGCAACCGAATAGTGAGCATAAATTAGTGATAATCAATCGTTCAAACGTGAAAGTGACGTGGTGGCAATATTTTTGCAGCGTTAGCGTGGAGCGATGTACCGCGCCGTTCCTTATCGATTTTCTCTATGCTGCATTAAATTACTATTTAAATCGTGAATGCGGAGTGCAAATATTTCAGCAATATGCCTTACGTTTACGCGTTTTGTGATAGGAACAACCGTTTAGAATAGTATTTTTATATTTTGCGGTGCATATTACCGCTCGTCGCATCGCTAGTTACCTGCAATATATAAATGTTAACATGAAGCAATAAATATTTATATTTTTTTAACAATTATAAAATATTATGTAGAGTTAACCTTATGCCGTTGGTTGTGTCTCCATTGTTCTGGGAATGGTTAAATATTTGGCTAATACAATTTCTGAAGAGTGTATACCATGAAATTATGATGGTGGCCCTCAGAGGTGGTAATGGTTCACTGGGCGCTGCATCACACGGATGTGGTATTAATGGCGGGCAACAAAATGCACTTGATTTGACGCACCGTATACAAACATCGTTAGGCATGCAGCATAGTAGCGCGGCGCAAGCGGTGGGTCACCACGCTAACCACGTTAACCACACCAGTCACGTAAACCACGTAGGCCACGCTAGTCTCACCAGCCAAAGCAATCAAGTCAACGTCCCGTCATTGGGCAGCGTGTCACTGTTGGTGCAACAACAAAGTCCCGCTAACCTGAAGCACGAACAGAATACACGTTACTCTAATTCCAATTGTATGCTGCCCTCGCATCACTACAGACTGTTGTCGCAAACCAGTGAGTATAAACAAATCGATTTTGTATATGCAGGGGAAAAAATGGTTCGATAAACATTTTCATTGAAAAACTTATCTTCACGTACTCCTATGTTTTGTTTTGTTCTGTTCTTAGTCGTATATGTGTGATATATTTGGGTGTAAGGGTTAGGTCTAAACTTTTATCATTAAGATATAAAAGTTTTTTTTTATTTTTTCAGTAAATTAACGCTTTTTTAAACGCAAAAGATAGTTATTACAAATTAAGTGAGAATTGGATGATGGTTTTAAAAAAATATATAAATTATTTTTTGTTAAATCGTATTAAATTAAATATATTTATGAATTGCAGTCCTTACGTTTATCTACAAGACATCGAGCTTTTCTTGTTATATTTAAATTTTTCTTATATCGTATGAGTAAAAAAACTGGCAACACTTTGTTATTTTATTTCTATTTTATTTTTTACCGTGTATAGATTGCTGCTGAAAAACAATATATTATTGTTTTTTGTTACCAATGAATTAACTATTTTTATTATAACACATATTGCCATTATTATCTCGCTGATTTTCTTAGCGATCATCAGATATCCTCGAGCATCCACACCACACAGTGAGTTGAATTGGCATCACATAGGTGAAGTATATTTTTATTGCATTTTTTGTTTGTTTTAATTTTATATGTAATTTTAAATAATAATGGTGGACCACGCACACACGAATTTTTTAAACACACACTTCGATCAAGTGTTAAAGGTGTGACGCTTAATATGTAAGCTTCGATGTAGACATAACGTAATATGCGTTTTCTTCTTCCTCCTCACTTTCAGGCCTAAATAAATATATTAATTAACAGTAAAAGTAAATTTTACAAATTAAATTCTCATAACAACGTTCATTTTAACATTTGTTATTTATTTCGAATTTAGCTTAAGAATTTGGTGTAGGTTTACATCTTAAATCGATTGATACTACTAATTAAAGAGTTAGACCACTTTCTTATTAACTGCCCTATTGAAAACCATATCATGTGTAAGGGTTATTTGATTCCAACTGTTATATACTAGTTAGGACTGAATGCAATCACAAGTGTGTCGAGTCGATAATTAATTTATATTATAAACGTTATCTTTGGGCGTTCCGTTATTAGGTAATTAAAATAGTAATCCTACTAACATTATAAATGCGAAAGTTGGTGAGTATGTATGGATGTTTGTTACTCTTTCACGCAAATACTACTGAACCGATTACGATGAAATTTGGTATGTAGGTAGCTGAATACCCAGAATAACAAATAGGCTACTTTTTATCCCGGAGTTCCCGCGGGATTGATTCCTAATTGAAAATAGATATATTTATCGCTTCTGAAGTGAATGCGTGATCTAGCTACCGGAACGGCCGGTAATGGCACATACCATAGAGTATCCACGCGTACGAAATCGCGGGCGGCCTCTAGTATGACCATATGTTTTACGTAGAATATTTCGTTTTTCAGGGCCAGAATGTTATCATCCATCGGGGGCCGCAGGTGGCGCCTACATGTCAGCCGCGAGCGGTGCACAAGGATCTGCGCAAAGCATGCGGGCACAACCCGCGCCGCAGCCTTCTGCGCCACCGGCGCCGCAACAAGATATATCAAAAACAACTATGGTAAATATACATGTAGTTATATTTTTATTATCACACACAACTCTATAAATCTATAAATTAATATATTTTAGTTTTAAGTTTGTAAAGTCTTATATCTTTAAGTAACTGTTCATCTAGATAAGAACTTCAAGCACTTATTTAAAACGATAAGTGCAATGTGAAAGATAAGCATTTTATACATACATTTGTGTATGTATTTATCGTGAACATCGTATATAGTATATACTAAGCTAATATTATAAGTTTTTTTATATAATCTATAGGCTTTATAGGGGGTGGACATTAATAATTGACGAAGTTTATCTTACGAATAAATAAACATATAATTTCACTACTTTTTCATATTTTTTATATTTTTTTTTTGATTGCGTATTAATATAAAAACGAATGTACAAAAAAATATAACAAACTGTAACGTAATATTGTTTCTTATCCTATGTTTTGTTTTGTATCACTTACAATTAAGAGTATAATAAAGCTATAACCTAACAATCTCATATTACAACTTCTTATGATAAGCACAGTAGGTCAGTCATTTCACTGCCCTCCTCTTAATCTAAGTTAAATATGTCGACTATGTCTTTTTTATGGTATGTTAGTTATCTATCTCAATAATATTTTATAATTGATGAATGATTCAATATACATTTATTCGTCGCCTAAAGAATATTAACAACAAATATAATATTATTACAACAGAACCTTACTTTTTACCCAATACTTTACTTTTTGTGAAATATAAGGTGACTTGTTCCAGGCGGGTCAAAGCTACGTGTCACCACAAAATCAAACGCCGCCGTCGCGTCCGCAATATCAAAATTTCCAGTATCGAGCATCGCAACATGGCAACAGACCTAGCACCCACCCAAGGTACATTATGTATCTTAATGTATTTACATACTTTTTAATTAGTGTCGCATGTACAGTAACCTAGTGTTAAGACTCTCTGTTCTCCACGCACTGCTCAATTTTCAAGAGTAATAATCTGTCAAAAAAAGATTTGATTGCATGTTCAGTGGTGACCAAAATCTCCAGCTATTTCATGAAATGGTTGATCTTGTTTGGCTAAATCCTAAGATATCCTATAAATAATTATAAACGCTAAAAATGCGAAAAAAAGGAAAAATGTTTTCAATATTTTGTACTGAAAATATTATATTTATTTTATTTCAAATTAATCTTGTTTTTATTTCTTATTTATTACGATTTACTCGATTTTATTTAAATACTAACGACCCACTCACGGCTTATTAGGCTTGAACTACACGATAATTTCTTAACTAATCTGAATTACTTTCGAGTTCTAATAACATCGCTATTTTAGAAACATTTATATGTTAAAAATTAAATTTCGACGAATTCAATATAACAGTTAATATCTAGCATACTAATACAATGCCGCTTGTGAGATTAACGTGCATAAACACTCAGACAAACAGATTAAAAAAAAATATGGGTTCTTCTATTACATTGATAAATGCCCCTAATAAAAGTTTTAGTCATATATCTTACATGTCACAGACATAGATTAGTTACAGTTTTATTACAGATTTCCTTGATATCTTATAACGAAACTACGATATAACAAAACTTCGATGACCAAATCAAAATGTTGACAAGAATCATCTGCTGGTTAATTCATGAATTAGTTGTTAAGAAACTTTTGATCTCCTCACACCGCTTGTGGAACAATGTTTGTTAAGGAAACCAACGCCGCAGCTTTCTTACAAAAGCTGGAAGGGAAAAGGAAAATAATTTGAGTATTCGCCGAGTGGAAATCGAACCCATAATTTACAGTAGGATAATGAAATGAACATCTTAGTACCTAATATTTATAGTGAACATCGTCTATATTAAGCTAATATAATGTATTTTTTGAAATATAATCTGTATATTATAAATATAGATTTATAATAAAATCGGAATAGATCCGGTGTCTGTATATGCAAGATGTATAAGAAATAATGTTTTTAGTGCCATTTAAAAACATAATAGAATAATGATTTTGATTTTTTTGTCTGTTGGTCTGTGGGTTTGTATCTGAGCAGTCTGAGCTAATCTCAGAAACGGCTTAAATTATCATTTCGTTTAGTAAATAAAAAATACCACTTTAAAGAATGTTGTTCACCAAATTGCAATAGATAACTGTTTTATTGAATTCACTGAACAAACTTACTTTTCTATATATGTATTGTTGATATTGTTTAAAAATGATATTATTATCAGAAAGTTAAAATAATGCAGATTATTCAATTAATGCTTAGGTAGTTCAAGCGAGCGAAGCCGCGAACGAGTCACTACTTACATATATGGTTATTTAAAATATGTCTTTTTTTTTAAATTGTGAATTAATATAAAAATTAATGTAACTTACCGCAAAGTATTATTGATTTTTTTGAATCTATAATAAAACTGTAACCTAGCTAATTATAGTGTTCACTGCCTTTTTTGTACATTTAGCAGAGGGGATCTAACCCACAACTATCATGGTTACGGTCAAACGAATTGCCGCTGCGTCACGACGGGCTCGCTTAATATGTAGTTAAATAGAGTATTCAACTTTGTTCCAGACAACAACAGCCATACATGGGTGGTGCGGGTGCAACAGCCGCGGGTCCGGTTATGTACCATCCCACAATAGTCTTCCAGCACCCTATGGGTCTCCCACAGACTTACCAGCAGCCCAGATCTAGTACACCTGGGTAAATTATTATTTCTACATATCTTTCATTTTATAGTATTTGTCAAATTTTAATAGAAAAGACATTTTTGTTTTATATGAATGGTTCTTTTCATTACATACTCCGTTCCTCTCTTTCCGCCGAACTTTGGAGGCATTGTGTGTTGAGTGGCGCAACTCAACGTGACCAGAGCAAGAATATAAAACTAATTATTATTTAATTTCCTCGAGTGGGAATCGGTCCCGTAACCTGTCGCGTTTAAAGTATGCTTGTGCCCGTATGCCAGAATTGGCCTCTACGGTTGAATATTTTTTTATTATGTTGTATTTTTTTATCGTTTTCAGTATATGATCATTATGACTTTTGTCAGACTGTATTGTCCATTTACTATTTACTTTACATACTAACATATTTTTATCAAGCTGAAGGACTGTCGTTAAAGCACCATTTTTTTTTATTATAGTGCAGTTTTTTTTATAATTCTACATCAATTGTTCTAGAACTTTGATTATTGATCTTACATGCCAACAAACCCATCATGCGTTAAGCAACTTATACTAAGCTAGCTTCCATTATTGCTATTCTATTATGTATTGTTTGTTTTCAAAATCAATATAGCCTATGTTATGTCCAGGCTTGATAATAAAAAACAAAAAAAAAACCAGTCCCTCTGCAATCTGTCCCGTAGTTTGAGTTTATAAACTTGTGTTCAAAATTTTTCTAGATAGTACAAAAAAGAAAAATATTTAAATACATATGTTCTGATGCTATTTGGATACAAAAACAAAGAAAAATGTGTGCGTGTGTTGTGTTTGTGTCTGTGCTACAGTTTTGTTTTGTTATAGTATATATAAACATACACAATGGTTCACCCCAGATAGTATTTACGTTCACAAAACTAACTATGAATCATATTTTATAAAAAAAACACAAAATTGTGCTTCATACTTACAATCACATTTTAATTTGGACAAACTAATGTTTGTGCAAAGGCAAGCTTTACATTAAATTAATTTAATTAGTAATTATAATAGCCTAGTTCAATGACAACATTCATTAATGTTTGCGTTTTACTATATTATAATAATTTTTTACACGCCTACATTTTGGTGCTGCCAACAGGAAATCACAATTTATGGACCACGGGTGACGCAATTTACTCTTGCACTACTTAATATTTCATTTTTAAATGCTAACTATACAATAAGATAGGTATAATATAATTATAGTATATTAATTTTATCAAAATATAATTAATAATATTTTCTTTAATGCAGGTTTTATCCATATATGGCGCCGTATATTAGTTACACCACTCCTACAGGTCACACCTCTCCATGTAAGTATTATATGTTATACATGTACGTAAAAGATCTGTATAGTGCGTATGGTCATATCATATTTTACGGTCAATAACAATATATAATCACATTTTTATATATTTTACTACTTTTATATTGTAGATAAATATAAAAGTAGTATATGTATATACTGTTACGGTCCAGGCACTGTATGGATGTTAAAATAATGTCTTGAGAAAGTTATCGATAACTAAATAAGAAAGTTTTTTCTCATATTAATAAAACTATACGTGGCAAGTACGTTTTATTTGTTCTTTGATATTATTTAATATCCTTTGACTTATATAAGCAATGAGACAGTGCCGCTTGAAATTGAAGTATTTTTTAATTTCCTGCTCTGGCAAGAAATAGCCTAGCATTGGGTTTAATTAGCATTAACTCTATGACCCGAATCCGCGCATGAAGAATAGAGTGTCAAGACACTCTTTTGTCTATGCGTGAACACTAGGTTATTTATAGTATATCTGTAATAGATACCTATTACAGAATAATATTAATTTAAAAACATCTAAAAATCCGACCCGATATATGCGGGAACTTATTACATTGCAGTTGTTAGTTAAGTTCGATAATAACTGGTTATACTGTAATTTATATTATATCAGAATTAGAATTCACAGATAGGCAATGTTTAAAAAATTAAAAACAGACAATTTCGTAGATTTTTTATAACAAATTTTATTAAAATTCACTTAAAAGTCCAATATATAAGATGTATCTCAATATTTTTACATAAATGTGACAAAATTCTAATTGTTTTATGATTATGCACTTAAAACCCTTAAGTGGGTAATATTTTAATATAGTTTACATCATCAGCGTTGTTGTGCCCAACAGATTACTACTCATCGAACGGTCAGCAAATAGGTGGTGGAAGTGTAGGGGGCACCGGCCGCGGCAGCTCGGGGGCGCTGGTACCGCAACAGCCCGCCGCGCCGGCTGCCCCCAATGCTCTGCCGCACCAGCCGCAACAGCCGCACTTACATCCAGCTATACCTGGTAAGCGGCCGTAAAATAAAAACCTTAGGCTAATTTAATTTTTTTTCCTACTCCTTCCCGTCCGTGTCAGAGTTGGTTACAATTGAATAAACCTACCTCATCTAAAAATTTGAGGTGTGTGAAATATGGAAATATCTTATACGAAAAAATGCCGTATTAATACTGCATTTTAAAACGTACTTAGGATTCCGTCCTACTAATTATCACACAATATCACTTCATCGAACACGTGACAATATATGGATGGATTGCCTCTACGACAAATTGAGAAATGTTGTCGTCCATTTAAACATAATTATATCGGCTTCAAATGTATTTATAGATCAATATTTAATCTTCCAATGTTATTTGCTCGTGTTCAAATCCGATTATAACACAATATTTTCATAATAACTTGATGTTTGTATCAGGACTAGAACGACATAATACATGTATGTTTTTTTTTAGCGTTTTAAATTATTTAACAATGTTTTTCTTTTTTTAAAAAACAACACCGCTAACATTTTCTTCTTTATTTTCAGGTATCCGACAAACCCCTCCAAAACGTACTTCCCACAGATTACCTATTATTAATCCTTTAACTAGTGAGTAAATAAAATTCTAATTTGGAATCATAATATACATAACATTTTTATGTTATAAAAATAAAACATCACACATAATTAAATTTAGAAAATTTAAAACAATAATTTGTTTTGTTTGTTTCAGAACAAGATATATTCTCGGAAATTAATTCTAGTGATAGTCAAAATGCTAGTGGTGAATCTAGTGAACGACAGACACCTCAACCGGTATGTATATTGGTGTAAAATAAATATGCAAATTAAACGGCGAATATTTTAAACAAAACAGTGTTATTAAATTTCAATATTTTCTGCTTAAAATGTGTTTTATATTTTACTTTATATATATAAATATATTTTGTCCAGGAACCAGTAAGTAGTGCCGTTGAGGAGTTTACGAGAAGAGTAAGCGAAGTTGCCAATCAACCATCAGCGAGTGAAAGTGCTAAACTGAACTTTGTTTCTAAGAATGTAGAAGTGCCTGCTACGACTGCATGCTCCAACAATCAACCTCATTCAAATGCAATAAGTACTATTAATAATAATATAGTAAAGTCTGAAATATTAAATGATAACGAAAGTAAAAATTTAGGAAGTGAAATAATAGAATCCAACGAAACGCCGGTAGTGTCTGCTATATCGGACAGTCCTGTTGTAGTGCCTAAAATGCCTATCAATGTTAAGCAAATTCAGAAAAGTATGGATCTAATACAGCCTTTAGCCGTAGATAATAAGAATTTACAAAATAATAAGCAACCAAAACAAAACAAAAACAAACCAGTTGTGCCTCAAGACGAAATAGAAAAGCAATCAGATAATTCGAATTCTATAGTTCCTCAAACAGTACACATAGAAGCGAGTGTCATGCCAGAATCGATACAATCTTCTGCGACACTGGCGTCGCCCGTTACTGTGTCGATGTGTTCGTCTACACTCACGTCCGTAGGTCATTCCGAGTCCACCCCTGCCAACTCAATGTCTGTTAACTCCCCCGCGCCTTCTCCCGCTCCTGCTTCTGCCTCCGCTCCCGCCTCCGCCCCATCAGCCACTCCAGCGCCACAGCCCCAGCGTATAAGAGAACCTAGAGACAGAATGAGATCAGAAGATAAAGAAAAAGTAATTACCAAAGCAAACTCAACGGAAAACATGCCTCAACCTAATGGACCAACATCGTTTGGTGAGTACATTTTTTTTCCTACATCACATAACACAACAAATGACATTATGAAAAGACAAAAAAACCATTTATTAAGAAAATTCATCAAGCCAAAGCAAACCATCAATATGTGTTAATAATTTTTGAATAAAATTAAATAAAGGTTATTAAACTAAATGCTCAACCACCTTAAACTTAATGCTTTAGTAAAAAAGAATAATATTTTAAAATTAAGGTTGCTTAGTCTTCTGGGAGGGGTTTGAAGAAAAGAAATCATGTGCAAAAATCTGTCTAACTTACAATCATAGCAGATAGAGTAGACTATAAACGAAGTAAACGAGTAGATCAAGTAGACTTTTGTAAATTTGTTTTGCAAAGATAATGAATTAATTTCACTAATAGTATTAAAAAGTAATTAACAAAATAATTTAAATAGATTTAAAAATATATATCTATAGATACACTTTTTATTAAGATATACCTATAAAAAAATACTACTATATCATATAAAACTACACATAACCAGCAAATAGTTTATATTATATTTTAAAATTTTCTACACATGTCAGCATATTCCATATAATGAAAAGTAAATCATCTATTGAATATTTTATAGTATAAAACTCCCATTTGTGGCTTAGATAAATATTCAAAGAAAACTATGTACTAAACTACTAAACCAATTAAGTTTAAGTTTAAACAATATTCTCATTATTAAGTTTATTTTATTATCTGTCACAGGTAATATTAATAGGAGTTTATCACTCTTTTCTATAAATTTGATGAAATTACTACTTGGATAATATAGATCACTCTCATGTCTCTGTAATACATTTCTGGCACTATATAATAAGCCACTTATATATTACATACCTTACTTCGAAATTACTAAATTTAATTTAAAGTATTTGTAAATTGGTATAATTTAGACGATCACCAGAAATATTTGGAAGACCCTAAGCCTAAATAACAAATATAAAAAATAGCTTCAAAGCAATTAACCTGACTATATAAAATGTAGGATACATTATACAAAATATATCATGTATTGATCCAAAATAAATAACTATACTATTATAATCTTTGCAAACATTGTACAAATGTTCTTTTTGCTTACCAAAACCGATAAATGGTCGCCAAATAATGTCTCACACAAAAAATTATATTACTATTATAAACCTTACTCCAAATTAGTTTGGCGTTGTCCAAAATAAAGAAATTGTTCATTTGTTGCTCTGTTAATTCAATAATTTGAAATGAAAACAACACATATTTTCATGTTGTCTTTGATGTTTCTATTTTTCAGCAATTATAAAGCCGTCGTAGCGCAGGGGCATGAGTGTATTGTGACAGTTGTGGGTTTGATCCCCATTGAGGGAAATAAATTATTACTTGTTAACATTTTAATTTCTTCGTTTTGCCACCAAGAAAAGTTCAGCTGTGGAATCCTGTCGCTATGCCTCGAAAAAAATCGGCGGAATGTAGGGTACAGGATACAGAACATTTACAGGAGGTTCTCTCTGCCTACCCTGCTACATGCGAGATACAGCGCGAAGCTGATTTTAATATTAAGACTGATATATATACTATTTGGTTATACTATCAAGTTTAATTAATTTCATATAAAAATAAACAAGTGATATATGTTTGGGAACCCCCATATATTGTGGTATTTAAAAAAATCTTGTTAGCTTTTTTAGTCCGGCAAAAAATACCAACTCTTGACATAAAATATTGGTAATATCTATTTATCCACAATATAAAGTAATTAGTATGAAGTGAATTTTAAAGCCGTCCATATAAGTTTTATGGCAGTCAATAATAATTAAAAATGGATTTATTTACTAATATTTTAGGAAACACTATTTGGTGACCATTTATCTATTTTATTAAACATTTAAAAATTTATTGGTAGTAAAATAGGTACATTTTCAGGCGGTGTTTAAACACAGGACTTTGTAAATCCACTTTGTTCTGCTAAGAGGATATTATTCCACAGCAGCAAATATTAATATATATTTATCTTTTTCACCTAAAATCAATATGAATAAATATAATCTATCTCTATTTATATACTGGAAAAAGTTATGTAATATGCTTTAAACACAAAATATTATTAATCACTACCCAAATTTTTTGTACTTATGGCTGTTGATCAAATTATTAGCTGATTAATGAATACTATAGCTACTTTATTAAACAACACTATTGAACTATAGGCCTGAATGACCAGCCACCGATCAAACAGCCTATCAGACTTGGACCTAGAAATATTACGTTTTAAATTTAGTAATAATGGCAATATTGAATTTAGAAATATTTTATTTGTCTACGAAATAACTAAAGTTGGGCGTTATAACAAACAGCAGATAATATAATTCATTATAAATTTCTAATGTTCTAATCATTATTTATTTTCAACATCGATCGGAAATATTTAGTAGTTATTCGGTTTAATAAAATAATGATGGCGAACTTCACATCGTATAACCTCGCACAAATGTGAGCTTTAACTCAAGGGCAGAAAGGCCAAATATTACTTATATTAAAATATAGCTAATAACGAAAATGATATTTTTTTATTTGCTATTAGTCTGAACTTCGTTCATTTGGTCATTGTATTATATTTACGTTGAAAATAATATATATTACAGCAGTTTAAAATATAATATAATGAATAATATAATATAATTATAAAAATATAACACTAACGCCCAACACTAGAGAAATAACTGCAGTCGAGGGTTATAATTATACAACTATAGAGATCACTTCTTCATTCTGTTATTTATGAAAAAAATAAATCAAAGGGGATAAAGAATATTCACTATTGAATGTGTATGTGATTACTATCACAACTGTTTTTGTATTAGGCATTTATTTAAAATCATATTTTATTATATGTTTTAACTGTATAGTTATAATGATTGTGTGTGATAAAAGACGGAACACATTAAACTGATAAAATATCACTTTACTGTAATAGAGGTTTTATGATTTATCTAAACACTTGTAAATAACATTTTTCATCCTCATAATATTCACCATTTAATACACGCTCGTACTAAAACAATGTATTTTTCTAAATACTATGAAGTTTTTTAGTTAATAATAATATTTATCAGTTTTAATTTTACTATATTCTGCGCTACGTTATTTTTTTTTTTCAACATAACTACTGACTTATACTTACGGCAACACTGACAAATCCATAGACAAACTGTATGGATAGTCGTGTAGATTATTTTAACATCGACAAAGTACATAAAAAATAATATACTAAATATATACATTTAATGATGTATTAAAAAACTTTATTTATTTGTGTATTTTATATACTTTTCTGTTTTAAACATATTTTTTTCGTAGTATGAAAACTTTAAAATATATATATGGAATGAATGCAAAACCTTATTTCTTTTAAAATAACCTTTTTTATTTTATCTAACAGCTAGTTAAAGTGTAAATTAAAATATGTAAAACGAATTATGGAAATTACTTTAAAAAAAAAATAGTCGATTCGGTACTTGCGCACATCACTAGTTGCATTAGGTCGCCTGTCCGCATGGAACGATCCAACATGGCGGCTTTTACTTCACAGTCACTCTGAGCATGGCTGCGTTTTAAATAATTTTATCTTTATTACTCGCAACCTTTTTTACAAGTTAAAGATAATTTAGCATTTTTAGATAATTTTTTATGTAAGTTTTTAAAAATAAGTAAAGTGATAGTAGTGAAACAAGTGTTAAAATTCATTCTAGATCCTTGAGTGACCTTTTGAATAGACTTTCTTTTACCATATTGCTGCGTCGACGTAACTATCTGGGCCTTTCGGAGTTTTGTTCTAAATTTACGGATTTGCAACCTGTGATATAATCAAGCTATCAGTGCCACATATTTTTTATTTAGTCTAATAATCGCAGGTACAGTGTAGATAGAACTCCCACGTGGAAATACCTCACGTCTCTATTTATAGATTTCGATCTTGGTTCATAAAAAGTGATAGATGACATTAAAAATGTACAAAAAGTCACAATATATATATCAAGATCCGTATAAATCAACATGTTATAAATCTTATGCTATTTAATATCGCTGCACTTTGCGTTCGATACTGTGAGTTTATAGATAGAACTGCCATTTTGCATATTATAGTAATTTCATATTATGCACTTAAATACGTAATAAATTTAGTTACCTAATCAATTAAATGAAGTTTAAATCAGTATCTTAATACGCAGCTCTTATCTTGTTAACATTTCTACCTCCGAAATATGTAAATTTCGGTCTCATACTATGAGACTTGTATAAATGTATATGTATGAATACATTATAATTGCTGGTGACTGATACTTGCAATATGTATTTAGAACAGTGCATTGTGTGTTATAAAAGCTATGTTTGCTCAAGTTTTTCAATAAATAGTAAATTTAAACAGGAACTTAAATAGTGAAAGTAAATGCTTAACCATAAATTAAAAAAATATTTTAGTAACATGGGTGTTATTTCAAATGTATTTATTGTTATTTAAGTTTGATTTTATCTCTCATACTGATATTTATTTTAGGAGTAACATAATTTACTTATTGCTTTTTAAGATTTTACAGTTTGTGTACACATCAGAATATAGTTATTTATAGTTGTTACAAAATTAGTTTAATGGCAATGACTTCTTTGTACTATAATTAATAATCATTAATATTAATGATTTGAAGGACCAAATTACAATGGGAGTTTATTTTTACAGAGATTAGTTCAGTTGATAGTTTACTGGACACTATCAATCCTTCAACTAGTCAAGTAATTAAAAATATTGGTGAAGAATTAAAAGAATTAAAGCAATTGTCAGAAAAACTTGAGACTGAATTACCCAATGTTGACAAGGAACCTGAGGTTGTGATAAACAGAGAGCCAACATTCCCTGTCAAATCTACCCCCACTGCCACTGAACTTTTATCAGCTAGCATCGAAAAGGTTGCTAAAGAGCAATCTGTAAGTGAATTATCAATAAAAAAAGAAGAATCAAGTGCTATTCAAGCTCAAGCTAAACTTACCCAAAGCATAGCTAGTGTAGCAAGAAACCACCCTGAATCTAAAATGAAAGATATTAATCTTAATAATAAGACATCAGGTTTGTAAGCAAAGTTTATTCATTATAAGGTTATCTTTAGCAAAAATATTATAATGTTAAAATTTACTTTCAGCTCCAGATACTGCCAATGGAAACCCCACTGAAGTAACTAAGGTTGAGACTGTTAAAGATGAAGTTACTAAAAATGAAAAAGCAATAAAAAATACAAAAAATAATAATAAGAAGTCAAACAAAATGTCAAACAATGAACTGAACTTAAACAAAACTGAATCATATGAAAACGGTAAAGAAGAGACTGATACAATAAATAAGGAACAAGAAAATAGCCTTTCTCAAGATGAAGACCCTTCAGAAAAAGAAAAGCCTTCTACTGCATCTGCACCTTCTGTGTTTGTCCCCAAGTACAAATATTCTGATGGTTTGTATTTTATTTTACTACAAGTTTGAATTATTATATATTTAGTTATCTAAATTACTTTTGTGATCTTATAAAAATTTCACTTTAAAGACTATATCTATATATTGAAAATTAAAGTTGCAGCCTAAAATCTTAAAAAAAACAAATCAAGCACAAAATTTAAAGGAAAGTTTGCCAAAATAGTGAAAACTACATTTAAATAGATTGAAGCACTTCTGAGACTAGTGTGTACAAATACATAGACAAAATAAAAAAAAAATGTTTTGGGTTCTGTTACATTGCCCCTAATAATAAATTTTCTCATTGGTCTTTCCATATGTAGACCGACAGTCATTTGTCACAATTTCACTACATATATTTATATTTTATTATATTGTTTTGTTTAAAAGAATTAGTCAATGAATTTTTGTTCATATTGGGTTGCAAGTCCCAGGAAATGCGCTATGAGTTCATACCCTGCCACACCACTCAGTGAATTCATAGCTTGCTAAATATTTTTTTCTCCTACAGATCAATGGTCTCCACTGAATAAGTCTGGCAAGAAATATTATGATATTGGACTGTTAATGCAAATTAAAGATGATCCTCTTTCTAAGAATAAACCAAATGCGCCATTACTGGAAATCTGCAATGTTATAAAGGTTTGGAACTACTTTTTGGCTCTGCTTTTATATACTTAACTTATTTAAGTGCAATTGTAATAACTTTTATTTCTTTCCCTCAGTCACCAGTTCAAGAAACAATGACATTCAGTTCTATTTCACGTCCTATGAATGATTCTCTTTTCCCTACTTTCTTGAAGAATTCTGGATCTATCAGAAGTAACACACCAAGGGAACCCAACAAAAAGGAAGGCAGAATTATACCTCCAGGTGGTAAGCAATAATTAGCAGAATCTAAAAAATATATATATTTAATTTTTATGAAACATTATAAATGTAATACTTTTTTAAAATATTAATAACAATTATTTTCGATTAGGCAAAGGGAGTGTGAAATTGACTTCATCCAACAGTTCTCACAAGAATGTTATACATGTATCCTTATCTTTGAGAGAAGATGTGAAATTAAACCAAACAAAAGATGCTTGGAGACCAGCTCGTTTTAAAAAGGATAATCTTACTGAAGAAGAATTTAAAACACAGGTGAATGTTGGCAAAGATCAAATACAAATATTGAAAATTTATGTTTAAGGATTAATCTGAAATATATTAATCTAATTAAATTTTTCAGGATTTATACAAACAATTCCGTGGTATACTAAACAAGTTGACACCTCAAAAATTCGATACATTATTGGATAAAGTAAAATCATTGGAAATCAATACTCAAAGTCGGTTAGAGGGTGTCATTGATTTAGTTTTTGAAAAAGCAATTGATGAGCCAAACTTTTCTGAAGCCTATGCTGCTATGTGCAGTAAACTTTCGATGTTAAAGGTAATAAATTGTAAACAAGTTTAAAAAAGAGAAGTAAAATAACCTTTTTAAATATTTATTAATTTTTAACAAAAAACCAATTTTTATAGGTACCAGCAGACAATGCTCCAGAGCAATGTGTCAATTTTCGAATGTTAATTATCAGCAGATGTCAAAAACAGTTTGTCACCAATAAGGTTGATGAGCAAGTCTTAAAATTAGAAAAAGATATAAATGAATGTACAGATCCTGTAAGTAACACTAACTAAAAAATTTGCTGTAGTTTTTACTAAATGATAAATAATAAGTGACATATATTTTTATAGACTAAAAAGAAAGAGCTGCATCTTATGCTCGAAGAAGAAAATAGGCGTGTCAGAATGAGATCTGTTGGAAATGTCAGATTTATAGGTAAATATATATATGTTTTTGATATTTAAAATATTTGTGTTGTACATTTTTGCCATGCGATTTCGCAAAATCAGTGAAATAAAATGAAATTTGCTCTTTGAACCCATATATAATTAGAGGCAGTCAATAAATGTGAGGCCAGTCGTGGCGCAGCGGCACAAAGTGTGACTGTAAACCGACTGGTTGTGGGTTCGATCCCCACTCGAGGAGATGAAATATTTACTTAAATTTATATTTCCATTTCTTCGCTCTGGTGTCGAGGCTAAAGGCGGCGCTGAGTTCTGCCACTCAACACGCAATGCCTCCAGAATTCGGCAGAAAGTGGGGAACGGAGTGTCTAAAAACACTAGGTTCCCTCTGCCTACCCTGTTGTGTGCGGGATACAGCATGAAGCTGATTTTAATTAGTCAATAAATGTGAAAATGCACCTTGCGAATTACATGGACATTTGCAGCATGCATGACCTTGTGTGATAAACAGGGCTTGTTTCGTGCGAAGGAACATTATGCTGATGCTGTAGCTTTGTTATTGGTTTATTTTAAGCAGCCATATAATTATATCCTTATTTATATTTTCATCTTTATTTGCTTTGCCATCATAATTTTTTTTTATTCACATATTTTATTATTTGTTATTCTAATGTTATGTTAAACATATATCCTATATTTTTCTAACAATAATCCGCATTAATCGTCATAGCGAAATTTTAAGTTAGAGACAAAAATGTTTGCATATGTTACCCACAATCGGCTTGCGTTCTTTTTCTTGAACTTAAACTACATATTCTTTTTTTTTTGTATATGTGTTTTCGTTTCATTAGTCATATAACAATTAACTATTATTCAAAAAGAATATTGGCCTTGACTTGTAAGTTTTCAAATTTGTATTCATGTAATCATTTCCAATAAAAATTTAAATAAAATTTTTATTATGACTTTTTTTTTATTTATTTAGCTTTGTTTCTTTACAGTAAGCAAATAAAAGTAGTTAGATTATGACACGTTATATATGTTCTTGTGTATATTATTTGAAGTTTACTGTAAAGACCCTCACCAATATAGAAAGCCTCCCTCCTCCATGTTTTTCAAGATTTGTTTGTTTTGGGCTTTTCTTTTGGCGTCTCCTTTGCTTTTATTTGCATTTTTTCAAGAATAATACATATAATAACAAAAAAAATAAATTCGAAAATGAATTGAATTGGTAATGCCATGGAAATTGGATATTAAAAAAAATCTTATGTATATATAATTTTGTTTCTAACATGTAACTTACAGAAATTCACAATTTTAAATCATTAAATAATATTTTTTCAAGTTGTGTATAATACATAAATTTTATATGTGATCAGTGTATTTATAAAAAGAATTGTAGCTGCAAGCGAATTTGTCTTACAAACTACTATTATACTACTGTTTGTTATATGCGAAAAACAAATATTATGTAAAAATGATGCAAGAAATAAATTATGTATAATTACTTTCAGGTGAGCTGTATAAATTAAAGATGCTGACATCGAAAATTATGGTGTATTGTATGACATACTTAATAGATAAGCTAGAAGAAGAAAAATTGGAATGTCTTTGCAAATTGCTTACTACTATTGGCGAGCAGGTCGAAAGTGAAGTGAAAGAGCAACTCGAAAATGTGTTTAAGAAAATGCAAGAGATTGTGGATCGCAAATCAAACAAAATCAGTAGTAGAGTTCGTTTCATGATCCAAGATGTCATTGAACTCAAGAAAAGAAAATGGGTGGCTAAAAATGTTGTAGATTCCCAACCTAAAATGATGGACCAGATTCAAAAAGAAGCTGAACAACATCAAAGACATATTGAGGTAATATTATTATATATTACATAATTTATATAATTATATTTCAAAGAGCATGATTAATAATTTTTTCTTTTTTTTTATTAAATGTACATAGTTGATGAATGCGTCGCCAATGGGCGGTGGAGGTTTCCGACGTGAGGATGGTGGTCGCGGCAAGCGTGGAGGTGAGAGACGCCAGGGTTCGAACTCCTTTATGGACAACCAGTGGAAGACCTCGCGCAGTAATTATGTTGTTGACACTTCGAAATTAAAGGCTGTCACACAAAAGGTAAAAATTGTTTTATTTATATAATTTTGATTACTATACAATTATGAAATGTGTGTAAATCATTTGTTATAATACAGCTATTATATTAATAAATTATCAATATTGGTTCACTTAACGTCTTAAGCAAGTGTAGATCTAAAATACATTATAGATTATACTTAGATTTAACTTTTTATTAATGCAAATTTGATTTAAGAGATGAAAGATACATTCATTTTTATTTGTCATTAGTCCCTTATCATGTGACAACAAACTGAGAAGTCACTTTTGTTCATAAATATCATTGCTGTCAAAGGTTATTTTAGTGGCAAATTTTTATCTTGTATATTGTGAAGTCTGGAAACATGAAAGTTAATGTAAACTATTTATAATAAGCTCATATATTTTGTAAAATTAATCTTTTTATTTCCAGAGTCTTAGTAACATTAAATTGGCCCCAACAAACTTTGCCTGGAATCAAGGTTCGGGTACAAAGACTCCAGCTCAAATAAGCAGCAACTCAATGATTAGTATTTCCAAAAATATGTATAGTGTGCTTGAAAATGTTCAAGCTGATCCTACATCTCTCAGAGGTAAGTTTATTTTATTTATTTTATTTACTTTGATAATATTACATAGTTATACAATATCATTAGATCTTTTTCATCTTTGGCTTTGTTAGTTTTATATTTCATTTGGTGTTATAGTTGTTTTAGGTTTGAACTTAATTTATTTATCTTATTACTTAAATTGTGATTAAGTAGATTTTTGTATAAAAATATATTTCGTGTATATATTATTATGTTAGTGTATCAGTAATGGTAATGTTCATAACTTCATTGTAATTCAATTTTAGCAAACAAGGATCTAACACCAAGTTATCAACATTCAAAGTCGATTGAGAGATCGACATTCAATTCCAGAGGTGATTTCAGTGAGTTATATAATTATTAATAGCTTAAAAGTAGACTTCAATTTCTACTGCAATAAAAAAGTGATGAGAAAACTAAAAATAAATGTCTCATTATGCTCTTCTTGCATAAAACAGGTTTGCCAAAGAACTTAGTGATTAAACATTCCTTTGTCTTTTTTGAATATGAAGAATGTTTAAAACAAACTTATGATTGCCAAATTCAAAACAAAAAAGATCTATCTTATCTAAAGTAAGAAATATTCTTTATATAAAACATATTAAAACAATAAATATAATTTAATTGCACAGATAGTGGTAGTGGAAGTCGCTCAGGTTCTATGGGACAGACGCGCTCCAACTCAAGTAGCAGAAGTTCGAATGCTACCCCGGCACCTGCCCCTGAACCAGTGCCCTCTGCACCTGTGGCTCAAGAGCCTCTCCCTGAGGCCAAGAAGAAAGCTGTCAAAATCATCATCATGGACATTATTGTTAATCCTAATGATGAAGAATTGGTCACGGAAGTCAAACAAACCTTCCCTGCTCAGTACCACGCAGCGGTGGTCACTGAAGTACTTAATGTTGCACTTGAAAAGTAAGTTTTTAGCTACCACATTATAAATATTATTTTATAATACATTTCTTAACATTAAACACTACCTTCATCCATACAGGTCAGCAAAGGAAACTATGGCAATTGCGAAAGCACTTCACCACCTTGTTTCAACTGGGACAATATCATCTGACAATTTATTGGCAGGATTAAATGAAATCTTGGAGTTTGCACCAGATCTATATATAGATATTCCTATGTTATATGATTACTTAGGAAAGTTTATATCACCTCATATTGAAAAGAGGGTATGATACAAATTTATAGATTTTTTAAAATTAAACTAATGATAATTACCAATTTACTTAAAATGTTGTTTCCTTTTCAGCATATCACATTTGTACAGATATTTAGGTTGTGTGAACAAATTGTCAAAGCAAATCATGGGCATATGCTCCTAAAAGCCATTATTAAAGAATTGAAAGAAAGCATGGGACCTTTCTTTGTTAAAACAAAGTGGCAGGAATCCAACTTGGAATTCAAACAATGGATGGATGAAGAACAGGTAAGTTTGTGAAATAAATAAAAATATATAACATTAATTGTAAATACCAAAGATAGAATCTTCAAAACATAATAATATTACAGGTTCCCAAGTGGATAGAAGACAATAAATTAGAATTTATGGAGGGGGGTGACGCCATCGAAGACACGAAAAAGATTATGACCCCGAGTGAAACACAAAGCAAACTACTCCAACTCATGAATGCTGATGAGAGCTGTGACTGTATCCGAGGATGGGTGCAGGTAGGTCTTTGTCTAATGAATGATAAGAACAAATATAAATACTTAACTACAATTATTAATATTGAAATGTAACATAATTATGGCATAACTAATTAACAAAAGAGCCCTTTGTTAATTAGTTATAGGTACAGTGGCATAGCATGTTTGAATTTTTTGGGTCAAATGACAACTTGTGCAGCTTCCCCACACTTATACCACTAGACCTTTAGGCTACTTTACTTTGGTAGTTAATAATGATAATTAAAAACCGACCTACATTGAAACAAATTTATTAATGCAAACAGGATAACCTCGGCGCATCGTCAAACGAGGACTGGTTCATGCGTGCACATATTCAAGCGATATGTGAACACGCGCTCTACGGCAACGACGGTCGCGATGTGCTGCACTTCAGCCACGACCGTATGAATAAATATTCGTCGCTTATCAACGAGTTCGGCGAGACCCGCGAGCAGCGTGAGGCCAGCTGCCTCTTCGGCATACAGCAGCTAATACATAGACTGGAACATCCACAAGGTATATATTTATAAATTGTCATTAGAAATAAATCGTTGTGTATTTTACAGGCCAAACTTGTGTAATAATTTTAAATAATTCCCTTATTAAGATGGTAATTACAATTAAGAAAATTATGATCAGCAAGTCAAGTTAGTATAGTAACTTATTCATGCCTGGATGTGTATATTTAAAGGCTAGCGCGATATAAATAATTCACTACATTTTTATTAAAAAAAAAATTAAGATTTATTCCATATTGTTTCAGGATTAACACTAGATATATTCCAATACTTACATGAACAATATATAATTAGTGTTGAAGGATTCATAGCATGGGAAGTATCTGAAAAGGAACCCGAGGGAAAAGGTATTTATTTCTTCTATTATAGCTTATTAGTGTTATTGTATTTTTTTAGCTTATTAGTTTCAGGCGAACCTTCAGCCGCAGCTCTGCAAATTGTGGTCAACGTATACGTAATTAAATTGTTTATATATCTAATACGATATTCAAAACTTAGCTTCACGATGTGTCCCTAGAGAGAACGGAGTGCCAAAAGCTTCTGGTCTCTACATACCCCATTATTTAGAATTTTTTTTTATATGGTTAATAATAAATACCTCGTAAACGGTACATTTTCGAAAATGTCAGCAATTTCTACTGATTGTTTCAGTTTACCTTCAGTCATCCTGTATATTAAAAAAATCGGTTTTAGTTTCTGGTGAAACAGACCGAAACCGAAGATTCGATGTCGTCTGAAAACCTTATTTCGCTCGAACTCTAGCATAACTATCAATTAATTAAGCACGTTCTGTGTTTGTTTGCTCGCAGCCGTAATGCTAAAGGCGCTGACGTCGTTCTTCACGAACATCAAGGAAGCGGACAACGAGGAGTCCTGCAGTGAAGACTGACACGTCGCAGAGGCTGTGCGTGCCGCGGCGGTGGTGCGCGCCGCTGACTGTACCTCCACATTTAACGACCACGAATCCCTCCCCCTCCTATATATTTTTATATATTAGAATACTAACCTACCTGTCTTCACAACTTTTCTTCGACTTGTTGAAGCCTCCGAAGCGGCTTTTCTCGCTATATATTTCCCTCGGACACTCTTAGATTATATTTGAATGCTTAACGTAACGAGCTAGATAATGTTGTATTATATTTGTTATGGTATAGATATTTATCGGAGTTCACATTTTATTTGCTTCGATGTGATGTTATCGATTGGTGCGTTGAAATAATTGAACGTGATCGAACAATATCTTGATTCGGGAATAGTGGGAATTTTTTAGGTTTTCTATTGTTATAAATTACAAAAAAAAAACTGTCGATTCTTCGAGTCGGAACGGGCACACAGACATATGATTACATATGAAGGCCGATCGAAGGGATGCAGTAATAGTAATCATTGTAATATTGATATACAGTTGCGAGTACTGCGCCAGAGTCCCTTGCCGGAGGTCGGTCTGCCCGCGGCGTGCCCGCGCCGATTCGACGCCTCGTCAACATCTCACTGGTTCAAGATACTACCATCCCCATTGTTCGAGTCCGCTTGCAGTTCCTCAACGTGATGGAATCTGTTTTTGATTATTTGATATATTCGCTATTAGGTTGTACATGTATTGCTATATTATATTGTTATATATATTTCCGATATGGTGATTTTTATACATGCGACTGCGAAAAAATCATAGTTATATTTACACGAAAAATGTCTATATAAACGTGGACTGTACAATTTATACTCGTTATCGGTTATGAAAATCGCTCCGTGCAGCGGTTCAAGTAATATTATACTAAAATCTAAATAATTAAGTTGTAATTTATTTTGGTATAAAGATAAAAGTATGTATGAATTTATTGTTAAAATTATAAGGTCTATGGGCTTCCGGCGTGGTCGGTGGTCTTCATGCTCTTTGTAGGTACAGGCCCGCGTTACGTAGCGACAGTAATTATAACAGCGATCCACGACGATATATTAGATGTTAAACAGATTGCGATAGATCATTTTATATACATATATAAATTATGAACGTTTTCGAGGCTGATATGGCGCGTTGTTGGCCGCCACGCGACGCGCGCTCCGCAGCGGCTCCGTGGCGGCGCCCTAGCTAATTGCAGATGCTGCCGAGCGATACTGCACGGACAATCGACTTCAATGAGAGATGTTGACAGATTTTTATTATATTTAAATATTGTATATCGTTTTGTTTTCATTTTATATAGATATAGACAGCAATTTTTTTAGTAAAGACAAATGTAAAAAATATATTTTAGATTTACACGTTTAATAACCTGTTGCGGTCTTCATTTGGGCTTGCGATGCCTGCAATGGAAACGCGAAACTCGAAACGCTCTCGATCAATTGTGTGACTAGGGTCGTAGGGTTCCACTTAATGCTGAACTGGCAGCAGAGCAGTCCCACTGCGCGCGCTCCCACTCTTCCCACTTTGCACCGAGCTCCCGGACGGACGGCGGCTCATCGAGGGCGTGAGTAACTTAAAACTAGGCTCATCTACATTGAATACGTGAAAAATTTTACAGTAAAATGCGTTTTATTATTATTTTTCGCTTTGTTAAGATTATTTGTTATCACTACTATTTCAGTTTGCACCTCTTGAATAGTAATAATGTTTACTCTTTTCCATTACTGTATTCATTTGACACTATTTGTAATATTTCCATTGTCTCAAATGTGAGGTGATCTGGCGAGTCACGTCCGCACTCCTCCTTCCCCCGCTGCCGAGTTTATTTTCATTATTTTAGTTAAATTGTATTGAAGATTAAATTTAACAATAAATTACGTTTATTTTATATTTCTTTTCGCTTTGTTAAGATTATTTGTTATCATCAGAACTTCTGTTTGCACTTGAATATAGATGAAGTGTTTTACTTCTTTTTAATTACTTTTTTCTTTTAACATTTTATTATAGTTTTAAACATTTTATTTAACACTTTATTGTAATAATCTCAGCTTTTACCATTGTCTCAAATCTATGGTGATCTGGCGAGTCATGCCCGCACCCTTTCCCCTGCTGCTGAGTTTATTTTATTTTAGCTATCCTTGTCAGTTAATATGTATGTTATGTAAATAAACTTTATATGAAGAAATATAATCTTTATTTATTATACTCCTGTTGTTTGTTGTCTTATTAATTATAATACACGTACGAATTAGATTAAAAATGAAAATCATATTGTGTTATTATTTTATTTCTGATATTGCTTTCTGAATTTCAGTGTTGACTAAATGTTTAGCTTTTATAAATGTCGACAACAAAATTGATGTTATAAAGTTGCATTATTTGTTCGAATTCTTCTTTTAGTCTGTCGGCGACATTGCGCCAGTATTTTGTTTTAGTTGCATCATCTTGTATTTGGATGTGTAGATGCTTTAATTCTGTATTTTTTTTAAACATAACGTATTTAAAAAAAGTAATTTTGTAAATATTATCACATATTAAAAAAATATTATAACCTAAAAAAAATATACTATATATATATAAAAAATAGTATAATAATTGTGGGACTTTTATTTTAAGTTCATTTAGAAATTTTTACATATGTGCAATGTTTTATCTCGTACACAAACTTTGCGAACAAATGGTTAATATTAATAACGTTAGGATTTTTTTTATTTTTCTTCTATTTTTATGGACAATATGAATTGACCTAATAATAGGCATCATATAGATGGCAAATGATGAAATGAATCATAACACTATTGTTACTTCGATAATATAACGATACAAGAAAAATATACGTTTTTACATGTCTGTAAATAGTTTGTATACTACACGAACAGAAAAAGTGTATGGCAAAAAAATAATGAAAAGTTAATGAAACGTAACGAAACAAATATTGATGTCGGGCTCAGAAGGACTAATAGAAAAAACAGGATGGAATGGACCCCGAACAGATTTATTTTATTAAGATGAAATAGGGAACATTGACAGTATTCAAAAACACCTAAGTATTGCCAGATAATTTATAAATGAAGAGAATGCGCTACCGAAGAAAAGATTATTTTTGTCATATTCGAGAAAGTAATCGCCTAACCGCTCCGAATTAACGATTAAATAGATTGGTGCTGTTGTTAACAATATATACAAGTATGTATATCGGCTTCCATTCTTACAAAATATATTGTGCCTTATCGATTTCGTAATATATTTAGAGTAACTTTCGAGGTCAGCAAAAGTCAAATCGAAAACATTCAAATTATATACATATTACACATAAAAATGTCATTATGTATATATATATTATTTCAAATAAATGAGTTTATCACATATTTTGTTTTACATTCTTTCTCACAATAAACCTGTAATGATAATAGTAGATTTACATTTAAAATTTTAATTTCTAAAATACCTGTACTGTACATTTGTACAACTGGTAGACGACTGGTGTTATATTCGAATACCCACTATAAGTATATTAGACTATACCGCTAGACTTACTATCACAAACTCCACACGCCACCATGATCAGGGCTTTATGCAGGTCTTTAATATTTATTCGACCCGTGTACACCAAACGTGTTAAATGTGGCATAATTTCTATTACTCGTCGTAACGGAATATGAGGAGATCGCCATTGGTGAATGCTTAATGTTACTATAAAGTAAATTAAATGCGTTATTAAAATAATAAAACATAGACATTAATTTATTAATTTAAACATTAACTACTAACCAAGAGTAGATGCGTAGCGATAGGCTATAAGGCGCACGAAGCAGCTAATATCAGAATCTTGTCGCTGAGCAAAACCCAAGAAAATCCTATGTTGTAAATGAACTTCACGTAACGGCATGCTAGGTGACAAAAATCGCTGGACATGGTCATAGTCACGTATAAGAACTAAAAATATTTGTATTTATACATATACATCAAAATATATTTAAAATCAACGTATATTAGTGTTAATTAGTAAATAAAACCACAATGTGTTTGTTTTTAATGACAAAATATTTCATGTTTAACAACGTTAATAATTAGATACTTCACTTATTTTATTTTCTGTTGAGCAATTAAATAAACAACTTACAAAAAGCCATAAATAAATATAGATCTGGGCAAGCGATAGAGACGCGCCGCCATGCAGTATCAGGGACTTCATGTCCGCCGACTCCTAAGTGAGGACTGGCTCGCTCTGGAGTTTGCTCTTCACGACAGATGAGCTTAAAAATGTATTATTTATTCGCTATATATGAAAAACGTAATATGAGAAACGTAATCTACCATATGTAACGTAAGTAGGTATATTGATTATTTATATTGTAATTTGAAAATTAATTCTTGAACAGTAACTTGTTTTTTATTTAATCTTAATTTAGATAGATATACGGCTAAAAACACTAAAAAGATAATTTCTCCATGATTGTTTCAAACGTTATTTAGGGTACCTGTAGGCGAAAATGGGGGCGTCGGATCACGGGCAACAAAGACAACAAAGCATTGCCGGATCCATCCGCGATGTGCGCGTACTCTAGAGCAAGGACACGAAGATTTCTAAGTTCCCCTAAGCTTCGTAAGAAACACTGCTTAGTGTCCGGTCGTGCCAAATACTGTCCACTCCCTAAAACGCAATAAGTGCTTAAATTAATTATTATTTTACTGTGTACTTTTTATGTATAATCGTAATATATAGATAAACATACCGTCTGCTTATGATAAGGAATTATAGGAAATTTTCCTAAATTATGTAACTTATCTATATAAATGAAACATAACATATATATATAAATAAAGAATTTTTTATGCCATCGTATTCAAGTAATTGTTAGTAGTAATTTTATTTAACTATTAAAAGTAAGAAAAATATGTAATAGTGTAGATGTAATGCAGTTTTAATAAAAGAAAACGTTTAATGACTTTTAATGAATAGATTTTTTCACCCTAGTACTATTCAAATTAGAAATTAAATTTTATTTTTGAGTTTGTTTCTCTACAATGTGAGGAGTCCCTATAATTGCAGCATCCGGAAATATTGCAGTCGCGGTGGAATTTTGTATATTTTTATATTGAAAGTTTGGTAAATTTTTCATCGCTTCATCGACAGTCTCTCTCAGTCGGTCTGCCCCAACGGGCCCTGCTCCCCGGCCTTCCTCTCTACATTCCGATAACAAATCATTCATTTTCTCTTCTTCCATTGGTGTAATACTTAGCGAAGCCCGATCACGGTGTCGCTTCAGCTCGTTTTCTATTCGATTAAGTTTTTCTCTATTAGAATTAGTACGCCAAGGTCGATTAGAATCGTTGGAACGAACATTGGTAACCATAGTTTTCTTTTCCCTGCAAGTGATAAAAAATATGTTGTACGCAGAAATACATAAATAAGTATAAATATTACTTAAATAAAAAAAGTACATCACCTTTTATTTTCCCTTAGCAATTCCTTAAGTTTTTTTTCGTTTTCTTCGAGTAAAGCTCTGTCTGGGATATATGGATTCTCATACATTTCGTTTACAACTTCTTCATCCAACTCCGGGTCGTGGTATTTTTCATGTAATTCACGAACAAGATCATTACACCGTTCGGGCAATTTAATATCAGCTACTTCCAGTCCGTGCAATAATTTTGCGAGTTTACTTTTCTCTTCGTCGGTTGCCATTGTAAATATAACAAGAGTTTAGTACACCATAGCAACCGTTTATGGATCCAACATTTTATTTCCATTGACGTTATGTTTAAAACGCCGTGCTGTTTGCAATAGCGTTAATTTTGGAAGCTGCGATGACTGTATAATGATTAAACAAACCCCCCATATACACCACAAGCATCCCAAGAGATAAAGCGCAGGGTATAAAGAAGCATAATAATTTAATACTTGGATATAAAACAAGTAACGAAGGCCCACAGATAATCATTTTTTTTTATAATTTTAATTTTCTTTTGGAATTTTTTGTCGTTTTGTATACTTTTACAATTTTTTAGTAATATTTATTGCTGTTTTAGTTTTCTAAGTTACATATCTAATACAAAAGAAAAAATAAATGACATTTACTAATAAGGAGGTCTTATAGACAAATAATACGTTTGTGTAAAGTTGTGTACGAGTATATTATGGACCACGTTATTAAATCATATAGACCCGACGTGCCTAAATGGGGACACTTAAAAAGTACCCACGTTAGTTTTATATTTTTGGTTTTATGCAGTTCATGTCTAGAATTGTGCAGATAAACAGTCTATCGTTATATTGTGGCTTAAAAAAGTAAGTTAAATAATAATTATAATTGATTATTACGTGCATTTTGTGGTGCTGTTTCATAAATCAGTAAGTATTTTTAAACAGATTTCTAGATTCATATATGCTTTGATACAAAATATACTCAATTATATAATAAACTATGTAATATAATTACATTTGATTAGTAAAGAAGTGTCGTAACAAGATAAATTCAGCTTTTACTATGCTGTTCCCAATTGGGGCCGATGGGCACATCAGAAGTCTCTTCCAAGCATATAATGGCAGTAGTAAAGAAGCAATTGAAGCTGTATGTATTGAAGGAGAAGACGTCGGAAAGGAAGACTTAATTGCTGTCTCCAGAAGCAAGTGTAGGTACCGACGAAGTATAAGAAGACGATAAGTACGATTTGGCTATAAAAACTGGATGATTATGAGATCAGACGCGGATACTGTTACGCCTATTACTTATACTATGGAAAGACTATAGGAGCCAATTTTATGGAGCCCTTGGGTACTAGGGTAGTTACTTTAGAGAGAGCAGTAACTACTACTCAACAAGCTGATAATTCTTAACCAGCTACGCATTGATTTGAGATTTACCATAGTTTGGTTATCGAGCAGCAGCAGCAGTAAAGGATATGAAAAAGGAAAACCGTGTCGAATTTGATTATTGCTTCGACAAAGTCAACCAAATATCTAACTATTTTCAACACGTTTTAAATAAATATTAGCTGAAATATCAAAAAAGAAAATTTTACAATACAAGTCCATTAAAATTAACGTAATAAAGAAATATTAGCTAAAATGCAAGCAGTAACTAAAATCCTCGCTAATGTACTCCGTGACATCGAGAAAATTTGGATTACAGCTTCTACTCCAATCATGAGCTCGAAACGTATTTAAGAGAGCATTTAAAAAAAATATTAAGGCTAATATTTTAAGCTGATCCGATATCCGTATAGTAAGACTGAAAAATATACTCCAAAAGTGACTCATTTCATCATTTCGACGATTTTTTGATGTAGCATCTTTTTTTAAGTGTTACATCATGCACTTGCATTAAAAGTACATGTAATTCAACGAGTATATCTATTACATTATAGAATATAAAAAAATATGATTTCAAAATATATTACAATTAAATGAATTTTCTGTATTTTCTCAATGAATTGGATTAAGATAAAACAGAAAATTCAAGTGAGATATTCGAATCACAAACAGGACCAAGTACTTAGTTTTTCATTTGAAAGGAGAGTAAATTACTTCACCAGCAGACCTCAGCGTGCTCATGTATATACTACTATACTCCATATAAAATATCAAATCAAACTTGTGATAATAAAACTTTATCAAAAAGGGAAAAAATATAGAAATTTGTAATTAAAAATATTGAAATGTGAATATTTATTTTTCGTTCGATAAAGACAATTAAAGGTCATAATTAAAGTTTTTTTTGTTTAGTTTTATATAATAAATAACCATTTTTAATACTATAGTTTTTAATTGATGGATACTTGAGCTCTGGTTTGAGGGCTAAAATATGTATTAAATATAATAAAAAAAAGTCTTCTAACAGTCTAAAAGCTTATATTTTTACGCAACTTTTGAGACCCACCCACTTAAAATATAAATTGAACGAATTAAAAAAAAACGTCCAAAATCGACGCACCCAATCATACCTACCTACATAGAAAATATAAAAAAAAATATTGGTGACATTTAATAGCGTAATAGAATCAAAAACAATGATTATAAAAATTATGGCTGTTTGTCTGTGTGTTTGTTTACTCTAATCTCAGAAACGGCTTAACCGATTTAATTGCACTTTTTACTATTGTATTTTGGCAAAATTTATTTCGCATTTAGTGTTTGTTTTATTTTAATTTTATTTATGTTCACAATAGAGCATCCAAATATGAATTTTGTATTAAGTATAAATATAGGAAAATGTATAAAATAAATGTCTTAAGTTTAATAAGTCACTTTGAACCAAAATTCTTATATTTTGAAGTATTTTATTGACAACATTCTTAAGTTAGGTGTATATAATGAATCTACTTAAACCAATGTACTTTGTCAATCTTACCTGTAATATAACTATAGTTGACTAGAATAGGATTTTCGTTAGATAGGAAGAAGCGCCACAAAAACAAATATTTTAGAGAACGTGAAGTAAAGCTGGCCAGGTGTTGTATAATCTGAACTCCTTCCAACCTTTTACATCCTAAATTTTCTAATGACACCAACTGCAGGCTATCCTGTAAACTTTTATTACAAAATACATATGAATGTAGACATTGTTTTCAGTATTATCGAAAAAGTATATTTAAATAAATAATTATAATTAATTATGTTTATATACTGACCCTATAAAATTTTGCAAAAGCTTAAAAAATGTTTTCCTTTTAAAATAGTCCAATTGATCGATTTTGATTAACTGGTCTGACACGATAAGACGATCCACTTGTAGTTGTTCAGCTATCGCTTTCTTATTTAAAAAAGTAAAAATGTTTATTTTATAAATGTTTTTTTATAATATGTTTTATGTGTGTTATTAACATTTATTCAGTCGTATAAATAAATAAATATAAATAAATAAGATTAATAGAATTATATACTACTAAGGAATTTACGGCATAATAAAAGTGAGTCTATAGCGGTGTTGCCAGAAGTACCACATTTACTTGTGGCATCCTGAATTCAAGCCCAAATTTAAATGTACAAAATACAAAGGGTGACAGCTCTGATTTTTATGGATTTTTTATGATTTAAATTTTAGTAACTAACTAGTCCTGAGAAATATAAATAAGTATATTTTACTTTTTTGAAGTGTTATTTCACACTTAGGAAGGAAATATACTTTTTTAGTAAACAAATACAAAATTTGAACGTAGCGGGATTCAAACCTGCGCTTATTGGAAACTGTCTACTAAGCCAAAGGTCTGACCAACTAAGCCAAATGATAATTCTTAGTAATTATCTTTGGGTAGCTCAAAGTAAAAATCTCCCTATAGACATGCTGGCAACAAACATAAGTTGTAAAAAGCATATAATAATTTCCTCGCAACCTCGTGAGAGCGGATGAACAGGCCTCGATTTTCTATATTTTTTTAGTAAAAATAAATATCTTGTCTTCTATATGGCATTAGCCTCGGCTTTTATTGCCAGCGTTTGCTTTGCCATAGAAATCATTTAGCATCGTCTTCAACGACCTCAGTGGTTAGTCCAATGGATCTCATGTCCTGTATGATGTCGTATAGTCATCGTTTTCTAAGGCGTAGGGCGGGGATCTCAGTTCATTCACAAACACAGTAAGGCTCTTTCTTCCGACGCAGTTCCCAGACCAGCGCGCAACATAGCCATACCATGTCAGGTGAAACTCTTGGAGCAGTAAACTCCAAGATTATCTTTAATGAGTTGCAATCAGACCGCCTTACACTGTACATTCACCTAAGTACTCGCCGTGACCTCCCGCCATTTGGGCAGCGTCTATTCGATTCAAATTGACATTCAGAGTACTCTCGGGACGGAGACTGAGATCGATTATGCTCTCGAAGAGCTTCTTTAAGCTAATGCCTCTATAACTATCACTGTCTTGAACACATCTCCTTCCCTTGTAAATAGGCTTAACAAAATTATACCATTACTGGAGTGGAAACTTAAGAAATGTAGTAAGCATGAGCATACTAAGAGAACCCCACGATGTTTACGCTTCGATTACAATATCGTTTTTCAAGTTCCAAAGGCAATTACAAGTTCCATCAATAGTTATAATGGTAATTAGACCGAGGTTAGGCGGTGGTTCATAAGGAAGACTGCACGGATGCTGAGTATTCAGCAGCTTCTAGAAGTAAGAACTCAGTCTCTCCTTCACAGAATATATCTACACTATGAGCTCTGGGAATCTCTGACCTAATGTATACCTCTTCTTGGACAGAATGGGGTTGTGATAGTGGATTTGGGGTCGCGTACTCGTATGTGGGCAACAGATATTTGCCAGGGCTAACTTTGCATAAGTATGGGCATCCACTAAACAGAAATAAATAAGTATATACTTTTGTAATGTGTAACCACCATGAAGACTAAACTGCCTTACAGGATAAATTTTTTTAAACAGTTTTTGTGTTTAAGTGTAGTTAGTTTTTTTTATTAAAAAATATTTATGTTCTCCATTAAAAGCTTTGTTTGAAACTGAAATAAATGAATGAGAAATAAAAACGACTGATTATTTTTATTTTTTTCTGTTCCACTTTTAATCGACCGGATTCTATTTTTTCACTTAAAACTTTTAAAAATGCTTAAACTAAATTTTTTGTAACTATATTCAATGTGCAGACATTGAATATATTTACAAAACATAATTTGGTAAGGGTTTATAAAAAATATTATTATAACGAACAATATATAATTTTTGTCTGTCTTTTTCTAGTACATAACGTCTAATTGATTTTGGAGACAGGCACATCTCATGGATTGCCAACCATGAGCAATAAGTTAGTATTGCTAAAGGTCGTTCATTGTGATAGGCATTATGCGTAGATTTATACAAAATTTTCGTTCTTAAAATCTAATGCCGAACTATAGGTACATATCGACTAGCTATTACAAATATTTCAATGGCACTTCAGTAAAAGTTGTTTAAATAGTATCAAAGAATAATAGTTACTTAACTGCATGTGCATTTTTCTGTTGACGAACAAAAATCAAAGATTTGGAACATCTGATGTAAATCAGATAAGATGGCATGCATAAAAAATCTATTTATGCAAGATTATTAGGTATTATGAATATTTTTTGCCTCATAACTATACAATGATGTCAATAGAGAGTACCAGCATATATTAAAAGCAATTATTTTTAGGCCCAATTTTTGATCATAATTGTTGGTAAACGGTGCGGACGGCAACCAGTGATACCTATTTCCATCTTTCGAGTGAATATGATGGTGACAAAATTTGATTGTCTGATTTAAGAATACCTTCAATGAAGTTCCAATCGATGTATGCAGTTCCTTCATATAAACAGAAGGTGATAATTTCAAAGCCGTATTAGCCAACCATAAATGACTTCCAAGGCGTGATGGCATTTTTAAATTAGGATATTGATAAGTGAATAAAACTTGTTCACAATGTAGATCACCGAGAAAATAGCGCTGGACGTCGTGAATAGACCAATATTTTGTCTGTGTAGATCTGCAAGAATACATAATACAAGTTAACCTATCTCCTACTCGACGTCGTGGGTAATTGAGTACGGCTTCTGCCGGCCCTTCTGTAATATTTCCTCGCTTTTAAACATTGGTGTTTGTGGTATCTATTTGGCACACCACTATTATAGATAGTAAAAGTACGAAGTATGGAATATAATTATAAATATATATTTTTTTTCTATCTTAACGTTACATAAATAACAAATAAGTAAAATAATACTTTAGTACGTCATCTTCTTGAAGCAAGTCATTCGCACTTTCGACGTAATACAGCCAAATGTGAGGGTTTCTAGTCCAGTCTTCCAATGAAAGAGGCCAAACGCTTCGCTTGTTTTTATTTGGCGGAGAAAACCAAACTATATCTTCTAAATGGCCTTCAATCTTTATACATTTACAAGTGTCTAAAAAAATATTTTTTTAGTTTAAAATGTGTTATTTTGAAAATTATACTTTGTACTTAAAGAACTAGTTAATAAAAAATAAAGTAAAATATTTTAAAAATTTGGTATTTTCTACCTTCAATACTCATGATTTTCTTTAATTGAAATAATAATTTACTTTGAATAAACTAATTAATATTATGTAAACTATTATGTAAACAACGTTTATAAAAAGAGTGAACAAATGTCAAAATATTTTATCACAGATTAATTATAATAATTAAACAGATACCTTTTCAATTGTAGTTATAAGTTAAATATTGGGTACGGTAAAAATACATTTCACAGCTTTATGTGAGTACGTACATTCGGGTCTATCGTGATCCAAGAAAATATAATAAAAAAATACAAACCTATTATATGAATTTATCAGTAAAAACTATTTTAGAGAAATTTTATATAAAAAATGTGTTTAAATTTGCCCTAAACAATGATGAATTGTAAGTATATTGATTTTTGGAGTATTCTTTTTATGAAATTTATAACCGCATCGTAGATTGGATTTATCGACCTAACTTAAAAAAAATGTCACAGACTTATTTACTTTATTAAATATTATATTATATACTACTAGGTCCAAACAAAAGCCAGTGGTTAAAGGACACTTAACGAAGGTACTTAAGAAATTCCAAGTAGAATCGGCATTGCCGACTACCCAAGGAGGTTGTAGTAAATTAACACTGGCATCACGTAAACTTCAAATCTTTTGATCTCTGTGACGTTACAGCATGGGCGTATCTAGAGATATTTTCTGGGCGAGAGCCTGGACTTTGGTATGAATAGATATGTTCGTGTAAATGTTGGTAATTTTACCTTTCGAGGCAATTTTTTTGATAGTAAAATTCCTGGAGTGGGCACCAAATTACAACTGGGGTGGCACGGACCTATGTCTATGCATTTCATGAAACTTTTTGCATTAACCTAAGATGCAATCTTATGCAAATTCTCATAGTACCTTCTCCTATGGAATCGATCTTATTTTGCTACTTACATATACGTATACGGTATGGTATATGGATGTGTCGTATACTATATTCGTTGAATTTTTTATTTCATAGCAATAAAAGGCAGAAAGCTAAGCTTACTAAAAAAATTAAAAGTTTGCTAAAAATTTGGACTTTGTTTCATATAACTGCCATGTTGAATAAAACTGCGTTTACCAAATATAGTGATTTCAGTTAGCATTATTGGCTAATTAAAAGCGATAAACCTCTACCAACATTTAAAAACGGTCACTTATCCGTTGGTGTAAGACCCGGATATGGCATTACTTAAAACAGCACGTTTTTGAGGATGCCCCTAACTCCGGAACCGGTCACTTATTGTCTGAAATATCAACCCTTGTTACGCAATTTGAAATATTTTTAAATGTAAGATTTTTGTATTTTTATATTTTAAGATTTTATTAATTTATATTTTAAAATGTAAAGTATTTAATATAAGTAAGTACCTATTACTAAGATTAAAAATAAAATTAACAAATCGTATCAATTGAGGATTTTGCTTTATTTTAAGTTCTTTACGTATAAAATGAAAAAAATACTGTAAATATTGTATTTTCGCGATATTGTATTTTCTTTTATCTCTTGCAGAGATGCTAAAACAATAAAGAAGAAATCTTTTTAATATATTTAAAAATATGTATATTAAAATGTGTGTTTCAACTTTTTTAGTTAAATTTTCATAATGTAATGTTAAACAGGAAATTAAACCAGATTATATCAATTTAGTTTTATAATTAATTGGATTTTTAAAGTTAAGAAAATTTTGTATTCTTAAAATCCCATAAATTTCAATATTTAAATTGTTCTCTCGCCTTACAATTGTTGTAATGTGTTTCAATTTTTAATAAAAAAGTTTTACTATTTTTAATAAAAAACAATATAATTGGCATTTTGATATATTTGAAAAAATATACAAAGAATTGTTATAGTTATGTTCACTGTACAGTTTAAACAATTAACATTCTAATAAATGCGTTACATAAAAGTGATTAATAAATCATTTTGAAAAGTAATTATAATATATAATTAAGATTTTGGAATTATAAGATATAATATATATTATAGATAGATGCCAAGACACTGTAAAACATAACCCGTATATAAAGTTTAAGTTAAATGTAATTCTTCAAGTAAGCATCTAAGACAAATATTATTATAGTATATAAATATACTATTGTATATATATATAAATATATATACAATGTTTTGGGAATAATCAGTTTAGATTGATATTACTTTAGTCTCTTATCAGACGTGAGCACGACATCAATAGTTATTAATAATACTTTTATTTATAAAAATTTAAGTTCACATCTTACACTCCAAATGGGCATTCGAAACTTAAATTTTCATAAATAATTGCACATAGCTACAGCGGTACACGTAAAAGTCGTTGATTCTAAATTCTACATTATATTATACAAATACCAGTGGAAAGTTGAAATTTAACTCACATCATGGCGGTGCACAGATCACAACGCATTTGCCACTTTACCAGAATATTGTTCGACCACAAGTTATTCTTAAATATGATATACATTTAAGTATGCTGTAGTTGCCTCTACATTCAATGGAAATATACAATATTGGTTAAAAAAGATTATTGCCACCTATTTATCTATTTACTTAGAAATGTACTCTTGTTTATATTTGATAAAACTAACTTAGGTTCTGGTATTCTGTATAAGCATAAAGAAATATTGCTATATTTTATTGTTCTATATATATATATATAATGTATCAAATAAACTGAGGCTGTTTTATTACGATTATACAACCCATGTATTTTATATCGCACGAGATATTCGACGACGCGCTATATAAATGTTGTATTCCTGATGATAAGCTGAACATGAGTCAAGACTGAACTGAACATGGCGTAACATATTTTGGACGCAATTTTATTGTCAAAGTCTGAAAACAACTCAGTCTTAGTAGTTGAAGGAATAATGGATGGATTTCTTTCCGAAACTGTATTTATGATTTTTTTTTATTTTGTTATTACAATTTGTTCTATTCATAAGATAAAAAATAATAATAAACACACGACACGAGTCAAGTAGTTTAACGAAACTATTCTACTATACAAATTAGCTGTTGTAAATAATTAATTTTATAGTTTAAATTTTTTTATCTTTGATTAGAACAAAATGTAGAAAGCTATTTTAAAACGTACTAAAAAAATTTCGCTTACTTTAATCAGTCTGTCTTTTCAGATTATTATAAATATTTTTACTATAAATCAGTAACAAACAAGAGTAGACTCGGAGTATATTTGAAGCATTTTTATTTTTCCCAAATAATTTACGCCTAATACATATATTCCATATGAAGGTACTAAGATTACGAAAAAAATAATTAAAATGCAACGTAGTATTGTTGGATTATTAAAATTCCTATTTCCAAATGTTTTGTTTTTTTTTCTAATTAACACTATCACAACATATTTAAGTAAAATCAATCTACAACGTACGTATAAATAAAAAAAAAAAGTTTCCTTTTTAAATTTGCAAATGTACCTACAACAGCTCAAATCTTCTTATTGTTATATCTTATGGGCATTATTGACTTACACTTTTATAACCCAATTATATAGTAAACGTTGCGGTATAACATTTTAAATAGTAAAACCTGCCCTACATTTAATAGACGTATAAAGGTGAAAAAAATTTTTTAGTAGGACGGCTTGATAAATTATCGCATTACAGGATGTGGCCATACATTATGAAAAGAAAAAAAATATAGAAACCCGATTAACCGGACTAGTTGTTGTGCTTCAGCATTCGGATAAACATATAGTGTATGTATATTTTAAAATAATTAGTTACATTAAAAATGCTCCTCATTTTTTTTTAGTTTCGTCTTTTAATAAAAAATCTGGTATTTGGATTGGTAATCCGGATATATATTGAATCCGCTTAACTGAGGGCCAGATAATCGAGTGTTCATAGTATGCTTATTTAATTTTTTTGCAGTTTTGCAAATATCTAGAGAAAGGTATATAAATGTGTCAAATGAAATTGGACAAAATCACAGCCTATCCAAAATAACTACAGCACATGTCATGCGGTTGAGATCAGGTGTGTTTAATTTTTTATATAAGTATATATATTTTTCAATTTATCTTTTCGTCCAGCGATCACTTTTAAAAATTATAAAAATTTCCAAATTTCAGTAGTCACAATAATTTTGACAACTTGTCATCATTCATTAAAATTTTATTCTAAACTGTATACTCGCTAATGTTTTACTGTATTATGTTATTATAAAAATAATAAAAAAAAACCGATTCATTAAAATAATAATGAGTTCACTATACAAATCCATTTCTATATGAGAACATTTCATAACTATGGCACAAATTAGGAATATTCGTACTTTTACATAAATAGTATTCCATAAAAGAATACCGTATAGATCCTCGGCCAGGACTTTTTCTGGTCTATAGAAAAAGGTACAAACATCTGTTTCTCTCATGCCTCTCTTTACAAAACAAAAAATCTTGTAAAGTGTGGAACAGGTCACTATTTGACAGATGATGCTTTCATCAATTGTCATGTTGCCATGTCATCAAAGTCAAAGTCGAACAAATAAATATATTTGTCGGTATTGTAGCTGCACGTTCATTAAATTAGGAACATAATATATAATTGCCAAAATTTCAACTAATTTAAATAAATACATTTTGCAAAGTCCATTTGTAACATTTTTATTTTTTTTCTTTTTAAATTAGCACCAATTCGTCTACATTGCCAATTTCATTGAATTAAAAGTTTAATTACATTAAAGAGTCTAAAATTATGATATTTTTTGTATACATACACCTTTAAAGTTCAAATGTTTTCAATTTTCAAAGGTATCCCTTGTTACAACTGGACCTGCAAAAGTTTCCTTAGTATACCACTTCATAATAGCACCGCCATACACCATCCAAGTCTCTTTCTCAGCTTAACTAACTCTCTCAAACCATTGGTCACTATATAACACATTACAAAGAACTCAGTTCCACAAAAGTGCATAAAACAAAACTAACAGTCTACTTTTAGAGTTCCAGTCAGATAAGATCTCACGAGTTATTCGTCTACATCCAGAGAGCGTTTAAAATGTCACTACATAGAAACACTACGATACGCAATCGGAGGCTATACACTGCTGCTATAACGCGATACTCTCAGCGGCAGTCGTGGCGGTCGCGGTGGCGGTCGGGGCACAGCCGGCGCGCCACGCCGCACAGCGCCAGCGACAGCCCGAGCCGGCCTCAAGCGGTCGGCTGCACGGTGGGTTGCACGGCGGGCTGCACGGCGGGGTGCGAGCTCAGGTGCGTGGAGTCGCTGCGGCGTGGCGGCGCGGGCGGCGGCCGCTTCTTGATGGGCTTCGGCTCCTCACGGCGTGGCGGGGCCTCGCGTCCGTATACATTCTCATAAAAGGGGTCCTCCGCACCCGCGGCTCCTGAACCCGTCCCGTAGTGCTCCTGCACCCACATGGACACGCTCGTCTCCTTGTAGTCGTCTGACAGTGGGTACTCTCTGAACCCGAGCACCTCGTGTGGCGTCGTCGCGGGCTCAAGTTTGCACTTCTGCGCCACTTGCCATTTCTTCCTCATCACCCTTTGCAAGTCTTTGAGGAATTCTTTGGGTGGGTTGCTGTTTGAGTCTGCAAGTTTCTTTGGAGATGATAATCGAGTGCTTTCGTTACGCTTCGGTGGCGGTGGCTTGCGGGGTGACGGAGGCGCATCTGCTAAATTAAATGAAATTTTCTTATTTTTCTTCTCAGTGTTGGTCGGAAGTTCGTCCGCGAAATTGACCCTCTTCATTGAGCTGGTGCGTTCTTTCGTTCGCACTTCTGCTTCCGTTGTCTTCTTTTGAATTGACGGACTACCATTGCTAAGTTTTTTTGTTTGTAGCTCTACTAGACAAGCGCCATACGCCACGTTCTGCTGCCCATAGATGCTCTTATCGGAATGTAAAGAAGACGTTTTGGAAGCTTCCGAACTAACGCTATCGAGAGAGGGCTGCCGTGGAAAAACTCGATTAGGATCAGAAATGCGATTGCTGTTTCTTTGCCCAGCGCGGGCAGTTTGCTCAATCTGTTGAGCCGTGAGTTGGCTGACGATGTCCTGTACGCGGCCGGAGTTCGCTTCCATGGCGTGTTCAGGGGGCGGTGGCGGCAGGCTGAGCTGCGATCCCGATATATCCTCGACGGGATCGAGCGGGGGCGGCGGCGGCAGGGAGTCCAGACTCAACGTAGAACTGAACATCCCATCCGTGACGTCAGCGTCAGGAGGAGGTGGCAGCGGCAACTCTTCACTGGCCACTTGTGTTTTGTCAAATATAGTGTATCCGTAAAGGGAGGAAGCAGTGTCGACGCTGCTACGGTACGGGTCGCGGGTTATAGTGTCGTAGTGAGAGTAGGGCGTGGGGGGCTCCTCGTGCCGCACTGGACTGCTGGTAGAGGTGATACTGCCCGTACTGTATATTGCCGTTTCCGAAGACTCTGTAAATTATAAACGGAAAATAAAGTTATAAAGAACATACAGGGCTTATATAAATAAATACGTATTAATGAACATTTTTTTTATGAAATATTTACTACCAAATTAATGTAAGAAATTTTTAAAATTATTTAAAAGCTAAATGTCACTTGGCACCATGCTTCACAAACATAAAAAAAAAATATATAAAGGTAATTCCAAGATTAAATATTTTATGTAGCTAGTTGGTACTAGTAAATAAAATAAAAACATCAAAATCGATTCATAATTGAAGAAATAATCAGCGAACATGAACAGATACTGTTGAATTAAAAAACTTTTGTTAGAAGTTGATTAAAAATTAATTTTAAGTACAATTACTTATATTGTTATTTTTTTGAGTGAATCAGTACTACTCGTTATAACATTCACAGCACATATATTAACTTTTTCATCTTGCGCCACATCACATCTATAGCTACTTATAAAAATATTGTAACTGATCGCTCCTATCCTACATATGCGATATTCTATTATTAGCGGCACGTATGATTGTAATAAAACTCAAGACATGATAAATCAAAAAAATCTGCTTCACGCTGTATCCCTCACACAGCGTAAGCAAGGGGAGCCTAGTGCTAAAACACACCGTTCTCCACTTTTCGCCAACTTCCGGAGGCATTGCGTGTAGAGTGGCGGAATTCAACGCCGCGCTTTTGCCTTCAGAGAGGCAACGCCAGTACGAAGAAATGAAAATATGTAAGTAAATATTTCATCTCCTCGAGTGGGGATCGAACCCACAACCAATCGATTTTACAGCCACGACTGGCCTCTAAGCATGATATAACTCAAATAATGTTTTTTTATATTTCTGTTTGTCTGTTTGCTTGAGTATTTGTACGCGCTAATCTAAGAAACGGCTTATCCTAGGTACAATTATATTCACTATTATATTTTTTTTATTTTCCCTTAGCAGTGTTTGTTTTATAAAAAATATCAAAATAAATAAAAATGTTATATCAATCTTCAAAAAGTATTTTTTTCGACTACTTTGCTTTAAAATAATTGTTTTATTAAATTGGCTGAAACTTATGTTTTTATGTATTTGATATTGTATTTTCTACTGATAATATTAATAGAACATTAAAGTAATTGGAAAACTAATAATTGAGTATATATTCAAGCAGGGAGAGCCGAAAACGGGTCGCTAGTAACCTATATAAGCAAGTAGTTTAAACACATTAATTTGGGAATATTATGCATTTAAATAACTTTGACTTATTCAATTTGGTAGTAGAAATTTTAATTTCAAATAGAAATTTGAATTATTATAAATTAGATGACTGTGAAGTATAAAAATGTGAACTTAGGTAAAGTAAAAGTACGAATTTGTAAATGAACTAACGGCGAATTTGTGTGTTAAAGTACGAATATGGAGTGAAAAAACCTATAATTAATTTATGATTACATTTATAAAGAATCAAAGATATAAAAAATATTTAAATACCTGTAGTAGTGGAATGGTGTCTTTTGAGCGTGGAGTCGTCCCGCCGTGTCCGTCGGGTAAGAGTGCCCGAGTCCCCGGTGTCTGTATCACCTTCGTTCTCTACCATCTCCTTTAGCTGGCGAGTCATCCAAGTCAATGGAATGTTTGGTTTCATTGAAGGCTTGCGTTTGATTGTACCTGTAGATTATTTTATTATTATTAATTAAATCTTAACGAATAAACATATAACAATATATAAATATGTCTCAATGCCTTTTAATTAACAGCTGGTATCTATAAAATTTATTATTAAATCTGTTACCTTAAATTGAACTAAGTAATTGTTGGTTTTAAAAAATACCCTTATATACTATAATTAAGATTTTTTAAAAGAGTACACTTTAACGTTACGATAAAAAACATACACTCATGTTTGTAATTACATATTTTTATTATAATAGGATGTTTAGAAGAAAATTTTTTTTAAGAATTAAACTTAATACACTACGTTCTTCACGTATTGCCATGTTTTTCGGGGGAACTTAACGTCTTAGTCTTCTTGCCCGAGTGAGAAAATTGTCCCGAGTCTACAAACAGTAAGCTGCTCCACGACGACTTCAGCACTTTGTTTTCATATTTTATTAATAAAATAATATTACAAACCCATAGGAAATTCGCAATCGAAAGCACTCTCCGACGCGGTGCCGCCATCTGACAGGCAACCACTGGAACTAGACGACGAGGCGCGGGAGTGTCTAATGTAAAATTCATTATTTAAATAAAATGAAATAATTGTATAATTAAGACAATAACATATTTATCTTAAGTCAATAACGCCTCAACAAAAATACAAAATTAAATAAAGCAAAATAACCATAAATAAGAACTTAGCACAAAATTCGCATTTGCTATTAGACTATGATTTTGAAAAATAAACAAAAAACCTTCGCTGCAAAGCACTTACATTTAATACAATTAAATATCTATATAATAATAGCTAAGATCTATATTACATATAATATACATTTAATGTCTCAATATCTGAATCGAAATAATAAATATACTGATATAATATAATGTACGAACCTGCCACTACTGATATCAGAGTTGGCGACACTAGCATTGCTGGAGGCCGGCGCGGGGTTGTTGACCCCTACTGGCGCCGCGCCATTAGTCTTCGTTGGGATCGATGTTATCTGCAACAATATTGTTTATTTTAACTTATACATCACTTATAAAACACCCACAAAAATATCTATCTCTTAACAAAGTGAATTATAGTTTTTTTTTTCGTTTTTTTTTTAAAGTGTTATTCCACATTTAGGAAAGAAGAATACTTATTTAGAAAACGTAAAAAAATGTGAACGTAGCGGGACTCGAACCCGCGTATAGTCGGTTTCCAGGAGGCGCGGGTTCAAGTCCCGCTACATTCAAATGTTTATTTGTTTTCTAAATAAGTATTTTTCTTGAGTAAAGAAATCGTTAGTTTTTATTAGCGATATTTTTATGTAAATCTATATTTAGGTATTAGAAACAATATATACAATACATAAAATTTTCGGAGCTAAACTAAAGATGCTAAATAAAATAGACAACACTATTTTACAAAAAAAAAAAACAAAAAACGTCTAAGATTGATTAGTAGAGTAATGGAAGTAAAAGTGATTACTTACGGAACAAGAGCGCGCGTGGGCCAAGTGATCTAGATCTTCTTGCGTGAGCTCTTCGACTAGCGAACGGTAATTCTCCAAAAGTTGTCTGCCATGCTGTGAATTCATAATTATATGGGTTACTGTATCCATATTAATTTAAAATTAGCTTCACGCTGTATCCACTGCGCACTGCGTGCTGAGTGGCGGAACTCAAATTTTAATTATTTAAAATATTAAAAACAAATACGCAAACAAAAGAAGGCATTTTATAAAAATTATTAAAATCAATATTTTTTATAGACTAGCTAGAAATGTATGTAATTATTAGTTGACAGTCTGGAGGGATTGCATCTACACCAGAGTAAAGAAATGAAAAGGAATCGAACCCACAACCTGTCACGTTTAAAGTCCCACGCTTGTGCCACTTCGCCATAACAGGCCTCATCATGTATTTACTGATGCTCTAATATCTATTATATCTATTATACGAAATCTATTATACGAAAATATTTTATCACATGTATAATGAGGACGACTCAAATATTAGTCCGCAATAATAAGTTACCTAGTTATAAAAAAGTACGAAAAGTTTTGCGAAGTTTGATAACTTTGTTTGAGCTGGTATTCTAAAAAATTGCGATATGTTGTTTCGAGTACTTTCTAAATACAATGATTGTATGGTCTATTACATATTTACTAAACATTTTTAAAGCAATATGGTCATTAATTTAAAAACAGGAGTTTTAAATAAAAAAGTGCCAAGATTTCCAAATTAATTAAAAAGTTACAAAGGAAATCTCACCTTGGCTATCCGCATAGCAGTGACCCATCTCTCGAGAGTGCTCTGGTCGTCCGCACAAAGGAACTTGATGAACTTGACACTCTTCGGCTGCTGGAGTCGCGGGTGCTTAATAGCAAAACAATAATCTGTTGGCGATTTATATTTCTTCTTCCAATTAACGCCTAAATACACTTCGTTCGTGTCGAACGTCGCGAGGCACACCAACTCCTTCAGTGTCTTCACTTTGTCTTTGTCCTTCGGTAAATAGTATAGTCCTAATAGATAAATAGAAAATATAGTTGTGTTAAAATGTAGAAAATTCGCTTGCTCGTGTTGTTTTTGAACGTCTAATGCTAGGGGTGTGGCCACACAATTCGCGTAGCGTTACCGTTTGTAAATTTAAAAACAAAAATCCATTCCGATATTATCTTTTAGGATTACTAACCGGAAGGCCGTAGCACGAAATAATATTTCTTCCATCCTTTCTTGGCATCACTCTTCAAGTAGAGAGGGCCCTCCATTGGCGGTACAGGATGACCGGAAACAGACGGTGCACTCGAAGCTCCACTTTGACCAAAAAAATCTTCTATTATCACATGGCGTGAATGTTCATCTTGCTCACTCGACCAACCTAACGTTATTAAAACATAGTTTATTAATAATACTATACGTTTGAACAAATAAATTTAATTCATATCAAATATTTAAGTCTTATATTATTAACCAAGCTGTATAGCTTCATCATCGTGTAGTAAGGGATGGAACATAACAGATAACGAACTCACCCTAGAATTTTTTGTAACAAAAATTAAAGATGTATGATGATGTATAAAAATGTGTACACAAAAATTATGTTTAAGGTAAAGTCTAGAATATTATATAAAAATATTTTATGACCAACCAGCTAGAAAAACATTCTTTCTAGACACTACCTTAGTGTTGCGCTTAACGATAAAATAATTCATACGGATTTATTTAGACATTTTTAAAAAGATATTAATTTGTCCCATTTTTTATTTATTTTGTTCGTTAATATGGACATACGGCGTTACGGCAATATAGCTTGTATAGTTTACCTCTATCATCTTCGGTGAGAAGGAATTTCTCGGGTGTTTGGAATAGTGACATCTTATCAGGTCTCTCAGCAAATAATATCTTATTCTTCGACTCCCGCGTCCACAGCATCAAATTGTCGACAAGCATTTCATGATCTTCGTACACTCGTTCTAGATTTTATACAATAATTTGTAATGCAAAATAATATGTAATGTAAGTTGAGAAAAATTAAGGAAATATTTATTAATTTAAATTGGAACAATATTTATTAATTATCGTAATTGATATTTATAATTATATATTATAAATAATTAACAGTAAACAAATAAATTTTTAAAGCGCAGATAAAATAAATATCTCACCCATATGAAGATCGGGCAGGTGCTCCACTATGGCCCACTTTGGCTCCATTGTAACATGATTTTTATCCGCCAGCAGTCTTGCTACATAGCCGCACGTCATTTTTTCATCGACAAGTAAGCTTTTAGAAGAGCCATCCATCGAGAAAGCTTTAATAAACAATTTCTTTACATTCGCTTCCCTCATTCGTTCGAGGGCAAGTTTAATTTTGTCCGCTTTCTGTTGAAAAACTGCATCCTGTGAATGTATATATGACATCTAAACTAACTAAACGAAAAAAGCGAAATCATAAAAACGTTATAGAAAACGGTTAGATATAATTATTGTTAAAATTAACAAAAGTAAAGACAAAAAGTGCTATGAAACAAATTATAAATGCAAATTAAAAACCATTTAAATATAGAAGAAGAATTACATTACCTTCTGATTGGGAAGTAAACTGAGTTTGATTGCTTTACATTTAGAACTTGCACTACTCGAAGCTGATGATTCACTAGACAGCATAGATACCTAAAAGTATAAAATTTATGAGTAAATCTCATAAATTGAAATAACTGTAAAAAAAATACAATTTTAATTATTTTTTTTGCCTCCTGCTGTATCTCGCATATAGCAGGTTAGGCAAAAGCAATCTAGTGTTAAAACACTCAGTTCTACATTGACAATTTTTTATGGCGAAACTGGACACCATGCATTGTTTATTATTTAAAAAGTGTATAATTACTGTATCACTAAATGCTGAATCGTTGTCAGGAGAATCTGTTCGTGTAATAGTAGAGGCTCCATCGTTGCACTCTTTGTTCTCTGGCCTTTGCGCAGTTTCACCTTCACTTTTTTCTTTGGATTGGGAAGAATAATCTAGAAATATAATAAATATTAAATTAAGTTGAGGAAAATTATTTCTTTATTTATCTTAGAGGTATTTAGTATCTAAATATCTAATATATAAAATATATGTACGTATACGTACTCACAGAAAATTATGCATAAATAATTTTAAATTTACTTAATAAATTTTATTCACTTCATTGAATGATCATTGAAAAAAATAAACCTATTAATAATTAAAAAAAAATTACCTGAAGAAACTCTTGAGATTTCTTCATCATATTCAGAATCAAGGGCACAAAGCTCCCCAAGGATAGCGTCCAAGTCAGCATCTTGGGTCTCCTCTAGATTCGCCATTGAGAACCTGTATGAGTCTATACGAGGCGCCACGATCTCCAGCGGCCGCAATGCAGTGGCCACTTCGCTTGTCGCGCTTAACCCCTAAAAACAAAATATTTTATTTACTTAACAATTTTTTTTTCTTTTTTAAAATACTAACAAAACATTGTTGGCCAAGTTTTAATTTATGTTTTAATGCCAAAATTCGATAATTCAATATTTAATTACGAAATTAAGGGTCATTTCTACAATACATTTTTTAAGATTGTTATTACGGAGTTACGCAAAAGTATCGACATGTTGTGTGTAGGTTGGTATTGAACTTTAGCGGTTGCAACAAAACTTCTTGCTGCATTGCGTTTAAAAAAAAATTACGTACGCTACATATTAATAGAGATATAGGTTATGCCTGGAATACTTGAAGTAAATTATACGAAATTATTTAATATTGTAAGTAAAAAGTATATTGATGTATACTTATTTATTATAAAAAATATTGATTTAATTTTAAAAGATTACAATTTATTATATAAACATTTTTGTTTTAATAAAAGAAGACTGTTGTTACTAGTATTCTTTTTTCACGATTCACATTGTATCCCGGATAAAGAGTAGGCAGAGAAATTCTAGTGTTAGGACACTCCGTTCTCTACTTCCCGCAAAATTTTTGAAGCAATGCATTTGCGTGTTGGCGGAATCCAACGCTGCGCTTTTTAATGTTACCTAATATATCATCCCCAGATTGAGAATCGAACATGCAACAGTCGCGTTTAATCACACGCCACGCTTATTAACTTTAAATTGAGCTTATTGTTTAATATAAACTTTGTATTTGTTAGCAGCCAGAGAACGCTTTGTGCGCATCAATTAACAAATCAGGCAATGGCATCTATATTCCATTTTACTCATAAAATATTATGCGGGTGTGTTAATTTTCACATGTTAAATCGTATTCGTGATAGTATATAAATCTACACGGCACCTAAATTCGCACTCCAAAATATAAGTACTAGTAGATCCTTTATGCGTGCTTTATGTATATACATGGTTATACAAAACCCTTCAAACGACGAATTAATTACACACGAACATAAAAGTCAACATCCCAAAACATGGGACGGTAACTCATTGTCTCTAGAACAATGAACTCTTTAACTTTGTTTGATAATGCATAAAGTTTTTATTCTAATTACGGGACATCGAGGTCTTCATAGTATAATATTTACTTAAAGAAACTTATATATAAAAAAAAAAAAAACTAAAACTAAAACATCAACGGACATTTCTAATTTACATTATCAACTTATATAATAGATTCATGACACTTCAGGCGTCGATCTGACCTAATTCGTCCTTAAATAAACTTATTTAGCTTTCACTAGAAGCTTTAACTTAAACGGTACGCGCCCGCATATCTGTGGGCACGAGCACAACTCACACAGCGCTTAGTATCAGTTGGTTTACGTACCGTGGCGTGCATAGCGAGACTTTGTTCAATGGATTTATGTTCCACGGGAGAGTTGCTGTTACTTTTCGATTTTGTAGCCAAGCGGAAACTTCTATTGAGGGTGGAGAGGAACCCTCCGCGATGCCACTTGGACTGTTCACTTAGTTGCACTTCCATCATTCCTCGCCCGCTCACATCGCACCGTAGTGACTCACCGACCACTACTCACGCCGATAAATTATAGAGGCCGGCTCCGTTAAAGCTTCACATAAATCCGTTATCCGCAAGCATATCTATTATCCCTCAATAGGCAACCATATTCTACGGAAGTAGTCACTTTGCAAGTTAGCGACCGGGGCTTGGCAACGTAATCTTGAGTTTGTTAGCACGCGATTTATTTGATTCCACGACCCCAGTCGGGTCGGAGTCTGCGCGTATCGTTCGTGAGTAGACCGTAACACACGCCGGACCTCGCCCATTCACAAACTAATTGAACGCATTTTGAAAATTAAATTTCGATTTCACAACAACTTCAAATATAACAGAACAAAGGGGACGCGCCGATATTACAAAACGGTTGCAGCGGACGCAATCTCGAACTCAACTAGAGTAAACTAAAGTTGCATTACAAAACGAGCGCCAAGCGGCAGGGACGGGTTACGGGGGTAGCCGGCGGGGGGAGGGCGAGGTGGACCGAAGCGGGCGGGAGAGTCGCCGAGTGCGGACTCGATGCCGGCGCAGCGGAGCCGTCGGTCGGGCGGGCGAGCGGCTGGACGGGGCTCCGTGCACGACTGCCGAGCCGACTTGCCAAGTGCCGCGGCCCGCGACGGTTAGATGCTACGCTAATAAGAATAACGCCGCATGATAAGGAATAAGGACGTGGACCGGCGAGGCGGCGGCGGTGTGCGCGGCGCGGGTGTCTCGCCCCCGCGTTTGGCGCACCCAAACGACACTTAAACAATTTGGGGTGGAAATCGGGACTCGGGAGACATTGAGTTACGCATTGCGTTGTTTAATATGAGAATGTTGGTACTTGGCAACCATAAGTGCCTCTCCATTGCTCGTTTTAGATTTTCGTATCGTTACTTAACTCACGTTTGGTATTCGTTTTCACTTAAGTGTTTAATACTGATTGCATCCAATTACAATATTTACTAGAGTCTACAATGTTGACTCTACATCATTTATGTAACTAACATTGTTATAAAACTATTCAAAGTTAGCTTATTTTTGTTGAAATAACAAATTTATGTAACTGATTCCTCTAGGTTGCACTTTTACATTTATCGAAAAATGTCGAATAAAAATTATTTTTATTTAAGATATTTATTTATTTATTTATTTATTTATTTATTTAAACTTTATTTTAACAATACAACTGCTATACAGACAAAAACGAAAAAGTAAAATGACAAAGAAAAAAAAAGAAATAATAATAATAATAATACAACAAGATTAAGCATGCAAATAATCTTACTATTATACTTTATACTATACATTGACAAAACAAAAATTAAAACAAAGTGTACAGCAGTGTGACGTTAAAAAAGGTAGGCCACTCAGCATAGATGTTGGTATATGAGTAACAATATACCAACGCTGATTTTCAGTGACCGCCTAGAAAAAGACGCGCCTGCGAACGAAACTGTTTAACAAACACAATACAAGAAACTATTCTGTCCTTTACGTTTTTCACTTTTTTTTAAGTTATTAATATATAATATGAATAAAATATAATATAAATAAAGATATTATCAACATATACATTCTTATAATACCGTATTAGGCTTTCTTCATACATCAATAGAAAAAATATATATATATTTATATATATAATAAACATTATTCCTTTTACAAATACATGGCTTTTTGTATAATCAATAGGTTATTTCTTAGTTTTAATTTAAAATTGGTAATGGACTTCAATCCGCGCAACGGCGGAGGAAGATCATTCCAACATTTAGAAGCCATATATTTGTAACTTCCTCGGAAAGCTGCTGAGTGATGCACTGGCACCAGCATCAAGTGTGATGAAGCTCTAGTATCATAGCTGCTATACTCATGTGACCAGCCCAATTTATTGTATAGATATTTAGGAGTACGATAGTTCACAACACCAAACAGCAAGGTAGCAAAGTGTAGCTGTCTGCGAAAATCCATTTTCAACATACTGGCATTATTAAGATACGGTGTTACATGTGTACGCGGTGGTATATTAAAACAATAACGAGCACAGGCGTTTTGTACTCTTTGTATGAGGTTCTTGGTTCTAGCTAAAAGCCTAGGCCCTATCACAACATCGGCGTAATTTAATTTGGACAGTACTAAAGATTCACACAGGTGTACTCGTAAATCGGAACTTAGAAATGGTCTAATGCGATATAGAACCTTTAATCTATAAAAACAATTGCGAACCGTATTGACAACATGTTGTTCGAATCGAAGGTTTTCATCAATTAGCACACCCAGATTCCGAGCTTCGGTTACACGTTCAATTATTTCGTTTTGGATTTTTACTTGAGGTGATCTGCATGAGATTTTTTTTATTTGATTGTAGGAACCCAAAATTAAAAACTTTGTTTTATTCGGATTTAACGCAAGACAATTAGCCTCCGACCACAGGGCTATATTTTTCAAATCATTATTTAATCGATCAACAGCGCTATGCGTTTCACTAGGTTTGAAAGAAATATATAATTGTATGTCATCAGCATATATGTGAAAACTACATGATTTAATATGTGTAACAATATCTGCGCAATATAAAACAAACAGCAGAGGACCAAGTATCGAACCTTGAGGTACCCCACGCCCCACAGAACTGTATTCCGAAGCAGTCACAGAGCCATCTTCTTTTTTAATTTCAACTGCTTGAGTTCTAAAGCTTAGGTAACTAGAAAACCATTTGATAGCCGCATGACTAAAACCGTAGTAGTGTAATTTAGAAAGCAAGAGTGGGATATTTATAGTATCAAACGCTCTTGAAAAATCCAACAATACCAATATTGTACCCTCCCCATTGTCCTGAGAACTCAAGATGTCATCCACCACATCCAATAATGCGGTAGCAGTTCCGTGCCGTTTACGAAAGCCCGATTGCTTGTCTGGCAAAATATTATTTAAATTAAGATATTCCGTGACTTGATTATAGATTGTTTTTTCTAAGATTTTTGAAAAACAAGGCAAAATACTAACTGGCCTAAGGTCCTTAGGCTCCAAGGGACTATTTACTTTCGGAATAGGTCGAATTATGGCTTTCTGCCATTCTATTGGAAATGTACAGGAGATTATAGAATTATTGATTATATCGGTGATAATCTGAGGTATATAAAGGAAAATCATTTGCAACATTTCAAGGGAAATTCCATCAGAACCCATCGCATTGGATTTAATCCCACCTATTATTTTACGTACAGTCGTTGTATCAACAGGACTTAGATTGAACTCAGAAGCAGTATAGGTATGAGCATAGAAATATGTTATATTAGTCAAAGATGCATGCTGCTTACCAGGTGCCCTAAGAAAATGTTGATTTAGCTTTTCAGGGTCACCTAGATGATCAGGCAAACATTGGTTTCTATTGGGTTTAAAAGTAAGATAGTTTTCTAATTTTTTCCATAAATAAGGAGAATTAACATTGTTGCTGTTTATAAAGATGGTAAAATACGCACTCTTTTCACTAAAGATAGCTCTTTCCACCACACTTTTCATATCCTTGTAAAACTCTATTTGGGTACTAGCATTTGTTTTCTTTGCTTTGGCATGGGCTTCATTCCGTTTTCTTATCATAAGCTTAATATTATAGGTTATCCAGGGGTAATTTCTATCTTTAAAGTAACGTAACTTAATTGGAGCCAAAAAATTAAATATTTCCAGAACATTATGATTAAAAGCACTTAATACATCATTGACGCTTTCTTTATCCATTATATCTTTCCAAGGCAACGCAGTTATCATTGATTTTAACATATCCCTATCTACATCACAAATTTGTCTAAAGTAACCTTTTTTCATTATCTGTTTTTCCTTAGCAACTTTAATTTCACACGATATAAAAGCATGATGACTTAGAGTGCATACATAATCGACCCAAATTCCATCAACTTCACAGTTTGAGCAAATAAGATCAATAAGACTCTCACTATTATTTGTGAAATGCGTAGGCCTATCTACAAATTGCCGCATATTAGCGACGGATAAAAATTCGTTGAGAATACCAATATGGGAGTTATCTACATCTAGAAGATTAATGTTAAAGTCACCTAACAAGACAATATGGTCATAGTAACTGAAGGTGCTAAATGTTTCCATTAGAGCATCAACAAAAATTCGGGTGTTTAACCACGGCGGCCTATATGCAGTACCTACTATTATAATTTTGCCATTTGTCTTAAATCTTAACCACATTTGCTCCACTGCTAAAGTTTCAGGGTGTGACAGTGTTTGTACGGAAAAGCCACGTCTAACATAGAAACCTACACCACCCCCTCGCTCACGAAGACCAGACGGACGGGGTTTATGACGTAGAAAGTAGCCTGATACAACAGGCGCGCGTCCTTCCTCCCCATCAATTAACCATGTTTCATTTATGGCCATAATATCCACATTATGTCGATCCATTGCAAAAAGAAATTCGTCATGACCTGTACCCAGCGATCCTGCATTTAAGAAACCAATTCTTAGGTTGCGTGGTTTAATCATTGCTAATTAAGATAAATAGATATTTAATTACGAGAAAAATAAATGATCTAACACTGACTATATTAATAAACAGTAAAGCTATTAATAAATTAAAATATAAAATAAACAAAATAATATGCAATACGAGTATATAGATTACAATAAAAATATAAAATGTAAATAGATACAGGTCAACCAATAATTTTCTACTCCCAAAACTGGACGACAAACTGCTGTAACACGTCATAAAATAATTATTTACATAGATTTCAATATATTCTTTTAAAACTTCTAAAGGAAACACGATTACAAAAGTTGCAAGTGCCATTCTTATGTTTAAACAAATAAGGTAATAGCATGACACACTAAACAAATTGAGCAACAATAGTATTGTAGATAAAAATAAGAAAAATAATAAGTACAACAAACGATAACAATCAAATACATTTTTCAAATAGATATATTGCCAAAAAACTTGATGACGTCGTTTAAAGAACGAACGCGACGTATTTCTGACAATTCAGTTTGCCTAACATAAATACGCCCCCCTTTGGTCCAAGAAAATTTCCAGCCGACACGACGGCATTCTTCCCGCGCCTTATAAAACAAATGCCGGTTGACAAGTGTCAATCGTTCATTTACGTAAACGCGCTTCGGCTCCGTGGTGGTGATGCCGGCCGAGTCGGTCCCGCGCCGCACGCGCGCCGCCCGCAGCAGGTCGTCGCGCAGTGCGCGCCGCGCCAGACGCACGGCGATGGGGCGCGAGCGCGGAGTCGCGTTCTTATCCGCTGTGATACGTCGCGGGCCCGACCGCTCCGCACTGACTATATCTTGTTCCGTCAATTCAGAGCCAAGCTTTTTTGCTAAAAGTATGACCATATGCGTCACATTTTCTCCACTCTTCTCCTCAAGCCCTGAGATTTCTACGTCATTCAAGAGATTTTCTTGCTCACGTTCATTTAGCTCAGACTGTAAGCGGGTAAAAATTTGAGCAGAGTCACTTTCCTCCGCCGAGACAGGTTGACGGTTTCTACTGAGCGATTCCAGGTTCGTTAGGCGTTCCTCAACGTTGTCAACTCTGTTGTGAAAATCGGCAACAACCGAATTCAACCGTGACAGTTCCTGTCTAAAAGAGGCCATTTCTTTGCTAACAGATGCAAGTTCGATTCTCAGCAACCTCATTTCTTGAGCAAGGGTCTTATTTTCAATCGCATCTTCAAACGCCTCCTCCGTGTTATCTGAACTGCTTAAGGAATTTTGGATGGCTCCTTTCTCAGAAGCAGGAGCCTTACAACCACGACAGAGCCATTTCAGTGGTGGGCGGCTTGTCGGGCTAACATTAGCACATGCCTTATGATACAGTGAGACACACTTCGTGCACTTGACGCCCTCTATTGTCGCAAGGAATTTACCACAATGGTTGCATTTATTTGCCATTGCGACTGTAGATCGATAATTAGTTTACCCCAAATAATGGCTAGATGGCACTTCAAACAATAAAAAGTTCAATTTAGTAAAAAATAAATGTTTATAGTGACGATTTTATATATGTTTTTATTTCTATCATTTAAATTAATAAGAGTTTAATATTTTTATTATTATCTTTCCTTTTAAAATTATAAAAATAATATAATGAATAGCAGTTTTGCACTTTTATAATTATGTGTCGGTAGTCAGATGAACTGAGTCCGGTACACGGTTATTGTTTAGAGGATATTTTGCACTAAAACGTCTGTGTAAAGTTATGATAACACTATATGTTCACTATCACAATCAGTACTTTCACTCACGGCACTTTATATAAAGTTATCATCACTATATATGGTAAATTAAATCGAAAGATACAGAGTACTTAAGCAGACCGTTCGCAGGCAGCGCCCCCCCTCCATACATACAGATATGTATATACTTATTTGCTGATTAGTCTCACATATAAAAAATAAGATTTTCTCTATTTTCAGTTTATCAAAGTTATTAAGTGTCACTGTTTTTTTTTAATTATTGAGTTAACTTCACGTCTTAACTTCACTGGCAACCACTGGTCCCTTTACTCTACATAACATTTTATCACGTTTGACATATAAATATTTTGGGGATTAATTTAGAAAATAAAAAAAAATGTTACTTTAGATTATAATAGGAGATACATATAAGGAGATTTTTTTTGATTCATAAATTTATATCAATGTCTTATAAATTTTTATTATATAAATTAATATTATTATGTATTTATAAATTAATGAATTGTTGTTAATAAATAGAATATAATCCAAAGTTTTAAAAATATTCCTTATTGTTTTCTATTTTATCCTTCCAAGCTAGCTCATTCTAAGTACTTGATTTATAATAAATAGTAAGTTATAACGAACTATATAATAAAGTCACTAGAAAATATAAACTTGTTACAACTTTTTCATCTTTTGATTTGCTTCAAGAACTTAAGAATGTTTTTTGATCAGTGAGTAGAATACAATTATTTCTGATTTGCGCATTCAATCGTTGCGCAAGGACAGAAAATGTGACTGTAAACGCGCGTCTGGTCGTGGGTTCAATCCCCACTCGAGGAAATGAAATATTTACTTAAATTTATGTTTCCACTTCTCTTTTTTCGATTGGTTTCCCATGGTGTTGAAAAATAGATATTTCTTTTTATATGCGACATACGATTAAATTAAATAAAAAATATAGACAGGTACCTCAAATCTATAACTTAACTTATGGCACAAAAAAAAAAGTTATATAAAAAAAATAAGTCTACAAAATAAAGACGGCAAAAGTTGTCATATAACCATTTGTGGCCAGTCGTGGCGCAGAGACACACACGAGCGATTGTAACCGCGACATATAGTGGGCTCGATTACCACTTGTTGAAATGAAATATTTGATATTTTAATTTCCTTGCTCTGGTAATGAAGCAAAGTGCGGCGTTGAGTTCCAACTCTCAACACGCAATGCATCCAGAATTCGGCGGAAAGTTGGGAACGGAAGTGACTTAAAGGAAACGAAATTATCTTAACACTAGTTCCCTCTGCCTACCACGCTATGTACGTGATACATCGTGAAGTAAATAAAAAATCTTATAACTAATAAAAATTCATCTTAGGTTTACACTTATATGCATACGCATATGCGCAAGATGTTTACGACGCTGTTATCATCTCCTTCGCTGGCCAGAACATTCCATGGCGCATTCCTTCAATTTATCTTGTTGTAAATGATGCATTATTAGCACCATATTTTTTTAGTATCGTTTATTCACAAATCCATTAAAAAAATGTTTGTTTTTAGAACAATTTAATAGTTTTTATCTTCATATAACAATTATAATAAATGTTTTTACAGCGATTTAATTATATTAGGCAATAAGTTATTCTACTATAAAAGCTTCGAGACGATCTGTTTGTATTTTATAGTAGTTCCGGCTTAATATGCATGCAGGTACCGAGCAAAAAATGGGCAAAAATGAAGGACAGGTGGCTATTGCGTACACCTGCCGAACAATCCGGTACCGGACAGATGGTACCGTGCCTATACCGCCGTAGGCTTAATTTATTTGATTTTACCCAAATGTTGGAATAAATTTCTTAAAATTAATTTTATTGTTAATTTTTTAACAATTTAAAATGATTTAAAAATATTTATATTAAAATTATACATTAGGGAAATTATTTTTCTCAAATAGTGTAAGTATCTGGCGTAATTTAGTGATTGTGTCAAATAATATGGAAATGAAATCTAATATCAATTGGCGGAAAGTGGTGAAGTGTGTTAATGGGAAGGGTTTCCTAGGTGTTTCCTAGGTTTAGGTTCATGGGTTCCCTCAGCCTACCCTGCCACGTGGAGGATATAGAGTGAAGCTACAAATCTATATAAGCTATAAAGTAAATTAAATAAATCTAAATATCTACATTTTCTTTCTTCGATACATTAATTAAATTTATAATATAAATTTATTAACAAGAACTACTTCCGTTACATATTTTGTGTACTAGTTTACCGTAATCGATTTTTCATTAAGCAGTTACACTAAGACATATAATTTAATTCTTGTATGAAAAGAAAACAAGAAACGAATTACGCGAAATTTTAAACATGCAATTTAAATTAAATTTATGGTTTATCTTCACGGTAGCGTGAAAAGAAATAAGCAATACAAAATAAATAATGATCACATAGCACTCAGCCTTTTCACAAAGGTTAAACTTGCACATTTTAAAACGTCATTTTAAAGGTAATTGTTATACTTATTTCCGATCAGGTAGTCAAGAGTGTACGGTAGCGGAGCAGATGCGCCGCCAGCTGCAGATGGCGGGGCCAAGATTCATAAATATTATCCAAGCATCTGGCTTAATCACACTAACAATCTTATATTAAACTTGTTTTTATTTCTTAACGTGTTATAAAAAAATGTTCATTTCGTATTATAATGTTGTCCTTTAATCCACCTGTCTAATTAAGTTAATATTTATTATCAATTGTAACGTAACTTGGTTTTCGGCTCTGTATTTTAATATGGAACTCTTGTTTATAAAATTTTTATGTCTTATAATTATAAGCCTACTTACAGCTCGTGATCGAAGTTTCTCTGAAAGCTTTACTTCTCAGAGTTCAAGATGTCCCTGATTTGTATTTTGATACATTTTTAAATTTGTGGAATTTTTTGTGAATTTTATGGGAATAGACATTTTTAAATTTATAAAAAGGAGGGAACGGAGTGTGTTAACACTAGGTTCCCTCTGCCTACCCTGCTGTGTACGGAACTCATGCTGTATGAGGCCGATTTTTTTATTTATTTTGAATTTGTGTATGAGAGTAAAAAATCATTAACTTTTTTTATTATTAAACTCTTTTAAAAGTAAGTTATTTAAGATAATAATATAACCCATATTATATGTATCGAGCCGTGATGTTCCACTGTGGCGACGATCGCGTGTCTGTATTATTAAATGAGAACTGTATCAGCAGATGTTTGTCAAATAGAGTGAACGAAACAAATGCATTTATATATATTTATGTACATACATATACGTGTATTTAGGTCAAGTCGTATTTCTTGTAATATATAAGTATATAATACTACTCCTAAAAATAGGTTAAAGTGTTGCAACACTAGGTTTCCAGGTTTGATCTGCGTACCATACTTTATGCGGTGTTTTTGTCATGACCATTTTAAATGAGTATAATTTTTTTATTAAAAAAATTAACAATTAAAAAAAGGAGATAATAACCATAAAAAAAAGAGATAAAAAAAATATGGCTTACTAAGGCTATGGACTATGGTTATATGGTACAGATTAAAAAAGTCGGCCTACTATATTAGAATAAAAAAAAATCGTTTATTGTTTTACTAGTAGGTACATGTCCAGCCAAGCCTCTACTATACAACTCGTAAAAATGAGGTCAATCTAATGTATTGTAACACGCATTACGTTCATCGTCGTCGTGCCACAGCTTAACCTAATTAATTCAATTTTGCATAAGCAAAAAAACTTTATGAATTTACATGAAGTTCTTTCTATATGAACAAAAATAAATTATTAGGCGTCGAAAATATCAATTTTATAAATAAGTATCAAGCAAATGTCTTTTTATGTTTATTATAAGATTAATTAGAGACAAACTGAAATAGTCGATAGAGGTGCTCATTACCGACTTTTTTACTCTTTATAAAAATATCCTTGTTTCGAAATAACACAATGAAGATTATAAAACTAAACATACACATACATAAATACACAAATTTTGAATCTGTATGAAAGAAAAGGTATACGGCTATTTAACTAATACCTGAAAATACTTTTCTTATTTAAAAGACAAGAAAGACCACGCTCTTACCCCTCTCATCTCGGAAATTATAGAGGTCAGCCTATAAAAAAATATTTTCGTTACTACAAGTAAATCAAATTTAAACTATTTTTGAGTCGTAGATACTCAACTAGGAAAACCTATTCAATGAAAATGCCCTAGCTTCGAATGTAAATGTATATATATACGTATGTTTGTATATTGTTAATGAAAAATAACCATAACGCATTAACCACAAATCTTTGTAAAGTGTTCTCTGCAAATCATGTTGGGACATATGCGCACACGCACCTGCTGTGCCGCCGCCGGCTGCATCCACACGTGCACGGGCATCAATCTTTGACGACTGTTTTTGTATTAACGTTATATTAGTTCATTTTTTTTTGTTTATTTTTAGTTCTGTGTGATATATATAAACGCACATTGTATATATATTATGTACGTTTTAGTAGTATGTAGTATTATATTTTCCTTTTGAGCTAAAAAAAACTACCAAAACATACCGCAGTAAGAACAGTGAGTTCGCCAAGCCACTCATTGAGTAACGCCTCTGGATCGTCAGCGGCGGCGCCAGCGCCGGTGTCCTCCACCAACGCCATCTACAAAAATATTTTTTTTTAGTAATAAAATTATAGGTTTTTTTTAACTATATCTAAATAATTATAAAAGAATAAAATTATATTAATAAATACTTATTACTATGTCAATATTGAACACACGTTAAAATCTTGGCAAATCGTTTAAAGTTTAAGCGAGCCTAAATATTTAAGACTTAGCTAAACGTTTTAGGTTTAGAAATTATCTGGTATAACATAATAATAATAATAAAACTTGTTCATATTATAGCATCTGCAACAACAAATCCCACGTGAGGAGGCGAGGCCCACGTTTCCTACAAAAAAGTGAGTGTTACTTTTACGTTAAACTTCACACTACCGTTATAATGGTTTCTAGTTGAGATGTCTATAGTGAAAAAAATCAAGACGCATTTTGAATAGCCACGTGCCGAATATAATGTACAGCTGGCGTCCCTGTCAATACTGTATTTTAAGTGCAAGCGAATATGTATCTTGTTTCTATACCTTTGGAAGGTCAGAAGTCATTATATTTAATAACCATGTTTGAAATAACAATTTCATTGTATAGTACACCTGTTTATATATTTTTCACCTTTCGAAAATAATATGGTTTTTGAAAGAAAATAACTTAGTAATGTTTGACATTTATTGTTAATTGAAATGAGATTTTATGATAAAACTGATAAAAAATTAAACAATGCATGTAAATAAAGTCAAGCAACAATTTACATTTTGCAAACCATATGTAAATGTAGTTGTCGTCCGCAACTTCGTATGAGTGGACTTTATGACCCTCGCCATATTACTTCGAAATACCACCGACAAATGCGTCCAAAATTACCGCATTCTCCACGCAGGCATACCTCTTATTGTTATCCCGTTAAAACTATATATAGCACATGCCGAGTGAAATATGATGCAGATTGTGTGCGACTTATGCTTTTGTATCCTTCCCACTAAAAACCCACGGCACACCACTCTGCATCATTCCAAGCCGCGGCAAACTTTCTTTTTCTACTGTGATTTCGAATCAATTACGCTCTTCGAATCAACTAAGCTCTTCTTCTGTTTTAATTTTTCATTATTACTTAAACCGGTGGAATCCGTACGTCGTCTATTCTTGGGGATCATCACTTATGGGAAGGTATATGCTGCATCCTTTTCGAACTTCCTGCAACGTATTTAATTAAATAGCAATTTTATCTTATTTTCTGCAGCTTCCTACCACTCTTTGTGGACTGTATAGTATCATCGCCCAATATCTGAATTAAATGTCGTTTCAAATGTTTCAACATTGGACATACTAACAACGTGTGCAAGGCAGTATGTGTTGTATTACATTCATTACAACGATATTCGCCATAAATAGCATAAATAGTAAAAACCTTGCAAAACGACCATGTGCTAAAAAAAATTTTAATAGGCGAAACGTCAGTAGTTTTTCATGATTTTCCCACTTTCTTAAAATTGGGCGGATTTTATAAATAGTTCTTGACCTTTTTTCTATATATTTTCGTGTTTCGCCTTTGGACTAAGCAATCTTTTCATTATCGTATAATTTAAACTGATCATTATAAATTGAACCATGTTATGTAATAATATGTCAACCCTGAAAAATCTAAATTTGAGAAATTTTAGTTCAAAGAAGTTTACAACTACTGTAAATACTTACAAGATACTCTGATTGTATCGAAATGTTAATTAAATAGAACTACATTAATTTTAATGATTTTAAATAATATAAAAAAGAAACATAAAATGACATCGTTTAGAGATCTGATCGTAAAATAATTTAAAATAAGACAATAAACAATTTTGGACAATCATAAACCGTTTGGTATTACTTTCATTAATTTAAGTTGTAAATATAGTCTCTTCCAACTTCTAGTTTTATAAACTTGTGCTACTTTACGACAAATGAAAGCACGCCAACCTACATATGAACCTAGAGAACAAAATTTGTTAAAAAATAGTTTTTAACTATCATTTGTTTATGAAGATCGTCGTTTTTTTGCAACCACAATTTAATGTGTCGTTCTTTTTTTTCCCTTCGCATTGATATACTTTCCGTATACGTTTGCTCTTCGTTTTCGCTCTTTTTTCGGTAGTTCTTCTATTTTTATTATCTGTTTGTTAGCATCGCACGAAACGCGTCGCTTAAAATCAAATTAGTAATTAAATAGGAAGCGATACTATGCGACTTAAATGGTTAAGTAGTCTAAGCATAATGTGATAATCGATTAATAGCACCAACCATAATTTTCAGGAAATGACTTAATTTAAAAAAAAATAAACTAATTGACACTGAAGCAAATCACACTTTTGTGATCGATTATTGCAAAATTGTAAAAGACTAAGTATATAATTCCAAAAAAATATTTGAAGTTAGGCTTTTACAAATTTACTACGAGTTTCTGAGCTTTATAAGCGTTTAGAAGACTAACAACAAGAAGTAGGTGCTGTTATTATTTATCTTGTAATAACGCCATCTATGGATAAGTACTGGAACTTTTATGAAACAAAAAAATTATGAATTAATCCTAAATAGAAACCGGACTACAAGAAAATTCGCCGTAAAATTTTATTTTTATTTTATAGATTATTTGGTAAATTTATTATTTTAATAATAATGTAGGTGACATTATTATTTACGTATGATCAATCTCAAGATTTTTCATTTATCAATAGTATAAATGTGAAAGTTTGTGAAGATGCATGTTTTTTACAATCTATTTATTGAGTTTTTTACAATTTATTTTTTGAATAATTTGCCATTTATATAACAATCAGTTTAAGCGGGCGAAGTCGCGTGTGTGTCTCTATATTATAAAGGTTATAACTATCGCAGAACTTATTGATTGTTTATCAACCAATATCTAAGAATATAATATAAAAAATAAATACAAATCATATTTGTATATTAAATCAAGGATAGATCTAGACGCAACTTAAAAAACATATGAAACATATCATAAACATAATATATCCTAATACACTGGCATTCCAATATCATTTACAATACAAAAGTTATTCGACGTCAACAAATTATTAACAGACCAAGACGTACTGGCTCTTTTATACTGAAAATAAACATATTGGGTATGGATTCCAGCCCCTACTCCTATTACAGCTAACGTAGACGCTGGAGCATGCCTCGAGATTATTTCAGATTAGTGGTTGTTTGCAATTTCATTTGCGTGGAGATTGTGATATTTTCTATAATATTTACTATCAGTTATGATTAACTGGTATTAAAAAAAAAATAGATTTATCTACATACTATAATGTATTGCTTCAGTCGAATATTTAATTCATAATTAAATAAAGGATTCATTTAAAAACTGATCTACATTCATATTAGTAATCTACGATGTATTGCCGTAGAATGATATAGTGTTTTTTAGCTTCATTAAGGAGAGGGAACCTGAAAACTTAGAGTTAAGACACTACGCTGTCCATTAAGATACTTCAGTTCACCACTTTCCACACAAATTCTTGAGGCATTGCGTGTTGAGTGGCGGAAATCAACGCTGCGCTTCGCGTTGTTTCCAGAGCGAGGAAATGAAAAAAAATAATATTTCATACCCCCCCCCAATGGGAATAGAACTCATTACATCACCGCCTACCGCATAGCGCGCTCTGCTAGGGCGCAGTTGAGCCGTGCCTAACAAAACACGATAGCACAGGGTTGAAAGTTCAATATAATGTTTTTTAATCAATTTAAAACATTCCAAATATAATATAAATATATATAATGATATATTTCATTAAATAAATAAAATAGGCGCTAAAATGTATATCAAAGAAAATTCTTATTTTAATATACATTTTAGCGCCTATTTTAATTTCATATCCAGTAATCTTCAGAAATTAACCATTAGCGAGTGAATTTCGTTTCTGTTTTATTTATATAAATAAGTTCACTTTGAAATAGGTTGATGCCGTTGGAAACGGCGGCAATTGTAGCCGCAATTTAATTTGTCCTGCAGCCGTGCCTTGGAAGCCAAATCTTATTACACTGGTGTTAGTGCTCTATTACTATTATTAAACGCTAAATGTAGCCTTTTACCGGAAACGATGTTTATTTTCATTAAAATTTATTTGCACTTGAAAATGTCACGGTTTTAATGTAAAAGAGAAGCTGTGTGGATGGAATATACAATATAATATAACTTTGTATCAGGCAGTGATGGATGCTGCACTAATAGTGATCTCTTTGCATGCTTCTCTTCATCATATTCAGGTTAATTTCCAATCGAAATAAATAAACTGTAAAGAAAACCATAGAAATATATTAACTGACTTCTTATTGAGATTAATCAAATTAATAGTACATATTGCCACCCACCACATGCACTTACGAGGCACACAATCAAAGGCCTTCTGCAGATCTAAAAAGGCCACATACAGCTCTCTTTTTTTCCCTGTATGCCTCCGTCAAAGTTCTGAGGGCTAAAATGGCGTCCATAGTGCCTGAACCTGGCTGAAATCCATGGCAATAAGCCCGAGGATAGGCGGTGGGTCGTGATGAAGGCTGCGTGAGTGCTGAGTGTCAGGGTCAGCAACTCGTGATAGTAGCTTCTACTTCGTGCCAGATATTAAATTAGCTTCTGCCCCTCCACAGTTTCAATTTTATCATATTATGGTGATTACTCTCACTGTGGCTTTGGCTACAGCTCTTTTACTGACACGTTTAGTTACTATGTACTCCAGGAGATGTCTGTCTTCAGGAGAGTTGGATTGCTGCCACTTCTTAAATGCCTTCTTCTTCTTTTCACAAGTGACCTCCTCCACCTTGTCATTCCACCACCATGTCTCTCTGTCTGTGACACATCCACCCGTAAAAACGCCAAGAACTCGCCTGCCTGCCGTAATGATTACCGACTGAGCACGATCCCAAGCATCCTGAGCAGTCTCGGTGTTAATCGAAAGATTATGACTTAACCTCTGCCAGGAAGTCGGTCTGCATCGGTCTATTCAGCAACCACAACTTGATCTGAGGCCTACGTTTCTCGGCTACTTCCTTCTTCGGAGTGACGTTAAAGTCCACGACAAAGACGAATATTGAAACACGAAAAAAACGAAGACGATGTTGAACCGTCAGGCTTTCGCCTGGAATGACTTTACAGTTAGTTACCCTGCCTATATGACACCGTCTGGCCAATAAGCAGTCAAGTTTAGTTGAATGGGACCCGCACTTATACGTGATAAGGTGCTGAAGATTCTTTTGGAAGAACTTATTCACGACGGTCAGATCAGACGCAATACAGGTTCTCAGAATATTTTCTCCCTCTATATTGCAAAGACCATGTCCAAAACCTCCGTGAACACGTTCATACGGCTCAGCAGCCTTACCGACGTGACCGTTCAAGTCCCCTCCAACTAAGACTACTTCGGTAGACGGTACAGCAAGTAGAATACTGCTACCAGAATGTCTCCTTTTCGGCCGCGCTACATCCCACCTGGGGAGCATAGGCACTGATTAAATTTGTGGTACCCTTTCTCGCGTCAAGCGGTCGGGGCGAATTCACAATACGTTGTTGAATCTATATATATTATGTGTAACGCAGTAAAGTGTAGTAACTAATTCAAAATATGCCCATGTGAAAGAGTTTTATTAAACAAATACAATAATAACGTTAAATAATAACAACGTAAAAATAAATGTCTGTATTTTAGTATCGGCTGTAATTAAGCATATGAGCCAGTTCAATCAACGGCAGTAGTAATATGCGGGCGGATATTTTTAAATGAAAGACACACATTTGAATTCATACAGCCCATTAATTTATATCATGGTGATTGTTATATTTTTTAAAGTATAGAGAATGTAGGCGGAATGTGTGTGTGTGGATATAAAATCCTAGGCTTATGCTGTATCTATAAATCGCTCTCAAGTCCAAGATCGATCTTGAAATGTGGTTTTAAATTATATATATGTAATTGAATGAAAACGTCACTCAAGCTCGATCTCAGACTTGAGAGTAGTTTATAAACACGGTTCTTAGATTACCATTAGAGGGAGGGAAGCTTTGCATTGTTTACCAGTAATGGCGTCGATCCAATCGAAGCATCTCAATTGATTCGAACTCAGCGTTTACTGATAATCACTTTTGAAGTTGTCTGCGGGATGCAATTTATTTGTCGGAACAAGTAAACTGATTCCAGAATATCCCACGATTTATCTCGGCGGTAAGGACAGCAATATTTACTAAAGTTCATTCAACTTAAACAATGGCGAATTTTCATTTTAATATATGGCCTATTACGAGTATTTATGTACCGTGCGGCTTCGAAATATTGGACTAGTGATTTTTGTGGTTTTCCGATTTATAGACATGTACTTATATAACTTAAATACCTTAATATAATATAATATATTCCATTCATTCCATTTCCATTTCTTATCATTTCAATGATTTCTAATGCATATTAAAACTGCAAGTGGAATGCGAGCAATGCTTTTTCTTGGACTGATATACAGATTCACCACTTCAAAATGCAGTTTTAACTAATCTATGAAATATAATCAAAACAAGAGATATTGCCAAAAATGATAAAGTGATTATTTCAAACAAAATAAATATTAAAGTGAATTATTCACTCATTCTCGAAATCGGGTCGTAGGTATTGGCGGTGAAGTTGAACGTTGTTTAAGTTTATTATAGAAAATAGGTATTCGCGTAAAATAGAATTTAGAGAGAGATATTACTCGTTCTGATGTTTTTTTGAGAATGAAAAGTCGGCAACGTTTGGTAGTATTATTGTAGTAGTCAGTGTTTCTATTAACGGTAAAATGAAAATAACAATCCTACGTCAAATCCGTTGAGGCCAGTCGTGGCGCAGTGGTACAAAGTGTGACTGTAAAACCGACTGGTTGTGGGTTCGATCCCCACTCGAGGAGATGAAATATTTACTTAAATTTATATTTTCATTTCTTCGCTCTGGTGTCGAGGCAAAGCGCGGCATAGAGTTCTGCCACTCAACACGCAATGCCTCCAAAATTCGGCAGAAAGTGGGGAACGGAGTGTCTTAACACTAGGTTCCCTCTGCCTACCCTGCTGTGTGCGGGAAATAGTGTGAAGCTAATTTAATTTAATTTCAAATCCGTTAAGAAATCTTCATAATTTTTTTTAGGTATGTGTCTGAAATCATCAATAATTGGATCTGCACTTCGAAATGACGTTTTTACTCTAGATTTTCCGGTGGAGAAACGGTAAACCATCTTAAATTTTATTCCTAACGAATAAAGCACGGAGGAGACAAGAGATAAATTTAATGTAAGCATATTCTGTTCTTATAAAACTACTATTACAGCCAGTTCCGACGAACGACGTGTGTTTCTTTGAAGTTTCACCTTGCAATATAATGCGATGACAGTGCACGTAGATACATATTGTGGATAATCAGTTAGCTATTCCAGCATTTTTCTTGAACTGTGGATAGTCACAGTTCTACAGTTTTTGTTTATTTATAGAAACGTCGCTTAGTAACGGAGTTCTACGCCGCGCTTTGTCATGTTAAATAAATCAAAAATAAATAGTTTTGATTTATAATATCGTTTCGTTTTTAAAATGAAAATGACGTTTTTAGTATTTCTATATAGGCACACGTTTTGCTTATTTGTTTTTTACTAGATTGACTGTTGACTCTTTGGGTTTTACCCAATGTCAATGAAAATAGGTAAAATTGATAAAATACATCAAAATTAGACAGTGACGTTGAACTCCTATGGATGATAAAATGTGAACGGATTGTCTATGGATGATTATAAAAAATATAAATTATAACGTGTAATATAACTATTATGAATATTTAAGCAATTAAAAAAAAAATAATGTAGGGGTCATTTTTATTATGACATGTGTCAACATTAATATCGATCAAATGAAGACGATGATTTTAGCTTTGATGTACCGTGTATATGTATTAAATTGCAATATAAAATTACTAGTATTAGTCATATACCTACAGTTATTTTTTTTTCATTTATATATTTTTATCATATATAGACAATATTATAAATAAATGAAATCGATATAAAATTTTAGCAAATTAAAATTCTTCAATAAAAAGTCGGTTTATTCTTGTAGTATTTTATCAAATCAACGATTAATATGTTATCTCTGGAATATTGTTTCAAGAACACTTTTTATTCAATATTAAACGTTCAAAAATATTCTGCATATTGTTATTAATATTACACAAAAATGTGATAGGAGATTTTTTTATCTTATAGTTATGTTATTTCTTAGTTATCTACCGACTTACTTATTTTTACTTATTGAAAAATTCAGATTTTTTTTTTCTTTTCTAATATTTAAACTTTTAGATCTCGAAACTTATTTGGTTATAAATTATTTCTGTCTCTAAATTTAGATATTTGCTCAAGTGCTGAGAATTATTATGTAACAGGCCAAGGTTGACGGTTGACGCTCGACGACGAACTTTAAAATTTGATTTTTATATTAAAAAAATAAAAATCTAAAATAAATTAGCTTCACCCTGTATCCCGCACACAGCAGGGTGGGCAGAGGGAACCTAGTGTTAAGACACTCCGTTCCCCACTTTCTGCCGAATTTTGGAGGCATTGCGTGTTGAGTGGCAGAACTCAACGCCGCGCTTTGCCTCGACACCAGAGCGAAGAAATGAAAATATAAATTTAAGTAAATATTTGATCTCCTCGAGTGGGGATCGAACCCACAACCAGTCGGTTTACAGTCACGCTTTGTAACTGGCCTCGTCTGGAATTTTTTTTTAATACTTTAAAAATCAGCTTCACTCTGCATCCCACACACGTCAAGGTAGGCCGAGGGAACCTAGTGTTAAGACACTCCGCTCCCAATTATAATAATTATTTATTATAGAAGTATACTAATACTAAAAACGATAAAATACTACATTTTCAAGTAATCGATATAGGCATTCCGAATGCTTGCAAGGTACTCGAGGAAGCTCGAATAGATAGCAGGAGACGTTGACAAAGCATTGCTGTATGGCGGTGGCGTCCTCTGAACATTGAAGTCAATATGCCGCGTTCATTCCACAGCTTGCAGAATTTTCATATTGAAATATACCTACGTACGTTTATAGTTAAAAAAAATTACGTCTATATTTAATGTTTATATGTAAAAAAGGTCTATATCTACACAGCTGTTTAATTATTCAAATAACATTTTAATATTAATATGCAAAATATTAGTTAAATCATCGTACAAATCACTCGCTTCCTGGAGTGGTTATTTAACTATCTTATACCTAGAATTTTTTATGAATGTTAATAATTTGTTTTTTTAGCTACACGCTATATCCCGTATATAGCCGAATTTTTGAGACATTGTGTGTTGAGTGCTGAAACTCAACGCCGCACTTCGCCTCCACATCAGAGCAAAGAAATGAAAATAGTGTTTTAAATCAATATTTCATTTCCTCGAGTGAGGATCGAATCCACAACCAGCCGATGTAGCAGTCACACTTTGTGCCCCTGCGCCACGACCGGCCTCAAGGAAATTAATTACTTCTAAACGATCCTAGGTGTACACTTTGATGTATGTTTTGAGTCCTACACAAAAAAAAAGAAAAAAAAAAGGAAAAGTATGAGTATGTGTAACGTAAGAAGAGAAAGGAACATATATTTTAACTTTAATATAACTATTTCAGGGGAGTGTCAAGTCAACGAAATCAGTTACTACGATAGGTAATGGAGGTATCTTTTTTACATAATTTAAATATTATCTCTACCATTTATAGCGTATAGTATAAATGCTTTCTTTTGTGACCCATTGTTATTAATAATATTATTAAATTTCTTTTTTATATACAAACTCGTAAGTGAGTAAATTTAGTCACTCATATTTAGCTAAATAGATATGACACATCTTCTAACAATATAAAAACACAATAGTATTAAATTCATGACTAGATACAGTGTAAAGTTGCTAGTAAATTTGTATATACAAATATATTCTTAGATTGATTGATTCGTTGATGACCGTGACGTTTACAGCTGGAAGTTGACCTCATTTTTAAAAAACGAGTTAGTTAAAAAAAAATACAAAATAAATTATATGTTTTTATTATTATTTACATACATAGGAAACTGTGTAAAGCAAACGAGCATAACATAAAAATAATAATAACCTGTTTATTTAATATGTTAAACAAACGTCGGCAATCATCCGCGATGACTATGTGTATATATTGAGTCATCTACAAAATTATGACTGACTTCAGATTAAAATTATAATAATAAAACATTATATAGATACTGGAGACAAATATAGTCAGCTTTAAAGTCAGCTCGTGTTGAAATTAAGTCTTTGAAAAATTAAATGGCTTTGTAAAAAAAAAGACAATTCAATTTTTTTATTTATTATTATATTATGTTTGATGATAAGAAGCAAAAAATAAGCAGAGTCAATTCAAGAAATTTAAAATAGAAAATAAAAACAAACGTTCAAATATTTAATTTTGACGAGAAATGAAAAAAAACCTACCTATATACAAGTAGAGCTAGCAAATTGCGATTTAATTTCTTAGTCAAACAGTATAATTAAATAGGAAACAACTTTGTTATATCACATGGAAATTTGAAAGTGTATTTACCTCTCCGGTTATAATAGTGTTCTAGATCACCTCTCCAACTAGTAGCTAGTGTAATTAGTGAAACTTTGCACTCTGCATGTTCAGCAGTTAAAAGTCAATTTTGAATCGGGCTCAATATTTAATGTAGTTCACAAAACTTTCCAGACATTATGTTTACAGGGTGCATTTTGAAATCTATTTTTGTTGCACTTTGCCACAACGGGTACGTGTACTTCGTAAACATGGATCCAAGTGTCTTCTAATATATGTTAAAAAAATAGATTCTATTATTATTATTATTAATAAAATTTCAACCAATTTGCACTATACACTGGATATCTGTTCGTACGTTTTTAGTAGTTCGTATCATCCTGTCGCAGGATGGGCGCGATCGCGGCGGGCGCGCTACTATAAATGACGACTCCGCCTCCGCCTCCGCCGCCGCCGCCACTAACGTAGGGTATATTATAGGTTTTCTAGCACAATACATTATGTACGTCTTCTTTGAGATGTTATATCATATTGCGTTGGTTTCAAAATCCTTGTAGCTGTAGATTTTTATTTATAGGGGATTTGATACCGATAAGTTTTAATAAATTTTTATTTATTTTTAATTAATGATTTGAGTACTTAGTGATTATAAAATACACAGTAGTGTTTTAGTGAGTCCAGACGTGAAGCAGGGGCACAAAGTGAATGCGACTGGTTGTGGGTTGGATACTCACTCGAGAAAATGGAATGTGTATTTCAATTTATATTTTCATTTTTTCGCCCTGGTGTCTGCCATTTAACCCGCAATGTCTCCAGAATTCAGGGGAAAGTAGGAAACGGAGTGTCTTATAACTTACTTCCCTCTGCCTACCCTGCCACGTGCGAGATATAGCGTGAAGCTGATTTAATTTTTTTACTTAACATCAAAAATTTACATCTCTTACTAAAATAACTATATCTTGAATAAAATAACCGATATCTTGAATATATAAATGGAGATTATAAAATTTTTGGTAAATCGATGATTCGTTTCGGTCGATCTGATTCACGCGCCTCATTGTTTGTACAAGCGTATACAAGCGTGTTTATCGCCAGCTAGCAAATATGATAATCGGGTTAACTCAGCTCGATATGCGGATGTGTGGGAATTTCATTCTGTTGAGAAAATCGAGTCCGTGCTGGTCGGCCGTGTGCCTAAAAATTTTTTGTGAAGTTTTTTATTTTAGTAACAATTGCTATGTATTATTTGATATTATGTTAAACTTAAATATTTTATTAGTACTTTTTTTTGGCATTTTTACTAGAGTTTTGCTTGCCAAAAATAACGGGAAATATATTTAAGAAGTTTTTTAATTATTTTATTATTTTCTCTACCAATAAAATTTCTCCATAATATTATATATACATACTATTATAAAAAGTAAGCTTCAAGTTTTTATAAATTATTAATATGAAAATTAAACTTTTTACCTACATTTCTCATAAATGAAGAAGCTCAATAATCTTATATATTTCATAAGCACTAATTGAGTCGTGGGCGCAAGACAAACAATATGCCTTTTAATGAAGCTTGCACAGTTTCGTCCAGTAATAAGCTTAACGCAAATTTATATAACCTTTTCTATATATTATTTTATAGGATGAAAATCCTATAGGATTAGAATTTTAAAGACAATATAGGACGGCAATCCTATAAAATAATGTATTGAAAATGATATATAAGTTAAAGTTAAAGTAATTATTGGATTAAACTATTCAAGCCTCATCAAAATGTCAATTGTTTGTCTTGCGTCGACTATTATTTATAGATTATATTAGCTTTTTAAAAAATGTAATAAAAATCAGCTTCACGCTGTATCCCGCACACAGCAGGGTAGGCAGAGGGAACCTAGTGTTAAGACACTCCTTTCCCCACTATATTAGCTTATATAGCTATATATATAAATAAATTTTTCAATAGTATCTATACTATTGTAAAAATTTATTGCAAACACAACTGGTTGTGGCTTTGATTTTTACACGTATTTACGTAAACTTTGATTTTCATATTTATTTAACGTTACATTTTCATTTCTTCACTCTTTTTAGTTGAGTTTCGTCAACCAAGCGCAATATCTCCAGGATTCAATTCGGTTTTAACACTAGGTTCCCTTCTGTGTGCGGGATACAGAGTGAAACTGATATATTTTTTAAACTTAATGCATCACAAAGTAAATTTGAAAGTCTTCTGGTATACGTAAATTAGTTTAGTAGTTCGATAACGATATTATGGCACAACCATAATCCATTTACTTCGTTAGGCTCAGATTGACAAAGAGCAACCGCAATAATACATCCCGGTTAGCGCTAACCTAAGTCGATATAGTATAGGTTGGAGGAAGGCGGCCTCCAGCTTAAACAATAGGTCCCGATGAAAGCAATCAGCTGGCATTCTGTGCGAAGCGTATACCTGGTGAGAGACCACTGTCGCCTGCTATCAACGATATTGAGAGCTCGTGTTTTGTATGTACTCGTATGTAGCTAATAATATTATTTACACTATTCTATATATTAGCTCCACTGTATAATATTTTGTTTAATATATTTTTAGTTATTATAATAATAGTATTATTAATCAGATTCACGCTGTATCCCGCATACAAAAGGGTAGGCATAGCAACCTAATGTTAAAACACTCCGTTCTCCACTTTTGGCAGATTTTTTCGAGGTGTCGCGTGTTGATTGGCGGAATTCAACGTCGGGTTTTTGTCTTGGTGCCAGAGCGAAGAAATTAAAATATTAAGTAATAATAATTTATTCCCTCGAGTGGCAAACGAACCCAGAACCGTCGCATTACAGTTAAATACTTGTGCCCATGCGTCATGACGGCCTCAACTATATAGTACTACTATATATTAATATAATAATAGTAATCATTATTTATGACTATTGTAATTGCTATGAAGATTGATACTGATCACTTAAGACAATATATATATATGTATATATATATATATATATATATATATATATATACATATATACGTGTCATGACAATATGTATGTATATATATATATATGTTAATATATTCATAATTTATATATATGACCTATTGGTACTTATATCTTTTAAATTTATATAAATACTGTTTGAAACTCGGGTAAAAGCGGGAAGGTATAGGCGAAAGAGACTATAAAAACGATAGAATTGTGTCAATCGTGGGCAGTTGCTTGTAGTCAACGGCCCTTATTGAAAGGAAACTAGTGTCAAGTATTGTTATTGGGTAATACATAGCACTTCTTGCAGTTCCATATAATCTCCTTCCGAATAGTTTAGGAACCTATAGAAAAAACGCTAACCGTTTCCGATTTATAATAATTTGTCTCTACATTAAGAATATATGACAAATATATTATTGGAGACTATTAGTAATGTAAAAGAATACAAAACAATGGTTTTTCATCTGTTTGTTTGTTTGTTTGTTTGTTTGTTTGTTTGTTTGTTTGTTTGTTTGTCTGCGCTTTAATCTCAGAAACGAACAATGTAATGAATTCCTTGCGACAATATTAAAACATTAGCTATTAAATAGGGCAATTGTCTTTAAGATAATAATTTTATTAAAACATAAAAGGAATTCTGATGAGAAAATAAATAATTGTGAGTACAAGCGGTCAAAGCCGCGGGTCGCTACTTTAAAATATACTACTAAATACAAACAGTGTAGGCTTAATATCTATGATTTAAGCAACAGAAACGGTTCTTGTACCATTGAGGTGCAATAAATAGGCGTATCACGCAAGATTATGAGTTCAAAACTTCCGCTTCTACTGCATACTGCAGGCGCAACGAAAATAGCTTTGGGTGGTTCATACACACTACTATAAATAATATAGTGTTTAAAAGATAACTAAGCTAATTTTAGTGATGTATTTATGTATGCGTTCATTAATACAGAAAATCGTTTATTATAAAAAAATTAAATAAAGCGTAAATATTTAATAACTTTTATTAGACATTATATTTAAAAACATTATGCAAAATATCAAAAATCGTGATAAAGTATGTTTTTTTTTGTAATGTATATTTTTGAATGATAAAGTATCTACGGAAATATGGAATGGATTGTATTTTTTCTTGTTTTTAACAGTAGCATGAAAATTACGTTTTTGACCTTTTAAGTTCTAAAGAAACAGTCAATGGCGCTTTATCAAATATATTTTAGTGTGTCCTATTTCATAATCCTACTAATATTATAAATGTGAAAATATGTGACGGTGGATGTTTGTTCCACTATCAAGTAAGAACTACTGAACGGATTTAGATGAAACCTTTTAATAATATAGCTTATACATGAGAATTACACATATACTACAATATTATTATTTTCTATAATATGACTATAATATGAGACTCACACGCGGCTTCACCCATGTAAAAAAAATTGTAAATTTTAAACAGGCGTATCCGCGTGTGTTGCTAGTATCCGAATATTTCTATATACATATAAACGGTAAGGACCAACTGAAACGGTCACCAATAACAAAGAAAGAGAAACATAAAACAAATAAATAAAACGACACAATGTTAAGTAATTAAACAATTAATTTAAAAAAGCCGCGTGTCTAATATAAAATTTGTAAGAGACCATTGGATCTTTAATATGTTACTGTGCTCGTTAGCGCCTATAGTAAAGTACGGGTTTCACTACTGTCGAAGGTTATATTTTGTATTTGTGTCTTAATGAGTTCTACGAAACTTTCACTTTCGTGCAGGCTTATTATTTTAAAATTATAGTTAATTGTGTTTATACATCGCTTTGTATTATCTACTAACAACGTCTGTTTATATTTTAAATAGAGATTTTTTATAATATAACGATCTTTAATTTGAGGCCAGTCGTGGCGCAGTAGTACAAGGTGTGACTGTAAAACCGACTGGTTGTGGGTTCGATTCCCACTCGAGGAGATGAAATATTTTCTTTAAAATATATTTTCATTTCTTCGCTCTGGTGTCGGGGAAAGCGCGGCGTTGAATTCTGCCACTCAATACGCAATGCCTCCAAAATTCGACAGAAAGTGGGGAACGGAGTGTCTTAACACTAGGTGCCGTCTGCCTACCCTGCTGTGTGCGGGATATAGCGTGAAGCTAATCTTTAATTGGTTAAAATTATGATGGTGGGCAAGCAAGGTCACGTTTTGTGTAACTAAAAAGTTAAATATTAATTTAAAAAAAAACGAGCAAAAACAATAAAATTGCCCGTAAACATACTAAACAAATATATATTTATATCCACTTTGTTATAAATATAACAATTTCCCATGAACAAACGGTGAGATATTGTAAACAAGGAAGGCTCTATGTTTACAAGAATTTTAAGTACAAAGAACAATTAATTTAATCTGTATTGATCTAATGCGTGTATGACGAAAGCGAAACTAGTGAAAGTGGTAGGTCAGGATATGTCTAGTACTATAACTATAGTAGTAAATATAACTATAGTAATGTTTTGACAGGTCAAGTAAAGTATATCAGAAGTGAAAGATTTATATTTATATAGAAAATTAACAGTAAATATTTTTCATTTCTGGACATTACACATTATTTTATTAAAAGACGATACATTTCATGTAAATAATGAAAGACGCGGTTGCTAAGTATGTTATAATTCGATAAAGATGTTTGTTTAATGTTCATTATTAAATGAGTGCTTTGATTTAGGAGTTATTTTAATAGGTACGTACGTACATACATACAGCAATTACAGTATTTGAATAAGTAAAAAGTTATTTCAGATGTCCGGTCGTTGGCCTTCTTTCACTTCCACACAGCGGTCCTATGGCTCTTCTAATGTAAAATTTTCGTCCTGAATTTTTTAGTTTAAGTTTAAGTTAAGTTCTACTTTTATTAAAAATAATATAAAGAAAATAGTTAGCAATAAATGACTAAGAAGTTTCGCTCTTCCATTAATTCCTGCAGTCCAGGACAGTAAAGTAGTGATCGATGAGGATTAAAAGATGTAAATAATAAAAAATATAATTTAATTTAAGCAAACACGTCATATCTGGCTTACGGTAATCAATGTTAAATATTACAGCAAAGGGGAAGCTTAATAAGCTTTTAGCGCATACATTCCATTGATTATGTAAGTTTATCAAAGAGAAATTTTAATATAGCGAATTTACAGAGCTTCTGATAAAAATATTTGGTTAATTTTTTTTTCACCTTCACGCTGTATCCCGTGTGTAGCAGAGTTTGGCAGAGGGAACCTAGTGTTATGAAACTACGTTTCCCACTTTACACCTAATTTTTGAGGCAATGCGTGTTGAGTTCTGGAGTTCAACGCCGCGCTATTGACTTAGTACCAGAGCAATGAAATGAAATTATAAATAAACATTGATCCATTTTTCCGAATGGGAATTGAATCAACAACCGTCGCATTACAGTCACAAGCCTGTGCCACGGCGACTTCAATTTTAATTTTAATTTGCATTCTACTTAAAAGAAAAGCTTCCCGCATTTGATACTTTTCGAGAGCCGAATATTTAAAAAATTAAAAATACGTAAGTTCAGTAAACAGAATTGTATCCTGTTATAACGCTTTGTATATATATATATATATGTAGCTCCAAGCGTTTTGTAGGTAGATATACAAATATGAATACAATATGAGGCCAGTAGTGGTGCAGTGGCACAAAGTGTGACTGTAAAACCGACTGGTTGTAGGTTCGATCCCGACTCGAGGAGATGAAATATTTACTTAAATTTATATTCCGTTTCTTCGCTCTGGTGTCGAGGACAAGCGCGGCGTTGAATTCTGCCACTCGACGCGCAATGCCTCCAGAATTCGGCAGAAAGTGGGGAACGGAGTGTCTTAACACTAGGTTCCCTCTGCCTACCTTGCAGTGTGCGGGATACAGCGTGAAGCTGATTTAATTTAATTTTATTTTATATACAAATATATAAGTATTATTAAGCTATAATATTTGTGCTCATTCAGGTGATATTGGAAATAATAAAGTAAGTAAGTAAGCTATAATTATTAAAATAAGTGATACTTTATTACAAACCATAATATGTTAACTAAATATGATTTATCTTTCCAACGTTTCAAGTTTTTATTAACTTTGAATATTTTTCAATTACTATCGAGATAGTTGATAAACTATGGTTTAGATAAAATAATTAACATAATATTATAAATGTTGTACGTCACACGCACGCAAGTCAGGCGTCACGGAGCGTTTGCACGTGACGTCGCATACGTTAACGTCAGCAAAGACTCCGCCGTGATGCGTGTGCAAAATAAAATACATAGTTAAGCCCCGATAGAAATCATACTAGCTTTTATAAGATTTTGTTAGTTTTTAGGTTCCGTACCTCAAAAGTTAGAATCGGAAACCCTATATCACTTCGTTGTCCGTCTGTCCGTCGTGAGGTTTTATCTAATAGACTCTAGAGTTCGCGTTGTACCAATCTGAAATGAACATCAAATACTATTGAAGGAAAATAAATCGAAATGGGAAATATAGATATTTCATAGAAAAAATAAATTACAAATTTATAATTGTATTTTATTTCATACAAAATGAACGCAAACGTCCGCAAACTTAAGTTAGTCAAGTTTTATAAATTGTACTTTCCATTGACATACAATCCTGAAATTGGTACGGAGCACTCGATTGGGAGTCCAGTTCACATTTGATAGGTGTTTTCATTGGTGTACTGACGAATACTTATATTAAAATTCGACAAATTTATTAGAAACAACACTCAATTTCCTCGTTTCTGACAATTGGACAACGTAATATCAACGTAAAGGCACATTAAGCCCATGATAACTTAGTTAACCTTCAAAAGCATTAAATAATAAGCTGTAGTTATTTGCCGCGGGGAATCAACCGTCTGGTCAGTCATGCAACGTTATTACGTCAAATGTCAGCTGTGATTTCCCTATACACGTTACTCCGGTGTTGCTAGTTATAAAATATCTATGACATAATGATTTTTTTTCTTTTCTTCGTAAACGCTGAAATGGATCAGAAACGAATTGCATTCCACAACGTTTTTAACCGACTTTGAAAAGAAGGAGGTTCTAAATTCGCTTGGTATATTAAATATTTTTATATTTTTTATGTATGTGTAAGTACTAATTTTAAAATCAGCATTTTTTGTTTCTTGGACAACGTAAGTTTTAATATGCTTTATGTACTGTTTTTTTAGATGTTTTAATTTAGATTGACTTCTTTTATTAACAGCGTCCCTGTCAAGTGGCTCTTATGATGCCTGATTGTATATTGATAACTTTTAATATGGCTAACCATGGATATTTACAATAATTTCAATTTAATGTATTATAATAATAAATTAAACTAATTGATATAATGTAGTAAAATTCTATACTAAATAATAAAAAAAACTACGATGAAAACAACCGACTTTAACAACTAAAAAGCATTAAATAACTTAAACAAGATTCCATTACGAATACTTCTAACGCAAGTCTAACTATCTGTAATGTTATTACAATACTATTTTGTAGTTTCTGTTATCTACTGGTAGGTTTGAAATCGGTGCTAAGCTGTTAACTAAATTTAAGTTATCGATATATGGCAGAGGCGATAAGCAGTTTAAGTTGTATTAACAAGCCTTTGATTTAAGATGGAGATTGCAATTTGAAATTAGGAACAAGAATGTAAGAATTTAATTACAGTAATTTTCCAATATTCATTTCGCCGTTGAAAGCAAAACTAGGGGAATCTAGTCTTAAAATACTCCGTTTCCAATTTTCCGCCTGATTCTGGAGGCATTGCATGTTGAGTGGCGGAACTCAGCACTGCGCTTTGCCTCAACACCAGAGTGAAGAAATGAAAATATGAATTTAAATGCCTATTTAATTTCCACGAGCGAACATCGAACCCACAACCAGTCGCGTTTATAGTGAAACATTTGTGCCCCTGTGCCACGTTTGGACTCAAAGGAAATGTTACATTAGCTTAGAGTGCTTTAAGCTTACTTCACAAATAGTTAAATGGAACCAAAAAAATAAAAAATATAGCACATTACAGACAGACGTCAAAAAGTAACCGGCGTTTAAACGACAAAGAAATTTAATAAGTGGGCTTTTAATTAGAGCGAATTTTGACTCTCAGTAATGAGGTGCGCTCGGCTTCAAGGAGAAAAGGCATCAGACGGGAACAAGGGAAAACTCACGTTTTGTTTAGCCACATGATTTCCGGTGGAAACATTTTTTTTTTATTTTCTTTGTTTTTTAATGATAAGTATAAAACATCAAGTAAATTACCTTAACGCGAGAAAAAAAATATAGGAATACAAACAGACAAAATTTGAAAAAATATTGTATTAAGTTCTACTTCATTACCAAATACCCATATTGATGCAACAGAATGTACTATATTTTCTTATAGGTCTTTCATGTACAGTCAACAAAGTGTTGAGGTTTTATGATATGTATGTAAAGACAAAGCCAACGCCTTAGCAAAAATTGCTCAGTAGGGTGAGCAAATTTAATAGATAAATAAAAATTAATAACAAACAAATCAGCTTAACATGCGTGGAAACTATAATTGCTTTCGTTATGAATTTGTCCGCATAAAGTCCGCATAAACGAAGTTGCAAAACGGCTTCTAGCTTATAATTACAAAATACACAATATCTCGTTACACGTTTATAAAGATAGAAGTGTTTTTTGTTTTGTTATGTATACTAATGTAAATATGAATTTTAAATTGCCTATATCCAAATGTCAGAAACTTGGAAAAATATTTGTCAAAAGCTGTCTAGCAACCACATTTACGTGCTCTTCCAATGGCACATGATGCTACGTTTCGTTTATTACAAAACCCCATATACTTCTACTTTGTAATCTAAATAAATTTCTCTATTGAAATCCGTTTAAAATAATTACAAAAAAAAGAACTTAAATTAAATATATTTTATGGTTAAGTGGCGGAACTCAACGCCGCGCTATTACTTATTATTACCAGAGCGAGAAAATGAAAACATTCAGTTTACTACGTTCACTTTATCTTCATTAAAAAAAAGTCTAGATTAATACGAAGTAGTAATGCGGCGTATAAATTAAATATAGTGTTATCGAGATATTTTATTTGTTCGGCTTGGTGGATGTAAGGGCGGGCGAGTGTGGGAAGCGGGCGGCCGGCGTGGTGGTGGAGGCGGGTGCGTGGTGAGGGTAGGGAGGTTATTGATCGGCACGCCTGCACTACCTGACGATGCAGCTACGGAACCGAGTTCGAAATATTGGAGCCCCCGTACGTACGCTTGTCACAAAGCTAAACGAAAGCACAAAGCTGGGACTACCGGCGTTGCAGTTTTCTGATAGATTTGCGAGCTACTTCAAGACATAACACAAAATGTGTATTATTTTTGCATTTTTTAAATGAGACATTAAAATATATGAAATAAATTATATCTTTTTTATTGATGTATGAAATTGGACAGAGCAATAAATGTAAAACAAATTAAATGGCGTCATGTTATAAAAAGTTGAATACAAAAGATCAAATGTTAAGAAATATTAGTAAAATTAAAAAAGAAACGAACATTTTTAAATTATATAATTTTAATTTTCTATTAAAATACATGAAATATATCTACTTATATTGTAAATGATGTAGTTTACTAGTATTAAAAGTTTGGTGTAATTGGCGTAGAGCTTAATTGCCCTTTAAAGTACGACTTACGTCACCTTTAGCGTACATGCCCCAACACCACACATTTTGACTTGACTTTTTTTTTCTTACAAAAAAAGGAAGTATGAATAGCGATAACGGAAAAGTCTCTATTTGTAAAACATAAATAATACATTTATATGAAAAATACATACATATATTATAAATAAATATTATAAACTTTTTCAATAAAAATTCTACATGCGCTGTGCCCTTGGAACAATATTTGTCTTACCTATGTATAAATATAAAAAAGCATTTACAAAAATATAATATATTTCAAGAATTTCGGGCTTTTTTAAGTGTATTTTTGAAGCATATACTATATAATATTTATTTATATCACGTAGTTAAAGTAACATATCATAAATATTTATAAATATTTTTGTTTCTTTAGCCCCAAGATCCGCTTGATCTTTATGTTTCTAGGCTATACTGGTGTGCTATTTTAGTCTCAGTTTTGTTTAACAAAGCTTTACCTAGCACACAATAGAGCTTCCTGAGTTACAATAGAGTATAGAACGTAAGATGTTACATAAGAAACAATTTTGATATGAAAATATCATATAATATGTACAATTAGCAAAAAAGTTTGAAAATATAAAAGCATAGTTAACAAAAACTAAATATGTAATTATTAAATAGAGAGAAATAGAGAAAGAGAGAGAGAGAGATATCACGCCAGTACTATTAGAGGGATAGCCACCATTACCCGTTAGTTCCTTAATTGATCTTCACACGTACGATAAATATAAACTTAATTGATTTGTGATATGTGGTAACTATGATGTAATTTTTGGTATTTAGTATAAATTTTATGAAGAATTTCAATTTGCGAATAACACTCGGTTAATATATTTCAGTCCAGAATTTCATTAAATTACAACCGCAAACTTTAATTGTGTATTTTCGGATATCTTTCTAAAAGCAGTGTTAATAATGGAGAAAAATAACTAAATCCTGTTCAATTTTTTTTGAGTATTTTTTTATTTATATATATATATACATATATATATACATACATATTTTTTCTTTTTCCTGTTTGTTCAGATCTTGTTAGTGTTCGTGTACATTTTATACATTTTTGAATACATTTTAGAAGTAATACGTATATATTTTCGAAGTTCTGCTAAATATAATATATGTAATAGATACAAGATTTACTACACAATCGCGTGCTTGTACTACAAAGTTGGGGGTGGAGGGTGGCCGAGACCTCATAGTGTTATTGAACTTAAACCCTCTTAATCTCGTATCGAGTTCAGTAGATCAATGTTAATATACCAAAACTAATTTGAATGTTCAATACAATTTTAATGATAATGTAGTAGCAATAAATAATATAAATTTATTTGTTATATATTTATTATATATTTGAGTATTTTGTACGTTCTATATGTATGTATATATGAATAAAGTCACAAATAATGTATATTTAAAAGTTATATGAACTTCAGCTTCAACTTTCATTAATATTTACTTATTTTGCTATAAAGTTATCTAGAGTGCACTTAATTAATTAAAATTGTGGGTTCGATCCTCACTCAAAGAAATGAAATATTTATTAAAATTTGGATTTTCATTTCTTCGCTTCCTGGTGTCGAGGCAAGTCGTGTCTTTGAGTTCCGATATTCAAAACACAATGCCACCAGAATACGGCGGAAAGTGAGGAAAAGAGTGTCTTAACCCTTCGCCTAACTTGTTGTGTGCGGGATACAGCTTGAAGCGGATTTAATTTTAATTTAATTTATTGTATCATATTTTTTGTACAGACAAATTTTGATTAAAACTATTTTTTTATTAAATTTACCCGAATTAATTTATGTTATTATAACAAAAACTACATGTAAATTTTCCTTTTTCAAGAAATAAAATAAATTATTCATCCTTCTTTACAAGGACTGACAATTATGATTATTTAAAGGTATAAAGCTTTTAAAATAGACTGTTTTTCAGGATGATGTAAACTAAGTACAGAAAAGGATCCTATCTATACCATTGTCTAGGTCTTCTATAGACATTTTTAATAACATTTGCTTTTACTATTTTGGCATTCAATTTATCATACATAAACGTTTGCTTAAATTAACATTACAATTCTATACTGGTCTTAGAGTTATGTTTAAAAACATGAACAAATATATATGTTTGTGTGTATGTATGTATGAATTTGAATCAAATCGTCAAAATTGATGAGAATCGATTTTGAATTTAATCAACTTCTGTAATTACTTCTATTTGATGGAATTATATTATTCAATAATAAATGGAGCCTTGTCTATACTTGTCTAGCTATCGTCCGTTTCAAGAACAGAGAAGTGCAACACTGTATATGAAAATGATAATACATTTATAATCGCTCATAATGACAATGCAGTGCAGGGGAAGCTAGTTCGATGAAGAATCCTAAAATAGGCTGACACTGGTATGCACTTAAGCTGTCTGAGTCTAGTGATTTAATATGACGTGGAAGCTTTCAGATATAAAAATTCAGGAGTGAGATGCATTTTTGTCTTTTTTTTTTCAGTATTATGATCATGTATATGGTGGATATTACCATTTGAGGCCAGACGTGTCGCAAGGGCACAAGTGTGGGACTGTAGATAAGACTGGTTGGTGGGTTCGATCCCTACTCGAGGAAATTAAATACAAAATTAAATTGATATTTTTATTTCTGTACACTGGTGTTAAGGCAAAGCGCGGCGTTGACTTTTGCCACTCAACACGTAATATTTCCAGAATTTGACGGAAAATGGGAAACGGAGTGTCTTAACATAAGGTTCCATCTGCCTACCCTGGGCGTGGGAATCAGCGCGAGAATGATATTACGAATTTTGCTTTACATCACTCTGAATATCTTACGATTGGAAAAAGAGAGGAAATAGGTATGCCTATACTGCACCCTATTGTTCTGTACGCGCCAAATTTCAGCAAATTTTCTTGATTGACGAGCATTCAACAATCAAAATGCCATATGTGCCTTGATATAAATACTACTAATTTCGTTATAACCTAATATTATCCTGTTATTCTTGTATATAAAAACAGGAATGATATGAGTGCCAACATTTTTTGTGTGAAATATTACTAAAAGTAAATTTTTAAAAATAGCTAAAAGTATATTGAAGTGCAACGAAATGTAGTATATTTTAGGTATTTGTATAAAAATATACGGATAATTACAGTCCCGTTTATTCTTGCTCGCCATTTCAATTTTATAACCAAAAATACAATTTTAAGTGAAGAAATGGTGAGAATAAAGAGAATTAAAAGATTAAAAATAAACTTAGCAAATTGTATTAACTATATTTTAAAATACGCTGCCATTTTTTGTCTGTACACTATACTTCTTCTTCATTTGTTTTTGCAAATAATTCATTCTTCTTTCTAAAATTTATCATCCAATACAAAACCTACGTATCCCAAAATACCGGTACTAGTCTCTCTTTTCAGCATGGCGCTTATATATTTATAGTTTTTAAATAAGATGAGAATCGAAGCAAGAATGACTCGCTCTTTACAACAACTTAAATAGACACCTACAGTCCTATATATTTATTTATACAATAAATATATAATTAAGAACAGCGGGACGATGCGTTAAGAAAAATATAGGTAGGTATTTTTCATTAAAGTGTGATTTGATTTGGTTGAATAAGAGATTTCATGTTTATTTGGTGCAAATTATTTGTGTTCCGGTCGCACAAGGTCTGGGTCGGGTCGTTGTACTGCCGCGCCAACTCCCGGTTATATTTAGACCGGAAGCCGCGCTCTGGAAGCGTCCCCTTTTGCGAGCCCAATTTTTTCGACGAAACAACACATCTTAAGTACCAATAAGTTTTTAAATTTATTTTCGTAAAGACTTTTAAATATATGTATTCATTGATTTGGAATTTATTGAATAATTTGTGAACTATATAGATTTTTGACGTGTCCTAAATGCTTAAAAGTGAATTTAGCAAAAAGATCGAACGTCAATACTCTCTGAACTTATTCAAATAACGTATGGCGCGTCTAACTAAGCACTAAGGTGCTTTGTTATGTAAATTTTAAAACCTTTGAAAAGATAAAAACAAAGTGGTAGTCGTCTTACTTAAGCCGTGAATACTTAAAGAAAGTATAATGTAACAAAAACTGATAATATAGATTATAATAAAATCATAACCGATCGATGTCTGTACATGGATATATAATATAATAAAATCCAACATAATGATTTTTTTTTTATGTTTGTCCATTTGTCCATTTGTCTGTTTATCTATGCGGTTGCTAACGCTAATCTCAGAGTTGGCCAAACCGATTTAAATACAGTTTTCACTATTGGATATTGGCAGGGTTCCCTTAATGTATATGGTATATTGTTTTATTACAATCGATTCATAAATAAAAAAGTTCCATCAATTTAAAGTACTAAGTTCGACAAATTTACTAATTGCTATAACACTTATTTTATACAGCTGTTTTACTGAATTGGCTGAATCTTTAGCTTTCAACTTGTATGATTAAAGGAAACACTAGAGATTACATGATGATAAGTACACCGAGATTTGAAGATTTAGGATCGGGAGCGGTGTTTACGCGAGGAAAACAGCACTTGCCGTGCACGCGTACTTACCGTCTACCTAAATACCGTATAGTTAAAGTATATTTCTTTAAATACAATTTTTTTTATACTTTTTAATGTGACACAAGCGTGTGATTTTAAATACGATTGTGTTTGGTTCGGCTCCCACTCGGGGAAATGAATTATAATTTATGGAAATTTGGATTTCTTTTCGCTTTAGTAATAAGGCAAAGAGTGGCGTTGAGCTCCGCCACTCAATACACGATACCTCGAAAGTTGCGCGGAAAGTGGGGAAAAGTAAAAATTTATACATGTTTCATAGAGAAAAAAATAATATTAACTTATATTTGTAATCCATTTAATACAAAATGAGTATATGAAACTTAAGTTTGTTCATTTTATTTGCCGCATCATCAAAATCTATTAAATATTTTCCAATGGCAATTTGGCGCAAGACTGACTCGCGCTTGGCCGGTTTTTTATATACACATAAATAAACTGTCGTATATCACGCACGGAGCCTCTAGTTATAAATAAGTTTTTAACTGGCTTCTACTTCAAAAAGGAAGAGGTTGACAATTAATTTTCTCTGTGTGTACTCCTTGTCCTCCTTGTCTTTTCTGAACTAATAACGAGGATTTCAAAGATTTCTATAATGTATATGAGCGTACTTCCCATGCCCCATTGCCAAAATCTGGATATGATGATGGATGCCACCCACGAAAAAATAATGACATTAAAAGATAACTACTAAATACACCGAATAAGAGCTAAAATAAAACAAAAATATAATAATCAATAATTACAAAAAGTTGGCACCGACTCCAAGACTATCATTAATTGATTTATTAATTGTCTATTTTCCTTACTTTAAATAAATGAAAATATTGTATTCCACATTTTATTTTACTTTAAGTTTGTGCTTTTAAGCACAATGCTTTTAAATCTATTTTCTTTTAATAATTTGTTTACTGAACCCATTATAAACTAATCGTTAAAAATTACCAGCTCCAGCTGTTTACTAGACTAGACTGGAAATAGAAATTTATAACTATACGAATCCTAAGGAGTTCAGTTCCTAATGAACTCTTCTTTTTCATCCAATACTTCAGCTCCTTCTTCTTGTTTCTGTTCTTTAACAAGTCCATTAAAAATATTATAGTAGCACGACTGGACTATATTTGTGAATGAATATATCTTATCAATATGTATATACGTTATGTTTTTTCAAGAGTAGAGTGACTGTAAATCGACTAGTGGTGAGTTCGATCCTCAATCGAGGAGATGAAATATTTATTTAAATTTCTATCTCCATTACTTCGTTCTGGTATCGGGGCAAAGTGCTTCCAGTGCTTCCAGAATTCGGTGTTCGTTCATCTTGACGCCAGGTTCCCTCTGTTCCTTGCTGTGTGCGGGATACAGCGTGATTTATTTTTTCAATTAAATGCGATCCTTTATTGCCAATTTCGACAACGTATATTTTCTAGCGTTCGCGGCTAAAGTATTTAAAATATTTGGAATATTCCACATTGCATGCTTTAAGATAAGTTATTTAAATGTTACTAATTACTGTTTAAAGTGTTATATTAATTAAATATGCTTACAAAGAGATTTGAAAATGAAGTCCGACAAAGTTGTTTCAAAATACGGAGTTGAAATGGGAAGCCAATTATACAACAAATACTGCGGTAACAAACTGTATTCGGGGTATGAAGGATTCAAATATGATTTATGTTCATGTAATAGTTAAATTCAACATTCACTCATAAAAAAAACATTTGGAATTCAAATTAAGACATTTTTTTCTGTTACAAGTTTTTCAAATCAGCTTCACGCTGTATATCGCACACAGCAGGGTAGGCAGAGGGAACCTAGTTTTGAGACACTCCATTCCCCACTTTCTGCCGGATTCTGGAAGCATTGCGTGTTGAGTGACAGAACTCAACGCCGCGCTTTACCTCGACACCAGAGCGAAAAAATGAAAATATAAATTTAAGTAAATATTTCATCTCCTCGAATGGGGATCGAAGCCACAACCAATCAGTCTTACAGTAACACTTCGTGCCGCTGCGCCACGACTGACCTTTTAAAATTATATTTTATGAAATAATAAATAATGAACTTAGTAAACACAAAAGAATTATATGATTGCCATCGAATGCTACATATGGCCGATAGAATGTTCATCAATTGCATCGATCTGTCTGCGTCTCGGTCGGACACTAACTAGTTTTTGTGAGAGTGTTAATACAAATATAAAATAATATAAAATTCTAATTGAAATGTATTTATATTTTTATAAAATTTCATTTAAATGATCCCAAATCTACTCACTAGATTCTCTTTACTTACACTGCTGTGATGGGAAAAGCGTGAACCTGTTTTTCTTTTTATGTTATAATAAAATATCGAATGCAACACAAATTACATATTTAATTAAGCAAACACTTTGAGTGTACTAAAATATATTTATACCATGTTGACTATAATACTGAAAATTCTTAAAGTTATCGGTTTCTATTAAGTATTTTATAATTGCGTACTGTGTTTACTTTTATGAAGTTGTAAATTTTTTTTGTATTTAGCTTCACGCTGTATCCCGCACGCACCAGGGTAGGCAGAGGGAACCTAGTGTTAAAACACTCCGTTCCCCACTTTCCGCCAAGTTCTGGAGGCAATGCGTGTTGAGTGGCGGAACTCAACGCCGCGCTTTCCTCTCGACACCAGAGCGAAGAAATGAAAATATACATGTAAATAAATATTTCGTCTCCTCCAGTGGAGATCGAACCCACAACCAGTCGATTTACAGGATTGTTATATATACTTTTGAAATTCAATTACCTTTGTAAGTTTAATTAAACTTCCTTTATTGATTCAAAGTATCACATCATTATATTTTATCAATAGAGTTTGTGTTCCAACGAGCGGATATTAAATATTATTTTCGTTCCAGAGGATGTTATCGTCCACTCGGTAATCTTACTATTGACACGACGAATCCGGTGTTATATCATAAGGGGCTAGCAATCAGTTGGGACAATGAAAATTGACGTATTATTTATATTCACATTTCGCATAATGTGTTATCATCTTTTTTTAGTTTCATGTAATAGTATGGCAGGCACAGGGAACCTGGAAATTTAGTGTTAAGACACTCTGTTTCCATTAAGACATCTCCGTTGCTCACTTTCCACAGAACTCTGGAGGAGTAACGGAACGTGTTGAGTGACGGAACTTTATGCCACTCTTTGCTTCGTTGCCAGGGCGAGCAAATATTAAATATTAATTTTCTCTGAGTGGGAGTCGAACCCGCAACTGACACGTTTACAGTCGCACGCTTGCGTCCCTGCGCCACGGCCAGTCTGTTATTAGTGTATTCTACAGAAATATATATTTTATTAATAACTTAATTCTTTTCTATCTTCACTTTGATGTATTTTCATGCAAAGGGCCATTGATAAAATCTGTTAGCAACTTTGATGTTTTCTTTTGACTTTTTCCTTTTGACTCGCTATATTCTGAAAGACCAAAAATCAAACTGGCGGGCCTTTATATAAAATACGTACCCAAAAATGTTTACAATATAACATAGGCAAACCTATAAAAAATATTCATTAAAGAGAAACATAGAACTAGATTTCTTGGCTCATTAAATATATGTTTAGTAAAACGTTTCAATATTGAAACCTAGTAGAAGTTTTATACCAGACACACAATAAATATTTTGTTCACAAAATATGATATGAATATAAACAGACTTTCACATATGAGTGTAGTGGTCGTAAATGAAATGGTCGTCGGTTCTTTCCAAAAAGGGTGAAGTACCGTTGTACGAATGTAGTAAAATGCAAACGCATCGTTGTGTTAACACGTAAATAGGCAGTGTGAATCTATAAGGCAGAACGCATACTTGTTTAGATGGTCTTACTTTATAATATTTCTTTTTTTATTAGCGTAACGCTGTATCCCGCACACAGCATGGTAAGCAGAGGGATACTAGTGTTAAGACTCTCCGTTGTCTATTTTTCGCCGAATTCTAGAGGCATTGTGTGTTGAGTAACGTAACTCTTTACGATTATTTAGGACTATTTTGGTAAAGTATTTAAAAAATTCCTTAACATTTTTTACAGGATACCTAACTTAGAGAGAATTCCGCGGAAAATTGGAAACAGAGTCTGAATGAGAACGTAGTGTCGTTACACTAGATTCCCTCTGCCTATCCTGCCGTATGTGAATTCGAAAACCGAAAACCAAGTGAGTCGCTTGGCCTGAAATGATTATAGGTAGGTATCTTTAAAAACATCAACCAATTTTTCCTTGTAAGCTTTGAAAACGTTTAAAAATGTTTTTGAAATGTTTTACCATCAACAGGGCTTACAGGAAGTCTGAATTGTATTAAATTTGTTACGATGGCGACTGCTTTCAACTGATAAGCGGCTCGCCTTTTTTTACCCGACTGCGCGACGCCAAGGAAGGCTTTGTGTTTATCAGTCTGTATGGATGTTGTATTTTTAATTTATAAATGTGTATTAGTGTAGTGTAAGTATGTTTGTTCTTACGGTGCGTTGTAAATACCAAACGGGTTGATCGATTCTGATGTTTCTCAACGCTATCAATTCGTCTTAATCTCAACCTAGCGAGTGTCACTTAATGCATGACAAACAATAGTCAAAATTCACCACACTACGCAACCATTAGAGATTATTGAACAATCATTTTCAATCATCATTTTGAACAATCATTTTAAGGTACCTTTCATCATTTTTCAAAATTAATGGTAAGTATACCTATCTATTTGCAACAATTTAAAATTGTTTTAATAACTGTTATCGCAAATTTAATTTTTTTTTGAATGCCTGATACACTTATATAGTTTAGTATTTCGCTATTCTGTACTTATTATGATAGGTTAAAGGTTATAGCAGTCATACCTAGCGTATTAACAACGAGGTTCAACTCAAATCAAATCAATTTTAAATCAAGCCATCTTTAATTTATATAACTTCAATATTTTTTTGTTTATCGCACTTACGGCTACACACACCTTCTTACTCTATTTTAATATATATATTTCAATAATTGACTATATTTACAAACGTTTAGTTGGTTATGGGAATAGTGGCCTGGTCGATGTTTGCTAATAATGGACGTAATCTCAGTTATCGAATCCGATACAGCTCAAAGCGGCTTCGGGCGTAGACGTTCGGCTCTTATTGTGTTCAGGAGAGTACCATAGCTATCAGAGTGTTGTTAGCTGTAACTTGTAGCAGTATCGATATCTTATCTATTAGAACGAGCGAATAAGAAAATCAAGAACAAATTTAAACATTTATATATATTATAACAACACTTTGTCGTCGGTCCGTCTGTCTGTCTGTCTGTCTGTCTGTCTGTCTGTCAAGAGACTTTGTGTCAGGAACGCTTGGAGATATCGAGTTGAATTTCAAATTATATAAGTATTTAGATCTACGGTCCTATGATTTACTAAAAAAAATGTATTTCTACATTTTGTTAAAAAAAAGATAAGGCCGTTTGTTTATACGGGAAAGATGCATATTTTTATACTAAAAGTAAATCAAAATCCCCTCTTTAGTCGAGCCTACTCACGTTTCTCCGGTTTGTTCTATATCTCGCACTGACTTCTGGTATTTTTATCAATCGATGATTCTCTTTCTGTGCTGGCTATAATATTTCTTAGTATCTTTCTCTTAGTTGCAACCCACAGTAACCATTTTTATGTTTTATATTTTGTAATAAAGCAATGTATTGCTTAAAGTGTCGTTTTAAACTCCATACTATTATTTTTCATCCAATTAAATACGTAACACACTTTGTAAATTTTTCTAAATTCAAAATTCTTCTCTACACTACAGTGGATGGATATCTACAAAGGTATATGTAGGCACATGGACAGAGCGGAGGACGAAGAGCGAGGCACGAAAACGTACCAATAATATCTAATATCTATACTAATATTGGAAAAAATAAAGAATAATTCTGTATATATAACACAAAAACTACAAAACCGATCTTAAATTACAATAGCTTATTTCCAAACAATCAAAAATAGTTATGGATCTTACATTATAGTGAGGCAAGTTATAAAAATTTTCATATTAGAAGATGCAATAAGCCGGGAATGATTGTTATTCTTGACAAAAATGTTATTTAAAAAAAAAAAAATTTTTTTAAATACAATATATAGTTATTTTAAGTCTGTCGAATGATATTTGTGTAAATGTTAAAAAACTCTATTATTCATATTTCTACTAACTCTATTATATATTTTCTTATTATTATTTATAGGTAATATAATAAAACATCCTATTTTGTTAATACAATGTCCAGACGGGATGTCTTTAGAAAAAAGAGGGAAAAAAACTATAAGCTCACTATTATTAAATCGAATATCTTTTGTTTTCTATAGTTTGTTGTACTATTTAAAAGGGATAGAGAATAATAGGAAATTTTCAATGTACCGACACGTGTTTACTTATTATTATTTTAAATATAGCAAATAGCAAATATAGGAAATGGAGAAATAGACGTATTGTTGATTTTTTAACAAAACATTTATTTTTATTCCCATATTATTATAAACTAAAGTCAGATAATAAAGGTGGACGATAAACCATAAAATATACTAATAAATTCAATAAATCAGTTTTACACTGTATCCCACACTCAGTAGAGTAAGTATAGGGAACCTAGTGTTAAGACTCACCGTTGCCCACTTTCCGTCGAATTCTAGAGGCATTGCGGGTTGAGTGTTGAAACTTAACGCCGCGCATGACCTCGGAACCAGAGCGAAAAAATGTAAATAAAACTATAAATAAATATTTCATTTCCTCGTGTGATCGGGGATCGAACCCACAAGCAGTCACACTTTGTGCCCCTGAGACACGAATGGCCTCAAGTTATACTAATAATAACTAAAATGTAAATGTTAGTGCTGCTTTATTCAAGCAAAGTAGTGAATATGATTAAAAGTTATGCAATTTAATTTATAGGTGCAGTGCGCCGCCATGAGTCGCAATGAACTCGCGCGGTTTGCGCACAGAAGTGAAGATTTCACGTTTAAAGTTAAATTGTTCGCGTCGTCCTTTCAAAGCCTTTTAGCGTCCTCTGAGTAGGCTGGAGTAGAAGCTCAACACACTCTTTTCACATTTGCTTCTTGTCAACAAAACCTTGATACTTTCCTTTTATAAGACGGGGTGTATGCGAAAGAAAATATTTGTTGGTTACTAATAAAAGTATTTTTTTTTTGCATGCACGTACACTACGCAAGTACTTCACGGTTTGGAGTGGTAATTAAAAATTTTAAACGTAACACATTCCAAACAGTACAAGCAAGTTAATAGAGTAAATAAAAACTACAGCTGAGGACTAGTGTACAAATTATTAAGCAAGCTAAATTATACGAGTTCCATATATAAACAATACATAAATAAAAAAAAACACGTAATTTTTTTTACAAATTGGTATAGATAATTAATTTCAACTTACCCTTACCTCGTGTCTACCGATACTGCATTGTGAAACTGAAAATAAAAAAAAAATCTATAACTGTTGAACAATATGACATTTTTGTTTGAATACACGTATATTATGTTAGGGATCGAATAAAGTATCTTTGAGAGAAACAAATGTAGAGTCGATCGGCGCGTGCACTGTATATAGCAGTTGTTTACCAGTACAAGGAAACTGGTATCAGAAGTGATATCAAATGAGCGAGGATAGCGTCGAATAAAAAGGTCAAGGCCTAAAAGTGTATCATTTCGTTTTGTAATTTATAACGACGTATAGATCTTCTGTAATTTTTATAGAGAGAGATGTTAAAGCAAATGATACACTTAATTTTTTACTAATTGATATTATAATATATTTATATATATATAATATTATTGTTATTCCATTAAGCAAATTCAATTTGGATATGTTTTAATAATTAATAATTTAATTTACAACTATTAATTTTTTAAATATTATGGGCGAAAAAATATATCGTCTGTCGAATTTTTATTTGTGGTCCGAAATCGTAATTTTTTACATCAACAAGGTTGTTTAATTTCTATTTCTGTCACTATTATACATACCATATAACATAATATTACCATATAGTATAGTAAAATAAAAAAGCTTCACGCTGTATCCCTAAAGTTAAGACACATCGTTCCCACTTTCTACCGAATTTTGGAAGCATTGCGTGTTGACTGGCAGAACTCAACGTCGCGATTTGCTTGAGACCAGATCGAAGAAATGGAAATATTAATTTAAATAAATATTTCATCTCGTCGAGTGGGGATCGAAACCACAACCAGTCGGTTTTACAGTCGCACTGTGTGCTACTGCGCCATGTCTGGCCTCGTATAGTATAGTATAGTAATATGTTAAAAATGTAATGAATTTAACAATTGTCACTTCTACTCTTCCCTTCTCTATGTAGCATCAACATTATCATTCTACATCAACGGGTTATGGCAAGACTGCTATCCATTCCAAGCGTCTAGCGCATTACATTGTCAGCTTCCACGTCCATATTTGTTTGTTAATAATATATTTTAAGCCCTTTGTAGATATTTTATTGTGTTCCATGTACGTGCGTGGAATTATAACGGAATAATAATTAAATATCGTATCTGTTTATAAAAACACAAAAACGTAAGTGAATTTGAAATAAGTGAAAATATATAAACATTTTAACGTGGCGATTTGAACCTCTTGGAAACCGCTCCAAGCGCTCTGATCAACTAAGCCATACGTCTTCATCGAGCGACGTCGCGATTCTAAAATGCTAGAGAAATTTTTACAAATTTCGACTACCCCAAATATAATTTAGGTGGGAGAGAATGCTATTTATTAAATATTTAGTCTCATAGATACATTTCAAATAGTAGAAAATAAACTATATTTTTCTATTTTAACTCTATTTAATCATACAGATATTATACAAAATTAATATTTTAATAATTTATTTTACAACATATTAGACCTTATTTATTGAAGCATATAATATCGAATCCCTATGATTCTACAAATGGGTAATAGTTAGGAAGGAGTTCAAGTTAACAGAATTAACGGATATCCCTCACTCGATACGAGATAAGCGCGTCCGTTAACAGCTCCACACTACTGGCAATTTGCTTTGCGGGGAGTAAGTCAGTGGAAGTATTGGCTTTTGAAATTTAGGTGTTTGTAGCCTGTCTCTTTAATTATTTTAGTTAAAACATAATAAATACAAGTTTTCTTATTTTTATATATATTTACTAGAGACTCAATGGTCGCTTGGCTCGTTTTAACTTATTTTTATATTATATCCAAATGATAGTATAAAAAATGTATTTTTTCAATTAAAGGAACTCATGTCCTTTCCAACACCTATTAAAAATATATGTATAGAGTTTCATTATAATCGTTTGAATAGTTTAGTCGTGACAACGTAATAACCAAATTTTCATACAAATGGATAATATTAGTATGATATAGGAAAAACCTAGCATCTAACAACAAGGTAGTTTTTGTTGTGATATTTGTTCTCTTTTCAGTTTTAATTTCAATTTATTCCAATAATCGTTTAACGTCAAGTCAAGTAAATTTATTTCTAATCGCTTTTGCGCTAATTAGAAGGTATCTGTAATTTAATTAATATAACTAAGGGATGAAAGTAGCCGTTGCCTTAACACCACGTATTATAGTAGCGAATGTAACATTTATTTTAATTAATTAATAAAATAATGCAAACAAAATTGTATAATGTTGTTGTAGAAGTATGTGAACTTTAAATATGTATAATTTTGGTAAATAATATAATATAATGAATAAATAATTGTGAGAAACATATTAATTTATTTTTCAGTTTAACTTGTATGCTGATACTTAACTTAGGAGAACGGAGTGTTTCAATTATAAGATATCTCTGTTTACCCTGAGTGCGGTACGGGAGATGTCTACACATAAATTCTCATTTCTATTACAATGTTATATGCTTATAGTTCTTACTTTCTAACAAATATTGAGAAAGAAATATTGACTAAAAACACAAAAACAATATGCTTTTCATATGAAAAAACATTTAATGAATATAAATTTAGTTTATAATATAAAATACATAATTATATGTATGACTAAACTATATGGTTCGACCAGTCGTCGCGTCGGGCAGATTTTGACGTCGTTGTGGGTTCGATCTTAACTTAAGGAAATGTAATATTTATTTAGATTTATATTTTAATTTCTTTGCTCTGGTATCGAGGCAAAACGCAGCTTTAATTATCGCCACTCAACACGCAACGCAGTGTCTTAACACTAGGTTCCCTCTGCCTACCCTGCTGTATACGGAATGCGGCGGCGGTGAAGCTAAAAAAAAAATTAAAAATATTCTAAAATAATAAAAAATATATAACAATATATAGCTTTTACTCCTAGCTTTATGCTTTAAATATATCACAAAGATTAGACAGAAATTTGAGACATTTATAATTTGTTTGCTCCATGTGGGTGTGCTTCGATATCTATATGGGGAAATCTTTGTATACTCCTCAAGTGCTATGTTGCAATGGATAAATTATTACTTAATAGTAACTTAATAGTTAACGCCTAAGGCGGAGAGGCGGTATGCGATACGAAACGGAAATGCCTGGCCCACACTGTACCGAACGGCGCGGGCGCGAGGTTATGTGCATAATATAATGTTGAATAAATGTTAATCATTTAAATTTTTTTTGGCATCTTATTACTTACTATTCGTTTTATATAAAAAAACTTTTTCAAGAATAAACTGTTATTTGACTATTTAATTAGTATATCTGTACAATTTCTTTTTATCTAAGATAATACGTAAGAAAAACCCTCTTATATGTAGTGTCCATGTTTACAGTGGATATCCATGGTACCAATAAATTCAAGGAATTGTGATAATCTTCTTATAATTTTATTTGGAAATATTCCATGAAAGACGCTACCGGTTTTTTTTTAGACTGGAAAAAGTAAAACAATAGGTTTCCGACTTATGAATCTAATTTTTTCTCTGCTTCAAAGAACTGTAGACCTGGATATTTGATATTGATTGCAACTTACTACCTCCACACGATATTGAGATAAATTATTTTGACAGATGGACGGAGAGATGGACCGATATACAGACAGACGTAGAACCAATCCAATAAGTTATATAGCAAATAGTTAAAACTTGAAATAAACACAACCTACACTATAGTAGTAGTTTACTAAAGATTTTTTTGTGAAGTTAATTTCAGAAGATATCATGACATCTAAAACTATATTTTAATGTTTACATAAAGCTTATTCAACTAAATCGTGTATTGTATGTACCTGTATATGACGGTTTGTTTTGTCTTCACTCATATTATACAATAGTAGTACACTAAAATATTTACTGTTACAGTATCCACCTGTACTGTAAACAAATGATAAATATAAATAATTACATATTATATATTATGTAATTTAAGAACATTTTTAATATCATTACAAACCTTTTTGGTTTTTTAGATGTATTGTTGTTATTGTATTAATTTTTAAATGGTAATAAATTGAAAATAAATAAATAAGATGTCTTAGATGCAAACATAACGCTTAGTGTTGTTCCACACTAGAGTGTGGTAGGTATTCTCTAGGAAACCTTAACGTGATATGAATTAGTGATCATTCATCTGCATCGTGAACATATTATGATAGAGATAGGTACCTAATAACGTATTGTTGTGTAACCGCACGTAAGTTGCTTCATTTGTGTGTGTATAATTCAAGCTATTAAAGATATATCTATTAATTAATAATTAGTACTTAAGAATGGAATATTACTATTAATAAAAATTAAAATTAAATTAGCTTCACGCTATATCCCGCACACAGTATTAAGTAAATATTCCATCTCTTCGAGTGGGGATCGAACCCACAACCAGTCGGTTTTACAGTCACACTTTGTGCCACTGCGCCACGACTGGCCTCCTATTCATTACTATTAATAAAATTATTTATTCTTATCGGTTGGACTGGTATTGTATTTTTTTTCATATATCTGTTGCATCGTGCGGAGTCTCGATGAGGGGTACAAAATATAATAGATAAGTCAAATTTTTTCTTCATTTTTAGGGTTTCGTACCTCAGAAGGAAAACTCCTTATAGAATCACGCTTTTGTAAGTTTGTCGAGATCATTATCTCGAGATTAGGGGTATGAACTTGAAATTAATATCAAATGTTCAGATTTTTCGGTTCCTTGAAGAACAACACAGTTTCTAATTCGACGCAATCACAAGATTGAGACTGCACTTTCTATGAAATTAACCTCGTAATCAAAATATGTAGGATGATGCCCTCCGTGGATCTGCAATTGTAAAATTTCCCAAAAAGTGTTTTAACTTTTATAAATAACGTTCTCGTAGACCTACTATCATCAAATTAGAATAGAACCCTCGGTGGACGAGACCGACTCGCATTTGTCTAACAATATATATTGATATCGTTAATAAGCAATATATATTTATTTTGTTGGTCAAAGCCAAATTAAAAAAGTGAAAATTTCACAGAAAAAGATCATTACAAACTTATATTTATAGTTCATTTCATACAATATGAGTGCATTCGCCCGCAAACTTAAATTTGTTCACTTCTATAAGTTGTACTTCTCCATTCACCTACAATCTGGTACAATTTTAAAAACAGCGATACTTATTAATAATTTAACACTTTTCGTAATACAATACTATTGACTTAGATGTTTTCATTTTAATTTCATATCATACAACTCTATTAAAACCTATTGTCGGCAAATGTGGGACTAATTGTTAAGTAGAAATATGCCCTTGTAACGGATAGCAGAATCAATTGTGTTGGTATGTCTAGTAATGATTGTAAGCCTTAGATGCGGGTTTGTATGTTCAATAAATTAATGAGCGTCCTTTACGTTTTAATAACCGAAAAATGTTTTCTACCTGACTGCGCGACGCTAAGGTGTTCCCATTCCTACGTGGAACCTTAATTTGACGATACTCAAGTCAACCGATTAGTCTTAACGTTGCGTGTGTCACTAAAGAAATGACAATAATAAAAATTTACACGAGCGGAAACCAGGGTATATATTGTAAAAATTTATAAAAAAAAACATGAACAAGTGAAGAATTATTTGAATAGATATATAATTAAGATTATTAGGTTTCTTACGTCATTATTTTATGTAACAGTTTCATATAAATTAATATTCTCGCTTATTTTTGGTTTTATAATAGGTACCTTATCAATTAATTAATCCTTACTAAAAATGTGTAACAAAAAGTATTATAAAAATCGGATTGTATGAAAACTAAAAATATAATCTGTTTTGCTAATTAGAAGGATTCAGTCTTTATATAATAAAATCTTCACGAAGAGTAGAAATTTTCTATTTAGAATTTAAGTTCTTTTTTTTTTATTTTGCCCTAGAAGATTTACGCTTATGTATGGATAAATACTAATCATTTTTCTAGTTAAAAAAAGAGACAAGAAAATCTTAATAAAGTAAAAGTACGTAGTAATAATGAAATTCACTCCAATAATTTAAACACCATTACCTAACTTTTTCAAAAATCAAAAATTTCTAAATCTTAATTTCCAATAACTTTAAACTATATTTAATAAACGAAAAAAAAACTCCACTAAAGTCATTGACCTATTCTCACATCTATACAAAGACTTTCGTCAATATTTCAGTGGTGCAAAATCGGCTTTGTAGCTTATACAAGATGCTTTAACTCGTGATGGTGAGTTCGCTTAATGCGGTCCATTGCACGCTAAGCACGTTACGCGCGATTGTTGGCTCCATAAGCGACGGAAGGATGTCCCGCTGCGGTGGTGTGACTAGAATAGAATTATATTATTCAACATTATAGATATATACTAGACGCCGTGACTTCCCCATCCGTGTTAACGTTTATAGCTAAAAGTTTCTAATTTTTTTTTTCTCGAGCACCGAAGCCGCTCCCTTTCTAAAAACATCGCTGTAAATCCATTTTCAGCCGCTATCATCGTTCACTGTCAAGAATATGATGTATCACTTTTATTATGCCATCTCTAGGTATATAAAGTGACATATGGTTTACTAACGTATATATAGGTACTATTGCTTGTAATCTCTTTTTTTTCAGATTCACGCTTTATCCCGCATACTGATAGCAGTGTAAGTAGAGGAAACCTAGTGTTAAGACTCTCCGTTTCTCTCTTCCCTTAGAATTTTCGAAAGAAATTAAAATACATCCTAATAAATTATAAATAATTTCCTCCATTTTCTTTAGTTTGATTTGATGATTTGGCACTTATGGATTCGTTTCTTATGTCTACATGTAAAACACATTTGACATCTATGGGAAGCGAACCTACAACCATCACGTTTACAGTCAAGCTTGTGCCGTTCTATAATCTGCTTATAATCTATTTATTATTATAATCTCGTAGAATCTATATACTTAGGATCGTATTCTGATTGGCCTAATAAATTATTTACTTGGACGAGTTTCTCATTTATTTACTCACTGAGTAATATTTATACAGGGCCTACATTTATTGCAACATCCATAAAAAGATAACCTGAGTGCTAGAAGTATTTTATTTCCTTTGTTTGTTTTCAATGAATACTTGATATTACCAACACTACTTACTGGAGTTCTCAAGTAGTATTATATTCTTGTGTATTAAATATAAATTGTTTTATTTCTTTGTTTAATTTACTTTCTTTAAAATAAGATTTTTAAATATTTTTTAAATGCATAACCAAAAAAATACTGGGAATCTTGAAAAATTTGGTTCAAATATAAAATACTCAGAGAATGACGTAGAATAAGTAAACTAAAATAAAATAAAAAATATTACCATTATTTGTAAATTTGTCAAAAAGTGTTTCAACTTTTATAAATAACGTTCCCGTAGAACTATCACCATGAAATTGGTAAAGAAGAGAAGTGATTGGTTTCTTGTGTATTAAATATAAATTATTCTATTTCTTTGTTTAATTTGCTTCCTTTACAGTATTTTTCTTATATTTTTTAAATGCACAACAAAAAAAAAACAGCTAAATTTGAAAAATTATGCTCAAATATAAAATACTGAAAGAATAACGTAAAATAAAAGTAAAAAAACAATCCACCATTACAGCGGAGTTGACATTTGCAAAAACTTAGTTAAGTGAGTTATATTTCAATGTTTACTTAAGCTGTCTCTGGGTTTGCAAGCGAAGCGAAGTACATTGCGTGACATGAGGTAATCAATTTGAGGCAAATGTGGATCATGTGAGCCTCAATGAGGTCCTCGATTAGCTTAACCGCGTGTTCCCGTTCATGTGATACCGCAATTGTACGGAACCTTGACGATATGATTGGTTTATATTTTTTGAATGTTTTATAGATCTTTATGGATTATTGCTGTTTATTGTTATAAAGTGTTAGAATTGTACAATTCTAACATCTGAGTTATTTTTTTTTCAGCTTCACGCTGTATCCCGCATGTAGCAGGGTAGCCGAGGGATCCTAGATTTAAGACACTCCGCTCCCTATTTTCCAGCAAACTCTGGATTCATTGTGTGTTGAATGGCGGAACTCAACGCCGCAATTTCCTTTGACACCAGAGCAGAACATAAAATATATGTAAATAAATATTTAATTTTCTCGAGTGAGAACACACACACTTGTGTCCTGCGCCGCGACGGCCTCAATAACATACTTGTTTTGTTTTGTACATGTTGTGTTTTTTTGCTTTGATTAATAATTATTATATCGAAGACTTAGACTTCTTATCATAACTGGCAAAGATATTTAAAATAAAACAAAAAACACATCTCTTTAAATACTAAAACTAAAATTTAAACTTTTCTCCAGTCCCATATTCCACTTCTAATAAATTCAAAAGAATCCGTAGCTACAGAAACGACTAAATTGTCATCCTTTTTGGGGCCTCGAATAATCAAGTAGTCGTCTGTATGTATATTGTGTACCGAAGATAAAAAAAACGCTATTCCAAGTCGTAGTAAGTTTATAGCTCGAAATCGACTTGAACGGTTAATTGATACATCGCAACGCTTTGTGGGTCAAGCCCTGGCATCGCCAGTGATAACGTAACCGCCTCTGTCGCCTGACCTGGAGAGACATCTGTATGTACGAGTGTGCAATATTTGTATCGCGAAAATTGACACAAATCTACTGCTAGAAAGCTATTTTTTTTTTGGTTTCCTATAAACACGAATTAAATGATGAATGGAGAGTGACTTATGGAAGATGAACTTTTTACAGAGGCCAGTCGTGGCGCAGCGGAACGAAGTGTGACTGTAAAACCGACTGGTTGTGGGTTCGATCCCCACTCGAGAAGATGAAATATTTACTTAAATTTATATTTCCATTTTCTTCGCTCTGGTGTCGAGGTTAAGCGCGGCGTTGAGTTCTGCCACTCAACACGCAATGCCTCCAGAATTCGGCAGAAAGTGGGGAACGGAGTGTCTTAACACTAGGTTCCCTCTGCCTACCCTGCTGTGTGCGGGATACAGCGTGAAGCTGAACTTTTTACATGCAAACTCTTCATGTATTTTGACTATTGAGTTAAACCTGAAATAAATAGTCAACGTAGAAAGAATGTCTTAAGGCTGGAAGGATAAGCCTGAAAAAGTCATAGCTCCTATAATTGTATAAATTTTACCGAACGACAGAAATTTGTTTTTAGTAAAATTCTTATATTATTATTATTCATTAAGTTAATTATTAATTAGGGGACAAACGAATTTTCATTACCTCGCTGTACATTCAGTTCAGCGGCCCAACACGCAATGCCTGGAAAAATTCAGCGGATAGAGGGGAACGTGGTGTGTAGGTTCAAAGGTGCACTAGGTTCCCTTTGCCTACTATATGTGGAATACAACGTGAAGCAAAAATAAATAAAAGAAAATAGGATGTTATTGCATACGCTTCTATTGGTATTTAATTAAGCAATCATTGCAATCACAAGTTTGACGCACATCCTCACAAGACTGCACGGACGGCAAATAACTTGGGCGTGTGATTTAATATCAACGTTCTCAATATGGTATTACTGTAGTAGTAATTACTGTATTATAATTATATTATGGCCGCTCAGTTGTAAATAAAAATGAAACGTACATATATATATATATATATATATATATATTATATATATATATATATATATATATATATATATATTATAATAAATATATATATATATATATATATATATATATATATATATATTTATTGAGTTTTTAATATACTTAAATAATTAAATGGAGGAGGAATCAACCGTTGTCATATATTTTTTATGGTTTCGTTCCCAGAGTGTAAAACGAGAACTTATTACTTACACTCCGCTTTCCGTTTGTCAGTCTTTCAGTATATCACCAGACTGTATCTCATGAACTTTTCATAAAAAGACAGAATTTAGAACAACAAACTTTAAGAAACAGATCTAAATAAATATTTAAATGTATTATCGTTTATATAGACTGTGGTATAGAACCTTCTTAACCCGAGTCCGATTCATTCTTGGTCGGTTTTTATATTTTTAAATAAATAATCAATTTAACCTTGTGTTTTTAGAATAATTAAGTAAAAATATTATTTTACTGTTTGCCCTTAAGCAGGTAAAAATATTAATTTTACTTTAAACTCGAATTTGTAAGTGATATTTAAATAAAAAAGGGAAAATATACTATGAATGAAGTAGCTACTACGTAAATTTGCACAAAATACCTATATATTTTGGGCGTTCATACAGCAACTAATACCTACAGTCTATAATAGAGCTAGAATTATAGAGAATATTTTAAAATTGCAATATAAATTGTAAAGCAAGTAGTTTTTATTTTAATGATATTTAGGTTTGTTATAAAAATACCGTTTTACTTTAATAATTCGTATTACTTAACACTTTTTTAATTTATTTAATTAATATTAAGTAATATTTATTTATACAATTGATTTTATAACGTATCGGACCACTACGAAACATTTCTTAATGCATAAAGAGAAAAAAATAATTTATTTTACAAGAATAAAAGATTACGTTAAATAAGTCTTTGGAAAATAATAATATATTGTACAGTTTATTAATAGTTAGTTATTCATAAAGCTTTTGTTGCGCAATCTATTGTTACAATAAATTGTTATTTATTTCAATGTCACCGCCTTATGCGGATGGCAATGCCACTTATTTATAAAGTATCAAAGGTCTACTGGTGCAAGGTGCAGAGTAAATATATATTAATGTAAATTTTTGAGAAAAAATAAAGAAATATGTAAAAAAACTGTATATAAAAATCCTTTATGCAAACACTGGAGGGAAAGAACTATTTAGTATTATAATTTCCTCGTACTGATAACAAGACGAGGCGCGGCATTGAGTTTCGCCGTTTAACACGAAAATTGGTTGGATAGTGTAAACAAAGCGTCTTAGCACTAGGCCTCCGTCTGCCTACCATGCTAAATGAAGGATATAGCTTAAGACAAAAAAAAAAACAATTACATTTTTTAAATAACATTTGATTGGGATTTTTTTTAATGTAAAGAATTTTATTAACAAGAAATTATAAATATATCAACACAGAAAAATTTAAAATAAAATATTCTCCTATTCTAATTTGCTACAGATTTCAAAATATTCCGTTAAAAGTGTAATTCCAGTAAAACCAACAAATTCACGTCATAAGTTCTACTCCTTTAAGTGCACAAGTCGCTACCCAAGATCGCTATTAATAGTAAAGAATTTTAAACGGGCACGGCTTAGCGAAAGCGTAGTAGCTCGAGAGCGATGGTCTGATAATTTTATAGCCATCCACGCACTCAGATTAGAACGCTAGCTGAAAATTACTTTTGGGAATTTCACTAAACCGACAAATGCTGCTTTTAAATATTAAAATCAGCTTCACGCTGTGTCCCGCACGCACCAGGGTAGAGGGAACCTAGGCACTCCGCTCTCCATTTTTCGCCGAATTTCGCGTGATGAGTGGCATAACTCATCGCCGGGTTATTTCCTTGGTGCCAGAGCGAAGAAATGAATATTAATAAGTAATAATTCGTTTCCTCGAACGGGCCAAGAACCCACAACCGCCGTGCCCCTTGTGACCCTGGGCTAAGACGGCTTGAAATTTATATATTGAAATTATGATAAGCTCTAATACAAATAGTAGCAAAAATTAAATAATTATTTAATTTTCTAGACGTTTTAATATTGATTGTAGTGTATTGTAAGTTATAATTAGATTTTTATTACTATTTAAGCATATTTATATAAATAAATAAAATATTATGTTCTTGAAACTCTATATCGTGTACGGTGATTGCTGATAAGGCACGCGCAGACGAAAGGTTTAACGATTATCGATACGTTCAACAATTTGAGGAATTTAATAGTTTATATATAAATATTAATCAACTACTACACTCACTATAAAAATATTTTAAATTTCACCTTGAAAATCGATTTTTACCATATGTTGAACTACTTATAATTGTCTTTTGACATATTCTATTTGTCAAACGACCGGACAGTGCCTGAACAGGTGCTTTAGCATACAAATAAATAATAAACGGTAACAGAACATAGCGTGAGACCTAAGACCGGACCTGAGTGAGTGTTGTGACAGGCATCCGGTTAAGCACAAAGTATTGAAATGTATGTAAATATTGCAGCCTACTTTGCACTGTTAAATATTGACGATATATTTTCTTTATTCAAATGGCATGCTACTGTGTATTTAAATAGGACAAAAGAGTACGACGTATAGGGACTTCATCACTTATCTATATATTTATTAATTGTTGAATTTGGTACAACTGGAAGTTGACGAAGCTGATATGTTTTTTTTCTAAAATAATAATTATATTTTAAGATTAGTTTTACGTTGTATTCCGCATAGTTTAGGGGTAAGTAGAGGGAACCTAGTGTTAAGATATTCCGTTTCCCACTTTCCGTCGATTTCTAGAGGCATTGCGTGTTGAGCGGCGGCAGTCCACTCTGTACATGGTCGGAGCGAAGAAATATAAATTTAAATAAATATTTAATTCCCTGAAGTGGAAATCGAACCCACAACTAGTCGTTTTCAGTTACATACTTGTGCCGTTGTGCCACGACTGGTTTCAATTATATTTTATTAATAAATAATAAATATTTACATTTACTTGTTTATAACCCATTATCTAACTACAGAATATAAGTTACTATGAGGTTACTAGCTACCTATCAACTTTCACTCGTTAATACATAATTTTTATTATTATTTTAATTAATTATATAATAAATTATGGATAGAGTAAAATAAATATGCAAATATATATGAACGAGTGAGTAAAGAGTACTCATAGATTAGGCAGCTACTGACGCTAATATAATTCGAAAAATGACTAATATTAGAGAAAAAATAAATCGTTTTATATATTAAAAAATTTGTTTAAATTCGATAGTCGGGGCATACTATTAACTTAAAATAAAATTTGGAAATGCCGTTCATATCTTTATAAGCTTTGTAAATACGAGTAAAGCACAGGTAGAGCACCCTTTAACCGTTGGTTACAAAGGTAGTCAAATAAGGCGCGCTCGTAAACGTGATATTATGTGGCGCAGTGGGCAGCACGTGGGTGGACTGGATCGGGATTTGAACTCAGATGCAGTTTGATGACCTATTTCGAAGTAAAAACATTTTTAAATCCCTGTTTTTGATATTAAAATTTAAGTTCATTTCAATATATTTTTTTACATGTCAGTATTTTAATGAATAGATTGTAATTCTTTTGTGTTGTATTATAGATACCATTTTCATACGTTTTTAACGTTAAATACGCATATATTTACTCGTACGTCGTCGTTGAACGTCTCAGGACATTTTTGTTTTTGCTGGAATGTCCATTCATTGAGGAAGACGATTGAAATTATGTAAAACAGTCTACATATTTTGCAAACCAGAGGATATTCGTGGCGCAGGTGTCAATGCAAATCGCGGCGTTGAGTTCCCCCATTCAACACGCAATTCCTCTAGTAGTTAATCGGTAGAAAATGGAGAAAGGAGTGTCTTGGTTGGAGGTTCCATTGAACAAAAAAATATAAATCATATTTGAAGGAAACTACAGAATATTTCTTTATAATTTTTCTATGAAAAAACTGAAAACAGAAATACAAAAACTTAAGCTAGAATATTGTAGGAAAAAATAGGATCACGTCTCCATGTTGTCAAACAAGTAAGAGAAGAAGCACAAGTTACACTGTAATATATTTTACATTGCTTCAATTATTCCATAAATCATAAATGAAAAGTCAATAAAGCGAATAATTAGAGAGCGTCCACGTCAACATTGTCCGATAATTTTCGTGAATAACTTTGGGAAAATTATTGAGAACGGCTAACTTTAAATAATAAAATAACAACTATGAGGATCCTTAAATAAGATTGAAAATGCAATTTCTCTTCTTTATTCAACGTTTATTGCCATATAAAGTCACATGTTGAAAAATCTATCGTACAGTCTTCACTATAGAGTTCATTTTAGACTACGTAAGTCCGTGTGTTCATCGTTAACTTTGAACGCCTCTTGTTTCTAATATGTGTCCTTTAATGGACATAATATTATTAGAGATTAGTTCAGAGATAAACCAATATGTTAGATGTTAGAATGGTATTCTATATAATTTTAAAACCATTTTTTTTTGGAAAAGGAGGTTTTATATCTTAGTATTTTTAATTTTTCGCTAATTAGAAGTAATTAAAATATAAATTTGTAAAACTTAGATATTGTTTAAGTTATAAGTTAAGTTAAGTTAAGTTAGTTAAGTGTATATATTTTTTTTCTAAAATAATAATTATATTTTAAGATTAGTTTTACGTTGTATTCTGCATAGTTTAGGGGTATGTAGAAGGAACCTAGTGTTAAGACAATTCAAAAAATATAGAATCGACTTCAAAACTTTACTTATATATATACAATATAAAAATACAATATATATATATATATATATATATATATATATATATATATATATATATATATATTGTATTTTTTCTAATCTAATATAACTAAGCTATACATTTGTTGCATAAAGAATAAGAATAAGATACTTCATCAAAATATAATATATTTTTTTGGCTTCACGCTGTATCCCGGACATAGCAGGGAAACCTGAGAACCTAGTATTAAGAAACTCCGTTCCCTACGTTTCGCCGAATTCTCGAGGCATTTTGTTATGAGTAGTGGAACTCAAAGCCGCGGTATGCCTCGTTAGCGGAGCAAGGATATGTAAAAATATTAAATATTTAATTCTCCCTAGTGAGAATTGAACCTACAAGCGTCGTGTTTATAGCCGGACGCTTGTGCTCTTGCGCCACGACGGCCTCTAAAACAAACATTTATTATCATAATAAAACATAATTTTTATTATTTGGAATTGAGAATTCAATAATTGTGTAGTGATTTGCATGTAAGCAAGAATGTGTGAACGGAGTGTCTTAACACTAAGTCACTGTTGTAGTCGTGAACTGAAAAAAGTCATAATAATATAGATTATTTAATTTTTATAATTGATTGCCATATAAATGTTAGGTTTTAATATTTAAAATTATACGTCGACCTTAATAAGAGGTCATCGTCCTTACTATCTACTCTTATTGATATTGCCATATTTAGGCCACCTAAAGCGTCTTGAACTGTCTATTTCTTAGTCAACGTGAATACTTTGGAATCTTAAAACAAATTATTGTATGGTTTTTCTTACATTTTTTTAAAATTTTGTTATAAAAAAAAGAAACCATAAATTTTAACTTCTTTTGCAGTATTAGTGAGTGAGTTATACAACTTTTAATTTATTGTTTTAAGATATTTTACTATAAATTTATAAAAATCTATTTAAGTTAATTAATCAATTAGCTAGGAATTAAAAGATGTATGCAAGTAAAATACAAACACACATCGACAAACGTTTTCTTTCAGTAAATTAGATGATATGAGACTGTTCTTTCTACATTGGATATATAGATAAATTGTAGGCTTTCTACATCGAAAAAAGAAATAGTTTGAATTCTTTTTCAAAACAAAGCTCATTTGTCTGACATGGCAAGAGAGAACGGCCGACCACCGTTTTGTTTGTGCAATTTTTATAAGGCATTCCTTAGGTTAACTCTAGACATATAAAGCTGTAGTTTTTTGTGGTCAAAATTTTATTACAAAACTAAAATAATACATTTTACCATTTTTATTTAATAGTTCATTTTGATTAGATAAAATTAAACGGAAAGTGGGGAACGGAGTGTCTTAACACTAGGATACAGCGTGAAGTTGAAGTTAAAGCTGAGACGCCTAATTATTGTTTAATTTAGCCAAACATCCACGTGTGAATACATCAATAGACTTAATGACAGTTACTTATTATAATTAGATAGTGGTAATGGTTGGGACGGAATTTAGTTTAAGTAAGAATTTTAGAAAAACCGCTTCACGCTGAATCCCGCACACAGTAGGGTAGGCAGAGTAACCGTGGCGGGATTCAATGCCGCGTTTCATTAAATAAATATTTCATATCCTAGAATGGGGAACCTCGAACCCACAACCAATTGCGTTTACAGTCTACTGGTCGACTGGTCTAATATGATTTAGTTCTTATATAAAATAAGTATATTTGGAACATCATATTTTTATATCCTATAAATAAATTTATGAAAAGTTTAAAAAAAGATTTGTTTTGGTATCCAATCACACTTACTATATAGATTTTTCTTCACTTTGAGATAAAGCACGACGTTGATAAACGCCACCCGCCACGCCCAATAGCAAGAAAATTCAGTAAGTAAGTTGCAAGTTAGTCCTCTTGGCTATTACATAACATGCAATCATGATAGAACTCAGAGCTCTTTTCTCAAATTTGTCTCTTTGGATCAGACCAAAAAAGTTTCTCGAGTGGAAATCGAATCCACAACCAGTGGCGTTAACATTCACACATTCGTGCTCATAACTGGCCCTGTTGTTATTTTAAATAAATAACGCATAAAAAATAAATCAAATTTCAAAGTGGTCGTTTTAATTACTTTGTAAAATTAATTGCTTTACCATAGACAACTGTTCCGCATGGAGAAACACAATTTTGGTCAGTATTAATTAGTTAATAATTTCTCGTTCAAATTTCAATACATAATTAAAATGGAACTGTTTACCGACACCACTACAATCTGTACTTAATTTGTTACATTACATTTTGTTTCACATCGAGAACGTAAACAATATAAAGGCTTGAAGAAGGAAGGAAAGGAAAATGTGACAGTACACGCGACAGGTTGTGGATTCAAATACTACTCGAGGAATGTTCCATTTTATTCGCTCTGGTGTTAAGGCAAAGTTCCGCGAGTCCACACACGATGCCTGCATAATTCAGAGGAAAATGGGGAATAGAGTATTAAGATACTTAGATAAGATCTAGTGTAGATTCTCTCTACTCTGTTTTGCGGGATGCAACGTGATGCTACAAAAAAAAGAAAAAATAAAGTTTGAAGACAACAGTAGTAAAATTGCTTTCCTAGTTTTTGTTGCCCGGGTCACTCGCTCTTTTTGTCACTTTTGCAGTCAACTATGTGTTCACATTTCTATCTCAGTCTCGGTCTGCATTTTCCGATTCATTAGCGAGAGTGCTTGTTTTCCTACTTAACTAGTTCATTGGACTCTTATAGTATTACGGTTCGTGTTTTTTTGCAGAACACACCAAAGAAACTTGATTTTTTTTTTCAAGCTCATTCAAAGTTCAACAGATTTTACAGCGATTTCTTGTATAATGTTTATTTTCTTGTATAACATTTGGGATTTAACTAAAACATCTTAAGTTTTTCTTAATAATTTATGTAATAATATATTAGGTACTGATAACATAAACGGATTTCAATAATAATTTAATCTATTCAATGCGTTAACGTCGTTGTTGGGAATTAATAATCGATTACCTCCATAACGCATCAAGATCTGACGATAGTCTTCGAACAATAGCAGCATTCTACGTCTGCAGGCTCAATACGATAATACGCTTTGATTAGACACTGTGTTAAATTGAATATTGTTTACGAAAATTTCTTTATTCTTTACTCCATATTATAAATTTATTTTTTACCTGAATGCTATACAAGCCAACTTATTTTATTTTTTTTCAATATTTAATATTAAATATAATATACATAATGAACATATCATGATAATACGACTTATAAAGATATACATTTCTTTATTACTCACTTATTTTTATGCAAATATAAAGTATTTTTTCATTTGAGCATTTCTTAGGTACCTAATTATAATTTAATAAAATATACAAAATATTATTTAAGTATTTTAATAGTGATAAAATATGTATACGACCTTTTGACAACTGATTACAATTCGAAAATTGATTGCATCTGAATTTATTTATAATGAACCTTCGTAAAATAACGGCAATATCAAAGCTTTCTTTATATTAAATAAAAAAGAGAAGTATTTTACACTAAGATATTAAAATATTTCTTTTAGTTTCATGCTGTTTTCCTCACACAGCAGGTGTTCTCCGCATTTTTCGCGGAATTCTGAAGGCATTTCGAGTTGAGTAGCGGAACTCAACGCCGCGCTTAGCCTCTTCACCAGAGCGAAGAAATGAAAATAGTAAATATTTCATTTCCTCGATTGAGGATCGAAGCCACACCAGCGCGTTCACAGTCATTTTGTGCCCCTGCGCCACGACTGGCTTCATTGCTTTATCTTACGTAATCAATTGTCCTATTACTCTAGAAACGGCGTTATATCACCCATCACAACTTATCACAATTGAACAACTGCGCTACGGTTACGACCAACTACCCGAGACCCGTGCGTGTGTTTATATAAGGCAATAAACTGAAATAGATTTTTAATAGGTTTGCAACCAATTTGACTACTAGGTATTTGACCTACTCGGCCACTTTTTTAATATTTGAACGAACGGATACTGAACAAATTTGCTGCTTAATTGTGGAGGGTACTTTCTGTTGATTTAGTATTATGAAGTTTAACAAGAAAATATATCAGAAAATTGATAATTTAAAGGCAAAAAACTATTACTAGCTTATATTTTGCAGTTTATTTCAAGCAAAATTATTGCATACATCTACAAACTTAAGTTGGCCCAAAATCATGAAATTAGGAACTGGTTGGAGCGTCAAACTCGCACTTGACCGATTTTTTCTGATATATCTTCCTGAAATCAATCTACAAAAATTGAGTGAAACTTCATTGGCCAAGTATTTTTGCCTAATATTCGAAGAACTTCTTGGTTAGCTTTCGATTTTGCACGACAAAGCAGGGAAAATTGACGTATTTGAGCACTTTATTAACTCATATAAATATTTTTAATATATAATTTGTATTTTCCGATTTAGTGCGAGAGCAAGGGGAAGACCTCGGTTGACTGATACAGGAGATAGGTCACGTAAAAAGTAACGACACTCCGGACGGCATATAAGGCATAAGAGGTTGATGTCAGTGGACGAGGCAAAAGAGGAATGCAGAGATCGAAGCGTTACTTCACACAGTATCCCTGGCTACCCCGCTGGGGATACAGCGTAAGGTTAAATAAATACTTATATGATTTTAAACAATTGCCAATGCCAGCAATTGGCACGCCATAACGTTTGCGATTGCGATCTGTCACTTCTATTTACTACTATCACACTTTGATTGGCACCACTCACAGCCATGACGCAACCCTATATCATACATATAAATACAAACAGCTTATTGTCGACGGTACAGTCACATTCAAAGACCTTTCTCATTGAAATTAGTTCAAGTGATTGGCGTAAAACGCTATATCAACTACCAGTGCAATGACGCAGTACGCTTGTATATTATATGAACTATTTATTGTACCTACCAACTTATTTATAATTTTACAATTCAATTTATGTAGTCTTTTTTCTTTAGTTTTACGTTGTGTCTCGCATAAAAAAGACTAGGCAGAGAGAATCTAGTTTTAGGACACTCCGTTCCCCATTTTCATTATTTAAGAGTGGTGGAACTCCAAGCCGAGCTTTGCTTTGTTCCCAGGAAAAAAAGTAGCAATGAATATAAATAAATAATAATTCGTTTTCTCAAGTGGAAATCGAAATCACAACTGCCGCATTTACAGTCACACACTTGTGCTAGTGCGCCACGACGGCCTCGTTTAGTATTTTGTCAAGATATTTTTTTATTTATTACTTAAATTATGTCAAATAGTTGCTCAGTTTCTTTTTTAAGGCGCAGCGCGATCAGAACAACAGTACATAAACATAATATAAATAATAAATCCCTCGTGTCACTAATTCTTTTTTATGTATTTAGTTCAAGGTAATCTTTTATAATCTTTTTTAAGGTTTTGCAATAATTATTCAATTACATTTTATTGCGGCCACTTTAAATATTATATTTGTAGATGCATAATATTAAAAGATATAGTTGTATATAGGATATGAGGCACAGAGTGTGCCTGTAAATCGATTGGTTGTCGGTTCGATCCCACTTGAGGGAAATTAAATATTTATTTAAATTATTTTCTTTTCTTCGCACTGGCGTAAAAGCGCGGCGTTAAATTCCGCTATTCAACACGCAATGATCCAGAATTCGGCGGAAAGTTAGATTCCCTCTGCCCACCCTGCTATGTGCGTGATATTGCGTGAAGCTGATTTTATTTATAAATTATAAGGCAGTAAACGGTAATACAGATTTTCAATTGAAATACATAGTAAGAAAATAAATCAAACATCGATTGTGGTGTCAAATAACAAGCTACGGTGGAATTAAATTCCTATTGGCTATTTTAAACCGGGACGTCCGGTTGCAATTCAAATATAATCCGATTATCCGAGTTTAGCCGAGTTCACAGTTGCAACACTACGCCACCGCATTTTATCGATAACTCGATAAACGATAGCCCGCCAGAACTGTTGTTCAATTTTATGCAATTTTTTTTTGTAGAAAATAGTCTCTGCTGTGTTGACATTGCGTAAACTTTTCGTGTTACAAAGTACAAATTCATAGATTTTTTGTGATTGTTTTATAGGAATATTCAGTTTTGTGTTGTGGCATGTATTGAAAAATAACAGCACTATTTAAACAATATGAGTAACAATAAAACTTAGTCTTCCAGATTCACATTGTAACTCGCATGTAGCAGGGTAGGTGAGGGTGTGGGGGGAATGGATTTGTTAAGACACTCCTCTCCCAGTTTTCGAGTCGCTGATTTTTTCGAGTTTTCGAAGAACTGCGTGGCGACTTGAACCGCGGAATTCAACGCCGCACTTTTGCCTTATTTGGCAATAAGAAGTGAAAAATAAATAAAATGAATAAAAAAATCATTTTCCCGAGTGGGAATCGAATCCACAACCGCCGCGTTTACCACACCACGACAATCTTATTCTTATTGGTCTATTTTGGATTAATAAAACTTATACGGTCATTAACTAAACCACTTTTGTAAAACATAAATAAATAAATATACTAGATATTACACACATTAAACGATTAAATTAATTATATTCTTGTCATATAGAATGACATGTATACAGAAAGTACCTACGCTATCGACGAGTTATCTTCTGTATGTAATTTATATCAGCTGTCAGTATACACTTTGGCGTCAGACATTGCTATTAACATTACAACGTCAGTTTTAACATAAAATATCAAAATTACAGAAATAATAGCAAGAATAAATAAAAGTTTCGTTTACCACTTGTTGTCTAACAATAGCGCTATCTTTGGAAATAGTTGCGAGCTGTAAAATCCTCTAACCTCATATTATTCAACACTAGTAGTTCCAGAGATCTTAGTGCTTAAACAAGCAAACAAACGTTTGAGCTTTATTGTATTAGTATAGATATAGCTATATGAATATCACACGGTGTTAAACAACTTAAACTAATAAATCTGCCTAGAACATTGACACGCTGCTTGTATTGATAATGACTTATTAAAAGGTCAACCGATCGTTTGATGCGCTAGCGCCGGAAACAGTGCATTAAACTCGTTAAAGTCAAGCGTGATCGATCACCGCCGGTTCATCGACGCTCAATTTCCGTTATCAGGCGACAAATGCAAATCGATAGGATCATTTTACTTATTTTTAATGGCCCTGTATCGATTAGACGATGTTGTAACAGTCTGGTTAAAATAAAAAAAAATCAGCCTCACGCTGTATCTCGTATACAGCAGGATAGGGAAAGTTCCCCGTTTTCCGCCGAGTTTCGAAGGCATTGCGTGTTGATTGGCGGAACTCAACGCCGCGCTTATACTAGAGCGAAGAAATGAAAATATAAATTAAATATATATATTGTAAATAAATCCTTCACCGCAAGCCTTATCCACAGGCTCAAAGCTCTCTCCATCGCTCAACGAGCGATGGAGAGAGCTATGCTTGGTATTTCTCTACGCGACAGAATTCGAAACGATGAAATCCGTAGACGAACGCAGGTTACCGACATAGCTCTCAAAATCTGCAAGCTGAAGTGGCAATGGGCAGGCCATATTGTCAGGAGGACTGGCGACCGATGGGGAAGAAAGGTCCTCGAATGGCGACCACGGCTCGGCAAAAGGAGTACAGGCCGCCCTCCAGCCAGGTGGACCGATGACCTAAGGAAGACAGCGGGAATCCGCTGGATTCAGAGGGCGCAGGACCGGATGGAGTGGCGAGCATTAGGGGAGGCCTATGTCCAGCAGTGGACTTCTAAAGGCTGATGGATGCATGGATGGAAATCCTTCATCTCCTCGAGTGGGGATCGAGCCCACAACCAGTCAATCACACTGGGTTGGCCTCAACAGTCTGTTTGTGAGACCTAATATTTTTTTTCCCTCTTTTTCTAGTGATATCACTATAATAACAAAAATAACTGATGAAATTGATTGTTATAAATCACAGATTACAGTATATGGATACTTTTTTTGAGACGCTGTATCTCGCATATAGCATAGTAGGCAGAGGTACTCTAGTGTTAAGACACTCCGCTTTTCACTTTCCGCCGAAGTCTAGAGATACTGTGTGTTTTTTGAAATATATATTCAAATAATCAGGAGTATTGTACGCTTAAAATTTACAGTAAAGACGTAAGTTATAGAATAGAAAATTGAAATTTGGACGTAAACAAATCAAAGTATTTTTAAAATTTACTTCAGTTAAATTCTTTTGTTATGGTTTTCAAACTATTAATATTTCAATATAGTACGATGAAAGAGATTAAAAACTCTATGAAAAATCTCTGTGATTGACATTCGCGCCCACCTTGGTAAAAAAGAAACAAAAACGATTTGTTCGTTTTTGTTTACTAACGAACTACTACAGTTCGTGAAATACTGTATTGAAGCAGCTTCAGCTTTACGCTTTTTCCGCATAGTGGAGGTGCTATCTGTATTTAAATTGTGGAAAAATGGATGGCTATTATAACTAAAATTTTTATTACACAACAAAAACCAACTAGAGGAATAGATAAAATAAATATAACTTTTAAATCAGCTTCACGCTGTATCCCGCACACAGCAGGGTAGACAGAGGGAACCTAGTGTAAGACACTCCATGCCCACTTTCTGCCGAATTCTGGAGGCATTGCGTGTTAAGTTTCTTCGAGACCAGAGCAAAGAAATGGAAATATAAATTTAAGTAAATATTTTATCTCCTCGAGTGGGGATCAAACCCACAACCAGTCGGTTTTACAGTCACACTTTGTGCCTCTGCGCCACGACTGGCCTTTTACAACTTTTAACGAAAATTGAGGCCAGTCGTGGCGCAGTGGCACAAAGTGTGACTGTAAACCGACTGGTTGTGGGTTCGATCCCCACTTGAGGAGATGAAATATTTACTTAAATTTATATTTCCATTCCTTCGCTCTGGTGTCGAGCCAAAGCGCGGCGTTGAGTTCTGCCACTCAACACGCAATGGCTCCAAAATTCGGCAGAAAGTGGGGAATTGAGTGTCTTAACACTAGGTTCCCTCTGCCTACCCTGCTGTGTGCGGGTAATAATAATTATTAATTAAAAAAAAATAATTTATTTTTTATTGTGCCTCTTTGGCTTTAATTCTTAAATTAAAGCAAAAGCATCGCATCCCTAGGGCTGTAAAATAATATCTGTATAAATAGATTTCTGATTTCGACTTAGTTTAAATATAATATTTGATATATCACCTAAATTAATAAAAATGATTGTTGATACAGTCATACCCAATATGTACTTGGAAATGATAACTTTATATCAATACCAAGAACAAACAATTTTCGACATCCATTCATACAAACAATCTTATACCTAAGTACAAAAAAATACAAAGCTTTCCATTATATTTCTTTTAGAGATAACTTTTGATGTTTGAATGAGCACAAAGTTTTAACTTTTTTCTTCATATTAGTTTAATCTTCATATACCTATGTATAAATATAATGCCCACCTATGCCAATCAACACGCAATGCCTCCAGAATTCGGCAGAAAGTGGGGAACGGAGTGTCTTAACACTAGGTTCCCCCTGCCTGCCTTGCAGTGTACGGGATACAGCGAAATAATAATATCATATATTTTAATATCAGTGGGTTACTCAGATGAAAATTGCAAATCTTCTAAGTTAATATTTTTTTCTTTCAACGTAACTATTTGTAACGCGCTATACAATATAACAACTGTCCAAACAAACTATTATAGCAATATATCGCTGGAACGTTCATTCACCTCTGATTGAGAGTAGAATGGGGAGACATCTAAGGCAGCGAATGGCGCTTCTTTCCGACATCATTCGAAAGTATTCCAAGAAATAAATCTATATGTGTCTCCATACATCATATATTGTACTACCGACTCAACCCGTGCTATATTATTTCTAATAAGTTCTAATACTCAAAGGATGTGAACTAGAAAGGTCCTCGAGCGTTTGACGATGCTGCAATAAGCCGCTAACGAGACGTTTCATTTAAAAAGTCGACGTCAGTACATAATATTTTTATAGTACAACGATCACTTACGTCGCTAGAGCTTTATTAAAGGCTTCCTAGTTACCATATTTTATATTATATAAAATGTATATGGTATTATTTGGTTTTGACTAAATTCTGACTGGCCTTAATAGAAATATGACTTTCTAACAATTGTTTTAAGAGTTAATATTGTTTGTTAGAACTTATAATCTGAATAGAGGGAGGGTGACCCTCCTTCGTGACTCATCCGTACCAGCTGGCGTGCTTAGGGCGTCTGCATACCTAGACACTGCCAAATGATATATTTTAAGGGGAATTACACACGCGATATACTTTCGCATCACTGAGTAATCGAAATAGGGTAGTTTTCGGTGTTATATTTTGAACATTTTAAAAGTGTTATATCATCACTATTTCAATTTTTATGCATTGTGCTTAGTTGCAGCTTCTATTAATATAATAAAACACAATAAATATTTAATTGCTCACGCATAGTTTTTTTACATATATTTTATAATATGTTAATATACACATAAATATATCCTAATTTTAAATTGAAACATTTAAACAACGAACACATGCAATGTAAATAGTATTTATCAAAATCTTAAAATATTTTCGTAAATAAACTACAGAAACAAAAAGGGACAAACCCTAACTGAAATGAACACGACAAGGCAGCCCTTTTGTGAATCTTTGTCGCGTAAAATGCCTGCTTTACAGTAGCAGCGAGTGCTCTACGGCGGCTAAAATAAAGACTAGAGGACATTAATCTTAAAATCAAATAAAAAGCTATATGATCTTTTTCACTTTTAGTATTGCAGAAAAAAAAGGAAATTTGTTGTAGAGCCACCGTTAACGTCTATTGTTCATTGTGTATGTTCATACGAAACCCCCAAAAGACCATTTAAATGAGGGAAATACCCACGTTCAGTCGGGGGTTGCTTTTGTGAAAACTCACGAACAAAGTTGTGTTTCCATTTGGATAAATCTGCATAAGCGGTACGTTGTTTGACGAATACTTTGGGAAAAGAGTTATGGTATAACATTTAATTAAATATTATTTTATGTACCTACTTATAGAGAGAAGTAAACGTTGTTTTCTGAACACATATTTTTAATAGAATTTTAAATTTATTATATTTATAGATGATGATCAATTTATAAATGAATTTTGATTTTTCTTGTTAAATCGTTGCTTATCGATAGATCATTTAAATAAAACTAAATAAAAAATGTAATCCTAGGAAGCGGGATATTTCTTGTTAATTTTTACATTAAAATAAAAAATCTTTTTAAGCGTAGCTCTGGTAGCCAAAACTGGTCACCAAAAAATTTAACCTTTTGTCTTTATTGATTTCTTTTAATTTTTACATAATAAAAACGGTAACATTTAAAAAAATATTTTTTTTAAATGCAATGTTGTTTACCACACATTAAAAAAACTAAATTGCTTACAAAATAAGAAATTGCTCATAATGAAATCAAAATAGACTCTATTTTGTGTAGTTCGAGATGAATGTTTTGTTATTTTTCTGATAAAAAATATTTCAATTTCAACTAGACATTAAACTTAAGTAGAACAAACATTATACTTTTGAAATCGAGAAAAACAGGTAAAAATAACAACATTGTATTTTTTTTAACAACAAGACGCGATGAATAATGGTAATGTATAGGATTGCCAGCGGGTGAGAACGAATCCATGCAGCTCCACTAATAGAAAATTGGATTAATACCTAACAACAACAACTGAAAATATAGATTTCTTAGTTAAATATTTGTTTTTTATTTGCCACCTATTTGTATATGTATAAATGATTGGAAATACTTTATAATATTAAAAAATAAAAAAATAAATCAGCTTCACGCTGTATCCCGCACACAGCAGGGTAGGCAGAGGGAACCTAGTGTTCTTAGACACTCCGTTCCCCACTTTCTGCCGAATTCTGGAGGCATTGCGTGTTGAGTGGCAGAACTCAACGCCGCGCTTAGCCTCGACACCAGAGCGAAGAAATGGAAATATAAATTTAAGTAAATATTTCATCTCCTCGAGTGGGGATCGAACCCACAACCAGTCGGTTTACAGTCACACTTTGTGCCGCTGCGCCACGACTGGCCTCTAATAATATTAATTTATATTATTATAATCTACGCTTTCAGTAAATAAACTTTACTGAAGGAATAGAGAAGAATAGAGAGAGAATTAGAATATACTTCACTTATTACTCTAACATGTATATTTAATTGGAAGTATAATAGGGAAATAAATATATGGAAATTAAATCAAGTTAAAGTTAAATGTTCAAGAATTTTACATGTAAAGAATTGTTCATAATAAATATTAATCATAATTATATTGTTCATAATAGTGTAGGACTGTAGACGATGGTTGTGCGTTTCAAGTACACATCTATGTATAAGTAGTTTATTGATAAGCTTTTATATATATATTTTTCACCAACTTTTGTTGTGAAATACATACAACATTTAATAGTATTTTTATATTATATATTTTAATATTATTTAAGTATTAATTTTCCAAAAAGCCTTGGTAAAGCAAAAATCTATTTGCTTCGCTTACCTACTAAGGCATTAAGGCACTTATTATGTTAGGTTACTATTATGTACCTACTTTTGCGTTATAAAAAAAAAGTGCAAAGAAAATTTTATTATATAAACTATCAATATTTTGTTATGTATCGATATTTTAAAATAATAATGATTTACTTTAAATGATAACTACCGAAATGTAACTAACTAACCACTATAAAAAATTTTTTTTTTTCATCAATTATGTATTGTTGTACGAGGACGACGGTTTTAAAAACTAAAAATAAAAGTGGTTGCGGTATAAATAGATACACGGATATTACGATGAAACCATAACCTTAATAGGTCGAACTAGCGATATAAAATTTGTAAGGACTTCAAATCACACATCCCATCTGGCTTGTACCGATAATATAAGTTAAAAGTTTATTAATGTAGTTATAACTGCTATGTTTTTCCTATTCTATAGTTTAATTTTTCTATATATATATTTATATGTTATAATTAGATTCTTGTGATAATTAGATAATTCTATATACATGTTATTTAGATTGAATTTAAAAAAAAATGTTTTCACATAATTAATAAAAGTATTTAATAAGTTTAGTATTTAAGTGTATTTTTTTTATTTTAAGAAAAGAAAGATAATTGATAATAAAAAAAATTGGTCTTAAAATTTCAAGGTATTTCCAAGTATAAAACACCGTGCCTTTTAACAGTCCTCCAATTATTAAAGCTGTGTGTGACAAATTCACAATATCATAATGTAAATTTCCTGTTACTGATAATAATATTTGTATGACAATCAATTCTATGTTTTATCAATGCTAACTAAATTCCATTAATGAATTTTCTAATTTACAAACAAACACTCAAACATTGAAATAGTTTAATTTAAGGCATTTTTTACGGCGAAATCTAAAAAAGACGTTGGACAAATCAAATTGAAGCAAAAACGAAACAACATTTTTTGTAAGACATAGGTATGTAACATACAATAAAACAAAATTGCTTAGCCAGTGTTTATTATTTCTTTGTCTTTTAATATACCTAATTTTTGATTAATTTTTACTTCTAAATTTTATGTAGAATTCCTTAATGTTTTATTTCATATAGTTTAAGTGCATCAGACACTTATCTTGCTACTTCTTCTGCAACTGACTCTATACGATCGCAGTTTCCCGATTATAGTAGAGATTCCATACAAATAATATCATGTACTAATAACTCAGCGAAATGACTATCCCAATGTTTCCTAAACAGTATTATTGTGAAACATAATCCACTATATTACATTTAAATATATATATATATATATATATATATATATATATATATATATATATATATATATATATATATATATATATATATATATATATATATATATATAACATGAATAAGTGCTTAAGCGACCCAGCCGTACGTTGACAAATTGTTGAGAAACGTTCCTGGAGTATAAGCACTCGAGCCGACTACGGGCAGACAAATAGGCTCTACTTTTAATTCAATATAAACGTGAGCATTAATCACTTGTAACGTGGTGTGTATATGTCACTTGTACAAGTTATCTTATATTTATTCATCTCTTTTATATATAAAAGAGAAAGAATTATACATAAAATGTAAAACTTTTGTATATTTATAAGCTATACAACATGCTAGTATACTTAACATTATCAGAAACAATATAATTAAACACTTACAAACTGTGCCGGCAAGTCCTAGATAACGAGTTCGGAGTGTCCGAGAATAGTCTCTCAATTTGCAAGTAAACAAAACAGATCGTACAGTTTTTGTTCACAGAACGAATCGATGGTTAAAAAAATCGCCGATACACATATCGTAAGGCACAAGGCATGACGCACTGGGACGAGTGTCGCCAGCCTCTACTGCGGTCGGTGCGGGAGTCACTGCACTTGGAGCGGCTCTACCTCTAGCTACACTTGTGTAGGAGGAAGCGCGTGTCCTGTGATTTGTGCGCACGAAGCGACATCTCTGTGAGTTTTAATTTTTAATGAACTAAAGAAATTCGTGGCGCCATCTCGTGGGGGTTGTGTTAGTTAATATTGGCTTGATATTTTGGACGAATTTTGTGTTATAATATAGCATGTATTAATATTTGCTTATTTAAGTAAATAGTGCAAGACTATTGCTTTTTTTTGTCAAATGAAATATATAAACGTGTCAAATTTTAATGCAGTGCCACCTACCGTAGAAATTAATGAATAAAGGACGTCTGGCTGGATATACTTCGTCTGGCGATATGAAATAGATGGCGCTATGTACATTTATTATTGACAAAATTGTCGTAATGTTTGGGAACCAATCATCCATTAGGAACGCTTAACGTTCATTAAAATTTAATCATTTCAGGCATTTCAATTGTTGAAATATTTTTATGGAGCAAGAGTGAGAGGTAAAACAGACAGAGGGAGACGTTAGTTGACCTTCGAGAACACAGTATCAATGATACTAGAGGAAGATCAAAATAAAAGCATGAGGACCCTAGGGGGGCATGTACGAAGAGGTTGATGACAGTGGATGAGACGGAAGAGGTATGCAGAAACCATAGCGTATATAACTCTATAGTTATGGGTTAACTAGGGCCATAGTATGAAGCAAAAAAATTAATAGGGTATATTGATTCAAGGCATTTTATTTATTTTGATCCGATCCATTTGCAATGATCAAAATTAAATGTGATTTATGTTATTGCATTATATTATATTTAACTACATACAATTTTTAGCAATACCTTAAACTATTAGAATGAAAGTCGTGATTTTGTGTTAATAGAGCTCTACTCTAACTATATATAGGGTGAAAAATATGTAATAATGTAATGTTAAATTAACTTTATTATATTTTGTATTCTTTTAAAATAACTATACTATATAAAATATGTTTATAATATTTAAGTTAAATCTATCCATCTAGAACGTGCATTAAATTTATGCTAGTGACGTATCTACCGATCGTTCAATCAGGCATCAAATTTAAATCAGAGTAGCCTTCACCGAGCTAAAAATCAACGGAAAAGATATTTGAAACGAATATCTTTCATCGTTTAGTATATGTATAACTAACAAATGTTATGTTTATATTTTTATACGATCATCGTTGACAAATTGTCAGTTGAGTTGAGGCTAGTCGAGGCACAGAGACACAAGTGAGAGAATGTATATGCGACAGGTTGTGGGTTCGATTCTCACTCGAGGTAATGAAATATTTATTATGCTATCTCTACCTACTCTGCTACATGCGAAATACAGCGTGACGCTGAAAACAAAAACTGCCAATTATTCAGAAGTTATTATTAATAATAATATTAACTTCTGAAATTAATATTAATAATAATACTAACTTCTTTCTTTGCGTTTTGCTTGTGAATAACGAACACCGTAATTTACTACGACTTTAGTTGATTTAAGACAAAGCCATAACGGAAATGTGTTTGTTTGAGCATAGAAAGAGGATGTTTCTACAAAAATATATCGGTGTCAATAAAACAATAGCCGTGTCCGTTGCTGCGTAACATCCGGAAAATGTCACACTTATAGCGTTATTTGACCTGGCCATGAACAGTAAGCAAATTGGCAGTAGGTATTGTGAGTACGAAATTTTAGTAGCGTTCTTGTTAATTGACTCATTTAGTTATTATAGTGGAAAGGTAGTGTTTGTGAGATGGCTAAAAAATCTCATAGTTCTTACTCTCGTTTATATATCGTTTGTGTTAATAATTCACTTTTGGGTATCTTCAAGAACAATGTTTTTGCCTATGATTTTTTTGTTGCTTGGTCTCATACATTTTTCGATACTTGTGCAATAATGAACTTACTTGTTCACATTTTATGTTTTACTTTTAATAAATTGAACATAAAATTAAAATATTAACAATCAAATGTATGTGCAGTACAAGAGGTATAAGGCCGATTGTCAAAAATCAGTATAATCCAGCATATCAAGTGACGTTATATCAACACTATATTGTGTACACTCACACAAATGTAAAGCTCAGCTTAGACCGCGTGGACTGTACTTACTGCAATCGCACACGATAGAAGTTAAAACAAAACAGCTTCACGCTGTATCCCGCACACAGCGTGGTAGGCAGAGGGAACCTAGTGTTAAGACATTTCGTTCCGCACTTTCTGCCAAATTCTGGAGGCATTGCGTGTAGAGTGGCAGAACTCAACGCCGCGCTTAGCCTCCACACCAGAGTGAAGAAATGGAAATATAAATTAAAGTAAATATTTCATTCCTCGAGTGGGGATCGAACCCACAACTTGCCGCTGCGCCACAACTGGCCTCTGAGTATAGTCTGTCTAGTCTAGTTTAAATATGAAAATAAAATAAGAAACAGGTACGTAACAAACTTCCTTTAACGTTATATTCGTTACGATTCTCGTTGAGCCGGTCACAGGTATCTTTAGAAAGCTGCGAAAAGAGACACTCACATTACCTATATATTACTCTGGGTCAAGTCTCTATATTTTATCTTTACATCGGACCATATACAAAATAATAGAATCTGGAGAGAAAAAAATTAATTTAGGCTAGTAGAGACAAACAATACTATTATTTATATTATTTTAAAAAAATAATACCATTATTTATATTATTTTACAATTGCTCTAGAACTATAAATAAAAAAATGGTAAAAAATGATGAAAAGTCCTTTAAGCACACACTTTATAGTGCTTGTCTATACTTTAGATACTTAGGACATCTAATAATTATGTACTTGAATATAGGATTGAAGCCAGTCATAGCGCAGCGGCACGAAGTGTGACTGTAAAACTGACTGGTTGTGGGTTCGATCCCCACTCGAGGAGATGAAATATTTACTTAAATTTATATTTTCATTCCTTCGCTCTGGTGTCGAGGCAAAAGTGCGGCGTTGAGTTCTGCCACTCAACACGCAATGCCTCCAAAATTCGGCAGAAAGTGGGGAACGGAGTGCCTTAACTTTAGGTTCCCTCTGCCTACCCTGCTGTGTGCGGGATATAGCGTGAAGCTAATTAATTTTGAATATAGGAATCAGAGTTAAATATTTAAACATATTTTCAATAATATGTATTAAAAATTTCTTTTATATTCATCATTTGAAAACAATACAAAGCCGCAGCCGAGATCCTTTGCGACCTATAAAATGTAAATTGTTTATATAAAATCCACGTCTTCACATCTATTTTGCATGACCATTAGAGGTTTAGTTGGAAGACATTTGCGGAAATTCATTAGAATGCTATGGAAGCTCCAGGGTCCTTCTAGCTCAATGCTAGGGTGACCTTTTTAATAATTTTTATTATATTTTGTAGAAAGTTATCATACGTTACAACAATATTGCTTCGATGTTACAAATTAAAAAATGTATATTTATAAAATATATATTTGCAATAATATATATTTTTTTGTAACAATTTAATGTATTTATAAAAGAATATATATTTAAATTACAATTTGTAAAGAATACTAATAGTAAAATTGTAACTTATCGCTGTCTGTACATGAAAGATGTACGAGAATTCCCTTCCCTTAACATTTAGTGTTTGTTTTATTTGAATCGGTTAATAAATAAAAAGTTATATCAATTTAAAGAATTTTATTTGACAACATTGTAACATAATGACTATTTTACTTAATTGTTTAAAGTAGTTTTCAATGTATAGATAATATCTAAAAATTGACATTGTTTCAGATCAATAAATAAATAAATGAAAAGTTTAAGCGAACGAGACCTTAAGTAAGTCGTTAGTAAATAATAAAAACACAAACAAACAACTATTTTCATTTGACCTTGTAAAATAAGTAATGAGGAATACAAATATAATAATAGAAAGGACTGTTAGTTTATATATGGTCAAATATTTCTTATTTAGGTCAGGAATGTGGTTAAAGTTTCAAATAAAGTTTAATAAACATACTGAGGGTAGACAATTTTATTTTTATTTTGTAGACAAAACAAATTGATAAACATTTTTTTTTAAATGTGTTCCTCAAAACGAACTCTACAGATTATGAGGAATACTCCTTTGGTTCATATATTAAAACTGTACAATGAAACATTTACAATCTACGATGATTGCAATACGAGATATTTTTCAAGAGCTGAACAAACTTCATATAAGAATAATAAAAGAGTGCATTTTAAGGCAATATCTGACTTTTCTCGGCATTATTCGAGTCTCAAATATTCAAAAGAGAAATGAAAGATTCTGATTATCTTGTTATCTTGATTAAATACTTGAATTTACGATATTGCGGTAAATACTAGTTTTGTGTTGTACACTAAACCTACTTATCAACACGTTTTAGGCATTATTAAATTTTTTATGGTCGATTATTTTAATGTAAAACGAAATGATAAACATAAATTTCTATTAATTAACAATACGTTGATACTATGGAATTAAAATATAATGTTTTTTTTAATCACGTTTATGATGATGATGATGATTAGTATCGGTTATGATAATTGATCACCATTGTGAATATTAGAATATATAAACTTACATGAACATTAAAAGTTAAAATTAAATTAAATTGGCTTCACGCTATATCCCCCACACAGCAGGGTAGGCTGAAGGAACCTAGTGCTAAGACACTCCGTTCCAGACTTTCTGCTGAATTTTGGAGCCATTGCCTGTTCAGTGGCAGAACTCAACGCCGCGCTTTATCTCGACACCAGAGCGAAAAAATTAAAATATAAATTAAAGTAAATATTGCATCTCCTCGAGTGGGGATCAAAACCCACAACCAGTCGGTTTTACAGTCACACTTCGTACCAGTGCGCCGCGACTGGCCTCTTATATGAACATAATATAATTAATAATATTAATGCGACTACATTCATAATATATAATATTTATATTTATATAAATAAAATGTGGTGGTGCACCTTGTTATAGTTTAAATTAATATCGAGGAATCGAGTTATATATAGATATAGATTAAATAAAAAAAGAGAGAGAGAGAGATTTCTCTCTCTCTCTCTTTGAGTATATGAGATCTCATATTCATAAAAAAATACATACTATTAATTATCCGTCATTATTAAAGTAGAGATTTTATTTTCTAACAAAGTCAAGGCCAAATCTAATAAATCCAAAAGTGTCAAGCACAATAGCCAAATGCAATACGCGGGAGTATTGAGCGAGAGCGTTGGTCGTTGGATGCAATATAAATTGAATTGATAATATATTTACCAGCCTGGGCGCAGAGGCACAAAGTGTGACTGCAAAATCGTCTGGTTGTGGGTTCGACGCCTGATTTATATAAATTTATATTTGAGTTCCGCCACTCAACACGCAATGCCTCCAGATTTCGGCGGAAAGTGGGGAACGGCGTGTCTGAATACCAGATTCCCTCTGCCTTCCCTGCTGTGTGCGGGATACATGTATGGATGGATTGTGAAGCTGCTGATAATATATTTTATACTAAACCTCAAGAACACACCGGATATTACAAAACTTGTACTCTCTTAACATTTACTTTCGTCAAGTTGTCGTAGAGACTGTGACAATGGGATGGGTTCCGTTACTCATATATTTACAATAATAGCCAGATTAGCATCAATAACGGTATGCCACACAATTTGAAGCTTTGATGTGAACTTGAATAGCAGCTTCGGAAAGTTTTTTGACCCCTTTTGTATTTATTCATTTCAACAATAATAATAATCTTTGTCTTGTCTCTAATAACAAGACGAGAAAAAAAATTTTGTTTTCACTTAACCAAAAAATATATTTAATAAAACGCCGGTCTTATTGAATATATAAAGTTGAAATCGAAGAAATCTTACTTTTGAGACAACTTTAGTTTACAGGTTTATATTAAAATATTATTTTATAAGAAATCTGGAGGGGTTGATTGGAATAAAAAAAACCTATACACCTGTAATTGCTACATTTATAGTGTATTTTACGCAACATACATAAATACATAATTTATGAATAAAAACTGCAAGATCTTAAGATCCATCTCAGATTTAAGAGCGGCTTATAAACACAAACTCAAATGACATATTATTTCTCCTCTTTTCACTCATACAGAGATATCCTAGTACATATTACATCAGGATAATATTTATTTCCAGCTATAATAATATTTGTTTGTTGGAAAAGTTATCAAATTATAAATGTTCTAAGATTTGTGACTTATTAAAAATCAGTAATCAGTACCTACTCTAAACAGATTCATATCGCAACAGTTATTAGATGGTTCCGCGTGGCTGATTGTATTGATTTCTTTGCAATCAATTTGTGTTTCATGTATTGTTTTAACATTTGTTTTGAATAGGTCATAATTCTGTTGTGATAACACAATTTATCCAAATTACAAGTGAATAAGTGGCGTTTCCAAGTTGACACTATACAGATAGTGTCTAACTGTCTTCTTATGACAGTATCTGATTTATATATGATTGATTTATATAATTTATTATTAATTCCACAAGTAAAAGTTATCGTCTCGCAGGGGCACAAGCGTGTGTATCTGTAAACGCGACAGTTGTGCATTCGATTCCCACGGAGTGTCTTAACACTAGATTCCCCCTGCCTACCCTGTTATATGCGGGAGACAGCGAGAAGCTCAATAAATATTGAAGAGAATTGATATATCGATATGCGAAACTTGTAATTCAATAGATTCTGTGTAATTATTTCCAATAACATAATAAAACTAACGCTCGTCATCAAATCATCGTAATTAAGTTATATATTATAATTATCTGTGTTAATAATTTGTTGAAAATAGTTTATATTTATTTATATTTTAATTAAATTTTTCACTACTCTTTCTTTCTCACTTCTATATTTTAATTCAAATTCTCACTACGAGACATAGACATTTCCAAGGATCTTCTTCTTATTTAAGTCTTAAGTGATGACGAAATGGTGTAATTAAATTGATTCGTGCTAAAAGTAAAATTAAAGTAAATGTAGAGTTATGTTGTTTGATTTATAGATACATATTGGGATCACGTAAATGCCGGTATCCCGCGGGATTGATTGGCAGCCCTAGCATTCGCAGGGGAATTTATTATTCACTATTTGCTATGGCATTTTCTATTGATATATTAATTACAGTATATTAAAACATATATAACGTGTATAATAAGATGTAATAATATATAAAGATGGCCAAAAAATCTTTATAATGAAAAATACTTTACAACTCTCTTATTCCTTACATAACTTATACTTTCCATCATGAACAACTCGTTTTCATAATTTAGACCAAATCAGAAATAAACACACCAATTTTCAGCAAATAATTTTATATTAATATTTTTTTATAGAAAACAATGACCAGCGTACATAACCTTCGTTTGCGAGAAAGGAAGAAACTGACGTTTTTTTAAATTAGAGGCTAATTACACGGCTCTACTTTATTGTTAAATATTAGCAAAATAATACTACAATTATAATTTCCACAGTCTTTCTACACTATTAAATCCCCCTTGGAAAGTTGCGTTTCAAAATTTAGATTAATGCTGTTAGTCCTACTGGCCCTTACAGCCACGCAGGCGGTCGGCTGGAGAAGGAAAAGAGTTCTCTGTTCCTGACAAAGTGCAAGCACTACGTACCTGTTTGAGAGGATGTCGCGGCGACAAAGGTGCCCCTGCGAGATCCAAACCTAGCATGCATTATTATAAAACATGCATTATTATAAAATAAAAATTATAAAAAGACTATAATTTAATTATATTTTTATATAAATATATTTGAAAGTCTTCATTTAAAGGTATCTTGGAAATTACAATTAAATATTATATGCTGTAGTATGAAATAAATGAAATCGAATAATTTCGCATTATTATTATTTTAACTACAACTAACCTAATTATATTAAAAAAAACAATAACATAATTTACTATCAAAGCAAAATTCGGAAAAACGGAGCCCCCGTTGCTACCTATTACGTTGACGCTGTGTCCCCGAAGCCTTCAGTACCTTCTACGATGTCCACAATTGGGTCATCGACGGTTAAATAATAAATACTGAGGAAAATTCCCGTACAATTTTCATAGGAAATACTAGAACATATGGATAGAAAAGCCTTCAAGGCATAAAAGAGTTTCAAATATTTAAGAACTGCGTTGTTTTTATTATTTAAATACTGCTTTTTTAATAATATATTTTTTTTATATAATTTTAATAATAATAAAAATATATATATCTAGTATGACTGTAGACTTAAAGTTGAACAATTAATAATCATATTCATATCATATAATCCAGGATTGGCTAAGCAAAGTGCGCCATTGCAACCTGCTATTCAGCCTTCAATTAAGACACGCGCCACCGTGTCCAGCCAAGTTAAATAGCTGGAAATCTGTATTTAAAGCTACTTTTTAGTCATAACTCGTAAACCAATTAATTATAATATGTAATGCCAATTCAATAATAGGTAATACACACAATTTAGTACATTTATGAAAATACCCTAGCTTATGATGTATATAAAATTTAAATAATTTAAATCATTTTTTATTGATACTATACACATAACCTGCATTTTTGTGACTGGCACGAGTTTGCTATTTTTAAACACCACACACCAAATTAAATATTAAACTAATAGTCCAGTATAATCTGAATTTTATCGCAAGTGAACACAGAACTCAGCACAAATATATTCTCTTTTTTTTTATCAATAATATATTACAATTATAAAAGAATGCTTCTATCAATGAAGTAAAGAACGACGCATTACTTAATATTTAACTTGGCTCTCATTTCACATTTATGTTTTGGAGGGTGAAATTACGATCTTTAACAGAAAATGTTTAATTTTAAATATCCCTCTGTGTACTCTATAGCAACATAGATAATGATTAAAGGTATAAGAGCTTAGGTTAATATAAAAATCAATAAAATATTAATAAACCGAAAACCATGTATTAAAAAAACTCCGTCCCCATCTTCCATTTCCGTTCTCCACTTTCGGCCGCTCTAGGCATTTGCGTTGAGGAGTGGCAGAACTCAACGCCGCGCTTTACTTTATCACCAGAGCAAAGAAATTAAAGTATTAAATTTTTAATTATCCGAATGGAGATCAAACCTACAACCGAGCACGCGTTTGCGTCAGTGCGCCACGCCGGCCTCGAATTATAGAGTTCAGCAGCGGAGCAATAATCATGTAGAACATTTTTTGTTTGTTTGTTTCTTATTTTATATAAATTTCTACGAACCGGTAAGCTTGTACACGTGTGTACCAATACTTATCACGCTGCAGTTAATTTGCACTTTTTTTGAATAAATAACAAATTTAAACAAGCCTAATGGATGGAAGCGATAACTCTACAATCCATTTCATTATTTCAACACATCTATATTGTTAAATATGTTGACTTTTTGCACAAATTTAGACAATTAAAATTGTACATAGAAGACGGACTGACATACATTTTTTTTTTCAATTTAATATGTTTTAGGGTTGCCGAGGACAAGAAAAACAGTTGAGAAGGGGAAATGTATAAAAGTGAATGTCGAGCGGGCGCGCGATTCAGTCGCACCGCGATCGAGAGAAGCAGCGGCCACGACAGGTGAGCCACAGCCGACACGCGGTCACTCAGCTCGAACCGCGACTTATCCTTAACCCGACAACACTTCCTCCGACCCCATGAGGTAAGCCCCTTTTTGAAATGACATATTGAAATTTATTTATTTATTTATATGCACATATATTAGAAATGCAAAGCGAATTAAATTTTTTACACTATTCGTCATTTATATTAATTTTGAATTCGATGTGCATATAAGCGGATTTTAATTTTTATGTTCGTGTGCCTTCTCTGTGTATGTAAATTATGGTTGGGTTCTGAAGATACATATTTTTATTTTATTTTCACCATAGGATGTGAAAGCAAATTTATTTAATGTCGTAATGCAAGAAATACATACATATCCCCTCTCACCGACACTGACGCGTGTGAATTATCTATACTTACACATTTACATGTATTTAAATACATTTTAATTGCTATTTATATTACTTGTAACTAAGAACTACACAATTACTACATATCATTTACTATTTGAAAAGAAAAAGAAACAAACGCAAACAACAGTCAGATCTCGGTTTAATTTATTCATTTTTATTGTAATGTTAATTTTTAGTATTTATAAATATTCGAAAAACTAAAAGTTTAAAAAAAATATATAAAAATATTTAAATCGAACGAAAAATATCTTTTGGTTCCGTATAAGTTTTCTTTTTATAAAGTACGTATACAGCTCCTGTCGAAAGCTCTATCTGAGTAGAGAATCTATCATAAATAAAATTTATCTGTCATATTTTTTTTAAATACTTCTTTATAGATAAATATTGTCAAATATAATATATTTTTTCTAGTAAATTAATATTTTTGCATTTAAAAGTTCATAAATATATATATATATATATATGGTTTTTTAATAGCTTGTTACAATAGAACATAAAACATCATAATTAAAAAGACTAAGCATAACGTATGTAGCGAGATATCCTAAATGAATAAGGTAATATTTTTTGTAAATACAACACTACATTGGCAAATAAATATAATAGTCACGGACACAGTAAAATGTTTGATATTTCAAGTATTAGACGTTAGTTGAATACCCGAGGCCGTGATGGCTTCTGACTGTAAACACGACGGTTGTGGGGTCTATTCCGGCCCTGGGTAATGAATTATTTCCCTTTTCCCGATCTGGTAAGATGATAAAGCTCAGAACGAAAATGTCTCTATAATATTGCGTAGTGTGGGAATCAGTGTCTTAACACTATGTTCCCTCTGTCTTACCTGTTAAATGCGGGGTAAAACGTTAAGGTATGTCTATGTAGAGTAAATGAAAAAAATACTTAATTTAAATATCATAGACTTTTACTTTCAGATATATTAAGTCCATTATATAAATAAGGTTAAGTATAATTAATGATTACTGATTAGTTACTCTTTAAAACATAATGACTTTTACATTAAACTAATTATACATAAATTAATATTACATTCGTTGTAATATTAATTTAAGGCCAGTCGTGGCACAGTGGCATAAAGTGTGACTGTAAAACCGACTGGTCGTGGGTTCGATCCCCACTCGAGCAGATGAAATATTTACTTAAATTTATATTTCCATTTCTTCGCTCTGGTGTCAAGGCCAAGCGCGGCGTTGAGTTCTGCCACTCAACACGCAATGCCTCCAAAATTGCGCAGAAAGTGGGGAATGGAGTGTCTTAACACTAGGTTCCCTCTGGCCACCCTGCTGTGTGCGGGATACAGCGTGACGCTAAAAAAAAGAATACGTACATATAAGTAGCAAAATTAAAGATTTATTATCCATTTGATAAACGATATTGTGAAAACGAAACGAATGAACAAGGTAATTGCTGTTCTTAGCATTTATTACGTCGTATTTGTTAAGTATTATGTCAAATAGTGTGGATGGGATCTGTTGAGATGATAAACATATTGATAAGAAAATTATGATTATTTCTATGCACATGTAATTGAATAGAGTGGAACTGTTAGTTAATAGGAATATAGGTTCCCTGTAAAAAATTATATAGTTGAAGAATAAGGTCCCGGTTGATAGAAGTATAAAATCAAACATATATTCATACATAGACTGATAAACACATTACCCTTATTTGTTAGCAGGTAATATATTAAAAAAATGTTTTATTAATTATTAAATAAGGCGTTGATTTCCGCCACTCTATACGCAGTCACAAATTCTGATGAAAAGAGGAGAATGAAGTGTTTTGAGACTGAGTTCTCTCTGTCTAACCCGCTGCGCTACGCGGGAAAAAGCGTAAAGATGCTTTGTTTTGTTTTGTAAATCATATACGCGTACAATATTTGTTTTTATGTAAATTTAGAATCAAAATCGAATGAAACCCCGTACTAATAAAGGCAAATATTTTTTTTAGAATTTCAACTCCTGTTGAACGAACAAATCCCAGGAAATAGAATTGAAACAACATTTTCTTTTTCTTCGATGAATACTCGAAGAAAGTCTATATTAAATGACATTCATCGTCTCGGCGTAACCAACTGAGAGTTACGTCGGGCAAATGTCCCGTATGTCTCTCACACCTCTTACCATGTTATTTCCATTTGACCACGGGAGCTAACTATTATTAAAAATAAAAATCTATTATTAATATGAGGCCAGTCGTGGCGCATGGACTCAAAGTGTGACTTTAAACGCTACGGGTTGTGGGTTCGATTCCCACTCGAGGAAATTAATTAGTTAATATTTTCATTTCTTCACTTTGGTTTGGAGGCAAATCGTTGCGTTAAGTTCCGCGATTCACACAACACTAGGTTCCTTCTGCCTACCCAGCTGTGTACGGGATACAGCGGGACGCTAAAAAAAATTTTGCTTACAATAACTGATTAAGTGAACATAATTTATTCAAATGAATACATATATTAGTAACTAAATCAATTTGAACATAAATTATAGTTATAACTATTGCACGTGGATCCAATATTCAATGAACATACCTACATACGTAGAATTACTCAATTATGAGAAATTCAAGTTCAGAGTTCCACTACGTACGCTCTTGTGTGATCGGCAATTATTGGAAATTGCTCTCGGTATTTGATTTACATGTTCAATTTCAATTTCAATTTTTATTTAAATTTTTTTTAGTTAATTTAGACTATTGTATTCGTTTTGTCCGCGATGCAAAGTATTTTCACCCAATACTTCCCCAGCAAAAAAGCGGGAAATGGCTAAAATCAATAAATAAATATATGAACAAACAAAAAGAACTAAATATTAAGTACAGAACTTAAATTAAAATAATTTAAAATTTATGAGCTGGTTTAAATGAAGACGGAAAACTTGTTCGTAATATCTATTTTTACTGTTCTTTCTGCAACGGTAAAAAAATACATTTGATTATGTAAATGAAGGGATAGTGATTATTATATTTTATGAGTATGCCGTGTCGCAATCGGTAAAGCCTGACCGTAAACGTGATGGTCCGATCCCCACACGGATTAATGTTTATATTTAAATTACTTTCAATTCCCTGCTGATACCTGATACCTAGACAATTTGCGGTGGTGAGTTTCACTGATCAACACGTAATGCCACGAAAATTGGGCAGAGAGTGTAAAACGAAGTGTCTAAACTCTTAACACTGTAAGGTTTCCCGTGCCTGCTGGCACTGCTATGAGGCAAAAAGCGTGAAACTGCTTGCTTTTATTATTTTTTTTAAATAATTAACTTGTACATAATAAATAAGAAAACTGTGATATTTACTGATACGCTTAATTGAATCGCCATTTAATTACTCATCCAATACAAACGTTGTACAATGGATATCTGTTATAATTTGTGTTAATAGAATAGAAAAACATTTATAAAAGAGGTCACACTAAAATAATGTTAATATTACAATTTGTCAATACCAAATATAAAATATATTTTTTAAAGAGATATTTTTGTAAAATAATTAAAGCTGTCACGGTGTAGTAACAGCGTCTGTCTCTTTTTGTCTGGGTAAACACGTTAGTCTCAGCAACTATTGGTTCGAATCCAAAAAAATGTTTTATCGTCCATTTATCAACGTAGTCTATAGGCAATATTATAACACACTAATAGAATTCGATGTAGTCCACTGTACCTGTGCTGAGAGTTTTAGTTATTACAATTTGAATACGCGGTTAAAAGCCAGTGTCAGTGTCAGTGCCAGTGTATATGTGGTAAAGAGTGAAGTTAAAAATGGTATTAGGTAAATAAATATGAATTCATTAGTCGAATTTGACCCCAGTCGCGTCTTTGACGCGGTTGGTTTGCTTAGAATAGCGAGCCTCCCAACCCGATCAAAGGCAAGCTTAGGTTCGCGTCCCGCAGGGGACGCTCTTGCCGCCATCGACATCCTGTCAAGCAGTCACGTAGTGATAGCACTTTCTCAGGGACAGACTACACTTTTCCCAATCCAATCGATATAAAAGCCTGTAAAAATAGCATTTACCTCAAGTTCGAAAAAAAACTTTAATATACTTATATTTAATGCCGGTCCCATTTAATAACAAATTATTAAATTAGGCCGTCGTGGCGCAGGGGCACAAGGGCGTGACTGTAACGCGACGATTGTGGATTCAATCCCTATTTGGGGAATATAATTATTATTTGGGGAAAATAATTATTATTTATTAATTATTTCATTCTTCGCTCTGGCACCAAGATAAAAAAGCCCGGTGTTGAGTCCCGCCAATCAAACGCAATGCTTCGAAAAATTCGGCGGAACATGGGGAACGGAGTGTCGTAACAGCAGATTCCTTCTACCTACCCTGCTATATGCGGGATACAGTGGGAAGGTGAATTGTTGTTTTTAATTTCAAATTATAAAACAATGTTGCACATTTACAGAAAATTAGTTTTCCAACCGTGCGTCTCACGCCTCATTGAGCCTATTCAAAGCCCATACTATTGTTTGAATAATGATTTATATCTGTATAAAGGATTATATTATTATATTTAGTATTTTAAACATTCTATTATATTATATAGTATTGTATAGGTAATATGTATTATTATACAATTCTAGTCGCAATAAGTGAAGGAAGTGGTACATTTGGGAAATATGTTCAGTAGAATACGAAAGGTAATTGCTGCCGGTAACAAGTTTAACTGAGCCTTAGCTGCATTGAAGAGAGGGCGAAACGTCAGCACAGCCGCACGTCAACTCAGCTGCACGTTTTGCCGTACCGACTCTGTTATGCGGCAGCTAAACGAGGGTATTATAGAAGAAGAATGAAAGAAATTTGAATGCCGTGGACATGCGATCTCTTCATAGGATATGCGGAGTCAGCTTAGCTGATCGAATCCGCAATGAAAAGATACACAGATTGACAGGTACTAGCGAGGATATTACGGTGAAAACGACGAAGAACGTGCTCAGTTAGTTTGGGCATATCGAACGAATGAGTAATGAAAGAATGGCAAAAAATATTGTGACGGATAAGGGAGCGGTAAGAGAGGTAGCGGAAGACACCGGTTGATTTTCGAAAACACAGTATCAAATATACTGGAAAATACTGGACGAGTGGAAAGATCGTAGCGTTTGGCACTTCGTTCTTTCTGACTATACAGATACAGTGAAGCTAGTTTAATTTAGTTTAGTTCAGTTTGTATATGTAGTATGGGATAGTTTGAAGCACTAAGATACGAGAAAAACAGGTCTATTGCTAGGTTCATTATTTTCTCACGAAATTCTCAAAATAGTTAGTCGTGTTTGACGGATATACCTGTGAAAGTGAATTTTAGTACCCAACCTTGTCGGCTGTATATGACTTAGTTAGAGCGCTTGGACTTAATAATTATATTATCTGAGAGCAAGTAGATGTACATTCCCGCGAGATATCTCTCTGGTTTAAAAAACCTTCTCATATTTCCATATATCTTTTGGTCAGATACATAAAGAGAATAAATGATTCTTTTATGCAATTATTTTGAGATGTCGTATTTTATTTATATCTTACAATAGCTTTAACTTATTAATTGCTCAGTTTTTGCTGCCTCACATCCTATAAATGAATACAGAACAACAAAAAAGTTATAACAAGTATATCAAATTTTAACATCGAAATCAAAGTACTTGTTTCAAGGAGCCAACGCCAATTTTTTTATGCACAGTTCAAATTCCGTTAAATTTCAAATTATTGTTAACTAATTATTGCCGACCAATCTTTCATATTTAGAATATAATCTCTTAAATTTGAATATTAATGTTCGACACTTTTGCTTTTTATACGTCACCGGAAAATTCACGGTTTGGTCAATTTGTGCTAAGACACCATTTCTCTATTCTTCATAATAAAGTTTTAGCTGTTCTCTTAGAGCTGAACATCACATTTAGAAGCTGACCCAGATTCCTAAAGTTGCTTTAGCTGGTATCTTGGAATTCCACATCATATGTTTAGGAGCTTGGTTTTTTATATGCTATCAAAAATTGCTCATCATGCCGATCAATTTTTACGAAGAATGCTATTATTTTATTCTTTTAGTTAATAGCTGATATATTATGATTCTACGTAATTCAGGTGTAACAGCCTTCAAAATCAATGATGCACAATGTCCGTTTCAATTAAATGCTTGATCTGTATGACAAAAAAGTTCAAATACCTCCAATACTTCCGAAGACGTGCAAACATGTACAAACATTCGGTTTTTTGTTTATCTAAGTCGATATTGTAATTAAGCTTTGTTGTAATTTTTTGGTTATGACTTTTATGTATTCTTATAAATAATTTATATACAATATATATTCACTAAGTATATATTCCACTTGAGGCCATCCGGGGCGTAGGGGGGCAAGCGTGTAACACTAAATGCGAATCGAGAATGATTTTGGGGAAAGAAAGGAAACGAAAGGAAATAACGTATTTAATATTTTCATTTCCTCACTGTGGCAATGAGGCAAAGTGCGGCGTAGAGTTCCGATACTCAATATGGAATTCCAGAATTCAGTGAAAAGTGAGGAACAGAAGTGTCTGAATGGAATGGAGTGTCTTAACACTATGTTCCCAGGTTACCTCTACAGATACAGCTTGAAACTAAAAAAGTGTATATTGATCACTTTTACTTATCATTATTCAACACATAAGGTGGCAAGTTTAAGTCTGTTTATCTGTTTGTCCCTAACATGCCAGTCACGATTCTCTTGGACAAACTAAAGGTTCTTATAATTTTGTTACCTACGTAGCTTAAGGTATGTTGTTTACTTAAAATATTTGATGTCCTTTTACATTCTGTTTAAGTAACTACGTCATCTTCGACCGCTCTTATTGGAGAAGATACGTATCGTTAAAGGAGGCGGACGTCACATCGTCTACGTTTTAACATCAATAAAAATACTAAATTCCAAAAATGCAAAATTTTGTAATGTATCTGATAGTTTACGGTCTAAGCTGTTATCAATTGCTTTCATAATTATGTAAGAGAAGTTACTTAAAATAATAAAGCACGGATTTGTAAAATTGTAATTATGTCCTTATTATCCAGATTAGTTATTTTGAATTTGGGCTTTTTAAAGAGGAGTCAAAATTATTCATGTAAAGTTGCGGCAATTGTATTTTTAGGTACACGCTGTAACTCGCACATAACAGAGAAGGATTTCATTTTGATTTATATGTATTTTGAATTAGCACATAGACTGTCGATGCCTGCTGATGCCGATGTTCGGGGTTTCGCGGGTAGAGCGGTGTAGTGCAGCATTTATAATAGAATAATAAATTTTTATATGCTTCCCGATATGTTTCGTTAAAATAACTTTTCAATATTATATATGTAGAAATGTATGTACGCGCTTATCTATCGAACGACTGCACCGAATTAATTATATATATATATTTTTTTTTTTTTAAATGTTTTTTTTGGTTTTTATTGTCAGGGAAAATTCAATAAAAACATTTGGAAAATGTAATATTATTATTATATTACATTTTTCATTACATTATATTTTATGAAATTGGTCCTTAGGGTTTCCCAGCTTTCAGTTTTTCCTTAATTAATATCTTATGAAGTATAGATAATGTTAAAATAATCTAAATCTAGTGAGTAAATGAGTTGGCATAAAGTCAAGATATTTTTTAAATATCATGACAGAAAATTGTTAAAAAGAGTAAATTTGGATTTAATTTAAATTTACTTCTGTTGCTTTAATAATAGACTCGGCTTAAAGTGGTTTCGTGTTCTGTGTGACTATCATTAAAAAATTTATGCCTCAATATAGTCTCGCCCTAACATGCCTGTCAGAGGGGAAAACCTTTCTTACTGGGGTAGGAAAGGTACGGACATGTATAAATGACTTACTACAGTTTTAGTAAATTTGGTAGATAGGCAAAACCTAGTTTTTTTTATATTTTAGGTTGTAAAGTGTAATATTTTGCTTAAAAAGTATTTATTTTCTTCCATAGTAGTACCTATATTAAACAAGAAAAAAGAACGTGTATCTATGTTGAAAAGCAACTCAGCTAGAAATATCTCAATCACGTTTTTTACGTTGCAAAGGCCTGTGATTGCCTTATAAATGATAAAATAAAATAGGGACATCTACCCTCCAGGATTTTTTTCATTAAATGTATCGATGTTTTTATTATTAAGTTCTTGTATTAAAACGAATATTTCAACTATTAAAAGAATACACTCCTGTGAGTATTCTTTTCTCGGTAAAAAATGTCACGGTAAAAACACATTTAGCGGAAAAGATTGTATGACAAGCTCTTAATTTCTTTTGGAGGCGTTGCGTGTGAACTGGCGGAACTCAACGCCGCACTTTGCCTGACACCAGAGCGAAGAAATAGGAATATAAATTTAAATAAATATTTCTTTTCCTCGGATGGGGGTGGAATTACAACCAGTCGCGTTTACTGGCCGACTGGCCTCTACGAAATTCTGCGGAAAGTGGAGAACCGACTGTATGTACACTAAGTTCCCTCTGCCTACTCTACTGTGTGTGGGATACAGCGAAGCTACAGTGAAACTGATTTATTTATCTATAAATTAAAGAAAAAATACATGAATTTAAATATTAATACTATTCAAGCTTAGAAACAATATTCTTTGACCTTGCAAATCATTTTATATTCCACAAAGGCTTTATCTCGCACTTGTACTGCGCTGGATCGGACAGTTGCTTTCTTTCCTATAATAACGTTATAAAAACCTAATAAAGCTTCGGCTTGGCAGTAAAGAAAGTTAATAGGATTTTTTTCTCTATCATAAGGTTTGGTTGTATGTGTATATTTACTGACTATGAATTAAGCCAACGGGATTTAAACAACAGAGATTAAAACAGCATCATTAAAAAATGTCATAAAAGATTAACAACAAAGTAAGAGTCATCAAAATCGGTCACCGCGTTTGAACTTTACAACGCCACGTAGGTGTTCCTACATACATACATAGACATATACGTTGTAAAGTAAAAAAAGAAAAAAAAAGCTAGAATATAAAAAAAAATCAGTAAAAACATATAAAGTACTCATGAACATTATTAATAAGTAAAAATATAATGAAATTTTTGAAATAATATACAATAGCATGCGAGACTCGTAAATCAAAACTAGTTATACTACTAGCAAATTTTGCTATTGTAAAAAATGTAGTCTCATTTCAAGGTTGCCCCGGTCGTAACTTTAGAGGATAAGTTTAATGAATATCTAGTACATCCTTAATGAAGAAAAAGTGTTGTATTAATCCTCTCGGGGAATCACAACAAAACCTGTAGATTAAGGAATCTTAAGGAAAACGAATGTAAGTCGAAGCTTATTTGTTCACTTTTCAAAGGTTCCTTTTGTTTAATACAGGCTAGGCTTAAATTAATATTTTTAATATATTAGATCTAACAGGGGTAACCGACACGAGATAATAAAATCAGTTCACGCTGTATCCCGCACACAGAAGGGTAGGCAGAGGCAACCTAGTGTTAAGACACTCCGTTCTCCACTTTCTGCCGAATTCCGGAGGCATTGCGTGTTAAGTGGCAGAACTCAACGCTGCGCTTTGCCGAAACGAGATAATAAGCTTAAAATGAGCTTTTGAAGAAAATTTTCAACTAATAAATGTAAATTATATCTATGACATAATAAGACAATTGAGATGATGTGTCTGTACATTAATTATTTTATGAATATTATTCATATATAATTTGTAATGATTTTGTCTGTCTATTTATTACTTCCATGTTTACCAACGTACACATTTAGGGAATTGCAATAATAAATATTCAAATGCCGTCGCAGTAAACGTTGGTCTTAGCACTAGGTTCCCTCCGGCTACTCTGCTTTGTTCGGGATACACGTGGTTATTATACTTACCATCTGTACCATTTTACTTGGTACAGGTGGTAGGTATAATATTGCGGTGGTGGTAGGTATTAAATTTCAATAATAACGTTGTTAAATGGAAATAGTAGATAGTTAATAGTACTTAGTAGTCACCGCAAACGAAATTTCGTTAGAAAGAAATGTTCAATTGAGATTGATTGATTCATAGAAAAATATTAAATGGAATTGTTTATTAATTATTTATTATAGTATAATTAAAATACTTGGGCTTACTTAAAATATGTTTGACATAATAATCTAGTTCTTAACTTGGAAAAAATTAAGAAATAATTTACATATGGGCTCCTTAGTGATGGTATAAATATCATTTTACACAAGACTGCTACTAACGAGGGAAAAACTCCGTTCTATTATTGTCTATTTCATTCTTGCAGTATTGATTTTGTAAATAACTGATACTTTTATTTAATTTTCTATATGACGCCCTTTTAACGTTGGCCTCCGCTTGCAACAGTTAATTTTATAATTGACACTAAACCATTTTCCAGGTTAAGAACCAACAAAACATATAAAAATACCACTTTATGAACACCAGCGGGTGCCCACGCTCAAATAGACTGTTGACGAATTAGCACAGATGTTCAATAGACCAATGTATAAATAAAAGACAAACAGTTGATAGGCGGCGCCATGAGCTTGTTCCATCTCACTCACAGAAGCGTCCACGTATTTTTCTATCGTACAATATTAATAAACTATTTAATTGCACAATCAGTCATTACAATTCAAGAAGCTCAAGAAAAACGTACTCGTAGAGAGTTACAAAAGAAAAAAATATTGACACACATTACACACGACATCACGATTTATTCGACGTCGCTTTTACTATTGTATTCAAATCGAACGTGTGACAATTGAAAGATAGATCATAAGGAACGTGAACAACTGCGACACGAGCGCCAATGTGAATATATGATACGCATATTTATTTATGTAAAATTTATTTATTTTCTATCATCTCGAGTGCTTCTCCTTGCTTGCCACGATCGATGATCTACTGTTGATCATAAAAATGACTATATTTTCCGGGATGGATACATCCCATCATCGTAAAATGGCGGCGGTAGTAAAACATCGAACACACCATCAATACATTACGTTCGTTTTTATCAATTTGACATTGTGATGCTTGTAACTAAGTACTTTCCATTATCTTTGATATTCCTGTAATGTCTGAGTGAGATTTATTGTTCATTAAATATTGGTGGTGTATAGTTAATGTTTAAGTATCTATTGAGACAATTATTTTTATTTAATCTCTGGCACTGGACTAGGCCTTGGGTCCGCAATTTAATACAAATCGTCGGAATATAGAGTTGAAGCTAAATCAAGTTTCAGTCGGACTCGACGTTTCCGTACCAATTTGAAGATTGTAGGTTTATAAAAAATACAACTTATAAAAGTTGAAAAACCTAAGTTTGCACTAATTTTGTATGAAGTGAACTACAACTATAAATTTACAACATTTTCTGCTATATATCTATAAATCGGCAATTTTGGGAGTATTTAGTTTAATTGTATCATTTTACGTACCACTTGTTGCCAAATTTCAAAATTATAAATAAACGAAAACTATTCTATAGATGTTGACTGAGCGTCGAATTTCATGCAATTTGGGTCTAAAGTGAAGGATAAATGGTAACATCGTTTGGATGCGTTCAGTTAGAAGTTTATTTTTTATGATGTATAGGACTGTATTTCAGCTTGATAATTCTATGAATTTCAGCATGACATTCTATGAATTATTGAGAAAAAAAGTCTTGACAAAAATAACGGAACCATAAAAAACTCAATTAATTAATGGGTTAATTTACCTACCGCGCCACGTGCAGAAAATGCGTCATGTAAAAAAAAAACTCAATCTTTAATAAATAAAATAACAGTTCAATTCATTTTCGTGTATTTAACATATAAATATATATTTCTAAAAAACCTCCACCATTTCTGACCTTTTTCAATTTAAATCTACCCTGTATAACGTAGAGTAGCTGTATTAGCCTAGGAGACTCGACCTACTAAGTTAATTCCTTTTACGGCCAGCCTGTTCGTTTTCTGTTAGAGGAGCATTACCTAAGTATTTACAATTTAACTTTCTTGTTTTGTAGGACGCGCGCTGCGTGTACGTAAACACGAGCGCGCATATTTCAATAATAATGTGAGGAGCATGGTATTGATAATTTGTTTAATAGCCGTTCATTAAAACCACGAGAAAACTAGTAGAAGTAAGATCTTTGGCGTCGCAGTTTTAACGTGAACTCAAAACTAGTTTAAAGTGAATACGGCGCATTGGTAGTGTATGTTTATAGGTGAAATTGAGCTCATTGCAGGTTTCTAGTTTTACAGCCTAACGTCATAAAAGTTTCTAATCTAGAATGTTAGAGGTGTTTGTGGTGCTGATAAATGATAATATCAAAAAATTAATGCAAATTACTTATATCGTACGGCTTTTGTACAGTACTTTAATATTTAGGGGTTTTATCGATCTTCTTTTGTACGTCACGTAACACACTAACTACAACTTTATTTGTGAAGAAGACAGTTGAGCCTGGTTAGATGGGATGTCAAGGGACCAAAGATTTCGTAACTAAATGATACTAAGGCAGTTTTCATTTATCCACTTACCAGTTAGACAGATTTAAAATTAAAGTTCACTCAATAACAGAGGTGCCCCGTTTGCATAAAATTTGCTTGTAAACCAACATGTCAAAAACTGTCCTTAACCTATCAAATTCTTCACTTATAAAGAGAATCAAGCTATTGAGTCCCATTTATAAGTAGGTACGCATTGAAAACACCCTAGAAATGAGATCTCATTTGACCAGGTTACAGAGGTAATTCAGTGACGATGAAATGCTGGGACCTCATTGAAATTCACAACTGTAGTCGTTTCCCAGTTACCCAGGTTCCACTCTATATATAAAGAAAGGAGCATAACCTTCGACCAATTAATCTTTGAAGGGCATTGATGGTAAAAAATAATAATTTACATGTTTTTCTAGCACGACCACCCAAGCGGTTCCGATAGTTGAATATGGAAGACGTCAATCATTTACACACACATCCACACACACACACGTCCACACAAACAAACGATAAAAAATATTTTTATTCTGTTATTGATTTATTGAGCCTGGATCACGGTCTACTGATCAATACTATCTATTACTTCCCATTCAATTGATATATGGAACGACGTCTGCCAAAAAGCTTTTGACTTCTTATCACTATACTTAATAAATAATGTACTGGTTACTATTTTTCTATTTTCTTGTTATCGATATTGCACAGATGTAACTAACGTTTGACTAAGTTTAAAAAGCGTTACACAGTTAAATCAAATAAATCAAATCAGCTTCACGCTGCCGCACACAGCAGGTTAGGCATATGGAATCTAGTGTTAAGACACTCAGTTTCCCGCTGAATTATAGAGTAATTGCGTGTTGAGTGGCGGATCTCAACGCCGCGTCAGAGTGAAGAAATAGAAGTTACATAGTTAATTGGCTCAAAATATGTAATTTGTAAAATAATATGTTTTAGCTCGTGTTTCACGGTTATGTAAAGATTTCTACTTTACTTCCTCATACATAATAAGTATAGTTTCCAATTTACTTTTCTTAGGCTTGCGATTTATCTATAAGTACAATTGTGTAAATTTATATCAATCAAATCATAATTATAATCAATATATATAATTAATTGAGGCCGCTGTGGCGCGTGGATACATGCGTTGTGACTGTAACGCGACGGTTTTGGGATCGACTGTCACTCAAGAAAATTACTTTTTCTTTTCTTCTCTCTAATATCAAGGCAAAGTGCAGGGTTGAGTTCCACCAGGCAACATGTAAAGCCTCGAAAATTCGGAAGAAAGTGAGAAACGGTATGTCTTAACACTAAGTTCTCTCTACCTAGATAAAATTCGTAACAATACATGGCAGAAATAGGCGACATTCTTCCTAAGAAACTTTTTATGATCAAAATATTTTAATATCACAATAATATAAAGCTAGCTAGTAAACTTTGAATTAGGACTACAACAACTCAGTTTAAATTGTATTTTTAGGTTCCGCATTTCAAAAAAAACTCCTATAGGAGTTTGTTGTTGTCTTTTTGGATGTCTGTCCGTTGTTTATCTCAAAATTGTGTAGAGATATTAAGTTCACAGGAAAGTTTTCAAAACAACACATCAAAAAATACAAGCGCGCATAATCATTTTTGGTGCATTTTGTATGCAATTATTTCCCGTGGAACTATAGTTAAATGAAAATTTACAATACAAACAGACGAAAAATTCGAATAATGGAATTTGAAACGTATATCGAACAAAAAAACTATTACAAACATATATTTGTTGTTGATTTAGTAAAATAAGTATAATAGTAAAATAAGTGCAGACGCTCGCAAATTAAACTTTGTCTACTTTTATAAGTCATGTTTCCGTTTACCTAAAAACGTAAAATTAGCACGGAACCCTCGGTGGCCGAGACCAACTCGTATTGACATGTCTTTTTACATTTATAATATCAACATATAACTTTTACAACTTTTCTGCTTATTAAAGATGGAGGAATCTCTAGGAATTATTATATACCTAATTTTCAATATTGTTTATTATGGGTATTGAGATAAAGTAAACAAGGCAGTTCTTATTGAATCCAATTGAGAACAAATATACATATAAGTATATAATATTTATAAATATTATTAGATTATAAGATACGTAATGAGTAAAATCGTGACTCGTTTCTCATCTCATGTTGTGTTTTTATTACTTATAAATGTTGTAAATGTAACCAGTAATTATAAAGTTATTGATTTTTTTGTTAACAACATAAGATATAATCAATACTAAGTATTTATTATCCTGGTATTTTAATGTTAACAAAATTGTTGTGTTGTCTCTGTTCGAGTGAGAGATTTTGCAAAAAAATATATGATTTATTTAAAAATATTATAAATATTGAATATGAAGCCAGTGGTGGCGCAGGGCAAAGTGTGACTGTACGCAAAACGACAGATTGTGGGTTCCATTCCTACTCGACGAAATAAATTACCCTATTTAATATTTTTATTTCTCGCTCTGGTTTCGAGGCAAAGTAAAAGTAAAATAAAATAATTGTAGCATGTGAGTTCTTTTTGCTTGTGCGAAATAAGAAATAAAACTGTATAACTTTGCATCCGAAATTAATAAAGTTATAATGATGACGACAACATTCAGTTAGAATTATAAGAAAGTTCGCTGTAAATAAACAATATTTCGTGGTGTCCCTGAAATTTTGTACACTTTAACAAGCATCGCAATTTAAAGTTTTTGATTTGAATATATAAATTTAAATATAATTATATTGTGCTAGGTGGTAAGAGGCCGCCGTGGCCCAGGCGCACAAGGATGTCGCTATGACGCGACGGTTGTGGGTTCGATCCCCAACAAGGCAAACGCTTTGTGTTGAGTTCCGCCACTCAACATACAATAGCTCGAAAAATCCAGAGGAAAGTCGGGAGTGGAGTGCCTTAATACTAGGTTCCCTCTGTACCCTGCTGTGTGCGGGATACGGCGTGGAGCTGATTTATTTATTTCATTTATATTTTAAAACGCATTTTTCATTTCATGTCATCGTCATTACCGCCATAACTATAGAATAATATTTCTTTGTTATTTATATATTGCATTAAACTCTAGGACGACACGGTAAATGAGTATAAGTACCGAAGAAAATGTCAACGAGCTACTTACCGGCTATCAAAAGATTCGAATCAACTGGAGAATATTTGATAATATTGTTAGTCTTTCTGTTAAATTATTGCTATAAACTACAGATAGTCTTGTATTACAAATCAGTCCCCCAAACAGTAGCCGTAGTTTTTATTCATAATTAAAGTGAACAGGATCATTTTATATAAATAAAAAGTTATATATTTCAACCCTGGTATAAAGGTTTAATTAATATATAAATATTTAAAAAAAAAATAGTTGAGGTCGAGGTCAGTCAAGGACGGATGCACGTGTCCCCGTAAAAGAGAACACGCAAGGTGTTGAATTCCTGCAGCGACCTCGTGGTGCGCCACGCACCGACACCACTCCCATGATCATTACATGCCACACGCGACACCATCCAAACGGTACATTTACATGCGAACTAATTAATATTTTAAAATATTTACACTTGTATAATTAAATCTGGTGATAATTAAATAATAAGAAAAGAGGCCGTAGGTGCGCAGCGGTACAAGCCTGGGCCGTAAACGCGACGGCTGTGGGTTCGATTTGCGCTGAATGTAAAGAAATTTCCTCGTTCTGCTAACAAGGCAAAACAAGGCAATGAGTTCCACTACTCAACACGCAATACCACATACAGTGGAGAGTGGACAACGGAGTGTTTTAACCATAGCTTTCCTCTGCCTATCCTATGCACGTATTTTATTTTATTTGCTAAAGCTTTAATTATCGACTTATAAATATTATTTTTAAGATAATAAAATAAATAATTGTGTAGTATAAGCGGGCGCTATTTATTTATTATTATTATATATATATATATATATATATATAATTTATATAAAATAAGCATAATTTATTTCACGCGAGTATCCAGTAGTTCATTTCGAAAACTGTCACATTAGTAATTCATTTAAATGTGTGCAATTCCCAGTTATAAAGGAGTACAGTTTAACAAGATTTCCGCGGAAAACGTTACCGCTTTAAAGTAGGATACTGCCCATTACACGGATGATGAGGTTAGACATCTGTGTCACCCAATCAGTTCTAATTAACTATATTACAAACGCACCGTCCTCACGATATTGTCGTACTCGCGCCAACATATGATATGCAATTACATACATATATCAATTTATAGTAAATTACTTTTGAATATTTGATTAGAAATGATGAAACGTTTTGTTGTTATTACATGTAAAGAATATATGTATCTTTTAAAGTTTTTAAATTATAAAATAATAAGTATTTTTCTCTCTCTCTCTCTCTCTCTCGAGAAATATTTTTATGTAACTTCTTATAAATGTAATTGTTCATTTTGTTTCAGTGGGGACGCCGAATACATCACCACAAACTACAACATGCGTAACAACGTGAAGTAAGTAGTACTAAATTTAATTCGAAAGTATTGTAGTAAATTCTTCGGTTCGTGCAAAAAAATAGGAACGTCCATTCGTCAGTCCCAAAAACATTTTTGAAATCTCCTTCTGTCCAATTTTGGTGTGTAAGGGCCCTGTGTAATCGTTTGGTTTCATTTGTGTGTGTGGTGTGGTTGGTTTCATGTGTGTGTGGCCTTAACCGTGATTTAAACTCGCAACACGGTCAAACATTTTAATATCTCTCAATCGGCTTTTTACTGTAGTCAATTATACAGATTCAAATGTACTTATCTAGAAAACATATAAAACATTTCTCGTATCGGAATTTGAATCCGCCTATCTTGGAAATCATCCAAGTGCTCTGACTACTACGCCATACATTCTCATCAAGCTCTAGTACGTCGAAATTTTATAGTCTTGTTACAACTTATTTATGTTGTTAGCATATCTGTGTGTGCAGTGAGATTTTTACAAATTTCTGCTACCTGAAGGATATACGCTTGCTACTACAACCAATTTTTATTTTTTTCTAATTTAAGTACAAGAACTTCGTCGCATCTTAACGAGAACGTATGGCTTAGTGGTCAGAGCGCTTGAAATATTTCTAACAGGCGCGTGTTTAAACCCCGCTAAGGGAGTAAATGAACTTTACAAATAATAAAAAAAGGTAAAAAAAAAAAAAAATAAACAATTAATCAATATCGAATATTAATTTTTTTTTAAGCATTCAGCTCCGTCATGCTTTAAAGTTTTTATTAATAAATTCTTTTTATTTACTTATGTGATGTTTATAAAAGAACGTGAGTTATACTGGTTTTGTCTTATCTTATCAATGAATGTACGAAGCCAACAGAGTTAAATATAGATACTATACAATTTTAATCTTAGTTATGAGTATATATTGGTGCGTTCTTTCTGTTTCCGCTTATTAAAAAAAACAAAGAAAAATAAGAGCATTGTAGTAAGAACTCATAATTGTATTTTTTTTTAAATAATTCAAAGCATTTCTCATACATTAAACATTAGAGAAAACAACAGAATATTCAGACAAAACCGGGGCGAACGCATAGTAGCCGTTCTTTTAATTTCGAAACTGAACATAGATACAAATAGCTCTTCCACAGCCTTCAAGCACGTATTTGAGCCACGAGCCGCACCCAATCTTTATTAACTCAATAAGTATCCTCTAAAGTAATATAATTTGCATTTAGATCACTCGCAAACCGTAAAGATTGCCTTCTTAAGTGTATTTCGCTTTTACCCAATTTAATATTTATCGTCTATCATTATTAATATTTAGATCTCCAATTTTTATTAATATTTCAATTGAAATAGCTTATTAAGATTTGAAAATAATCAATTTGAGGCCAGTTGTGGCGCAGGGCCACAAGCGTGTGACTGTCGACGCAACATGTTGTGAGTTCAATTCCCATTTAAAGAAATGAAATATTTAATATTTTCATGCTCTGGAGTCGGTCGAGTCAAAGTGCGGCTCCAGAATTTGGGTGAAAAGTGGGGAAGTGTTTTAATGGAATCGGATTTTCTTGCAGCAGCAAGCAATTGTACAACGTATAGCTAAAAAAAAAAGAAATAATATAAAAATTAAGTTTACTATGTCATTCTATTATTAAATGTAACATTATTATATTAACATATGTGTACGTATAAAAGGGACCTGTATTTTTTATATTTTATTTTGAGCGCCCAAGGTCTAATTACAGGTGTTTCCTGATTATCCGTTAATTATAGAACACCCCGTATGTTAGCATAATTACGATCCAGAGACGGCTTTTATTTAAAGGCGTTAAGTATTGGTCGCGGGAACATAAAGCCAGAACTCTATTTAATACGACCGAAGAGACGTGTGTATTTCAAACACATAAATTTTCTTTCAAATGGGATTTCAACCCATAAATGTCAACTGCCCCACAGCAATTTAATAATACAACGGGGACAACATTAGTATAATATAAAATTATAATTTTGATAATAGAATTACGTTTTTATAGAAATATAGAGACCTTGGAAATATATTACAAAGAAAACCGCTCTTTAAGACGTGAGAAGAGACGGTATTTGAGTACTTCGATTTTGTTGCTTGTATTGTTCATAGCTCAATACCGTTTTAAACATACAGTGCTGTTTTTGCAAATAAAATATAATCATGAGAACCAGTTACTAAGAATCGATTAATTTTTATTATTTATGGTGTTTTTGAATATAATATAATTAAGTTGTACTTCTATAATAAAATCAATAAATACGAAACAGTAATAAAAATGTATATATTGTGACTCTTATCGATATAGGAATATGGATATGGTACGTACGTAAGTATCTACATACCATATCCATATTTCTATAACGATAAGGATATAGTGCACATTGGTTTTTTTCGTGTTTCACGAGATGTTAATGAAATTATACAAGAAACGTAAACATTGATGACGACAAACAATAACAACTTACCAGTTACTGTATGTCGTCATCACCTCACACCGCCGTATACTAGCTCTATACATTTAAATTTACTTTTCTTATTTAACAAAAAATCAGATGATGTTAGTGCTGCAAAACGATATTATTTATTGTTTTTATTTAAAACTCAAAAGGAACAGAAGTTCTTCAAACCGTTTATGAGAAAATGGAAATAAAAACGCTATTAGTTGTACCTACTCCGTTTCAGAAATCATGCAGTGATCACTGTGCATAGAGTATTAACATATTCCATTAAAAATTGAAAAGACCTACAAAAATCGCAATTTAATATAGTCTATATTAATTTGTTTGTATATAAGAACAACTCATTGAGATTTGTGTAACGAAGTACTGTTGTGTTCGCGCGTCTTGTCTTGTGAACCATACTTCTTGTCATAAACTGGTTAGAACACATTTGCATAGTATATCTATAAATTGTATTGTTTACAACAGGGTCAATCAACTCTTATATAACTGCTTTGCTAACGGTAGTACCGGATTAGTGTATCCTGCACCTGTGCCGTTATATTGATGTATTAAAAATATAGTTATTATATATTAATTATAATTAAATAACATATAACATTCCAGATTTCCAGCGAAACAGTTTTCAATTATGCAATATTTTCTATTCACTTTTTCATGCGGACTCGGGGTCTTAAGCTTCTACAAACATTTTGTATGCGGTTAAAATCTTCCAATATCCTTTTCGTTTTATGCTAATTTATTTTATATACGTATATTGTAAAGGAAAAATAAGGAAAAACAGCGGATCAATTGATACCTATCAAATGTATTCAAGGTCAGTCGCAGCAAGGGCAGGGGCACAAGAGTGCGGCTGTAACCAACAGGTTGTGGAAATTAAACGCTTAATATTTTCATTTCTTTGCTCTGGTAAGGAAGTAAAGCGCAGTATTGGGTGCCATCACTCAACACGCAATGCCTCCTGAATTTGGCGGAAAAAGGGGAACAGAAACGTCTTAGCACTAGGTTTCCAGATTCACTCTGCCTTCCCATACACTACATGAGGGAGCGTGAAGCTAAAAAAATACATATAGGTAATATGAATAAAAATACATGTCAACTTAATACTGTGCATTTAATTTTAACTTAAAATTATAATATAATCACAAACGCGTTATGTTGTTTCCGTTGCTCGTGACGTTATCTGTATCCGTGTTAAATTGGCTGTCAATCGACGGTAAAAATCCTTTAAAAAGACGATGTTCCAAAAACCTACGTTTATATCGATTTACCTTACAATCGTATCAATGATATATTAAAATAATTTTGAAATAAAGTTTCAAAGAAGTGCATGGAGGAAATAGAAAATCCAATACAAATAAATCTTAATATATATATACATATATTCTATTTGACATTGACCGTTCGTATTGAAAAAAGTATCTAAACATCTTAAAACCCGTTTGCTACCGGAGGTTATTATAGCTAAAGCTTTTATCTCGTGGCATCGTCCTGCGCTTCTTGTTATCTTTGAATATTCCATTTATGCGTGTTTTTGAATTAATATTTTGAATAACTTAGTTATTCCGCCGTTAAGTTCCACCACTCAGCACGAAAGTCTAAGATTCGGCCGAAAGTAGGGAACTGAAGTAACTTCATGGGAACCTAGTGTTCTACTAGTTTCCCAGGTTAGTCCTGTCTAGGCGGCTATATGCGGGATACATATATCCAGCATACCTTCCGCACATATCCAGTAAACACAGATCTCTTACATAAGAGAGTAGTGAAACTATAAAAAAAGTTAATTATAGTTATGAGTTTCTTGTATGCAATTGACTATAATAATTATTTATGTACATATTGTAATTTTTTGACTGGAAACGCGACGTCTGTTATTTCGATCACTACTTGGAGCAATTATTTATTATTCATTCTTTCTGGTAACAAGGCAAAGCGCGATGTTTCGAAACTCAAAACGCAATACCTCAAAATGTCTGCGGAAAGTAGAGAACGGAGTGTTTTAACACCAAGTTAAGTTAAATTTATTTATAATGTTTATTTTTATGCATGTAGATTTAGATTATAGTGTTAGATTATGTTAGTAAGTGGCAACTAAAATAATTAACTGGACTGTCTTAAGTAGATATTGTATTTATATAGAAATATATGTATGGTAATAACATAAGTCTAGTTCTAGAAATGTTAAAATAACAAAAGGTACGGACCATAAGTCTGTAGTGTAAGTAAGAATTAAAATTAAAAAAAAACACCAAGCTCCCCCTGCGTATCCAGATTTATGCGGAATACAACTAACTAAAAGAAGCTGAGACACCATTATCAACTTTTCTAAAGTCAATTCGAACTAAAATACGAATTTGTATTTTGTTTGTTAATAACGCTGTAATATACTACTACCGTTAAGACAAAGCCATAACGGAAATTACTTCGTGTGAACAGAGAAAGAGGATGTTAACTTCCGTATAAAATGTTATATAGTAAATTTCTGCAATCTGTTGCGATAGAAAGTAGCATACTATGATGTCTCGTATATCATTTCCCAAGGACAATGCTGTATATATTTGTACCAAATTTTATTTGAATCATTACCGTGCTCCAGGAGTAGAAGCGTAACAGACAGACATTCGCTTTCGCATTTATTTATTAGTAGAGATATAAATATAACATTTTATAAAGCTATTATGCCGCAATGGAATAGCATCTAACTATGGTGGTTCCGAGTTTAATCCACACTGAAATAAATTATTTTCAGTTTTTTCTGTACAACCGTCACTTAGCACACAATACCTCAAATTCGTAGTCAATCTAGCTAAAATTTCTAGCGTAGGAAAATATGCATCTAATTACAAAAGTATATAATTTATTTAAAAAGTTCGTTCACCTTCAAGACGATGGGCGTAGGTCAGACCGGTCCGTGGAAATGTTTATTCCACATATGTAGTACAGTCGACGAGTCGTGACCACCCTGAAGTTAGTAGATGTAGATGGCTGCAAGATTTAATTTTAGGATTTTACTTACTTTTGATTATTTTCTTCTCGGGTGAAAAACATTAATATATAATTACTTACTAGATATACGGAGTAAAAGCTAAAAAAATATTTAAAAAAATATCAATCGGGAAAAGTTCAGAAAAGCCTACCTACAAATCGGCCACAGCTCGTCGGCCGTACGTGTCTTGAAACTGGAAGCCAGGAGTACTACTTGCTAGGTGTATGGTGGGATAAGAGTCTTTTATGTTTAATTTTCTTTTTTTTTCATATTAACGAAATAAAATATCGAGGCCGTCGTAGCGCAGGGTATGACTGTAACGATGTGGGTTCGATTCCCACTCGAAGGAATGAATTATTGTTTATTAATATTTACATTTCTTCGCTCTGGTACCAAGGAAAAAGCGCGGCGTTCACGCTTATGGTCTGAACACTAGGTTCCCTCTGCCTACCCTGCTATAAGCCCCCATATACAGCGTGAAGGCTAAAAAAAAGTAAACTGAAACCAACATAAGTGCAAATAGTTAACAATAAAAAACGTTCACATACATACATACATACACACACTCTTATTGTTCACACAGTAACTATCGATATATTGTCGGTGTTCAAGAGACGTCTCCCATTTCGTAATTGTATAAACATATTCAGCGAAATCAAATAAACCTTATATTACGCTGGATAACGCCGCAACTTTCCCACGACATCAGCGGATTCCTCTGCAAATGATATGTTGACGACAGAACGTCAATCAATCTTTAGGCTTATTAATTTTATATGATTGGTTGTTAGTTTTGTTGTTTTATTTATTTAAGTTTTAATCAGGAAGTTAAACGAGTTAAAATTATTTTATGAAATGGTACACGGTTTGTTATTTCAAAAAAATATATTAATACACAACAACAATTCATTTAAAATATCCATAAGAACTTTTGTCTTGATAATCTATAAAGTAACAAACCAACCTTTACATACTGTATCTGACCTGTGAGACACTTGTAGCGGATGCAAGTGAACACGTACATCGATTATAAAAAACAAATATAATAAGGCCAGTGGCCCAGCGGCAGGAAGTGCGACTGTAAAACCGACTGGTTGTGGGTTCGATCCCCACTCGAGGAGATGAAATATTTACTTAAATTTATATTTCCATTTCTTCGCTCTGGTGTCGAGGCTAAGCGCGGCGTTGAGTTCTGCCACTCAACACGCAATACTTATAGAATTCGGCAGAAAGTGGGGAACGGAGTGTCTTAACACTAGGTTTCCTCTGCCTACTCTGCTGTGTGCGGAATACAGCGTGAAGCTGATTTATTTTTTTAAATAGGTATAATAATATTTAATTTTATTAGTTTTTTGAACCGACTTCTATAAAAGAAGGAAGTTATCACTTCGACTGTATTCCAACCGATGTCGATGATTCAATTTTTTTTTTGGAAAGTATACGTTTCAAGGACAGTTTGGTGAAAGTTTGGTTAGGTTCTGATTATGGGATCCGGTTGAAATGGTAGAAGTCAGTTTTTTTTTGTAATTTTAAAAATTAAAATTGTTATCATTATACTTTCCAAGCTTCATTAGTATCTATTATATATTATAATGGGGGATATTGAGTCATTATACAGAGAATGTTTATCCAAAAGTTATTTATAGCAAAGTTAATTTAAAAAAATTATAATTTTTATACAAGCAAAATTATATACTAATTATTATTATATATTATTTTGTTTCTTTAAAATAATATATAGCATTACTACGTACTTTAAGAGATAACAACTCACATACAACCCACCGTTAACTAAATGTTTTACAGGAAATTGTAAGGAAACGACGATGATAACAAAACAATTTATTTCTCTAACTAGCTAACTAGCGAGCCCGCGGCTTCGCCCGCTTAAACTACAGAAATATTTATTTACTAATATGATCTGAATTGCTTTCCTGTTTAGATATTATTGTAATTTTAAAGCAATGCAGTATAACCGTTACATATAATTGAAACAATTTTGACGTATAGGTATATTTTTTAAGTTGTTTCTGAGATTAGCATGCACAAGCGCACAGACAAATTAATAAATATACCTATTTTAGATCCTATTACATATACCAATGACCATATTAACATTACTAATAGTGTTTCTCTTATAGATGGAAATTTCCATGTAAGGACAGCGATCAACCACATTTTTATTACATGTAATTAACAAATTTAGATTACACTTATATACAAATGTGTGTCTTTAGATTTTATTATGACAAAAAAAAAGATAAATACCTAACTTTACGACGTCACAATGTGTTTTCGACGACTTTTATTTAAAATAATTTATAATTTTTAATCCGCTTTGCACGAGATACTGAAATAAGTTTTTTTTAAGAATCCATGAGAAGGGATCTGGTTTCCCCGGGGCTCCCTTCGTTCAACACCAAGGAAAATTGCGGCCAAGTAAATTGGGTTAGCAAAACAAATTGAAAATTTCGTAGCAATTTTCTCCTTCAAAGAATAACCACTTAGAATTTTCCAATTCCCTACAAAAACATTGTGTGACCGGCGCTGTGACCACACAGTTAATTACAATGTTACTTACAAGTATCCGTAAAGTGTAAAAAAATAACATCAATTTAGAACCCATACTTGTCCGTCCGTATGTCACGACCACTTCATTCCGTAATTATTAGGACTCCATAGTTGAAATTTAAGGTATCTACCCAACTATCTGTTTTGTGTCTTTTCTGTGAACCGGTTTACAATTTTTATATGAAAATAAAAAATAAGCGAGTGCTTTCCTTTTATGAAACTAATAAATACTAAGCAAAAAATATATAAAATTTACGTTAAAGTACATTCATTACATACAACCATTTTTCAATCAATTGTAACCTAAACACTTTAAAAGTGTAAAATGTTATTTTCTGGTCTTATAGTGACGAGAAGCACTCAAAGCACCTTTTTTTAACTAATCTTATTTTTAAGCTGTAGATTTATTAATAAAAGTTAAGTTTTGTCACATCGATATCAGTGAGTTGTTATACAAATATAATATAGACGTTATAAATATACATAAATAACAGTTACTATGTTTCACAGGCCGTCGTTTTGGGCGCAGAGAACAAGAATGGAAAAGAGGTTACTGCTGGCCGTTGGGGTGGTTTCTGTGATCGCAGTTGCTTTCCTCGCGGCTTTCCTTGCGACTGTGCTAGTCAAGACATCAGCTGATATTAATGGTGAGCGGAACTTGAAAATGATTTTATGAATTAGGCTCCAAAATTTTTTTTGCTTTTATTTTATTCAATGTGTAAACTTAATTTATGACGTAGATATAAACAGAATTACCCATATTAAAATATAATATAGGAGGCCAGTCGTGGCGCAGGGGCACAAAGTGTGACTGTAAAACCGATTGGTTGTGGGCCACTCGAGGAAGTGAAATATTTATTTACATATATACTTTCATTTCTTCGCTCTGGTGTCGAGACAAGGCGCGGCGTTGAGTTCCGCCACTCAACACGCAATGCTTCCAGAACTCGGCGGAAAGAGGGGAACGGAGTGACCTAACATTAGGTTCCATCTGCCTACCCTGCATGTGCGTGATACAGCGTGAGACTAAATAATATATATGGAACAGATTTAGAATAGTTATAAAATCAATTGTAACTTATTAATATTGTTCATTTCCCTTTTCATAGATTTTGTTTTATATTGTGTCCCCTAAGCTTCTTGTGTTGTAAAAAATGTTAAATCAGTTTAAAATAGTATTTTTTTTTTTCAATAAGTACATGTAAATATTACATTAGCTTACACTGCGTAGCTCCTACATAAAGAACCGTTTTATATGTATGTAAGAAATCACTCCAGTTTCTTAAGCTTTCGTAAAGTAAACAGACTCCTTCGAACCTTCAATTATGAAACAAAATATAAAGATATTTAAATATCTCGTAACTTTGTATACAAGGATAAAGTCTAGCAAATAAACATAGTATTTTATACGTAGGTAAGTTACATATAGAGACTGTGAAATTTATCAAATACGTTCCTTTTTATTTTTGTATATCACAAAAACAGTATCAATTTATCATCATATTAATTTGATTGAGCTTTTTTGTCCTTGCTTTTTTGAATTTGTAATCATCTTGTTTACTTAAATCATTTCTAAGAAAAACAATATTATATGCATATACGTCGTAAATAATAAAACAGTAATTGTTGAAAACAATAAGTAATTGTGCGTAACAAGGATATTTGGAACAACCACGAGGAGGTAGCCTTTAGTCAATTATGGATTTAGGACACAACAGATTTGTATTTAAATTTTTGAGTCATGAAAGAGATACAAAAGAAAAAACAAAAGGATTTAAAAAAAAACATGTTTACATGTATAGGTATCTGTGGCTCGGTGCCAATAACCGATATGGGAGATTCACAAAAAAGTAGGTACCACTTACCGACGCAACCGAACAATAGAAACCTTCTACGTTATAGTTATTAAGGTCCAACATTATTGGCGTCGTTGTTTGTATTATTGTTGCTAATACAAAATACATTTTAAAATTCCAGCAATTTTGCTTTGATAGGTAAATTCCAACAAATTAAATATAATTTTAATTGTTTTTTTTTATAGTTCAAAGAAAATCAATAATAGCTCCGCCGTTTACAAGAAAATGATTTTGTATTGATAATAGATTCTTGCTCAAATCGTTTGACGTGAACAGACAACTATAGTTATTAAATATTCAATCGATTAAACACGTTCGTGACTCCTATGAGATGCGCATGTTTTTTCTACTTTGACGTCCTCATTACTATTATTATACTAAAGCGCAAAGGATATTAATTATTATTTACTTAATTAACATGTTGCTTACAGAAATGCAAAATTTTTATTAAAATAAAAAAAAATTAAATTAGCTTCTCGCTATATCCCGCACACAGCAGGGTAGGCAGAGGGAACCTAAAGTTAAGACACTCCGTTCCTCACTTTCTGCCGAATTTTGGAGGCTTTGCGTGTTGAGTGGCAGAACTCAACGCCGCACTTTTGCCTCGACACCAGAGCGAAGAAATGAAAATATAAATTTAAGTAAATATTTTAAAATTTTTATTGCTAATTATTTATACATTTTAGCACCTTCGTCAGACAAGTTGTTTTTGTTCTTATGTAACTATAAGTACCTATTCGTCCATTCTTATTAATGTTCGCTAGGTTATGAAAAGAATTGATAATAACAGTAAAAAACAACATTTACTATATGAGACAATGAAATAATCAATCTTTCGCTGTTGGCCTGGAGTTTGCCTTAAAAGCGAAACATTGTAGGACTGTCCCATCCCAGCCCTCTTAACGGCCGAAAGCCGAGGTTTGAGTCCTGCAGGGGACGCTCTGACTGACAGGACATCCCACGTAGTACTTGCATTTTCTCATGGGCAGAGTGCCATCTTCTCTTCCACTTGTGGCTGTAAAAGCCAATAGGGCTATCAGCATTAATCTGATAATAACATAATGTCTCATCTGAATTGACGATGGACCTTTCAACAATGCTTACGTATAAAAGTAGTAAAAAATGTAATATCGAATGATCTGTAAAATGGTAACTTCCAAATTGCCCCACCGTTCCGTAATGGAGCGCGATTCATGACGCAAATATTTTGGTAACAACCTGATCTTATTTAAATCTTGAACGTTCAATATTAGATCACGTAGAATTTTGTAACGCGGTGTCGGCACGACCAGTGGTGACATTAATGAATTATACAATAAAAACACAATGCAATACAACCTATTTTCAGTTTCGATTGTATAAAATTATTCCTTTAAAAGATGTTTCCCTGACCATATCGTACAAACTATTTATATTTATAGTTCTTTACAATAAAAATATTGATGTATGATAATTAAAATACTGATAAGCAGCTAGCAGTTTTATGCTTCTTCCCGCGTAAGATAGACAGAGGGAACCTACACTTCGTTCTCTATTTTCAGTCTGATTTTCGAAACATTGCATGTTGAGTGATGGAACTTAACGCCGTGCTTTGTCTAAGTGGCGGTGAAACGGAATTATGACATTTTCATAGATTTTTTTACCAGCAAGATATAGACACAGCTAAAGACGATGTCTGTCAATTATATATTTTGATTTATTATACCAATGTATAGGAAAAAAGACTATACACGTTATACCTTAAGGCTTAAATTACAAGTACAACTTATTCTTGATGTCAGTCAGTTTTGTATCCAGAGTGATAATTTCAGAAATAAATAAAATATAGTTTTTATACATCGCACCTAATATACCACACCTAAATTATACTAGCTAAATAGTTACAAGAACCATTCGTTGTATAATTTAGTACGCTTTTTCATTTTTAGAAGGAAAAAGGTTTCATATATTATTGCCAAGTTCAAAATATAAATTGAGGTCAATACTAACCGGTTAGTAGGTGACACGCGAAATTTTTCCTTTAAATAAAATCTACTTGTTTATACAAGTTCCTGTGTGATTTAAAGGTTGCCATTAAATACCATGCACGATATGTTTAAAAACCTTCATAAAATGTTTTTTTTTTATTGTATAACTAAATTAAGTATATGAAGCCAACGCGTACATCAAATGGACACAAAATAATCACGTTAACCATTTAAGACGTGAACGACAATTTATCTGTTAATCTGTGCCAATTCAATAATTAAAAAAAAAAATTGATATTGATAATAAGATTACTTTAAAATATAACGATTTAGATTGCTGTCAGCTGTTAAATATAATATAAACTTTACATTAAATGGTTTTTATAAATGTTTTGCGCGTGAGATTTATTTTGTATACATTCTATATGTAGTTAAATAAATAATAATAAAATTCAAATAATTTATAAATAAAAACATAATAACTAAATTTATTATTTGAAATAGAACAAATTTATTTATCTTTTTTTATTATTTAATCCATTGTACACATTTAAATTGATCAGGATTACAAGTTGACTATTTAGCTATATTTATAAAGGTAATGTAAACATTGTCGAAGCTGCAGTGCATTTTAATTGTATTGTGCAAATCAATTCCTTGTTTATATTGTAATTAAAAAAACATTGATGAGAACATTATTTTTATTTCTTTAAAAATACATATTTTGAACCGTAACGTTACTTATATACCTATAGATATAGAGAGATGTGTGTTAATGGGTAGTATTATGTGAAGATTGAGTTTCGTTCACGGTCGATCGAGCTGAAAAATTAGTAAACTGGTTATTATACATTTTATGATAACTACCATTTTTTTTATATTCTAGAAGTTACCTATGTTTGATCTTTAAAAATCTAATTTTGAACGTTAGGATGTTGTGGAAATAAAAAGATCATAAAATAATATATATCATAAAATACCATACAGCATCTAATATGTCCATATTAAGGTATTTTTTTTAATAAATTATGTAGTAAAAGTTCAAAATGTAATTGATAAATACTGAAGTGAGAGCGGTGCATTCGTTAAGAGCTATATTCAAACTAACTAGTAACTACTCATTTTTTATCATCTCAAGCATGAATTTAAAATCCTCCATGTCCATGCATATTTATGAGCACTCTAAACGTTCCATTAAATGCATTAAACCATTTTTCGCCATAATATCTACTATTACTGAATGCTCGTATTGTCGGCAAAGTTATACAGATCACACAAATATTTAATTTACAGCGATACATATTTTATAATATTTTAAAAATATGGTAATTAATAGAGAAATCATTAAATTTAGTTAATTAAATTTTGTTGAACTGTATAATTTCATTGCACCACATTGCCTGTGCTTTGAAGCCATAGTGTTTGTCTTGTGCGTGTCTTACTCAGCTTGTCCGTCCGCCTTCTAGACATGCCACAGACTAGCGAACTAAGACTTACCCCGTCCATGCCGCCAGCCGTGATCGCCAGGACCGACAGCGACGGTAAAATGTGCAACGCCCCTGGATGTATCCATACAGGTAAGACATTTGCTATTTAACAAAACCGAATGTGGCATGAATACCTAATACAAATGGAATGAATTAACGAAATAAAAATTAGGCTCCATTAAAAAGCTAGCTGCCCAAGTGCGGCTTCGTCCGCTTTAACTTATTGTTATATTAGATTAAAATTATACAGTCTATGTAATTGTTGCCAATATCTGATATGATGAATATATTACTGTTACGCTTCATCTAGATCCGTTTGGTAATTTTTAAGAGAAAGTGGAATAAATATAACTAAGTATCGTATATTACCTTCTCTCATGAGTACAAATAAATATTTTTTTATTTATTTATATATAAATGTATCCTACATACATTTTGTACGAGCACCTTAAGCAGCAGCTCCTCTTAGCTTACAATTTTGAACCTGACAAAAACATTTATAAAATAATTGATTCGGCCATCATGTAGGTACTTATAGGAAGTTAAGTTAACCAATATTAGGTTATTCACACACGACTCTATAACATTATTATGATGAAATAATCGTCATAACAACACTTCGCTATTAAGTACGTTAAAGTCAAGATTTTATTCCCAGAGAAACAAAGGTCCATTCTTTTAAGATATACAGCTACTGAGCTTGTCTCACGTCCTCATCACAATAGGTATTTTTACTTCTTGGTATGAGTAAAATACATATATGCGTTATAAAATTTTGTAAATATTTACTTTACATATAGATTGTTTACCAAAAGTGTTTTAGTAAAAACTTTTTATTTAAAGGTAACAATATCAATATTGTTCAACAAAGTCATAGAAATTAGTAATCATAGAGATAATTGTATATTGTATTGTATTGATATGTATCGGCTGAAATGTTCATCTATGTACTAATTATTTTTTTGTTAGCGTCAAAATTGCTCTCCAATATGGACGAAAAAGTGGACCCCTGTGACGATTTCTACGACTTTTCCTGTGGATCTTTCCTGAAAAACACGCGGATACCTGACGACAAGACTTCTGTTAATACCTTCTCTATCATCACCGACCAACTACAAGAACAAATCCGTACACTTCTTGACGAGCCGATTGCTGAAGACGAACCTCGTCCTTTCGCACTCGCAAAGACGTTGTACCAAGCTTGTATGAATAGAAGTAAGTAGAGACTTTCACTTCTTTTCTAAGGAATCAAATTACACTTTTCATTTGTAGACTGATTCTATTTTTGCGAAATATTTTTTTTTATATATTCGATTAAAAAAAAATTAAAAGTAAATAAATACAAAATAAATACAAAAGTAATAAAAAAAAATTATCAATTCATACTTTTGTAGTTTTATATTTAATTTCTTTTACAGAATAAAGTATATATTTCGAACTGGTAAATTGTAAACGCAAGTGAAAGTGACTCAGTGACGTTCCTTCCGCAGCTTGCATAACACATGACATAAGTAACGTTGCCAACATTGTAATAAATGACTGTAGTAAAGGAAAGAAATAGTTCTTTATTTAGTTTCAATATTTTTACTCCTATGTAGCCGGTATTTGATGGTTTTTGGAGTCACCAGTTACGATTCATGAAACTAATAGGGTTTTTTATTTTATAATAATATAAATATTTATCATATTCGACGAATTTATGCAAAATATTATTAGTAACAATAAAATATTTTCCATATTTAAAAATTAATTATACATATATTTCTCAGCGGCCATTGAAAGTCGTGGTGTCAGACCTCTGCTTGACATGATGGAGCGCTTAGGCGGATGGCCGGCGCTGCAAGGCAGTTCCTGGGATGAAGCTTCCTTTTCCTGGGAAGAATCCGTATACCGTTTCCGCAGAGCTGGTTATTCCGTGGACTACTTCCTTGATTTTTCTATCAGCGTGGATGTAAAGAACTCTACTAAGCGTATTATAGATGTAAGAGCACATTTTTTTTTATTACGATATTAATGATGACATAATCTTAGAATGTTAATAATTATATGTTACATACAAATAATAAAATACATGCAGCCAAAATTACGTAGAATTTTACAAGAGACTAATACAAAGGCTTAAAATAATTTTGCCACTTGTAACACATATAATCACACTTATTTTGCCACATTGTTATAAAAAGTTATTACATCTGATGTCACAATAAACTATTATTTTACATAAGCTCTGACCCACATAGGCGATATATACAGGATAAATTATGAACTAACATTACGATTTTAACGATGCTCTAACTTTCTGTTGCATCGCAAGTCCTAACGTTCGCCATACAAAGTTAGATTGATTTTGCGCCTTAACTTCTATTTATATTACATTTTGTTAATATATGTTTTAGTTGAGGCCAGTCGTCGCGCAGCGGCACGAAGAGTGTCTGTAAAACCGACTGGTTGTGGGTTCGATCCCCACTCGAGGAGATGAAATATTTACTTAAATTTATATTTCCATTTTCTTCGCTCTGGTGCCGAAGTTAAGCGCGGCGTTAAGTTCTGCCACTCAACACGCAATACCTCCAGAATTCGGCAGAAAGTGGGGAACGGAGTGTCTTAACACTAGGTTCCCTCTGCCTACCATGCTGTGTGCGGGGTACAGCGTGAAGCTGATTTATTTATTTATTTATTTATTTATGTTTTAGTTGGACCAGGCCTCCCTTGGATTAAGTCGCGAATATTTGAACCGTGGATTCAGCGACAAATTAGTGCTTGCTTACTACGACTACATGGTGGACATCGCTACTCTCCTAGGTGCTGATCGTGCCCGAGCTGAAGTGGAACTCAAGGACTCTCTACAATTCGAAATGAAACTCGCCAATGTAAATACATTACTTTATTTATTTCGTCAACCCGCAGCTCCAAGCTTACGCAGTAAACGTTCACTGTTCTGTAGAAATATTATCTGCTTTAAAACTTCCAAGATGCTGCGATTTTTAAATATATTAATGTAACAAAATAAATCAGTTAAAATGTTCAAAAATATTAAAATCAGTTTTTCAACAATCAAATATAACATTGACACACTTATTTGTGAGCTCAATAGACCAAATCAACAAACTGGAGCATTATTTGTAAATTTGACGTAACAGTGAGAACAATAAACCTGAAGGGGCCCCGTCTCAAATATATCTTTTAATGTGTCCACAAAGAAGTTTATTTACGATCTCTTCTGACTTTTATGTTGGGTTAGACGAAATTGAAATTTCAAACGAGTGAAAAATTCTACATACAAATAATACAAATAGGTATTTACATATGGTTCACAAAACTGTGATAAGTTTCGCTTTTACGCTACAAGTAACGTCCGTTACTGCTAAAATCTCTCTTTTTTATCAGCTTCACGCTGTATCCCGCACACTGTAGGATAAGCAGAGGGAAACAAGTGTTAAGGCACTCCGTTCCCCCGAGTTCTGCATTCATTGTGTGTTAGTGGCGGAACTCAACGCCGCACTTTGCCTCAACACCAGAACGAAGAAATGAAAATATAACTGTAAATAAATATTTCATACCCTCGAGTGGGGATCGAACCCACAACCAGTCTATTTCACAGTCACACTTTGTGCCCCTTTGCCACGACTGGCGTCCCATAAACCATTCTGTAGTGTAGAGTTAAGCAGACTTTACATTTATACAAAAACATAGGAAAAAAAGTTCTACAATAAGAGTACGCTTCGTATTTTCTATACAAATTATCAGGGCGATAACCATTGCTTAATTTTTTTACAACAAACAACAATACAAGTTAAAAACATATTTTGGTGGTATTTCCAAACAAATAAAACTATAATATCACCAGTCACATCTGAACGAAGCTAACTTTGACGTTAATACGTTGGTAAAAGTTCCTCCAAGGTTCCGCTAGATTGGCTTAATTGTGCGGCGACGGTCAGCAATTGATGTGGCGTGCACTAAATCTTCGCCTCGATTCTCTTACGACTTCGTGTAGTAACTGATCTTTTTACACACGTTACTCTTTTATTTTAGGCAATATTAAATTTTAGGAGATTGTTGGTTTAGTTTTTTTTGGCTGACGATAAAGCTGTTTTCTATTTTTGCGTGACTGATAATATTGCTTTAATTTTGTATTATTACTATCGTGTTTGAGGTCGTCGTTGCGCAGGGCACAAGCGTGTGCACAGTAACGCGACGGTTGTGAGTTCGATCTCCACACGGGGAAATGAATTATTATTTACCTATTAACATTTTTATTTCTTCGCTTTGCCTCAATACTTCGGCGGAAGATGGGGAACGGATTCTCTTAACACTAGGTTCCCTCTGCCTATCCTATTCTATGTTATAAGTAGACACAGTGTAAACCTGAAATTAAAACTACTTACAATTAAGATTATTTGAACAACTGAACTTTTCTTGAGTACATAATAACTAATCTGATTAATATTAGCGATTAAAAAAAGTGATTAAGAAAATAATTTTTAAACTTTGATTTCAGATATCATTGCCGTTAGAAAAACGTCGTAATGCCACCAGTTTGTACAACCCAATGACAATAGGAGAACTCCAACGTAAATTTCCAAGGTATTATTAAATTTTTTTTTACAACATAATTTCTTAAAGCATTAGACAAAATAATTATGTACTTATTATTCATATAGTATTTACTGACATAGTGAAACAGCTTACTTTTATTGTACTACAAAAAAGAAATAACGGTCAGTGGGGAGGCGTCTGAAAATCTGGCTGGCTGACGTTTCCAACGTTCCCATGTGGTGGAAAATTATACTTAATTTATTTTGCTTTTCCTGCTCTTGTAAAACAAAGCATAGAAGCACGATATTGAGTTCCGCCTCTCAATTCGCAGTATCTCGAGATGAGGAGAAAAATAGAAGTGTCTCGACACAATTTCCCTTTTTTGCTTTATTATACAGAAAAAAGCGTGAAATTGAGAAAAAGAAAAATATTAATTATGTTATATATATATTTTAAATAAATAAAAAAATATGTACTCTTCACTTGCAGGATTCCATGGCTGACTTACATAAATCGTCTATTATCACCTCACGTGCAAGTTGGGTTGGATGAGATAACTATTGTAAACGTGCCCAAATATATTAGCGATCTCGAGGTAAATATTTGATTTATTTTTATATAGATACTCGTATATATGTAGATACTCGAAATCTAGTTTTCTAATATCTTTTCCGTTTTAGATTTTTAATTAGGTAATTCACAATGTTCATTTTATATACTTTTAATTATTTATTAGCAACGGCTCGGGGGTAAAGAGTAAAAAAATCTGATTCAATATTTATTTTTAATGGTTCTTTATGAGTCTTATTTTTAATGAGTCTTACTATTTACTAAATTCTGTATTTTTTTTGATTACAATACAAACAACGTTGAGTTCCGTCACTCAACACGCATGTCTAAAAAGTCGATGGAAAATGGGCAACAGAGGTTCTTCACAATAGATTCCCTCGGCCTACTTTGCTATATACATTTTTATAAAAAAAAAAGCCAATCTATTAAAACTTTATATTTAGTCTTCCTGAACCCAAATTTTTACATAAATTTACTGAGTAATATGTTATGGTAATCTTCAAAAAGAATTGTAGTTTCTGAGATTAAATATAAAATTTAGCTAAAATATATTATTACAGGACCTCTTAGATAAAACACCAAAACGAGTTCAAGCTAACTACGTTATGTGGCGAGTCGCAGGCGCATCCATATCTTACTTGACTGACGATCTAAGGCGACGTCAACTGGCGTACGTCACCGCCCTCTCTGGGAAAACCGAGCGCGAAAGCCGTTGGAAGGAGTGCGCTGACACTACTAGCGTCAGGTAGTCCGATATTATTTCATACTACTTAATAATAAGCAATTTGTATTTTTATAGCAATTTTATTTTAACTGATATTTATTTTCGATATTATTTATTTTATTTTTCTTTTCAGTATGTCTATAGCTGTGGGAGCTCTGTACATCAGGAAGTACTTTAATGAAAATTCAAAAGCAAACGCCTTAGAAATGGTTAATGATATACGGTAATATATTAATATCTATCATTTCATTATAATATATAATTAAATACATTTTATAAGCAAAAGTTATCGATATTTTTATCTTTTAATTTAGACAACAGTTCCGTAAGACACTTACTGAAGTGGATTGGATGGACGAGCATACTCGCAAAGAAGCATTGGAGAAGGCTGACGCAATGGCTTCTCACATCGCTTACCCTAACGAAATGTTAGATGACGACAAACTTACCAAATTCTATTCTGGTGTAAGTAAATAAACTAACTATTATCTTAAACGATAGCAGACTTAAAATTTTATGATATTTATTATGGATATATTATACTATTATATACATAATGATATTATACATATGAAAGAAGAGCAACGTAATTATGCTATATTAAGGGATGAAAATTCCGCTTCTTTTGTTATTCATACTAATAAATTCATAATTCCTTCTAAGCCTGGAATCCGTTAATTTTAAAAATTTTAATAATCCACACGGCAATCTATGTATGTCACTTTTCAGTTTTTTTCCTTATTTGTATTGTTAACTCTCACTTGGTGCCAAATTTTATAACTCTAGAGTTGTAGACAAACGGGAAATATCCTTTAGGTTTTGATTACGCAGCGACTCAGAAGATTGATTTCTTCTGTGCTTTAAGGGTGGTCAATTAAAGCACAGAAGACATATTCGATATTGGTTTCGGCTTGTTATTTCCATGCGATCTCGTGATAAATGATCTCGACAGACGGACTGACGGATAATAAAGTGATCGTATAATAGTTCCGTTTTTGCCTTTTGAGATACGGAACCTTAAAAGAGGAAATAATATTTTTATATTTACTTAAAAAAAAAATTGGCATATCCATAACAAATGTTGTCCACAGAAAAAGAAACCCATCGCAAATTCTCAATTCAACTTCTTTTTTACGGTGTCGCGAACATTGCACAAATAATATTTTACTTGAATTTTGCAGCTGGAGATGTCCTCTGACAAACTGATGGAGTCAGTACTTAATCTAACTCTCTTTGGCACCGAGTACCTGTTTGGCAAATTGCGAGAACCTGTCAATAAGACTGACTGGATCACACATGGAAGACCGGCGATTGTCAACGCTTTCTACTCATCTATAGAAAATAGCATACGTGAGTTGCAATCCTATAAATAAATAAAAAAATATTAAAATGCCGAATCAATTGTATTTTACTGCATAATGAGAAGTTTTAAGGTTGATTTGAAATATTATGACTATTTGAATTATTATTATTTTACAGAATTTCCGGCCGGCATCTTGCAAGGAGCATTCTTTTCGGCTAAGCGTCCAGCCTACATGAACTATGGTGCTATCGGATTCGTGATTGGTCATGAAATTACACATGGATTCGATGACCAGGTTTGTTGTTATCTAATTGTCAAATTTAAATGTAAAATATCTTTTGTAAGTATTCTAATATCAATCCTTATCATCAATATTAATATTTGTGTTTTTTAGGGTCGCCAATTTGACAAAAACGGTAATCTAGTTGACTGGTGGCAAGAAATGACAAAACAAAAGTATCTGGAAAAAGCTAAATGTATCATTGATCAGTATTCAAACTACACCGTCAAGGAAGTAAACATGAAGGTACTAATAATTTCTGTCTTTTCTACTTAACTACACTATATACATATACATACAAATATAATTACAATTATGAAAGAATTTGTGTAACAAAAGTCATATCTTTCAGCTCAACGGAGTAAATACACAAGGTGAAAACATTGCTGATAATGGCGGCATCAAAGAAGCCTACTACGCATACCAAGCTTGGACTCAACGACACGGCGAGGAGCCCCGACTCCCCGGGCTTGAGAAGTATAGTCCAAGACAGGTAAAACGAGTTTATCTCTCGGATTGAAGCACAATAATATATTATAACTGTTATTTTAATACAAAATTCTCTTGTAGCTGTTCTGGATGAGTGCCGCCAACACCTGGTGCTCGGTGTACCGCAACGAAGCTATTAAACTCCGCATAACTACAGGATACCATGCGCCTGGCCGCTTCCGAGTGGTCGGCCCAATGTCCAACATGGAAGAATTTGCATCAGATTTCAAATGCCCGCTAGGTTCTCCGATGAATCCACTTAAAAAATGCAAAGTATGGTAATTTAATTATTCGAGCCTAGAAAATGCTCTCTCGGTACACAGCCGATTCCATCGGACCCTACCGATGTTCATATTTCCCCTCGCACTGATCTGAGATACGTCAGTATTCCCCGCACTTAGAAGTTTATTACAAATACAAGAGTCGACGGGTCCGGCACTCTTATTACTCAATGTTCATCTTGAATTATTAATTTAATTTCATGATCCATTTTTATATTGTACTTTCACAGTTAATAGACGTGGAATCGAAAGTAACTTTGTATGTATTGACTTCTGCTAAATATAAATAAATTTTTAATATTTATATTGTTCATGTTGTTTGCGCTTTTTTTTTGTAATTTTAATTTTAATTAAATTCATTTGTTAATTTGTGTTGGTGAGACTGACAACGATGGTTGCCGTTAAGAGAATTTTAGTAATCTAAGAATTACACTAGTACATTAAAGTACACATCATTTGTTCTCACCTCTGTTTAATTAGAGTTACTTAAGGACTCACAAGGTTCCGACCTTTGACCGATTTTGTATATAGGTACACTAAATTCCCATAAATCGAGCCACGTACTTGGCTCGTTTGCTGAGCTCTTTATAGAAATATTTTTTAATTAATTATATGCAAAGCTCTATTCTTATAAGTATTTTTTTTTTATTTTTGTTTGTTTTAAGTCTGATAGCAGGCGTTGGTCACATACATACATATTGTGAAAATAGCTATACAATCATAATATAATAGAATATGATATAATTTTAAGTGTGACGTATTTATATAAATTTCAAAATAAATAATTGACTTTTGTATGACTACTTAATCTTGATAGTACAATTTGTATTAGATAACATTTCATTTAAAACATTATTTATGTGTTAGATAAAATTATCAGATTTCAGCCAAAGCACGAACCACGCACGTGTCACAGCTACTTTCGAACAGTGATAGTTTAATTTTAGCATAAGTTTAGATAAGTAACACTTTTGGATACAATCTTATTGTTGTTATCATTGGAACACCAATTATAAGACGATTTTTATCGAACTGCTCTTTTATTTACATCCTAAGTAATGGTTCACTGGATTTTTTTACTAATGTTACTACTTTAGTTTTTGGTTTTTATAATTATATAACAGAATACTTATTATATACTTATATATATATATATATATATATTTAGGTATATATATATATATATATATATATATATATATATATATATATATATATATATACCTAAATATCACATAAATCAAAAATATTCAAATTAAAAAAATATTAAACAATAATTATTATTATTGAAATAAATAATACTTCCTACCATTATTCAAGAGTAAAGGATACCAATTTGTACTCTTGCGCAATTCTCTCCCAAATGCCCATTTGTTAAAATTTTTTTTAGGTGTATAATTTTTAAAACTCTGTTAAATATAATGAATTGAATGTAGCGGTTGAATATTTTGTTAAATATTTCAGCTCAGACAACCCCTTATCTGACTGCGCGACGCAAATGAGGGTAAAGTGTTCATCAGGTTAAGTACGTAAAAGCTGTGTGGCGTAAGCTTAGCTTTGCATACATATTCAAATATTCACACCAAAAGTTGACGCAGAAAATAAACTTAAAAAATTAACATTTAGTATCACTATAAAAATAAACATAAAAACATATCAATTCGTCTACTCGACTACGTCACTCTTGTCTGTTGTGTTCGTTGTGCTAATAATGATTGGTTCCGTGATATGATCAAGAAAAGCATTGTGACTTCGTAGTCACAGTTCTTGTCTTCTTCTTCTTGTTTGGTCACATAGAGTTTTCTTTTCTTGATCCTTTCCCAACTCTTTCTTTCGCTTTTATTAATTGAACAAAATACGTCGCGACTCAATCCGGTAATGCAGTATTCACTTAGAGTTTAAACCAAGCAAGGGACACCGCGTTCTAGTATATTTATATCTTTATTTCCGGAAATTAAAAAAGGTTTTAATCATTGGTGCTTGTCGGTTACTGCCGTCATTGCCCTATAATATGTATCTATGTGGCTTTGTATAGACCAAACCAATTCACATTCACAACAGGCAAAAATGTTTGTTCGGTTCCTTTCATGATTTTTTTTTTATTTACAGAATCAGAAGAAGTAAAGATTTAAACCTGTGTTTAACAACCGCTCTGATTGTGAAAGCGTACTCAAATCCCCACGATAATAATTAAATCCCCCCAAGGAATAATAAATTTGAAATTTTTGGTTTTATTATATTTTATATTATATATTTCGTTCGCATTTTTTTTACGTGTAACAAACTTCAAGAATTCCTTTCGTTTCTATCACATTTCACCGTAGTTCGTGTACATATCTTAGGTTATGTCAAAGTAACAGGTTGTAACGGGTAATAGGTGGTTCGTATAAGATAACTTTCTGCCCTTCCATTTCGTAAATTTAATATGTCTGGCGAGGCTTAATATATAATTATTTACAGAGAGCCACTGGGGTATGGGCGATGCCCCATTCACTTCACCACAAAATATCTTTATTACGATCTATTTTAAAAATTAAAGAAGTATCATCAGCAAACAGCATAAATGCAATGATCGTCCTTAAGAATCCTTAACATAAATTTACTTAAGGAGGGCAACTCCAGCATTTTTTGAAGATCTGGCTCTGGTAAAACAATACTTTGCGTTATTTAAGCTATTATTACGATTAAAATTGATCGATAATCGATTACAATATAATTGGTAAATAATAATTTTCTCAGGTCACAGTTGCTAGGATCACTATTCTCTCCAGTTTTAAACAATGGTTTTATTTAGATACTGTTTTTCGTTATATGTAATTTTATTAAATATCATATTTAACTTGGGAGCAATACGTACGTAAAAAGATATACCCAAAAAACTGAAAATTTACCTTACTTTTTGAACTCACTTCGTACATACGCTGACTGAGAAACACATTATCCTCATTTCCTTTGCGCAGTTGAGTATAAAGAAAACAACAACATATTTAGGCCAGTCGTAGCCCAGCGGCACGAAGTGTGACTGTAAAACTGACTGGTTGTGGGTTTGATCCCCAATCGAAGAGATGAAATATTTACTTAAAGGTGTAAAGGCTAAGCGCGGCGTTGAGTTCTGCCACTCAACACTTTATGCCTCCAGAATTCGGCAGAAAGTGGGGAACGGAGTGTCTTAACACTAGGTTCCCTCGGCCTACCCTGCTGTGTGCGGGATACAGCGTGAAGCTGATTTATTTATTTGATTTTATTTAACATCATATTTCAGGTACATTTATTGTTGACAACGCATTATAAGAAGACCATTTAAAGCCTCAATACACATGCTTCAATCTTCACATAATTTGTGATTATTATAATTGATGTAGTTTTATCTATTTAAAACGTTCACATAAAAAGAGTGAAAAAATATTATTAAGAAAAATGTAAAAATGGGAGTTTTTTTATAATTTCATTTTTAAGATAATCTCTTAATCTTTAGATTTTATAATATACTAGACTGCTAGTGACACAGGGTATGAAAGAAATGATACAAATTAAATCAAATCGAAATATTCTTTATTAAATGTTTCGAATTGTCAAATAGACATAAGTTACCACCGGCTCGGAAAGCTGTTCTGCTGAGAAGAGCCGGCAAGAAACTCAACAGTTGCTCTTCTAAAAGTTACAATGTTTTATTATACAATGTTGTAGCGATCCTGTATGAATTTCTTATAATTAGAAATTTTAAATAAGATCTCTTACAAGTCTGATCACTTACAGATTACTGATTACACACAAGCGAGAAACAAATAAATAAATATCGATTGACATGGAGGCAATTTAAGAGGTATCCATCCCCCTTATGATTAATATAAATATAATACATTAATAAAAAATTTAACTTGCGCTATTTAAATATATTCAAAAATATTGTCTAATTACAATTGAGATGCAGTGAGTAGCTGGTTCCCTTAAACAATGAATTGACATTACATCCAAATCCACTAAAACATTTAAAACAGTCATATGGGACATCAAAGGTAAATAGGTATATTATAATAGAAATAGAAGTATAACATTCAAAGCTGGCCGCAGAAAATGTGATATACATAGCTAAACACAATAGTGGCCGACCAACGACAGTTTGATAACAAAAAACAATTAGAACGTCTTTTCTATTTTTGGAAGATTATGATTTTTATAAGATATCGATGTTGACATTAACGATATGGTTAGATATAAGCTTATTCATAACTAAATCATATTCAATAACACATAAATAACATTATTCAATAAAGAATTAGACACGGCTGTTGTGGATTCGAATCCCACACTACGTGAAATGAATTATTTAATACTTTCATATCTACGCTCTGGTAACAATGCAAAGCGCGGCGTAGAGCTGCACCACTCAATCATACCCCAAGTGGCGGAGAGTGAAGAAGGGATAGTGTCTTAACACTAAGTTTCCTCTGTCTACAGACGTACATACAGTGTGAAACTGAGCAATAAATAATACAAAAATATTATAAGTACATTAAATATTATAAAAGTTTATTAAAGTTTGTATCATAGTTATCTATTAAAGTAATACTAGATTTTTATAATTGGACATAAGAATGTCAGAAAATATTAAAGTATTTAAGTCGCTCTTAAAGATTAATATAATATATTGTACATAATAAATCATTATAGTTAAAACACATATATAAGTCGTTTTATTATATTCGATAATACCTGTGACATACAACCAATATAAATAAACATCACTACAGTACAAATTCAAATGAGGTTAAATGTTTATCTTCACGACTCCCTTACATTAAACCAGACAGGCAAAAATATTTGTGAGTTCTAATCACTAACGACACGACACAAATAAATAATTAGACCAGAGGAAACAATTATAATTTTCTTAGATATATGAACTATATATATAGTATATAACTATGTATCTCCGTGGTGGGATACAGTCGTAGAAACTATAATTATTCACGTGAGTTAAAACCCTGAGGGATTCGAACCCAAAGACTTCTTGTACAATCAGGTGTGTAATAGCTGCGCCAGGTACGTGCGTGGTGTACTATACAGGGTGGAAGAAGCAGCGTAAAATATTTCAAACCCAGAGCAAAAGAAATTAATCAAGGTACTTCAACAGTTTAGACGTAGGATTTTTTTTAATTTCACGATTTTTATCCAAATCTTTATTTCGTGTGACGCACACATACACATAGTACTTATTTATTTTATTTATTTATTTTATATTGGAACACAAACAGCGCTTACAATACTTAAAGCTAATACTGTACTGTAATCTACATTACATTAGCCAATAAAGTTTCCACTTATGCATCAAGCATGGAGTGAATATAAAAAAAGAACTTTATACATACATAAAAAAATTACAAAAAGTAAATTATATAAAGGAGATAAACAAGTTGCTATTAAGGCTAAGATTTTCATTTCAGGTGCATTTTTTCCATAATTCTACGTGCTATTGCTTAATATTATTGTGATATATATCAATATCGCTAAAATGGCTATTGTATGCTCTACAAGACCTTAGTAAAAAACGAATTTTACACTTACAAAAACACTACTAAGCGTTGCCGATCTTCTTAAATCTAAACAACATTCAAAGCTCTTATTAAAATTGTTTAATAAAATCCATGCATGGTTATTAAGCCACCCACAAAATTACATTCAACATTTTTAACACACCACATATACACACACACACACACACACATAACATTGAACTACGACAGATAGGTACTTCCTACTACATTTACCATTCGTTTTACATCATCGTCGTCGCACACTCAAACACAGGCACACAATACACTTAAACTAATTATTTGTAAATAGTATGGATAAGTTTAATAATTATTCTAATATCGCACAATGCATAAAAAGTATAATCTACATTTATTATGAACTATAGTGTTATATTAAGCAATCATTCCTGCACGATATATGTAGCAGCACTGGCGCGAAACACAGAGAGAGCCAAGCGCGAGCGCGAGCGCGAGAGCGAGCGCGTGGTGTCGTTGCGGCGTCTAATGATGTCTAATGATGATAGCATTACAGAGTGACAAAGACAAGAAATACAATATAAAACTTAAGACTAAATGCACCATATCAAAATTTTTAACACAACATATACACACACATTCATAATATTGAACTACGACAGATAGGTATTTCCTACTACATTAAACATTCATTTTACATCATCGTCGTCGCACACACAAACACAGGCACACAATACACTTAAACTAATTATTTGTAAATAGTATGGATAATTTTATTAATTATTCTAATATCAAACAATGCATAAAAAGTATAATCTACATTTGGTATGAACTATAGTGTTATATTAAGCAATCATTCCTGCACGATATAGCAGCACTGGCGCAAAACACAGAGGGCCAAGCGCGAGCCCTCGCGTGGTATCGTTGCGGCGTGAGATGCGGTGTCTATGTGCCGATATTCATTTATTACATCCACTAGTGATGATTGCATTACACAGTGACAAAGACAAGGAATACAAAATAAAACTTAAGACTAAATGCACCATATTTTACAGTGGATACGGTATGCAATGATATACAAAAATTAATATCAAAATATGCACGTGCTTTTTATATGCAATAGTAGTTATGTCGGACTACAGCTGAATTCTATTCACTGAAACATATAAATACAACGGTTTGCAACCCAGACCACATCGTAATAATAAAAAATTAAGAAGATTGCATCAATCGTAGAAAATTTGAAATACCAGCGTAATAAAAACAGTATATAAAGTAGCAAGGAATAAAAAATAAAAAAAAGCAAAAAACAATCACTATGTGATACGTGAATACGTGAGGTTATACATGCCGTCTGTTATAACAAATCACATCGGTACGCCAATGAAGGAAGTACATCACTTCCACCCTGTATATGTACGTGAATATAGTTACTATATACATCAAAATATATATAAATATACATTTTACACAACTGAAATATTTAATATTTTGATTTCGTCGCAGTGTAATAACATTTGACAAACTTAAGTGTAGATCGACATCTAAACGAATGATTTCATTGAAGCATTATATCTTATTTTCCTTAACTACTAGTTAAATAATTTCCTAAAATGGCGTACCTTTACATTTTAAAAACAACCATTCATTAAAGAACAACTAATATTAAATATTTCGAATATAAAATCGAAAATATTTAAAAAATAAAATCATATCCTTAATTGGGAATTGAACCCACAACATCCGGAAACATCGATTGCAATGAAGGACGTTCCAACTGTATAGCTACAGTGTAAAATGTTAAATCATTTAAATACACAATTTTTTTTGCAAGTTACATTTCACCATTGAATATGTAAACGTATTAAGAATTATGCGGTCTTTTTTAAATATTTGTGTATTAATGTGGATATGTTAATAAATTGTGTCTAATCAACAGAAGCATTTATCATATACGCCATTTTCATGTACATGTACGTATGGTACCTACATACAAATCTAAGAAATAAATAAAAATATTTTTCATTCGTTATATCGAATGTACAAATGTAACCTGATTATGTTAAACATATTATTCATTTTAATATCTAACAATAAAATACTGATCTGATTATGTTAAAAGTTATTGAAATTCCCAAACATTTACTCGTCCAAACTGAGAGGGTCGTCGACGAATACCTGATGAGACTTCATGTGGATCAGGAACGCCAGAAGTCGATCTTTATCCGCTTCATTTCCACTATAACAAAAAATTACATATGTTGTTATATATAATAATAATAATAAAGCCTTTTATTTGCATATTTCAATTTACAATACAAATGTCAGTATAGTGGTGTTAGTCTTAATGTTAGTAGTGATTAGTGAGTGTTGAAATATGGACCTCAGTTTGGGTGAAGGCCTCCTCAAGTCATCTCCAGGAATCTCTATCCTTAGTTAGTTTTAACCAGTCTTTCCCAATTATCTGTGTTATATCAACCGCCCACCACTTCGGTCTACCAATGTTTCTTTTCCCACTTGGGCCGTTGTGTATCGTGAGATGTGGCCGGTCCACCTCTCTCTCTATTTTAATGTGATTGCATGTTTAAGAGCGTCAGTGATTTTTGTCTTTTGTCTGATATGTTCATTTTTACAACTTTATTTGTAAATGTCCAAGTTTTCGCATCCGTAAAGCAAGAATGGTAAGAGACATGTGTAAAACACAACTTTATATATATATATACGGCCTCCTGGAAACCGACCAGGACCACAGGCAAACGCGGGCTCGAGTACCACTGCGTTCAAATTTACGTTTTTACGTTTTCTAAATAAGTATCCTCGCTAGTACCTGCCATTCTGTGTACTTCTTCATTGGGGATTCAATAAAATACTAAAACTCCTTTTCCATTTTAAATATGAACATCAACAAATAAAGTATATAATAAAACTAAAATTTTAAATATTTATCAACTATATCAATATAACACATGCATTCTGATTCGTAAAATTTTACAAAACAACTAACAGTTCGAATTGCCTTTTCTGACAAATGAAGAAAAAGGAAATAGACCACTCAGAAGTGCACATAATTTATACTTACCAAAAATCAGAACTATTATTTATGAAGGAGCACAAATTTACAACAAATTATCTCAAGATATAAAAACGTCTAAAACTTTTTATAATTTAAAAACTGAATTAAAGGAATATCTTATCGTATAAAAATAAAATAGAATCCGACTCTTTGTTGTAACTTTTTCAAATGAGGGGGGTTGACTTAAATTTATCAAAGCACTAAATACTAAATGATTTCAGTATTGGGTATACTCTTTAACTTACATATGTGTATACTGTTAATTCAAAATTTGATATTGTTTTCTGTTTGTTTTTCATATCTTTGCTGATTCCAACGCTCACATTGATTAATATGTACCTATTTAAGCTAAGTTACTCTGTATTCTCTTTCAGTGAAATGTAATTTCTTTTGAGAAATAAACTCTTTAACCTCTTTAACTCCTTTCAACTTGAAAAACAAAACACGAATATATGACATAACAAATGTATGAATTTGAATTTGGAATTCCTAGCCAAAGGCGAGAATTTGTGATTAGTTAGTTGGCCGTACGACAAAACGCCAATTTTATATGTAAGGACCTAATATTTAAGTGGAGATTTGATAAAAATAATTATTTATTATTTTCTCTATAAAACGTTTATTATATAGTGTTCGGTGTCACAGGTGGAAAAATATTTTATATCATATGTCCACTTATCCATGAGATACGGAGAGAGATCGGGTGAACGGCGGCGGTGAAAAAATATTTTCTCACTCTCATTATGTTAGCATTAATTAATTAAGTCGTAGCTTAAGTTAAATTAAGCTAATACTTTGTGCAAATTTTTAAGTTTCACGAATGGAAAAGATACTTACTCGATATCGATTTCAATAGCCAAAGTGGTGTGGTGAGGTTTTCCTTCTTCATCGAGCCATCTTTAAAGAAAGAAAAACTTTAAAATATTTTTTTATTTTATGTCAACCCATAGAAACTGTACGCAATAAAAGACACTTGTTTTGATTATTTCATTAGCAGGAATAGTTTAATCTAATAGGTAATTTTTCTAATTTTTCTAACTTTCCTCATATAAGGTAGAAAGGTAGACAGAATAGTTTCACGACGCCACAACTCAACGCCGCACTATGTCTTAGCGGACAAGGTAAATTCATTTATTCATTCAAGAGTTATATAAATAAAATATAGAGAGTTATATACCCTTAAGATATTCCAGTTTAAAGCGAAAAATAAAGAACAAAAATTAATTACACATCGCCAAACGTGATAGAATTCACTGGATAGGAGGCCAAGTATCTCGGCCGTTTTGCTACGCCTGTCTCAGCACTGGCCGCCTGCGCCGCGCCCAGCGTCGACCGCGTGATGTGCCAGAAGCCGCGGGACGCCGCGCCCACACCGTCTATCCTCTCTATCCTTACCCAACCTTTTGAAATATTAACAAAATATAGATTTATTAGACAACTTCAACGGACAAAAAAAAACAACTTACACGTAAATTACAACGTCAATTATCCAGAGAGATTGAATTGCCATCTACTAACTAACTAACTACTAATAGATTTTTTATAAGATTTTTGTAAAACAACCACCACACAACACGCAATGCCTAAAGGCATTCGGCAAAAAATGGGGAACAGAGAGTTTCCTTGTTTTATATGGGATCTAGCGTGAAGCTAACTTAAAATTTTCATTCATAAATAAATCCAAAAAAAGAATGATGGAAAGGGAGTATCCAAAAAGGGACACTTTCGACTTCATTTATACCTTTAGATAAAATTGACAGATCAAAACTCAAACAAATATGATAATATATAACAACATGATTCCATTAACAATCACTCAAACTTATAATATTATATATATTTCACCTAGATGCTTAAATATCATCAATTACTCTAATAATGTTTCTATTGTATACCATATTTTTTTATTAATTGTTTTTTATATTATTTTATTATTATTTATTAATTTGTTCTACTTTAAACAGTCTTTATAATGTACTCAGTTTACGCATACTATTTTATGAAACGACGCTTGTGAGGCGGATGTTAACAACCACACAGATTATAACTAATGCTATTATTGTTATTATTTTTTTTCCAATTTTGATATGAATAAATTATTATTATATCAGCTTCAGCTTCAAGCTGTATCCCGCACACAACAGGGTAGGCAGGTTCAAATGTAAATAAATATTCTATTTCCTGGAGGGAGGATCGAACCCAAAACCAGTCGATTTTGCAGTCACACTGCCCCTGCGCCAGGACTGGCGATAACGATAACCAAAATATATACATACACACATTCACAGTGTCGAAATTAAAAATTATTACCAGCCAATGTTTCGTCTGCGTCCGGTTGACAGTCACTGCAGTAGCATTTGACTTGTCCCCAGGACACCGCCTGTCGCAACTCTGGGTACGGAAGTACTAAATAGTTCCAAAACTTCAGAACGAGGTGCAAATGTTCACATCCTTCTCCGAAAGCCTCCCATTCAGCTTCCAAACTCTGACCTTCCACCCCTTCTTGGTCCAAACTGAGTATCCTATTAAGATAAATAAGATTTTCGACGGCCAACGGCTCCGAGCAAAAGTCATCGCGACGCGTTGACTCATCGATAGAGGAGGACTGTTCTTCTGTTAGATCTGGTAGATTTCCCGTCTCGAGAGTCAAAGCGTCCATTATCTCATTGTCCAAATTGTCCACATCGTTTGCTTCTGGGTAGCGGTCGTTGTGACGAATGTTAGTGTCACAAAACTGGTTATTTATTTCGTTATCATCCTGACTGGAATAGTACGCCAGACGAATAGTCTCTCTGAGAGACAGGGGCTCTGACACGCGGCAAAAGTCATGTGTGGATTGACTTCGTTGAACGCTTCGGAGGGACGCTTCCTTGTTATCAGTAGCGTTTAAAATAAGACTGTGGTGCATCACTCGACCCGGAGTTTGACTTTTAATCTCTAAATTCCTCATTTCATTATCAGGTATTTGAATAAGTGGCTTCGATGCGCGACTAGGACCTGGTTCGATAACAGGGTCGTATGCTTCTATCAGATTATCTTGGCTATAGGCCTTGGTCTTTCGCTTCCTTCTAATTTCCACTCTCTCTCTAGTCGGCGGATCTTCTTCTGCTGCATTTTCCACATTGATGCCCGTCAGAGATTCCTCTTCTCGACGGTTTTCAACTATTACTGGCAGATCAAGCGATGTACCAGTCACCACTGTGTAAGGGTGTAATAGGACCGAGACCTATAAATTGTATATTATAGATAATTTTAGCAATGTGTGCAGCATTGAATTGCAAAAAAATATGTATACAAAACCATTTCAACTCACTTGGGAAACTCTTCCGTAGAGGTCGATTAAAGGATAAACATGACTGTACGACCTGGGAACGGCACCGATGATTCCGAGCACATTTCCATCGATGTCAACAACCAACTCACTGTTGAACCGGAAATGTAGAGTCAACACCGATTGTTCAGCTACTTCGTCGAGTTCCGTAGCGACATGGGTTATCAACTGTAATTAGGTTGTATTTAGTTTATTATTACTGGTAAATTAAAAGCTGCAGCTCACCGAAAATAAAATTGATAGAGGATATTTTTCATTGTTTAAATTTGAAGGCTAAATTATAAATAAAAAATAATAAAAAACCAGTCGTGGCGCAGCGGCACCAAGTGTGACTGTAAAAACGACTGGTTGTGGGTTCGATCCCCACTCAAGGAGATGAAATATTTACTTAAATTTATATTTCCATTTTTTTGCTATGAAGTCGAGGCAAAGCGCGATGTTTAGTTCTGCCACTCAACACGCAATGACTCCAGAATTTGGCGGAAATTGGGAAATGGAGTGTTTTAACACTAGGTTCCTTCTGCCTGTCCTGCTGTGTGCGGGATACAGCGTAAGGCTAAATTAGTTTGTAATTTTAAGTACAAATACTTTTTACTATGCTTCAAAAGAAGGAATATGAATATGGTATTGGTTATGGTAATTGTCGTTTGATACTTGCATTGGTTCCATCGTATTGTAGGTCACTAGAGAGTATCCAGGCAGGTGGGTCTAAGCGCATGGCACACTCCGGAACGTTCTCAGAGGGGAGACACGGCACGCCGCCAATAGACAGGCTACCGTCCCAGCTGTCGTCGATTTTGTCCACCCGAAACTGTAAATATAATATTGTGGTTTTATTAGTAAAAAAAAATAATGTATTTGAAAAATCTATTAACACTTCACGATTGACTTAAACCATTTCATAATGCCAATAATCTTTCAATAAGTATTTAGCATTGCAATGATTTAATATTATCGATCGATACTTCGCATTGCCATGATTCAATAATCAATCGATAACTTCGCGTTTGCTATTTGAATTGAATAATACTTTAAATTTAATTAAATCGCAATCATTATTAGTGTTTATGAAAGCACAATTTACCAACATTTCTGTTTAGACAAAAAAATATTTATGCTCTCGCTTAAATATATAACGAAATGAAAGTATAAAATAAACTTATTTTCAATATAATTAAGTCATAATGTGAAATAAACTTTTTTTAAGATAAATTAATAACTAGCAATCAATTTTGTTAATGGTGTAGAATAAAAAAACATGGCTGTTGTAGAACAACAGTCATGGTACCTGTTAACACAGTCATTTGATGGCGGTCCGTTTCATTACGTAGATGGACTGGATAAGGACTTGGATTTTTTTTTTATTTTATCAATGGTCCGCTGCGCAACTATTCTTTTTATTTCTTCGTCCCCGCTATACTTACTTTGTGTTACTTATCTTTGTATGGTAAATAAATTCCTCCACAGGAACGTAGCATTGCATTGTTTATTTTAAATGATAAGGTGTATTTTTCTTATTACTACAAGTTCGAATATTGATTAGCATTAAACACTACTGTTGTTACCATTGTTGTCGTTATCTTAATAATAAATATTTAATGTAGAAATATAAAATATATACTTCAATGAAACACATACAAATTAAAGAATTAATATGTTTGTATGGAAAACCAACATTTAACAAGGACGTCTTCATGTCTCTTCCCTTTCACTGCGTTGTTCACTTTCATTTCAAGAATATTATGATTTATCTACATAGATAAATAAATAAACATAGAAAAATAAAACAAAAATGAATGAGGGCTCAATTTTAAAATTACGTAAAAGTTATGACAGTCTATAAGAAAAATAAAATTCGCTGAGCTATTTAATTCAAAAAATATATAAGCAATTCGCTTTGCAAAAAATAGTGTATTCTAGATCTGATTGTAATGAGTAAAGATAAAATCTATTCTTATTTCGTAGATCGAAAGTGGAAAACGGAGTATGTGGGAACCAATAGAAAATTTGCATAATTTTATTTGAATGTAAAACTTTTATCATAATAAAATATCCGAATTGATTAATAAAACACCTTCGCGGGGCGATATTTTTTATAAAAAATACATTCGCTATGCAAATTTCTTGTAAAATATTTCCTTACTTAATATTTCTTCTTTTGTTAGTGCCTACCTACCAGGGAAATTTCTATGTACGCAATTTAAATTGAAGCTTTTTTCAACAGCTTCACGCTTCTCCGACAAAGCACAAAAGATTTATTTAAAAACAAAACTTTCGCTATGCATTTTTTAAAAAAAAAATACATTCGCTGTGCAAATTTTTTGTAAAATATTTTCTTAGTAAATATTTGTGTTTTGTAAATACCTGGAAGTAGGAACTTCCAGGTATTAAGGCAAGGATATATAAGATTTTAATTAAAACTTCTTTTCACCCTCACGCTTTTCCACATAAAACAGAGAGAGCCAGCTATTAAGACACTACATTCTCTACGCACCGTCCATTTTGGAGACATTGCTTGCTGAGTGGCCAACTCAACGAGTGAGGATCGAACCTGCACAACCATCGCGCTTACATTTAGAGCGTTTGACAACGCTCTTTCCTTTCTTTCCTTTCCTAAGCTTTTCCACACAAGCAACTTCAGCGATTTGAAGTTTAACACGGGAAACATTACGCAAGTAAAAATTAAGTTTAATATTAAACATCCCTTACATGATAAAGTTTAATTAGCCCTACAAAGCAGCAGGTGAACTCCGAGGACAGAACCGGAAAAATAAAATTAAATATATTATGCACGCAAGTAAAAATAATTGTTCAATATCCCACCATATTAGGAGTCAGTCATCCGGATATTCTTTTGAATATATTAATATCTAAAGTGTAATTTATGATTAGTGTGGAGTGAACGAAGTATATGAATATAAAACATTTTTACCTGTATTATAAGCGATTTATCCGTAATAGACTACCTGACATCACACGGCGACGACGGCGTCCTGACTAAAAATCTACCATAACCACTGCTACCCATCCTACAACTTGCTTTTACTACGTACCAAATAACAATTTTAAAGCCACAAAACATATAAATGATATTTACTTGTGATACGTGGTTGCGGAACCGATCTGCGTTGCGATCTGTTCCAGTTTAAAAGTTACCCATTAGCGACAGTACTACAATAATTCAAAAATACTATTTATCTTTCATATTTTAAATAATAATTGAACACACAAAGAATCAAGCAACGAAGGACAACAAAAAGTAATAAAATCACCAAAAAACGAAATACACCAACCCAATAAAAAAATCCTACGACAACAACAAACGATACAAACAAATGTGAGTCGAAACTTACATTCTTCAAAAAAGATTTTCTTTCCTGAAAAATTTAGTATCCAATTTATACATTCTCACTCAAAAAAATCACTCAAAAAATATTTTTATAAATCATCATATCAATTATTTGATTGTGAACGTTCCAAACGTTCATTAATTTCTTTTATTTGCTAATAAAGAGATACAACTACACCAACAATGTACACACCAAATTAAGTTCAATGGGTTTTATATATTTCTCATATGACATTTTTTTATTCTTAACGATAGAACCAGAACGCACAGTTTTAATAGACATACAAATACTTAAATCGATAACTTAATAAAGTTATCATACGTTTATAATGAAGTATCACTTCAATATATTTTATGTACATTTTATTAACATAAATGTTGCTAAAATTCTATGGCGTAGGCCGCCATACATCAAATCAACAAGAACAACAAACAATCATTACTTTCTCTCGAGAAAGTTTCCCGGACCAAATAGAATAAGCCCAGACGAAATCACAGAACGCTCACAACCGCCAACAAATAAACAATATTTTATTTCTGAGAGCCTGCCATTTTGAGAATGACATTGTTTTTTTTTGTTAATTAATATTTTTCCTGTTATAATTTATTTATTATTATAAAGGATAATACCAGAACACACTATTTTAACAGACATATAAATACTTAATTCGATAACTTAATAAAATTATCATACGTTTATAATGAAGTATCACTTCAATATATTTTTTGTACATTTTATTAACATAAATATTGCCGAAATTCTATGGCGTAGCCGCCATACATCAAATCAACAAGAACAACAAACAATCATTACTTTCTCTCGAGAAAGTTTCCCGGACCAAATAGAATAAGCCAAGACGAAATCAAAGAACGCTCATAACCGCCAACAAATAAACAATATTTTATTTCTAAGAGCCTGCCATTTTGAGAATGACATTGTCTTTTTTTTAATTAATGTTTTTCCTGTTATAATTTATTTATTATTATAAAGGATAATACCAGAGCACACAATTTTAATAGACATACAAATATTTAAATCGATAACTTAATAAAGTTATCATACGTTTATAATGAAGTATCACTTCAATATATTTTATGTACATTTTATTAACATAAATGTTGCTGAAATTCTATGGCGTAGGCCGCCATACATCAAATCAACAAGAACAACAAACAATCATTACTTTCTCTCGAGAAAGTTTCCCGGACCAAATAGAATAAGCCCAGACGAAATCACAGAACGCTCACAACCGCCAACAAATAAACAATATTTTATTTCTGAGAGCCTGCCATTTTGAGAATGACATTGTTTTTTTTTAATTAATATTATTCCTGTTATAATTTATTTCTTATTATAAAGGATAATACCAGAACACACTATTTTAATAGACATACAAATACTTAATTCGATAACTTAATAAAGTTATCATACGTTTATAATGAAGTTTCCTGTTATAATTTATTTATTATTATAAAGGATAATACCAGAGCACATAATTTTAATAGACATACAAATACTTAAATCGATAACTTAATAAAGTTATCATACGTTTATAATGAAGTACCACTTCAATATATTTTATGTACATTTTATTAACATAAATGTTGCTGAAATTCTATGGCGTAGGCCGCCATACATCAAATCAACAAGAACAACAAACAATCATTACTTTCTCTCGAGAAAGTTTCCCGGACCAAATAGAATAAGCCCAGACGAAATCACAGAACGCTCACAACCGCCAACAAATAAACAATATTTTATTTCTGAGAGCCTGCCATTTTGAGAATGACATTGTTTTTTTTTAATTAATATTATTCCTGTTATAATTTATTTCTTATTATAAAGGATAATACCAGAACACACTATTTTAATAGACATACAAATACTTAATTCGATAACTTAATAAAGTTATCATACGTTTATAATGAAGTTTCCTGTTATAATTTATTTATTATTATAAAGGATAATACCAGAGCACATAATTTTAATAGACATACAAATACTTAAATCGATAACTTAATAAAGTTATCATACGTTTATAATGAAGTACCACTTCAATATATTTTATGTACATTTTATTAACATAAATGTTGCTGAAATTCTATGGCGTAGGCCGCCATACATCAAATCAACAAGAACAACAAACAATCATTACTTTCTCTCGAGAAAGTTTCCCGGACCAAATAGAATAAGCCCAGACGAAATCACAGAACGCTCACAACCGCCAACAAATAAACAATATTTTATTTCTGAGAGCCTGCCATTTTGAGAATGACATCGTTTTTTTTTAATTAATATTTTTCCTGTTATAATTTATTTCTTATTATAAAGGATAATACCAGAACACACTATTTTAATAGACATACAAATACTTAATTCGATAACTTAATAAAGTTATCATACGTTTATAATGAAGTATCACTTCAATATATTTTTTAGATTTTATTAACATAAATATTGCCGAAATTCTACGGCGTAGGCCGCCATACATCAAATCAACAAGAACAACAAACAATCATTATTTTTCTCTCGAGAAAGTTTCCCGGACCATATAGAATAAGCCAAGACGAAATCAAAGAACGCTCATAACCGCCAACAAATAAACAATATTTTATTTCTAAAAGCCTGCCATTTTGAGAATGACATTGTCTTTTTTTTAATTAATATTTTTCCTGTTATAATTTATTTATTATTATAAAGGATAATACCAGAACACACTATTTTAATAGACATACAAATACTTAATTCGATAACTTAATAAAGTTATCATACGTTTATATTGAAGTATCACTTCAATATATTTTATGTACATTTTATTAACATAAATGTTGCTGAAATTCTATGGCGTAGGCCGCCATACATCAAATCAACAAGAACAACAAACAATCATTACTTTCTCTCGAGAAAGTTTCCCGGACCAAATAGAATAAGCCCAGACGAAATCACAGAACGCTCACAACCGCCAACAAATAAACAATATTTTATTTCTGAGAGCCTGCCATTTTGAGAATGACATTTTTTTTTTTTTAATTAATATTTTTCCTGTTATAATTTATTTCTTATTATAAAGGATAATACCAGAACACACTATTTTAACAGACATATAAATACTTAATTCGATAACTTAATAAAGTTATCATACGTTTATAATAAAGTATCACTTCAATATATTTTTTGAACATTTTATTAACATAAATGTTGTTGAAATTATATGGCGTAGGCCGCCATACATCAAATCAACAAGAACAACAAACAATCATTACTTTCTCTCGAGAAAGTTTCCCGGACCAAATAGTATAAACCAAGACGAAATCACAGAACGCTCAAAACCGCCAACAAATAAGCAATATTTTATTACTGAGAGCCTGCCATTTTGAGAATGACATTGTTTTTTTTTTCAATTAATATTTTTCCTGTTATAATTTTTTTTTTTCGTAAAACAGACGTTTCAGGCAAATCATTTATTTATTTTTGTTATTAAAGAAATATATATTATCTTTAATAGAACATAAGTGATTTGTCGAAATTCACAAGAAAAATGTGTAAATATTGTTATTATGTGTAAATACCGTATATCGGCAACACAAAAAAACAAACAACGAAACAACCAATCAGTATGAAGATAAAAGGAAAAACGCAAACGAAAGACTACCCCAAAAATAATACCTACAAAAACCACAACATCTGGTTGTACTCCATATCCACCCACTCTTTAGTTGTCTTTAGTTGTACTCCATAGACAACCGAAAATGTTTTAGGCGATATTATAATATCATTATAATATCAGTGCAATGTATTAATAAAATTCATGCTTTATTTTCACGTTTATGTTTACGAAGAGTAGAACCAGTCAAAAATAATATAAAAAATTGAAAACAAGTTTATTTCTAGATATTTTCTTAGACTGTGTTATCACAGACTAACCATAATTAGCATTATAATATATGTATTTAAGGGGTGAAATACAACAACACCGAATAGATATACAAACCTACCATAAGAATCTTCAAACTTCGGATATATTGTTATGATATTATGCCATATTACATCATACCAAAATAGGACTCGAACCTACTGTCATGAACTGCAATATCATACCTCATAATCAAATCATTATAATACAGGTTTCTATAAATTTCACTCCACGCTAATGTTGATATTATATTATACGCCAGCGAAACATATTTTAACCATTTGCTTGATATGTCACAGTGACAATGGTTTTTAAAATTTTATAAACATGCAAAAGGGTTAAAAAAAATTAAACTTACCCTAAATCTATGTCCCCGACGTAACGGTTGACTGACTATTGCGACTGCATCTTGATACCCCGTTGTGCGCATTGCCACTGTGTCTATTAACAAAAAAATATATACATTAGTAAATTTAAACTTTAGTAAATTTTAAGTCTTTTTTATACTAAATTTTAAACAAAAAGAGTTTTTACAAGTTATATATTATAAATAAAAAATCACTAAATAAATTTGGATACATATTTGAACTTCCTCAATGGTCGCTCAAATATCACGTAACGTAATTTTTAAATATTATGACTCTCTCCACTCCCTACGTCTTCCTGTAAGCAATACCCAATGATAGTTTTTATATAAAAAAATGTAACGTAAATAGAGGCCACGGGTTCCCAAATTTTTATTCCTCTAATTTTTTTATTAAACGCGACGACGCGTTATTTATAGACACCTCACACTACATCTTATCATATGGTAACGTTTTAGAAAAAAATGATTTTGAATTAGCAATTTTTAAAATTGCGCTACGTAATCTTAGACACTCATTTTCTCACTTCACTTTCGCACTCACTTTCATGGAAATTATGATTTTAATTTTGAAAAAAAAAATTATGTAGTTAAAAAAAATACATTTTTAAAGAATTCTTTTAGAGTGCTAACCTATGCCAGAAACAGTATACGCATATTAACTAAGAAACACTTTTTGAGTTTTGCCATAACAAAAAATGGGCGAAAATGTGAGGATTCACAAATAATAATAATTACCTGAACTACACAGTTTAATATTTTTTCCGTGTATATAATGAAACGTGTATGGCAAAGCGGCTCTTCTGCGCCGCGGCTCTACTGGAACCAGGGTGATCATTGAAGAACTTAAATCTGCCATATCGCTTATTATTTGAACCTCGTGCACCTCTTCTGTATCTTGTTTTGGTTGTCCATTGTCATTTGGAACTGGAATTTTTGTATATAATTGTTTTCATTAAAAAAAACGGCAATCTTTTACTCGTAGTTTCTTTTTAGCTTCACTCTATCCAAAGAGGATAAGATACTTAACTTAAGATACTAATGTGACGACGACAACAATTTGAAAGACAACGTCGCGTTTTGTCTTCTTGCCACAATAGGGAAATGAAAATAATTTCACCAAGCAGGAATCGAACCCACAAATGTTGCGCTAACAGTCAGACACAGTACCAATACTTAACACTATCATGCAATAAAGTGAGTAATAACAATATATTAAATACTTACTGGTTTGAGGTAAGGCTACAACTGGATTTCCTCGTGTCACAGCTTGTATCTTATACACTGAACCGAAAATTTCCATGACCACGTAAACTTTCTAAAAGAATTGTGTTTTTTATTATAATTTACCTTTCATATATCAATATCAGTAGTTTATATGTTATAAATCATAAACATATATATTTTTATGATCATACATTTATAATTTTAAATTAAAAACAAACAAATTTTATTTTTTTAAGAATCTATTTTGGTTATAATCTTATATAATTATTAGTTAAGTGATTTCTTTTTGTTTGTAACTTAAACGTGATTATTTAATCGTTAAATAATTAAAACAATTTAGTATAGTTAAAGACTAGGGTAAGGTTACTAAGCAAAAAAATATTTCAGGTCGGCGATGTAAATTAAAATAATAAAAAAAAACGTGGCTTCTTTATTATTACTTTAAGAGTCAATCAATCGTACTATATATTATACTAGCGGCTCGCCAGCGGCTTCGCCCGCTTAAACTACATGATAATTGATTTAATAAGCAGAATTGATTGACAACTAAAATGACTTATGACTTAAATATATAATAGGTTTTTTTATTACTTTAATCAGTAATATTTTAATATGTTTTTTTTACATTATCGTAATTTCTATAAGATTTTTTGTTAATCGGACTAAAAAATACGACCAGTTTTGATATTTAATTTATAAAATATACAAAAAACGACTTATTTACTATACATATATTTTAGTAACATTACGTTCTTTTTACCTATGCTATGTTTTTTAAAACTCTGTTAAATGTGCTGATGTCAGTTAATAATTTATTTTACTGCTTCAGAAACTTTTGAGAAAATAGAAATTATTGATTTGGGTAATGATCCATAATATTCTTTGTAAAATAACTGTAATACTTGCATATTAACTCCTGTACGGTTTTTAAATTAGTTACATATATTATATGAACAAACCAACCAAAAAATCTTTGTATTTACTTGATATTTATTTCAAGATCGTTCATTATCTCTGTGTTGAATTAATTACGTATTAATTACTGAAACTAACTGTTATGATTTATGAAGGTAATCCCACTAACAACTCATTTTTTTTACTTTATTGTATAAAATATTATATAATAGTGCTTCAAAAATATATATTTTTATCAACAGTCATATAACCCAGACGTTTTGAATGTCATTCTTTAGTCAGGAATCTTACCAGCGCGATTGCTATATAACATTCGCAAGCAAACTAATGCCTTGAGTTCATTCAAATGACGTTGACTTTTTTTAATGAACCGATTTTGATGAACGAAATTTTGGTAGTTAGTTGAAACAAAGCAATTGGTGACATTTTCAAGTAAATCGGTTCAGTACTTTCAGAGAAAAATGTGGACACACAAGATTCAATGAAGTTATATAATTTATTTAAAAAAAATTAAGAAACTAAGACATGTGGAGCACGTTTTCTAAACAATCAAAAAATATCCAGATTAACTAAAATAATTCAATAAACTCGTTTGGACTTTGAATTTGAATGAAATGTCGTTGTTACTCACATCCGGAACTTGTTCAAAGGCAGTATCGAGTAATTCACAGTTGTAATATATTAGTACTCGATTGTCGGCCGTTTTCTTGAGACCAACTCGATCTCCAGCCCTTAACCATTCAAATGAAGGAACAACTACTTTCATACCCTGCTTCCTCGTTCCAGGTTTGGAGTAACGCATATATCGTCCTGCGTACATTATAATATGTTATTATAATAAAAATCTCTGAATCAATCTATTTGTTTCTTGTTTTTATAGTTCAGTGAAAATTTACTTTGTATTAAACCGATTTAGTAGTTTCACACTTTTTCCCCAAATGCCGCGCTTTTGAAATGAAAATAATTTACCAACCACACACACATACACCAATTGCGGACGAATTGGCAACGATCGTGTTTACAATCAGATGCTATCCCACTGCACCACGACGGCCTCAAAAGTTTTAGATTTTATTTTTAAAGTTAAGCCAACTTCAGATATTTCTATTATGCGTTTATTTATTAGTGTAACGATGTAGGAATTAACCTACCGTCAATATATGCAGTGTAGTGGGGCAGACAGGAGACCGAGGGTGGCAGGCTGCGGTTGACGTGCGCGTTCAAAATGTTCACGTCGGTCACGCCCATACGGAAGCTGCCTGCGTAGCTGTACTTGCATGCCACTATTTTAATCTATTCGAATAATTAATTTGTGGTCAAATGGTAACCATTTCCAATTACTTAAATTATTATTAATATTAATGATATTTGACACAATCTTATACAAATGCTAGTGCATGAGCAACATCCTCCGGGAAGAAAATAGACCACAGTATATATTATAAACACGATAGTCTGGTAAAACTAAACTAACTAAACTAAAATAATCTTAGATGCATTTACTTATGTCAGGCCCGAAAAACATGTTCACACTATTTTTAATAACTTTCAAGTATTATTCCACACTTAGGAAAGACAATAGAAAAACTTATTTAGAAAATTTTATTTGGACGTTTTCCAAGGGGCGCGCGTTCATATCCCGCTACGTTCAAAATTTTTGTATGTTATCTAAGCAAGAATGTTCACACGAATTTGAACAGTCGGACTCGATGTTATGTACCTGATATTGTTTGTAAACATGTTATTTACTACACGTATTTAGTCCCATCTCTATACAAACTTAGTTCATACGGAATCACTAAAATAGAAACAACAAATAATAACATAGCGTATTGTACAAGTGGTTTTACCATTTAACAGACACTGTTTAACAAATATAATTACAGAAATTACATGAATACTTAATAAAAAGAAAAGTATGAAAATATACACATTTTTAATAAAAGTTGTCGTTAAATAATTACAATTATTAAATTTAAAAAATACTTTTGGATTCTCATTTTCATGATGACATCATGAAAATGTGAATCCAAGACATCTGCGGCGAAACCCTTCCGTTGATGATGTAAGTTGACGGCCACAGCGCGCTCACTTTCAATAACTAAAGTTATTGGAAAGTCAGCGGACCGTCACCGCCTAACCGTCTTCCATTATTCTCCAATACGTAAAATATACCGCTGTCGTCTTCTTTCTTTCTAGGCTTCATAAGTACGCTTACGTGTATATCTTTATTGCAATAGCACATAATTATTACGGGCAGTATTGGTGTTTTTTCATTTTTGGTTTTAAATAATAAAAAAATTGGAGACATAGAAGAAATTTAGAACCCAATTTTCGTTGACGTGAGATTTAAAGCATGTCGAAGTTCATAATTAAATTCAAAATTTTTATTTGACTGTAATATTAAATTTATATACTCGAATAAAGAACGTTGATTTTTTCATTGGGACCTCTATCGTCGATAAAATTCTTTGTGTGTAAGTTGACAGCCACAATGCGCTCACTTTTCAAATTTTTCATATAACTAATTATATGTAAAAATGATTAAGATTTTTTTAAAAAAGAGACCATGACCACGAAAGAATTACGACAACATCTTTTACGACGAAGTATTTCGAAGTATACATATCCAAAAAGCACATTTTAATATATATAAGTAATGATGCAGATTATGATCTAATCTAAGATTGTTTCTATGTTTCATAGAATAATAAAAATTAACGACAAAGCTCATGATTGATTAGTGGCCCCCTCTCTTTATTCTCCTTCTTCTGCTCAAAAAAAATTGTTTCAGGAGTATTTCCTTTGTGTAAGTTGACGGCCACAGTGCGCTCACTTTAAATAACTGTAAGTTATTGGAAAGTCAGCGGACTGTTACCGCCTAGAGTCCTGAAATACCGCTGTGGTCTTCTTAAGTTAATATTATTATATTCTGAAAATAATTTTCGAGAAAAGAAGCAATATAGTAGTAAATCGGAGTTCGATTTCCGAATCCAAGTCAAGCATATGCAAAAACCATTCGTACAGAAAAATATTTTATAAAAAAGGTATTCTTATAAAATTTACATACATTTCTGTAGAACTTTTATATTATTTGTACACTTTTATTATAAAATTTGATACTTTTGCAGTTTTTACGAGGTTAGTATCCCACCAAGAAAACCTTATTACCTTACCTTACCTTGCTAACAAATAACGATGTACATATCTATACATTACTCTATTGTTGCACTATTTTATTTAAAAAATATACATATATAGCAGACGAATAACTCAATTGAAAGCCAGACAAAAATCTTTTATACTCAGATTACTCATAAAAATATTAATATGAACATACTCGTGATCCGCCTTGATGCACGGATATATATGTTTAATGGATATAACATTCAATACCATGGTCTATTTTACTTGCAGGACTGTTATACTATTTTGAAACTACTTCTTTACACCATAGCCTAATTACTTTTTTTATATATGAATAGAATGTTACGTATACAAACAAGTGTATATAACGTACAAATGATTATACCTCAAATATCTCTCCTATGGCAAGATGACTTGAACTGAACACCAGAGCCCCCATAGGGTCGGGTGTGATCCGCCTCGCCAGAGAGTAGTCGTGCATTAAGACAATGTTATCACCGCAATATTCCGAGAAGCTCCTGTTAAATGATAAAAGAAAATACATATTTTCTTAGCCTTAACTATTTGTTTATTTTAATTTCATTGATCATCTCTAAAGTGAACTATATATCCGGTAAAAATATTAAGTGTGCACCTGTTGCTATAATAAATATCGTGCAATAAAAAATACATTTGTTATGTGTGGCTCATCTTTAAATGTTTATTTTATTATTTTTTAGGTGATAGAAAGACAGAGGAAGATCGGAGACTTTTCGGAGGAGATATTCAACACTCACCAATATGGCGGCGGAGGAGTAGCTAGAGCTCGAGACGTACTTAATATTGAATTATCTGAATTACATCCGTTATAATTGAATGTTCTCTCTTCGTTTTGCAGTATTGTAACCTAAATGAAAAATATACTAAAGTGACGATGAGGAAACGAGTAATATATATAAACATAAGTTATTAATAATGAATGACACCAATGTTTTATATAGAAAAATATTCCTAACTTATCGTACCTGCGTGCATTGGCCGTAGAGGTCGACTACAGCGTATATATTGAGATGGGGAACATACCAAGCTTTACCCATATCCATACCGTCCAAATAATAATGTAGACTACGATCAGCATGCCACATCATTCCTAAAAATAACAACTTCACTATACTGTTTCATAAACTTACATTTTTTTTTAATTTAATATCAATGCATAAAACAGTGCAGCGTGTAGTGTAAGTGAGACCATAGGGGTAGGAACAGGGAGATTTGGATTTGCCTGTCGGAGTGGGAAATTTCATTTTTTTTTTGTTATAATATATTTATCAAACATACGTAAAATAAGTAAAAGTAACTATTACTAAAATAAATGATGTATTACACATATATACGTTATGGGTGAAAGTTTATTTTTTGTTTATATATTTTTTTATAATATGCTTTAATTATGATTTTACTGCATTACTGCCTATTAATAATTATGGAATCCACATTTTCTTGCTTTATTGTCATAAAATTTTATTTGTAAATATTTGATTAAAATAAACATTATGTCAGACAGAAGAAATCTAATGTTAAGACACTCCGTTCCCAACTTTCCGCCGAATTCGTTACCAAAATTAAATAATAAAGTTTCGTTAAACATCATTACTAAAGTGCTGATTCTTAATTTTCGGGGTACATGTCGCTATTAAATGTTGCTTTCTTTTTTTTAGTTGTCCACTATTAGCTTTTTTAACTTAATGTAACATATAATAATAAATAGATCCTAACCAACTCTGCTGCCAACAGTGAGTGTGTCCAAATCAAGAGGGTACCCGCTACGTACGCATTCCCCATCTTTCATCATGGCTGCACCACTTAATATGTAAGTATCCCAGTTGAGATCTGTAGCGGTACCGGCCAGACCATTTGCTTCCAGATCATCAGGTCGTATAGCTGTCACACCTATATTAAAATCATATTATGTTTATAAAGGTAATAGAAGTTGGAATTGAATATAATATTGTAAAAGCAGTGAAAGAGGTAGCCAGAACTGCCTTAACTGTTGATTTGATTGACTGTGCTTTTTAGCTTAGTATTGAAAGAAATTTGTTGAATTTGAAATGTAATTAAGCAAGTGAGAAAGAAATTTTAAAAACCATTTTTAAGAAAGTACAAACAGAAAGTAAAAAAGAAACTTTCAGCTGTTGTTAAAGCTGTTAAAAATTATGATAGGATAAGTGCATCAACTTTTGAGCATATACAGGTAAAATCATATTTAATTAATTAGACATTGAAGGAAATTCGATATTAAAATACAAACCTATTTCCAAACTACCAATCCAACAGTCTACCATGGAGTCTATACGCAATTCGAACATATCGCACTCGCGGAGCGGTCGCGAGCTGAACAAGACCGCGTCGTTAAACTCCGAGTATACCGCTGCTCTCGACGCTGTTAAACGCGTTCTACTCAGTCTCGCATTACGCCCATGCACGCGGTGGAAGCACATTTCACTATGGAAACAAAATTTTTTTGGTTTCACGCTGGGGCAGGCTAAAGGAACCTAGTGTTAAAACACTATTCACGACGCACCACCCAATCTTCGGGACATTGTGTGACGAAACTCTTTTTATGTGTAGTATTATCTTGTTCCCGGAGCGAAGGAATGAAAATAATTCATTTCCCCGAGTATAAATCGAACCCACAGCCACTGAATTTACAATCAAACTCTATATTATTTATAACTATTACACATGCTAATTATTAATTAGAATTAACATTTAGAAATGTCATATTTCACTATTAGACTTGTTCTAGTACATTTAGTACCTTTTCAATTTTACTTTTGAATACATATACCTATTATATTATTTTAGTAGTCTGTTATAATGGTATAGGTAAATAGTATTGTTTAAAAAATTTGTTAATGTTTTTATTTTATCTATTATATGTCTATATAAATAAAAAAATATATATCTTTATAATTTTAAAATATTAATGTAATTGTGTAAAGTAATCAGATTCTCACGGATATGTTGTAGCATTTGACTCGGAAGATACTGGCGATTCCGGTGAACATTCCATGGGTGGTGAATAAGAATCCACTAATGTTGCTTGTGCCACACGTCCATATAAATCTATAATATATTTGCCAGAGAATTAAAAATATAAGATAAGAAAATATTTCAAAAGTTAATTTAAAATAAGGGGCCATTCAATAAATTACGTTACACGTTAAAAGAAGTAAAAGAAGTGGACGGGGAGGGCAATCTAACAATGTATTCTTTTTTTTTATGGAAAAGACAAGTCAAGCGAGCGTAATGGTCGCCTGATAAGGTGACCCTTACGTAAGCGAGGGTGATCGCTTACTGTCGTAAGCGATAGTACCTACCCCACCCAGATCACACGGCTCCATGTAACTCCAGAGGAGCTACAGGTTGCCGGCCGCCAAGATGATGGATAGATGCGCTTTTTGAAGACAAGTGGGATCGATTTAGAAACACTGCTGCAGGTATGCCACTCGACAAATGTGTGGCGCATGGCAGGATATTTCTGTGTGTGTGTGGAGTGCCATGTATCTAGACAACATTGTGTGACAAGAAGTGGGGAGAGGTCGTTAAATTTGTGACATTATATATCAAAATATAAAGCACAAATATAATTACGAAAATTTAATTACAAAAAAATCTGGATTCAAATTGAAAGACATACGACGTCACAGCGGGTAAGGGGGACATCATAAATATGACCAGCTGAAATAAGGATGGGTTAAAAAATTTAATTTAAAAAATTGTTAATTAAATTCGTGTGACGTAATTTATAGATGACCTCTTATATGTGAATTAGATATTTACAAACCAATGACCCCGAAAACATGTTCAGGAATATTAAAAGCAGCGGGACCTTGGTCCGCTCCGTTTACAAAGAAATGTAATATACCCATGTCTTTTCTCATCACTCCTACAGTGTCACCTTCCTGTCAATAAAAAAAAAAAAATTAAATTAGCTTCACGCTATATCCCGCACACAGCAGGGTAGGCAGAGGGAACTTAGTGTTAAGGACACTCCGTTCCCCACTTTCTGCCGAATTTTGGAGGCCTTGCGTGTTGAGTGGCAGAACTCAACGCCGCGCTTTGCCTCGATACCAGAGCGAAGAAATGAAAATATAAATTTAAGTAAATATTTCATCTCCTCGAGTGGGGATCGAACCCACAACCAGTCGGTTTTACAGTCACACTTGGTACCACTGCGCCACGACTGGCCTCAATAAAAAAAATGTGTGGAAAATATGATAATTTATTTATTTACTATAAAAGGTGTTGGTTGGTGTTTAAATATGACTGGTAATTTGTACATAGTAATGCTAATATATTAAAGTTTTATTTACATAACTTACCACTAGTCTATTGAGATTTCTCACATATCGTGGTATAATTATGGTCGCATCTCTTATGACGTCCTCTCCCGACATCACCCAAGTGCCTGATCTAAAAGTTTATATTCTATAAAAAAAATGCTTATTGCACAGTGGTGGAGTCCGGTTAAAAGAGGCTTAAGCTGAGTTTTGCATTTATGTGAGTGATTATAAAAGCAGAGCCAGAGAAAGGCTTTTTAAAATTAAATTTATTATTAGAAATTAAACAGAAAAAAATTCAAACAAAGAATTATACATATACAGTGGCGAAGCTAGGGTATTTGCTGCCTGGTACAGCTTAGAACTTGATGCCCTTTAAAATGGTCAAAACAATTACAGATTTCAAAACACAGTAAAGTAGATATATATTTTTGTATTGCTTCAAAAGTATAATAAATAAGTTATAACATTAGATTTTGGCAAAAACTATTGCAAAAATGTAAAAACGTTCTCACTAGTAAATGGTTTGTTACTAGTGAGAAGAAATAAAAATAATTCCTCAGCACGAATAGGAACTGTTAGGATAACCGTCGTTCACAGTCTGATGTCCGACGCGTTAAAATAAATAACTACATTTATAAATAGATAGAACACAAAACTCACTTGGCGTTGCTCATTTTGAATGGTACTTGTAAATCATTTGAAGCGTGCTGCGTGACTCCTATCTCAATGCTTCCAGCCCACTTGGGGATGACCAGATCGAGTCGCACTTGGAACAACTCGTTGGTGCGTAGCGTTCTGTTCGTCATTACTACGCCGTTGTTGAAGAATTCGAAAGCACTATTTTGTGTAAAAATTGGAATATTGATTGGTGTCAATTTTTATTGATTGTAACAACAATTATTATTTTGTTCTTTTCGATTCACTACTTGCACCGATTTTTGAGGTACTTAGTAAGTATAGAAAGAAATTCATTGTTCAATCAATTTATAAGTGCTATATTTCATGAGACTAAAGTTTTTTGTCTCTCTATATATATATATATATATATATTTTTCCCATTGTTTATTTCTATATATTTCTAGTCATGAATCAAAAATTTGTTTAGGAAACATGCACAGACCCGTTGATTCGTGAGTGACTTCGTAGTTTCGTGAGAATCTTTTGTCAAACATTAAAGTGTTTTTTTTTCTCTAGTTCTACTAATCTACTACTATCCTGTTACTTACTACTATCAAAAATTGATTCGACAATAATAGACTGAAATCGCTTAAACAAAAGTACTGACTACTTTTAGTAAAATAATAATTATTAGTGAATAACTTAATAATATATCTCGTATACTTATGAAATTTTCGTTATTTTGAATTCTTGGTTAATTCCACCCGAAATTTAAATTAATCGAGAGACAACTGTATTTTTTCACGTATATTTTTACTACTAAAATGCAAGTAGTGAAACAAAATGCTCAAAAGCTATAAGGTTATACTCACTTAGGCCTATGAGCAGTCTTACCATCGTTAATAATAATAACATACGAATCACGCAGCGTATGAAATAAAAGGCTATCTTCGTCTATCCTCGGCCTGAACCTACCTACGGAAATAATTGTCATAATTAAGGATATAAAGTCGTCACCATAGAAAAAAGTATAGACTAAAAACGTATTAAATGTTCGGAGGTAGGAGGAGGAGAAGATTTTTCGTGTTGAGTGACGGAACTTAACGCCGCGTTTTATCTCGTAACCAGAGTGAGGAAAAATTCAATCCCTCAATTCGAAGCGTAAACGCGATTTTGAGTTTTAAATCCAGGCAACAGTAAATAGCAAACTACAAATTGTATATCATATACGTGCGTATTGGATATAATGTGATCCACTGCACCGCAAGATTGCTACATAATTATTAAAATGCAAAATATTTCTATTCAAATACTCACTAGGAGGCGCAGGCACGTCGACGACGTTAGATACTGTTGGAATGTTGTGAATGTTACTGTCGATATCCTCACATAAGTCTACAATTGATACCTAAAATCAATGAACTTAAGTCAGTATACTTATTTTTCTCTAAAAGAGCAATATTTCAATAGGAACATTATAAATATTTTGTTATATGAACCCATGAAAACATTAATATTCTAGTATAAATTTAAATCAAATCTAGTTGAGGCTAGTTGTGGCGTAGGGGCACAAATTGAGACTGTAAAATCGACTGGTTGTGGGTTCGATCCCCATTCGAGGAAATTAAATGCTACTACGCTGCTGCGTCCGGGATACAGCGTGAAGTATAAATTTATAATGTTATTTTTATAAATACATACAACATGTCAAATAATTATTTTAATAAGAAAATAAAACTGCATAATGCCACAGTCTAATAAAGATTAACTAATTAACCATAATTTTATCCATAAAGACTCATACCACATATAATCCTACTCTCACTTAAATATGAGATTTTACTGATATTTTTTTAATATCAACTTCTGTCTGTAATGTTGTTCGTAGAGCATACGAAGTTTAAAAAATTATTCTTTATATTTTGACAACAATTTTATAGATTCAAGTTAAAAAAACAAAATAAAGGTCAGGTTAAGTATTTTATTCCGGTATATATGTATATCATATATATCGTTGAGGCCAGTCGTGGCGCAGTGGCACAAAGTGTGACTGAAAACCGACTGGTTGTGGGTTCGATCCCCGCTCGAGGAGATGAAATATTTACTTAAATTTATATTTCCATTTCTTCGCTCTGGTGTCGAGGCTAAGAGCGGCGTTGAGTTCCGCCACTCAACACGCAATGCCTCCAGAATTCGGCAGAAAGTGGGGAACGGAGTGTCTAAAAAAAAAAAACACTAGGTTCCCTCTGCCTACCCTGCTGTGCGCGGGATACAGCGTGAAGCTGATTTAATTTTTTTTTTTAATAAATATCGTTATCATTTTTGTAACCTACTAATAAATATTTGTAATAATACTAATATTCCAGCCAGGGTGGTGAAAGATGAAGAGCGACTGTGAATTCCGCCTATTTAAATGAAAATTTTCTAATAGCCGACCATCAAACATGCCATTTTCGACTTTACACAAGATGCTCTCAATACAACAAAATGTAAACCTATGTTTTATTAACACGTCCGGCAACATGAGCCAGCTCTCTAGTCTCTAGTCAATTAAAATAAAATGATGACGCAGTGCTGCATATAACACGAGCAGTAATGTAAATAAAATCTATCGTAGCTTATTTTGAAATAGATTATAGCATATAAATGAATGAATGTATCGACAATATTTTAAATTTAGCCTAATTTACAGATTGTTGTACCTATGTAAGGTAAACTTTTAAAAGGGACGATTCAACTCATAGGACATTAACTTAACTTAGCTACACGCTTTGTCTCTAGCGGAGTAGTTAGAGAAAATGGAGCGCCAAACGCTACGGTACTTATAAGGCATTGGGCTCTAAAATAAATGTGAACAAAAGAATCGATTGGTATATCACACAATAAATTATTATTCGATTGCAATTTTTTAACTATACTAAAATATAACCAATTTACACGTAAATAATATTAAATGTAAGCTAAGACGCGACGCGAAAAAAAAAATTATAAAAACAACTTCGACTGGATAAAACTAAAAAGAAAAAAGGAGCCACATATACAAAGAGACATATTTAAAGAGTAAATATTTTTACGCGATTATTTTTACTTACCTTGACAGTCATTCCATAGAGGTCCACGACGCCCCACACTTGCTGGTCAACTTTATCTGTAGCCACCCCTTGATCGATGCCATTTATAAAGTAGTGTAGCTTACCGTTGGACTTTCTCATCATACCTACAGTATCACCCTCCTAAAAATATTATTAACATGTGTTGCTTATTGAATTTACATATACGTAACCTGACTTATAGCAATCTCGCGTTTTCACCATTTTGAAAGTGAAATAAAAAAATATATATTTTTATATAGTTTACTATATAATTATTTTATCGATTAGAGTTTTTTGTATTTCAAATTAAAACATACTCTATAAAAAAGAAAGCATAATGAAAATCTATGATATTTTGCAAAAAAATGTGTTAATAATTAGAGAAAATGCAGTAAAGCCGACCATTAGTCGGCGACTAATCGGCGAAGATCGCTGACTATCCTGCTTCTTACTTTGTATATTAATTTTCAATAAACAACATATATATGAAAAAAATATTTAAAAAAAATAACAAATATTTAATATTTTCCTGGCTCTTAAATTGGGTTCTGATGACAATGAAAAAGATGAAGTTACTCAGATTTTCGACTGGGAGGGATCGTCTGTGATTTATTTAACTTTTGAGTTAAAAGTGTTGATAGTAGAACTGACTGAGTTGTCAGGATTGGATGATGATATTTACTTGCTGTTTATCTGTTTATATTCATTCTAGTAGCATTTGCTGATTTTCCCGTAAATTCACCACCACGACAAATTATCATACCTATGACACTGCTTACTGCTTACACTTTGTGGAAGTTAAAAAATTGTTTGTAAAAATATTCCAAACACACACATGTCTTTCTTTTTGTCATAGTTAAACGTCAATGTTGGTTTCCAATTACTCCAATAAATAACAACGAAGTGTCACTATAATGCCGAAAATTTTGTTCAGCTTAGCGGAACAGTCGACGTCTTAACAGCAATTACGATAATAAATAATACTTACTCTAAGTTCATCAAGATTGAAGTTGCCATACTCCATACAGCTCCCATGTCCATTTAACAGCACCTTACAACCTGACATCATTATAGTGCCAGTATCCATATTCGTCATAGTTGAGGGAAACCTTATGGTAGCAGGATTGTGAGTGGTTACGCCGACCTGTACAATACATGACGACAGTGAATTTATTATTATCATTTTTTTTTTCAAGCCTCACACTGTATTCTAAATATAGCAGGGTAGACAGGGGGACCCTGGGAACTTAGTGTAACCCCGTTCCCTATTAAGACCTCTCTGTTTACTACTTTCTACCGAATTCTTGAGGCATTTCGTGTTAAGTAGCGGAATTCAACGTTACGCTTAGCCTCGTTACCAGAACGAGGAAATAAAAATATTAAATATTTTATTCCCTGAATGAAAATCAAATCTACAACCTTTACTTTTACAGTCGAACGTCGTGGCCCTGCGCCACGAAATCGTCTTATTATAATATTTTATGTTTATTTATCGTGTTTTTCGCATTTACTTATGGACGAGGTGAATTTTTTTATATGTCGCAATTTTTACTTTACTACAGATGTAGTCTATAAATCTTTATCTATATTTCGAGCTCTATTTCAGATGTAATGAAAAACGCTAGTTTTACATAATGTAAAATGTCAATCACTCTCCGTATTAAAAAATATATTTACAATTTATATTTAGTGACGATGAGACTGAGTTAATATTGACATTAAATTACCTCTATACTTCCACTCCATTTATCAACAAGTCTATCAATGCGAATTTCGAATAACTCGTTGTCGTATAGAGGTCGGTGCGTCATCACGACGCCATTATTGTAATCGTCCAACGGTCGGGCTCTTTCAGCGGTCCTGTTTAAAGAATATGATGTAAAATATCTATGTAACAAAATGAACACTCTATACACATTTTTTTCTATAAACTATTAGAAAGAAACCAAAACACTCTTTTGTTTTATTTCTTATATTCGCTTTTTATTTCGCGACTCACTTGTTATTTGCTGATAGTTTCACCAGTATACCACATCTGGGATGAAATCTTAAGCGATCGTGGGCAACTGTAAAAAAGCGATCAATTTATATACTATGTACATATTGTAAGACTAAGAGGTAAAATGTCCTCTTTTTCAAGAAGACGTATGGTTGAAATGTCCATTTAGTCGTAAATATTTCATAAATCGTTATTCAAAAACATTAAATGGATACTTACCAGTAGCACAAGCACCTTCTGCTGGAATGGATATGCAAACGTCTGGTCGCTCCTTAGGATATGACGTCTCAGGCACCACCACCGCGTCCTCGCTGGAGGTCAATGTGTCGTCGTTGTTTGGATCTTCTTCGATCTATGATGTAGACAAATAATCTCCTTAATAAATTACATTAGGTTCTGTAATTTTTCAACATGCATGTCAGTTAAATTAATATACTTTTTTTCACTTCAGTTAACTGAAACAATAATGGATATATGTAAGAAAGTTTTAAATTATTTTTCATTAATATTTCATTAAGTTAAAGAAATAAAAATAAAAAATAATAAAAATATGTTACGCACTTGGTCTAAGCTGCTCTCCATAATTGTCCTCATACCACTAGCATGTATTATAGATACTTGAACACATTGGCCATACAGATCAATTACGGCGAACAATCTCGAAGGCAAATCTCGAGCAGCAATGCCTAAGCATCTATTGTTGACATAGAACATTAGTTCCCCCTAAAAATTGTGGGAAATAAATCAAATTGGTAAATGCATTAGATTGAAACATACTAAGATAAACAGTAAACCTGTCAATGAAAAACACAAGAGACGCTTCAAATGCTACACGTCCCACGGAGGCTTTTAACTGTCGCAAAACGTATGTTAATAGATATGAATAATTAAGTCAGTGTCCATCAATTTACCTTGCAAGTCCTCATGACACCCAAAACATCTCCTTCTCGCAAAGTATCAAGCTCAGGTCCATATGAGTTTATCAGCGTAACACCATCTTTTACTATTGAGCTTCCTGACATTATCTATAAACAAAATTATAGTTTATTCATGCGATTAAAGACAATTTATTACATTAAAATATAGCACTTAAATTGTAATTATTAAGCCTCATGAAAAAATATAATTTAATCTACTGATTGTTTTATTTATGAATGTTTACCCATGCTGTGTTCCGTAGTTTAGTAGCCGTTGCGGGAAGTTCCATGTATTCAGGGTCCAAAGTGGTAACACCGATTTCAAGGCTTCCATTCCAAACGTTGACCTGCATAGCAAAAAAATTAAGTTATCTATATGATACGTGACATGGAAAGTTATAAAATTCGTCAAGAAGTGAGGATTTATAATACAAGCAAAGAAAAAAAAACGAAATCAGCTTCATTCGCCGCGTAGTAGCAAGACCTATTCAATATAGGGTGTGGTACCCTTCTTGTCAAGTATATATCTAGAGTAAAATAAAAAAAAACAGCTTCACGCTGCACACAGGCAGGGTATGCACAGTTTGAGACACTCCGTACCTCACTTTCCGCCGAATTCTGAGGGCATTGCGTTTTGAGTGGCAGAGGACAACGCCGCGCTTTGCCTCGACACCAGAACAAAGAATATATCCTCCAGTGGGGATCGAACCCACAATCAGTCGCGTTTACACTCTCACTTTGTGCCCCTGCGCCACGACTAAACTTACACGTATAAATATGTATAATAAATATATAATTTATCTTACAAAATTCGAGTATCGCACAGTTCAATGCACTTAGTTCGTTAGTGCCCGGCCCGGGACCCGCCCGGGGCGTTAGCAAATTAATGCACATGCGCAGTATGCAGTTCAATACACAAATAAAAGGGGTACAGTACAGAGCTTTCGAGAAACTGACCGGCCATTTTGTTTAAGCTACTTCATGTCGACATTTATATGCATTTTGATTTTGTTCAATTCATTACTAAAATCTCTGAATACCTACTTACTGTTTTTTTGATGAAATAATAAACAGCTTAGAGTGGCGCAGGAGCACAAAGATGTGACCAACGCGACGGTTGTTGGTTCGATCCACACTTGGAGGAATTAATTAATACTTATTAATATTTTCATTTCTACGCTCTGGCACTAAAGTAAAAAGCCCGGCGTTGAATTCCGCCACTCAAGACGCAATACCTCGAAATATTTGGCGAAAATGGGGTAACAGAATGTCTTAACACTAGGTCTCTCTGCCTACCTTGCTGCATTCGGGATACAGCGTGAATCTTATATCATTTAATTTAATTTCCTACGAACATAATATGCATTTAATAGTCCTACGAACATAATATGTATCTACAGTTACAGAATAAAATTTGGTTAGTTTAAAAGATTTTGTTTTGTCATATTTTTTTTGTTATTTCGCCAATAAGCCAACGGTAAGCGGTTACGGTAATTTGTCAGTTGAACGGCGCATAATACCCTCCTATCCGGTCACTTAAAGTGCACACGTGTAAGATTAGACATAAATTGTCAAGTAGCAAGTTGGAAATGTACGGGAATTTATTTTGTTTGTAATTTCCTGAGATGTAAAGCAGCATATTATTGACTTAGAATGTAAACCTCCTAAATCCGTATTGGTTTTTTCATGATGTATACTCAAACAAATATAAATATATACTTAGTTATTAGTACAGTTTGCCAGCATTGTTGAAACATGAAAGATATATAAAGAACATAATATGGAATCGTCTCAATATTAATATAGAAGTATTACAAATATGTTTTTTATTAATTTACCAAATGACCCCTACAGAACAATCAAAAAAATTTAATAGATAGTAATAATTTGTAATTCAAAATTTCATATACATGTCTACTCACCTTTCTATCAATGCGAACTTCAAAACTAACATCATCTATAACAGGCTCAGCACTTAATATTAAACCGTGATTAAATTCGACGAAATTTCTGACGGCGGTGACATTGTCATGTAAAAGCGTCACACGATTACCACAACGCCTATGAAAACGCATTTTGTTTTGCTTTATTTTTTACTATCTAAAGATTGAACCATTTATTTATTAGACACCAACAATTGACTTATTGTGAAAAAAACTATTAAGAGTAATATAATTGTCGGAATGCATTTCTCAAAATCCAAGCTCTCCAAATTAATTATCAAAATCAACCTGATCGACTCAAAGCTAATACGTGTATGAGGAGAGATTGCAAAATCGATAACTATCGGTGCACCGCGAGTCGCGACTGCGCGTCCGTCCTTGCACCCCGCGTCCGGCCGACACCAAGTCCAACTAACTAATCGATGTTGCCGTTACTGCACATAGAAGCTACAAACCGCCAAATGGAAGGGCAGAAATTAAATGAGTGTTGCCAATCGTGCATCAAAACTTCACCTCATCTAACTCTTCCTACATACATATTATATTTATATTACCTTACATATGAAGAAATTGCAAGATAATATGTTTAAATATAACTGAAAAAAAAAGAGGCATTAGAAAAAAGAGAGGCATAAAATATAAACTTTTAAAATATAAACCCGAATAACTAAGTTGCATTTTGTGAAATTTAGTTCAATATGCATTTTTTGAAATTTCAATTTCATTTTTAGTTGCTTAATTTGTTTTTTCTTTCAATTTCAAAGATGGATATTTAATGATCGTTGGTTGTTTGGCGCATTACTGTATCGACGTTTAATTTTTTATATTGTATACTAGCGACCCGCTCGCGACTTCGCCCGCTTAAACCACATAAATATTTACTTAATTACACTAAAATTAAAATATACCCATGATGTATGTTTGCAACGCACTTAAGATTTCTAATATAAAAAAATATTAAAACCTCCCATAAGAATTTTTAATTAAATGTTTGAAATAAATATACAACTTATCGATACTTACAATGAAATCCTAACTCATTGGTGTCTGTACATGAAAGATATATTGTTATTACGGACATTTGACAACGTAATAGAACTTGGTCAGTTGGTCTGTTTGTCAGAAACGGCTTAACCGATTTAAGTGCACTTTAGTAATTTCACTAACTTCCCTTAAATATTTAGTATTAGTTTTATTTTAATAGGTTCACACAACGTTAAAACCACATAGCAGGGTAGGCACAGGGAACTTAGTGTTAAGATACTGCGTATAATATGTGACTGACGTGCGATAAAAGTAAATGGTTTACAGTACTATATAGCAATATAGGTACACAATCTCACTATTAGTTAACCGTTGAGATTCGCTTAAAAATTCATTGTGTTAATTAAAAATAATTTCACAAAATTCAAAGATAAAACATGAAAATGAAAAAAAAAAAGATTAACTAGATCTGCTAATATATTGATAAATGAAGCTAGAAAACCACTCAGCAGAATTTTTGTCTGTGTGTCTATCTGTTAGTTTGTTCGCTAATCACGCAAAAACTACTGATGAATAGCTTAGAGTCTGGAGTTACCGTTTTTCGCACCACGTCGCAATTGAAACCTAATTATATAAATTTTGATTATGGTCGAAAAAGAAATCTTTTCTTTGTATTCAATGCGTTACGAGGGCTGCAGTTGGAGGGTTAAGAGAATACATAACTATACATAAACTTATTTTAATTAAATTTTAAAATGATATCAAATTAAATCTAAAACTAAAATATGTGTAATACTTCGATGTTAGAAGAACAGTAAGTTTTAATTAATGTTACTTAAAATACGATCCAATTATTCCATGTCAGAATAATAAGTGTGAGAAAAAAAGAAAATTCCTTTCCCACCGGCATCGTTCACCCGATCCGTCTCTTTGTCAGCGTTTTAGGCGCTCAGCCGTCTATCAGACGGACACATAATATGAAATATTTTTTCCACCTTATGACACAGACCGCTATATAACAATTTAATCAATTGGTTTTTTTTTAGTATAACGTAAATATTATTGTGCAACAATGGTTTGGCGGGGACATTAAAAAATATTAATTTATTGTTATATTTATGGGGATTACTGTTAAAAGAAAGTTTAAAACGAATTTAGTGATTGAATATATTTGGAAAATAAATTCCAATTGTTAGTTGATATCTAGTTGATAGAAGTTCACATTGCGTTCAGATAACATGTATGTACGCGAAATTCATTTATAGTATATAGATTAACTGGCTCAAGATGTATATGATATATGTGTATTTATATAAAAAAAACATGAAATAAATATGTTAAGGAAGTAACAGCATATATTTTATCAATTAAATATATAATTTTATTATATTTAAAAGTATGAGCTATTGTTATCTATGCACTTTTGCCATCTCTAAGCTAGCTTTTTGATCCCTTTACTTATACAACCATTCAGACGGGAATCAATATAATCTTCGAAAGGCGATTTGGACTCTTCTCGGAGTTGGAGATAAATGTTTTCCCATACAAGTTATCCAAATTTCGAAAAAAATCGGCAAGGTCGAGTATTACAGCGGATGTTTTAGACATTAGCCATTTAAAGTATTCTAATTTGGCGGTAAAGGCGCCCCGCGCAAGACCTAGGCTTGCGGCCGAATGTTAAACCAGAACCGTTGATTTTATTTTTTTTATTTTCTCGAAAAGTTTACATCCAGTACTCGCAGTATACGCTTTATACTGTTATGCTTTATATCGCTCGCGTATCTATCTTTTAATGTAATTTTCAATGAATGATTATAGTTGTGTTAAAAATAATATAATCTCAAATTAATTTTCTAAAACAAGAATGCGCAAAAATTATCGTATCCCTATACAGATATGAATGAAACTTTAGCTACAACCTTATAAATGTCAGTTATTTAAATATTTAGTCTGCATTTATACAAATCAAAAAAATCAGCTTCACACTGTATCCCACACACAGCAGGGTAGGCAGAAGGAACCTAGTGTTAAGACATTCCGTTCCCTACTTTCTGCTGAATTCTGGAGGCATTGCGCGTTGAGTGGCAGAACTCAACGCCGCGCTTTGCCTGCAGAATGACACCAGAGCGAAGAAATGAAAATATAAATTTAAGTAAATATTTCATCTCCTCGAGTGGAGATCGAACCCACGACCAGTCGATTTTACAGGCACACTTTGTGCCGCTGGCCACGACTGGTCACACAAGTCTTTTTAAGTATGTACATGACAAATGGACGAACAGCTCAGCTCAGCTTAAGGCTCACGAACTGGACATGTTTATATTTGCTCATAATTATGAGAGAAGGGATTTCATTATCAATTTCCCATTAAAAGATGTTTTTATTATTCAAAAGACGAGGGACGAGCTAAGACTAACAATAACTCCATAAAACTCTGTTATATGCCTTATAGGTTATACCTAACTAACTTTTTATACTTTCAACTGACCATTAAATTTTTTTCTTTTATTATAACTTACCTTTCTATCAATGCAAACTTCAAATATGGCATCATCTTCAATGGGTTCTTCACTTAATATTAAACCATGATTGAACTCGACAAAATTTCTAACAGCAGTAGTATTATCGTGCAAAAGCGTCACTCTGTCACCACACCGTCTATGAAATCGCATCTTGTGTCCGTTATAGTCCAAGTGTGCATATAACTTTTAGGCATTTAGTGACGAACGAACTGACCTCTCATGATTGAATAATAACACCAAATAAACACCATGACATATGCGTTTGCAAGCACTCATTTTATACGACAATTACTGTATAATCAGCGTAATCATTAATTAGAAAAGAGCCCGGGTGAAATAAAATGTCGACTGGATTTTTAATCATATAGTATAAAAGGGGACGTAAAATCGATAGCTTCCGACGAAATGCGACTGCGCGAATAACTAGCCAACGTTGCCAGACTTATCACACCTGGTAGTCGAATAAAATATACCTTTTTCATCATGACAGATAAAAAAAAAATGTTATATTATTTATTGTATATAGTAGGTTTTTATTGATTGTACTAGAACAACGTATGTTTTTTTTAACAGTGTACTCATAAATTTAAAGATCCATTTAAGTTTTCTTGTACAAGATACTTAATAAAACTGACTTTTATTTTCTGCATAAAAGGCATAGCTACAATCCATTTGGTGGTATAGCTAATTTTTACATCCATGTAATATAGAATTCTACTGATGTTTGAGATCTCTTGACCCAAGTCAAAGCAAATGTAAGTTGTTTTTGCAGTATTAAGAGTTAGGAGCACCCAAATCGGAGTAGTGTCGTCCGAATAACAGAAAACACATTCAAAGCTATTGCTATAAGCTATTGCTTTGTCTACACAAATCGTTTGTAAAGACTAAAAAACAATGTCAGGCCAAGCATACTTCCTTGGGTCACTCCATACGTGGTACTTTTAAATTTATCGATTCTGACGATAAGAGCAATACCTCTAACCCCGATATCTTCCAGTCTTTTACAGTGATGCATTTATTGTCCTTATCAACGCTTTTTGTTACTAAAGTTATTATTATTAACGGCATCTTGTGTTGATTTTCATCTTCTTAAACCATATTGTGAAGTCATTATTATAGTTGTTATACCTAGGCAATCTTTTATTCAATAGTTTCTCACAGATACAGATACTGGTTAGCACCGAAATGGGTAGATAGTTGTTAACATAGTTATTATCGCCACCTTTGAATATTGGACATGTATGACAACATGGATTAAAATTTAAATCTCCTCACAGTGTTTTCCAGGGTTAACAACTTGATTGACGCGGTTGACGAAGTCTAGATGGCTATTAGATTCTAAGGTGAAAATATTGATAAAAGTATTAGCAGGTTTATATTGAGTTATCTCGTTGACAACCATTGAGGAGTCGTGGCGCAGTGGCACGAAATATGACTGCAAAACCGACTGATTGTGGGTTCGACCCCTCGATTCGAGGAGATGAAATATTTACTTAAATTTATATTTCCATTTCTTCGCTCTGGTGTCGTGGCTAAGCGCGGCGTTGAGTTCTGCCACTCAACGCACAATACCTCCAAAATTCGGCGGAAAGTGGGGAACGGAGTGTCTTAGCACTAGGTTCCCCCTGCCTACCCTGCTGTGTGCGGGTTACAGCATGAAGCTGTTTTTTTTTATTTTACCTCGTTGATTGTACTGCATAGTTTTTATTTTTTTTATTTTTGGCTAAAATTTTCAATTTCGTCCACTAACGTCATATTGACGTTTTGACTTATTAATAAGATTAACACAGAAAAATATATATCTCTTGAATATAGTTTTTAACATATCATTATGTGGTTATGATCTTAATTTTAATTGCTTATTATCTCGGAGTCTAATGCTGCATAGGTCTCTGCTAGTCAATCAGGGCTTTATTAGTCTTTTGTAACTAGAGATTGGTTTTATTTTAGTATTTAAGTGCAGTTCAGTCCTGATTAGGATAATTAGGGCATCCACTAAATTATTAGGGTATTCATAGTTGGGGATTTTAGAACATGTGATATCATTTTTTTAATAAAATTATATATACATTATATATATATAGATCTTTTTACATTATTATGACACATTTAAAATCCATTTGTTATAAAAACTGCACTTATTACTGGATTAGGAAAAACCAATCTTAAGGCCACATTTAAGGAAAAATTGCAATTTTTAAAACTTTTTGCCTTAAAGCAATATTAATACTGAACATATTGTTGCTATTAATGATTCTCTGTGAAATGGGATATTTCCTTTGACACACTCACAAGAGTCCTTTCAATATTTAGTTTTCTTTCTGTATTTGTTTTTAAAATTTCCTTCAAGTATTATAATCTCTATTTAATTTCTAGATGGAAAATAAATAAGGGCATAAAATTTTAAGCAGATTTTTTTTTATTGTTTGAACCCATTTTATTATTTATAAGGATAAGCACTCACTACATTTTTTAAAAAGTTTAAAATAAGTTCATCCATAAATTTACAGTTACTTTCGCTATTAATAATTTCATACCATGATTTCAATAGTTCGCAAATGCAAATTATTTACAATAATGCAATAGCAGCAGCATATATTAAATAATACTTTACAGTCGCAGATTCTTACTGAACTAGCCCTAAGTAATTTCATGAACAAGAAAATTTAAGGTGATACAAGCTAACATTTCTAAAATTTTACTTAGTATTTCATAAGATACAGTCTCACATTATTTTCCCGCATATAGCAAGATAGAATGTGGAAACCCAATGTTAGGACACTTTATTTCTCACTTCCTTTCCACTTTTTGTGATATTGCATGTTAAATGTGGCAAAATGACTTAATGCCACTCTTTTTCTAACAGAGCAGTGAAAGGAACATAGTTTCAATATCATCATCATTATCCCTAGTGGGGATTAAACCCACAACTGTCACATTTACATCTTCCTAACCCTTTAATAAAATACAAATTATCAAAGAATACCACAAAACAAATTTTACAATAAATGCATTGCATATTTTGGTCTTCAGGTATAATATTTATAGATTCTTATGTACACAAATCAAACATATTTTATATATTTTAATTCAGCTTTACTCTGTGTCCCACACACAGCAGGGTAGGCAGAGAGAATCTAGTGTTAAGACAAGGACTCTGTTCCCCATTTCCATTCATTGAAGGTATAGTGTCTTAAGTGGTGGATTCAATTCAATGCCATGCTTTGCCTTATCACCAGAGCAAAGAAATGATAATATTAAATATTTAATTTTCTTAAGTGGGTATTGAACCCACAACAAATTATACAGTCACTCGCGTGTGCCCTGCATGACTGACTATATTTTATATATTTTACATTTAAAAAATAAACAATCTCCAATATGGCATTCTCTCTTGTTAATATTACTTAAGTAGTAGCTCCAAATGACAGGAAAGATAAATAGTAGTAGGCAAAAGTTCCTTTTAAATAAGAAAAATATTCATATATGCCATTTTTAAAGGAAGAGATTAAATGCTATAATTACAATTTTTTTTATCTTCATACTTTATCCCTATGGCTAACAGAGCACTAAATGTTATAGTTAATTATCATTAGAATAATATTTATAAAACAAAAACACACATTATCTTATTTGTCATAAATTTTATCACAACAAAAGAAATTACTCTTATAATATTTCGCATTCATTCACAAAAGCCATATTTAATAGTTTAGAGGTTTTTATGAAAACAATCAAAAATGCATATTTTATTATTATTATTCGCTTATTTTTTATTTTACAACTTACCTTTCTATCGATATGGACTTCGAATATAACATCATCTTCAATTGGTTCTTCACTTAATATTAAACCATGATTGAACTCGACAAAATTTCTAACAGCAGTAGTATTGTCGTGTAAAAGTGTCACTCTGTCACCACACCGTCTATGGAACCGCATTTTGGAACCTTAACTATTTACGTAAATGTTTTATTTAGATGCCATCACTAATGCACTTGTAGTTGCAACGACGCTGTATAGGAATACTCAAATTTACTTTAAATTTTTCATTAGATAAGAAGCGCATGAGTCAATCAAAAAGGTAGCAAGTTGTTATTATAAACAATTGTCCTTTGATTTTGACACACATACATTGTGTTAAAAGGCGTGGAATTATTGTTTTTAAACAGAAGAAATTCTGCAAATCAGACTTCAGACTAACTTTAATCGATACAACTATCATAGGCATAGACTTAATAGTATTTATTATGCCACAGATGACAGATCTGTATTGTCTATTCCTATAGGGATGTGATATGCAAAAAAATATAAATATTAAAAAATACGTATATAAACAAAATATTACTAAGAATAATGTATTTTGTCCTGAAATAAAATTCATATATTTTTGTGATATATATTTAGAAAAATAGGCAGGACGAAAATATCATTTTTTTAAGTGGCCACGACAAGTTCAATACTTTAAAATTATTTTCTTCATATTTAGACTTTAGATTTAGATGTATTGAATTAGTGATATATATTGAAACTTTACATTTATTTCGTTAACTCGAGCACATCTCAGTTGTCATTTTTATTTCCGCATTAAATCATTAAATGCAATGTGGAATCCAGGAATCCAGGAAGTGTAAAAATTTGCCAGATTTATTTTGAAGCACGCTCGAAGTTTTTGTGCCAAAAAAATTGTTTATATTACAAATTTCAAATGCTGGTCAGCTGGTCCCTCTCAATGTAGAGGGACCAGCAGTTAACATTTGTTTTTTCTACAAAAATGAGCTAACTAATAATTTCATAACAAACTTAAATAAAATACATTTTAGTAATTGATAAAATAAACTTAAAAATAATTAGCTTTAAAGGTAAAAAAATTATAAGCAATACCTTGCGCTTAAACTTGTGACAATTAGCTTAAGCTTAATAAATGCAGAGACTTAGCACCAGCTTTATCTCCTACCTATATGTTATACGTTTCAATTTGCCATCTCTAAATGAAATGGTGGAAAAAAAATATTGTGCCAAATATCCTCAGTGAGCTTAATTATATGCATTTAGATAACTTAGTATTGATAATTTTATATTTACTTATATCATTATTTCTGAAAGTTAAAAAGAGAGTCGATCATTGATGCTTAGGTATTGATAACTAGCGCCAATACTACATATTTTTTAGAGACATAACATACTCCTTATTTAAGTAAAAAAATGATCTTTTTTTTAAGTAAGAAAATTATAACTTGTGTTTTACCTACTATAAAAATAAAATTATTTATTATTTATTTATAAATAACCATAATCTATTATTCAATTACATAAACTATGTGGGTATAATATTATACAAATGCCGGTTCTATTGGTACAGGTGATTGCTTACATAATATTTTAACAGGATAATGGAGCAATTTGCACAATAGAGTCAATGACTAAAGTCGTTCTAGAAGTAACGAGATGATGATACTCCTGGTTATATGTTATATTTATACAGCATGACGTAGCAATCCGAAACCAATTTGTTACAAGAGTTACGAGCAAATTTATCTTTCGTGTCACAATATTTATACGATAGTGTTACAGCAGGTAGTTTAAAAAAATGATAAACATTTTTTTCTTGTTTAAAATATACTTTAAAAAATCAAGGATAATTTGATTTAAGTGCTGATTTAAGCCTACGAGGGGGAGGGCTATAATCAGGGTCTGGGACTGGAGGAACTGAAGGCCAGGCGTCTCGTCGCCATTGAGGATCATTTGTAGGCGTAGGTGGTTTCGTTTGTTCGGATCTTTTTGGTTCCTCTAAATAGGAGAAAGGTCGCGCTCCAAGTGCAGGGCCGGAGTTAATTTGATTGTGCAGCCATGAGTCGGAGCGATTGCTGGAACGATTATAATAAAATTATTTTTTTTTTTAAATTATGTAATCAAAAGAAGATAATTGACAATTGATGAATAGATAAAGCGGTTTGACTACAATGGCTATTGTAGGCATAAATGACTCAAAAGAAATCTAAGAGTTTAATGTCGTATTTTCTAGTTTACTTAAGCGTCACATGTGGGTTGGATTCCTACTAGAAGAAATGAAATATTTAACATTTTCATTTCTTCGCTTTAATATCAAAGCGTGGCGTTAAGTCCCGCCACTCAACACGCAATGCTTTCAAAATTCAGTGACAAATGAGAAGCGGAGTGTCTTAACACTAGGCTCCCTCTGCCTATCTTGACAGAGGCGGGGCATAGTGTAAAAAAAAATTCGATATGAGGTATATTGAGTAATGTAATGGTGTTCCTTTTTAGGTTCCGTACCTCAAGAGGCAATAACGGAAGGATAGGATAGGATCACCTTATTTTCCATCTGTCCGTCTGTCAAGGCCACTTATCGCGTGGAGGTATCAAGATGTAATTTATTGTTTTTTTAAGTCCACGGCCCCTTAGAGCACAAAAAATCAAGCTGTCAACTTTTATACTCGTAAGGTATACTTTCCGTTGGCATACAATCCTGAAATTGGAACGAAACCCTCGGTGGGCGAACCCTCGGGAGTTAAACTCGCTCTTGACCGGTTTTTTATTATAATATGACCCTAATTACATGAGTAATATAATCCTACACAGCTGTAGCTACTTTTAATTTTAATATAACTACATAATATATATTATATATACAAGTACAATAAATATATATTATTACCAAATAAGATAAAAATAGTAATAAAATATGTAACTTTTACTTACTTTATGTCACCATTTTCTCTAAACGGTATACGAGGTGGTTCATCGTTAATAAAAGCAGGGTTTGTTTGTGGCTTACTAAAAAGTTAAATATATATATTAACATATTTTTATGTATTTTGAAAGTATTTAGGGCTTGACGTGGGATTAATGGAGATCGTAAAACAATTAATAAAAAATTATAGTTCCACCGTCTCTACGGTAATTAATTAATTAACATTTGGCTAATTATGATATATTATATATGGTTTAGGTAGTCATAGCGTAAAATGCGATTTGTTATTATTAATCCATTCAAAGACCATTCGACCTTTTTACGAAATGTTACTGTTACATATAATAGTTCGATTATTTTATAATATGGACAATTTTACGATAAATATTAAAAGTGCGACGACGATTAGAAAACCCATCGCTCTCTCTTTCCAAGATGTGAGATGAATAAAGAGAAAAATAATATTATATATAGCTTACCCTCTACTACCCATATACAGTTCATTGCGTTGTGGATTCCAAGGATCCTCTGTTCTTTTAGGTAATCTAAAAAAGAAAAAAAATATATATTTTTTTTGTAAAAGATATTTCCTCCTATATAATTAATAATAATATTTTTTTTTAATATTCAACCCATATCTTACATTTAGTACATTAAATAGTTCATACGTTCATACACGATAAATAAATAATTTATTTATTTTAAAAATAAAAATTCACTAGATATACCTGGGAAAGTATAGTTAATACACTGTAATTGTTATTAATACTTTACCTGGCCAGAATTGACATAGGCCGGATCACAATACGTCTGACAACTTCCTCATCCTATCTATCAACTTACCCAGGTGAAAGTCAAAGAGCAAAGTATTTATAGACATTCCCGCAACTCACACAATACCCCAAACACAAAGTTAGTCGATGGTGGCGTTGTGAACGTTGTAAATAAATAAAAGTGAACGTGCGGTAGAAATAAATGTTTTATAGAAATACTAAAAAAATAGGTAATAGAAGTTGTTCTAAAAAACATATATTATTGAAGCTATTGTTGAAAAAAATATTGATGTTAAACATCATTAAATTTACAATCTAAATGAAATAACTTGACCATTTGAACGATAGACATAAAAAATTACAGAATAATTCATAGCTCAATGTTGTAACGGACATTTCACGATATGGCTAATTTAACGATCGAGAGGCAATATGTCTTGAAGAGTCATCAAAATATTGCAAAAACTGAACATTTCTAGCGCTATCCAGTGCTCTGAGATCATCATCTGAACGCCTAACTCAGTCGCATCGTGTAAGTTTTTACTGACGTTTTATATAGTTTTTCGGATGTATTTGAAAAGCTGCATATAATATGCATACCTACCAAAACTTTATTATACCTAACGATTTTGAATAACATGTTTATATTGTAACATATTATTTCTTTCTACACTAATACACTGTGTATCCAAATAAATCTTCTAAAATGCGTTCTTCCAATCTCGTTCAGTTATAGTGGCAATTTTATCTTTTACATAAATGGGAAGCAAAAATAAAATATTCTAAATTAAATATGTTTTGTTGCTGTAGTCGTTTAAGAGTAAACCGGTTGTCAAGCAGTATAGACCGGCTTGAGCCAAGCAAGGGATGCGCCGCTCTGGACTGCCAACATCTTATCTAAACTATATATACGAACACCCACACTAATGCAAAGCTCACCTTAAGCCTCGTAGACTGTACCAATAAGTACAGTATCAATTATAGGAGTTACTTAGAGAAGTTGATTGTTTTGAATTTTCTAAACTCATTTGATATTTCTGGTATTGCTATGCATTAATTTCTTAAAAAAAAATTCATATCTAATAAAAATCACTTACGGTTTTTGGTAGCCCGTAAACATGTTGTTATTGCGTTGAGAGTTCCATGGATCTTCTGTTCTGCTTTGTGTACTACAAATTATTTAGTAATATTTAAGTATTTTTGGTCTTCTATGTAATCGAAGTATATTATACTAGTGCTCAATGTATATTATAAAATATATTATAAATTATCTACTAATTAATTGTACATACTTTTAGAACTTAGATATCTTTAAGCTATACATATATTTATATTTTACAAGAAAAAGACACGATATAAGCCACTAAACTACCGTAAAAATATTATTCATTGCTACTACTTAGATAGTAAACTAAATAATAACTTAACATTATAAAAATTAACAACTTACTTAAAGGCATTGAGCACTCCCAATTTGTGGATCGAATGCTGGAAAAAATATTCCATATTATTAATATTAATATTAATTGAAGTGATAAATGCATTTTATGTACATATTACAATATTATTTATATTAACGTATATACCTCATCTTCACTTATTTTGTTCCGATACTCTATAACCTGAACGACAAGCAGGACAAGGAGAACGATGTTGATGATGTGCCCAATGTAGCCCTTAAGACATACAGTCATAAGAATAAAAGCACCTAAGCGTATTAAGTCCGTTTGATAATTTACACCTAAACCTGGCTCACTGATCACCTTTAAATTAACAATAAATTAACATCATTAAAATTTTCTATCAAATTTCTAATAATATTTTATTACTCTAAAATTGATTTTTCAATTATTAATGTTGGATTGTTTATTATTTAGCTTCACGCTGTATTCCTAATAGAGATTCAAGATGTTCCGTTCATCATTTTATGTCCGATTTTCAATTCATTGCGTGTTAAGTGGTTAAAGTCAACGCTATCTTTGTCTTATTGTTACCAAAGCAAGGCAATAGTTCATTCCTATCCGGTGGGGAATTTTCAAAATTAATAACTAATTTAAAACGACACATAAAAATAGACATTACCAATGTCTTCCTTGCACTTTGATAGTCCATTCCAAAATAAACTCCAAATGTTAAGTCCACTATTAACGAAGCAGTGCATAAGCCAACATATATGTAAGCAATAATATCTACATATTGCACCGGTTTTTCGTTGTTTAAAGCTGCAGGAAAATACAGATAAAGCATTAAGTTTATAGATATACATTAATTGTTAATAACAAGATAAATTATATAGATGTGTACGTACCTGAAATAAGTATAATAGCAGTCAAAAATGTAACTACAGAAAATACTAACATCGCTATAGTTAGTATAAAAACTATTTGAGATGTTGTAAAATCTTTATGAACTAACGCATCTTCACAGTCATCATCTGAAAATTATTGTTTTATGTTTATTTGCTTTTTAATAAATATGAAAAAAATAATGGTTATTACTTAATCAAAGACCTTTAGACCTTTAAAATAAAACTCATAAAAACACATAAAATAAGCATAAACAAAAAAAAATAATAGACTGTAGTTAGCACTTGAAAATTGTTATATATAGACATTTAATCATTTTTATATTTTTTTTATAATTATGCTTATTTTTGCCTTCTTATTCTCTAGTCTCAATCTCAAAGTACCTATGCTTTAACAGCCGTAGGTACATAAAAAATATATGTTAGCTTTCCTGTGCCATAGAAAAGGAATGGATTAAATTATAGAAAGAACGCAGATATGTAAGCTACTTACTCAAAATATAGATCCTGTGTATAGTCAGTAGAAAGTAGTGTGCACCATTTGAAGACTCCAGCGAGCCCGACGAACAATCATATCGAAATATAAGGGCTAGCGTGCATAGCACTATACTAAACAGCGAAAAAACCTTTTAACAAATAAAATATCATATAGAATATAATGTTGAAAAATTAATAAGTAATTTTTAATATTTCTTTTTCAGCTTTTCACTGTATCCCGCACACAGTACAAGGAGGGAAAGGGGAACTAGTATTCAGACACTGCATTTCCCATTTTCCGTCGAAATCTGAAGGAATTGCGTGTTGAGTGGCAGAACTCAAAGTTGCGCTTTGCCTCGACACCAGAGTGAAGAAATGAAAATTTTTAAATCTTTCATTTCTTAAAAAATACTTTACATTCTTGCTATAAGACAGTTAGTATCTTATAATTTAACAAATTCCATGATTATCTTATTAATATTAAAGAGTATTTACTTATAATATCTAGGCTGTATGAATAGTTTAACATAACCAGTTCGAGTTAAACATATAACGCATATTAAATAAGTATAAACAAAAAATAAATTAAAAACTAAAATTCACTGTCATAAAATAAAAAAAAATTTGGTTATCACACAATTTTTACTTCAAATGAGCAAATAATTAATCATTCATTTAAAATATTAAGTAATACGTGTTTTTATTTTTCTGCCACATACGAGATGTATTTGAATACCTAGCTATTATAGAATTGCCATCATACCATAACACATACACACTCGACTTTGCATTCAACAATAGTAAGCCTCCCTTTTCAAAATAAAAATAAACTAATTGATTCTTAATAAATCTTTTTTAAATCGGCTTTTAAATTGTTATAGTCGCAGCTTTATATTGCTAAATAGAATTTATCTTACTCTCGTAGTGAGTCTGAAACTCTGAATCCTCATTAGGCTTTTTGTTGTGACAGCCATATTTTTGCTTATCGTATTACAAATATAACATGTAAAAATAAAATCCTTTTAATGACTTTAGTAAAAATAAATTTGTCTTCTTCTTTTCTATAATGTATAGAACCGTAGTGGTCCAGATAAACTATAAGAAATAATTAAATATATACTTTACAAAAGTTGTTGAGCGTGGTGAGCACTTTCTATTGTCATATAAAAATTAAAAATCTAGAACATTTGACGAACGGCCATAACATTTTAGCTAGCTAACAGAAGTTGCTGAAGGTATTGATCATTTTCCATTGATAGATAATACGTACCTTGACTTTAAAAAATGTCGTCTAATTTTATAACCCACAATAATTTATTAAGTTACCTTAATTAAGTTTTTTAAACTTCATTTAACAATAACGACCACACAGAAACGTATAAATATAATGTTTTTTATTTGTAAGTTCAGATAAGGTATTATTTTTTCACGTTCACGCTGTATCCCACATGTAGCCGGATAGGCAAAGGGAGCCTAGTATTAAAACACTCGGCACCCCAACTTCCGGCGAGCTCTGGACGCATTGCGTGTTGAGAGGCGGAACTCAACGATGCGGTTTTCCTTGACATCAAATCAAAGAAATGAAAATATTAAATATTTCTTTCTTCAAGTGGTAATCGAAACCACAAAAATGTAGATAACAGACATAAACCCATTTTGTACTTATCCAAAAGCTCATAAACCGAATTAGAGAAGAGAAATTTAGAATAGATAAATACCTACCTAATACTAAAATTAACAATCGCAAAATAAAACATTATCGTGGTCTTTTCAATATTTAAAAAAAAAAAGGGATGAGTCAAATTTTTGCCCTTATCTGTAAATACGACAGTCATAGTAGAAATATCTGGATGATTTATATATTTTGCACTAATATCATAAATACTTGAGATTAAATCAACGTTACACATGAAATAAATGTGACAATAAATAACTATTAAAACTTACAATGGTAAGTCCTCCAGAGAGACATCCCGTGATCACCAATCCAGAGAATATTTTCAGATTATTATGAGCGTTGTTCATGTTCACCTGTGACAATGGCTACATTTACTACACAACGCGTGACGCCAACCCACTGTCCGCGCATAAAGAGACTATATCAATGTTAATAACATCACGATAATTATTATCGGTATCAATAAACCATATAATCTTTATAAGCACGTTGATAACAAATAAATTTTAATTATATTCAAGGAATATCTGGAAGCTAGACTTTTGCACGTACAATTTTGTCTGCTATTAGTATTTAAGTAATTACAAATATATATAGAGAGTAAAAATAGTGACTTCATTTTATTTCAGAAAACTTAAGACGTCATCGGCAATGAAAATATGTAGGTATTGTGATGTGCACAAATTATATAATTTATCACATCTCCTTTAAATACAATGCTCGATAATAATACCTCATTTTATAGTGACAGGATTTGACATTATTTTAGAAAACTATACGTCATTACAGCAAGTGAGCCAATGTTCAATAAAAATCCAGGTACCTGGCAGATGCATCCACCATAACATGTAAATATATCTACTACAATTTACTCAAAAACATGGTATGCCAAGTCCAGAAGCATTGCTATCTCTCCTGTTAATCTTGGCCTGGAGTTGGCGGATTGGCAGCTCTATATATTCTAGCACTTCTATTTCTGAATTTATAACACCAACGTGTTTTGGAAATAATGCAAAGTTGTTTGTGGCTGCATTGCAAATAATTGTCGCTTTTATTTTGAACCTCATGCCGCTGTCCGAGTTTCCTCGTCTAAGCCTGGTACATACGATTTTAGGCATTCCTTCACAAGCGTACACCCTGTACTACGCCAATCGGTACATCGGGCCCACGCTGGACAGTAGAAGAGTAGCAGTCTTTATATACATTGTAACAGTTCTATGCATTTTGGAAACAGTTTATAAAATTAATATTGACTGGAGCCGTATCGAGTAAGAAAACTAAACGATTTCTTATGATTAATAATTAATAAAAACAATTTACATTATTAAGATTTTTATTATAAAAGTAATGAGTTACAAAAATTACTTTCTACGTGATAAATAAAATACACTTGTTGTTTTAAATAACCTTAGAACTTTCTTACATCTCAAGCAAATGAGATGTGAAAATTTTTATAATCTATTTGAGTACATTATATAAACATGAAATAAACCAATATTTATAATTCTTATAAAAAAAAAGCATATTATGAACACATAATGCTATATACATTAAAGTTTTACATTTTAATATGATATTACTTAATACAATTCATTGCATATACATACATATATGTAACGTATTTAATAATATCACTTATTTATTTGATAAGTTCTACGAAAATTCCTTGTAATTTAAAAAGTTTTAGAAATTCCAAGAGAACAAGTATTCTTTGTCGTCGTAGTTTTTTATATAATAACTGTGTATATTTTAGTTTCAATTACATAATAATAGGTATAAAAATCTTAAAAAATATGTCTTATTAATTATGCCAATAAATTGAATACGCGTCTTTAGTCCACATTAAAAAGTTTTCCTTCTGGCCTTTACTTTAGTATAAAACATCGAACTGTGTAAGAGGTGCTGTAAAACAAATTTAATTTTAAATTGTTATCGTTATACGTATAAAAACAATACATTGTAACAGATATAGGTAGTATTTAACACAGCACTTATACGTAAAATATTATAGTGAAGTTAACTAACATTTTGTATGTTGTGACACAAAAAAGTTTCGTTTTTGAGTCAACGAACTCAGGCTAGAGGCAGCGCGGTGGACAGCTGAAATAAAAAAATATAAAATTTAGTTCCGTAAGCGTTCAGTTGGTGGGACTCAGGCATATTATATAAATTGGATAGTAAACGCTAATTTTCCCCTTACTTTTCTTCTAAAACCCTGTGTTTGGTACAACACCAATTCTTACGAAACTTACACGCTTTTCTAAAAGAAGGAATAGCGGTATAATCAGGAAGCGGTACCGGCGGCAAGTCTTCGTCGGATGGCAACTGGTCTCGCATGCGGTGCGCTGAAGCAGGAATGTATGCCCAGGGCAGCTGTCCTTGCAACTCCGCTGCAGTCCCACGTCTCCTGTACATTAAAATATTATAGGAGTCAAAAGTAACGACATTTTTTTTTATATTTTTATATGTACCTACATAATATGTCTATTTAATTAACTAGTTAGTCAAAAATTTAGTTGAAAATAAATCTTTTTCTTTTATTAAAAATAAAAATCATACTATAACGGTAAATTGCGGTGAATGTTGAAACACTCACTCTTTGTTGAAAATTGGTGTAGCAGTTTGTGCTGTTTCGTTTAATTGCGGCAAGGACTGGGTGACGCGCGGAGGAGACGTCCGCCCAGCGGTGTCTATCACCGCACTGTCTAAGCGACGCTGCTGCTCCGCTATCATGTTCTCCAACCTTTGAGGTAAAGAGAGTAAATTCTCGGGAAAATTCACTGTACGCTTTTTATCACTTACATGATGGGTGCGTGGTGATCTGCAGAAGATTTAATAATTTGTAATAGATATGATAGTCATTAAAATACAAATAGATTTCTGACAAGAATATTTAGATTTTGATTTGGCTTTTAGTTTAAAAATGATTGATTAATTAATGAACGATGTTGGTGTGTAGAAAAGTCTTAAAGATAGATCTTACTTTTCAGGTGATATATCTATGGAATCCGTTACAGAAAACCTCCTGGGCGTTGGGGCCTCCTTTGCAAATAATAATTTCTTCCAATGGCGAAAAGCTTGATTAAAGCCTGCTCTAGGGATCCTAGGGTTTTCATCGTCTTGAGTGCTATTATTATCGTGAGCTCTGGAGCCACTGGACGCTTCAGTGATATTGGAGAGAGCTAGCGATGTTACTAATTTAGATCTTTGATTTTGTTGCATACTTTCTGTTACTACTTGATCCGATTCATTTACAGAATTTGCCTCCAAAGTATCTTGTAATGGCGATGGTTGCGAGCGATTAATTACTGGTGTACTTTGAACTTCGGCATCTTGAGTAGTAACTTGAGTGACAGTTGTAGTAGGAATTTGAGATGCACGTGCTGCATTTTCAACCTGTTTATAACAAAAATAGTTAGTTCAATTTATAAATATAATCGTTAACGTTAGAAAATTGTATTAATTAAGTATCCAAACATTGTCCTTACAAATATTACATCAGTCTTGTTTGTTCCATTTTTATCAACAGCAACAAGTACAATAAGTACAAGATTGATGAGAAAAAATATGACAAAACGTGAGTACAAAATAACCATAATCCAGGCAACAAATGACGTGTCGACCTGTACGTTACCCGTACCACTAGTGCTTGCGCCTATGTAATTCGTTAACTTCGTCAGACTCTGAAAGATAAAACATATGTTATATATTTTATAATGAACTAAATTAAATTAATTATTATAATAAAAATGACTTACTCTTGTATAAAAAGAGTCATTTGCAAAAATAACAGTAGCAACAACATCTACAGCGCATACTGTTACGGATACCAGAATCCAAGGCCAACGTATTGGCTTTGAATTATTATTCTTTGCTCCACCAGCTGTAAAACAAATATGGTATTTTTATGTATATTTATTTCCATCAGATAAATTTAATAACTAATAATATTAACATCACTAACTCATCAATACTGCACTGGTAATGAGCCACAACGCGCCCAAGCCTAAGTTGACGCAGTTGATAAAAAACGTTCGTGTAACTGTTAGAGGCTCTGAAGTCATTAGAACAAAAGCCTGGTCTGTCATACCATCAATCGCCTCACCAATATTAATTCTCGTACCACACTGACCTGGATCTACAAATGGAATGCAAAATTTAAATGCTCTGGTATATTAAAATATATTCGATAAATTAGCGTAAACCATATGTACTTACTGTGCAAATACAATATTTTAATGAAGAGAAGTGTCGGCAGCTCGCGTAAAAAATTAATTAGACAGAAATATTGTGCTAGAGACATGGAGGTGAAGATTACTTGTACCATAGCTTGTAACTGTAACAACATCGCGAGTTTATTGTTAACTATTATAATTATATTATATTATAGTATATTATATTTCTGTCTGTGAGTTGGGTTCTTTCAGCTATTGTTCTATGTAGGGAATAGTCCTGCAAGCACGAATTCTCTCACACACATATACATTTTTTTAGTGTTAATTTCTTTTTCGTCTTTTTTTTTCTCTTTATATATAAGCTTAGTATTCTACTTCTCTTTTCCTGATTAATTCGATATCAAATGAACCCAGTCTTTTGGAAGGCTTGCGTTGGATACAGATTTAACACGCTATTATTATTAAGTGTTTTAGATGAGTCTGAATATTTTTTTTTTATTATATGAAAGTTGTGTGAGTAAATTCGACGAAGTAGTGTGAAATTAAATGTTAATAATTTAACCAATGAGAAATTACTATCGTATAAAAATGACATCCTTAAATAATTATTTATTTTATCATTCACGAAAAGCAAAGATTTTATTAAAATCTTTCTTGGTTTTTTTAAGTTGTCAATATATAGATAAAATATTGTTAGGATTTTATAAGTGAAATATATGAATCATACAATCTACATACATATAGAATTAGACATATACAAAAGTGATTAAAAATACATATTTTTGTAATCTTATTGAGATAAACATAATTATCAACGTAGATAGGTATATATTTTTTTTTTTTATATTTTTTTATAAGTAAGAAGAACATTTGAAATATAGTACATCTCTTATTACGGTAATGAATCACTTAAAACATGACATACTTAGGTGCTTCCTTTTATAGATTACATTGATTACTACGTTATAGACGTGTATAAAATTAATAAAATATATTTTATATAAATAATATTGACCAACAAACCATAGATATATATAAGAATTTGACGATATAAAATGTCACTGTTCAAGGTTAGATAAAAAATAGTAAATTGTATAAACGTATAAGTAGATTATTGAAGAACTAATATTATAATAGTATTATTATTCTTGATTATTATTTATAGAAATATTTGCAAAAAAAAAAGAAAATATGTATTCTACAAATGTATTTTTATTTAAAAAAAGTATTATGTTGAATCCATATCTTAAAAAATTTACACACGGAATTGCATACCCACATATTTTCAGTTTTAGGCCAAATCCATTTTAATCCAATTTTCTTTACAACAAATTTATGATTATCTAATATTGCGAAATGATTACTTAATGTAATAAAATAAATAAATAAATCAGCTTCACGCTGTATCCCGCACACAACAGGGTAGGCAGAGGGAACCTAGTGTTAAGACACTCCGTTCCCCACTTTCTGCCGAATTCTGGAGGCATTGCGTGTTGAGTGGCAGAACTCAACGCCGCGCTTAACCTCGACACCAGAGCGAAGAAAATGGATTTATAAATTTAAGTAAATATTTCATCTTCTCGAGTGGGGATCGAACCCACAACCAGTCGGTTTTACAGTCACACTTCGTGCCGCTGCGCCACGACTGGCCTTAATGTAATAATGGAAAGTATTCTAAAAAATATACAGAAATAGATTCAGGATACTGCTCCCATCAAGTATTTAAATAATAAAATCCCCAAGCTGCGTAAATCAGTTTGTAAGAAAAAAGAGAGACATTTCAAAAGTTTATTCGCAAAGCAATATATAGTAAATATATTTTTAATTTTAAGTTTTTTATTATTTCTTTTATTTTCTAAAACTAAATAATGTGGACCCCCTAACAAATGATATGTAAATAGAACCGACAATTGCCCCTTTAAGTCCGCCTGACCCAGTGACATCTGAGACGACACAGGCGATAAGGCTATTCATAAATTTTAGACAATTTAATATCAGTAATAACATGTAAGGAGTATTATAATAAATAGATCGATCTGTTTATCTATTACCTATCTATCGATATATTAAAAAGTCACTCTTTCGAAAACTTTTTGTCCTATGAAAATGAAATTAGCAGATTTCACGAATTCCGACTTGACAGTTGCACGCACTACGCACGCCTATAGAGGTCTGTCGTAGGGCAAGGGAAGAAGTATGTAGGTTTGATCTTTTCACAAGAAAATTAAATGGCAAATATTTGCAATTCTTTGCTCTGGTCTCGAGGCAAAGCACACCGTTGAGTTCTGCCACCCAACACGCAATGCCACCAGAATTCGGCGGAAAATGACGAAAAGAGTGTCTTAACACTAGGTTCCCTATGGGTACCCTGCTGCGTGAGGGATACAGTGAAACTACAAAAATATATAAATATTAATATCAACGTTGACGCCTCATTCGAATGAAATCTTGTAAAGTCCAACAAAACGGCCCGCTGCGTCTTCTCTTATCAACATCAGACCGGACTGATAACACGTTTGGCTTGTCCGAATTACTTCTTGTGCTCCAATTCTCTACACTGGTAGTGGCACATACGTTTATCAAACACTCACTATACGCTCGCAACACGTCATGTTTATCTTCTATTACGACAAAGATACTGGTTTTTTTTTTACATATCGATAACATTCCATTCTTTAAGTTTTATATTTTGATGAATACAATGTTGTGTACTAAATATATTTATACATTATTATTTAATAGTAATAGTAAAAGATTTATATTTGAAATGTTAATTATTACCTACAATAATATTATGTTGACACACGCTTGAGATGCCCTGCGCCATGACTAGCCGTGTAAACGGGATAGGTTGTGGGTTCGATTTCCACAGAAGGAAATTAAATATTTAATATTTTTATTTCTTTGCTCTGGTGTCAAAGCAAAGCGCGGCGTTGTGTTCCGCATCACACAATGCCTGCAGAATTCGGTGGAAAATGGGGAACGGAAATGTTTTAATGGGAGCGTAGTCTCTTAAACAAGGATCCTTGGTGCTCTCTGCATACCCCGTTATATGCGACATACAGCATGAAATAAAAAAAAAATCAAAACTTTTTGAAAAGAACTATTCTTTTTTTTGTATTGATTTTATTGTTGTTTATGCAATAAAAAAAATCATAATTGGTTCTTCTCACTGTATCATATTTCTTCTTCATATTTTTAATAAACACAATTAATAAAAAATAAATTTTCTTTAGTGGAACATTACCTATTTCTTGATAGTATATTGATATATACCAACACTTTCATTTGAAACATGAAAACATAACATTATGCAAATTACATAAAAAAATATATGAAAAAATGAAATCAAATAAAACAATCGCAAAGTAAAACATTCAAAAGCATTGCCTTATTAAAAACTAAACATACATTCGCAAACAGATGATAAACATATATGGAAACTCAATAAATAATGTTACTGAGACATATTTACATGTTCCCGTACCCTACATTTAGTATACGTTACCTAAACAAATTATCAACATTATATGAAACAACACACGAAGTTCTAACAAGAGTTAAGTACTCACTAAGTAGGTACTGTTAGCAAGAAATAAGAAAAGTAAAATAAAAAAATAAAAAATATATTTCTTTATCTATCTTTACCTTTTATAGTTTTGCAAATCATAATTCAAATATTTTTGTAATTCTCAATATAAATAGCTAATTAATTATTCTCTTATTGCACAAAAGCTGACTTACCAAAGTGGTGACTCCCGCGAGTATCATAAGTTTATATCCCATTTTGATATTTTTACAAAAAAAAAAAAAATCTAGCACATAATTCTGTAATTATCGTTTATAGTTACAGCGACAATATAAAATAGCATTTACAAGTTAAACTAAAATGTAAAAGATCAATGTGTATCTAAATCTATCTTAGTGCGGGTTCTACGAAGCTACGACCAGCATCGCACTGCGCGTACACAAGCAATCTTTCGATTCTCAGGCGATAAGATCCACAATCGCGTCCAGATGAGATATAACTGAATAATGATGTTATATCATATCATATATATATTAGATACACTTTCATCGAGAAAATTGAGCTAGCATCGGTGTTGCAACGAACATAATAACTCTATATTTAGTACATATAATAATGTTATTAAACAGAATATTGTTATGATAAAACGAGCTCTTATTTGAAATATTGTAACACTTTTTATTATGTCGGTGCAACATGAGACTTCTCGTTAGCTCAATTAGTATATTGTCAACAAATTTAAACAATCCCTATATTAGAGTAAAAATATATAAAGGTTTGAGTATATTAGAGAAAAAATATATAAAGGTTTAGTATTATGTTCAGTAGCTTAAAGTGGTTCATTTATTTAAATTCATTTTCAACTTTTAAAGAAGACAATGTTTGAATTGAAGGTAATTTACATTATATTGTTAAAATTTCTTTATTACTTACATCTATCTTCATAGAATTATTATAATTGTTCGTTCCAGATTGTTGTGCTCCTGTTATATTTTCATGCAATCGATAATTCAGTCATACATGATCAAAAAGAGAATAAGACAATACCAAAGGATATGTAAGTTCTTCTTATACGTAATTTTTAAATTAAATCGACTCATTTGATTAGAGGTAAAATGATACAGTAGCATTCGAAATTGTTACTTACAATCAATGCAGTATATACCGATTTTGTCGAGGCGTGATTGAGAAAAAAAGTGGAAGAACTTAACGCCAGACTTTTGCCTTGATGCCAGAGCGAAGAAATAAAAATATAAATCGATGACGATTCATTCCCCCGATTAGAGATCGAATCCACAACCGTCGTGTTACACACTTGTGCCACATCGACACGACAGTCTTTTATTCAAATTATATTTTCAAATGATTTACAAAATTCTAGGTACGTAGTGCGTGCAACTGTTTACCAAGTCGGAATTCTTACTAATCAAACAAACGACAACGCAGAAAATAGTTCGTAAGTCTTAATTTTTTGTTTCTATTAAGATCACTCTCTCAGATGGCGATTGTAGAATTTAGTGACATTAAATCCAAAATTGTGGGTTGGATCGATTCTCCATCTAGAACAGATATTTTTATTTATTCTACTCGGGTGATCGCCATCATTTCAGTGCCTTTTCATGTTTAAGTACAATTTAAAAATATATAAATTGCTTTTTCACATCAAAATTGATGCAACAAACAGAATAAAAAAAATTAAACGACCTCCGACTAACAAAGTTTACCTCATCTTAGCTGCAAAGTAGTTTGCAGTTCTTAAACTGCTGATACAATTTTCATAAAACAAGGAACACTGCAATGAACAAAAAGTTCTAAATTTAAAAATCATCCACTTAGATCGGTTTATTCATTCAGAAGCTATGGTGCCAAAGTCAGATAGACAGAGAGATGAGAACAAGATTGTTCTCAAGGCTGTTCTCAGAGTTGAGAGCGACTTATAAATACCGATATTAGTAAACTAAGTTTACTATTTAAATTTATTTTAGTACTTTGTTTTTATATACGCATGCAGGATTGCACATCCATTACAATAAAGTAGTTTTATAAAAATATAATATTTTTATTATAGAGGTCATCAAGAAGCATTTACTATTTATCACAAGAATGGTACTACAATTGATTTGAATTCCATACCCAATCCTTTATTGACAAATATAACAGCAGAAAAAGTGGTTGGCCTGTTGCCTACAAATAACGAAACTACGCCGTGGACGGTATTCAAGCAGCTGGTCTCGAAACCTCATATGCAAGGTATTTAAAGTTACAAAACAGATTCATTCAACAGACATTTTTAAATAAACATTTTAACTGAAAATCGTTGAAATAATATCAAATAAAAATACATTTTTATTTTTAGAAAACTCTACTGCTTTAATGGATATGAGACAAAATACTAAGAAGTCTAGACGCGACGTCACCGCCACCACCACCACCACGACCACCACCACCCACAAACCAGTTGAGATACTTAAAGGAGCGGCTATAATCCCCTCAGAAGCAGGAATACAATCAATCGCGTTGCCACCGCTTCTTATTCTCAATAAAAATCTTTCTAAAATACCCGTACCAATACCCAATGTGTCTGTTGTCAGCTATACTAAAGTGAACACATTAGTGAAGTCTCCTTAAATTTTTTTTATTTAATCCATAAAAAAAATTATGTACCTACATACATATATAATATTTACAAAAATGTAATGAAATATTAAAATTAATTAGCAGATTATAAATACTTATGCTTATACTATTAAGTATGCGGCTTATGGATACCATTATAAACTAGATAACTAGCAAGTGCCTATTTATTGATTGTAAATAGAATAAATAGACTCCGATATTTTTTTTTGTTTTACTTCGATGCCGCAAATGCGCACCTGCTGTAATGCGCATGTGCGTTGTTTTGTAGTAGCCAAGTAAAAAAGTCAAACAACCTTTTGCAAATCTCTATAGAAACTTGTTTAAATACGGTCGCGTTTCGCCTTCGAAAGTATGCAGCACGTCGGCTCAGACAAAGGTTATCAAATGGTTCACACCGCATGCCCAGAAGCAACGCATGCGTGGCCGCGTTAATGATTTGCCTCTTCCAACCAACAAGATGTGATGTTTTAAACAAAGCCTTATTACTCTACCCTAAGCTAGAGTTTGGGGGTCACTGAAGTCTCTCCATGGAGGTTCTCGGTGAACTTATAACAAAAGTGTGTGGTGGGCGTGCTCGTTCTATATGAGAATGAGTTCACCCAAGCTTAATGAAAGATGCCCGAGCAGCCTGAGCAATGGCAAAAAACACCTGAGCAGCGAATCGAAAGAAGACTCCTTAGATAATTCTGTAAGTACCTAGATCTAGAAACATCATGAAAAATGCGCGCTCATGTAAACGAATTTTATTAAAATAGCAACTCAGAAACGCTAAACATTGCCGTTAATATTAATATATTGTTTGAAATAAACCTAAATAATTAATTACCCTAATGTGCTCTATTTACGTACGTACTTCATATTGCCAAATGTCAATGACCCTTCCAAGGCCTTTGACGAGTACAAGGGGTATTTGTGCGCCCTACATACTAAATACTTGATTGATTATTTGGTAATCATTGTAAAAGTTACTGGTTCATATAATTTGGATCATCACAAGTATATAACGTACATTATATTTTTTTTTAGATAAGGGAATCACTAAAATCAGAAAGGGCGGGAAATAAATCTGAAGAAGATTGCAGGCGACGTACTATAATAGTGGAAAAAAAGAACGGCAGTTATGGATTTACTTTGCAAAGCTACGGAATTCACTATAAAAAAGTATGTAAAAGCATTGAGTTCACGGTGTATTCAATGCATTAAAATATTATGAATATTATTTAAGGCTTAATTTGTTAAAATTTTCCATCCAGCGAATGCTTTTGTAGTCTTATTTATAGGTATAAATAAGACTACAAAAGGTTGATGATAATTGTGTTTTATAAATTGTACTGCTATGCGTAACATATAAATGGCAAAAAAGATAATATGTGCTATACTATACGCATAATCTCTTTTGCAGGAACAGGAAATAGAAGTAATAACATACGTGGACCACGTGGAAGCAGATGGGCCAGCTGCAGGAGCGGGTATGCGAGAAGGGGACGTCATCTTATCCATCAATGGCACCGACGTCGAACGCGCTGATCATGCTAATATTGTCGGTGCCATTAACGCCTGTGATTCCCGTATGAGAATAGTGGTTATATTTGAAGACTGTGTACGTAAAGTTGAGTTGCATCTTAAATATATCAATATTCAACGTACTCTACAAGCGAAAATGCGGGAACTGGAGCAGCTTACTGTACGTGAACGACACGTCTTCGATGCGAATTGGAAAACCCACAGTCTGCCATCTCAAAAAAAGAAATCCTCACCATCAGAGATAATTTCAGATAGCGAAGAAAATAATATCACAGAAAATATTAGCCCAGGCTATTGCCGACCTACGTTATCTACTGAGAATGTTACTGCCGCTAAGCCACCTCAGCCTAATGTTTTTATGTATCAATATTTAGATCCAAGATACGGTGCATGTATTATACAGCCAAATTTACGGACAGGGGGATTCGTAATAACTGTAGGTTCACCGAGAAACAGACGTGACTGTCATCATTACATCCTCAAGACATCTACAGAATGTCACCGTGCTTCTGAAGTATATAAGCCGGCTAATGGAAAACATACGAAAACTCATAGAAACAGTCATAGCCATGGGTGTGCGCCATGTATGCCCGCTTATAACAATCAAGACGCAAATAGTCTTGAAGCCTACGACTTGGCTAGTCCATGTTGCGATCCACATTGTGTGCCTAACTCTAGGAAGAAGGTACGTCGTAAAAAAGAATGTTCAAAGGAGCATAAAAGAAAAGAAAAATGTCATCAGGTTGATAAGTCAACACAAAAACCGGACACTTTCTCACATGCTCACGTCAAAAAAGTTTGTAATGCTGGGCACTGCTCGAGTCGATATCGATATTTAACAACGGAATCAACACAAACGAGTCAGTGTAGTCTGCAGTCCTATGCGACGAGTAATGCTACAGTACCGTGTGATAACTCTGCGTCGAGTTACAGTACATCTTTAAGCAGTGATACTCTTTTTTGGGATAACGATCGCTCGGAAGCTAAGTCATCTCCAAAGATCCAATATCAAAACGCACATCAACATGTTAAGCCAAAATCATGGGATAATTTAACGACGAAAGCAATCGGAGGATATGGCTTCGGCTATGGTTATTTAGACACGGCTGTTAAAAACACAAATAGATCCAAAAGCCATGGTCGCAGCCACGGCGGCCGCAGCGCACAAACTCACCATGACTCCTATCAGCACCATACTCAAGAGAAACATTCCCACAGACAGAACGGCACACCGCATCACTATCCCGTCTACGGGAGAAGTCACAGCCACTGTCCCCCTACTAAGTCTACTGAGAGCCTGGTCGTAGTACCCAAGTATCAATTAGAGAGCAGCGGATCAGAAACAAGACTAGCTTGCGATTGCGATTCGATAGAGTACTATCGCCGCATAGGTCCCACTAAAAGTCCTGCAGAGACTCATTCCAATTATTATTCTCAGCGTTTCGTATATCCTACCCACTCTTATAAAAAGAAAGACGGGAATGTTAGTTCAGAAATAACTAGATTGTAATAGTTTAAAGAAAGGATTGCTCAAATTTCAAAAGAATTTTTCTACGTAAACAATGAAAACTTTTTTAACGCGGGTAACACACATAGCAGTAGTTCATTAGATAAATAAAATTACAATATACTTACATTTGGTGATATTAATATAGCGATGCACAATAAAAAGCAATATTTTTTCTCAAAATCAAACTATACATCGATAATAATTTACACTTGTGTAGGTACGTCATAGAATAATGTTTTAATATTTTGTAGGTAATTACCATTACCGTTCGGAGATCGATTGGAGTCAACGATTGTACGATACCTTTCGAAATCATTTTATCAGCTTTATACTCGTTGATTTATAGTTTTTAATAAAAAATAATTTATAAAATGATTTTTATTTAAAAATAGCTCTATTCTTTTTTCTTCTATATCACTAATTTAATTCTGTTTCCTCAATATAATTCAGTTAATATATAATATATTATTAATAGTCCTTAACCATATTAAAATTGCTGCAAGTAGTACGTAGTACTTTTTTATGCTATTGATTATTTAAGGCACACCATGTTTTTAATATATTCACACCACCTAATAAATGTACTATTCGAATGTATTTAGCAACGTTTAAATTTATAACTGTTGTATACTTTACTCTTCACCAAAAATCAGCAGACGCATTTAGTACACCTACCTCTATTTCGATTATAGGTATAGATACCTACATTTTTTTTATTATCTATTTGATTTTCAAATCTCCAAAATAGATTTGACATAGAAAATCTTACCAGCTTCAAAATTGGTAAATGGTAAATTCTAAAATTAATTATTTTAATTTTTTTGTTTGTGATGCAATAACCAAGTTTTATGGGATTTCTTAGGAGATCTCGCAGCCTAAATTTGCGAATCGAGTACACTCTTATCAGAGCCCGTCACTTCCTTATGCGCAAGTGTTGCGATTGAGTGCTATCACAACCGAAAGTGGGTGAGCTGTATATCTTTTGTTGAAAGTTCATCTTAGTTCGAGGGTCAGGTGGCGGGCGCTGGTCCAGTATTCCCGCAGAATTCGTTCGTCGTCCGCCGTCATGCGACACCCGCGCTCGCTCAGCCCGTCGTGGCTCATTATAACGATATTATTAACTTACCTTATATACACAACATCGCAATCTCAGGTAATACAAAATGTTAAGTGCTCCTTCTACTGCACCATGTATTTCATTGCAAATTTTCTATATTGTTTGTAGAATTTTCATGAATCAGTCAATCATTATTCAACAGTTTCCATTAAAATTTCAACAAATAATAATATCTTTAAGTCGTAAATGTGCATTTTTATAATCTTAGTGCAATATCGGTGCAATATAATTTCAGAGCCATTTAGTGTGCAGGAGACCGGACTCTCAGGATTGTCTTGTGTGGCTGATTGTTGAAAATAAAGAAAACAAAAAAACTGGTACATCGTTTAAAACCATTAGGAAGTATTGTGGATTAAGTAATTTACGACCTGTTGTGCATCATCACAGGAGATATGTTCAGGTAACACTTATCTAGGTCTACTTACGTATAAAAAAATATTAGACTAATGTTTAAAAAATTATACGCTTATATATTTTTATTCCTTTACATTATGCTACGCATACCCGGTGGCTGTGCGAAAATATAGAACTACAATGCATTGCGAAATCAAATATATCTCATTAAAAAACTTAAATGTGAAATAAGAACCAAGTTAAATGTTTAGTAGTGTCATTATTGACTTCATCGTCAGAAAATGGGAGATCTATATGGGTAGGCTCGTGTTCGTGTTTTCTGTGTTCTCTTTCTGTGTCTACAAAAAGTGAGAAATAGTCGATTATTATTATTACCCATTTATACCCAAATTAAAAGTAATGAATAGTTTGTACAAGTAAATAGAAGTAGGGTAGGATTGGGAATTGCCAGTCACTTATGAATAAATAATATTAAATCAGTATTACATACAGTAGATACCAGTAAAATTTGTATAAAAGAGTCTGGGTTCTATATAATTATAGACAATTTTGGGGGGAGGAGGGCAGTAGTTCTTACATTTTTTTTGTTTTTAAAATTATTTTTGGCTTGTTTTCTATAGTGTATAAATACCAAAACGCTCTAGGCTATTTCTCAATTTTTTTGTAATATAACTGCGGAGTGATTGTTATGTTGTTTAATAAAACCAAGAACCAATATTACCTATATTAATAAGAACAATAATTAGGACTACCGTTGTATAAATGGTTCTTTGTGTGTCAAAGTTATCCCTATTAAATGGGTACAAAATTTAAAAATTATGCACTTCTAGATCAAAGTAGGTATCATATTAATGCAAAAAAGGGATATAAATTACATCTTTGTTAATATGTAGTTGTTAATTATTATTCTAATCTGTATCTGTATAGTACATACACACAAAAAATATATACCAAATTAGTGAAAAAACATTTTCTATATCTACTAAAACTTTCGGGTAATACAAATATATTGGTTTTAATTATTCTTATACGAACCTGAAATTAAAATAAAAAAATATAAAAAGAATAATGTGAAAGTGTTTTCTGTGACTAGTGTGTGAAGTCATCCTAATGACATTTAGTAGGTACAATATATATTTTTCCCGCCATTTGATTTAAAGATAGCGAATTGAAACTAACATGGAACGAAAATATTAGAATTTGTAAAGCTAATTGTTGTTGTTCTTCCCCTCTTTTTTATTTATTATTATTTATACATACATACACTAAAGCGGCATTTCATTGTTTATTTTAGTTTAGCTAGACTGTACTGTTATTCATTAGATGTTTTTAATGTTTGTATGTCATTGGAAAATACTCATCAGAGGTATTTCACTATATCCTATAGTTAAGCTAGTCTGTTCATCAGATGTTCCAAATGTTATATAACTAAAATGCTCATTACGCTCAATAATTTTTGTTAAGATTGCATTTAATTATTTCTTATAGATTATCTGGACCACCACGGTTACTACATTAGGTGTGGAAGATTTCAAAATCAAATATAACCTAGATCCTGTTCAGACCTAACAGACCGACACAAAAAAATACTCAAATTTAAATTCAAAAAGTACTTCATAAGATACAAACATACAAACAGACGGACAAAAAGATAAAAAATCATGGCTTCATATTCTATTAGTTATTTTAAGCCTTAATTTTCGCAAATGTATTCAAAATAAAGACATTTTTTTTATTTTATTATAGCATCGAATTCATTTATTAATTGCTATCTTAACTATTTCTTAACGAACTTTGCTATGAACTGCACTTCTCGAATCGAAAGATCTCGATTACAATTATTTTTATCTAAGATATTCTTGATCAGTTTTATATTTAAAAAAAATTATATTCTAGAACCAATGACAAAGACCATTAAAGGCTTTACGACAAAATTACAGCCTAACAACTATATAAGGAAGTCTAATATTACTTAAAACATTAATTAAAAAATATATTTTTTTTATTTTAAATCAGCAATAAATACAATAAAATAAATTATTTTTGCTCATAATTATTATTTTAAATTCAATATTTTTTTGTATCTATAATGAAAATATACTACTAAGTTAAAATGTCAACTACTGGTGACACTATATAAAATAATATAATAGCAAATATAAAAATATTTTACAAACCAATTATGTAATCTCAATGTCCATGTTATAAATAACATTTCTATCTCTATATATAATACAACAGTAAAAATATTTTGTCGGTACATTTAATAATTTTGACTGAAATGGATATAAAGACACTTAAAAAGAATAATAGAAAGCAATTTTTTTTTTTATTTTCCTGTCCGTCTGTCTAATTGTATGGTCACATTTTTCTCTGAAAGTACTAAACCGATTTACTTAAAAGTTTCACTTCAATTTGCTTTGTTTTACCTCAACTTAACATTAAAAAATTGTTTCATCAAAATCAGTTCATTAAAAAAAGTTATCAGCATTCATATATTTGAATGACCCCAAGGCATTTAAAGTTTGCCTGCGAATGTTATATAGCAATCGCGCTAATAAGATTCCTGACCAAAGAATGACATTCGAAACGTCTTAGTTATTAATTCAACACAGAGATAAGGACCGATTTGGTCTTCAAAGAAATATTAAGTAAATACATAGATTCTTCGGTTCGTTCGTTCGTTTGAAATAAATCTATATAAAAATGCCTAAAACCACCCTTTCTACGTGTACTCTGTAATAACTACATATTTACTAATTGTACATTTAGCCAATAATATATGTAACCTATTTAAAAACTGTACAGAAGTTAATATGCAATCATTACAGTTATTTTACAAAGAATATTATGAATCCTTCCAATCAATAATTTAAGGCTGTTTCTGAAAGACTAAATTAAATTATTCACTGACATCATTTAACAGAGTTTTAAAATTATGATGAAACGTACAATACATAGGTAAAAAGAACGTTATGTTACAAAAATATATACATATAAGAAATAATTAGATTTATGTATATTTTTATAAATATCAAATATCAACATAGGTCGTATTTTTTAATTCAAAACAATCAAAAGTCCTTATAGAAATGACGATAATATAGTCAAAAAATAATTAAACATTACAGATTAAAGTAATAAAAATCATATTAGAAGTCATTTACTAGTTTTAAAATAATTCAAGTTGGAATGATCTGCTAGGAACTTAATGTTATGACACTCTGTTTCCATTAAAACACGTTCCGTTCTCGTTACCAGGACGATGAAATGAAAATTTTGAAAAATGTATTTCCTCGAGTGGGAATCGAACGTTTACAGTGGCACGTTTGTGCGACTTTTATAACTATTACTATTCTGCACCATGACTGACCTGATAATGAAATAAAGATAAATAAAATATAAATTTAAATTTTATAATATCTAACCTAAACAAAATAATGATAATGAATTGCCGAAATACAAATATATTTATGTTTAGGGTTATCTCAAAAATGTGTCAAATCAAACTCTCAGTCACATGTTGGAGTACTGACCTAATATTTAACACATACAAAAATATACTTACGTGACTTATGTGGTTTAATATTAATAATGATTATGATACCAAATTTCAAATTATACCATAGTCAAAAATATATTTGATATTTCTAAAATATAGATAAGAACCCAGAGTGAAAGCCTATCAAGAATATTTATATTTTATGATCATTTTCAACAAAGCAAATCTGCTTTGTTGAAAATGATCGTAAAATATTATTTACTCATGCTTATTCTTTTGATTAAAATCCGGCGGAAAGTGGAGAACGGAAGTATCTTAACAGGAAGAGAGTGTCTTAACATTAGGTACCTAGGTTCCCTTTGCCTACCGCAACTAATTAGTAAAGCAAATAATTCTATAAGCTATATTTTAAAAAGTTATACGATTTTTACTTGCAGATTCAAGAATTAGATAATATACCTTCAACTAAACGAATATTTTGCAAAATAATTACTAAAATGGGAGAAACAAATGATTGGCAAGAAGTTACAAACGTGTTAGAAACTGCAAAAAGAGTAAGAAGACAAGCTTATGCACCTCGAGGAAGATATAGAGGCCAAACACAATCGCAATATTTAGCAATAGATCGAGGTAACGGTAAAGATGAGGGCAAAGCTGAAGCTCATTCAGCCGCAGATTCGTCAAGAGCTGTCGTCAGTATGTAAAATTTTATAATTTGATATATTTATAAAGGTACTGGAAACCCCCGCGGCTACGCCCTTTTAAATTATACGAATATTTATTAAATATATTTTTTAAAATTATTTCAATAGGATAGAAAATATAAGCCTAAATAATCAAAATAAGCCGAAAAAGAACAACAAGTAGTCATATGTAAGTAGGGGAAATAAAATTCTTCAGCTTCACGCTGTTCCCCGCACAGCAGGCTAGGCAGAGAGAAGCTAATGCTATGACACTCCGTTCTCCACTTTCCGCCGATTTTTTCGAGGCATTACGTGTGAAGTGGTGGACCTCAACGCTGGGCTTTTATCGTTAATTCTTTAGTTTTTATATGTAGCATTTGAGTGATATTATTTTAGTATTGTAGAGGGATTTTAGTACTGGGTAAATTTTTATTACAATTTTTTTTATATATTAATTATAAAATTGCTAAGTACAGTAGTATTAAATTCTGTCAGCGTTTAAATTATATTTGAAATTAGCTGTATAAAAGATTTGAAACAAATGTCATTGTTTAATATTACATGGGCATAAATATGTTTAAATAGGTCAAAGTGGAAACCATGACCAGTTAAATATTAGGTCAAATGGAATAGACTAGTCACCGGCAATATTTTAATTTTACTATTTAAAAGTTGTATAGTTACGGTGTTAGGTAACAGAGTTTTTGTATGTTGGCTGGCATTTGTAGCAATATATACATCATTGATTTTTTTTAATATAGTTTGCTTAACATAGCTAATGGGGAAATTGGTGTAATCATCTACAGAGTGAGATGCTGCGACGGGTTTTGGCTGCAGCATCTGTAGCCTCATTTCCATATATCCTGACATGAGACTTCACCCTACGAAAGTGATACTACCGATGATATTTAACTTATTAAATTTAGAATGAATTGAATCTTGCTTCAAGTCCTGATAGAGAGTGTTAAGATGGATGTTGATTTTATTTGTTTCTTAATTGCCCACTGTATGGTCTTATTTATTACATACAACTCTGCTTGGAAAACTGAGCAACTGCTATGCAGATGATATTTCTTAAAGCAATGGCTTCCATCAAGACTGTATGCAACAAAAGTTGCGCCCACTCTGTCGTTACTGAGTTTGCTGCTATTTGTAAAATGTTTTACATGAGTCTTGGGTTCCAGACTGGTAATTTCTAAAATTGTTGTAGCTTTATGTATGATAATGTTAATACGATTAGCTGGGTGTAGTAGATTTGAAATAGTTATTACCTTTTCAAACTTTGTATCTTGAGGGAGGTTTGCATAAACTAAGTTATATTTGATAGAATTTATTTTAAGTACTTCTTTAATAATTTTCGTAAAAATTTTGAGGTGAAGTGGAACTACTAACGCGAGCGCGATTCCAGCCGAGGCGGAGAAAGTGGATACGAAAACCTCGTGTTATTCATATGGCGAATATACGCTGACATGAATTTTACGGACATGAATTTTATCTGGCCCTAATATAACTTTGACCATCTATACTACTATTTTATTTAAGACGTTATTAACTGTGATTTCTAAGTTATGTATATTTTTGTCGTGGACAATCAGGTCATCAGACCATCAATCAGGTATGGCTTGTAGGTGGTACCCTATGGTCAATGGTACCAAAAACTGACCCCTGCATACAGCCTCTGGTCATTTCTTCACTTGTCATGACATCTGCATAGTCGCCTACATAGACCTTTCTTTGTTGCATATAGTTACGGATTAAAATATATAGGTGCCTTGGACAGCCTATGATTTTTATTCTTTTGAAAAGTACTGGCCACCACTTTATATGCTCGAATTGTAGAGTATAATTGAAATTGTTAATTTGTATATGGTGGGTCAATATTTGTGCTATTGTTTTTTCTAGTAATTACCCGATTACGTTTATTAGTCCTATTGACCGGTAACCAAAAATCTCTGTAGTTGTTTTTGTTAGATTTTGGTAGAGCAAGTTTCCATTATTCTGGTAAATATTCAAGAGTAAAGCATCTGATAAAAACTTTTTTGATAATGATGATTACAAAACCGTCCACGTCGTCTGCCCGTTCGAGTCGGTCATACTGTGCGGCTCGGAGGCTAGCTCATTTTGAATCAGTGATATCTCCTTAAGTATTTATTAGAATAATGTATATAATTTTAATCTAGTTGAAATACTAAAGGTGACTATTATATTTATATTTATAAGCATAAATACCAAAATATTAAAAAAAATTAACAAAAATCCGATAAATTTAAATTAAATATACTAAAAGGATTCCTGTAGCTCAACCTTCAGGTTTAAATAAATACTATCGCAGGCTTTTACAATACATTTTTTTATAGAACAATATTTTTCTAAAACATTATTTTTATATTATGTCTCTTAAGGTTGAGCCAGCGCTCGTAAGAATTCAGGAAACCCATTTTGGGCAACTTTTTGTTAAAACAACAAAATTTCTTGTTGCTTAGCAACGGTTGCTTAGCGACGGTTGTTGTTAATTTGACAGAATAAATTGCTTGTCAAATTGAAATATAATTTAATATATTAGTATATATCGATAAATTACAATCATGAGAAAAATAAAGTAACCTATGTTCACCCCAAGACCCTCAAGTATAGCGGCTTAGCCCAGATTGCGCAAAAGACTGACAGACAGACAGACGTAGTTACTTTCTAATTTATCATATAGGTATGGATATTTACTTTATAATATTTTATAATTTAAAGGTGGAAACAGCGGCATGGGTCAAGCGCAAAGTCAATCTATATACGATCCTAACTGTGACGACTGTGGTGACAGAATAAACCATGAAATTGAAAATCTTAAGCGCCCTACGTCATTTAAACCTGGAGATTCTGTTTCGCCGGGACAAAATGGACTAATTCAATCACCCAACAGGGGTTTTAATCAAAATGGTCCGGATCACTACGGTGCATCGTCTTATATACCAACATTAGGAAGCACAGGCCCAATGTCGAAAGGAAATGAAAATGACATATTTGTACCACAGAATATGGGAGCACGGCAGCCAGGATCAAGTGGGGACGGTGATAGGCCAATCAGCAATACTCATGGTGGTTACGATCCTAACAAATTTCCTGGTACCAATGACTATCGACCAATTGCATCTCAAACAGGCAATGACTATAAACCAATAAGAGATAATTACGATCCTTCAGATACAATGAACAATAGAAATTTTGGGCCAAACGGATATCCAGCGGGATTCATACCCGGTGCTGATAGTAATGACAAACGATATTCACCAAATAGTAACATGGGACCTGAAGGTTATCGTAATCCAAATACAAGGTTAGGAAGTATAAGTGATGGTAAACTGGGGCCTTCTAAACTTGGTGGTTCAGATTTAGGTTTATATGGACCCCAAGGTGGAATCAATAACCATTTACCCGGCTATGGGACGAATAAATACAATGCTCAAATGCCAGGAAATATGCCATCTGGACCGGGAACTGACTTAAGTCAAGGTGGTGTTGGACCATTCGGAAACGGAATGCCAAGAGATTTAATAAATACAGGTAAGCCGACTACTTCTCATAATGGTTTTGGATATGCACCAGGATCACAGATTTCCGATCCAAATGTTGGTACAAGGCCTTATGGATCAGTAAATGAGTTGGGTAAACCAAATCCATCGAACTTAAATCAAAGAGAACCATATCCACAATCAGGAGTACCACATCCACAATCAGGAGTACCCTATCCACAATCAGGAGTACCCTATCCACAATCAGGAGTACCCTATCCACAATCAGGAGTACCCCATCCACAATCAGGAGTACCACAGTTTTCAACAGCATCAGGTCCTTATCCCGGACCTGGAGGTAGTAGTGTGTATTGTTGTGTAGTCCCAAATCCTGTTCAAAATGGGAATGTGTATCCAAATTATACACCTGGAGACGCAAATAATTTGGGACCAGAGACTACTGTGAGTCATCAATCGAGCAGACCTAGTGGGCAATATGGAGGAAACAATTATATACCAGATAATTACGGTAATTATGGACAATACAATCCAACCAACACGGGGCTTCAGTATGAACCTAAAAGAAATATTGGAACGACAGTACCACAAGGGAGTGTTTCTTCGCCTGGAGGTCAGTATGGAAGTGATGTACATCCATATGGACCAACTACTGGTGGAGGATCGTATCCACCTGGCCAAATAGATTCAAGAGGCACATTACATTCACCTAATCGACTATACAATTCCAATGCCCCGAGTGGATCAGTAGCACCTAATGGACAATATATTCCATTAGGTACAGGAAGTTCAAGTGGTTCTCCAATGTCAGGCGGACAATATGGACAAGGACAAAATCCAGGTACACCTATTGGAACTGGATTTCAATATGGAACAAATATTCCAGGTAGTAGCGGACAATCAACAGGGCCATATGGACCAAATAATGGAAGAGGTACTTCCAATAATGGAGTCAATTCTCCAGCTGAAACTGGGTTTCCTTATGGTCAAAGTATTTCTGGTAGTGGCGCAAGTCCTGGAGGTCAATATGGGCTAAATGTTCCTACAGGAACAGCACCACAATTTAGCCCTAGTTCTACCACCTCTGGAAAATATGGACCAGGTGTCATTGGACCTGGAGGGCAATATGATATAAACGGCCATAATGGGGGAGTTAGACCAATCGGTGTTGGAACCCAACATGGGCCGAGCATATCAGGTGTGCCACCAGGAAATGGTAACGTATACACACCGAGTGAAAATAAAGGGCCTGAGGGAAATATAGGAGATTATGGAACAAGTAATCTTGGTGGAAGGCCTGCTGGGCATTATGGATCAAGTAGTCCAATAGATTCTTTAGGGTCAAGAGGGCACTATGACCCAGGTGCTATAGGAGGACCTATTGGAAACATAGGTCAGTACAGCCCAGGTGGTTCAGTAGTGCCTGGTGGGCAATATAGACCAAATAATGTAGGAGTACCAACTGGAAACGTAGGAGAATATGGGCCAAGTGGACCAATTTCTACATCAGGACCAAGTGGAGAAAATCGACTAGGTGGAAGCGTAGGACAATATGATCCAGGAAATTCAGGAGGATCATTAAGGCCTGGCGGTCAATACGGTCCAAGTATACCCTTTGGTACTGATGGACAGAACGTGTTAGGCGGTTTCAGGAGTCCCGGAGGTGAAGGGAAATTCGGGCCAAGTGGTCCTAGTGGACCCAATAACCAATACGGCCAAGTAAGTCCTGGTAACTTAGGTGGCGTATATGGCCCAGGTGAAGCAGTAAAACCTTTTGAAAATACTGGACAATATGATCCGAGCAAATCATTCGGAGGAGCCCTACCCGGAGGACAACATCGTCCCACTGGACCCGCGGGAGCTATTGGAAATGTAGGTCAATATATTCCAGGAGCATCAGGTGACTCAGCGAGACCGAGTCGACCAGACCAACAATATGGTTTGAATAGTCCTGGTAGTTCTGCTGGCCCTGGAATTAATGGTCAATTTGGACCAAGTGGTGTCAGGACAAATCAATATGGACCAGGTGATTCAGACGGCTCGTCAGGACCTGGTGGGCCTTATGGATTAAATATTGGAAACCAGCAAGGAGGAGGACAACTCGGACCTGGTGCTGCTAAAGAAGGTTTTATGCCCGGAGGAAAATTCACTCCCGGTAGAGTTGACCTACCTTACGGATACAATAACAATGAAGTAAGAATTTTCAATTTTAAATAATAATTAAGCTTCTTAATTACATTGGCATCTTCTAATACAGTTAATTTTACAGGGTCCAGGCGGACAATCAGTCGGTGACTATAATGGTTAGTATAAATTAGTACTTATACATTTATGAAAATATTCGTATACGTACACCAACGTTTTTTTTTGCGACTTCAATCTACCATATTTTTTTATTTTTATAATCGTACGTTATTTTTTATATTTAGATATTATTTTACATATTAAATATGATTCTCATTATATAATGATATTTATGTAGATTTAAAAAATATTGTCTAATTTAGGTGTTCCCCAAAATTATGTTGACCCCAATTCAATAAACGCTGACGGAGATGATTCAGCAGCTGAAGCTAGTGTGGCTCAAAATATAAATGGTACTACAGCAAGCGCTTCATCTAAAGGAGGTAATGATAAAGGTCGAGCTCAAACCAACGTACAAGGCACATATACTGGAGGTGGATCATTCCAAGCCCAAGCTCAAATTACTGGGGAAAATAAAGAAGCTCTAAGTGAAGTAAGTGGTGGAAAAAAAGGTGCATCCAGTTCGGCTTCGGGAAGTGGTAGGAATAATAAATCACAAGCTAATGTCCAACTGGGTTCGGAGACAGGTTCAGTTCAAACTCAATCTCAAAGTAATGGTGTAATGCATTCATCAAACTCTCAAGTTCAAGGTAGTGTCAAAGGTGGTATGGCAGATGCACAAGCAAGAGGGCCCGGAAGCACATCATCTCAAGCTCAAATAGGATTCACTCCTTACAAAGATGCAGAAAAAACTACTCATGATCTTCAAAAAATTCCGTTTATGGGAGGTGGAATGGCATCTGCACAATCAAGTGGTCGCACTGGTCAATCACAATCACAGCTTCATGGAACCTTTAAATATGGTATATCATACAGCGGAGCAGCACAATCTGGAGCCAGTTTGGATAAAGATGCCGTATTTCCAAATAGACTCTCCTTTGAAAAAATAAATGTTTTTGATGAAAAAGAGAAAAATATAGACGTTGATAAGATAAACATGGACGTCACTGAGGTACCGGATAACAAAAATACTGAGGTATCTTCTGTAACAGATATACCCTCTCCACCAGCAATATCTCAATCACCAGCACCTGACATATCTAATAATAAAGAGAGCGGTCAATCAACTGCAACAGAAAATAATTTATATGAGTCAATGAAGAATTCTGAAAGCAGGTATACCGGACACACACACTTAGATCATCATCAGTCAGAACCTTCCAACAAAACTGCCTTAAGCAGTCCTACACTATCAAGTAACAGAAGATCATTTCAAACAAATTTTCCAACAATTCCAGAGTATGAATTTACTACTGACAGAGACGATACACAGCCCGAATACGATACTGATGTCGGCTATGATGGTGACGGCAACGGCAACGAGGCAAATGATGTGGAGCAAACTGAATACTCTAATTACGATGAGTATACAAAAGACCCACCGACACATCAATATATTCAGAGTCCAAATAGAAAAGGAATTGATCTACAACAAACTACTGGTGGTAATACTCAGCATATTGTATTGGGATCACTAAAAAATCATAATGCTGAAATAATTCAAAAAGATTCGGGAAAGCCTGATGAAAGTAAAGTATATCAACCAGGGGAGCGCGTCCCCGGGACCGGTGGATATACTATACCCATTGGCTTTACTGGGAGTGTTAAGTCTGTAGCATCTAAAGATAATACATATGTAATAGGTTCCAAAGAGTCCCCATCACAGGCACAAACGGTTACTTTAACACCAGGAACAGGCAAAGTGCGATACACTCAGCCCTCGTCTTATGGAAGGTATGTAAAGGCAAAAAATCTCCGATCCCTACAAAGTCCTAGGGAGGACGACAATAAATACGTATCAGTTTCTAAATCGGTAACTCGCGCGCTCGATAGTGACAATAACATTCGTAAGCAATACTCGCATACATATTACACTAAATCGTCTTCCTGTGGATATTTTACCTTCACGTGCACTATGGTGAGTAGTGCAGAGGGAAGGAAAAAAGTTTGCAAGCCTAAAATGCCCACTAACCCAGATGGGACGCCAATTCGTTGTTAAATCTCTGGATATATATTAAATGTTACTTTCCTTAGTAATTACTACACAGAGCGATTAATATAGTATTTAAAGTAGATAAGTTCTAACTAATTTAGTATTTGTAAAACATTTAGAGCTTTAAGCAATACATTCAGTCGTAATTTGTATTAACATTGTTTAAGTAAATACATATATAGGTATTATCCATACACGAGTTATTTGTACTTATAATTTTGTCAAGAAATATCTTAAGACTCTCGAGTTAATAAGAAAAATTAAATACTGAATTAATAAAAAATATATATGCAAAATGATTGGTAGATATATAAACAAACGGATGTAGGTGCTAGAGGTTATTACCGATAATTTTTACCGTTTCCGGGATATTGGCCATTTAAAAAAAATTCTATATATCTAAAAAAGTGCACATTAAAAGTAATCGAAAAAAATATCAAGATTTTTTCACCGACTATATTATTAAAAATAAATTAGGTATCTATTATATCGGAGAATACAAATACTAATATAAATATATTAGTATTTGTATTCTCCGATATAATAGATACCTAATTTATTATGTCACGTGAAGCCGCCTTAATATTGTACTTTCAGTTAGAAAATCGTAAACATTTTTTTAAAAAACACGTTATATTTTAAAAATTTGTTATTTTCTTTAAAAAATATCCTAACTTCGATTAATACCAAATAAATGTTACTATCTACATTTTTTAAAGATATAACGTGATTTTCCTTCGCTCAAGACGACGTACTAGAAGCATGTGTAATATTCCTTTAAATTTATCTATAATCTAAATTACTGTTTTCTTTCACTTATTTTTTATGGTTAATACACGCAGAATATTTTATTTGCATTTGCGAGCATTTTATTTTATGTTTATATTTTCTCCAGACAATTATGTCGGAAACAGTAAAAGTTTTAGAGTATACTATATTGGATAAACATAATTGAAAATAACCTCCTCTATTATCTGTATCAGCTTGTTGTGCCCTATAATGAGATAAATAAAATATTTTGTAAATTTAATATTTTTTGATCTTTCATATAATTATAGAAAATGCTTATATTTTTTTAACATGCTTTTGTATAAAAGTACAAAAACTGTATTGTTTCTTACCTTCTCGATATTACTTTAAATAATAATTCATACTTCATTTCATGGACCATTAGAAATGTACCATACATAACAAATGGGCCACTAGTACCTAGTTAATAAAAAATAACTAATTATACAAAACGTAGTTTATTTTGTTCTTATTAAAATGCGACTGCGCTCCTTTTAAGTGAGCACAATATAGGGTAAAATATTTCAAAGCCATACTTAAAAAAAGAAAAATATTTTTTTAAGATTTTTGTTTTCATTTCATGATTTTTATCCTTCTGTATTACGTGTGATACAGTTACCAATTACATCTGCTACTGCAAAAAATACTATTAAACTAATTTTCATACTCAAAAAAAATACACCGGAACGAGTAAGGGATATCTAAGGGATGGAACCAGTTCTATTTAATGCAATTACCTATTTTCAAATATAATCCTAAACAACGTTAAACTTTACCGCCACTATCTGCCCCACTGGTTTCCAACCAGTGGTCCGTAGAAGCTTAAATATAGGGCGAGGCGAAGGTTTTGTTTCAATATCACCGTTAATTTTTATTATATCTACATTCATAGTGGTCCATGGTACCAAGAATGATATAAAAGTGGTCCTTGATTAAGAAAAAATTGGGTGTTGTCGTCGATAAATTAGTAGATACCTGTGTGCGTCATTCTTAACAAATGGCGTTTTATTTTGCAACAATTTTATTATTTATTTTATTTGAAAAAAAAACCTTTTATTCTTGGTAAAATTTCTTTAATTTTAATTTTATTATGCTTTTATAAAGTAGTTAAAACTGTACTTTCATTGAAATTGGATAAAATATATTGTAAAATGCGCTATTCTAAAAAACATACACGAGCGTATTAAATTGATGCTTACTCAGTATTATTTGCAAGAGCAAAAACCAAATACTAAACTAAAGACAAGTAAATAATCATAGAAAAATAAAACAATTTAGAATTAATACAATTTATTGATATAATTTAAGTACATTTATATATTGTTCAAATATGTAATCATCACATCGACATGAGAATAGTGACACAAAAGATAATTTTGAGTGCCTTTTTATCATTAAGATTCCTCTTTCGCAAAATCTCTTAACTTTCTAATTAAATAGTGGCTCTCTAATTAACGTTTTATTTGTGTAATACAATACATTTAAGGAACGCGTAAAATGAGTCTTTCTTTGATATATTTTTTTTAAATTACATAATACAATAAATATATGTATGTTTATACAAAAAACACAGATATATCGTAACTAATCAATATATCGTAGAGACAAAAGAACAAAATGTAAAGAGAATAAAATTTTAGACAAAATGTTACAATTATGCAATTACTGCATACAAGATAAAAAAAATACAAAGATGAACTTCACATTCAACTTACTTTGTGTATAATATTAATTTTCATCGTTCAATATTTTTCTACTAAAAAATAATTATCAAAGAGGTGAAAGGAATGTTGCACATGTGTAAATAAGAGAAGTATATTTATTATCACCTATGAACACGAACAGATTCCAACAGAACACATTGATTGGATTATTTTGCAAGTGACCTTCACTAATAACTACAAAACGAATTCTGAAAAGTAAACATTGTATATGAAAAGATCGTACAGCGCGCATCCACTGTGAACGCGATACGTGCCCTATATTTTAGTCGATCTATTAATACTATAAACAATTTAGATATAACGCGGTTCTCATTTAAATTTTCTATTCAGATCGTGTCTGTAGGTAAATATAGTGTTACATCGTCATCTGACACAGTGTAACAATAAACCTTCGCTCTCTCAATATTGCCACAATACACGTTCAACACTCTTATATTATATCTATTTATTTATTTTTTGAATTCTATAAGACATTTGCTCAACAATAAATCTCACGTAAACTATATTATAAGAAGATTAAAGTTAAAAAATATTTTTTTTTACTATGTGGAAGCTTTAATTTCTTTAATAACAGTAAACATACAACTATAATTAATATCTCTGAGCACGGTTTAATGCTACAACGTGTGAGATGACACAATACATTGTAGATCATGTTTACACACTAACGTTAAGCTCTACTCGCCAAGTCAATAGATTGGAATATTGTAATATGTTCTTATGTAAGTACTTATCTAATAAAACCTATCTACATATAATCGTTTGCTTGTTTCTTCATAAAGTACTTTGGGCTAAGGATGTGAAACTGATATTAAGTGGCTATTTTTCACATTATACCAGTATTCTTCGTTTTAGTGTAGTATATTAATACTATAGAAAATGAAGAATACAGATATATTTTAGTTACATTTAATAAATCTTAACATTTATTTATAAAAATACGTCATTTAAAGCATAACAATACTGGTAAGCAATAACACCAATATAAATGTGCGCACACGCAAGACATAATAATCATAATAGATCATATAAAAAAAATCCCAAAAAAAAAATCACGCATCCTACAATCGTTCAAAACAGAGATTCAGTTCACTATATATTCACTTAATATATGCTAAAATAAACTCATATCAATATTACAGTTCATCAAGTGGCAGTATTTGAATTCTATGGAAAAAAACCGTAACGCATCTAAATCAAACAAACATACAGCTATATAAAACAGAATAACGCGTTCAGTGAATAACTTTTAACACACTAAGCAACATTAAAAAAAATCAGTCTAATCACGGAATGTATAGATTGGATTATTAAAATTAAACTAACTTAAGTTTTTTAAATAGCAGTTAGTAAGCGAAAAGTATTTTCTTTTTGTTTTAATGAGTACTCTTCTCCGTTCATAGATACTAACAATTATGGAAATTAATTAGTCACAATAAGTTCATGGAAAAGTACTACTTTCTATGGAGCTAGAGACAAAAGTGGCAGCTTAAATTGAACGGAACCAGATATATTTTAGAATTATACGTAAATTATATATAAAAGTTAAATATGTATATTAAGTCAAATTTGTGCTATGTAAAATTTACCTCATTCCATTAATAAATACAGTTGTACCTTTAATGCCAGATCTAACAATGCGGATTAATAAGCGGGTGACTGGGTGGTTGTTTGTTTTGCTAAGCTAAAATAAATTATAAATAATAAATTAATATCCTAATCTAGTAAAACAGTAAGTACCTGTACAACTTGGTGGGCATCCAGGCTAACTTTTTACTGTCAAAATAAGTTCCAGTGAAACAAATTAAATTATCAAATTAGAGAGTAACTTAAAATGAACTACACTGCTAAAATACTCTAATATTTCTAAAATGGCAATCATGTTTCCTCATTTTACTTAATTACTAAAAATAAAAAAAAACAATCACAAAATCACTGAGAAAACACTGAGTTTTGTTGTTTGTTAACCTTTTTATAGAACGAATTTACGATCGTCAAATCAGAATCAATCGTAAAACGTTTTAAATTACTTTACTTGAAATAGATTATCGAAGATATTTTGTTATATCAAAATGATATAAATAAAAACAGGTTGAGGTCCTCGTGGCGCTACGGCACAACGTTTGACTGTGAACGTGACAATTATGGAGTCGTTTCCGACTTTTTTCCCAATGAATTATTTTCATTTCCTTGCTCTGGTGAGGAGACAAAACGCTGCATTGAGTTCCGCTACTCAACAAGCAATGTCTCGAAAATTGGTAACACGAGTGTCCCTCCACTAGGTGAATTCGTCCCTTCAGCTTACCCGGCTATAAGCGGGATACTAAACAGACAAATTTTAAAATAGAATCACATCTTTACACAAGAATTAAACATGCAACTGACTTTTATGATTCGGGTAGACAATTGATGTATAAACTATTTATATTGTAAAATTAGTTTAACATTTTTTTAACATTCGTATTCAAAATTAATATAGTTAATGTAGTTTTCATGACATAAAACTTTGTCACGAATAATAAATTAATACTATATTTCTAATACTTTTCATTTACCAAAACAGGCGCAATGGAGTGTTGGCACAATTCACAAAACTAATTTGAAGAGACTACGAGTTACACAAAAAAAATAAAATAAAATATATCTCACAAATTTGTAGACAGCATGCGGAGTTGTGTTCCGGCACAACACACAATGCCGCCAAATAGGCGGAAAGAAATTGTATCAATAGATACAAGTGCAACAATATGTACGTACAGTTACATAAACATATAGTGACCACTTACAAAACACGACACAGATGTAAAACACATGCAAAAACTCCAAAATTATAAAATAATCACAACACGCGCCACAATGACCGGCGACGCATAAACCATATTGAGATCAACATAAAGTAAGTACATTAAGTGTTAAATCATTTTGAGATTCTTAAAATACTGATGAGCAGAGGAACTTGGGTTTTCGAGATGGCCTCTGAATATTCATATTAGATTAAATACTAGAGAGATGGACGATTACAAAATCTAAAAAATACTCCACTAGAATATATTATATATAAATATCTAAAACTTCCCTATACACTTTAATTAGATAAGATTAATAGAATGATATCCCTTTATATTATTGCTTCGTGTAACTTTATCAATTGAGTATACTACGTTAGTAACCGTCCAAATCTATTGAATGCTTTAATGAACATACCAATATTAAACAGACTACTACAATAATGGACATATAATGATATATATATATATATATATATATATATATATATATATATATATATATAATATATATACTCATATTTTCAATTTCGGAATTAACTGCATATTTTGATAATGTAATAATTTTATATAATTTACTATAATATAGTATGTGTATTTCATATCAAGTAAAGTTCAAAAGTTTATTGAATAATATAAAAATATAACTAATATTAGCATATAAATATTGGTTATATTTTTACATGATTTCTCAAACAGTATGTTTACAGACACTTCTCACTACTGTTAACCGGACAGTTGTAAAGGATTATGTTTATAAATAGTTTCACTTTGAACATTATAATATATTAATGGAGAATAAGTTTTCATATCTTTTATAAACAGTGACAAAATAATATACTCCCAATATACCCTGAAAGAGAAATCTACAAACTCGCCATATTTTCTATAAACTTTGATTAAAATTTTAAAACTGTATTATATTTAATGAATGCTACGCGTTAATATATAATCATAATGAAGTATAAAATACTCTAAATAATTTATGACAATGAATTGAATTGTATGTACTTCAAGTTTGAAAAATATATTCATTTATGTGGAATAATTATTATTTTGAAAACTTTCTCACGACGAATACCTCCCACAGGAGATTTAACAACCGCCTTAACTTGGGCAGTCGTTATTACAGTAAGATAATATTTACTATATGAGATAATAATATAATTGATATACATCCATTTTAACATTTTTAATTTCCTGAACATGTAGTTCTTAATTTTTTGTACTCGTTTTAGATGCTTCTCGTGTGTAAAATATAAAATGAGTATTTAGATATAGTTATTTAACAAATATAACAGTTATACTATATTAGTTTTAAAATTACTATCTTAGGATTTTATCCTTTTCATTTTAAATAATGACATTTTCACCATTTAGTCTATTCATTAGGCAAAATTTATCAAATTGAAACAGCTTAAAGTTTGTCGCAGTATTATGATAACTATCAAATGATTATTCCTCATGGAGAACTTACAAATTAATTTGTAAATTGTATAAACTTCAGAAAGCGACTAGTTACAATATTTAGAATATCATCACCACACAAAAAGTGCCTTAAGTGGTTTGAAATTATTAAAATTAGTTATAATTATTTTTTAATTTAAAAATATGATCTTAAATTGTTAAGCTTTTTAAAAAATAAAATATAATGCAGAAAGTTGTGAAATTAGTAATTAAACATATTAACGCACTTTTTAAATGATCTCGATAAAAAAAGTTTCTGGAGTATGTACATACCTTGTTTCAAAGAAACTATGTATTATACATTTAAAATCGCAAAAAAAATATTGGAAGTCTCAATAAATAGTGTTCGTAAATCCAACAATGTACATTGGGTTTCGACAAAAAAGTAAATAAAATACACTTTGCTTAAGAACAGGTCCCTTAAGTGGCTCCTCGAAGGCGTTTTAGCCTCTCCTTCTCGAGGTGGTCTACTGGCGGTTCTCGCTCGAAAGATGCCAATTCTAATCCTAAAATAAAATCAAGTCATATTTTTAAACAATATATATTATATAGTTTGTAGGGGAGAAAGGTCCTTTCCCAGTTTATTATCCGGACAAGACACAGTGTGGGGTTGTGCTACAAAAACGGAATGTTCTAGCTTATCTCTAACTTCCTTGTCTTACTTAACATGGGAAAAATAATTAGGTTAATGCTGTTTAAAAAGGTATATTAAATCAAAAGAGCCGCCTAACTTGAACTTATTGCCGACACTTTACTCGTTAGTACCTTCATAATCTTTTAGCTAAACTAGCTACAACATGCTGACAAAATTTTATTGACTCAATATTTTAATATTAATCTACAATTGTATAGTGTTTATAAAATAGCCTATTTTTAATACAAAAATAAATAGATTTTTTTACTACTTTAATTTATATCTCTTTCATATTTATATAAATCATATCAATCAATGTTTGAAAATCTTGCAAATATATTCCATAAATTTTTTACAGAAAGGATACGATATAAAAATAAATTATATATAGAAAATATTATTCTGAATGTAGACGGAAACAAACCTTGTTCAGTAAGCGTCGGGCGGTCGCACAGGAATCGCCACGCTGGCAGGTGCAGGTGAGGCGCGGCCGGGGCGGGGGAGGGGGCGCCGGGGGCCGGCGGTGCGGGAGACGCGGGCGGCGCGATGGGGGGACAGGGACCCTCGCCAAGCAGCCGCCTCGCCGCCAGCTGAGCGCTCACGTGACGACCCAGTAGAGAACATTTTTCGAAGTTCACTCGGTTGCCTGGTAATCTGAAATATGTAAATAAACTCATTACAATCAAGTAACATTACAACAGTAACTTTGACAGATACGACAGTGCGTTTGTTTTATTAGTGCTCTCATAATACTTTCAACCATAGACATTCACATAAACTTTTTGAAATACATCAGCATAAGAGAAAATCTGAATTTTGTAGTCTGTCATAATTACCTTCATCAAATAGGTAAACAAAGAACTATTTATAAAAACTTAGTCATAATTATTCTTCTCATTAATCTAGGTAACTTTTATTTATTTATTAATCTAAGTTCATATTTTCATTAAATAATGGATGTAACTGACGAAATAAAACAATCATCCCGCAGTTTTATATTACAAAAAAATTGACAATCAATCTAGTCTAGAGCGTATATATTTTTAATCAGCATAAAAAATACTTAAAACACGTTTAATAGAAAATTTTTATGCAAATTAAATAGATAACAAGCCAAAATATTAATTGTCTAGTATCCACCAACCATTTAGCAGTCAAGTGCGCTAACCAAATAACAATGGGTACACAGTCAGTCCTTGTAGTTCTCCTTAAATAGTTGTAACGCAATTAAAAATTTAAATTACCTCAATATTTGCATCGAAATAATAATGTAGTGCCCAGTTTCCTTTTTTTATTTGCTGCTGTGTGTCACAACAAATTATTTATTTTGCTTTAATATTATTTAATAAAATATATCATAGTAATTATATCGGTTCACTTTAAATTTATAAACATAATTTAAGACAATACAGAAAATTTCCAAGAAATGTCCAAGAAGCTCTGGTTGGAGTCACGCTAAGGAGTTACAAAAAAAAACTATAACTAATTTTCTACCATTAGTGTGGAACATTTAAACGTTAACAATAAAGACAATTTCATTTACTTAGTGGGTGATCCTTGATTCGCAAAGTGTAGATCCCTACATGTGACAGAGAGCAGGGGCACCGCCGTCTCCGTGGGCGCCGCTGCCAGCGCGGCGCGGTATCTAAAATAATATATATACAAAATGATATAATAAATAAAATGAAATATAAATTTCCGAACTGGAATAATATTTCGGAATGTATGTTTTTGTAATGGTGTTTCTTTTACCACTTAGGGCATTGGAAATGGAGTGTCGTAACACAACATTTTCTGCTTGATTCCCACTTTACTTAAGTTTAACGCAAGAAATAAATATAATGCACTATAATATATTCCAATAGTTCTGTTATAAGAGTTTATTTGAATCGTTAATACAGAAAGATTTTTTTTTTTTTTCAAGAAAACATCAATACGCAACAATTATTACATTTTACACGAATTACTATGGAGTTACGTTTTATTTAATGTACATATTGATATTAATTCCGGATGAACATTGCCGATTAGTTTCTATATGATTCAACTGTTCAATACATTATTACCTAGCGTGGTTTCCACCAGGTTCTACACAAAGCTCCAACTGTCTCAACTGCTGACCGCACACTGCATTAGTGCGACTCCACTGGAACAAAACGTCATCTACATATGTATTAAAAATTATTACATTACTTTGAAATATAACTATTGCTGTTTAAAGCTAAAAAAATAAACGACATTTTTTTAATTTTAACTTTTTTCAATTTCAATAAGCTCACCGTTTTTTTGAGACGTGTTATCGGCGACATATTTAGAGCGCTTATAATGGCCATTAAAGAATTGAAATTGCCAAGATTGAAGCACTCCCGCGCCGTCATCACCCATTGCTCCATTATTCGCGCCCGGTATTTGCTCTTCGCAGCCTAATATGTTTAAAATATTATTAAAACATTATTTCAAATACATTCAAGTAAAGTATTATTAAATGATAAGATTTTTGGCACTCAACTGGTTGGTTATATATAAAAATAGTCAGTTGAATGCCGAAAATTATAGTTAGCCATTCAACACGCAATGCCTCCAAAATTCGGCAAAAAGTGGGGAACGGAGTGTCTTAGTACTAGGTTCCCTCTGCCTACCATGCTGTGTGCGGGATATAGCGTGTAACTGATAAAAAAAATAAACTGGCTATGTTTGGCAATTGGCAGAAAAGTAGTGAATAGTTCAATAACGATACAATATAAGTATTCATAGCTTTGTTAACGAGGCAAGGGCCACTTAACAGCCAATACCTTTTGAATTCGGCGGAAAGGGACTCCCTGGAAAGGCGAATACGGAATTGTCCTAATGGGAACGAACTGTCGGAACACTAGGTTCCCAGGTTAACTCAACCTACCCCGCTATATGCAGAATACAGCGTGAAGCTAAAAATAAAACGAATATTCATATAATATTAAACATAAAATACCTTCAAGATGTCAGAAGCAACCAAATAACTTAGTCTATTGAACCAATCAGCGTACGCCTCCAAGTTCTTAGTGCTCTTAGTCTCGACATGATGTAGACTAATGTTTTTCCCCGACGTCGACTGCCCTGGCTGGGACGGTGCAAATGTTTGAACGAACTCCTCGGGCCCGACGAAGGCAAGCCTGTGCAGCTCCACTATGGTCAGTTGGTTCGCCAATTCAACCGGTGTTAAGTTTAGCGATAGTATGTCCCCCTGTGCGTAATAATATTATATAATAATAGTATAAGGCCAATACTTTTTTGTTTAAAAGTTCTAACAAGCGTATATGGATTTTCGTCGTAGTTTGATGCCAACGAAGGGCTTAGTAATAGCAGGCACTTTCGTTCAAATTTTTGAAATCTTCTATAAAAATATATTTTTCTTTCCCAAGTGTGAATAACTTTAAAAATGTTAAAAATATTATATATCAATATTGCAATATGTAAAATTTAATGAACATACATGAGAGGTAATGTTTAAAAACATGATTTTTCTTTACCTACAGGGAGAAGATGTGTGAAGCTAGGTACTAAATTTTACTTTAGTAAGGAAAATATTTAGAAACGTAAAAAAGCTAAAATAAATTCATTAAAATAAAATAAGTTTTCTTTATTAAGAAATACTCACCAATGGTAGCTGGTCAACAGATGACACTTGAGGCACCTCCACCAGTGACTCTTCATACTGCTCTAACGCTGTCAACTTGTCCAATAGCCTCTCCAGCATACTGGACACGTCAGATCTGATGGACGACATGTGCTCAGCTGCACATCTGTTATAAAAAGTTTTTTTTTTTATATAAATTATATATATACGAAGTAAGAGTACAAATTTATCTTAGTAGGTATTCATTATTGTGAGCGTTATCATGAAGCCAAACTAAATAAAAAACAAAAAAAATAATAATACAAGAAGAAAATATTATAAAACCATTAATCGTAAAATAATTTTACGTTACGTTAAAAAGCGCATCTAAAGTTTTTAAACTAATAAAATTCAAAAATTATACTTTTAGTATAACACCAGTTATGTTGATTCAGATCATTGATTTAGACTGGTATAAATAAAAAAATAATTGGATTTATTACGTGTACGCTGAAATCAATATTGATCGCGTATTACCAGAATAACGGGAATACATACTTTATGATATCTGATGGTTCGTGAAACACGCGATATCGTATGTAGTACCGTGTAGTAATGGTAGGTATAAACTACACGGTTTTTATAATAACAGTAACTTGTAGATCGATTCAAAACTACAAATTATATCATTTCGATTACTAATATGCATATTTTCAAATGAAACGACATTTCTATTATATGCATTCTCACAATTGATTATTTTTCTTAAACTAGGACGCGCCATAACTAAAACTTGCTTATAGATGATAAACAGTGTGTTTGACTATTCAGCTCAATTTTATGTATTTTGATACGTAGGTATGTACGTTACTGGAGCACACGATAAAGATTTGCTGATCTATATGAGAACATGAATAAGTAAAACAATATACATATATGTAAATATTTTAAAGAATCTAAAAGCAAATATCAAAATACAAATTTACTATTCAACAAATGCTGGATTCGAATAGACACTTGACACACAAAGCGACCTACTTAATTACCACTGTAGAAGTTTAAATTAGACTGTCATACAAAGTTTAATATTAGGTTTAAAATCGTGAACCTACTTTCATATACTAGTAACTGTATCTAGCGACTTAATTGGCATTCTTACCTCTGTGTAATACTCCTGACAAGTGCCATGACTCTATCGTCGCGAAAATCATATGGGAACATCGAGGTCCACTGGTTTAGAACCCGCACTAACGACACCATATCCGTAACTTCCTTGTCCAGTAACTCCTTCATTTCCCCTTTACCCTAAAAATAGATGAGTATTAATTTTATGTACTAAAGAAATTAGTATTACTCATCAAGTCTGTCAACAACATGACAACACTCATCAGACAAATGACAGTAGAGAAGCGTGAATTGTATTTACATATTAAAATTTGTTCAGCTGTTGTTAGTTATTGAATTAAAATATTAAATTAGATCAAATCAGCTTCACACTATATTCAGCACACAGCAGGTTAAGTAGAGGGAACCTAGTGTTAAGACACAATTCGTTTCCAACTTTCCGCCGAATTCTGAACGCACTGTGCGTTAAGTGCTACGAAATGGAAATATAAATTTAAATAAATATTTTATCTCCTCGAGTCGATCGAACCCACAACAGTCACAGTTTATAGAAAACCAACCTATCGCTATCTGGATGCTACTTCGCAACAAACAAAACAGGCAAACTTCGCGACACTGCTCCTCTGAAAGTCCAGTATCTTATTCGCGAATAATTGTTAACTTGCACTTAAATTTTTACTCAAAAAACCACTATATCAGTCAGTTCTTTTTGCGATTCAAGTATAATAGAATTTAATTGAAATATATATTGTCAGCTATTTTCATTATTCTATTTCTATAGCTACTTCAAGAACTATATCTATTTAGAACTGCCTGCTGTATTAACAATATTTCTTATATTATTTTCGAATAGAATCATTTTGTATATTTTCTTTAAATATTTTCAGTTTTAAACGTTATATTTTTATATAATATTTTTGGTAATAAACTTAACAATAAATATATATTTACTGGACATATATATATTGTTCCTATAGCAAGTGCCTAGGAAAATAATATTTCTTTTAGAGCTCACTGGAAAAATTATAACTTTATAAGTTCCTATTTTAATTAAATGGAATAATTGAAAGTGGTCAGTCGTGGTACAGGAGCACAAATATGTGACTGTAAACGCGAGTGGTTGTAGGTTCGATCCCCAGCAAAGAAATGAGACTAAACTAAAAAAAAAACTTACTAAACTAAACTAAATAAATAAAAAAAAACTAACTAAACTAAACTAAATAAATTTAGTTTAGTTTAGTCTCATTCCTTTGCTCTGGTGTCTAGCGTGCCAATACAACGTGAAGCTGATATTAAAAATTGCATTCATAATAAAAAAAATACTATTTAATTAGTTAATAAAATAGCAAGAAACAAAAACGAAGAATCTATCCATCGTATATACCATCAGAATTAAAGAGAAATGAAATATCGCAATTTTTTAATTTACTTTATAATTTTTTCTCTAATAGTTATTAATTACTTACTATATTAACTTTTTCTAATGGCACTATTTGCATAACAAAAAAAATATTTAACTTTATCAAATTAAATTAAATCAGCTTAACGCTGTATCCCCCCGCTCACAGCAGAGTAGACAGCCGACACTTCGTTCCCCAATTTCCGCCAAGTTCTGGAAGCTTGAGGCATGTTCAGTGGCAGAACTTAGCGCCGCGCTTTGCCTCGACACCAGAGCGAGGAAATGAAAATAAATAAATATTTCACTTCCTCGAGTGCGGGTCGAACCCACAACCAGTCGATTATACAGTCACACTTTATGAAGGTACTAGAAATTCGAGTTGGAGTAGAAAATCCAAGTTAAAGCTAAAAATGAAGCAATCCACAGCCAGTAGATTATATTAGCCATTAGACCGGATAGCCTTTAAAGCGTGTTCCTTTACATAATCTAGTAGAGCAATGTCTGAGATATAACGAAGTCAATCAAAGTATGTCGCGATATTCTCGAACGACCTACTTTAGAAAAGCATTCCCTAGTAAACTATACAGAGTGTATAGACTCCTGATCCTAGTTTGCGAACTCGATTCAGAGATCTCAGTTAATCTCATTTATTCTCAACTGAAATGTAATATTCTAGGAAAATGTCGCAACTTATACCGTCGCTTCTTTTCTCATTTAATTTCTTTAATGATTATAAGAAAATGGTAAAAAGGCAGTGTTAAGTTTCAGTTATACCGCTATATATAAATATAATTAGATATTGGAAGTAGTTTCAAAAATATGTTTTTTTTTAAATAAAAAAATTATATTACAGAGCTTATACAACTAAGTTGAAAAAATATAAGCTTGGCACGAAAAAAGAAGAAAAATCAAAATCGAACTACTTAGTAAAAAGTGGTTCGTGTTTAAATATTAAAAATCCGAGCGTCGAATTGAGGACCTCCTCCGGTATTTCCATCGTTAAAAAAAAAACACTCACCACTTTATCATAATTCTTGAAGTATCGTTTGCACAGTTTCGAGAGCAACTCGTGTGGCTTAACAAAAAGCCTGGAGCACAGTAAGAAGGTGAACGTAAAGGATTTGCTAGCGCCAGGTCTCAGCATGTCCACCAGAGAGTCCAGGGTCGCGCTCACTATGTGACCGTCCTTGTACTCCACCTCCTTCTCCACGTAGGGCACTGACACCTGGATGATGACAGTTATGTAATGAATTGTACGAGTATTACGTACACTGCAGGCTTCTTTTATCCATGCCTATTTTGTTCTTTCTTATTATTCTTATTGTTATGATTTATTTGTTTATTAAGTTGATAGTTGTAGAAGTACTGGGTCACAATAACTTTCTATAAATTGGTGACTCAATAATAGGCTTTTTATAACACAGAGAACTAGAAGAGCCCTTAATTAATATTGAATTTTTGTTCTCTTAGAAAATCAGATAGAATCAATGAGATACATATACGTTGGCAAAATAGTGTAGTAGTTGGCAAAATAGAAATCAGCACTTAAATTAAATTTCCTTTCCAAATAACTTTATAAATAATATAGTATACCTGGCTAGATTCTACAGGTTGGGCACTAACAAAATTGATGCCTCCATTCATCACCATGTGTTTGCAGCTGTTTTCCGACATGAATTTATTTCCTCTCACCATGGAGTAGTAATCGTCATTCTGATAACAAAATAGTCAATGCTTTATTTTTTTTTTCGCTTTATACCTTATAAGTATCATCAATAAATACCATTTTCTTGTACTCGCAACTTAAAATTTAAAAAAAAGATATTGGCAGTCGGGTCGGTCGGCACAAATGAAAAGACACTCCTCTGTTTACGAGTCAGCTTTTTTTAATTACCGGCGACAAGTGCCGAGACGACTTTTAGAACCACGGCAGTGAAATGAACTAATCTCAAATTAAAATATGACTGATTGGCACAACCTAAGGTACGCTCATATGAGCGTGTATTTTCGTTAAACTTTAACGCCGCGCCGCCTAGCCGCCTTCGTCACTGTTATTGTTTTAATAATAGCAATAATTGTTTTTTTTTATTGACAAGAACATTTCTCGATTGCAGTGTCATTTAAAATGTCTGATAATAGGATATAGTGTTGCAGCTAAAACCAATATGCATTGTTGATATAAATAGATCGTCACAAGAACTGTCTCTCGGAAATGATGAAGAGTCGGTTCACTGTGAAACGGTGATGAAAAACATTTTCGAAATGCGATTGGAATAGAACGAAATCACTTATAAGTGAAATCGATTTGAAGGAAAATATTAAATCTGCAGTCCATTAAAGAAGAAACCGCACAACAAGCTCAGAAAAAGTGGCCTTTAACTTGAGGAATTCAAATGAAGGAAAAATGAGCTTTGTGATTTGTTCATAACCTGAATATAGATTGGAGTCTTATTGTAAAAATCTCATTTATAATGTCATAATTGAATATCAAGTAGGAGTGGAAGACCTTTGAGTAAAATCATTAAAATTACACAATTATTGAAGGCTTTACTAAAAATTGATAATAAATAAAAATATTAAAAACTAAAAATTGCATTGGTAATAGAACCCGCTATTAAATGTATTTTCAAACGTATCCAAATGTTTTTTTTTTAATCACAATACAAAATTTCGTTATATATTTATGATTTCTGATAATCTAAATCCCAATGAATAACAGGCTTTTCTGTATATAATTTTGTACAATAAATGTGCCAAGGTATTATTATAATTCATTTCAATACGTGCAACAAATAATAATTTGAAAACAATAGAGTAAGTTGTACATAGTAGGCATTTCATAACGAATCACTCGAGAAGAACAATTCCCCTGGGTAAGTCTTTCAAAATTGCGGCGGTAGCATAAAAATAAGCCATGTCTTTTTATTTTATTACCTATGGCATAGTCCATATTTATTATAAATTGAAAAAAATATATATATAACTACTTTTGTTTCAAGAATAGTTGTACTTACGTCATAATAGGAAAGACCGGAACCATGAAGCAGTGTGGGATCATTGGACAAAGTGGTATGATCTGGCGGCGGCGGGGCGGGCTCAGCCGGTGGCGGCGGCAACTGTACATATAATGAATAAAATATAAGATTAATAAAATATTAGATTATTGATGCTGGAATTTGAATGAAAGTAAAATATTAGATACATGTTGTAGTTTTTAAGAAAATCCACATTTTTAATAGTTTTCCTGATATTTTTAAATATATTCTTTGTGGTAATTTTCATCAGTATGCTTACACAAAAACTTAAATTAGGGTACAAGGCAAAGTAGAGTAGTACTGTGTTTGCGATAAATATTATTTATATGCAATGGAATTGAAATAATCTTCAAATTGTAACCATTCTGTTTAATTTCTAAGATCAACAATTATTTGTAAAATTTTTAAAGCATGGCCAGCTTTCTAATTTTTTAAATATTGTTATTACTGCTGTTTAAAATTTTGCATCACAATTAAGATGTTTTATACTTCCTTACCTTAACATTGCATCCACTACATGACGCTTCATTCAATTTGCTTGCGTAGTAATACATAGCCATTCAATATTTAATAAACAATCTACTTGCGCTTCTTGTGAAGCCTTAATGGCCCCTATTTTGAAATTTCCATTTGTATCTATAACAACACATTTTCGATTATTTTCTTAGTAAGGTTGTGCTTCAAGGAATATTGCTAAGGTCCATTTAGCAACATAAGTTAATTCCATGGACCCTCTTAATTAACTATAACAGACTCACACTAACTTCACACTGTATATAGGATTGTGCATATAGCAGGCTGCGCAGAATGAACCTAGTTTCAATGCATATTGTAGAATTTTTGAGACAGTCTGTTGAATTCAATACCACATTTTATCTTATTGAATGGGAAATAAACCGAAATTCATTGTGTTTACAGTCAGGCCTTGTACTACTGTTACACAGTAGCCTCTTATTAATTTGATTATGAATAAATGATATATAGAACAAAAAAGAAACATTACCATTACATTATCTTATGTATTTAGGTAAGGTTTTCATTATGTTTATGTATAGTTCATTTTTGATAAGATTTCTTAAAATAAAATTTTACCACCTTTTTTTGATATTCTATATACCTTTAATATTCCATTTCTTTCCTACCACCTTGAGGCAATATTGGCTTTGGTCATGACTAATACTGCCTGTAGTAAGTATAAATTAATAAAATAATAATAAAAACATTTGTATACGTATCCTTAGCACAAAGATAAATAATGCCGAATTATAATCGTGATTACTTCTTTTAGGGTATTAAGAAAAATATGCAATAATTTTAACACATATCCACTATTATATTTTTAGTGATAGGATTCGTCACAAATAAGAGAAAATACTATTATAATATATTTGAATAATAAAATATTATAATGGATCACTTTTACAATTTAAAGCGTTATAAAAAATAAATACAATAATATATGTAATAAATAATTACGACTTATTCGCTTGGCGGAGGCCTCGTAAAATTAAAAGAAATACACATTATATTATATCAGAAATTATTTTAGTTAACAAATAAATCCTGGGCGATGTTTTATTGATAAATCGTTTTACGTTCTTCATATAGATGCAGTGAAAGTTGCGTCCTATATGAAAGCGTTCTTACCTGCGGTAATATTGAATTGGAAGTTTAAAAATGGTAAATTTTTAATTAATAAATATAAACAAGCACATAGTTAATTGAAAAGAATTGAAATAAATAACATATTTTTACACATAAAGTAGCGCCAACGCTAACACAACTCTGATTCTGACTAGCACTACTTTTTTTATTTTTTTAACGAACATAAAAAAACAACAATATTGTCTATTGGTTTGCTGTATAGATAAAACAATCAATTGGATCTATAAAGTAGATATCGTATTTAGTTTCTATTACGGTAACGTAGGTACGATATTTTATTTAAATTATGAAACTTTAAAATAATTATATAAAACGAAAAGGATGAAATAGGGGTTGAAAGTTTGTATGGATTTTCTTTTAAAACAGGCAACCATTTTTATAAAATGTGAAATTCAAACTTCTTAAAATATTTCATTGAACACATATTTCTTGATTTTTTAGAATTCATCCCCTAAGGGTTCAAATAAGGAGTCGAAAGTTTATATGGAAATATCTTTAAATCGCCACCGATTTTTATAAATAAATAAATTCAGATTGTTAACAATATTTTATTGAACACGTGTTTCGTGTTTTTTTAGAGTTCATCCCTAAGTGTGCAAGTAAGCAGGCAAAAGGCGCTAGTACAAAATAAACAAAGACTCTATTTTAATATACAAATTACTTTCATTTCATATGAAGAAATTAAATTTATTTAATACAGTAATATCTACATAGTACTTCTTTCGTGTTTTCTTTTCACTTATGTTAGGCTGACGTTGATTAATTTACTACCGAACTTTGAGTGGTTCCTTTGTTTATTTTTATAATATAAAAATATGTTAAGTCTAACGCAAATGCTGAAATAACTTCAAAATCGCAAACCTTTCCTCCAACCCACAATCAGTCGCGTTTATAGTTACAGTTTGTGCCCCTACGCCATGACTGACCTCTACATTACTAAACTGTGGAATTATTTAGTCTGTGCTCCACAAGCCCCTCGTCCCGCGTTCTTTGTTTAAATTTTGAAATTTGATATTTATTGACATATCTATGGTAACATTGTATTCAAATGTAAATAAAAATATTATCTCGTTATTTCTTGCTAATATTAGTGATAAAAAATAACCAGTAATTATATATATAATTTAAATATTATTTGCTGGTTTACGTTCAAAATGTGATTACTTATTATTTTTAAAATAGCACTATGGAAAAAAGAAAATCTACAATAACTACGCTGCCTGCTATAGAAACAATTCAACGAAATGTTAAGAATGTCCCTACATTTCATAATAGGTAATACAAATATATTATAAAAACAATCTAACTGTATGTTTTCTAATGTCATTATGTTCTTTAACCAACTACGCGATTCTAAATGATTATAATATGTAAAATGAAATTATAATATGGAGTTAATGAAAGTAATATACAAATAAGTAGTCATGAAAAATATTTTTCAGTGGAGTCACATACGTTCAGTTGAAGCAGGTTAAGATATTTGTGTTATTTTTATACTTATTTATACATCTTACTTTATTTTTCTCAGAAAACCCAGAGATATACCATTTCATTTACCCCATAAAAAACTTGTTGAACGAATTGAATATGTTGAAGGAGAGCCTGAGCCTTTGGTAATTTATTATTTTATGTTAATAATATGATACAAGATAAGAGTGTTGATGTTATTATATTTATTAAAAAAATCTAATTAAAACAGCTTCACACTGTTTCCTGCAGCAGGGTAGGCAAAGAGAACATAATGTTAAGACACTTTCTGCCGAATTTTACAAGACATTGCATTTTGAGTGTCAGAACTCAACATAGAGCTTTTGCCTTGGTGCCAGTTAAGAAATGAAAATATTAATAAATAATAATTAATTCCCTTGAGCAGAGATCAAACCCACAACTTTCGCACTGCAATCACACCCTTGTGCCAATGCCCTTGTACAAGTGTATTTATTATTGAACTTTTCTTTATGTTTTATACTTACTAAATATTGAAGTAAATATTTTACTTTCTATGTAAATAATTAATACATTATATATAAATTAAAAACATAGTTATTTTAAGCAACAACAAAAGGTACTTGTTATATTACTTGAAAATCAAAGTCTTGCATAAATACAGCATACTTGAAAATAAAAATGCCTTTCAAAAAGTTATTGTTTATGTAAATAAAGGTAATATATGAGTTTATTTTTTTAGACTGGATTTACAGAAGCACAACAAGAGAGATTTCGCAAGGAAAGAAAAATTGGAAAACTTCAATTAGAACCAATTAAATTAGATAATGGTAAATTTGAATTACTTTTTATATATCAATATGTAATATTGTATTACAAAGTTGTTAGTTTTCGTATTAACAAAATATAATCTAGACAAAGTCTTTTTTATGTAACCATAATGATATACCCATATATCAATCTCTATATATAATAATTATTACTTACTTGATATTTTTTAATAATATGGTACAATGTAATAATAATCTTTAATAATTTGACTATATTTTGTTCAAGAATGCTTACAAATTACAGTTTCCAAAGGCAAAATAAAAAAAATTACAATAAGAGAGTCTTCCAGCAGTACTGAAGTGTATGGTGTAGGAACAAGTGATCCATTAAAGATAAAACCAGAAGTGGCCTCTCAAAAGGAAGTCATTGAACAAGTCCGCAAAAATCCTTCTTTAGGTTTTCTATACATGATATATGCTGTACATCCTCAAAATGTATATTTTACACCATACTATTTAAAGTAAGTCAGTATAGAAATTATTGAGGTCAATCATGTTAGACGAAAACAAGTGTGTGGGTTCCATTCCCACTCGTGGAAATGAAATATTTAATATTTAATATCTTTGCTCTGGTGTCGAGGCAAAGCATGGTGTTGAGTTAAACACGCAATACCTGCAGAACTCAGCGGAAAGTGACGAGCAAAGTGTCTTAATAGTAGGCTCCCTCTACCCAACCTACATGTTGAGAAAAAAAATTACTGATTACAATTGTGAAATGCAGTTATATTGTATGTTTTTATGTCTAGTGGTGCACTCCTCATCATTACAAATATGATTTAAATTTCTACAGAAATATTATTTTTATTTTTTATTTTTATCAATGACCTTACTTACATATGGACATAAACAATGTACAAAATGTATGTTCTATATTAAGTGTGATTAAAATTAATTTTATTTACCAGCTATTCGAAAGTGTTGATATTATTTTGTAATAGTTATTAACATGGAAGCCGTCGACGCACAGCAGCACTGTGCCTAACAGTAAACACAACGGTTATGGGTTCGAATCCCACTCGGAGGAATGAGTTATATTCGTTTCTTCGCCTCCGGGCACAACAAGACAAAGCACGCCGTCACGTTCCGGCAATTAACACGCTATTTCCTGAAAATTAGGCTAGACTATCTGCAAGATACAGCAGTAATCAATGGCTTATGTGTAGATGGACCTGCAGTTTTAGCTTATCTTTCTATTTTAGTAAATTGTAAACTAAATTAAGAGCATAAACTCCTCAACAGGGTGGTTCCATATGAAGAAATAGATAAAAGAAATTATCTTACAATAAGCGCCTGTGGTGTAACACACTATACCAATGAAATGGTGTTTACTAAATTGTCTGAGTGGGAACAAGAATACACTATATTTGTTCAACTTACTGATGTAAGGCACAGTTCCTTAGCTGTTGTATACTTAAATATCTACACGCGACGGTTTTGGGTTTGATTGCCACTCGAGAGAAGATATTTAATTTTTATTACTTCACTCTGATAACAAGACAAAGCGCGGCGATGAGTTCCGTTAAATCAACATGGCATTTCTCGAAAATTAGGTGGTGCATCGGCAGTGTCTAACTGTCTTTACAATAAATAAAATATTTTATGTATTATATGTATGACTCTGTTAAGACAAGGACGCCCATTGTCTTTAATTGAGCTGGAAAGAGATCTTGACACCCGTGTCTCGTTGTGTCCTTTTATGCAAGATAAAACGTTGGCGATAAAACGGTTGAAAAAACAGCATTCGTGAGCATATATAATGCAGTTCAATTGTTTCCTATAAAGTCATCCATACTGATGAGGTCGAAATTTCCATTTGTAATTAAAACACACGATTATTATTTTAATTTTTTATTAATGCACGTTAATATTACAATTTCAGATAAAATTTTTCCGAGTATATCGATATTGGAAAGCGTTTTACGTGTGGAGGAAGTCCATACTATTCCGCAAATATAGCAAGACGAGAACTAAGATAGCTAAGCGACTTTTTACGCTTACCCCAGTACTGGGTAAAGCGTTATTGAACGTGCAAGCCATGTGCTGTGATATGTACATGAAAAGTTTTGCCGACGTCTCCAGAGATATGGATACGGCTTTCTTTTATTTCATCGAAGTGCAGGTATAATAATGTTTCTTTCAGCTTCATTCTTCACAAATCCCGCATATAACAGACTAATTTTTGTGATATTACTTGATGAGAAGCTAAATTCAATGACAAACTTTGACAAATACATAAACAGCATTTATTTGCATGGGAATCTTAACTCATAGCCGTCACGTTTACAGTTAACTACTGTACCGCTGCCACGACGAACTCAAGAATTATTATATAATCAAATTTCGAATTTTATAGGCAAAATAAAATTCGAATGTCGAGTAGATAGAAATGTACATTATATAAAACATATTAAAAAATATATTCAAGACTAGAAAACTAGAAAACTAAAATGACGTTCACTTGAACATGATTTGAATAGTTTGAACAAGATTTTCTTGACTTTTTTTTTATGCGTTACTTTTAAATGTGGAAAGTAGAAAGTAAAAAGTGGTATAGTAAGATATGATTTTCGTAATAATATATCACGGCAAGGCTTGATCTTTTGTTCAACTCAGAGGTTTCCAAACCATCCTCTTGGCGCTGCCCGAATAATAAATAATATTTTCATGTCCTCCTTTAATATTGGGTACATTTTTAAATACCTGTATATAAAAAATAGTTTTTACCATTATTATTTTAAAAATTGTAATTTTTTTTTTTAATTGAAATTAATTTATTTTTCAAAATACCGTAATTTAAATAACTTCTATGCTATTGTCTGCTACAACAGATGAAACGTGTAGAATACATTCGGGGCAAGTTAATCGAGTTTCGATGTATAGTATTAGACGTGATAACTGCAGCGTGCCATACTGCATTATTCCAACAAGGATTCACTTACGACGATAGAAATGTTACGCCATTTCAAATGATTAGAGGTAAACCCACCGGAGGCATGTCCTATACTGAAAAGGCGAATAAGAGAAAATACTGCGAACGACTTGCTTGGTAACTTAATATATTCTTAAAAAATAAGCCTTGCTATGTATTAAAACATTGTAGGGCTTGTTTTTTTTAGTATGTATAACATTCTCTTCTTATTTTGTTAGTTCAATACGTGTTTGAGCAAAGCCATTTACTACATTTAAGTTATCGCTTGTTTAGTTTACTTTGTATTTCTTCTAAGGGGAAAGTATATAAAAAAGAACTTAATAATATAATATCAAATTTAAATTTTAGTTTTATAAAGCTGATAGATTACATGACGAACTATATGCTTCACCGTTTAACGAAGCGATCAAATATGATAATGGCTGACATGTTGAGGATCCATTTGCAGTACACGCCATCTGTTGAACTTCTTCAAGGCTTGGTGGTGGACGAGGTGTTGGAAGTGGTGCCACGGCAGACAGAAACATGCAAGGTATTTCAAATCCGTTAATTTAAAATAAAAATAAAAATGTCTCAAATAGTAGTAATCTATCATGCTCCGAAGTGAAAATCATACAGTAAAATAATATTTCCGATGAAAATATGAAATAAACAATATTTTTAGTTGCTTTTGTTAAATAATTAGGTGAAGAAATAAATTTATAATTGTTAATTTATATATTTTGTACATTTAACTTATCTGTTCTAATAGTGGGCGCTATTCCAAGTGGATGCGTACATCCTACCGTCTGGGCAAGTTGAACTAAATCCGAGCGAAAAAGTCGTAACTAATTATTTGCGGAAAATAACTGACTACTGGGAAGAATACGTTAGGACATTCCATAATTTCTTGAACGAGGACACTTTACAGATTTTTGTACAGCCATCAGTTATGGGCAAGCAAGTAGAGTGGTCCGCGGGACAGTCGCCGAACCTCTACTTTTTAATGAACCAGGATAAAACTATGATGGAAGATATAGTTTTTATATCCCGGTCGATACAAATAGCTTTCGAATACGTGTGGATGTTCCTACAACGTATGAACATATTTATGGAAAACTTTAAAAACGCCCATGAGATTGATATCAATGTCATTAAAAATGAAAGAGATGTGAACGAATTTCGAAAACTATGCACTGAATTAGTGAAACAAATGGATGAGATCGAAGAAGTTGTTAATTTTCAGCCGCTTGGGCTTGTTTTTCTAAATCTCAGTCCCTTCCAGGAACTTTTCAGACCGCAGCCTAGAAGACTGTTTGATGTTGTCAATAATGTTACACCTGAGTTAGTTAAATTCTATTCTCTCTTATATTATATTTAAAAAAAAAAAAATTAGCTTCACGCTATATCCCGCACACAGCAGGGTAGGCAGAGGGAACCTAGTGTTAAGACACTTCGTTCCCCAATTTCTGTAGAATTTTGGAGGCATTGCGTGTTGAGTGGCAGAACTCAACGCCGCGCTTTGCCTCGTCACCAGAGCGAAGAAATGAAAATATAAATTTAAGTAAATATTTCATCTCCTCGAGTGGAGATCGAACCCACAACCAGTCGGTTTTACAGTCACACTTTGTACTACTGCGCCACGACTGGCCTCGAATTATATTATATTTCTTTTTATTTTTCGCATAAAAAATTAAAAATTCAAATATAAAAAAAACTGTCAAAAGAAACAAAAAAAAAAAAAAATCAGCTTCACGCTGTATCCCGCACACAGCAGGGTAGGCAGAGGGAACCTAGTGTTAAGACACTCTGTTCCCCACTTCCTGCCGAATTCTGGAGGCATTGCGTGTTAAGTGGCAGAACTCAACGCCGCGCTTAGCCTCGACACCAGAGCGAAGAAATGGAAATATAAATTTAAGTAAATATTTCATCTCCTCGAGTGGGGATCGAACCCACAACCAGTCGGTTTTACAGTCACACTTCGTGCCACTGCGCCACGACTGGCCTCTAGTCAAAAGAAACAAGAAATTCAATAACCAAATACATACACCTTTTATGTTTTAGTATCATGCTGTGTCCCATAGAATTAGGGTAGGTTCTGAAATCTGCACGAGGAAAGCGAAACAATTCATTATCTCGAGTGGGAATCAAACCCACAATCGTTGCGTTTACAATCACATGCTGTGCTGATGTGCCACTACTGCTTCATTTCCTTCTTCTTTCTTCTACTGTACTTTTAGGAATCTTCGTATGTTTTTCTAATGACTATAAATTATCTTACAGTATTGGACACGATTGTATCGAAGCTATTCTCGAGGGCATAGAATCGCTCAATAACGATATTAGTAAAGAACCTGAGAGTGCAAATGACATAGTCGCGTATAACTATTTATTAGACGGACTGGAAAGTCGAGTAGCACATTTGGAAGAGAGATTGGAATATTTAAGAGAACTATATGATTTAATGGGCGAATTCAACATACCTATACCGCCCGATGATATGAACGAGTTCTTAGGTGTGTACTTCGTAACTCATTATTGTTTACTGTTTTGCTTGCAGTTACAGTGCATTAAATGGGAGATCAGTGAAATTTTTCAATATATGATTTCAATTGTCTAGTATTATATGAGTAACAATGTTGCATCATAATTAAAATAATACGCCATTATAATATGTACAAAAATATTTATCTGATAATATCTGAGATACGGGTCTAAGTATGTATAAACTTATACTGGTGCATCTTTAGGTTTCTCTGGGTGCGTATGAGCTAATGCGTGTTTGAGTGGTTTGAGTATGTGTGTGCTTCCATTAGACGAACGCATGAGTACCAGATGGTACTTATCTTATATATGCATATCTGAGTTCGTTCGTGATATAGTAAATATTAAATTACTTATTTTTTAAATATATTTCTTTAAAATGTTGTTTTTTTATTAGGCTTGAGCGTTATTCTTGGTACACTCCGCACAAACGTCGATGCTCAACTCGAAACACGAAGCAAACTGGCTGGTTTATTTGCCAGCCAAATTGGGAAAGATATTATGGAGCTCATACTAGACATTAATAAGCTTAGGGATGAAATTTCAGTAAGTAATGTTTATATTAACGAATCATAAAGTTCTAGATAAGTTGTGTAAGTACTGGCTAAGTATTGTATCTCAGGTTTTGTTCCTAATCAATATATTACTTATTTTCATATATAAAACGATCTAATTAAACTATATAGGTGTTTATTTATAAATTATTTATAAACGAATTAAATAAATAAATTTACATTTCAGCAAACTTGGCTTTTTGATGAAAAATCAGATATGGAAAAAGTAATGGAAACACTTAATGAGCTAATGGAGAAGCTGATGACTTTTTCAGCTAGAGATAAACAAATACGTGAATGGCAGAAGATATTCAAGGTATTTATTAAAAGAAAGCCACGATGGCGTAGTGGAGTAGAGTCTGACAGTAAACGCCACGGCTGCAGATCACTTGGGGAAAAATTATGATTTTCCAATTTGTTGCTCTCATAAGTGTGGGTTGCCACACTCATTGCACGAGCTTCAAATTCGAAAAATGAAGTTTCTTGACATTGAGTACTCTTACTGCTACTTCGGATTGTAGTTTAAGAAAAACTAAATATTTTTACTTTTGGTCCACAAAAAAATCTCCATTTTATACGAAAGTTCGATGTGATTGTGTACCTTATTGTTATTATTTTATTTCTTTATATTTAATTATGCATAATAGTATTTATTTATTCTTTACAGATTCCTCCCTCAAGACTTGAAACACTTGATGAGGCCATAACAGATGTTAAATTGAGGCAAATGTTGTGGAAATCTGCTAAGGAGTGGAATGATTCTTATCTATCGTGGTATAGTTAATTACTGAAATAGTTTCTAATAAAACAACACATGAACTCTGTGTTTAATTTTTTTTATTTTTTTAAGTCAGATGCATACATGCAGACGATTTTTTGTCGTCAGTCGATCACTATTAGTACAATTTCTAAACTTTCTTACTTAATTTTCCTCTTTTTTATAACTCAATGCGTTTAACTAAGAATTGCACTATAATCTGAAAGGTAGTGAAACTTTCATCTGGATTATTTTCAAACACTAAAATTTTTACTAACGGTTGTCAGATAAAAATATTTACTTCATATTGTTGTCATTCAAATAACATTTATTAATTTATGTCCCATCAGGTATGAATCACCATTTAATACATTAAACATGGACGATATTCAATCAACAACTATCAATTTTGGGAAAGTATTCAACCAACTCGATAAAGGACTTCCTCCCAACAAAATAGTACCTAGATGTAAAGAAACCATAGATATTATTAAGGAGAAGGTAATTCTACCTATTTTAATTTACTTACACAATAAACTATTTATTAACCACCCCGCTATACGCGAAATGCAGTTCATAAAAAAGATAAGTAACTAATATTATCGATTACAATTTTTTTTATGTAATTTCATATAATTAAATAATTTAACGAATTTTTAAACAGTTGCCAGTGATGTCTTATCTACGTAATCCAGCTCTAAAACCCCGTCACTGGGTAAAAATCGAAGAAATATTACACACTCGTTTCACTCCAGACATGGTAATTACTCTGAAAGTTTTGGAAGATTTGCAAGCCTTCCAACACGCTGAGGAATTGATGGAAGTGGCTGGACAGGCCAGTTCGGAAGCCGGACTCGAAGCTTTACTTAAAAAGGTAACATATTGAAAGATTAAGTAAATTTACACAACTGTATTTGTTTGCATTCAACCTCTACACTTCTCTGCCTAATCTACTAGATAAAAAAGTAATCGTATTCAGATATGATTATATTCCTGCATTTCTATATGCACAATGGTGAGAGTCTATATCACCAAGGTATAATGTTGTTGATACCGAAGTGCTCGGATTATTTTGTTTAAAGTTCCATGGTTTATATGTATAGGTGGAAGAAATATGGGCAACTCTGGAGTTTCCAGTTATTTTACATAAAGATGCCCGTGATGTCTATGTACTTGGCGGTTTAGATGAAATACAGGCGGCTGTAGACGAGAGCAATATTCATATCAGTACTATACTTAGCTCCAGGAACTGTGGACCCATTAGAAGCAGAGTAGAAGAATGGGCTAAGAATTTGGAACTGTTTTCTAGAACTTTGGTAAAATTTTGAGTTATATTTTAGTTTGACTAACATTAATTTTATATTTGAAAAATATGATATTATAACATATATAAAAATAAAGGTAAAAAATGGTGGTGAATTTAAGTATATTAATAAGTTATATTTTTATAGGAAGAGTGGTACATATGTCAACAAACGTGGATTTACCTTGAAGTAATATTCTCGGCCCCGGACATTCAGCGTCAACTACCGAATGAGACGAGACTATTTACAATTGTAGATAAATCTTGGAAAGATATCATGCGCAAGTTGGCTAAGGTTCTCTTGATTTTTAAAATGATAATGGATAATAATTAAAAAAAAAATTAACAACTTAGTCATTAGTAGTGGTGTTCTCTATATCTGTAAATTCGGAATCTTAAAAATTATCTATTTACCAAATCAAAGTGGAAATATTAGCTACTGCATATTTTATCAAATGTTAAGTATTCTATATCATTTTTGTGTAGCACGCTCCTTCATTTTATATATTTCGTGAAGGTTCCTCTCGCTATGCCGGCGGCAACTCAACCAAAACTCTATGAAGAATTTGTTCGAAACAACGAAATGCTGGACCAAATTATGAAATGTTTGGAAGCTTATTTAGAGACTAAACGTGTCGCTTTTCCACGATTCTTCTTCTTATCAAACGACGAACTTCTGGAAATATTAGCACAGGTATATACTTCTGTAATTAGTTAAATGTTTTTGCCAAAAGTAAACTGTTGAATATTAGTATACTATTCGATATAATACATATATCTTACTGCGTATCCCGCATTTTGCAAGAAAAACAACGCTGTATATAAAATTATAACAAAACTGTAAAATAAATATATAATAATGAAGACGAGTTATCTTGCCAACAGACTCGCAACCCGCACGCAGTGCAACCTCATTTGAGGAAATGTTTCGATGCGATCGCTAAATTAGAATTTGGTGTTAAATTGCCGGAAAGTGAAATGGAGATAACCGAAGATGGCACTCTAGTGGAACGTGAAATGTCCTTTAATACTAGAGATGCATTACAAGCGAAATTAGCAAGAACTGCTAAAACTGAGGAGTTGACCACTGATATAATAGCCATGTTGTCACCAGAAGGAGAAAGAATCAATTTGGGCAAGGTATATTTTTTCTTAATTTTTTTTTCATCTTCTCTATACCAATGTTTGTATTGCAATATTTATTACTTTATGTTTAGTAAGTCTTAAGAAACAATGTAAAGCATGCTACACAAATATAATAAATTTATTTAACTACTATTTACATTTAAGATTTTTGATTTGGAACATTTGGCTAGAGCGCGTGTCTCTTAGGAACCAGTGCGGGCGCATAACAAAAACATTGAAAATTATTTTTTTTAGATTTACAGTAGTTCAAGAAGTTCGTGTTATATATTACAAATTTAACAATTTCCTTTATATTTTAAAGGGTCTTAAAGCACGAGGCAATGTAGAGGATTGGCTGGGTAAAGTGGAGGACGCGATGTTTGCATCTGTTAAGCGTTGTATGAAGTTTGCTCTACGTGACTATATTCAAAGGGAGCGCGTGGATTGGGTCACTTTGCATCCTAATCAGGTTTTTTTTACTTTAAATTAAAGTGTAATAGTTTAAAAACTAAGAGAACATATTTAAAAAAAGATATTAATGGTTCTATACCTCAAAAGGTAAAAACGGAATCCTTATATGATCACTTTATTTTCTGAGATGAGTGATGTACTTGCCGTTTACATTGACTCCAAAGCCGGTCTAATCCAGGGTTTTAAAGAAGTCTACCAACGCGGTGTTAAACGGTTGTATTCTTTTAGTAAAGCCATTTATTAAATATGTAATCTGCCATTTCGTTGGGTCGGCCATCTTGGTATTATTTCATAGTGAGTTTAGTATTCTTATAGTCGAGGCCTTTTGTTACCCATATCAAGTTTGGTTAAAGAATTACGTAGACCGCCTTTTTTTGTGGTGTTTTGCATTTATATCATACTGCGCTGTGGTCTTCTAGGCAAGCCCTTTTATTTGATACCCATATCGTAGTTGATTTAAAAAATATGTGGTGGTATTTTGTTGAGGTGGCCATCTTGGTTTTTTTTTTTCAACATAATTTATATTGACTATAATTATAGAAAAAAAATGTGCAAAGACGTCATTCGTCACCTGTCATTAACGGTTGGGCACGAAAAGATGAGTTAGCTCGTTTCCGGTCAGCAAAGTGTTAATATAATTTTATATAAATAACTATTTTTTAATAGATTGTATTGGCAGTATCACAAATGATGTGGGCCAAGGGAGTCCACGAAATTTTTGCACTTGAGCTCCCTTTACGCATTGACACTGGCCTTTTGAGCTATGAAAAAAAATGTATTTCCGATCTAAATGATCTTGCTGCTCTAACAAGAAAAGATCTATCTTCTTTATTCCGAAAAGTTCTATGTGCTCTTATAACTGTTGATGTACATGCGAGGGATACTATTACACATATGGTGGAAAAACATGTGCAAAAAGAGTAAGAATATTATATAAATTTTAAATATCCTTATATACTTATAAATCGATGAATCGAAATGAAATTCAAATTCAATATCCTTAGTGCAAATATATGGGAAATTATAATTTTAGCAAAATATTTGGTAATGGAAGTGTTACGATTAAATTAAATCAGCTTCACGCTGTATCCTGCACACTGCCGGGTAGGCAGAGGGAACCTAGTGTTAAGCCACTCCGTTCCCCACTTTCCGCCGAGTTCTGGAAGCATTCTGGATTCTGATTCTGGAGCGTTACGATCTTACTATCAAATTACATAGTACCTTAAAATGCAACTCAAAGATAGTGCAGTTAAAACAATTACATATATTTAAAGAGATTTAATCACATAAACCACAAAACAAGCATGCAAGTAATATTTAACTTTTTTCTTATAGGGATGACTTTGAATGGCTTAAAATGATTCGATACTATTGGGAAGATGACATTGATAACTGTGTGGCAAGAATGTCTAACGCTATGTACATATACGGACACGAGTACCTCGGGGCTGGCGGTAATTGTCTATTTACTTACCTTTTTGCTTTTTATTGACCTTTTATGTGAACATTGTACTATTTGAGAAATACAGAGTGTAAAAGGCTATATCTAGATTTATAAAACAAAAACAAAAAAATATATATAAGTATATTTCATATTTATACCAATTATTAATAATTAGGCGGTTATAGAAAACATCAATTAACTGCATGTTAATTTTATAGCAATATGACAAAATGTATAGTATAAATATTACTAAGAATAATAAATTAAGTGACCCTTCTAGCATCCCTAATTACACATATTTTTTTGCGGTAGGTACCCAATTTCTGTTTGGAGTTCCCCGATATTACGAATTTATATTGACAGTGTAATATCTTATTATCTTAAACGTATAATTAAACAGGTGTCAAGGACATAATCCATTATTAAACTGCTATTTTAATAATAAAATATTTTGATATACAGTATTACTCAGCACTTAATAATACTGTTTATGCTTACATATAATTTATAATATACATTTTTCAGGTGTGCTTGTGATAACGCCGCTGACAGATCGCTGCTACCTATGTCTTATGGGTGCTCTACAACTGGACCTGGGGGGAGCCCCAGCAGGCCCCGCGGGCACCGGGAAAACTGAGACTACAAAAGATTTAGCTAAAGCATTGGCCATACAGTGTGTTGTGTTTAATTGTTCTGAAGGTAAATTGTACGCTTTGTTTAAGGTAAAATTATGTAGTATTCAAAAGCTTCCTTTAAAATTGAGTGTTTATTCTATTTCAATCTATGAATAAATAAAAAAGTTGACAAAATTTATACATACAATATTTTAAATAAATTGGCTAAAACTATAGTTTTCAATGTAAACAATGAAAACTAAAGTTTTAGCTAATAATAATAACAAACACGAAAATAATTTTGATAAGAATATAAATAATATAGTAAAGTTTAACAAACCGAAATCGCAAGCGGGTAAAATTAAAATATTTAATGCATACATTTTAAAAGGATGTGTTTTAATATTAAACCATAAATGTATGTATTGACATGAAATATAATTATAAAGAAAACATATTTCCCGAACTTTAAAAAATATAAACAGCAAAAGATATCAACTCAAATTAAAATTATATATATACCAAACGGAACTATTTGAAAAAAATCATCGTTTATATTTAGTTGTTAACAATAATTAAAATATCTATTTATATTTCAGGTTTGGACTACAAAATGATGGGTAGATTCTTCTCAGGGCTAGCTACGTCCGGTGCGTGGTGCTGCTTCGATGAGTTCAATCGTATCGACATAGAAGTACTGTCCGTGATAGCTCAACAGCTTATAACTATTAGAAATGCTAAAGTCGCTAAGTTATCAAGGCAAGTGCTTCTAAAAAAACGAATTTTCATTTATACTATACTAATATTACATAACTGAAAACTTTATTTTGTTTGAACGCAGTAATGTGAAGAACTGATTTGAATTGACCAATTATTTTGTAATGGGGATTCCACTTATAGGAAAAGGCTAAAGTCTCTAATACATGACTTTAATCGTTTCCATGTAACTCTGTTCTTGTGGTCAACCGATCACATCGATCACTTAGAACTTCATATACAATTATAACATAAAAAGTGTTTGTAACATTCAGATTCATGTTCGAGGGTCGGGAGATCAAACTAGTTCGTACGTGTGCTGCCTTCATTACCATGAACCCCGGTTATGCTGGCCGTACTGAACTGCCCGATAATCTGAAGGCGCTTTTCCGTCCTATTTCCATGATGGTACCTGATTACGGTAGAAAACTTTTATTTATTTTTTCGTTAAGGGAAACGAAAAGTATAAAATATAATTAAATTATAAAACCTAGAAAATGTTCCAAAACGATAGTGCTTTATATTAGTCCCTTTCATATGAAATTGGCGTTTTGTCGTACTGGCCACTTTAATCACAAATTTCTCCTCTTTGGTTAGGAATTTCAAATTCAAATTTATACGGCTTTTTACACATGTATTTGTGTTTTGTTAAACGTCATTCATTTGTTATTGTTCCTTTACGTCACTAAGTTTACGAAATAGAAAACTTGAAATACGGGAACGGCTCGAAGCCTTAATGATGTGTATGGCGGTCGTGTCGCAAAAGAAACGTTGCGTGCGTTTTTTTTTCAACGTTTTCCTTCTGAAAATTTCTAAAGTTTTTTTAGATAATTTCTTGTAAAGGAAAAAAATCAAAAGAAAAATTTTATTGATTCCCGTTCGGATGGTTTATTTACTAAAAGGATCAATGAACTACCTATGAGGTGGCAAAAGTGCATAGATAACAATGGCTCATACTTTGTCTAAATAAATATTTTATATTTAAAAATATTCGACTTTGTGCCTCTCATACCAAACGCCTATTTCATATACAAAAGACCTAATAACATACATAACATTATTAAAAATAAAAGTACAAACTTTAACATTTTTTATTTTTAAAAGAGAATGCTATTTACTAAATATTTTAACATTTTTATTTTCAAAATTTTATACGTTTTCTAAATAAGTATTTTTCTTTCCTAAATGTGAAATAACATTTTAAAAATAATCTCCCTACAGAGATGCTAACAACATAAATAAGTTGTAACAAGCGTATAAGAAGCGTTTTTTTGTTTAGTTAATTTAATTCATGGAGATATTACTAGCCGAATGAATATATATTTTGCTCCGTTTTACAGCACTGATTGCGGAAGTTATTCTATATTCCGAAGGGTTTGAATCTTCGAAAGGGCTTGCTAAAAAGATGGTGCAAATGTACAAGTTGTCGAGTGAACAACTTTCTAAGCAAGACCATTATGACTTCGGCATGAGAGCGGTTAAAAGTGTACTAGTAAGTATATATAATAACCAGTGAGTCTTTATTTTAAAATAAGTAACAGTAAAATATATATCAAAAATATTTGTTTCTCGTTTCGTTAATTAACGCCTTTTTAGGTTGAGTAGAGAAACTAAACGCTGTGCTTTGCCTCGACACCACAGCAAATGGGAATCGAACCCACAACCTGTCTTGTTTACAATCTTCTTGTGCCCCTGCAATATGACTGCCCTCTGAATTAGATTATGATATCAAAATTTCGTATTTTAATGTCTTTCCTTAGGTTTCCCAATACAGTACAGTAGACAGTGTTTCATAAGCATGGAATTCTTAAATATTATATTATGTAACCTACATAAAATATCACATTGTAGGTAATGGCCGGTGCACTTAAACGCGCAAACCCAGATCAACACGAAGAAAAAACATTATTGTGCGCGTTAAACGACAGCAATCTGCCCAAGTTCTTGGCGGCGGATGCCATTTTATTTGCGGGTATTCTTTCAGATTTGTTCCCGGGCGTCAGTCTTCCGGAACGCGATTACGGCGTCATGGAGGAAGTTATAAGTAAGTGAATGTAATATTGTATATAGATTTTATTTATTTTCGAGAACTACTACTATTTAGAGTTAATTAATCTTACTGAAAGTTTGACGGTCAAATACGTTTTACCTGAATCTGTAGATGGAATATTTTAATGTTAATAATAAATAATATACTGATTAATTTTTACTTACATTTATTTTTAATATCATGAGCCAACGACTACTGTATGTCCAGTAATTTGAACAGCTCCCGAATCCAATCATCTATTTGTTACTTATTTCTATTTTCAGGAGAAATAATATTAGGAAGAAAGTTGCAAATAATTGAACCTCAAATTCGCAAAGTGATACAGTTACACGAAACGATGATAGTGCGATGGGGTGTCATGCTGGTGGGCCCTACAGGTGGAGGGAAAACAGTTGTTTTACATGTTAGTGCCATTTATTTATATTTTTTTTACGTGTATTGTGTTGTGTATCTTGTCATTATAAATATATCTGTCGTGTACCTGTAATCGCGAAGGTTGCCAAGGTTCTTCGATTCTTTTGAAAAATTTGAAATGTTTAAAATTTTCCTGTCTGGTAAAACAAGAGCTCTGTGTTTAGGTTCTGCCACTCAATAAATAAAAAATAGGCGGTGTGTGGGAAATGCAGAATCCTTAACATCTCCTCTACCTAAAATGCTATATGCGAGACGCAGCATAAAGCAAAAAAAAATTAATGTTTATTTAATTAATGACAGACATATTATTTTTAAAATATATCTAATACAATAGTACACATTACCATTTATACATAATTTATATTTACATATTTTCAATCATCATCAAATCATTTTCAATCATGTTCAAAAATTACATGAAAACTTTACTAGACTCTAGGAGACACGTATACAAGATTGTGTGAAAATGGCGTTGAAGGTCCTCAATATCAAATAGTTCAGAAATATATAATGAATCCAAAAAGTCTTAGCATCGGTGAGCTCTACGGTGAAGTTAATCTGCAGACTCTTGAATGGCACGACGGTATCCTCCCACTGTCGTTGAGGACTGCTGTACAGGTAATAATATTTTGTTTTTTTAACTAAACAGCAGGCAGAGGACCCTAGTGTTGAAACACTTTGCGCCTCAATCACCGCCCAATCATGAGACTTTCTTGTTGAACTTCGGAACTCAACGTCGCGCTTTGTCTATTTACCAAAATGAAATGGCTTAATGAGAATGAAAGAGACTAATTTCCACGAGTGTGGATCGAATTCAACCATTACGTTTACAGTTGAGACGCAGTGCCGCTGCGCCACGATATCTTCGGATAAAACACAAATATTTGAAATTTACTTATGATTTTAAATTGTATTTCAGGCTGAAAATGAGGATCACCAGTGGTTAATATGCGATGGACCAGTGGACGCTGTGTGGATAGAAAATATGAATACAGTGCTCGATGATAACAAAATGCTTTGTCTGTCTAATTCTGAACGCATTAAACTCACTCCATACGTTCATATGCTTTTTGAGGTATATCTACAAAAACTATATTAAAAAATATATATTGTGTTGTGTCATGTTATGTAGGTACCATGGTCCATATAGATTCTGGGACTTACTACGATACTGCTTCTAACGGACCTGTCTCAATAATTTATCTATGTTTAATAATCTGTTAAATCCATTGTATACAGACTTACAATAGATTTATATATGTTAAACGATTTTATACCTAGTGTTAAACCATATAATCGTCTAACACATATAAATCTATTGTATGACTGTATATGTATATTAACCAGATTGTTAAAGATAGAGATTATTGAGTCCGGCCGTTAATTAACATTTGGACTTATCTTAGTTACATTTGACAGTTTCAGTCGAATCTTTTATATATCCTTTCTATGTATAGTAAGTAGCACTTGATTATAATTTTTTAAAAAAATAACGTTTTATCCCATTATAGTAGGGTAGTGAACCTAGTGCACTCCGTTCCCCAGACCGCCCAATTTTTTGGATATAACATTATGTAATTCTAGTATAACTTGCTTACTAAGATGGGAAAATGAACACATATTAAGTGCTGAGCTGTGCATTTCTCCTGAGTGGGAATTGAACCAACAATCGTCATGTTTACAGACGCTGTTCCACTAAGCTAAGATGGATAATAAAATGGACCAAAAAATATTTATCTGACATGTTAACGTATATAATCTATCACTACACTTCGTTGTAAAATTTTTGTTCTAATATAACTTATTTATACACATTAAAGGTTGGCGACTTAGCCCAAGCATCACCCGCCACAGTGTCCCGTTGTGGCATGGTCTATATTGACCCTAATGAATTAGGATATCTGCCATATGTACAATCCTGGCTCGACGAGGGAGTGGAGAAAAACCTATTCAACCAGGAAAATAGTGAATTTCTTTACGAACTGTTTAAAATGCTCAAAGTGGGCATTGTTCATGTTAACTTGAAATGCAGTGTTGGTATTAAACAGGTATGAAATGATATTTTCGTAATTATTTTGGCTTTACCCTGTATGCTGCATAGTAGGCAGAGAGAACTTAGTGTTAAACACACACTACGTTCTCCACGCAAGTCAACGACATGTTTATTATCAAAAGCAATAATAACTCATTCCCCCTAATGGGAATCGCTTCCACCACCGTCGCGTTTACAATAATACACTAGGGTGCCGTAACAATAACGTCGTATAAATCATTATTACATTCAGAACAATGGTATTTATTATAATTTTATCTAAGGTTGATATCAGCAAAGTTGTAGCTCTTTGTTGTCTACTCGGTGCACTACTGTCAGAACCTGGCGATAGATTTACGGAAAAATCCGCTGTTAAAGTCTATATAGCACATTGTTTTATATTCTGCTATATATGGTGCATCGGTGGCAACATACTGGAAGTTAACAGAAAACCTTTTGAGGAAATCATAAAAAGACAATTCGAAGAGTTTGAAGAATCTGAATAGTATGTATTGATTTTTTTACAATTTATAAGGAGTGAATTGTTAGGGATAAATTGTGTTATAGTATCTAAAACAATGTTTTTTTTTCTATTCAGCTTTCCTCAAGGATTTAACTTCTTCGATATGTTCATGGACACTAAACACCGAAAGCTGAAGGTTTGGGCGGAAATAATACCGGAATTTATATATGATTGTAATCGACCTTTCTTTGAAACACTCGTCCCGACCATAGATACTGTGCGCTATGGATATTTGTTTGAAAAGCTTCTTTCGGTTGGAAAGCCAGTTATGTTTACAGGAAGCACAGGTACTCATAACTTACTGTCTTTTTTTTTTTTTTTTCAGATATTTTAGTTTAAATATTATAGTTTTTATGATCGTAGTCGTTCAGTACGCTTATATAAGATTACAATTTTCAGGCGTTGGTAAAACATGCATTGCAGCAGAAATTTTAAAGAAAATGTCAGGAACCGGCGTCTTCATTCCCGTGATACTAAATTTTTCTGCTCAAACTAGTAGTCCAAGGACTCAGGTCATTGTTTATCCACTTACATTGTAATACGATTTCGGCCTATTTTGTATATGTTCTCTTTTAAACCTAATATTACAAATATTTAGTTTTTTATAAGTCAATTTGCTGTAAAGAGTGTCATCAACTAACCGTTGTACCTATGTACAACTTAAAAACTTAAACATATTTAATCTCATATTTTCAGGAAGTTATTGAACTGCGTCTAGAAAAACGGCCAAGAAAGGCTATAGGGGCACCATTAGGCAAGAAAGTTATAATATTTATTGATGACGTTAATATGCCTCGATTAGATGTGTATGGAGCTCAACCCACTATTGAATTACTTAGGTAATGTTATATAATTTTACCAATACTCTATTCAAATAAGAAAAAAAGGATAAGATAATATGAATAAGAACTTATAAAAGCGAGTAATTATCTCTCGTTTCGGTCTTAGTAATAATTCCTGGAAACCACTAAAGAAGTTGTTCTTTAGTGGTTTCCAGGAATTATTACTGTATCCTGTACACATCAGAGACAAAGGGAACCCTATTGTTTAGGTACTCCGTTTCCCATTTGAGGCATTGCGTATTGAGTGGCGCAACTAAAAGCCACGTTTTGCCTCGACAACAAAGCGAAGAAATGAAAATATACTTTTTAGACGATATGTATAAAAATATAATTATATAATTATGATTATACAATAATTATATTTATGTCACTCAATTTTATGTTACTCCCACGTTATTATTACTAGTTAATTGCAGCAGAACTCAACGCCGCGCTTTGCCTCGACACCAGAGCGAATTATTCTATTATACTACCTTATATACTATACATAATATGTGATTTATAATTCGAATCTGTATCCTGTCGTTTTTACATAACACATCTCCAAGACTGATTTATTTATTATGCGCTAAAGAAAATAACCATTTTACAGACAATACTTAGATTTTGGTGGCGTCTACGATCGTGATAAGCTCTACTGGAAGGAGATATTAGATGTGGTGTTGTCATGCGCGTGCGCACCGCCTGGCGGCGGACGTAATCCCCTTACAGCGCGATTTGTACGACACTTTGCCATGTTCTACATATCTGCCCCTAATTCTGATGCCATGAAAACTATATTTAAAGTAAATATTGTTATATTGATTGATATTTAATTACGAGACGACTAGAAAATATGATAAGAATAATCTAACTGCTTCTTAACAGGCCATACTATCAGGCCATATGGAAGATTTCGTATCAGAAGTATCTGTGCTCAGCGATCCTATAGTGAATGCGGCGGTGGAGATATATCTTAAGATATGCTCCGAATTGCTACCAACGCCAGCCAAGTCACATTACGTGTTCAACTTGAGAGACTTGTCCAAGTCTATGCAGGGAGTGTTGCAAGCGAATGCTGCCTATATGCGGTTACCGCAAGCTATGCTACGGTAAGTTGTGTGAAATTCTCAAAATTGAAGTCTTTTATAACAATTTTTTTTTAACACAAAATAGTAATTTTTATTTTTCAAAATAGTTAAAAAAAAATTGTACAACTTTTTGACTCATTAAATTAAAATTTGAACCATACTCATACCTATACTCATAACCATAGTCATACCTCTCCAACCCTCTTACTGTTTAACCGCTATGACCACAAATTTATATGTTTTTATCATCAACTTTAAAATTCTATATTGAAGGTACTAATCCATTAGTCGAATATTTAATACACTTTAGAAAGTGGCCTAGCTTATCATTAAGCTGCATTTGTCCAAAAATATAGTTATCAATCATTTTTCATGTATACTTATGTTTTTATTTATATTTTTGCAGCTTATTTTACCACGAATGTCTCCGTGTGTTCCACGATCGACTCATTAATATTGAAGACAAGAGCTACTTTTATCATCTGATGAGCACTGTCTGTCAGAAAAACTTCCAACAGCCTATATTGGAAATACCTGATGAACCAATCATCCAACATCCTCCACTCTTGCTCTTTGGAGACTTTCTGAATTCTGCGATACCTAAAGAGAATAGAATATACCAAGAAATTCCTGATATTGAAAAATTAATGATTGTTCTTAAGGTACAAGTACAAGTAAACATTAAAATTTTGTCAATTTTTGTAATAACGATTCATCTATTTTTAGGTATTCACCTACAAAAATATATATAACTAGCGACCCGTTCGCGGCTTCGCCCGCTTAAGCTACTAAATTATTTACTTAATAGATAGAATTACATTCCTATTTTAATATATAATGCACGTATATTCGCAGCGCACTTAAGATTTGTAATGTAAAAATAATTAAAATTTACTTTGCATTTTCGTAATTCCCATAAGGGCAATCATTTTTTTTAAATAAAAACCACTTATCTATACTTATAATATAATCGTAACTTATCAGTATTTGTACGTGGAAGATATATATGAAAAATTGTTATTGGGGACATTTGGTTTGTCTGTTCGTTTGTTCAAGTTAATCTTAGAAACGGCTTCAATAAATTGATAATGTTGTTAAAAAACGTAAGTAATCCAGTTTAGTAAATAAATAATTCTGTTATTCAAGTGAGTGAAGACATGAGTGGCTTGGGTCGCTAGTGTTTATATAAATGATGTAACATTAAGCATCGGTTTCTAAAATCGGTTGATTTAACTTTTGTCTTGTATATAACATTCGTCAATTTGAATCAATGAATTAATTTACTGCTATGCAATGATATATTTATTTATATCCTCACAGGGTTATGATATGACGATACATAGTTAATTTAATAAAAAATGATTAATTTTAGGATAAAATCACAATCACATTTTATATTGTTGTTAGTAATTGAAAAATAGTTATATCACTTATCACATATTTAAAGCTATTTTGTTTCTGTGACACAATATAAAATAATATATTCTATAGAGGAATCACACAATCTGGATATTCTTTCACAATAATACATAGTTATATTCTTTAGAGGTTACAGACGTACTACGATGGCAGCTGCCTCATATTTTACTTTCGCAAATGTTATCGTTTAAAATAATATTTTTAATATTGTTATTAATTGTAATTTCTTCTTTTAAATAGCGGTTAAATTAAATATTAGGAAGAAATTAGAGGAGAAATTTATTTTAAAAACTTTAGTGTCGCAGAATTTCCCTATAAACCACATTTGACGTTGTTTTGTTTTGTGGCAGCAAAATAATTTGATTTTCTGGAGTTCCAACTCGGGATAGGCTAACATACAATTGCCCATGGGCAGTGGCGTAGCTAGGGTATTTGCTGCCTGGTGCAGCTTAGGACTTTTAAAATGGTCAAAATAATTTCAGATTTCAAAATACCGTAGAGTAGATATATGAATTTTTAATGCTTTAAAAGTATAATAAATATATGTAAGTTATAACATTAGATTTTGGTAAAAATTATTGCAAAAATTTAAAAACGGACCATACGCGCTTTTTGACTAGCAAAGCTAATAATCACATTTTCAAAATCAATAGCATCGACTAGTTTATGTTCGATTGACATGATAGTGTATTTTTCATTTTCATTCTCTCATTTTTCTTGTACATTTAAAAAAAATACAGAATTGATTGATTGATTTTGATGCCCCTTTCCTTTTGATGCCCGGTGCGACTGCACCGCTCGCACCCCCCCAGCTACGCCACTGCCCATGGGTAAAACATTCTTTACGCAGGTCAATACCTAATAAATCGAAAGTCTGGCCCTGGGCCTTATTTATAGTTAAGGCAAAAGAAGTTTTTACTGGAAATTGAATTCTTTTAAAAGGTATGGGTATATATGTGGGTATCATTGGTATCCTTGGAATATGAGCTAACTCATCAGTTGCAGGCCCAGTTAAAATAGTCGCTACAATTAAATTGTCTTTCAGTTCTTTTATAAGTAGTCTTGTCCCGTTACACATATTTGGAGGGCTTAAGTTTCTCAAAAGCATAATTGGGGTCTCAATTTTCAATGATAGATAATGATGTGGTAGTCCTGCAGGGTTAAGTAAATTTATAAATTCCTGTGGGTAATGAACTGCGTCTTCTGTATTAGAAACTGTATCTATTGATTTGTAATGCTTAACCTGGCCGAGAACTTTTTGTGTGATAGTATTATTTATTTCGTCGAACGTCTCATTCCGAGGTGACACTATTGCTCTAGAACACAGCCAATGAAAGTTAATACACAGGTATAAATAATATGTTTTGAATATTGTCGGCACTTTTATCAACTTTTAAAATATAAAAAAGTAGTTATATTGGCATAACTATAGTAGTTGGACATATGGTATCGCGGACTTTTTAAATAAATATTGATAAAAAAAATCAGCTTCACGCTGTATCTCGCACAGAAAAGGGGGCAGAGGGAACTTAGTGTTAAGATACTCCTTTCCCCACTTTCCGCCAAATTCTGGAGGCATTGCGTACTGAGTGGCGGAACTCAACGCCGCGCTTTAGCCTCGACACCAGAGCGAAGAAATGAAAATATAAATATAAATAAATATTTTACTTCCTTGAGTGGATCGAACCCTCAACCAGTCGATTTTACAGTCACACTTTGTGCCTTTTTTCCTTTGAAAATTAGTGGCATAACTCTAAGTTACACATACTATCGTAAACTTTTTGTAGATATTAATGTCTTCTTCTTCTATAAAATTGTAGTACATCACTTTACTCTAATGTCAATAATCTCCACAGCGTGCGCGATATAAGGTTTTTTTTTGATATTTTTTTACACGTTAATCGTCTATTTGTAAAAGAATTTGCCAAATTGCTCCCGTAGTTTCGGGGCCTATTCAATTCAAAAAAAGAAACAAAACATCTAATCGGTTGTCTTCATAATGTTAGTGAATCGATGCACCTCCCCCCGCCCCGCAGAGCTAGTTACTCGCTACGACGCGCGAGGCTACACTCCGCATTTTTTATTATTACGTGATTTTCTTTAGAGTGATACTTTTAAATTCGTTATATCTTTTGAATGAAATGTCCGATTTTATTAATTTAAAAAGTACTTGACACATATTGAAATTATTTTTAATAAAATGTAATTTAATAGGATAAGGATCAATGCAGAGGTATGAATAATATGGTTTGATTATTGTCGGCACTTTCATCAACTTATAAAATGTAAAAAGTTTTTATATTGTCATAACTACAGTAGTTGGACATATGGTATCGCGGACTTTTTTATAGATATTGATGCGTTCTATAATATGATAGATCATTATTTTGTTCTATCATCAATAGTTTTCGCAGCGCACGCGATGATAGAATTGTTAAGATCAATTTCTTCACACCTTGGGTTACATTATTGCATTTTTATTAGGGATCTCTATTTTTTTTGAAAAGTAATATAGCCTATGCTGGTCAGTGAAGATGCAGCTTTCTAACAGTAAAAGAATTTTTGAAATCGGTCCGGTAGTTTTTGTGTGAAAACACTACAAACATACATACAAAAATACAAATCTTACTTCTTTATAATATTAGTATAGATAAAGGAATATATTATCGCAATCGCAATTTTTTCGGATCCGATAATATTCTAATATTATAGCATACTATAAAAATATGGGACTTCATATTCTTGCTAGAACCGATCGCATTCTGTCTCCGTAGAACCAGAGCGGAAGTCGATATAGTCCTGTAATCGTCTTACTTTATGTATTATTTAACTATTTTGTCATTGTCCATACCATTTACAGGAATACTTAGAAGAATACAATTCAACAGCGCGAGCGGAAATGAACCTGGTTCTCTTCCGTGATGCGGTGGAACACGTGGCGCGTGTTGCTCGCGTGTTGCGCGCGGAGAGAGGCCACTGCCTCATGGTAGGGCCCGGCGGCTCCGGCCGACGGTCCGTAGCAACTCTTGCCGGACATGTCAATGAGTGCAAGTGAGTCGTCTTCTGATATGTAATTGTTGTGTCCCATTCTCGGCTGCCACTTTGGTTATTGCATAAATTTTGTACTGGTATAAAATCAAACTTGCCCCAGTTTAATTTTTATTTTTATTATTGTATTATTTGTTTTATTTTGAAAATTACTTTGTAGTAGTGGGAGGGTTAAAAATATTTTGATCATCGTCGTCACCGTCGTTATCATTAACCTTTATTGTCTTTCTGCTGGATTTATCTCTTTCCCATAACACAACGCGGAACTTGATAATCTTAACATATTAGTCATTTATTAGATACTTATTTTTAAAGTGGTAGCATTTATAAAATTTAAAATTTATCATGAAATTGTTTGGTTTGGTTCTTTGATTACTCTGTTTCGAGCATGCCAGTATCATTAATTGCCAGTATTAAAGTAGCGTAGAGATATTTTTTGATGCTGTGAATTGTACATATAATGCATCAACCTATATACTTGAATGTTAATATTACTCTAAAGTACATTTTTCTTACTTACCACCATATATACTTCCACAATTCCTATTCTGCATAAAGCATATTAATATAAAATTTGCACAATACTAGATGCATGGGTATGGAGTTAAAGCGCAACTACGATACGCCCGAGTTCCACGACGACCTTCGCAATATGTACATGCGTGCGGGCGTCTCGTATGAAGATACGGTGTTCCTCTTCACAGACACGCAAATTACTAAGGAGGAGTTCCTTGAAGATATCAATAATATGCTTAATTCAGGTATTTAATGTATACATAATGTTTTTGTCAGCACCACTTAAAATGAAACCACCGCTTTAACTACTCTACTAGCCTAATGCCATTAAAAAAAACCCAAAAATAAAAAAAAAATCAAAATAAGAACGACTATCATAAACCTATCAAAGGGAAACCTCGCCTTATTCCGAAATCGAGTCGTATTTAACCTTTAGTAGTATTTTTGCAGTTGTATGTGTTTATGTTTTGGTATCATCTATACGTAACTGCGTCACACGAAATACAAATATGGACAAACAACGTAAAATAAAAAAAAAAAACCTACGTCTACTGGTATCTTCATTAAATTTTGTTACTCTTGGTATAACATACTTTCCGATACTAGTATAATATTATATTTGTAATAATAATGAAAATGCGAAATAATAATTTCGCAAATTCTTGTATCTGGCAGTGTTTAATGACACAACTGAATTAAGTGAATGTATAATAAGATGCCGAAATACATTTAAAAATTATTATAATTATTATAAAATTAAAATTTATATTTCATTTTTAAGTTTGTCAACTTAAGTTGTGGTTCCTTTTCAGTGCGCGAGTGTGACTTGCATTTAGCCGTTTTTTTAAACTGTTCTCAGGTGAAGTTCCCAATTTATTCGAAGGGGACACCTACGAGCAAGTACAAACGGGATGTAGAAACGATGCAGGCAAAGCTGGTATAAATCCAGCCGACCGAGATTCTGTCTACTACTTCTTTATAAACCGCGTGCGGAGTAAATTACATCTTTGTATTTGTATGAGCCCTGTGGGAGAAGCTTTTAGGTAAAATGAATTAATTGGGTTGTAAACATTGTGATAAACATGTCTATAAACGTACAACGTAATAAGTTCGTGCCTTTTCCCCAGTTTCTCATATAACTAGTTAAGCACTAAGAGGGACCTAGTTTCAAGGACACTTGTTTATCCACTTTCAACATTAAATAGAAACATTGAGTACTTTATAAATGTATTCAAACTTTCTATTTTTTTATTATAACTAATGTTATTACTCCAATAGCTCCTGTTACTGGTCAAGGTCTATAAGTGCTATAGTAAACTAAAAAATGTATTATTTATACGGTGTCTACAGGGTAGACAGAGAGAACCTAATGTGAAGATACTCCATAGGGATGCAATATCCTGTGTAGCAGAATTAATATTTTTTTGTTGGATTTTTTTATTGATTTTAATATTGAACTTTATTTAAAAGTTTTTTTTGGCTCTACTATTAGTAACACTCGACGCCTGAGTGACAAATAAAAAACTCTGCCTTATCCTCGTGTATTGTACTTACTACATTTAGTATTAATTAATATTTTCTGTTACTTAGACGTCGCTGTCGGATGTTCCCTTCCTTGGTGAATTGCTGCACAATAGATTGGTTCACAAAGTGGCCGCCGGAAGCGTTGAAGTCCGTAGCACAACAATGCCTCCAACAGCTAGAGGACGAAAATATCATCGAAAAAATATCAACACTAGCTGTGTCAATGCACCAGGTATGCTTTTGTAACGAGATATTTATTTTCTAAATTTTAAACTCAAGTATTACTTACTCAATAATTAATTTTATTTATGATATGATATATATATGATACATTGTAAGTCAAGTTGCGGTTCTGAACGCCGCGCTTTCTTGTTTTCAAAGCAAAGCTAATAAAATTATCTCATTCTATCTTCCGTCGTGGTAATGAGGCACAAGTGTGCGATTATAAACGTGATGGTTGTGGGTACGATCCCACTTGGAAATGAAATATTTGAGAATTCGATCTCTTCGATGGGGTTAGGCAAAGCGTCGCGTCTAGTAACATGACTCAAATCACAATGCCTCTAAAAATCGGAGGAAAGTCGTGAACGGAAGTGTCTTCTACAATGCTATGTGTGAGATACAGCGGAAAGCTAAAAAAAAACTAGTGGGAATCGAACCCATATAATTGTCACGTTTACAATCAGTCGCTACGCTTCTGCGCCACGACGGACTGTTATTTAATAATATTATTTTAGTATAGTAGTATAATTGTAATAATAGTATTATTTTAGGATGTAGACGTGATGACAGAACGATTATACGATGAAATGCGCCGGTACTTCTACACGACGCCTAGTAGTTACCTTGATTTACTTAAACTATACCTTTCGTTACTTGATAAAAAACAACAGGACATCATACGTGGTAGAGACAGAATCTCGTGTGGTCTTCAGGTATTTGTTATTGTGCTTATCTTTTATATATAGCTCCATATAGACTGGTTTAATTAAATAAAAATGTTATCAAATTATAATTCGCTTGGTAATGCCTCCGTTGTCACTGTTGTTGGTAACTTAGACAACTAAAATTTATGACTATTGTGGTAGTATTTTTCTTTTGATGTACTTTTTTTGTTATCGAATGCTTATATAGAAATTATATGAAACATACGAAGTTGTTGGCGTAATGGAACAACAAGTTCGAGATATGGAACCAATTTTAGCAAGAAAAGCGGAGGAAGTGAGTATAATTTATATAAATTTTTATTATACGTGGCGTTGAGATCTGCCACTCAACACGCAATGCCTCCAGAACTCGGCAGAAAGTGGGGAACGGCGTGTCTTACACTAGGTCCCCTCTGCCTGCCCTGCTGTGTGCGGGATACAGCGTGAAGCTGATTTATTTATTTATTTATTATATATTCTTTATATATTTGCCTATATCAGATAGTACACATAATTATTTTTAGGGCCATGCCCTAGTGGCGCGATTAAAAGTGGAACAGAAAGCAGCAGATGAAGTAAAACAAGCGGTCATGAAAGATGAAGCAGAAGCTAAGGTATATTAATATGGTTAAGGTATATTAGGTGTATATGATTTTTTTTATAATAAGAATTTACATTTTTTATTATTACTAATAATAACGGATATTTAAGCGGTCTCATATATTTAGGCAATTTTGAGCAAACTCTTGCTTAATCATAAAATCTCATATTAATAATCGAATCTTTTCATTGTTGTATAAATTCAAATATCAATATTCTCTACAAGAGTAAATATTAATTATACATTCGTCCAAGTTATTGACAATTGTAGGAAAAAGCGGAAGAAGTGAAGCAAATAGCTGACGAAGCAAAAGCCGACCTCGCCTTAGCCATGCCAGCAATGGAAGCCGCACAAAACGCGTTAAAAGCTTTAAATAAAGCCGATATCAATGAGTTGAAAGCTTTTCAGAAACCCCCGCCTCTTGTGCGATTTGTGATGGAACCTGTGTGTATACTTCTAGGAGCCAAGTTAGTATTTTTTTCAGCTCCCTGCCATCTCCCGCATATTAAAGGTAATAAGGACTGTATTACGGAGCACTAGGTACCAGCCTAGTGTTTCCCCTTCAACTGCCAATTTTTCTAGACATCACGTGGTCTGATTACTAGAGCAAGAAAATGAAAATAATGCATGGCTCCGAGTGGGAATCAAATCCGCAGTGTCACGAAGGCGTAAATGTATAATTGCTAATATATGTCTTACCACTATTTTCTCTTAATTTAGATTTTTTTAATCTTAATTTAGAATTTAGAAAAATGTTGGAAAAATGGTCTATAGTCCTTAGATTTTTGATTATATTGCATTGCTTATTGTTATTTTACTCACTTTTTGTATTTCTTATTTCTTCTACAGACCAGATTGGGACTCTACAAAAAAGTTACTAGCTGATGTGAATTTCATACGTAATCTGGAAGAGTACGACAAGGATCATATTCCAGACGTGACCCTCAAGAAGATAAAAGTGTATTTAACACATAAGGATTTCAATCCCGATACAGTTGTTAAAGTTTCCAAGGTATTGCTACAAAAAATTATCGTTGGTAAATTAATCTTATTTTACCTTATACTATATTACGTTAGACTGGATTTTACCTATGGCTTATTATGTATGATGCATTGTAAGGATTAAAGATAAAAATACTTTTTATATTCAAAAAGGTTCATGGTAAATCTGAGCACAGGGACTGTGTATCTTATCTCTATTTTCGAAGCAAAGTCGAAACTTTGCTTCATGTGATAAGCGCATTCAGCCAAAAATCCTCTTAGAAATTTAATATAATAGAAATTTCCTAATTAGATTAAGTATTAAATAAAAGTTGTACGATATACTTTCAAAATTATTATTTTAATCTTTGCTTAAACACAGGTAAATTAAAAAAATATACTAACATAATCGTATATGGTAAGTATATTTTTTTAATTAGTATTTTCGTAGCGTGAAGCTGATTCAAATTCAATAGTTAAAAAACAAAATATATTCCAGGTGTGTCGTTCGATGGTATTATGGGTGCAAGCTATTGATATGTATGCTAAAGTCTTCAGAGTTGTTGAACCGAAAATTCTCAAGTAACATTGCTCCAGTTTTCATTATAGCACATTCATTGAATTTATATAAATAAGCACCATTGTAAATTAGAAATAATTTATGAACTTTATTTTTTTTATACTTTTATTGTACGGTCTTATTATTAAATACGAATATAAATTTTTAGTTTATCCAGTGTCCGTGACCTGCTCCGTTTCGAAATTGCGTGTGAATTGGAAGAACGACGGTGGCGAATATCAATTTTAAAAAATATTAATATTTCAGGCATAAGGAAGCCGCTGCAATCTTGAAAAGTGTGATGGCAGTCTTACGTGCTAAACAAAAAGAGGTTGAAGCTATTGAAGCACAATTAGCTAAAATGATGGATGAACTTAAGGTAAATTAGTGAATTGATAAAAAGTTATAGCAAATTCACAAAAACCCATTATTGAAAAATGAACCTTCTTCCGTGAAAGCTCGAAGCGCGATGCTGCAGTTTGTTACTATTAAATAACTTAAGATAGAAAAATGGCAAACTACCTTCTACCGACAAAAAAAATAAGGAGAAGGACTCTATACACGTATACTTTTTATGTAAACTCCAATGTAATTTTACTGAATATTTTAATTTAAATAATATTTTTTTTATTGAGTAGAGCATATACCCGAGATGATCCTTTATAAATTTAATATAGATATAATTTAATATAGACAATAAAGTCACCACTCTTAAAAAAAATCACTCACTAAACAGGTAGTAGAAGAAGAACGTATAAAACTGCAGGCTGATGTAGACTTGGCGGCCGCGCGACTCATGCGCGCCGGCAAACTCACACAAGCACTCGCTGATGAAAAGTCCCGCTGGGAAGAGGGTGTTAAGGTATTTTTATCAGCTTTACGTTATTCCGCATATCACAGGTAAACTAATGTTGAGACATTCCGTTCCCTAGCTCATTTTTCGAGACATATTGTGTTAAGTAGCGGAAGTTAACGCGGTGCTTTGTCTTTTAGAAAAAAAAATGAGACTAATTAATTCCCCGACTGCGAATCAAACTCACAAAAGTCCTCATTATATTCAGTGTTTACAATATGGTACGATAATAATATATTTTTTTTATAACAGTAGTAATAAAATGTCGATACAATTTCAAATATAATTTTAATTCGTTTCGTAAAATATTTTATTAAACATTTAAATGTATGGTTTAATTTGTCGATAGTAATAAGTCGAAAAAATTATTTCAGGCAGCTACATTTAGACTAAAGTGTACAACAGGTGATATAATAATAGCATCAGGTTGCATTGCGTATTTCGGCGCTTTTCCATCACATTACCGACGAGAACTCGAAGTCAAATGGGTGGAGCAATGTCATGAATTGGAAATACCCTCTTCGGATACATTTGAGTAATTATTATCTATCAAATTCTCTTATTAATAAGTTTTTTAAAACATTAGTAGCATCGCACATATAGCAAGCTAGAGAGACGGAACCTATTGTTGAGATACTACGTTCCCCATTGCCTAGCAAATTTTTGAGACGAGAAAACGAGTTTTGGGTAACTCCAGTCTGACTTCTTACGATGCATCATTCATAAAAGTCCTTAAACCAATACTAATCTAACATATTTCACGTTTCGTTTGCTTATTTCAATGAAATTACACTTATGAGGTTTATTATTCTGGTATCTAAATATTTATTATATTGGCATTTATTCGTACTTTCAGTCTTATCACGGTAATGGCGGATTCGTATACAGTGCGAACATGGAATGCTCAAGGCTTGCCTCGCGATGCAGTGTCAACTGAAAATGGTATATTGGTCACTCGGGCAGGAAGATGGCCACTGACTATAGATCCACAAGAACAGGTACGCTGTTTTCTGTCACGACAATACGTAATAGTGTTGAACCTAATAAAATGTTAACGTTATTAAAATTTATCGTTATAAAGATTGTACGTTTAATGCTTATTAAAAATGTTTACCAGATTGCTTTGATTAATTGATTATTTAAAGCAGAATTCTTTCACTGGGAAAAGTGCGGAAGTAAATACACATGCAAAATCACTATTTAGTTTTTAATAACATTAAGTTATTTTTTATTAACTAGGCCAACAGATGGATAAAAAACATGGAACGTGTAAACGGGTTGCAAATAACAAAATTAAATGATCCAGCCTACTTGCGGATATTAGAAAACTGCATCAGACTTGGCTGGCCGATGATTATAGAGGACTTAGGGGAATCCCTCGAGGCTACTCTGTCACCTGTATTACTTAAACAAACTTTCTTTCAAGTAAATATAATCTTTTATTTTATTATATAAATCCCGCCTTCTTGATTGTTCACCAACTAACTAGCGGTTCTTGACTATTTGATACTTTACCGAAATTTAATCAATTAATTCGGAACATTTTAGGCTGGTCGTCTCCTCATACATCTGGGTGACAGTGATATTGAATATGATACCAATTTTCGCCTGTATCTGACAACGAAATTGGCAAACCCACATTATTTACCCGAAATCTGTATCCAAGTGACTCTAGTTAACTTCACAGTCACTCTATCTGGACTAGAAGATCAGTTGTTGGCGTAAGTCAAATTAAGCTTATCCTAGAAATATTTTTAGGTAAAGCAAGAATCGATTAGGAGAAAAATACATAAGTTATTTGTCTAGTTTGGTGAGAGAACGAAGTGAATGCGATTTTTTAAATTAAAACGTCTAATATATAAAAAATAATTCAATTATTCACAAGGCATAGAAATGTATTGCAACATTCGATTTACAAAATAAACATAATAAAATAACATTCCAGTGATGTAGTTCGCTTAGAGCGCCCTGATCTCGAACTGCAAAGATCAGAACTTATCGTTCGAATCAACACAGACAAAGCTACTCTACTAGAGATTGAAGATAAAATATTGCGTCTTCTATACGCGTCGTCGGGCAACATACTGGATGATGAAGAACTTATTGAGACTTTAAATGAAAGCAAGGTAATTTAGATAATATTTCAAATACTTAAAGATTTAAATATCTACAATGTATTCATTAAAATCTTTATGTATTTAATTGCGTTATGAATTTGAAACAATTATTTTTATTTAACTTCAACTTCAGAGTAGGGAAATGTAACTTATTATCAAGACATTCCGTTTTCCGTTCTCCATTTATGATTTATTTATTTTTATTGTGTCATATAATATTGTGGACTTATTTAATTTAAGGAAACATCAGAAATAATTAACGCACGGCTCGAAGAAACGGAAGCAACGGAAATAAGGATATCGGCTGCTCGAGAGAAGTATCGTACAGTGGCGACCCGTGGCGCCGTTCTTTACTTTGCTGTTGCACAACTTGCCGATATAGACCCTATGTACCAGTTCTCGCTTAAATATTTTAATCAGGTTTGTTTTTTACGATTATTTGGCATATTAAATAACGTCTCGTTTCATCGTTTAACAACGTAGGCTCTACGCAATATACTAGGAATCAAAATGTATTTTTTTTGTATACTACTACTGGCACGTTAATTTAAATAAATGCTGTAGTATGCCATTAACAATAGTAGACCACACAAGCCTAACGATAGAGCAAAAAATAAAATATATTATTAATTACTCAAAAATAAAAACTATGAAATATTTTACATATATACTTTATACAGGTATTCAATATAGTAATCGAGAAGAGCGAAAAATGTGACATATTAGAAGAACGCCTAGAAATTCTACATCGTGAGATAACACTTTCAGTATATCGTAATGTATCTAGAGGATTATTTGAGAGACATAAACTTGTGTTCAGCTTTCTTCTCAACATGGCGATATATTTGCACGCTGGATTAGTGTCACAGGAACAGTGGAACTACGTGCTTAGAGGACCCGCTGGTGCTAAAGTTGTAAGTATATTTTGGAGGTCTTTTAAACATAGACCAGGAATAAAAATATAGTTAAAAGGCTCTTATATCTTTTATATATTTGTTTAGAGCAGGGGTTCCCAACCTTTTCTTGATCTAGGACCACTTTTATATCATTCTTGGTAGCAGGCACCACTATGTATGTAGGTATAATAAAAATTTACTGTGACTATTGAACAAAAACTTAAAATTAAAATTAAATTAAATTAGCTTCACGCTATATCCCGCACACAGCAGGGTAGGCAGAGGGAACTTAGTGTTTAGGACACTCCGTTCCCCACTTTCTGCCGAATTTTGGAGGCCTTGCGTGTTGAGTGGCAGAACTCAACGCCGCGCTTTGCCTTCACTTCAAAAACTTCGTCTCACCATATCCAGTCTTAAAATTAAAATCGTCCGCGGACCATATTTAGGCTTTACGGACCACTGATGCTCCGCGGACCACTCGTTTAGAGTCACCAATTTAAAGAAAGACGTGCGTTAAATTAACAAAAAAAATTAGAACGAAATCAATAACTTTTACCTTATTAGGATAACAAAATATATGAATGAAAGTAAATATGCTTTACAAATATTAAGTTCCTTGAAATTTTGTTTTGTTTTTGTTTTAGCTTGACTCTGTATCCCACCCAACAAATAATATTATGTATTATACAACATTTTACAGGCACTCCCGAAGAAGCCAGCAGTTGATGCCCTCACAGATCAAATGTGGCTCGCAGTCAACCACTTAGAGGACAGTGAACCCGTCTTCGAGGGACTCGCCGCCGATTGTCTGAGGAAAATTCCTATTAAACTTGGCACATTTTCTTTGGTACGATTAATGTATTCGTTATTTTTGCTTAGTATAGCAATTTTATATCTAATCTGTATACAAAAAACAAATATTAATCTATTTTAAATTGAAAATTTACATAAATTGATATGTATGTAATTTGAATTTTAACAAGCGTAACATTGTACAGGATATTCATATAAACAAAAAGGACTCTCGTGCTCCCAAAGTGAATTGGGACGAACGTCTAAGCTCATTTGAAAAATTAATGTTCATTAGAAGTTTAAAAGAAGAGAAATTAGTGTTTGCCATCGCCCAGTACGTAAGCACTAGTTTGGGGCCCGTTTTCATTGAAAGTCCTACTGTTCAACTAAGCACATTGTAAGTACCTTGTTTTGCTTAGAATTTAAATGCTATTATTAGATTGTAAAAAAAAAAAATTTTTTGTTTTTTTTATTAGATTGTAAATTTTAATATTCACACATATTGAAAAATCAGTGTAAAAATAAATTTCATTGATATATGTAAATAGTTAGAGAAATAATAGATCATTTGTTAATATTTAAATATACCATTTTAGTTTCACACGTGTTTTATTTTTGTCACTTAAGCTATTAAAAGTACCTACCACATAGAAATCTATAAATTATGTAAATTGTAAGTAGTATAGATTTAGTTGTAATAGAGCCCGATTCATTTATTTAAAAAAGTTTGTTTTAAGCAGATGTAAGAAGCAGCAGATTAAGGCAGGTTCAGTACCCGTTTTGTAGAGACTAAATTAGTTATTATTGTATATTGACTGTACCTATTGTTTTAAAGTTTGAATATCGAGTCGATACGATTATTAAATTACATGAAATGACGTAAAAAATGAGGCTAATAAATCATTAAGACAACCTATAAGTTAATTAATCAAATTTTATATTTAATAACAATAAGAATATTGAATTATTGCATTTCATAAGTTTATAATTAACACTCGCCGCTTAGTGTCACGCTTTTGATTATAAATCTATATAAAGGTATTTTCAAATGACTTCGTTTAAAATATTTTGTTGCGCGCTCTTCATGGCACCAGACACAGTAAGGTTTTTTTTGGTTTCACGTTTTATCCCATGCGACGTAGCCAGAGCGAACGCATCTGGTTGACCTCTACATATTTGCCCTCCCTTATATATGACCTACCTCCAATATCATTGATACTGCGTTTTTGAAGCGTCACCCAAGGTCTCCCCTTGCCTCTCTTACCGCTCACTTTTCCTTTATAAATCTGTAAATCTTTTTTGCCATTCTTTCATCACTCACTCGTTCTACGTGTTCAAACCAACCCCTTAAGTACGTTCTTCATTCTCACCTTGACATCCCTAGTCACTACACTATCTCTTCATTGTGGATTCGGTTAGTTAAACTATATCCTACGAAGATATCATATCTCCACAGCTTTCGATTTTCTTTCATTCCTCTTCTGTAACCCGCGTGTCCCTGCCTTATAACACCGTTGATACCAGAACTGAATTGCAACAATTGGCAACTTGCAGCTATCCAGATGTTGCGCCCTCACATCAAACGCCGGTAGCAATACGCCTTTCCACATTCATTTCATAGCTTCCGTCTCCACTACACATACTTCCCAAATATAAAACTTCATTCACTATTTCTAATATAGGTAAAATAATGTGTTATTTACGGAACCTGATAAATAAAACATCAATCACAACACAGATACAGTTTTATTAATAAGATATGAGTACATAGTAAACATCGTACACACCGATTATATTTTTATCAAGGACGTTTCTCTTTTTACCCTGGATGAGAAAACGCTGTCTCTAATTTGCTTAAAGTTAACATACACACATGTTCGTTAAACAGATTAAATATCGAAAATTGAGACACAACGTTTATTAGTCTACATATTGTAACCTAAAATATAATAAAATATAAACATAAGGATATTTCTAAAGTAAAGTTTGTCAAGGAAATTATTTTTTTCTTTTTATATAAAAATGGAGGGTTCAAATGTAAATACCTTGTAATAGTAAAATCTTTTTAGGAACTATTCGAAGATGAAACAAAACGCGATAATCTTAATTTTTATAAGTTTGTATAAAAATAATCTTATATAGGTTTAAAAGGAGTTGGTCGAAGTTTAAAATTATAAAGAGAATATAATATAGAAAATATTAAAATAGGTAAAAATATCACCTGTGAAATTTACAAATAGGCGGATTAGGGAAATGTAGTTCAATAAAAACCAAAGGCCATTAAAATAACAACCATGACATTAAAATAATAAAACAAAATCCTACACATTACATCAAAGTCTAATCTAACATACAGATGTAGGGTTCCACAACATCCAACATACATAGACACAAAGACACTACTCGTATTTGATTAATCGGGTTCATGGGAAAATATTGATAAGGGACACAAATACATTAAAAGATTACTAATATTTAACCCCCTTTATATGAAGGCAGAACTATCAGACGATGAGGGAGATTCAAAATAAACCACGGACAGAAAAATTTTATGCGTCTGATGTTTATCAGAATCCCTGATATTTCTATGAAAATATCAGAGTACCTTCTCAATCTTCATGCGATCAAAGTTGGATCCCACGAATACTTTAGATTCTTGACACTCAATTGATCAAGAGTCATCATGTCCCTCTCGGAGAGACGGAAGTGGAGCTGCTTGTTCTTCCTTATGTGGTAAGGATTCGTGGATGATGGAATCACGGCCACTCCCTTTTGCAACGCCCACACGAGGAGAACTTGCGTGGATGTGGCGTGATACTTGTCGGCAAGTGTAGTCACTACTGGATCTTCGATCAGATCCCGGTTGCTTCGGGATAATCCGCCAAAAGAGTTGTAGGCCTGGATTCGGATGTTATGATCGTAACAATATTGAATCATCTCTGGTTGGTGGTAATACGGATGCCATTCTATCTGTAAATATATATTTAAATATTAGATTTGTTGAGTAACTTATTGAGTTATTTATATAATTAATAAATATATTATATTACCTGGTTTACCATTGGCCCAACTGCCATCACCTCAGAGAGCTGCATTAAATGTCTGATTGTGAAATTAGACACTCCAATAGCTCGCACCTTCGATTCATCATAAAGCTTCACGAGAGCTAGCCATGATTCTCGGCGTAGTTTAGCGTGCTTCTTGTTTTTCGGGTCGCTGTAAGGTGATCCCGGAAAGTGTATAAGATATAGGTCAATGTACTCCATACCCATATTAGACAAAGACTTCTCAAACGCATTGACAAGAAATCTGCCATCAGAAGGTGGCGCTGAAAAGCAATAAATAATATAACAATTATTGGTATATTCCGTATAGAAAATAGTTTTTATTCAGAAATAATGACAATGTACAAAGCTACATAAATATGAACATACACATCTTTGTAGTGATGAAAATATCTTGACGGGTCAGACCATGTTCTGGGAGCAACTTCTGAAATATAGTTTTCAGGTGCCTCTCATTATTATGCATTGCTGCCGTATCTATAAAGATAAGAAAGTTGTAGTTATGTCGTTACTAATTAGTAACTATATAACTATAGTTACTAATTATTATTAACTAATCAAAATATAAACTCAGCGTTACCTACCAAATAATCTATACCCAGCTGCAAGAGCATAATCTATCGTTTTATATAGCACATCGTAATTTGTCACTCGAAAAGTACCCACTGAAATAATTATATGCATATATGAGTAAAAATAATAATATACAATAATTTTAATTAAAAAACGTATTTTAAAAAAAAAATGTTATAACTATACCCTATTCAGGGTGCCGTGAGAAACAAGGGAAACAAGCCAAAGTAATGCGATGTTAGCACTGTAAATAATATTATAAAACAATATTTGTAGAAATTATATAACCCTTTAAGAATCGAATATCATAAATAATAATTATTTATTAAATAATTTATATGTAAACAAACACCCTTACATTTCACATTTCAAACGCAAAAGCAAAGCGTCATATTCTCAAAATTGAAATAAATTATAAGTAAAAAATATAATATATATTTTTACATATCAATATAATAATAACTGTTCATCTTATTCAAAGTTACAAATAAAAATAAAGTTTAATATTTTTTTAAATAAATAGTTTTTTTTAATTGCCTAGTTTCAATTTTTTATCAGAAAAGACAATATAAAAACAATCATCTAGCTGCTTGAAACATATATGGGAAACTCTTCGATTGCGATAAAAATTAAATTGACATAAAAATTCGATAAGCAAAAAGTTTAAGTAACTTTGTTTTCTATGTTTATTGCGGTGGTTAATTTTGTCTCACGCCCAAATGAATAGACTATAATGAGAATAATAAATTTACTTACATCCAACTGCTGGCATATTTATGCCGTTTTTGAGGCTGAAATTCATATCACTGTAGTTCACTGAAACCACACTCTCTGCCATTTTTAATTATATCTTAGTTAGAGAACTGCATCTAAAATATAAATATTTTTAATTTAAATATTTTTTTAATATCAAGCACACCACGAAATAAATATATAAATGAGTAAATTCCAATTTACTTAATAATATATCACGTCAGGTCCTTAACGAGGCTCGACGCAGAATGAATGCACTGTGCACCATCAACCCCGGGCTGAAAAGGCTGTATCGATCACTGCGTCAGATATCTAGTATACCTATTAATACAATATCAAGGACCTGGGATGCGCTTTTCAAATATTGACTGTGGTTTTAAACGTGGAGGCAATACGAAACTTTTCAATTCCTATCTATACTGGCCATCTATATTTAATTATGGAGTTGTTGCAGTTAAAATTTAAATATGAGAAGTTTAAGAAATCTTAAAAATATTAGATATATTAAAAGCTGTCAAATTATATCTAATTAAGTAATCTATATCTATTATATTAATATTAAGAATTATTTAATTTAAGAATTAATTTATTATAATAAGGATACTTTTTTTTTAGTTGTATTAGTGTATGAAATTTGAAATGTGAATCAGTTAAAGTTGATTTATTGCTAAAAGCAAAATCTTAAAATAAATCAAAATAAAAATAAATTCAGCATTTTGGTAAGAAGCATCCAAAATAATCTAGAGTTAACATTAGTTATAATCATTGTTGAGTCTCTAGCCGTACCAACCTCTTCGGTCGGGACAGCGAGAGAACTGAGTTCTCTATAAAACGAAGCTACAAAATCACATCGGTGGGGGTGATAGGGGTGCAAGGCGCATAGTCCATGCCACGGAACCCACCACCCCCATCTCTTTACTGAATGTTTTATCTAATAATTTGGTAACAAAGTTCAATAAAGCGTAATTTTACAATAATTATATTTAGTTATAGGTAACTACAACATTTGTTTACTAATATAGAAAATCCCAACAAAAGTAAAAGACCCTCGTACTTTGTTTCATGTCTGTAGGTCAACGATAACGTGACGAAACGTAACGTGATTTCCTTTTATTTGTAGGTATGATGAGTTCTCCTTTTTTTAATTTTTCATAATTATAGATTTACGAGAGTTACTCCATAGTAATGACTTTCAAATTTCATACAATACAGGTAATATCATAGAAAAAAATAGTTATACTTCATTTCATAACAAATAAGTCCGTACGCCCGCAAATTTAAATTTGTCAACTTTTATGTCACACTCCCGTTGACCTACTATCAATGAATTGGTACGGACCCCGCGGTAAACGAGATCTACTTTTGATCTTTTTTTAAATGAAGACACGTAAAAAATTTCACAAAATCATCATCATTACCAAATTTTAAATAATAAAAACAGCTCAATATTTGCTAAACGACTTAAAATCTCTGGAACATACAGGTTTTTAAATAGGTCTTGGGGTTCTTTTATCCATAGACCACAATAAATGCGTCGACCTAGTCATGTCCCGTATATATTGCCGTACATTTCTACGTGTAATTAATATTATATTAAGTTTTGTTTTTAATAGATACGCAGACACAGCCGCATGTATACCTTTAGTATTCGTCCTGAGTACCGGTTCGGACCCGTTCGGAGCCTTCCAAAAATTCGCAATTGAAATGGGAAAGCAAGACAACGTTCGCTCCATATCTCTCGGCCAAGGCCAAGGCCCTGTTGCTGAAAAATTGATTAATAATGGAAAGCCTAAAGGCGATTGGGTATTTTTACAGGTAATTAAATATAGTATTATAATACGGACGTGCTTATAAAACGTCAACACAACCCAACGTCATGCCATTCATTTTAATTTTTACAGTTATTTACTTTATCTATATTTTTTAAATTAAAGTGGTATCATACTTTTATGATATGTACGATGTTTTCTTTGTATACGGGATTTTTTATTAGCGTGATCATCATAATTATGTAGCCATTTATCATTTTATATTCCCCGTTGTTTCCTTTCTTCTTATGCAGAACCAAAATTTTTTTATATTGAAAATACTCACCAATAAACTAATTGTTACCAATAATTGACTTGATTTGATCATAATATGAAAACATTTGTTTTAGAATTGCCACTTGGCCGCATCGTGGATGCTAAGTCTGGAGGTAATAGTTGCAAACATGAGCAGTGATCAAAGTATACACGAAGATTTTCGACTTTACCTCAGTTCTATGCCAACACCAAAGTTTCCCGTTTCTGTACTTCAAAATTCCGTGAAAGTCACTAATGAACCACCAAAGGGACTAAAAGCCAATGTGAAAAGGGCCCTTATCGAAATGGAAGAAGACTTCTTCGAAAATCATGGTACAATAAATTAGTTAGTAGTAATATTTTACAATATATCACTTACAAGACTATAAATAATAAAAAATTGTAATTTTCTACATATAGTGCTGGAACAGGATTGGCGCACCATGCTTTTCGGAATTTGCATGTTTCATGCAATAATACAGGAACGTAAAAAATTCGGAGCCCTGGGATGGAACATCACATACGAGTTTAACAACAGCGACCGCGAGTGTGCACTTCTTAACCTACAAATGTTCTGCGAATCTGGACATATACCCTGGGACGCATTAGAATATATTACTAGTGAGAAACATTGCGCTAAATTTTGTTATTTAGATATGTATAAGATTCACTGTCTTTTTAAAAAGCCATCACATTTACGCTATTTTCTGCACTTCCGGGCTGTCAATACTATCGAAAAAATAATTTAACACTGGCTGTTATTATTCGATATACTCGTAGAATAAGCAAAATCACGAAATAGTTTATTTGTTCTCAAATAATATATTATATATAAATGATGAGAGGCCAGTCGTGGTGTAGGCACTCAGGTAAATTATATTTATTTAAATGTACATTTTAATTTCTTCGCTCTGGTGTCAAGGCAAAACACGGCATTGAGTTCCACCACTCAACACGCCCAGACACTCCAGAATTCGGCGGAAAATTGGTAATGGAATGCCTTAACATACAGTTCCATTTGCCTGCCCTGCTGTGTGTGGGATATAGTGTAAAGCTAATATTTTTTTTTAGGTCAAATTACATATGGAGGGCGAGTAACGGATATGTGGGACCAACGTTGTCTCACCACAATATTAAAGCAGTTTTTCTCACCACCGACACTCGAAGACAGTTACACGTACTCTCCTTCTGGGATCTACTACTGCCCCAGATTGGACAAGCTCAACGCTGTCCGCGAATATATCGACAGTCTCCCTGTCATTGAGGATCCTGAAGTGTTTGGAATGCACCAAAACGCAAATATCGCGTTCGAAGTGAGCTTTTTTAAAGTGTTCATCGTAGATTAATTTATTAAATTAATTATTATAAATTATTATTTTAAAACTTGTAGAAGAAAAAAATACATACTTGCATTGATATCTTAACGTTAGTTATATTATAAAAGACTTTGAAATGATTCCCCCAATATCAGACGACCCGATAATAATCCGACCCAATATTGAAACCATATCGGTAGTCTTTTATGAGCTTTTACATACTTGGCTTACCTTTTAACCTTGAACTGTTATTTTCTTTAAAAAAAACATACATCAAGTTTTACCTATTCCGATTAGAAATATCTATATGTTTGTATTTAAAAGTTATGGTATTAACAGATATTTGCTTGTTTTTTTTAAGATCACAATGTATTTGTTATATTCAGAGTAAAGAAACGACTACCCTCATAAAGACGATAGTAGATGTACAACCTCGAGCTGGAGGCGGCGGAGGAGGGGACACGCCTGATGAAATAGTATGGCGTATATGTGAACAGACCCGGGCAGCAGTAGCCACTAAAGTAGACAAATCTCTTGTGAATCCAAAACTCATGGTGCCAGACGACATGGGACAGCTGCACTCGCTATCAACGGTCTTGCTCCACGAAATCGATAGGTTCAACATACTTCTGTCACTTATACACAGCTCGCTCAATGAACTACAGAAAGCTATTAAAGTGAGTACATTTTTTTATATTTTATAAGTTTGCTAGTGGATAGTTTGCTGCAAGAACAAATTATTTCTAATCGATTTCATGTATTGGTTATATAGTATCAAATAACTAGGAAAAACATCTTTATTATATACTACATAATATGATATGATAAGACTTATTCATTATTTCATTGCATATATTTATAGAAAAAACATTTCCACTACAACAAACCAATTCTATAAAAATTTTAACGAGAACCATTGTGAAGCAACCTGTACAAGTGAACAATAACAATTTTATGGAGTTATACAAAGTTCTCAGACGTTTTATATACATGAGTAAATTTGAATTAACTTCAGACATCTGATACACGAAGTTTCAGTTCAAAATGTGCATATCTCAAAGCGAATTCAATGTAAAAGTTTAATATTAAACTTTAATAAGCCTTTGATGTCTATATATGTATATGCGTTTTCAATACGTACGATGACGTTTTACATTATTCCCTTTGTCTACCCCGCTATGTACGAAATAGCAAAACGTAAAAGAAATAAAAAACCTTAACGAAAAAATAAAAATAGTACTTCACTACTACTACAAACCAAAATTTCGTTAAATGTTAACATTATTGTATAATATATTATGAATTTTATTTGGGAAGTATGTTCAGTAGATGTCATAGATAGAGGTAGACGATGGATGTACAAAGGTATATTGCTGCCGGTAACAGGGTTAACGGTGTCTCATCTGCATTGATGAGATCGATCTCTTCGTAAAATATCGTAGTCAGCTTAGCTGTTCGAATCCGCAGTGAAGACATACAAAGAATGGTAGGTACTAGCGAGGATATCTCGTTTAGAATGAAGACGACGTGCTAAACTGGTTAAGGCACATGAATAAGTGATGAAAGAATGGCAAAAAAAATAGGACGGAATAGTGAGAGTCAAGAGAAACCTTCGAAAACACAGTATCAAATATACCGGAGAAAGGTCACGTAAAAAGCATGAGGACTCCCTGGCAGGACATGTATGAAGAGGTTCATGACAGTAGACCATGCGAAACAGGTATGTGAAGACCGTAGCGTTTGGCGCTCTCTACTCTAGCTGACTACCCCCTAGGGATAGAGCGTGAAGCTAAGTTAGGATTAAGTTATTTTTAAAATGTAATATTAGACGAAAATTGTAAATATTTAAACAATAGATGAAATAGGTACAGTCCGCGAGGCGAGGAGATTTGTATAAATGATCACTGAGAGACTGAATAAAAATTTTTAAATAAAATTTATTACAAGTCAATTGATATACTGCTTTGTTGAGGCATCTCGATTAATATGCTATTTCCATAAAAGGAACACTGACGCTTCCGCCCTGTATAGGGGTGGTTGACAGCTGACAGAAGGCAGCGATGGAGTAAAACTCGATAGTACTATGATACTAATAAATATGATACACATAAAGACTCGTACCAAATGTAAAATAGATATAATATAATAATTTTAAACTTATAATGGCATGATCTTTTAAGATTGAATTTCTTATAAAGATAAAATATGTGTAGGGGCGATACATATTGTGGATCAAAGTGCGCTTTGACCAATAATACAATTTATCTTAGTATGTCGCGGTATGTAAGCTATGCTTGTATGGCGTTGGAGTTGTAGATGTGAGATGCTGTTTTATGTTCAGCCAGCGCCGTGTATGTGGTAGTGTCCACTTGTCTCAATAGGGGTGTGCGGTGCTATTTTAAGTCCTTGAACTCTGGTTACGGACACTACTACATACGTAGTAGTATCTGTCTATGGTTCTAATACCTTTTTCAAACTCAGAAAATACTCTCGAGACTGTAGGTTGTGTGCCGTGGGTTTATTTAACATATCGGCTGCCTTGCGGTAGTGCGTTCGGAGACTTATCTTACAAATCTCACAAATCAATAAACATGACGAATTACCATAATAATATAATCTTAATATAAACAATCGTAATAAGTGGGTACCTTCAGAAAGATCACACGCAAACTTCCCGGAGGGTTCAATAAAGACTATTGCAGCCGCGGTCTGCTAAGATTTGGCGCTGTAGGGTAGGAGCGGTGCCCTTGCGTTTATTTCTTTTGTTATAACGACAATGAACGGGACGCGCTCTTGTGTTTTCATCGGAAGAGCTCCGATTATAACAATGCAATATTGTCGAGTTTCCAGTTACCTTAATAACCTTTTCATGACAAATATCTTATTAAAATGATACCTTCTGATGGCGTTACTTAAAACTCATGAGAAGTTAACTAATTTTTATTTAATTTAACTTTTTTAACACTGTTGTCTCTAAATTTTCTAAAATATTTTGGATTACTCAGTCACAACGATAAAAGGTTCTAACCACTAGACACATCACGAGCCAAAGCATTATTTATTAAATAATATTTAATATTCGAGGAATCAAATACACACCGAACGTGCATCCTCATGATCTTCACTCTCGTCTGCTGTGTTCGTTATGTTAATAATGAATTGTTCTGTTATATCATCAAGAAAAGCGCTGTGACTACGATTTTTTTTCATTTGACTGCTTGGTCACGTACACTTTTTTACTTTTAATAAATAGACCAAAAAAAATAAATGTTAATATTTAAACACGTGATTTCAACAAAAAAATGCGCCGAGAGTTTCAAGTAGGTCCAGGCAGGTGTCAAGGCGCCAGTTCTTCGTTTCTCACCTTTTTGAGATACAAACGCAATAAACTGAGAATAGAAGAGAGACGTCGCAGGTTGAGTGATAGAACTCAACGCCGCACTTGATCATTCCAGTGCCGAGAAATGAAAATAAATCATTCCTTCTAGTAGAGACCGATCACTCAACCATTGTATTTTTCAGTAGGACACTGTCCCGCTACGCTATCTTAGCTCTACATTTTATATAACTTATTGCATTATATTATAATTACCTATTAGTATTATTTTTAGCAAAATGGCATTACTTTTAATATTCCGAATGTAGTGTACAAACCAGATACTATACACTTTTAATTAATAAAATTAGCCGTTAAATTTAAGTTATAAATTAAGGCAATAGTAAAAATCTCTTAAGACAAAGAAAAATAATTATTTATTTTATTTTACTTGTATGTTAATATTTACGTTGGTTTGTATTTTATGATTACTTAAAAAATATAAAACTATATTTGAAAAAATTCGACCCATTACGATAAGTCAAATATGTTTATGTTCTATTAATACACAATAGTGCTAAGTACAATAAAACATTACATGAGCAAATATCAAGTAAACCAGCATTAAGCATATGATTAGCAGAGGATTCATATATGCAATATATGCAATAATTATAACTAAAATCTTAAAGGTTTTTGAATACAATGCAAAAAAAAATTAAAATCTAATCAAACCACAGCTAAATAATTCCTTTTTTTATAAGTATACAAAGTAAATGCTTTATTATTTTTATTCATACATAAGTATTATACGGACTCCAGACTCTGATTTATTTATATCGTCTCGTCGAAATCGTAGCATCGTCCTGTGTGAAGTCTAGCTTGTAGATCTATTTTTATATTGCCTAGCAACACCACAGGTCGACCGATCGATGTTAACCCACGCCAGGGAGGCTGGGTTACTGAGCGTGCGCAATACAGGCATGCGCTTCGTGGAAGCTGCCCTCCCGCAGCCCGCCGACGATAATTGAATATCCTATATTAACGTACAACCCGGGAGCTCATAATATATTGGATACATTTGAAAAACAGATTTATATCTAGTACATGTAGAACTTACCGCAATGCGCCAAAGGCGGCTTCATTAATATCGTTTGCCAACTCAATTAGCCGTTTCCCCGCCATTCACCTGATTAAATATCTATTTCGTCCAAAATGTTATGAAAAAAATTTTTTTTGCGTCACTGTAGCTGTACCTCCACACAGCAGAGTAGCCAGAGGGAACCTAGTGTTAAGACACTGCGTTCTCCATTTTTCGCTGAATTCTGGAGGCATTGAGTGTTGAGTTGAAGCACCGAAGCGAAGAAAATGGAAATATTAACTACATATTTCATTTCCTCGAGGAAGGTACTCACAACCTGTCGAGTTTACAGTCACACTTTGTGCACATGCACCACTAGTATCCTCAAAGTGAATCAAATGTAATGTTTAAAATACATTTTGGATTAATTTAATACAAAATCTTTATTAGCGTCAATTGACTTAAATTCTAATTGATTAGTATACTTAATTGGTAAGTTAGAAATGAATTTGTATTTGTAGGGCGTGGTGGTGATGTCCGAGGCGTATGAAGAAGTGTTCAATGCCTTCCTCAATAACAAGGTGCCGGAGATGTGGCACCGCCGCGGTTACAACTCTCTCAAGACGCTCGCCAGCTGGATACATGATCTTACCCTTCGGATTGATTTCATTGAGGTCGATCATTTTGGGATTTTTTTAAAGTATTATTAGTGTTTAATTTTCAATATAAAATTAGGTGATCCAATGGTCAGTAATTAAACGATACCTTATTTGCTATATTGACACGGTAAGCGTGAAGATATAATATAAATAATTCATCCGAATGGAGATTGAACCTACAACCATCCCGTGTACATACAGTCACTATTTCGAATTGCATCACCATAGCCAGGGATGTAATAAAATTAGTAGATAATGAACTCCGTATAGTTGTAGGTTTCTTAAATGACTTATTTTAAACAATTTATATAAAATTATTGCTATAAGTGGCTATCAATTGAGCTATTCTACAAAATAAAATACACATTACATATTTTACTATGCATTGTTTTTTAAAATGAATATTGTAGAATGCCTAAATAAAGGCGCAGCTTTCATTTACAAGTTTATATAAAAATATTAAAAAGAACGAGGTAAAAAGTTATAGCCAAAAATGTTACAATTTTTATATTTCAATGGTGTAGAATAAATAACTTGACAAGTGATAAATTGGAACTGTTAGCATCTTAACTTCTCTTAGTATAGTAAAAAATATTTTTTATTATATTTTTTTATAAAAATCACCATCTTTTCATCATCATTTTGTACATCCATCCATTATGACATAGGATTTCATTTGTGAGTCACAGTCATACAATATATAAAGGTATAAGTTTATTTTTAAATCACTGAGAGTTTGAAAATAACTTTAATAATTTAAGGACAATTACCATCTGATACCGATGATATTTTTTTACTTTCATTCAAACGAGACAAAACTAAAAATTTACTGTTATCATTTGCATCGCATTTAAAATGAATTATTGCAAAAAAGTACATTAGGAATACAGAAGTTAATCAAAGTGTGATCTGAAATATTTTTTTTATTGTTTACTGATCAAAAAAGTACATTTAATAGTTAGCCTTTATTGTTTCAAAAAGTTTTTATTATTAATAATAACAATAAGGTATAACTATACCAAATGTCTTTAATCAATTTATATTTTTCCAAAAGTGGAGAATGGCTGATATCATAATTAGTCAGACGCTGTATTATTACACCACGACGGCCTTAATTCGCAATGATTTTTATTTGTTAATTAAATGTGCCCACCACACTGAACAGTTAGCTGAGGCGAGATCTTATATTTATTATAATTATATTTTTTATATTTATTATATAACTGGGCTATTATAGTTCTTCATCAAATATCCCAGATGTTTTTTGATATATCGATGGAAAATGCCTAATACGTTAAACATTTTTCACTAATATATTATTTCATATACTTTAGCTGAGCTGGTTAGGATTGTTTATCAGATGTTAAAGATATTCAATCTTTATAAGTCAATGTAAAATGCTCAGCACGTTTAGCATTTTTGTTGGGGCGGCATTTCATTGTTTCTTATACTTCAGCTGGACCATCTCTGTCCTGCGACTGGTGTGAAGGCAAAATCAAATATAGCCTAGGTCCTGCCCAGACCTAATAGCTACACAACATGTTTTATTCGAATCTGTCTATTAATTCAGTAGATGTGCGTATTCAAACAGACTATTATTACCACCATATTAGTCAGCCTCACGCTGATTTCATTAAGTACCTAATATTGATACTACTTTATTATTATATTCAACCATTGTGTTATTATCATTTTAGCCACTCAATCAGAATGGTCTTAAAAATTAGGCACGAAGTTCGGTTCCCCCTGTCCTAATCTGCTATGCAGAAAAAAAGGTGAAACTACAAAAAGATTTGATTTACACCAAATTAAAAAAGAATAAAAAGCAGTAGTACTTTGTTTTCGAAATCTGGTTCTGTTTCAATAAAATATTATAAATTTCGCCAATAATGAGATATTTAATTTATAATTGTCGCTTCATAGTCGCACATGTACAGAGAAATGTTCGCCCACTGTTATGCCTACGTGTATGTGTGCAGCAGTGGACCAATCCGCTCAGACAAAGCCTAGTCCAGGCACTATAAATCAATGCGCATTGAAGTGAATTGCAGCTGCGAGAGTGCGGTATTGATTTACCGACCACGCCCACGTCTGACCGGGAAGCGGCAAGCGGCAACAGGAGATAATTAGATCCGTAACTTTAGATTCACGGTAAAACTTGTAGCACTAATATGAATATTGCAAGGTATTAACAACAAAATAAACGACTTCAGCCGGATCCCAAAATCAGGACCTAACCACACTCCCATCAAACTACCCTTGAAGTGTATCCTTTCCAACAAAAAAAGAAAAAATCGAAATCGATAGGCACACATAAGAAGTCGGTTAAAAATATTATTTATCTAAGATAATGGTTATGGATAATAGTTGCCTGTTGTAAGAAATGTACACGAGTATCTTTTTTAAAATCTTTCTCTTGTTTTTTTTTTATAATAAGAATATTTGGTGCTATGATCGATTCATTTTATAAATTAGGTAATATGTTTTATTCTATGTAGTATGTTAGATATTTTGTATAAAACAAAAACACTTTGTTTATTGCTGAGAAAAGTATTGAAAATACTGAATTAAGAAGATTCCTAAACAAATCAACATAATACAATCCACATTTTTAACCATAACTATGTCTGGGCTTTGTTTGTTGTGTTGATGCTGTATTGTAATATTACAATAATCTCGCATCAACAAAATGGCTGTTCATATAAACCTTGTTCGAAGTATTTACTGAGCCATTTAGTTCATTATCTTAAATCGACTATATAAAAGTCCTATATATTCAGCTTAACCTCGTCTCAGAAAATTATTATATTATTTTTTTTCTTAATTCTTCGCTCTCGTAAATTTGGGTTGACTCTGCAATCTGTTATACTGATAATGGCGTGAAGCTGAAAAACAAAATAAAAATTACCAGCATTTTGAATTTGAGCTCCCGCTATATTGATGTAATTAGTATTATTTATTTGTGTAAGTCGCCGCATTTCTAAATAGATATTTTATAAGACAATTACTTTAGCGTAGATTTCGCCAGCAAATAAATTTGCAGTATCTATTAAAAAAAAGTAAATAAATAAAATGCAATGTAAACAGAAATGGCTGATAGAGGGTTCGCAGCCGAGCAGCTGGGTGTCCGGACTGTTCTTCCCGCAGGGCCTGCTGACAGGAGCGCTGCAGGCGTACGCGCGCCGCTACCACGTGCCCATCGACGCCTTACAGTTTGACTTCCACCCGTTGAAATTGTTTTTGTCGCAAGAGGACGTGTTTAAATACAATAAAAAAAAGACTAAGGTATTCTCGTGCCCCAAATGCTAATCAATTTTCCAAATAAAAGTACTAGCACAATATATATTTCACAAATTTCTTAAGTGTGAATCACAGAAAATCTTTGTGTTCCTCTATTTAAAATTCGCATTTGCATTAATAGATATCGTATTCTGATTAGTTACTCTCTTGACCGTTGTGACATGATAACAGGAAGACGATGCCAATGTGTTCGGCGCCCTGGAGAAGCCCGAGGACGGTATCAATATACACGGTCTATACATAGACGCAGGTCGCTGGGATCAGGAGAGGAATTTACTCGTTGATGCTTTGCCAGGTAACATAGGACTAATAGTGCAATACACAACAGATAAAAAAATATCAGGAAAAAGAAGGCCAGTCGTGGCGCAGTGGCACAAAGTGTGACTGTAAAACCGACTGGTTGTGGGTTCGAGGGGGGGGAGTGGGGACTCGAAGAGATGGAATATTTACTTAAATTTATATTTCCATTTCTTCGCTCTGGTGTCGAGGCAAAGCGCGGCGTTGAGCTCTGCCACTCAATACGCAATGCCTCCAAAATTCGGCAGAAAGTGGGGAACGGAGTGTCTTACACTAGGTTCCCTCTGCCTACCCTGCTGTGTGCAGGATATAGCGTGAAGCTAATTTAATTTATTTAATTTTTTTTTTTAAATATCAGTTTAAAAACTACAAAAGATCTCTGTAACAACATTTCTTTTTTTATTAAATCTCACAAGTTGATTTGTAGATAAATAGTAATTACATCAATAGATTTAGAAGAAACACATTAAAATAAGTGTGTTTTGTGCAGCTTTAGAAATAATAGTTGTCTTAAGAATAATTATACGCTGAACTAGAAGAATACTGTTGTTCTTAATTTATCAATAGATCAAATTAAATCAGTAATTAAATCCAGAGGTCAGGCTAAATGTAAATCATTAACATGATGTTCAAATTAACGCAGTTACTCAGAGGAACGTTATTTTCAAATTTTCTCATTTCCAAACGAATGTGATGCTGCTGAACTGAAATATATAATACATATAAAGAATAACAATAGAATTACAACATGGGTTATAACAACATTTCTCGATGCTTAACTAGTTGGACCCACTTATTTAACTACAAATATTGACATTAGCTTCTCGCGGTAGGCAGAGGGAGGACCTAGTTACCTGTTAAAAGTGGAGCAGCGTGCTTGTCTTAACTACATATATATATATAGTTAAGACAAGCACGCTGCTCCACTATACATACATACATATATATATATATATATCATTTTAAGGGGAAATGAATCCACCCCTCCCTGTCGTGTGGTTCGAGCCGGTCCTGGCGCTGCCCAAGCCGGACCCGCGCTACGAGGCGCCGCTGTACAAGACCTCGGAGCGCGCCGGCGTGCTCTCCACTACGGGGCACAGTACTAACTTCGTGTTGCCCGTGCTGCTGCCGTCCAACGCGCAATCAGACTTCTGGATTATACGCGGCACGGCGCTGCTCACTCAAATCACAGATTAGATGTAATAAATGTTATTTATTTACCACTTTACTATTTCATTTGTCTTTCCATTGAGTGACGGACGGACACAGCCCGGACTACTAGGTTTAAATTGATAATATTTGGCATGAGGATTCTTTGGGGAATGTAGGCGAGCACTGAGATCAGATTGCCTAAAATCCAGACAGTAGCGGGTCACAGAATTTTACTTTTGGCAGTCGAAACTACGGAAGTATTACTAATACATAATCTGTAGATTTTACTGCATTTACAATCCTGGACAACTTCCACAGGATATTTGTACCTGAATTAATCAAATTAACTCTCATAATTTAGTATATAATTAGTGCAAATTTTTTAAACGAAAAAATAAGTCGGTATCGTTCACCTGATTTTATTGTTCCTTCTTTTCTCATTTTGGATTTGTAGTTACATGCTAATGTAGATATAGATAAAATATCAATGTGAGATTGAAATATAGATTGTTTATGTAATAATAAATTCATGTTAAGTATAATTGACATAAGTCTATACAAAGATCTCAGAGCTTCCATTATTTAAGATTTTTTATATTTTAAATAATAGAAGTTATAAAAGATATAGTGACATTAGGAACTAATATTATATGTTGGTGCCCCGAATATGGATTCCGATAAAACCCTTTTAGCGTAACACTTAGAACGTCATCTAAGATGTAATAGCAATGAAATAGAAGGAAACATAATAAAGTTATATAAATTTAATGATTCTAACACATTTACACAAATAATAAAGAAGTGGCAGCTAGAGAATGAATGAATGTTAAACAATAAACAATAAACTTATGTTACAAAGTAAATTTAAACAAATCTGTGAAATCAATGAAAACAAAAATAATGAATTCTAAATGAAAACCTTCTCTAACTGCGCAATGAACGTTCATATCATATAACGACATTTCATTAATACAATAATAAACAACAAATCAAAATTGCTACTTAGTTGCTAACACTTAAATATAATTTAAAAATATCTAAAACCGCTGTTAGAAACTAGTTTTAATGTTTTTACATCTGAATACGGTGAGATTTCGGGAGAGGCAATTGAGACTAATAGCAGTATTTGAAAGTGATTTATTTAACTGGTTAAATCTTTGTATTTCGAACAATATCAGAAAACAATGTCACGATGTGACAGGATGCGGTATGCGGCCGCGCGCGCGCCTACCTATTTACATATCAACGTGATCCTCTTTCACTTTACTAACTTTGTATTTCTGTAAACGAATTATATTATACGTGGTTTGGTGTTATTTCTGCCGTACAATCGATTTGTTATTATTATCTATCGTAAAAAAATTAGAAACACCTAAGACACCGGAGACGTTTTACCTACCTATTGCTATTTTTAGTCGCGACCGTCGCGTCAAACCCATCACATCTAGCTACTGGCGGCAGTGGCTGCGTGTCCCTCGTACGACTTACGGCAAATTGACATAGAAATTCAATCAATTCTAAATATAGTTAATAATATTAATTAAATACATTTATTTTAACTCTTATTCGCTTATGTACATTCTCATTGGCATTGTGTGAATTAACAATTATTGAAATGATTGCGGCGTGTATATGAATTGTATGCGGCGGGTTGTCAGGTCCAATTGAATCTGGTAGCGCTTGTGACAATTTTTTTGGGAATTTAGTGAACAGTTTAATTTGTCTTCGGTGATGGTGATTTTGACTTAGGCAAACGCATATTAATCTCGTTACTGTCATTAGATATTTTAGTTGCAGTTCTAGTATGGCTTGATTAGCTGTATCAGCCTGCACTGATTAACTCTGAACGATTATTATTGAAAGTGAAGTGAAATTAAATACATTCCCACGTGGGAACCCGTAATATATAACCCTGGAGCCGGTTAGGGCAGTGACTGTTAAGATAAAGCACATGCTCCAGGGACGTATCAAAAACCATTATCAGTCATAAGTCACTCCAAAATCATGATGACACTTCCGGGGGATAACTTGTATATTCATTTAAAAGCGTTAATGCAGAGTTGGCCTACTCAACGGGAATGAGCTGGTATTGGAGAATGAGCATGATGATATGATTTGAGCTTGGTGCAAAGTAATCCTCGAATTTGTGCTCAAAGCGCAAGGCCTCTGTGTTATTGTCAATCTTTCTCATCATTTTGAAAAGTCAGAATGTATATAGAGTTATTGTTGTCATTAGTTTGATAATTTTTACATCTCTTGATGTTTTTTACGCAGTTTAATGTTTGTTTCTACAGAATGCTCTTATACTAAAATCTCAAGATGTACAAAAAACGGTTCAATTACTTCATGATTAAAGTCATTCGTTTCGTCTATTGCAAATGATATCAAATTGGAAAAGTATTAAATACCGATAGTATTTTGGCATTTTTGAATATTTAGATACACTGAACTTCGCTGGAATCTTGGGTGATATAATTTTTATTAAAAATTTGAGAATTGAGAGTTTCACATTTTTTAGTAATTGGATTGGAGTCATCCATAGGTGCAATTGTTTTTGCGTTCATAGTAATTTTAGGAAATTTAATCAGTATTGTCATTTAGATTATCTTGTATCTTATTCCTATGATCTTATTTCGAGGGATGGCGGACAAGTATTCGGACTAAGAGCTTTATAATTATAACAAGAATTGAAAATACAAAATATTCCAAGTCGCTTGTGTTTCCGTGAGCACATAACAAATAGCATATATATATATATATATATATATATATATATATATATATATATATATATATATATATATATATATGAATTTATGACTATAATCGTCTGAGATGATAATGCGACAACACGACATGAAATATTTGGTATTTTACTATTATTTAAATATCACATTAAGGAATAGCATTTGGTGTACCGTATTTACTTTAGTGTAATGTTATAAAACACGCGGTCGTCCCTGTGCCTATACTTGTGAATGTGTAGCGAGACAGTCCCGAGCCGCAATCGGGAGTCATGTGTTTGTGTATATTTCAACTAATATAGTTACCGTGCAAGAATCGTCGCTTGCAAAGATAACAAATAAACGAATATATCCCATCTCTAACATTCTGGACAAAACACCTTTCTAAATACGTTTTCATATAATTTAACAATTCAATTCCGCATAATATGATTTCTGGAAAATTTATTAAAAAATATATGTTTTGTTTGACCTCATTTTTCTTCGTTTAACTAGTCTTACTCTAACACCGGCATCATTATCCGGATCTGATATTGCTCGTAGCTAGGTGTGACACGGCGCTTATTCTTATATGATTTTTTTAATAAAAATCAACTAACAAACTATACCAAGTCCTGGTTACTTAACTAGAATTATTAAAAAATACTTGGTTTTTACAAAGTTACATAATATAATATACATTGATTGGTCAGAAATAAACAAATCATAAACGCGAGCGGCGCGAACGTATCATTTTGTAGTTATAATTAAATAAAATGATAGAAATAAGATATTTGTTTCGTAGAAAATAATCGTTACGTTTTCAATAATTTAATTGTTTACAATAATAAAACACGTTACAAAACACTGTACCCTTATAGTCGACCGCTTACAATTGAACATGGAATCACACAACACACGCTATGATCGCAGTCATCGGAATGAATGTTTGGTCGCGCGGGGGTCTCGCGGCGACATGGGCGACGAGGGCGGTCCTGGCTGGCCGGCGGGCCGGGGGAACGCGGCGGGGCGGGTGGGGGGCGCGGCGGGCGGTCGGGCCCCCCACCGCAGACCCTAGTCCTCCGACATGAATGAGTTCTGCGACTTCAGCTCCTCAAGCCGTGATATCTGTTGCCGCAGGTACATTATCCTGCAATACATAGACACATACAAGTTATAAACATTTACATTATTAAGCACCTTTAAAAATAATTATACGCATATATTTTTTTTTTTAAATATAAACAATATTTACATAGAATGAAAATGCTGAATTAGAAATTATTATTTAAAAATTATTAACCTATTTTTTTTTACTTAGAAAATTGATATCTTATCCCGTAACCAACATAATACTTTAAAAATCGCTTTAGCAACACTATTTTTATTAGGTCAAACACATTTAAAAACTGTATTAATAAAAAAAAAAAGTAATTGCTTAATAACAAGCCTGTTCGCATCACCATAATCTTATATTTAAGAATAAACAATAATTCGCAACAGATCATAAATAAGCTACATTAATAAAAATATTTAAGTAAGTAATACCAAATAATTCCAATGACAAAATGGATTTGAGTTTAAATCTACATTTGTATGAATAATATTAATAATTTAGATGAAACTGTACAGTAATATAGCTTATATATCAGAAAAACACATAGGTTTCATGTTAACATTTTGTATAATTTGTCTATACTATAACAGTGAGTGAAGAACGGAGTCTTGACGCTAGTTTCCTCTACCTAGCCTAGCGGGATTCAGCGTGAAGTTATTTTTACAGTAAGCTTAAATGGTCGAAGTCGCTAATGGTTAATATACCTAGAAGAAAGTATGTCTCAAGTCTTCATCACACACAATCAGCTAATGCTTATTTATATCTACTAAATCAATAGATTGTTTTTCTTTGTATTATGCCTGACAATGCTGAAGGTAATATAAAAAAAAATCAACTTCACGCTGTATCCTGCACACAGCAGGGTAGGTGGGGAAACTGGTTTTAAGAAACTCCTCTCCCCACTTCCCGCTGAGTTTTGTAGGCATTGCGTGTTGAGTAGCGGCGACTCAACGCCGCGCTTTGCCTCGACACCAAAGCGAAGCAATGAAAATATAAATGTAAATAAATGGAGTGGGGTCCACAACCAGTCAATTTTACAGTCACACTTTGTGCCCCTGCGCCATGACTGGACTGAAGAATAATTATAATGTATAATTATAAAAAAATTGTTCATAAATAATATAATAATCAAATTAACTTAATCTTTTTGTTTAATTTTTTCTTTATAAATTATAACATTTATATTATAAATATATAGAACGATTTTTTTTGCATCAACAAAGTAAACTATGAATTAAAATCTAATAGTCTCAGTAAATTTGCATATTCGCAACAGCATCAAATGCAGACCATTAAAAATAAAATCCTTCGCATTAAGAGCATTGGGACTCATATATAAATAATAAAATGAAAACAAAAATATTTTTGCTATTCTTGTCTCAGTAGAATAGCATCTTACTGTAAATGTGATGGTTGTAATTTCCAAGTTTTACAAAACAATGCGCGGCGTTGAATTTCGTCACCTTACACACACTGTCTCTAAAAGACTTAAAACTAGGTTCCCTCTGCCTATGCTATACGCGGGATTCATTGTAAAGCTAAAAAAAATTCAAAACGTACTTCTGTTCCTGTAGCGTCGCCTGTATCTCGGTGTGGCGCACGACGGAGCGTGAACACTTCAGCTCGGCAGAAACCCGCGTGCACTGCAGGCAGCCCAGCTGGTACGCCTCCTCTGTGAACTTGTTGGCCTGCGGGAAACAAATTAATAGATTTATCGTGTCACTAGTTTATAGAGATGTAAATGTAACGAAATCGAGCGTACCCGTATGTATACGGTACTATAATAAGTAGTACCCGTTACTATCGTATCGTTACTTCTGATACCGTAGATGGTATGTACGGTTAGAGCAATGAATCGACTCGTATGGCGTACGCATACAGTATGGTAGGACAGCATCGCCACTCGTATTATTTTTAATCGTAATTTGTAGAAAAAATACCTAAACATTACCTATCAAAAACTTTGCATAAGGTGCCTTTCTAGTTTTTCCGTTTTTTTGAACCAGACTTGCGTAATGTGTTTAAGTTATTCTAAATGTACCTAGTTAGATTTAATAGATGAAATGTTGAACACAAGTAAACTCTTTACGGAATCTCTACTAAAGGTTAATGCCCTCTCTGTACTGTCCCAGGGCCAAGATGGATATCAAATATTACAATAAAAATAGCATGTTTTAAGATCTTTTTACTATTAGATGTTAAGATAAATCTTAACTGAGGCCACTAATATAGAAATATTTTTGAGGCTAATTTTCTATATAAAAACTCCACCAAGTGCAGGATGATTTATTTTTTCTTTTTTCAATGCTTCATTATCGATAAAGGGGTTTTCTTATTATATTTTTACTTGAGACGTCTTAGGTTGTTTTCCATGGTTTAGATATAAATATTCAAACACCTAAAGATAGTGAATTCGTAACTGCAATAGAAAAGCAAATATTGTCGCCGAAAAGAAACAGTAGATTGGCCATTTGCAAATTGTAATATTACCATATCAAAAGATAATTCTACTACTGTGCTTTAAATATCGGTTACATAAATTGTTTCTAAACTTAATATAACTGAATTACACTGCAATTTTTTGTTTTCATTTTTTAATTACTATTTAAGGTCAAACTTCATTCCTTTTCGGAGTTGCATTTTATAAAGGTACCTTGCATACATGAAATATTATAAAGAAAGTTATTTATTAAATATTAAACAACTATATCACAAAAACATTTCCTAAATTCTTAAAAAAAATACCCCAAAAAAACTACTAATTAGTAGTTTAACTTTAGTATAGCAGCACTAAGTACTCATAAATCTGCCAACGACAAAAAGTAAACATTATGAAAGACCCAATTAATTAAAATTTATTCTTCGAGACCCATTTACAATTCCCAGCTGACCAATATAGAGCGTGAACCGAAACGGTGTAGGTACGAATAATACCAAACATACGAGTAACGAAATGCATTCGTGAGTAACGTTTCGGTACTCGGTACTAGATGGCGCACCCGTTACTAAGTAACGAATACGTACGGTTTGCTACAGCTCTACTAGTTTACTCTAGATAGCATTTTGTGTATATATTTGAATAGGTTACTGGATGGACTGAAAATATAACCGGATGTGTGGTGCTGTGGTCACCGAACAAAGCACCACTCATATGTATCTGTATGTACATTATTAGTACCATTATGCTTGGCTTTTGGGTTATATACTTACAACAGTATATAACAATCGCACATGATACTGAGTCGTGTGAATAGAGGAGAGAAGCGTGTCTGAAATATGATTAGTATTGTGGGTTAGAGTGAGGGAGTAGGATACCGCTGTCGTATGTGGGGGAGAAAGAGAAGCCATACAGGCACTGTAACGATGTGGTCTACTCTCCCATAAGAAGTTATCACTCAAAATAGAAAGTTCGATTTCATGTAAAACTTTTGAAATAAATTTGCTGCTGTTACAAACCTGCTTCTCTAATATATCAGCGGGCCATCCGTTGACGTGCGCGGTGAGGTCCACGCGCACGTAGTTCACTAGCGAGGGCGTCAACATTGGCGGCGCGTGCTGTAGCGACCCGCCCACCACCGACGAGTAGCTGCCGAGGCATTCCACTGAAACACATGATAATATTACTACAATTGTTATGTTAGTATTATAGATGATATTTTGTACTTATATATACGATTTTTTAAGCTTGTCCGGATAAAAACGAGACTCTTGTGGGTTCGATTTTCACTCAGAGCAAATAATAGTTTTATTTTTTCGTTTTGGCAATAAAACAAAGCTCGATATTGAATATAATCTTTTAACACAATGATGATAAAATATTTAATGCATATCTGACTGCTAAAAGCAAATAACATATTCATATCTCTAAGAATTAATAGTAGTATCGGAAAAGCAGCCAGAACATATAACAGTATACAACAATTCAATTACAAAGAAGTTCAATTTAAATGTATATTAAAAAATAAAACTTATATTTTGATTTTCTATCTGGACGGTATTCCAAAGGATCATGTTTTACGACTGTTGATAGTAAGTAAAGGCTAGGTAAGAGATGCCACTTATGTATATAAACAAGGATACGTGTCGGCAACACACTCACTCTTCCTGGGCAGCGCGTTGTCCAGATGTATGGGTGGCGCGTGCGGGTCGACGCTCTCAGAGTGCGTGGGCGTAGGCGGGCCGGCGTCGCGGTGCGGCGTGCCGGCGCCGCTGGCGGGCGACGCGCCGCTGACGTCCGCCGCACCCGCCGCCGCCGCCCCCGGCCCCGACCCCGCCGCCGACGACGACATCACCGGCATCGGCAGCGTGCCCACGATGCGCGGGAGTGCCGCCGCCAACAACGAACCACTCTGTTGAATTCAACAAACTCTGCTTATTATGTTTGTCCTGCGGGTGTGTTACAGTGACACAGTAAACGTTCTAACACAGATGACTAAATGACAGAGTAAATTCCAATCACAAATACAGTGGGTTACTTCAAAAAACCAAACCAAAATAATAATAGTTTTATAATAGCGTAGATAAAACATCTCGATTGGTCTCACCACGACATTATTAATGAAGCGATATGATATACTAATATGATATACTAATACTAATCAATTTTTTTGTGCCTTACAACATTTTAGCAACATTATTTGGAATATTTTTTAATTCAATTTCAGTAAAACAGAAGAAACTCTGTTAACATAGCAGCTTTAATATTAAAATCTACCACATTCATATTAAAAAAAAACGTTAAATGAATTTTGATTAATTAAACAATTTAAATTTACTATCTGTGTCAAAAAATATGTGAAAGATATAAAATAATATATAGAATGCGTAGATGTAATCTTATATAAAAAAATAAATTCAACTACTCAACACGCAACGTCTTAAAAAATGGACGGTGCGTGGGGAACAATATTTGTCTGTTATACCGGCTGATTAGAGTTGTCAAGCACGACGACGGGCGGGACCGCGTTGCCGTCGCCGCGGGCCGCGCCCTCCCGCGCGCCGTACGAGTTCTCCGACAGCGGCGTGCTGCGGTCCGGGGATATGTCCATGTCTTGTAGGGACTGCCCATCTGCATTATTATTATATATGAACTTACATCTTGTATATGACATGCACACAACCAAATACTTGATAGTATACTCGTGCATTACATATTATGTATTGAAGATACAACCTTTAACTCACAATAAATGTAGTACTAGCTAAGCAGCCTAACATACACTAAGCCTGTCACAATTCGAACTTTTTATTTTATAACAAAGCTAATAAATACTATGCGATAATATACAGTTGTAAAAAATTAAAATGTTAGATTTATCATATATGCAATTTCCAAAATAAATCCAAATGCACACTTAAATAGTTCGCAGTAGAGAAATCTATCAATGATATATATATTAGTTAAATGATTCTGTTTGTAGTAGTAGTAAGTACCTTTGCCATCGTGTTGTGTAGGCGCATGCTTTGGCCTTGTCCTCTCGTGACCATCTTCTTCCCTTCCGCCGCTCCAATACCTATCGGACGTGCTACGCTTATTTGTTTTATCTGACTCCCGCCGCCCCGACCTTGAACGTGATCTCTTTTCACGATCTGTCAACAACAATTTTAAATTAGCAATGTATTTTAAAACGTAAAATTCAATAAATTTCAAAATATTTTCAATATGAATTAACTAACATGTTTTATATTTTGTTTGAAGATTTGAAATCAAAATATATTGTATATTTATTATATTCGTACAATTTAAATATTAAACTTATTTATTTTATTGCTTAAAAAACAATGTATTTTTTTATAGTATGTAAAAAAATGTTTAATATACACTAATAAAAATATGGGATATACACATAAGTTTTAAAGAGTATACACAGATAAGCATGGGAAAGTTGCACTAGCTTCTTTTGAATCGTTTTTGCCAAGATTGTATTGCTTTTTATTCTAACTAGCGGCAAAACTTTTTTTGTCTGCGCCTTTCGTTAAGAGTTATTAAGGGTAGATTATCTATTAAGGGTATTTTCTTGGTATCCATTAAAGATATCTTCATGAATTTTTAACAGACCATGGCTATCCATAAGCTTATCATTATATTTATTTTTCAGAATTTTGGGAAATTAGACTTGAAAACAAAAATTTTGACGGTGTCTTATTACATCATCCCCGAAGTTGACATCAAACAAAATTTAAATTTTACATATTAGTTAGCTATCTATGCTTAAAGTTACTAAAAAGTTTAAGTAGTGTAGCAAATCTAATAAAACCAACACTTTTGTATTCACTTTCTTTTAGTTAAAACTAAAAGCTAAATAAAAATCATAAACATATTATACTAAAGTACCAAACGAAAGCACTCATAAAGATGAAGCGTGTAAAATCAGAGAAAGAAAGAGATGCACGAACGGCTTTAGGTAAAACACGAAGCTTCTCTGGCGATTAGTTACTGTTCCGCGAGGTTGTTCGCTAACCTGAAAAATGAAACGGACCATTTTCCAAGAACGTCGACGGAATACTTAAACAGATAGCCACAGGTATTACAGCGATGGGCGGAATTTTACAAGGAGATGTATGGATATGATGACGCTGAGTCCTGATGAAGGTGATGACGAAATCAGTATAACAGTAAGTCGAGCGTGCCATAAAAAGTCTGAAATGTAGTAAGGCAGCGGGAGCAGTTGGATATACTGCCGATATGATCAAACATGGTGGGTCACGCGTCGTTTGACATCCAATCCGGTGTTAAACAAGGATGTTTCATGTCAGCTTAGTTGATCAATTTGTATTTGGATATCTAGGTGTGAAAAAACGTGACATGGCATTGAAAGTAGGTGACTGTAAACTATTTTCTGTACGTAAGCAGATGATGCAGTGCTCATTAGAAATGCGAGTATATGTTGCAGTTGCAGTCATTAATCACCAATCTGAAAGAAGTGTGTGAAAATAATGGTCTAAGCCTGAATACTAATGAGATAAAGGTCTGGAGTATAAGTACAGAGTAGATGGTGAAATATTAGGACAAGTGGAAGTGGTATATCGAGAAGTATGTTGCCTGGCATGTATGAAGAGGTTTATGAAAATGGATGAGAAGAAATCGTATCGTTGCGTTTGGCGCTACGTTATCTCTGGCTACTTAAATTAAGTTATTAATAGTTAACTAAAATATTAATAAACAATAGATATAAAGAAAAGCAAAATGTTAACTATAGTTCCAAATAAACCCTATTCGTTTCATTAGGAAGCTGAGTTTTACATATACACACGTGCAGAACTTAATTTTCTGCAGTGGCGGAACACAACGCTATGACATATATCTCAAAATTACGTTGTTGTATGTATATTGTATAAATTGAAAAATATAAAATCCCGCGCCGATCGGACATGTCACTTAAAGCTAAGCGATGCATTATAATATCATGCAAGATAGTGCGCAGGATGTGCAAATGCAAAGGCCATTTCTATTCATTCATTCGAATAGGCCTATCACAGCCAAGTGTAGGATCAAAGACAAAATAAACATCTAAATCTCAAGATGTCACTAAAACTTATTATTGTAATGATTTTATAAAAAAAAACAAATTTTTAATCCTAAGCCTAATTTTAAAGTTATAAGTAGGTAATTGTTGCATTTACTACACTAAATAAAGACTACTATATTAAAAACTGTTTTTTATTTGAAAGCCATAGGCCATGTGGTCCCATAATTTGGTCTATTTTTGATAATGGGATCCATAAGAAAATCACATAAGTAAAACAGGCTTAGTAATTTGATTTTGTAGTAAGTTATGATATTGTACTAAGGTCGTTGTAGCATTAGCTGGCCACCAACTTCAAAATTATAAAATCTTTCTGATTCTATTTTTTTATATATATAATTATAACCAACAGTGACAAAAACAAGTAAATCCCGATTCTTCTGTCTTTATTTAAAAAATGTAATAAGTAGCGTAAAATAAGTTGTATTATTTTAATAAAATAATAACAAGGTCAACTTTGTATATTCAATATTTTTTGGTGTTAAATGACGTAAGCACTGCCGGTATAACATGTACGTACAAAGAAATGTTGTGAATAATTGTATATTTGATTGAATCAGTATATTGGGTAAGCTGATTCATGATATATTTATTGTATGGTAAACAATATGTATATACTTTTATAAAAACGTAACTGCTCGATATCTGCACATGGAAAATATATTCGAAAAATTCGTATTTTTTATTCTTAGTTAACAATGTAATGATTTCCAAAAAATTTTTGATCTGTAAACCGCGATTTTGAGGTATGATAATTGATACATGAGTGTATTATCTAAAAATTTTACTGTCAAGACTCGATTAAAATTATATTCAATCAAAATTATATTCAATCAAAATACAAAAATATATTATTAGTAATCAAGTTAAATAAATAAATGATATTTCGCATGTTTTTCCAAGCCCCTATTTAATCAAGTGACATGATGCTTGTCTTGATTGTTTGTTGTTATTTAAACAAAAATTCCTTTCCAATTTCTCAAAATTTTTGTTTTATCTTTTACCTGACCAACAATTAACAAGTCATCGATAAAAAATATTCACATACATTCACATCTCCAAAAGAACATATTTAAAATAATATATATATAAGTAAGTATCAATAGTAATTTCATATTAAATTTATTATTTTCTTCATTTTGAAATAATTAAAATAATATTTTGTACCGTTTAGGTTTAGTTTAATTTTGTGCATATAATTTTAGAAACGGTTTGTTTGAAGTTATTATTTAAATAACTTATTCACAATCAGAATTACAAAACAACGAAACGAAACTTGAAATTTTTTGAAAAATTATTATCTTTGACAGTACAAACACATGAGGTATTACATGTGTTACATGAAACAAAATATAGTTGGTAATACGCAAGTGGCTAAATAATTATTTATTTTATCTATAAACAATAAACCTTCCACGATACACAGCACAAATACCATGTCAACGCCAATTACTCTAGGATTATTCGACATCTAATTAGCAGACATATCCGCGCCCGTCCTCGCCGACTGCGTCTAATAATTACGGTAAGATAGCATTTCTCACTCACTGATCAGAACTAACGCGATTGTTTCAGGTCAACGCTTGTATATAATGATGTCACATAAATATTTTCAACCTTAGAGCCAATTAATATCAGAAAACGTTTACGGGCTGATTACCTTTTAAGTTTAATATAAACGATTGTCTATTAATCTAACTCGTATTTTCATAACTAGGTTCCCAGGTTCCCTCTGCCTACCCTGTTATTTGCAGGATACTGAGTGAAGCTAATTTTTTTTTTAAATCGGGTAAATATAATAATAAATTTAATTTGGGTATTTTAGAAAGTACTTGCTTATTGGGAGTATGACGTTCTGCTCTCCTGCTTTGTCTTTTTTTTTTCAATATTGTATAATAATCTTTCAAAATTTGACCATGATTAAATTGACTTTGTAAAACGAATGTCAACAGTAGCTGTAACCTGTAAAACCGTTTATTGTAACCCCCATGATATGTTTGTTAATAAACATCTATTTATTTATTTTTTAATTGTTGTCGGTGTACACGTACGCTGCTAATCATAATATCTTCTGAATTTCTATTTAAATTATAATGAAGCATGACGTACCTACTAGATTTTCAATTTCTCAATGGAATTTTTACGACTTTCAAGATTCAGGTCACCAGATATCAGCCTTTTTTTATTACAATTATTACTGGTGCTGAACAAATTCCAAATAAGGAAAACATATTTCGTGGTTTTTTTTTCAGTTTTATTAAAATAACTTAATTTAAATATAACTATATAATTTTACATTTTTACATTAATTTATTACTTACTAACTTTGGTTAATGTTAGTAGAAAAAATTGTAGAAATTAAATATTTTAAATAGCAGAATAAAATATTAAATATGTTTAAAATCTTCTCAATTACAAATTAATTTAACGAAGTGCTATAAATATCTCAAAAAGGATTTTATTTATTGGCGTCTACATAGGATAATATATCTCGGTAACAAACAGCGTTGCCAAATGTCCCGATTTTGGAAAGATGTCGCGACATTTAGCCTTAAAATTAAATACCCCGACCGGGACAGGCATAGGTCCCGCTTGCCACGGATGTTAAATCTTTTTTTTATTACTTTAAGATTTTAATTAGTTACTAATTCCATAGTAATACAAATAAAGATATTCGTAACTTATGTATAATTTCTAAAGACTTAACTGCCTTACACATTAGGATAAGCCAAAACAATATGGTTTAAGTATATTAATTAACATTTGTCCATTAAAAATATGTTTTATTGATATCTATCACCAATGAAAGATTTGGTTAAAATTCAAATTCTTCCAAATCCCGCTTTAGGCGAAAATAATCCCGCTTTTTTACTTAAAATGTAATAAACCCTATTTTTCACAAGAAGAAAAATCTGGCAATGCTGGTGACAAGCCAGGAAGGCTGTTATTAAATTTAAATGCAGTGTTTAATTTAATTTTAAGCCATACAATAATAGTGTTAGAAAACTATTGAACTTTTCATATTTTAATACTTTTTTAGGTATATACCGATTTAATTAGATGTATATAATAAATAAAATAAAAATAAATCAGCTTCACGCTGTATACCGCACACGCAGCGTAGGCAGAGGGGCCACCAGGGAAAAACCTTGTGTTAATACACTCCGTTCGCCACTTTCTGCCCAATTCTGGAGGCATTGCGAGCTGAGTGGCAGAACTCAACACCGCGCTTAGCCTCGACACCAGAGCGAAGAAATGGAAATATAAATTAAGGTAAATATTTCATCTCCTCGAGTGGGGATCGAATCCACAACCAGTCGGTTTTGCAGTCACACTTCGTGCCGTTGCGTCACGACTGGCCTCTGGTTATATAATAAAAAAATCTTTTGTGTATGCAGTAAATAGGGAAGCAGATTGGAAATGCCCTATTAATATAATGAAATGAAATGCCCTATTAAAAAAATATTTCTGCAACAATATCAATTTTAATAACAACAGCTTTTAAGACTAACTTTAGAATAAAAGTATGTTGGCATAAAACATTATAATATATTTTATATATATATATATATATATATATATATAATATATGTATATATAAACTTTTGACAATGTTTAACAATTTAGAAACATGATAGCTACTTAAACTTATTGGGAAAAATGTTTATAATCAACTTTCTTATATATCTATATACAGTGCAAATGTAACCCATAAAGTATAGTATGTGCATTCTTCATTTTACTATACTGTTTTAAAAAAGTAAACATATTAATTACTTACTGTTTATTTTAAGTTTAAAGTATTTTTCATTGTTTTAATAAAACCATAGTAATCTTTATATAGTAACGTATTGACAATTAACAACAATAATATTTACATATGTTTATCAATGCTTAAATTTCTACAAGTTTTTTTTTAAATTAAGGTTTAAATTGTAGAATCATAGTGGCATATAAATCATCTTTAAAAAATTCACATTATACTTTTGTAATTTTTGTTGCAATGTATAAATAAATTCAAAAGAGTAGTTGTCATGTATGTATTGTACTATAAATATGCAATCAAAATAAGGGATGTTAATGAGGTAAATTAATATAACTGGAATTATTGGAAACCAGAAATAAAAGACTATCCATAAGTAACCAAAGCTAATATTTTTAGTAAATTTCAGATATGGGCAAAGTCTAAATGATACTTGTTATCATAGCTTTTTTATTTTGCTTAGACAAGCCGATACACTAGCGGGAAGTAGCGATAAGTACGAAAAATCTAATATGAATTAGTAAAACTATCTGAAACTAAAGTATAATTTGAAATAAAAATGATTTCAAATCATACTTTATCCATAAACAAAACCAGTACAGCCTTCTTTTCATATCCATAACCACATCCAAATCTAGAATGTTACATCTGTAAATTTTATGTTTATAATACAAAATAAATAGTGCAACTTACTATTTCTTGATGTATATGTAGTATCTTTGGATGAGGTTCGCCTTGTGTCCCACTCCCTGGGTTTCTCCCACTGTGACACTTCACTGATACAATTATAATAATACTTCTTGCCGGATGAACTAATGTGTTCTGACCATTCACTGCCAGATGGCACGCTAGACGAGGGTGCACTTCTCTTATCATATTTACTACTTCTATTGTTAATAGATACACAGTTCATGCCACTAGTCCTATTTTTTTTCTCCGATTCACATCTTTCATGGTTATTTTTCTCCCTCTCACTGTCTTTGCTACGTTTCTCCTTTGGGGATCTGACATCTGTAAAGTATCATTATTTACTACATTTAACAAAAAACATTAGTGCATATATGATTTATACTCTAGAATGGCAACAATTAGATTAATTGGAATGGAGACAGATGCTTGAACTAAAAATCATAGTATTTCTGGTTATCTTTATTAAAATGTAATGTAAATAATTTTATTGAATAATCTTTTTAATTTATAATATTAATTTGTTAAATTTTTAAGAATATCTAAGTGTTTATTCAAAATTTGAGCAATTATTACCTGAAATAAACATTTTTAACAAATAATTCAAATTGTGGATCAATTCAGCATGAATTATATTTGATAAGAGGCAGAAACATACAAATATTATTTGGTTTATAGCATTAGCAAAAAATTGTTATTATCTTGTGAAAAACTTTTACAACAATGTTTAGCACTATTTTAATACATTCTACAGATAATTCCAATTTTTGGTTCTTTTTTCTATTTGTAATGAGGAAGCTATCTAATTAAATAACAATTGAAACTATACATTTATAATTATGAATAGGCCAAGAACAGAAATTTTTATATTAATATGATTAAACTGTTTATACAACCTTTACTATAACTTAACTATAATGAATCACTTGAACCCTATTAATATATTTTTTGTTTTTTAAGTTTTATAAAGATTAAAGTTTCTTATGAGTAAGTATGCAAAATTATAGTTCCACATAAAATTATAGCCAACAGAACTAGAAGAATCTCAAGTTAATTCCAATTTTATTAATAATATAGTTAAATAGTAATGCTATATTACCTGTATACTTATTTCTACAGGATTTGTAGTCTCTATCTCTCTCCTTTTCAGAACCTTTTTGAATATAAGAGTTTCTTGATGCATATTCTCTTTCTTCCGCCAAGTGGTTGTAGTGGTGGTGGCCATGACCCGAGTGGCCTGTGTGCCCTGCATGCCCACTATGCCCATGCCCCGAAACATTACCATTGGGGGATCTAAGTGGTGTGTAGCGGTTGTCAGAAGCACTGTAGTCATTAACAGCTCTCTTGGAATTGTACTTCTGCATTGTAGAATACATTTTTTTATTATGTTCATATAAATAATATTGTAATTTGGAAAACTCAGTAAACAAAAAGTTAAGATTTCTTTAATGGTGTAATATTAACATTAGTAAAAAAGGATGATAAAGTCAAATTATTTCAGATACACCATTCAGATTGAAACTGACATGATTCACTTATCTCAGATCTCACCTATACATAGATTCATCATATATTGAGAGTTGTTTGTTATGACACAATCTTTGACATACATAAATAATTTTGGACAATACAAGATTAATAAAACCTAAATAAACTCTGTTTAGCCGAAAATATGACTTCTAAACCTAAATTTGTATACAGAGTAGTTTTATAAACTTAACAAGGTAATCTTTCGTAATTAAATTAGTAAACTTTAAAATGTCACATTTGTTTTTGTAACAAGCAGCATTAGCGTTCTTCTGAGTCCTGTGCGAGTCTAAGACGATTACAACAGGAAAATAGTTATTGGAGGATGTCATTACATGGAGAAGTACCTAAATCAACTCAAGATATTCATAAAATTAAATGTTTTCTCAACTTAAAACTACCTACTTTACTGCTTACTATTACTAAGTTTACCTGATACGGATGGGTTTGGTGCTTCTCAAAGTACCTGTAACAAACAAAAACATTAATTCCTTAAGTTTTGAGTTACAGCAAAACTCAATCGGCGACCGCCATCTACAGATTGCTAAGCCGAAGCTCTAAAAACGTATCATACCCATCGCTTATTCGCTGTGGTTTCCTTGCATGCATTACCATCAATGCAAATGTACGATTTATTACGGCCTCTGGAATAAAATGCAATGTGAGACCACTGTCATTAAAACAGTTTTATAGGAGGCCGTGATATATCTTGATGGACGCCATGTCACATTCGAGACACTCAAGAGAGAGTCGATAGAGACGCGAAAGAGATAAAAACTATAACGACAACGTTGGCTATGGAGGAACGACGAGGATATCCGACGATTGTTTAGTTTTGTCTATGAATATATTCGAATTTTTTTTTAACAATTAATTATAATAACAAATATTTTACGAATTATTTTTGTGTAATTTACAATAAAAAACCTATGTTTTTCATATTTTCAATAAAATTTTGGTTAATATTATATGTCTTTCATATATATAAATAAGTAATTCATATGGTACTCTTTATGTACTTATTTTATCTTTTTTATTTTAATAATTAGCTACAGTTATTGAGTAAAATAAGTAGCAAAATCTAATAAGTCTGGTTTTTAAATACTTATATCATCATGATATCTTAGTAAAATTACGTCACAGATAAAATATAGCATTTCATGATTGAAACAGATACGTAATTCTAAATAATATATTTATTTCAATTCATATAACCTATTAACTCACAGGTCTCAACTTTGTAAGTTCACTTATTAGGAACATTAATATAGGAAGATATAAAAAAGATGGCTAAACCTGTGGATTTAGAGCTGAAAAAAGCCTTTGTCGAGCTGCAAGTGAAAATGGTTGAAACTAGTAAAAAAATTCAAGTGATAGACAGCCAGATTGGCGTACTAAAAAGAGTTTTACAACACGCCGATATTACTCAACGAGAAATCAGTACCCTACCACCTGGAACAAAAACATATGAATCTGTTGGAAGAATGTTCTTATTAACAGATTTCGAAGAAATTAAGGGTAATCTTAAAAATAGAATATCTCTTTTAACTACTCGTACTTCAGAATTAGAAAATAATAAACAGTATTTGGAGAAAAACCTCAAAGAGAGTGAAGACAATATAAGAGAAATGGTTCAACAACGAAAGGAACAAACTGAAGCCAAATAATTAATAACTATCACATAAAATTAATTTATCTTCTTAATGCTTATTTCTTTAGCTAACAAAATTGTTTTTGGCTTAGTCTCATCTCTACTATTATCTTAATATTATTTAGAATATATTTATAAAAAAATGAAGACGACTGTGTGATAATGTTTATTAATCTTTCAAATTTAATGGCATTGCCTATGAATTATAAATATTTAAATACTAAATAAATTTAACTTCAATACCTTAATGTAAGTGCTAATTTTTATGTCATCATTTTGAATAAACACAATTTTTCTAAGATTGTATGGCTTTTTTTTAAATACTAATAAATATCTTTGGTCCTTACTATCAACATAAAGCAATATGTACTCTGATTGAAATAATTTTATAATAAATAATAGAATTGAAACACTTTAATTGTCAAGATTATAAATTAGGTAGATTATCATTGAAACTGCTGCAATTTGCATATTCAAAAAATAATATAATCAATTTCTTAAGTTTACTCACATTTATTTTATTTTGTTTAGAAAATATCTTCATTTAGAACAATTTTTTTGTCCTAGGTTTTGTCAATAGTCTTTGTCCCAGGCAGAATAGTAATTTATATACATAAAACTATTGTAAGTGATCGCTGTCTGAACTTAGGATATATATAAGAAAATCTATCAATCAATGTAATGGAACCCAAAACTTAATCATAATTTTTTTGTCTGCTGGTTGGCTTGTCTGTGCAATAAAGCATGTGAATCTTTGACTTTAATGTTTATCATACTTCCTAAAAAAAAATATTAAAATAAATAATTTAAAGATGATAAGCAATGTTCAATAATAACAAAAAAATAATAATATAAAAGGTTTCGTATCCACATTTATGTATTATAATAATCTCACTTAGACATCATTACTATATTATAATAAATCATGTCAATAAGAACTTAATCTGAACTAGTGACCTGCTCGCAGCTGAACATACAATCAAGCAGCATGGTAAAACTATAAAATTATTTGTGTACTAATTTAAATTACTTTTGTGTTCTAATAATCTTGTTATGTTAAAGACAATCCACACATTGGTAACTAAATTATCAGGCAACTTAATAAAACAATAATTTTATGGCAATTTTGTTGCACTATATAATTTCATCCATCCATCAGCTTTTCTATTACTCTACTCCTCAGTCACTCCGTTCGGTGTGAATGAGGAGTGACGCCCTTTGAATCCAGCCGATTACCATTGTCTTCCTTAGGCCTGCTGTGGCTATGTGGTGTGTGGCTGTAGCTTATTGCCACTTGTGCAAGCAGATTTTGAGAGCTATGCCGGTAATCTGTGTTCGTCTACGGATTTCATAGTTTTAAATCTGTTGCGTTGAGAAATACCAAGCATAGCTGTCTCCATCGTCGAGACTTTAAGCCTGTGGCTAAGGCTTGCGGTGAAGAACCACATCTCAGCGCCATAGCTCAACACTGGCAAGACACTTTGGTTGAAAAAAATTAACTTCAAGCAGTGAGGAATACTAAATATATAGAGATTAATACAACTTTTATATTTATGAACTGATTTAAGTAAAACAAACAATAAATGTTAAAGAAATTTCGCCACAATTCAGTAGTAAATAGTAATGTCTATTAAACAGGTTAAGCCGTTTCTGAGATTAGCACGCACAGACAAACAAAATTTTTTTGGTTTTCATTTTTAGATGAATTAAGTATATTGTTAATTGCCCTCAATAACAGTTTCTCTCATATATCTTCCATGTACAGACTATCAGTCACAATTTTATTATAAGTACTTACTTAAGTATAGAAATATATTGGTTGATTATTTCAGTATTGTTGTACAATTGTTTATACTGTTATGCATTTAATAAATATAAATTTAGATCTTGGGGTTTTATTTGATATTGCTCGCGAAAAATGTGGTTAGTATTTCTAAGTAGACCAATACGCTCGCATGGCAAACGTGATTTTACCCAAGTAAATCCCGATATCCCGAGAAACTGAGATAAGAAGTAGCGTATATTTTTCTCTATAACCTCTTCTACCTTTCAATGTAAGTCCCTTAAATTTCAATCCAGCTTTTCCGGAAATTAGAGACCAACAGATGGACCAAAAAAATTAAATTGCTTTTAGTATTTGTGTTGTATGCATTTGAATAACACGCTTATAATGAAATCACAAACAGACATTTTAATTTCATTTATATGATGATGAATAGATATATGGATTAAAATTGCCCTCATACTAAACATTTTTTGCGAAGGTGACATTCTATAATTTTTAATAATTTAGCTGGTTGTTTATAATTATTGATCTTACATATACTTATTCCAGATATAAAATTTTTGTATATCAATGTAAAATGCCTGACACGTTGAACATCTTCCACTAAAACAAGCTCGCCACGCTCAATAACTTTAGTTATGGATGCATTTAATTATTTCTTATAGTTTATAGATTCTACATCAGATATGGAAGTCTTCATATTCAAATAAAAACCCCGCACACAGTAGGTTAAACAGAGAGAACCTCCGCTCTCCACTTTCCGCCGAATTCTGGAGGCATTGCGTGTAGTGTGGCGGAACTCAACGCCGCGCTTTGCCTCGACCAATATATTTCTAAGAACTAAGTTAAGTGGAAATATAAATTTAAGTAAATATTTCATCTCCTCGAGTGGGGATCGAACCCACAATAATCGGTTTTACAGTCACACTCTGTGCCCCTGCGCCAAGGCTGGCCTCTGCATAATTACTATTAAAATAAAGAAAAGTTAGGTTTGAAAGTTCAGAAAATCAAAGAACATAGAAACATACTTATTTAGAAAACGTATAAGAATTTGAACGTAGTAGGACTCGAACCCGCGCCTCCTGGAAACCGACCTGGCGCTCTGACCACTAAACCACGCGTTCTCATCAAGCTACGTCGAAATTTTTATACGCTTGTTACAACTTATTTATTCTGTTAGTATCTCTGTAGGGAGATTTTTACAAATTTCCGCCACCCTAACATAATTACTAAGAATTATCGTTTGGCAAGAGAGAGTTTAAGCATTTTTAAAATGTTATTCCACACTTAGCAAAGAAAAATATTTATTTAGAAAACGTATAAAAATAAAATTTTTCTTTGAAAACTAAAACGAAAATTCGAACGTTAAAATCTTTATACTTTATTTTTCAAAATAAGTATTTTTCTTTCTTAAGTGAGGAATAACACTCATAAGCATCGTATTGAACTTAATAATAATGTTCAAAAAATGTGTTTATTGTGATGATTTGACATATATTTAGTTTGTAAATGAAACGAAAGAGGATATTATTTTGAAAATCTTTATTTCCATTTTTACACATAGAGAAATGATTTCAATATTCCTTACATAATACATTTATCATCTTATTTCAATTAAACATAATATCTACGATTATTCTGATTTAGCAGAAGTAGTACTTAGGTCATTCTAGTAAAACATTAATTAAAAACAAAATATCAAAATATTTACACAACAATGTCGTCAAGAAATACTAACATAAAATTTAAAATTATAAAATAACAATACAATTTAATATGACATTAAAAAGCAATATTATCAGCAAAATAAAGCTTAAAACTTTAAAGTTTCTGTTCAAAATTAAATATTAATGATATATTTTACGTTATTGCAAGGCCTGCTTTTTTCAAAGATAACACAAAATGTCAAATATAATATTATTAAATCTATATAAAAAATAAAAACAGAAAGATCCTACTTTAAAAGTTAATATGAAGATTTAACACATATGTATATATAGCCATTTACGATCGTGAATTTCTAACGTAAGTAGAAAGTTGTAGGAAATTCCCTTCTTTCCTAATAGGTAATAATATTTACGATTAAACACAAGTGGTATTGTGTTCTGTCATCACAGACTAAGAATAAAAACTGTACAAGACACTTAATAACCATGCATTAATAATAAACTTGTCATGTGAAGAGTATATTGATTACAGCCAGGAGGGCCGGTTGATAGAGTCGTAGGTCTGGCGCACGCCGAGCGGCGCGGAGTAGGCGGCGGGGTAGAGCTGGCGCTGCAGCTCCTCCTGGTAGCGGTGCCAGTACTGCGTGTACAGCGGCGACGGCTGCTCCGCCGGCAGGTACGGGTAGCCGGCGCGCACCTGCCCGGCACCTATAAAAGGAAAAGAGGCCGTGCTGTCATTTGCGTTTTGATGAGCGGCTTTCACTAACTTTTCACTAGCAGCCTCGTTACTTCTGTGCTGGTGTGCCACCGCCGCCGCCATGTAGTTGGCGGCCATCAACTGGTTGGTGCTGTTGCGGATGTCCTCGATGGTGAACCCGCCGTTGTCGCCGTACATGCCGCCCAGGCTCATGCTCGACGCCGTGCCGAAGTTGAAGGGACTTGCGGGGATCATGGTAGTCTTAACGGACGTAAGCACGTCGCTGGCGGCCGCGTGGTATGCTTGTCCCATCTGGGCGGACGGTTGTTTGGCGGCGTCTGTTGTTCTTTTCCTTTTGCTTCGTTTGACGTCCATCGGCGTAGTGGTCACGCTCGCGGAACTCTTGTACATAGTATTATCTTTGCTTATGGCAGCCATCGAGGGTTGTGAGTACAAGGAACTCACGGAGGTGCTGGTTGAATGCGCTTCTGACGCCATATTCTTATTAAACATTTGGAAAGTTTTATCATGATACAAAGATGGGGTGGTGTTTGCAAAACTAGACAAGTATCTTTCATCGTTTGTATACCTTTCCAACATTTGTGGAATATTTTGTAAATTTCGTAATGTTTCAATAGGAATCGTAGAATGCGTACTGTACGGAGCCTTATAAGATATTGATGATACCAGAGGGTGATTTTGTGCAAGTTTCTCGACCTTTTGTGACTTTGTGATCGACTCCATGTTTTTTGCAATGATATCTGAGTCGTTTATAGATGCACTGGGACCCGTCATGGAGTCGTTCTTGAGTAATCCGCGAGGATTAGGTATTCTCAACTCGGCGGGGAGATTCTGTTGCAGATCTTGACCTCTAGGGACAACCGATCGTGGAGCGGTATTGTAATTGTTATATTGTTGATGCTGTACGTTTTTATTGTAATTAATAGCGGCGGCAGTGGAAGTCTCTACTGCTTTCAGTTTGTCTTCACTGGCATAGCTAGTAGCGGAGTAGTCCGAAGGGATCATGTCGGACTTGCGCAAGGAGTTGACCTTCCAGTTGCCGTAGTCAATGGCGGCAGTGGCCGCAGGCGCGTTCGCGGGAGCGGACGTATTACACGCGTATAGCTTCTTGTTGGCGAGCTCGATGTCGTTCAACGAGAAACTAGTGATGGGCTGTCCGGTGGGCAGCGCGTCGTAATGGTTGTGGTGCGCGTGCGGGATAGTCTGATTGAGGCCGAGGTCGGCGTGAGTGCGCTCGAGCACGGGAACTCGGCTGTGCGCCGGCGTCATGTTGCTGGTGATCACGGCAGGCTTGGACATAGGCTTTGGTACTTGTTGGTTGTTGATACCGAGATTTATGGCTATAGCTTCGATCTCATATCCTTTTTGCTGTGGAATCAAATTAGGTCTGGTTTGATTGATTTCCCTACTAACAAATTCAACTTCATGAGAATCGTTTGCTATTTTCCGATCTTCATTATTAAAGTAGCCCATATTGATCATATCTATGTTATCTTTCTTTGAGGCGTTCATGGGTTTTGTAAGATCTATGTGAGTTACGATTTCTTTTTGCTCACGAGCTTCGTTGTTCTCATATGAGACATCTTCTCTGCTTTCTGAATGGCGGCGGTCAGAGTAGTCGAGAGTGACATTCTTATCGCGTGTCGTGTTCAATTTGAGTATTTCAGATTTTTCAGTCAACGCCAGCGCTATATCATCCACCGATGTGGGAGCCTGAATTGTTGATTGAATAGGTTGTGGTTTGTTATAGTCAGTTTTGACAGGTGATTTCATAACCTCTTTAATTTCGGTTTTCTTTGGTGGTATTACGTTTTCGGGCTCATTGTACGTTCGTTTCTTGACCGGGAACAGCGTAGCCTTTGGGTCGGGTAATATAGGTGCGGCGGTGGGTTGTTGGGACGTGGAAGCTTCGGGTTGAGGGGACACAAGCGGTTGGGAGTAGTTTGTTTGCACCGGGGAATATTGCGACGGCGTCGGTGAAAATGGAGCGTTATATTGGGGTGGCTGGAAGGAATCTGGGCCCAGAGCTGTGTAGTCATCGTGGACTCGGGCGGGCTTGCTGACGACGGGGGCTTTCGAGGTGTCATAGTATGGAGGAGCATTTTGACCATATGTAGGCAAAGGGCTTTTGTTATGGTCCACGAAATAATTAGGAGTTGATGAACCTGTGGCACCATTGGACGCGTAAACGTGCTGAGAATACGGTGAGAAGGGGGATTGAGGAGCATCTCTGGGGCTGCAACTTTTTTCAGGACTACTCTTAAGCGATGTTGTGTCTTGATAGAAACCAGCTCGAACTGTGCCGTTGATGATGGGATATGTTATCTTTTGGAAATCATCGGTTCTTGGGGATGCCGGCGAATGAATGAGTGGAGAAGTGAGAGACATTTGGTGCCTGGGCGAGTCTAGGTCTTGACTGAAGGAGGAACGTTCTGAGATGGTGCTGCCCGTGCTAGTACGGCGCTGGCGCGGCGTAGCAGAAACGCTGGGTAGAGGGCTATCTCCGCCGTCAGCAGACGGGAGCGGCGAATTGGGATCGTTCGGTGAGTCGTACTTCGGGGCAACGTTTTTGGGGCTTGTTTTAGTTTCAGCGGTGCCTGTGTTTGTATCCGTTTTTTCCTCTGTTTCTGTCTTGTCATCTTTCTTCTTAGCAACACTAGCAGTAGTGGTGGTCTTGGGAGTACCGAAAGCTTTAAACCAGGCGCTCAAATTTGGAGTAGCTTTCTCTTGACTAGGTTTTACTATAGTTTGTGGCTCTGTTTCGACTTCTGCATCTTTTTTAGTAGGATATGTTATTTTTTCTTCTGGTTTGTTTTCAATCGTCGGTTCAATCTTTTTAGTTTCTTTTGCCTCAACTACTTTCTTTGTTTCTTTGTTCTTATCACTTTTAACATTATCATTATTGAAGTTGTGATCATTACCGAGGGTGAACTCAACAGTAGGTAAAACGGAGCCTAAACTGAGCTTCGGGCTGCTAGCTTCTTTGCTCTTTCTTATATTGTTGTTACTTTTAGAGGGCCCCAAAGGAGCTTCTTCTTCTGCTTTGTCTGTATTTTTGTTACTCTTGTTAGTAAGCAAATTACCCTTGCTTTTGCCGGGTTGTAACCTATCAATTGTTCTCTGTATTTCCCTTCTCTTGACAACTTTTGGCTCACGTGATGAGGGCCGCTTGCGAGATAAATCTCGTTTTGATGTAATTGACTTTTCTCCTTGGGAAGATTCATCGTCCATACGACTATTGTCTTCTGTGGAAACAGTTTGCGCTGGACTGTCGCAAGGAGAAATGACTTTCGAACTCTTAGGAGCATCGAGCCATTCGCTGATATCTTTCACGGCTTCTTCTAACGCTTCTGAAGCACATGCATTTTTAACAGAACTCCTCTTGCGTCTCTTGGGCCTTACTTTGACGCTTTCCACACTTTCATCATCGTCTTCATACATTTCGATGATATCATCATCATCATCATCATCATCGTCATCTTCTTCAACCTCTTCCTCGTCATTGTCTTCTTCCTCGGATTCAACAACGTCTGTTACTTTTGTTCTTTCTTTGTAGTTGGGCGCGGAACTAGATCGCCCTGGTTTATATATACTATTGTAAAGTGCAGTCTCTTTATATTTCTCATTTTTGGCTTTTAATTTTTCAATTGTTTCACGAAGTTTGCGATTCTTTTCCTTCTCTGGTGCGTGAGAACTATGTTTTTGCTTTTCTACCTTTTGTTTATAATCAAAGAGTGAATCCCAAGCATCCTTTGCAGCATGACGCCTTCTTTCTTTTATTTTGTCGTATTTGTCTTTAGTAAAATCTGGGTCGGGCAGTTGATCATTTGACTCAGATTTATCAAGCTCCGTAGGCGACGGCGATGGAGTATGTATGGAAGGAAGTGGACTCGCGCTTCTGCTTCTATTGGAGCTCTCTATAGATTCTTGCGAGTCACTCCTTTTCATCGCCACTGGTGGTTCTTCATCATGATGTTTACTTTTTTTCTTTTTAGATTTTTTGTCTTTATTCTTTCCATGTCTCTGTTTCCTATGTTTCCTCGACTCGTGAGACTTGTGAGAGTTTTTCTTATGATTTTTGGAATGCTTTCCGTGTCTATGATGGCCTTTACGTTTTTTCTTTCCTTTATCATGTCGACTCTTGTGAGACTCCTTTGTTTTTTCGACCTCTTTAGGTGGATCTTCGTCCCCTTCTTCTTCAGGCGGTGCCTCAGTTTTTTTCGGCTTCTCTCTTCTTTTCTCTTTCTTACCTTCGTCTTCCTTCCGTTCCCTCTGTGCTTTTGATTGTTTACTTGTCGATGAACTTGATTTGGGCTCAGCTGTAAATAAGTTAATAAAGAATTACTAACTTTTAAAAGTATTTCATGTCATTTTTATAATTTTTATAGTAGTGGCAGATAATATACATACCAGATTCAGTGTGAGTTTTCCGTTTCTTTGCCTGGTGATGTGGCGGTGAATCACTTCTTTTCAACTTATGTTTCCGTGACGGTGTGGGAAGTTGGTACTCCACAGCGATCTCTTCATCAGATGATGACAATCGGTGCATATACTTCTCCGTAAGGCGATCAAACGCATTTTGCAAGCTATCCACCATTATAGTATACTCTAAAAATAAACAAAATCTTTAAACAATATTGTAAGCTTACAAAGTGTTGTTTAATATATTAAGTTACTTTATTGAGCTGAAGGCTTGCATTTCATATTAGCTAATTTAAATGTTTACCATTTTGTATTAAAAAATTATAACAATTCCAAAATATTAAAATATGATACTTTGATAATGATATATACAAACAAAAAATCGGCAAATTACTAAGAAAAGAAATTGCAATTGCTTTTACACTTACCATTGTCTTGTCCATTGTACAATCTACAATTGTTCACGATGAGTTTGAAATCGGCTTTGAACATGGAAAAGTCTGAGTAATATCCATTATCCAGACGTTCTTCCATTTTGTGCAGATCCATGGGTCGCCGGATGACAGCGTAATAGTTCGGAGCATACTCCTCTTCCACGGGATCCAAGAATGGCCACGCGTCTTCATGTGCAGTAAGTTGTTCTAGCACTTTATACATGTCAGTTTGAATGTCTTCTTCAGTTTGGCCAAATCTAAAAACAAATATATGTTCCTCTACAATTTTATCCTAAATTATATTGTAAAGCTGTAACTACGGCGGCGGCGGTTGTGTTACTCGAGGGTGGGAATGATTATTTCTTAATATTTTCATTTGCTGCTTTGGCACCAAGGCGAAAGCCCGGCATTGAGTTCCGTCACTCAACACGCAATGCCTCGAAAAATTCGACAGAAAGTGGGGAACGGAATGTTTTACTCTCTCACTAGGTTTTGTTTGTTTCTTACAAATGTATATATGTCTTTATTCGAATAATCAGTAGTATAGTAGTATCAGTAGTGAATCTATGTTAAAGATTCATTAAAATAAAATTTGAAGGGAAATATTGAAATGTTATCAACCGTTTTAATGATTCTGAAAACCTTAGTATGCTAGTAACATATAAAGAAATACATCCTGTTATTACAAATTTTAGTCACAATTTAATTTGAATTATTACTTATTTTATTTTTTAAATTAAATAAAATAAACAGATTGACTAATTTGGTTAACATTATTTATGAGATATATATAAAAAGTAAATAATGGTTGTTTCCTGTTCTTTTATTTAATTCTACTAATAATATAAATATTCAAGTTTGTGAGGATGGATGTTTGTTTCACTATCAAGCAAAATTTCCTGAACATATTTTAATGTTCTTTTTCAGTAATATAGCTTATGCGTCGAAATAACACAGACATGAACTACAATTTATGTCAAGATACAGCGAAGACATAACTTTTATGGGAAGTTTTTCTAAAATATGTAAATTATTTACCATTATATATTTTACAGTTTTCAAATTGTAGCCTATATGTTATTCCGATGTATAATCTATATTACTGTAAAGATTCATCCATCCGTCCAGTAGTTTTTTTGTGAAAGAGTAACAAATGTACACACATCCATTCTCACAAACTGTCGCATTTATAATATCAGGAATATAAAAGGAAAGATTGATTGTTTTGTCGTTATTTATATATAACTATACATTAGTATAGTTATATATAAATAACTATATATATAAAAATAACAAAAAGAAAAGATTATAGTTCGTTGAAGGTGCTTATGTCAGGAAGTATTGGTTCGACTTGAGAAATTCTTATTGTGTCTAATTATTGAGGAAAGCCATAACCTACATCATGCTATGATCAATGGGAGTGGAGAAATATATAGCTAAACAGGAGAAAGCGCACCTCTCAAGTGCATGCACGGAATTCAAATTGTGTAGAAATTATATTTCATGGAACTGTATTATCTTAAAAGTTGTAATTAAAAATCCGTCACCATTTTTAAATTTAAGAAATTACAAAAAAAATATAATTTAAAAAAAGAAAAACACGCCTCTGTACAAAAATTTACTAAGAAGTTAATTTTTTTTTTGAGTTAAGAGTAGTGTAAATGAAAAGAAAAATATTGCAATGTAAAAAAGGGTGCGTCACTTTTAAAGTAATCAATATATATAATAAGAATATTAGCGTGCATGGTCACTCCAAGCTTTTTTACATTATAATAATTTATTTTTTATTGTCATCTTAGTTTAAATTAATGCTAATTTCTTGCACTATATTTATTTAGAACACATATGAAAATTTTAACATAACGGGACTCGAACCCGCGCCTCGTGGAAAACGGCCAGGCGCTCTGACCACTAAGCCACACGTTCTCATCAAGCTACGTCGAAACTTTTATTCTAACAAGCATATAAAGCGCGTTGGCAAGATAAAAAAATAATAACAATTAATGCATTACAAAGTAAATATATATTTTTTATTTATAACCATGTTTCACAATACAATTTTTGTAGATTATATTTTAAAAACAATTCAGTATTATAAATGAAAAAATGTGTAATTAGAACATATTGACTTATCATGTTCTATTGAAAGTACTTTAGTATTTGATATTTATATGAAGGTATACTTTCTTGTATTATTTTGAGATAGATAGAAAGAAAGAATAGAATAGATATAGACGAAGCTAATAAAAATATAATAAAAATTAATTATTAAAGATTATTAATTTAATATTTATAGCGCGTAATATGACATGACCCGGAGACTTGTTGTTCATCGGTTATTAAGAAATCCATTTAGGAGTTCAAAGTTCGCGTGTGAATGGATCTGACATTCTGCTTGATATGTCAATCAATACTATTACTGCTATGCGATTTATTTATTTTTGTTAATATGTTATAGGTTTTAAACTTCAGATTTATTCTTTTGATTTTTAAATTTATCCAAAGGAAATTCCTCCTCCTTCAAAAAAAGGGACAAAAAGTTGTTGAATAGTGTGGAAAATAAAACGTATTTTAGGTTTTATTGTATAATGATGTATGACACCATTATATAGTGAAAGCGTTTGCGCTCCATTTATACGAACAACATACAGGGTAAAATATAACATACCAAAAAAAAACGTGTGACACAGTTACGAATAGATACCGATAACGTAAGCACTTCCACTACTTTTCTTTTCATCAACAAAAAACATACAAGAAAGAGAAAGGGATCTCTCGCGTTCTATTTTACGCAATTACTTATTTTCTATAATAAACCTAAACAACATTTAACTTGACCGCTAATTAATTAACCTACTCACACGATTTCATGAACGAGGCGCGTGTTGTCCCCTTGATAGGTTAGCGTCTGTGTGCGTCATTCTTTACAAATTTCGTTTTAATTTACAACGATAATTTGATTATTTATTTTGTTTAAAAAAAAACATTTATTGATTTTTGATAACATTTCTTTCGTTTAAATTGTATCAGACTTTTATAGAGTACTTAAAACTGTGGTTTCATTTAAAGTGGTAAAAACAAAAACACTTTGTTTAGTATAACTTACATTTGCGATGTTTTGACCTTCCTCCGAGTGCTATTGACCGGTTCATCATTATCGGGTATTACTATTTGGCCGGTAGCGGCTGCCAGCGAGTTGTTAGTTTTCCGTCCAGTTCGCACCACGGGCTCTGGTGGGGGCTCCCCCTTATGGGTGGACGATGACTTCTTGGATTTCTTTTCTTTAGTCCGAGACCTTCGTGTAACTTTTTGAGGCATCACTTCTCGATCGCTCGAACTGTCTGATGAAGGGTCTGATGACGCTGATGAGGATTTTGATCTAAAAATAGTAGTTGTTTTTTATCATCTTATTATAATATGTAATATACATTCAACATGAATTTACTGTGTATGGGTTATGATAACATAAATTAAATTTAATTTCCCTAATTTTATTAAAGAAATTTAAATAGGATATATGTATTTAAAAAATAATAATTCAACTAAACAGTTATAGAGATTCATCAAAATTTTGATGGTGTTGTGTAAAAGGTAATCAGAGTAAGGTAAAACCATTAAGGTGATAACATATAATTATAATTTTATAATATTTAGTAAATTTAATACTTTTCATCAATAAAATTGAAAGAAAAAGAAGATTTAGATTGTTTCTAAACGATCAGATGATTAGAACGTAAAGAATTATAAAATGACAGAGAACAGTTTACTTCCTTTTGGAACACAGTTTTTATTTATATAATCATTGATCAATGCACGTAATCTCTTAGTAGTGTATTATTTAGTATGTTGAATGTATGGTAGTTTAAACAATAATTTTAAACAATTGTCAAAGCACAGCATGATGTTGAGCTTTTACACTCAATATCTTGAATTGCAGAATAAAGGAATCTGTCAGAATGGTCATAAGGGAAAAAGTGAAGTTGTTGGAACTTTAAATTTTAATTTTTTTAACAATCTTCGAAACTATAGTAGGGTGGGTAGACAAGGGGATCCTGGGAATCTAGTGTTAAGATACTCCATTTCCCAACGTTCGCTTGGGAATCGAACCCACAACCGTTACTTCTACAGTCACACGCTTTTGCCACTTGGCCACGACAGCCTCATTTTTAGTAATAAATTGATTTTGTGAACAGAGACAGGTGTATAGCAGTTATATAGATAGGCTAAACTATAAAAAATAAAAATGCACAATCAAAACTTATTTAGCATGATGGACATTTTTGATTAAATAAAAATCTTAAGTCCAGCTAAGAGTAAATCTCCTAAATTGAAAAAAAAAAACTTGAAGATTAAAATAAAAAATAGATCCGTATATTTGACTAACTCATAAGAATAAAAAATGAAACATCTGATTTGGAAAGAGATTAGCTACTAGTAAAAGTTTATGGCAAAAGGTGCTAAGCGGGAAAAATAAAAAATGAAAATAAACCCAAGCGAGCCGTGTTGTAAGCTTCTAATAAAAATATCTATAAAATTAGGAAAAGGAAAAAGAAACAGGAGACAAGGTTTAATAAAAAGTACAAAAGAAAAACATATAAGAGACGGGCCAGACGACAGTGTAGCAATTTCTCAATAGCAATTGCATTCAATTCAGCAATTTTGCATCGTTACTGTCGCGTTCGGCGTTGATGCAGCTATGCGTAGACAAAGCTCACGTGCTTGTATTGTTGTTACTTGGAACTTTTAAAAATCTCATTGAGATTACGCTACTATTGTACGTTCATATTTTTATACAGGAAGTTTTAAGTGAAGTAAAGCATTTTTGGATTAAATATTTTCGTTTTTTTTCACGCATACAGCGAGATAGGCAGAGGGAAATTAGTGTTCAACATCGTCTTCCTACTCACTCCGGCGATCCCACTTTCCGGCGAAATTATGCGGCATTGCATGTTGAGATGGCGCAATTCAACTCCGCGCCTTTGCCTTGTTACCGAAGTAACAAGGCAAGAAATAGAACCCACAACAATCGCGTTTACAGTTTCACGATTGTGCCACTGCGCCACGACAGCCTTATTTTTAGAAATAAATAGATTTTGTAAAGTGAGACAGCGGTAGAACCGTAATAAACAAATGAAATTATAGAAATAAGCCATTCTTTGAATTAGAGAATATCTTTCAGCAGAAAAAATATTGGGGGCATTTGGGCGTTGACTAATAATACATACTGCTATGATAATACGCGTTGCCATATCAACGTATATGTCACTTTATAAATACAAAAGTGTTGTACATATTGTCAAATACATGGTAGTGTGTGTAATGTTTTATTTATTATTTTAATGTAGTATATAAGCATTATTATTGAAAAATATTAACGCTTTGCACTTCTTGTAACATAATATAAACTATAAGTAAAAGTAAAAAAAAGTACAAAGTACGCAATTTTCGTAAAAAGGGGCTCAAAGTTTTTGCTTTACGCTTCACATTAATATATAGATAATAGAACCCACAACATTAACTTTTAAACTTTTTTGGAAACCTTGCCTAAGCATTGTGTTTGTTTTATTTCAATTGGTTCACAAATAAAGAGGTTACAGCAACACAAAGTATTTTGTTCGACAAAATAGCTAAAATTATTTATTGAATTGGCTGAAACTTTACTTCACGGCATATGGATTTTATTTTAAAGGATATTATAAGAATATGTTCGATATATTTTTTTATATAATTTTCAATAATTAATTTATCATAGGAAACTGTACAGTAACGTAATTAAACATCAAATAATGTGCAGAATGGAAAAAAGGACATAACATAACATCAATCATTTATGTTTAATTTATAGTGCTTGTGATAGCTGTGCACTCTAAAAAGCAAAAATTAAATAAAAAATTTTACAAGAGTACGCCATTTAGACCATTTTCATCCCACAAAGATTTTATATTTTGCTCCTGTTCTACCTAATTCAATTTGCATCATATTATTATTTTCATTACAACTTTTTGAAGTATAAATTGTTATACTTCAAAAAGTTGTAATGCAAATAAAACAAATCCAAGACAAATTACATTAAACGATATGATACATATAAATGAAATGTAAAATGTGCATTTGGAATTCCATTTCCCAGGGATTCTATCATATCCTGACTCGGTGGCAATGGAACTATCAGGGAAGTATTCTATTCCGAATTTAAAAAACAACATATCTGTAATTGTTTCACAAATTTCTAAAATGATACAGACATCGAAGAACGTACACAAAAAAAATTAAGGTGTTGAACACAGAACAGAGAATATATGTAAATAAACATACCGTCTCAATCGCTCCCGTCGGCGGGCGCGGCTCTCGCGCGCGGCTGTCGGGGTCTCCTTGCTGTCCTCGTCCTTCGAATCATATACACTGTTCTTGATCTCCTTTTGTTTGATCTTTTGCAAGACGCGGCTGGACGTGCGGCGCGGCGCTACCTCTAGTAACCTTCAATCATAGCAAGTTTCAAATATTATCAACAGATCATAGCATACACTTACTATCAACATTTACAGCACAGCAGAAGCAAAAGAAAAAAATAAAAAAAGAACACCACTTATTTACGTTAATTTCTATTTTAGAATAATCAAAAGTCACGCTGGCACGATTGAATATTAATTTAAAGAAGACAAATTACAACAAATAACAATAAAAATTCGCACTGCAAAATAGAACTGTAGCACTCACTAAATGTGTGTGTGTGATATCAGATTTGCTTTAGCATTTTCAATTAGTAACGAATTTTAATTTACAATATTAAACTATAATAAAGATTGCTATATTTTTGTTATAATTGAATTAATAACATTTGGATTCTACTTAGTGTTGTAATAAGTATAAAGGGAACTTTATATTTTATAATGTAAAAGAAAAAATATCCCAGAATACACTTTCGGTCAAGTTTATGAACATGTTTATAATTTCATTAAAATCCACAAAAGTTATTAAAATTATATAAATATTTACTAATAAATAACTGAATACTTTCGCAAAGCTAGCAAACATATATAACAAATATGTAAAAATGCCAATTATATTTAAAAAAAAATACATTATTTAAATAGAGAACATATTATAGTGCATTATAATCAACAGAAATATTTTAAAGAATAATAATAGCATAAATAATAATTGAAGTAAAAAACATGCTCATGTCCTTGTTAACAGAAGAAATGGACAGAATATAAAAAGAATGTAACAAGCTGACATTTTACAATTTTACTAATAGATTGCACATCCTAGAGTTTCGTCTCTCACCTTCTGCCTCCATCATCAGCATCATGATGCTACTATACTAATATATTATCACCTGCGATATGTATAACAGAACATTTTCATAATGGTAAAAAAATTGGAAGTGAGTGAAATATTTCTCTTTGAAATTGCTTTAGATAGTTATAATTTGCCATAATAATTAAAATACTTGAGAAAATAATATTTTCTATAAATTGTACACATAAAGCTTTTGGTCTTTTGATAGAATGTTGAGATGGAATCAAACCTATGACAACATAATCTGACAACTCAATAATCATTTAGGCAGTTTAACTTATTTGAAATTTAAAAAAATAATAGAACCTTATCATAAATCAATTAATTATAAATTCGCAAAATGAAATATAGTACAAATACATTCACATGCTTAAATATATTATTACAAGGTAGTCATTATATAAGAATTAAGAGCGCGATAAAACATGAATTTAAAACAAAGGGAATATTTGTTAAGACAAGGTTGGCTTTATGTGGCCTGTTAAATATTACAAAAATATACCATGAATGGAAAACATATATCAAACTGTCTTCAAATGAGGAAAATAATAGTAGTTTGTTATATCATATATTTAAGTTTAAGGCTAGCATATTGAACCTAATGTTTGTTTTTTATATAAATTAAGTTTATCAATATTAACCTTTTTCGTTGCAAACGCTCCTTCTCTTGAAAAAGTCTTGGTATTTCTGGTAAGAAATTTTGTGATAGAGATCTGTAAAGCTCCTTTTCAATCTTGGTTGTTGCCTTCTTGAACTTATCTGTCAGGTGGGTCCAATCATCTTCAGTGAAGCATACCACTTGCCACACTCTTTCTGAATCTTCGTCATCAAGCCAGTCATCTCCATAGAACCAACCTCTTTTTCTACTGCCTTCCCTTTTTCTCTTTTTGTTCTTTCCTTTCTTCTTTAATACATCTTCACGGTAAAGTCGTGTCCCATAGAAATACCAATATGCTGAGTCGTTGTCATCCCATCTGCAATATAATGATATCTTTTTAATTTTTTTAATCACTGTGTTACTATTATGTTTTATAATTTGATGTAGAATGAAAGTATTAATGGAAAAAATAATAATATCCTATTGCTATATTGTATTCAACATGGATTTTAAAGAAATAACATTTTAAAGTAGCCATAATATACCACTTGATGAGCTTAGTTAACAACATAGTTGATTTTGCATAGATTATAAACATCAAAATATATTTTAAGAATCACTTATATATTATTTATTTTTCTTTTATTTCCACTTTTCATTCATTTCATTATCCTCATTATATTATGTTAGTATCAACTATGATTACATTCTGCACAGAGTCTTATCAGTTAGTTATATTTCATCTTTTTTTATAAGGACATACTCTTGTCTCTTCTCATTCATGACATGGAATCCCTTTTATATGAAAATCTAAGATATATCCTTTTTTTCATATATATATATTTCATATATATTATTTATATATACAGACCCAAATCAAGGCGTATACTCTTCATATCATTATATTTCACAACAATCCAGATAGATATAAATGATATTTGACACTTCATTGAATGTCAATCAAATGTTATGATTAATAATGCATATTTCTTAGTCCTTATGAGATAAATACTCTACATAAAATCTCTTGTTAGTTGCTTTAACATAACCAGCTTCACATTCATAACAGAATCACTATATATTTATATTTCCTATATTACACTTTTTTTAATTTATTTATTCTAATTGAAAAGAATCACATCTTAGTAAAGCTCACCCACATCATCTGTCTCTTAGGAATATTTTAAAATTAGTTATACATAGGAAAAACATTTATAATGGAAAAGTCAGTGGTAAGAGAGATTCCTCCTCCTCCTCAACGTAGGTTGACCTTAGAAAACACAGTATCAAAGATACTGCAGGAAGGTCACGTAAAAACCATGAGGAACCCCGGAGGGCATATGTAAAGCGGTTGATGACAGTGGTCAAGGCAAAAGAGGTATGTAGGGACCGTAGCAATTGGCGCTCCGTTCTCTCTGACTACTCTGCTAGGGATAAAGCATGAAGCTAAATTAGTTAAATTAATTTAATATTAAGTTAAAAGTTATAGGAAAATATTTTAATATTAACCAACTTTTTCCTATACTATAGCAAAACTCATGCATTTGTTTTTGTATCAGAAAAAAATTCACAAGAGAAAATATTTGCAGTATTTGTTTATTTATGTGGCAAAAAATTAAGCAATTTTATACATATAATATTAACACTAAATAACTTACCCTAGTGGCTCCACTCGTAAACTTTCTGCCTCAAGGTTCTTAAATAAATCATAAACATCATCAGCATCAAGCCGGAAATCACATAATGCATATAATATCTCAACTTTAGTGCGAAGAGGAAGGAACTGAAAATCAATGTCAGTATTGAAGGGGTTGTAGCGGTGTGTCTCCTGACATTTTTGCCTAAACAAGCGCCTCAAATACATCTGCAATAAAAATATGAAGTCAGTAATCAAATTCATAAGGATATCATTAACAATATAAACTTCAACATTAACACTCACCTGATAATTAAAAGCCGAGATGTCATTGTTGCCCAAGCAACCATTCAAGAGTCGCACTATCAATTCGGTCAAAAGGGAACTGGCGGTCTCTTCCGATCCATCTGTTAGGAGGGCTTCCTCCAATTCCTGCAAATTTAACAATTTGCCGCATAATGAAGACTTTTGTATTTATCAAAATTGACACTGCACAAAAAATGTCCTATTACTCACTTCGATGTCAAAATCCAAAAGATTGAAAGCAGTTCTGAATAAGGAACAAAAATAGGCAATGCTTGGGACTTCCCACCATGACTGAATGTCTAAAAACCGTGAGAAATTCATTCAGACATCACTTCTATGTAAGCAAGCTTGGAGAAAAACGCCTACTAGATATTCCGATTCACTGTAACACACCTAAAGTATTTGTAAAAGTCGGAAACATAACCTAAAATGTGATAACTCTAAAAAGATTCATTGAATCCTAATGAAATTTATGTACCCATGCTATAATATTTCCAATAAACACAATTATTACATTTACAGATGTTTCATTTCCTTTGAAAGGAAAAGACTTATATATGCGTTGTGTATCAGAACACAAACGCCATAACAGTTTACTAATTATACAAGCCAGCAACTAATAAATATAATCTGCTATAGTATCCGTTTTTCTTCAATCAACTAAATAAAAAAAAAATAAGTTATTTTTTTACAATAAATAATCTAGATATTTACCTTAAATGTTGTAAATCTTAATATAGCCAAAAACCAGATGTGAAACGACACTCCTTTAAGCGGAAGCTTATTGTAATACAGTTCTTTTTTACTCTGAGTTTCCACTGCGTTGCTCTATTTGTTATAAATTATACTATATCAAGTAACTACACATAGATTATTAATTTTCAAAATATGTACGGACACATCTGCGCTGAATTATATTTATTGATTTTTGATTTTCCAACTAATAATAATAATAATATAGAGAAAAGGAATGAAAATACGAAAAATAACATACAATTTTAAAGTATTCTTGACGATTCAACACAATCTTGTCAGCACTACAGTATTTTCTGCAATATTTCAATAATAATATAAGGAATCCTTCAGGATTTTTTTAAAGCGTAATATTACTGTTCTACGTAGATCCACCATAAGTGCATGAAAAGTGCATGCGCTATAGGGTCTAGGTACGACTGCAAAACGTCAATACAATTAAATACTAAGCAGGACCTACATAGTAAACGCTGACCGGTACAATTTCCTTAATATCATATTTACTAATTCTACCGTAGGTTTTATTGGATATTATCAAGCTGTTTCAAAATTTAGCAGTTCAAAAATATATTAGTGTATTTTCTAAATGTTTTAAATACCAACAATTTTTTAAAAAACTTGATTTAATTTAAAAATGTAATCTTCAAAGTATTTTTAGTTCGTGAATTATATAGTAACATATTATGATGTATAGTGCGATACATCTTTCTTTTAACAATAAGCAAATAAAGCCTTAGAAAAATAATATTTTTTCTTTTATATATATTTATTTTTGTTATAATTTTTATTATTACTTACTACGATGAGTTACAATCATTACAAAGCGTTGCAGTTTTAAAACGTATAATTTTGCAACAGTTTAGTGTTATCTGTGGACAGTGGTTTAATATTTGCGATGGGATATACATATCTATCTATTTGAATTAATTAATACTACTCAGTATGTAAATGTTAAATAGTAAAACTATAAATTATACGTAAATATAAGTTTATTACAATTGTGCTTTTAACAATTATTGACATTGTCTGTAAGTGCTAAATATAGTTATTGCAATCTAAATTGGTGTTAAGGTTCATTACTAATTTAATTATTAAAAAAACATTTTATGACATGTATGATTTTTTAAAAATATTTTTAATGTATATTATTCAACGACCATGTATTTAATAATATTTATTGGAGATTTGTTATAATTTTTGCAATATTGTTGTTAGATAAAGTAATTACATATTATTTTATATTTCTTAGTCAAGTTATCCTTATAATTCCTTATTGCCAGTAATATTGTAAATATTTTTATAATTTTATTTTAAATATTTTTTTAAGTGCCACAATGAGTCTAATTTAGAAGTGAACCGTGATATTAAAAGTTTTTATAAAATAAGTATGTACCATAATTACCTCCGAAATGCCGCGGGATATTTTAAGCGACAGCTTAGCAGTTCTTGGGATTGTAGAGGTAAGTCAATCTATTTTTCTTTCAACAAATCTTATTTTCTTAAATTTGATGATTTTAGATTTTAATGTTACTCTCAAATCAAGCCTTAATGGAGCTGTGATTTTTAAAATATTAAAAATGTGTAACTTTAGGTTGCAAAAAATATTATTATATAAAGAAATATATATTTTAGTTTTATAAACTTACTTTAAACATAATGAATTATCTAAACATACATAAGTGATATATTATTTTTGAGTTAAATAGTATATTTTTTTAAACAAAATATTATATTGTTTTTATTTCAAGCAATATACAACCTGAAGTTTTCATTCTTCATACTATATTTATTTTAGCATGAAGATGAAGAAAATTGGCCATTAGAAAATAAGACATCATTTAAACATAATAACAAAAAAAATCCCAGAACTTCATCAAACAATGATCAAAGTTATTCAAAAAATGATTGTGCATGCTATTATAATTATGCGTAAGTACATGGTTTTTGTATTTTATTATTTGAGTAAACATGTACTAGCTCATGGCACACAACTACAAAATCCCACCCAGTATATAACAAATTATCAATTTACTAAAATGCCCTTATGCCTTTGGATTTCAATTGTAAGGATGTGACTATGTCTTCAGTGTTTCCTCATCCAAACATACAAAATTATTTCTTTTGCACCATTCTCCAACAGGATTGTCAATAAAAAATATGTTTAAGGAAGATTTAAAAAAAAACTTCTCCGTTATCTACAAAAATCAACTCTGCAACCATCCAAATGTCCTATAGTAGTCACACATTTAAGAAACATAAGTTATAGGAAATGGCTATAATGTCATGATATCTGCAGGCTGGTTAGGTCCAAGATGGTAAAAATAAATAGAGTTCTCCATTGAAGAGTTTCCTCTTAATGTCAATAAATTATCACCCAATCAATTTCTTTATAGTTGAAAAAAAAAATCAATAAAAAAATTAATGTTCACTTTATTTATGTAGCTTATGTCAAAAATTTCATTACAACATAATACTATAATTAACTTATTAGTTGTTTGGAATCTATATTTGTAATTTATGTTCAATGTATATATTACACAAACGCCATAACAGTTTACTAATACTATTGTTTAAAAGTAAGCTATTATCTATGACTTTAAACTCAGAAGAATGAATGTTGTGTGTGGGTGTCCAATGAAAAGTGACTTAAAACCTCATTTTTTATTGTTTTTATAATAAATTTACTAAATACTTAATAAATTTAAAAAAGATAAACTAACATAATTTACAGTATCACTTAAAAGTGAGAGTTTCTGCATTTTTTCTATTTAAAATAATATTATACAGGTATCCAAAATCTCAAACATTTGTCCTATAACTTTACTTACCTTTAACTTTTTTTGGTACATAAAAAAGCCAAAAAATTTAATAAGAAACAGATCTTTTACTATACTGTTATTAAATACATGTAATATTAAAATTTATTTATAAGATATAAGTTAGTCAATATAACAATATAATATAAAATTTTTATCATAAGTGATCAATATAATTTTTATAATATTATTAAAATATTATAGACTAGGTGATAGCACTGCAAATCGTCAAAATGATCCCATATATCAATACAAGACGAGCAGTCTACCAGCAGCTGCGTCTATGAACCAGGCTTGGGACAATATGGTGTGTTCGGCAATGCAAATAGCTCCAGAAGATATTGCAAATCAACTATCTCTTCTTGACCTGCCATGTTTTAAATCAATTCGACCCGAAGAACTGACCTCTTGTGGATGGATGAAAGCAAATAAATTAATTGAAGCACCAAATGTTGTAGCATTCACCAAAAGATTTAATAGGGTAATTGCAATATATTATTATATTATTTATTCTGAAGTGTTATCTCCTTTTGCCTATCCTGCCTACTTCTAGATATAATGTACAGTATTTATGTAAAAAAAAGTAATAAATTGAAACTTGTTTAATTTAACCAATAATTTTTTTAGGTGAGTTTCTGGACAGTACAAGAAATACTTAATGGACAATCTCCCAAAGGCAGGGCTGAGATATTAGCCCACTTCATAAAAGTAGCGAAAAAATTATATGACCTAAATAATCTGCATTCCCTTTTTGCTATCATCTCTGCTCTGCACAGTGCTAGTATATATAGGTAAGAGGAATTTGACAATTGTAACTAAATAATTCTTTTTGGCCGTCGTAGTGCACACAAGCATGTGACTGTAAACGCGATGGTTGTGTGTTTGATTTCTACTGGGAGGAATGATTTTTTTCATTTCCTTGCATTAGGACAGCACGGCGTGGAGTTCTGCCACTCAATAAACTATGCCTCTAAAATACGGCGAAAAATGGGGGACGGAGTGTGTTGACCCTAGGTTCCCTCTGTTTACCCTGTATGCAGCATACAGCATGAAAATTAAAAAAAATATTTTCTTTTAAAGTATTATTTGCTTAAAAATTATGAAAAATATTTTTATAATTTGTTACGTTTATTATTCAAATATTTTATTAAAGCTAAGGCTTTAAAGTAGCCTACAAAAAATAAGCCTAAATTACTTTTAATTAACAATATATTTTAATTGGGTATTTCTCCGTTAAAAATGATATTAAACAGTTGTATGTTAAAAGTAATGAGCTGGCTTTGAATGCTAAATATAGACTAAGGGTCATTTCTGGCGCTTAGTGCCATCGAGGCCGACACGGCCAGCGCTATTCAGTTCAGTAATATATGATTGTTAGCCTCTTTGACCGAGACTCCTTACATTAGGATCAACTATTGAACGTAAAATGCTGTTTTTTTTCCATTGGCGCAGAACATTTTAGAAATCTTCCCTTTGTGGTTCTCATACACTATAAACATCTATATTAAAATTCAGTTTTATATATTATGTTGTTTAAAATCTGAGGTCGTCGTGCACGTTTGTGGGATCGATTCCCGCTTGGAGGAATATTTTTATTTTCTCGCTGTCGTAACAAGGCGAAAAAAATAATGTAAACTAATATAAGCGAATTTTTCAGATTGACTAAAACTTGGGGGTGCTTATCCAAGAAAGATAAACAGCAGTTTGACAAGCTTGCAGAGTTATTCGGGGAGAAAGATAATTGGACAGCCCTTCGTGAATATATGCGGTCTATTGCCCTTCCGTGTATACCTCATTTAGGTAATTTCTTTATTGACATTTTATTCAGCTTCACGCTGTAGTAGTGTTAAGATATTTCCATTCCCCATTTTTCGCCTAATTTTCCCAGACATCGCGTTTTGTGTCGCGGAACACAACTTCGCATTTTGTTTTGGTATTAGGACGAGGGAATGAATATAAATGGTTCCCCCGAGTGTAAATCGAACCCGCAACGGTCGTGTCAGCAGACAGGTTTATATTCATTTGTAATATAATATAATATTTTATAGCTTTAAATTAAACCAGTGCAGATCATTTCGTTTGCGTCGTACATTCGCAAACGAAATAGTATGTTGCACAGGCAACATTTTTTTATGTTTTAATGATGTTTAAGGAAAAAGTATAGATAGATAAAAACTACTTAATTCAAAATTAAATTAAATCAGCTTCACGCTGTATCCCGCACACAGCAGGGTAGGCAGAGGGAACCTAGTGTTAAGACACTCCGTTCCCCACATTCTGCCGAATTCTGGAGGCATTTCGTGTTGAGTCGCAGAATTTAACGCTGTGCTTTGCCTCGACACCAGAGCGAAGAAATGGAAATATAAATTTAAGTAAATATTTCATCTCCTCGAGTGGGGATCGAACCCACAACCAGTCGCTTTTACAGGTTACGCTTCGTGGCATTGCGACTCGTCTAATAGTCATCATGTCTATTGTCCCATTGAGTTTTGGGCATTTTTTTTTATATAAATATAAAAAAATATGCTTAGTATATTTCATGAGATCATTTTGTATGCTTAATATATTTCACTCGTTAATTATCAATGTCTAAAACAATAAATAAATACTGTCCAATCATCAGTGACGGAAGTGATAAGCGTAGTAGTTGTTATTGTAATCGTGTTGGTTTGTTCGCTTGTTCAAACAAAACATTTATCAATAGTAGTCCCCCTTATCAGATTCTTTTTACTTACGCATATCCTTTTAAAATGAAAACGCCAAAGTTGTATTCTTACAGCTTTTAAAATATTCAAAGCTTTTATAGGTTATAAGAATACAGTTCTTATCTGTCTTTATCAAGTTTTGTTTATTGTAGTAATTTGTTTATGATGTGTGTGTGTGAATGTATGATTCACAAAGAAATACTTAATATTAAGGCCGATCCTGGCGCAGTTGTGGGTTTGATTCTCACTAGAGGAAATTAAATATTTAATTTTTCAATTCTTCGCTCTGGTAACTAGACAAAGCGCGGCGTTGAATTTCACCCAACCCAATGCCTCAACAAATCAGCGGAAAATGGGAAACGGGAACGGAGTGTCCTAACACTAGGTTTCAAGATTTCCTATGCCGTCGCTGCTGTAGCGCTGTACGTGACGTGTTTTAGTTAAAAAGAACAAAGAAATACTTTAACTGGAGCATTGTTTATCACTTAAACAATTAGTAAACCATTCGTAGCCATGAATAAGGAAACTTATTACACTATAATGTATAGGTAATTCGATTGTGAATTGAATAAAAATATTTCTCAAAACAGTTATCATCTTCACGTTGTATTTCGAACTCAGCAGGGTAGGAAATGTTAAGACACTCTGTTCGCCATTTTCCGCCTGATTCTAGAGACATGGCGTGTTGATTGATGGAAGTGAAAGCTGCGCTTTTGCCTCAACGCCAGAGCGAAGAAATAAAAATATTAAATATTTCATTTCCTCGAGTGGGAATCGAACCTACAACCGCCAACGCCATGACTGGCCATTTATTTAAATTTATTGGCTTACTGTTAATACGAACTTATTAGTTTTATATCTAATTTAAAAATTTAAGCATCACTTGGACCGTCTCGCCGTCTGATTTGCTTAAAAAATGTGCACATTTTCTGAAATTTGTTGTGCGTTCTTATACAATACAATATTTTCGTTACATCAACGTGATTCTACTGTACCGCTCGTTCCCAACCAGTGGTCAGCGGGCCACCAGTGGTCCGCAGACGCCTAAATATAGTCCGCGAACGATTTTAATTTTATGACTGGTTGTGAGGAAAAGTTTCTGTTTGATTATCACAGTTAATTTTTATTATACCTACATGCAAAGCGGTCCCTGCTACCTATTATAAAATATTTAATATTTAATTTCTTCAAGTGCAAATCGAACCCACAACTAGTGTCTCACCGCATAGTAGTCACTTAACACGCAACGCTTACAACCGTCCCCTCCAAATAAAAGAATTCAGTGGAAAGTGGGAATGGGCATGTACTAACACTAGACTGTCTCTGTCTGCCCTGCTACATGCGGAATACAGCCAAAAGCTGAAAAGAAAAATCATCCCTCACAAGTCGGTGGGATATACGAATCCAATCAAACGGTAACAGCATTGCAGCACGTGAGCTTCTAAACCGTACTTAATAATATTTCAGGTTTATTCCTAACGGACCTGGTCTATATAAACATAGCTAACCCCGCGCCCGGGTCACCGCATCGTGTCGCCAAAATGGCGGTTGTACTGAAAGCACTGGAATGCTATCAGCAATCCGAATACGATATAGTACCGCTACCCCACGTCGCTAATTATCTGAATAGCGTACGGTATATTGAGGAGTTGCAGAAGTTTCTGGAAGACGATCAATATAAGTAAGTATTTCATCTTAATAAATACGTTTAGTATTATGACAAACTGTGAAACTAAATAATTCGTATTTAAAGGAATAGATTAGCAGTTACCGATCAACAACGTATATACACTAGATACCTAGTTATTCGCCATTGGATTCTTTGTAATACAGAAATATTTTTTATTTATAAGTTAAATTAATTATATATATACATACTTGAAATAGCTCATAAAATCAATATAAAATTTTCAGATTATCCCAAAAGCTAGAACCTCAATCGCCAGTAGGAAGTTGTGGTGGGTCCAAAGAATCTGTGAAAGAAATGCAAATACAAGGAGCTTCCACACCATTCTCTTTGTCACCTTCTCATAGACTTGGATCTGGATCTTTGAGACTACAAGCCTCCCACACTCAGACAAAGTTCATACCTACACACAGGAAATGCCGGTCGCTTGGATCTAAGTAAGTTTCTTTTATAATATACTTTTAAAATGGAGATATATTTATTAATAATTGTGAAGTAAAATTGTTATTGAAATTGGTTAATCCTTATATTGCAAATTAATTTTTAATTTATTTATAAAAGTAATCAAAATACTGATAAGTTGTTTAATATGGTATAACTTTTTTATCTCTTCTTATAAATTGGACAGGTCGACCAAAAAAAGTTTTTGTGAGATTTTTTTAAGATATGTTTGGACGCTGTAAGTATAAATACTAGAGATGTTTTTACTGATACCTACAATTTAATAAGATAAAATTTACTATGTCGTATGAAATAATTGATAATATAGTGTTTCATACTTTAAATACTCCCATTTGTTCCAAACATAGTTCCATATGTCGGACTATCAGTCAATGTAGTAGATTTTTTAATCAGATAAAGCAATAAACTTAAGTTGCTTGATGAGTTCATAGTGAACGTTTTTCATACTGCTTAAAACTTGTCATAAAATTATTTTAGGTTAAATTCTATCTCATATCATTGGGAAAATAATAAAAAATAAATGACACAATTTGTTACGTAAGACTGTTATTATTGTTATATTCAGCTTACCAAAAGATAACATTACAAATAAAAAAGATAAAAAAAAATAGAATGATTATCCTGTGTTATAACTTATAAGCAATTGCGGTTAGTTGTGTGGATTCATAACCACTAATATTACAACCAGCGTTGCCAGATGTTCCCATCATTGCCACAAAATTTATTGTCCTGAAGCATACAGACCATAGTATTTTTCATAGATTATTCCATACATTGTAATTTTTTTAATTACACCTTATTTTTAAAAGTTACTAATAATTTCAAAGAAATATTAATTAGTATACACCTTGTTAATATGTAACTAGTCTGAACCTGTCTTACAGTATAAAACAAACAGTTATTGTTTAACTATAGTGACGTCTTTCTATCCAAAAAACACTATATTCTTGTGTATCACCATATATTTTTTCATTTAAAACTGCATTTATTTATTATCATTATAAATAAATGGATAAGTAATGAAAACTATTGATTATTTATCATTTTTGTTGTTGATTTGCTTTTCACAAAAGAAATCCTGATTTTACTTAAAACGTTAAAAATCCCTCGTTTCCCCTAAGGTTAAATCTGGCAACGATGGATTTTACTTAGGATTTTATAATAAATGTCGTATCTCTTAAATGTTCTCTAATCATACGTCTCAGACTTTCAACAAATATGGTTGTTTACCTACATACCAAATTTGTTTAGATGTTTGCTGACTTCAAGGCCCTCGTTCTAGTTTGGACTGATATCGCATACCGCTCACGACAAAACTTATTTACACCGCCCTGTTTTTCACTTTAAAATGTAGTAGTAATTATTATTATTATTTGTATATTATGTATGTAGCTTAGATTAATTCAAAGTAAAAAGTCTTACTTGAAAGTGTTGCTTATTTTCATTTTAAAAATGGATATAGATAGACATTTGTGTATTTTACGTTTACCTTATTAATAACTTTTGTCGTCGGCGGTACATAAATGTATTCTTCGGTCATTGGTATTAGTTATCTTGGTGTACAGTGGACTACTTTGAATTTAACAGACATGTCTTTGTCAGTTACAATTTAGTTTCTGATTATAAGAAATATTGATTTTATTCAAATTCACTTCATATTTCAAAATTCTAAGTTAGCCATCTCTGATGTGGAAGATGCACTAAAATTGACAAACCTATTTAAACACCATTTATTCAATTTGTTAAATAATAACATTTTTATTTCCATAAGTAGTCAACTGTATTTTATGCTTTTACGAGTACATTTCATTTCTTTTCCTGTCGAATATGTAATGATGTTAGTGAAGGGTCTAAAGACTTGCCCCTCCATTGTTCTCGTAAGCGTCGCATGAATTCCGTCTTTCAGTGGTCGTGGGACCGAGACATAATCATGGTAACGCGTTATACGGGGTGATGTTAAATATAATATGACTAACAGCACATAGTGATTTATATGTGTATTAATATATTAAAATGCTTATACAGGTGTGTGCGTTTTCGACCAACATATTAATATTAATGTCGCCCTCTTAAACGTTCCTTTCACATTAATTTAATATATACTAAAACTGAAAAATAAATTGATTTGGTGAAAGATTTTAATAGGGTAACATTAATTTCAAGTGAATCGTACACATATATAGATATTTTCACATGAAATCGAAATATAGGTTTCGAAGCGCGAGCTTACCAAGAAATTTTCACAAGGTCAATTTCGGTGTGGGGTGAGTGTATCAAATTCATATCGGTGAAATGGATAACGGCTTGCATTTTGTGTTATGTAGATAATATATAATATTTAAGTAAATGCATGCTTAAAGCGTGTCACGATATGAGAAAGGTTCCTTAGTAATTTGATTTGTATTATTGACTGTACGACTGCTGCATGTTGTTACCTACAACGCACTATATAGTTACCAAAAGGGCCGGTGGCGTTTGTCTGTCTATAATTTAGTATACTGATGATGGTAATTCGAAATATATATGTAGGTGTATTATATTATATTACACAGTAACATTTTGTTATTGTAAATATTAATTATAGTCCATTCATTGGGCATATAGTCTTGAGAAAAAGTGTAAACAAAAAGAACAGTTTCTCACACTTATATGAGTTTTTTTTATTTTTATTTAATGTATTTTCCATTTATGTATTCAGTGGCTAGCTGTAGCTGTGTGTTAAATAAGATTACAAATAGTTTAATATATAAAAAAAAATATTTATTTACAAACAAATATACCGGATTTATATACAAATTGATTGTTTAGAAAAAAATATAATTCTAAATAATTCGCATTTAATCGGATTGAAGAGTTTCATTTAAAATGTCAAAATATAGCGAAGATCAAACATCCTATTAAATTATATTTAAATTTTGAATTACACTTACAGTAATTCTTTTATTGAAATGTAAAATAGTACATAAAATTATTTCGAATTTTTTGAGAAAAAGATTTTTTGATTGTTTTCTCTATTTAATAAATTATTTAATAAATTAAAAATTAAGAAAAAAAATTAAGGCATCTATTTCATTTCTAATAATTCCGGAAGGCTTACATACGTTTTAGGGACATCTATCTATAATATAATTTCAACACTATCAGCGTATTATTTCCATAAATATTTTTATAAAACATTAACACCGGCAATCTGTGCTTTATAGGTCACTATAAAGTAATCTTTTTATGGTTTGTTTACTTTTATCTCACGGCTCGTTATATACAATAGGATATAGTATTATATTTATTCAGAGCTACAGTAGCAGCTGATTAACAAATAGGTATTTTTTTTTATTTAAATTCAATGTAATATTATTTTTAACATGTCGTGTAATTAACATTTATTATTAGTAATCTATTATTTCATAAATTTATCTTTGCACACTTTATGCTTTGTATAAAGTATGGAAAGGAAAATTTCTCATTTATCCTTATATGAGTAGTATCTAAAAAATATAAATATTCGAACGTAATAATCTGGCAACTACCGGCTCTTTTGGAACTATTAAAATATTATTAATTGTCGTACGTACCTTTTTCACGACCAAAACCTTGTAGTTACAAAAAAATTACGTAAAATGGAAAAATAACTTTATAAATTATCTGTGCTTATTATAGCGCAAAATTAATTGGCTATATAGTTTAAAAATTTTAGAAACAATAATTTTGCTTTTTCAAAATTTTATTATTTTGCTTTAGCATTTAAAATGTATTAATTAGACAGGTATTTACAGTGCGTATTTTAGAAAGAATATTTATTTATATTGTAATATATAATTAATATGTACAAAGTTTATTTGAGAAAGTGCTTTGGTAGGTCGAGAATATTGTACTGAGATACATTTATACGAAGAATGATTATGTCTTGTGAGGGGGACCATTACCATGTTCTTCGCTTGCTTCCCGTCTGTCACTTCCTGATCTTTTTTAATTTCTTGAATTACTTCGTTGTTGAAATAAATGTTGACTGTTGAATGTGTGACTAAACCATTTGATTTTTCCTAGATGTTCGCGCAAGACCATATTTACTACATATTTATATGTATGGGAGATCTAAAATTCGTATACTAATTTTTATTCCGTTGTGTTAATTATTACGATAAATATTCTATAAGCATTGTCACATAGAGAAAATCACAATTCGTGGGGCTTAAACTGAGCTTTCCATTTGTGTAAGTAAAAAACATTTAAATATAAAAAAATATGTAAATTTTTGTGATTCATATAATTTTTACTTTCTCTTAAAGAATCGTTTAGTTATATCAAGAAGAACAGCGTTGTGTCCAGGACTTTTTTCTTTTCTTACTGTTTGGTCACATACATTTTTACATTCTTGTTCAATAAATGTGAAAACTTTATCTTTCACTTTTCATAAATTAAACGCAAAAATAAAACATTAAATCGCTGTTATCATTACAAGAGATGTAGGTTTGACAAGCGTCAAGCGTATAGTGTCAAAAATCAGTATAAAGCGGTTTAGACCAAACAAGAGATGCGTTGCAATTGGAAGACGACGTCACACCTACACTATATTTAAACACTCACACAAACGCAAAGCTCAGTTTATACCTCGCGGACTGTATGTTCACTTGAAGCTTAGCACTTTAGTTGCTTTTTGTGTGTGAATGTTTCACTGCTTACTAATAATTTGCATGTTCGTGTTGATTTTTTTCACTCGCATTCAATATTAGATGACCACGTTGTTACAAGAGGAGGACCAGGCATGTTGTCCGATCAGCATTATTTAGATGTTTTATCACTTTGCAGTGTAATTTACATTGTTTACTTTAAGTTTTATTTGACTCTCTATTTATTTTGTATGTCTGCTTTTATTTCTTGCTAAAAATATATATTAATAATAATTATTATTTTACTTGTTAGTGGTATTACATGTTTTTGAAAGAGCGGGTTCGATTACTGCGATTCAATTATTCTTGATGATTTTGATAAAATATATCAGTGTTTGTCATTTATGAGAAAGAAAATCAGCACAAAGCTATTTCATTAATCATCATTCATTTTCACGTGTACGTGAAACATTTAAAGGCAAAATTATCTATTAACGAATGATAAATTGAGAAAGGTCTTTTTATTAAATAAATCATTTATTGGACATATTTTGTTCTACTGTAAAATAATTGTAGGTGTTTATAAAATATACAAGAGTAGTCATATTATTTCTTATGATTTAATGTCAATATATGTCAAAGTGAAAAAAAATAAAAGATTATATTGCATTTGTAGTATATTCGGTAAGAGCCATAGTGAGGACAAAGATGAAAAAACTCCTGCTGGGTCGGTGAATTTGCTGGACGACACATTACTAGAGTCCCCTAGCTCGGTGTCTGGTACTAAAATATCACAATCCTTACCCTATAGGTAATTATCTATTTTAATATTAGATATTTCATACTTTAAATAAAAGTTACGATTACTTTCTAAAATTTAGCTGAAAATAGAAACTGTTCTATCGGTATTATTAACTAAATTAATTAATTGCCTTTCATATTTCATCACTTCACATTGTACATAAATCGCTGTGTTTTGTTGGCTTTTAATGCTGTTTTAATTTTCTTTTAGCTTATGTTTTTATCATTCATCTACTTTAATTTATACTGTTTATATATTAGTACTATGATACATTTACAATATTATAATAACCAAAATAATCAAAAGCTATGTTTATAAACGCTCTTCTAATATTAGTATTACAGTGTTTTGTTTTCATTAAAGCCTATCCAGCACACAACGATTTATGTAACTGAAGTGATTTTTTAATATAACGTATTATATAAGACTTAACCTTAGTTATTATCTTGTTTTATTACCGTAACTTAAAATTGTTTTATATATTTATCCATTATATCAGTAAGGGTAACACAACGCCGCGGTTTGCCTCGTTGCCGGAGCGAGGAAATTGAAATATTAAACACCCACACACTTGTGTCTCTCTGTCGCGACTGGCCTCGTACATCGTCACATATCATATGAATAATACTATGTATTTATTAAGTATGTAAAAAGTATACTGAGCAGAAGCCGACAATTACGTTGTTCTTGTGTTGCTGTTGTGGCGCTACCGTGTATGAGATTTTTTAATACCACACCAATTAGACACACAGTGCGGAATTCATTTAATGTATAAATTTCAAGTACACTTCCTTAAATTACTTCCCTACATTAACTTGAGTAAAAAAGAAAATGGCGTAATTTATAACTATTTACTGGTCAATTCTCTGCGCCAAAATCAAGATACTTTATAAATGAAATGAAAAAAAAAAAATAATCTGAAATTATTCATAATATGTTATTAATTTTTTAGCGATGTGCTCTCAGTCATAGACCCGGTCGAGTGCGACTTCCAAAGCTATGTTAGACGAAAAACAATACTGAAGGAAGGCAGAAAGATATCGTTGTCGTCGTGGCAGCGGTATTGGTTGCAAATATCAAGCAATATACTCATTTTTTATGCTTCCAAAACGTTCAAAGGGTGAGTTCATTATAATATTTGTGTATTAACTGGAACCTGGAACTACTGTACATACATATAAGTACTAAACTGACTGAGACTAAGTTAAACTATTTGAATGTAAAAATATGCCTTTTTTTCAAATTAAACACTATCATTTAATATTTTATTCGATGCTCATGCTGTAATCGTTGTTGCGTATAGCTATTCAAAACTTTTAATTATTACCAAAGACATGGTTCATTTAATTTTCCAAATTTTAAATACTTAATTTAAAAACCACAAAAATATAATGTTTAGTACTAGTCGAAGCGACTTCAGCCGCCAGCGCTGCAAGGTGCTGCCGCTGCACGACGGGTGGCGCGCGGTGAGCGTGGACAGCGAGGCGCGAGACGTGTTCCAGCTGGTTGACCATCACGCGAGTACTGTTTATAAGTTTAAGTGAGTTTTCAACTTTAATATTTAATTTTGTTAAGAGAAAATTATATTTTAAATATTGTAATAATAAATTGTATACGATGTTATTATTGACAACAGATAAAATTAAAACATACGGGGCCTTTCTAATATAATATTTCTTAAATGTTTTTGCAGTATTCATTATATTATAATCTATAAGTTAATATGTGAAACAAAAGTTTTGTACGCTTTTTTTACTTGTTTTTTTTTTTTCGGACGGCGGAGTATGAAACTTTTCACATTTATAGTTGCTATGGCGACTTGTGTTGTCTATATTATTTTAAAATTTTGTGTCTGCTATGACACAAAATTCTAAAATAATATAGATTCGCTATACACACTTTATATCGATTTGATTACTCAAATTAATAGAGGCAATTATAACTCGAGGGAATGATTTCGTTTTACTTCCTCTTGTTAACATGAAAAAAGCTATGAGATCGGCCACTGCCACCACACTATCACAAACTGATAGCGAGGAAAAGAGATCAATATTATTTAAATAGAATAAATATTTTATTGGTTGGTGCACAGAGAGACTAAAGAAAATAAATCAGCTTCACGCTGTATACCGCACACAGCCTCGTCTAGGCAGAGGGAACTTAGTGTTAAGTTCCTCATTTTCTGCCGAATTCTGGTGGCATTGCGTCTTGAGTGTCGGAACTCATCTACTAAAAAGTCTATAAAAAATATATATCAAATTATCTAAAAAAAAAGACATCAATCAATTTGAAAATAAAATAATCGTTATTCTTTTATCCTATTGTTATGATTTATAATAATAATGTATTTCAGGACTGGCAGCGACTCAACAGCGAAACAATGGGTGGCGACGATAAATGACGTCACAAATAAAATGGTAAAACCGCTTCCAGCCAATCTCATGTCTTTCGAATAATCATCGAATATATAAATAAAATGAATGCACGTATCGAGTGATCTGATTTGAATTTACTTATATAAAGTATTCGACGATTCGATATATATATAAGTCTAAAGCGATGTGGAAAAGCAACTCACTGTCGATTTTACCTATTTCATTTTAATCCCTCAAAATGAAATTATTGTAAAACAATACAAATGTCACAAAATTTTAAAATTTTTTTAGGTAACTATTGTTTTCTTTATTATAATACATAACTTATGTACACTATTTATATAATGTTATATACGTTTCATTCTCAGTATGGATGAAGTGTTATGAATTTGAGTGGCGCTTTTTGGTGCACGGCAGACTTTTGGCCCTTATATTTATATAATCGGGTGTTCTAGGCTATGATCCTGTGTTCTCGTAAAGTACTCAATAATATTTTAGATATAAGGAGTTGGTGACCAAAAATGGATATCTTTTCACTTATCAAAAACTTCAGCTTTTTTTTTCTAACAAAAATGCTCACTTTTATTGCTTTCGCCGTTTTCATTTTAATGTGGAGTGTAAGTATCCGTCGTTGTTCGTCAACTCCTGCTGTGTTATTATGACAAGTGATCTGATATCCTATAGTGTAAATAATTAAGTCATATTATAATTGGTTCCGCAGCACTTGCTTACAAAATATTTATATATATACATATGTTCTGATAGTATTTCACAGTTGATAAATGTTCAAGTTATCTATTCAAATTCATAAATTTATTGGTATAAATACTTGCCACTGTTACTACGCCTCGAGACAGTTGTCTTGTATCCTATATTAGTCCTATATTAGTCACATGTAGCTCGTTATATTTTTAAACAAACTAATATTATATATTTAAAACAAATGCTCGATTCCACCGACAAAATAACAATATTTTATCATGATATTGATTGTGTTACAAACATATGTGTATAAGCTTTTTTTTTCTTAAGTACATTTTGTTTTTTTTTTGTATTCTTCAAATTATACTCAATAAAATATATTTTAAACAATATAATACCGGTTTTTTTTTAATTAAAGTTCCCCATAATTTTATATTTTACTAATGTTAATAACAATATGCTTTGTCAAATCGCAGACTTCATATCATTTATTTAAAAATAATGCAAACTCCTTGAAGGTAAAATATGCCCCTATAAAAACTAAAATATTGCACTGGATAACTATTTAAAAGAAAATTTAGGTTTTTGCTAATCATTTTTAATTGTAACACAACTCGCTACACTTTGATTTACTGATCTAAAATAAAACACCACATCGTGAAATTATTCTAAGCTTGCAATGAAACAAAAGCACGTATAATAGTAGACTGTTTGGTAACAGAAAAGATTGTGTATTCGATCTCTAATCGAGGTCATGAAATATTTAATATTTTCATTTCTTCACTCTAAAAAGCAAGTAAAGCGCGGCGTTTAATTCCATCACTCCTGATTTCTCCCAAAAATTGGCGGAAAATGGGGAACAGGGTGTCTTATTGAGAACGTTATGTCTTAACACTAGGTTCCGATTGCCAACCCCGCTGGTTGCGGGATACTGGAACCTAAAAAAAGTCAACCATGTAGATTATAATGACAAATAAAACGCAAAATTCAAACTGATATTTATTAGAATTAACAAAAAATAATGTACATAATTATCTTAAGAATTAAAAAAAAATAATAATACAAGATATAAATGTGACCATCAAATTTTTGTGACATGCTAACAGGTTAAAGCTACGGGAATAAATCTCATTATAAATACAATTGTATCGAAAAAGGCGGAAAGTCAAAAGCATTGAGTGTTGTCTAGATTTGGAATCTTTCTTTTCATAAGAAAGAAAGACTCATATTCATTCTTTAAAATATCTAGTCGTGTATGTAGGTTTTTGATAATTTTATCATAAAATGATTACGGTGGAGTAAAGATATAATATAAACAATATTGTACATAATAGGCGATAGATGTATGTGTAAAAATATATTTCCATATTAAGTGTAAAATAAATGACGTTATATATAATATTCACAAATATTATTTATATAATAATTTGGTCCTCGTTGGAATGTATATGTGAAGTTTTACATTTATGTCATGAAAAACAAACAATAACAAATAAAAGACCGTGAAATGTCATTTTAGCAACTAAACTTGTATATAATAAATGATCAAACCTTAATAATTAATAATAATAAGTAAAATTGTATAACTGTTTCTAAAAAAACTAATACATTTTGATTATTTATTTAAATTAATAATATTGTGTTTTATATTACAATAAAATACTGATTGAAAACGTTTGTAGAAGTATTAATAATAAGTATAATATATCAATGTAAAAATTAATTCGTATTATTAAAAATAAGTTATAACCCTAATATGATACACAATATTAATAAAATATTAAAATTTTATGGAATGTTCAGCTTCAATTTCTTTATATAATAGTCAAATTATTATTTATATGTCAAGTTTTTACAAAACTTAAAAATTTTTGAAATCTGTATAATAGTATAAATTGTATTAATTATAAGATATCGGAATATACATAATTTTTTATATTTTAAAGAGTGAGAAAATATATTTTAAAAATTGTGATATAGTGTATAAGGGTATTCCACGCATTATCTGTTCACTACAAATGAATTATATTTTCTGATAGCAACTTTTGAAGACATTAGGCCATTTTATGTGTACCACCTAAATTGAGTATAATATTTAACTGTGGGAGCCTCGCTGCTGTCTCCACGCTGAGTGGAAGCCGGCGGCCGAGTCAGAGTCTGAGTCACCTTCCTCACTTACGCCGATTTGAGCTCGAGGCTTTAAATACAGAAAGTAATAATAATTTGAGATAGTCGTTACGCAAGGGCGTATAGCGTGCTACTTACTGTAAGCGCGACGGTTGTGGGTCACATTCCCGGTCGGGAGAATGAAATATTTAATATTTTAATTTCATCGCTCTGGCAACGGAGCAAAGTGACAAAGCAGTATCTTAACACTAGGTTCGTTGAGGTATTTTACTTTAGTTACTTTTAAGTTTATCGCACGCCCCACATTTAGGTGGGAAAAGATTGGGTAACTTAGTGCAAGACACTCCATTCCCCACCTTCTCATTTTAGAAACATTACAGAGAAGATTGGATAAATTAAAATGGTTCTTAATATTATTATATCTTCAATTGAGGATCGAGCCCAAAGCCATCATTTTCAGATTTAATTTTTAAATAATATTATTACCTGATCAGGTGTAGACGGTGTACTCCTACTGTGAGTGCCCACACCTCGTCGGCCATTTGCCGCTCGCCTTCTCACTTTGCTATTCATTGGGGGCGGCATTAGTTTATCATCTTTCTAGAAGTAAAAGGAAAATGTATACATTCAATAAAAATGTTTATTTGTTTTTAAAGTTAATAAAAGTAATTCGCATGTTATATGGACCTAAATAAACAAAATAGCATACACGTGTTAAGTAACAAAAGTTTCTTGTAGATATTACACACAAAAAGCGAAACACAAACAATACAGAACAATATGGCGCAAATGGTGTTTAAAAATTATTATATAAATATTTCCATTTGTTCTCAAATTTATAACATAAACATTTATTTTAAAATTTAAATTTACAATATGACATTCGCTCTGTACTGCAATACGTATGATGGCTTCTTCTTCTTCCTCCTGGCATTAATCCCGGCGTATGTTGCCAGGATCTGCCTGCCTGCTTAACCTACTCCACGCCACGGTCAGTGCCATGTTCTATCACATGTCCTGGGTGGTTAGAAAATTGGCTATCATGTCCTGCACCACGGTATCAAACCAGCGCTAACTTGAGTCTCTGGGAGGTCTAACTCCAGGGACAGATATAGCAAGGCACTTCCATTAGACATAGTTCCTGGGCTGGCGCAACATGGCCGCAATCCGCTACGTTACGGACTCCAAGACGACTGAGAGCGTCTTTGAAAAATTTAAGAAGTTTTCAAAAACGTTTTAGTGCATCCTATTTACAAGAATGTGGATAAGAGGAGGGTCGTGTTGATGGAATATTGGTCTATAATTATAGAGCAATATCCCTCCCTGTCTTTTGCCTATCCTGCAATAAGCGGGATACAGCGTAAAGCTAATAAATATATAATTTCTAAATAACTTAATTCAACTTATTATAATTCATACACAACATAAATAAAAAACAAACACGCGAGCAAACATAAAAGACCATTCCTTAGTTCAAAGCAATTACCTGTACTTTACAAATACCTGTATATTATCCGCCGAACCCCACGACTTCAGCTGGTCCCCATCGTCCGATCGTCTGTCTAGATCCCTATCGCGGACCTTAGGTACGTAAGCTGATGACCTAGTAGCGCCCACGCCCAGGAAATTGCTGAACGCCTCAGTTGTCTTTTTAACGCGAACGTTGAGCGATCCTATGCGGAGGAAACCTTCTTTTTCTGGAATTAATTTTAAAATTGACTATTTATTAATGTGCGTGTGAAGATTGAACCTACAATGTCACACACATTGTGGAACAAAATTACAATGTTAATTTTTTTTTTTGCAATTCATAACACATAATAGGGAGTTGTTCGTTGAGTTCACTTTAAATAAAAGCTTATATTTTTTAGGAGTCGTGGTAGAACCTAATATTTATTTTTTAGTTTTAAAAAATTACTTACGTTAATCTCTTAAATATCAATGAATGTGTTACTTAGAACATAAAATTAAAGAAAAACAAAAATATTTCAAAACTAGATTATACACAAGTACCCATTTTTAAATATAGTTATGACAAAATTTGACCTTAAAAACATTTTCACCATAATAATACTTTACTATCACAAATACAAATAACCCTTATTATATTACAAAAAATATACACCACAGTGTTAAATAGCACACACAAATTATCTAAACACAATATAGACCAAAGAAAATCAAGACATTTCTTTATATAATATAAACAAAAACACAAGTTAGTCATAATAGCTCACTAGATAACGTTAGGACACAACATAAAAATCAGACAGTGGTAAACACAAAACATGTAATCCAATTTCCCTTTTTTTTAACACTTTATCCCATAAACACAAAGAATAATTTTGTCCTTTTTTTGGTTATACCGTTTTTGGCTGAAAGATGTATATATCGCGGTACCGTGTCAACGGGAGAGGGAACAATGTGATGTACGATATTATTGTTATTATTTGATGAATCTGAAATAAATATTTTATTTATGTATTTTATATTTTCAGTAGAATGACTCCACATGTAGAGTAGTAGGTATAGTTTAAATTTAATAAATCTTTAAAGATTTGTCATAACTTACTTAAGCTTCACCCAGCTATTATATTGTTTGTAAAGAAAAGAAAAAAAGTTTTTAATTTAACATATATCAGCTGATTAATACTTAAGATTACATACCTGTAGCAAATATGTGTAAAAAAAAAAACATCACGCTGTATCCCACATCTATATGCAGATGGAACCTAGTGCTAAGGCACTCCGTTCTCCACTTTCTGCCGATTTCTGGAGGCATTGCGTGTTGAGTGGCAGAATTAAACGCCGCGCTTTGCCTCGACACCAGAGCGAAGAAATGGAAATATAAATTTAAGTAAATATTTCATCTCCTCGAGTGAGGATCGAACCCACAACTTTAAATGTAATAAAATATTTGTAACTACTTTCCAAAGACCTTGATAATTTTGTATAGTTATCTTATAAATTACTGTGACTGTATATAAACACGTGACAGTTTATGGGCTCCATCACACTAGGCTCCCTCTACCAACCCTGCAGCATGCGTGATACAGCGTGTAAAAAAAAAAATAATATATAAATAAAACAAACTTCGGTACGAGCCGGGGGACAGAGACGTGTCCATATGCACTAAGTACTGTCGCGGCTTTTTACCGGACCAATCGCGTACGTTTGCATCGGCATCTGAAAAAGAGTTATATATTTATTATATTCACATTTTAATTAGGCAGAGAGAATTTAATGCTAGTCCGGTTTACACCGCGAAAGAGGAATGGCTGGTAATGCTTAAGCAGAACGGACGTCTTTTAAATAAACAACGTTTACATTTCCACCAACACAGTTTCGTATTTTGTAATTATTTCACTTTGGTCCCTCGCGGTGGAAACTGGGCTAAGACACTCGGTTCTCCGCTTTCCGCCTGAATTTAAAACATGGCGTGTTGAAGTGCGGAACTTATTGTATTTTTTTTAAAATGCCACCTTAAGCGCCATCTATGAAAATAGACTTACAAGTTTTGAAGCAACCTTAGCTACATAGATGGCAGGCTGTTTCAGAAAATTTTCTTTATACTTTCAATAGATGTCGATAAAAAAGTTAATATTATATACATATAATATTATAACATTTGGATTTCATTTTAACTAAGTTTGGGTTTTATTTAAATATATAATATTGATGTAAAAGAGAAAACTAATATTGGGTTTTTTGGTTTTAGAAAAACTTAAATGTTACGTGTTACGTGGGGAACGGTGTGTCTTAACTAGGTTCCATCTCCCTACCCTGCTGTGTGCGGGATACAGCGTGAAACTGATTTTTTTTATGTTACGTTAATACAGTATATATTTACAGTACATAGTTTAGTATAGGTACATGTTTTCGTAGAAAAAATATAATATAAGCAAAACTATTTCACTTTCAAATGATCAGTGCATGAACATTTTGTTTTGGGGTGCACTACAGATTGTGTCAATTCCATTGACATAATGTGGGCATCTTCAGTTCAACTGACAATCTTAGTCAGTTCTACAGTAGCGTAACAGTGTAAAAATATTCTTGTATATGTTTACTGACACGAGGTCAATTTTGGCACAGCGGCAGAAAAGTGTACGACTGTAAACACGATGGCTTGTAAGCTCTCGAGGAAATGAAATATTTAATATTTAAATATTTTCACGACACATAGTGAATTTACAAAATAAGTAGTTTATGTTAATTACCACTTTTTATTAAAATATTTTTAGCCCGTTATGTTAATTTGTGCTCTACCAAGGTTAACCTTAGTACATAAATGTCCTAAAATTATCCTAAATTTAATAACAATTAAATATATTTTATTAACCTATACACATACTCGTATGTGTGCAGGTGTGTATGTACATATTTACATCACGCCATAGAGATATACGTACATCAGTCCTTTAGTTCCATGAAACTAATAAGAGGCTCTATATTAAAGAGCTATTCACGCTCAAATAGAGTAGGGGGCGAGAGTTAGTTAATTAAAACAGGAATCAAAGACTACCGTGTGGGGCGGCAGGTACACCTATAGATGTTTGTGTACATATGTAAAATAACCTGCTAGTAAAAATCACATAAAATTGAAATGAAGTTGACTGTGTAGGTACTTGAAAGGGATTTTTATTTTATCAGCTTCACTTTGTATCCCGCGAACAGCAGGGTATGCAGAGGGAATCTAGTGTTAAGACACTCCGTTGCCCATTTTCCTCCGAATTCTGCTTTGCATGTTAAGTGGCGGAACTCAAAGCCGCGCTTTATCAAAAAATCAGAGCAAAGAAATGGAAATATATAACATAAAAATAATAATAAAACGCCAATTTTTTTGGCCAAAATTGCTTGATTTGTAACCAATCCCATTTTGTCAATTAAACCAAATCAGGAAATGTGCGCTTTAGATGTTCGACGACGAGACGAGACTTCTATTCGTAAACATTCCTTTACTTAGAATTTATTTCCACAATTATCGAATGCCTGTTTCTGGCGTGTTCCGATTGCATGCAAAAACAAAAATCAAAAGTTACATATTTATACTTCTCGTTTAATTAATTACTTACTGTAAACGTCCACCAATAGTTTGTAAACATTTTCATGACGAAATTGCATTGCGATATGCAATGGAGTATAACCCTGTAAACAGATAAAATTATCATTATAATAGTTTAAAAATATATTACACAAAGTTGTATTTTTAGGGTGTTCGGTCGGTGCTACATCAAAAATGCATTTGTAAAAACACAATATTTCATTAACATGTGTATATTTCTTGTTTTCTTAATTAGATGTATTAAGATAATTGTCAAAGACATTAAATTATGAGAAAAATGAAACTCTCTTTTTTTGTTTTTGCTATTTCCCGCAAATAGCAAAGTAGACGTAGTAGAGTATTTATTGTAAAAAAGGTCCCAACTTTCTTTCTGTTTAACATAAAATATATTTTCTACTACTTAAATGTATGTCGCCGAGGCGTCACAGAGCTCCTATTTCATAACGCTTATATTTGTTTAATAACAGGTTGATATTAAATTTCAGTGAATATTACAATGTAACAGCTGTAAAGGGAGAGTTCTGAAGAAAGGAATATTGTGTTTCAAAACTACTGAAATAATCCTTTTTCTTTAAAAAACATTTACATATATAAAATAAAATATCTACTAGATTGTAATTTTCTTAATCGTACAAAAATTCACGTCATTATAATTAACAATATCTAATTACAATTTCATATATATATATATATATATATATATACTTTGAAATTGTAATTAGATATATATATATATATATATATATATATATATATATATATATATATATATATATATATATATAAGCATTTTTCTACATCCATCCTTATTCAGAATAGAGTATAGTCACTCCGACATGACTACAACGTACACTACCTGACTGAAGTATTTTCTTTTAGTTGCGAATCAATATTATTTACCAATAATGTAGAACAGTACCTACTGGTATAGTGGACACGTGCCACTATAAAAAAGAGAGATGGCATTTCTTTCACTAAATTAAACATAGACTCTACAGGTTGTCGTAAAACTTACCCCATTCTGCTCGACGATGGCACATGAAAAAGAAAGTAAAAACGTTTAATGATATAGTAAACTAGACAAAATGGAATTTCAATGATTGTTAACATCAAACACGTTCGTTCTTAATCTTACATGACTTCATAACAATTGTTGAGTCAAAATAGTAATATATAAATAAATGAAATGAAACAATCAATCAATCAGCTTCACGCTGTATCCCGCACACAGCAGGGTAGGCAGAGGGAACCCAGCGTCATAAGGCACTCCGTTCCCCACTTTCTGCCGAATTCTGGAGGCAATGCGTGTGGAGTGGCAGAACTCAACGCCGCGCTTTACTCGACACCAGAGCGAAGAAAATGGAAATATAAATTTGAGTAAATAATTCATCTCCTCGAGTCGGGATCAAACCCACAACTAGTCGGTTTTACAGTCACACTTTGTGCCGCTGCGCCACGACTGACCTTATGACCCTTAATGGTAAGAAATGAAACAATATCATTTAACGTCAACTAATAAATGTAGTATAGTAGTACAAGAAATAATTTATCTAACAAAATTGAATGTCTACATTTATTTTAAAAAACAACTATGAATGTTATTATTATTTTTATAATATAAAAAATAATATCAATTCAAAATAATTTAAAATTTATGTTTTTGTTTTTGTTCTGTATAGGTGAGTTAAAGTTAGTGTTAACAACCATTTTGACTTTTATTTGTGATAGCTATTTAACTTATAACATTCAGATATCCTTATTATTTTTTGTACACATTATTTAACATTTAAATAAATGTTTAAGTTTAATGAAAAAAAAGGTTGTAGCACATTTTTATTATTTGTTTTTTTTCTGAGTGTTCTTTAGAAAAGAATATCGTAGAACTACTAGTACTGTTACCAATAAAATAAAAGAAGCCTATTAAATCTTACCGATCGTTCATTGACAATATGACGATGGATACCAGCTAGAAGCTTCACTAGGTTTTCATCTCCACGTTTGCATGCCCAATGCATCGCTGTCTGTGAACAGAAATGAAACCAAACTACAAAATTGCGAAACGAAAATTAGAGTGTTATTTTTTTGTAACATAATATCTAACAATATGAAAAATAAAAACAGCTTCACAGGTACAAGGGCAAAGTTAAGAGTCAAAATCTGTAATTTTCACGAAATATAAACAATTTTAGATGACAAAACTCAATAAGTTAAAATTTTAAGTAGAAAATAAACAGATGATATAAATATGAGTTTCCTACGTGATAAGCAGATATATGTATGTAAGTGAATGTGTAAGTACATGCGACAATTTAAGGTACCGTTAAGATAATGACGCTGGTTTGTGTTCACGGCACGGTGACGGCGCGAAGGGTCGTCGTTAATAGCTTCAAATAGTGCTACAAATATAATTTCTTCACAAAAGCAAAACAAACTACATAAAAGATTATGTGCTTTTCCTTAGTAATGGACGCGGTAGCGTTATGTGTATGATTTCTGTCTCTAATCATTTTTCTTTCTTTTATAATATTCTATAGACAGGCCGCAGTGTATAATCAAATATCAGCTTCGACTTCACAGGGTAGGTACAATAATATGAAGCCCGAGTTTCCTTTTCCAACGTCATAGTTAAGAGATTCAAATTGGAGCCCTTTTAAATTTTCCCTTTTTTTATTTTATAATTATATCCAGTGATGTTATGTAGATACAAAAACGTTATTTGTATAAAATATACAATAATAAGACATGCCCATTTCATTTACTAAATAAATCATCGGTATGTGCACAAATTTTGAAATACGTAAAATTTATATTTAAAATATAAATAAATAACAAATAATGGAATGTACCTGAATGGAAAATACGAAACAAACAGACACACATTCCAGCACCGACCAACAAAACAACACTACGCTAAACGAGCTCCATTCATATTCGTATCTGATGCATTCGAAATTCGCACGGAAGCGTTACACCGTTCACGACGATAATGACCAAATAACATCAAATTATATATATAAATATCTAAGCCTAACCTCGAAACACGACGGACGGTAGAAACAAATTGCTTGATTGCCAGCTTTTTATTTTGTATGTAAAACGCTGACGGACGCTGTAATATCGAAATTATAGGCTCGTGATAAACGAATCGTATTAGGATGATTTGCATCCAGATTAAAGATTATATTTTGTTCGAGGGGGCTATTAGTATAGTTATAGGAATTAACTTACCCATCATCGGTGTTCATTTTAATTTTTAACCGAGCGGTATCGACCGGTGCCGGTACTTGTTATCTCTAATACCACCGTTTAGATTGGGGTCCTATTCACCTTACTTCGAAAGTTTATCCGGAGAGACAGTATTTTTTTACCATCATATTAACTTATACTGTTTTTTTTTTTGTTTTATTTTAAAGCCGATCGAGATACTGATTCCTATCTACGATACGTATTTTATTTGAAAGTATACATTTCACCGTAAATTAATCCAACGGTAATTAAATTGCAAAGATGTAAAAATATTGATATTTTTTGCAATTCACAAGCATCAATCTCACGTGAAAGAGTTGAGCAGAGAAAAGAAACATCATGTGATCTGTCGAAAGGTTGTGAGAAAAGTTGTACAACTCTAAATAAACCCGAAAACTTATACGTCTGCGCTACCCGCGGCGAAACAGCAGGACAGCTTAATTTAATAAAGGGCCACAAATAATTTTAATATTCAATATAATTGAAGACTTCGTAAATATTTTCTTATGACGCAGTTGAATCAATTTATATTTGTATTTGACTTTTATATAAAACTTTTAATCGGGTATTCTGTTTCCGCAATGATGAATTAAGTTACTAAAAAGGTGTGATGAACGTTGTTTTTTTTATACAAAAAAAGAACAGGTTTAGAGATCGATATCGGGTGTTTTAAAGTCCTGATTTCGTCTATACCGGTTTCCAGAGTAAACAGAGCGTCGCTTTATCGGGGGGCAGGTCACCAATCGCACGTACAAGTTGTAGGCGTGATCGTAGCTGATTCAGTGGTATAGCAGCCTGTACCTAGGTTCGGTGCTGGGAGAAATATGGGACCCGAGGGAGGCGGTGTTAATTTACAGCGACGATTTCAAAACGAGGACCAAAATTGGCGGCCATTTTCGTGTATTAACTGTCGACAATATTCTGTGGCGCGCAATTTTCGGTAACAGTGGATTTTGTGTAGACTAAACGTTGCTATTTTTGCACTTTTTATTGTACACTAGCGATCGGACCGCGGCTTCGCCCGCTTATGCTGCAAGAGTACTTATTAAATAAACTGAATTGTGTTCGTTTTAGCGTCTAAGTTTGGACATTATTGTAATTTTTACTAAGGATTTTTGATGTTTTAGCAACTAAAATTAAATTTATCTAAGTACTTGACGTAAATTAGGTAACTTAAGATGAAGAAGACATAAGATCGGTTAAGTGTTGTAATACACAACACTTTGGAGCGACTTTGTTTTACTCAAAACTAAGATATAAACGAGAATTCGTCATTTTAAATTAAATTGTATTTTCATTTAAAATAAGCTAAAATATAAACATAAATGTACTATTTTTTATATTAAATTAATGAATGTACGTAATGTTCGTGAGTTTTAAGGAAAACAACATACCTACGGTTTGCTTCAGAGACAGTTTGAATATGACACGACAGCGTCCAGCGTATTTAGCGACAAAATAATATGAAACTAAGCTTATAAAATGACTAACTTACCTGTCGAATATAAAGTTTTTAAGGTTCAGTGAGCTTTACGAGCGGGCAACTCATAATTATATATGTTCTAAATTTACTACACTTTTTTGAACACTTGACGTGAAACAATGGTTTTGTTTGTGTAAAACCGAAATTAAATGAGGGACGAGAGGGGATGTGGCTAATTTACATTGAAAATGTAGGGTAGCTTGTATTTGTATCGATTAAAACAAGTGATATCTAGAGGAGTCTCGTGGCGACGTTTGCGATAGTGACATGATTGAATTTAGTGTACGAATTTTACTCTGTACTAAAATAAAACTTAAAAAAAATAAGCAATTTTTTTCATTATATTTGTTAAAAATAATATTTACCATATTTTTTTATTTCCTTATTTATAATGAAGACGACAAAAATACGGAATTATAAAAAATATGACCCTGCATTATTTAGCAGGCTGACGCATATATTCGAGAAATCGTCACAGTAATATTTTTGAATTGAATTTCAGTTGAAGGACTCGATTATATTTGCAAATAAATAACTTAATATTAACTAACCTACGTCAATATGACAAGTGTAAAAAAGTGATTATTGTTTTAGTTAAAAACATATGAATTAATATATGTATATTATATATTTATTATTTGACACTTAGCGAGTTTTTTTAATATTATACATAGAAGAAAAAATAATTTCGAAATGCAATATAATCTTTGTAAAATATGAACATAATAAAAAGGTTGTTCGCGTCTGCCGGAACCTCTCGAGACATTTCCTAAACAAGGCAACACAATGTTTCCCTTTCAACTGCCTTTCGCTGCCTTTTCTTTTATTAAACGCGCTCAATTTTTCCACAATATTTCTAACTTACGACGTTCAACCAGTGAAATAACAATAGAAATATATTTTTGTACCATTAAAGAGTTGTAGATGTTTTATTTATATCCATTTAAAGTATACTATAGACTGAGCTTTTATGATAAGATCGTCAATGGTTGAGATTTGAAATTAATGAATTATACAGTTTTAAAAGGCCAGTCGTGGCGCAGCGGAATGAAGTGTGACTGTAAAACCGACTGGTTGTGGGTTCGATCCCCACTCGAGGAGATGAAATATTTGCTTAAATTTATATTTCCATTTCTTCGCTCTGGTGTCGAGGTTAAAGACGGCGTTGAGTCCTGCCACTCAACACGCAATGCGGAATGGGGAACGGAGTGTCTTAACATTCGCACTCCCCACTTTCTGCCGAAGTCTAGAGGTATTGCGTTTTAAATGGCGGAACTCACCGCCGTGTTCTGCCTCGACACCAAAGAGTTGAAATTAAAGTATAAATTTGAATATTTTTTTTTTATTATACTCACAACCACTCTCGTTTAGTCTTACTTTGTGCCCCTGCGCCACGACTGGCCTCACTGGGTTGTTTATACATATTTTTATATTGTACAAAATCTTGCGTACAGTATTATAATTGTATTTTCCTATATTTCAGTATTATATTTTATAAATTTAAGTTCATGTTCTAACCAGTTTCAGTGCAACATCAAGAGCTCTAGTACTGATGTCATTGCAGTAAGGAAACTCAACCGTCTAACGGTCTAACCTGATTACGTCAGGATGTTTTACAACCACCGTGTATAGCTATAGCAAGTTTTATTACACTAATTTCTTGACATCAGATGTATATATTATAGAATAATTAGGTCCCATAATTTTTAACAATACAAGACAGTAAAAATAAAGTAAAAAGAAAATAATAAATATATTTACATAATTATAGTACTTTATTCAGTCACCTTTGAAAATAGCCTTCATTTTATTTTCATACAAAACTTTGCCCTTGCACCTTTTGTATGAGTTTTGTACGTTTTTAGGAGTTAACCTCTAAAGAAGCAATAACACTAATCTCATCTAACAGATACAAAGTTAAGTCATTGTAATTAACACAGCTTCACGCTGTATCCCGCACACAGCAGGGTATGCAGAGGGAAATTACTGTTAAGACATTAAGTTCCCCACCTTCCGCCGAATTTCCGCGACATTGCTTGTTGAGTGTCTGAACTCAACGCTACATCAGAGCGAAGAAATAGAAATACAAATTTATATAAATAAATCATTTCCCCGAGTGAGAATCGAACTCACAACCAGTCGCGTTTACAGTCACAATTTGCGCCCCTCGCGCCACGACTGGCCTCAACCATCAGTTAACAGTATAACAAAACCGATGGTGAGATAACCACAGATTTATGCATAGGCAGTGACTTAATTGGTTTTAGTACTAATTAGAAAGTACTGCGGGGGGCGAGCATGCTCGTTGCATTGTAGCGTTTAACATAATTTAAAAAAAAATGTAATAAATAGATGTACTTACGTACTGTTGTTCACACCGGCGTCGCGACATAGGGAACATAAAATGATTAGGTTATAAAACACGATAACAATAGTATAGAAATAAATTAAACGTTATTATGTGCTCTACTGTGCTGTATGTATGTTTTGTCACGCTATTTCCTCAAAAGTTATACTGTAAGAGAAAAATATACGGACGCAGGGAATGTGGCTTATCTTGCACTTTAAGCACAATAAAAATCTGTACAATATCTTAAAACACTAGGTTTCTTTGTATTAATAATAAGTAACAGTAGAATTTTTTGTATTAATAAAAATAATAATAGTAATTTATAGTATGATATGCAGAGGTTACCTAGTGTTAAGATATTGCGTTCCCCGTTTTCCGCCGAGTCGAGTCCTTGTGAGTTAAATAGCGGAATTCAACGCCGTGCTTTGTCTTGTTATCAGAGCGAAGAAATATGTTAGTAAATAACACTATATTTGATGATATAATAATAATATACATAATACATTTTTGAATAAACAAAATTAAATTATGACGTTATGGTTTTTTTTTATTTTCCAATGTCTATGCAACCTTAGAAAAATATTTCAATTTTCTTTTGTAAATTTTCTTGTAATCTAATAATAACGTAAGACAACTATATAAATTATAACTTTGTGAAAAAGATATTTTGAAATATCAATCAGGTACGTTTAATTTAATTGAACACACAACCTATAGTATCTTAAGTCGGTTAGAAACATTGCTTCAAAAGCGTCCGATATGAACAATCTTTATCTATACCAATGTAACATAATATCGTCCTTTCCCTTACGCTTTCGCATTTTATCGTTATACGTGTCAAGTTGCGAGCACCTGCCAACAAGTTCGCCCTCGCGATATGGATCTCTAACCTAAACTTTAACGCCTATATTATAATATTTTAGTTCGCAAAAATATTATTTATATCGATACGACATCTGCCTTATATATATACATATATGTAAAAATAATTATGTGTTACGGAATACACTAAATATATTATATGTAATTAAGTTTGAAATATCTTGTATTTTTTACACGTTTACATATAAAAATTGTCACAATAAATTTAATTATAACTTTTCTTTACGTTTCTTTTGTTTGTTAAGTTTTAATAGACTCTATCACAATGTACTGTGTGTGTGTTGTAAGTAAATGTGAATCAACAATAAAACATTTGAAGAGAGGAAGATACAAACATTCTAGAGTGAACCAAAAGTTAAATTCGCATCAAACGAACTTTAGAAGTCACCAAAAACCTGTTCTACGTCATCCTAATCCTTTAAAGTCCTTAAAAATCTCCGTCCGACACAGTTTCCGGGTCGAATTTACTAATTTATCGCCCTGAGAGCTAATAAATTCACAAGATTACTCCGTTCGTGTATAAAACAACGCTTTATAATTTACCCAATATAAATCTCTTTTGACTTGGAGTTTAGACTCATTTTGGAACAGGGTACGCCGATATAAAACACTATTAATAATAATTGGTTTTGTTGCAATCTGTATCTTGGTTTAGTAAAACTGTATTTTTTAACAAAAATTATTGTGATTTTTTTTTGTATTTGTTATATTATTATTGAAAAATATAGAAAAAGTACGATTATTTAAAACGACAGTATATTTTTTTTAAATCTGAATAAAAAAATAAATAAAAATAGTTTTATATCAATTGTAGGTATAAATATGTATGTGTGTCTATATTATCATAAAGCATGTCACAGTAGAATTAGAACAATTTCTATCGAAGTGATAAACGCAACGCATCACAAGAGATCCATAGCTGAGATACAAATTTATAATTCGGCTACCAGTTTTAGTGTCAATAAAATCATTCGACTTCCGTTCATTCCGAAAGTGTAAATTGTTTGTTATTTTATTTTAGTTTTTCTTAAAAAGCAATGTTGTGTTCTGACCGGGCGGGGAATTTCTGTGTTAACTCGGGCGGAGACTCTTTTGGATATTCGTTTAAGAATTTAGTTTAAAGCCACAACCCTGGGTTACGTCCGTTTTTTATTCTCTTCAATTACGGTTAAATTAATAATTTTTCTATACGGTTCAAGTTAATTGTGTATAGTTGATTAGTTATAACATTTTATGCTGTTACGTTTTTTGGTCTTCAAATTTTCAATATATTATTTGTACTAAATCTTAAACAGAATCGTGGATGAAGTAATAAGTATTTATTATTACAAAATTAGATTATTTTTAAATTTAATAATTTTAACGTTAGATATAATTTAAAATCAGCTTCACGCTGTATCCCGCACACTGCAGGGTAGGCAGAGGGAACCTAGTGTTAAGACACTCCGTTCCCCACATTCTGCCGAATTCTGGAGGCATTGCGTATTGAGTGGCAAAACTCAACGCCGCGCTTGTCCTCGACCTAAGAGCGAAGAAATGGGAATATAAATTTAAATAAATATTTAATCTCCTCGAGAGGGGATCGAACCCACAACCAGTCCGCTTTATAATCACACCTTGTGCCGCTGCGCCACGACTGGCCACTTACTGGACTGATATAATTTAAATACATTATGTATTTGTATATATAGTTACTAAACACAAATAATGATATCAGGTAACAACTAAGTAGGTACATTTTCAATAAATTTAAATAAAATCTTATTTAAACTTTCTCTTTCGTATTTCCCTCTCTTATATATAACATAGAGAATTATCCAATAATCACATAGTGCCTAGTACCTGGTTATGGTGAGTGCATTCAAGCGAGGTATATTGATTGCATTAACTTGTACGTCAATTAGTATAAACGGACCAATGCGTCTTCAGCTAATTATCATCTTGTCACTATATAGTTGTGTTGTTTGACAGCCAATTGATAAGCGTATAGGATTTGGAGAGAAATGGCCGAATAATCCGTTATTATATTATATTAGTATTAATATGAAGAAAAAACTGATTTAAATAAATATAATTATAATGTTTCAATAGACTGTAGTTGTGTAACTTGTTATTTAAAATTTCAATTAAACAAAATGTCTTTTGTTCATTTTTTTTATTTTGATCATGAAATTTAGTAAGGTTAACTAACAATATATTATTTATATTTCATATACTAATAAGGTTTGCTTCTGAAACTACAATTTATCTTTATTTAACGAAGAAAGAAAGAATCTTGATATGCAATTGAAAGCTCTTCGTTGGAGTTGATATCAATTTTCGAGTTTAAATAAAATGATATCTACACGTCAAACGCCATTATCAAAAGAGAGATGAGTTAAATAACACTAGAAGAGTGTTCTAGACACGCTTGGAACGCTACAAACTAAGAACTGAAGAGTAAAATGAATTGACGAGTACATGTAATATTAATATACGAAGAAAAATGGTCATCATTTAATTTTATTAAATATTTTCTTTTAATATATTTAAAGTATATATAAAAGTAATAAATAAATAATAAAGTTTGTGTAAAAATTTGTATTTAGAACAAATATTATGGACACAAAGTAATACTTACGCCCTGTTGCGGAACAGCCATGATGAATTTATGAAAAAAAAAGGAACTTATTAATTTAAGGCCGACATTACTTACATACAGAATTGTAATTAAAAGTACAAAAAAACTATCTGGTACTTTTCGTCAGCTAAATAATATTACTTTAATAATAAATACTTTTTCTATATACTATTGAAAATTGTTTTTTTAGAAAAGTTACATGCAACATATATTTGATTTGAAATGTTATAAGTTCGAAATTTTATATTTTGTTTTAAATAAAGGAAATAAAAACTAGATAAATTTAGTAAATGTATTAACATTCCTACCGTGAAAGGATCCTGAAACAAAAGAAATATATCATGAGTATCTTAATCGGCATAATTGAAGCCACAGTCAAGCGTCAGTGGGCAGCATCTTACTGTTTTTTCAATTCTCTAACAAGACAAAACGTGGCTTGGCTTCACTATCGAAATTTTCAAAGTTCGAGACATAACCCAATGTCTCGATCTTTGGGGGAAAGTTGATATCGTAATTGCGGCGTTGATTTCCGCAACTCAACATGCAATACATGCAGAATTGAGTGTCTTAACTCTAAACACAAGGTTTCCTCTGCCTACCCTAGCACAGCATGGGATACAATGGGATGGGCAATGGATCGGGATACAACCTGGCGCTAAAAAAATTGGAGACTACTTTTCACAAGATTTTATTGTGTGATAGAGAAAGATGACATTACGACTTTTCCTAAGCGGTAAGAGAAATTAAAAAAGTAACATTATAATACTAGTATCTACTGCAACAAGAACCTCTACCAAAACACATTTTTTTCCCAGATAAATGTAATACAAACCTCTTTATATAATCAATTCAGTTTTGTAAACTGAATGAACTATATAAAAATGAACACAACGCTTATTATAATAAAATCGATGTTATTACATACAAAATTACAGCGATAAATTAAAAAAAATAATCAATAAAAATCATCAAAGAGGCATGAACGGATAGCGAAACTCCAAAATAATAGCTACATTACCAATTTACCCTCCCTACAAAATAAAAACAAAAATCCCCCATTAACTCAACCCATAACGCACCACCGAGCTCTCACCGAATCGCGCAAACTGTAGAAAACGTAAAAAAAAAACATTTTTCCCATGGTCCATCCGCGTATTAATGTTGTAATTTTATGGAATATAATGGTGTTTTACTTTTTAATATCTCCCTTATGGATGTGTAATATATGAAATATTGCAATTTTAGGTATTATAACTACCTACTAATTTACTAGTAAACAATATTAATGTTTTCAAAATATAAATTATAAATTTTAGTGAAATATACATTTTATGAGGCCAGTCGTGGCGCAGTGGCACAAAGTGTGACTGTAAACCGACTGGTTGTGGGTTCGATCCCCACTCGAGGAGATGAAATATTTACTTAAATTTATATTTCCATTTCTTCGCTCTGGTGTCGAGGCTAAGCGCGGCGTTGAGTTCTGCCACTCAACACGCAATGCCTCTAGAATACGGCAGAAAGTGTGGAACGGAGTGTCTAAAAGCACTAGGTTCCCCCTGCCTACCCTGCTGTGTGCGGGATACAGCGTGAAGCTGATTTATACATTTTATAAGGTGACATATTCATCGTGATTCTTATGATTCTTAATCGATCAACACTTTTTTTCTTTTGACTACAAATTTTGTGATATTTCTATACTAGACACTAAATAATAACCTTTTCTTCATCAGTTTGGAAAATGTCTCTCCATAGTAATTGTTGTCGCTTTTCCCAGTTCGATGGTTGATTTTCCTTTATTAATCTTTAGCATTGAGATTTAGATAGTTCAAGCAGTTCTTTTGTTTTTTATAATAATATAAAGTATATTCGAGCATGAGAAGCTATATTGAAGCGGAGAGCTTCCTCAGCGGTTAGACCAATTTTGTAGGTAATAACCATAACTGAACCATTACGTGCATGTGTAAAGACGCATGATTGCACCACGACCGTTATTTTATGCGCTTCAATTCAATATTAAATGTATGTATTGGTTTGAAAGCTACCTATCCATATATTTAGGTAAATTTGTAGTGCTGACATGAGTGCCGATAGACGAAATTTACTTTTTAGATGTCATAAATGAAGAATTGCACTGATTGAACTGATGTCTTGTAAAAAAATTATTTTATTCATCAGTTAAAATGAAAATAATAATCGATAAGAATATGTATATAGTTAAAATAATAATATTAAAATCTGTAAGCTTAACTTTCATGATTGATACTGAGCCTTCCTTTATAGTGGGGAACGGAGTGTTCTAAAACTAGGTTCCCTCTGCCTACTCTGCTGTGAGCGAAAAGCAGCGTGGAGTTGATTTAATTTTTTTTAATTAACATAATCTAAAAATAAGAAAAATGTTATTCGACATTTGTGTTATTATCATCTGCTATCATATTTTCAGTATATTTTATCCTCCCAAATATTATATTTATTCTAATCTTAATACTGTCTTGAATAAGAAATATAGTCTTGGGTTTTGTCAAGCAAAGTAGATAGAAAAAGAAGAAACCATCAATACCTACATCAAAATTTTGTCAAGTTACTCATGATAGCTATACAAAAAACCTATTTATAGCTTTAACTATTCCTAATACATTAAGTTATCTATAATATATTTAGTTCCTTATCAAATAGAATATAATTTAATCGCAAATTTTAAATAAAACGCACAAAGAGACAAAAAGGAGTTGCAACCGATTAATCTCAATCACACGCCGGCGAACGCTGAACAATTAGTCATAGAGCGTCATTGCCGCGGTGTAAATGATACTTTCATATGTGAATGAGCATTTCTAAAAATAATATATAATTTATTAAGGAGTGGTAAGGGCAGTGACGCAAACACTCGTCGACAGATATTAAGCGTTGGGACACTGCATCTGAATACGATACGCGATAGCTTCGCGTTTTGGAAGTGCTGCACACTGTTGACAAATATGTTCACATTATTCTTTCCTTCTTCTAAGGTGGTTTAGTTATTTATCTTTGGTTTAAACTTAAATTTAAAATAAAAACAAATATAGAAATTTCAACATTGTTAATTTCAAGATTTCCTGTTACTTATTTTAAATTTACAAGTAAAATTAAAAAATTACCATACATCACCAACACCTGATAGTGAAGAAGACCTAATTTTAGGGTCACTTTTTTTTGGTGAACATTATGAATTTAATTGCGAGCCTGTTAGCGCCCCTCGGACGTGTCGTTAATAGTGCGACGTCTCTTCGTTTTGTCTGTTCGTCCACGGACTCAGTTATTTCGGGGCGGCTAATAAATTGCGCGATGACAGGTGTCAGCTGGTCTAACGCCTTTGCACTCTTGCGTAGATGTCTCATTCCTCACGTTCTGCTTCCATATTCTCTTATTTTATCAACGCTACGTTCAATTTTCGTTTCGCTCTCTCGCTGGTCTTTTTGTTCGGTTTGGTTTTGGGCTTTAACTCGAGTGTGTCTTGTTCTTGAAGTGAATTTTAGTGAATTTATTTGTGTGCGCTTTGCATTGGGACACGATAAATGCGGATGTAGTTAGCAAAGAAAAGAAAGATTTTTTTTTTTACCATTTTTAATGATGTTTCAGCTATTAGTTCTCACCTTTTGACGGTACAATCAAAATTCAAGAATTCAACGTAAGTTATAAACGTAGATTTAAAAAGATTGCAAGAGAGCTTTACTTAGAAAAAAGAAGGTTACTTAACATATACTTAACATAAAAATAATATTAAAAGAGAAGATGAAAATATAAACTATATAAAGCTCAATTTTAAAGTGACTACTAGTTATTTAATATAAATATTGGTTCAACCTATTAAAAAAAATTAAGTCATAGCCTATTTATTTCGCAATTTTTTTTCAGCTTCACACTGTTTTCCGTATATTTCGATCGAGTCGAGGTAGAGGGAATCTAGTCTTAAGACACTGCGTTCCAAACTTTTGGCCAGATTGAATTGCGTGTTGAGTGGCAAAATTCAACACCACGCTTTACCTTGCTACCAGAGCATGAAAATGAAAATAATAATAAATAATAATCCGTTTCGCTGAGTGGGAATCAAACCCACTATCGTCGCATTAACAGTCAGTTTTTACAGAACACGATATACGTCGTCGTTAGCATTGTATTAGTCTACACGACGCTTACGATAAATCGAATTTAGTACTTGTTATACATTTGAAAAATTAATAGCAGCACAATTAGCAGGTGTTTGGAACCTATTATTTATTCTGTATTGGACTGTATTATGTTTAATTACAAAAAAACATGTTAACACATATTTAACTGACTAAAATACTATTATTATGTACTTATCAAAGTGAATTCTTATAGATTATTGAGAAAAGAATCGAAAATTTGATTTCAAGACTAGTCGTGGCGTAGGGGCTTAATCGTGTGACTGTAAATGCGACAGGTTTGATTCCCACTCGAGGAAATTAAATTGTTAACATTTTTGGTTTTGAGGCAAAGCGTGGCATTGAGTTCCGCTACACAACACGCAATGTCTCCAGATTTTCGTGGAAAGTAGGCAACGGAGTGTCTTAACACTAGGTTCCCTCTGCCTACCCTGCTGTGTGAAGGATACAGCGTGAAGATGTTTTTTTTTATTATTATTAAAATATTAAAGTATTTGTCTTTGCTTTTTCTATGTACCTATAATTTCATATTATCTCACAATCTATGCAGATTTTTTTATGCGACCGTTACTAACAAACCTTTCAAAACGTAAAATCAATATTGGCCGTTTAAGTCAATGAACTTAAGATAACAAATCTTTATAAAGCGACCAAAAAACCGATATAAATCAGAGATATGTATTTCTTTTTACTATCGTTAATTACAGAAAGGTATAAATAAATAAAGGACGCCCATTGAAGGCTCGAGGCGATCGCCGCGGTGCGCCGAAACAAACAAGAAAATGCACTTATGTAGTGGACTCTGAAAAACTGGTGGCCGCTGTCGTTGGTTAGTTGCGCCAAACTCACCCTCACTTCTTAGAAGTTAACCTGAGTATGCGATTAAAAACTAATAATACAGTTATATATTAATAACGTTATTAATCTAAATAAAATATATAGAAAAGTATTTTAACATGACCCTAAGTTCAGGGCAAAATATGCCAAAATATATATATATATATATATATATATATATATATAATGATTGACGTGGTATTTAAAAAAATAACATTATAAAAATAGAAAATAAAACAGAAAAATATTTATGTAAAGTATTTAATACAATTTAATACCCTTAGTGAATTGCATTAAACTTTGCTCTTTTTCTAAGCTCATTCTTTAACGTCAAGGCGACTGCGAAAAAATCAATAAAGAATTAATATCACCTATTTTACGATTTTTTTCTACTAGAAGAATGCAGCTACTATAGTAGTAAGTTACTACATGAACATAATATTTATTTTATTACAAAGACGAGGAGTTCGTGACGTAGAGGCACAAGGGTTACTATAACGTGCCGGTTGTGGGTTCGATCCCCATTCGAAGAAATAAATTATTATTTCTTAATATTTTCAATTCTTCGCCACTAATCAACACGCATTACTTTGAAAAAATCGGCGATAAGTGGAAACGAGTGTCTAAGCACTAGGTTCCCTGTACCTACGCATACAGTGGCATGCGAGATACAGCGTGAAGCTGTATATATTTTATAATAAAACTCCATTTTTGTTTAGAATCGAAATTTAAGGCTAAGGCAATTCTTTAATCTAATTTACAGAAATAATAAAACCGGCTTAATGAATTTGTAAACTTCACGATAATTTAAATGGTTAATAAAATTAACCGTACCATTAAGAAGTGGTATTTTTCACTGTCTTCGTCAATGCCCTGGTTTACCGCTCGATTCGGTTTAACGGTTGGTTGGTTGGGTTGATCGTGGATTACGCAACGTAATTAGCGAAATAAGCCACTTCTAGTAAGAAAAGTCCCTATCTATACAAATAAATATATACTAATTTAGAAATTGATTTGTATGTACTCATACTTACATACATTGATAAAATTGAGATAATAATACAAATTAATTAATTTAGATAAGTCATTATTTCTTTATTTTTTTTTCTGGCGCCTAATGTATAATTTAGAATTATATTTTTCATTGTTTTGTTCGTAAAAGTTCGTAATTTTAATTTTTATGGCAATAAATATATGATTGATATTATAGCTAATATGAATATATTTTCAAAATTAACATATCTATTTGTTAAAATAAATTAGTCGATTTAAATATTTTTAATTTCATATGAAACGCTACATAATAATAAAACATTATACCACAATATCCACTTCAAAGCTTGAAACATCGATATATCATCATAATTCGGCTCATAAACCCGTCATCGCATAAAAACAAACAGAAGTCGGATTGTTAATACAAATAAATTGTATGGACAAGAATGAATATCGATAAATTGAAAAGGTAAAACATATCGATTATAAGCAGCTGGCGGGCATTATGCAAAACGGGACAATCCAATGGCGGTAGCGGGTACGTAATTGAAAACTACGGCGGAACCCTCGTGCTGATACCCCTTTTTATTTTAGTCAGGTTATAGATGATATATTTTTTAGTGTACAATTTATCTTATAGAGAAATAGGTATAGAATAGAGAGAATACGCTTTTGGAGTGAACTATTAAATAAAAATGGACGGTGTGTGGAAATAATAGCCACATTTAAAGTGTACAATAATTAGTATTAAAGGCTATCGTCGTGGCGTGGCATAATATGCAATTGTAAATGCTACGGTTGTAGGTTCGTTTCCTACTCTGGGAAACAAAATGTTTAATATTTTAATGAAAAAGCGCGGTGTTGAGTTTCGCCAGTCAACACGGAGAGCCTCGATTTGGCGGAAAAGTCATAATGGGAACGGAGTGTCTTAATACTAGGTTAAAACTAAAAAAAAAGAACTCCCTAATATTACTCAACATACCTGAGTTCATTAGCAAATTACCAAAACAATACATGACATGACAGTTCTAAAGTTAGTTAAAACTTTCCAATTTACACAAATCCGCAACTTCCCGACAAAGGCCTTATTAAAATCTCCAAAAGAACTTTAATCTGCGCTGGGAGGCCGATCATCAATCTTAACGAAATTTCTAACTTATAACTAATGTCCTTAAACGTCATGGGCAATTTAATAGAATACTTGATGGCACAATTAATATTAACTGGCAACTGCAATATTGGATGAAAACTTGTAACGCGATATCTAGATATATTTGTGATTCTTGAGAAACAACGTATGTAGTATGTATATTTAATAATAATTTCGATATAGAGTAGCAAAATTGTTATTATTTTTGCTTTATGCTTCTTCTTCATAAAGCGATAGAGAGAATTTGCAAAGCTAAACACTCCGTGTTTCTTTTCCAGCCTTGTAGAGAGACATTGCGTGTTAAAATCGATTTTTCCTGATGGTGATCGAACCCACAACCATCCGGTATAAAGTCCGGGACTGTCCCACTGCGCTACGGCTTTCCTTAGGTGTGGAACCTTATATTTTTTATGATACAGTAACTAACAATTGAAATGATCAATACACAATACACAACATAAACAAATCAGGTAGTTATTATTATATTTCGGATAAGATATGAAGATAGGAACAGAAGTGTATAACACTAGGTTCCCAAGTTCTCTCTACTTACTTTGCTATTTGTGTAATACAGCGTGAAGTTAAAAAAAAAATTAAACAATGACTGTACGTCTCCTAACATCAGAGACGTAGCCGCCTCTAAAGGCTTCCCAAACGAAAAGTGTCGAGGCTAATTAATGCAAATAAACACATTCGTATAGACGACACAATTGTTTTGTTTACCCCATCTGTAGTTAATTTTATTTAATCAATTGATTGTCGCACTCAACCCGTCCCCGAGTGGTTGAGCGTAAATCTCAATAAGGGGGTAGACGCAAAGATGGGGGCAGTTGTAGCGTTTGGTAACATTACAATATAATGTACGACTAAAATTATATTATAGTGTAAGTGTGAAGTTTTACAGCTTCACACTTATACTATAATATAGTTTTTTTAAATATTTTTTTTCATAAATATTAAAAAATAAAATAAATAAGCTTCACGCTGTATCCCGCACACAGCAAGGTAGGCAGAGGTAACCTAGTGTTAAGACACTCCATTCCCCACTTTCTGCCGAATTGTGGAGGCATTACGCGTTGAGTGTCAGAACTCATAAATATTATATTTGCTAAATTACTTGTAATTAAGCATATTATAGATATAATATATTTTTTACGCATTTAAGACGTGATTAGAACTAAGTATATAGTTAAATACAGCCTATTTTAAATATTAAAAAATCAGCAGCCGTAAAATTAACAGTTGTGAACCTACCATTATCTTTTATTAGCTCGCCTCGCAAACAAAACTTCGATTCGAGTTTTCGTGATAGCGGTTATCTCTCATCTCGCTTGTCTTTGCATTTGCTTAAACAAATAGAGGTCTCGTCGGGTAGGCAGGCCCTAATTAAAAACTATATTCAACCGTCGTATATTACACAGATGGTGGCCTGAGGCCCTTACTCACTGACCACCTCCCAGTCGTTTACTCTTTATAGCCACCATATACCTTAGAAACGGTTAATAATGAGTAAGTTTTGTTTCTTTTGTACTAGATTGCTATATTTCGCAATTAAAAAACTAAAAGTATCAGTGAATCGAAAAAAGATAATAATAAAACTTTCATCACCTAATAAAACAAATCATCAATAACGCAGCCTCACGAGATATTTCATTCATAATACGGAGCCAATTAAATAACAAATAACAAATAAAACGAAACAACCTAAAAATAATTACAAGTAATACAGAATTGAATGTTCGTTTGGATAATTAGAAACAATTGGATATAAAGAAATTATGAGATGGTAGATGCCCCATCTTGTTTATACCGCCCTGCCCACTTCTTACTAAAAATGTGATCTTATCTCTCATATTTTAATAGGTTTCCATGGCGGCACCTCACCGGTAATTGCGTACTAGTTGGTCGCGACTTCGTCAGCGTTGAATGAATGACTTGTGTTTTGATTCCACTGTTAATAACATATTTACTTTATTGTTTATAGGCTACAGCGGTAGTAAAAGGTTCGATAGATAAATTTAACTTCTATGTAGCTATGAGCATTAAGTAGGTGTTAGATTTGTTGAAATGTTTGTTATTTTTTAATTATACAAAATATAATGATCTGTCTAAATTGAAATGTTAAACAGCACTATATATAGTCAGAGTCTAATATGAGAGAGGAAAATATGTAATAACTTAAAATATTTATATAGTTTATTTATTTATTTTACATAAATAATTAATAAATTTCTACTTATTTTTACTTTTTAAAATAAAAATATTATATATATTATTATATATTTATTGTATTATAACCAGTACTTTCTAGTCTTACATTATTTTGCATTAGAAAGTTTCGCGTAGTGTTTCATAATGGCTCTTGTTAATTTTACTATTAGATAGGCATTCAATATAGAGGAGATAAAGCTTATATAAACACACAAGGCAATTACAAGGAGATGCTTTAAATGCGAATAGTGATTAACGTCGGGATACACGACACACCCATACAGTGTGATTGGAAATTATTTAGGGAACGAGTTTGTTTTATTTACCTTTGTACCGTTTTTATAGATATCGAATTGTATTTGTGAACGGGATTCAAATTTAGCTGTGTGTATTTATTTTAGTTAATTTCATCTTATACACTTTGATGAACCCTAGGTGAAGTATGGAAAGTGAAAAATCTAAATGTTTTTATTGCTCTTTTGAGCTTGGAAGATATGTAGTTTTTAAAATTTCAGAAATATATATATATTTATACGTTTTTTAACCGTGTATGTATGAAATCGAATACTACTTTGTCAGGAGCTCAAGGCAACAAAAAAAGATATTTTACCTAGGCACCGTCGACTTGTCTTTAGTAAAAAAAAATAATAATATAATAGTTCAGTACTATCTAAGAATTTCAAGTAGCAACAGATTCAGAGAGAAGGTAGCGGATACTGACAAAATTAAAAAAAAAAATAGAAATTCAATCTAATCTTATTGATTGCCTGATTCAAATTTTAGATAGAGTATAATAAGAAGTAAAGGTAAAATCGATTCAGCAGTGTCCACAGTTTGTTCCACTAAACGTTTCTAAATAAGATGAACAAAAATTGAACGCACCGTACCTATATATATTTTATATCCTGACCAATAATCGTGATTGGAACACCTCAGACTATTGTTATTGATGAATTGACGAGACAGTTGAATTGATATTTGACAAGAACTGACAGGGGCATGTCGAGCGTTGCTCAGACTTGTGACTGTACATTTTACTGAAGAACTGCCTCCATTTATAAATATTGGTTTGTACGACTGAGCTTTTGGTTTAGCGATTACGCTAGGTAGTAACTACACTAGTCCAGGGTTCTTTCACACCCGGCAAAAACATACTTATTTGTGATATATAGATTGGCTTAGCAGTCATAATATCAGTTTCCGAACGTGCAATTTGTTAATTTATATAACAATTCATGTGTTTAGCATTATTTGTGTACTTTTTGCTTAATATTTATACTATTTAGAATCTGATTTAACTTCGTTCCATTTATTTATTTATTTTATTGCGAACACAGTAGCCGGCGTTGAGTTTCGCCACTCAGGGCTCCAGAAATCGGCGGAAGGTGGGGAACGGTGTGTCTTAACACTAGGTTCCCTCTGCCTATCCTGCTGTGCGCGGGATACAGCGTGAAGCTGATGTTATTTTTTTTTATTTTAATTTAGTGTGGTAAAGTAAAAATATAGTTAATCGAAGTGATTTTTAATTATTAAGCATCTAACTATCGCTATTTATTCCAAAAATATTTGTAAAATAAAGCTCAATGGGACAAAGTTTCGCACAAGACAATGTTTTTGATTAATTAAAAGTTTCACAAAAAGATTTAAGCAAGGGTTGAACTTCTTTGTATTTTATCCTTTAAAGTTTTTCACTGAAACAACGTAAATTTTGTTGCAAAATATAAAAGTTCTACGATAACGTGCACGCCCGCGGCGGCGGGACCATCAAAACATCTATTTACTACACAGAAGAATTCTATCCCTTTATAATCCCATAAATTATTACGAAGAATATTCTTAACTAAGAATCATAACAAATTGTCTTTATTATTTCTTATTTCGTAATATTGCCAATGGAAGATTTATATTAACGCCCAGTAGGCCTGAGCCCACTGGCCTGAGGCATGAAGAAAACGGTTTTTATATAATTAATTAGTCATTTATATTTGACTACGCTGTCTGTATTTAAATTTCCATCTTAAAGATCAACTCGTTTATAAATCTTAACACAACTAGATGGATAGATTTTATTTTTACTTTTTATATTAATGATGTTATTTTAATAAGTACAACTATTATTTCTTTTTTTTCTTTTCCTTTGCAACTTTAGCCTCTGTCTTTTGATATTAATTTATTTTAATTGTATTATTAAATACGCAATAACAAAGTTATATGTATAATTATATAATAAAGGTATATTAACGTATTAGTTTAATGGTTGAACGCTAATCTCAGGAACTACTGATTAGAATCGAAAAATATTTTATATGTTGAATAGACCAATTGTCGATTGTCGAACGTGACTATAGTACCTCTATTATATAACGCCAAGAGTTCTGACACAACCCAGTGCATCTGCGGTCAGAGGTAATTTAGGCGTTTAAAATATTTTTTTTTGTTATTTCTAATAGAAAAAGGGGACGAAGTCGTAGACAAAAGCTTGGTTATCCTATTTTATGTTATATAAATTAGTGGTGAAAACCGATTATATTATTATAATATAAATAATTTAAACTAGAATACACAATTAATATATTATGAAAGTAGCAAATATATTTACAATTCGAAACACAGCAATCTCGTAACCAAACTCTCAAGGGATTAGCCGCCGCCGGAACAATGGGTTAACATGACAAAACAATGGATCGCCTTGTTGAATTATTAAAACAGTATATAACTTATATTGTTGGTGATATAGTTAAATTATTAATTAATATTATAAAATAGTATATTATATTTATATAATACAGTATATAAAAATATACATAAGCGAAGTTCTCGTACATTTTATATAACCACACTTGTACCAACAGTTGAAATCAATTTCCACATTGCAAACTATATTAACATAAAGGATCAATTTGTTAGTTCAATAAATTAGAAATAATATTTTTTTAGGTATCTTATTGGTATATTTTTCTTGTTAATATAATAATAAACAATAATGAAAACAAATACGTGCCATGGCTCAATTATCTTTTTTTCATGTTTTATCCCTAGCGTGTAGCCAGAGAGGACAGACAGAGCGCCAAACGCTCCGGTCTTAGCATAACTCTTTCGCCTTGTCCACTGTCAATAACCTCTTCGTATATACCCTCATATACATGCTCAATTATACATAATATTGAATTAGGCAAAGTATTTTTTTTTTAAATTGCTGATTAAAATATTTAATTTTATTATTTATTTAATTTGGTATTGATTGTAACATTTAAATTAATTGGATTTTTTTAAATTAATTTGTTAAGTGAATTTAAATTTAAATCTAATAAATTTAATTTAATTTTTGTTCATAATTAATAGGTGATTATCGTTTATGTATAACTAAAATGTATAACTTGTTAATAAACATTTGTAATTTTTTTATCTCAATAATTTATATGTAACATGTAAAATGTATTATTGTTTATGTTGTGTTTATTTTTAACTTGTTTTTTTTAATAGTTTAAATTATTTGATGTTGAGAGAACAAATTTATTCAGATTTTCCGTTAGTAGGGTATAAATAAATAAATGACCATAAAATAATTTAATTTAAGCTTGAAGTTCCACGTACTTCACCGGGTCACAATTGCTAAACGATAATGAATCTTATCATAGATTACAATCAACACAGCTATCTCACCCGGTATATTTGCCTACAACATAGCAATATTCGCGTTATACACTTACGGGCTATAAGTACTTGTACCTACTTATGCTTAATGCATAAACGTTGTATATACATATATTCACCTAGACCCAGAACAGACAGCTTCAATAGAGATCGCGCGGCGGTGTTTCATTTTGAATCACGACATTTTAGTTAAATTTACACTAACGTTATAGAATCACGTATGAAACAAGGAAATTAGATTGGAAATATTTATGTATTATATTATTTAAATTTATATATAACTTAGTAATTGTCAATTTAGAATTATTTCGTAGAGGTAAGGAGCAGTTTCGTATATTTAAAAATATTTAAAATATTTTTTTTATCAGTTAAGTAATTAATAACAATGTGTTTGTGGCCATTTATTTACATTTACATTTTCATTTCTTCGCTCTGGTGTCGAAGCAAAGCGCGGCGATGAGTTTCGTCACTCAACACGCAATGCCTCCAAAACTCGGCGGAAAGTGGGGAACAGAGTGTACTAACACTAGGTTCCCTCTGCCCACCCTGCTGTGTGCGGGATACAGCGTGAAGCTGATTTATTTATTTTTAAACAATGTTAACGTTTGTACTGACGCTATCTATATACTTGTATATATGTACATCTAACAAACACCACCTTCACCGCGAATTCGGTATAGCCGTGGGCGAACTCGCGATGCTCTCACCGACCGAGCTGCAAGCGGCCTTTGCCAATTAGCTTCAAAATAATGAACATATTTATTATTTCCACCCGGCATGTTCATCCCTTTGCCAGAGGTCATGACCAAGTACCTAGGTAATTACAAAGAGATGGTTGAACTTCGCTCAACGGCGCACCTACCGTTTGTGTTGTAAACCCCATGATATTATAGTTCATTAGAGTGTACTATTGTCCGCTTCCGCATTGTTGATGTAATAACCTCGGGACGCTACCAGCTATTGTGGCTAGTTGGAGTGCTTTATTAAAATGTTTCAGTGCTTTTATGAGATTCATATTAGAAACTGTATCTAAATATTTAATAATAAATTTTGATAATTTGTTAACGTTCACTGATCGTACTTACTACCTTATGTTGTGGTTGAAATAAAGTTCTTAATCATTAAAAAAATATTATTTTTTTCCAAATGATTTGGATTTTTATTTATTCTATTTCAAACTAAAAATTAATATAAAATTTGAGAGTAAGTAAAAATGTTTCCAACGATCTTCTTCGAGACGAAGTGTGACATTAATGTCGTTATACGACAAAATATAACTCATGGACGATAGAGTAGCAAAATTACAAAATTAACAAAAAAAAAAACTTTGATGTCAAAAGTGACACAAATAAAACACAACAATATCAAAACTAATAAAATGACAACTGGGTCAACTTTTAATGCGACATAAACGTATAAAACGGGCAACATCCAAAGTGTTCATTAAATAGTAAACACGTCATATAACAGTAAACACACTGGCGTGCTTATTTAGATTGCAAATAATGTAACCGGCGAAGATTTAACTGAGCTCAAATAAATAATCAATTTGGCCGGTCCCGCGCCGCTGATCGATGGTCGCAATACCGAGTGGATGATATATTCAACCCGCCGCTATAATAAATATTCCCAGACAAATGCTACCGTCTCCGGAGAGTTGTGGTGACACTAAATTTAAAAGCTTCAATTGTACAGAAATAACCGAAACACGGTTAAGATCTTTCGAAAACAAATAGCGTATCGGCCGCCCGACGACACCGCTGATTGACTGCGCAAGTGAGTCTATCTAATATAAACAAATTAATAGGGTGCTCTCGTCTCACCCGTAGTGGCGGCGTGATTTAACTTTCAGGAGATGAGGGATGGAAGGGCTTACGGAAAAATATTTCACTAGTACACACGTTTCCTGCCCGCGCGTTCTACAGGAAGTATTAATGTAATCGAGTGATTATTTTTACGATTTGTTTTAATTTTATTATGATATAGATTTATTGTTGTGTATAGGTTTTGGAGTTATTAGCCATTGTCTGCATCTATTACAGAGTTACATGTGTTGATCGTGTCTCCCTCGAGGGTCTTATCAAAATGAGGACAATTTTAAGAATGAGTGGGGCTATAAATAAGGGAGTCTTTACATTAATTATTAGCTTAATTATGTTAAAATCCCTTTGATTTACATTGCCGCCGCAAACGAATCGTAGTGGCTTAGCGGAGTGCCTACGTTGGGTAATTATTTTTGTCTTGACGCTACTGTAACAACGGATATAGACCGAGATGAAAGTGAACTCAGACGTGACGACGCTTGTATCATTTGCGAGGATTAACTCGGTAGAGTCCTAAAAACACGTGTGAAAAATTTTATTCTATTGGTGTCATGTCGGTTTTTGTATTACATTTTAAAGAATGTTTGTTGGTAAATCGTAAACCTAGGTTTAACAGCTAAAAGAAATCTTTTATATATAATAGTATTTTTTGTCAGAAGGATTACTTAAAAATATTCCAATATTTTACTATACTATAAATTTAAGATCAAACATCAAATACAAAGGTCCACACCTATATCTTCTAGACTTCAATTACCACATTGGTAATTGTCTTCCACAATTTACGTTATGATATCCAGATTCGGTTCACATGATATGAATGTTTCACGATTTACAGACATTTAAATATATCGGAAACAGAACGCGGGCTGTTGTTGCCCGCGGGTGTCTCGTGTACGCCGCGAGTGACACATATGATACGCAATACCGCATTGCAAAATATAAAAAACCACCCTCCACACTAAAATTCAGTTTGAAACTCTAAAAGGGTACATTGATTACCGCCTGAAACCATGACTGCCGTTCTCGATCAAATTAACACATCCGCATATCGTGTATACTGTATATACTCAATTATACTACGGATACCAACAAAATAGTATAGATGGAAGCCCTACTATAGATATGTACGTTCTAGTGTAGATATGTGACGATGAAAAACTGTTGTTATCTTTTAAAGTTGCCAATTAAAGTCAGTTTTATTGTTTTTTAAAATGTGTAGTAATTAAAAAGTTAATTTATAAGAATCAATTGTACTGCGGTAAATTAAGTGCAAAACGTATAAGGTGATGTTATGTTTGTTATATATTTTATAAGGAAATTCTGAGTCAATAAATTCCTTTTGATTATGAGTTAGCATACTAGAATTTTATTAAAACCTACTGGTGCATTAAAAAAGTCAGGACTACTTTATATTGTTTTATTGCAAAGGTATATATTAGACAATGCCATATGTGTTTTTATCAGCTTCACGCTGTATCCCGCACACAGCAGGTTAGGCAGAGTTCCCCACTTTCCGCCGAATTCTGGAGGCATTGCGTATTGAGTGGCGGAACTCTACGCCGTGCTTTGCCTCGACACCAGGGCGAAGAAATGATAATATAAATTTAAATATTTGTTTTTTTTTGAGTAAGGATCTTCTCTTGTGCCCTTGCGCCTTGCGACAGCCAATAATCCTATTGAATTCTAATTATAACAAAATTATCAAAAAACATTGTTTATGTATATCTTTTAGACAACAAAAATTGCCTATATTTTAATGGCAAGTAGCCATTAAAATTGCATAAATATGTGTAAGTTCTAAAGAAAAATGTGTCACAGTTATTGGAATATTTAATGTAATAAAAATGTTTTTGCTATTAATGATTCTAATTTTTTATTTCTAGTTTGGTTAAGTCAATTGTGATCTTGATACGTGACTTATGTAAGCGAGGATATTATGTAGTTTGCACGATGACAATGTAAAGTACATGAGGAATAAATAATAGAATTAAAATAATAAAAATAATTAAACAGAAATAATGCTATGTAGTAAACTCATGAAAACGATTGGTTTAATTTATATCTAATTCGTCGCCAAATACCCAGAACCAAGTAAACATAAATTTTCCCAAAACAAAAGAAACAAACCACCAAGTGCTAACAATTCATCAGTTTTGAAAGCCAAACAGACTCAGAGGCCATCGATAATATAAATCCTGGTCGCTGGTACCATTCCGGGCTTTAGTTTAGAAACAATAGCACTGCAATTAGTTTATCGTCTAGCTGGCTCGTAAATCTGTTGGCCGGGCGGTATGGGCCGTATGAGCCTCGGTTAATTAATGCGCGGTGTGGGATCTGCTTTGCGTAAATTGTGCACCCATCTCCCCGGTGTATGGTACGATTCCACCAAATTAAAACTCGACGCCTAAACACGGTATATTCCGGCTTGTTAATTGGATTGGCTTTGGGGTTCCGCGACTGAAGGGCGCTGGCCGGACTCTATTATTGAGTCTTCGTTGACCGTCCGTCTAATAGTATCTTTGGGTAACTAATTTTAAATGTATATATAATATAATGTTTCTTAATGCTTGTACAAATTGTTGAAAATATTTTAAGTACGCAATGTTTCTGTAGGGAAAAAGGACCTTGAATTGAGTGAGAGAGAACGGAGCGTCAATACGTTACTCTACATACCTTTTTCGCCTCGTCCACTGTCATCAATCTCTTCATGCATGCCTTCCTCTTTGATACTGTGTTTTCGAAGGTCAACCGAGGTCTCCCTCTATCTCTCTTGCCAATCACTTTTCCATTATAAATCTTTATTGCCATTCGTTCGACGTGCCCAAACCAGCTGAGCACGTTCTTCTTTATTCTCACCGTGACATCCTTGCTAGAACCTGGCATTCCGTGTATATCTTCATTGCGGATTCGATCAGCTAAGGTGACCCCGCATAACCTAGAAAGAAATCGCGTCTCCACGGCATTCTTCTTCTGTAATACCCACGTCGTATAACAGCTTCGGTACCAACACTGCATTGTATACGGCTAAACACGCAGCTGTGCTGACGTTTCGCCGTCTCATCAATGCAGCTAAGGCTCAGTTAACCCTGTTACCGGCAGCAATACGTATTTCTACATCCATCTCGCATCTGCCCTCTTTACATACTTCCCAAGTATACCACATCATTTACTTGCTCTTATATCTTACATCTTTTTTCATCGCTTTCAAAAATCAGAACCTTTAACTGTTTGCATACATCAAACGTAAAGGATAAATTCATGCTAACTTAATTTAAGTTATTATAAATAATATTTTTATTCAATTTAATGTTCAAAATAAATATAAATAAGGAATAATTGACTTAAAAACCACCAAGACATTTTACCTAAATATAAAGTATTTGTTACGTCATTTTTGCTGCGCCGCGACTGTCATTTATTATTATCCTATTGCCATAATTGCTAGATATTAAAATCTAAGTTATTATCAACATGCAAATATAGTCTGGTATATAAGAAAACATTCACTGCTTACCATTTATAATGTTGTGAAAATTTAATTATTTGTAGTATTCGATAAGAGTAAAGGTTTGAAAAGGTCGTTGATTCAAATGTCATTTAGTGCCAAATTGGTAATGTAAACATTTAATGTAATGTTTTATTATTAAATTGTTGATAGAGCACAGCCTGTCTATTTCAAATAAGAAGTCTATATGAATTCTTTTTAGATTTAGTAGGGCAAAATCGGGATATATGTACCATTGTATAAAATAACCCCCTAATTTTAAAAATATAAATTTTATACAAACCATTCCTATTAATTTAGCTAGTCCGAACATTTGTGATAAGTTTTATTTGCTTTTATTTATTTAACAATTACATATTTTGCACAATTTAGGTTCTCTGGATGCTTTTTTTCGGGAGAGACGCTTATCTACTTACATATATGAATAAGTAGTGGAATATATTAAGAGACATAGCCTGCAGTGCGGATTAGATGCTGTTTATATATTATTAGAAACCCAGCCAGTGAAGGCATGAATTAACTTAATTAATTAAATAATTTCATACATGCTTATAAGCGACAAATATTCACAAAAAAGTATAGTCAAGAACTGAAAATTTTTAGCAAACTAAACAAAAAAGGCAGTGTCTTAAATATGTTCTTAATGCTTTAATCTACAAACACGTTTGAAATAAAATTTAAGCCATTAATACGAATTAATATTTATATTTAATACTTTCAAGCGTTTTAAGCGTCCACTGCTAATATAAAAGCGAAAACCACCCGTTCCGCTCGACAAATTATGTATAAAAAAGTGGGAGGCGCATGTAGAATATTTTTATAAATATTTTTTTTTAGAAAGTGAGTCGTCTAGCCCAATGGCACATCTATCCCTAATAAATAAAGGGTATACCCTTTATTTATTCTACATATTTTTATTATTTTTAAGGCCGCCGAAGCACATTGGTACAAGAGTAACAAGAATAACGAATTATATTGATAGTAAAAAAATATTATAAATTTTCATGAGACTATCGTAAGTCTTTGCATTTTAATTTGTTATTATAAGACATGTATAAAAGGTTAAGGGTCAGTAGTTCTGACCCAAATAACTAGGTTGGGGTTAGCGTGTATTAGTCAACAGTAGTTTGTCATGCGATCTCCAATCGTTTGAGTGACGGCTTGCCCGCCCTGATTATCCCTTTCTTGGTGAATTTAAAGCAGTTCGTGCTTATAACAAATAAATATAGGAAACTATCTCATATTTGGGTGACGTTGAGACACCACAGACGAGATCTTAGAGAAATTAATTATTCAAATAAAATCATACTTTATAAATTAATCAAACCGTCTATAAACTAGAAATAGCATCACATTTTAAAATGGAAAAGCAACAATTTCTAGATTTTAACGGCTAATTTGCACGAAACACAAATCTAAAGTCGGGTCGAACACTATTTATCCCCCATTCCGAAGTGACAAGCAAGCACCGAAGGCCGAGCTACACCCACATGGAAATCCTTCGGAAAGAACATAAATCGGACAGTACAGGCGTATTCCTTTTTTGTCCGGGATAAAAAATTGGAAATGCAAACATTTAAAAAGATATCCGTTTAACTGTGATACAAATAAAACAAAGCAAAAAAAAATGTATACCCAATATTGACAGTCATTGATCTGTATGTAAGCATCAATAAACCTATAATAGCCTGCTCTGAGGTTATCAAGATGCTCCTTACAATTCTCGTGTCAATCGAACATCAAAAATATTAACTAGGTGGCATATTTTGGTATAACACTATATAAACAAATACAATTTCAATAAAAATATTAGAAAACAATTTAATCTATAAAATAAAATTTAAGACAAGAGTGTAACTCTTGTAAGCAAACAGAAAACAAGCATATATTTCGTTTCACCAACACAACACATCCACAAAGTCTCGAGATCAAAAAGGAAGAGAGCCATCACAAAAAAGACCAACAAATTGTATTACGAACGGGACGTCTAAACAAATACAAGAGTCGGAGACTATTAAACGGTCATAATAAAAGAAACAATACGTTCCAATAAATAAGTTTCAATCGGGCTGTGCCAACACCTCAGCGGCGCCAGGTTCAAAATTACGTAGGCAACGAGACCTGTCTTTCAAATTTGATTGTAGCCTCACACACCCAGCTATAATAAAAGTTGGTATAAAAACAAAACTCAGCATATATGATTAGGTCGATACACGAGTAAGGTAGAGTCTAAACAAACAGCTATTACAATATCGCAAAGTCACGGTGTTGGAAATCACTTATTGAGTGACTTGCATGCGAGTGTCTTATGCTACGCCTAGTTCCAGACCCCCCGTTTAAACGACGCATCGGTTATTTTGATTATTTTATAGATATGTAGTTTCTTAGAAGAATATTAGTTGAGAAAAGAAAATTAATATAATTAATGTATTATTATTTGTAGTTATTTTATATTCCTATACTGTAATTAATTATTCACGTTCATTTAAAATAGTTGCGGGACAAAACTCTGAGTGTGGTAAGATTTGTCTGAATCTGTTAGCCACGATCAGCACAAAGTAATAAAAGACAATAAAGATGCAATACGTCGTTAAGTATATGAGAGCAGTATGGAAAGACATAGCCTGGAGCTAATTTATTGATTATATTATTTACGCGTTATGTTTATGTTTATGTGGTAGAAATATAATCTCCATATATATGAGCAAATAAGTATGTAAATGCAGTCAGAAAATATCAAAACGATATACTTTTTAATCGACTTCTGTAAAAGAATGAGGTCCTCGATTCGACTGTATTTTATGTTACGGATTTCTTTCCATTGTTTACTTTGTAGTTTGTATACAAATACAAAAAGTATTTTTTTTAAAATAAAGGTGTTCATCACCTCAATATTATATAAAATAGTACATTCAGATAAAGAAATGGTTAGCTAATCGCGTGACAATTTACATATTTTAATTGTGCTAATTTACTCATTTTTATAATTAACTGCTAGGCGCCGTCTTTGATCACAGATAAACTTTGATTGAAAGAAGGGAAGATTATATTCTATTATTTATTAGAGAACGCCCGCCAAACTTCGTTTGTATGGATCTTGTGACCCTTGCTATGCTACTTTTATTTTAAATGAGCCCGTTGTCATCGAAATTTGCAGTAAGTATGCAAAGAGAATCTAGTATCAAGGCATTTGATGCTTTCCCCGAAGCGGAGAAATATAAACCTAGTTTTCTTTACCCGTTAACTAATTTTATTTTAATATCTAATTATTTCCCTGAACGGTAATCGAACTTACAAATATTCCAATTATAGTCAAACGCTATTACACTGTGTTCTCAATAGCCTCAATTTTCAAGGATGAATGAAGCCGAAATTATCCAGTAGTTCTCAAGATATGCGTGTACAAACAAACAAAAATATAAAAATCAGTAGATTCATAAACTGTTAGTGTATTCTATTGCAACATTTAAATAAAAAACTGTATAAATAATTAAAATATATAAAAGTGTTATTGTCTACAACAGATAATAGTTTTGAAGGTGCAAAAGCAGTTGTGGCCACACGTTAGTTTAAAAGTAATAAATGCCAAATCCTTAGTTTTAAACAATACCGTAAATGTCAAAAACAGCTCAAATGAGCCATAGATCTCGTATTGCACCAACTTGGCGCCGTCGTGGGACCAAAAAAATTTACAACAATGCAAAGTTCGGGTCGTTTGACTTCGCAGGGGTAACAAAGGGACTTTTATTTGTTTTTATGTCGTTTTCTGATTGTAGGAGAACTAAATGATTAGTAATATACTACGAGTGCCCAGTTTTTATGTCGTTTTGTTAGATTTTCTTATATATAAGTGGGGAACGGAAGTGTCTTAATGGGAACAGAGTGTCTTAAGACTAGATTCCCAGGTTCCCTCTGCCTACTCCTCTATATGAGTGAGAGAGATATCTGTATGAGTGAGAGTTTTTTCTAGCTAAACGCTATAGCGTGTAGCTAGAAAAAAATGAAGCATTTCTTTGATATAATGACTATTACATTTGAATATGACTATTAAGTACTCAGTATTAATGAAGACAAGTCAACAAATATTAACAGATTGTAGTTACTGTACATACAATAAGTTTGTAAAAATCGATTGGAAAACTTGTTCAATTAAGAAAAAAAGGGTTTGATATTCTTTTAATCTTACCATTTTGATTATTGCTTTTGATCTTATTAAATTAAAAACCTTAATAATTTAAAATTTAAATTAAATTAACGGCATGAAATTGGACGATTTAGATAGATATTGGTTATAAGCTATAGTAAAATAATACATTTGCCTGTCTGTTTTAAATAAAAAGAGTAAAGCGTCAAACGTTATAAAAAAACATCACGCCACTATCGAATTGTAAAGTATTTAACTCAAGTTTAGTATCCAAGTACAAATAAATCTCTAAGTAAAGTAGTGTCTTAATTAGACAAACGACGTCAACGATGGTATATAAATCAGTTAAGAAATTGCTTTCCGCAGGGACACACCCACTCGACTGAGCGTTAATAGCGCGTGCAACAGAAATATTAGATGCGTGTTTGGGGATATTTTTTGCTTCGAAACCGAATACTGGCGTCTAGACATGTGTAGGAATGGGGTTCAAATTAACGCGGGCGTGGGTAGAAATTAATTGGCTCAACTTGATATTGTTAAAAGGCGTTAAGTTTTTGGTTAGAATATGATCTATTTTGATTTAAGAAAAACAATTTCAAGCTTTTTTAGCACAAGTGATTGTATCAATTTAAGTAGAGAGCGATTAGATTACTTCATCAGATGTTTTTCTATGTTCCATTTATCTTGTTAACTTTTTAAAATAAGTCTTTTATTTTAAAAATATAACAAGCTAAATTTTTGCAATTTGACGGACACTAAGTAAGATACTAGGTACTTTCCTCTGCCTTGAGTGAAACTAAAAAAACGAATGAGCCTTTATATTGATATTTTATACATTACTCATTAGAAATAAAATTAGCATGCGAGATACTGTTTTGTTATAATGGGCAGCCCTACTAAACGGTCAGTCGTAAATCACATATAATAACAATACCTTTACCATTCACTAAACAAACCTTTATCAACACAATTACACGGCCGTTAAGGAGTAATTAAATTGATTCGGCCCTTACATCCGAAAATAATAAATATTTTGCACGAATCGCTAACTATAAAAACGACGTTGGTCATTAAGTCGCAAAACGAAAAAAGATTTTTATCTGGAATCACGTTATCTTATTTGTAATACGAGAATCGTATTTTGTTCCTAAGCCCATGGGATCGGTTGTGGAAAAAATTGCAATTCTTATCTACAATGGATAAATTTCACATTTTTGTTGTTTTTCTGTAGATGGTCTAGTGATATGACGTCTAGATGGCGTCGGTTTATTGTTTAGAGTCTTACATTGTTTTTAACCTCCACTATACTAGATTTAAGATACATATCTAAATTCCTTTTTTATTTATATAATGGTGATAGTTAGATTTTTAAAATTTGTGTGATTTGAAAATTTATCATGTTTTATTCACTTCCAGTGTTTTTTATGGTATGTACAGAAAAAAAGCTAGTTAATAATTCTTGAGTTAAGTAATAATAATAGTATAATAGCGAAAAGCCTCGACCAACATCTTAAGAGATCATCGCTTAGCTGTTGGATCAAGAACCGGATGCAGACGGCAGTTTTACTTGACGCGGCGCGTATTGTTAGGAGGTTCCTCTCTCTGGAGCCGTAGCCACCGATGGCTTGGACCCTTGTCTCTCGAAAGAGTGATTCTTTTAATATTTTTAAATACATTTTTTATAACAATTTATATTTAAAAATGTAAAATGTATTTCTCTTATATAATAAAAGTATATATTGTATACAGCAATATATGACTTTTAGCCAAAAATATCTATTACTGGTGACGACAAGTAAATAAATGATAAGAGAAAATGTTACCATATTTAAATACGTTTATTTTGTAACGAGGAGAAAACATAAAACAATTTATCAACCGTTTCATGGTTGACGATTTACACATTTACAACAATAATGATATAGAACCTTATGAGTTTGATGACTAACCAAATATTCCATTTGTTTTTTTTTTTCAAAACATTAGTCATTAGTAATCTAAGCAATGTAAATTGATATCCAATCAAAGATTCAGAGCTACACAAATATATCATCAATAAAACATGAACAATATTCAAAATAAAAAAAGTTTCTTAACATATTATTAGATAAAAGGAATAATCGATCAATACGAAAAGTCAAACATCGATTTAAGGAATTCCAAAGACTCGGAAATGGTACCGTCCGTCTCAGCGGGCGGTCTTTAGTCAATTAATAAACGATCTCTTTACGTAGGAAGCTGCGATGACATATTTAAGTATCTCAATTTCCAAACGGTGTTTTGGTACAATGAATAATTTTGTACATAAAACTAATGTCGTAGGTTTAAATTTTCAAATTCACTAAAGAAAACACGTAAATAATGTCATTCAAAGCAAAGATTGTACAGATTTTTAGTAACATAATGCAAAGTTATTATGAGTGCAGATGGAAAGAGAGCCGATTTTCTCCTTTTATCTATTCCGCAAAAGATGGTCGTTAAAGTTAAATAAAATACATTCGAGCCAATAAAACAGAAAATATAAAAGGACTCGGTTCCACAAACCGATAATTCTATCGACACTCCGCGTATTTACTAAAATAATCATCAAAGTGTTTTTTATTGGTGGGACGACAAATGTCAACCAGCGTGGCTGAGTAGCAAACACGTGTTTCATACCGTCTAACAATATTTAGTGATGCTTTATTAGTCGCGTAGAAAATGAAAACAACCGTTTCAAAGCAGATGTTATAAGCAATAGACTCAGTGACGGACTAATTGGAGACAAATTCGAAATAATAAGCCGAATAATTAACTGGTACGACTCTTTTGAACTTCAAGTTTGAATGTGTAGAGTATTTGTAACAAATTTGAGGTTGATATTAGTTTACAACTAAATATTAACAATAATAAAAAATGTGGCGTTGAGTTCCGCCACTTAAAATGCAATGCCTCAAGACTTCGGCGGAAAGTGAGGAATGGAGTGTCTTAACACTAGGTTCAGTTTGCTTACCGTGCTGTGTGCGGGATACAGCGTGAAGCTGATTTGATTTAATTTAAAAAAGATGACAACAGACAAGTCTTTGATTGAAATTTTGTTGAAAATTGTCAATCTTTATTGTTTACACAAATACATTTAAAGCTATAAGATAAGATACATTTAAAGCCTACACAAAATACAACATGAAAATCAACACAAATTCTATTTTTTAATTTATACTGATAAAATAGAACACCAACGCAAATGTAAACAAATTAATATCATGATTTCATTAAACTAACGTATAATTAAAATAATATTTTTAAGTGTTGTGAAACGAATCTTTTTAACGTGTATTTATACTGACTTGGTCAGTTAGCCTTGTGATTTGCATTTGAAATTTAATAATTAAGATCGTATTTTCTCACATACAGTTAAATTAATTAGAAACGTAATTTGAATAATTAACATTTATAACGATAAGTGTGGGGCTGAGTGGCTCCAAATGTGATGTAAAGTACTGCACCAGTTCTAGTGCAGCGACAAAATGCTTTATATAAACAAAAATACGTAAGAAATTATCAATTTTAACAAACTGACTTTTCTCATTAAATCAAATACCTAAACACAAGTTACAACTAAAAATAAACGTATCTAAGTAAAAGAGGCTTGGAGGATAATAAATCTGGACGAAAAACGACTGAGAGACAAACCCGGGCCGGCTCTCATTAACTTCACTTAACAAGTATTCACATATCGAGGATGCTAATAAAACTCAAATCCAATTGGCGTCGTCGTTTGATTTACAACGTATCAATAAAAGAGAAGGCTATCATTACGTTTTATTTCTACAATAAAAGTAATGTACTCGTATCCTGAGTTAAACGCTCAAATAAAGACCTAAAGCAAACTTATTATAATGGATAGCAGAGTGGTCATCTTAGATTGCTTAGAAAATGACTGCGTTTAATTACGCCGATCATAAAACATAACGTCTATGTAAAAGTTATAATTAGATTTCAAGCCAAGTGCCCAGAGCGGCTAGTATCTGTTTAATTGGTTTGAAATAAACATTTCTATTAAATGTATAGTCTTTAAATAACATAAGCTAAAATTTGTATGGTTCAATTTTGCAAGATATTAGAATATCACATTCAGACATTCTTTTTCTTCAAAATAAATAAATCAGCTTCACGCTGTATCCTGCACACAGCAGGGTAGGCTGAGGGAACCTAGTGTTTTTAGACACTCCGTTCCCCACTTTCTGCCAAATTCTGGAGGCATTGCGTGTTGAGTGGCAGAACTCAACGCCGCGCTTAGCCTCGATACCAAATATAAATTTAAGTAAATATTTCATCTCCTCGAGTGGGGATCGAACCCACAACCAGTCGGTTTACAGTCACACTTTGTGCCGCTGCGCCACGATTGGCCTCATTCTTTTTCTTATTAAAATATAATGATTATTACTTATTATTATGAATAGTTATTAATTATTAGCACAAAGCGTACATTTTGGTAGTCAACTACTGTCATTGAAAAGTTTCAAATTCTTGTATTTTCTTAATTCCATCTTCTTCTAATTATTCAAATTGTAAACGACGGACGGAGTAAAAAATATATACATAGCAACAATTGGCAGAATTAGCGGTTATATGACATCTATATTTCAAGTGGTAGAGCATAAACAATAGTTAAAAAAAAAAGAGATCGTAAAATAAAACAAGGGAAGAGATATGTCAAGATAGTTTGCGGGGGGCGACGGCGCCGACCTTCCAATTAAAAACACACCTTTTGGACACATGCTCGCTCCAACTAACGCCAAAAAAAAAAGTCGAGGACCACATCCGTTACCGTTTATCACCTTTTTTATAGAATCAGTGCACTTTTTGTGTCACTGCAAATTTAAAGATGCTACTTGGTTTGTTTAGACTTTAGAATGATTGTCAAGTCCGGAATAAGGAATATTTATCTTCCAATTTCATTAGGTTTAACATTTTACTTGCGACGAACACTTTGTTACAAACAGATGCTCATGATGGTGAAAATAGGATTTATTTGTAATGGTTTCTTTCTTTTTTTCCTTTTATATTATTGCTGAAAGCTTCATCAATTCCGGTATACTTCTAATAAAATATATGTAGATTCTAGATATTAAACCAGTATTAAGCAAGTTATGAGGTATGCTTTTTTATTGTAATTAATTTTATCTACAACAACTACAATCACACATACTACACAAAGTTACTACATTTACAGAGAAAGTAAAACAGCCAAAGCGTAAAATAAAAATTAAATCAATTTAAAAACTTACTAGTGCACTTACGGTTTTTGAACTATCATAAAAAGTATCAGAATATGGTATAATTGCAATATTAAAAAAAAAATTGTGAAATGTAAGCATATTAAAAAAAAAATAAGCATGTGAATATATGTATGTATGGTACATACCTTAGTCCGTACAAGTTTGGCGTTCTCTTTACACATCTTGGCCAAAGAGTGATACTCGCCGCGCGCTGCACACAGTATCCACTGCTTTTGCTTCGAGTCCAGTGGATCCGTCTCCTTGTGCTCCAGCTGCAAGATTGAATATATATAATGGCACATGGCATACTTATTTGATACTATATAGTCATTGAGGCTTAACTGAGAATAAATTCGGTCAATGAATAGAATGAAAAAATAAAGCCTCCATCTGATTAGAAAATGTGTTAACGAAATTTGGTCTATATTTGAAATTTTTTATTAAGACGTGTAAAACAAATGAATAATATAAAGGGAAATATAATATATAAATTATAACAAACGAACACTTTTAAACCAATTTATGGCAATTTTATTACCTTACGGGGCTTGATTAAAATTTTTGTCATGATCTTAAATGTTGTAAAACTCCTCTAGAAGATACCACTAATTTTTATATCTCCTTAGTTCGACCAGGTGCGTAAAAATGTTATTTTATTATGGTGCATTTGTAAAATATCATGAGAGGTAAAAGCAACCAGTAGTAAAATAACGTGTAAAATTAAACAAAATCTATTGATATAGGACTATGGCCGCAAGTCTATTTAAAGTGTAGGTAAGGTTTTAAGTTAATTTGATCGTGCTTATTAATTTAGGTATTTTTTTTTGGTTAGTTTCTTAGCACTAAAATTTGTAATAATTTTCAATAAGTTTTAGTTCAAATTTTGTCGTCCGCTGAAACTAAGCCAGTGTTTAGCGTCACAGGACGACAAACGTATTCGTCAAAGTTGCTTTTAAGGATAAAACGGATGAATATCAAAATTCATGCGACAGGCACGAGTCAAAGTAATCACAAGCCACTGCAGGAATATCGCGTGAAAATATTCAAACTTATAGTTTACTCAAAATATTATAACATCTAATTTAAAACAAAAATTCATAATTGTAGCGTGTGGCGATAAAATTAATTCCGTCTGTTGTGTTACTGAAAGAAAAGAACAATTTTACACGAATACTAATGTTCGCTGTTTATTTAACGCGCCAGAAACTTGTTTGAAATATTATTCTATTAGTAATTATAAAACGTATAACCGTTTGTTTTTGCCCGTGTTTACTACGTTTTTCTTCAAAATTTTGTCAGAAGGTAGTTTTTTTAAATACATCAAGAGTTAAACATATTTGATTCTACATACGAAATAGAAATATAAAAATATATGAATTTTATATTCTTATAGAGTACCTACTGTACTATGGTGACAAGTATACGAACTTCCCCTTTAATTAGGAGCTTGAACCTATGCATGAGTCTATGTAAGTACAAATTTACACAGCGTGATATTGAAAATATCTTATTCAACACTTATATCTATAAGTGTCGAATAATTTATAGTATAACTAAGTTTTATTTAGTTTAACTAAGTTTAATTTAGTTTTACAATAAAAAATAATTTCACTTACCGATGCTCTGTCCTCTTCGTCGACACTCTGTAACAAGTAACATACATGAGTAAATTGCATTGCATATTGTCTCTAATTTTAACATTCCTCGTTTAAAATAAATTATATTAACACTGATTGATTTGATAATCCACGTTCAGTCATTCAGAGAAGAATATTGTATTGAGTAGTAAATGAGGAACGGAGTGTCCTAACACTTGTCACCCTCTGCTTAATCTGCTGTAATACAGCATGAAGCTGATTTAGTAGGGTATTTTAAACAATTACAAAAACAAATTTTATCCGATAAGCATATACCTATATACAATGAAATATGAAATAAATGTATTGCGCTGAAAACAAAAGATGAGCATTATAAATAAAAACAATATTTACATACATAATAAATATCTTAAAGACACATATAAATTAATCGGAACCTAATATTTCAAAATTAATAAATGAGTACTTATATTGTGAAAATAATATTTTGAATTAATGGTCAATAAATTCGAATCCTCCCGTCTTCAGGCTTGCGTTGCGATTGAAGGAGGTAACGGAAGGTACTAAGGTTCTTATTTTGTAAATAACAAATGGAGATCCTATTTGACATGGGTTAAAGTTAAATTTTGAATAAGAATTGAACGACGTAAGCGGTTTCGGTGATGGGGGCCCGGGCGTGCGTTGCTCAGCATGGCCACTTTACCACCTGTCGTTACATATTTATGTCTACACTATTGCCCTCACTGTTAGGGACTTCAATATTGACAAGATAACATCCTTAATGTGATGTGTTTGATTTAATAAGAAGATTAAGTTTGTACGTTGCCGGTTTTTTGGGGTCCGCGATTACGACAATTAACGATTGAAGTACTAAGGTGTTTTTGTCTCAAATGATTGGCTAAAAGTGACAATTTAAAAAAATCAATACTAGCTATTGCAGCTACAGAGCTAGTATTATATTTTTTATTAATAATGAATAATCACAATATACAAGTGTATAGTAAAAGCAATTTGAGTATGCAAATAGTACGTACTTATGTGAAATTTTATGAACGTACATAAATTGAGATTGCTCCAATAAATGGTTGGAGGGTTGATTTGTAACATCGACGTAACTGTAAATCGCATTTGCTTTCTACTAACAGATACGCTCGACTCCGACTAGAACAACATCGCGGCCGTAATTAAATGCGATTATTAGTTTATCGAAGGTAAATTAACATAGGCGAATATATATGTACATATATATGTATATGGTGTTATATATACGCTTTGTAAGCTCAACTTAACCGATACAGGCTATATATTAATGTACGACTCACACTTATTAGTATTGTAATTATTTTGTTAATATTCATTTTCAACATGTATTTTAAGTCTATCTATCATTGTAGGTTTGTAAATAACATCCAATGTTACGTAGAATAAATATTTGTTGTTCGTAACTTTATAAGGTGAGAATTAGATCTGAATTGTAAATACAATGGGAGACAGAGTGTCTTAAAATTTACGATAGGAAGAAACTCGAATATTGAAAGACGCCATTGCGTCGCCTTAGGGTCCCGTCGTGCGTGCCTCACCGCAGGACGCCGCTTGTAGGCATTATGGTGGCGACGGCACGCTACGATCGATACATGTCATACCAGCCAGCGTTGCTCGTTATACGCTATATATCGATGGCATTTAATTTTCTATTTTACATATGAACACCAATTTAATATTAAAAATATATGGCAATTGCCCGAATTGATAACAATTAGTTTACCAAATATTTATGATTTACATTCATATCGACAATCATGTACGAGTATATACAGATTGATCTGATCTGGCGACAAGAGAATCCATATAACTAAATTGCAATTTTAAATTATTTGTTCTCTTATTCAACTCCCCATATCATTAAATTAATGGAGGGTCTAATCAAAACTCTTATCACTCTGTTGACGCTATGTTAAAACCAGATAAGCGAGCCATTTATACCTGTATCTTAGAAACGCTTAATTTTAACTGTTACGCGTCGAGCCAAAGTAAAAGTTTTTTTTTATTTGATGCAATATGCGATTGCATAATATATTTTACTTAAAATATATCTTTTTTGTAAATGTAAATTTCAATAACAAAAAATATATATTTTTTCGTTGTTGAAATATTTGGAAACCACAATAGATGCAATAGATTTTGGTGATGTTATAAAAACTAGCAATACACATTAGTTACTAACAAATCTAAACTGTTATAAAAACGCAACAAAAAAACCAACAAAACTTTATCAAAATCTCAGAAACAAAACTGCGGTTGCAAAAAGATAAAGAGAAAGAAAAGACTATATCACATCATCACGCGTGTCTGACGAAACATGTTTCCCGATCTGTTAGAATTCAATTGTGCTATTATCATTCAATAGAGGCTAATTTTACATCGACAAGCCTCGTTAATTGTGGCAAGTGATTCTCAGAGCCAGCCAACGGAGAACAATGAAATCGGTCATATTTTCCTGCCAGCAGACCGTGCTTATCTCCCATCATGAATAATAAAATAGTACCAGTTTGTTCGAATGACGGCGACTTGAAATGTTTTCGCCAACTTTATGGATATATGGAGTGTTAATTAATTAAATAATATATTTTATGTGGCCCTTTTTTGTTAGAAAGCTGTAGGTGTTGTACTAATAACTATTATGGTTATATTATACTACTATATAGCTTTGAGTTAAATGAGTTATCATGTGATTTGAAAAATGCAATTTTTTTTTTAATTTACAATGTAAATAGTAGTTTTTTTTGTCTTTGTCAAAATAATTATGTAAAATTATTAAATGTCACAAAAATTTAAGATAGATATGAGATATAAATCAATTTAACTTTTTTTACTTCAATTTAATCCACAGAAATTAAAACACATCCACAATGCATAAAAATTACACAAGTAAGTAGTAAGCAGATGGACTGAATATTTTAGAACAAGCTCAACTCGTAAAAACGACAAGGTATAATGATCAACTTAAAATTAAAGTGGAGATGAGTTGACTGAGGCAATAAAAAGGTAACGTATAGATAGGTAGCCACTAAAAACAAATTGAATTTCGCGTTTAACACTCACTTAGCCAGAAGCTTTAAAGCAATACGATTAAGCTAGCTACTTTAACACAATCGTTAAACCTACTGATTAGATACTGACGAACTTATCTGGAATATTAATGTTTTCGCTTTATTAGTAGACTTCGCATATCACGTCTGTGCAGTAGAATAAGATCTTTATTAAACTTTCAAAGATAATAATTAAAGGGAACCAATATTTAAAGAAAATCGGTCAAGTGCCAGTCAGACTCGCATGCCAATCGTTCTTTGCCAATTTTAGGATTGAGGGGATTATATCAATAGGAGGTATAACTTATACAAGTAAACAAACTTAAGTTTGTAGCCTGACTCTGTACAGAACATTTTCTTGTATTTATATAACAAATTTGATTATTACTTATTAGTTACTCTCCAGCCAAATATTACAAATTATAGCAACACAACCAATAATATGGTAAAAACACTTAAAACATCCACATCTACATACCAACAAACCGCAGTCGGTTGAACCTTTTTAACAGCAATCAAAACGTGCGTGAGGCACACGACAATAACGTTACAGTTCACAAGTCACGAGGCGCCGTTGAATAGGCTATGCATCATGAATAATAGCGAAATAGGCACTGTAGGTATAGTCTACCCGAGCGCAGTATTCACTTGGGACGTCAATCGTTATTATAAATTACGTTTGATTAAATTTAACACATTTGATCGAACTGGTTTAGGTAAAATTATCTGAAAATATTTTATTCTATTTTAATCTGTCTTTAGAAAACTTATGGTTATGAAGAATCTATATCATGGCTTCGTTCAGTAGTTACATACGTAATGAGTTGTAGTATCTATTTATTCATTAGTTTTTATTTCATCATTTAAATATTGGCACAGGTCGTACAAACTTAACATTGTTAACTATCAACATCGCCTAATCGCCTATGCCTACTTACGTTGTTCACTTGGTATACATTTGGTATTATACTAAAAAGTTAATATTCCAATAGTTTGACAAAAAATATGACAGACTGATTTCTGAATAGACCAAAAATAGTTGATATTAAGATGTACATCAAGAAATCACAGAGGAAGCGGCAAAAAAAAAACCAAAACGCATAACATTTAGAATTATCTCTTTATAGCAGTGAAAAAGGACAGCACTTATAAAATGTTTGTAGATTAATTTTTTGAGAGTGAAATTGAGTAGCGGATGCGAGCGTCGACAGTCTATTTCAGTTTTGATTTATGCGTTTATCCCGACCGGGTGGCAATGTGGCATATTAGTGAGAAATTGTTCAAATAATAAATTATGGACTTCCTCGTTCGGGTGTATTTATATATGCCAACTGGTGTCAATCTCGAGCTTGTAAGTGCACTAATTGTTGCGTTGATTTATTTACGGGTCTTGTCAAGCGTAATGCAACGTTAATTGTTCTCTAGTGACAATCGCGACTGATTCAATTTAGAGCAAATACGTAAATGGTATATAACGTTTTACTTATTTATCGATGTAATGTGGTTTGGTTATATTTTTTCATATTTAAAATTGTCTTTATTATGTTTACCAATATACATATTTAAGATAAAGTAAAAAAAAATAAAATTTGCGGAGTCGTTCACTTGTATACATATAGAATACAATTATACATATAGAATGAATATACAGGTGCAATGCGATCGATGGATCAACGGTTGTCTATGGGTAGAAGACCTTCACATCTATGTATATTAGCCGATTTTCATTTGACAATTAGTGATTTTTTGGAAAGTCGATTTCTTGAAAAAAATTGGCCAATACAGCCCGACTGTTGAGTCTGCTCACGGGTTACTTTTTTTTCTATATAGCTTAATATTAAGCCTTTTTTTATAATGTAATATTTAAAAAGTATCGGCGTATAAAACTTGAAAACAACATGAAAACAAAAATCATTTTTAAATAAGCTATAAGCTACACAATAAAACGCAAAAAGAAAATTATCTACAAAACCTTCAACTAAAAAATTTTATCGTAACGTTTACGTAACTAAAAAAGTAACGGATTAATATTAAAAAGTACTTGAATCTATCCGAAATATTAGTCATTCTAAATCCTACAATTTTTTTCTATAGCTACTAAAATTTATTTATAGTAATTTGTAGTTCTTAAAAAAGAAGAAAACAGTACCCGTGAAATATTTATTTCACAGTATGTGAAAATTAATATCAACCACTATCCAATTGCGTTAGTTGCGGCTTGTGCTAAGACACCTTTACAATATCTAAATACACATTGTTTGATTATAGTAGACTGGTAAAAAATGCAAACACTTATGTGAATATAGTCAATTCTCGTAAATAAGAATAACAATTTTTTTTCTGTTTCAAGATTTTAAGTACATTTTTGACATGTTGTCATTAAGTTTTGCTTTTGAAAATTTCAGAGACCATTCCATACTAATACTTGTAGTTTATAAAATAACTTCTGGACAAATATCGCCAGTAATTTTCAGTCGGTACATGAGCTCTTGAAAGTTATTGATAAAATTTAGCTATTTAAAAACGATTTTTGTTTCCATCTTATTTGCAAGATTTATATGCCAATAGTTTTAAAATACCACATTATAAAAAAGCAAACTCAAAAGTGGCCCTGAATCTGACAATTTTCTTTAAGAATTTGATTTTCTAAAAAAAAATCACAAATTCTCAAATGTCTTTCCAACCACTGAAAATCGGCTAACATACATGAGGATGAAATGGAAAGGCACTGAGGTCCTCTACCGATAGACAACCGTTGATCCGTCGATCGCATTACACCCTGTATAATCCTGGAACACCTAATATTTAACCCATTCTGTCGTAAAAATAAAATACAAAAAGATATTTCCTAGGCTATTTGTAACATATAATTTATATTTCTTTTTAAATTACCCATTTGATGACACTACTTTGCGTTTCTCCAAAGTAAGCGCAGCAAACGTGATAAAATCACACTCATTTTAACATTTTTATCTCTTCCACAGCAAGTGTGATAATATCCGTCCGTCCGTTAAAAAAAGAAACTACCTAATGAATATATTTTCTAGCATTTTATTACAAGTGTCCAATAAGTCTATTATTACAAGTTTCAAGATTATCCATTTATTACGAGGCACCCATGTATCATAATCGATACCAACATGACACCAGCATCGTGTCTCAGTTGAGATATTATATATAACTACTACTATTAATAGTACCCGTGATGAATGTTGACTATTAGGAAAAAATATGTTTTCTTTTCACAAAGTTGGCAAAATTGGAGGACGAAATCGAATCCTAACACTAGGTTCTCTATGCCTACTCCTCCAAACGGGGTGCGTGAAATTAAAAAAAAACTAAACAGTATCGTGAATACAGCCAGTAAAAGTCGTAGTTTCGTAAACAAATAAGTATTTTAACATTTTACTCAGTAATCCCTTGTATATTGATTACACTGTGGTAAACGCATAAAGCAATTGCAAAATCCATTAGCTTTCGGGGCGTACGTAATATTTGTCATTAGGACCTTTTGTTGCTCGAATTGTACCCTCGTAGGGGGTGTACCGTTGAAATTATTTATTATATAAATTTTTGTTTTCATTCAACATCTCTCTTGGGTTATTTTTTAATGTGACCTTTGGGGGTAGTATGAGTTATTTTACTGTATGGGCTAGCCTAATGTTTATGATCCTGTAAAACCTCAATTTGTCATTTTATTTTTTAATATATACATGAAATGTCATGTAGCACCATTGCTCTTAGTTTATTTTTTGATGAAAATATGTACAATATGTTTTTTTTGTTTTTGTAGATATAAATAAAAATAAAAATCAGCTTCACGCTATATCCCGCACACAGCAGGGTAGGCAGAGGGAACCTAGTGTTAAGAAAGTGGGGAACGGAGTGCCGTTCCCCACTTTCTGCCGAATTTTGGAGGCATTGCGTGTTGAGTGGCAGAACTCAACGCCGCGCTTTGCCTCGACACCAGAGCGAAGAAATGAAAATATAAATATTTCATCTCCTCGAGTGGGGATCGAACCCACAACCAGTCGGTTTTACAGGCCAGGCCAGAATATTGTTAGTTGTGGCACAGGGGCACAAGCATGCGACTGTAAACGCGACAGATTGTGGGTTCGATTCCCAGTCATGAAATAATTATTGCTTTCATTTCTACGCTCTCATATCGAGGTAAACCGCGGCGTTGAGTACCGCCACTCTACACGCAAAACCTCTAGAAGTCAGTGGGAAGTGAGGGAGTGGAAGTGTCCTAATGGGAACGGAGTGTCTTAACACTAGGTCTCCAGGTTCTCTCTGCCTACCTTGCACATAGCAAAATACCGTGAGAAGATAAAATAAATTTAAAGGTAGGTATTGGACAATATATCTATTTATATGCTATCGCGTAAACACAAAATATTAATAAACTAGCGGCCCGCCCACGGCTTCGCCCGCTTAAAGTGCATGATTATTGATCTAATAAACAGAATTGACTGACAATTATATTAACTTCTAATAATAATATGATTTTTTTACTACATTATCGTAATTTCTATTAGGACATTTGATTATTTTGAAATAAAAATATATATAAAGCTAATTATTTCTTATACGTATATTTTTTAGTAATATTACGTTCGTTTTACCTACATATGTAATGAAAGTTTCATCATACTTTTAAAACTCTGTTAAATTTGCTGATGTCACTGAATTTTTTAATTTACCCTTTCAGAAAAAGCCTCACATGTTAAATTATTGATTTGAAGGATTCATAATATTCTTTGTAAAATAACTGTAATGATTGTAAATTATTTGTTGCTATACAGTTTTTAAATTATTTACATATATTATTAAATAAATGTACAATTTGTAAAAAAATTTAGTTATTACAAAGTACACGTAAAAATAATGTTTTTAGACATTTTTATATAGATTTATTTCAAACAAACAAACTACTATGTAATTACTTAATATTTCTTTGAAGATCAAATCGGCCTTTATCTGTTGAATTAATTACGACTAAAACTTAACTGTTGTGATTTATGAACGTAACCTTCTCTAACAATTCAATTTTGTTTACTTTACTTTATTGTTTGTACTCTGAACGATAGTGCTTCAAAAATATATATTTTTATCAACAGTCATATAACCCAGACGATTCGAATGTCATTCTTTAGGCGGGAATCTTACCAGCGCGATTGCTATATAATATTCGCAGGCAAACTAATGCCTTCAGTTCATTCAAATGACGATAACTTTTTTTAATGAACCGATTTTGATGAACTTTAGGACTTAACTTGAGTTAAAACAAAGCAATTGGTGAATTTTCAAGTAAATCGCTTCAGTATTTTTAGAGAAAAATGCGGACAAAAAACTATAGACAGACAGACAGACAGACAAGAAATTCAAAAAAAATATTTTTGTTTTCTATTATTCTTTTTAAGCATCCCTCTATCCATTTCAGTCAAAATTACTAAATGTACAGACAAAATATTTTTACTGTGTTATTATATATAGAGATAGAGATAAATGGTTTATATATTCCATAATAAATTTATTTTTTAATTTTTCATAAAAAAAATTATAAATTAATTTTTTAAAGTTTCATATTCCAAAAGTAAAACATGAAAAGCATATCACTTTATTGTCCGCCTGTTTATCTGTTCGTCAAAATCATTTTTCTAAGGTCGTGTGGATGTATCAAGCTGTATTTAATATAAAATTTTCAAAAGTTCCCGTACATATAACCTGATGACAAACAGTTTGTATATTTTTTCACCTGCATATTGCATATGGATACCAACCGGAGCACTCTTTTCTTTGGGAAGGTTAATTACAATACATGCTGGGCATATCGCATCCTTTTATTTTGGACATTTCCTTTAAAAATTCCAAACGTTTTTTAGTCCTTTTAAGAAAAGACTTTGATAAGAGATTCGTTGTAACCAAAGTTTCCTCGAAAGCCAATTTGTATTAAGACCTATTCAAGATTTTATTTTTTTACTGTTAGAATTTAAAATAAAACCAGTTAGTGATAGAGCGTTTACATCTGCAAATGGTATAAGAGTCAGAGAGGCAAGTTATCAACGATTTAGCAACTACCCCCTATAATTCGCCTGCCTTGATGCGAGTTTGCCGCATGAAAGATATATAATCTAACAACATTAATATTTATAGTCTTTTGTCTAATAAAATATTTTGATATTTTGTTTGATATATATTTTTTGGAATATGAATTTACAACTACAAAAGAAATAAATACGATAAAAAAAAGGTCTGATTTTTGGAATATGAAATAAATGGCAAATAGAGAGGAATGAAGTCAGTGTCAGTGCCACTAACACTGTATGGATAGAGTAGTGACTAATGTGACACTCAGCATCGATATAAATAATAACAAATTGTTTAATTTTATATTTTACATTAACTACAATTTAATGAGGCCAGTCGTGGCGCAGCGGCACAAAGTGTGACTGTAAACCGACTGGTTGTGGGTTCGATCCCCACTCGAGGAGATGAAATATTTATTTAAATTTATGTTTTCCATTTTCTTCGCTCTGGTGTCGAGGTTAAGCGCGGCGTTGAGTTCTGCCACTCAACACGCAATGCCTCCAGAATTCGGCAGAAAGTGGGGAACGGAGTGTCTAAAAAAAAAAACACTAGGTTCCCTCTGCCTACCCTGCTGTGTGCGGGATACAGCGTGAAGCTGATTTATTTATTTTTTTACAATTTAATTTTATTAACCACTAAATTTTTATAAATAACATAAAACAAATTAATAAAATATATTCTTACGTAAACATTGTGTAAGATTCTGTTTTACATTTTTATTATGACCTTTACCTAGAATGTAATAATTAAAACTGTTCATTTTTGATAACTCGAACTTCCGGGGTGTCGGGGCACTTATCGATTTGGCTCAACCGGTATCCGATCACTAAAAATGAATCGATAATGATCAAATTCACGTCATTTCCACCGCCGAAGGGTTATGACAAAGGTTTTACAATTCAATTAGCGCCAGGTGTCGACTGGGCAACGCTTACGAACTGCGCAACATTTTATTATTCAAAAGAGTTTTATGAGACGAGATAAGGGCATTCATAGTTTTATTTTAATAATTTAGTTGCCCTTTCCAATTGTTTATTTGGAATATTTAATATTTATAAGGGTACCACTAACGATTCGTTTATAGACGGCGAATGTGAATCGTGTCAACGTGTACAAATTATTATGTAGCTTATAATAAATGCACTATCCACGTAATTATAGATTACACGCAGGTCAATACACAAGTTTATTTTAAAATACCTGCAAGCGGCTGAGCAAAAATATTGAGAATGGCTTGAAAATAGTGCATATTAAAATAATGGGTACGCTTTTATTATTATCAAAATTAGTTTAATTAAGAATCGTGTGAGGAGGAATTATGCGGTAGTTTGTTTGTGCGCGGTTATCTTGAGAACTAGTCTGTTTATTATTTAGTACGCAATACAAAAGTATTATTTTTTATCGCGTTCATAGAATTAGGGATTACTCTATCGAAATCTCATTAGTTGTAGGTGTAAATAATCAAAATTTATTGTATTCTATGGATACGCAGGTGTATTCGGCATGGATACATCCTCGGATCTTAAATTACATCAAATCTTTAACATTGACACAAAAACCAAAAGAAATATGTTCACGTGGCAGACAAAACACTATTTAACATAGGTAAGGTCAATTACCATAACAAAGAATATTCAAGTGAATAGTCAAATCTTAGGATTTAGTAGCCGAATGGCAAGAAATTGAATCTATATATTCAACTCGTCTGCCTATATGTATAACACAGTGTTATAGCCACTTTATTCGGAAGCTCTTAGAAATCCACAGATAAGCTGGCGTTATTTTTTTTTATTAAATTGTGCGGGGTCTATAGACGACTTTAAAATGGACATTTATTTGTCTAAAACCATTTTGTCTCAAAGTCTACAGTTTGAGACAAAATGGTAACACATTCAATTTGGTAAAATTCGTGTCCCGTTTTTCAGAAATAATTTTTAAAACTGCTATGTATGCAAGAAGTATGTAATATTATTTCATTCATTTCACTTCATACCTTCCCAACATATTTAAATATATATACATATATATTTAAAAGTTACAATATAATATAATAATCTATAGAATATGGAATAGAAAACCCTAAAACCATCAACTTTCATTTACCTTTATTACATACAAAGAATCCCAAAACTAACAAAGTTTATCGCGACGATGTCACTTATCACATAGTTAGAGTTTAAATTGTTTAACTACAGCCGGCCAACAGGTGTCTCGACCCTTCGTTGAGGTCCGAAATTTATATAATTACTACTCAACTTGGGTAATAATTAGGTAAGTAAATAGTAAGTAACAAGGGGCCCAATTAAAATGGCGATTAGAAACATCTTGACTTTTAGAAAGGGTTATTAGTAGGTTTCAAAAGTATTTATTATTTTTGAATTAAAAAGTTTTTTTTTATGGGGAATTAGGGTAATTTTAACGTTTTTTAAGTTTATATATAATTTAATTTTGTTGATAATATTTACAGGTTTGGAATTCCAATTCGATCACATTAAAATCTTTAAACGCATCAAAAACGTAAAATCTATTACTAGTACTATTCCGCAGTCCGTCACGTCCACGTCTGCCAGGTTGTATTTCATGAACCGTGATAGATAGTCACAGTTGGTATTTTCATATGATGTATATCTATATACAGTTTCACGCTGTATCAAGAGGCAAAAGGAGTCAATCTAGTGTTAAGGCACTCCACCTCTCGCTTTCCGTCAAATTCTGGAGGCATTGCGTGGTGCGTGGCAGAACTCAAGGCCGCGCTTTTACCTTGACACTAGTCGAGGTCGTCTAGAGTCGAGTGGGAATCAAACCCACAATCTGTCGCATTTTTCAGTCCCACGCTTGTGCCACCAAGTGACGACGGGTCTATGTATTTCTACAACAAATATTACAAAACAGGGTAAAATAAGTATTTAAATATATATAGGAACCCCATATATAAACTTATATAGATCGCGAGTCCAACTAACACTTGGCCTGTTTTTTAAACATCAAAATCGTCCTTTTTCTTATGAATTTCTGTTTTAAATCACAAACTTACATAATATTATAAAATTTATTAAATATTTTCAGTTAAAATTTCAAGTAAAAAAGTGAAAAGTATACTTTTGGTAAAAATGGTGAAATGTTAGCAGTACTGAATATATTTTCTGAACTAAAGTTGGATATTGCTTAGAAAATAAAATATTTGATTATTTCGGTAAATTTTATGTTAAAATTTACATTACAAAATATAACAGAAGAATAATGTACCAAAATATAATAGAATATCTTAAAACTCAACAATACAGTATTTTTTTGCCAGGATGCAGAAATAAAATTAATTTATTACTCCAAATGTCAATATAAACCCCATGTCACAACAATATGTTTATAGTCAGACACTGTCCTACTGAGCTCTGATGACCTAATGTTAATAAAAGGATAGCATATTTATAAAAGAAAAGAAAACCTTATTGAGTGGTTATAAGTATCACCAAAAATATTTTTTATCAATGTAACTTTTTTGAAATAAAAAATATATTAAGTTTAATAAGTGATATTTTTTATTTCACACTAATATTTTTTTTCTTTTTTTTTTATGGGAAAGGACAAGGCAAACGGCGGGTCACCTGATGGTAAGTGATTGCCGCCGCCCACGGCCCTGCGCAACACCAGAGGAGCTACAGGTGCGTTGCCGGCCTTTAAGGTGGAGATAGACGCGCTTTTTGAAGGTACCCATGTCATATCGACCTGGAAACACTGTCGCGGGTAGGCCATTCCACAGTTCCGTGGCGCGTGGAAGGAAGTTCCTACGAAACCGCACAGTAGTGGATTGCCACGTATCCAGGTGGTGTGGATGATATTGTAGCCTATGACGTACCGTGCGGTTAGAAAATTCGGCGGCAGGTAACAGGTCAAACAGTTCTTCAGAACACTCCCCATGGTAATTGCGATAGGAGACGTCTCTACGCAAAGCCAAAGTATCAAGCCTTTCACAGATCATTGGGTCCCCAATGACTCGAATGGCTCTACGTTGTATGCGATCAAATGGTTCAAGTTCTCTATGCTTCATAATATTATGTATCTAACAAAAGTATAATATGAACTTTGAATTAAACAAGAATATTGTTTATTTTTAGATATATTAGACATCATCAAATTTCATACTAATTATTGTATAAAATATTTACCATTTTTAATTTACCTATAGTTTAAAACATGAAAAATACAAATGATACATAATAATTTATTTTTTTTGTTTTTCTTCATGCTGTATCTTCATGTTAAAACATTCTGTTTCCCAACTATCTCCCAATTTTTGAGATATTATATGTTATGTAGCAGAATTTAATATTTTTTCTTGTTATCCGAGCAGGGAAATGAAAATAATTCATTCCTCTGAGTGGTGAATTAATACCTACATTTTTTAAATAGATACTTCTATTTTAAAAAAAATATAAATGTATATTTAAAGAATATATAGATAGAATGCAACAACATACTTATTGAAACTAACTAAAATTACTTTGCTAAATAGGATATACAGTGTGAGGATATCAGAGCAGAGGACATGGGACTTTCAATCCAAGTGTAGGTTTTATGCCAATAACAAATTTGATGTCATTCTACTATTGTTGCCTCCAAAGTAAAATTTAGAAATGCATGAATTGTTCTGAAGCCGAGATCTCTTAGCTCAAGCTGTACAGCTGCATTCTACAAGAGACGCTGTAATACCTCTTGAATCTACTTCTACCGTGTACAAAGTATATGGTGTTTACTTACCGAGGAATTAAAGCTGAGTTTTTGTGACTTGATAACATCACTTTCTGATGCCATTCTATTGAACATTTGCTTTCTTTCTTTGACTGAAATTTTTTGTTCATTTTCACTTAACATACTTTCACTTCTTGATGATATCAAAGTTTCATTAGGTTCTGGTTCTGGTTGGTTAGGGATTGATGTACGGTGTCCTAAGTTTAAATTAGGTATACTTGATCTCTTTTCAGCAAACATCTTTTCAGTTGATTTTCTTCTTGGATGAACTTTAGGTGGTGTTTCTTCACTAAGAGTTAAACTTTCTTTACTTTCACTCAGGGGAAGATCTATTGGAGATTTTGGCGAAGGACTGACAGGTAGGCTGTTTGGTGTAGAATCTTGAATGATACTCGAAATAATATTGAAATCTTGATTTAACTGCAGTGGAGGTGGAGGTCGATATGGTGGTTGAGAGATAGCTTCAGGTTCTACAATATTTTCGGGCAAACTTGGCTCGGCCACTTTATTTTCTGTACTTTCATTCTCTTTTTCAGTGGTATTCATATATTTCTTTTTTAAAATTAACCATTTTTCATTATTTTGGTTTTTAATAATAGCCAATGCATTAACATGCTTTTTGAATGTATTTCTTGCTTCATCTAAAAAGTTTTCAGTGATTTCATATCAAGGCTTAGAAGAGAGTTGTAAATATCCAACCTTGGATATTTACAACTCTCTTATATGATATACTTTATTTCTATTAAAATAAGTATGATATTTGAATAACCTCTATGAAAGTTAAAGGAATGATAATAATACAAAGTTACTTACCTCTCATATCGGGGTTCATTAAAAATATTTTGAAATGTTTAACTAATTCATAGTTAGTGACTTTGCCATTATGGGCCAACATAAATTTAAGTATTTCATCAAAACTCAATTCAGCCGGAGGAGACATTTTTAGTTCACATGAATCACAGTAAACGATATAAAAACTTTGTCAGAGAAACTGTAAACGTCAAAACAACGCATTCGTAAACTAAGAGCGTTCCGTTCCACGTAATGATAGCACGAAACTTAATACATATTGTCTATAAATGTTCTGTTAAATAAATTATTAGATTCAAATGAAGTAAAATTTTATAATAATTTGAATATAAGTGTAATATTTTATAAAAATAAATTGCTAAATAGATGTAGTGTTTTCCAAACATTATGCCATTTGGACTTATGATTTAAGTATTTCTAGTGAAAAACGGAACATTTTTACTTTAGCAATGTTTTGTAGAGTTAAAAATCACGTGCATAGGTAATATCTATATTATATCTATAAAAGATTTAAAAAAAGAATATAATCGTTTTTTTTTTTATATTTTAACATTTCATTAAAATAAAGACAATTTAGGTAACTGACACCGTTTTTAAGTCTTTATTTAATGGAATACTCTATATTTTTAATAAACCTATGTAACTGTTCTACTTATAATTATTATTAACCACAATACAAAATTCAAAGTTAAGGACCAATATTAATTAATCCGAGTTTCGCCAAAGTCATGTCTCTCTCTTCAATAATATTTACTCAAAAAAGATTTTTATATTGTATAATTTGAGCTTTTCGTAGGTTTAGGCACCTATAGTTTTATGACTATAATATATTCGGCAGCGTGCAGGTGGTGCCGTGAGCATGTGTAGATACGTCTTATGAGTATGAATCATATTTCTACAATTAAGTATTTGCTTAAAAATTTGCTCGGTCTGTCAGTATTGATCATTTTTCTAGTAATTTTTCCCTTAAACTGAGACTGTAGTCGCTTAAACAGTCAACGGGATGCCTTATTTCTCAAAAAATATAATAACCATTTTTCGTTCTATATAGATATAGGTACAATAAGAATATCAGGCATATCAATACCACGTGTGCGGAGTTGAAACTCGAAAATGCTAATTCCTGGTAGCTGAGGACATGAGCACGAAGTGTCGTGACATAACGTCTTCGATGTAGTCACGTTGGTTTTCACACGATATTCAGATTTTTGGTAGCTAATTGATATTTTGATCGTGAATTTTTAAAAGACCATTATTTAATGTTCTTTTTTAAGATGGATTTTAATTCATAATGGGAATAATTATAACATGGTTCTAGGCAAGTTATTTTCTATTTTTATTTAATTGCTATATAATACATATTTATATTTAATCTGAGAATTATTGAAGCTAAAGTTATCTAGCTTCGTCGTGTCTGATTTAAGTTTTAACAGTGAGCTTCTATTTACTTACATGAAAAAAAGGGGTGAGTTAGTGGGAATGTACAAGTACGTATTTACGAAAGAAATTGTAAACTAAAAAAAAATATGTGAAATTGCTTTTTAATATAATATTATAAGTTACTATTGGTATTAAGTATAACATGAATATGACCCTTATAACAATTTTGATTGATAATAGCCATAAAATTATAACAGAGATAGAAAATTGATTAGACTTTGTTTTTGAATATGAATTTTATATCGAAGTTTGTATCGTAATCTTAAATTTCGTGATGCAATCATATTTTACTACTAAGGTGTTATTTACCTACTAAGAAATTGAGAGATTTTGAATAGAGATTGAGTATTTTATTTAGAGTAATAATACACTATTAGGTACAAAAAATATGCAAAAAAAACGAAAACCTGAAGGTGTCCCTGATATATTGAATTTTATTTTCTGTATGTTAAAAAAAACATTAATGATTTTACCAAAATTGGTGGTTTTCATAGTATAAATACCAGGAATAGGCTTAAACTTAGTGCACCTGTAACTCAGTTGCATCGAATGCGCAATTCTTTTATGGAACAATGTGTACGCTTTTACAATAGGATCCTAGAAAACGTCAGAGAATTTTCTATATCGCGGTTTAAAAAAAAGTTATTATTTAAAGGTTATTATTAAATTAATGATTTTATAAATGATAACACGCCTTGGGAACGAAATGCTCGCTCCAGTCTGTTTCAAAGGTATCATTGCCATAAATAATTAAATATGTATTTGTATAAAATTGATTTAAAAAAATAATAATAATACAAAACTTGGTGCATCAAAACATACAAGGGATGTTAAATAAAGACATAGAAATTGTGTTATTCTGTATTATTATATATACAAATACAAAACAAAAACTAATTAAGAACAAAGCGAAATCGAACGATTTCAATACCAAAAAAGTCGCATTTACTCGCAATTACATAGTTTCATAGGATATAAGATAAAAAAATATACTTTTTCTTTAACCTCACGCTGTTTCCTACACACAGCAGGGTAGACAGAGGGAACCTGGAGTTGAGACAGTCCGTTACCCATTTTCCGCCGACATTCTAGAGACATTCAAATTTAATGTTTTCAAATATGAATATAAATTTAAATAAGTATTTCATTTCCTCGAGTAGGGATTGACCCACAAAATTTAAAGTGTTAACTAAAGTCACAATGGGATGGTTGTGGATTTGATGCCCATTCAAAAAAATGATTATTTTGATGTCTGATTTCAGTTCTGGAAGTATTTTGAATTTGGGTGGAAAGCGCGAAATAAAGAGTTTTAACATTAAACCACACCTACAGAATTGTATGCGAGATACAGTTTAAGTATATAAAAGCTTAAAAAAGTCGAAACTTGTGTGATTAAATTAATATTATTTCTAATAAATAATACATATTACTAAGTATTTAAAGATAAAATCTAAATTATTTGTCCTGTCGTACAATACACAAAATAATATATTCACATGTAATTAATTAGATTGTCCACATTTATCTTACAATAAAACCACCGATCCGCCCCAGCTATGTTCTTTATTTGATTAAGGCATTCGATTGAGTTCGCTACCCCTTCCCGCGCGGGTTACACCGCAGCTAATGTTAGCGGAGTCATTTCTACACGCAATAAACACGTTTTTTTTATATAGCTTTTCACTCTTTTTCCCTTTAACCCCAAAAATTTATGACAATTATTTTATGATATTGGTATTATCGAACATATATCCTCTATTCAAAATATTTTAAAAATACTTGTATAATTTAATTTAAAAATTATTTCGTAAACTACTTTCACCATAAGATAAAGATAGAGAAAAAGGAAGAAATAAAATATATATTATAAAATTTCTTTTCATATTTCACTTTATACAAAAAAATGTTTTATGATTGTAAAGGCTAATCTTGATTTTTTTACAGGTTACTATCCAAGTGATAATGAGGACATCTCCTTATCAAAAACTATACTGAACCTGATTTTTCTTAATACTTATGTTTACAATATATTTATTTATAACGGTCAGGATGTGAAAAGTCAATAAGTAGGTATTTACCAAATTACAAGCGCAGAAGATATTTAGCTGTAGTATTGTAAGATAAAGTTGTTTCACTGCTGGAGGAAGAAGGAAGAGACTTTAAGTAAAAATGCCAAAAATAGCTTGTGGTTTTGGCTTTTAGGATTTGTTCAGTGAAATCGGTACATTGATAAAAGTAAATTGAAATATGTGGATTCAAGGTAGTTTTAATCGACAATAAAATAATTGTAAAGAAAAGAATAAAATGTTATTGTATTAGATATAAGTACATATATGCTGTATTTCATTAAGGAGAATTCCTTTAATTTTTTTTTATCTTTCAATCGGCGGATGATGTGTGAATATTTTAAGTTTTGAAATATTATATTATAGATAGATACTATAAAAAAAAATAGCTTCACGCTATATCCCGCACACAGCGGGGTAGGCAGAGGGAACCTAGATATAGATACTATATTGTAGAATAAACTGAAAATACCACTTGACCGGGTTTATAAGCTGGTGTAGCTAAAGAAATTTATTTCTTAAATTTATTGCTTTAAATATTTAGCAAAATATTTTATATTGCGCAGACCTTATGGAAGTTAGCTGACAATAACCTTTTAAATTTCTTCCTTTTACTGTTGTGTTTGTGTTTAGTTCACATTCGTCACACGATGTAAGATCGTAAAACTTAATAAGCCAAAATAGCAGAGATATTTTTTTGAGAAAACTTTGAGTTCGACAGTGCAATTGTTTTATGGGATGTACGAGATGTTGAACTACTTGTTGCAAATAAGTCGTCGATTTCATATTAAAACTAGGAAAAAAGAGGCAGAAAACTTCTTTCTGTAACGGTTGACGTATACGACAGTTCTTATTACTTGGATACATTTGTCGTGTACTGCATTACAAAAATAAACATCACAAAACACTAAGGATATATGATCAGGTTACTAATGGGAAAAAAATCAGGAATAAGCTTGAATAGAGCAGAGCAGAGCTGATTGAAGCGAACTGTCAACTGTCACTTGACAAAATGGCGCCAAATTCAAATTCTTCCTACTTCCTAGTCACCCTTTATTTGGTAGATTAATTATATTGTTACAAGTTAATATTTTTTGTAGATGTAGGTTATATATAAATTAAAAAAGATGCGAAACTAGACTTAAGAAATATATTAGGTACCTATTATATAGTAAAATAGTTGTCTTGGCTAGACAATTGACGACAGGCCATTGAAGTCATGATTGATAGAAATATATATATCATTGAATTATCTCACTCCCAATTTTAAGTCCGTTATTTTTGACCCACAAGATTTCTATCGCCACTTCCCTAAACTTTCAGGTTAGCAACTTACTAGTAACGGAGTGGAACAAGAATCAAGCATTTAACTTTTAATTGGCAGCTTGTAAAGCTCCAAACTAGGCGTTTAACTATATCATGCGCTTCGGCTTATTATGAACTTAAATAAGGTGTTGTTTATTGTAGGTGCCTGTGATGTGTTTGAAAGTAACGAAGCATGTAGGTACAGCTCAAATTCGTATAACGATATGTTCTCATCAAATTATTATTACCACAGTTATATTGCTATTTTAGTTATTTTTTTGTAATCTAGAGTTAATAAAAAATATTTTGTTAATTTACTTTAAGTAAAATGTACAGGTAGTAAAGGTTTAGGAGAAAACTATTAACTATTATTTAGAAGATACAGTCATATATATTTTTGCGGATTGTACCTCCATAATTTCGAAAAGATATTTGTTAATTTTATAATTAGAAACGTATAACAAACAAAGAAATTGTGTTTAAGAATTGGTTAGTAGATTGTTTTATTTTGTAAAACATCATAAGTTTTCCATCAGACCGCGACTTATGGCTTTCATTGCTGTAAGCATAGCTTACATAGAAACGTATTTGCTTACTCTTATAAGATCACTTTGTTGTCCGTCCGTTTGTCTGTCTGTCTGTCAAGAGCCTTTATCTCGCAAAAAACGCGTATTTCGGCACTAACCGAACATATTGGGAATAAAAATTAATAGAGTACTTCCGGTGGACCTAGAACTTAGAAATTTAGCATCAAGCATCTACAGGTAGTACTAGTTCGGGAAAAGATCTGAAACCTATACATTTGTGATTAAGCCCTAAAAAATAATTGCCTTAAATGGGAGGCAAAAAATTATTATTAAATCCGCTAGTTCAAGTGAATATTAGATGAAAAGAAAACTTTCTGGGTGAGCTGAGCTTGAGTTTCATAAAAGGTTCGAGATCTCCAATTTATGTACGGAACCCTCGGTGGGCAAGACCCACACGTGCTTCATATCTAACTTACTATCTCCGAAAATTGTTAATCATTGATCTTAAATCACTTTTTTTACATGGGATCGATGGAGGCTATTGATATATTATTTGTAATAGTTTTTAAAAAAATCAGCTCCATAGCTAATTTGACTGGTCTAATAGTATTTTCCATATTTAAAAAACATTGTTCATATATTCTTTTTGTTTCATAATTAAGATGTAAGTAAAAACCCTTGATAATTATTAAGCGTTTCACAATTTATAAGGGAAGGATTAAATCTATTTACTTTAATATATTATAATAATAAATTTAAAATATATTACCTAACCAAATAACATGATACTAAGTTAGAAATAAAATAATTTACCTTAGTACCTAATAATCAAATAAAAATACTAATGTAGAAGACCTTTAATAAATTGTAATTTTCTTGCAAAATAAAATATATATAAATATAATTTATAAAAAATATATACTTAAAACAATTCAAAGTTTAATCATATATAATTAAACAGCAATCACTATCGAAAATTAAAATAAAAAAAAAACTTACGATAAAAGTTTTTCCGGAAAATCCAAAAATATTTGAACATGGTCGAAGATCATGTCAGCAACGCCATTGTGGGAAAGCCGCCCAATGGGGGCGTGAATGTGAGAGGGACGGCGAGATGCCCTCCCCGGTGGTGCGAGAGGGACACACGCGAGGCGGCAACACGGAGGGCGTAGATCGCTCACTGCTGTTCCGGTCGCGTTAACGTGCGGCCGGGAACCCGCGACCGTCTATCCTCTCACCACTTTTCCTCGATAACGTTTTGGCGCGAATGTGATAATGTGTAAACTTTTGCTGTGACATGAGTTACAACATGATGGATGATTGGGAGCGCCACGTAACTCCCTTGTTGCAAGACATGTGCCCCAATGAAGAAACCCACGATGACTTCTTTAATCAACAAGACGTAAGTCATATAACATACCACCATACATGTTATTGCTGTCAATTTACTCAATTTTTTTTCAAAGAAACTCCAGATCTTTATGTTTTGATATATATAAAGTTCATAATAAAATACAAGAGTGGGCTAATGTGCTAAATTTAACCACACAATCTCTTTAACCGTGTCGCAACGCGGTAAAAGTAAAGTATTTATCTACGAGGTATAACAAGCTTTGTCTATCTATAGATTACAGTGACATGATATTGGTAGACTGAAACTACGGATAGTGGACTTGATTTTGTGTTAGTTAAATTGTTCGGGAACTAAATTGGATCCTGTAATAGAAGTTCTGGAGCTCTACACGTTTATGTAGTTATGTTTTTGTGATATAATTAAATTATCAACTTGTTTTAAAGCCAAGGATATCGTCATAATCAAATTAAAATTTTATGAGCCTCTTATTGCGATGATTTAATTTCTATTTCAAATGTAAATATTATGATTTAGTATTACTTAAATAAAAAAAATATAATAAATAATTAACAAATAATACAAAACATCTTTCAATGAAATGTATATGTTTTATAAATTATATAAACTGTAGTACTAATTTGGTATAATAATATCGTATGTGAAAATTATTTTTTTACAAAAAAAAAATCTGATCTCATGGGACCAGTAAGAATCATTTTTATCTGTATATATTTTTTATGTTTAATATTATTATTTAGTATGTCATATGATTTAAATAATTTGTTAAATTTTTGCATAACAATTTAAAGGCTTGTACCTAATTAGTAAATCCACATTTGCCTAATGAAACAATAAAAAAAAAGTAATAAAAACCTCCACAATAAAATAAAACTCCAGGCTTAAATATCACGATTATATTTCTTATTGGATATAACCTCAAATTGTCTTTGTAATTAAGTGTATCTCAGAAATTTATTTGAGTTTTTTTTTACAACAAAACCAAATAAGGTTTAAATCTGGGAGAGAAACAACTGAATAAAGAAAATAAATAAAAAACCTTTAAACGTCCTAAGTATGACTTATGTGCGCCCAAGCTAATGTCAAAACGGTACAAGTAATAGATAGGAAAATATATATAGTTTATCCCTTTGTTCGAATAATTTATGAAAATAAAAATAACTAGATCGATCATTTTTACAACAGCCCAATAGCGGCAATCGAGGAACCCGGAAGGGCTGCACGACGTATTGATACAGGCTGATTTACCCATTAAACCAAATCTGGATCTGTAATTAAATCTAGATTTATAATTTTATATATCTTATAAACTGGCTAAATAATAAGTTTTAAATTTTTGTCTACGTTAAAAGATAATGATTATAAAATTACATATAATACTCTATCTATTACTGATATCCTCGTAGACAAAGTTGTGAAGAGCAGATACTATTAACAAGAACAGTAAGTGGGATGGAAACTGTTTGAACAAAAGCTGCAGTTAGTTCTGTAGTTAGTTCCAAATGATCAATGCACATTTTAATGTTTTTTCAAACTTACAACTTCATTTATAATTCATTAAATATGATATAAATGCATGCCAAAGCGCGGCGTTAAGTTCCGTCACTCAACACGCAATACTAAAACAAAAAAAGTGGGGAAAAAGTGGGTGTGGGTGTATCTTAACACTAGGTTCCCAGGTTCCGTCTGCCTACACTGCTATCTGCAGGTTACAGAGTGCTAAAAAAATTTATAAATGCATACGAATGATATAAATGCATATGGGTAATTGATTCTTCTCCGGAAATGCTACACATATAACACATTAGACTGATTAAGTAAATATCACAAAGTATTGAATCAATTTAATCTTCATAGTGATGTGAAGAGAGATAGATACCTACTTGTTGACATAGCTGAAGCTTAGGCCCCTTTTGATATACTACATTTCAATTATAAAGCTTTTGATATAACTATACTGCATGTTCATGTTTTTTATATGAAGGAACCTGGGAACATAGTGCCATTTTAGGCCGAATTTCAGAGGCGTTACCAGACTCGTTACCAGAGAGAGATGAAAATATTTCATTTTCTGGAGTGGGAATCAAACCCACTGTCGCGCTTACAGTCGCACGATTGCGCCCCTGCATCACGGTGACCTCATGTTCATATGCTTTATTAAAAAATAAAGCTGTATGACCTACACTAACGTCTTTAAAATAATAAAAAATGATGTTATTAATTAATATTTTTATGGTTACTTCGTTATGTAAAAATATATTATAAACGAGTACAATACCAATATGAAAGGAGAATATATTAAAATATATTACTGTAGAGTAACAAGCATTGACTTTTTAATTCGAAGTTTTAAAATTAATCAATTATTTAATTTTATAAAAATCTTTAACCCTTATTTTGGCCTCATTAGTAGTACTCACCTTTAGCAAATGGATTTTTTATGATTTCTCAAACCTCTTATCAGTGGAAACGACTGCCTTTTTTGCGTAAAACTGGCATAAAATAAAAAAAAACTTTAATAAAAAGGATATATAAAATTAAAAACGAGTAAAAAGAAATCTTGAATTTCTTGTGATTTTAATTAAAAAAATATTAATAGTCATGTAATGAGATTGAATTCAATAGAGAGGTCTTAATATAAGTTTTCCCAATTTACAATGTCCTTTCTAATATTATATAGATGCCTTATTTTTTTGTTGTGTCTTTTATTCTACTTCGTTCACTAAATTATTCAAACCAGTTTTTCTAACTCAAAGTAAATAAATAAATAATAAAAAATAAAATAAAGTTAAAAAATAAATTTCATATTAGAAAATTATATATATATTTAAAAATATGTATAAACTCTATATTAATTTGTTAAATTTATCCAATTTTCATCCACTTTATTCGAGAATACACTAAGTTATATAACAGCTTGTAGACTGACCAACAACACCAGCGATTTATCCAAGCCTGGCTATGGCATGGTGCCCATACAGTTGTGTGTTATGGCTTAATTGCTGAGGCTTGTGAAGACTCATGATCTTTACTTGGCTGTGTTTTGGAGTAAACTTGGCAGGCAATCTTCGCCCTCCAATATATCAGACTGATAAAATACAAAAAAATATTTTTAATAGAATTTTATATCCTATAAATATTTTATTTAAATAAGAAGAATTTTATGATTTTCTCAAAAAAAAAATCTCCTAATGTTGCTTGCTTAATCTCTTTTTGCTCGTGTATTTTCAGCTCCATGTCTTTCTTTTTTACACCTGTATAATATATTAATTTGCTTAACATATTTATTATATCTTTACAATTTTAATATCATACCTTTATTAAATTGCCCTTATCAGTGTAACAACCTAAAGATAACTATTAAACACTTGTTTTTTTTTTCTGATTTAAAACACTACCATCATGCATAATAAGAATACACAGAAAGTTCAAAATCTATATTTTTCCTAATATTCATTATATTTTCATACGTTTTGAGTAAAAGTAAAACAAAATTCAGTTTTGTTAGCAAAGTCAGGATGTATAAGTTGTGCTTGTTTAATAGTCCCGTCCTTAATGATTCTTTTTAATCCATGGCAACTAGTATAAAAATAGTATTTTTAAGTGTCCGTTTTGAAACTGATGTATAGAAAGATAAGCTTACCCCAAGCGTGCGATGTGTTTACGCTAATATGAATCTTACTCCATTGAAATACGGACATCAATTTAACAAACATTAGATATACATAATTATAGAATGTACCATGTCATTTTAGACTTTGTAAATAATAGGCTCTGACATGACATATATGTGAGTCCTAATTTAAAATAAATCGTCATTGTGGTACATTAAGTGATATAGTTATGAAAGTTGTATAGTGGTGCGACGTTAGTGTGATGGATTTGTATCATGGATTTTGTGAATAGAGCCAAGACTAAGTTCTAAGGTTGATATTTACTTCCTTAAACAGGCATATTTTATAAACATATTATTGATTTTTTGTATTTAAGTGCTTTGCAAAGGTACCATGATTCATCAATGACCGTCAACATGCTTTCCTCCATAGTCACTCTACCAGGGATGTATCTGCTTTACCAAATCCACCATATTGTAAAGCAATGGATTGAGCCTGGTAGTTGGTCTGGATATGGCAAAGACCTTCGTGCCGAAGGGATTGAGTCAAGGGTGGGACGCTCCTTGCAAATTTCCAGATTTCGGGAGCACAGATCTTTTTCGGGAAAACGTTGACCATTGCCGAAATAAATTTGCCTCCGTTAATGAAGCATCACTTAGGAACGTTTCTTTATTTCTTTATGGGGTGTAACAAATTTGGCTAGAGAACGTATCAGCATATTGAACTTTAATTTTTTAAGTGACTCGCTTCTTCCTAGATTATGACGATAATCTAGGAAGAAGAGCCAAGTTGGCAGAGAGAGATAGTACCTATTTTACGCCACTATATAGATTATATAGAGCCCAGGTTCGGCCTCATATTTATTATTGTTCTTATCTCTGGGCTAGTATGCCCCAATATCAGCTTGCATCATTTGATCACATACAATATAGAGTCGCTCGCAGCATTAAGGACTTAACAATCTGTGAAAGCTGTGCGTTTTCTACTGCATTTATCACGGAGAGGTGATCTGTGTGACTGTTTGCTTACCGTGAGGAGAGGCGTGCGCTAGTTTGTATTGCCTTTTCCATATCAAAAATTTTTCAACATCTACTTTGAATCAAACCAACATCATATAGATTACCATTAGGAGAAAACCTATGACTTTGTACATCGCACGTACAAGGATCTAAAAAAATAATAAATTTAGTAAGATTTTTTCAGTCCTAGTATAGTAAGATGTAAGACTATGGTATATGCTTAGTATTTTATTCATCATTATTTTTTATAATGTAAAAGCTGAAATATATATTATTTAAAACATATCTTTCAGCTTCACGTCTTCACCATTTACTCATTCCTCTATTTCTGTTGGTCGTGTTCACACACACTACACAATTCTTTGAATTTATTTTTGATATAAAATATTATATAAAATTAGAGAATAAGTTCATTTCTAAATTATTTTACTACTTGCATCTTTTACGTTTTGATGAAATTGTCAAAGTGTTGTCACACTGATATATTGTCATCGGGTGATCAACGTCTACCGCTACGTCTAATTTTTTATAGCACCCCAATTCACTCTTTAAGACGACATAAAAAATTCACTTGTCAAAGAAACTTGTATAATTTAGAAATATTTCATTTTTATTCATTTGCCTTTGTGGCGCAGTTGGGACTTGTCCAACTACCACCGCGTACGGCGTATGCAACGACGTATGTAGTGTTTTCATGTAGAGAGAAGAACTAATGGCGTCTACATATCTGGAAAGATCTCGAAATATATAACGAAAAGAATATAAACATGCATATTGTAATTTTTGAGAACGTTCCATTCCATTGAGAATGTACCATATCATTATATTTTTCTAGTTTTCTAAAAAAATATTTTTCTATCCTGTGTGTGGAATAACACTTTTAAATTGTTAAAAATGTCTATCGTTACTGTAAATTTGAAAATAATAATAATAATAATAATGTTAATTTGAATCGATTACGAGTTACTATCAACGATCTGCCTCGTAAGACGTTCAAAACAACAACAATACTATACGTTATCGCAGAACATGTCGTTTTTTGTCGAGCGCAGCCAGCCTTATATCGCGTGATCCGAATGTCCGTTAACGTGCGTACACTTCAAAATTGAAAAAAACTATATAAATTCCTTGTTATATCAGAATTTATCTTTAACGGTAATTCACGGCTAGTAGCTACTTTTATTTTATTTAAAAAATAATTGTAATAAAAATTACTGAATTAAATATCGACATCGACATCTAGTACTTTACTAACATTATAAAGTTTTACAAAAACATTTAAAATAATTATTTAAAATATCTGATATCTTTTTAGTAAAAGAAATTAGAGATGATGATGATTCTCATATGGAGGCTCCGTACCGATTTCGGGATTGTATGGCAACGGGAAGTACAATTTATAAAAGTTTACAATCTTAATACTTAACGCATTTTTTATACATTTCATAAATGAATTACAGTTACAGAATTGTAAATTTTTTTTAGTATGAAAAATTTGGAAAATAAATATTTAGAACTTTTTTTATTTTTGTCTTCTTGCCAAATTTTATATTGGACCTATAAGGTCTACCGGAAATAATCTCTATAAACTTGATTATTTTTATGTTCCAAGGGAGCATAGACCTGAATATTTCATATTAATTTCAATGAATGTTATCTCGAGATAAATGCTGTTGACAGACGTACAACAAAGTGTCCAAAAAGAGTTCCGTTTTTTTCTTTGAAGGTACGAAATCCTGCAAAGACATTTGTGTGACAACTCGTATACTTTGTGAGGAAAGCTTATTGGTGGTATTATAAGAAATGATGTCTTAAATATGGAAGTTCATTTATCATTTTTAATTTATGTATAATAGTAATTCTGAAATTACTATCCTATCAAGAAATTTGTTCATTATTTAATCTCATTTAAACTTCTTAAATCATAATTTTTCTTGCCATAATTAAGTCATCTATCCATCCAATTAGCACATCAACTTACATCAAATTATAACAACTAATTACTACAATACTTGAGCAATTAAAATTGTAATTACTTTCTCTGTTAACAGCTTCATAATTTAATATACATAAATAACAAGCCAACTGATGGTTTCTAATGAAACTAGTTCAACTTTTAATTTTAAAATATGTCGTAAAATATTAAAAATGCTTTCTAAATCTGGGAAGGAATCCTTTAAAATTTTTTTCGAATTTCTGCCCCAGTTTTGGACCACGCACCAAAAATGATCGGCCGTCACCAGAGACTGCTACGTTATCTGCGTCTATTATCATTTTGTATGATATTCAACTTGAAAGTATTAACGACAAAATCCTTAATTTTGCTGTGTTTTGTTATCGGTTCTGATCTAATACAGTCCGACAGTCTCCCAGCGATGAGTATTCGGGTTAAGTTTACGAATAGAGAAATAGAATAGAAGTTCCAAGGTTCAGATGGACAATAAATTATTTACAACACACATTACAACTAAGATAAATGCGAACGAGAAGAACCTGTGGTAAAAGAATGTGTAGTATTTCTCGAGATATATAAATAAATAATAGAATAGAATAGAATAGAATAGAATTTTGTTTATTGGGCAAAAGAAAAAACAAGAAATAATAAAGTAAAATAGGAATTAAATATATCTACATTTATTTGTATATTTCCTATAAAATGTATGCAAAGGTGGTCTTATTGCTTCAGGCAGTTTTTTACATTGATTTTTCCTTTGATAAATAAAGGACTAATTATAACAAAAAAGAGGTTAGTAGAGTTACAGTGCAAATAATTTTTTAAAAACATAATACAATACAATATTTTATATATTTTTAAACATTTTTAAAGTTTTATTATTATTGTTATTTATATATATGTAGGTACATACATATAGTAAGTCTATATATCGTTTATTATTAACAGTAATTTTCAAATAATATTATAGGCAGACATATATTTAATATTTTTTTAATTTTAATAATTAGGACGTAAACAGCTAAGGATACACAATTGTCCTAAAATAAAAAATAAGTACTCCTTTAAAACACGACGACGATTTTTAAAACTTTTACATCTATTTAAACTGTTTAGAATATCATCGGATAACTCGGATCGCAGATTCTTGTAAAGAAATTGGAATATAATTGTCAAATCATTTTTTTTTAAATTGAGTTGATTTTCGCTACCTAAGTTAAAGGCTTAGGTGATAAACGCTATCAAGTAAACTAAAACGATCTCTTAAATATGACAGAGGGAGAGGATGAGGGGAGATTGAATAGAGGAAGCATACGGAAGTTACAACATCCAAACTGATGAGGATGATCAGAAACAAAATCAAATTTACAAAAACCGTAGGTAAAGCGAATACATAATTTTTTTAACCGTTCTAGTCTGTTTAGTTTTTTATAAATAAATCTCGGTAGCACGAGTCAACCGATAACCTAAAATCGGCAGTAGTACTGAATGACATTAAAATCACCAAACTGAGTCGAAGGACGGTTATTAATACTAAGTTTTAATTGCTTAATGCACTTATTATACTCACCTGCGATGTGCCGGGACGTATATCAGTGGGGCGGTTAGGTAAGTTTGTATGTCATCGTCATTTAGAGGAAAGGATGGGGATCGATTTTGGGTAATGGTGTCTATAAAAATAGAGAACTCCAGGCTTCTATGTAGATAACTCATCCAGAATTATTGATTGATAAATTTTAAAATTCATCTTAGATGAGTCGAATCCACGATCACGTCCTCTGGCCAGTAAAATGACTAACTAGAAATGGTTGCCCTAGTCTAACGCATTTACACGTACAATTATAAAAGAAAAGACATTTTATTTAATCGCCATGTTGTTCTGTCACAATTCTATGAACTATAAAAGACAGGTTTTAGTAGATTGTAATACAGAAAAATTAGCACGTAAAAGCTATAATCTGCGGGAACATGGCAACAACGGTCTAAATGAGAGAGCTGAACGATTTGCTGATGTTAAACTGGTAATTACGTGTTTCTTTAATTGAATAGATGGATTGAAAACTGGGAGCACTGGGAGCCGAGTCCACGTTATTGCGTGTGGCTTAAAATTACTTGCATTTCTAAGTTACGGCTGATTCAAACTTTGCTGTCAATACAACCATTTAAAAATATCATCCTTTTAAGTATACTAAGAAGACAAATAAGAAAGAAAATGTAATATGAAATATTTCAAACGCCATGAATAAAATTTTATAATGTACTTAATAGATCTCCATATGTAGATAGATCTTAATAAGATGTAAATCTTACTAGTAGGTAGGAGGGATATGAATATTCGTCGATAGTTTTTTAAGTTTCGCTTCTTGATTTCGCCTTTTCTGCCTTATATTTTTATAGCTCATCAGGCATTAAAAATATATTTTAAAAAACTTAACTGGTTCACTTAATACTGAGTAACTATTCTACTTAAAAAAAACTTCTCCTGTGTATACAACATTGTTAGACATGCATTTTTATAGTATGATATTTTTATGTGATAATTACTTTTTAGATACTTTAATAGGTGTTACGCTTTTCAATAAATGTAGCGGCAGCGTAGACACGCTACTAAAATATACGGCAAATATTTATTTTACAAAATGTTTAAAAATTTTGACGTAGCAGTATTTGAACCCGAGCCTCTTGGAAACCAGCCATAGGATTTATCAAATTTTTTGGTGTAATATTTGTTATTTTTTTCTTAGCTGGCACCAATCTCATAAGTAACAAATTATAAATAGTAAATAGGTTTATAAGTGACAATAATTCCATTAAATCATGTTTAACTTTCTTCAAAATAAAATTGATTCGAAATAAAATAATTAAAATATTATATTTTACATTTTAAATTTTGTTAAGTTAATGCATATCGTTTTGAAGTCGTTTATTATTTATTTTAAGTTATTCCATTAATTACTTTTAACTTTATTTTAATGTTATTGCTTCTTGTTAATAGGTATTATAATAATCAGCCTTTTCTTGTCCATTGATGAATATAGGTCTCGATATACTCAAATACGTATTTTCAAATTTATAACACTTAATAATTCAATATGTGGTTTTCATTTTTTGTTTTTGTTGATTTTTTACAATAAAAAGAGTTGAGTACCGCCACATTTTAGCAGTCTGTTAAAATTATGTTAAATTATTGTTACTGTATATAATAAATCGATTATTTTCTTCGGATGGGTGTATCACAAGGATCGATTTTAGAGTCTCTACTACTTTTTGTTTATATCAACGACAATGTACTGTTTACTGATGATATTCCATAAATTTTAATGTAGATCGTAATAACAATAAATATGACGTTTTGAATTGCAAGTACTGAACAGGCTTACTGTTTTAATTTAATGTTAGTTCGAAGAAAATATAGAATTTACTGGAACTAACCCTAGATGGGAAACGATGGGGCCTGCATCTATCTTCTCTTGCGGGTAGACTAAGTAACTTGAGTAGAAAAGTGGAACAGCTTACGGATGTTAATACTGCTCGAGCTTAGTTTAGTTAATTTTATAGCATCTACTCTTTTTAATACTACTTTTGAGCAACGCTGCAGATAATGATGCAATATTCCTAATAAAAAAAGAGAAGCACGAAATCAAAAAATAAAACGCGTATTCTTGCGGTCGCAGTTATTTACAATAATGTTAATTAATGTTATGTATAAATAATGTTATTTACAATAACCTTTTGCTCGATCGCAAAAATAAAAGGCCATATAAATGCCAATAATATTTTCAACAGTAACTCCTAACTCCTAATCGTTGAGGAGTTGCGTCTCCTATCATCAACAGCTCAACGATGTCATCATATAACTAGTACAAGGAGCAAATATCAAGTTATAGTAACAGTGAAAGCCTAGTGCTAGTGGTATGACCACGGAAAGCAAAAGCACAGATTGGGTTCAAATTCCAACGATGTTAGCTCCCTCGATGAAATAATAAGATTGCAAAATTTACACTCTACACTACCTCACTCTACCTAAAAAAACAGAAAAAAAAAACAAAAAGCAGAACTCAAAAAAAGGATCCAATAACTTAAGTTTCAAAAGTAATACTGAAATATTTTACAATTTAATTGTTTTATATTCTTTCTTTCTTTCTTTCTTTCTTTCTTTCTGTGTCATGACTTCCAGCTTTTGTGTCATCATTCTAATTATACAGTTGTATATTAAAATTTTCTGCATATCATGTGCAAGGTCATAGCAGTTAATTCTCTTATTGCTAGTACATGTCTCTGCACATCTATAAAATACACATAATCTACAAAAAAAATGCGATCATTATATAATAGTTGTCGCAAGTTTGTACTTTCTGTTACCTTGTGTGAATAATTTCAAAACAAAAAGTTTACGATTCGTTAATCCGTTACACCTCCTTTGTTTTAATTTTTATGAGTACACGTTACTGCTGCATGCTATATTTTGTTACACTGTTATCTTTTAAGGCAATTTTTTTGGCTACCAAACATTAAATATAGGAGACATTAAAGAAAGACAAATAAAATAATATTGGCATTTACCGGTTTCAGAGAGAGAGAGAGAGAATAGTTAGCCTTTTATTTTTTTGTAGGAAGGAAATAATTTTGTCTAGAATTTTTAAAAAACGTTACAATTCAGCTGTTCACTTAATTGCTAAAAAAATTTTATAGTTATACGGTAGGTATTTTTTTATTTTGCTATACGTTAAACTGAGTCGAGACGTATCTTGAAATCCTTAAATAATAATTATAAAAAATACATCTATTAAAAAACAAAATAATCGCTGTATCCCGCACACAGCAGGATAGGCAGAGTAACCTAGGGTTAAGACACTCCTTCCCACACTTTGACACTGAGCCGCGCTTTGCCTCGTTACTACAGCGAAGAAATAAAAATATTAAATAATTCATTTTCTCCAATAGAAATTGAACCTACGACCTGTCGCACTCTTGTTTCCTGGCGCTACGACAGGCCTTGGTTTTGAAGTTTCACTAGAAGTAAATATATAAATATATTGAAGTAATAGTTTTTCTTTTATATTCCGCAAAGAAAAATTATTTTTTTTATTTTGTTGGTACGCAATTAGTAGCACACACGTAGTGTATGATACTTAATTACTTATTTTGTGACGAAATTCAATTTTATTTTGTTGTTTTAATTGGCGTTAGGTAATGTAAACTCTAATATTTTTGACACTTTTTAAACTGTTATTCCACATTTAGGAAATTTTATACGTTTTATAAATAAGTATGTAAACTCTATAGTAAAAAAATATACTTTTATGAGTTTTCGACAAAACTATGAATTTTAATACTTTTGAGACATCTCCGTTGACACTTCATTAAAAAACTAACTTGAAATAAATAATTTTGACTATAAATCACGATCCCCAAACGTTAGAGGGCTGTATGTGCTAAATAGACACCATAACCAAACTCTATATTGCTGTAAGTTGATAATTCAATATATAAAGCAATTTGTTCCCATAACACCATGCACCTTCTTTCTTTGTAGGGCAAAAACAATGGTTACCGTCCACTAAGTACCAGTTTTTGCCCCTTAATGGCGTCGCCTTAGACATGCGCATTTAAAATTACTTACAAAGTACAGTATAATTGCGAATGCATAATGAAACTAGTTTTTTAAATACGTCAATATATTACATATTCACACTAATATTAGTTAGACAAGGATGTACTTAGTATGGTTAGAATTTTTTTTTCAGCTACACGCTGTATCCCGTTTGCAGCAGGGTAGGCAGAGGGAGCCTTGTGTTAAAACACTCCGCTATCCACTTTTTGTCGAATTCTGGTGATATTGCGTGTTAAGTGGCGGATTCCAACCATGCGCTTTGCTTCGATACCAGAATGAAGAAATGAAAATAATAAATATTTCATTTCGTGAGCTTCGAACCTACGACCTGTCACGTTACAGTAGAAATTTAGAATAAAATATGTAATATAAAAATAATATATAGCACTTTTAGTAGTTACATTTAATACCACAAAAATTAATTAATGATCTTTTAAGTCGTTTCACCTACTAAAATAAATATAAAAACAAAAAAAAATACAAACTAGATATGAATTAGCAAATACAACTTGGTGTAAGTTGTATTACACACACATTAGTAATACTGACATAAATTTTATGTATCAGCATAGATAAGTATTGCAAAGTAGAGATAGATATGTTGGATAATAATAACGTTCTGCAATTATCAATAATATTATATGAAATCACTTATTAACCCGCGGTTGTACAATTTTTAATTATAAAATTTTATATTAAAATTGTACCAACGGAGACCGTCAGTAAACATTTTCCGTCCTCTTGAATTCGCATAATGAAACACAGTATTTTAACATTATGAGCTTATTATGCTATCTCTACATTATTTTATAACAATTTTATTAATTAATAACGTAAAATATCTATTTAAGATATTTTTTTCTATTCTTATATAATCAGAACGTTAGGTAACAAAATAGGTTAATACTTTTTTGCCATTCTTAAAAATTATAATTTAGGTATATCTATGGTAAACGGAATTATCGTGAGAAATCCAAGTCTAACGGATGACCAACGGACTTGCCGCCCGCATCTTCGCAGCTGCGACACACTCGAATGGCTAACGAATAATTTCTCCATGTAATGCGTAATTTTAATTTTTATATCTTGGTCACGGCGTGTCGGGTTACGTATGCAATAAAAAACATAATTTTCAACCGTCTCTGCTTTTTTTTTGCGTTTCTTTTTTTTCCCACTTTACCTGAACTATTTGAAAGAAATTGTAGTTAATTTTAATGTCGATTAGTTACTTTCTGTAGTAAAGAGAATTGATAATAACAATATAGTATGCTTTTAAGATTTCTTACTACATTTAGCTGTGAGATGTAAAGAATATTTTAATGATTATCAACAGTAGGTATCAACGCCGTGCACCCCAGGATTTGTGATAAAAATATTATTATGAAGAAATTTAATCAAGAGTATGTCTTATAAAAATTACATATCGTTATCTTCTGGAATCACTTTTTCATATCATGCTATAATTGAAACAGTCCCAGTGTTTAACTGATAAAATCGGCCTTTTACATTTGCTTATTTGTATTAGAAATGATATTTTTTAAGGTTTTGTACCTCAAAAGGTAAATACGGAACCCTTATATCAAGACCACTTATCTCGAGATCGTGTGGAGGTATCAATCTGAAATTAATACCAAATATTTAAGTGTAATGTCACTCAGAGCACAGAAAAAACCCGAGTTTCTAAGTTAACGTAATCAAAAAATACATTTTTGCATTGTTTTTGCTACATTTTGTATGAAATTCGTAGCGTAATCTAATATACAGGGTACTTCCCATAAACAATTACCTATGAAATTTGGCATAAATTGAGAACTTACTATACAAGTAAAGGTAAATATTCACATAGAAAATTTATAAATGTTTTTTTAAAACAAAATTACAAAGCTATAAATGTAGTTGTTTTGATTGATGATTTGTTGATGTACAATCCTGAAACTCGGTGAACGAGTCTGATTTCACCTGTACTTGACCGGTTTTTATTTAAATTTCATGATATATGATTAAAGTGACGAAAAAAAACAATATAAACCCAATAGATATGTAATTACGGAGTAATATTTCGTTTTTATTTTGTTTTTTTTTTGATTTAGGCAATATACAAATAAGTTGCATAATGTCATTTTCTTGCGAATGTTCAATTTAAACCACAAAATAAAAAAAATATATAAATATTTAAAAAAAATGTATACAAAATACGGGCCGCACTTTAAATCTGCCTGTAATATATGTTATTGTCGAATAGTAATATAATTTGTTTTACATTGATCGATTACATTTATCGATATTCGCTTCATTAAGCTACATTAATTAATAATAGATTGATCACCGTCGTCAAGATAAAAATTATAATTGTAAAATATAATAATGCGTTATCTTATTTAATTTTGTTGATAATTTGTAAATTGATTTCAAGTGAAATAGCGTTAGCTGTCAGTTTTGTTTGTATTACGTTTTTTTAAGGTTAGGTACTTAATATTGATATGTAATCAAAATCTATGTTGAGAATTTTTGATACTATTTTATGAATAAAAATTTAAAAAAAAAATAGCTTTACGCTTTTTCGTATATGTCAAGGTAGGCAGAAAAAAGTTTGTGTCGAGACACTCTGTTCCTCTATTGGAATACTTACATTATTATTATAACTGTTGCTAATTTCTATAAAATCTATATCTATATATTGAACTAAAATTGTTATTATTATTATTACACAAACTCAACAAAATCTGTACTACTAAAAAAAAAACATGTTTACAAGATTACTTTATATTATTCAAAATAAATATTCATTATTAAAAGAAAATTATAATGTTGCTGGCATAAATATGAATAATAAGCAAATACTCATAGCGTGACTAAAAATAACGCGTAAAAGAAAATGAGAAACGTTACTTGATTGATAGATTTGACAAAAGTGGCTTTGTATGTGTCTTGCATGGTCTAATAGATAAACTGAATCTTTGAAGTCTCAAACCCGCCATATCAGTCAGCTCATTCTGCAGGAATCCAGGGCGGTACGCAAAACAATCAAGAAATCGTTGGCGGTAGTTCGATATAATAATTATGTCAACTGACAGAAGAAGGTCACCTCAGCTCAGTTTACCACCACGTGTGACCACGGACTTCTGCAATGTTCGAAATGTCGGGTTTCCAAAAATGTATAATACTAAATATACACGCCTAATCCGGTTAAATAATTTCGTTTAAAATTGGTATTTAATATATATTTTAACTCGAACGCTTCACCAATAAACTAAAATTATTAAACAAGAGCCAAACATAAAAAAACATCATACTTTTATAGCGTGCTCAACAAAACAAATATTAAAAACACAATGTCGCAAACCAAAAAATATTGCAAAACGTTTTCAATTACCAATACAACAAGTGGAACCCCAAAAGGCAATTAGTTAAGCCATAATTTCCCACTTAGTTTAGTATCTTAGAAAGTCCGATCTAACCTTTCCAAGCCGTTATACCATTTAGTATACGATAATAAGCCCGCTGTATGATAATTATGAACATAAATAATTCAGGGGCCATCATACACGCGATCACTTCCGGGCGCTCGTCCTAATTAATGCGTGGACGAACAGCTAGCTAGTGCACGCGCCTGGCGCTGTCTGCGTTTCAATTCACTTGTTGTATCCATCCATACGATGGACAGCTAAGCTAAAGCGTATTTTTTTTTGTTTTAAAACAAAAGTTGTTCCACATTTGGGAGAGGAAAATACTTATTTTAGAACATGCGCATGTTTAACGTACGTAACGTAGTGAAATATCAGGTTAAAATTATTAAAAAATATTTCATAAAAAAGCTTTCTCCCTTGTCAAATAATAATTCTAAGCAATTATGTTTGAGTAGCGGAAATCTGTTAAATATCCCTTTATTTCTTCTCTTTTCTCTTTATTTTATTTCTATTCTCCAAGCTATGGTCAATCTTGCAATTGATTACAGTAATTTTGGGAACAGATAAAAAATGATTTAGATGTTTTTAAGCAACTCGTATATTGCTATGTACAATGTTCATTAATAGATTTTTATACATACTTATTAATTTTTTTCAGGAGTCTTGTTTCATCAGAGAATGAAAAATATGAGATATTGCTAAGATAACAATAAAGATTTCTAAAGTTACTAAAATTACGTAGGTATAGGTACCATTTTTTCAACTTTGTCCTGAATCCCGAATAAAGTAAACTAAGCAGTTGGGAAGACAGAGTCACGTCACACATTTTACTAGTTTTTCCGCCAGAATCCGAAACAATTCAAATTTAGTGTCGGAACTTATTGCCTTAGAATGCCAATTACCTCGAGCGGGGGTTGCACCCACATCAATCACATAACCGTCCGCGGCTGCCATACTGCACCACAATGTCCTCATCTTGGTAGATATCTGATAAGGATTTCACCAGCTGTGTGGAACAGAATCCACAATCACCACATGCAGCAAGCAAGTCAAGTATGATTATCATATATAAATGTATACTTATAAAGATAAATAGAATATTTTTTATAAGAATCGCATAGAAAACGAATAGGATAGTATTTATATTTATTGCCAAAAACTGTGCATATTTATTAGGAATGTTTTTTTTTCGATACAAAATATAAATTGTGTTTTTATTTATTTTTAGTAGGTAATACACACGCATTTGTCAATTTACATAAATGATTTTAATATTTCATTTCTCTGATAAAATACATTTTTAACATAAGACCTTTAAGGAATCCATCGTGCACCAGGTCCATGCTTAGGTACCCACGCGTGATTTGGAGATTTATTTTGTAAATTCATAAAGTTTAACGACCGAAAGCAGATAATTCTTACCTTGCTATGTAGCAATTTATAGCTTTCGTTTGCAGTCATTTAATTATATTTTTAAAGGAGGTCTATATAATAGAAGGTAAAAAAAATGAGCACATTGTAATGTTTATATTTTTAATATATTTTAATTGTATTTAAAGAATACCAAAAAAAACGATTTTTGAATTGGGTATTTTTCTCTTTAAATATAACGTATACAGCACATTCGTTGCTATTTTTTTTTAAGCTTAAAATATAGTAACAGAAATAATATGTAATATAATATATATATAAATATTATATAGATAAGTTATTGAACTTTTATATACACTTTTATATTTTACTATAGTTTCAATGCTGTGTTTCGTCAGCTTTACGACCTCGCTAACGTCTTGTCCACTCAGCCACTCGGAAACTAATTGTGACACCTCTGCTCGCTTTTAGCTTTTTATTCTTTGTCGCCTTGAAACATTATAAAACGACACATAATAAAGTATTTATTTTATGCGTAGACGCTGTGCAATATGTCGGTGGTCGCAGGTTCAAGTCGCCAATTTAAAATGCTAATATATGCTTGACCTTTATATTATATAAATTAATTAAATTATTATGTTATTAAATTTTGAATTTGCGTGTCATCTATTATTGTTAATATTTCAGATTTAGATAAGTTCGAGTACCAAACAGGAAAGGTATCTGATTTGTCTAATTTCTCTATATAATATTAGGAGAAAAAAAAAATAAAAAAATCTCGCGTTGCTACAATTTAAAGTTTACTTAACAAAATTTAAGCATCTTGTACGGCGTGCAACACCGAGTGTTTCTGCTATACTACTTAGTTACATAGTAAGCCTGTATAAACAAACATTCACATAGCTATTAACATCGCAATTAATAATAAAGATCTGATAAAATTTATCATCAATATTCAGCTAAGAATCAACAAGACACAATACGTTTATAAAAGCGGTTTTATAAAATACACATGTAATTTATTATAGAAACAATTAATCGAGTCCGGATATTTGTTTTCTAATCGACAATTAAATCGATTTTATAATTAAATGCGAGTATGGTGTGAATGGTAGATAAATAAATTCATATTTCCAAAATGACTGACCGATAGTGGTCGAGATAAGTTCAATTAAATAATACCATCAAAATATTTTGTGATAGGTCATCCACCTGCCGTATAATTTAGTCGTAAGACGGCCGACGGCGATTCGGCGTTTTGAAAGCGTTTGATTCTTTCCATCAGCGGTTGCAGTACGAAAATTGTGACAGCCACTGAAGATAGTAGGTTCGATTGTTGTTATGATATTATAATGTATGTCCTTAGATATTTTTTTTTTATTTAAAGTATCAGTATAAGTATTAGTATCTATTAATATTTGTAGCAGTAGTAGTTTTATTTATATTGTATAATTTTTTTATGTATTTTTTTTTATTAAATATCTTAGGCTAAGCCAGTCGTAGCGCAGGGGCACAAGCCAGTAACAGGTTCTGGGTTCGATTCCCACTGAGGAAAATGAAATATTCAATATTTTCATTTCTTCGATCTGGTGTCAAAAACTTTGTTGTTTAACATTAGACACCCTCTGCGTGCTCTGCTATATGCGGGATACAGCGTGAAACATTTAAAAAAAGTAACGAAAAAAAAAATTAAGTATCATAAAAACAATGACTGGTTTTTTTCGGGAAGTGTGCTAATTGAATCTTTAAGTTGCGTTAAGCCTTCTATCATATAGCCGGTATGGTGATGTATGACTGTTGGCTTTTAATATATTTGGGTACCTATTTAGAATTGATAAAGATGATTTAGCTGAACAAGTATACTATATTCGTTCGATACTAATAACTTAATTTGGGCTTTGCCATTGACTATTTGCAGAGTATATGTAAAATTTGGTTCACGTCGTATCCCGCCAACGGCAAGGAAGTCGGAGGTAACCTAGTGTTCAGATACATCGTTCCCCATTTAAAATAAAAGAGTCGTATAAAATCCTATTTATTGATTTGTATTTCACTTTTTTTTATGATATCCAATCGTGAAGCAGGGGCACAATTGCGTAACTGTAAACGCGACAGGTTGTGTTCGACTGGATACTCGACGAAATTAAATATTTAATAATTTAATTTCCTAGCTCTGTCAACGAGGCAGACGCAATACGTCCTGAAATCGGTGAAAAGAGTGGAAGAAACGTGCTTCTGTGTCTCAAGCGGAACGGAGTGTCTAAAGACTATTTCCCCAGGTGCCCTCTGTCTATCCCTGCTATGTGCAGGATACGGCGTTAGGCTATAAAAAATGTATTTACAATGAATAGTGATTAAGAAAATTTATCATTTCATTTAAAATCGCATTACATATAAGTAATACGAAAAAAAAACGTGTAATACAACATTACAAGTCTACTGTAATTTTTTAAATAAAAAAAATAATAATAACACAAAACCTATAATATACCTAAATAATATATGAGCATCATATAAAGGTAGTCATTTTAATAATTAATATAGAATATTTTTTCCATATAATAATTAAAATACACGCACGCAATGTTGTTGTTTAAAAGCACAAGGTGCTTTAAGGCATTTCGCAAGTGTCCCGTAAAGTTTATAAATTGTTTAATCTTAATTAGGTACATATTTTAGGATTTCCGTGAATAGTGAACTAAATGATTTTTTTTTTTCAATTAATAAGATCAGTGGTCGTAGTGTCCCAGCGGTACAACGCCTGGTAGTGATTGCGATGGTTGTGAGTTCGACTCGGGGAACTGAATTATTTTCATTTTCGTTTATTCTTGTTGGTAAAAAGACCTTAGTCTACAAGGCGTGGCGTTGTGTTACGCCACTAATCGATTATTAATAAAGGGAGCGGTGCTTGGGCAACTGTCTTAGCCCTAGGTTCCCTCAGCCATATGCGGGTGTATCCCGTATGTATGCTGTAGCGTAAGCTAAAAAAATATAAATGTTATTTAAGAAGGTTACGATATAATTTATACTTTTAGGGGGTAAAGTGGATCATTAACTATCATTCTTGTTTTGGCTTTTTTCTACTTGCAACAAATAAACTCCAAATTGTTTATTGGGATGAATGAAATGTAAATTAGTGGAGTTCCGCCATTCTCACGAATATCTTGAAAGAAGGCGGAAAAGGTCCATTTTGTAAACACGCTAGGTTCCCTCTGTCTACCCTATGGGAACCAGCGTGAAGCTACTACAGTAATATCTTTCAAGTCAAAAACGAATCTTAAGAAAAATATTCAAATCGTTATGTTTGTTTTTACATTTTTTTATGTTTTTTATATATTTTTGAGTAAATTTCAAGTGGCTATAAAAATAGATTTTCTTATATTCCATTTTATTGTAATTTTTCAAGCTTTTTTCAAGCATCTTTATATTATATTTTGGATGTATTTTTTACTTTTCAAATTCAACATATACTAAAAATCGGCGATAAACAAACTAATCCATACCAATAGTAGTTTAGCAGTACAGTAGAGTTAACAAGTCGTGGTCGCATGAAGCCGTCTAGCTAATGAAAGCTGCGCAGATTTAATATTAGGTGTTTTTTTTGCTTTTGATTATTTTGTTCCCGAGTGACCAATGCGCAAAAGTTCATAAACCAAAATTAAGTGTGGCCACGACTTGGTGAGCGTACTGTTACTGTGGATCACATGAATTCTATAGTGGTAATCATGAGCTGATCTTTTAGTACTATAGCACAAAGTCGCCATAATAATTTTTTTTTGCTGAATCCCGCACATAGCGGGGTAGACTAGTCTTGAGGCACTCCGTTCCCCATTTTCAGCCGAATTCTGGCTGCATCGCGTGTTGACTGATGTGTCCCTATAGACAAAAAAAATAAATTATTATTATTTAAAATCCGCGAGCTGGGATCGAACCCACAACCAGTCACGTCTACTTGTGCCGTTGCGCCACGACCGGCCATCATAACTAACATTTAACACTACAAAATCGAATACATTCGAACATGCACGCAGCGGAGGGCTCGCTATATCACCACTTAACCACTCGAGTAATGTCCGACGTGGACGCGTTGTACGTTTCATTTAGATTTATGTTAACGCAAATAAAATGGCGACTAAAAACTATATTGGATCTCGTCGGGAATTCTTGTTTGGCTCGTACTTCTTTCTGTATGTAGTAATAAAAATTGTGTTAGTTTTATTCATTTATTATTTGATGATAAATAAAGGTTTCAAAGGTACAAATTTGATGCGCTAGATGCTTTATTTCTCATGGTTTTATTAAGATAATTATATGTAAAATGGCTGTAATGATTTTTGGATGAAATGTTAATTTTTCCTAAAATTCCAATTCATAATGAAATAAAAAGAATCATCGAGCAAAATATCTCAATTATAACGCTTGTTTTGTAACAAAGTGATTTTATAATCTTGTTATAGATTTTAAATAACAAAAAGGACAAGGCACATCATGGGAGTTAGTGGTGGTCAGTGGCCCGTCGAGATTAGCATCGCCTTATATGTAGCTGTACACACGAGAAGTTAACTGTTTACACGATATAACATTTTATTATTTATTTGAGCATATTTAACGTTATTCACTGAATAATTACTTGTTTTAAAAGATAGAGAAAATTTTTTTTTTTTGGCGTCGCGCTTTAATTGGCACACAGCTGGGTGAACAGAGGGAATCTAGTGTTAAGACACTCCGTTCCTCATTTTACACCGAATTATGAAGGCATTGCTATTTGAATGGCGAAACTAAACAAAAAAATATAAATATGAAATTATTTATTCTCTCGGGTAGGAATCGAAGCCACAACCTGTCGCTCTTACAGTCACACTTTGTGGCCCTGCGTCACGACTGGGTTTAAAATATATTAATATTTTCAATATAAACAATTTCTCTCGATATATTTATATTTTGTAGTCTCAATCATATGAAGCATCACTAATTGGGGGCACCATTTTTTTAACTTTATAGACGTCGGGAACAAAAAAATATAGATATTTTTTTTGTATTTATTGTAACCTTTTTACTTAGCAAACGATTGATTTGATTTTCCACCTTATGTTCCTCCCAACCGTGACAAAACAATGCCATACATTAACACTTTATATTAGCTATGGATTTATTTATCTTTGTAAACCTACATAAATTATGGGCTAAAATATATTAAATAAAAACATATTAAAAGTTTCTTTGGGAATCATACGATCGTGGAATTGAAAGGCGAAAAAAATATCATTGTTAGCTTAAATTGACGTATATAAATTAAGTTGAGGTTGGGGCAAACCGTGACAGGTTGTAAGTTCGATTCACATTTGAGGAAATGAAATATTTAATATTTTAACATCTTCGCTATGGCAAAGTCAAGGCAAAGTGCGGCGTTGAGTTCAGCTACACAACACGCAATGCCTCCAAAAATGGACGGAAAATTGGGAGCGGTGTATCTTAACACTATGCCTCTTTACCTACTCTTGCGGGATACAGCGTGAAAGTGAAAAAAATATAAAAAAAAATAAAGTAATTAAAATCAACCATTTGTTTGCTTCCATTTGGGAGTAGCTCTCGACATGTATATGTATGAGTATGTATGTGTTTTAATGAATAAAGCATAAAAAGCTCTTTATTCTGTTCATTTGCGGCTAACATAAATTGGGGGATGTTCGCGTAAATATGTATTTTACGTTTTATACAAATATTTTACGTTTATTTATAGATACTTGTTTCCTTTCAAAAATATAAGTTTTTGAAATTAATATATTTTATACAGCTGCTTTATAATTTGCGCGGCGTTGAGTTCTGCCACTCAACACGCAATGCCTCCAAAGTTCGACAGAAACTTTTGAATGGAGTGTTTTAACACTGGGTTCTCTCTACCTACCCTGCTGTATGCGGTATACAGCGTGAAGCTAATTTGTTTTAATTTATTTTAAAATTTAAAATTACGTTAATATATATGTTAAATATTAAAAAACGCTATAAAAATAATAAGCAGTTTATAATAAGAAAAAATCAATTATTAATTTCACATAATTTAATAGTTATAAGGCTTTTGCATCTAACAATACACGCTTTCAATTCTGACTGAGGTAGCTCTATGTTAAAAAGGAGGCCTATTTTAATATACTTATAAACTAAATGGAGTCTTTAAGCGCTATACATGTTAAGTAAGAATTAAAGTTACGTAATAACAAACAATATAATATATTGTCATATTTTTATTTTAAATGTAAGTACTTTTAGAACACTGTATCCAGTATAAGCAGGGTACAGGGAGGAGGGTACCTAGTGTTAAGATACACCGTTCCCCACGTTTCGTTGAAAATTTCGAGGAATGAACTGTAGTCCACACAAGTGTGGAGAAATGAAAATATAAATTAAAATAAATATTTCATCTCCTCGAGTAGTGATCGAACCCACGACCAGTCGCGCTTATAATCACACACTTATGCCGCTGCGCAATGACCGGCCTCAAATAGATATTTTCAAAGTGTTAATTTAAATTTAGAATTGCCTATGTAGACAGTATTATATAGATAGTTGTTATCTTTCGTATTCTATAAAGAAATGATGCTCCTGTGAAGTATCTTTTTTCTCTTATATATTATAATATCCAGTTTGTCCATCAAAATATTCAATGTTATACAACAGTCACAGATCTACAATAGGTACAAGAAACAAAGACAATCTTCCAACGCCTATTTATCGCCGCCGAAAAGTAAATAAATCATATACGTCTCGGCAATAGTATTTAAATTTAAAATAACGATACAAGAGAACATTAATTAGGAAAGTATATTATACTGTCCAAGAAAAACTTATGAATAAAAATGTATTTAATTTAGATCATTTGAATTTCATGTAGGATAGTTACCATTGTATTATCGTAAGAAGCAATAAAATTATAATTCCAATTAAAAAAAAAAACAATTATTGAGTTTCCTGCCGGTTCTTCTCAGCAGAACTGCCTTCCGAACCGGTGGTGGTGGTTTTGTGTTTATTGGACGATTCAAAAGTCCTTGTGAAAGTCTATTTTTTTAAAATATTTTGAATTAAATTGTGGCAAGAGTTAGAGGTAGAATAGTAGTTAGAGATTAATCTAATCTAGCTTCACTCTGTATCCCTAGCGGTATAGGCAGAGAGAATGGGGCGCCAAGCGCTACGGTCTCTACATACCTCTGTTATAAACCTCTTCATACGGCATGTATGCTTTTAACGTGTCCTTCTTCGACTATTCTCAAATTCGAATATCGAAGGTCAACCGAGGACTCCCCCTATTTCTCTTAGTAACTAACATATAGATTTAGACTGATGAGTATTCACTCTGTAATAACACAGACCTAAACCGTGTGAGAAAAGAGTACGCGAGAAAGTAAACAATATATATATAATAATTTCACTCAACTCTCTATTTATCGTAAAAAAATAAATTATTTCTTCATTTTATTGTAATTTTGAAGCTGAAAATCGATATGTTCTAGTTTTAGGCTTCTACATTGTAATATTTGTAAATTTTACAAAGTATACTAAATACGTATATCCTCTTGTTAACACAATTTAACGTCTTATACTTATTAATTGGTACTGTTATAATGATATGTAATTAATATGGTAGTATAAAACACTATAGAATAACGTATATAATGATTATTTCAAAAACAGTTTTCAACGTGGTTAATTAACGGTTGTGTTTGGATAGATTGATATCGATCTGTGTCGAGTTATGAAATTTGAGAATTATTTTGTTACTTCTGAAGGTATTTTGCAATATTATAAAATACCTATTTCATTCTAATGCCTACATTTTGAAAAGAAATATAACGGAGTGTCTTAACACTAGGTACACTCTACCTACCCAGCTAAAAGCGGGATACAGCGTGAAATTGAAAAAAATAAGAATGTAAATATCTAGTTGTATGTCATATTTGAAACTGATTTTGTAGCTTAATAAGTTTTACAACTTTAATTAATATGGTCGAAGGTATCTTCGAATGTAACTAAGGCTCACTCGGGAACGAGAAAAGAATTTTTTTTCCCTAACCCACTTGTAAGTACTATTAATACAAAACTTTGCGGGTAAATATTTAAATACTCCTAGAATACAATAAATAACAAAGGAATTAAAGAAATAAACACGCCTGTAACAAACATATTTATGCGTTTTAATTTCACAGTACATAATTATAACTAACTTACCTATTATTATCTTCTTTGAAGACTTTGTTTCATTGTGCGATAGCCAGCTTGTATTGGTACTAGTTAATTATTTTTTTATTGTTTTATAATGGCCGTTTGTTTGATTGAAGCGATCTGTTTCGAATTCCGTTTTTGTGTGGCGAGTAGTGGGTTGTGTTCCCGTCGTTACAGTCTGATAAAGATGCGTTTTTGATGGCGATTTAAGTAGGTTTTGATAAATTAGCTTATAATATTAATTATAAGCTAATTTAATTTATCGGCGTTGAGTTCCGCTACGCAATGTCTTTAAAATTCGGCGGAAAGTGGGGAACGTAGTGGTTTAACTAGTGTTACTCCGTTCCCCACTTTCCGCCTACCCTGCTGTATGCGAGATACTGCGTTTATTTAATTTTTTATTAATTTATTTCAAAAATTAAATAATGCAATAACAATTTATTGTAGCTTTAACTTAAATTATACATTTCATTTGGCACAATAGTACAGAAAATAAATATACCATGTGTTTAACACGCACACACACACACACACATATCCATCAACAAAGTAAACAAAGTCATTTATGAAATGAATCAGAAAGCTGGTAGCGAAAGCTCTTTAACAAGATACCTAATTACTATTATTACAAGCCCAGGACAGGAGCTTGTTACCCGTTATACAGTTAGCCCCGGGCACCGGTCAAAGACAAACCGGGAAGATTTTATTGGATATTTTCCAGCTAATTAAAAGGAAGAATGAGAAAAAAAATAAATAAAAGGTTTTATCGCGGGGTTTATCGAACTTTTGTGTCGTGGCCACCGGGGCAGCTATGTCAGTAATTAACTAAAATCGCAGGCAATCACGGCGCCGGCGCATCTATACGACAATGGAATATTTCTAATACGTATAGAAGTGGCATATTTTCACTTATTTTCTATGATTGTTTTGAATTTATTGTAATATGTAAGGTTTTTTAAATGATCTATATTTAAAACTTGATTTTCTATGTCTTTAATTATTATTAATCACATCGAGAGTGAACAGATAGGGCCTAAAATATCAACTTCCTCTAAAAATGCATTAAAACTAAAAAAATGAGATATACACAAGATAAAGTAGACATATATAGTAGAAATGGGCATATATAGTAGAAATATGGCACGAATAATATGATCACGCTGAATGTGATATCCGCATAATACGTGTTATGTGATACAATCTTACGAAGATAAGAAAGAAGTTGTTATATTTGAAATAATGAAAGAACGACGTGCAATATCAACGTCAATTGTAAGACATTAGAGGGAGTGGTGAGAGAAACACAGGTAGATTTTGTTTGAACTTCGAGAATACAGTATTTATGATACGGGAGAAAGGTCAAGTGAAAAGCATGGGGGTCCCTCAGGGATCCCTCATACGTGAAGAGATTGATGACAGCTTATAAGATATAAACAAAAGCATGTCAAGTATTAAGCCTAAAAAGTTGTTCCAAAATAAAAAAAAAAGCAGTAGTTAATAGTTATTCAAACCTCATAAAGGAATACGAGGCAAGACGTGGCGCAGGAGAAACGCAAACAAAGTGTGATTGTAAAATTAACTGGTTGTAGGCTCGATCCCCACTCGAGGCAGTGAAATATTTATTTACGTTTTATATTTTCATTTCTTCGCTCTGGTGTCGAGGCAAAACGCGGCGTTGAGTTCCGCCACGCAACACGCAATGCCTCATCAATGTGATTTCTCATAAAGAAACTTAACAGTGAACGACAAAGTACTCTTAATTGCGTTACAAATAAAAATATACAGACTTTATTAACTCGTCCGATGAGTTAGTTAGGTGTATTTATTTTTCAAATTCTTGTAAAGAATTTATTTCTCATTAGGTACTGTCTACATGATATGAAATTTCGACAATTTTAATGCGAATAAATTTCGGGACACTACTTAGATATAGATAGATAGATATCATCTATTGTTTGTAACTTCGATCGATCAATTCGATTCCGAGTGGCCGTTCCTAATCTCTATATCGATTTAAACTCGGATAATTAAGTGATGTGACAAAAAATGCAGGCGTTGTATCGGTCCGTCGACTCTTATAAGCTAGATGGTAATGAATGAACACAGATAAGGCGACATTGGTCCCGTGAATGAAATATGCGTGAGGCGGGACCGGGTTTGTTATGACCGCGTTGCTTTTGGTTTTTTGAATGGTTTAGCTTTTAAATTGGATAGCTCGTTTATTTGTTTGTTGCCTTTACGTTACGACGCCTGGCCTAGATGGAGAGTAACTACAGGTAAAATTACATCCGGCATAGATAGCGTAATGAAGAACCCAACTAGGAATGAAAAATCAAAGAATTTTCAATTTAAAAAGTAAATTCATTGTCCCCAAATGAATTTATTTTTTAAATTCTGTTTTAAAACTCTTTGCTCTTTTTTATAATAATACATAGTTTAATTAAATGGTAAGAATGCTTGCCAATACTAGACTACATGTTCAAATTCAGTTTCCGAAATTTTAATATGTCCGCGGCATTATAATTTAAGTTGATAAGGGGGCACATAATTAAAAGATTAATGTTTAATTATTCCGTAAAAAAATTAAATAACTTCATTCATGATGAAAGTTTGAATGAAAAAAAAATTTGAAAAGGTATTATAAGTTATTTTTAAAAAAATAAGGTAATCCACTTTTAAATTACTAGATCGGTTCTTTGATAATATTAATAGATACCTCTAATATTATCACAGATCGATATCTCGTCTCGATCTCCTGTACTTGTTCAGGTGTCGCACATTATATTACCATATCCATTACTTATGCACATTTTTATTTCATGATTATATATTTTCTTAGATGTATGTATTTTACTAAATAACCTACTTTGTATAAAATTAGTACGTTACTTTCATACAGTTCAATATCGTAAGGACGCTCTTGCTGCATCTTCAAAGCAAATGGTAAATTGATAAGATGCTCATCTTATTAGATGTGAATACAGGATGATTTGAAACTACATTTTAATACTAAATAAATTCTAATAAAAACAAAACAAGGTATTTGTGGAATAGAATGAAGATTATGACCAAAACAGTATAATTATTACAATGTTTGGGTATGTAGTGATACAACAATATTCTTTTGTTAAAAAGCAATAGCAAATTGAAAATAATTATTTCACATTAAAATAGAATGACATTTTTTTTTAAACATAATAAAATATTACTTGACGAAAAATATAAAAAATAAATAAATGAAGTAGACTTTTCAGTCGTAAGATCGGGTAAATGTTTTCTCCTCTCTACTGAAACCTAGAGTACATGCAGAGAGCATCAACGGTTCATGTTTCCTGCCAGAACTTCTTCTCAAACTCTCTTAGTGGTTTCGTTTTGTAATCTTAGTTAGTCTAATATCAATAGGGTTTAAATATGGACTAGTTATTGCTCAAGGTGACAAAGGAATGAGTGCGTCGTCCAGTGCTTGTTGAGTCAAAGGAGAAATCATATAAAGATTGATGAATTACAGTATCCTCTTTTCCAACTAAGCTGGCACTACGGAAATGATCCACTTTTTGACCGCAGCTTTCCCCAAATCCTTCTTCAACTTGTCTCTACACTCTAATATAACTGTTACGTATGCTAGCTTAGAGTTTAATCCTGCTAACAGCCTATTAAGCAAATTATCAGGAAACACAAAAAACCTCTTTTAAAAATTATGACTAGTATATATTATTAGAAGGTTTTTTGCATTTTCTTTTAAATAAAAAAAAAAAACCGGCTTCACGCTGTATCCCGCACACAGCAGGGTAGGCAGAGGGAACCTAGTGTTAAGACACTCCGTTCCCCACTTTCTGCCGAATTCTGGAGGAATTGCGTGTTGAGTGGCAGAACCCTTAGCCTTGACACCAGAGCGAAGAAATAGAAATATAAATTTAAGTAAATATTTCATCTCCTCGAGTGAGGATCGAACCCACAACCAGTCAGTTTTACAGTCACACTTCGTGCCGCTGCGCTACGACTGGCCTATTAAATTTTTAAATGATTAAAAAATTAATATAACGAAAAAAAAACGAAAAATTGATTTATCAGATTTAATTGTAAGTTCATTCTACAATGGACAGCCACACCAAGTTAACAATATTCCCAACACGGAAACTTAAATATTTTTCAAATTAAATTAAAATATGTATAAGTAATAAAATAATAACATTAATAAAACGTAACGTACACATGTGAATACAACCATTAACTAAGATAAGGTATGTTAATGTAATGCCGTTTGTGTTTTAGATGACAAATTAGTATTTCTCTTTGTATGTAGTCTATGTTGGTTACGTTGAGGCAGTTCGTCGACAGTGTGTGGACTGTGGATATGTAAATGTGACGGCCGACGTTGACAGTGTGCTAGTGCTATTCAAAAACAATTAATAGTATGTAAATCACTATTCATTATTTTTATAGCTATTAAAAAACTGTTTTGTAGAATAAATGTATTAATTGAAATCAGCTTCACTATGTATCCCGCACACAGGGTATGGAGGGAACCTTGTGCTAAGACACTCCGTTTCCTATTTAAGCTCAATTCTGGAGGCAATGCGTGGTGAGTGGCAGAACTAAACGCCGAAAAATATTTAAATAAAGGTTCCATTTCCTGGCCTAGCGATTGAGCCCACAACCAGTCGCTTCTATATTATAGTTACACACTCGTGCCCCTGCGCCACGTCTGGCCTATACATGGGTATATATAAATATAGGAGGATTATGTTAAGTTTTTGTTTACCGCCATCTGAACTTTTTACAAACAAACTAACTTACACAATCACCTGCTGCATGAATCTTAGCATCTACAATTATAATTGGTGAACAGTTAAAGCTGTTTAATATTATAATGCTATTCTAAACACAGAATATATTAAGAGGCATGTCGACTCGGGATGTTCCTCCGAATGTCGTCGTCGATTATGTACTAAGATATACGTATATTGGCGTCGTAGCGCAATCCCTTGCTTCCTTCCGTAGTTCCCGGGTTCGATTTAAACATGTAGGTCATAAATAAAAGATTTGAGTAAAAATTCATTATTTTACTTCTAAAAAATGACGAATGAGTAAAAGAAGATGTAGTTAGATGTGTTTTATATCAATTTTCGGTCTACTCCTCGATCTGTAAAAATAATATTATTTTCGATAAAGGATGTGGTATAAAACTTCAAATAAAATTATCATTTGTGATCGAGTTGTGTGTGTGTGGTCTCAATCGCAGCTTTACTTATTTGTAGAAACAAAGGAAACTTAATATTTATAATTATAATATAATCTCTTTTGAGAAAAATATATATATATTTATTGAATTGTAGCAAATAAATAATTTTTGAGGCAAGTCGTGGCGAAAGTTCGCGGGTTCGATCCCATTCGAGGAAATTAAATGTTTAGTATTTTCATTTTCCGTCACTCAACACGCAACGCTTCCAGAACTTGGCGGAAAGTGGGGGAAGTGTTTTAATGGAGACGGAGGCTTTTAACATTAGATTGCCAGATTGCCTCTTCGTGAGAGGTAGGGTAGGTATGGTAGGGTACCATATACGGGACACAGCGTGAAGTTGATCTAACTAGGTATATTTTACGACGTACATATATATACTGTTCAAGTCTAATAGGTAAAATTAATATTTGTATATACAAATACCAAACACGAAAGTGTTTCTAGTTACAATATTAAAATACTAAGTAAACATCAGGAACATATAGCAAGAAGATTGCTTCACCGAATATAATGTAATTTACATAGATGTTTAATCGATTTGATACACACCAATACTACGGATTATAGAACTGAACTGGGTACGTTCACTCAAGGTGCGCACGTGTCGCCGTTCCCACGTTGAATGCATGCATTTCATCTTAGAAAGCTCGAACATCTATGTTCAATTTTAAAGTAAAGTTTTTTAAGTGGTTCTCGGTACTATTGTTGCTTGAATGTGTAATTTAACCAACTTTGTAAAATGATGGTGTATATGAGGAAATACGTATTTTTTAGAAGGAGTTGAAAGAATTTTCGGTGTAACTACTGCTATTCAATTCAGTCTTCTCTATTTTTTAATGTAAATATTAGAGAAGACTAGAATAATATATGAAGAAGTAGAATAATAATATGTAGAGCAGTATTGTCAACATAGTTCTCAAATATTTTAGTAATTTTGCGTCTTAGTGATTTTTTTCTTTTTTTTCTAAATTTAACAGAACCTAATCATGTCAAATGAAGTTACATTTATATAAAAATAAAGATTTAAACTGTGACAAAATAATATAATTTTGTAAGATAATATGTAATACTTGTAAAAGATAATAAGAACGGTAGTAAACATAATAGACACGTGTACCGTGGTATCACGACTGATGTCATTTCCGCGATATCCGCTTGAGTAAAACTTTTTTTTCTTGAAGAGATTTGCCTTTAATAAATTAGGCCTATTTTAGACATTATCATAGACATATATATTAGTTTAATTATGAATGCTTGCAACCACTATGACACAGTAACTGGTTCCAATATTTTATTGCGGGTCACCGGACAATAGACAATATCTCATAGGACAACACTGTTGTCAGACGTCTCTAAATTAGAAAACTATGGAAAACGGAGAAAAATATTATGTTCAGTTAATGTATTAAATATTTTTAATAGATAAACCAGAGTTTCATTGTAGAACTAGACATACTAGTTTTTTGTTCAGAAAATTGTTCAATAAGTATACTAGATGTAATTGGAGCATGTATTTAAAATTATAATAAAGACTTCTTTAAATAATTAGCATAAAAATTCGTCGCTAGTGTGTACAGGTCCTTATAGAGACAGATGCGTTTAGTTTTTGTAGATCCCTGATACGACCACTTGACCCGCCCATAGCTGTCATTTAGCAAGAAGTTGGCTCTTAATATATCCTCAACATCTTATAGCAATAATTCACTATTGCCGGAAGTATAATAAATTTATTTGTTTATTTTTTCTTGCAAACTAAAAAAAAGTTTGCTTAATTTTTTTTTAGATCAACACAGTCCTATAAGTATATAATGAAATTTGAAATATTTATATCACAATAATATAATTATCCAAAGTTTTCCAAAAAAAATATGCAATATTACATTGAGACGTTCTAAAAAGCTTTTAAAGGTAAACATCGTTGTGTTGTGTTGACATTTTTCAACACTTAGCCACATCCGGGATCGAAATACTAACTAATTTCTATTTCGCAGATGGACCTAATTGTCTCGAACTGGACTTTCAGTTAATTATGCGGTAGTAATGGTGTTTACGTGTTTTTAACAGCTGCGTTAAACACCGGAAGTAAGGTCATATCCTAATGCATCCTCCTATTGTATGGTAAAGTTAAGTGTTTTCCGCTCATATTCATTTTACTCCAGTGTCTTGTTGTGGATGTTTTTTGTATAATTTCTCGTTGCTCTCTTTTGATCTTGATGTAAGTTGGCCCCAGGCACCCCTTTTGTGATGCGGAGATCAGTGATGACTAAATAACAATGCACAATGTATGGAGTAGTGGGGATGTGTGGTTCCCATCGTGTTATAATTATTTGTAGGTTAACCGAGATAAAATAAGATTCTTTTGTTTTTTCCAAAAATTGATTATGTATTAGTAATTTCTGTGAATGTTACACGTTACACGAAGAAGGCGAATAATGGGAAAGGGAAGTGTCTTAACATTAGGTTCCCAGGATCCTTTTGCCTACCTTGATATTTACGGGATATAAAAAAATCAGCTCTGTATAACAAATAAAGTTTAAGTAAAATGGATTTTAGTAAATAGGGCATAACCCTAATGTATGCAAATCTTAAGTTTTTTTTGCTTCACGCTGTATCTCGCATATAGCGGGGTAGAGAGAGCTTAGAGTCGAAGATACTCCGCTGCCAACACTGTAAATTGAATTCGTACTAAAATTCAAAAATTCGATCATCAGTACTTTTCATCACCAAAATGTGTAACACAACAAATAGAATTTAACACAAGACCATCATATAATTAACATAACAAATATAATAAAACAATTTACAACACTTACCTAATATAAGATAAGTGATTGATATCGCAGACAACGTAAAGAGTGCTTTGTTTTGAAATAACGAGCGTTGACTCGGTACACAGCTAGATATAATTAATGAATTCGATCTAGAGATAAATATATATAATCGATATTATATTACCATAACAGTTACATTGTCTCGTTAATAATAAGGCATTGTATACAATTGAGACTTTTTTTGGAATAGGTAGTAAAGTTAGTAGTGTGTTCATTATTAACATAAGAAATAAATAAATCAGTTTCACGCTGTGTCCCGCGCATAGCAGGTTAGGCAGAGGAGAGGGAAACTAGTGTTAAGGCACTCCGTTCCCCACTTTCTCCCGAATTCTGGAGGTATTCCATGTTGAGTAGCAGAACTCAATGCCGCGCTTTGCCTCGACACCAGAGCGAAGAAACGGAATTATAGATTTAAGTAAATATTTTATCTCCTCGAGTAGGGTTGTATATAAATGAAAATTTTTCTAATACTATAATACAGTATATATTTTTTATTAAATAAATATTATAAGTGCTTGTCGTCACTATTGCAGTCTATACAAATGTGTCACTCATTCTAAGACGTAAAACGCATATAAAAAGGATGTTATATTATCACTAATATACTTCTTAGCAGCAGCTTAATGATTTTTTGTAAACCGAACCTAATTATGATCGAACCTAGAACTATCGCGTTTACAGTCTCACGTTGCCCCACTGCGCAGTGGTGGCCAAAACTTATTATATGTATACATTTACCTTGGTAGTTTCTAATCTATTTATTAATTTTGATGTTAAATAGTAAACTCATAAAATATATAACTATGTTGACGGCTGTTCGTAGAAAGAGCATTTGTAACTGAAAAAAAAGAAAACACACGATATATACATTTTCGTATTTAATTATATCACATACAGGTCGTTGTGGCGCAGGGGCACAAGTGTCTGACTGGAAATGCGACGGCTGTGAGTTTGATTTCCACTCGGGAAAATTTAATATTTAAAGGAGGAAAAGAGCGGCGTTGATTATCATCTCTCAACACATTACATTTATTTTATATTTATATATATATATATTTTTATTGCAAACTTCACATTTTTTTGAAATGATACTGTTGAAGTAATTACCGAATGATGACAAAAATATGTAGCAATAATTAAAAACCATATAATAGTACAGGCCTAACTGTCGCAAGTCCGCAGTCAGCCTTATACTAACAACTGTATCAAGTTAGATAATTAGGTTACCGCTTTGTATTAAATTTGCCGTTAATTAAATACCGGTTTTACTAGGACGTTCAAAATTCTCTTTAGACAGTCTCAATGGATGTTTACATCGATCCCCACTCGAGGAAATGAAATATTTATTTATATTTTCATTACTTCGCTCTGGTGTCGAGGCAAAGAGCGGCGTTGAGTATCGCCACTCCAAACGCAATGCGTCCTACACTTGGCGGAAAGTGGGGAACGAAGTGTCTTAACACTAGGTTCCTTCTACCTACCTTGCTGTGTGCGGGATACAGCGTGAACCTTACCGATTATGATTAAAATCTATAAAGACAGATTAATATTTACATATCCAAAGTAATTGTATGAATTAATTTCATTCACAAAACAAAAATACTCGCAAGACAGAGACCGCACAGCCAGCGCCTATTCTACAGGCGGATTCAATTAACTGTACAAGGCACTGGGGCGATAAATTCTCTAAACAATCAGAATTCGACCGGCAATATGTCCGTCCGTGCATACGCATTGCGGCCGACTGGGTAATCAACGGATATGTACATGTATTTATATATATATAATATATTTGTGTTTAAACGAAAAAAAGGGACCCTCTTTTAGTGCTATGATAATTGGTATCGCATATATATTTTTTTTGTTTCGCCAATTTTTGATATAGGAAATATTTTTAAGTTATTCAACATATTGTGTTTTCTTCTCTCTATTTTTTTAAATCTGTTTCATTATTCTGTCTTCGTCCGTTTCTCTACCGGATATAGGTCGTCTTCTATGTTCTCTCTTATCTGTCTTACTGATTGAGATTCCGTTCCGTCCGCTGTCCCACTGCGCCAAAATGGTCTCAACTTCCTATCCTATAGGATTATTAGGTCAAGTTTGGTCTTAATAGTAGTTTACGAGGACTAAGTCGATGTGGATGAAACTTTACAATAATGTACCTTATACATCAATACCATATATACCACAATTTATATAAAGATTTTGCATAAGATAGAGAATGTGTTCGCTGTCAAAGTGCACTTTGATATTAGTTCTTCCTTCTAAATTATAAAGTAGATTGACTGGAGATGAAGGTAGATAAACTAGAGATCTCATTTTAGATATTTCATTATTCGTTTTTTTTCCTTTTTTATATTAGGAACTAGAAATGTAAAGCAAATTTTATTATGACAAAAAGTAGAGCCCTGTCGTGGCGCAAGAGGCATAAGCGTGCGGCTATAAACGCGACAGGTTGTGAGTTCGGTTCTCAGTCGAGGCAATTTAATATTTACTATGTACTCTTCCATTGAAAACTCTCTTCCTCACTCTTGTAATGAGACAAAGCGCAGCGTTGTGTTCCATTACTCAGCACGCAATGCCTCCAAAATTTAGCAGAAAACGGAGTGTCTTAACACTAGGTTCCTAGGTTCCCTTTACTTATCCTGCTATGTGCGGGATACACCGTGAAGTTAAAAAAACTAGAGCATTTTATGTAGGTACCTACATGTGTCAGAGTGTGACACAAACCCGCAATGTAATTAATTGATTTTAGATTGAATTTTTTGATTGAAGATGATTAGTTCTTTTCTATTTGATGAATATTTTAATGAAAATCACCTTTAACAGGTGTTTGTTACTTTTAAACTTTTTTTAATATTGGGCAACTTATAATAACGAGCGTTGTGTGCGTTGTTACATAAAACTTGTTAATATTAAATAGATATATTGTGGAGAAGCCAGTCGTGGCGCAAGGGCACGAAGTGTAACTGTAAACGCGACTGGTTGTGGGTTCAATCCCCATTTGAGGAAAAGAAATATTTATTTAAATTTATATTTTCATTTTTTCGCTCTGCTGTCGAGTGTGGAGTGGTGTCAAAGCGAGGCGTTGAGTTCCGCCATTTAACACGCCTCCAGAATCCGGCGGAAAGTGGGCAACGGAGTGTCTTAACATTAGATACCCTATATCTACCCTGCTGTGTGCGGGATACAACGTGAAGCAGAAAAACCTATTTTTCCCACTATAATAGATATTATTACGTTATTCTTGGTAATCTTTTATCTTTTTAGTCAATTATTCAACGATTCACACCACGTTATCTTGTTTTAAGTGAACATACTTTCTGACCTTTGGTGTTAATTGCTTAATTTGTACAAAATGTAGGATTCATTTATTTCCTAGAATATAAAATTCCTGTTAATATTATGTAGAGTTAGTTAGTTGAGAAGAAGTAGGTACTACTTAGAGGCCGTCGTGGCGCAGTGGGACAGCCACTGACCGTAAGCGTAATGATCGTGGGTCGATTTCCACTCAGAGGAATTATTATATTAAGCACAACGTTGAGTTCCGCTGTTGAAGACGCGATATCTTGAAAACTCGGCGGAAAATGAGGAACCGAGTGTTTTGACATGATTTCCTCTGCCTACTTTGCTATACGAGAAATGATTCGAAGCTGTTATTTTCTTTTACATGTATTAATACTTAATAATATACACTTTGTATGTACGTACAACATACAGATAGATGTTTTCCATATCTAAAAGATTAAAAAAAATACGTATAAGAGACGACAATTTCACCAAAAAAATCGAACATCTAATTACCTAAGTGGGTACCAAGACAGCGTATCGCTGCGCCGACGCATATCAGATCTATCGTAAATTTTAATTGTATACATATGTTTGTAAATATCTAAACTGCTTACTTTCGTTGCACGCGAGGTCGCGTCGGTCCCGTAATTAGTAAGGCGTGTCAACAGTGCGATGCTATTGATATGAAATGGTAAACGTCGGTTCGGATGTTACGTTCGTTGTCGTTTTCCAAATTGCTTTGTCGTGGTACGTTTTAGTTTTGATGTTGTTTTTTTTATGTTATAAAATGAAATAAATAAATAAATCGGCTTCACGCTGTAACGCGCACACAGCCGGGTAGGCAGAGGGAACCTAGTGTACACTCGGTTCCCCACTTTCTACCGAATTCTGGATTCGGTAGAAAGTGGCATTGCATGATAAGTGGCAGAACTTAACGCCGCGCTTTGCCTCGACACCAGAGCGGAGAAATGGAAATATAAATTTCAGTAAATATTTCATCTCCGCGAGTGGGGACGAACCCACAACAAGTCGGTTTTACAGTCACACTTTGTGCCGCTGCGCCACGATGGCCTCGTAATATCTGCTTTTATATCTATTATTAATATTTATACTTAATTGTTAATTTATTTATTATGAAATTTATCTTTATTTAGTCATTTTAAGTGAGGCTTGAAGTGGTAGTTATTGTAAGAACATATTGTATAAAAATATTTCTAACAAAGTAAGTAATAAGATCATCTGAAAATAGAATTACTAATTTAGTTTTTTAGTTTAGTTGTAAGTGATTTAAGGTGCTAGCATTTTACAAGCATACGTACATTTTTGAATCATTGAAAAAGAAACTTTAAAATACGAAACTACTACAAAAAATTATAGATAACAGGTAATTAAATAAAACCTACTCCTGTCCAGGGTTGTCTACCCTAGGATAGGATAACGCCAATCCATTACGCTATAATTTAGGCCAGAAATATTTTCTATTTCACACTATATTCTGATTTTAAATCTCTAGTTTCTATACACATGGAGCGCCATCCTAAGCTCCAAAACATACCACGTCAACTTATTTTATTTATTATATGTTTTTGTGCTTCCTGCAAGCGACGCCTGGACGCCCGCTTATATTTGAAAAATGCAAAATTGACTCAAATTGCTTCTTATTAACGATGACAGATGTCTTGGCGCCAGGCCTAAAAACGCGAGTTCCCCAAAATAATCTCTATTCCTACACTATACGATATTATTTTAAGGGGCATCGCGCCTTGAGATCGGATATATCGATATAATATGGATACGCAATTAGTGACAAAGTTTTTTTTTAATATTTTTATTTATACTGCGAAGATTGTTAACTTCATTAACGTCAATAATATGTAATACTAAAGTGTATGGAAGTATTAAATTGTTTGTTTTATCTGTTTTGTGTTGTACAGAAGTGTAATGGATGCCTATGACATTAAAAATATTATAATCGTGTGTCATTTTTAATAATAAGGTTTAAGTCGATGTAACGTTAAACGAAACTTTTTATTTTTTTTTATTACCCATATATAATATTTTATTAGAGATACGCACATTTAATATAATTTCTAAGCAATCATTGGCATTCTTACATTTACACAGAATCAACGAGAAGAAACTAGACCTGAATTTAAAATAATACTGTATTTGAAAAAAAAAAATGGTATCTAGCTACAATTTTTTTAATAAAGTAATATTATGTCAAAATTACCTACTTGAAAGTAGAAATACTATCAATTTATTTATTTATTTATTAAGAGGAAGATGTACCATACTATCTTGCATCTTGTATGAAATTCAAGTTGTTAAATATGTACGTTATATGAAAATATATATTGGAACATAAAATTTTGTCATAATGACTTGAAAACATACAACTTTACATTACAATTTGTTGCTATTTGTACCTTTAAATATGAATAGAATATTTTGAAACATTTAATATATTTGTTTCTATGCTCTGACGTAAAGGCGATGCGTGGCGTTGAGTTCCGCCTCTCAACACGCAACGTTTCCAGAATTAGGTGGATAGCGGAAAGCGGTATGTTTTCTCTCTGGTGTCAAAACGAAGCATGGCGTTGAGTTCCACCACTCAATACGCAATACCCATAGAATGCGGCGGAAAACCGGCAGCGAAATGTCTTAACACTCCCTTTACCCTGCTATATGCGGGATATAGCGTGAAACTCAGAAAAAAAATATAGAATGCGTGTAAAATGAAGTAAATCCAATAGTTCAATTCTTATTAATAATAAAACTACTAAATATCCGACCACGGTGCCGATATGGCAATCAAACGTGAACAAAAGTGTTTTAGCTTAAAGTATTATAAAATATCACCCTTTCAAGTGACGCACGCACACAGAGTAAAGCCACGGGCGGTCCTTGTATTTAATAGTCAATATATTACCAGTATAATATATAAACTATGCTTCGAGATATTCTCTCAAGTATTTTTACTTATATATTTTAAGAACTAATTAAGACTAAATCGATATACAAGTTCAGAACAAGATTTTAAATAATTATTACAAACATTTAAATAATAATTTAAAAATAATAATTCATATATAAATATATCTTTACCATATTCGTATTTGAAGAAAAAAAAGAAGAAATTTAAAAAAAAACAAGATAACAAAATTAAACACAAAAAAAAAACCTCTGGCAATACCAATAAATTGGTGGTTAAAGTAAAAAATGTTTAAAATAACGAATAAATTTGAACCAACACCTGTCGAGTGGTCATTATATGCGTTAAAAGCAGTATTTAAAAGCTTGTATGGGGTCGTTAAGTATCTCTTGTTCTCTAAATACAATTAAAAACTCATTGTATATTAGTATATAAATAACGACGTTGGATACTCGCGGACTGTTTCGCCCGCGGCGTGCAAGTGATTTTCTTTTAGCGAAAAATACCTCTGGTTTAGCAATATTACTTAAAGTTGTGCTTTCTTTGGAAATGCTTTCTTTGGAGAATAGGGACGGAATATCGCAACACTAGGTTTTCAAGTTCTCTTTGCCTACTCTGCCTTGAGCGGGATACAGTGTGAAGCTAAGAAAAAATAGATTGTTTGTAAAATAGAGTTGATTAAAGAAGACAAAAGTTTAATTCATATTAGCTAATAACAAAAGTAAAAAATATACAACGATACAAGCAATCAAACGTAAACAAAAGTGATTTAGCTTAAAAGTGGCTTCAAAGTGACTGTGAGTGAGGTCTCTAACAATACTAAACTACCCCACTGCGTTGCACAGCCGGACAAACACACGAAATGTGACCGAAGTGGATAAATATCTTAATTTTATTTATTTTATCATCATTCAATATGTTCTAGGGTATTAACCTGAAAGGATCAGATGATAAGAAAAGAAAAAAAATAGATAAAGTGATACAAATACTAGCAACTCTCCCGCGATTTCACCTGTTTTTTTATTTAATAAAATTCATTGCGTTCGTATCCCAATATAATATGTTCGCATCGTAGGTCTAGTGACTTTGTGTTACCTATATACCTATATTATTTATATATTATACCTATAATATATTTATATATATTTTTATATATTTTTTTAATAATATATATTTTTTTACCTACCTAATTTACGTCTGTATAGACCGATTCGAAATATGATGGCAATTTTTTTACATTTGCCATAGTTTTAAATCGAATGCATCATTGATTTGAATAATTATAGTAATCAAATCAAATCCTGCACCAAATGATTTATATACTTGAATTAATTTAAAATTACATACAAAATATATTAATTTCCGTGTAATACTTTATTATCGACATGGATACTCGTACTAGTCGATTCAATTAATATTTTTTAAAAACTTTCAACTACAGAACTGACTTTTATGCCATTTTCTTTTTTATTTGTATAAAGATTTAAGATAAAGATAGATAGGTGTCTAGATCTATATGAAACTCTATGTTACCATAAAATTGTAATCGCCCTTGATACTTTTTGCGTGCCCACCCGCATTTTACTTAAACAGCTCAGCTGTCTGTTGCCCTCACATGCTTAACTAAAACTGATATTTGTCATCTACTCTAAATATTTAGAGATATAATTTATTATTTTTATTATGTTTACGCTGTTTTCCGCACACAGCAAAGTAGGCAGAAGAAACCTAGTGTTAAGACACTCCATTCTCCAATTATACTATAATTCATTATACTTTTAGGTAATATTTTTCTTGTAAATTAACTTTATAGATTTTAATTTCTCGGCAAAATTTTTTTACCCATTATTGTATGTCCATCATAGTAAGATGACATATATTTCACTATTAAATATCGAGTTTTAAGATAAATAAAAACAAAATTCAGCTTAACATTTTTTTCCCGCATAAAGGAGTAGGCAGACAAAAAATTGTATTAAGACAGTCCGTTCTCCACACACTTTCAATTTTTCGAGATATTGTCTGTAGAGTTGCGAAACTCAACGACGCGCCTTTATTTGCCAGAGCGGGAAAATGAACATTATTTAAATATCAATCATCCCCCCAAGCGAGGGTAGAATTCACAACTATCGCTCTTAGAATCAGACACTGTTCTACTGCGCCACGATGGACTCATCTATAATTTGATTGTCCCAAATTAACTGGCGAAAACAAATTCTGTAAAATAAACACGTGACTTTTTTCATCAATTTTGACATTTTACTCATACCATAACTATTTATAAGAACTAACACGATAGTATAAGTTCGGTTCCTATTCGTGGGTGTGATCATATTTCAATTATTTTCCATTCTCCATATTTATATGTCTCGAATTCGAACAGAAAGCTGTGAACCGGGTGTCTTGACACTTTTCTACCCTGCTTTGGTTGTCTACTCTGCTATGGAGGATAAAAAGTTAGTTTTTATGATTTTATTATTTAATAAATAAAAAGTACTATTAATTATAAAATTATATTTCATTTACATATGAAATATATGTAAATGAAATATAATTTCATTAACATGTAGGTAGGTATATAAATATTAAATAATTTTATTTTATTTCTTCTATACGGTCAGATTTTTTGTTTAAAAACAATTGTGTCCGAACAAAAATTTATTCTTGTTATATTTTTTATTTTTCCTTTAATTAATAATTATGATATTTCTATGATATTCAAAGAAGTCTACATCTCTATTTTTTTCTAAACACCGTATTTGGTTAGTAAAAGCTTTTTATTACATATATAGTAATTAATTAATGTTATAACAAGGTTATGCTCTAAATTATTTAGAAGATTTTATATTACCTGTTACTGAAAGATTTTATACCTACTATTATATATCTACTTATATTGATCAAAATATGGTTATATGGCCATCGTGGCCCAGAAGGACAAGCGTGTGACTGTAACGCGAACGGTTGTGGGTTCGATTCCTACGAAAATTCAGCGGACCGGAGTATTTTAACACTTGGTATCCTCTAGCTTGCAAAATCTATGTGCGAGATGTCCTTACATCCTTGTCTTTCGTGAAAAAAGAAGTCAAATAAAAAGTCGTGTAAAATGCATAAATAGTAGGTATGGCAAAACTGTAAATATTGCACAAAATATGAAAAAAATCATTATGTTTGTATAAATACCAACCTCTTAACCATTTACCACATACCTAAGACACCGAGTTCCATATAAAAATAAAAAGTAAATTTCAATAGAAATGTAATTGGACGGAAATAAAAAAAAATTATAATTTTCGTTTCGGCGCTTCGGAAATCTGACAAGGTGAAACATCTTGTCCCCAGTCAAACCATTTTTTGCCTATAAAAATTTGTTTGTACCTCGCGACTGTCTCGACGAAAACCCATAAACATGAACAAGTCAGGCCGACTGCCGCTTTCCCCCACCCTGGGAAAGGCGGTGTCGTTTGAGTAGGCGTGGTCTGGCGGTAGAGGGGATAAATAGGCCAATAGGTAAACGTATTTCCAAACGGAATCTTGGGAAGGACAGAAAATTGAAGCCGCGATTGGCTTAGAGGGGCGAACCCCGCCTTTTGGGTGGAGCTTAAATCGCTCTATCCTACGGCGGAGGGGCGTGTGATTTCTGGCGCGCGCCAGTCTGTGTTGAGAAACGGAAGCGTGAAGGTGTGCCGTACCAAGGCATGATAACGCCGGCTCCTTGACGCGCAGGATGGCTGCGCCGCGCAGCCGCCGCGCATACAAACAACTGTGATAAAAAATAACTTTATTTTTCATACATAGAGTAAATACCGTCCGTGGATAGACTTTCAAAGACAGTGTTGTGTGAAACCGCCCTTATGATCGTCCCTATGGCAGCGTACGCACAGTTCGGCTATTCGTACCCGTCTGCCTCGCAGGTCAGTTCCGATAATTTCATGTACTTCACTGCATTTTTATTTTGTAATAATTTATTGTTTTTTTTTACATTGTCATAAGTTTATTAAAATTGTTTATTAAAAATTAAGAAAAAAAGAGTACTTGTTTCTTACATTTTTTTTTAGTTTTGCATCGTGTACAAAAATGTAGAGTTTAAATTCATATTAAGTACTAGCTACTTACTTACCTTTACGTGATATATTTTATTTACTTACCTTTACAAATATACAAAATAATATATAAATAACATTTTATATACATACAAAAATCTAAAATAAAAGGTATAAAAGTATATATTGGGTTGACTAATAATTAAAATTAAAAGCTTAATTAAAATCTTAAATAAATAAACATTACCGTGTAACGCTGACCGACGGTATTGTTTTTACATTTAAGATAAAGAAAAACCATTTAAATTTATTCAATCACGTATTTTTTTCTTTAAATAGTAACTATTAATATTATAATAAACATATCCTCATTATTTATGAATATCTTTATTAAGTTATTTGTATTAATTACATTTTAAAACGAATACCATATTATAGTATCGGTGTAAAGTGAATAGGCCAATAAAATACTAGCATTTTTATATAAATGTAAAATATAAATATAATATATTTCTATAAGTATATATACAAGTTCTATTTATTAGTTTTTACAAACAATAATTTAGCAATCAGTTCAAAAATACGTATTTTAAGACTTCTTCAAGCAAAAACCATATTTTTTAATGGCCATTTGCAGCGGTTATAAAATAGTACGCATTCAATCTCATTTAGTAATTATATTTTTTTCAGTAGTAAAAGTCTGTATGATTCTTTGTTTATACAATTTTATTGAATCATTTTGCTTAGATAAAAGTTATATTGTGAGAAAAAAAATATTATGGTGCATTTTTGTACTTGTATTCTAGTTAGATGAACTTATAAATGGTAATAGATACGTATTTTTAGTGTTGCTCGTAATGTGAAGAGTAGTGGATTCGAATCGTGTACATATTTTATATTGGAAAACATTCACTGTTCGAAAAAGGTTAACTTAAGCTATATGTAGATACTATAAGACAATTTTAAAGTTTTTTTTTGAAGTTTTTTTATTTCATTTTATTAAAACTATATTTGATAATTATATTAGAAATATATGTGTACCAAATAGTTGTGCATTATTTTCTAGTGGGCAAAATAAACGTGTGTCACCATATTAGAGAATTTAATATCTATAGAATAGCCACCGTCGCCGACTTTTAATACTGTGAAAACAACAACTTTGAACAAGTTAATATTGTATTTATTATGTATTGATAGAAATGTCTATTTTTATATTAAATAGTTCTAGTTCCATAACTATTCAAATATACCTGTTAGCAAGTAGCTAAGTATAAGTTTTATAAAAGCATAAAAAAAAAAATCTTTATTGTTTTATATTTTTGTTATATTTTTATAAAAATAATAAATATAAGCAAAAAAATAAAGATTATTTACATTTTTTTACCATTTTTATTGCCTTTATTATATTATATATTATATCAATAGGTAATACTGTTGAAATAAATAGAAAGTAAAAGTCACTTGATTATAATCTTAAAAATTATAAAAAGATTTAATAAGGACCCAAGGTAAAGTCCTGAAGTAATTCGTTGCCCTGGTTTATTTTACCCTGCATATGTATTTGTATAATTTTCATATTATATATATTTGAAAATTATATATAAAAAATGTCAATCGTGTATTTATTGTACTTACATTTAATATTGCAAAACGTCTACTTTAACAAGAGAGATAGAGACAGGCACGTCAGATGGTAGAGTATAGGCCCACTTCTCTATCTCTATACAGTTCATAATAATAGATAGCGGGAACCTGAAAACCCAGTGTTATACTCCGTATCCATTAAGACACTTCCGTTTCACATTTTCCGTCTAATTCTGGAGACATTGTGTGTTGAGTGGCGGAACTCAATCCGCCGTGCTTTGCCTATATCGTCACCAGATCGAGGTACCAAAAACCAAAATGTGTGTAGACTGTATATTTTCCAGTAAAGATACCAAAAAATATAACTAAAGTGAATTTTAAATGTTTTGTTTCGAATAAATCATATATATATTGGATTATCAGATATAAACGCTTGTGTCAGTTTTTAAATACTTGTTTAGGACGGAAGTTAAAGAATACCAAATGTATCACTTCACGATACAATATAAACTTAAGAATTCCCCGACTTAGTTTAGAACTCACAACTAGTCACTGTTATATCAATTTTCTCCAATGGGAAACGGAGTGTCTTAATATTACGTTCCCTCCACCCTGCTACATACGGGATACAGCGTTAACCTGTTTAACTTTCTCGAGTGGAACCACTAGGTGTATCTAGTGTTATTTACAACACATACTCATGTACACCAATAATCTGAATCACTGAACCGATTTCGATTAAGGTATATCAATGTGATGTGTGATTCCACTTGTCAGGTTGATCTCATGTGGCAGGATGAAAGCTTAATGTGGATGCCGATAAAAAATTGTGACGGTCCATTTAACCTTAGGTTAGATTTGTTAATATATTAAGCAACTGCTATAGAATGCTTGTTTAGAAAAAAATATATGTTTTTTTTTTTATAAAGAGTCACAGATTACCGTCGCAGCAAAAGCCTCTTTTTTATATATATTATTAATAATACTGTTATCCTTAAAAAGTTAGACCGTCGTGACGCAGTGGAACTGTGTCTGGCGGTAAGCGCGACTTGTTGTGGCTGTTTTGTTTTCATTTTCCCACTCTGGTAGTTGTGCGGAGTTGTGTTTAGAAAAAACGTAATGTCTTAAAAATTTGAAGTGGGGACCAGACTGTCTTAACACTAGGTTCCTTCTGTCTATAAGATTTGCTTGCAAAGTTATATGGAACCCGACAAAATGCAGATATATTAAACATAATTGAACCTGTGTGCCACTCATATTTTTAACTACAACTAAGTTCCAATTTTGTAAGATAAAGTATGTAAAAAACTGTATATAGTGTTTGAAAATATAATTTTGAGGTAAACGAACCAATTTACTGTAGGTAGGTACAGGAAATTTTATGTTTATAGCATTGGTGATAGAATAAATTTAGAACTTTACGTTATAACATCGGAACAGGTATGAAAGTTGTTAAATTAAATTTTATATTAAACCGATTTTTGTGTTTCTATACATTTTTTTTAACTGTATAATCTAAAAGAGGCCACTCGTAGCGCAGCGGCACAAAGTGTGACTATAAAACAGACTGGTTGTGGGTTCGATCCCCACTCGAGGAGATGAAATATTTATTTAAATTTATAATTCAATTTCGAGGCAAAGCGCGGAGTCGAGTTCTGCCACGTATCACGCAATGCCTCTAGAATTCGACGGAAAGTGTGTAACTGTCTGAATAGAAACGGAGTGTCTTAATATTAGGTTCCCAAATTCCCTCTGCTTATCTAGCTTTGTTCGCGATATCACGTGAACCTTAAAAAAACACGTCTTTGTTAAAGTAGTATGAAAGATATTTTGCGTGACGTGTATGACCCTTTATTTCGGTACAAGAGGTTGTAATTATTAGGCAACTATTACAAAATTTCTAGCCACAAACTTAGGTATGCTATGCCAGTAATTTGCCGCCATATTTGGTTTCAACGACGTATTCAATCGCTCTGGTGTGCAGTCGTTAACAAAAGTGTTTAAGGTTTTTTTATAAGATTTATCTTATCTTGTTACCTCTTTTTATTTCTCTTGTATCTAAAATAACTTAAGAATGGTTGCTACAAACTAAACAATTATTTTTCATTTTCTACAATTTTCTAATATCAGAACTGCTTGTAACCAATTCTTTATCACGTTTTATCATAAAGTCAGAGACTCTAATGCTAACACTGTTTCACTCGCTTAAACTTATTTTTATATTATAACCAAATGATAATATATATATATATATATATTTTTATTATAAAACATATCCTATATCCTGTCTTATACCTCTAACAATATGTGTATAAAGATTCATGACAAACGGTTGAGCAGTGTTGGCGTGAAAGCGTAACAAACAAACTTACATTAACATTTGTAATATTAGTATGAAGTATGATTATTAATACAAGCCGTCTATATTCGAACCAACAATCACAATCAAAGTGAAGTCGGTGTTGACAAAACACATTCCACTGCACCGTGAAGGCGACATAAAATTAATTTTCATAATAGCGCACACTATTCCAAGGTACCTCCATGGTACCTATGTATGTATATACGAGTACATGGCTGATGTGTCAGAAATTTTCCGTCTAATTGAACGAAACCGATCGAGCATTCAATGCCGTTAATTCTTAATGCTTTTGATATGGTACGCGCCACAGAGCAATTTAGAAAAGTCATCAAGCTTATTTTTTAGGTTCACGCTGTATGTTATGCACAGCAGGTTAGGCTGAAGGAACCTAGTGTTAAGACATTCCGTTCCAACATTTTTCGCTGATTTCTGTAGACATTGCGTATTAGCTTATTTTAGCCTCACGCTGCATTCCGCGCAAAGTGTAGGCAGAAGGAACCTAGTGCTAAGACACTCCGTTCCACAAGATGAGTGGCAGAACTCAACGCTGCACTTTTGCCTGGACACCAGAGCGAAAAAACGAAAATATTAAGTAATTCTCAAGTAGAAATCGAACCCACATCTTTCGCGTACACGTACGGTCACACGCTTATACAATTTACAATTTATATTTTGTAAGACTGGAATGTTAAAACTGATTAACGCTTAACTATATAAATAGAGATGTACTTTTTTACTATATTCATGTAGTTTACCATTACAATAGAAGTCTCTATAGTATTCTTAATTTTTCAGCTAAGAATATTTTCTTGTTAGATAAATCTTATAGGAATTTATTTATATTATATATATTAATAATGTGACCACGTGTTTCCACGTGATATAGATTTATCTCAACAATTATATTATGATCGAGACCTAAATGCTATATGATGCCATTTCCATATTCAAAGCTCTATGGTAAAAGGTAGAGCAAGAAAATGTAAAGTATTAAGACATGCCTCGTTCCCGGCATAAACGTTCTTATTGGTTTTGTGGATGATTGCTTTTGCGTATAACAACAACTAATCAAAGAGCTGTATTGCTTTCTAACTGTTTCAATCAGCGATACAAAATATAGGGATATATACGGGTATGTAGGACGTTGGTAGCCGGTATTCTAGTATATTAGGTAGGTAGGTTATGTTGTTATATTAGGTACTATTTATGTGAATATGTGTGGGAATATGTATTTTTTTTTCAGTTTCCTGCCGTATACTGAAAATATTAGGGTAGGCAAAGGGAACCTAGTGTTACCAATTCGTTCTCCAATTTTGCCGAATTCTGGAAACGTTGTGTGTTGAGTGGCGGAACTCAACGTTGTGCTTTGTCTCGGTGCCAGAGCGAGGAAATAGAAATAGTAAATATTTAATTTCTTTGAATGCGAATCAAACCTACAGCCAGTCCTGATTACAGTCACACGCTTGTGCTCCTGCGCCTCTATATACTTATAAATATTTAATATAATATTGTACGTAAAAGCTGAAATGGAGAAGAAAAAAGGGGGAAGAAGTTAACAAGTAGAGACGCTCCTTTTAAATTGAAAACACAATATAATTTATATAAAAAAATATGAATTTACTTCAATTCAATGATGAAAATTTATTGTTTGTGATGTGAAATTCCCCACTAAACTTTTTTTCGAAATATGTACACGCCATGAATTATTTATGTAGAATTACACACCTTTACGAGAAACGCATACGTTTTTACCCAGCTCCATAAATATTTTTCATTTTTAGTACTGTTTTAACAAATAGATAGACGTGTCTATTTGTTAATTTATACTACTTAGTTTTTCAGTGAATTCCGAACATGGGGTAGGCAGTAGGAACCTGGGACCCCAGTGGTAAAACACACCGTTCCTATTAATAAACACCCACAAGTTCACCACTCTCTACCGTATTCTAGAGGTATTGCGTGTTCAGTGGCGGAACTCAACGCCACGCTTTGCCTGGTTCGTGAGCGTGAAAAAGAAAATATTAAATATTTTATTTCACCGAGTAGGAATCCACAACCGTCGCGTTTATAATTACATTCTTGTGCCACTACGCCACGACGGCATCGAATACAACTTACACGGTCCATTAACACAATTTAAATATATATTACAATTTTTTGCTTTTAATCATGGAATTAACAATAAGAAAATGATTCTACTAAATAAACCACATTGTACTTGAGACAGAATATAAAGTATCTCATTACAGTAAAGTAACACTAGAAATGATGGTTGATTTGTTCTCTTTTGAACTTTGCATGTCTCTCCATCTTTGGAAACTTCTAAAGTAGTTTGTCGTAGATATCAAAATTGGTCTCAAATTAATTTAATATCAAAATGTATAATTTTTTATTTTTTTCTCTTTTGAAGTTTCCGTCGCTTTCATAGAGTAAAAAAGATGCATTTGATTGTAATTCTTTTTTTAATAATAATGGTTAAATATAAATTAAAATTAAATTTGCTTTACGCTGTATCCCGCACACAGCAGGGTAGGCAGAAGGAACCTAGTGTTAAGACACTCCGTTTCCCACTTGCTGCCGAATTTCATCATTTTATTTCACATTGAGGTTTTTTTATTTATTTCTAAATATTATCAAAATATAGTTTATAGTTAACAGTGGTAAGGCATATATTTACAAATATAGGACGCGCCTCTATCGATTTTAACAATTATGTTGTCTTTTCAGTTGTTTAAAATATCTAGTTTTCGCTAAGAGATGAAAAGGTGAAGTTCGAAGTCTACCGAATCCTAATAAAATACAAAAAATATGAACGACTCTTATGTAGTTACCTATATAGCTACGAAGACAAACACACAATTTCAAAATCCAAATAAAACTCCCTCCAAACAACGGCAACATTCGAAAACAAACAAAAACATTATTCAGAAATCAGTTAAAAACGAGGGTATTTCGAGTTTTGGAGATAAATAACATTTGGCGGGTGGAGCCGCTGGGTTGTGAGGTCGTGGCAGTCAATTAAACCGCGCTGCCGGTACCGGGCCGGGGTTTATTGTGGACTTTGTGTGACCTCCCAGCGGATCTCCAATAATGGGCACACTTTACGAAGCGTTGCCGAATTGTTTTTGATTTTATTTATGTTTTATATGGGTATTAGGTAGGTGGGTCGTTTTTGTTGTTAGCTGATGTGTTAGAAGTTGTGTGTAGACTGATGCGTGCGAGTTCGACTCCCGTATGGAGGAATGGGTTTAGGAGCAAATTTAAATGTATTAGAGTAGCGCCTAATCTTATGTTACGGCGGCGAAAGTGCGGCGTTGAAATCCGCCAATCAACACGAAATGCCTTCAGTATGCGTGGGAAAAAAGAGAGCGAAAGTGTCTTAACACTAAGCTTCCTCTGATCTGAATCTAATATATATGATACCACACACATCTGAAAAAAGGTCAATATTACTACAGATTATTGAACAATAGGATCCATAACCATTTTCACAGAACAAATTAAGACATTTCTAGTAGATAAACATTATATGTGGACGTACTTACGAGTTAAAATTATAATTCTATCAAAGCAAAACCTATTACTCAGGTTATTAAACAAGCTGATAATTTAGATGGTACATGCATCTGAAATTGGTCGGTCGCGGCCGATTGCACTTGGTTCACGCGTCTGGTGATTTCCCATTTAATTCGTTATGTACTACGAGCCGCCGAGCCGTTTTGTGAGTTTTCTCTTCTTTTTTTTTCTTTTCTTTTTAGCTTCACGCTGTATCCCGCATACATAAGGATAGGCTGAGGTAGGTTAGCAGTAAGACACTCCGTTCCTCATATCCTGTGAAATCTGGAGGTATTGTGTGTTGAGTGACGGGACGCAAGGCCGCACTTTGCCTCGACAAAAGAGCGAAGAAATGAAAATATTCCATTTCCTCGAGTGGGAATCGAATTCACAACGTGTCCAGTCATACGCTTGTGCCATTGGGCAATGACTGGCCTCTCTGGACTTTTTTTTAAGATATTTTTATAATAACAATTATAAATTAATGAAAATACTTATAAAAGTGTTTGCTTATAAGAAAGCTATTGTAAGCTTTGAATTAGAATTTATTGGAACTTTTATATAAAACATTTTCAAAATATATTTTTTTATGAAATGTACATAATCATACTACAATGTTACTTTTGCTTAAAATGATTATATTTTTACATTTTATTTATATTTTTATCAAATTTTATCTAGTTTTTCATATTTTTATATGCGCATTGCTTTTCATACATTTTAAAGTAAATTAATTGTATAATACAATAAATTATTGCACAAGAGGAAAAGGTAAGTGTCATATCAGCACACAGCTCTAACTCAGGGAATGAAGCCCTAGATAAGGTAAGTATGTATATAGTAATATGTTAATAATATATGATTTTCAAGTCTTACCTCTCTGGGGGATGAAAAAAAAAACGTTCATGTTTCCAGGGTACGCCTAACGCAGTTCTGACAAAGATATTTGACTGAAGCACAGACAGACTGCACAGCACAGAATTTCGTAGAAGATAAATGATATTATAATAAAACTTCATTATTAAAATGTGTAAAATAATTGAAAAATATAATTGAGGAAAGACAAACAAAACTAAAGAATGTACAAAAAATAAAATAAAAAATGCGTCTACATCCCGTACAATATACGTATGTGGAAATAACATAAATATGAATCAACTTATTCCAGCAACAACACATATTTAAAAGAATAATTGATTCGTACAGATCATTATAGTCCATTAATACCATAGTTATTGAGGCAATTTTATCGAATCGGAATCGATATATAAGCGGTGTGGCGTGTGACAATTTCATTTTTATGATGCATCTAAAGATTAATTATAGCGTGAAATAATCGATTTATATAAAAAAATTGAGAATATCGGTATTGTCGATGCAATCTGCGGACGGTAATCGGATGAATGAGTGCATTCGATTTAATTATTGGTTTTGTGAAATATTCGGAACACGTCGCAAGACGTAACAATTTTGAATCACAATTGTTTTTGTTGTACTTGTCTTTGTTGTTGTTGTTGAGGAAATGTTGTGCTGTTATGTTGCACTGGTTTCCTCTCGCGACGTCGTTCGTGTGGAGTCGCTTCTCTAGGTACTTCTATTTACCACCTATAAGTGCGCAGGTTAAAGATATTTATATCTATTTAAAGTTGGCATGGCTAAGCTATTTCGTTAGTTAGTTCTTTTTTATTAGACTTCTATTTCTATTAAGTTTTGTATCTTAAAAATATAAAATAGAATCCTTAGAGAAATAGACAGCTTTACCTAGACTGCTAGCGTTCTAGATTCTAGATTAGACATTTGTTTGATAAAATCTTCAACAAATGCGCATTATGTTGACTAACTTTTTCTAAATATTGGCAAAGATTAATATAGCTATATAACAAAAAAGTATAATGGTAGCAGTAAAAAGTAGACAGACAGTCAAAAAAAAAGATCTTATTTATAAAGACCAATAGACCTTTTTTAAAGCCTTTAAGGCTAACTGATAATAATTTTATAATATAGTGAAATGTAGATACGTGTATATAAGTATATGTATAAATGAGTTTCCACTACTTGATATTCATAAATATTACTAATATGCTATCCAAATTTTACAACTATAATGTTTGTACTGTATACAAATACCATTAGAGAAAATAATTTCACAAATTGACTAAAACAGTCTTTGATTAAAATATCCACAGCACATTTCCATACGGACATAACATTTTTGAAAATCCTGTTTTGGCGAGTTTTAATAGAGTGACAGCGGCACCTTTTTTCATTTTTAATAAAGATAACACAAAAATAAAATATTAATAATTAAATGTGTGATACCGCTATCAGTATGAGATGTGCAGGCCCTTTGCCAAAAGTGTGACGTCACACCTACACTATATATGAACACTCACACAAACGCTCAGCTTAGACCTCGCGGACTATATTTCAGTAAAAAAAAATATTATTAGAAAAAAATATTATTATGATGTTATTATGACATTGTAGTTGATCAGTAAGTTTTGATCATATATTAATATTATGTACTTCCCGCATCTCCCGAACCAATAGATATATGGCTGACTCGCTGGCACCACACAACTCTGTTGTTTGTTTGATCTCTCCAGAAAATCTATTTTATAAAAAATCTTTTTACTGTGTTGTTTTATATGGAATTCATAACCTTTCACTCTCTCATCTTTCTTAGAACACAATATATTTTAACAATAATATTATTAATAAAATAACATCGAATCAAATTTGATTTTGATACATTGAAAATTTGGCGAGTTACTTCGTTCACTAAATATTAAATTTCATGTTAGTGTCGCGAGAAACGTATCTGCTTTCACGTTTCTAGGAAGAACATGGTAAATCTTATATTATAATTTTAATCATTTTGTGACGTACGATCAAATAACTTTATTTTATATGATTAAATTTATTGCTGAGATCGACGTGGTGTAGGGGAACAAGAGTGTGAATTTATCATGATGGTTGTGAGTTCGATTGCCATTCGAGCGAATAAATCATTACTCTGCAAATCAAAACGGAATATCTTAACACTTTTTTCGTTCTGTATGCTATATGCGAGTTACAGCATGAAGCTGAAAATAAATGTGTTGCTATAACGATATTCAGTTATTTTTTTATTTTTTATTAATGTTGCTACAATAATTATACAAAATATATGATAAAATGTTTATTACTTAAATAAATGTTAAAAAGTCCCTATTTAAGCCCAAATATGTCATTGTTTATTACAGTTGAAACTTTTTTCGAACTTTCAACTTTTGTACATAACAGGTACTAAATACCCATATAAGATGAAGTGGAAGTTTTTATAACTTCCTCGATTTCTTCCTTCCTCCTCTTTTCTTAATTTCCTCATATTTCTGAAGAAGACAATATTACTAAGAATTTGCTAATTTATATAGCAATGGTAAAATACATCTATAATTTTTTTAAGGTTCCGCAACCAACAAGAAAAATAGGGGACACTTATAGGATCACTTTGTTGTCTGTTTGCCAGTCTGTCCGCCTATCCATCTTTCAAGATCTTTTTTCTCAATAACTCTTAGAGCTGAACTTAATATAAAATATCCAGGTCTACACTACCTTAGAGCTTAGAAAAAAAAATGTCAACCTTTATAACTTGTGTCTACTTTACATTGACCTACAACCATAAAATTGGTACGGCACCCTGGATGCGCGAGTCCGACTCGCACTTGACTGGTTTTTATTTTTTAATCAAAATGATAACTTTTTTGTTACACATAATTGACTTTGTATGTGGTTTTGTTACATTATATTGTGTTACTTATACAAAATATAATTGTAATTTTACTATAAGGTAAGGTAAATTAGATGGTAAAGGCCATAAAAACATAGTTCAACATATTTTATTTATGTTGTAACAAGAAGTATATAATTGGCCTTATATTGCAAGATGGCTGCAGTTTATTCTCGTACTGAATTATGTATTCAGTCGAAGAGTGTGAGACGTTCTTGTATTGTTTTTACACATTCGGACTTATATAGCTTACAAGAGTTTATATTTCTTAAAAATAAAAACCAAACCCATATATTTTAGATAACGTAATATTCATATATAAAAAAATAAAATAAATTGGCTTCACGTTGTATCCCGCACACAGCAGGGTAGGCAGAGGGAACCTAGTGTTAAGACACTCCGTTCCCCACTTTCTGCCGAATTCTGGAGGCATTGCGTGTTGAGTGGCAGAGCTCAACGCCGCGCTTTGCCTCGACACATTTCATCTCCTCGAGTGGGAACCCACAGCCAATCGCAGCTGAACAAAGTGTGACTGTACACTTTGTTCCGCTGCGCCACGACTGGCCTCTCATATATATATATATAAATATATATATATGTATATATATATATATATATATATATATATATATATATATATATATATATATATATATATATATATATGAGAGATATATGAGAGATAGGTAAGTACATTTTTTTTTCTTTCAATTGATTGGGGGATCATTTCTATATAAACTGAACTATAATATTTAAGTTAGTCAACTTTTATAAGTATTACTTTGCGTTGACAATTTACAATTTTGAAATTGGCACGGAAACTTCGGTGGTGCGTCTCGCACTTGACCAGTTTTTTTAAAAGACCTTTCGCGTTAGATTTGGTAATTATTTTATTTCACAGCCAAAATTGGTGTGAAATAAAAGCTTAAACTCAGTGTAGGCGTTTTGCCAGACCGTTTCGTTATATCTTCCTGAATTTTCATATTTAAATAAACATAAAGGGGTCGATTTTGTGTGACTGACGTCTGCGGTTAAATGACGCCCAAATTAAGACATGGATGGACGGGTGGTTGTTCATTCAAATATTTGTTGTATTCATTATAACACATTAAAATGTTGTTTTAGTCAAAAAGGGTAGTTTTTAGTGGACAAAGATAAACATATTATTTATTGTTGTGTCATAGTTAGACTATGAAAATACTACACGCGGTGGTCGCGGGTTCAATCAAATTATATTCGTTTCCCTATTCTAGTTCAATAAAAAGTCGTATAGGTTTGCAGTTCTATTTAAAATCTGCAAAGTAGGTGAATATTGGGTACGAAGTGTTTTATCCCCAATACTAACTATACTACCTATACTACTTACCGTAAGTTAATCTGTATTTAAGATAATTAGAGTAGTTCTTTTGATATTAATAGGTTCATTGCTCGAGGGCCTCGTTAAGAACTTCATAAATATAATAGACTGAGAACTTCATACAATAAAATAAGTTTTCTCTTAAAAAATATTTGTGATACATGGAGTAAGAAGTAAACATGTGCAGTTTACTCCTCCTACATATATTATGATAAAGATTCTCAAAAATACAATAGGTTGTCATTTTTGTTACGGTTTTTTTAACCAAGTGAAGTTGTAATTAATTTACTTTTTTTTGTTGAAATAATAATAATAATAATTGAATCTTTAATAAAATTACATTTTAAATAGGTACATACATATTTTTTAGAAAAATACTTTTTCGTAAACATATATAAGAGTTATTTAATAAACAACTAAAATAAACACTTTAAAAATAAAATAAAAAAATGATACATATAATTTTCGAAATCATAAAATTGGAAATTTTAAAATTGACTAATACCATAATCGATGATCCATCGATCGAGATACATCCTGTATCTCGATCAATCTCATTCAACGGTAGTCTAGGGGACTTCAGTACCTATAGATATCAACCCATGTATGTTCAACGAGCTTCAGTGTTTTAGCGGATATTTGGAAATTTGTGATGTTTTTTACAGATTACAGATACAGATTTACTGTTGCGTTGGTCGTGTCGTATTTTTCTTTCTAGATAAAATAATAATAAATAATCATATATATATATATATATATATATATATATATATATATATATCAACTACAAGCGATCAAAATCAAGTTAACAAACAAACAAATAAAAAAAAATAAAAAAAAAATTACAACAAAACAATTCAAAAACCCATATAATTTCTAGATCGTTAGGTCCGAAACACTCTAGTACTAGTATGTCCCCATCGGTGGACTAACATCATTAAAAGAATAAGATTGTTATCACAGCTTATTATATGAATTTACCTAAATTATAAAAGTTTGATCGTGTAGCATTAGACTTTAGCCGCGGGCAAACACTAAACGCGATTCCGGGCACGCCATTCAAATCGATAACCACTCATTAAAATGATTGCCGCCGTTTTTTTCTCTACAGGAGTCGTTTTAATTTGAACCCACGAACACGAACTGACTACTCACTAACTACTTCAGAAATTATACTATATACTATAGTATGTATATGTGTAAGTTCCTTTAAACGGAAATATTATGTAAAATGCATCATTTTTGTTTAAGTCATAACAATGAATTACCTTTGAGCATGTGTAATATTTAAATATTAAATTTGGGTAAGAAATTTGGATTTAGTTCGAGGGGTGCATTATTAATTTTAAGCTTAAGATTTATATTGGAAAAAAGTTTGTGGTACAGTCCGAAATGAAAGTTTACATTTCACGTAATTACATTTCACATTAGGGGCAAAAGAAAGAAAAAAAAAATTAAAGCGTTCATTTGTGATCTTTATATTTTTACTGTATATTATATGTATACGAAATAAATTATTACCACTGAAGAGGTACTTAAAACCTCGAGTGTTATCTCTTATCTCATTTATTTTATCTCGTGTAAAAGTATAACAGGCTGATTTTTTTTTCAACTTCATACACCATGTTTAACGCCCGCTACATTTTGTAGCGTTTTATGTGCGAAATTAATGCAATTCGTAGCTAATGTTGATTTAAAGTTTTTTTTAAATTACTATAAGAATTTTAAGGTATCTAATAACATATCTTAATATATTTAAGGTACTCAAGGTTGTATAATAAGGTACCTTAATATAACTAAAGTGTGTTTTATTAAGAATAATTCTATAAAAGACCAAGTTCACTTATAATTGATATAAAAATAAATATTAAAATGAAAATCAAAATAACAAAAACAAGTTTTGTTACGAGGTTTGGTGAATAATGGTGTGTTCTCGCGTAATTATTAGATTTACATATTAAATGAAATAAATAAATCACCATCAATTTAGTTGGTTCTAGTAAATAATTTAATATTGCGTCATGTCTAATATAAACATTCTTCTTATAAACAAAGTACCGAATTTGAAAATTATCTAGAAAAAGTTTCAAACATATTTAGAGATTCAGTTTTGGTTCAATTCACGTCTAACATGTAGTTAGTAACTAAAACAAAATTTAGAAAGTCAGTCAAGGACCAAGGGTATTTTTGAAGTTTGAAGGGATAATAAAATTTCACTTAAAAATACACTTTTGGAAATGTTTTAAAGCAGTTCCACGAATTAGAATTGCGTATTCAGATATCTAACAGTTATTTTTTGATGTGGCTGGTTATTTGCACGCGAGGCTAATTTTCAAGATTCTTTCATGTCGAATGCTAACGTGACCTATTAAAGTTAGTAAAAACACCCTCGTACGGCTGTCTGTCTGTCTGTCTGTCTATGCAAGGGAAATAGACCTGAATTACAATCTTGTCAACAATATCAAATTTAAGAACAAATAAAATATCAATAATCAATGATAATATAGAAGTATGTACATAGTTAATTTTCTGTGCTTTGAGAACTATTTTGTTTTATTTTTGTATAATATTATTATGCCATCTTAATGTCCTAATGTAAATTACTGATTTAGTAGATTTTATGGCATTCATTGAAATTCTATGAACATTTACTATTTACGCACAACTTTTTCTTGGTTGTCATTGTGGAATTTTATAGAAACAAATAGACAGACAGACTCAAATACAATAAACAATAAACTTCCATAAATAGATAGAAAGATCCTTTATATGAAAACTTTACTGTACATCACATAAGGTATTTACAACTCTACATAGAGAAGGTGAATATAGTTAAATATTAAAGAGGAGGACTGTTATGTACGCAGAGGGCAGTGAGTGTCCGAAATTCAATCAAATATTAAACTGATGCCGGAGCTCCCCTATTACCTGAACGACAGGATTTAGTAGGCGCATATGGAATGAGGCCCCGCCCAGGTTCAATTAAGGTGGAAAAGTTCTATAGTTTTGGGCGGTTTGGAGCTTTTTTCGTTGACAGCTTTGAAGTTTGTGATGTAGATATTCTAGTGTCGTGTGGTTTTAGGTTATGGGAAAACATGGTTTGTCTAGATTGGAGGTTTTCAGTTTTTGTTCGAATTTTATAGGCTTTTTTTCATATTAAACTCAATTACATTTCGTAACAGATTGTCTTTGGCGTCAGCTAGGTATTCTGTCCTTATTCTGCACATAGCGGTCTAGGCAAGTGGAACCCGGGAACCCTGTGTTAAGAAATTTCGTTCCCATTAAGATACTTCCGTTCTCCACTTTCCATTAATATTCATACTTAATACAAAATATACATAACGTTCTGGATTATTGATTACTGTACTGTCTCATTGGCTTCTCGTAGAATTTTACATTTCGATAACAGGCAGAAACACAAACAAAGGAGATTCGTACCTTCTTTGTTAAATAATATAGAAACTGTGTAGGCTATTTTTATCCCGAAAATGATGTATGGTCCAAGGTAGATGAAATATTTCGTATGTAGCAAAGTAGTAGATTACCTAGGATTAGTGAACTCCATTTCCTATTTTTCGTGTGATTTCGAAATAAAGCATGATGGGAGGTGGCATTAGACGCTGCACTTTGCACATCAGAGATTGCCCAGAGTGGGAAACGAACACAAAATCATCGCATTAACAGCTAGACACTGTACCACTTCGATGGTATTTTATTAGTAATCGTCGTACAAAAATATTAAACAATAAAAATATATATTATATTATTATTAGGCTTTTATAAATACTTATAATCGATAATAGAACCCAAAATCGATAACAACAGAGACAGTACTTCAAAATCTACACTTTCAAAACCTATTTATATGGAGTTTAGAGCTATTTCGTTCACATTTCTTGTTTCATTTCCTGCGTTATAATTAAAATATGCAATAAATGACTAATTTATCAATCTAGTTCTCAATTAGTTTATCTCGTGATAAATTATTTTGATACGTTCGTTTAAGTATTCACCGGGAATCAGTTATTTTAAATAAAACTGAAATAATTTCTACGAAATATTATAGTATTTAAATGAAATGTTTATACTATGTTTATTATATTTGTTTCTTTTTGAGAAGAAACTGGTTTTCCTCACACCACAAGAAAGAAATAGTAATCTATATTTAAAATATTTCAACGCAGTTCTTCTAGTTAAATTGGAAAATGGTAAATAATATAATACTTACCAGGTATGAATGTGATTCGATTGTGATATAAACTCAAAACTTTCTAATTCATTCAAGAACTTCCCCAATATATTATATATTAGTATCAATAGCCACTTGAGGCCAGGATAGTCAGGAACTAAAAGGAGTGTGTTAACACTAGGTTCCTTCTGTTTACCCTGCTGTGTAAGGGATACAGCGTGAACCTGATTTTATTTGATTTATTGTATCAATCATTTTTCTACAATCAGACTTAAAGGGAAAAGAGTAATAAATAGCCCATTCCGCTCTCTTAACTAACAAACTTTTAAGTTAATAGAACACAACACTCCGCCTCGTTTAACCAAATATCCAAGTTTATGGTTATTTATGGGATTTCCACTCGCAGCCTTTTCGGCAAAGGGAGCAACCCTTGTTTATTCAATGAATCTTTTTCTCATAATATTACAGAAAACGTATCAGTAGTGTGGGTGAAGTATAAAACAAAGTAGAGGCCAGTCGAGGCGCAGGGGCACAAAGTATGTCTGTAAACGCGACAGGTTCTGGGTTCGATCCCCACTCGAGGAAAAAAAATATGTAATATTTTCATTTCTTCGCTCAGTACTTCAGAATTCGGCGGAAAGTAGGGTACGGAGTGTCTTAACACTAGTTCCCCCTGCCTACCCCGCTGTATGCGGGATACGTTGTGAAGCTGATTTTATAAAATAAAGTAAGTCAAATTATCGGATGTAATTAACAAAAACATGTAAAATCTTTCTTGATAGCAACCTGTAATTATAACATAGATAATATCAAAATAATACCAAAAGTACCGGCGATATGACCGGATCTCTCGATCCACTGCGATAACCGAATATGGGAAAGTTTGTTGAGAATTCGGCAAAAACTATTAATTAAGTATTGATATATATCATAATTTGAATATTTTGTTATAGAATGTATGAAGAAACTGTTTATATATTTGTGTGCGGTCGAATTACATTATTTTTCATTATTTTATTTGGTTTTTAGGTCCTATTTTTTTATTGGAATATTGTAAATTATGATAGTGCGTGGGTTAATATAAAAATATCATATTATTTTATAAACGACCTACCAAATAGTACAAACGCTGCAGAATCGTACGTTTTAATTTTGTAAAATAAATACAAAATATTTCCAAATACAACACAAAAGATATTTTCCTCCATAATTACAAGGCAATTTAACTTGTTTGCGGATCCCCGAGTGTAATGCAAACTTAATTTACTATCAATACAGCCAGTATCCACAACGGAGACAAATAAAATCTCAGAGACAAGATGATCGCTTGACTGCTACTGTCAACAGAGCATTCAATAAGGGAAGTCAGGGCAATCCAAACTCTTATTAACCCTTAAATTAAATAAAAAAAACGCTATAATTTAGTTCAATCTGTCAAATGAAAAGTGCTCCGCAAATGCTGGGGTGGAGATTAATACGGCGTGGGTGTGTATCAGATATGATGGGGTGGAACGTGGCTTGCGGTCGATATGGTCGCGTTTTTTGGTTTTCCAATTTTTTGTTTTACGTTTAACTGGTTATGGAGAAATTAGAATGTGTGATGTGTTTAAGGATTGTTTTTTAAGTGCTTCAGTAAGTTCTGATGTAGATTTGGTATTTAGCTATATTTTAAGGTGTATGTATCGTACTTAAGTATAATACTTGAATAAGTTTTTTGAAAGTACACAATAATAAAGAAAAAGAATGTTGTTATATCTAAATAAAATATTTTATTATAAATATATAAAACATAATTTAAAAAACTTGAGTCTTCTGTTTTTCTCAAGTTGCACCTAAGTACACTCAACTGGACATTCTAACAATATCACTATCAAATTTGACAATAAAACAAAATAAAACAATAGTAATACAAAAAAGATTAGAAAATATTTATCTTGATATACCTAAATTACACTATAACAGAAAATTGACATGTTTACTATGGTTGCAACCATTTATTAGATATCTAGAGCAGTTGGTTAAAGCAAATACAACATATCAGTAGTACGTACATTAACTTAAAAGCTATATTAAAATTGGTTCCATTAATACCATGTGGCGTTACAGAGATTCTATTTTATATAGAAATATTAACTGTATTCCATCATTTAATTTATCTATAAAATGCTGATATACTAATTGTATTAATATGCTTCTTTTATATAGATAGATAAATGTAATCTATTTCTAATTTATGTTTCTAATGACAATATTGTAAAGCCAGTGGTGGCACAGCGGCTCGAGTGTGTGACTGTACACGCGACAGGCTGTGGGTTTGATCCTCACTCGAGGAAATTAAATATTTGATATTTTAATTTCTGGTGTCGAGGCGATGTACGGCATTGAGTTCCTCCGCTCAACACGTAATGTATCCAGAATTAGTGGAGTAGAGTGCCTTAATTATAGGCTCCTTTTGACTGCACTGCTACGTGCGGGATACAGCGTGAAACCGAGAAAAGAAAAGAAAATCCTTTGTTTTCTTTTAAATTTATATTTAATGAGCAGTTACCACTGATTATATGTTATTGTATATTATGTGTTTTTGTTATTCTGTTTAATATTTAAATTGCAATATTAGAATTTGCAACGCAATACATTCCAATCGAGTTTCGTAATAGCTATACCTATTTTGATGGTAAATTATTTTTAAAGCAATCTTAATGGTTGCGAGTTCGAATATATTTTTATTTAGTCAATGAAAAAATATATTTTTTTCAGGAAATTAAGAGACAGTAGTCTACTACTCTACTGTATCTGAGGATATGTTTTGAATTTCAACTCGATATCTCTAAAGGTTCCTGAAATGGAGGCTCTTGACAGACAGACAGACGGAATGACAACAAAATGTTCGTATAAAGGTTCCTTTTTGCTTAAGATGTTCGGAACCCTAAAAAATAATAAATAGGACTAGAATCTTTTTAATAAAGTTTGTTTACATCTCATGCACATACACCGTACGTATCTTTCGCAGCTCGAGGGAATTACATAGAATCTGGGCAGCAAATTAATACCTAGGTGTCACTAATAGCTCTATAAATTACAGCCAACGATAGTACTCGCGTAATTAACTCCCGAACAATTATTATTGCGAACGGTTTGTCCTTCGACGGAAATAACTTAATTGCATTAAATCTTAAAAAGTCAAGTGTGTTGTGTAGGTGCGTGCGCAAGACGTCTCTACAAATATAATATGGGAAAAACATTGAAGAAACATTTAGCTTATTTTTTTTGCCAATATTAAAAAAAAATGGTTTTATTTTTGTTTTTTTAATAGCGATTTATCCGCGGCTTCGCCTGCTTTTAATTAATGTTATTTAAGAGCCAAATTATTGAGGCCAGTCGTGGCGCAGTGGCACAAAGTGTGACTGTAAAACCGACTGGTTGTGAGTTCGATCCCCACTCGAGGAGATGAAATATTTACTTAAATTTATATTTCCATTTCTTCGCTCTGGTGTCGAGGCAAAGCGCGGCGTTGAGTTCTGCCACTCAACACGCAATGCCTCCAAAATTCGGCAGAAAGTGGGGAACGGAGTGTCTTACACTAGGTTCCCTCTGCCTACCCTGCTGTGTGCGGGATATAGCGTGAAGCTAATTTAATTTAATTTTTTTTATTTATACAAATTCTTTACATACATTTTAGCCTTTATGCTATTCTGGTGTATATGCGATATTAATGTAGAGTTTCATCTAAATAAACTTTACATCTAATAAAAAACTTTAATGTTTATATTATTAATAAGATAAAAATATACCTATATAGGTACTTGATGATTGATATTATTAGAGAGCGAAATTTAAATAATTAACATTATTCTACAATACAAATTATATCAATGAAACTAACCATAAAAAATACATATTATAGAGTCCGCCATGGCACAGCGACTCTACGTCGGGCGGTAGATTCGATTTCCTTGCTCTGTTAGCAAGACAAAAGTCGATGTTGAGTTTCGCTATACTATGTATTGAAAATGGAGTATGACATGGACGTTCTCCACGTATCCTAACACTAGCTTTCATCTGCCTACGATGCTACTAGCGGCATAAAAAAGAGAAAAAAAAAATGTTTTCTTTTATCTTTACGTTGTGTTCGTAGGCAGAAGTAGAATGGTGCTAAGACACTCCGCTCCCCACGTTCCGCCGAATTCTGGAAGCGTCTTGAACGGCGTAACTCAACGCCGCGGTTTGTTTGTAATAATAATTTCTTATAGCTGGAATAGGTACAGACTGTCTTATTTATTCATCAGACACCTTATCAACAGTCGACAACGAAATAAGAGATAGCTTTATAATATACGAACGTAATAACACGTAATATTCTAGTTGGGGACTAATTACCTGTATACATGCTACAATTTTAACCACAGACTATATTCAACGGCTTACAATCAAGCTTATGTTGGAAATATTGTGTTACAAAATCTATATAGGTGTACATACAGTTATAGGTATATGCGTGAAATTTGTATAGGACGAGCATGAGATTTTTATTTTTTCAAATGGATTTGGACGCAATTTTGGTGTTTTTTTATATATAAAAAAGTTCTGCTTCCATTTTTTTTTATTAATTCATTTAAAAACGTTTTTGATAAATATTCTTACATACAAAAGTATTTGTGTGGATTATCACTCGTATTTTATAATTATCTTGTGAAGTTAATCTTCTTTGGACATTTATTTTAATATTTACAATAACAAATTATCAACAAAATCAACAATTGACCCTGTTGACCAAGTGTGTAACTGTAACGCGACGTTTGTGCGTTCGATCTCCACTCGGGGGAACGAATAGTTTTAAATATTAATAATATTTTAATTTCTTCGCTCTGGCACTAAAGCAAGACAATATTCCGTCACACTACCACAACACAATGCCATGCGAAAATTCGAGAAGGTGGAGAAGTGAGAGTCTCAACACTAGCTTCCCTCTGCCCCCCCTACTACACGAGGGATACAGCGTGAATCTAACAAAAAACATCAACAAAAGACATCGAACTCACAAACACACGAGCTCGTAGCGCATTCTCTTCCACCGACGTGCATAAGCTGTGACAACTTTCGGACAAATATGGCCAGCGATGTCGCCTGTCGGACTCTTTGTAATAGTAGCTCGGAGGTGCGAAACGCTCGCGTCGTTGAACTGACTCCAATTTCACTTCTCCTCAATATGTTCTGGCTACGTTCGATTGTGGCGTGCGCCCATTTTTTTATTTTTTTTATTTTATTCGTTAGTTCTGATATTTGAGTGTAGGTATTTTTTTTATATCAAATGTTTCTGTATGTAAAATAAATAGAAGAAATATTTGATTTTTATGTATATATATATATATATATATTGATGGTCGTCGTGGTGTAGAGGCACGAACGAGTGACTGTAAATTCTATGGAAAATAGAGGATGGAGTGTCTTAGTTGCTTTGTCACTAGGTTGCTTCTGCCTGTTCTGTAAAGCGGGATACAACGTGTGTACACGTTTGGTAGTCACTTGTTTTGTCCTGTTTTTTACATAGTATTGCGTAATATTGTCGAGAGCCAAATAAAAGAAACACCGTATAATTAAATAAGAAAAAAGAATTGAATTAAATATATAATACATAAATAGAGCGATATTCATTTTTCATATAATATATTCCGTTTGATTGTAAGATCTATATTGTCGATATTATTCAAAATCAATCAATCAATCAGTAAAAGTTAGCAATTATATGAACTTTATAACAGACCCGCCTACCTGCCTCACAACGTCATCTAACGCTACATAAGACGCAAGGCTATACAAAAATCCTTATTAAATATTATTTGATAGAAGTGAATAAATTTTATACCTAGAATTAGGTATTTGATAATCTGTAGTCTCTATTAGGTATAGATAATATTTGTTCTACGGCGAAAAGAGGTTAAAACTACAAATTAGATTACCTATGATTTGATTAATAGGATTGATCTGGAAAGTAGAGTTGGTGAGCTTAATAGCTATAGCTAATTTATGTATAAATTTATATATTTAATTGTCTTCTGGCTACGATTCTTGGACAAAAGATTATTTTTATAATGTTGAGCGGCGAAACTCTGCACCGCGCTTTGCCTTTTCACCAAACGGACAAAAGAAAATATTAAATAATTCATTCCCCCGAATAGGAATCGAACCCACAACGAAAGATTTTACATATACACATTTATCAATCCTGCCGCTTCACTACAGAACAGTCAACCGCACTAGAAAAAAAATGATAGAGACGTGTTTATTTTAAATGGGCCCAAAAAGTACGAGGACGATTGACTTTTGTTTAAAGAAAACAAGGTGGTACCATCAAATGAAGCATTAGTGGTCCAAGTGGGGTGATGTGTATATAGTATCTTATGCTATTATATCTACGACAACTTCGCTTTATTTGATCATATATTTCAAGTTCTTTAGTCCTCGTCGAACCCTTTAATCTTTTACCGCAAAGTTTAAGTTTAAATGTATTTGTTGTTCAACTTAAGAAGACGTACAGGTAGAGAGAAATTATTTGTCATTCCACTCATATCACGGTATAATTGAGTTTTTTTCGAATTGGAAATACGATCGTGATACTTGAACAGATAACGCTTTTAGGAGAATTTATTACAGTAAGAAGATCGAGATTTTATTTTAATATAATAATGATAATATGATGGAAGGATATATTAAATATATTAATGATAATATCCGTTATTTTTTTTGTTTTATAGATCATTTAAATGAACTTTATATCATGTATACATCTCTCTCTCTCTGGGATCAACTATTGTATTGTCTCTCCAGTCTCCACTTTCCATCAGGTAATTTTAGTAATAAGACCGCAAACACCCTTATATTATATATACAACTAAACACAATTTAGTTACTCTAATAAACACGTATTGTATGGTAAATTATGTACATAAACTAACATTTAAATATTTTTATATCAAACCTAATTGTTTTGTGGTAAAATAGTAAAAAAATATACCAAAAAATGGTTTACATTAACATTAAACTGTAGGTACCAACAATAATTGACAGTTTAACGCGGCCGTTGCGAACCCGCGACCACCTTACGTTAATTTCGGTAATATATTATACGATAAACGTACAGCGTTACGATTTACACAAATTATTGCCTTTTAAAAGGTGTAAAATTTAAAAATATGACGGTTCATTAAAACATTATCTTGATTGTATATATAGGTTTTTTTGTTTGTATGTTTTATTATCCAATTTTAATGAGCAAAGTGGAAATGTGTTTATAATTTTTTACTAAATATGTATGTACGTGAATGTATGTTTGTATTTTATGCGAAATTATCATAGATTTGGAGGGGTTAAAGTGTTTTTGTACTGTTTTTAGTAAAATAACGTTTTTCATATTGTAAGTACCTAAAGAAAACTAATGGTAATTGCTAGAAAATTAGAGAAATAAACAATTTCAATTTTATACCAGAGAAGCGTGTATAGCGTGAAGGAATCGTGGCTAAACAAAACGTAGTGGTGTGTCACTGTCATAGCTTCAAGAAAAATACATAAAAAAACATACATATATATTAAAATTTCTATTCGAACATAAAATCGATCGACAGACACGTGTCGCCTGCGCCTAGATAGTATCAACATAACAAATCTGATAGCTAACATCGATATTTAATATATATATATATACATCGAACAGAGAAAACTAATCTATCTAGGTCCCCTAAAGATGTTAAAATACCGACAAAGGAAAAATAACATGATTTTTAATCTCTACACAAATTGTATCGAAACACCGATAACGTAAATATGTGATTAATCGATATGGACTGGTTTTGTCATTATAATACTAGATAAGGCTCGCGATCGCGTTTTAATATTTGGAAAAAAAAAATATTTTTCGATTTTTTCGTATGACAACTTTGTTAAAAGTGACATCACTTTCTTTTTACTATTTCTTGTTTTGTGAAAAAAAAATGTTCTTTATCTTCTGGTATACACAACGATTGAGAGATCTTATAAAAATGAGAAAATATTTTTTATACATAGCAATCAGCATTCCGTGTATTAAAAAAAATCTTAAGTTATAACTAATATTAGAGGCCAGTCGAGGCGCAGTGGCACGAAGTGTGACTGTAAAACCGACTGGTTGTGGGTTCGATCCTCACTCGAGGTGATGAAATATTTACTTAAATTTATATTTCCATTTCTTCGCTCTGGTGTCGAGGCTAAGCGCGGCGTTGAGTTCTGCCACTCAACACGCAATGCGTCCAGAATTCGGCAGAAAGTGGGCAACGGAGTGTCCTAACACTAGGTTCCCTCTGCCTACCCTACTGTGTGCGGGATACAGCGTGAAGCTGATTTCTTTATTTATAACTAATATTAGTTTAATTATAAACGATATTTAAAGCTTAATTCTAATTAAACTTAATCAATTTGTTTTTAAATATATACTTAAAAATATCATATAATTTTGACTGTCCGACGAAACAAAAAAGCACTATAAGGTTCACAAAGTTATTAAATAACCTAAAACTGTATATCTAATATAATATTAAATTATTCTAAAACGAAGATTAGGCCACTTTGCCCCATACCATAATTAGCATTTTTTTCCTACGTTTCATACATTTAAATTTTAACAGAATTTTACTTATTAAGTCATCGAAAAGCGAAGCGATAGAGATCAGTAAACTCGTTTTATACGCGGTTTTAGATTAGACACCTCTGATATTATCGTAGTTGCCCTAGAAAATGAATTTATTTACATTTAGTTAAAAAATAAGCAAGCGGTTCTTATTTTGTCATGTTAGCTGTCCACTTTTAAATATTCACCTGGAATCATGTCAATTTTTTGCCCTATATTATATTATAGAGGCCGTCGTAGCCCAGGGGCACAAGAAACAAATTGAGTTTTATAATTTAACGAAAGTTTACTGTACTATTTTTTGCATTTTAGTTAACTAAAGGCCAATCGTGTTGCAGGGGCACAAAGTGTGACTGTATAACCGACTGGTTGTGGGTTCGATCACTACTAGAGATTAAATATTTACTTAAATTTATATCTCAGGTGTCGAGGCAAAGCGCGGCGTTGAATTCTGCCACTCAACACGCAATGCCTACAGAATTCGGCAGAAAATCGGGAACGGAATGTCTTAGCACTAGGTTCCCTCTGCCTTCCCTGCTGTGTGTAGGATACAGCGTGAAGCTGATCATTATGATGATGTAGTTAATTAATAACTGCCAAAGCAACCGCCACCCAAACTCCATAATCGCTGATAGTGGATACTTGATTTATAATAGAAAAGCAGTGTTCGGTGTATGCGCACAGAAACTTTCAGGCTTTATAAAATAATGGAGGACTGGCCCTACTTTTTTAATATTGGCTCTCTCTCCATAACACAATTTAGTTTTACCTCAATAAGTAATTTTTAAAAGTAGGATTTTCTTTAAAAAAAGAGGTAGTTTAACTACTTTCTTTAAATGTTATTAAAGATACAACGCAAAATATGGCATGGCATGTACAACATCAACTTTTTCTGTCCGACATAAGCCAAAAGAACAGCATATACATAAAATTATATTAGGTTCACGCTGTATCCCGCAAACAGGGTAGGAAAAGGAAAGTGCTAAGACATACCATCCTCACGTGTTAAGTGGCGGGATTCAACGCTGGCATTGGCCTTAGTACCAGAAAATAGAAATGGAAATATTAAGAAATATTAACCCCTACACCACTGCGCCACGACGGCTTCAAAATGTCGCTATACCTGTCCAGATAATACTTACATATGTACGAAAAATTTATACAAACTTTTAATACAGGGTTGTATAATATATACTTAAGATAAGAACGACACAATTATCAAATGATCCGTCTGTAGCATTTAAAATTTTAATCCAACATAAATATTCAAAGTTGATGAGTAAAAATACATGTGTTTAAACATATATCTACAATACAGATACATTATATATGCTAATAAACTGGCTCGACGTATGTAAAAAAGTCAAATGTAAGTATATTGTGGTATATAGATATATTTATCGTTTTATATGATATTTCTCATTATTTGTTCTCTACATCTTTTTTTTTTATTTATATCTTCACGCTCTATACCTTCACGCTGGATCCCGCATGTGCAGCGGGGTAGGCAGAGAGTCTAGTATTACCACACTTCATCTTCTACTCACCGTGCAATATTCGAGTGTGGTGTTATCAGAAAGATAAATGAAAATATTTCATTTCTTCCGAATGGAAATCGAATCCAAAACCATTGCGCTTACAACCAGACACTGTGCAACTGCCCTACGATGCCATTTTTATTTACACAAGTACAATATACTCATATAAATAATTAACTAACTTTACTGAGAATATTTAATAAAAATGGCAAGTCCCAGAAACATCCGTGTCCGTGGACCACTGGCTGGTAACCAGTGCTCAAGATTGTGCGGCCTGAGATACAGAACTTAACACTCAATGGACAGAAAGTGAAGAAGTTAATGATATTTCAAATCTTATTAAGGTTAGACCTTCGAACACCAAACTTGAATATATCGCTTTCACAAGTGCGCCATCGTGGTGCAATGAGACAGTGTTTGACTATCGATATGAGAGTCGTAGGTGCGGTTCCCACTCGCAGCAGTGATTTTATTTAAATAATTTTAATTTCTCCTATCGGTCGATCCAGTCGCGTTAAGTTTTGTCACTCAAAAAATAATATCTTGGAAATTTCTGATAGTGATAAAAATGTCTTAAAATTTCTTTTTCTCTAGCTATTCTCGTGTACGTAGACACGGAAGATGCGTGACGCTAAAAACTCTAGTTTATTTTTCTCTATCCATTTACGTATCGGAAGAGGTAATTGTTGTCGAGGTCAGCCCGACTAAGGTAAGCTCATTAAAATAAATCCCTATCATGCCACAATGTAGATGGATAACATATTAATAGAATATTTTCTAATCAATATTTCTTTATTCACATTTTCTTATCAAAACTCAGTTATTTTTTTTTAAAGAACTAAAAACTAAGATACTTATGTAAAATAATGGAAGTGTATGAAAAAATAATAAAGAAGATTTTAAAAAAAGTTATAAAGAAGAATACTTCATTGTTTTTCTTTATTTTCTTAAAAAAAAAATAATTTATTAAATATTCCATCTACATATGAGTAGTTGCACAAAAGCTTAACTGTACGAGTTTTCGATTGATAGGATTACATGCACCCATACATACCGTGAAAAATGCAGATCGTCTCTCAGTAAATATAAATGCATTGATAGGATAATAGTGCTTATTTCCAAGTATTAAAGACGAAAGTGGGGCGACATATTTTGTATGCTAATTCATAAAGTAAGCTATGCAGGTTACGTTGCGAAACCCGGCAAGTCACTTGCTTCCTCGCTTCAGTTACTATTGAATGTTAGTTGTACGTCGCAAATTATACTTTAACAGATCTTTTTTAAATACAAATATTATTATGGATAGATATACGTCGATTTTGTGCTTCTACGGAGAAAATTTTCTACAGAGAGAGAGAGAGAGAGATACTGTATGATATACTCGAGTAGGAGTAGGTACTAAATCAAATTTTCGGGAACTGCCTTTTTTACTTAAAATATTTAATAAAGAAAGACGTACGAATGAAACGTTTTGTTTCTTAGAGCATTTAAGAAATGAGTCAGTTGAAAGAATTCTTATTTGTAGGTCGATACTTGATGATTTACTTACTATTTTTTTAATCTTCACGCTGTATCCTGCACACAAGAGGGTAGGCATAGGGAACCTACTATTAGGACATTTTGTTTTCCATTTTCCACTGAGTTCTGGAGACGTTGCATGTCGAGAGGTCGAAGTTAACGCGTATCTCAAAAAGGCCTCAAAAAGGCTCCATTTCCTCGCGTGGGAATCCCAAAAAATCGAACCTATAACCATGTGGCGTTTACAGTCAAATGCTTGTGCCCCTCTGCCACGGTTGGCTTCACTATTTTTTAGTATTTTATTATTCTAACTCAATTTAACTTCTGACAATAAATATAAATAAACCAATTTATTTAAAAAACACAACATTCTTGCGTTTTAATATTTAAATAATAAAAAATATAATATGTTACAACCATTGTTACCAACGTTCAAAGATAAAAAGTAAAAAGCGACCAATTAACCAGCAATATTAGAAGAGCCGAGTGACAAATTTATTTTTGCCGCTACCAAACTTTTATGAATACGTCACGAATTTATTACGTCGACGAAATAAATACCGTTCTTTACAACGACAATTATATACTTTTATAACGTGTTTAAAGTTCCTCCGGTTATTATTGGGTGACATTTTCTTTATGGTGCCCGTCCCCCTTTCTAGATGACATCAAAAGCTGATGACAAATATTACGATAGTGAGCTCGTTGACCACAATGATGACATTTAAGATTACACGCTCTGATAGTAAGATTTTGTTTATCTTCTATATAGGTGTCGTGTCAACGGTATGCCAGTTTACAGAAAATAAAACTATAAGTAAATCAGTCATTGCGTTTTAGTATATATGTTTGACGTGAAAATTTAAATATAAGTAAAATATTAATAAAATGACAATATACTCTCTTATTCTTGTTTGTGCTAAGATTGTGCAAGATAGAAATAATGTTTTACAAATTTTTGTATTATGTTTTTTTTAGTTACTGGTGGGCAGTAGCGGGGCGGGCAATGGTGGTGCTGCGACTTCACCCGACGGGGGCTCGAGTTCTGCGCCACCTTTATCACCTGGGGGATCAGGAGTCGCGAGCGGCGCCCTGTCCCCTGGCGCAGGCAGCCACGCCAGCACGCCGGCGGCGTCCTGCTGCGACACACCCCGACCGATAATCACTGACCCAGTGTCCGGTCAGACGGTCTGCTCCTGCCAGTACGACGGGGCGAGACTAGCCCTGACGTCGTACCCGAGGCTATCGAGTGCAGCTGTAGGCGTCTACGGCGCCCCCTACCCCTCCACGGACCAGAACCCGTACCCCAGTATCGGAGTAGACAGCTCAGCATTTTATTCACCATTGGTAAGTTTCATATTACATTTTCATTAGCATATAAACTCCCTAAATTCCGCACAAGTGTGAGCAAAATCGTAGCAATATTTCTAGTCACAGTAAGCTGTCTCCTCAATATCGGTAGCCGTTGCCAGAAATAGAGCCAACAGGGGCCGCAAATTGGTACGAATAGGCCGTTTGCCTTTTGCCGTTGGGCCATACGCAAGGCAAGGTTTATCGCTCTCCGCGGTACTCGTTTAGTGGTGGCACAGCGTGGCGTGCGAGTCCAACCGGTCCGTGGGCGCTGGGCCAGAAAACCACCGACACCTCTCGGCCCCGCCGCCGCCCTGTCACGAAACATTAATATTTAAACTTGAAAATAAATACGAAAAGCGTCCGCCATTATACAAATTACATCGGCTCTGACCGGACTCTGACGGCGGGCGTCTGTGTTTTTCGAAATCACACCACTTGTTAATATTTTCGGTAGCGTTGCTCTCTTTGTGTCATAAAATTTCTCTTTTGCTCCTTGAAGATACGTCGGCTTGACACGTCGTCCTCTGAAAGGGGGACAAATGAGCGGGTGTTCGACGCGGGATCTTTAATCCCCATAAGGGACGTAGTCTAAAAAGCGTAATCCCCGTCTAAGGTCCTTTTTTCAATAATAAAAGTGCAATTGAAAGACTATTGTGGAGCCATTCGGTGTTATTCGTTTTTATGTGATTTCGACTCGTGTCACGGAGCACATGTGAAATCCGCTAAGCCCTGAAAATCCTATCAAACGAAAAGATGATCCCGTTTTTGTCAAGTGTTAAGGCAAAGCTCCTCGGTTTAATTTCCGATCGTTGGAACGTAGCGGACGTTTTAAATGCTTTTTTTGCTCCTTTTGTTTGATCTGCACGAGATATACTAATGACAAGTCCTTGATTACGATTGATTCGAGACTTAGTTCAACTCACTAATTGCAACATCACACTCCAACACTGGGTAGGTAGGCTGGAGGCCATTTCGGATGTGTCCAAAATCGCCAACATAGAGATTTCTATCTGTCATTGTATTTAACGAGGCTACAGTACATACGCTCTGTGACCCTGTTCAGGTTTAATAACAAGTGCTTAAATGTATGTGTGCGCGTACCTAACTCACGACAAGCCGGGCCGGTTCCGTGCAAGCGACAATTTAGCGAACAATGCCGACGCCACAAATATACCGAGGCTGGCTTCGCAGTCGCCTCGTGTGTGGGGGAATTGGAAACCTATTCGTAGCGGCTTAGAGCTGAGCTTGCAACGACGTGCCCTACCAATTGTTGGTAAAAATATTCAACTGCCATTTTAGTACACGAGCGTCTCTGGTGGCGCCGTCTGTCGCGGTCGGGCCGCAGCGCCATCTATTGTGTATTATCCGCTTTTTATAATCAATAAAAGGTGTTTTTGCTGCTATTCACTATGCTGTGTTTGTAGTCATTACCTGTGAAATTAGTGTGATCGCTATAATGGATGTATTGATTTCACACTTTTTCATCGGCTCTTTTTAGTTGTAGGCTATTAAACGATTATTGAAATTGACGTTTGTGGTTATTCAAATGTTATGTTAGTTAGCAAAAGTATATATACATTCCAACATAACTATATTGTTGCACTATACAAGGAAATATAAAGATTTTGAGTTAACTTTTGGTCAATTTCTTTCTAAAATGTATAATTAATGAATTATTTTATAAATATAAATCTTGATAGAAAAAAGAAATCAGTTATCAATCAAAGTTATGTATATATATAAAAATATAGAACGTAAGTGGGTAGTAATAAAAAGTAAATCGCAACAAATCATGAGAGACACTTAAAAATTGGCAAGAATCTCATTGGCCGGCGGCAGCCGAAACCACTTGTTGAAGTTACGGGGCTTCGTTACGTTTAACGATTTGTAATGTCTAAGTAAATATAAGTAGGTAGAGCTGCCTTTTCTTAGTATACCGTTTTAATTAAATACAAATTAAGATTATTTAAATATCAAGCACTAGCAAACGCAAACTATACGGTTTTTATTTAATACACATATGTTACATATTTTTTTTATATTGAATCACTTTATCTATTCGTGAAGTAAGGAAACCAATTTCAATTTTGTTCAACTTTTTTCAGTTTCTCGCTGTATCTCGTATGTAGCAAGGTAGGCAGATGGAGCCTAATGTTAAAACAATCCGCTTCCTACTTACCGCCGAATTCTGGAGACATGCGAGTTGTCGGACATAACTAAACGCCGCAGCGCGCGGCTACAACGGAGCGACGAAAACATATCATTTCCTCGAGTGAGAATCGAACTCGCAACCTGTCGCCTGGCTTCAATTTAAATGTTGCTCGAACAAACTTGAAACTTCAATGATGCTTCCGATCGTATTTGAAGTTAATTCTTCTATATAGTAATAATAATGTACGTTTCTAAATAAGGCCGATATGGTATCCACATGGCGGCGCAGTTCATTACTGACAAATTGTAAATTGCATACTGATGCAGATGGGCATCTGAAATACGAGTATGTTAACCGGATGTTTACTATGGATATATAGAAGGATATGTGAAACGTCAATATTATAAGATATATTTTTATTATTAACTACTTTAAATGTACATTTTTTTTTCATCAGAATCAATAAAATTGTTACTAAAACGCTCGACTTACAAATGTTTTTTTTTTTTTTATAGAAATAAATTATATTATTGGAAAATTAAGAAAATATGCCAAATTCGAAACGTACGCGCGTATGAAGGGATCCGTTCTATAAACTATAGAAACAGCCAAAAATAATGTCTGTTGCATAAAAGCTCTCTTAAATATTTGTTTTATTCTATTTTTTAGTATTTGTGTTGTAGTGGCAAAATTTCTGTCCGGCGAAACTTTCAATTGATGAGATACAGCCTGGTGACGGATAGACGGACGTAGAGTCTTATTAATTAGTCCCGTTTTACTCTTAGGGTATGGGATTCTAAAAATTATCTGTATAAAATAAATCAGCTTCACGCTGTATCCCGCAGACAGCAGGGTAGGCAGAGGGAACCTAGTGTTTTTTTTTTATACACTTCGTTCCCCACTTTCTGCCGAATTCTGGAAGCATTGCGTGTTGAGTGGCATAACTCAACGCCGCGCTCAGCCTCGACACCAGAGCGAAGAAATGGAAATATAAATTTAAATAAATATTTCATCTCCTCGAGTGGGGATCGAACCCACAACCAGTCGGTTTACAGTCACACTTTGTGCCGCTGCGCCACGACTGGCCTCAATCTGTATAAACTAAGAGTAAAAGAGTTTACTTATAAGCATTCCTGGAGAATAGAATATTTTGTTTGACATTGGGGTGTGTGTTTCGTGAAACACCGTATAACTTCATTTTAAAGTACTTAATAAAGTTAATTTTCTAGCAATAACTGTATACATACAATCTGTATCAAAAATCTGTACTTTCACCCCACAACTTACCGATTAAAGATTACCATTCTTTTATCTCATTTAAATAAAACTTTAGATAAGACAAAAAAAAAATACTGTTCATCTGTATAAAGGTTACCTAATCTTGAGTTAAGTTTAACTTTAATTAGGGTTACCGAGGGTGCGCGGACGCTTCGCTCGAAAGAAAATAATTTAAAAGACGAGTATCCGAATCCGAGGTGTTAATTAGGCCTTATTAAGCCGTCCCCGTGTGTGTGGTCGGTGCACTGTTCATTTATCTGAATCTTGACCTAATTATTGTAGTTTTGAAAGGCATTGTAAGAAAAGTAATAAATATTTATAAGGTTAAAGATACAAGATATATTAAATAAGTATAAGGTACCTACTAAAATTACCATATAAGGCTATATGTCATCAGTCTTTTATGGGTGAGGTATTCTTTTAATGAAAAGATACAGAAAAATTTCAATTACTTTTTTCAAATTAATATGCAACTGAATTATATACAACATATTGGCAACGGAGCGTCATAAAACTAGGTTCCCAGGTTCCCTGTGCCGGGGGTTAGCGTCAAGCTATACCACATTATTTTTCCTATGTGATAAATATTTAAATACGTACATAATTCTTACAAAAATTATAAATTAAGCATATTAGTAAAATTACAATATTTTAAATTAAAAAACGCATAACATTACATATGTAGATCTAGACTGCCAAAAAATCTGTATTATTAAAATAAATTGTTAATATATTGTTGTAATACGTTCAAAGTGATTTCTTGTACGCAATCAACGAATATCCGACTGAAACATCTATGATACAGCAATTAATTAGTTCTTTGATTCTGGGTAATGGCGAGGTTAATTTTATTTCTTTACTAATTAGATCGAATGAAGCGAAGCGATACCGGCTTCGATGCGAGCTTCAGGCGTGTTTATTTTTAGCTCAATTCGAAATGGATAAAATTTTGAATTACTGTGCCTTTTGAATAATATTTAGATCATAAATTGATATTATGTGGAAAGAAAATTAAGAACGATAGATTAAGATTAAAGAAAGAGAAAATATTTCTTCATAATAAATTTCCCAGTCCTGGCGCAGAGGCACAAAGTGTGACTGCAAAATCGACTGGTTGTTGCTTCGATCCCTACTCGAGGTAAAGCGCAGTGTTGAGTTCCGCCACTCAAAACGCAATGCCTTCAGATTTTGGCGGAAAGTGGGGAATGGAGTGTCTTAACCTTGCCTACTCTGCTAAGTGCAGGATAGAGCGTGAAGCTGAATTTTTTTTATCAATGTGCTATAATTAGATTAAATTATTTATGTATATATAGGCTGTCGCAGCGGCACCGCATCTGATTACAAACGTGGTGGCGGCGGTTCGATTCCCGCTCGGAAGAGTTAATTATTTTCATTTTTTCGCTCGGTATACCAAGCGCTATTCCGTTACTCGATACGAAATGCCTCGAAAATTGGAAGAAAATGGGAATACGGAATGTCTCAATACTAGGTTCCCCCTGTTAACCACGCTGTATGCGAGATATAGCGTGAAGCTCTATTATACATACAAAATATGTTTAGGTATATATAGGTATTTTAAAGTTTCAGTCCCATTTGCCTGTTTTACAATAACGATTTCTACTCGCTACATATGTAATTAGATCACATGACAGTATTCAATTTACAATTATCAATGATGTTATAATTAGATAAGTTAATCAGTTTGATTGAAAGCCGGCGCCTGTTTGGTTGTTTTGTTGGAAAGAGATATCTATATATATATATTTTTAATTTATATTAAGCCTCTTTTTTTTAAATTGCTGGTAAATCGTTATTCTTTTCTGTTTTAATAAAAAAGAAAACAGAAAGATTAGTCATGTGCCATTTTTTAAAGTCTTTTATAAGTATAAAGCTATACAAGGTTTTTTAAAAGAATTGGCTTGTATTATATTTTTTTATATGAGAAATTTATTAAGTATTTATTAAAATTATCCATTTCTATATTGAACAAAAACAGATAGAAATATAGGTACATATACTTTTTTGTCCATCTACTTTTATTAAAACGTGGTTAATTGGAAAAGTTTAAAAATTTAAAACAAGTTGAGAAAATTCATAAAAATGTATTTAAAAATGGATTTTTTCGCCAATGGTATTAAATATATACATAAATATCTAGGGTTGTGAATTAATTAAATAAATTATATCTAGTTATAATATTGTAATGAATTAACTACTTCACTAACAAATGAAAAAAATCTCTTTACTATTTAAATACAAGAAATATTATATAACCTGAAACATATTTTTAATGTATTATATTTTTTGATAATATAGAATAAATTTTATTATTTCATGTAACATAGTGTTGATTGTAACTAGGCCTGTATGAGGCCATAGAGAGTAGAATTGTATACCGATAATTGTAATATAAGAAATAGAAGAGTTGAATATAAAAATAAAAAAAAACGCCTCTCTGTTTCAAAGGTAGTTTTATTATTTTCACATATAATATGAAGCTCTCCACTAGGCGACCGGCGCGGCGTTTCAAATGGCGGTCTAGATAAACCAGTAAACATATGTCAATTTTTATAATGACAACGTATCTATCACTCGAGTGCCACGTACATATATACAACATATAACCGCCGCCATTGCTTCAAATGATGCAATAGGGTAAAACGTGGGTGGGCTTATCACGCGCATCGACGATTTGACATAAATGCGTGATAAGTGATAAATGTTGTAAGGGACCGCGCCGCCGTGATTGACACCCCGCGTGTTTGCTCACAGATATCGTACAGCGTTATCAGCTACATAAGCATCGACGCCATCCGAAAATAAGATACGGCCGTATATATCATAATAATATCAGTGAGGTCAACTCTGACCGCGCCGTCACCTCACTAATTACTCCGCAAATATACTCATCTTGGTCTGGACTCGCTAATCGTTTGCTTGCCGAGTTTAACGATTTGGCAAACAGAGCGGCCTCGGTCGGTCCTCTGCGGAGTGCGGTCTCGTCTAATAAATCTCAGGCCGGGCCCCGGGTGTCCCGCGGACGCGCCCTCTCACTTATAAATTACCTACACGGTCTCGCAATAAATCAAACAATGGTCGAGCTAAATGTATTTACTATTGTTCGTCCGATTCGCGCTGACCGCGCTGCGTGTTGTTGCGGACGGTGCTTTTTAGGAAACTGCGACCCCCCGGAAGAGGATATGGCGGACTCCGGAGATAACCTATTATTTCTTGGTGATTTCGCTGGTTGCGAGGAAGTGGCCTAATGTAATGTAATAGACCGTGTCGCCTAACTTAAAACTCTATAAAGCAAAACAGTCTAATTGAAAGCCGAAAGCGTTTTTATTTTTATAGGAACATAAAATACGTCATACAGACAGGCGACGGTTCTTAGACGCTTATCTTGACCGGAAGTCGAAATACTCGATGCAAAGGTAATTTCGTTCGCGGCTGAGCATTAGGAGGATAAAAACGACAAGTAGATGTGAGCGGAGATAGGTGGGACCGGCGTTATTATTTAATTTAAGTTTGCTTTAAGATTCTTTTGTGGGTAATGAATAAAACATATACATAAATTATGTCAAAGCCTCCCTTCGATATAAATTTAAATGAATGTAGTTTAGAAGGTATAAACGCTAGGTAAAAATGCTCCAAACTTTACGTCAGGGCAGCTGCGCGAGGGCACAAGCATGTGACTGTAAATGCGAGAGATTGTGGGTTCGATTCCCACTCAGAGAAATAAAATATTTAATATTTTCACTTCTTCGCTCTGGTGTTGAGGGATATGAGACGGGATATAGCGATATGAAGTTGAAGCAAATGAACGAGTATATTAGCTGCCTATCATTCTGTTTGAGTGGATTTTATGACCACTTGGTTTTGCAAAAGTTCAAAATTTAACCCGCTACGTACTTCTGCGTAGTATAACTATATTTTTTCTAACTACTATATTATTCATGCATCTTTGTTAGTTTAGTAACACTTTCTAATTAACATATCAACATAGCAATTAAATATATAATTACATTTAATTTTTACTTCTCCGTAATAATAATAATGACAAGTTAATTAGGTTTCGAAATGGATTTCGAGTACGCTTTTTAATTTTTGTACAAGAAAATGTGTTGTTTATATTTAAATTCTTCAAAAAAACAGTGTGGAATAAGCCGTTATTTCGGAGCTATTATGTTGTTTAAAAATGTATTTTTCTCAATTAGGTATTTTAAATTGAAAGTAAGTATTTTTTGGTAATATAATTTTGTTGCGGCCCCAAAACTGATTTTTAAACCGTTGTTTTATTGTAGAACCTTTAAAGCTCCGCGTTGCATCCGTTATAGTATATATATGAGTACATTTGATACAATTTTGTTAAAAATATACGTACATCACTAATAAAACCAATTTTTCACACACGAAAATCGAATATACATTCGTCGAGCTTAGCTGACAAATCCATTATAGAGCTACATTCAAAAAATATACGCATTATACAACAATAAACGACAATAACACTCCAGCTTACTTTCAAAAAAATATATATATATCGCCGCTTATAATATTGTGACAGCATAATTGAATTCTGGACCACCGAGGTTTAGCTAACGACGTTACCAATAGAGACATTAATTTCAAAATAACAGTTAGTTGAAAAAATTTTTTGCTCTTTGTAACATTTTGGACAGATGTCACAGACAGAGGACTGACAAAGCGTCTAGGGAGCATTGTTCGCCCCCCGTTACCATTATCACTGACACCTCGCTCTACAATTAAAATATTTATACGAGTCATTTATAATATATTTATTACTCTAAACAACCTTTAATATTGCAAATAACCATATTACATTAAAAAAGCTCAAATTATTACAGTGAGAAGCCATTTGTAGTGAAAAACGTCAGGCTGTGGCTTTGATGAAATGATTTTTTTATTTTTAATATTTTAATTTCTTCGATCTAGTGTAGAGGAAAGGCGCGGTGTTTTTCGCCACTCAATACCTCCAGAGTTTGGCTGGAAATAGGGAACGGTGTGTGTCTAAATGCTAGGTTCCCTCTGCCTACCCTGCTGTGTACGGAATACAGCGTGACGCTAAAAAAATATATAACGAGAGAAACAGTAATTTGCGGCTAGAGTTTGACTTTTAAAGGTGTGGGGCTGATAGAGATGAAAGTGTGACGAATCAATCACGGAGGCTGTATGGACCACCCCCCGCAATATCATTAAAGGGAATCTGTTTGTTCCCTTAATTAACGCGGTATCGGACTCGTCTGTCTAATTGATATTATTGCGTTTACGATCGCCGATCGAGCGATCATTCGGTTTCGGCTGTAATCCTGACCGCGCCCTCGACTCTAATTTAAGTTAAATCCTCGTTTACTATAGTTATTTATGGTTTTGATTGTATGTTTTGATTTTTTTGTGGTTTGGTTAGTAATGTAATTTCGATATGTTTCATGTTGTAATTTCTTTTATAATGTTTTTATTTCTAATTATGTAATTCAAATGTATAGGTAGCGTGCCTATATGTTACCTCGAGCACATTAAAACTGCATTGTACTCAATGAGATTTAGTAGATACCCTACACCTACTCTAAACTCTCGTTTTCTTTAAATAGAATATAATAGTAAGTAGCGCTAATAAAAATTGTATATTTTTTTAAAACCTGCTAAAACATAGTTAACGTGACTTTGGTTAGTTGTGTATACTATAAAATTCTGAAATGATTAAAAATTCCAACCTTATAACATTTGCATATTAAATTAACAGAAACCAATATAACTAACGACACAAAGCAAACAACTTAATCGCCGGGCGCCCCGTTCAGCTTAAACTCGTTAAAAAACCTACTCGAACAAATACAATATCACGCATAATAAAATAATATCGCCACCAAATCGATATTGCGACTCGAGTGGAAAATGAGCAATTCCGTTTAAATCACAATCTAGCGATTCCTTGATACCCATGAAATTGACGTAACGGTATAAAAGTTAAATAAAACGCGAAAATAAAACTGGCCCCGCAAATATATAATTGGTAAATACCTACGGAGCGAGGCTCGTTGACGCTCATTTAATAGCTTATTTAGGGGAAACTTTTATTGAACTTGGCTCACCACCCCCCGTGCCGCGAATGTGCACTCTACTACAGGAACAATAGATGTTACTATAGCGGCTACCGTTGCGTCATCGCCGGCGTAAAATGACGCGCGTTTGTGTTCCCTTTTATACATTTTGAGGCATTTTTTTATTCACTTGCCCACAATTCACTTTCAGATTTCGCTTGCGAGAGCGTTATTATTTTATACTATGAATAATACAATACTTTTTAGTTAGAGGGCACTTACCGCTTCAAACGGTTATGGGAAGTTTGTAAGTTCACAGTAATTCATTTTTATGTGTGTGTGTTCGTATATCTGCTTGATAATAAAATATTATAATATAATGTTTTTGTTCCTATCCCATTGTTTTAAACATGAAATTTTCTTGTTTTATCTTTTTTTGTCACGAAATAGGTGCAGTTATTTTTCCTGTTTATAGCACGACGACGGTTGTAAGTTCGATCTCTACATACTCTGGAAAGCTTAATATATTTTTTTAAATTTTCATTGCAAGGAAGAAATAAAGAACCTAGTTCTTAAAGAATGGGATCTCTAAGAACTAGGCTCACTCTGCCTAACCTGCTGTGGCCACGGGACAAAACGTGAAATTGATTTTTTATTTCTTTTTGGAATTTACTACCACCAACTATACTAAATATTAGAAACAATACAATATATACAAGTTTAGATTAACAGAGAGTAGCGATTTATATAGTTATAAAAATATAAATTTACAGAGTTTTACGCAAATGCTACCAAGTATGACGTTTGTAACTAATTCAGGGGATCCTTGATTAACATGTGACAACATTTTTTCAAAATTAAAGATATTAACTTCAATGTTTTAATTCTCGGTATAAATATTTAGCATTATTTAAGTGAACGAAGTTATTATCCACGCACTAACCTCCCGGCGACGCATATATTTATCTTTTTTTATCTTCATTTATTTTTTTTCGTCGCTTTTAAGTATAAAAGAGCTATAATTATCTTTTCGTCTCAATATAAAACAACAAAAAGATATACTATTATTTAGCAAATATAACAACTTGCATGGTATTATTTACATTTTTCATCTTTTTTTCAACTTGAAACAAAATTTAAACTTAAAATAAATAGATATAAATCCAAATCAAACCCTAACATGTAAAATAAAAATAAATATAACACACAACTTAAAAGCCTCCCCATGAAACGAATGAGATCAAATAAACCCCAAATCTACAGTATTTGGCAACACCAAAGCCTTCATTTTACAGTTTATGAGGCTGAAAATGTTGAACGGTTAAGCTCTGCCAGGATTGCCAGCTAGATGATGGGTGGGCCACATTTGGCAGAGCGGCGGACTGCGCGGCGCCTCGGCGCTTGCTGGGGTGGTTTATGGACTGTTAAACAACTTATCACCTTAATCCAATGATTCTCTAGTTACGCAATTTTGGTCTGGACCGTTTTGAGAGGGTATCTGATTGTTCGGTTTATATAGTTCATAGTAATAGCTATGTAGGTTTTTATTTAGTTTCAAGGTGTGCAGGGTAAACTGAGAGAAGCTGGGAACCTTATGTTCAGATTTTTCGTTCCCATTAAGACACTTCCGTTTGTCAATTTTCGGCGAATTCTAGTTTTGTTACCAGAATTAGGTAGTTGAATATTAAATATTTCATTTTCTATGAGTGGGAGCCAAAGACGACAAAATCAGTCACACGCTTTGACTCAAAAAAAGTTTGTAAAACTACTAAAGATTTACATTTATTGACCTATTAGAAAAATATGTACAATACAAGTTTGATATAAATCCTGTAAACAGTACTAAAGAAGCGATTTCTACATTAGAACATGATTCAGTCAGATATCAAATAAAAAAAAAAAAAATATTTTTTAGTTTTTCTTTCTGGTCAAGGCAAAACATGGCGTTGCTTTCCGCCACTTTCGGCGAAAAATATGGAGCGCTATTTCCTAACACAAGGCACCCTCCGCCTACCCCGCCACATACGGGATGCAGCGTGAAATTGGAAAAAAAAGTTACACATTAATTTACAATTTTCCACATAGCGTAACCCATAGTTTTACTAAAACCTCTATAAAGATGTAGTGACGCACGAATAACTCTAATAGGCCGATCCCCCTGTTTATACGACGTTGTAATGACTTGACGCGAACGAGAACTGGCCAAAATTGATTGAAATGTTGTTAGATGCGAAGTCACGGAGTAGGGGATGCTCCAAGGGTTAATAAAGTTTGGCTGTGAGTGTTAAATGGGTAGAGTTCCTTTATAGGTCATTAATAGATGGTAAAATTCAAATTAATGGTTACTTTTGACAATTTTACGGCGTTGTTGTACGTAAATGTGGTGAGCATTCTTACGATTTAAGTCTGGTTTTTATTTTAGTTCACAATTCTAATCATTAATAGAAATTCATGAATAAAATGGAATGGAAACTGTGTATATAGTATTCTAGTCTTGAACTGCAATTGGATTTTTTTATTAGGGACAAAATAAAAAAAAAACTGTTAATTTTTTTTTTATTTTGAGAATACAGTCTCAAATAAACCTGCGTACGTAATTTGTAATTTTTCATATCAATATAGGCAATTACAAATTTTAAAATTGAAGTAGTTTTTATGAGACCTATATATAGCATAGTTAAGATACATAAATTTAATTGAATATTTTAATCGAGTCGTTGAAATGAGATGAATCGCTGGTACTAGAACCTGTGTCATAAATGTATTAACGATTATTGCTTTGATTGCTTCATTGCGTCCTGAATTAAAATTATATTTTTTATTGTCATTCTTTAATGTCATTTTGTATTTTTATAAATCACAATTCTTTTAAATGGCCAACGGACATAATTCAATTTTTTGGACCCCCAACAAACAGTCAAAGTCTCGAACACTTTGTTAAAGTGAAGTATGCAGATACTTCACCTTATTTAGGACATGTATGAAACTTTGTTTCATTTTAGATAAATAGTTTCAGTAACATTTTAATAAATAATTTAATTCTATCTTGTTAATTTTCTTTATTTAATTTTATTTTCTAAAGGTATCTAAGCCTACCACTTCAATCTTACCAATTTTAAATAGAAAACGAGATCAAGTTCAAATTATTAATAGTAAACCAATTGTAACAATGTTAAAACAAATTGACTTCTCTGGTCATCCCTCACTGTTAGAAGCAGTCAGCGTCACCGCCATGGAGCTGTTTTTATCAAGACCCGCAAAAGAGTTGCAAATTTGTCACCGGCTTAGGGTGAAATGATAGATATAAATGACGCAGCCACAGAATCGGAAAGCCAACATTTTTCATCATTGCCAACGTCTAATCTATACTAATAATGTTTTGCTTTTGTTTGTATGTGTTGACTTGGTTTTGGTTGGCTTTGTATTTTATTTTTTTTTTATTATATTTATATATGGAGATACGTTACATATCTATAGGTGTTAACAGCTTCAGATCTTTGAATATTTAATTGTCATAATTGCAGAAATTAGAGAGCAGAGCATGCACAATAAACAACCACGTGACTGCCAAAGTTAGATAGAGATTTGTGTTATTAGTACTTCAATTTTGTACAAAAAAAAACAATATATGGTATTTTAAATAAAACTATTTTAACCGGATTAATCGCGTATATTTAGTAATATAAACTAAATATACGCGATTAATCCGGTTAAAATAGTTTTATTTAAAATGTATAATAATCGTGAAAATCAAAGATCTTATAATATATGGTATTTTTTACTGTGACGTGTTGATAGAGTACGTTTTTCCCCAAGTGACCGATATTGAGGCGTTAGAACTATCGTCTCGACGTATGCGGGACGACAAATAGATCCCACGTTGACATTACGCTAACATTAAATAAAACTTGTATTGTATGAAATCTCTTCATGAAATTTCATGAAATCTATTTTTATATTACTTTTTCTATAAAAAATATGCTTAAAACTGGAGAATTCAAGTGAGTAAAACTTATACTTAAAACAAGATAGAGAGAGAATTTCAATTATTTTTGAAATTTAATATTTTGCAATATAAATGATAGAACTAGAGAAGTACTTTTTCACTATTTTCTTTTTTATAATGCAATGAAAATTAACGAGTTTAGATGTGAATTGAATGTGTCTCCATTCTAATATGATCAGTTATTTTGTTGTTGTAGGAGTGTTGCCTTTTTAGGGTCCTTTATCCCAGGCCGCTAGGGGACCCTATTATTAAGCCTCTGACATTCGTCCATCCGTCTCTTATTTGTCACAGGGTTGTGTCATAAAATATTTTTTTGAAATTAAATTATTTTAATTATTTATGTATTTTTTTTACGTTGTTCTTATATAGCTAAGGAAACTTTAAAAGTTTCTATTCTAATTATTATTTTTTTTATTAGCTTCACGCTATGTCCCGCACACAGCAGGGTAGGCAGAGGGAACCTAGTGTAAAACACTCTGTTCCCCACTTTCTGCCGAATTTTGGAGGCATTGCGTGTTGAGTGGCAGAGCTCAACGCCGCGCTTAGCCTCGACACCAGAGCGAAGAAATGGAAATATAAATTTAAGTAAATATTTCATCTCCTCGAGTGGGGATCGAACCCACAACCAGTCGGTTTTACAGTCACACTTTGTGCCACTGCGCCACGACTGGCCTCAATTCTATTCTAATAATGTAAAAATATAGTTGACGAAGATGAACGAACAACTAAATGCAAAGTTTTACTAATTTTACTATATCAGAAATCGAACTTTTATAAAAACTTCATAATCTAATTAAAATCTTGTTAGGCATAGAGCTGCAGTACTGGCAAAAAGCGAGCCGTTTATGGCTTATAAGTGCTTACTAATTATAAATCAATCTGATTCAATCATTAATTAACAGCGTTAAATAACCAACTTATAAGTGCAGAGGTATGTAGCTTTTTACACAGTTTCCTCTATCGCGTGTATATCGTTACTAACCTGAGGAAGGAAAAAACCAATTGAATTAAACTACTATTCTTACTTTGCATTGAATGGACATCGTAATGTGGTGTAAATGTATGCTAATACCATTTACCCACTTCTGTGGTTATGGATTCAGATCCTATGTTGTCTTTTTAATGTCCGTTTCTTTTAGTTTCACGTTATATACCGTATATAACAATGTAGGCAGAGGAAATCGTTTCTAAAGATACTTTGTTCCCCCCAATTTTCGAGATATTTTGTGTGGAGTGGCGGAACTTATCGTTCCGCTTTTCTTCTCACCAAAAAGAGAAAGGTTATGTAGGTAGGTCATTTTCTCGTTCATTTTCCTGAGAGGAGATCGAGCTCACAATCGTTGCGTTTTGTCTGTCCGTACGCCTCAAGCAAAGGCTTCGAGATGTGAAGGAAACATCTGCATAAGCATAAATGTAGGTATCTATACGAAATAAATTATAAATGTAACAAGTAACTCGGATATTAACATAAGAACATCTATGGCTATTGGTATATATTTTAACACTAGTAAAATTTGATATAGCAATATGTCGACAAGGAGAACAAAGCAAAAAGTTGTATATTCTAAAAAAAAAAAAAAATTAAATTAGCTTCACGCTATATCCCGCACACAGCAGGGTAGGCAGAGGGAACCCAGTGTTAACACACTCCGTTCCCCACTTTCTGCCGAATTTTGGAGGCATTGCGTGTTGAGTGGCAGAACTCAACGCCGCGTTTTGCCTCGACACCAGAGCGAACAAATGAAAATATAAATTTAAGTAAATATTTCATCTCCTCGAGTGGGGATCGAACCCACAACCAGTCGGTTTTACAGTCACACTTGGTACCACTGCGCCACGACTGGCCTCTATATTTATTAATTATTATTATTATTAATAAGATTTGACCCATCGTACCATCGAATCCAGATAGAAACCAGAACTGCACCACGATGGTGGTTGCCATTGTTTTTGACTAATGAACTTTATATAATCCAACATGGTTTAGAAGATAATATGCGTTTAGCCATTACTCATATCGTTGTTAGCTGCCTATAGAATTATTTGTACTTCATGTTTTGGCTTTGGTTAATTGACGTTATACTAAAGTCGATTTGAGCGGCTAAAACATTGCTCAAACCTGATTGTAGGTGCTGATTCATTAACTACTGAAGTGATTTAAATCATGTACTTTGTTGAAGAAAATTTAGAATGATATTTGTATTAAGAAAACTACAACACTGACACAATGTGGAGAACGGAGTGTCTTAACAATAGATCCTCTCTGTCTACCCTGCTGTGTGCGGCATACAGTGTGAAGCTGATTTTTATTTATTTTTTTATAAAAAAAACTATAATATAAATAGATTTGCTATAATCAACATCTGCACTGAAATTATTATTTACATATACAATTCATAAATCCTTTAATTAAACCTTTAATTGAAGATATTCCCCGGATCCTTCAGACACTGCTGTCCTTGTATTACTCTAGGGTAGTGTAGGGTGAATTCAAAAATAACAACTTTTTGTAATAATAAATTGTAGAAACAAACAACAAAAGTTATTTCTAGTTAGATTTTCTTTGTGTTCTTATCTTTCACGAACAAATCTTGATTGTTTCTGTTAAATACATATATATATGTATGTCAGTATCTTCATCTAAATATATGACAGGGCGCTCAACATAGTTATTTAACAATGTAATTGCTATCAATTTGTCGCCAGCAAGCGAACTGCTATCAATTAAGTTATTATGTATATTATATGTTAAGTCGTATTCGCAGTAATGTTGAAAATGCAAATGTTATGCGTTAATGTAGTGAAAGCTGTTTTCATGTTATTTCATATATTTTAAAATATTCATTTTTAGCTTCGCTAGCTGTATCCCGCACACAGCAGGGTAGGCAGATGGAACCTGGTCTTAAGCCATTCCATTCCGAGTTCTGGAGGCATTGTTGAGTGGCGGGACTCAACGCCGCGCTTTGTATCGCTTTGTATCGACACTAGAGCGAAGAAATGAAAATACTAAATATTTCATTTCCTCTATTGGGTATCGAACACACAACCTTTCACGTTCACTTTACTTTATGAATAATGTAACTAAATAAGTATTGTTACAACTACACAGTATACTTTTTAGTTTTATTTAGTTTCTTTTAAAAGAAAACTACAATTTCCATATAGATTTTTCTCTATAAACATAAAATGATCGCGGCAAGGGTGAACCTAATGGTCTCAAGGGGTCCCGGTTATCGCGAATACTGTTGCATATGCAGCCTCTATACAGCAGGGGGCCTAACGCGAGGGAAGCTTTGGGGCAAATCATTCACACTCTTAATTTAGTTGCTCTTAATGCATGCAGATACAGATAGTGTAGGGTGCCTTAAGGCCTAGGGACCTTTTTGCCGTTCGGATTATAATTTTATGAGATATACATCCACAATTCATTTATCTGTCATTTTGTGTTGATATGTTTTTATTTGTTTAGTTTTGAGTTAATTAAAAAAAAAGAGGTAATTTTGCTATAATTTTTTGTGAATATATCAGTTATTGGAATATTTTATGATCACTTCTATAGTATAGTTACAAGAAGAAAGTAAGTAAATATATAACAGAAAGATAGAGAAAGAAAATAGAAATAAAAATAGAAGAAAAAACTACCAAATATTGAAATATCCGACGAATATTCTTTGGAAAAGAATTTTAACCCAAGTTTCCGTTGAAGTAATATTAAATATACCTACCTATATTATTAATATGCATTTGGCAAAGTGTTGTATAACAAATATAAAGCTACCCTCGTTGGTTAAATAGTTATCACGTGAGGGCGAGGAACTTAATAGTTTCACTCCCCAGTCACTCGGAGGTCCATACATTATGCAAATCCGCTAGTGATATGTCGGTACTCCTGGGAGGGTATTGTTGTCGAGTTTATCCGTCTATTGAGTTAGCTTTAATTAAATTCGAGACACATTTGTAGGGCATTGCTTGTTGTGATTCATATAATACGCGTCGTCGCTTTTAAAACGTTTAAATTGTTGTTTAATTTTAGTATAAATATAAGAACAAACGTTGCTTAAATAGCTTATGTTGTTTGATATATTTATAACGAATTTTGAATTTTGTTTTAAATACGTAATGAAACTGCCACGTGTTGCATTCAAAAAATGCAGTCGAATTGAGAAGCTCCTTAATTTACAGGAGCCGGTTAATAATGACTGCATCAGATAGTGATCTATATATATATATCTATATAGTTTTAAAGTTAGTTAGTTTTAAACCTGCATATGTCGTTTATGTAAAGTGTTAAGTTACAGATCTTAGTGAGACATTACGTGGTTTTCCAATTTTCGCTCATTTTTCCAGATCTATTACGCTATTGCTTTATTGGATTGTGAAATCTATACTTACCAGAAAGAGCCCGTCTATAGCTAGCAGACTGAACCTAGTGTTAAGACACTCCGTTCCCCACTTTCTGTCGTATTCTGGAGGTATTCCGTGTTGAGTGGCAGAACTCAACGCTGCGCTTAGCCTCGACAACAGAGCGATGTAATGGAAATATAAATATAAGTAAATATTTAATGTCCTCGAGTGGGGATCGAATCCACAACCAGTCGGTTTTACAATCACACTTCGTGCCGCTGCGCCACGACTGGTCTTAAGGCTGAGGCCAGCCTGTCTATAACTATACTTTAAGTAAAAATATTTCCCCAAATTATACTTGGGTTCAAGGATAATCTGAGCATGCTTAGTCAACCTGAGCATGCTCAGATTACTAAAAATGTATTTCGTCGCACCAAATTTTATCCCTAGAACTGTAGCTTCAACATTATGTCCGTCCATATAAAACGATACACACCTAACAACTTAAACAAATTAATAAATAATACATTCCCTTCGAAATCCCATATAAATCTACCCATCAACAAATTAATTTAAACGTATAACAGTATTAAGTTGTGCTAATACTAAAATCTTGCTTTTCAGAGTAACCCCTACGCGTTGAAGGAGGGTAGCGGAGAAATGTCGGCCTGGACATCAGCTGGGCTACAGCCGTCGGGTGGGTACTACCCCTACGATCCGACGCTAGCTGCGTACGGGTAAGTTAAGATTCACACCCCCAAACACAGCCCGCGACACGCTTTGCGAAGGGCGTCTTAATGCGTATGCGTTGGTGTTTGAGTCACAATTTTCAAGATAATTTGATGATTTTGTATTAAATGTATGGTTATATTATGGGCTTATTTTTATTTATTAAGTGTTATTATAGATTTTCGAGGGAGTTAAGCGAAATTATTAGATGTTATTATTAAAATATACGTCGGACTTTTTAATTTGTATACGTATCGTGTTATAGGGAATTTTGTAAGAATAGTAGCACCAAATTATAAGATTTTTACAATTAAAGACGACAATATTAAGTAATTTACATTATAAATGTAATTAATAGACATTATGACGTGTTGTATACGTATTAATATCATTATGGAAATCACAGTAGATTTGTACGACACTTTACGGCGTATCTATATATAAAAAATAAAAATGTAACTGATCCCTGCCTGTATGTGGAAGATATATGAGAAAATCTATTATTCTCTGTGTCTGTGAACTAGTGCGACGTAACCGATTTGTATGCAGTTATCATTATTATATTTTGGCAAACTTCTCTTTACGCTTAGTGTTTCATTTCAGTCGATTCATAATATAAAGTTTTATAAATATAAAACTGTCAAAATAAAAAGTTTTATAAATATGAACAGTCAGAATAGTCAAAACATACTCAGTTTTCAAAGGAATCTTTAAAATGATAATGCTATAAGAACACGAAGGCAACTCAGATTAATAAATAAATAATAGTGTGGTATTATATACGTAGAACTGAAATTTGCATATACATATATAGGGAACACAAAAAAAGAATTTATCGAAATTCTTACGGGAACGGGAAAACATGGAATTTCCCTTTTATAGTTCACTAAAAAGTTACAGGCGGCTATTTGTAAATACTACATATGTATATGTTTTCCAGATAATATTTTCAAACGTAAATAGAGTATATAGTCTTATTTACTTGAACGAACTAACGACATTTGTTTCTAAATTTACGTAACTTCATAAGTAGGTATATTATAATTTTTTTGCTTTACCAATATCACACATTCAGCAGGCTGTGAGTGGCTGAATCTAACGCCGAGCTCTGCCCCGTTGCCGAGTGAGGAAATAGAAATATTAAATATTTCATTTTCTCGTGCGGGAAACGAAGCCACAACCTGTCATGTTAATGGGCACATCTTTGTGACTAGGCTAGTCTCTATAATACTAGAGAAACGTATTTTAGTTAAAATGAAAATACTATTATTTTGGATTCCATAATCCTTCCAGTCTTCGTCAATTTCGTGAACACAGTATCGATGATAATGGAGGAATGTCACATAAAAAGCATGACGACCCTCTGGAGGGCATGTATGAGAAGGTCGAAGGTATGACAGTCGACGAGGCGAAAGAAGGATAAGGGTTCGTTCTGTCAAGCTACCCCTAAAAAAAAGTTTTGTAGCTATCTTGTATTGACGTATATAAAAAAATTAAATAAATCATTAAAACTATGGTTTTAAAACGACTTATTAATATAGACAAAAATAAATAGTGTTAAATCTTTATGCGTCTTCCAATTTATTCCAAAAAAACGTCCTTGCAAAGATAGAAAGTAATATAATCTTTCAAATTAAAGACCCTCAACAAGCAAGTTTGACTCTGCGTGCACGGTCTCCTGGTTCTTATCTCTTTCGCACTCATACCGATGGCACATAGTGTGAAAGAGACAAGTCTTTGGCGCTACGCTCATTAATTCAGATTTTCTTCGAAACACGACGGCAGATTTTTTTTTCAGTTTCTACAAACCTATTAATAATGATTTTGATTTACCTAATTCTGTAATATTTGCAAATATTATCAAAAGTTAAAGTAGTTGATATAATTTTATGTAATTTTTATAATATAGATTAAAAAGTGTTTTAATATAAATTAGTATAGAGCCAGTCGTGACGCAGCCGCACAAAGTGTGACTGCAACACTGACTGGTTGTGGGTTCGATCCCCACTCGAAGAGATGAAATATTTACTAAAATGTATATTTCCATTTCTTCGCTCTGGTGTCAAGGCTAAGCGCGGCGTTGAGTTCTGCCACTCAACACGCAATGCCTCCAGAATTCGGCAGAAAGTGGGTAACGGAGTGTCTTAACACTAGGTTCCCTCTGGCTACCCTGCTGTGTGCGGGATACAGCGTGGAGCTGATTTATTTTATTTTTTTTATTTTTAAAAAAAGTATACATAATTAGCCAATAGTGGCACAGGGGCACAAGCGTAAGACTGTACGCGCGACAGGTTTTGGGGTCGAACCCACTCCAGGAAATCAAATATAATTTAATTTCTTCACTTCTGCCGCCTACACACAATGCCTACAGGATTCGGCGGAAAGTGGGGAGCGGAGTGTCTTAACACTAGATTCCCTCTGCCTGTCCTGCTACGTGCGGGATACAGCGAAAGGCTAAAAAAAGAGTATGACAGTTATTCATCAAATAGGTTAACCAGACCAAATAGGTTGACCAGAAAGAAAGATTATACACCGCATTATAACATACTTTAATATTATATATTTTTTTGTTAAGTTTAATTTAATAATATTGTTTGAAATATTTTAACATATCATAAATCAAAATACACAATCCTAGCACTACTAATAATACAGATGTATATGATTATGTTACAGTGTTAGATTTAGAACACCTTGTATGGAGTATGGAGAAACTTTCACGTGGGATGGGGGATGGAAGTTTGTGTGGGAGCTCTATTACTTGAGGGGAACCATTAAATGAGTTTTCATGTAAACTGACTTGAGTTTCAGGAGATTTAGTTTTTGAAATAGGACGAGTGAATTAGCTTGACAGAGTAGATTTATTATAGATATACATAGGTAACGTATGAGGCCGTAGTGGCGCAGACGCCCACCAAGAGTAGGTTTGTAACGCGACGGTTGTGGATTCGATACTCACTCGATATAGTGTATTATTATTTATTAATATTTCTTTGTTCTGGCAATAACGAAGAAACCCGGCGTTGAGTTCCGCCCTGAAGGGGCACGCAAGTAAAATTCGGCGAAAAGTGTAGAACGGATACGTTTAACAGTAGGTTCTCCTGCCTACCCTGCTGTATGCAGGATACAGCGTGAAGTTAATTTAATTGAATTTATAATATATAAGGAAAGAATGTATGTTTTTTTAAGGCAATATCTTCATATTTTATATCGGTGATCAAATACTAAAACGATTTGATATTAAATCATTCTAGTTACAAAAAAAACATTCAATACAAGCACAAAACTATCTCCAAGCCCAATTTAATATACTTCACAACACAACTTGATATATGACGAAAAAAATAATAATAAAACGAAATCGAACTCCAAACTGTCATAACATGGTATTATGTGAACATCAATTAAACACCGAGTGAGCCTGGAAATATTTCCATCCATGAATCAGACTGGAAGTGTCTCCAAATAAAAACAAATCATGGCACATCAAAGCGAAGTTATGCTGACAATCCAGCCTACGTGTAATATATGGCGGGCGGGCATCTAAAAATAATAAGGAGGGACTCGGTTTTTGAGCATAAAAAAGACAGCTATAGTATACGGAAATATCTGATATAGTGGCACGACAATTGTCTAGTTATATAGGGTGTTTCTGATGTGGAATTAATATATTATGATTAATATATTATTCAAATAAAATCAAGATATATATTTTTTTTAATTTATTTAAGCAATATGTTAGAAAACTATTATTTATCTGCCTTTAGTAAAGTACAAGCGTGTAACTGTAACGTGATGATTGTGGGTTCAATCTCTACTCGGGGATATACATAATTAGTTATTAATATTCTAATTTCTTCATCTTCTTTCACACCAAGGCAGAAGCACGACATTGAGTTCCGCCAAAACACGCCTCAAAACTTAACACGCCTCAAAAATTCAGTGGAAGATGTTGGATGGAAGTGTCTTAACATTAGATTCCCTTTGCCTTCCTTTCTATATGCGAGATACAGCGTGAAGCTAAAAAAAACATTAAAACAAATCAAAAAGAGAGAATACAGGGGACAGACAATAAAACCCATATTCATTCATTTCCAAACAACCTTACACGCAAATAAAATTATTATACATTAATAAAAGCAAATCATTGTGAGAGCTAAAAAATATTAGACAACAAGTTACAAGGACACAAATAAAAGTGGAAAACAGTACGAAGGTAGAGTCGACGCAGACGCGTTATTTAGTACCGCCTGTACCACCACGCCCGCCGCGTCGAAATGAAAAATTACGCATTTATTTTTAACAATTCCCGTACAAAAATTAGAGAAACGAGACTAAGGAGTACTCGTACCGCATCATTGAGTTCAAAATAAGCAGGAAATCACAACGCCGGGAGCTCCAGCGTTATTTGTATAACGATTTCGGGTTGTTACATTTTAAATAAACCGAATAAAGCTAACTGGCGGTTCTATATGCGACGGTTCTTTTTTATTTATTTTAACGACGTTCAATTGACTTTAAATATAAATAAGTGGTTCAACTGACGGGAACGGTTCTTTCTTAATGGTTATTTCTATATTATTTCTTTGGGAAGTTTGGGGAAGTTTTGATAGACGCTTTGCCGTCTTCATTAGGTGAGCTCAATTACGGTGGCTATCATTTCTATATGATCACAATCAAATTCTGGCTACAGACGCAAAAATTGCTGTTTAAATTGTATATTAAATATGTGATATATTTTTATAAGAGCATAGAATATAATGTTTGGTTTACTAAAAAAAAAACAAAATTATAGAAAATCAATGATAGTTCAAAAACAATACAAACCGACTAAGCCAGCTTTCACAATCATTGAAAATACGATGCGGCTCGTTTCGGTACTTGGGAATAATCAAATAATCGTCGATGTAAATCGTTCGGTGTTACGATTCCTAATTCTAAGCCGACCCCCAGGGGTGGGGGTGGGGGCTGAACAACCTCCTGCAATGTGCGCCACATAGGGGGCACGTAGGCCGCAAGCCCCAGGCAGAAACTGATACAGGATTGAACGTACTTCAATATGTACACTTTGTACCGCCCGCCCGACCGCAGCCGTTTTCAAATACCTATTACCTCCTCCATTTTTTTTTTGCTTGCTCAAAGGTGCTTTTAGTGTTTTGCTGTGTAAAATAAATACGTTTTTGTAGCAATGTTGTGTTATTAAGAGGTAAATGTGTGAAACAAGCAAAGTAACAATGTAAAAATTGCACTTTTTCTTTGGTAGGTACCTTTTTTTTGAATAAGATTATAATTTTGTATAACTGTTCCTTGGCTTAATTACAGTTCTTTTTTTAAATTATTTGATCAGTTCATTAACATTTCATATGTATTTAAAGTTAACGTAAATTACACTATAAATTACAATACATTTACAATTCACACGGGTTCTTTAAACTGCCATATTTGTTTTATTTAATAGGTCTTTGTAAACTTTGTAGTGATCCAACACTATATTATACTTATGTAAATATGATCGGTGCCCACTTGGATGATATAATATAAGAAACTGTAGTATTTATCATTAACTGTGTAATAGAACCCAAGACAATGCTCTTTTTTGTCTGTTTGTCTGTGTGTATTTGCACTCTAATCTAAGAAACTACTTAACTGATTTAAGTGAAGTTTTCACTATTGTATTTTTGCCAACCTCAAACATTTAATGTTTGTTTTATTAAGAGTTATATCAATATAAAGTATTTTGTCTGATTAAATTGCTGTGCAATAGTTATTTTATTGAATTGGCTGAAACTTCACTTCTTTGTAATTTATAAATATTTTCTTTTTTATTTAATTACTGATTACTCATTTTTTTATTAGATTACGAAAATAATCTAGATTAGTGAATAGTTCTGTATTTAAAACGGGCGAAGCCGCAAGTGGGCCACTAGTCAATATATAAAAATAAATTTGTCAGTCAAATAGAATTATAGGATTTTCACATAGTACGTATAAAAATGTACGTAGTTAGTTAAACCTTTGTTTTATCAAAACCAAGCCGCGATAAAAATCTGCGAGGACATTATAAATCTTACATCTTTTCATTTGAATTGATATGAACATGAAACACCAGTTCGTATGAATTAGAAATATTCTAGGAAATATATTTTTCCTGGTGTGAAAAATTTGATTATTTTATATCAGCTTGTAGGTATTTTTAGTTTAAAATTTCTTGAAATGATTAACCTTTAAGGTTATAGGAAGAATGTATTACAATACCTACAAAAATAACGTAATCTATAAGAAACAACATTATATTTTGTAGAAAATACTTGTAAGTACTATAGAAATATCAATTTCATGTTTTTCATAATTATCGTGAACGAAACATCCTACTTATCACTTATGGACATTGATATAACGAAACGTCTTTATTTTTAAATATATATCTACTAACAATAAAAAAAGTTTACCCAATCCCATTTCTTAAAAGCCTCTTAATTAAAACAAAAACGACAATTCAACTGAAAACGCCATATTTTTACGGAAATAATTCACGACGACGACGTGAAAAATCGTTTGTTTACTCTTTAGCGGCGGTTACGTCGTTTAATCGTATTGAAAGGAGCGAGTGGCCTGCCTAAATTAATTAGAGGGCTTATCGTACCTTTTAGCCGCTTAAAGCGCTGACACCCAATTTCATAGAGTACAGCCGTTTAGTACAAAGCGGTGTATTTCACATTTCAACCGCTGTCTTCGCTTGCCGTACATTTCCGAAGAGCTTATTCGTGTAAAACTAGAGCGCTTCGGTTTTAGCGGCTTTGTGTGGATACGCCTTTGTCAAATACATTAATAGGCTCATGTGTTTTTGGTGCAATGGCCTTTTTAAATTCTATTTCGTGTTGGCACCACTGTTTTATTTATGTGCGACACTCCACGAGCACTCCTCGGGTGAAGCTTGCCAACTTAATAAGAAAAATAATATAAAAAAAAAACTGAACACCCATTCAATGTTAATATTAATTATAATAAGGCGGTTAGTCGTGATTTTAATAACTTTTTTGAAATTCGATCTCGCCGCCCGTAAGCGGTGTCCAAGATGGCGTCTATCGATCGTGTACTTACGCCCATACACTACCCACGCTTGCGCTGCAACGCGCAACGCCCTGGTGCAACGAGGTGCAAAATCCCGCCCCACTGGATAGCGTTATCTTTTTCATTTGTTTTTATTTATTGACACTTACACTTTCAAGTGCTAACAAGTGTTGTGAGAAGTGTATATACCAATAGTTTATGTTCTCGCTCCATTTGTGCTTATTTACGCGGATGTCTATTTAAAAGCTGTCGCAGTACTAAATCAAAGCACCAACACCAACAAATGATTTCAGTCGCAGATCTTATTCGCATCACGTACAAAAACGTCGATCGTCGCCATCGAATAGTCGACCTTGCAACCACCGCGGAGGTTGGCAACTTGCGTGAACACCGAACGAGCCGGGCCCATTTTTTAACTATTTTCACGCGCGGAACCTATTTATTGGGCCCTTTAGACCGCGCCTTTGTCATGTCGAGAAAATCGAAGTCAGGTACACTGCCTAGGGGAATGATTTCGCCACAATTACTCTGCGAATACGGATGTAAATGGAGGCGGGATCTTAAAAACGGCTCTCCGCTCTACACCACAGTCAGCTTTATTTCTGCTGCGAGGTTATCTATCGCCACAAATGAAATGCCTATCTGTTACGAATTGAAAAGTCCTCGTTTTGAACGCGAACGTTTCGATGTATTTTTTTTTATCAACTCTAAATGTTTGTTAAATGGAAACCGTCGGAACGTTTCGTATATTAGCGGCGTTTCTGCTTTTCTCCCTTTTAAAACTTTAAAGGATTTTTATGTTGTCCATAATCGTTACTCACCAACTTTATAAGCAGTGGTGTGCCATTTTATTTCAAAATACAATTTAATTATCTAAATGATATCGAAAATTGCGGCTCACAGTGTATTTTTGAATTTGCGAATGTATGCAAGGCCAGAAGCGTAAATTTTTAGGTATGTGGATAAAGTTTTGTTTGTCAACAGATATGGTGCTGGGTACGATTTAGCAGCCAGGCGGAAAAACGCCACGAGAGAGTCCACGGCCACGCTGAAGGCCTGGCTGAACGAGCACAAGAAGAATCCTTATCCTACCAAGGGAGAGAAAATAATGCTGGCTATCATCACAAAAATGACACTCACACAAGTGTCCACGTGGTTCGCGAACGCCCGCCGACGCCTCAAGAAAGAGAACAAGATGACGTGGGAGCCCAAGAACAAGACGGACGACGATGACGACACGATGCTCTCCGACGAGGAGAAGGAGCAAGATGATAAAATAAAACCTAGCAAAGGTTCGTTGAGTTCGATCCTTCTTTCCAGCATACGACAGTCAATTTTATGGAACTACTAAGTACCACATGAACGTTTTCCCTGGAAAGCGGCAGATTGACTGTCGGATGTTGCTGACATTTTTATGCTGTTTACTCTGCGCAAATACTCCTTTATTACAGTAATAAATATGTTTGTCGATGCGAATTTACTATAATAATATAATTCTACTACTATACTGTTGCCGTTGCGAATATTTACTAACCCATGTTTTAATAATGCGTAGATTTGAGACAGTGTTTAAATTGCTTTTAATTTTGTCGGTGTATAAATCGAGTGAATTGGCATAACCCGGTCGAGGGTCGGAGGGTGCGAACAGGAGGAGGCAGGGGGTGGAGAGAGCGCGGCGAAGAGCGGGAGGGGAGGGGGGAGGGTCTCAGGCGTGTAACTGTGCGTAACCGCTCCTCACTGCCGGATTTCCTATTTGTAGTAAAGTGGGCGGCGCCCGCTCAAATTTCATATAACATTTCTTCCGTAGGTACTGATGCTTTCAGCTTGTCTAACGATCTACTCTGAATATTTATGCCAAAGGATTTGTACACTTTGAGAAGCATTTCTGTCGCGCTTGTTCTGTAAGTAATAACAGCTACGGCACATAATGGTTGATGCTCTCCGTCGCGTTGGGTTTTTAATGCGTTGTGCCGTAAAATGCAGACGTGGGGGGCAGCGTGTGGTGTTTAGTTGCGGTTGTCAACAGCATAAATAAGGAGAGTGATTGTTGCTGCGGTAGGCTAGCTGTTCGTCGCGCGTCACGCGTTAATGGACCGGGAGGGTGTCACGGCAACAATCGCCATACGCCGGATAATGAAGTCCACTTTGGACAGAAGTGCACTCGCGATCGCGCCGACGTCGCTCGGAGCCATAAAATACCATACAATAACATAAGTGTGGATGTTGAAAGAAAATTCGAGAGGGCGTTAGTTCCCCTTATAGAAATTTTGAAATGTAATATATCATTTTTTTTTTAAATATTTTATTTGTATATTATTTTTGTTGTTGTGAATATGATGAGATGGGCACATATTTTTTTAAAATCGAAACTAAATTATACCTTTTTTAAGGGAATAATAGTAAAGTTACAAACGTTAAATATCGTTCCCGATATCTTCGTTACGTCGGTATAAATGAAAAACAATAATAACTCGTTTCGTATATCAGGTCGATAAGACTTAGACTTGTATTTTAAAAGACTGGTAAATATAACTTAATAAAGTAAATATAACTATTACATATTTCAATTAAGTAAGTTTCGTAATAAATTTACTAGAATATAGACTCTATTTTCAAATATGGAAATTGTTGTAATTGAAATTCTTTACAAGAAAATAAAAGACCTAAGTACATATACGAGTACTAGGTACTTATACCTCCTTAATAGGTTTAATGTCAAATAAATTGCAGATAAAACATGAAACACTACTAAAAGTCATCTAGTTAGGCAGTATATAGAAATATTGTAAAGCCCAACTCCTAAGCGGTTACATATATTCATAATCAAACAGGATAATAAACATTTTTTATAATATAACAAACGCAACATGCCATATTTGTAACAAAAAGTAACGTAAGTTTTATAATAATAAACCATTTAAATTGAAAATAAAAGAAATATTAATGGTAATATCATGCGGTTAACGACACAAGAGCTGTAAACAATTGTGACTGTAAACGTCACAGGTCGTGAGTTTGACTCTCACTGGAGGGAATGAAGTATTTCATATTTTCTTTTCCACATTTTGGATTTGCGAAAAAGCGCAGTGTCTTATCTGTAGATTCCCTCGATTTACCCCGCTGCGTGCGAGATACAGCGTGAGTCTAAAAAAAAAATCAATGATTAATTGTAAAAGTTTGAGAGTTCAACAAAATACAAAAAGCGCCTAAGCTGAAACAGTGCTTTACAGTAAAAATATGAGCTATCGTCGTTAAAATGGCAACGGCACCCCACAGATTACGGGCACGCGCCACGAGGCCTCCACGCCTCGGATATTGTGAGAAATTACAAAGTGTATATACACTTATAATTATGGGTATTATGTTTATTTCACTTTGATTCGTTTTGCTTTACGCTACTTACGGTCGGAGTTAGGGATAGAGTTTAATTTTTCGATTTTTCTAACATTTGTTATTGTTCGGAATTCATGTGAAAAAGTTATAGTAAAATACATTTTTATCAATTTTATTTAATATAATATTTTGGCTCTAATAAATATACAAATTCAATGACATAAATATCAACTAAGAAAAATGAAAAAATATAAAAATCATGTATTGAATATTTTAAAATTGTATTTCTTTTAAAAGACATAGATTGAAAGAATTTTTTGCGTTTCCCCACAAACACGATATAGCACTAACGAATAATTCCCAAAAACCACTTTAAGAACCCATAAATATTTGACAAACACAGTAACGACAAAAAGAAAGTCCATCACGTCGTTCATCCCAAAAGCATACACGGCTTCGATACTAATCTTAATCCTACAACATTATTGCATTCCCTCGCCTAACCAAACAAGGCGATACGACACGCGCTATTCTTTTAGAGAAACGTCAATGTTCACTGCTAGTAATATATCATTTTAAGTCGCGTACAAAAGCTGGGATAGAAGCTTCACACGCGATACGAGCGCCGTCGACGAACAAACAGACCGACGTCCTCATGAATAGCACCCCCCGATAAATGTTAATTTCCGTACGAAATATTAATCTGACCTGTTAATGGAAACCGAATGCAGGAACACAAACATGGATTGTTTCTGTGGATCCCGAGTAATAAATTGCAACGTTAAAGTGCATATGAAGGGGGCGCGGCTTAGGGTAGAATGACTAAAGGGAAAAACCACCCAAGACTGTGCCTCTCGTGGCTGTCCACGGATCCGCGATTTTGCATATTTGGGGAGATGGGGAATTGATAGCCGTATCGATTTTGGCTGATTGAAAATTAAAAGTTGGATTTTATGTTTGTTGTTGTAGCGAGTTTCACTCGTAAACTCACGGTATATAGACACAAGAATAATCAGCTACTTCTCATTATAATGCTTATAACATATAAATAATACATATATATACCTACATATATAATATATATTTCGTCGTAACAAAATCCATCGAAGCTGCATTACGGTTGTATAATATAAAACAACTGTAACTGCTTTTTCAGTATAAATTGGTTATAACCGTTAAATTTCATTTGAAATATGGTAACTTGTTATCAATATAGTTTCAAATTGAATAAAGTGCCCCAGCAATTTGTATAGAAATTAACTTAATGAACACATTGAACGTATTGCGCGTATAATACATTACGAAACCATCCATTCCCGCTTATCTGGCGCCGTTGTGGGCCTTTATTAGATTAATACAATGAAAATTAAAACAATTTGCCGGGATAAATATCTTCGCGCCGAGTATCAGTGGCATCCCTATTTATCCCTAGTGAAGGGCAAGCCGGATAACCCCTCTTAAAAGCTAGGAGCAGTCAGCATTAAATGGAATAAAGCGAATGAAGTCGAGCGGTCGCGCCTCGCGCCCCCCGCGACTCTGAATTTCATTAGGCGCCCGAACGCTCCGCGCCCCAAAAGCCACTTTACAACGGGAAACGGTATTATGATAATACTTAGAGCCTTATAAAATTTTGCTGAATAAACATTTCTGTGTAATTGTAAAATAACACCATTTTTTAAAATCAAGGATAACGTTGGGTTTAATTTGACGAGCGTTGTAAATATCGCGTAATTTTTTTTATATCGTCGTCGTCTAGCCTCGTCCATGTTTTTCATCGACAGCTTTCGGAAAAGGAATGTGAAAAATATCCACGGGCGAAGTAGAGAGGACGAGAAGTGAGGTTGACCATTAATTGTATGGGTCACATTCCGCGGAGACGAGGAGCCGCGGGGCGCGCCGGGAAATGCGAAATAAATGCTCGGCTTAAATGCGAAAGGGATCGGGCATCGCCCGCGGCTGGGGACTCGCGCCCTAAAGTGGTATTTTCACTTTGCTAATCGGATAACCACTTAACGAATGGGTCACTGCACGCCAAACGTATTTTCACACGACTTACCCAAAGGAAATCTGGAGATACCGCATCTTACTAGAGGAAACTTATGTCCCCCGTGTGACGGTCACGTTGGTTTAATGCGAAACGTATCGATTTCGATAGGACACTTTACGATATTTTATTGACGTCGTTTAGACACGGTTTCGGCTGTTGCGAGTAATCTCCTGATGTTTTGTATACGCGCGTGTTGTTTGAATTCAGCTTATGAACGGTAGATGTAATTATCTTTACAGATGATGAAAGGAAGGGCGATGAACTGCTGCAAGGGATGCATAGTCAGCTGCTCGGTTATGGCATAAAGGAAGAATCAAAGCGCGGCACGTCAGACTGCGGCGTGCCTATTCCAGCTTCAAAGCCGAAGATATGGTCCTTAGCTGATACAGCGGCATGCAAGACACCACCTCCAGCTGCACAACCATGGCCACAACACGGCTACGGTCACGGCCACGAGAGAGCATCAGCCGGAGACAGTAATTCAAATGGATTTGCATTACCTGCCACTGCGGCAGCAAGTCCAGCCAGTGGTTCTTACGGACGATATGGCGGCTTCCCAGGAGGACAGTACGGTGGGCAGCATCCATGTGTACATCCTGCCGCGTTTCCCGATGTGCAAACTGACACACCACCACAGACGCCGCCTAACATGAAGGTGCCCAGTGTGGCGAACCCTCTCGGCAGCGGAGGTGGATCTGGCTACTGTTTCCCGAGACACCAACAATCACCGCAACGCGACCTTTACCACAATCCCCATCATGCTAACAACCACCAACCTAACCAGCACCACGAAGGATCTGCTGCCTTCAAACCGTTTTATAAAAGGTAAATATGGAATATATTAAATTATTTATATTAAAAAAACATAATACATTTTAAATAAATACACTATTTTCACCCTAAGCATAGGCCTTTTAAATTTTGACAATGTTTTGTTATGCTTAATTTTTAGTTCATCAGCCTTAGTTACAGTTAAAATTAGTTAAAAAATCATAATTTTTCAATTATCAAAATAAAACAAATTTTTATACTATTAAATGTTACAAAGTTGAGTCAAAATACATATGATAGAGAGTATAAAGGATTAATAGTTCTGAACGTTGCACTATAAAGTGACTTTTTGATTGATTCAAATCAAGCAAACTCATATGCAAACTAAAATCGTAAATGGACGATCGTAGTAAAGATATCGATAGCGCCATAAACAGAGTTGTGGTGAGTCTGAGCTGGGTGTCATGTCGGTAATTGAAAACAATGGAGGCGCGTTGAGGCGGAAGGGCGGGGGAGATTGCAATCTTGCGTCATTTGTCAGTGTCAACGCGAACCACCGCACTCCTCATACCTACAGCTGACCTGCCTAAATAAGATAGCTTGCCTATAAATATCTTTTTTTGTTGTTTATTTCATTTCTTTAATAATCATGTTATAATATTATCGAGCATATTAGTTTTGAAAATTTTAGCTCCCCATATTTTAAAGTACTCATCAAGTCCAAATGCTTATAGCAGCAGGATCCTATAACAAAATGTTGTACCACAATGTCAAAACCTAGTTTCCCATCGGATTGTCTAGTGACATTTTTCTGAGAGTCGTCAAAGGAGTTCTCCGAACACCGCAGCTCATTACAATAAATCGCGTCGTCGACGTCGCCGCACACGGAGGCACCGCCAAGAATTCTGTTTTAAGCGAACACTCACAAATTCACATCTATTACCTTTTGTATTATTTTCTTTTTCACGCCTTTTTGCCCAGCGAATTCCTTGACGCGAAAATAACTCCTTATCGCGGCATTCTTTTAAGGCCCAAAAAGAACGGTCCGAAATTGACAGTCGTCGTTTTTGACTTAAATAACATACCTGTATCGTTTTTATTTATCCAAATAATATAGCTACCAAATGAAACCCTCTTAGTGCCAGAATCAACGAATATTAGAGATAAAATATTGTTTGCTTTGCACGCGGTTAAACTTTAATTTTTTTTGCTACATATTTCATAATGTGTAATAAGATTAAATCACATTTCTATTTTCTATCACATTGTCCTTGTGGAAACAATGTTTAAAACATGACACATTTAAATGGAAGTCCAAGTAATCCGCCGCACCTACCTCTAATACCTTTGAATGATAAAACGAGGATTGTTCTAAGGGTAAAAAACGTTAATTTATGAATGTGCATCGTATTGTGCGCGGGCGCACGGCAGCGAGCCTCCTCGGCCAGATAGCGTGCGTGGGCGAGCTCAATGGACCCTTTCATTCACTACACTACATCCACATTAAAACCGCTTTATTTTTTTACCTTACTCTAATCTTGCCTTTTATCTTTAGATCCTCGAGTCCCTCTGTTTCATTCAGTCGCGGCCCGTCCGACTTCTTTTTTCATTGACGCCGTACAGTTGGCTTGACCTCGCCTGCGGTCAAATTTTTATTTCTTTCACATTTTGGTTTTCCGGTCGGGACGATTCGTTAATAAATTCTCAGATAATGAGACTGAACGTTTCGTCACCTCATCTCGATTGGTTTGGGCTTTTTTATTTTTTGGCCGTTATGTGTGAACGCGGCGGAGGGCGAGCGATAGAATCGAATCTGGCCGGGCCTTTGCTTTTTCGGTGATTTAAATACCGCTATTCTTTTTAGAAATCCTCACTGCTCGAATGTCGTCCCATTCGGAAGTTATGGAAATTTGTAGTCTTTTAAAATGTTTCTAACTTTTATGTGTGTATAACTAATGATATATATTTAAAATGTTAACGTTAACATTTTGAATATGCTCAATTAATTGAGTAAAATTGAAAAAAAGCTGTTTAGGTATCTCAACATTATGTTTGAAGGATTAGCATTATAGTTTTGTTTTTAATTGGTTATTTATTTTTATAAATATTCCTTCTAATATATAGTTTTATTTCTTACAGGTAAAGCACGAGAGACCTGGGTCGCTGCTGGCCGTAGTAACTTCAAGCGATGACAGTGGCACAGTGTGTTCTAATCTGTAACTCGTAGAAACTTTGGCCTGTTCCATGAATCAGTATATCAGTATATTGTTTTATTTCGTTATCATAATATAGAATAATTTTGTGAAATTTAAAAGCACATGTTCTAATTTAAAAAAAGTGAATTGATTGTACTTAATTGTTTTTATTTGTGATCTTGAAATGTCCTAGTGCTTAAATCAATGTACGGAAAGAACGTTGCTCAGTATTTTTATAGATATAAGATATAGCGGGAGCTGCAAATTACAACTATTAAATTAAATTAGCCATTGGTTTTAGTAAATTGTAAATTATGTTTTAATTTTAAATAAATTATAATACTAAGGCCTAATATTTAGTTCTTCCAATTGATAAGTGATATATGATTCATTTATTCAGTATATATTATACATACATATATACGGTGCCCGGCTACGTCTGCTCTACATCGATACGTCGGTCTGTTTGTTGTTGATGATTGTATATAGACGGAGTTGTAGATTTTTCTATATTATTATTTAGTTTCACATGAAGTGTACAAAGTAATTACGACTGTTCTAACCACTTCCGTCGTTTCTTTAAGCGATTTATAAATATTGTTTTAAAGTATTATTAGGTAGTCTGTAAATAAATTTATCATATATATATTATATAAATATATTTTATTGTTTGATATCTATGTATGGGTACGTTGTGAATATTTCGTCGATGTCGGTTTTAAGTCACGTGGGTAATATAAGGCACGTTTCAGATAGATTATACGTTATTTAAGTAAGGATACTAAGCTTCTTTCCATCGAATCACAAATGCATTATAAATTTATATGATCAATCTGTTTGTGGGCCACTTATTAAATTTAGATGGATTTAATTTATTCTACCACTATCATTTATACAGTACCTACTAAAATAGGGAAAAACATATATATATATATATAAATGTTTGTAACGTCTTTACTTACAGTTATAAAATATACCTATTTTCTTTCAATACAATTATAATTTGTTATGTAGTAAACTCATCGTGCAGTGGTCACCATATTTTTCTATTGAGGCTCGGATAGTCAGTTTGTTTAAAAATTTAATGTGACCAAATCGAATACATTCGCTTAATATTAAATATTCTGTATAGGTATTTATAGAATATAAACCTATTAATTATTATTATAAGCAAAATTATGTAACGATTGTAATTAAAACTTTATTTCAAATTTACATATTTTATTTTACCCCCTAATTAAGTCTCAGTACTAAATAATTTACGTCTATTTAACAGAAATTAAAGAAACCAGTACTAGTACACTTTTTACATATAGATCCAACACAAAATGTACAATTTAAAAACAAAATCGAATAACAAACAGAACAAAAACAGAATCAGGTCCATTAATAAAATCACTTTACAGCAAATTCAATTTCAACTTCCTTTATTAACTATAAAGATTTAAAACCGAGATAATGGAGGCCGAGGTTTTAAAAGTTTCAATGTTGAATAATGTTTAAACAAAACGAGAGAAAAAAAAGTCGATAATGAGGCCAGTAAAAGTCCGGAGGGTTGCTCCCTCACTCTTCGCCTTACTTAGAAACTAATAAAAAGCACCACTTACAAAGACGCCTCCAAAGCTTTGTTAATTTAGATTAATTAAAGGAATTCAATTAGAGGTAAAGGGCAAAGATTGTTTGAATAAACGTTATACATGGATATAGTTAATGTGATAACGATAAGGTATAGTCATCCCACGGAGAACTGGTTCCTCGAACTTGTTGGTTGATCGTTTAATTTGTGTAAACGAGGATGTGACTCGGCGTTACCTTTTCTAGTTTTTTGTGTTCCGTTTAATTAATCTCGATGTTTGTTTTCACTAATAAATGTTAGATAAATTGTGAATATTGGTGAATGCGCTATTGATTTTTGGATAGAAAATTGTTTTCTTTTTTCTAGAGTGCTAACTTAAAATTTAATTATGGATGTAGGTGTTTTAGATTTTTTAAATTAAAACTCTGACTAATAATAATAATAGTAAGAACAAAATATATAATCAATCAACTTATACCAGAACATATATAATGTGTTATAATAAAACAAATAAATAATGTTGTTTTATTTCTTACCTGATCCCCATCGAAAATAATAACATACGAACTCGGCGGAAAGTGAGGAACGGAGTGTCTTAACACTAGGTTCCCTCTGCCTACTCACTATGTGCAGGATACAGCGTGAAGCCGATTTAATTTGATTTTAAAGAGAAAATAGCACTCAACACATGTAGCAACAAGTTTTGCTTTAAATGTTGTAAATTTCATAATGTCTGTACGTGGAAGATATATGAGAAAATCTATCATTGTGGACATTTATAAACATAATAGTGTCCAAAACAATACTTTTTATTTGTTTATCTGTTTTTTGTTTGTTTTAACTGATTTGAAAAGATTTCCTTTTTGCAGTTTCATTTTAATTTTAGCAACATTTATAAAAAAAAACGTGCTACATTCATAAAATGATTGATAAAAAACAGTATTTTAGGGTTCGAATCCTAGTCTGATAGGGCTGTTTATTATATTTATAAAGTAAACTATTTTTGAACAGGTCACAAGTGACTATTTTACAAACGGTATTACACAATTTTAAAAGAGAAGTAGGTCTTAAAATGTTTACCTAGTGTGACGATCTCAACTAAACTGCTGAGAAATACGTATGTAATCAAATATAGGTAAATTTGAACATTTAGAATTTTTGTTCATCTTTTATTATTGTACTTTACTCAGACTAATAAATTTTAAAATCTTTTAAAACACAATTTTTTCTTACGAATGTATTTACGATTGAAACTAGTTTTTTTTTTAATTCTTAGGATTTATTTTAATGTTTCCTATACAATAAAATTTAACTTTCAAATAATGAACTTTTAGTACAGACAAAATATATGGTATAATTTCAATAAATTGAAATGATCAAAAGAATTGAAGAAAGAAAGAAAGAAAATAGATTAATGTGTCCTCTTTTTGATAAGTCCAATCCAAAAAGATAAATTTAATAAGGCCAGTCATGGCCCAGCGTACACAAGTGTGTGACTGTAAACGCGACTGGTCGTGATTTCGATTCCCACTCGAGGAAATGAAATATTTATTTAAATTCATATTTACGTTTCTTCGCTCTGGTATCGAGGCAAAGCGTGGCATTCAGTTCCGCCACTCAACATAATGGGAGTACGCAGAGTCTTAGCACTAGGTTCCCTCTTCCTACCCTGTTATGTGCTACAACGTGACGCTGAAAAAAAAATTAATGCACATAATCACCAACAGAAATATCCATACAATCAATACAACAAACCAACAAAATCATTAATTTAGTTAATCAAATAAGCAAATAACGATTCAACCACAATAAAACCTATAATACTCGTAAAATCGCCATAAACATTGCCAGTACAAATAGAGGCTAATCTCCGCGACCAATCATACTGTGCCGATTCTAATATTTTATAGTTCACCTTTATGATGCATCGCTGGTGATTGCGGTTGTAAAACTGTTTACTGAAGTCTGCTCTTAATTAGCTGGTGATGATCAAATATATAATATTATATTATACAAATATTATGGTTAGCTGTCGTGGCGCAGTGGCACGAGGGTGTCTGTCACGCGAAGGTTGTGTGTACGATTCCCACTCGATGGAATGAGTTATTGTTTGTTAATATTTTTATTTCTTCGCTCTGGCACCAATGCAGAAGTCCGGCGTTGAGTTCGACCACTCAACGCGCATTGTCCCGAAAAATTCGGCTGAATGTATAAAGTTACAACATTGAAAATAAAGAGTTTAAAAACAAAATAGAGTTTGTTAGGTTACTACTTTGTTCTCTTTACATACAAGTTAATTGTTTAAAAAGAACTAAATAATCTGAATCGCTCTTAATTTTACTGTCAAATGCTTAATAGAAACTATTCATCTCTATTATTTTTTTTTATTTTCTTTTAAAAATAATGTGTAGGCAACTGGCACCACACTATCTGTATTTAAAAGTATTGATTGAGGGAGACGCACAACAGTGAGACTCTCAACGCGACGGGTTGTGGGATCGATTCCTACTAAAGTAAATTGAATATTTCATATTTTTATTATCACCGTTCTGGTATTGAGGCAAAGCACGGCGTTGTTTTACGCTACTCACCACGCATGGCCTCCAGAATTTGCTTTAAATTGGGGATCAGAGTGTTTAACTCTAGGCGCCCTCTGCCTTACCCTGCTTCATGCGGGATACAGCGTGAAGCTAAAACAAAAAGGAAAATTCTATTATTATCTGAAGTTCACACCATCTGATTTATTTGCCGAGTAGCTGTAGTTAGCATGGTTAGTTTATCATCGCAGCGAGTTCTGTACGGCGGCCGCCAGATGCCGTCCCCGGTACCCAGTTAAAGTAAATGGAACACACGAATGTGAGATATAAAATACCTCACAGCAGTAGAAGTGAGGTCTTTTTTTTGTAAAATAAATAAAAATGTGGACCTCACTCTATCTCTATAGTCATATTGATTTGTTGTTGTTGTTTGACAAATATTTTACGTTACTTTAATATAATTATATAAAACGAAAAATGACATACATTTCAATTAACATTTAAAATATAAGAATTATAAAAAATAAACATTGTAATAAATCATTCTTGTTACTTCGCTCTAGTGAGACAAATCGCAGCGTTGTGTTCCAACGTTCAATAAGGTAGTGTCCCAGTAAACGAAGAAAGGTAACATTTAAAAAATAATTACTGTATGTTTATATTAATAATTCAATTTATTCAATTTATATACATAAGTGATACTGCTAAAAGCAAATGCCCATGAAACAAATATAGAGTTCCAGTAAGTTCGTTAGTTTGACATTACCCTCTAAAATTAAATATAACTTCTATACCGTTTCAAAAGTACTAAAATATTCAAAGCTCGTTCTGGTAAACCCCCAGAAACGTCCAGTTAGCGGTCGGCGGTCGAAACTACGCGGCGGTACCACTCAACCGCGATGGCCATTTGTATAAATATTTACATTTATTATGATTTATAATCTATTCATATATCAGTATTAGTATATATAAATTAATTTAGTTGTATCAAAATGATTTTGTAAAAGAAAAATATTACTTTTTTACAATTTAAAAAGCAAGTCTTAAGTGTGTAGTATTTATTAGTATTTTGAATTGATATATTTTTTTCTTTTAAAATATACTATATCTTTATAAAAAGGACATTTTAAATAAATATTATTAATACTTTTTATAAGGTGTAATATAAATATCTTTTATTATTTGTACTTCTGGGTCAGGCCAGTCGTGGCGCAGCGGCACGAAGTATGACTGTAAAACCGACTGGTTGTGGGTTCGATCCCCACTTGAGGAGATGAAATATTTACTTAAATTTATATTTCCATTTCTTCGCTCTGGTGTTGAGGCTAAGTGTGGCGCTGAGTTCTGCCACTCAACACATCATCAACATCTTAACACTAGGTTCCCTCTGCCTACTCTGCTCTGTGCGGGATACAGCGTGAAGCTGACTTCTGGGTAGGCATTGCTGAGTCTAATAGCGAGAAGATAATAAGCAATAGAGAAACGATTTTATGTTCACTACTGGGCCTTTTTAAGTTCCAACTTTTTTTCACTTTCACGCTATATCCCGTGCATAGAGTAGACAGAGGAAACCTAATATTGATACTCCGCTCCCCAATAAATATTTCATTTCCTCGAGTGGGAATCGAACACACAACTTGTACCGTTACCATTCACACGCTTGTGACGCTTGCACGCAGCACGACTACTGACATCAATCGGATCAACTTACCTACTATAGTTCGTAACGGGAAAACAGTTTGTCTATTGATAATCAGATCCAATCAGTAGCTCCCTCATATTTATATAACAACATAATAAATATTGATGTAGATTTTATTTGATTGACTGTAATTGAAATTTTTGTTAATAATATTCTTGAATATTTTAAACGAACTGATTGATCGGTCTAATACCCTTGTATTTAGTGTATATGTATTATCCATACATCCATACATTTATGTTTCATACACCTGCCCCCTTAGGTCTAATGTATGTAAACATTTCCAAAGACGAGTAAAATTTTATTCATATCCACACATTTATCACGAGCCCTCACTTTTTTGTACTTACATTAGAACTACGGTCAGATTGTGGTTGTTCTTGCTATTTGTTTTTTTTTTTTTTATTTTTTTTTGTTTATTTTATACATTAATATGAATATAAGTTAACTGAATTTAAATTAAATTTAACTAAAAGAGGAGTAATAAAATCTAGGTTTTCTATATTAAATCAAAAGTACTTTTATGCGTACCATCTTAGACACTTGATTCTCACTCAAATAATGAGATATTTTTACTTCCGCCGTCTAATTAGATTGAGCGTGGTGTTGAGTTCTGCCATTTAACACTCAATGTCTCAAAATCATTTTGAAAATGAGAACAATCCACTCTGTGGAATAAAAACTTGAAGTGGAGAAACTCTGCCCCGAGTACTCACTAAAAATACTTACAAATCGTACAAATAATATCAATACTAATACCAAAACACATTCAATTGGATAAAACAGATCAAAAACACGTGAAAATAACAATATTGAACGTACAAACCAGATTTAGAAATATTTTAGTTCGGTTAGGGGTGCGAACTCTATCACGTTCCGGGCTACATTGCTAATAAATCACCTATCGCTATATGCATGAGGCAATTTTATTTATTGTTTTAAGATTTACTAAATTTATCGAGGTCTGCATAAAACATGGGTGTGTTTCGTTCTTGTTAATTTGAATAGAACAATTGGTTTTGAGTTAGGATAAGGGTGTATTGTTATAAATAGTATAATATTTTTCTTTTTTTTTTAGCTTTACTCTGTATACCGCATATATAATGATAGGCAGAGATAGGGAACCAGGTAATATACATATAGTGGGGAACCTGGCAATTAAGTGTTCAGACTCTCCGTTTGCCTCTTAATTCGTATTAAGTAAAAAACTACTATATAAGAATGGTTTTGTGTAAGTAATATCTAGTTTGTTTGTTTGTTCAATTGTCATATTATTCGTGTTTTTTCTACTATATGCGACACTGGCAGATTATTTTGCGCCTGTCATCGCAAAATCAGGCCATTAAATAAAAAAAAAGTATTTTTTAGATAGCTCTGTGAAATAAAGAATATCGTGTATTAGGAGGTACTGTCGTAAGTACTACAATACAAAAATCACAATAAAAATACATCGTTTCGTTCGTCTTATTTAAACATATAATATAGAGTTTTTTCTGAAGTGTGGATGACAGAAAGTTCATTTTAACTATTCTGTGTAATACGAGACTATCAGTGAAATGATAAGTTAAAAGTTTTATATGGTGAGATAAATTAAAAAAAAATGTTAAACTACAGTAATTTCTGGACAGCAGATTTTTTTCAATAAATAACTGTTTATGTCATTTCCAACTTTTATATTTTAATTTGAACACAATGTGAACGAAAGCAAATAATTCTCTAAATCTCTACAAAATAATATCGCAAATAGCATTTCAAAAATGCGTAAAATATTAGTTCCAAGATATCAACCGTGTCGATACCATCACTGAGTAGCTCTGATATCGCAGGTAACGAAGGTGTACTTATCTTACATCTCCATATATTCAGTATTAATGTACAAGCATGTCAAGAGACGGTACTAAATGATTTTAAATAATTGTAATTTTATATAAATTAAAATTAAAAAGTATTATATAAAATTATGTTTGTTTGTTTTTAGTTATATAAGGCCAGTTGTGGTGCAGGTGCACAAAGTGTGACTGTAAAACCGAATGGTTGCGGGTTCGATCCCAACTCGAGGAAATTAAATATTTACTTAAATTTATATTTCTGTCGCTGTGTGTCGAGGCAAAACGCGGCGCTCAACGCCGCCACTCAACACGCAATGCCTCCAGAATTGGGCAGAAAGTGGGGAACGGAGTGTCTTAATATTAGGTTCCCTCTGTCTATCGTGCTGTGTGCGGGATACAGCCTATCGCCTGCTAAGATTCCAATATTTTATATTTTTTTATAACACGACCATACAGAGGTACGATGTTACGGTGTTCCCGCTGGTGTGATAAGTGGCGATGAACGCGGCGTTGAGCACCATTACCCAATATACCACCATATCTGGAAGTGGATGACGGAGCCACAAATAGCTACGTGGAACGTCAGAGGAGTGATGTAACAAAGACTTATTTTTCAGTTATGACGGATGATTGAGATTTGACTGAGACCAAGTTTAGAGAAAAGACTCTTTAGTAGTTTCCACTTAGCATTCCATGGATTCACAGCGAGGGTGCCGTGCAACTTACACTTGCTATGTTTTGTTCAACTTACATTGGAAAATAATTAAATGGAAATAAAAGTAGATGACCTAGAGGTAAATTGCTTGCTGTACGCAGATGATACATTGCTTACTGTATTATTAGAATGCAAGTTGCTGGTTTTGGTCACTAACGACCTAAATCTCAGATAGTGTTACTGATATTTGAAAGAAATTAAGAAAGGACGGATACAAGAACGATGTAAATGGAAAGATTTTGGTAAATTTGAATGAAGGTGTGTACCTTCGAAGTATGTTAGATAGAGTTTTAAAAAACAGGGACGTGGAATGGAGTATTGCTGCCGGCATTCGAATTAACAATGTCTTGCCTGTATTCATGAGACTGCGATGCGTCAGCATAGTTGCACGTTCGGCGATATACGAGGTAAGACCAGAGATTGGAAATAATGGAAGAGGCGGAAGAATCGTGTTTGCTCCCTTATCTCTGTCAATTCCGCTAAAAGTTAAACAAAAAAAAGAATTTTAGATGATCATAGAGTGCTTCGTTCTCTTTATCAGCATTGAACAGGTTTGGTGATAATTAAATTGCTATGAATATTGGTAAAAATCACATTTTGGAGGCAGTATTGTAATGATCCATGTGTGATGTTAACGTGACAATGGTTAAATTAGAGCCATCTTAGGGAGTATGGAATATGTAAATTCATTAAATCACCATATTAAAAGAGCAATTCTGACTAAACTTCTTCTACCCTAATATTTACAATATCGTGATGCTATTAAATAAGTAGACAGATGACCACATATTTTAAGAGATACCCCTGTCGTGTTCTTAGTTATCGCAGTGTAACCGCCTTGAGATGGCTGATACGGCGTCATATACCAACACAAACTGTAATATTTCACGCCTTTTGAAGCTTACGGAACCAGGTGTTTTGATATTTATATTTAAGTACTGGTATATATTTTATTGAAATTTTGTAAATAATTGATATTTGATAATTGTTCATATAATATAATTGATATATATTTCAAATTATTATTTTTTTCACTTCCTTTGTATAAGGTTTTCAGTGAAGATACTTTTTAACGGACTTTAGTAAAGTAAAGGTTCTCAATTCGATTTTATTTTTAGAGACCAATTTGATCATTATATGAAGTTGTTTAATATCACTTAGTATAAAAGAATATAAATTAATATTTTGTGGATAGAAAAAAATATTTAAGTATGTGATAGGTAGCTTTATTAATATTTCTTGCATCAATTTTTTTATGGAAGAATTTGAGAGTTTTTTATTGGGAGACCATTTATTTTTTATTTTTATGCTTTAATTCTAGAAAAAAGAATGTTTGATTTTAAAATAAAGATCGTTTCAGCTAATATTTTATATTAGATTTATGAATTATATTGGTTATAATTTTAAATGCGACTGAATTGTATGAACTAATTAGAGCATTTACACATTTTATGTACATGATATATGACAAAAGTAATTTGAACATATATCAACAAATAAATAACATTGATTTTCATAGAACTTTTTACAAACAAACCAGAATGCTAAATCAAAATACGTTATAGAAGATGCGTAGCAAAAATACCTCTCAAGTACCTACGATTTGAGAACGCAATCAGTGAGTTGGAAAGTCATTTCGAGATAAACCCCCCGGCATCCCGGAGTCTGCCGTGGAAGTATTCGGAACTCGGGTATTTGATCCGTTGGAAATATTAATTGGTTAAATCTTGAATATTGACGTGAACGTGATAAAACATTGATTGGATTTTGGTCCTGTTTGTGGTCTTTCTTAGTTTCGTGGGTGGGTGTTTTGTTTTTATATTTATATACATATACATATCTTATAATATTTGTATGTCCGTTTATATTATGTTTAATGTAAACATGTTAAAATAAAATTTGAGGAGTGTCTTGAGATCTACAATTTTTGGCATTAATGTCTAAAAATGTAACTTCTACTAACTTATAAATAATTGAACAATTGTCTATTTTTTATACGTTAATTATTTAAATATACAAAATACACGCAAATTAACAGATTTACCATATATTAGTTCTAAAGCTTAAACCAGAACCAAACCTACTAAACCAATAAAGCTAATATTTATTAATAAAAAAAATAACAATATTCAACGTTTAATAAAAAAACAACTACGACAACCGTACGTTCAAAACTCGAGGTGCACACCGTACAATGCAAATAAACACTATATCATCATTTCATTTGGCTGTTAACGCCGAGACATCGGCGCCGTTGTTCTCTCACTGGTACTGATTTAATTTTCACATTAACAAAAATGGACAACCTCATACAAAACAGCATAAATTGGACCCCGCCGCGCGAACGCGGTCTCTTACACTGGCCGATATATTTTATTAACATGATAACATGTTCCAGTCACACCGTGAGTTACGTTGTTACACCGATGTCAATTTTGCAGTATAAAATTCTTTTGGATATAAGCTTGTCATCTCCGGTAAGCTCCCGACGCTGGGTAGAGGCACGTACGCTTGATACTCTACCATATAAACCCATCTAATTGATAATAAAGAGCAATAGAGGCGTGCGGTTACATAACTCGAGTTCGTCTAATCGATATTTACGACGACTAACTCGATTTTCGACTAATTATTCGCGTGTGGTTTTTCTCAATCGGGCTCGGTCGTAAACAAAAGTTTAATGCTGTTTTATGACCGTTTGGCTTAGTCGGTATAAGCTGTGTAAGACGCCAGTGGATTGGAATTTGATTATCGGTTTACTGTAAGTTGTTTAATGTAATTTCATTCTTATTATGAGTAAAAATATAATAGTAGCCTTACCGTTATCCGTAGGTCCCTAAACTATGCGAGTCATTACACACTTTGTCACTCCACGAGAGATCAATTCTCTAAAAAATATTTATAGTAAACTTAAATACGATATAAAAGTAAAAAAAAAAAGTTTATGTTATCACTAAATGAAATTTGATAAATATTATGTTTGTAGGGAAGTTGGTTTCGAATCGATTTAGTGTCGTTGATATTTTTAATCTATATTTGGTGCTTAACCAAATCCATGACATTAGTCACTGACGTCCACAAAGCACAGCGAGAGATTCGAGCACTTTTTCTATTTACACTAATAATGTAGATAATATTTTTCGAACGTCTCTTTGAATGAGCTCATACTGTCCGTTTGTACAACATAATGTATTATAATTTATGTTTCACTAAGCAGGTGAAGATATACGATGTGGTCATTCATTTTATGATACATGTTCCGTTGAAGCAATTGCGTTGTTTTTTTTTCTGTGGCTTCCATGCATCTATCACGCAGTGGGCAGCTTTCTACTTCAGATCTTTATTACTTGGCTGATTTCCGGAGAACATATAATGGTGTTCTCTTATTAAATAGCAATACGAGTGTAACATCGTGAGATGATTACGAACATGTGGACGTATGTGCAATTGGTATGTTGTAAATATGTGTACAAACAAAATAATTAATTTAAGAAAAAATTGCGAAAAATATTGTAGAATATAACTGTAATATGTATGTGAGGCCAGTCGTGGCGCAGTGGTACAAAGTGTGACTGTAAAACCGACTGGTTGTGGGTTCGATCCCCACTCGAGGAGATGAAATATTTACTTAAATTTATATTTTCATTTCTTCGCTCTGGTGTCGAGGCAAAGCGCGGCGTTGAATTCTGCCATTCAGCATGCAATGCCTCCAAAATTCGGCAGAAAGTGGGGAACGGAGTGTCTTAACACTAGGTTCCCTCTGCCTACCCTGCTGTGTGCGGGATATAGCGTGAAGCTAATTTAATTTTTTTTTTAATTAAGTAATATGTTTCAAATTCCTTATTTTGTCATCGCAGTTTTTTTAATCATGTAGCATATTCTGTTTAACGACAAAAATTATTGACAGCTTACGTCATTCATGCTCACAGATATACAATTCCAACATCATAATCCTATATAACCTGTGGGAATATAAAAATTTAAAAAACAAACCTAATAACTCGAAAAGACAATACAGCGTTTGGTCGATGATCATAAATTACACGATCATCTAAATAAGCGAACATTTGTGCAATGCGCTCTTTTAGGTTGGTTTCTGAACGTATACTATACCTATACTTTATTGAATTTTCGCTTTGTTACTTTATTGTTTATTTTTATATGTTTTTTTCTTTATTTTTTTATAGGTGTTCAGAAAAATAAATATCTATTTTTGTTATTATATGATCGAAAATTAAACGTTCACATTCATCAATTTATATTGTGTGTTTGTTTCATTTTCAAGCAAAAACAATTGAACGAATTGAGATAAATTTTACAGTAATGTAGTTTATACATCAAAATAACACATAACCTACAATAACTTTGAACGGGCGAAGCCGTATTGGGTCGCTATTTTATAATAACTAAAAAAAATGAAATTATAGCAAACGCGAAACTGTTCTACTATACTTACGCGCACTATACAGAATATCCTTAGATCACGTCGACATCGACCACCGTAAAAGCATTTTGTATTAAGTCAGCAAATCCGAAAACCATTCGGAGACATTTGTTTCCATGACAATAATATGTAAATTCCTTATTATATACAGCATCCTGGGGTTCGCGACCAGTTCACTCGCTCACGTTGTTATATTCACTTGGAACTTTGGACTGCGTGAATGGTGCGGGTTCGATTATTGGTAGATAGTGATTGAGCATCATAATACTTTTGACCAAATAGGTATTTAATGAACAAGAGGTGAGTAATTTAATAAATGTAATATTTATATACAATGTGTGTATGTCATTGATAATAATAATTATGTTTCGTTTTATATAGTAAATTCTTCATTTATTGTTCATACCTCGAAAACATACGCTTTATATCGTTTGAAGCAAAGCAAAACAACATGTTTAACTTTGTTGTGGATTTGAACACACTTTCTCCACATGGATCCATAAATTTGATAATAAACGATAATGTATAAAAAACATAAAATGAAGATTTTAATAAACGAAAAATTTTAGTAGATTAATATATACGTGATAGGAAAGTCAAAAATTGTATTTTGGATTTAATGTTATATTTTTTTTATTTTTCTAAACACTGCTCTGGCCTCGGCAAACTTTCACAGCACAGCACAGCACATACTGTTGTATGTACGTAAATATTAATATTATTAAGGTTAAATATCAAATGAAACAACTACTGTACTGTACTGGAACTCATGTACATACATACATACATACAAACAAACATAATGGGGACTTAAAACGTATGTGCCCATAGTTCCTTCTTAATAGAGAGAAGAAATATTGATACAAATTGAGAAGGGCGCTTCAGCTTATGGGGTAATAATGACATTACTATTGACTTTCCAAGAAGATACGGTGGAACTTTTTTTGACACTTGTTGCACCAAATATTTTTATGGCCATTGCCGATATTAGTGAGATTACAAGCCATCGTGGCGGAAACAAGACGGGAAAGTGAAATATTAAGAATAGTGAGAAGACAGCGCGCGGCGCGGTAGGCGAGGCCTTGAAAATAGTTAGAAAGTGGAGACTGGAGTGTGTTAACATTTGACTCTCCGCAGAATAACGTGAAGGTATCTACGTATTTGAGGCCAGTCGTAGCGTGACTGTAAAACCGACTGGTTGTGGGTTCGATCCCCACTCGAGGAGATTTCTTCGCTCTGGTGTCGAGGCAAAAGTGCGGCGTTGAGTTCTGCCACTCAACACGCAATGCCTCCAAAATTCGGCAGAAAGTGGGGAACGGAGTGTCTTAACACTAGGTTCTCTTTCCCTATCCTGCTGTGTGCGGGATATAGCGTGAAGCTAATTTAATTTTTTTTTTTATGTACATATTAAGCTGTAGTGTGTGTTAATTTTAGCATGATAAATTCATTTAATTTCTACTTATATTAAATATTATAATTCATTCTTGTCTCCATTACGTGTGTATAATATAACGATCGGTTATGGATTATCTTTCCCTTGCTTGTATTTTAAGAGAGTGTGGACTTGGTTTTAATTTAAATACAACTATTTCTAGAACTTTGATGTCAATTTGGCTCATTATATGATGTTAAAAGGATTACAAAATCGCAAAAGTTATATATAAGTAGATCATAGACATTATGTTGCAATTGTTTAAAAAAATGGAATTTATCAATATTATTCCTTAATATTATTTGTTGTATGACTGTTCATAATTTTAAACACTTTTTTTATAAAGCCAACACTCGAGTTGGCATTTGGAATTAAGCATCCACGTGGTTCCTTCAAAATAAAACTAAACTAGATTCCTAGAGTAGGTAGAGTTGCGTCTTCAGTGCAAACATCATTTTGCGCTAAATAACATTATTGCTATAAAACAGAAAAAACACCAAAAAATGTTAACGGTGTGCGTAATTATCAAAATAAAAGTAATCCACATGTTCCGTTCAATAATATATTTATCAAACCCGCGACCCAATCAATACCTAAACACCAGACTTCGATATTTTTTTAATAATTGCTCGACATACAGCTTAGACTTTTGGTACTGTATATTTCTTTTTGTTTCTGAATCACGATGCGTTGTAGTTGTGCCCGCGGGGGGTCCCGGGCCCCCGCCGCGGGTCTTCCTCCATCGAATGGACAAAAACACAAAAATATAAAAATAAAAAAAACATCTCTTGTGACAAGTGACCTTTGTTTATAATATTGACTGATTTGTACGTTCTCGTTCGTTTGATGACGGAGCTGTTTTTGTTGAGCAAATTGATACGTAAAAAATTGGAAGGAGGCATAATAACAGATATTAGTGGTGTATTAGAAGGTTTTTTGATTTGTTGACTTTTGATGTTTTATTTTGTCATTTTAAAATCCAATCCACAAAAATCTGTTTAATTTTTTATATATAATTTCGCTTTCGTGATTTTTTTAGCTTTACGCTCTCTTCGACATGCAGCAGAGCATGCAGAGGGAAAATGGGAACCTAGTGTTAAAACACTGTGTTCCCAATAAGACATTTTCGTTCACCGCGTTCCGCAGAATTCTCTATACATTGCGTCTTGAATAAACGCCGCGAATACCAGAATTTCATTTCCTCTTGTGGGGATCGAACCCGTTATCTTTCGCGCTTACAGTCGCGTCAGTTCAAGTTTATCGTGAATTTTGATCACATAAAAAAAAAAAAAACTTTTGATCACATAGTGCAAAATAATTCCAAACTTTAATGGAAGTGTAGATATGTATAGTATGTACTTAACTTTCTTATGTTTAACAAATACTATTAAACCACTGAGCCAATTTATAAAAAAATCACCACAAATTTAACCATCCCAATAAAAAAAAACACAAAAATCAAAACGCATCACAACAACCATTCATTAAGAAACCAGTAATAAAAAACAAAATAACAATATTATTACCTTATAATTGAAATTAATATCTATAAATCTAACATATTTTTTTGAGTTCTAAAACACCAATCAGTTAATAAGTGACACAACACTAACATTTATCACTTATTTTGGATGAAAACATACAAGACGACAACATATGTATTCACTATCTTTCGGAATATCGGACACCCCGCGGAGAGGTGGACTTACGTAAGTTAAGGAATAAATCAAATGAGCACAAAAAAAAGAGAGAACAAAATGGAATACGTAGAAATATATACAAATCGTACAATGCCCGGTGGCGGTCGTCCGGGGACGGTTGGAGCCGAGTTTGATTGTTTTGAATCAAGTTCAGTTCTTGATGATTTTGATTTTCTAGCAGGTTTCTTGATGACTTTTCTGCTTTCATTTTAAATCTTATTTATAATGAGACGAAAATAGCTATTGTTTAAAATTTTATATAGGCCCTTTCGATTGAGGCGGTCGTGGTGTAGCGAAACAAACGCTTAAACACGATGGTTGTGGATTCCATGCCCACTAGGAGGAAGTGAAATATTTAATAGGTTCCCATATTCTCTCTGCATACTAAGTGCGTGAAGCCAAAAAAACCTTTAGATAGGCCATCATGGCAAAGTGAACAACTTGTGTAACGATGGTGGTGGGTTCCATCTTTATTCAGAGGAATGTTTCATTTAAAATAATTTGACCTTCACTCAACCCGCGATATCTAAAAAATATGAACGGAGTGCTTTAACACAAGGATCCCTCAGCCCACCATGCAATCCCCGGAAAGGTGTAAGGCTGTTTTTAGCAAATATAAAATTAGAAAAAAAGTATTTCTACATATACTAGGTACGTATATGTAAACAGAATTCCTCCTATCTTATAATACCGACGTACTAATGACTGTTATTAAGTAAACCGTAGAAAATCAATCTTTATTATATTGATGTGTCACTAACCCCAAATTAGTAGAAAGTTACTTCAGCAAATATTTTGAAAATGGTTTGTTTATTATATATGATAGGTTTTCAATATTTAAAAATAAGAAAATATTTTTAATAATAATAAAAATTATAATAGTAATAAGTAGTCTTACTGCTCTTATGCTGTAGTGGAGTTTGAAGTCACGGACTCATTCAGTTACACACATGCCAATACTCATACATAAAAAAAAATAAAAAAAAATTAGCTTCACGCTATATCCCGCACACAGCAGGGTAGGCAGAGGGAACCTAGTGTTAAGGCACTCCGTTCCCCACTTTCTGCCGAATTTTGGAGGCATTGCGTGTTGAGTGGCAGAGCTCAACGCCGCGCTTTGCCTCGATACCAGAGCGAAGAAATGGAAATATAAATTTAAGTAAGTATTTCATCTCCTCGAGTGGGGATCGAACCCACAACCAGTCTATTTTACAGTCACACTTTGTACCACTGCGCCACGACTGGCCTCATATATATGTACTCGAATATATATTTATTAATAAAAAAAAATTTTTGTTATTTTGATTACAATGAACCTTTTTTAAAATACGTTTACCTATATTATAAGAGCACGACTAATTTATTGCACTTCAAAATATATTTTTGACTACACATATATTTATAACTAATAAATTGGAATCCCTCAAACACTGGCGGTACAAAGTCAAACATTTCATTAAAATCTGCATCGCGCCGATAAGGCAGATAAACTAATACGGTTCAGCGAAATTAAAATCTCTCACTCTCCCTCTCTTGTAGAGATGACATAAAGTCCCCATCGTAAGTGATTCCAATGCTTTGATATGAAAATTGGTAAGCCGGGCCACGCGACACTGTTTGTTGTAGTTTTTATTAAACAAAGATGACGGGTCTGTCTGTCTGTATGTATGTAGGTACTGCTGTGTACATCCAATTCGAATAATATTTGCTAATACTGAATGGTGTATCGATAATGAAATCTTTGATGTCAATTATTCTTTGAAGTAATAAATTAAAATAACATGAATGTGATTAATACGTTAGGTTTGTAATATACCTAGCTACAAATATCGATTAACTCACTATTTTATGCTATTGGAAAAAAAAATTAGCGAATTGTTGATGTATTGCGTGTTGGGTGGCGGAACTCAGCGCCGCGCTTTGTTTCAACACCAAAGCGAATGCGAAGCAAAGCGAAGAAGAATAATAATTTTATTTACTCGAATGGGTATCGAACCCACAATCAGTCGCGTTTACAGTCATACACTTCTGCCTTTGCGCCACGACTGGCTTCATTATTTTTTCTAAAGAATTGTAATATATAATAATAAAATTATTGGACTGTCTGGTTAGATAGAGTATAAATTGAAGTGTCGCCACCCAACATGCACGATTTCAAAACGTAATTTAACAGACTGATATTTTATCATCAACAATAAATAAATAAATTCCTATAATTTCTCTATTTATGCTTTAAGGGAATGGTTCTAGTCATATTTAAATTAATATCTCTGTAATACATAAGTTCCAAGTGACACTTTTATTAGGATATTTGAATTAAATAAAAAAAAATGTTAAAATGACGTTCGATGTTTACTCGTATTTACATATCGATATTATAATCGAGTGAATTCTGGTGACGCACACACACTGTGCACACAATAGATAGTTATTTACGTCCCGCGGTTCCACATTATAAATTATAATTTATTAAAGATTAATGACGACAAAGTACTAACAGTTGTTTGGAATTTTTCAAAATATTTCAACAATGTGAAATGCTTTTTATATATTTAATGAATGTAATAATTTATTTCTAATAATACTTATATCATAAGTATTTTTTTTTTAACATATATATATTTATATTTTATTCGGATCGAGTATAAATTCAGTTCTTGTACGTATATTGGGTACTTAAATACATAAAAATTTACGACGTCCTCAATTTGTATCTTGTTATTCCTATATATAATTACCACGTTTGTTTGAAACATAATTTCATATCGTTTCATACCACTTATTGAGTACAACGTTATTTTATAGGTGAAAATAAAAGAACGTATAAAGGGTAAATGTATTTTTTTCTGTTTTATTATACCAAAAACACAATATTGTTTTGTAGGTCATTGTATAAAATAATAATAGTAACAAGCAATTTGAAGATTTTGACCGGCGAATGACTAAAACGACGTATAATAATCGAGATGAGTCGCGAGCGCGTGCGAGGCTCAGGTTTACAGTGAATGTTCCGTATATTTTATTATTAGTTTTAATTATTTACACAGTATCATACATTTTTAAACGTGCACGTGTAAGTAGGCATACAAAGTTTTAAAAATATATCAGCTTCACGCTGTATCCCGCTCACAGCAGGGTAGGCAGAGGGAACATAGTGTTAAGACATTCCGTTCCCCAGGAAAGAATTGTACAGTCACATATTTACAATAAGTTCTTAATATTAGTTAGCATTCATAGAAACATGCATTAGAAGCCAGTAGTGGCGCAGGGACACCAGCGTGAGACTGTAAAAGTGACAAATTGTGGCTTCGATTCTCACTCGAGGAAATGGAATATTTTTTCCTCGCTCGGGTATGCAGCGTTGAGTTCCGGCATTTAACACTCAATGCCTCCAGAATCCGGCGGAAAGTAGGAAACAGAAATGTCTTAGTGCGAACGGAGTGTCTTAAAAATAAAAAAATAAGTAGGTATGGTATATGGTAAGTGGTATACTCGCCGCGGCGGTATCGGCGTGATCTCAAAAAATGCTTTCATATTATTATTTTAAAAAGAGATGGAGCACCATGTGCTGATGGTTTGTGGAAGCACATTAACCTCACCAAGTCCTTGTCCTTGGTCTGTCTTTGCGCGTCTCGCTCCTATAGCCGCTGCTTAACTTTTTGAGATGGTCCCATTTCCGTTAACAACTACCTAATCCTAAAAAAATTCAATTTGTATTTACGAGGTTTTCACAGCGCTGCAACAATATGCAAAAAACTATTAAAAAGCGAAACGACACACGTTTATAGCAATCGTTAGTAATAATTGTTCTAAAGAGAATCTTTTTTGAAACACTATTGCATTATTAAAAGTCATTCGCATCTCAGTAGGTATAAATAAACACCGTTTCTAAGTGAAATTCGCGTTTTTGCAGTCTAAATGTGCTTATTAAACTTAAATTTCTCTGGATATTTGCTTGAATTAACATGCTGTAAAATTTAAGGGCTATAAACGAATAAGTTACAGCGTGTCCACGATTTCATCTGTGTAGATTTTAGTTGTTTAGTAACGGATTTCGATATTATTTAAAATGTAAATATATATTTCCATTTCTTCGCTCTGGTATCGAGGCTAAGCGCGGCGTTGAGTTCTGCCACTCAACACGTAATACCTCCAGAATTCGGCAGAAAGTGGGGAACGGAGTGTCTAAAAAAACACTAGGTTCCCTCTGCCTACCCTGCTGTGTGCGGGATACAGCGTGAAGCTGATGTAAATTGTTTGTTCTCTTTATTAATATCATATATTGGCTTAAAGTGACTTGAACGTAGAACAACTAGATTCTGAGAATAATTCGTTTTAAATTAAAATAGCTATATTCAATTAATGATTGATATTGTTTGTGTATTATTTGAGAGGAATGTGCATTTAAATTTTGGACCAAGTGTTGGCTTATCAATCTCCACAGGACAAGAGATCTAGGGAGGAGAATGACTTTAACTATAAACTCTCTTATTGATTTAGGTAAATTCATTTACAAAAATAAAATTAGGTTTCAAATCGTAAAGATTTTCAAACATTTGTGATACAATTTAAATATGATTGACTAAAGTCGAATACAAGCAGCTTCACGCATTTTTCACGCAGCAGCAGCGGCGGCAGCAGCAGGATAGACAAAGGGAACCTAGTGTTAGGGCATTCCATTTCAAACTTTCTGTAAATTGTTAAAACATTGCGTGTTGAATGGCGGTGGCAGTAACCAAGATATCTCAAGTATGATCCAATTTCAAATAGAATAAACAGAATAGAATTTTTGTACTATTTTGTAATTTTTGTAAAAATAAGTAAGTATTTTGTTAAAATTAATTATTTTGATGAATTACTTAATAGTCATGAGAATCACCAGTGATATTGTGAGTCATTTGAAGGTCAAAGTCAAATTTAAACGTGCATCACAGTGGCCTCAAGACATTTTCTACGCTTAAAATGAAATAAACGGAGATTAAAATTTAAAAGAGGCCAGTCGTGGCGCAGGGGCACAAAGTGTGACTGTAAAATCGACTGGTTGTGGATTTGAACCCCACTCGAGAAAGTTAAATATTTATTTACATTTATATTTTCATTTCATCGCTCTGGTGTCGAGAGTAAGGGCGGCGTTGAATTCCGCCACTCAACACGCAATGCCTTCAGAACTCGACGGAAAGTGGGGAACGGAGTGTTTTAACACTGGATTCTCTGTGCCTGATCCTGATCCTGATCTGTGTGCGGGATACAACGTGAAATATCTATTATTTTCATATCTATTGTTTTCATTTTAGAGAGAGTTATTGAAGAGAAAGATTTATATGTAGGTATAATAAATAGACTAAGCAAAAAAGAACAAAAAACTTATGTAAGTTAAAAGATAAATGTTATGTATCTTAAAAAAACATGAAAATATAATAGAATCAATAACATTTACGAGTGGTTTGCTAAGTCGCGGAATTCAACGCCGCGCATCACCTCATTACCAGAGCGAAGAAGCTAATTCAAAATGACTGTAATATGAATACTACAAAATGATGTATATATTACTTACTGAACAAATACTTCAAATATGTAATATACATTATCCAATAAGTAAAATTATATTATTAATATTTCGTTATATTTGTGATAAAATAATAATAACAATAAAATTTTAAAATTAAATTGATCATCTATTTCTTTTTCAAAATACCAAAAATCGTAATTTTCATCGGATGCTAGTCGTGGCGCAGGGGCACAAATTTTGACTGTAAGCCCTACTATGGGTTCGATCCCGATTCGAGGAAATGTTTATTGAAATTTATATTTTCATCTCTTCATTCCCGTGTCGAAAAGTAGGGAACGCAGTGTCTTAACACTAGGTCCCTCTATCTACCACTCTGTGTGCGGGATACAGAGTGAAGCTGATTTTTGTTTTTTTTTTCTCTCAAGATAAAATTATATGAGTACTTACATATTTTAATGTAGGATGTACCTAATGTAGTATATTCTGTGCAGCTATATTATTAATTTATTAACCACATTACGATGTAGTAAAATCCACAATGTTCCCTTGTCCAGCAGAACAGGATTTCGATACATTGTATGTAGGTGTTAAATGATAAGTATCATCGTAATTTATCGATTTTTATTTACTTAACATAATATTTTAACATGACTATTATACGGATTACACATTAAAAAGTTACACTATTTTTTTGTTTCAAATATTATAAAATAAATTTAATTACATTAAAATTGTTCTTCAAAAAAGTTAACTCGTTTCCTAAGTTGATAGAATTTTGAAACTCCACCTAAAAACGCCTCTTAATATTTAATAGCAACGCCATTACAGGTTGCGTTTGCGCTTTATGTCAAGGCGCAGGAATCTTGTTCCGATTTTAAATGTACATAGATCTTAGTAAACTACTTTATTGTATATTATAGAGATAGCTTTTATAAGGTTCCCTATATATGAAGTGAATTTTATTAGTGCACAGTGTTGGATGCTGCTGATAAAATCTAAACTGCTTTAAAAGTTTTGGTTTGTTTGTTCGTCGTTGACGTTTGTTTTTGTTCTTTTTTGCGATATTTAACATTCTTTGTCTTCTTTTTTCACTTGTCGTTTTGCCTGGTTTTGCTTGGACGCAGTCTGGATGAGTTTTATTAATATCTTTTCCTATACTAGCAATTACGAAATGAATACAGCACGATGAGTTGCAGTTCTAATTTAGGATAATAGTTTAAAATAAATATATATATATATATATATATATATATATATATATATATTAGGTAATATGTATGTATTATTATACATACAATAATACATAGAAATGAATTTTCATATAAACGATAAAAATGTAGAATAAATATAATATGTTCTTTTTTTTATTTGTTTACATTACCTTGTTTATACTTTTGTATTTTTACGGGATATGCAATTTAAAAATATATTCCTCCGTTCTCCGTATTATGTTAGTTAAGTAGTAATAATGTCCTCAGCGACAACTGGGACTCGAATTTGAACTCATAACCATTGTATTTTGTAAGATATTTTTCAATACGTCACTCCAAAACACATGCAGTCACATTATAAACGTTATCATGACATTATTACAATATTAGTATTTCCTGGATGTAGTTCAACAAATACTTTGTATTGTATTGTATCCATACACAATTTTTTATCTTCAACTGATAGAATCCGTTGTGGCAAAAGCGTGTGACTGTAAACGCAACGGTTATGGGTTCGATTCCCACTCGGGGAAATTTTTATTTCCTCGTTTTGGCAATAAGGCATAAGTGTTGAGTTGCGCTACGCATCATGTAATGAAATTGAATGAAAATAATAAACGGAAGAGTCTTAAAATGTTAGGACCTATTGAGGTTCCCTCCCTCAACCTAATGAGGTTCCCTCTGCCTACCTTGCTATGTCCGGGATACAGCGTGAAGGTTATAAAAACTTTTTTTATGAAAGGTAACGTTATTGATATACTCAAAAGTCAACCGCTTAGCCGTTGAATTCTAGGTATTCTACTATCTTAAATTTCCTTACTTTATTACTACCTTAATTTAGGGTTTGTAAATAATAATGAAATGTCGTCCATTTCAAATATAGAGACGTGAAAGCTTTTGGGAGAGATGATAGGTTATTTTTCCACGGGAAAATATAACATAGAAAAAATTAAACTACGATGGCCACACCACAAATAGATTACTAGTATAATATAAATAATCGTTATGAACACTTAAAAAATCTTTATATTACAACACTGTTTACATTATTCACGCATTTGTAAAGTTCTCACCCAAACAAATATATCAAAATGTGTCACACAGTTTAAATACACTCAAGCAGCATCGCAAGCAGTCGTGGGCCCAAGTACCTGCAATCTTTGTCTTAAAAAAAAAGTTATAAAAAAATAACGCCTTCTAACCAATATTGTATTGTGCATTTCTTACTACAAAACACACACGTAATCAATAGATTCTAGCAACTATACCATTTTGCGTCATACCATTGTCATTTAGTAGATACATTACTATGTTCTATTTAAAAAAAAATGTATAATAAAATTACATGCATAAATATATCTATTTTAATTAAATTTAAAAATTATATATAAAAATTGATTGTGTTCAATTTTTTATTTAAAAAAAATTATATTATAAAAAAAATGTGTAGAAGTTGCGTAGAGTAGTAGTAGAACGCCTCCAGAATCCCAATCGGAGTCTCTTAGCACTAAGACGAAAAAAAAAGTAGATAATCATACTTAACACCACATCAATTAATACTCAAACAAATGGGATAATCTTAAATATTTCAATTAATTGTAACAAAATTCAAAATGGACAAGAATAAACAACTAAAATGAAAACTTACCGAAATCCGATAGGGAAGTAAGGTACGTAAATAAATGATCTATAGAGAAGTAGAAATGATCGTTTTTTTTTCTATATTTTTTTACAACATTTTAAACTAGAACGTTTATGCGAATCTCACCTACAGTGGTCGACACCTACCGCGTGGTCACCGATCCGATTCGATTTTTCGAAGAACCCAACCATATCTCCATTGGACGTGTAAGCAAACATCTTAATATTTACTAATGAAACATCTTCAAATACATTGATTGATTGATAGTATCTTTTATGTATACAGCCAGTATTCTATAGAAACGACGCGGCGGGACGCACAACTTTGGTGGCACATTGTATGTTCTGGACACATTTTAGCAATATTTTTTTTTGCGACTGCGTCATTTAAATTTCATGCGTATTTTAGCTACGATACATCGGACGGATTTCCATTAGGTTTGAATGATTAAGAGGGGAGGGGACTACCCCGAGGGAGTCAGCCCTGAGTGTAGTGCAATGCTTGCAATTAACTCCGCTGTCTGAGGAATTATCTCAGCATTAGGTGGCGTCCCGGTAACAGGGTCTCCAGGCGTACGTGGATACGGTAGCTGGCATATTCGAACCTATTACCAAACCATGTGATGTATTTTACTCTATCCGTACTCGGTTACGACGCCAAATGCACACGGTTGATTGATTTCAGATCAAGATAGTGCATTAAGAGACAAATTGTAATATATGACTAAGATGAATAGTAATGATCGATAGCGCACGAACTTTGGTGATTATTGTGAATACGTTTGAAGTCGTAGTTTCAAGTCATTATTTTATGTGCGTTTGTATTTTTCATGTTTTGTATGATGCCTAGGTCTAGATCTTGGTCTAGGATGTGTTTACGATGTGTTTCCTTCGTCAATATATATGGCTATATGGCTTCTGAAAAAATAATATTTTGAATGGAGTTTTTTCGCTATAAACCAAAAAATAAAAAAAAAAAACACAAAATTATACAAACTTGAAAATCTATTCATATTATTTATGTATAATAACTAACAAAAATTACAAAATCTAAATTTAATTCCACACACACAAATTAATATTAAGTTGCTTCACAGGATGTTGACACCAAAGATATCTGTAATATGATTATAAAAAAAAAACTGACTTTAAAGCTCAGATTGGCAGACAAGTTTCGTCATTGTGCCGGGTGTGACACCCATTGTCCAGGGTTCGACCCCCGCGACGATTCGTTGCTTATTTAATGGCACGATGCACACGTAAACATCTAAATAACTTTTGTGTGACATTTCTCCCCTTCCCTCTAATTTTACTAAGTAGCCGTGTCTCTACAAATGTGGGGAGGTCGAAAGCTGACTCTGGCTCTCTCTTGTGGTTTCAATCTGTGAAACACAATACTTGGTCTATTTTTACAATTATTATTAAATGGTAGAGTGTGTTTGTTTATAAATGTATGAATAAGTAATGGATGTTGTGAATCGATGTGGACTGTTCGTCGCGTTAGCTGTGGTTAGTGTTTTTTTTTAAATAATATGACATATTACTTTTTTTTTGTAATTATATTTATTTACTTTGTGTGTTATAATGAGTTATTTAATAAAGATAAAAAAAAATCTCTTCTAAGACATTTTCAATAAGAATTTAAATAATATAATTATATAAATTCAACTGATTGAGCGCATTGTGTGTAATAAATGCGACAGTTATGGATTTGATTTGTATTTGGAGGAATGAGTTATATTCAGTTCCCAGTTCTGGTAACTTGACACTACCCGGCGTTGAGTTCCGCCGCTCCACACACCGTGTTCAGTTACACGATGCTAGGGGAGGAATACAGTAAAACTGAAAAAAAAATCTATTTCAATTAATAAATTAGGCTAAGCTTTAAGCAATTGTAATCCACTTATAACTACTAACACTACATACGTCACTAGATATCTATATAAAACATTCGAATATACGCAAACCTTAATATTCATATCAATGACGCAAATATTGTAAAAAAGAATATTATATTATTAAGAATATTAGATTTTTTCTTGTTTTACCAAAAAAATAACGTTAATATAATATTACTATTCATATGTTATCTTTAATTTTGAGAATTATTTCAAAGCAATTATAACTTATTTAAGCTTAATTCAAATCAAATCAAAACAACTTCACGCTGTATCCCGCACATAGCAGAGTAGGCAGAGGGAACCTGGTGTTGAAACACTCCGTTCCCCACTTTCCGCCGAGTTAGGGAGGCATTGCGTGTTGAGTGAGAGCCACGAGTTCAATTAATATGATATAATCAGCTGTTCGTCGACTGTTGTGTTCCATATATTTTAAAAATGTAACTGATTAGTTACGGAGAAATACAGAATGCTTAAATAGACAAATATTAATACATAGTAGTTTATTAAATATAATATCGTCGTCTTAGAATAAAGTAAAAGTTAAACCTTCTTAATCCACTTTTTTTGCTTTTTCTCTATGTACATTTTTGTAACATTAGATACTGGCCAAATACAAAAATTGACCTATATCTTATTTCTTATGTATTACAAATCAACCTATTCATAATATATATAAATTGATATTTTTTTACAAAGATGTGCTTTTTTTTGTCTCTTACAATTTGCTTAATAGGCTGTTAGCAGGTTTACACTCGAAGGCGATGATATCACAACTTCGCTCCCTTTTTGCTTAATGTCACCGGATGATAATTTTTAAAAATAGTTTTTATAATATCTATATATCTATATATATATATATATATATATATATATAGATATATATATATATATATATATATATATATATATATATATATATATATATATATACATTTAAGTAAATATAGTATAGAATATGTAAACGCTTATAATTAATTAGTAATTACATTACTTTTAAAAAAGAAATAAATTTTTTGTTCTCTCGTAATCTGATCAAACATTTGGATACTTGACTTTGAAGTTTTAACACAATTTTTTGTTATTTTTTTTGTGTTGCTTTGTTCTTATAATACTTATGACCGACCACATTACACGTAATACTACGAAAGAAACACTCATCGACATGTGTTACTTATGTAGTACTTATTTGAGTTAAAAAACTATTTTTGAGAAACTCAGTTAAAATATGTGTTGTTTAAATTGTAATAATTAGTAAGATCGAAACAGATTCCTTTGGTCCTCCATCATTCAATGCTAAGGTTCCCAAACTTCAACAGTCGACAAAGCCTTGTCAAAATATAATATATTAAATGATAATACATTCCCCATATAATTGAGATGCGCGCCTCGTTCATTCAAAACACGCATTTATCAATTGGTTTTTGCGCGAACAAAAACTGACTCTAGCCGGGACGAACCGGTTTACACGTAAAAACTATATTTTTTTTTCCCACTTCCTTCTATCTAACACACATGGTGAACTAAATTACGTTGCGTTTAAACTCGAGAAATATAAAAATGTCCAAACATTTGTATACATAAAATAAATTTATCATCCGCTACGTCAAAAGGAAGTAGCACGGCGCTCATGGGGGTAGTCCAAATCCCAAAAGTATTATTTTTTCAATAAAAGCCAACGCTATGAGATAACGAAAATCACGACAATGTTCGCGCCGCGTGAAATCAGTTTCTTTGTGTCGCCGTTACATGTGTAACTATAGTGTAGGTTCGTATACGGGCAGCGGGGTACCTGACGGGATATGACGCGAGCAGATGGACGGCTTTGTGTTTAATCTAATTTAATATTTCGAGCGTGAAAGTTGACGTATTAACACGTAACGTGAAATATTGGCTGGCTGTCACGTTTGCGTAAGCTGTGACAGCAGAGTGGCAGGAGGGTGCGCCTGCCCGCTGATGCCCGTCGTGAGCTAGACCACTTGTACTGTATTAATGAAATGGTCGTTGATTGCTTTGTGATTTTTATGGTATTAAATCTGTGTGGGTTTTTGGGGATTTCGGTTATCCTAAAAAAAAAATTTTGATGATGATATAAAATATTTGGTTGTTTTAGCTTTAGCGACTGCGACAGGTTGTAGCATCAATTCCCGCTCGATGAAATGAAATAATTTGTATTTTGTTTTCTTCGTTCTGGTGTTGAGGCAAACCTCGGCGTCTGTTTATGTAAATATGCAATTAAAAATACTACATGTATTTTGCTATATGATACTGTCCTACTGCAAATGTTTCTTGAATAAGCCGAGAATCATAATAATTTACGATATTATTTTATATAAATGAAGAAAGAAAGACAATTTCGCTTAATTTCACACTGCCTAAAAATATCATTCGACTCTTCTGAGCCTTCGCTTTGGGGAAGTATTAGGGATTGTTTTTTTATACAACTGGATACAAAACACCCTCCGTTCAAATATATTTTGATCACAGTTTATAAATCTTTATTAGTTCATGTATGTAACTTTGTCTATCTAAAGAATGGTAGAATTGACAGATGTAAACTATTTGATAAAACAAACGTTTTAAAATGTTTCATAAAAAAAGAAAATACTACTAAAATAAAAAATCTAAGCACCATTCATAAAATAAACCTTAAACTTAATAAGTAAAAAATAAAGAAAAAAAAAAACTCGAGCAACCAACCAAATAAACTGGTGATAATTTTAATTTAATCACCGCCCCCCAAACCCCTGGAATCTGGTTTGGGCTACAGTAAAGTAAAAATTTACCGGGTCATTAACGCCCTGAACGATCGATCGATGTTGAATAATTATTCGCGGGGGTAGGTGAATGCTTGAATCCCTTTTTCCTTCTCTACTAATCACCGGGGGCGCCCGCTGTAGGTGACGCGTCTCTGGAATGACAGCATTTTAATATATTTTGCTGTATGTAAATTTTGATGCAGCTGCGAAATAGGCGTGCCACGCTGCCGATTTGTCACGTTCACGAACAAACACAATTTTAAAATTGGGCTGGATAACATGAGACTTTAATAAAACAGTTGTTCGTAAGACTGTGGATACTGTTGTGGGTAGATGGCGGGTCTCTTTTGGAAATTTAATTTCTACTACTAAATATGTTTTTTCTTTTTTCATTTCAATACATTTTTTGCTCTGCCTACCCTGCTGTGGGACAGCGTGAAGCTGTCCTTTATTTTACTGTACATTTTCATTTAACTTTCCAAGGGAAATCACAATAATATATACCACACACAATAATATATATCAAAATATGTCATAAAAGTATAGATATTTTATTCAATCACCTCACACTCCTTTACATTATAGCGAACAAAATACAGCAACCAGCTAACTACAGCAAGCGTACGCGGCCACTCCGAGCAACGGGAGCAAAATTAATATATATTATCTCTCCACAAATCCCATTTTGTCCTCCTTTATTTTTGACGCCATTCAACAAAACGTGAACGTCAGTCGAAACACTGTAAACAATCAAAAGGTTGCTTGAATTATATAACTTTATAATTTAATTCGAATTTACACCCGAAATAGAGTCGACCAAAAATTTTAATAACAAAATAACTTTGAAACTCGGTCCCGTCACATAATAGCAAAGTTGGATATAATAAGACAAAATTTTATGCATAATACAGAGGGTTCGTGGGGGGGCACTTGTCGGCCTAGACTTAAATGAAACGTTGCGCTTTATGAAGACGAACAACTTCTTAACAAATATAAATAGCGTTTTCATCCCTTGTTTTTTGATGCTAATTCACTAATTTCCCTTATGTATTTTATATTTTTATGTAATGTTAAAGTTTAGGTAACTGTAATGTAAGGTTTAATGTATGTAAAATGGATAAAATGAGTAAGTATTCTCTATTTCTACAGTCTATTTTGATAATATACATGCTGACAATAACTCACATGGTTTGAGCTCAAAAAAATTATTATTAATTATTAATTTATTTAATATAATTGCTATGATAAGTTATATTTAAAATGTCGTAATCAACAAAGAAAACAATAGATTTCTTTACTTGTCAGGTTATACGGTACAGTAAAGTACCTATTGAACATAGATATGTTTAACAATTTTTAATACTTATTTAGAAAACGTATAAAAATTTGAACGTAACGGGACTCGAACCTGTGCCTCTTAAAAACCGACCTAATCTTGATTTCCTGGAGGCGCGAGTTTTTAGTTCCGCTACATTAAATTTTTTCTAAATAAGTACTAACAATATAACCTAATTTAACATCAAATTCTTCATAGCATACCTGTAAGTTATGGTACTTATAGGATACTATGGCTGTTGATAGATTATTTTGGTTAATATTAGCGACCTTATTTACTAGAAAATAACAACGAAGTAGTCTCCACATTGCTCACGTTGTGTGTCAGCTCTACGCCAGTACTATATATACACTTTCTTTGTACAATTTCGATAATATATAAACAATGTAGAGTTGTTCGTGTAATAATCATAATTTATATATTTTTTTTGTATAAGTAAAGTAGTTGCGGATTGTTCTCGTTGTCTGGTAAAGTGACGGTTTTAGGCTGAATTCCTTCCTTTAATATAAAAATTATAAATTGTATGAATGGATGTTTGATATAATAAATTTATCCTATTATGATTGGAATGACTTTATAAATAAAACAATGGTTTATAAAATTGTGTAGCTTTAATTTTCAGTTTCACGCTTTATCTCACATTTGTCAGTGTAGGTAGTGATAACCTAGTATTAAGACTCTCCATTCTCTATTTTTCGCTAAGACATTTTGTTCCCCACTTCCCGCCGAGTCCTGGCGGCATTACGTGTTGTGTGGCGGAACTCTACGCCGCGCTTTGCCTCGACACCAGATCGAAGAAATGAGAAAATAAATGTAAATAAATATTTCATTTCCTCAAATGACAATCGAACCCACAACCAGTCGATTTTACAGTCACACTTTGTGTCAAAAGGGTTACATAATGTAATAAATCGTTAATTACTCCTTCAAGTCGCCGCACTGTAGAGTTAAGGCGATCATTCCGAACGCCGGCTTGAATACATAGCTCTGTTTTAAAATTCGTAATTCACACACTTTACGAGGTAGAGTCCGTTTGTGAATATTTTGATATACCTATAAAACCCTGTAATTGCTGTGTTTTAGTTAATTAAAAGTTATGAATTTATTCGTTGCCCGCTCGTTGCTAAAACGGAATGGGTTTGGGTGGCTAATGTTGTTTCGGTTGGTTTTGGTGTTGTATTTAGTTACGCTTATATTGAAAATGTACGGTATATTTTCAATATATATTATAAAAAAGAAAAATAATTATTAGTGCTATTAATTACTTTATTATTTATGCTGTTGGCGTTAATTATTAAAAATAAAAATCTGCTTCACGCTTTAGTGGCGGAACTCAACGCCGCTCTTTGCCTCCACATCAGAGCAAAGAAATTGAAATATAAATTTAAATAAATTTTTCATTCACTCGAGTGGGGATCGAATCCGCACTCGTCGCGTTACAGTCACACCCTTGTGCCCATGGACATCATTTAAAATAATGGTGAGTGGAGCAATAAAAAATTGTTGTCATGTTATAAAATAATGTATATATATTTTATTCAAAACAATTAAAAATCCTTATCAAAAATACAATTATATATAACTATGTAGACCTATAATACAAAATTGTAATAATATAAACCTCGATCGAGTTATATTTTTTATATTAAAAATATATTTCTCAATCCATTAACATACTAATAATAATTTAATACTGATATTATGTCGAATATGCATTAGCGCTGTAAAAAAATGAGGCCGTCGTGGCACAAAGGAATAAGGGTGTGACTGTAACGCGACAGTTGTGGGTTCGAACCCCACTCGGGGAATGAATTACTAATTATTAATGTTTTTATTTCTTCGCTCTGGTACCAAGACGAAAAACCGGCGGCGAAACTCATTTCGCCATTCGGCAAGCAATGCCTCAAAAAAATCGCCAAAAAATGGGAAACGGAATGCCTTAAAACTATATTTGCCCTGCCTACCCCGCTATATGCGGGATAAAGCGTGAAGGTACAAAAAAAAAAAAAAACCAAAATCCATATATATTTTTTCCCACACCGATTAAAACTGTATCCACAAAGATCTAAAAACTAACACAACATTGAGTTATGAAAACAAATAAACATAACGCGTCATACAAAATCTCGTAGAACTAATGGCATTAAAGCGAGGGGTAAGAGTGACATTGTTAACAGTCATAGCCATGTCCTAGTACTATTTCAATTCAATATATCCGCCTATACCCACACGATCGCATTACATTACTTCTTTTGATAGAAAATTATGAATTTAGCAACCGAGCAAACACGTCAATGTATAACGATGTCGCTAAAGCAATCCGTGTATAATGAATGAGTCGTGTATTATAATACAGTTTCTGCGTCCCTCTGCCAAAACTTCTCTACGGCCTCTATAAATACCACCGCGGGGGGTCTCGTGAAACAATGGCTACGTATATTCGTGTTAACATTAGACCCGTACTTAATTCGATGTTGTCCTTACTCGCTTAAGAGGTTGCAACACCGTATTAATTATATAATTAGTTTAAATAACTCCGTCTTTTGTATATTATTTGCGTATTGTTATTAAAACTTCAGTCACGGCTCGAGGATTGAGGCAAATTTCAATATAAATTATTAAGATTTGTTTTTATATGTTGGATAGAGTTATAGGGTATGTCACAATTAAGACTGATATGGCGCAGCGGCATAAGCATGTCTTTACTATAAGGTGACGGTTGTGAGTTCGATTTTCACGTGAGGGAATACAACTGCATATATATTGTTTTGTTTTTTGAATTTGTCAATTAGAAATTAATATTATTTTAGTTTTTCCCCATATTCCAATTAAACAAAATAGAAAAAATAATAATTCACTAAAATTCGAGACATTAAGTATTGAATTTCGGAACTCTACACCGCATTTTGTCTTAACAGAGCTGGAAAATTAAAATAATTGATAGCCTCAAACTGGGGTCGAATTCACAAGCATCGTCTTTGTATTGCAATGTAAATACATTGCACTATTTTCATAATATATTATTTACTAAGAAAATTTATGTAAAATATGCCTTAGTAATTAGTAGTAGATACACCGGTAGCATATAATTAGAAGCGCTTCCCCACAATACCTAAAACAGTACCTGACAGAGCTTTGGAAAAAAGTCAATGTTTTTAATGTATACGTATCTAAATACGTTTGTTAAAAGCAAAACTATAACAGCAATATTTAACTTTGAACTTTATTTTAATAACTATAGAATTCAATATAAAAACGTCGTTGTTTCAGATGGAACCTTTTTCCAGTTATTTTGTAAGCTAAGGACGTTGGTTGATTCACGTGTACGCCCGAGGCGTACTTGAAGTGACTCGAGTCTAAAATGTTCTCCCAATGCCTAAGGGTTTTGTCCATTACATAAATGTTTCTCTTTTGCGTATTTTTCCATGTACTCTTTGAATTTGAGTACGGATAACACGTGGCGTTCTAGAGTACGTACTTCCGTCAAATTCGCGTCTCTTTGTGTTCGTTCATCTTGTAACGGGATGGTAATGAATTCTAGTCATTACTGACTTAGGATCATTTGATTGTACGAATCTATGAACTTGCGACCCGTTAGATGTTGCGCTCGCTTGACCTAAACGGTTATTTATTTATAAACTATATTGAAGTAAAATTTAAGTAATATAATTCTCTTAATATGTTTTTATTGTAAATTTAAGTTTGATAAGTATATATATATATATATATATATATATATATATATATATATATATATATATATATATATATATATATATATATATATATAATAAATAGAATATACCAAGGTACCTCTTTACCACCGCCACGTGAATAATTCAAACCCATAATAGTGTAGGTACAGTAAACTTCTGCGACAGTTTGTCGTGTCCTAATTTATGAACAGGCTCCGGTATTTTGCATCGTATATGCAATATTAAACTGACAATATCTGCATATTTTACATAAGACCTAGAGATTTTAGATTGTACTGCTAATTTACTTTAAATTTTGTTAGCGTACTCATGTAAAAGAGGGTAGATGAATTAATTTAATTATAAAAGCAGTGGAATTGTGTCAGTCGGGGGACAGTTGCTTGTAAGTGACGGCTCCTATTGGAAGGAAACTAGTGTGAAGTATTGTTAGTAGGTGATACATATCACTTATTGCAATTACATAGTATCCCGTTCCAAATAGTTTATAATCATATAGACGATGTGTGTTTTTAACGTGTTTTCCTTAAAAACGTTACCCACTTCCGATTTCTATATATATATATATATGTATATATATATATATTTCATATTATTTTTTCCCACATCAGCAGGGTAGGTAGGTTATGAAGCTAGTGTCAAAATACTTCTCTGTTAGATCAAATTCCAGAAGTTACGTATTGAGTGGCAAAACTTAACACCGCGCTTTGTTTCGTTAGCGCGGAGACAGTGAAAAATATTAATTCTCCGAAGAGAGATCGAACTCACAACCATCCTGTTTACGGTCAGACGTTAACCCACTGACCCAAGATGGCATCCAATCTATTTAAAATAATATAATCAATATCTTAATATATATATATATCTTTACTTCAGTTTTTACATATTCCTGGTAAATAAATAAACCAAAAAAATATCAACATCAAATACGCACAATAAAATTGTACAAAATCATGGAGAGCCAAATAATGAACACTCAAACACTGTAGCGTTTTGTTTAAAAGCATAAATTGAAATTTATCGTCGGCTGCGACTGCTATTTGTTCTAAAAGGCGTGGCCTCTCAAGCCTGCCCCAAACACCTACATTGACTTTCTTCCGCTGTTTTCTTACTAATAACAATCCATTACAAACGAGAACCATCTCAAAATTCCAGTAAATAGAGCTCACTTCTCCATATTTTATTCCACTCATATTTCGTCCCACAGCATAGGCCCTTCTTCTTAAATAATAATGCTTTTGTAAAAGTTTGCCTACTTGAGTTCCAAAGCCTATCCAGTAATTAATATTCATGACTCGAGCGGAGGGTCGTGTAATTAATAAACTTATATGATACTTTTGTTTACAATGTCACAGGGACGGCTTAATAGCGTTCGGATTCTCCTTTTCTGGGCTTTGTTGGCGACAATGCTTGATGAGTGATCTTTTACGTTTCATTTTAAGATTTTGTAGAGCCAGTCGTGGCGCAGGGGGGCTAAATGTGGCTGTAAACGCGACTGGTTGTGGATTCGATGCACAGTAGAGGAAATGGAATGTTTTATCAATTTATATTTCCATTTCATGAGTGTTGAGCCAAAACGCGGCGTTGAGTTACGCCATTCATCACGCAATGCCACTAGAACTCAACAGAAATTAGAGAACGGAGTGTCTAAACATTAGGTTCCGACTGTGTTGCGTGATTGACTGATTTTTTTTTATATTTTTTTTTACGTTTTTGATATTGTGAGTGATGGAAGTCGTAAAATTAACTAAATTACGTATAATGGGTACGTACAGATAAAAACAGATAACAGTCGAACTATCAAATGGAGGAATGGATACAATATGTCATGATATTGTACCCCAGAGATAAAAGGGGAGATAGAAAGGAAGATGACGTAGATTAAGGTAAGGCTTGCAAAAGATACAATATGAGCGCTTGTGAACGCTACTTTGAGTTTAACTGTGAATGTTATGGTTGATTTTATAGGATACGGCACACAAGGCAAATATTTATTATTCAAAATAGTTTGTAGTATCGAAGTTCTAGATAGTTCAAAATTTAAGCTATGTTATGAAGTAATTTCCGGTTCATTATATATTCATACACGTGCTTGTATGATGTTTTTGTGGTTGTGAAATAGTCCGTTATTTACGGGACCGGTGTTATAAAATATTGTTTAGGATTTATTAAATTAGCAAATATTGTATGTGTATATTTATCGAGCCCAGTCGTCGCGCAGAAGCACAAAGTGTGACTGTAGAATTGACTGGTTGTGGATTCGATCCCCACTCGAAGAGATGAAATATTAATTTAAATAAATATTTCCATTTCTTCGCTCTGGTGATGCATGAAAGCGCGGCATTGAATTCTGCCACTCAACACGCAATGCCTCAAGGATTTGGCAGAAAGTGGGGAATGGTGTGTCTTAACGTTAGGTTCCCTCTGCCTACCCTGCTGTGCGCCGGATACTGCAACTGAAGCTGATTTATTTATATATGTATTTCTATATAAAATATATTCCTAATATTTGTCAATACTAATATCAGTACGTTACAAGTCAATGGGGTAAATAAAGGAAAAAATATACATATAATGCAATGAAAAATTATAGCCCAAAATACACCAACAAACAGCTCATAGACAAATTACTATATCAAGACACAACCGGATGATACTCAAACGTATAACACAAATAACGTTTAAAATAAATTAATTCTTCATATCAAAGAGAAACAAGTATCGTTTAATTTAATTTGAAACTTAAGTAATTTGACAAAACTTTTGTAATAAAATTATCGAACATTGACCGTTGCTGATAACCGCGAGTGGGTGTGGGGATAGTGGGGACTGTGGGGACTGTGGGGACTGTGGGGATAGTGGGGACTGTGGGGATTGTGGGGACAGAGCGCGACCGGACACAGCTCCCCATGTTAATACACGTAAAACGAACATTATCCATAAAACTTACAAAAGGTGCCGAGCCGTCTTCACGATTCGCCCGGATCCGGTTACACTGAAAAGCAAACACGGTCCTAAATCTCAGGTTAAAAGTGTCAATAGTCAATATTTATTTGGATTTTTCGTACACAAGTAAATTATTATATTTAAAATATATTTCTTGTTGTGTGCGCTTAAATGGTTTGTGAAATTTATTTAGTAAATATCATGTTCATCAGGCGAAATAACCTAAACAAAGATTGATGCGGTTGCAAAATTGAAATTTATTTTTAAGTTTAACCATACTATTAGATTCACAACAAAAAAAAAAGAAAAATAAAAACGTATGTAGATATATATCTTTGACGACAAAGCTAAAGAGGACAAACATAAAAAACATTGCAAACAGTCGACACGCAAACACACACGAGTACTAGGTATGTTAATTTTGCATCGCTTATACATCGGTAACGCGATCCTGGCACTTAAGCACTTAAATAAACACATTGATTCTCAATACTTAACACCCAAGGGATTGACGATGTAAAAGCGCGACGAAGCCGAACGCGGCCAATTCATATTTGTCCTCCAGCGCGGTGACACGACTTAAACTGGGGTTAAAAATGTGGGAGTTCCCGCCCGCTCTTATAATATTATAACGTGTAAAGAGTAAGAGAGCCGCTCTTATCTCCAACACGAGCCCGATTCCTGACCACTTTAATGGGAAAACCATGTTAGAATTAAACTAAACAAAGGCGATGCATCAATTAGGGAGGCTTCTTTTTTTCGCCTTCACCAAAAGGACTCTTCAAAGCATGTACGTTGACCGAGATGCGTTCGGGCATGTTCGTTATTTTTTACTGACTCATTTGATTAGATCAATCTCAATGATTCTTGTATGGATTTCAATTAAAACGATAAAAAGATAAGTGGGTGCAAACACCAGTCTTTTTGTTTCTTTGTGTTTTTGTGGTTTTTTCATTTTAAATGTACGTAAGTATACAGACAGATATATACATATGTACAGCTATATATTTATTTTCATTTATAAAATAAGAAAATAATCGTTTACTGCCATGCAAATAGCTTAATACAATTAGATCATAACTCGCGATCTTTTTATCATATCATAAATGCATTTAATAAACCTGTTAAAGCGTCTTTAATTGACCCACTAAAACGAGAAATGAGTAAAAAGCGCAAATGTGGCCCGAACTGCCATTGCATCATCAACTTTATACGGACGCCGTACAAGGTTGGATCTGACAAAAAAAATGGGTTATAAAGGTATATTCGTGTAATTAAGAGGAAGTGGATGCGTGGAACGTATAGACGTGTCGTAAAGCTAAAGGATTGGATGCGAATGCTGACTGACGGTTTATGACTGCGACCGGACCACTTTTATTGTTGTTGTAAAACTCAAGATCCATTATTAATTATTAAGGACATCATTAATCTACTAATCTATTTAAGGACTCGATAAGAATCTTATTTAAAGTATTGAATGAAGAGTGTTTGTAAAGGAGTTGAGATAGGCCCGGGTTAAGACGGACTAACAGGTAGTAACCACCATGTTGAGTTAAAGAGAAATCGTTTCAAATGACAGGGCATAGGGAAGTCATTAGTGTGGCAGGTTAAACGACATGTGATATGGTGAGAGGAGGAGCGAAGAGTCTGATTTATTATAGGTTGGTGTTTAAACGACAAATGCATCGAAACAGATAGGAGCTACATGTTGAACATCGGAGGACCGATGTCTACCTATAATGGCTGGTACGTCCTATTACGGTGATGAGATGCGTCTTAAGATAACTGTTGTATGAATATTGTTGCTTTACGAAATTTGCAGTGTTAAACTAAGTAAATTAGGTAGTTTATTCAAAACAAAGGAATTTTCAATAAGATTTATATTTTGTTATCTTATTGATGTTATCCATATATGTATTTTTTTTTGTATTTCGATTTTTATCTGTCCAATGCAAGTAACGTTAACAATTTAGCAAATAATCTTTTGAACCTGCAATCTGGTTAATGTACTAAAATTTAAATTAAATTTTAAACTTAACTATTTACTTAAATTTAAAAATATTTTTTAATAGGAATATAACAAAATTTAACAATTAATTTAGTATTAAAATGAGTATATGAAGATATATCTTAAGATGTATTTCCGCCCCTGTTACCATACAAGATGGTCGAACCAAAAGACCGGATGGGGATTTCTTTAGAACATAATCTTTACAACAAAATTGTCTGATTACGCACTAACGAAGCAAGAATATGTACGTAATAGATAAAACGATAGCGATAGTCTAGATCCTATCAATCTTCCAAAATGACTATTATTTTGAATATAAAAGTGATTACGAAAAACTCTTTTCGACGTTTTTTTTCGAATATGTAGTACGCCGAGGGCCTTGTGGCTTGTACAGCGTCACTGGGTTTTGTGGAAGACCGAGCTCCTAGAGCTACGACCTTGACTTGGTCACCTCTTTAAGGGCGGCAAAAAGGTGATGCCACGAAGTCACAAGGGTTTCTTTTGTGAGACACGGGACTCATCCACTGTTTTATGAGAGACTAAGGTAATATTTTTGTATATATACATCGTACTACCCACAAGATGTAGAATAGAATAAATCAATTTGGAATGTAATATTTCGTTCTCCTCTTTTTGCAGTTGTCGTCTTTATGCCAAAATTACTGCACAAAAAATGATTGGTACTTTATTTGAATTATAGAACAAATAACGCTGTAGTACGATATGAGCCATATCTCATCGTACATCGTACAGTTTTATATATATAGTTTAAACTATATCTCAAAGACATCTAAATAAAAAAAATACAAAATTATAACCCTCTATTTGACTCTATCTTTCCGTGCTACGTAATTCTATGAAATTCTATACTAAATTATTTTTGTGAAAAAGTGATCCAAGAATAATAATTAAATAAATTTAAGATGGGAACAAAAGTGTCTCAACGCAAACGTAGTGCCTTAACACTAGGTCACTAGATTCCCCCCTGCCTACCCTACCATGTACGGAATACAGCGTGAAGATAATAAAAAAAAACTGAATAACAAACAGTTCTCTTTAACAAAACATCGTCATTTAATTATAATAATGACAATAAAACGTTATAATTTATATATCGGCAAATAATGTATCCCTTTATAAAACTGGTTAATAACAAATTGGATGTGCAGTGCTGTGCTGAGCACACACAGCACCACTGTACCAGTGTTCCTCTTGAACGCTCTAATTGGATATTTTCGAGTGTAACTACGCGGTAACAGTGTCCATATAGTGCGTTCCGATTAATTAGTCTTTGTGGCGGGTAATATATTTGCTTTGGTTTCGACTGTGGGTTCAATATTTTCGCAATATATCCCATCTAATTTGATATTGGTGATGCGGTGGATAGTTTGTTTTACAAATTTTTGTTGTTTCTGTTGTCGTTTTTCATATATTTTTATACAATTTTTTTTTCAGATTCACGCTGTTTGTTTTTGTTGTAGGGTAGACAGATGGTGAATAGTATTAAGACACTCTGCGAGCCACGGCCGCCGCAATTTGGAGTTATGTGGCGGAATTCAACGCTGCAGTTGCATGATGTGGGTTCTGTTCCACTCCTCCAGCATGGACTCAAATAAATTTCATCTTAACTAAGAAGAATATTTTATGAAAATGATAATAGTGTTCTTCTTTTTTCGTCTTTTATAAATGACCATATTTTTATAGATCTATACAACTTAGTTATTTGTCGATGATGGATAATAGTATTATAGTATTTTCTTAAACTATAAACAACTGATCACAAAAACTTATACATATTAATAAGTACGTATACTCGCTAAGGATATTCATGTAAAATTTAATTAACACAACATTAGAACTATAAAAGCCCTAAGGGTGAGATGGGGTTGGTCAGTAATGTAACGACGAGGGTTATATTTGAATATTTCTATATCATGTCGACAAATTAAAGAAAATATTAACAGGAAAATAATTTTGTATTTTACTGTATTTATTTATTTTTTTCGCACTTTCCGCCTCATTTTATTATATTGCATATTGACAAGCAGAACTTAACGTCGCATAGTTTTTTATAAGCAGTAGTATGAAAGCAGTTTATTTCCATGAGTAGATATTGAACTCCTTACAATGTTATTTTGTACATGAGGCGTACGAGATTGTAACGCAAGGATGTAGTTTTAGTCATGGAGGAACGAATTATTTTTTAATTATATTTTCATTACTTTACGTTGATTAATATCAAGGCAAAAAGCGCAGCGTTGAGTTCCGCCACTCAAAACGCAAAACGCAAATTCGGTTGAAAATTGTTAACGGAGTGTCTCAACACTAGGTTCCTTGCCTAAATTAAAAGGCTCAGTGTATTTTATTCACTAGAAAAGATTTAAATGCTATTATTCAACTAAATATCACGAAGCAGCTGTATATACCACATTTGGGCGAGAGCATGAATAGAGAAGTGCTGAACGGAACCTTTGTACTTGTAAGGAAACTGTAGCGCCAGGTTCTTGTAAACGACGCCGCTAGCTTAAAGCAATTTGCAAGAGTTCGCGCTCGATCCGCAGTCTGGAACATAGATAATATGGGGGAAGTGATATAAGGTTATTTTTTTGATCATTTTTTTGTGTAATAATTTTGTGATTAATTGGATTTGTCTGTATGTGGACTGTTATTGTTAAATAATAAAAATAAAATCGATTTCAATATAATTTATTTGCACAAACTTAAGTTTTATCAAAATTGTACAAAATAATATTTTATTTTCAATTACTTTCAAATTGAGCAATAATAAGTGAATTTTTTTGTTTATTCATATACATTTACTATTTAAAATCGATTATTTTTGGAATATAAAAAAAAAAATCAAATATGAAAAAGTTTCTTTGAAAACGCTCTACAAATGACTGAGATGCCGACGGACAAATATAAAATATATATATTTAACGAATATAAAACCGACTCCTTTTTGAAAGAACTCTGTTAAAAAACAACTTATACCCGTTCTTAATCTAAAAGTTAAGTTAATCGATGACTTAGTTAAGCCAATAATCTCTAATTTAGGCTGTAAGGGTATCCACAGATAAAATAAAATGTAATGGCTGACATTTAGGTTTCTACTAACTGACACATAAATTAAAATAAAGATAAACAATAGGAATAATTTATATACCCATAAAGCTAAAAAGATGTTATATTATATTTTTAAACATATTTTTAACTTCCCCATTTTTCTATATAGAAATTAGTTTCAAGGCACATCGTTTTTCTCTTTTTGCCTGTATTTGATACAACGCGTGTGGAGTGGCGGCGCTTAACGCCACGCTGTGCAAAAAGCCATAATAGCATTTTTTTTCAGCTTCACGCTGTATTACACATGTAACGTAGTAAGTAGGCTGAGGTAGCTTAGTATTAAAACATTTCGCTCTCCACTTTCCGCTGAATTTTGGAAGCATTGTGTGTGAAGTTACAGAACTTAACACCGAGCTTTGCTTCAACAACAGATCGAAGAAATAATAATATTAAATATTTAATTACCTCGAGTGGAAACCGAACCCAAAATCTGTCGCGTTTACAGTGGTACGCTCTACATTAAATTTGTTATTAATTACCGATCTCTACTTAAAAACAAATTTAAATTTAAATATATATATTACAGGATTAATAACAATTCTATTTTTTGTTCTACGGTTTTAATAAAGCCAGCATGCAGATTGCAGTGATATTAAAATTGCAGTCGATTTCGTTTGCTTTCAGGTTTATAGTAGTCTTTGTAGAACGAGGTGCGTACTTCTTGTTGATGTACCTACTTAGCATGCTGCTTTGCATTTATATATTTATTTCCTCTATTCCTTGTTTAATTATATAATATTATTAATTTAGTCGAATTGTCATAGAGAAATTATATGCTTTTAATATTTATATGTATTGAGAATTTGGTGGTGGAACGGCTGTGTTTTAATGAGAGTGCTTGCTTACCCTGGCTGTGTGTGGCGTAAAGCCAAAATTAAAAAAAAAATATATTTTTTTAGCTATTAAGCTTTATCTTGCATATGGCTATCCAGGCAGAGAAAACTTTGTGTCAAGAATTAGCGTTTTTTCACTTTCCACAATATATTATGCGTATTGAGTTGCAGAAATGAACGCTGCATTTTGTGTTTCCACAGCGGGGAAATGAACATAAATAGTTTCCTCGAGTGGCTACTTGACCCGAAACCATGCACGCTATCAACTACTGCGCCACGATGGTTTCTCTACTTATTGTATTTATCACATATATATAACATATTTATTATACATATTATAATATAGTACGATATATTTGACAAAAAAGAAATAGAAAATTAAAGTTAAAACGAATTTAGTTTAAATGTGAAACAAAAATACTACAGTATTGTACTATAGAACCCCGTATGTTGACTAACCTACATTAGGTAAGTGTTGTAATCAAACAGACAAACCGGTAATTCGTCTAGAGATGATATTTATTACTGAACTACAACTAAATTACGAATTTATTATTGGTGAGTTGGATGTTATGGGCTTATTGACAAAAATCTTTGCTTGTGCTTTAAATAACTACAATATTTTTTTTTTAATAAAACGATACGGTTAAAACCATGAAATTGTTCATGCAGTAATTGCTTAAATTTTACTGCTGTTACTGCTGGTCTTAACTCCATTTCAAATAAGTGTGGACCGTTGATGGATCAAGTTAGTTTGTTGTTCGATCATCACAACTGAAGAATCACCCACAGTTCTTCAGAGTCAAACTAGAGATATATTTAATCACTTAGGCTGGCTTTGATTGAAATATCAGCCACTTCCACTTGTTGATTTCCAAAAATAGAACTCGATGATCCAGTGTTTTTTTAAAGTTCCAACTGCTTCGATATTGTAATTTGAAACAAACAGCTGATTTAATATTCCCAAATTTTCAATTATTCGTTTCACAGTTACCAAATATTAAAAAGCAGTTTCCAAAAAAATATATATTATGAAATTATATATAAGTAAAGTTTCGAACTGTGGACTCTCTCGTTACTTTTTAAACATTTTCCAATAATGAAAACATGTAATTGTATGGTACAACAGTCTATTTATGCGAACCTTTGTGCCTTTGCGCGCTTTGGCTCTATTCAATTTAGATTTTCAGTGTGTCGTGTAAATAAAACCTCTAAAACCTAATTAACTATATGCAAAGGTAGTCAACCGCTACTGTTTTAGTGCATTCAAGTATAAAACTAAATTAAAATTTAATTAAGAACAAAATTACAAGTTTATTTAGTTTATTACACTGCTAGTTTGATTGATAAATCAATTAAATTTAATATAATTAATTTTAAATCACAAAAGTATCCTATAAATCTTATACAAAACACTTAGTGTTTTAGGTTGGTCCTTAATTAAAAAAAAATCGAAATCGTTAAGTATAGTTCACTATATTCTTTGAATCTTTTAAGGGAGTTTTTGAAGGTGGCAGTAGAATTTTCTTTGCAAAACAAAAAAATCACTATACATAATTGTTATCATATATACTATATCACGGAAAGTGGAGAACGAAGAGTCTTAACACTAGGTTTTCTCTGCCTACCTGTTGTGTGTGGGATACACCGTGAAGCTCACTCACTTAGCTAAGTTGTATACAACGTCATTTTTGGATACCTAAAATAACGCCTTTTAGTTTTTTTATTACAAAAATGAATATTTCAATAATATTATAAGCTGCATTCACAAAATATATCGTCATAGATCCTCTTAGGATCGTACTTAATGAAGAAATAAAGTAACTCTAACAATAATAAAATGGCGGCCAGATTCAATGCCAACCGGCGAGGCATACAATTTTTCTATATAAATTCGAACACCCTATATAATCCCCCTGGAGACTGGATTTCCAAAAACCCTTTTTTGCGGGCGTCGTGTAAGTTATCCGAATGTCCAATTTCAGCTTATCCCGCTAACGGCTGTTTTTACAGTAAATAACAAAAATTACATTTCCAATGATAATTACGATACCTATATCGAAAGATATGATAAAACACAATACATCATTTTCACAAGTCGGTTAAAAAGATATATATATATATATATATGTATATATAGGCACTAGCAACTTTTGAAGAACGATATAATTTTTCAGCATTTTATTTTTAATAAGCTCCCCCACATATTAACTTTGCCGTGTTGCGTCTGTGGAACTTTGCGATTGCTCAGAACTTCGATATGAGTTCCTTACGCTACCATTTTTTAAGAGATGAAATGAAACTGGGCTTATTTTAGTTTTGTTAAAAACTCAGTCTTATAATATAAAAATAGTACTTCGCTCGCTCTTCGCTTCGCTTCGCTTCTAGTATGATAAATGCTGAAATATAACTTATTGAGGCCAGTCGTGGCGCAGGGGCACAAAGTGTGACTGTAAAGCCGACTGGTTGTGGGTTCGATCCCCACTCGAGGAGATGAAATATTTACTTAAAATTTATATTTCTATTTCTTCGCTCTGGTGTCGAGGCAAGGCGCGGCGTTGAGTCTTGCCACTCAACACGCAACGCCTTCAGAATTCTGCAAAAAGTGGGGAATGGAGTGTCTTAACACTAGGTTCCCTCTGCCTGCTGCGTGCGACATACAGCGTGAAGCTTATTTAATTTAATTTTAATTTTAAATAAATCTAGAGGATAAAAATACTAATTAATTTTTACTAAAATTCTTTTCCGTTCTTTCTCTTCTCTTTTTTCTTTTCTTAGTCCCGTTTCTACATCACACAGAAGGGTAGGCAGGGGGAACCTAGTGTTAAGACACTCCTCTACCCACTTTCTGCCGAATTCTGGAGGCATTGCGTGTTGAGTGGCAGAACTCAACGCCGCGCTTAGCCTTGACACCAGAACGAAGAAAATGGAAATATAAATGTAAGTAGATTTATTTAAAATTAATATATTTTGGCGTTACGGCAGTATTAATTAACAAAGTTAGGGCCGTCAGAAAGATTGTCGTCATTTTTCATTGATACGAAAGTTTATCGAATAAATCTGAGTAGTCTCGTAACTAGATGTTAGGAATTATTATAACTGCTATATTATAAAGTGTCATATTTTATCACTAAGATCAAAAAAAAATATCTAGAAAAAAAATCTATCTAGTGTCAATTTTGTCATCACTTAAGTAAATTATTATTCGATCTTAGTTTTGAATCGATTTTTTAATATGAAACATTTTATTACTTAAAACTTTACTTTTAACAAAATTAAATATATAATTAAGTAAAAAACTAAAAAAAACACAATTTACCATTTGTCAAAAAACATAACACCTATATATAAATACAAATGTCTTACCTCTGACGGGAAAAATAGCAGTTGTTACACTACCCATAACTCACGACCAATTTAGTTTTCAACCCTTAGTAAATAACAACTTATTAGTCTGTACTATAGATCACTGGATTAATTACCCCCAGATCCAGCTTAACGAGATTTCGACTTTAAATTTAAGTAAATAAAGCAGTTTTTTGTATGATTCATTATATTATTGCATTCAGAAGTTGCCTACAGTACACCAACGATGAATGTAAAATCGAGTTATTGTATAATAACGTAATTGCTGGTGTTGGTTGGTTCGTATCATAGAACATGGAATGACAGAAATTCTTTTTCCATATTAAACTGTCATCTTTCGTCAAAAAACGTTGAAGTAATTGTAATTGGCGTTTCGCTCGTGGTTTATGTGATGATACTTAATTGTTGTAGTACATTCTTTTTAAAGATCTTTTGATCAGTACGCTGGTGATGAAAAGGATATATTTAGTTTTATATTTATTTTTATTTTCTTTAGCTTGACGCTGCATCCCGTTTACAGCAGGGTAGGCAAAGGGAATGTAGTATTAAGACCCACTTTCCGTCGAATTTCAAGGCGTGATGTGTGGCGGAATTTAACGCCGCGCTTTGTATTATCTACTTTGCTTTGCCACAGCAAAGGAATTAAAATATTTATAAACAATGATTCATTCTTTAGAGTAGGAATCGAACACAACACAACCGTCGCGTTAGAACTCAACTACATGCTATAAATAAAAAAATATTTAAAATATTATAATATAATATATGTGTCACATATAGAAATAAATTAATTAAATAAGCATACCACATATAATTAATACAAAACTTTTTTCTTTAAATAAAAAAAAATCATATATTACTAATATTTTTTATTATCGTCTAAAATGTAATAGGCCGTCTTGGCCCGGTAGCACAAAGGTGCGACTGTGAACGCAATGGTTGTGGGATCGTTTGCCACTAGGGGGGTGGGTGAATTATTTTAGTGAAAAATTAGTGAATTTCCATTTCTTCGCTCCTAATAAGTAAAAGGAATGATGTATCTTAACTACTACTACTACTAGCTTCACGCTTTATCCCTGGCGGTTTAGTCTGAAACAATGGAACGCAAAACGCTACGGTCTCTCCATACCTCTTTCGCCCCGTCCACTGCCATCAACCTCTCCATACATGCCCTCCGGGGGGTCCTCGTGCTTTTTACGTGACCTTCCTCCAGTATCTTTGACACTGTGTTTTTGAAGGTCAACCGAGGTCTCCCCTTACCTCTCTTACCACTCACTTTTCCATCATAAGTCTTATTTGCCATTCTTCGTTCGACGTGTCCAAACCAGCTGAGCACGTTCTTCTTCATTCACCGTAAAATCCTAGCTTAAACCTACCTAGCTTTTTGTAAATTAAATTTATTTCACACAATTTACGATAAATATCTATTTATAGCAGATTTACTATTTGAATAACCACATAATATACCCCCATATTTAAATTCGTTTTACGTACCACTTCCACTACAACCGTACATGGTCTGTCCATGCATAATTATTCCCAACCTCGTTCACACTTGATCTTTTAATTGTTCAGTATACGGCTTGAAGAAATTTTAATATCTAATTATAGGTGAAGTGATCAATATAGCGGTGTTAAACGCTTATAAACATATGTTATACTTATGGATAGGACAGAGTATGTATTTCCCTCCTGTCATGATTTAAAATACGGAATAAAGTGTCAGTATTGTCAGTTTGAGGTTATTTTTGTATGCATAAAGTAAGTAGGTACAGTATAGTAAGCAAGGAAATTGTAGCGTTAAAACACTATTTCCCTTTTTTTTGTTACGAAATAGACGCGGAGTGGTGGAGCTCAACGCCAAAGCTTGTATTTTCTTAAGCGAGCAGATAAAAAAATATAATTCTCGGAGTAGAGCTATAAGGACACTCGGCAATTTTCGTTTAAACACATTAATTTATAAAATAATGACAAATAATATTTATATTTTGAGACCAGTCGTAGCTCGGCTCAGGGGAACAACATGTGACTGTAAAAACGACTGGTTGTGGGTTCGACTCCCACTCGAGGAAACTAAATATTTATTTACATTTATAATTTTAGTTTTCGTTCTAATGTCGAGGTAAAGCGCGTTGATATCCGCCACTTGAAACGCAATGCGTCCTGAATCCTGACTCCTCCTCGGCGGAAAGTGGGGAACGCAGTGTCTTAACACTAGGTTCCCTCTGCCTACCCTGATGTCATTAAATTACTAAATATAATTATTTTTAATTTGTTAAAATCCCCTTACAACTAAAATGAAATAATTGTGAAAAGAGTATAAGAATTTCGACGTGTTGTGTGTACCGCATACATACTTCTTTATATAGATATCCTGGTACAATTTTTATGTCTGGTTAAAACTAATATTCCCTTTTTAAAATGTAAAAGTAATTCGAAAAAAAAACAGATTTAATTATATAGTTTACTACTAGCTGAAACTACAAGAGGCAAATAGATAAATAAGAATAGCATATTTGGTTAATTCCTTAATTTTTGAGATTTTACGTCTTGTAGTCCAAAAATAAACATTTAAAATGTTTATTTTAATAATAAATATTATTAGCACAATACTATTTTTCATACGATGCGAGTTATAAAGACCACGTTGCACAAATTGCGACGACGACTCCCACTTAATTTTTTATAAAATTTTGAAATTAGGTTTTGATCAAAAAGTTAATTAAGAAATGATTTAACATTCAATATTACACATCTATTATAAAATGTATGACGCTCCTCCCACAGTTCAAGTCCAATAAGCTCGCTTATCACTATCGCAGAGGTTTTACTCCTTCCTTTTATCTCTTGGTTGTTACATTCGATTTGAAAGAGCTTGTTTGTTTAATTTGCTTATCTTGAGCTAGTTGCTACAATTTACATGGTTTTTTTTAAATAGATAGATAAATATATATATCTATAGTAATGACCTATTTCCTTATGTGTTTTAAGGGTTCTATATATAAAAAGATAAAGGCGGAACTCTTATAGGATGACCTTGTTGTCCGTCTATCAAGACCATATATCTCGAGATTTGCTTTGAGGTATCGAGCTGAAATATCAAATATTTAAATATGCGGTCCATAAAAAATTAAGCTTTTAAGTTAAGTTCAAGTTTGTCAACTTTTATAAATTGTATTTCCCGAACACCTAAAACCAATCCTATTCTATCAATCCTTAAATTGGTACAAAAGCCTCTGTGAGCGAGTCCGACTCACACTAAATCGGTTTTTTTTTATTTTACTCTATGTTATATAGTGAAAAAATGGGAGTTCACTGCTTACCTCAGTTTTCTATTTTGAAATATATATTGGCGAGTGAAAAAATAAATTATATCTGTAAATGACACTCGCAAGTATTGTTGTCAGTTTCATAAATTAACAACAAAAAAATTCTAAACAACACACGACACACCTCTTTCCTTCTCTCTCATTAACTTAACACCATTAAAAACTTATCCTTCCAACATCAGCACACCAACACCACTCGGTGATGGCCAAACAATACAACAACAGTCGCTATTAAAAACACTCGTCTCTGCTCTTTATGGCATTCGAAATAGTTGACAATTGGGAGAGGAAATAAAAATTCAATTTTAAAATATTAAACTTCCATTTGACAGCGCGTGTGTGACGAAACGGAGAGGGCCCTAACCCCTTCGTGCAATCTGTGTATCAAATTATGGCGGCGGTCTTCCTCCATCTTATATATTAAGTAAATTAATTTATTACAGCCATTTTAATTAATATATGTCGTCGTGTCGCTGGTGGTGTCATACCATGAGATTGGATCTGATACATTTGGCGCTACTCGGGATGGTGGTGATAGTCGATGTCTTGAAATGTGGGCCGTAAGAAGCGCTCTGATTTTTGGTTGTTTTATAAACTATTGAACTATAGATCAAAATAATATTGGCCTGTATCGATTTTCACACTGTGTTTCTCATCTTATTTTTATTCCACATATAAATTGCATAAGGGGTAGGTTTAGACTATTGTTGTTAAGTATAGTCCGTTCTCTATTTTTTTATTTGACTTTTTGGCGGATCTTAAGATGGAGAGTGATCTTAGAGAACAGATTGATACAAATTTTAACAATCTCCTTTTTTAGATGTTTTATGTGTTAAAACAGGTTAAAAGTAAAAAAAAAATGGAACTGGAAGTTACTAACTACTGTTTATTCGGGGAAATGAATTATTATTTATTAATATTTTTATTTGGCAAAAGCGTTCGATGAGTTTTTCCACTAAACACGCAATGCCTCGACAAATTCGGCGAAAAGTGGGGAAAAGTTGTCTCCTACACTGATGATGTCTAATTCTTTTTTCCGTTTATGAGAATATCACATCAATCCTTCAAGCTAATATATAGTTTTTGAAATATGTTCAGGTAAGTTTTTTAAAAAGAAGCAGTTTTACGGTTTTTCCTTTTAATATTGTAGGTTGGCGGTATTTAGTATTAAATGTTCTGTATACCCCCCGGAGGGCATGTATGAAGAGGTTGATGACAGTGGACGAGGGGAAAGAGGTATGTAGAGACCGTAGCGTTTGGCGCTCCGTTCTCTCTGACTACCCCGCTAGGGATAAAGCATGAAGTTAGTTTAGTTTAGTTTTTTTTTGTTCTGTATAGAATTATAATTCTTCTATTCTATTAATAACTTCCTATCACACCGTCTATTGGTATGTATTTTTAAACTCAAGAACTATCTGAGCTTACCGTTGTCAAACTTCAATTGATGAGAATATCTTTTATTAATGTTTGGACTAAGTTCTTATCCTTGAAATAGGTTTATAGTGAAATGTCGGGGCGGTATGAAAATTGAGGCCAGTCGTGGCGCAGGATCACAAGTGTGTGATTGTAAACACGACTGGTTATGGGTTTGATCCTTATTCGAGAAAGTGAATAGTTTATTTAAATTTATATTTTCAGTTATTCGCTCTGTTGTCTAGGCAAAGCGCAGTGAGTTCCGCCACTCAACACGAAATGGAGGCAATGGAGGAATGCAGCGGAAAGAGAAGAGCGCATTGTCTTAGCACTAGGTTCCCTCTGCCTCTGCAATATACTTTGCTGTGTGCGAAATATAGCTGATTTTTTAAGATTTTTTTTATTATTAATATATGAAGCACATATCGCTACCCGTCGGCACGCTTCTTAAGTAATAAATGCATTTTTAAAGTCATTATAGTTAAGAAAACAATACAAACTATGACATTTGATAGGTTTTATATGAATGTAGTAAAATATGATTATTGTAGAGACGCAAATAAATTAATATATAATAATTTGTACACCAAACTTTAACATATTAAGTTAAATTATCGTTTATACCTACTATCAATGGAAGCTACAATGAGGCCTTTTTATTATTAATCAAATTTCAACGTGATTCGTATCGACTTTTAGAGACAAATCTGTGAGGGCAAGTAATTTACATATCGTATCGAATAGATCAATATTTTTTTATATTAAAAGGAAACGTATAAAAATTTGAACATAGCGGGACTCGAACCCGCGCCTCCTGGGACTCCTACTCCTGGGGTATTTTTCTTTCCTAAGTGTGGTATAACACTTTATTTTTTTTATTTTAAGCTAAACGGCGCTTACAATGACCATTTTCTCTAATATGTAATTGTCTAATATAATATCGCTGTAATAAAATCGATTTCGAAGCTGCCATTCTATCGTTACTTAAGTATGAACATAATCACTATATTTATAACACGAGGGTTCCTAAAAAAATGTCAATATAAATAATATATTAACGAAAGCACTTAAACTTATTTGTTTCTATTTAATTCGAACCCCTACTAATAAACAACCACATCACAAATAAAAATCATTTAATTTTCACACGAGCGCAAACCGATTGAATCGAGTAATTTACGAGTTAAATCAAAAAATATGTCTTTTCTATACCCTTCGTCGCAGATGGCTGAACAATAATAGAGCCCCTGGAGGGGTCGAAATTTTATAAACTTTGAATAAGCCTTTAAAAGTAGTCGTATTGCTGTATGTATCACCTCCCCTGGTCCCCGGCCTCCCCCGGAGGGGTTCAAGAGGTTTACAAATGCGTTTAGTTAAAACTGAAGACCACGTTTAAGGGAAAACTTTGATTTTGGGTTTTTTGTTTTTGTTCACGTTGTTTTTTTCGTAAGATTTGTCTTTTTTAAACTGTTACTTAATACAATTTTATCTTTTATAATCTTTTTTTTTAAATCTATATAATACTTATTAATAACAATTAAAAAAAAAAAATACTGCAGATTGAGTTCTTCTATTGATATGTCTGAGTGTAAACTAGACTTGGAACTTAAAAACGATATTACAATTGAATCGGAAACAGGAAACAATAAAAGATATACCAATAATAAATTATTATAATTTATTTGACAACGTGTACGGTTTAGCGTTAGCCGTTCAGTAAAATTATGTAGATGATTAAAATATTAAGTATCGAACAGTTTTTGCTATGAAAACTATCAATATGCATGTAGAATATATAAGATTTTATGTATGATGGAATATTATTTATAAATTTACGTGGTCGTAGACTTTAGTGATGCTGTGGGACAATTTCTATTCGGGATTTGTGTTTCCCTCGTTTTTAGCTTTACACTGTTTCCCGTATATAGCAGGATAGGCAGAGGGAACCTGGGAATCTAATGTTAAGATACTCGGTCTGACATTCAGATACGTCCGTGTTACATTTTCCGCCGAATTGTTGAGGGGAACTCAATGCCGCGCTTTGTCTCGTTTTCGGAGCAAGGAATTAAAAATATTAATTATTTCATTCCCCTGAGTGGGAATAGAATATACAAACGTCGCCTTTATAGTTGCTCGCTTGTACTTTTAACGGCCTACTTGGAAAGTAATGTTGTTTAGATTGTTTTAATTTTCCTCGTCTGATAAAAATGAAATTGGCGTTAAGTTTCGTCAATTTAAATGCAGTTTCTTAGACATGCAGAAATTGGAGAATGGAGTGTCTTGACACTAAATTCTCTGTATGTCTATTTAGGACAAATTTAAAGTTTAAAAATAAACATACATATATCAATGCGAAAAATTAATAGCCAGTGATTTCTGGCTATCGTGTCATAAAGAATTTATTATACAGTACGGAATCTGATAAAAAAGGGAGAAACACGACACTTAGATCTCTGACAACATACAATATAGTTCAAAAAGATAATATAAACATAGCTAATGAGACTTCAAATCAACACTACCACGATATAACATAGCTAAAAGTATCTGAAAGTTTTTGTAGCGGCCAGTCTTGTTATAAATTTTTATCCCGGCACCACATATTTCCCAAGGCACAATATGAGTGGGTAATTTGGTGTGCTGTACGTGACCTCGCCGGGTATCATCGCCGTAGGCTCCGTGCCGCAAACTACCACTTCTATATCATCAAAGTAGGTACCATAATGTATAGAAATGTCAGTTTGTCTGTCTTTTTGTTCTGAGTTGGGCTTGTTTGATTTTTTTTGAAGCCAGTCAGTGTTTGATTATAAACGCGAGAGGTTGTGGGTTCAAACCCCATGTCGTATCTCTCTCCCGATATCTCTCGTCTCTCGTCTCGAGGATGTGTTTTAATAATAGACTTCCTCTGCCTATCCTATTACATGCGGTTGACACAGAATGAGGCTGAATATTTTTACTTTTTTAAATACATAATAGAGAAATTACATGTCATTATTATATTTAGAAATCAAGACAAAGCAACTTTTATTTTCAGAAAAAACTAATATAAAATTAAATTTAAATTTCAAATGAAAAAACTATTAAAAAGTTTGCGTAAATTTAATTTTACATTTTCTTTTGGTGTTCTTATATTTTTATTCCATCCATTCTACAAGATTCAATGGTCTACAATGATATGTTGGTTATTCCACCCGCGTATACGCTTCCCGCCCTTTGCGCCGATGGCTTCTGTCATCATCATCACTTATTGCACATACTGACCACACCTAGTACTGATTACAATTATTAAAAAGTTTTTTTTGTTTACATTTATCGAGTTTTATGTATTATTCATACTTACATACATACATACATACATATGGTCGTCAACCATAAAAAACAACAGAAATAGATTTTGTAAATATGACGAGGTATTTTTCTCTCTTTCTCAAAGGATGACGCTGATACGTAGTTTGTAATGATACAAAGTAACAAATCTATATTATCAATAAAAACATATTTTGAAGGATTCGAATCCACAATCAAGGCAAGTATTTATAAATTACAAATATTTTTTATTGTAACATAAAGGAGTACTCATCTCTATTTAGTCACGTTTATGTAAAAATTTTATATCATTTGTCATCCACATCAGTCATCCACAATTTACAACACACTAAATAAGTACTCCCGTCTACACGTGAGGACAATATAATTTTACGATTCTTCTATTTTTATTAGTTATCGTAAATATAAATTAGTATTTTGATTTACTATCGACAGTCCCAGTGGTTCAGTGGCATAGAACTGTTTACACTGAAAGATTAAACAAATACTGTAAGTCCAACTGTGGTTGTTGGTAGGATTGATGGATAATATGAGTTGGTAGTTGGATGGTGGAAGTTCAAAAAAGTAATCTATTTACTATTTTCAAAATGAATTTTAAAGTAAAAAAAATACTAATAGCCTTAATAAAAAAATCGCTAATATTTTACTTTTTAAATTGCTATATGTTTTATTAATAAAATAAAATTAAATAAAAAATCAGCTTCACGCTGTATCCCGCACACGGCAGGACAGGCAGAGGGAACCTAGTGTTAAGACACTCCGTTCCCCACTTTCTGCCGAATTCTGGAGGAGGAATAAGCAAAATATTTATATATATACTTTAAAAAAAGTAAGAACATAAGTATAATATTTTATTCTCAATATTTATTATCAAAAAAAAATATAAATAATTTTCTTGCATGCTTAAATTTTAAATTCCTACAAAACACAATGAGATTTCAAAATATCGCATTATTTAGTGCTTTATCATTCCATAATTAAATACCGATACCATCTGTCAGTGTCGCGGCTCAACGTAAACTACTAGTATTCTATCGGGATATGTTTATTTTCCTGAAAGGAGTAAAATGAAAAGTAGACAAGGGTCCGATAAATAAACGAAGGCATTGATATAGCACGGGGATCCCACGGCTTCCACGGCTTCCACGGCTTCCACGGCTGGGGAGCCATCTCTCAAACCACCCTCCGATCCTGAATTATTTCGCAATAACACACTTGTTAGACGTTTTCTCGAGTGATACGTTTTATGATTTACTTCAACTTTTATTGGCTCTTAAAGGAAGTATATGATTTATATCATATAATATGCCGATTCTCGATTATTTTCTACGGGTTCCGTCGTGAGTTATATGGATTTGGCAGTATAAACTTTTGCTCTGTGTGTTATAATTGTATTGTTCTAGTGGAAGAAGGAACAAAGGTACGTGTTGAATAATGGCCGAAGTTGAGAATACACAATAAATGATTGGTGATGTTTGATTCACCTTACAATATAAATATTGATTTTGTGCTGCAATAACTTTTAAAATTGGTTAAAACTATGTAATCGTATTATATTCTTTAATAAATTAGGATTTTATAGACTTTTATGAAACTAAAACACATTTAACTCGTCCACCGTCGCGCGCCATCCAAAATCAATAGCAAACTTCAATAATAAGTCATTGAATGGATGTCTATTTCACGGTTCCGTGTCCCACACACCAAACTCGATGCATATCTGCATGAAACGATCGGAAATTATACGATTCGAACATTAAACCCCGGTACAGTGGTTTATTGACGTCACTTCCGCCGCAATAAAGTCGACTTGTCTCCAAAATGCATAATTTGTACAGCAGTCACGCTCACTACACTACTAAACGGTGTCTTCTGGAACACATTTCACACCGAACTCGCTACCGATGAAATAGATAAACCTTTGTTTTATATCGGCATATTAAATTATTGCCATTTTAATATGCCCATCCAACATGCGAGCTACAACTGGAAAAGCATATGGCGGTGGGCCTTTAAAAAAATTCAAAAGAAATTAATTAGATGAATATACGGCGGCCATTATCCAGTTGATGTTTGACGCTTGATTAATCCCGGCGGTGGACTGACCTATTAGGCGCTATCGGCAGATCTTATCGATTCAAAGGGCCGCCGAGAAATGCCAAGATTCCGAAGATTCTATAGAAAAACAATGACGCAAGGGGTGTCACGTCTTCCGGTGGTTCTATCAAAAAATTTTATTTGAACATTCTTGGCGCTCTCGCATCGGCATTTAATTTATCTATCCTAGCCGTTATAGCTGCCACGGTACGCACTTCCGCTATGTCGATGATTTATAGACGCTTAAAGCATTTGTGGCTTCTCTTGTCCTCTATTGTCCGAAACGCGAAATGGACGAGGAGGATCGCGGGTGAAATATGGCGGGGGTCCGTTCACTTTTGATTTTCATCTTGCCATGTGAACATACGGATTTTTTTATCCGATTATCCCTTTTTGTAGATTATTGTTTGGCCTTTTATTGCGTCCCCTCCGTTCTCTACTATGGAGCGAGACTGCTGAGCTATTATGTGTTGTATGATAAATATAAGTAATATGTCTCAATTTAGATTAATATGGTAAAATAGTGTCGTTTTGACACCTTTTATCTTTTATTATGATATGAGATTAGGAATTATAGGATTTATCAAAAATATAAAAATATTGTATTTGAAACTAATAAAAAAAACAACAATCAACACACACATATATATATATATATATATATATATATATATATATATATATATATATATATATATATATATGTATATATATATATATACATATATATATATATATATATAATAGTACGTATATTTAGTTTTTCTATACAAACATAATGATAAGAGCAAATAAGCATACCATTCACCGGAAATAGATACCGCTTCTAACGACAGGTGTATGAAAATATTTCAGTAATAGTTGAATAAATTTACTTTAAAATAGTTATGCATATTAGTCGTGAAGGAAATGTAAGGGAATGTAACATGGGAGGATGGTAAAGAGCAATTTACTATTATTTTAACTTTGATAGATACTTTATATTGCATTCGATACATTTTTGATATAAATTTAATAACAACCTATAGCAGCTGACGCGTTACTTGAGGACACTTTTGGGGCGTCTATGTTGATGTTATACAAACAATATTGTAGTTAAAATTTATTAAATACAATATCTTTTCAATTTAAGTCTATTTAAGCTAAGATTGAGGCCGTCGTGGCGCGGGGGCGCATGGCTGTGGCTGTAAATGCGACGGTTATGGGTTTGATCGCCACTCGAGGGTCCGAATTATTATTTATTAATATTTTCAAGTCTTCTCTGTGACAACATGGTTGAGTTGAGTTTCGTTGCGTTGAGTTTCGTCATTCAACACGCCTCGAAATATTCGGCGAAAAATAGGAAACGGAGTGTCTTAACACTAGGTCCCCTCAGTCTACCCTGTATGCAGGATGGGTGTGAATCTGATTTAATTTTAAGTCAAGATTTATAACATAATCGTATCACAATAACGATATTTATATATCTATTTTCACTAAAATATTGTTACAAACCACTTTTTTTCATTTTACACGTTTCGTTACTCAAATTAAGTCTTCAAATTTTATATTCAATCGATAGTTTAATCATAAACAGGCATATCGAAGTGATTTCTTCTATATAAATAAATAATCGATTTTCAAGTGCAGACGGCAGCTGACGCATTTCATACAGCGTCACCGCTACAAGCGTTAAATGATGACAAATATGTGGAATTTCCTATTGCATATCGAGGGAAGGACTGGTATTCACTTGAATATAATATAAAATTATTTTCTACTAATATAAAGCCGCAGGACAATGGAGTATGCGACTTCGAATCCAGTTCTATATACATTTTTGTTGTGGTATAGTTTAGAACTGTTTTCTAATATTTTGAGACGATTTCTATAAATTATAGTACGTTATTTGTCGATATTTTTTTTTTTCAAAAATTAACGAATAGGCCTAATTTATATGCTTCTTGAAACAAATAAAAATAACAATTTTACACAGGTTTAAAGTGTACAGCAAAGTTATTTTAACATACGAAGCATTTTATCTTTATCTTTTCAGGTAAGCAAAAAAAAAAGTAGAGGGAGCCGAAACGGAGCGTTAAAATTCCGCTCTCCTCTTTCTGCTAAAATCTAGAGGCATTGAATTGAGTTGATAGTAGAGTGACGAAACCCAAAGCTGAGCTTTACCTCGTTACCAGAGCGAGGGACTGAAAGTATGAAACATTTCATTTCTTCAAGTGAGAATCGAATCCACAACCTCTTGCACTTACAGTCAAACGCTTGTGCCCCTGCACCGCGACTGACCTCAAAAAATTTTATATCTCTGACCTAAAAACCTATTTTGTAGCTATCAATGTCTCATACACTGTTATTAAATTTTCAATTCTCACGTACAAGCTGTCAGCACTACTATGACTCCGTCAACAAATAATAACTCAGCTAAACGCTCACTAACAGTTCCCTGTGAGAAACAAGTGCTTATAATTGTTGAGTCAATAAAAAAACATTCTATATAGTTCCTTAACATCGTTATAGCGTGTGTTTTTTAATATATATACATATATAGGTATGTCCGTTGTATGAAAAGAGAATATTGCTGATTTATAGTTGAAATTATGGTTGTTTTTCTTTTAATTTGTTTTTACGGTAAAACTTAAAATAAATTGAGGTCTAAGGACCTCACCGTAAAAACAAAAAATGGTGGGAATATAGAGAGATTTTTTTATTTTTTTATAACTAATTTAAGCCTATAACTATTTAGTCGGTTGATAAGTATGATTAGTATAGGATATGGTAGTACAAGGTTGCGCGGTGTGGAAGAGTACGCATAACGTTCGGTTCGTTTACATTGTAACGTTTTTTGGTTTTCAATTGTCAGACGTCTATAAAATAATATTACATTATCACTTTGTATACGGAGTTACCCGATCGATCGATTGATATGGAAAATCAAATAGTTATGTATAGGCCCGTCACGCTTTATCCCGCACACAGCGGAAGGCAGAGGGAACCTAGTGTTAATACACTCGGTTCCCCACTTTCCGCCGAATTATGGAGGCATTGCGTGCTGAGTGGTGAAACTCAACGCCGCGCTTCGCCTCGACACCAGTAATCGCTCTGATGTCGAGGCAAAGCGTGGTGTTGAGTTCCGTAACTCAACACGCAATGCCTCCAGAACTCAGGTGAAATTAGTTATTTTTAATTAGTGCGGGATACAGCGTGACGCTAAAAAATATGGATTTCGTTTTACATGACAATAGTTAATTTATTTGCTAAGGAAAAGTATGTCCAGACCAACATCCCAATTTGAGGTTTTAGATTTTTTTTTGTAATGTAAATACTCCTTTTAACACAACATTTAAGTACAGTTAGATAAATGCCAATTACACCACGATACCTTATTTTCAATAGATATTTAGCTTAATGAAAATCTTCTCCGCTCTGTATGGACATAGAGCGACGTTGAGTTCCGTCGCTTGCCACAGGATGTCTCAAATTCAGGCACTAAGTGAAGAACGGAGCATTTTGACACTAGATTTTCTCTTCCAACTACTCTAAAAACTCTTCAATTGTAAACTAATAACTCACATTGCAAGTAGAACGAAGAATGAGCAATCATAACCTCCTTTAAAAGGAATTGGTTAAATTAATAAGCAACCGCAACCTTCGCGTCGGTAACCATGTCTAATTTATTTATTTTATATACCTATATGGTTTTTATTTAATTTATTCGGTGTGAGAGTAAGGTCGATCCTTGTCCCGATACGATGATCTGGCCTTACAGGATGTTCTCGTATTTAATTGGCACGTATGCCTTTGGTTCCCCTTTTATTGCTGATCGAGGCGATGTACTTACTTAGCTAAGAACTTCGGTGTCCAATTTACATTTGTTATTCGGTAAGGCCCAATAATATTCAATTTTAATTGTTTAGTGATTGTTTTTTTTTGTGGTTTTCGGTTTGTGACTGATAAATTTATATTTGCACGAGATTTTTTCCTTTTGTGTTATTTTTGGAGAAATGCAAAATAATTGGATGTTTTATGCATGAAATGCAAGTTAATACTGGGTTACGTTACAAAACAAAAACTAATAATCGAGTGACTTGAACATTCATCTACTTTTGATGAGCCGCAGCTAGAAGTATTATTATAGAATTAGTGCTTCCATAGAGTGTCTATGGAAACACATATTCTATATACAAAATTCTCTTGCTAGAAAAAAATATAACCATTTTAGTCTTATAAAAAATCAACACCATTTCCATTCAATGTTGCCACTTGTTTAATGTTTATCTGACGATTTTTTATTAAAATTACAGGTTATAAAAATTGTAATGTGTAATACCAAGTATTTATTGTAATTTAATGGTATATTTTAAAATTTTAACACAGCTACTTATTCCCTATAAGATTATAAGTGTGATGAATGAATTTGGAAAAAAAAACGTATCCAGAATTTCATACATTACTCTAAGAGTGCTAATCTAGTAGAGTGGTGCAAGAGTGCGCACTTTTGCGTTTGTTTTCTATAAAAAAGAGGAAAAAGTTTTAGAAGACGATTAATATTATTTATCACTGCTAGTTATTTAAGTAACATAAACAATTGTTGTAACCAATTAACAATTGATAAATCAATCAGTTTACAAGATTGTCCTATTATATTTGAATTCAGGTCAATTCTTTCAGATTCATTGCCATCTTGGCATGCTCTAAATTAAAATAATAGTATGATATATAAATTCACGCAAAAATATATTTAATTTGTAGGAAAGATATTTACAGTCTGTGAGGCTAGGTACTAAGCTTTGCATTTGTGTGTTCGTGTGATATACATTGTACGTGTGACGTCACTTGCTTGGTTTAAACCGATATGTACTGTTTTTCGATAAAAACCCTAGATCTTATACTGATTGATAGCAGCGTCGTATGTGTATTTAAATATGAATATTTTATTTTTGCGTTCGATTTATTAAAAGTGAAATATAAAATTGACACTGCCACTTTGCAAGTAGAGAAAAGAAAGAAAAATCGTGGACAATGCTGTTCTTAATGATATAACAAAAAACTTCTTTATTAACTCGAACAACATATCAGACCTACAGACCTAAGAGGATGCCGCGTCCGGAGTGAAAAAATTCATGCAATATTTACTTTGGATTATTTTCAAAAAAAATTTTTTTTTTTAAGTTTAATTTCTGGATCAACTTTTAATATTACTCTACTTACAAATGAAAAATTCAGCCTACTCCAATATTTTTTAAGTCCCACGAACTCTAATACTATTTAAAATTGCCTGCGCAGTTTTGTGCAATTTGACAATGTTCTATCTTTTTTATGCAATCTTTACTCTTCCTTTAGGCCAGTCGTGGCGCAGTGGCACAAAGTGTGACTGTAAAACCGACTGGTTGTGGGTTCGATCCCCACTCGAGGAGATGAAATATTTACTTAAATTTATATTTTCATTGTAAATAAATATTTAATTTCCTCGAGTGCGGAATGAGCCCACAACAGTCACACTTTGTGCCCATGCACCACGACAGGCCTCAACAAATAATAAATAATAATAAAAGTAAATGGTAATGAATAAGCACTAACGTCTGTATGAAGTTTTTTTTCAGCTTTACGCTGTATTCTGCAAGTAACAGGGCAGGAAGAGCCTAGTATTTGAATCCCTCCTCTTCCCATTTTTCGCCGAATTCTGGAGGCGTTGCACGTTGAATAATGGAGCTCTACGCCGCACTTTCTTTCCATATCACGTAGAAGAAAATGGAAATATTACATATTTTATTTTCTCAAGTGGGAATCGAACCCACAACCTGTCGCGTTTTATGTCACGCGCTTGTGTTCCTGCTCTACGACTAGTCTTAAATTAAATATTGATATAAATAATGGAATATATAGATTAAAAATAACAGCAATTTATTTATACAAAAAATAACCGAATGCTTATAACGGAGGCTATAAGTATATAGTGTATTTTGCATGAGGCCAGTCGTGGCGCAGAGGCACAAAGTGTAACTGTAAAATCGTCTGGTTGTGGGCTCGATCCCCACTCGAGAAAATGAAATATTTATTATATATTTCCATTTATTCGTTCTGGTGTGGATGCAAAGCGCGGCGTTGAGTTCCGCTACTCTGCACGCAAAGCCTCCAAAACTCGGCGGAAATTGGGGTACGGAGTGTCCTAACACTAGGTTCCCTTTGCTTGCCCTTCTGTGTGCTGTGCGAGATACAGCGTGAAGTTGATTTTTTTTTATTTAAAATTTTGATTTACCCATGGCCTATGGACGTACGTAGGGTACGGTACCTTAACCAATTTCTAAATTTATTAAATTATCATGTTCTTCATAAGAAACACAATGGCTTGATAATTTAAAATATATGAAATACTTTTTTAATTAACAGATATATACTTTGGAGTGAAGTTTCATATTTAAATTAAATAAAATATTAATCTATTATTTAAGTCTTTTTTGATATTAATATAACGTTTGTTATATTAATAATAAAAAAGACAGACATTTTATTTCATTTACTTTTTTTATTTTATTTTACGTTTGAAATATTTTTTTACGTCCATTTTCATTTATCTAAAAAAAAGTCAATAACAGCTCATAGAGTTATTACGGCAACTCTGAAAATACATTTTATTATATAGAATTTTTTTAACGGAATGGAATTTTTGATAAAAATATACTTTGTGCATTTTTGACACGATAACTGCTAATTTGCCAACATAGAAAACGTGAACTTTATTCGTCTCTACATACTCAATACCTTGAATATTTCACTTCAAAAGATATATTTGCCCTTATCTTAAAAGTAAATTAAAATAAATTATTTCTTAAGGAATTTAAGCTTATGTCGTGGCACAAAGTGGATATTTCAAAATTTTGGACCAGTTTAATGATGGCCAAAGTATGATATGAAGTGACTTGAGCATTGTTGTCTCACTTCTGGTACAAAGTGACCAAAAAACATTTTGACAACGTTAAAGCAAATAAGGGTATGACACGCAAAGCCGACACTGGTTTTAGCTTGTAATTAAATCTCATACAATTTTGCGTAATTAACTTAATTCAGGTTCTAAAGGTGATACGATAATGTTTAGTTTTGTTTATTTTTGCTTAAAAAGTTATAAGTATTTTTTTAATGTTCCTTTTAAATATACTTTTTTTTATAGGAAAATACATTTTATAACTATTTATAACTTTGTACGTTTGTTAGATACATATTATGTATGTACATATATATCAACTATGAAAACAAACTCGATTCATAATCTATTTAATATTTAAAACTCTTCCGTGACTTACCTAGTAGACTTAAAAAGTTGAATATTGGTATGTGAGTAGATAAGAGATGACTTTGAAAGAATTTCTCAAAAATCTATGGAAACAGGAAATATGGAGATTTTCAAATTTATTTTAATTTGTTTTGAAATTAACACGAAACTGTGGTCAACGACTAGTGAGTAATTTTATATATGGCAAGTTAGAAATATAAAATTGTTCCCTTTTATATTTATATATATAGGTTACAAAAAAGGAGAAATTCTTAATGAACAATAACAACATTTAATAGTTTTAATAGACTTGATTGATATTTTAGTACCTACATGTATATGAAATCGAAGCAATTTTTTTGCTTATACCACACTTGGAGGAATGAATTATTATTTATTTATTGTTATTTTCATTCCTTCGCTCTGGCACCAAGAAAGCGCGGCGTTAAGCTTCGCCTTTCAACACGCAATGCCTCGAAAAATTCGGTGAAAAGTGGGAAATGGAGTATCTTAACACTAGGTTCCCTCTGCCTATCCCGATAAACGCGGGATACAGCGTGAAGCTGATTTTGTTTTACCTCATTACTCAGATGCGTCTCAAATTTCGATAACGAAAAGTTATTCTATAAAATCAATTAATTTTACTAATTTTTAAATAAAAAAAGCAATTGCATTTAAAAAATAAATTTGATAAAACACTATTGTGAGCAAAAAATATTAAATCTATTTCTACTTTCTACATATAAGAAAAAAATCTTTTAGCTTAAAATAGTTCAATAAAAATTGAACTATTATATGAACACACAACAACTTCATAATATATCCTTTATAATTTCCAATTCTCGCCCAAAATCTCCCAAGGAGTGGTCGTGTCTTGTGTCTTGACGCTGCAGAGTGCGTACTACCAAGATAGTACAAATAGAGCACTGTCACGCGAGGGCTAATCAACGATCGTTAGTTTATTTATGGAGCTATGATAGCGGGACGGGTTTTTATTGGGTCATAACTCATACTAAATTATGTATAGTATATACTTTTATAATGTTTCATGTAAATTTAATTGAATAATGCCATTCTGTACGGCTGTTTGTTCGATTTTGTATGTTTTTTTTTGTTGTGTGTGTGTGACTACTGCTTTTCTACTTTTGTTTGTTTGTTAAATTAATATGGAAATTAAGGTTTTTGATGATTTGAAATATTTCTGTGGTTTTAGAATAATTTATTTAATGGTACTGCGAAATCTAGTATTGAGGGAATGTTAGTATAATAATGAAGTGTTAAAGTTCTCGGTTAAAATAGTTATTGGTTAAAATTAGACTGATGAGGCAGTATTTAAAATATAAAAATATTTTCATGTAAATTTATTATGGTATATTCACATAAACTGAGGAACGTTAATTATTTCATATATTAACGTTCCTCAGTTTATGTGAATTTACCATGCGTCAATACTTGGTATACAATTAGTACAGGTTTAAATACAGTAGTACTCTCATACTCTTATCCAGCTTCACTCTTCTTCCCTCATAGTAGTAGTAGTAGTATGCAGAGAGAACTAAGTGTAAAGATACTCCGTTCTCATTCTTTTCTCACAACTTTTGAGACAGTGTGCTTAAACCAAACCAAACTCTGCATACCAGAGCGAAGCAATGAAAATAAGTATAATAATTTCCTCCACTGGGTATTCTCCTCCCCTGTTAACAGGGGAGGCCGAGGGAACTTGGGAACCTATAGTTAAGACACTCTCTTCTCTCTATTCTCGATTTATTGCGTGCTGATTGGAGGAACTCAACTCCTCGCTTTGCATCGTTACTACTTACTACAGCGAAGAAATGAAAATACATTTCATTCCCCCCGAATGTAAATCGTATCCACGACCGTCGCATTAAAAAATATTTAAGATGATTTTTTTTCATATCTTTAAGATAAGGAACAAATATATTTTGTAGGGAGGCTTCAGGGAAGCAAAAAATATATTATAAATTAGTTTAATTTACTTTTATTGAACAATTTTATGATAACATTACATATGTATTGACAATATTTCTTTTTAATACATATGTAACGTAATGTGTTTATTTTTATTTATTTTTAAACATAGTTCTTTTAATTTCACACTGTATTCCTCACACTGCAGGGTAGGCGGACGGATCATTGTGTCCAGACACTCCGTTCCCCATTTCCCGCCTAATTCTAGAGACATTGCGCTTTGAATTGCGGAACTCAACGCCAAGCTTTTCATCGACAACAGAGCGAAGAGATATAAATATTAAATATTTTATTTCCTCGAATAAGAACCCACAAACCGTTGCGTTTACATTCACACTAGTGCTCCTGCACTACGATTGGCCTTAATCATAGTTAAGTTAAAATAAATATATTTCGTTCAAATTCTCTAAAATAATAGGTGATCATTAAAAGGCGTTAAGTTTGTATAGGCAAAAGTAAAATACTTGAATAATTTAAGTCCTTATATTCATTTTTAAGTTGTGACAAATGTAACAAAATAAAAGCTATCGGCATATTGGAAACCGCTCTAAGGAATAAAATATTTACGTATAAAAAAAAACTGACGAGTGCGAGTCGGGTTATACTACCGAGGGTTCTGTTCAAAGTTAGAAGTCTCAAGCTTTTACAAAATACAAGATTAGACTTTTCATCTAACAGCATTTGATCTAGCGGCTTTAATACTGAATTCTGTCCCCCTTTTAGACACCACAAATGTATAGTTTTCAGATTTTTTCCTGAACTAGTACTACCATATACAGGTAGTACTAGCAGCCAAATTTTTTAATCCTAGGTCAACCGGAAGTACTCTATAATTAATTTGTAGTATTGAAATACGCGTTTTGTTTTCGATATTAACGGTCATATCTTTTTCTTAAATAAGTGTAGAAATACGATTATTTCAGGAAATCATGAAATCTTAGATCTGAGTATATGATTTCAATTTCAACTCGATATCTCCGAACGTTTTTGAGATGAAGATCGTGTAAGGGTTTCTTTTTTCCTTTAAAGATTTGGAACCTTAAAGACAGGATAGGATAGGTAAAGAAAAAGTAATGTTATTAATAATAGTAATTAAAAATAATCGTATATATATAATTTATTATTATTATAATTGTAAAATATATATTACTAATTAAAAAAAATTGTTGTTAATGTAAGTTTTAATACTTTTATACTTTTGATTTTCTTTCCCTGAAAAGTAATGAATGGGAAGAAGCTACACATTTTTGTACGTTTTGTTACCTAAATTTAATTCAATAATGAAAAGAGGTTGTGGTAGCCATAGCAGATTATTATTACAGTTAAAAAAGTAATAGTAAAATAGTAAAAATCGTCTTATAAATATATAATAAAAAAAATTAATCAAATAAAATTTAAATGCAATTATTATGTCTTGTAAAGTATAATATAATATAGTTTGAATAATGATTTATTACGTATATAAAACACTTACAATACATTATTCAATTAAACTAAACGTAACTATTAAAACATTTATCTAAATTTACTTCTGTATATGAAGTCTCAATATAAATAAATACAAAAAAAATATATAATTCTGTATAATTTAAAATTCTGCATATCCATCTATTCCCAAATTGTAAAAATATAGATAAATTAAAATTGTCATAAGGAAGACTGACAGGTCGATAGACAAATTGATACAGGTGATTAAAGATATTATTTTCGATTATTTTCACGCAATATACTTTGATCGCGACGTCGAGTCCTCTCAACACGCAACGCCTTCCGAATTCGGCAGAAAGTGGGGAACGGAGGTTCCCTCTGCCTACCCTGCTGTGTGCGGGATACAGCGTGAAGCTATAGCTATTATTATATTATTATAATTTTATTGTTATCGAGATATTGACCATTTGATGAATATTTTTCAACGAAAAAATGGTGTTTTTGTATTTTATGATGTACCATTTATTTATGCAACGTAAAAACTGAACATATTTTTATAGGGTTACAGTCTTGAAATTCTGTTGTATGCTAATATACCTTGTAAAAAAATATATTTATAAAAGCAATTTTGTCGAAATGATATACAAAAAACTATTATAGAACAAGATCTTTCTACTTAAATTTAACCTACAAAGCAATCTCAACATGTTTTGATAGCATTCTTTATTTTTACACCTAAAAATATATGTACATTTTCCTATTATTCTTCCATAAACATAAAAACTCATAACATAATCAGGTCCACATGTAAAATCACATTAAATAACCCACAACTATCCGTTTAATGAATTAAAAAGTTAACTCTATTTACATGAAACGATTTCAAATGAAAAAATAACGTCTTAATTATGACGGGATGCTGTACATTCACTGAGAGCTGAGTACTGGATACTTACTTATAGCACAGCATCGTGGTATTCTTGATATCTCGTGAACTAAATGCTGGTTGCTCGTTCCTCCCACTACGGGCCTGGCTACTATTGGCTATCGAAATATGACGCCGCCTCCACTCCTGCGCACGTTTTATTACAACTCCATCGATTCAATAAACAAGTCTTGAAAACCATTGTTCACCATTACGTCCGCCGTAGATTAGAAAAATCATCCCATTAAAAATGGCTCCCTGTATTTAATTAGGTATTTGATATTTCTAAACTGTCGAGGACGACCGGACGACTGCAGGAGGACGGGGGACGGTTGGGTAGAGTTTAAAAGTCGGATCGGTTGTTAGGTGTGAAGGAGGAATGCAAACGTGGCCTAACGCCCGCGCTCAGCAAAAAGTCGCAGTCAAACCGACGACATAGAGTTAAAGGGAATAACAAAAATCACTCATTGTTCTCATAAAATAAATGTGCCTGGACTTGAATGTATTGCTTTTTGTGGAAATATTCCCATACTCTTAATGGTCTGGTGTGGCGCCTTCTAATGTACTTCTTTTTGCGTCGTCGGTAAAAGATACTAGTCTTTTTATTTTGTTTTGGATGTAAATTAAACAGTTTAGTCGGCATTGTTTTCAAAGACGGAAAGGACTATTGGATTCTTTAGTTTACCCTCGGTATTTATTTGATTTTAGTATCAATTCGTGGTCTCGGTCGGTGGCGGTTGAGTTTTAATTGGTAAGGAGGACAATAATTTGGCATTCTTTGTTTGTGTGTGTGTCTCTTAGGATGTTATGTTAAACAAAAAAGTAATTAGAACTGAACTAAATTGATGTTTACTTTTAAAAAACTTTAGCTAATATATGTAGGTATTAAGTATATGAGTTTTTTATTCATTACGGGATTTTTTATTTCATTATTTTTTAGTACTTTTTAGGGTTCCGCACTGTTCTGTGCTAAGATCATTTGTCTCGAGATCGCGTGGAGGTGTCAATCTGAAATTAATGTTGAATATTTAGATCTATAGTTACTAACAACACACCAAAGAAATCGTTTCTATGGCAACGCAATCAAAAGATACGAGCATTTATTGACTTTGCTTCAATTTGTATGAATTCACTGCAAAATTAAAAGATGTAGGGCACTTCCCGTAGACCTTACATCTATGAAATTTGGCACGAAGTGAGAACTTACAATACATATATAGAAAAAAACTAAAAAGTGAGCTTTTATAAGTATTTCATGGAAAAAATCATTACTAACTTACAGATTAATATTTCTAGTTTATTTCAAACAAAATAAGTCCATATGCCCGTAAGTTTTGATATTTTTTAGTTGTATTTAGTAGGTGCCAGTAACCTGGGAACCTAGTGTTAAGTCACTTCGTTCCCATGAAGACAATTTTGTTACCCACTTCCCACTAAATTTTCAAGACATTGCGTGTTGTGTGGCTGAACTCAACGCCGTGATTTACCTGGTTACCAGACCGTGGAAATGGAAATATGAAATATTTCATTCCCCCAAGTGAGAATAGAACCCAACACCATCGGGTTTAATAAAAAAATGTATCGAATACGCAATGATAACAAAAAACCATATTAAAAGAAAATCTCTATCACACCATATAAAACGAAGGACTATGAGGATGGATAATCCTTTACTCAATAATCAGCATCATAGAAAACTACTCCGCACTCCTGCATGCTAAGAGGCTTCACTTTATCTGATGGATGATGATACAGCAGCCTTAAAATTAACTGCAACGAAATTATAATGTAAAATTGCATTTTTGGGATTCCGTAGATAAATAACGGAGCATAATATATGTCTGTCTGTCCGCCCGTATATCATAACATGTTTATTCTGGTATAATCATACTAAAAGTTGATAAATTTAAATTTTTGAGCGTTCTATATGAAATGAACAACAGCAGTTACATAAGCTATATAAGATTATTGTGATTTTTATATATTTAATATTTATATTTTTTTAGTTTTTCAGATTATCTTCTTTATTTGATTGTAAGTTGTCATTTTGTACCAAATTTCATAACTGTAGGTCCCCGGGAATATGGGTGTGGGTTTTGAATGCGTTGGCTTAGAATCTTGATTTCTTAATTTCATCTTAACACCTCCAGGCCTCCTAGCACGGTAGGCAGAGGTAACCTGGGAACCTAATGTTAGAACAATTCGTTCCCATAAAAATTTCCGTTCCCCAATTTCCATCGAATTTTGCAGGCATTGCGTGTCAAGAAGCAGAACTAAACGCCGCGCTTTGCTGCGCGTTACTAGAGAGAATAAATTAAAATATTAAATATTTCATTTTCTCGACCGGAAATCGCACTACTATCTATAGCGTCTACTGTCACGCTACTATACAAATGATGCTAATGTTTTTTTTTATAGTTGTATTAACTACTGCTCTTGTTATTTACAGTATATTAAAAATAGTAAAAAAAACTATTCCAGAAACACATTTGTATAAAATAAAAATTGGAGAGTGGCTGTAGAGGCGACAAATTGTGGGTTCGTTTCCTGCTCGAGGAAAATGGAAAGTCTAATATTTTCTTTTTTTTCGCTCTGGTTATAACAGAAAAGCACGGTGTTTAGTTCCCCCACCCAACACGCAATGCCTCCAAAATTCGACGGAAAGTAGGAAGCATAGAGTAATAACACTAGGCTCTCTCCATCTACCCTGGCACATGCCGGAAAAAAAGAACAAAAATCGACACCAACTACACAAACACTCACGCGACTTTAAATAAAAAAAAATCCCGAATCCCTTATGCATGAGAATTCATTTGCTTGTGATGTGGGAATATAAATAATAAGACGGTCGTGATTCCCGCGGTAATGGAGGCTGGAGGCTGGAGCTAATCAAGATCTTCCTTACCTTTTTATTGGTTAAAGTACCTACATCTCATTTACTGTCATTCGCCTTCCACGTGAACATTTTACGGTTGACTTTGTATAGGAACTTCGATTATTCTGGCTTTGCAATTATTCTACTGTATGTTGAATAGAGTGTGATTTTCTTTTGGGTTTCATTTTTTTACCATTTATTTTTTCTAAAGTAGTTTCTTTTATCTTAATGGAGATTATGATTATATTTTTGTAATAGAGAATAAGGGTTACGTAAATCTCTTTGGGTTTTTTTTTCTAATAAATTCTGTATTATAGATCAATGAGATCTGATAGAACTTTTGTGGTAAACTAAGATATTATTGAAATTAGATATCTGAGCCCATAAACTAATAGATATCAGGTACTATAACTAGATTTTTTTGTTATTATTAACTTTCTCAATAAACTGTCTAGGAACGATATGGTTGGGGCTAAGTGTGGCGAAGCGGCACAAGAGTGTGACTGTATACGCGACCAGTTGTGGGCTCAATTCCCACTTGAAGAATTTTTTTCGTTCTGATAATGGGGAACTCAGTGCTTTAGCACTACGCTCCGCCTACCTTGCTACACGCGGGGAGCTGATGAAAAAAATTGTCAGCCCTTGAGAAAGGAATAAAAAATCACCATGTTATTTTTGGCCGTCGGATATTTTAGTGTAGTTTTTAAATAAATTAAAATAATTAGCTTTACTATACGTTTTTAAACATGAATTCTAACAAATTATTACACCATATGTGTTTGAATTATTCTATATATTTGTCCAAATATTAAATATTAGCTTAGGTACTTTAACTCAAAATAAAATACAGCTTTCCGCTGTATGTATCTGTATTCACACAGCAAGGTAGGCAGAGTGAAACTAGTGTTAAGACACTGCGTTCCCCACTTTCCGCCGAATTTCTCGAGACATTGACTGAAGAGTGGCAATACTCGACGTCGGGTGTTTGCCTGTGTGCCAGAGCGAATAAATTAAAATATTAATAAATAATAACTTACTGCAACCTCGAGTACTACTACTCGAGTGGGTATCGAACCTATGGGCTATCGCATTGTAATTTTTAATATTTATTATATATGAAATTTGGTATATATACTTCTCAAAATATGATTGTTGTTGTGCATAGAGTTATAGTGAACTAAAACTTTATGGGCAACAACATTCTTAGCTACTTAATTCAGTATCTCCATACATTGTATGTTTACAAATGTTTTGAATAATATTTTAAATTTCCTGTGCAATATTGCTACAACACTCTTCCCTTCGAAAAAAATGTATAGAACAGAACGAAAAAAAAATTACCAAAATAAAATATATAAAATATTATGGAAATATTAATAAATAATGATTAATTCCCCGTGTGGGAAGAATTGAACCCACACCCTTGTGCCGATGTGTAACGACGACCTCAAAATAATACTAATTAATAAAAAAGTCAGGCATTATAATCAAAAATTTAAATCTCGTTTCATTCATAGGCCACACGCACTACCGCCTTATCTTCGGTAGATGAGTTTATCTGTAGAGACGGTTTGTGGGGAGCAGACATACTGGGACGACTTTAGATTATTTTGGACCCGTTTTTAGTATAATATTATTCATTATTTCTTTTTAATTAACAGCTTCACGCTGTATCCCGCACACGGCAGGGTAGGCAGAGAGAACCTAGTGTTAAGACACACCGTTTCTCACTAATTCCGCCGAATTGTGGAGGCATTGCGTGTTGAGTGACGCAACTCATCGCTGTACTTTGCCTCGACATCTGAAGAAATGGCAATAAAATTTTAAATAAATATTTCATTTCCTCAAGTCGGGATCGAACCCACAACCGCTCGCGTTTAGAGTCACACTTTGTGCCCCTGCGCCACGACTGGCCTCTTTTGCATAGTTAATTATCGAATATATATTTTCCATATTGTTACATTTGTGATTGATTTCAGTTGGAATGGCTATTTATTTATCTAAACAGCATCTATTAAACAAACTTTGTGTTACGATCTAGTTCAACTCTTGCACGATTAATTATAGAAGTTAAATATTTTTATTTAAAATAACCAAATTATGTGATAATTTAATATTCATGTAAACTTGTTTATTATCCAATAAGAAAATCTTTTAAATTTGTTATTTATACATTATAGCCAATTTATAAAAAAAATGTTAAATAAATTGTAGTTTATGTGTAGATGCTATATTTCTATACAGTTTTATCTAAATCGGTTCAGTAATTTTTGTGTGGAAGTGCAACAAACATCCATCCTTACAGCCTTTCACACTTATAATATTAGGATATGATATATCAACTAGCGACCTTCTCGGCTTCTACTCGATTATAAATTTAAATTATCGAATTGCACTTACAGTTAATTTCGGTGTTAAAGTCAAGTTAAGAAGCATTCTCGAATACAAGGAAATACAACCTATGTATGTTGATATCATATCATATCTAAATAAATAAATTAAATAAATTAAATTAAATTAGCTTCACGCTATATCCCGCACACAGCAGGGTAGGCAGAGGGAACCTAGTGTTAAGACACTCTGTTCCCCACTTTCTGCCGAATTTTGGAGGCATTGCGTGTTGAGTGGCAGAACTCAACGCAGCGCTTTGCCTCGACACCAGAGCGAAGAAATGAAAAATAAATTTAAGTAAATATTTCATCTCTTCGAGTGGGGATCGAACCCACAACCAGTCGGTTTTACAGTCACACTTTGTACCACTGCGCCACGACTGGCCTCAATATCATATCATATCTGTTTAGTGATTTTTGTATAATATATAATTATTTTTGGTTTATATGTTTTATAAAATTAGTTCCTTTTTATCGATCTTTACTTTTACACGTACGTAACTTGACAACTTATATTTTGTTGTATTTTTCATAAGTTTAAAATAAATAATAAACCGGTTTGATTAGTATTAAAGGAATTTACTTCAGGTTTAAAGATAAGAAAAAATGATTTTGATAAGGCTTTATTCATGTCCAGATAGGGATATGATCAAACTTTGGGCACTTTTGTTTTGGAAACCTAATTTTAAGAAAAATATTTGTTTTAACATAATACCACATATCTCTTTTACTTATATTGCTGATAGTCTTCAAAATGTATAATTATAAAAAAAATACTCCCGAAATCGCTTGTGATTTTTGGTACAATGTCGTGGGTTCGATTTTAATTAAGGGGAAAAAAATATATTCTTGCTATAGTAATACAAAGCTCGTTCAGGTCCGCCACCCTACATGTAATATCTCAAATTCAGATTAGGTTTACTTTAATTTCTTAATTTTCTGAGAGGTAAAAAAATAAGTTTAAATTCATTTAAACGTCCTATAGTGACAAAGCCCACTTCAAAAGCTTTTGCAGTTTGTTACATGCTTAATTAAAATATAAAACAAAAAAATGTTTTATTCACAAGCAAATGTGTTGATAAAAAAAAGTTATATTTTTAGTACTGAATGGACTATTCATGAACTGGTCAGTGACTAAATACATTCGGGCTATAAAGTATGGTAATTGAGAACTATTTGTGTATTGGTGGTCAGTGGATTCGATCCCCACTCAGAGGAATTAAAATTGTGTTTTTATGATAAGATGCTGTGGTGAGTTCTATAATTTCTTTAATTTAAGGCAGAAAGTCGAGAACGAAATATACTACTGTAATGCATTTGGTACTAGGTTCTATTATGTAGAAGCACTTAAGTAAGGATAAGTAAAAATAAAATTAAAAATCTATTTTATACACGCTAACGTGACTCTTTAAATTAAAACTAAATTGTAGCAATATTGTTATCAGATAAGTTATAGCATAATTTGGAGAAATCAAGTGCTTAAAAAAACAATAATTTGAGGCCGTCGTGGCGCACGGTCACAAGGTGTGACAGTAGCGCGATGGTTGTGGGTCCAATTCCCATTCGGGGTAATGTGATATTATTTACTAATGTTTTCATTTCTTCGCTCTGGCACCAAGGCAAAACCGGCGTTGGGTTCCTCCATTTTTCACGCAACGCCTCGAAAAATTAGGCGGAAAGTGGGTAACAGAACATTTTAATAGTACATTCTTTGCCTACCCTGCTATGTGCGGGATACAGCGTGAAGAAGTTTTTTTTTTAATGCTCAAGATAGCACAAGTTTTCAGTGGGTAGCCACAGCTATAATAGATATTTGGGTTCTGGCGTGGCATTTTTTGTTTATTACCCTTTCAGCAATTTAATACTCGAGTCACGGCTCGCGTGCTCAGTGAAAGTTAGTCAGTATTTCGACTTGTTACCCTGATTTCATTTAGTATTTTTGTTTTGTTTAAGTTTTCATGCGAATCGTTATTGTGATTTATGCGAACGAGCGGACCCCACTTTGTTCTTTGTGTCTATCTGATGGACGTTTCTTATGAGCGTAAGCTATAAAGTGTGACAATTTATTAAACTTCGTTTGAATTTAATTTTTTTGTATTGAAATTCTTAATTTAATTCAATTTTTTATGTTCAATTTTCGTGTTTAATTTGGATTTCGATTGTATTTCTTTCTCTTTAAAATTATTGTACATTTTGATTTACAGATCTATTGTATTATGTAAATATTATTACCATTCTGGGATCGTTAATTCCTACTTGGGGAAATAATTTCCACTTACCCTCTTTCATGTAGACAATAGGGCGATGAAGTGCGGCGCTGAGCTCCACCACGGAACCACGCCACGAGTAGGTTCCTACAGTAATATTAAGTTTTCACTACCTAGCCTATATTCGAGATAAAGCTTTTTAAATATTGTATACCGATGATGAACAAACATTATTCGTTGTGTTTCTATTGAACCCTTCTCCCTTGCACAATTTAACTGTACGATGGTTCAACTAATATTTTAATTTTGCGACCAATATTAAAAAACACTTACAAACAAATTATTACTTCTTATTTATTATAAATGAAAACTTATGCTTCCTTTAACTTACAAAAAAAAAGAAATTGGGCACCGATTTCTTTTTTTTTCTTGTATTCACTATTGTCATTTTCAATTCCGATAATTGATTTTATTATTTCCTACTCAGTCCGCTATTCCACCAGCTCCACCGCACTGTCACCGAACGCCTGATGAAAGTACATAAAACATTTTATAGTTAGTCACTTACCCTATATATGTACCTATAGATCGTTCAGTCTAAAACGCGTAATCTAAGCGATCTGCCGAAATTCTCCCACATAAACGGTCGGCTATTATAACGTCGAACATTCTTGCCGAAAGTGGTTATAAAGTTTCTTGCATTCGCCATTTTATTACGCTGCCAACTTCCACTGTAATGCGGGGAAAAAATTTTAACAAAAAACAGGCGCCACCACCGAAAATCTCGAGGCGTACGGTGGACGAGAGGTTCCTTCTGATCCATCGTGCATCCTATTGTGGATATAAGCCAAAAGTGATAAAGTTTACTTTCGGCTGTCCCGTTCAGACTGATGGCAGCCATTGATTCTTAATTCAGCAGTCAGATGCTTATATTATCGTGTAGCGTATTTTTTACGTTTACCTTTTGTAGATTTGGTTTTGTGTTAAAATACACACCTAAGTATCATTAGCTATAAACACAGTTCTTTGTGTCTTCCAATGGAAGAAATAAGGGCAATAAAGTCGAGTGAGGTACTGAACGGATATCGGGATAGTGTGGAATAGGCTTGGGTCGGGTTCTATTATTGTGAAAAATAATAACATTTATATTTATATTATAATAAAAAAAAATCCGAAATTTTAGTTTGTGTTTTTTAAATGTTAGCTTAAATCAAATAGTGACATATTGATATATCAGTTTATTACGATTAAAATGAATATTTTTCGTACTAATTCACTATCAATAAATAAAATCCTCGAATTCATGAAAAAATAAACTCCAATATTTTTTGCTAAAGGCCGAGTCAGTGTGATAAAATCCCTACAAAAAAGAAATAACAAAAAGCCGTTTCTATACATTGGTATCTACAAAGCGGCTGCGCCTACGCATCCCTCTCCACTCCGGCGCCTTATTATGTTACCTTTGTTTTCAAATTTAATTGGCCCTCTCAGATAAGTTATCTTGATAATAAACGACGACCAATAAACCGGGATTCGGGTACAAGCGACTGTTAGAGATAAGACAGAATGACGTTTAGTAGTAGCGTACTTTCCTAGATAGTGGATTTAATTCATAGTTGTCTGCCTCCTCCGTTTGCTCTACAGTGTATATTTTATTAGTTAATATGAAAAATGCGAGAAAATGTAGATATGAAAAAAAAAAACTAAAATTTATGGCAACGTAGAAACGGTTGCATAATAACTGAATTTAACACGTTTCGCATCTAAATATATTGTCTACTTTGGAAGTTAATTATAATATAATGCATTATATATGTTATTCTCAATTTTCCAACATCCAAGATCTCCCTCTTCAAGAAGCCTCACTTGAACAGGAAGCGGAGAAAGCAGTGTCAATTCACTAAGATCTCCCTGCATCTCCTATTATGCATGCATAATGCAAGCATGAAACTTAATAAACAGTTCTAATTGTCAAATTATTTTTGTAGAATACTCCACATACGGTAATTTTTAAAACAATTATAGATTATTATATAGCATAAAATTTATGAACAGTAATATTAAGATAATATTTGAAGCAATTTACTATCTAAAGATTTTATGAATCGTGACGTCAATTTCACTACTCACGTATCTTATCTTACTGCTTTATCTTTGAAAAGCAAACTTTCGAAGTTTTACATCATTCTTCTCTTCCATTGTTTTTTTTATATAGACCAGAAGAAATTGAAGGATTTATCAACACTCACAAGAAGATATTACTTTTATTGGTGCAAAAATAAATTTAAAATGTTTAATTTATTATAAATTATTACAAAATAATTTATGCCTTCTGTGGATTTTTTATTCCACACAACATTACCTCGTAATCTCCTAAATATATAGTAATTCGCTCGTTGTTAAATCGTCTAAGACATTCTAAGAATTCACTTAACTAAACGATAATAAAAAATAAAATTAAACAGAATTTTCTGTAATTTGCATGTGTTAATGTTAATTGGAATATGTATGTATGAAATAGTACTTAATATACTGGACTAGTTTTTAACAGCGGCTTCGTCCTATATGGTCGAGTGAAAATGATTAAGAGTGTTATATGAGACATGACACGGGTCATGTAAGTAACTGCCCGAAATAACCAACCGTAGGTACAGTGGAATTACATTGTAATACAACCTATATCTTTCTTTTATAAATGAACTACAAAATATAATACAAAAGAAATTCCCGTACTTTTCTAGGATTAGCACTTCTTCATTCAAACAAACTGTTCAGAATTACAATAAAAGGATAGATACAGATATATGTATATATATAAGAAAACTATTATTATATGGATAAGGCCATTTTCGGCCCAAGGTCGTGACGCATTGGCACAAAGTGTGACTATAAACGCGACAGGTTGTAGGTTCGATTCCCACTGGAAAGGAAAGGAAATGAAATATTAATTATTTTAATTTCTTTACTCCGGTATCGAGGCAAAGCGCGGCGTTGAGTTTCGCCACTCAACACGAAGTGCCTGCAGAATTCTGCGCAAAATGTGAAACAGGATGTCTCAACACGGTTTCCTATGTCTTCACTGCTGTGTGCGGGATACAGTGTGACGCTAAAATAATATGCATTTCGTTTAACATGACAATACATAATTTATTTACCAATCGAAAATATTTTCAGACCGACATCCTTAATTTAAAATCAGATCAAAAGTCGTCCTTGTACGGCTTCATTATTAATGTTCAATTGTTATCAGACACAATTACATTGACCTTGTACATGAAAACACTTTGAAGTTCAAAGTTTGAACCTTTGGCGAGTTTTACTTGTTCAATTTGTTGTTTGTTATAAATGTTTGGTAAAATTATATATATATACAATATAATGTCAAACCTAAAAAAGCCTCCCATGTTCTCCTTAGAAAGGAAGAAAGCAATATTCGAGAAAGTTTTTAGTCATTTTATGTTTATTGATGATATTCATCGGTTTTGACGTTTTATCCGACTTGAAAAAAAAAATTATTTACAATCCTTTCATACAAGTCCGGATGTACCACCTAGCTAAAAAACTATATCACATGCTTAACTACCATCTATAAGCTCCTTATATCTATTTTGAGTTAAAAAATTACCGAAAATATTTTTCGAAACAAATATTTAGGCACCGACTCAGAATGGATGTAAGTCTGATGGCCTTGGTACAAAGGAACTTCTTCTCATTGATACAGCTATAAGCCAACAAGGATGACGGAACAGGAAAATCGCACTACTGCTTGCATAGATTATAAAAACACAGCCATATACCTGGTTTTTAAGGGTCTTGGAGTTATATAAGATTGATATGACTTTAAGATCATTCCTGGAGACTTGTTTGGGACAATGGGTCACCATCTTTTGTCATCTAAGGAAGTGTGATATTTTTGCAGCGTCTGAACTGATAGGATAAAGAGGAGTATATTTCAGGGTGCCAGTCTAAGTCCTGTATGGTTTTGTCTTGTTCTACATCCTTTTAGCACTTTCGTCTTGAATGTTAAAACCTACAGAACCACGAGGTATTAGAGAACATTTTCTACAGATTTCCATGGATAGGCAGGCATAAGGATATGGTAACAGTTGACAAAAATCTTAGAGTTCGGGGATATTTTTGGGAAACTGAACGATTTGTTTGAGCAATTATGGACGAAGTCATCAAGACACGGAACTACCAGATACGTATTATGAAAGACGACACTATCGATTGATCGACCTGGGGAGTCCCTCAGGAATATTATCTCTGGTTGTTCTTGCCTTCATTAGCTGGCTAACAGTATTTGCATGGACACAATCAAGTAGCCAAGATAAAACACCAGAACTTGCTCTTTTATATGGTCTTGAGAAATTGGAGGTCTACTGGGATCGGTCTATTATTACTAACAGGTATATTATTGCTAATAGACCTGATATAGTTCTTATAGACCGAGTGGAGTGCAGTGATTGTTGACTATCCCACATTATGACAATTTCGTAAAGGCTGAAAAGGAAAAAATATCTAAATATCCGGAATTAGCTGTTGGATCAAAAACCGCAGCAGTTTTACTTGAGACGGCGCGTATAGTGAGAAGGTTCCTTTCCCTAGCCCTAGCCACCGATGGTTTGGACCCTTGTGCCACCCTCGGTATAGTGTTTTTTTTGTATTTATTTTCTTCAGTAGCGATCAAAAGATACATAAGGATTTCCTCGCTAAATACTAAATATTTTACTTTATTGACATTTACATTCGCACGCTTGTGCCCCCTGCCACAACTGGCCTGGTGTTATAATTAAAAATATTAATTATTTATGTACAAACTTTGTAACTTTGTAATCCACTATGACAGTAAATTAAAAAAAAATATCAAAATACACAGACCTTGTCGAGTTAATTTAATTTAATGTATTTAAATGCAGCGACTTCATTATTGACAAACCCAATGTTAAGTCTATGTAAATAACTTCACTAAAAATTAACTGTTATCCCGACTCCTGATGTAATTAGATTGGGTATTATAAGAGATGTTTCTGTTGCTTTCTCGTGAGTTGAGCTTAGTTAAGTCACTATTGAATAAGATTTACGTTTTTATTTAAATGTGATTAATCACCATTGACTAATAATATCTGAATTTGGACAAATGTAGAAAGCAAGGCAATAGAAATAAAAGAATGGGAAACTACTTGGGTCTAAGAAAAGATCTTACTTAGTCGATGGCTGTTGAGTAAGAAGATAGTGCTATCCTCATCTAGTAATTCTCTCCTTATTCCCCTAAGTCCACCAGCTCATGCACGGTAAACAGACTCATCGCTCCTCGTATTTTTTCATCGAGCTAAGGTCAATTATCCCTTAGTTTTCTAGCCCAGTACTGGTCTTGAGTGACATTCATTACATTTTTGTGTTGGATTTTCGTTGGGTTTTTTTTTTTAATTCAAATCTTACTATCCTTTAATAATAGACTTACTTCTTTTTCTGAAATTTATCTCTCTTTCTTATTGTTTGTCAGTCACCTAAACCGTTATTCGTACGTATCGTTCTGTTATCACAAATTGTGGACTAACTAAAGCATCATACTACCTATAGTTCGAGATTATTTTTCGCATAATACCCTCATCTTTACAAATACGTTATAGGAAACTTTTATTGGTTCAGCTTTCTGAATATCAAAATACTAAATTATTCTATACTTTAAACGTTCCCTTGAATCCTGTACCTGTGGTTACTTACATGCGATGATTCTGCTTTGTTCGGAGCAGTCTTGCTTACACTTTTACAAGATTCACCGACTCATTAAGCCGACTAGTAGCACTAAAGGAAAAACCTGTTTTACAGTTAATTAAAAACATCAATACACGCCTGTATACTTGTGCATCTGACAAATATCAGAGCTAGGGAACACATACTGTTTGTATGTGGCCTCAATGAAGAATGAACGGCCTCTACATTCTTTTTACCTGTCTAACTATAATTTATAATAATATATCATAATAAAAGTCCTCCGATCTTTTAATGTCCAGTCTTTGCTTATGCTTCCTTTATGTAAATTTCTACGTAAATATATAAGTTATCACTAAATTAAGAAACATCATCACATCTCACATCACATCAAACATCAATCAATACTTTTGTAAAATATTATTTATTACTAACCTACGACTTTAGGTGTAGTTACTGTAAACAAACAAAGAATATGTGTTTCCACAAGTGAGATTGACTATCGGCTTTGCGCTCACTTGGCACGCTCGATATACTATCAAAGAACTGAACTTAGGTATAGTTCAGTTGAATGTACATATTTTATATTTATATTTGTTTACTCTGTGCTTACCGCGTTTAGCTTGAGAAATTGGAACAACAACAATAAAAACTATTTTTTTTTTTAAGTTTAAGAAATATCTAGAAATAATTTTCTTTTTATTTTAGCTTTACGTTGTATGTTACATAGCGCAGAGTAGATCACCATACTAAGGTATGGTATATACATACCATAGGTAGATATGGGAACCTAGTGCTAAAGCACTCTGATTCCATTAAGCCATTTTCGTTCGCCACTTTCAGCCGAAATCTGCAGATTTTATGTGTTGAGTGTCGGAACTCAACACCGCGTTTTGCCTCGTTAATAAGAATTGAAAATATTAAACATTTCAATCCCTAGACTGGGATCGAATATACAGTCGCACGTTCGTGTCACTGTGCTACGACTGTCCTCAAGTTATATATCACATTGTTTATAAAATTTACAGTTTGGTTAATTTCGTATATAAGTTTGACTAACTAAATTTATATAGTCACAGTAAGTTCTTCTCTAAAGAAGATTTTTCTTATGATTCAGTTCTTCTCTAAGGAAGACCTCACTAAGACACGATAATTTCATATAAATTATAGGCATAATACATTTAATTAATTAAGCCAGTCGTGGCGTAGGGAAACAAAATATTACTTTAAACGCGAAAAATTGTGGCTTCGATTCCCACTCGAGGAAATGTGAAAACTATTAAATATTTTCATTTGTTCGCTCTGGTGTCAAAGTAAAGTGTAGCGTTGAGTTCCGCCATTTCGATAATGGGGATCGGAGTGTCTTAGCACTATACAAAACAAAAAAATAAACCCGCATTCAATTTAACTAACGTTATAACCACTTTGGATTTTGTTCCGTAGATAAGTGCTGATGACCGTCGGTGTCCCGCTAACTATTGTTATTACACGAACAACATAAAATTATACCGCGCTAAGTATGTATATACCGTTGGATTAATAGCGATGCGAAATATTCATAATTTCTGTTGTTGGCAATTTAAATGAGGCATTTTGTTAGTTTTATGTCGAGCTGCCATACTTTTGAGTGTATTAGGATATGTGATTTTTTTTGTAGATTTTTTTATTTTTTTTAATGTTAACTAACAATTCTTGTTACTCTAGAGTAACAAATATTATGGAGCCGTCGTGGCGCAGTGGTACAAGCGGTCTGGTAACAAGGCAAAGCACGGCGTTGAGTTCTACCTCTCGCAATGCCTCGAAAATTCTAAACTATTATTATCAATAAAATACTTATATATACATACTAGTACGTATATTTGTAGCTCCGTCATCCCCCGTAGCGTTTGGCGCTCTGTTCTCTCTGACCACCCCGCTAGGGATAAAGCGGGAAGTTAAGTTAAGTTACATACGTACATCCTTATAAGATCAAAGATTATGATTTTCAGTTTTACTCATTTAATTACATATCCAACATCCTCCCAAGTTACGCAAAGTGCGTATTTTAACTGAAAACATAAACTAAACTAAAATATGCTATTTTGTATAAAACCATATCTTAAAACTAAAAAAAATATATAAATAAATATTATTTTAATTAATATAATATACTATATTATTATTAAATGAATAATTTAAATAATACAGAACATTAAATGAGCAAATAACGTTGAAATGATGTAGATTGTCATTAATTCGGCGTGGTGTCCCTACTTTAGGTCAGTCCGCTGACCCTTCCTGGCTTATAATAACTTAATGTTGCCCAGACAAAACATTGTTTGCACATTATAACAGCAAAAGTGATAAACTTTTGAATATTTAGGATACTGACATCGATTGAATAAGGTCAACTGGGTAAATGTTTTAAACGTTCATGAATATTTTGTGATTGTGGTTTTAGTGAGGGCAAAATATGTATACGATTTTTCATGTCGTTATTTTTATTTGTGTTGTTGATAATGACACCTATAAGAAATTAATATTTTTTTATTTCCCTTCAAGTTTTGTAGGAGCTCTCAAAATATTATAGAATTTATAGAATTTTCTAAATAAATAAATAATATACTTCGTAAATGATCTAGCCTTCATAAAATAGCAGAAGTTATTTTTTTTTATTTTTTTTTTGATATTATAGATTTCTTATATCTTATTGTCAATTCTAATATTTATCTTTTATTTCTAAGAAATGAAATAATGAATATGTCTCTGGTGATATAATAACGCTTTTCCTCTAAAATTATTTAAAAGATCTACTGTAAAAATATAAATAAAATTTACTAGGATATAACAAAGGTAGCAAATTTGAAAGCAGGAAATTATATTTTTGTAGATTTTTTGCGACTTTTGAAAATATGGAAATATTTTTACTTCGCTTGCGTTTACGTGCTTATTTTTATTACTTACATACAAAAATCTTATTTGATTATTTAACAACAGTTGTTGTATTTAAAAATTAAACCTCCAGTTCATAAAACTCGTTCATACATACCCAATTCCTCTTCAATTTACATATAATATTTAATATCCGGTGTCGAACAAAGCGCAGTGTTAAAAACTGTGAAAATACAAATAATACATGCATACTTCAGTATCAAATGTTATTATTGTTACTGGTAATATTATTATATTATTATCATTGACATTGTCAGACCATAGTAGGCCATCTTATCAGATGGTCTCTATCTTAACATAGAATTGACTTCGTTTGAAAACCTAGCTTAGTTAACTCCGTCTGATTTTTATCAAAATGACTTTATCAGTTTCTTATGATGAAAAAAAGTTATTTTCTTATTTTACAATCACATTCAATTAATCAAATCAAATTCACGCTGTGTTCCGAGGGAGTGTTGAGACACTCCGTTCCCGACTTTCCACTGAGTTCTACAGTATCGAGTTGCGGAACCCAACTCCGCGCTTTGCTTCGACACGAGAGCCAAGAAATAAAAATATAAATGTAAATAAATATTTTATTTCCTCGAGCGGGGATCGAACCCACAACCAGTCGATTTTACACAAATATTCTAATTTTACATGTAAATGTAAATATCGTCAATGCCAACACCGATACGCAGTTACGTAGAGTTTCAGTGGTTAAGTTAATTCAGAGCGTGGCCCGTGTCAACTATGTGCATACCTACCTACCTGATACCTGATACCTTATACCTATATAGTGTCGTAGGCGTTGTACAACCCATCTACATACACTAGTTTCATCCGAAGCAAATTGTCGGCTAAATAATCATTTCGACGCGATTCGAACATTTAAACGATCCGAGAGCATAAGGTGCCAGCCATTTATTCCTGACCCCTGTTTCGCATAAAATAAAATGGAGAGATGGTTCAATTTATTTGTTTCACACAATATCTGCTAATTCGGGTTCAATATATACGTGATGGTTATGTGTTCGATTCTCAATTTATAATATATTCAAGAAGGGTAGAAACTAGAAGTTTTTTGATTTTTGGGCTAATTATGGAATAAAAAATATTTTAGAGAAATATTTTTTTATGAATTAAGAAACAGTAAAATAAATAATAATAATAATAATATAATATCATGCAATACAGTTATTTTTACGTTTTTAAATATTATTATTTTTAGGCTTTTAAATACAAGTAATATTTTTTTTCTCTCCTCTATAGATGTAACAGGTTTTCGTGACGCAATATTAATCTATATAGACGGTTCGACCTGAAATACATTAGTAAATTACACCCTTGAGAAGTCGCAGCGGGACTCCAGCATTTCATTTTATTAGAACAGCTTTATACCTATAAAGTAAATATAAATACTCAGAGTACCCTTTACAGCAAACTATTTTAAAGTGATTAAATTGGTGGCCTAATAGTTCTATATTGTAAGAAAAATGGAAGCAAATTAGACCAAATGAGTGTTGTGTGTATGTATTTTTTTGGTTTTGGTTTTAAATAATCGTGGTTGTATGCTAAAAACATGAATAAAGACCCAATTTTTTGGATTTTTTAAAATTATTATACATATAAAATATTTTTAAGAAGTTTTTCATATATTTACCTTATTTTATTACCTTTAGTTTTTCGAAAGAAATGAAGAATGGACGGAATAAGACTAGTGTTAATGGTAAGAAATTAGGACAAGTGAATGAATTGGTATATTTGGGAAATATGTTCAGTAGAGATGGAAGATACGAGATGGTTGTTGAAAGGCATATTGCTGCCGGTAATAGGGACTACCGTTAACGGCGCCTTAGCTGCATTGATTTGACGATGAAGCGTCAGCACAGTTGCAACCGAGTCGGTACACAACACAATGCAGTGTTGGTACCGACGCGGTTATACCGCAGCGAAACGTTGGCATTACAGAAGAAAAATGAAAGAAAGATGAATGCTACGGAGATGCGATCTCTTCGTAGAATATATGGAGTCAGCTTAGCTGATTGAATCCGCAATGATGAGATACACAGAATATCAGATATTAGCGAGAATGTCACGTGTAGAGACCGTAGCGTTTGGCGCCTCGTTCTCTTCGACTACCCCGCTAGGGATAGAGCGTGAAGCTAAGTTAAGTTAAGTTTCCTATAGCTTTGGTGTGGAATATAGAGTCGATCAGGCTCGTTAGGAGTAAAAGCCAGACGATTAGAAATAGCTCTATCGATTCTAATAACTATTTCATTTCGTTAGCAGTTCCATAAGTAAAATAGCTGGCCATAAATTAATTATAACTATACTTTATCTCATAGATTCCTTTTATATGAATTTTATTTTAGTTAGGTCAGTTGTGGAGCAGGGGCACAAGTGTGTGACTTTAAGCGCGACTGGTTGTGGGTTCGATTTCACTCAAGGAAATGGAATATTTGTTTAAATTTTATATTTTCATTGCTTCGCTCTGATGTAAAGCGCTATATAAATACAAGTACTATGCACAATTTATGTACGCCAAAACGCCGATTGGCTTTGTATAGAGTCCAGGTTCGGCCCCATGTAGAGTATAGTTCTCATCTCTGGGCTTTTGCACCCTAGTGTCAGCTTGACCCATTTTATCGCATACAACGTAGAGTCGTTCGAATCGTTGATCTGTGCAGGGCTGCATACTTTGACTTTGCGTAGAGACGTCTCGATGGGGAGAGTACTAAAGAACTGTTAAACCTGTTACCCGCCGCCGAATTTTCTAACCGCACAGTACGTCACAAACTCAAGTATCATCTACACCATCTGGATACGTGGATACATCCGCACAGTAGTGGAGTGTGTACTACTGTTTAATTTCATAGGAACTTCCTTCTACGCGCCACTCAATTGTGGCAGTGTTTCCAGGTCAATACGAACTGAGTACCTTCAAAAAGCGCATCTATCTCCACTCTCTTAAAGGCCGGCAACGCACCTGTAGCTCCCGTCGTGGAAAACGCACGATTTATACGTTACTTAATTCTGTTTTTTCCATGTGTTAATAACATTTTAAAAATGTTGTAATAACTCTTACACAATCATTTATAAATCAAAATTTACCCTATTAGGCTCTACTCTCAACAAGTTTACCAGTGATCTAATTAAAACAATGAAAAAACCTCAAAACCCCAAATTACAAAACGTAAAAACATTAAAAAAAACACACACACACAATATTTCTATACAGTTTAAAAACATCGAAACCAGCGCAATGGAGTGCTACGTAAAGAGAAATCACTTTAATACCTACGAAAGTGGTATCGACAGAGCAAAACAAGTAGACAGACGGGGATCGTTTAATCAGTCTGTGTAGCAGACACGAGGGGAGTACCTTCTACTAAATGACCATCCCTCTGTTAACCCGAGCCACCGTATCCACAAACAGTATAGTCGGTAAGTACCGCAAATGATCGAGCCTTGGAAGGGATAGATGTGGCTGGCGGTTTCGGTTTTTTGTTTGTATGATCAGTTCTGGTCTTCTTCGTATTATTGTTTATAACGTTCATATTGAATTTTGTTAGTATCCAGCCACGTTGTTTGTATTTTGCTGTCAGTTTTGTCAGTATGTAGTTATATTTCGTGAAGCAGTGATAACACTTGTTTGTGTGTTATTTAACATCTCTAATAACAGTAATTTAATGTATCATCGTAATTTACATTTTTTTATTGTTTTCTTTTAGTATTTAGCACTATGAGAATATAAGAATTAAATACCCATCATCGTATAAACTTGTAATTAACTTCTCAAAAGCTTATTACTTGATAGCAAAAACCAACTTTTAAATACTAAATATTAGCAGTATGTATTAGTACGTACGTGTCTCCAAAATCCTAAATTATATAATGTTATCAACAGAGCCAGTCTACACGTTCGTAAGTCTACGACACTCGCCTTCAACGCTGTTACCCTCCCTCCCCAGCATCCCCTCCCAGATTCATTTCTGGTTTTCGCTACTCTTTTTTGTCTTAAATTGTTTTTGTAAATTGTCCCCTTGCTTCAGAATGTTTTCCTACTCATTCCAATGACTCCACTACCATCATTGCCTATAAATTGCGATTGTCGTCTTGATTGTTTCGTTTTTTTTTTCTATTTTAAAGTATCTAATATGCATATAAATAGAATTTTACTGGTAAGCTACTTACGAATTATACAAGCTTCAGTCATATAAACATAATAATGTTATATAAATAATGTATGTGTAGTGTGTTAATATTTCAGTAAAAATAAATAAATTAAATTAGCTTCACGCTGTATCCCGCACACAGCAGGGTAGGCAGAGGGAACCTAGTGTCAAGATACTCCGTTCCCCACTTTCTGCCGAATTTTTGGAGGCATTGCGTGTTGAGTGGCAGAACTCAACGCCGCACTTTGCCTCGACACTAGAGCGAAGAAACGGAAATATAAATTTAAGTAAATATTTCATCTCCTCGAGTGGGGATCGAACCCACAACCAGTCGGTTTTACAGTCACACTTTGTGCCACTGCGTCACGCGATTTCAGTGTACTCGAAATTTGTGCTACTGTCTTCTATGTTTGTGCTTTTGTGCCAAATACCTCATATTAACTACTACTATAAAACAACGGAATGTCACAGATTAGTATGCATTCATGCAGCAGTATATTTGAATTTTTACTTCCTCTTTTCAAAAAAGACTTGTTGTGTTACTCAAAATTTATTTTGAATGTCTGTGTAACATCGAATTTGTCTAAAGCTTCATGTAATTCATGCAGAAGACTGCGATAGTTTTAGAAGTTTTAGTTGTGATATTTCTTACCTATTGAAGAGTATCCTAGCGCTATGGTATAGTAGCGCAACCTACACCATAACGTAATTTGTTCACAAATCTATATCAAATATTTTTTTAAGGCCAAGGTTGAGAGTTGAGGTTTTGTTTTTTTTCATTTCCTAGAGAATCTAACCCACAACTTGTTTGCGTTTACAGTCATACTTTGTGTCCCTGTGCCATGAAAGTGGAGAACGCAGTGTCTTAACACTAGTTTTCCTCTGCCTACCTTGCAGCGTGAAGCAATTAAATAATAACTGGAAAAATAATCGTAATTTTTTCCTCGAAGTAGGTCACAAATAAGCATTCCATTTAATTTGACTGGGGATCATGACGAGAAATCATTGCTTGAAATATGCATATAATAGCTTCAAATGAAGGATGTTCATGTAGAATAATCCGAAAAGGGTCTAGCTTGATAAGCATGGGAAACTGCACTGGTTTCTAATGAATAAATTTTAATATGATTTTATGGATATTTGTCTAAAATGGCAACACATTTTTTTTGTTTCTAACATTTACAGTAAGGTACTCCTATAACTCATAGGAGTAACAACCCTAACGTTGTAGTTTATTTTCTCGAGATCTATTGAATAAATAAATAAGTTTACATATATATAAATAAATAAATATATATATTTTTGGAAAGAAATATAAGTTAATTTTTTGGGGGCGTTTTTGTATAACACTCCGTAAATTGACACCTACCAAAATTATGTATATATTTATAATGTGTATATTAGTTGGCTTTTTGTGCTAAAAGGAAAAAAAAATAAGTTGTGGTAAATTTAAGTGGTGACTCCGACAAGCATACTGGGGGCTCCGTACCAATTTCTAGATTGTATGTCAACGGGAAGTACAATTAACAAATTTAAATTTTGCGGACGTGTGCACTCATTTTGTATGAATTTACTACAATAATAATCTTTGTAATAACTTTTTTTCTATGAAATATCTGTGAATTTTAGCTATTTGTAATATATTCTATATTTGTACTGCAAGTTATTAGTTATTGCCAAATTTCATAACTGTAGGTTCACGAAAAGTACCATGTAAGCTTTGATTCCCTTGCGTGTTCCGAAAATTTGCGGCATAAACGGCTTCAGTTTATTTTTCCACTGCTCAAGGGACAGTAGACTTGAGTATTGGATATAAATTTCTTCTTGATACCTCCACGCGTTCCTGAGAAAAAAGATAATATGAGAAGGATGGATCAACAACAAAGTGATTCTATAAGAGCTCTGTTTTTTCCCTTCGAGGAAATTTGCTAAAACCATTATCAATCTACACAAACGATATGGCCAAATATCGTTGGCTAAATCGTAAAGCGTTAGGCGTTCAACGATGTGGCTGGTATAATATGGCTATATACGCCTGGGCAAACCCAGGCGTATCACGATGAGACCAATTTAACTATCGACCAATGACGCGTACTTAAGGCAGAATAAAAATTGTAAAAATGACATTGAGAGTCAATATGATTGCTTCTTATTCTGTAAGAATAAGGTTTTACGCATGCAACAGGGTAGGGTCACCGGGAACCTAGTGTCCACTCACCACTTTCCATTGAATACCGGAAGATATGTGTGTTGAGTGGCGGAACTCAACAACGCGATTAGCCTCGACACCAGAGCCAATAAATGATAATATTTAATAATTCATTTTCTTAAGTGAAATTAAATATTTAATATTTTCTTCAGAATTCGGCAGAAAATAGAAAGAGGAGTGTCTTAACACTAGATTTTGATGTGTGCAAGATTCAACGTGAAGCTAAAACATATATGAAGGACAAACCTTTTTAGAACCGCGCAGCCGTATCCTGTTCTGTCAAATTCAACGATCAGCCTACGACATATACACAATTTATTATATTTACTCTTATTTGTATTTGAGACTGACCTTTCGTAGTAAAAGTATTTTCTTATTATGTAGAGCCAATGTAAATAATAAGAAAATACTTTTACTACGAAAGCAACGGCCATTGTCAAATAATAAGATCATTAAGTAGTAGGCCAGTCGTAGCGCAGGGGCACAGAGCGTGACTGTAAAATTGACTGGTTATGGGTTCTACCCCCTCTCGAGGAGATAAAATATTTACTTACATTTATATTTTCATTTCTTCGCTCTGGTGTCAAAGCAAAGCGCGGCGTTGAGTTTCGCCACTCAACACGCAATGCCTTTAAACCTCGGCGGAAAGTGGGGAACGTGTCTTAGCACTAGGTCCCCCCTGCCTAACCTGCTGTGTGAGGGATACAGCGTGAAGCTGATAAAAAGATTAAGTAGTAGGTAATTACTCATTAAGTAGGTACTTATTGGTTATATAACTTATTTTATGTTTTAAATCTTTTAAATTGAACTCTTTTTGTTGAACGTTTTTTTTATTAAATATGGACATTTTAACAATAAACATTGATATATTATGGAAACTTAAAATTTTTGTTTTTGCAAAAGCTATAACTGGAAAAAAAATGTGAAATATGATAATATTTTTTAATAATATTTTCTATTTATGAATAGTAACAATTTAAAATCAAAATCTTAATAATAATCATGTCGTATGAGAAAAAAAATACATAGTCAAGTCAGAGCACATCAAGTAAGGAGCGAAACTCTCTAGTATTACAATATAAATTCACTAAGAGATAAAGGAGAGCCTGAATTTCATTACTTAAAACCATACTTATGAGTCTTATAGACTTATAGAGCGTAGTGCTTCTATTCCCTTCGACGTTCCCCTCGGGGAACTCTCTTAAGGTTCCAGGTTACTATAATCAAACAGTCTAACAAAGCATTCCACGCTGACCATAGACAGATAGGTATATGACAAAGAAGAAATATTTTAAAAAATCTTATATATTATATACTTACGAGTATATTTTTATACGTAGTACCTATATTAAAAATATATACAACTTAATTAAAACAGGCATTTTTAATAATTGTATCAGCGACTTTTTTTTTATATTTATACCTTTACCTGCTCTACTATGTGCAGGATATAGCGTAAAGCTAAAACAATCCTATTATATACTATTAGCAGTCTGCGCGGCGTAAGCTGCATTTTTGTGAGTAATGACAAAATGTAGAGCCAAAAAAGCTTCTAATAAAAAATAATAATAACAATAAAATCAGCTTCACGCTGTATCCCGCGCGCTGCAGGGTAGCCAGAGTAAACCTAGTGTTAAGACACGCCGTTCCCCACTTTCTGCCGAATTCTGGAGGCATTGCGTGTTGAGTGGCAGAGCTCAACACCAAACTGTCCTCAACACCAGAGCGAAGAAATGGAAATATAAATTTAAGTAAATACTTCATCTCCTCGAGTGGGGATCGAACCCACGACCAGTCGGTTTTACAGTCTCACATTGTGCTCCTGCGCCACGACTGGCATCTAATAAAATATAGTATTAGTAATTAATAAAAATAAAAAACAAACAAATAAAACCTTATACATTTTTCTACACCGGAATCGCGTCCTTATTATTTTCAATCTCGTCTATTGTGTTGATCTTGAACATTGTTGTGACTACAATTTTTTTATTATTTTTTTTATTTGGTGATGATGAATTGTACATTTTTTATTTTTAATAAATTGAATAAAAAAATTAAATATAAGATTTTAGCACGTGACGTTGCTACCAGTTCTAGAAGTGTGATTATGTCAAATATGGCATGCGCCGCGCCTCAGCCTGTAGCCAAAAACCAATACTAACCTGCTTCTTTTAGTTTACACTCACATTCACACTTACACTATCTGTGTACACACAAATGTAAAGCTCAGCTTACGCCTCGTGGACTGTACGTACCTACAATATCTACTGACTTTGACTAACAAAATCATGAATTTGGGAAACGATCATCTACTATATTTATGATTTTTTTTTTTCGTTTTTAGTTTCGAAAAACTTGTTTTCGTTACTTATCAGTAAACTGCACGCTTTTTGTCAGTCGAAAGACTGTTGAAACTACTGAGTTACCCTTTGGGGAGTGAAGAAGAGCTGATGCATTATGTTACTTACTCGGGAAGATTTTTAAAACTTCTACGGAAACATAAAATTGTCCAACAAGACTAGTCCACGAAAAAGAAGCTTAGGATTGTAATACACAAAACTAACTAGAACTCATAAAAAATATACATATTAGATACAAATCTTAAAATTTCTAATTGTGATTACACAGTGGAGCAGCGAAACTTATATAATTTTTTATAGGTCAACATCTTGTGTGGCCAGAGAAAGTTTCAACGTGAAATTCGGCCTCTCTGTTCCCCACTTTCCGCCGAATAAAAAAAGTTATCGCATGTTATTCCTTATTTTTTCAAATACCTATTCAGAGTTACAGGTACCTATACATATTGCTAGCCACTTACAAAATGTACTGACATCATCGAATGCTTACTATTTAAATGTTTGAGTTTCTGACCATGTTAAGTACTATTCACAAAAAATATTAGGAAACCTTAAATGACTATTGATTGTTACTATATTAGAAATCAACACCTTTGATTGAATTAAAATGTACCACAAAATCAATTTCTACCTCACTACCTCAATATCAAACTATAAAATGTATCGAAAGTCTTCGTTAAATATTCAACAACATCAATATTTGGTAAATTATAGACTTTATCGGAGTAAATTAGTCAAAACTAAATTATAGGTATCACCTTCGGGTATACATATAGGTATATCTATTATAAATGTAGATACCTATATCACATATAAATAAACGTAGAATATTGGCGCCAGTTTAGCACTCCACGTCTCCCATACTATTTACCGGCAATAAGACAGTTCAAACAACGTGCGGGACGGTCTTCTCATTTCGTATGCAATTTTATTCATTATTTGTAATGTACTTCAATGGAGACGACCCTATATAGATAAATCAGCTTTTAGCTCTCAGTACGTATGTAGATTGACGCTTTCAATGCTCTCGAACGCTAATAATGTGACGTTCAGGAACTCATTTGACTGAAGTAAATAGAGATCTTTTTATTTTTCTCCACCTTTCTAAGATACGGTCGAGATATTTGGATTTGGTAGAGATTTTGTCTGTCGGCAATATGTGCATGTTCGGTCAAAGGGATCGAGAATGCGCGGCTTATACGCTAATGACTCTTGGGTTGCGATTTTATTGTGATATATTAAATACTTTGATACCAAGTGCGTTTGTAAGATTTGTAATTTGTATCATCTATATAATAGGTATGTAAATAAATAAATCAGCTTCACGCTGTATCCCGCACACAGCAGGGTAGGCAGAGGGAACCTAGTGTTTTTTTTTTAGACACTCCTTTCCCACTTTCTGCCGAATTCTGGAGGCATTGCGTGTTGAGTGGCAGAACTCAACGCCGCGCTTAGCCTCGATACCAGAGCGAAGAAATGGAAATATAAATTTTAAGTAAATATTTCATCTCCTCGAGTGGGGATCGAACCCACAACCAGTTGGTTTACAGTCACACTTTGTGCCGCTGCGCCACGACTGGCCTCAAATATGTATGTAATATTTGTAAAAACGAAATTAAAAAAATTTAATATTCAATAGTAAAAAAAATAACTAGAGTTATAACTTCTGATTAGATTACAACTGCTGAATGCCTAATGTCGTGGAGAAAAAAAAAGTATTAAAAACAATATATATTTTCTAAAACTAATAAATCTAAAAATAATAAAAAATGTAACGTTTTAATTGATTTTTTTTCGTGTAAAACTTTAAATTTGAAATGATAAAATGTATAAATATAATTATTTCGTTCCTACTCTTATGTCACATACAAGGTTCATATTACTTCATCACGGTCCAAACGCTAAAACTCATATTTTATACAAAATAAATATAAACAAGTCCAACCAAGAAGTTACATAACGAAATGAGCATCATCGAATTATGTATTTTAAAAGGAACAGCAATTCTGTCTTAATAACATATTGAATGACTAAAAGCATATTCATATTTTTTAAAATTACAATATATGTAATTTTTTTTACGATAAAAAGGTTTCTATAGTGAATAACACCATATAAATAAACATAATAAAAATTAATGAATTACAGAAATGAATTTAAATGCTTATAAATGAAGATACAATTTGCTCTACATTAAAACGGTTCTAATGTAATTATTATTTATTTTTTAAACTTTCCTCATAGTCTAGTCTACTTTGCATTTTGTTTAATGTATGAAAACTCTATAAGTTTAGCATTTTTTTATGACTACCTACGTAAATAAATATTTTGAAATATTATATAGATTATAATTAATAATGTATTTAATTATATTAACAATTTTATAAAATATCATCATATACACATTACCAATATTTATGTCATAATAAAGTAACTTCATAATAGATTTTTATCAACATCGATTTATAAGCAAAGAAAGTATCGACGCCGCACCGATACCATCCTTAATAAACCTTCAAACAATTCTATACTCGAGGGGTGAAATAGAGCTATTGAATTGAGTGTATTTGTGGAGACGAGGACTTCCTTTGACGTAGTTGAAATAAAATAATTATTTGAAACGCTACATGACTCTACATTACATATTATTTATGCTGTTGTGTATATTCGAACGCTTATATTAAAAAAAGATAGATTAAAAAAAAAAGAAAATGATTCACACCAAACGTTATAAAACGAATAATTCATAAATATTTAAATAACTTTGTTGTTTTCAATGTCCGTATTGAAGTTTAATTTGATAATTAAATAAAGTTCACAAAATTGCGTTCACAAATCGTTCAAATTGTCTAAATTTAATAGTTGGGACAAAAATAACCGTTTGCCTGTACAAATGGGTATAAATTATTTACGGTCTGTGCACTGTACTTAATCCCATCGAAGCTAATTAATGCCCTCTAAAACTCAAATGGTTGTTTGACGCGTGATTCGATTACAGATTTTACATTTATATATTGCCATTTCTCATAATATAGTTTTCAATTTGATTCAATTATAGCATTTTTTCATTGAAAAATATATATAATTATTTAATTTTCTTTGCTATATCAGGTCGTTCGATCACATGTTAGATAAATCATCAATCGAAGCTATCCAATAAACCGTTATTAGACGATTGTAGAAATGTTAAAAGATTTTTAATTAAAATCGTTCGTTTGCAAGTGAGTGACGGGTGAGACGTGCGACGGTGGCGGGCGCTGCGCGTCGAGTGAGCCGGCGGCCTGCGCTGCGCTCACCTATTGGTCGGCCACCGCGGCCCGCCCCAGGGAGGGGGCCACGCACACAAACACGACTCACCTAAGATAATTTATTTTATGTTATACCGTTTGAATATTTTATATTTGTGTGAGTTTTTTGCGTTCAGTGTGAAATATTCGCGCGATAAGAAGAGGGGAACAGATCGATTGGGAACGTTGCGCTTTTTATTTCGACACTCTCGTTTTATTGTACTGGCTTAATTGTAGTGCATCTTCGGTTTGGTTCTACTTGCTGGATACGCTGACACCCTGTTTGTACTATAATTCGCTTGGTGTTCTCAACAGCTGACATTCGGTCGTATTGTAGTTACGTACGTTGTCTATAAATTATGGGAGTTTTATACGAACGGAGCATGTAAATAAATAAATAATATCAACAAATTCATTAATATTTATTTAAACTTTAACAAAAATGAGAACAGATATTATAGATATGTTTGGGTTTTTTTAGTAGTATTTTTTTATTTAAAGCATTTCAGGTTTATTGTTACAAATTGATGTCGTCTGTGCGTATATTCGTCATAAATAATATTGTAAATTATTGATGTGTCTCTTAATTTATAAGGTATTAACATTTTGATCTATTATTGGCCTTCAAATACTATGTAATGGATATTTTCTGTAATTAAATATATTTTTAGTAGGTAGGTACGCTATAAATAATAATATTTCATAAAAACAAATTTGTCATATATTTAAACTTATACATTGGTCGATTGTTCGCGGCGCTACTGCAAAAAATATAATGTTTGCTGGCGTTCCAAAATCGAGAATCAAGAGCGTTGCGGGCAACAATTTCTACATACGTACGCAATATAGACGCAGCCGGGACGACCACGCCGGAGAGACCGCTTAATACTGTCACCGCTAACACGCTCCCAACAGTAAAACGACCCCAGTAATATAGCCTATCGAGTACCCAACAAACCACTATGCCCCGGCCTCGACTCTACCTATCCTACTACAGCGATATCGAAAATAAAAATTACAAATGTCGTGGTTACCTTTAATCACATGCAAAGCTATCATTAAGTCGCGAAGCGTCGTGCATCGTCACTGTTAATTATTACAATATATAAGTATAAAATGAAATAAAAGGGACCGACCGACAGCGGCGTAAAAAATACGAGAAAAGAAAGAGAAGCTTTTAAAAAAGAAAGGAGTGCATCCCCACCCTAGCCCCCCGTAACGCCCCCGAGCGGGCGCCACCCATCGCGCCGCAAAAATCGAGAGCGTCGCTGCGGCGCGGCGCGGGGTCAAACGGCGACGCGAGCGTGAAAAGAAGGATCGCTGTGCACATCGGTGTGCGCTAGTGTGCGGAGTGCACGCACACAGCTACACGCGTACAGTGTGCGCGTGGAGAGGGACGGCCGCGAGAGAGGGACGGCGGCGCCAATTACTATCACCTGGCGGGCAGCTACCGCATTACCCACTGCCGCCGCGCGCGCGACCACGCGCCGACTCTCCGCGAGCTCCACGCTCCGCCGGATCCGGATACGATCGATCACGTCATGCACCGGACTCGCCCAGGAATTGTGGAACTGTGAAGTGAGTGACTTCTGTGACCAGAACTTTGTGTGTGAACAATGACTTCCCAGTTCGCCTTCCGTGGATCGCCGCCCAACCAGGTAAATATGCACCACCGTCAGTCAGCTCAGCGACTTCCAATTGTACGTTATATATGTTTGTGTTGTTGATAAACTTATGGTACGCTCACATCGTTCTCTATTCCATAACAATATATATTTTATTGGTGATTCTCCAATGCTTCTAGCTTATTATTAAGTGTTTACAGTAATATCAAATATTTATTTTAAATAAATTTTATAAATTTTTGGAGTTGTCGTCTTTTGTGCTTAAAGTTTCAAGTTTTAAACTTTTTATGAAGTGTATTTCTTTTTTTTTTTGTTGCAAAATAGCAATGTAGAGTTCCCTAAAATAAACTACCGTCGTAAATGCATATTTTTGTTCGGTTTGTATCGTACAGTACTCGCGTAATATAGTGATAAAGTTCACAAATTATTAAAACTCTCCGGAATTAAATCAGCCCGTAGATATTAAAATATTTTTTTTACATTAATTTATTGAATTTATGTAATTATTTCATTATAAACAAAAATCTTACTCGTCATGTGATTTGTTTATTGATAGATCAATCATTCACAATATTTTTTAATATTTTGAATAAATATATATGTATATAGGGATGGGTCTCATTAAACTACATTCTCTTATTTTTTGATTAAAGCTTGTTAACAAATATAAATTATTAGTATAAAAGTGCCGTTGGACAATTATTGATACAGCTTTTTGTATGATCTACAAAAGCATCGTAGAAATTAAATGGAAATTGAGCATTAACCATTTTTTAAATAAAAAAAAATATATTATTTACTTCTGAAACATGACTTTTGTTTGTATATTTAATACTGTTTAAAAATACCATGATTATTATTGCTATATTTAATATTTATCCGTAAACCATTAAATTGTGCCGTTTTGTTATATAACTCTACATAGAACTATTAACTGATAGCAATTTTATTTAAAGAAGTGCAACTTTGACTTGACTTTGAATTTTACGACAAAAAAATTCAAGCGTTTAACTGTGGACGTATTTATATTTACAATAAATTAAAAAAATATATAAATACACCACAAAAATTAAATCTTTTGATACAATATATCTAATGGGTTTTAAAATTATTCCAAAATCAGGTATTCATTTAATAACAACATTTTTATATCTGTAACTTGCTCGATTTAATTATTTATCAAAGATCTCCTTACTATTAGTGGATACGACAATAACAAAATAAAACTTACAAACTCTACCATATTTGGAATATAAACTTATAATGTATTGCAATAAATTGAATAAAAATTATAAATTATAAGGTATTCAAAAAATAATTTCTAATAAGCAAACACAAACCGGCCAATAACAAACCCAACAAGACATCCGAATTTTAAAACACCTTTAAAATAACATTTTTTATTTAATCTCGCTGTATTTTAGTAAGTAATTTCATTAAAAACTCGTAAAACCTCTATAAATGAATAAACAAGAGTGTCTCTACCTTTTTTGTGAATGAAAAAATATATTTAACATTGAAAGGTTTGATAATATTAAAAGCCGTTACGACTTCACCTTATCTTTATTTTCATCTCTTGGAGGATCTTAAGAACAGCCTTAGTTAGCATTTAGTAAGCTTCATTTTGTAATAATATTGTTTTATAGTATGTATAATTATAATTATGTTTATATAGAATTTTTACGGAAATCTTACATCTTTATTTTTAAAGTAATTAACATATTTTTAGTTTTGTTTGTTTTTGGATTAACTTGAAAAATATATTGTACTTATCTATATTAAATAAGACATTTTAAGTGATGATAATTTAAAAAAATCTTTGACACATACTCCTATGTCACACAATATATTATTAGACAATATATAAAAATAATCATTTTCAATCTTTCTTTTTTCAAAAAAAGAAAAGATAATATATTTTTAAACAATTATCATTTCTATAGAATTAAATTTGCGTAAAAACAAATCAATTTCTGTTGTTCATTATAAAACATTAACGATGTTTCTAGAGTATGATTAATATCATTACATATACTATGTGTATGTATGTATGTATGTAAGTATGTATGTATATATATTGAGCATTGAAACTACTATAAAGTATAATATAATTGGCTTAAAGATTACTATTAACATTAACTGTATGACAATTTATTATACTTTCAAGTTAATTGTTATTCAAATCATAAATACTTGCTGTCATCATATTTTTATAAACAGCTTAAATTTATAATTCATTATTTAACTTATTATTTAATATGTGATATGGTCACTATCAACCACAGTGATGTGCCACTGTAGTGATAGTGAACTTACTACTCATTAAACTTATTACATATAATGATATGTCACTGTGTCCTGTATCACTAGAGCAACAACCAAAGTTGTATCTTGAATCACTCCATCACCAAGGCGAGTATACTTTTATTGATGTTGATATATTTCTATACTTATTTACAAATTTCTATCACACGTCAACCGCACCTTATCTTCCTTTATCTTTTCCAAAGTCAGATCACAAATTATGCTACCTTATATAAAGTCAATCAGAATTATGTTTAATGATTCTTTCTTATCGTTTTTATTGCTTTTACACTAAACTGAAAATGTATAAATCCCGTTTAGACATTAATAGCTTCCTCGATTGTATAATTTCATTTAATTAGTAGTTTACAACTGAAGTGAAATGTATAAGTGTTCATGTATATTTAAAAAAAAATACTGGAGATAACAATATTTTTTTAGACAAACGCGTCGATAACAAATGTTACCGTTTTTCTTTTAACGGACTATGAGTTTTTTGAATGCATTTAGTTCTTATCAGAATGGAGTTTTTTTTAAATCTAATAAGTAGTATAAACTATAGTGGTCTGATTAGACTGAAACTATAATTAAATCGGTCCTTAAGATTTTTGTATAGAAATTTCTATATACATATAAAAAAGAAGATCCGGAACATGTGATGAACAAACACCGTCGTAGTAAATACTATTCAACGTGATATACATTTTTCATTGACATATAGAAATTAAAGTTCTGGTAAAATGTTTGACTATATTGCGTGAAAATTGTGAATCCGATTTACACTTAGAGAATTATTTATTATTAAATTATTTCTATTGTTGTTTAGGCCGGTCGTGGCGCAGGGGTACACGTGTGCAACTGAAAACGCAATAGATCTTGGGTTCGATTCTCGCTCAAGGAAATGAAATGCTTAATATTTTCATTTGTGAGAGAAAAGCACAGTGTTGAATTCCGCTAGTCAACACGCAATTTTACTAAATTATTTTTGTTTTGCCGCTCTGGTAAGATTAAACGTTGCGTTAAGTTGCAACACGACACGTAATATCTCAAATTGGGTGAAAATAGGAAACCGAGCATCTCGATCTTTGTTTAACTGCTGTTAATAATAATTTAACAGACAAAGTTGTGAACGATTACTAGTAAATTATATAAAAATATATTTTGTAATTTAATTTTAAATGTAACACAGGGTAAGCTAAAGAGTACAGTTCAGTTATTCACTTTGTGTTAACATTAAACTTCGGTTATTATTCACTAGGTTCCCTAGCAGATTGTTCCCAGATTTGAGTATAGAATTAGAATTGTCTACTAAGTAACACCAACAGAAATTGATGGCGGATTTTGCCAACACGGGTGGGTGAAGATATTTTTCAAACAAATAATTATAATAACAATTTTCTTAAATACTTAATAATAAATAAATAATTAATAATAACAAAATTGAAATTATCTTTTTTTCATTTTCTAGAAGTTTATTTTTCAATTTTATTTGGTATTAAAAGTTAATTCAAATTTCAACTCATAGTTGTGGCACTGCGCATTTACTATAGAATCTCAGATAATAGTCGGAAGCTATGGGCAATATAGTTATTTTGTTCTCTATACTGTTTTAACTAAAAATTGTCGACATTCTATAAAATAGTTTACTGATGTACAAAAAAAAATGTAATTCTTATTTATTATCAATTTAAATTTCAACCCATTGTATGTCGATTTTATGCAAAGAAGTACTTATTAATAATGTACCGGCAATTTTCTCAAAGCTATACCAGGCTTGTAATTATTGTGATTATTATTAATAAGACAAAAGATGCTTCTGTACCGTAGTTAATGTGAAATCGAAGTGAAATTTATTTTTTATATATCTTCAGCATATTGGTTGTGGTTTACAAAATTATTAGTTTCGATATGTTATTATTTTGTTTCGTCTTTACTTTCCTTTTAGTAAATATCGAGTTAAATCTCGAGTCATATTTTGATTTTTACCTATTTTTTTAAATACAGCACATTGCTCTATAATGAATTGCAATAATTTAACAGATTTTATGAACTTATATTTTTTAATCTCCTAGTAAATATGTGTATAGTGCTTGATTATTCCGTCGTAAGTGCAAAGCGGTGAACAGAGAGACAACAAATATAAATGAACCTATTATAATATCCACTCATCAAAGAAATAAACATTGACATTTTTTAAAATAAAAAATATAAAATTAATTGAACCATACATATTAAAGCAAGCTGATTCTCTTAAAGATATAAAAAAATAATAACATCAATTTCAAAACGATATATATAGAGGCAATACATAAAGACACAACCAACATTCACAAATCAAAAAATAAAAAAAAACAGTAAATACTTCAAATCGAAATCAATACAAAACTTATCTACCAATAATATAAATACTTCATTATAATAAGCATATAAACCTTTTTTATCTTAAAGTACTGATATTTAATTTAGTTTCACTTCAGTTTATTTGTACGCGATAGTGGATTATTAATTTTAATATAGACTATCTGGATTGATGATATGACATACGGTGTGTGCACGGCGTGCGGTCAAATTTAGCTACCGTCGATAAGGGACGGAGGGTCCAGCGGGATTATTCTCATTATTTCGTATTTCCAAAGCGTCTAACAGAAAACCGTCACTTTGCGGTCTTACGTCTGGCCTTGGATTTGCGATCAATATTTAGGTGCCGACAATTGGTTTCGCTGAGCTTATAGTATTTCTCCTGATCTGAAATATTGACAGTGACTAACTAAACTAATTGAGTATAATATAGAAAATCAGCAGTCAGTACAGCGTAAGGTCTAAGCTGAGCTTTGCATTTGTGTGAGTGTTGATATATAATGTAGATGTGACGTCGTTTACTTGGCCTAAGCCGGTTTATACTGTTTTTTTTAATAATCAGCCTACAACCTTGCACCTTTATACTTATAATCACTCATACAAACGCAAGGCTCAGCTTAAACCTCGTGAACTGTATAATATTAGATTCTATAACATAACAAGTAATCACACTAAATAAGAAACCATTTGGGTATATTTACAAAAAAACAGTAAAGATAAGAATAGGTATAAGTACTTAAAAATATTTTTTAACTTAACTTTTACTAAAAATATCGTTAAACTAAATTTGAATGATAAATATTTATAATGAAGGGAGAATACGGATAGAGAAGAAGGCACGCTGCGTAAGAGAGGAGCATAAAGATAAGATAAAGCAAAAACAACAAGCTGCCCCAAAAGATATCAGAGAAAAAGTTTCGACCGAATACCTACATAAAGTTTACAAAATCATTTTTATTTTGTAATTAGTTCAACATGGTATCGACTACAGTAACCTGAGGCGGTACTAATAAAAGTTAGGCTGATCAAATTTTCTGAAAATCTTGTTTCTATATCGCTATCAGCTATCAAATATCATGTAAAAATACGTCTCGTGTATCGATATTGAGATTTTCGTGTTGTTTGAACTTGGTCCACTTGGTTTTGTATGGACGGCGCTGTTTATAGGATGTAATGGGAAATTTTAATATTAAATATACATAAAAAGCTGTGCTTTTGCTTTACAAAGATATGGAATAGGCAGAGTGATTTGTTATCCTAAAAATAACTTATACAAAACATAATATTCATTATCTATAAAAAAAATCTACTAACGCTTTGAATTCTAGCGGAGGCTCTATCAAATTATGCCATTTTTACATGGCCCAAGAAATTTCACAATAGATAAAACCGATAATAATATTAAGTAGGAAGTCCATATCAATTGAATAAATTTTATTTAATAAATTACCTTGCCTTCGGTCGCTTTGGACGGATCTAATTTACCTATCTCTTTTGTTTCCGCTACAGATAAACAAAATATAGCTAACATTTTTGGATTTCATTTTGATAATATTAAATATAGATATGCTACCATCACCTGTTAAATATGACCAATTAAATGACGGTACTACCACTCGAGGTTATTACGACAATGTGTTTCCGATAACAGTGGTGCACATATCATTTTGATCTTGAAACGTTTTCTTATTTAATACAATCTCATAATGTTTCTTTTAGTAATCAGTATATAATAAATAAACGTTAATTTTTGTATTTTAATTAAAAACGTACAAAATTTATTTTATGCTTATAATTAATTGTATATCTGGAAAGTAGTTTCCGTTTTTAAAATATGGTTATGTAGTTGTAAAATGGTATTCTCTTAACATGAATTGACGGTTTTTTCTTATTTTTGTGTCGTTATTTTTATTGAATAATAATAATATATCAAGAGATATATTAATAGAGTAAATAATGTATCAAGTAACTAAACCGTAGCGTGTTTTTTTATTGAATGTATACAAAAACTTAATTAAAAACAAAATATAAAAAATTGATAATATATAACAAACACGTACCTACGTAACAAACCGCGTTACGATAGTGCTAAAACTGTCTTATTGCCTTCACAGCGCGTTTTACTTTGAACACCAATAACAATAAGAATGGGCTATAAATTTATATTTAGACTTCATTTTAATATTACGTGTTTGTACAAACTGCCAGTGTGACTGATATTGAGAAAAATATTCACAAACTAAAACCGAATACTGTGTTGTGACGTCACAACTCAGTATTCTATACGCTAGTGTCACACTGCAGGCACATTATTCCTTTTAAATACAATTTTAAAGTCAACGGACACAAATCATGGGGTAATTAAGGTCGAATGATTGATAAATTATAAGCCAATCTCCCCCTCGCTATCACACCATATAACTACTGTGAAGGCATAGTGTTAAATTAAATTGAATCTTATCACTGTGAATTTGAATCCATTTTACTTTATCACTACATCATTGGGGTGGATCTGAATATCTACATTAAGCAGCATCCCGTCTTATCCATTGTTTCCTAACACCGGTTGAATGTGATTGTTTTTATTATTTATTACTTTTTTAATATGACATTTGGCCAAACATTGGCTTTTATGTGCCAACGGTTATCTATTCTCTCGTTGTTTGACTATAATTTGTTATACCATGTTGATCTAGATGTATTGTGTACTAAAAGCTTGATGCCCTCTTGATGTTAAACGTTACATTTATATACATAGAAGTAACGCTGTATAGATTTACGATAGCAATATCTGATACAAAGTCAATTTAAAAGTACATTTTGTATTATTTTTTTATGTATTGAAAATTTTAATATAAAAATTATAGTATTATTTAATAATTTATTGTCTTATCCATAACATAAAGACGTCAAACGGTCAATATAGGCTTAATTCTATAAAATCTATATAAACTATTTTTAATGCCGTGCGCCTGTAAACGCAAAAGGCCGTGGGTTCGATTCGAGCGTGAACTAAAAAAAAAGTGAAACGAACCAACATCCTTTATTACAAGACGAATTATTCTATATACAAATAAATACTGTAAATAATCAACTGCAACTCTACACGAAAGAAAGTTATTCCATCTTAACTACATATAAACAATAACTAAATATAAAGTTAAACCAAAAGGAATTTTTAAATTAAATAGCATAAGCAAGGCTAGTTATAAATATTTAAAAACTAAAATACACACGCGGAGAACAATGGGGAGCACGTTTACTTAATTACGTTATTTTTTACTTTTTCAAAACGCTCAAACTCCGGTACTAAAAGGTAAATTACGCGTGAGCAAAGGAGGTCAGAGACGAAGACGGCAAGATTGCTCGCTTATTATGAAGTTGAAAGCTTTTGTTCTTCGTGAATACGAATGGTTTTTTTTTAGCTTCACGCTATATCCCGCTTGTAGTTAGGTTAAGCAGAGGGAGGGAGAGAGTAGTGTTTAGACACTCCATTTTCCGTCAAATTCTAGAGGCATTGCGTGTTGAGTGGCGGAACATAACGCCGCGCTTTGTCTTGATACCAGGGCGAAGATATGGGAATTTTAAAATTTCGTTTCCTCGAGTGGAAATCGAATCTAAAACCACTCGGTTGTACAATTACACGCTAGTGCTTCTCCACCACGACCGGCCTCAGTACATGTGTATTTTTTAATATGAATGACACATTTTTTTCATATTATAGAATTTATCAGAAAAGTCAAGAAGTAAGTTAGTTTCCTTTCGCCTGCGACTCAACATAACATCCATACAGAACCAAATATTCCCACGGGAATTTCTTGTTCGATGCATTTCCAGCGTCCTAGATCTGTCTTAGGCTTAATTTGTGATATTTTAGGTGATAATATTTATTAAAGTACAAAACAATATATTTATCAATATAATCAACATTCACACTAATCGCAAGCCGAATGTGAGACAAGATTGATAAATTCCGCCTTCTGGTTTTTTTTTTTTACTTTTGGCGAAATTTTACTCTATCATTAAAGAAAAATATAAAATATATTTTAATTACATAAAAATAATAAAAATATACATTACAAACAAATAAAAAAAGTTTATCATCATTATTATATTTTTTAGCCTATGTTGTTGTTCACAAACAACATTTAACGTTTTAACGTAAAAACGCGTATATTTCTCTGGGCGTTAATAAAAATTTATAACTTGGACGCATGCGATAGCATCAGAGTGCTTAAATAATTACATTCTAATGTGAAAACGAGCAGTAAACATGAGTACATCGACTTTTTGTATGTGTAAAACAATTCTAATATGATTTCACGGTCTATTGAAAAGACGTAAGGGCTCTCTTCTCTAGAAGTTTTAGTTTTAGCAGGATAGACAAGGGGTGGGGTCCCGATATTCTGTTTCCCATTTTCCGCTGATTGCCTACAAAAGGCATTGCGTGTTGATTGGCGGGATTCAACGCCGCACTCTTGCTTTGATATCTTGTCTTCGATTATTCTACGTGTTTCTTATATCAATTTAAATATTACTTAAGTGTAATGTGTGTTTGTTCTGAGTGTGATTCTAAACACGCACAAACACAATTTAGAGCCATCTTTATTTTGTTTTAAAATAAAAAATAAAATCGATATATTATTTCAATGTTTCATATAAAAGATACATTTTTTTTTCATATCTTAACCCACATCACATCACCGTAAGTCGTAAATAATTAACTTTTATCACAAAATTTAGCACGAGCTGTTTCAGCTTCACCAGTGCTTATAATTATAACGTAAAACTACACATTCTTGTCAATTGGACATTATCTTATTTAATTAAGAAAATCTTTTTATATAATATATTTTTGTTATTTAGTTTTGGTAAGCAAATGAAATTTAATTAAACTTTTTTTTTTCAATTTCAATACTGAGGAAGCAAATCAAGTATGGATTCATATGGATATCGATGTCGATAAGAGCTCGATTATGGCCGATCAGATAGTTGTTTTGGTTTTTAATTAATTTTCAAAGAGTGTGGCCGAAAGGTGTTGCGTGTCGTGTTACAGAGTACGAGTCGAACTTTCTTTATATTATATATAGTAACGGTTTTGTTATTATTGATACTTTAGTACCTTTAAAGTCACATTATAACATGAGCTTCTAGTGATTATTATTTTTATTAAAAATGTATTCTTTCCTGTTTTAGATGTTTGTTCTATAAATTCATTTGAAAACTACAATAAATTGTAGTATTAACATAAAATACAGTAGTATTCGAAGTAATATAAATATTATATATAATTAAGTGAAATAAATTTTCAAGATAATTCTATAAAGAAGCTAAAAAATATACGCAATTAGGTTAAAAACCTTATCCACCTAATTTAATTCAACAATCGCTCTGACAAAATATTAGAGGTACGTTTATCTTCTACCAATATCAATATAAACATCGATATGTATGTACTTTAATTCCGATATGTTTTATAAATGAATTTAATTTTTTTGTGGTTTTTGTTTAGTTGTAATTAGTATATTTATTGGAGTTTTAAAAAGTGAATTACGATCACCTAGCCTTGACCATTGAACTTTTTATAAAAAAATATTTTTAAAATTTAAAACATGAACAAAATCGAATGCCTAAGCTAGGTAATAAAAAAATCGTAAATAAACATACTTTATAACAATATTATTATTACAAAAGTCAAAACAAGTATATTAGCTTCCCTAATAAAATCTTTAGTGTTGAAGTAAAATGCAGTAACAGTATCATCATCGATATAATCTTGCCTCAACACTCAGACTTAAGAGCGTCACAGATCTGTCATCACCACTATGTGAGTCACACAATATAATATACCGAAATACACGTGTTTGACAATTAGTAACTCCGTTTCACCCACTGGTGTCACAGAACACGAAATGGTGGATCTAGCGTAATATAATACCTAAATAACACTGGATTCTGGACTGGACTAAGATTTTATCTAACTACATATCATATAAAAATATTTGTTTGTCGATTTATTGGAAATTATCCAAAAACTTAAACGAAGAAGCATTATCTAACATCTACATATTTATAAAAATATTATATTATATTAAATTGCAATAACTGTTGCTAATCTAGTATTTTAATAATCCTGCTATGCCTTTCGGAAATCGCGATTACCTCTATTTTGATAGATAGGTACTGACGTTGTGTTCATAATAAAAAAACAACTATGCAACTTTCAAAAATAATATTATGTTATTATTATATCAATAAATAAAGAAATTAATAAAATAATAATTTTTCTTGTTTATTTTTTTACATACTTAAATATTTCTAAGAAATCCTTTTTGAATGACTTATCTAATATCAATACCTAGATGTCTGTATATTGTTATTACAGCGAAACAAGTATACATACTAAGTGAAATAGACAAATACATATGAGAAATATAATCATAATCGTGTAATCTATAAATAATTTTATGAATTTAATCGATTCGAACAAAGCAAAACTCAGGTCCACAGAAAAGATTAAATTTAAATTATCTTTAAAATCAAATTCTGCTTTGTGCATCGATTGTATAATCTAAGATAAGAAGAACAAACTTCAAAAGAGAACGAAAAACCGTGTTTTTAGTGTTATCTACTACTTACGCAGTGCAATGTTAATTGAAACCGTTATAATAATCTATAAAATCATTATTGATAATGCGATATCGATTTTGTTTGAACTAAATATTATCCTATATCAAACATTAATTACAAGTTTCGGCACCCGATTCTACGCAGATCGATATGAACACTAATTATGAAGTAGATGGATGGATAGATTATCGATGTTATTAGAAAATCTTATCAGCGATCATGATAGATTTCAAAAAGCCCTCATTTAAATTTGAGCTCATACATGAGCTCAGTCACTGGCAAGACCTTTTATTTTTATCAAATTATGTTAAAAAGACATCAAATAAACATTACGGAAATGCTATGAAACATATTTATCGTTCATCAGTAGCTATTTTTATTAATATGCCATTATTAGACCAAATTTTATTCTAATGTATGTTATTTAGGTGTTGCAAAAGAATTATAATAATTAAAGCTAGTGTCATGAATCCAATAAATCAAAGTCTGCGCGTATAATTTCAACACATTTGTTTTTTGATATAATAAATGAATTGAGTAAATTTATTGATTAAGTTGTACGAGAGTTACATATACAATACAATATTGCAAACACTGAAGAAAGATGAATAGTAACCCAGGAACGGAATCTGCTACTCATCTCATACACGCACTAATCCAGATGGTAGTAATAAAAATACAATTTATAATGGCACTTTCGTGTGCAAATAAGCTTACAATGCTTGAAAACGCAGTTATTTTAGTAATAGTGGTCGATTAGTAGGTAACGACAGGCTGTAATAAAGTACTGGGCCGCACGGGATGTTTTGAATCGGACGTTGTTTAATAGCACCCATATTCGTTACTAATACATACATTTAAACATGTGCTATAATACTTTAGTATATGACAAATTGATATAGCTAGCTGTGAGTGAATCATTGTAATTAGAACTAGCATTTGTTTAGTTAATTTTGATTTAGTTCTAGTTTTAAGTGTCGCTTTGAAAACAATTTTGGATTTTATGTAATGATTTCTGGATTTCTTTCGGAAAGTATTTCTTTCTGGATGTATTTATTTGGAGTTGACATTTTGACATCACTTCATCGTGTTCTTATTTTTAGTGTATTCGAACACACCAATTTAATACAAAAATATCAATAGAAGCAAATTAATTATATTTTTCTATCATAACTTTGATTGTTTTCAAATAATTACTTATACGCATAAGATTAGTCGTGGCGCTGGGACATAAAAAACGATACTAGTTTTGAGTTCGATTCCCACTCGAGAAAATGAAATATTTATTTAAATTTATATTTTCACTCTGGTGTCGAGGTATAGCGCGGCGTTGTCTTCTGCCATTCAAAACGTAACTCATCCAGAATTTGACGGAAAATAAGGAATGAAATATCTCATCCCTCTGTTTACCCTGCTGTATGCGGGACACAGCGTGAACATGGTAAAAATACACATGCTTTTATGCACATTTATGTACACAAGTCGTCCTAAATCTGTCTAAGGAATGCAACAACGCTATAAGCTTTTAATATTGGCTACCCATTCGTTTATTACGCGATAAACCTAGCAACATCGAACAAGTTCATTAGAACACGTTCGGGGATCTATGATTGATGATTTTCGATCTCTATGGATTTTACTTTTAGTATTATGATAAATATTGTGATAACACTCTTTTAGGTTGTTGTAAATGAAAATAATAACCTGATATTGTTGATTATTATATATTTTATTTTTGCTCTTATGATTTGAAATGTAAATTATATTTTTTTCATCATTACAAAATAAAACAGTATTTTGTACGAAATCGTCCGAGTAATCAAAACCTAAAGGGTATTTCCTGTAAATCTACTATTATGAAATGTGGCACGAAGTGAGAACTTACAATGTAACTTGAGTTAAAATCCGAAAAGTGAAAATTTATAAACAAATGAAATGAAATATATAATTATAATATCAGTGCATACGCTCGCAAATTTTAATTTCTAAACTTTTATAAAGCATCTAACTCCTTGACCCACAATCCTGAAATTAATATGGAACTCTCGTTGGGCCAGTTTTTCTAAGATACTAAAACACATCACATCTTTACTGAGATACCACAAAAATTGTTACTTCCGTCAGGATAACATTACGCTTTCCCTTTTTAGCTTGTTGGGTGGCGATCCCCAACTTTCTCTTAATCGATCAACTTTATAAAAATGTTGTTAGACCACTTATCATATACTAATGACAGATTTAGCAAAGGTACATTCGAACTGAAATAACTTAATTAGAACGTTCCGCACTAATCGAGGATATGATTGATGGCATCAATTTCGAAGAGCTTCAAAACATTTGATTTGCTTTAGTGGTATTTGTTTTACATTATGGACGTTATATATTCTGGCGGATATGTTTTAAGCATTTATATTGTTTTTACTTTGTATTAAATTATTTAATTTTATAATATTTTTAAGTTAAATTAAATATGCAATATGAAGAATATCCTTTAGCAATTTACATATCATTGTTACAATCATAAAATAGAAATAGAATGGCACGTCACTATTTCCTCTCTCTCTACCACACAAGATCAGCCCGTGATAACTTGGAACAATAAGTCTTAAATCTAAGCGTGGACATGAGGCGAGTCTGGTTGCGAAGAAATCACAATTTTATGAATGACTTGTTTGAATGAGACGCAATAATGTACGCTTCGATTACGTAGGGACCCTGAAGGCTTGGTTCCAATGTAATTTAAGCTCTAACTTAACATTTTTTAAGTTCTTTTTTCATTGGAAAATATTGTACAAGAGATTTTTAACTGTACGTTTACCCGATCATGATTCATTTTTGAATGATCCCAATTTTTTAGTTTACTTTAAAACCTATAATAGGTATTCGAACCGACATAAAAGTTTTCCTCTTTTAATAAAACACGTCTTAATAATGTATATCGTTTTACATCACGGCTCACTTGTATAACACGTTCTCAATTCCATTTTGATTTTCGAGCACGACTTTAAAAATAAAAGAAAATTCAATTATTTTGATACTTTCTTCATAAAGTGAGTGCTAGCGAGCAAAGTGGGGTGACATGTTGATATTATCTAAATTCAAGAATCAGAACTAAAAGAACCCTTGATTGCACTGTAAGTAATATCATTTTAAAACATATAATAAATAACACATTTTAAACGAAAAAAACACACGTCACGTTATTTTTAACACATGAAACAAACAAATGAAAATTATCGAGACCGTAGAAATTGGCCGAATACAAATTAATTAATGGAAACGTTTCACAAAACGCTTAATATAGTGGCTAACCGTTCACAGTTGATCCAAAAGTTGCTTTAAACCGAAGAGTTAAATATTAAACTCGCTGGAACAGTGAACGAGCAATAAAATGAGGAGTCGCACAATACGCAACCTTAATATCGTGATTTAATACTGTAAAGCTGGAACAAACGCGTCCGTGTTTATTAATTAATGTAGTGGAGTACTAAGATTTTCGCTTAAAGCATTTCCATATGAACACGCTTAAGTTTGAAAGATTATTTAAGAGGTCGCGCGCTTAATTTCAACGTTTTTTTTTTAGTTTTATATTGTATTTTCTACCCCTCACTTATTAGGGTAGAAGGTATTTGGGAATGTAGTGTTAGGATACTCCGTTCCCATTGATACACTTCCGTTTCCTACTTTCCGTCAACTTATGGAGGTATTGTGTGTTGAGTGACGGGACTTAGCACCGCGAAAAGAAAATTTGAGTTAAATCATTCCCCCTAGTTAGTAGCAGTAGACGGTTCCGAACCCGCAACCGCCGCATTAACCGTCACACCCAAGTGTCATCCGGCCACAACGACATGTAAATGTTTAAATGCTAGGATATTATCTCTCTTTATAGGCTGAAATGATTTGGATCATCCATATCTTACCGTTACAAACCATGTGAGCAGCTCTTAAGTGAATTTATTATACCGCCATCATATCCATTCAAATCGTTTCCCACACCAAATGTTTGAACCAAAAGAAATTACTTGTTTTTAATATTAACACGTCCATGAGAAGGCCATCAAAATACGGTTTATAGTTTCTAAGATGTTATCAAACAATAAATCTACAAACTTCCTAATTATGCTTGAAAACCCTAAAACAACGATTAAATACAAAAAAAAGGCTTCATAAAACGTGAACGGACCGACAATTTGATAAATATGCATTATTACCACTACACTATTATTACTCACTTATCTCCACATTAGAATATTCTCCTGTTTATTTATCCTTAATTCGTGCTTAATTAGGAAAGGTGTGAATATATTTTGAATCGCTTTGTTAAGGGTGGCCGTCTCAGAGTTGTATCACTAGAAGTGATATGCGACTGTCTTACGTTTAGTGAGATAGTGTCATAAAAATATTATAAAAATATTTTAACACGATATGATCCGTTTTTGATATAATTTTATTATATACATTGAAAATATTTCAAGATTACATTGATTTGAATAGATACAACATTTATATATTAAATATTGCAAATAATATAGTATGTAATCTATTAAAGCTGATTCTAGTACGTCAAATACATTAAATTCAAAATAAAAGCATATTAATAAAATGGATGTTGAAGAGGCAGAGCGGTTCGTGTCGCGACTCGCGGGTGACAGCGAACGGTGGCCGTGCCGTACCTGTGTTGCCTATTATCAGTACTAGATTAAAGTACCTACGCGTCAATCTCAGAAGCTACAAGTTCAAATTGATAAAAAAAAATTGAATCAAGAATAATGAAGTCATCTCGTACATTTAAAATGATTAAATTATTATTTTCATTGGATTTGCAACGCCATTTGTAAAAGTTAGTAATTAATATCTAACCAGATGTTTTAAATACAAATAAAAACAAAATAAGAATGTAAGTAGGTATCCCAAACGGCAAAAAAGATAGATACTACAGCTGAATTATTTTTATATCTACGTACATACTTGAAACCATTTTTAGTTTATTTTAATCTGTGTCGTTTTATCGGACGGTATATCTTGGCAGTATGCGGCAGGTCGAAATGACGGAATCGTCCAATTAAAAATACAATTTTATGTAAATAAAGGATAGAGTAAACGAAAGGTGTACGGAGATTGTTGAACTCCAAATTGATGGTTAGAAAGATGGGTGCAAATTCGCCTGGCGTGCGTTTAAAAATGTTAAATTTATATCTTTATTTCGTGTATTATTCGAGATCTTGAGGAGATTTTGTTAAATTATTTTATTTTGTAGTAAAATAAGAGGAAAATTAAAGGTTACATTTTTGAAATCCTCAAGCTTGCCTCCTTCAATTTCATGCAATCAATTTTTCGCTTTCGGCATTTTATTTTTTTTCATAACCTTTTGTATGTAGGGTCTCTCTGTAGTACCACAATCAAATAAATTCATAATGCAAATGTAATTTATTTTTCTAATGTTAAAACTTCCAATTAAACCTTACCTGCCGTCTTGGTGCAGTGGAACATGATCTAAATCTATAAGCGCAATGGTGGTGGGCTCGATTCCGATTCGGTCCGTAAATTATTATTATAACTTGAATGGAAAACCGATTAACCGAGAAAATTGACGCTGAAAGCGCGAAAAGCTGTAACAACTAAAAAATCGATACAAGGCAGAAACAAAGCCATAATAACAAAATTATAAACTATACAGATTCTTATATCACATACAATTATAATTAATTAACACTCGAAACTGTTGTAAAACGAACATTTACTTACGTAACCGACAATACCGTAAATTACACGAATACGATGTAAATTACATGATATGCATTAGGTCATTCTCGTTCGTATTATCAATGATAAATAGTTGTTCAGCTAATAATAGTCAATTAGTTCCTTAGTTACGGTCGAAGAACACGACATACTTACAGTAGATACATACAGATATAGGTATCACCGACAATCGTCATCTTTTTTTTTTGTTTTTAGATAACATTTGAAAGGTGATTGTAGCTCGTAATTTGTAAAAAAAGAGCATCTCAAGATGCATAAATGATATATTTAATATTTGTATATGTTTGTGCGTATGTTTGTTAATAAAAACTACTTACTGTACTTTTTCTCATGTTAAGAATATCACATAGTGTCGCTTCACTCTCTATCAATTTAAGTTTAAGATATGTATATATATTGGCAAATTTCTACTAAAAAAACTACAGTCAACTTTAAAAGCTATCGTTGTACTTTCAGTGAATGACGCATTCTAAACATAAACATTTGACACACGACAAGTCGGTTTCCAAAGGACATTTTATAATTTTGTAGCATTAGAGGAATATGTAATAAAATTACGTTTGCGTGACGTTTCTACATTAATAAGATACGTTATTTTGAGCTATAAACTTTTATCTACAAACATAAATTGCAAATTATCAAGAAGTATACGAATTTTTTTACTACTATTATGTATGTATGAGTGTATGTACTTATGTACGGAACAAAATATTCCTTTATTTACTTTGGATATTTCGCTTCGGCTTCCGCGAACTAGCCTCTTATTTGTTACATAATAATCCACATCTGTTTTTAATTAAATAGTCTCTATTTCCTTATCTCTTATCGTTGTTTATTTACTATGTAAAATAATTTTGTTTATTCAAAAGTTATTATTTTATTCATTCAAATATATATTTTATTACCCATAAGTTTACATCTTCAATCTAAATTGAAAAATAACAGTCATATTGTTTATTATAAATATATTTTGTTTCCTGATTAATTTTTGCCTTATTAAAACAATTATTGTTTGAATTAAAACCAATTATTATTTCCAAATTAATAACATTATATTGTAATCTAAAATTAAAAACTCCGTACTCCCGTACCAATACATATTTTGATGAATATTTTGTTTTGTCCTCTATCATATTTATATAAAATATTAGTTGCACTTTCTGACAAATATATAGAATACAGTATGCAGTCGTGGCCGTGCAGTGGTGCAAAGTGTGAAGTAAAACCGACTGGTTGTGGGTTCGATCCCCACTCGAGGAAATGAAATATTTATTTACATGAAAATATAAATTTTCATTTCTTCGCTCTGGTGTCGCGGCAAAGCGCGACGTTGATTTGCGCCGCTCAACACGCAATGCACCCAGTAATCCGCGGAATGTGGGAAACGGAGTGTCTTAACACTAGGTTCCCTCTGCCTAGGCTACTGTGTGCGTGATACAGCAGCGTGAAGCTGAATTTTTGGTTTTTTAAAGTATATTAACTATTAAGAGATGTAGGGGTTATCGTTAGAGCTTAAAAAACAATCAGCCAACAAGATATCTAAGTGAAGACCTCTGATGGCTGAACTGATGCGATGTGACATTGGCTGGAGAAAACTTACCTATCGTAAATTTAATACTTTAATAATGGGGACCGACTTTAGTAAAAAAGCTGTACCTGCTGCTCAGCACAGTATATGTCACCACACTTTTTCATCCGAAATCCTGTGTCACTGGAATCGACTTTACAAAATTTTTATACTTTTTTTTCCCTCAGCATTATTTAATAAATAGATCGACCCCTAGCACGCTCGAATATTCAGTTACAAGGTTTAACACTTAAAAGGGCTTAACGACTATAGCACATCCTGCGGCCAGTGAAAAAAAAAGGTAAAGAAAAAGATCATCGTGTTTGTTTTTTAAAAGATGTCTGAGAGAGATAAGGGGCGGCACTTTAATCTGTTTTAAAAGGATGTGATGACAACTTTTTTGTCAACCTTATCTAATAGTATATGTGTGCGTACTAGTTACATTACTATTGATAAAGAATATTATGTTATCTGCCGTTTTGCCGTGCGAGTGATCTTGGTGGTGATTGTGGACCATCCCGGAGTAAACGTCATTTGGATGATTTCGAATCAATCTACCTACTGTTTCAAAATAACTTCTGAATTTTGAAAGCGAAATGATATTGTAACAGAAGTAAATAATATTATTATATCATTAAAATATACTAAATTAATTTTGATTTTGTTTCTTATCTTAGCTTGAAAAAAAATCTTAATTAACTAGCTTTGATCAAATTTATCAAATTAATACTGAAACATTCTTTTTTTTTCGATTTAAAAAATAGCTCGATGCTGTATGTTTTATATATAATAAAATGTAATAATAACAAAATATATTCTGTCATAAAAACAAACTAGCGTTTGCTTTCCATTCACATATAATTTAGATTAATTAAAAATTAAAATTAACCTCTTAACTAATTAAACAACTAAAAATGTTCGCATTGAATACATTAACAATTTTTATAATAAGAATTGTAGAAGTGATTTTTTTTATAGTTAATAAGTAAAGCATGTTGGGTAACGGAACCCAACGCAGTACTTTATCTTGATCAACCCGGGAAAGTTATTGAACCCATAATTTTTGTCATGTATATGCCTTCTGCCCATAATTTTAAATTAAATTTAGTTAAATTTCAATTATATTTGTCCTTACAAAAAGTAACCTAAATTTTTTTTTGTTACACTTATAAGTTATCGGTTTCCACATTTGTGAAACATTCACTATTCCCTCAAGTGCTTGTTTCCTCGAACTGATACGTTCCTTAAGTGTATACGACAGTGTAGCGTCAACACCAAATGATTAGAACTAAGCATCCACTTAGAACGTGTCACTAAATCCCAAAAATGTTGTTGAATAAATAACAAAAAAAAAATATCATTTTTCTATTAGAAAAATAAAAACATTTCAAATAATCAATTTTGGTTTTGTATTAAAAAAAATAAATTTTGAACTTTTTTTTCTAATTATTAGCTATTATTTTATATATTTACCTCGGTTTTACCAAAATGAAACACCTCAGACGCCACATTCGGATACCGTTATAAATTTTATAGCATTCTCTGGGAGAACGATTCAAAGAAACAACATTATTCTACAATATTTGAATAATGTATTTTATATACTAATTACATTATATACTTAATCTTAGAAAGCGTAACAATCACCTTTAGAAAGTACTCACGTTAGCCTTAATTATATTAACAGCGTATACTTTAATTTAAATAAATGTTACTGCAGAAATTCAAATAGGTTTCAAATGTCAATAAGAAAATTACTAAGATTTTGAACATTGTAAGTGGATTGCCTCTACTCACACGATACAAAATTTATATGAGTTGTTTAAATTTAAATTTATATTGTGTGTTGAGTGGCAGAACTCAACGCCGCGCTTTGCCTCGATACCAGAGTGAAGAAATGGAAATATACATTTTAGTAAATATTTCAATTTATAATATTAAAACCAAATAAAATCTTTTCCATTCATGTATTATATAATAAAATTATAAATGAGATTATTTCAGTTTTATTCTCTTTAAAGTTCATTTTTTTTTGTATTTGTTATAAGATATTACTATAACAAACTCATTGTTAGTCTTTGCTAAATTAAACTAAGTATATTTTTTGAAAGTAGTTATCGAAATGCCAAAGATATTTTTCTTTTTTGTCTTTTTATATTATCCGGAGAAAAAAAAACATTTTTGTGGTAAAAACACTCCGTCAATTCCACTCTTACCTGCTCGTTTAGTATTAGGCAGCTAACTTGATAATTTAACATTTTTTTTTAATATAAATTAACCAATCAAAACTCAAAACTAACTTATGGATAGTACAAAATTTCGTAACCACAATCTGATATTAATAATATATTACACATATTAATAGTAATTTCCCTCAATTAAAGATATAAACTGTTATATTTAGTAAATCAGATGAATAGAGATAACTATTACGAGCCTCCGGTTTTGATAACTTTAGTGATCTGATACACCCCGCAGCTTAAAGTGATGTTCTTATTAATTTAGTTGCACTTCTTTAAAAAAAACGTTTATTATCAATAATATAGTGTCTTAAGCTTATTTTTATAAAAAAAATTGATAGTGATTGAATTGTTTTTATTATTTAATGTATTCTACATGGTTTATAAAAATATAAGTTATAACGCCATGACTTATTCAAAAGTATTTGTTAATTAATAAATTTATGTTTTCCTTTTTTTTTAATCCTTATGAATTGAACAATTACCATAATTAATTGAAGCGGTTGTGGCCGCAAGGGTGTGACACTAAACGCGATTGTTGTAGGTTCGGTTCCCGCTTGGGTGAATGAATTATTATTTGTAATATTTTCATTTTGATTCTTTGACACCAAAACTACGGTGCTAAATCGGCCATCATACAACACGCAATGCCTCATAACCTACCTACCATACCCATCCAATATGCGGGATACAGCGTGACACCAAAAAAAAAATAACATAATTAACTTTATAAATGGTTACAAAAGATAAATAACATATATCACCATGTAAAATATCAAATGACCATGTCTATATATAATCTTACATATTTGTCGGCTTCAGTTTACCATATACATCTAAGCCCTGTAAAGGGGGGTTCTCGTGTAGCGGTTTAAAATGGCGGCGAAACCTTACAACGATAATGTAGGTATTCTGTTAGTTCAAGTAAATCGTAGGTATCCATTTTGTCTCTAGTTTAACTACCAAAGGACAGATGGACGCACAGTAAAGATTTCCCTTCAAACTGCCAATATTGATTTAAATTGGTTACAAGATAACTTGTCAGCCAAACCTCACAAAAAGACATAATAAACATTATTTATTTTAATCGGAAATATAATACCGGAGTACGCACAATGGTATTAATACTTCTGTCATATCACGGGTGGGATATTTCGGCTTCTAATCCTATTGAGCGCGCACCATTTTTCATTCGAACGACAAATATTTAGAAAGTTATTTATCCCCGTATAAATTCGCAGCTCGATGGACTTTGGGTCACGTCTTTGTCCGGACTGATGTTTATTCGATTCAGGTAGTTCCTTTGCAATGTTCTGGTATATTGTGATTCATAATAAAATATAATCTAATTTTTCATAAAAGGGGGTTTATAACGAGTTACGGAACGCCCCTAAAGATGACAACTCCAGCACGCTTGGTTAGCGAGGGTAGTTTTTTTAACGAGATTGGAGATTGACCGTGAAAGACATATAATGAATAGATGACGATGTGATTTTGCTATGCGAAGCTATGCGCACGGAGGCCTCCACGCACACGCGAATGAAAACGCCATAAGGCATTTCAAAATTTACAACTTACAGAGCACGATATCGACAGCATCCACCAGTCCGACGCCGGCGCAGGCCGGGATGAGTGGAGCCGGGGCTAGCACGGCGCGGCCGAGCTCCCCCGGGCGCTGCTGCGACACCGGGCGCCCTATATACCAGGACCCGATCACAGGGCAGACAGTGTGCTCCTGCCAATATGATTTTCTGAACTATCAACGGCTAGCCTCAGGGGTGCCGCTGTCCATGTACAGTGCGCCGTACCCTGATGCAGCTACGGCGGCCGGTATGGCTGCGTACTTCCCAGCCCTGGCCGCTGATCAACCACCTTTTTACGCTAATACAGTAAGTATTAATAACAATCATTAATAATAATAAATGTAAGAAATAATAATTATAATGGAAGTACCATTTTTTTTATTCTTTTCGCTATTCATGTATGTAGGTACTATATCAAATTCGAATGCGCAGGTGAGTTAAAAGCAGACTTAATCAACAGTACATTTTTTCATGTGACGAAACATTATTTCATACTTACATAAATCATATCAGGCACAGCATTGCTTGACAAAGTGCTATAATTATAGTTATTACAAAAAATATTTTATATTATATTTAAAACGCTATCAATTTTATTGCTCTACCGAAGACGTCACATTATAATATATGAAGCATGACAATGTGATTTAAACTCATACAGGCGTGAATAGCTTAAATTAGATTTTTTGGGGTGCACCGTCTAAATAAACCCCTCGGTGGTAACGATATTTAGAAAACATTATACTCATTTTTTGATTTTCACTTTTGTGTACCTACTCACTATTTTATATATCAGCTATATCTACATCGTATTACAAATATACATTAAATCATTAAGTAACTAAAAATAATTTAATCTTTAAACAGATAATATATACAAGACATAAAATAATATTCTATTCCATTCATATGTATATAAAAACTTTATAATAAACGTGGTAGGTAAGTATTTTAACTGAGCTATAAAAGAACTTAAGAATGTACAACAAATACCATTTTAATCGTGATTGCGATTTAATAAAATCTAAGAAATGTCAAAAACCCTGTAGTTTTTACTTAGGTTTGTTTAAAAAAAAAATTAACTTCATCTGTAAAATTTCAATAGTTCTTGATACTTGATACTTAATTTTTTATAGAAAACTCTTTAAAGTAAATATTTTCACATTAGTTCAAAAGCTATTTTTAACTTACATTTACTTTCATTCATTCTCAATTGTTAAGATTTATCAGCACCTCCTTCTATATATTGTATGTATGTTATATATAATATTAAGATATAAAGGACAAGACCTGAATTTATATATCAATAAGGACAGTATTCTTTATTATATCTATTTTAATATTATATAAATGTTTTAATGTATTGTTTTCCTATGTTGTTGAATTAAAATTGTTATCCGACAAAGTAATATATTATCAAACTATAAAACATTTTGATTCCATTCAAACAAGTTTAAAAATCTGAATGAATTTGGGATCAAACAGATCTCACATATCCTAGAATAAGGTTTACACAAACAACAATTTGTTACGACAGTAGATTCATTACGATTTCATTTAAAAGTGAAACGAAATTCCATAACGACACAAGAATATGTTCCAATACGACCTCAAACTTACAATTAATCAATTCTAGCACCATACAAGCGTCAAAAGTAGAATGGATTACGATCTGCAGGGTTGCTACCTCTTTTATTATTCATCCATTCATCCCACAAAAAGGTTTAAAATTACCTAAAAATAATTAGGGTCCCATGTCAAAACACGTGGGACCGTAAGCATCCTTCACGTACTAAGGTAAAGCGTAAGCTGAGTATAAATTAGATTTGTTCTTTTTTTTTTAATCCGATGATGTATGGACATTTGTATATTGTTACAAAAAGCTGTTTTCTACTTCACGAGTTTATATCTTAATGCGTTTAACATGTCCTCTCAGATTATTTATTGACTTGATTTGTCCTGTGACTGTACCTGTATTTTTTTTATTTTTTGTCTAAAAATATTATTTTGTTAGGTATGTTTGTCTAAATTATGGAAAATGATAAGTAATGATTTAATTGTATATATATTTTGATATATTTTTACAGTATATAAAAAAAAAACTACATATTAATAATAGAGGTAAGTCGTAGCGCAGGGGCACAAATTGTGATTGTGTAAACGCGACTGGTTGTGGGTTCGACCCCAAAAAGGTATAAATCGATATTAAATTCTTAACGCTAGGTTCCCTCAGCCTACCCTGCTGTGTGCGGGATTCAATATGAAGCGGATACTATAAAAATAATCCTATATAACCCTAAATACATCACATTCCCATTCTAAAATGTTACAGTTAGACACCAAACTCACTAAAACCAGCACTAATACAAATTAACACTAGCATATTTTAACACATCTCTTGATCCGAACCCGTACCTTTCACGGAACCTTCAAAAACGCCGTGACACTGCGTGATAATGATCATAACATAAAAGTAGCCACGTAATATATGATAGTAAAACTTGTGAGGTGTTAAAAGGTGGGGTGGGCTTAGACGATTCTATCATTCATTGGGATATGGTCGTTCATCATAGTGTTAAATATATGCATCCGACTTCAATAGCACCCACTTTATTTGAATCTTTTATTTCCACAACGATTTATTACACTTGGCCGTGTTACCTTTATTTGGATTTAAAACGTGTATCAAAATAGATCTAAATAAACAAACAAAAACAGTTTTTGGTTTCTTAAGTTTTGTACTATTTCGGTTGGCTATGATGTTTTTGATATAGGGATGTTATAGAGATCGATAATCGTAATCAATTTTTTTTATGCGAGGATATCGATAACGTCATCATTAATATGTTGATAACAGAAATTAATAAACCAATCTGCAGAATTTATGTCTGTCTGACTGTTAGTTTATTCGTGAATATTGTCGCCTTATTGTAATTTGCTTTAAAGAACAAAGTGTATATTAGATAGGTAAAAAGAAACTGACGTTATAAAACATATTGATAAAAAAATGTTATTGCAAATATATATTACGTGTAGAAAACATGCACAATTCAGTGTATTAAATAAATAATCGCATAGCTTAAATAGGCGAAGCTGAGGGCGGGTGATTAGTCCAAAATTATTTTAAGTCCGTATCGATTATAGTATTCTTATTACATCCCTATTCGTGTCCAGATCCAAAATCCCTGTTTGTCCCTAACGTCCATGGTTTCCGAGATCTCAGCTTACTTCGTAAATGTGGATTTGGTAATTAATCAAAATGGACATTTATAGTGAAATCGTATAATTTGAAGAACTTGGCTTCAATTTAACTATTATAATCAGAAAAAATATAGTAATTTATATTTTTTGTTTCTTGTTTTATCGCTAGAGGTATTTACCAGATTTCGTACTTTGTAATTTTTTCTGGATTTTTTTTAAGATATTCCGTGTGAGATCAGCGGGAACTCAACGCCACATTTTGTCTAATCTGACCGCGGTATAAAAAATATGTAAAGATCACTCTTAAGGGCAACCCACAGCGTAAAAATATTTTGTAACTCGCAACCATGACTTCAATAAGCAAAAAAAAAAAACTCTTTTAATTATATTACTTGTTAATAAGATATTTGTAGTGAGTGTAATTCTAAGTTACATTTCACGCATGAGAACAACAGGGAAGAATATTAAAAAGTTTCTTTTAACGTTGGAAATAATTTGTTGTCGGCAACATGGTGGCGTGCGGTGTTAAAAATTAATTACGTTGTATTTCTCACTGCGACTTATATTTAAAATGGTAAGGGTCAATGTGAAGGGAGTATAAGGTTTGCTTGTTAACTGCCATTAAGAAATTTGTTTTTTTTTCTTCTTTACGCTGTATCCTGCATATAGTAGAGTAGAAGAACCCGGAGTCTGGAAATCTGGGAACTTAGAGCTAAAACACTCCATTTCTATTTTACATAGTAGAAACTAATAATATATTCTTACAGTAAAAACTTAACTCTATTATCATGTCGAATTTCCTCAAAACCCAAGAACTATATTTTTTTTTCTTATATGTTAACATATACCAAAACAATAAAAAACCAGTAATATTTTAATTTTATTATTATTAAGATATAGTGTCTTTACCGTATGCGGGCGTCCTAACCACTTCGCGACTCCGCTTGCGTGTCAACGGAATCGTTCAACGGATTATAAAAGTATTCGTCCTATAAAAATATTCCTATGAACATAATATTAACGTTAATGGTATTATAGAGGAGATCCATTAAACTTATAATGTTGCTTAATAAAGATTACGACCTCCTCATTTTTTTTTTGGGATCGCACCTCACTTGCTTTCCTTAATTCGTGTCGAGAGTTGTCTAACTAGTATGTGTAAAATATGGTTTGACACCTCTCTCTCTATATATTTATATAAAGAAGAACAAAAAGATATACTTATCTTTTTACATACATTTATTATATGAAAAAGATAGAAAATGTCTCATGATCGAGACGCAGGTACAGGCGCACAAGCGACTATAAACGTGACAGTTTGTGGGGCCTTATTCCCACTCGAAGAGAAGTTAAGCGCGGCGTTGGGTTCCGTCACTCAATTCATAATGTCTCCAGACTTAGACGAAAAAGTGAGGAGCGGAATGTCTTAAACCTTGTCTTCCCCGTAACATGCAGGTTGATGCGTGAAGCTGCTATTATTAAAAAAGTAATAGAAAAAGAATCATATGGATAATTTTATTATGAAAGTGACGGAAAATACAGAAAAGTGAATACTCATTTGTATGATAGTAGTTAGGTACATATTATAATAGTTAATTATCTTTTATTAAATTTTTCTGTTGTTTGAAGCTTCTGTTCTTAGTAAGAATCTTGAATAAATTTTAGCACACAGCAAAATAAGACACTCCATTCAGTAGCGAAACTCAACTCAACTCAATGCTAAGAAATAGAAATAACAATTTAAATAAATATTTCGTTCCCTCTAGTGGGTATCGAACCCACGCACCCAGTCACGCTTACATTCACACTTTATGCCCCTGCGCCACGACTGGCCTCTAGTTTATACTCAGTTAATTACTTTTAAAGTACATTTTTGATCATGCATATACATATACTAAAAACACGCAACCACACAGATTAAAAATATTATAGACCAGAATTCGCATTTACCACAGCCGTATAGATATATAGCGGCTAAGGGATTGCGTAGAGGAGAAAGGTAGAATTATATCAGAATACGATTCAACAAAGGACGAAGAAGCGACTGGCTTACACTGTCGTATTTGAGTAAAATTTATTATGGGATTTTCGAATCGGCCACCAATGAAGATGTAGGACAACAAAATCGCTTGATAGATTTATCTCAACTGACCACATTAAGATGGCTCTGACTCATTTCATATGAATCGTCATAACTTTTTTTCCACGGACGGACCGTTCTTGCTTTTTACATTCACCATTCCTATTAATAACTTGTGTATACATGAAATTCATCATTATTAATGTCTGGATTCAAAATATATTGAAGATATTATTAATATTATTTCGCTTTCTCGATGTTGAACTGTTGAATAATAGTGTTGTTCGTACAGAAGTTTGATGTTAGAGTTGTAATCGATAACCGTTTTCATTGGTATTGCTCTCGATAATAATTTATGTAATTTTTAGCTTAAATAAATTCAAATACATTATTATATAGTTATAAAAAACTATGTCTTTATATCTATAATTAATAATCGCACACATATTGAGGGCTATGAAATATAGAAAAAAAATGTATGACTTAGGGTAGAAACAAGAATTAAAATATTGAAATGAAAATTTGACAGTACGCACACACAAAAAATGGATAGTTATATTATCTTTTGATACGAATAGACGTAAGTCACACACACACATACACATACACACACACACATACACACACACACACACACACACACATCTTACGTGCAATAATATGTCTCTACACTCCATAGTACATACTTGAATAAAAATAAAACGTATTAGTCAGAAATGATGGATGCCCGAACCTATCTGCACCCATTAAATAATAATAGTTAAACCGGGGCTACGACGATCAATCAAAAAATCAATAAGACTGATCAAAGATTTAGTTTAAGCTACCGTGAACTTTAAAAAGGAGCATTAAAAATCTGATGCTACGGCTTTTGGGAACACATTCTTGTTTCACTTAAATAAAGATTGTTCCCCGTATATACTAATCACGGAGTAAAAACTACTTTGAAATTACCTGTTAAATGAATTTGACATTGTAACTATATTTTGTAATTTTTGGCGGAAAGTTGAGAAATATCGATATTAAAATAAAAACAAATAAATCAGCTTCACGCTGTATTCCGCACACAGCACGGTAGGCAGAGGAAACCTCGTGTTAAGACACTCCGTTCCCCACTTTCCGCCGAGTTCTGGAGGCATTGCGTGTTGAGTGGCGAAACTCACCGCGCATAGCCTTGACACCAGCGTGAAAAAATGACATCGATATTGATTTGCATTATTAATTCAATTGGATCAAATAGTTCAACTGGACATGAAAAAAAAATATTTTGCTTGACATGTCCATATAAAAACACAATTTATTTCAAATATATCATTCAAATCACACAAACCAACGTCAATACAAACAACGTTATGGTATCGATATGGTTTCATAGTGACAGCTTAGCTTAAATCCTTTATATTAAGATTATATGTTTGAAACAGGCTGCCGGGATCGAGCTCAAGGAGAATCTGGCTGCCAGTGCGGCTAGCTGGCCGTATCCCACGGTGTACCACCCGTACGACGCCGCCTTCGCTGGTTATCCGTTCAATGGGTAAGTGGATTTACCTTCGGCATGTCAATATAATCTACTGTGAAGCCACTGAAGAAGTTATACTGGTCTTATACCGAGACTTAAACTATTAGTACAATAGTTTACTATTGGAAATAAATGATTTTATAAAAATTATTGGCTGTGGACGTTGCGTAGTGGTATAAGCATGACTGTTAACGGGACAGTTGTGGGTTCAATAATTCTCCCTCTCCCCCCTATATAGAGGAAATATTATTGTTCTAAAAAGACGATTAACGCAAGTAAATGCTTACTATGAACAAAAACTCATATTTATTGATAAGTAACTTCTTCTTACGTGAACCCTTGCTTACTAAAAAGAAAAAGCGCTTAGCCGTGTAAGCCATTTTTTTATGTAAACCTAATAAGTATATATTCTTTAGCGTGGAATATTTCTGTGTTATACCACCTGCTCATAACATATTTAGAATCATTTGAATATAAGAGTACTTGCTATATTTACTTCAATACGCAATAGTTTTGAGCGAAAAGTGGAGAACAGAGTGTCTTGACACTAAATTCTCTATGTAGATATCCTGCCATATACGAGACAAAGTGAGAATCTGAAAAAAAATTGACACTCAATTTTGCGATAAGATAATTGAAAATCCTTTAAACGCATCCCAAACGCGATATCATTCGACTATAAAAAACGACAATAAGAAGATAAAGAGATCAAGAACGGACTAGAATTTAAAAATTCAAATAATCGAACAGCTCAATGCCCCTGAGCCGTACATCCTTAAATGTAGTTACTCGTTAAAAGCTTTCGGAATATACGATGCACTGGACTTTGGTCGATTTGAAATGATTCTGACGAAATAGGATGCTGTTTGGTGAATGAAAAAATGGAAAAAAATCAAGCGGGCAGGGGTTTGGGATTCAAATTTCTTTTGATCGATCCAGGTTGTTCTTTTATTATAATTGGTTTTTTGTTTTAAATATTGTGTTAATAATGTCAGTTTGTATACTTATCCCTGACTGGATATATTTTACACTTGAAAAATTCGATTTCTATTCATTTTCTCAGGGCACTTGTCTGATGACAAAATCAACTAAAATACGTTGTCGATCCTTTTGAACATATAAAAATAATATCTAATTAAATCAACTTCACGCTGTATCCCCCCACCAGCAGGCAGAGACACCAGATAGGCAGAGGAAACGTAGTGTCACACTCCGATCTCCGCTTTCATCACTGAATTTTTCGGAGCATTGCGTACTTAGTAGCGTAACTCAACGCCAGACTTTTGCGTTGATGTCACACTTATTTGCCATGGCGGCTTACTTTTGAACATGTATAGTAAATTCAAAAGAAATGACGCAGTGTAAGTTGTTGTAGATAGTAGCTACCAGAATTAAGTTTAATTTTTATCATATAAATATAACTTTTCAGTTATATTTATGTGATAAGGGCGGTCTCGTTGTCAGCGATAGCGGCGCCTTGTAAGGATTTTTACATGAGTTTCAGTTATTTATGTTGTATCAGTATTTATCAATGTTTGTTGTAAGGCTCGAGCACACTGTTGTAGTTCACATATTGTTATTTAATTATATTTAATATATTTATTAAGATAAATAAATAATTATTAATTATTATTAGTGGGCAATATTGACGTTTCAATTTTTAACTTTCAAAAAGCATGAACACACCAACTTTTACACCAAAATACGTTTTATATTTATGAAGAAAATAAACAGAAAGATATTTTCTTAAAAAACTAAACCATTTAAATATTTCTATAACAATTTCTATTTCAGAAATAGTATTGATCAGTTTTTTTAAATCACTCAATACAGATATAATCACTTATTACGTACAAAAAAATAGTATTTTCTCACTATATTAGCCGCGAAGTAAAGTGGCATACAGTTTTACTTGTAAACATTTTATTATCTAATAAAAATTGTCAAAAAAATAATAAATGCAAATGTATTCAAAATGATGCTTGACTGTAAAATGTGAATGGACTGGACATATTTTTATGAGAAAACAGAAAAGATCTCGGGTAGTTTTTGTGTGCATGTATGCATACGTACGATATGGTTTCTATTTAAGAAACAAATGAAAGATAATTACTATGCTTAGACTGTGATTTGCATTGCATTTCGCCCAACGCCAGGTTGGTTGGAGCTCTATGAGGGACGACTGCGTTTCTTTACGTTGAAGTATTTATGTTTTTAAGATTACCTTAAAATCCACCTGTTTGTACGTCTGTCTGCCCGTTTCTCAAGATCGCTCAGAGGTTATTAATAACAGATTCAGAAATTCAGGTTTACGGTCCCTTGGAACATTACACACGAGTGTTTAATGCATATTTTTTGCTGCGTTTTGTATGGAATTCGTTGTGTGATCAAAACCTACATTCTTCTCGTGGATCTAGAATTATGAAATTTAAAGTTAGTTGACTAATAGAACAAAAATATTAAAGAAAATATAAAAAAACATCACAAACTTATATTTGTAGTTAATTTCAAAACGTACACACGCCCACAAAATTAAGTGTTTCAACTATCACTACTTAAGTTATAACTACTTACAATAAAAACAATATATTTAAATGAAATTTGTGAAATTATAACTCACTATGCACAAGTATTCGATGCGCACTGTACATTTTTTGCCATACCTAAGTAATTACGTATAAAGATCGGCGTCGAGACATTGATCTTGATAGAAAAGTCACTAGATATTCTCATGGTTTGTAGATATACTGTTTTTATAACCACAAGAGAGGTATTTTTATATAAACGGTAGTTCACAAACACAACATACGATTTATCGTAATAAATATGTGGAATTGATTTGAATATGCTTTTCATGTAAAAAAGTACCTTAAATCTCTACATTTTTCTCAATGCAATAGTTCGAATCTATTGAAATTTTTAATTTTATTATGAAAATAACATTTTTTTTATGTTTAAATGAAGAAAAATATATCAATATTACAATAAGCTTAATAGTTAAATGAAAAAAACATCTATCTTTAGTTGAAACTAAATAAAGATGTACCAACGTAAATTAACGGGGGAAGTCACGCTATCCGCTGGAACCTCAGTGGACAGTTAAACAATTTGTTATTAAAATTGTGTCATATTTAATTATAGAAATTAATTTTTAAATGTTACCAATCTGTGTAACTGTGTCATAAAGACGTTATCTCTAGCGCGTTGGTGGTCCAAGTTGGAGACATCAAGAATCTCATTAAAGCTTATCGGAGCTCTTATCAGTGCGCTCCTTGTCAATAAAATTCAAATAAATCTAATATTTTTTGGGAATTTTTACTTTTGTGACGTATTAGTCGATTTTGTTTACTTTATTTTCAAAACAATAGTTCATTGTAATAATCTCAGTCCAGGATACTAAGGATTATGCGCTTATAAAACAGGACATATGTTCTTTACGATACTTTCTTTACCTCTTAAGATAGAGTCAGCTCAAAAATATTAACACAAATATTATAAGCATCTATGACTCTATAATAAAAGAAATTCATCACATCAAGTGAACTCGCCTTTTTAATAATTTTTTTCCATAAACTCTAATCCCAATAACATAATAATAGAGCAATTTAACATTTTGAAATATAAATTTAAAAAAAAAAACAAGAAATATAGATACAACACATCTATTAATAATAACCTAAGATCGCTATATGTATATTATTCTCTGGATAATTGTAACGTCCTTTCTAAATACCATTTAGTAATTAAAGTATGTAAATTCTATGAATTTGTAGCATAGAATACAATTACTATAAACGGTCATAATTGCTGTTTTATTGGAAAAGATGTCAAGCCACTATTATTTATTAAGAAAAATTTATTAATCATATATAGCTCTTTATTAAATATTGTTTTATATAGAGATATTGTTTAATATAGAGTTAAATTTCGATGTAGCTCGATGAGAACGTACGGCTTAGTGGTCAGAGCGCCAGGACGGTTCCAGGAGGCACGGGTTCGAGTCCCGCTACGTTCAAATTTTTATACGTTTTCTAAATAAGTTTTCTTCTCCCCTAAGTATGGAATACCATTTAAAAAAAAAGGTTAATAATTAAATATATTTTTTAATAATTAATAATAAGGTGCCACCTGTGTATATATATGCAGTTAATTTGTGAGCGCACTTGTCAGTCACGATCATGAACCTGATGTTATCTTATCAGTAAGATGTATTCAATGAACGCTCTGAAATATTAAAGTAAGTAATAGTAATTTTTAATTAAATTGTTTTTTTTTTTTTTAATAAAAAAAATAATCCATTTCATATAGTTTTTTTTAAATATTTTACCAAGAAGTGCATAATAAATATACTATAACAGTATATAAAATACATTTTACATTTCCTATATTTAATTAAAAAGAGAACTACCAATCGATATATAACAGTTAAAATTATAAATTATCCCTCTAACAAACACAACACGAAATCCAACCGATACGTTTCCATTTATTTAACTTTAATTAGTAGTCACGTAAACTACATTCGTTAAATTCACAGATCTCTGTCAGACCGACGCCGCAAACAGTTTCAATACAAAACACAGTTAAATAAGTGGTTTCGAGTCGGTAATTAATATGGTTTAAAATGGGGGTTGTTAATATAACGGTGTGATAGGCGTCCCGGCAGGTGTGTGGCTATAGCGTCTTAATCATATGATGCGTGTTATTGAATTAACACAGTGTAATATATATTTTTTGTATATTATTTATGTTAAAGGAGGAGTTATTTTTGATAATAGTATATAAACATATCTACGTTATAAGACCAGTCGTGGCGCAGAGGCACAAAGTGTGATTGTAAAATCGATTGGTTGTGGATTCAATGCCCACTCGAGGAAGTGAAATATTTATTTATTTACATTTATAAATTTAATTTATTCGCTATCGTGTAGAGGCAAAGCGCGACGCTGAGTTCCGTCACTCAACACGCAATGCCTCCAGAACTCGGTGGAAAGTAGGGAACGGTGTGTCTTAACACTAGGTTCCCTGCCTACTCTGCTGTGCGTGACGCTTTAGTATTAAGACCTGGGATTTAGAGTAAATTAAATTATTGTACTAGATTTTTTTAGATATTTTCGGATTTTTATTGATAAGGAATACAAGCAAGCAACTGTTATATTGCAGCCTTGAATTTTTTTTTGTACGTTAAACGATAAGGGAGCAATTTACATGGCATATTATATTGATAATGTGAATTAGACAAACGATAACGGAGTGTCTTAACTCTCTCCCTGCTTCGTTGTCGTAAAGCTAACTACATGTATATATTAATATATTTAATCAAATTATATATATATACAATTGTACGTTTTTCTAAATTATAATTACTTCAGTGACAGTTGTCAGCATTGAATGGACGTACAGATGCGTCACAAACCGAACTCCTAGACTGATCGTGCCTCTCTATCGTTTATTCGGCCCTCTCGCTCACACGCGCGGCACATGTGAAACGTGACAATAAGTCATTCTTTTTTCGTGCACGTTGCGGGCGTTCATTGATTTATAAGGCGTTATCACATCTAAAACATTACTTAGAAGTATACAATTATTAGCTTATACATAATATTTCTTCTTAAAAGTAGTTTTGACAATTATTTTTTTAAAATTATACCAAAAATATTAATCAATATTAAGTAAATGACTTTTGTAGTTTTCTAATATAAACCATACCCAGCTTAATATCTTTTGACTAACATTAATAATATCAGGTTTGAAAATTATATATTTATTATTATAAAGTTTGAAAATCTTGTCTGAATATAAAAAAATATATAATAAATTTGAACATATAGATAATTTACAATTAAAACCCTCGACATAAAAAGCTCTCGAAAGTAAACAAACAACTAGAAAAAACTGATAATCTTCAAACGGCTGAATATGTGGCTAAGAATACACTCGATTAAGTTACCTTTGAAGCAAAAAAAAAACCAGTTTATCCGTTTGGGAGCTACGGTGCCACAAACAGACATACAAATACTCGAGTACACAGAAACTGTAAGCTTATAACGTTGCCCTTCGAACACAAAAAAAGATGATGAAAAGGAAGAACATTATGATACACACATAACAGATACGTTTACGGAAAAAAAAATTACTTCCTAACTTAAATATTGAACAGTATAGCATTTTATGCTATCACAATAACCCCTCCAATCAACGTCAATAACCAAAGGCCTAGCAATTAGCTTACCATCGAATGAAGAATGACAGTATCGGACCGTATAGCCGTCCCTCGGCGCTAACCGGTCGATCATTCGCTCTCGTTTGAGCCCGATCGAGCTTGGTTGGACGTCACGTCAGCTCAATCTTAGTTAGCGAAAGTCAAACAAATCTATCCCAATTTAGTATTCGTTTTAATGGAGATATAAATCGTTGGTGAATAGAATTAGTTTCGGCTGATAAGGGTTGATTATGAGCTTTTCTCTATCTGCGTGTACGTAGTGTATATTCCCTCCCTCATGGGAGGGAATGAAAATACGGTGGAAACCACTCGTTTCGTCACTCCTATATTTTAAGCTGTATAGTTCTAACGTCACCAGCTAACTAACACACGTTTATTGTTATTACGGACATTCAATTACTTTAAAGTTTTCCGAAACAACACATAACACGGAATATTAATGATAAGCAAGTGGCGTACTCTATTCTATGCTTCATAATAAATAATTTGTGTATAATTACTTAGAACATCCCTAGCGACAGTCGCGACTGTGTCCATACGGGGCTCGAACCCGTTACCCGTTGGTCGACAGCCGCGGCGTGACTGGTATACCAATTCACACTTCCGCTCTGCGGCATAATTACAAACGGAAAATTCAAGTACCGACATAGAAGAAATTCGACGAACTCCTACCTCAAGCGCACTTAAACATACACCTTATCAAATACAAAATAAAGTGCAATTTCGCTCGCTTTCGACGCTCTTGATCCATCACTGAGACAGCCGTTGTTCGAACAAACTTTGGATACGAAAATAATATCTAAGCGTACGTTATAAGGAGTATATTCGAATCCATCCGGTTTAGAAATGGTGATGATGCAAGGCACGTTTCAATCTATTTGGCCCCACCGATCCGATATTGTGCACACAAAGTAACGATTACTCATAGTAAGTATTTACGACAGGAAGAAATTGCGATTGTTTACTCTCAATCATTATAAATTCGGTTTTTTTTTGTTTTTAATTTATTATTTTTCTTTGGAAGTTATATAATTTTTCAATATTTGGATTTAGATCAATAGCTATAACACAATTTACATAAAGGTTTGTTATCAATTGAGGACGGCGTTCAGTTCTGCAATAACAATTTTATCTTTTATGTTTGATTTTCTCTTTATCTTCTTATTTCTATTAATGCATCATTATTGCAAGATGTTGATGCCGGTCAACATCAAGCAGGTGCTCGACATCATTTAACACGTGAGTACTCGCTATGACAAATCAAACGAGTCCAACCACAACCCCTCTACTTTTCTTAGGTCAGAAATTCCTTTGGTCCTTCCGGTTCTATTTCCAATCAAGTCATTTCATTTGATTCCCAAATACCAATATAGGGTTGTGTTAAAATTTGTCATCTGCCATCTTGTTGCGGGGGTGATATTGGATTAACAACAATGTTGACTAAATATGTAATTTCATTGTAATCAGAACTGCAATCACAATCAAAATTACAGCTCAATCGGGAAGTTAAATTACAAGTTTTCACATACACTAACACACTACCTAAAACGGCAAGTTAAATAAAAGTTTGAAAAAGAATATTACATAAATATAGGAGAAGTAAAAATAGAGTCAAAGGAAGACCTTATTATATTTAATGTAATACATGAGAAAAGGTCTTATATATTTTATAACAATAATATGTTTTAAACACAAAACAAGAACTTAGAAATAATTAATTTTCTATATAATTAGTTATAACTAAATAACGAAGTAACAGTAGCTTCGGAAATTGTATGGAACCAAATTATAAAGGTTATCATGTTTCAACAAGTTTAAAAATTTATATATATGTTAATCTTTTATAAGGCAAATGGATTACAGTAATTTAATATTTTTTATTCGCATTTTTGGACAAGTTCGTGCTAATGGATCGAGGTTTGATCCTAAGCCTTAAAGTTTTTGTGTGAAGTTTTTTTTTTTTTTCAATTAAATTTTCTACTAAATGACGCCTTTGACATTGCGTGATCGGAATGTGGAAATGGATAACTTATATTGTTATTTAGTAAATGGGTACCTTAAAATTTTAATAAGCAACTTAGGAAGGTTTGGCTATTTTGCAAAAAAAAATTAATCACTCGAGTTTTTTTTTAATTTTATAACAATATTATTTTACTCCACACTTAAGTTTATAACTTAGTTATTAAGATTAGAAATAAAGAGGTGAATTTTATTATTCTATCGTGTTAGTCATAATGTGGATTTTAACTTAACCTCTGCTTTCACAGTCTACGGTGATGCCATTAGCATTTAAACTATCTTTCCGATGCTACTATTTCTGCGTAATAAGGGCGTAATAACGACATATTAAAATATATACAAACATGTTAAAGTACAAATTCATTAAAATTTTTCTTTAATCATAAATGAGAAATATTCCACCTTTTATTTTACTATTAAATGATTCACACATCTTCCAAGAAGAGAAGAATAGTGTCCGGTTGTAGCCATTGTAAATTTTGATTGTCATATATTTAGCGACATTTCAAGGTCAAAAGTTAAATTGAATTATCATAATCTCTATATCGTAACATAAGCCGTATGTATATTATACACTAACAAACACATAACCTCCTTTGCATCGCGCAGTCAAGTTTAAAAAGCAAATTACGCTGATACATCCCTTACATCCGGTAATTCAACGACACTTAACGCTGTTAAAACATTTTTTGATGAACATCGAATTTTTCTATTTCAACTGTTACTGTCTGTTGCTATCAAGTATGAAATTAAAAATATTGGCTTTTTCATCAATTTGATAATAATTTTCGTGCTATTTCACAAATTTCCGGTTAAAACAATAATAATAATAATTTAAAATAAAAAATTAACAATTATTTAGTTGAAAAAAGACACAAAATGAAAACCGACTATAGGCAATGCGTCATACAAACTCGATGTGTGGCGAATGATGTCACTTCGACAGTTAATCGAGGGTACGTGTACAGACAACGATTTACAACGCGAAGAGCCAGTCCTCCCGTGTATTACCGATCCATAGAACAATAAAGAGTGGCGTTAGTTGAATACCAAATACCACACACCGCCACAGTATGCTACCAACGCCGCGTATATTATTAGTACGCTGTACCGCCTCCGGAGTAATTGACCGATCGATAATTTCATTCTAGACGCATTGGCCTCTTCCTCTTTCCTTTTTCCTATCGGTCAGCCAGGGATTGTGTCGTTTGTGTTGGTTATATAAAATTTCGTATTGATATTGGCAGTTTGAAATCGGTTTGGTAGTTGATTTTTGCGATGCTTTGGAAGAACACAGTACAGTAGAAAATTTTATATAAACTATAATAATTTTCTGGATGATCATGATCAAAAGTGGATAAAATAATCACAAGATATTTAACTATTATTTTGTAATATTAACATATGTGCCTACATGTACTTATATTTTATCATTCCACTCGGTTTTAGAGTAGACCATAAAATTTACTTTTTCCTTTTTTTTCATGCTGTATTCTGCATATTGCCGGGTAGGCAGAGGGAACCTATTATTAAGACAGCGCGATCCTTACTTTTCTAAACCTTCTAAGTAATTCTGAAGAAATGAAAATATTAATAAATCATCATTCATTCATATTCTCCTTCATTCTGAGTTGGAATCGAACTCACAACAATCGCAATTAAGCTTGTGCCCCTGCTCCCCTCCCCTCCTCCCTCCCCATCTCTCTCTCATTCAGTGAAAAAGTGGAAAAAAAAACCATAAAATATATAAACACAATCGATATTAATATCACAGCCCGCGTCGAATACAGCGTGTAGCGTGAAATTTGCCACCAGCACCATGTAAATTGGTCAGTGGACTCGTGTATACCTATCAAATGACATATTAGCGGTCGCGCCTGATCACTGAAAACCTATTAACATAAAAGATAACCGTTACTAGCACATTTAACGTGGTATATGCCAAATTTATATAAATAATATAGAAATATGCTTGTGATACTCGCTGGGAACGTAATAGGTCGTGGACTCGAATCCCGTTTGAGGAAATTACATATTTTCATATTTTTTCTTTTTCACTCTGGTGCCGAAGAAAACCGTGGTGTTGAGTTCAGCCATTCGACACGCGTTGCCTCCAGAATTTGGCGGAAAATTGGGAATGGAGTGTATTAACACTAGGTTCCATCTATTCTGCTATGTGCTATACAGCGTGAGGCTATAAATATGTAATTGCTAATTGAATATTAACAACAGTCGAATTCACAACTAACGACTTAGCCTGACTTCGATCGCCTAACCTTTTTTTACTTATATTCCGTAATTTAGCAATTACCTTTCATAGTTTTTCTTGTTATTTTATAAAAAGAATAGCGCATGATTATTAATATATGTACTTTAACCGTAACTCAATAATAAAATGGAGAACCAATTTAAATATAAAATACAAGATTAAGACCACTTACATACATAGGTATATGTATACCGAATCTATATATAAATAAAAAAAACTCAACAATTTGTGGTAATCTTAAAAAAACATCAAACAAGTTATTCTTAGAAAAATAAAAAGTTGTAGATATATAATATATGTATGTATGTATTAATTAATATACATACATATAATTTACGTCAATACGAGTATATGTTAAAGTGTTTAAATTGATAACGCTATACGAGGTCGAACAATTTTTCTGTTTGAACTTACGACCTGTTATGAGTCATCGGATTTTAAGCTAAATATATGTATATAAATATAAAATTTACGTTTTCAAGGCAATTCTAGGATATAGTATAAACCTTTTAGTTCACCCACGTGGTCAAATGAAAATAGCTATGAGATGTATCTATGTAAGACACGATTTGAGTACCCAAGGTAAGCCAGTACCGTGGCTTACATCAAGACGACATACATATACGACGATATATAACTCGGTGTATCCTCTAAATTAGACTTATTTTCCTTTACAAAAACATCATTTGAAAAAAAATCTTTACCTATATAATATTAGTATACATCATTTTATTTGTACGGACTGTAAAATATAAATTATGTTTTTTTCCGCTTTCGTGAGAGAATTAGCTAAACAATTCTTCTCTTAATAAGGAACTCTCCCTAAGGGAACAAAGGGACCATGAGAAATTTCAGTTTTTCATGTCCAGTATTGGCTGTATGTTGCCTGTAAATTATATATTAATCAGATCCATTTATATATTTTTATTGGGATTGAGATTATCTAAATCTATCTTTCCAAATTAATATCTTTTTCAAATACAAAATAACTTATACGTATAATATAATATTATACGTGCTTAGACAAAACTACATTTTAAATTGATTTTTTTTTAAAAAAATCACATCATCAACACGTTCTAGAAATAATAAAAAAAGTTACGCACTCGCTAGCGACGATCGAATGAATAAACAAAAAGTAACCATGTTTTTTACCAAAGTGAACACATAATATGATACTTACCGATGACCCTAATGTGTAAGTATTTAATTTAATTTACCGTAACACGACCTAACTTTGTAATGACGTGATCTACGATGTTGACACCTTGGTACTTACTTGAAAAGTTGCATACATAAATTCAGAAAAAAATAATAAAATGTGCTAGATTTTTGAATTTTATTATTATCTGAAATTTTCTATTTATGTCATAATAGGTTGCATAAAATAAAAAAAAATGATATAAGTTATAATAAGCATTAATTTTCACATTTTATTACCTTTTTTTTTAGTTATAAAATATGCTAGTTTTTTGATTTGTCAAATACTTCCGTATTGATTTTAATCAGAATTTTAGTATTAAGTAACAATTTACACGGTAGCAATATTGATGAAAAAGTAAGGTTGTCTATCCGTTCTGTATGTTTTCACACGAACGCCTGATTGACCGTTGTTTTTGGCACAGAGCGTGTAAAGCGAATATTAACGGATGGATGGACGATTCATCCTATGCCTGCCTAATATATAGAGATACACATACACACCTATATCTCTATATATTATGTACATGCTAGCGACCAAAACTCATCACTTTTTTGAGTTGAAACCGAATTTGTCTCTCAAAGAGATGATTCGGCTTACAGTACCTTATCTATATATAGACCTTAGTGTTTTATAAATAAAAACAAATTGCTAAGTAACAGATTCAATCCAATATTAAATAAATAATTTTACTATATCCAAAACATAATAAAAATATTAATTTACTTATATAAAATCAAAATATAGTAGAGACTTGAGCAACTCTACAACAATTACAACATCCAACAAAACGTATCTCAATCAATATGTTTCGAAATGTCTTCATAAAATTTAATCAACGGTATTAATATGCTAGTAATAAATGACATGACCTCTGATAGCGAGTGAACCGTGGCTGCGACACTTAATTTTCACAAGTTTATACGTTCCAAATGTGACCACTTGTGAGGTCTGGCGCCCGTCGTGCTGATTGTAGACTTGTGGAAGAGCATCCAAGGAGGAAGATATAAATATAGTATGTTTATACGACGTTTAACGCTAGAATAAAATGTACTATTATATATATATATATATATATATATATATATATATATATATATATATATATATATATATATATATATATATATATATATATATATATATATATTTTGGTTAATCTAATGTAACGTATTCATAGAGGATTCGCACTCGAGGATATGAAGGATGGGGAACGGAAGTGTTTAAATGGGAACAGAGTGTCTTTACGCTAGACCTGCCCTGCAAAGTGTGGGATACAGCGTGAAGTAAAAATTATTTTTATTTAATCTAAAAAAAATGTTTTCACAATTGAATATTCTCTCGGACAATTCTGTTAAAAAAACATACTAAGTCACTTCACTGATGGATAACTAAATTGATTCTGTTTCCCTGAACAAATATTTAAATCCTATTTTGAATGAAAATCTTTAACCAAATTAATCGCGTATATTTTTTAAACATTTTTGGAAAACTGACATATTGAATACTTTTAATCCTTTGTCGCCGTATTAGCGACATTAAAAACCTAACAGTAAATCCGCTAGAGTGCAAATGGTTAAGTAAACCATGGGCAAGCATGTAAACGCGAGAATAGAAAAGTAAATTCACGTTCCCAAAAGAAAGACGTTAAGAAAAAGAAAAAAGAAAGACTTAAAAGGTCATATAAAATGTGTAATAACCGTTAAAATCAAAGATCTTATTTAAGTCCTATTTACATCAACGCACAAGGAAATCAAACTTACGATTAACGCCATTGGCTGACGTAGAGACAACAAACGAGTAAATACCATAATGTGTTGAACATAATAAATATATGTAACCTTATATTAAATTAGAAGTGCACAAAGCACTCGTACTTTATACTCTTTATCACAACATAAAGAGTAATAAAATTTTTATTAATATTATAGTTGTTCCGATCAAATGTAGAGTATGTATGTTGTGTATGTATGAACATGTTATTGTAAACGGTAACTGTTGTTATGCATTGTTTTTTATCTTGCCATTATAACAAAAACAAAGTCAACGATACAAAGTGATGACTTAACCGCACTTTGCATTTGTCGGTATTAAAGTTTTAGATTTTTTTTGTTACTAATTTCTATTTTTTTTTTAATGAAAATGTTGTTTTTAGGGTAGCATAACTGATTAGCCCAAATAAAAGGAACTAGAATTCTAGAACTAGATTCGTTATAGCTGTCTCTGTATCTCTCCGAATGTCATACTCACGTTATTCAGCAACTATTAGGTATTTACAATTAAATTTTTGTAGGTAGATGTCTACTGTAGATCACTCAACAATTTTTATTTTACTGTACAAATTTAGACCATTTCTTCTTAATTTCAAGTCAGTTAAAATATGGAATTTAAACTAAAAAAATACGTATATGCTTCAAACGAAACAGTTGAGGGATCTCTGTAGATATCGAGAATTAATAAAAAACAAAGTATAGTACCATGTTATTATAACTTCGTTATTATGAATATCATTAAAACACGTTGTTTATTCAATAACAAACAAAACTGAACACATTTATTATAAATTAAAACCATAATTAAAACGTAGATTTTTTTTCAACAACAACATTTTTCGTCACACACGAACAGACAGACATTGCTAGATAATTTAATATTTTCGCATTCACTAATAGGATGATAAAAACATTATTGTTCTTACAATATGAAAAAAAAACCATCAGATTGTAGTTGATGGATTATATTGGTATTAAAATATACTAGCAGAGTGCACTGATCGTGTTTTTACAACACTATCTAAGATGGCTACTAAAGCCGGCACGCCACTGCAACGAATCATGTAGAAAATATATAAAATTATTCAGTAAGCTTGACAAATTCCTTAATATCTAAGTGGCTGGCTTACAGAAAATAATGAAATTATTTTCCAAATTTTACATAAAATAACCAAAGAACTACAATAAGAGGCTTATTTTCATTTACTATGTAGATCATGTGACAATACAACATCATTTTACTTTACGCTAGGCGCCTAGCACTACTAGGCCTTATATTTTCATGGGGAATAAATATCTCTAAGGATTAAATTTTTTAAGTTAAATATGTATTTCGAAGTCATTCAGTCAATTTATATATGATAATTTATTAAAATAAAATGTTTGTCCCCCCATTAGTAACATAATTTCAAGTTACGTTCGATATAGAAAAGAACCCTTTAAACCTACCATTAGGATGCAAGTTCAAGGCACTGCCTGAGCTCTTCTCCATGCAACGTGAGCAACCGCACGAATTGCAACCACGGACTGCTGAATAGTTTCTTTTAATATGATCGAGTTGGTCTGAATATAGAGCCACCAGCGGGTGACAAAACTAGTCGTAAACAGAGCTGGAGCAGCTAGATAACAGAGAAGATATATAGTATAATACAATTTAGTATCCGTGGAGTAAAAGCCTAATCGTTTTTTGGTCCCTGTGAATGTGAAACAAGGAACCGTTAATGAGATAGATAAGCTTTAAGTCATTGTTGATAAACGGAAAGAGATTAATCGATCGCGAGTCGCGTTGAACACTGTATAACTAAGGTTTTTATATAACCTTACAAGATTGCATTTGTTGCGAAAGTTCAATTTCTAATTATGATAAAGTATACTTGTAATAACAAAAAAAATAGCAAAAAAATAGGTTTCCGGTGGTTTCTGTTTCTACGTGCAGGCACCACCGGGAACCTAGTATTAAGACACTCTATTCGCCACTTTTAGCCTATTTTTTTAATATTTATTATATGTATTAATTCCTAATTAATACATACAATAAAAATTTAAAAAAAGCCTACCCAAAATCATTACCTTTACCGTTTTGGGAAAGTATTTGTAGCTCTAAAACAAGCCAAGATCTCACTGAACCCTGAGATGAAGAAGGCATTCGAGTAAAAAAAACCACACTCAAGTCCGTTCATTCGTTCATGAGCTACAGAATCACAGACAGACACACAGACAAATCAAACTCATAATGCTCCTTTTACTCAAAAGCTCTATATACTCTGACATACATAAACAAAACAACACCTTTGTTATATTCAAAGGTCGTATAAGACAAATAGATATAAGTAGATGTAAGTGAATGTACAATAACCAATAAACTAATATAACAGCATACCTACCGCGATCCCACGTTATTATGATTGTTAAATTAATTAATATAATAATGTATGGTAATAATATAAAACTTTATCGTGCCAGGGTCAGATGTGAGGAGAAGAAAAATAATTTTGCCTATCTGTTCACAGACAGTTAGTTGCTCTTGTTACGAGTACTTCAATGTAAAGGGCATAAGAATTATTGAATATTTAGAACCGTAGGGCAATATGTTTATCGTTTTTAAAGTACTGGTTTTTTTTATATCTATTTATTTATTGGGTTGATATGATATTGCCGTATGTAAATATTATTGCGGACAGTCATTGCGCAGGGGCACAAGTTGTGTAAACGTGACAGGTTGCGAGTTCGATTCCCACTCGAGGAGATGAAATATTGATGATAGATGTTGAGGCACAGCCAGACGTTGAGTTCCGCTACTCAACACGCAGTACCTGAATTCACTTAGAATTCCGCGGATAATGTCCCTGCTGTTTTTATGTATAAAATTATATAAAGCTAACGACTTAAATGTTTAAAATGTATGAAAGAGATACCTTACGACCTGACCCATCCCTTATTAAACATTATAAAATATCAAAGCAACCCTGAACTACAAGAAGCTCCCTTGAAACAAAAAACCGTATGGGTGTCGACAGACCGGTCACGAAAGCGCCGCCCAAGTTGTGATAACGCCCTTATTTTTTGATTGGACATTTACATACCAAAAATGTTACTATTACAATAAGGGGAGGTCCAATTAGTATATTCTGGTGGTACTTCCCGTACCGGCGTGCCACCCCCGCTACCATTTTTTAGTAGAAAACCCAAAAACCCGAGTTGCGTGATTCTTAAAGTAACAATTATTCGTTTTATCTAACATATTTTCCTTTATTTATTACTTTGTATTTTATTAAGGTATGTTTGTTTTATGGTTATGGTTAAATATGGTGGTTATTACATACGCATGTAGTATATTAAGTACAAGCCAGACGGTGGTTTCGATTGTTTTTTATTATAAAAATGTTATACGCCTTCCATATTTCTAGGAGCTATCGTAGAACAGTCATACAGGCGTGTGACTGTAAATGCGATGGTAATGATTCGATTCTCATTCCGAGGAATGAATTATTATTTATTAATATTTTTCTTTCTTAAGCAACAAGGCAAAGCGCGGAACGCCGGGAACAGTCTAACGTTAATTCAAAGACCAGATATGAAAAACATAAACATATATTATCTAACATAAATACAAAAAACTAAAAAAACAACCTAATAAGTTAATAGAAACATAAAAAACTAAAATTTCGTAGTCGCTAAACACGTAACCCGATCCTCCCTCTACCTACCTTCCACCAGAAACTGTCACCGACAACTACAAGAAGTTTTAACAGATAGACCCGGCGAAGCGTAATGAACGTTGGTACATCTATTAAAGATATCTTCGTTTTTATATGGGTGCCGTCGATGTTATTGGTTGAATTCAAAATGTACGTAACTCTATACTGCGTCGGCTTACGAGAACTAGGAGGATATTGTTACAACTCGCTTGTTCGCTTTTCAATGACAACGCTGCTTTGCCGGCGTTCCTGATCGTATTCATATACTATTTGGTAGTCAAAATTAGTGTATTGAATAAATAAATGGGGCCAGTAGTGGCAGCGGCACAAAGTGTAACTGTAAAATCGACTGGTTGTGGGTTCGATCCCCACTCGAGGAGGTGAAATATTTACTTAAATTTATATTTCCATTTCTTTGCTCTGATGACGAGACTAAGCGCGGCGTTGAATTCTGCCACTCAACACGCAATTCCTCCATAATTCGGCAGAAAGTGGGGAACGCAGTGTCTTACACTAGGTTCCCTCTGCCTACCCTGTTGTGTGCAATAAATGAATCGGCTTCACGCTATATTTACACAGAAGGGTAAGCATAGGGAACATAGTGTTAAGACACTCCATTTCCCACTTTTCGTCGATTTTTTCAATGCATTTAAGGCATGTTGAGTGTTGGCGTGTACCGTGATGCCAGAGCGAAGAAATGAAAATATACATTTAAATTAATATTTAATTTCCTCGAGTGGGAATCAAACCCACAACCAGTTGCGATTACAGCCATACTCTGTGCACCTGCAATGATATATCAAATTGACATATTAGAAATAGAAAAGGAGCCTCGCCCAGCAATGACATATCATATTTAACATATAAGACACAGAATCTACATTTTATAACAACTTTATTGAGCCTTGTTACACGCATTTTAATTCTATTTAATATTGTTTTAAAATAACAGTCCTGGACAATATTTTAGTATGTAATACATGCGAGGGCCGCGTCGTTTGTGCTTTTATATGAAATCCACCGGAAACACACATCACACTGACGCTTAATATAATCGTTACTTCGAAGCAAAATCAAGAGACGTATCTACTCTTAAGTACCTATGAAAAATATGAATATAAAGTGGATATTTAGATAATGCCATGGATGCCATGCCATGGCCATGGTAAAGTTAGTTTCTGTGCAGAGGCTGGTCGTGGCGTAGTGGTACAAAGTGTGACTGTAAACGTGACCGGTCGTGGATAAGAATCCCACTCGTGGAAATTAAATATTTAATATTTTCATATCCGCGCTCTGGTGTCGAGACATTGAGGCATTGAGTTCCGCAATAGGGAATATTAGGAAAATAGGGAATGGAGTATCTTAATACTAGGTTCCCTGTGCCTAACCGTACTGGTCTGTGCGAGAAGTTCATGTGAAGCTGATTTATTAATTTATTTAGTTTGTGTACAATTTGAATTATTATTGGCGGAATAATTAGCCGATCCATTTTTAAATTTCAATTCATTTGATTTTTCATTCAAAATAACAAGGCTTTGTTGTCATGTAACTGATGATTTATTTGATTTTTTTTTTATTTTAAGTATAGGTTTCAAAACTACATACACAACAAAAGCGTAAACTTACATTTTAGTAATAAAAACGTCATTCTAAGGCTTCCGGCTGCAACAAGTAACTATTTACAGTTATTATAAAAAATACACCTATATAGGTAATAAGTAAATTAATTAAATAAGGTTCCTTATTGCATTGCCATAATATAATCTAATAATAACAACACTCAAACGGGAAAATGAACATTCTAACACAATGACAGCTTTAATTAGTACCGAAGCGGAAAGATTTTTTGCAGTAGAAAATTGCTAACAAGAAATGTCAGGGGTTGTTTTGAACTATACTTATTTTAGAATTCAACTTCAAATATTAAAATACGTTTTCATAGATATATGAACTGTTATGCTTAGTTTTTGAGACGTATAATGTATAAGATGACAAATTGTAAATTATCTTTGGTTTTATTATCAGTTTCAATCGCCGCTTTTTGCCTCGACACTGGAGCAAAAAAATTAAAATATTAAATAACTCATTCCCGCGAGTAGAAATCGAATCCACAACCTGTCATGATTACAATTATACACCACGACTGGCCGGTAACTGCTTTGCATTAAAAATTTTTAGAAATTTTTACCCTAAAAGCATAACTTTATTCTGTCTGACCGATAAATAATAGATATATAAATAAATAAATACAGTGCATAAAAAGTCCATAAATAAAAAAATTGATATATTTTGCTCCTACTTTTTTCGTTTTTATCTTATATCAAATTTAATATGACTGACCGATAGGAACACATACAGACTACTATATACATACTAGACACAGAAAGCTGAAAACATATTATAATTTTTTTTGGGATGTATCACGAAGCTCTATTTAATATTTTTATACCCTCACTCTGATAACAAGGCAAACCGCGGCGTTGATTTCCACCATTCAACACGTTATACCTCCAGAATTCAGAGGAAAGTGGTAAACGGAAGTGTGTTAATGGGAACTACTATGTGTGGGATACAGCTTCATACGAACGCATGTAACAAGATAAATAGAGAAACCCCAATATTCTTCTGGAAACGGAAAACAATCGGATTTTAAGCTTCATACACCACACGAAGTTGCGGGGTACAGATTGTATATTAGGTATAAACTGGAAACGTATATATGTATGTAGTATGTGAAAAAAAATAACTTTACTTTTTTTCAACATTTTAAGCTAGGCCAAGTCTCAAATCACATCACTATTTCTCTCTCCACCCGTACAAAGACATGTCACACCCAAAACGACAATTTATCTTAACTAAATCTGTGGAAATATCATTATTTTCCATACAAACAGGAGTAATAGAAGCAGTGGCCACTACATTATATGATCGTTAACCACTTTTCCATGGAATAGTTCTGTTATTTTCCATACTAGTGAGTAATATCTGAAATATTTCTAGTTTTCCATTTGCCATGTTAAGATGTTATCAAAACCGAAGTGATAACAGCATTAGGTGTGATATATTTCTGTCATCCCATTTTTATGACCTTAAGTAGGAAACGCGAAGGCGACATAGACGTTTAATTGAAGTAGGGAGAGGGCGAACCACCCTCTCGGCGAAATAATAAAAAAATGAAGAGCTACCCCGGAGCTCGGATGCTATGAAAGTGGCACAGCGTGGATAAATGAAGGTTTTTTTGTTTGAATGCGCCTAAGCTTCGCTCTACTTTATATTGTCGTATTCTATAAATGTTAGTCCATTCAGAAACCGAGTCATTAAAACGTGAATCTCTCCACAAATTATACCATACGGCTTTTAATTACTATCTAGTTGATCGAGCTTATATTTTTTAGTTTTTGTTTACTACAGAAACTTTTATTCGCAGGTTGGAAAGATGGAAAGTGGTGTTGAGGGTTTTATATGATAGTAATTATTGAAAATATTGTTGATATATAATATATTGTTAGATACGGTTTATCTATAGAATATGGCTACTGTACCAATCTCGATACAGCTTATAAGGACATGATAATGGGATATAAAATTCCATATTTATTTACGAGAATCTCATCGAGGGCTAGAATTAAGTCAACAACGGACTTAACAAAAGGGAAGCTTCCACTAAACTTGTACTCGAAATTGGTCTTTGAGCCTTGGATTTACAGTACAATATGCCTTGACGCACAGATTTGAGGGGAGCAGGCTGACACTTGTGCGATTTAAGTGACAGTTTTATTAATTTCCCATAGTACTCATCCCTATTTTCCACCCTTCTCGGCTTCGAACAATGCAGCAGCGGCATATGGATCGTGCTTGCCTTCCGCCATATAAAACTTAGAGACTTACTTGTAAAGTGTTTTGTTAATTAACTCATACTTTATATAAGGTTTTTAGGTGATTATGATCATATTGTGAGCAAAAACTATATATTTGTAATTAACGAGGTAAATAATGTGCTTCGTCCTTGATACATATAACGTATTAGCTCTAAAAACAGATAAAGAAAATAAAATAATCATATTAATATCACTAGTGCTACTAAATAAAATTAATATTTTATTCCCTCGAGTAGAGATCGAATCCACAACCGCCGCGTTACAGTTACACCCTTGTCCCTCCACCACGAAAGCACTACTAGCAAAAACGGATAAAAACAAACAGAAAGACCAACAATATTTAACTTGTTTTATTCAGTCATTCAATTACTTAAAAGCGTTGAAGCGAAACATTAATCTCAATAGAATAATGATAGGGGGTAACGTATCAAAGATAGTGGGTATATGGGTGCGTGGTCTGCGTACGGAGTCGGGAGATAAGCACGCTGGAACAGCTACCGATGGCTTATCTGGATTTCAATTATCATGCCGCTTCCATTGGCCCGGTGGGAGGGAGTCGGCCGGGGGCGGTCACGACGCTACTTATCTGAAATCTCACCCAAATCGGACAGCATTTACGCTTTCTCTCCACCTTAAAAGTTTACGGTGCGAGGAGAATTATGGCGAGCTTTGTATTGTGGGTATGGATTTTTCGGAAATAATAAGGTTGCGTGTGATTTTGGTCTGTTTTTTATTATATTGTTTCGTCAATATTAAGTGGTTAAATATGACATACGAATAAATCAAACATTTCCTTTTATATACTTTTCGGATACTAGTAATACAAAATATCCTAAGTCATTAACGACTAGAAGTCAAAATCTTATTTAATCCAAATATGTTTGTAGACGTGAGTAACGACAATACGTTCCGTGGAGCGAGATCCCCTCTCTCACTGGGACTAAGAGACTTAAAGTACCTACTCTCCCCAATACGTGAACCATTGGGAACAACTGAAGAGTTATTAACTCCTCATTTAGAAATTATTGACTAGATAGTACTAAAGAACCGGAATACGGTTGAAGTAATGAAAAATAATAGATTTAAATATGGATTAGTTAGTTACTTTAAAATATTATTCTATGTTTTGCTGTCGTGAAGTTAATTTGTGTATCAAGCGTGCGACTGTCAACGCTACGGTTGTGGGTTCGATTCCCACTCGGGGGAATAAAATGCGGGGCTTTGAGTTTCGCCATTTAACGCGCAATGCCTCAATAATTCGACGGAACGGTCTTAGCACTAAGTTCCCTCTGCCTACCTACTGCGTACTGCTAAAAAAATATCTATATGTGCATTTACATTTATAACGAAGTGAAAAATGTTAAATAATAACAATTGTTTAAATTGTTAACAGATACGGAATGGACCTAAATGGCGCTCGAAGAAAAAATGCCACACGAGAAACTACCAGCACCTTAAAAGCCTGGCTTAATGAACACAAGAAGAATCCATATCCAACAAAAGGCGAGAAAATAATGCTGGCAATAATTACAAAAATGACCCTAACGCAGGTGTCGACGTGGTTCGCAAATGCCCGACGACGTTTGAAGAAAGAAAATAAGATGACATGGGAGCCGAGGAACAGGGTTGATGACGATGACAATAACAACGACGATGACGATCATAAGAGCAACGACGGCAAAGACGCTTTAGGTATGTAATTTTGTTAGTGATTTCAACAATTTAAACTTTATAACGATTGGCGAATGACATTTATGTATTTCTCTAATATAGTATCATTCTGTCATGTTCTATTTCTTGTAACACAGCGTGTTTGGACTTGGCTGTAAATTCTCTCATTTGAGCTGCAGCGTCCAAAAAACGGGAGACGATGAATTTTACTTCAAGCTGTTACCTAATTTAAATATTTATTTTAGACGGAAAAGACTCTGGAACGGGATCGAGTGAAGACGGCGAAAGACCTCAGCAAAGGCTAGATCTACTCGGACAACGAACTGAATCAGAATGGTCAGAGTCACGTGCGGACAGCGGACCCGAGTCGCCAGAGCCTTACGAGCGCCCATTGCACCCAGCCTATCAGCATTTACCCTCACGCGCCCCTGGCAGCACGCCCTCAGCAAAACCCAGGATATGGTCACTTGCAGACATGGCGAGCAAAGATGAAGCTACTCCCCCAGCTGTTTCATTCTACCAATCAGCGGCCGCCCGGCTGGCGCACCCGTACCGACCGGAGCTGTACAGAGGCCTGTACCCCCCGAGTCATCCAGCAGACGTTGCGTTGCTAGAGTACTCCCGGAGCTTGGCGCTGGCGGCACCAGCGCCCGCGCCCCCTGCCCCCTCGCCCTCGTCCTCCTCCACGTCCTCCCTGGCCGACCCGCCGCCCCGCGCCTGACCTGTCCCCCACCCCCTGGCGCACCGACAATAATCACGATCTCTGCCGACGCCGCAACGGCTAGCACGGCGTCACGTCTGTAAATATCGATAAATATATATACGAGTACATACGTATATGCGTGATAATAATTTATGCACCGGTAGAGGTTAGTTATGTGATAGAGACACGTGAGATCGACATCTCGACCGCCGCCGCGTACCGACCGACAATACTAGGTGCTAAACGAGTTGGACCTTGCGTTGTAGAGTTTACTGGAAGTGGTTGACGAAGTGATTTAATAAATGCATAGGTATTAATACGTGTTATGTTTCCTTTAGTGGACTACACTGTTTTAGATTATTTCATATAATGTAGAGTGTAAATTATTATTTTCAAAATGTTCTCCTTATATTTAGTGCCTAATTACGTCCACTTTATCTCTTGTTTGATAGTTTCATAAATAACTATTCGAATTTTACTATTTATTGGTACGAGGTCAGTAGTTTTATCACATTTTGTTTAATATACTTACTATTGTAATCTAAGAAACCAGATTGTGAGATCTCTTTATAGATTCATTTCTAGTCAGACGACTACGATTGTCTATGATACATTTAAAGGCACACCGTGTAAAACATATTATTTGTAAGTTAGCATTGAAATCAGTTAGAACTGGCATCATGAATCTCTTTCAACTCTTTTGTTGGAATGTTTTGAAAATTATAAAAAAAAAACGTTCAATAGAGTCATAAAAGAATATATAATTTTACACATATTGAGCATATTATTTATATTTTTCAATTCTGCATGGTAATTTAATGTGTACCATATTTTATAGAACGGCTTGAACTTACAATAAATACCTAAACTATGAGATTTCTAGCTTAAATGTAAAAAATAATATTAAAACGAAACTATATCGACTCTTCTTATTATATAAATGATAATGTAAACGTAATAGTTCTACCAGTTTGACCCCAAAACGACCTTGTACATTTGTAACTAATGTAGAGGTAACGTGTAAAATATGATTTCCCCTATATTAGACTGAAAGTCCAAAATTGACTATAGTTTTGTACATACCTACGTCACTCTTGTAATTATTGATAGCGTCGCGTGCTTAACAATAAACCGAAGTGGCCCGAGAATATTTTTTTAAACATTTTCTAGTAAAAATATTTAAATGCTATTTGGGTAAAAAAATATTGTGTAGATGACATACCTGTAAAGTGAAAAATAAAGTATTTATAACGAAATTTTCTTGTCTTTGGTCAGTGTTACTCCGGTTTATTTTTAAGTTGCCGATAAGGTTAAGATAATGAGATAATAATTTTTCTGTATTAGAAATTTTGATGTAAATAAATGACGGAAGACGTGGTTCTCTAAAGAAATCGTCACTGGCGTTGGGCTTCGTTACGACACGATACCATACATCTACTAAACTAAAAATAAAAGTTTATGTCCAACATGAAATGTAAAAATCATATATTTGTTAAAAAAAATCGATTTTATTATTTACATCATTTTATTATTTAATTGTATCGATGTTGAATCGTATCGTTATCGTGTCACCAATAAGCAAAGGGTATCGGTATATCGATTTAGTGCAAAGCACGTCATATAAGTGTTACACCGCTAAGAAAACATAGAGAACCAGAGTAAAGTTATGTTACAACGACGCATATGATAGTTCTGTGTTAGAATAATATATACAATAGTTGCCACGAAGTAAAAACCTTTTAAATGCAATCAAATTAAATATATCGGACAACATGGCTAGTATGAAAATGTAAAAAGAGGTAAATTGTAATGTTCCATTATATAGCAATATATATAATATTTTAAGTCGTTGAGTAATGTAAAAAGAATGACTATAAATTTTTCTAGCAACGAGTGACTTTGTTTTTTAATAGGTTTTAACTCCATGGTGACGATATTATTAAATGTTATATAAACCCTGAGATCTATGGCAAATTTATTTATTTAGGCGAAACTTTGTAATTTTGTTAGCTTCAACGTCTTTAACCGTTCCCGAAGGTGTGTGAATAGATGCAATAAAATTTAATACAGAAATATTATTCGATTTTTATTAATTACCTCCCTACCTTTGTTTTAAATTATGTAAAAATTTATAGTTATATAGTTGAACTCATTTTTTATAATTATAACATATTTTTTTTAATGTTGTAATAAATTTGAAGAAGATAAGTTAAAATAAATCACCTTTTTGCTTAAGTTAAATCAGTAATAATAAACACATTTATGTGTAGCATTACAAATTGGTTAAAGTGGAAAAGAGATTTTCAGTTTACTAAATATAAGTTAAGTAAAACGATATTTAAAATAATAAAAATCAAACTAAGCCAAAAAATAAAATTTCTTTAAAAACGACAAATTCTATTTTTTCTATACCTCAGCTCTAACTTTAAACGAAATAATAAATTGTAGATATTATTTTACATAAATAATGTACAATAAATAATGTACGAGAACCATTAAAAAAACTCATTCAAAATTAAATTACACTTAAAAACATACCAGAATGTGAAGGTTTTATTAACACGAAACCAAAAAAAAAAGCCCAACTCACTAGTAACTTAGCAAAACATACAAAATTAGTGTCAACCTTTGAGAACAGGATGCTAAAATATAAAATCTGAACCGACCAACCGACCGACCAACAAATACTAAATCAATCAACAATTATTAAAATATCTTCCACCCAATTAAACTTCAAAGTGCTTGGACAAAACTTTCCCATCATAATTGGATCTGGTACAACAAATGAAGAACCATACGTTTGAAGTGGTGACTGACGTCAGTGGTAGGTAGGTATGTCATATATTATTTACTCGCAGATGAAAGCCAGTGGTAATATAAATAAACAGATCGTGCGCGTTGAAATGGAAGAGAATTCACAAGAAATACTCAATTATCTCATCCGTTCTTAAACACCGAGTGATTTAGATGTTCAGGTGAATCCATTTTTAATAGATATCCAAATATATTTTTGTGGAACAGACGATATAACAGAAATCTAAGAATGGTCTCTTTCGTTTTTAATACTGATAATTCATTTACAGTATCTGAAGTCTTTTAAGAAATTTATAGAAACTAAAGTAAGTCAATTCTGAGTTAAGTCAACATAAAATAAGAAATATGCATAACGTTAGTAAAAACAAAAAAACAGACCAAGTGAGATAAATAAAAAATGTGGAAAATATTGTACCTTAAAATACTTTTAAGGCTTAAAATAAGGAAATTTCAACTATGACTTATAAGTTAACTATTTGATAAATATAGAAAAATTTATAGAAAATATCAACACTTAAAGACACGAATTTGAATTTGCTACCTCTGAAACGTAACATATTTTTTTTATATTTTTTTATGGAAAAGGACAAGGCAAACGAGCGTTCGGGTCACCTGATGGTAAGTGATTACCGCCGCCCACGACCCCGTGCAACACCAGACGAGCTACAGGTGCGTTGCCGACCTTTAAGGTGGAGATAGATGCGCTTTTTGAAGGTACCCATGTCGCATCGACCTGGAAACACTGCCGCGGGTAGGCCATTCCACAGTTCCGTGGCGCGTGGAAGGAAGTTCCTACGAAACCGCGCGCAGTAGTGGATTGCCACGTATCCAGGTGGTGTGGATGATATATTAGCTTGTGACGTACTGTGCGGTTAGAAAATTCGGCGGCAGGTAACAGGTCAAACAGTTCTTCAGAACCCTCCCCATAATAAATGCGATAGAGAACGCACAGCGAGGAGATGTCTCTGTGCAAAGTCAAAGTATCAAGCCTTTCACAGATCATTGGGTGGATTGGGATCAATGATTCGAATGGCTCTACGTTGTATGAGAAATATAATAAAGGCTCTCCTAGTTGTTGTTGTGTTACTTACATATATTTATTTAAAACTTTATTAATGCAGTAAGAACGATTAAAAATGACTTATTTATACAAATAGGCAGACTGAGACTGTTCTTTTTTGCATATCTTGTTTTTCGAATCATACTGCTATACCTCATCTTTGTGTTATTTATGTTTTATCACGTATAGCGGGATAGACAAAGGGAACCAAATACCAATTAAGACAATATTGGAGAGGTCGCGGATAGCAGAAAAATCAAGTCATTTAATAATATAATTAAATATATCTGGATTATTTAATTTCTCTGCTTTCTTTGATTACGGATCAAATCTAAAACTTTCATATGAGGAATCAAATACTATCCCACTATAGCGTCTATAGATAATGAAAATTAATTTTAAACAAATTAAGAACTATATCTTTGACTTACTTTAGTATGAACCACCAGAAATTTATAATTTAACAAATCGAGATCCTATTATGTTAAGCGTCAACACTTAAAAAATACAAGTGACGTGGTAACCTATCGCTTATTGGTAATATTTATACGACTCGGGGCCAATCAGCATGTTTTGAAGGTGACTCACTTGTTCAAACCCAGAGTTACCATTTAAATTATAATCTCTCACAGCAATTACGTGTATTGTCGCATCGGGACGTGAACCGCCTCCGTCATCCCATTATACAGATAAAGAATATTAAAGCAAGCTAAGGTAAATTTAAATGACTCGGAGTTTTCATTTGAATACAAAAAATATCATCAATACGCCCGAACGCTGTGTAAATAGTACAACATGTTTCAATAACAAAACATCTTAATAACCGATGACGGGTGATATTCAACAATAACGAATGATGAGACGATCCTTGTAGTGTAGTGGGTACGTATTGTCTAACGATCACAGGTCGTCAGTTCAATTTGAATGATCGAATTCTTTTGTAAGTTCAACATGGGACTGATTTTAAAAATATAAATATGATATAACTCGGTTTACATCTTCGATTTTTTTTTGGCTTTACGCTGTATCTCGATCATAGCATGGTAGACAAAGGGAACCTGGGAACCTTTAGATACTCTATTTCCATTAAGACACTTCCATTCCCCAAATTACGCTGAATTTTCGAAGCATTTATTGTTGAGGCAATGCAATGAAACAAAGCTTCGTTGAGTTGAGCCACAACTCAACGAAGCTTTGTTTCATTACCAGAGGTAGTAAATGAGAATATTAAGCATACCCCGAGTGGGAATCGAACCCAAAACTGCCACCTTTACTGTAGCACGCCTGTGCCCTCATATTAGTTGTTTAATAATACACCTATACAAAATAAAATAAATATTATAACTCAATAATTTATTTGTATCTTTCCTTATTAGCGCTACCATTCACAAACACAAATATATTCTATAATGGTTAGTAGTTATTCATTATACATTTGCATGCATACATACATACATATAGACCGACTCGCCAGCAAGAATCCTCGTCGAAGGAATTCCGAGTTCGTAGCTACGAATGCTATGCCATCTAAAATATTGGACAACTCCATCTTGGCTTTTTTTTAATACAAACAAAGAGCTGGGATCAAAGAATTTTTGCCTGAATACGCTAAATTCTCCCACGTTATAGGTTAAATATGGATGCTTAATTCTCCTAGGAAATTTTACTATGTGTATGTCGGGACCAGTGTAACGGCAATTGTGGGTTTGATTCTTGTTTACAAAATTTTTGTTATACCTTAATATATTGTGTTGTAGGATGGATATTTGATTTATAAATTATACTTTGACTTTAACGTTTAGTTATATTTTTTTCTTAGTGTCTTATAGAGAAAGTCTAAATGAACACATTAATGTGTTAAGAAGTAAAAAGAAATAAAATGTATAAAATTGTTTTGAAAAATTGTATATATAAATATTGAGACCAGTCGTGGCGCACGAGCACGAGCGTTCACTTCAGCCACTTAACACGCAATCCTCCAAAATTTGGTAGAAGGTGGGAAACGAACATATCTTAATGCGAACGGAGTATCTAAACACTAAGTTCTCAGATTCTTTCTGCCTACCTTGCCATATGCGAGATGCAACGTACATATAATATAAAAAAAACGGATATATGGGTAATTTGGTAGCTTCTGAGTTATCTCTTATTAATTTATCAACAAAGACTCGTGGCATATATGTAAATACATACAATGTAAATAGTAAAATTAAAAATATATTTTAGTTTCCAAGGTTAAATTTTAGAAGTTTTTGGTATTTTCATTTTTAAACTTTTTTATAATTTAAGTACCTATAACTGGATAGCACAGTTTTTGTTGCGTCAGAACTTGATACTAATCTTTATTCTTCTTTTTATAAAGTTTACCTGAGGATAAGCCTTCTCCTTAATAGTAAAATCGGATGCTACCCGATTTTACACTATCATTTATATTTTTGGATGAAATAAAATGTTTTAAAGTAGAACTAGATGTATGAAATTTGTATGAACATTTTAATTCCGAATTTTTTATGGTTTCACTGTTTGTTGTAAGAATCAGTGATACTTTTCGGACGAGGTGCAAAACAAAAAAAACATATGCGATTTTAAATAATATTTTTATTCTATTCATAATCAAGAAATAACGTGATCACAAATGCCAAGTCTTTCATTAAAAAAATCATTTAAAATTGTTTCCTATAGAACATTTCTTTTATTTACACGTTTGCCTTAGTATCCCGCGTCTGCTCCACTTTCCTAAACTTATTTACACTTACATTTTACTATTATTTATTAAATTATAATGAAAAACCAAATATAAAAAAGACGTTTAAATCTTTGTAGTAACTTATTTAGTTATTCCGATTTAATTTGAACAAATATCATATTGGAAGAAAAAAAGCCGGTCAAGTTGGAGTCGATCTCGCCTACCGAGGATTCCATATCCATTTCATGATTGTAGGTAAACGACGTTTATCGTCACTTTTGACGTGACGTTTGAAATGAAAAAAAATTGTAATTGTTTTTTTTTCTACGATATTATAGATTACTTATAACGTTCCATTCCGGCGAATTTTATACAAGGTGCACCAAAAACGATACACAGATGTGCGTACGATCTTTTGATTACGTACGATTTAGCTTCACTTTTTCAGTACTCCATTGACCAGTAGAAGTATCAACTTGATACCTACACACGACCTTGAGATAAATGGTCTGGACGGACGGACAGACATACAGACCTCATGAACAATCACCCAAAAAATAAAAATAAAAAATAATCAATAGTTTGTAATGAAAATTGAATGTTATTTAAACGATAGCCGAATATTAAGAAACTAAGTAAATAACTAAACTTTTAATCGAATTTTTCCCGTGTCTGGATCGTGAGCTACAACAAAAACGAAGCAACTATATCGGACGGGTATAATTTAAACGATATTCCTGTGCCTACATGGTTATCGTATTAGTGAAGCACAGTTTATAATAAATGTTTACAATTTTAGGGTTGAATTTCGGCTTTGGATGTATTTTGAAGCGACAATTTTCAATAGATATGGTATTTAGTTTAACAATATTGTGACACAGTTAGTAAATATATCACTGTAGAACAGACGGCCGTAGCTAGGTTCGATTTCCACTTGGGGAATAGGTTATTTTAAAGTGTACTGTGTTACTAAAAAAAAATCGTAGATCATTTTCAATCTATGCAGTCATTTATTAAATATAATGAAAAATAAATATGTCCAAAATATACATTTTTAATGAAAAAATTATAAAATATAAAAAATTGCAAAGCATATTTGATAATCATTATAGCTTCACGCTTTGGGGTGATTTGGCCTAAAGGGTTGTTAGAAAGAATGCAGTCTCAACTTTTATGGCACCTGCAAATCTCTCTCTCTCTCTCTCTCTCTCTTAACGTAAGCTCAACGTGGCCAGTGCTCACTTGTATCACAGTGTTCTTAGTATCAACATTTGCTCCGAAAAAAAAAAAAAATTTACCGCATTGAACATTCATTCTTCTACTTCATCTATGCATTTTAAGTCATATCCATCATTCCCTACAGTAAAATGTCTTTAGTATACCAAATCAGTGCAGCTATGGTAGCGTTTGGTCACTTCATCAATAATCCAATTAGTGGCAGCAATACCTCTTTCCACGTCTTTCCACTATCTCGCATTTTTCATCTCTACCAAACATATCAATAATACCCAGATGTCGTATCATTCACTTATTTTAATATGTTACCATTTTCAATAGTAGAGTTTGGTGTACCACAAAAGTTAAAAATACTTGAAATAATTATTATCTAATTCAATTTTCAATTTACTTAGGTTATTTTGGAATAATCAAATTGTTCGGGAAGATATTTTCCTCTCGTCTCGGTTTAGTCAACCACAGCTTGATTTTGTTAAGCAGACATCGGACAGCACTGGTTTTAGACTCTATTGGCTGTCTGAAAATAGTGACAGATTTCATTACATTAACGCTGTCAATATTACGAAAATATCTCAAATATCATTTATTATATTATTATTTAATTAACGTAGACTTATTTCCGGAGCCATGACTAGGATAAAAGCTAGAACAATTTTTACACAACATACAAAAACAATATTTGTATTAAATTTTATATTGATTCTAATTTTATATTTTGTCTGAATTTGTACCATTCATTACTGGAATTAGACGAAGGTCTATTAAAAATAATAAAATTGGCACATATTCTTGATTGATAAAAATACTAAACAAGTAATATTTAAAAAGTACAATAAAAATAAATAAATAAATAAAAAGTCTTGAAGTTAATATCCAAGTGAACAAAGACAAGGCAATGTGAAAGAGAAATTTTTTATTCACTGTAAGCATTAAAAATAAATTAGATGTTTTTTGCAAAGCGTAATGGTCGTTTAAAATGTAATTTACGTTTTTAAGTATTAGAAGTGGACTAACAATTACTAGCTTTCATTACATCTCTAAGAGATTCAATGGAAATATCAAAGAAATTTTTACCGCGCCTTACTTAATTAGCATATGATATAAAAGTTTTTTTTTTGCATTCGAGTGCGTTTATTTCGTTTTATGTATGTGAATATATTAAATTTTGTGCGTATTACTTATATATAAAGAGTAAGCGAGTACTAGACTAGTGCATACGTTTTTTAAAATGGTTAAAATCCGAAAAAAGTATTACAATGCGAGGAATCATGTGGATTATCTATCTCTTAATATAAAATATACATAGTTAACCTATATAATAAGATGTTGTTTTATTTATTGAGGACAGAGAAGGAGAGCAGAAGATTCCTTAAACAGTTTCGTAACATTTTTGTATCTTATATCAATTATATGCCTATGATAATTTCAATATAAATTATTCTGCGTGTAAAAGATGAGATAATAAAAAGAAAATGTAAATATTTTGTATCTATATTTTACGTTCTATTTGTATGGGATATTTATATAATATATAGATATAATTTTTTGACGTAATTCAGTCCCATCACTATTTACAATGAAGCACGACTATTTACCGATCTAGCACAAACAATATTCGAGCTACACAACCCTAGCACTCCCACTCAATTCCGCTGACGGTCTAAATGATGGCTGGCATTATTTTTTGTGGACATGCCATGTCATCGGAGCGATTGTAGTCCATTCGCTATGAATTATCGACGTCCATATTACAAATGCGACATAATATTATGCGTTTCTTTATTTCTTATTTAAGAATATTAGTATGCTGGAAACAATTCGAACGAGCGTCGGTTTTGTCATTCCGACTAAATGTTATTTTATTGGAATTCGAAATAAACATTTGCTTTGGGCTTTTTTTTGGCTTTTATATTTATATATTCACTCAATCAGTGGATGCTTTTGTAGGGTTAACGTCTTAATTTGTTAGTAATTAAATCGGCGTCATTAGGCCATGTCTTTTTAAGGCTAGCTCCCCGCCAATAAAAGTGGAATAAATACAATATCGATTTTTTGCTTTAAATTCGAAAGTCGATTGTTTGCGATTAACTTGTAAATATTTTCGATTAACTCAGTATACAAATGATAATTTAGTTTTGTCTGTGGTTTTAAATTATGCCATTTGTTAACATGATTCCAGTCACCTGTGGCGTGAATGGACATGGCGATTTGTAGAATTCTAAGCCTCAAAACATTGATGGAAAATGTTAGTATTTTTGTGGTTTAGTTAGTTTATGAATAAACATATTTATATTCGAACAATGTATTTTAGTATATTTTATTGTAAATATTTCAAATATTAATATGAAAATATATTTTTTAGGTATACTACTTGTTTGACTAGTATAAAGATAATAGAATCATAGAGTCTGTTTATAATTTTAATATAATTCTTAAAACAGAGCAAAACAACCAATACAAGTAAAATAAACACTACTATACCACAATAAAAATTTATAAGTTATAGAAAAGAATACACAAAAGGACGCTATTTAAAAATAATTTCGATTCGATGTATACAATGGTTTTCGTTCGGCTCTGCTTATGAGTAAAATTAAATACAATTACTTGTTAAAAAAAAACTTTTATACAACGTAACGCTTATTTATATGAAGTAGTACTATTTTAAGGCCAGTCGTGGCTTATGGGTATAAGTTGTGGGTTTGATCCCCTCGAGGAGATGAAATATTTAATATTTTCATTCATCGCGTCAGTAACGATGTAAAAGTGCGGCGTTGAGTTTCGCCACTCAACACGTATTGTCAGAATTCGGTGGAAAGTGAAAAACGCGGAGGGAGTGTCTTAATGGGAACGGAGTATTCCGATATGCGTGCGGTAACAACGTGAATCTGAAAAAATGTAATTATTATAATATATTAACATAATTTGACCGCGAAAAGCATATTCATTCCTGTACTTCGAATAGATAACTAAATATATCACGAAAAAAATGCAGAACGAAGTGTTTAATCACTATTTCCTTCCCACTTCTAACAGAGTGACACAGGAATAAAATGATTAACAAAATAACATTTAAAAAAAACCGATTATAAATTGATAAATTAGCAAAGCTCAAACAGTAACCTCGTAATAACCTCGTTTATATGATGATAATTAAAAGACAGCCGAAGCTTATATCGTTATACCGCCAGCTGGCCGTTCGCACGGGCGTAATTTTTCGTTATTGGGGATGCAAAGTTTCTAGTTAATATGCAAATGAAGAGTTATCTGCCGCGCCGCGATTTAGGGAGTTTGGGATAGCGGTGGTGGTGCTAAATGAATATTCTCGTATACTGTTGGTAGGTATCACCAACGTTGGGACCAACCAGCTTAGTACATTTCCAAAATTATGATATGATTAACAAGTAAAACTAACGAACCGAAAATCTTTATAATGTGCTACAGTATATTTAATTTCAAATGCGCCATAAAGAAACACATTAAGTACTTTATTGTTGGAGCAGATAACAAATATTTTAGTTAATTCTTTTTGGAAGAATTAAATATAAACGTTAAACGTGATAATGAGATGGTCGCCTCTCACTTTTTTTTGTCTTTTAGAAAATTTTCCCGTTTTAGATGCTCGCGGCTCTTTCTTTTTATGTTTTGTTGTTTGACAATGAGGCTAGCTTTGTGTGGTTGTGTAATTTTTAATCATATCATCATATATCTACTGTGATAAAATATGTTTAAGCAAAATTTTAGAAGTTATATTGAAAAAAAGAGGGTATATGCGACTGGTTGTGGGTTCGGTTGGAGTGGGGACTCGAGAAAATGTAATATTTAATATTTTTATTTCTTTGTTCTGCTGTCGAGGTAAAGCGCGGTGTTGAGTTACGCCACTCAACACGCGACGCATCCAGATTTCGGTGAAAAATGGGACGCGGATTGTCTTAACACGATTCCGTCTGCCTATCATGCTGTGTGCGGGACAGAACGTGACACTAAAAAAGAAATGTTCAAACAATACTTTTGAGAAGTAACACTTAATAACGAGCTTTTACAAATTCAATAATTATTTAAATCGAAATTGAAAAAGTACTTACTATTACGTTACTATTAACTTTATATAACTAACTTTATTAACTTATATCACTTTTGGCTTGAGGTTCTTCTTAAGATTTCAAGTAATTTACATCGGACCACCCCCAAATTCTCGAATCAACGACGGAAAAGATCAGCCAAATTGGATTCAATACGATATCTAGACAGTGATACATTAAAACAATTGATTTAAGATATTGTCATTGTTTAAATTGATCACAATTGTTTATAATTCATTAACAATATGATCCTTCAATACTATACCGCTTTATAAATTGTTGAAAAATAACAAACAGTAAAAAATATGTAGATACTTTTATGCTAGGATTTTTTAGATCAAGAATCTATTAACATAATTAATCTGTAATTATAGGGGTCAATTCTCTATATTAAAACTATAATTTTATTAATTTTTTTGTTTTTATTATTTTTTATTTTTTTTGTTTTTTTATTTTAATTGAACCCGAGTATTTATGTATGTTTTCTATCGCGCAAGGAAAAGTTAGTCGAAAAAATAAACATTTTCTCTTTCTTCCCTTGTTGTCATAAAAATAATGAAGGTCTGATGCGGAACCCCAGCAGCCCAGCTACTCTTTAAAAGGTATGAAAGGTCTTGAGAAAAACTGTTCAACGTTAGGAGTATTTTTTTATCAGATTCACAGATAAAAATCTAGAAGTTACCTATTGTGAAACTCTATCAGTCCTGTCTAATCTATAACAGATATAAAAAAAATTAACTGCGTTGTCCGCTTTCCAAACTTAACGCCATTTTGTATTTTAAATGAAAATAATTTAAATATTATTATTAATAATCATAACAGGATACACTTACAAGGATATAACAACCTAGAACTATGGCGTTTACACTCAGTGCGAAAGCAAAACTTTGTACCTTTCAAGGAGTGTAGAATGCATTTTTTATTTTATTTTTATTGTTATCATTAATTATAATATACCTTTAAATGAATATTGTCAATTTTATTTTGTTTTACTACTTATTAATTTCAATACTTCTTATTTCTATACTTTTTTCATTTTACCTCCAACATTAGGCCTATATTTCTAGAAGAATTTAATGATGCATAATTATACAACAATAACTAAATAACATAAATATTTATTTAAATTTTATGATATAATTAAATCTTATCATTACGTTTTATCAAAAATAATTTATGGTACCTAGTTTCCAATACCTATAATAGAACAGGAAGGAAATATCCAAAGGAAGATATCATATTGTAGCAAGACCGCACTTGAAACTCGACATGGCCTGCCATGAATGGCCCCGGAGCACAGGCCATAAAATAGCCATGGCTCCAATTAAATCCAAGCGTGCAAACATTCTGCCACTTGTGCGGTTTCGCATAGATTGAATTACGCCGTTTCTTCCTTGCGTGTGTTTTATTAAGTGGTCTTAATATACACGGTTTGCGTGGCTTCTAATATTTCTAAGTCTATTATGATCCCACTGCTGGGAATAACCCTATAATACTAGATTTAATGTAAAGGGTTTCAGTATGTACATTTAATTGTTGCAGTGAAATGTGCTTCCGTTTGAAAATGAATTAAGGTTTTCTAATAACGTAAATCTCCATGTTCCCAAAAGTATAATCTACATTTATTTCTTTTTATCTTTACGCTTTATCCTGCATATAGCAGAGTAGACAAACGTAATCTGGGAACCTAGTGCTAAAATACTTTTTGTGACATCAAGTTACTTCCGTTCCTCACATTCCGCTGAATTGTCGAGGCATTGTGTGTTAACTGATAATTACATTCCACCAAGTAGGAATTGAACTCACAACCGCAGCGCTTACAAACGTACGCTTGTGCTTCTACGCCCCGATGATCTTAGAACAAAGTGTGTTAAATAATATTAGCAAAATCAAACTAGAATAGCGTTTTAGCTCGCGTTTAGTACAATCAATAATAATATATTTAATTTATCTCACAGTACGTATCCTCAATTTTCTCAATTTACTTTTCTTCTCTATGGATAATTGAAATTGGCACCTGTAAGTGATTTTAAATGGGTATTAAAACGGAACTAAAAGGTTTCTTCGCAATTATCTTATGACCCAGTAATCTATTAGACGTATATTAAATTAACGTCTCTCACACTGACGCATGAAGCGAAGCGAAGGCAAGACTACTACCACTTTTACTTCGTTATTTTAAAAAATCCAGTGAAACATTAAATTTGTACGATTCTAAAAATACTTCTCTAATAGTATATGTTGTAATTTTTTTGGCTTCTTCGTCCTTCTGGCATTGATGCTGACGTTTGCCAGGGCCTTACCGTACTGCTCAACCTACCAAATTTTGCACGGTCTTTAACATCCCCGGCGCTCTGGATCTCATGTCCTGCTCCATAACATCTAACCAGAGCTTCTTTGAAGGTCCGGGACGGTCTCACTTCAGAGACCAACATAACAAGTTCTCCAATAGTATAAATTGACACCTTTGAAACTTTAAGTGATATCTGTGAAGAGAATAGCTTAGGATTTATATGACTTTTTACATAACTTTTTTATACCAAATCCAGAAGAGACACCTTTTTAAAAGTAAAATATGTATTTGAAAATATTTTTAGGTGTTTTAACAAGCACATGAACTGGCATGAAGATAAACTTGACACTTTGTACTAACCAACTATACAGTGTGAATATAAAAAAGTAACACAAGTTAAGGTGCAGTCGTAGCGAAGAGATAGTTACGTGCGGCTGTAAGCGCGACGGTTGTGGGTTCGATTACCACCCAGAGAAAAGAAATATTTTACATTTTCATTTCCTCGGTTCAGCGGAAAAATGTAATGTAAGTATAACTGTAGGTTCCCTGTGTAAATCCAGGTTCCCTCTGCTTATCCTGCTATTTACAGGAGACAGCGTAAAGCTAAAAAAATCTTGTGTTATAATTATTTTTCATTTAACTTTGAGTAAATGTGTACTAAAATATTTTCTTCTTCGCCTGTATATGTATGTACGTACGTGCGAAAGGTAATGTATAGTAATTTAATTTCAATTTCATCTCATGAAAATTATTTAAGTACCGTAAAGCTTAAAAGAACTATAACATTAAAATTAATTTAAATAATATTTAATTTATGAAACTTTTTTATCAGTTCGTCCTCGAATATTTTATCCGAAATATGTAAATATAAATAAAAATGGTTTTTTTTTGCTTCCAACTCTATCCCGCACGCTGCATGTTAGGCAGAGGGACCCTGGGAACCTAGTGTTAAGTCACTTATTGAGGTATTGCGTGTTTAATAGCGGAACTCAACGTGTTTTGCCTCGTTATCAGCGAGCGAGCGAGGAAATAAAAATATTAAATATTAAATTAACCCAAGAGGATTTCAATTCACAACCGTCGCGTTTGCATTCCTATTCTTGTGATAAGAGGGAAAAATAATTATGATAATTTACATAACTTGTAAGTTTGTATTTTATAGAAGTTTCAACCTATAAACACCGCCAGTCTGCATCCAAATAAACTCTTGACGCCATCTTATAATATTTTAAAGTAAGAAATGGACGTTTCACGAGAAATGGCATGTCTTTCTCATATAGACGTAGCTACCTACATATAAATGTCAGTTTCGTATATATTTATAGTCTTAATTAATATATCTTTACAGACATAAATTGGGAGCTGGAACGAAAACAAGTATACGTGTTGGAAAATCTATGTATGAAAATGTATTTGATTTTTACCATACAAAAATTATAAAAGTGAAGAAAGATATGGTAAAAAAAATATTAGCTTATGCCACTCGACGGACAGTATTCGACGGATGGTGGAGAGCGGAGTGTTTTAATACTGTTCTCTCTACAAAGTTACGTAAAACGAGAAAAAAAATAAAACTAAATCTCGAAATTTAGCGGAAACTGCAAAGGAGAATGTCTTGTCATTTAATTATCATTACATTCTCCATATCATCATATTCTCCATTGATGAAATATTTACTTAAATTTATATTTCCATTTCTTCGCTCTGGTGTCGAGGCAAAGCGCGGCGTTGAGTTCTGCCACTCAACACGTAATGCCTCCAAAATTCGGCAGAAAGTGGGGAACGGAGTGTCTTACACTAGGTTCCCTCAGCCTACCCTGCTGTGTGCGGGATATAGCGTGAAGCTAAAAAAAAAAATTCTCCATATCCAGAAAAAAAACATAAAACTATACATTTTTGAATGTGTAAAAATATTTTTCACATTGTGAGACCAGGTATAATTTTTTTGCCTCTTAATTACGTGAAACTAATACCTTAGTCTAAAGTGCCTGGAACGAATGCACAGGCTTATTTAATCACAGCGAACGCTGTACAATGGCTGTGACCACGATACACTTCTATATCAGGACCAATTAAAGGACCTCGTGGTGACTTGTGACTGACAGTGCGACAGATACCAATAAGGAGTGAAGATAATATGGAAGCTTATATATGTAATGTAGGAGAGTTTCTCAGAGAGCTGGATTTAATTACGGTGCGTACATAGTTCGTAGTATATTTTATTGATATTAAAGTGAACAGTATAATATAATAGATTATAAAGGTTATATGAGGCCAAACGTGGCGCAGGGAGACAAGGTGTGTGTGTATAATCAACTGGTTGTAGGTTCGATCCCCACTTGAGAAAATAAAATATTTATTTATATTTATATTTTCATTTCCTCGCTCTGGTATCGAGGCAATGCGCGGCATTGAGTTCTACTACTCTACACGCAATGCATCCAAAATTCGGCGGTAAGTGGGGAACTGTGTGTCTTAAAACTAGGTTTCCTCTGCCTATCCTGCTATGTGCGGGATACCGCGTGAATCAAAAAAAAAATATTATGTTTAGCATTGATATTTTTGTTACTGTTCAATGTATTCGATACATTGAAGTAGGAATGGGAAATGGGAATCTAGTGTTAAGTCACTCCATTCCAATTAAGATATTTCCGTTTCTCACTGATGGGAATAGAATATAATGTACTTAGAGGTAAAAATGATGGCGCATAAGTACAAGCTTGCGACTGTAAATGCGACGGTTGTGTGTTCGATTCCTACTCGGGGTATGAAATATTTGATATTTTTATTTCATCACATTTCCACCCTTGTACTCCTGGTCTCAAGCGTAAAGCTGCTTTGCTTTTATATTTCATTAGTTCATATAACGCAGTTCTCTAAAAATGAACAACGTGTGGTCAACAAATGTATGAAAGAATGGTTTTTAGTAATGAGGCACCTCTTGCGACTTGCTTCATTCGCATTCGAATATTCCATAAATCCGTCACGAGGTTTCCGATACCGCATATTAAACATAACTTTTGTTTTGTTAACATTTTGTTATATAAAGTAAAAAAAAATAAATTAAATTAAATTAGCTTCACGCTATATCCCGCACACAGCAGGGTAGGCAGAGGGAACCTAGTGTTAAGAAACTCCGTTCCCCACTTTCTGCCGAATTTTGGAGGCATTGCGTGTTGAGTGGCAGAACTCAACGCCGCGCTTTGCCTCGAAACCAGAGCGAAGAAATGAAGATATAAATTTAAGTAAATATTTCATCTCCTCGAGTGGGGATCGAACCTACAACCAGTCGGTTTTACAGTCACACTTTGTACCACTGCGCCACGACTGGCCTCAATGTTATATAAGTAGAAAATATAAAATTCATTAAAATTTTATTATTATAGTGACATGGTTAGCTTAGTAGTACATATAACATATAAATCAATTTCACGCTGTAAGGCAGAGGGAACTAACTATTAAAATTTTCCCCACTTTCGACCTAATTCTGGAGGAACCTCGTGTTAATTGTCGGAACTCAACGCACCTTGCCTCGACACCAGTGCGATGAAATGAAAATATGAATTGAAATAAACATTTAATTTTCAAATGGGGATCGAATCCACAACCAGTCGTGTTTACAGTCACACTTGCGCCACGACTGGCATCTTAGTACATACCTCTACATATACTTAACTCAACATTATTATTACGCTATGACTCTTGATTGGTTAATCTTAAACATATTTTTAAAAGTACAATTTAATACTAACCACTAAGTAGCCACATATCCCTCTCACTTATTTTTAATAATCACTCTGTTTCATGTAAACAAACGTCACCCAATACAAAACCTGACACACCAGAAATAGACTGGAACCCCCGAAACATTTAAAATATGTACTGTTGGATAATAATTACAAAAACAAACAGGCCCCCAAAATGACAACAACCAAACGATATTAGGGACGGCTCATTAGGTGCTTAAGCTGAGATGACAGGACCAAAAATATCGTTCGCCGTATAAAAATTGTGTTTGTTTTAAATAGAATGTGGTAGAATATCTTAAGTTTCCAAACTCCGGTGAAACCATATGGTACAGTGATAGCGTTGTGGAATCAATACCCGTAGTATGTTTTAATCGATCCGAATATTTTAATCGGAACAAAAATTTTACACTGTATAAACGACGGGTTGCGGGTTCTATTCCCCCACGAGGAAATAATATATTTAATATTTTCATTTCTTTGCTCTGGTAACGAGGCAAAGGGTGGCGTTAAGTTTTGATAATCAACACGCAATACATCCAGAATTCGGTGGAAGGTGGAGAATGGAAGGGATTGGGGCGAAGTGTCCTAACACTACTGGCTCTACTGGCTATGTGCGGCATACAGCGTAAAGCTAAAAAAAATATACATAACTCATATAAAAACAAGAAAATTTTAATATATATTTTTTTATTTAATAAGCATCTACACATGTAAATAAGCTAAAATTATCTATATTACTTTTTAAATTTAAAAAAAAGCAAGACATATCTACCATATAAAGCTAAAACTATCTAAACTCAAGTAAAATCTAGCATCCGACAATACTGACACGTTCCTAATTTGACGGTACCGTTACTCTTAATGCTCTACGATGACAAATTTAATCTTTAAGTCGACTCCACTGTTATTATTCTTCGAAACGCCGTTTTATTTTTGCCCCAAAGTTAAATACACAGGTGAAAGACATCACTGTAGCCTCATTAAATCTTTCAACAGCCCGTAGTTTCGTATTTGTGAGGAAAAATCGCCATTTCATTTGATATTCGCGATCAAAGAAGAAATAATAATATATATCCGACAAAAATTAACACTTTATAATTTAGTACTGGACAAATCATATCATCGTGCCAATAACTCTCGTTTTAATTATGATCGAGTGGATGCGGATCAAACGACAGTGTCGTGTTTTATTTATAATTTTTTGGCTTTATCTATTATTTATATTTTTTTTTCAGCTTCACGCTGTATATCGCGTGTAGCAGGGTAGGTACTGGGAGCTTAGTCTTAATACACTCCACTCTTTATTTTCTAGCGAAATTTGGAATAAACGCTACGCTTTTGCCTCGACAACGGAGCGAAAAATATTAAATATTTTATTTTTTTCGGTGGGAATCGAACCCTCATCCTGTCGCGTTTACAACTTTTACCACTACACCACGACTGGTCTATTTATATTTGAAATATTTAAAATAAATTTGCGTTTAGTGAATGCAAAATGTAAAAATTATATTAGAACAACAGTAGAGCCACGCGAATATTTACTCAACGGTAACTGTTATTCAATTTAACAATCCAGTTACACTATTTAGAAAAAAAAAAAGTTATAAAACAAAAATGATTCTCATTTTTATGTTTCATAATGAGTTTTGAGGTTTAATTATTCAATTATATATATTAAAAGTTTTGAACATAACTGATATGGATCTTTTAAATAAAAAAAAAAAAACACGAACAAAAATATAGTTATTAGAGATTGAAACATAATTAACATGTAGAGTTTGGCAAGAAGCATTTTGGCATAAACAAAATTTTCCCAACACTTCAGTTGTGGTGATCGTCCACTGATATTATAGCGCTATAATACTTTTGAATTAGTTACAACTTTTTCTATGGCATATTAAAGAAAATGAATATCTTAATTACATTTTCTGCCTCATTGCCCAACATGCTTCGTTTTTTTGCTAGTTAATGCGTCATATATATATTTCTACATAATTCTTTTGTTATTTGGTTTTATAATATTATTAAAATTAAATTGTATTATTAATCTAGTGTTTAGCTTACTTAGTCATTAAACTTACTAAATAAGTAAAAATTGTATTATAAATTAACATTACAATGATATGTATAAAAGAAAATAAATAGTAGAACAGCGTTTTGCAAGGTAACTTTCGTGAAGCACAAACACGACACGAACATCGCCCCCCACAGCCATCTCTATTTCGACCGCGTCACCAGTTGGTGTAAACCAATTAATACGACGCTAACTCACTTAGTTATACTCACTTAATATACATGGATACGTTGTTTTTTTTTTCTTAATAATATTTATAAAAAAAAACACATTATTTCCTTATTATCACGTTTGTACATTGTTATAATATATACAGTGCTAATTACAAACGAGTTCTTTATTAGCATGGGAGAGAATGCTTGCGAGTTGATTTTCTATTGTCTTCATTATTTCGTATGACCAAAATTCAGTTCAAGTCACTGTATGATTTTTTGTTTTATCCAGTCTATAATAGATCGCCGTCGCGGCGCAGGAGCAAGTGTGTGACTATGAGTTCGATTCCCACTCGGGGGAATCAGCTATAGTTTATTTTTATTTTTTTCATTTCTTCGCTCTGGAAGCTATTTTCCTTAACACGCAATAGCTTATAGATAGAGATATATTTGGCGAAAAGTGTGGAACTTAACTTAACACGGTATAATACTATCTTAACAGTAAAATAAGAGTAGGCAGAGACAGTAAACTAAGAGTAAAAAAACAAAAAAATAGTACCTCGCACCTCTTTGATTTGTAGACCATAACAATTAAATATATTTTTTTTATTAAGGTAACAATGGGAATCCTACATACTATGTTTTTTCTCATGTAATCAATACTTATACATACATACATACATATTCATACGATGATCACCTTATCGATAATATGGTTAAAGAAATCATAAAAAGATATTAGATATAATCTATTTTTTATGAAATTATTCATTTCATTAGATACAATAATTATTAAGTTCACCGAACCATATCCACACAGGGCGAGGCTCGAAACGTAAATATAACTACCACGCAAGAAATAAATAATATATCGTTAAAGTTCATAATTACAATTATAATATATATACTAACACGATATTTTCACTTAGTATAGACATTTAATTTTATAGTACTGTTTTGTTATCTTTTATTGCATAGAAAATTTGAAATCTTTTTTTTTAGCTCTACCTAACTTACACCAGTTCAGATTTGGTTAGAGACACTCCGTTTACCCGCGTAACGATTAATTTTCGAAATAATGCTCGTTGAGTGACAGAGCTTAACGCGGCGCTTTGTCTTGTTACTAAAGCGAAAAATTGAGGTTTCCCCAAGTGTGAAGGGTATGTACAATTGTCGCGTTTAAAGTCAGACGTCGTCACGTTAACGTCATGACGTTGCGCCATGACGGCCTAAATTTGTAATATTAACGAAAATGTAAGTCACACAAAAAGACAAAAAAATATTATTTAATACAACATATTAAGGAATGATCTTCTGTATGCTTGTGTGACATAAAATTTTCGTAAGCCCGATTAGATTATTTCAAGCATTTAAATGAAAACTTCAACACTTCGAGGTTAGCTATACTAGGTTTCCTCTGCCTACCCTGCTACATGCGGGATACAGGGTGAATACAAAGCAAGAAAATCGAAAAACTATTATACATTTGTCATAATAACTAAACGAGATGAGATAACATTCAACATTCGCCACTGAAAGATGTCACACGTACTCTACCAGGACACAATCACTCACTCTCTACACAAATCAGTGGCCCTCGACAGTTTCTAACGATGATTTTTCTTTCTGACATGAATACTTGCGTTACTACGCGAAGCATTCAGAAAATTAATTAACTTGTTTTTAACTTGTTGCTGTAATAGTCTCTAAGACGGACAAAACGTAAAATATTATATATATACTTATAATAAAGATATATATATATATATATATATATATATATATATATATATATATATATATATATATATATATATAGATATATATATATATACATATTAAGTATAAATTAATACTTCTCTTGAAGCTTAGACAGTTTTACAGTTATTTGAGTATGTATGTTAAGACACTCCGGTCCCCAATTTCTGCAAAAATTCTGGAGACATTGTGTGTTGTGCGGCGGAAATCAACGCCGCGCTTTGTCTCAACAACAGAGCGATGATATTAAATGTGTGCTTTATGACATTTGTTTATGATTTTACAACAATATAAGTTTACAAAATCTAAAATGCTTACGTTGTCGTTTTGTTATGAAATAAAAAATAAATAATTAAGGTATATTTCAAGCAAATATTTTATATTAATAAGCGTCCGAGTTCTGCATCTTTTGAAATACAATCAATATTTTCAATTATTTAAAAAAAGAAACATATAAATACTTTCACACAGTGTACGTTAGTTTATTAGTAATCTTAAGATATTTCGTTTCCCACTTTCCACCTAATTCTGGAGTAAGTTATTGTACTTATACTGTATAAAACAAATAAAAATTAACGCTATATAAATATTACATATATTAATAACTACATACGAAAAAAAAACATATTAAATTACAAAAGATACCCAAAACATATTCTAACTATATTAAACATAATTTAAAAAAAAAATACATTTTTCATATGAGTAATAAGAGCGCCATATAAAAAATCTAACATTTAATTAAATATTCCACAAGACGTGTCAGCACTGGCTCTGTCATAAAAATGTAAAGGAAGCGGTGAGCTTGTACCGACACTCATATCCAAGTTTAATGTATTCCGACATAGACATAGGCTGTACGATGCTTGTATTATTAAAATGTATAGTTATCAAAAACATTGGTCATTCACCCTGTATAGCGTAGAGCCGTGACTTCTTTCCGTTCACGTATCTCTACATATTAGAAAACAAATATATAAATATTGTTTCTAATTTTTTTTCTTAATTTTAAGTTATGTTATACATATGAGGCTAGTCGGGGCACAGAGTGTGGTTGTTGTGGGCTACGACAGGTTGTAAGTTCGATTCCCACTCAAGGTAATATTCAATGTTTTTATATCTTCGCTCTCGCGACGTACAGCGCGGCGTTGTTTCGCTACTCAACTCGAAATACTTCCAGAATTCGTAGGAAAATGGGGAACGGAGAGTCTTACCACTAGACTCAGGGTGTGTGGGATACAGCGTGACCGCTGATGTGTTACAATTACGAATACAGAGTAAAGGAATGTAGAGACATTCTGTTCTACCTAAAAAAAAATATATATATTATTAATGGTTTGTTTGGATGGTGTATTGTTGGCGGACGACACCGGATGCTCGCGTTGACACTAATTATTCTATGCTACGAATGATAGATTGCGCGGACAAATCACTAGGGCCGGTCATAAAAAGCTTTCCTTTTAGTTTCTCAAACACTCTGTTACGTGGGCCGTTCTGGTAATATTTCTGATTGTATCGGGCACTGTCAGATTAAACGACCATAATCCTGTTTAAAATTACACGCCTATCATTGAGTAGTCTAATTGTTTAGCTGCTCTCTTGAAATATGATTTCATTTACTAAATATTGTTTTTTTTATATATATATTTAGAATCGCCTACTATGATTTTATGTAAAAAAAAAAATAATAATAATTACATTTTTTATTTTATTCGCTTTAGATGTTCCTAAATCTGGGTTTTTAAATGCCAACGAAAATAATCATCTGGTCTTAAAAAAGTAAGTTCACGCTTATGGTTCCAAGAATTACTTCAAATTGTGGTTGAACTAAAATCTCAGAATATCATTTCCCACCTTTGGGCCTCATCATCAGCTCAGCTGATGGTACCATATTTTAATATGCCATGTTTGAATATCTTAAATGTAATTCTAAGTTAATTTTTTCATAAAATAAAAAAAATAAAAATTAAATTAAATTAGCTTCACGCTATATCCCGCACACAGCAGGGTAAGCAGAGGGAACCTAGTGTTAACACACTCCGTTCCCCACTTTCTGCCAAATTTTGGAGGGATTGCGTGTTGAGTGGCAGAACTCAACGCTGCGGTTTGCCTCGACACCAGAGCGAAGAAATGAAAATATAAATTTAAGTAAATATTTCATCTCCTCGAGTGGGGATCGAACCCACGACCAGTCGGTTTTACAGTCACACTTTGTACCACTGTGCCACGACTGGCCTCAAATTCATTAAATACGAACATATTATATGAATCCTTGAGAAAGAGTGAGAGTGGTAGAAAAATATCCTCTGATAACATTGACTTAAGAGTTCAATTTTTATACCTTTTCTATATATTATATTCATATAAATTTCCGTTCGGCACCTCCACGTGGTCTTTAAAAATATGATCGTTACAAACTGACAGACAAAACAATAAAATGTGTTGATTGATGCTCATAAAATCCATGACATTTCTTTTTAATTAGGTGAGAGGAGGTATAATAAATAGAGAAACGTTATTTTAATAATTTTTATATTATTAATAAGGCAATATTAACTCAACTATTGTATTAACACATTTAAAAAACACCTAAACGAGCTTAATAAGACTTAGGGATTATTTTTAATTAATTATTAAATTACAAAATACGGTAAATTCTGTTACACAAAATGTCAAGTGAAAGAACCGACTTTAAAATAAAAAATACGATATTGCTTCTCTATTCTATGTATATATATATATATCTATTATATACATAAATAGTATATAATTTATTTCTTGATAAATATACAGAAAAAGTAGTTTTTTTATTCATTTTATATTTACTAAATTTCTTTAGGTACACTTACTTATATATAGGTGCTTAGTCTGGCATTAAATACTGTCCAATTAAAAAATAACAAAATATTATTTTTTTTATTTTGAGTCTATAATTTTTAAGCCATTGTTCATCAGCTTCACGCTGTATATCCCACAAAGCAGGGTAGGCAGAGGGAACCTAATGTTAAGAGACTCCGTTCGCCACTTGCCGCCGAGTTCTGAGGAGGGGTTTGGACAGAATTTCACCTTGTTTTCACTTTGTTCACCTTCTTCGTACGAAAGCAGCCAAAAGGTAGCCCGGTACACAAAAATTTGACTAATACCAACTGTATGGAAACATTTAAAAATTGTAATTTGGTTCCATACCTACTTTAAGTGATACAATCACTCAATACAATCGATCCATTTTGATATCACAAAATATGTTACAATACATTAGCGCGAAAATAACAAAATATAATAAATGAGGACAGTCGTGGCGTTGGGGCACAAAGTGTGACTGTAAAATCGATTGGTTGTGGATTCGATCCTATTCGAGGAGATGTAATATTAATTTACATTTATATTTCCATTTCTTCGCTCTGATATCGAGGTAAAGCGCGGCGTTGAGTACTGCCACTCAACATACAATACCTCGAGAATTCGATGGAAAGTGGAGAACGGAGCTTAACACTGGGTTTCCTCGGCCTACCCTGCTATGTGCGAAATACAGCGTGAAGCTGACCTAAAATTTATATAATTACATACATACGTACATATATAGAAATTTGTTTTGCGTATTTGTAGTGCAAATAATCACACTAATAACAGCTAAAGCAGGTGTTACTAATTTAGTGTCACAATTAAATAAGGTTAATTAGGTGTAGCGTAGGTAGGAAGTGTAGATCGTTTCGTTTCATAATATGTTGGTTCACTTCGTTTTATATTTGATATGGATGCTCGGGTAGAAATTTTTCTCTTGTATGTTTTTTTTATTTTCTCCCCAAATGCTTAAATGTTTCAATTATTCTTTTTGCGTTTAAGCTTTTAAATTATATATATTTTTTTGTTTTATATTACATATTTAGAACAGCAGCTTACTTTTTAAATAGTCCGGTTTATCGTTTAAGCTCATATGGAAAGTCATTAATATAATTTTATAATAACATTCATTTGAAATAAACCGATGACTGTCCCGACACCTGGGGAAATAGACTACTATCAACAAAATCAAATTTGCTTATTATTATCAAATTAAACACAACCTCTTATATAAAATATCGTATCCGAATAATTTGTTTGATACAACGCACTAATCTCAGGAAGTACTGGTTTGAAATTTTTTTTTCCTTTTCTATATGCTATGGGTGTAGGCTGGCTGGTAGGCTATGGGCTATTTTACATTTCGTTAACAATTTTTATGAAAAATAGTATATTTGCGGTTAGAATGACCATAGGCACTCATATATCATTCGTTAGTTATTATCATATGACCACGAGAGAGAAGCCGTAAACAAACAGTAAGCTAATATACCAATGTTATGTAAAACAGAGAAAACCGACTTACCAGAATCTCCGTATACCTGTATCAAGACAGCAGTTCACATTTCTCTAAAATAATATAATAATAATATATTAAAATACATTTGAAAATAGGCCTATCTTAACGAGAAATGTACTTAAGATAAACTTAGAAATAAAAGTAACATAGCAAAATTTTACTTTTAGTATCATTTGTCCACAACAACATCCATAAATCAGGGTTTGTATTGAAAATAGGAATGCACCGGCAACCGTTCGACGTACAGAGATTATGGTGTACTATTTGTCGCTTACTATTGTCACAATAGTGTAAGTAAAATGGAGTGTAGTTAGCTCAGAATGTTTTATGTGAAGTTAAAAATATCTATTGTTATAATTAATATATATGTTAATACAATTTTTTTTTTCAAAAACTGTAGGCAGAGTTAAACTAGTGTTAAGACACTCCGTTCGCCATTTTCTACCGAATTCCGGAGGCATGACGTGTTGAGTGGCGGAACTCAAAACTTGGAACTTGGAAAATGTAAATGTTAAATAAATGTTTCATTTCGTCGACTGAAGATCGAACTTACAACCAGTCGCGCCACTACGCCACAACTGGCCTCTTATTATTGAATACTCTAGAATTATAATATATTGTAATATAAGCAGTATATGACAGCATACACAAACGCTAGTGTAGACTATAGATATAACGCAATCACGCAAGTAACGATACGTTCAATAGTAGAAGCAAACTCTTGATGCTGACCTATCAACCTTATAGAGATAAGAAAACAAATCGCTTCTACTGAAAAGATACCGTCGCAACCGCGCCCAGCCGTACCAGCACTAGTTAAATGACCTCGTTTTGTCTATTCACAACGAATAGAAAAATTATATACAGATTATGGAAGGTTTGGGAATCAAATTAATAGTATGTATGTTAAATTCTTATTGATTACTCTTATTTTTATTATAATTTGGATAATCAAACAAACACGATTATATTTGTCTCTAAATAATAATGTCTTAAAAGATAACTTGAACACATTACACAGAGAAATAGCTATAAGGTTTTTTTTCGCATATTGGGTTAGGCAGAAGAAACCTTTTTGCGAGCCGTCGCTGAAATCAACATAAAAAAAATATATAACAAAGCATCACATTGAAACTAATAAATTTTACAATACAATTAAAATTATATATAATGGGACGAACAAACAGACGCTATCACAAACGTTACTCAAGTCTAATGACATTTAAGCAATACATAGATAGATAGAGGTACGTTTTATCCAAAACGAAAACTCCCGAGATAACCTAAACGGCAACTGTTTATATTGTTTAACTTGGCCATAGTAATTTGTTAACGTCGAACAAACCTGACGTCTCCTAAAAATACTATGGAGATTCAAACAATGAAATTTATCATTCAGAGCTACTAATACATAGATACAAGATATAGAAATGAAATGGCGTTTATAACTCATATTGTAACGGGTTTTATTTTTAAATAAATTAATATGAGATAATGCTCTGGATGCCCACGCGAGATTGTTATACAGGGAAGTATGTTAAATCTTAATAGTAATCTATTAGCTACTATAATACTTCCCTGTTACTTCGCTTATTTGGTATCGTTCTTACTTAAGTATTAATAATGTGAAGCCCTCGTGGCGTAGTGCAATGTCTGACAATGGGTAAGGTTATGGGAGGGATTCTCACGCAATACTTCGTTCAGGCTGAGCGGAAATTGAAGTGTCTTGTCACTATGTTCTCTGTACCTGCCATGATAGGTATACATGAAAAGATAGCGTCCAACTGACCAATATACCGCAAATAATTTAAATGCAATGAAGTTTTCCTCAAATACTTCACGAAATTTCAAAAAATAATAATAACTATTAATAGATACTTAAAAAATCAATAATAAGTCGTGCCCGTGAGCGAAGCAACATTATATATGATATTTTTTTTCTTCCATTTTCATAACCAGATTTCCTTTTACCTTAATACATTAAAACACTACACCAACGGTTTATTATCGAATTTTAGTATTAATTAGGATTCAAAATCACTTGTGTTTTATTTTGTGGGTAGGTAAAAAAAACTGTAAGTATGAGAAAAAAATGTGGTACACTCCATTCTTGATGTTCCTTTTTTGAAATCTGCAACCTTGAATCTTCATCCAATGATTGTGAACCTGGATCACAATCATTTAAAATGAGTTCACCTTAAAGCTTAAATATCTTGAGCAGGTGACATTTTTCCGGTCTGTCCTACTTCCCTGCCGGCTACAGTTTGACCGGAGGAGGGGGAGGGCCACTATCCATAATTAAACAAAACCCGACCCTCCCTTACAACACGACGTTTAACACATCCAGATAATCTTCCAAATCGGCTAATCTCCTCTAAACTCGATTCAGTTTTAATTCATTTATATGGGAATGAGGCAACGGTACGACTGTGATGGGGATTAAATTGGATTCCATATCCAATCGTATTTTTTTTGTATATTACAATGGTTTTTTTTAATATAAGGCTATATTTAACTTGAAAATTGTAACTTTACCTTTCGAGTTTGAACTTGTAACTGTACGTTGTTTTTATCAAAAGATAGCTTTTCAGCTTCACGCTGTATCCCGCAAACAGCAGGGTAGGCAGAGGGAACCTAGTGTTAAGATACTCCATTTCCCACCTTCTGACGAATTCTGGAGGCATTGCGTATTGAGTGGCAGAACTCAACGCCGCACTTAGCCTCGACACCACATCGAAGAAATGGAAATATTAATTTATATAATATTATAATTTATAAGTTTATTATGTAATTAAGGAATAGAACTGACTGTTAACATTAGTAATAAGTGATATAATTGTTACATTCAGTCTTTGTGACTAATCATGTCAGAAATAAGCATGTAAATTACTATTTGATATCATCTTCTTTTCTATACTTCAAGTATCTGTTACCACTAGGTAGTGTAAGGTGCAGAATGTGAGCTGGAACAGTAGCAAAATACAGTCATAAAAAATAACTACATGCTAATCCCTAAAAACTCAACGTAACGCCTCCAGAATTCTGCGAAAAATGGGGAACGGAGTGTCTTAACACTAGGTTCCCTTTCCCTACCTTACTGAGTGCGGAATACAGCGTAAAGCTGATTTTCTTAATCCATAAAATCTTTTTTATTTCGGGCCAATCCTAAACTTTATATTCTCTAATTTCTTCTAATATTAATAAAAGTTCGAAATTTGTAAAAAAAAATTATACCAAAATCAGATATATCGATTCATATAGGTTTTTTTTATTACAATTTACCGTATACATAATGCTATATAGAATAATTTTCACAATAACTAATAAAGTAAAAAAAATAATAAAAAATGGAACGTACAATTGTAAAATTATAATAATACGGTTCCAATCACTTGAAATCTTTCTAGAATAGTCTACATGAAAATAACCTTTTGAACTCATAATGACCATATATAAGACAGATTTATATACTACCTAAGTGTTAACGATTATTGCCGTGTATGATGTGATAAAGAGCTTTAGCTTAAGAACGCCATTTATCTATTATAAAAAGTATTATGAAAAATATCCGAATAATTTAACTTTTAGAAGCTTATACATACATACATATACATATATCGAGGCCAGTCGTGGCGCAGCGGCACGAAGTGTGACTGTAAAACCGACTGGTTGTGGGTTCGATCCCCACTCGAGAAGATGAAATATTTACTTAAATTTATATTTCCATTTTCTTTGCTCTGGTGTCGAGGTTAAGCGCGGTGTTGAGATCTGCCACTCAACACGCAATGTCTCCAGAATTCGGCAGAAAGTGGGGAGCGGAGTGTCTTAACACTATGTTCCCTCTGCCTACCCTGCTGTTTACGGGATACTGCGTGAAGCTAAAAAAAAAATACATAAACCAAGATAGGGTGTTGCCACGTTTTGTACACAGCATACACATTTTTCAGGTCTTATTGTAAACGTTGGTTGTGGGTTCGATATCCACTCGAGGAAATGAAATATTTAAATTTAGTTTTAGTTCCGCCACTCAAAACGCAATTTCTCCAGAATTCTGTATTTTTCATTATTTTTATTAGGTTCATATCTAAATTGATTAATGTTACATTTTCTATTTTTATATATGAGATATTAAAAAAATGTCATTGCGATAAATCTATATATAAATGTCTTAAAAGATAAAAAATCTCTTTAATTTAATTAACCAGTATTTAAGAAATTATCCAAAAATATATTTAAAAATAATTATCAAATAGATACTAAAAAATGAAACACTTTCCTAGAAACTAACATAAAATAGGCAAAAAAATATTTTTTTATCGTATTTTATCTCTTAACTTTATTTCACTTCTAATTTGACTAAAAAATAATAAAATTAACATTTAATTCGTACTAAATGTGTGCTAATTGCTATAATTTTTTCTAAAGTCGACTATAATACATTCACAAATTATTTTGAAATTACACATTGCAACTAACCGTTTAATTTAATAGTGGAATATGTGATCATTTGCATTTGAGATTCTAATGAAAAGTTAATTTTATACTTTGTGCAGTTAACTTTTGTTAGTTATTTTTAGTCAGATCTCGAGATATGTAAAGATTTGCAGAATACCAAAGGAAAATTTGATGTGGTCTATGTAACGCGTATTATTTTTAAAATACTACAATGTATGATCATTGTAGTCTTGTGTTCTCTAAATTTATGTGGCATTTTTCATTTAGTGAAACGAGTTGCTGATTTTAAATGAAACTAATTTAGCCGAATTAATTGCGTATATTTTAGTAGATGTTTTAGAAAATTCGGTAACATGTAGACGACGAACTCGTGAAAGAAATGGAAAGATAGATTTAGATAAATTTATAATATAGAAAAGCATAACGACAAGCGCGAGTCGGTTTCTCCCACCGAGGATTCGGTACAAAAATTGGAGTCTCGAGTTTTTTCTGAAATATAAGCTAAGCTAAACCAAAGCCGTTTCATCTGATACCTTGAACTAGAAACTTTAATACCAAATTCTGCCCCCTTTTTAAGGCTTTTATTTTTTAGGAGTTTAACCAATTGAATAGTCTTCAGATTTTTTCTTGAACTAATGCTACCTGTAGATGCTAGCTGCCAAATTTCATAATTGTAGGTTAAACGGAAATACCCTTTTAATTTCGATTCCCTTTACAGCGTCGTAATACGCGTTTTTTGCGATATATAATAAGTAGAAGAAATATATTTTTTAAGGAGCCGTAGAGCTGTGTATGAGGTTTGAATTTTAACTCGATATCTCTAAGGGTTCTTGCGGTACAGGCTCTTGACACATAGGCAGACAGACAGACAATAAAGAGATCTTATAAGAGTCCCTTTTTTCCTTAACTATAAAAATCAGCTTCACGTTGCATCCTGCACAAAGCAGAGAAGGCAGAGGGAACCTAGTGTTAAGACACTCCTTTCCCCACTTTCCGCCGAATTTTTGAGGCAGTACATGTTGAGTGGCGGAACTCAACGCCGCGCTTCCTCTCGACACCAGACCGAAGAAATTAATATATAAATTTAAAAATATTTAATTTCCTCGAGTAAGGATCGAATCCACAACCAGTTACAGTCACAGTTCAAGCCCCTGTGCCACGACTGGCCTTATAATATAATATAATATCTCCTCCAATAATATCCCCATATACAAATAACAATTAGAAAAATCAAATAAATATCTTACAAAAACTGAATATTACAGAATATGTTACATTTAACTCGATACGCTTGTGCGTAATTCAAAATAACATGTGATGCAGTCGGGGTCGGCGTAGAGCGAGGCGAGGGTAGGTGGTTAATTAATTATATAATAATAGCAATAATCGGTTGGGGCGAGCTTAATAAGCCTAAAGTCAAAGTTCATTTGGTCAATGTTTAAATGTATTCGCCATCGTGTTAAATGTTGGGAACATTTTACACGATGGTGACTTGACGGGATATTTCTTTGTAAAGAGATCTAGAAAGCTTCTTGAAAGTGAAGTATTATTATTTAATACTTAGTTTTTTTACTTACTTAGTTTCGCGCTGTATCCCTGGCGGTGTAGCGAGAACGGAGCACCAACTGCGTCTATCTCTGCATACCCCTTTCGCCTCGTCCACTGTCATATGCCCCCCGGAGAGTCTTCGTGCTTACCTGACCTTCCTTGAGAATCTCCTCGTTCGATGTGTCCAAACCACCTGACTCCATTCTGTGTATCTCTTCATTGCGGATTCGATCAGCTAAACTGATTCCGCATATCCTACGAAGAGATGGCATCTCCACAGCGTTTCTGGTTCTTTCATTCTTCTCCTGAAATGCCACGTTTAGCCACCTTATAACAGCATCGGTCGCACCAAGACTGTGTTTTGTATGGCCAAACGTGCAGCTGTGCTGACGTTTCGCCATCTCACCAATGCAGCTAAGACACCGTTACCGGCAGCAATACGTGTTGCCACATCCATTTCGCATCTTCCATTTCTACTCAACATACATCCTAGGTAGGTATATAGCTTATGAGATATATGATCACGATAGAAATACATATATATTTTTAAAATTTTAACAATAGCTACTACTATATTAGATTTTATTATAATAATATAATAAAATCAACAAAGTTCTCAATTGAGAAATTGTCTTCTCCACATGATAGGATGGTGATAAATATTAGATCGCAAATCTTCCAGTAAATCTCGGACGGATGTCTATTTTTCAGAAATTATGATACTGATAACGCAAAAGTCTAATATACTTGGATCAATTTAATGTATTTTTGCTGAAGAGTAGAAGCCGATCATGCACCAAGTTGTAATCATAATATTTAAATACCATATTTTGTGACTGTAAAACCGACTGGTTGTGGATTCGATCCCCACTCGAGGAGATGAAATATATACTTATATTTTTTTTATATTTCCATTTTCTTCGCTCTGGTGTCGAGGTTAAGCGCGGCGTTGAGTTCTGCCACTCAACACGCAATGCCTCCAGAATTCGGCAGAAAGTGGGGAACGGAGTGTCTTAACACTAGGTTCCCTCTGCCTACCCTGCTGTGTAGTTATATTTAGATAAATTACGGATTTGAGTTTTATCATCTTGCAAGACGTTAAAATGGGCAAAAACCGAAAAACAAAACGATCTCTTCCTACATTTTTTCGTAAAATCTCCGGAAATGCGGAAGCAAAAAGCACCTTATAACAACTTTTGACAGTCATAGATTACATTTACAAAATATATTGCAAAAATGAACTAGTCTCTGGTTCGTATCGAGATTATTTTTACCCATAATATAAAAAAAATGAATAGTGCCTAATTAGTAATGTTAAAATACCGTTCTATATATGGTATGTACGTACAGTGGTTTCGGTCACTGACCACGTTTAGGTAATTTCAAAAGTTTTAATTTAATCACCATGCAAATGAATACAATGGAATGTCGTCTACTTTTATATTTAACAACGGTTTGTTTTAACTACTATTTAACTAGGCGTTCATTTGGGAAATAATGGAAAAACAGTTGTAATTGATTTAAATTTACATATATTAATAAATATGTAGCGTTAGTTGTGTCTTCAAATTCTATGCGATGTAATTATTTTTTTTTGAGTACACAAAATTTCACGATATGTTTGGCCCAACATAATGTATATAAAATGTAAATATAAACTTAAATACATATATTCAAAAACTTAAAACAATTTACTTCATGTGAGAGATGTGTTTAAGTTAAATTTGACTTTAACATTTAAGGAGTATCTATGAGATAAATATTTTCAAGATACCCGATGTTTAAGTGTCAATGCCTCCATGAGGCCTGGCCAGTAGGTTGAGGCTATCATGGCACAATATGTGGTAAAACAACGAGATAAACATACATACCCCCACAAAACTAAAACATTAACGTACCAAGGGAAAAGGGGACGTTTGGTCCATGCCCACCCCAGAATTTACTGGTGCCCACTCCAGAAATATTAGAAACAAAAAAATGTTCCCGTAAATTTTAAATAACTACATTTACACGTACATATCTACCAAAAGTCTAGGCCTCCCAGAATATATATTTAGATACATCTATGTACACGGAAACCAATTATACACTTAAGTTATTACTTCCCTCTAAGCCCATAATCGTAATGACGTAAAATCTATATTGTTTTTTATTTATTTTCTATTTTTTTTATTTGTCATGGCATTTTTATGCCGGCACGTAGGTGTTTTAAAAAAAGTGTCTTAACACTAGATTTCCCATGCCTACCCGAACACAGTAGGGTAGGCATGGGAAATCTAGTGTTAAGACACTCCGTTTCCCACTTTGTGCCGAATTCTTAAAGCATTACGTACTGAGTGGGGAAACACCGCGCTTTGCGTAATTACCAATTATTAATAAATATCTTAAACCGTCGTTTAAATGTACAATCGCGTTTACAGTCGCACGATTGTGCTCACGACAGCCACAAAATAATTATTTTTTTATATCTATTAAACAAAATTATCTATGCCCCATTAAATTTATAGAAATTTCTATTTATCTTTAAGTTCATCTATAAATGATCTGTGACGGATACAGGTTTTTGTTTGTTTAATTAGATAAATACTCGATATAATATAATATTATAGAAAGATATCATTACTAATATAAACATTTTATTAAAAACGATAGCTTTCTTGTAGGGATCATCAGTTCACATCATATATAAAGGTGATAGGAATTTAGAAAGAAAAAAGAAAATAATGAAAGGTGTTGCCATATTATACACCTAGTTAGTTGGAAAGTAGATAGGTTAAATGAAGCAGAACTAATATTTAATTAAACAAAGTTAATAATACAATATATTTTTTGTGTGACTCGTTCAAATAATATAATAACACCGTTATATTAACGTTTGTCTTATAATCGTTACTTCTGGGAATATATTATGTAACAATACAGACTCAAACGCGACTTCGCTCTCTTTAACTTTAATTTATATTACAGCCGAAGATTTTAAAATAAATATTTTTCTAAAAAAACAGTATCCTATGTCCATTTTAATACTTTTAAGAATATGAGCAAAAAAAATATAATTTAAGTAATTTTGGCTTGAAATAGGAACAAACAAACTTGTATTCACTTGTATTTTAGTATGATGATCCATAACATATTCGAAGAAATAATTCAAATTCGTGTACAATATGTAAGTAGTATAATAAAAAAAATGTATCTAATCTACGGTTTGTTATATGAGGATGATATAAATATTTGTATGTTCATTTGTTTAATATTCCATTTTATAACTTTAAATCTCTGTATATTTCACTTTTTTAACAAAATTGCTACAAAAAAACTTATTTTTATAAATACAGTGTCACATATTACGTCTCTAAATACCACATTTTTTTTGTTTTCAGCCTCACTCTGTATCCCGCATGTAGCAGGATAGGCAGAGGACGCCTAGTGTTAAAATACTACGCCCGACTTTCTGCCGAATTCTAGAGGCAATGCACTTCGAGTAGTGGAACTCAACGCTACGCTTTGTCTCAACACCAGAGGGAAAAAATCATATCCTGATGGGGTTACAGTCAAACGCTTGTGCTTGTGTGCACGACTGGCCTCAAAAATTACAATATACAAACAATTCAGTGAAATTATTTAACATTTTCATACTGGAGTGACCAAGAGAGGTCTTACTTACGCTTTTATTTGCTATGCTATCAGTCAAGGCCAGATTGAAGATAAGTGAAAAAAGATGCGAATGCTGAATGTTAAGACCGTTTTAAATTAAAGGTAGTCCCAATTGTTTCTCTCGCTCCAATCTCAGATAAAACTGGGAGCGGCCTTAATGCTTTCTCTTACTGATGGTAGCTCGAAATACGCAGTTTTAATTACAATTTAAAGAAAACATATAGTCCATTAAAGTACTTGGACGGTGATTCAGTAAATTTTTGGTGATCGTGCTTTTGAAAGCTCATTATTTCTTTTCATGTAATCTTTTTTAAAGTGAAGTGACATTTTTTTTTAAGTTATACGTGCATATACTGTTGCAAAGCGTAGCGTTGAGTTCCGCCAACATGCAATGTCTGCAGAATTCGGCGGGAAGTGAGGAACAGAAGTGTTTTAATGTTAATGGAACGTATTGGATTCATGGTGTTGAACACAAGGTTACCAGGTTCCCCTTGCCTACCCTATACATGTGGGATACAGCGTAAAAAAATAAAATAAAAATATTCCATTATTATTTGACGTATTGTTACTTTCCTATAAATTATGTACTTTCGGTAAAATCACTATTCACCGTATTAAATGTAACAACAATTAAAATCTTGTGTGAAATAGAAAAAATCGACTATGATTTAAATAGCCAATAATAATATATAAATAATTCTAATATCTAGAACTATTATGACTTGAATTATAGACCAAACAAAACTTGTTCCTCAACTAAGTTTACGAGTAGGGTAAAACCGGGATACATGTCCCACCTTTTGAAGAAGGTTCCCAGTTATAAAAATATAAATTATATATGATATATATAATAATATTATTATAATATTATTATATTTTTGTATTTTACTAGTTTGAGTTCTTTATGTTGAATTGTTTTTTTTTTTCTTATCAACTATAGGTTTTGCAAAATTTAGCTTTTTGTGGAGGCTTTAGGGATATGTGCTTTTCTAAATGGATAGTTACCGTACTGTAAAATTATTAAAAATACTAGATGCCGGCAATGCGAGATTGATCGATATTGCATAAACGAAAGTTCAACCAAATTTTTGAAACCGATTGCCTCCAAGTAACTTAGATCGAATTATTAAAATTATTTCACATTTTTTTAATCTTTGAATTATTATCATGTTATGAAAAGATACATTACGAACTACGTATTAGAGAATAATTCTAATATGACCTTTTTATTGAGGACTTGGCTTACTCTCTTTGCCCTGCAATTTTCGTGATTTTTAGAAATATAGCGTTTACCCCATTGAGGCATCTATCCCAGTTTTACCCTATATCACAACAAAAGCCGCGGACGCATTGTAAATCACATAATAAGCTCAAGAAAACTTTCGAAAGAAAAATAACACGCGTAACTAACTGGCATCAATAGTTTGAGAGTCGTTAAAATTGCAGCCACTTACTTTCCTTGCGTTATAAAATTTCTTCCTTTTGATTGCCACCCCGCCGTCCCCGGGAAGAAAAATTAGGGCGAACGCCATAAAAGGCGGGGGTGTAAATCCTGAACGATAATTCAAATCGTAATGTTAGCACTGAACGCGACATAATCATCTCAAAAACTAAATTTAATGCGGCGGCACTTAGAAACCACAGGGTTGGTCGTCGCTGCTATTTAAAGATATTTAATTATGTTAGAAGCAGATGACACCGTGGCCCTCCTTTTCATTGTCCAGCCTAACCTCCTCGCTGTTGACATTTGGAAATGTTTTATCTTTTAATTACTGTATTATACGTGATCCTGGTTTCGTTCGCCCTAAATATTTATAAAACAATATTGTTGACAATGTTATAATTAGGTGTTGCGGTAAATTGAGGCTGGGGGTGGACTTGTTTAGGGTTTAATAAGAAATTTGGTATATAGTTAGTATAAGTTACTAATAAATTTTCAAATAGCAGATATTTTTAATCAGCTTCACCCTGTATCCCGCACACAGCAGGGTAAGCAGAGGGAACCCGGTGTTTTTAGACACTCCGTTCCCCACTTTCTGCCGATTTCTGGATTGCGTGTTGATTGGCAGAACTCAACGCCGCGCTTAGCCTCGACACCAGAGCGAAGAAATGGAAATATAAATTTAAGTAAATATTTAATCTCCTCGAGTGGGGATCGATCCCACAACCAGTCGGTTTACAATCACACTTTGCGCCGCTGCGCCACGACTGGCCTCTTGGACTTTTAATCTACTACAGTCCACTAATTTACTTGTTTTTTTTCTTTGTACACTTTTTTTCAGTGAACTCTATATAATGTGATTTTTTTTATTGGTTTCTTTTCTAATAATTTTAGAATATGTCGCATAGAGTTCTGCAACTCAACACATAATGCCTCCAGAATTGAACGAAAGCGTGGAAAACGGAAGTGTAGTGAAGAATAGAGCGAATGAAACTAAGAAAAATAAAAAAAAATAAGCAATCAAATACTTGTCATTCACTTGTCAATATAAAAAAAATGGTAGCAATTAACGAAATCCAACACCTAAATAGTATCCAATGGGCTCGGTTACCTCATCAAATGCCGAGGGCGTCCTCACGAGGGATTGATTAGCAAAACTTTATAGTTCTATAAGGGTATGGTTCTATCTAATAGTTGTAACTGAACACCGGCACTCGACCAAATCCGACGATGCCAATAAATCACACGTCTTCAAACAAAGGGGCCTATGTATATTGTACTATAGTACTATAGTGTTTGTTTTGGCTAGTTGGTACAAAAGCGAAGTGATTCCCGAACATCGCCCTGGATACGCCCGGTGTACGCTTACATTTTGTGTCAGTGCCACGCAAAAATTACAAAATAGTTAACATTGACCATCTTTAAAAATGTTCGTTTATCTTTGCTATTGTATAGTTTTGTTTGTATTTGCTCTTTATGATATTAGAAGTTAATAGGTTTACTTTTGTAACTAATGAATCAAAAATATCTAACAATTTTATATATATTTTTTGTTTTTTGAAAGAAGATTGCTTAAAAATCAAGGTAGGAACCATTAAAAGGAAAAACCAAATTATTAGGATTTGCAAAAAAATTCGAAATTTAATAACTTCATTTGTCAATTTTGTATTTTTTGAACACTTTCGAAATGTATACAGATGTATATAATGAAAAAGCAAAAATAAACGGATTTAGCAGATTGATACATAAACTTACTACTCGTAGATAAGAAGACTCTAAAAACATAGATTGTAAATAATTTATACATAATAATGACATTCCGCTGTATTCGACACCGCAGCAAAGAAAATAAAATATTAAATATTTGATTTCCTGAAGTATGAATCGAATCCACAACCTGTGACGTTTACAGTAACACGCTTGAGCCCCTGCACCACGCCTGGAACTGAACTCTGAAGTGGCTCCCTCTGTCTATCCTGCTGCATGCGGGATAAAGCGTGAAGCTGAAAATAAAAAATAATGACTTGGTTGTCTGTGGAAATCGAATGATTTAATTAATTATCGGTTTGCTGGCGGCGACACTCAAATGTCGAAGATACAGTCATTTAAAATGCTTTATGTTAACGAAGTCAATACGCTGAACTGCATTCGCTTGTACATTTTACATTCATAATATGTGAGAGGTGGCTGAAAAGTAAAAGCAATTCCATTTTTATTTATCTTTATTTTATTTCATTTAAATCTATCTTTATTTGTTTTTATTGGGGCAGTCGTCCTAAGTCTCTAAACTCCTAAACTAATTCTAAGCTTTTAGATTTTAATACTTTTTTATACCTACGTACCTACTTTTATAAATATACCAAATATTTATAAAAAGTTGTCGCTTAAACTTTCCTTCGAGGTTTTGATGTAGAACTGATGATGATGTCCCAGTTCTCGAGCATCATCAGAAAGTATTCATCACGGTGAACAATTTTTCCTAAACCGTTGTTTTAATATGACTTAAGGTTTTGCCTTTGTTTTTTTAGGTCAACAGAAAATGCTCTATTTTTAGCATTTGTTATTTGTTTCTTGTATATAAACTCTTAAAAGTATAATTTTTATCCCATTTTAAAATTAAAAGCTTAAAGTGTTTATTTTGTTTTCTTACAATAACAATACCACCACTATTCTACTTCATTTCGTTATCATATATAGGCACGTCAGCTCAAAGTAGCCTACGACTCAAAAAAATAATGAAATATACAGCAGTAAAATAGAAGAATTCAAAATATTATTATTTCATCCACAGATTTCATGTAATACTTCATTATTAATAATAATATCATTTTTTACTATCTACAGTAACATAAAACATCACATTCTGTATGACAATTTCAGTTAAATATCACAATTGTCAACACCAAAAGTGATTCTGTCATTCAACCAATAAAAGGACGGTTTATATAAACAAAAATTGTATAAAAGCAACCACAAATGAATACACGAACGACAAAAGAAAGATGAATAGTTATGAATCCCGAAAGGAACTCCCGGGTATTAGACAAAATTAATCTTAGTACAATAGAGTAAGAATGTTTACCCAGTTCGTTGGAGATGACCTGTGACGGTGATCCGAACGAGGAGATAAATCTCACGAAGACAAACTCACGGTGTTTGTACAGCAAGCCCATACTAACTTGAAACGTGCTAAATGTATTGCCGCGCTAGACAGGTTATGTGATAGGTGAAAAAATATACTGATATGTGTATATATATTTAATAAGAAAAGATATAAAAATTTGAACGTGGATTTGAACCCGCGTCTCGTGGTGTCCGTCCGTCTTGGGTGGCTTCCAAGGAGCCGCTGGTTCAAATTCCGCTACGTTAATTTTTTTATATATACCCTACATTTTTATTTTTCTGATAATTACGTATATATTCATTGTTTATTTTGTATATATATATATATATATATATAATTAAATTAAATTAAATTAAATTAGCTTCACGCTGTATCCCGCACACAGCAGGGTAGGCAGAAGGAACCTAGTGTTAAGACACTCCGTTCCCCACTTTCTGCCGAATTCTAGAGGCATTGCGTGTTGAGTGGCAGAACTCAACGCCGCGCTTAGCCTCGACACCAGAGCGAAGAAATGAAAATATAAATTTAAGTAAATATTACATCTCCTCGAGTGGGGATCGAACCCACAACCAGTCGGTTTTACAGTCACACTTTGTACCACTGCGCCACGACTGGCCTCAAATATATATATATATATATATATATACTGCCACTCAACACGCAATGCCTCCAAAATTCGGCAGAAAGTGGGGAACGGAGTGTCTAAAAACACCTGGTTCCCTCTGCCTACCTTGCTGTGTGCGGGATACAGCGTGAAGCTGATTATTAATTTGATTATTATAAACGGAAAGAGTAATATTCAAAGTATTATAAGTTTCCTTACATCTACCCTGTGATCATCAAATATATATGTATACTCGATTATCACAAGTTACTCTATCATCAAACTCCAGGTCTAGTGATATTTTTTTATACATCTTAGTTACCTTGTAGCAGCCAAATTCCGCTCCGCAAAATCCAATTTTTATATTCCCGGTCAGTTCTTAAGTATGCGCAGTGAAACTTCTAAGTCCAAGACCAGACCTTCGTTCAGAGTCCGCCGGCTCTTGGGCACTAGGGATCTCATTTTTAGGTAGAGTTTTAGGAATTTTAACTGAGAGATTTATATGAATATATCAAAATCATATTATACGGAAACGTTAAGTATGCCTACCTGTATACGAGAAGTACAGCTTATTGCATAATGGTCTTCATTTGGCTTGCTTCGTAATTTATAATTACATTTATTTAATTAAAACTACATCACTGAACGAGACAAACAATGTAAGTGAAGACGATAGAGATGAATCTTTTATTTACTGGTACTCCGACTGAATATAAAAGACCAGAATATTATATATTAAGTTTTACATGATCCAACGTTATTTTACTTTATTAAATTTAACATCAGAGAACTATAAGGATTCATTATGTACAAGCATGAAGGATTTCCAAAAATATTAATTGGGTTGAGCTGAATTTTTGTCTGTCTGTATGTTTTTTTTTAATCTTTCTGTCTGTTTGTTAGTTTATACACAATTCACGCATAATCTCCTGGAATGAAATGAATGAATTCGAAACTGCTTGTAGCTATATCTCCTTCGATTTAAACTCTGGCTGTCAATTCAGTTTTTGTAAAAAAAAAACGTTTAATCGAATTATTTAAATTATTGATGACTATTGGATAGAAGTTAATAAATTAAAAGTGCCTGGTGCTTATTTCAAATTAGATGAAATCACTTAAATGTGCTGCAAGCATATGTATATTAAATAATGAATGCAATTCAGTGTTTTTAATAAATAAGCCTATGGCACAAAACACAATTGTATATTCCTCATACATATATTTACATATCATCAATATTTCCCACGTTTCGTTATTATAGTGACAAATTCAGAAGATAATTTTGACGTTCTTTACTTTTTGGACATTTTCCCACATCTACTTGTTGCAGAGAGAAATATACGTACATAAACAATGCATCTAGAAATCTAGAACACATATTATTTATCAATACGAAAAAAACACCACCAAAACCGTAAACTCAGTACAGGCGTGGGAATTAAATAGTATATTCTAGATGCTCCTAAACTCATAACCAACCACGGAACGTATGTATAAACCCGACACCATGTGAACAATGGACGCTTCACAATGAATCTGGAAACGATAAAAAGCGTCTATTTTTACATTTTCAGTAAGGTGCAGTCGTTAGTTCCTCATTATACCGCGACAATGGAGCGCAGTTAGGCATTAGAAAGCAGCTTCGCTAATGACGTCTGCTGGCCCGGGGACTCACGTTGTAGGACTTTGCTTTTTTTTTTTTAATTTTTCACCCGATTACAACAAAAGGAAGTGCGTTTGATTTTGTGTGTATTATTGTAGTCGTACGTTGCGGAGAAAATAGATAATCGGAATAAGTGACATCTGAGCTCTGTACTGTTTGTACTCTTGAGTAAACTGACTCAGTTTAATTTCCATATTAACTTTATCTTCATCAACACAAGGAAAACATTTGTATGTTTCATACACAATAAACTAAATACTTAATAACATATGTTTATCTAAATGTATGCATTAATATCTCGCTGTATTGTTGTAATTAAATTAACTTTAACAAAAGGCAATTTAAAATAATTTTTATCTTTTTCATATCAATTGTTTAAAATATTTTATAGTTATGGCGCATAATATAGTGTTATTTTATAATCAACCTTCCCGTATACTAATTCAATCTACATTTATTAAAAATGTACCTAGTTAAATATGACATTTTACTTAATTTTACCGTGAAGTATCGTCTCTCTTTGTCTCTCTCTCTCTCTCTCTCTCTCTGTGTCTCTCTCTACCTCTTTCTCTCTCTCTTTCTAAGATATAGATTTAGCAAATATTAGTTATTAAAGAATTGCATCTCATTATATCGCGATGAGACTGGCTAAAACTATTCAGTTTGGTAGTGCCAGTATTATAAAAGAATAAAAAAGCCATATATTAAATTGAAAAATTAAAATTTATAAATACAAAAGAAAATCAATTAAAATAACCTGTAGTGTACACTCCGCCTAGCGAAGCCAACATTTTTACCAAATCTCAGTTCAGTTATTCCACCTTCTTAAATGTACCACAACAAGGAAATTAAAATTAATTAACAAGTTCTATTCTATGTGTACGCTGTGTTTCACACATTGTAAGTATGGTGAAAAAAAAATGTGTGTTGCCATATGCTTTCCGGTTTATAAATATATATATAAATATGCATATAATTAACTAACCCTGTTGTTTACTTATGATTATATCTTATAGAATATTATAGATATGTATATAAAATTTAAGTTTTTGTGTACATTTGTTCTGTACATATAGTTTGAGAAACGGTTCGTTTAATTTTTGTGTACTATTCATTGGTGACTTTACTGAGTTTTTGTTAATATGTTGACTTGAATTTTTTTTTTACCTTTAGTGAATTTGTTAATTTATTCATACGAATAATATCACACCATATATTTGTTAAAATATTGTAGTCTAATAAAAATCGTAAATTTTTAATGAAGATGACATGATGAAGGCGCAAAAATAATAACATTTTTTAAAATGGCGTACCGCACTTCATTTACTTTTTGTGGCCAGCCGTGGCTTAGGGGCACAACGCGAAGGTTGTGTGTTCGATTCCCTCGGTTCGAGGAAATGAAATATTTAATATTTACATTTCTTCGCCTTGTAGAAGCAAATTGCGGCGTTGCATTCTGCACTCCGCGCACTCCGCGTACTTAACACTAGGTTCCCTAAAAATTGCGAAATACGGGGTGAAGCTGGGAAACACTCTTCCCACTAGACACAGATAAATCATAGACACAAACAAACATTAGGATTCAAACCCGCAACATCGTGGTTGGACCACGAGCGAAGTCACTCACAAAACATAAGTAGTTAAATTACATTTTATAAAGAGCCATTTTACAAATGCTCGAAGCTCAGCAAACCGTTGCAGCGCTGATCCCAAGATGGAGATAATAACTTTATGGATACATAAATATTTTGTTTTTTTTTTTTATTCAAGTATCATAATAACAATAGCACTCGTTACATGTGTTCGAAAAATCTCAACTTTTTTAAACACTGCTTCATACTAATTACCTATGTATGTATATTTCGTGTGTAAATTTTAGCAATGTACGCTTACAAATGTAAATAAATTATGGTAAATAAATATTATATGATATTATTTATGTAAATTTATTTTTGTGCTAAATGTGAAACGTTTGCGAATTTTGTGTTTATTTGTTTTTCTTGAGTGAGAAATGGTTGTTGAATTGTGCTTGTTGTTGTTGTTGTTAATGGATGATAAGTTATTAACATTGATCTCTAAGTTGTATAGACATGAAAAACAAAAGACAAAACTGATGACATAGATTGCAAGAAAATTTGTAGTCGAGAAAAATGTTTTCAGTACAAATTGACAGTTGAGATATTGTGGCATTTAAAAATATATTAAATAGAATAATTCATATAATTAATAATAACTCCCCCGATTGGTAATAAAACCCACAACCGTCGCGTTACAGTCATACACTTGTGCCCATGCGCCGCGTATGCCTCAGAAAAATCCGAGTTCACTACAACATGCCACGCTAGTGCTACCAATATGCCCAACATACAACATTATTTCTTACACGAGTTTAACATAAAAAAAAATTGCCACAATCGCCAACATAAAAAAATGCCACTAAAAATTTACAAAAAAAACGCGCAAATCACAAATTAAACATAGAGGCTCCCCCAAGCTTCCATTGTAGAGCTGACTTTCTCACCACTAACGCCATCTGGCGGCGACTTTCGAAACGACGGACCGGTGGGACGTGTTAAATGGTGCCTCGGATCAATATTTATAGAAGAAACATTAGATTCATAAAATAAATAGAGTAAAACGATTGTAAATAATACGACAACTTTTTAATATATGGTGTTTGCTCGGGTCCACACACACGTTATACGAAAGCGTGAAATTATTGGTTTTTGTTACAGTTTAAACATAAAAAGGACAAAAGGAATGGTTTTTTTTTTCTTTCGACGTGGATTTAGTAGAATTTTGCATGGCGGCGGACTTAAAGCTCTGTACTTACCCACTTTATGATGTAACACGAGGATTTTACGTGTTTCCGGTGATTAACTGGGCTAAAGTAAAGTAAAGTAAAATACTCTTTATTGTACACCAATTATTACATTAAAAGTATGTTCATAATTATCGATATGATAGTACAATAGGCGGCCTTATTGCTAAATGAGCAATCTCTTCCAGGCAACCTAAGTTAAGATTGTTTTGATGTTCGTACTTTGCGTTGAAGGAGTGCCTATTGGTTTTTTTTTCTTTCCAATGTTACTAATATTATAGACGTGAAATATTTGTTTGGATGTATGTTTGTTCTGCTTTCACGCAAAAACTAATAAAGAAATTTATATAAAATTAACAGTAACAATCTCTTGTCTATATAATCATCATCATCAGTATAAGTTAAACGATTATTTTTATTATTTAAGTGATATTAAAATCAGCGTTATATTGTAACATTTTTATTTGTAAACTTTGTAATTAATAAAATAATAAAAAAGAGTAATTTTATGAATATAAGGAAAATAATTTTCAATATGACACGTTTGTGCTATCAGAACGAAGATATATATCAATTTACACAGTATTATTAAAATTAAAATACTTTAAAATCACTTAAACAGTATCAAATGTCCGCAAATAAGTAAACAAAGTTTGGGCTCCGCCGCTTTATGTTATACCGCTCGACACCCTTCTCACTATTTTAACAATAAATTTATATCCTTGTTAAAGTTATTTAACAGAACATACAGAACAGTACTCTCACTCTCAGTTCAATTTTTTGATTATTAATATATTTATCATAATAAATATTAGCAGTTGGTAGGCCTGTTTGTCGTGTTGTTGTATATTGTTCTAAGATCATATTATGTTAACCAATCTAATGTTTTTTATATATTTCTCACGTACAGAACCGACTTCTCTATTCTTCGATTATATATATTCAAATAATAAGTACCTATTGGTAATAAATGAAAAGCTTGAAAGTAGGAACTGTTACATTTCACATAATCTCCACGTCATCAAAGATATTTTTTTTAATAAATCTTGTTTTTACGTTAATAAACTAATCAATGGAGCTGTAAATTTGAGAGCTGAATGGAACCCACGACCTCCTCTGAGGTATATATTGTGGATTTATGGTGTAAATAAAAATTATGACAAAATTGTAAAGCCAATAACATTCCCATTCAGTGCGGCTTTAATCTGTCACCTTTACATAACGTGGTACGGGCCACCTGAATAAACTACTGGCATCCTTCAAAAAGATTTCAACAGATCCTATTGACAGACAAACGGACGAAGCCAATTTTCTATACATAAAACCACTTAAGTTCAAAGAATTACGAGTGTTCAAGTTGGACGGGTTGCTGAATTTTAAGTTTTTTTTTTCTCATATAACCATATTATAATAATATTTGATAAAAATGTGAAAGTTTACTTTTGTCCGCGGATTTGTGGCTGTCATTAATAGTTTATTTCACTTATCGTTCATTCTAATTTTACCTGGATTATGACGCTTAAAAAGATTACTGAGGTGATCGAATGTGATCTAAGATCATATTTATATTTCATGTGGTTATATATTTATTAGCATATTTATATGGTTCGTACATTGTTAAATCAGCTACGATTTTAACTATATGTACAAAACTACATAAGATATATATATATATATATATATATATATATATATATATATATATATATATATATATCAATAGTGGACGTAAATAAACAACATAATTCGAAATATTATCTATTCAAATAGACTCTTGCAAATACTTTTAGAAGTATCGAATAAAGATACCACCGGCGTGAAAGACAGCTCCGCTAAGTAGAGTCGGTAAATACCTTAAACACTATATATTTTAAGAAAATAATATTTTCACAGTCAGCCATTTTATAAAGATTTGCGTGTCGCCATTGTTAGTTCAATGTTGTTATTATAAAAAAATAATATAATTATTTATTTATTCATTTATTGTCTGACATAGTTACAAATAGCGGTTACGTCTCGTGTACAAGGAGCACAATAAATAAACAAAAACATTGTCACATACAAAAAGAGTACCTAAGACTATTTTATGTGGCATTGTATTTATTTTTCTAATCTTATTTTTCATTATATATAGAAGTATCTACGTTGTATCCCACAGGTGTGCTTAAAATGTTGATAAAAAATAAATTAATAATATAGTACAGAATTTTATTTTAGTTATATAATATTCAGCTGCATGCTTGTGAAAATATTTTATATCCTCGAGTGAGGATCAAATCCACAACCAGTCGATTTTACAGTCACACTCTGTACCCCATGCGCCACGACTGGCTTCAGTTATATAATATGTAAGTGATCTTAAACCAAACCAATAGATAATTTCTTCAATATATATATATATATATATATTAATATTTCCTTTCCATTCCATCGCATTTACAATAGTACTTCAGGATCATTCCCACGAAATAAGATTAAACATGTTTGTTTTGACTAAACAGAACAAAATATATTATACAATAAAGGGTCCAGAATAAGAATTTCTAAGGTTACTGTTGATACACATTCGCCTCCCTCTAAGGGTTCCACCGTTCCCCGCCTGCATTCACATCGATTTTGACGACTACCCCTTCTTTCTTATAAACATGATTTATATAATTACCATTTGAGAACTGGTACAGAGTACAAAGGAGACGTACGACTTGGGCGTGTTTTGATACTCGGCTTATTAAGAACAAGACTGGAGGCCCGACACGCTCTATCGTATACAAATGTTGCATAATGGTAGCTGTTTAGCGTCGTTTTCGTCAAAGCAATATACATAAAACACCATATTGTACGGACGGCTGTGTGTTCCAATACATATGATATAGGCCAGTCGTAGCACAGACGCCAGCGTGTGAGTTTAAGCGGGAGGTTGTGGGTTCCAATTCACACTCGAAGAAATTAGGTATTTTCATTTCTCTCCTCCGCTCTGGTATCTATAGGCAGAGCACGGCGATTTATTGTCGCTGCTCAAAACGCAATGAATTGAGAATTCGGCGGACACTAAGCAGCGTGAAAAATAAATGTACGTGTGGTTATGTGTTCTAATACTATTTTGGTTATTATTTATATTGATTGCAATATAATATTTTCCGCCAAGCATTTCCTCAGCGCTAGAAATACGCCACTAGCACCCGTGATGCACCCGCTACGAAGCTAGTGCATCGTGGGTTTCTAAAAAAAACGAATCTATCTGTGAAGCTTTCACAGCAATATTAAAAATAAAATGTATTCAAACATAAAAGACTTTTATAATAACTCAAATAAAACAAAACAAACTACCATTTGTACTTAATGTAATTAGATGCTTTTAATACAAAAAAATTCTAGCACTGTCCTATAAATTGAAACACCCACAGTAAAAAGGCCTCTAACGAGAAATATTTTCATCAATAAAAATTGAAGCTGTTACTAATTGACATACAAAATTTCTTTTAAGTTGGTAAGAAAGTGTTTTAAATAACATACCAATTTCAACTCTGAAAACCATGATTTAGATTCAATATTACTTTTATCTTTTCAATTATTTGGGGGAGACCGGAAAATGTGCCCATGTAGATACTTACCGAAGTTGACTATAGATGTTGTAGATCTTGGAGGGATCGTAGATTTAGGTAGTTTTTTTTCTTCACGCTGTATACTACACAAAGCGGGGTACGTAGAGGGAACCTGTGGGGAGACATAGGGTTAAGACTCTCCGTTCCCATTAAGACACTTTCGTTTGATACTTTCCGCTGAATTCTGGAGACGATGACGAGCGAGACGTTTCTGATTGCGTATTGAGTGGGGGACTAGGGAGTAATTCGTTACCAGAACGAATAAATGAAAATATTTAACATTTAATTTCCACACCACAATTGAATCTATAATCTGTCGGTTTATAGTCGCACGCCCGTGTCACTGCGTTACAACTGGCCTTGATTATGGTGAGTTAAGTTCGAAAAATACAAATAAGCTGTAGTTAATATTTACACGACAATATCCTCCATGTCTCGAATGATGATGGAAAGCAAAGCACGGTTGAGCTGGCAATAGGTTCCTTCTGCCTACCCTGCTACAGCAGGAAAAAGGGTAAAGTTGAAAAAAAATCGAATTATAATTTCTTTATTCAAAGAAAATACAACTTAAAAAAAAACAAAATAAAGTTTAAGGCATATGCACTAATTTTGCATAAAATTAATAACAGTTATAATTTAAAAATATGTTTGTATGTAATAATCGCATCTTTTGATTGCGTTGGCATATATTAGAATGTATGAATGATTTAATCAATTTCAGATTGATACCTCTTCGCATTCTACAGGCGAAGGCTTAACAAACAGACAGACTGACATCAAAGTGACACAATAAGGTTTAAAACCATAGAAAACGCTCATTAACATAAAACAATACAATTAGGTATACATATTAACTTAAACATATATAATATAATAAACATACATTACAACAAAAATCTGTACTGACGTAAATACTAATTCATATCATTTTAAAAGCATTTCGCATGAAAGTTAAAGCAATAACGAGAGTCTTTGGAGTGGAGTGTGTATTGTCTAAGCACCGCTTCCTAAACTTTCACCCCACGGAGGGGGCTATGAGCCTGACATCTCGTTCCTTGCCGCTATGAGCTTAATCGATTTTGATGTACCTTCCTTGTTTCGGGAACATAATTTAAAAGTATATCTAGTTATTTTTGATATGGAGTTAGAAATTATTCTGTTAGTTTCAGATCTATGTATGTATTGTATGATATGAAAAGATTACAGATTGGATTACTTTACTTTTAAAAAAAATATATATATATTTATTTCTATACCTATAAACGAATTTCGAAGTAATATCACCGATAAACTATAATCAAATTTTATAAAACGCGATAATAGTGAGTATACACAAGAAATATTGAAATAAACATTGTATTAAACTAAAAATAATTGAAAAGAAATTAATTTAATTTCCATTAAATATCTTTAAGTGAAATAAATGCCGATTTCTAGGCCGTATAGCACCGACAAGCTAACACGTGTAGGGGGCGTCGCGTCGGATAGACATATGTAGGTAAGAACCACCCACTAGGATTTGTATGCACATTATACATGAGGCTGTGTCGACCATCATCTTTGTATTATTTCACTTCAAATATAGAATGTAAACACTGTGTACTATCTAAATATTGTGTGTTATTGTTACTTCTGTCTCAACTTAGGCACGTATTTATAAATTGCTCTCAACTCTGAGGTCGATCTTGAGATGCCGGTTTTATTGTTGGGTTGTAATTTATGAATGATAACGGCAGCTCAAGATCTATCTCGGATTTGAGAGGGGTTTTAAATACGATCTTGAGGAATGCGTAAGGAACCCAAGTTATTGTGTTAATCAAAACAATTTACAATTTATATTATTTCTGTGAAAAATAAATTGGAAATGATTATATTTTTCTTATAAAACTACATAAACATGCCAATACGAATTTTATTTTTACAGTTCCTTCAAAAATAATTTATTTTTTAGATAATTAATATATTATCTATGATTCTCACATTTACATTAATCTCCAAAATTGTTTGTGTCACATTATTGTGAGGCTACAAGGTTTACTAGATTATATGTATAAGCTACTTAAGTCTCACATGATACGGCCAACGCCATCTCTTGATAATTTTCGAAAATGCTAATTAAAACTTAGCTAAGCTTTACTGCTTCTACTTTCGACCGATAATAATCAAATAATATTAAAATATATTCAACAAAAGTTATAATATTTATAAATGAAGTATTATATCGTCTCGACACTACAATTTTAATATCAAAATCAAGAGGCAAAATTCTCAATGAAAATGTCTCATTTATTTTAAATAGCGTACCGCATCACCTGTTCTTTTATCCAACCACATATTTTTAACTCTTTTTTTTCTCTTTTTAACCTATTGTGTTAAATGAAAATAATGTCAGTAGTACAAATATGATACTGATAATCTCAATGTTATTGTGTATAGCATATACTTTTTATATTATATTAAATAAGTTGCTAGTCTGGTCTTTTTCTTGTCTTGAAAAACCAAAACCACTTAATCGATATATTATAAACAATTTTAAAATATTAAGAGAACATGTGATTCTACAATTTTTTTGTGGTAAAAACACAAATTTAACATAAAAATGAGAACTTTAAGTTACATTTTAATTTACAAAACGTGAGATTAATATGATTATTATTATATTACAGTTTTATATAAAAATAAATTATATATATAAATAAACAGTATGGATATACAATTAAATTAAACAATAATTTTTCTAAAAGCCAAAGTCATAATGCTATCGTTATACGTACCTATTGGATTTCGCCTAATTTGTTAGCATATTTTAGTGTATGTATTTAAAAAATTTCAAGCGTAAACGTCTTCCTATAAATAAATTAGATTTAAAAAAACATTTTCAAAATTCCACCACAAATCTACCTTAGATCTAAATAAAAAAAATATCATCCTTAATCGAGGCCAGTCGTGGCGCAGTGGCATGAAGTGTGACTGTAAATCCGACTGGTTGTGGGTTCGATCCCCACTCGAGGAGATAAAATATTTACTTAAATTTATATTTCGATTTCTTCGCTCTGGTGTCGAGGCTAAGCGCGGCGTTGAGTTCTGCCACTCAACACGCAATGCCTCCAGAATTCGGCAGAAAGTGGGGAACGGAGTGTCTTAACACTAGGTTCCCTCTGCCTACCCTGCTGTGTGCGGGATACAGCGTGAAGCTGATTTGATTTTTGATTTGATCATCCTTTATGTAATAACTTCCACGTTTTCAAGATGCAATTTATATCAGTAAAAATGTATTTAATATCGCTTCTATTAACTTTACCAAAGAGACACTATTCTTGCATTTTTTGTGAGTATATACATATTTTCCAATTACACGAGCACTACTTCAATTTCTTCTTCTTCGCTTTCAATATATTTGTTTGAAAATAAGAAAATTGAACCACTCTATTTCCACTTTCACATTGGAAAAGAAACAAAAAATTGAATCACTAAAAAATGCACTCATACGTTCAGTTAGAATTATTTCGAGACCGTGCATTTTCCCTAAACAAATAAATTACAGCGAAAATAACTCAAAAACTATTAATCGGAAACGAAATAAATGATATCGCATTTAGAAAGGACGGGAAAACCGTTTTTCAAAGTGAGTGTGTGGAGTACCCGTCCAGTCCACGCCGTGCTGTAATTAAATTATTCTCAGTTTTATTGGATATTCCGATGCAGCATAGACTGCTCCTCGCCTTTTATCATTGAGATGAGTTTTGTTAAATGTACGCTGGCACCTTGGGCACCTGCCCCGAAAGATTTTTCAGGACAGTCCTATTTGGTGGAACCTAGAGTTTCATATCGAGCTACCTTCACGAATCTCCTATACCTACCTTAGGTAGCTACCCATGCTGTATACTGTATTTAGAATCGATAAAATAAGAACAGCGCGTTCGTCGTTTACGGTACGTCAAAGCGTAGCGTTTTCATTTACGTTGCAGATTGTATGAAGATTGTATGATTTCTTCCCTGTTCGCTACACGGCTCACCTGCGCGGTACTAGAGAATGTTTTTTTTAAATTGATTAATTGTAAAACAGATTTTTGGAAGCGTACTTTTAATGTTTTCTTTTATTTGATATATTTCCTGTTTCATAATCTAGATTTGTATTTATGTTCTAGATATAAATATAAAGTATGTCAAAATAACAAGAATCATCATTCGTCATGCTGCCGTCGAAACAAAATCGATTTATATATATAGCTTCAAAATTCTACCACAAATCTACCTTAGATCTAATTAAAAAAAATTTCATCCTTAATCGAGGCCAGTCGTAGCGCAGTGGCACGAAGTGTGACTGTAAAACCGACTAGTTGTGGGTTCGATCCCCACTCGAGAAGATGAAATGTTTACTTAAATTTATATTTTCATTTCTTCGCTCTGGTGTCGAGGCAAAAGTGCGGCGTTGAGTTCTGCCACTCAACACGCAATGCCTCCAAAATTCGGCAGAAAGTGGGGAACGGAGTGCCTTAACACTAGGTTCCCTCTGCCTACCCTGCTGTGTGCGGGGTATAGCGTGAAGCTAATTTCATTTAATTTATTTTTTTTTATTTTTTTTTATTTTTCATTGACGAAACAAAGACTAAGCCATTGCGAAACTTAACGCTGTAAAAAATTTCAACTGCAACTGAAACCTTAACTAACACTTATTGGCTATAGATAAGTACGCAGTTACTTTACAATATATTTTACCTCAATAATTAACTTTTGAGTATTGAGTATATAAATGTTACTTCATATTTAAATAATTTAAAGGGAAGGACCAACAATGAAGTTTAATATTATTATAAATTCCCATTTTTTCCTGTTTTTGATAATTATAAAATTATAACAGAACGGTTGTGGCGCAGATGCACAAAGTGTGACTGTAAAATCGACTGATTGTGGATTCGATCGCCACTCGAGGAAGTGAAATATTTATTTACATTTATATTTTCATTTGATCGATCTGGTGTCGAGGCAAGGAGGGGCGTTGAGTTCCGCCACTCAAAAGAAAAGCCTCCAGAATTCGGCGGAAAGTGAGGAACAGAGTGTCTTAACACTATGTTCCCTTTGCCTATCCTGCTGTGTGCAGAATACAGCGTGAAGATGAATTTAATTTATAAAATTATGACATTCTCCATATCACAAAACACCTTGAAGTATCCTCCAGATAATTAAACAACGAATAATAGTAGTTAAATCAATTATACGCTCCTCTTAATCTTGGATCCTTTTGACAATCTGCTTAACTTTTTTTTTCTTAACTTTGAATAGGATTTGGGGACAATGCTGATCGGATTGAATGACTTTAAATGGATTCTCAATACAAATGATTATAATATTGTTCAGATGTCATAAAACTATTATAACTTTCTTTTTAATATCGGTTATAATGGACCGTCTATTAGCGATCGGGTTTATTTTTTTTGTGTAAACTTATGTATTCGTTGTGTATTATTTTTTTATTATATTTCTCTATATATATATATATATATATATATATATATATATATATATATATATATATATATATATATATATATATATATATATATATATATATATATATATAGAATTTTGGAAGCCATGCGTGTTGAGTTGCGTAGCTAAGAAATGAAAATGTGTTTATAGTCACACGTTTGTGCGCCACGACTGGCCTCGATATATAAAACAAGGTTTACGTTGGGACAAAATCGCATTGTGCTTATTAGGTAATAATCAGTCAGTATTGACGTATACATCGCGCAGGCTGCAGGTCGTCTAACACCACGCTTTGCCTCGCCACCAGATCGAAAAAATTAGAAATATTCCTGGAGCGGGAATCAAACCCCAACCCGTCGCGCTTACAGTCACACGCTTGTACGCTACGAGTGGCCTAAAAAAATATATATATATATCAAATAAGCTATACATTGAAGCAAATCGTGTTGTGTTTATTAAGTAATCAGTCAGTATTGACGGATATATCGCGGAGGCCGCAGGTCCGCAAACAGCAGCCGCGTGCCGAAATACGATAAAGTCAGATCGTGTAACGCCATATTAAAGGGACGCATATTGCGTTATCATTTTCCATTACAGATTGTTATGAGGCATGTTGATATTTACTTCGCTATGAGACGATACTGATAAATTTATAAATAATAATAAATCAGCTTCACGCTGTATCCCGCACACAGCTGGGTAGGCAGAGGGAACCTAGTGTTACACTTACTCCCCACTTTCTGCCGAATTCTGGTGGCAATACGTGTTGAGTGGCAGAATTAAACGCCGCGTTTTGCCCTCCACAACAGAGCGAAGAAATGGAAATATAAATTTAAGTAATTATTTCATCTCCTTGAGTGGGGATCGAACCCACAATCAGTCGGTTTTGCAGTCACACCTCGTGCCGCTGCGCCACGACTGGCCTCTCGACATGTTTCCTAAATAACGAAATTTATAATTTTTTTTAGCCTGAGGAGATGAAATATTTACTTAAATTTATATTTCCATTTTCTTCGCTCTGGTCATGAGGTTAAGAGCGGCGTTGAGTTCTGCCACTCAACACGCAATGCCTCCAGAATTCGGCAGAAAGTGGGGAACGGAGTGTCTTAACACTAGGTTCCCTCTGCCTACCCTGCTGTGTGCGGGATACAGCGTGAAGCTGATTTATTTATTTTATTTTATTTAGGAAACATGTAAAAAACGTGTGTAGCTGAATTCGAACCCGCGTCTCTTGGACACCGTCCACTAAGACATGTGTTCTCTTTGAGATGCGTCGAAATTCTTATAATTTTTTGTAGTTTTTTTTATATATTTTCTAAATAACTATTTTAGTTTCTTAAATTTGAAAATTGTAAAAATATTAGTACATATATATTTAATTCGCGCCCTGCTCGCTTCGCCTGCTATGCGTAATGAAAAAAATAAAAACTTTTTGAATGATAACGATGAGATAACTTTTTGTTTCATGTTGCTTTATAACTTATATAAATAATCACATATAATCTTTTTTACTCAATCTGTTAACGTTAACTATTGCAGTAAGTAAGTAAGTAAGTTTATTAATTAAATTATATTAGATATTCCCAACTTATTTATTCAAAAAAATCCATTTGTGGGAAAAAAAAGAGTCGAAACTGTCTTAGATTGGTAAAAATGACCACCGAAATTATACTCAAACAAACCGCGTCCCTCTTTGACATCGGTACGAACTATGATATAATTGTGCGTCCAGTTAAAAAGACCCATGTGTCCATGCACTTCAAACGGTCCCCCGGCTCTAGCACCCGTGCACGGTGGACGGACCAAAGTGCATATCCATGTAGAACCTCGACAGCCTGACTGATGGCAAGGGGACCGTCTTATATGACTTCTCACGTAATCTCGAATACGTAAATGAAGTAGGATAGCTGAATTTACTATGGACCAGTGGCTAGTTTGTGACGACAAACTGCGCTAACCTATAATAAATTACATATAGATATTTCTATATATATATATATATATAAGTAAATTTAAATAAAGTTGAATCATATTAAGTTGGTATCGACCATGAGATTCTAGTTAGGGGAGAACACGAGAAAATAAAATTTAAAACGAGATAGCATTGTCTGATAGCTTGTTTTAAGGAGAATGTGGAAAATATAGAGGATGAGAGGGGAGATCGAGGAATCCGAGGTTGGCGCTTATTAATACAGATTCTGTGAGATCCAGTGTCTAATAATTTCCTCTATTTCATCACCACCATCATCATATTCATCACCAACTAGGCAGGTGTTGTGCGGGAATCAGCTGTAAGCAATTCTTAAATCAACCGCAATAATCCATCAAATGTATGTACGATAAATATCATACTTTGCACATACGTTGTCATAATAAAATGCAAAATTACGTTATTTTGAATCCTTACACAGATAGTTCGAAACCAGATTTCTCGACAATAGATAAGTATATAAGCTCAGTGCAAAATAACTAATTAGATGAAAAATATCAGAAAGTATGTTAAGTTCTGATACTCAATACGCAATGCCTCCAGAATTCGGCAAAAGTGGGGAAGTATCTGGGGGGGGTGTCTTAACATCAGGTTCCCTCTGCCTACCCTAGGCATCACAGTAAACAGACAAGTAGGAATAGGAATCACAGTAAACAGACAAGTAGGGTTGTGTGTGGGATACAGCGTGAAGCTGATAAATATCTTAAATATATTATTTTTTTTTAACGAAGTACTACAAACTGCTATTACAAACCCACTATAAACCGCGTACAAAAGCACCAAATAGAATTATAACTCATATTCTTCGACAAATTACAATGAAAAATTACAAAATAATAAGTTAATTTGACTTTGATGAGGAAATTTTCAGATGCTACTTTAAAGTAACACAATTAGAAATTAATAAGACTTCCTTTTGTAAAAACGTGTATTATACTTTAGAAAAACACACATCTCTGTCACTTTACAGAACACGAAATAGTACAATAAGAACGATAATATTTACTAACAAAAATATACAATTTTAAAAATTTATCAAAGAGGTGTCTCTTTGATAAATTTTTAAAATAGGAGAAAAATAGAAATAAATCATAAAATGTATAGGTAATTAATTTATGCTATAAAAAAATACTTGAAATTGTTCGTCGCTTTCATAATTATATTGACAATTTTATAATTTAATATGCTATTGTTCATAAATTGTCAAGGTATAGTTCAATTTCGAATCTATCGTGGCGCATCGGCTCAAAGTGTGACTGTAAAACCGACTGGTTGCGGGTTCGATCCCCATTCGAGGAGATGAAATATTTACTTAAATATTTATTTCCACTTCTTCACACGCAATGCCTCCAGAATTCGGAAAGTGGGGAACGGAGTTTTTTAACACTAGGTTCCCTCTGCCTACCCCGCACACGGCAGGATACAGCATGAAGCTGATAGTACAATTTCAGCGTTCGAGCAGTATCACCGAACGTTCTATAAACGTGACTAATAATTTTCAACTAAATATGTAGAGATCATTTTTTTAAGTAATGTGCTCTAATACATATTTAATTTCTATAACCAGTCACACTATCTTATAACATCCATAATTAATTAAACATACATGCTAGTGAGAGCTATGTATTAATTTTTGTATCCGTTTGATAAGAAATACATAAAACTTGGTAAATCGTCTCTAATATTAATGTTTAAGATAACTGAAGCAATCTTAAAGAGGCTGTTTCCCAATTAAATTAGAATCTTTAATTGGTGCCAAATAATGAACAAATGTTGTCTAGTCTTATATTTATATTAAAAAAAATTAAATTAGCTTCACGCTATATCCCGCACACAGCAGGGTAGGCAGAGGGAACCTAGTGTCAAGACACTCCGTTCCCCACTTTCTGCCGAATTTTGGAGGCATTGCGTGTTGAGTGGCAGAACTCAACGCCGCGCTTTGCCTCGACACCAGAACGAAGAAATGGAAATATACATTTGAGTAAATATTCCATCTTCTCGAGTGGGGATCGAACTCACAACCAGCCGGTTTCAAAGTCACACTTTGTGCCACTGCGCCACAACTGGCTTCGTATATTTATATTATTAGATATTATTATATTAAAAAAATTGATTATCTCTTAAATTCACTAAAAATACATATATAAAATGTTTTTTTTTTTTATGTATACAATAGAAATAAAATGTTTTTTTTTTTTATGTATACAATAGAAGAAATTAATTTAAATACTAGTAATACTATTTTCGAACTAATTTCAAGTCTTTTATGGCCTCCCGTTCTCACTCTATGGTCGTTCAATATTTATTTACAATAGAAAGCAATTAGTACAAACTCATATAAGAATTTAAATAATGCGTAATTATTTAGTTTGGCTGTTAAATATGATATCATTTAGAAAATTTGGGATTCCGTATTGTGCGTTGAGAACGAAGTTAAATAATTCTATTTTCTATCAGAAAAGAAGAAAATAGAGCAATCAAAGTCAAGATAAAAAGAAAATAGAGTAATCTAGAGTTAAAACACTGCGCTCCTCATATTCCGTCGACTTTTGGAGGTATTGCGTTTAAGGTGGCGGAACTGAACGCCGCGCTTTGCCTCAAAGGAATAAAAATGATAAAAAATATTATTATTTTTGTTCCTTCGAGTCACAATCGAACCCACAATGTATCGCGTTCACAGTGACACATATCTATATACAACCGCTTTGTCCCAAAATAATCTGAATCATCCGTCAATTACTACGAAACCAGTTCAATAAATCAGCCAACTATATTTTAAATGGACATAATACGTATAAATATTTGTGTTGGTAATCGATTTGCTCGATTAAGTAAGTGCCTCGCTGCCTAAACGGCGTTTTAGCCAGTTTAGATTTGTTTGACGATATCTAATAGATGTTGATTGGATGTTTTATATTTTGTTTTATTTTTTATATGTAAAATACTTGTTTTCTGAATTACTTAGTATATTTGGCCAGTCGTGGCGCAGCGGCACGAAGTGTGACTGTAAACCCGACTGGTTATGGGTTCGATCCCCACTCGAGGAGATTAAATACTTACTTAAATTTATATTTCCATTTATTCGCTCTGGTGTCGAGGCTAAGCGCGGCGTTAAGTTCTGTCACTCAACACGCAATGCCTCCAGAATTTAGCAGAAATTGGGGAACGGAGTGTGTTAACACTGAGTTCCATCTGCCTACCTTGCTGTGTGAGTGAAGCTGATTTATTTAATTTTTTTTTACTTAGTATATTTTGTTTAGTTATGAATTCGTAATTAGAAAAGTTTTGCTCAACTTTATTATTTTATATCTACTTACTTTTATGATGGATTTTTGATTAAAGAATATATACTAAATACCAAAGATAATGGAGAAAGGTCACGTAAAGCACGAGGACCTCCCTGAGGGCATGTATGAAGAGGAAATCAGTGGACGAAGCGAAAGAGGTATGTGAGTGTGTATAATAGTTAGGGGCAAAAGTGTTTTCGTATTTTGAATGTATTATTAGTAATCAAACTATTGTGTGGCTGTACTGAATGTAACTGGCTGGTATAAGTGCCATTAAATGTGACATTCTAAAGATGTAATAAAGGCACGATAAGAATGTACGAAAAAGATCATGGTCGAAATATGGACAAGACTGTGGCAAAGCCCGGCTTTGGTGGGATTGGAAAGGAATCGTCCACTATGAGCTTTTGCCACCGGGTAAACTATGGATTCCGACCTCTACTGTCAGGAACTGATGAGGTTAAAAAATATATATTGAAAAAAAACTGGCTGGAGCTGGTGAATAGGAAGGGCACGCCACGCAGCAAAAATTGAGAGAGCTTGGCTGGGATGTGTTGATGCATCTTCCGTGTAGCCCTGATCATGCTCGATCAGATTCCACCTGTTTCGGTCATTTCAGAACTCTTTATTAACATAGAGGGAACCTTAAAAGAACACTGTGAGTATACCTACAGGGTACCTAGAACAGGTAGTATACCTGTCCGGTTTTTTTTATCAAGTCTCAAAATTCCTACAGGAATGGGATCATGGCACTACTCATAAAATGGCAAAAGTCTGAATTATGTCTGTCAAGAAAATCGATTTAATTTACCAATAACTTTGAAGGTATCTAAAAATAATCGATTTTCGAAAACTTCAAACCTTTATGCATACGATGTTTTTTTTTATTTATTGGGGTAAACAACAGATGTGATGATAAGTTATAATAATTATATTTGAAGCATTTCAATATTAATTAAATATATTTGTTTCTTCGGCTATATTCGTACGTGCAATGAACATCGATCTCGGTATTCGACCGTTGTGGTTGAGAACTGGCTGTATTCCACACAGACTGGTGTTTTATTAACTGACAGGATAATAGACGGTACGTATTTGGAAACGTTTGAAACGATCTTCAGTACGTTTTAAAAGTTGAAATATTTATTTCTTTTTAGGGCGTGCTCGTTTATAAAATACTTTGTTTATCGATTGTTTTTAGTAGGTGGGTAAGTAATAATATTTTTATTATTATATGTTTTTTAAAAATTGGCGAAGCTTTACATAAGCTTATAAGCAAAGCCAACAAGTTATAAAATTATCTATTAATTAATAATTAATTAGAACTATTCTAAGATAAATAAATTTATTTTATTTAAAAAAAAACCCAATTTCACTCTTTATTCACTGTATGTTAGTATATACACAGGGTAGAGGAAACCTAGTGTTAAGACAGTTCCTTGCCTACTTTCTACCGAATTTTAGAGGCATTGAGTGTTGAGTGCCGTAAGTCAACGCCGGGCTCTTGCCTTGGTGACATAGCGAGGAAATGAAAATATTAATATAAATAAATATTTAATTTCCTCGAGTGGGGATCGAATATACAACCATCGCGTTACAGTCACGGCCTTGTGCCCCGGCACCGCGACGGCCTCAATTTATTTTAATATATATTATTACGCTATAAATTGTTGTATTAACTGCAACTAGGTACTGGTTTTAAATTTTATAAGATTTACACCCCACGCTAAGGCGACGAACATGTTGCACAAATGGCGCGAACACCCCTTTACTCTTCATTATTGAGAATCACTGGCTTAATTTATAAGTATTTCAATTAGAAGGAGAAAATATTGAACGTAGCCCCTTACAAAATTTATGTTAATGATTTTGAAATTAAAATTTTAATAAAAATCTTTAAATAGTGATGGTGCAGGAATTTGAACCTCTAACTTAAAACACAAAAGAGCAAAAACATCCATTAATTAATGTTCACATTTACATGTTTCATGTACTTTTAAATTTCATACAATGTCTTGTAACATTACATTTATATTGTACATGAAAATTGTTTGTATGACGCCCATTTATCTACAGCTCGCCACAAGATGGCGCTACTCTGTGAAACACAGTTCTAACGATAGCATGAAATGCTATCGTTAATTGGCAAACTGATAATAAGACTGATTTTATGAGATTAACCTTTCTTTAATCATTTTAAAATAATATTATTAAAGTTAAAGCGTAGCGCCTTAACAATAGCTTCTCTCTGCCTACTACTTGCTATATGCGAAATATCGAACTCTAAAATCAACCACTCTATATTTTTAAAGTTGTTCTGACTTTCGTAACTCAGATTTAAGTTTTGGTTTATGTTAATAATATAATAAATATAAAATTTTTCGATTACTAACTCAAAAAAATTTAATATTATTTCAATTGTTAAAAATTGAAAATAAATTTTAAAACCATTCTACAACTAAAAATTATTTAAGTAAAGAATATTTGAATTTATATAATATTTGGGGCCGCCGTGGCCAAAGGGCACAAGGGTCTGACTGCAATTCGACGTATTTGGGTTCGATCGCCACTCGAGGGAATGAATTATTATTTATAAATATTTTAATTTCTTCGTTATGGCACCAAAGCAAAAGTCCGGCGTAAAGTTCCGCCACAAAACACGCAATGCCTCGAAAAATTCAGCAGAATGTGGAGAACGGAGTGTCTTAATACTAAGTTCCCTCTGCCTACACTGCTGTGTGCGGATTTTATATTGGAATTTAAATTTAAATACGAACAAAAATGGGAGCAAGGCATCTTTATACATGAGAATAAGGAAGGTTTCTATCACTAACAGAAATTAAACTGATTATTTTAATTACATTTATTATATACATTTATTACAATTAATTAAAAAATAATATAAGGAATGAATTAAAAAATTAAATTTTTAAAAAAATATTTTAGCACTTTAGCCGTCATAATGCCTCAAACTTCAGGGGCCAAGTAAGATGAGCTCAGCCTCTTAGGGTTCCTTTGGGAAGAACACATTCAAAATTTAATATATAATAATACCATTTCAAAATGGTATAACAACTTCTGACGTTATCTTGTCTTCTTCTGTATTACGACGCTCACGCCACCTGGAATACCTTCATCAAAACCTTATGAAAGTAAGTCCTTTAATCCCCCACAATTATGATTACCTCGGTAAACAATACAATCTTATTTAGAATTTTACAATACATTTTGAATATTTATTACAAATAAGTTTAAATTATCATAATACATTTTTCATAACTCATGGATCTTTACAAAAATATATATATATTTGTAAAGATCCATTTAGATTTTATAAGATACTTTTGCCTTAAAATTGTATATTCTATTACAATGTAATATGTTATAATATGTTAATTATATCGCTATCGCTTTTCAATGATACAAATTATATTTATTGTTATTCTAGTACTATGATTAGTTTCGTTGGTTGACTCGATTTAATTCGTTAATAAATTTTAAATGGTCATTTCTATCGGTCTTCATTTTGAATGGTACTTTTTTTAAATATAATTAGGTTATAAGAAAAGCTATACAAATATTTTATACTAATACTATCTTAAAATATTTTAAAATTAACCTTATTATATCACGTTTATTTTCGATACAATTCTTAAGATAAATGTAAAGATTTATTTAATACATCAAAGGCATCTTAGTACCCTGAACTCTACAATAAGATGATGTCATCATAATGATATAAATAAGAATGTTGGTGTCTATAAGAAATCATCATGTAAGATATTATAGAAATAACAAAACAAAGGAAATGATATTTTAACTTTTTTTTAATTATTATTCACACACAGAGTAAAGTAAAATATTAAGAAACTGTCAAGCAATAGCAAACCTTAAAGGTCTTTATTTGATTATTTTTTTCTTTATGATTGCCATCTTAGGTAAATTTCGTTCAAATTATTAATTATCAATTCAATTTATCATTTCATCTATAAATAAACTATATAAAAATACGGAAACCAACAACCTAATACCTTTTTTTATGAAAATTGTAGGACTATAATACCTTTTTTTTTGTGGAATTATAGGACGGAGGATGAAATTTGGCACAATTATGTAGAGAATTTGATATAAAAATACACTTTTATATAGTGATATACACGTTGCTATGGTAACGCTTTTTTTATACGTTAATTTGTTCCCTAGAAATCATAATCATGTTACACAAATAATATATCTATTTTAGTACCATTTATGGATCATTTTTATAATTACATTTGTAATTCCATTATTAAAATGGGTAAAAAAACACTTACTAAATTTAATAAGTGCGTATATAATATTATATTTTTTAGTAATATTTTTTTTATTTACAAAGTAATTAAAAGCATTATAAATATATAATAATATTGGTAAACTAAAAATTTAATGAACATATGTAAAAGAAATAAAATATAATTAAAAATTAGCGCAAATTAGATTTACTAATAAAAAACATAGTACAAACAGTAAAATACTCATTTTTCAAACGTCATAAATCATTATTGTTTAAAAATTAAATTATTAAATTTTTAAAAAATTGCTTTGCCACACTAGATAAAAAAATACACTACAGCGAAGAAATGGAAATATAAATTTTAAGTAAATATTTCATCTCCTCGAGTGGGGATCGAACCCACAACCAGTCGTCACAGTTTTACAGTTACACCTTGTGCCCCTGCGCCACGACTGGCCTTAAGTTTGATATCAATACCATGTTATATCGTCACGATAAAAATAGGTATATTTTTTTCCCTCTATTTAAACATCCACTATCTAACACACCACACATATTAATTATAGTGTCAATGTAAATAGTGATTAATTTCTTCACGCGACGGTTGTGGGTTCGATCCCCACTAGAAGGAAAGAATTATTATTTCTTAATATTATCATTTCTGCGCTCCGGCACCAAAGCAAAAGCCCGGCGTTAAATTCTGCCACTCAACACGGAATGCCTCAAATAATTCGGCGGACGAAGTGTTCTAACACTAGGTTCCCTATACCCACCTTGCTGTATGCGGGATAAAGCGTGAGGCAGATTTGTTTTATTTTTAGAAATAACAGATAAATACTTAATAGATTATACAATAAATTATTGTTTATTATAATAAATAGGCAAGTTAGTACTGGCACCTAATTTCTAACTACTTATGTCTTTCCACCAAATACATTATTTTTATGAAATATAATATTTATATCGATAATTTATTTAATATTCAGCGCAAAGGCACCCTTAATGTTGTACTCGTATTGAGCTACATTACGATAATGTATTTCAACTTTAGAAGCCATTTTTTTTAATACTAGAATATTTTCAATATAGACTTAAAAATTTAATAAAAAGATACTACAAAATATAAATATACGAGTAAACATTTAGAATTTCATAAAGCATTTTTTCTAAGTCTAATATCGTTCATTTTTTTTTGTAAATATGACAGAATTGCACTCATTTTAAAATTAAAAAAAAACATATTAAATATGCGGTAAGACTATTAAAAAATCTCGATTCCGTCAAATGAAAATGTGAGCTGTATGTAAATATTTAACATCGTCCGATAGCTGAAGATCCAAGATACAATAAAGTCGACGATCGAGGATTTATATTACCTACTTTTGATTATTTTATTACCGACTGAATACTTCGTCACAATTCCGAATCTAACTACAGAGCGTTCACAACTCGTCGACCGTACTGTATCATATTATAATAAAAAAATCATATATATACATATTGATATGTTGCATTGAATATAATTAAAATAACCATTCCCATATATTTCACTTATCACGATCACATAGCTAATATAATTATTGTCGTATATTAAGAAATAGCGGCATTCACTTTTTTTTTTCAAAATATACCAAACAATATATTTGATTCTACATTTTAGTTATGCTCCCAACCCAACGACCTCTCGACGGCCATTTTCCACTGTTTATATTTCATATCGCGATCATCTTCGCTCATTTTAGGTTGATATGTGATTCCTGCTGACATAGCAATAGGTGCTCCTTGTTTGCTCTTATCCAATCCCCAAAAAGCCACCATGGCTGCACCCAAGGCGGTGCTCTCGGTGAATCCCGCTTTTATAACGTCAATACCTATTAAATCAGCTTGCATTTGCATCACTAGTGCATTTGATGTCATGCCACCGTCTACCTGTAATAGTAAAATGTTTTTGGTGTACAATCAGAGTATATCTCTGTGACAGAATATTAAGGATTGATTGTAAAGATTTTTCATATACATTTTTTTTTATTTCGTCGCTCTGGCACGAGGCAAAGAGTTCAATTCAGTTCTACCACTCAATCCAATACCTCAATACGGTGGAAAGTGGGAAACAAAAGTGTCTTAATGGAAACATAGTGTTTTAACACTAAAGCTGAAAATGACCGTTTTTATGTCTTACACTCGATCTCATGCTGATTAATTACAATAAAGTAACAATTTAGTCTCTCATTTATAGGACAACAAACCGTATATAAAAATATTTAATTCTGTGATAATATAATTTTCTATGATAAATCAATAGATCAATCAAAAATACTTAATATTTTTATTTGGTTTTATTTTTTTATTTTTTTTAGTAATCTAGACTATTATATTACATTGTAATTTAAAATATATTAAAATATATTGAACAGTAATGAAACAAATATATATTAAATAATAACATCCAACATACTTTCAACAACTGAAGTGGTATACCGCAATCCTCGTTCATGGCGTCCAATATATCTCTTACTTGAAAACAAACTGCCTCCAAAGCAGCTTTGACAATGTGTTCTGAATTAGTATCCTCTGTAATTCCACAGATTACTCTGTGGAAAAAATAAATAAATAGTTTTAATGCAAGATAAATCTATTTATTGACTGGGTGTAGCATTGTTCAATTTATTATTATGTATAAAAAAATATATAATCATCAACAAAGTGAAATAAGTTTATATGTATAAGTAGGACACTGTGTAGAAGTAAGTCTGTGTAGAAGTAAGTGCGTCTCTTACTTTAGTTTAGTTTTACAATGAAACACAAATTTAATAAATAAATAAATGCATTTTGTTTGAAAATTGACAAACAAAACTTATGTTATTTGAACAGATCCACGCTTTATCACTTGGTAAGCGGAGAGAATTTAGCGTCAAGACACTCGAGAGCTTGTTAGGAGGGACAGCTTAACGCCGCTTTATTTCCTTAATAAAACTGACAAAGGAAACCCTATACCTAATAATATAATAAACTTGTAAGTCAGAGAAAATCTATTATTGCATTAATCACTATAACAAAACCCATAAAAAATATTTAATTAAAAAAAATTGTTTATGCACGGTAATTTCAAAATCGGTAGAAAAAAATTAAATGCAGTTTCTATTGTATTTTAACAAACTTTCCTTAACATTTAGTGCTTGTGTTATTTCAAGCGGTTGATAAATAAAAAAAAATCAATATAAACTACTTTTCTCGACAAAATTGCTACAAAAAACCCGTTTTATTGATTCTATTGAAACTTTATCTTTTAATATATAGATAGGTATTGCCTTTAAAATTATTATGTTAATAGAGCAGAAAAGTAATTAAAAGTATTCAAAAAGTAATGAGGCCGTGGTGGCGCAAGGACAAAAACCTGCTACTGTTAGAGCGACGATTATGGGTTTAATGAAATCAGTCAATCGGGGGATGAAATATTTAATATTTTAATTGCCTCACTCCAGTAACAAGGTAAAGCGTGGCATTGAGAAAACTGAGTGGCATAACACTAGGTTCCCAGTTTCTCTCTGCCTACTTTACAAAAAATGCACATACAAACAAAAAAGGTTGAAGCTGAAATCTGATATTACTAGGTTTATATATATATATATATATATATATATATATATATATATATATATATATATATATATATATATATATATATATATATATATATATGCGTACATTAATGTACTACATACATACATACCCTCGTGCATCTTGTCTCCAATAAGGTGCATAAAGACCACTAAAAGCTGGTACAAAAACAACGCTGCCATTTTCAGTCGCTTTTTCAGCTATATTTTGTGAATCTTTTGCGTTTTCTATTAATCCTATGTTATCGCGAAGCCAGCCAAGAGCCGCACCAGCTATGGCCACCTGAAATATATTTATAAGTAATAAATAAATTGTGGGTTTGATTCCCATTCGCCCATTCGAGGGAATGACATTTTTACAATTTTCGCCACTTCGCTCTGGTCACAAGGCAAAGCACCGCGTTGACTTCCGCCTTTGCTCCTAAGAATTAGGTGGAGATGTGGAGAACGGAAGTCTCTTAATGAGGGAACGCAGTGTTTTAACACTATGTTGCCATATTCCCTCTGCCTATGTGCGGGATACAGTGTTAAAAAAATATATTAGTAACAATTTTTCTTACTAATTATGTTAGTTATAGTTAGTAGATAATGCGTGAACACAGTATATAGGAAACCCACGCACACCAATAGATACCTCAATGGTGAATCGCATCACCACCCTACACAGTTATCTACCGTTGGCAAATCTTTGTTTCAGAGAGCCCACCACCTCTGTGACGCTGAACATCTAGGGGACGAGCTTCGCCAGGTGAAGAATTCCCTTCATCAGAACAAGCTGCCAGTTCCCCGCCAGCGTTGTCAGAAGACCAACAAGCCACCCACAGTAGAGAGACAGCCGGCACTTCTACCATATGTGAAGGGGGTTACAGACAGGATTGGCAACATCTTAAGAAGAGCTTCCATAAAAACTATTTTCAAGCCTAACAAGAAAGTGAGCCAATTCTTGAGACCAGTTAAAAGTAACATTCCTTTACAGTGTGCAGGTGTATACAAACTAGATTGTGACTGTGGCTTATCATACATTGGTCAAACAAAGAGAAGCATCGGTGTTAGGGTGAAGGAACACATCTCAGATATAAAGAATGGGCATGTATCAAAGTCAGCTGTATGTGAGCACACTGTGGATAAACCTAGCCATTACATAAGGTTTGATAAACCCCTCATCCTCGCTAAGGAAAATAGATATATTCCTAGAATGATCCGCGAGGCTATTGAAATACAAAAATATCCTAATTTCAGAGTCAGTCGAGAGGACGGCTGGAAGCTTTCTAACACCTGGGACCCACTCATCAAATCTTTGAAGTCTCAGACCCACCATACCAGAGGGCAAGATACAGTTAGCTCATTCTGCAAGAATCCAGGGCAGTACGCGAGGAAATTAAGAAATCGTTGGCGGTAGTTTGATATAGTAATTATGTCAACTGACAGACGAATGCCACCTCAGTCTACCCGTGACCACGGACTACTGCAAAGTGTTCGAAACGTCGGGTTTCCAAAAATGTAAAAACTAAATATACGCGATTAATCCGGTTAAAATAGTTTTATTTAAAATGTTCTGGAGTAGTTTTGTTGATAGCTTATGTAGTTTGTAGTAAGTTGTAAGTAATTAGGACATATTTTTCATTTATTATATGTGCATTAATTTATTTGAAAATACCTGGCGAAAACCACTTGTTTTAGTTAAGTTGATATCTCACTAAAAGATTTATCCATAAATAGATCTAATAGAAACTCCTAGACTACTACTACTAGAACCAAAAAAAAGGAGATCCTATACAATTTATCGAAAAAAAAAATAACTCACCGATCCTTCTAAAGCATAACACGGCGCGTTTTCACTGCCCAACTGATATGCCACAGTGGTCAACAAGCCCCTGGAGGAGCTAACCCTTATATCTCCCGTATTATATAGGACAAAGCAACCAGTCCCGTATGTGGCCTTGGCCTGGCCTTTGGTGAGACACATTTGACCGACCAAGGCCGCTTGCTGATCACCGAGACAACCGGATATTGGTATTCCGGTTAGTGGGCCGTTTGATATGTAACCATACGTCTGGAATTAGAAATGTACATTTTTTTTTAACATTTACTATTTTCTAGAACTAGTGTCGAAATACTGTACTCATTGATTTCCCACATAATTCGAGATTGTGTGTTGATTAGCGGAGCTCAACGCGTGCGTTTTGTACCACGAAAAGTGTTTTTTTTTTTTAATTCTCGTTCATGGTAATCGAATTCAAATCCGTCGTGGTTAAAATCAGACGCTGTGCGCAACGACATTCAATGTCACTTTGCTTAATATATTTATGCTAATATACATTGTTTAGATAACAAAGGTTGAACTGTTTTACTTTCAATATAATCCGCACATAGTAGGGGTAGAAGGAGCCTAGTGTTAATTCACTCTGTTTCCACAAACACACTACCGACTCCTACGTATTTTTGAGATACTGCATGTTAATGAATTTCAACAATGCGCTTTGCGTCGTTACCAAAGCGAGGTAACGAAAATATTAAATATTTCATTCAAATAGAGTCGTGTTTACAATCGCAATCTTGTGAGGTATCAACTATTGATTAATTTATCATGTATTTTCCTTATAACCATGAATAATACCGCTTTTTCAGTTCAGTTTTAATTTGTTAAACCAACATACAACATAATATAATGAATGAAAGGCTTAAAAACCTTAGAAAAAACCCTTCAAATTTTTTTTCTCTATTTTTGAGATTATTAAGTATTCACCAATGGTAGAATAGTTGATATATCCGTTTAAATATTATATTAACTTACTTCGGAGCTAGATTTGATTTCGGGGAGCACAGATTGTGGTATTTCAAAGAACTTCATTAGCAAAGAATCCCATTTCAAATTCTCAATGTTCATTAGCATCGTCCGTGAAGCGTTCGTCACGTCAGTGACATGTTTACCGCCATTCACACCACCTGAAGAATAAATATATTTGGTATAAATTACAGCTTTTACAAATAATTATTTTGTTTGAAAAAAATACTTTTTCATTTTTGGAAAAATCTCTTTTGTTTTAATTGTATTAGGGTTTAATAGAGTAGTTAAAACTGTGGTTTCATTTGAAGTTGTGATGACAAAAACATTCTGTATATAAAACATAAGTTATTAAATTTATTTAATTTTTTCCTAAATTTGAATTATTATCTATTTGTATTGTCATTTCTTCGCTCTGCTAACATGACAAAGCGAGGCGTTAAGTTCCGATACTCAACATGCAGTGCTTCGACAATTAGAAAAATGAGGAACAGAGCACTAACTACTAACACTCGGTTCCCTTTGCCTACCCTGCCATATGCGGGATACAGCGTGAAGATGAAAAAAAAATAGACACAGCACGGTGTTGCGTTTCACACCGAGGAAATGAAAAAAAATAAGAAAATATCTAATTCTCAACATTTACAATGACGTTATGCCGCTGCGACGCGAGCCCAATGACAGCACAAACTAATTAATTTTTAATAGTTTTATAATAATGAAAATAATTTCTTAAATATTTTACCAGTTAAATTCCACATAATCCACGTGTCGACAGTGCCGAAGAAACAAGTGCCTTTTTTCATGGCTTGCTTCACAGAATCAACATTATCACTGAGCCATCGGAGCTTAACCGCACTGAAGTATGGTGACAGAGGGAGACCACATAATGGCTGAATTGTAAAAATAAATAGCATAAATTAATTATATTACATTTTTAACTGTCATCAAAAGGAAGGAACAATTAAACACTTTTTTTAAAAGACAGTTTTTTGGTTTATTTAAGATATAATAAAGAATTTGTAATTTGGTTACTTTTACAATTGTAAGGCCAGCAAAGAAAAAAACACATTATAAGTATAAATCTTTGATTTTTGCAATTATTACAATTAAATATTAAAATGAAACTATTTAACCAGATTAATTTGCATATATTTAGTATTATAGATTCTTGAAAACCCAACATAATGAACATTAACAACTACAGTACTCCACGGTAATGGGCAGACTGTGGTGCCAATTGTATATTAGCTTCTTGCAGAATGAGCTGACTGTATCACAACCTCTGGTGTAGTAGGTTAAAAGATTTTATAAGAAAGTCCCAGGTGGTGTAAAATTTCTGACCATCTGGTCTATTGAAATTAGGTTTCCAATAATGTATAATACTAAATATACTCAATTAATAAGGTTAAATGGTTTAATTTTAAAAACACATTAAATCAATTTGCAACATTTATTCCAAGCATAAATAACAAATATATATACATGTTACTATGTTCAATCTATGTAGGTAATAATGTAGAAATAAATTGAAAAACTAAACATACAAAACATTATAATAGTTGGTTAAAAAACCATACTTTTTGGCACTGATGCAACATAAATATTTATATAAAAACTCTATGGCTTTCATAACTCTTGATGTTATTGACTATAGTCAATAATTATCACAATTTATACTTACAAATATTCATTTTTTTGTGTCTTTCAAAGATTTAAATTGCAAATTTAAATTACACAATATAAGTAATGATTTGTTGTACAAAATATATAATAGACTGTACTCATAATAGTCATTAGAAAAAGATGTAAAATTATTTATAGCCTTTTTTATTGATTATAGCACTTTGTATTGAAATACTGACAACCAATCTATAATTTTGGTCCCGTCTTTTCAATTTGAGTTTTAAATATATTATTTTGTTATAACACAGTGGCACCAGTTTATGAGTCTAGAGGATATGGTTGATTTGAAATGCACAAGAGCATGTGTTTAGAGATATTTAGTCTTATTGTAAAAAAAATATTTAATGTATTTTATGTAAGGGGCCGTTCAAGTATTACATAAGCAGTTTTTTTGCAATTACTGACCCCCCCTCCCCTGTGTCAAAAATAAGAAATCCTCTAAGAAATATTTCATTGAAAACGTCAAAAATAAGCAAACCCAAGACCCCCCGCCCCCTACAGTGCTTACAAAATATTTTTACGGCCCCTAAGGTCATTTTAAAATTTGCCACTTGTGCTTTGTACTTTTAAATGTTATGTATGAAACCTAATATTTTCAGAAATGTAAAACAAATATATTTTCTTGTAACCATGTAGTGATTGAAATATATCTAAATGTGACATATATATATATTGAAATATGACAATCCCACCTTTAAATAATTTTTATTCCTTGTCTTATTAGGGACCATATCAAGCAATTTGTCTATAGTAGAGGATGTCCTCATATCAAGCCACAGTATAGCATTGTGAAGGGGCTTCCCTGTGATTTTATCCCATACAATTGTAGTTTCTCTCTGGTTGGTAACTCCTACTGCTACGATGTCCTGAAATTAATTATAATTACATTATAATTTAAGAAACTATCATGGCACAATCTTAGTGTACACATTACCATTATGGATTTGATTTCCCTTCAGGGTAATGGATTTCATTTTTTGGTTTTGGTTACAACACAAATGCAACATTGACTTCAACTTATTAACTTGCACTGTCTCAAAAATTGGACGGAAGCAGGGAACAGTTTCTTATCTAGGCTTCCTACCTTGACATATGTGGGATAGATGATGTAAAAAAATACACATTAAGCAAGCACAATTGGCCGAGAGAAGCAAATCCCACACTCAGTAACTCCACTTTGCATTCAGGACATTGCATGTTGTGTCACTAAATTCAACACCATGACTTGTCCTACTACAGCTAAGAAACTTAAAATAATTCCTTGCCCAGAGTAGGAATGAGTCTATTGAAATTGGAATGCAATATTGCTGTATTTCTCTAGTTATCCTAGAATGATTATATAATTTTTATTTATTATAATTATGTATGAATTTATTAAGATATCTAGTTAAAATATTTTGTTTTATATTCTATGTTCATATTTAAAATTGATCACTTTGTACAATTTAATAATAATTAAAATAAAAAATATATATATTTTTAGAAATAACCATATCAAAATTAAAGAGTGAATAACTAACCTTCGGAGAACCACCTAAAGACACTAATTGTTCCACAGCATTTGTTATGCAAGTCGTCACTACATCTAGTATTGCGATAGGATCCTGTTCCACCCATCCTTCTTGAGGAAAATATTGTTCTAATTCTTTCTGATGCACCGCTACCACTTCACAAGAATTGGCTTTAAATATAATAAAGCGAGCACTCGATGTTCCCTCATCTATAGCCCCTACCAGAGGTCCAAATTTACCGTAAGCAGACATAATTAAAGCGTTCGAAAACAAATAAAATAAAATTTATATATTTTGCCTGTCTAATTGCACTTTGAACCCTGTTACTTGTTTAACTAAACAGCATAATTAAATACTTATCGTTATCTGGATTTTCACAGCCGACATTTAAACTTAGAGGTTTTCCTGGATGTTTTGATTTTGACACTGTGTACACTTGACATTTGACACTTGTCATTTTTGCAATTTGATATTTGATTATCTGTGGCAATTACATAGCCTATATTATAATGATTTAATTAACTCTTAATTTTTTTTAAAGTCATAAACCTATGTCTTAACGGCACACAATGTAGAGAGTATAATATACGGTACGATATTGTAGTAAAATATTATAAAATTAATTATCAGAAAATAAAAAATCTTTTGGTTTTCCCCTTGATCAATCATTGATCAATCAAGGATCAATTATTGATCTAAAACAATTAAATAATGAAAATAATCAATTTGGAAATTCAAGCAGTTCTCAAACATATTTCTTTTTTTTAATTTTAAAAAATATATAGAAATATCTCTTAAACTCTTTAAACTACTAAATGGACCTTATTAGATGGATCTTATTATTAAAATAAGTTAAACGACAGACGAATTGGAAAAGTTTTAAGTTGTGGTATAAATTTTTAAATTAATCGATTTTATAAAAATAAATATAGTTTGTTGTGTTGTCCATATAGTGTGGACAAAATAACACACAAGATAACATAGAGTTTTAAAAAAATAGTCATAGCTTGGATTTTTTGCGACATTGAGAATGGGCATTTATAGAAAAAATCACCGGGCCACCGGGCTAACCGGGGTAGACTAAAGTTGGTCCTAGTGTATGCAAAAAAATATATTTAATTTTTTACAGTTGCTTTTCCCTACGTCCAGCATGTTTTATATTCTTGTTGAAAGAAAAATCTATCTATTTCATAGTAAGCTTCTGTACAAACACGGAAATATGTGTTTCTAAAAAATTTAAATATTCAACTGACTTCTTATCAATTTCAATTGAAAATGTTTTTTTTATCTACTCAAACCTTTGATCTTCTTTTCCTTTGAATGTCGTATAAAAGTTTAAAAACTCCAAATGTTTTTACAGCTAATTATTATCCCCTTTTTTGCTGACATAATTCAATAAACTAAAGTCAAGTATTCTTGTCTATAAGATATACGAATAGCCTTTCTTTGTGGTTACTGGGCAAACCTCCAATTATATAATAATATAATAAAAGTATAATCATAATATACTCGAACATTAACAATGAAAGTATACATTGTGGACACAATTACATGCTATGTCATTATGTCCAGTCATTTTGTCCAAATGTAAATACAAAACATAAAAGTATATATTTTATTCTATGATCTAAAATTCTTAAGAAATTACATCAACATAAAGAAAATATATTATCGCTTTAAGCGATCTCTGCCAGGCAACCTTAAGGTGTAGAAGTATATATGTAAATCGGTAGGCGGTGTACTTGCTCTATATTACAAACATAATAATATAATACATACAAGTACAATATATACAAAGATAATAATACATATAGTATTGTATAAAAGATTTCGAATATCTATAAATATATATAAATACGGATGTGTTAATTCGTAAAGAAAAGAAAAAAATTGAAAGTATGAAACCACTTTCAAAGGAGGGGAAAGGAGGCTTAACACTTTCAAACATTTATTTTACGTTGATAATATTGATAATATAGCTGGTTTTATGTAGCTTATAATTTTTTGCTTATTTTAATTAGTTAGGTAATATTTTTTAATAATAAAAAAATCCATAAGACGCGTTTACATATTACTTTGTGATAATATTAACATGGATAGTAGCGGTGATCTAGGTCGTTTTATTATTTTTAATATTAAGAATTTCCTTTAGTTACTCTTTAATAATTTGTTAGTTAATTTCAATTACTTAGGTATATTTTCTAATATATATTAAGAAGCCGTGGATCCGCTAGTACAAAACTAAATAAATGTTGTTTTGTTTTGTAGCGACATCTTACGGTTTAGACAATAACCGCAATGTTCTTTACAAAGAACTAGAGTATGTTACAAAACGGTGTAATTGGGAACACACCAAGAGATGGCATTCATCTGATTATTATTTCATATCGCAAAAAAGTTTATGATTAGAAAAAAAACATATTTAAGGGCATATTATGGACATCATTTCAAATGAATTTATATTGAATTAAATATAAAATGACTTGAAACTATTTTTTTTATTTGAAAATGTGCGATTCGAATTTGTGCCTCTAAGCTAAAACGTAATACACAATTAATTACATCGAAAGCTTCTTTCACTGAGCTACTGCGAATTTACCATTTTACTCTCAATATTTTTTTTAAATGAAAGAAGAAGAATATTATATTCATGTTAATTACAGGCTACAACTTTTTCCATTGCGTAATGTATGAAATTGTATTAATTTAAAAGGAAAATTATTACAGACACAGATAGTGCAAATTTATAGATTTCTTATTAAAAAATAAATAAATAAGAGCTTCACGCTGTATCCCGCACACAGCATGGTAGGCAGAGGGAACCTAGTGTTAAGACTCCGTGCCCCACTTTTTGCCGAATTCTGAGGGCATTGCGTGTTGAGTGGCAGAACTCAAACGCCGCGCTTAACCTCGACACCAGAGCGAAGAAAATGGAAATAAGATCTTATTAAAAGTATTATTTTACATAAAAACAACAACTTTCATTATTATTAGCTTAGCTAAATAGTTTCTAATATACACGCTAGAGTTATTTTTGGAATTATGTGGGATCATATTATATTGTCATAAAAAAGCATACTGTGTTGTGTGCAGTGGCAACAGCGTGTTACTGTAAACGCGAGAGTCTCTCTCTCGATCCCCACTCGAGGTAATAAATTATTATTTATTAATCAAAAATTATTATTTATTAAAAAAACAAAAGGCGAAGCGCGTTTTTGAGTTCCGCCACTCAGCACGGAATGTCTAGAAAAATCGGTGGAAATTGGGGAACGGAGTGTCTTAACACTAGCTTCCCCACCCCAACCACAACAAAGTAAAAAAAGAACATTGTAAGATAATAAAGTACTATATAAAAAAATATGTAGAAATTTTAAATTCTGTCTAATTTAGTTGTAATTAAATATATAGTTTACTCTATATATCGGAAATCAAGTAGACACTAGACAACTACTTATTATAAGAAGTATAATCTAGTCTAGACTTTCTCGGTAAATAATTAACTTCCACCGGATGTAGCTTAATGTTTGCTACACGGATTTTTTTTTTCATGGAAAAGACAAAGGAAACGAGTATTCGCGTCACCTGATGCTAAGTGATCACCGCCGCCCACGATCCCGTGCAACACTTAAATAGAGATAGAAGCGCTTTGTAAAGGTACCCATGTCATATCGACCTGGAAACACTTCCGCAGGAAGGCCATTCCACAGTATTCATTAAGTTTTAAATGGTATTAGAAAAAATAAATAATAAAACTATTATTTATTCTGTCACACAAGAACTAGAAAACCATTTGTCAAAATATTCCGTTCTCTACTGGACTGGACTTGGATTTGAACTTCTTCTGAGTAATGGAACTTAACATTTAAACATTGTTGCACTGCGCCAATATGGCTACTTAAAACTAGATTAGTAGTAGAGGCCAGTCGGGGCGCAGGGGCACAAAATGTGGCTGTAAAACGGACTGGTTGTGGGTTCGATACCCACACGAGGATCTGAAAGATGAATTATTTACTTAAATTTATATTTCCATTTCCTCGCTCTGGTGTCCAAGTAAAGCGTGGCATTGAGTTCTGCCACTCAACACGCAGTGCCTCCAGAATTCGGAAGAAAGTGGGGAACGGAGCGTCTTAACACTAGGTTCCCTTGCCTACCCTGCTGTGTGTGGAATACAGCGTGAAGCTGATTTTTATTTTATGTTATATTTAATATATGATAGCTAGGAGTTCTCGATTTATTTATTAAAAATAATAATGAAATCAGTTTCATGATGTATGCCGCACACAGCAGGGTAGGCAAAGGGAACCTAGTGTTACGACACCCCGTTTCCCACTTTCTGCCGAATTTTTCAAGGCATTGCATTATTAACCAATAATAAATTATTCCCGCGACTGGTGATCGAACCCACAACCGTCACGTTACAGTGATAACCTTGTGCCCTTGGACCACGACGATCTCAGGTATTTTCATAAAGCGACAATTATAAAAATATTTTGCTCCAGAAGTTCAACACAAGTAATGATATTACGGTTTGTACAGCTTCAATTAGCGTTAATGCAATTTCTCGGATAATTCAACGTCTACGGTTTTTCATTTCTACTTCGTATTTACGGTGAATTAAAAAATATTTTAAAGAAAGCTCAGCTTATAAATATGTTTTTTTTATTTATAAAAACTTTGTAATAAATTTATACATTTATATTAATTTCTATTGCTACATTAAAATGTGCTTTTTCGCTTTATTTACGTAACAAAACAAAAGAAATAAGAAAACAGATTTCAAAGCTTTGTGCTTAGCGCGCTCCTTACAACGGCATTTGCTTTTTGAAAAATTATATCAGAAATAATATATTTACTATAGCGAGCCAATCTATGTTGAAAATGCATTTCGTTCTGGTATAAGGACCAATCGGTATTCCGCGGAAAGGGGGAACGGAAGTGTCTAAATGGGAACGGAGTGCCTTAACTCTGCTATTCTGCTTTATGCGGGATCCCGCTTAGATCATATATTATACATATTTTTTTAGTTTCACATCTAAAAAAATATGTATAATTTACAACCAATTATGTCATTGGAATATTTAAAGTCAAATAAGACATTTAAAATCTCTTAATCTTTAATTCTGTCCTTGTATCAATAGCTAAAAGGTGTTAAATGCAAATCCGATTGAAGTTTCGGTTGACGAGGTCGATTAATTGACTTCGGCGAAACAGTGGATTCAAAGCTTCAGTTTATAGAGGACAGGCGAACCGTGAATGCAGGATGTATGCATACAGTAGTAATGTCGAATCCAACGTGGTAATGTCGAAATATATCTTGTAGTATTTTCATACAATTATAATAAAAAAGTGTATTTCAATAACAATAATACAAAATATATTATTTATCCAGGTCTACCGTTTATCTTAGTAAATATGAAGCGTACGCTCGGCTTTCCACTAGTATCAAAATAATATTCACACTCGTGGTCCGAAAACCGGCCATTGTATCGGAAATATTCTGCCACGAATTCTCGACTCCAAAATTCACGCAGTGAAATGTCATATTTCGAAATAGAAATGGCGTTCCATTCTCATAGAGTCAATATTTAATTACTCAGCAAGCCTTTGTATCACATTGTTGTTATTAAATTCTCTATTTGCAATGCAAGTACGGGATAGGCGAAAAAACTAAAAAATACCCATCAAAAATCGATGAGTGAAAATCTTTTGTGAGAGACCGGTAGCTGTGCTAGGCAAAAATCTGTTTTTCAGATGAGGCGAGTGAGGTACTGGTGTATTAATTTATTAAAACTAAAACAGGCCGCGGATTCAATTGGCTTGCAGTGTGAAAAGGATGCAACGGACTCTCCTTTATCGTTTTGGAAGAAATTATTTTTTGTATTTATTTATTTCTTTATTTATTTTGTTATATATTTTATCCAAAAAAATGCTACATACATAATAAGTCAAACACTCCCGGTCACGGATTTCCAACTCCATATACAGTGGAAATTGAAATATTTACTTTGTTTATCAAAACCATAAGATTATCTAGTTTTTAGAAGAAATAAAAATATTTTATGTACAAAAAGTAAATCTGTACATAAAACATTGTACCTTAAAAATATATTATAATGAAAGTTTTTTCATCATAAAAATTAATAATTGGGTAAAAGTGGGTAGAATTAAAATGTAGGTTTAACATTTTATATCTGGCTGTACGTGGCCACGTCAGTACGACAAAGGAAAAAGTAAACATTGGTTTACTGTAGCTCTCGCGCGATTGACTCTTTTGACACCACGTATGTACATAAGCTACTAAATACCTTTTTGATTATTTAAATAGTGTCTGCATTCCGCCATGTTTATGTTGACGAGTGGAAACGTTCCGGGAAATATTTTAACTCACCTGGCGCAATCTCCATTCCGTGGAAATTGACTTTTGTTCGCAATATGTGAGATTTTATTTTATGTGTAAAATTTTGTCTGTGACTTGATTAATCAGTGCCCGTATATATTTATCAATGTTATGTTTTTCCTAGGTTTTATTTAGTTTGCAATGACAGTTCGTTCGGATGGAATATTGAAACTCTATTTTGAACAGATATCTTCATCCAATTGAAATTATGTATACACGTTTATTTTGGATGATAATGCACATCGTCATGATGTGATGTGACGTCATTCTAAATCTAAAATGGCGGAACACCCAAAATGGCGGACTAAGTCCTTTTATTACATCCCTACAGTACGGGTGTTAAATGAAAGGGGTTGCTGAGTTTAACGTAAAAAAAAAGATGACGTCATTCTAAATCCATTATGACGGGACACCCAAGATGTGGGACGAACTTTTTCAATGCATCCGTACAAAATGGGTGCCAAAGGCGAAAAGGCTTGCAAAGAATAATCCCAAAAATAAAAGAGCGTCACACTATATCAAAAATGGCGCACTTGTAAAAACGGCGAATTAAGTTGTTATACTTTCCTTTTTTTTATTTATAACATCATTTCACAATATAGGTATATGATTTAAAAGCAGGTCACGATTTACATACGTAGATAAGCAAGTAGATTAAGTATCAATTTGGTCTGAAACTAAGTTGGTGGTAAAAGTTTTAAAGGAAAAGTTTATGTTTTTATGTTTTAATTTAAAATAACATTAAAAAAAACAGTTTCACGTTGTATCCCGCACACAGCAGGGTAGGCAGAGGGAACCTAGTGTTAAGACCGTCCGTTCCTCAGTTTTAAAAAAGGCTTTTTTAAATTAATTTTATAAATTTAGTACGTAGATAAAATATGAGATTGTTTCTCTAAAGATTTAGACTTACTTTACTTTTATTTAGATTTTGACTTAGTGTCATATAAAAAAAAAATAAACATATTTTTCTAAAAGATTATATTTTAAAAATACTTAAGCCTTATTTTTCTCTATAAAATCTTTTTATGCAACCCACGTTAGAGCAATGCTAATACCACTTATACTATATCGACTTGTTTTTATATTCCTGAACCTTCTTCGTGAAGGTGAAAGAAAAATTGTATTTATATATTAATATCTATAATACATCAAAAAAATAAATAAATCAGCTTCACGTTGTATCCCGCATACAACTGGGTAGGTACTAGGCAGAGGGAACCTAGCCTTAGCACTCACCCCACTTTTCACCGAATTCCATACGTTTTACCTGTTGAATAGCAGATACGGTCCCATATAAGCTTGATTTTTTTCTATGCTCCAAAAATCAACCTTTTGAAAGAGCTATGGAATTTGGCACGAAGTGAGAGCTTACAATACAAACAAAGGAAAAATCTGAAATGTGAAAATTTATTAGACAAAGTGTGACTGTAAACGGACTGGTTGTGGGTTCGATCCCCACTCGAGGAGATGAAATATTTACTTAAATGTATATTTCCATTTCTTCGCTCTGGTGTCGAGCGCGGCGTTGAGTTCTGCCACTCAACACGCAATGCCTCCAGAATTCGGCAGAAAGGGAACGGAGTGTCTAAAAAACACTAGGTCCCCTTTGCCTACCCTGCTGTGTGCGGGATACAGCGTGAAGCAGATTTTTATTTATTTATTAGATTTTATGTGATTATTTAGGAAAAAATATTGTATAAAGTTAAATGTCAAATTTTAAAAGCTTACTTCTACTTTACGTTGGCCTACAATGTTGAAATTGACAACGTGACATTGGCGAAGTAATTAGTGCTCAGCTGGCACGCTCGAAACGCCATAAACTAAGAACTGAATTGAAATCACTCGTTGGGCGAGTTCAACTCGCACTTGACCGGTTTTTGTATAAAACCATAAAAAAGTAAAAACAATAAAAAAAACCTCGATGGTTTCTCAAATTTTTAATTAAATTAATATAATAACATATCCTGGAAACATATTTGAAGAATGTTCTTTGAATTGAATTTTGAAATTTGCATTCCTTTGTATGTTTGATGGGTTGAAATAGACACCCCTTGGAATACAGGGGGGTCTGATAGCTGGCATTCGCAGTGTAGTCTACGTAAACAATAGGCGATGCTAATAGTGGGTGTGCACTAACTTGATAATTTGATATTGAATTGAATTTGATAAAATCGTGCCTTCTAGTATATATACGTTACGTCTTAAGCATTAATATTTTTTATCCATCAAAACGGAGAAATCCTCGCTCTGATGGATAAAGTGCGGCGTTCACTTCCACCGCTTAAAACGCAGTGTCTCGATAATTGAGTCGGAGTATCTTAACACTAGGTTCCCTCTGTGTACTCTGCTATGCGGGAATTTAGCATTCTCTATTTTCCGTTTCATAATAAAAAAATAAAGTTAAATAGCGAATCCCAATGCCACATTTAATATCAGAACGATAAATGAAGATAGAATCATCAAAAATCGTTGTCAGGCGCCGTTTTACTGCACAAGGACGGCCTTCATAATTTTATAACTTTTAAAATATATAAAACAACATGACTACATTTATTTCACAAATTTTTATATATAAACGTATCGTTCAATTTATGATTCTTAATGTCATTTTATAAAAATTCTGTTACTGTAAACATTTAAAAAGTAATTGTGATTTTAACATAAATAATTATAAATCAAATATGTAATTTTAACAATCATAACATAAATATTCACAACTATAAACACCTTGTGGCGCAGAGGCACAAGGTGTGACTGTAAAATCGACTGGTTGTGGGTTCGATCCCCATTTGGGGAAGTGAATTATTTATTTACATTTATATTTTCATTTCTTCGCTCTGGTGTCGAGGCAAAGCGCGGCGTTGAGTTTCGCCACTCAGCACGCAATGCTGGAGACATTCGGTGGAAAATGAGGAACGGAGTGTCTTGATACTAGGTTCCTTCTGTCTACACTGCTGTGTGCGGGATACGGCGTGAAGCTGATTATTATTATTTATTAATTTAATTATTTTTATATAATTACATTTTAAATCATTTCGTCTTTCTAACGTACGTAAGTAATTCACAGTCTCTAATATTTTTACGTTAAGCTTACTATGAACACTAATAAAATCAATATAATTTCAGCTACAGTGCAACAAGCATTTCAACAAGTCGAAACGAGTGGGTGGGCAGGTAGGTGTCGGCCGTGGGTGGCCACACCGAAACTTCCTGCCTCGAACGTCAATTTTAGGTCCACGATATTCCCAGAATCATATCGTTGTCAAATGCATTCTTTTCTCTTTGACTGCGCACTCACCTTGTGACGTGTGAACTAGACAGATTTTATCGCATAAATAAGCTTTGAGCTTTAAGCTTTTAGAAGGGATTGAAATAGAACCAACCTATTTCCGCTAGCGAATAAATCAATTAGTAACCAATTTCCACTGGTGAAAAAAAATCGAATCATGTTATAAATATTTTTTACTACACTTAGTATTTATTGAATTTCACCTCTTTCCACAATGCTGAAAACTTTTCTCTCTGGTTAAAACGTCACAAGATATTTTCAAAAAATATTTTCATTTTGTTATTTTTGTGCGAAAAAGCGAGGTGTTGGTACTGATTTCTAAAATTAAAAACAAAGTATCTGAACACTAGGTTCTATTTTCTCATCTCGCTAAATGCAAGAGATGGATCTAAATATACTACCTTTCTCTAACAAAGGATTTGTTACATACAACGTATTTTAGATATCACGATTATAAAGTGAATGCTGTATTTCACTGGAATTTTGAACTAAAATATTACTAATCCTAGGATAAGTACATTTAGCATATATTCGAATTATTTTTTTTATAAGTAAAGATAGATTTGTTCAGTCTTTTCAAGGTAACGTTTCGTTAGTAATTGTATGTTGGATTGATGAATTTAAATATATGATGTAATTTTAAAACTATAAATTTTGAGAAGATTTTTACCTTCAATAACACCTTAATAAAAATCAGCTTCACGCCGTATCCCGCGCACAGCAGCAGCAGGCAGGCAGATGGAAGTTAGTGTCATGACACTTCGTTAATCGCCTTCCGCTGGATTTTGAAGGCATTACATGTAGAGTGTCAGAACTCAACGACGCTCTTTACCTCGACACCAGAGCGAAGAAATTGAAATATAAATTTGAATGAATATTTATTTTCTTTAAGTGAGGATTGAACCCACCACCAGTCACATTTACAGTCACACTTCGTGCCGCTCCGCCACGAATGATAAATCAGGAAATAAAAGTTCATAAATAAATGTTTGTATCTCAGAACTTCTAGGGCTCATTTCCCGTAGGCATGCTTATTTCCTATCGTGTAGAAATAAATGTTCAATCTATCTTCCACATTTTAAATCACCCTGTTGAACCTAATATTAGAAGGCGAGTGAAGTCAACGAGAAAACTTGCGCATCTAGACGTAATATAAGATAAGATAAGATAATAATAATATGGTGAAAATCTCGTGAATGTCGAAGAAGAAAAAAAATCTAAATCTAAACCCAGCCCATTAGATTACCGCCATGTGGGATGTCAATGCGACTATCACTGAGCCGATAGTGGTTTCAGTTAACGGTTTAATAGCGAAAAGCCACCAACATCTCCACCAACATTTTAAAAGGTTATCGCTTAGCTGTGGATAAATAACCTGATGCTGAAGGCAGTTTTAGTTGAGACGGCGCGTGTAGTAAGGAGGGCTCTTTGAAGCTCTCGCTAAAGATGGCTTGGACCCTTGTCCCACTCTCGGAAAAGTGTTTTTTTTTAATATATCTTTAAATGTATTTTGTATAATATTTAATTTTTTTTTATCAGCTTCACGCTGTATCCCGCACACAGCAGGGTAGGCAGAGGGAACCTAGTGTTTTTACACACTCCGTTCCCCACTTTCTGCCGAATTCTGGAGGCATTGCGTGTTGAGTGGCAGAACTCAACGCCGCGCTTAGCCTCGACACCAGAGCGAAGAAATGGAAATATACATTTAAGTAAATATTTCATCTCCTCGAGTGGGGATCGAACCCACAACCAGTCGGTTTACAGTCACACTTTGTGCCACTGCGTCACGACTGGCCTCTATAATATAATATTTAATAACTTTCAATATTACTCTCTATAGCTACTTGTACAATTGAAACAAGGATTGAAGCATTCCTGTAATAAGTATTACCGTTGTTGTATGCATAATATTTTATTTGAATGCATACAATATATTTCAATTTCACGTAAATGTAGGACAAGTTCAAGTTATTTAGAAATATTCTTTTATTATATCAAACACAATATGATTATTTTATTTTTATATACATTTTGAACTTTTCATATATTTAAATATGAACCTACATCTTTTAATATAATAAGATCTAGCCTAGAGGCCAGTCGTGGTGCCGCGGCACGAAGTGTGACTGTAAAACCTACTGGTCGTGTGTTCGATCCCTACTCGAGGAAATGAAATATTTATTTAAATTTATATATCCATTTCTTTGCTCTGGTGTTGAGGCAAAGCGCGGCGTTGAGTTCTGCCGCTCAACACGCAATGCCTCCAGAAATCGAAAGAAAGTGGGGAACGGAGTGTGTTAACACGATGCTACCTCTGCCTACCCTACTGTGTGCGGGATACAGCATGAACCTGATTTAATTAAAATTTTTATTACATATCTCAGTAAAACGAGAAGTTAATTTCATATAATCCCAGAAACGGTTTTGTTTTACATCCATTATTCTATTGCAAAAGCAATTTTATATGAGGCAAAAGTTTTCCTATATTTATAACTTTTCCAACGGCTCAAAGGAGAACAATCACATCTTTTTATCATGTTCAAAACAGTGAAACGTACCCAATAATAAATAATGCTCTTTATTATGAAAACACGTTTCCATAATATTTAATTGGATACTTAGAAGACTAGAAGTAACATGATCAATGTTTAAAGTCTATCAAGAATAAATAGTATTTCCATTTAATAGGAATCGTTCCAAGAAAATTCTATTTTGTTTTGTTACAAGATTTGTGCTTAAGTGGATTTTCCTGCCTTATTTTCTGCCTCAGTAGATTGCCTAGCATATACATATAGTTTATTTAATTGTATGAAGCAATTATTATTAAATATATAAAAATGCCATCTTTATTAATTATTAATTACTTTAATAATTGAGACCAGTCGTAGTGTGTGTGTCTGTAACGAGGCAAAACGCGGCGTTGAGTTCCGCCACACTATTGTGGCAGGCAGGAGGCATCGCATATTTGCGATGCCTCCTGAATTCCATGGAAAGTGGGGAACGGAAGTGTCTTAATGGGAACGGAGTATCTTAACACACGATGCTCTCTGACTACACTGCTATCTGCAGGATATAGCGTGAAGCTAAAAAAAAAACGATTAATGTACCGCCCACGGATTTGCTCGCATGGACCATACGATTAGGTATGGATATTCCGTTTTCCCGTAAAATATCGTAATGCGTAGAAAATATGCAGTTTTTAATTATTTCAAATTATAAAAATGACATTTCAATTAACAATGGAGCTTCAAATAGTCTATCTTGTTTTCAATATCTGATCCAGGTACAGAAACGAGACAGTCTAAATAATATTTACTTTGCATACTAAAATGTTTAATGTCTTTTTTCTACGGTGGTTTTAGTTCTACGGTGTAGTTTAGTCAAGGTAAAGTGATCTGATTGACCGCTGATCCGCCCCCCGACGGCTGTCCTGCGATGGACCTACATTTCTCTACCCACATTAACAGCACGTCTATATTAGGGCGAATATATGTAGAGGTCAATTTTGATCTATTTAATATGTTTAATTTGATAAAAAGAATACTGCGTTAGCAATATTTTTGCAATACGTAGTATAATTAGGATACTATAAGTTTTAAACAAGAAACAATCATATATATAGCAACTTTTTTTCATGGGGAACGGAGTGTCTTACACTAGGTTCCCTCTGCCTACCCTGCTGTGTGCGGGATATAGCGTGAAGCTAATTTAATTTATTTATTTAAACTTTTTTTCCAGGTTCACGCTGGATCCCGCATGTAGGTTGCTACATGGTATGTAGGCTGAGGGAGGCTAGTGTTAAGATTTCTGCCGAATTCTGAAAATAATAGGTGTAGATCAGCGGAACTCAACGCCGTGCCTTGCCTCGACACCAGACCACACCTTGAGTGGGGGACCCAAAACCCGTCCCGTTTACTGACAAACCGACTGGCCTCAACAACAACCTTCAGCAGAATATCATAAAAAATATTTAAGATTAAATAAAAAACCTACACGTGTTGAACGGTGCGCCCGTCGCCTTTCTCGATGGAAGTGCGAAATTATCAAGGACGAACTATAGGCGACTGCATTAAAGTGGAATTTCATGCAAATATTGCATATAGATTGATTTGGGATTTGCTAAAGTAATTGAAATTTCATTCTCTTTTTAAAGGAATTATTGGTACAAAATAATATTAAGTGTTGTATATGATACTAAAGCTTAAATAATAATATATTTGTCTCATTTGGTGCTTGTCCTAATATATATATCGGGATAATTATGGGTTCAAATTGCACGTTTTGTTACCTTCATACTGTATCCTGTAGAGGGAACCTAGTGTTAAAACATTTCGTATCCCACTTTCTGCTTGTTGAGTGGTGGAAGTTAACGCCGCACTTTACCTTGTTACCAGGACGAGGAAATGAAAATATTAAATAATTAATTCCCCTGAGTGGAATCGAACCCACAATCATTGCGTTCATAATTATGCTAACGCTTGATCCACATAGACGAGTATTTAGAAGAATGATGTTTGTTTGTATGTATGTATAATTTAATGTAGGTAACAACTTCTAATACAAAAATCTTCAACTTGTATCCGGTCTGTTTGAGAAACACAAATTACATATGTTCATTAATAAAAAAACATACGCGACTAACTATTTAAGCCTAATTCAATTTTTCAAAACGAGATTGTGATTTGAAGACAATAATCTAGGAAAATGCAATTTAGTATACAAAATTTTCTATACAGCGAGCGAAGCGAAAAGGGAAGATTGACAAAATACAAAGTTTCATACAAGTAAAATAGTTATACGATTAAATAGTAAGTGATTTAAACTCGAAATAGAAACTCGCGTTTGACGTCCTCGGAAAATGCGTAGGCTTGCAATCGAGTTACCAAGTAATGCACTTTAGTGGGTGGGTGTTAGGTCACGTTAGATAATCTCTTTACCTGCTGTAGCGCCTCGGTAGTTTTTAATTTTGTTTAATATTGGCTATAAAAAGCAAACAGAATTTCAATGTTTTTAAGCATGTTCTTAATATTGTATTTTGTTGTAAATATTAAATTCGGGTCCTATCGAGGTGTGGGTTTTAATCTCGTTAGGTTAAAATTTTTGTAAATTAAGTTAAATAATAAAATAAATAAAAAAAACAAAAATATGTACTTCGCACACAGCATGGTAGGCAGAGGGCACCTAATGTTGACACATTTCGTTTCCCACTTTCTGACTAATTCTGGAGGCATTGCGTATTGAGTAGCAGAACTCAACACCGCGCTTGGCCTCGACACCAGAGCGAAGAAATGGAAATATAAAGTTAAGTCAATATTTCGTCTCCCCGAGTGAGGATCGAACCTACAACCAGTCGGTTTTACAGCCAAACTTCGCGCCGCCAAATTTTTATATGATTTCTAAAAAAATAAAATGTTGAGATTACTTGGTAATGTTTTTTTAATTACCCAGTAATAATATGTGACCAATGCAAACATATCTATGTCTCTGGAATGAAATCCGTCGATGAGAACACAACACTGTATATCAATATACTGTGCGACGTACATCCAAATGAAAGGACATCGATCACATTTACGATGGGAAAAAAATGTAAAGCTTATTTGTGTTTTTCTGTTGTTATTGACAACACGAGTGGTGTTAGAGCCGTACTCAGTATATAAATAAAATAGTGCAAGTGCTGGTATTATATAAAAAAAATACTATTAGTATTATAATAACTTTCACACTTTATCCCGCACACGGCAAAAGTAGGCAGAGGGAACCTGGAAACGTAGTGTTAAGACACTCCGTTTCCTTTGAGAATTCTGAAGGCTCTCCGTTGTTGAGTGGCGCAACTCAATGCCGTACATGCAGTCGTTACCAGAGTGAGAAAATGAAAATTTTAACTATTTCATATCCCCGATTGGGAATCGTATCCACAACCTGTTGCGTTTACAGCCGCGCGTTTAACGCAAGTCGTCAAAGGTTATAATCAGCTATGTAAATATAATATGCACTCGTTACGATATATGTGTATATTTTTGTAATTGAAATATAGAGAATTTTCTCTCCAACCAGGACTCTTACGACGTCTTCATCTTCAGTAAAAATAGATTTTATTCAATATTAAAATGTAGAGTATTGTCTGATTTCAACAATATTAAAACGAGGATTATTAATTTATTCTCAGGCTTCATTTATATTTTTATTTTAAAAGGCCTTTCTTTCAATAGTTTGTTTACAAAAAAATCAGCTTCACGTTGTATCCCGCACACAGCAGCACGATAGGTATTTGGCCTAGTGTTAAGACACTCCGTTTTGTTAAGACACTCGAATTTTCTGTCAAATTCTGGAGGTATTGCGTGATGAGTGGCAGAACTCAACGCCGCGCGTTGAGTTCTGCCACTCATCACGCGGCTTAGCCTCGACACCAGAGGGAAGAAATGGAAATATACATTTAAGTAAATATTTCATCTCCTCGAGTGGGATCGAACCCACAACCAATCAATTCTACAGTCACCTTTCGTACCGCGGAGCCACGATGATTGTTATCGTACATGGTTTTGATTGGTTGTGGGTTCGATCCCCACCCGAGGAGATGAAATATTGACTTAAATATATGTTTCCATTTCTTCGCTCTGGTGTTGAGGTAAAGCGCGGCGTTGAGTTCTGCCACTCAACACGCAATGCATCCAGAATTTGGCAGAATGTGGGGAACGGAGTGTCTTAACACTAGGTTGCCTCTGCCTATATCTGCTTTGTGCGGATACAGCGAGAAGCTGATTTATTTGATTTATTTATTTTTATATTGTTAATTGAGAGTCGCGCTCGAGGGGGCTTAAACTTTAGCCTTGAACACATATGTTTGTGTAAATATATATTTTTTTAATTTTTCGGCGCAAATTTTGTTGTAAGTAAAATTTCTGGGGTGGGCACCAGAATGTTCTGGGGTGGGCACGGCACACCTGGCTCCCCTTCCTATGCCTATGGTTGCGTTCAATGAAACTTAAGTACATGGGTTAAAAGCTTTAAACAAAATAATTTAGCCATCGCTCTAAATAGTCAAGACAATTATTCTACGTAGTTTAAGTTATAACAAACAAATATATGGATAAGGAATCGATGTTATCAGTTTTAGTTATTTTATTATTAATATTATTATTTTATAAGTTTGAGAGGAACACTATTACTAGATAAATTTTAAAAACAATTTTAAGCGGGCGAAGCCGCATTTGTGTTGCTAGTATTTTATAAATGAGATTAATAATCCTCAACGAAATCATTAAATATTTTGTAATGGTTTTTAGTTTCGGAGCTATATGGATTTGAAACCGTGAGTGACTGATTCAATTTTAAAATGTATCCAATATAAGTAAAATAGTGGAATCGAGGCCGTTGTGAGACAGATGTACTGAAATGTGACTGTAAACACGACGGTTGGTTTGTTCCCTATCGAGGAAATTAAATATTTAATATTTTCATTTCCTCGCTCTTCTAAGAAGACATAGTGCGGTGTTGAATTTTGACACTCAATGTGTCAAAAATTTGGCGGTGCGTAGAGAAAGAATGTCTAAAAATGTCTTAGCTCTCTGCCTAACCTGCTATGTGCGGGATACGTACAGCTATAAACAAATAGCGGAATAAATTCATCATGAAATGGGCGTTTCAATAAAGTTTTTGTTGAATAAAACTAATTTATTTATCATAGAAAAAGCCGATTTTTACGTACGAACTGAACTTTTACAAATTTGGACACTTTCTTTAGTATAATATGTATAACTAATACTATATAGATAATCCTTACAAAGTTCTATAACGGTAGAAGTCGTTTAGAAGCTACATCGGTAAAAGGGATGAAGCGCGGTGGCCATTTGCGCAATTTCCTCTCGCTACGCCGCTACCAGCCTTTAATTATGTTAAATGTCCACGAAATAAATATTATATTTTTGAATGATAAATATAGAACGCTCACAAAGTAACTAAATTTATCTAAAGATAGAAAACATAACAACACAACCACAAAATATAACAACGTATTGGAAACCTTAATTTTTCTTACATGCCGCTTCGCGTGCAGTGACCCATATTTAATACAACATATTTATTATACGATAAGTAATGTCAATATTCCCTATTTATTCACTATACTTCGAAATGAATGTGTTACACACATTTATAAAATCAGCTTCACGCTGTATCCCGCACACAGCAGGATAGGCAAAGGGAACCTAGTGTTAAGACACACCGTTGCCCAACTTGCGCCGAGTTCTGGAGGTATTGCGTGTTGAGTCGTGGAAACTCAACGCCGCGCTTTGCCTCGACGCCAGAGCGAGGGTAAATGAAAATATAAATGTAAGTAAATATTTTATTTCCTCGCGTGGGGATCGAACCCATAACCAGTCGATTTTACAGTCACACTTTGCGCCCCTGCGCCAAGACTGGCCTTAGCACGAGATACACTCAACTTTAATTAATTGGTTAATGCGTAGGTCGAGTATCCGAGATATTTTCTCTTCAACTATAAAAGATTTTTATTAAAGACGGCACTAATTTACTGGCAAGGCAAAGCGCAAATACACAGCTCCTTGAAATGAATTATTACTATCAGACAAAAGTATATTATTTTTTAACAATAATAAAATTATATTTATTTTACACACGACTGGTTGTGGGTTCGAACCCACTCGAGGAAAATGAACGACGCTCTGGTGTCGAGGCAAAGTGCTGCGTTGAGTTACGTCACTCAAATCACAACGCCTCTAGAGGCCAGTCGTGGCGCAGCGGCACGAAGTGTGACTGTAAAACCAACTGGTTGTGGGTTCGATCCCCACTCGAGGTGATGAAATATTTACTTAAATTTATGTTTCCATTTCTTCGCTTTGCTGACGAGATAAAGCGCGGCGTTCAGTTCTGCCACTCAATACGCAATGCCTCCAGAATTCGGCATAAAGTGGGAAACGGAGTGTCTTAACACTAGGTTCCGCCTACCCTGCTGCGTGCGGGATACAGCGTGAAGCTGATAAAAAATAAATTCAAATTGAATTTGTTTAACCACAACAAGAATCTCACACAGGCTAATGTAGTTCAGGTACCAGCTATATTGATCACACGCCGTATCCGGAATTTACGTCTGTAGTGGTGACAGTTAATTGAAGTTGACTTTTAATTAAAAACACAAGTACATTTGTAGTTGTTCATGTATTTTACTTATTACATTGTCGCTTATTGTTTGAGTACCGTGTATCGGCTTATTGGCTTTGTGGAACAGGACTGCGCTTTCGATAGTTATAGGTTCAAGCTCTTTAGGGCTATTTACCTGTATATCTATATTTCTAAAAATCAACATTTTAATACGACATTTTAATATACTTGTGTTTTTTTAATACTCTTATACAGAGGTTTTATACAGACGACACAACAGTTTGTCGATTATATTAGTGTATAGGATAATAGTATCTAGTAATATTTAAATCACTTTAATAATAATAATAATTAATTAGCTTAACGCTATATCCCGCACACAGCAGGGTAGGCAGAGGGAACCTTGTGTTAAGACACTCCGTTCCCCATTTTCTGCCGAACTTTTGGAGGCATTACGTGTTGAGTGGCAGAACTCAACGCCGCGCTTAGCCTCGACACCGACACCGAGCGAAGAAATGGAAATATAAATTTAAGTAAATATTTCATCTCCTCGAGTGGGGATCGAACCCTCAACCAGTCGGTTTTACAGTCACACCTTGTACCACTGCGCCACGACTGGCCTAAATCATTTTATTTATATTATTTTGTTATTAAAATCTTTAAGTGTGGCTAAAACTGTGAGATACAATTTATAGTATGTATTGTATAGTATTTATAGTTATTGAATAATCAATTTCGACGTACCTGTTAGATAATGGAGAATCATTTAAATTCAAACGTAACTTGGTCGAATGTTTACTTTGTAGAATTTCTCACACGCGCTGGCCACCTGCGGCTTAGTGGTTTGGATTTGTGTTTTACGCAGGGTAGTCGAGTGTGGATGTTACTTTGAGAGCTCAATGCACTTCGGCTTTGTAAAGGGAAGAGCTTTCTAAATGTATACATTTGTATGCCACTCTAAGAACAGGAATCGATATTCCATAACGTAACGTGGAAATTATTTGTCTGTTTGTTATAAATTTAATATATTAAAAATAAATATATTTTAAATAATATATTATTTATTTTCATTTTTGAAAAGTAAATAATTGATATATTCTTACGATCACCATTTTGAAATTATTTTCTGTATAGAATTTCAGAATCTAAGGCCAGTCGTGGCGCAGTGGTACAAAGTGTGACTATAAAACCGACTGGTTGTGGGTTCGATCCCCACTCGAGGAGATGAAATATTTACTTAAATTTACATTTTCATTTCTTCGCTCTGGTGTCGAGGCAAAGCGCGGCGTTGAGTTCTGCCACTCAACACGCAATGCCTCCAAAATTCGGCAGAAAGTGGGGAACGGAGTGTCTTAACACTAGGTTCCCTCTGCCTACCCTGCTGTGTGCGGGATATAGCGTGAAGCTAATTTAATTTTTTTTTTTAATATGTATGTAATATATGTAGTCTTATTTATTTATGTTATAATTTACCTAAGCATTTTTTTTCCACTAGCAACAGTTGTTACATTATTATTTAATTATTTATTATTTTTTTATCATATAGGATGATCTCAGTATACCATTTGCTCGAAAATCTTGTTAAAATAGATTTAGGTGTGGTGCACCGGACGTATTTGCAAACATAAATGTAGAAAAATAAAAGGATATTTTTTTCCACTCTGACGCTTTCAAAATCCAATACCGTACTGACAGGTGTAGGAGATGAAATGAAAATACTGGCAGATTTATATATATTTTTAGATTTTCTGGAAATGTTTTGAAGCACTGGGTTGTCCTGACAGTGTCAATTATATGTCTTTATCAACTAGCAAATATTCGAAACTCCTGACTAACTCTGATAAATTTTGTTGATCTTGAAGTTAACATATTATTATTTTTTTATACTCTATTTCTTCTATGTTGTATATAGTAGTATTCTGAGGCATACCTTTAGATACATCTTCGTCTCTCTTTTTTGACTATTTATCTTGGGCTCATCGTGACGCTTCTAAAATGATATACTATGACAATATTTAAACAATTATAAATATACGTTATTGAGGCCAGTCACAGGTCTGGCACAGAGACACGAAGTATGACTGTAAAATCGACTGGTTGTGGGTTCGATCTCCACTCGAGGAAATTAAATATTTATTTACATAAATTTTGGTTTTATTCCCTCTGGTGTCAAGGCAAAGCGCGGCGTTGAGTTCCGCCACTCAATACGCATTGCCTCAGCGCATGCTAACTCGGCGGAAACTGGGGTACGGAGTGTCTGAACACTAGATTCCATCTGCCTACCCTGCTGTGTGCGGGATACAGCGTGAAGCTGAAACTGACAAATATACGTTATTGATTATTTACGTATAAAATATACGAATCAAAAAACTAGATATCTACACAAACTGAGTTAATAAAATGCTTTAAGCTATAGAGCCAGTTGGCTTACGAAAAGTGAGGTGAAATCAATTTCATTGCTGATTGGTTAAAAAAGAATGCGGGTACCGATCAGTCCGATGTGTCTTGTCTAAATTATCTAAGACTAATAAGATGCGACTAATAAGATGCGACTAACAAGATGATGCGATCTCTTATCTTCTTATCAATATTGAAACTGCTGGTAACATATTCTTCAAGCCAGTCCAAGTGTTAGTATATGCGGAAGACCTGGATTTACCAGGGAGAAGTCTGCCTGCAGTGAAAAGTGCATACCATGCTCTGGAAAAGTCATCTGAGGAAGCTGGATCACTGAAACATGAGAATTATAACGGCCAATAAATGCTTTTTCGAATCGCTCAGATACTTTCGTTCCAAAAGTTCCTTACAAGTCTCTAAAAACTTTTCTACAAGACATAGGAACCAGGTGAGATTAAAGCTCAGGTGTATGGACGGAGATATAACCTGAGAACTCTTGGTACAGTTATTTGGAAAAAGAAGGCTAAACGAGAATTCTCGAAAAATATTTTGGCCTTTGAAGATAATAAAGGTACTGGTTGTCGAGAGTATTAGATATCAAAATAATGAAAAAAAAAGAAAAGAACCGTGCCCGAAAGCTTTTTGTTATTTAATATTTTAGTATTTGCGGCAAAGAGTTCTGCCACTCAACACGCAGTGCCTTCAGAACTCGGCGGAAAATGGGGAACGGAGTGTCTTATATATACAGCGTGAAGCTGAAAACAAAAAAAAAATACGTAGTTAAAAAATCATAAAAGTTAAGATTTGATCTCTGAATTGAACCCGTTACCGTTCTCATTCAGAATTCTAGTCATAGGTGTAATATGTGCATATTACACCTATGACTAGAATTCTATGTACCCAAATTATTAAAAGAAAAAAAAAGTATGACCGGAATGTTTTGAAAAAATTTTCAGCGTATCTGCTATGCGAGAGTAAGCGTGATGCTGAAAATAACGTATAAATAAATACCCGTATATTGAGTAAGCGCAGCAGGAGCGTATGCCTGTAAACGCCACGGTTGTGGGTTAGATTCCCAGTCAGGGGAATGAATTATTATAAATTAATATTTTCATTTCTTCTTCTGTCAAGGCAAAGCACGGCGTTGAGTTCCGCCACTGAACACGCAATGCCTCGAACATTTGGCGGGATACAGCGTGAAGCTGAAAAAAAATTAAACAAATAATATTTAAATGGGTATAGAAGCGCTAATTAAAGCACTCGTATTGTTAACGCTTTTAAAATATTGGATGTAACCTCGGAATGCTTAGATATTTTATATTGAGTGCGAGTTACTGACGTAAGCAATGCTCTATCAAAAGTAGTATACAGGTTTAGTGTTAATAACTTACTATTGAACAAAAAAATAAATCAGCTTCACGCCGCTCCCCACTTTCCACCGAATTCTGGAGGGATTGCGTGTTGAGTAGCGGAACTCAACGCCGCGCGTTACCTCGACACAAGAGCTGAGAAATGGGAATATAAATTTAAATAAATATTTCAATTCCTCGAGTGTTGATCGAATCACAACCAGTCACGTTTACATATTGTGCCTCTGTGCAACGATTGACTTCAGCTTACTATTGAATAATAAAGAAAGTAAATGTATAATTTTCAGAAGACTCGAACCCGAGATGCTAACAGCATAAATAAGTTGTAACAAGCGTATAAAAATTTCGACGTAGCTTAATGAGAACGCATGGTTTAGTGGTCAGAGCGCTTGGTCGGTTCCAGGAGGCGCGGGTTCGAGTCCCGCTACGTTCAAATTTTTATACGTTTTCTAAATAAGTATTTTTCTTTCCTAAGTGTGGATTATCACTTTAAAAAATGTTAAAAATCATATCAGACTTGATTATTTTAGTTACTTTAATAGTGTTATGCCTTATAGCATTTTACTTTGGAGTAATGTAGCTGATATTAAAATAATGTTTATCTTGCTGAAGCGAGCTTTTCGCTCGACCTATAACTTCGGTAAGGCAAAAAATTAAAGGAATTAATATATTGACAGTTGCATCTCAATACGAAATTACTTAAGAAAAGTTTTAATGTTTACCAATTCGGTACATAATATTAATATTAGAAATAAGCATAAATTGAGGCAAACGATAACCCGATTGCATCGAGTTTATTTCTTTTATGGGACTATGTTTACGCTTTTAATAATAGGATCCCAGTAAACGTCCGAGAATGTTCTATATCACAATTTAAAAGATTTGTGGAAAGATGTTTGTGTGTTAAAGGTTATGTCAAATTTATGTTATTAAGAGGCCGTCGAAACCCAGGGGCACAAGGGTGTAACTGTGACGCGACGGTTGTGGGTTCGATCCACACCCGAGGAAATTAAATATTTATTTAAATTTATATTTCTATTTCTTCGCTCTGATGTCGAGGGAAAGAGCGGCAGTGAGTTCCGCCACTCGACACGCAATGCCTCCCAAATTCGGCGGAAAGTGGGGAAAGGAGTTTCTTAACACTAGGTTCCCTCTGCCTATCAGCAGGATGCCTATCTGCGGGACACAGCGTGAACCTGATTTCATTATTTTATAAATAATAATACGTATATTACATATAAAATGTCCAATTTATTTCAAAGGTATCATTGACACTAATAAGTAAGCGTGAACCTAGAAACAAATGATTTAAAACAAAGTCCCGCTGAGATCCTTGCGCTCGTTCAGCTCAGGTCTGAAGCAGTAACTTTAGTGCACCGGTGGTAAATAATTGATTTTGACTTTTGATCTATAATAATAAGAACTTACTAGTATTTATATTAGTAATATACATTATCCTATTGCTATTTTGTATTGAAATCAAAAAGGAAATGAATTTGCATTTTCTCTTTGTGTTACATTATTGATTCGCTCTAATAATGTAATACCCTTTCCTTTAAAGCAAAAGTACAGTAGTGAGTTTTATATTGTTTTGAAATGGTTCTATCGAAATAGATTGAGGTATTTAATACCTTGTTTATGATTTAAAAAAAAATCAAATCAGCTTCACGCTGTATCCGGGATACATATGTGCGGGGCGCACAGCAGGGGAGGCAGAGGGAACCTAGAGTAAGATATTCCGTTCCCCACTTTCTGCCGAATTCTGGAGGCATTGCGTGTTATGTGGCAGAACTCAACGCCGCGCTTTGCCTCGACGCCAGAGCGAAGAAATGGAAATATAAATTTAAATAAATATTTCATCTCCTCGAGTAGGGATCGAACCCACAACCAGCCGGTTTTACACACACACTTTATGCCGCTGCGCTACGACTGGCCTGGCGTTGTGATTTTAAGTATATTACAAATAAAATGAATGAAATATTTTTTGTAAAACCTCTGAAAGTTAACATTAACTATCATCAAAATGCTATCTATATGCATTATATATGTAACTTGTTATTAATGTTAAATTCTGAGTTTGAGTTTGGGTAATTCACTTGTTTTCATACCGTTTCATATCGTAAATTGTCAATGGAACAACTTCACGCTGTATCCCGCATTTAGTAGGGAGGCGGAGGGAAACGAAAAAAACCTGTTAAGACATTTCGTTCCTCGCTTTATGCTGATTTTTTTGAGGTATTGCCTGTTGAGTGGCGGAGCTAAACGCCAGGCTTTTGTCTTGGTGCCAGAGCGGAGACATGAAAATATTAATAAAAAAATAACACATTCCCTCGAGTGAGGATCGCGTTACAATCAAACCTCTGTGCGCCTGCGCCACGACGGCCTTAACGTTAATGAAACAATTTAACATTTTAAATTGCATTCTGTGTACGACGTTACTGAAGTGAATTCCTATTTTGTTTGCAACCATATAAAAGCCATTTCAATGTGCATACGAGTATAGACATTAGGTACTGTACTGTGTACTGGAATCTAATAATGTATGTGAATGTGTAAAAATGTTCAAATTATTCAGTCAGAAACTAATAATATATATATTTAATTAATCGTTTCCAATTTAAAAACAATAATATTGTCCGTCCAAATAATTTAATAATATCGAGCTGCAGAACCTAACGCTGGGCTCTGTTTATCAGAGTGGTAAAATTATTATGTCTTCTATATGATCACCAATATTAAGGCTGTCGTGGCGCAGCGGCTTAAATGTAACCAAACCGATCTCACAAACGAGGCGATGCTCGGCGTTGAATTCCACCACCCCACACACACTCCTTTGACGGCAAGTGGGGAACGGATGAGTAGGAACAGATTGTGGTAACACTAGGTTCCCAGCACTCCTATCCTACTGCATATTCTGTGAAGATAAAAAAAACAATGCAACACATTTACAATGAAAAGATTTTTCTAGTCGTCACGGCGACGGCCACTCAAAGAAAAATATAGATCTTTTATGCCTTCGATTTATACGAATACTTTGTAGACTGTTGAATGGGAATAAATAAACGTTAGTTATATAAAATTAAAAAAAAAAATTGTCAAAGGCAAGAAAATAAAATATTAATAGAGTTAAATGGTAAATCGGAAATCTCATAACTACTGATTTCCTAATAAGCTGAAGGCCGGCGGATGCAGCAAGTACTTTTCAAAAGGCTGTTGGAAAATTGCCTTTTCTGAGAAATATTGGTATAGCATCTTCACGTTTAGATGATTCTTTTTCGTCATTGCACTTGTATAAATATGAAAATAGTGAAAATAGGAATGAAATTCTAAATCAATAAAATGCTATGCTATGCATAGGTAACTGAATAAATAATTAACATTAATATAAAAAACCGAGCGCTGTATCCCACACACAGCAGGGTAGGCAGAAGGGCCCTAGTGTTAAGACACTTCGTTCCCCACTTTCCGCCGAATTCTGGACACAATGCGTGTTGAGTGGCGGAGCTCAACGCCGCGCCTCAACACCAGGGCGAAGAAATAAAAATATACATTTAAATAAATATTTGATTTCCTTTTGAGTGGGGATCGAACCCACAACCAGTCGATTTTCCACTACACTTTGTGCCTCTGCGCCACTACTGGCCTTAGTAATTTCGTTTCATCCAATATAGTTTTTCCCGTTTATTATAATTGAATTCATTACTAATAGTTAAAAATAATCAGATAAACAACACTAAACAAATAAACACTGTTTAACATAAAAAAGCAGTACTCATATATTGTATCAAATCGATAAATTAATCCTATTAGATAATTAAAAATAAATGTTTCACATATCTCCTTTCTTCATTTTTTGTTATGTATAAGATTTGTTTTCCAGCTTCACTCGGTATCCTGCATGTAGCAGGGTAGGCAGAGTAAACCTAATGTTGAGACACTCCGTTCGTCACTTTCGCCGAATTCTGGAGGCATTGTGTGTTGAGCGAAACTTAACGCCACGTTTTGTCTAGAAACCAGAGCGAAGAAATGAAAATATTAAATATTTCTTTTCCTCGAGTGGGAATTGAACCTGTTGGTTGGAACCTTTTCGCATTTATAGTCAGACGCTTGTACCTCTGCACCTGATCCGGTTTAGTTATGTAAATAATTTGATTATTTTTTTTTTTTTACAACAAGTTCAAGTGCGTGAAATCGCGGGTCGCTAGTCTATCATAAGAAACAAATAAATCCGACTATTTACGCTGTATCCATCATACGGCATTGTAGGCGGAACTAAGGGTTAAGACACTTTCTTCCACACTTCCCGCCAATTTTTCGAGGCATTGTCTGGGTTTTGCCTTAATGCCAGAGGGAAGAAATGAAATAATAATGAATATTAATTCATTCCCTCGAATGGGATCGAACCCACAATTGTCACACTGTCTTTGCCACAACGGCCTCTACTCAATATTAGAGCGCAATATTAGACAAGCTTATAAAAAAGAAATAAATTTGGGCTCTTGTAAAAGTTTTAGCTTTCTTCAGAAGTGAGTATTTACCAAATATGACAGAGTGAAGTGCAGTTGCGGCCCGAATTGTGATTTTCAGCTCGAAATATCACGAAATTAACGGAAATTGAAGAACTTCTCCTTTGAAAAATGTTCAATACAGGTCTACTGAAGTCCCTCTCGGCTCTTCAGTACTGAGAAATTTTTGTGGTTATATATATGTAGTTTTCGCTTGACTAGTTATATGAGACTAAGATATTCTTTAGTTACGTGTAAAATTTTGGTCAATACAACGTAGTGTTGAGACACTACATTCCCTATTTTCCGCCGATTTTTGGACATTGCGTGTTGAGTGGCCACGCTCAATGTCGCGCTTGGCCTTGATACCAGAGCGGAGAAAATAAATATTTAATTTCAACGAGTCGTAATTGAACCCACTACTAGTCACGTTTACATTCACTCATTTGTGCCCTTACACCACGACTGGTTTCGTTTAATTAACATATTCCAAACCTATATAGTTACCTATATATTCTCTCTCTATCGTCTCTACGTATAGTAGTTAATATAACAATATATTTTCTCTTTACGAGGCCAGTCGTAGCGCAGCGGCACGAAGTGTGACTGTAAAACCGACTGGTTGTGGGTTCGATCCCCACTCGAGGAGATGAAATATTTATCTAAATTTATATTTTCATTTCTTCGCTCTGGTGTCGAGACAAAAGCGCGGCGTTGAGTTCTGCCACTCAACACGCAATGCCTCCGAAATTCGGCAGAAAGTGGGGAACGTGGTGTCTTAACACTAGGTTCCCTCTGCCTACCCTGCTGTGTGCGGGATATAGCGTGAAGCTAATTTAATTTAATTTAATTTTTATTCTACTATCCACTGATAGAACCAGTAGTATATACTGTCGACCATCAATTGATATTCATTTTAGTTGCAAATATGCCCATAAAAGTATTAACATTTTCATTTAACGATATAACTCAATAACAGCGAACCAATTTTTCAATATGTATGTAATATAATAATGTGAGCTTGATAATGTATACTTATTCCATAGTAATTAGACGGCTGTTCTAAATATATATGTATATGTATATGTATAAATAAGACTGACGCGATCGATGTGAGTTGGATTCTCGCTCGCAACAATAAAATACTAACCACTAATTAATATTATAATTTCATCGTTGAACGTCTCGAGCCAACGTCTTATAAATCAATCGACATCGCGTATCAACATCTAATGTAATCTTCATATAAGGTCGAGGAAAAAGTATTTTCGTATTGTTCTTATAAAGGAAAATATTCTTTTAGCTATAATTTTTTATTTATTTATAATACGTACGTGGAGTTTTAATCGATGACTTGTTGCCATCTTGGGTAGTGCCGTGATTCCATTCCTTAATTTTTTTTACATTTTTAATTGAAATAGTCTGAGAGGTAGTATTCATAGTTTTCTTTTAGGGTTAGCTTTATGCTTCTGATGGAGCATGATCAGGGCTACATGGAGGATGCATCAACACATCCCAGCCAAACTCTTTCAATTTGTGCTACTTTTATTGATAACACGACGAAGTAATTACCGCACAACTGGCGGGGTACAAATGTAATATTTAAAATAATATTATGAAAATGAAGTAAATTACGTGAAATTCTATAGATATTAATAAATTTTCTATTTCTTCACGCTGCATCCCGCACACAGCAGGGTAGGCAGAGGGAACGTAGTGTTAAGATACTCCGTTCCCCACTTTCTGCCGAATTCTGGAGGCATTGCGTGTTGAGTGGCAGAACTCAACGCCGCCCTTAACCTCGACACCAGAGCGAAAAAATGGAAATATAAATTTAGGTAAATATTTCATCTCCTCGAGTGGGGATCGAACCCACAACCAGTCGGTTTTACAGTCACACCTCGTGCCGCTGCGCCACGACTGGCCTCAAATGATTTTTAATTTCTATTTCTTTGTCTGGCGACTTCCATTCTTGTATAATATTCTATTTTATTTTTTTTTCAGTTTCTCGCTCTATGCCGTATAATATAGCAGGATTCGCAAAAAATGTTCTTGTCAACTGTGCCACGATGGTCTTAATATTATAATACTATTATGTTTCTATTAACATTGTATCATAACATATTTCTCGATGAAACATAAATCAACGTAAGAGCTGAGGCTATTTTTAAAAACTTTTCACTGTAAAACAGATTTATGAGAGATTCATTTTGTACGTAAGATTTTTTTTTATTATATCATAACATTCTATCTTACGTAAAACACACAGGTGATTATTGGAAATATTGTATAATCGATAATATTAATAAATTATTCTTAAAAGAAAATCATACGATGCCCTATTTAACGATAACTTGGAAATGAAAGCGCTAACACAAATGAAGGAAGACGAATAAAAATCTGATATTTCTACGAAAGTGTAATTACCAGAGGGTACCTACAATAATAATATTTAATAATTTTTAAAAGAAATAAGAATATATCTATCGAGGCCAGTCGTGGCGCAGTGGTACAAAGTGCGACTGTAAAACCGACTGGTTGTGGGTTCGATCCCCATATTTACTTAAATTTATATTTTCATTTCTTCGCTCTGGTGTCGAGGCAAAAGCGCGGCGTTGAGTTCTGCCACTCAACACGCAATGCCTCCAAAATTCGGCAGAAAGTGGGGAACGGAGTGTCTTAACACTAGGTTCCCTCTGCCTACCCTGCTGTGTGCGGGATATAGCGTGAAGCTAATTTTAATATATCTATCAATGAGATTATACTTTAAATATTATCACAAATCCCGTTCAACTAGTCTATTATTATCTGAAACCCTTGCTAGGCTTTGACGTTTTTAATTGCCTTTTATCATAAGAAGAGCTAGGAGTCATAGATAAAATACTTTTCAATTAACGTTCTGAGGCTTAAGGAAGTCAGATTCTGTCTTTCTCGACTTCCCAACGTGAAACTTTCTCTCAGGAGTTTAGGGTAAGATTCCTACAAATTAAATTTATAATCATGGTGTTTAGTTGTGTGAGAACTAGAAATCCACGAATATTTTTTTTAAAATATAGTCACAAATAATTGTCGTCAGCTTCACGCTGTATCACAGCAGGAGATAGGCAGGGGGAACCTGTTCCCTACTTTCCGCCGAGTTCTGGAGGCATTGCGTGTTGATTGGCGGAACTCAAGGCCGCGCTTTGCCTCGACACCAGAGCGAAGAAATGAAAATACATATTTCATCTCCTCTATGGGAATCGAATCCACAACCAGTCGATTTTACAGTCACACTTTGTGCCTTTGCGCTACGAGTGGCCACATATAATTTTAATCCTACTAATATTATAAATTTTAAAGTTTATGAGGATGGATGTTTGTTCTACATTCACGCAAAACCTACAAAGCGGATTTAGATAAACTTACCAGTAATATTGCTCGTATATTACAATAATATATATGCTATGTTTTATGTAACACTTTCTATGATTTGAATTATATTATAATGTAACAATAAACTCAAGAGGGGGAAGATATGTTTAATTAGGAAGTATATAATAAATACATTTTTATGTTAGACTGTAGTCGTCGTTCGCGGATGATGACCGTGAACGATGACAACGTATGCAGTAAGCAGTGACCTAGTGTACAGTGGTGCACATACGGTACAATCGGAAGTGAAGAACCCATTCAATTCGTTCTTTGAATTGAATTGAATTTCTATTGAAATCGCTCTCAAGCCCTCGAGGGGGCAGATGGGTAATGGTTTCAGGGTAAGTGCTATCTGACCATTAAAATATCTGTGTTCTTAGAATTGGACCTAGGCCCTGTGGAACTGTCCGGTTAGGAACTGGAGAAGGGTTTAAAAGAAAACGAAGAAGGTTCTCACAGACACACACACACACAAACACACACACACACACGCATGAACATAAGATTTGTATTTACTTTACAATTTCTCCCTCTTTGATCATTTTGCTGATGTATATAATTTTAATAAAATAAATGTAGTTATCTGTATTGGAATTACTTGACGATTACCTAGAGGTGAGCGTTAATGGCTGCAACACAGTTTCGAACTAAAGCTGCCATTATCGCTCTTAACTATCACGTGTAACTTTTCTCTGTTCTAACAAAGAATTTTTATTTTTTATATTTATATCGATAACAAGTAACCCACTTAGTTTTTTTTGTCTAACAATCTGTCAGTCAGTTTGTCCGTATGTTAATTAATTTAGTTTTTTTGGAAATTGTACAAAAACTAATGAATAAGACAGAAACGAATAAGTTGGTATCGCAGTTGAAATTGTCATAATTTAGTAAAAAATATTATTTATTTTGATATGGTTACATATCAAAATTAGTAATATCATACAAAAAATTAAATAAATTGTTGTTGGGCGAATAGATTTTACTGTATTTTGCTCGCAAAAAATGTTGTATTACAAAAATGCTAATATTTATCAAGGAAGGTACGAGCGCACGACAAGCGCGAGTTTTCCTGCGTAAATTTCGATCACGCGGGAAGTCCAGGATAAAAAGTCTGTATGTTGCTCTTCACATCTATAAATTTCAGTGTTACTACGATAAAAATAGATTAAAATGTTATAGAGATTAACCCCAACAAACCGATACAGGTATTAGACGGTAGTCATTAAGTCAATAATATTTTTACAAATTGCAGGGTAGGCAGAGGAAACCTAGGGACCCAGTCTTAGTAGACACTCTGTTCTCATTAAGACATTTCCGTTTCCCACTTTCCGCCAATTTCGGGGAGGCAATGCATGTTAAGTGGCGGAACACGTTATCAGAGCGAGGAAAATCAAAATTTTTAATATTTCATTTCCTCGAGTTGGAATCGAACCCATAACGTATCTGGTTAATAATCGCACGCATGTCCATGCGTCGCTGGCCTAAACTGTTATTAATTTTAAAGTAGCGACGATGTAATAAAAGAAAAAAAAATAGCCATATTTTTTTATTTAAAATGAAAATATTTATAGAAATTGCAATAACATAGGTATTAAAATTTTCATATGAAAATTCATATTAGAAAACACTGCCTACGTTACAAAAGCACGCGATTCAGTGTATTAAATAAATAAATGCTTCTCTAATGGTATAACATATAATTGTTTTCATAAATATTAACTGATTCTTTATAAATACATATCAAAATGAATTTATATTTTAATAAAATACCGAACGGTACAATAAAGCTTTTAGAGAGGACTAATGGGAGCGTTGCATTAAATTTTCCATTCGATGTAAACTTTAACGTTCATCAATACTATATATAAATAAATAAATCAGCTTCACGCTGTATCCCGCACACAGCAGGGTAGGCAGAGGGAACCTAGTGTTTTTAGACACACCGTTCCCCACTTTCTGCCGAATTTTGGAGGCATTGCGTGTTGAGTGGCAGAACTCAACGCCGCGCTTAGTCTCGACACCAGAGCGAAGAAATGGAAATATAAATTTAAGTAAATATTTCATCTCCTCGAGTGGGGATCGAACCCACAACCAGTCGGTTTGCAGTCACACGTTGTGCCGCTGCGCCACGACTGGCCTCACTATATATACTATACTATATATACAGGGGGAAAATACAAACTTTCGTATAACGAGTTTTAATTTTAGCTTCTTGCTGTATAACGCATATAGCGGGGTAGGCAGAGGGAACCTTCTGTTAAAATATTTATTTTCAAAGTTATTTTAACGTAATGTCTGCTCAAATTTCTTAAAATGTGCTTTTAAAATTTGTTGGATATATAACATAATAGGATGCATCCATTATAATATCACGTTTATTAAAAGCTGGAAAAGTCTTCTTGTTTCGTTTAATTAATAATTGACCTGTGTAAAATTGCATTCTATATTCTCACATTTCCAATTTCCATAATACACAGTAATTATAGATTTTATTTTAGCTTTATGTTTCGAATATTGGGTATTGATTGAGTTTATATTATAGTAGAGTATGTACGAGAGATATAAGATAGAGTCAAAACACTCCATTTCCCGCTTTCTTTCTTTAAGTAACTAAAATAGATCTTAACGTAATTCTAGTGTTATAATATTCCGTCTTCTTTTATTGTTAATATCGCAGACATGTTCTCCATACTCTATGACGAATAGTCTATGACGTGTTGCAGTTCTGTTCACCGCGCTATCTGCCTGCGGGAGCGCATACTTTAGTGTGGTTAACGTTTGCTTGTTGCCATTTAATATAAATTTGATTTTCATACATTAAAATAAAAAAAAAATAATGTAATTAGCTTCACGCTGTATCCCGCACACAGCAGGGTAGGCAGAGGGAAACTAGTGCTAAGACACTCCGTTCCCTACTTTCTGCCGAATTCTGGAGGCATTGCGTGTTAAGTTTCATATCAAACATTAAATTAATGGAAAAATAAGTTATGAAAGTAAGACTGGTCTCGAATGTGTTTTTTTTTTAATTTTTCAATAAAAAAAAATCATACAGGTAAATGAAACAAAAGAAATAAAACAATTTGTATTTATTTATTTTTTTAGCTTCAAGCTGTATCGTATCCGGCACACAGCAGGGTAGGCAGAGTTAACCTGACAACCGTTTCTATTAAGACACTTCCTTTCCACGTTGCCGGTTGACTGGCGGAATACAACGCCGCGCTTTGCTTCGTTACAAGCTCGAAGAAATTAAAAGATTAAACATTTAATTACCTCGAGTAGGAATCGAGCCACCACACCCTTGTGCTCCTGCGCCTCTTTTACTTACTTTATCATACCTTTAATCATATATGATTCTAAAATAAAAAAGAAATAACAGGAGCAAGAGTTACAGTTGAATTGCGGAGTTTCCTAGAAGTACACTAGAAATTAAATAAAATGCTTTATAACTTACTGGCAAAGGCAAGAAATAATAACAATAGACAATCCCGCAAGGAATTAATTTTACTTGTAGAAGCTAAGTTAATTAATTTTCATATTTGTTAAAGTGAGTTCGTAAGTACGGTGCTTATGCGGTGTAAAACATTCTTTTTTCATTTCTTTGTTCACGCAGTCTCTCGGAGAGAAGCTATATATATATATATATATATATATATATATATATATATATATATATATATATATATATATATATATATATATATATATATATATATATATATATATATATATATATATATATATATATATATTAATGAGATATTCATTTAATTGTATATGTCCGTTTCATCGCTCTGGTGTCAAGGCAAAGCGCAGCGTTGAGTACCGCCACTCAACATGCAATGCCTCCTTTATTTATTCACTCGAACGGAGACCGAACCCACGGCCGTCCCACAGTATAGCATTGTCACAATATGCAACGATGGCATTACAAACAATTTCAGTAATTAGTAATTTCAGTACTTTAAATTAAAAATCTATCCATACTTTACTCTCCTGAAAATTATTCCCTTTTTTGTTTAAAGCAATGTGGTGCTCGAAAGTATCGAGCAAAATCAAATATATCTGACTCTGGAACCGGGGGTGAGGAGGCGGAGTGAAGAGGGGTGCAGCAATGAAGGCCAATAACAGAACCTCTCCAGGTCCCGACGCGAACGAGCGTGCTGGTGGACGCTCCGCGAGACCCTTTGAAACTTCGCGCCAAGATTTACGCCTTCATAACGATTTTGACTGTAAAGTTATTGTAAGTATATTATTAAATTATTTTCTATTTTTTTTTTATAAATTTGAAATAAGGATTTTTGAATATATTTAATATCAATATATTATCGATAATTTTAGAACGTATGGCTTAATGGTCAGAGCGCCTGGTCAGTTACCGAGAGGCGCGGGTTCGAGTCCCGCTACGTTCAATTTTTTAAACGTTTTCTAAATAAGTATTTTTCTTTCCTAAGTATAGAATAACATTTTAAAAACGTTAAAACAATTAAAATCTTTTGAAAATAAAATGTTTTAATTAAAGTTTGCCCTGTGAAGATTTTATATAGCATAAAAATAAAACCTATAAATAACAATTTCGAATTATCTAAAATAGAAGTAGTATTTATCAATATTAGAAAATTTTTAAGAATATGAATAATAAATAAAAAAAAAATCAAATTGCAACATTCAAAAGAAATTCTACCAATAAAACAAAAACAAGTAAAAAGTAAATAATAACAAAAAAGAAATAATAAAAATGAGGCTAGTCACGTCAGGGGCAGGGGTACAAGCGTATGACTTTAAACGCAACAGGTTGAGGATTCGATTCCTGCCTAGACGAAATGAGATATTTCAATTTATTGCTCTGGTAACGAAACAGCAAAGCGTGGCGTCAAGATCCAATACTCAACATGCATGTAGAATTCTTCGAAAAGAAGAATTTTATCGGGAACGAATTATTTTAACACGGGGTACCCAAGTTCCCTCATGCCATGCTACATGCCTGCTTAAAGCGTGAAGCTGAAATAAAAAATAAAGTTTTAAAATATTAATGCCTTTCCATTTAGTTCTAATATTTCTCTTTAATATTTTCTCACACTTGCGCGGAGGTCAGACTAAAGCTCAAGCTCACGCTCACACTCACGCTCACGCTCACGCTCACGCTCACGCTCACGCTCACGCTCACGCTCACGCTCACGCTCACGCTCACGCTCACGCTCACGCTCACGCTCACGCTCACGCTCACGCTCACGCTCACGCTCACGCTCACGCTCACGCTCACGCTCACGCTCACGCTCACGCTCACGCTCACGCTCCCGCTCCCGCTCACGCTCCCGCTCCCGCTCACGCTCCCGCTCACGCTCCCGCTCTCGCTCCCGCTCTCGCTCCCGCTCCCGCTCCCGCTCCCGCTCCCGCTCCCGCTCACGCTCCCGCTTCCGCTCACGCTCACGCTCACGCTCACGCTCCCGCTCCCGCTCACGCTCACGCTCACGCTCACGCTCACGCGCACTCTCCCGCTCTGAACTGATTCTTCAAAAAACTTAATTTAACCACCCTTGAAGTATATACTTTCCAATAAAGAAGAAGGATCATAGTAATCGGTTGGGGGGATATTGAGTTCTTCGTCCATTTGTCGCACACATACTTAACGCAAATTTAACTCACATATGTGATTTTTTATGGATGCCATGTTGTTTCTAATAAAAAGAATGGTCTAAATCCCACCACCCAATTAAAAATTCTGAGGTAACAAAAATAAAAAAAATAAAAAAATAGACCAATTGATAATCTCCTTTTTTTATCGAAGTCGTTTCAATAGAAATACATACGACTTGATAACCTCTTTTTCTTACAGAAATCGTTCAGATAAGGTAACAGATTCAGGTTCCTGCACATTAGTGATATACTGTCAAGACATTCCGTTCCTCATTTTCCGCTCAATTTGCGTGTGTGCAAGATGCGTGATCCACTCGTTGATGGTCTTCCTCTGCAGCTTATGCTTTTCACACATTGTTACCCCTCTTGGTCCATCGCTCGTCTTTCAGTCTATCTTCTATATTTTATTTTTATTATTAATATAATGAATTATTAATATTAAGAAATATATATCTTTAAAAAAAATTAAAATATAAGAATTGTATAACTTTATAAGACAAACCCTCGTTCCGACGAAATAACGATAATGATACGATAAATAGGATTAATTCGACTTTTTCATGTACTTTTTAATAAATCATAAATTAACTTATTCCTCCGTGGCTCAGTGCCACGGCAAGTGACTGTAAACGCGACGGTTGTGAGTTTGATTACCACTTAGGGTAATGAATTATTGATAGCTTTATTTTTTCGCTTTGTTATAAGACAAAACGCGGCATTAAGTACTGCCACTCTACATGCAATTTCTCGAAAATTCAGCAGAAAGTGGGAACGGAGTGTCTTAACACTAAGTTCCCTCTGCCTACCCTGCTATATGCAATATATACAATACAGCAAGAAGCAAAAAAATATTGTTATAAAAGGTAATTACAACCATTATCTATAATTTTCTATAGATTAAAAATATTAAATATAATTATTTCTTTTCAGGACTTGCTTATACAACATGTGTATGCCATGTTGTATAATCTGTAAGTATGATTTTTTTTATTATTTAGTAAATAATGTATTTTTTATATTGTTAGATTATTCACTAGAATTCGGTAAATGCTGTGCGCGGCGGGTGTAGCTGAGCGAAGCTATGTTGCTTTAAATTTTGCGAAATTTTGGCAAAACTTTTGCGAATTTTTCTGTTTTGTCCGCACGCGCTGGGTTAGGTTAGTGGGTGAATTTCAAAATGTTCCACAGCTTAACTGTATGGGACACATTTTGACTATTTATTCAAAAATTACAATTACAAATATCACCAAACTACTTCACTGGGATCACTTTGTCGTCCACAACGTCCCTGCAAAATTTCAAAGTTGTAGATTTAATGGTCTAGAAGAAGCACAACGAAATTTTTTGATCTCAATAAATATCTACATAATATTATGATTGAAGTAATTAATCTATCAATATAACGTAATCAATTGAGGTCAGTAGTGGCGCCGGAGCACAAAGTGTGACTGTAAACGTGACTGGTTGTGGGTTCGATCCCCACTCGAGAAAATGAAATATTTTTTACATTAATATTTTCGTTTCTTCACTCTGGCAAAGCCTCCAGAAATCGATGGAAAGTGAGGAACGGAGTGCTAAGACGCACTAGGTTCCCAATGCGTACCTGTATGCGGGAAAAAATTCAAGACTTCAATACAATTTTTAAACATTGGCCTAACGTTTTGATATGAATATTTGATTTCTATAAGCTGCAATAACATCAAATAAAAGCTTTGCTTGTGATTGAGTTCACAATTTCAGAGATTATAGTAAAATATGTTTATATTTATGCTGATCCGTATTTAATTAGTATGTACATATAAATGTATAACAGTTTTAAAGTTAAATATTTTAAAGCTTCACTAAATTTAATTGATCTATGCGCAGTTGAGTTACTATTAGATCTGCAAATTATATTTTTGTAGTTTTTTTTTCATTGTAATCTTTTTAAAAGGAATTATTTAAAAAAAACATTCTATATCAAGCACACAGCTGGTTAGGCAGATGGAACCTAGTGTTAAGACACTCCGTTCCCTTCTTTCCACCGAATTTTTCGAGGCATTGCCTGTTGAGTGTTGGAACTTAACGCCGGGCTTTTGCCTTGGTGCCTCTAGTGGGGATCGAACCTACAAACGTCGAGTTACGGCTTAATAAAATATTAACATCTCTAAATTAAAAAAAAACATAGCAAGTCGGAATTTCTCATTAGCTTAGATTTAAAAAAAAATGCTATTATATTATAAAAAAAAATTATACTTTAAAAAATAATATAAGTGTTACCACTATGGGTTGCAATGTATTTTAATAGGTAAAACGTTATAGATATACAAACAAATCTGTGATTGTACATAATGTTAAATAAAAATCAATGATAACGCAATTTTTATCCACTTTAAAATTAACAGATTCAAATTAGATTATTTTAGCTACATTCGCAACTTCTGTAGTCTATATTCAATAGGTTATTAATTAGCTCTCTACACACCTGCTTGTACATACGAGCACTTAAGTTCCCGTATGTTTGTTTTATTACAACATTATATCAAAGAAATAAGGTCGATATACATAGATATATAAAAAAATGTTTCCATTCATTTGTTTAAATTATATATTTGTTCTAGTAAATTAATGTTAGTTATCCATTCTCAATATTTATCATCAATAATAATAATAAAAAATGGATAAGAAAAGGATATGAGGAGTCAACTTAGCTGATCCATGAAGTACACAGAATGGCAGGTACTAGCGAGGATTTCACGATGAGAATGAAGAAGAACGTGCTCAGCTTTTGATGAATGAATTTGCTATTCATTCAAAAATCTATTTTCACTATTGTATTTTGTTAAATTTTCCAACATGTAGTGATAGTTTAATTTCCTTCGCTAAATAATAATTTCCAATATTTTGAAACAAAAGAAGTAAGAACAGCGCAGGATAGGTAACCTAGGATTATAGATTTAAAGGCACAAACTATAAGATTATAACTCTACCTAATCGTTACTTTCTCGAGCGATCGTATTCGAGAAAGGCCTTTTCCCGGTTTCTTCGAGTCCCGCAAATCCCGCGGATCCCGCACCCATTATCCAACAATACAAGGATCTGGAAAATGATAAGAGATGCTGCTATATTGAGATTTCGGTACATCGAGATTAAAGGTCCCATCAGACTAGCTGTTTATTTATTATGGAGTTACATATCGTAACTATTCACTTAATGTGATCTATAATAGTCACGGAAATAAACGACGGAGACCGTCACTGGCAACTATCCACATCACCATTATCAGTTGTCTGTTATCATCAAGTGATCAAATCACTTGATGATAATGGTCGAACTATCAGAACAAAAAAAAATCAAAAAACTATCAGAACGCAAGCGAAAAAAGATTTCGTGGTTATAAAAGCTAGATTTTTCTACATTAGCCACTAATTTCCAAAACGTTAGAGACACAATGCAACAGTAAAGCATTTCAGTTCAGTTCATCTAATGAATGTTTAAATATGTGACGACATACTATAAATCTCCAATAACAATGATGAAATTTGGTCTGGGATTACATTTCTATTGTACTAAAATAAAAAAATGGTCTTGGATTAGGTAAGTTTGTGTGACATATTTTCTCATTCCCTATAATGCATTTGACGGTGAATCTGGAGAATAGTCCACGAATACATCACGGCTGTTATTGTTGTTCAAGATTTATTGAAACACCTCCAAAGACAACATTGACCAGTTTTTTGCTTGCAATCTACCAAAGCAATCTTCTTACAAGAGCCATGCTTTGCTGGGAGATGCCATGCTCAACATTTAACGCCGAAAGCAAGATGATATATTTGTTATCCGGATATGCATTCTACTAATGCTTTTGTTCAAAATTATACGGTACATCCAAACAACGATAAATCCTTCTTCTTTGGGGTTGATGCTTGGTAAATACTTGTTTTATAGGGGAGAGTAACCCATATTGGACCACTTTCGACATAATGGCATAAATAACAAGATCCTTCGAAGCTATAAGAATGCAACAAGGCTTTGGAAGTACCTTGTTTCTTTAGCAATATATAATATCGTTCCGTTGATATTATAACCTAATGGTAACATATAAATAACAGGAAATTTCTAAAGGTTGTCAATCGGTCTAAATTACGCTACCGGTACAATAAATTGAACCACCAGGTCCCTAAATTGGACCAAATCTTAAATTAAAGGAATAATTAGGAAGTAAGTAAAGGAAAGTTATAATTACGAATCATTATTATTAATATTTATTCTTTACACACTATCAACACTTTATTTAGGAACATTTTTACGTCATTCAGTCTTGAAAATATTTCTAAAACAATAAAATATTTGAAATCAATTATGAACAAACATACTCATTTAAACTTTTTATCAAATCTTCAAATTCTTCAAATGAAATTGAAGCCTTACAAAAATCAATAATAACCTCTGTTGCAACAATAGCTTACGCTTTCGATAATAACATCAGAATCATCTGCATATATTGTACCGGTACTATTAAGGAACTCAAGGGCGGTCCTATATACAGACCTTGGTAGTATTACGGTTCGCCACAAAAAAAAATAATCATAACCTCTAAAGATTTGTATTATTTTACTAGCACATTAAACACTATGAAATGTGTTTCCTTAAGTAATATTTTACAAAATTGTAACTTACCTTCACGATTAAGAATATCCTTAGCCAGTAAGCTCAAAAATAATACCAGTAAAATACAAGATGCAATAATTTATTAGCATCACGGCTATGATGCGTGTTCGACGTCAATACAAAATGGAGTGCTAGTGGCACTACCGTCGCATATTGTGGTGTTGCCAGAAAAATTAAATGAAGTTAATTGACTGAGATATAGCATCGGTTTAATTTAAGTGCCGGTCCAATATTGGTTACTCTCCTCTATATTTTTTTATCTTGATAAAATAATTACATTAATAAATTAGATTAATAATTTAGATTATATTTAAAATACTAAGTCTGCTAATACATGGAAAACTAATTAGGTTTTAATATAAAAGTATATGTACAGAGATACAAAATTATGTAAAGAAACAAAAAGAAAAATGGTTGAATCCATTTAAATCTTTTAATGTAAAAGAGCTAGCTGAGGAAGATTATTAGAATCCTAACGCACTGGCACTTAAGCAAAGGCCGCACAGGCAAAGAGAACGAAGATAAATTTATTTATTATGTTAGTATGCAAATCCAACAAGATTTAAAAAAGGGCACAGATAGAAAACAGTACATTCTATTTAAAAGTTACAATTAAAATTTATATTGTTTTTACAGCTTATATACAAAATAAAGAAAGATTTGATATAAATTATTTACAAACCAATAACAGATATTTCACTTACTTAAAAAAAAAACGGAAAATTTAAATGCAAAACTACTATTGAATCTTAAATGATCGTAAATTAAAGCCAGTCGCACTGTAGAGGCACATGTATGTGATTATAAACGTGGCTGGTTGTAAGTTCGATCTCCACTCTAGGAAATTAAATATTTATGTTTTAATTTTATTCGCTCTGATGACGAGCGCAAGCGCGCGGTGTTGAGTTTCGCCACTCAACATGCATTGCTTCCAGAATTCAGCGAAAAGAGGAGAACGGGGAGTGTCATAACACTAGGTCCTTTATGCCTACCCTGCTGTATGCGGAATAGAGCGTGAAGTTGACTTGCTTTTTAACTGACAAATAAATGACCACATTTTAACAAGTCATAGTTAAAATAATAATTTTACTAGTTTGTTATCGACCATATCGATATAGATATTAAGAATATTATTGTAAAAAATAATTTAACAACTATCCTCAAATAAATCTAATACTAAATGGTAAAATATATTAGTCTTAAAAAACTAAACGAAACGTAATTTCCAGTAAACAGCCTATCAAGGAAGTTATGAATGCATATAATTACAAGACAAAATAAGTTAAAACACAATATAGATCAGAAAAGAAAGCGTGTCGAGCAAACTGAAATACGGGGCCACTTAAAGTCGCACTTGGAGGGGGTGTGGTGATGATCACAAAGTCAGAAGCTCCCCCGGCTCGGGCCTAAGCCGACGCGCCGAAAAGCGTCGCGTTATTTCTTCCTAAACTTAGTGACGTGCGTGCTTCGAAATAAGTGGTGATTTAAAAAGAAAAAAATATGGTGATTTATATCGTTGGTTTATAATATATATATATATATATATATATATATATAGGAGTACAACGTAGTGTCCTATACGTTCATTTTATATTAGAAACTTGAAATATTGTATAAATGATGTCGGTTGTAATGTGTACGGTTCATGAGGAATGCAAATTCTAAAAAATATATGGTGATGTCTTTGATTTTATTGGATTATTACAGCGCTAACTTCAGAAATTCAAGTAAAGTTTTTAACTAATTTTATTCTATTCAACTTAACGTTTATTCTGGAAGAAATGAAGGTATTTATTTTTATTGCCAAATTGGTCCTATGCGTTACTAACAAAAAATAAACGTACTTTAGTATTACGTTGAAATTCTTATGTACTTTTGTGCTGATGTTTATATATTGCTATGCGTTATTAAAATTGTTAGATGAAATTCTTCGAAATCACTGTGATTGTAAAAAATATTAATATGGATATTGTATTGGGGCTTCCGTATTAATTAATTTTATATAAAATATTGTTATTTTGGGAAAACTAATTGTCCATATTATCGTGCAGTAATTTTGTACAATTTTTTATCATCTTTGGCGTATTCCATAAAAAATCATAATCGATTATTTTACGTAGATATATATATATATATATATCTATCGTAAAATAATTCTTTCATGACCTTTAGTCACAAAAAATAAATTTTAAAGAAAATAAATAGAAATTTTAGCGAGTGATGTTTTGACAATATACGTTGTTGGTAATTCGACGTATTCCCGTAAAATGAATGATGTTTCAGAAAAAAAAAGAAATTAAATATATCAGGTGCGTTACATTTCTGCATAAGATAGTTTAAGACCATACCTTTCTGATGAAGGGGATGAAAACATCGAAGTGTATAATCTTGTAATATATGTTTGATTAGAAAATAATTTCTGATAAATTTAGGCGCAGCATTGAATTCCACCATTCAATATTTCTTAAAGTGGAAAACAAAATAACTTAACACTACGTTCTTTCTGCCTACACTACAATATGGGATAAAAACGGGAAGCTCAAAATAAAAAAAAAGTTCATATAGAAAAGTTGCATTTTACTCAAAAGAAAATAGCTCGCATTTGCGTATTACCTGATCTATTGAGTCTTAAGCCACCCTCGAGTAATTCTACAAGTTAGTAAGCGTTTTCAATAGGTTTCCATAGTTGTTTCTTTTACATTAAATTATTTTACTACAATAAGCTAATTAAAAAAATATAAAATAAATAGTAAAAAAAACGACAAACGCCGTTAAAATTAGGCCCTAAGATTGGATAGGTAATTAGTGAGATTGAGACCTAGTAACATAATATCACTTATACCTATTAACGTAATTGCTTCACATGGAAAAAGAGAAACAGAGAGCTTTAATAAATAGATTTTCCAATAAATAGTAGATGTTTATTTATTCATATTTTCATTTCTTCGCTCTGGTAGTAAGCGAAAGCGCGACGTTGAGTTACGCGACTCAACGTAATGACTCGAAAATCCGAGTTCGAAACAAAACTAAACTATTTTACTATAATAGTCCATCTTTGTATTCCTAAACGAATGTCAGTAAATACTTACATAATTGCCACAGTTCTGTCTCTGGCAGAAAGAATTGACGGTGCAATTAATGGAAATTACCTCAGTTGGAGTCACTCTGATAGTTTTCCAATTTAGGTATATAGAGACCTACTGTTGGCCTATTTTTCTGTAATACACGACTAAGTGTGACTGTAGAAGCGATTGGTTATGGGTTCAATTCACCCGAGAAAAGAACATATTTATTAAAATTTATATTTTAATTTCGTTATGTAGTCGATGCAGAGGCGGCGTTGAGTTCCGCCACTCAACACGCAATGCCTTCAAAATTTGGCGGAAAGTTAGGAACCCTTCCCTGTTGTGTGTGGAATATAGTGTGAAGTTTCTAGTTTGTTTTTAAAATAAATAAGCCAAGTCGGGCTCACCCACCGAGTGTGCCGTACAAAATTAGAAGTCTCGAGCTTTTTCTGAAATTCAGCTTTTAACTTAGCCAGATTCTTTTCATCTGATACTTCACTTGAACTAGCTGCTTTAATATTAAATTTTGAAAGTACGTGTTCAACATTAGCATAATTTATTTATTTGTATATAGTTATGAAGTATGTTTATAGGGAAATTTATAGATTAATAGATTAATAAGTTGTCGAGAAACCCACACAGTTCGCAGTATTTTTTTCTTTAATCAAAAGTTTATGGACGTAGAATTCTTTTTTTTATCGCTCCATGAAACGTATAATAAATCAAGCATTTAAAACAAATACCAAATATAAAAATAAAAAATTCTTTAAATTGCATAAAACAGAGTATCTGAAAATACACTTCCCACATTTAAGTTAACCTTTGGCTTAAAATTGTTCAATCATTCATAAAAGCTGTAATAAAAAATTATGTACAAAAAATTAAGTAACTCAATCGAAATCCATATCTGAATCAAACTGGAAACGGAACACAAAAATAGATCGCCATTGAAATGCGACACAACCAGCCGAAATGGTAAAAGGTGCTTTATATTCTACGTGAACTTTAAACTTATACCTTCAATAATGATCACCTGAAAATAAATTTTCTGTTTCGATTTACAAAATATTTATAAATATCTAGTTATGAAGTATGTTGAGGCCAGTCGTGGCGCAGTGGTACCAAGTGTGACTGTAAAACCGACTGGTTGTGGGTTCGACCCCCCTCGAGGAGATGAAATATTTACTTAAATTTATATTTTCATTTCTTCGCTCTGGTGTCGAGGCAAAGCGCGGCGTTGAGTTCTGCCACTCAACACGCAAGGCCTCCAAAATTCGGCAGAAAGTGGGGAACGGAGTGTCCTTAACACTAAGTTCCCTCTGCCTACCCTGCTGTGTGCGGGATATAGCGTGAAGCTAATTTAATTTTAACTTTTATTTATTTATAAATATCTATAAATGAATGAAATACAAAGAGAATTGAGACTAAGTTCACTTCGCTTGCCTTGATAATTTGGATAAAATGTAAAACAAAAAGTAAATCAGATTCCCGCTGTATCCCGCGCACTGCAGGTTAGGAAAAAGGAACATAGTCCGCTTTGCCTCCACAACAGAAAAAGAAATGGAAATATAAATTTAAACGTATATTCCATTTTCTCGATTATGGATCGAAACCCACAACCGATTGCGGTTACAGGCACTGTCTCTGACTGTCCTCGTAATAGAAAGTATATAGCTAAAGAAAATTAAAATATTTTATTTGTATGTTTTCGTGAATTGTGTTAATATAGAAATTATTTTTCCTACATTATGTGATAATAAGGCCAGTCGTAGCGCAGGGGCTCAAAGTGTGACTGTAAAATCAACTGGTTGTGGTTTCGATCCCCACATTTATTTACATTTTTATTTTTTTCTTTCCTCGCTCTGGCGTCGAGGCAAAGCGTGGCGTTGAGTACCGCTACTCAACACGCAATGCCTCCAGAACTCGGCCGAAAGTAGGGAATTGAGTGTCTCAACACTAGATTCCCTCTGCCTATCCTGCTGTGTGCGGGATACAGCGTGAAGCTGATTTACTTAGATTTTTTTAAGTGATAATAAATAACTTAACAGACTTATAGACTGACGATACTGACATTTGTATGTGCCTAGATCTTAACAATTTAATATTAAACATTATAATTTCCCATCTATTTATTTGTATTTAAATGTATGTATGTAAATGCTAAAAGTACAATTCATACTGTATACAAAATGTAACAACCAACAGCCTCTACAGGTGGCCACACCTGTTGATTCTACACTGTCAAACTCCGATATAAAACATATAGATAGATTGCTTTCCGTATTGTAACAGTATGTACCACGGATATAAGTTAAAAATAAATAAATAAATAAAATAAAATATGCATGGCAATACACATAAATAACGTACTTAATTATGAATAATACAATCTATATATTTTTGATACCATAATAGTCGAGACGAGTTCGTGTATTGTCGTCCCGAATGTCGCGACCGTCGTTCCGTATATATAGGTGGTGGTGATGCTGGAAGGCAGCGGTCGAGTCGAACTCTAAAGTACTACGGTACTAATAAATATGATGCACATAAAGACTCGTACCAAATGTATAATGAATATAATATGATAATTCAAAGTCTATGATGGCACGATCTTTTAGGATCGAATTTCTTATAAAAGAAATATATGTGTAGGAGCGACACATATTATGGATTAAAGTTATCTTTAACCAATGTTATAATATTGAATGTTGCTTGACGTCGCGGAAGCTGACGTGATGGGCTTATGCGAACTGTTGTAGCGACATTGACTATGTCGTGGCCGATGCCGTCTCGCAGTACGCTCGCGGTACGTAAGCTTTGCTTGTATGGCGTTAGCCATTGATATATTGAATACCACTTCTACGACTTGGTATACGACTAGTAGGTGTGTGGTGCTATTTTATGTCCCAGCTCCGGTGTATGTAGTAGTAACCGCCTGTCTCGTACGGGTGTGTGGTGCTATTTTATGTCCTGGAACTCTGGTGTATGTAGTAGTGTCCGCCTACGGTTCGAGACACGACTGTGGGGTGTGTGCCGTGCGTTTATTTAACATATCGGCCGCCTTGCGGCAGTGCGTTCGTTCCAACGACTTATATTGATCTCACAAATCAATCAACATCACGAATCACAATTCTAATATAATAATCTTAATATAAACAAGCGTAACAAGTACCTTCAGACTGATCACACACAAACGTCCCGGAGAGTTCAATAAGACTGTTGCAGCCGCAGTCAGGTAGGAATTCACGGTGTAGGGCGGGGAGGTGCCCGTACTCTTTCTTCCTTTTATTATGACTAGTTCGCAGTTATAGTGGAGAGGAAGATAGGACGCGCTCTTGGCTTTTCTTCGGACGAGCTTCGAGTTATGACAATATCATATTGTCGAGTTTCCAGTTATGTAAATAACTGACACAAGAACAACTTCTGATGGCAAATATATTATTAAAGCGATACCTTCTAATGGCATAACATAAAATTCTTAATACTGTTACCTCTGAATCTCTAAAAGATTTTGGGTTCTTCACGATCACAACTATAGACGATTCTAACCACTAGACACACCACGAGCCAAAGTATTATTTATTAAATAATATTCTCAAAGGAGTTTGAGATATCAGTTACAATTTGGTGCCGTGACCAGGATGGTCAAACGGCTTTGTAATAAAATACATATATATACAAATAGGCATACGCCTACAATTTGTTGTCCGTGAAATGGAGTGAGATAGAGGACGTTCAGTGTAAGGAATGTTCATGTTTGGGGATTGTCAAAACAAAGCATAGTGAGGTTGGGGGGTTGCCCAGTCTGGGGGTTGGTAATAAATAAATAAATATATAAATAAGTGAATGTAAATTCTATTTCGATGAACTCCATAGAATTTAGGGGGTTGAATGTAACAGTATGTACCACGGATATAAGTTAAAAATAAATAAATAAATAAAATAAAATATGCATGGCAATACACATAAATAACGTACTTAATTATGAATAATACAATCTATATATTTTTGATACCATAATAGTCGAGACGAGTTCGTGTATTGTCGTCCCGAATGTCGCGACCGTCGTTCCGTATATATAGGTGGTGGTGATGCTGGAAGGCAGCGGTCGAGTCGAACTCTAAAGTACTACGGTACTAATAAATATGATGCACATAAAGACTCGTACCAAATGTATAATGAATATAATATGATAATTCAAAGTCTATGATGGCACGATCTTTTAGGATCGAATTTCTTATAAAAGAAATATATGTGTAGGAGCGACACATATTATGGATTAAAGTTATCTTTAACCAATGTTATAATATTGAATGTTGCTTGACGTCGCGGAAGCTGACGTGATGGGCTTATGCGAACTGTTGTAGCGACATTGACTATGTCGTGGCCGATGCCGTCTCGCAGTACGCTCGCGGTACGTAAGCTTTGCTTGTATGGCGTTAGCCATTGATATATTGAATACCACTTCTACGACTTGGTATACGACTAGTAGGTGTGTGGTGCTATTTTATGTCCCAGCTCCGGTGTATGTAGTAGTAACCGCCTGTCTCGTACGGGTGTGTGGTGCTATTTTATGTCCTGGAACTCTGGTGTATGTAGTAGTGTCCGCCTACGGTTCGAGACACGACTGTGGGGTGTGTGCCGTGCGTTTATTTAACATATCGGCCGCCTTGCGGCAGTGCGTTCGTTCCAACGACTTATATTGATCTCACAAATCAATCAACATCACGAATCACAATTCTAATATAATAATCTTAATATAAACAAGCGTAACAAGTACCTTCAGACTGATCACACACAAACGTCCCGGAGAGTTCAATAAGACTGTTGCAGCCGCAGTCAGGTAGGAATTCACGGTGTAGGGCGGGGAGGTGCCCGTACTCTTTCTTCCTTTTATTATGACTAGTTCGCAGTTATAGTGGAGAGGAAGATAGGACGCGCTCTTGGCTTTTCTTCGGACGAGCTTCGAGTTATGACAATATCATATTGTCGAGTTTCCAGTTATGTAAATAACTGACACAAGAACAACTTCTGATGGCAAATATATTATTAAAGCGATACCTTCTAATGGCATAACATAAAATTCTTAATACTGTTACCTCTGAATCTCTAAAAGATTTTGGGTTCTTCACGATCACAACTATAGACGATTCTAACCACTAGACACACCACGAGCCAAAGTATTATTTATTAAATAATATTCTCAAAGGAGTTTGAGATATCAGTTACAGTATGAAAATATTATTGTATGTACTTGCTCAAAGATACCGTATTTTCTTATTGTTAACTATTGCAGTGAAATAAAACAAAAAGTATTAATAAAAAACTAAAATTACAAAACCCAATTGTTTATTAGGATTAATCATAGTGAGCCATTTCAATTTTAGAGGGTAGGGAAGATTTAATTGTTTAAGGGATGATTCCGTATTTTTATATACACATGTGTATGTGTACATACAACCGATTTTTTTCCATCGAATTCCTGTTATTATCTATATAAAAGATCTTTTGCAAGGCAGCAATTAATTTATGTTCTACTAGATACGACAAGTTTGATATGAAATGACATATACCGTTTTATGTCATCCTCGATTATTGTAATATTTAAATATATTACGTCCTTATCTTGTTCAGTGACTTATAATAAAAATATATGTTTATTTATATTATAATATAAACATATTATATACATAAATATTTGCATATATTTTATATATAAATAAAATATTCGCGGCGTTGAGATCCGGTCCGCAATGCCTCCAGAGTTCGATGGAAAATGGTGAACAGAGTGCATTAACACTAATTTCTCTCTACCTACCTATGTGTGGGATACATCGTAAAGAAGATTTTTTATATATATAAATAATTATATAATATTGGAATATAAGCAAAATATGCAACACATCTCTTTCTTCATAAATTTTGTCTTACACGTTAATATTATACCGGCGCTATCGAATTGTCGTAATCATATTTATTAATTATAGATAAACTTATAAGAAATATTTTTATATTTTTTTTTCTTATGTTATAAAAAAAATAAATAAATCAGCTTCACGCTGTATCCCGCACACAGTAGGGTAGGCACAGAAACCTGGTGTAAGACACTCCGCTTTTACCCTCCTTACGTTATGTAATTAAATTTTCGAGAAAGGCAAAACTGTTGATATTTTTTTTTTCAGTGGTTCTCGTGTATTATAACAAACGTAACTGTAGATGTTACTTGTATTATTGTAGTGGGGATTGATCGCAACTCGAGGAAATGAAACATTTAATATTTATCTATATACACAATGCCTCCAGGATTCAGCGGTAAATGAGAAACGAGTGTTTAAGCACTAGCTTTCCTTTGCCATCTTTGAGAGATGAGAGAAGAGAACTTACAACCTATAATTCTAGTTCATTTTATATAAAATGTGTACCTACGGCTGCAAAATTTAATTTACAGTACGATTACGATTGAACACTTTGAAAATGACAAAATACGGTACCTTTCCTATTCTTTCTTAACTTTAACTTTTGATTACACTTTAAATATATTAGGAGATTTTAAATGATTAGGGGATGTTAATTTTTTTTTAACATCTAATCAATTAAAATCCCCTAATATATTGTATAGTATATCCCCTAATATATGTTATGTAGTAAGTTGAAGCTAGAATAAATTTAATTTTGACATTCTCTACATAGAATTGGATTCGAGAAACATGAGCTTTGAATAGCTTTTACCTGCTGTGAATTTTGCTTTCAGTATGAAATAAATTGCGGGAATTTCCGGAATTTAAAAACAATTTACAACCGCTCATGCGGTGCAATCTTTCACAGCATTTTACATTTAACACTCAGTCCCGTTTTGCCAATAACTGAACTTTGTTATAGATGTATTTTGAAAGTTACTGCAATATCGAATCAAAAAGCCAATATATTACGCCAATTTTAGTTGTTTTCTTGAATTGACAACATTTATTTTATTATATCTAATCAAATATATTTTGTACTCATTAATATTATTAAAACTTGACGTTTAAAAAAATGACTTGGCCACCTAAGTACTTTGAAAGTAGTAAAAAAATATTTTTGTAAATATTTATTTTATAAATTGCAGAATTGTATAAATTTAAACTTATACGAATTTTACAATTCAGGTGAAATAATTTAATTATTGATCTGAAATAAGATATTCGATACGAGATCTGTATAATTGAAATTTTCGAGTGCACACGACCACATAATAAACACATTTCGAGGTAGTAGCTTCGAACTAGCTCGTAAATTGAATTGTTGGTCAATTCCTATTGTCGGGACAATATTATAAAGGTTATGTTACATTGATATTTTCTTTCATTAATCCTTCGAATGAAGATTGAAGTCACATCCATCCCCGTTAAGTTAGACACTGTTCCACGATGCCACGATGGCCTGATTTTCAATGAAATGAATTTTTTTGTGATGACTCATAAACTGATGTTCCAAATCTTCTGGTGACATTATGACATTTGCTTACTTTTTGCAGTTTAGTGGGTGCACTGCGGTCCTAATCTAATTTTTGAGGCCAGTCATGGCGCAACGGTACAAACTTGTGACCGTAAACGGAACAGGTTGTGGGTTCGATTTCCAATCATAAAAACGAAATACTTAATACTTTCAGGAAAAATGTGGCGTTGAGCTCTGCCAGTCAACAATACCTCCAGAATTCGGCTGAATAGAGCAAAAATCTCTAGTGTCATAACATTACGTTATGACACTTCCTTAATTTAATTCCTACTTAATTGTCTATGTAAATATTTGACCTAAGTATTCTATTTCCAAATCCCAATTGTTGTTATTTTGACAGTTGAGATAAACCGGTAGAGTTATCGACTCGTCGTCGGTTTTATCAGCCACGGTTGAAATGAATGATATCAACACTCAATACAATTATCTCATCTGTTTGTACTACTCTTTTACTATCATATTTTTATTGGATTTTTGTAAGCCCGTATGAAATTTAAGGCCAAAATAGTTTGTACTAAAAATAAAAAAACGCAGAGACAATCTAGTGTTAAGACACTCCGTCCGCTATTTCCAATATTTCGAGATAAGAAATTATTATAAATAATCCTTTCCCTCAAGTGGGGCTTGACCCTATAATGGTCGAGTTACAATCACACACCTGTGCCCCTGCGCCTACACGTCCTAATTTCATACTAGTTACATTATTATGAAAACTGTGTTCTTGAAAGTTCAAATCAACAATTCCATGTAAATCCATGGAAATTTAAAAATAAATAATATATATGATATACCCAAAACTCAAAACTCTAACTTTATTTATTTTTTAGGTTCAAGATGTATTGTTACTGATTCCCCGAACACCTTTAAAAGTATTTTTAATGAATATATAATATAATATAATTAAATACTTTAGCTCTAGATGTGTCTATTGGTTAGAAACTTTTATCGTTAGGATCGAGAATAATTCAAAATCTTTTAGAGATTCAGAGGTAACAATATTAAGAGGTAACAACACATGAGTTTTATATTTTCAGAAGTAACAACATATGAGTTTTATATAATACTATTAGAAGTTTATGTAAATTGACAATATTAGTTAGTCATAACTCGAAGGTCTTCCGAAGAAAAGCCTATGTCCTATCTTCCTCTCAACTATAACTGCGTGCTAGTTATAATAAAAAGAAGAGAGACCAAGGACACCACCCGCCCTTACACTGTAAATTCCTACCAGACAGCGGCTGCAAATCTTTATTAAGCAATCCCGGACAGTTGTGTGTGATATTTCTAAAGGTATTTGCTATGCTAAAACGCACGGCACACACCCACAGACGCGTCTCGAGTATTTTCTACGTTCAAACAAAGTATAAGAACCGTAGGCGGACACTACTACATACACCAGAGTTTCAGGACATAAAATAGCATCACACACCTACCAATCATATACCAAGTCATAGAACCACACACACACATACAATGTGTCGATGACTGACGCTATACAAGCGGGCGCACTGCGAGACGCCACCAGTCACGATATACTTAATTAATGGCACGATAACAGTTCGCATAAGCCCATCACGTCAGCATCTGCGACGACAAGAAAAATTGAATATTGTAATATTATATTGGTCAAAGTTCACTTTGATCCACAATATGTGTCGCCTTTACACATTATAAAAAAAATCTGTATTAAAAGATCTTGCCATTATAGGCAAGATCTTTTAAGATAGAATTTGTTGCTTCGAATTATATTATATTTATTATACATTTGATACGAGTCTTTCAGTGCAATATTTATTAGTACTTAAGAGTTTAACAACCATCATCAACCTCGTATATAAAATAACGATTGCGACACTCGGGACGCCTATACATGAACTACTCTAGATTAATATGATCTGAAATATATGTAAATTGTATCAACAAATTAATACATAATTATTGTTCTATGAATTTGCCATTCATATTATTATTATTATTATTTTGTTTAATTCAATTCCTTAATCTTACCCAAGATACATACTATTACATTACCCCGCAAACAGTAGGCGGATGGAACATAAAGTTAAGACACTCTGTTTGAATGTCAACCATTCAAAGCGCAAATTAACGCCACGTTTTACAGCCAGAGCGAAGAAATGATAATATTTAAATATAATATCTTTAAGCAGGTATTGAACCCACAACCAGTCGCGTTTAGAGTCACACGCTTTTTTTTGCCCCTGCGATTTTAATTAAAGTCTTATTGCAGTGCGAATAAAATTAAATAATTCGAAACATTCACGAACTATCTAAATGATACTGAGCTTGTAATTATATTACGTTAGTAGTTCTCGACCCTGTAGCTTTTGAACAAAACAAGGTTTGTCAGTTTGTATATAAATGAAAATTGCAAAAGTTTTGAACTGCAAGTTAGTTGGATGCAAGTGCACACGTGTTTTACATGTTGCTATTATGCATTGTATATGCTAGTACATATTATAACTATGCTATTTCCTCATTTGTATTTTATTATCATATTTTTATTAAGTTACGCTCATTTACAATTTTTTATAGGATTCAAAATATTTTTTAATTAATAAAATTTATTTAAACAAAATTTTATAAAAAAATAATGAAATAAAAAGAATAATTTAATAAAATAGATTAAAAAAATGAATATTTATTCTTTCTTAAGTTTTCAAAACAAATGATAAACGCAGCAGGATACGTAGAGGGAAGACACTCCGTTTCTCATTTTCCACCAAATTCTGAAGCCTAACGTATTGAGTGACGGTGACACTAGAGGAAAGAAATAAAAAAAATAATAATATTTCATTTTCTCGAGTAGTAATCGATCCCACGACCTGTGACACGTTACAGTGACACTTTCTGTCCCTGCGTCACAACTACCCTCAATCATGCTTTTGAGAGAGGATTATGGAAACCGTATGATATAAATTTATTGTTCACGTTGTTCTCATTATCTGATTAATCATTATGATGAAAGAGATTTAAAATTTAATTTAGAAATAATAAAATCGTTGTTAACGTATCTTTTAAAATGAAGGACTCATAAATTACAAATTTTGTATATTTAATACAAAAAACATGAAGCTGAAAATATTGGATAAAAGATTTGTATATTAATAATAGTTACACTTTTACAAATCGTAATATATCTAGTTACAATTGATTTGAATATGTGATGGAAAATGGGTTTACGTTTTCAAATAAATATTTTAACAAATCAAATACAATGGGATCACATTGTATTGAAAATATAAATGTCAGTAAGAAGCAGCGTTGCCAAAATTTTTCTAGGGGAGAAGCGAGATCTTTGGAATTGTTAGTAACTTATAAAAAAAAATTAAGTCATTGAAAAAGAATTCTAAAGTGCGTGAAGTGATTCACGAAAAGCGGGACCGTGTTTGTCCGGGACATTTAAAATTTTGGGCTAAAAATCGGGACATTCGACAACGCTTGGTAATAGTACTAAATACACCATACATAATACTAAATACATACAAATTTTACCAATTTCAACTCGGCTCCTAGAATATCAGCTAAAGTTACTTACAATTATGCCAATTTCACAAACCAACATCCACGTCAGGTATTAACGCAGCTCAAAATAGACCAAATATCCCGTTTAATACTGCACTAACTATAATGAAATGTGATGAATACTATGGATAATATAATGAATTCGATTTACAAAATAAAAAAAATATTTTTTTATATAATGCAACTAGAATTTTTATTTAAACTTACAAACTTTATTAACATTACTGCTGTTTATTAACAAAATATATTATGATATCATTATTTATTTTTAGATAAGATTAAATAACTATAAATTAAAAACTCCCGTGACAATCAAAGTTAAATAGAAAAGATTGGTACATCGTTTTGGTAAAGTGCTTGTTGTTCTTTAGATTCTAATCCAATTTTCATCTTCATACATTAAGGACGGTACGGTGCCACATACAAACACATACAGACAATCACTTGTCTGTGTGTGTTTGTATGGTTTGTAAGGTTGTCTGTATGTGTTTGTAAGGTTTCTCAACCTTTAACGTCCCATAGCATCGTCGTAAGTAAAAAATACATGTGTACTACAGTAAAATGACCTAAAACGTTCTGAAATTTAGTATCAATCAACTCAGATAAATTTTCGTATCTCTATTTTCATATTATTAAATGCAAAGAGGAAAAAAACATTGAATTAAATTAAATTTTCATTGAGTTTTGAACCGAAAGCAAAACTATGATTTAATCTAACTATATTTTAAACTAATATATAATTTAATAAAATTAAAATATGCTCTCGCGAACAAAACACTAAATTGTCTGTCCTGCTAGTTATGAACTGCTAACTACTAAACGCATATAATATTTATGTGAAGAAAAATCTTTAGTAACTTTCTTACGAAAATTTTGCGGATATCTGAGGAGTAGATAATGTGAATATATTTTAAAATGATTTAGTCGTCAACAGGAACTCTATTCATAAGGTACAATATCCTCTACAGCAATATGAAGCAAGAATCTAGTATTTGGACCCTACATTGTTCACTTTTCTTCGTTTCTACAACTGCGGAGCTCAATGTCGTACTTTGTTTTACACCGGAGAAATAAAAATAATCCAAAATCTAAATCTTTATACGTAATCATTCTTCTGAGTGGGAAACGAACCCATAACGATTAAGTGTACATCACAGACACTGTGCGACTATACCTCAATAGCAGATTTAATAATAACTGTTAATAATAATAATATTTTCATCGAAAAATTCGTCAAAATGACTTTGTAATTTGGTACCAATTAGTAAGTTTATTCTGAAATCACGAGCGTAGGTTTTTGTTACAATCGATCTGGATGCACAAATATATTAAACATTTTACTTTTGAACGTACAAAACGGAATGTTTTAAATTATTATTTCATTATTGAAGTACTCATATTCTATATTTAATCAAAGATAAATAAATATATGGTCATAGTAATTTTATATATGCTTTCATAAGATCTAGATGTTGGAAAGATACCATAATTAAAACATCGTTTTCTAATCAATGTGACATTAAAATATATTTGAAAATTTGTTAATTTGTTAAACTGTGTACCCTCTGGGATCACTAACTAATTTTAAAAATTAACTTATAAATATTACAATTATTTTCATTTCTTACATAATTAGTTTTAACGGATTTCAATTATATATTTGATGATGTTTTTTTTAACCTTACACAGAACTTCTTCACAAACTGTTTATAGTAGATCTAAACCATATTAACTTGTGAGCCGACGAGCTGTGTTCGTTTTGTTCATTTTAAAACATACTGCCGTTAATTTTTGCTTTAGCGATATTATATAAATAAAATAATTTAATACAAGGTAAGGTCAGTAGATTCGTAAATTACTATCTTCTTTATTCTGACCATCTGTAGGTGTTGTAGCACGATCACGTTTGTTCGAAGTAAATCACAAGACGGTATTTTGCACCTGGTTCACATTTGTTGTTCTATCTCGTACCTATTCGTGTAACATTTATTTTTTATTATGAAAATTTATTTTGATACATATTTTATTTATTTTAACCGGTATACATATATCGCTTTTGAAATATAAACTTTCCATCGCTTACTAATTGAACGGGCATAGAAAAACAAAAATAAAGATTTTTTTAAGATATTATACCCGATCGATTGTGAAGAGAAAAAAATATTTAATCTTAAACAAAGTTACGTACAGTAAATATAGTTCAAATTGACTGTTCAGTCGTTTTTAATCAGTTTTGATATAAAATCAATTTCCGATTCACTCCAGGTCATTCTTATAGCCTTGCTACTGCAATTATAGTCGGTCGTCAAGATCGCTTAAGGCGAACTGGCTTTCAATTTCCTTCGGGAGCTTGTCTCGAAATATGATAAGAACGTAACGATTAGGTAATCGTTACGCACAAAAAATGTTGATCATCCTGATAAAAATATTGTTTATACATTAGTGAACCATATTTTAATATTTGTTATTATTTCATATATTGTAAGTTATTTCCAGTATTTACTTTAATGATATTTTCGTAATTCTATCAACGCTTTAATGAACATTTTACGTGAATACAAAATAGTACATTATAAAGTGATATATAAATTAAAGCTCTATTGTGATGTAAAATTTGAAATTGTTATAAAATAATTTCATGAATTCTGTAATTAAGAGCTGCCTTTGTTTATAATGCAAAATTTGTTCAGAAATCAATTTCTTTTGAGGACATCCATCCATTTTTTTTCATTGAGGCCGGTCGTGGCGTTGGTTGTGGATTCGATCCCACTCGAGGAAGTGAAACATTTATTTTCATTTCTTCGCTCTGGTGTCGAGGCAAAGCGCGGCGTTGAGTTCCGCCACTTAGCAAGCAATGCCTCCAGAATTCGGCGGGCAGTGGGGACCGGTGTGTCTTAATACTAGGTTTCCTCTGTCTACCCAGCAGTGTGCGGGATACAGCGTGAAATCCATTTCTTTTAAATTACACAATATATTTGGTTTCGTATTTAATTTTGCGAATCTTGTGCAAGATGTCTATTAGAATAATATAATTTATTACTAGTTAATATTCCTTTAATAAATTAGGGAGTAAGTATAGAAAAAAAAATAGAATAAAAGCATGTTCTCAAAGGCTTAATAAAATAAAGTTTTAATGAAAAAATGCAAAATAAATATGATGAGCCTAAGAACTCAAAGCAAATAATATAATAATTCATTTCCCCGTGTGGGAGTCGTACCCACAACCGTCGCGTTAACAGACCTTCGTGACCTGTAAACTCGACGGTTGTGGTTTTTATTTCCACTCGTGGAAATGAAATATTTAATATTTTCATCTTAATCATTCTTCGTTAAAATATACATAGACCTAGACATATTCTTCAGCTTTTAAGTACCTTTTGAAGGAATACCAACTGCTTTGAAGTTAGAACTTAGTTTCACTCAAACTTGTTTGCTGGAAATATTCCTCGTCATAACTGATTTTCTTCATTACGCTTACTTAAAAGCAGATGCTAGTTTTCGACGTACCGCTTGTCTTGCAACAACTTTAATTGAGATAATAATAAATATCCAAAGTTGTGTTAGTTTGTAGTAAGAACAGAACTGATGTTCTTGTATCTAGGCTAATATTTATTTATTAAAGTATACACAACATTTGCTGTTGAAAGAGGACAGTTAAACACCAGACCCATGTATAGAACTATGGTTCTTATATGTACGTACATATCCAACTACGTAGCGATGGAAAACTTATGAAAAATAAAAAAAAAGTATCATCAATTTTTTTTTATTACGTTTTCTAAAAAAAATAATTTCTCGTACCTAAGTGTGGAATAACATTTTAAAAAACGTAAAAAAAATAACTTCAACACAATTATAGCATTCCATACCAAACACACACACCTAACAACGGAAACATGAATTATTATAAATGATGAAAAGAGGAAAATACCGACTGTCGTAATAGCAGTTTAACTATACATACATACATATGTATACTTTAATAGGATTTGACAAATGATAGACCCCCCAAACTGCCACTCCCGTAATGCAGCACTAAAACAGTGTTAACGCGATAATCAATACTCAGCCTCCTCGACCAATTTGTTACGAATACTAATAAATTGAGGCCAGTCGTGGCACGGGCACAAAGTGTGTTTAAAAACGACAAGTTGCGGGTTCGATTCCCACTCGAGGAAATTAATTTGTTTAATATTTTATTTTTTTCACTCTGGCAAAGCGCGGAGTTCTGCTATGTTAATGTAATGTTTTAAGTAGTCATTGGTGTGGAGAAGAAAAAAGATAATAGGTGCATAAAGATAAAAAATTTACTCATGTTCGACTAAGTTTATATACAAATCCTTTAAGCGAAACAGCACGCTGTATTCCGCACACAGCAGGGTAGGCAGAGGGAACCTAGTGCACTTTCTGCCGAATTCTGGACGCATTGCGTGTTGAGTAGCAGAACTCAACGCCACGATTTGCCTTGACACCAGAGGGAAGAAATGGAAATATAAATTTAAGTAAATATTTCATCTCCTCGAGTGGGAATCGAACCCACAACCAGTCGGTTTTACAGTCACACTTCGTGCCGCTGCGCCACGACTGGCCTCAATGTTATTTATATGTTACTTACAAATACAGTAATAGCAATTTTTAATACGAATATTTTTAAATTCAATCAATTTCCTGTTAAATGATGAATTTGTCTCAGGAGAGTCCATCGTTACGATTAGCTTTCACCACAAAACACAATTTATACACAAATCTCGATAGTAAGTACGTTACAAATAAAAATATGTACAAGAGTTCAGCAAACCCTTTATCGATAGATAAAATTCGTTTTTATTTTTATTTGATTAGATTCCTCTTCCAAATGCACTATATCGGCCTTGTGACGGCTATCAATCAAGAGTTAGCGAGATCCTATAAATGCCCACTAGATGTAACGTACGCGCTCAACGAATTATATACAAGGCGATACATATATACAGGGGTTGTGTGCCAGCTGCCATCAGATCCCTATCAGGTACGATATTTTTGACCACCCAGGTAGACCGCACCGCACCGCAGTCAGAAACGCCATTGACCCATTGTATGTCCGGTGGCTCCCAAAGCTCCCAGTTGCTTGTTAGATTGTTGGAGGTTTGAATGTTGTATTAAATATGAGCGCTCTGTTAAGTATCCTTTGTTCCAGCGCTACTTTCGTACATCGAGCTAAGACGATGATTGGGTTAAATTTAGGTGGATTCCCCTTAGGAATTCCAATTTTTTATTGTCATATATGGCGGCTTTCTCTTCTTTGGATGAAATTCTTAGCAAACTTAGTCCTCATGACTTTCTCGCAGGCTGCAAGGTTAACTTTGTGGTATCCCTTAAAATTGATGTATTACCTTGAAACGCGTTTTGTGTTGTTCCTTCTACCTTTCCTTACAAGTTTTTGCAATGGTTTCATTAGTGTTGATGGTAATTCGAACTTTTTGCTTTGTTGTTTAACTAGTTTCAGATTACTTTGGTGCTCCTCCTCTGCGGCTATTTTCCTTTCGAGGTGCTGCGCTCAACTCAGAGATGACGTGCTTGGGCGTTCCATCGCTTTTTTTTCCTTATTCTCAAGAAAGCCAAATCTTGCTGTTGTGTTATAGTTGTAGTTACATGTTTTTTCAAAAACATATCAAAAATAATTAAACGTCATTTTAACACAAATAATCCAGTATAGGCTTTCACGAATTATAATATATAATAATAGTTGGAAACGCCTTTATTAAATTTTCATGGTCCAGTGTGATTTTATTATAAAACATCAGTTATCGACTGAGTTCACTTGAAATGCAGTATCAAAGGCAACGTTTATTTACTGCTTTGGTAATTGACACAACGTCAGAAAATTAATTGACATCACTTTTTCAGCTCCAAGTATCATTTAAATTACACTTGCTAAAAATGTCGCTAACAAACCAAACTACAAAGAGTTTTTCACTTTAACAGAAAAAAATATTTTATGTTTACAGTTTTTTCAAATACGTTTATTGTCTTTATTCCTTCTTTCCTTTAGGATTTTATAGTTCAAAACAAAACGAAACCCTTATAGGATGTCTTTTTTGTCTGTCTCTGTGTATGTGTGTAAGATCATTTACCGCGTGGAAAATAATAAATATTCAAGTCTATCATTTTTTTCATCACGTAAATAAGCTTCTCAGTGGACGCAATCAAATAATACGAGCGTTTATGCTTATATTTTTCTGCTTTTTATATGAAATTAGCCACGCAGTCAAAACCTATAGGTACTATCGGATAACAATTATGAAATTTAGTTGGGTTGGATTTCTTTAATCTCCTAAAACTGGACACTCCTTTTTATTTTTTTAAACTAAGTGGTTATTCAAAAATTGTCTCAAATTTTCACTGCAGTTAGTATTAAAAAATTAAAATTGTCAAAATTTTCATGACATGGTCTACATACATACGCGAACATAAATTTCAAAAAAAAAATTGGTGAAAGTTCTGTCGAGCAACAATTTTGGATCAGATACTTATGTTACTTCAATTAATAACATTTCTTATTGTATGTACATTGTAATGTAGTTGTTATATAAAATTGAGTTTGAATTCTTCTTCTCTCTCTCTCATTCTTCTCTTTTCTGAAATTTTATCTAAATAATTTAATAGTTATACCTAACTTGTAATAATAAGTAGCAGTATACTTACGAGCGGTAAGGTGTAAAGAAATAAATATGAAACCTAAGTTAATAACTTATTTTTGAGAATCTTTTATGTAACTAGCATTTGGGAAGATATATTTCATCTGCTTAAAGACTAATTAGATCTAATTCAGATCTAATTCAAGGGAGCTAACCCTGAAGTCAAGCAAGGGAACCATGCAGAACGAAGGATGATTTGATGAAAATTGCCACTCATCACGCACTGTCTCCAGAATTCGGCAGAACGTGGGGAACGGAGTGTCGTAACACTAGGTTCCCTCTTCCTATCCTGCTGTGTATGGGATACAGCGTGAAGCTAATTTTATTTACATTATTAAAATGGCACACACAGATCGCTGAAACACATGTAATTCAATACACTGGACAAGTTCAGCTGATTAATTTCGTAATATTGCATAGTTGATAGTAGCGCCTGATATGAGCCGAAACTTAATTCAATTTAGAATGTTTGGCATCCATATTTAATGCTAATTGGTTGTAACATTCTACTCGTTATGACAGAAATTCTGTTAAAACACAAAGTATAGACAATTGATAATTAAAAAAATCCGGTACAAAACGCTCTGGAAGGTTAATAATAACCTTTATAGATGACTGTTTACTTTTTAGAACTTTATTTTAAGTGTTGTGTTAATCTTCAAACAGCTGAATATATTTCTATGATGTTTAACGGTTTGGGAGATAGGATACACATACATACAGACACACAAATATACACATTTGCACATGCAAAGGCACGTTAAACTTAAAACTTATAATACTCCTTTGTTTTTTTCGGGGCTAAACAATTGAAATTTCCTAATTTCTTCTATTCAATTTGTTAGAAAACTTGATAAAAAATATTAAGCCAGGTGTAGATAAAAAGAATCATTTGAACGGCAAATATACCACAAAGCGACGTGGCGGTTGTAGGTTCAATCTCCACTCGGGGAAATAACTAATATTTTAATATTTCTCTCTGGCACCAATTCAAAAGCTTGGCTTTAAGTTCCTACACTCAACATGAAAAATTCAGCGGTAAGTGGGTGCGGAGTGGCTTAATTAACTTAAGTTTCCCTCTGTCTACCCTGCTAAACGCAGGATACCGCGTGAAGCTGAACTTTGTACTTTATTATCAAAAATAATAAATGTTATTAAAATGTTGTAAGCCTGTTACATCTAACATTCACCACAAATAAAATTTGCTATTATCGTTATAATGCCTTATATATTTTGACAATAATACAATCATAGATATTACTTTCAAGTACGGGCACATATTTTGTTATTTTATGTTCGTATACATACTTATACAAATTATGATATAGACTTTATAATAACCTTGAATACCTATAATTTTGGACTTTTGATTTGTCACAAATTTATTGTTAATAAAAATTCTATTTAACGAAAATTAGAATTGCTAAAAAATATAATATTTTCATCTGTTATTTATAAATATTTAACAATACAATTTCAAGTTATATAAAATAATTGTTGAGACGGCTATTCTTAATCTATTAATTAATCAGCATCAGGATTGACTTAACACCTACGTAATAATTTTATTTTTGTAATATATAATTAGATGAAAAACATATTTTACTAACGGATATTTTATTTAACTTTGCGAAACGACCTATGAACCTTCCTGAAAATATTCAAGATTTTAAAGCGTACCCATCAATTATAACGAAAATTACATTTCGTAGCATGTGTTAAAAATAGCTTTGATTGAATATTTCCTAAAAAGTATATTTTCATATGCATATATTATATAAAATTTATTCTTCACGTGCAAATTTCATCTAACTATACAAATCAGTCGTGGCGCAGGGACACGGCACATTGTGCGTTCGATTCCCACTGAAGTATGGGAGACGGGGGCACATTCGAACGATTTTTAAACTTTATGTCATATCTAAAAATTCTAAAGGTTTTTATTTCTTTACTATTTCACAATGCTTAGTCCAACTATTGTGCCACAAAATTGTTGCATCATATGTAGAAAAATATATAAGTGAAATGTGCGATATCATCTTTAGTAGCAGTAGTCAAATGTTCAAAGCTGCCCCCCTTCCGGGGTAGCTTTGAACATATATGGAGCAGTTTCGAACTATCATCGAATTTATTGAAATTAAAAAGCTTATCAAAATTTTAAGTAATTTTATTAATAAACTTAACATTAGAGACGATGGGTATCAAATATTAGTAGCATATAATTTTAAAAAAATAATAGTTTAATAATATTAAACGATTGTACTAGTACATAGTGTTAAATAACTTTAATAATATTAATAGACTTTGAGGCCAGTCGTGGCGCAGCGGCAAAAAGTGTCACTGTAAAACCGACTGGTTGTGGGTTCGATCCCCACTCGAGGTGATGAAATATTTACTTAAGCTTATATTTCCATTTCTTCGCTCTGGTGTCGAGGCTAAGCGCGGCGTTGAGTTCTGCCAATCAACATGCAACGCCTCCATAATTCGGCAGAAAGTGGGAAACGGAGTGTCTTAACACTAGGTTCCCTCTATCTACCCTGCTGTGTGCGGGATACAGCGTGAAGCTGATTTATTTATTTATTTTATTTTATAGTACGTGACGTAACCAGCAACTGAAATTGGGGGAAGTAGTCTACGTAAAAAATAAAAACCAGCTTCACGTTTTATCCCGCACACAGCACGGTAGGCAGAGGGAACCTAGTGTTAAGACACTTCGTTTCCCACTTTCTGACGAATTATGGAGGCATTGCGTGTTGAGTGGCAGAACTCAACGCCGCGGTTGGCCTCGACACTATAGCGAAGAAATGGAAATATAAATTTAAGTAAATATTTCATCTCCTCGAGTGGGGATCAAACCCACAACCAGTCGTTTTTACAGTCATACTTCATGCCGCTGCGCCATGACTGGCCTCGAGTCTAGTTTACGTAAGACTTTTGAAAATCTAACGTAGCACTTGTCCTCTTTCTCAGGAAAGAAAAATTATACAAAATACTTTTTGACTATTCACTGATGATGAAACATTCGCTAAAACGAAGTCTCCAATATTTATTAAGTTGTAGTCTAATTCCATTTCGTAGTCTTTCAGCTTATCAGTATCTTCATTCTCTTCACAGTAAATTGTCACTTCCTCTTCTGATTCCAAATTCATTTTTGAGTCAGTTTCTTGTGAAGTAAAGTTCAGTATAGTTTTGTTTTTCTTTCGCGGTGTTTTTTTTACATAAAATAATAATCAAAACTGCCCCCCTTATTTTGTTCAAAGCTGCCTCAGTGGTATTTGAAAAATTAAAAATGATTTTTTTTCAAGTAAAAGTTTTAAAATTGTAGTAATTTCTAGTTTATTGCATGGTATATGAAACATTCTAACTAAAAGAGGAAAAAATCAAACCATATTTCTTGAATTGGATTCTTGCGATCCTTACGCGTTTATTTCAAAATGCATAAAATTTTACTAAAAATCAAACACTCCTCGTAACTCAACAACTGGCTCTCATATATCAGCGGTGACAAGTGACACGAGTGCAGGTTCATGCTGTCACTACTCAAAAAAAATGTACCAAAATATCTTTTTAAAATAGCTCTGTTAACACATATTTTCAAAGGTGCCCCTGTTCTAAGCTACCCCCCTCTCCCCTAAATGAACTATTTTATATTTTCATTTCCTCGTTCTGGTAACGAGGAAGTAATGCCACCAGAATACGACGAAAAGTAGGAAACTGGGAGTGTCTTAATGGGGAAAAGAGAGTCTTAACACTATGTTCCTACTCTGCAATATGCGTAGAGATAAAAATAAAATCTTATTGCATTTCAATATACGCAGTTAAGCTAAATATATGTTTACTGGAGTACCTAGTTCCCTAAGTAAATTTGTCACAATAGGATCGCAAAATTAATTTAATAAAACCTCTTTTCATCCAGAGACCGCGTATAGCGAGACGAGAATCCAAGGTTTAAGTAAACTTATCTGGCCTATATCAGATACCGTTCCATGTATTTTTCAACCACGCTGGACGTTATTACATTTTAAAATAATGCTTTATGTACGCCCTGATGCAATATGTCATAACGTGATATTGGATTGTTTCTGTCTAGAAATTCATATGTATTTGTAATTCATAAAATCATTGAGAATTCATCTCCAGACGTGGGAGAGTAGAGCCCTGCGATTATTGGCTTAAGAACTGGTTATGAAATTGGCTTATGACATTTTTATTTATAGGTAGATGGATGTGGATTCGATCCCCATTCGGGGGAGTAAATTATTATTAATTTACATTTTCATTTTTTCGCTCTGGTACCAAGGCAATAGCTCGGCAGCCACTCTATATGCAAAGCCTCGAAAATTCAGAAATTTATCAATCCTTTGTGAGTTCGACTCGAACTTGGCCGGACTCGAAATTCAGTCGGAAATAAGAGAAAACTTGAAACCAAGCTTCATCATCAACATCATCATTCAGCATCTTAAGGCACGGCTTCGAAGCAGACAGACGAAAACAAAAAAAGGAATCTTTTTTATTTTCGACCTTGTCCAAATTTCACTGAGTGAATTGCTTAAAAAATATTTGAAATACATAGAAGCAATATTTTAATTCTTTGAAACAGCTTTTTTTAATTAAAAATAAAAATGGCGAAGTGGATATATTTTTTCACACAGTCACACGGTGGTTTTAAGTTAGAGGTATGATTTCCATTTAAATTATTTTATTTTTCGGATATGCTACTACAAAACGCGGCGTTGGGTGCCGCCAGCTTAATTAGGCTATGTTAGTAAAAGAACTACATATGAATTTATATATATATATATATATATAAAGAAATTAAATATATATATATATTTAATACTTTAAATAATAAAAATGTATAACTGCCTTTAAATACAATGTATTGTTCAAGACAAAGTCCTCGTAGAAGTTTGTAAACTATATGATAGATTCCATTATTTTAAGACTTTCTCAAAGTTTTATATATTTGAACTATTTCATAGAAAAAGTAAAGGATTTAAGAAGTACCTATTTAGTAGGAGCCGATGATTTATGCTAGTTTAAATTAAATTCATTTTCAAATTAAAACAAAAATACCTGTCAAATCCGTGTTCAACTCGCATACCGTGGGTTCTGTATCAATTTCTGGATTATATGCCAATGGAGAAGCACGTAAGTTTCACTCTTTTTGTACGAAATAAAGTACAATTAGGTATATGTTTTTAATGTTTTTTTTCTTTTCACTTTTCGGCTGATTTTATCGGCGTATGCGGTTGTATCTTTTGATTGCGTTGGCTTAGAAATTTGAATTTTTCACAGCTCTAAAGAACAATAGACCTGAACTTTTAATATAGATTACAGCTTGATACCTCCCAAAAAGTTCCCAAAAAGGGACCTTGAAATACGGACAACAAAGTGAAGTTTTACATATCGAGATACGAAATCCTAAAAACCGGTTAAATGCCAGTCAGACTCGCCCACCAAGGCTTTCATACCTATTTCGGGATTGTAGGTTAACAGATATTACTTATAAAAGCATACAAACTTAAGTTTGCGAGCATATCCACTCATCCTGAATGAAATGATATACAAACATAAGTTTGCAACTTTAGTTTTTATGAAATACCTCTATATGTTTTTTATTTATCCTATTTTTTCCTTTATTTTGTATTCTAAGTTCTCAGTTCGTGGTAAATCCACGAGAAGTAAATAAGAATAAATCAAGTAAATCAGCTTCACGAAGTATCCCGCACACAGCAGGGTAGGCAGAGGGAACCTAGTGTTAAGACACTCCGTTCCCCACTTTCTGCCGAATTCTGGAGGCATTGCGTGTTGAGTGGCAGAACTCAACGCCGCTCTTAACCTCATCACCAGAGCGAAGAAATGGAAATATAAATTTAAGTAAATATTTCATCTCCTCGAGTGGGGATCGAACCCACAACCAGTCGGTTTCACACTGGCCACGACTGGCCTCACCTATACCTATAGATTTTGATTGTGCGGCGAACTTCAAACAAAACGAAAATATTTTCTTGTGCTTCAAGGAACTATAGACCATAGAATATTTGATATCAACTTCAGCTTAATATCTCGGACGGACGGCAAAGTGATCTTATAAGGGTTTCGTTTTTACTTTTTGAGGCATGGAACCCTAAAATTTATTACATTCAGCTTAGAAGTGTGCTATCCGTGGAAATTGGGTAATAAATAATATAGATTTCAACAAATCTACTTTTTGGCACGTATCCTTTTAGTTATAATATTTGTTTATTTATTTTAAACTATTGGTGACTTCGAACTTATTGCAGTTTCATTCTACGCCGGCCTTAGCGCTATGTTCTTGTACTTGCTGGGGTTAGGCCGCGAGGGCTACTGCGGACACTCTGACCAGGATGATGACAATGAGACCGTTGTTCACGGAGATGAGCATTTGTACCAGTGAGTATACATTTTTTATAAGTACCTACATGCATATTGTATTTAAATGTGACGACGGCTCAATTGTAGAAACTATATACTGGCTTGGTAGATAATATGTGTGGTAAATATGGAAAAAATTGTACAAATAGTAATGGCAGGGAGTTAAAACTTTGCTAACAGTTTGGCAATAGACAATGTAATTTTTAATATTATTACCTATAAAAAACTATAAAAAAAGGAGCTTTATAATTTGACAAAAGTTAAATATTTTTTTCTGTCAAACGAGACAAAACACGGCGTTAAGTTACGCCACTCAAAACGCAATGCCTTTAGAATTCGGCGGAAAGTAAGTAATAATACACATTTTCATTTAGCATTTTATATGTCTAAATGAAAATGTGTATTATTATGAATTTTAACTTCATTTAAATAGACAGATAAACTAAAGAGATCTGCTGATCTCTTAGTTTATTTAATACCGAGAGCTAGTTACTTAGTTACTTTTTTTATGGCTTCACGAATCTCCTGCAAGATGCAGGGCACCAGGATATTTTGTTCTAGCGGAGCGAAAAGCTGATAATATTTTTGAATAATTTACTAAATCAATCTTCTTTATTTGGTTGTAGAATAACACAGAGAGCTCGCACGGTGCCCAGCGCAGAAACTAGACGTCTTGTACAGGAGCGCATGCAACCCTGGATGCCAGACGCAATAAGATACCAGCCACCACCCCGTCCGGCCTCGGTAGCGACAATGCTATCTACGTCTCCAGAACCTACGCATTCCAATTACCGTCGACCTGAGCCGCCTCGCCCTGTGCCCAGTGCACCATCCGAATCTGTGTATACCATTGAACCGTTTGATGATGAGGGTAATATCAACGTGAGAGATCGCCATCCCACGGAAGTCCCCGTCCATCGCAATAGCGCCAAGGCAGACAAACGCCGCTCATTGAAACCAGAGAAGAAAGACAGTAATGCGAAGCTTCAAGAGGTCTGTGTAATGCATGTCTAAGTATTTATTCTATTAATCTAGCTTACCATATTGATATGATTCGTGAATCACTTACTGCTGTTTACACTTTGTTCACTTTTAGTATTGTTTTCACGCTGCTTTAATGGTTCAAATATTATTGTCTAATAAATTTTATCGAGAAATAATATAATTATGATAATTAATAAGTGTTCAATGTATTATCTTGTAATTGATATGAAAATATTTTCTGCTATAAAAAATGAAATGTTAAATATTTTTGTCAGTGTGAGAAATTATAATATTTAAAATTATTTCTGTCTTGAACTTGGCCTATTAATTATTCAATATTAGCCTGGATAAGCAGGGGTATTTATTGTAAAACTTTAGTAAGTAGTTATAAATATATAAATGTTAGTGGTAACATCCAAATTTTGAATAACCCCCTACGCACTTAACCAGTTTGTTATCCGGGTTCTTTTCTCTAGTAGTTATAAATTTATAAATGTTAGTGGTAACGTCCAAATTTTGAATAACCCCCTGCGCACTTAACCAGTTTGTTATCCGGATTCTTTTGTCTAGTAGTTAAAAATTTATAAATGTTAGTGGTAACGTCCAAATTTTGAATAACCCCCTACGCACTTAACCAGTTTGTTATCCGGGTTCTTCTGTCTAGTAGTTATAAATTTATAAATGTTAGTGGTAACGTCCAAATTTTGAATAACCCCCTACGCACTTAACCAGTTTGTTATCCGGTTTCTTATGTCTAGTAGTTATAAATATATAAATGTTAGCGGTAACGTCTAAATTTTGAATAGCCCCCGACGCAATTAACCACTTTGTTATCCGGTTTCTTTTGTCTAGTAGTTATAAATTTATAAATGTTAGTGGTAACGTCCACATTTTGAATAGCCCCCGACGCAATTAGCCAGTTTGTTATCCGGTTTCTTTTGTCTATTCGTCTATTGGTACTATAAACAGGCACAACTAATACAAAAATAAAATTATAACCAAAATCCCTATTTTTGCGTCAGGGGTTAATAAATTATTGGTAAGCTTAATGATGTCTCTTTTAAGATTTTCCAAAGCTGTTAGATAAAATTAGACAAAAATGAAATAATCCTGATATTTGATGAAATTCACATACCATGTATCTATATATTTTCAATAAAGTTTCAACTTAATGGTCTATTCTAATTTTGTATATCATATATAACCAAATTTCCAATTTATTTTTATATGAATCTTTGATTTTGAGTAACCTGACTTCTTTCTTATCTAATCTCTACTCACTTATTTCTTTTATATTTTAAATCACTTTTTTAACAAGTTTATTAGTTTATTTGCCTACCTTATTATTCTACAAATAAATCTATTTCTAAGGAACTAGCCTCCTTATTCTTAACTATCTCTGCAGGAATCCATCTTGGTAAGGTAATGTTTTCTGTGAATTTCCATTTTTGTAAAAAAGTTTTCACAAAAAGCAACCGTGAATGTTGATATGGCAAACATAAAAGAAATTATTTGAAAAATACGCAAGAAGTTTACAAGCCTAATTTTTAAAATAACCCGCTTTTATAATTCTAAACAACATAAGAACAGGCTTACCGAATGGAATCAATTTACTTGAAAGTACTAATACCTTTTAAAGGGGCAATTAGAGCCATCATTCACAACCCATCATAAAACTACAGGGAAGTATGTATTACCCATTGTTTAAGTCAAGGCAGTCGCGTACTTAATGTTCTAACTCCGCTCATTTCGTTTTCGAACCTCTTACCAGGCGGATCTGTGTTGATTATATAATAATTGACCGTGCTAAGTAAATTCCTTAATTGAGGTAGTGTCGTGACCCACCACGCCAATTATTGATAGAGTCTAAGTCAATGAACAGTTATCTTGCAGCTGAAATGTGAATTTCAATGATGAGCCCAGTGTTTACTATAGATAAAATTAGTTTTGTGAATTCTATGGGGCAAGTGAGTAAATTATAATTTTTAATAAAATATTATGTACTGCACAAAAGATATTATAAATTCAAGTTATTGAATTGGTACTAGATTGTATTATGCCCAGAATGTACAGAATTATACAAAAATCTGAAATTTCTATATAGTTTATTATCTAATGTTATTTTGGGTTTTTAAAAGAAAATTGTCATCGATTTCAACTTTAGAATTGTTTTCATTAGCCATATAATAATATATTATATAAAAAAAATCATACATAAGAAGTTAATAAATTGAAAATATGGTGAACACACAATCAAAAAAAAAACATTAAAAAAAAACGTTTTAAAATCAGTGTAGCTTTAATAGAAAGCAGGTAGGTGATTGGGTAAGTAGTGCTCGCTGAACGCTTTTCAAGTTATACCATACTTTTAAAATTGAAAATGCAATACTCAGTTTAAAATTTTAAGCTTATTTTTAAAGTTTCAATACATTTAACTAATGCGCAATGTATAGTTTAAAAAGCTTTATTGTATTGGTACTAATGACGCTGCTTTACATTTTTGGCTCCTCAAAATATAAATTAACCATTTGCTTCTTATATTTTATTAAGTTAACTATATACTGAGGCGAGTCGAGAAAATGAAGCAGGTTGTGGGTTCGATTCCCATTTAAGGAAATTAAATATTTAATATTTTCATTTCTTGGCTCTGGCGAAAGGCAAACGCCAAGTTCCGCGACTCATGATATGTCTTTAGAATTCGGCGAAAAGTAGGAAACGGAAGCGCGTTAATGGGAACGGAGTATCTTAATACTACGTTCCCAGGTTCCAAGACCGGTTATTTACGAGATACAATATGAAGCTAAAAAAAACCTATATTATGTTAAATCAATGACTTTATTATAATTACTTAAATACTCTATCAATTACACTCATATCATATTTAAAGTAAATATATATAAAAAATATACTTTTAACCTATAGTCGTATTTATCGATTTAAGTATTTTAAATTAAATTAACATAACAATAGGTGGAGCTACAATATCACAATCACAATTAACCTTTATTTTCTTATTTCTTTAATTTTACAAGATAATTTGATGTCAATAGCAAATTAAGATTATTTTAGGAGGTGTCAAGATCATAGCATTGACAATGATACACTACAGACATATTAAACAATAGGTGAGGCAGACATAAAGAAATATAGAAAAAAGAATTTTTTTATCCAAGTTGGGTTTATAATAAATTATACGTCGTATTTTACTTTAAACTTATTTACATATAAAAAAATTAAATTAAATTAAATTAGCTTCACGCTATATCCCGCACACAGCAGGGTAGGCAGAGGGAACCTAGTGTGAACACTTCGTTCCCCACTTTCTGCCGAATTTTGGAGGCATTGCGTGTTGAGTGGCAGAACTCAACGCCGCGCTTTGCCTCGACACCAGAGCGAAGAAATGAAAATATAAATTTAAGTAAATATTTCATCTCCTCGAGTGGGGATCGAGCCCACAACCAGTCGGTTTTACAGTCACACTTTTTACCACTGCGCCACGACCGGCCTCAATTAATTATATATATATATTTTTATTCTGATTTTTTTGTTCTGGCGAGACAAATTACAGAAATTGATGCGTAGTGTCTCGAGTCTTCACATTGCATTTACTCTGCCTACTATATTAAGAGAAAAAGAAAATGCTATACATATCGCTTAGTGCTTTCGAAAAGAGGTATATTATTTTGCATATAAATTATTTATTTGTACATATATTATTTCTATACTTGTTAGTATATATATGTAATGATGTTAAGGTTTTTTGACTTCACGCTTTATGTGGGGGCACATAGCAGTGTAGTCAGAGGGGAACTGGAAATCTAGTGTTAAGACACTCCGTTCCCCATTTTCCGCCGAAATCTAAAGACATAGCATGTTGAGTGGCGGAGCTCAACAACGCGCAACCAGAGCGAAGAAATGATAATACTAAATATTTCATTTTCTCAAGTGGGAATCGAACACACAACCTATAGTGGTTAGCTAAGATTTTTCTTAAATGATTGTACGACAAAATTCGCCAATTGTAAAAAAACAACCAAAGGTCACTCGACAGAGGAACAAAATCGATAGTACTTGACTATTTAGCTTCAAACAAAGCATAAGGAGGAAAGTGGGCACCTAATCGTGTCGTTTAATTGTTCAGTAAATGAATGGTAGATGTTCGTGTCTGCCTTTCATATAACTTGTATAGCTATAACAATATAAACGAAAGAATTCGTCTTTCAGTGACGATTCTATATTACATTCTTTTTTCAATGTCAAGTATATATACAAAAATATGATATATTCTTCTTATGGTATTAATTTAAAAAAAATACTGAAGGATATTCAAAAATTGTACAAAGTTTGTTCATACAAACCCACAAATAATCTAAACAAAAAAGATATGGATAGAGTGATCTCTGTCCTTTTTTTAAATATATACATAAAAATGAGTGAAAATAAAAATCGTTAATATTTTTTCATTCCACGAAATATCTTGTGCGTAATTAAATATTATAATAGTATTAAGTTTCAGTTACGTGGAAACGTATATCCAAAAATGTATTAATATAATTTAATATAATGCCTTCAAATTAATACAGCTGCTGTATAAATTATTGAACGTATGTTTTAAATAATATATTGTTTGTTTATATTTCATGTCATAATGTTGATTATAGAGAGATAATATGTCGAATGTATGCGTGAAGATCATACATAGTATAGATACGTGTGGGATTTGAACTAGCAACCATTTTGTCTATGACTATAGAACCAAAAAAAAAGTAGAAGACGTAACATACCACGAGCTATGGTCTGAATATGAACTATGAAGTGCGCCCCGCTAGTTTAAATAATGTAAAAAGTAAAATTTTGAATCACTTAATTCAAAATTTACCTTGTACTTCACTTATTAAATCAATTATTTCAATACGATAAGATGAGTGTATTCTAAAAAAGAAAAAACTAAAAAAGTTTGTTATATTTTTAATAATAATAATAGGTTACACGCAGCACACAGCATATAGAGGGAACTTAGTGTCAAGACACTCCATTACCTACTTTCTGGCGAATTTTTCGAGGCACTATAAACCGTTATAAAATATTAATAATGGTACAAAAATATGACAAATGAAAATATCCACAGATATCTATATAATTAATCCTGTCTTTACACTTGATGCTTGTCACGATTGATTGCACTAATGAAGCTATTCTCAATCACATTGCGCAATTTCAATGGTTATACGTTGTAAATAAACGTTTGTGACGTCACAATCGCGATTTATTCACATTTTATAGCAGAGGAGTTATTGTTAGTGTTTATATATTAATGTCTCAGTGTCCCAGTGTCCGATTGAGCTGAAATTTAAATTTTGACTTCAGTTCTGATGACAGTGGATGTCAATATTGTAGTTAATTTAAAATGGCCGCCGCAACAAAATGGCGGTTGACAAATTCGCGGGTAATAAATGAAAGGGTTTACTTGATTTATTAAATACATTAGGAAATATTATCATTAAAATCTAGAAAGTTCGTTTTTAAACAATTTTTTAATTAGTATTTTAATTTTTATTATGTTATTACTTAGTAAAAATGTATATTATATATACTCTGTATAATATTTAATTAGCAATTATTTGGTGATGCTCCTAAGACTTATTATTTTGATAAAGATTTCGCTAATACGTTATGTGAGTTATAGTTACATAACATAAATAAATATAATAACCGTAACTACTGCGTATGTGGAAGTAAGTGGAACCTGTTACAAAAATTTACGTATAGTAAATTTACGTATATGTAGGCAGAAAGAGTTCTTAAATAATAAGTAATATATGAGTGGTGAAATTTATAATAAGCCTATATTTCGTATTCATTTGGCATAACCCATCGAGCACATGTTGAATCTAAGCACAACGTCCTCAAAACAATGGGAAACTGTTTGAAACTTCAAGGAAAAATATATTATCCCCCCGAACATGTAGAGGAAGTATTTTTAAATAGGTCCGTGGATTGAATTATTATAGCCGATAATATGAAAGTGTCAAGGTGAGTTACTGAGCGCCAATGGCAGCGACGAACTGAGGTGTTGTGTTAAATCATAATAAAGAAATGATAAAAATATCAATTAAAGTAAACTGATTCTGTGTATATTTTGTTGTTTCAATATTTATTGAGCTAGGCAGTAAAAATTATTTTCAATCCTTATTAAAATTATTTAATATATACGATTATATACTTCTTTTCCTTCAATTTTAAATTATTTTTAAAATCGTAAAGAAATATAACGACGTCGTTATTTTTGCTAATGCATGTTGATTAAATACCTATACTTTAATAGTAGTCATAAAGTGGATAGTTGAACCCTCAATATAATTTAAAACTGCGGCGGCAACAGGCAGTTTATGGTGTTTGCTGGAAATTTATATTTGCACTAAAACTTTCAAAGGGCCATCGTTTACTTATTATCAAATAATATTTTGACGGTAATGTTTTATGCTTACCATGCATTTGGGAAGATTCGCCCTATTGTAACTGGTCTCCATTTCAATTTTAAAAAATAATACTAATTAGGTATCCACTAAATATTTTTTTAGAGGCCAGTCGTGGCACAAGCGTTTGACTGTCAACGGAAAAGGTTGTGGGTTCAATTCCCACTTGAGAAAATGAAGTTTTAATATTTTTATTTCTTCGCTCTGGCCAAGACAGTGCGGCGTTGAGTCCAGTTATTCAACACGCAACGCTTTCAAAATTCAGCGATAAATGGGGAATGGAATGTATTAACATAAGGATTACCAGCCAGCGAATCAAAAGCTATAAGATATTCCTAATTTTATATTTATAAAAGAATGATTATGGATTCTTTACTAGTCATGGGTTAATAATAAAAATTACTGCAAATATTATTGGCAACTAGAAAATTCATTCCTCACTATTTAACCAAAAGTACCTACATATCAGGCTGGCGAACAAACCGACGATAAGACCTGGGTGTGCCGTACAGCTGCACGGCTCGCTCAGTGTATTCGACACAGGATAACTGATAAAAATGGGACGAAAACTCCGGATTTCTTTTTGGATAAGTTTGAAACAAAAGCTTTCGATGATCCTGAGGAACCACTTTACCAGCCTACCACCTGTACGCTGTTCTGTGGCGTCAAGCTCGCCTTCGATCCGACCGCTCATATGCATTATCACGTACGTATTCACAAATTACCTATTATCTAGTGTTGCTATTTTATTACTGATATTTTCACTTTTTTGTATTCTTCACGCTACTTAAGTGTCATTGCTTTTATTAAATTTAACATAGTAGATTATAGTACAATTAACATTTATATCATGATCAAAAAGTAGAGAAAGAAATCATCAGTTTGTTTCTTAATTTTATCTTGACATCATCATTTTTGTTTTTCTTCAATTTCAATGCATTTGTGCATGTTATTTTCTTACAATTTAAAATATTCGTAAATTTTATTACAATTTGCGATTTGTGCGATTTCTATCTTATATTTGTCTTTTGTTAAAGCTATTTACAGAGATTTCCAGATTATGAACGAACATAGGAGCAAAGTTTTTGAAGAGCACACAAGATTTTTATTAACCATTCGGGTCAATTCGTCATATTTCTAGATGTTCCTAGATCCTCCCGGTCCCGTCTTAATAAGCGTATAAGCTTGTTAGAAATCAATATTAGGAGTCGATGACTGACTTCCACATTTGTGTTACATTAGATGATAAAAATATGGTTTGGTGTATTTGGAATCACACGTCTTTATACCAACAAATCCTTAAAATTAGCTTAGTTTTTGAGCAAAAGCTCCTCTTCATAAGCAATAGCGCCTCCTCTAATCTTCCTCAACAAAAATAATATTCTCGTTAAAGTCATGAAGTTATTAGGGTAAGCTGATCATTTTGTCACGACAATAGAAGCGTACCAATCGATTTTACAGGCCGTATCGTTCGAAAATTCTCATACTTTTTGATCAAACACCACAAAAAATCGTACCCGTGATGGGCAAAATTGGCGCTTGTATAATAAACCATATCGAATCATTTTTTAACAGTGGCTAGCCGTTGTTTCTCTGGCAATTCTTTACAACATGGTGTTTGTTATTGGCCGTGCAGTTTTCTGGGAGATGGATAAGTTAACTTGGATTTGGTATCTGTTGGACTATATCTGCGATGCGATCTACGTCATCGATACTGTTGTTCACATGCATGAAGGTATGGCCATTGATAATGTCATTTTATAATCATTGCTGCTATTATATATACAAGACATTATAAATACACGACGTGCACGCGCGAACGATATATATATAGTAACTGCAAGCGAATTAAAACGAAATTTATTTGCAGAAATAAAATTTGCTACAGTTAAAATTATAATAAGAGCAGTGCTGATTGCGATTTTAGTACACATAACTATATTTTTTTTACATTACATTAAATTATTAATAAGAACGATAATTTTTAATTATCATCAATTATTTTACACCTTTTATAATAAGTCCGTACTAGTATATGTTTACACATATAATACGTTTTCTTAACAAAATTGCCACTATAATTTTATTCTCGATAATCTGTTTGTAAAGTCTGGACCCTAGGGGATATAAGAAATTAAACGCTTATTGCGCCTTCTAGAAAGATTGTGCTATTAAATTTCATGTTGTTTGTAAGAAAACTCATAGATTTAAGCATAAATGTGACTTGGGAGGCAAATCAACAGTGTCACCCACGCGTGCCGCGCCTTGCGTCATCAAATTTAGCTAAAGCGTGAACAAACAGCCCACCCAGCCTTCACTTCCCGCGCCAATAGGAATCGACCTGCTATCGAGGACTCGATTCGATTGTCGTCAAAATACTAACGATATATCGATAAAAAAAATATAAATATTAGTTAATACTTTAGAAAAATATATTTTATATAATTTCAATTACTTTTAAATGTGGACTATCAAATTAACTACCTTTGCAACCTTGCTTATGCTCTTGATTAAGCAAGTCCTATGATTCTATTAAATTTAGTTTTTTATTAATTAAATAAATATTTAATGATATATAAATATTTAAATATTCACCTTTACAAAATTGTTTTTTTTTTGACAACTTGATTTGATAACACTTTCATATTAGGCTAGGTTAGATTTGGTTTCAAGCGCATTATTTGTCGTATCGTGAAATATAAATAACGTAGTTACAAACTCTATGATGTTAATTTTTATGTAAATATGTATAGTCAAAGAAAATAAAGAGGACAATAGCGAATGTATATGTATGTAATAGACTCAATGAGTACTTATATAAAAATACAACAATAATGTGTATATTATTATAAAACTCATTTTATTTCCAATAAATTTTGCACTATACTAAAATACTCAATGAAAAATCATAAGATTTATATTACTTTTAGGATACTTGGAACAAGGTCTTATGGTGAAGGAAGCTAAGATGCTGCGTCTTCATTATTTGAAATCGGACGCCTGGCGTTATGATTTCATATCGTTATTCCCCACTGATTTGGCCTATTACTGGTGGATTCCTGGATCTTGTAGCGCTGTAAGTTTTGTTGATTGCAAGAACTTGACTATTATAGTATTTTGAGAGTTGGAAATTATTATTTTTTATATCAAATATTCAGGTGAAGTCGTTGCTTCTTTCTCCATTTATATATATTTTCGTTTTCCAAATTAAAAAGACCGTGACACTGTAAGTTTCGAATCTATTATCTTAAACGAAATATTTTCTGCAGTTGATATGAGTTATAAATGTAACTTTATTAACAAAAAATACAAATACATATATGTAGTTGTACTTGTGTTCCAATTTAAAAACCCAACGTACAAATCAAGATGAATGGGACGACTAAGTACTCCATGTAAACATATTCTTCAACTTTGTTATTAGACAAAGTGACAATATTGACTCTGTTCCAGGACTGTTTGCCCTGCCCCGTTATTGTACGACTCAATCGACTATTTCGCTTGCCTCGAATGTGGGAGTGGTTCGATCGTACCGAGACGGCCACCAGTTTTCCTAACGTATTCAGAATTTGCAAGGTCAGCTATATAGGAATACGATCTAGCATACCAAAAGAAACAAGAATTTATATTCAACTACCTACCTAATATTTCAGGTTGTCATGGGTATTTTGGTGCTGATCCATTGGAATGCGTGCCTGTATTTTGCTATCAGCTACGCGATTGGCTTCGGTACTGACAACTGGGTTTATAATATAACAGGACCTCGTAATGAAACTTTAGCTCATCAGTATATATACAGTTTCTATTGGTCTACTTTGACTCTTACAACAATCGGTGAAACGCCACAGCCAGAAATAGATGCTGAATATCTTTTTGTTGTGGCTGACTTTTTAGCAGGTGTCCTTATTTTTGCTACTATTGTTGGCAACATAGGTTCTATGATATCAAATATGAATGTAGCCCGAGTTGAATTCCAAAATAAAATGGATGGTGTAAAACAATATATGGCTTTTCGTAAGGTCAGTGGTGAGTTGGAAGCTAGGGTTATCCGTTGGTTTGCTTACACTTGGGCAGAGAGCGGTGCTCTAGATGAAGAAAACGTTTTGTCATCATTACCAGATAAACTAAAAGCTGAAATCGCTATTCGAGTTCATTTAGATACTTTGCGAAAAGTAAGAATTTTTCAGGACTGTGAACCTGGACTTTTAGAAGCTTTAGTATTAAAGTTGCGTTTACAAGTCTTCAGCCCTGGAGATTACATTTGTCGGAAAGGGGACGTCGGAAAGGAAATGTATATTGTTAAACGTGGACGACTACAGGTCGTTGCTGATGATGGTCACACAGTTCTCGCTACATTAAGTGCTGGCTCAGTTTTTGGCGAAGTTAGTGTCTTAGAAATTGCTGGCAATCGTACGGGTAACAGGCGTACAGCTAATGTTCGTGCTCTAGGATACTCTGATCTATTTTGCCTAGCTAAGAAAGACCTATGGGAGGCACTTGCAGATTATCCTGATGCAAGAACCACTTTAACTGAACGTGGTTGTCAGCTGTTACGAAAGGTATAGTTGCATAATATTTCTAAGAATAAAATAAATAAATCAGCTTCACGCTGTATCCCGCACACAGCAGGGTAGGCAGAGGGAACCTAGTGTTTTTAGACACTCCGTTCCCCACTTTCTGCCGATTTCTGGAGGCATTGCGTGTTGAGTGGCAGAACTCAACGCCGCGCTTAGCCTCGACACCAGAGCGAAGAAATGGAAATATAAATTTAAGTAAATATTTCATCTCCTCGAGTGGGGATCGAACCCACAACCAGTCGGTTTACAGTCACACTTTGTGCCGCTGCGCCACGACTGGCCTCAAATTTCTAAGAATCAAACAATAAATACTTTCGTAATTGAAAATTCAATAAAAAACTATATTTTTTTATTTTTTTTATATAAATATTTTTTTTAGGACGGTCTTTTAGATGAAACTCTTTATCAAAATGCTCAGAACACGCGCATGGGCTCAGATGATATGGTAAAATATCTTCTTGGGAGCTATGAAATGGTAGACGTCCGCATGCACAACCTTGCCACTGAAATGGGTACTGAACATCAATGCCTGAAGCAAAGACTAGATAATCTTGATTCTGCGTAAGTCCACATTTGACAGTTACTCTTAATTATGCAATATTATTTTCTGCGATACAATTATTATGATTAATTTACTTTTATAAGTATTGGTAACTTTAAATAATTATTCTTAACACTTTTACTGTTCTCAGAATCAAATACATATCAGAAAAACTTGAGAGGATAAACAAAAGTCCAGTAATTGGGGCTAGACACCAAATTAATCAAGAAAAAAATAAATTTGCTCGTGATTCTGGCTTAATTCGTGGACGTGGTTCTTCTCTTACTCCGGAAAATGTTCGTAATCTGCTGCCTATTACGGTGGAGCCAAGAAGCCAGTCAATGCGTGTGCGAGGCGAGAGGGAGCGTTATTGAATTCTATAAATTAAGCCTTTTGGCTCTAAATCACAATTGTCTTAAAGAAAATACGCATCTTCTGATTCTGAATCCGTGAATTGTGCAGAAGGTAAAGAATATTTTCTGGAAGTAATGTTGTAATATTATAATATGTACAAGGTCTACTATTCTGCAAGTCTTGTATATAATTTTTTTATATATAAAAAAATTACAATATGTGCTCATAGATATGGTTGGAAACTTTAAGTATTTTTTAAATAAATAGTCACTTTGTACTAAATGTATATTAACGTAAATTTAATTTATTTAACATATTTATAAATTCAAAATATTAAACTTCTCCTAAATTAATGACATACTTAATATGTATATGTGTGTAGTTTTATAAATACATCTCATTGTTAGTCTCTATTGCCAAAAATACAAAACTTTAAAATAAACATCAATATAAACCAGTAGATAGTGAAGCTATGTAAAGAATCATCCAAATGATAAAAGATACTGTAAATAATTTTAAAATTTTGTGTGTGTTCTTATTATATTGACATATTTATGTCAATTTTAATGTTAGTTAAGTCGATGTTGTCCTAAGGAAGATTCACACACAATTTATTATGAACTCTAAAAAAAATGTAAGATCTCAGTCATTTTAGATATTATCATAGTTATATATATGATCTAATCTTACAACCTGCGGTTTTTCTTCTTTCATTATTTAACAAAATAACAATTTTCAATGGTTATTTATTTAGTAAGGTACAATGGTCAAACAAGGTAAATTGGTGCTATTTTTGACGAATTTGGAAATCGTCTTCAAGGAATGTAATGATATTGTCCGAAAATTCCACTGCTTTAAAGGTATAGCTTATTTTTCAAAAACGAATAACTTTAGTTGTTTTAAAGATTCTATACGTGCTATTCTCAAATATACATTAGATAAAATTATTAGTATCAAAGCGATCAAGTTTTAAAGTTTTTATTCCTATTGAAAATGATATACAAAATAGATAGTTTTAAAATAAAAAAAAATCAAACAAAAGTTGTATTAAATTATAACGCGGTTTGCGTAATACTATTTACCCGATGCACGGGAAAAATTAAAATAGAAATAAAAATTAAATTAACTCAATTATTTTCAAAATACTTATTTGTTATTTAAAAAAATTTCTAGAACTTTCTGTAACAAATAGTGTAAAAGTAAACGTGAATAATCTGCTGCCCCTTAATAATAAAATCGAAACTTCCTATTGTCTACATATCTTTCCAATATATTTAATACAATATTTATAATTTTAGAAGTCTTTAATAAATGTTTATGATATAAAAAAAAATATTTAATTTTAATTTAAATATATTTTCTATTTACATCTAAGAAAATGCTTAGGTATTTTTTGAATAGATATAATTGTATATAACCAGTAGTTTAATGTTGTCAATGGATGTTTTTCAATGTAACTGCGTACAATATTATGTCAGAATCGTAGAACACAGACGGGTCAGATATTTAGTTTAAATTTTACTTTAAATAAAAACATATCGTCGATATTGAAAAAAAAAAAATACTAATTAACTTTATTTGTATTTTTTTCTAATTTTATTTTGATGAAAATTTTTATTACGGTTCATATGAACATTGAATTGGATAATGTATATATTTTTTAAAGCCGTCTTTGTTCCACGGTATTTTTTATAGTACCTACAAACTTTTATCAATTTCAATGTAATAGATCTGAATGTAACATTTTGATGTCCAAATAAAAATATTAAAAATAAACAATTTTTGTTTTTATTAAATATCCTAGTATAAGAAAAATGCTTTTGTATTTAAAGACATTAAACTAAACTAGATTAAAACAAAATTGGTTTATTATATAATTTCAGGATTTGCTTGTGGACATATACGGAGACTTTATTGTTTATAAAAAAACAGTTGAAAATAAATAAATTTCATTAGATTTTTCTAAGATTTGGAACTCAGATTTTTTTTCAGCATTTAGTATTATAGGTCTATCCGTATTTCGCTTCACGTTTTTCTTGTATGTTACAGGATGACCGCCTAATATGCAAACACCCGACTTTGCTAGCCACCAGTTCTCCAAAGCTGCATACCCTGTTTCATCTACATATAAATGAAGTGTTAGAGGATTCTAGCATTCATTGCTATGCAGATGATAGCAATGAATCCTCTTATATGAAAATCCTCTAACATGTCATGATCATCATGATTTGACAGGAAAAAGTGGCAAAATAAACTTGTGTATTCCGTTCGGGCATCCCTTGGAAATGTTTCTTCATGGGGTAGAAGAAACTTGGTTCAAATAAGTCCCAAGATGACACAAATTTGCGCGCTAACCACAAAAAATACCCCCATTTGTCATATTACCAGTCTTCCAAAACACTCTCTTTACAGCCGCTCCCAGTATCAGCACATTGGGTTATAACGCTTTGAGTGACTGCCAGTATTGCGATCACCTGGAAAGCAAGGCCAACTTGGTCTCAAAGAAACTGGAGGTCATCAATTAACGCTGTATGCAGCGTTAATTCAATTTTTAAAGACTTATATTAAATAATAATAAGCTTATTCAGAATCAACAAGGGAAGAAAATACACCAATACCAACGGGCAGCCACTTGGTCCCCAGTATGGTCTTGGAGACTGAGAAGTGCCATTAAAACGCACCCGTTCCCCACTTTTCACAGAATTGCATGATGAATGGCGGAACTCAACGTCGTGTTTCACCCCGTTACCAGAGCGAGGAAGTTAAAATTTTAAATATTTCATGTCCTCGGGTGCGAATCGAATCCACAACCTGGCGTAGTTACGTAGTCGAGGAGAGGATTCCACTGATTGATTCTATGGAATTCGGATCCACACTTACGTTTTATCAGGCTGGTATTCAACCAGACGGATTAAGCAGAATGATGTAGATATACTGTACTGTAACTATCATGAAAAAATAGTAACAAAGTGTAAAAAAATATAGAGTTAAATTTAGTTAAGGAATATTATTTTAACCAATGATTTAATACTCTACTCTATATATGTACATAAATATAATCTCGTTATACTTCCACGTGAAGATCAAAGGCGTTACCAGTTTAATAAGAATGGCAAGCATCCTTTCATCCACGTGAAAGCAGAACGGAAGCACCAGGCAGCGATGTATTATGTTAGAGGAATAATCAAATCAGCTCATATTATGATGAAATCAGAAGATAATATTTATTTATTAACAACCATCCTTCATTACGACCTATGTTTAATTGTCCTTGTAGAACATCTATCAATTTTAATTAAATATTAAATTTTAAATGTGTTTTTTTTATGTCCAAATAAAAATATGTAATAAAGAGTTTTTGTTGTATTATACAAGGAACATCAATAAACACAATTTTTTTAGCTTCGTTTAGGTGTAACCCGCATATATCAGGGTAGGCAGAGGGAAACCACGTGTTATGACACTGCATTTTCCACTTACCGACTAATATTTTCATTGCGTTCCTTGCATTAAGAGCAAAGAAATGAAAATATGTATAAATAATAATTCATTCCTCCGAGTTAAAATCGAACCCACAGTTGTAGCGTTCTCAGTCACACAACATCAAACTGTATATATATTTTTTGACATTAAATGTTTTCAGGATGAGAATATTTATGTAGGGTTTATTAACACTAAGTTGTAAATAAATCATGAAATATCGGAAAATGTTTGACTTTTATTTAGTTCCTATAAGGCTTGGAAGTGAGTCTTGGGTTAAAATTAAACTACTCTTCACATTTGTTTGAATTTATTGAATTGAATTATATTAATTACTTTATTGATTTATATATATAATAATAATAACAATCAATTTTATCAATAATATAATCATATACATACAAGAACAAAAAAATTGACAGCGAACAACAAAATCAGATGCTTACATCACTATCTTACGCTAACACCAAAGTAAAACCACTCAATTTTATTGTCACATTAAGACTAAATTCACAATAAAATTTCAAATATCTTCCCATTTCTCTTAACATCAATATTAGCTCCAAATATAATCCAAGTTTGAATTGAGCTAATACAGGACTATAGTCCATATTAAATAATGGTAATCACATCAAAACAACCGGAGTGCTTAAATATCTTAAAACAAATGTTGTAACTGGAAAAAAAAACAAACTATACAAAATCTAACGAAGCTAGACCAAAATTTAATTTACTTACATATAAATTACAAACACCTACGCATATTTACCGTTTACATTTATAAATTGAAATTGACATAACATCCTTATATAATTGACAAAAACTGACTATTCTACTGCAAATTATGAGGAATGAGTAACCACTTGTCACAAGAGATCCGAAAAAGTAAAAAAATAGTAATAAAAATAGTGTAAGCTCAGAAGGGTCCCATAGATATACATCACGATTCACGACAAATGGCCACTGATAAAATCACTACTTTTGACATACATATGTATATATACGAAGAAACTACTATTACTAAGTGACCCTGTACCCCAGTCTCGCTTTAAAAACCAATTCTTTTAAACATGTAATATCTAATAAACGAGCAGTCTCAATTTTTTTTCTTTCAAAAAGTCTAATTTATCGTATTCCTTCTCTCCTCGACTGCCGGCTTACGATCCATCCAATGGGGTCGGTAACTTTTTAATTTTCTACACGCAACGACATCGACACACAGTATGATAAGTTTTCAGTTGATTATTTATGGCTTATATCATACTTCGCTAGTTACGTCCAAAAGGAGATGCTAAATAGAATTTATCTATATAGAGTGTTCAGTTCAACCCCCATAGAATTTAAATAACGAGGAATTAAAGATAACCGATAGTATAATCGGTGGGATATTTTACAAATTCAAATTCCTCTATTTTTTTATAAACCTTAATTCTAACATTTATCACCACATCGATACATTAAAACATCTACTAAAAGCTGAACCACAAAAGCTACATTAAGTTTACATGAAGCATTTTGAATATGACGTAGTATTGGATAGGATGCTGGACGAGGATTCTTCTTTCACGCCAACTGTAATGAAAAGTATAATTTAATAAAATATGTATAATGTATTCGAGATAATTATGAGAGAAATATATATATTAATACATAAAGCAAAAACTTTGGAACCATTTTTACATAAATTACGAGGACGGAGGAGTATTAGACTTTCCGATAATAATACTTATAAAGTACACTAAATCAATAAATAAAACATTTGACAATATGTTCATATTTTATATTGTTAATGTATAACGTTATATCAAAAATATACATTAATAATTTGAGGCCAGTTGTGGCGCAGTGGCACGAAGTGTGACTGTAAAACCGACTGGTTGTGGGTTCGATTCCCCACTCGAGGAGATGAAATATTTACTTAAATTTATATTTCCATTTCTTCGCTCTGGTGTCGAGGCTAAGCGCGGCGTTGAGTTCTGCCACTCAACACGCAATGCCTCCAGAATTTGGCAGAAAGTGGGGAACGGAGTGTCTTAACACTAAGGTTCCCTCTGCCTACCCTGCTGTGTGCGGAATACAGCGTGAAGCTGTTTAATTTTATTTATTTTAAAAATATACAGATATATATGTTAGTATACAAAAATATAACCTTCTATAACAATATTATAAACGTGAAAGTTTGTGGAGATGGATGTTTGTTCCAGTTTCAAGTAAACACTATTAACGTTTTAGGTGAAACTTTACAGCAATATAGATTATACGTCAGAATAACTATATGCTACAACATTTTTAAGTTTAAGCGGGCGAAGCCGCGTGTATGCTAGTAAATCAAATGAAGTATTAAGGTGTTAATATATGCCGAATATTACCCTCGGGCCAGAAAGAGAACCTTCCAGCTGCATCAGATGAAGTGACGGAATCATGTCGTCGAGGTGGTGAGTAATTGCACGTTGGCACAAATCCCGCATTAGGACTCGGGGACCCACCTGAAAATAAATATAATAAATATAATACTTGAGTAGGTACAAACAGATCCGTTTAAAATTAAAATAAAAGCCACCCCGGAAAATATCTAAAAAAAAAATTAAAATTAGCTTCACGCTATATCCCGGACACAGCAGGGTAGGCAGAGGGAACCTAGTGTTAAGACACTCCATTCCCCACTTTCTGCCGAATTCTGGAGGCATTGCGTGTTGAGTGGCAGAACTGAACGCCGCGCTTTGCCTCGACACCAGAGCGAAGAAATGAAAATATAAATTTAAGTAAATATTTCATCTCCTCGAGTGGGGATCGAACCCACAACCAGTCGGTTTTACAGTTACACTTTGTACCACTGCGCCACGACTGGCCTCAAATAGAAAATATCTAAAGATGACTGTGAATATATATATATATATATATATATATAAACGTAATTTAAATATAATTATTACCCCTAACCGATATTGAATACACATCTATCGAGTACTCGAAGACATGAAATAAAAAAAAAACAAGTAAATACCCAAAACATAGTCAAAATCAAAGACATTAATACTTTGCACCTAAATTAATAATATGACATTAATATATAGATGAAGCCAGTCGTGGCGTAGGGGCACTAATGTGGGGCTGTAAACGCGACTGGACTCAAGTTCGATCACCAATCGAGAAAATGAAATAATTAATATTATATTTTTCTTCGCCTTGGTGTCGAGGCGAAGCGCGGTGTTCAGTTTCGCCACTAAGCAAACAATGCACCCAATGAATTCGGAGGAAAATAGGGAACGGAGTGTTGCTGCTGTGTGCGGAATACAGCGTGAAATAGTTAAAAAAATAAATCAAAAATATACTGTCAATCAAGTTGACATTGTAGTCGTTTAAATTATATATAGGTACTATTATATGAAGACAATAAGGGTGTTGAATGAGCCTCAATGAAGTGTCCGTGCCACGTATGCACGTCACGTAGCGCCCGTGGCGCGCCTTGATCAACAAATATTGCATTTCGAAAACCAATGTGATTCGACTTTTAATGATTAAAATTTTCGCATGTTACGCTTGTAATTGTGTTATATATTGTTTTTCGAATATTTATTTATTTTTAGAAGTGTTTTTTTATTTTATAAAAAAAACAGCTTCACGCTGTATCCCGCACACGGCAGGGTAGGCAGAGGGAACCTAGTATAAGACACTCCGTTCCCCACTTTCTGCCGAATTCTGGAGGTATTGCGTGTTGAGTGGCAGAACTCAACACCGCGCTTAGCCTCGACACCAGAGCGAAGAAATGGAAATATAAATTTAAGTAAATATTTCATCTCCTCGAGTGGGGATCGAACCCACAACCAGTCAGTTTTACAGTCACACTTCGTGCCGCTGCGCCACGACTATTTTTTTTGCTAAATCTCTCTCGTTTAAAAGGAAAGATAGGTTAATCTATTTAAAAGTGTAATTGATTTAAAAAATATATATACCAACGTACGGCTTTAAGCTAATCCTTTAACGAATATAAAAATAGTACACAGAACTTTATTTTGAGGGCAGTCGTGGCGTAGGGGCACAAAGTGTGACTGTAAATCGACTAGTTGTGGGTTCGATCCCCAATCGAGGAGATGAAATATCTACTTCCATTTCTTCGCTCTGGTGTCGAGACAAAGCGCGGCGTTGAGTTCTGCTACTCAACACGCAATGCCTCCAGAATTTTGCAGAATGTCGGGAACGGAGTGTCTTAACACTAGGTTCCCGCTGTTTACCCTGCTGTGTGCGGGATACAGCGTGAAGCTGATTTATTTTATTTATTTAACTTTACAAATATAGGAAACCTATCCACATAAAATTTCCTATATACCTCTACTAACAGTTCTCATTTCTCTAATTAAATTATGCATGTTAATCATAATTAATCATTAATTCATTGATATCTAAATAGCTATTAGACGCCAGTTAACCCTTTTCACGCCCTCTGTTATTTTTTTCACCTCTTTTGTACAACAGCACTAACTTTAGTTATATCGAATACGGCTTGCAACAGATGGCACCAGTAGTTTTATAGTTTACACCTAGAAATCCCAAGTGATGGATGGCGTTAGTAGTCGCGAAATTACCTCGGAATGAGTAGAATCGTTAATGAAAATGACGTGGAGTTTCTCATATTCCATCATATTAATACAAGTACTAACCGTATAAAAAAATGTTTTTTTTAATACTTGAGTACTTGGGTTTTATTTAGGTGTTATAGTAAATATATTGGGTGGTAGTTCTTAATAACAAAAGTAGATTTGCTTAGATTGTTATAAAAAAAAATAGTCAATGCTTATGTTAAAAATCACACACCCTCAGGCCAGAATGAAAATCGAGACACCGGGGCGTCCGACGAAGTCACGATGTCGTGATGACGACCCGGCGAGAATCCACCTGTTGCTGCGTATCCCGAACTCGGACTGGAGGAACCATCTGAAAATAAATATTAACTTTGTATATTTCACGTGTTTTAAGGTTTTCGTAATTTAAATAAAACCCGGAATTCTTATAGGATTACATTGTCGTTGGTCCGTCCCTCCATCTATGAAGATGTCTAGTCGTTGTAAAATGAGTCATCGCTCATTGGAAAAAAAATATTTTAATTTTCCCGTTCTAAAATCAGAAGCTTTGTATACGAATCGCTATATTGGATTCCGCCACTCAACACGCGAGGTTTTAAATTCGGGTGAAAAGTGGAAAATGGATTGTATTGGACATAAAGCCCATCCAGATTCATGCAGGATCAAAATAAATACTCTCCACTAGGAATCGAACATACTATTATTGCTGACAGTCAGATAATTTATAAAATAGGATACTATTTTTTTTACGGTTTTTTTTAGATAACTAAGTTAATTACAATTTGAATCTACATAAACGTAAGTACTTACCTAAATTGGGAACGTTGATATTATATGCATTCATCGACATTGGTTGCATCGATTGCAATTGGGTTTGGAGCTGGAACAAAATCTTATATTATTATGTATGTAGGTTCATTTCGCACTTTGGCTTATATCACTATACTATTTGTAATTACAGTTTAGAATATGATAAAAAAATAAATATTTTTTTTACATACTGACGGTAAAAAGGTTTTTTTAAGTACTGCTTAATAGCATCAAATCAATCGATTATTAAAAATATGTTGGTATATTTTTCTTATTTTTTCTTAATGTACTTATTATATCTCCACCATATAATTTCGCATATCTCTCTAGTATAGCAACATTAGAGAGCAGAAAGCTCCATAAACAACTTAAAAGTTCAAATATAAAGAAATTAAATAATTTCGATTGTAGATTACATATTATGCCTACTTGTGTAATAAATACATATAAAATGTGTTTGAATTACGTTCTTTATTTTGTTTTTAACGACGCAAGAAGAGGGGTGTTATAAGTTTTTGAAATAAAAAAATATTTTTACAGACGTTTTTTTTCCAAATAAATATCATATACAATTTAATTGAAAAAATATATAACTATAATAATAATAAGCATATTTAAGTGTATTACCGTGTAATTGGGATGTAGTATTTTAATATCGATATTTTTTACTTTATATCATTGAAACTTTTTAATGCCGCGCGTTAAGCTCACCACATAAAATGACACAGAGTGCTGTTGGCTTTTACCGCTACGATTTACTTTCATTAATTTCGGATTTACACTTCAATATATTAAATAAAAATAAGTAAAAATAATATTATATTTTTTTAGTTTTACGCTGAATCTTTCACATAGTCGGATAGGCAGAGGGAACCTAGTGTTAAGACACTCCGTTTCCCACTTTCCGCACAATTCTGGAGGTATTACGTGTAGAGTGGCGGAAGTCAACGCCGCGGTTTCCCTTGACACCACAGAGAGGAAATGAATATATAAAATAATTTATTTCTTCGAGGATCTCAACCTGTCTTTAGTGTCTGTTATACTTTTAAATAGACTACTTATATGATCCTGGTGGGCTGTGCCCACCACAGAAATTTTACTTATAACAAAATTTGCCCCGAAAAATGAAAAATCTAATAAAAATATTCTGTAATCTAAAAAAGGCGTTGCCTGCCTTTTTTAGGTTACAGAAATTTAAATTTATCGGAGAACAGACAAAGGAGAAGACGTTAAAGAAAGAGATAATATTATACAATAGGAGAATGCATGTTGCAAATATATAGCTATAATATTTAAAATAAATTTCTGGGCCTCCCCAAGAATGTTCTGTAGTGGGCACGGACCACCCGGCCTGCTTAGCATGAGCTTATAGCCATATTTGTTATTAAAAAGGTTATTCTAGCTCTGATTAAAATTAAAAAAATTAAATTAGCTTCACGCTATATCCCGCACACAGCAGGGTAGGCAGAGGGAACTTAGTGTTAAGGACACTCCGTTCACCACTTTCTGCCGAATTCTGGAGGCATTACGTGTTGAGTGGCAGAACTCAACGCCGCGCTTTGCCTCGACACCAGAGCGAAGAAATGGAAATTTAAATTTAAGTAAATATTTCATCTCATCGAGTGGGAATCGAACCCACAACCAATCGGTTTTGCAGTTACACTTTATGCCGCTGCGCCACGACTGGCCTCAATATCTAATATCCCAATAAATGTTTTTCTGATATTATAGTATTTTTTTCTACAAATGAATATTAAAGGGAAATGTAGATTACGAAATATAGACGTTAATGTTCTCTACAGTGCTAACATAAATCACGCCATGACTTTCTATTATTAATGAAATTGTAACTCAAATTAAAAAGAACGTACCGTAACGAACAGAGATATTCACACATCCTTATAGTGATTGTTCAATAAAGAGATAAAATATTATATTTTCTTATATTAAAATTATTATTTAAGTCTATAGCCCTAAATGTATGTACAAGTATATAATAACAAGTGATAAGAAAATAAAAGACCTTTATTTTTGACACTTCCATAATTTCTAATATTATTTTATAAATATATATATATGCGTAATTGGTTTATTCATAAAATAACCGGTAAAAGGTTTTTGCAAAAAGCAACAATGAAACGTATTTTTAAAAATATTTTAAATTTATCAAATTCGAATTAAACAAAAGCGCTTCTCAAAAAATATAAAAAAGAACAAATGTAATAATGTCATATCGCAAAAGCAGAATTTGTCGTAGTTATGATTGCAGCAATTTGCAATAGAGCGGTTTACGGCCTGTTGATACGCTAGTAAAAGTTTAATCTCATGATTACAGCTATGAACCTATAAAAATAATATGCGTGTGCGCATTGTACGGCGCCGTTTTCTATGGTGGCAACAATATGTCGTAATTTTTCATATTGTTTCTTTGCTTGTCAAAAGTCTCACATTCAATTCTTATAACGAAATATTTAATGTTTTTATATATATATATATATAAAAACATTAAATATTTATATATATATATATATGCAGCAACTTTGACCAACCCCTTTGATGTTGGTATACCGGTTTTTGGGTTCTCATCACTTACTATCATAGTTCGTTAAAAGACATTACGCTTTCGGACCGGTTAAAAATCCTTAATTGTAGGTCTTGCGGTAGTTGAGCTTATATTTTTTAGCAGCATCCCCATAGAAACACCTTGAAAGTGTTTCTATCAACACTAAGGTTTGCCCAAGGTAAATACATTAATTAAAATCTCAATAATAAATATATTGATTTGCTTTGTCGTTACTATATATTTAAAATTAAATGTATTAGGTTTACTCTTATATCTTACCTATATTTTCTTACATATTATTTCGAGTTGAGTTTGCTTTTGTTAATATTTTTAAAATTATATGGTAAACACAACTGTATCACAATGTTATTTCGTATATAGGAGTACATGTTTTATGTATTTTTAGAAACTAGGTACAGTATGGTGGGGCTACAAGAATAAAATAAAATGCAAATATAAGCTTTGGATAGTCGGGTCGCTGACTTTTTAGAACTAGGAAAATCAATTATATGTTAATATCTGTATACGAGCTTTTAAAAATGTTCTTGTTAATAGACTATTTGTATCTCGTTTTAGGGTTTGAATTTATTTGGATATGATGTAGATATATGAAAACCACAAAATATTCGTAACTAATTTAGAAGATGATTCTTGACTTCGGAATTAGTTTAAAAACGAATTAAATATTACCTAATATACTTTTAAAAGTGCGCCGTTGAGTTCTGCCACTCAACACGCAATGCCTCCAAAAATTCGGCAGAAAGTGGGGAACGGAGTGTCTTAACACTAGGTTCCCTCTGCCTATCCTGCTGTGTGCGGGATATAGCGTGAAACTATTTTTTAATATACTTTTATTGTTCCGTAGTGTTGAACAAAGGACACTGTTGGCTTTAGCTGTTCTACGTTTAATATCTTTAAAGTAGCGTAAGAGTAACTTTTTAAGCTTCGTCAAATGCGTGAATAATATTAAATAAATCAATACAAATAATATATTACATTTTTGGTATTATGTAACTTTTACCAATAAATAAAAGTGAGGCCATCGTCGTGGTCCTGTGGCACAAGAATGTGATTGAAACGCGACGGTTGTGGATTCGATCCCCACACGAGGAAATGCATTAATATTTCGTTTCTTCGCTCTGGCACCAAGGCAAAAGTCCAGCGTTGATTTCCGCCACTTAACACGCAATGCCTCGAAAAAGTCGGCGGCAAGTGGGAAACGCTCTACCTACCCTGCTGTGTGCGGGATACAGCGTGATGCTGATAATTTTTTTTTCATAAATACTTATAACAAAAAATATTAACTTATTAGTTATTAGGTAGTTCGTAACATTACGTACTTGTCCTTGTATTTGATGAGTTGAGAAAGGGTTGACAGGAGATGTCTGATGTGGCAAAGTGTGAGGTGAACATCCGGGGGGGCTCCTACCAATAGCGCAGCCGCTGGTGTAACCAAGTCCACTGGTGGTCTGCGGGAGCCATGTACTGTGGACAAGATCGATAAATTTTTGTGATTTGTTTTCAAAATTGAAATCTGATTATACATCAGTAGAAACTATTTCCCTAATTTCAATATAAATTAATTTAATAGATGATCTGTTACAAGATTACAATTGTTTTTTTTTTGTCAGCTTCACCCTGTATCCCGCACACAGCAGGGTAGGCAGAGGGAACCTAGTGTTAAGACACTTTCTGCCCAATTCTAGAGGTATTGCGTGTTGAGTTGAACTCAACGCCGCGCTTAACCTCGATACCAGAGCGAAGAAAATGGAAATATAAATTTAAGTAAATATTTCATCTCCTCGAGTGGGGATCGAACCCACAACCAGTCGGTTTTACAGTCACACTTCGTGCCGCTGCGCCACGACTGGCGTCGATACAATTGATTTTCATGAAATATTAGTAGTAAAGATACTGAAAAAATATTTCTTTTTATTTTTCTCAATTTCTGTAAGTGAAAAAATTGAAGCGTTATTTTGTATCTAAAAAAAAGATAAAATTTAATGATTTTTATATATGACACGACTAGCAAACGGATCGATGAATGCAAAGTGTTTAACTTGTTTTAAGCAAATGTAATATGAATTTGTAAGGTATCTTCTATGTATATCTACTGATAGTAAAATCGACACCGATATGTTCCTCCACATGGAAGATATGCAGGCACAGATCCCTTATTGGGGAAGGAAGGGGCTTTATTAATATAATCGAACCCAAAACCAATTATTTTTAAAATTTTTGTTTGTTTGTTTGTTTATTTATCTGTGCGTTTGTTCACGCTAATCTCAGAAATGGCTGAATCGATTTACATGCAGCTTTCATTCTTATGCTTAGGAAACTTTCCTAAAACATTCAATGCTTGTTTTCTTTCAATACGTTAACAAATAAAAAAAGTTTTTTGTCTGATTGTGCGTTTGTGTGTACGCTTCTCAGACACGACTTAATCGATGGAAAGCGGTTGTCACTATTGTATTTTGGTACTTTCCTTTAACATTTCGTTTTATTTAAATAATTTGAATGACGATAAATGAAATAAAGATAGTTCCCAAGATTTCAAAACAACAATTACTAAAAAAAGCAAAATTATGATCTTAAGTTTTTCAAAATATAGACCATTTTGAGACTTAAGATCCTACTTTTACTGAATTCTTTTAATATAAGTATATTATTATTTACAGACAAAATCACAGTATTATTCATAACTTCGAAATTTAAACAAATAACTATTAACTCTGTATAATTGTAAATATTTAAATAGCTCTTTAAAATCAACTCTACATTTTGTTCAATTCATTATCTTGAATATGAAATTAATGATATTATGGTTTCCATTTAATATTTGAAATTGTGATGAATATACATAATAACAAAAGTTTACAGTATTAATCTACATACAGGATATAAAAATATTTTTAAAAAACATAAATTTGACGAGGCGGAAAACGAACCCACGCTCTCAGGAAACCAAGATCTGTCGATTTCTTAAATAAAATTAATAACTTTTGTGAAAAATTAGTGACTGTTTTCTATGTTTTTTATATTCTTGTCAGCCAAAGTGGTCAAACGGGAGAAATTAAGATTTTAAAAGTAACATATTCTAAGTAATATAGCTATAATATAGCCTTCCTCGATAAATGGACAATCCAATACTAAAATATTTTATTGATTTGAATTAGTACTTATTGAGAATATAATTTATTATTATATTATTAATATAATATTGATTATTAATCAATATGTAGTATGTCCTATACATAAGGGTTTTGCTAGTATAGCTACTAGCGTATATCACACTAACGCGTGACGCTGTATTTGATTCATGAAAAATCAACTGGTATACAATATATTAAATAATTAATAAATACTTATAATTTTAGCTCATTACTAAACAAAAGTAGGTACGTATATAATTAGTTTCGATTAATATTTTTTTAGGTTCACGCTGTATCCCGCATACAGCAGGGTAAGCATAGGGAGTCTTGGAACCTAGTGCTAAGACTCACCGTTCCTATTAAGACTTACTTCTACTAGACTACTTTCCGCTGAATTCTGGAGGTACTGCGTGTCAAGTGGCGGAATACAACGCCGAACTTTGCTTTGTTACTAGGGCGAAGAAATTAAAATATAAAAAAATTCGTTTTCTCGAGTGGAAATCAAACCCACAACCTGTCGCGTTTACAGTTGCACATTTGTGTTCTGTGTCACAACTAGCCCCATGCCACTGCTCATAGCACTGGCCTTAGGATATAATAATTGAACATTACACACGATAGGAACGAATTCTCCATTTTTAAATTTTTTGTATTAAAAAAACTACTTTATGCAACTTTTTTTTATAATAATATTTTATAATTATTGATTAAATAACGTGTATATATATATATACATACATACATATATATATATATATATATATATATATATATATATATATATATATATATATTTATTATTTTTAAAATATAACGATAACCTAGTGAACTTCTCACTAAAAATGTATTAGCGTACTAGTACATTACGTAAACCTAAGGTAGGTAGTATATAAATATAGCTAAGTCCCCTTACGCCTCAAGAGTTACACAAAAGTAAGTCAAACTTGACTAAGCAAGACCCCGCCTACAATCTCTTCGACCAATGAAACCTCACAGTACAAAACCGCTATCATCCAATAATCCCACTTCTGATATTAAGAAAAGCGGCACCTTAAGAAAATTTATATTCTTACTTAAAACTCAAAATTTTAAGGTTCCTATATATTTATATTTTCATACTATAGTTCAAGCAAATGATTGCGGTCGTGGAGCAGGGGCACACGTGTGCGAATGTAAACTCGACAGTTGTGACGGCTTCGATTCCTATTTGGGGGTATGAAATATTTTTTTTTCATTCCTTCGCTCTGGTCATACGTAATGCCTCAAGAATTCGGCAGAAAGTGGGGATCAGAAATAGAAACGTCTCAACACAGGTTCCCAAATATAATCTGTCTTGCTATGTGCCTGATATAACGTGAAGTTAGAAATATGAAAAAAAAATGATTGTTTTATTTATATTTATAGCATTTTTTTAATTGCTTATAAATAATATAAACAATAATAACGTAATAAACAGCAAAAAAAGTCTTAATTTTGAACCAAATATTAATAAAAATAATAACATATAGTTTACTTAATAAGACATAAAATGAAATAATTCATTTATACGTTTTTTTTTATATTATAAGACTTTGTACATTCATTAACAGTAAAATAAATACAAGATTATTTTTTAGTTTTAATTGAATGAATGAACTTAAATTACCTATATAAAAGATTTTTTATTTAATTTGAAAATATTTTAATTGTATTTTTTGTCACAAAAACCTCTCAAGTACTTTTTTGTTTTAATCTTATTTTGTTTTGAGAAAATAATTCATTGATTATTCTTTGTAGGTACAAAAGAAAATTCTCTAACAGAAAATAGAAAATAATGTCATTAAATTGGTATGGGCTATGTAAAAATAAAGATTTTCTTAAGGTAGAAAATAATATTAATTTTAGTGTTATAATTACGCTACCTATTGTTAATATTTTTTTAGTCTTAAATCTAATAATATCTTTAATTAACCTACACACAATGTCTCGAATTCAAGTGCAAAGTGGAAAAGAAGTGAGTTAACTCACTAGGTTCCCTCCTTCTGTCTAATGAGGTTAAATGCGAGATAAAGCGTGAACTAAAAGAACTGATCATGCGCCCGTATTTATCATATACAATAGCTATATTTTCAATAACTCTAGATATATAGAACGGAGATTTCAATAAATATATAGAACGGAGTGTCTTAACACAAGGGTTCGCCCTGGCTACTCTGTTGTCTGTGAAATACAGTAAGTTTAATTAATTTAATTTATTTTTAACCTTTTTATATATATTTAAAATGAATATTAAACGAAACACAAAAGTTTCTAGAACGTATAATAATTCATAGTATATGTACATACATATATGTATGTATGTATTGACCTCGCTGTGCTGTTATCATTGGTCACGTGTTCGCGTCCGCTGCCAACTATCTGAATGACATTATAAAAAAAAGGTTATACACCTGTAATAGGTATATGGTGACAGAATTAATAAATTAAAATATTTTGTACTAATACTTTTATTTAATCCAAAAATTGCATTTACCTTTTTACAGGTTTTAAATGAAAAAAATCGCACACAGCAGGGTAGGCAAAGGGAACCAAGTATTAAGATATTGGATACATTGTGTGTTGAGTAGTGGAACTCAATGCTGCTCTTTGTCTCGACACCAGACCGAAGAAATGAAAATATAAATTTAAATAAATATTTATATTCCTCGAGTGGGGATCAAACTCACAATCAGTCACCTTTACAATTTCATACTATGTTAGTCCCTACCGCACCACTGGTCTGAGGTTTTAAATTTTATTTGTTTTAGAGAATATCTAAATATACCGGAAAATTCTCATTTCACCAATGGAATTAGGTTTTTCCTACAATTTACTCTACACTCTACTTTTTAGTATCAATACTAACAACGTACCTAAAAAGTATAAGAAACAAAACGCTTAATATCTTGTGAATTCATGTTAAACTATTTTATTTAAAAAAATAATTCGCTCTGATAGATTCGTGTTCCATAATATTAATTATATGTATAATATATAAAACTGTAAGGTCACTGATACACCCAGAGATCAACGCACAGTCTAAATCGAAGAATTATTTTTTTTTAAATTCTGCGATGTAAAATTAAAGAAAGTTAAAAAACACTTATTTACAAAAATACTTATTTAGAAAACGTTTAAAAATTTTAACATAGCGGGACTCGAACCCCTACTTCACACTCCTAAGTGTGGAATAGCACTTTAAAAATGTAAAAAAATAAAAGAAAGTTATTATAAAATATTATATTAGTATTTAAGAACATAAATATATAATTTAATTAAATTTAAATAAAAAATAAAATGTTTATAGATTGTTGAAGATAGCACGTTACTGTTTAACACAAGATAATTCATGGGAAAATTGAAAACATCGCGAACGAAGCCAATAATATTACAATATAAATGAACAGTGTGAAAAATTTGTAATAATCTTGACGTACCACGACCTTCCTCACTTTGTATCAATCCAAACCAATTAGGTAGTTTCAATAAATAAACAACATGAAAACTAACGACAAATTATCATTTATGAATGTATGTACATCGAGTTTGTTTAGTAAACATTTAGTTATTTAGTATATATGTATATAAATGTTTTCATTTTAAATTAATTAATACTAGCTAAATAAACTACTTAAGATTTGTGTAAAAGTTAATGTGTAATAATATAAAGTTTTTTTATACATTTATAAAGCCATTATTATGCTATTATAATATATATATATATATATATATATATATATATATATATATATATATATATATATATATATATATATATATATATATATATATATATATATATATATATATATATATAAAAGTGGGAAGTAAACTTAATTCCTGGTTTCTTAATGCAATATAATTAAAGATACGTTTTCGAGAACTCTACGCTGTGTACGTTTTGTCAAAAAGAGTGCAGAGATGAGATCAATTTAGTCTCTAGATTGAGATCTAACCCACAATATCGTACTTACAGTCAGACGTCATTTTGTATAGAATACACAACCCCAAAAATAATCAAATATTCAATTACCTTTTTCTTAAAGTAAGATGCAAAAAGTACGACCAAGTCGTATATAGTATATCTGCACAGCCATCTATCTGTAGATAACCAGATAACTTAGCGGCCACGACTCGTCGACCGTATTAAGCTTATACGTTATCATAGTTACACGTTATCACGTGCGGGGCGGTCGGAGGATGTAAGTTGAGGCAAATATTTAATATTGTAATGTGATATGCAATTGCATCACTCATATCCAAATACAGGAATCTATTTTTAAATCGATTTTGTGTTCTTAATATATATAACAAAAAAGAAAAAAAACTACCTTCTGTTCTTCTGAAATCTTATTAGAAGATTACTAAATAAAACAAAATTTTCAATGGGTCTCTAACGTGGTTTTGTATGCTTTTAAAAGGGATCTTGACTTCTTCCGTTCTTAAATTTCTTTTAGGTATACATATGTATATCGATTACAAAACTATTTCTTTAATAAAACTCGAAACTAGGGAACTTTTGCTTCTTGTTATGTTTTTTATTTCATGTATTTATTAATTTCTTTTTAAATAATCAAATATTCTTTTTTATAAGAAACATAGTATTCAACAGTTAGGAAACTGTTGCTATGTAAATGATGTCTTTATTGACAATCACAAGGTGACGATTGAAGATATTAAAAATATGGTCAGCATGTGATCTCTCCAACGTCAAATAAACAAACAAACATATATATGTTTGTATGTATAAGAAATACAAAAGTAAATTAATCATAAATTTATTTAAAAGCGTTTTATAGCCATTATGCTTTTAACAAGTACATCATTTCAACATTGCACTAATTTACGTTTCACTACGTAATTAATTAAAAGCATCCCAAAAATAGTAATAAATTATATTGAAGTGACCAAGTACCTATATATACATTTTTCATTGTTTGCCTTTTTATATGACGACAGTAGTAGCGCGAGGCACAAGTTTATGACTGTGAGCGCGACTGGTTGTGGGTTCGATTCCCAGTCGAGGAAATGTAATATTTATTTAAATTTTCATTTCTTCGCTCTAGTGTCGAGGCAAATCGTGGCGTGGCGGAAAGTGGGGAACGGAGTGTTTTAACACTAGGGTCCCTCTGTCTACCCTGCTGCGTTACCAAGTTGTCGAGATCTGCACTAATAGAATTTTATTATTTTAGTAGCTATATATCCGCTCTAAGGTCCGCCGCTGGAACTACTTGGTTACTAATACAATACACCGATCTATATGTCATATTTTATTATTTTTTATTAACTTTGGTTGCTTTTTACCGATCTAATATATGCATCTTGTTTCTCAGTGATTAGCTATTTTAACTTCAAAATGAGTGTACGTACTGATTTACATTATTAAAATAATTTACACTTTCCTAAATAAACTTAATATTTTTATAACTGACTTGGATAAGGATCTATTCTTTGATAAGAAATTGATTTTCGTTTATCAGAATTAATTGGAAAAATTACATTTATTTTAACTTTATTATAATAATATTGTATTTTTTTGTTATTTAATAACAATTCTTATTAGAGCGAACGCAAAAACTGATGTTTGCATACTTTCTAATATTCTTATTGGTAAGAGTTTTACAAAGTCTTAAGGTCATATAGGTCTTAGAATTTTCAAAAATTATATTTATTTTTTCTTACTATAATTTATAAAATTAAAACCAAATACATGGGAACATACTCCAAAAAATAATATCGCTGCTAATAGCCACCTAACATTAATACTACAAAGATCAATACTTATTTTATTAACATCTTCATACTATCGGACTAAGATCTGGCAAACACAATTTTCTAAACGTTGATCTCTCTCGTTTATAAATTTAAAAAAGATGTGAAAATGATTTTAATTTTTGCTTAAAATGTATATTATTTTATGTAAGTGTCGAATTTGAGAGAGAAAAGAGATTTTTGTTTTGTATAAATGTCGAAACACAATGTGGACTTTAATCGTTACGTACGTATAAATTATATTTCACGTATCATTTTGTTATGACTTCGCTGTAAATTATATTCAGAATATTTTAAACATATCTTATTTTCTATAAATATTTTTTTTGGTATGATTAGGTAAAGTACGGCGTTAAGTTCCGCCATACAACGTACAATAGGTAATGGCTCATTTTCATTGGTCGTTAACTCAGTCGTTATACAACACTTGGGGAGTCCCCGAATATGGGCTATCGACTAATATAAGTGGGCTATCTATATACAGCACGCGGGTATTCCCCGCACGTGGCCCTAAAAACCCATGGAAATTATTACAGCATGCGGTTCCTACGGCATGCGGGAACCGAATTCTCCCGCACTTCGAATGAGTGCTGTAACAATTAATGAAGATGAGCACTAATGGAAAAGCTATGGAGTAAAACATTCGACCTGTCTCCCTAGCAGAATATGTATGTATATTTAAACATATTTTTTTTTTCTGTATAAAAAAAACGCCTTGTTTATTTAAAACTTCAAACTATACCAGTGATTACAGATTCGTTACTAAAGGTTATCACATAATAAAGTTGTTATTATAACCTTCTGTTACTATCCGATGTGCGTATTGTGTTTCATACACTGTACTAAAAAAATTAACTATTGTTTTTCATATTATTTATTTTAATTTTTTTTTAGCTTCACGCTGTATCCCGCACTCAGCGGGGTAGGCAGAGTTTCCTTATGTTACGTGTTAAGTAAGACACTCCGTTCCCCACTTTCCGCTGAGTTCTGGAGGCAATTGCGTGTTGAGAGGCGGAAATCTACACCGCGTTTTGCCTCAACACCAGAGCGAAGAAATGAAAATATCAATGTAAATAATTATACGTAGGTATATTGTAAAATTCTTTAGGTATTTTCAAGCACATACACATTAGTAGGAAGCGATTTAATTTAATATTAAGTAAAAATATATACATATTATATATATTAAATATTATATTTAACATATTATGAATAATTTGATAAACAAAAATTACATACGTATCATATCGTGGGTACGACGGCGGATATGGCGAGGAGGAACCAAAGTAGTTCCTCGAGCCCAGTGGAAGAGACTGGACGTGGGGATGCTGGACGTGCCCCACGTAGCTGTCTCCGAAGAGGGTCTTCGGATATGGTGAAGCGCGGAAAGGCCGCTTCATGCGTCGTCGGCGTCTATAGTTTCCATTCTCAAACATGTCGCCACATTGTGGATCTATAAGAAACACCCTCGTGTTCGTTAGCTGTGCTTAAATTATATTATATATGAATAGACAGACGTACTTTTGATTATTAATATTTTTTTCATAATAATTTAAATTATATAAATAAATCTTTTGTTAAATTATGTAATACGTCAACTTCCGCAATGCATTTATATTCTATGGGTATTATACCTAATGTTTTTTTATTGTTTTACAAAGCTTTAACGCTATAAATAAAAAGTTTAATATAATTTTTTCAAATTAAATGCATAAATAAAATTTAAGTCGTATCTAATAAACTTAATATATATTTTATGTTATTATATTTTTCTAAATTGTAATATATCTTATGTTTTAATTCGCCACACCAAGCAATCATTTCGCATCGTCCACTTTCGCATTTTGTCAACAAAATATATATAATAGTCATAGTAAATAATCGCTTATGATATTTTACTGGTCGTGTTAATTTAATATAATAAAACTAAATACTTCCAAAGTTAGTTATAATAATTATTATTAATAATTAAAATTAAACTCACTTAAGATCCAGTAGTTCCCCTTCCTTTCACCACCACCTTCCCGTGGCACTTTTATGAAACATTCATTTAGGCTTAAATTATGTCTAATGGAATTCTGCCATCCTTTCTTGTTCTTTTCGAAGAATGGGAACTCTTTAGTGATGTAAGCGTAAATTTCACTTAACGTGGCTCGCTTCGCTTGGCTATTTTGTATGGCCATGGTTATGAGAGCCACGTACGAGTAGGGAGGTTTGGTAAGGGCCTGCGTGGAGGTGGTGGATTGAGGCTTCATTTCTGAACTTCCTGGACTAGCTGGGGCAGGTGGCTTAGGATCATTTTTATTATTGCTGAAAACAATTATTCTATATGTAGATCTCTACTACTAATATTATATATTTTATATTTTAGAGAATAGCATATAAGTCTTATCTAAAAATTCGCTACAGCAACGGTGTTTTTGGAGTAAAATTCGCCTTGGAATATTTAACAAGAAAATATAATACCTGGTCGAGTTTGTAGCTTCTTCGCGTGTGTGACTTTGCTGTGATAAAGTCTGATATACCCTTGATAGCTCTTCATCGGTTTTCGAATTGTTAGAGGTTTCCGGCATATTATCTTGTAAGCAGAGGCGGTTCTCGTAAGGAGACGATCCTAAGGATAAATGACGACATCATTAAATTCATATTTTATTCCATCATATATTTATTATTAAGTTGAAAGTTTATTTGAACCAAATCTCGCGGCTCCTACCTAGTCGTGATATACGAGTAGGTATACTAGAAATATGGGTACATTAAACACACTACAATATTATTCCAATGTTACATTTAATACTCGATATTTAGCCGATCCATGTACGTGCTTCCCAATACGGATTTCTGAGAACTCGTCAAGTATAAACCTAAACAAAGTTGTTGCTAAGATATACATTATACCTCTCTTAAAAATTAACTAACGTATTGCTTAAAATCTCTATTAATATTTTATCAAATATTCGTAAGCTACTAATATACTTGTTGAAACAATATTGGTTTCTGGTTTCTCAAAACATTTTATTACTGCTTTTAATGATGATCGTTATAATTTTAAGAACATTCCGTTTTGGGTGAAAGAACTTACGACAAACTCTGTCTTACTGGGTAATACAAAAAATCTACTTCACGCTGTATTCCGCAGCAGGGAAGACAGAGGGACTCTAATGTGTAAATATTTCATTTCCTCGAGTGGGTATCGAACCCATAACCAGTCGCGTTTACAGTCATACACTTGTGCCCCTGGGCCACGACTAGCCTCACTGTATAATATGGAAATAAGAATATTCTAAATAAAAATATATCATCTTAAATAATTGGAATGGGTATTCCATTCCAACCCAAAAAAACTTACATAAAAAAATGCAAATTACATTGCTAGCACAATTGAAACCTTTTTGAATAATCTTTAACTATTAGAACTACTATTAAGATTTATATCGCAAGATTCGTTTCATCACCAAATCACTGTCCCCTAAATCTTGGGCTATTGAAGATAATGATGGCAAAATAGTTACTGAACTTGATAAGATCTCAGAGTTATGGAAAACCTATTGTCAGTCTCTATTTCAGGACCAACAAGCGCGCAATTTTTCATCAATAGTACCTCATGAAGGAGAGTTAGAACCAGATATACTTTTGTCCGAAGTAAAGGCTGCCATCAAACACCTCAAGAATAAAAAGGCTGCAGGAGGAGATGGAATACCCATCGAAACTATCAAAGCATTAGGTGAATATGGTACTCGAATTTTTCATACAATATGTAACAAGATATGGCAGACAGGAGTATGGCCAACCGAATGGACTCACACAATTCTTACCCCTTTGCATACAAAGGGTTCTGCAAAAAAAATGTGGCAATTACCGTCTTATTGCACTTATAACACATGCAAGCAAAATATTGCTACATATCCTAAATGAACGTTTGAAGTCCTACTTGTCAAGGGAAATTGCGCCAGAACAAGCTGGATTCGTGAAGGGTAAAGGTACTAGGGAACAAATTCTTATCGTGCGCCAAGTTGTAGAGAAAGCACGGGAATTTAACAAACCCGTTTACATCTGCTTTGTAGATTTTTCCAAAGAGTTCGATTCTGTGAAATGGCCAGTTTTATGGAACACTTTATTGCAAATGGGTACACCAAAGCATTTAGTACACCTTCTTAGACAGTACCTCCTTCTTATGGAGGAACTGCCTCAGTGAGAACAGACGGCATACTATCCAGCAACTTCCATCCAAGCGTGGGTGTCCGTCAAGGATGCATAATATCACCGCTTCTCTTTAACGCTTACACTGAACTGATAATGCGTATCACCCTTGAGAACTGGACAGATGGTATAGCGGTCGGAGGTTACAAGATTGCAAACTTTCGTTATGCCGATGACACAACTTTATCCGCCTCTAGCATTCAGCATATGGAAGAACTGCTTCATAAAATGGAATATGTCAGCCTCCAGTTTGGGTTAAAGGTCAATCGCAGCAAAACAAAAATGATGATTGTAGATCGTGTCAACAATAACTCGCCGGAAGTGATTAATATTGCGAATTGTGAAGTTGTCCAGTCCTGCATATACCTTGGGACTTTAATCACGAACAAGGGCGGATGCACGGAGGAAATAAAATGACGCATGGCTATTACCAGAAATGCTATGGAAAGGCTTAGGAATATATGGAAGAACAGAAAAATCACCAAAACCACTAAAATGCGACTAGTTCGAGCACTCGTTTTCCCTATTTTTCTGTATGCCGCTGAGACATGGACCTTGCGGGAAACGGAAAAGAAAAAGGTCGATGCCCTGGAGATATGGTGCTGGAGAAAGATGCTCGGGATATCGTGGACAGAATTCCGTTCCAATGTGTCCATACTCCAAGAACTTGGCATCAAAGAGCGACTATCAGCTCTTGTAGAAACCCGCATGCTTAAGTTCTTCGGTCACATCTCCAGAAACGGAAACGACTCCATAGAGCGGCTCGTGGTGCAAGGTAGAGTAGATGGTACCAGGCCAAGAGGTAGATCACCCATGCGATGGACTGGCCAAGTAAAATCAGCTGTGGGCGGTAAATTGCATGAATGCACCAGAATAGCAACCAACAGAAGGAAATGGCGTGTAACTGTGGCAAGAATAACGAAAGCCAAAAACAGGACTGCATGATGGCCACGACCGCTCTGTCAAGAGCGTAACGACTGAGAAGAAGAATTAGAACTATTGAAAAACTAGTGGCCGCCCGCAACTTTGAACCGGAAATTGAACTTACAACCGTCTCGTTAACAGTTTCACTGCACCATGGCAGCCTCAATTATAATAATAATTAAATTATTATAATTGAGGCTCATAGTGCACAACTTTTACTAGTGGATAATTTTTTGATTTCTTAAGCTAGTTGGTCTATTACGGTCCTTAGGGAAAATTCTATTTCAATAAATTAATTAATCTTTATCTCGTTAAACAACTTCTGCAAAAACGGTACTTCATTATGTTTATAGTTTAGGTGTACTATTTTAGGACTTCGTTAGGTGATCCAATTTTCAAAATCCCTTATGGTGCAGGGGCACAAGTGTGTGAATGTACCCGCATCTGGTTATGGGTTTGATCCCCACTAGAGGAAATGAAATACTTAATATTTTCAAGACAACAGCCTTAATATCAGGAATGTTAGAAAATATCGAGTTGAAATTCAAATCATATACTCAGATCTGCAGTCTCATCATTTCCTGAAAAAATTGTGTTTTTACATTAACTTTTGGTTGACTTATAATTATGAAATTTGGTAGCTACCATAATATGGTACCATATACTATTGTATATACAGGCAGTACTACTTCAGGAAAAACTATGAAAACTATATAATTATGGTTCAATCCTAAAAGTAGTAGTCTTAAAAAGGCGACAAAAAATTTGGTATAAAAGCCTCTAGTTAATAGGTATCAGATGAAAGGGCTCTGGCTAAGTTAAGCTTGAATTCAAAAAAAGTTCGAGACCTCGAATTTTTGAACCAAACCCTCCGAAGAGCCCGACTCGCGCTTGTCTCATTTTTTCTATTAGACATTAGTGTCTTATTATATTCAGATTTTATACATTCAGAGACAAATACCATTTTTTGCCACCTTACGTTGCATCGTTACGTAGTATCGTAGATGGTAATGTAGCGAGATGTAGGTACAGTGACTACTGGGAGCTAGGGTCAATGACTTTAAAATAGAATACATCCTTTGAAGAATATTGTCGTAGTTGTGGCAAAAGAGTGGGTGTTTACAATTACTGTCGCCTTTGAAAATCTGGAGACGTTGTGGCGCACGGCTGTGGGTTCGATTCTTACTTAAGATAAATTTAAAATATTCTCGATTTGAACAAAGCTTTTGAAGTTATGAAGATCAACTAATGGATCAGATTAGTTCTTTTTTTATTTATTATGTACTATCAGTAAATATATTTTCTAAGCCATACACTTACCTGTATAGTAATCCATCAGGTAGTCTATGCATGCAAATAAAAAATTATATGAATTTTGATACTTTTTTGTACTATTTCTATAATATACAAAAAATAAATTAAAGTTTACATATTATACCTGTTTTTTTAAAGTAATAGTCATATTATTATTTCAACATTTTTAATATAGCTTTAAAAAATAGAGCTTACAATTCAAAAATATTAGAACAGTAATTAATTCTTTATTTATTCGAAAAATTGTAATGTGATAAGGAAATAAAAATAGAGAATTCAATGGTAATTCCTTTGTTAGAAGGACGATATCAATCCAAAGTTTTATTTTCTTAACGACCACTTGTTATTATAAGTACCATGTCTAGTATCAAAAATATAAATTTGAAATAAAAGCCAAGTTCAATGATGAATAATGCGTAGTTCATACACCGTTCATATACCGACAAAAGAATGAACTAAATAGGTAGTTTTGAAATATTTTTAAGTTGTCGAATAAAAAATTGTAAAATTTACTTTCTTTGTGATTAGATTCGTAGCAATTCGTAACTTTTAAAAATCTAGCTAATTAAAAAAAATATTTGAAATACAAATTAATTTATAAAGTATTATAATAGGGGATAGGGGATAAGTCTAACGGTAAACGCGATAGATTGTAGGTCCGATCCCCGCTCGAGGAAATGAAATATTTAATATTTTCACTTCTTCGCTTTGGGGCAAGGCAAAGCGCGGATGGAGTTTCTTCATTAATCAACCAATGCCTACAGAATTCGGCTGAAAGTGAGAAGTGTACTTGGCTCCCTCTGCCTATTGTGTTATATACGGGATACAGCGTAAATCTTAAAAAAAAAAATAATTACATAAATGAAGTAAAAATGCGAACAATTTCTCGCTAAGAATGCGTCAGACAGTATATCGTATTCACCGTCGTACAGGCATTGTGGTTCCGAACAATGCGTATTTATAAAACATTACCACCGTATCGCTTGAAATTAATAACAAATAACAATTATGAAACTTTACCGCGAGAACTGCCCGTTGCGAGATTTTTGGTTTTGTTATTCGGTTACGATTGTACTATTATTTAATATAGTAATGGGCTATAGCTTTTTTTTCGTCCATGCGTAAGTTCACAAATGAAATCGCATCTGTTTCTACAGTATGCAACTTTCATATTTTTATTTTTTTAATTTTAACGCTGTATTCCACATGTGTCAAGGTAGGCAGAGTAAGAATAGTGTTGAGACACTCCGATCTTCACTATCTGCCCATTACTCGTTTTTGTAGGTATTGCATGTTGATTGGCAGAACTCTATGTCGCGCTTTGAGTCGAAACCAGAGTGAAGAAATAAAACAGAATAATATTTCTTCGAACGTGGTGTCATTATGAAGTATTTTTTCTTTTTAACATTTATTAAAGTACACTATAAAAAAATCAAAATGCAACTTAATAATATATTAGTAAAATTACCATAGATATTGGGAATTAGATTAAAAAAGCATCAATTTAGATTTGAAAATGGTTTTTTCACAGGAATAGAATTAGTTAGGAAATTTTTGAAGTTAAATAAATCTTTAGAACTAATGAATAGGTTAATGAGGTTATTTGATAATACACTATAAGTAAGTTAAATATAAAATTATAATATAATATTACAGGAACTGAGTGTAATTATTGATTAATTCGACGATATGGTCATAGTAAATTTTAATATTCGGGAAAAAAATGCGTAAAAATGTGACGCTGGGACACAAGCGTGCTAAGGTTGTGGGTTCGATTACCACTCGAGGAAATGATTTTTTTTATTTCCCGGATTTTTTTTTATTTCTCTGAAAATGAGGCAAAGGGCGATGAATTCCGTCACTCCATACGTAATGCCTCCAGAATTCGGCGAAAACTGAGGAAGAGAAGTGTCTCAACACTACGTGAAGCTAAAAGCAAAAAATAGATTACTCAACATGTCATGTCTAAAGCACAATTGTAATTTCCTTGCTAGCTTAAATATATGAAAAACGAAAATAAAAAATTTAAAAAAAAAATACAAAATCCCGACTACATGAAAACTAAAAAGAGAAAAAAGCCATACTACTTGGAAAAATTAAATGGTTGAAAAGTGAATGAAGCAAAGGACATATGTAGGTCCCGACTAGTGATCCTTATACACTATTTCGGTTATTCTTTTTTCTTTTTATTTCTTTTTTTTATGGAAAAGATATTAAATGATGTTAAGTGATTACCGCCCACGACCCCATGCAACACCAGAGAAGTTACAGGTGCCTTGTCGGCACAAAGTACACACGGCACGAAATTTTTATATAGTAGGGACGTATGTTTTTTTGTACATATATATGTTAGGATTCATTAGATTCATTATAAATGTTTAAGATTATGATTTAAATGATAATAAGAGATAGATATTGAGACTGTGGCCCAGGGGCACAAGGGTGTGACTGTAACGCTACGATTGTAGGTTCAATCCCTTCACGAGAAATTTATATTTCCATTTCTTCGGTCTGGTATCGAGGCAAGCGGCGGCGTTGAGTACCGCCACTCAACACGCAATGCCTCCAATATTCGGCGGAAAATGGGGAATAGAGTGACTAAATACTAGAATCCTTCTCCCTATCATGCTGTGTGAGGGATACAGGGTGAAGCTGTTTTTTTATTACAGGTAAAGTTTTCTCAAGTAAAGTCCCATTAATATTAAACCCACATAATAAGCTACTTTAAATTTATTCATTGCCTTAACATCCATGTGATTCATGAATATACCTAAAGGCAAATGTCGCCAGTAGTTGACACCTCAATGAGTTCATTACAGACATAAAGATAAACAATAAAAATTAATTAATAAATTTAAAACTACATAGATAAATGTAGAATTAGAGGAACCAGTTAACAGATATTTAATTTTTAAGCAAAAATAAGCTAACTTCGGACAGTTTCCATAATAAAATAGGTAAAATATAGCATTTTATAAAATTGATAAAAAAATACTTTTAGTTTATTATTAATATAACAAAAATAGATTTTTGCTCTATGTTTCTTTTCAATTCGCCGTCTTTCAATAAAATGGCGGAGAACAAAATATATTGTGCTAAATATGATCTGAAAGTGTATATGCATTTAGTTAAGTATTCACAATTTAAAACAATATATATTTATATTTTTATTTTTATATATTTTATTAAGTTAATAAAAAAAATATCGATCATTGGTGCTTTCGGTCACTGATTCCATTACACCACATCAAAGAAGTTAATCCATGACATAGTTCATGGCCTCCAATATCGAAATACGAATATATTCATACTATTTCTGTTATTTGTCCGCTCAAAACGGATGAACTTTCAATACAAACGGAAATCAAACGTGCGACATTCAAACCAACGTGCATGACACCGGCCATAAACATATAAACAACCACAGCGTGTTATACGTAATGAAAGTGTTAAAAGTGAGACTTTTGAAACTAAAAATTAAATATGGCGCAGTGGGGTCGTTTACATTGTAGAAGTGTAGGTTCAGATTGCGGATTGACGGAGGGTCAAGATTCTAACCCAAACGATACACAAAAATGATTCTTAAGTAAAAAAAGGTAATAAGTTTTATTAAATAATTATTATGCGAGAGGTGTTTCTTGTATACTGTACCTACATGGTTAGACAGAGGCAACCCGGAAGCAAGTGACTCTCCGTTTCCTACTTTCCGTCTCATTTTCTAGACGTCACGCGTTGATTAAGGAATTTAACGCCACACTTTGCCCATTATATTACGTTAAAATCGAATACTCACTGCGCCAATATTGTTTTTCTTACTATATATTGGGATCATTTGCAGAATGAAAGATCTTTTCTAAAAATTATACATCTGTCAACGAATTGATGATTGATGAGCTCGTTTCATATTTACTTGTAGCACTTAGGGCCAGTTTCACCACTGTCTGATAAAGTCCCGGTCAGAGATATCTGCCAGACAAGCCATACTTTTTAGTTTCACAGCTCTCGAATAGCACTATCTAGTAGATATACATTTGACATATGCATTTCACTGTTTCATACTTATTTGTAGTTTTATAATTAATGAGAAAATTATTCTCAAAAATGTAAGAAATAGTTATTTTGTGTTTTCATGCTCTGTCCGTAAAATTAATTAAATTAATTATTTTAGATAACTAACTGATACTTTTTTCGTTACCGGTAAAACCGGCACTAAGATTATTTTTTTCGCTTTGTATAATAGTAAAAAGTATACAATAATATACTTCTAACAACTTCTCTCTAACTCTTATTACTAAGAAAATATGTCAATACATATCAAAAATAGGTCTATCAAATCAGATATAGGTAAAACTTAACTTAGCTTCACGCTTTATCTCTAGCGGCGCAATCAGAGAGAACGGGGCGCCAAACGCTACATTCTCTACATACCTCTTTCGCCTCGTCAACTGACATCAACCTCTCCATGTCCCCTGGGGGGGTCCTAATGCTTTTTACGTGACTTTCCTCCAATATCTTTTATATTATGTTTTCGAAAGTCAACCGAGATCTCCCCCTACATCTCTTACCACACACTTTTCCATCATTAATCTTTTTTGCCGTTCTTCGATCACTCATTCAATCGACGTGCCTAAAGCAGCTGAGCACGTTCTTCTTCATTCGCATAGATAAAACGAATAGCCAAATATAGTAATGATTGAATCAAATTTGTCTATCTCCGTTTGACATTTGCTTACGACTGTCAATAACTTACATAATGCTTTACGTTCTTTGAAAAATATTAGCGTCGTGTTACGTCGCCCTGGGTACGGTTACCGATAGCCGTACAAAAGGTAATTGTTCTTAAACAATAAACCTCTTAAAGCAATATTCTAAGTAGGCGTTAGATAACATATAGGGATTTTTGAAACGTAACACGTTCTTCATATATATTTTTTTTCAGGTTCACGCTATATCCCGCTGTATATGTAATGCGCTTCCCGAATTCTGAAGGCATTGCGTGTTAAGTGGTGGAACTCAACGCCGCTCTTTGCCTCGACTCCAGAGATTTAATTAATATAAAATCGATATAAAAAGTAGCATTTAAAGTTGTTTGGAAGTGAATATATTTTAAATAAAAAAATTCTCCCCGTGAGTGAACTGTACCCACGATAATTGAGTGCCCATTTCCTAAAATTCCAGCTACCAAAACCACCGTTTTGGTAGCGATCAGGTGAATAAAAAAACATAGAGCATAAAAAAAACATTTACAATTTCTATTTTAATTTATTTGACCGCCTACCACGCCGGTTAAAAGGGTGAAGCACATACTATGTACTTAATCCGTACCGAGTGCCGACCACTGTATAAAGATATCTAAAAATATCTTAAAAATGTTCGTTGCCATAATATTTGCACACTCACATATCTATTTAACTTTTATGAAAGATAAAAATAGTTTTCCATTTCATGTTCCTACAATTTGAGAGCTCAAAGTATTATTAATATTTGTAATCTCCATATTGTCGGATTAGAGTCTAAATCTGGTAATACCATTTTTAGTTCTTTTTTGTACATGTACATTTTTATAAAATTTGAATGTTTATCAAATAATACCAAATGGTCTTTGTTTGGACTTTCTGATAATACATATTTAATTGTAGTGTTTTTTAAAGACGTTATTGTCAGCTTCAAGCTGTATCTCGCACACAGCAGGGTAAGGAGAGGGTCCTAGTGTTAAGACACTCCCTTTCTCCCTTTCCGCCGAAATCTGGAGGCATTGCGTGTTGAGAGGCGGAACTCAACACCGCGCTTTGCCTCGACACTAGAGCGAAGAAATGAAAATATAAATTTAAATAAATATTTCATAACCTCGAGTGGGGATCGAATCCCGACCAACCGATTTTACAGTGACACTTTGTGCCTGACGTGACGTTATTGTATCTCTTGGTTATTTGTTTAATACCCTGTTTAGGTTTACACTTTATGCCGACTAATATGTATTTGTTTACATTTTTATATATTTTTTTATTTCACACTTACATTATTTCTTATCTGTTCAAATCAAATACAAAATAAATATTGAAAAATGGAGATATTTTTTACTGTAACTAGGGTGCGCTATTTGACAGTTATTTGACAGTTTAACAGAGATCAGATTTTAGATTTTCTAAAATCTGATCTCTGTTAACTGACGATCTAGTTACTGGTTACAGATTTTTAGTAGTTAAAGGTACTAAGGTACATTACTATTTTATCTCGAAGCAACAGATCCAGTGTACTACTTTTTGCGCAATTGATCAAAATCCACGTTAGCGATGCCGCGGACAAAGGCTCCTGCTTATCGGTGTGACGTATGACGGTAAACTGAGAAGGAAATGAAATGATTTGAACTTTATCATATATTAGAGGCACACTCGCGGCTTCGCCCGCTTACCACTTATAATACTACTAACTTTTATTATACTGCATTTGCCAACAGATTGATACATTATTTATCTTTGTCACAAAAAGCCTTATATTTTATAAGAGAAAGTTACATGGTGTCGCGATTTTTTTTGTAGCACTAATAAATTTGAATATTGTATCGAGTACTGACATATAATTAACTATTTTTGCAGCACACGCGCTAACAGCAATTCGATGACGTTCCTTATTGTTGTTATTATTTTTTTTTATTTTAATCAAAATAAAGATTTAAAATCATAAATTATATTTTTTACATTTAGAAAAGTAGTTTAAGAAATTATTGGAATCGAACATAATAGAAGATAAACGTCAAATTTAGTCATTATTGTTAACAGAGATTTTTTTTTTTTGTGTATAAATATTCTTCTTCTTCTTCTTTTCTTTTGTTCTTATTTTTAATAGAATCTTTGCTTACGTTACCTGTAGTTTGTGGTATATTTTTTCAATTATAAAATAATTGATTTTATCAAAAATAAAAAATAAAACTATTAACTTAACTATTGAAATAAGCGCTATTATTTTATTTTTATTATAATATTCTGCAGTTCTTATAAAATCTTATTTTTTTTACGTACATTATCGGCAATAATATATCAAAGCGGAAACCATACGATGTCATTGAAAAAGTCGAATTGTAGGTAATGGACACGAAGTAATATTAATCTCAGTTAAATATTTTTTTTTATAGGTTCGCGCAATAACCTGCAATAACCTCTCCATACACATCCTCCGGAGGTTACTCATGCTTTTTACCTAACCTTCCTCATCATCGATACAGATAAAGGTTTCCAAGGTTACGTCTTAAGTCTCAACTTAAAAATTTTTCAGCGAAATTGAATTGATTGCAACGTAAAAAAACCTAAAAAAAGTAAGAAACAACCAACCATAATAAAATCTGATCAATTGTTTGTTCAATAGCTTTGAAAAATTTTTTTCCCTGTATGTGGACTACTCGCCCTCAGCTATAGGTCGTGTTGCTAAAATCTGGATTCAAATTGCGTAAACAAAGGTGTACGGTATCGATCAATCACTACAAGTAAACCAGATGTCACAATAAAAGCTTCATATATTCGAACACGTATTTTTTTTTAAAAAGCGCTGATAGATTTTTAAGGATTACAATTTTAAACAATTTTATTGTTACACGCTGACATCGTAGCCATATATATATACATATGTATAATCCGAGTGTGAAATGTATTAATAATGTAATAATTATTAATACTATTTTAAATATAAAGTAATCCGGACTGAAGCCATAATATAAATAAACATGAACTTTTGTAATCTCTATATTATATGAAACATGCATAGAAAACTGAATTCAGACAATAAAAAATATTAATTGGCTCCGTTTGATTTATAATCATTATCATCAATATATGGATAACAAAATCTAAATATGGCAATCTAACTTGGCAAAGATATGTTCGTGTAAATGTTGTAAAATGTTGTTTTTTTTTTTCGTATAATACCTGGGGTGGGCACAACCCACCCGGCCCCCCTCTTCCTACACTGATGATCATTCAGCATTTTTTTTTGTCTGCCTTTTCCATTTGTTCGTGGACCACGCAGTTCTATTGGATGAATTAATTTTAATGTTGTAACTACTTAGGACTTGGAGTAGGCTTCCAGTTTCAATACATCAAGATCTCGACATTGCGGGACATTGCATTGTTTTCCAATCCCGCGTGCTATGAATGTACAAGATCGGGAACGAGGGAGGGACTGGAAGAAAACTTGCACACAACATTTCCAGAACAGGATCGCTGAGGATGATTTCCAGTGATGTTTCATGAGAATGAAATTCGGCCCTTTCTATTCGATATATTCGATAGATAAGAGGGATAAGCTAAAATTTGTTAAGTGGTCTTTGTTTATCTTTGTCTTTTTTTTGCACTTGGTGGTTATATTGCCTCTAAAATAAGCAATACTTTGACAAATAACAATGCAGTTTCTTTCGCAAATATTTTAAATTTAACACTGACAAAATGACCTAACAAAAAAATTTGGCTAACACTATTATCTAGTAATAAATAAGATCAAATAATCAACCTTTTACCACAACCCAACATTTTAATATAAAATATTTTTATTTTATTAAAATAATTTTAATTTAAGACTCTAGCTGTAACAAGCTGGAACAAAGAGGTTCCACTACATGGTAAATTAAATTGAAGAATAGAACCATCATAGATTTCAAGTTTGTAAAAAACATAGCCTCAGGGAAATTAAATATTTATTTTTTAATTTTTTTCGCTCTGGTAATGCTGTAAATCACAGCGTAGAGTTACGCCACTCATCACACAATGCTTTGGGCATGCGGCGAAAAGTGGGCAATGGAAGTGTCTTAACGGGTATTGAGTACCTTAGCACTAAGTTCCCAGGTTCTCTCTACCTTTTTTTCATTATGCAACATTCGGGATACAGAATGAAGCTAAAAAACCAATAGTGAGTTGGAGACCTACATGAAATATTTTCCGCATATTTGATATCAAAGAAATGGGAGCGATGATAAAGCGATCGTAAAGGGAATTATCGCCACAGAATAAATCGATTATTTTCGATCTCCAATCGATTAAGGTGTAAACTGTGGTGCATTAGACATAAGATAAGCTTCCAACTATAAGATTGTATTGTAATAGTTCTCTGTTCTAATATTGAATATATAACATTTAACTTTACAAAATATTTTTATAGACAAATACTAAAATTTTGTTCCATTTTTTGTTATTTTTATTAATAAATTAGAATGTTTACTTCTATTACAAAAAGCTATCAAAATATAAATGAAGACTAATGTTTCAAAAGGTAAGGTAGATACAGCTATTTTTATGAAGTGAAGACATTCTTTTTTTTTCATTCTCCATTCAGTGTGGAGATAGTGGGTGTCAAATCTCAGCGTCAAACGCCTCATTGTGTCTTACCTGATAAATGAAGTAACTTAAACATGAACATACCCTCGAATAGATGCCACTAAAAGTTTATAAAAGAGTCAGCTTAACGTCTAATATAGATTCTCTTTCTCATATTCGAGATTGATTTTCTACACTCCTCCACGTAAACGATGAGTAAGTACACTTTTGTTAAGAAAACAATTTTTTTTTATCAATCTTTTAAAAGCTTTTTAACTGCATGGGAATTATACAAAATAACTTTTTTTTTACAAATTTAGAAACGAACACCGTGGGACCGTTATTACGACGGACATTTACTAAAAATATTTTTTTGAATAACAAGTAAAAAACCTTTTTTAACTTGTAATGCAGACATATTCAAAGTGGACAGTAGCGGTAGAAAGCAAACAGCCGAAGATCGAGCTCAGTGGATGTAGACACCTGTGTCTAGTGGAGAGTATGCTATCTATAACAACCATTATATGTATGTAAAAATCAATTAGATATCAATTGAATTGATTTTTACCTGTATTATTGACAAACCACGTTACAATTAATTGAATACAATAATTAAAAATAATTATGCATCTCGGTTTGAAGCGTAACCACGTGGTAAAAGACAATATAATTTACAAATTATATTGTGTATTTATATTCATTACAATTTTTTTTGAAAAGCTGCAGATTTATTTTTTATGGGTCCGAGTCTCAAAACCAAGTCGGTATCTTTATTGGGGATTGTATTGTCCGTCTGTCCGTCTGTCAAGAACATAAATCTAGAGATGGAGCTGTCACGCTAATATTATTTAGAGCACAGAAAAAATCATGCTTTTATGTCAATGAAATCCAAAGATACGGACATTTATACATTGTTACATATGCATATAATGTATGCAATTTACCACGTAATCAAACCCTATAGGGTACTTCCCGCGGACCTACAGTTATGGAAATCGGCATAAAGTGAGTATTTGCAACACAAATAAAAAACTAGCAAATTTAGGTGTAATCGAAACCTAATTTTCCCGTAGACCTATATTTTTTTAGAACTGAGTACGAATCTCGGTAGGTGAATACGACTCGTATTTGACCGGTTCTTTATGAACACTCTTGTCATTACTTCTTCTTAGTCTTGACATTAAATCGATGATATTCATTTAAAAAAATCACACTAAAATAAGTCTAGATACTTCTTTCTAGAAGATTCTTAATAGTTTTATTTCTTTGCTAGCATCAAGGCAAATGCCCGGCGTTGAGTTCCGCCACTCAACATGTAATGCCTCGAAAAATGCGCGCTGAAAGAGAGGAATGGAGTGTGTGACACTAGGTTCCTATCCTTCTGTATGCGGGATACAGCGTGAAGTTGATTTAATTTGATTTTATTCTTTATAGAAAATATAGTGAGCATATCAAAAGAACATGTCATTGCGTTGATTTATCACGTATGATGTCATCACTCCATAGCTGGCGTGTGTTAACGTAAACACTACAAATGCTTAGGTACTCAAACACCTTTGGATTATTCACTTACATACAATTTATTGTTATATTTAGGTATAGAAAAATGTATAAAACTGTCCTAGAAAATTATCCATAAGCATAAGAGGGGTGGGGGTTGTGTGACTTTGGACCTTAAATCACCCACAGTAATTAATCATTTAAATATATTTAATTTAAATTTAATGTATCGGGTTATTTGTTTATGTATTTTTTATAATTTAGTATTCACTTTTATGAAAATATAACAATTTTCAATAGGCATACAAAAGGCGTATTCCCTCTAGATTAAAATTATATTTTACTGTACATTATAAGACGCCTGTCGTGGCGCAGTGCCACAAAGTGTGACTGTAAAACCGACTGGTTGTGGGTTCGATCCCCACTCGAGGAGATGAAATATTTACATAATAATTTATATTTCCATTTCTTCGCTCTAGCGTCGAGGACAAGCGCGGCGTTAAGTTCTGCCACTCAACACGCAATGCCTCCAGAATTTGGCAGAAGGTGGGGAACGGAGTGTCTTAACACTGGGTTCCCTCTGCCTACCCTGTGCGGGATACAGCGCGAAGCTGAGAAAAAAAAGTAAGAGAATTCTGCTATCCAAAGATGTCGTTTGGCATAAAATAAAATACTTTTCTAAATAAGTTTATTCTTAAAAATCGGAAGTGGTTAACGTTAAAAAAATACATATCGTCTATAGGTTTTCTAAAAATTTCGGAAAGAAATTCTATGTAGTTGCAAACTAACCTCAATAAAAATTGGTATAAAGAAGTGAGAAATTAAATGATGAAACGAAATAAAATTGACGCTTTAGGAATGTCAAATTGGATCAGTTTTAACTATACATTTTTACTTAATTGCGAAAAGCATTTTTTCTATTATTAAAAATATTTATTAGTGCATTAATACAATATTATGTTTATATATTTTTGTAAATAGTTTTATCTGGATTGAAACATTTTTAACATGAAAATATAAATAAAAAAGACTTACGTTATTTTAGAAAAGCCGAAATTTTAAGGATTAATAGTCTAATATGTAGTTTCGACTGTATACGTGACCGACTGACTAAAATGGAAGTGGGGCCCTTTCAGAGGTATGAGAGGCCCCAACTCAAGGTACACCTTCACCTATGTTAAGGTAGAAACGCTCGTATTTAAATATGTTTTTAAGAATAATGTATATATATATATATATATATATATATATATATATATATATATATATATATATATATATATATATATATATATATATATATATATATATATATATATATTTATTATAACCAGACCTTTACGTAAGCCTTTGTTCTTCCAGAAGTTTTAAAAAGCTAAAATACGTTATACTAGCAAAATTTAGTTTCAAATATATTATTTACGGACTGTTACAAGACCCGTTTTAAGCACTCAGTCCAATGTTTCAACCATCCTCCCAGACAGGTACATCTCTGAAAGTCAGTGACACTTTTAAGTTAGTGAGTACGCATAGTGTCTTAACTATATATTAGACTATAGTCCTAAAAATGACGTACGCCTAGCGGCACTGAGAACTTGCGAACAAGCAAAAACGTATACACATAGACAATCTATACATATATAATTGTGCGAAGAATGGTTAAAAGTTGAAAGTTAAAAAAAAAGAGTTTTTTTAAAAAAGAATCTCGCCATAGAGTATTATTACACTTTAAAAAAAATATGTTCCTAATAGAAAAAAAAAACAAAAACAAAAAACAAAAATATATCTGTAAACTGCAATGTAAACAACTATGCAACTGAGATTTGTAACGTTTTGCATTTATCTGGTTTGCATTTCATGATTAGTTGTTATACTTTTATACAAATAATACTACGGCCATTGTAAAACAATTTAGTTTCATACAGTTTTATTCGAAATATTGAAAATACGTAATTCCATGAAATATTTGATAAAATTTTACGGGGCGAATCCGTATAAAAGTATCTTTAGAATGTAGTAAACATGCAATAAACATGCATCAACGTTTAGAAGCATGCCAACTTTCATAGATTTCTGCAGTAAAACCCATTGTTCTAATTTAATAATGAATTTTCATTAAATTTTAGTTTTACTTCACAGAAATTTGGCCATTTTGGTCATAGACGAATGAAAGGTCCAAAGGATATAGAGAGTAAGTTATATTTGACCGTGACATGTAAAATATATATATGTATGTATGTATATATTGTATGTCAATATGTACAAAACCCAAATTAAATAATTATAAAATAAGACTTAGATTAAAGAAATTTAAAAGGCAAATATAAGTACAATTTGTGAAATATAAGCTATAGGATACAGTTTTAAGTGTAAATATTAATATATTTTCAATTTTTGATATGAATTGATTTATAAAATTACCCATAACCTGTTACTATACAAAGAGAGCTGAAAAAACTGAGATTGATTCAGGGATGCTTAAAATAGAAGTAATGGCCACAGACCGGACGCCATTAATAGCTGTGCAATTTACTCTGGGTATCAAACCCACTATTTCTGACGTGGAACCTATCGATGGATTTCCGCCGGTTGACACATATCGCCAATCAATACAGGCACCAGGGAACAATACGGCGTCGTAAATTATAAATCCAAGTTTCTGCGTTATAGCTTTTGTAATTGGCCCGTGGAAGGAGGAACTAAGGTATAAAAATATGGCGTATTCACGTTTGGAATTTGAATTTGTATTGAATTCTTATCAAGTACGACGTCGGTTAGAAATCAGTATGTGATATATGTATAGTCTATTGTGAAAGTATTTTTGTTAATTTTTGTTTTATTATGTTTAGAGAACTGATGGCGCTCACTATTTTCTTGCCACTCTATTCAATTCACGATCCGTATGAATGACAAACATGCTAATGCTAAAAAAGTATATTTTTTATATAAAATTTAAAATATACTTTTTTAGCATTAGCGTTTAGCTTAACAAATAAATTCACCAACCAACGTTTATTGGTTACGTATAAATAACGTGAGATACGATGAGGACAGTCGTGGCGCAGGGACACAAAGTGTGACTGTAAAATCGACTGGTTGTGAGTTCGATCGCCTCGCTCGAGAAGATAAAATATTTACTTACATTTTATATTTTCATTTCTTCGCTCTTTCCACAGTTCCGCCACTCAATGCTCAATGCCTCCAAAACTCGGCAGAAAGTGAAAAACGGAGTGTCTTAACACTCGGTTCCCTTTGTCTACTCTGTTGCGTGCGAGATACAGCGTAAAGCTGATTGTTTATTTATTATATTATAAATAATGTAAAAACTCATACCATATTTGAATTTAAATAAAATACAGTACCGAAAATATGTGAGAACGCCGCCGTAAAATAATTTGTGGAAAATGCGGACTGACTATGATAGTGGAACCGTCAACATCAATTGATGCATTCAGTTAGTTATCATGTGTCGTAAAACAAACAAATGAGAACGAGTAATAAGATTTTTTAAAAAGGCTTTGAGAGAATTCGGCGGGGAGGAAAGAACGAATATTAACATTATGCTCCCAGGTTCCCTCCGCATACATATACACAGATACAGCGTGAGGTTAAAAAAAGTGATACAAGTAGAATCCACTATTTTGTGCTATTTATTTGTTTAACATCTAATTTGATAACTAAATTATTACCTACAAATAATTCATTGATAACTATAAATATTAATCATATAAACATCACTCAAAACGATAATTAATACTTTTTTTATATTTTATCAGCTTCACGCTGTATCCCACGTACACACACAACCGCGTAGGGGGAGGGAGCCTAGAGTAAGACATTCCGTTCCACACATTGCGCCGAATTCTCGAGGCATGCGTGTTGAGTTAGACACTAGAACGGAGAAATTAAATATTCACATTTAAATAAATGTTTATGTTATTTAATAACAATTTTTAGCGAATTTGAATTTATACTAATGTCGTACTTATAGATTTTTAATGAGGTTAGTAAAAAGTTTCTAGCTCTACGTCATTATCAATGGATTTGTAACACATTTGAGAATCAACTTTCACAAAATCTAGACAAAAGCGTAATGTGTCCAAGATAAATTAAAATTATAAACATTTTTAATATTTGTATACAAAATCTTATCTCTATATACAAAATTAAATACAAAAATTTTATATTAAAATTATTTTTATCTTAACAAACAAGAAACAAGATCAAACACTATAACCTAATAACTAATATTAAACAAAAAACAGTCGAACAAAATGACAGAACTGTGACGATCACAAAAATGAATGAGTGATCATAAAATAATATAATTTCGTATCGTAAAAGAGAATTCTATCATCCACAGATCAAACTCAACTACCAACCTCTTGATTAATTGACATTATCTATAAGAGATCACAATGTAAAAGATATCTTAGCAGAATCTCTGCATAAGTTGCTTTTAACTAATGGAGAAATGCCGCGGGCGTTCGCTAGTGGGACATAATTAGACTACCTCCGAACGTAATACGATAATGCGGAGTTAGTTACTTTGCGCCTGCAGCGGGTAGGTCCTTGTTTCTGCTTTATATACAATTGGTGCGTTTGCCCTTTGCTTGTTTTCTATTTGAATTCTCTAAGTCAGAACTGGAATGTTTGTTTGTTTTTTTTTTTTTTTTAGTAAATATCTATATATAATCTATATAAAATGAGAAGAAAATTAAAGTAAAGTTTGAATTAAAAAAATGTAAGGTGGCGGTTTTTTAATAGTTTTTATTATTACGAGTGCAGGATTTTTTAAAATAAATATTTTATTTTAAAAAATCCTGCACTCAGGATAGTAGTAGTTCTACATTTGCTGCCGAAATCTGGAGTTTCAAAACTCAACGCCGCTCATTACCTTGACACCAGAGCAAAGAATTGAAAATATAGATTTATTTATATAAATATTACATTTCTGCGAGTTGGGAACAAACCTACAACCAGTAGCTTACAGTCAGACACTTGTGCCCCCGCGCCACGTCTGGTTAAGACATTAAGTTAAAAATTAGCTTCACGCTACATCCCGCACACAGCAGGGTAGGCAGATGGAACCTAGTGTTAAGACACTCCATTCCCCACTTTCTGCCGAATTTTGGAGGCATTGCGTGTTGACTGGCAGAACTCAACGCCGCGCATTGCCTCGACACCAGAGCGAAGAAATGAAAATATAAAATTTAAGTAAATATTTCATCTCCTCGAGTGGGGATCGAACCCACAACCAGTCGGTTTTACAGTCACACTTTGTACTACTGCGCCAGGACTGGCCTCAAATGTTAAGACATGATTTTAGCTAAACCATAATTATATTATAGTACGCTAACCTGCATGCTGCATTGAAGCAGGACAGAGGGTGGAGGTCAGCGTGAACGGCGGCTCGTCTTTGGGCTTCAGTAGCTCGTTCGTGGACACCGCGTGGATCAGCAGCTCCTGACGACATAAAATATTATAATAATCTAAATGTAATAAGAAATCTAGATTGTTTTAAGGCACATAGATATTTTGATGTCCTAGAAATTATTTTATGATTAATGTTTTCTACAAAAAGTCCTATACTTGTTATTAATCTCTATGTATTATTTACTTATAATATATTTTATTAATATTGTTATATATAACACAAATTACTTATCAATGTCTCAAAATCAAGGTTTTAGAAAAGTATCTACTGTGAAAATTTTTACATAACAAACAGGATTTGGAACCGGGCCTTTAAGCCATCTGAGATCTCTAACCAATTAAAGAAGAAAAAGAAAAAGTATAGCTACGCTATACACGAAACGTCACAATAATATACAATTGTGGGTTCGACCCCCCACTGCAAGGAATGAATTATTATATCTTAATATTTTAATTTCTTCGCTCTGGCACCAACGCAAAAGGCCATCTTTAAGTTCCGCCGTTTAACACGCGATGTCTAGAAAAAATCGGTGGAAAGTGTTGAACGGTGTGTCTTAACATTAGGTTCCCTCTACTTAACCTGCTGTAAGAGGGATACAGCGTGAAGCTGGAAAAAAATGATTTAATAACATTTTCAATTTGAATTTGATTGATTGCATATAATTCTATATGAAGAATAAAACATCAAGCATGTATCTATACAACAATAGATCAGTTATATCATAAAGTATACAAAGGTGTACGTAAAAGAGGAGCTACATATGCAACCTTTTTTTTTTAACAACATATGCAACCTGAGTTGACCTTTATACACTTTGTTTACACTATTGCACGAAAATCCCCGACGACCGTTTTTACGTTTCCAATTATATTTTTTATATTTACAAAAGGCAATGCATTATAGAATTTGATTTTTAAATATATATCATTCACTTTGAGTTCCGCTACTTGGCATGTAATAAATAAATTCCGACGGAAAAAAGAGAAAATGACAGTGTACATAAAATTAAGAGATCGGCTACATATATATTTGTTGTCTTGATGAATGGATGTTTAGAGATTTATACGAAACAAAACATTTCCGCGCAAACTAAGGTTGGCGAAAAGAACCCGGGGACCTTATGTTAAGAGACTCTGCTCTCGTTTCCCACTTTCTGCCGAATTCTGGAGGCATTGCGTTTTGGCAGGCGGTACTCAACGCCGTGCTTTGCCTCGTTACCAAAGTATATAGTACTCGAATGAGGATCGAATCCACAACCTGTCGCATTTATAGACGCACGCTGGTGCCCCTGTGCCACGACTGGTCTCAATATTTATATATCAGTCACTTATATCTCTATATCATATCGTCTATATAGTTCTAAAAATAACACAACATACCAATATTTTCTTATTTTAATATTAAATCGAATCTTAAACATAGCCAATAAATATCGTACAATATCTATTTTTGAATACGTGGGATGCTTTCTCCGATCTTGAATGAACGACAGTCGACCCTCTGCGTAATGTGCTTGTAGTGTCACGTCTAAGACTGGAAAGACCAGCGATTTACAAATTTAGTTTAATTATTAAAAAAAATCAAATTAATAAATTAATTGAAATTTTATTTAATATTTTCTTTTAAATTATGTGTGACAGTAGGTTAGGTACGTTATGACAAGATGGCCAAAGTACAAAAAGTCTATTTCATTCTTTGCATTTTGGCAATCTAATATTTCAATATTTGAAATTAAATCTTGACACAATAAACCAGCCGAACTGGAGAAGAGCGTAAATTTATATAAAATGTGCAATGCGATATATTGTAACTTAATGCTGAAGAACTTGCTTTAGCTTTTAATAACGAGTGAAAATAACAAATTATAATTACGTCACGGAAAACACAAACATGAATAACACAGTTTATTAGAAATATATATGGTTAATTTACAAATCTATATTAACGAAAAAATACGATAAAAAAAATACTGTTTAGCCCAAAGCTTAACCCGTAGCCTGAAACGCTAGCTTTTTGACACAGTCGACTATATTGGATCTGATTTGTTTGTAACAGCTGCGCGTACGCACCTATTAACCGTTGATACATGCTTGTCAGGCGGCTATTAGCGAGAGCGGGATGAAACATAAAAACTACCCACAAAAGAAAGAGAGGACACGTGATATTTATTCGCTGCACCAAGTCCAAAAAATTCTTCCGAAATTTGAATTCAAGACACCGGCAAGCAATATCTCTCTTCTATATAAAGATATATCATGATTATTTATAATTTTACATTTCTCCTTAGTTTTATTTAACATAACTTTGGTGATTATTTATCATTGATAGGAAAATTGGAAAATACGTTTTTTTGCTATTATTAGGAAAGGTAAAGTTTAAAAAAAAAGGTAAACTTAAATAACTGAATAAGTCGCTTATTAAAAATTTATTACTCAGACCTTTTAAAAAAAATAGGAAAAAAATATTTTACAAAAAATATTTCAAACATGATGATACAATCTGGGTTTAATTTTTGCTACTAAATAATAAATCCTTTGTAAGATGTTTTGGCCACTTAAAGGTACCTACTTAGAGTATGTTAATATAAAAATAAATATTTTTTACTTGATTTATTATGGAAACTTCATCGCGTCTGAAAGGTCGATGGGCCCATCGAATTAATCTGCTTATAAGTGGTCTTGAAATAGTACGTATAATATAATATAGAAAGATTTTATACAAATGTGAGTGTATATTGTCAAACATTTTAGACTGATACCCCAGGGTTTCCAGACCTATATCATTTTAGTAAAGCTGAAAGCTTTTGAGGATTATTAGTCTAATATGTGCTTAAGACGGTACGCGTACTACTAACTTGGAAATTGTAAAATTTTACATACGAATAGTGTGTAAAATTTTGGCTCGCTATAACGTTGTTTGCCTCAATTTTAAACTACTTTTAGGATGTATGTTTGGCGGGATGTCTACTTTCACGTAGGTAAGCGTGAATTCTGTGTGGCGCGTCCTATGAAAGGGCTTAACTTCCAAGGTAGTGAGTACGCATACCGTCTTAACTACATATTAGACTAATAATCTTCAAAAGCTTTTAGCTTTACAAAAATGATATAGGTCTGGGAACCCTGGGATCCCAATTTAAAATGTTTGACAATATATAATATACATTGACATTTGTATAAAATTACATTTACGTTGCTATGGCAACACATATTGGTTGCGTTAAATAATTTTCTGTCAAATAAGCATAAATCTTATTATATACAAGAGAACCGTCCATGACTTGGCTCTCTTAAACTTATATTTATATAATAACCAAAGCTTAATGTTTTTTTTTTTTTTTTTTTTAATAAAAAATATCTTACGTCCGTTCTAACACTTCTAAGAACATATGTGTCATCATAATCGATTGACTAGTTTATTGAACAAACAAACTTACATTCCCGTATATAATATATGTATATACGAATGTAATAAATAAATAAGTATGAAAAATGTCCATCGTGTATAGTGACGAAGCGACATCGGACTGCTGTTGGGATTACACGAAAATAGCACCGTAATTAATTGTCGACTGAGCCCACAATCTTGTATGGGGAATTCTAGAATTTCAATTCACGTTATTATAAAAAAAACTTCATATTATCACGTATCTATATTAAATTTAAAATTTTCTAACTTTCGCTTAATAGGACGTTTTAATAAGATATTGTTAAGGTTCTTATTAATTTCTTCCGTCGTTTCTTATACGGAGACAGTAAAGAATTAAATATTGTATTTTTTCCGGTTTCTCACTGTATTTTCCATATGCGAAAGAGAAACTGGTGGCAAGACACTTCGTTCTAAATGCTCTTTGAAAACTAAGCACAACTGTAAAGCGCAGTTCGTAAAAAGATATATGAGAAAATCTATTATTAGCGGCATTTTTAAAGTAATAGAACTCAAAACAATGATGTACAAAAATTTAAATCTGTTTGTCCGTGCGTTTGTTTACGCTAATCTCAAAAATAGCTTAACCGATTTAAATGCAGTTTTCACAATTGAATATTTGTTTCAATCAGTTCATAAATGGAAAAGTAATGTCCGTATAAAAAGTTGTATGCGATATATATATTTAAAAATATGTAGATATTTCAACGTGAAAAAATAAATGTGTTTAAACAAACAAACGGTTTATTATATTTAATAAACAATACATGAATAAGATTAGATATATTCTTGTAATACTTATATAAAAAGATCTTTTATTTACTTGCTTAGCTCGCAAGTACCTACTTTAACATTAGTGAAGGAGTTGATTTTGAAAAGAAGATCTCAAGTTTTTTTTTATGCCATATTTAAGACTAAATGATATTATTAAACCGATTTTGTTATTTTGTGACTATATTTATTCACTCCTATATAACCGTAAAATATTATGGAAAAATATTTTTAAATAATAATATTTTACCTCTGTAGCGATTCATTTCAATAACAAGGCTGCATACAGCAAAAACTACTGGGTATAGACGCGACAATTGCGACATTTGGGCCAAGCAATACAAGGACTATTATAAGGGCTAAAATTTTTTTTTTAAATTCCTACTGGAAAAGGAAAAAAGGAATACTATATTTTACAGTCCATACAAATAAAATAGCGGGCTGTAATTCACAGTCTCAGCTGTTTTATATTTAGCTATATTTAATTTTCCACAATAAGCTCTAAATTAAATCTTTCAATAGTAAAAATGTAGATAAATTTTCTCTTAAAATGGCAATGGTAATTTAATTAATGAATTGGAAAAATACACGGTACATTTATCTAGCACAACTTGTTTCTTGAATTATACGTAAAGATTTTAAGCTTATAAAAAGTGTTACCTTGTTTATTAAGTATGACAAGTGTATTAAGTATGACAAAATATTAAAGTAAATTAATGTTATATTTTTTTTCTATTAATGTTTTCATTCCTTTTATTATACGTAGATGCGAAAAAATACTTTATTTACCTATAATATTGACCAAGAGATCTTTTTTGAAATATTGTACCGCAAACTGTCATAAATTTTCAGCATAGGCCAGAACTTGCTATGTATACGAAGGAGTCCCGTGGACATCGCTTACACCCTCTTAATTCTATTAAAAAGGACACTACATTCCTCTTTTATAAAAAAAATTGAAATGACAACAATGACAACAGTCTTAGGCCGAGGAAATGATATATTTACTAAAATGTATATTTCCATTTCTTCGTTCTGGTATCGAAGCAAAGCGGAGTTGAGTTCCGCCAATCAGCAATGCCTCCAAAATTCGGCGGAAAGGGGAGAACGGAGTGTCTTAGCACTAGGTTCCCTCAGTGCCTGCTGTGTGGGGGTAAAGCGTGAAGCTGACAACAACTTATTCATTAAGAAGGAAAACAGGCTCGCAGGTGCTGACGAAGGGTGACTCATAAGGCGCAGAGTTAATCGGATCAACGCGACGTTTATAGAGATATAAAGCAACTCGACTATTCTACACAATGGTAAATCTCACACGGTGGTGGCGATTTTCCGACACACCGACTACCGCACCTACTACAACGAGGATAATGACTGACGGACGGATAGACGGTGATATAAATATAATTCACTTCTGTCATTTACACGCAGTGCTCCGAAATTGAGGAGAACTGGATACATAGATATAATGTTCTTGCGCATTTTTCCTTTCAAATATCTTCTCAATATAATTGATCATTGTAAATGTCGCAGTTAACATTAAAAGAAACTCCTATATTATGTTTTAAGTTTCACCCTTCATTTCGCATATAGTAGAGTACAAAACAGAATTAATTTAGGGTCAAGGTACTTGGTTGCTGGTTCCTTATCCAGTAGCTGGTTTCTAAATAATTTTCAATAGTATTGAAATAAATGTTAATTATACAAACGGAACACCCAAACAGAACTAGGGCAAACAGATACTCAATATATAATAAAATTGAAATTTTATAAAAAAACTTTTTACTATATAATTCTAGTATTTATAAATCAACGTCGGATTAGATTTAGAAATTGTGTTACGAGTGTGACAGCTGTAGGAAATTTGTCTTATTTGACTGAAAAAATATTTTACAGAGTCTCAATAAAATTTTCCAAACTAAAAGTTTTATTATAAAGTAATAAAAGCTTATCATAAAAAAAATCATCATATATTTGAGGTCATCACGCCACGCTTAGGAAATGGGTGTATGAACCTGCAGCTTCACGCTGTATCCCGCACACAGTAGGGTAGGTAGAGAGAATCTAGTGTTAATTATCCTACATTCGATTAAATATAAAAAGATATAAAATTTCTGGCATCCAAGACGCACTGTCTCTAAAACAAGAGGATATAGGGAACCCGAGTTTTACTACAACCTATATGTTATTATAACAGCTTACGCATGAATGGATGCTTTTAGGTTCTCCCTTTTAGCTAATTATATCACCCATACATGAAACCAGCATAGTGCAGTGGGACTTTCTGATTACAAACGCTATACTCTGGATGTGATCTCCATTCATGAAAGTAAATTGGTTTTATTTCATCGTTTCGACGAGACAAACCAAAGCGTTGATATCCGCTACTCAACTCGCAATTTCTCGAATTCTGACGAAAGGACGGGAACAGAGTGTCTTAACACTAAGTTCTCTCTGCCTATCTGAAATAATCGGGAAGCTAAGTACCACACAGACTCAAATGGACACCACAGTCGATCTAGCAGGTACATTTCTTAAAACCGTTCAACACCAATGCACGTGTTCACGACGTGTTTGTGGAACAAATGTTCATTATTCTCTGTTCGTGGGTGGCCCTTCAGTACATTTTTACATACGTGGGTCCTTTACTCACACGTATGCCAGCCGTATTCACTTGGCAAGTGACCGGTTTAAGATTACTTATCGGCTAATTCGGTCTCCAACTTAACAATGGAAATATTTCACGCGCACTTTGTTGCGTTTTTTAATTGTTTCTGCCGTATTCGTTCATAGATTGCTAGATTTTAAGTTCTTTTTTATCAGGTTCACTGTATCTCGCACTCAGCAAGGTAGGCAGAGGGAACCTAGCGTTCAGACACACAATTCCCCACTTTCCGCCGAGTTCTGGAGGGCATTTTGTTGGGTGGCGGAACTCAACGCTGCGCTTTTGCCTCGGTCATTTTAAGTGTATGATAATTAATATTTCATTGTGGACATCGAAAAACATCGGATTTAAATTGGGCTATTATATTTTAATTGGCTTACGTATGAATTATTATGAATATTAAATGAATAACGTATTGAAATTATAAAAAAAGAAAATAAAATGGGAGTTGAACCACTTTTCGTTTTAATATAAAAGTAAAAAATGCGAGGTGAAATTTTTAGGAGAATACTATATTTACTATGTGAAGTGTCACATTCAATGCGTCACTTGGCATGCCATGTCATTGGCATGCTTATATGTTATGGCAATCGTATATTTTTTTACTAGTCTCTATAATCATTATAATTTAAAGATATACACAAACTATATGGTGGTTATAACATTGGTTTACTTCCATAAAATAATATCGCTTGTATGCTTGTAGGGAAATGTTTATTAAAATAGTGAATTTATAAAAATAAAATAATATGTAAAAAAATATATATAAAGGAATACATATTATAATAGGTTAAAATAGCGGAGCAGCACGGAGTCTGACGGAGTTGTCAGTTTGATTCCAAATTTTCAGTAGGATGTGTATTTTCATTTACTCAGTCTGGTACCTACTAAGATAAAGCACGGCATAGAGTTCCATTACTGAGCACGAAAATTGAGCAAAAAGTAGGGAAAGGAGTGTCTGTCTGTAACACAAAGTTTTAACTACCCTGGTACATACTGGTATATGTGTAAATATGAATAAAAATATAAATATATAAAACCGAAAATAAAAGATTCTTTGTATTAAATATTTTTTATTAATAATTCTAGAACGTTTTGTGACCTTACCGAATTGGCAAAATATTAACAAATTATGTTAGTACGCTTACATAATTATATTGTTAAACTTGATTACTGGATTGTATATTTTCGCAGCTTCACACTTTATTCCGCATATAGCAAAACGCGCAGGAAGCCTCCACACTTTCCACCGAAATTATCGAGGCATTGAGTGTTGAATGACGGAACTTAACGCCTTACCTTGCCTCGTTATCAGACCGAAATCAAAATTAATAAATAATAATAAATTTCCTCGAGTTGGAATCGAACCCACAGCCATCGCGTTTAAAGTCGCACGCCTGTGTATTTTATATATAAATATACTTTGAAAAAGAAAGTATACTTCCCCTAAGTTGCGTGTATTCGTATACTACCAGTACCTAAGTCAAAATAATGCACATTTCTTATATCTATATAAAACCTCAATATAACATGCGTTTTAAGTAACATAATATTAAATTAATGCTGCGTTAGTGTTCAATTTGATGACACCATTACAATTTTGTCGTCACATTATTTCATATAAGCGTATTTTAATCAGCTACGTTATTTTTAAGGGGTTCTCAAAGTTTAGACTGAACAAAACAATATATATATTTTTTTATTATTATTATGAGCTTTTATTATCCATATATGGACATAGACTAACAGACAAAGCTCAGACGAAAATACTGTACTTGCGGACTTGAAATTTGTCATGTAGCTAGATTAGGAAGTGTAAGGGAGCACTAGAGAGGTCTCTTGAAATACCTTTCGAGCCGAAAACGGATTATTCAATTATTTTTTTCACGATGTATCCCGCACACATCAAGGCAGGCAGAGGTAGCATGCATTGCATGTTAATTGGTGGAACACAACGCCGCGCTTTGCCTCATCAAGAGTGTGAAGAAATGGAAATATTAAATATTTCAATTCTTCGAGTTAGAATCAAACCCATAAACTGTCGGGTTTAAGTCTCATGCTCGTGCACCTGAGCCGCGACTGGGCCGCAACTGGATTATTTCATTTATTATAACGTATTAAAATCCACTACAGTCTTTAATATATTTAAAATTAAATCAATATTGTTTTTGTGTACAAAAAAATCTGTAAAACTTTTATGTCTATTAAAGTAATTCTGTAAATGGTCACCGGAAATTGTGAATAAATAGATATTGATATTTGAATACATATTGGCTAAGTTTGCTGTGATTGTAAACAAAATATTCATAGGTAATATTTGATAACAAGCGCTTTGAATTTTAACTTTATTATATTATTGTTTTTATCTTCACGCTGTATCCAGCATATAGTAGTGTACGCAAAGAGAGCCTAGTGCTAAGACACTCCGCTCCACTTTCTGCTAAATTATGGAGGCACTGCGTGTTTAGTGGCGGAATTCAACGCCGCGCTTTATCTCGACACCAGAGCGAAGGAATGAAAACATTAGATATTTCATTTCCTCGAGTGGGAATCGAACCGACAAACTACCATGCTTACAATCTCACACTTGCCCCACTGCGCCACGACTGTCCTCAACAACTTAAAAATTTAAATATAAAAATAATATAATATACGTTATAATTTGACGATTAATTTTTATTTATATCGAGATGAAATAAGCGTGTCATAATTTGATTTGCCCTGTTTCGTACTATCGGGGTCAAGAATTGCGACATTTTTGAAGACATGCATGCGTTTTAGCTGAATTTGAATTGATGTTTTTGTGTCAGTGCTCGCTGAAAATTCAAGGGCATATTAGATGCCAAACCAGAAATCAATTGCGGCTGTAGATAAATACAGGAAAAGTATAAATATAGATATATGCTTTTCAAATGGCTTATAATAAATTAAATAGTTTATTTATATAATATAAACTATTATATTATATATATAAACTATTAAATTTATTACTTTGATGTTATTTCTACTATGTCAGTTACTTTTGCATTATCGTCTAACAATCACGTCATCGGTCGTCATAAAAACTGATGACGAATTTTGAGTAAATGGTGCATATTTTAACACTGTGTTTTCCAGGAACTCTTATATAAAATTTAAATCTCTTTTATGCCCACACTATAACCCAATTAATAGCGACCATAATTGAAATGTAGAGTAAATAAATAAAAATTATATGTATATTTTAATTTATCAATTATAAACAGACAAAGGAACGATGTGATATAATTAGGTTTATTTAATTTAATATACAATTTTAACACAAGGGTTAAATAAGCTATAACAACAATTAAAAATCGTTATGGCGTTAAACACGAAAACAGTTATAGGTTCAAGTTCCGCTCGTAAGCATTAGCTTATACTATAAAATATTTTGTAGGTTTGGTTGAGCCAATTTTGGTTCAAATGGGCATACGTCTGATCTTGTAAAATCGACGTTTGTGGCTTCGATCTCATGCGGACGAAAGATCATATTTAAATAATTTAAATTTACGAGGCCGTCCTTGCGCAGGGGCAAAGATTTAATTCTCACTGGGAGCATGAATATATAATGAATAATATTTTTATTTCTTCGGTCTGGTAACGAGGCAAAACGCGGCGTTCATTTCCGCCACTCAACACGCAACGCCTCTAGAATTTGGCGGAAAGCGGAGAACGGAAGTGCCTTAATGTATGTATGTATAAATAACATTAGGTTCACTAGTTTCCCAAGTTCCCTCTGCCTACCATGCTGTGAGCGGTGTACAGCGTGGGGATAAAAAAGACTCTTACCCGATAAAGGCAAAGTATGACGTTGAGTTTACTTAACGATGTTTCAAAGTCCTCTTTGAAACATGGTTAAGTAAACGACTATTATACGATGTGTGTATATTAACATTAGATTCTAGAGCTGAAAAATAAAATCGACACAAAAATTTGAGATTATTTAATGCATGGCTGGCTGAAAACGGTGCTTGCTTCAAGGTTATAATATTTAAAAAAAAAAAATTGCTTCACGCTATATCCCGCACACAGCAGGGTAGGCAGAGGGAACCTAGTGTTAAGACACTGCGTTCCCCACTTTCTGCCGAATTTTGGAGGCATTGCGTGTTGAGTGGCAGAACTCAACGCCGCACTTTTGCTTCGACACCAGAGCGAAGAAATGAAAATATAAATTTAAGTAAATATTTCATCTCCTCGAGTGGGGATCGAACCCACAACCAGTCGGTTTTACAGTCACACTTTGTACCACTGCGCCACGACTGGCCTCAATTTATATATTTATTTATTTATTATATATTTAGTTATAATATTTATTTATTTATTATTATTTTTCATGTAATTAAAAAAACATGGCGTAGAGTTCTCTCTACACCCGACACACCATATTTCTAAAAAACCACAAATAATAGTTCATAGTATTGTATAATCAAAATTTTATATTAATTTTTTTATATACATTATATTATAATAAACAATTACAAGTCAGCCGATGACGAGACAATATATCAGTCATATTTACCTTATACTTGTTAGATAGATGAAAAGCGATTTATCGATATAAATACAAGTCAACATAATAAATTCGAAGAATGACGTTTTGTAAGGAAAGAATTTAACTTATTTAACTCTTCCTAGCAGTCGGGAAAAATACGGATTTATCTAAAAGGCCGTATGGTACGTTGTAAGAGGCATAAGAAGACTCTTGAATTAATTAGGACTGAAACAATATAAACAATTACATTGTTCGAAGAATTATTGAAATAATTTGTTTTCTTTGCTAAATAACGCAAACTGTAGGATTCCTTAACCACTAACACTGTCTTGTGCTCAGAGCGAAATCAATCTGTAATCAATGAGTAAAAGAATAAATACTTAATTAGAATAAAATAATCTTATAGTAACTAAATACTTTTAAACATTTTTTGAAGTGTTATTCCACACTTAGGAAAGAAAAATACTAATTTAGAAATCGTATAAAAATTTGAACGCAGCGGGACTCGAACCCGCGCCTCCTGGAAACCGACCAGGCGCGGGCTCGAGTCCCGCTGTATTTAACTAAATACTTGTTTTAAATATCTTCATCATTTAAAACATATGCAAGAAAACAATAGATACACGTTATTAAACATTATATTTCAAATATATTTTAGGTACTTAAATGATTACTATTTGATGGACATATATTATTCACTCGAAAGCTTTCAGAAAAAAAATCGTTTCTGTTTTTAAAAGCTGCACAAATCCTTTTTAGTTATTTAAATGAAAAAGATAGTAATTCCTTTCAACATTAATAGGTTTTAAAAATAAAGGTGAATATATCAACTAAAAACAAAAGTTTAATTTTGAAACGTAAAATAACATACTAGAACAAGATTATGAAGAGTGAAGATAGCAAAATTTTATGAAATGGCACACACTAAAACGCAATGCCGTACGTTTGTTACGGCGATCATGTTACCGTCAGCGTCATTTGAGTCGCCCGCGTGCCTCTCTGTGAGCTATTATTTTCATAGGGTTACCATCGATTGATATTTAAATGGGTTTTTGTTGTATGAAAAACTAACAGAAAACTAACAGACTAACAGCCGTCACGGCGCACAATAACACGCGCGATGATTGAGAGTTCGATTTTTATTCGAGAGAATGGATATTTATAAATGTATATGAGGCCAGTCGTAGCGCGGGGGCACAGAGTATGAGTGTAAAATCAACTGGTTGTGGGTTCGATCCCCAATCGAGGAGATAAAATATTTACTTACATTTATATTTTCATTTCTTCGTTCTGATGTCTAGGCAAAAGCGTGGCGTTGGGTTTCGCCACTCAACACGCAATGCCTCCAGAACTCGGCGGGAAGTGAAGAACGGTGTGTCTTAACACTAGGTTCCCTCTGCCTACCCTACTGTATGCGGGTAACTGACAGCGTGAAACTATTTTCTTTAATTTATGTATGTTACTTGTATCTTTCATATGATTTCATATTGCAGGGTAATTCGAGAAGATCTGATGTAAGGACATCTGCTGTATACCTTTCGACAAGATACAAGACATTGAGACAACGTTGATAACAAATGATGTTATAACTTGAAATATATTATTATATTAGCTAAAAGAGTATCTGAAGAGTAACCTAGAGTTCTACGTCTCTCTGTCCTTCTTTTGGTAACAAAAACAGAAACTATAACTCTCTTCACTTTATAATAGAATAAATATATACCGGAACCAATAATGGAAACCAATTTTTACTAGATAGGACTATTTTGATTTACAAAACTGCATTTAGAATTAGACGAAAAGTTGTAATTAACAACACACAAAGTATTACACAAAGTGGTTTAACGGTAACGGAATGTCATAACACTACGTTTCCAGGTTCCCTCTTCCTATCGTACTATGTGCGGGATTCAGCGCGAAACTATAAAAACAATATCTCTGTATAAGATTAAGATCAGACCAATGTTTATTATGTAAGTGGGAAAAGATCTCGTGAGCGCTATTCGTATTTAGCACAAGGACAACCGATTAATATCGTTAAGGTCTGCTGTCTGACAAACATATAATTTGTTCCAAATTCTACAATATCGAATAATACTTTTTTGGAAAACGTACAAAAATTTAAACGTAGCGAGATTTGAACCCGCGCCTCTCCAAGCGCTCTGACCGCTAAACCATACGTCCTCATCAAGCGTTGAATTTCTTATATCATTGGTACAATTTATTTATGTTGTTAGCATCTTCGTAAGCAGATTTTTACAAATTTCCAAGAAAAAACCGTTTTTTAAAAAAGTATTTTTCTTTCCTAAGTTTGGAATACATTTTTTTTTAAATATCGTATAATATTTTTTTCACATATAGAGTTAAAATACAATTGATTCGTTAAATAAATAAATATTAAATTACTACTGTAATACTCTTTTCACAAAGTCGGACTCTACACCCAATTGTTGAAATATCGGGGAAACACAACAATTGCTACAAACAGTATTAAATTATATCCCACACATAGCATGGTAGGCAGAGGGAACCTACTGTTAAGGCATTCCGTTCCCCATTTTCCGCCGAATTGTGGAGGTACTGCGTGTTGGCAAAACTCAAGAGAGAGTCCACGAATATATCACCGGATTGGCTTTATTGAATTCTGTTAAGCCAAACCAGAAGCTCAACAAATTAATATTATATTAAGATTGAGGATCATTTGTTTTAAATTAAATACATATTACTTTTGTGAATTTTTGCTATATTATACTAAAGTATAACTATTACTAGAACTTTTTGAGTTTACATATAGTATGTAGGATAATGCCTTTTCTATACACGTCAATTAATTCAATAGTGAAGTGATTTTAATAAAAGATGTAAAAATAGTGACTAATTAAACTACAGAAGAAACATTAATATTTTAACATTTACCCCTTTCTATATTATTAATATAACATAAAGTCAAAGTCATTTCTTATTTTATAAAGTAATTAATTTACGTACAACAAAGAATTGGCTTCTGATGTATAAATAATATTAAAAAAAAATGTTTTTATTATGATGTATCTATCCATATATTGTCAAAGCGACCTGACTAATTGAATACTGCAAATTGTCCCTTTGAATATAGCTTTTCAACATGTTCATCCACTGCTATTTATTATAGTTTATCGATGATCTATCAAATGTACGTAAAGTGTTTTTATAGGTATTGGAGTGAAAGATTAGATCTTCACCATCCGCATTACTTAATTTAGATGCTTGTACATAAATGTATTAACTTTATTATTGGTAAAAATAATTAATTGGTAAAAGTCAATATTGGGCTTATAAAATTTTCCACTTTACAATTTTACAATAATTGCACAAAAGGTATGGAAATCGTATTTACGTTTCTACTTGTGTGTTCTAACTAAATTTCCTTAGATTCAAATAAATCAATATTTTTTAACAAATATTGATTTATTTGAATCTAAGAGTAATAAAATAATACATTAAGATAATATTTTCTACAATGATGAAAAAAATATTTAATTGTACGAGTAAGTTATGCACTCAACACGCATTGCCTCCAGGATTCTGTGGAATATGGAGAACGAAAGTATCTTGTGGGAACATAGTGTCTTAAGTGATTGTTCCCGTCTTCCCTCTGCCTTCTCTGCTATATGCCGAATACAGCGTGAAGCAAAAAAATGGGTGGACAGCGGTTCACTTTTCCTTAAGTTATGGTATGGTATAACAATGTAGTATACAATATACCGTCCGTTGAGGCCATCGTAGCATAGGGTGTGGGACTGTAACGCGATGGTTGTAGGTTCAATCCCCTCGGAGAATTAATTATTATTTATTAATATTTTCATTTCTTCGCTCTGGTTACTTCAAAATGAAAGCTCGGCGTTGGCTCTTTAAATTCGGTCGAAACTGGGGAACGGACTATTTTAACACTAGGTTTCCTCTGCCTACCCTGCTATACAGCGATATGCTGTTTTTTTATACTGTATATTTTTATACTATGTACTACTATAATATAGACGCTTTAACGTATCGATCTTGGATTATAGATAATCATAATACACACACACTCGTAGTGCTTCCAATATTTCATAGAATATTTCTACTTTTAAAAATGATAAAAATACCGAATATACTATTAAAGTAAAAACCTACATTATTTTTTCCATTTTTAGAAGTGTGTATACGAAAGCTGCGTTTACTCAGAATTTCAAAAAAATATATTTATTTGTAAACATACATATTAGGTTTGTATTTCTTGTTAAATGTATAAATTCACGGGAAATATTTTTATTTTAGCTTTACGATATATTTCCACACGTATCAGAAGAGTAAGTAGAGGGAGAAAGGGAGGAAGGCCTAGTTTTAAAAGACTACGCTCCCCACTATCCTCTGAAATACGATGGCATTCTTTGTTAAGTGGCGAAACTAACCGCCGCGCTTTCCCTCTCCCCAAAAAAAATAGAAATATTATATTTTCATTTCCTTGAAGCGGAATCAAACCCCACAACCTGTCGCGTTTACAGACACACGTGTGACTGGCCCCAATAAAAAAATAATTAATTAAAAAATATATAATACATATGTATATGGAACCCACGACATTTTTCCATTATTCGAACTTTACAGATTCCTTTTTCTCGGCAGGCGATATTTCATCAAATCGACACCACTCGAACAAAGCGTCACTTGATTAGTTCTCCTTTGTTTTTTGTTCGTGTGCGTATTGCGGCATATTTATTACAATTGTACACAGCAGTATAATCTTGACAGCGTTTTACATACATAGGCTTATGTTTCAATTCATTTGTTTTTTGAAATTTTATGGCCCATAGCTTGATATTTTCTTGTGTGGTTTTGAAGTCTAATATTATTATTTTTTATGTCATTCGTCCGCGTATAGCGGGTTAGACGGAAAGAACTTTATACTATACACTCGTCTTTCTATTATCCGGAAATTTTAAAGCGATAGTATGTTCAGTGGCGGAGTTTAACGCCGCGTTTTTCTTAACAAACTGAGGAACGTAAATTATGTAAATGTAATTATACCATCCAAGGGTGATTGAACCCACAGGTCACCTACACACGCAGTCTCACCAAAAAACACCACGGTGGTATCTACAATACGATTAATACGATTGTTGATGAATATTTTTTCTGTCTAAAAACACACTTTTGAGTCTAATTGAGTGTCTAAAAGTATGCTACAAGAATATTCGGTTAAACATTTATTGTACCTCAGTACTCTAGTCATAGTAGTAGTAGTAAGTGTAAGAGACTTACGTACTTTGTGATGGAAATAGACATTAACGTTTATAATATGTCAAAATATATAAAAAAAAAAGAATTCAGCCTAACGTATCCCGCACACAGCAGGGTAGGCAGAGGGAACTTAGTGTTACGACACTCCGTTCCCCACTTTCTGCCGAATTCCGGAGGCATTGCGTGTTGAGTGGCAGAACTTAACACCAGAGCGAGGAAAAGGAAATATAAATTTAAGTAAATATTTCATTTTATTGAGTGGGGATCGAACCCACAACTCATGCTTTTTATGTGACCTTCCCCCAGTATCTTTGATACTGTGTTTTCGAAGGTCAACCGAGTTCTCCCCCTACCTCTCTTACCATTAATTAAATACTAAAATAAAATAATATTTTTTATTTCCAATATATATAATTTGTGCACGCTTATTACTATCACTGATTTTATTAAAATTAATACCTATTGTTCTTGGACCTCAAATAATTCCAAATTCGATCAACTATACACAGTTGATATTCCAAACATTCATATATTTCCAAATTAATTAAATAATGTTATCTTCCATAAATATTGGTGAATGCTTATTATTTTCAAACGTTATATATAATATAATTAGTAATTCTGCTAATTACCCATTTTAAATAATTTATTTTATTGTTTAAGTGTAAATCAGGCCGTCATGATGCAGGCTGTACCGCGACGGTTGTGGGTTCGATCCCCACTCGAGTTCATGAATATTTATTTATTAATATTTTCATTTCCTCGCTGTGGCACCATGGCAAAAACCCGGCGTTGAGTTCCGTCAACACGCCATGCCATGCACGCATGCATGCAAAATTCGACGGAAAGTTGGTAACGGATTGTCTTAACATCTTGTTCCCTCTACCTAAACCGCTGTGTGCGGGATACAGCGTGAAGCTGATTAAATTTAATTTTAATGATTTAAGAGCTCAACGTGGAACGTGGATAGGTGTTCAAATACAATAACTTGCTTCTAAACTTTATAGGTGTTAACATATTTTAAAAAATATTTCATCATTTAATTTTTTAATCGAAGAAGTCGTAAATAGCCTATATCTTATTGACAATCTCCGCACATGAACCTATGTCAGGGACGCGAGATAAACACGATCTTGTGTTTAATTGCTTTGGTTTTCTTAAAATATAAGTATGCTAGTTTCATATTATCTGTAATTTATTTTATTTGTATAATTTATTTGTGATTTTTCTTTTTAATTTATAAATAAAGAAATCTGAAAAAAATTACTCTTTGTCTCGACACCAGAGCGAAGAAATGGAAATATAAATTTAAATAAATATTTCATCTCCTCTCCTCTACTAGAGATCAAACCCACAAACTTTTTAGTCACACTGTATGCCCCTGCGCTATTTATTATTTTTAAATATTTAAAAATATTTAAATAATCGTGTTATTAATAGAAAATAATAAATGATGAAATGTTACATACTAGTATACCTACATATTGACAAATATTACGCATTATGTTTGTGTTTAGTAATACTGTTATCTGAGAAGGCGTGGATTTTAACAGATTAAAATTGCTTATTTAGTAAAAGCGAAGTTTTGAAAAATGTGCTTGATAATTTTCTATAATAATTTAGCTATTTTAATCTACACTTAAGTTAAAACTTTGGCAAATCTAAGCACTGCTCCTAGCTCCTCCTAACAATACAACGCGATAGGCACACCGACGGGGAAATTATAAATGCTAACAAATCTCATCTCTTCTTTGTTTCATCGATAAAGTATTGATTAACGTAATTAATATCCAATAGAGACGTATATTATTATTATATATGATGTAAGTTTAAATTGAACCTGGGTTATTTAGGTGTCTATATTTCCATTTATTCGCCACCAAGGCAAAAACTTGTAGTCCGAATTCCGCTACAATAAAGCAATGCCTCGAAAAATTCGGCTAAAAGTGGGGGGACGGAGCGTCTTAACACTAGGTTTCCCCTGCATACCCGATAAGAGAGATTTATTTTTAACCTAACTTAGTGCACCCTGCTACAGCGGGATACAGCGTGAAGCTAAAAATGACCTATAAAATGGACACTATATTTTTACTTAAACTAGTGGGCACGCGCAGCTTCGCCCGCGTATTTGCACCCTTAGGGGTGACTTCTAACAAAACCACGAAACACGTGTTCAATAAAATATTTTTAACAATATGAATTTAATTTTTTATAAAAATCGGTAGCGATTTAAAGATTTTTCCGTATAAACTTTCAACCTCTTATTTGAACCTTTAGGCGGTGAATTCTAAAAAACCATAAAACACGTGTTCAATGTAATGTTTTTTGGAGTCTGAATTTCAAATTTTATAAAAATCGGTGCCGATTTAATTTTTTTTCCATACAAACTTTCAACCCCAATTTCATCCCTTTAGGGTTAAAATTTTTCAACATCCCTTCTTAGTGGATGTCTAGATTATGAAAATGAACATCTGTCCAAATTTCACGTTTCTACCATCAGCGGTTACGGCTGTGCGTGTGTCTTACCTCAGTCAGTCAGTACCTGTCCTTTTATATATATAGATTTCATTTAATTTACATAGGATGAATTGATTCCTGATAGGCCACGCCAAAAATTGCCGCCACAAAACCTCTCAATAAAATCATAGCGTCGTATTTAATCCAATTAATCGCTCTGTTATCGGTCTAAAAGTAGTACATTTCACTATATTATACAGCTCCACGCTGTATCACACATGTAGCGGGGTAGGCAGAAGGAACCTAAAGTTAAGATACTCTGCTCTTCCCACCGAATTTTGGAGGTATTGTGTGTTCAGTGGGGGAACTCAACGCCGCACATTGCCTCTACTCCAGAGCCAAGAAATAAAATATTAAATAACAAAATATTTTTTTTTATTTCCTCAAATGAAAATCACAAAATATTGGTGAGAATCAAAACTACAAGATGGGAATGAAATCCACAACGTCGCGTGCTTATTATTAAATATTTAATATTTTCATTTCTTCGCTCCGGTGTCGAGGCAACGAGCAGCATTGAGTTTCACCACTAGACACGCAATTCGGCTAATAGAATTCGGTGGGAATTGGAGAGTGGAGTGTTTTAACACTAGACACCCTCTGCCTACATACTGTATTAAATTTTAGCTTAACTTAAACGCTTTCTCTATAGCAGTTAATAATAATACTCGAATAATAACAATGACAATATCATATCACTATGCCTTTGAGATTACTTTCGTATTTTGCAAGAATATCAAGCAAACAAGGTCGGTGATGTAACTAATGACGAGGGTGATAACGGGTTCAAAGTAGATAGCCGCTGAGAACGTCACGTTTTTATCGTATATTTACGATCTCCCGTGGTTTTACTCATATGTTTTTATTTGAAAAAAAAGTATCTTTTATTTTTTATCATACACAATAACTTTATATTTGTACATAAAGTAGAAGTATAATATTTAAAAACAGTTTAATCGATCTCTTTGTATATAAGCTTCCAAATATTTAGTTGAAATTTGACTTGATCAATAATCATACTGTGTACCTAACATACAATATAAGATAAGTATATTACAAAAAGCATAGAATAATATTATTAGTCTTAAGTTTTCAAATACAATTATAAAAATGTGTCATTGTGATACGATACAATATTCCGGATGTCAGCCTGTATAAAATTAAACAGCCTTTCTTGAACAGCCTTAACACAACATACCTACCATCAGGAGATGAGATTAGAGCTGCTAAAAGCTGAAGACAATCCCCTTCTAGTTGTACCTCAAAAAAAATGTTGATACTGTCACCAGTAGCGGAACTGCGCCAGAGGCGTGGAATGGACGCGTAATGGTGTTGCTCTTCAAAAAGTTCGACAGCTCTATTGAAGAATTAAAGACCTTTGTGCTCCTGAGCCACGTCTAAGCTTTTTCTAGGGTTCTTACTAATCGTATAGTGTGTAAGCTGGACCTAGCCGGCGTCTGGAGGCTACAGTATCCTAAAGTACGCTAATATGCTGCAACGGGTATTACAGAAGACCGAAGAGTATAATCTACTGCTGTATTATGGTACTATCGCGGTGTATTTCACACAGTGCAGGGTAAGCACAGAGAACCTAGTGTTAAGAAACTCCATTTCCATTTCACGACGAATTCTGGAGGTATTTCGTGGTGAGTGGCTAAGCTTGACACCGGAGCAAAGAAATGAAAATATTAAACATGTATTTCATTTCCTCGAGTGAGGATCGACCCCGCAACCTGTCGTGCTTACAGATACGCGCTAGTGCCACTGCGCCACGACTGGCCTCGTGACATTAAACTATTTTATATATGTAACATATATAATTTAATTTACAAAAAATATGTTGTTACACTTCGACGACACAAAATGAGTTTAAAATGTGTGTATAGTGGTCAAGAACTATTTACTACTTACCATTTCCCCTGTTAGGACCTTCACATTGAGATAATGCTCAAAGGTTACGATATATTACTATAATTACTTCCTTATAAATGGTTTAATCATTATTAAAAAGAATTTACATATTTTGTACCATAGTAATCAAGAAATAAATAATATTTCTTATATATATTTATACAAGCGAATGCTACTAACTCATCTTTTAACCACATTTACAATCAATTCTCATGATGAACTGAAATTTAAATTCAATCTATTGTCTAGTTTCTTACTGCTTTTTACTTTAGTACTGTTTTATAGCTCCTTAAGGACTGGATTTAAAATCCGTAATGTAAGCAATTTTGCAACAATCTCAATAATTAACGAAATATTATATAATTAAATTTAAAATTATTAATATCAGTATAACGGTAGTAACTAATAACAATATAGGTATAATACAAATATTTCAAAGAGTGCGTTAGGTTTATCAAATATCCATATTTCATAGCAGTTTTGCCTACATAAACAAAAGTCTCTACATTTTGTGACTGAAAGGGACGTGGGAGTGAGTGTAAAAAGTAACTGTTCCAAATTGGTTTTTACAACAACGAAATTGAAAATAACTTTTAACTAGGAGAAGCCGATTGTTTCCCATACTTTGATTTAATTTTTTCGTAGACTTTTCTGATCAAACAGAGATTCTAGTGTAAAATATTTAATTTGTTTTTAGCTTCATCTTTTTATTCCTATACGTAAGAAATACACAGCTGAATGCGAAGGATTAAAAATTAAGCTCATTGGAGTGCCATTGGAGAGGCCAACGTCCAGCAATGGACGAGGCCAGGCTGATGATGATGATAATGGTAATGATGATGAAGATGATGATGATAGATAAGGAAACTAAATCCTAATGTCAAAGTATTTCTGCGCTTCCTGCCCGAATTCAAAACATTTCGTGTTAATTGACGTCGACGGCTCAACGTCGCGCTATGCCATCGCACGCGCATCATGTTTACAACTACACACTGTCTCTTTTCGCCGAGCCCTTATATAAAAGAATAATATTATTCTTTAAATATTAACACATTATTTTTACACATTTTTAGGGTTCCGTATCTCATAAGGAAAATAAAGAAACCTTATAGGATCACTTTGTTGTCCATCAGTCAAAAGCATTTATCTCGAAATCTTTTTCCCGTAGACCAAAAACTATAAGATTTGGAAAAATAATTATACAAACTTATAATTGTTGTTAATTTCATACAAAATGAGTGCATGCCTCCGCAAAATTAAATTTGCCAACTTTGATAAATTGGACTTATCGTTTACATACAATTCTGAAATTGGTACGGAATAATTGATATGTAAATCTCACTCATATTTGACCTTTCACTCATATTTGGCTTTCATTTTTTTATTTTATATCATTTAGACATTACTATTTTATCTCATTTAAAAAAATCCGAAATGCATGTTATATTATATGTTTCATATATTTTTCCCAATCAATAATCGAACTAACACCTGAAAAATTAATTTCCAACATAACGTTTCTACAATCGACGCTATTATAATATAATTATTCGAGCACAACGTTTAAAACGAAGACTCGTGCAAGTACAAGTGAGTAAGATCGAATGGCATTGGCGACTCGAATGGCCCTTTCCGTTGTAACCTAACCCTCATATTAAGTAACTTATTTTCATTCTCACAATTTTTTTTTCGTTTCATGTTTATTGTTTTTCATACAAAAACGATTTATTGTTAAATGCACATTTGTTGCGAGCTTTTATAGACTTGACACATTAGCACGTTCTCAGTTTCAATTTTGGGTTGCGTGATATTATTTTTTTCACAGTAGCTGTAAATCAATATGTGTTCGGTTTACATATTACTTTTATAATACTTAAATTTTATCTTCTACATTTTTACAATATTTAAGATAAGAAAAAAATTGGAACTTTTTCATTATTTCGTGTAAAAACCTAGCGAGTACCGGGTCCATGGTGTTGCTTAAAGGAGAACTCGAAGCTGTATTTGAGACGTGCGACACTTGTGTCTCTGGTACTCTACTGAATCATATTCGTGTCCTTCTGCATCTTCAGAAATTTGTACAAAAAATTATACATATTGCCATATTATTACATTTTAAAAGTAATTTATTATTTATTACTAGCGGTCGGCCCGTGTCCCTACACCCGCTTGAATGATATGCTTATTAAATAAATATACTGATTTGCAGTTTGGTTCTAATATGTTATTTTACTTTATTTGTTTTAGAAAATAATGTAATAATAAGAAACAACTTAGTATTCTATGGATACAGAGTCAGACAAGCTCAGAACTACGCCTGGATCTTGCTATTCAAGTGAAAGTATAGGAACTCCTTTGAATGTTCATATTGATGAAACTTACCTCCACTATCTGAACACCTCTCTGCTAAGCCCAATTTAAATTTATTCAAACAAACATATAATTAATTCCTTTTTTAACGTCAATCACCTAAGCCAGTCGTCAATTAATTTCTGGAACGTTCTAGAACGTTCTACAAATTAATTTATGATTGGGATTCATAATACGTATCCATTATAAACATGAAAATAGGAGCTAAATCTAAAATTGAATAAGACGTTTGTAAAAAAAATCCTTTAAAAAAAGAGTTTCTCTGTTTATTATGTGTTCGTTCATTATTATTTGCTTTGTTTATCTGTCTTGCTACTGAAAGACTATCGCTTCACATATGATTCAGTAATTATTTTAGGTATAACGAATAAAATAAAAAAGAACTAATATTTCACTATTCATCCATACTAATATTATAAAATCCAAAGTAACTCTGTCTGTGTGTGAGAACATCACAGTCAAACCGTTGATGCGAATGTTACAAAATTTTATACTTGAGGGGTTTTGGGACGGTCTGCTTTTATTTATCACTTTTTTTTTTGTTTTTCCATGAATTTTGTTGTTTAAAAAATCGCCAAAAATGAGATTTTTGGATGCTTATGTGGCGGGCGCTGCCTTATGAGGCACAAAACAAGATATTCTTATAAAATCTTATTCTTTAAAAAAATCTATAAAAAAATCCGTGATGGTTTGTTTTTCAATAAAAATTGAGCCACAGTAACTATTTTAATATAGTTTATAAAATTTTTAATTTATCTTTTTTTTGTTATTGTATTTTCCATAATTTGGTATTAATCCTTATCAAAATAAATATAATAGTCACCTTTGGCATTTCATCTAAAGTGAAACTACTTTACTGTACATAATTATAATAAATACTTTAAGAGATATCACTGAACATTTCTGTCTGTTTAATTCAAAATGAACTAGCTACGAGCCGTACAGTTTGTTGTGTCATTGTGTCAATTTCCATATATTTTTGATTCGCTGCTAAACATTATATGATTAATCTCTGTTTGTTAATTCATATTTTTCTTTGGTTCTTTTCGCTTATTCGAGTAGTAGATTATTCAGATTTTTTTTATTTCATGGTTAGGCTAAGTCTTTCGTTTTTTTTATTCAGGTATTATATTCCTTGTTACTTTTAATTATGATACTTTTAAATATTTATTTTAGGTTGATATTATTGATAATGCAGTTAGTTGGTTTTGCTTAGTTGTTTTCAGTAATTACTATTTATTCCAATATTAATTATTTTCCTTCGATTACATTTACTCATAATTTTTTCTTAATTTTAAATAGTTAAGTATTTTTTGTAAAATTAAGATATTCACTTGTCCATGTCAATTACTGAGGAATTTTCTCTAATATTAGGATTTTTATTTCTCTTGCTTGTCTTCTTCTTCCTAGCTCTAATCCCGGCTTCTAGCATCTAGCATCCTCGATGGTTAGACCATTGACTATCATGTCCTGCATCATGACATAAAACCCTAGCTTCCTTGGGCGTCCGAGAAGTCTCACTCAGGCGACAGATATTGCAAGGCACTTGCATCTGATATAATTCTTGGGCCGGGGCGTAACGTGGCCAAACCATCTCAGGTTCTTGAAGCTTATCCGCTAGATCACAGACTCCAAGACAACCTCAAATTACTGTGTTATGAATGCAGTAATTTTCGTGACGGACGTTGCTCGACTACTTTCTTCTTCATGTAAGTGATGTTACAGTCCATGACAAGAAGACGGTGTTGAGCCGTCAGGCTTTGACCTTACAGTTAATCAACCTGCCCATATGACACTGTCTAGTCAATATTAGTTGATTCAGACCCGCTTCCATACCTGATAATGTGTTAAGGATTCTTTTGGAAGAACGTGTTTACGATGGCAAGATCAGACGCAATGAGCGCCACATCGCTCCTGGGGATCATAGGCGCTGATTAAATTTGTGGTTACGCCCTATATGAGGACCCTTATCAAATGATCAGAGCGACGGTCAACTTTAAAGAGCAAATTCTGAAGCTCTTCAGAAAGCACTACCGCCACACCGTTTCCACCAAAGTTGACCCAGTGTATATAATCCGGTAACCTTGTCTGATGCTACGGGACTTATTGCCTGGAAGGGCAACTTTAACAAAATAATTTAAAAGCACTCTGTAACCAGAGGTCTGACTAGTACATCTGCGTGTCCCCTGCATCGTCCGGTTACAGAGTCTTACTTATGTCTACTTTTTTTTCGGTATATTTTTATTTTCGTAGTAACTCTATTGAAAATTGAGAACAATTTCATAAATATATTAAATAAATATTTGTATACATGAAGCGGGTGAAGCCGCGCGAGTCCGCTAGTGTTATATAAATTAATAATAATTTAGCTTTATACAGATCTTTTTACTTCAAATAATATACCAAAATAAAAAATACTTATTAAATTGTGTTACTTGTTGAATAAAAATGTTAAATTTCCTTCCGTCGGTTATCGCCGGCTTCAGTATTTATATTAGTGAGGACGCTGCCAACATCCAGCGAAACCAAGAGATTTATGACCATAAATAAAGTGATTAATTTGTTTGACACGAAGTCATTTGTCGGTGTTCAATTTTTTTTACCAAATTGGAAAAACACTACTAAGGGGTTGTATTTAACAGTAGATATATAATAAATCTGAAGTTACGAACGAAAATTATATTTTTTTCAAAGCTTGCAATATATTTAGCCATTTATTTGGTACATACCTATTAAGGTACAATTAAGCTTAGCATTGTGCTATCTTTTGTTCTACTGGTTTTATTAAGTCAACCTTATTATATGGGAGAATAACTTATTATATGGAAAAAATATTTTTTTTGCCTTCAGCCTATATCCAGCTCGTAGCAGGACAGGCAGAGGGAACACTTTGTTAAGACACCTCTTTCTTATTAAGTCACTTCCGTTCCCCACTTTCCGCTCCTTACCAGAGCGAGGAAATGAAAAAATTAAATATTTCATGTCCCCCAGTGGGAATCGAACCCACAATTAACTAATTTGAAATAAACATTACTAACATAATATTTTACTGTCTACTTTATATTTTGATTAGGATATTTTCATATCCCTATATTGCATAGACGTAAATGCACTTTTTGTAATATTCCAGGAGAAGCGAAAAATGTATGTAAATTAGTCTTTCCGCATTCATTGTCATATTTAGGTTTAAAAAAAACACTCAATTACGTTATTGGTGTATCAAATGATCTATATGTACACATTATTTAATATTTTACACTTGTTTATATAGCTGCGGCGGGCGAAGCCACCTGACTTCACATTCGATAAAATGTGGAGCAGCACTTCGCTGAATACAATTTATTCCCCATGTTGGGATTAAACCCTTAACTATCACGCTTACCACCAGGGTGCCCTCAGTGCAGAATATATATGGTGATAAAAAACTTAAATAACGTATAAATGACTGGTACTTACTGTCGGCTGCACTTGCTGCGAGTATAGCATCCTGCGCGCGTCGTACACGTTTGTTGTCAATTCGTTCATGTCGAAAGGAAGCGCGTCAGGGTCTAACGCGTCTTGCCCTGCACCATCGCGGGCCACTGGAAACAAAATACATTTTTTTACAGAAGAAAACCTAAAACACTCTGTTCTCCGCTTTTCGCCGTAATTCAGATATTGCTAGTTAAATAATGTGCTTAGTGTAAAATTTTTTCAATTTGTAAATATTTGTCTTTGTCTTAAACTTAATTATCTTTTGCAGAGTTCTTAATGTGAAATTTTAGAAATCAAGTTAGTAAATAAATATCCTGTAAACTAACAATTAAAATATTCTACCGACTGCGAACTTTTTTCCCACCCGGTGTCGCTGTAAAAGCCAATAGGGCTAACAGCATTAACCTCAGTTCGAAAAAAAAAACAATTAAATTATATCAAAACTGAAATAATATCGGACATGAACTACTAATGTGATGATTGTATAAGAGTTCATTTTTATAATTTTTGATTTTACTATACTATAATTATAATTGTTTATAGAAAAGTTGCCACAATAAAAATATCTATAGAGAGCAATCTTAATTTTTTTTCTATATTTGGTATTGCACTCAGACAGTGATTCTAAAATCACTACAATTTAAAAATGGTATAGATATTTTTTTATTTTAATATAAACAAAATGTAAGATATAATAGAAGGGACATATCGGCGTATTACTCTGTTCATAAGTACTTTATAATAATCATAATCATAATCAGCTTCACGCTGTATCCCGCACACAGCAGGGTAGGCAGAGGGAACCTAGTGTTAAGACACTCCATTCCCCACTTTCTGCCGAATTCTGGAGGCATTGCGTGTTAAGTGGCAGAACTCAACGCCGCGCTTAGCTTCGACACCAGAGCGAAGAAATAGAAATATAAATTTAAATAAATATTTCGTCTGCTCGAGTGGGGATCGAACCCACAACCAGTCGGTTTTACAGTCACACTTCGTGCCACTGCGCCACGACTGGCCTCAAGTACTTTATAGCCCTAATTATATGAAGGACTATTGCAGTACAGAGCACACATTAATAGAAATATGTGCTATGCTCATCATTTTTTTGCAACACCTGTGATGACTCATAGCATATTTAAAATTCCAAGAGTCGATGCTTTCAAAAATATATATTTTATAAATGTCCATTTTCATGTGAGATTTTTTACTTATGTATATTTACTTTTAGTTTGTATATATATTTCACTTATATAATTGTTAATATTTTTCAAATAATAATCGATCTTATCATGATCGATAGAATAATAAATAACTATCTATATAAGCTGGCTGTATTGAGAACTTTTTCAGTAGTTCATATAAAATAACTTTATAAAATAAAAAATAACCATGACAATTTGTAAATAACAAACTTATATTCACTATATACGATCCAAAAATATAGTTTTTCACACGTACCTATATATACATCAAAGTATATTCCAATTTTTGAAATTTTTCAACCGTTAAATCCATTTCGTACACATAAGCGACAGTAAAAGCCAAAGCTAAATTAGATTAACTGCCTTGTGTTTATTCAGACACAAAACGCAATATCGAAATATTTGCATCAAACCATAACACTTGTATGATGTGGTGAAAATCATTCGGTACGCAACCACCATTTCATTTCGAAGTACACCGCAATTTTAGAAAAAAATTGCATGGTAACCGTTTAAATGATATCATAGCTTAGTATTTAGAGTTTTTAATGTGTATATAAGTAAGGGGACTCCCCCTACTTTTAATGATAGTAAAATAATAGCATTTTTTTATAATACGTAGATAATTTGTTATCAAATAGTATGAATTTCTCTTTGTCTTAAATCAGAGTCAGAGAAGTGACTACGTTTTGCTCTAGACGACGAGAAGTGTCTATAATGGGGTTCCCGCAGGCTTACCTTCTATAAATTGTAATAAAGTCCTAAATAATAAAGTACTAAACTCAATATGAAAGTCATATAATTTTATTTAAAACTATCTACATAGTCCACTAAAGTTAATGCCTCAGATCTGAAAAGAACCGGCGCAAGAAACTCGGTGGGACTTTCCTTTAAAATCATTTTTATACATATTAAATAATGTATTTGTGACAATGATATCTTTAAAACAAACTGCTGCGAGCACTTTATTTCCAAGGCGCGTTATCATTTAAAAAAAAAAATCATTTGGTAATAATCTTTAAAACACAAACGTCTTTTTAATAACTTTTATAAATCGTGATATAAAAAATTCCTTGACGTTTTCTGGGATACTATTCTGTGAGCGCACACATTGTCCCATAAGAAATTTACGTCTATACAATCAACTTTAAGCTTATTTCTGGTATTAATATTATATATACCAACAACTTTGGTAAAATCATTAATATTTTTCTTGAGGTCAGTCGTGGCACAGTGGCACAAAGTGTGACTGTAAAATCGTCTGGTTGTGCGTTCGATCCCCACTCGAGGAGATGAAATATTTTCAAAAATATATATTCATTTCTTCGCTCTGGTGTCGAGGCTGAGCGCTTCGTTGAGTTCTACCACTCAACACGCAATGCCTACAAGATTCGGCAGAAAGTGGGGAACGGAGTGTCTTAACACTAGGTTCCCTCTGACTCTCCTGCTGTGTGCGGGATACAGCGTGAAGCTAATTTTTCTTAACATACCTAACATTTTCATAAATGCATTGAGATGCAACTGTTTATTTTAATATATATTAATTTCTTTAGACTTTTGCATTAAGGAATCTATAGGCCCTTGTACGAATAGCTCAATTCTACAGGACAAATATAAAACCCCAAAGCCCCATAGGTCAATTAATAATATAAAAAAAATATTATTAGTCTATTCGCCAATCCATTATTATGAGGTCCCAACTGTAATTTGGTTTAGTCTATAGTGAACGATACCGAGAAATATCGCAGAATCGACAGGATCCACGGGTTCACAATTCAAGAGTACATCCGCTTTAACAACTTTCTTGTTAGGTGTTCTGAAAGTCATACATTTAGTTTTTTTACCATTTAATTGTAATTTATTAATACTGATCCATTGTACTACTTTCAAAAGGGCATTCTTTAAAACATCATCATTATATACGATTTGACGTCTTTTGATTTTAAAAACAAACAAGTGTCATCAGCAAATTATATCTCATAATTCTTTTCAATTAAATACGGTAGTAAAATAAAAATCAGCTTCACGCTGTATCCCGCACACAGCAGGGTAGGCAGAGGGAACCTAGTGTTTTTAGACACTCCGTTCCCCACTTTCTGCCAATTTCTGGAGGCATTGCGTGTTGAGTGGCAGAACTCAACGCCGCGCTTAGCCTCGACACCAGAACGAAGAAATGGAAATATAAATTTAAGTAAATATTTCATCTCCTCGAGTGGGGATCGAACCCACAACCAGTCGGTTTACAGTCACACTTTCTGCCGCTGCGCCACGACTGGCCTCAATACGGTAGTATATTTATATATATATAGACTCTTGTGGAACGCCCATGCTGATTACTATTAAGGGAAGGAGGGAAGCTTACCAATATGTTTATGAGGTTACCGTGGATAAGCGCACAGACAAGCGAAAAAAGATTTAAAATTCATTGTGTTCATCAATACAATGTTCCAGTCCGGTAATATTTTTCTGATATATCTTCCACGTACAGACACCGATCAGTTACGATTTTATTTTAAGTATAGATATAGTGTGAGATAAGTATTTTTAAAGTGATTGTGAACTAGAATTCCAGATTATGGCATTTATAGTTTCTTATTTTTTTTTTGTAAACGGTAAACTTCACAACAAAATGACATAAAAATTTCCGGCATAAAATTACTCACAAAATTTTATTTATATATTCTATGAATCATGTATTTTTCCTTACTCAAATCAACTTCAAACTGTATCCAGCATACAGCAGACAGCGGGAACCTAATGTTAAGACACTCCATGCCCCACTTTTCGCCCAATTCCAGAGACATCTGAAAGGCGGAATTAAACGCCGCGCTTCGCCTCGACACCAGGGTGACGTATTAAAAAAATAAATTTAAATAATAATTATTTTTTCCTCATTTAAAACAAAAAAAAAATTAAATCAGCTTCACGCTGTATCCCGTACACAGCAGGGTAGGCAGAGGGAACCTAGTGTTCACACTCCGTTCCCCACTTTCTGCCGAATTCTGGAGGCATTGCGTGTTGAGTGGCAGAACTTAACGCCGCACTTTGTCTCGACACCACAGCGAAGAAATGGAAATATAAATTTAAGTAAATATTTGATCTCCACAAGTGGGAATCGAATCCACAACCAGTCGGTTTTACAATCACACTTTGTGCCGCTGCTAAAACTAAATTAATAAATAAAATTAACTTAACTAACTATTTTATCACCAACTGCCACAAATGCCACATAGATTCAATATATCATGATATTTTTACCAAATTATCATTATTTGTCACGGGCTAAAGTCACTGAATGTATTTTAATTCGCGTATTGCGATATTAATTGTTGATAGGTCATTATTCGTCATATCGATTATTGTCGTACTTCATTATCAATGATGAAGTACAGTTAATAGATTTTATATAGTATTAAAATTCTTATTTTAAACCATATTATCATCAGCTTCACACTGTATACCAAATACAATACGGTTGGCAGATGGAACTTAGTGTTAAAACACTCGTTCTCCATTTTTCGTCGAATTCTGAGAGCATTGCGTGTTAAGTTGCGAAACTCAACGCCGTGCTTTGCCTCGACACTAGAGGGAAAAATTGTATATTTAAATAAATATTTCATTTTCTCGAGTGGGGAACCATACTATACATCTTGCCATTAACTTAACTTTGGACATGTAAAAATCTTATATCTTATTAAGGCAAAGTGTTATAAAGTAATAATATATATATAGTTTTAAATATTTTTAAAATAAAAATCATGATGAATCGAATCGAATCTAATTTTTATTTTAGATACGACTGTTTGCGTTTATTGTATTGGATACATTTCACAAATAAAAATAGTACCACTAATAAAGACAATTACTGAATTATTATTTATTTACATTTCTACGCTATGGTAGCAAAGTTTAAGCAGTTACGCACGCTTTAGCGCGGCGTTCAGTTCCGCAACTCAACACGCAATGCTTCGAAATATACGGAAAGTGGGGAACGGAGTGTCTTATCACTACATTCTCTCTGCCTACTCTATTATATGCGGGATACAGTGTGAAGCTAAAAAAATAAAAATATAAACAATTACCATTTTGCTTTTGTACACCCGTTAAGTATGTTTGTTTAATTTGTATGAGAATTTAATGTAAGAGAATATTCGATTATAAATGAGTTTTCGATTCTGATTTTCCAAATATATAAACAAATTGAAATGTGATGTCAAATATATGGGATAATATCAACAATAAGTCTTCGTAATATCATTTTGTAACAAAATTAACTTACAATTATTCCACAAAGCTTTTTAATAATTGACTTTTGGAAAAGTAAAACAAAAGAAACATGTTGATTTTTCGAAGCCTAGTTAAAGGAAATCGAAAGGAGAACAACTTTAACATTTGTTTTTTTAATCCCACATAAAGTCAAATTAAAAGGCTGATTTTTAAAGGTTATTTTAATAAGGTATTTTTTAATATGGTTACAATTTTTTTTTTATTCTTGTACGGTAAAGAATATTTATAACAAAAATAGAAATTGTTTTATATATTTATAATAAGTTAATAAATTTTAAAGTACATTATTATTTATTTAAAAAACAAAATTAGTCATAACTACTCCCAGTTGATAATGTTTTCATTTTTACCTTTTGAAAAACTTGATAATAATATATACTTAGTCATAAGTTAAAATTTTCTATTTAAATTACATACGTTTGTAAAGCAATCAAACCTAATACATAGTAATATTTCTTATATATTAGGATTCATTCAGTTGTCGAACTCAGCGTTAGTCTATTGTATATACAATTTACACTTTCTTTCACATAGCTAACTCTCTGTTAAAGCAGTTCGTTCTCCGCTTTCCCAAATAATGCGTTTCGAGTGGCGGAACCTAACGCCGTACTTTATTTTAAAAGAGCAACAGCAAGAATTTCTTGATCACTCAGAACACTAATTTATTCGGAAAACCAAACCCACAATCATCGCGTGAAACAGTCGCAGTGCAGTCAAATGTCCCACTTTTAAGCCACTCGCGGTGGTAATTTACTCTAAATATTTTAAAAAAATACAGAGCTAAAAGCTTAGTAAGCTACTTAGTAAGCTTTCAGCTCTATATTTTTAACAAATGATTATTAGATTTTGTTTCAGGGAAACGCGTTACCGCCGTGGAAACTATGTTAGACAACAATATATACATTCTCTGTGACATATATTGAAGCTATACTGGTATATGTGTATAGAATTTCAAATTTAGCAAACAGGACTGTGATTATATATATATATATATATATATATATATATATATATATATATATACATATATATATATATCTGTTCTGTTCTTTGTCTATGGCGTTCCAGCTGAGTACTCATCACGTCACCAATGTCACGTTATTGGTAGGTATTGCACTCAAATGTAAGAAGAATAAAAAAACTACAAATAATCTAGCTTAATGCTGAACTCTGCTTCATAGAAAATGTAAGCAATATACCTACTTAAAAATTGATAGATTACATTTCTATAATTTTATACGTTTCTTTAATAATTTTGCCAAAAATATCAATACTTTTTTACTTCAAATATAAGGTCGAGGTAAAAGTATTTTCGTATTGTTCATACAAACAAAAATATTTTCTTAGCAATATTTTCTTATTCATTTATAATATGTATGTGCCGTTTTGATCGATGGCTTGTTCTCAAAACTTATGAGTGGTGCCATTATTCCATTTCTTTAGAAAATTTGAGATTTTTGTTTAAAAAAATGTAACAGGTAGTGTTCAGTGTGCTTTTGAGGTTAGCTTCCTAAATAGTTCTGCAATGACCAAAATAGGTGGAAAGATGGAGCAAGGTCAAAGCTATAGATAGGATGCACTAACATATCCCAGCAAAGCTCTCCAATTTTTGCTGTGTGGCTATAATGTGTGGTAGAATACTACACCCTTCCTATTCACCACCTTCAGCCGGTTTTTCTCATTAGCTCCTATCCCATCAGTTGCTGACAGTAAAGGTCAGAATCGATAGTTTTACCCGGTGGCAAAAACTCATAGTGGACGATTCCTTTTAAATCCCAACATACATATAGCATCACTTTGTTTCGAGTGAAGCCGGACTTTGCCACGATCTGTAGGGCTCGTGCTGTGTCCATGCTTCGACCATGATCTTCTTTGTACATTATAATCGCAAGTCACTCATTTTCGTCACCCGTAATCAACTGCTTAAGAAATAGTTCTAATAGTCACGTTTCAACACAGAATAGCAAAAGGAAACACGTTGCATTAGGTTTCTCTCAGTGAGATCATGTGTTACCCAAATGTCAAATTATTTCTTGTACCCAGATTTTCGTAAATGACGTAAAACTATTTTGATCAACATCCAGTTCTTCAGCAATATCGTAGCTACTATTATTACCTCGCTTTCCTAGTGATGGCTCTTAATGATGATTTTATCTGTGACAGGCGTCCAGAGCGAACCTCATCTTGCACACTAAAATTTCCAGACTTCCAAAAACGCTAGAACCACATTTGTGCTACTCTTATTAATATCATTACTCTTATTAATATCGCATTAGGTCTGTAAACAGCACACATTTTATTCGCGGCGTTCATCGCATTTTTAGGTTTTTTGTAATAAAACTTTAAAATGTACCAAATTTCTTCGTCACATACGTTAATTTTGCTTGCTTCAATAACAAATGAAAAATGGGAGGGATCTTGTTATTCTATTATTTGTTGCATCTTCACGTTCGTCACACTTAATGGTATTAAAGTCAGCCAGTTCCATTCAGTACAGACAAAAAGGTTAATACGTTTAAAATACGAAAATACTTTTGCCCCGACCTACTATATATCATGAATTAAATTCCTTTAATGTCACGGAAAATATATGATAAAGAGAACTTTTGAATATTAAATAAGCAGTGGCACAAACGCGTGACTGTAAACGCGACGGCCGTGGGTTTACTTCTCACTCGAGGAAATGAATTATTGTTTATTAGTGTTTTCATTTCTTCTCTCTAACAACGTGGCAAAACGGGAAATGGGGAACTCCCTGACTGACTTCCCTGCTATATGTGGGATATAGCATGGAGGTGAAAAAAAATATATCGAGTAAATATGAGGCATTCTCTACTAAATGATCAATATAACAAGTAAGATAATCTATTTCGCGTTTCGCTTACGCTTACAAGAAATTTGAAGCCTTAATATAAAATTATTTATAGCCTTCTTCATATTTCGCATTCAAATAGAAGCCGAAGCGTTCCTTTTGACTTACGTGACGTCATTTCTGACATTGTAACTTTGATAACGACAATTAAAAAAATACTTACTAAGCGATTTTGTAATGTTGGTTCGTTTTGTCCAATATTATGTTTAAAATGAACTTTCTATATTAATAGTACGTATAATATTATAGACAAAGATTTTTTTTTATTTGTAATAAAAAGTATCGTATGTCCTTTCTAATACCTTATAAGTTTTCATGATTTATGGTTAAGTAGTTTTGACGTGATAGCGTTAGAAATAAATTTACATTGACATTTATAATATTAGTATGATAAAACATCAGCTTCACGCTGTATCCCGCACACAGCAGGGTAGGCAGAGGGAACCTAGTGTTAAGACACTCCGTTCTTAACTTTCTGCCGAATTCTGGAGGCATTGTATTGCTATGATTATTGTGTATTTAATTGAAATTAAAGGTCAGGTTGTCTGTACAGTAATGTACACTTAATAAATCGTAATTTTGATCGTTTTGGATTTTGTTTAATAGAAATATATATACTTATTTTATATTTACGTTTCTACGCATTAGGTACTACGTAGGGCCGGCATAGCAAACACGAATCTTCCCGCGTTAATCCCTACCACGCGAGAGTTATGGGTTAGATAGTATATGTTCGTCAAGATATTGTTGTATCGGACTGTTGTAAGTCCCATAATACTCGGTTCATTAGTTTCGGAGATTATTCCAGACCAACAAAAGACAGACTGAGTAACAAATATTTCAATTCCTATTTTTATCAATAGGTACACCGAGCGAAATGAGCAAGCATAGCGACAGAATTTAATCATTCTCAAATTATATGTATGATACCAATTATCATAAAATATTAAAAAACAAAAATAATTGTGTTTTTTTGCTTTATACATTCTGCTAATTTTTAAAATCTTATTTATTTATATAGATTACATTTGAATTTCAAAATTATACGTACATATGTAAAAAAATTAAATTAAAATTAATTATTTAATTTACAAACTAGGTATTATTGATATAAGTGTTAATTATCGATGTGGTCCAAATAACATTAATTACCAAATTATTGCGAAATTTGATTTGTGGCTAACAGATTTGTAAAAATATATTAATAACAATACAAGACTAATTTGAAACTTTTTTTCAAAAGCTTGTCATTTTGTTATATCTTAGATTTTAAAAATTATATATTATTATATAAAATCTTAGTTAAAAGCACATGCACATTTTGCTGAACAAAAAAATAATAAGAAAATAATCTAATTTTATTTCTATATATAAAATTAAATAAGCAAACTACTAACAATGTTAAACCACCTAATAATAAATAAAAAAAATCTAAATATTTCAGCAGAAAATATGCAATTGCATAATTCATATAAAATGTTTTATTTTGAAACGGTATTGGAGCCAAAATAGAAAAGAGCCACTATAAAAAAGCAAAATATTTTGTAACGCAAAATAATATTTTTTTACAAAAAAAAAAAATATATCAGGTATCAACGCCACTAATAAAAAAGAATAATTTTAACCAATTAATTATTTTATTTTAAATAAATGTTTTGTCAAAGTAAAACAAAGTTGAACAAACTTCAGCGCCATACAAAAGTTTCAAAGCAAATAAATAATCTACAAGCACCTCGTGCACTACTCACCCACTTTTTAGTAAATTAACTTCCAATTAGATTTCGTTCACAGCACAACACTTTCTATATAGTTCGATTCACTTTTAATAAATTGTATATTTTTACGCGGACGGCCCGAGGGCGGGCGGACGTGCTGTCGACTCGAGCTCTCAACTTGAAAAGTGAAGCGGCCCAAACGACTAACCCATATGCCCCGTAGCGAAGAGACGTAACGCCTCGCTGTAACCTATCACGTATATGGCAAAAAAATTCAAAACTAAAATTTATATATTATTTATATAATTTCTATTAATGAGTAAAGTTGTTGTAATTTTTTTTTTTTTATATTTAAGAAAAATTACGTCTTAACGTAAGTGGGGATACACGTTCATTGGCTGATCTGGAGCGACCGAAACCAATAGCGACGAAGGAGGAGTCAAATTTCGGTGAGACAAGTCACCTCCCTTATTCTAATCTTTGGCGTCCGCGAAAATAAGGTCACCGATCCCTTGGACCCTTGAGCACGAGTAAGAAGCCACGATGGAGTAACCAGTATTCCTAATAGGTACCAGCTTCCCGTAGCGCGGAACATTATAATTTGAAAAACTTTTAAGAAAAAAATTAAGTTTTTTTTTAGTAAACGAAAGCATTTTATAATGCGAAAGGTAAATTTTTAGTATATTTTCTTAGGCAGTGTACATAATAGGTACATGATTTCATACTTTTTGTACCTTCATATAATAGTTTACATTCGGATCGGCTTAAATCTTACATGTATTTACATTTAAGCAACTATATAAACTTATTGATTAATACTACAAGCACTTACTGTGGGACTGTCTGTCTATAAGTCGGCCTATCTACGCTGCAGTGCGCGGGCAAAGATATATTCCATCTTAATCTTACAATCGGCCTGAAAGCTTCCGATTTGAAGTTACAACCAACGCTTAAACTTTGAACCCACGAACAAAAACCACAAACACCATGCAAAATGCCTCGTTACTACCCACCGCAACCATAAAAAAAGCATTCTCAAGTGTATCGCTCAGTACAAGCTGAGTATTTAATATCAAGATCTTTTTAATATTACATTATCTAATACTAATAATAAGTCTACTTATTTATTAAATTGAATTTAGGTATGCTTGAGTTTTTCATGAATTTGCATTTTCTTGTGGCATAAGATCTCAGTGACAGGGTGCACTTAAGATGATATCTAAAAGCACAATTCACATCGATCGCGTGAATCGTATTAGATACCTATGTGGATATTGTAAAACGCTTCAGAGCTCACGGCTTATGGGATTTGTGTGGCTCCTGTTTTCGGGATCCCTATATGTGTGCTTTGGTTACCTCACCACGAGTGATACAAAACCTTATAAAACTTCTTAAAATTTCATTCCTTTAAAGTAAACAAAAAGTTATTATTAGCGTATAAATATAATAATAAAAACTTTTTATTAAAACATATATAGGACATAAAATTAAAAAGCTATAAACTTTTATAATATAAAACTAAGATCTAAATGTACTGTTATATTATAATATACCTAACAGAATCAAATTTGAATCTCTCAAATTTGAATCCTGCAAATCGTACCTTCAAAAATTAACTCACTGAAATTTTCATTTTTTTAAGAAAACATTTTTGAAATTTGAAATGATCATTTGAAATAGTAATAATAATTTTATATTTCATATTTTACAAATACGATAAGGTGTTATGTATGATTTAGACGACACGAAGTACAGCACTTAGAGGTATTGCAAACAAAATAGAAAAAAACGAAGCGTAATTATTTTACCTTTATTTGGATAAAAGTGCAATGTGCAATTTTTTTAACCTTTTAGGACATTGACTTTTTTTATGGAAAAGACGGCAAACGAGCGTTTGGGTGACCTGATGGTAAGTGATTACCGCCGCCCACGGCTCCGTGCAACCCCAGAGGAGCTACAGGTGCGTTGCCTGCCTTTAAGGTGGATTGATCGCCGGAGCCCGGCATTACCTGATGTGAAACGCAGTGGCATAAAGCCAATACTTAACGCCGGTTTTAAATGCCGGGGGTGGTAATGATCCGGTCGAGTCTGCCCATGCGTGTTGCCATTGCAGGTGACGTGACTCTACCACATGTACTTTAATCGCCTCTTACGACACTACCAGTACCAGGATAATCCTATTCTAGGCCGGGATCACACGGCAGATTAATTTAAGCGATATGCAGTACAAGTTAATTATGATTTACAGCAAGCGGGTAAAATATATATTGTATTGAATTGGATATGTAATAATACTGTTAGATATATTCTTTAAAGTGGTTCTGTAGTAATTTTTTTTTTTTTTGGGGGGAAATCATATCGATCTTGCGGAAATCGTATTGAAATTCATTCGTTATTGTTTTAAGTAAATTAATTAGTGCAGTCAAAGAACTCATGGATTCTATGTTTTCAAAAAATTAAAATATATTTGCTGGTGGGTAATAATTATCAAACATATGCCTATATTTGGAAAAAAACACTTGATGTTAAACATGTTATCATATAACAAATGGGCGTTACAAAAAGTTATTATTAGTTTCACTACTACTCACAAAAATGAAAAACACACACAACCAACCCAAACAATGGGTTTATTTGCAATATGTTTCATAAAATTAATAATAAAACATTTATGCTACCAAGTATTGGCATATGCCCCTCTGTACAAAATAGAACAGACGAAAAGTAATAAATACTTAAATGTACCCCGCACGCAGCCGGGTAGGCAGAGGGAACCTAGTGTTAAGCCACTTCGTTCCCTACTTTCCGCTGAGTTCTGGAGGCATTACGTGTTGAGTTGCGGAACTCACTATGCTTTAACTAGACACCAGAGTGACGAAATGAAAATATAAATGTAAATAAATATTTCATCTCCTCGCGTGGGGGTCGAACCCACATCCAGTCGATTTTACAGTCACACTTTGTGACCTTACGCCACGATTGGCCACTTAAATATATACTACTATAAATATGTATAAATAAGAAAAAAAATCAGTTTCATTCAATTCAGTATTCAGAATATAGCAAAATAGACGGAGGGAACAGGTTAATACACTCCGTTCTCAACTTTGGGCCAAAATCTCGAAGCGTTGCGTGTTTAGTGGCGGACCTCAACACCGCACTTTGCCTTGTTGCCAGTGCGAGGAAATGAAAATATCAATTAGCTCATTTCTCCGCGCGGGAATCAATCCACATTACCCCTGTTATATCCAAATGTTTGGTACCATTCGATTGCGAAGATTCTCCGTTACACTTTTATTAAAAAAGGGTCTAACCCGATTAGCATGGGAAAGTTGCGCTGGCTGTTTCTGTTGTCCCTAATTCTTATAGTAATGGAGTTATAAAGGTAAAAACTTTTAACGTTAAAGTATTCTCGGCATCTTTTAAATATATCTTGCCGAAATTTAAACTAAACGTGACTATCTATAAGTATATAATTATATATTAATTTCGGACTTTGTGGGGAATTATATGTCGGGAAAAATTAGCAGGTTATTTTGAAACATGTTAAAAAATGACAACATTTTAAAAAAGTTACCCCAATAATGAAAGAGTAAAAAATTGTTATACTAATCACGAGAATTGACGATATTTAAATCATTTTTTTAGATATGTACATGAATTGCATTGTTCGCATTTTTCGCCAGTCTGCTATAATCAAAATAAAATGATTTAAATCAATCAATCAAATCTCATGATATAACATTTATTTACTGTTTTATACATTCGAATATATTTTTTAACATATTATCATCGAGCTGCGCCTGTAAAACTTTCAGAGATTATTCTATACACGTACCAGTAGTTTTTTAAATTACTTCTGGGATAAAATAACGCCAGTACTGTTTTCGCTGCAGTTCTTGATAGTTGATGATATGGGATGAGAAAATTTTGCTTATTTAAAAACGATTGCTTATTTAGAAACGATTTTTGTTTCCATGCAATTTCCTAGATTTATTAATTTTTGTATAAAAATATCATATAAATTATGATGCAAAAGGCCTACTATTAAGCCATGTTGAGAAAAATAATAACAAGAGCAGACCCAACGATAAGGACAGGCGTATTTGAAAATTTTCTTCAAAAAAATTAATTAATTGAAAAACATTGATTACATAATAGCGAGAGAGCCAACAGTAGCCAGACCTTTGTACTTTTATGAAACCTGAAAATTTTTTGTAACACCCATCACTAGTCAGTACTATTGGAAAATGTGGATTTTGGGTGGCGGTTACTTTGGCAGTTATTAAACTTTGATGCAAAATATAGTACTGAACGTTTTTTTTTTTTTTTTTTTATTTATTTATTCTCTTTAAATAACAATATTAAAATCTTACATCTACTCCGCCAAACCATTTAAATGGTTTACCGACGGACAAGGCTCTCATATACACATTTAGAACTTAAACTTAAAACACTATGAGTAAAAACAAGCTTTAAACTTATAAACTAATTTATAGCAACTGTTTATATAAATGATTTATATTTAACAAACATAAGATATTGATTTTTCTAAAAGTGGGTAAGCAACAAAATACGCCGAGATGATTCCGCATCAACAACGAAATGTGCGTTATTGCGGCAAGGCTATTATTATAAGTAGGACATTTAATCTTAATTTTTTTTTTTATGTATATTTTTTTACATTGTTTGTTTTGTATTTTAATTTTAATTATTATTTTAATTTTAATTATTATACTATATACAACATATATATATATATATATATATATACATACATATTGCATATAGTATAATAATTAAAATTACATATATTTAATTAAGTATTTTTTTTTTTTTTTTTATATTGGTAATTTAAATTCTTTTGACATTAGTATATTTATTAGATTACGTTTCACAACATTTAACTGTTTTGCAGTATCTTTTATCTCTGATGGCAAAGAGTTAAGTATCTTAGGAACTGTCCATTCTTTAGTACGTTTGCCATAAAAATTATTTACTTTAGGTATATTATATAGAGGATTGCTTATATTTCTACGTGTCATATGCTCATTTTTAATAATATTTTTAAATTCTGTGCTATAAAATTCTGATAGGATTATGCCTAAAATCAATTTCTTTTCTATTGGAAGAAGTTTACATTTTTCAAACAAAAAATCATTATCTATTTCCTCTTTGGCAAAGTTTTTACTAATAAGCAATTTTAGAAATCTTCCTTGTAGATCTTTAATTTTGTTTACATAAGTGTAAAATGTAAGACCGTAGCATTCGAGTCCATATGACACCACAGATTCCACCAGACTATGATATAATATATAAAGAACATATTTAGGAGTAGAATAACGTAACTTTTTAAAGTTACTTAATATAATTCTTAGTTTATTACAAATACTAGATACTTGAGTTTTCCAATTAAAAGAATCATCCAAAAATATGCCTAAATATTTATATTTTTTTACAATTTCTACGTTATTACAATTACACACTTGATTTTTATGCAGACAATCGTAAGAGTGTCCTTTTACTTTTATATTTCTATTATATCGCTTATAATTTGAACTTATACATAGCAATTTTGTTTTGTTAGTATTAAGTATAATTCCATTATCATGTGACCATTTCGTAATGTTATCAAAATCTGTTTGTATATTGGTTTGAATTGTGTGGTGATCATTTGCTGCATATAAAATACATGTATCATCAGCGAACATATACTTATGACATCTTTTTATGACTGACGCTAAGCTGTTTACGTGGATAATGTAGCACATTGGACCCGTTACAGACCCCTGTGCAACTCCATACCTCATAGTTTTTTGGTTACTATAATTACTATTAATTTTTACAGTAAAAGCTCTATTTGTCAAATAATTCCTGAACCATCCCAACATAGATCCACGTATACCGCTCTCTTCAAGTGATTTTAGAAGAGTTGAGTGATCTAAAGTGTCAAACGCCTTTTTGAAATCAATAAATAAAACTGCGACTAGCATTTTTTTATTCAAATAGTTATTTACATCGTTAGCAAATTTTGATAATAACTGTGTGGTATTTTTCCCTCTTTGAAATCCGTACTGTGCTGAATTAATAACATTAAAAGTCTTTAAAAAATGGGAAATTTGGTTAACTATAGCTTTTTCTACTACTTTATTTATTGAAGGCAAGATGGCAATTGGTCTATAATTATTGAAAGATTTTTTTTCACCCCCCTTAAATAGTGGTCTGACAATAGAAGTTTTTAGCAAATCAGGATATATTTGGTTGGTAATTGTAAGATTTATAAAGTGAGCTAATATTGGACTGATGTCAGTTTTTATGGACTTGATATCAACTAACCTTATATTATCAACTCCAGGAGATTTTTTTACTTTTAAGCTACCTATAATTTTAGTAACATCGCTCGAAGTCACCTTTTTATATCTAAAAGAAACATTTTGTGAATTTACATACATATCTCTATCTAAGAAATTATATTTGCACAAGTGCTTTATATTATCTACTTCTTTACTAAATGCGTTAGCGAATTTTTCACAGATAGTCTTCTCATCTATATCTTTCATGTTACTCAAAATGATGTCATCTATGGATTTTTTGCTTCTTCCCAGTAACTTATTCATGTGTTCCCACATTTTCGCTGCATTATGACGTAGGTCCGATAATTTATTTTTTTCATATTTGTTTTTTGCTTTATGTATTGCTTTATTAGTACTGTTTCTCCATCTATTATACTGTTTTCGATACACATAGTTACTCGGATTACTTTTCCATTTATTAAATAATGTGTCATTATGCTGCATCATGTCTCTTAGATTTTGCGTTATCCACGGACAAGCTTCTCTTTTAGAATATTCATTAGTGGAGACCATGATTGTATTATTCTCATATATTTTGTTAAATTTTATGACTAATTTAGAACATAAGTTAAGCGGACATGTTTCTTCTAGAAGTTCATCCCAATTTTCTTCTTTTAAATGTTTTTGTATGTTATTATTTTGATATATTTTTTTTGTTATCTTGGATTCTTTATTAGTGCACTCCATTTCAATAAAAATACCAATGAGGTAATGATCAGCTAACCTGTGATCTATTATAGCAGAGCTATAATTTTTATTACTTTTTATATATATGTGATCTAAACAGGATTGTGTCAGACATTCATTTCTAAATTCCTCTCTTGTAACTCCCTGTATTTGCTTAGAAAATCCTGATTCGCTTAAAATGTTTTCATATAATGTTACGTTATTATTTGATTGTTGTAAAAGATTTATGTTAATATCTCCTATTATTAGGGCGTCGTCAGTTGGTTTTAGTTTTTGCAAAAAGTGCTTCAACTCCGTTATAAATAAGGATATTGAGCAATTAGGTGGTCTGTACAACAAGAGTATTTTTAATTCTTCTTTAGCTATTTTTATATTTCCTACTAAATATTCAGAAGCCATAAAGTGTGCGTTTTCTTCTTTAAATATTAAATATTTTTTTAAATATATAGCTATACCTCCACCTTCTCTAGTTTTTCTAGTCTTGTATATCAAATTGTAGCCATCTATTGAATATAAAGCCATCTGATCACTCGAAACATTTATTTCTGATAAAGTTATAATATCAATTTCTACTTTACAGTCATTCACTAATAGTAACAATTCTGGAAAATATTTATTGATAGACCGTATATTTAAATGTACCACAGACAGCTTATTACCAGTATTGTTATTACTGAACCAGCTTTTTAAAGAGTCATATCTACGATTAGTTTCGTCTTCAAATATATCTTCAAATGACGCCATTTATATAGTAAATGTGGAATAAATTATTATTTATTATGTTAAATATTTTCACTTACATAGGTGAAGGAGTAGGTGTTGTAAAAGTATCAGGAACTATATTTTTCTTCAATATTAGATTTTCTATATCTGATATATGATATAAGGGTATAATTTTACTACTATCATTTTCGCGACAGAAAATGCGACCACGTTTCGACCATACAAATTTAAAGTTTGGTTTTAATTTTTGCTTGGCCGACCAAATTAGTTCCTTATTATAGTATGTCAAGTGTTCGTTTATATAAATTGGATTATTTGAGCCGTTTCTATGTATATCAGAATTTTTTCTAATACATCTTCTTTTTGTTTACCATTCCTCCTTCGCAGATTGTGTCCGGAATCTAATTATTAAATTTTGATTCTGTGTTCTATCCTTTGTTGACTTTTTTACTTTAGATACACGCCAAACTCGCTCTACGTCGTTAGGGTTTGCTTCGATTTTTTCGGCTATAGCTTTCACTATTATGGACGTATTTTCATTTTCCTCATTTTCTAAACCTACTACTTCTAAATTTCGATTTTTATCTTCTTGCTCAAATCTTTGTATCTTTATATCTAAAGCAGCGTTTATAACTTCTAAATGTTTACACTTATTATTAAGATCTTCAATCTTCTTCTCGTTAGTTCTTATTATTTTATTCATTTCTTGATGCATTTGCAACAATTCATCGTACTTAGCGGCATAAAATTCTGTATTGGATTTAATCTCAAATACAACAGCCATTTTTGTATTCAGTTCAAGTAAAAGTTTCTCAATTGTGGTATTATTTGGATCCAGATCAATAAATTTTTTCTGCTGTTCCAACTCTTTGTTCCTCAAATGTACCTGCTGCCAATTTTCTTTTTGGTTCACTTCTTTTAGTTTCGGGTGTCGTGCATTCTGCACATGTCCCTGTGTTCAGACTTTTTATGTAGTCTTTTAAGCAGGTTTTAGTTCGGTGATAATATTCTCCACACTTTCCTTTACAATGAAAATAATCTTCAAATTTCTTGGTAGAAATATATAAATTACATTTTTTACACTTAACTGGCATTCTTGTGGAACGCACATGAACTTTTAAATGCTAAAACTTGTTTTACGTACGACACGACTATACACGCCGAGAGCTAGCGCGTGAATTTTACGTGAACGTGAACGTGAACGTTCGTTAATATAATCAAATGATTACGACAAAAATTTTAAATGCTCAATTTTTTATATTTTTCTTGGCAATATTATTAAAAATGACGTTGCCCATTGCCAGAGTTGTATGGTTTTAAGTGTCAGTCAGATACTCCCATATCTCATAAACTATGAGCGCCTACGAACATGTTATCAGCAAATAATATTTTTTACACAGAATGTTTTAGTAATTATTTTTTTTGTTCCATTACAATCATTTGACTGTAAAGGTGAAATTGTGGATATGATTTAAATTATTTTTATTTACTTTAAAATGAAACTCGACGTAGTATTTCAGTTTCCGCCACCCATCGCGCATTGTCTCGAATTTGGACATAAACGAAAAACAGTGGCGTAGCTGGGGGGGTGCGAGCGGTGCAGCCGCACCGGGCAACAAAAGGCAAGGGGCATTTTTTCTCCCTATCATCTGCTGCCCTGGTACCATACGCTTTTTCCAAGTTGTAGTAAAGAAAACAATAATTGAGCGGTTCTTATTATCTTTCTATTTTCCAATTCTATACGCATTGCTAATCTCATAACTATCCATATTAATTTCCATGTCTACAATGAGTTCCTTCATATATTCTACCAGTTCAACAGAGGTTGAACTATTGGGCTAAAAATGCCAAATACGAAAAACGTTGCAAGAATGTGGATGTGTTATTCACCTACAAAGAAGTGTTTGTATTGTTTCTGCTGCCGTCTTTTTCGTAATCAGTCACAGATTGAAACTGCATTTACATCCAAAGAAGGATTCAATGACTGGAGAAAGCTTTCTCCTCGTGTTCTAAATCATGAGTCTTGGTCATAAGCAATCGCTAATTATGTGGAAGCAACTGGAATTGCCGAACTGGAACAAAAATAGACAAAATAGCGCAGGAAGCAAATCAAAAAGAGAAAAAAAAGTGGAGGGAAATTCTCACGCGAATTCTCGATGTCATACGTTTTCTGGCAAAGCAGAATCTGGCGCTGCGTGGGCACCAGGAGACAAATCAACCAGGCATGACTCAAAATAAAGGAATTTTTTTAGAGTTGATATGATTGTTGGCCAAGTATGACCCTGTACTTCGGGAACATATGCTCCGAATTGATCTTGGCGCAAATCGAACAACTTACTTGTCGCCTGAAACTCAAAATGAATTAATAGCTTTATTGGAAGGATATGTCAGAAGCCACATTTTACAGCGTGTGAAAGATGCGAAATATTTCTCCATAATATTTGATAGCACTCCCGATGTTTCTCGCGTAGATCAAACTTCCCAAGTACTGCGATACGTCGTCATGGAGAACAATCGTGTGACTGTCGAGGAGTCTTTTATTGAATTTATCGACACTAAGGACAAACACGCTGCTGATATAACAAAAATGATCGTGGAGAAACTTAAGTCAGATGGACTAGATATAATGGATTGTAGAGGTCAAGGATACGACAACGCGGCTGTGATGAAAGGTCATCATTCGGGCGTTCAAAAAGGATATCTGATATAAACCCAAAACTTCCACTCATCGTTGTGATATACTGACCAATACCACGGGTGCGAGTTTGAAACGTTTAATCGAAACACGCTGGAGCGCACGAGGAGAAGCTGTAAAAATGGTAAAAACTCACTTCATGAAGATATTGGAATCACTTGAAGTTTGATAGATAAAAATGAAAATATAGGTACAAGGGCTGCGGCAGGAGGTTTATTGGTGTCTCTTTAATCCTTCACCTTTATGACTTTCCTTGGATTTTGGGAATCAATTTTAGTGGAAATAAATGACGCTCAGGCGTATATGCAAATAAAGGGTTTAAGCGTTCGGGAGTGTGCTATGAAATTGAAAGCTTTAAGTGACTTCCTTACTGCTGCCAGAGAAAATGTAGCTAATTCGTGTTTGAGTTTTACTGAATCTTTATGTTCTGAATTGGGAATCTCAACAGAACCACTGAGACGAATTTGCCGAAAGAAGAAAATGCCTGGAAAAGAAGCTGCTGATGCTGGTTTATCTTACAAGAATAAATTAAGACGGGAAATCAGCACATGTATGGACAGGGTCAAACAAGAAATATTAACAAAATTCGAACACCTGAACGAAGTGGCTGAAAAATTTGAATTTCTTTACCCATCTCAGTTATTAAATAATCAAATTGAGATTGATCTTTGCAGTGCTCCTGATGACATAGACAAGGCAGAATTCTTAATCGAGAGCAAGAGACTACAGAATTTCGTAGAAGCTTCACCTGGTGAAGAGACTTTGAAGAACCAAGGATCACTAGAACTCTTGACATTTCCGATTCTGTGTTAATAATATATTGTAATCCTTCTCAGGATTTTTTTAAACCCTCGGAGTGAGTGTGGCAACATGTGAAAGAAGTTTTTCAAGACTTAAATTGATTAAAAATTACTTAAGATCAACAATGTCACATACTAGGATAAATAATCTCGCTATCATGTCAATCGAACATGAATTAGTCGATATTATTGATTTTGAAAATGTCATTAATGAATTTACTAGTCAAAGAGCGCATAATGTCCGTTTTTAAATTTTTGCAATAATTTTTACCAAAAGCTAATTATTAATTATATCTACTCTACTGTGTTTTAAAATCTGAAATTATTATTAGAAGTCCTAAGCTGCACCAGGCAGCAAATATCCTAGCTACGCCACTGACGAAAAATGATTTGTCGTGATACTTGCTACTCTCTGCCTCCCTATGGAAGAATATAAATATATATATATATATATATATATATATATGAATTAAGAGTGATTCTGGAATTTGCCTCATTACAAGTAAGATAATCTGTAACATTAATTACAGATTTTTTTGTATGAAAAGAATGTGGAAGAATTGTGAGTGGAATTTTCCCTCATTTTTTAAAGTAAATTTAACGTGTAATTAAATATTTCAAAGTAAATATGCGATGCGGGTGATTTTTATTAAAATTAATGTTTTACGTTATAATTAATGTTAAAAGTGTTGGCATATAAATGAACTCCCACATGTACCTACAGAGTGTAACTCGATTGACGAAACAACGGAGGTCTGTGGGTAGGGAACCTCAATACCCACTCATTTCACTCCCATGTATGGTCAGCGATTTTCAATGGTTAATCACATATTTAGGAATTGGTGATTTAAAAAAAAAAAAAGATTTCTTAAAAGAAACTGGCAAATATTGCCGGACTATAGGGTCTGCGCTCATGATTTTCTTTCTCAGTTTCGCTCAATAGGCTTTCATTATTATATAACAATTTAAAACTATATATATATATATATATATATATATATATTGTTTTTAAAAACATTTTAATGTAACAAAAAAACAGGCTGTAGGAAATAACATATGAGAAGTAATTTTTAAAACAGAGACTGTTTGGTTCTGGTATCTGTGTAAAATAATTTCTGAAAGTTACGTGAGGCTAGCTAGCTCAATAATAAGATGTTAAAAAATTATTTGGATGATGAAACAGTAAATAATTTTTACTCTAGTTCTTAACCTGTAAATTGATTTCTTTAGGTATTTACCAAAAGATTGGCACTTTCCACCAGTCAAACAAACAATATTTGTTCGTGGAGGTGGTTAATGGGGGTTAGAGATGTTTTTTTACTTCACGATGTATTTCCCACATAGCAGGGTAGGCATAGGAAATCTGGGAACCTATTATTGGAACACTCACGTTAAGACACTTCCACCGAATTCTTGAGGAATTTTGTGGTAAGTGGCGGAATTCATCGTCGCGTTTTGTGATTATGATAATGGAGTTGATATCCTCAAGAAATGCGTCACGAGTCATGCAATCGAGTCACTATTCTGCTGCACCACGACCGTCCCATACAGGTTTGTTTAAATTAAATAGGGACAATTATTATACATTCTTTGTACTGTCAGTTTTTTTTTTATTTCATAAACCTCTTTAATATCATAGAATCGAGCTACCTCCTTTAATGTTCAATATATGTTCAAAGGGATTTATAAAATCTGTGTTACAGAAATGCGTCGTACATCCTCCCCAAACCGACATCGATATTTTCAAAACCTACATTATACAATGTTATTAATCAACGTTAATAATTTGTGGACGTTTCTATTATAGTAGCAGGCACTAGGCCATCTTCACTGATTGACAGATTGGGCACATTGTTTTGTCATTATGTCAAAAATGTATCACATTCTGTCAGATTTTAATCAAATTAAAATTCTTGCCAACTCTCCTGTTATATGAATACCAGATTTCAAAATCATCAACAAGCGTTATTGAGAATTGAAAAACCACTTTGAAACACATTGGATATGCATAAGACCGTCCATTAACGTTTTTGACAAAACAAAGCCATAGTGGTTTCATCTACGTGTTACTTATTCGTGAATTGTTTTTTTTTTATTAAAGCTACAACTCTACAACACACTACTGCTACACACATCATAAAAACCGTATAATAATAAAATGTAATAAATCTAATAAAACTTAAGACAATAATTTTAAATTTTTTTGTCTGTTTGTCTGTGCCTTTCTGAGCGCAAATCTCAGAAATGGCTTAAATGCAGTTAATACATTTGATTTGCAGTTTATTTTGACAAACTTCGCGTAACATTTAACGTCAGTTTTATTCAAATCTTAAAAAAAATATGTCAATGTAAAGTGTTGTTTGCGACAATGCAGCTACAAAAGATTAAAAGTATTTTATTACATTAGTTTCCAATGTGTGGCTATGGTCTTTAAAAAAATTATATTAAAATAAATAATATTTATAGTACAAGCGAGCCAAGCCGCGAGCGGGTCGCTCTAGTATACAATAAATCCTATCCGTTTCATATAAGACACTTCGTATGTAGGTCTATATGTCTCACGCTCCATTTCCTACTTTGCGCCAATTTCCCCAAGAAACTATACCAATTCTCTTACACCAGACTGTCATTTTCATAATTTACACTCTTATCTGATGTATTATTGGTAATGTTAATAATGATTTATTCTTTGTGATTCCGTTTTATTTTCTTTTACTGTTTGGTCACATACATTTTTTTATTATTTTACAGTAATCCTACCAACTTTTCTTTTACTGTTAATAAATGGAGCAAAAAATGTTAAGCTTTAAATCCGTGACGTTGCCATCAGTACCAGAGGTAAAAACGCCTAAAAAGGTACGTATCGAGCCTCACACCGGGAGCCGAAGAGGAGTATTAAAACACAATTTAAATGGCGGTTCGTCGCTCTTCCGTCGGCATACAAATACAAAACTCAGTTTACGCCTTGCGGACTGTATAATGTTATATCTACATAAATATTTGTAAATTACATCCTTTATAGTATATTAAGTTATTTAGTGCTTATTCTATAACGTTATTTTGATTTCACAAAAAGTTTTCATTAAAAATTATAACACTTTCTGTTATAGTCTCGTCTCGTCTCTAAACAAACAAGCTAACTCTCCCGCTTTTTTATATTAGTATAGATAATAAGACCTAATCTAACAAATAACAACACAAATTCTTTCTAAAACCAAACTCTTTGTTAATATGGAACCATTAAAAATTTTAACTTTTACACTTCAAATAATAAAAAAACATTAAATTAAATAAACCTTACTGATAAGTGTGTCAGCCAAAATAAACGTCAGCGACGTCCTTTATTTAATTTAAACATTTATAAATAAATAATCAGCTTCACGCTGTATCCCGCACACAGCAGGGTAGGCAAAAGGAACCTAGTGTTAAAACTTGTTCCCCACTTTCTACCGAATTTTGGAGGCATTGCGTGTTGAGTGGCAGAATTCAACACCCCGCTTTGCCTCGACACCAGAGAGAAGAAATGGAAATATAAATTAAAAATAAATATTTCATCTCCTCGTGTGAAAATCGAACCCACAACCAGTCGGTTGTACAGCGCCACTTTGAACCCCTGCGCCACGACTGGTCTCATTAAAACATTGGCTAGACATATTAAATAATCAGAATGTCAAATTAAAAATAAAAGTGTTATAAATCAGTAATACTGACTTTGCGTATTTTTTTATTTTGTACATAAACGGACAGATACACCATCGCATTGGATAATTGTACGCCCAAGAAGATGGACAGCATATTTTTTTACAACTATACTTAACTATACATAACTTATGGATAACATAGAAGAATAACTTGATCGATGTCAAGAGATCAATGCAGCAATGAAAAGAGCAATTCTCCAAGATCTGCCCCAACCGACATATCGTTTGAGTTTAAAAGACTTTATGCATTCGTAAATAATGGCCACATTAACAAATCACAAGTCCAATCCTTGAGTGTGGTCTGACCTTGGAAAATAAATGTTTTCTTTTCCCCCTGGTCATATATACGTCGTATGTTCACGAGTCGGAAGACCATCTGCATTATTTATTGTTGCGCCTAATAATAAAACAAAAAATTGTAATGTAGAAAAAAAGAAAACCTAATAAGTCTAAAGAATCGCAAATATAGTAGATTCTTTTTTATTTATCATCCTAATTGTAGTAAAAAAAAATAACTTGATAATTATTATTTATTGCTTCTAAGGCGGAACAAAGTTCGTCGAATTAGCTACTTGACAATATAAATTACGTTCAATATAGACAAAAGGCACTCGATAGATTTTTTTCAGCTCCATGCTTTATTCCGCACATAGCAAAGTACGTGGAACCCTCACTTCACACGCAGCCAATAGTTGGCACTTCGTTCCTCCCTCTCCGCCGCATTTTCGAGATATTGCATATTAAGTGGCGGAGCTCAACACTTTTTTGCCAGAGTAAAGAAATTAAAATATTAATAACTAAGTAACAATTCATTCCACCGAGTGGAAAAGAAACCCATAGCCGATGTTAGTATAAAAGTATTCACATAAGGGACCATTCAAGTACATATTACGTAAGCACTGTAGGGGGGCGGGGGGGTCTTATGTTATACTTGAATGACCTCTAAGGCAAAAAAGTGAAATATGTACATTTGTATATATACCTATTGCTGAAGAAAACATATAACAAACTTATATTTGTATTTCATTTAACACAAAATGAGTGCACTTGAATCAGGTGTCACTTACGCTCATTTGCCTTGTCCTTTCCATATAAAAAATATGACTATAAATGTAAAAACCAGATTGATGATTGATTAATGATAATTTTATTAAAAGTAATTCAAATCACTTTTAGTTAAAGAATATGATTGTACATATATTATTTAAGGATTAAAAATTAGTGTCTTGTAAGACAAGCTGTAAATATATCATCATTCCTCTTCCTTCTTCTTCGGTCACCTCCTGTGATCGTCGTGGCACAGGGGCAAAACCGTGCGACCGTTATTTAACACAGCGGATTTAACTTCGATTCATTTTCTTCCCTCACTCTGGGAACGAGGCGGCTAGTGCGGCGCTGAATTACGATACTCTACATGCAATGCCTCCAGAATTCAGTAGAAAGTGGGAAACGGAAGTGTTTTATTGGGAACGAAGTGCCTAATATTAGGTTTTCTCTGCCTACGAAAGCGGAAGAATAATTATTTAACGCATGTTCAAATTTCAATCCAATTCAGTCACACAACTAGAAGAGCCATCTATTGTCGCTCAATGACAACTATGTAAGAATTACTGATATTGAAAATATTTAAAGTAGAAATTATAACTAATATTTATTTTAACATTGAATGTACATAAAGTAGTAATATAGTATTTTAATGCATTTTAAATTTAAGACTGTATTATTATATATCATCTATATCAATATTATATATCATCTATATCAACCGATTGACATTTGACATCTTTCAAGTTTTAGTGATATTAATGTTGCTACTATCCAAAATTTTCCCTACTTGGATTTTTTGTTATAATAGCCAACACGAGCCAATAAATAAAATAAATTACAAAGTGATTGAAACTTTACTGAAATTTTAATGTGTACCTATATAATTTCATTATTTTCAATTTTTACCTTTATTTGCTGTCCTGCCACTTCGATATAAAGTTATTTATTTTAACCATTTCCATTTATATATTACGAAAAATTCTTCTTCTCCTAGTAATTGTCGAGTTTGAGTAAAAATGTCAAAAATCAAAATGTGTCCCATATTGTCTTTGACTTTCCTAACTCAGCAAAACTTGCAAAATTTTCGCAAAATTGTGCGCAAAATAGCTTCGCTTAGCTCCACCCGCCGTGCACAGTATATGGCGGATTCTAGTAATATCGTTATAAGGCTGAATATTTGATTATTAATTTCCTAGGGAACTTATAAAAATACTGGCAGCACCGAAATAAGATGTCAAACTGTACTAGTTCACTATAAACTCTGACATATGACATCAGTTGGTCCGAGGTCTTCAGGTTGGGAACATTCTCGTTAGTATGATCTAAGTTTATAACTTTAAATGAAATTCTTTAAAACTTTTCTATGTATATTAATATTTTATTCTTTTCGTTTTAGTATTGCTCAGTGATCCAATAAAAACTAGCTGATGAAAGAAGTTGTTTGAACCTCTTCCACAAGGTAAAATCTAAATTATCAATTATTTCAAGTTTCACTACGTAAATTTTGCATTACGTATTGTTTTTATAATATATTTTCAATGCGAATAACTTTTATAATTAAGTTGTCATATAGAAAACTACTTTTTTAAAATAAATTTGTTAATTATATAGATAGTATTATTATTTTCGGCGAATTTACTTTGAAGCACGTTTGTTGTTTTCGACTGTCAAAACCACATGTTGCCTCTTACTTAAGTTTCTGAATTTAAATAAGTTATTGCTCTATTTACTTTTCCCATTTTATTCTTTTTTATAATAATCATCTATTGCTTCCATTTTCATAATTAATTTGTTCTAATATGCTTAGCTGCTGAAATTCAATTTATTTCTGTTTATTTAATGTTTTGTGTAGCAAAGGCATTGTTCACTTGTACTGTTCTCATTCTTATTTAAGAATTTTATTCATGTAAAATTATTTTTAGACAGTCGTTTAAAGTTGTTTAAAAATAATTAAAACATATTTTAAGTTCTAACCAGGGGTTAGAAATTGAACTGATACTTGGATAAATATAAAAAAATCTTTTTTATAAAGATTATTTTTTTTTGATATTTCTCGTTTTTTAGTTTACCTCAATTTTCAGTACTTAAATTAAAACAAAGATTTTTTTTCAGACCTGGGCCAGAGAAGTTTGAACTATGAAAATCAACAAGAAGCTGTTACCCGTCAAGGGGCACTACTTCCTTTTTAATGCAGGTAAGTGGCTATAGAAATAATGATTTCAGGTCAGCGTCTGCAGAATTATTATGATTCCATTTAGATCATGCAAATATTACACAGCCTAGCTACTTATTGAAAAAAACAGCCAATGGGTAGCAGTTTCTTATCCTTTATTTTATAAGAATGCCGAGGCAACCAGATGGTTGCTTAAAATGATGGTAAATAATCTCCATCCCCCATATCCCTGTTTAACACCAGATCAGCTACATGAGTATTGCTGGCTTTATGCAACTCAAATTATTAATTGAACATACCCGGGCAGATTGATATAACTCCTTATCTGGTAAAAATAAGGAGTATCATTTTATTATTTTTTACAATAATTTCTATTGTGGTGTAAGAGCACAATAGAAATTATTTCTGTTTTCGGTCTAGGTACATACAATGATTGTGGGTTCAATTCCCACTTGGAGGAATTTTAATTATTTATAATTAGCTATTACTATTTAAAATGTTTGGTTTTGCGATTTTTATTAATTTTTAAATTAAATATACACGTAACGAATTTTTACTATAAATTTTGTATTCCGAGGCTTCAATCATTCCATTTTTCGATCCCGAAAAGTAATACTTGTAAAGTGTACTAAAGCTCAAAACTGAGCTCAATATAAGCCTCAGTTACTAAATTACCGAACTGATAAAACGTAAGATAAAACATTTTAATTAACTAAATCCGATAAAAGTAAATAATATAATATAAAGCATTTTAATAGAAAAAATATTTTCATTTCCCTGGTCTAACAAAGAGCAAAGGTAAGTTCGGCTTCACGGCGAGATGAGTGTTTACCTAAAAAAAAAGCTTTGTATAGGTATTAGTGATTGACCTTAGATTCGTTTCGGCCAGTTTCAGCCAAAAATTATAGGTTCAGTTTAAACTTGTTAGACGTCACTTTGCTAATTATTATGGTCTATGAACTTAAAGTCAGTATTAATTACAATTTATAAAAAAAAAAATATTTGTAACAAATGCGTGTAAATCTTCCGTGGAAAATGTTTTCATAATTGAGTTTCTACGAGCCAAAAATACTTAAAATTTGATTTGTAGTAACAAAACTGTTTTTTATACGATAGTATCTATAGCGTTGGAGATGATAGAGATAAAGGCGTGGTTAATTGTTGTCTTTTTTAAACAAAAGTTATTACAGATATTTATTTAAGATCCAATTTATCTGATACGCTGCACGATATGAATTCAAAATTTATGTTATTAAAACCAAACTCAAATATTCAAAAAAAAACGAACGTATATCATTCAAAATGTTCACTTCACATTTTAAAAAGAAACCAACAACAACAACTTTAATAACCAATCAAGAACAAAGACACGGACGACAAAAGTCTGTGGCGCCAACAACTCATAATAAAAATATTAAAAAAAACTTGTCATTATGCTTACTGTTATTAAACTTTATTTCTAAGCTAAGTATAGAAAAATATTATTAGAAGACGTTTAAAATTTATAAATATTTGAACGTAGCTAAAATCGAACCTGCGTCAATTGCAAACCGTCTAAACGCTTTCACCAATAAGCCATACGTTCTTATAAGATTTATAATCCTACAACATTGAAATTTTAATTATGCGAATTCAAATATAGATAGAACGCCAGAATTTTATTAAATTGAGGTTCACTATGTAATATCTTAAAACGAATAGTTAAAGCTCCACTTATTTGGTGGGGAATGAAAGAGGACATAACGTTTTAAAAACATTTGGTTAAAATTTTCCTACGTAAAATTTTGAGAAAAAAAAATGTGGCACAGTCATTTTGCGGCATGGCAGCTTGAAGTCAATTTCGTACAAGACTAATGTGCTGAATACTAGAAAATTATCAGATTTGCCGAATTGGCAATTGACATTGATTTGACATAAAAACTTTTAGCTTTTTTAAAGTACAAATACACAGTGAAAGAAATATTCTTATTTTATATTCCTTCAAATAATTTTGTATGGCATAAATTACCACCTCTTTCGACTGTTTCAGTTGTATTTAAATATACTGTATATTGAAAAGATTCGGTTTCGCCCGAACCTCAGGGCAAAGCCGAAGGTTCGGTTTTGGTTTCGACTGAAAACATTGTTTCGGTCGGTCATTAATACGTATGCTATTTTAAAATGGACAATGTAAAATTTTGTTTTCAATTTAGCATTTAAAGATTCCCCTATAGTATTTTATATAAAAGAATTTTCTTTATCAATCAATAAATATTATTATTTTATAAATTAAAACCTTATTTAGACATTTATGATCATAAAAAAATATAAAGAAGATCTTGCTAATTATATTGTTTAATAAAGTATTGACCTCGCACACAGATTCGTGATAGACTAAGGGATTATCCTAAGAATAGATCTCCAATCGATATAAAAAAAAATATTCTGTTTCTTTGAAAGTGAAAATAACCGTCTCTACTATTTACTGAAATTTAATGGAATCTTCACATATATTAAACCCTCATTTTCCATGTAATGTAATTAGGGTCGTCGTTAGATAACGACGAGATTTCGTGGATACTCCGTATTCAGTGAGATCACCGTGAATGGTGAACGAAGATGCATTAACAAATTAGGTATTAAATACATAGGTATATGGTTAACTTTAAATGACCTAGAACGAAACGAAACTAACTTCGTGAAGCATGTTTCTAAGTGAAATCACAGGTGTGACAAATATACATGGATAATAAATTAATTTTAAATAAGCTTACTGAAATGATGCTCGTTCGAATAATTTGAAGACGGATTATGATGTATCTAATTTGGTATCTATTAGGTGTCTGCAAGGATTAAATAAAAATATATATTTTTATTATTTATTTTTATTTCATATTATTTTTTTATAATATTAAAGGGCGAGGGCACCTTCGCCCCTTAGCTCCGTTAGGGGTGAATTATAACAACATTAAAAACATGTGTTCAATTAAATATTTTTAAGAGTCTGAATTTCAAATTTGATATAAATCGGTGCCGATTTAAAAAGTCCATACAAACTTTCAACCCCTATTTCATCCCTTTAGGGTTAACATTTTTCAAAATCGCTTCTTAGTGGATGGCCAGATTATGAAAATAAACATCTGTCCAAATTTCACAATTCTACGATCAGCAGTTACGGCTGTGCGTGCGTCTTGCCTCAGTCGGCTAGGAACATGTTTAGAACTAAAAATTTATTTTTTGAAAGAATTACATCATTCGATGTTCGTGCGAGGTTCGAGCATCATATAACGCATCGGTTTTAAATAAAAATAAAAATACCTACAACGTAAAACATAAATTTATAAAATTAGAATTTGAGATGAGAACTAAATATTCTAAAGATACATTATCATCATTATCTCGCGATACAAACGCGTACATTTCTAAGAAAAAAAATTATTTCGTTTCTTATGATAGATAGTGCGAGGTAGGTACTTTCATCAAATCAAATCAGCCTCACGCTGTATCCCGCACACAGCATTGACACCTAGAGGGATCCTATACGGAACCCAGATGGAACCTAGTGTTGAGACACTCTGACAAAGACACACACAAAGAAATGAAAACATAAATGTAAATAAATATTTAATTTCCTCGAGTGGGGGTCGAACCCACAACCAGTCGATTTTACAGCCACACTTTGTGCCCATGCGCTACGACTGGCCTCAACTTCCATTAATTGACACAATTTTATTATACCTACTATAGTTCATTAGAAGGAGCTTATTATATTATTTAAGGCCTATTAAATAATATAAACTCCTTAAATAATTAAGTGAAAATATAAATAAGATTAAAATTTATGCCTAACTCCCATACAGGTATCACATAATGGAATAACGAACAAAGGCGAACAAATATATTCTTCTGCGTACATTTTAATAAACGTTTTATTTGGGTACGTAACCAAATAGAATAGAACATAGTACAACAGTACTACGAGTCCATGTTTACGGAAAAATCAACAGATAGATTGAAACAATAAAATAGCAATAGGGTAATAAATACAAAAAAGTGTAAAACTCGCTTAAACACATTCGAAGTAACAGTTGTTTATATACGCTGAGTACTAATTAAATATGATAGAGACGTGCTGCTGTTCAAAGAAATACACGATGTTTATTTTTTTACAGCGATCGCAACACACTGAGAAACTTTATATATAAACTTACCGTATCTTTACGTTGTTAATTATTATTTGCTCTGTTTTGACACAGTTTATTATGGTATGATTTGGTATTTTTAGTGAAATAATCTTCCTCTCAACATCTTAGTCCTTTTTTTTTTAATTTGGGCGTCAAGGCTGCCTCTATTCCGACGCTAAGTCAGAAGTTAAGTTGCCCCTTCACCTAAGGGGCGGATCTTTGTCGCCAGTTGTCCACCACTTGGCCTGTGGCCTTCCTCTATCCCTTTTTCAAACTGTCAGAGATTGTTTACTGTAATTTTACAAATGTCTTAATAGTAAAATCCTATCTATCTGTAGGTTGAGATGTTCAAAGTACGTAAATGATGAAAGAGATATTGATATCCACCTAATCAGAAGAAGATAAACTTGCATAAAATAAATTCGATAATATCTATCAACTCATGATTAAAATTAAATTAAATCAGCTTCACGCTGTATCCCACACGCAGCAGTGGCGGCCTTAACACTAGGGCGAAGAAATGGAAATATAAATTTAAACAAATTACATTTCTTCGAGTGGGGATCGAACCCACAAGCAGTCGCTTGTACAGTCATACTTTGTGCCCCTGCGCCACGACTGGGTATTAAGTCACGATGATGAAAAATAAAAAATCATTGATATATGATGATTACTATATTGAGCCTATAAAAAACATATAACACGTTACATATTTATTGTAGAGGTATATAAATCGATAAAGATGGGTACTGTTTTATCTTACAGGAAGTGAGATTTCTGAAATTATTTTGATATGATGTATAATAAGAATGAATAAGATTAATATTACTTTAGTAATATAATATTACTTTAGTTAAGAGTCTCAAAGAGATCCTTTTTAAATAATTAACATTTTAAAACGCTACGGTCAAAGCAGAACATGGCTAAAAAATAAACTGACTAGAGGAAAATATTACACATAATATCTTTCTCTGTCACGAATTAAATAATATGCACAAAATGACAGTCTGGAGAAAGATCTTACATCAAAAGTAACACTAATTGCTGTTTATTTCACTACGAAAGCACTTTTAACAATTTTAATTTGACAAATCCACAAAAGTATATATATTAAATACATATGTAATATAAGTACGGATAATTTGGAAAAAATATTTATAGACAACCAACAGTTTATCAACAAGTGAAAAATCGCGAGTACTTAAAGGTTTTTCTTCGGGGAATCAGTTCACTACATGAATGATGATGATTTTAAAGCTTTTCATCAGCAAGTTAATATATATAGATTTATAGTTTCAAATAAATAACAAATACGGAGATTATAAAATTCATAAAACAATCTATCTAAGTTCTTAACTCCCACGGATAATCTCAAATTAATAAATTAGGATTAAAAAAATAGAAGATATAAAAGCTTTAATATAAAAGCGAAATAGAGAAAAACAACAAATTGTTTGATCAAGCAAAAAAGACTAAGAAGACAAGGCTTGCTCAGCAGTAGAGGTCAATATCTAACGCTGTAGTGAAATAGAATAATGGAGTTCGTAATAAAATTGTGAATGAGTCTATCCTACTGCCGTGGGCCGTTTGACTAAAAGCAAATATGAAATATATTTTCACTCCTCTGCTGTGGCAAGACAATGTGCAGCGTTGAGTTCCTGCACTCTACACGGAATTTAGTTCGGTGGAAAACACAATGTCGTGTACATTACGTATCAAGTATAGGAGTAATACAGTCTCACTGCTTGCCTTGCTACATAATGTTGAATAAATAAATATATAATAATGGAATTATGATTGAGATGCGACGGTTGTGGGTTCGATTTCCACTCTTCTTCGCTTCTTCGCTATGGTACCAAGGCAAAAAGCGCTGCTTCGAGTTCCGCCACTCAACACGCAATGCATTGAAAATTGGAGAACGGAGTGTCTTAACACTAGCTTCTCTCCGCCAAACCTGCTATATGATTTATACCATGTACCTTATGGTACATCGTGAAGCTGAAAAAAAAAAGTTAATTCTAATATCGGTTATTCGTCAATAATAATAAAAGCTTTGCCATACTGTCGTACGTCCGCGGATAACATATTTATTTAAAGAATGGTAGGGACTCGCACATTTTGCAATGACATGGTCAAGACATGAATAATTTAGAAGGAATTTTCTTTTTTTTTCTCTTTTTATTAAAAAGTATAAATTAACCTTTTATATATTTTTGTATTTCCGTTTAGTAAAATAATATTATTTTACAAAACTAGAAAAACATATTTGAAAAGCTTGCTCCGAGTTAATAAATTGCTTGTTACTTATTTACACGAAATACGTTTATAACGTACATATAATCATATACATATATTGGGTTTTATAATATTCTAGCGGTTATCTCATATTTTAATAGTACTCTATTATATCATTTATATACGAAGATTATCAGTATGAAGCCATCTAAAATGGGGCTATGGGACCAGCATCTTAATGTGAATGCGATTATTGTGGGTCAGAATCCCACTCTCATCATTCACTTCCCTAAAAGTGAATTGATATCATTACCTTGGTCTGACAAAATAAAACGCAGCGTTGAGTTGAGATGCTTCAACACACAAAGTTCCAAATACGCGAGGAAGGTGGAGAGCAGAGTGTCTGGTCTTCTAAAGGACGTTGAAAACAGAAATTAGTAGCAGATACGGAAAATAGAAACAATTTTATTTCAGCAACAAGCTTCCGATTCGATTTTTTGAAACACGATCGGCTAGTCTTTAATCTCCCACGGTCGCATTTGACTCGTTCAAATATAGCGCTAGTACCTATTTCATGAGACAAAAGGCCCCTGGATATTGAAAAATAGCTTTACGTTTTTGAAAAGAAACAATTTCATATGGAGAAATTTCAAGGATCTCTTTCGTTATTCGGGAATTCTGTTTCCTTTACATACTAACTTGTTTTTAAATGGAGATACGCCATAATAATTTGTGCCCCATAGTGTGTATTTTGTCTTGATATTTCAAATATAATTTATTAAAATTCAATAAGAATTCGATACGTTGAGTACTTTTTTGATTTTTACGTAGAAAAAAGTAATCATATTATAAATTTCTGGATATTATAAAGACAGCGTGTTTTATCGTGAATTACATTTTTTCTAAGTAAAAATCAATACACACATATTTATATATATATATATATATATATATATATATATATATATATATATATATATATATATATATATAAGAAATCTCCAAAAAGAATGATTAGTGCCAAAGTATGATTATGACGACTTTATATTTCATTAAATAGAACAATGCTTGGTTTAAATTAACATAATGTTATCTCGCTCTAATATAATAATAAAAGAAGATAAGACTAATAAACATCTGCATACACCTACAGTTACAATTTTAAATATAATTTTCGATTTGTATATTGAGAAAACATTTTTGTATTTTTCAAAGTAAAATAAGTACAAAATAATTTCCCGGAAGCCTAATCCCCTTTATAAGGCTTATGGGGAGTTATCTCATCAGGGAATTAGTTCATAATAGAAATTCTATATCCTTTCATTCGATACAGTCAGATTTGCAGTCCTAAATTATGAGTGAGCGAGAAATAATTAATTTAATAGTCATTTGTATAAACGCCTCCATACCTTTCCACAGTACTATAGTACTAAAATAATACGTTATTATGAATCCAGTGGCTCGTACGCTGCAACTAAATAAATAAAATAATTATTTAATATCCTATAAATGTATTTAGGAACAAAATACTTGATTACTTTAGTTTGCTGTTTTTTCTATTTTGCTAATATCTTATACTGTTTTCTCTTAAGAAATCGCTATTTTAATCTGTTAGGTTTTGCTTTGCTCTTATACTCTCGTATTTAATAGAAAAATGCTTTTGTTTATTTCATGTCTACTATTTAGGGAGGCAGAAAGTACGGGCGCACGCCAAACGCGGTTCGAGTAAATCCTGATTTTTATTTTTGTATGAAAGTTCCATAAAAAGCTGTGCCGGAGGTTACCCTGGACAAATAGGAAAGATAGACCGACACAAGTTTTATAATTGTTTGTTTATGTTTTAGTATCGTATAAACTTCAATCAACTACATATTCGATAACAGATTGCATACAAATACGGCTTAAATATAAACAGAAATACAAAATATTATGACACACAGACTTATGACATAAAATCATTTCCATAAGATAAATCAACCTTTACAACGTTGCGTTAAAGCTTGTATAGCGCGTATTGGATATAACATTTTACTCCGTATTAATAACATAAAAATAAAAAATAAAAAATTCTTGCAATTGTTTTTAATCCTCTGCGACTGACGTGCTATTGCCATTGACACCGTAAAATATAAAATTCGATTTATTCCTATTGATTAGCAAATTTAAGCAACGCCGCTTTCAGTACCTTACTGTAATAAGCGTGAGGCCACTGGTACTTAGTGTGAGAAAAGTGACCACGAGACATAATATATAATAAAATATAATATAATACATAATATAATATATAGTTTCCGTTACCAAAAAGTTAAAAAATCTTTTATGGGTCTGAGTATACGCGTATATAATAAACTTCCGCAGTGTATTCTAAGTTTGCCACTACCACAATTTAAAGTAGCTTTAAAAAATTCTAACAAGTAAAGCTTATTGCACTGTTCAAGAATATTTAGATGAGCATGTATGGAAGTAATGTCTATTGAATGTGATGCAGGATAGCTGCCAGATAATGTAATAATACCATTGACTTTGAAAAGAGCAACTGATGATTTTCTTTGCGGCTCTTCTCAGCAGAACTGCCTTCCGCACCGGTGGTAGCTTTTTTTTTGTTTATATGTTCATTTGACGATGATTCAAAGAGTTTATTTGAATAAAGAATATTTTAAATTTGAATTTGAATTTAATAATGTAATGATTATTTTTTGGGTGACAATGGATATCCATTGTGCACAGAGAAATGGGTTAGTAGAAGTACTACTACTACTAAAAAAACAAAAAAATAAAAAAATATCAGAAGTACACAAAAAAAATTCCTAAATTATAACCACCACTCAGATAAAAGATAAGAGAGAAATATTGGCCAAACGATGAAATATTTGAATTTAATTGTTTGATATTGGTATAAAGCTCGCTGAGACATTTTAACTCGTCCGCAAGTTGGCTAAAGCTGGACTATATCTATACTAAATCGAAATATCTAATACTAAAATCCAATAAGAACACAACTCTTTTTGCGGTCTTGTTTCTCGAGCGATAATCCTTATCTAGTAAATAGTTGATCAACGCGTGTAAATAAATAAATGCACTTGAGAAAAAAAACACGTCTATTTCGTTAATATGTTTTTTATTCATTTCATCAATAAAAAATCTGTTCATTTCATCCTATTTTTGTTCACTTCATCAATAAAAAAATATCATTTTCATGTAATTGTAATAAAGGTGACCGATTTGTCTATTTACGATCACGGAGACGCATAATCGATGTAGACTGTATTGTAACAACCCTAAGAAAAAAACCGTAATTTAATTTATATTAGTGTTTCTAATGAATACTCTAATTAACTATCAAATAACATTGGAGCTACATTTGAATGTGAATATGAATGGAATTACGCTATAACGATAATTAAGTGTATATTATTGAAATAACTTTTATTTAAATTTATATTTTCATTTAAGTTCAGTTCAGAGTCCAGTTCCGCCACTCACCACGCAATGCCTCCGGAATTCGGCAGAAAGTCGAATACGGAGTGTCTTCACACTATGTATGTCCCCTCTATCTACCCTGCTGTGTGCGGAATACAACGTGAAGCTGATTTTTTTAATTCTATGCTATGACAAGACAAATAAAACTAGTAATGACAAATTAACTTACGTAAATTAGGATTTCTAAAAAACCCAGCTATGAACATGTTATGGGTTGTGTTAAACCCAAATTAACTTTAATTTCAATTAAATGTTGAAAATTACCTTAAAAAAATAAACCTTACTAACATTTAAAGCCATTGTACAATAAAGAGAAGCTAATAAATCAACATCAACAAAGTCAAAGTCAAACAATCTTATTCAAAATAAGAAGTTACATGTCTAAATTTTTGAAAGTCAAATAATTTACCACCAGTTCACTAAAGTTAATGCCTCAGACCTGAGAAGAACCGGCGCAAGAAACTCGCTGTTTTTTTTAAATCAATAAAAACAATAAGACGTCCGAATCGTTCAACTTCTATTTATAGTAGTGACGGATATTTTGGCGGGTCATACTAATATTCATAAAGCATGCACAAAGTGAATATTTAAAGCAAAAAAAAAAAAGTAAACGCATGCAGGCCGCTCATTTCAACCCAGCCCTGAGTTAGCGATGTTATATTTATGTTCATATATTAAATTTTATCAGAGAGATAGAACAGTTGCAACTTTAGCTTTCCAAATAAAATTCATATTTATCGAGCTGTTTGCATTTGAAAAGTTTCTGGGGATATTTTCAATGACCATGTCAGTAATAAAGTTTAGGGCATGCAGATTCCGCTCAAAGCTCAAAGCTAACTAACTAACTCTCATTCGCTTTTTGAACAAACGAAATATGCTATCAAATATTTACCAAAATTGAAACACATATTCTGTAGTGTGGTGAAGCTTCCTGAGGAACTGCATGCTTGTTGTTTTGAATGTTCTGTTTCGTTTCGTATTAAATTCGGTGACATTTCATGCTGTAACTTTTAGCTTTGTATTAGGGTACATGGTAGATATTAGTTGTTACCTCTGGAATTAACTGTCAATTCCAGATTTAGTATGCTTAATGACAATTAAATTTATGTTATAAAATTATTTGATATAATCAAAGTTTCACTCTCACTATGTCGAGATGATGACAGTTTACATTTGGATGTTGAATAACATAATTATATTATGTAAATTTAAATAAAGTGTTAACATGGTATGTTTTTAAGATTAAAACCAATTTACATCTTGTGCAAATTATAGTATACGTTATTAATAACACATTGAGGTTTTATAAGACATTGCATGGCTTATAGCGGAGTTTAGAATGTACAAACGCGCGACGGTAAACGCGACATTTGAACATTTTATAATCTTCGAAAAGCTTTTATGTACTGCAAATATATCTTAAAAAAAATCTATATTTTTTTTTCAATTTCTGTATTTGAATTTAATATCCAGTCCTATATTAGCGTATTAAATAAAACTATATAACCAGTAACCTATTTTTTTATACCTTTTGTGTCTCTAATTGTGCACAATAAAGTGTAAATAAATAAATAATAAATAAACCTTTCGTTTTGCAGTAGCAGATTGCCATATTTAAGACGGTCGGATGGCATGGAATACCTATTGGTACATATTAGGTTATCACCTCCGGCATCACATACATATATCAGATTGCCTTCGTATAATACATCGCTAGAGGCGGCGCTACCGTTAGTACTATTAAACCTACACCTCTGTAAAACAGATCCTTAAATAAACTTTCATGCTAGCGGCGACTTGAAGGTACCTTGTGTTAGACTATGCTAACCCCTATCGTGTAGGATAGGAGAACCTACCCCAGGTAAGAAGGGATCCCTAAGGATGCCTTTGTGCCACAATATTCCATCCTGATCCAATTTTCCTTTGATATTGCTCTAACGTTACTTTATATTGAACACTGATCTGGACTAAGTTATAGAAATACTTTTCTACATCCTATGTGTGAATATGAATTAAAAGGGATGCGCTATAACGGATGAAAAACATACACAACAAAATGTTTTTTTTTCCATAACCAACTAACTGACACCTTTCATTCATTTAAATAAAATGGAATCAATACAAAAATTTATTTTGAAAACTATTATATAACATTATTCGTGGAGATATTAATCCATCCAATTCGCTTTTGATGAACGTCGAACACAGTGTACTCTGATTTCGGTGTCCTTTTTTTGTTGTGCTTTTTATTTGTATGACTGCCTCCGGTCGTGTGGACATGATGTGCATCCATAAAAGCATATTTGATAGGTTTCAGTTTATTATTTTTTGTTACTTTTCCTATCTGTTCCTCACTTTCTGTCGAATTCTGGAGGCATTGTGTGTTGAGTGGTGGAAGTCAACGATGCGCTTTGCCTTAACACCAGAGCGAAAATATAATATAAATGGAAATATAAATTTAATTAAATATTTCATCTCCTCGAGTAGGGATCGAACCCACAACCAGTCAGTTTTACAGTCACACTTTGAGCCCATGCGCCACGACTGGCCTCATCATATCATGAAATATGTATTAAATTTGATGACCAGATGGCCCACGCGCGGCTTCGCCCGCATACCACCTATATATTTTATACTTTTTTCGTAATTTTGAGAAAGCGCAAGCAGCTAACTTGTGAGGATGTCATCGGCGGCAACGAATTGAATTATTTTAATTTTACATTTTATCTAAAAGTATATGTCTATATTACATGCCTATAAGTTTCAGTATCTTTGCTGAATAAAAAACGGTTAAATATCATCTTCCAATTTTCCATTATTTTTGTCACAAAATGTCGTAATTTGACTTATTTATAAAAGATAGATAATATTTTAGGCCTAATAAAAATTTAATGCATTGGTAGTACTTCATATATTACAATTTCTGCAGCGTAGGCGTTTAAGACTTACTAAGAATTAAACTGTGATATTATATGTTATAGCCTATAGCACTGCTGATGAACGTAGCTGGCATATAAAAGAAACACAAAAGAAATCCGACTAGTAGTTCCAGAGATCTTAGCGTTTAAACAAACAAACAAATAAATTAATTAATTAATAAACAAACAAACTTCATCTTTATTATATTAATATAGATGTACCGGGAGGTTGCGACTGAGCCCTTTTCATGTGTGCAATATATATGTATGTATGTGGTAGGCAGAGCGGCCTAGTGTAATTAATATTTTGGGGCCGTAAATAAAAAAGAAATGAAGTAAGTTCGTTTAAACAAATATTTTTATTTAAGGATTTTTATCCATGTTACACGACAAAATAAAAAATCTAAATATTATTTATTTCAGTCGTGGCGCAGGGGCACTAAGTGTGCCTGTAAAATCGATTGGTTGTTGGTTCGATCTGCACTCGAGGAAATGAATGTTTTATATTATTATTATCTTGCTCGGCGCGGCGCGCGTCAATCAAGCGCGGCGTTGAGTGCCCCCACTCAAGACGCAATGCCTGCAGAATAAAGCGGAAAGTGAACACTAGGTTCCCTAAGCCTGTGTGCCTTGCTTTGTGCGGGAAACAGCGTAAAGCAAAAAAGAAAGAAAGATATCATTCCAGTTTTAATTTGTTACTATCTACGCCTTAAATGCTTTGATATATACAATATTAAATTTATATTGCTTGGAATTTGAACAAACAATTACTCTGGAAAATTCAATTAGAAATCAAAATGAAGTCGTTTTAAAACAATTTGCATTAAAACGCAGCAAAGTTTCTGTTTGTATCTTAAAACCCTATCCCCGATATTAAGTTAGTACGTAATTAAATTGTATATGTGCATTGTGCACGCTTTTGAAACGAGATATACCTAATTAATTTGACTTTGACTTTATATAATTGCATATTTACACGCTTTTGAGCCGGAAAGTCTATCCCGGTTTTGCAAATAAATAATAAGTTGAAATTCTAATAACAAAGTACACGAGTGAACGTTTCTGATATACATGTAAGTAGAAGTTTGCTGTTTTCAAACGTAATAATATGTTTCATCCGACTAAACGGAAATGACTGAAAATCGAATATTTCAAAGCAATGTACGTCGACCGCGCCAAATTGATAGGCTTACAGCAAAATGGATGGAAAAGTCAACACTTCGAATGCAAAAGCGCGGGTAACAAGATAAAAGTACAGGTACATTTCAGTAACAAACATTCGTGCGTCTGAAGTGACTTTCGATTAAACTATGAAGAGGTAGTGTAACAGTATGTACCTCGGGTATAAGTTAAAAATAAATAAATAAATAAAATAAAATATGCATGGCAATACACATAAATAACATAGTTAATTATGAATAATACAAACTATATATTTTTGATACCATATTAATCGAGACGAGTTCGTGTATTGTTGTCCCGAATGTCGCGACCGTCGTTCTGTCTATATAGGTGGTGGTGATGTTGGAAGGCAGCGGTCGAGTCGAACTCTAAAGTACTACGGTACTAATAAATATGATGCACATAAAGACTCGTACCAAATGTATAATGAATATAATATGATAATTCGAAGTCTATGATGGCACGATCTTTTAGGATCGAATTCCTTATAAAGGAAATATATGTGTAGGAGCGACACATATTATGGATTAAAGTTATCTTTGACCAATGTTATAATATTGAATGTTGCTTGACGTCGCGGAAGTTGACGTGATGGGCTTTGCGAACTGTTACAGCGACATTAACTATGTCTTGGCTGATGCCGTCTCGCAGTACGCTCGCGGTACTTAAGCAATGCTTGTATGGCGTTAGCCATTGATATATTAATATACTATTTCTACGACTTGGTATACGACTAGTAGGTGTGTGGTGCTATTTTATGTCCCAGCTCCGGTGTATGTAGTAGTGTCCGCCCGTCTCATGCGGGTGTGTGGTGCTATTTTATGTCCTGGAACTCTGGTGTATGTAGTAGTGTCCGCCTACGGTTCGAGACACGACTGTGGGGTGTGTGCCGTGCGTTTATTTAACATATCGGCCGCCTTGCGGCAGTGCGTTCGTTCCAACGACTTATATTGATCTCACAAATCAATCAACATCACGAATCACAATTCTAATATAATAATCTTAATATAAACAAGCGTAACAAGTACCTTCAGACTGATCACACACAAACGTCCCGGAGAGTTCATTAAGACTGTTGCAGCCACAGTCAGGTAGGAATTCACGGTGTAGGGCGGGGAGGTGCCCGTACTCTTTCTTCCTTTATTATAACTAGTTCGTAGTTATAGTGGAGAGGAAGATAGGACGCGCTCTTGGCTTTTCTTCGGACGAGCTTCGAGTTATGTATGACAATGTCATATTGTCGAGTTTCCAGTTATATAAATAACTGACACAAGAACAACTTCTGATGGCAAATATGTTATTAAAGCGATACCTTCTTTCTAATGGCATAATATAAAATTCTTAATACTGTTACCTCTGAATCTTTAAAAGATTTTGGGTTCTTCACGATCACAACTATAGACGGTTCTAACCACTAGACACATCACGAGCCAAGGCATTATTTATTAAATAATTTTCTCAAAGGAGTTGAGATATCAGTTACAATTTGGTGCCGTGACCAGGATGGTCAAACGGCTTTGTAAATAAATACATATATATACAGATAGGAATACGCCTACAATTTGTTGTCCGTGAAATGGAATGAGATAGAGGAGGTTTACAGTGTAAGGAATATGCATGTTGGGGATTGTCAAAACAAAGCATAGTGAGGTTGGGGGGTTGCCCAGTCTGGGGGTTGGTAATAAATAAATAAATATATAAATAAATATATGTAAATTCTATTTCGATGAACTCCATAGAATTTAGGGGGTTGAATGTAACAGTATGTACCTCGGGTATAAGTTAAAAATAAATAAATAAATAAAATAAAATATGCATGGCAATACACATAAATAACATAGTTAATTATGAATAATACAAACTATATATTTTTGATACCATATTAATCGAGACGAGTTCGTGTATTGTTGTCCCGAATGTCGCGACCGTCGTTCTGTCTATATAGGTGGTGGTGATGTTGGAAGGCAGCGGTCGAGTCGAACTCTAAAGTACTACGGTACTAATAAATATGATGCACATAAAGACTCGTACCAAATGTATAATGAATATAATATGATAATTCGAAGTCTATGATGGCACGATCTTTTAGGATCGAATTCCTTATAAAGGAAATATATGTGTAGGAGCGACACATATTATGGATTAAAGTTATCTTTGACCAATGTTATAATATTGAATGTTGCTTGACGTCGCGGAAGTTGACGTGATGGGCTTTGCGAACTGTTACAGCGACATTAACTATGTCTTGGCTGATGCCGTCTCGCAGTACGCTCGCGGTACTTAAGCAATGCTTGTATGGCGTTAGCCATTGATATATTAATATACTATTTCTACGACTTGGTATACGACTAGTAGGTGTGTGGTGCTATTTTATGTCCCAGCTCCGGTGTATGTAGTAGTGTCCGCCCGTCTCATGCGGGTGTGTGGTGCTATTTTATGTCCTGGAACTCTGGTGTATGTAGTAGTGTCCGCCTACGGTTCGAGACACGACTGTGGGGTGTGTGCCGTGCGTTTATTTAACATATCGGCCGCCTTGCGGCAGTGCGTTCGTTCCAACGACTTATATTGATCTCACAAATCAATCAACATCACGAATCACAATTCTAATATAATAATCTTAATATAAACAAGCGTAACAAGTACCTTCAGACTGATCACACACAAACGTCCCGGAGAGTTCATTAAGACTGTTGCAGCCACAGTCAGGTAGGAATTCACGGTGTAGGGCGGGGAGGTGCCCGTACTCTTTCTTCCTTTATTATAACTAGTTCGTAGTTATAGTGGAGAGGAAGATAGGACGCGCTCTTGGCTTTTCTTCGGACGAGCTTCGAGTTATGTATGACAATGTCATATTGTCGAGTTTCCAGTTATATAAATAACTGACACAAGAACAACTTCTGATGGCAAATATGTTATTAAAGCGATACCTTCTTTCTAATGGCATAATATAAAATTCTTAATACTGTTACCTCTGAATCTTTAAAAGATTTTGGGTTCTTCACGATCACAACTATAGACGGTTCTAACCACTAGACACATCACGAGCCAAGGCATTATTTATTAAATAATTTTCTCAAAGGAGTTGAGATATCAGTTACAGTAGGTAACAGTTAATTAATCAATCACCATTTGGTTGAGTAGAATCAGAATTTAGAAAATTTATTCAAAATATTGAATTAATAATTTTTTGCTATGTTTGCTTCACAACATCATATGTTCGTATCTCATTAGCTTATGTTAAAGTTTAAATTTTCATAGAAGTTGAACCGAGGACTTTCTAATATCTTTGTTTACGGGTAATGACTTGGGCAATATTACGAGTAAAAGAGAAATATATCTATAATGTATTATTATTATTGATAAAGTAAATAATTTTGTATGCTAAAAATCTCTATGTAGAGATTTCATCTGTAAGATATTTTAAGCTGTACACATTTCGTGCAAAATGTTAATTTGCTTAATAATTATATTGATTGCCACCCACGATTACCGTCGTATTGTGTGCTCTATCCGATCTCTTGATAGCGAGTTATCTCACTTATCAACCTATTAACATTAGCAACTCTAAAACGGATTTGACGCCAGTATTTATAGATACGTAGGAATACGTTTATCAAGCTGGTTATACTTCAGTGTCTTTCATAATTACAAGAACCTGTAAAAATGCTCGTGAGCGAGCTCAATCGTTGAGTACAAATTCTTAATTTCTCTTGCAGCACATTAGTCTAATCCACAATATTTTTACAACTCTCTACGATCCTCTTTCAATGCTACACATTATGTGACTTATTAAAATTGTACGGCATTATCAGCACTGTAATAAATGGGTCTTTTCCAGATATTTAAGATGTTTTTTTTTAATTACTTTCAGAATGATTTTTTATACTTTAATATTTAAAACTGCCTTTTTAACTACATATTTGTAATTTAGTTTCTTATTCCTGCATTTCAATGCACGTCAGATTAATACAAAAAAATTGAATTCAGAGCTTTGTGTCTTTTTTTCACTATATATCTCATTATTAATTTTATTACTAGAATATTTATAGATTGCTCTTAACTGTAACTTAAACTTTTGCTATTGAGAACGGCAAAATGTGTGTTGCGTTTGATATGTTCCCTTTCTAATAAGGGTTAATCGACACCACGAAGTTGTGAATAATAGTCACATCAATTTATAACTTTTGAACCAACACTAACCGTATTATCTCGTCTGAGAATAATTGACTTACACCAGATGTAAATAAAAGCGTGCAAAGATACAGGGGCGATGTAGATTGCTATATTGACCTGTTAGTCTACTAACCAATCGGACTATCTGTTGTTAGATTAACACAAACAATTTTCCTAGTATCGGTTAGGCGTTTTTCCATTATGCACCTTTGGTCCTTACTAACAATGTGTGCTGTAAATGGCACGTTATAGACGACCAGTTCGTACATTATTGTGTAAAATAATATTAATTTTGTTCATAATTAAACGACGCTTCAGGCTGTCGTGAAGCTCTTTGCATAATGCAGCGATGGTAAATTGATTCTTGATTTAAATAAATCTGTTTATATTGTATTAATGCATATAATACAAATATAGGTATTTTTTATTAATACTTTATATTTTATAAATGTGTTTTTTTCCTATAAAATAATAACATTTATTTTCTTCTTCTTAGTTTTCTCCTAATCTTCTCATTTTTATTAATGATCATATCAGTCAAATTTAAATTCATCAACTACTTGCCAAGAAAAATTAAACAAGCCCAACGCGACCTGTCTATCTTCCTTAGTTCAGAAGTGCCCCACTCACCTTGCGGCTCTCCAGACTCTAAACATCCATTAGCACGAGAGTACTCGCCAGACAAATCAAACGCATCCAAACACGACCTGTCTATTAACACGATACGATTTATCTATTTCTTAGTTAAAAGGTCCTTTTAGCCACCTTCTGGCTCGCACCTCCAATCTCAAAATGTTTTTTTTTGGTGTATTGTATTTTATAAAACAAACCATCCAACTTTTTATTGAATATCTATAATCATATAAAAAGCTATGATTATAATAAATATAATGAATAAAATAAATCAAATAATTCAAATAAATCAGCTTTACACTGTATCCCGCATACAGCAGGGTAAGCAGAGGGGAACGTAGTGTTAAGGCACTCCGTTCCCCACTTTCTGCCGAATTCTGGAAGCATTGCGTGTTGAGTGGCAGAACCCAATGCCGCGCTTAGCCTCGACACCAGAGCGAAGAAATGGAAATATTTCACCTCCTCGAGTGGGGATCGAACTCCCAACCCTACTGGTGGTTGGTTTTACAGTCACACTTCGCCACTGCGCCACGACTGGCCTCAATATAATGGTTGTGCAAAAAAATATAATTTGCTATTTTGTTGCCGCGAACAGTTTGGATCATGAATAATATTGTTTATATTATTCTTAATCAAATGTGTCATCAAAACTTATGTCGTAATTCAAATTTGAGTTCAATTGGGCACTGGGGCACTTAAATTGATCTTGATAACATACAAGAACACGCTAACATGGCAAATTATTTAAAAGATTGTTAAAAGACCAACTTATAAGACTTCTTCTGTTGATCTTATGATTGAATTTCTTTCTTGATTTTCTTTCCAAGGCATAACAATTTCGCTATCAAATTAGCTCTTCCTTATGTTCCAAATCGTGACTCCTTCCAGTACATGCCAGCAGTCACCTCCAATGAGATGGTTGCCCCTTTGTTTTTTGATGAACTCAAAAGTATTTCATAACGATATCTGGGACGAGGTGTGGCACTTATTTATATTCTCAAAAACTTATGCATCAAGCTTCGATTCGCAGGCACATTGATTATGGTTTTTTTTGTACTAGACCCCATAGAGACCCCAGAGAAAAACCAAGGCAAACTTTCGTTATATTATAAAGTGTGAAAGATTCTGTAGGCATCTGGTTGTGTAACCGGTAAGTACTATAAGGGAACATAGAGCTTGGGTGGTCGTTACTAAAGTAGCGGCTGGCAGTTATTATAAGTAAATAAGGTGCAAAAAATGGTACCTAACTTTCGTTACATTATAAAGCTCACTTTTTTTTTATTTTCTTGAGAATTATTTAAAAAAAAATACGTTATTATGCTTAAGTTATATGTCGAAAATAATAATAACAATTACGATTCATTTTAATCAACTAATGTATAAAAAATATTATTTGCTCCTAATAAGTCTGTAGGCGCTTATACTTTATAGAATTTAAGAATCTCCCCATTAACAAGAGCAAAACCAAATTCATGATTACCAATCGCTTTGCGTCAATCCAGTAAATAACCATGCGTGATGTGAGATGCTTAACTGCTTTGAGATAGTTAATGAATTCAATTACCTTGGCTCAGTCTTCAACGACAAGAGTGCATGTGAAGCGGAAATCCTACTACTATAGTAACTACTAATAGGCATGACAAGTACAGCAATAAACTAATTCAATCAAATATGGAGATATAGATAAATCACAAAATGCACAAAAGTTCACTGAGTCTGTACGCAAATATTTCCCATGTTCCTCTATGGCATATAGAGTCGTGGAAACTAAAAATGGCTGACGGAAAAAGAATAAAAACTTTCGAAATGTGATGTTGGCGACGCATGCTGAGAATTTCATGGACGGCATTCAATACCATTGCATCAACAGTGAAAAGTCAAAGTCAAATATTTTTTCTTAATAAGAAGTTACAGTTAATTTTTTGACCGTCAAACAATTTAGCACCAGTTCACTAAAGTTAATGCCTCGGGCCTGAGAAGAACCGGTACAATAACCCAAGACCTTGTTTTTTAATCAATTTTATACAAATATATATTTAATTATTTTTGATAGTGATACCTTTGAAACCGACTGGAGCGAGCACTTCTTTCCCATGGCGTGTTATCATTTATAAAATCGTTAATTTGGTAATCTTTAACACAGAAACGTCTTTTCACATTGTTGAACAATCGTGTTATAGAAAAAACTCTGACGTTTTCTGGAATCCTGTTGTAAAGGGGTACACTTGACCCATAAAAAAATATCGTTTGAATGCAATCGAGTTATGCGTGCACTAAGTTTATGTCTATTTCTGGTATTAATATTATTTATTATTAAGTTATGAACTAATCCAACCTAGAAGTAGATTAAACTAACACTTTATGTTTGTATAATTTTATTGTACACTTGCGTCCTCCGCACTACTTCGCCAGCTTGAACTATATCAATATTTATTTAAATGTATTCAAGAAAAAAAATATAATTTATTTTAATGTGTTTATTTATACTGTTACGCACTAAATAAAATGTCATATTTAGAAGAAAAACCTACGTACCTAGATCGTGGCTCGTTTCAAATGCAAGTCCATACTAAACTGATCCATATTATATAATTGGTCCTATCGACATGTGGTCAACTTACATTGGAGAAACCTAAATATTGAAATCTCAGCATTTTCTATCATCTTACAAATAAACAATATCAAACAACAAAACATTCAAAACTAAAGATCCAGTCAATTCAATAAACAATTGTACAAAATAACTCTTTTATATACCCTATTCACGAAGAAATATTTTTTTTATCATAAACAAATTTCAAATCTAAATGTTTTTATTCATCCCATATTTCGGTATTATAAATACCACAAATTATTTACTTAATTTTTAATAAGAACTTTTAAACACTTGACATCTAAAAAGTTTCAACGTGTTCTATAACTTGAGATGCATTTATTAAACTGTAGTATTAACTTTAAAAATAAAGTATAATAAATGAGAGCACATGTACTGCGAACATCTTACATTAAAATGTGATGTTTTGTTGTCGGTCAGATTATATACGCCATTTTTACTATCCGTGAACCTGTTCATAAGACAGTACTGTTTTAATTCCGTTGTTCCTTTTGTTGTTTCCATTAAATTTCTTGTTTCTTTAAGTGTAAAGTTGTTTTCTGATTATTTTGTTTTTATTATATTGAACATTTTGTACATCGATCGACTATACACTAGATTAAGGATTATAGTCGAAAAAATGGCTCGGAAAATAAGAACACAATAAATTTTGTGTTTTTATTGGATTTTGCTATGATCCAATCTAAGCCAACTTGCGGATGTGTTAAAATGCCTCAGTGTACTTTGTTTATAAAGTCTTTGATTCAACTTTGGCCAATATTTGCTATTACGCATATTTGTTTATAAAGTCTTTGATTCGACTTTGGCCAATATTTGCTATTACGCATATTGGTTGATCTGGACTAAATTTTGATAACTATTTTATTTTTATTTAGTTTTATAGGTTTTCTACTGACCGATTTCTCTTTGCACAATGGATATCCGTTGTCGCTCAAGAAATTAATGTTTAGAATATTAAAACTAAATATATATAACAGTGGCAGAGGAATCCAAGGAGCCTACTGTTAAGATTTGTTCCCTATTAAGACATTTCCTTTTACCATTTTCTTGAGGGGTTACTTTTTGAGTAGCAGAACTTAACGCCGCAATATTCTCGTTAGTTGTTTTGCTCATTGTCACAGCGAGGAAGTAAAAATATTGAACTTTTCATTTACCCCAGTGGAAATCGAACCCATAACCGCCGCGTTTAAAATTGCACGCTTGTGCACCTGCGCCACGATAGCCACCTCGCATCGGGATTCAGCGACCGCACGTGTGTAATCCACAAACCATTGATATTATGATTGTTAAGACTTTTTTTTAAGAATAAATGTTTTTATCTATTTTCGTCGCTTTCGTCAACTTATTATCAACAAAGCGACTCCATAAATTCTATTTTCTATATTATATCAAGGAATTTGACATTCTCCGACTGACGTGGCTTAAATTTTACAATCATACTGACGTGGTAGTGGCGTTTTCCATTTTTCATTTATGATGACAATAAAAAGTCGTTATTATTAGATTTTGACTATTCTTTACAAACAAAATCTTATATTTTTATTTTTAATATTATTATAAATATATGTAATTTATATAAATAAAATCTAATTCTAAAATAACGCGAAATATACAAAAACATATATCATCCAAAATAGAGACAGTATGAAAATATAACCATGTTACTGTGATAGTAGTTGTTAAATATCTTAACGTTGACGTGGTAGTCTCGTGGACACTTTTCTTCCTCCATACAACTTTGGGCTCCCTGCGACCACCTGTCACACACTATTTGACGTGAAAGCTCATTACAGTAAGGCACTGAAAGCGGCAGTGCTAAACTTTTAAAGTCAGTGATAACACACTGAATTTTATATTTCGCGGTGTCTATGGGACTACCATGTCATTCACAGAGGGTTAAAAACAGTTTTTGTGGTGTCGTTTGGTGTCGTTTAATATCACGGAGCAAAATGTTTTATATCCATTTACAATTACCCGCTAGTCCAAACTAAACCTTAACGCACTATATATAAGGTTGGATTTTATTGAAATGATAAGAATAATATTTTAAATTTCTGTTTATATTGACTGTTGCCATATTTTTGTGCCGTATTTGTATACAATCTGTTATCCAGCGTATAGTTGTTAGAAGATTTTATATTATATAAAAAAAAAGCAAACCTAGACTTGAATAGAAATTAAAAATTACTTAAGGATTTAGATACTATATTTCTTTCATTTGGCATAACACAAAAAATATTTTTTTGTGTTATGCCAAAATGAATTGAGTATAGCAAGCAAATAGGAATGTTGTTGAATAAAATAGATAAAACACATAATTTTTTTTTTATAAACCGATTTATTACAATAAAACAACACTAAATGTTAAGTGAAGCTATTTAGTAAGCCAGGATCCAATAGTAAAAACTGCATTTAGATCGATCGATACAGAGGTTTCTGAGATTAGCGTGAACAAACGCACTGGCAAACAGACAAAAAAAAATATCATTGTATCATTGGGTTTTATTACATAATATGATAAATGCCCTCACCGGCGATCCAGTGCAGCTCTTTATTCAGGCGCGGAGTGTGACTGTAAAACCGACTGGTTGTGGGTTCGATCCCCACTCGAGGAGATGAAATATTTACTTAAATTTATATTTCCATTTTCTTCGCTCTGGTGTCGAGGCTAAGCGCGGCGTTGAGTTCTGCCACTCAACACGCAATGCCTCCAGAATTTGGCAGAAAGTGGGGAATGGAGTGTTTTAACACTAGGTTCCCTCTACTTACCCTGCTATGTGCGGAATACAGCCTGAAGCTGATTATAATTTAAATAGTTATCCTTTTAAACTTTGTGTAGACTAAAACAAAACATTCATTTGCTATAATATCTTTTTTCTTCATCTCTGTACCATTCTTTCTCTAAAATCAATAACATACTTACTAACCCTGGAAAAATATTTTTATTCTGTAGTAGCATAACAATATTGGCAGAAAAACCAACGTCATGATAAAAAACTAATTTAAATAAAATTTAATATGAAGGAAGCCTGAACGTTACGGAGGATATAGACTTGGTTCCATCTTTTATGATTACCGTACGTCGCCGGAAGACGGGATAGGTATTTATGTAATATTTTGCTGGTATGATTATTATACTTCATCTTTAATGAAAACTGCAAATTCCCATATGTCGTAGTACTGCAGCTTTCTGTATATTAACATTATAGAGGATTACGCTTTCATATAAAGCAGGAGCGGCGATTGGTTTTTTATAAGTTTGCTTTTAGGTAGAATTATTTTTGTTACTGATCCAAATGGATTATCTACCATTTTTTATTTGGCTAATTTTTTTAAGGTTTAAAAGGTTTTGGAATACAGCGTAAAATTGAAACTAATAATTATGAAATGCGTATACATCTATTAATACAATATGCAAAAGATAGTTTTAGTAACCTGTCGTAGAAAAATAACCAAAATGTCATATGAAAGAACTTTTAAATTACATTAATTTTAAGAAGATATACGCGGTGCGTGTGCGGTAAATTATTTGAAACAAATTTTCATTTGTCATTTAAATATAGGCTAAAATTAGCAAGCTGAATTTGCGAGGAGAAAAATATTTTAATATACATATATCTACCTAACTAAATGTATGTATTAGTTCGATGCCTCGGAAGAGTGCGCAAAGTCTCTAATTCGGGTAAGTTGAAAAAGATTTGTCTTAATACTAGATTCTCTGTCTATCATGTCCTGTAAAAAAATACAGTTTTTATAATATTCTTTTATTTTCAATTTACAATCCATTTATATAGGATTTACTTTAAGCACTTTTTGAAAAATAGTCCTAATTTTTTTTTATATTACTCATGTCGGGTACAAAAATGACTAATCAGTTATCAGTTAAAACATCCGCTGAACCAAGAGTCATGTGTAGTGATTAAGGCATTTGATTGATTTGTTGTAGAGATTCTCCTTTAGTCATGTAGCTTACATTGAGTACCATAATCCCGTTGAGTTCGACAAACGTACCAGCTATGGGATCAGAGCCGCAAAGCACATACATACGCTCAGATTAGATTGTGGAACTGACGAGGATAACTGTTAAATTACTCTATACGATTTAGCATATAAGCAAAAAACTATGTATCATTAGTTATTTACCATTTTTTGGAAACAATTAATTTGTATATTGTTGGAAAGTTTCTTTTTCCATTCATTTAAATTTTATTTGTACAAGGTACAAAATGTGACCGTAAACGCCTGTACTAACGATTGTAAACGCGACTGGTTGTGGGTTCGATCCCTACTCGAGGAAATGAAATATTTATTTAAATGTATATTTTCATTTCTTAGCTCTGGTGTCGAGGCAAAACGCGGCGTTTAATTTCTCCGCTCAACGCGCAATTCTCCATAATTTGCCGGAAAGTGGGGAACGCGGTGTCTTAACTCGGGTCCCTCTACCCTCTCCCTCTACCCTGCTGTGTGCGGGTAGTGTGAAGCGGGTAGCTGATTTAAGTATTATTCAAAAAATATTATAACTGTTATCATAAAAGAAGATAATGTAGCAAGACTTGCAAGATTAACATACTCGTATGTTTCTTGAGATTAATTTAAATAAGATTAAGCATATATAACCTTTTTCATTATATATATCAGATATGTAAATTGAATTTCCGTACAAAAATTTTGACGATAAGGACACAGAATATGATTTTTTAATAGATAATTTACATAGATTGACGTTATATAAAAATAAGATCATTTTAAATTTGTTACTCAATACAGGGGCATAGTCAACAGGAACATCCTGTTATTTGGACGATACATTTCAGTGCCATTTAATTACAATGACTGTATCTACTCTACTCTGAGTTGTTTATTTTTGCTTTAATTTCCTACCCTTTGAGGACATTCAGGCGTACACACGTGCACCTGATTATTATTGGACGTTTTATTTTTGGACACAATGGCATTTTCAGTCATTATATTTGGCTAGCTGAGTGGATAAAAAACCTTGTCAACTTTTCTCTCAAATTTTTATATAAAATTAGCGACCCGCACGCCATTTCAACTGCTATACTGCTTTCTATACTATAATAAAACAGTAAGAAATATTCTCCAAATATATTGGTAAAAAATATTATGTAAGTGTATTCTCAAAAACATTAGTAAAATATGAATCTGTAATTTTAAAAATTTTGGCTGTGTTTCTGTTTGTATCTACGTGACATGAACGTGACATCTTCTGAACTACTGTGCGTATTTAGACCTGGACCTAGTCATCATATATCATTTTGAAGACTGGCACGTTTGATGTAGAACCGTAGTGCTCCAGTTAAAGTATAAGAAATAATAAAATGCCGATTTAACAAAAGTGGTTAAGCGTGATAAACATTCCATTGATGTATAAAAAATAAAGATTTGAATCAACTAAGGAACCACCGTAACTGGTAAACTATATACAATAATGAAATGTTAAGTATTTTTTAAATCATTTTATAACCATTTTTATTGATACATAAAAAATAAAAACCTGATATCTGATAATGAACCAACCACAACAGTACAACTGAACAATACGAAGTAATGAATTGCTGCTTTAACAATTCTTGTTATTTTATATGCTGAAGTAGCATTATTTGTATAGAAAGATGCTTTTCTAGTTTCTTTAGACCTTTATTGTTCTACCATCCTCAGAAAGTGCTCATCACGTTAAACAATTTATTCCAAAGCAGTTCATTCAAGACTAACAACAGACATACAGAAACAATACTATATTTTTGTATTTTGTTACTTGTATAAAGTCCAGTTAAACTTATTTTTACCTATACCAACGACAACATCGCACGCGCCTCATTCAAGAAATCGAATCGTAGGTGTTAGCGGTGATGCTGAACGTTGTTTAGGCTTATTATAGAAAAGGTAATTGCGTATAATAGATAGAGATATATTCCAATAATAGTGGCAGATCGGCAACGTTTAGTAGTAATTTTGTAATAGTAGTAGGTGTTCACGTTATTGATACCTATTCGTAACTGTGTCGCACGTAATACAAGTATGGATAAAAATCGTAAAACCAAAAAAATACCTACGTCTACACTGTTGACGAATCTTGATGATTATTTTTAGGTTTGAAATATTTTACCCTATACGCTTACCCCGTAAAAGGAGCGCAGACAAGTGTGTGACGGTAAACGCCTCTGGTCGTGGGTTCGATATTTTCATTCATTTCATTTCATTTCTTCGATTTAGTGCGAAGGCTAAGCTTGGCGTTCCGCCACTTAACTCGCAATGCCTCCAGGATTCGGCGAAAAATGGAGAACGGAGTGTCCTTCACCCTGGTGTGTGTGGGATACAGCGTTAAAATGATTTCATTACATTTAGATAGGTTAAATATATCTATAAGATTTTTAGTATAATAAGATTATTTTTATATAATTATAAGAAAGGTTTGTAAATACCTAAAACGTCTATTTCATTTCATTAAAAAATACATGTATTACAATTTATATTTATATTAACTATTACTTTTCAGAAATATTATGCCCTTTTTAAAAGAAAAAGTATACATACAAGTATAGTTGAAATCTATTTATACACTTTATGATAAAGTGTCTGAACTCAGAGATGATAGACATCTCTATTCGCTATGTTTAATCTTTGGTAAATGGTACGCTTCGTAATAGCAAACGTCTATTTAGTTTTGCGTTCGTTTGTATGAAATTTTGCACCTTGAGAATTACGCTTATATTGCCCCATGACGTTCTTTGTCTGATATGGATATCTTATGTTCTTTGCAAAATTCGCGTTTGTTGGAATATGCAAAAAGAATTACGCGATGGTATTCCACTGCCTTTTCTCTCTTTATTTCCTTTATTATTATTTTGTTACAACGACAATTTTTCTTAATATAATTAAATAGTCATATGTGCTTAGTCTTGCTATAAATATTGTTGTAAAGAAAAACAACATTGTTTTATTGTACATAACATTTAAAATCGTCGGTCAAAAAAATGCTCGATTTTCTGTCACGTCTGCGATGTCACTGACTAGGCCTTTGTCAGTGACAGTTGTATTGGTTTGACAATTGATCACGTATGAGGTTTATGTTAAATTTTCCAAATTGTTTTGATTTCTACCAATAAATTTAAGTATCACACAAATAAATCTGATGGGGAAAGATTAGGGAAAAAACTGATTTGTTCTAGCCTCAGTAGAAGGCGGAATCGAAAATACAACGGTATGCTAAAACGATTTTGAAATGATTGAAATGTCTATCAAAATATAGGAATTATCCGTTACTGCGCGTCTGACTGGCAAGTAACGCACTGCTTTAGCTGGACAGTTATTGATGTGTCCATTAATATATAGGACAGTTTCGTTGCTGCGGATCTGACTGACAAGCAATGGAAAGCTGTAGTAGTGTAGGTTCTTTTAAAGTATGTGGAAGAGCACTAGGAGGACATTTTCAGAAATTCTTATGGGCAATAGAACAAGATATTACGCAGTACCGTTTAGAATTTGCTCTTTATTTAAATGCAATTTCGATTTAGTTAATTAGCACAATAAAACAATTTACACACCAAGAGTAATTATAGTGAATAAATAGTGATAAATAATTATTGAGAATGATAAAATATAATATGAAGTAAATAAAAGTAACTTAAAGAGAGCAAACCTAGGAAAAATAATGTAAAAGAAATAGAAGGATAACAACAACATTAACTAATATTAACTATCACTAATATTGATATTCATTGCGAAGACATATTTAAATGACTACTATTTCTGTACATCTTACTTGTAAGAACTTATCTTTCAAAAATTTCTTTCTTTGTTGTAATCCTTTTACAAATGTATTTAAGCATGTATATTGTTGATATGTAGATTGTTGATAAACTGATGGAGGTTGATTTGCAATGGAAGTTCATATAATATATATATATATATATATATATATATATATATATATATATATATAAACTTATTTTTCTCATCACGATTGATATGCTCATATTAAATGAACGGCTATTTTTAAATTGTAAATTTCTTTATATGATTGTACAGATTTTTCGTTTGGGTAACATTTCACCAGTCGTTAAAACGTCAATGCCTTTTATTGTATGGGGATAGTTACCAACTTAAGTTAATTAAAATTTACGCTCAATGACTCCGGTTTTTCCAAACTTTTAATTACCAACAAGATCTTAAAATAGTTTAACCGATTTTTATATATTAAGTTCAAATACGTTTTTTTAACAATATTTAATTACGAAAGAAATAAAGAGTTAGAAAAGAGTTTAAGTCTTTAATATATTTGTGTTATATTAATAACACATTTTTATATACGCGGGATCCCGCGTGATTGAAAATTCCCAGTCCCGCAATACCCAGATTAAATTCTGGCTGCTGGATTTAAAGCAGTAGCTAGTAAACATATACATATATAAGTAGACATTGCCAACGACACTCGTTTCTGCTTGACTCCACACATTAAATTATGTTGATGCCTCCTTAAGTAAAAGTTATAAATAAAACAATTGTCAATTAGTTAATATTACTAATATCTACTAAATAAAAAATAAAATAAATTAGCTTTACGCTGTATCCCGCACACAGCAGGGTAGGCAGAGGGAACCTAGTGTTAAGACACTCCGTTCCCCACTTTCTGCCGATTTCTGGAGGCATTGCGTGTTGAGTGGCAGAATTCAACGCCGCGCTTAGCCTTGACACCAGAGCGAAGAAATAGAAATATAAATTTAAGTAAATATTTCATCTCTTCTAGTGGGGATCGAACCCACAACTAGTCAGTTTTACAGTCACACTTCCTGCTGCTGCGCTACGACTGGCCTTCAATATCTACTACTAAATATATATATTTTTTTATAACTATTTTAATTTTTTATAACATTTTTTTTTTGTTTCAGGTACTGCGCCATTGGTACCGTATTTAACAACTTATGCAAGGCAACTTGGATTTTCATCGGCAACTGTCGGCTTGATTTACACTATATTGCCTATATTTGGACTTATTGCAAAACCATTATTTGGTGTGATTGCAGATAAGTAAGTATTTTTTTTTTTGTATTTTATTTCTATCATATCTAAAAATAGTTATTATTCATTGAAGTCTTAAATACTAAAATAATATAAAAGGGCACAAATTTATAACGAATATATTTTTTATATTAAGATTTAACATAATTTATTTAGTTACTAAATAGTCTAGCTGGATAAGCATAGAAAATGTGCTCTACAGTAAGAGTTAACTCTATTTTTAAGTTATATGTTAATTTTGATGGCACTACTAAGATATACAAATGTATATTTTGTATTATTATGATAGATTTCTTTATGTTTCTTATACGCGTGCAAATTTTTGTGATGTCTTTTATTTGAGATATGTTTAGCTGCATCAATATGGTAGGCGACAATTCACGTGATTGTATATAAAAGCGCCCCCAAAAAATAAACTTCAATTATTTTCCAAATTATAATGTGTAAAAAATTTCGAAATAAAATATAATAATAAGCTTATAGATAGATACCCATGTTTTGATTAGATTTCTTAAATAAATCTTAAACGAGAAAATAAACTTTAACACAGGTTTATCGCCAACGTTACTTCCTTACTTAAGGATTAGAGACAAAGAAAAATAAAACAAAGAAAAACAATACAATTAAGTTAAAATTATTTTTATTATTTATTAGAAGTAAATGCAGCTTTCCCATACTTATCCAGTTAGACTCTTTATTCAAGATGCATCAATTAACACCTTTGGGGCCAGTCGCGGCGCAGGGGCACATAGTGTGACTGCAAATGCGACTGGTTTTGGGTTCGATTCCCACTCGAGGAAATGAAATATTTTTTGTAAATTTATGTTTGATTTCTTTGCTCTGGTGTCGAGGATAAGCGCGGTGTTGAGTTCCGCCACTCAGCACGCAATACCTCCAGAATTCGGCGGAAAGTGAGAAACTGAGTGTCTTAACAGTAGTTTGCCGTGTAATCCCGGTGAGAGAGTCACATCGCCAGCAATGGCAACACGCATTGGCATACTCGACCCGATTATTACCAACCCCGGCATTTGAAACAGGCGTTAAGTAGGGGCTTTATATCACTATGTTTCATAGTACGCTATGTCGGGCTCCGGCGCCCAATCCCCTCCCTGGAACATGATAGCGGCAATAAGAGACTTCCGAGTTTTTAATTGACGCTATCCTAACCTCTGGTGCTGAAGGATCCCTCCTTTAGTCTTTAGGCTGAGGCCGCCCGTCAAATTCTGGGGAGGGCACAATACCGCACTATAGACAAGGCAAACAAGGCGTATGCTCCACCCCTACCACGCTTAAAGTGGACTTTTGTAATATCAGGATCCACCACCATCTTGAGATCTCATGGCCGGCCTTGTTATTTCTGACGGAGACTCAGATTGCCCGACCGGGCGACACAGCCTATCTTCAATACCCTAACTACAAAATAGTGGTTTTGCAGGGCATGGAAATTTATATTCCTAGCATTGTGGTGTCAATCACAGCATTGGTTTGATACGTCTTGTAAACTTACTGCTTTATCTAATCTAGGCCGAAAAACTGGTTACTAATTATCAAAAAGAAAATACAAACGAGTTTGTAGGTATTTTAAGTGGTTAATTGCCAGAGGAAGGTCCGAGCATATCGCCAAAAACGGCGAGAAGCTTGGGAGCTGCCACCTGATCGATCAAATTTAGGCGAATTTTTTAAATAAATCTTCTTGCCAAATTTCGTAATTGTAGGGATTTTATAGCTTAACGCACGTAGCATGGTGGGCAAAGGGAATTTAGTGTATCCTGTACATAGCAGGGTAGGTAAAGGAAACCTAGCCAAGACACTTCGACCCTATTACAACGCTTCCGTTGCCCACTTTTCCGCCCAATTCTGGAGAAATTGTGTGAATGGCATACCGCAACGCTACGCTTTGTCTCGTTACCAGATCGAGGAAATGAAAATAATAAATATTTCATTATTCTGAGTGGGAATCCAACCCACAATCTCCTCACCACCTACATACGACGGTCTCTAATTGTATGTCTACGGGAAATACTCTATGGATTTTGATCACGCGGTGAAAGAGTTGACAAACACAAATCTGCGGGTGTATGCACTCATTTTTATACGTATAGATGATTTTCAGAATTCGGTTTTTTTTTATTTATCTAATAATAAGGTCTCTCTGTGTGCCAAATTTCATAACTGTAGGTCCTGGGAAAGTACTGTATAGTTTTTATTTACGCAGCGAACTTCAAACAAAGTGCAGCAATAACGATGCAAAACTGCTCATATCTTTTGATCGCGTTGAAATAGACGAAGTGCTTGATATTAGAGCTGGATATTTTCTGTTCACCAAAAAACCGTACACCTAAAAATTTGATATTCATTTCAACTTGAGTGACACCTCCACGCGATCTAGAGATAAATGACCCTTAAGGACTGAATTTACTTTTGAGATTTTTCTATAGTAATACTGAAAGACTACAATAATAAATAAACTTTTCGTCGATAAACCTATAAATAAATAAAAGGTTTTTACATAATAGAAATAATTTACAATAGGCACTTACTTTTAACAAATTAAATCTTTCTAACGAGCATTGTAAATTTTGAATGAATTTTAGCTGTTAAACATTCCATTTGGAAAAAAAAATCCATAAATGTATCATTTCTGACTATTTCAGTGGCGTAGTAAAGTACTACTTGAAACAAAGCTCTTAACTATTGGGCTTGTTTTTTTTTATAATTTTTAATGGTTTTGTATAATATTTTTTTATGTACAAATTATGCGACGCCTATTTGCTTTGCGAAGTTGATTGATACAGATGCAAGTGAACAAAGAAAATATACCCTAAATATAATCGTAAGACTTGGATAGTGAATGACTGAACGTGATGTATGAAGAGGAACATCGCATTTTAAAGTGTTCACAGATCGATGTATGAAGGATATGTTTAAGTGAAAAAAAAATTATACTTTATAGTTATACCTCAAAAATATAAAATCATTCATCGTCGTCGGTCTGCCATTCTGCTTAAAAGTTGGTCTTCAGCCATGTCGTAGCTACTAATATGTAAGTGTGTGTATGAGACAATAAAATTTTACCACTAAAATTTTCTGGCATGAAACGGTTTAACTACACCGTCTATTTTTACCTTTGTAAAAAAATTTAAAATGTACCAAATTTCTTCGTCGAAAATACTTTTCCCCCAACCTATTATATCAAAATTAAAGTTATCCAAGACCGTTTCCGAAAAATAACAAATATAAGGCGTACGGAGAACATATTTGAAAGATTATTCATTCTCGAATTAATGTTGCTATTATTTGATAAACTTTGCATTTTTTTAATTTTAGACATTTTTTTTCACTTCATTGATTACGACGATACGCGATTTAATCTTTATTTGATGACGATGTATTCAGATAAACTCTATATACCAAATGAGTTGCCAGCTTCTAGCTATAGCTAATATAGAACGCTTATAAAATATTATAAATCAGAAGAAGTACCAGCTAAATTCTCTGAGAGACCTATGTCATTTTCGAAAAAAAAAAAACAAAATACAATGCTCATACACTTTTTCGCTTTTCGCAAAACAGTAAAGGCGCCTACGGTTATAGTAAAGGTACTTTGTTAATGAACTAACATGACAGGAACAACCTTACAAAAGATCAGTTTACTAGTTCTGTTCTAGACAGCCACGCACACTTAACTAAAAGTTGCAATAAAGAAAAATATCGAATGAGAGCTTGTGATTATTTATCAGGCATCTTGGACAATTAAATTGTAAATAATAAAAATTAAACATAAACTTATAAAGAAGTAGCAGTAATAACTCATAATAAAAAAATTAAGGAAAATATTTATATTTATTAAGCAAATATTTTAATAATGTTATTTCAAAGAAAGCATCCGCATGTAACACAGAGAATAGTGTTGTAATGAATAGAAATGTTAGCAAAGTTAAAACCGCATTACTTTTTTGTTGCTTTAATCATTCAAGGTTTTGTGTTGTGTTTTTTTTCTTAATTTCTTGTAAGTTAAATACTAAATATGAGTATTGATATTTTTTTTTTAAAAATGAATAAAATATGTAAAAAAAAATCTGCAACTCCACCTGGTTCTAGATAAAATAAATAAATAAATAAATAAATAAATAAATAAATAAACCAAATTTGACGGTAAAACTTCGCCTTTTTTTTGCCAGCCTAACTACACACTATGATATTGTATTGCTCTACAATTACTCATATGATAGAAATTTTTGTTTTTTCATTTTTAATTTTTAAGTGTATATAGGTTTTAGGCATTTAATAGTAAAGCGATCCCTGTACTTCCTATTTAAGGTTGACACATTTTCCGTTTGTATCCCACATAAACAAGGCTTCCTCGTATTAAAAAAAAAATGTCTTCTTACCCTTGAAATGCATAAAGGCTATTATATTTATTGAAAAATATTATGACTTATTAATGTAATATAATATCATTGAACCATACGAAGTGAATTACTCAAAACGTATGTATTATTATAATTAAGTACATTTTCTGTCTCAATGATGAATATGATAATATCATGATGACGCATTAATATATATATATATATATATTTTAATAAATTATTTAATATATTTCTTTCGGTATCTCCTGCATACGTACATTTGTCTTGTGACGAAAAGGTTATAACTTGAACTGACTTTGAAGAAGATTTAGATAACATAGATAAGTCACTTGCGTGGTATTATATTGCAATACTGATTACTTTGTTAAGATAAACGATTCGGACAATAAATTATCTTTACAATATATATATATATATATATATATATATATATATATATATATATATATATATATATATATATATATATATATATATAACCCTTAGCGCTACACATCTTATTATTCTTATATATATATATATATATATATATATATATATATAAGAATAATAAGATGTGTAGCGCTAAGGGTTTCTTTTAAACATATTTACAACGACATTCAAATAATTCTCAATCACGGAAATCAAAAGTTACGGAGTTTGCTTACTGTTTTCGAAATATTTAGTCGAATAGTTGTAACGATTAAAATTTTACGCTTAATGAAAATGAAAAATGAAAGGATTAAATATTTCATTATCCGATTGTCATCGAAACCACAATAGTCGCGTTTACAGTCTCACGCCTGTGACGCCACGCCGGGCATATACTTATTTAATTATTAGCTCATTCACTCACTTTGAATTTAAAATTCACATACATTTTGGCCATTCTGATACAGTGATAGTTGGCACTATCACTTATAAAAAAAACAAATTTAAAATGTGACCAAGCAGTAGAAAAAGTATCTTGGACACAACGTTATTCTTTGTGATGATACCGGTCGATTTATTATTAACTCGAATAAAACATTAAAATTATGAGTATACATTGTCCGGTGCAAAAGAATTGATATATATATATATATATATATATATATATATATATATATATATATATATATATTTTAATCGTTCCTTAATAATGAACTTTATTTTTAATACTTTTTTATCTGGTTCTACTTTTAGTGACACACTCACAAATGCAAAGCTCAGCTTACATCTTGCGAGCTATACTATGACAGCCAATTTCATATAATTTGTAACTTACTTTCTTATTTATAAAATCGTTTACTATCTAATCTCGATTTAACTCCCAACTAAATAAACTAAAGGAAAGCAGAAGAATAGGACTATTAAATAAGTGCTATTTGTAAATTAAATACTGCGTATGAAACCAGTCACCAATATTTCATAAAAAAAATATTACGAGTTTTTAAAGGATTAAATATGGAAGAAAGTATAGGGAAGGACAGTCAAATATAAAAATAAAAAAAATCTGCTTCACGCTGTACTCCGCAAACAGCAGGGTAGGCAGTCCCTCTGCCACCTAGTGTTAAGACACTCCGTTCCTCATATATCGCCGAATTGTCAATTTACTATTACTTGATTAAAATCGGGAAAAACTCTTTTTAAAGTAATAAGTATTATTAGATTTAAAATTACTTTATATTTTTCTTTAAACGTCAAAGGTTATAGAAGCATGGCTGCATAAATCACTTTCACGATAGTTTTTGACCTTTGACAAATTGTGAAATGTATTTTATTTTATACTATGCAGAATACTATGCTACCATGAACAAATATTACAAGAAAAAAAATTTAAAAAAATCTCGAGTCTAGCACAAACTACTTCTTTCCCTGTCGACTTTATCTTGTGGCCCTGGTTCCTTTCAATTAATTGGTATTTTATACTAACTTCTCTCTCTCCTGGCGTATAACCATATCCAGCCGAATCTGTAACTAATAATAAAAAGTGATTATAAACATGAAAAAGAGTTATAAGTTCATCATAATTTCAGATACAAATCGCAGAAAACTATATTTATCATTTTTCAAATCGTTACCATCATAAGTTTTTCTGCCATTTATTTTATACCCCGAGAAGCATCTGAATCATATATAGAGATGGATTGCGGCGACACAGCATCGGCTATTAAAACATGCTACCCAGAGTCTGGCGATATTGACCAGTGCAAAATATCAGAAATATCAAAAATTAATAATACGCAATGCAAGGTTAGTCGTTGTGTTGTTCACAGATTTATTTGAAATATACATTTGAATTACATTAAATTTTATTTAGAAAAAATGTTTAACAATTAATCAATTAAATGATATTATTAATAAACTTAAACGTTTAGATTTATATAAATGTTATGTGTATTTACTACAGACGCGAAATATGAACGTTATAATTCAATTTAAAATTATTGCTTCTGCGAATGAGTTGGTCAATTCTTATTTTTTTCATACACTCGTATGCAAAGCGATAATATTAAAGGCAATGTAAACTTTACATGTCCGTCAAAGGGCTCTTAAACATGAAGTTTTTATTGCACATACGTTAAGTCAAAGCAAAAGCACATGATTGGATCTTTTTTTAACTTGTTATGGTTTAAAAAAGTAAAACGATATTTTCCTAACAGAGTCAGCTTAAGTATTATATGTTTTTTAGATGAACTGCAACATGACGTCACAGAGTATGTGGCAGACCGTCTGTGAGAGATGGCACATGCCGTTGTATTGCTATAGAATGGTAAAAACGATGCGGTATACCGCTATGATAAATAACGTAACTAACACTAGTGACTGTCTCTCGATCTCGACACATACTGTAAAACTCGACGGTAAGTAAAATAATTAAATTTTTTACTTAAAAATTAACTTTAAGCATCTTGTTTGTTCAAACTGATTCGCCTGAACTGTAGTAATTAATAATATGATTTCATATGTTTGCTTGTCTTGATGCCTGAACGTTTTGTTAGTTAAGTTGATATAAGAATAAATCATTAATTTTAAATATTAATTTATCGCATAGAATCTGAAAAAAAAATTATGGTCAACTTACGACAGCGTCAAGTATAATACTCACTCCACACAACCGCTACGTTCACTTGCTAGTTAAGGGGTGGTTTCAGTAACATTTAAGCTACGAGATTAGTAAAGCCTTGATCACTAAAATCTAATTTATTTAATCCAGGTCTAATGTATGAATCTCGCTGCCGTGGTGCCAAACCTCATATTATTATGAACGAGCTCTGCAGTCTTGACTGCTACGATCCTTCATTAACGGCCCTAATCGATAAAAATATAGTTAATATGACTTGCATAGATGGAAAAATTGATTTTAGACTTTGCAATTACGATGAAATCGCTATTGACAATGTTATGGAAAAGCGCAATTTGGGCGCATGCGAGGTTTGTTTAATTAAACTTATACTATAGTACTTAATTTATTTAATAATACAATTCGCCTACCAAAATATTTATCGAATTGTTTAAAATTTGGAATGACTTACAAATATGTATCGAATCATAAAATGTTAAAATTTGCAGGAATGGTATTCGGGAACGTGCGTTACTGAATTATTGTAGGAATGTAAAAAATTTTACATTCAGCTAGCAAATACCAACCATTTTCAAACTTAATTACATTTCGTTATTGGTGGATTAACAGTAGCTAGTTAAACAAATATGCATATATTTTTTTCAATAGTACCTATATTTATTATTGGTATATATACATATTTAGCCAAGAATTTGAAAATGAAAATAATTCTTTAATTTACATTATATGTGATAATATAATATGATATATGCTTAACGTTAAATTTGAAAAGTTATCAATTTAATTTTGAATTAAGGTTTATTGCAACATAAGTTCACCGTTTGTTTTGATGGAATTATGTGAAAGTTGGAATGCTGGAGTAGCGTCGAGTTGCCATACGAGAAACCCAGAAGCTTTGCCGGACCAGCTATCATTTGATACGTCGTTATCATTGTCGAAAATGATGGTTGATAAGAATTGTATCTTCATCGAAATGGACTACATCAGGACAGTAGACGGTAAGACATGTCTGAATTTAAGGAAACGTCTTTAAGTATTTGAACGAAAATATATTGTAAAGCAAGACGCACCAACACGTCTTGGAAGTCATCTAAAAACATGTGACGCTCGAAATTATCTTTTTATATTATTAAAATGCTACCTTATAGGTTTTAAGCACAGGAGGAATTATTTTTATTTCGCCTCTCGAGCTGCTATTCTTCCTTACATTTCTTCAGGAGCCAACTACTAGACCATTTCAAATAATATCAGAAAAAAGATTTTTATATTTAGTCAAACGCTAGTTTAAAAATATCTCTTGTTTATCAAATTTTCATCATATATTTTGAAAATATTAATAATAATAGTGTATGTATATATATAATAATCGTCGTCTTATTTCGATCAATAAAAATATTATTCTTCGATAGCATACAATGTTGAGTAAATTGTATTAATTGGTAGTATATTATTAAACCTAAATTATGAACAACAGGTGCCATACACTACCCGTATTGCGGTCCCAAGGCCTACTACGAGCTTTGGCCCAATGAATTTAAATCTGCCTGCGACATTCATTGCGAAAACCAGCTGGTAAGTAGACATAACTAGACGTATATTATGTGCGGAGACGTGCAAAAGTTTCTGGCCACACTTATTTTATCATTTACTAAATAAAATATTTGATTTCTACACTGGTTCGTTGTTTAGGAATATTGAAAAAGTTAGATACAAAAACAATACAATACAATACAATAGACTTTATTGCACGTAAAATTTACACTATTTATATACAAAATTAGATTTTAAATGAACCTCTAATCTAATGACTTGATGTGCATAAGTATTGAGCCACTATTTTACTCAAAATGAGACTCTGTTTTCATTTTTCGTATTTATCATTTCTTTACATATTATGTTTTTATTTGTATCAAAATAAAACAATGGTCTACTTTTCAAAGAAGAACTAGTAGAAGGGTTTTATTTCTGCAAAAATCCTGAAACAGACGAATATTCAAGGTGGTGAAATCGTGTTAAAAATCTCTATGGTCATGTGGCTTTATCCAGTAAAAGTATAATCAATCGTATTATTTCAAAATATAAAACAGGAAATTCAGAAATTCGAAATATAAACGAAAAATTCGGAGCGGTACTCTGCGAAAGACCCCGAACCAAGGCCATAAAATTACAAAAACTGAGAGCGTCATGGATCAGCAAAAAACCCTTTCACAGGAATTACGAGGTGAAAATTCAATGACGCTAGTCAAAGCACGGTGTCCTAATGTCTGAACACTGTGAACTGAAATATGTGGCCTGTGACCAGAATCAAAGCTTTGTTTTCATTTCATAGAGTCGAGGTGCTGCAGTCATTGCTGCTTTAAAGATATCGTCAATTCATTTATAATTATTTTAAACATTAAATTTTTAATGTACAAAAAACATGGTGGCCAAAAACTTTTGAACGTCACTGTATATGTAATTCAAATCGTCGGGTGCTCGATTTCACGATATATCACAAAATTGGAATATCCATATCGATGTTAAAAATTAAATTTGTAGCAATTTATAAAAGCTTTATGGTAATGTTAAACGATAATAAATAAAATGGTAAATTTATTTAGTAAGTTTCTGTATGAAACATATTTTATTCTCACTGAATAACATAAATATAATTATTGATGTAATATTTTACCATTAAGTTATTGAGAAAGAATGTTTTTTTATTTTAATTTTTTTTCTGTTTGAGTGACTGACACAACGCACAATGGAATCTATGAACTTAGTACTCTGTACATAGGTTGTGTAGGTTCCTTGGGATACACTTAGGGGATTACTAACCCAGGATTTGTTGTACAGTTAAATATAAAAATTAACTATTATTACATTTTATAGTTCACAAAAACTGAATTGCGAGCCACAGCTCGTCTATAATAATTTAAATATTGTTAGAGCAAGTCCCTAACTATTTTCAATAACGTCGGTCAGAGTGGAACGAATTTAGTCTGCTATAGCGTACAAGCAGAGCCCTAGATATCAAACTGCACGAAGTTGTAAACGAGTTATTAGGAGTATTTCAATTGTATTAGAAACTACTTCAATTATTGGAAGCAGGTAGGAAAATATTAACTTCACAACATAGAATTCACAACGTGTATTCAGTTCCTGCAAAATTTAGTATCTAATATTATATATATTCATCTAACTAGGACTTATTACTTTCAAATATACTGTTTACGTTATCTCCTGTCTCCTGTCACGAAACGTTGAAAGAACTTAGATATATCATTCTTTTCTACATCTTCCACCTGCTTAAAGGATTGGCCGATTGGGTTATAATTAGCAACACTATTTATTTAACTAGAGAAGCAAAACACAAACTCTTGAACCTATTTCCAAATAAAGTTGAACTCATTTGGAAGAAGGTTCAAGAATTTGTTTTTAAGTTCAACTCTTCGCCGCTTATTTGACACAAATGCCCTTATCATTTCTTACGTCTTTAAAGATATATAAGTACCCTAAATACTTGCGCTCTTCACCAATATGGAAGTATTAGAATACCTACTTAACAAGACGCGGTAACAAATTGACTACCAATTACATTTATATCCACGGCTTACAGCTCATTAGATACTTTAAGACGTCTATATTTCTAAAGAGCGCTACTAGTTAGGTTGTTTACTTTGATATTTTATGCTGTTACGTTTGACATATCGTAAATCGTAATATATTATAGTGAATTGCTCGTGAGTAGTCGTCTCCAACCGCCTTTTGTACCCTTCCACACAAAGGCTCAGCTACGTTCTAAGTTGCATACACACACAACACTTTACAATGCAATAAGTTCTAAGAGATACAATAAATTTCCTTATTACGTTTAAATATCCATCAAAATATTGATAATGCTTATTTGTTAATGTAAAGATTAAATGAAATTTAGTTTTGTATTTTCACAGTTTGAATATATTCGTACTTGTTTACAGTGTACTTTATCTTAATAGGCAAATCGTACTTTTTTCTCTGTAGGTTAAACTCCGTACGACTTCTTTGTTCAATTTTTACTCTCATTAATGACAAAAATATTTAAAAACTAGCGACCTACCCGCGGTTTCGCCCGCTTGTACTACACAATTATTTATTTTTTTATCTAATAATATATTCATGATCAAATATCATTTATTTTATCACAGTTTTATTATATGAATAGTTTAGTAACAAACCTTGTGACAACTCTCGCTCGACAAATTTTCTTATAAATCCATTGAAAACAAACCGTTTACTAATGAAATATGAAAATGCAATTTAAACAAATACATTGATTTAAAATAAAGTCTATACAAAATAGAAAAAAAACGCACTCTCTATCATTATTACATATGAAAACTGGTCCAACAACAATATTGTGCCGAGAAAAATGGAAATTGGAAATTTTAAAACAGTGAATAACATTTGCTTAAGTGCATTTTATGTTAGAGTAAGTACATTTTATATTGCTTTATGAAGCAATATCGGTTTTATTGTTCGTAAGATAATTCTTGTTCTCTCCAACCTGTGGGACCAGGATTTACGAAGATTCTATTGTTATTAGCTAGGGTTAGTGGTTAGGTGAATAAGACTCACGTCGATTTTTGTAAGCAGCCTTAAGAAGAAATGTCATTAGGTTCTTGAATACTTATCTAGAAAACGTTTTTTTTTTTTTAGAAAACGTATAAAGGTTTAAACGTAACGGGATTTGAACCCGCGCCCCTTCCAACTGTACCGTACAAAAACTTGGACGGTTTCAAAGTGGCGATAGTTTAATTTTTTAAATTATAGTAAAAAAAAATATAGGTTTTCTTTTCTTTCCTAAGTGTGGGATAGCTTTATAAATGTCATAAACTATTAGGTTATTATTTAATTTCCGTTCAGGTTAACGAACTTTTGGAAGGCGCCACCGGAGAAAAGAAAGCGGGCACGGAATATAGCGAGCTATTTTGGATGTTTTTCTTTATGATGATCATAAGTTGGATCGGTCAAGCCGTTGTGGTTACATTCGCTGATGCTATATGTTTCAATACGTTGGGTAAGTTGTCTGCCGTTACTACCATTTTTATTTTTATCTTATAAAATCAAATGATCAACGTTCTGTTCATATTTATTTGACATGTCCTTATATGTCAAAAGAAAATATTAAATTTCTTTTAAGATTTATATTTAAACGTACTGGGTGATGTATATGAAAGAACTGACAAATGCATTGGTAGAAAATAAATGAGATGTAGATCTGTTTGTCTTTATTGCTATATAGTATCAAATGGTCTTATTTAAACTAACGGATATAAACATGGGTTTGTTTAATGAAAAAATTGACCGCCTTCAAAGTTTCAAGCTCTGTGGCATCGTCTGTAGTTTTATTTATTGCAAACAGAAAAACTTTTCACTGACAGTAATATGTTTACCATAACTCGTAGCCTAGCTTGGTTTCCTTGAGAATTTGTATTCTTTTATGTATGTTTTATACTTCATTTAAGTAGTTTCCGAGAAGTTAAATTTTTACTGCAATATAACACAACCACTGTAAAGTTGTATACTCAAAGAACCCTATGTGTTTTTTTTTTCAAGAAACAAATCTATGTAGGAGTGGTACGTCTGTAAATGTTTCTAATTCTTTCGAGTACTTATTAGTTTCTATTCCTACTCCACGTTTCTTAGACTAAGAGGTATTGAGAGCTTTATATAGTAATTAAGAAATAATAGAAATGGGCATTCGAGGTAATACATTTTATTTTTTAATTTATACTCTTTTATCCTAATTTAATAAAGCATTTCCACTAATTGATCGAACAAGTTTTGGATCTTGCTGCGGACGTTTCTTAGTTTTAAAAAATCAAAATCAGCTTCACGCTGTATCTCGCACACAGCAGGGTAGGCAGAGGGAACCTAGTGTTAAGACACTCCGTTCCCCATTTTTGCCTAATTCTGGAGGCATTGCGTGTTAAGTGGCAGAACTCAACGCCGCTTAGCCTCGACACCAGAGCGAAGAAATGGAAATATGAATTTATGAATTTAAGTAAATATTTCATCTCCTCGAGTGGGGATCGAATCCACAACCAGTCGGTTTTACAGTCACACTTCGTGCCACTGCGCCACGACTGGCCTTAGTCTTAGTCTTGGTTTTAATATGCTTTAATTTTTTTTTTCGAAAACCTTATAAATCAAACTGCACGTAAGTACTAACAAATTAATTATAATAGGCTATAGACTTATTTGTACGACAAATGGACTATACAACCTTCGGCGTCCGACACCGAAATTCAATTAATTTTTGCTTTTCAGGTCCGAGGATATCTCAATATGGTAGACAAAGACTATGGGGCTCAGTCGGTTGGGGAATATTTTCATTGCTAACTGGCACTCTTATTGACATTATGAGCGAAGGCGCTTATAAAAATTATACGATAGCGTTTATCCTAATGTTCATATTTATGCTCGGCGACGTCATTGTCTCTTGCTTCATTAAGGTATATTTTTGGGAATGAATTTTCATGAGAAAAAGTCACAATATAATAAATTATTGTGACTTTTTGTACAGTTTACATTGTTTTCTGGTAAAGATGGGAAGATATTTCTATTTCTGTACCAGTGGCTTAGTTTTACTAAATATTATATGGATTTAATGTTTTTATGGTTTTCTTGCTTTTAATGGTTTTATACGTATAGGTGGATATGACGAAAATTTCGATTAACATTGTCGCTGACGTCCGTACACTACTTTCCTCTCCTCCGACCGTTGTGTTTCTTTTCTGGACCATTGCTGTTGGACTTTGCACCGGACTAATGTGGCAATTCCTTTTCTGGCATATTGAGGACATTGCTGGACAGGCCTGCGATGGAGCCAACTATGTCAAAACTCTCCAAGGATTGGTCAGCGCTATTCAGACATTTGGCGGCGAAATACCTTTCATGTTTGTCTCTGGTAAGTTTGAGGATACGAGCAACTAGACTTCTCAGTGACGGTACCCTTGGTTTACTTCATGGACCGTGATATTAAATAAAAAATAAAATTTGTGTCCCACAACTTTACCACCATCTTAATGATAACTTTTACTAAAAAAAAAAAAGATTCTTTTAACAATATTTCTCTTAAAATATTATGCCTGTGTAATATGAAACGAGATATAGCAAGATATAAGCTTATTCAACGACTTTACAAAAATTTCTTACATAACTTAAAATATATTTTCCGTCGCTATGTTAAAGATATGCCGTTCAATTCGCAATTTTATTTCATTCCATCCTTTTTACCTGAACTTTATATACAAGCGTTAAGACGTTATTTTTATCAAAAAAACTCGAAGCAATATTTCCTTCTTTATTTATTAAGAAAAAATAAGCGCAAGCAGCAAAAATATGTTGCTCTTAATTGAAGATAATCTAGATAATATTTTATTTTATTTTATTTTATTTATCACGTTTTCACATCTTAGAATTGTTATTAGTAAGTTATGATTCCAATAATGATGTTATGTTTCATATTATATTAAAAAGAATTTTATACGAAAATACATTGACTGTCTTCGTAGAATTAACTATAGACAGGAAATATAATTATCGTGCAATACAATAAAAATAAAATTCTTTTACTTAGAAATAAAAATATCGTACAATACAATAAAAGTCAATTAGAAATAAAATATGATATAAACGACAGGAAATCAATTAAAAACATCTACCGTCCTTATATTGTGAACAGCTTTAACAATACCGCTATTACAGGACACCTACTTAAGAAGTTCGGCCACAACATGATGATGTCGCTAATTCTCTTCGCTTTCGGCATCCGTCTGATACTTTACTCGTACTTGACCAGCGCTTGGTGGATTCTTCCTATTGAGCTCTTCCAAGGACTGACCTCCGGCATGTTTTACCCTACGATGACCTCTTACGCCAACGTTGTGGCTCCGCCCGGTACTGAAACAACTGTTCAAGTAAGTTTTATTGAAATTGTTTATTTATTGTAATATTTCCAACTGTACAGATCTAGTATTGTCAATTCGTAATATTTTTAACGATTTTGAAGTGTTATTCCACAAAGAGAAAGGTATGGAAAATATTTATTAAGAGAACGTATAATAATTTTGAAAGTAGCGGGATTTGAACCAGCGCCTCTTGGAGTCCTTGGCCGATTAGAAAATAATAAAGTATAGATCTTTTTTTTTCCTTTGAATGTGCCTCGAAATAAGTAAAATAATATATGAAAGTAGTACTTTTATTCATTTCGATAAATATTCATTCGAAATGTAATTCCTCCTTCGACTTCCTATTTAAGGGCGTTAAATAGGAAGTCGTGTCTCGTCGTTTGAGTAAAGAATTTAGTGAAAAATCTTAATCAGCGTCTGCAAGGAAATAGCGTTCAAAAACTTGATAGATTTATAACTTATTGGAATATTTATTTTTTCCTAAAAAAAAATCCATTTTTTTAATTGTAATAATTCACACTTTATTAGGGTCTAGTAGGCGCTGTGTTCGAAGGAGTAGGTTCATCTCTGGGCAGTTTTATCGGTGGACGTCTGTATGGGATGTACGGTGGTTGGATCACTTTCCGTTGCTTCGGCTACGGTGCTCTCGTAGCTTGCGCCGTTCACGCCATCGCCATGCTTCTCTTCAAAACTAAACCACACCTCGCCTTGTCGCAAGGTAATAAGATTTTACAATAATAAACGAATGCAAATAATTCATGTGGAATATGTTTGGACATATCAATATTGTATGGAAAATGCGAGTCGTATATATGTGTATTTAGATATTTTTATAAATGTCATTTTATATTTGTATGTGTCGTCGCAGTAAATTTTTGTTCAAGTTGAATGTTTTCGATATTACGTGTTGAATGTGTAATCCTTATTTTATGTACTTATTTTTAACGGATATCGAACATCGATTTACAATGTGTAATAATTATTCCGTTTCATCGTTTGGAGCTGTTAAAATAATATTTTAACGACTCTGTCGATAGAAAAATATTGACTTTTATATATCTTCATGTTATTATTTAATCGTTTCATGATACTAAATGTATCAATATATTTTTATTTTACAAAAATAATATTAATATACACTTTTTATTTTTTCTGTACATAATAACTATTCACTCTTAACATTCTAGTGTTTGAATAAATGTACGATTTTTTTATTAATGATTTTGAATCAAAAAATTTCTACCGGATGCGATGAAAAATTTAATACACTGAAAAAATATAGATCATTCGTTTTATACATTGAATACCAATTTCGAATCGAATTGAAGATTCCAGTGCATGAAATATAATTAATTTAAACAGCGAATATAAGTTCCGGAAATACTTTCGTGTACACTTCACTGTTTAATCTATTTTATACGAGTAAAATTTCGCGTTGTAAACAACCCATGAAAGTTATCTTTTTATTATCCAATTTTATTCTCCCAATATACCTACATATGATTCGAATTTTAAAATTAAAGCTTCCGTATAGACGCAGTATCAAAGATTTATTGGAAAATTTAACATCAATTATTTCATCACTCGAAAGATTATTTAAAATATAAAAAAATGAATGTATGTATGTTATTTCAATATCAATTCTTTTTGTCATAAAAATTTGGAAAACATTATAATAAATAAACGTATGCATAATTAAAAAATTAAAATCATTTTAATTTTTATGCTTAACATTTGTTCTATGTAAACTTTGAAATAATGCACAAACATAATATTATTTAGAAAATAAATTTGAGCTTTTATCTATAACCTGTAAATGTTAAGAGTGGATTATTGGTAGTTTAGTATTTAACAAGACCTCAAACATGGCTTAATTATATATTAACATACAATAGTGGATTTGTGATGTGCTGGCAACATCGACCAAATATTAAATTGAATTGTTTGACTAATTGAAAATGACAGCTACAATACAATAACTAGCTAATACTGACTGGTATTGGAGAGTAATTGCCAATTTAGTCAAATTTATGAAATACTTATTTACTTAGTACTTACTGTTATTTTAGTATTATTTTAAGCAAATAGTGATGTTCGAATTTTTAAGTAAAAATGAGCTGATGGTTTCTCATATAAATTGAGCTGCACTCATACAAAATCTTTATTATTAATATTATAATATTATATTATTAATTATTAATATTATAATTTGAAAAAAGTATTTAGTCTCTGCAATTTTTAGTAGAAGTATTTGGAAAACTCTAGTATGACTCTACTGACTTGTGACGTAGTCCCTTCCTCGTATTCTTATTCTTGCCTTTCCTTATGTATGCTATCTTATCAAAAACAATAAAACGCTAGTTTTTATTACCGTAATGTTACTTTATCTTTTGTTATTTTAAACCAGTGTAAATCGATTTTCTTGAAAAACATATCTTTCAAAACTTCTCAAGTTATAATATTTTCATCAAAACAACATTCATGATTTTGTGTTACCAACGTAGCTTCACAAATTTCTATGGCTTTCCCAGGTATTGTATTGTCAATAAATAATTATAGTTACGTATTTTAAATACTTAATAATACGAAAAATTCGAAATATTTTAATTTAAGTTGATCCATCCACCCAACGCTATCGGACACAATTCTATTTCAAGCCAAAAGTATAGTATATGAGGTTAAAATTAAATTTGTAATGTACATTGGGAATTGAAAATAAATGCTCATTATCCATGGTTGAATCGGTTTGCATTACCAGCAGTATTGAAATGGTTGTTTGTACATTAGAAATTTATAAATCCAAATGTAATTTACTTGTATTATAAATTGAACTTACATTTTCATATTTTATGTAGGTATAACAAAAAAAAGTTTTTAAAAGAACTATAATATTATTTAAACTTAATATTTTATGATTTAGTTAGTATTTATGGATCTTACACGCTATACGATAAATCTTTTCTCTTAACGATAAAGACAGCATTTATCGTTTAATACTAAAATATTCCCTATTTAATTGCGTTGGCAACACAAATTATAGATGTTATTTGATAATTTATTAATAAGCTGTGATATATATGTATGTATATATATACATATATATTTACATACATACATACACCATGTTATATAATTACCCTTAAATAACAATTGCCCATTGACAAAATAGAAGCAGACACCGTCCAAATAGAATATTTGTTCTTATTTAAATTAAATTCTACCAAAAAATTATCAAATTTAGCACATAAGCAATAAGAATTAAATTAATTTAAAATATTTACTAAACTTAAATACTGCTTAATATATTTTATATTTAGCTAAAAACATTTTAAATGTTTTTTATATTACTTTTAGTATCGGCTGTGTATACTTATTTATTTTTCTATAACTTAAGATTTAAAAAAATGCGGCGTTGAGTTCCACCACTCGACGCGTAATGCCTCTAGAAATCGACGGAAAATGATAAAGGAACGGAAATGTCTTAATGGGATCATGGTGTCTTAACACTAGGTTCTCAGGTTCCCGTACCTACGTGAAGTGAAAAAAAGTACTTATAAAGAAAAGTACTTATACGCCTAGCTTTTTACTCGTATATAGATAGAATAAATAATCGTTTCTTACAATAGATAATCGTTTCTTATCATATCAGGAACTAGACAAGATATTTTTTTAATTGTTTGACAAGAATGTGTTAGTAAAACATTTCACCTCAAAGTAATAATCCAAGTCATTTACATAAATGTGCTTATTTAAATTTTAAGAATCCACCGTTTCAATTTTCATAGAAAAATAGTGATTTTTATTTCCGTCTGTAATTGTCATTGAATTTAGAATTGCATACCTATACAATTACCTGTTCGTATTTATTAAGGATTTATTTTATGTATTTAAGTATAAACATTAACTATTATTTTATTTTAAAATATATAAAAAAATAATATAAACACCTCAACTGTAAGTATCTATATTAAAGAAAACTATCTATATTAAAGAAAACTAACGAATAGTTAAATGTCAATTAATTATTAATGGAATAGAAGCAAAGATCAAAATTCAAAATCATTGTTTCCGAATTTATTCTCTGTGTACTTAATAAACTCGGTGTTCCCTTAACTGATTTTTTCAAAGACACACACGTAAACAAAAAAATATTATTAGGATTAGGTAGCCAGAGTTTTAGTTCAGTTTTCTTCTACATATATTTATCAATACTATCGAATGTGACATATTTAAGTTTAGATATACCGTCACTACACGTAAACAATTTAGTTTTAATTTTTTAGTTAAAAATAAATAAATAAAACTCCCATTTAATAATAATAATACCAGTGTTAAGCCCACCGTTGTCATTTCAAATATTTTTTTAGACTAAACACAAAGCTAATTAACGTTAAGAATAAGACTAACATAAATAATTTGACAAATAAATTTTTATCGACTTTCGACTTATTTCATTATTTGTATAACTTTGTATGGTGAATTTTACAGACAGATAACCTATCAATTACTGTTGATGGTAAGACTTTGTTTGAAATTAGATTTTTTTACAAAAAAATGTTAGTTTTCATACACATAATTAGCTTTAAAAAATCCACATCAGTATATAAATTAGTTTAAATACGATAAAATCACAACAGTTTATATGAAATTCTGATACAAGATGTAACGCGATCGACGGATCAACGATTATCTATGGGTAAAGGATCTCCGTACCTATCCGTAAAGCGCAAATCACAAACTCAAATATCATATGGGGGTAAAACGGATAGATACTGAGATCCTCTAACCATAGACAATCGTTGATCCGTCGATCGCGGTACACCCTGTATAACCTAATCACCTACATGTATTGCTTATGTAATTATATGTTGCAATGTTATTATCTAATTCGCTATCACTATAGCCAGACCAGCGTAATATTTCATATATATTCAAATTGCCTTCATAGTGCCTGCTAAAGGCACACTTAAATAATATTGTAATTTATACAATAAACTGTTGAATACACAAAAAGGTGTAATATAGAATCGATACAGATAATATATACCTAATTTTACCTGAATTGTTTTATTTTATATAAAAACTTTTATAGAAATATCGATTCTACATTTTTCCTTTTTATTATGTGAAAAATACATTTAATATTATTTTTTGTTAATATTACTATAGAGCTTAGTAACTTGGTATATGCATTAATTTAAGTAGTGTCGATAGTAATTTGCATAAGATAAACGAATGAGACGCTTCACATGCATGCACTCATGTAGCGGGCTGATTATAGTTTGTTGTTATAATAAAGATAGGAACTTACTATTTTATTCTTCTTTTATAAAGGCTGTTCACAAAATATTATATATTTTCAAGTTAATTTGTTTTTTCTTATATTATTAACAATACATTATATTATTATTTTCTTTCAAGTGATATTATAATTATAACTTCAAATGCCTGCCTATCTTTATAATAACTCTACTAAGAGTGAACATTTTAAATGTAGAAATTCTTAATCATGATGGCATTTTAATTGCATTCCAGTAGTTCTTATTGTGTTCGAGAAAGAAAATACCGAAATAAAAGTTATCCTCGTATTGTTGTATTGCATCACATAGGTTTTACTATAGATGTTAGCCTTAAGTACTTATTAAATAAGTAAGTACATAACGACGTACTTAAGTTTTACTGCCAAAAAAACGATTTTTCTATTTGAATGCACATATCAACTATTCATAGTAAAAATAACTTAATTATCGAATAAGTACTTACTTATAATATATTCAACAATTCGTTCTTTAATTTACATGAAAGTTTGGAATTTACAACTTGTGCATGAAAAATACGTCCGCTGTTTACAGATATTTTATAATTACGAGAATGTAGGTATGTATATGAAATTATAAATCCATTTTGTATTGTGTTTTATTATACACACCCGTGATTCAATTATTATTACTTTTATTTTCCTTTTTGACGTTTATTTTATGTTTTTTGTAGCTATCAGTTAATTACACTTTGATATTAACAAAGAAACGCAATTACATTTGGTTCATCTGTTTATACGACATGATGAAATATAACATTTCATTACAATTAAATGAAATTAATAACTTTAAACCTAAAGGTCCATCGGAAAATTAATTCATTTTATGTTATTTAATTTTGTATTTTGTATGTGACTTTGGTATTTATTGTTTTTGTTATTTTGGTAATTGTGAAACAAGTTCCTTTATGTCCAGTATTATATAGTGGCTACATTTTAGTTTTATTTTGTTTTATTGATTTGTGCGAAAAATATATTTTTTGTCTACAATTATAATGTGTTTGATTTTTCTATACACTTTATAAGAGTGTTTAGATTAGCCGCAGCTCCTTTAACAATATTCTATTTGTAACCATATTAACGTATCAAAATTATTTTGGTCTTTCTATTATTATTACTATATGAAAAGTAAATATTTCCATTTTTTGTTATATTTCATTAAATTAAGTATGAAATTCTTATGATTCTCAAATAACGCACTTTAATTTAACGTGTTGTTATATTTTTTTTTATTTCTTTCAATAAGCTTTTTTATACTTTTATAAACTAATATGAAATATAAAATACATTAATATGAAAAAATTATAACCAAAATAACGATAAATTTTCAGCGGAGTTGGTTCTACAAAGAGAAAGTATATTCCAATCTTTTATTTATTTTTTGACGCCTGTCATGTAAGTTTTGTTGTTTTTTTTTTATTTATTTAATTAACTTATACTCACATTTTCAACGCCTAACTGTAAAATAGCTGGTACCGATAGGCGTTTTCAAAAACATATTAGATCTAATAATTTAGAAGTAAATATATTATAGTTTAGCGCAGACATTATCTTATAAAAATAATTAAGTAATCTTCATTTTTAATTAATTCCAGAATTATCGACCATGGTGCACTTCCGTCGCGAAAGTAATGATACAGCTGTCCATGTCTTGGTTGACGAAACTGAAGGAACGAGCCAGAGTTTGAATTAAACACATTATACACGGGACAACGTGGAATTTTAAAAAAGTCGATCATCTATCTTTTTAGACGGGACTCGAACCATTGGTGCTTGGAGACTAAAGTCTGAATGTAATGTTTTAAGGATTTTTAGGGATAGTTATGGTTATGTTGGTTCGAGATCCTGTCACATTTTATACGCTTGTAGGATTTGACCGCCGCCAATTTTACGGCTTAGTAGTGCAATAGTTCATAGTAATACTATATACATGTTGTATCCGTATACACCCTGTAGAAGAAAGGGTTAGTGCGTAAGGACATATACCCGCATTATTAATCAAATTAATCTAGAATATAGGGATTAAGATTTAACAGTAGGTACTTTCATTCTTCGAGTCTTGAAATATGAGACATTGGTTCTACTTTCGATTATTTTTTTAAATTCAGAAAAATTATAACAATAGATTTTTAACTTCTTTCAATGATTTTACCCACCATGAAAAAATGGGTTAGTAATAGGTGATGAAATTGTACCCTCGTAATGTACCCTCATATTACATATAATTATACCCTGTAGGTGAAAGGGTTTTTAGTATGTAATAACATATAGTCATAGTTATTATTAAAATCTAAACTCTATCTAAACTCAACCTTAATAGAAAACAGGCTGTTATCGGTTATTGAGTTCCTCTAATTAAACATATAAATTTTTCTATTATTTTTTGTAATAATTTTAAAAGTACTTAGTGTTTTTGGAAACGAAATAAGTAAGAGTACCTAGAATGTAGCAATTAAACGGCTTAGACAAAAATGGACGACGGCGTGTCTTCATGCCGAATATTTCAATCAGTCATTTACATAAAGTTATTGATTGAGTTTGTTTCAATTATATTTTGATATATTTTGCAATGTTTTAATAATTCGTCGTTATAATTATTTGTTGATTTATATTATAGGTATATACGGTTTTTATGGGTATAACCAGTTTTGTTATAGCTTTGCGCCAACGCTTATTGTTTCCTTAGTATGTCTAATAAATTAAGTTTTATTTTACAAAATATACCTATCTAAGTAAAACTGTGATATTCGCATTATAAATGCTAATGGACTGGACAATTTTCCTGGCTTTAAAATACAGTTTTAAATAATAATTATAAAATTTCAAAATTGGTCGAGGCTGGTCGTGGCGCAGATGCACAAAGTGTGACTGCAAAATCGACTGGTTGTGGGTTCAATACCCACTCGAAGAGATGAAATATTTATTTACATTTATATTTCCATTTCTTCGCTCTGGTGACAAGGCTAAGCGCGGCGTTGACTTCCGCCACTTAACACGCAATGCCTCCAGAACTTGGCGGAAAGTGGGGAACGGATTGTCTTAATACTAGGTTCCCTCTGTCTGTGCGGCATACAGCGTGAAGCTGATTTAAGTTTCAAAATATGCCTGAACATAAAACGTCAACAATTTCAACTCTTATTGTTGACAGCATTAATAACACTACATCGCGGGCTTCTAGCTAAATGTATTAGGAGATTTTTTTTATTATGATTTTTAATTTTAATATTTGCAGATCAAAACAGCCGTATAGCAGTTTTGGTTTTGATATTAATAATTGAACTCTAATAGTTTTAAAAATAAAAAATCGATCTCATTCTTTTGTATTTTATAGTTTATTCTAAAACCTTAAAATTGTAAACACCTTTTAAAAATATTATAAATTACTTGAGACTCTCAAGCCGCGCTTTGCCTGTTTACCGAAGGAATGAAAATACTTAGTATTTCATTCCCTCGAGTGGGAATCGAACCTACAACTTGTTGCACTTACTTATTTTGACTTTTACTTCATTTAGTTATCAAACAAGATAAAGTGACGCGAGCTCTATATATCTTATTTGGATATACCTATAATAAAACAAATTACATATAGTTCGAAAACATGTTCATCTTTTTGAAATCACAAGCGAAACTATAATAAATTAAATTAAAACTTCAACAAAAGGAATTAAGTTTTTCCTGAGAAACAAATGTTTCGTGCATTACATCTTGATGGTTTAATTTCCCGCGATATGTGTATATCTATAAACTATTTGTGGATCCCTGCCAAAAACGAACTTACTTGTCCAAAGAAATTACCAGGTCCAAAAAAGATATTTATATCTTACTATTATTTATAATTATATTTACATCACAATATATTTTTATTTCTTAATTAGTTTTAAAAATCTTATCACGATCTAGTTTTTACAAATATTCAAATAAGGTACTCGTAATTTTTGTCTACTAAGGATGCGATCTCTGCTCAAATTTCAACAGATGTGAACCTTCAATCTTTCTCAGTATTTTTAGGTACTTACATATTTAAGAAAAATAAAAAAAAAAGAAAAACAAAAAAAAAACAACTTAATTATACGATAGTTGTAGTTATTCCATGTATCAATGTATGTCTATTTACAGGATCTTATAAGTTATTTTCAATTTTGACATTTGGAGAAATTTATTTAAATAAAACAAAATTACGTTTTGTTTGGCAGTTTGTTAAGTTTTATAAATGTTGAGTTCTTGATATTTTTACAATAGGTAACTTAAAGTTATCTTTATAATTTAATGATTACATGTTTATCAGGTTACCACACACTTTACGAATTACCAGGTCCAAAAAATATATTTATAACTTACTATTATTTATAATTATATTTACACCCCAATGTATTTTTATTACCTAATTATTATATATATATATATATATATATATATATATATATATATATATATATATATATATATAATATTACCTAGTTTTTATAAATACTCATTGAATAAGGTACACTCGTAATTTTTGGATACGATCTCTGCTCAAATTTCAACAGGCTCGGAACTTCAATCAGTCCCAGTATTTTTAAGTACTTATATATTTAAGAAAAATAAAAAAAAAACAAAAAAAAATTAACTTAATTATACCATAGTTGTAGTTATTCCATGTATGAATGTATGTCTATTTACAGGATTTTATAACTTATTTACAATTTTTACATTTGGAGAAAATCTATTTAAATAATAGAAAATTACGTTTTGTTTAGCAGTTTGTGATATTATTATGTTAAGGTAGGTAAATGTTAAGTTCTTGATATTTTGAAATTAACTTAAAGTTATCTTTATAATTTAATTATTTGATATAATTTTATATTATTATATTACATTTGTTAATTTCAACAAATTTGGACCGTTTATCATCTCTCAGTAGTATTAAGTACTTGTTTCAGAAAAAAAAAGAAAAAAAAAACAAAAAAATATACCTACATAATTATACGATAGTTGTAGTTTTTCGATGTATGAATTATAAGTGTCTATTTACAGGATCTTATAACGTATTTACAATCTTAATATTTGGAAAAAAACATTTTTTATTTAGCAGTTTGTGATATCGTTATCTTAAGGTAAATCATGTTAAGTTCTTGATATTGTTAATTTGACTTAGAATAATTTTCGTAATTTAGTATAATAATTTGATTTTTGATTTAATGATAATTTTATTTAATATTTACCATTTATTAATTTATTTGTGTTAAATTACGTTTGTTTGGTTGTTATAAATATTTTTCTTGCTGTCAATTAACTTTTGTATTAGTAAAACTTATAGTGGTTTCTCTTCATATATACAATATTTATGCTTTGGACAGAGCTTTATATAGTAATAAGATGAGGATTTTTGGTAAAATGAGGGTACCCAAAATTAAAATTAGAAGTAATTAATGGTTATATCTTAATTTTATATATGTATCTTCTCTCTATTTAACATTCTATTAGCTGTATCAACTCTGTATGTCTAGACAAATAAATTAATTCAATTTTCACAAACGCGTTTCATTTAATATTTCATTAATAAAATAATTATAACGTAGTTTCTATAATTGTGGCTTTGAACGCAATATAAGATTAAATACGGTAGTACTAAATTTTCTTATTGCATTGAGATTTCTTATTCAAAGTAACTTTAATAATAGTTCCCTTATTAAAATATAAATTATATTTTAACTTAAAATATTATACACAAAAAGTTATAAAAATTAAAAATAAATATTCTTACACTATCAAATTGCCATAACGTACCGAATTTTTCATTTTTTATGAACATTGGACGTTTTAATTTTTTTTTGTATAACCTGTTATATTTTTTATATAGTCTGTGAATTTTCCGATTCAAACATTATTTTTAGTCTGTGAAATGTCGATCTGCGTGAAGTGCTGTGAAGTGAAATAAAAGCAAGTAAAAAAAGACTGACTCAATAACACCTTTCATAATCCTTTGGAATGAACTAAAAGTAAAATCTTTAAAAAAATGTTCATCATGAATCAACAGTGAAATCTATGGCTTGTGATGTATCATAATATAAGTATTTTTACAATATTTACCAAAAAATAAGTATACTAAGATGTAATCAAAATTTTAACAATCTCCACGTCCAGACATGGGTTCCAGAATACGGTAATTATTATTTATAACTTAACATTTTATAATTTTGTTTTTGTTAAAACATATCACGAAATTCCTTATTATTTAATGTTAATATCTTGATACGTATTATCTAATCATAAATAGTAGTTTCTTATTTTCTTTTGAATTTCATTTTATGCTTGTTCGTTGTTATCGTCAGTTATTATTCTATTTTGTTCTGCTGTCATTTCCTGTGTAGTCACCGATGTTCGAGTAGTTAGTATTGATAATTTACTTATTTATGTTTTGTTCACTGATATTCAGGAGTAAAAACATTTTAGGTTACCCATTTATCTAACTTCACTTGAGATTTGTGTATATTTTTTTGTATATACATGTATTTGTAGCTTTTAAAATAGTTTTTGTATTTTATTCTCTTGTAGCCTAACATTTGATAGATAGTTTAGTTTGCCAATTTTGTTATAAAAAATAAAAACGTAATAACGTCTTAGTATAAAAACTGCACATATTTTTTGTATATACTTGCTTAATTAGTTACAATTTTCTAAAGGATTTAAATATAAACATAACAAAATTATATGGTAAATATTTCAGAGATACTGTGCGCTTCTTATTTGAATTGTTTTGTGAAGTATCACCCGGTGATCATGTCAGAGATCCATATATTATTAGAAAATATCCTGAATCATACAAAAATGAAGAAGAGTTAAAAAATGTACCCAAATTTACATTTCCATGTCAATTAGAAAAGTAAGTATTCAATCAAGTTTTTAGTGTAATACACTTAGTTCTACTAAAACATGAAGTATTTTACTATAAAATATTGTATATAATCTAAAAACATGCTTATATTTTAGTAGAGATCATTTTATTATATACAGTCATGATATGCTGTGCTACTGTACCACAATAGTCTAAAATACAATAGATTGTACAAAAAATATATTTTCTAATAAGAAAAAAAAATATTTTCAGCACATTCGTTCAGCATTACTCTTTTGTAATGACGTCGGTAGACTCCAAGTACACATTTTGCTTCTGCCGATATGATCCCAAAGCAAATACAGCACTTGTACTACTTTCTCATTTGCCCTGGCATGATATATTTTACAAGTAAGTGTTCTATAAATACTTTTTTTGCTTCATACTAAAGCTTGCAAATAGGAGGGTAGGCCCTGTCGAACTGGTTTTAATATACTTCATTCCCCACACAACATTCAATTTTCTTGGCATTGTGCCTTGTTACCAAAATGAGAAATTGAAAGTACCTCTAGATTTTGGGTTCGATTAAACCCAAAACTGTTGTGGTTAACACTCAGATAGTATGATGCTGTGCTACTACAGCCACATTTGTGTTATGTTACATTGTGCTAAATATTTTTTAAGAGTTTTTAAACAACTAGGTTTTGGCATGCTGCTAGTATATTTTTTATAGACCAAACAGAGATTTCTTGTAAGTAAGTTTCGTATTATACAATTTATATAACCATAAATATTATTATTTTAGAGTGGCTTATTCTTTTATCTCCTACCATTATTTTAAAAGTTTTTTTTTTAAAGACAAATATATTGATATAGGATATTTCCGCTTAACCTACTTTATGTAGAGGGGTATGAATTTCTGTGTAATATTAAAATATTATACAAATAGTACATAAAAATAGCTATTATAATATATTAAAACAACCGAAAATATTTTATTGGACACTAAATTATATTATTAAATTATAAGTAATCACTCAACATAAGTTGTTATTCTATTTATTATATAATAAAAAATAACAAGATTATTTACTGTGATTTATTAATGCATTGCGAAACTTTGTCCTTGTATCACTCAACATTGTCTCACAATTTTACATTTGTATAAATTCTTTACTTTAAAGGTCAAAAACATTGGGACTAGGGTTAAAGGCAGACTAAAGTATATTTTATTGATATAGCACTGATAATATACAAACAAACCAATTTAAAAAAATATTAACTTTGTGTTTCATGTTAAATATAGCTAAACTAAAAATATTTATTATGAAATACTAGTACCTTTTTTAAATACTAGTAGTTCTATCTACTGTCTTCTTGTTTTGAGTGTGTTGATCGATTGTTTTCTAATATAAAATCTATGTAAATAGCGTCTGACTGGCACCTTGGAGTCAAAGTCAAGTCAATTGTGATGCTTTTGTGCTTTTTGAAAAAAATAAACTACATAGCCACATAGATTTTTTTTGCAACAATATGATATTAATAAACAAAGGATCCTCGTATCGCGTGGGCATAAGTGTGCGACTGTAAACTCGACTATGGTGGGTTCGATTCCACTCGGGAAAATTAAATATTTAATATTTTGATTTCTTCGCTCTGATAATGAGGCAACTCGTAATCTCTTGAGAATTTATCGAGCGTAAAGTAAAAGAACGCAAGAGGTATAGGACCGAAAAATTTTAACCCTAAGTTCCAATATTCTCTGTGACTACACTGATGCATATGTGCGGGAAAGCAGCGTGAAGCAAGAAAAATCAATGTGAATATCTATTTATATCATAGAATGCTATATTTATGCATTGCATATGTTGGGCTTTTTATTATAATGCGAATAGTTCATACCAATCTAAAAATTAGAGCTTCTCAGCCGTCCTTTTATATTAGTTTTAGATTTTGATAGAGAAAGAGAAAGATAAAAATGTTTAGCACATATTATACTACTATATTATTGCTGTTTTTATTATTATTATATTCAAACTTAGTCGTGGCGCAGGGGCACAAAAGTGCGTCTGTAAACGCGACAGGTTCTGGATTCGATTCTCACTCGAGGAAATGAAATATTTAATATTTTCATCTCTTCGCTCTGGTAACAAGGCAAAACGCGGCGTTGAGTTCCGCCACTAAACAGGCAACACCTGAAGAATTATGGCGGAAATTAAAGAACGAAGTGTCTTAACACTAGGGGAAGCCTACCCCGCTATGTGCGGGATACGGCGTGACGCTTTAATAAAATATGTTATTTTATTAAAGAAAAAGATAATTAGTAATGTAAATAGCAAACATCTGCGTATAAGGCAAAAACTAAATATGAAATAACAGATTTCAGTACATATACAATTTCAATTATAAATCAACGTTCAACCTTAGCATACCATAATATGTAAATGTGCTAGTATTGATAGCCAGCTACGTTCTATATCATATATCAACACGCCGTTATTATTTTATTGCTAGTGTTGCGCTATGGAAAATGATTGCGAATTGAAAGCATTGCGAGATTTTTACAATTGAATCAATAGGCAAAACATGACTGGAATATTTAAGACAATTGTATTATTATTGGCGATACTTTACTAGATTATACATACATACATATATACATTATGGGATATTTCTATATGTTGGGCATTGGGACAAAGTGTGATCATAAACGCTATGGTTTTGGGTTCGATTCCGATTAGGGAGAATAAATTATTTAACATTTTTATAATTTCGCTCTGACAAGGCAAATCGTTGAGTTTCGCCGCTCAACACGCGATTTCTCAGACACACGGCATTAGTGGGAAATGGAGTGTCTTAACACTAGGTTCCCTCTGCCTGTTCTGCTATGCGTAACACAGCGGGAAGATAAAAAAATATAGTTTTGTAATACAGTCTATTTTTATATTTTATCTACATTTTAAAATATACTTTTTTAAAATGTATATTATAGTTATATAAGGATTTACTTATTTGTCTGCAGCTATGTGTGACTGACTGTCAATACCATTAATTTAATACGGACGTCCATTCGTTTACCAACACGTATATTATTAACATTTCAGATTACTAAATTGCATAGCGAATTTACTAAACAGCACTGAGAGAGGGGAGCTAACGTCGTTTCTAGAAGCGTGTCGGATCCGCCCCCCAATGCCGGGACACACCCTCAAAGTGACGTACAACGCCGGTCATAGCGTCTTCTCCTGTCAAAGCCCGGATAATAAGCTGCCCAGCATACCTGAGAATGTGAGTTTTGTTTATATTTTAGTACAGATTTACTTTAGATATTTTTATCACTCACCTGAAAATTTGGCTAATGTTGAGTTGGTTGATATTTAGTTCTCGCTATATAGTTATTTGAGAATATGAACGAAATGCTTATATTGTGGCTAGTGATGGTTTGTAGAATAAAATCGAGGGTTCGATTCCTGCTTTTGCCATAATGCCATAATTCTACCCTATAACCTTAATTATATCTTTAAAAAATAACATTTGTTTTATGGCATATTTTATTTACACCATATTAAAAAAAAAGGAAACACCGCTCTAGGAAACAATTGCTTTAACTTAACCCTATAGATTTTTTCCAATATTACCGCGAAGCTAAAAAGGAAGGTATGTATGTGTGAGACTTGTAAGTATTTATAGATGTTCCTACGTTTAGAAATTCATTGCAAAATTTAATAAAATTAGTTTATAACAGTAGATAGAATGTATGAAGTAATTAACGATACTCCCTTGGCTTACTGCTAATACATAAAATTATTATGATTTTTAAAATATGTATAACACTTTTTTTAACATTTTTAAAGTGTTATTCCACACTTGGGAAAGAAAAATACTTGTTTAGAAAACGTATAAAAATTTGAACGTAGCGGGACTCGAACCCGCGCCTCCTGGAAACCGACCAGGTCGGTCGATCGTAAAATTTTTTATGTTTTCTAAATAAGTATTTTTATGTAGAATATTTATATTTCAATGCCGAATTTAATTCTTTGTTCGAATTTAAAACATCTACTGTATTTTCTGTTTTGTATGGTCACTACATTGTAAGGAATTTACGAAGTTATTCAGTTTATTTCCTTTTGGACTTTCTCTTTAAAAATGGTTTATTTCCAATTTCGTCAAAACATATATTTATATTACGATTCTCTCTAAAAATTGGACTGCCTATTCTATGTTTAATAAAATATAAATATATTTTATTTACGTTTCAGAATTGTTTTTTTTTTTGTAAAACAAGTATATATTGTTGTAGTGTTTAACAGAACTACCTTGTACATCTTAGCAGTGAATAGTCTTTCTAATTGAACTTTTTATGGCATAATTTATGCCATACCATATCTTTCTTTGGAAAAAATGTTTGTTGTATCATTTTTCTATATAAATTTTAACATATACTTCGTGTTCAAATATTCATAATTTTATTATGTTATTTAAATCGAATAGCCTCCATATTGCCTTAAGGTGAAATATAAGACATATAAGTAAATTTGTTTTTTTTCTTTTCTCAAATAATATGAGAGAACGTTGAAACGGTAACTTTTGTATCAAATATGTGAAACTCTTATAAAGTAAACATTATTTGCAAAAAAACAACTGATCGTCGTTTTTTTAAAAGGGAGTTATTTAGACTTAAGTGCAACTTTAAGTATATTTTCTTAATTTGTAAAAAACGCAATATCAATGAACTTTGTATACCTATTATTGTATTGTGAAAACATATTTATTTTAATCGTATTTTATCCAAGAGTTTAGACCAGATAAAAAAATATTCAGAGATTGTTCCAATGAAACAAAACTGCATAAGGCTTTATTTTTTTAATTTTTTAAAACAATTGATATATTACAATAGGCTTTCAAACTCATTGAATTGCGAGGGAATTTCTCATGATTATGTTCTTGAGATTACCCTGTAAAACTAACACACGCTGTAACACTTCCTTTGCGGTCTTTAGTATAAAGTAGTTAAAAATTAAAAAAAAAATCTGTAATTTCTTTTTTTTATGTTTATTGTTATATACATATGTTTATTGTTAAATATAAGTAAAGTTATGCATTTAAAAAGAATAAAATAACTGAAAATAAAATTAAAATATCACAAGTGTTTAAACAAGAATGGATGATGTTATTTTTAACTCATAGATGGAAATTGTAATTTGACAATAAACTAAAACTCACTCAATAATAAAATACAATTTATTTTGTAAATAAAATATTTGATCATATCTACTATATGAAGAATTAGCAAAAATATTATAACTATAACTAACTAATTTTGACTATCACATCAAATAATTTGAGATGGTAGTCTAAATGCTTCATTAGTAAATACTGAGAAATTGCGAATTCCATCTACGCTTAATTTTTTTAAATGTTTTTAAAAAAAATATTAACATGTAAAAATTGTAAATTGTAAGTACATTAAGCCAAATCCATATTTGGCTTAATGTACTTATATGAGTAGTTAGCTATTTTCTAGAATAAATACTTGTAGTGTTTATTGTTCTACTATTTGGATTGTAAAACGCAACTTACTGTTAATGTGTTACTAAGACTACAAATTATATAATAATTATGAAGAAGTTTCTTTGATTGTGTTGAGTTGGCTTATTATTTTGTTGCCATATTAAAAAACGAATTATATGATTGAATTATATAAATTTTATAGTAGAAAATATTAACATAGTATATTTGAGTGTGAAATTCAAAAGATGTAAAATTTAGTATTATATAAGATTATGTACATAAAAAAAAGTAAAAAAAAAAGAAATGAAATGGAAAAAAAAATAAAAAAAAATATAAAAAAAAATAAAAAAGGAAAAAAAACTAAAAAAGAAAAAAAGAACAAAAAATAATATAAAAGAATGAAAAAAAAAAAGAAAAGAAAAAAAAAATATATTAATAAAAAAAAATATAAAAAAGACTAATAAAACAGAATCAAATAGAAAAAAAATACAAAGTTGTTATGATTATATTATAATTTAATAGATAATGTAAAATTACTATTAAGATTTATCGACCTGGTGTACAAAAATAGAACTTAGATAAAAAATAAGTGAAGCTATTTATTCATCAAACAATTATATTTTGAGTCATACAAAATGAAATCGGAACATTGGTTTTCTGATGCCATACATATTTAGCTTCACGGTCACCAGGTCAAGTTTGTTCAATGGAGAAAGCTATGCGCGTTGACTCTTTAATATATTTGAATGAGTGATGTTATTAAGAATTTGTGAGTCTCTCCTTGAAAAAACTTTTTAAATGACATAAACTATGTTATATATAAGATTGTAAGTAGGCTATATGAGACTTTGCTATCATTGCAGTAGATAAGGAAGCATTATTGAAATTGTATGGGCTTAATAAATGTATGACCGTATACATTTTATGTTTTAATAATTTACATTTATTAAATAATTCCATACAAATCTATAAATAGATTTCAATATATGTTTCGTTCATATAGCCTATGGCTTAAGCCAATCCACATTGTATAGGAATATGTAATAATAATATATTTATGATTTTTTTAAGTAAATATATTACTAACGAATTGGCTTGGATTGCTAGGATTAGGGTCAGTAAGACTAAGGTAATAAGACTATTATTTAATTGAAGTATTACATGTTATTATGTGTTTGTTCCTGGTGTGCATATATGTTTATATAGAATAAAAATTAATATTAGTTTTTAGTGTAATCACTAAAAACTAACGTTAAATTAGTTATTAAGATAAATTATTGTTATCTATGTAATAAGAATAAAGAAGCCGCCAAGAAGCTGGAGTGCCATAATAAAAAAAATCGCTACCTGTGCAACAATATGCACTATGCACTAATTGAGTATTACTGGAAGCCATCTATCTTCTCAACCTAAGATTTTATTTACTCAAGGAAGGATATAGTTTAAAATATAAAATAAATAAAAAATCGCCATTGACTTTGGGGATCCCTTAAGATCTATTCTTGAAATCTTCCTCTTCCTCCTTTATATTTGTGGTTTTATTCTTGTACAGTGTGAGATGGCATTGTATTACTCGTAGCATTTCCTCTTCGTAAGGAATTGACACGAATCTTTGTAAACAATGTTCTCTTAAAGTCTGTAAATTTAATGATAATTGTTATGAAACATGTTAATAACAGTTTGTTATAAATGGGGATGTATTGGGAGTAAAGAATTTCAAACCTTATCAATAGATCTTTATCATAGTGGGCTCCTCATGTTAATGGATTCGCGTGGCTCAATTATTAATCATTTTGTATTTTGCACGAAATTTATTATAATAAGAAGAATATTTTATGTTGTAATAAGATTTATCAAACTATTTATTAATAGTTAATCTTGTAAAATTGAGTCCAATGCGTCATATACATTAATCTAGATTAAAAAAAACAAATGTGTTTTTTTTTAATTTTTGTAAATATTATATTGTGAAATTTCAACGCAATATAATATCAGGAACAAACACGAATATTACATAAAATTACAGTGTGTTTAAACATGTGTTAAAATTAAAAAATGACGGTCAGTTTTAGTTTAATTATTAAATAATATATTTAAATATTTCTCATTATATTATTAAATATTTGTATACAATTTAATATCTTCCTATAATTTACAAACTGTCTCGTAGTCGAATAGCGTATTACAATTCCAAAATGATGGTTATTCCAAAAGAGTTGCTTAAAAAAATAAGTGATGTCTAATAGATTGCAAACATCGAGGAGAGAATCACTCTTATAGAAAGATGTGCACATGTTATTTCAGTGATTTAAATTTTTCTTCTACCATATAGGTTTTATCCAATAAAATATAGAGTTGTTGTAAATTTAAAAGAACAAAGAATTACATTATAGTTGGACCTTATAATTATATGATATATACAAATACATTAGTGTGGAATTAAATGTATTAACGTAGAAAAACCTCTGCCTACCCGCATATAAGCCAGGGCGGTCGTTAAATTAATATAAGATGAAACGAAATGATTGCATCGTTTAGGTAAAATCCCGTTATTGTTGTTGCCGTAGAAACTTTGAGAAATCCTCTCTCATTGTTCCCATACGCTCTAAAAGAAACCTACATAGCAAATTTTAGATCTTTTTGCCTAAATTACTTACTATTATTTTGAATCTACAACCGTCGCGTTTACAGTCATTACGCTGTGCTCCACTCCACGCCACGGCCTCAGGTTTCAGTAAGCATATAAATAAATGTATTCTGTATTAATTAATAATTATATCGTATAATGTCGATTTTCGCTCATTATATTATAATAAAATCACATAATTTATACATATTACAGTGTAACCTAACGGAGTACTTCAGCGCGATGGATGCGAAATGCATGGCTGGACTTTGGGCGGCTCTTCTCCACGAACGGAGAGTTGCGATAGTAGCGACGAAACCCTCCCGTCTCTCTGCCTGCGTGCAAGCTGCAAATGCAACCTTATTCCCTATGTCCTGGCAACATATATTCATTCCGATACTTCCTAAGCATTTGGTAGATTACCTTTTAGCTCCTATGCCCTTTCTTATTGGAGTTCCTAGAAGTGTCATGGAGGTGAGATATTTTTGCCTTTTCACGCTTGGGTTGGTTTAAAACGAAGATTAACGCTATTGTATATAACATTGCTATTATTGTCAGGTATTGGTATAGTTGCACAAAAATATAAAATAAAAAATGTATCGAGATTTAATTAAAAATATATTATTTTTAAAATTTTCACAGGCAGTAAGAATGTCGGAAGTAGGCGACGTCGTGGTGTTAGATGCGGACGCCAACGAACTGAGATCCCCTTTCCATGACTTGGAAAGCCTTCCTCAGGACATGGTAGGTAGATTTCATGGTTTATTATGAAAATCGACATTTTTATTATGTGAAAAAAAAAATCTGGTCAATTCCTTTGTTACTAAGTATTAAGGTAAGCTGTACTTTTGATTTTTTTTATTATTGAGGTATGTATATGGGGAACGGAAGGGTCTTAATAGGAGCGGAGTGTCTTAACACTACGTTCACAGGTTTACCTCCGACTGTCCTGCTATGTGTGAGATACAGCGAGGAGCTATAAAATGTACGTACCTTAAAATTTTCTGTTTCAAGTTTGTAGGTATGGAATTCCTTTTTTATTCTTTGGTTACAATTTCTTTGATAATGGTTATATCTATTACTAAATATGTTTTTTGCTGCCTGAAATCTACTGTCATTACAATACGTTTCGTTGTGTTTCGGTGATTTGTGACATCATGACTTTTAAAATGAAGAACTAAGATTTGTGCATTCAAGTAAAAATATTTTTTTTACTTAAATTATTTTAAAATGCGAACTTTGATACTATATTATTATTTTTTACGGTTTCGTCACAATTGTTCTGAGCAACCTTAGATAAGGTAAGTTTCAAGGACAGTGACTAGTCTGAGTAAAAAAATTATAGCTGTTAATAAGAATGCCTCATTTTAATTCCTTAAAAGATATATATTATTTTCTCTATAGATGATAAATAATAGTCAACATTAAATCCTATCTAATAGAGGATTAGTATTTTTTAAGCATATTTTGTCTACTTATATAATTTTACTAGTAAGTAACTTAAATAAATTCCCAAGATTAGTGTTTAGTATTTCACCGACTAACTTTTTGCAATTATAATTGTAATATAAAGACTGAAATAAAAAGGTCAATTTTGAACAAATTTCCACATCTTTGGAAGCTTCAAGAAACTTTGACAGCGGGGATTGTCTTCAAGCAGTCTGCCAATAAAGGTAAGTCCATTTTATTACGTTAAGATTGATGGGGTTACGTTTTAAATTCAATAATATTGCCTTTGCTTATGTAATATCAATAATGTCAATAGCCTAATGCGAAATAATTATAGTTACATTTAAAGTAAGACTTTTCATCTTCAAATGACAGTACTACTGAAAGCGAGGACGTCATAAATATTTAGAAAGTTAATGTATTTTATCGATGTTCAAAATAAATTAAATATAACTATTTCCTTTAAGAGCTTTAAGAATCAAGAATCATAATTGAGTAGAGTCATTATTTAATGTGTATATTCAACTGCGATATTCTAAAAATGTGAAATGTAGAAAACGGCGCCATCTAGCGGTGAGCAGCGAAATAAATACTAGTAGCTTTAAAATTGAGTCTTCATAATCTGAAAAAAAATTGTTATTCACCACTAGATGGACGGTATTAAACTTTGGGATCAAATAAAGTGTATCTATAAGCAAAAACATTTGGTTTTAAAAAATGCTAGGTGAATTTTAATAACAAAATTGATGCTAAAACGTAACCCTGTTATATTTAGTTAACTAAACCATTAAACATCTGTAAATACATCTAAAACTGTGTTGCACCATCTGATAGAAACTATTGTAATTATCTATTATTATATTTAAAAATTGTTATGTTAAAAGAGCATTTACCACTACATACTGCACTAAATATATAATAAAAATACTTTTAAATTAAAAGCCGCTTAACCGAGTTAAGAATATTGAAAATGATGATGCAACATATCTAATTACTGTTGAAAATTTATAAAAAAAACAGTCAGTAAATAGTTGTTTGATAGATGGCGCCAGCTGCATCACATTTACAATCAAAAGAGCTATCTCTTGGTCAGTAAAATAACCAATATTAAAGCATTTTGCGATAGAGGACAGTACAGTGCAGATAGTAGTACTGCAATATGTGTAAAAGTAATATCTTCTTACTAAATAACAAATATATCACTAATGAAGCCAATAGAATAATGAAATTCTAAAACACTGCTTACTATGAAAATAACTTATTTGATGAAATCAAAAACTGAACTCTATTACATTATTTTTTATTAGCAAATTGTAAAATATTATCTTAATATCATTCTCATAAGAATATAAGCAACCTTAAGAGATGGATTTGAAAACAAATACCTAATATGCAGCATTGACGACCGCCAGTCACGTAATTTTCGAAAATTGGGCGGAATGTTGTTTTAATCCTAGGTTCCATATGCAGGACACTTTTTCAAGCAGAAAAAAAATGAGATTTTGGCCTTGCTTACTTATAATTAGTAAAAACTGAAATTGATATTTATTTTTAGACTAATTTCTAAGTTATTTTGTGAGTAAGCAAAATTTATTTTACTAAAGCACTTACTAATATGTGGCAAAGTTATCTAACATATCTAATTAATGACATGTTTAATTTGTAATTTGATGAAAATAATAAAGGAAAATAATTTCTCCCTAACCTCTTCCCATCCTAATCCCCGAACGCCATCTAGCGCTAAGTAGTAGAACTAGTACAAACTAGAACGTTTAAAAGGCGTAAGATATATATTATATAGTATAGTCGCTCATATAATTATATATCATATTGACCAAAAGAGGCCACTAGAGGGCAGCGCTTATTACTATTTGACATTTGATTTAAATACATAATTATTCTAGTATATTATTATCGCTAGATGGCAGCACTATAACATGTTTAGTTTAAAATGTCAAACCTACAATATAAAAAATTACATAAAAATGACATTCTGAATCAGAAGAGCTATCTCTTAGTGAAATAACTAATGTTAAACACGCAACTAATGTTAGATTACAAGACCTAGGTATAGGATGTGCTACGACAAACGTGTACAAGCCAGTGTTGCCAGTTTAAAATAGCAATATTACCTGACGTAAAATTTAGACTTATTTTTTTTTTATAAATTATGAATCGAATTCTGAATATCACGATTAAGAAACAAAGATCACAATTGCGATTTATTTTGACAATTCAAAACACTTTAATTTATGGATAAATTGAATATTAGTAATGCTTTTTAAAATTGAAAGTGTATATTAAATTAAATAGAAGAAAGGAAGGAGAAATACATTTTTATATTTTAGTTTTATATTATTTTTTCTTGTAACTTCGTTTTATGATTATCTTATTACTTTTTTGACTTATAATACCAAAGAGAACCCCTAAATAATTATTGTGCTAACGTATCTTTATTTTCCTTCAAGTTTCACAATGCGCTTTGCCACGTTACCAGAGCGAGGGAATGAAAATATTAAATGTTTCTTTTCCTTAAGTAGGAATCAAACCTACGTCCTGTCGCGTTTGTGCCATCGCCTCTTATTTACTCCTATTTAAAAATATATTTCTTTTAAAACATTTTATTGAACACTATTATTATATAAATTATTACAAAACTCAATAAAAAAATTGAAAATATAAACATGAAATATAAAATTGAAAAGTATTATGTTAAGTAAAAGTATTATTTAATTTTTATACACGGTTACGTGTATAAAAATTAAACATTAAAAAAATATTGTTTCAGGTAGCAGGCTTAAAGAAAGCTTTAAGTGACAAGAACGCTTTAGGTGATGCAGTGTCCAGAGCCTTTCTCAGAGCGCTGGTCTGCTTAATAGGTGGATATAGAGATGCTATTAGGTAAATATATATTTATATTTATACAATTATAACTATCTAGAGCTAATTTTTAAACATTTTTTAACGTGTTATTCCACACTTAGGAAAGAAAAATACTTATTTAGAAAACGTATAAAAATTTGAACGCAGCGGGACTCGAACCCGCGCCTCCTGGTCGGTTTCCAGGAGGCGCGGGTTCGAGTCCCGCTGCGTTCAAATTTTTATACGTTTTCTAAATAAGTATAGAGCTAATTTGTTTTTGACATTTCTAAATCTTAAAAAGATAATCTAAATCTATAACAGGTTCAATGACCATATTGGAATATTATCTTTTAAAAAACAATAATTTTCTTTACGTGTTTTACGATTTGTTATGTAAAAGTCAATGCGAATTCCTATACCTAAAATTTTTAACCAAGTATCGTTAAGCAATAAAGAAATCTATTAGTTATTTACTAAATAAGTAAACCACACATTAATTCTTATGGATAAAGACTAAGATCTAAAATCTAAGAATTTAGATGACAAATTACAGGGATAAATAAACACTCAATCTTCATCATTATTTTGTCGTAACTCAACGCCACGCTTTGGCTTTCTGGACTAGGGAAATCAAGTGGGAACATGTTAAACTACCATACTAGTAGGATACGAGCTATTTAACACCACTGACCAAAATATTTTTTTATCACTCGTCAAATATTTTTTACTAGCGGCCTGCTCGCGGCTTTGCCAGCTTGAATGACACGATTATTCATTTCAGAAATATAGATATTACAAATCTTAATTATTAAATAATTGATTTGGATAAATATATTACTTGTAAAATAACTTATATTAGCTCCTGTACAATTTTTAAATTAGTCACATATTTTAAGAAAATATATAATTGGTATACAGAATATAAATAGAAACCACGTTTTAGGCATTTTTATATAATCTATAAAGTAAACAACATTTTCGATCAAATAGTACACATGATCCGAGAGTGGAATGTTATATATTCGATATATATATTCAACTAAATAAAATATATATATAACTTTTTAATGACAGAACCGGTTTTGATGAAACAACACTTTAGTAGCTAAATTGAGTTACAACAAAGCAATTGGTGAAATTTTCAAGTAAATTGGTTCAGTACTTTCAGAGAAAAATGTGGACATACATATCGACAGACAGACAAAGAATTAAAAAAAATATTTTTGCTTTCTATTTTTTTTTTAAGTGTCCCTCTATCCATTTCAGTCAAAATTACTAAATGTACAGAAAAAATATTTTTACTCTCTTATTATATATAGAGATAGAGATAAATCTTTTTAAACCTCCAAGAAGAAGATTGTAACAATATAAGCACTATTCTCGCTCAGAAAAGAAAATATGTATGAATAGTATTTCCAAAATGTAGACTATTTTGGAAGTACTTTCCTCCTGTGAAGCCTACAAATAAATCTTGGACTTTTAGACATTTTTTTTTGTTATAACACCAATGAGTACTTTCAATTGAAATATGGGCGTTATAGATATCTCTCTTTTCAAAGTTGTTATACACAATAGTCTCTAAGTTATAATTTAAACAAGAAAATGTATAAATACATTTCTGTATAATATCTCCACAAGATCTACAAATTCTAAATGCACAACTAAGGTGCTAATGCCATAGAAGATTATTATCATTTATCCTTTAGAGAAACATTTGAATATTATCTATTACTGGTATGACAATTCTTAAAATAGATTTATAACTACTTCTGTGATTGCAGGAACATTGAAACGTTCTTAACTTTGTTGTCGAATGAATGATGTTATTGTAATCTAATATCGTACACGTTATTAAGAAGGAGAGTTCGTTGTCGTCGTTTATCCTTTGTGCTTTAATTATATCCGTTGAGTTAGTACAATAGATGTCTATCAGAATTGAGATCGGTCTATGTAGCACTTCGTCATCGAATATAGTTAAAGATTACAATTAGAGAAGAGATTATTTCCATTTCTTTGCTCTGGTGTCGAGACAAAGCGCGGCGTTGAGTTCTGCCACTCAACAGGCAGAAAGTGGGGAATGGTGTGTCTTAACACTAGGTTCCTCTGCCTACCCTGCTGTGTGCGGGATACAATGTGAAGCTGATTTATTTACAAATATTTTAAATAGATGTCAATCAAGGCTCAAGTTTCGTATATTTTTTGTATTCTTCGGTGTGGGGGGACCTTATTAAATTTCAGGGTTCAGTTTATATTTAGAATAGATTTAATCAGCTTCACGCTGTATCCCGCACACAGCTGGGTGGGTAGCGTGCTGGGTGGCAATCCAACAACCGTCGCGTTTCTACGGCCTCATGATAAGTTATATTAGCAAATTTATATTATTGAAGGGATCCACTTACTCTATTAGTCCAGAGAGATAAGTGCCTTCATTGATTTACACCGTCCGCCATTGACATACATACATACATATGACCGAGAGTACGTTATATTATTTATAAAAAGTATTATTTGTGCGTTTGTTGTTAAAATATAAAATGACTGTTTTATATGATAGCAATTGTTTCATATTTGAAAAAATTGCACTATAAAATTTGAAGGTATTTGAAATATAATTTTTATTTACTTATTTATTTGTATTTTGATAAATGGCTTGTATGTTAAATTTAGTTAATACGTTTTGAAATATCTGGGTTGTTTTTCGAGAAATTTAGTTTCATTAAATTCCTGAGGCCACTCGTAGCGCAGGGGCACAAAGTGTGACTGTAAAACCGACTGGTTGTTGGCTCAACCCCCACTCGGGAAAATAAAATATTAACTTAAATTTATATTTCCATTTCTTCGCTCCGGTGCCTAGGACAAGCGCGGCGTTGAGTTCTGCCACTCAACACGCAATGCCTCCAGAATTCGACAGAAAGTGGGGAACGGAGTGTCTTAACACTAGGTTCCCTCTGCATTCCCTCTAGTGTGAGAGATACAGCGTGAAGCTGATTTATTTTTTAATTTTTTTTCAAATTCCTATATTCAACATATTCTATAGTTACGTTAATGTAAAATAAGCTCTAAAGTAAAAACAATTTTTTACACGAATATAATATTATCTATTCAAATCTTGAAGTTCAGACCATATAAACCTATCGCCTCCCTCTCAGAAAATAAATTGAAAAAAAAAATCGTTTAAAATGTTATCAAGTAAAACCACAAAACTATACTAGTGTATTATAAGAAACGAATCATAACAAAGTACTTCAAAGTACTCGAGAGTGTTACTATAATGTCTTTATTGGTCACAATCGGTTTGAATTGTCCTAATAACCAATAAACGCGTCTATATACATTCGAGGTGCTAGCGGTACTGTCGAAGGCACAAATCCTATTTATATTCAAGATTTTTGTTTTATTTCTTAATGACAATTAATTGTGATATAAATGGTAATACCAAGCAGCATAAGCAGTAACAAGATTGAAGTGAAAGTGAATCGCGGAGCTAAACGCCGCGCTTCGCCTATTTACTAGAGCGAATTAAATTAAAATATTATATTCCCCCCGAGTGGGATTGAATTCACAATCGTCGCGTTTATAGACGTACGCTTGTAACTCTACGCCACGATGGCCTCAATGGTTATTTATATTTTTATTATAATATTAATATTATAAACTGTGTACATAAGCAAGTTTTATTTTTATTTTTAGATGAATAAAGTTTTATGTTTACTTTGTTTACCTAAAACTATTCTATAAATAAAAAAAACAGTTTACACTGTATCCCGCGCACAGCAGGATAGGTAGTGGGACCCCTTGTGTTAAGTCATTTCGTTCCCTACTTTCCGCAGTATTCACTAGGCATTGCGTGTCGAGTGGCTGACCTCAACGCCGACAGCAGAGCAAATAAATGAAAATATACATTTAAAAAATTTCAGTTTCTCGACTGGGGATCGAACCCACAACCAGTCACGTTTACAGCCACACACTTTTTGCGTCACGACTGACATCAAACTAGTTTAAACTTAAACTTGATAAAGTAATTAAAGTATTATACTTAAATTTAGGCAATTTTTATTACAATATGGTCCCAAAGTGATAGAATATTATTACGATGGAGCCAATTTTAATAACAATGTTGGGTTGTTTATCATTTGCTATTATATATATTATCATGCTAACACCATATTTTAATACACATTTATTGTAAATGTAAAGTAAGACTAATAAAATCAATCATTTTTCGTCTTTAATAATAAATTTATTTTGGCATTTTATGTTAAATGATGTGAAACTTTTGTTAAAAATTACTACACATTGGGATCCCTGGAATTAAATGTATCTTTTGGTTCTGTAAAATCTGATTTATTTGGTAAGTATATTATAATCGGGACAACGACATTAATTAGATATATTACAAAGTTCTGTTTTTTTTTCTATATTGTTTTCTGTCGAAGACAACGAACTTACTTATATATGTACAACTTTAGTCAGCGCAACTCAGTCTGTATCGTCAAAGAAACTCATATATAAATAAAAAAAAGCCTTCATTACTCCTTGCATGCGTAATATTCTATTGTATAATATATATATTTTAATTTTTTATTCTATATATGTTATTTATTCTAGTGTTACATTTAATATTAATACCATATAAATATCTTCTTGTATATATGTATATTATATATATTATGAAAACTATCTTAGTTTGCAAGAATCTCTTCGAGTGAAGGCCTCCTCCAAATAGACCATGGCTGTCTGTCCTGGGCGTCTTGGATCCAGTTTTAGCCAGCTGCTCTAATTATATCGTTTTGCCACTTCGCGTGAGGTCTTCCTGTACGTCTCTTACCTCTTGGATCTCTCCACGTGGTTATTCTTTTAGTCCATCTATCGTCATGTACTCGTGCTACATGCCAAAGAAACTGATAAACTTACTTAATTGCTCTCAGACCCTTGCAGTTGATCCTTTTAAATATCTGTCACCGCAGCTCGATAAGAATGTCTTAACTAAGTTTTATGACAATATAATCAGAAATTTATGGAAAATAATTTGTATAACTTATTGCTTAATAACCTAGGAGTAAAGCTTATAAGTGTAGTATGGTATGGTTCTTTGATTACGGCGTTCCGAGCGTGCCAGTAGAGCACATATCATTTCGAAAATGTCACGTTGTGTGGAGAAAACACGAAGGAGGTTGTACGGTAAAAAAGAGAAAATGTTACTCAGTAGGAGAGTGCACGTTAAAAAATATAGCCAGTTAAAAATTGCCTTTACCTATAAAAAAAATAATAATATATACATTATTTACATAGCACAGTGGGTTAGTAGTAAGAAATATAATACAAAGGTTTTAGGTCTTACAATTTAATTTTGTTATATCTAATATATTTACATAAAAAATTACATAAAGGACTAAATACAAACATTAACAAACATTGAACATAAAGGAGGCGGGGAATTTTATGAAGAAGAACATCGTATAAGGGACGAATCAGCTTAGCCTTAGGGCAAGTGAACATTATGTAAGGAAGGGAATCGTCGTCCAGGCCACATTCACACAGTGAGTGGTCCATGACTCTGATCTTAGCTAAGTACACAGGTGTACATGCATGTCCAATCCTCAGTTTAGTAAATCTTTGAGAAAAAAACCAAGGTCGCCTGGGAATATTAGGTTGAATAGCAGCATAAAACTTACCTTTCTGGGATTTTGACTTTTCCCAGAACTCAGACCATGACACATCCAAATGAGTTGATGCAAGAGACAACAGATCCTGGGCCGAAATAAAAAAAGGGATGACGAAGGGAGGTAAATTTCAAGAAACTATTGAGCAAATAGTGTAGGGGCCCGCTCCGAGGGATGATGTCCGCTAAATCAGATAACTTAGACCTTAGGGTGGGAAGACAGCTGTAGATTTTACCAACAAACCTGTCAGATAGGAATTGGTGACGGATAGGAAAAGGTTTATCTAGAAACTCCACCAGCGGTGCGTTAGTGGAGGAAGACTTCATTGCACCTATAATAATTCGTATTCATTTGTATTGGATTCTATTGAGTTTTTCAGTAGGAACTGTATTAAAAGGGTCTAAAACAAATAATCCATAGTCAATGTGACTACAGATTACGGCATTGTACAGTAGTTTTAGAGTATAAGACCACCACACACCAGACACAGCTCTTAAAGCATTAATGCCTTTTTCACATTTTTTACTGATATGTTCAGCATGTGTCATTCCGTTCAGTCTTTTATCAAGAATCATGCCTGAGAATTTAACGTGTTCTGTTAATTGTGGATAGTATCATTACCGTAAATGATTTTAAAATCGGGAGTTACTCTCTTTTTGAAAAAAAAACTACTGCCAGGCACTTTGCTATTGATTTGAACCAAGCCATGGTTAGAGAGCCACTGGTCTAGATAGCATAAAGCAGTATTTAAGCGATAAATGATGTCCTTCACAGATTTTGAGTTGTAATAAAGGACGATGTCGTCATCTACTGAAGGATATTACAAAAACTATTGTTAAGTTTTAATCTTATTAAACATTTTAAAGTTTTAATCTTATTTCATAGTAGCGGGCGCGTGCAGCTTCGCCTGCTTATTTGCACCCTTAGGGGTGATTCCTAAGAAAACCACGAAACACATGTTCAATGAAATATTTTAAAGAGTCTGAATTTCAAATTTTATAAAAATCGGTGCTGTTTTAAGAAAAAAACACACAAACTTTTAACCCCTATTTCATCCCTTTAGGGTTAACATTTTTCAAAATCCCGTCTTTGTGGATGTCCACATTATAAAAATAAACATCTGTCCAAATTTGACGTTTCTACGCACAGTGTGACCGCTGTGCGTGCGTGCGTCTTACCTCAGTCAGTCAGTCAGTCCTTTTATATATATAGATTTCTCGTATTCCCAAAATTCATTTAATTTTTGTGAAATATATTGTTTTAACAGATTTTTGGTTTTGAGAACAATAGGTATGTGACCAACCTATATTTTTTTATTAAAATGGAAAAAAATGGGTTAATTATTCCATTTCTTTAATTGTTTAATAATAAGGACTTGGTTATATCTCTTGCTTATTGAGAGAAATTTTATTTTACTTAAGAATATGCTTATTTCCAAACACTATATATTTATATACACTAAAAAGTTAGACACTCCTACTCCCACTTTTGAATTCTGGAGGCATGGGTGCTCGACACAAGGAGGGAGACATGAAAATATAGATCTAAATAAATATTTAATTTCCTTGAGTGGGGATCGAACCCACAACCAGTTTTACAGTCACTCTTTGTGTCCCTGCGCCACAACTGGCTTCTATATTGGTAATAATGTGATTATTATTTTAATTATCATCATAATAATGTGATGATTATCTTAATTAATAAGTTCTGTATATATTCTATTCACATATTGACTCTTTAATAATTTTACCTCTTTGCAGAATCTTAATAGCAAAACTAGTCATTGCAAACATTTAAGAATTTTTGGGATCTTAACATGTTCACTTACCTCATACCCTATATCTCAGTAACTAAAAACATTTGAAGAAACGTTTTTTTTCCTATTAAATTAATAGGCTTCTTTATTAACTTATAATATATAATATATTGAAAATAAATTCGTTTGCACTATTATCCTTGACACTGCGAGTTTGTACATACATGTACAGATTAGAGCACGTACATTAGATACGTTTGTTATGCAAATAAATAGTAGGGGCAAATGCATTTATTTAACCCCTTGCGGTGCACGAATTGTGCCAATAGATACGGACCTCTCGTCCTCACTGGATGTCCCGCATACTCTCGTATGTTTAAATATTTAAAAAAAAAATAATCTACTATATTTAATTTTTTTTCTGATATATATATTTTTATACTTTATTTGGTTTATATTCTGTTTAAGGATTGAAAAAGGACAGCTTATCACCTTCAACCCAGAAGCATTCGTGAGAACCAGGAAAAATATGCAGCCATTCTTGAGAAAAATTCTCCAGTCGCAAATATTTCAGCAGGTAATATTTTTTTAAATTATGCTATTTTACACTTTGTAATTTAATTTATGATTTGTTGTATATGCATATTTTTTTTTTTTTATATTATGGAAATGTCTATAATTTTCATAATGTTCGAAAATATCTACACTCCGTTTGCTTTAAGCGTAACTATAAATTTTATAAATGTTAATATTTCGACTATCTTAATGATATGAAATATAAAATCTTTAAAAAATTACGAATACCTTTGCTTTTGTGAAAGATAAATCTGGCTTCTTAACTTTTTAAGACTAGCCCATGTAAAATGTGGAAAAGCGAATCTATCTTAACAATAGACAGTTTCAGCTTATTTTCGGATATTTAATTTATTTATTTGACGCCATCTCGGTGCAATTTAAACGTAACACGCAAAAGACGCGTGTTGGGTGTGGTTTCGATTCCCCCTCGAAGAAGTGATTACATTTTTTTAAACTGTTTTCTCCACATAACATAGCATATCAGGCATATAGCATAATATCAGGAACCTGGGAACCTAATGTTAAGTCACTCTTTCCGTTGAACTAATGCATTGCATGTTGAGTTACCTCAGAAAAGGTGAAAAACAGATTGTCCTTGAACTCTTAATACTAGGTACTCTATCTTCTTGACTATATGAGGGAGATGCGTGAATGTAAATAACATATAAGATATAGGTATGCTCTGCAAAGTACTGTGCAACTTTTGAAATAGAGAAATGTTTTGCGAATTTTGATTGCGACTTTGACATTGCGAAAAAGCTAAAAATATATCTTATTATTTGTCATGTTTTTTTTGCGTCTTATTTTATAATTTACCTCATTAACAAAAATCTGCGAAAACCGCTTAATATTTGAATATGTTTCATCTCTAACAATGTCTATCGAGTAAAACATTCATTCCCCAGTCAATCAATACAAAATCCCCTTGGGATTCTGTATTTTTATTATTTTTATTTGACCGATGACAAGAATATGTCTACTATCCCACTAAATGTGGAAGGTTTGTTAAAATGAGAAATGTACAGAGCTCTAGCAAACACCAAGTTAAGCAATTTGATAGGATAAACTATATAACTACGACTATATAAACATATAATTTTATTTTTAAAATTAGCATGTTATTGCTCATATGATTGTATTTCGTTGTCTAAAGCTCACTTTGGTTCACAATATGTGTCGTTCTCTGCACATATAATTTTTTCCCTTATAATGGCCTAAGATCCCATTGCATAAATCTGTAGGGATCAGTAATTCTAATGAAACTTATAGTTACGAGTGATACATGATAGTAGAATAGATTACACTAGGGTTGCCTAAAATAATCCTGCCGCAATCACCTTTAGTTAATATTTTTCGTAACTCGTTTTTGGAGAAAATTGCACTCATATGTTTTTTATGTGAATCGCACATCATTTGAAAGAAAATCACGTCAGGAATTGAAAAAACAATGGTTGCCAGCTCTCAGTCTGCCGCAAGTCCAGGGTTGCAGGTTGTTGGTGTAAAGAGGTCACTTAAGTCAATATTTGCACTCATCTTAAAATTAATGTTTATTCTAGTTGTTCACCTGTTAATTGAGGATTTTAATCATATTAAGTACATACAAAAAACAATTTAAAAATGAAATCATCTTTATTTTTCATTTGAAATAGTGAATCCATGATATTAAGTATTTATTAAATCTGTTTTCTAAATACTTATAAAATTTTTTAAATGAAACTATTTTATACGGGATTAATCGCGTATATTTTGTATTTTTATACATTTTTGGAAACACGACGTTTCGAACACTTTGCAGCAGTCCGTGGTAAGGGGTAGACTGAGGTGGCATTCGTCTGTCAATTGACATAATTTTTATATCTAACTACCGCCAACGATATCTTAATTTCCTCGCGTACTGCTCTGGATTCTTGCAGAATGAGCTAACTGTATCTTGTCCTCTAGTATGGTGGGTGTGAGACTTCAAAGATTTTATGAGTGGGTCCCAGGTGTAAGAGAGCTTCCAGCCGTCCTTTCTATTGAAATTAGGATGTTCTTGTATTTCAATTGCCTCGCGGATCATTCTAGGAATATATCTGTTTTGCTTAGCGAGGATGAGGGGTTTATCAAACCTTATGTAATGGTTTATCCACAGTGTGCTCATATACAGCTGACTTTGATACATACCCATTTTTAATATCGGAGATGTGTTCCTTCACCCTAACACCGATGCTTCTCATAGTTTGACCAATGTATGATAAGCAATTATTGCAGATATTTTGTTTATTAATTAAGAAAATATGGAAAATTACCTTTTTTATAAACTCTCAATCTCTGTCTTCGTCCTCAGAGAAAAAAATATAATATTAAACATTAAATTTAATTATATCTACTTATTTAAAATTAATTATTATTTACGTTTTGCATTAGAAAATATGTAAAATAAAAATCAAATCAGATTCACGCACACAGCAGGGTAGGCAGAGGGAGGGAGCCTAGTGTTAGACACTCCGTTCCCCACTTTCTGCCGAATTCTGGAAGCATTGCGTGTTGAGTGGCAGAACTCAGCGCCGCGCATGTCCTCGACACCAGAGCGAAGAAATGGAAAAATAAATTTAAGTAAATATTTCATCTCCCCGAGTGGAGACCGAACCCACAACCAGACGGTTTTACAGTCACACTTTGTGCCCCTGTGCCACGACTTATTTTACTGTATGTATGTATATTGTTTATAGTTATGAATTGTATTATATTAGAAATATCTATATATCAGTATATTGTTTTGTTTATTTTAACTACGTCCACCACCAACTTTTTAATATTATGACAGTTTCTTTTCGCCCTAAAGGTTGTCTGGAAGAGATGGCTACTTAGCCATAAGGCCACCTTTTTGTACATTTCTTTCCTGGGCTGTTTTTTTTGTGTATCTTTATATAAGTACAAAATAAAGATATATATAAAAATTAGCAGCTCGCCGACGGCTTCGTCCGCTTAAACTACGTGATAATTGATTCAATAAGCAGAATTGATTGACAACTAAAATTACTTCTAATATGATTTTCTATTACTTTAATCTGTAATATTCTAATATGATTTTTTACGACATCATCGTAATTTCTATAAGATTTTTTGATTGTTTCGAACTATAAAATACGACCAATGTTGATATTTGATTTATAAAATATACATAAAGCTAATTATTTATTACACGTATATATTTTTGTATCATTACGTTCATTTTACCTATGTCATGATGTTTAAAGGTCTGTTAAATGTGCTGATGTCAGTTAATAATTTAATATACTGCTTCAGAAACAGCTTTTTATTGATTTGGATAATGATTCATCATATTCTTTGTAAAATAACTGTAATGATTGTACATTAATTGCTATACAGTTTTTAAATTAGTTACATATATTATTAGCTAAATATACAATTGGTAAATATGTAGTTATTACCGTGTATGCGTGGGAAGGATGTTTTTAGGCATTTTAAATAAAAAATCTTTATAATTTATTTCAAACGAACGAACGAACCATGAAAATCTTCATATTTACTTGATATATCTTTCAAGATCAAATCGTTCTTTTTTTGTATCGTTGAATTAATTACGACTTAAACTTAACTGCTACGATTTATGAAGGTAATCTCCACTAAGAACTCAATATATATATAGTATAAAATAATGTTATTATAGATTGCTTCAAAAATATATATTTTTATAAACAATCATAACTAAGACGATGATATTTTCAAGTTTTTGTAAAAGAATTGTCTTCAGCTGTGGATTTATTTTTACTAAAACCAAATTATTGTTTTGAAATTAAATAAAAATGCTCCAAGTAATGCTTGAGTCTCTTATTGACGAAGTTCTCCAATACTTTGGAAAGACCACTTTGTACTGCAATTGGACGATAATTATTTACATGGTTCCCATTTCCCCCCTTGATGATTGGATGAATAATAGCCTTTTTAAATAAAGATGGAAAGATCGAAGCCTGAAAGCATCTATTGAATATCTGGTGTTTTAGTAAAGTTCATGAAATCCCGTCCCACCCAGTAAAAGCATTGGATCTAAGCGAGTGTATAGTTTTTAGGATTTCATCATTATCAGTTTCTTCAAGAACGAAGGAGGATAAGGTAGTATTAGTTTGTGAAAAGGTTCTTATCAATTGTTGTGATAAGTGCATTTTACTTCTATCTGCAAGTTCCTTCGTGATATAAACAAAAAAACTATTGACGTAATAACAAGAGTAAATAGGAGAGTGAGATTGTCGTAATAACGAGAGTAAATAGGAGAGTGAGATTGTTGAATAAGTTGAGTGTCTAGTTTTGCTGGTGTAAGTTATGGTTTCTATAGCGTTCCATATTGCCTTGGTATTATTACAAGATTTTTTATAAGATAAGTGTCATATTGTCTTTTATTTAGCCTTTTTCAACATCTTTGTGCAAAAATTTCTTTAACGTTTATAAGTTATCTTAAGAATTTCATTGTTAAGACACATTTTTCCTTTTTTTTGTAACGCGTCTCTATTTCGGATACACCTAAGTAAGAATGTTGTTTTGAATCCAAGGCTTGAGAATCCTCTTTCTTGCAGTCCGTTTGATTTTGGTGGTGTTTTCCTCTATGACTTCGGATAATAATATTACAAGCTTATCTGTCGCAGTATTTGGATCTTCAATAGATAAAATATTTGCAAAGTCTAAGTTTTTAAAAGTTGTGTCTAGACTTTCATAATTTATTTTAGACACTACAGGGACATCCAAGGCTCGCGCTTTTTTTATTTTGACACATGCTAGGGAAGAGTAATGGTCCGTGATTTGGTTCAAAAATTAATGTAGTGACGTGACATTTTGTGCGAACGAAAGTGTGATCAAGACAGTTATTTCCTCGAGTTAGTAAGGTGTGGGTAGGAAGAAAGCCATGGAATGCAAGGCAATTTAAATAATTTTGAGAACGAAGATTTAAGGGTGACTTGATATTTATATTAAAGTCTCCAGTTAAATAAAACAACCGACTCAAATTTTCGTAGCGTTGGAAGTATGCCATTAAATGCGTCTAAAAATTTGTCAATGTTTTCAGTAGACGGTGAGCGGTAAATGCAAAGGATAGCTATGTCATATTTGGGCTTAATTAATAATATTGGGACGTCCTCCAGCTAGATGGGGTGACGATATTCGCAAAGTGGCTGGCATCTGCTGGATGTGAAGTTCTTAAGATACAGCTCAGTGCTCGTGCTATTTGAGAGGTCTATGTCCAGCAGTACTAGGACAGGCTGATGATGATGAATAATCTTGAAGCAGATGCGTTCAAGTCTAGTTCTTCTACGATTGGGTTTAGGAAAGTCTTTACGTACACTACGACACCATCACTTTGATTTACATGCTTAGTAATTTTATAAGAAATTTAACCGTTTATTTGATAATTTATTGAGCAGTATAGCCATCATACTGTAAGTACTTCCACAAGTAGTTCCAACTCAAAAGCAAAACGGCTTAGGAACACTTCCAAGTCAAGGAAGTGGCAGTTTATGGATCTTATGTTTTGACAATATTTTTTTTATATAGTGGGTAGTGTTACGTAAAATTTTACTAGACTCCAGAACGGAGTGCATATGTGAGTATCAGAGATTGACGATTCGTCGACGTTGTTTAATAACGTTATAATATCATCCGTCATAGTATTAGTTTAGTGCTTGTGTTTTTCATTGTCACAGAAATTGACCGGATTGTAGGTACTCCAAAACATTACTAAGGCTCTATAATATTTTAGTTTTAATTCCCCGTTTATCATATCATTGAATATTTTGCCACTTGGCGACAATTTTACGTTTGCAATCATTAATAAGTTTCAGTATATGTAGAATTGTGTTAGAATGTGTGGTTGCAAAAATAATAAAAAATGTTAAGTATACAATCAAAAACAGATTAATAATATTATCGAAAGCAATTATAAGAAAGCGAAAGAGGACTACTATAAAGCAGTCATATAGTCATGTTATTGTAGGCATGACTAATTGATATAGTTGTTGGTCGTTCTTAACAAGAATATGTGGAGTATCCTTTCCCTTTCTCAGCAATACCCTGCCGTTGGATGTCCAGAAATGAGTATATTGATTAGCCTTTGCAAAATTTCTTGTGACGTAAAAAAGTTTCTTGGCTTGAAATGTTAATTGCTCCGCAATATAAACGGGAGAGACAGCACCTTCGACACCAAGATGACTCGAATTGAAGTTGTTATCAGGGTTCCGCTTGTTGAACTATTTAGCACTCGCCAGTAAATCATACTTTGTGAATGTGTTTGAAAATTCGATAGTAATATTTGATACTCGGCTATCCAGTTTTGACGGTTGTCTTGCTACGTCCCTAATATCCTGTTCCTGCAATTCAAGTTAATTGTTTTATAAGACAATAAAGATCCTTTTTAGTTTCTTGGGGTCTTTTTGGGACATTTCGTATCTCGACACAAGTTTTGACGTAAGACCTACATTACATACTAATGGAAGATGATTTATTATTCTCGGTACGAGTTAGGCCGACGTGCGTTCGCCGTAAGCGTTGTTGGCTCGTATTGTCCGTAACTGCTTTCTAGAGACAGTTTGCGTATGTAAAAAAAGTTTTTTTTTAATAAATTGAATTTTAATTGGCTATGTACAGGTAGGATTTTTAAAAATGTAAACAGCTCAGATTCATTGTTATGATATTTGCGTAGTATATTGTTAGAAACTAAATTCTTTATTATTTTACCTTGTAAATTATATATTTTGCCAAGGTAAGTTCGGCCATAAGACTCCAGTCCATATTGTATATATGAGTGGGCTAGGGAGTAATACAACAACAGCTTGACCTTGAATGGGATACGATTTTTTATAATTTTAATCACCGCTAAGAATTGCCTGAGTTTATTACAAACATGGTCAATTTGGTGAGTCCAATTGATTATTGTCAAAAATAAGTCCAAGATAAGTATGTTTGTTATCAATTTCAATATATGGACAACTGCATGATCTATTTGTAGCTGCATGCAGGTAGTTATGATTATGGGTGATTATAGGTTTTAAGGGTAACTGCGTAGTATAAGGTGACTTAATTATTACTAGCTTACTTTTATTGGAATTTAGGACTAGACCCGCATCATGGCACCACATTATAAGGCAGTTAAAATCCGTTTGTAGCAATTGTGTGGCTTTATCTGGATCATTGCTAGCAGCTAGCAGACACGTATCATCTGCAAACTGATAGCATGAACAATATTTGATATAATTGCTCATCTCATTGACAAAAGATAAGAAATGCAATGGGCCCAAAACTGACCCTTGAGCTGTACCTTCTGTCACTGGTACTGGTTTACTAAATGAATCGCTTATTTTAACAGTATAATAGCGATTGTTGAGGTAATTTTCACACCAAGTGAGTAAGGGACCACGAATACCACAATTATCGAGCTTTTCGACTAGGTGTTCATGTTGCAAAGTGTCAAATGCGCGTGAAAAGTTGATAAAAAGCGGAAGTACATGTCTTTTGTGATTTAAATGTTGGTTTATTTCGTCAGTAAATTTAGCTAATAGGTCTATTGTGCGTTTACCGGGTTGAAATCCAAACTGATATTTTGTAATCATGTCATTATTATGGTAAAACTGTTGAATTTGTCTACGGATATATTTTTCTACAATTTTATCAACAGATGAAAGAAGTGTAATAGGACGGTAATTAGCGCATTCATTATGTTTTCCGTTTTTATAAACAGGTCTAACACAGCCTATTTTCAGTCTCTCTGGGTACAAGCCAGTTTTTACTTCTTTATTAGTGATTGTGAGACTTCTTTATTAATGATTTTCATTATAGGAACTTCAATACCATTATGTCCTGGTGCTTTGTGTGAATTAAGGCCGCTGATCATTTATGTATTTTGTCAGAGGTAGTATTTTTAAATAATATACTGGCATTTAATGGTTTACAGTAGGAATTTCCATTAACAAATTTTAGACTGCAGCTAGGAATTATTTTCTTAACTTCTCTATCAAATCCAGAAGCAAAGTTATCAGCAATCTGCTTAAATGTAAGATTTTGCGCTTCAAGAGCTTTTGTTATTGATTCATCAATAGATAACGTCACTCGCCCTTACATTTGGTTAAGTACCTGATAAACTTTTTTAATATTATTAATGTTATTGTTTATAATATTATAGTAATAAATATTTTTTTTCTTTATCATTATCTTACGCAATTTATTCCGTAGTTTATTGTAGTCTAACTTTATTTTCAGATCGTAGCATATTTTCAATTTATTAAATAATAAATCACGTTTCTTACATAAATGGTTAACATTATCACCAATCCAAGGAACGTTATATTGCTTATTAGGTCTACTTTTAAAAGACTTGGTATATACCAATGGTTGCGGATTTAATTGCATTTTGGAAAGCATTGTAAATAAAACAATATCTTCGTTTGGTAATGTCATGTTATTGGTATTGTTCCAATTGACTTTAGCTAATTCTTTCCGCATAGTATTGTAATTAATAAATTTATTTTTGTCAACTTCCTGTACATGCGCAGATGTCGCATCGTTAATACAAGTTAATATAATGCCTCGATGATCGGCCAATGCAGTATCTAATACCGCCGTGTACGGACGTAGTGTGGGAAATTGTAAAAAAAATTTGATCAATACAGATTTAATGACAACATTTAGTTTATTTTCAGTTCTTGTATATTCTGATATTCTACACGACAATCTGCACTCGCTAGGGGTATCCAAATTCGAATCCCTATGTAATGTGACTGTTTTGACGTCAATATTAGTATCGCCAATTAAAATATAGTTTTGTTTTGAGTAAAAGTTCGAAACGCACGTACTAAACTTAACTAAGCTCCTTTTTATTAAGGAGCTTAGTTAAGATTTTATTAGTGGAAGGTGGTCTGTATACTGCACACAAAGTTACGTCTTAGCATGAATTTAATTTTAATGTACCAATTAAATTTTCAAACATTATAGATTTATAAGGTATAATAGTAAATTTAAAATGATTTTTTACATACATTATGATTCCACCACCCCGTTTGTCATTTCGTACTTTCGTGTGCATGTTGTAGCCTGGAATATTATATAATTTAGAAATATTACTATCTGATAAACCAACCTCAGTCAATACAATTACGTCGATAGGATATAAACAATTCTGAATAGTTTGTTCTTATGTATCAACATTTTTAATTATTGATAAAAATAAAGTTAATATTGAAATAAAGTTATTTGATTTTTGGAGGGTATTTTTTAAAAAAAATCATGTACATTGATACAATTTAAAATTTCATCATTTTGTGTATACATAATAATTTAGAATTAATAGGTTTAAATTATATTTAGTTCATAAAAATAATAATTAACTTAAGACTGAGAACTTTGAGTTTGGTTTACTAGGAATACTATATCTTGTTCTGAACACATATCTTACCGTCTTTACACCAAATAAATTGAAAGTTCTTATTCAGCTTCACCTTGGCGTTATAAAGAAGTGTCTTGACATGCTTGGTAAGCTTCTCTAATGAAGACTCGTTTATCTGAGACTTTGCCGAATTTGGCAAAACAAGTCCAACTGTAAGACAGTGGTTTTTCACAAATTCAATCCATTTGGCACGTGCTTGTTTAGAAGTCATCTCTATGAGGATGAATCCAGGTCGTTCTTTTGCTCCAGGAAGGCGCTGTGATGATAGAATTGAGTTAGTGTTCATGTTTATTGTTGAGGCTATAGTTGACTACTTGGTTAACACTTTTAGGTGGCATTGCCCGCCAATTACACTGCGTTTGAGAGTGATTTTGGTTCAATACATCTTGCTCAAGGACTGTTATCCGCAATTGCAGGTTCTTGTTCGTATTTTGCAATTAACCGTTTTTGCTTTCTAGATCATTAATTTAGTGATTTTGTTTTCTAACAGTTTCTTCAATAGCGCTTAGCTGATCACTGACAAATCGAAGTGAGCCTCTAGCTGGCTAATCTCCTCCCGAAAAGTTTTCTTTAGCTCACGACTAATGTCTTGCACAAGCTGTTTGGTGTTAAAAGAGTTTACCACTGCATCTTCTTATTCAGAATCGTTTTCTTCGTCATCATCTTCAGGAATTGTAAATGAGGATCTACGAGATAATTTTTTTAGACATTCGTCACAGCTCCACTCAATTCCAGGAGAGTTTTTAAGAGTGTTAATTTGTTTGTTTGTTAATCCGGTGCAAGCTGAATCTGCATGGACAATTTTGCTGCATCTGCCGCATTCTGTGCCCGGAGCTTTCTTGATTATATTTTTTTTTACATTTAAAACATTTTTTTAAAACCATTGTTAATTTTGTATGTATTTAAATTACAATAATATTATTGTAACTGATATCCCAAACTCCTTTAAAAATATTACTATTTAATAAATAATGCCTTGGCTCGTGATGTGTCTTGTAGTTAGAATCGTTTATAGTTGTGAACGTGTAGAACCCAAAATCTTCTAGAGATTCAGAGGTAACAGTATTAAGAATTTTATATTATGACATTAGAAGGTATCGCTTTAATAAGATATTTGCCATCAGAAGTTGTTCTTGTGTCAGTTATTTGGATAACTAGAAACTCGACAATATTTATTTATTTATTTATTTATTTAAACTTTATTTTAACAATACAACCGCTATACAGACAAAAACGAAAAAGTAAAATGACAAAGAAAAAAAAAAAAGTAAAATAATAATAATAATACAACAAGATTAAGCATGCAAATAATCTTACTATTATACTTTATACTATACATTGACAAAGCAAAAATTAAAACAAAGTGTACAGCAGTGTGACGTTAAAAAAGGTAGGCCACTCAGCATAGATGTTGGTATATGAGTAACAATATACCAACGCTGATTTTCAGTGACCGCCTAGAAAAAGACGCGCCTGCGAACGAAACTGTTTAACAAACACAATACAAGAAACTATTCTGTCCTTTACGTTTTTCACTTTTTTTTCAAGTTATGAATATATAATATGAATAAAATATAATATAAATAAAGATATTATCAACATATACATTCTTATAATACCGTATTAGGCTTTCATCATAGATCAATAGAAAAAATATATATATATATATATATATATATATATATATATATATATATATATATATATATATATAATAAACATTATTCCTTTTACAAATACATGGCTTTTTGTATAATCAATAGGTTATTTCTTAATTTTAATTTAAAATTGGTAATGGACTTCAATCCGCGCAACGGCGGAGGAAGATCATTCCAACATTTAGAAGCCATATATTTGTAACTTCCTCGGAAAGCTGCTGAGTGGTGCACTGGCACCAGCATCAAGTGTGATGAAGCTCTAGTATCATAGCTGATATACTCATGTGACCAGCCCAAATTGTTGTATAGATATTTAGGAGTACGATAGTTCACAACACCAAACAGCAAGGTAGCAAAGTGTAGCTGTCTGCGAAAATCCATTTTCAACATACTGGCATTATTAAGATACGGTGTTACATGTGTACGCGGAGGTATATTAAAACAATAACGAGCACAGGCGTTTTGTAGTCTTTGTATGAGGTTCTTGGTTCTAGCTAAAAGCCTAGGCCCTATCACAACATCGGCGTAATTTAATTTGGACAGTACTAAAGATTCACACAGGTGTACTCGTAAATCAGAACTTAGAAATGGTCTAATGCGATATAGAACCTTTAATCTATAAAAACAATTGCGAACCGTATTGACAACATGTTGTTCGAATCGAAGGTTTTCATCAATTAGCACACCCAGATTCCGAGCTTCGGTTACACGTTCAATTATTTCGTTTTGGATTTTTACTTGAGGCGATCTGCATGAGATTTTTTTTATTTGATTGTAGGAACCGAAAATTAAAAACTTTGTTTTATTCGGATTTAACGCAAGACAATTAGCCTCCGACCACAGGGCTATATTTTTCAAATCATTATTTAATCGATCAACAGCGCTATGCGTTTCACTAGGTTTGAAAGAAATATATAATTGTATGTCATCAGCATATATGTGAAAACTACATGATTTAATATGTGTAACAATATCTGCGCAATATAAAACAAACAGCAGAGGACCAAGTATCGAACCTTGAGGTACCCCACGCCCCACAGAACTGTATTCCGAAGCAGTCACAGAACCATCTTCTTTTTTAATTTCAACTGCTTGAGTTCTAAAGCTTAGGTAACTAGAAAACCATTTGATAGCCGCATGACTAAAACCGTAGTAGTGTAATTTAGAAAGCAAGAGTGGGATATTTATAGTATCAAACGCTCTTGAAAAATCCAACAATACCAATATTGTACCCTCCCCATTGTCCTGAGAACTCAAGATGTCATCCACCACATCCAATAATGCGGTAGCAGTTCCGTGCCGTTTACGAAAGCCCGATTGCTTGTCTGGCAAAATATTATTTAAATTAAGATATTCCGTGACTTGATTATAGATTGTTTTTTCTAAAATTTTTGAAAAACAAGGCAAAATACTAACTGGCCTAAGGTCCTTAGGCTCCAAGGGACTATTTACTTTCGGAATAGGTCGAATTATGGCTTTCTGCCATTCTATTGGAAATGTACAGGAGATTATAGAATTATTGATTATATCGGTGATAATCTGAGGTATATAAAGGAAAATCATTTGCAACATTTCAAGGGAAATTCCATCAGAACCCATCGCATTGGATTTAATCCCACCTATTATTTTACGTACGGTCGTTGTATCAACAGGACTTAGATTGAACTCAGAAGCAGTATAGGTATGAGCATAGAAATATGTTATATTAGTCAAAGATGCATGCTGCTTACCAGGTACTCTAAGAAAATGTTGATTTAGTTTTTCAGGGTCACTTAGATGATCAGGCAAACATTGGTTTCTATTGGGTTTAAAAGTAAGATAGTTTTCTAATTTTTTCCATAAATAAGGAGAATTAACATTGTTGCTGTATATAAAGATGGTAAAATACCCACTCTTTTCACTAAAGATAGCTCTTTCCACCACACTTTTCATATCCTTGTAAAACTCTATTTGGGTACTAGCATTTGTTTTCTTTGCTTTGGCATGGGCTTCATTCCGTTTTCTTATCATAAGCTTAATATTATAGGTTATCCAGGGGTAATTTCTATCTTTAAAGTAACGTAACTTAATTGGAGCCAAAAAATTAAATATTTCCAGAACATTATGATTAAAAGCACTTAATACATCATTGACGCTTTCTTTATCCATTATATCTTTCCAAGGCAACGCAGTTATCATTGATTTTAACATATCCCTATCTACATCACAAATCTGTCTAAAGTAACCTTTTTTCATTATCTGTTTTTCCTTAGCAACTTTAATTTCACACGATATAAAAGCATGATGACTTAGAGTGCATACATAATCGACCCAAATTCCATCAACTTCACAGTTTGAGCAAATAAGATCAATAAGACTCTCACTATTATTTGTGAAATGCGTAGGCCTATCTACAAATTGCCGCATATTAGCGACGAATAAAAATTCGTTGAGAATACCAATATGGGAGTTATCTACATCTAGAAGATTAATGTTAAAGTCACCTAACAAGACAATATGGTCATAGTAACTGAAGGTGCTAAATGTTTCCATTAGAGCATCAACAAAAATTCGGGTGTTTAACCACGGCGGCTTATATGCAGTACCTACTATTATAATTTTGCCATTTGTCTTAAATCTTAACCACATTTGCTCCACTGCTAAAGTTTCAGGGTGTGACAGTGTTTGTACGGAAAAGCCACGTCTAACATAGAAACCTACACCACCCCCTCGCTCACGAAGACCAGACGGACGGGGTTTATGATGTAGAAAGTAGCCTGATACAACAGGCGCGCGTCCTTCCTCCCCATCAATTAACCATGTTTCATTTATGGCCATAATATCCACATTATGTCGATCCATTGCAAAAAGAATTCGGTTTATCTTTGGATTAAAAAAGTACGACCATGTCTCTGAATTCCGTAAAAAGCTCAAGTGGCTTCCAATCCGTCTTCGCAGGAATACTCATATTCTCCATCTTCTTTACTGTGTGCTATTTGATCCATTAACACCACCATACTTAAAAGAGCGTTTCCACCTTTTGGGGCACTCTCATTCTCGACATCTTCGCTCTGAAGAAAATTTAACTCTAAAAATCCCTTCACACTCCTCTTCCTTCCTCAGCAATTCTTTTACTGTCACAGCGTCCCGACTATGGAATGCCTTACCTTTCTATATCAGACGGGCGAAATCTCTAATAATTTTTAAGCGACTCTTAAAGTTACACTTCCATTCCCTCTAAACTGCCTTCTTGTATTGCCACATATACTTGTATAATATGTATAATATATTTATGTATCTATGTACGTCTGTATGTATATATGTATGTATGTATGTATGTATATATGTATGTATGTATGTATGTATTTTATATATATTTAATATATGTATGCTGTTTGCTTTATACATTTATTATAATTATTGTTTACACCCCAACCCTATCCCTCCCCGTTATATCCTTTGCCTTAAGGTTGCCTGGAAGAGATCGCTGTTTTAGCGATAAGGTCGCCTCTTGTACATTTCCGTATTTTATTTTTTTGTTTTGTTACATATTTTATTGTTATTTTCTTTATGGGTGTACAATAAAGAGTTTTATTATTATTATTATTATTATTAAAAGAAATTCGTCATGACCTGTACCCAGCGATCCTGCATTTAAGAAACCAATTCTTAGGTTGCGTGGTTTAATCATTGCTAATTATGACATTGTCATAACTCGAAGCTCGTCCGAGGAAAAGCCAAGAGCGCGTCCTATCTTTCTCTCAACTATAACTGCGAACTAGTCATAAAGGAAGAAAGAATATGGGCACCTTCCCGCCCCTACACCGTGAATTCCTACCTGACTGCGGCTGCAACAGTCTTAATGAACTCTCCGGGACGTTTGTGTGTGGTCAGTCTGAAGGTACTTGTTACGCTTGTTTATATTGAGATTGTATTAGAATGGTGATTCGTGATGTTGATTGATTTGTGAGATCAATATAAGTCGTTGGAACGAACGCACTACCACAAGGCCGACACCGAAGGCGGACACTACTATATACACCAGAGTTCCAGGACATAAAATAGCACCACACACCCGTATGAGACGAGCGGACACTACTACATACACCGGAGCTGGGACATAAAATAGCACCACACACCTACTAGTCGTATACCAAGTCGTAGAAGTGGTATACAATATATCAATGGCTAACGCCATACAAGCATAGCTTACGTACCGCGAGCGTACTGCGAGACGGCATCAGCCACGACATAGTTAATGTCGCTGCAACAGTTCGCATAAGCCCATCATATTAGCTTCCGCGACGTCAAGCAACATTTAATATTAAAATAATGATCAAAGATCACTTTAATCCACAATATATATCGCTCCTACAAATATATTGCCTTTATAAGAAATTCGATCCTAAAAAATTGTGCACCACCTATATAGATAGAATGACGGTCGCGACATTCGGGAAGACAATACACGAACTCGTCTCGATTAATATGTTATCAAAAATATATAGTTTGTATGATTCATATTAACTATGTTATTTATGTGTATTGCCATGCATATTCTATTTTATTTACTTATTTTTAATTTATATCTGAGGTACATACTGTTACAATATGCAGTATAAAATTGTGTTTATAATAAATTTTCAGCTATAGAATATTGTGACAGAACATACGACAAGCGCTGAAAAATTCAAATGAATGAATTAAATGTGATTGCGGCAGGATTATTTTGGGCAACCCTAGTGTAATCTTTTCTACTATCATGTATCCTTCTTAAATATAAGTTTCATTAGAATTACTGATCTACAGATTTATGCAATGGGATCTCGACCTATAAGAAATATGTTTATAAAATATTTTTTTCAATGCATTATATTTATTAGTACTTTAGTATTTAAGAATATGACTCTCGGCCGCCATGAATGGTGATATTTTATTATTTATAATTAGCTTATTATGATTTCATCTCTGGGTGAACCCCAGGATCAGCTTGAGCTATTTGATCGCATACAACGTAGAGATCCTTACTACTTTGGCTTTGCGTAGAGACGTCTCCTCGCTACCGCATTTATCATGGGTAATGTTCTGTAGAACTGTTTAACCTGTTACCTGCCGCCGAATTTCTTAACCGCACAGTACGTCACAAGCTAAAATATCATCCACACCACCTGGATACGTGGTAATCCACGGTTTCGTAGGAACTTCCTTCCACGCACCACGGAACTGTGAAATGGCCTACCCGCGGTAGTGTTTCCAGGTCGATACGACATGGTAACACTACCTACCTTCAAAAAACGCGTCTCTCTCCACCTTAAAGGCCGGTGACGCACCTGTAGTGCCTCTGGTGTTCTCTGGCTCCCGAACGCTTGTTTGCCCTGTCCTTTTCCATAAAAAAATAGCATTGCTAAAAATTATTTAATTGCCTTGCAATATTAAAATATATTATTATTTTTTATTTTATTTTGTTTTCATCTGTACGAAGGTGCATATCGTTACAATATTATTAATAATCTTGAAAAATGATTCGATTGAAATATTAGCTTAACGTAATATACTTTAACAAAAACCTCGTATGACATTTAATCAATATACTCACATCAAGAGAAGAAGCGAGGGTAACGAAATATTTAATATTTTTATATCCTCGCCCTGGTAACGAAGCAAAGCTCGGCATTGAGTTCTATCTCTCAGCCCTCAATGCCTCAAGAATTCGACAGAAAGTGGAGGACGGAAGTGTTTTAACACTAGGTGCACACTGCCTACCCATGCTATGCTAACTAAATATAGGTTTATTTGTCAATATTACTTTTCGATTACAGTTTATAGATGAGCGGCTAGATCTGTTAAACTCTGGTCGGGGGTTCAATGACGAGTTCGAGGTGGAATGCAACAACTACGCGGAAAAACTCAGCACGGGAAGCGGTCAGAAGTTAAAACAGCAATATCGCGATTGGGCCAAAACAGTCAAGAAGGAAGGTGGAGCTTTCTTTAAAACTGTTAAAGATAAGGTAACAATTCTATTTTTGTTTCTTTAATATCTATATTGGGTGATAATGGTGTAAGTTGTATTTTGATAGATGTTAACTTTCTGTGTTTATTTTGTTTTTTTAATTCTTAATATCTTCATGTTTTGTAATTCTTGAATTTTATTATGTTATGTATTTCAGAGTGGTTAATTTAATAAGAAGCTTATTTTTCCGACTTTTTTTTTCTAGAATTTTGATTATTATTTTTGTTTTAAAGACTAAATGTGGAACTAACATGGTTTTTACAGTGTTTTTTTAATAGTCTAGTTTGTTTTCGTTCTGGATAACGATAAATCAGAAATCTACTTAATTTAATGCACGTGACTTTGAAAATTTGTGAATCTATACAGGTCATTCTCAAATTAGCACGGAGATTTTTTAAACAATGCATTCAACCATACTAACTCATTTATAAAATAAATATATAATACATTTTTCAAATAATTTAAAAATATCGATACCTTTATTTGCAAATCAGCTAATTGACGCCGAGATGCCGAGATATTTTTTGCAGACGACATATTAAAAAATATATACAGGGTGCAAGAGTAAGCACCACTTTAAATGAAACCACAGTTTTAACTACTCTATAAAAGCCTAATATAAATCAGAAGAAAATAAATTCCCAAAAATGAAAAAAATGTTTTTCAAACAAAATAATAAAATTGTCGTTTTAAAAATAAACGCCATTTGTAAGGATGACGCACACACACATGAACCTATCAAAGGAACACCGCGGCACACGCCTCATTTCGAAATCGAGTCGTAGGTTTTGGCGATAAAGTTCAAAGTTGATTAACCTTTAGTAGTATTTTTGTAGTAGTAATTGCCGAGCGTCCATCAAAGCTCGTAATTTTCTCTTCAGGGGCGAGCTACACTCGCCCCTCCCAGCCCGGTTACGCTGTCAAGACCATTCCAGGTCAACGCAATCAAGCATTTAAGTCCATCAGAAAAAAAAAAGTAGTAATTGTTTACGTTATTGGGATCTATACGTAATCGCGTCACACGAAATACAGGTATGGATAAAAGTCGTAAAATGAAAAAAAAAATCCTATGTCCAAACTGTTGAGGCATCTTGATTAATTTCTTTAGGTATGGGTTTGAAATATTTTTCCCTATATGCTGTTTCCGTAACAGGAGCGCTGCCTCTTCCGCCCTGTATATTATCTTAAATATATAATTAAATATCCGTTTTGAACATAGGTCTCCCCTAATGTTCACCACTCCGTCTCATTCCTTGTGTCCTTTGAATCCAGCTAGTCAATCTTATTTAGGTTGCCAGTTCACTTGGATGGAGACCTACCTGTACTTCTTTTATGATCGCCATTCGAGGGTCCTTCTTTCTCAACAGTCGTCGGTCTCTTAATAATACGACCTGAACATTACCGGTCGGATATGTCGGTAACCTTCATTTGTCTACGGGTTACATCGTTTCTAATTTTGTTAAATCTATTAATGTCATTTATTTTTTTAATAAGTGGCCTGTAGAAAAATAACGTAACGTTTTATTGGCATCTCTCGTTGTAAAGCCACGTAAATAAAGTAGCTGATTTGCGACTATATAGGTAAATTATTCTTTCCTAATCTTCTTACTTCATGCTAGTACTAATCTTGATTATATCTTCCGTTTCACACATTCTTTTACATTAAATGCACATACAAATTTGTACGTAATTTACACACTTTGAATATATTTACTTTCCATAAGAAAACTTATTAATAGGTAATAAATATTTCTTCGAAGCAGAATGTGAGCCTTTCACTATCTATACCTTAAATGAACAAAGATGGGTGTTTTTTTAATGGGAATACTTCAATGTTACCAGGACCTTAAATAACTTTAATTATATATATATATATATATCTAAGTCAGCTAATTACTTTTAAATAGGATAACAACACTGTTGCCAGTACTAAAAATATAATTAATAAATCGGTAATATTCCAGGTACTGGCAACAGTGTTGTTTTTTTTTTATCCATATAGATATCAAAATAAATTGTGATTGTAACAATAACCGCATGTCCATATATGGCGTATTACGTGTTAACATAGTTTGCTAACTGTTATGTTCTAAGTCCGCTTTTCTGCATGTATATTTATGTATGTATCTGTGTCTATCTTTTCTTGTATTTGTAAAACTATAAAACGCTTCATACATAAAAATATTTTGTTTGTCAAAATCAATAATTTTTTCAAATTACGAAATATCTTTCTATATATTAAGTGCTATTGTCAGTAACCTATATTCTAGATAATCAGAATGGTTTTTTGAAATACAGTTGAATAATCTTGTTAACATATAATAAAATTGTAATTGTTGATCGCTTTTTGTACATGGAATGTTTATAAGAGAATCTTTCATTGGGAGCATTTATCAATGTGACAGATCGAATCGAAAACTATTTTTAAAATTACTATGTTATTAGAATACAATAGTAAGTGAAAAAAGTTACAATTTTTAATAAATAATTAGGTAATTAGGTACTGTAGCCAGTAAATAGTTCAAGCGGGCAAAGCTACGAGTATTTTGCTAGAATATTAATATAATAATAATATTTATTAAATTAAAATTTTATTACATATATATAAATTATAGTAACCTAGTATTAAGACACTCCGTTCCCCACTTTCCGCCGAATTTTGGAGGCATTGCGTGTTGAGTGGTGGAACTCAACGCCGGTTTTTTGTTTTGCCTATTATTAATATTATTAGCAATATTATGATTACTAAATATAATTTAATAATCATAATATTAAATAATATTATTTATGAAAAGTCCTTTTATACTATTATTTATAGCAATATTTTATTACAATGAAATAATACGAATTATGAAAAAGGCGTACAATACATTCTCAAAGAAATATATTTTGACTAGAAATTCTAAAGCTGAATACAAAATTAATTATTAAATTTATTATAAATAAAATAACAAGAGCATCCATTCTCTTTTACTGTAATGTAAACTGTATTTAAAAGTTTTACTTATTTTGTGTTTAAGTCATTATTGCCATGGACGTAAGTAGAAAGTAGCCGTGTGGGCCCAACCCAGAACAGTCTGATCTGGCCCCTCAAGAATTTTTAATAACCCAAATTCAGACTAAAAATAAAAAAAAAACCTTAACACAAAAATGTTATTTAGGAGAGAGTCGAGAAAGTTCGGGGTTTTATTATTAAATTTTATATTTTTGTTTTATGATTAAAAAAACTTTGAACCTTACCTCGAATTCTTTTCACGTTGACAATATAGTGTTGCGCTATTCAGTAAAATAATTCATGCGAAGATGACTTGGATATCATGATTACAAGCGAACAATGGAATCCAGCTACGTCCATGGTATAGCATAATATATATAGAACTAGAGCTTTCGCTTAACTAAGTTGCATGCGATGGGTTTATTTTGCTTTAAAATGTGAATATTTGCAGGCGAACCCCGCAGTACAATCGGCTGTTAAATCGGTGAGTCATTCGAATTTAATCGATTCTTATTCACTACTTAGTGGAATGTTAGTATACAATAACTTTCGTTTTGGGTGACTTGGTCTATAGTCTATGCTAGCTATAAAGTTAATCTATGACGATATTTTATATAAGTACAAGAAGAGTTATATTAAAGGAATAAAATATTCATACCTTATTTTATTTATTTATTAATTATTAAGATGGAAGGCTTGCTCGTAGCGCACCACCACCGGTGCCTCCCCGCTGGTGTGTGAAGTGGCGACGAATGTGGCATTGGGGACCGCCATCCAACACGCCATGTCCGGAACGGCGGGAGGTGGAGGACGGAGCTACAAATAGCTACGTGGAATGTAAGAGAAGGGGTTGAAAAAAAGATGAATGAATTATTAGATGTGATGAATGACAGAGATTTGGATGTTATTTTTCTGACTAAGATCAATCGAAAGGGAAATGACACGACCGATTTACCGGGCTCCCGGGTCGCTCTCAAGGCCGGCGTACAGGAGAGCAAGCGGGGTGTCAAGGTGTAAGTGTGTTATTGTCCTCTCGATTGGTTCTACATGGGTAGAATACAATGCGATCAACCCGAGACTGCTCTGGGTAAAAGGAATTTGTGTGTGGCAAACACGATATACGTGGGAGGGAGCGGAAGAGAAAATTATGATTGATTTGTGCCTAATAAATCAGCGTATTTGTAGCCAAGATATGGACACGCGAATGTTTAGGGGTTTCTTAGTAGGGAACAGATCACTATCTAGTCGTTCCTAGAATAAGGGGTCTGTTCGCAGGTGCGGCTTCACGAGGTATAAAACTTGAAGCTGAATTGCCGTATAAAAAGACAGCAGTGAATCTGAAAATGGAAATAATAAAATATGTTGGCAGCACCTTAGAAATTGTATGAAAGAAGTAGCGATAGGGGTATGTGGTATAGGGAAAAGGCTTTAGCAAAAGGCGTGGCGAATGGTGGTATGATAAAGTGCAAAATGCTGTAGAAAGAAAGAAGTAAGCATAGCGGGATTATAAAGCCACAGGTAAAGATATGAGGATAAGAGAGATAAAAAAAGAAGACCATTAGCTGAATAAGCACCAAACGAAAGTACCGATAAAGATAAAGCAAGAAAAGTCAGTGATTACAATAAATGAATGGTTAACGAACAACTTCAGGGAAAACACGAAGCTTTTCTGGCTATAAGTTAGTGTTGTTCGAGGTTGTTCGCTCTACAAGAGCGACAGATTCAACAAGGTTGTATGAATTAGGCTGTTACTTAAGACTCAGGTATCACGCCTGAGTCTTAAGTAACAGCGAAACGCTGAGAGCTGATGTAGCTGATAACGAAATCAGTGTAAAAGAAATTGAAGAGTCTGAAATGCAATAAAACAGCGGAAGTAGATGGAGTTACACTGCAGAGATGATGAATACAGTAGGCCACGCGTCTGGACTTGTTCTGGTTCTGAAATTTATGCTGCAAATCCCAGATGATTGGCGAGGTGCTGCCATTGTGCCTATGTATAAAGGCAAAGTTTTACAGATAGACTGCGCAAACCATAAGGATATCGGTTTGATTAGCTTGTGTAGTAAAGTTTATGCTAAAATATTAGCCAGAAGAATGCAAGAGAGATTCGAAAGGTTGTTGTGTTAGGCCCAAGAAGTGTTTAGACCTGATGGAGGGTGTATGGATCAGATTTTAAATCAGATTTTAAAATTTTTGGCGCTTAACCAAATTTTCTGTGCTTTTGTGGACTTGGAAAAGGCGTATGACAGAGTTGTCAAAACGAAATTACGGTAAAATGTGAGCGTATCCTTGCTACAGGCTGCAAAGTCACTGAGCCTGCGTGCGAGTATAAGCTGGCACGGATGCGCCATGTCAGCTTGGTTACTCAACTTATATTTGGATAAATGTGTCCAAAGAGTGAAACAAAGAGTCATGAGAGTGAAAGTAGTTAACTTGACTTTAAATTGCATTAGTCACCACTCTGAAAGAATGGTGTGAAAATAATGATGTAAGCCCGAATGCAAGTAAGACAGAGGTTCTAGTTTTTGAAAGAGATGAAGAAAAAACGGAATACAAGATCAGTGTGAATGGTAAGATATTAAAACAAGTGAATGAAGTGGTATATTCGGGAAGTAGAGATGGCAGATACGAGCTGTATGTGGAATTGCGTATTGCTGCCGGTTAATGGTGCCTTAGATGTATTGATGAGATGGCGAAACGTTCACAACAACTGCAAGTTTGGCCGTACACCATGTAGTGTTGGTACCGACGTTGTTATACGGCAGTAAGACGTAAGTATCACAAAAGAAGAATGAAAGAAAGATGAATGCTGTGGAGATGCGATTTCTTCGTAAGATATGCAGATTCAGATTAGTTGATCGAATCCACAATATAGAGATACACATAATGACAGGTACTAGCGAGGATGTCACCATGAGAATGAAGAAGAACGTGCTCAGCTGATTTGGGCACGTCCAACGTATGGGTGATGAAAGAATGGCAAAAAATACTTATGATGGAAAAGTAAGCGTTAAGTAAGGTAGGGGGAGACGAGGTTGATAACAAGGCGAAGGAGGTATGTAGAGACCGTACCGTATGGCGCTCCGTCCTCTATGATTCCCCGCTACGGTTACAGCGTAAACTTAAAATTTGCGTAGTAGAGTCGTCTTAGATTTGCTTACTTCTTGGTTCTTTTTATTTTCATACTATAAATATCAATATATATACATATACATATATACATATATATCTTATATATTTTAGTAGTATACTATTATAGTTATTTTATTGTATGTATTATATAATACGCTTAGCATTTTAACTACAAAAATAGTTGTTATGTATTTATGTAAAAATTACCTTTTATTGTATATTTTAATATGTAAATACACTGAAAATAGTTTTCATTACCGATCCTTCAACACACTCCAATTCCATAGATCAAATTGAAATAATAAAAAAAGAGAGAAAGAGTTTTTATGTTATCTCACCTTTTTTTATTTAATCAAAGGGAATTTAGTTTTACGTTATTCTATTCTTTATTCTATACTTGCTGAATTGTTGGAAAGGTTTCCAACCAATAACCAATATTTTACAGAAACATTACGCTGACTTAGAATCCATTCCTATTTCGTTGGCATAGCGTCTCACCTAAACAAAACTCTTAAAACATTTTTTTTAATATCTTTATACAAAGATTCAATTAAATTAAATTTAAAGATTAAATTATAAAAAAGCATATACATATATTTAGTTTATGAATATGTATGTATAAATTGAATTTATATATTTTTATTATTAGTAATTCTTTTATTTAGCTTTGTTTTTCGTTAAATTATTTTAATTTCATTATATGTACGTAGCCTTTAGTAACACGTATTCCACAAAGTGGTGAATATATTCGAATTTACATTTTTATTGAAATTTCTGCACAGGGTTTCTTATTATTTTATGATACTGCATGCTGTTTTCTGTATTTTCGATACTTATTGTTTGTTTGTAAAAATATTTTGTATGATTTGATATAATAATCCTATGGCAATTACTGTAATTTGGGATGGAGAATTAATTCTGAAATTACATTTCTTTTTCTATATTATTATCTAACATTTTTTATGAATTGTAATAGATAAATTCTAAATAATAAATATAATTCAGAAACTTTGTTATACTATGTATGTATATATATATATATATATACACACACACATATATATATATATATATATACATATATTTGTTATCTGTAAGAGATCTGTCAGTACATTTTTGATAATTTATAATGTTATTACCTCCCACTTTATATAACAAATATATTTTGCTTAACAGTGCTCAGTGATTAATCGTAGTGACAAAAAAATATATTCTTTATTACCTATCTTATACTTTTACATTCATTGGTAAATACTTAGATGTATTAACATGTACATGTTAGTATTTATTAATGTATAAAAGAGTATTTATTTTACCTTACTGTGTAACTAAAAGCATTTCGCACACATATAATGTGAAGCTTCGTCATTCAAATATCAAATATCCTATTTTTTTCTAGTTACAGAAATACCGATTAAATTGTATTTTATGGCGCTGAAAATTAATATTTATTTTTGAAGGTCCGGCAAGGTGGAAAAAATATGAAATCGGCTGTAAAGGGATTGAAGAACAAAATGCCTAAGACTGGGTCTAGACCATCGTCAATCAATACTACGGATGACAGCAGGTAAGAAATAAATCAATAAACACAATGCTAAAACTAGGACATAATAAATTTACTCGTATACTTCTAAAAAACTAAAGTGAAAAACGTAAAGGACAGAATAGTTTCTTTTATTGTGTTTATTAAACAGTTTCGTTCGCAGGCGCGTCGTTTTCTAGGCGGTCACTGAAAATCAGCGTTGGTATATTGTTACTCATATACCAACATCTATGCTGAGTGGCCTACCTTTTTTAACGTCACACTGCTGTACACTTTGTTTTAATTTATGCTTTGTCAATGTATAGTATAAAGTATAATAGTAAGATTATTTGCATGCTTAATCTTATTGTATTATTATTTTTTTTTCTTTGTCATTTTACTTGTTTGTTTTTGTCTGTATGGCAGTTGTATTGTTAAAATAAAGTTTAAATAAATAAATAAATAAAACATCCTTAAAAGGTTGTAAGATTGCGAATTCTGCTCATAGTTCTATAAAATAATATATATAGTGATTACCCCTCCCGGCAATTAAAACCAACGTCAATTATTGGCTTTATGCCACTGCTTTTCGCATTAGGTAATGCCGGGCTCTGGTGCCCCACCACCCCCGCCTGGAATATGATAGCGCAGGGACCCCGTCGATTTCTGGGGAGGGCAAAGTACTGCGCTAGAGATAAGGCGCAAACGAGATGTACGCTCCACAGCAACATCTACCACGCTTCACGTGGACTTTTGTAATATCAGGGGTCAACATTTCAACCTCAGTGCTGTCTACCGTCATCTTGAGACGGCACGACCGGCCTTGTTGTTTCTGACGGAGACTCATATTGCCCCACCGAACGACACAGCTTATCCTCAATACCCCGGCTACAAAATAGAACTTGAACGAACTAGAAAATTTTAGTCCTCGTGCCGGGGTCGTTGTGTTCGTTAGGGGGGAATTAAGTTTAAGTTGCCTTGCCAATTCTAAAGGTCAGGAAAGTTGTCTTCAATTCTAAAGATCCTGTGAACTATCTGCCTCCACGTTGACCCGAACGATCGTATCTGAGTCTACGCATGCCTATACATGTCCCACAATGGTAATGCAGAAACACATCGGCACATAGCTCCCTATTGCTCATGGGTTATAGCACCGATGGCCCTAGCAGTGTAGTGCCAATCGGTGGTAAGTTGCAGCCTTGGTTTGATACGTCTTGCAAACTTGCTGCCTTTAGCATACGCGAGGCATATCAAATCTGGGTCGAGGCAAGAGTTTGCCAGAGCAAAGTCCGTGCATATCTTCAAAATCAACGAGAAGCTTGAGAGTGGAACTCATCAGTTTAGGTCGGTCTCAAAGGCAGCACTTGGTAACTTTAGCCAGCCTTCGCTTCCGCTATTACGCACAGGAAATGACATCTTGGTCCATTCGGCAAAAGTGTGCATCTAAGAGAACTCTCTATGCCTCGAACTCGACTTCGGATGATCGAGGAATAACGCCACCGATCATCCCGCAGTGCCAGAGCTTAATATCTGAAGCTAAGTTCAAAAATGCTTTTAGGCGAGTTCTGTCCTCTATTAACATTGAGCGGGCCAAATGGCAACATTCTGTGTGGCGCGTTTGTTTCGGCACTCTTACTCAGTCGGCGAAGTCCCAGACTCATGGAAGAATGCGATTATCCACCTGATCCCGAAAAAAGCCGATACTTCGGATCTATCTAACTAAAGGCCTATTGCTATTACCCTCCTACTTTCAAAGTCATGGAGAGTATCATCATTAGCTAGCTCTTGATTTATCTAGAGGTTCATCTATTAATTAATGACCGACAATTTGGCTACCGCTATGGTCGCTCAAACGGTTATCTTCTGGTTCACCTAACCTAATGTTTGGCTGCGGCTATTGAAGGTAAGGGCCTGGCAGTTAGTTTGAACATAGCGAAGGCCTTTGATCGAATACGGCATGGGGTGTTATTTGACTTTGACTTTGACTTTGGCATTATTTTCAAAACATTACTTTGCCATAATAAAATTCACTTCGTAAGTTATTAATTGAAATACTCATATAGTAATATAATATAGTAAAACATAATTCAACTATTTTGAAAGTTTTTTATATACTTTAAAACTCATAAACTGTTGAACATAGTGTGTGTATAATGTATATTGTAAATGCATATATATATTATGTAAAATGGATTTCATTTTTATAATTGAGGTTGTAAAGTATTTTATCCCTACTAAATGGTAATTTGTATATAATACTTGTCAAGTTATTTATTTTAAGACTGTTGAAGTGAATATCTTAATAGTGTAGCTTAATCTTTACTTAAAGAATATTGAGTAGTAAGTCAAAAGATAACTTTTAGGGTCCCTGGTAACATCAGGTGCCCTCAATATTAATTTCATTTGATACTTCGATATTTTTTTAGATATATTACAAAATAGTGTATAGTATATTGTGTTTTAAAATGTTAAGTTTTTAATATATCATAAGTTTTTATAGCAGCCTGACACTGTGAGTAAATGAAAGTTCACTAGCAAGCTGAAAAAATATTTATTGTATTGCTACAATTATCACGTGTTCATTGAATATTGATAAAACATTATTTAGTAGAGAAATTGCTCTTTCATTCTTAATTACGTTTATCACGATTATCAAAAATTCAAGAATTTAGCCTCTAATAGCTACTTAAGTATCGTAATAGAATACCGACACATTCATTTCACATATTATACAAGTACCAGCTAGTATGTAGAAGTGTAATGACAAAAACAGATAATATAAATGTAAATTGTTCTCTTTTATTTACTATTGCTTATACAGTTTAAATCTTATAAACTGTTTTTGTCTTGACACTTAATATCCATATATCCAAGCAGAAGGCTCACGATATAAATACATAGCTATTTACACATGAATACACGTAGCCATCTAGATACAAGTAACAATACAATGTCGACAGGTTCTCATGTGGCTCTGCGACCCCGGTCTCCTTCGACTCGTCGGACTCCCGCGATCCTCCCCGCGAGCCTCCCCCACTTCCCCTAGATCTCCTCACTGAGATGGAATTCCTATTCAACAAACGGGACAGCCTTCCCAGCACTCACAACTCGATAAGTCTGCCAGATAAAGCTGTGAGTATATAGATTGTTTATTCGACTAAGGAAACGGACTCTTCAAATGCTTTAAAATCAATCAGTTTTAATGTTATACAAGTTGTTAATATGTAATTTAAAGTTTAAATTACATTAAAATAAAATTAAGCTTTAACCCGAAATAAATTGATCTTTAATTACTTTATATTTATTTTCATATAATGTTCATATTTTTTTTTTTTAAATTAATAATTATCATAAATTGGTGATGCCTTCCTTAATTATAGCTGCTACTGAAAACTTTAAGTGCGATACCATATCATGTTAATTAATTTAACGGCATAAAAGCGTGTTGAATATTCCGTTTCTTTAATGCTATGTGACCTTTTACGCTGAATGCCCGTCCCGTACGCGCTTGTTAGAATTTATATTTCATACATTTAGTTTAGTATGGGCAAGATCTGTATTTATAAATGTTATTAAGTTAACCTTATTTTTATTGTAGACAAAAATAATTAGTATATATTTTTTTAAAACATTTTTTATTATTAAACCATTTGTAAATACAGATGTATTTTTTTTTTGTAAATATCACGTAGAGTAGCGTCAAGTTCATGTCATTGTGTTGTTGGATTAATATATTTTGTTAAGACATGACATGTCTTTTGACAAAAAGACATATCGTGTACCATTTGCATCGCTTTTCGTTACGCTTATCCTATATTTAGGTGCACCGTGGCACATTATACGATTTTATTTTACAGAAAACACTGTCACCATGCCCCCCGCCCAAATTACCCGAACGTCCCCTCCGTTACCCAATAGTTTGTACGAGGAAACTAATCGACCTGTCCGACGCCCCTCTACCTCCCCCAAGAACAATACAACCGCCAACTACGAACTTTATAAGTAACATCACCAAGGACGCCGACGTACCGACCGACTTCCACACAAGCGCAATACAATTCGCCGATAACGATAAGGCGAAACTAAAACTCACTTTGTCGTCGAACCAACGGAAATATAATCAAAATGATTCCTGTAACGGATCCACGCCAAGACCAACGGTACCGGAACGACCTAGACCCGCCTACAAAACGAGACAAGAGGTAATTCTCATATGCGTTACTATAGTCTTTGCAATGTTATATATATACCTCAGAGATATATTTATTCATTGGAACTAACTTAATGTTGTTTTATTAATTTTTAATCATAATTATTATTTATTTAACATTCACCGACCGATACATTTGGGCATAGCGTCCCCTCTAAATATATTGGTAAGGAGTCTGTTGAGAAAAAAATATACATAAAAATGGAAACCGGTGAATTTTACTCAAAAAAAAAGTAAGGTAATTTATGTAATTTTGATATTTTCGAAGTGAATGCCTTCTACCATTACGTTATAGCTCCTATATACATACCTCGCTTTATTTTTATTGGAATGTATGAAATGATCTGTTTGTTATATGTTATTGTATTGTTTCAATATTCTCACTTACTTTATTATGAAAGTTTTAATAAAATCGTACTGCATTCTAAATTATTAATTAGTGAATTAGTTATTAATATAAACTATTATGATCTTACATTATATTGTTATATTATATTGTTGATTATTATTTGGGGGAAAACGTAAAATTTATATCTATTTCAATTTTTTACTAGTCGTTTAACACTGTAATATATGAATTTACATACTGTCTTAATTGATTAGGCATTAATATATGAAAAGTTATTTATACAGGTACGTGTGATACAGAGATTTTCTATTTTTATACGTTTCTATAACTAAAATAATATAAAACAGACAGTATTGTGTCTGCTTTAAATGTAATTTAAAATTATAAAGACAATTTTATTATTAATAGTTAAATAAAATATTGCTCAATTTATCTTTTTGAATAATCTACAAAATATATCTTTGGCGTAGTTAGATAATTGCTTTAAAAATATGGAACATAATGTGATTAATATGTTCATTTTTTATATAAATAAATGTATTAAATTAAAATATTAATATATATGTTACTTACTGTAAAACCTAGTAATTACCAGGGATTTTTATAGCAACTTACGTATTACGTATACAAACACACTTTTGTTTAATTTAGTTTCTTATACAAAATGTGCTTAATTAAAATCATATTACATTGATATTTTTACGTTTTAGTGTTTCAAAAATTAAATTTTACAAAGATAATATACAAGTAGGGTTACGTCACTAAATATTATGTTTTACGTACTTACATTAAATTCGTTAGTAAATAATTATTTATATAAACGACTAATAGTATTGGTAGAACAAAATCTATTCGAGAACATTTCGAAAAAACATAGTATAATATGTTTATTAATGAATGTTACTATCATGAAGCAAAAGGAAAATGATGGTATACATAATGATGGTTCGATTCCATTTTGGTAATCCTCCGCGTTAAGTTACGCCATTTTATCACGAAACAGACGGGAAGATAGAACAAATTCGCTCTGCCTACTTAACTAAACGTCAAGTTGAATAAATATAGTAATTCGAAATAACAAACACAGTTCTTATAATTAATCACCACCTGTGTAGCGATTCATTTATCTTAACTTTTAAATATTCAATGATTTAAATGAGAACTTAAATCAACTTATTTTTTTTTTACAATCGCACACAAAGACGTTGATTACAGTTTAACTGTGTACTTTGTGTACAGATAATGGGCTGCATCGCGCCTGACGTTATTGATATTTGCATAAATAGTGAATTATTTTATAGAAGATGTTACTTTTTATGTTAGTTAGTTAGATGTTAGTCCACAAATAGATTATATATATTAACTTTTTCGATATTTATTATCTTGAAATTTTCGTACATACTTGTGAAATACAATTTTTATTGTCAATTAATAATGTTTAATTATTATCAAATCTCATCTCATCAAATCAAACAATATCGGAAATTTAATATTTAAAAAATGTACTTTGATATTAGAAAATTGTATAGTATTTAAGTTATTAAAATTCCACAGAATTTTTTCGACGGCAAAGACGCGTTTAAAATTCTAGCATATTTTAGAGGCTCCTAGCAGGTGCTCGACATTATTTATATAGGTTTTAAAAGATAAGTGCCGTAGAACTCGAGGCAACGCGAGATTAAGCCTATTATTTTATATTACATTTCTCTGGCCTTAACTTATATAACTTATGAAATTTAAAAAACTAATAATAAGTGATACATATTTTGTGGCTGGAACGCGATTTACGTATTTCGTATTTCGTATTTCACTATTAACAACGTTAGTTTTTTTAATAATATTTTTCAAAATCATTAACATATGAATAATGAATGTAAAACACACGTATTTTTAATGCGCGAAGATTTTTTATGTCTCTAATATGAAACAGTCAATTCTTTACGTGTGACGTGTAAATAATATTAGACCTAATTCGTTTTTGAGTATATGCTCAAATAAAATATATAAAAAAAATTAAGATACGTTTACATATAAAAATTTGTATGTAAGTCATACATACTACATAATAGATAGGCACTACAAAATAACGTCACCTTATGTAACGTAATAAATATAATATTTCACTATTTGTACAAAAACTATTATATTAAACCTATCATTAAAATACTCTTATCATTAAAGGCACATATATATTTTGCATTAAAATAATATATAGTTGCCTATAAATAACTCTTGATCGTCTGTGATAAACTAGAAGCTCACTCAGTTCTTGTATATTTTTGCAGTACGATTGAACACTACATTATTTATACGGTTGTTCCAAACGAAGCCAGTGGGAATATATTTGAAATCATTGTGAATGTGATATTTGTACATATTCGTATACATTTTGCACATTTTTTTCTCTTGTTTCTTAATGCATGTACGCACTTAGTGTAATAGTTTATGTTAGACTGGTCGTCCACAAGATGCCCAACGCTGCCTTAAGCTTGGTAATGATAGTAAATATGTGAACTATTTAAAGAAAGATTAAATATAAATAGATTTTTTTTATGTATTGCATGAAATGTAAAATTGAATTAAAATTATTTGTATTTTATTTGTTTAGTTAAAATATAATATATAAATATACATCAAAGTTATACAATAATAATAATTAACATACATGTCGTATTTGAAATTACATACACGAACGAAAAAGATTCCAAAAAAAGTAAATATGGCAAAAGTACAGCTTGACTTTATACGGTCTGGTGCTGTATCCTGTGAACGGCCAGTCTAAAAGTCAAGTTCAAACGCCGAATAGGACAAAGGTAAAGGTTATAAACGAACGAATTTTGACATTAACCGCCCTCCAATATTAATCTTAGTATTTACATATAATTATTACTGGCCACGAAGCTAAGCTCACACTGGTCATGAAGCCTTGTTATTTTATCGCATAATATACGCATACTAATAAATAGACTTTGAGTCAAATATATACTCTCGCTTAAATATATTATTTATAGTTTTATTATTATTATTAATAATTAATAATGTTAATTTTTTTTTGTATTTCATTTATATTTCAATAAAACTTTAATATGAAAATAACATATTAATCTTTTTTTTTTCTTTTATCCACAAATTGAAACAAAATTCCTAATTTTGCAACATTTCTCAACAAGTACCGTCGAATGTATCGCGTTATTATTATTTTTTATTTAATAACAATCTAAATATATAAAATTATTACATTAAAAAAAGTTACGATTTATTGAAACTCTCAAAAAAATGTTGAAGTTTACGATCTTAATTCGAGACAATATTTTTAGGCCAGATTTTCCCCCAATTTGTCCTTGATTTTGTGATTTTGTTTTTGTCCATGTTATGTTTGTTCATTAATTCATATATATTTTGAACATTGTGATAGTTTGTCAATCTCATTAAATCTTATAATCTTTCTAACATTCAATTTTTTTAAAATATAACTGGTAATATATATTTTTTTAATATTTAAAATTTGTTTGTGGTGAACAATGTTTAAAGATGTTGTTAGGGAGCATAGGGGCATTCAAAAATATATTTGAAGATTGAAGAAAGCTTTCATATTAATGAAAGTTATAGATTAAGATAAGAATATGCTTTTTGACATTTCCTAACAGAGGCCTAACTGCTTCCTATAAAACGAGCTTAATTAGGTACAAAGTGGTTAAAATGGCGCAATATTAATAAAAATTAACGTATTATTTAAATAATTTGTAGTAAACAGTAAACCATAAAAGAAATTATAATACCTACATATTTAACTTATGGTTCCAGACATTCAAAAAAAAATGCTAAATGCACCATTGTTATACGGAACACTAATAGTGCGAAAATATTTCGCACTTAACCGTTTTTTTTCAGACACTGTTGACATATTTTACTCGAGAAATAAGAAATGGAGAGAGTCTTTACTTTTGAGATTTTCTTTTTTTCCTTAAACGCCTTCTGCTGTTTTATGAGTTGTGGTAAGTTTTAAATCATTTATAGCTTCAACGTTTGTTCTTCTATTAGTATAGCAATACTATGGTTTTATACTATTTACTAAACATGTATAAAATCGTTGCATTTCATTTGAGAACTAATAAACGGCGCGACACGGTTACTATGAGAAAGTTGCATTATTAGGAAGAAGTAAATAAATGCGATAATAAAATAAATATCCTTTTTTTCAGTCTTCCGATTCCGATCTCATTCAGCTGGACGACTCGCCGACCGACCTCGAAGCTTTCGATCCTTTGAAATGTCGCGATAAGAAAGATAAGGACCAGATTAAAACATCCACGGATAGTGCGTTGTTGCACGAGTACGGCTTAGATTTTAGCCAATTTGGTCTCTCTGATTTCACAGCTGGCTCTAGCGCCCCGGAAACCTCAGGCGTCCCTAAGGGATGGACCACGTTCAATTGAATTTTCTCGTATAAAGTACTAAGTAATGTTCACGGCAGATTTCCGTTGTGTTTCTGTGTTATTTATTAATCCGTACGATATAAAGACTATTCTATTCTACTAAAGTTTTGTGCGTTTTTCCGTTATGGAGAGCAATTATTATCAATTTTAAGTTTTTATCAGATCTTTTCGTTCGAATTAGTAAAATTCCGTTAAATTTGTCAATATTGATTAAATTTTCAACTATCCGAAAAACAAAAAAAATATCCGCACTAACTACCGTGTAATGTATGTAAATGTTTAACTTAACGCGCTTAATTGAATGAGCTTTCTGAAAGCGTTCACCAACAAAGAAGGATAAGGCGATGTGCCGTGTAGAAAACAATGCGAATCCGTACACAGCGAAGGAAATAGAAAACTGGGATGCTCCACTTTCCAGTGTCTTTTTTTTGTTTTGAAAATGTTTAGCACTGGTATTGTCATTATTTTACTAATACTGCTATTAAAAACATTTCACTTCGCTTTTCTGACTTTTCGTGTTATATTTTACAGTTTTGTTGATTTTCAACGCAAAAACGCACAATTGTATAGACGAATCATCTTTTAATATGCTATATACTGTTGTTTATCGAAGCGTCGGTGGGCTGTGAATGTCGATACTTGAATAGAATGTATGTATATTATATTTCAACTTGTGATTATATGGCGGAATAAATTTTTCATATATACTTATGTATTTTTTTTTAATATGAAAGAGAAAGTGTAAAATTTATATAGCGTCTCATATTTATAGTACGCTTGTTTAGAGATAAATATTATTTATTTGCATTTTTTTATTGTATTGTAAATAATGTTACATATCAATGAATTGTATATTTCGTCATATTTTTTAGTAAATTATGTATATGTGTATATTCGTGAAACTTTTTCTTATTAAGATTTTGTACAGTGCGACACTATAAAGGTAAAATATATGAACTGTATGTACTCGGTACCTGTCAGAAATATCTATGTTATATACAAAGGCAAATTATTCAAAATAGATTTTTTTTTATTTGAACTCCTATGTAATATAATTTATTTTTATACCGCAGGTGGTATATTTCACTAAACTGCATTTTTTTATTAATCTTATTGGCTCTTCATTGCCACTATTTGATAGGTATGTGGCTATATTAGTACTTCAGGTCCTTCCCATATGTAATTTAATTGCATTTAAATCATTTTTATTATGATTTACTTTATCACTCAAAGATCTATTTATTTTTTAGCGTACCAAATGCTTTGAATTTAGGTTTTTTCATAAGATTATTTTTTAATTTCTTCGTGGGTAATAAAAAAAGATAATTTATCATATAAGTATTTGTACATTACTATGTAGCGAGAATACAATTCCCGTAATTTTTTGAATTATCGTAAAATATATATATGTATAATAACAACACAATATCTGAATTGTGATTTTATTTGCTTTATATGAACCTTATATTTAAGCTAAATTCAAAGCATAAATGAAAAAAAAATAAAGTTCATCCAAAATAATAAATTTAAAAGTACAACAAAAGTTCGTATATAACATACTGTAATGTAAATTCTATTTTTGTAAGGTGCTGTATCGTAATCGATAAGGTTTATAGTTTCTTTAATGACATTGCAATGTTGTTTTATATAGTAAGTCTAGAATCGATGGAGTATTTGGTTATTTTACAATCCCAGTTCTCTCATATTCTATATTATACAAATACCATGACAAATGGCTATTTGGATCTCATTCTAGAGATAATTTCTATTTTGATTGACTGTAACTTATTGCGAATAAATAAATGGAAAATAAAGTTTAATAAATAATTATTTTATTCTCGTGTATATTAATAATTTTAATTACGAATCCGTTATTTAATGATACGAATACTCACAATTTGTTGTAATGTTTCTTTTATGTTATTATTGTTTATTTTTATTATTAAACATTTCACATTTTATTTATCTAGACTTAATAAGACAGGTATTTAGACAAAAATGTACAATTTATATCGATTATTTTATTTTTTTGTGAATACATATAATTATTAATTATCAGGCTGTTTGTTAGAACGAAAGTAACTATTTTGTTATTGTTATTAAGTTTCGCCTTTGTTAAAATTTCGCATTTTTTTTTATATTTTGGTCATCTTATATATGCTTTTTCGAAACACTGTATATAAATATTAAATATATTAGACTAATTGACCTGAGAGCCCGGTGTTTCAAATAATGTTATATTACAATATATTATAAAAATGTGTAAAGTTACTCAATTATATTCTATACTAGGGACCCCCCGCGGTTTCGTCCACTCGAATTGAACTACATAATTATTAAATTACCAATCTGCATTCTTTGGTTTTCTTATAATATGATTTTAAAAACAATATCTATACTTACAAGAAAAATAAAGTCAATTTAATGAAACATGATTTATAGTAATTTTGCTGAGCAACATTCTTTAAAATGGTATAACTTTTTTGATAAACCGATTTTTTAAATTTTCTTAAAACAAACTGACAAGCGCGAATTGGGCTTTCCCATAGAGGGTTCCGTGCAAAAATTTTTAAACGTCCACTTCATTTTCCTGTAAAATTACATAATAAAATCTTACGCAAATTTTGAAGATGAGGCGGAAAAATACGCCCTGTATTTTTATACATAAAAATTAATGCATGATGCTCAACAAGCCCTTTCATCTGATACCTCACTTGAATTAGCAGCTTTAATACCAAAATTTCGCCACCCTTTAAAGGCTTATTATTTATTAAGATTTAATCACAAATGTATAGTTTTCAGATTTTTTTCTGAACTAGTACTACCTGTATATCTCAGCTGCCACATTTTTTACTTCTAGGTCATCCGGAAGTACCCTATTCATTTTGATCTCCTTAGTAGTGTCGAAATCCGTGTTTTTTGCGATATAAACGACTCGATATCTTTTTTTTTAAGTAAATGTAGAAATACGTTTATTCAGAAAATCAAGGGACCTGCACCAGATCCTGAGTGAAAGTGATTATAAAGGTTCCTTTTTTTCCTAAGAGATACGGAACCATAAAGACAAACAATATTAAGGAAAACTTGTCGGATTACAAAAGTGAAAACTGCAATTAAATCGGTTCTGAGATTAACGTGAAAAAAAAACACAAACCGACAAAAGTTTTGAAAATTATTATCTTTGTTTCTATTACGTTATTAAATGCTACCAATGACATTTTTATACATCCTCCATATACAGACGGCGATCCATTACGATTTTATTATAAGTATAGATATAGATATATATTGTATAATTTAGTTTCAATACAACGTACAATTCACGTGGTGTGTTGTAGCAGTATCAGAGATTGTTATTACAGTCCAATTATTTTTTACGAGCCATCCACGTTTATTAAATCTTTGTTCATTTCTTACGTTATTTCTTATTTTATTTGAAAAATAAAATATTTTTAGTAGTTTATATATAGAAAGCTTGATCGCACACATAATTTTATTACTTTAATGTTTTTTTATATATATTTTTAACTATCTCGATGATTAATTTTGTCAATTAATCATATTTGTTGTTTGGTGCTAGGATAATAAATTCATTCGATTCAAGTTAATTATTGAATATACTCAAAAAAAAATGGTTCTCTGATATTTGTTTAAGTCATAGTGGGGAATATCTGTATGATTTTTGAAGCAAGAAGCAGCAAAAGAATACAAATAACAAAAATATGTTATGTATAACATAACTTCTAGTAATGTTATATTACTTATTTTAAATTAATAAATACGGTCATTATAACCATTGCACTTTTGCAGAATTTTTATAGAACATCTAACTACAAACAATAAAAGACTAGCATTTAAGATATCAGGAAAGGGCGAATTAGCACAAATAATTTAGTATAGTAGACGTTTTCTATGATAACAAAATCGGTCATGGAGATGCTGATGTACAGTGTCTACCTGTAAACGCCCTTCCTGTGTTCTTCGCAACATTCCGGTATATACAGAATGGCGTTGAGTGTTGGCCCTAAATTTCAATAGTTTGGAAAGAGTTTTATAAGATCCATGCAAACGACGACACAGAGTGATGAGTGAGAGTGGTCACAAGGTGATAATAAAATACCAAAATTTAAAGTTGAAAGATTTTTTTTGACTTTTACTCGAAAATGGTAATTCATAATTATTTTCAAATATTATCAAAATATATTTTATTTTTAAATCTGGTACATTGATTATATACTACATGAAACATTTTTTGAAGAAATTTACCTTTCCCTCTTAAAAAAAGCAACAATATTTAATTTATTCGGAAAACAAATGATTGTGAAAAAGTCCAGGTGGTCTCAAAGCGTATACCACTGTGGTCATTTTTGTAGACAATCACGATCTTTTTAAAACACACATTATTTTGAACGTTACATTATTTTGATGTTTACATTACAAAAATAAAACATCTTTCTAACTACATCAGCCTTCATTTTTCTCTGTAAGTGAAAAGTGAACTATCCGAAACCGAATATCCGTTGTTTAGTTTGAAAAATCTATGCATGTCTTCCGATAGCAATCAACGTTGTTTTATGATAACTGAAGATGGAACTCCTTCTATTTCTGAATCCCTACTTCCCTGAAATGCTTTTTTGAGAAAAAAATATACGGGCATGTTTTTTTTTATTTTAAGATCTGCAGATTTGTCCTATAAATTTTTAGGGTTCCGTACCTCGATAAAACGGAACCCTTATAGAATCACTTTGTTGACCGTTTGTCCAGATTACATTTTTTTGGATCATGTCAATACAAGAATGAAGTATCAGCATGTGAAATTAATATCGAATATTAAGGTCTAAGTCAACACAATCAAAAGATATTACCATTTATGCATCGATTCTCTGCATTTGGTATGAAATTCGCCCCGTAATCGCAACCTGTAGGGTACTTCGTGTGGAACTACAGTAAAGAAATCCGGCAAGAAGTAAGAACTTACAATACAAATAAAGGAAAAATTTAGAAAAGTGAAAAGTTATAGATATTTTATAGAAAAAAATCATTACAAACTTATATTTCTAGTAAATTACGGAAGTCTCGATGAACTAGTCCTTTTTGCACACAGTTATATAAGTAAAAAAACCGGTCATAACAAAAATTTACATAAAAAAAAAAATTGGCCCTATATATGGCCAAGGGTCGGCCTCGTAAGGAGTACTGTTTTCATCTCTGGGCTGGTGCACCCCTGTATCATCGTATCAGAATCGTAAGGGACCCAATGATCTATGAAAGAGTTGACACTGGCTTTTCGTAAAGACGTCGCCGTTGTGCGTTCTGTACTGCATTTATCATGAATATTCCGGGAAACTTTTTGACCTGTTACCTGCCGCTGAAAGCGCACAGTACGTCACAAATTTAAATACCATCCAAAGCATCTGGCACTCTATTACTGTGCGGTTCCGCTGGAAATTCCTTCCACGCGCCACGTAAGTGTAGAATAGCCTACCGACAATGTTTCCAGGTCGATACGACTTGGGTACCTTCAAAAAACGCGTCTATCTCCAACGTAAAAGCCGGCAAACCTGTAGTTCCTCTGATGTTGCACGGAATCGTGGGAGGCGGTGATCACTTACAATCAGGTGACCAGTACGCTCGTTTCCTTGTCTTTTCCATAAAAAAAACTGGTTATGTACTAGAAACATCCAAAAACCGAAAACTTTGGTCTCTGACGTTGAATAACTTTTTGAAAACACGTGGTTGTAATGTTGTCCTAACATTTCTAGTAAATTTCAGCTCTGTGCTTGTTTTTGTAATTTAATTACTAAATATTTTTATCGATATACGTTTGTTTCGTGTAATATTTTTTGTATAATTTTTATATAAATTTCTATTATAAGCTACACATTTAGTCGTATCTAAAATACAAAAAATAAAAGATTTTTCCCTACTAACAACAATATTTTTTTTTCGGTAATGTTCTCAATCAAAATATAAAAAAAAATATAAATGTTATATATTGTACAAATTGTATTTCGATGATAGTGGTTGATATTTGAAAGATAGGTGAAACAAAAGTACCAGTTATTTTAAACTTTCTATATCTATATACCTATTACCATAGAATAGCAAATGTGGCGGTTTTAATAAATATCGCTCCAAATTTGCCTAATTGTAGGTAAATTCAATTGTACAATAAAATGATACATGTGTTCATTTTCTATACTCAAAATAAAAGTAACACTCGAAAAATTGCAATTTGTTGAAATGAGCCATTCTAGACTCCTTTTTTCTAGAGTAGGCTCTTGTTTGATTGAGTTACGTAATTTTTTTTAATGTGTCATATATTATATGTGTCTTCAAAAATCAAAAATCTGAACTGTTAAGAAAACTTAATACTATACTAGTGTAAAATATTATAATATATGACAAATGAAAGCTTAATTATTGATATAAATATAAAGACGCGGTGACTTTTTTTAAAAATATTATTATAAAAATCAATTTTAAAAGGCATACTGGAATGAAAATTTAGAGTATAATTTTTTTTTTAATTTTCTGTGTTTCTGAAATTAAAAATAAATATTAATAGGTACATCAGCACAAAACAATTTAGTTGTTGGCGACTTCATTTTTCCTTTTGTACATCATTAATTGTGAAAATTTGAAATGGTTTTTTCTTTAAATATTAAGTAACAATCTTCTACATTTTATCACTAGACATACTAAATATTTAACATCATGTTTCATGAAAATACAATGTAAATTAATTAAGATTTATTGGTGCAAAAGTTTCGAGTATCAAAACTTTTTTCACGTAACTAACTAAATTTATATTGTACAGTTATGCATTGGACTTTCTTATGTTAATATAATATATGTAAATAAGCTGTAATATAATATTTTAAACCTATTTTGTGTACTGAGATGTTTGCCAGTGCCGCTGTAAAAGTCATATGCGCCTTATATACGAGTAAATATTGTAATAAATGGATTGTACTAATTTTTCATATATTGTTAGTTCTCCATTTAAATGCCAAATCGTGTGTTCGTTGATGTCTCTTGTCAAATCCCAATCCAAAAAATGAAGCAAAATAGTAAATTGAAGCCGTCTTGGCACAGTGGCACATACGTGCGACTGTAAAACAACGACGGAAATGGAGTGGATTTCCAAATCAAATATATAATTTATAATAAATTATTATTTATTTATATGTTTTTCGCTCTGATACACAGCCCAAAAGCGCGGCTTTGAACTCCGCCACTAAGTCCAGGGGCAAGAAAACTGTGTTAACAATAGGTTCTCTCTTCTCACCCTGCTATATGCTGATACAGCGTGAAAAATATTATAACTTCAGCTTCACCCTGTATCCCGCACAGAGCAGGGTAGGTAGAGGGAACCTGGTGTTAAAACACTCCGTTCCCCACTTTCCACCAAGTTCTAGGAGGCGTTGCGTGTTGAGTAGCGAAACTAAACCCCGCGCTCTGCCTCCACACCAGAGCGTAGAAATGAAAAGATAAATGTAAAAAAAAAATCATTTCCTCGAGTGGGGAACCGAAACCGAACGAGCGAACCGAAACCGAACCGAAGACGAACCGTCAATCAGTCGATTTTACAGTCACACTTTGTGCCCCTGCCAGTGTGGCACTGGCCTCCAATAACTAAAATAAATAAATAGTAACTTGCTAATAACTTTTTCAATTGTTAAATAGTCTATCAATATCTTATGTGTCTATTTATGAATCCAATTGCAATTAACTACTTTATTGCGTTAAATTATATATCGAATAAAGTGAATTAAATTTATAAATCGACCCTTAGTTTAACCTCTTTATAAAGTAAGTATGAATGTTTTCGAAAATTAAATAAATCTAGCTAGTATTTAGATATTTGTGATTTTCTTAGATATTGGTATTGGTGTTCAAATGTGCAATGTAATTAAATCACTAACTGTATATTTAAGACAATCATCAATTTGTTTTAATAAGTGGTCCATAAAAAATTTTACAAATTTAAATGAAAAATTTTTAACCGGATTAATTGCGTACATATGCTATTATACATTTTTGGAATCCGTTTCGAACACTTTGCAGTAGTCCGTGGTCACACGTGGTGTGTGACTGAGGTGGCCTTCGTCTGTCAGTTGGGATGATTGTGATATCAAACTACAACATAAAATAACATAGCCTCTCTTGTATAATTCACGCGGCGCAGCACGCAGCTGATTTGCGAATTAAAGTAGGGGATATTTTATAATGGGGTATGTAAATATGCCAAAAAAAAGGTGTGCATATGTTCGTAAAAGAGCCACATGAGAATCTATGGGCGACTAAAAGTTTGAGAAATAGTTTATTTAATGAAAAATATTCTGGAATTTTCCCCACTTCTAAGCTAACCAACCTAACCTAACCTATCCACATCTGAACCTCTACCATAGACACGTATGTGTGTCTGATAACTAAATGTTAAAATCAAACGAGAATTTTATTTGTTTAATTTTTGTATATTATGTATTTATATAGTTACAATATGTATAATGTATGTATATAATAAATTAGATTTATACAATGAGAATAGATGTTAGTAAATAAATTATTTTTTTTCCTCTGAAGCTGTACCTATTGTGTATATAAAATAAAATGGAGCTATAGATGTATTCAAATTAGTGACCTATTAAATTTAAATTATATGACATTTGGTTTTATTTATTTTATTCATTTATATACCATCATGGAACAGTGGGATATCGTTTGACTGTAACCGTAATGGTTGGGAGGAATAATTAAATTTATATGATTTTGATTTCTCCGCTCTTATAGATAAATTTAGACGTAGAATTCTGGTATTAATCATAATGTATTAAAATCTTGATAGAAAGTGGGCAACGGAGTAACATGCTAGGTTCCTAGGTTGCCTGTGCTAACTCTGCCACGTGTGATATTAAATCTTTTGTTGCATTGCATTTTCCAAATTCCTTATAAGACTGTACATATAAAACTGCTCTAAGAGTCGCTATGCAAAATATTTATACAAGGTCCATTCGTAAGAAACAATCGCGACTATAAATGACTCAGAACTTTCATTGCTTATAAAACAACAGGCCTATTGTTTTAATGTTTGGTAATTTTCTTAAGTAATGTTTGCATTGAAACTGAGCATTAATTAGCTAAGGAAATTATCGAAATAAGCTTAAACACAAAACATTGCCTTATAATATAGAAAATAGAAGGTCTCAGAGTAAATAAAATGGAAAACTAGAGGCAGAAATTAATCGAAAATCTGAATTATAAGAAAATAAATAAAAATATTGGATATTATTATTACACATGCTTTCTTATAGCACGTAGTCTTAGGTGATTTTTATTAAATTGAAGGGAAAATTAGTCACATTATAATCTTAAAAAAAATATTCATATCAGAAGAATTAGAATGAGGCCAGTCGTGGCGCAGCGGCACGAAGTATGTAAACCGACTGGTTGTGGGTTCGATCCCCACTCGAGGAGATGAAATATTTACTTAAATCTATATTTCCATTTCTTCGCTCTGGTGTCGAGGCTAAGAGCGGCGTTGAGTTCTGCCACTCAACACGCAATGCCTCCAGAGATCGGCAGAAAGTGGGGAATGGAGTGTCTAAAAACACTAGGTTCCCTCTGCCTACCCTGCTGTGTGCTGGATATAGCGTGAAGCTGATTTATTTATTTTATTTATTTATATCAGAAGAAGAAGAGAATAAAAAATCATATACACTTTGACTAAGTATATTCATATAAGGATCTTACATAAACATAATATTGTTAACAATTTTCAAAGTGACGATGATTGACAATATAGCGCTGAATAAACAATAGCCAACATCCTTATCACAGGGTACGTGCTTGCCGATTACTGACATCTCAGGAAGAGGGAACGTGATTTAGCAATTGCAGTTGCAAATTGCATTCGTATTAGATATTCTTGGAATGATATTATGTAAATTGTGAAAGATATAATTTTTTTTCAACACTTAGCATGGTAATCAGATGGCATTGGGCGTTGAGTGGCGGAATACAACGCCGCGCTTAGCCTCGTTAACACAGCGAGGAAATTAAAATATTAAATATTTAATTTTCTCGATTGAGAATCGAGCCCCCGACCTGTCGCTATTGATGGCTATAATAAATATAAATTCAATCTATCAGCTTCATAAATCTCTCGTATGTAAGAAGGTAGGCAGAAAGAACTTAGTCATTAATGTTAATCATATTTATTTTAAATATACCTACTGTACATTTTGTTTTTCCTTTGTACGTTGTACATCTGAATGTTTTAATAAAAGCTATATTAACAAATATTTATTAGTTTACATCACATTATTACCGCTAATATATTATTTTAAAAACACTTTGAACTAATAATTTTATTTATAATTCTGTTTATGATTTAAATAAGGAACTATGCACTACTTTCTTAAACTAAATTAATATTAAATTTTCACATTATTACCAGATTGGATAAATTTAATTTTATTATCAAAATACCAACAAATGCATTACAAGCAGTGAGGTAAATATAGGACGATTAAAACAAAAATATAAAGTAAACCTAAAGTGATTATTAAAAATAACGAAAAATCTTAAATTTTCCGCCTTCCATATAACGTGTTAAAGGGTATGTTATTCTTTTTGTCATCTTGATATTTAGCTAACAAGAATGGCCAGCTTTTTTCACTATCTTGATTGCTTGGGTTCGCTTCCATTCGTTGACGTATCTTAGCTGCCTTGGCGACGACTTCGGCGTTCAGCATGTTTTCTAGGTATCTCAGCTTATGGGGTAGAATAATTTTGGCAATCTGTTAAAGAAAAATATATGATTTAAAACTTTAAATAAAATAGGTTCAACTATTATTTAAATAGAGGCCTGTCGTGGCGCAGGTGCACAAATTGTGACTAAATGTTTGTGGGTTCGATACCCACTCAAGGAATAGTAATATTTATTTAAATTTATATTCCTGTTTCTTCGCTCTGGTGCCGAGACAAAGGGCGTCATTGAGTTCCTCCACTCATCACTCAATGCCTTTTAACACCGGGTTCCCTCTGCCTACCGTGATGTGTGCGGGATACAGCGTGAAGCTGTTTTTTGTTCAGCCAAGTAATCAAAATAATTGATGGTCATACAAAAACTATTTTATATTTAATTGAATTTTTTGAAATGAAATATTGAAATAAGACATTGCCACTCTTTTAAGAGACAAGTAAAAATTCGGCTTAGATCAAATGTATGTATTTTTTATGAGCCCTCACAATAACGACTAAAATAGCTGTTGAAATCGCAAAATGTTACCATATTAAAATTTATAGCTTCCACAAACACGAGTACCTACTACCTTTTTTTTTACGTGAGGAAATCCTGTTACGGATACCGGCCGAGTGGGGACTCGAGCGGGTTACGTGGGACGAGTACCTACTATCTAGGTAAATCTGTATACACACAATACAAACATCTAAACTAATGTTTGAATTAAGTATAATTAAACATTCCCTTCTATAAAATTATTACAGCCATTAATTTAAAATATGTATAATTTGAAATAAACACAATTTGCTCGGAGCACAGTCGACTTGGATGGAGTCGTTTTTTTATCGAAAACTGATTATGAACTTGAATTTTGTTATGGAAAGTTTTAATACACAATTTTAACTCTGTTTCAGAAATGATATCAAGAATTTGTTATTCGATATTGCTTTGAATAATCGTGTAAGAGGTCAGAGGTTGTGGTTGTGAGTTTGATTTTTATTCGAAGAAATTAAATATTTAATATTTTCATTTCCTCGTTGGCTAACAAAGAAAATATATGTCTAATGATAGCCATGAAGCTACTTAACTCAAATTAACTTATCAAAATAATAAAACAATTTTATTTTTACTGTAAAAATAAGCTGTATTTACAAATTTGTAAAAACCGAAGAAGGGCGAGTCGGGCTCGCCCGTCAAGGTTTCCATACAAAAATTGGAGGTCTCCAGCTTTTTCTGACATTGAATGTCAGAAAAAAGGTTACCTTAGCTGGAGTCATTTCATCTGATACCTTACTCGAACTAGCGGAACTAGCTTTAATACCAAATTGCACCCCCCTTTTAAGGCTATTATCTTTTATTTGAACCATAATTGTTTGGTTTTACTGAACTAGTAATACCAGAAGATGCTAGCTACCAAATTTCATTATTCTAGGTCAACCGGAAGTACCCTATTAATTCCTTCGCGTCGAAATACGCGTTTTTTGCGAAATAAACGGTAGTATCTTTTTTTTAAGTGAATGTAGAATTACGATATTTTCAAGAAATCAAAAGACCGTATACCTAAGTATATAGTTTGAATATGAACTCGATGTTTACAATGGTTCCGGAAATAAAGACTCTTGACAAACGGACGGACGGACAACAACGTGATCTTACAAGGGTAACTGTGTTCCTTAAAAGGTACGGAACCTTAAAAAGTATTTATATAAAAATACTTTCCCCCAAAAATGTTCACTCCAGACCGTATCTCACAAACATATATCATTAGCATTCTTCAAACGAACCAAGCCAAAAGTAAACAAATAAGGCAATTAATTAAGAACAAAACTCTAACAACGGAACGAACACGCTGAACTTGACGTGAGTAATAAATCCTGGCAAGTAGTTAATTAGCCCATGCCTTTATAATGCCTTTTACGGAGTATACGGGTAAGTACGTTTTAACATTTTGCTTCTTAATAATATTAGTTTTATCTTTTCGAAAGGTTAAAAAACATTTAATTTAACAAATAAAAGCTAGACTTTTATTTGTTAAATTATAGTTCTTTTTTTATTTGTTAAATGTTTTTTGAGGCCGGTCGGGGCGCAGTGGCACAAAGTGTGACTGTAAAACCGACTGGTTGTGGGTTCGATTCCCACTCGAGGGGATGAAATATTTACTTAAATTTATATTTCCATTTCTTCGCTCTGGTGTCGAGGCAACACGCAATGCCTCCAAAATTCGGCAGAAAGTAGGGAACGGAGTGTCTTAACACTAGGTTCCCTCTGCCTACCCTGCTGTGTGCGGGATACAGCGTGAAGCTAATTTATTTTTTTTATTTTTTTTAGCTTTTATTTGTTACATTTTAGATATAAGTGTGAGGTCAGATGTTGCGAACGGTCACAACGGTGTGTAACTGTAAACGTAACTGGAGGAAATAAATTATTTATAGTGTCGAGGCAAAGCGCGGCGTTAAATTCGGCGGAATTTGGCGGATCTGGAGACAGAATTGTGCGAGAATCCAGTGTGAAGCTGATTTATTTGAATTTAGATATAACTAATGTATAAAATACAACGACTGTAGGCTCGATTCTGTTGAGACATTCCGTTCCCGTATAAATTAAATATTTCATTTCGTCGAATGGAAATCGAACCTACATCTTGTCGCATTTACACTCACACTTTGTGCCCCTACGTCACAACTGGTCTCTAATAATGATATATATATTAAACATAAAACTTTATTATCTTTCCGTCTGTCGTTTAATACATAGATCGCAAAAAATCGAAGTATCTCTTTACTTAAGTGGCTTGAGTGGCCAGTACCAGAGTAAAAAAAAAAATTTAAGAAAAATATTTTTGTGTAATAAATACCTAACCAAAAAATAAAAACAACTCACAATATTTGAAGCCAAGCACACGATCAGAATAAAAACGTTCCACCTTTTTGCCATTTTCATTTCAAGTACTATGATTGTTAAGCAATATTGGTTAAGTAATGTGGCGTTTGTAAACATAGTACCGATAATATTGTGATTAGGTTTTCGTTTACAATAAAAATCACAAAGAAAGAAACCATAGAAACCATATTTTATTTTTAGCCTTTAACTTGTTGTCTTCCTAGGATAGGTAACTACCTTAGTGTCAAGTTTCCTACCCGCATTCCAGTAACGATAGCGTTAAGCTACGCATTACCTTCTCGGAACGGGGGAATTCAAATTGTAATAATTCTTATTCCGAGTGGGGGTGAAATCCACAACTAGGTGCTAGGTGTATACCACTGCGCCAAGTGTGGGTCAAATTAATATTAAATATTATTTTTGTTTTACATAGAATCCCTCGTGAAGCAGATATTCTAAAGGATATAGGTAAAGGTAAACCAGAGCCGTGCAATTTTCAACAAAATTATAATTCATTACCCTGATTTGAGATTTTTTTAAAAATTTTTTTTTAAAAATTGATTTGAGATCGAGCTCAATACCATCCCGTTACATTCAGATGATGTGCCAAAATGACATCAAATTTATTATTTAATTGTAAAATATTTTTTGTGGACTGTGACAGTGTCTTTAGCTAATAATTTTATAATATCAACAAGTTCATGAAATTTCAGAAATACAGCAATAATATATATTTTTTACCTCACAAAGTTCTATAAAGGGAGGTCAAGTCATTTAGCAGCTGCTACGTCGGTTACAATCACGAAGCGCGGCGTCCGATGCCGCAATTTGCGCCCGCCGCGACATTATCATATATTGAAGCCGGCGTGGCTCAGTGGTGCTATGTTTGACTATACACATGATGATTGTGGGTTCAATCCTCAATCAGAAAGAATGATTGTATATTTATTTCGTTTCTCCTTTCTAGTAAGTCCAGCGTTGGGTTACGTCACTGGACATATAATTCCTTTAAAGTTGACGGAAAATGGAGAACGAAGAAACAGTGAAACCATTGTATATTAAGGTCAAACCTGAAAGTCGCTTTTCAAGTTGATGATCAAGAAAATTTTTAATTTAATATTAGAATTTAAATACCTTATACGTATATAGGTGGCGCATCTTGCACCGAACATTTCTAATAGCAACGCTATTTTATTTGCTACTAAAAACCGTTGGATTTAGTTATAGGTATAATAGCTCATTGTGGTAATCCATATTTTAATCCATTAAAATAATTTCATTTAAAAAATTAAAATAAAGTAAATAAATCAGGTTCACGCTGTATCCCGCACACAGCAGGGTAGGTAGCGGGAATCTAGTGTTAAGACACTCCGTTCCTCACTTTCTGCCGAATGCAGGAAGCATAGCGTGTTGAGTGGCAGAACTCAACGCCGCGCTTAGCCTCGACACCAGAGCGAAGAAATGGAGATATAAATTTAAGTAAAAATTTCATCTCCTCGATTGGGGATCGAACTCACAACCAGTCAGTTTTACAGTCACACTTCGTGCCACTGCGCCACGACTGGCCTCAAAAAATTAAAAGAGATTAAAAGTTAATATCGCCAACAAAATATAAAACACCAGTAATTGCGAAGTTTACCACCGTCGGTTTAAGTAAGCCGATACGTAGAGCGCCACTTAAACGACTTATTAACTTTTATGCACCAATTTATTTATATTATAAAAAAACTTTCAAATTATAGGTTCCTTGATTTTTACGATTCAGTTACAAATATACGCTTTTTAAATGAAACTATATTAACCAGATTAATCGCGTATATTTAGAATTAAACATATTCGATACATATTTCGATACTTTACAGTCGTCCCCACTGACTCTCGTCTCGGGTAGACTGAGGTGGCCTTCGTCTGTCAGTAGACATAATTATTATAGCAAATTACCGCCAATGATTTCTTAATTGTCTCGCGTACTGCCCTGGATTCCTTTAGAATGGGCTGACTGTATCTTGCCCTCTGGTAAGGTGAGCTTGAGACTACAAAGATTTTATGAGTGGTTTAAGATTTTTTTTTTGTATTTCAATTCAATCTAGTGTCATCGCTGTATAAATACAGAAATTAAAATAGTTTAATTTTTTTGTTAAATCCTATTTCACAATCCAAAATATTGAAACAATTTAGTTACAACATAGTAGAATTAAAGATTTCTGTAATGTGATGATGGCGCGCGTCTTCCGCAAATTGCGGTATCGGACGCCGGGTTTCAAACCGATGTGGCTCCTAAACGGCTTGGCATCTCTTTATAGAATCTCGTTGTGAAGCTTATACACACAATTTCATGTCATAAAATAAAAACTTTTTTTTTTTTTTAAATAAAACAATTTTATTTAGCTAAAATACCATTAAATAGCATATAATGAGGAATCTATTTAATTACTTTTTTTAATCATTTGTCAATTATTGATAATGGATAATGAAATTTGAAACAGTGCATGTCCACCAGCACACTCACGACTTCGAGCCCCCATTACTCCTTAACTAAACACTATCAAAATGATGTACAATTGTGTTGAGGTTCCATATAGATCTAACATATTAATTAATTGGAGACTATTTATTGGTGTTGTTGTGTCGCCTATGGTGCACTGGTGCTCGCCAACTCAAGGTGTGCGCAAACGCCCGCGCCCGCTCTCGCCCGTGGCTCACGCGGTAATAACGCGCGCCCCGCACCCCTTAGCTCGAGACAGTGTTTGTCATACTATTTAGTATAAGATCTAGCATAATACAAACACTACAGGTGTGAAGACAAAAATTGTGCTTAAAAGAAAACGGAAAATAAAAAATTGTAATTACATTGTTAATAGTATGTTAAAATGTGAAATGATGTCAACAACTGAGATTAACTTTTGCTGTCATATGTATATATTTTTTCATAACTTTTTTTTAATATAAAAAAACACGATAAAATTACAAATGTCTAATTATATTAGTCACTTGTATAACAATATTCGTAAATTCGTAATTAGAAAATACGTTTTCTTAAATTTTAAGACGTGGCGCGATAGGCTTGTCTTGTTTTTTGTTGTGGCGTGGTTTTGATTCCTACTTGAGGAAACAAAATATTTAATATTGTCATTTCTCCGCTCTAGCAAAACGCGACGTTGAGTTTCACCACTCAACAAACAATGTCTTAAGAATAAGACGGAAAATGAAAAAGTAAGTATCTATTTGGCAATGGTATTGGTAATGGCTTGACACTAGATTGCCAGGTTCCCAGGCTCCTTTTGCCTACCCTACTATGTGTGTGAAATACATCGGGAAGCTTGTGAAGATCAGATTTGTGAAGTATATTGACTAGTAATCTGAAAAACAAAAAAAATATACAAGATTGAAGCGTCTGCGCTCCTTCTACAGAAACAGATAATAAAGAAATTAATCAAGATACCTCAACAGCTTATGTGTAGGATTATTTTTCATTTCACGATGTTTATCCATACTGTATTTGGTTTGACGCAGTTACAAATAGACCGATAACGTAAACACCTACTACTACAAAAATACTACGAAACGTTGCCGATCTGCCACTTTTCATTCTCAAAATTATACTAGAGCGGGAAAGGGATATCTCTCGTTCTATCCAGTCTATTTAAAAATATAATTGTCAGAAACGTTGAAATGTGATTTTGTACGCTGAGTTTCTTGCGCCGGTTCTTCTCAGATCTGAGGCATTAACTTTAGTAAACTGGTGGTAAATTATTTGACTTTCAAAAAATTAAACATGTTCCTTCTTATTTGGAATAAAATTATTTGACTTTGACTATTTTACACAATTCAACATCACCGCTATTACCTATAACTCGATTCCGTGAATGAGGTGTGTGCGGCGTTATCCCTTTGATAGGATTGTGTCTTTGTGTGTGTCATTCTTGATAAATGGTGTTTTATTTAACAACAATAATTTTATGAAAAAATCACTTTTTCGTTTTCGGAAAAACCTCTTTTGTTTTAATCGTATTAGGTTTTTATAGAGTAGTTAAAACTGTGGTTTCATTTAAGGTGATGATGTTAAATACGTGTGTGCGTTTTACTGTAAACATGATGACCGTAGGTCCGATTTTACTCATACATATATTTTATTTTTACAGCCCTATCAAAACCAAGCACGTCGTTGAGTTCCGACGCTCAACACACCATTTCTCTAATTGGGGTTAAAAGATTAATTTTAAACTTTGTGTCAGAATTACATTTTACAAGTCATTAAACGACGTAGCCGATTTACGTTAGATATGTGTAATTACATATAACCTCCCGCTCGTTAATGGGGACTCTAAAATGAATTTTGTCAACCCCTAAGTGGCTAAGGCACTTAAAATTCTGAATCGTTATCATATAAATTATTATATTTTACTTATACATATACGCGAAATAAAATAAAACCGTTGGTTTCGTACCAACTTCAGGATTCAACAAGAAGTTATAAACAATTTATAACGCCCGCATGCACTTATTTTGAATGAAATGAGCTACAAATATGTAAAAAATATTTTTACTTTTCTTATAAATTTTGTACTTTTTTCCTTTACTTGTATTGTATGCTCTCACAATTGAGTATTCTCGCTCATTAATGAGAAAAATATTCTTGAAAATATATAAAAAAACAGTTATTTAGTATTTTTATAATCTGCCTGTGAGAAAGCATTAATTATTTATTAGATTACTGTCTAAAAGTTTATTCGTAACCGGTGAAAGTGAACCTTGATTCTTATGCTATACCACCACGCAATCTTCAGATGAATGGTCTTGACAGATAGAGGTATGGAACAATAAAAAAAGTCGGAACTCAGCACCACGCTTTGTCTTGTTACTAGAGCGACGAAATGAAAATAATTAATATATCCTTATCTAGAATGGCAATGGAACCCACAACCTGTCGCGTTTACCGTGGCACACTCGTGCCCATGTACCACGTCTGGCCCCTACATATGATAACCAGAACTAACATTTTAACTGAATTGTACGCAGCATCATCTGTTCTGCTAAGAAGGAAGGTCATTAAAATTTTGATATTTTATCTTATAACGTTTCGTAGATATGCTACGAAAAAATGCTACGGATTACTTACATTACTTTCATTACTGTTTAGCATGCATTTAAATTGTTATCATCGTATATCATTATATAAAGTTTTCATATTTTGGTAAAGCAATAACAAAAGAAAATCTTTCTAATTTCTTTTTCAGAGCTTTTTGATATTTTTTTATGACAAATCAATAGAAAAATATTGCGTTTATTTTGCATCTGGCTTTTACATATACACATTTTGAAATTATAAGGGAAGTACATAAATAAATCGACTAAAGTTAGTGCGCATGCGTAGAACTTGAATGCATTCGAATATTTCCTGAATTCAGGTACCGGCCCTGTGGCGTAGTGGATATCGCGTCTGTTCTGTTTCAGTTCAGAATCCCCCAGGTTCGATTCCTGGCAGGGCCACCGTCGATTCGTCGACGGTTTTTTTTTTCATTTCTTTTTAAACTTACTTTGTATCTAAGAAATATAATAACAATTTCAATAGTAACAAGTTAATTTCTCTTTCTTATCGCCTGTATATAGAACTATATAAAAATTTTGAGAAATCAAATTGAGTACTTTTTCTAAATATACTTTCCCAAACAGTATTTAAACAAAAAAACTATCACGTAAGACATATTAATATTAACTTATTTAGATCAGTATTTGGTAAATATTAAGTTGTATAAATAAAAATATTTTATGATGTTACATTTCGTAGAGGCTCTACGAACGATTCTACGGACGTGTTTTTTAGCCTTTTGGTTTTTTTATTTCAATAAATGTAATGTGATTCTGGTTTAAGGCTTTTAATTTTTATTACAGTGTAAAGAAAGATCTTATATAATAATATTATTTTATATATAACTTAACTAATCCGTCCTTTGGAAAGTTTAAGTACTTCTGAACATAAAAAAGGTTAATAAAGTTTAATATATTAATTATTAGAATACAAAGACATGTACAAAATTGTATTGTATTTAAAATAAAAGAAATACCTTTAAAGAATTATTTCTAAGCCACGTCTCTTTATTACAATTTTATTAATTTATAATTTGGTAGATATTAAAGTATACTCAAAAAAATATTTGAAACTGAACTAAACGGAACTGAATTTAGTTATTATGTATTTTTTTCTATGTTATATATAGTATTAAAAATGCCTAGAATTATGATATTAATTTTATATATCGTTTTAAAATTATGAAATATAAATTGCACTTCCTTTTAACCAATTGATAATCTAGGATTAACGGTTCACAAATTTCTTAAATATAATAATATATATGTAATAAATACTTATAACATAATAAATTAAATCAAAACTCATTACATATTTACAACGCTTTTTGAAAATGTAAATTATTATGATACGACATCTGTGTCGTGAGAAGTAATATTTTAGGGATAGGCTCCATCTAGCAGGGAATAAATGCTTCTACAGCACTATTTTATTTAAATACATTTGTGTACTACAAATATACAAAACTCCCCAACTTTATAGAAAAAGAGTTATACGTATGTATATATACAGTAATAAATATTAAACATTAAATATTATTCATAAATTCAAATGTATTTAGAAAAAGTGCAATGTAACGAGTCTATTTATAGAAATTGGAAACTGTACTGCGCATGCGTAGATGAAGAAAGCATTCGGATATTGGCTTTCCTTCCTCACAAGCCCTGTGGTGTAATGGATATCACATCTGAACGTTAGTTCTGAAGATCCAGGTTCGATTCCTGGCAGGGCGTCCTCGTCGATGGGTGGTCGACATTTTTATTTTTTTGTGTTTTAAATCCTGGAATTCCCTCGGGATCGGGATTTATGTAGTAAAAAGTTTGTATGTATGCGTACCTATCGTCCGCATAAATAAATGTGAAATAAACAAACATTTTTCAATTCCATACAACAATTTTTGCAAATAAAATTACAATTTAATTACAATTCATTAAGTGTACTGTTAATACTGTTAATATTCTTCCTAAATGAAATTTTATAAATATTCATATAGGAAGCGGGTGAAGCCGCACGGCGCCCCTAGTTCATATTATAGTTACATTTATATGATCTCGTAGAGGCACTACGAGTAATGCTACGGGCTTATATGATTATCTTCTGTTGCTAAAACGTTCTCTATTGTACTATTAGGTGGCGTAATATTGAAATATATTTGACTGCTTTATCGTTTTTTTAATATATAATTTGTAGTTATATTCTCCGTCTTACGAAAAGTTCAAGCTCTGCCACTCAGCACGCAATGTCTCCATAGTTTTGCAGAAAATGGGGAACAAAGTGCCTTAGCACTAGGTTCCCTCTGCCTATCCTGCTATGTGTGGGCTACAGCGTGACGTAAAAAAATCAATGTGTAATACAGACATTTTTTTAAACTTTTGAATTATATAGCCCGTATTTATGAAATATTAAAAATCTGTACAAACTGCATATTGTTACACGAATTCATGTATTAGCGCAAGTCATGATCAGTCAACAAACCCCAGGTCATTAGGAGAATACTCCCACGCTCAGATATTAGTCATGGGTTGTCTACATTTAATTATTCACATCACTTTTGTCTCTCTGTGTATGCAACCTACAGTTCGGCGACCAATTCTACCGTTTCCGCCAATCCAAACGACAGTAATCAATACAAAAGCTAAAACTTCGTTAACCCTGTTACCGGCAGCAATACGGCACATCCATCTCTTATCTTACATCTCTACTGAACATACTTCCCAAAATTTACCATTTCACTCACACTGATCTTGCATTCCGTCTCTTCTTTTTCTTTTGAAATCAGAACCTTTTTCTTATTCTCAGACCATTACTTTCATAGCTTAGACCATTACTATCACAATCTTCTTTTAGAGAGGTGACTAACGCCTGCAACTCGCATTCTGATGATGCAATAAGCACTGCGTCATCTGCATACAACAGACAATTCACATTCAGGTCACCTACTTTCACTCCAATTTTACTTTGTTTCAGTCCATAGAGACAGCTATCCAAATACAAATTGAACAACGAAACGGACATGGCACCTCCTTCCTTAATACCCAATTGGATGAACCAAGGTTACATGCCAGCTTCTACTCGCACGTAGGCTAAGTGATCTGTATAAAGGGAATTTACACCAGACTGCACCTCGCCAGTCGTCTGGGACCTCCTTTGATTTCCAGCATAAATTGCACAAAAGCCAGAACAAGACCAAGACGCGTTGCCCACCATATTTGGTAAACTGGGCAGTAACTCCGTCTGCTCCCGCTGCCTTATCAAATTTACCAAATATGACTGTAAACAATTAAAAAAAGTGCCAAAGTGCGAGCTAGACTTATCTGCTGTAATAATTGCTGGTTATATCTCAATTAAAGCAATTTTTGATCAAAGTGCAGCACATTTTTTTAGATTTCAATGCCTTGATCGCGTAGTGGAGCTGCAGCTACTGCTTTATAAAGTCTATCTTGTATACGTAAACTTAATAAATTTATATTATATTTTTTATGGTACTTATACTACCAAATATTAACGCTGTGAATTTGACGGTTTTTCAGGGTGTTTGGGACTACTATGGAAATATGATTGTATTCAAAAGTTATTATACAATAAGAAATATGTATAATAAATATGTGATGATCTTCTATTTATAGTCTTAAAGTTTCAATTATTCAATTCAATTGTTTATAATTAAATTCATACACTTTATATTTAGTTTAAAATGTCACAAATGCCGGTTAGGTTATATTATTTAATACAAAACATAAAAATATTTTTGCGTAAATTTAAATTAATGTACATAACATTAACACGTCTTCTATTAATAACATTATAAATTGTCTGGCTATTTCAATTCAAACAAATGTAGAAACTAAAACCTAAACTCAAAAATAAATAAAAAACTAATAATAATAATAAAAAACTAATTTTGAAAGAAAAGAAATAACTACAAGACATGTGACTTTCAAAATATAAAAAAATACGTTATGATGCTGACAATAATTAAAAATTCATAAATAATGTAGATAAAAGAATATGAAGGTCTCTCGTTTAATCGTAACTTTATTCCAAGCGTAATCTAAATTTATCTGATCTCGTAGAGGCTACGCAATGCTACAGGCGTTGAAACTTTAGATTGTAATGCGTAATGTACATGTACTGTTTATATGTTTAACAATAATTTTGTAGTATGTCGACTAGTTACTGAGAAGAATTAATTAAATTAATGGAAAATGTTTCTAACAGTTATACTTCCTTAAATCTTTACTTGATGTATACATTAATCGCAGAATTGGCACGTATTTCAACGTGGCAATGGGGCTGGATACGGACAAATGGCCGTTGGAGCAGACGAGTCCTTGAGTGGAGACCAGGAACCGGAAAGCGTAGCGTAGAGCGCCGTCCAGCTCGATGGACCGACGACCTGAAGAAGGTTGCTGGCTTTGACTGGATGAGGAAGGCGGAGGATCGGGAGCTCTGGCGCACCCTGGAGGAGGCCTACGTCCAGCAGTCGAAATAGGCTGATTTGATGCATTAATAACTTGTTTTAGAAAACTTCTTATCTAGTTCATAAAATTTAAGCGATTTATTTATTGTTTTATAATTTACAAACTAGTAATATTATTGTAGGTTAATTTAAATTTTCGATTTCATATTAATGAAATGGCTCAAACATTGCCATCCATTGTAAATACAAAAAACATGGTTATAATAATACATTAAGAAACATGTGAAAGAAAAGTCGATTAAACAAAACATATGACTTATTCATAGGAAATTAAAGAAATATTAGTATTTATAGTGATGACTACGGGCAAAGCTTCAGTCAAAAAAGGTGAAAGATATCCAGATAAAATAATATGTTTGTGCATATTTCTAGCACCATTGTATGTAGTATTACATAATCGTTTTCACGTGCAATACTAGGTGGCGTTATTTAATATTACAAAGTTATATTAAAATTTTATAATAAATATAAAATTGAAACACAATTTTATTATATCGCAAATATATTTATGTTATTAAGTAAAATTTTATAGTGTGTATAGAAGAAAATAAAATGTAGTAGAATATAAAAATGTATTAAAAATACAATATTAATAATATTAAAAAAATACAATATAAAAAAAAAATTATATATTACAAAAAAAATATTTTATTTCTATAACTATTAATTGCTATACAAGTTGTTTAGCACATCCTTCCATCTCTATCCAAAGGAGGTCGTTTTCATCACGTTTATTCCATAAAGAATGAGTCTGAAATGTATAAGTCAAATTTTTATTTTGTCCGGCTATGAGAAGCTCTGCTGTTATTGTATTTTATTGATTTTAAATCATACTTTATGGTCTAAAAATAATAAGAAATGATCATTTCTTATTATCGGATCCGATCAATAATACAGATCTTAGAACAGATCATTTTTTGTATCAGTTTTGTATGTAGATCAAACAATCATCCCGTATATATAAACAATTTTATTTGTAATTATAAATAAAGAATATCAGCCTGTTATAATTTTATACTTTATAGTGGTATATGAAACGAGACAAGGCATTCAAAACTTTCGAACGCTCTCAGTGGTATGGGAGCTGAGGGAGCTATTCAAAATGCTTGGAATCACTTTCATCATACTTGAAAAGTATTTCAGGTATATGAAAGTATCTAATACATAAAGAACACATTATAGTTTCCTTTGTCTTTATTTTCTAACAGTAATATTGAAATAAAAATTTGTTAATGCTTATAGCTTAAGATTTATTATTTTTTATATAATTAACAATATTTACAAAATAATACAATAATTGTATATTATATGAATTAATTGTACTATAATTTTATTGAGTGTCATTTTATGCCGTAGAGGTGCTACGAATAGCACTCCGAAAATAATTCTTTAGTTTCTTACTCTACTAGAAACTATTTCCGTTCATTTATATTATAATTTAATTTTTTGCCACCAGAGTGCTGACAATTTCTAGGATATATACTAATAATTACGATATCATATGGATATGTGATAACGAGAGACATCACCTTTTTACCATTCATCTGCTTTATTTTATCATTATATTATAGATATATTATGCAAAATGTGCACAGAAAAATGGAGCAAACGTCCATTTTCACATTTATAATATTAATAGGATTTCACCACAAGGCCTATATTGACAAGTGGTAAATATTAAACAAAAAAATATGTCGAAAGAAAACGAAAAAAATAAAAAATAATCTATTGCAATAAAAATAAAAACTTGACAACGATTACGACGAAGAACACAGTATAAATATTCGAAAAGGTTGTTATAAGTCATCTATTATCATCATTTCATATCACAATAAATGGCTTTATACATACATATATTTATTAAATATATTTATAATATGTAATATATTTATTTATTAAAAATTAAAAAAAAATTAAATTAGCTTCACGCTATATCCCGCACACAGCAGGGTAGGCAGAGGGAACCTAGTGTTAAGACACTCCGTTCCCCACTTTCTGCCGAATTTTGGAGGCATTGCGTGTTGAGTGGCAGAACTCAACGCCGCGCTTAGCCTCGACACCAGAGCGAAGAAATGAAAATATAAATTTAAGTAAATATTTCATCTCCTCGAGTGGGGATCGAACCCACAACCAGTCGGTTTTACAGTCACACTATGTACCACTGCGCCACGACTGGCCCCATATTTATTTATAATATATATATATATATATATTTATCTTCATAATATATTTTTTATCATATTGCAGAAATAATGTTTGCAGTTTTATTGTTAGCGACTCTATTCCAGTCAGGTAAAGCACCAAAGCGATTTTAAAAGCTTTGAAGTTGTTTGTATAATATATTTACCTTGCAATACAGGTAATGCAACGTTTTACTTGCAATTACAAGTAAGTGGCGTTCGTTAGCTTAAAATAAATTTGGACTGAAACTAAATATTTTAAAATATATATATCTTATAATAATAAATTCAATATTTTTCGTTAAATTTCTCGTTACACCTTTAGGAGTAGAATGAGTAAATAGCGAGATACTTATTATATACAGTAAATGTACTACAATACGATTTTTTATTATATATATTTTTATATAACTGGGTATTAATATACAACTATGAGCAAAAGACAAAGCGTGAATCTAAGAAAAAGATTTTGTTTTGGATGGGTAGAGTCGCTACGGATAGTACTACAAAATAACCTATTATGTTTTTTTTTTAAATAATAAATACAATTACTTTAAAGATATTATATAATTTATGATAGAATAACATAAGAGAACAAGTTAGCATTAAATTTAAACAAAAAAAATTGCTAAACAATCTGATAGTATACAAATATTCGCAAATTAAATTCAATGGCCCTGTGGTGAAAAGGACATCACGTCTGAACGCTCGTTCGCCAGTTCAGAAGATCCAGGTTCGAGTCCTGGCAGGGCAAGCCCATATTTTTTTTTTTATTTAAATATATTTTTACGTTTTTTGTATATAATTATTATTTTCTATTTTCATATATTTATTACATATGTATATAGGCAACAGAGATTTACATTCAGCCCTTCACATCTTCTGTTCAAGACTCTTTTATTTTAGTACATATTACATATTATCTGTAAATTAAAAATATTAACATAAATTATATGACAAATTTCATATAAGTATATATATATATATATATAAGTACAAAACAAATGTATATACAGTAGAAACTAAAGTATATGTAACATTATATAACTAACTTATGAAATGCCACGAGATAACGTCTTTTTAATTATTATCAAAATATTATCTATCTTATCAAAATAGTGAACGAAATATAAATCATTATTTTCTTATTTTAGTTAACGAAAAATAATAAATAATATAGCATCCACGCTACTCTCTTGTTTACCAGATGGCGCTACCTTAGAGTGAGCTTTCATTGTGCAACTACTTAAAATAATGTTTTTCAATATATTAAAATGTTTTTATGTTCTTTTTTTGAATTAAATAATCTAATAAATTTTATTATAGTAATAATAATAGTCATTACGCTTTTGGTAGTGTTACTATATTTAATTCATTTATAGTATAGGTGTTTATTATTTTCAATGTTTAATAAATTTGATTCCTCATTTGTATAATTGAATTAATTATAAATATCATATATTATTATTTTTATAGTGTCCGATGCAGCTTAGCGCCACCTAGTTGTAGGTCTCAGTGTAGTATAAACATACGTTATAGGGAAATGTATGAACATATATACGTAGATGAGTTAGAAAGTTGTTGTGCACCAATTAAAGTTAACCTTGGGGCACATTCCACCTCAAGCACCAGTCAATATTTTTAATAGAACCAAAATGTAATAATATTTATAAATAATAATACATAGTTAGACATATTTTTGTTTTAATCTCATTTTTTTGACACTAATACAAAAAATCATATTCATACTATTTAAAGATGTCTTCATTGAACACAAAATATTTTTCATAGATCTTAAGAAATTATTACAATTTAAAAGAAAAACAAAGTTAAATTGAATAAAATTGTAACATTTAAAAAAAACTAGGAAAAAAATCTGAATGTTACACAATTTGACGAAAATTACTACATTTATAACGCAAGGCTCCGTAGCGCAATGGTTAGCGCGTCTGTGAACTAAACAGAAGGCTCCAGGTTCATTTATTCGTATGCAACTTTTAATTTCTTATTAAACTAATTCTTTTAACTATTATTTCCTTTTAATTAATATTTGGCGTATATTTTTTATTGTGAAATAATTTAAAAATGGATATCAGATTTTTCTCTTGTGGCATTGCGAGTTGAGTGGCAGAATTCAACACTGCGCTTGGCCTCCTTGCCTAAAAGAAACCTCCTTACGAAAAGGAAATAATAAATATTTTCCCCACAAATGGGAACCGAACTAACAACTGTCGCGCTTAAAGTCACATGCTTGCGTTCCTGCACTACAACTACAATTTTAGTATTTATAATATTTTCAATTTCTCACGCCGGTTAAAAGCTGCGCTTAGTTAGCGGGGACCGCAGGGACCCATGCGTCGTGATTGTGCTCATATAGACTGAAATATTGCAGAAAGCGGTAATGAGAGATACTAATTAATGGTAAATAGTATGCACGTGGCACACTGGATGAATCGAAACACAAACCGGAGTCTTAACTACATATTAGCAAAGAAAAATCAGCTTCACGCTGTAAAGTGGAGAACGTAGTGTCTTAACACTAGGTTCCCTCTGCCTAACCTGCTGTGTGCGGGATAAATCGTGAAGCTCTTTTTTTACCTTGTCTTATGATACTGTATGTGACATTTTCTCAAGTTCAATTTGAACACTTTCCAGTGTCCGATTAAGCTGAAATTTGAATTACGATTTAGGTTATTTACAGATAACAAATAATCAATATTGTTGTTAATCCAAAATAGCCGCTGTAACAAAATGGCGAATTACTATTTTCTGGTCATACCCCTTCTATCAGTATCAAAGGTAAGGGCCTTATTTCAAAAATACAATATATTATGAAAAATAAATTTACAAAGCTAATTTTCCAAAAGGTTTTATAAATTATTATCTTATTAATTTTTATGTAGATTAAAGCATTAAAATACAGATAAAATAGTATAATTTTATTTGGTTTATTAAAAGAAGGTATACTCTAATATATAACGCTAAAATGTTAAATATATACAATATATTTATTGATGAAATCTATAGTTATTATATTTAAATGAAAAGTTATGTAGTAACAGTTCTTAAAAGTATTTTAAAGTTCAGACCATTATACACTTTGTGAACTCTCGACCGTGTGCACCAAGCCGTTTCCAGTTGCGAGTTAAGCTTACTAACCCGAAATATTTTTATTTATTTGGTTTATTTATACTATCTTTAATCTTTAGAGCATTAAATAGTTTTTGCTATTATTTGACATTTTATACCAGTACAAGTGATTTTAAGCTTTATCTGTGATACAAAAAAAATCTGTCGTTTTTTTTTATTAGCTTCACGCTGTATCCCGCACGCAGCAGGGTAGGCAGAGAGAACTTAGGGTTAAGACACTCCGTTCCCCACTTTCAGCAACTAACAACTGACACCAGAGCGAAGAATTGAAAATACAAATGTGAATAAATATTTCATGTCCTCGAGCGGGGGTCGAACCCAAAACCAGTCGGTTTTACAGTCACACTTTATGCCCCTGCGCCACGAGTGGCTTCTTAGATATTAATTTTCTTCACTAGAGTGCAAAGTAGAGGGGTGTTGGCGGGTGAGGAGATTAACGGGTGAAACCGTCTATTTAATAATAAAACATATTACATGTAAATGTAAAAAAATTGAATTTAATGTAAAAATGAAGCCCGTCCGGGCACAAGCGTGTGCTAACAATATGAATAAAATATAACGTAAGAATTTCGACTTAGCTTGATGAGAACTAATGGTTTGGTTAGGACGCTTGGACGCTTTCCAAAGAGGTGCGGGTTCAAATCCCGCTGCGTTCGAATTTTTGGACGTTTTCTTGTCGTGTTACTTTAAATACGACAAGTTATGAGTTCGATTTCCATTCGAAGAAATCACATAGCTAGTACTTTCATTTGGTGTCACTAAAAACTTAATGCCCTCAGAATTCAGCGGAAAGTGGGGAGTGGAGTGTCTTAACACGGGGTTCTCTCTGCCGACCCTGCTAAGTGTGGTTTACAGTGCGAAGTCAATGTTTTTAAATATAAATATATTAGAAAACGACAGTCAATAATGTTGTGAAAACACAAACAAACATTAATAAATTTGCAAGACAGTCAAAATTAGTCAAACTTATTAATTGGAAATGAAAACTCAATATTGTTTTAATCTTAATATTCAAACGTTCAAAAAGATATTTTTCGATTGATCAGTGTAAGAAACATCTAAACTATAGCTAAGCGTTTGTAGTACAGTAAGACTTTTGGGCGAAGGGACGAAAGAGGGGACGCCCGGCTTTGGCCTAGAGACGGGTGTAATTTTATTATAGATATTCGATATTTCGTCAGTAAAATATTTGGAAGTTAATGAACTCTTCCAATGTGTTCCAATGTGTGTGTTGTAAATATTAATTGATTCTGATGATACATATTTTATGCTCATATGATTTAGATGAATGTTGTAACTATAAATCGGTTTATTTTATGTTCTTTTTAATTGTGATTGTACAGCATGCTTTTTTAACAACAGTTTGATTTTAATGCTAACTTAACTCAGTTGTAGTTCTGACTGTACATATATATGGTTCGATTTAAAATAACTGTAAAAAGGAGAATGGAGAGTCTTAACACTGTGTTCTAAGCCTACAGAGCTAAATACTAAACATGTGGAACGGTACGTATGACAGATTTGAAAGTAATTCATATATTGCATAAAAATCGTCAAAAATATATATAACTATTTTACTCTACTAACAATAAATTTTACCGTTTAATATGCGGTGCATTTACAAACAATAATAATAATAATATGAAATTGGACCCATTACAGCGGCAGTAGGGGCAAGGTGTCGGTGCGGCTATAAAACCGCGTACGTCACTATACGGTGGAAGTTTAGCCGGCGAGACCGTGCCAAGTCAGTCTGTACGCGCACCGCTTAGGGGCGAAACGTTTCGCCTGTTCGCTTCTAACCACGAAACTTCGCGGGCCCCTGAATAAACAAAAACCTCTCTCATCTTTTCTTAGAAATCAGATGTAAAATTGCTTCGTGTTTCGCCAAATATGACCGAAGACACCTTTTCTATAGGTGAATAATAGGTAAGTTGGAATAATTTTTTTTCGAGCGATGTGAAACTTTTTACTTGCGATTGTTAAGCACCTTTAAAAATATGTACTTATTTATACACAACGATAAATGACTGGAAAGCTTTCCCGCCAGTCGGAATATATGTTACGTATTTTGATTATACTGTTTCATTTATTTATGAATACCGTTTGTGGTTACAGAAACATTCGTTTTGTTTTCATTCCTTTAAATACTTTTTTTTGGGAAGATGTAAGCTTAGCGACCTAAATCTACTGCTACGGAATGCTTTGCGAGTTTTATTTCTTTTTATTTCGCGTCAGTGTCGTATTTAGATGAAAAAATGTACTTTTAAGAATTTAATGATTTGATTACAATTTTTTTTTGATTATTTATTTGTGTATAATTTATATTACACGAGTCTATTTAAAAGACTTAAAAAAGCTAAATGCGATATTTTGTGAGTTCGATTCTCGCTTGGGTAAAAAAGATGATACAGCGCGGAGTTGTGCTCCGCAACTCAACATAATTGACCTCAAGAGTGTGGCGATAAGTGGTGAATGAGAGCGTATTAATGGAAACGGAGTGTCTTTCCGTTGAGACAAGGTTCCCACGTTCCCTCTACCTACTCTGCTATGCACTAGATACCGCGTGAAGCTAAAAAACAATGCCTTAAATATTGTCAGAAAATAGTAAAATAAAGCGATAAGATTCCTTGTTTTATTTACTAATACATAAGAAATAATTTTACACTTCTCTATTTATAAGTACAAAAAAATATATATTGCGTGGCGTTGAGTTCCGCCATCTACCTACTTAGCTGCTTGCGGGATACAACGTGAAAATAAAATATTATGCCCGCGTATAACAATTACGTATAAATGTATCATTAGAAGCGATTCTTATGCCTACTTTGCGACTAAACTCACAAGAAACAGTATAAATTAAGGAAAATTAGAGGTATATACAAATATTTAATAGATTTTGTTTTATTCAATTGATATCGAATTCAGAAAAAAATATAATATATTTTTTACCACATAGTGTGGTAGGAAGCGAGAAATTAGAATAAAGATATTTTAGTCTCCGTCTTTACCGTCTAAATTTGAGTCGTTGAGTTCCAACTTAACAAGAAGTTGCGGGACTCAACGCTGCGTTTAGTCTCAACGCTCAGGGCACTGCGCTACATTTATATTTTCACAAAGCAATTCAAAAAAGTGATTTCAGCAAAGTTCAGATACCTATTAATTACAGAAAATATTGCAAAAACTCCATTTTTAGCTGAAAATAAATATCAATGTCCGTTGTATACACAGCGAGCTAACGACCTAAAAACATGCCAACATCAACAAAGAATTTCGTAGACACTACGTAGATACGAACTCATATTTGTAAACATTAGTAATTTGGAGTTTTAAATATTACAATTGATTATTATAGTAGATGAATGTAGAGTTTGTTATATTTGCTTTATTATATTAGAATAAAGACAAAGATAAAGACTCTTCTGATCTATTTTCTGTAACACTAGATTCCTGTGAAAGTGCAATTATTTGTAATATTTTAAAAGTTTTGTTACACACGTAGGTAATAAAGTAGTGACGTGTCAATAACAGCCCTATAAATGCTGTGTGCGGGATATAGATTGAAGCTAATAAAAAAATATTATATATATATATATATATATATATATATATATATATATATATATATATAATATTTTTTTAAAAGGTCGATTGGTAATGTTATACATTAATATCAATAATGATATATTATATATATTAACAAATTACTCCCGATATCAGTTAATTTACCTTTCAGCAAATATAGCTTCGCGTCTACCTTGAATTTATGTTGAAATACATAAATTTATTTCGTTCAGGACCCCATTCCCTGACCCAATGTCCCCGAAATGAAAATAACCAGCGGGAGGTTACTATAAAATATATTACTCTCAATTTGACGAATGAGACTGATAAGTCATTCAAAGTAAATCTTTTGTACTTAAATTATATTTAAATACAAGATTTGCTAAGAATTTATGTTGTATTGAGATCTTCTATATATATAGATACATTATTATGTTAAGTAAAGCAAAAATTAGATATTTAATTTATAAAAAATATACATTTTATATAGATACATGTATATACTATATACATCCTATTGAACTAAAGAATGTATGATGCGAATGGATTTTTGCATTTTCATTAACCCAATTACAATAGTGCGCATTTGAGCTAAGAACTCAGAATTTGTCAAAAGAGATAATAAAATTTTAAATTAACATTTTACCACCAGGTTCCCTCTGCTTACCCTGTTGTGTGCGGGATACAAGGTAAAGCTGATTTGTTATAATCAAACTCAGACAAATGTATACAAGCATTTCCTTTCGTTGTATTCAATTGTATCTCTAAAAAACAATTTACTAATAATATCTACAAAGTAGAACAGTAATATCTACAAAGTTTACATTTATAAAATAAATAACACGCACATATCTTTATCTATAGATCTATATCTTTTAACCAAACCAATCCATCACTGCGTTCCGTTTATTGTTCACGAATAAATGATAAGGGTCGATTGGTAATGTATATTTTCTCCTGTATCTTCTATACAGCTTCTGAACGCTTGAATTGAGAAATAAACAATGTACAATTTGCAGAGTTTTGCCTATCCCGCTATGTGAATCTTGCACATAGCAGGGTAAGTATAGGGAACCTGGGAACCTACTATTAAGACACTCTCTATAACTGTTGGTATTTTTTGAATGTGCACAATATAGAGTCCAAGAGAGGGACGTTTCTGCATAAAATTATTTAATTTTTGTATTAAAAATAATATTATTTTCATCTAACAAAACACTCAACTTTTAATTAAATGAGACCAAGTTTTTACATTAATATAGAGATCACTGACTTTAGTTAAACAGAGCAGTTTAAGCTATAACTTGAAATTTAAGTATAAGCTTTACACTTTGGCGCTACATACAGACTTTGTCATATTATAAATGTTTATTGTAAGATAATTTTATAAGAATTTGTTTAGGTATTATTTATTATACATCTCTAAATGTACACAGAATAATATTTTTTATAGATTTTTTTATCCATTTTCCTTTTTTTTATAGATTATATGTTTTTTTCTCTATATTCACGGTGTATCGCAAAATAGCAGGGCAGATAGGGGGAACCTGGGAACCTAGTGTTAAGACACTCCATCCCCCACTTTCTTGGCCAATCGAATTCTTGAGGCATTTCATATTTAGTTGGTGAAACTCATCGCCGCACTTTGCCTCGTTACCAGAAGAACGAAAATATTCCATTCTCCCAAGTGAAAAACGCTTATGTGACTCGCCACCGAACCACGACAGCCTCTAAATACGTAATCTTTTTTTTTTGTATATATATATGAATTATATTAATTCTCCGGAAAGTTTGCAACACGAACTGTTTTAACACTAGGTTTCTTCTGCCTACCCTACTTTGTGCTAATACAGTATGAAACTGCTTTGATTTGACATTTGATTTTAAGTAATTATATAATAATTAGGTTATAAACCTAATAACTTACGTTTACAAAGACAACGCCATACAATTAAATCACTAAGTTATTGGACGTGATATAATGTATATCTATTGTAATGCTTAGCATAATGCATTGTCATGAATCAGAAGTGCCTTATTACATTTAAGATTAATATGCATAATTTTGTTACAAGGCCAGTCGTGGCACAGGGGTACAAAGCGTGACTGTAAAATCGACTGGTTATGGGTTCGATCACCACTCGAGGATATGAAATATTTATTTACATTAATATTTTTATTTTTTCGCTCTGGTTACACGTAATGCCACCAGAACTCGGCAGAAAGTGGGGAACGGAGTGTTTTACACTAGCTTCCCTCTGCCTACCTTGCTGTGTGTGAGATACAGCGTGAAGATGATTTTTGCTGATGATTGATGATGAAGATGATTTTACAATTATTGGTTTCGAGTCCCAGTTGCGGGAATTATGTTAAGTTCCGCCACCAAATACACGATGTCTCGTAAATTCTGAGGAAAGTCACGAACGGAGTGTCTTAACACTACGTTCCCGCTATCTAGTTTGCTATAAACGGGATACAGCGTAAAGCTGGTAAAAAAACCAAGCTTTCACTAGCAGCTTTGCCCTTGTGGCCAAATAAATATAATTAAGAGTTCCGTACGATACATAACTTTTTCTAAGTATCAAAAGTAAATAAATAACCATAGGTACAGCGGGTTACAGCGGAAACGACAACCGTGAATATAATATCAGTTTCTTAGATCAGAGCGTCCAAACAAACACGCTCTTTAGCTTTATTCAATTAGTACAGACTACATGTCCAATTATAATACTCCTTTTGGTAATCAACTATAGTTATGTTCTGAATCTGATTTTATGGCTTTTAGGCGTGCCAGTTGAGAACCTTTTATTACTCCAATATCACGTAGAATGGAGAGGACACAATGAAGGGTGGTCAGTTAAATATAAAAGAAGTATCATTTAGAGGCCAGTCGTGGCGCAGCGGCACGAAGTGTGACTGTAAAACCGACTGGTTGTGGGTTCGATCCCCACTCGAGGAGATGAAATATTTACTTAAATTTATATTTCCATTTCTTCGCTCTGGTGTCGAGGCTAAGCGCGGCGTTGAGTTCTGGCACTCAACACGCAATGCCTCCAGAATTCGTCAGAAAGTGGGGAACGGAGTGTCTAAACACTAGGTTCCCTCTGCCTACCCTGCTGTGTGCGGGATACAGCGTGAAGCTGATTAAGTATCATTTAGAAGATTAAATCGGTCGTTTAAAAAATTAGAAGGTCGTATTAGAAAAAAAAATGAAGTGTCAAACCTAAGCTCAAATATGAGCTGAATGAACAATAAGGTAAATTACTGATGGTCGTACAAAATGTTTGGTTTCCTAACGTTAAATACGCTTTAAAAGACTCTTGCGCTATGTTGACATGAATTTCTTACAATTTTTTTTAAATAACACACAACACAATATGTTTATATTGTGTTAACTTAAGTTGCCACTTTTAATTATTAATTTTTTTTTACTAAGTTAGTAATCAAAATTTATAATTTCGTTTATAACTTTTAGGTATACTATAAATAAAGGTAAAAATGGTATTGTAAGTCTTCTTTTTATGCCAAATCTCATAAACTGTATCGATGTAAGTACATGAAAAGTACCCTATAAGTTTTGATTACGCGACGAATTTTATACAAAATGTACCAAAACAATGCATATATGCTTTTATCTTTTGATTGTGTTGATTTAGATGGGAAGCCGTGGCGCAGTGGCACAAAGTGTGACTGTAAAACCGACTGATTGAGGGTTCGATCCCCCCCTCGAGGAGATGAAATATTATATTACTTAAATTTATATTTTCATTTCTGAAGCTGATTTAAAAGCTATATTTTTTCGACCGTAGACCTTATAAGATTTGATATTATTTTAAGCTTGGTGTTGCCTTTCATTATATGGATCTGTTCCGTTATCTCGATCTCGAGATAAATGATCTTGACAGACGAACAACAAAGTATTCTATAACGGTCCCGTTTTATCCTTTAAAGGTAAGGAATTTTGAAATATTGACCAGAATCACTAGTTGGTACTTTCATACACGTTTTAGATCACAATTTAAAATATTGACAAAATTACCAACTAATATAATGATCTACGGCTGTCTAAGATTCTTTCTAGAATTTCTTCACCCGCAACGATAAAGCAATAGCATTTTTACTCGTATTTAATCTAATATGCACAAAGTATCACTTAAAAACTTTTTTTTTTGTATTATTAGCAGGATAGGCAAAGCCTAGTGTTAAGACGTTAAATACTTCCGTTCCCCACTTTCTGTCGATTTTTTGAGGCATAGCGAGTTGAATGTCGGGACTAAATACCTCGCTTTGCTTAATTAAAATATTAAAAAGATAATTTTCTCAAGTAGGAATCGAACACACAACTGTCGACTTAACAATCGCACGTCTGTGCCTCTGCACCATGGCGGTCTCAATAAAAATACGTACGTATTCAATAAAATATTTTCTAAGTTCTCAATGTAAAAGATAAAACGTGTTGGTGATATATTAGCTTCAATTGATAGCACGAACGTGTTTTAATCCATTGACCTTTACTTTTTTACTTTTCACATTAATGTGTTATTCAAGTTTGAGTAAAATTATATTGAAGTTAAATTGATTTTTTCTACTTGAGCTTGATATAAAAAGTAAAATAAAATAAAATAAAAAAATAAATAAGTTTTAATTTTACTCTATAGTATATGATATATATATATATATATATATATATATGTATCAAATTTTGCTGTGAATACTGTTTATATATGTATGTATGTATGTATATTAATTTCTATGGACATTATATAACCATAGATATACTCATTTTAGGCCTTATGATCATTGAAATGTTACTAATTTCACCACCACATAATCATCATAGATATCTACGTAGAACCAACATGATGAATATATTTCTAAAAATAATCGTATCAAGGCACGCGCTAGCGTGCACAGCCAAGTTACAAAGCTGGAAACGCATAATGTATAAAATACATTTACAACAACTATTTGAAGCTACTTTTGAACTCTTCAAAATACGTAAACCAATTAGTCTACAAAAAATTGCCTATATAATATAGCTGATATTTTATTAAAATCATTAAAAATTGATTTTATTAACCAAGAACTCGATACACAAGTTGGTAACGACGCATTACTTGGCTCTCATTATACATTTATGTTTTCGATGGGTTATTATTGAAACTTAAATACACACAGTATTTAAGTTTCAATATTTATTAATGTTATAATTTAAATGAAAATTATATTACAATAAATATTACAGTTTATTTTTAGTGATATTAATCAAATTAAATTGGTTGTTATAACGTAACCATAGGATTATTATACGTTTTCATGCCTTGCTATCTAGCTTAGTCTACATACGACTAATCCAGGTTAATTGCATATGAGAAATGCAAATATGTATACGTATAAGTAGAAGACAGTTAAATATGATAAACAAATCTCAACCAATCAATTTTGGTACAGTAAGATGGGGGACTAGTCGTAACGCAGGGACATAAATGTGCGACGGTAAACGCAGTTGATTGTGGGGTAGGTTGTGAGTTTGATTCCCACTCGAAGAAATTAAATATTTTTATTTTAATATTCTCGCTCTGGTAACGAGGCGACGCTAGGTTGAGTTCCGCCACTCAACAAACAAAGTCGCCGGAAAGTGGGAAAAGCAAGTGTCTTAATGGGAACAGAGAGCCTGAATAATACGTTCCTAGGTTCCATCTATCTTCCCTGCTATGTGCGGGATCAGCGTTAATCTAAAAAAAATGTTTATTCACCGCTTTATGATTTACTACGACACAAAAAAGCATAATACTCCTAAAAAAATATGCCAATTTATATAAGAAATTTATACTCCGGTCACATTTTCTTAGAATTTGTACTATTATTGACGTTGTATAAACATCACTGTATTTATTAAAGCCACGAAAACATATTTTCAAGTGGTCCCTGACCTAACGTGAATAACTCTCGATAGTCGCAAGCGAACGCGTAAATATTTGTTCACCAAATTGAATAGTTTGGACGACAATTCCGGAATATCGTTTCTAGTAACAGTTCGAGATATACATTTTAATTAGGCCATCTCCTAAGAGATGATGATATTTTTATTAAAATGATTGATGTTTTTTTTTTTATTTTTAATATAAATATAAGCTTCAAATATTTTAATTGTCTTGGTTCTATTGCTAAATATTTTAAATAACAGCTTCACGTTGCAGCAACACTGCACCCAGCGGGGTAGGCAGAGGGAACCTTGTGTTAAGACACTCCGTTCCTGGACTAGGCTTTCCGCCCAGCTCTGGATGCATTGCGTGTTGAATGGCGAAACACAACGCTGCGCTTTGCCTCGACACCAGAATGAAGAAATGAAAATATAAATATATTTCATTTCCTCGTGTGGAAATGGAACATACTACCACTCGCGTCTACTACTAAATTATAAAATTTAAATCGTAATTTTATTGATTAATACTTGTAACTTGATCCTAATTAATGACAGAATAACAAAAAGTGACAAAAACTATGTCACTGAGCACAACGTTTATAATATAAAAAAATTATAACTTTATGGTATTAAATTAATACAATTCAACCGACGATATTCAAACGTGAGATACGTTTTACATTTGTTTTAACTGTCCCTAACTGTATTTCAGAATTTACTAACAAAAATTATTGGATATTATAGTTTAAAAAAAAATTGCGAATTTTGTAAGAAAATATTCTCTCCGCTTTACCGGTATCTATAATAGGATAATAATATAATAATTTTTAATATCATTTACTTGTTTAACATATTTTGTTTTTGTAAATTAATATAGTAACTCCATCAACCGTGACCTGTAAGACAACTTTTTTTTGACGTGTTTACCTTTTATGTCACGCCTTCGTGAATAGGATATAAAGTCGTAGAAAACATAATATTCATACTAACTAACACCGCAAGTCAACTATAAGCTTTTAATAAATTCATTTCTTTGCTCTGTCATTAGGGTTTAGGCCTTTTTCAACAAGCCCGGTGTTCGGTTCCGCCACTCAATACGCAATGCCTCGAAAAATTTAGCCTTAACTCCAGGTTCCCTCTGCCTTCCCTGCTATGTGCGGAATACGCGATGGAGCTAATTATTGATTTTATTAAACTTGTGTCTAAATTCTAATGTAAAGTAATGTAATGTTATTCAAAGGATAATCCATAGACTATAAAGAAACGACAAGAAACCCTTTAGTAAAATAACGACGAACTGAGCACAATGAAGTCAATTTTGTTAAAAGGAACGATACCGCGACCTATTTAAACAGCTTATGCTGCTCTTGAATAAATTATATTAGATAGATTTGTACAGTTATGTTATCATTTTTTGGTTAAGTTAATGAATAGATATTTTCCTAAATAATTTACATTTACGCTGTATTCCTTGTACACTTGGGAACCTAGTGTTAAGACACTCCGTTCCCCACTTTCCGCCAAATTTCAGTACACCGAGTGCAAATAGAACCCACAACCGTCGCGTAACTTTCAAACACTTGTGCTTCTAAAAAAAATCAACTAAATAAACACGATCCATCGTCATACAACATATTTTTCCAAACCTGGACGACCCTATTTCCAGCTGTCGACGCCCGAACTTCGTACGCGATGTAATTACCCATACTGATTACTTTACGTTGTTTTCTGTGTATGGCAATTTTTCAATCTCTGGATGTAAACGTCAGATGTGAAACGAAAAGCTAAGTAAATGCAATGTAAAATTGCCAGCATTTTATAAGATATTTTAAGTTGTAGCTATATATGTTAACTTGCTATATTTCCCGATGATAATATGCTGTGTTTTACTTATATGTAATGGGACAAAGCAAGTGTGCTATGACAGCATTATTCTTTGATAGACAGCCATGTTTGTAAATAAATCTATAAAAGGCGCTACTTTATTCATTTGAAGTAAGAAGTAAATTATCCCTAGGCTAGAGCAGTGAAGGGCCCCTCATTAGTCCCAGGTATTTCGCCAAGTTCAAAAGAATTCATATTTGCATTTCACTGTATATTAAAAGTAAATTTCGAAAACACAGTATCAAAGGTACTGGAGGAAGGTCTCCTTGAGGACATGTAATGTAGAGAAGAGAGGTGTGTAGAGACCGTAGTGTTTGGCGCTCTGTTCTCTCTGACTTCCCTAGCTTAGCTAAGGAAGCTAAGTTGAATTTTAAGTTATAAAAAATATGAATGAGTTTTACTATATCCGATATAATTTATTTGTTTTATATGTAGATACCTAAATTAATAATATTCTTTATATATATATATATATATATATATATATATATAAAGAATATTATTAATTTAGGTATATATATATATATATATATATATATATATATATATATATATATATATATATGTATATATATATATATTAAGATATATAGTTTACAAGCAATTTAGGTCATCAATTACACTAGATAATATAGTAACAAAGTCTAGAACTTCGAGAGTACCTTAACAATAATTGAGTGTAGGTTACTTCGAAGCTATTTCATTTTTCCATAATGCTTCTATACGCTTAGCATAAATATAAGTAGAAAGCGCCAACGTCTCATGAAATTAAAATTAAATTCACATCCACGCTGATGCATTCCATACTTGTATTATAAAAAAACAATCTTTATTTTTTATTTACTATAATATATTTTTTTTATTTTTTTACTATACTCTGCTGTGTGCGTGATCTGTATTCCATAGTGTAAGACACTCCATTCCCCTTTATGTAGTCTCTGTTTATAGTAAGTTAGAACTTTTACAAATCAGGTTAAAGATACTACACTAATAAATTTAATCTTAATTGCATATCCTAAGTTCTCATATAGATTTTTTTAAGGTTTCCCTTTAAGTCATTTCATTTTTTGCTTGAATCACGAACAACAGTGAGACAGACAGACAGGAATTACAAAAATACATTTTTACTTTCTTTTACTATTAAAGTCCTCAAGAAGTTTTTAGTTTATATCCAATGTACAGATTATACACCTTTTATAGTCTTAAAAATAAAATGAGCTTCACGCTGTATCTCGCACTCAGCACGGTAGGCAAAAGGAACCTAGTGTGAAAACACTCCATTCCCCACTTTCCGCCGAGTTTTCGAGTTTTGGAGGCCGTGTTGAGTGGCGAAACGACACCAGAGTGAAGAAATAAAAATATATATTTTTTTTTTATTTTTCTAACTTTTCATTTATATATAGACATATATATACAGAAAATTATAAAAATATAGTTATACCGTTAACTTAAGGTGATATTTTTTTCCCATCTAATAGCCGTTCCATTCATCTAATATGCACGTATATATCTATAATGGTATTATATGATACGAATTTGACGACGCTTTAAAGAGGAAGTATAAGAAGTGGACTCAAGATAAGGGCACATTTTTTATTTTGTAATACCTAACAATTGTGTTTAATAAAGTATGTATGAAAATAGAAAATTTTATCACATATTATTAAAAATATGTTTATAACTTCATATTTAAAAACATAGTTCTCTTATATCTTTTTTTATAATTATCAAATACCGCTATCACTAATTAAATTAACTTAAAAAAATTAACTTAAATTAATCATCAGATCATCATCACAGTTAAAAAAAGACCAAATTACTTTAAACCTCGCCTGGTACATTTTCAACTTTTCTGGCTTAAAGGGAAACGTCACCAGTCACAGTTCTCTAAAATACGTGTGGTATGGATGCGTCTACGAATGACTCCTTTATACCTTCATTATTCCCATTTGGATTGACATCACCCTACTTAGGCGCGTGGTTTTGAAAGTAGGTCAATCGCGTAACCATAGATTTTGTGATTTGCTCAGGACTAAAAACAACGTGTCGTGTCGTGTAATAAATTTTGAATGTGCATTGTAATACATGGAAATGAAATATTTATTTTAAATTTATATTTTCATTTCTTTGCTCTGGTGTCGAGAACGGCGTTGAGTTCCACCACTCAACACGCAATGCCTCCAGAATTCAGAGGAACGTGGGTCTCAAGACTAGACTCCTTCTACTTACCCTGCTACATGCGGGATACAGCGTCAACCCTAGAGACCCACCTAATCTGCAATTTATAAGACATATCAATACAATGCTTTAGAAAAAGTTTGTCAACGTGATGAGCACTTTCTGTTGACATAAAAAAGAAGGGTTCTAATGTGGGACCCAGCAGAACTTTATGAAATATAACAATTAAAATAAATTGTTGTACGTAATAAACACTTTCTCTTGACTTTATTTTAGTTACTTACATAATTATCTCTTTTTTTTACTAAAAATAATGCTTGAGAATTAAAAGAGGGCTTGAGAGTTTCTGTGCATCCGCAGCGTAAGGTACGCAAATATTACATGGAAAAGGGTTTACCAAACCATTTTTAACAATTCATCAGATATTATGTCCGTTTCCTGTTGATTATAATTATCTTTTTTTAGCTGTAAATGTACAGTATATCGCACGCAGCAGAGTAGGTAGAAGGAACCTAGTGTTAAGACACTTCGTTTACTATTTTCCGCCGTATTCTGGAGGCGTTATGTGTTGACTTACTCGATTGAGAATCCAACCCAACACCTGTCTGTCGCTTTTACTTTTACAATTTGTGTTCATGCCGCTTAAAATGTAGTATAAGGAAAATATATCCCGTAGTAATATTTAGTAAACGAGCGCCGCAATAATCACCGCCACCCACGACCCTGTCATAATGGTGTCAATGGTCTTCGAGTTGGTGGTGATGGATGGTTGGATGGTGACATACTGTGTATTTAGAAAACTAGTTAGGTAACTAACAAGTCAAATACTACCCCAGAACATTTCCAATGATAAATGCGGCAGAGAACGTCAAGTGTCAAGCCTTTCACAGAACATTAAATCCCAAATGATTGGAACAGTTTTACGTTGTACGCGATCAAATGTTTCAAGCTGATATTGGAGTTGTCCAGACCAGAGATGAGAACGGTAATCCATATGAGGCCGAACCTGGACCCCCGCTTGATTTTATGCCAACTTGGCCTTGTTTTAAACATGATCGCGATACTGGCAGTCACTTGAAACGCTTAGGTGCTCATACTGGGCGCGACTCGCGCGATAAGGAGAGTATTTTGGAAGTGAAAGGAAAGTGGGAAACAGAGTATATTAACACTATGTTCCCTCTACCTACACTGCTGCGTGCCAGATACAGCTTGAAGCTAATATAGATAAAGAAGGTTCTTTGAGGCCAGTCGTGGCGCAGCGGCACAAAGTGTGACTGTAAATCGACTGGTTGTGGGTTCGATCCCCACTCGAGGAGATGAAATATTTACTTAAATTTATATTTCCATTTCTTCGCTCTGGTGTTGAGGCTAAGCGCGGCGTTGAGTTCTGCCACTCAACACGCAATGTCTCCAGAATTCGGCAGAAAGTGGGGAACGGAGTGTCTAAAACACTAGGTTCCCTCTGCCTACCCTGCTGTGTGCGGGATATAGCGTGAAGCTGATTTAAGGTTCTTTTAAATGCATAAAGCTAAAATCATGTGGGAGCTACCAATTCCAACTGATGTAAAAGTAACACACAATTGAGTGGACTGATTTTACATTGACAAACCAATAAAACTTATGTAATAGATGTTAACTATAATGTCAGTGATTCTTTTTTAACTGTTTAAAGCATATAGCAGCGTAGGCAAAGTGAACTTAATGTCAAAATACTATTGGCGCAGGAGCACAAGTGCGACTACAAACGCGGCGGTTGTAGGTACGATTCGCGTTTGGGGGAATAAGATAGTTAATATTTTTATCTACTCCCGCTGGCAAAGCGCGACGTTGATTTCCGCCACTCAACACGTATTGCATCAAACAGGCCGAAAGCGGGGTACGGAAATGTTTTAATGGGAATGGAGTGTCTTAACGCATGTTCCCAGGTTCCCTCTACTCCTACTTTGCTTTCCCCCTACTTTGCTATTTGCAAGATACAGTTTCTAATGAAAAAAAGGTAGAAAAACTTAATGCCGTACTTTATGTCACCAGGGCGGGTCATTATCCATTTCCACACCCCCTCCTGCTGCACCACGATGACTTCAATCAATGAATGATTCGTTATTTCTACTTTGAACAAATCTTGTATGTAAAAATGTACTATCAAAGATTTCTGTATTATAAGGATGAACGAGTACAGGAAGTAAGCCCGTACCTTTTTCGTTTGTTAAATTTCTTTACTTATTTTTTTTTCCATATGAATAAGGATTGAAGGTAAATAATCCCTTAATATGTTGGTTTATTTATTTCTTATCTATATACACTAAAAAGTAGAATAACGTTTTTTATATATAAATAATATTTGCGGTACAGGGGCACAAATGAGCGACTGGTAACGCGACATGTTGTGAGTTCGATTTCCACTCGAGAAAACGAAATATATAAAATACATATGTATTTTACATATTTTAATTTTCTTGCACTGATAATGAGACAAAGCGCGGCATTGAACTCGGCTACTTAATACACATTGCCTCTAGAATAAGGCGGAAAGCAGGCAACGATAGTGTCTTAATTCTTCTTTATATTCCTAAGTCCCCAAGTTGGGGCAGAGCATGAGCTTCTCGTTTAATTTCGCCCCATGTCTTTTTCCTTGATGACTCCAGTCCATAGCTTGTTTCGGGATAAAGTCCGGACTTACGGCGTTTGATTTGCTGGTGAATCGGTGATTCTCGGCAAAGTTGACGAAGGTTAGCATTCGAAATTTGTTCCCGCCCGTGGACACCAAGATTTTGTCGAAGAGTGTTTTAATGGGGACGGATTAACTTTACACTAGATTCCCGGGTTCCCTCTGCTTACCCCGCTATGTGCGGTATACTAAGTGAAGCCTAAAAATAATATTACAAGTAATAATTTAAAAAAAAACGAATAATAGTATTTATTATAACTAAACTTGTGCCTAAAAAGATTATCCTACTTGAACTTTCGTTACAATTACTTTTAAAAGTTACATAATTAAATTGAATTGGCGAACAATTTAATTTGTCTTCCGCCCTGTGTCGCCGTGGTCACGTCCCTTTTAAATAAGTTCCACCGGCGTGTTGGAAGTTGTGCTGTTTATTTCTCATGTAGGTACAAAGTATAAGCGATATTGTTACTTCACAGAATTTATGAATACATCATACAATTTCAAAGCAATAAAATGGTTTGTAAAGCCATATAGTGAATATAGAAAACGTTTATTCACGTATTTCCATTTTTATGAACCGACTTTAAATAAAAAGGGAGTTTAATTCATCGGAATATTTTTACACATGTATATAAATTGTATTTCTCTAGATTTGAACCCAATATAAGGAAAGAAACTAAATAAAATAACTAACAAACTCATTTGAAAGTTTTAACAACCAGCTAACTATTACTATATTCTCGTATATTATTGACAATGCCATCTTTAAACAAAAGTAAAGAGAGTATTCATATTACAAAGTTATAATACAATGAAACAAGTTACCAACAACATTGTAGAAATACTTGTTCTCTATTATAATATTCTACCTTATTAAATGTTTTCCACAACATTCTTGGTTAATGAACAAGTTGCCATTTATAATTCACTTTTGATTTTACTTAAATTATAAAGTTTTAATAATTTTCAGGCCAGTCGTGGCGTAGGGGCAGGCAAAGCGCAATGTTGAATTGATGGTTCGTTCATGGGAAGTGTCTTAAGACTACGTTCCTTTTGCCGACCCTGCTACATGCGAGATAGGTATAGCGTGAAGCTGTAAAAAAACCATTTTCCAAAACTCACTTTATTAATTTTAATACGTTTTATGTTCATATAATGTTTATGTATATAAAAGTTTACGCTATTATTTCCAGAGGTAGGCACTTGTAGGTAAAATGAAACAATCTTGTTTTATGTATATTATTTGCTCTTCCTTCATCCGATTTCTATGAAACTTTAATGAGTTCAGTGAGATATGTATGTATTAAGAAAATATTGCTGAAATTCGGTTCCATTGGAATATTCAATATTTACTCGAACGTGTTGCGTAATTTATTTTACTATTGTGTGATTCTTTTTTGTTTGTCAATAGATCAATCAGTAAATTTGTAAGTAAATAAAAACAAACTAATACTGTAATAGAATAATTGATAAATTTGACTTTACAAATGCAAATATGGTTTATTTTACCTATAGATTAAAAAGGTGTTGGCTTTAATATGTAAATTTAATCACAGTGAGGTGCAAAAGGTTCTGTGTATCTTCTAAATTAGCGCCACAGTATTGGAGCTACGTACATTGTAAATTTGATATATTCTTAGAAAGTTTAAATATTTTGTTTTAACAACGTATATTTTGTATTTTTATATATGTACATTATATAAATAAATCAAAAGGCATTCAGTCGTAGTGCAGGGGCACAACTATGTGATAAACACGACTGGTTGTGGGTGAGAAATGAGAAAATGGCAAACGGAGAGTCTTAACACTAGGTTCGCTCTGCCTACCCTGTTGTGTGCGTCATACAGCGTGAAGGTGATTTAATTTATTTTTTTTATCACCATTAATACGCAATTGGAATATTAAAAATAGAATAATATATTGCAAGTTTATTCTATAATAATATATATTGTAATTCAAATGGAAATTTACATAAATGTATGTACAATATACTTTACATTGAAAACAAAAGTTTTAGTAAATTCAATAAAAAAGTTGTTTTACAACCACTTAGTATAACAAAATATTGATATAACTCTTTTTATTTCCGAATGCGTTCAAATAACCGAGCTCTAAAGATTAAACTGTTTGTGATATTAGCGTGCACTAACGCACATACAAGCAAACAAAAATAAAAAAATAAAAAAAATTGGTTTCTATTACATTGATAAATGCCTCCAATAATAGATTTTTCCCTAATTATATCTTTCATGTACAGACAGCGATCAGATACCATTTTATTAAATGTAAATTTAATTAATCACTAAAAATGAATACCATCGTGGCAAAGTGATACGGTAATTAACTGTAAAAGGCTCGGTTGTGGGGTCTGTGATCACTCAGGGTTGATTTTTTTCTTTATTCCTTTCTGGTGAGACATATTGCCATGTTAAATTCCACCTATGAGCATTGTCTTGCATTCTATTTTAATATATATTTTACTCGTGAAATATCGTTTTTTTATTAAGTAATTTTTGTGAGTACGTATTCATTTTAAGCAGCAACAAAGATATCTATTTATCACGATGTGGAAGAGTGAGTGTGTTAACCTTGACTAGATACTAGATGGATATTTTATATAACTTTATAGCCAATGCACTCAGGAAGTGAGTGACAATTGCATCGTCCGGCTCTCAACGACAGCTTCTATTTAGGACGTTGCGAAGATAAAACGTAACAAGTTCAATGGATAACGATGCCTCTTTAGAATGTCTATGAAGTTAAAATATTTTATATTTTGTTTAGTATCTCCAGAGTTTGGGGGAAAATGGAGAACGGAGTGTCTTAACACTAGAGCCCACTATGCCATTACGTGAAATATATAAGCGTGAAGATAACAAAATCTAAATATCATAATCAAAATCTAACAATTTGTAAACAATTTTTAAAAAAAATGAAAATGTAACAATTTTTCAATTTATTATAACAATATATTTCACAAGACGCCATTCGAAATGCTATATTTGTGAACACCTATATACATAGATAGAAAATAAAAATCTATGAAACACAAAGAAACTTTACTGAACTCATTAATTATTTTTTTACATAACCATTCTTCTATCTTAGCCAGTTTTGACACTTGGTCTTTGAGTACTGAAAAATGGTCACATTTACTTAAGAAAATTCAATTATAAAATATATTTTCCTTATAAGTATGTATATACACTTTTAGGCCAGTCGTGGCGCAGCGGCACGAGGTGTGACTGTAAAACCGACTTTTTGTGGGTTCGATCCCCAATCGAGGAGATTAAATATTTACTTAAATTTATATTTCCATTTCTTCGCTCGCTCGCTTCGGTGTCGAGGTTAAGAGCGGAGTTGAGTTCTGCCACTCAACACGCAATGCCTCCAGAATTCGGCAGAAAGTGGGGAACAGAGTGTCTTAACACTAGGTTCCCCCTGCCTACCCTGCTGTGTGCGGGATACAGCGTGAAGATGATTTATTTATTTATTTTTTATATACACTTTATTGTTCGTCTGTGAATACCATTTATCTCGAGACCGCGTAGACATATTAAGCTGAAATTAATATCGAATATTCAGTTCACTTGAAGCACAGAAACAAATGAAGTTTCTAAGTCAACGCTAAAAGATACAAGCATTTCTGCATTATTTTTGCTGTATTTTGTATGAATTCGTAAAATCAAAATATATAGTGAACTTCCTGTGGAAATGCAGTTATGAATGGTATGAATTGAAAACAAAGAAAACAAATAAAAAAAGTGAAAAGCGAAAATTTATAAGTATAATAAAGGGAAAATTTATAAGTGAAAATCTTATGTGGACGAGTCATACTCGCATTTGACCGGTTTTTTGCTGACTATATTATAACTCGAGCCCTATTAACTTTGTCGATTACAAAAATGTAGACAACCGTTTACACAAATTATTATATAATTATACACCAAATAAAACCAAGGCCTCTCGGTGGAAGCTGTTTTTTTCATTCACTTGCATTTTCTATTCTCAATTTTCCAAGGTGACCGACTAAAGGCCGGACAAGATGTTTATTATTTTGAACTAGCGGCGCCTTCGCGGCTTCGCCCGCTTTATATATAAATATTTATTTGAATGTATTTAAGAAAAAGAAATATTATTTTAGTACAAATATAATTAATATATTAATTTTTTTTTTGTAATTATTGATTGTATTTTGATATCATCTAAATAGCTATAATCTAAATAAAAATAGCTTAAATCGAAATAAGCACATGAAAAAATACAGTAATTTTCATATCACAGACAGACAGTGTTTCCAGGTCGATATGGCATGGGTACCTTCAAAAACCGCGTCTATCTCCACCTTAAAGGCCAGCAACGCACCTCTAGCTCCTTTGGTGTTGCACGGGGCCGTGGGAGGCGGTAATCACTTACCATCAGATGACGAACGCTCGTTTGCCTTGTCCTTTTCCATAAAAAAAAGTAATATTTTTGACATATTATTTAATAATAGTTGTACGATTTTATAATGCATCTTGCATTTTATTTTCATATTTTACGACCCGCTCGCGTCTCCCACCTTTAAAACTACACAAGTATTTATTTACCAATCTGAATTACTTTTGTATTCAAATAACATTTTAATTTCAAAGCTAATATTCTTATATGAATCCAGTCGTGGCGCAGTAACACAGATTGTGACTGTAAAACCGACTGGTTGTGGGTTCGATCTCCACTCGAGGAGATGAAATATTTACTTAAATTTATATTTCCATTTCTTCGCGCTGGTGTCGAGACAAAAGTGCGGCGTTGAGTTCTGCCACTCAACACGCTATGCCTCCAGAACTCAGCGCCGCTCCATTTTTCGTCGGAATATTCTATTCCAACAAAAATGTATTGCAATGAAAATGTTCGTGAAGATAAAAAACAAAAAGTTATCTTTCCCGAAGCTTTATCCAGCGAAAACGTTTGCAGAAAACTATAATACTTATTCCTATGTACCTCACGGCTCCGTAACTATAGTATGATTTATATAAATTTAATATAAGTAATATAAATGGAATATTTATTTAATTTTTAATTTTTATTTCTATTTTCTGGTGTCGAGGCAAAGCGCGGTGTTGAGTTTCGCCATTCAAAGCGCAATATCTCCGGAATCCGGAGAAAAATGGGGAGCGGAGTGTCTTAACACTAGGTTCCACGTACATGCGGAATACAGCGTGAAGCTGAAAAAATATAATTTATTTTTCCAAATATTAATCTTATCAATGTACCAAATGGATATTTAAGATAAGTCAAGTTCGGAGTCATGATAACGTAATATTTGTTAGTGCTAATAATTAAGAGCGTACTATCAACTAATGTTCTCTTTTTAATATTGAACAATATTTTATATGAAATTGGATATGCAGTTAAAAAGCAATTATATTTAAATCTAAATTGAGTCATTGGGGCCCATCCATAGCACACCGCCACGAGCGTGTGATTGTGGACGTTTTAGGAAGGAGGTTCGATTCCCCCTCGAAAAAATTAAATTATTTGATTCCTTCGCTCTGTTATCGAGGCATAGCGTGGCGTTGAGTTCCGACACTCAACACGCAATGCTTTCAAAATCCGGAGAAAAGTGAGGAGCGCAGTGTACCTATTAACACAAGGCTCCTTCTGCCTACCTGCGGGTGCTACATGCGGGATACAGCGTGAAGCTGAGTAAAACTTTACTTTGCAGCTTTAACCTTCACAAATATTTATACATTATATTATACATACACATAGTAGTAGTATTTATTATACGTCGATTAGTTCAACCAATAATCAGCTTCAGGCTGAATCCCGCACGCAGCCGGGTGGGCAGATTGAACATAGTGATACGACACTCCGTTCCTCACTTTCCGCAAATTTTCCGAGGCATAGCTTTAAGTATTTGAACTCAACGCCGGGCTTTCGACTTGATACCAGAGCGAAGAAATGAAAATACTAAGAAATAATCATTAATTCCCTCGAGTGGGAATCGAACCCACAACCGTCACGTTACAGCGACACCCCGGGCCACAAAGGCTTTCAAAAACCTCTTAAATACTATATGTAATAGTAATATACTACAAACGTATATTACTATTACATAGGAATATTTGTATGGATAATTGTTTTATTGAAAATCATAATTAGATTTAGAACAAACAACCAAGAACAACACACAATTACCCGTCAAAGTCACTAACCACTAAATCAAAAGGTCAGCCATTTTCAATTTACAATAGATTATATACCCGATCGGCAGCCGTCGTGGTGCAGTGGTACAAGCGTGTCGTTGTTAACGCGACGGTTGTTGGTTCGATTCCTATTCCTAATTTAGTGTGTAGTAATTTCACAGGAGCTTAAAATTAAAATTAATTGGTTTAAGTTCAGATAGAAATTATAATATTAAGGATGCATGCGTGCGTTATTCCTTTTTTTTTTTTAATATAATATTCAACGTCCGTCAAAATATATATAAGAGAAAATAATTTATTAATTAAGTAAAAATACAATAATTGGGCCTTCATTTGAAGTCACACTTGTATTTAAATTGAAATACATTAAAACAATTTTGATAATATTTATATCAAAATTTTTTGGCTTTTATTGAGGTATAACAGTATAACTGAGAGGTACACTTCGTGGCGATTTAAATGTGCGAAAAGAATATAATCTGCTAGTAAGCTTATTTTAATTTTTACACTTTTGCTGCAAAGTGAATATTAATAATATAAAATTTCAAAATTATATTGGATTTTTTTTAGATTTACGCTGTATCCTGCACATAGAATGGTAGACAGATTGAACCTGGGAACCTAGTATTAAGACCCTTCCGTTCCCTACTTTCTGTCAAACTATAAGGCATTGTGCATTGTGTGGTGCAACTGAACGCTGTCGCACTCAACTGCCTTGTTACCAGAATGAGGAAATGAAAATATTTAAATATTTCATTCAGAGAATCGAACCTTCAACCTTCGCGTTTATAGTTGCACGCTTGTTCCATGCGCCACAACTGCCTTAATCACTTTTTTAACTAAGTATATAGATTTTAATGAGGTCGACAGTGCTGTTGTTGGTTTTGTAGGCGTTGAGTATAGACGAGAATGCTTAGTGTTTACTCTTTAAGATATTGATGCTGGTTGTCACTCTAACAACAATAAAATGTATTATGGGAGAACTAAATACTACAAAATTTTATTAAATTATCTAAATATAGGTAGCCAGAAGGAACCTAGTAACACCGTTTCCCAATATTCCATTTCCATATATGTTATAAAACTTTGCACTGTCTCCCTATTATAGCAGGCACGGGGAGCCTAGTACAAGGCAAGAGTGGAACCTCTTGCCGCAATTTCTTTTTCTATCACCAAGCTATGCTTTGTGGGAATCGAACAGACAACCGTCCCGCTTAAATTCAGACGCTGTGTCACAATGGAATTTAATACTATAACTATTTAAAAATGTATATACATATAGAAATTTAAGCTTGTAGCTAACGAAGATTTGCTTTATAATGCTGGGACCCAGAAGTTTTATGGTTCACCCCTCGAGCTATATTCAAAGTTCCCCCAACTTTAATGCTTATTTGGGAGAATAAATGCCTTTGTATCTCTAAAGTTATAGTAAATTACTCGTATAATAATAATTATTATTGTTATGACAATACTTAGAATGTATTATCTTATAATTAATATAAGTTTGAGGTTTATTTTTATAAAGTTTGATAAAATTGTGTTATTTGGACTAATGTACTGCTGAAACTTATAAGAAAATAAAAAAATATAAAATTCTAAACAATAAAAACCTTGGCCCGTCTAGATTTTTAATTCATTTCTAAAACCTACTTCACAGGCAAGGCACTGTAATGACAGAATCATTTTGAACTTAGATAGTGACAGGATCTCAAACAGTCAGAGGTGAACGTTAATACGCATTATTAAATTGCTCCTCAGACATAAACTTGGGTCGCAAATCTCAAGCACTGGTCTGAGTTCTCCCATGCATGATGTTCCCGGCATTCCCACGATCAATTTATTGAATACAAAGCGTTTCTTCTCTTTTAAAATTAAATTGCGTAAACAGACAAAAGTATTTCTGTGCATTAAAGTTAAATTTATGTATATTATACAAATTTCTTAGACGCCCCCACGTTGAAACCCATAGATAGATATACACTTCGACCATGACATTCCCTCACAAACACTTTACACGAAACTAATGAAACCCTAAACTTCGAGTGTCGGCGTTTCAAGATGAATTGAATACTTTATGAGGCCTCAAACATTTAATTTATGGCATTGGTAAATTAATATTTAATTATTTTCTATGCGCTATCTCTAAAGATAGAAACTACTTTTCTCTCATTCATATAACATGATTTCGATACAATATAGGTTTATGTTACTGCCAATCTGTATGATTCGATATTTTATTAAATATCTCGTCAATGTATAGAATACCAGAGACGGTAATGTATGTAACATTAGTTACTTTTTACTTTACCAGCTGAATCTTCAGAATGTCACACAACTGCTTCGGGAGGGCGAAAATAATATTCAAAATATTCATTATATATATATATATAGTATATATATATATATATATATATATATAATATGTGTGTGCGTAACCGGTAGTCTGTATAATTCATCGTTTGGAAATACATTTATTTACCGCGAAGGTCTGCGGCACTTTATTAGCAATTACAGTGAAATTAAATGAAACAATTGAATTGATAATTGAGTTAATGTGTATGAGCGATTTTAAGTGAACGATTATGAAATGTTACGTAGAAATTATCAAAAGTTTTTACATTATTGATATATGGTAAGAAACCTTTATGTCTTATCCCTCTTATAGCATGGTAGACAGCGAATCCAGAATGTGTTCCGATCTCTGCGCTACACTTTTTGCTCGAATTCAATACAGTGGCGGAATTCAACGCCGCACAATGCCTTACCAAATCGGAAAATTAACCTACAACAAACTCGTTATAAGGGAAACGAACCCACATCCGTCGACATATGAAATTAATTTGTTTTGCTTAAAAAACAACTCTTTATTCGAATTTGCTCCTTTATTTGTACTGTAAATTCTTGCTATATTCTTTCCAAATTTCATAGTTGTAGGTTTTCAGCGTCCTGTAGGTTTTGACTACGCGCTAAACAAAGTTGATAAATATAAGTTTTCGTGCACACTCGGATGCACTCATTTTGTATAATACGAACTATAAACTAGTATACGTTTTTAATTATTATTTTCTATAATATATCTAGAAATTTCTATTTTTGGGATTGCAACTATTGATTGAGTTATCTTAAAAGCTTAATTTTTACGTGCTTTATTCCAAGGGACCCTAGACCTGGATATTAATTTTAACTTATTACCTCCACGGGAGCTCGTGGTAAATGGCCTTGACAGACTAATATATAATAATAACAGACGAATAATCCTATAAGAAATCCGTTTTTTTCTTTATAAATACGGAACCCTAAAAACGTGACTCGCATTAGTTATGTCGTATGTCTGTACAAAAGAGATGTTATACCAACATCGTGATATTTATTATATATACAATACGATTTCACATGCTGCATGTTTAAGTACGTCAAAACATTTTTTTTATAAATAGTTTCCACGGTCGTATATAACTTTTTATGTTTCTCTTGCGGTTATTCTGGTAATAATTCAATCTTTTCCTTTTTATGAATCATTTCACGATACTTATAGCCGGAACAGGGTTGTCAAAAAAATATGAATAAAATCTTAGATTTTTTTATTTTCAACAATAATTACCGATTAGTGAACAATTACGAGCTTATACTCAATGTACTAGAAATTAATAAAAAACAATAATAATTATTAAATATTAGCTGCCTGTATCCCTCCAGTTAAATTTGTGTCGAGATGGAAAACGGAGTATTTTGATACTAGGTTTTCTCATTATGCGAGATAAAGCTTCAAGTTGAAAAAAATGTAGTAAAAGTCAAATTACAGGCACCCCTAGCACGGTAGATTATTCAATAGCGCCGTACGCACCTCGTTCTTATTCCCTAAACATGTTAAATATTGAAAAATATTTATTTTTACGAAACCGCGCGCTAAAATATACGCTACGTAATTTTCAATGGCGTGTAATTGGATTGAATGCTTTCTTCTCGAATCTGCAATTTTTAAAAAAAATCCAGATTCATTCGTGTTTTAATTTGGTACTGAATTTATCAATAAAATGAAATTTATAGCATTATGTAATTAAAAATTAAATAACATTATAAAAATATTTAAAGTTGACAGTAATAACAGTTTTGAATTTGGTTTAAATTAGAAATAGGAGTAGTCCTATATTTAAGCTTAAACAGAAACTAAAATATGGAAAATGTTAACTATTATTGCTATTTTTATCTTGGATGGCACTGATTTAAAATATAAAGGATTATAAAGGTTAATAGCAATAATTTAATTATTTTTTTCTACTTTGAAGTAGTTAAATATATCAATATGAACACCCTCGAAGGTATGCTCTTTATTTTTTTTTTAATTAATTCTCAACTGAAAGAAAAGGCAAGAGACGCTCATAAAATAATATTTAGTTGTCGAGTAAAGAAGCTCTTCCTTTTGGAAAAAAATCGAGGGAAAAAATAGAAATGTACATACACCTTTGCATAACAAAACGGACTAAGCTACAGTCTAAGACAACTTATGTACTAAAAGATCAAAAGAAAGAAATTATAGATATTGTGCTACGATTGTACTACTAATATATACATTTTTAATAACGTTGAAAATCGTATGAGAAAATATTAATTTTATATATTACACTGGCTCAAAAAAATGAGTTAAAAAGCTCTGGATTGAGAGGGCTATTAAATATAATCTCTAGAATATTAGATTCATTATCATCCATTTATTGTCAGGATTGAAATATCATTTAAAGTTAAATTTGATTTTGAGTTATTTGAAAATATAATTATGTTTAGTCATATGAATCCTACATATAGCAGACGCTCCGTTGTAATTTAAGACACTTCGTTCCCCACATTCCGCCGAATCCTTGAGGCATTGCGTGTAGAGTGGCGGAACACAACGCCACGTAGTGCCTCGTTACCGGAGAGAGGAAATAAAAATATAAGATATTTCATTTCATTCGTCCACAAGATAATATATTATTATTTCACATGAGAGCTATTTTAATGTATTTGTTATATAATAATTGATTCTGTAAACAGTAGTAGGTACTTACCAAATATTTGTGTTTTATTTGGAGTTTCACACTTTTGTTTTTTTAATATTAATTTTTATATTAATCTGCCAATTTTGAGGCAATTACAGTATAATGAGGCAATCATCATGCAATATCTCAAAAACTGGGGCGAAAAGTAAAGAAATGCTATAAAAACTTAAGGGAACTGTAAATTTTATATTATATATTTTTTTTGTTCCAGGAAAAATCATCATCATGCCTATAATACAGTCGTGTTGTTGCTGGCGAAGCCTTCGTAGAGGGTGCTACGCTTCAGCTCTCTACACTCTGGTAAAGTTAAAAACAATTTGTAATTTATTTAACAGCGTACTCGTATAAGGACGCTTAAAAGTTTCAAGACTTAAATATATTTGCAAGTTTTTATTGAACATTGTTAATTTTATATATATAAATAGTTTTTCGTATTAACTTATTAATAACTACTATTGGAGTTCTGGTAAAAAGAATATATAAAAATAAGAACCTCTCATAAAGTTGCTAATACCAGTGCACATAAAGTTGATAACTTTTTAGTTTCTTCTTGTCTCAACAAATTCTATAAGGATAAGATAATATTTTTATCGGTTTTATATTTTACCTCCAAAATTTTATTGCTTCGGTCCCTTTTGGGACAGACGTCCAATTCTTCCTTTGACTTTAGCTACAACATTTTCTTGTTATTTTTTTTAAGAATAATAATAGATAGTCTACAAGACTATCATTTTTACATATAATTTTCTCTATATCCCAGATGTCCTGTTTGTTTTGAACAGGATCGTTCGTTCGCTTGTGTGTCCCAAGGCTGGCACCGGGACACAACTATGTTCCGTTTTTCGGTCGAATCACGTTTCGCCGCGTCGATTATCTCGTTACGCCCGTGCACATTGTCAAAAACTATCCAAATGGAATAATCCAATAAAACAAACGAAAGCACCCAAAAACTTTGCCAACCATACCTAAATAATCGAAAGCTCCATACATTTCTGCTGCTAGCCATACAATAAAAAGAAGCAGCAGCAGAAGAAGAACAAAAACAAAATTACAAGTAAAAAATTAAACCATCCTAAGAAAATAAAAACATTTGAAAAAATCTAAAGTATGGTACAACAAAAAACCGGACAAGCGCGTTAGTAGTTTTTAGATTTTTTCCTATAGACCTGAACTAGTACTAGACTACAGATAGACCAACGAACAGACAGGCGGACGGACGGACAGATGGACAACAAAGTCAAGGTTATTTTTTTAACTCAAAAATCTGTAAAAATGAAAATGAACTGTCGCACACTACACGAAATAGTCAAATGTTTCTTTTTAATACAATAGTTGAACAATAAATAAAATGATCACGTTAAGTATCGCCACCACAAGGGGTAATTGTAGGAGATAGTTATTGACACCTTAAGAACCAATATTTTTACACAGGATTATTTGTATTTATATTTGAGAGGCCGAGATAAAAAGACATTTATGAGTGACTTTTCTTTTTATAGTTTACAAAAAAATCGCTGTACGCAGTAAAGGAACCTTGGGTTAAGACACTACTTACCCGGCGGAAAATGTTCCTCCGTATTAGATTTTAATCATAATAACTTATTGAATAATGTATATTATACGATAGGGTTAATAATAAAAATAAATTATATATTTTAAACATTTTTAAAGTATTATTCCACACTTAGGAAAGAAAAATACTTATTTAGACAACGTATAAAAATTTGAACGCAGCGGGACTCGTACCCGCGCCTCCTGGAAATAGCCAGCCATGGCCAGAATGGCCAGAAAGGCCAGCCATACGTTCTTATCAACCTACGTCGAAATTTTTTAAAGATTATTTAGAAATATCGTTTGGCAAGAGAGAATACTATTTTGAATACTAATAATAGTAATATTTGTTACTTTTAAAATGTTTTTTTCTAAATAATCAATTATTTTTTTTAAATAAAAAAATTCTTGATAATTTGGTTTCATGATTAATTATTAAGGGCCACTATGCTATACTACGCTATTTTGCGTTGTTATTGCAAAGAATATAAAAGTGATAGATTTCTATCCAAAAGTCGAAAAACAAAAATACACGTAATCCAAAAATGAAATCATTTATATGTATAATTGATTTTGAAGTCGCGTATTTCAATTTCAAGTGAATATTCGTCATACATTCGATTGAGTTGAAATATTTATACATGAGGTGGGGTGTTGTCCAAATTCTTGTAGGGAATATTTCTGTATAATATCATTCAAATCAACAGAAAGCAAAAAGCTTTTCATACAACAGATAAAAACATGGATGGCTATTCAAATACTTAAAATAGTAGTACATTTTTTTGCCATCAGACTGTATCTCGCACACAGTAGAGGAACCTTATTCACCGAATTCTGGAGCTATTGCATATTGAGTATCAGAATTTAACGCCGAAGAAAATGGAAATACTTAATCCATCCATCCGAGTGGGAATCGAACAGACAACCTGTCGCGTTTAAAGTCGCGCTTTGAATCCCTGCGCCACGACTGGACTCGAAACAATTTCAATACACGAATTTATAAATTTATACTTAAAAATTAATCACGCTATGGATAAAGATAAAATTATTATTCAAAGTAATGTATACGTTTTCACATTGAAAAATGTCTTTATGAAACTCATGCATGCACGTGCACTATTAGAGCTACGCCGTCCTTGAACCGCCGATCCAAACAGAACAACGTTATGCAATCTTTAAACATCTATTTATATTTAATTATCTGTATATTTTATGTTTTTTTTTAAATGTTATATCTGATATATTAAAAAATGGAAAAGACTGGGTAGATTTCATTTTTGTTTAAATAGTAATAAGTAGTATTAAAAAACAAGACGTCAAGACAGACGACTATTCTTTAAAGCGTTTTATTTATTTTGACGTGGGTTTGACCCACGGCGTAGTCTCTAGTAATTGAAATTTTACCCCCATCCCGTTGACCGATTGGCTTAAATTCGGCATATACCTTTAGTTCTGGTAACAATACAATATTATAATACGTCTATAATATATAACCCATAATGGCCTCCGCTTTAAATTGGCAGATTATGCAGATTTATTCTTTCAAAACACCCCTGTCATGGGTTAATATCCATGTGTTAATACCAATAGACAGGTAGATCTCGAATACAGTATAAAATAAAAAATGCTTAATTTCGAACAAATATTAATTTACATGACTAAAATATTTGAATGTTTTATATTTACAGATGCAACTAAAATAAAAAATTGTAGAAACTTATACAATGATAAATATAAAAGTAATTTTAACTTTTCTGCTCTTAGTAGGGTAGCGGGTTCGATTACTCTGAGATTTATTCAGCCAGACTTGATCTAACTAAAAATCTTATGCTTTTAAATAGAAAAACATTAAAAAAATTACGGACAAATGGAGAGACATACTTATATAAAAAATTATGACATATGTAATATTCTTACACACACATAATTTCCGTAAAAGGGAATTTGGTTTTCTCTTTACTCATTTATATATTTTCTACATATTATATAAAATATATACATATAGTATCGCAATATTTATTGTTAAAAAATCTAACTTAAGTCAATATATTGTATTTCACTTTCCTTTTTAACAAAAAATCTGGTTTTAACTACTTACACAAAATTATTATCCAAGATTTTCACAACAAATATTAAAATATTTGACATTGTAAGCTTCCGGAGGAAACTGAAGATGCGTAAGCTATATTACAGGTACGCACCTCGGAAAATCAATAACAAACACCTCAACAGCTGGTTTGGTACGCTCATATTGTATTTATCCTTTGGTGGAAGTAAAGAACATTTTTAAATTTGACACCACCTTAGGTATTGTATATTTTATTCGTAGTGTATTTGGTATTAAATATAATTTTGTTTATTTTAATGAAAATTAGATATTAAAAAAATATTTTAAAGTTTAGCTTCACGCTGTATTCTGGGAAATAAGACATCTGGGAAATCATTTCATAATCCCATTAAGACAGTTTCTTTCCCCACTTTCCTCCAAATTTTCGAGGCATTGCGTTTTGGATGGCAGAACTCAACGCCACGCTTTGCCTTGTTAGTATTAAGAGGAAGTGAAAATGTTAAATATTCAATTTTTCCGATTGAGAATCGAACCCACAACCGTCGCGTTTACAATCACAACCTCGCTATCGGGCCAGGACGGCATCTCAACCAAATCAATGTCTTAAATTTTAAGAATTTGAAGTTCAAAGACGCTCATATCATGCAAGAAACTAAATTTGATGCGCAAAATGACGATAATATAAATATACCTATTTTATAAATTTTGTATTGTATATATATATATTCCTATCTTATAAAGAGATAATTATTAAGTTGCATTTTCATGTTTCTTTTGTACTTTTTTAGGAAACATATTATTTAATGTAGTAATGTGTTTTAATTTGTATATAAAAATTGAGAATTTTTAATTATTAAATAAAAATATGTAGTTTATTATCCATACTACGATATCGTATGTATAAACATAAAATTTGGCATCTCATAATATAGTAAGCTTAATTGATATCACAAACCTTGTATACTTTTTATATGGAAAGTCAAGGCAAACGAGCGTACAGGCACCTGATGGTAAGTGATCACCGCCACCCAGTGACCCCGTTGAACACCAGAGGCTACAGGAACGTTGTGTGCCTTTAAGATGGTCGGTGTCTTATGCTGTTACTACATATTACTTACACAGTTGTATTATTACATGTTAGTCTTGTTTACCTTATTTTAAGAAAAATTTTGGTTAACATATAAATTATCTATGTAAGCATATATCTTATATAACAAATTCACGCTCAAATTTGATAATAAAATACCGCCCGAAAATTGTTATATCGTATGCATTAATAAAGATTGCCGCGACAAGATACTTTTTATATGAATATATACATCGAATAATTGAAATAGGTATAACACACTCTTTTTGTACATATTTCAAAATCTGCTTCACGCTGTATCCCGCACACAGCAGGGAAGACAGATGGAACTTAGTGTTAAGACACACCGTTCCCCATTTTCCGCCGAGTTCTTGAGATAATGCGTGTTGAGTGGCTTAAGATATTGCGAGTGAGAATCCGAGTTTTTCTGCTGAACCTCTAAAATTCACTGAGCATACATGGAGATGAAACGTACGTAGAAATCCCCTACCACATCCTGTATAATTTTTACTTTTTTCTATAATGCATACACAAAATACTGTACTGTGGGTTTGATTCCCACTCCACGAAATTAAATATTCAATTCCCTTAAGACTTTATGTAATTTGAGAATTCAGCGGAAAATGGGGAACGGAGTGTGTTAATATTATACTAGATTTTCTCTGCCCGCAGTTTGAGGGATATGGTGTGAAGTTGAAAAAAAAATTCTTATCGATGTACGCTTAGTTTTTTTTACCCACGCAATTAATGTTACAGTCGGAAATGTGATTATCTGTATTTTTTTGTAGTAAAAACTAATATTTGTTATGTATAAATAAAACATATACTATGTGAAACAAGAAACTAAATTACATCGAAACATACCTTCTTTTTGTTCAAAAGTAAAATAAGTCTCATATGTATTGATGGATAGACGTAAAAGATAAAGTAGAAAAGTTTGAAGATCTCTAAACACTTTGGGTTTATCTAAAGACAAAATATATTGAATACTTTTTCCCACTAAGGTAGGTACCGATAACTAAAATATTTCATTGTATGTTACAGTGACGCTGTGTCTTCCTTCTATTTGAAATCTTTGATAGCGTTGAAGAAACGAGATAACTAAAGATTTTTTTATATTATTTTAGGTGATTGTAGTAGTATCCTGACCAAGTTTGATTGAAGAAAAAATAATTTTCATGTCAATTTTATCATTATAAAACTTAGAGGTTTAAAAATAGGATTATGGCATTCCTTAATAATGTATATCAAATAGATACTTAAATTTAAATTAATCTAGTTCATAATTTATTACCTATAAGGAGAAAATAGCAACGTTAGTAGTTTTATTTAAAATAAGTTTCAGCTTCGTTTCGAATTGCGCTCGAGATCTATTGATAGCCATGTGACGAGTTGACGACTAGACGGCTGTGACGTAGTAGGGTGACAACTCCTCGAGTGGGGATCGAACCCACAACCAGTCGGTTTTACAGTCACACTTCGTGCCACTGCTCCACGACTGGCCTCATACTATAAAAGTAATCAACATTAATAAGCATACTTCCTGTTGACCCAGAATTCTGAAATTTAACAGCTAGCATGTACAGATAGTACTAGTTCAGTAAAAATATCTAAAAAAATACAACCTTAAAAAGGGGGTAAAATTTGGTATTAAAGCCGCTAATTCAAGTGAGGTATCAGATGAAAGGGTTCTGGCTAACCTAAGCTTGAATTTCAGAAAAAAAAATTATACAGAACTCGCGGTGGGCGAGTCCGCTCGCGCCTTCTGGTTTTTTTTATTTAAATGAAATATATTTTAACTTAGGTAACAGTTCAAGTTTCATTAAAATAATTTTAGCAGTTTTTTTAATATATGTATGTATAATATTGGTACCTGAGTAATTATCGCATATTTGAAATCGGCATCATTCTTGAAAATTTGTATTTATTTTTATTATTAAAAAAAAACCTGATGGCTGAAGGAAGAAGCTTTTGGTCTAAGTAAAAAACTCAGATTTGTCACCCTATTAAAAAGAGACGACCACAGCTTAATATAATTCATGCTTAATTGAAACTGTGCAGATGGATATATGCAAAATGTTGAGATGAAAATTGCATTACTTTTATATTATATAGAAAAACGTAACTATAACCTAATTAAGGCAATTTTCTCCTTTAATTGTATCTGAGAAATAACTTTTCACAATAATCTTAACTAGATAAATTTATATCTCTATTTTCTATTATATTGACTGAATACTAGGAACTAACAGCGAACTACAAGTAATACTTTAAAATATTTATTGTTCAGAGTATTTATCTAGTGACCGTAGAATTTCTTAACGCAGAGATAGATTTGTTGGTGAAATCTAAGCTTGGAATTAAATGAACAAACGCTATAGAGTAGATTGCCTTTATGTTCTCTTAAGTTAATACTGTGCACTGTTTTACGATTTCTCACAGTGTATATGTATAGAAGATTACAAAATTCGTGGAATAAATTTAAGAGTACGTTTGTAAATAGTTTAGGTTTAGGTTTGTAAACACTGTTATATGGAGCACCATCATTAATACTTTGCTAAGCAGCTACGTCAGCTTCCTCATTAGCCACAATTCCAATATATGAGTAAATGTGAGTGAATATCCATGCAATATGCACAGTTTTTTTTTAATTTTCGGCTTTAATTTCATAAATACACTTCAGAATATTATAGGCTATTGGATATCCTAGAATATTCGAGGTTAGCCTAGTAGCCAAATGTAAGAGAGCGCTCTTTGAATCAGACAGGATAACAAATTTCATATTGGAATAAGATGAGACCAATGATAAAGTTTCAAAGATAGCAATCATTTCAATGTGCATGACTTACATCAATTCTGTGAAAAACCACCACTCTAAAAATTTATATGGATCACGATCTCTATAACTTTTTTGAATCAAAAAGTTAGACAATTTAAAAAAAATACTGTATGATGACAATATTTTAATAACAATATTTTTGAAATATCAAAAGCACCAATCCATTTTGATAATATAACAGTAACCAATATTGATTTCCAATATTGTTAATTAGTAATACTATTAAGTTTTTCTAGTAAATTTGTAGTTACGCTTTTACAAAAAAGACAAGGACTTTAATATTTTTTTCCCAGCTAAGTATTTTCTACTAGTTTGTAAAGTAGGAAGAAAAAGTTCGTTCTGCATCACATGGATTGGTGAAGTTCTAATAAAGCTACCGATGATTCACATACATTGATTTTGAACCGTTTTAATTTACTTAAACGGATATTTGTTTTATGTTGCTATCATATAAACAACTTCGGTAATCTCTCGTCGTATATTTAAACTACTTCGTATATATTTCTCGTATATATATTATATTATTAGTTATAAATTCTTCAGGTAAGCTCCCCATGGGAGACCAGTTAATATTTCTTAAAACATTTATAAATTTTATAGTTTTATGCCCACCTTCATCAATATGTTTATCCTATTTAAAATTATTGTCTAACCATATACTCAAATATTTAACATTATCAACTTGTTGTATGTTGTGGCTATTATTACTAATTATGTAATGATCATCTCTTGGATTTCGTCGGTAAAATATAAATATTTTACTTTTACTATAAGGTATATTCTAACCAAGGTCTTCTATTAATTTAACAAATTAATTTTAGGCACATGGAATATTATTATACGCTAAATCTAAATTTACATTGGTACTATACACAACGAAATCGTCTGAATACTATATGAAAACATTTTAATATATTTACAAATTGTCCCGGTAGCGATATTAATCAACAAAGAAGACAAAGGGTCTCCCTCAGTCAATGCCATTCTTGTTATAAGCGATTTGGCTTCATGATCATTGATTTGAATAGATAATTTCCTACACATGAGGAATTTTCTCAGATATTGATTGACACATGGTTGAGCCAATACCGGCATTATCGAAAATCTTCATGAAATTAGAAATATTAACATTATTAATACTGATGAAGCAGCTTAATGTTGGAAATCCTATTGTAAAACTTATTTGTGCTCGAGTAAGTAATCTAGTTAAATTATCATTACAGGATCCGGACCTTCTAAATTCAAAAAAACTATTGAATTCCACGAGTGATTGTTGAATGCAATTACTTATATATGCAGAATAATAAAACAATCAGTCTATATTTTGGAAAGGCACGAATCCATCTGCCACACACCTATATACAGAAAAAAATAATGTTTCCTGATTTTGGCACAACGTGGATCATGGAATTTTATCTGTTCCTGGAACAGTATCTGACTTCTTCAAATAGTTATTCAATTTGCAGTTTAATCTTTGTAGATTTAAAATGTTGGGAAATTCAAGGTCACTGAGTCTGAATTCTGATGATATGTTTGAACAAATAACCAGTTTATTTTAATCTCATTTAAGAATAATTTATTTAAAATGGATACTTATAATTTAAGATCAACTACTGCGTTAACTTTTACCACTTACACTCAACACTTAAAAAAAAAGAAATAGTAATTGGAATCGTTATTGAAAAGTTACTTCGAAACCATTACGTTATACTTTTCATAAATATTAAGACTTCTATCTATAAAACTCCTCAAGCATAATATTTTCGTCTCTGAAAACTCCTCATGATCAAAGGTATCACTTTTGATCATCAGGAGATATGTATATGAGCATAATTCTGAACTACATTTGTTATGGATCGACATAACATTTCATCAGATGAACTTCCTTCCTCTTGCTACACCGGGTCATTGATTAATACAGTACACGGAACTATGATGCAATATACATACAAATGTAGAAATCAATTAATAGAAGCTATTTTAGGGTATTGCATATATTAAGTGTATTCAAGTAATACTCGTATATACCTAAGATTTTTAATATTTTAAAAATAGTTCTCGGCAAAACTATACCTTATATCGAATGATTATATATATTTTTTACTTATTAACACGATTGAATACGATTATACACAGCAGATTAGGCAGAGGGAACCTAGTGTTAAGACACTCCGTTCCGTATTTTCAGCCGAATTAAGTGTGCTAAGGCGAAAAGAAATGAATATGTCAAACATGTCATTCCCACGAGTGGGAATCAAAACCACATCCTGTATATAGTCACACTTTGTGCCCCTTTGCCACTAATGGCGCTGGCGCACAAAGTGTGACTTTTTGTAAAAATTAGAGAACTGGTTCATATACGTAAATATAACACATATATATTAAATATTCATATTATCTATACATATAATAAAACAGTAATAATTTTTGTACATTTATTATTTTTGACTGAAATGAATAGCGTGACACTTAAAAAGAATTTCTTGTCTGAAAGATGGTTCATGTGTAAGTTCAGTAGCTATTAAATAATAACATTGATCGATATTTGTAATTCTCGTAATTGTAGTGTCCATATATAAAGCATCTAATTTATGTGATTTCTTGAAGGCCATGCATTACAAATATATTACTCTCTCCATTTAGACAATATTTTAGCATTTAATTAAAAAGGAGAGGTGTTTAAATATGGCACTTAGACCAAATCCAAAAATTAAGTAAACGTTATTCTTAATTATGATTTTAAAGTGGTGCTTTAAAACCATTTTTTTTGTTCAGTTAAATTATAATAAATATTGTTAATTATAATTATGTATTATACAGAGTGTTTTCGTCATCACCAATTTAAATGAAACCACAGACACGACAACCACAGACAAACACACTTTGTAAAAGCCAAATACAATGAAAACAAGAAATTTTGCCAAAAATGAAAATGTGATTATTTCAAACAAAATAAATGATAAAATCATCTATGTAAATATATATAAAACGCCATTGGTTCAGAACGACGCACACAAACACAAACCTATCAAAGCAATAACACCACACACGAAATCGAGTCGTACGTAGGTAATAGCAGTGTAGTTGAATTGCGTAAATTAGAACGAGCGTTAGCCCTCACTCGTTGTAGTATGTTATTTGGAAATGAAAAGTGGCAGATCGGCAACGCTTAATAGTATTTTTGTATTAGTAGGTGTTTACATTATTGGTATGTCTTCGTAACTGCGTCACGCGTAATACAGTATGGATATAAAAACCAAATCCTACGTTTAAACTGTTGACTAATCGTGATTATATTTTTTAGATATGGATTTGAAATATTTTTTCCCTATACACCGCTCCCTTAAAAGGAGCGCAGACGCTTCAACTCTGTATATTATTTCATGAATCTTTTTGTCGCATAGAACTTGTTTTTTCTGCTCTATTCTTTTATATTATCGAGAAAAAATGTATAGAATGATTAATTGTCGAGTTACTGCTTATTTTTATTGTCAGCTCCTAAGCTCGACTAAAGTATATTTCTAGCTTCTCTTACCGATTATCCGATCCAATTCATCTTTACTTACATTTTCATTTTCTTACATTTTTCATAAGTAAAATAGACTTTTCTATTTTAATTTATTCTCCTATTTTATATATACTTATTATATGTACTTATACTATCTGTTCCTCAATAGAATATAGTACTATGATATTCTATTATATTACTATTTACTACTGCTCACTACTAGTAGGTATGCTACTAGTATAATATTTGTGTATTTCTATATACTATTGTGGAACGAATAGTAAATAAGAATTATAAATATTTATAAAAGAAACGAATAGAATAGAATAGAAAAATCTATTTTAGGTATATAGTAGTAGTAGCAGCACAATATACTACTATACTATATTGTTTGTGGAAAATAAAAATTCTTTAGCTACACTCAGCTCACTCAGAGGAGAGGTCCAGACCGGGCATTAGATAACAATTTGTTTCGTAATGTCTACAGCGCTATATATTTTACTTACAGATAAAATATTGACCAAATAGATCTAAATTAATATGTATTTGGTAGGTTCTTTTATATTGTGAGTTAAGGTTTTATAATTTTTAATTTTTTTCAAGTCAGGACGTCACAATCACCGGTATAGGTTTTTCATTCTAAATTATACACACATACACTTACGTGTCTAATTCTCTATTTATTTTATTTTAAATAAACAATTTTACATTTAAAATTCGTTCCCCGGTGGCCTTCGTGGTCCGGTGGCACAAGGATGTAAACGCGACAGTTGCTTTACCACCTGCAAAACATATACAATCGAATGAAAACTTCCTCTTTTTCGAAGTATGTAGAAGTATGTAAATTTTTTAGTAAATCAGTATTTTAATAACACAAAAATCACAAATTAAGGATTATTTTTTTCACCTTACACCTTATAGGTTATAAGTAAATAGTTCAGCAAATTAATTTTAGAATATTATATTTCTAAGTAACATATCTATACTATTATATAAAGAGGAAATATTTGTTTGTGTGTATATTTGTAGTGGATAAACATAAAAGCATTATCACTGAATAATATAGTCTATAGTTGTTTTTAAAAAAAAAATGGGTTCACTACTATAAGTTCAGTTATTAAACCAAAGGTATAAAAAAGTAGGAATAATAATGTACTACAGAAACTGTTGAAGATGGAACAAAAACTGTTCTACAAAAGTAAAGAACGTGTTCATATCTAAAAAAAAACTTTGCGATACTATATGACCTACTATAGTAGTTTTGATAATACAACAATTTTTTTACTGTTTAATATGAGATAGCCTTAATAATGCCGACTATAATGAGAGCATATTATCGTTTATATGAATCCTTATTCAAACTTTCGTATTAATTTCGTATTCGAGACAGTTTCAACACCTGCAATTTACTTTTTTAAATTATTAAAACCGCACATTCGATCGAAATGATTTTACGAATTTCAAAAATTCAATTTGAACAAATTTCTTTCTCGATTACGATCTCCAGGAAATCTATGTTTTTTGTAGTCACCTACAAATACCATTGCTAAAGCTTAGGCAAATGTGGACAGCAATAAAGAAAAAACCTGAAGTACATTAATATTATAAATGCGAAAATAACTGTACCTTCTTATTTTGAATAAAATTATTTGAATTTGGACTCTGTCACATCACGTCAAAACTAAAAACGCAAATATGTACTAAACTATACATTTGTGTTTCAAATCTTAAAAAATAATAGCTATAAAAAGGGACAAAATTCGGTATTAAGGCTGTAAATTGAGCCTCACTTGAGTGAGGTATTAAATGCCAGAGCCCCTTCTGGCTAGGCTAAGCCTGAATTTCAAAAAAAGCCCGAGACCTCCAATTATAGTACGGAACCCTCAGTGGGCCAACCTGACTCATGCTTGTCCGGTTTTTTTTTATAATTATCTAATCTGATCTTTGTCTTACATAATACATTCCAGATCTTTCATTTTTTATATAAATATAAAGAAAAATTATCATTAGGTTCAACAACGGAGTACGGAGTGACTAATACGCGCACAGTAGAAATAAACATTTGTAGAAACAAACACGGTTACGAGTCTGTCCGATAATATATAGGTACTCGAAATATATTATATTTTCAATGAGTATTTTTAATTTCAAGTAAAAGTTAATTGTATCAAAATGGAAGGGTATCTAGTTACGTTTGGTGGTAAAAACTAATTTTAAAATTTATCTTGTTTATAATTTTTTTACAGATATATTTCTCAGTCACGATTGTGACGATGGGCCACTTCATTGAAGTTGAGCAGCGCTATCTGAACGGCGACATGACCCACCCTGAATCCGAGAGCTTTTTGGAACCAGAAAAGATTACTCCAAGTATGTAAGCATAATATATTTTATAGAACTTAATTTACTAAACTAAAAAAAATTAAAGAATTATTTTTTATTTAGTTATATGCAGTGGGTGTTTTTGTTTATTTTTATTTAATTTTTTATTTAAGTTATTTCTTTACTAAGCTTAAGTTTGTAAAGTTTTGTAAGTGTGCATACCCTTGACCTACAGTACTAAAATTGATACGAATCCTCGGTGAGTCGGTCCGACTTATACTTGAACGGTTTTTTTTATACAGATGTACTTTACTGACTTTTATAAAATATATAATATCGACTTTTTGTATTATTTTTGAAAAAAAAAATAAGTTGTAAACCAACGCTTTGGAGAATTTATAAAGCAATTCTGTGCCTCTTGAATTTTCAATAAGGGTAACGATTATTTAACTAGTCGTGGAGCAGGGGCATAAAATATGACTGTAAGATCGACTGGTTGTGGGTTCGATGCCCATTAGAGGAAATGAAATATTTAATTACATTTATATTATTATTTTTTAAATAAATGTAAATAAATATTTCATTTCCTCGAGTGGGGAGCGAGCCCACAACCAGTCGGTTCTACAGTCACACTTTGTGCCACCGCACCATTTATTATTACAAAATGTACAAAATAGACACAAAGTTCGTAGTAGGCATGTACATTTGTACTTTTTTTCAATTCATTAATCTGCCTAATGCAAGGTGCGGCTTGTGAGTTATATGGCTCATAGAAATTGATATGGTTAGCAGTATAGCTTACGAATAACGTCCACGATAGTACTTAAGATTGGAACACATAAAAGCAAAAATATAAATGAATATTGGACACTACTGCTATCACTCAGCTTCACGCTGTACGATACAGTGAACCTAGTGTTATGACACTTCGTTTTCCCTTTTTCCGTGAATTCTGGAAACTTTGTGTTTTGAGTAACGGGACTTAAGGCTACGCTTTGCATGGTCTCCAGAAACAAAAATATCAATTTAAATATTTTTTTTAATTTCTGTGAGTGGGGATTACTCCCACAACCCCTGGGTTGGCCCCCTTATGTGAGGCAAAGTGAAAACTCAGCTGATGCATGAGAACCCGGCACGTATTAAGAAATTATTACATTTTAAGGTGCTGTTTTCTATAAGGAAAACTGTCGTAGATATTCATAAAAAACATAACGGAACACGAACGTATCCCTTGGAAACCGTACTATCCTTAATGTGGAATAACGCTTTAAAAATGGTAAATATATTTTGAGTTATGCTACTCAACACGCAATGCCTCTAGAATTTGGCAGAAAATGGAAAACGGAGTGTCTTACACTAAGTTCCCTCTGCCTACCCTGCTGTGTGCGGGATACAGCGTGAAGCTGATTTGAGTTTTTTGTTGTATAATAATATTTTTATTAACTACCTTCTTCATATTCATATTTTCTGACAAAGCAATGCCAAATTTTATTATTATTTAATTTCTCCGAATGGAAATCGAACCCACACCAGTCACCGTTACCGTTTACAGTCGCGCGACTGTGCCCCTGCCCCACAGCGGCCTATTCATAACAACAATTATTATAAAATTTATAGAAAATTCATTTCATTCACGAAATTTGCAAATATGCGTATATTTTAATGGGAAAAATATTAATATAAATTAAGGGTATTTCAAAGTTATTTACTTGAAATGAAGTTAAAGTGGTTTTCATTCTTGCTCTTTAATTAGTTTATATATTGGAGTGGTTAAGGCAAACTATTTTGAATCAAATTGATAATTATATATTTTATAATAAACACGTCGTAATAGCTGATTAAGAGGTTATTTGAAAAATTTAAGTTGTCTCTACACTTTATATTATTTTTTTTTAGTTTATAACTTTTGTTTTCAACTAGCGGCTTCCTTGCGGCTTTGCTTGCTTTAAATATACGAATATCTATTTACTTTTCACTCTCTTTCCCACTTTATGTAGTAAATATAATTATACTATGCACAATTATAATTGTAGACGTTATGATTCTGGGTTCGATTCCTAAGTAGGTATTCCGAAGATAGGTCGAATAAAGAGAAATAGATCTTCTCTATAAAACTTATATGATGCGAGAGATGTGTTAAAAATTATGTTAAAATTGTATTGTATGTATGTTAAAATTAGTCATATTTTTTAAAAGAAACTTGACATTTGTAATTTTACTGCTTGAATCATTATAATGGTATTTAGTACTCAGATCTTGATAATATATAAAAAAAAAACATTACTAAGTAGACTAATAATATATAATTATATTATTACTTTCAATTAGATTACCCATAAAATGATATTAAACAACTAAAGAGGGCTTCCATTTACGTTAATTACTTTAGAAACAATTAATAACGGAAAACAGAATCGTAATTCAAAATTAAAGTCAATTATATGGTTACAATACCAGAATTCGAGCTAAAAAGTCTTTGATAAGGCTTCTTTGTATCTCTAAAATGAATGTAGGTTCGATTTCGACGTCAAACTTTTAATGATTTCGAGATGTTGTTTTGATACCTAATAATATAGAGCACGCAGATTTATAATAGTTTTTAACTGAAAAATTAAATAAATAAATCAGCTTCACGCTATATCCCGCACATATCAGGGTATGCAGAGGGAACCTAGTGTTAAGACATTCCGTTCCCCACTATCTGCTGAATTCTGGAGGCATTGCGTATTGAGTGAGCCACAACTTGCCTCAAATATTTATATATAAATATAAATAAATAAATATTAATAAAAAAAAAAATACTTTAAGTGAAATTCTCTGAGAATTCCAATGGTTACGACTGTACTACAAGTACAGTCATGTAAATTTCTTAATGTAAATGTCTTAAAAACATTATTTTATATATAATACACACGATGGTAATTGTTCAGAATAAAATATTATTATCCCTTTCTGTCCGGTGCGTACAGTGTACAGTTACGAAATAATGAATGGCTAGCACAAGGGACCACGGAGAGATCATCAGATAAGAGCGAAACTTATGAGGTTGCAATAAGAAGAATTAATATATATTTTTTAATTTTTTTAATGTTTTACTTCGAAAAGAAAAATATTGTTAGAAAATATATTAAAATTTTGAACGTACCGGGATTTGAACCCGCGCCTCTTGGAAACCGTCCAAGCGCTCTGACCAGGTAAACCATACGTTCTACATGAGAATAAACTGCATTTAAATCTGTTAAACTTTTCTGAGATTAGCGAAAACAAACGTGAAGTTCTAAATTAATTTCAACGATTAAAAAAATATATATTTCATTACAATATTTTGAATAATCTATTACTTATATTTACAAAATATTGTTTTAAGCTATAACTGTTGTAAGTCGGTCAAATGCAACGTTGGATGGCGTAGAATTTTATGCCTCTTGACACATTTCCGCGCGCTTTCTCTCCGTACCTATTATCCATAATAAAAAACCTCTTGTAAACTGTTGAATATCATTACTATAGAATTATTTAAAATATCTATTGTATTTAATTATGATAATTCAGTGTCAATGCTCTCCGTATTCTACCTTAAAAACCTTTCCAATCGGAAACATATTGAAAAAGATAGAGATTTTGTGCTTTATAAAGCATTAAAAAAAATGTCTCCATCATTCAGTTGGAGCAAGCCTGCTAGATTCTAAGATGGTGGTGACGTGGTGGTACCTTAACGCTTTATCGCGATTAATATATTATATGTAGCCAAAAGCTCTCTCATTACTATACCTTTTTTAGAAAATGATTGATCATTTTCTGTATAATATATTTTGTATATATTGTCTTCAAAAACACATGTCATAGAGTGTTTTTAAAGTAGCTCGGTTTTCACGTATATTAATACATTTTATGTAGGTATGTTAAAATACTTCATCAGATTGGTTTCTAAAAAACTAAAATTTTATATTTTACAATAAAATTTTACTCTAAGCTACTTACGACCCGCACTTATCACTTTAAACTTTCATAAAACTTAACTAACGACTGTTTTATATTTGTTTCAGTCACAGTATCTCTGAACATCACGTTGCTCGCCTGCAGCACTCTTGGACTCATTGCTTGCGTTCTACTTGTATTTGGAGTATACAAGGTAACGTTTTTTTTTTTACTGTAAGTAGGTAGTGAAAAAAGATAGAGTAGAACCGGGAATGATGTCACGCTGGTAGAGAAGCCTAACTTTTTAGAAATCCTCATCCGATGCTTAAATATTTTCTATACGTGCCACCTTTTTTTTTGGCACGTGACTATTGTGTTAGAAGAATTTTTTTGAGAAGGAATATATTTAAAGCGGAATATGTTTGAAAAGTTTATAAATAAAATATAAATTCCCAATATTCATTAGTTTAATAACTTGATAACTTTATAATAATGGCCTTACACTAAAATACTCCTGAGGAACGAAAAGAGGCCATAAACACCTACACAGCTCCAATCCATATCATGTGTTAAAAACCCTTTCTGAGACTGGAAACTGAAGCCACCCACTTCCACCCTGGAGGTCAAAGCCTCTAAATGAATTAAATGACACCACGATCAGTATTTTTAATGTCATCCTCTACTTTATAACGTATCTCATCGATTGCTGTGCTACAGATAGAATATTGTATTAAATTACTGTGAAAATAATACTGATTACGGCAAAAGAAAAATGGGAAGCTAGGAAATCAACCAAGGAACCTATAATACAAGACAGTACAAATGAAGCAAACATTATTTCAGTGAAAACGACGGTGATTCCCTGATTATCCTAACTTATGTGATAAACAAATGATAATTATTGAAAAGTTAACCAAAAGTTATTAAAATACTTTTAAATTAAGTTTAGAAGATTTTCTAATATAATATTAGAATTTATCTTTCTAATATGATAGCAATTCAAAAACAAAAAAACGCTAAATCATTTCAATGATTCTATATATTTTTAAACATTTCAAAGTGTTATTCCACACTTAGGAAGGAAAAATACTTATTTAGAAAACGTATAATAATTTGAACGTAGCGGGACTCGAAGCTGCCCTTCATGTCTTAAAAGTAGAAGCACCTATCTCACACTGCAGCCATCTATATTTTTTTTGTATTTCTATATGGTTGGCAACTATCCGTATAGATAAACATCTGTCCCCAAGAAAACAAAACTGAACTGGCTGATCAAAATAAAATGTAAAACCTATAATTGGGCTTACTTAATAAGTCCAAAAAAGAAAATAACAATTTAACATAAAATATTAAACAAGTCAAATTCATAGAAATTATTAATCCAGGAGACTATTTAAAAGAGTGAGGCATCTAACCTGGTTTCACCCTACGCTTATTATAATGTTGATGCATAATTATGCAATCGCAATATTTCATTGAATTCTCTCTTCATATTTAAAGATAGAAAATATTTATATATTGAATTTCATCCTAGGCATCTGGGATAATAAATATTTATATCTTCAACCTCATCCTAGATGCTTAAGATGAAATTCAATATATAAATATTTTCTGTCGATATTCTACATTTTACATTACATTGTTATGGAATAAATTATGAATGTATCGTCATAGTGAAATTTATCTATACTAATATAATAAAGCGGAAGAGTTTGTTTGTTTAAACGTTAAGATCTCTGGATGTACTGGTCCGATTTTATTTGTTTTTGTTTTGTGTGAAAGCTGCATTTTTCAGAAGTGCTATAGGCTATATAACATTACATTATACATGTATACTAATATATTAAAATACTTTCTAATTTGACATGCAATTTATTCTGCCATATTAATGACACCCGACCGTTGGTAAGCAACGATTTGCAAAGTTTGTTTGTTTTTTTTAAGAAAACGTCACCCAAAATGAACTTATATAAATAAAAACAATGTTTTAACAAAAATATTGTTCTTTACATAACGTTTAAAAGAGTCCGCGATGATATATGTTTATCTCTGAAGGTTGAGCCAAAAGTGACCATTTTAATTAATTTACTTTAAATTTATTGGGTTTTTTTAATGTATTTTTTGTATTTTGATATTCATCCTTATGAACATAAATGTAATAGTCACTTTTAACATTTTATCTTGATTGAAATTATAGTTCACTGTATAACATTTTAATAAATAATTCAGGATGGATAGAGATAAGGATGTCACTAATTTGTAATGACCTAACCTTCGGGCGGCATAGTATAACCGACGCAAACAAGATGACGTTGACGGTTTTTATTAAATTTTCGAACTATTGTTAATTTTTTATAGTCAGTTAGTAAGTTAGTTTATTACGTACGGTGTACGTCTTAGTTAGCCTTAAATAACGATATAATAATAATAATGAACGCCATCAAATTGCATTAAGCGCGTGCGCTGCAAATATAGTAAAATATATGTCAGTACATTGTATGGAAAAAAAAATATATTTTATTACTTCAAAAAAAAAAGTCCGCGATACGGTATATCTCTTATAAATAAGTCACAATAAGGCATTTTGTAACAAAAAAATAATTGGAAATTGCAAGGTGATATTTCAACGTTTTGTATTTGATAAAGATATTGAAGCTTACGAGCGAAAGTTATTCCATCATCAAGGTTTTTTTATGAAGAAATGCTTTGTCTTTTATAGCTTGTTATACATAAGTATAAAGTTTCTAAAATTGCTTTGTTACAATAGGTAAATATTACGGCAAATGTCTTTATTATATTACATTCTCTTTTGATTAATTCTTATACCTTAAAATGTAAAATCAGAAAGAAATATTCATAGGTATATACAAGTTTATTTTCTATTACTGTAAATAACATTTTAATTTAAAACTTTGCTTTTGTACAATATTTAAAAATTCATATAAGTAACTAAAAAGTTACAGAATGAGCATATCGTGTGGAAAAGTTTGCAAATTTCAAAACCTTAATTCGACTCGCGAGGTACAACTTCTTTTATTTTAATTTCCATTTAAAACTGAGAAGTAAAGAATATAAATAAAACAAATTTAATTTTTCACCAGACGCCATATAATTTGTTACAGCGTGCGCAGTTTTCCTTTTCATGATTACACAAAGTTGAGCCATTCTGAGCGTAGACATTTAGAATTTACAAAGTTTATGCCTTTTTGTACTGTACTTACTAATTATATCAAAACATTAATCATGATGTGTATGTTAGTTATGTTTTTGTTAAGGAAAATTATACTGTGCTATAGAGATAATATTTCACTTCTTTAATTTTAATATATACGCATCGTTCCGTTTTGTTAAAATATTAAAATACAAACACATACTCACACAAGGGACACAGGCCCAGCGCAGAGAAGCCGTTAAAGATAATAATATATTTGAGGCTGGAGAAAAAATCTTTAATTATCTGTTCCCCTTTTTCTAATTATTCACACAATTTTAATATTTGAAATCCGAAAACACGACATTTTATACTCTATTATAAGAACATAAAAAAAATAAACGAAACAGTATTACAGTGTTTGAGTCAAAATTCATATTTCATTCAATTATTTGATATTTACTGATGCTTGAGTTATAAAAATAAGGTTTCTAAAAATATCTTGTTGAAATTTTCTTTCTTATAAAATAAATTACTTTTTACGTTTCCGTTCGCGATGTTCACTCGCCTTATGTCCACTGCTTGTAACGATATCAATATCTTCTTCGAAAATTTATTTTATATATATTTTACTTTATATATATGAAGTTTGAATCTCTCGTTGTTAAAGTATAATAATTAAATCTTTATATTGTTTACGATAAATATGGGTCCAGTTGTGGTTCGGGAGCACAAGTTAGTAATTGTGAATTTGACAGGTTGTGGGTTCGATACCCATTCGAGGAAATTAAAATTTTAATTTCAATATATTTTATTTCTTTGCTTTGGTGTAGAGGCAAAGCGCGGTGCTAAAAGCCGCCCGACAACACGCAATGAATCCAGAATTCAGTTAAAAGTGGGGAGCGTAGTGTCTTAACACTAGATTTCCTCTGCCTACCCAGCTACATAGGGGATGTATGTTGAAGCTGATAAAAATAATGTCTTTAAAAACTAATTAGGTACAATTTTAATGCTTATAATATAATATTATATATATAATATATAATATTATATATTTTATTAAAAAATAAATAAATTAGCTTCACGCCATATCCCGCACACAGCAGGGTAGGCAGAGGGAAACTAGTGTTAAGACACTCCGTTTCCCACTTTTTGCCGAATTTTCGAGGCATTATGTGTTGAGTGGCAGAACTCAACGCCGTATATATATTTTATAATTTGTTGTTATTGGTTTGATTTGTCTTATATTATTTTATTTTTGTTTTAGGACATAAAATTCATGCTTCTGCCATGGGTTTTCGCTATGGCCTTGGAAACTTCAGTTGAAGTTGTCAACTTGATGTATCTCTTCTATTTACAAACTGTAAGTACTAACTCTAAGCTTAAAATTTTTAAATACTTATTTACGATAAACAGAAATCTATACTGTAACGTGGAAATCGTTTTGGAAATTCATCTAAAATAAAATGCATTTTATTAAATTTTAAATGAACTGAAAAGTATTCCCATATTATCATGTTATTATCACATATTATATATTATTGGTACAGCATATCGCATTTTAGAATATAGTTTTAGTTTCTGTTATTAGAACAAAAATAATTGTAATTACGATAGTGCTTAAAGTCTCTAAATATATAATCATATCAAACACACAATACACATACGTACGCACTAAAATCATAACCCTCGTTTTGAGCTCGGTCGCAGTCGGGTAAAAAGCTACGATAATTATATTAACTTGTTTTTACGCTGTATTCCGCACATGGCAGGGTAGCCAGGGGGAACCTAGGACCCTGGAGTTAAGAATATATATATAATAGCTATTATTACGGTTTGTTTGATGAATTGCTAAAAATATTTTAAATAAATATTTTACTTTATTGTATATAATAATGAAATCGAAAAATAATTTAATATATTTATTATTATAAAATAGACTTAACGACGTATATTATACGATATCCCTGTTAATTGGTACAGCTGGAATTACGGGCACTAATCGATGCACTTGAATTGGAGACCACGACCGAAGCTTAACCAACTGAATGAGCTACGGCCACTATTACGTAGCTCCAAATATTAACTTTTACTCTAATATTTTTAGTGTTTTTTAAAGTTGTAATTAATGATTTCATAATGACGAAAAAATTGCGTTACCGATTCTATTCCGAGTCGATTATCGATTATTAAATAGAGAATTTAATTCTCTTTGGCTTAATGTTATTTCAAATTTAATGTCGGTCGCTCTATCTGACTACGTAAACATTAGCATGAAGCATTCCAAGCTCGATAGAATGCAATAATGTAGGTGGATTAAATTTACAATGTTAAATTTTTTATACCGACTGGCTGTGGGTTCGATCCCCATTCGAGGAGATGAAATATTTACTTAAATTTATATTTTCATTTCTTCGCTCTGGTGTCGAGGCAAAGCGCGGCGTTGAGTTCTGCCACTCAATACCCAATGCCTCCAAAATTCGGCAGAAAGTGGGGAACGGAGTGTCTTAACACTAGGTTCCCTCTGCCTACCCTGCTGTGTGCGGGATATAGCGTGAAGCTAAAAAAAAAGAAAAAATATATATATATATATTTATGTACAAATATTTTCATTATATATTAATATTTTCCCTATTGATAAATACTCAAAACGTATTGTCTCCAAATTTGGTAAAAAGATAGAAAAAAGGTTGTGTTGGGACACTAAAATTTAATAAAGAACCACTATCATTAATCAGGCTCTTTCTATATACAGCAAGAATAGACGAAGTTTAATATAAGTTCAAGTATTTACTCGTCTTTTACGTTTTTTTTTAAGTGTCATTTAATTTTCATTTAAAAAATGAGAGTTCCTTACTTATTGCAGGATTGTGGGTTAACTGGAAGTTCAACCTATAAAAGTTGATAAATTTTGCGGCCGCACCGTATGCATTGATTTTGTATGCAATGAAGTACAAATATAAGTTTGCAATGATTTCTTCTATAAATATCATGTTATTTTTACTTTCCGGATATTTTCCTTTATTTATGTTGTAAATTCTAACTTCGGGCCAAATTTTACAACAATAGGTCCACTATAAGTACCCTCTAGGTATAAAAAAGCATAAAAGCTCGTATCTTTCGATTGTGTTGACTTAGACGCTCAATTTTTCTGTGCTCCAAGATACTGCTGACCTGAAAAAATCATATAAATTTTATTGATACCATTATTTTATCTCAATGATACGGACGGCAAAATGATCCTATTAAGGTTACTTTTTCCTTTTTTGGAGGGGTTTCCTAAAAATCTATATTAATGCTTATATTTAAAATTCATTTTCTAATTTACTTATTTTTTACATTAAGCTTTTGACCTCTGAAATCGATCTTGTTATCTTTGTTTAATTAAAAACAAACCGTTTTAATATTTTTTAAGCGTAAATAAGTCAAGAGCGTTATTTCTACACATTTTGGGGATAAAAGGAAGCCAATTTTTTTTAAATAATTACTTAGAAGCAGAATATTAACAGGATAAAAGATGGTGTTAGGTACATACAACAATAATAAAACAAATTTCATATGGAAATAACTTACAATGAGAATATTCTATTTAAACTAAGTTTTAGTGAAATATTTTTGTCAGTCTTTATCCCGTATATAGCAGGATAGACAGATAACCCACACTAGGTTCTCAATTCTGTGGGACTAAATATAGGGCTTTGCCTTTGCAGTACCGGGTAGAGAACAAAATACAGTCATACCTCGTCCAACTGCAACGTATATCTGTAACAATTGTATATTTGAATTATCTGAATTATTATTATATATATTTGAAGTAAAAAAATAACATTAATATATTTTTTAATACATTTATCTCATCGCTTTGGTAACGAAGCAAAAAGCAAAAGAAGCGAGCATCCAGCGACAAGGGGAGAACGGAGTGTCTTAACACTAAGTTCCCTCTGCCCACCCTATTATGTGCTATTATGGGATACAGCGTAAAGCTAAGAAAATTAACGCTATAAATAAATTAAAGCAGAGCGTCTCAATGGATTACACGCCTATTGAGTCCGGGCGTTGCGGGACTAAATTGATGGTAAAGAATAATTAAACATCCTTTTTTATATTTTTTCGTACCGTATTTTTATTCATTATGTACAAGAACAATAATAAAAAGATTTCTGCTTCAGTGAAGAAGAATCTATGACATTTAATATTTTCCCTACAGAAATATATATATATATATATATATATATATATATATATATATATATATATATATATATATATTATATTATTGATACTTAGACTTTCCATTTGAAATCAGATTATCACAATTAATAATATAATATGCATATTATTCAAAATCAGCTGTATTTACGGTGTTGTCATCTGCTTTGTTTAAAACCAGGTGTCCAAATTCTAAAAGTGCTCCCCCCTTAATTAGGAAATAATATAGAAAACATCAAGCTACGGGTCCCCAATCTTAACTTTCATAGGTGCAGTTCTACATTCAAAATATTATATGTTCGTATCGTTATATTGTGGTTTTGTTTTTTATAAATATTATAAAAAAAAAAACATTTTTTCTTGTTGGTTCGGAAACGATTATATTTTATTATCCACACAGATTAAACAAAGCACTGCGTTGAGTTTCACATCAATTGGATGGAAAATAAAGAAAGACGTGTATTAACAGGTTAGGTTAGGTTCCCTGCCATCCCCGCTGTGAGGGATAAATAGTCTCTTTTTATCAATATTTTTAAATTAGAAATGCAAAATTAATAAATGGTTTTTATCAGTATTTTAGAAATATAAATTACAAATTAAGCGTAGCAGCTGAGTGGCGGGGTAATGGAAATTCTTAAATTAAAATTATTCACCCAAGTGGGATTCGAACCCAAAATTATTACTTACACAAATGAAAAATGAACTTTTATATGTCCATATCATTTTCCGATTATCACTCGAGGAAACTAAATATTTAATATTTTCATTCCTTCCCTTCACTTCACGGAGTATTTCAACACTAGGCTCCCTCTGACTACCACGCTTTATGCGGGATACAGCGTGAAACTGAAAAGGTTTAATAATTAAATTCCCCTGAATGGATATCCTAACGTTATATAAAGGAGCATTAAGCTTTGCGGCTACTTTTTGCTGCTGTACTCATATTTTACATGGCCGGCAAACTATACGCGTTTTATCGAACAAGTTGCAGCGAAACAGTGTCGACCTCGTTATAGAGTTAAAGTTAAAGTTGTGGTGTTCGCTCAATTAATAAGTTACCTGTACAAATATTGGCGCCATTGTAGAATATTTTTAATTTATTTTAAATATAAGAAAAATATAAGGAATTTTAATGAAATTGAAAATTAATGTCCCAATAAAACTCATTGTTCAAGCATCATAATAAATTGAAAATGGATGATAATGAATTTAAAAAAAATGGAAGGAATACATGAGCATCGTGGTATAGTAGGATAGAGTCTGACAGTGATCGTGACGGTTGTAGGTTCAATTAGGTCTCGTGGGAATTAATTAAATATTTAAAAATCAAAAAACATATTTTACCACTCAGACAAATTAAATTACGCCTTGAACTTCAAAAATCAACACATAATGTCTCGAATTTGGGGGAAAAGCGGAAATATCAAAATATCAAAATCGAAAATATCTTAAAACTAAATTCCTGTTGTACTACTGAATATGCAGTAAAAGAAAAAAATTAAGACGAATATTTCAACTGCTATTTAATATGGCCAACCTTTTTTTCCATTTAGAGGATATTTTTTACGATACAATAGCAGCACCACGTTTTTGTTTCCTCTAGGACAGTAGCCTGAAGCGATGATAAAACACATTCGAAATGGGTGTGCCGAACTGGTTTTTAAATTAAATAAAATATTTGAAAGTACAATTTCAACTTCCATTTGTGATTAGATTCTTAAAATATTATTGATAAGAATTAGTAAAATTTCCTTTAAATAAATATAATTTTATGAAATTGTATTTAAAAATTGTAATTTTACGTAGTTTCCTATATGTAACAATTTAACCAGAATTTCTTCGCTCTGATGTCGAGGCAAAGCGCGGCGCTGAGTTCCGCACTTAGCATTAGGTTTCCTCTGCCTACCCTACTGTATGCGGGATAAAGCGTGAAGCAGATTTTTAAGTATTATTCTATATACTTATTACGTCGATTTTATTAATAGTAGTAAGTAAGGAGAGCCGTAACTAACCGTAGGTGGGCTCAGGCATTGAATGCCAGTTTGATCCCGTATTTGCAGGATGTCCGTGTAAAGAGTATAAAACTGTTGAAATTTTAGTGACGGGTAGTTACAAATTAAAAAATATTCATCTTTGAATAAAATTTTGTTACATACGTTCAAACGCGTTGTATTGTTTAAAAATTGTTCGAATTTCGCTGGGACTTTCCAATTTGTTTTGACAAGCTTAGATTTATAGATATATTTATGAAAAAATTGTATAATAATAAGTAAATATTTGAAGCGGAGATTAACTTTTTTAAATATATATTTTTTTTATTTTCATATAATTAACTTACTATATTCCATAATTCGGCAGAAAGAAGGAACGGAAGTGTTTTAATGGAATAATATCTTAACAGGCTAGGGTCCCAAGTTCACTCCGCCATCTTTGCCTTGGTGCAAAATACATCGGGCAGATTCAAAAAAAAAAATAACCCTATGACTTCACACTTTGCTTTTTTAACTATTAGGCAGCATTAAATATTATAATTTAATTAGATTTAGCTATTGTATTGATAAACTAACCATTAACTATTCTAACAAGCAAGTTTAGTTCAAAACAAAGAATAGAACTTATTTACATTGTCCTTGAAAAAAAGGAACTCACTTGTATATTCATTTTTTTATTATAATTTTAAACTTCTATAAAACTAAAACAAAAAATAATAGAAAATAAAATATCATATTCACGTAGAAATTCTTCAGGGAGTTCTTTTTAAATGCTACAGTGTACGGTTTTATGAAAACAAACGACTACGTGCTTTATATCAATTAAACTTTCTCTAATAATAATTTCATATAACATAGTAGTAGTAGGAACTTAGAAAAATATCTCATTAAATACTGTGCAATAAATATTTTTTATTGGCAATATAAACTTTAATTATTCATAAGTACTAATCTACTTTAGCCTTTTTTTGTCACGTTCTTATTACTTACCTATTTTAGTCTACAAATATGTAAGGATCGGCTTCACGCTGTGTGCAGAGAGAGCCTAATACTAAAACATTATATCCTGGAGGCATTGAGAGATAGAGAGAGAGACGTGTTGACTGGCAGAACTCAACGCCGCCTTTTTCCTAGACACCAGAGCGAAGAAATGCAAATATAAATTTAAATAAATATTCATATCCTCGAGTGGGCATCGAATTCACAACCAGTCGGTGTTGCAGTCACACTTTGTGCCCCCACGCCATGACCGGCCTCAACGTTAACCAATACGTTATAAAATATTATTTTATTCATTTGTATTGAAGTTGTTATTATGGAAATAATTATGAATTTTATGCTCAAAGGAAAAATATTTAAAATTATAAATCTACTTACATGAAATATTAATGAAAAAGTTCCATTATTTCCGACACGACAAACAGGCTGCTGCTACGAATCTAGGTTATACCTCGTCAACTTGAAATGCAAGGCATTTTGTGAGATGGCAAAATTTATTTAACGCTTACCGAAACAGCAAAGATGTGAAATACTTAGTTTTATACGAAATACTCCTTTACATTGCCGTCAAGGATTTAATAGTAATGAATCTCTTGCCAAACGATAATTCTTAGTCCTATTATCTTTGGGTGGCGGAAATTTGTAAAAATCTCCCTACAGAGATACTAACAACATACATAAGTTGTAACAAGCCTATAAAAGTTTCGACGTGGCTTGATGAGAACGTATGGCTTAGTGGTCAGAGCGACTAGTCGGTTTCCAGGTGTGGGCTCGAGTCCCGTATAACAGGGTGGGCAGTATAGTGTTAAGACACTCACACACATTTTTCATTTTCCTTTGAATTTTCGAGGTATTATTTGTTGAAAACTCGACGCCTTGCCTTATAAACAAAGTGAAGAAAGGAAAATTCAAAAATGTATATAAAATTATTATATTGAAATTATGTAGAAAAAAATATGAGTGGAAAAAACATCTAACTCAATTGAAAATATAGCCTATAAAAATAAACATATTAATAGCCTTTATACAAATCTAGTGCTCCTAAAAGGGATTTAAATCCATCGCTTATTGCTTATTATAAGCAGTATGGATATAATAAAACTTTATTTAAACGAGAAAGCGAAACGTAGAAATCTAAATAATTTTGATTATAACGTTTTTATAATCAATATTGTGAATATTACAATTGAGTGCTTAGACTCTAGTTCATAAGCATTCTGCTATTGGAAATATATAGAATGAACTAAATAATTGTGAAAAAAATGAAATAGAAACTCAATAACTGTTTGATTTTAAAAATTTTTATTGCGAATTGAACACAAAATTAGAAACATGTATTAAATATTTAAGCATTTTTTTATGTTAAAATTTTAATTTAATTATTTAATTTATTTTTATAAAAATTCTACACACCATACAAATCAATTCTTTAAGAAAAATTCAATAGGTTATATAACTTCGAATGTATTTTCTAAATAGTCAATATAAAATTGTACATCAATAATATTATACTAATAATTAACAATTTTTTTTTAAATAATGCAAAATTAACGAAGATTACGCGAATTCTTAAGTGAAATGTTAATTTATCTTCTTCAAATGTTAAGATGCCGAGTGCCTCTTGACTGTAGCTATTGAAACTAGTAATATAACGGTATAGAAGTTTTCAAATATTGGGTGCTACGTTGAGTTTAGTTTCACTTTACTTGAAACTTCATATACACATTTAGTGTTATTTCTATTTGATTAGATTTTTTTTAGGGGAACTTATCCGCTTGTTCCACATCCACACAAAAATTACTGAACAGATTTAGATGAAACCTTATATTTATAAAGCTTATATATCATAGCCAAAAAAAATTGATATAATTTAGCCGCACTCGTTACGCTAATTTTAAATGTTAATAGAAAAAATATTAAATTGATTTAATAAAGAATATGAGGCCCTGGTTGTAAAGCCTTCGTTTGTAAACGTTGATGTGAATAAGTTGATGGATATATTTCATTCCTATTACCGGGAGTTATTATTATTTAAATTATTATAATTTCAAAACGGTAGATAAAGCGTTTCGTAGACTTCCGCCATGCATAGCAGTTTTTTTTAGCTTCTCGCTGTACCCCTCTTGGTAGGCAGAAGGAACCTGGAAACCTGGTTTTAAAATACTACTTTCCTATTAAAACGTTTCTATTTCCCACTTTTAATATTTTGAATTCGATTGGGACGTGGAGAACGCAGTGTTCTGACACTAGTTCTTACTAGCGAGATAAAGCTTGAAGGTGTATTAAAAAATAATAATACACAAGACCAAATTTCAGTCGGCTACTTAAAATTTTAGTTCCGGTGAATATACTTAATTGATTGTCCACGGCCACTAAACGCGACCACTAAACTTTATTACATATATTAATTCGCTATTACCAAAGAGAAATCTGCTACAATAATAGAGGTATCGTTTATTGCCCAATAAAATTGTCGTAAATCTGCAATAATTCACGGAAATAACAAAGTAATAGATTAACGATCTTGGCCTAAATAAGGAGAATATTTCATTAAAATGATGTTACGTAGGACTGTCTTGATACGGATTTGTTCTTTCACTAATTTATATATAAAAATCTCATTAAATTAAAATTAAATCAGCTTCACGCTGTATCCCGTACACAGAAGGGCAAGCAGAAGGAACCTAGTGTTAAGACTCTCTGTTTCCCACTTTTCGCCGAATTCTAGAAGCATTGCTTATCAAGTGGCGGAACGCAACGCCGCCCTTTGCCTCGAAATCTAATAATGTCAACACTATGATCTTCTGATCATCCATACCACGTCTGATGTCATCGGTGTCATTGTGTTATTATATTAACTAAATCAGTTAGGAATGATCATTTTACTACTAATGCAGTCAGCATTCAGTCAATGCTGACTTAATAGCCATAATAATTCTCATAACATCACATACAGTGCACTGACCAAATTTAAAAGGAGGAACCTGAGGAGCAGGTAAAGAGGAAAGATCATATAATAGTTTTCAAATATTAGTTACATCGACTGTACTAGAAGAAGTGAAATGAATGATTAAGAAAATTTAAATTAAAATTTTATGTTTGGTTTTACCGACTCCAAGGAGCTTGAGAAATTTCCAGACTTTGGCTGGATCATCTTCTTCAATTAGTGATTTATAGATGGCGTCGTTGAGCTTTCACATATTTAGTTCTATTTGCGTCGCTTACGTCGGAAATATATTTACGCTTAGCGTTATACGTTTCTTGCTGCACTTTTTTGATGTCAGCAATAAGCCACGGTGCGGGAAGACATTCATCCTGACCTGTCGGACTGGCGCATGTGTATTATACAGTGTTATTAAAAATAATTAAATATAATAATTGGTTCATCTACTGTATAAGCATTATTAATGGCAATTAATTATGCACAACTTATTTCAATTGTGATGTAAACAATTCACTGACGTTTTCTTGAATTATATGTAAAAGCGTATATATTGTCCCATAAAAGGTTGACGGACTCGATACAATCGAGGCGCGCTAATTTTAAGTCTTTTTCTAGTATTAATATTATGTTAAAATAAATAAAATAAATCAGCTTCACAGTCACACTTCGTGTCACTGCGCCACGACTGGCCTCAATTAATATTATGTTCATGATCGATATTGGTAAAATCAATCAACAATGTCTTTTTCTTCCCATTTCACGAATAAATGTTATTTACAATAACAATCTAAATGCTGGTATAGCAACGAGCCAAAAAATAAAGACGGAGTATAATATACCTCCTTGAATCTGCCAACTGCCAAAATGTGTTGTTGTCTTAATAGCTAATATCATCGAAATCTGAACAAGTTAAACTGTTTAATTGATTATTTGTGGGAACCTAGTTGTAAGACATTGCTTTTCTCATTTCCCGTAGAGTGACAGAACTAAACGTCACGCTTTGTCTCGACACTAGAGTCTCGGATGGGAATTGAACCAACAACCTGTCGCGTTTAGAGTCACGTGCTTTTGCCCCTGCGCCATTACTGGTCTCTTAATGTATTAATTAATATTATAAATAAAGTATTTGATAACTTATTCATTTTTTACTAACATAGTATGTAAGAAATAGTTATGTTATATTTTAAATATCATAGTTTAATACAACAAACAATAAGTAATAAATAAGTGAAAATCTGTTTGAAGTTCTACCGGTAGATAAAATCTTTAAAGGAATAATAAAGTTTCACTCGCTGCTTGCCAAGTTGTTTGAACTGCTTTCCTACAGAAAACTATAGATTTGGATATTTACACATACATAAAATTCTCAATTATATAGTTTATGACTTCTAAAAAAAAGGTTTTTCTTTTGTTTAAGGCTATATTTCTATCATTCTAGCTTCTTGCTCTAGTGTCAATATACATTTTTTATAGAAGACACTACGTTAAAGTAACCTAATATTAGGTACATTCTCAACAGATATATCACGAGAAATCATTCCAATTAATAAAGAACCTATATTATAGTCATATATTTAACAGCCACTATACATTATTTTGCCCACGTCACTGTATAAACTAAAGGAATCGAGTACAACAACGTAGTAACAACGTAGTACCAAAGTGAGAAAAAGCAAATAATTTTAAAGTTATTGTTCCCACGAACTTGAATTGAACCATAAACTGTTTGCAATCAAACTCTGTACCACTGCGCCTATTTATTATATTTAGAACAACTAATAAATACCACAGAAAGCGTTCTCGATTGTAGTAAATAAACTAACCCTACAATACATTTATTATATTATGAGGATGTAACAAACTTTCTATGTAGTTCATTTCCTATTCACGATTCCGTCCTTTTGATGTGACAACTTGGGTTGTTGTTTTTGTTCTTGTTAATTTCATATAATACATAGTTTTCATATGACAATATATATAGTGATATGAACGACTCGCTCGCACTCACGGCTTCTCCTGTTAAAACTACATGATAATTATTTTTTTCCAATATATTATGACATTTTTTTTTCAAGTATTAAAACACTTGACATTCATTAAACGTTCGAAAGTTAGAAATTAGCTGCCTGTAAATTACAGGATTAAATGGATGCGGTAAACCATAGCAAAATGATTTTAAGTGAATTTCCAATACTTGTTATATATAAGTTTTAATATTTTTGTTAATATCATATTATTAAAATATAATATTGTTATTTTCGGAATATTAATCATATTGTTATGTAATTATATATTTAAGCTCATTTTATTAACATATTATATTGAGGCCAGTCGTGGCGTAGCGGCGCTGTGACTATAAAACCGACTGACCTTACGAGAGAGAGAGAGAGAGAGAGAGAGAGAGAGAGAGAGAGAGAGAGAGAGAGAGAAGAGATGAAATATTTACTTAAATTTATATTTTCTATTGTTTTTCTTATTATTATAAGGCACTTTTGTAAATGTATAAGAGCATTTCGTCACAAAGTAATATTATTATTAATCTATAAGAAACACCCTACTTTTCACTCAATCTCCTTGTTCCAGCTGAATTTCAACCCGATCACATCTTTCCTGTTCACACTGGATTTCTTCATCATCGTCTTAAATGTAAGTAGAATTAATATTTTATATCTTAAATTTCTTTCTATATATTTTGATAATAAATTAATAGCATATTATAAATATAATAAATTTATTAATATAATATTTTAACATTTTTGGCCTTCGTGACGCAAGAGAACAAGATTGTGACAGTAAAACGCGATGGTTGTGGGTTCGATTCCCCTTCGAGGAAATTAAATATTCAATATTTTAATAAAAAAAAACTTTTTTTCGCCATTGGGGACGGGGCAAACCGCAACATGTAATACCTCCAGAATTCGGCGGAAAGTGCTTAACGGAGTGTCTTAACACCAGTTTCTCATGTTTTCTCTGTCTAACCTGTTAAGTACGGGATACAGCGTGAAGCTAAAAAAAAAGCAGATGGAGGTTATAAGATTACCGTTTTTAAATATTAATTATGTTTATTATAATTTCTTATTAAAAATGTTTTATTATCTATAGTTTTATTGTTTATATATTGCAGCTTATTTTATAAATAATTACAACATTTATGTACTGTAATGAATTTTTTTAAAACAAATGAAAAACGCCACTCAAATCAATGTACATTTAACGGAATATTTTGTGTAATAAAAAATACTTAATTTTACACAGGTGACATGCCTTCCTTTTTTCCATATTAATAAACCGTGAGAAGAGCTAAAGCATCAACATTTATTATTTAATACTTTTTTTTTATAGAATTCGTTTAATAGAATTGGCTTCTTGTTCACATTTTTATATCTTCTGTCAAAGGAAATTTTCGTACTGAGTACCATCGACAAGATGTCACCAATTCAATTTATATCCTTCCACTAAAAGTTGAGGCTGTACAAGAATATTTTTTTTGTTTTTGGATTGTCTTTCTAAAAAATATAATGTAAAATTCACGTACATATACAAATAAGTTTTTGACAAGATTTAAACATACTTTGTTAAGATTGACATTTTTCAAAGAAATTAAACGAGGCTAGTCGTAGCGTAGGGGCGTAGGCGTAGGCACAAGCGTGTGGTTATATACGTAACTGTTTCTAGGTTCGATTTCCAATCGAGGAAATGAAAAATTTTACGTTTCTATTTCTTCGCTCTGGAATCGACGCTAAAGCGCTGCATTAAATTTCGCCAATCATCACGCAATGCCTCCAGATTTCGACAGAATAAAAAGAACTTTTTGAGAACAGAGTGTCTTAACACTGTGTAACCTCAGCCTAACCTGCTATATAACGCGTTACAGCGTGAAGTAAAAAAATGGAAAAAAAATTTCCTCTCTCAATACCATGTTTGCTAGTTTACTCGATTAACTTTTACTCACAAGATTTAATAATTATAAATTGGTGAAAAAATTAACTGCCGACTTATACATTTTTTCCTACTTAATGACAAATCAAGTTTATTTAATTTAGTTTAATATTTTTTGTTAATTTTGATACGGAACATATAAATTAATATTAATATGTATATATGTGGATTGACAACCTTTATTTCTATCTAAGGGAAAAAAGGAAGAAAAACTTAATTCAACAAAGACATTGACGTTCTTTGAATACATTCTACGTGCGCTTCCTCTCGGCTATTAATTTACATTATTGACAACAAGAGGAAAAATTTAATTAGCTTAAGTGAGTGCCCGTCTTATTAATTTGTTTGTAGGTAGCAAATTGGATTACAGGAATAACAAAACCAGTATTTTTGTGGATATACCTAAGTATATTACAAGGTACCTTCAGGTATGTATATATATATATATATATATATATATTCCTCCAACCTAACACTATATATATATATATATATATATATATAGTGTTAGGTTATATATATATATATATATATAGTGTTAGGTTGGAGGAATGAAAGGAATCTCATGGTATTGGTTGATTGCTCAGTTTATTACCAATATTAAGTACGTGAAGACTGCCAGTAATCGTTATTTTTAGGGCTCCTTAGCCAAATGCCAGTACAGACCTAGTAAAAATAAATAAATCAGCTTCACGCTGTATCCCGCACACAGCAGGGTAGGCGGAGGGAACCTAGTGTTTTAGACACTCCGTTCCCCACTTTCTGCTGAATTCTGAGGCATTGCGTGTTGAGTGGCAGAACTCAACGCCGCGCTTAGCCTCGACATCAGAGCGAAGAAAATTTAATATTTTATTATTATATATTTCATTACCTCGATCGAACCCACAACCAGTCGGTTTTACATGTGCCACTGCGCTACGACTGACGACGAAACTAGTACTTTTTTATGAGTTCTCTTTTTAACCAACTCCTGTAAAAAGAGATTTTTTATGTTTGTTTCCTCAGAACTTTTGATTGGCTGAACTGATTTTGCTTATTCTTTTTTTTTATTTGAAATGGTCGTCGTCTTTAAAATGGTCGCGAGGTCTCATTTTAATTGGCCCATTACTGACAATGTTAACCGTGAGAAAATAAATGTGCACGAAAATAGACAAAAAACTCAATATCACAGACCGATTTCATTTTTTTTTATTGTGCATCCTGGATGGATAGCACAGCACTACTTTTCTTTTGTTAAAAAATATATTTTCAATCATTTACTTAGTAACAACACTCCCACCACAGAATAAAGTAAAAGTTCTCGCAGATAAAAATAGCAGAATCTTTCTTTTCACGATTTTTTTATCATGTAAACTCATTTTACACCAATTTCTTTTCATTTCTTGATTCAAAAAAAGCGTACAAAAAAGCTTACATTGTACTTTTAGTAAAAACTTATATAATTATGAAAAGCTAATTTTAAAAAATCCCTAAGGCAAAATACTTAACAAGCCAATAAATCTTACACTTAGTCGAAACTTATACTTACTTAGAGGTCCGTGTATTTTTTGCAACTTGACGCCAAAAAAGGGTACTATTAAAAAAACTCCATTCTCTAAATTCTGTCCGAATCCGGGGTATTCCGGTTTAGTCCGCGTTTTGTTTTTATTTTACAGTACAAGGAAATTAAATTTAACCTAACCCAACCATTACACCGCTGAACGGAAATCGATCCAGCAATCATCGCCCTTACAATCGAACAAAGCCTCACAGCGCACCAACGGTCATTATTAAAATAAAAAATATGATATATTATATTATATTGTGTGTAACAATACCTTTTTTTAAATTAAAACTGAGCTTCTCTGAGGTCAGAGTTAATTACGGTCTTGTATAAGTAGGCTCAGGATGCGTGACCTTCCCGATATTATGTGTTTACATTTGCGTACCTTGTGTACACACACGAGATAAAACCGTACTGTGTTTATGCTATTTTTTATATACTTTTCTATGTATTTTTCTTTTTACTAGAGATTATATTTAGAGAGTGACTGAAAACGAGACAGGTGGTGGGTTCGACGCCCACTCGAGGAAGGAAATATTTAACATATCTTAGCACTTTGCCTACTCTACTACATGCGTGATACAGCGTGAAGGTGATAAAATTAATTATGATTATTCTTATTTTTTAAAGTTTAATGTTTTTCTGATAAATACGCTATTTAAATAATAATATATTTATGTAAAATAGAAGTAAGAAAAATATATAATTCTATATTATACAATTATTTGTAAACGCTTTTTAAATACAACATTTCAAAAGTCAACCTGCGAGCGCCAGAAGCTACCCATACATTTACCTTCTTAATTATGTTTCCGCCTTGTATTTCAACACAGACAGACACGTTGTACGCACCCTTTATCGATTAACCATAACTTTGCCCTAGATAACGAGTGCCCCGAATAATAAATTGCAATTTTATCAGGGCTTCTTCGCTTTATACATACTTATCCTCACGTTTCTTCACATTCTTATTGAATAAGCAGACTATGAAGATATCTGTAGTTTTGTAATTCAAATGTAAAACGTACGGAGGTACTTCAAAAGTATACATACAAATTGTATTATAGTTTGAGTAAAGGTGAAGATTAAGAAACATTTTTAAAGCTGTATTCTCTTTATCTCCTCCGTTGTCCGATAGTTCTCCTGCGTTATTCTCCTACCCTACTGGTCTAACTACCCTAACTTAGCGACAAGTAATACAAACCCTCCAATTTCCGTCATTAAAAATGAGTTTATATTATTCACGCAAAGTACATAATACCTTTCTACAAAAATACGAAATCACAAATCGAAAATTGGACCAAAAGACTAATATTTTTATTTATAAATAATCAGTCGATTCATATCTCTATTTTCATTGAGATATATCGATAACTAAAGCACAAGCATAAAATGTTAACAGCAAGAAACAAAAAATATATATATATATTTTCATTTACTAGGATATCGTTCTCTTAAAACTCCAGTTAAAACCCAAGCTTACTTTAAGACTTACTCAAAACCTATAAAAGCTTACAGAAATATTAAACTGTAGTTTTTAATGATTCTTCGGGTTTATGTAGAATCCGTTTCGTTCAATGGTATTATTAGCGTATATTAAAAAAAAATCAGCTTCACGCTGTATCCCGCACACAGCAGGTTAGGCAGAGGGAACCTAGTGTTAAGTCACTCCGTTCCCCACTTTCTGCCGAATTCTGGAGGCATTGCGTGTTGAGGGGCAGAACTCAACGCCGATTAGCGTATATTAAATTGAAAATATGATTTTTGTGTTATTACATTTAATTTCGAAATCATATATAATGAGCGATATAAATTGAACCCATTTACATAATAAAAGTAAATTTTAATATTGTTAATAAGTTGCATTCAACGTTTATTATTTGTTATTAGATTAACGACCAGCCACTTGCGTCTCCCGTCTGTACTACACATTTATTTATTTTGTCAATCTCAACTGAATTACCTTCGTGATCTAATAAGATTATTATTTTAAAGACGATATCCATACAAAGTAAAAAATTTCTGTCAACTCAATAAAAAGATAAAAAACGTTATGTATAGTCATTTTGTAGTGACATTAAAGGATGCAATGCGTCAGTCCAACGTTTTTTGTTATCAGCAAATATGTATAATACTTAATTTTTTTCCTATCTTCAAAAATGACTGAGATATTAAATATAAAAATACGGCCTCCGGGGCAAAATCTGGATAAGCGTGTGACGTCATTTTGCGTCTTGCCAGTAGCCGCTTGCGGTCACCTTTCATACTTTGGCTCGAATAGCTCTCGCTGTTTCGCTATAAATTTACTTGTTTCTATATATAGTAAATAATAAGACACTCCGTTGCCCACTTTCTGTCAAATTCTGGAGGCATTGCGTGTTGAGTGGCAGAACTCAACGCCGCGTTTTGCCTCGACACCAGAAGAAATGAAAATATAAATTTTAAATAAATATTGCATCTCCTCTAGTGGGGGTCGAACCCACAACCAGGTGGATAAGTAATGGTAAGCAATTTTGTACAGCCGACATTGGCCAGTCGTGGTGCAGGGATACAAGCGTGTGACTTTAATCGCGACAGGTTGTGGATTCAATCTCCACCCGAAGAAATGAAATACTTAATAATTACATTCCTTCACTCAACACGCAATACCTCCAAAATTCGGCGGAGGAGGAGGAGTGGAGTGTCTTAACACTAGACTGTCTTTATCCAGCTACATGCGGGCAAAGAGAAGAGTGGAGTAACGTAACACTAGATTCTCTCTACCTTCTCTGCTACATGCGTTAAGCTTAAAGATACAAATTTCGCCACCATAAATTTCTCTTGCTGATCTGTAATACATTTTTTTGCTATTTTCAGATTGAAGGTACGCTATATTTTAAAAACATATACTTTACATCAATCCCACCCAAATTAAAAAATATCTAAATGAACTTTTTTTTTATATTTATTTGCTATAAAGAATGATATAAGATTTTTGCATAGATCTATTGTACCTATTAATAAGTCAATATAAATTAATATAGGTTTTGCCAACCTGCTACGAGCAGTATAAAATGTGAGGCTGAATATAAAGCTAAAAAAATATTAATAAAAAAAAAACGAACTCCACATGGTCATTGACTAAAGAAATAAATTAATTAATTTCTACAGAATTCCCTAATCTTTTTTACCTTGACTCTAAATCTTGATCAAAATGAGAAACCCACTTGCATTAGTTCCACCTGTCTAAACCAGTGAAATTTAAAGTGCTTTTACTTTAAATTTAAATCAGTCCTTAAAATTTCATGAATTTTTGTTGAGAATAATACCTACGATAAAGGATTTTAGTATTTCAATGCCTTTTTTCGATATGGAATACATTTAATATGTAAGTGAGTGTTCTATGTGTATATTAATATTATTTTTAGTGGTATAAAATTTCAGATTGGCTAATTGACATTCATTGAGCATGCTCAATTTTATAACTCAACAAAAAATATCTGTGAAAGAAATTATGTATGCAAAATATTAAAGCAGAAGAAAGAGTATTTTTTATTAAAACTGTCTTTTATGTATGTAATTTAATATCATAAAACTGATATGAGTAAATCTCTAATATCGTTTTACGTTCTAGTGGATTAACAAGCATTTATTTAACTTCCCGTGATTGTGTGTTAGTGTACCTATGTGAAAAGCTCTTTTGGCTTCCCAGTGTCAGATCGAGTTGAAATTTGGATTACGACTTCAGTTCTGATAACAATGAAATTACATATAATCAGTATTGTTGTTAATCCAAAATGGCCGCCGCAACAAAGTTTTTTAAATTATATTTTATTATGACATCTATCAAATCATACAAATCTTTGATATTCTAAGCCTTTGCTCTAATGTCCATACATTGTACATACATCATATAAACTTTCCTTTTGAATCGCTCTCTGTACATTGATAAAAAGCGCCTCAAATTTTGTTCTGTAGCTTAAACGATTAAGGCGTATATCGGAAGGGATTTCAATTAGGATAGTTGTCTTTTCAAACTTTGTGAAAAACAAACTATGATGACCACTGATGTTAGTCGTGGCGCAGGGGCACAGCGTGCGATTACGAATGCAAAAGGTTGTGGGGTCCACATGAGGAAATTATATACTTAACATTTTTATTTCTTCTCTCTAGTGTTGAAGCAAAGCGCGGCGTTGAATTCCGCTATTCAATACGCACAGCCACCAAAATTCGGCGGAAAATGGGAAGTGTCTTAGTGTGTCTTAACACTTCCTCTTCCTACACCCACAATGGGGATACAGAGTGAAGCTGAAAAAAAACGATCAAGACGTAACTACATTTATTTATGCGTATTATATCTTTAAAAGGTCAATAAAACTAAAGCAAGTACGTAAAGTAAGCACAGGGTAATAATCCGATCCCGAGCCATTAACGTAAGCTTTACACTTACAAGATTGCCTCTAACTGACAAACAGATCTAACTTAACAACTTAATTGTGTTAGTATGATTTAAACGGTTTAAGTCTGGATGTCTGACAAGTTCCACTAAGAAATACGACAGTTAAAAGTTGTTCGTGTATTGAATGTCTAAAAGGCACTAACGACTTTGTCGTAGTGACAGTTTAAGCTTGTTCTTCTTGAAGATTAATCGTTGTTTAACCAACCTTCATAATGAATGTTGTATTATTGTTCAAGAAAAATAGTATGCTGAGATATAAAAAATTTTAAAATTTTGAATATTAATCAAAAATATTTACAATTTTGTGCATTTGTTATTATTATATTTATATAAAAAATATTTTTCAGTTATATCTATATTTTTAAGCTTCACGATCGTCGTATCGCGTATATTGCAAGGGCAGCAGAGGGAACCTGGAACCTGCAAATTTTAAAGGCATTGCCATGTTGCCACGAGCGAAGAAATTTAAACATTAAATATTCCATTTCCGTGATTCGGAATCGCACCCACAACCTGTCGCGTTTACAGCCGCACCCTTATGTCCCTGCACCGCGAATGGCTCTGATTTTTTTGTTTTTTTCTTAATAAATGATAACTTTATAATATTGTATCACATATAACTATAATAGCGATGAAACACGTTTTAGATGAGTTTCTATGACTACTCACCGTTCTTCAGAATTTAGTACATACTATTGTTCAATACACGTGGAACGTTACAAATAAATAAAAAATATCCGCTACAACGTTCAACCAATATGCCTCCATATTGATAAAAGTATAACTGGCAGCAATCTAAAGCCTTTTGAATTCTATACAATAGTTTTTTGGCATAGAGATAATATGAATTTAAATATTATAAAAATACAACTTTAATATTTTTTCTAGATAAATTTTATTGCTATCTATGCGTATATAGTATTAAATTTTATTTTAATTAAATCTTTGACGCTTTCTCAAAACCAATGTCATTATAGTATATTTTATTTTCAAATTCGTCCCTAGAAAATATTTTACTCATCTAATATGATTAACATGACCTACTTTTTTTGAAGCGCTTTTTACTATATGGGGTGGTAAAACTTACTGGCATTCCGTCATCTACATAAAAAGAAGAAAATACCAAATATTAATAGTTACATCTTGATATATGAACTGATTTATAAATAACGATTTTTAGTTTATAATTTTAAAAGACCCACAGTCTCTCTCGAAATATTTCGTAAAGGAATATTACTCACTTTAATAATACAATTATGAAGGATACCCTTTTATTTAAAATTAAATTTAAGTAATTTCTTTCGTATTGTACAGCCGTCGTAATTCAAATTAATTATTCTGTGCTTTTAATTAAAATTTTGATCATTCTTAATCAAGTTTTGATTGATGACGTTAAAATTTGAGAAGACAAACTCTTTTTAGGGTTCTTCGTTTTAAAAGTATTAAAAATAGGGAAATATTTTGTACGATAGGCTCCTTTTTGTTTGTTTTGTAATATTCATAATAAATCAGCTTCACGCTGTATCTCACACATAGTGGTGTAGGCAGAGGGAACCTAGTGTTAAGATACTTCATTCCTCATTTGCCGCTTAGTTCTGGAGACATTTTGTTGAGTGGAGGAATTTAGGCTTTTTCTTCTTACCAGAATGTTAAAACACGAACCATTTTTTCGAATGAGATTGGAACAACAATAGTTGCATTTAAAGTTACACGTTATCCAACTGCGCCACGGGCCCTCGTATGATTACAGTTAAACGTACAATGTGAATTATAGTTGAATTATCAATTTTCCTTATATATGTAAAAAAATGGCGATATAAAATATTTCGATAATTGAGAGCAAATTTGAGAACAGAGTGTCCTAACTCTATGAAGTCATGCGACTTGATTGACTTGAACGAAGCTAGAACAAAGCAGAGTCAAACAAACACATCTTGACAGGAACTTTTCGCAAATAACCGGTGAAATAATCACTGCGGAGTGAATTAAATGAAGAATAGTAGGTTGAGTCCTACTATCTATAACAGAACGGAGTTTCCGAACGCTTCGAGAAACTGTGGCTTAATCTGAGAACTTTGTGGTAATACGAAACACTTTCCTATATAAAACGTTAGTTTTTTTTCAATGAAATATTATTGAAAATTATCTGCTTTGGTTTTAATAAAAATTAAACATGCAAAGTTAGAAACTACTTAGAAATAAATAATTCGGTATATAATAATTGGAGTCTTTTCTTTCATTTCATGAAACTTACTAACAACTTGAATTTTTGATTTTTAAGAAATACTACCGGACTCGAGATCGTAGATATCGAATGAAAATCGATGAAATGGAATAGAGTGCCAGATGCTTACTTTCTCAAAAGCAAATATTATTGAGGCGACTACTATTCAAGCAACAAAAACTAGATTTAAAAATGATATATATATATATATATATATATATATATATATATCAACATTTATTTAACGACTACAATCTTTAAATTAATATGTGTAAATGGAATTATTTACTTACTGACCTAGAAATAAGTACTTTTCAAAATACCAAGTTTCCTTTTTTGTATACCGTATCCCGCGCATGGAAGGATAGGGAAGGGCAGAGGAAAGCTAGTGTTAACATAAATCACCTTTCCTATTTTCCGCTGAATACTGAAGGCATTGCGTGTTTACCTCGACACTAGAGCGAAGAAACGAAAAAAAAAGTCACCTTCACGCTGTATCCCGCACACAGCAGGGTAAGCAGAGGGAACCTAATGTTAGACACTCCGTTCCCCACTTTCTGCCAAATTCTGGAGGCATTGCGTATTGAGTGGCGCGGCATTGAGCCGCGCTTTGCCTCGAAAACAGAGCGAAAAAATGGAAATATAGATGTAAGTAGATATTTCATCTCCTCGAGCGGGAATCGAACCCAGAACCAACAACCTCAGATCACGACCGGCCTCATTCATAACCAGTTTCATTTTAACATCCTTATACAACACTAGTCGTAAATTGTCCATTGAACAGAACAAAGCATTCCGCCGTTGACTATAGCCATTAATTTTAAATCAAATTAATGTACCCATTAACACAGATAGTTTTAATAAATGATTTAATTAAGCGCTATATCGTTATAGCGCTGTGATTGGCTTGGAGCCAAACCTAATATCTAGAAACAGGGGGCTTTTGTAAGGCGGCGCTTCCATTTCGGTTACAGTACTATACTAAATTTAGTTTTAATTTAAGACTTTTTTATTAGCTTTACACTGTATCCTACATGTAGTAGGGTAGACAGAGAGAGAAAAGTGTTAAAACACTCCGCACAGTATTTTCGCCCGAATTTCGGCGGCATTGCATCTACGTTCAGTGACTCCCGCGCCTTCCGTTCTTTCCGACTCCAGAACGCAGAACCCACAACCTGTCGAGCTTACAGTCACACTTTGTGCCCCTTCACCATGACAAGCCTCATCACGCCACGACCATGCTAATTTTAGTTCTAATTGAAGGAAAGTGAAGATAAATGAGTAGAAACTCAAGCAAAATGCCTTTTTTTCACAGATATTTTTACTCTTTATAACTCATATAAAATATGACTAACAAAATAAATTATACAAAATAATAATGTTGAAAAATATACCTATTTGAAAGTAAAGTTGCCGTTTTGTGTTTGTTATTTTTAGGATTCATATATCGTTGTTATAACCGAACATTTCGAAAGAACTTGAAAGGGGAAGGAATAAAATGACTCGTTACAGTTTTATTATGCAGATAATTTTCACTTTATACAGCGTGTTTTTGTCATTATCATTTTTTTTATTTGAATTAAACCACACTTTTAACTAGTCTATAAAAACCTAATACACTAAAAAACAAAAAGATTTGTCAAAAATTAAAAAGTGATATTTTCAAACAAAATAATTAATAAAATTATCGTTGTAAAACAAAATGCCACTTGTCAGGAATAACACACACAGACACAAACCCATCAAAGCGATAACGCCGCACACGCCTCATTCACGAAATCGAGTGGTAGCAATTTACGAATATTTATTTATCAATATTTTCATTTCTTCACTCTGGTAACAAGGCAAATATCGGCGTTAAGTTCTGCAAAGCCTTATCTTAAATGTTCAGCGAAAAGAACGATTCCTGATCGTAAATCTAGGTTCCTTCAACCACCTACATGCAGGATACAACGTTAGCAGATTTTTTAAAGATTTTTTTATGTAATACATTACACACGACACGAAATAAATCTAATTTTATTTCTTTATATTTCCATTTAATTTTAATTCTTAACAATATTTTTTACTGTGTATCAAATTATTATTGAGGCAACTAGGTTTAAGCATTTTGTCCAGCCTCGGCATATACAAAGGTATAGAGATTCAATTACGTTAAGTAAATTTAGTCACCAATGACATAACCAAGTTTAATCTTCGTCGTACCTTCCAAGCTCCAGCGTAGACGGTTTCGGTTAACTGGCAACCGCATAAACTCAATATCGGCCTGACAACGTGTCTTTGGAAATTTTGATTATATACATTCCTGTATGAATATATATGGATTGTTTAAACCTTCAACTATTATCAAGAAATGTGTATCGTATATAGTTGGTTAATTGTCATCTTAATTTTAAGACTGATATATCAAAAAAGTGGGGAACGGATTGTCTTAACACTAGGTTCCCTCCACCCACCCTGCTGTGTGCGATATACAGCGTGTTTTATTTTACTTTATTTATACATCCATAATTATTAAAACCTTATTTTTTCTTTTATTTAAAAACTTAAATTTTAAGTAAAAGAAAAAATATTTTCAAAATTAAACTTTACTTTAATTGAATAAAAATTTAATAATTTTAATATACCTTAAAATTTCCAATTTCCGATATGATTAATAATTTAATTTCTAAATTTCTCAAAAAATCTCTTCAAATCTCGCCCCGTTCTTGTCCCGCAACCGTAAAAATCATGTAAAGCTGCATACACACCTAATTGCAATACGCCGCTATAAAAATAAACTTAAAAATTACAAATAGATAAACTTTTTATATATAAATTTTCATATATTAAATATTATTAGCATTAATGTTCTCATCATCCCTTACGTAGGTTGACATCTCCTGACGACGGTTTTCTCTGGCCGTTGAGGATCAAATAAGATTACCATTAGTTCTAATATCCGGATTGCCTTACTCTTATACCAGACGGGAAATTCTATTATTAATTCAACTACACTATAGTACAGACCGGAAAATTGGAAAAGCATTTTGTTAATTACAAAGGATCTTCATCAGAGACAACCTTAATATCTGTAACAGAATTTGTTGTGTTATTGGTTTTCACTGTTCTGCCTATACAAAATAATTATTTTCGATCTAATATTATAAAATATACAAATGTTTATAATTTTTTCTTTAAAATTAGAGAAAGAAGACTGATACTGCTGAAAAATGTTGTTCATAAAATATAAAACAGGTTAAATTTCATGTAAATTTTATAAAAAAATCCATCTAAGTTGCAAGCAATAATGACTGTAAAATGTCTTTGTGAAAGTTTAAAAAAGGAAATATTTATCTAAACAACTGTGTCTATAGAAGAACGGTTTTAACTTTATATCGACCAGGCTTAAGTTACCGAGACTACCAAACTCCATCTTTTTAAAAGAATACAAAAGTTTCAAATAAAGTTTGTATAGAGTCGAACTTTTTAGAAGGACGATTACATACAAATTGGAAAAATTGCTTTTGAACACTTTCCGAATTACAATATGCTGGGTATAGCTTTTAAATATTTATATTTAATTTTTTTTTAAATATTTTATTATTTTTTTTTCACTTGTTTCTTTAAGACACTTCTGTTCCCCATTTTCCGCCGAATTCTGGAGACATTGCGTGTTAAGTGGCGGAACTATACTCATGTTATGAAATATTTTTATTTTTATAAAGTGGAAAATCTTATTTTTATTTTCTTTTGCCTAAGCTATTTTATATCTTTTTCATCAACTTCACGCAGTAACCCGTATATATCAGGGTGGGCAGAGGGAAGCTAGTGTTAAAACACTCCGTTCCAGACTTTCAGTCAAATTTTCAAGGCATTCCGTGTTGTGTGAAGGAATAAAAATATTATTACAAAATAATTCATTTCCCCGAGAGAAAATTGAATCCAAAACGTTCGCGCCTACTGTCATACGCCGGTTCCACTGCGCCACGACGGCTTCTTATAACTTTGCTAAACTTTTACCAAAATTCATCACACTTTCTAGATCTTTAATTTAGCTGGTTCTTACAGTGATTTTTAGTAAAGTGCAACTAACTACTACTGTTATCATACATCAAAAGTTCCAAATCTTATTAATTAAACGCTCTAATATGAATGAGAATTCGCTTAAAAATGCTTAGAGAAGACAATCATCAACCACGACGTCTGCTCTCACGCGTCGTAGAGCGGCCTATTAGACGCTCTATTGCGCTCCATTCAAATTGAATTGAAAAAAGTATTCGGCCAAATTAGTTGGTATGAAAGGCAAAGTTTGTTTATATTAAATATTAAATACTTAAAGCGACAAATGTATTGAATTTGATAAGAGTTTGATAAATATAATATAATACAATACTTTGTAGGTTAAATTTCATGTAAATTTTATAAAAAAATCCATCTAAGTTGCAAGCAATAATGACTGTAAAATGTCTTTGTGAAAGTTTAAAAAAGGAAATATTTATCTAAACAACTGTGTCTATAGAAGAACGGTTTTAACTTTATATCGACCAGGCTTAAGTTACCGAGACTACCAAACTCCATCTTTTTAAAAGAATACAAAAGTTTCAAATAAAGTTTGTATAGAGTCGAACTTTTTAGAAGGACGATTACATACAAATTGGAAAAATTGCTTTTGAACACTTTCCGAATTACAATATGCTGGGTATAGCTTTTAAATATTTATATTTAATTTTTTTTTAAATATTTTATTATTTTTTTTTTTCACTTGTTTCTTTAAGACACTTCTGTTCCCCATTTTCCGCCGAATTCTGGAGACATTGCGTGTTAAGTGGCGGAACTATACTCATGTTATGAAATATTTTTATTTTTATAAAGTGGAAAATCTTATTTTTATTTTCTTTTGCCTAAGCTATTTTATATCTTTTTCATCAACTTCACGCAGTAATCCGTATATATCAGGGTGGGCAGAGGGAAGCTAGTGTTAAAACACTCCGTTCCAGACTTTCAGTCAAATTTTCAAGGCATTCCGTGTTGTGTGAAGGAATAAAAATATTATTACAAAATAATTCATTTCCCCGAGAGAAAATTGAATCCAAAACGTTCGCGCCTACTGTCATACGCCGGTTCCACTGCGCCACGACGGCTTCTTATAACTTTGCTAAACTTTTACCAAAATTCATCACACTTTCTAGATCTTTAATTTAGCTGGTTCTTACAGTGATTTTTAGTAAAGTGCAACTAACTACTACTGTTATCATACATCAAAAGTTCCAAATCTTATTAATTAAACGCTCTAATATGAATGAGAATTCGCTTAAAAATGCTTAGAGAAGACAATCATCAACCACGACGTCTGCTCTCACGCGTCGTAGAGCGGCCTATTAGACGCTCTATTGCGCTCCATTCAAATTGAATTGAAAAAAGTATTCGGCCAAATTAGTTGGTATGAAAGGCAAAGTTTGTTTATATTAAATATTAAATACTTAAAGCGACAAATGTATTGAATTTGATAAGAGTTTGATAAATATAATATAATACAATACTTTGTAAAATAGTTCTTAGTAAATTCCACAAAAAATGGATAAATGCTATCGCGAAATTTTATTTCGAACTTTTCAAGAGAAACAATCCTACGGTACATAATCTTTGTGTAACTCCAATGGTTTAAGCAGCGTACACCAAGATGGCTCTCAGAGGGCAGTATTTTCCGACTTAATTGACATGTTATACCAAAATGTCATAAGACTATAAAAAAGTGTAGCCTTCATGTTATTCTGATGTATAAAGCAAAAAAATCATCCAAATGCGTGCAATACTTTTTCGTGAAAGTGTAACAAACATACATCCATACATACACACATCCATCCTCACAAATTTTCGCATTTATAATATTAGTAGCATTTTTAGAAAAATATACATAGATTTATATCAACTAAAAACCTTTACTTCATGAGAGAAGACAAATATGATCTTCTATACAATAGCGTTGAAGAAATGAATACAATATTGCCTCAGAGTTCATCGGAGGTACATTGTAGAATTGTAAGAAAGAATATTGTAAGAAAATTTAAGCTTTTATGATATCTAGTGAGTGCTTTATATTGCTATAACGTGGTTTCATTTATACTGTTTTTGTATATTATATGTCTTAGATACCAAAATATATTATATTGTTTGCGACTCTGAAGCATGTTCTTATACTTACACATACACGTATCATTACACTTTTATGTAATCTTTTACTTAATATGAATTCCAAATTCATAACATGAAATATAAACATCCTACATTGAAAAATATGCCTTTTTTTAAAGAACAAAAAAACACCATATATTCCATATATGTATCTACATATGTATATATAGATGCATACTTAATTAATATATCTAAATAAGGTGTTTACAAAAAAAGAAAAATAGTACCTTACTATTTAATTATTATAATGTTATTATTTTTAATATTTCTCAAAAGCAACAATTGAAAGTATATTATTATACATACATATATGCCGATGAAAATATAGCACAAATTCTTGAAATAATCATATGAATCCTGAAAATAACGTCCTTATAATTTTCATTATCGAGTAGTATGGAAACGTAAAAGTACTTTAGCCTGTTTCAATTCATAAAGAAAATTTATGCTCTCATTTTGTATCGTGAACAGAAAAATAAAGCAAAAAAAGTGCAAATTGCCATTGATAGCTTCAATATCTCCGCAACCCATACATGAAGAATATATTTTTTAATATATATAAAGCTATTCGCATAAGAAAAACGTACTTCTACCCTTTAGATAGACCTTGTACGGCGGTTATTTTTCACGATGTCCCTACTATAAAACACTTAGAAGGTTTATTTATCATGAAGGTACATTTTTTACGATCTCCCTTGGACATAGTATATGCCAACAAAAAATATTTGTAAATTATAGAGCCTTATGTAGTAATATATCTTGCTGAGGCCATCGTGGCCAGGGGCACAGGGGTCTACCGCGATGTTGGTGAATTCGATCTCTACTCGGGGGAATTCATTTTTATTTATCAATATTTTCATTTCTTCGCTCTGGCACCAATAAGGCGTTAAGTTGCACCACTCAACACGTAATGCCTCGAGAAATTTGGTGAAAACTGCCGTGTGCGGAATACAGCGTGAAGCTGTTTTTTTTTTAATTAGTTCTTTTGGGGTATATCATTGTAATACAGCCTTATTCCCAGACGCAACATACTTATATTAGCAAAAAAATATTTCATTATATTTTCCATAGCATGGGAATAGTGGATCATCAAATTCCTTATTGCAGTATTTTGTTATTAAATATAACGTAATAAAGTTATATCTTGGACGCCGCCGACGTCGCGACTACACAAGAATCTTGGGAAATCATACAATGTATGGTTCATTGTAATTAACCAGTTTTAGTGAATAAAAATAGTGGTAAATATTTTGTTTTAAGAAAAAATATTTTATGAAAAAACCGCATAGTTAATTAGTAATAGTTAATGTTAATATGGGATAAGTGAATTCTGTATTCCGTTAGAAATTAAAATGTCCCACACAGATCCATGATTAGTCTCTAGCACTGTTAAAATTATATTTTAATTTGTAATGATTCTCCCAGATGGAGTAAGCCTCCAGACTTGATCTACAGAAACAGAAAACACGGATTTCGAAGTTTTTTTGTACAAGCAAATGAAGTGTGAGCTACAATTCATTGTATCTTTTGCCGTAATTATTTCTTTATGTAACCTTTACAAAAAGGAATAATTTCACCTAATTCGGCCCTCCTACTAACACGGACCCCCTGTGAATTACTAAAGGAGTCTATTATTTATGTATATTTATTAATTATTTTTATTGTATTGTTTAAATATACAAGGACGTCTTTTTTAATATTAATGGTCTCGCAAGGAGAAAATAATCTACTTTCTTTTTTCAGCTTCACGCTTTATCCCGCATGCAGCAGGGTAGGCATGTAGCCTATTGTTAAGACACTTCCCTCTAGACGTGGATCGTAACGTCTTTTAGGCATAATCGGTTGCGACTAGTTTCAGGTACAGGAGTAACTAGTTTTCAAAACTGCTTATTTTCGTAACTAGTTACTAAGCATTTGCTTACGCTTACTTTTATACTTATGATTACAGAAAACGTTAAATGTAATCATTACGATAGAAAGAGTTATGATTACGAAAAGACTTAAAGTTATACCGCCTATCATACTTATATGAAACGTATTAATTGTCTATTCACAGAATATTCCTAGAATTTTAATATTTGAAAAATATATTTTTTTTCACAAATTCCGTAAGCATGTGTGCGACGATATATTTAAATTTATAAAAAAAATGTATGTCTGATTGATTGATTTTTTATATTTTTTTAAGTTGTATTTACTTAACAATATAATAAAGTTTGCTTCATTATTTAATAATAAAGGTCTACTTATAATTAGGTTCGATTTTTTTTAATTTCGCTATTATAAAATATTTAAAAATATTATTTATATTCAGTCAATTTTTCTTTTTTAGTACTATTTTTAATTCCATAGAATTTAACTTATGCATTTATTAATTTTATTTTTTAGCATCAATATTTCTTTTCATTAAGTGTGTAATCAATCATATTTAATGACGTTTTTGTTCCAAGAATGGATATGAAAATAATGTACGATGCATACAAATTCGATCAATTGCTGTCTCTCTTTTCGTTTGAAACGTAGTAAGATAGAGCGAGATGCGACTATGTTAGAATCGATGTAATTGACATAACTATTTTATAATATAATCTATTTAAAATAAGATACAGTTGTGCTGCAACTGCTTTTGACAAATGTGTTACTGGTTACTGTCAGAAACTGCGTATGTGAAATAATCGTTATGTTTGTCCGCGAAACTAGTTATGCGCTTATTCGACTCGTAAGCAGTTTCTGAAACCGATTACGTTACATAACGCCCATGTCTACTTCCCTCCCTAAATTTTGGAGGCATTTTGTGTTCAGTGGCGGAAGTCAACGCCGCGCTTTGCATCAACACCAAGGCGAAGAATTGAAAATATTAAATATTTTATTTCCTCGAGTGAACGACTCTTGGTCTTCTAAATTAAAATATTGTTAAATATTGATTTATTAATATTTTCGATTTTGAATAAGTTGTTGATATTTAAAATTTTGTCCATTTGTTAGTTTCTATAAACATAAAACTTATTACGTTCTTAATAATAAAAACAAAAATATATTGAAAAAATCATTATTTTGCTAATTCTTTTAGTAGCAATGTATTTTTTGTCTTTAATTTCCATACTTTAAGGCATTCTATTATCATTTAAATTGGACATATACATAAACGTACAGTACTGAGGTATGCCATTAAAACTTTGCGAAACAATTATGTTCGAAATTGACACAAAATATTAAATTGCTAGTAGTTTTGCTATAGAGACATTATTTCTTGGAAATATAGAGCTCACTTTCACGAAGCCAAGAAAGTTCCTCTAACAGTTCATATTTGAATATATGTATAGTTGATTTAGTGATTCTTATTATAATTGGTGTACGTTACCGACCTTGGTTTATTGTGACATATTAATTGAGATATGTTAAGTAAAACTTTACTATTCATTTGAAGGTTACTCTCTCAAGGTTCGCGGGTAAATTGTCCTAAATAACATTTAAGAATATTTAAAACGACTGCTAAGCTGTAATTTATTGTTAGTAGACAAGCGCGAGTCGGGCTCACTCACCGAGGGTTTCGTGCAAAAATTGGAAATGTCGAGCTTTTTCTGAAATTCAGGCTTAGCTAAGCCAGAGCCCTTTCGTCGAATAAACGGTCATATCTTTGACAAAAAAAAATATAAATATGTTTTTTTTTTCAGGTCGTAGATCTAGGTATAGGATTTGAATTTCAGCTCGATTTCTCTAAGTGTTTCTGAGATAAAGACACTTTACAGACAAACAAAATCAACTTTACTCTTTATCCTGCACACAGCAGGTTAAGTAGAGGGGACCTAGTGTTTAAAAACTCCGTTCTCCACTGATTACCAATTTTTTCGAGACATTGAGTGTCAGAATTCAACGCCGGGCTTTTGCCTTAGTGCCAGAGTGAAGACATTAAAATATTAATAAATAATAATTCGCTCCCTCGAACGTGCAACCACCGCATTATAATCACACCCTATACCCCGACCCCTTGTGCTACGACTGCCTCATAAAAATATTGCCATAAAAATGTGTTTTATATTAAATTTATTATGAATCACACCGGAGTTGTCATTTTGTTATTACCTACATTAAATTAAATATCTATAAGAAAAATATATTAAATTCTTCTTTTGAAATCCAGAGTTTAATAGTACGAACCAACGAAAAGGAAAAACAGACTCGACTGCTGTATATTACAATGTTGCTCTACATGTGGAGGACAAAGCATTGTTCTACATACCATTCTAGATGGTGGATCTTTGCTTCACTTTCCCATATATTTTCTCAGTTTTAATATATAAAGCCAAGCAAAAATAAACATATATTTTAATAGTAAGTATTAGTATGAGGTCAGTCGTGACACAGCGACACGAAGTGTGACTGGTTGTAGGTTCGATCCCCACACGATGAGATGAAATATTTACTTAAATTTATATTTCCATTTCTTCGCTCTGCTGACGAGGCTAAGCGCGGCGTTGAGTTCTGCCACTCAACATGCAATTCCTCCAGAATCTGGCTGAAAGTGGGGAACATAAATAAACACATAAAAATAAAAAATATTCAAAGTTAAGTGAATTACAATTTATGCTTAGACTGCTTTGAAGTTTTTATGTTTAAGACCTATTAGAGAAAAGTGTATTTTATAAACAAAACTGTACCTACAGAATTAAAACTGTAACTAACTTAAATGTTTATGGAACTTAAGTAAATAACAAACAATATTTATTTAATATAAATTATATTAAATCACATGTCATTTACACGACCGTCGTGTCGTAGAGACCGTCGAGGCGTACGGTCGTGGGTTTGATCCCCACTCCGAGGCAAAAATATTATTAATATGAATATTTTAATTTCTTCGCTATGGTAAAAAGAAAAAGCGGCGATGAGTTCCGCCACTCAACACGCTATGCCTCAGAAACTCAGCGTAAACGGAGTGTCTTAACACTAGATTCTATTCGACTATTCTAACTATTGTCTATTCGATACATTGGTTGTAACTTTCATTCTGACGGAAACTTACACCGATATTGTATAAACGAGTTCTGAACAAGCTAGGATAAGTTTTTGAATTTTAAATACAATATGAACTTTTAAAGTGAACTTGTGCGAACCGGATATTACTTTAATTTTCATTAAATATTTTTTAACTAGATATTTATAGATATATTTTTTCATTATTCTAATAATGTATATTTTTTAGTGGCAAAAAGTGAACTTTTACTACTAGAGAGGCAGCCTGGGAGAACAAAGCGCCAAACGCTTTTATGATTATAATTTTTTATAAGGCATCGTAGCACAGCAGCACACGTGCAATTGTAAACGCAACGGTTGTGAGTTTGATTTGAGAATTGATTAATAAGCATTATTATTAAATATTTTAACTAAGCTATGGTAACCAGACCAAGGGGGGCGTTGAGTGCGGCGCCACTCAACACGCAATACCTCCAGAATTCAGCGGAAAGTGGAAAACGGTAGTGTCTTAATTGGAACAAAGTGTCTTGACACTTGGTTCCAAGGTTCCCTCTGCCTACCCTGCTGTGTGCGACATAGCGCGTAAAGCTGATAAAAAAACTGAATATAAGTTATATTTCAAATAATAAACAGAAATGTTATAATCTATAGACGGTGTGAGAGTTGCGATGAAAGTGAAACTACAGCGTTGCTAGAGGTCGGGCGGTATCAAGGTCAAAGGGTAGCGGGTGCACGTAGCCGCCTATGTAGGTCGACTCCGTGTCGAACTGACAGTACTACGATGTAAGACAGTTTTGTATGATATTTGTATATCGTTGTTATTGTTCGATTTATCTGTATTTGAATAGTGGTTAGCTAGGATAAAATATTGTTGTTTAATATAAAAAAATATTATCTCTTGATCTATATAAATCATCTTTATGACAAACAGTGAAATAAATAAACAACTTTTAATATAATTGATATTATATTTTCAAATGTTTTGTAATAAATACTGTATTATTTTATTATTATTTTTTTTACAATAAACGACTGAGCAAGTAATATAAGTAGGATTGTTGAGCATCAACAACATCAAGACAGGCTATTGTAATAATAAATTACATACTCGTTAATCTGAAGAGTTTTTGCAAATTTATCAATGTTTTCTTTGGGACTTAAATATTTCAAGCTGCTCTGTTTTGTTTTATTTAGATAATAAAAGTATAAGTTTTTTTTATGGCGGACAGTGAAAAGCACAGTGTCTTAACACTCGACCTCCTCTGCCTACTCTGCTAAATGTGGGATGTTGCGTGAAGCAATAAAAAAAATATTATATGAATGAGGCACTATGTCACATAGTGAGAGAGCAGTTGACTGTAAGCGTGATAGTAGTGTGTTCTTTAATTTCCAGGCTCAGGTTAGACAAAGCGCGGTGCTAAGTTCAATCTGTTCAATACGCATTTTTTCGAATTCGGGTCAAAAGCGGAGAAAAAAATGTCTTGAAAATCGATCCACTCTACCTACTCTACAGTATTGATTTATAAGATTATTTTATCTTTTATTCATTAAACAATGAAGACTTGACGAGATTTTGATAAAAGAAAGCTACCTTCTAAGTCGTGACACAAATTTATCTTTTAAAGGCCACTTATCTGACATCTATTGTCTTTTACCTTTTTATATTATATTAATTAAAAAATAAGTTAACCTCTTATTGTTTTTGTTCCTTACGAATTTCTAAATAATATACTATTTCTGATTTGTACCTAATGTCTACTATCCTATACGCCATATTTTAAAATAGGCTTAAAACCTAATAAGAGCACCTAAGAGACCTAAGCATAAAGATACTTATACATTTGAATATGGACATGCACCTGATGCACCTATATTTCTATTTCTTCACTCTGGTGTCGAGACAAAGCGCGACGTTCAGTTCTGCCACTCAACACGCAATGCCTCCAGAATTCGGCAAAAAGTGAGGAACGGAGTGTCTTAACATTAGGTTCCCTCTGCTGTGTGCGGGATACAGCGTGAAGCTGATTTATTTATTTATTTTTACCTAATGAAATGTACAAATTTTGTGAACCTGATTAAATAAATCAATATTACTTGTTTCAGATTTACGCTATGATTTGCGTGATCTCTCAATTTCAAGAATATCTTGCGGGAAGAGGAACTGCGGCATTCGACTATTCCGATAGGGTAAATATAATTTAAATTGCTTTTAACATATTTCAAGCCTTTTTTTCTTACTATTGAGCTCTATGTTTTGGTAATTACAAGCATAAGAGTACGTTCAATAATATAAAGTTTCATGAATACTTTGCAAATTGATGAATTGGAAATAAGTGAATTGTTTGAGGAGTCGTGGCGCAGCGGCACGAAGTGACTGTAAAACTGATTGGTTGTGGGTTCCATCCCCACTCGAGGTGAAATATTTACTTAAATTTATATTCCCATTTCTACCCTCTGGTGGTACAGCGTGAAGCTGATTTTTGATTTTGATTTTTTTTATAGCAGAAGTACGAGATTAAAAAATTGCAAACATAAATCACTTTTATATTTACATAAAAGATTAACGGGATATTGCTTCCCTGGAGATAAAAATAAGCTATTGCGCTTAAAGACACTAATAAATCAAATCAATTTATTTGACAATTACAAAATGAAACGCAAAGAAAAACGGAAAAAACGTCTGCCGACGTCAAGGCTTTTTGTTGAATAAAGTAGAAAACATAGCTGACAGGTTTAAACCCATCTTAGAACTCTTATTTGTACCAAAAAGAGAGCTAGCAATAAATAAAATTTTATATAAAAATACATGACATTTGAACATAATTGAAACCACGCTGAGATCAAAATAAATGAAAAATATAATTATATTGGTCAATTTCATAAAAAGCATTTGGTTTTGATATGCAAGAGGCGACAATATCTTTTGCGGTTATAGAACAAAAGCCGGTGGAAGCCAGACTTTAGTTATTTAATAAAACCTGGAAGTTTCTCTGCGCATACACCCAACATTGGTAAGCACGATCAGGGAGAATGAAATTTGAATAGCGGTTAATTTTGTAGTTAGTTGGTAAATAAGATGTTAAAACAACTACTTAATTTCATTAAAGTATAAGCCTCAATTTTTTGTGTATTTTCTTGGGAATAATATTAGAAATGGCATTATTTGTTGCCAAATATTTAGCACGATTTTAATTCCCTATCATATTAAACCATAATAAATTTTAAGTATACTTTCGTTATAGTAAACGAGTTAAATATTATATTATGTTACTTTGGAATTTTATTGGTTTGTTCGTCATGCCAGATAGATTAAAAGTTTATTGTAGGTGAGCTGTAAGAACCAGATATAAAAACCAGAGTCAGTTCATAATTTTACGCATTCACTAAACGCGAAATTGTAAACTATCGAAAAATTGTGAACCGACATTGTCAAACGCAAAAATTCACCATAGAATTCAAAAACTACTACATTCGGCTCAACATAAGTTAATAGCAAAAAATATTATTTATGTACTAACACCACTGCAGCTACAGATTGGGCCATTTTTAAGTACAGGTGAGATTAGGTTATGTTAGAAACTTTTATTTTTAAAAATAACTACCCTTCCCTAACCGATTCTGCACTAAAATATCCGTATACCTGCGGAGGTGTTAATATATAAATACAAAAGTCACAGTATATAATCTTAATTTGTTTATTTTTTTGTTTTTACATATTAAAAAAAATATTCTCAGTACAACATTATAAATAAAGTTATACAACGGTATACACACATAATAAATAAAGTTTAATTTTATTGACACCTTTTTAGATTCTTAGCTCTGTAGTCCCAACGCGTATTGGTCGATTTTATCTTTTTGGATTTGGTCTATTACAATTTTTTACTACTCAAGTCTTTTATTTATACTGTAGCTCACCTGGCCAAGCTCAAATAAAAAGTTGTTGAAAAAAATCTTAGGAAATACAAATCGTATTGGGATTTTGGCAGAATTTAGAGTATTTTTTTCAATTAATAACTAATGTGAAGGAAACTGGTAAGCAGGACACAAAAATTAAATTATAATTTTGCTTCTTTTATGTATTATATCCTGTGTCACATCTGATCAAGATTAAAAAAAAAATTGGAAAATTCTCATAATACTTGGTAAAATAACTTATAAAACAACCAAATAATATAAAAATTATGTAGTAATTAAATTTAAATTGATAATAAAATTTAACTTTAATTGCGAAATATTATTTTTCCAATAGACTTTTGCAAGTACTTTCAAATCGTCGAATGAACATAAAACTGTAGTCGGCTCGGATGGCAGTTCTGCTGAGAATAACTGATAAGAAACTCAACAGTTGCTCATATTATTTCATTGCTCAATATAATAATACAACGCTAGCCATCCTGCATGAAATTCAAATAATTTTAATTAAACACATTTTTATCCTACAATTATACTTGAACAGTGCAATAAGCTCTTCTTATTCAGTTTTTTACGATCACTTTAAATTTCTGCAGTGACAAATTAAAATTATTTATACCCATAAACTTTTTATTTCTCTTCTTTAAAGTATATTTGTCTTTTTACATTATTTATATAATTTTAAATTGAATAGGTTGACCGACAGCTCTAAATGGACCTCTCAGTTGCAAAAAAAAATCTCAGTTGCAATTGTAAATAAATAATGATAAACGCAGTCAGTATTTTTTTACAATATATATACAATATCAATATAATTGACATTGACACTGCTCGACTTAAAAATGTTCATTGATTTATATACAGTTTCAGTATTTTGATGAAAATAAATTGCGAATCTTCAACTATAGTAGTCTACCACTTAGTAAAATTGAGCTTTAACCGTGCTATTTATTTTGCATCTGCTATTAAAGTGTATCTGTACTGTTTTTAAACATTTTTAAAGTGATTTCATATCCCACACTCAGGTTTCCATGAGGCGCGGGTTCGAGTCCCGCTACGTTCAAATTTTTATACGTTTTCTAAATAAGTATATATGTATCTGTACTGTTTGAAATAATGCCCATTTGTAGGCCAAAGAAATTGCCAATACTATTTTCAATGGTTTGAAGAGGATCAGCTATCGAACTATGTCAGTAATTCTCTAAGAACTCTATAATGTATTAAAGGAGTTAGTCAATTATCATAATTGTATTATTCTGATTATTTTTTTTCACAAAAACTGAAGAAGAAAATGATATTACGATTACGAATGAACGATACACACCAACGACTGTAAATTATAACAACGATATAAATTATGAAACTTTTTAACACGACAACAAAATAGATTTATTTTTCTTATTGTACTTATTATAGAAGGGAACTGTAACTTTACAGTTCCCTTCTATAATAAATAGATAAAATTTTAGATCATATTAAGAAACTTTAAAAATTTTGTGGTATAACAATCTTATATAATATTTTTTTAATGATTTAATTATAGGTAATAAATTATTGTTATTACTATACAACGATATTTTATAGGCCCTAGAAAATATAACAATGGGTAAATAAAAGACTGCTGCGTTTTCATTTTATATATTACAAAGTGCCCACGCAAAGTGCCTATGTACAAGAGCAAATTAGCAATTTTATGTTGACAAAGTTGTATGAAGTGTATGTACTAAGTAAAATGCATTTTATTTGTTCTCCTCTAAACAATGCTAAAATCTCAACATATTATAGCAACCTAAGATTCGTATCAAGAAATCTTCTCTTTAAGAAAAGACTTCTGTAAGAAAAGGAGGTAATCAATTCGATTGATTTTTTATGTCTGTTACCTCTTTTGACTGGGTAAAACGGTTTTGATGATTTTTTTTATTGGAAAGGATAAACTTCAAGGTTTATTTGATAAAACTTCGGTTAGGTTCTGATTATGGGATCCGGTTGAAATTAAACATATTTGTTTTTTTTAGTAAAAAAATATAATTGTACTGTAATAGCAAGGAGAAACATTGTTAAGATTGGCGAAGATGTGAGAGTCGCCAGTGTCATCGCATTTCTTTTCAACCAACTTCCAAAAAGATAATGTTACCATTTTCTACTTACGGTAAAAAAAGGTAAGGGAGAGGTTTCCTATTAGCCTGAATATTTTTTATGTATGTTCTTGTCAATATGCCAAAATGCTAGTATGCACAAAAATAATACCTAATTAAGATTGAAGTTTTACATAGGACAACCACTACTAATCCTTATCTTAAGGTTTGAATACTTTTAAGGTCTACCCATCACTTAAAATCGTAAAATAAATATATTTCAATCTATTAGGGTTAAGGGTTCTGGCAAAGGAGTTAAATCTTGCAAAATATCTGGCAACGAATAATGTCATTTTTGATATAATTCTCAAAAAAATATTAAAATGTGCGCTTTGTACTTTGACGAAATTAAGAGCTTAATAGGTAAATTAACTGCCATAGTAAATTTCATTTTACCTGATCGTACTCACCTGTTTTGAGCGTATGTACAGATTTTTTTAATTTTTTTTGCAAAATAACATAGGTCACTCTTTATAGCATAAATAAAATCGATATTCATATAATTATACTATACAAACAAAGAAATTTGTATAATTTTCTAGATAACAGGCAATTATAGATGCTTCATTAAACAACTTAGTTGATGCAGGCTTTGAGAATAGATCGAATCTTCAATAGTTTTATAATAGGATGAAGGCAGTAGAAAATTGTGAAGAGAAAATAAAATTTTAAAAATTTATTATAGTCGACAGTGCAATTCAAGTGTACTCAAGTTTGAATTAATATATATTTCATATATTAAACACTTTGATTGTGAATAGTGATTGATAAAATATATTTTCTATAATATTTATATATTTTTTATAATATTTTTTGCGAGTGTACTTTTGCATAAGATAAAGCCACATGATCCGCCTTAACATACGATAATTAATGACTACTTCAACTTTAAATGCAGCGAACATTCAAAAGGTTGAAACCAGTCGTGGTGCAGGGACACAAAATGAGACTGTAAAATTGACAGGTTGTGGATTCGACCCCTACTTGAGGAAATGAAATGTTTATTTAAATATATATTTTCAATTCTTCGCTCTGATGTAGAGGCAAAAGCGTGGCCTTGAGTTCCGCCACACAATACGCAATGATTCCAGAATTCAGCAGAAATAAAAAACAGAGTGTCTTAACACAAGGTTCCCTCTGCATCGTCTGCTGTGTGCGGGATACATCGTGAAGCTCATTTAATTTAATATATTCAAAAGAAATTTACGCCAATTTTGTAATAGTATAATAGTGTTAAGTGAATATTTGATTCTCAATCTCTCCCTTAAAGTTATCTTAAATATTTAATACATATAGTTATAGTTTGAGAGTTAAACCAAAGTTAGTCAAGAAAGTTCAAAATTATAAGTAAGTTTTATTTACCACCGTTATGATAAAGTTTAAATATATTTCGTTAATTATTGATAAAAAAAAAATATCAGCTTCACTCTGTATCCCGCACACAGCAGGGTAGGCCGAGAGAACCTAACGTTAAGACACTCCGCTCCCCACTTTCCATCGAATTCTGCGGCACTCGACACCACAATGAAGAAATATAAATATAAATTTAAATAAATACTTAATTTCCCCGAGTGGGGATCAAATCTACAACCAGTCGCATTTACAACACTTTGTGCCACTGCGCCACGAATGGCCTCAACCTTTTGAATGTTTGTTTCATTTAAAGTTGAATAAGTCATTAACTATCGTATGTTAAAGCGGATCGTCGGATTTGGTTAAATCTTAGTTGTATAGATAACTAACTATTGATCGACTTAAATTGAGTCGGTCGGTTAAAATGTCATCACATACAAAGGGCGTCGATTGCCATATGGCATACATTCTATGCTTCATATATATATAGTGTACTCTTGTATCAAATCATTAACTTTCCGTTAAAATCGGAGCTGGTGTTTTTCGAAAAACCCTCATAATTACTTTCTCTCCTACCTAAAGGGTAAAATCCGGATAGCACTTACACTTTTCAAAATCGCGTACTTTTTAAGGAAAATGCAGCATATATGTGAAAATATAGGTCTTTGAATGATAGTTTCCTATTGTGGCGGATAGTTAGCGTAACAGTAAAAATGCTTACCTAAAATTTTCTTACTTTCATGCAACTTTATTGAACACACAAAATTCAATTTTATTTCGAATAAGTAAAATTATTATTTTCAAAAAACAAAAATGAATAAATCATTAAATAACTAGATTCGTAATTATTTATATTAGATCTTTTTTTAATTAGTATTTCCGAATTTTATTTTAAATATCAAATATATTTACGATAAAATTCGGAAATGCTAATTATCGTTATGTTCGTATTATTAAGGTATGCTACATCTTCTTACTCCGGGCATTTTGCAACCTACTCCACTTTGCATAGTCTAAGACCCTCCGTGGTAAGTCCATTGGATTCCAAATCCTGCATCACTACATCGGACCAGCGCAGTGTGTTCTTCGCAAATAGCTTCATCCTCACGAACTCCTTCGTCCGGAATTCTCACCTTAGGAACATAGATTCTAGGCCGGCGTCCATAACATATATATAATCCACATAACATATCTGGCCTATCCTGGCCAATATTCGCTGCCATAGAAAAGCCATTATCGGATTATCGTATGCTATGCATACATCAGCATCTTGAGCTTGGGTCGTATACTGTTCCAGTCAGCGCCTATTCGGTCATAGGTATCGTATAAGTTGGGAAATGAACACAATAGCGATCGATTCAAAGCAGTCGGAAGCATTCATTTTTGAAACAGCATTCAGTTTTACTTATTGCATCCGACAATTGCTTCAGTTACCGAACAAAAATCTATATAAAACTGTTTTACTGCAGTAACTTTCACAAAGTAAACGTATACAACGTAGCATAAGCTAACGTATGTGATTTTTCATTTTCAAACACTTTTTTTCCATTAGCGTGACCCAACGTGATGACCTACATACACCATACATGACTCCACAAAAAATTGGCCATCGTCGTCCACAATGTGTTCCGAATTGCGTCTAACTTCACAATACGGCTGTCCAAAGTCACTATTGAAATATTTGACAGCGTTAATCAATCATTTATGTGACGACGTGAAATGGCGTAATTGTTATTGATTCGTTTCTTTAAGTAATAAAGTTTTGGACTAACGTGTCATTTCTTCTTTATAATAACTTATATGTGAAATAGTAATACTTGTGAAGAAAACATCAATTTTAATTTATATTTTTCATTTTTATAGTTCACTCGAAATGTGTCCAAATCCCAACCGAAGATAGATGTAGTTTATAATTAAAATTAATGTGTCATTCATTATATTACTTATAAAATCTGGTACTTACACATAAATAATAGTTTTCACCTGAACAACTACGGAGTACAGCGAGTGATTAGGTATATTGATATACCTAATCACTCGCTGTATTCCGCACACAGCAGGACACACCGCAGGCAGAGGGAACCTAGTGTTAAGACACTCCGTTCCCCACTTCCTACCAAATTTTAAAGGTATTGTGTATTGAGTGGCGGAACTCATCGCCGAGCTTTGCCTGCATATCAGAGTAAAGAAATGGAAATATAAATTTAAATAAATATTTAACTTCTTCGAATGAGGATCGGACCAACTACCAGTCGCGTATACAGTCGTCACACGTTGTGCTCCCGCGCCACGATTGGCCTGCCTAATAAATATACATATAAATATCTAAACTTATAATAATAATTTCAAAAATTACGTTATTTCCGAGAAAATAGTAATAAAGGTTGACTTAATTGAATTTAATTACTGTTCATTTTATTTTTAAAGTAAGCGCATTTAAGCCATATCCTACAATATTGTATTTCTGTGCTGATTTAGTAGATATTACGTAATAACGTTATAAACCACTGGTTTTTTAATAATATGAACTATAAAAATGTCCCTGACTTTTAAAGCCTTCTTGATTATACGTCTTTGATGCTACGAGCTTATTGATCGTTTGTTAATCAATTACTAGTGTTTATAGTACTAACATCGACCACTGGTGAGCCATTTACATAGATTGTAATATTCAATAGCTATTCAATAGAAAAGAGTATAAAAACAAATATTTAGTATATTAGTGTAATTATTTCAATTGTTTTTGTTGAAATTATAGCAGTGTCTAACCTGGATGAGGAAATATATTTTTTATATATAGTATTTGTGTTGTGAATCGTAGTTCCAATAACGACATTATGGCGACAAAAGGCGAAAGACCAAAGGGAAATCTATCACTTTATTATTGATATTTTTAGAATAGTAGAAGCAATATCCATAAGTTGATAAATATCTCAGACAATATTCAATTTACTTACTTGATGGTTCAAGAGACAATTGGTATATACGAAGTAGATTGATCACCAAATATAGAAACAAATGGTCTCCGTAAAAATACAACAAAACAAATTTGAGTATGAAAAGTTTTTGTTGTTTTTTTTATATAAAAGTAGAGCGCTAACACTTTGTGTGTAAAAAATACTCAATTATGTACATAGATGTTAGATGGTTTCTGTATGCATTTTTGCTATGTACCTATGTATTTTTCGGTAAAAAAAGAAAAATTTTGTAGAATATGACCTTTATATGTAAATTTGCCTAATTTAAACTATCATTCATACGAATGTAGCATAGGAATTAGGATGTCTGCCATGCGTAGGTATGTACGCAACAGTATGTCAAGCCAAGCTCAAACCAAAACGTGTTGTAATACTATATTTATAGCCATTTTTTACCCCTTACTAATTTGAAAAAAATAAACAATATTACAATATTATTATTTTTTTATTCTTATTTAGCTGGCCGCGGTGCAGTACACTGCAACAACTCAACAGACAACCACAACGAGCTCAGCACCGAGTGGGCGTCGTCGATCTGCCCCCAGGCCAATGCCCAGTAGATGTGACCCTGAGGAATTCTCTGAAGCGCCGACTAGAGCTATAGGTTAGTAATATTAATTTAATTATTACTAAAGTAATATAAAATGACCTAATTTAAATATAGTTAACAAAGTTTTTAGTGATAATTAGAGCACAAGCTGTTTGCAGTGTTTTCAAGATTACACATACATTGAATAAAAAAAATATAATTGTATTTATGTTTGTTTTTTTTTGTAAATATTTTAATTAATTTAATTTCGTATTATATTTTTATTTTAAGCTTTTTTTAATTTTCATACGCTTGTTTTAGTTTACTCCGTTTAACTCACACCGACCAATCATGTTCCTTGATACAACGGGACCACGTTTATATTAAGACGTCAAGTTATAAACTTCCGTCGATTTACTCTAGCTACATAATTATTGAAATGTATTCAATATAATTATATTTAGTTAAGTTGTTAAAGTTATAAATATTTAAAATTAAACTAGTTACACAACCGAATTATATGCATTATGTTTTTAAATTTACAGTTTTTTATTTATTTTCACCTATCTTTTGAACTTTTAAATTAAGAATCGTCTATTAAAATAATGTTATTTTAATATGACAAAAAACAGCGTGAAGCTGCAGCGTGATAATTAAAAAAACTAATATAATACAGTCCACGATGTCTAAGCTGAGCTTTGCTTTGCATATGTAAGTGTTCATATATATATATATATATGTAGATGTGACGTCACTTGCTTGAATTAAACCGGCTTATGCTAATTGGCTCTATCTTTGAATAGGAATGGAAAATTTCATGAATTTCAGAAACTGAGTATACTCTTAGTACTAGCCTTTTACTGTATATAATAAGACATATGTTATAGATGTTTGTCGCTTTAAATATGAAAACACGCAGCAAAGCAGTATTTTGCACTAACGGTTTTGAGTGTTTCATAACTCGTAAACTATTTAGTTTATCTGCACGAAATTTTGCACATTTATTAAAAACTCTCAGGTAACATAACAAAGTTGAGTTTCGCCACTCAACGGGTAATGCCTCGAAAATTTGGCGAAAAGTTGAAAAAATAACATGCATGAAGTTTGAAATAAACTAAGGTATGGAAATAAATAAAAATAATTCTTTTATTTTGGAAAGCCTTTACAATTTTCATCCTCGTCAATTACGCTCAGCTTCAAAACGTCATATATAATAAAAAAATACAAAATATAAAGTTATATCAAATCTATAAAATTCCAGTGATACATCCACCAGGATTTCAATATTGGTGAACATAATGAAAGTAAGTACGGATCTATAGGAGCAAGGTCAAAGTTAATGTAAAAGAAAAGCCGCGTGTAAAGGGAGACAAGTAGAAAATAAGTTGAAGTGAGCTGTCACAGCCTGTCCATTCCGTTCACTGAGCAAATACATCAAATTAACGTCGGACGCTTTATTTACTCGAAGTACAGTTAGTTCTGTCTGTTCTCGTCAATTTGCCTGGATATATATTTGGAGAGAAATCTTTCAGAGGAAATCTGTTAAAATTTTTGGTGCTTTTACTTCTACCTATATGAATACTAAGACTAGTAGGTATAGTAATATTTTATGTGTTAAAGGTTAACTAATTTGGGGTACATTCTTCACGAGCTTCACGCTCTATCATGCACATAGCAGGGCAGCAGAGGGAACCTGGCAACCTAGTGCTGGCATACTCCGTTTCCATTAAAACACTTCCGTTGCCCGCTGTCCACCAAGTTCTGGAAGCATGGCGTGAATGAAAATATTAAATATTTTATTATCTTCAAGGTGAATAGAACTCACAATCTATCGCCCTTAGAATAGCACGCTTGTACCTCTGTGCCACGACTGGCCTCTAGCATAATTAAGTGGCAGGAGTTAGGCATGAGCCTAGAGAATAAAGTAGAGCAACCAAAAACAATCCTAGTTCAGTAAAGAAGCGGAACGTCGAGTTCAAAAGCAGACACTCAGCAGACAAGCAGCACTTAGGCACAATCGGAGAATTTCATGTTTCAATCACAAGTGAACTATTTCTGAGTCCCCTGAGTATTGGAGAGATCTGAAAATAAAAATTTCAAACATCAAACATAAAAATCCTATGTATATTTGTATAATTTAAACACAAAGAAAACATTTCAGGCCCGCCCTTTGGAACTCTGAAAAATAAATAATTTGTAAAAAGCAAGGTAGAGTTTTGACATACTCGTAGTTGGATAAACACACGACGTAATAAAAAAATAAACACGCGTGGCTCAGTATTCAGAGCGCTACTTTAATTGTTTTATATATTTCTAAAAATATTTTTATATCTTTTGTACCATAGCAGATATCTTTATTTACACAGGGTGGAAGCGTCTGCGCTCTTTTACGGGAGCAGCATAATATTTCAAACCCATACCTAAAGAAATTAATCAAGATTACTCAATAGTTTAGACGTGGATTTTTTTTTTAATTTTACGATGTTTATCCATACTGTATTTCGTGTGATGCAGTTATAATACTAAGTGTGGCTGATCTGCCAACTTCTTCTCTTTACTCTTGTGTATGTGTGCGTTGTTCTTGACAAATAGCGTTTTATTTTACATCGATAATTTTATTATTTATTGTGTTCGAAAAATCTCTTTTTCAATTTTTGGCAAAATCTCTTTTATTTCGATTGTATTAGGCTTTTATAGAGTAGTTAAAATTGTGGTTTCATTTAAAGTGGTGATGACAAAAACACTCTGTATAATGCACCTATAAATTATGATACTAGTACTACTATATTTATATATACAATTGTACAGATTATTATGTATGTTTAAAACTTTTGAAAAATGACAATTTTTTAGCCTTTACAATTCACTTCACTTCGTCTTCACGTCTTCACATTCATTTCTTACTTCCGGTAAATATATAAAATAATTTATTGGAATTATAGAATAATATATATTTACACTCATCAATCACTGCGAGCACACTTTCAGTCTTAGGTGTTTGTATAATAAATCATTCAGGCGCTTCAAAACTATGCCGTAGTTAAATGATAATATAATAGTTGTTTACTCAAGTAAATGGTTATTAAACAGTAGTATCTAAATACAATTATTAAATTTGACTTATTTATTACTTCCATATACTATTTTTGAATTAAAATGGGTAATAGGTAAAAGGAAATCAATTATATGTATACTTTATATTGGAGGTCAGTCGTGGTTTCGGACATAGAGTGCTGTGACTGGACTGTGAATGCAACACGTTGTGGGCTCGATTTCCACTCGAGGTCATGAAATATTTAATATCTCCATTTTCTTTGCACTAGTGTCGAGGCAAGCGCGGCGTTGAGCTCCGCCACTCAACACTCAGTAGCTGCGGAATTCAGCGGAAACATCGTACATTGATGTATTAGTACTTACTTTAATAGTGTTTGTTTTGTATACAAGAGTATATGTCGAATAAACTTGTTTTTATCAAATATAGCCAATTATTAATATATTAATTAAATTTAATTTCGCAATCACCACGTAGAGTAGCTACAACCAAGAAAATAAAGCTGACAAGTACAAAAAAAAAAGCTAAAAAGCAGACAAGTATACTAAAAAACATAATTTAAAAATATACATTTTTTTATATATTAAAGTTGCTAAATCTTTTATATAAACTGTACATTTTTTATTCATTTTATTCATTAACGAACGGAAATACAGAAGGATTTTTATATCAAAAATTCCAAACAATTGGAATTATAATTATGCAAATGAAACTGCGTCGTTCTGTGGATTTTTCTGGTCACATAAGCGGCCATGCGTGTTCTGATTAAATTACTAAAATAAAGGATTTTTTTATCCTTAAATGTTACCATTAAAATAACTGACTTTTTACTGTTTGGCTATAGGTTTCCTCAATCAAAGAGTATGTGAATGGAATATATGACTTTTTATTATAACTGAACACATTCTAGTATATACATTATTACTAAGTTCACTATAAAATATAGTATTAAAACTGTACAATTACTTAAGACACATACAAAAGAAAATTATCGGCTAACTTTTATTTATCTATAGCCATAACATACCCTAGGTGTAGCCTCGGGTTTTAAGTAACCTACCTAGTATTAGCATAACTGCTAGTTCCTTTTTTAAGGTTCATAGTGTGAAGGTTGGCAGAGGGAACTTGGGAACCTAAGTGAAGACTCCGTTTCAATTACACACACTTCCGATCTCCAATTTCCACTGAATTCTTGAGGCAATACGTGCTTAGTGACGGAATTCAACGCCGCGCATTGCCTCGTTACTGCCTTTATAGTGTCACGGTGGTTGGTGCAAGTAATTTCTGTCTGTTCTGTGATATTTGCTGTCGGCACTCAAGATGTGATGCCAATATTCTAGTTGCGCCCCGAAGGCATAAATCACGGCCGACTGGTTTATCTTGCTCTAGATAAGATTTAATATTAGATTATCTAAATATCTGGGTAATAAACAATATACAACATTTTGTAAATATAAAGAAATATGAATGTGAATTTTAATACAAAATCATATTGATATAAAATAATATAAAGTATAACACTAATGGGAAATAGCAATAAACTACTTTTTATAAACTAACTAACGAAGTGGAAAAGCCTTATTGAATCATTTCAATACAAACAATTTTTTCATGTGGCAAATTTAAACTACATGAAATATTTTTATTTAAAATTCCTATAGCATTTTAAAAGATCACCTTTAAAATTATTTTTCTACAATGTTTCCGGTTTCTTGCTATACGTAAAAGTTTACGTATGTAATATACTTAGTATGAAACATCTCTTTATATCGGATTCAATGAAAGCTACTACTTTCCACACAAGTTGGAATTGCATGGATTTGAGGTTTTATTTATTTCAGTTATTTAACACAATGTAACACTCAGACAATATGATGGAAGTAAAATCGAAATAATTTAATTAACATTACATGCTAAGGCCGTCGTGGCGTAGGGGCACAAAGGAAAAATTAAAGGAAGAGGAAATTAAATATTTATTTAAATTTATGTTTTAATTTCTTCGCTTCGGCGTCGAAACAAAGCGCGGTGTTGATTTCCGCTACTCAACAGGCAATGTCTTCAGAATTCACATGTCACATTCAAATTATAAAAAGAAATAAATAAATTAAATGTTTTTTTTTTATTTTCATCCCTAAATTAATTTAGAGATAACTTTTGCAATTCAACCACCCCCCGCACTGGATAGACTTTTTGTGGTAATTTAAAAACTAATTTTCGTTTGAAAATGCTGTAAATTACGCGATTTCGGATCGCTTTGATCCCAATTTACAAGTTGCATGGACCCGAGTTGGGGTAAAAGGTTGCTTGGTTTTACAAACTGGGGCGTGAAATTGGCTGACTTGTTTAAATCTAAATGAACCGCAAAGAATCATTAAAATTATGCTTGGTTGTACGTTGAAAATTCGTACATACGTGTTCCATTATGAAAACCATTAATTATTGAAATTTTTATTACAAAGCCTATGAGAAATAAATCCGCATCTTTTGTACTAAAAATACATATATATACATATTTACGGTTAAAGACATTTATTTTCTCAAATCTCAAAAGATTTCCATATAAATAACTTACAGAGAAAATTACAAAAACATTAAGTAAACAAATATTATATATTGTATATTTCGAATAGGCGTATTCAATAGTAATGTAAAATTTACAATAACCTAATAATATCACTACAATGCAAACAAGTATGAATATTTTATGATGCAAGGGTAGTTTAAAAAATTAATAGTAACATTTTAAAATATTATGTATTTTTAAATTTTATTAACTAACCTTGTTCACTAAATGATTTGTTATATACAGCTTCACGCTGTATCCCTAGCGGGGTAGTCAGAGAGAAAGGACCGCCAACGCTACGATCTTTACATATCTCTTTCACCTCATCTACTGTCATCAACTTTTTCATACATGCCCTCCGGCAGTTCGTCGTGCTTTTTTACGTAATCTCCCTCCTCCTATCTTCGATGTGTTTCCGAATTCAACTGAAGTCTCCCCCTATCTCTCTTACCGCCATAAGTCTTTTTGCCATTCATTCTAGACTCATTCCTTCGTCGTGCCCAAACCATCCGAGCAGGTTCTTCTTCATTCTCACCGTGACATCCTCGCCATCTTACCTTACCTGACATTCTATGTGTGATCAGCTAAGCCGACTCCGTATATCCTAAAAAGAGATTTTTTATCTCTCCCATACTTATCCTTATTCTTACCCGTGGCTATTTTTAATTTGTTGTAGCTTAAATTGCTTTTGCTGTGTAGTAGCACTAGCTAGGCATGTAAATGCCACATAGTCTAATAAGAAAATATCAAAGTATTTGTATATGTAGTTTTAATTAGGAAAATATTTTTAATAAACCTTTAAAAATAAATTTTTGAAATTAAAAAAAACTAAATTATATTAAAATATTAATATATATATATATATATATATTAATGACGGCCTTAACGCCTAAAGAGGTCTCTTCCAGACAACCTTCGTACGCCGGAGAGTTACAATTACACATAGATTATCAGAAAAATGTATTTCTTACTTTAGACCACTGAAACTATACAGAATTGCGTTTAACTTAGTAATATTATTTTAAATCCTATATACCGACATATGTATATAATAGTAGTATTATCTTTTTAGGTCTAGTACATCCTGAAACTAATATCTATTGTTTGTTACAGCGTCAGTATTATCAAAACCAAGTCGTTCCGCTGTAAAAAAGCATGTTCAGTTTCCTGATGAACAAAGCTGCATTGAGGAGGCTACTGAGGCACCTACTGGTGAAGAAAAACCAGGTAAAAATATATCAAGAGGTACCTAATTGATTTATATTATAGTGTTCGTCTATAAGGCGAGAGCGAAGGGAGAAAAGACACGTACAAATTTGCTTACCAACAAAATAGGTATTATACATTATATAAATTTCACTATACCACTGTTTCTTAAATGTTCAAATAATGAATACTTGATAAATAATAATAATAATTTCATCGAATTAATAGTAGCCGTTTCATTTCAAGCAAACCAATGTTTTTCTAGCATTGAGAATACTATATATATCATAGATAGAAGATACGATGTATATCATAGATATCACAGACTTTATTTATATTAAAATGTCCAGTTGCTCGGTTTGCTTTACGGCGAAGGCCTGCTACAAAGATTTCCAGTACTCCCAATCTATTAGAAGTTTGTATCATGTATTTAAAAATTCTTGGGTTCTCCTTGAATACAATAAGGTGATCAGCGAATTTTATCACATTTAATTGCAATCCATTTACGTTTAGACCTAGATATTCCCAGTGCATTTTTCTAAATATTTGCCAACTACTGCTTCACAACTGCAAAATAGGTTTGGAGACAATGGGGTGACCCTGCCTGACTCTTTTGTCGATTGTAAAAGCACTTCCTAGTGATTCTAACTTTAAGTTTTATTTTTGGCCCCCTGATTACTTTGCCTTCTTATTTGAGGTTGTCAAACTCAAGCACGTGAAGGCCATTTAGATAGGCTTCTTGTGGTCGTGATATTTTCCTAAACGCAATTCCATTGATTGATTTTCGTCCAGCCAGTTTGTTATTCTTTCCAATATGATTTTTGCAAAAATCTTATATATTTGATGTAAGAGATATTAGTTGGTAACTTCCGATATCGCCCTTTAGTTTTTCTTGTTAATAAGTATGTGGTACAATTGTGCCCATTGGCTTGGATCGTCACCAGAATATAATATTTCTTAACAGATCTTAATTAGTAGTTCATCAACATAGTAGTAGTTCAATCGTTTTTCCGCACTTTGTATGAAATTCATCTCGTAAACGGAATCTGTTAGTTACTTACTAATTGAACCACCGTTGATCTAAAATTATAAGAGTTGGCAAGAAAACTTAATGTACTAACAAAAGAAAAGTTCTGAAAAACGGATACTTAAATATATATTACAGAAGAACAACAATATAAACTTATATTTGTAATTCATCTCATACAAAATGAATACTCGTATGCACTCAAATTTAACTTTTATAAGTTGTAGTTCCCGATAACCAATAAAATTAAATTGATATGGAACTACTAATGGGCAAAACTGACTCGCACTTAACCGTTTTTTTTTATTATAACAAGGTGTCACCAACCCAGGCAGAAGACGGTAAACGGAGTGTCTTAGCATTAGAATCTTTCCTACCTACGACCTAGTAGGAGAGAGATTCAGATGTGGTATAGAATATGAAGCGGAAAATATCAATATATTTTATTGTTGATATAAACGTGATATAAACGAAATAAAAGCTTGTGGGTTCGATTCTCACTCCTGGAAATGAAATATTTAATATTTTCATTTCTTCGCTCTGGTTTCGAGGCGGTTACAAAGAGCGGCATTGAGTTCCGTCTCTCAACACGCAATGCCTACAGATTCCGGCGGAAAGTAGAGTGTGGAGTGTCGTAACACAAGACTCCTTCTGCCTACCCCGCTACATACTATGTTAGAAAAAATAAATAAGTATATTATAAATTTCTTATCAAAATGTTCCTACAAATGCAAAGTCAAACGAGGTTAGTTAGTAAACAAAAATAACGATTTCCGGCGTGTGACACACTTCTCGAACATATTTAATGACCTGTCTAACTTTCCGATACTGTTAATGAAGATCGCTTTTTGGTTGTTTAATCGTAGCCGACGGTTTGATCTTAGTGTGTGTGTGTTGTGTGTGTATGTGTGTGGAGCCAATCAAACTTTATCTTATTTATCTTTTATGATTTATTTCATAGTTAACAGGTCTTAAATCTTTTTTTTCTTCTCTTTATAAATAAAAAAAATAAATATAATTGCGGCGTTGAGTTCTGCCCCTCAACACGCAATGCCTCCAGAGTTCGGCAGAAAGTGGGGAACGGAGTGTCTTAACACAAGGTTCCCTCTGCCTACCCTGCTGTGTGCGGGATACAGCGTGAAGCTGAATAATATAATAAGTAAAGATAAAAAATAATATTTTCTTATAATAGGTATCAATTGTATAATATAAACAATTATGTTACTAATAAATATGTTAAGAGAATTAGATATATTAATAAGGTAAAAAAGAGTACAGACCAAGTGTCTGTAACGGTACGGATCGGACTGATAAATAAAAAAATTAAAAATGTTCAAAAAGTAAATCGAATGCTATCTTTAATACCATATTATATTGTACGAAAATACTTTTTACATTTAGAGGTATGGATTGTGATGAAATGCGCTTTCATTTAAAAATTGAAAACTTTTTTTTTATTATATAGATCTATCGCTAAATCATGAAGCCAGCCGTGGCGCAAGGGCACAAAGTGTGACTGTAAGATCGACTGGTTGTGGGTTCGATCACCACTCGAGGAAATGAAATATTTAGTTACATTTATATTTTCATGTGGCAGGTGTCGAGGCAAAGCATGGCGTTGAGTTCCGCTACTCAACACTCAACGCTTTCAAAACTCGGCGGAAAATGGGGAACGGAGTGTCTTAACATTAGGTTCCCTCTGCCTATCCTGCTGTGTGCGGGAAACAGCGTAAAGCTAATTTACTTTATTGAATTATAGCATGCTTAATAATCTTAATATTATGTATTTCTATATATAGATATAGATATCTATATAGTATTCATAGATACCAACAGTTTGTATGCAGAGGCTCATGTCGTCGCAATGTTGCGGTGAAAGCATTCAAGTAATTTGCGACAATCTCTGGAGCAATTTAGCTTACACGCTGTGCTAATGTTCTAACGGGCTCTTAATGTCTTGAAATTGAGACATTCAAAAATTAGATTTTAAATCAACCAGAGAAATTAATAAATTTTATTACTTTTGTAAAAGTGAATTCTCGTTATTATTATTTTTTCCAGTCTTTTTGCCAGAGGCCAGTCACGGCGAAGGGGCACAAAGTAGACCTTAAAACCGGCTGGTCATGGGTTCGATCCCCACTCGAGGAAATGAAGTATTGAAATATTAGGCTTGTAGCAAATTAAACGATTAAAGTTTGTCAAGAAAACATAAATTTTTGTCTTGTCTAAAATTTAAGAGTTATTAGTCATTATTAAGTAATTTATAATACTTTTAGATTATTTAAACACAATAAACATTCAAATAAATAATATCTAAATTATAAGCTCATTTAATGTATATTTACCGTGCGTAAGAACTCATGCATGAAACTGTACCCATTGAATAAGAACAATAACCGGTCAAGTGCGAGTCGCAGTCTTTCATCGAGGGTTCCTTGAGGAAATTATCGTACACAGTTTTCATAATGCGGGTTAACCTGTTTATATATAACTAATATTATTTTGAGATGGTCCGTAATATGTTGTTGTGAAGAGAAATAGCCATGTATGAAATTATAGCATTTAATTTGCTCGTAGAAGTGGAAAATATTTTTCTTTATATATTCTTCTATCTGCATTGGCCCCGGCTTTTATTGCCATAATTTGTTTTACGACTCAATCAACTCTATTTGGTCTTCCACATCCTTGGGTTGTGAGTGCCTTTCATGTTTATTTCAGTTCCTCCTGACATAGTTCCTAGGCTGGTGCGCAAAGGGGTCATACCATCTCAGGCAACGCTCATATCCGCTACATCAAGAAATCCAAGACTACCTCAAATGAATGTGTTACGTTAAGTCATCATATCCCGTTATGATACAAATCTACCTTAGCATCTTATTTTCCTGGATGCTGGCCAGCATTCGCCGCAGTATAAACTCTACTCTCTCTACTCCGCCGTACTCTTTTATATCAACATCTTGACATTGGAGGGTATTCTGGGATCTCAATCATAGGGTACGCTTGAGATCCAGTGCTGCACTTTACGCTCCAGCATCAGTTGGTTCTCGTCAATTAGTGCGCTGTCATCGGATAGATATATCACGCGCACGCATGGGTACCTTCAAACAGCGCGTTTATCTCTACCTTAAAAGTCAATGCACCTGTAGCTCCTCGGGTGTTGCGTGGGGTTGTAAGTGGTGATTACCTACTATCAAGTGGTGGTTACGCTCGTTTGCCTTGTATCTTCCATAAAAAACAAATATTTTCTCTTTCACAGAAGCATGACAACAAAGCAGCGTGGTCTGGTAACAAAGTGATTTTTCATGCAATGTATAATACATATATCACTTCTGTATGTCTTTTTAAATTTATTATTTTAAATTTCTCTCGAACACAAGTAACTTTTATTAATATAGTATATTATTTATCCAAAATGATATTTTCTAATTAACAAAGCTAAGTTTGAAAACCTTATTAATTAAAAAAGAACTACTATTAAATCACTTTAATCTCTACTCAATTGAAGAAACTAAATTCAGATGCATTTAAAATATTCCCACATTACGGAGAGTACGAGTACTGGTATATCTAATATAATATATATTTTAACATTTTGTGAAACATTTGTGTGGTACAAATATAATTAATTACATCAAAATTCCGTTTCAAAAAAAATTCCGTATTAGTTACGGAAGCGTAAAATATATTGTGAATATGTCAAAAATATTTATTTTCCTTATATATTATCTATAATCCTCAAAAGATTTTTATTTATTATTAAAGATAATTTAATTCTGAGTTCAATTTCCTAAGTCAATACTGCAATTAACGTACATGCTAAGTATTTTTACGAAAGTTTTTCCAATTAATAATAAATATTTTTACTATTTTAATTTTTTTTTTTAAATTACTTTCTTGTATTCAATATTTTGAAAATTGATTTATAGTGATGTGTGATGTGGACAACATATTATTGCTTTTTTATCATGCTTTTATTAACTTCACCTGTATGAATGTACAATTTTGCTTCGCCATTTTGACTTCACATTTCTTTATTTTAAACTTTTTTTCGTCAGATTGGCTTGGGAATGTTCGGATGAGATAATCATACAATATTTTCAATATTAGCATAAACTTTACACCATTAACAAAAAACTTGAACAACGTAAAGAAGATCCTTCTGCTGTCTGATTAGAATTAAAATTTTATAATATATAACATTTACTGTCAGATAAGCGAGGGAACCTATTATTAGGACAATCTTGCCCTGTTACTACTGTACTAAACATTTAATTTCCTCAGATGGGAATCGAACCCACATCATTCGCGACCCTGCACCACGACCGTCCTCTAAGCTGGCTATATATCTTTACAATAGAATATAATTCCAGACACACGCGTAATCAGCTCCTTATGGATGGAGCTGGAATCGGAAGCGCCGGCGCCGGAGCGCTGACGGCGGCGCAGCGAGCAGTACTACCGGCCGGTGTCGCGCGCGCGCAACGAGCGCCGCAAGATGTCCGCCGCCGGAGTGCCGCCCGCTAACACTAAGGATTCCTATCTGTAAGACACCGATTGCATCGTCGCTTTAAAGATACCCTCTGTGTAAATATAATATATATTGTTCATTTTATTATTTTGCATGACTTAGAACGTTGATGTTGATGTTGATGTTGTTGATGCGTATTTCAGTTTTATTATAAGTAATTTATATTATTAAATCGTATTACAATGTGACATTTTGTAAACAGTAAGGCGAAACTTAAATAAAATTTCACTATTACTTACTCTACTCTACTTAGGTTTTGTCTTTTTGTGTTAGTAGTTTTATCATCGCTTTAATAACACTGGAAATGTTATTTACTAAAAATAATACTAAAAATGTTCATTTTACAAAATTCTCTAATCTCTTGACGCTCGAGTGTCAAAAAAAATCTCAATCTATACAGCGAAACGTTGGAAACAAGTAAAGAAACAATAAGTTAAGAAAGATTTTATTCCTCTCTTGGTAATTTATTATGGTGTAGAAGTTGATTTCACAATAATTCTTTTATTATGTTTTTTAATAACTAAGTCAAAGTATTAAATTTTTTTTTCATATATTTTCTTAAGAACACCTCGTTAGAAGAAGTGGATGAAAATTATAAAAAATAATGTCAGACTATAGCGAGCACGTCCTTCACCGCACAATAGATGCATTGTATGATCGACAAATGCTTTATGATCTCGGATTTTAAAGTCTTCTTCTGATCTACGGTCTCTCCTTGAATAACTGAAAATATCCTTATTTATACGTTTCCCTCCTTAAAACGTTTTGACGATGTTACCTTTTTGTATGGATTTTCGTTAAAAAAATATTTTTCGGTGGTTGTCTATTATTATAAAATTTTAAGGCAGAACCCTAACATATACTGATAAAATCTAAATAGAAAGCTCAATTCCTCATGTTAGATTTATTGCTTTTCAGTACAATAAATATAATATATATATATATATATATATATATATATATATATATATGAGGAAAATAAAATATATTATAAATATAAAATGTCCGTACTAACTTGCTAGTGCTGTTAAATATTTGTCCTCTACTGACTGTCCACTCTAGTTCTGCCCTTAAACACTAAAAGTTAGTGTTCTGTGTTATAAATATTTTATCAGATTCACGTTTTGTGTGTCACACTTAAGAAACTCCGTTCTCCCATTTTCCTCCGAATTCTGGAGGCATTCCGTGTTGAGTGGTGGAAACCAACGCCGCGCTCGACACCAGAGCGAAGAAATGAAAATATTAAATATATCATTTTCTCAAGAGGGGATTGAACTCACAACCCCTGCGTCACGACTGGCGTTAATAATGTTATAATTACCACCGTCAGTAGTCAATGTTAAACAATTCTTGTGATATTCCTTTGGTTACTAGAAGTAACAGCGGACGTCGGAAGTCAATTTCCTTTTAACTAAAGGAACTTGTATAATTCCTTCCTGTTCTATAGTATTTATAATATTTTAAAGTATCAACGTTATTTGCTTTTAAATGTTTTCAATAATATACTGGAATCGTTATTAGAAGTTAAAATAAGATAATGTTTATGTTTAATATACCTTATATATAATCATTCTGATGTGTCAAAAAAAAAAAACTAAATAGTAAAATGAAATATTATTTTTATTAAGAGAGATATTTTTATTCAACAAGCCAATCGTTACATATAAGGGTTGAGGTGGAAATTAAATTAATATTAATGTAAAGTAATGTTGAGGCCAATCGTGACAGATTATGGGTTCGATTCCCACTCGAGGAAATAAAATATGTAATGTTTTCATTTCAACACGCAATGCCTCCAAAATTTGGCGAAAATTGGTGAACGGAGTGTCTTAACACTAGGCTCCCTCTGCCTACACTGCTACATGCGGGATACAACGTAAAACTGAAGAAATTTACGTTATTACGACAAAATATTTACTATCCACTTAATTGCAATTATGAAGCGTTATATTTTACATCATGTCTTAGAAAATAAACGATCTGTCGAATACTACTATTTATGAGTTACGCCGAGACTGTCGATTGTCTCTTTGTTTTGATATACGACTGGATTTTGTTCTTAATGGCCGAAGAAAATATTTTTCTTTGCTTAGCTGTATTATATAGGACTTATTGACTTAACCATCTCGTTTCTTAAAATAATGAAACTTATTTCAGTTAATTAATGTTTAATGGTAATCAATAGGAATATAATATTTCATAAAATTTATTCGGTAAGGCCCTTTTTTATTTGGTCTTTAGAGCCTTACCGAATAAATTTCATTAGGTAAGGCTCTAAAGACAACTACTAAAAAAAATTAATTACCTTACATAAATGTTTCAGTGGTAAAACAATCAAAATATAATAGTAATTGTTATTGTCTCTTAATTAATAATAAGTAATCTCACAACAAATCTAAATGAACAAATGTGACCAAATTTAAGGACCAGTAGAAAGTCCAAAGGAAAATAAGAAATAAAAATATGGTCCAAAATCATCACCTTCATATCGATTATGCTAATCTACATATACGTATGTAAACGGAAAAAATACCTATTATTGCTATATAGCTACCCATTATTGGCACAGCTTTTAATGTTAAAAACAATAATTTACGACCATCGAATTTAACAATTAAAAATAAAGATTTATCTATGATTGTTCTTTTTTAAAGGGCAAACAATATTTAATCTGTTATATGTTTGTTTTACTCCAATATATGGTCGTATAAAATTGGAGAAAACTGTGTTGTTTTTATTTTTACATGTAATAAAATATCTGTTTTCACTCACAATTAAGTGAAAAAATATCCCTACTCTTATATTTTACTATTATCTTCTTTTAAAAAGCCGTATAATTTCCATAGACAATATTTATTTCACAGATATCGCTAAAGTGCCAATAATTGGACGTTTGCCTTTACTTTTTTACTAATAAATTGTTAATAACGACCCTTAATTAATATTCATTTATTATAAAGGCTTATCGTGCTTTAACTGTAATTAAAATCTGGTTTTAATTTAAATATTATATTTACGTGAAACTTTTATGTTGTTGATTCAGACTAAATAATATAATGTAAAATATTTACAAATGTTGCTATTACATATACATAGTACGTACATACCTGCTTACATTAGAATGTTGGCCAAAGTTTTAAAGTTAATAATAACCCCATTTCACTGTTGTTTACTCGGCGCGCTGATTTTCGTGTTTCAACGGATGTGTCACATATATATTTTTTCATACTTCCAAAAAAATTAAAGCTTTCGTTTTCACGTATCTCTTGAGTAATGGATCATTTAACATTTTCATTTCTTGTTTCTGGTATCGAGGCAAAACACGGCGTTGAGTTCCACCACTCAAGCAATGCCTTAAAAATTCAGCGGTAAATGGGGAACGGAGAAATCTAAACACTAAGTTCTCTCTGTCTATCCTCGGGATAGAAGGATACAGCGTGACACAAAAAAAAATCTCTTAAATCTTACGCTGCTAATACAGTATTGAAGTACATGTTAAATGTAAATTTAATTAGATATGCTACATAATTGTTGGTAAGGCTTCAGAATTTTAATATATATATTATCATATAGTATTGAAATGTAAGTATGAAATGTTAAAATTGTATTGTAAAAAAAATCTATGTTACAAAAATTTATTAATTTTATTATTTTTATAAGTGTAGGTATCTTTAAGACGAATGTTGCCAGAGTGAACAGGGTACTGAGTGAAGTAATGTAATATATGACGGGAAAAGTGTGTTTAATTTAATTGTATTATAAAAATACAACTATAATATATATATTAGACCCCATTCAAAAATGTCGTGATCAAGTTGAAAAATTAGATTTTCATTATAAACTTAATTTATTAAATATTTATTTGTTTAATATTTTGTAATACGAATCGAATTTAAAAAATAGCTATATTATTTTTACAATATATATATAGGTATTGCACTCCAAATTCATACATTTTAGCATCAAATTCGCAATTTTACATTTCAAATGGAACCTTTTACACGTCAAATTCGCTATTCGAGGTTTGAAATTTCGAATTTGTATCTACTTTTAAACTAGCTGACTAGAATTTTTTAAATTTATTTTTTGATGGAATCTTATGTAAATTAATTTCGTAATAAATATGTCAATTTCAAAAGAAAAAAAATATATATTTTATGAGTGAAAATACGATTTTGACGTTTAAAGGTTTGGTTTGAACTATAAAGGTACAAAATTTTAAGTACAAAACGGTAAATTTTGTACGTAAAAGAAATTGGAATTTGGAGTGAAAAATCTGTACATTGTATTAATATTTAAGTTAAGAATGTAAATGTCCTATAAGGAAAACGTTACGATTGGACTTAGAAAGTTTCCTGGTCACCATTAATTTAATGTATTTTATATAGTAAGTTATGAATTTTAATGTAATTAATTTAAAAATAACAGATCATATTTCGTTAAATATATCCGCTGCATAGCAGTTCTTCGTATTTTATAAAAATTACATTTTATAAGTGACAAATATTAATACATACTGTGCAATATATTGAATTATTTATTATATATAAGTACGTACGTATGTATGAAATAATTTAAAAGAACTGATACATTTTCTATTACTTGAATACTTTGTACTAATGTCGTTAATGTCGTTGCGGAGTATATTTTGTGACTTGACACATGCAAGAGAAAATTGAAATCTTAATATTATATCTTTTAAAAACAAATAAATAAAAACAATATAATAATTGTAGATAAGAAACCAATGTGGTGCAGTAGAACGATGTCTGTCAAGTGTAAGCGCAATGGTTGGACAGTTGATTCCCCACTCGAGAAAATTAATTGTTTTCATCTCCCTGGTCTGTATAGATAAAGCGCAGCGTTTTGTTCCGCTGTTCAACACGCAGTGTTTTTAATTTTGGTAAATAGAGCTCGCTCTCTCTCTCTCTTTCTGCTATACGCGGAGTAAAGCGTGAGCTGGAAAAAAAGAGTTTTATCTTCTCACATTTAACGTACGGCTGCTATACAAATGTCTTCCCCTATAAAAATCCCATAAATGTTTATTGTAACTATTAAATCTTCTAGGTTTCCGTGTATAGTTATAGTATGCAATAGTTCTGTCTTTTGTCGGCCTGTATTGTAACCTCAATTAGAACGAAATAAATAATAAAAAATTAAAAGTATTTACTTTTTACCTTTCCCAACATATAAAAAAATTGTTATAAATGAATATCGTTTGGTCTCTTCACAAAGAATACTTTAAAATTAACAAACAAAATTGTCTGAATTCAATGTTCGAGTACATGGTCGAGAATGGTCGAGTACATACATACATATTATATCTCTAACATTCTGTACCCCGCACGCAGTAGGGTAGGCAGAGGGAACATATTGTTAAAACTCTCCGTTGCCCACTTTCCGCTGAATTTTCCGAGATATTACATGTTGGGGCGTAACTTAACACTGGGTTTTTGCCTTAGTACCCGAGCGAAGAAATTAAAACATTAATAAATAATAATTAATTCCCACGGGAAGTGATCAAACCTACAACTGTCGCTTTGCAGTCACAACTTTATGGCCATGGCCCACTACTACCACATATATTATTATGATAATACAATAGACCAGAATACTAGAGGCCAGTCGTCGCGCAGGGGCACAAAGTGTGCTTATGAACTGACTGACTGTGGGTTCTATCCCCTCTCGAAAAAATGAAATATTTACTTACTAATAAAATATATATTTTCATTTCTTAGCCCTGTCAAAAACGGCGTTGAGTTCCGCCACTCAACACGCAATGCCTCCAGAAATTCGAGGAAAGTGGAGAACGGAGTGTCTTAAAAGTAACCCTCACCTAAACCTAACCTTTGCCTACCCTGCTGTGTGCGGGAAACAGCGGGACGCTTATTTAATATACTGTATCTAAATTCATCTTTGTTCATACATATTAAAACATCCAATCCACAGCGCTCACTGGCCGCCTCATATTACGTACGTACATCAGACTTTAAAAAGCTGATAAAATAAACACGTAAACACTGTAAACATTATTACTTTTAAGTATATCCAAGCAATATGCTGAAACACAGGGGTATCAAATAAAACGAAATTGCTTCCCGAACGAACCCCATCACTTTAATTGGCCCTAAAAGATACGTATTTTGGGATTTCATCTACAAATATATTATATGAGCTTATATATAGATATATATGGATGTATATAGGTGTTCGATTATTACGTAATAATCCCTACTTCCTCCATGAAAGAAAAAATGGAATTAAATATAATGGAATTAATAAATATTGATCAACATTATATATATGCTTAAACTTCAATTTTAGGTTTAAGTTTTAAGCTGCGGAATTGGAAAACCTAGCCTAGATGTGATCTAAATAAGAAATTAAATCTATTAGAGGCCGAAGTGACGTAGGGGCACAAGCTTATGACACGATGGTTGTAGGTTCCAGTCCCACTTGGGGTAACGAATTAAATTATTAAATTATTATTATTTATGAATATTTTTTTTATCTACGCTCTGGTACCAAAGCAAAAATAGAGTTCCGCAACTCAACACGCAATGCTTAAAAAAATGTCGGAAAATGGGTAACGGAATGTTTTAACACTAAGTTCCCTCTGCCTACCCTGCTGTATGCGGGATACGGCGTGAAGACGAAAAATGTATAATTGAAGTAATATGCATATATATATATTATTTAATATTACTGATAAATTATACCTACGTTTAAAGTTAAGTTAACTCGCAGCTTGTTGTAGATCCATACACCATTACTTTGTGAGGGTGGTTAATGAAAGAATAATATAAAAAATATATGTATGCGTTAGTAAATAGTAGGAGAGATAGAAGAAGGTATCGGTTTACCTTTCAGAACACAATAGCGATGAAACTGGGAAATATTTAAATGTACGACGTCCCTCGGAGACGGAGTCGTACATGACGTTTAAATAGTACGAAATACAAAGGCCGAGACGAGAGAGGTATGCGGGCATTTAGCTAGAGCTTGGACCCAAAAAATATTAGCATTTAAATTAAACTAAATGACATTGATGTTTTTATTATTATATGTTTTTTTTTTATATAAATAAAATGTAAGTATAAAAATAAATATCTATATAAAAGGATGAAAATCTCAGGGAGTCTATATCTTACAATCCTCCAATACTGCACTTGTGAAGAATTTCAGCACATACAGCAATTCCGTAGTGAACAACGCTTGAAGGTATGTATGTATGTATATATATTAACGGCATTAAAAAAAACTAAACTGAAAGAATATTTTGTGGGTTCGATTCCCACTCGGGGGTACTAATTACTTTCATTTCTCCGCTCTGACATAACAAAGCACGGCGCTGAGTTCCACCTCAACACGCACAGATTCAAATTCTAAATCATATCTTGACACCAGTTTCTCTTTCTCTGTGCCTAATCTGGAAAAATCTTAAAACATATTGATTGACGTTCACGTTTCTCATAGTACAGGTTCTCGTAAAATAAACAAAAAATATACCCGTATACCCTATACCCGTCTGTTGTCTATGGTTTACCAGATATAAAAAAGTGAATAAGCAGAGTATTCACAACCGTCGCGCTTACAGTGACACACTTGTGCCCATTCCCGGCCTCGATTTACTTAAAGGTAGAATTTCCAATAATCCTTCTATAGAAAGTACAATAGAAAGTACCTACAGAAATACTAGCTATGTGAAATATTTAGTATTAAAACAATAAGACCAGTTGTAACCGATTGTGAGTTCGATTCCCACTTGAGAAAATGGAATATTTAATATTTTCATTTACTCGATCTGGAAATGAGACAAAGCTCGGCAATGAGTTTCGTTTTTCGAGAATTCGACGAAATGTGGGGAACTGAAGGGTTTTAGAGGGAACAGTGTCTAAGCACTAGGTTCCCAGGTTCCCTCCGCATATCCTGCTATATGCGAAATACAGCGTGAAGCTAAAAAAAACTTTAATATTGTTAAAATTCTGGGCTCTACACAATGTAAAATTGATATAATTAGCGTAATGTCTCTACATGGCACACGACTGATTTTGGCTTTGCTGTAATACTGCTTGCATTAGCGTAATCAATTTTGGTGACTGTTGATGTTTTTTCATTGTACGTTTGTATGTATGAGCCCAAACCATTATGTAACGATATTTTAGTTTGAACATATTGAATATTGATTTATTGTTTAATATCACTTAATTGAGCTTCACGCTGTATCTCGCACACAGCAGGGTAAGCAGAGGGAACTTAGTGTTAACACATTCCGTTCCCCGCTTTCTGTAGAATTCTGGAGGCATTGCGTGTTGAGTGGCAGAACTCAACGCGCGCTTATTAAAATATGAATCTAATATAAAAACCAAATAAAATAAATGTATTATTTTAATTCCTAAACCTATTTTCGCACAAGCACTGCTAACAAGCTTTGAGAGACAAATCTACATATAATGAGGCATTTTGTTACGATTGACGAAATCGAAACCCAATCTCGTTTTACTTATACCTAACCAGAAGGGAAACATTAAAAAAAAACTTCAAACATTCTCTCTTTGTTAGATACTTCCTTTGTAGAGTCAACTTTGAGATTTCTTCTAAGCTGCAACCAATAGTGTTAAGTATTACGTTTCCAATATTAGAAAGAATTAAATTCTTTTAAATACTCAAATTTTCAATTGTTATTAAGCCTGTCGTGAGTTTATGAGGCCAGTGTGACTGTAAACGTGACAGGTTACGGATTCGATTCCCACTCGGGGAAATGAAACATTTATTATTTTAATTTCGTTCACTCTGATATCAAGACAAACCTTGGCGTTGAGTTTCGCCACTCAACACGCAGTGTCTCCAGAATTTGGCCGAATGTGTGGAATGGAGTTTTTTAACTCTCTGCTTACCCTGCTACATGCGGGATTCAGCGTGAAGCTGAAGGAAAAAAAAACGAAATACCGTACGGTATTTCGTTTTTTTTTCCTTCAGCTTCACGGTATTTGTATAGACAAATTACTACGGTATTTGTATAGACAAATTACTTTATTAATATTAATATTATTAATATTTTACATATCATATCATTTAAAATTTATCTTACTAAATAATAATATACCGTATAAGATAACATCTATTCTACTAATTCGTGGAATGTTCGAATATTACTTGGAAACTTTGTAATTTAACAAGCATGTATGAGATCAAAGGGAGTTAAGAAATCAAAAGACGTGATTAAGGTCAGCTTTGGGGGAGGGGGGCGCATTACTCCAGCACGAGGAGATTGTCATATAGATACATACATACGAACATATTTTAAGTTAAGTTTGTAGTCCTTTTTCTATTGGCCAATGGAACTGATATAAACCTAGCATGTTTTTTTTTGAGGCCAGTGCGCCACGCAGTGGCACGAAGTGTGACTGCCAAACCGACTGGTTGTGGGTTCGATCCCCACTCGAGGAGATGAAATATTTACTTAAATTTATATTTCCATTTCTTCGCTCTAGAGTCGAGGATAAGCGCGGCGTTGAGCTCTGCAACTCAACACGCAATGCTTCCAGAATTCGGCAGAAAGTGGAGAACGGAGCGCCTTAACACAAGGTTCCCTCTGCCTACCCTGCTGTGCGGGATACAGCGTGAAGCTGATTTGTTTTATTTTGATTTGTATGTGTTTTTTTCTTCATACAGAGTGGCTAAAAAGTATAAATAAGACTGGCTACACTGGTGTAAATAAGAGGGATACAGCGTGAAGCTAAAATTAGTATTATTTTCAAAAAGATAGGTTAAACTAAAAAAAATATGTTTTTTTTATTTAGCTTAACGCCATGTGCACTTAGAATGCACTTAGAATAGGCAGAGGTAGAAATGAATATATTAAATATTTCATATGCTCCAGTGGGAATCGAACCTACAACCTGTTGCGCTTACAACAAGATAGTAAAAAACATAATCAATAATTTTATAATTTTTCTCTGCATGTCTGTATTTTGATTTGTCCGAGCCAATCTCCGGAACTTCTGAAAACAATGTATGTAACCTATACTTATAATTTAGGGTAACGCAGGAAAAACCGCAAATCGGGGTAGAGTCGCGGGTGGGCAGCTAGTAAAACATATAGATAAAGATTCTGATGGCATATTATCTTTTCTTAGTTAAGAAACACCATTTATCTTCATTTATGATGCTAAGCTAATTAAAAATAAAACAAATCGTAATGATACGAAAAACTCGTAATGGTACGAAGTTAAATATTTCGTTATAACCTTTCCTTTCAGCTTACCAAGATTATTTTCTTTCCCTGGTTTATTATAAAATTGAAAAATTTATTAAAAGAAAAAGATAAAGTTGAACATAAATAAAATATGTTGTTCTTAAACAACATAAATAATCCATCTTGGAAATGAGCCTAGATCCATTTGCTAATGAAGTTCCGTGCTCGCACAATACATTCTAGGCGATAGCGATCCACTTCAGTGTAGTGCGTCAGTAAACAGTGCGGGAACTGTAAACAACGGGATATGAATCTCGTATGGCTGGTGAATATTGCGTAAATTTACATTTATTAAATCCTATATGCAAATATTTTAATGCTTATAGATTATAGTGAGATATTTTTGTTTGTTTGTATGGATTAAGTAATATTAGAGATATATTACATATATATAAACGTTTTAAGTTCTTTTTATTTTCTTAGTATAAAGAAAGGCGTGTAAGCGTGAGGCGATTCGAAAATAAAGTGTTTGTTTTAGCACTATATATACTCACACACTAACACTATATTCTTTCTGTTGACTGATATAACTCAGTTTTGGTTCAAATCCCATTATTCTATTACACAACAGCAATCATTATTTTTAAAAATTATATATCTTTGTATCTGTGTGAGGAAAAAAAAAACAGCATTGGTACCGTCATCCGGCGAGAGAAATGTCTTTTAAATTTATTTATAATTCTTAAAGTTATATAAAAATCTTAAGAAAAAATAACAATTTTCATGTACATGTGGGTGCACAAGGCATAGTTGAATCCTATATATTTCCAAGTTAATTAGAACTGGGGCCGTCGTGGTCCATTGGGACATTGTCGGACTGCAAATAAGACGGTGGCGGATTCCATTTCCAGCAAGATAGAAATATATTTAATTCCTAGATCTGATAAAAAGACAGCGCGGTGTTGAGTTACGCCATTTAACAAGCAATATTTTGAAAGTTGGGACTGTGTGTATACTGAAACTCAAAAAAATTAAAAATCTGAACGTAACGTAGCGTTCTTCTATTAGAGTATCTAACATTGCCTGAAAATTGAAAATCCATAATATATTATATATCACTTTTCAACAGCGCGCAGCGTCTGCTGGCTGTAAAACGAGTTATGAACTTTTTCTTCCTCTAACATTGTAATGGAAAATCAAATTGTTTATTGCTATTTAAATATACCTAGTTATTGTTTCATATTTTTTAATTTCTTACAATAACTTCAATTCCAATTATATAATTACCACACAAAGTTTTACTACTTACGTTTTAGTATTTAGTTTACTATTTTAAATTAGCCTGAGTTTTGCCTCGTACCCGAACGAGGAAATAAAAATATTAAATATTTCATTCCCCTTAATGGAAATGGAACTCACAACTGCACGCTTGTGTCCCGAAGACTTGAACTCGGAACCATCAAATGCATAATATATGCATTTTGACTATCTTTTATATTAAAAAAAATATATAAGAAATAGATTAAAATTAAGGTAAATCAAACAACACATTGTAAATATGGGATTATATTCTTAAGTATAAGATACAGTTGTTAACGGAATTCGGTTTAACACAATTTGTTCATAGGTCAGTAATTCATAAAATATTGGATTCGATACATAAAATATATAGCATTATATTAATATTTAGATTCACATTATGTGCAAATATATGTTTTTGCACGATATTATTATTATTAAAAAAGAACAAAAAATATATAAAAAAGTACGAAACGACAAACAAATCAATAATAAACAATAAAGATCAACCCATTAACATATAATGGTTTAAATAAATGAATATATTACAATACATTTGTGCAAAGTCATGTACATTTAATTTTAAAGCTCAAATCCCACATTACTAGACCAGTCTCTTAACATCCTCCTCAGAGGGTGCCGGGCTTCTCAAACTGTGGGCCGTAATGAAGAATTTGAGCTACATAACCTCATATAATCATTAATTTATTATTAAATTTATTTTAATTAACACCTCTAGAAAGCCCAATTTAAGTTGTGTCAGCAGCTTATAGCTTATTTTTTTTAACTTCACATTAAATCTCACATGTAGCAGGTTAGAAAGAGAGAGACTAATGTTAAGATACTCCGTTCCCCGTTTCCACTATGTTCTGGTGGCATTGCATGATGAGTGGCGGGACTCAACGCCGCGATTAGTCTCGATACCAGAGCTAATTTATTTTTCATTCATAAATTTAACAAATTTATTAAATTATTGTTACATTCAATATGCCGATCTGCATTTTTGTTAAATATTAAACTGACAGTATACGATGCGTTAAACAATTTAATTTGTCAGTTTCGTTTTCCCTACAAAATAAGAAAGTAAGTTTTATATTAGCTTACGTCACTGCGAAAGATTTGGTATGGCATCTCTAATGGAATATTCACCTTTTATCTTTATACAATACAATGAGACAATCGTGGCGCAGCAGCAGCGACTGACGGTAAGCGCGACGGTTATGGGTTCGCACTCTATGGCATGAATTCTTCATCAAAATCAATTTCTTTGCTCTGATAACAAGAACCTTTTAACAAGCAATGTTTCGCGAATTGGGCGGTGCGTGGTGAACGGAGTATCTCAATAAGGTTCCCTCTGCTCACCTACCTATACGAGTATGCTAAAGGAACAAAATCGTAATCCACTACCATTTTACTTAAGATGCACTTTGTACGAAGAGGGAAAGACTAAAATAAAATGGATCTAAATAGATTTATTATTTACATATGAGTACTCTCATACAGTAGTATATTATTACGTGACGATGACCTATCGCAGGCGAGTGATACATAGTTCAGTGAGCCTCGATATTTATATTGTATCTATTTAGAGATGAGGTTACTGCTGCTATAAACAAACACTATGAAAAAAAATTGCATATTCGCGTGTTCCATATTATGTGCATAATTATAGCCAAATATCAAATTTAAAATGTATCATTTCAAAATATTGTAAGTCAATTGTATCAGTCAACATCATTCATTTAAAGCGAATGAGTGAATGCCAAATGTACAGCATATTAAATATATATGTTAACCCTGTGTGAGAAGCAGTAAAAATGTATATAGAATTTAGATTCAAATATATTAAATTTCGTAACGAATCGGTTTGCTTCAAAAATTCTATCAAGCAACGCGTCACTTGAACGAAATTCTTCAATATTTACTAGTTCTACATTTCTGTATAAGTTTTTCAAGTTTTCTAAATTGCATTACTGATACTAAATTTACACAAATTTAATAAATTTTAGTTTTACATACATATTAATCGTATTGCACAGTGAAAATTTATCATCTCTATAGTTAGTTGTAATTAAAAAAAAGATAAATTAATGAATCAAATGAAATTGTATTATTGACAGAATACTTTAACAATACATTACAAACATGTGAATGTATGAATATATGTTTCTTAATTTTCCACTGTGCCACGACGGTTATTAAAGTTATTAAAGCTTTTTAGTGAAACGATACAAAAAGCACTCTGAAGCACTTTATTACCTAATGTCAATGTGTCCATGTAAAAAATACCGTTAAATCTATATTAGGTAAGTACATTAAATTTTAATAGTGAAAAATCAAAAGCACCTGACGATATATTTTTTTTTTTTGGAAAAATATTTAAGTTTCAAAAATACTTACAATATTAAGTATTTTCGCCAAATCGACTAACAGTTGATTTTGATTTTATACCATTAAATTATAAAATAGAAAATAAATAGACAATTCACAGTTCATACTGATATAACCAAAATTTTAACCGTTATTCGAAATAAAAAAAACATAAAACGTAAACGTTTACAACTTATTTTACATTTTTTAATTTTTATGATTTTGTGACATTTTTTGTTAGATTAATATTTCATTTCTTGACATATCAATAATTTTTGTATACAATAACATTTGTTCAAATTTTTATTAAAAAATAATAATAATAATAACATTTCCATACTGAGAAAACCTTAACATAGTTAAAAATACAAGCCAAGAGATCATTTCATTTAGACAATACAATATGATGTGGCAACGAGTATAAGTAAAGTCTTAAACGAAATAAATTAAAAGTTTAATATAGATATTTGAATAGCTCACTTTTTAATGTGTTGTAGTCCTCATACATACGACGACGTATAACGACCAAAAAGGGAAGAATAATTTTGCGTTAAATATAAAAAAATAAAATAAATCAGCTTCACACTGCAGCATCCCGCACACAGCAGGGTAGCCAGAGGGTACCTAGTGTTAAGACACTCCGTTCCGCACTTTCTGCCGAACGTTGGAGGCAATGCGTGTTGAGTGACAGAACTCAACGCCGTTTAATATATTTAGTATATAGCCTATATTTTTAATTCTATAACACGGATTTATTTGATCGATCTAATATATATATTTTTTATTGAACTAGAAGTGAAGTGGCCAAGTCCGATCTATTGAAGTAAGAGTAGGCAGAATAGGGCTTAATTAATAAATGAAAAACGCAAAATTAAATAAAAATTGAAGCTTTAAAAAACTGGAGCTTCATGTTTTTTAACCGTATAAGAACAAAACAAATTCATAAGAACTAAAATTTTATATTAACATTTTTTTTTAAACTTCATTTTTGGCCGTTTCACATATATGTCGACGAGTTGTAAAAAATAATAATATAGAACTACAAATTTTGGTGAGTCGTTTTATACAATTCCATCATCAGTCAGAATCAAAATTAGCTTCAGCTTTTAGTCTTCATCGTCAGTTAAAAATATTCTAACAATATTTCTACCTACATTATTAGTTTCATTGATCTTATACATTTAACTATCGTTGGTATTAAGGTGTTCAGTTTAAAATTATAAACTCAATTATTAAGATAATTAATTAACGTTATAGAGTCAATGCTATTAAGAAAAGTAAAAAAAATATTAATACATACATGTACCTACATGTACCTACCGTTGCAAAAAAAAATTTGCTTCTAATCAATCAATCACTATGTATTGAAAAATACCGAAAATAATATACAGCAAACTACAAGCTATGAAATACATTCGAGTCAATGAAAATACTGAGAAACTAGACCACATTTTAACTACATTACCTACAAATCGATTAGAACGAACGTACAAACATTAATAGCTTAGTAGAAAAAAATGGGGAAAACATCACGTTTAAAGCATCAGTCGTAATATAGTACATTAGATATTGTAAGGAAGTAAAACATATTCAAATTTCATAGCAATAAAGCGCATTAAGGCGCTATACGATCATACTATTACATTGTAGACCTGTCTCGGTCCAATAAGCAACGTTATTAAACGATATACCGATCGGCATACCAAACAGCCATTTTATGAATGTTTTCATTGGAAAGCCTATAATAAAATATGGACCGAAATAGGTCTATGATACTTATTTCCAGTAACATTTTTCTAGGCGCCCCCTTACTTCATTTAAACAGGCGGTATAGTCCAAAGTACGGCGGTTTTGTCGGCGGATGTAGATAAGAAGGAGAAGTCGTCCGGGTGCCATCTTGCTGAGATCACCTTATCTGGATGTCGCGCTACGGGAACGCTTGGCAGAGCGCAGGTTAGGTCACCTGTGAAAATAATTGAATGTCATAGGTTAATGACAAAAAATATATTAAAAGCTTTTATAAATAAATATTAAAAGCTTCTCTGAGAAATATTTTTTTAAGAGCTATCGCAGTAAAAAATTATCTGCACAGCTACAGACAACAACAATCCACGCCTGATGAAGAAATAATAATACATTTCCTCGAATGGGGATCGAACCCTCAACCGTCGCGTTACAGTCACACGCTAGTGCCCTTGCACCGCTACGGCCTCAATAATATAGATCAATGCAACCATATTACAACGTATATACGAGTACTTTAGTCCTTAAAAGTCTTCTTTTATGAGATGTAATAGATTTAATATATATATTAAAAAAATATATTTTTTCAGTACAATATACTATTTCCTTTCATTTAAGTGACTTTAATAAAGCCTCATAACTTCAACGTCATAAGTTGTGTTAATTCTTTGGGATATAAAATGTTAACGATTGCTGCAGTAAATAACCGATGTCATCTTTCACACTCTAATAACTTCTGTAAGATACAACACGTCATATTTTTGTATCTGAGGCGAGTTTAAAGCAAAGTTATTAAAAATTTTAAGTGGTGTTGATTAAATATATATATCCAAAGACTGATCCTTAATTCCAAACAAAATGTAGCAACTAGACTACTTGAAACCACATACAAACTTACTTTAAATATCTCTAGCATTAGGTAATGTAATATGCTACTGACCAAACTTTAATTTCTGATTTAAAAAAGAAAAAACTAAAAAAAGTCGTTTATTTCAAATTTAGATCGATTGATTCGACCGTTTTTCTTAAAATTCAATGGAGAACAGTTATATTTAATAAACCTATTTTTAAACTACACCTGTTCATTCTTCCAAACCACTCACAATGAACTTTGAAGGATACACAGCCATAGTTTTTAAAATGGAAAAAGGCAGATGAACGAGGATATTTTATGAAGACTAAATGAAAGACACTAAAACGAAAAACCACTTAACCCAACACATTTACGAATAAAATGGCAAATATTAAGTGTACACAAAATGCGTACAAATAAAATAAAAAAAAGGCGAGTGCGGCCATCAAGGACCAACCCTTATCTTAACCGCCCAGTCACGTCACGTTGCGTTTGTTTTGTGTATTGTTACAGCGAGATTAGTCTGCCAATCTGTCTCGTGTTTATGACGTGACGAAATTATGACATTTGTCCAATATCATGGTGTGTACGTACTCTGCATATATACGCGGTTTACGCATATATTAGTATTTTTTCCATATATTTAAAGGATGGTGGATGAAGTCGAGTTCTGGAGGTATTGCGTGTTAAGTGGCGGAACTCAACGCCGCGCTTTATCTCGACACCTGAGCGAAGAAAATGAAAATATATATAAATATAAATAAATATTTCATCTTCTCGAGTGGGGATCGAACCACAACCAGTCGATTTAACCGACACACTTTGTGCCCCTGCGCCACGATTGGTTCTTTAATCTTTTATAATATATAATATAATTTTATATGTATAAAATAATCTTTTTTCAATGCAATATTAAACAAAAAGAGGTTAAAAATAAAATAATAAACACGATATAAATAATGGGACAAGTAACACAGAAGGGTCGTCTGTCTCGAACAAGAAAATAATAATTAATTAACATTCGAATGGCAAATGGCGCGCGTTTAAAGAATCGTCTAATTAATTTTTATCCAACTAATTGGAGTGCCACACTCAAATTTGACTATAACCAGAACTGTACATGTTTAACATACTTTAAAAGTATACGTATACGTATGCTATAGATAAATATTCATTGATTTTACTTTAAAACTTTTTGGTTAGTGAATTAATATTATTATAAAAACTTTTTTTTTCATCTTCATGCTGTATCCCGCATGTAGCGGGGTAGGCAGAGCTAGTCTCGTGTTAAGAGATTTCGCTCCCCATTTTCCATTCTGGATTGCGTGTCGAGTGGCGGAACTCAACCCCGCTCTTTGTCTCGTCCTCAGAGGAGGAAATGAAAATATTTAATTTTCTCGAGTAGGAATCGAACCCACAACATGTCGCGTTTACAGTCATACTGCCAAACACACACTAGAAAACTCTAATCATAAAACTGTATTGAAATTTGGAGTGTTAATATATATTTTCTTTATTAGAATTAATAAAAAAATCTTCGAAATGGCATACGGTGTGTAAATGTAAATTTTTTTACAAAACCGAAGTAATCACGATGGTTGTGGATTCAATGGGGATCGAACCCACAACCGTCACCCCCCAGTGCCCTTGCGCCATGATGACCTCAATGTCAATTTGGCAACAATATATTGTTTATTTTGTATATAATATCAAGTATATTAGCACGTCCGTTGCGCACCCTAATGGCTACACAACGGAGCGTGATACAATTAATCAAGTATCCGTTAGTGTACAAATAGCCCTAACATCATTGTTGTTCATAAAAAATTATAAAAAAAGAACATTGTTAGATTAGGTATAGTAAAAATAGTGTAATTATTGGAATTGTAGATGTCAGTATAGCGATCATTTATTTATTTTTTAGAACGCATAAACATTTCACGTTGCTAGATTTGAATGTGCGCCTCTTGGAAACCACCCAAGCGCTTTGGCCACTGAGCGACACGTTCTTATCAAGCTACGTTCGAAATTCTTGTACGTTTCTTAACTTAACTTAGCTTCACTCTATATCCCAAGTGGGGTAGTCGGAGAGAGCATTTACGCTTGTTATAATTTATTTATACGTTTTCTAAATAAGTTGTTTTCTTTTCTAAATATGGAATAATACTTTAAAAATGTTAAATTTAAGCTAATATTTGTTAAAGGCACCACTTTAAATTAAAATATGCCGCCAAAGCGAGGCACTGAGTTTCGTCGGCTGGAAAATATCTATCTGGAATGTAGAAAACAGAGTGTCTTTATATTGTAACTTTTAATTACCCTGCTACATTAGAGATAGGTACCGTGATATAACAATATTTTACTTACTACTCACAAACAACAAAAACAACAAAATAAAAAAAAAAACTGACCTTGCAAATCAGTAAGAACAACCCTCCCGTCGTAGCCCGCAGTCAACAAATAATAAGCGCCGGGCGAGAACCTGACGCTCCTCACGTCGCTGGAGTGCGGCGTGAACCGCTGCAGGGCGCGCGAGCCGCGCACGTCGTGCAGCGCGCACGAGCCGTCGTCGTGCCCGCACACCAGCAGGCGGCCGCTGGGGTCCACCGCTAGCGAGGCCACCGCTGATCCCTGTACGGATGTGGATATGTAAATAACGAGAACATCGGGTAGAAGAGAGTGACTGTTACGCGGCGGTCATGGGTTTGTCTGTTGATATGAATTATTATTTATTAATATTTTCATTTCTTCGCTCAAGTACCGAGACAAAACCAACTCTATAGGCAATGCCTCGAAATACTTGGCGTGGAAAATGGGGAGCGGAGTGTCCTAACATTCTTTGTTTCTTCTCTGCCTACACCATGCTAAATACGAGAAACGTGAAGCTCTATATAAATTCATTGGTATAATTGTAAGCCGTATAAATTTTATACTTGGTAAAAGTTTATAGCAAATATAATAAAGAAACAAATCTTATATTACTAAGATTTAAAAGCTTTAAGGTAGCTAAGAATTTATTATTCTACTAAGAAATCGTTCTAAAAGTGCAAGTCAACTTAAACATTACTGAAATGAATAGGGCGAGCATCTGTATAATTAATTTATATTAATTGTACAGCACCCTCTACTTAAATTAAATTTGTTATCTCGTATAGTACATAAACCAGGATAATCATTTTTTTTTCAGCTTCAGAATAGGCAGAAGAAACATAGAGTTAGAACTCCGCCCCCCACTTTTGACCGAATTTTCAAAGCGTATTGAGTGGCGAAATTCAACACCGCGCTATATATTCTTGCCAGAGCGAAGAAATTAAAATATTAACAAATAATAATTCATTCCCCCGAGCGCAAATTGAGCCCAAAACCGTCGCCATTTACAATCGCACAATTATGCCACTACACCACAACGGCCTCAGGATATAAATATTTATGTATATTCTTAAAATGAGGAGGCGGAAAGTGGGAGACGGAAGTGCCCTAATAAAGAAGGGAGTGTCTCAACATTAGGTTCCCTGGCTCTCTCACCTACCTACCTTGATATGTAACTAAAATAAGAAATAACCTCCAATAATATTCTCAAGGTACAAGTATATTTACAATTCTAAATAAAATAAAATATATATATACTACAGAATGATGGACAGACAGACTATTTTATTAAAATTTCAATTCAATTTTATTACATTCAGTAAATGGTATATTGTGATTGACTTATCGCTGAGCATTTCAAGAGTAGCAATAAAGCTTTTCGCTGACGAGCCAACGTCGAAAGTTTCTTTTATGGCTAACAATATCGAAGGTAGCTTGAAAATAAAATTTGTTATTCATCGCGTTCAGAAAAAAAATCACATTACAAATATATTTTATGTTCGAGATGTTTTCAATGATAGCTACAAGTTAATACAGAATCGAAAAGTCATAAAAATTCGGAATGATAAAGTATTACTTATCATTTTCATATTGTCCATTAATTATATGTTATGTTAAATGCTTGATAAAATATTTTTTTTTTTAGTTTCACGCTGTACTCCGTACTCAGCAGGGAAGGTATGAGGGGAACTGGAACTTATTGTTGAAATACTCCGTTTCAATTAAAACACTTCCGATCCCCAGTTTCCGCCGTATTCCCATGGCGAGAAGCGAAGAGATGAAAATAATAAATATTATATTCCCCTGAGTGATACTTGAACCAACAACCGTCGTTTACAGTCACAACCTTGTGCCACCGGGTCCACAGCGGCAACTGGTACTCATTACCAAAATAATGACTTATCCAGGAGATAATAAACAAGATAAATCAAATATCCCAACCTTAGTAGCGTGTCCTGTCGGCGGGGATATGACATTGACGCAACCTCCAGTGCGTAGGTCCCAGAAACGCACTGTCTTGTCCTGACTGCCCGAGACGAACATAGCGCCGCCCCAGTTGTATAAGGAGAGAACATGTCCGGAATGTCCGCTCAGAGCCTATTTACACGAAAAATATGTTAACTAGTTAAAATAATAATCAGCTTCACGCTATATCTAGCACACAGGCTGGCAGAATGAAATGAACAGGCAGGCAGAAGAAATGCAGGATAGGCAGAGGGAACCTAAACTACTACATTAAAATAAACTTTGGAAAAATAATTTTAAAAAATATTTAGATCTAAATCAGCTTCACGCACACAGCAGCGTAGGCAGAGGGAACTTAGTGTTAAGACACTCAGTTCCCCCCTTATGCCGAATTCTGGAGGCATTGCGTGTTGAGTAGCAGAACTCAACGCCGCGCTTTGCTTCGACACCAGAGCGAAGAAATTAAAATATAAATTTAAGTAAATGTATCATCCTTTCGAGTGGGGATCGAACCCACAATCTGTCGGTTTTACAGTAACACTTTGTGCCGCTGCGCTACGACTGGCCTATTAATTATTATTTTTTAAATTTATTTAGATCTAAATGAATTCAATATTTTTTATGAAACTAACATAAATAAATATTGAATTAATTATGTTAGTTAATCGAAATGAATTGAAATGGTGATGAGTGCTTAAAGTGGTGTTGATTGAAATATTTGTTTTATTTTTTCATTTTAACATAGGTATAAAAAAATCACAATATATACAAAGACAAAGCTAGCGAATGAAGTTGCGTGTTTTGCATTTAATTAAATAAAAGCAGTTATTTTGGCAATATTGCGAAAATTTCTATAAAAACATAGAAATTATACAATTAAAATATTATAAAATCGTAATATTTAATAAAGAATATTTTCTACTATGTTAACTGTGGTCACGCTCAAGTAAACAACTGTATCTAATTCTTCTTATTATTATATAGTTAATATAACTATTCTGTTATATCCACACAAACTTTATGCTGGATGAACGGCATAACTATGAAACATCAACAACAATTTTATACAAACTAGGTTAAAATAACGCTCATTTAAATCTGAAAACGTATAATCTAAAGTACCTGTAATTTTGTTCACTAACCTGGAATGTCTTTCCCGTGGCACAATCAGTGACGTATATCTTACAGTCTCCAGCACCGCCGCTCACTAAGAGACTCGTCTTGTTCGACGTGTCTTCTATAAAGCATACATCGCGTACGGTACCATCGTGCATTGTCAGTTCTACCTGTTTAAAGTTAAGTATTTATAAGTAAAACAATAGAGTTTAGTCCAAAGAGCTGTCTTATATTAAAATATATGTCTTAAAATAATATTTTTTGATTAACAAAAATTATATTTTTATGAATGAAAACAAAATAAATAAATCAAATAAATCAGTTTCACGCTGTATCCCACATACAGCAGGGTAGGCAGAGAGACTTCTGGAGGCGTTACGTGTTGAGTGGCGGAACTCAACGCCGCATGAATAAAAATATTATTGGAAAAATAATTAAAGTTAATACAAATGAGTTAATGAATGATGAATCGAATCGAATATCAAATAATTTTATTTTCTAAATCTAAATGTGCTCCATAATGTGCGAAATATGATTACAACATTATGCATACATCATTTCATCAAATTTTCCGTTAATAGGTTGATTTCGCATTGTAAACTGTCATCGACATCTATAATTCTATTTGCCTTTAGTTCCATGTAACAAATCGAATTTCAATCGATTGAAAGCAATATTGGAACGGATGAGTCCCTTAACAGTAAACGATTAGCTCCTAGCTTCTAATTCTTTGTTACCGTTGTCTCTATAGAGCAACTCGATTGTAATTCTTGAACTGATATATGTACTGTAATTATAGGAAGATATATTGGTATTATATGTATAATATTTATGTCACATGGAAATGTTTGTATTATTTAAATATATTTGAAAATGTTGGATATGTTAAATAAAACATCAAAAACTTATCATTTTATAAATCTATTCAGAGCACAATACCTACTAGCTAGAGATAAAAAAGTAATTTCGACAAGACTTCTTAACTTTATGAAATTTCACAAATTTTTCATTCAGACTTATATCAAGGAGTTTTATTGCCAAGTTAAAATATAGCGAGTAAATTAATTAAACTTGTTGGAGGGATTCGTCATAATTTAATTTTACATAGTGATTCCTCTTGGTGATTTTATCTCGACTCAGTTGAATCTCAAGGGCCGATAGGATTGCTTTTAAGTCATTAATGCATATAACATTGGATAAATTTATTAATACGTTAATATTAAAATAATAAAAAAAATCAAGAACATCGTAATAATAATAATAATATATTAATAATATTATTATGGGGATAACACATAAATTTACTATTTTATTTTAATATTCGAAGGAAACTTATTACATTTTTTTTAGCTTCACACTATGTATCGCGTGTAGCAGAGTAGACAGGAAGCCTAGTGTTAAGACACTCCGCTCCCCGTTTACCCCCAAATTCTGAAGGTGTTGCAAGTGGAGAAGCAACAACGCCTAACGCCCAAATCAACGCCGCCCTTAACCTCGACACCAGAGCGGAGAAATGAAAATAATAAATATTCCGTTTTCTCGAGTGGAAATCGAACCCACAGCCTGTCGCGTTTACAGTCACACGCTCGTGTCCCTGTATCGTTATTCTAATCAAAATGTACTTATACCACCTCATTAGCAAACCGTTATCAACTACAAAGTGAGACTCTTGCGCTAGATAAGATTAACTTTAAAATATAAGACTAAATTGAAAGTAACTTGATGTAAGAAAAATGTTCATTTTGATGTTTCATTTCAGACATCGTGGCGATGAGTTAGTTAAGGATTTTTTTACGTACAACGTTAAAGTCGCTATTGAAATGGTTAATACTATTTATTTTAAAGAAGATGAATGCGTTTTTTTTATTTATAGTTGTATGTATGTATGTATTACAAAAAATATAGTAGTTAAAATATATTATCAATATAGTATATTACACTTACATAGCGTCAAATAATATTCGATAAATATATTGATACTTTAAAATTGAGTTATATTTTTTAAATGTTATAGAAATAATCGACAGTTAAACGTGAGACTAACAACTCAATATAAATTTCAACGAAACCATTATTCATTAAAAAAGTTTTATTTAAAACAAAAATTCAACAAAATTGGAACCGCTCAAGTCGCAAGACGCAATAACTGCTACAATTGATCCAATTGCTTTCAAATCAATCTTCATTGCATTCACGGAGTACAGTGCATATTGAATTCACCTTCAAGTTTCAGATTACATAGGGACACTGTTGCAGTAACATAATACCGGTATTACATGGTCACTCTATAAATGAAATGTAACATTGAAAATAAGCCGTTTTATTTTTTCTTTTAATTATAAATTTTATTTCTGTCACTTTGAAAATGACAAAATCAGCGACTCTATTATAACTCTACGACCCGTTTTTTATGTACAGCTCTTGATCAATATTGAGATGACGTTTTTATTTATAAATATTATAACTGCATCTCAGGGTTCATATCAGACTTGAGAGCGATTTATAAATATGGACCTACTTGTGCTCGTAGTAGTACGAACGAAAAATGTACTACTACAGCTAAATTGTAAAATCACAATATATGAATATATCCCGTTTTTACGCAAATGCCAAAATGCCATAATTTAAAAATATAAAAATAAATTTTGTTTCTGTTACTTTGAAAGTGACAAAATCAGCGACGCTATTATTGACTCTACGGCCTGTATTTCATGAACTGCTCTTGATCAATCTGGAGATCATGTCTTTATTCAAAAATTTTATAACTGCATCTCAGGATTGATATCCGATTTGAGAGCGATGTATAAATATGGACCTACTTGTGCTCGTAGTATTACGAACGAAATGTATAATACTACAGCTAAATTGTAAATTCACTATATATGAAAATTTCCCGTTATTAGGCAAATGTATGAATGTTTCCAAATATAAAAATATTTTCAACTGAAAGTGTAAACATTAGTCCATTCAGAACGTAGTAATTAAAAGTAAAGACTACAAGTTCGATTTAAGATATAAAAAAACAAAAGATTCGAGGTTAATTGAGGGTACTAATGAAAATGGTGCCATAAAACCCAGATGTTTGTTTTTTATTGTCCTTCAATTCATTCTGTCTATTTATTGCATCAATTACACAATTACTAATAAATAAAACTGATTAATTTCTTCAACATCTTTTATGACATCAATATTTTAAAAAATCAGTAAAATTAATACGTCAGTAAAGTAAGTAAAGTCTGAAATTCGTTTTAAATGTGGTAGATTATTTAAATATGGAAACAATATAACTTAATACTTTACCTGTTTTTAATATCTTTTATAATTTTTGTTTCACTAATCAATTTTAACGAGCGCAGACTAAAGTTACACAGTCCTTAATCTCATTTATTTATTATATTTTGGCTTCCATATCAATATCAAATTAATATTTACATTTTCATAGTATATTTACATTATCTGTATACGTTTACATATAAACAAGAGAAAGTGTTTAATTTCTCAAACAATGTGGCCCACTGTCGTTTTCCAGTAAATATATGTACATAAATGAACAAATATTTTTACGCCGTCGTGGCACACGGCTCCAGGGTGAATGAAGTATTATTGGTTAAAATTTTTATGTCTACGCTCTGGCAACAAGGCAAAGGCCGAGCGTTAAGTTACGCCACTCAACAAACAATGTCTTAACACTAAGTTCCCTGACTCTACCCTACTATATGCGGGATACAGCGCGAAACTGTTTTTTTTTTAGATTTTTATAATTTTAACTATTTTTATCATTTAAAAATATACAGTGTATATGTTAAGCCTTATAATAATGCATTTGCCGCTTTATTGTAGTAGAACATTATCTATCCTAAAGTAGAATAACTTTTGGAAGCAGTGACCGATTTGATACTAAAATTTTTTGGTCTTAGACCTCTAAAAGATTGGGAGATGTTACTGAAAAACAGGTAATATGAAAAAAAAATAGCAACGCCTAAGTTCTTTGCGTAACCTAAACTAGTTCTTTTAGACTGTTCAAACAAAACACAATTAAATATTACGTGACAGTTTGTCACGTTTATGTCCTTCCTAGGTCCTATTAAAGAGTACTGTAATCGAATCCAAATTAACCTACCAGCTACTAAATACAATACATGTTCTGCCGGTCTATAAGCCTACATTAATATGTAGTTTCAATACTGAAGGGAACTTGCCTCTTGTCCTTCCAAGTTACACGCGTGACTATTAAATCGCATAAGTTTGACAGTTTTATCATTGGATCCAGTAGCAAGGAGGTCGCCGGCAGGACTCCACGCCAAGCAGTAGATGCTGCCCTTGTGATGCTTCGTCCTTTTAAGAAGAACTGTAGGTGCTGTTGGTGCGCTGTTATCTCTGCAAAAGAACAACATATTTTACCTTTTATATACAATTAAGTATGAAGATGAAGAATTTATGATGAGATAGTAAAAAATTTATAGAAAATTATTAGTTCACGCTCCACTTTGTATGTGAGCTAAGACATTTTTAGCCAGCAGAAACTTGAGTTTCGTTTTCTATTATCACATTTTAGAGATTTTTTAAATACTCTCGTGATTCGACTACTGTTTAAACATTAGTAATAGTCTAATAAATCAAAACACACTTTTGACCAAAATTCAATCACTCAATCATTTTATATTTTTAACGGAAAAATATATTAGACGATATAAAATATCGTATTAAAAATAATTTATAATAGGAAAATAGATGAATGAACAATGTTATCACTGTAATCATAGGCAGGTGACGTAGAAATATATAAGATTAGACGATTAGTAAATTCTTTACAAGGCGACAACGTGTACCAATTCCCATAAATTGTTTTATGATAGATCATCATATCGATAAGGATACGTGTATCGATATGAAATTATTATATTTTTAGACGCAACACTTAAAACATTAAGTACGTATTATTAACTAAAATAATTATAAAGTCAATATGAGAAATGAAATTAAATTTAATCAATTGGACTTTTACTATAGAATATCTGATAGTTTCAATATATCATAAACGAAACGGCATATCATCTCACAGCAACTTTATATATATAGTTATAAGATTTGTATAAAAGTGGCAGGTAGAGAAAGCTAGAACGCATTATTAAGTTTATACTCATTGTGGACAATGTGAATAACAGACTAGTTGTTGGTACGAATGAAATATTTTTTGTGTGTACCTAATTTATTTTAAAAGATTAAAAATTTATATTTAAATTAAAGGAGAAAAATTATGGGCCCAAATGTAAAGAGTTGAGATATGTTCTAAAGAAATAGTAATCTTTTTAAATTTTTGAATACCAAAAGTCAGCTCAATTTTCAATCTGGAAGCGGATAAAAATAATAAACATAGTTTTAGGTCCTTAATCGATAAAAATATTCCAATGCATTAAACATGCAAAATAAAAAATTTCGTTCATTTCAGTTAAATCTATGTTATTTAACGCTCGTATTTGTGCACATAATCACAGTAGAAATAAAGAAAATGTCAATTAATTACCGAAAAAAAAACAGAAATGACAGATTTTAAATTACAGATTTGACAGCGGATTGACATTGACACCATGTCTAATGATTTTTGTATTTTTTGCTTCGCTCGTTTCGTTCGTTTCGATGCGTTTGGAGTGCTTTCAAGTTTGTTTCCTACTTTGTACGACCCTTGCTTCCCCCGTGAACATCGATTTCCATCCAACCATTATTTTGGATCTAACGACCTCCAGCTATGGATACGGATCGCTGTGGAAATAGTACGATAGCCTCACTTTTACCAAATGTCTAATAACTCGGCTCTCAGATTACCAAAACTGACAGAATTTTCGAGAAGGGAATTATGTACCTGAATCTATTAAATCATACCATTTTCATCTCTTTATGTTCTGGGCCCAAAGATGTATGCAATCGTTTTAGTCTCCATTCATACTAAATTTTAAAGATATCATATCATTGTTTACATGATTTTATTACTTTTAAAATAGTAAAACTTAGGTGCGTACTAAATATTGTCAGGTTAGGTACATAAACCAAAAAGTTAGCATATTGACGCACTGAATAAATAATGAAATAGGCACCATATTTACTAAATAAATAAAAATATCCTTTACTTCTGATGCCATACCGTTACAAAAACTTATAGCAAAAATAACTAGATTGTTTTAACTAAAATCACCATCAGTTGTCATTACCAAAAATTCAATTATTTTATATTATTTTTCAATTTTAAATTTTGAATACCATATTTATAAACTTAACTAAATGAATATGCAAATTATTTTCTCGCCTATTTTTAGTTAGATATGACCACTGTCCTGTCATTGTAGGCGTTGAGTAAGCAAAGTCACTCGATCCTATTTTGTATAACAAACGATTCGTGCATAAATAAATCTATAGGTCGTTGACATGCACATTAACATCAATGTAAACATATGAAATATTAATTAATAGTAATACGAGTGTACGTTATATGGAAATTAAAAGCTCCAAACGGAGTATTTAATTTTAATTATTTTTTTTTATTTCTAATTATATTTTTTTTTCATCATCAAGTGTATCCTGAATATAGCAAGGTAGGCAGAGGGAGCCTAGTGTTAAGACTCTCCTCTCCACATTTTCCGCCGAATTCTGGAAGGATTGCGTGTTAAATGGCGGAAACGGCACGACAACGCCGCGACACCAGAGCGAATTGAAATATTACAAAGTTCATTTCTTTGAGCGGAAATTGAAACCACAACCTGTACGCCATGACTGGTCTAAATATATAAAACTAATGTAATGGTCTAAATATATAATGAATATATGTGATTATCTTATTTTTTATTTATATACGAATATAAATATTTATTTAAATTTATATTTCCATTTTTTTTTTGCCATAGTGTCGGGGCAAAAAGCGGCGTTGCGTTCCGCTACTCTACTCGCAATACCTTCGGAATTCTATGAAAAGTAGAGAACGGAGTGTCTTAAGACTAGGTTTTCTCTGTCTACCCTGCTGTGCGCGGGATACAGCGTGAAGCTGACCAAGAGAAAAAAGAAAAATGCTATTCAGTATAATACGTTTTAGATTATTAAGTCATGAGTAGTGAGTGCCAGTGCTAAACTGGTGCGGAAAGCAGTATAACGGTGAAATATAACATCAAGATGCATTTGCACCCACCTACATTAAATAACGCATAAACATATTTTTGCTTTTAGTGCAAAAATCGCAATTCTTTTCTTTATCCTAAAAAAATACATTCTACTATTTTAAATATATAAGCTATTTTTAACATAGATTTACGATGTTGTTGAAACAAATACATATATCAAACTGCCACAGTTTGTATTTATATTTTAGATACTCATAAAATATTATTTTTTATAGCATCATCAAAAAATAATAATAATATGTAATATACATACATATGTATAAGTAATCAAAAATTATTTTGTAAGAAACAACTAAATACAGAGTGAATGATGAAATTACCAGTTACTTTTAAAAGACAACCTACAATGTATAATTGATGAGCTAAGATGTGACCTTTTTGGACCTGGTATTAAAATATCACAACGTCGTTACGTTGCGATATTGTTGCATAAATATCTTGAATATAAATCACGATGTACGTGTAAGTCTGTAGAAATTGTTGCTACTTTTATAGCTGATATTTTTTTGAAACGACAAATAATTTATGGTTTATGGGCATCAGTCACGACACAACCAAGTACAAAATAATATAAATAAAATAAATCATGTTCACGCTGTATAACGCAATCAGCAGGATAAGCAGAGGGAAACTAGTATTTACACATTCCGTTCCCCATTTTCCGCTGCATTCTGGAGACATTGACACCGCGCTTTGCCTCCACAATAATTTTTCAAAATATAAATTTAATAAACACTTCATATCCTCGAGTGGGAATCGAATTCACAAACAGTCGCATTAACAGTCATACACTTGTGCCTGAAACTGGCGTAAAGAAATATATTTAACTGAATACCAAAAAAAAACAAGGTTGACTCTATTACCGTTACATCACTATTATGGTAGACTGATAGGTAGCTAGTAATCATTAATTATATCAGTAATGTATGTATGGAGAAAGGCTACTTTTATGTTCCATGGCCGTGTTTATCAAGGCGACACAAAACTTGCGGAACTCAGTTGCGTCAAATGACGAAATGAAAACCAGTTACAAACAAAGAACTTACATAGATTAATATATCGTAACAAGCTATATTTAATACTACAGTTGAATATTTATAAGCACTATGAATGGTAGTACATTATAGTTGACTCTTTTAAATACACTGTTTTAATGCTATCGTGCGTCAGTGAAAATTATTATATTAACATATAAAATGTTAGTACATTAATAATAAATTATTTTGGTATATATATTATTTTTCTGTTTTTAAACGTTAAATTCATGTTAAATTTAAAATGGTCCTACAATTTTTTAAAGTTTTAAGTAATAACTGTATAAAAAGTCTACTAGCGCAAAATTTTCTATAAATAACTTAAGTCGCCGCTGTAAGTTAACATCTGCCGCAAGTACGCCAATATCTTGTTCGGTATAATATGCTATTTCAATTTTAAGCAGTCTCTTTAAAAAATGAGTTACTTTATTAAATTTTTGGAGCTACGAACCTATATAAGATTAAGAGGCTTTTAAACGCGGGCCAATTTTAATATCAATACAAATATTGTGGCAATTTGTTTAGAAAAGACAGCATTATATTTTTTGTTACCCTAGGGAAACTAGTGTTAAGAGACTCAGTTACAGAATTTTCACTGAATTTTATAGGCATTGTGTGTTGAGTGGAACTCAACGCCACTTAACCAAAGCGGAGAAATAAAAACATAAATTTAAATAAATATTTAATTTCCTCGAATGGGCATCAAACCCACGACCAGTCGCGTTAACAGTCACACACTTAGCGCCTACGCCACGGCTGGCCTCAATTATATTTATCAAAAGTGATTCTAATATGCCTATACTGGACTTACTTAACATCATCAATCTTTGGGTATGTGCATATCCTTAAAGTCTTCGTATTAGATCCAACAGCGTATAACTTCCCGTTGGGATGAAACTCCGCGCATCTGACGGCCTGTAAGTCTTCTAACACTGTGACTGGCTTAAACGTTGGCCTGGATCCGTTCACTTCCGGTACAGCTGGAGTAGATAGGGGTGCGTTTTGACCCCCATTTCGGTTTGGTGTCTGTAATTAAAAGTATTATTAGTATTTCTAATATTTCGGATAGGATAAAATTGTGTATTTTTGATTCAAAATAGTTGATTTTGGAGATATTTAAGCTGTGGTATAGAAAAATCGACAAAATGAAAGAAGTAAACTTCAATCTCTTGTGAGTTTAGGCTTATGGTACTATTTATTTTTATTAGTAGGTAATAAGAACTTTATCTATACCTAGAAAAAAATACGCCTTCGTATAAAATATATATTTTCTAAAAATTTATTCTTATACTTTAGTTCGCATATTGATTGCAGAACAAATCTATTTGACTTCGAAAATTATGAATCTCAATCTGACGGTGCTCTTAATCGATGCATTTGAGGTCATATTACAGAAGAGTCTTAAAATGAAATAAACAAGCGACCACTTCGAAGGAGAGTGGTTACTATAAAGTAATTTATAACAAATATTATATAACAAATATTATAATATTATACAATTCTTATATAAACGTTAATCAAGAGAGATATTTTTTATTATTTACTATTATTTGTCATGATTTATAATAGATATTTCGATGTTAAACAACTTAGAGGTCAGTCGTGGGGAACCGCACATGCAGAAAATGTGACTGTAAACGCGCATGGTTGTGAGTTCGATTCCCACTCGAGGAAATGAAATATTTACTTAAATGTATATTTCCATTTCTCTGATGTCGAGGCAAAGCGCGGCGTTGAGTTCCGCCACTCAACACACAATGCAACATGGAAAGTGGGGAACGGAATGTCTTCCCTCTGCCTACCCTGCTGTGTGCGGGATACAGCGCTAAGCTGATTTAAATAAACAACTTAGAATCCGTTGGATTTTAAGAATATTATTATAAAAATAATATCAAGAATAGAATGAGTATGCTTTTCTTTTTTCACGGTTATTTAAGTTGCAATCTCCAACATATCTAACACACACGATAATCTTATTGCGTGACGATATTTCTCTTTTTCCCTCATTATTATGCTCTCTGTATTTATTTGCAGTGATACAATCTACACGAATGTAACGATCCACGTGAATAATAATATGTTAGCTCGGCATCTGTGGACCCAGAGGCGTACTCCGACATATTCTGTAACTTAATACATTTCTTTACCTATAGCTAGCTGTTGGGAGCTAATTACAATTGGAATTGCTTTGAAAACGTAAGCTAATATCTATACTTGACGCGTTTTTACTAATTTTATATGTTTTATAATTGAATTTGACTTTGTATTTCTTGTCGTTGAATATTTTTCATTGTGTTAGTTACCGTAGCGTTTGGCGTTCCGTTCTCTCTGACTACCTCGCTAGGGATAAAGCGTGAAGTTAGTAGTAGAAGTAGTAGTAGTAGTAGTGTTAGTTAGAAAATAATTTAGATAATTTTGGTTTCTATTGATATTTACATATATTTAGATATATTCAGCATATGATCGTTTAAATATAGTTGTGCATGCATTGGTCACGGGGAGTAGTTATACACATAAATTATATAAAAATGTGAATGCTAAGCGAACCGTTAAATATATGAACCGCAAACCAAGCGACCTGAATCCTCTACACACCCACAATGATGTTTAATCGTAAGGTGAAATGTAAATATATTGCAAGTATAAATTGGCAGGCTAGATACACGCTGTATCCCGCACATAAACTAGGTAGACAAAGGGAACCTAGTGTTATGACACTCCATTTCTCACTTTCCGCCGAAATCTGGAGGCTTTGCGGGTTGAGTGGCGGAACTCAATACCGCGCTTGGATTATAAAAGATCAATACATATGTATTGTAGAAACAATACATTTAAGTACGTAAAATGAGATGACTAAAATATACTCTTCTCTTGTAGATCAATAAAGTGAAATAATTAACTTTTAATTGGCAAATCTAATATTTTATTTATTGCTTTAATAAAAATGGTTATTGTTTTATGTATTAATAAGTTTAATATCATAAAAGTAGGTACTTCAAGTAGTACAAAGCCTAATGTAGGTACATATGTGAAGATAGTTGTTTAGCTTCAATAAGTAAAAACGTGAGAATATATTCCAATTACACTACTCATTACGACTATATTTATCTATGAAGAAGATGCAATCACGTCTGTAATTACTAGTAACTAGTCGAGTAAAATCTTACGTTTGAAGTATGTATGACGATAGAGCGCTATAACTTTAATAGAGACAATTCGCTATACGTAGAGCAAAATTGAAATATGTTTAGATAAGTATAACACAGAGGACTGAATTTATAATTTTCTAAACTAACGAATTTGAAAAAGAATTTGCTGTTCCATCCATATATTAAATGAAATACTTTAGTAACAAATAATATACTTAAAAATATCAATAGTTTACAAAAACTGAAAAGACTCTTAGAGTACCACTCTTTGATACCAGATCAAGGAATAGGAACCCTAGCTCTATTACTATAGGTTTTACTAATATACGCATCGTTTCGTCTCCCAATTTCGCGCTGAAATATGAAAGTTGGCAATTATATGTAGATTATATGACAATATAATTTGTATCAACATACAAATTATATTGTCATATAATCTACATATAATTGCCAACTTTCATATTGAAAATTAAAAGTGGGTACAATAAAGTTTCTTATATTTAAAGCAAAGTAAGTAACGATAGCTTGACTTATTCAAAGTGCTAAAAACTACAAAGTCTATTGGAATTGAATTCTTTTTTCTAAGACAATCATAAAAAAATATTATTTTAAAATACACTTTACAAAAATCTTAGTTATAATTTCTGTCAAATAATATGATATTAATATTAGAGCTCTTCGTATTGTTTATAAACACAGAAAGAAAATGAAATTTAAAACGTTATATACCTATCTTTGTAAACAAGGCTGTATCGACTAGGGGATATTGAATATTAAGTTAACTTTCATACATTTTTAGACAATATTTATAGCCTTTAAAAGCGCGTCGTTGAGTTCTGCCACTCAACCCGCAATGCCTCCAAAATTCGGCAGAAAGTGGGGAACGGGGTGTCTTAACACTAAGTTCCCTCTGCCTACCCTGCTGTGTGCGGGATATAGCGTGAAGCTAATTAATTAATTAATTTATAGCCTAAATAGCGGAAAGTAAACTTAATATTTAATATCCCGTAGTCAAATACTGAACGGTCAAAGGAATTATATTGAAAATTCTCTTAAAATGGCACGACTTGGTATATTTTGTTGGCACTTAAGTGATGTTAAAAAGTAAATATGTTTGTTAAGTCTGTAACTAATAAGAGTATTAATTTTACTTTTTACTTTTTATATGGGACTCTTAACAGTAAACGCGATATAATTATGGGTTCGATTCCCACTCGATGAATTTATATATTCAGTATTTTAATTTCTTAGCTCTGGTGACGAGGCAAAGCGCGACGCGGAGTTCCGTCATGCATTGCCTGCAGAATGCAGGATACAGGATGAAACTGAAAAAACTCTTAACTTCACAAACAGAATTTAAAAGATGCTAATTTTATTTACAAGTCACTACTATATTTGAAGGTTAGGTTCAAATTTTTTATTTATTAAAATGTAAAAGCATATTTAATTCAATATAATAATATTATATTTTAACTCTAACGTTCCGATGTTGGTAAAATATATTATAAATTCCAGTTCAGGCCACGTTCAATATAAAAGATTTATGAATTTTTCCTTGAAACAAGTATACTTGCTTACTTAGTAGAATACTGCATTTTTGTCTTCTACATGAAGTTTCCGACGTCATTCAATCTATTTTTTATGGGAGAGAATCTACTTGTCAGACATTCTGATATTATTATAATTTACTATTATGATTTAACATTTACTTATTTTATTTCTTTTCTAGCGTCGTCGTTTATCATTCCCCCGAGTGGATCGAACTCACACTCACTATCAATCCAATTACAGTTGGACCATCCGCCTCCCATTATTCTACGATAACCTTTTAACGAATAACTGTACAATATTTTCAAAGGGGGAATAAACTGCAAATTTAAAATATTCTAGGTAGGAACCAAACTCACGATAACCTTAAACGATATGTAGTCATTGTAATCCAATATTGAAAGTGGTCAAGATCTTAGTACCGGTTTAAATATGTACTAAATACACCTGCAGTCAAGTTGTCTTGCCCTAGGTCAGTAGCATAGGAATGTTTCTCGTTTGTCTTTCAAGCTACACCCAAATAACTGAGTTAATGTTATTGCTGTAGGTATTCTATTAAAGCTGTTTAAACCTTAAAGTATTTCGTAAATTTTGTTAACGTTTTCCATTTTCCACCGAATTCTGGCGCCATTGCGTGTTGAGTGGCGAAACTCAACGCCGCGCTTTCCTCCTACACCAGAGCGAAGAAATAAAAAATAACAAATATATAGACTAATTTAAAAAAAAACTTTAATAACATATATATAAAAACACAGTCTACCAGTTATATTTATCGCATTAAACGCCAATAAAACAAATCGAACAATTAAACCAGCGTGACACGGAAGCGTGTTAACAACAAATAATTGACTAATTTCCCTTTAGTCATGATGCGCCCGTCACGCTCTGAGGATTCGAATTAGAAAGTGCACACATTGTTCGCCTCGTACAGTGACAACAGTGCTTTGTAATGCATACGAGTATACTCTGTATGTTTTAGTGCTAACTATTTAACAAAATTACCTTTTTGTATCACATTTTCAGTATTTTCTAGAATAATGGTAACATGTGAAAATTACCTTAAAGAAATATTATTGTACACTAAATAACTATCTATAATATAAATCTACGTAGAATTTTATTTATCGTGAGCTATATATATGTGTTTTAATGGAAAAAGTAAGTCAAAATAGGTTTAAAACAGAAGTAACGTTTTTTGTATATAGTTCGTTATAAATATAATAAAATAATTACTCATCAAAAAGTGACTTATAGGCATGGTTAAGTATGTTAAAAGTGAGTTTAGTTATTTCGTACACTAGCAATCTGCCCGTAACAACCGAGGTGGGTAGGTTCGATTCCCACTCCAAGAATTAACTATTTTAATTTGCTCGCTTTGATAACAAGACAAAGCACGGCCTTAATATCCGCCACTCATCATATTTCAAAAATTCGCGACGAATTGTATTAATACTAACCTGTGCCTTCTATTTTCTTATTAAATAAATATACTCCAATATAAAGATATATCTATTTACTGTTGTCATATTATGTGCAAATCGTGTAAATCGTGGGTGAATTGTATAAAATTCTAATAACACTTTTAGTTAGTAACGGACAAAAGCAGTAGCTTTTAAAAATATTAAAATAATTATTTACAAACGTCAAAAACAGGTTAAAAGTGGAAAAAACCGTTTCCTCACACGATATTATGTAGTTGGAACTTTGTATAGAAAGCCTCACACCTGACACTGATTTCGAATATGTTACGCAAAAGCGCTTTCTTTTTACCTATTGATTAATATATTTTTTTCTTATAATCGTAATCATATTACATAAAAATTATAATAATTTTATTTGATAAATATTCGGAATGCAAATGTATTTGATAAATATGTATATATTCCGAATTAAATTATCGGAGAGTAAGAAACCTTGGAACGGATGAAAAGGAGAGAAAGGAGCAATGTATCACTCCGTTTTCTCTGTTTACATGATAAAAACTTAATAAAAGTATAGCGTATATTTAAATTATATTCATATGTTTTATAATCCCACAAATATATCTACTATATAAACATATTTTTTCATTTAAATATGTATAAAAGATTTATATATATTTGAATAAATATGTTTACATAATCGATAGATCGAATCGATCGATCTAAGTTCTAAGATTTCTTTCTAAGTTTGTATAAGTGATATTATGTAAATAAGATTTCCAAGAAAATATTTCAATATGGTACATGTATAATAAAAAATATATGAACTTTAAAAATAGTTTAAGACAGGAATAATTTATACTACCTATTACACGTTATAATCGCATCGCTATACAACTCATTAAAATGCATTATAAGCATTGAGCAAAGTAAAAGTTATTACTCATTATAAATACAATTGTACGAAACGCGAATATGGACAATTATTTGGGGTTACATCACTATTACACGAAAAAAAACCAGTACAACTGGACCGAGTACACAATAGAATTCACACTCGCATTGCAATACATTAGGTAACTGTATTAAAAAAAACTAGCTTAGGTGTTAAGTAATAGTGAGTTTCGGACGTGACCAGTGTTTGTTTGTGGAACAAATTCGAAACAAGTATTGAACATCCGTTACACGGCAGGCGCACGCGCAGGAAGGTCACGCCTCACCGATGCCGAACGGAGCTTGACAGCTATCGTTTCCTACTTGCCCCCCTGACACCTGATAATAACCACTTTAAACATATAATTCGCATAAGCATCGCACAAAATACTCTTCGCGTCGGCAGAATCTGATGACCATGTAGATAAAGGTGGCTTAGAAAGTACGCATAAATACATACATCAAGTAGCGCAGGTACATAAAATACGGACAAATTTACACGGAACTACGGACAATCTTGTTGGGCTATAAGAGTTTAAATAAATCACCTCACATTGAGTCCACCGTCTCTGTAGAAAGTTGTTCAATTACCTGAAAGGCACTGATGCGTTTGGGTGGAGGCACTTGTGGTGATCTATCAATCAGATTTTCCATGGAATGCCGCGTGAGGAAGTTCTGTTTCTCAAACGCTGTGTTTGCTTTGTACGCAGCTCTGTTAAACTTAGTGGCGGGCGCTACTATTCTGTTTCCATTTTCGTCATCGTCCTCCCATTCGGTGACTACTTCGGTGCGGACGTCCTCGAGCGATCGGGATCGGCTGCAGGGACAAGCGGGCGAAGCGTTTGGGTTACGAATCTGCCTCGGCCTCTCTCTGTTTAGGTACAGGTCGGCGTGATTACTCGGAGTCGGCGCACCCGCAGATCTATAGCTGGGTGATAGGAAATAGTAATCCCTCGATTTATTGCTATACGCACTTAGTCCCGAGAAATCCGAATAGGTGGAACCTTTGGATGAAGAAGTTTTAAAGTTTCTCGCGTCTATCGGATCTGGCGGACGAAAGTAAAAGTTAGGTTGCGGGCGGGAAAGCGGGGGCCACGGTCTGAACGGCGCTTCAACATAATGTGCCGGTTTCGACTTCATATCGGAAGAGATCCGCGCGAGTGCGGATGTCGCCGAGGGTTCAGAGCTACTGGTGGCGAGCAGAGCGCGCAGCGTGCACGGGCCCACCACCTGTGCGCGCCACGGATTAGACAGAGATGGGAACATGGAGAAAGGCGCACGCGCACGTTCCGCTCGATCCGTTTGGAGCTAACAAGTGAAAGGGGTAGCCCGCGCGGTCAGAACGCTTGCAAAGCGCTCTGATATCTCTTTGTTAATGTCGTTAAACTTCTATATTTATTACCTATACAAATTGTCGAATACACTATTTAATTAAGTAAGAATATTTATAAATGAAGAATGTAGACTATTACACACTTTCTAATAAGCGACTTCGTATTACCATTATGGTAATCTAACTTTGTCCATAACAAATTTACAGAAATCTATTATTTTTTTTTGTCTACGGGTTGTAGGAAGTGTTTATAAGATTAACATTAACAAATCACAAAATAATTGGAATTGCACAAACATGAAAATATCAATGAACACATAGATATAATAACATGAGTTTTCGTAACAATTATTACTTAAAACTAAGTTGCGTGGAGGTAATTGATTATATCTGCACGAATTGTTACAAATTGTAAGTTTTCGAAAGATCATGCTTGACGAACTTTCACCTGAAAAGCAAAAGGTGTCAAACAAATTATTAAGTAACCAAAACTACGTTCAGAACAAAACTACCTTCGGACTCTCTATTATCATGGTAAATAGTAGTAGACTTTAAGGTAGAATATAATTGAGATAAATAATAACCACTAGTATTTTTCATAATAACAACAGTCTACATGATTGTAGGACAAAAATAAAAACACAATAAATTAAAACTGAGACAGCTACTATAAATCACAAAAACGTTGCGCAGGCGCCCACTCGTCTTAAGATAATGCTGGAAAACTCAAACACTTAATTAACCGCCATATACGTAATGGAACCCAAGGCTGATCCATATATAGAGCATCATATTAAAAACAAGTTTATGACATAAACTCATCACAAACATATCATCCTACGCGGGAAAAATGAATCAGTAATTAGTAGCATGTACTGCGCTAGGTACAAACTGACTGTAAATATCTGGGTTATTATAAAGTAAACATACACCAGATTGTATGATATATATATATACATTGTATTACTTTGACGTATCCACCTTGAGAGGTTAATAAAGCAAGATAGCAATGATAATGTAAGTACGACGTAGAATTATTTCCCCTCCGACCTGACACAATTCCCCAAGGAGTTGGAATCTACCGTCTTCTCACTAACTATTATAATATTCGTACAAAAAAAAACTGAACATATAGCCATAGTATAGAAGCACTTTGTTTATCGCGATGTCTCTCAACACCACACTCGTCGATAGCTAACATATTATACTCAAATATTTTCATAATAGCAATTAACTAGTACAAGGTGTCGAACAACGACAACTTCGCTACAAGGTATTAGTTTCACCGAACAATTACAGTCACATTATTACTTAAGATACCTTGGATCACTCCCATAGTACCTACTTGAAATTTCTCAAATTCCAAAATGGTACTAAAGTTCACATATTGCAATACAATGTTCTAGTCTGCAGTTCTTGAAACTTGTAATTTTGGTGTTTCCAAACTGTTTATTATACTGTCGTGGTGTCAACTTTTACAATTGCAATAAATACTACTTTGGTGAAGGTTATTTGACTAAAAAGTAGGAACGACCTTATTTACATACAGTTATTATATATATTTAGTATATCCTATATTATAACGCAAAGACGATTTTCTAACATGACACAACACACAGTGCAACATTCGCAGTGTGTGTATGACATTCACGGTTAAACGATAATTTATTAAAAAAAAAGATTATAATTTAACTTAATGAGCATAAACCCTAATAAACCATAATATTAAATTATAATAAAAATGTTTACATAGATGTATGTTGTGGGTGTAAATTATATATGTTCACAAAGTAGAAATCAGCTTCACGCTGTATCCCGCACACAGCAAGGTAGGCAGAGGGAACCTAGTGTTAAGACACTCATTCCCCACTTTCTGCCGAATTGTGGAGGCATTGCGTGTTGAGTGGCAGAACTTAACGCCGCGCTTAGCCTCGACACCAGAGCGAAGAAATGAAAATATAAATTTAAGTAAATATTTCATCTCCTCGAGTGGGGATCGAACCCACAACCAGTCGGTTTTACAGTCACACTCCGTGCCACTGCGCCACAACTGGCCTCAAAGTAGAAATTAAAACATAAAGTAAATATATGAAGATACCAGGCGCGAACAACAAAGCCAACAAATTATCACATGGCATGTAAAATGTATTGTTTTATGTATATTATATTGTCGTTGGTTCTTTTTATTATTTACATGACTAGGATAGGACATGTATGTATGTAGGAAAATTTTACAATACTAGAGATATTTTTATTATTTCATAAGTTTGCGGGTGGGTGTATGTTTTGTGTGAAATTCAGTACAAATATAAGTTTGTAATGAGTTTTCTATGAAATTCTGATATTTTTTTCAAAACTTCCACGGTTCACGGATAATAATATATTCCCTATAAGTTTTGATTAACTGCAAATTTCATACAAACTGTAGCAAAAACTATGCTTAGACGCGTATCTTTTGATTGTGTTAAATTAAACGCTTGATGTTTGAACGTCGACTATATACACGGACAGACGGACAGGAAAGTGATCCTATAAAAAAACCGTTTTTCATTTTGAGTGTCAGAACACTACTGGCCACTCAAACTCTATAATTAGTTCATATTATGTATTTTAAAATATTTCTTATAAAATTAATTGATTGTACAATGTAAAATTAGCAGTTACGCAGTAAACAGCCACAACAGTTGGAAACATACAACATATGTATGACTTCATACAAATGAGTCACACGACGAAAAACCCCATGCATAGAATTCAGTAAAAATATTGACAAGAGTACGCCGAATACAGCTGATGAATACCATTTTTGTGAAGAAAAATGTTAATGAACCGTATATCATTCATTTTTGTTACAAATATGTTATATATTTTTTGTATTTCGTTGTTACCCGTCCTTCGGATTCTTATAGAATTTCTGTTTTTAATGCTGATTTTAAAAAAAGTATAACCTATACATTTGAATTTAAGTATCAACAAACTCGAAATATATACAGGTCATTGGCACATCAATGAAAAGATCGAAACCATATTACAGCGAAGAGAATATTTATAATATGATCGTAATGTATTTTGATCGAGATGGAAGAATAAATCGAAATTAAGGAGTTGAAAATAGAAATCATTTATCATAACAAAATATTACGCTTTAATAACTTAAATCAACTTAAACATTAGAGATTACGAACGCCATTTTAATAACCTAGCAGCCTAAAATAGTCAATTTTGATTTAAAAATACCTGTAACGACAGCGTGAGTCGAAAGTAAAAATGTTTCATATGTCATTTGTTCTCCACTTAGTTGGAACATGCTTGCGGCTTTCTCCGGGACATTTCATTGACGTCCCGTTGTGAACTGTTTAAGGTAATTGACAAGTACTGTTCGAAAACAACAGACCATCAATCCATTTTATACGTGTTGGACATATAAACGTTATCTAAAGATCTTATTCGATCAGGAAACTATTATCAACATTGAAGGAACTGAACGTTCTGTAAAAAAAATATTAATATTTCGTCACAAATAATAAATTTCATACAAATACGTATCGTATATTTGGTCTCTTGCATTTTGTAGGTTACTTTCAAGTACCAGACTGTAATGTCCAGGTCAATTGCTTTGTTTCTACGCTCTATTACATTCTATTGGTTAAAGTGGAGTCAACATCAGGTCAAACTTAAGAATTACAACAAAATTCAAGATTCAACTTTATTAACATCTCTTACATAATTTGTGACTGATGAATTTAGATTGGTTTATCGCACGATTCTTAAATCACAATGTTTCTAATATAGTGCGTTAAATTTTTACTCCTATACTTCAATATTGAGCAATCGATCTTTTCAAGCTGTAACAAGTTTATATAAAGACTTTCTACAAATTCTTAAAATAAAGCTTCCAAAATAGATTTAAAATATTTCAAATAGAGAAATATTATAAATTATTCAAAACTTTGGCGTACAGTTTCTAATTGGCGTGTATAATAAGGTTTCCCTTATTAAATTATCATATTAAATTACATGCAAACAAAGCAAACCGTTTGCAATAACAGCAATTAACTTATATAGTATTTATATATTTTGTAGTACATATATACTGTAAACAGCAATTTATTCAATGATTACTATAAAACTATAATAGTAATAACTTAATTACCTCAACCGACGTATTTGATAATTTTATCAATACAGACATTCAACGCTCAGATATTGTAATTTAAATAAATATACTGATTACGTAACCTATAATATTTTATGTTTTACATTACGAGAACGATAAAGTAAAAAATAATAATATAAAAAAGATATATATATATATATATCCCAAATCATAATAAAATTCTGCATTAGATTCACCCATTTCAATAACAAAATACTTTAACGGATACGGCTTCAGCTGTATACATATGCATAAAAATGCATGCGTAATGTCCTCAGATTTCTCTTTATTTCCTCACCCTGTTGTGGGTGTGCATACCTATAGGGGCTGACGGCAATATGTGGCAATACTTTTTTTTATGAATCCGCCGTACGTTAAAAACCGATAACAGCCTATAGACCTCGGCGCCTAAAAGGTCCTCTCTGTAGCTTTGACGTTCGAAACAATAAAGACAATCCAATGATACGGCAAGGGATGTAATTTAAGGACTTTTACGTTTTTACACATATATATATATAAACAGGCGTAAGTTTGGTTGTTAATAATAGAATTATTATTACAACGATTAACATATTGTTGTTATACGAAAACAGGTTTATCGGTCAAGGTTTTAGTTAAGAGCTATTAATGTCTTTACATTAAAAGTGAAATATAAATGACTAATTAACCTTACTTAATACAACATGACAGGGCTACAAGGCAATGACGCACAAGTGAAGAAGCAGTACTTTACCTAAAAGAGTTGAAGATGCGTCGGAATATATTAGACCGAACGAGAACTTTATATTAATCTTTGCAAATGTTCTGTTTAATTTAAAATTGTAATACGTACGTTTTTATTAGCCTAGAAATTTTGTGCGTTTATATTTGGAAAATATTTATATATATATATATATATATATATATATATATATATATATATATATATATATATATATATATATATATATATGCATTTGTGCGTACCTAACGATATTTTTAAATTTTACGAATTTCTTAGGCTAAATCTTGTTTCTTATTCGGTATATTTGTAAAAATAACGTATCAATTATAATATTAAATTACAAATAAATTTTTGTCACCAACGCTATGTCGACCTTGTATTTTGTCTTGGTATATTGCTAAAATGTGAAATGTGGTTATATATTTACTTGTTTAATATTAATAATATAACGAAAAGTTTGAAATGAAAAAGGCAACAACGATAAAAAAATGTAATGCTTTAAACAATACTACAAGCAATTCATGTTTAAAATTGGAAACTACTAAATATGGTCTCATACATTTTTCGGCTATCTGACATCGGTGTCTGACAGTGTAGAGATGTAAATATTGACATGATTTAGTGCTAGTCGACGTGTCCATATTTGGCGGTGTCGGACCGCGGTGATACAGCCAAGTATAGTGACATAGCGAAGACATTCCATTTCGATCTTGTACAATAACCGAGAAACAGAATTATTGTACTTTCAATAAGCTTTATGGTGCTTGGTAATTATAAACCAAAATAATAGTTTTGTTTTTTTTATATCAAATTATTTTAAAGGAATTTGACAATTGTCTCAATATTCCAAAAAACAATATTTTATTACCATAATCCTTTTAGTAATAATAATATAATAATAGGACACCATAGTTTCTTACGCATATCGTTTGTATTACACAGCAGTCCGTTGGAGTTTACTAATTACTGAATGCATTCTGCTCTGCTTGTTAAAAGGTAAGAAACAATTACGTATATTGGTATCGCGTGTTGGAGTACAGACAAAGCTGGCTTATATACTCAATATTAATACGTAAGTTCCTATCGTAACGCTAGTTAACTATGTAACGGTGTAAAAAAAACCGATCATTACAACGGTACTAGTGCTAATTGCTGAAAACAATTATCCATAAGCAGACGCACTAATCACGTTGCTTAATTATATCGTGTCGTGTATACTAGGAGGTATAATAATACAAATTTATTCGTCAATTAAAAATATTAATAAGTTTTTTTTTCACCTTCACGCTGTATCCCGCACGAGGCAAAGTTTATGCCGTTTATTCTGGAGACATTTGCTTTGCCACGACACCACAACGAACAAATGACCATATTTAATATTTATTTTCTCGAGTGGGAATCAAACCCACAAGCTGTCGCGTTCATAACAGTCACAAGCCCGTGCCCCTGCGCCAGGAGTAAAGTCAGTCAATAAGTTTCTACAATACATTGCCTTAACTGTTTTTATATTCAAAAGCATACCATTTAAATCAATAAAAAAAGTGTGAAATATGACTGAATAAAATCACGACTCAAAAGTATGACCTCATCACATCACATCACATCACATATAATATTTGTTACTGCATTATACATATACATGTATCAAATATGGTCTGATGTTTGTCACAAAGTCAAAGGAGATCGTCAGAGAGATGCTGTTACGATGACACATAAAACAGTGCGCTACTGTTCAAAACAGTTACCTTATTGTGTCCGCACGACAGCCGGTCGTCATGCGCCAGTGAGGAGTTCGAGTTGTGCCGGTCAAGATCCCACCCGATGTGCCAGTTATCCAGAGAATCCGATGATGATTTTTTAGTATCTATAGAACTTTTTCTTGATAGTGAATTCATCGAACCCACGTAATCTCTTTTCATATCTCTAACGCTCGTGCTGTTCACCGAGTCGCGTCTGGTATAGTTGATAACATTGCTACGGGAGAGGTTGGGGAAGGAGCCCATGGAGTGCCTCTTTGAACCATATCTATGGGTCGGACTCGGCGTGTCTCGTCTCGGTGGAGTCTGACAAGGGCTTTGTCGATCTCTACGAAGGATACTCGGGAACGATGATGGATGTTCCATGTCTCGTGCAGGCGAACACGATAGACCCAGCGAACCCCTACGCCTACTGTCATATGTATAGTTAGAAAATATATTTTTCATAGCGCATTTTTTATTTTTACAGTAGCATACAGACCTGATGATGAGACCGTTTGTAGGTGAAATACACTCCCGATACGGCGTCGATTCCCTACTGTGCAGGTAGAGAGAGGACCTGTACGGCGTGCTGCACCGACCGTGGACGTCGCAATGTGGATCGTGTTCGATCGTCGAGCTGACTAATGGAGAGTGACGGCCCTCTCCCTCTAAGGTCATAGTCCCAAACATAGAATCCAACTGACGCATGGCCAACGCTTTCTTCACAGCCGCCATCGTCACTCGAGTGTATCACAGTTGGTCACAGTAATATTTTAATTCACAAAAGCATCGGTCCCTCGTAAATAGCAATTCTCTTTGGCGCAAATTACTGCGTGACTTAAGTGATATGTATGTCCTCTAAGTATGCCGCGACGCGACTGGACTGTTCGGACGGCATTGTGCGCAAAACGCTCGCCTATGACTCACGACGGCATGCGCTCGCGCAACAAGACCGATTATTATCAACGCGTCCTACAATTACACCGTAGATGTATGTAAATATGGTGACATGGAGGTAGTTACGTCATCCCAAAGTGCTGAGCAAGTACATTCCGTTGGCCGCTCTGGTATATTCGCAGAACCCTTAACATAAGCTCTTTGTTATCAAGTATAAACATGTATCGTTTAACATAAGCTTTTTGTTATCAAGTATAAAATATGTATCATTTAACATAAGCAACTATATCAATTACCATAAACAATTGCATCATCTAGCGGATGTCGAAATGTAATATAATAAGTAAGTTAGTATTAAGAAACAGAGTCTGTAACATGTAGTCTTAGCGACAAGTTGTCTTTAAATATATTATAATTAAATAAAATTGTATCTTTTTAAAAAGCCTACCACGGCGGTTCGAACTTGACTGGCGCAGCCGGTAGGATTCCGCGTCCGAGAAATTAAATAACTTATCTGGTGCGATAAATTCCGCGTCCGGGGAAGAAAATTTATATCGTGCGAACGTTTTCTAACGTTTTTTAACGGAATCCGAACCAAGTAAATAAATAAGTCATATTCGTGTACTCGCGTGAAGACTTGAAGACATACCAGCTTGCGACTACAGCTACAGACCTCACGAGGGAAAATGATTTGGTGAGTAGACCCTAAAAAGCTATTCCCATATATTCTATTTCCTATTCATTTTAGTTATATGTGTCAATTAAATTGTAGATTCCTTTTCAAACCACAAAAGGTTCTAAGAAGTTTCCTTGACAATTAGTTATTAAGTGTCAATTAAAGCGTAGATTTCTTTTAAACCGCAAAAGATTCTAAGAGGTTTTCTTGACGATTAGTTATAAGTATAAAAAAGAATTGAATAAAAAAAAAATATATAAATAAAATAAATAATTTAATAAAATTTAAATAATTAAAAATGGAAAATATAATAAAAATACCCGTAGAAATAAGTAATATCATCCCAAAATTTGATGGAGATGAAAAATTATTGTCACTTTTCATATCAAAGTGCGAATATGTAATACAAATGTGCGTAGTGGAAGGTAATTCAGCACAAGACCTATATGTTTTCCACGTAATAACATCAAAGTTAACAGGTCAAGCAGCTAGATTAATTAGTGAAAGACAAGACTTAGATACATGGAGTAGTTTAAAATCAGCGTTAGAGCAACATTTTGGTGATCCGCGTTCAGAAGAATGTATAGCTATCGAACTAGAAACTTTGAAAATCAATAGTAACGAATCATATTTAGATTTCTGTAATAGAATACAATATATTAAGAGCACGTTAATAGCAAAAGTAAATTTAATAACAAATAATAGTTTAAAGGAAAGTAAAATCATTATTTATAACAATTTAGCAATGAATGTTTTCTTATATAATTTACCGGAAGATTTACTTAGGATAGTACGGTTAAAAGCATGCAGTTCTTTAGAAAATTCTTTGAGTATAGTGTTGGAAGAAGTAAATTTCATGCATCAATATAACTCGAGAAACAAAATGTTAAAACAGCCTCACTCCAATACTATGACATCTTCTAATCCTTACTTACAAAGTACATATATGAAACCCTTCTTTAATACGATTAAACCAAATAACAACAATCCTAATCCTTTACAACAAAAGACACAACCCCAACCCTCACATAAATATCCTCAATTTCAAAGTATTAACCCTCAGCAACCTCCAAAATTTAAATTTGGAATTAACCCTAGTAAGCAAATAAAGCTACCCGTACAAAATCAATTTGGGTATAAACCACAATTCAACCAAAATCAAGTTGGATACAGACCCCAACTCAACCAAAATCAGTTTGGATATAAACCACAATTGAACCAAAATCAAGTTGGATACAGACCCCAACTCAACCAAAATCAGTTTGGATACAAACCCCAGTTCAACCAAAACCAAGGACAACAACCCTTTGGTTATCGTCCTCAGCGACAAATAAATAACAACGATGTGAGCATGAGAACGGCTCCTCAAAATAAACCCCCAGGTTTCCGCCTTAATGAACACATAGTGGAACAAATAGATACTGGAAATGAAAATAATTATTACGACTATACCGACTTTACCGACGAAAACGAGTATAACCAACCAGGAGAAGAAAATGAAAATGATAATATGCCATACCCTGGAAACATCGAGTTTTCCGAAAATTTTGAACAATTTGAAAATTTTCACATGGATACCCTTCACCCTATCCCGAGGTAATTAATTTAAACTGTAACACCCTTAAATTACCATATATTTTTATACCTGAAATTAATGCCAATCTCATGATCGATACTGGAAGCTCAAGATCTTTTATTAGTCCAAATAAAGTTAACGAATATTTTAATGATTTTAGATATCAAGAACCATTCGAGGTTATATCCACACATGCCTCAAGTAGACATAATGAAGTCATTATTATACCATTATTTCCCACTTTCCATACTCCCGAACATCATAAATTTTACATATACGACGTAGACGGACGTTACGACGGATTAATTGGAAGCGACTTATTGAAGCAATTAGACGCTAAAGTAGATATGAAAAACGAAATATTACATACCAACACAACATCTATACCTATCATATACAACCCTACTAATATTATACATTTAAATAAACGTTGTGAACAAAGAGTTAGGTTACCGACAACATTACGAAACGGCAATGCTATTTTAAATTACAAACAATTTCGCGAAGGTGTTAGAATGCCAAGCGCCTTAGTTACTTGTAAAAATGGCTATGCAACCACCGTTATACAAAATACCCTTGATATAGAATTAACTCTAACTATTACTAGTCCTTTTATAGTTACAAAATACGAACCAAGCGAATGTAATGTAAATAAATTAGATACCACCCATAGTCTAGAGATAGACGAAATATTAACCGAAAATTTAAATAAACTCAGATTAGACCACATGAATCCGGAAGAAAAGAAAACTATAAGTGCATTATGTATGGAATATAAAGATATTTTTCACAGTGACCATTTACCCCTAACTTTTACAAACAATGTTAAGCATCACATAAGAACTCATAACGAGGATCCTATATATATTAGACCTTACAGACAACCCCAAATAATTAATGACGAAATTAATAAGCAAGTACAAAAGATGATAGAAAATAATATAGTTGTCCCTTCTCACTCTCCTTGGAGTGCCCCTGTTCATTTAGTCCCAAAGAAACTAGACGCAACTAACGAAAGAAAATTTAGACTTGTAATTGATTACCGTAAATTAAATGAAATAACAGTCGATGACAAATATCCATTACCCAATATAACCGATTTATTTGATAAATTAGGAAGAAGTTGTTATTTTACCACACTAGATTTAGCCAGTGGCTATCATCAAATCGAAGTGAAGGAAGATGACAGACAGAAAACTGCTTTTAGTACAAACGCAGGACATTTTGAATTTACTAGAATGCCCTTCGGACTCAAAACCGCCCCTGCAACATTCCAAAGGACTATGGATAACGTACTTAGAGGATTGCAAGGAATCCACTGCCTAGTTTATCTCGACGACATAATCGTTTACTCAGTTAGCTTACAAGAACACATTTCTAAATTACGAACAGTATTTGACAGACTTAGACAGACCAATTTAAAAATACAGTTAGACAAATCAGAGTTTTTAAGGAAAGAGGTACTTTATTTAGGACATACCATTACTAGTGACGGACTTAAACCAAATAATGATAAAATTAAAACAATTTTAAATTACCCTTTACCTCATACCACAACAGAAATTAAAAGTTTTCTTGGATTAATAGGTTATTACCGACGTTTTATTAAAGACTTTGCAAAGATAACACAACCTATGACCAACCGATTAAAGAAAAAACAGACTACACCTGTAACCGATAAAAAATATATAGAATCTTTTGAGAAATGTAAAGAACTCCTTGTTAACGCACCTATATTGCAATACCCCGACCCTAGTAAACCTTATATTTTAACTACAGATGCTTCAGACTTCGCATTAGGCGCAATTTTATCACAAGGACCCGTAGGAAGCGATAAACCTATCGCTTACGCAAGTCGCACTCTCAATAGTGCAGAAACTAGATATAGTACGACAGAAAAAGAACTTTTGGCAATAGTATGGGCCGTCAAATATTTCCGCCCTTACTTATACGGTAACAAATTCAAAATAATCACTGATCATAAACCCTTAGCGTGGTTAAACTCATTAAAAGATACCAATAGTAGGTTAACCCGCTGGCGGCTACGTTTATCGGAATACAACTTTGAAATAATACATAGAAGTGGCAAAAGTAATTGCAACGTAGATGCCCTGTCTAGAATTCGCATCAACGCCTTGGAAGATAAAGAGAATATGTCCACCCAAGTAAATATAGATAAAGAAGAGAATCAAAATGAAGAAATAAGAAAAATAACAGAGGAATTAAAGAAATTGGCTGAATTAAAAAAGATAGTATTTCCTAGCTCTCCATTGCCCAACATTATAGAGTCAGAAAAAGAAGAAATTATTAATCTATGTGACACAGACTCAGAGGAGACCCTGTCAGTTAAATCGCGACATGGTTCACCTTACTCTATACCATGCCCGTCCAGTTCTACTGTGACAGCATCGGAAACAGAAACCATACATTCCGCCCGCGATACCGAATCGGAAGGTATCCCCATATTACAGGAGGCTATCGATACGAAGCCCAACCAAATTTTAGTTTATACGTGGCTTATAAATAAAATTAGCGTAAAAAACTTATCTAGACCCAAACAACGTATTTTAGAAGTCCATTTACCCACTGATAGACCTGATTTAGTTAGACAATTTTTAAAAGAATACATTAGAAACAAAACCAAATATTTTATTTATTTTGAAGATAAAGCACACCGGAGACAATTTACTGAAATAGTGATTTCATTATTTAAGAAAGAAAATGTTCAATTTAGAGAATGCACAAAACGAGTTATTTTTATTGACGATGAAAATGATCAAAGAGAAATAGTAAAAAAATATCATGAAGGAAAAACCTGCCATAGAGGAATCCGTGAAACATTATGTCATATAAAACGAAGTTATTTTTGGCATAATATGGAGCAAACTATAGCCAGTACGATAAACACTTGTGAAATATGTAAAAAAATGAAATATGATAGAAACCCCCTCAAACCAAAATTACAATTAACCCCTACTCAAAATAAGCCCTTGGAGGAAATTTTCATCGACATATTTTCTATCGAAGGAAATTATTATTTAACCATAATCGATGCATTCAGTAAGTTAGGACAAGCATTCGAAATTCCGAATAGAACCACACCGGAAGTAGTTAGAGCATTGATTAAATATTTTTCATTTTATGGTGTACCTCTTAAAATTAATTCCGACCCAGGTACCGAGTTTAATAACACCTTATTAAAAGAGTTTTTATCTATGTATAAAATTGAGATACATATAAGCACCGCTAATAATCCAAATTCTATGGGATTCATAGAGAGATTCCATTCAACAATCTTAGAAATCTATAGAATAGCCAAGTACGAACAAAAATACACTGATGCCGCCTCCATAATGACTTATGCGGTAATGGCATACAACCATTCGATTCACTCAACCACTGGATTTACCCCATTTGAAGTTTTATTCGGACATACCGAAGCGAGAAATACTTTTGACGTAAATTTCGAAAAAGAATACATGCAGCAAATAATAAAAGAGCATTTAAAGAGAACTAAATTTTTATATAAGCACATAACCAATAAAGCCATTAAAATAAAAAAACAATATATAGAAAAGAAAGGTGGTGAGACAGAATTTAAAATTAAACCAGGCGATAAAATCTTTGCTAAAAATACCAATAAAAGACAAAGCAAAGATAAGCCGCGTTACGTAAAAGCACAAGTAATTAAAGAAATATCCAAAAATACCGTCCCTGTTATAATGCCTAATAATCGTAATACGAAAATTCCAATAAGAAATATTAAACGACCTCCACAGGTATCACCTGCAGATTTTGACCCTGGCCCTGACGATGCGGTCCCAGGCCCTTCAACTTCAGGAGTTAAATGACAACCCTGGAATATTACCATATAGAGTTGGCCAAGCCATCGTGAGTAGTGATAATTGGATAATCGCGAAAACATTAGATTTAAGACCTATATTAGAAGATTTAAAAGATAATTATTACAAATGTACTCAGTTAGATAAGTTAGTTGATAATTTTGATGATGATTTTATAGAATATTTTATAGATGTTAGGATTCAAGCAAATTATTTAAGGAATATAACTTTAATTAAATTAGAACAGATTTCTCCAAGCACTAGAATTAAGCGAGGCTTAATTAACCCCTTAGGTTCAATGATTAAAATAATTACTGGAAATCTAGATAATGATGATGCTATTAGATATGAAACATTAATAAGTAATATTGAAACGGAACAAAATAAACAGAAAAATAAAATGACTCTTATCACTGAAATGATGTTCTCCATATCGAACTCTACATTTCAATTAAATGACAATATAAATGAAATTAATTTAGGAATACAGGAATTAAGGCATAATTTATCAGAAATCATTAGAAAAGATGCCCTTAATCATATTGAAACACAAATCATTAATACTTACAATTTATTAATTCATAATTACCAGACCATATATGTAAAATTAAATGAAATAGAAACTAGCCTTGCATTAAGTAGATTAGGAATATTACATCAATCAATTATAAATTCTAACATTCTTTTAAACACATTGTTAAATATAAGTAAAGTAGAGAAATTAGCGTATAAGCCTACATTAGATAATCTAGTAAAGTTAGAACAGACAATTGCTATAAAAGCATATATTAAAGGAAATTACATAACTTACCTTTTGGAAATACCTATAATTAAAGATGACACATATATCTATTATAAATTGATTCCTTTACCTGTTCTATCCCATGGTTCCACCGTCATCATTGTTCCTAAATATCCTTACCTTATAGCTAAAGGGTTGAAAACTAGGTTATTGGATCATCCCTGCAAAGAAATAGATAAGGCGAGTTTCCTGTGCTACGAGAGAAAAGTTCTTCAATTCATTAACGACCCTTGTGTAACAGAACTTATGACGTATAATGAAAACGCTACGTCGTGTGTTCCTGTTCCTGTAATTACGGAAGACATCCTGCTACAACCTCTGCAAACTAACATCTGGACCTTGTTTATCAGAAAAGAGGAATTGCTCACAAAAACATGTTTCAATGAAGTAAACCGACAAAAGATTAAAGGAACCTATTTACTTACCTTAGACGACCCTTGCGAAGTGAAAATTAAGAATATAATTCTGAAAAAACATGAAACATTCTTAGAAAATGATACACACTCAATGTTACCTGTCATTAATTTACCTTCAATAGATGTTCCTGAAAAATCTATTTTGAAACCAATAAATATAAAAGGCATAGATCTTACAGATTTGAAATTTTTAACGTACAGTTTAAGGAAAAGTGAAATAAGTGAAAATAGTGAAAATCAGAAAATAGTGAAAAATATTAGTGTCTGGACAATTGGACTATATACTATAGTTATAATAATTATATGTATTTTAATTTTCAAAAATCATAAATTCATATTAAAATTATGTATCCGAAGTTCTCCTAATTTGCCGGAAAACTTCGATCTTAAGGAGGGAGGAGTTACGTCATCCCAAAGTGCTGAGCAAGTACATTCCGTTGGCCGCTCTGGTATATTCGCAGAACCCTTAACATAAGCTCTTTGTTATCAAGTATAAACATGTATCGTTTAACATAAGCTTTTTGTTATCAAGTATAAAATATGTATCATTTAACATAAGCAACTATATCAATTACCATAAACAATTGCATCATCTAGCGGATGTCGAAATGTAATATAATAAGTAAGTTAGTATTAAGAAACAGAGTCTGTAACATGTAGTCTTAGCGACAAGTTGTCTTTAAATATATTATAATTAAATAAAATTGTATCTTTTTAAAAAGCCTACCACGGCGGTTCGAACTTGACTAGGTAAATAATATTCAAGTAGTGCGGCCGACGGATCGATAATAAACAAGGACTGTCGAACGTAGGCGTCGCTTGAAGTTTGAGCGAAGGTTGTCAGTGTCAAATGTAAAGGAAAACCGCGTTGACATTCATTTTGTAGCCTATGTTAATAGTATTATATAGCTTCAAAATGATACATTCAATAATAATAATAGACACCCACGTTGTATGATTTCCAAGTCAATATGCGGTAAGATAATAAGATGCTAAATATCGTAAGATGCTAAGTTACGTAATAACATCAATTAACTGATTTGGTTAATAAATTTACTTGATCATTTGATGGTTCTCTAAAAACATTCTTGATTCAGATGACATAATTTGCCTCTAGTTATTTGATAAGTATTCACATAATCAAAACGAAACGGATCTCAGTTAAATTAATGTATAAAATATTATATAATTTATTTCCAATAAAGAAAAAAATAAAAAAAATAATCACCTTCACGCTGTATCTCGCACATAGTAAGGTAGGCAGAGGGAACCTCGTGTTAGGACACTCCGTTCCACACGATTTAATTTCCTCGAATGGAGATCGAACCCACAACCAGTCGGTTTTACAGTCACACTTCGTGCCGTTGCGCCACGACTGGCATCAAAACAAAAGCCTTAAGAGATCCAACTATATAAATCAATAATTTGGATTTCATTTCTAAGAATAAACTAAATTGAACCATTAGTTACACAATTCGCATTTCATCCAAAACAGATTGATTTACGCAATCTACCGTAGGAAAGTATTCAATAAAGTGTACTACTATATTATTTCAATGACGGAAGAAACAGAAAGCGAAGTGAAATTCTTTAAGAGTTTACATACATTAATCGATGTTTCAAAAAATTATTCAAATGGCATATTAATTCATATTTATGTATGTATGCATTACAAGACATTTTGTTTATAAAATTTCATCTGTCATACCTAACTAGTATACTAGGAGATTTATAAAAATAAAATTATTAATAATCTGTAGTAAGTTTACCGTAATTTAATAACCAAATGGCAAAAGACAGGCATTATTTATGTAAAAAAATATACATTTTTGCAAAGAACTAATATGTCAAAATAAAATTTGTATATGGTATATAACCATACAAAATTTTGTTGTATATAGTGTTTTTATAACATACTTTCTATGACATTGTAGGCAATCCAGAAATAGGAACTTCTTCAGCTTTGAATAAAAAAATTAGCTTCACGCTATATCCCGCACACAGCAGGGTAGGCAGAGGGAACCTAGTTAACACTAGGTTCCCTCTGCCGTTCCCGACACTCCGTTCCCCACTTTTCTGCCGAATTTTGGAGGCATTGCGTGTTGAGTGGCAGAACTCAACGCCGCGCTTTGCCTCGACACCAGAGCGAAGAAATGAAAATATAAATTTAAGTAAATATTTCATCTCCCCGAGTGGGGATCGAACCCACAACCAGTCCGTTTTACAGTCACACTTTGTACCACTGCGCCACGACTGGCCTTCTTCAGCTTTGAATTATTAAATAAATTCCTATCAGTCATCTTGCAATTAAATTCTAATGTCATTCAAGCTTAATAACTTCCTCCAAACGCAAGTCTATCTAGCTATTGACGATTGTTATATAACACCGCAAAGTATCTGAAATGTAACGTATGTTAGATCGTGTAGTTTCGCTGTTTAAGTTAATGAGAACACGTTCAAAATACCTATTACTTAGACGGTGAAAGTCCAGAAAACTTGTTTAATATTCTCTACTTTGATTCTACTGAGATGTTAATTTGCGTCTCGCTTCCGTTTCGTGCATTACGTTTATTTCTATAATTTAAAATGTATCATCATTATACTACAATTGTATAGAAGAAGCAACAATATAGTATTGATTTACAAATTATCATACTAAAAATTACAACAAAATGATGATTACTACGTACATAAGTAAAATAGCAGAAAATGGCTTGGATTAGAACTTCTCTTTACTAAAATAAACACACAAAATTATATAATACGAAATCTACTCATTTTAATAGAAAACATAGGTTTCGAGTATTTTTTTATTTATTCAATCTGTTATTTATATTTTTATATACATATATGTATAGTAGGTATATGTAATATTCACTAAACAATGAATGCTATAAAACAGATAAAACGCGTAACTTTCTAGAAACTCGTAACTAAGTCGCAAAAAGAACATTACGTCAACTTAAAGCAAATATTAATTTTATGTAATACAGAACATATCTATATCTTTACTAATACATATTATAAATGGGAAGGAGTTAGTTTGATTGAGCGCTTATCTCGGGAAGTACTGGTTCGATTTGAAAAATTACTTATGTGTTGTTCCATTTATCGAGAAAGTTATTTTTTTATATCACACTATGACCAACAGGAGTAAAGCAACAACAGAAACGAACTTACGTGCACTGCGTAAGCTGCTTAAGCTTAAAAAAGGCATAGATTACATATTTCGAAATGATTGTGTTATAAAAGTTCTAAAAAAATCTCTCCATCTTCTAAGGATAACTCACAGTAACCATTTTTTTTCGTTTTGCAAATTACAAAAAAGGGCTATATACGAGACTATTTTACACAACACAGTATTAGTCCTTATCCAAATTAAATAAGTTACATGTTTTGCGCTTTATAAGTAAAAATTGCATTTTAAAGTATATAAAAAAAATATATTCTAGAAGATATCAATAAAATATCATCTTAGCTGTGGCGACCATTTTGTGCGATTTGATGCATCTCTGTCCTGTCATTTGGGTGATCTTGCGCAGTTTGGGCGCATGTGAAAGAAATTAATGTTTAATTACAATTTCATTTAATATTAATTAGAGGTGTAAAATACGGCCAATAACTTGACGGTTTTAAAATCACGATCGACATGAACAAATAAAAGTGGTCGCCAAATTGCGAGACGCGCGCTCTATCGAACAACACATGTTCCACAACAACTAGATAAGTAAAAAGTAAAAATATCAACATAAGTTATACTTATTAATTTCAAAATAAGCAAAAATCCTAATGGACGTTACAATATTATAACCATTAAACCAAAAATTGTATTAAAATCTTCATAAGTAAGTAATCGCTATATACATACATATATAAAAACGCGAATGCTTTCGTGATTACACTTTATTAAATATATTATTGCGTTCGTGCGGGCGAATCCGAGGGTAGACCTATAGCTATAAGATAAACAGTAATAAATTAACTTATTTATAGATTCGCTTTTGGATGACTAATTATAGAACGATAATCAATCATATTAGTACAAGATTCTATAAGCGAAAGTGAGTTTGTTTGTTTATGTTTTCACGTGTAAACTATTTAAGCGATCTCAAATTATGTAACATACATTAAGTTTATTATGTTTAAAAGTATATATTAAACTTTGTGTAATCGATATTCTTTTTTAAAGTATCCTATATAGTTTATATACAGATAAGTTCTTACAAAAAAGAAATATTGGTATATATCATGACACCGAAAACTTTAAATATATTACATCGACATATGGGGTGTCAAGAAGAAAAATGAAGTGGTTAACGTCGTGAGTGGAGCCGTGGGTAAAAGCCAGTCCTCTCTTGGTAAGGATCTATTACATTTATTTACCTTTTCCCTACACGATCAGCGTTCTGTTAACTCTTTTATTGAAACATAATGGGCTGAGGATATTTGTCGTAGAGCTGACGGCCGCTGGGGCGGACGGGTCTTAGAATGGAGACGGGACGACCCTCTGCCAGATTAACCCACGACCTAAAGAGGGTGGCAAGAAGCGGATGTATACGAAAAGCTGGAGATCGAGTATAGTGGCGAGAATTCGGAAAGGTCTATGTCCAAAAGTAAACGATCGCTCACTGTCGGTAATGATGATGATGATGATACAAATATAGCACCATTTGAATTTGAAATTCTAAAATTGTAGATGACATTTGTTTCAGCTTCACGAAGTATCCAGCATATAGCAGAATAGGCAGAGGGAAGTTAGTGTAAAGACACTCTGCTCCTCATTTTCCGCCTTCAATTTCCAAGGCATCAACACGCTTAGCCTGTTACCAGAGCGAAGAAAGAAAAATATTAATAAATAATAATTCTCCGAGCGGGAATAGAAGCCACAACCGTCGCGTTTACAGTCACACGCTTGTGCCACAGCGCCACGACAGCCTAAACAATTATGATATTTGTATTGAATAATTCACACCTATTCACCACTGCGCCACTGACTTGTCAATATAAACAATTATCAACATTAACAGTAGCCATTATGTAATTCAAATAGTAAATGATTTAGTTCCATATTATGTTTTTATATTTTATTACTATGAAGCATTCTAGAACGCGTTGGAACGGAACGCGCCCACACGTTGACATACCTACGGCAATAACACTTTTATAATTATTTACTGGAGACCGACTACCTTTGTATTGCCGCTTTGTATACTTCAATTTAATATTTATAAATAACTTAGTGAGAATATTTGATAATTTATTTAATTTTATCTATTTCAACTTAAAATTTTAAAGTAGCAAGAACCGAACACTTAGCTGTGTTTTTTAACAGTCCCATCTTTTATAATAGTTTAAACTTTGTTATTTTTAAAATTGCATTCTTTTAATTTTGTTTTTTATTCCTTCAAACTATATCTCATCTCTCTCTCATGTAGCAGGGAAGGCAGAGGGAGTCTAGTGTTAAGACAGTCCATTCCCCACTTTGCGTCAAGTTCTGGAGCCATGGCGTGATGAGTGACAGAACTCAACGCCGCGCTTTGCCTCGACACCAGAGCGAAGAAATGAATATTTCATTCCCTCGAGTGGGGATCGAACCCACGTCCGGTCGATTTTATCATACACACGGTCACACTGTGCCGCTGCGTCAGTCGTGGAGCAGGGTAGAGAGTGCGTTTTCATGTAGATCGTTTTCGTTTTTAAAAAGACCTTGAAATTTATCTATGTAAACGACTTACTCACAAGAAAAAAACATGGAACAATAGGTGAAAAATCGCTTTTTAATTACTTTTTTACGCTTCAGGGACGAGTGTGGAACGTTTTACAAATGAGCTTCAACCGTCATTACGTTCGGGAAACAAAAAACACCAATTCTTTCAATAGTAATATTATTTTTAATTGCGTCATGTAACTTTACTAATAATACTTATTCCACTGTGACAATGCATAGTTGAATTGAATGCCACTCTATATATATATATATATATATATATATATATATATATATATATATATATATATTTATATATTTCGATCTGGTGGTATCAAGGAAAAAGCGCGGTGTTCAATTCCGCCACTGAATGAAAACAATGAAATGCCTAGACAATTCAGCGGAAATGGGGAACGAAGTGTCTTAACACTAGGTTCCCTGTGCCAATCCTGCGTTTAATTGCGGAATGCAGCATGAAGCTGAAAAAAAAACACCAACATTCCTTTAAGAGAGACTAGAACAGTATATCATGTACAGTTACATACTTCACTCCGAAGCGCCAAGCTCACATTGCCATTTATTTAAACCATTATAATGTTAATATTAAGTTATCTAGATGGAATAAATTATTGGACCGGAATAAAAACTAGCGCTGTTCCTCTCAATACCAAGTATAAAAACATTTAATTGACCGACAAAAAGTGAATAATCAGATTAGATCTATTTAACCTACATGTAGAAAAAAAACGAGCTAGGTGTCATATGTGTCTTTCAAGATTTTTTTGTTTATTTCCAACTCTTTTAATTATACAGGGCGCAATGGGATCGACGATTGAATGGTTGTATATGGCTAGAGAACCTCAGTACCTTTTTTTTCTCAGTACCAGTTTAAAACAACCGTTGATGCGTCGATTGCGTTACATCCTGTATATATGATATAGTGTAATGGGCTCTCTCATTATCGTCCTGATATCCTAATTATATTTTTAACAGAAAACAACTTTTAAACGCAATAGTAAATTTTAGATACATTTGGGGCCAGTCTTGTCGCACGGGCACAAATTTGTGATTGTTTGTGGGTTCCATTCTCACTTGATGAAATGAAATATTTAATATTTTAAGTTCTTCGCATCTGTCTACTCTACTATACGTGAGATAAAGCGTAAAGCTGAAAATAATAGTTTGTTATAAGAGACGAATAATCTTTACATCTTTAAGTCAAACTTTAATCTGAACACGATTAGTTGTATTAATAATATTTTTGTTACTAACGAAACTTAATAGTCCAGATGCCAGTCGTGGCGCAGGGGCACAAAGTGTGAATGCAAATGCGACTGGTCGTGGGTTCGAACCCACTCGAGGAAATATTTCCATTTCTTCGATCTAGTATAGAAGCAAAGCTCGGCGTTGAGTTCCACAACCCAATACGCAATGCCTCCAGAATTCAACAGAAAGTGGGGAACGGAGTGTTTTATACTAGGTTCCCTCTGCGTACCCCCCTGAATGCAATGTTATGCACGAGCAAATCACATGTCTTAATTTGCATTAGGTATGTGAGCAAATGGACGAAGAACTCAATATCACGGCAACGATTTCGATGGTTTTTATTGGAAAAGATAAATTTCAAGGGTAGTTCGATGAAAGCTTGCTTGTTCTGATTATGGTAGCCGGTGGTAGTCGGTTTTTCTTTGTTAAGAATTGTTGAAGCAAAACCAAATAATAACAAACACCAACGAAATAATTTCAAACGGCAATTGTAATTCAAAGTGTTATTGCCTTCACATTTAACAAGACACCTCGATTTTGTTAAAAACTCAAATAGGCATACATTATGTAATCATAAATAATATTGTATTTATTATATATATTGATTTTATGAATACTTCACCATGCAAAATATAGTACAATGTTAATATTGTTGCGCCAAGTTGTAACCTATTGTCTTATCACTGAATTAAAATGGAAATAAAAAAAGTAGCAGTAAAAATTAGATAAATCAATTAAATATTATAATAAAAAAGATGTGAGATCGCCAAGCTTAAATAGAAAACGGAAGTAAATTGCAATATAATTCTTTAATTAATTAGAAAAATTAAATAAATACAATAATAAAAAAAAATAAAAATATAGCGTCACGCAGCATATCGCAGGGTACATAGGGAACCTTGGAATTTTAGTGTTAAGACACTTCGTTCCCCACTTTAACTTCTAAGATCATTTACATGTACCATTTTCTATGGAACCGCTACGTTAGTTACTTAAATTTCGATTATAACAGACAAACAATATTTTATGAATATAATGTGAATAGTAGAATGTATTAAATAAATAAAATTTCCTTAACCTAAATATTATAATTTGGATTTCATAACTGACTGACAACATATCATAAAAATAACTTTGGTAAGATACAATAATTTATATATTTTGCTCTTATTGCATTATGTGTTATATATGTAGGTATATTCATATAAAGGTATGCAAAAGATGCTTTTATATTTGTCCATATGCTGGATCCTCTTTCCGTTGTATGAAAGTAAAAGTGCCGAACGATAGGATGCCTTGTATGATGTGTTTTTTCATTTCTGTATCTGTCTCCTATACATTTGCCAAGCCACGTATTTTGACTAAGGTGTAGAGTTTATGATGTTAGGGCATGTACATCACAAACATATAGATTTATAAATTGACTCTACATGTGGTCTGATAAATATTTGACAGTGGAGCAATCGTCTTGGCAAAATTTTACATGAACATGCGTATAGTGGGATTAATAATTACAACCAATTATTTTACGATATATACTTCTCTTAAAAGATAATAATTATAATATCTACTAGTTGATTTGAACAATTTATGTTATATAGTCGTGTACTGCGTGTACACATTTTATGGTCACCAAATAACAGCAAGCAATTAGATTGAAATTGCATTGAAGTTTTTGTGTTTTTTTTAAATACGTTTGTTTTTTTAAGCGAAAACTTTATTTAACCAAGAAAACACTCATACTAATAATATTATAAGCAGCTCCAGCAATTTTAGAGACATTAGGTCTCTATGACTACATGTTGAGTAGCAGAACTGAACGTCAGCTTTTGAATAGCATTTAATTTTCTTGAGTGAGAATCGAAGCCACAGCCTGTCGTGTCCACAACTATATTTGACCTAGTTCAACTTGAAGTTGGCAAAAAGTTGATATTGTGCATTATTAATTTCGAAACTGGACTCCTAAATAACAAGTATATTTTGAAACAGATGAACAAACAAAACAACAAAATGAAAAAAAAACGTTCTTTTATATTGTCTGTGTTATTGTTCGAAAAATAAAACAAAAACGTACATTTCCTGGGATTTTCGTAAAAAATTGCAAGCATTTCTTACAAAGTAGGTTAATTGTTATAAACTGTCATAAAGATGGCGTGATAGCAACAATGGAAACTGAAATATGAATAAGCATACCCATTTACTCGTTCCAACGAAACAATTAATAAGTAACACTTTTTATATACAAATAGAAAGCTTCAAAATAAAACAATACTATTATTGAAATATGTATAAGAGATTTTTAAACACATCTAAATAGTTTCTTATGTATATATTTTATGTTTTTCATTACCAGAGCGAGAAAAACAAAATATTAAATATTTCATTTCCTTGAGTGGAAATCAAACCCACAACTATCCGGTTTAGAGTTGTACGCTTGCAACTCTTATCTTAATAAGCAAAATTTATTTATGTTAATAAATAATACAATATCAGATTAAGTAACACTAAGATTATATATACCTACTTTTTGAAATTAATAAATAAAATCTTACGTTTGTTATATCAGGTATCTCGATAGACTCGCTGAAGTCGTTTTTTCTGAAATGTTAAAAATACGGATTATTTAACTTTTGTTACATTCTGATTAAATATTTATTATTTTAATATATGAACAAACAATATTTATCAGATGACACCATGTTTGTATAAAATACTACAACAGTCATAATACATGATGTCATATAGGTACAAAATTCTTATTAAATGCTAAGCTAACGTGTTGATATATATTTAATAGCAAAACTTTAAGAGTCTAGTATTGGTGAATAGATAAATAATCTATTACTTATTTAGCAAATATCAACATTTCTACGCTCTGGTGTCGAGGGAACGTCGGAACCTAATGTTAAGACACTTCCGTTCATATCTTTCCGTTGAAATCTTGAAGATTCATGGTGTGTTGAGTGACTCGACGCCGCATTGCATTATTACCAAAGCAAAGAAAGGACAATATTTTATTTCACTGAGTGGTAATCGAACGCAAAGCCATCGCTCTTACAACTATAAGCTTGTGCGCCTGCACCACAGCGGCCGCAGTTCCTTTCCTTCATTAATTTGATACTAACTTATTACCTATAGTGGTATTGTATTAATAAAAAATAAAATAAAAATAATGACCTTAAAAATTGAGAATTATCAATAGCTTTCTGATTTGGCTCAGCACTTGGCGGTGGAGTGAACTTTACGGCCGACGGGAAAACAGATGAAGCTTCATTCATTTGCTCCAAACTGAAAATATCAAATAATTTATATATTAAAATGTTTTAGCAACATTAAACCAAAGAAAATATATTTTACTTACTTTCTGACAATTAAAGAAAAACTAAACATAAATAATCCAAAGTTTAATATGTCAATAAAATTGGAAGAAATTATAGATTGGAAAATTTTCTCAAATAACTAAATTTATTTATAGTACAGCGAATTGGAAAAAATTAAATAGTATAAAGAAGTACGCACATCTAATGAAAATTCTTTATTTACTTACGGTTTCTGCGGCCTCATTTCGGAAGAGCATAAATTACGTAAATAATCATCACACTCTCGTTGCTTCTGGATTTGATACTCTTTTAATAACTCTCTTCTGAAGTCTCCGTCTCCTTGTGGAGTTTCTGGTTGCTGAGGAGTTCTCTCAGCGACTGAACGTCCTTCGGAAACTGCTGTAGATATAGACGTTGAGGCAGAATAATCTTGCCCTCTATGTTCTGGAGTCGTGGCATTAGAAGCGCCGATGCTACTTGCTTCACTCGCTTTATATTCGCCAATCGGTTTCAATTGTTCATCAATTGGCTTCAACGACTCGTTCAATCCATTGTAAATACTGTCTCCATTTTTATTATCAAATAGCCGATCGACGGATGTATTCATAAGTTTGCTACCTTTTATGCCTGTTAAGTGGAAACCTGCGAAATATGATGATGATGGTCCATAATCGATGGCAGATAGCGCCATGACTGCAGGATGTCGTGGGGCACCATCGGGCAAGGGCCTAAGAGATCTTGTCATAGCATCTGCTGCTGATCTAGGTCGCCTAAATGGCATGGCCAAATGCGGGAACGTTCTAGGTTTAATAGGAGTCACTAGCATATGTTCAGTCCAAGATGTATGCAACGACGGACGTTCCAACTTTTCCACGTCGACATTCAACATTCTCTGCTCGAAAGGTACACTAAAAGTTTCAGCGGGTATTGACTGCAACCACGACAACAAACTCAAGTCAGATTCATCAAACCCGGAACCATCCAAAAGTCGGGAAAAATTTACTTCATTAGATTGTGCCTCTTTCGAGCCAGTTGCTTTAGCTTGGCAATAATTTACACATGATTCATATAAAATTCCTTTAATAAGTAATTGCATAAGCCGGTCGTTTTTGGCGCACTTAGGCGCAGCGTTGGAAGAAGAGGACTTCTTGTCGCAAGGCAAAAATTGTTCTACAAGAGGATAAACTTCTCTAAAGCACTGTACTCTAGCATTACTGGGGTTCCATTTCTTAAATTGTGCATGATCAGTAATACTGGGAAGTGTCAAAAGTAAGCATAGATTGGAATATTCTTCTTTAGAAGGGGCTAATTTTTCTAAATCACTGAGTACTTTGACGACTTCGTCAACAATGTTTTCAACATTATTGTATGCTTTTATTTCAGATCTAATACAAAGTAATTCTATATATTTATGTCTAAGTATAGCATAATTAAATTTATTAGCTTCAAAAGCTTTCAGTGCGCTAAGCGGTTGAATAAATTCTAGCACATCGTCCCATTGTCCATCAAGGATTAGTTGACGTAAGAACAATACATCATCAGCAAAATTTCCGTTAATCACACCAGTCTCTCTTTCTAATGACAGCTGTGTGATATGTAAATCTCTGTTGTGCAAAAACTCCAAAGACAGGCGTACAACATCATCTTCACGAAGATTCAGGTGTGTCGATGGCATCTTCTCTAATTTTGATTAAACCTTAAACAATAATTGTTTATACATTACAGATATATTATTAATAATTAAATTACTATTTATTTCCTTTTTTTTAGCTTCATTTTATATTCTCATATAGAAGAGTTGACAGAGGAAACCTAATGTTACAACACTTCATTCCTGAAGAACAGGCACATTTTTCATTGAGTGATGAGTTAAAGCGATGAAGTTGCCAGAGCAAGGAAATAAAAATAAATAGTTCTATTGATTACAATTTATCATCAGACTTACAATTGAACAGTGAGCTGGGCAGTGACAATATTTTTTAAAATGATGTATAATTTAATTTTTAATCTAAGTTACACTATTACTATTTTTCTGATTTGCAAGATAACAAAAAAGAAACATAGAGACCAATTACAAAAGACTAAACTATAAATATACATTTAAAACATTTTTGGTAAAGAAGCCATTTTTTTTGATATGATGATATTTTATCTAAATATATCCAAGATAAAACTATTATAAAAGTTATCTTTTCTGTCAATGTTGATGTATTCATGTCACATAGAGTACATTATCTTTATATTGAGCAAGTAATTTATTCATTTACTTTCACTCTACAAAATTAGATTGTTATATGAATAAATATTTCATTAAATAAAACTTATAATACATATATAGAACATGTAGAAAACAAATTAAATTATAGTAAATTGAGTGACCTAGACATTTAAAATGGTAATTTTTACAATTATTCTTTTCCCTAATATACTTTGGTGGAAATTGTGTTTAATGATAGCATAATTAAATAAACTTGGATTTAAAATAATTAACATAGAATCCCATATTTGTCAGTAATACAAAATTATGAGTCACCCAAATTTTATACTTACATTATTAAATTATTTCTGTTAATATTGAGTGAGCTTGTGTATTGAGTATGTCTAAAATATGCTATTACTTCATTTATGTTTAGTTACTAATTATCCAACTTTCACTTGGTGAATTTGATGATAATTCATTATCTTGGGGAAAGCCTGGTATTGCATAGTTGAAGAAATTATCAGTGCATCTCTAACACATTACACATGCCATCGAGAGAAAACAGAAAATAATTAACTACTGACTAAACTATATAAAACTCGATAAAGTGATTTTGTAAATAACAATATTATATTTCCAAATGAACGTTTTACTGCCTACTAATAAATTAATTCCACCTACGCCTAGATATTACCTTAAAAGCTTTTCCGAGTGACGTAGGATTTAAAAAAAAACTTATACTAATATATTTAACGTACATTATGCATCAAAATATGTATTAAACTCGGCATAAATAAATATATTTTTTCAAAACACATTTGAAATTAGAGAAATTACGTATAAAATATTTATTTACCTTTCAGATGTTCACAATAAATTCCCACACACAATGAATCACAATAACAAACAATAATAATACATTTAGAACAATATTTTTAACGGGACATTACAGGAGAAATTATTAAATTTATTCCACATTTTAACGTCGGAGAGAGCAATCAGTTCACAGATATTAAATCAAATTCCGTGTTGAATCCCCTTGATGTCAGTAATTCAGTGATTGTCTATGCTCTCGAGAATATATTTTCCACATGATAAACCAAACTTTCGCTAAAATTCCATTGTATAAAATCCTTAATTGAATTATAAATATAGAATGTTTGAAAACCTTTAAAGAAGAAGTATTTTTAGACAAATGCATTAAGCTTTTGTAAAGAAAAATATTTAAAGGAAATGAATAATCCAATAATAGATCTACATATATGTTACTTATAGAATACTACGTAATACCATTAATAAAGCATTATTTTTATAATTAAGAGAATAAGTTGGGAAAGTTATCCCAATGCTCAATATTTAAAATAGCTTTACCGATATAAACTTTATGAATTTCCGGAGATACGCACGGACACCTGCGCAGAGTACGTATTTGAAGGTATCCAACTTTCGGGACTGACCCGCTCGCACCGCATCCCTGCGAGCCTAACACAACACCAAACACAGTGCGATGCTAAGTGTCATTTACCACACCAGTTTGTTGGACATTTGACACAATGTGGGACTGAACTCCACATGTTGAATATTACCCACGCGACTATATATACGCGAGTTTGACTCGTGCATATGTTCACAATTTTCATAAAGTATTTACTTTGTTTTTTTAGAATGATAATTGATGATGAATGATGTATGACACCAACACATTAAAATATTACCATTTAAGTTAACGCGTTGGATGCGCGTACTCATGCAAATTTTTCATTGACACCGGGCCTGGATTTCCAAAGTTACAGCGTTGTAAAGTTTTTTTTATTATTTTCGTCCCTTCGCTCGCTAAGGCGTTGTCATCACGCTGCGAAAATTTGACTTGTTAAATGATTTTCACTTAATATTTTATTGTCAAATATATAAGTATAAAACAGAGCCAACTATAAAACTTTTTCAAAATAATTTCTTAAAATCAGCTTCAGGCTGTTTCCCGCACTCAGCAAGGTAGACAGGAGGAACCTAGTGTTAAGACACTCCGTTCCCCACCCCACTCTCTCTGTGCGTCAGAGATTCTCACGGCACGCTGCTCTGTAGTCATACTTCCAGGAGTTCCTGAACACGCCGCTTCAACACTTCCTCAGAAGAGTAAGCGTTCAATATTGTGGTGGTTAAATATCCAAATGGCTTTGACCGTGTGCCTCATTAGTGTGAATTGCGATCTAAATGGATCCCTGAGGCCTATATTGACACTATCAGAGATATGTACCACGACTCCGTTTCTATGGTTAGGACTTACGACTATGGTTAGGACTTACGAAATTTTGTCGTATAAATTAGAAATATGTTTAGTCATTTCTTATCTATCTAGGTATGTGAGCACGGCAAATCTCAGTCTTTTTTTGGATTTTTTGAATAAAAATTCCTAAGTTATATATTATGTTGATATACTTAACCCCACATAAAAAAAAATGTATTTTACTGCGAAATGATTTTAAAAACAAGGACAACAACTAAGGCCCTGAGAGGAACTGCTGTTTTCGTTACTTTGAATCACTTTTACCGAATAATTTTAATATATGATACAGAAAAAACTCGTTTTACGGTTGCGTTTAATATTTCAGTCATTTTTGAAGATAGGAGAAAAACAACCGATTCTTGTTGTTTATTGTTTGTTTGTTGTTCTTGAAATTATTATTTTTTCGTCAAGAAATGTAAAGTATCTCAAGTACAAGTTAGATAGAAACATTTTTAGAGTAACGCGCTTAAAATCTGCTACCGGATATTTTTTTGTGTATCTATCATATTTATTAGAAGGATATATTATCTACTATATTTACTTTATGGTCGTCACAGCTGTCATTGCGGCGGTTAAAGAAATTTAATAGGCCGATCGAGCTTTTAGGTGTTACATGAAATTTACTGAAAATGGATGAAGAAGGAGACAATATTCTTCTGGAAGATAATTATTATCAATTGCTGAATATATCTACAACGGTAAATATAAAAACTTATTTTACTTGCTGAATATCATATTATTGCTACATTATTATATAACGCCGAACGGTATTTTTATAAATAAAATTATTATTAAAATATTATTTTTTATCAATAGAGGTAATTTATTACAATAATATAATATTATATTTTTGAAAAGCATTTTGGGGGTAGGATTTTTAATTTGTAGGTTATGTGTTCACTGCAGGATCAAATCGTTTTAGTAGATTAGAAGGTAGTTTTGATTGTTAAATGGAAATAATTATTTTTTATCGTATTATTGCAGTAAGTCTATATAACACTGAAATAAAAAGAAAAATAGTATTATTTTAATTTATTTTACACTGAGTTGGTAATAAGATAAAATTTACTTTTAATATATATATAAGTTGTTTTGCAAGATTTTTTTACTTTAAGTTAAGTTTACGATACAACCGTCTTTTTTAATTTTAATATTATGTGAGTAGTAATTAATTACTACATTTATTTTTAATCATCATTTTGGCTTACCATATAAGGCAGTTAAGTTTTCAAAATAGTTATATGTAATTTATGAATATACTTATTTATATTTCTATGAAAGTGTTAGTAATTAATTAAAAAGTTATAGAAGAAGAAGGTAAGAGTAAAAAATATATTATTACTAGAACTGTACTTTGTTAAGTTAAATTAGCTTTTATATACATTATATAGGGTCTTTTATAAACTAATTTTAAATATTCTTTTAAACTAAACAAATGTAATTTTCTAATTTCTTGTTGATATCAAATTCTTCGTTTTGGGTGCAAGAAAAAGAACAGCAATGGGTCCTATCCAAAACACATGATGTTTTTAATGTTGCATGGTCTATAGGTAACAGAGTATCTTAACCTTAGATTCTGTTTGTCTACCCGACTTACTGTGAGATACAACCAATTCTCTTTAAGAATATTGTTCTTTTTTTATTATTATTTTAGGGTAAGCAGATTAATTTATGAACCTAGTGTTAAGAGACACCTTTCCCAATTAAGAAACTTCCATCAAAATAATTAGTGCTCAACTGGCACGCTTGAAACACTTAAACTAGGACCTGAACTGAAGAGACTTCTATTCCCCCTCATTCTGCCAAATTCCTAAGGCATTGAGTGGCAAAACTTTAGGCCATGAATTGTCTCAGTACCAAAGCAAGATCACAAAAATATTTAATATTTCATTCCCTCGAGTGTAACCAAATCCAAAGCTTGTGCCTGCTCTACGAATGTGTCTATAATACTATTCATATAAAATATTATAGGCAACAGAAGATGAAATCAATAGTGCATATCGTCGTTTCTCCCGTATGTTTCATCCAGATAAACATAGCACAGATCCAAACAAGCAGAAATGGGCCGAACAAATATTTAACAAAGTGAAGGAAGCATATGAAGTGCTATCTGACTCACATAAAAGGGCAATTTATGATACTCTAGGTATATAATGTTTTGTTTAATACTTATTTTTACTTTGCTGTAAAAAAATTTTCTCAAAAATATTTATGGACTTTTTTTTATAGGTAAGAGAGGTCTTGAAGTTGAGGGATGGGAGGTTATCTTTCGTACTCGTACACCTCGGGAAATAAGAGAAGAATATGAAAGGTATTTGAAAGTAGTACTATACAGCACTACTATTGTTATTTGATAAAATAATTTAAAGTTAGAGTTTTTTGTTTTAACACATTAAATTTAGGAATTGGTGATATGGATTGAAAAAATATGCTTGTGTTGTATGTTCAATTTATCCAGGAGGACTATTATCATTACATTGTTAATTGTTTCAATGCACATACATTTTGAGTTATTTAGGGAACTTTGAATATGTCATGTGTCAGAGTGGCTAGCTAAGGTCTAAATAAAAGCGAATATTAATTATATCATTTTAAGAATAATATTTTTTTGTTTATATTCTAAAGGGCTTTGAAAATGTTACGTATCACATTATTATTCTTTATTAAATGAGGTATTATACAATTCTGGTCTTGTCATATTTCTAAAATAATATTCAGAGTGTTATAATATTGAATGTTTATATCTATCAAGTGTCAGATTAGTGAAATTTTACTATAACAATAATAGCTAAATTAAGTTTAACATCCATTTAAATAAAATAACAAAACTTTCCTTTTTTTATTTTCAGATTGAAAAGAGAGAGGGAAGAGAGAAGGTTACAGCAAAGTGCAAATCCTAGAGGCACCATAACGCTGTCCATCAATGCAACTGATCTCTTCATGAAATATTACGATGAGTATGATATATTGTAGGTTTAATACATCCTTTTTTTATTTTTATTTAATCCATTCAAAATGTCATTTCTATACTGTAACTTTTTTTCTTCACATGAATTATTTTTTGTTGTTATATGCATATCCTGTTTTATTGCTTATTAGAAATATTTTTTATGTTATGAGTACTTTTTGTTAGCTTCATAATGAGGGTTAGTGTTGATGTGTCAAAGAAAATTGACTAAAAGTCACATTTTTCCTTGAAATTACAATGAAATTTGATAATGATAATCAATTCATTTTTGATCTTTTTTTATTTTAAAATATTAAAATGATTTTGTTGTCTAGGACTCAATCTCATAAACATTTACAGTTAGGAAGTTTTAAAATATCTTATGATTAATTTACCATACTAACATTGAAAGATCCTTAAAGATGTTAAAAATATAGTTCACTTTCTAAAATGTTTGTTAATATAATAATTATGCTTCTAAATTTAATACAATATTAATACTCTTAACTTCTCACAGGGAAGATGCTGCCATAATACCAAGCATAGAAGTTTCTGGAATGACAATACAACAATCTATCGATGCTCCCGTCACTTTGAGAAATACTGTAACAATGTCAGGCAATATATCGACACAAAATGGAACTGGTAATATTATATTACTATTTGTAAATTTTTTTTTACCTACAGCTAGATTTACAGCAGAGTAGGCAGAAAAAAAATACAGCAGAGTAGGCAGAAAAAAAAATCTAGTGTTAAAACACTCTGTTCCTCACTTTCTGTAGAATTCCGGAGGCATTGCGTGTTGAGTGGCAGAACTAAACGCCTCGCTTTACCTCTACACCAGAGCGAAGAAATGGAATTATAAATTTAAGTAAATATTTTATCTCCTCGAGTGGAGATTGAGCCCACAACCAGTCGGTTTTACAGTCACACTTTGTGCCACTGCGCCACAACTGGCCTACATTTGTTTAGTTTTTATATATCTCCTGAACAAATACTTCTGTAGGCTGTGATTATGTAACCACATACAACTATTCTTACTTATATAAATTATAATTGAAACACTTTTTTTCTATTTTTTCTTTTGGTTCTTAGGATTATTTCACTTTACATATTCCATATTTCTAGTCTCTAGTATTTTTTATGTTTTATATTTTTCTTTTCTACAATTAACTGAGTTTATTGGATATTTAAACTTAGTATCTCATACTAAAAACCAGCCTCTGAATGTTAACACAAGGGTTATTGGTTCAATTCCTACTAACTAGAGAGAAATAATTATCTTAATTTCCTTGCTCTGGTTAAAAGACAAATCGCGACAGTGAGCCCTATCACTCAATAGATTGAAGAATTTTCTTTTGTTGCCTCTGCCTCTCTGCTATGTGCGGGATACAGCGTGAAGCTGGAGAAGAAACTATATAGCCATCATCTCAAAATTAGACTAATTAAAAAAACATATATTCTAGGTACCGGCTCCTTAACTATGTCAAACCGCCATCTTAGTTCCGAGCGTGGTTGGACAGAAGTGGAATGTGGTATTGGTAACGGTCCGGCGTTGGGTTTCAAGATCTTTAGGACCATGTCTCGTTTGATGTTCGTCAACTGTTGGACGGGATTGCAGTTCACACCGAGAGGGATTGCGCCTAGTTTTGCATCAAGTAAGTGTGTATTTGTTGTATAAGTGAAATGGTGTAGTAGAACTTCGATTATATGAAATATTTGTTTGATATGGATTGGCTGTCTTTGATTTGATTGATTCGGTGTTACAATTTTTTTTACACGGAAACGTTAAGTATAAGAATTACTGGCATGAATTCTTTATATAATAATAGTAAGTCAGAAATGATGAGTTTTGAAAATATTTAAATCAGTCGTCTGGTTGGAAGTTATTGTAAGTAGTATAAATCATTGACAAAACTATAAATAAAATCATTCTCGATCATCACCTTCACCTGTATCACACAGCAGGGTAGACAGAGGCAACGTAGTGTTAAGACACTCCGTTTTCCACTTTTCCGCTGAGTTTTGGAGGCATTGCGTGTTGAATGGCGGAACTCAACGCCGCGCTGTTTGCCTCGACACCAGAGCGAAGAAGTGAAGTAAATATTTAATTCAAGTGGGGATTGAACCAACCACCTGTCGCGTTTACAGCCACATTTTGTGGCACGACTGGCCTATTATTTTTGTAAATCTAAAAAATATGGGAAATTCATCTAGCGATCCTGAAATGATATGTAAAATGTTCGCGCAATTCTTTCAATCTGTATATGAGCCGTCTACACTTAATATAGAAACATGGGAGACATCAGTAGGCGATACTAACTCTAGTAATAACAATATATGCTCTTTATCCTTTTCTGAATACGATGTCTATAAGGTGTTAAGGGCACTTGACTCAAATAAGGGTGCTGGACCTGACTCCTTACCACCCTCGTTCATAAAACTTACCGCGGGTACACTATGCGTTCCACTTAAAATTATCTATAACAAGTGTATGCAAGAAGGCATTTTTCCTGATTTATGGAAGATGGCGCATATAACACCCGTTTTCAAGAGTGGAGACAGAGACAACATTGAAAATTATCGACCGATATCGATTTTGTCCACGCTAGCAAAAGTCTTCGAAAGATTAGTACAAGCCCAACTGTACCCTCTTGTGCATAATGATATCTTACAAGAGCAGCATGGATTTGTACAACAGAAATCGACTACTACTAATTTATTGTTATACACAATTACACACATACTCATATATATATATATATATATATATATATATATATATATATATATATATAATATTTGTTATGTATATATTTAATATTGTTATAATTATTTATTTATTTATTTATTTATTTATTTTTTAAATATTCATTAAAATATCTCCTATAGTTAATTTCTATTGTTATAGTAAGTAGTGGATAACGGTGTGATTTGTACATAGATTAAGTTTATTATATTGTACAAGATATATTTTCTCATATGTACAAATGTTTGTTGTCCCAAATAAATAAAATAAAAAATAAAATAAAAAGAGGACTAGGTTCCCTCTGCCTACCCTGCTGTGTGCGGGATACAGCGTAAAGCAGATTTTTTAATTTAATTTTAATTAAAAAAAAAGAATCTTTGAGTTTCAACTTTTAATGTATGTTAACACTTTCCCTCTGTCTACCCTGCTACGTGCGGGATACAGCGTGAAACTAAAACAAATTAAATTCAATATTACAGCAATGGCGTTACAACTGGACGCTCACTCAGTAGGATATCTAACATACAGAGCGGGGGCACAGGGCGGATCATCAATGACATCAACATACGTTAGAGATTCAGAAAAATATCACGTAAACACAGCTGTACAAATTGGGAACCCCCATTCGTTTATATCTTTTAATATTATGAGGAAGCTACCGGATCACGAGCTCAAATTGAGATTGGCTTTTAAGTAAGTATTCTGTTATAATTACTGTTTAAGTTGTTTTTGTATGTATTAGGTTTTCTTTTTAGATTTTTCTTAACTAATTGCTTTGCGATATTGCTCGTGCGAAATCTGTTATTTTTAATGTTATACATAATGCAGTGTATGATAATAATGCTTTAATATGATTTGCTAAAGTGATTGATATACAGATTCTTAAAGACAATGCGAAAAATATAGCTCCTTATGTAATATTAAAAATTATATGCCTTTGTCACGTTTCGTCTTTGTAATGTATGTGCTTATTTTGAAAGGTTAATATAATGTGTTAAATTCCACTAAGGCTTTAGTGTCTTAACCCTTGGTTGTGTGACCTTTGTCTACCCTTCTATATGTGGGATACAGCGTGAAAATGATAAACATCATAGCTGTATGTGATAAGTTTTATTAATATATTCGAATAATAGTAAATGTGGCAAAGCGATATTCTCGATGAGCTCATCAAAAAGTAAGTTGTTGCATTTAAAGGATTTTCTATCTTTTACAAATAGGCTAGCAGGATAAGCGATAATTCTGCTTATGGACAGCCATTAAAATATGCTTAATAGATACTGAGAAACTTTAATTAACTGTGGCTAGCACCAAAACCTTACTATGATTATAACTTACTAAAAATAATTCATTGATTAAATTCAAGTCAATGTAACTTTTCCATACTTATCCAGTTATACCCTTTACATTGTTTTCTCTTCACGTTCAGAGAGATCTTGTTATAAGGGAAAATGGAGTGTATTGTCACTATTTTGCTTTATTTGCCTAAATGTAGAAAAAAGCGTGCATTCACCATTTTCCGCCGAATTCTGGAGGCATGGATTGTTGAGTGGCGGAACTCGACGCCTCGCTTTTGCCTCGACACCAGAGCGAAGAAATGAAAGTATTAAATATTTAATTTCTTCGAATAAGCATCAAACCCACAACCTGTCGCGGTAACAGTCACACGCCTCTATTTCATTACTTACTATTTAAAACGCGATATATATTTTTGTTATACTAATATACAAACTGGTTTTAGTATAATTAGTATAAAATTTTGGTATATTTTTTTTATATCTCTTATTTTATAAATATTATCAGTGAATATCTTAGTTTTTCACTTGAACGATATTTTGAGATATTGTAAAGTGGTATATTTTTTATTGCTAACATTCATATTTGCGCCGCAATATAGTTATCTTGATTTAAAAAAATAATTTCTTTTACATGTTATGATGCTATGAAATGTCAATTATATAAGTCAACATTACACATGTATATTGCCTTAAGCTATTATAGTTTTAATTTAGATACTATCCTCATTGTTGCACAGTGGTAACATAACACGCGGCGTTATGTTCCGTCGCTCATCACAATATATTTTCACACACACGAATTCTGGCGAGAAGCGACAAACTGAGAGTATAGTGACATAAGTTTGTCTCTTTATATCCGGATATATAGGATAAGGTGTGAAGAGTAAAAATACATATATTATTTATTGCTTTTTACGTATCATCATTATTTTATTTTTATATTTGCATATTGCCACGCGAAGTAATAATAGCAGGTTGAATTTAGTGCTTAATAGTAAAAACAAAGCCAATCATAGCAACTCAATTACAACATTTTGTGTATTGGATGTTTATTATCGTTATTAATTACAAATTGTATTATTATTGTTAATATAGTAGTTATTATTAGTAATTGAGGTCGTCGTGGCCGTTGATAGTGAGATAGCATCTCAATAAACGCAACGATTGTGGGTTCGATGCTCTTGGAGGAAAGATTGATTATATATGAATTATTTTTGTTTCACGGCACTGCTAGACTAAGCGCTGCCCAAGCAAGCGTTACGTCATTCCGACAATGGTTCCATATTGGTAACACTACCTTCTGCATACCTTGCTATATATACGGGATACAGCGTGAAGTTGTTTTTTATGTATTATTAGCAACCCACCAACGCTACGCTTCATTAAGGCCCTTTATTTTGTTATTATCATATTATTGGAAATTATACAAAATCTTTACAAAAATTGTAGTCTGTGCTGTTCGCTGTTGTTTATATTACTAAAAAAAAATATTTAGGCTTGTTCGTCCACTCGTTTTTGCGTGAAATTGCAACAAAAATCCATCCTCACAAGATTTTACATTTATTATATGAATACTTTATAAAGTACATATATCATCTTGGCATATGCTACGCAACGATTTTTTAAAAAATAAAAAAGCAATTTATTTACTTTTAATGAGGTAAAACAAATAGATATAACATTTCTTAAACAAAATATTTGTTTAATTTCAGAGTCGGCACGTTCGGCGCTATCGCAGAATATGGTGCAGAGAAAAAAGTGTCGCAAAATAGCAGCGTTTCAGCTGCCGTCATGTTAGGAGTGCCCAGTGGAGTTATGCTCAAATTAAAGTAATCACAGTTTGTTTTAGTAATAATTTTTGTTTATAATAAAATTAAATACTTTAAAAAGTAAATAAATACAAAATATTACATTTTTTTTATATTGACCTTCCTATTAAGGGTCAAAAAAGTGAATTCAATAAAAGTGTATCAATTTAGTAGGTTATATTAGATAAAAATGTGAGTCAGATTGTTTTAGAGTAATTTAAAAATATTAGTAAACTTTTTCAACATTCTCAAAACATTATAATTCGAAAAAAAAATTATATTCAAACTATTACACACCTTTACAAAAACAATTCTTTTTGCTAATTAACAATATATAAATAAAACTGTTTCTCCAACAGATGGTCTTGTTCATCACAAACTATAGTTGTACCCATTCATTTGTGTGAAGAAGTGATCCCGTCCCCAGTGTTCTACGCTACAATGGTGCCCATTGTATCATGGCTGGTACTCAAGAAGCTGATACTGGAACCCATAGCGAGGGAGAAACGGGAACGAGAACGACAAAGATCTATGGAGGCTAACTTTGAAAGGTAAATGAATGGTGTTAGCTTATTTAATAGTGTTAGCTGCACACTGTAGCCCGCAATTGACAGAGTAGGCAGAGGGAACTTAGTGTACATACACTCCGTTCTCGAAATTCTGTATTTTTTTTTGATATTGCGTTTTGGCAGAACTCATCAATACACTTGTTACCACAGCGAAAACAATATAATATTATATACTTTATTCCCCGTGCTAGGATCGAACCCACAACCGTTGCGTATATACACGATGTGCGACTGAGCCACTACGACGTCTATAGTATGGGTACGCGCGGTGTCATTTCGTAATTAAAAATCACGAAATGACACCGCGCGGTATTGAAGAGAGAGAGTTTCGCAATTACAAATATCTTACTTGAAATATGCGTGAAAACTCTCTAAATACTGATGAAATACCCCTTTCTACTAGTGCATCCGTAGTTGTTTATATTGTTTTACATTTAATTATTGACAGCTGCTTGCAATTTCTTTTATTATATGCAAAGCGTGTTATTAGTTATTTCTCTTTTGTATTGCCAATACTAGGTCATGTTTGTGTATATCACTATAAGCAAGAAACGCGTGACCATCTATCTGTGTTTATTGAACATAGAATTCAATGTGTATGGTAATCTGCTTTTATCAACAGGAGCTTTTAAAAATAACACCGCTTACACTGTAAGAACAGAACATTTTATATTAGTAAAGACTGATAAACAATTATTTACTACACATTTTTTTTATTCACAGACAGTTATCATATAAATATAATGTAATTATGTACGTATGATTACATAATATTTAACAATATTTTTTTCTGTTCAGGCTACAAGAAATGCAAAGGCAAGCTCGAGCCACTATTGAGCTTATGAAGGAAACCTACACTCGAATCAAAAACGATGAAGAGAAGAAGAAGGGATTAGTTGTAATAAAAGCTTTATATGGGAAATTACCTTCTGGTGAGATATTTATAATTCTCTATATATATATTAGTAAATTTATACTTTCAAAAAATATTATAAAACTGAAGTATTACCTAAATTCTTTGTGTGTCAAGTCAAGTGGAAAAAATAATAGTTATTAAACATTTTTAAGGTGTTGTTGCACACTTAGGAAAGAGAAAATACTTATTTAAAAACATATAAACGTCCCGCTACGTTCAAATTTCTATATCTTTTCTAAAGTAGTAAAATAAAGAGTTGCTCTATATATATGACACATTCAAAGTGATTGAAATAAATGTTACTTAATGTATAGTGGGATATATCAACAATTACCGTTATGTAATAGACTACATAATTCTTAGGTAAATGTATTATCCCAGACTTGAAGATTTTTTCAATTCGAACCAGTAGCTCCTGCGGGAGCGTACATCAAAAAATCTCTGCTTTATAATATTAAGTATAGATATGCCTTAGTTTACCTGTAAAAGATCGCTACTATATATGTCACAATAATGTTAAGGTCACTCTTTGCATACTACAATGTTTTGTTTTGTTTTTCTTTGTAAACTACATTTTATATATTTTTTTCTTATTTTGTGTGTGAACTGATTTGTGTTTGCGTGTGATTTATAATATTATTACCATTCCCAGGTACAAACACCCACGAAATTGTAACAGAGATGGGTGACGTCGCGTCCCCCGAGTCGCCCAGCTCGTACGCTGAAGTCATAGACGTCACCATACCCGTACAGTGTTTGATTAAAGACTCGAGACTAGAATTACTTGAAGCTAGCAAGGTATATATATTTTATATATATACTTGTTTTTATAACTTCACGCTGTATCCCGCATATATATTTATAGACATATAGGCACGATAACACATTATCACATTTTTTGGAATTTAGGGAGTGACAAATTTCTAGACCGTTTTGCTTTTTAATACCTCATAGACATCAAAAAAGCTTTATAATTTAAGGAAAGATAATTTTTTTTGCATATTAGTTACTTAATAACTAAAGCAGGGGTTCCTAACCTTTTCTTGATCAAGGACCACTTTTATATCATTCTTGGTAGCAGGGATCACTATACATGTAGGTATAATAAATATTAACTGTGATAATTAAAGAGAAACTTCGCCTCACCATCCCCAGTCATAAAGTAAAATCGGTTGCGGATCATATGTAGGTCTGCGGACCACTGGTTGGGAACCACTGAACTAAAGTAACTACAACCCAAAACTCCATATGATCACCTGATAGTACTTACCAGTGTTGGGTGTATGCGCACACAAACTTCCAGACTTTTTAAAATAACGAACATCTGACTACTATCGGCTCTACATGTACAGACTATACATGTTCTTTGTATTTATCCCAAGTCAATGTTACCTTCGAAAAATAAAATAAATATAACGAAACAAAACTATCATTACTCATCCACACATGCGGTCCCACATCCACACATTTGATCATAAAGCAAATTATGATGTTATCCATGATTTGCTAACAATTATTCAAGCTTATTATTATAATAAAGATGTTTATTCATGTTTAACGATTATTCAAATACATTATTTAGCTTTGGTTAGCTTAAACTGTAGAACAAATTTAACGAAGTCGTCAGGTTGTAACAACCTACGAACTGACAACTATAGGTAAAAAGTGCAAAAACTTATAAATGTGTAAATCTGCCACTGGGACTTGACAATATTTGTATATAAGTAGTTCTTTGATTTTCACGATTATTGCACATTTTAAACGAAACTACTTTAACCGGATTAATCATGTATATTTTGTACTAGCGGTACACCTACGGCTTCGCCCGCTTAAAGTGCATGATTATTGATCGAATAAACAGAATTGACTGACAAATATATTGACTTCTAACATGATTTTTTTTTTCACTGCGTTATAGTAATTTCTATTAGGACATTTGATTGTTTTGTATTAAAAAATATTTGATATTTAAAAATATATATATAAAGCTAATTATACCTAAACGTATATTTTTTTGTAATATTACGTTCGTTTTACCTATGCAATGTAAGTCTCATCATAATTTTAAAACTCTGTTAAATTTGCTGATGTCACAGATTTTTTTAATTTACCCTTTCAGAAAAAGCCTCACATGTCAAATTATTGATTTGAAGAATTCATAATATTCTTTGTAAAATAACTGTAATGATTGTATGTACATTAATTAATATGTCACTAATTTAAAAACTGTATGTTTTTAAATTAGTGACATATATTATTAGCTAAATGTACAATTGGTAAATATATAGTTATTACAAAGTACACGTAGAAAGAATGTTTGTAGACATTTTTATATAGATTTATTTCAAACAAACAAACGACTATGTACTGACATGTACTGACTGACTGAGGTAAGACGCACGCACAGCCGTAACCGCTGATGGTAGAAACGTGAAATTTGGACAGATGTTTATTTTCATAATCTGGACATCCACTACGAAGGGATTTTGAAAAATTTTAACCCTAAAGGGATGAAATTGGGGTTGAAAGTTTGTATGGAAAAAAAATTAAATCGGCACCGATTTTTATAAAATTTGAAATTCCGACTCTTAAAAACATTTAATTGAACACGTGTTTCGTGGTTTTTCAGAATTCACCCCCTAAACGTTTCAAATAAGGGGTTGAAAGTTTATAAGGAAAAATCTTTAAATCGATACCGATTTTTATATAAATTTAAATTCATATTGTTAATAATGATTAAACACATGATTTGTGGTTTTTTTAAAAGTAAGTAAGTAAGGGTGCAAATACGCGGGCGAAGCTGCGCGTGCCCACTATTTACTTAATATTTCTATGAAGATCAAATCGTTATTTATCTGTCTGTAGAATTAATTACGACTTAAATTTAACTCTTATGATTTATGAACGTAATCTCCATTAACAATTAAATTTTGTTTACTTTATTGTTTAAAATATTATATAATAGTGCTTCAAACTATATATTTTTATCAACAGTCATATAACCCAGACGTTTCGAATGTCATTCTTTAGCCAAGAATCTTACCAGCGCGATTGCTATATAATATTCGCAGGCAAGCTAATGCCTTGAGTTCATTTAAATGACGATAACTTTTTCTAATGAACCAATTTTGATGAACTAAACTTTAGTAGTTAACTTGAGTTAAAACAAAGCAATTGGTGAATTTTCAAGTAAATCGGTTTAGTATTTTTAGAGAAAAATGCGGACAAAAACTATCGACAGACAGACAGACAGACAAGAAATTAAAAAAAAATATTTTTGCTTTCTATTATTCTTTTTAAGTGTCCCTCTATCCATTTTAGTCAAAATTACTGAATGTACAGACAAAATATTTTTACTGTCTTATTGTATATAGAGATTATATATTTTTGGAAACCCGACGTTTCGAACACTTTGCAGCAGTCCGCGGTCACTGGTATGGTCTACCCGTGTGTTAGCTAAAGTGTAGTTAAAGTTTCTGCATGCATAATACTAAATATACGTGATTAATCCGGTTAAAATAATATTTGTATATGTCGTCCTACAGAGATATTTACTTCATCAAAAAATTGTAACAAGTATGTAAAGGAAATAAATCACTTTTTTTAGACAACATACAAGAAGTTATCGTTTAGTGTTCAGAGCGCATGGACGTTTCTAAGAGACACTTGCTCAAGACTCACTATATTATTTTTTTTTACGTTTTCTAAATGTAACATTTTTTTAAAACTACTATTGAAATAATATTAATTTTCAGTCGGAACTCCCGGGATTCTACGATCCGTGCGTAGGTGACGACAAACACTTAACAATACAATACATGTTCCACAACAACCTTTATTGCTGCACTGTCCCTGACGACCAAGCGGTTGTCTTGCCACGCAATAGTAAGTATTAAAAATTTAATTTTTATACATATTTATCGACTGGTCCATTTTAGGCCAACGTGACGCAGTGGTACAACGTCTAAATAAAGCGGTGGCTGTTGTCCTTTTACTTCCAATTAGGATTTCATCATCATAGAGCTTCATCCTGCTGTATCCCGCAGCGTGGTAGACAATTAGAACCTAGTGTGAAGACAGTCCGTTTCCCGTTTACCTCTGAATTCTTTAGACATTACGTATTGGTGGAACTCAACGCCACAAATAGCCTCAACACCAGAGCAAAGAAATGAAAATATTATATATTTCAGTTCCTTAGCTGGGAGTCGTACCCACAGCCGGTCGCGTTTACAGTCACACCCTTATGCCCCTGCGCAGACCTCAACTCCAACTCGAATTGTATTTTTTTTTTCGCTTTAGACAGAAGTCAAAGCGCGGTGTTGAGTTTCGCCATTAAACTATACTAAAAAATGTAGATGCTCTAATGATGCAAGAGTGGTTTAAAGGCAAACTTATCCCATATTTGTAATTAATGAATTCCATCAGCTACCAAATGGCTTATCAGAGGGAGGAAAATATTTTCTTATTATAATTTATTTTCTTATTGATATATTTTCTCCTTTCAGATCACCGTATAAAGAACAGATCCTGAAAACTAAAATCCAGGCGTCATTAGCGCCTGTTACACTCGTTGAAGTGGAATCCAGAAAGTTATACCAAACCAGTGTTGCCATAACATTCCAAATTACTAAAAACGTTTGCGCACAAAATACATACGATTTTTTACTCTATAGGGCCTATCCATAAATGACGTCTCACAAGTTTCATGATTTTTGGTCCATCCATGCTGCAGTGTGACGTCACATGTCCCATTTTACACTTGAAAATTATTAAATTAAACAACATACTATTAGTATATTTTGATGTGATGTCACAGTATTATTATAAGGAACCACTTCCACCACGTCTCCCTAACGTGTGACGTAATTTATGGATGCGCCCTGGAGGTCTGCTAATAGCTTTCTCGATGGCCGCTTATTTACTTTCTACTTTGAATAGTTGCCTTAATGAGTGAGAGATTTGTTTTTGCGTCTTTGTTAATAACTACTATTGCGAAATATTATTATGAAGGTTTATAATGCATTGCCTTGCTATATTCGATATTAGAAATGTATTTTGGAACCCCATTATCGGTTACTCGAAAGATGTTGTTTCATATATCGACATGATCTAAGCCTTTTTATTAAAACAACATTTAAATGAACAGAACAAAGTATTTTAACTTGTTCTCTGCCTACTCTACTATATGGAGGCTACAGCGAGAAGCTGAAGTGAATTAAATTAATATAATAATTATATAATATTCATTATTACATATTAAACTCATGATAATATTTGTTTCTTTAACATTAAATACTAGGAAACTTATGAATATGTTAATGGTATAACTATGTTACTAAAGACTTATCGATATTTATTATTAATTTATTTTAACTCTATATTTGAAAACATTTAATTAACATATTTTGTATAAATAATCGTAAATTAGAAAACTTTATTTTTCTTACTATTGTTATATCATTAAATAATGCTACAAATCAGATGAAACTATTCTTGAAACTAAAATATATAAAAAGATTTTTCTTATAAAATCGAATATAGATTAACTACTGACACAGATAATTGAAATATTTTTTTCCCATAATGTTTATATATATTTTCTAATAATCATTGCTTCATAATTTTTTCTCTGTTTCAATGTAATGCTATAATTTTCTGTATTTCGATTTTCACCAGTCTTAAAGACTGTAGTTCATATAATATTATTTAAACAGTTTAGATTATAAATAGTATTTAAAATATTACCTATACTGGATTTGAATCCGTGCCTTGGATATTTCATGTATTTTTTATAACTAAATATGCTATGTCTAAAGACAAAAAGTTTTGCCTTTACAATATGGCGGCCAATGCAATAAACAAACGTAAGCTCAATGCTTGTAAATTTGTTCGATCATAGATCAAAAATATATCCTTATTAAATATTACTACTATCCATGCCATTTTGGCCATTGTGGCACAGTGGAACAGCGTGTGATCTTAAACGCTATATTTCCGGGTTCGATCTTTTACCAGTCAGGATCAGTAACAGATTTTACAATTTATTGTCTTTGCAACGTAGGATATTAATATTTCGTTGGTTGGTTCTTGGTGTTCAAGGGACTCCAGCTGTCCATATGAGGCCATCTGTAAATTACTTCACACGTATTTTATTATTTTTTCGACTCTTTCTTCATTCTTTCTTTTTCTTTTTTCGTCCTTACACACCTTACAAAGTGATCACATTTTTGAGACCTACTTGGCCGTCACATATTGTGAAATTTCACAAAAATAAATTATTAAGTTTAATCAGTAGTTATTATTAAATTACATTTGTATATTTAATTTTTCAATATGTGATGTCACGCAGGCTTGCCTTTGTCCAACAATGTCACACTCCGTCGACCCCCTCCATCTCTCTTAACGTGTGAGGTAACTTATGGATTGCCCGTAAGATAAGTAAAATCATCCTTTGCAAAAGACATTAAACATTTAATAATTAGGTGTCTAAATTATAATATACATCATTCTGTTTGAGGTCGTTATATCTAAATTATGTACGTACATATTTTATTCAGCTGTATGGAGTCACAAAACGCTGATTTAAAATAACTTTCGAAAATTTATTTGATGAATGATATATAATTTTATAAATGTCATCATAATTGAACGGAAAATTATATCGTCTTCCAGCAATATATTACTAGTGATAACTAGTTGAATTGTAGAATTGAACGTTTTAGTGAGAAAACTAAATCTTAGTACTTTTACGTGTTAAGCGCAATGTGTTATGCCGGAGAAAATAGACACGAGTTAAACTCACACATGTTCTTGGCTTCACCACTTCAAATGAAAGCACAATTTTAACTACTCCATAAAAGCCTAATTAATTAAAATGAAAGAGTTTTTGCCCAAATATGAAAAAGTAATAAATTGTTTAAAAATCTTGATTCTTTATGTTAAGTATTGCTTTAAATTATTTTCCCTATATGCTAATCCCGTAAAAGGAGCGCAGGCGCTTCTACCTTGTATATACTAATTGCGGTTATAAGTCATATTTATTGGCATAGATTTAGTTATGTCGATAACAAAGGTAAAAGATCTTAAACTAAAAAGAAATAGCGAACATTATTGAACATTATATGTATGTATATAGCAGTTGTCGTGGCGTAGCAGCTCACCGTCACGTCAACCGTTACAGTAAACGCGACGGTTTTACGATTTTCACACGAGAATCGGGGGAAAATATTTTTGTTTCATTCGTCACACAAAACGTAATGTCTAGATAATTGTGTGATAAGTGAGGAACGGAAGTTTCTTTTCCGTACCTTACTAAAAATAGTTTTTTTAACCGCAGCACCATAGCCACACTTAATTCTAATCTGCTCTCGGATAGAGTGTGTGACGCTCTCCCTACAGTCTTGTCGCGTCGTTATGACACATAAATTACGTACCGTTTGAAGCTTTCCAACCCGATCGACGGCCGCAAGGTTTGAGTTCCTCAAGGGAAACCCTTGCCGCCTTGCCTTGTTTGCAATTTCCCACAGACTTGAGTAGAGAAGAAGATATTCCTCCCTACCCAACCACTGTCGCTGTAAAGGCTAGGCAAATTGGCGTCAATTTCGAAATAAACGTTTGAAATTCTGAAGCGTCATAACACGTTGCGCATATAATTATTTGATAAAAGATTGATATACGTACTAAGTTTGTCTTTCAGAAATGAAAATACAGCAATACTAGTTCATAATATAACTTTTTTGTAAATTTTATTGTTATCTAAATTAATATGTATTGTGTTATATTTCTATTTTGAAAGAATAATCTTTATTTTGATTATATATTAGCATCTGTTGTTTTATTATATTTATTATATTTCCTGCTTTAGTAAATAATAGTCTGTAATAGTTATTCAATTCGACATATTAATTGTAAATCTATTAAATTTTATTCTTTTAAAAGTATATGAAAATCTTCTTTTTTATATAAATTCAAATAATTATATATTTTAATAATAAAATAGAATAAGATAAATGTTATACTACTTTAATATTCATATTAAAGAAGTTATATATTTATTTAAATTATATAATATAAAAATGGCAATAACACCATTTACCTTGAAGCTACCACTACTTGATCCTTACTAGAATAATTTGGTTCAACCAAAAGGCAGATTAAATAATATTTAAATAAGAAACAAAAAAAAATACAAGGAATTAACAATATTGGAAATAAGTTCTTTTTAAACAATATCGTATATGAACTTTAGAATAAAAAAAGAGGTGACTCAAAATTTAGGCATTACTGTTATTTTGAGTTAGATCTTTTTTATAAATTGAGCATTAAAACCTTTTCCAGTGTTCTATGGTGATTTATAATTTTTGAGATTAGGTCACTTTAATTTTGGATGGCCACAGACCTACTTTTTAATCGACTAACCAACATCAACGTTCATAAACCTAATAATGCGAGTCGAATATTATATTGTAACTAGTAAATATTTACATTACAATATTTGTTCTACCATTAAAATATAAGGGAAAATCAAAAAATATATATATTGTTAAATTAGAAAATATTTTTAAGGTGGAATAAATTTGTCATAATTAATAGATTTGCCTTCTTATGCAATAAATAGATTTTTAATATCAAGTACAAATATATCGTCTTTTGTATCGATTTTGATATTAATCTTAACATATTATTTACAAGCGTATTTTTTATTCAATAAAATCGAATATTATCACTATACGCAAATGAACGGTTCAATGTTATCGAAAATATGTGATGTAAATCGATATTGAATTAAATAATATTGTTAATTTGGATGACTATTCGCTCATTCCTTATGTAAAATCGATAATGCGGTTAAAGTAACGAATATTAAAACTACTTGGGATGAATAATTACATAAGATAGGAGGGCTAAAATGTAATTTAATAAAAGTAAGTGTCATATGGTCTCGTAGTACCGATAAAAGTAATAAAAAAAACAACATAAATGGAACCATATCACACTTAACTGAATAACTTAATGTGACAGTTGAAATACGTAAGTGTACATGCATATATAATGTTTTATTAAAAAATCCCTTATTTCTTCGTTATTTAATTAAATATATTTATTCACATAAAATGTAGATTTGTCTATGTTATGGTATTGGAACTTATGAAAGGAGTGCATTTCTATGAACGCCAAATGATTTGAAGTTTCTGTATCGATTCATATATCGATATAGACTTAATTTATTATTGGGCGGGAAATCGATTGAATGTAATAATTAATTGTTCAGTTATTGTTAGAATTTCATTAAATGGTGTATTTAGATTAGCTTTTGTTTTATTGTGCGTTTTTGATTATCTATAATAAATAAACTGTTATTTATTTGTTTTTTATTACTTACTTTATTATCGCTTGTTTTGCTTGATTTACAGATTTTCATATGTATTATTACATACACCGACGAAAATCTTATGACATTAATTAAACCAAAATGTTCAAGATTAAAAATTTACGTAAAATTTACTTTGATACTGTTTTTGCTGGCTACTTTAAACCCAATGTTAATTCAACTGGTACTGGTACTGATGATGTCGTAAGAAGCGTCTAAAGTAAGTGTGGTAGAGGCATTTAAAGCCTAATTTAAATTAGGTAAAGCCGGGCTACGGCGCTCAACTTCTATTTCTTCCTAGAATACGATAGCGGCACTGAGATATACATTACCCCAGGAGGGTACTAGCAGCTTTAAGTCTTTAAGCCTCAGATCACCTGTCCAATTCTGGGGAGGGTGAACTACCCTGATAAGATAAACAAGGTGTAAAGCCGCGGTAGAAAGAGTAGGCCACTCTCCTGGTGTTCGTACAACACCTTGGGCTGTGAGCGGCGGGGATCACTTACCATCAGGTGACCCGTACGCTCATTTGCCTTGTTTCTTTAATGTAAAATAATAAACATATTTCTGACCGTTTACGGACAAAGTGATTAAAATCCGACTAACAAGAGCTTCGCTTTTAAGCTCTAACGTGACAGACATGTGGCTGATCTTTGCAGAAAATGTCACTTCTAAGGTCCGTATTTATAAACTGCTCTCAAGAGATCGATCTTGAAATGCCGTTTTCATTCTCGTCTCTTTTTTTATTTCCAACTTCGACCACTTATTATCGGTATTAACGATACGTCTGCAGTGAGGCCGATCAGCTGCAATTGTCTCCTGTTCGGTTGGATCCAGATCGCATGTCTGCATGAGAAATGTGGCTTCAGTTATTAACAAGAATAAGAAAGGTTATATAATTAAAATAAAAACATGGATTTTAAAAGTTTTTGTCTGTTTGTCTCACTAATCTTGGAATTGGTTTAAACGAAGCTTATTTCACTGTTTAGCTAATTGCTATAACGCTTATCTTATACAATTGTTTTTCTGAATTAGCTGAATCTTTAGCTTTCAATTTATGTGGTAGTAAAAAATCTACTTCTATCTTACCGTATATTTAATTAAACCGTACAGTAATTTATAGCTAAACAAAATCAAATAAGCTCCCAAAAGATTTAAATGATTTAATGAGGCCGTCGTGGCGCAGTGGCACAAGTGTGTGCACAACTTTACGTACGACAGTTGTCGGTTCGGTTCCCACTCAGGGAAATGAATTATAATTTATTATTATTTTGAGACCAGTCGTGACGCAGGGGAATAAAGTGTGACTGTACACGCGACTGGCTGTATCGTATACACTAAAAATTACAAAATATTAAAAGTAAATAAAAAAAATAAATAAAAGATTAAAAAAAATATTCTCACAAGTTCAATACATTTAAAAAAAGTATATATTTTTTTTATGTTTACTATGTAGCCAAGTTTATTTATTACAAGAGCGATTGTCGTCAAATTTCGCTATCGATTCGCAACCTTTGAGTCATTCGTGGCTATATAATAATCCGGTTAATTTAAACAATTGCGATGGCGTGTCGGTCAGGGATGAGTCGGTTAGGTACCGGCCACATCTGAATATAACCAGATACTTGATGAGATATTCCTTGAATGATTGCCACAGGAAGGTTGGCAAAGGGAAACTTTTAACGTGTGTTAATCGATTTGCACAACATATTGCGATCGCTTTGTTGGTTTTATTTTTTTTATTCTTTTTTCAGCTTCTTTCTGGTACCGCATGTAGCTGGTGAGGCAGAGGGAACCCAGTGTCAAAACACTCCGCTCGCCACTTTTCGATATTTTTTTTTCATTTCTAATTGAGTGAGACCACAACGGTGCACTTTGCCTTGTTACTAAAGGGAAGGGTGAGAATTTAAATAAGGAGAATAAAATTAATAAATAATAATTCATTCCTCCGAGTAAAAAAAGAAATAAAATATATAATATAAGCTTCACGCTGTATCCCGCACACAGCAGGGTAGGCATAGGGAACCTAGTGTTAAGACACTCTGTTCCCCACTTTCTGCAGAATTCTAAAGGCATTGCGTTTGCCTCGACACCAGAAAAAATGGAAATATTAATTTAAGTAAATATTTAATCTCCTCGAGTGAGGATCGAACCCACAACCAGTCGGTTCTACACTCACACTTTGTGACCCTGCGCCACGACTGGTCTCAAAAAGATCATAATATGATATTTATTATAATCATAGAGAATATATTTATCCGCGGTCGAGAAATAAAACAAAAAAAAACATTATTGTCTATTTCAATTAACTAAACGGAACAGTTAAATCACTTAGATACTATCAACGCCGTTTTATTGATAAGTAGCGCTAATCATTATCTCCTCTCGCCTCACTCTCGGTCAGTGCTCGTCAACCTGTCATGCATCGCAACAATTTTTTTGTCGCGGTAAGTGATTTATTCATAATTTTTACCGTATAGTAGTGTAATTTTTTATTTTTTTTTATTAAATATTAAACCGGTTTCACGCTGTAACTCGCACATAGTAGGGCAGGCAGAGGGAACCTGGTGCTAGCACACTCCGTTTCCCTCTTTGTGCTTGGCCTTGACACTTTTCTTCTACCTGGCATTAGTCCCGGCTTTTGCCAGGGTCTGCCTTCCTACTCAACCTACTCCACTTTGCACGGTCTTTAGCGTCCTCGGTGGTTAGACCATTGGCTCTCATGTCCTGCTTCACGACATCCAACCAGCGCTTCCTTGGGCGTCAGAGTTCTTCATGCGTCGAAGGCAATTACGAGTTTCGTCAAGGGTTATTGGGGCAATAAGTCCGAGGTTAGGGGGTGGGTCGTGATGAAGACTGCATGGGTGCTGAGTATTCAGCAACTCCTGGAAGTAGCTTCTCCACCTCTCCTTCACAGAGTCATGACTACAGAGCAGCGTGTCCTGGGAATCACATCACACTAAAGCGAAGAAATGGAAATATAAATTTAAATAAATATTTAATTTCCTCGAGTGGGGTTCGAACTCACAACCACTGGCGTTCACAATCACACTTTGAGCCTCTGCACCACGACTGGTTTTCTTATTTCGAAATTATTTTCAGATGCAGAACGACAAATTCTACCAAACCTTTCCAATTCTAAATACTGTATAGAGTAAACGCCACCAAATATAATGGTCATGGTTGTTGTATTATTATGGCATTTGTGATACTACAAAGTGGTGTAGTAAGCGTTACGTGTAAAATAATATAATAATGTAAACCGATACGACTTCATATACTTTATTTATACGTTTAACAGATGGCCAAGAAGACAACGTGCTTTTACTGTTCGAAGATTTGTCGCATGACATTCTAATTAATTCTACTCAAATTTTTACTAGTACATCCAAGGCAAGACAGTCTGCTTGTAATTTTTTGTAATTTTTTCAAAAGAACTAACTCAATCTTGATATGGAAAACCTCAACAGAAAACAAATAGGTAACGTAAATATTTCCTAAATAGTTAAAATCACTATCTAATTCAACTTTCAAAACAAGTTGAGAACTTGTTAAGAATTTATTCCTATGTTGTTTGTTTATTTTATTCTCTTCCTGGTCCTCAATGTTTTTTTTAAACAGAAACGTAAAACAGTACATACAGTAGTTGTCCGATTCTGTAATTTTCTCATGTGATTACTCACTAATAAATCCGATTTTTTTCCGAAGAAAACATATCAATAAAAAACAGAAAAAAAAATAGTATCCGTTTCATACTCTACCACTCTCTACTCACTACTATTAATCGCTACTACGCTAAGAGCTTGTTGCTGTTCACACACACAATAGGTCAAATAGTTCTTCAGAACACTCGCCAGTATCAGTTGGTGTTTGTTGATTATATATTTCTATAACATGTAATATGTTAACAAGCTCTTAGCGTAGTAGCAATTAATAGTAGTGAGTAGAGAGTGGTAGAGTATGAAACGGATACTAATTTTTTTTCTCCACCCCCACTCGTAGTGTGCTATAGGAATAGAGCTAACTTTTACTACGTACTAAGTTTCAGCTTATAATACATATAACTTTCAGGCAAACCACTCGTTTCAGCTCAACGCATAGATAGTACAATCTAAAAACGATCCACGCTATCTGTAACGTTTAGGGTTAGCTATTATAACGTTTTCAGGAAATTACTTAATATTTTTAGTTTTTTTTTTAATAATTTTATGGAGAATGTTCCGTAAATTTTAAGCTCATATGTCTATGAGTTATACAACATAAAAATATGTTGCTTTGACATTTTGACAACAAACTAGTTATTGTGTAATATATAATATAATGTTATTGTGTAGATATAAATATTTATTTTCGAAATTATTATCATAGCGCTGTATAACCCTATTCCATAACCGTTATAAAATATAATACATTTATAAAAAAATCAATCATGTATATAAAGATGCATGAATCACGTATACAAGATATCTACAATCAAATTCAGTTTTTTTTTAATGTTTTAGTCAGCAATAAACAGTACAACATAAGGTTACTGAACGTCAAGACTCTACCAGTCTGGGAATAAAAAAAACCCAAATCTGAGAACTGGCAAAAAACTAAGCAAAGCTTTTATTATATTATTTTTCTTATTTCTTAATATCGTGCTGTCTATCAGAATAAAAATATAAATTTTGACCTTCATAATTATATCTATATGTTATTTAGTAATAGAGCTTTGTTAAGTATTAATAAAATATTCAAGGTCACAGTTATGGAAATTATAATAAAAATAATTGATCGTGAAAGTAACTAATGTACCTATAACGAAAAAAAAAACAAAAATGGTAAACTAAAAATTGTAAAATGATATATTTTTTTTATTATAATAATATATTATATTAGTATTCCACATTTAGCGTGGTAGGCAGAAGGAGCCTAGTGCTAGAACACTCCACTCCATAATTTGCTCTAAAAATATTAAAAAATCCATTTTCTCAACTGGGAATCGAACCCACAACCTGTCGCGTTTACAGTCACATGCTTGTACCACTTCCCCACGACTGACCTCACTGCATCAACATTATAAAAATAAACCAATTTAATTTGATGATGACAGGTCTCCGTTTTAAAAGATAGCCCTTTTTGCGTGACAGTTTCTTTACGATAGAACAATGGCCAATAAGACTTACGGTTACGGTGCCCCAAAACATTTATGTATTGTTGGTAACTGTGCGAAATTACTGAGAGGATGAACTTTATTATGTTACTATGTTATAATATAAGGTGAGAATTGCGTACAGTAAGCCTTGTGAATAGTTAATTACAATTAAAGTTTAATTTGTATATTTAATTTATAAAGAATATAAGTAATATTAATTTCATAAACTAAAGCCATGTGGAAATAGATTTTGATAATGAAAATATGTAACGAAAAAGGAGAAATCGTAAGAAATAAATAATACTTCATAAAAGAAATAAAAATACGAGATCAGTCATAGCGCATTGACACCAACCACTATTAAAAAATCTTGCCATGATTTAGTGATACGATGTTTAAAAATAAATTTAATCTCTATTAGAAATCGTATTAAGTTGTACGTATGTATAGATAACGTTTTTATTGTGTCTTTTTTATGGAAAAGATAAGACAAACAAGCGTACAGGTCACCTGATGGATGCGTTAAAATGGAGACGTACTTTATGAATGCACCCCAAATCTTATCAAACTGGGAACACTGCCACAGATAAGCCATTCCACAGTAGCGCGTTAGCTGACGGTCTACTAGCATAAATTCTCGCGAAGCCTGTAAGATGGAAGTTTTTCGTGGAGCGTCCCGTGTTACACTCGATCGAATGCCTTGGCTATATCGATGTCCTTAATATAATAATTATTATACTTGTCGGCTTATAAAAAACTAAGTTATAAAGAATTTATAGATAACAAGCGAACTCAACGAGCGTGTGTTGAGCGCCGTACGTGGTCTTGTTACAATAACGAGAAAATTAAATCACAACCATCGCGCGCTCTAATTTGAATGAACATTATAGATATTAGACATCTGCTCTTTTCTACTTATTTATTAGGCTCTACGGGTTACAAACCCCTAGCGGAGCAGTCAGAGAGAACAAGGCGTTAAACGCTACGGTTTCTACATACCTCTTTCGCCTCGTCCACTGTTATCAACCTGTTCATACATGCACTCCGGGAGATCTTGATGATTTTACGTGACCTTCCTCCGGTATCTTTGATACTGTGTTTAAGGTCAACCGAGCTCTCCCCCTACCTCTTTTACCGCTCACATTTCCATCATAAATCTTGTTTGCCCTTCTTTTATCACTCATTCGTTCGTCGTGCCCAAACCAGCTGAGCATGTTCCTCTTCATTGTCACCCTGCCGTCCCCGCTAGCACCTGCCATAGCTGTTTTCTACTTTTTCATTATTAAATTATTTTTATTAAAAAACTACCTAGGTGTTTTTATCTATTTTGTCTTTATATAATTTATATGTTTCTAAAATTCTTGGAAGTGATGCACAAGAATCCACCGCTACATGGACTGCCTTATTTCACTTTAGATCCAGATAAATCTAAATATTTTCCTATTTGTTACATTTATGCAGAAAATGATTTATATACTTGTCTAGAAAATATAGATTGTCATTCCTACAATTCTCCGTAGTAATCCACCACAAAGATAATTTACATAATAAGCAAGGACTACATTTTTATAAAAGCGTGAACATAAAGCCTATCTAGTTATTATTCAATACAATCCAGCCGCGAGAGCGATCTACAAGTATGCGGAAATCGTGCAGTTTCTGAGTACCATTTGCGTGTTGTGCGCACTATACTTTAAGATTTGAGAGATTTGTTTACTTTTGCTTTACCAGTGAGTTGTATTCATTTAAAACTATTCAATTTTTTTCAGCTACACGCTTTACTCCGCATACAGCAGCTATACAGAGGGAAACTAGTGCTAAAACACTCTGTTCTCCTCTTTAAGCCAAATTTTCGAAGCATTACGAGTTGAGAGCCGGAACTCAACGATGTGCTTTCTCCTGCTACCAGAGGGGAGAAGTAAAAATAATAGCGAGTGGAAATCGAACCTATAACCGCCGCGTTTGCAGTCACACACTTGTGCCCCAAATATTTGTTAATTCAATGTAATAAATATAATATTGTTTTCTCAATTTTTCTCATGACATATACTCATTACATAACATATTACTTTTTAATATATATATTTTTTTATTATACGGAATTACATTAATTACTAAAAGGGATTTTTAATTAAGAGTTTATCGTTGATAAAATTATTTCAATTATGCCATTTTAGTCCTGAAATTAAGTCATAAGTTTAATTTTGATTGTTTTTGTTTATATTTATTGTTTAGTATATGTTATAACATTAATCTAATCTATTATGTATATGTGTATTACTTCTTAGAGCGGTTTCCAATTATTTATATAAAAAAAAAACTTTTATTGATATTATTTATATTTATAAAAACTTTTATTGTGTTATCATATGTTCGTCACAACTTAAAAAAAATAATGTACCGATTTGAGTAATTACTCCTGCGTAGACTGCATAAATAATGATCTATATAATTTTGAAACCTTTATGTTTCAGAAATAGACAGACAACAGAAAACCAAAAAAACTATGCAGGGTAGGAAAATAAAATTTGCATTAGTATAGGGTTACAGTTGGGAAGGGTTTACCAAAACTCTTACGGAAAAGGGAAAAATGAGTATCGATGCATCAATGCTCATATCTTATGGTTACGCTGATTTAATCTGTTCGTTAAGGGACCATAGATTTGAATATTTGTTATTAATTTTATCTTAATAGCGATCTCGAGATTGATGATCTTGACAGATGGATAGACAGGAAACAAAGTGATCGTACGGAACCCCAAAAACTGATCTCAGGAAGCAATGCCCAAAAGATATATAATTGATATCAACATAGGTTGTATCACGTTAGTGGCGTTAACGCTTGAGTAGGTATTATTGTAAGGACCTCATACAGACCTAATGGCCTAAGATCCCATGAATGAGTCTCATTAAAATATAGATGCAGATTTACGCACTGGGATCTCGGCCTACAAGTGTCATGTATACTATGAGCATGGACGCACAGAACGCGAGCGAAAATCTTCCGTGGTACAATTTGACAGGTGTTGGCAATATACTGGTCAAGAATTTGTATTGAATATTTTTATTACTGATCGTGGTCTTAGTCCATTTTTTCTTTGTATACATTATAATTCTAAATAAAGTATTTATAAAGATTACAACTTCTGATAATGGTTTTTAAAGAACTATTGACAACAGCTAGAGAAGCATAATATTTATTCTCTCTTCGAAGGCTCAAATAAAACAGGATTTACTCAAAACTATTATTAATAATGTAATAAAATGTGACTGTAAACACGATTGGTTGTAGGTTCGATCTCCACTCGAAAAAGTGAAATATTTATTTTAATTTATATTTCCATTTCTGCGCTCTGATGTAGAGGCAAAGCGCGGCGTTGAGTTCCGTCACTTATCACGTAATACCTCCAGAATTTGATGAAAAGTCAGGAACGTAGTTCCCTCTGCCTATCCTGGTGTGTACGGCATATAGTGAGAAGGTTTTTTTTTTAAAGAAACACATTTTTTTACAATTTTTTTTAAAAGTGATACAACGTTAGTGGTACTTAACGTTTCTTTAGTTATTTAAACACTCGCGTTCCTTACTTACCACTCGCTTTTAAAGTGATTTGTGTGTTGAATGACGGAATTTAACGCCGCGACGCGTTACCAGTCCAGTACTACATATATATATATATATATATATATATATATATATAGCGTATAACTGTAAAAATAATGGTTGCAAGTTCGATTTCTACAAAAGGAAGTATATTTGGATTATATTTGATTTCATCGCTCCGATAGATCAAAGCGCGGCATTGGTTCCAACTCTACATAATATAATGGACTGGATCTTGAATTGGGGCGGAAAGTCTGAAGCAAGGTCTTAACGTTATTTTATTATTTTTTTTGCTCATCATGCTATACAAGACATTGCCATATCGATACATACTACATTTACCAAATGATTGATTTTTGTCCTGAAAATGGAAATGTAAAATGTTATATAAATTACATTATTAAACGTTTAGTAGCGCGTATTTAGTTACAACTATACATCCACGTCGCTTGGTTTATAACTGCACTGCTGATAATATTTTATTGCGTTGTAAATGGGCTGTAAACGTTCTGCAATACAATGTTGGGAACAATCATATTATTTCTTTACATAATCCTAGATCTACGAAATTTAAAGTGATTGATTTAATAAATTTATGGATTTATAAAAATTGTTCAAGCCTAAAAATGTTTCGTAGATTTTGCTTTATTAATAAGACGTCACGCTCTGCGTTTTCTGCCTGAAAACCTTATATGTTTTGCTTTACCAAAGCGAAAAATTAAAATTATTTATTCTCCCAGACGGAGATCGAACCAACAACCACCGAATTAACAGTCATCAAATTCACAGTCAGACGATTTGAGAAATAATAATTTAAAAATCATTTAATAAACAGGTGAAAATAAATATTTTAATTAAGAAAAAATTACACGGAGCTGGTTTTTTTTTAAAACAAATACACTACGAATAGTCCAGGGTCATGTGTGCTCAAAAGTTATTAAAAGTAGATGGTAAAAATTTTCAGCTTTTTGTATTTTTCTTGTAAATAATATGTTATATCAAATAAACAGATGAGCAAAAATGATTTTTGAGATATGGTACTTCTAAGTACATTTATGTAATATGCCTAAACAGTTGTCGTAGATGCTCAAGATCTTAATTTAGAAACACTATTCACTGCGAGAATTCTAGCTGATAAAATTATTTATGTTTTGGAAAACGAGATAAGTTGGACAGCCGACGGAAATATGTTCTTCAAAAATTAATCTTGTTGTAGTGTTTTCTGTATAGGATGTATAGCATTAGTGACCATTATCACTCTTGAAGCATTTATATTTTAGTATTGTAACATTTGAATTTGATTGGATACGCGCCCGACCTATCGAACATATCGATACGGGTAGACTGAAGAAAGCATTCGTCTATCAGTTCATACAATTATTATATTAAACTACCACCATCAAATTCTCATTTACCTCGCATGCTGTTCTAGATTCTTGCAGAATGAGCTGACTCCTCAGATGTGGTGGGTTTGCGACCTCAAAGTTATAGAAGTGGGTCTCAATTGTTAGAAAGTTTACAACCATGACCACTGTTTGCTGTAAAGTGTATCCAAAAATGTATACAAAAAAATAAATATATAAAAAGCATAAAATCGAAAATTAAGAGAATTGAATTTGCATTTCAATTAGATAGCGTTATTATATTTTAAAGGCAACCTGTATGTAGATCGGAGTAAAACTAAAAAAGAAAATAAAAAACAACTAGAGAACTCGACGGGTATGCGCTGCAGAAACTGTCATTTTTTTTTATTATCTTAACACTTTACCCTGCACACCGCGGGGTAGCAGCATTAGTGTTGAGACACTCCGTTTCCCACTTTCCACTGAACTTTGGAAGCATTACGTGTTGTCGTTTGCGACACCCGGCCGAAGAAATGAAAATATACTTTTTGAATAAATATTTCACGGAAACTGTAAAGCCTCGCAATCATCATGTACATATGACGGAATTGTTTCTCTATAAACATAAAACAGTTATGTACGTGTTTTATGTTTTTCAAACTACAAAAAAATAAATATAAATATAACTTTATATAATGGACATTTTAAAAGTATATTATAATTTTACAATACTGTAGCAGAGCGGTCGTCGTGTCGCGCCTGGTATGACTCGCAGTTGACAGTGGGCGCAGACGGCGGGTTCGTACGGGTGGCTATAATATATTTTTTCTTTTCGTAGACTGAGCGAACCTTGTGTTAGGACACTCCGTTCTCAATTAAGATATTTTTCTTCCCAACTGAAACGTCTCCACCAAATTCTTGAGACATTGAGTGTTGATTAATGGAACTAAACGCTGCGTTTTGACTCGTTACCAGAGCGAGCAAATGAAAATACTAAATATTTTACACCGCCGACTGGGAAACGAACCTACAATCGTCGCATTTATAATATAAAAAAAAAGATTGTTAATATTGTTTGTTGGATTGAAATACATACAAATGTATTAATGACATAATCAACCTTCTAGAAACCAATTTGTACTGAAATAACCCCTTCTTTTCATTATTATGAACTATAGTTAGTGTTTTATTCAGCATGTATGGGAGGTGTATACCTTTAGTAAAGTAATCACTGGTTGAACTTCCAAACACATATATCAGCTACTCCCGTAAGTGGTCGTGTGACAATAGAGGGGACAAAGTTATTGTTTATTAGTTCGTATTACATAATTTTTTATTTCAATATTTATATATAAATTATGTAATTTGATTGTTTTTTTTTAAATATAAATAAATGTAATTCAATTTAAAGTTTTAAGTATTTTGTTATTATTTAAATAAAATTAAAAATCAGTTTCACGCGTGTTATATTGTAGGCAAACGGACCCAGTGTTAAGACATTCCGCTCTTTTCCACTGAATTTTTCGAGGCATTGCGGACTTTTTCGCTTTGCAAAAAATAAAAATATTAATTACGCGCCATGACGGCCTCGTTCTTTTATATTATTAAAAGTAAGTTAAAGTTATCTGCTATAGTTAACAATGCATTTCACCTCGTAAAAAAACTGCAAATGAATATTGTTAATAAATATTTCTAAGAAAGTAAAAATAGATTAAATCAGCGTAAATAAATCCTATCCCATATTTACAGGTGCTGAACTGCGCATGAGCGAATTTGATACCTAGGACTTCTTCTGGCTCGCTAGCATTCTTACAATTGCCATAAGCATTTAATGTTTGTAAATTAAGCTGAATGCTTAAATGCATAATAATAAACGGTCGTGGTACTAATGACTTTTTTTGTGATATTTTTCTTATTTTTCGTTAGTGAGCTTTTACTTAGGCTTTACTACATTTTTCATATCACTATGTCTTTAATAGATTTACATGACATTTTCCACAGTACTTATATTTTTCTTAATGGTTAACTAAGTTTCCTAAAAAAAAATCCTTCCTTTATTTTTTTTTTGGTTGTAAAAATAATTTTATCATCAAGAACAGCGTTGTGTCCACATCTCTCCGTTCTTGTACAGTGATAGTGCCAACTTAATCTGGCATTTTTGACAATTCTAAGAAAAATAAATTAAAAGAAATTCAATATAATATAAATATATATAGGTTTAGGCCAAACACGTAGCGCGTTGCGCTTAACGGCTGACGTCACATCTACATTATATATTATATGAACACCCACACTAATACAAAGCTCAGCTTACACCTCGCGGACTGTACTAGGATAATTACCTATATTGCCCTCTTTATTTACATGAAGACGGCATAGAAATAAATGTATCATAGTATCAAACTTAAAATGTAAATAATTGTTTACATTTTTTTATATATAAAAATAAACATGTGGGATACAGGTGCGTCGGTATGTACTTACTTGCAAATTATATTTCTAAAAATAATAATTGCGCAACAATGAAAACTGGAAGATAAGGACACGTCTCTTAACAATTTGTGACAATAATAGGTAGTGACTAATTTGTTTTGTGTCCATTTTAGAGTTAGTCATCAAGAAATTAATTGTACTTTTCCAGAAGCCTGTAAAGTGATAATTGGGATTTTTATTATTGTCTTTAAAATGCAGATCTTAAAGCTTTTAATCAATATACTTGCATATTTAGGTAAATGTAAAAGTTTTCTTTTTTATATCTGCATTTTATTTAAACACTACAGACACGTGGTCTGTGCCTTTTTTTTAGCTATTTCAAAACTATTTTAAATTAGTATTGAAACTAAATTAGGTTATATATATATATATATATATATATATATATATATATATATATATTAAAAGTTATTCTAACATACACTAAGTTCTTTCTTCATGGGCGAAGTAGGATAACTCGAACTTTGTATGCTTGCAACGTTTGCGGCTGGTCTTTTAAAATGCGTTTGCCATTCGGGAGGAAGAGCAATGCGCTTGCCAGTGATCCGATTGCCGTAGATCAACGCATCATTTTCTATCCGAATTCTGGCATGGGCCGTACAACGACACGTTTTGATCACACTAGAGGGTAGAGACCGCTTACAATTCAGTGTAATAGGGAAAAAGATCATAGTCTTTCCTGGAAGTACCGTTCCTTTGTGCGGCACCTCTGCTTTGCGCACTGGTGCTCTGCGTAGAACGCATATTCCAGCATCAAAAAAAAGGTTCTTATTTCATACTTAAGTACGACAGTAATGCATACGATACGTGTGTGTAATATTTGTATGATATTTCTATAATAATGTATACTCATAATTGAAAACCTTACGAAGTACGGATATTTTTAGATTTTTTTACATGGATAAGTATGTAGATATTTTCTATAAATAGTATTATATATTTTTATTAAATCATTTCATACTTTTTATAAAGCAATTTCAATGAACTTTTTATAAAAATCAAACATATCTCCATTATAACGGATGGAGAAGACAAACGTAACTATTTCGCAGAACACATTTGAATAGAACAAGTTCTCTTATACCTATCCTCAATTTAGTTGGACACTATCTGTAACTTTAATTTTAAAACTAATTCAAATGTATATTTTATGAATATTTAAAAAGTTTTTTGTGCTAGATAACACACCATAGGTCTATACACCAGCCTTGAGGAAAACTGGATTGAACTTGGATTATGAAACAGATAAAAATTTTAATATTATAAAATGGAACGAATTTATTAATTGGTGTAATGTATGAAAAAAAAACAACGTTCGGGAAAAAAGCTAGTAAGATAACATAGCATTATGGTTGCATTAAGATGTTATTATAAAATCGTCAGCTACCTACGTAATGGTCGGGTGGAGATTAGTACATACGATAAAATACAGCCCATGTTTTAATAAGGCTCACTTCATCCATTTAACAGAAATAAACGTATTTATGTAAGAAATTGTTTATTTTATGTTTTCTATATGACACTTCTGTGTATTGTCTGATTTTTTTTATTATATAAAAGCATTTTTCTGTAGTCGGTTTCCTCATATTTGAAGAACTTGGTCAGCGTCAGTTTGGTCCACTGGTTTCTGTACAGCGTGTCTATCGAGTTTGGAAAATGTCGATTTTTTGATTAAGAGATATCGTACGTTTTCTTAATGTATTTATTAAAAAGTGTGTTAATTTCGCATGTTAAGGAATTATTAATTTTATGGCAAATAAGTGATTTTTAGTCCCATAAGTTACCGCCAAGTTACATTTAAATCCAAGCATCCACATGTTCGGTTCCAACATTCTTTTACGATATTGGAGTTTCGAAGATAATTTAGGAAAATATGTATATTATGTATTAAAAAGTGTACTAATGTAACAAGCCGTACTTGTTATTAATAATAATAACTAAATAAATATAAATTGATCTTCAACTCACTTTCCACTTAGTTAAAAATAGAAACAAAACGAATAGTGGATATAAAAAAATCTATTATATATATTTGACAATTGTTAATACTAAATATTGATTAACATTATTGTCTATAATAACTGTAACTACATTACAGTAAAAAAGCCGTCAAGTGTGAGTCGGACTTGCCCTCCGAGGGTAACGTAAATTTTGCATAAAATTAGTAATAGTTTTTATTATATTTGGAATATATATTATTATATTTGAATTTTTTCCCTTATATATATATATAATATATAAATTTATATGAAATGAACAACAATTATAAATTTGCATTTTTATTATTTTATTTTTAAGAAATAACTATAAATTTTCACTTTTCAGATTTTATTCTTTATCTGTATTTTTCTTTATTTCATACAAAATGCAGCAAACACGATGAATAAAATGCTGATCGTACCTTTTGATTGCGTTTAGTTAGGAGCTCGATTTTTTCTGCGCTCCAAGGGATCGTAATCCTGAATATTTGATATTAATCCTACGCCATCTCTAGGTGAATGGTCACAGGCGGACAGACGGACAGATGGACAACAATGTCATTTTATTAAATTTTTCCTTCGGTTCAGTTTCAAAAATATCATGCCAATTTTACAACTTTTCCATAACAGCATTGAACAACTACACCATTGACAGCATACAATTATAAGCACACTACCACCATCCTTTGTTTCACGCAATCTGGTCCAAACAGTTAGATCCTATAGAATTAATCTAGATAAAATAAGTGTAATTCTTAAATTATTTTTAAATTAAGTTAGTTATTTTTAAGTTTAATTAGTTAAGTTTTCAATAAGACAACTTTTAATACGTAAATCACTTTATCTGAGCCGAGTTGTGACCTAGATCGTGTCACGTCTATTACGTTTAAGGAACATTGAAAAGGAAATCTACACTTTATAAAGTTTGATTGAGATATGCTTTTTTAGTATTAAAGGTAATAAATTCTTGCAGTTTGTAAATATTTTAGGAATATAACGTAGGTAATATAATTAGGTACTATTTTGTAGGGGTTCCAAAAAATTTGCAAAATTATTTTTTTTCAATTATTATTTTAGAATAGGTACTTCAGGAAAACTCAAGGAAATTAATCTATGTAAGTTTTATTTGATATGCATATATTATGTACATATGTGCTATTTCGATTGTTTAGCTCCAAACTAGCAAAAATTCAGAAGTAAGAATAAAATAAACTTGAACAGTATACTTTAAATTATTTTGCATATTTATAATAACAAAAATAAAAAATAAATAAAATAAATTTACTATAAATTACAGTAAAACAATTCTACCAAATTACCAAGGGGTTGAACAATAAAAAAACCAAAAAAAACAACCGCAGCAGGTTTTCGCGAAGATCCACCAGAGCGTGGGCGATGCAGGGTGCGCTCGCGCACATAAAGTGGCCCCCCGCCGCGCGGCCTTCAGTTGCTACCACGAGCCGCGACCGCTAACACGCCGACATTCCCGCTGCTCGCCACCGCTCAACCACACGCGAGTGTTACCCTTTCTCTCTACGTGATCGTATACGTGATTACCGGAATTAAACACCAAAGGAACAACTTTCGGACCTGTCTCAATTTATATCAGGGTAAGTAATTTTTTTTTACCAATTCAGCACAGCGATTTTCAAAACTTTGCAGATATGCGTTGGCGTTCTCGGCCCTTCCCTTCGTGCTAAGGTTAACAGCTCTGGCGGTATTTGTAAATATGGTCGGGGCGAAATATTTTTCTGCTAAAATTTGTATCTCATTTAAATCCCATATCGATGTCACAGTGAGAAGCAGCTCTCGATTCGACACGTATGTTTGATTCTTTTGTTCGTACGTTATTCACTTGCGACAGGTATGAAATACAAAAACCATTATACCACCTATAGCTCGGTTTACTTGTTGGGTAATAATGTAAAACATTCGAGACGAGCGCCTCTTGTCGATAAGCGACGTCTACACGGATTATTTGCAATTGTTTATATATTTATTTATTATTTTATTTAACAAAATAAACGCTTGTATGTTATTTGGCTAATGAGCTTAAACATACGAGTTCTGATTACAAATAATGATAAACAAATAAATATAAATAAATGACTGGAAAAACAAAGACAAGATATTAGTTAGACAGTCACCAAACTCGAGGGCCTATCACCAACAGTTTCCAGCAATCGAGTCTAGTACGTATTTACTTAAGATTCAACAGTACAAATATATAAATATATATATATATATATATATATATATATATATATATATATATATATATATATATATGTATATATATATATATATACATATATATATATATGTATATATGTATAATATCTATCTGTAGAACGTGCTCAACGAATTCTTGCCAACGATAATAGCCATTTCGCAACAAGGTACTAAGATTATCGGCAACAGTTCGACTCTTTTGTAGTATTGTTAAATACTTTCCCAGCAATATACGGTTTTGTTTTGTACATAATACTAGCGTGAGTGATCGAAAACTTAATTCAAGTTACTAATAGTGTGACCGCAATTTATCACTTCATCTTTAATAGGAACATATTTTAAAATGTCTTATATATCACTATTTCGATAGTACCGAATACGAGGCATTGTTATAATAATTTTAAATTAATTTGAACATCTGTAATGAAATATTGATCGTGTTTTGACGAGGAGATGGTCAATTTGTCTGAGAAGCAAAAACGTCCTGCGGCATTATTAACGTTTCGCAACTTTTTATTCGCATTCGATTCTTATTCGTGTATCACTTTGTATCGTTTATTAATTGATTTTATATTTACAGGTTATAAACATACTTCAAATTAATATAAAATTAAGTTAATTTTGTTAAAACTCTTTTCGTCTCCTACAAAATATAATATGTTTTGTGGGAGACTAGACAGGGTGCATAGGCTCAAGCGTGCGACTGTGGCTTTGATTCTCACATATTTAATATTTTTATTTTCTTCGCTGCGGTCACGAAGCAAAGCGCGGCGTTGAGTTCCGCCTCTCGACACGCAATGCCCCAGAATACGGCGGACGGACTAAAAAAAATAGTTTCTAATTCTAAAATTTTAATGACATCCGAAAAATATTACTTTTACAATTTGCTATAAACATGTTTGATCAGTATTTAAATGGTCATTACAAAGCATTTACATTACAAATTATAATGAACGTGATTAAAAAAGTACAAAGTTTCCCAATTTGAAGAAATTATCTAATTCACTTGCTACTATAACAATTCTAATTTTACTGTTAGAGAAAAACAATTGTATTATCGTAAGAAATCTTTTTTGGCCTGAATTAGTTAAATCGCACATAAAAGAGTAACTTCATTTTTATTATTTTTAAAGTGTTAAAAATAAAGTATTCCACACATTTTTTATATATATCAGAAAAGTTTTAAGCAACACCTATAGGTACGTAAATTAACGCTGACGATAAAGATAATTTTCAACCTTTTACCCGGTATAATTTCCAAAATTATATTATAATTTATATAGTTTTTAAATTGGGTCTAGACTATTTTATCCATCTTATATAAGAACTACTTACTTTCTACATAGTACAGAAATAATATATATAATTAAAAAAAACGTTTCTTTGCAGTATCCATTCTGTTCATTTATATTTGAGAAGCTTCAACGTCCATGACAAAACTAAACAATGGTCGTATACATATAAAAAAAAATGGAAAATTGTACGTGCATGATATTAATTGGCTATTATCTTGTCTACGTATCGTAATTAACTCTTCAATTTTTCCTCATTGAATCTAAACAAAATAGTGACACCAGTTGTTATTGGCACCTCGTCCTTCGTCCTGGCATTCTACTTTGACCTTAGTGTCCGTGTGTTAGTGTCCGTGTTGAATATAAGAAACATAATTGAGTGTCGCAATCAAGACGTGCATCCCGTATCCTAATAGCAATCTATGTAATCACTGTTTATTTGGGTTCTTATAAATATAATTCATAATAATCAAAGGTTTTATTGTTTTATTTTTTATCAAATTTATCTTTCTGAGGCTAGTCGTGGCGCTTGGGCACAGGTGTGTGTGTCTGCTGGATTTCAACCATACTCGAAGAAATTAAATATTTATTTAAATTTATATTTTAATTTTTTTCGCTCTTGTCAAAGCAAAGGGCGCTGTCAAGTTCCGCCAGTTAACACGCAACGCCACCAGAATTCGGCGGAAAATGAGGAACGGTTATTTTAACACTAGGTTACCTCTGCCTCCTCCTTTCTAAAAAAAGAGAATCTAAAATGTATAAATAATAATTTGTGCAAAATACACAATGACTTATACACTGTGAAGGTTTATCAATTGTCCTTTAACCGCTAAGTTGCCAAGTGGAAGTCATAAAAATAAGAGATTTACTCTCCAAGGTACGCATGCACATAACAACGCATCTTGTGTTTCAATCTGTGGGTCATATTAAGTCCTTATAAGAATAATAATCGTGTAGTTTAACTAATATTTAAATATAAATAAGGCGATTTCGTTAAACAAAATCTTAATTTGTAAATGTTAGTTTATGGTTTAATTTAAATAATATTTTAATGTTAAGTATTAGCCGTGCCTCTTAGTTGATTCGTGGACCAAAAATGTAAAAAAAATATATCACAGTTTTAACAAACATTTCGATCTCATTGTCTATGTCTAATATAAAAAATTGAAGTAAAATAATTTGTAATGAACTAATTTTTGTCAGCTTATTGTATGTGTGAATTTATTTAATTTTACCATTTTTATGACCAAGTTCGATATGTATGTGGTTTTCCTGCAGGCTTTTAAAGTTATTGTTTTTGTTGCTTTTAGCTTCACTCTGTATCTCACATACAGTGGGTTAGGCACAGGGAACATAGTATTAAGACATTGCGTTCCCCAATTTCCGCCAAATTCAGAAGGCATTGCGCGTTTTGCGAAAGAGCGGAAACATGGAAATATTAAATATTTTATTTCCTCGAAGGGCATCGAACCCACAGTCTGTCGACAGTTTTTGTGATATTTCCTATAATATATAGAACGATATCCCTTGTAAGTTAAAAGTTCATAAACATAGGTTAGCGTTATTTACATTTATTTAAACTAGTGACAAGCTATCTTTATAGCACTCTGAGGGCTTTATACTTGAGGCGGTGTTTACATTTGCGAAACAATAGACAATATTTTATATTATTATTTTAGAATGAGGTCCAGTCGGATATCTGATATGAAAGTTAAAAAAGTCTTTGATTTTTATAAAACATTTATTTAAATGTATATTTCCATTTCTTCGCTCTTGTGTCGAGTCAAAAGGCGTTGAGTTTCGCTACTCAACATACGATGTCTCCAGAATTCGACGAAAAGTGGGAAACGGAGTGTCTTAATTTTTAGAGTTCTTCTGTATGCGGTATACAGCGTGAAACTGATTTAGTTTTGATATATAACAGTCTTTAATGAAGTATATAAAGCAATTATATTGCTTTATAGCCTGTATGAGATAACGCGCACTTTGAAAAGAATTGAGCCAACCGTAACCGGTGTATTCTGGTTCAGGTAAACAGTACTATTGGTCCATTGGAAACGTGGAAGGTGGACGCGTTGCATAACTATAACTTAAGTCTACCATCCAGTTCATATAGAGAGATAGAAAATTGTGATTTAATAAAATAAAGCGAAAAAATGTCGATGATTGTTTTTTTTTAAATTATAATTATAATATATAAAATAAACTATAGAAACAGATCTTCAGTATCGCAGTTATAAATAGGACGATAGTGATGTGCATGTAATAGTAAAACTAAACTTATTTATAGAGAACAATGGTGAAAGAATAATATAGAACCCTCACATTATAGAGAAAACATATTATCTGCCAAATTATATGAATTATTCATTAGTCGACATGAGGATTTTGCCATTACGCGTGGAATACACTACCATACGATTAAACCTTTGTGACAGAAATTACAAATAATATACACACGCAGAATTCAAAAGTTTATATCGAGTAACTGTCTTTTATGTGCGCACGCGCAAACTCAATTAAGCCTATACTATTGAAGAATTCATAATATGATTTTAAATTCAGTCTCAAAACAGGATGAAGTGACTGTAATTTGAACAGGTGTTCTGTTCTACTATTGTATTATATTACAAATAGGTGTATGTACATATACAATGTTCATATCTAGTAATTGAACCTGTTGCAACAATAACTTTCGCGTAAATTTGAAAGTTATTGTTGAGTTAAATTTTAATTAAAAATATTCAACGCTCGTTTGACCGAATGTGCTAAGTGACTCATATTTCATGTTTCACGCTAAAAATAAATATAATGGAGTTCAGTTTAAGTTGCGTGGTTACAGCATCCCCGCGGTAAGTCTCAAACCGGTATTCAAAACATCGCACTAACTGGTTCCCAGATCGATGACGTACTAGGATTTGGCAACTAAAAATGCACTTGTACCGCTTGACAGACAGACAGTCAAGGCTTCTCGAGTAATTATAGCCTATATTTAAGCTAGAAACGATTCAAATGACGAAATTTAAATTATTACCGGCAACGCGAATAAGTAGATTTGCAATACGAACTATTTACACAATTAATTACAGGTAACTTTTATTTTTGTTATAATATTATAAAGCCGTCGGCGGCCGTCATGGCGCAGGCGTAAGCGTGACTGACACGCGACGGTTGTAGGTTCGGTTCGATTCGGGGGAATGAATTATTATTTATTATTATTTTTATTTCTTCGCTGGTGCCATGGCGATAGGCGCCGTGTTGAGTTCCTGCGCTCAACACGCAATGCCTCGAAAATTTCGGCGGAAGATGGGGAACGTAGTGCCTTAACATTATGTCACCTGCCTACCTACCCATGCTATATGTGATGCACACCGTGAAGCTGATTTTTTTGATTATAAATCGTTTTAATTATTGAAATAAAAAAAAATCTTCTCACGTACATTATCATTATAAATGAATTAGGAAAAAATTTGGACGACAACAACATTTTGCAACACAAAAGATTCCAATGATATTTAGTTTTGAGGTTATTATTATCGATACTGATATTAGAAATCACATCTTATTTGTTGTTTTGAGGTAACTTAAACGATTTTCCTACGACGACTGTCGAAGTCACTCACTCAAGTTCGACATAACGCATATAACCCACAGAAACGGCCATTAGTTCTAACGAGCTGCGAAATTGAATTTCTAACGTTCTCTTGTGTAACAGGTAGCGGCTGAGTATACAAACGAGATATGTCAATGCTGACCAATTAGAGCTATTTCGATTTGACCCACTAAGCCGCGACTACCGTTCGAACCGTGTATACGTAGAAACTTAGTCAAATATAAATTACCCTTCGTTTCAAAGTAAATATACACTCACTCACTTACTTACTAAAGGTATATGTTTAAAGAGTTCATGTTATATGTCATTGTTAAGAAATAAGCGACGAATTTCGTTAGTACATAACGTACCTACGCATACATAATTTTCTTGCCGAATTAAAATAAACTGTTTTTATAATAAGGTTTTTTTTAGCTTCACGCTATATCCCGCATGTATTTGGGTAGGTAGAAGGGACCTAGTGTTAAGATTGCGTGTTGAGTGGCTGAACTCAACGTAGCGTTTTGCCTTTACATCAGAGCGAAGAAATTAAAATATTAAATATTTCATTTCGGCATCGAACCCACAACCAGTAAAGTGTACGCGACAAGGATATCAAGTAAATAAATAAATAATGCAGTTCATTAATTAGAATTATTATCGCCATAAATATCTACATAAATTTATCCTTAACTAATGAAAATAAATCATTTTTTAAAAGATTGACTACTATATTGACATATAATCAAAAATGAAAAAGCACATCATTTATCATACTAAAAATAATACAATATTATCCTTTTGTAATCATACTAAATACCAATTTATTACAAAAGTGTACTCACCGAGCCAGATAAGAGATATGTAAGGTAATTAAAATTCAATACGGACAGGTCGCCATCGTTAGCGTTATCGGTATCGTTAAATGAACTAAGGACATACTTGGAAAGCATTATTTGAATTCATTTTATCTTTTAAATAACTACTTTATGTTATAAATATTTTTATTATCAAATAAACGCTTAAGTTACGAAGCGATTCAAACATTTTATTATCTTTCTGTACAAGAAAGAATTTTATTTATTATAAAAAAAACCTTACAAGATCTTGGATTCCATCAATGGAACTCTAGGCTATTGAAAATATATGCTATTTTAATAAAAAATCTGAATCATTTAAAGAAAAGTTCAAATAACTTCTGGTAAGCTGCGATCGCTCGGTTCGGTAAAAATATATTAATTTTAAACTTCTACTTGGTATATACACATATTTTTCATTAATATCAATTCTAGACTTAAAATGGAGAAAAAAAATAAAGAAAATAATACATAACATAAACCTCTAGAATGCGCAATGGTCGTTCGTATACGGAGACAACCAAAGAGGGCAAGGCTATGATCGCGTTGATGTCGAATTAACTGAGCGAGTTTATCGCGGATAGAAATTAAGATCGTTTGCAGGTTTGATTGATATTAAATTATTATTTTTATTAAATCTCTTCTTTCAAATTTTATTACTATACTCATAGTAAATACAGATAATTATATTTTAATAATAATATAGATTATCCAAATTTTGTACCTATCGAGTGTTAACTATCTGCATATAGAGCTTACAACATGTTTTTAAAAATTAATTCACATTTTTGATGTTATGAAGAAAATATTTAAAGGAGAAAAAAAAACCATTAACGTCTTCAAAAACATATGATCTTTGTCTCGCATCTCAAGGTACAAAAATTTATTTACATACAAAAAAATATATAAATACTTATTACAGATAAGTTTTATAAAGATAATCTAGATGTGGGCCAACTTATCAGTTATTCATATGTATCTGTCAGTTCCTAAATAAAGTAGGTTGACATATGCACAAACCATTGGAAAGATCAAATTGATATTAAACAAAAAATGCAAGTTAACATGCAAGACAAGTCTTAAGGCGCCTGGAGTCGTAGAGTGAAAAAAAAACCGTTATTTTAAGCGTTATCGATCAAAATCCTGAACACTTTCTAATGAAACATAACAGGATACAGAGATACATTTACTTAAAAAAAACATTTTGGAAGTCTAGATGTGAGTGGATACAATTAATGCTTTATTTTTTTTGTATAATTTAGTTTACCGTTAATTTTTCTAAATAGCGAAATAATCATTCCCAAATAAATCATTGTTTTAAGTTTTGTGATTTATATTATAACGGACTAAGATATAAACTACTATTTCAAATTGAAATAATGTCACCAAAATCTGGATGTCCTACATCAGTAAAAAAAATGCTTTTAAGGCGTGTAATCATATGTAGAAATAATATTATAATCCAAGTTACCGTTCTTTCGTTGGCAAGAGATGTTATTGATACTTAAAAGTAATTGATAAATACGAACAACGGGATCGCTATCTGGGTCGTCCGCATGAGTTATCACTAAACGAGTTCTGTGCTAAGTGTGTCGAGTCCTTTACCTTCCGAATTGATAATTTCGATGACAAATCCTTTTTACAATTTTAGCTGTTGTTAGTTCAGATAAGATTTCAAATTCTAGATCAATATAATTATTTAACTTTACGTTTTCTTTTTATACTTTATGAAGATAGGCTCATGTTAATTTTGATCTGATCGTCACTGTTTTGTATATGTAGTGTTTGTAACTTAAGAACTATGTAAATATAATGTGTATATTTTAACAAAAAATATGTTTTCTTTAAAGAAAATAAATATTTCATTATTACCAAGTATTCATTTAAACTTAAAAAAATATTTATAAATAAATAACACAATTAGAAAACATACACTTACCTAGTTACTTTCAATTACAAAAAGACACCGCCTCAACCAGAACTATAGGATGTCTATATTGAGTAACTTTCGTTTTCCATCTATACACGGTGATAGGATTCACTTGTGTACTGCTAATGAAAGTGAACGTAAATTTATTAGTTTAAAGTTCATTTTCGTCTGTTTCAATGCAGAAAAGTTATCGATGGCCTTGTATGGAAACCTTTTGGAGTTTTATATCAAGTATGTTCATATAGAGGTTTCATTATATTATGTTTTTTATTTAATTAGTTTAGCAATAAGTCAATGGCGCTATAATCGTATTTAACTTAACTATACAATAGCAAATCCCAACTTTTCGTCCAATTTTAAGACAACACAAGAGCCGGTGTTAGATATTGTGATAATATTATAGAAAATACTCTCTTTCTATAATATTTAGTTATCCCTTATTTAGTAGTCTATGTGGTGTAAGCAAATATTACTATTATTATATTAATACAATTTATATTATTATGTTATTTATTTCAAATCGTATTTCAACATAACATTTGTAAGTAGATGTTTTTTAGCCTAAAATAATAGATTATATACATATAGTTTCTTATCAATTAGGACAACGTAATGATTTAAACAGGAAGTTGATTAATATGCTCACAGAAATTATCTCATTGTATTCTTATAAGTAAATAAACACTCGGGCATATTGTAATTTATGAATAATAATTTAAATATTAATTATACATATAAATAGGTATTTATGTCTATGTTAGTTATATAATTTAACTGATTATGTAGAAAATGTTGCCATTTATTATGAGTTTTAGTAAACCGGCAAAATCACTTTTATATAGATAATGCAAAAAGTACTCAGCGAAAGCAAGGTTGGCTTTACTATTTAAGTCTATTTCAAATAATTCTTAGTGAAGTGTCTAAAGTAGGAAAAATCACGTCTATAAAAAATATATATTCTACTCTAAAATAAATAAAAATAAATCAGCTTCCCGCTGTATCCCGCACACAGCAGAGTATGCAGAGGGAACCTATGTTAACGTACTCCTTCTCCCAAGTTCTGGAGGCATTGCAAATATTTCATTTCCTCGAGTGGGGATCGAACACACAACCAGTCACACTTTGTGTCCCTGTGCCACGACTGGCCCCAATATTCTATTCTACTGTATATATGTATAGATATGTCGTTGGTAAATACTGTAACGATCCATACCAGAACTAAAATGTGTAGGTAAATAATTTAATTAATTCAAAATAATAATCATTTATAAAAAAGTAATATAAATATAATTTATAACATTATTTAATTTATAGCTTACGATAAATACAATTTTATAAATAATAGTTTAGTTTAGTTCATTAATTACGCGTTCCGTTCTCAAATAATATTAAAGTGACGTAATACACCGTAGGTAAAACATGCAGATATAAAATATATTTATTAAAAATTATTTAATAATTATATTTTAACGTTATGTATTATAATTTAAAATAAATAATATAATAATTAATATATTAATTATTGTAAAATATCATGTTGGCTGAATAATCTACTGTCAACGTCAAAATCAGGAGATAGGAAAGAGAGGGAGAAAGATGGCGTACGCGTCTGAGGAAGGATGGATGTTTTAAATGTTTAGTGAAGTTTAATTTATAATTAACATATATTTAGTTATATTTAGTATTTAAAAAGCATGTGAGATTATGTCTTCAATTGTGATATAAGTATTTGAGGTTGCTAAGATAAGTCATAAGTGCTTTCACTATTTACGAATGTTTGCTTTGAAATGCTTCGTCGGTAAGTTTTTAATAGATTATTATTAAAACAAAGAAGAGTGATATTAATGCATATAATGCCGTCAATATCCTGAGATAAATATTATTTATTTAGTAAATGGAAATAAATAGATGAAGATGTTTTATGAGGTATGTAAAATTACAATTATATTAATGTACGCATTATGTCTGCCGCCATCTTTATTAGATGCGTGCATGGGAATTGTGAAATGAGAGTAAAATAGGTTTGGTGAATTATAATAACTTATAAATGTAATTTCTATATATATATATATTAGTAAATATCTAATATGTTACTATAAAAGGAAATATAAATATAATAGTATCCTTTATAATATGATATATATTTACAATTTATAAATATTATATAACATGAGTCTGTTTAATGTCCTACAATGAAAGTAATCTGTCAATATTTTTTATATATTACTTTAATTAAATATAATAGACATTAAACCTTAACTAAATATTAATTATTTACGATTTATACGACTGTTAGAGTTCATTGACCCTTGTTTTAGTATTAACTAATATTATAGCCATAACCGACTGCTGCTTGGCTTCGCTGGTACTAATGTGTTTGGCTAAATGAATTGCTGTGGCATTTAATTTTATATATGTTACATTTAGATAGTGTCGCGGTGCCTTGCGGTGCTTCGACGTTAACACTTAGTGTATGATGGATAGGTGTGTGATGCTACTTTATGTCCTGGAACTCTGGTGTATGTAGTAGTGTCCGCCCGTTTCATATGGGTGTGTGGTGCTATTTTATGTCCCAGCTCTGGTGTACATATATAGTAGTGTCCGCTTGTTTGTCTAACACTTGGTTTTATCGTAGATAACATAATGTGTCAATCGACTGATGTCGACGACATACCTATAATATAAAGCCGGGCATCACTGGTGCTGACACATTTGATATAAGCGAATTGCTTTAGTAGTGTTGGATTCTGCTGCTGAGTTTGTTCCGCCAGTTCTTCTCAGCACTGAGGTTCTTTACTGAACTGGTAGTAGAATCGTGCCTACTTGGAGTCGCTGGCTATTCTAGCGATCACTGAGTATTTTCAATTAATGATTTCTATATTACATTCCCACAATTCTGAGTCAAGTATCAGTTCAGACAAACAGCTGCAGGGTGTGTGCTGTGCGTGTTATTCTACGACGGTTCTGTTTAAAAGAGGCGTTACAATAACAATGAATATAAATTATATTAACATTGAAACTGTGGCATATAATAAGAGCACGTAGGAAATAATTATAATCTGGCATATACTATATAAACGAATTCATACGGAAATAATAAACACGCCACATTACACATAGAGCATTCAATGTTATTAAGATACGATAAGTAAATACATCGTTTTAAGAAATATACACGAGAGTTGAATGGGTATATTAATGTAATGCCCTCTAAAGAAACAAACTGAAGTGGATTCACATAATCGGCCGCCTAGCGGTAGGGAGTTCGATCTGATATGTGAAACAGAGAGTTATATGTTATGTAATTATGGCTACGGCCTACATATAATAATCTCAAGTCCATTGTAAGTATGTATATTAGACTTCGGTCTTTGAATCAGTTATTTATTAATTGATCTTACGAAAAAGCATTACAAGAATCATAAATATTAACTATTCCGATTCGTCCCGGAGGGTTCAGAGCCGAACGGCCGGAGTCCACGGTAAGTGGCGGGTGCGGGGCCACTCACTATCCCCATTTAGTTATAACTATCAGTAATGAGTAGATATAACAGAGAGGAGGATAGGACGTCTTCGATATACTTAAGAAATGTCACGGGAGATTAAAACGGACAGACTATGACATGTTATTTATTTATATATTTTATTTTATATTACATTTATGGTACATTTTATATTGATATCGTTACCTCTGAATCTCTAAAAGAACTTGGATTATTTACGATCACTACGAAAGGGTTCTAACCACTAGACACATCACGAGCCAAGGCATTATTTATTAAATAATATTCTCAAAGGAGTTGAGATAACAGTTACAATTTGGTGCCGTGACCAGGATGGTCAAAACGGCTTTACATTAAATATCTTATCGTAGGCATAGGCCTACAATTTGTTGTCCGTGAAATGGAGAGAGACAGAGGAGGTAATATGGAGTTAGGAATTTGCAGGTCGGGAGGTTGAAAAGTCCGGGGGTTGTATAGTCGGGGGGTTGGTTAGAAAATTGTTAGATCTGGGTGTTATTGTGTTATGTATATGCGAAGTCTGCAGGGTGATAATAAATGTAAGTAGAAGTGTAAATTCTATTCCGATAAACTTCATAGAATTTAGGGGGTTGATTGTAACGATCCATACCAGAACTAAAATGTGTAGGTAAATAATTTAATTAATTCAAAATAATAATCATTTATAAAAAAGTAATATAAATATAATTTATAACATTATTTAATTTATAGCTTACGATAAATACAATTTTATAAATAATAGTTTAGTTTAGTTCATTAATTACGCGTTCCGTTCTCAAATAATATTAAAGTGACGTAATACACCGTAGGTAAAACATGCAGATATAAAATATATTTATTAAAAATTATTTAATAATTATATTTTAACGTTATGTATTATAATTTAAAATAAATAATATAATAATTAATATATTAATTATTGTAAAATATCATGTTGGCTGAATAATCTACTGTCAACGTCAAAATCAGGAGATAGGAAAGAGAGGGAGAAAGATGGCGGACGCGTCTGAGGAAGGATGGATGTTTTAAATGTTTAGTGAAGTTTAATTTATAATTAACATATATTTAGTTATATTTAGTATTTAAAAAGCATGTGAGATTATGTCTTCAATTGTGATATAAGTATTTGAGGTTGCTAAGATAAGTCATAAGTGCTTTCACTATTTACGAATGTTTGCTTTGAAATGCTTCGTCGGTAAGTTTTTAATAGATTATTATTAAAACAAAGAAGAGTGATATTAATGCATATAATGCCGTCAATATCCTGAGATAAATATTATTTATTTAGTAAATGGAAATAAATAGATGAAGATGTTTTATGAGGTATGTAAAATTACAATTATATTAATGTACGCATTATGTCTGCCGCCATCTTTATTAGATGCGTGCATGGGAATTGTGAAATGAGAGTAAAATAGGTTTGGTGAATTATAATAACTTATAAATGTAATTTCTATATATATATATATTAGTAAATATCTAATATGTTACTATAAAAGGAAATATAAATATAATAGTATCCTTTATAATATGATATATATTTACAATTTATAAATATTATATAACATGAGTCTGTTTAATGTCCTACAATGAAAGTAATCTGTCAATATTTTTTATATATTACTTTAATTAAATATAATAGACATTAAACCTTAACTAAATATTAATTATTTACGATTTATACGACTGTTAGAGTTCATTGACCCTTGTTTTAGTATTAACTAATATTATAGCCATAACCGACTGCTGCTTGGCTTCGCTGGTACTAATGTGTTTGGCTAAATGAATTGCTGTGGCATTTAATTTTATATATGTTACATTTAGATAGTGTCGCGGTGCCTTGCGGTGCTTCGACGTTAACACTTAGTGTATGATGGATAGGTGTGTGATGCTACTTTATGTCCTGGAACTCTGGTGTATGTAGTAGTGTCCGCCCGTTTCATATGGGTGTGTGGTGCTATTTTATGTCCCAGCTCTGGTGTACATATATAGTAGTGTCCGCTTGTTTGTCTAACACTTGGTTTTATCGTAGATAACATAATGTGTCAATCGACTGATGTCGACGACATACCTATAATATAAAGCCGGGCATCACTGGTGCTGACACATTTGATATAAGCGAATTGCTTTAGTAGTGTTGGATTCTGCTGCTGAGTTTGTTCCGCCAGTTCTTCTCAGCACTGAGGTTCTTTACTGAACTGGTAGTAGAATCGTGCCTACTTGGAGTCGCTGGCTATTCTAGCGATCACTGAGTATTTTCAATTAATGATTTCTATATTACATTCCCACAATTCTGAGTCAAGTATCAGTTCAGACAAACAGCTGCAGGGTGTGTGCTGTGCGTGTTATTCTACGACGGTTCTGTTTAAAAGAGGCGTTACAATAACAATGAATATAAATTATATTAACATTGAAACTGTGGCATATAATAAGAGCACGTAGGAAATAATTATAATCTGGCATATACTATATAAACGAATTCATACGGAAATAATAAACACGCCACATTACACATAGAGCATTCAATGTTATTAAGATACGATAAGTAAATACATCGTTTTAAGAAATATACACGAGAGTTGAATGGGTATATTAATGTAATGCCCTCTAAAGAAACAAACTGAAGTGGATTCACATAATCGGCCGCCTAGCGGTAGGGAGTTCGATCTGATATGTGAAACAGAGAGTTATATGTTATGTAATTATGGCTACGGCCTACATATAATAATCTCAAGTCCATTGTAAGTATGTATATTAGACTTCGGTCTTTGAATCAGTTATTTATTAATTGATCTTACGAAAAAGCATTACAAGAATCATAAATATTAACTATTCCGATTCGTCCCGGAGGGTTCAGAGCCGAACGGCCGGAGTCCACGGTAAGTGGCGGGTGCGGGGCCACTCACTATCCCCATTTAGTTATAACTATCAGTAATGAGTAGATATAACAGAGAGGAGGATAGGACGTCTTCGATATACTTAAGAAATGTCACGGGAGATTAAAACGGACAGACTATGACATGTTATTTATTTATATATTTTATTTTATATTACATTTATGGTACATTTTATATTGATATCGTTACCTCTGAATCTCTAAAAGAACTTGGATTATTTACGATCACTACGAAAGGGTTCTAACTATATTAGACGTATCACGAGCCATACTAAGATATTAAAATTATTATCTTAATAATTTTATTTAAATGTTTTATTGAGTTTAGGGTGAGATATCAGTTACAATACTTAACGTAATCGACATTGTTTGATCGCTAAATCTTGTAAACTATTGTACGTACGTACTGTTTAAGCAAAATGCTGTTAAATTTAACAATAAAATTAAATCCATTCCGCAACAATATCGGTGTTTTTTTATGTTCATGCATCTCTCGAATTTTTGAGTAGATATACAAAAACTAGTAGGCAGAGGTCACGACTTTCCATTCTTTACGCCATTACGCTTTATCCAACAAGACGAGATGAGAAGATAATAATTGATATATAATTTTAGATAGAAGCCCAATCGTTATGTTTATTTTATGCTATTATATAAAATTATAATATAAAAATACTGGGAAATTCAATATTTATATTTTTAATATGTGTAGAAGGCCGAGGCCAGTCGTGGCGCAGTGGTACAAAGTGTGACTGTAAAACCGACTGGTTGTGGGTTCGATCCCCACTCGAGGAGATAAAATATTTACTTAAATTTATATTTTCATTTCTTCGCTCTGGTGTCTAGGCAAAGCGCGGCGTTGAGTTCTGCCACTCAACACGCAATGCCTCCAAAATTCGGCAGAAAGTGGGGAACGGAGTGTCTTAACTTGGTTCCCTCTGCCTACCCTGCTGTGTGCGGGATATAGCGTGAAGCTAATTATTTTTTTTTAAGTAATTTTGTATAATAAAGAAGGTATTGCAGGTTAAAGTTTATCTAAAATTAAAAAAAAAATCAAATTAAATATCCAATTTTTCTATATAACATTAAAAACTGTTGGCCAATTATAAAAGTCGTGTTCACTGTGAAAAACACTATTGAGAAACTTAGCTAGGACAAACAATAATAAGTTAGCGTTTTATATTCATTCTCTCGTTTCGCAAAAACCTCTTGAATTTTAACAAAGTAAATGGTGTCACAGAGATGGACTCGATACCGATACTTGTTATATAGGACAGACAGCTTTTACATCACTATATTTATTATTGTATTTCAATATATTTTACTGATTTTGACGTATACACAAATATTTAGAGGCCTGAAATTGTGTAAGGTTTTGTTACGTAAATTATGTTTTCGTGTTGCTTCCAATGGTTTTAGAAGATCGCCATTTATATGATAATCGAAAATGTTGTATGAAAATTGAAAGCAAACTAAAAAATATATATACATATAGTTATTAATTAATCAATTTATTTTGAACATCAATACAGCAAATATTTGCAAATAAAAAAAAATAAATATAATACGTAGTGTTGTGGCAGTTACCGGTGTTGACTTACCACTCTTACAGCTACAATATAAGTATTTTATAGTACAGATAAATCATAAAATATTTATGATTAGACACACAGACAAACTGCGCGCTAATCTCAGAAACGGCTTAACCGATTTATTTACAGTTTTCAGTGCTGTATTTGATCAAGCTACCCGTAACCTCTAGAATTTTATTACAATCGGTTTATAAATAAAAAACCAATACCATTTTACAGAATGTTGTTCGGCAAAAATTCTATAAATTGGCTGAGTCTTTATTTTTCTATATAGCTACAGATTATATTTTTAAAATGACATTATTATTACAAAATGAAAGTAATACGTAATTAGTAAATTAACAATAATATAATTCAGGCGGGCGAAGCCGCGAGCGGGTCGCTAGTACACAATAAAGTTTCACTTCAGGCAGTTATTAGTTTAGACGTAAATGTGCCTGAACAAGTTTGTTTCGTTTAAGAGGAATTTCACGCTGTCCGTATCTGTGTCAAGTCGTTTGGCTGTAGAGGCCTCCTAGTTAGTAAGTCAACCGCTGAAAGATGTGTTCGTTTATCTCAATATAGCTGTCACCTTCGATCGTCTACCATTGTGTTGGCGCTCGGACATTAATGTAGAGGTCGCGGCTTCGAATCATTGTTCAAATGATATGCGGAAATATTTTGTTTTGCATACACTAGCCATAGATAAATCAGCTCTGCGCTGTATCCCGCACACAGGAGAGTGGGCAGAGGGAACCTAGTGTTAAGGCATTCCGTTCCGCACTGAGTTCTTGAGGCATTGCGTGTTGAGTGGCGGAACTCAGTGTCTTGACACTAGAGCGAAGAAATGAAAATATAAATGTAAATAAATATTTCATTTCCTCGAGTGGGTATCGAACCCAGAACCAGTCACACTTTGTGCCCATGCGCCACGACTGGCCTCTTACATAAATAATAAACAAATAATTATTTTATTGATCTAAAACATTGTATTAACTATAAAAAGAGTAAATTCTGTTAGTGGTACGTATTTGAAAATGTTCCAGCTAATACAATGTAATTAAACAAAACCATATCTAAATAGAGACATAAAATGACAAGCTGTCTCAATAAATAAATTGTGTGGCAACATTTTCATATATTTTGTTGCAGATTGACATTATGGACTGATATATATACATATATTCGACTACCACTTGTTTTTGGCGAATTGAACTTGTTTTATACTTAATTATTATCTATGTATTACATAATTTATGAAGTTAATGCTTTAATTTTAATTCTATATATTTTTTTTGCACTTTTTTAATATGGTATGGATTCCTAATAAAAGATAAGGTAAGAATTTGGTTTTTTAAATATTTTTTATGTTTTCCAAGAAAGTATTCATACAAATATAATTTATTGATTTAAATAATATTTTTTCCTTAATCTAGCTGACGTAAATATTATCTATATAAATATTATAAAATAATGTATATTAGAGGACAGAGCCAGCCGATAAGTTATTGTAACAACAATAATTTTTACAACTCTAAAATTCTAAAACTAAATATATTGTTTAAAACTATATGCGCGATAACTGTGTAGTAAAAACGCAGTTAAAATCACAAACCAAAGTCATTAATAGATAACACCAAGGTCATGGGTTTATGGGACAAGTCCAGCCGAAGGTTTCGTTCGCGGAAAACGCTTATCATCCTAAATCTAGCATATATTATTAAAAAAAAATTACAAGTCAAGGTGTCAATGTGTTGGTTATCACAAATTTGTTACTGGGGTTTGTAGGACAGTAACGTATCGAAATTTTACTTAATAGATATATATAGAAACTAGTGTTAAGACACTCCATTTTAAAATTTTCAACGAATTTTCGAAGCATTGCGTGTTGAGCGGCTGAAGAGCGAAGAAATGAATATGTTAATAAACAATAGTTCTTTCCCCCGAGTAAGAATCAAACTCAATTCCACTTCAATTTACTAAAAAAAAAACACAATCATATATTATAATTAAAAAAAAATGAAGAATAGTACAAAACACTGACGCACTCGTATAAGACCTAGCAGCCCGCCAGGAAGCTAACTGGATATGTTCATTCTAAATTTCTCAAGACCCCGTTCGGACGCTAAACGATGTCAGACATTTTTATCTATGCCAACTTAACGGTCTGCACCTTGAATATTTGCTTTTGTCAATCTCAAAACGGATTTCTTTGGAGGTCATTAAATATATTATGAGCTAATGATGCATTCACACGCGACGGTTTAGTCTCCGCCTCTCGGTGTGTATGATACATTTATTGTAATAGATGTAGGTAACGTTTACAAGTGGAGTTAAGCATTTTTGTATAAGAATTTGTTTGTATTATCGTTTTAAAACGCGTACATTATAATTTCTTTTGTAAATTTTTGTTTTTTTTATTTATCTGGAGTGTGACGTTTTTTATGTATCTGTGCCACCGCGCCACAACTTACTGCAACTACAAATGTGTATGCATGACAGGTTGTGGATTCGATTCCTACTCGAGGAAATGAGATAATTCATCTTGTTATTTTCCTCGCCCTGGTAACGTAAAGCGCGCAAAAGCGCGGCGTTGTGTTCTGTTGCTTCCTAGGGCAATGGAAACGGAAGTGTCGTATTGGGAACGGAGTATCCTAACACTAGGTTTCCAGGTTTCCTCTGCCTACCCTATGTGAGGGATACAGCGTAAAACCAAAAAAAAATAAGATAAAAAAATAATAATAATATGATAATACATACAAGTAAAAAAAGACGATATACAACCATTTATGTTTTGATCAGGATACAGGAAAAACGATCAACTAATAAGTTATTCTATTTTTTATTTAATAAGCTCAAATCAAATGCGAAGAGGACGTGCTTATCAAAATCATTTAAGCATATCTGCATAAGAATCTTTCAAACCCGCTACCGAACCATAAACAATTAACATAAATCGTATCAAAATAAAATGAAAAAAAAAAACAAAACCACAAGAACTTGCAAAACGAAACGAAGAGGTCATTTGGCAAATATATAGCATCTATTGGTTTTTAGCAATTCAAGATGTTACGTGACCTACAATACTGCGGGTCCATCAGGAAATACGAAACGATGGAATATTCATAAGCCGTAGTGGTCGACCTTAAGGAAGATCCAATGGTCGTGGAGTCGTAAATTTCAATGCTTTGTAAATATTGGTTTGATAACATTTTACGATGTAGGGTTTTACGAGTGGTTACATATGAGAAAAACGTTTTTCGCGATAAGAATTTGAGATTTGCGTAATAAGTGGTGATATTGCGTTGCGCTAACTAAAAATAAGTTACAAAATTGCTAAGTTTATTTATTTATTATGTATTTTAATGTGTACAGTGATAGGAGATGTCGTTAAATTTTACATCTTCTCTTAAAGCGTATATAGATTGTAAATTACAATATATTTTTTCAGTTTTAAGTATACATCTGCTTCACGTAAGACTGCATTCCTGCCGTTGTAACTCTTCCGAATTACTCTTACTCACTCTTAGTTATTCTTTTTTTAAATAAAAATAAATAAATCAGCTTCACGCTGTATCCCGCACACAGCAGGGTAGGCAGAGGGAACCTTAGTGTTAAGACCCTCCGTTCCCGACTTTCTGCCGAATTCTGGAGGCATTGCGTGTTGAGTGGCAGAACACAACGCCGCGCTTAGCCTCGACACCAGAGCGAAGAAATGGAAATATAAATTTAAGTAAATATTTCATCTCCTCGGGTGGGGATCGAACCCACAACCAGTCGGTTTTACAGTCACACTTCGTGCCACAACTGGCCTCATATTCTTTTTTTCTTTTTAGAATTTAAATAACATTGATTTTTGTATTCATTCCATTAAATTTGGTGATTCGCTCTCATCGACTTATCTTCCTTAAACATGTCTATCAAGATCAGAGGATTACAAAACAACAAAAAAAGGCAATTATAACATATCCACATGATTAAAACGGCTCAAAAATCTATATTATACTTTTAAAAAGGCAGACGTCTCATGTAAAAATTAATTAAAATAACTAACGACATTCATTGTAGAAATATCCGCCATTAAATAATGTCACAGCAAGCACGTTTGTAACAGGATAAAGCGAAAAGCGACAAATTATGTACGTATCAAATATAAAATTGTTATTAATTCTGTTAATTGTTATTAATTCTTTTAATTGTGTATTTATTGGTAAATAGTGTTATTATTTATAATATATATTTTTTTATAGAACTGTAATATTATAATATCTCATCTACTGCACATCTCATTTTATTACCCTTGACATTAGGTTATTGATATTATATATATATATATATATATTGAGGCCAGTCGTGGCGCAGTGGCACAAAGTGTGACTGTAAAACCGACTGGTTGTGGGTTCGATCCCCACTCGAGGAGATGAAATATTTACTTAAATTTATATTTCCATTTCTTCGCTCTGGTGTCGAGGCAAAGCGCGGCGTTGAGTTCTGCCACTCAACACGCAATGCCTCCAAAATTCGGCAGAAAGTGGGGAACGGAGTCTCTTACACTAGGTTCCCTCTGCCTACCCTGCTGTGTGCGGGATATAGCGTGAAGCTAATTTATTTAATTTATTTTATTTAATATCTATATATATATATATATATATATATATCTATATATCTATATATATATATATATATATATATATATATATATATATATATATATATATATAAACGTACGTAACGATCATGATTCTTGAATTATTTTATTTTAGTAGGAATAATAAAATCCTAGGTATAGGTATAAAGAAATTAAAATGGGCGAATAAGTGGATACATTTTATATTATTTAGTCATTGGTTTATATAGTTGTGTGCGTTCATCGGGGCTACAATTCGATATACTTGTTTATTTATTTTCACAATTCTTCTTTATTATCACAAATTACACCAATTATATATTTAGTTACACAAATTAAATTACATTAACAATACAGACATAAATAGCTATAATTAAATCAATAACTTTAAAATGAAAAATTAGTTGTGTTTAAGGTTAGTTTCGTCAATGAAACCTCTAAACAAATTTAGTTTAATTTTCTTATCAACTGGTTGTAAATTATCCTTTATGTCGTTGTAGACTTCAAATTATTACTATGGCATAATTCATTCAATTTTTCTTGTAATTATTAGTATATATATAATTATTTAGGTTTTCATGTTTTTTATGGGACCACCAGGATAACAACCGAAGAAGACTCCCAGACCTTTCCATACTAAAAATAATTAATTTTCATACAGTATTTTTTGTGTGACTGGCGAACCAACTAACACAAAGTATTAAACAGGTAGAAATTCTACAAAATGGTTTTTTTAGTTTTTACTATAATCGATACATAAGGTGCCCTAAATAACATTCTTTTTTATCTTTCGTTAAACAAAATTGAGTTTTTTTTCTGTTATAGTATTCGTATGGGTAAATGGATATAGATAATAAATTAAATGTACGTCATTCACTAACTTTAATTTCTTAAATTAAAAATTAAATGAAATAAAATTTGGTATTTATTTTAATTTACTATATTATATAATTTTAATTTTTAATTTATTATATAGTTTTTCCACCAACGAAAGTCAAAACACATTCAATACCACAAAATATAATGTGAGTTGGTCAACTTTATACAAACGTTATTTCAGTTCACTCTTGGGTGAATAATACTTATTAACTAATTAAGAACTTTATTACCGGATATAAGCCATTTTGTAAGCATTGTTATATCATTATATTTGTGGGGCCAGCTCCATATGCCAATTGGTAATTAAATATGCGATAAGTTCACGGTTTAATGGCATTTGAGAGCGATTTCGTTACGTATTAGATGTTACCTTTATTTGACAGGTGGTAAGATCTAAGTTGTTGTTTATTTAAAAAATAAAATTAAATTAAATCAGCTTCACGCCGTATCCTGCATACAGCAGGGTAGGCAGAGAGAACCTAGTGTTAAGACACTCCGTTCCCCACTTTCTGCCGAATTCTGGAGGCATTGCGTGTTGAGTGGCAGAAGTCAACGCCGCGCTTAGCCTCGACACCAGAGCGAATAAATGAAAATATTAACTTAAGTAAATATTTTATATCCTCGAGTGGGATCGAACCCACAACTGGTTTATAGTCACACTTCGTGCCGCTGCGCCACGACTGACCTAAAAAGATTGAACCTCTTTCTGGTTACGTGAGGCAGTATTCAACTGTAAGTACTTGTAGTTGTGGATTCTGTTCTGCTCGGGGCAATAATTATATTTACCTACAATATTTTCAATTCTATCGTCTGGCCAAAAAAAATTAATGGATATGAATGTCCAATAAAATGTGGAGAATGTGAGAAATGGACACTAGGTTACCCTGCCATTTATTGCAAAAGACCTGTAGGTTTTTTTTCTTTTCACTAATATTATAAATAAATCTTAATTCATTCAATGTTTAGACTACTTTAGAAGAAATATCACATCTACCGGCTGAGTTAGATAAGAAACTGTATAATAGAAATATATATTATTACCGACGTAGTGACTCATTATTTTACTAGTTTCATCTGGCACAATTTTTTACACTTCATAATAAGCCGTAGAAATTCAAGTGTAATGACTTTTATTTACATGTATAGGTAAATTCGACGTACAGTTAATTAAAATATACCTAGATATAATAAAAAAAATATGTTTAACATCAAAAATGAGGAAGCTCTTATTTCGTGTGGTATATTTTTCTTTTGTTTCTTTTATTGTAATTTTTCTATTGTATCTTCGTATTATCCTTTGTCTTGATCTTTGATAGATCGATCCGTTTTCATTTTTCATATTTTCAATATCTATATTCAACTTTTATGCCAAAGTTAGTAAAACCAAATAAATTGAGAAAAAAACAAAAGCAATTTTTAGCTGGAATTGGAACTCCTTTTGGAAAAATATAACTTGGTGTATTTTAGGCGATATACTTAAGTTAGTCACACTACGAAAGTGTACTTTTATATTACAACGTATTTATTACAAATAAAAATATAAATAAATTAAAATATTTTTACAAAAAATAACTTTTAAAATATTATATTTATTTAAAATGTATAAACTAGCCAGCGTCTTAAAAAAATAATGTCGTCAGGTAGTTAAACTGTCATTACCATAACCTATCATTACATACTCACGTTAAACCAAACTCGTTAACTGTTTTATTTTTAAAGTTACTGGAAATTTAAACAGCTTTTTATAAATCTAATTGCTTATACAAAAAATCCTTAAATAAATATATATGGATATCTACAATACATTTAAATAATAAAAAAGTGTATCTATATCATTGAGGGTAATATCTACTATCGGTTTGTTTGATCACACGTACATTTACTGATCTAATGGATGGATTTGATTTGAATAAAACTTTTAATGTATAGCATATTTTAAAGACCTTCACATACACACACACACACACACACACATTTCATCAAAGTGGCCCAGCTAAGCCATAAGATATAACAAAATTCTGCCTTATGAAGGTTACCGAGCATCGTAAGTGTTACCCATTGACATATACAAAATCCAAACCTAGAACATCTAGTAAGGAACAATAATAGTCCATGAAAATTATAATAAAATATCATCTTAGCAAAAATCACTATAAATAATAATAATAATCCATTTATATAAGAAAAATAGAGATATGGTACACCTGATGAATAAAAATCATACTACTTCAGAAAGAAATAAAAGAAATAATGAACGCCTCATTAAAAGTCGTTCAACGTTACAGACATTTCCTATTAGCCTACAAATATTAAAGATCTGGAACCTCTGACAAAGAAACATAACTGGGTAGTTAAAGTTTAAGAAATGAGGAAATGGCACGTATTATATTTGAGTATGAAAATGCTCATAAAGTCGACCTAGACGAAGTTGATGGCGGCCACTATTCAGTTAAAAAATATTGATTTAATATAAAAGACAGTTCTACCGAAATAAAAACGGAGAATTTACTTATAGTAAAAACCATACGGAACTTATTTAAAAATATTAACAAATTATTTAGTAAATACTTATTAAATTATGTAAAAAAATGTAGTGCGCAATGACTAACTGAACATAGATAGATAAATCAAATCGTGCCAATTCTTCACATAACTTTGATAACGCAATGTGTTTCACTCGTGATTGTTCTTGTATCGTTTAAGTTCCGTGGTAAAGAGATACGGGCTAGTTTAAATAGGGGTTCAAATATATGTTGTTGTCTACGACTATTGCAGTTTCTATGATATTTGTAACAAGAAGTAATAAAGGAATTAATGTTTTACCAAAAACCTGTTTTATAACCTAATTTATTAATAATTATAAAATTTGTATAACGCATAATAAAAAGACAGCAGAAAACTACTTTAATTAAAATTCTTTACTTTATTATACGTGAAAATCGATTTTATAGAGCAGTTATAAGGATAATGAAGATACAATTTTAGTATGTAGAGATATATATTTACAACATTAACAATACTAGCTGACATATTGTTCGAATGTCACGGGTGAGGTTTATTTAATACAATTTTCCTCGACCTAATTGATAATAAAGATGCAAATCTAAATTGATAATTATTATAATTTACTATTTTCTGATCCATGTTTATTTTAATGAAGTAAGAGAACGACGTTTTGTGATTAATTTGAAATACACATATTATAGTTAGCTTTGGAAATTTGTGGATAAGCCGGTATATTATCAATATTTTTTTCTGCTAGCCCTGGATGCGGATACTTATTAAACAAGCTGATGCTATATAGCAGGGTACGCAGTGTGAATTTAGTGTTAAGACACTCCATTCTCCATTTCCACCGAATATCCTTAAGATAGTAAAAACGTAAAAAAAACGGCCTAAAAGTGTAACACTACTAGAAATCAAATAACATTTGAAACAAAATCGAACTAGCAACCTCAACACCCTCTTGATTTATAGGACGGTTGTCGTTTAAATTTTGAAATAATTTTAAATAAATTACCCAGTTAACGTACAGTTATTGCTAGGAAATAAGCTCTCTGCAGATTGTCATCTTTGCAGTCCAAGAAGGCTAGACGTGGCTAATTAAATACTATATTAAAGTTAGCTATCAGATGTTCGCGATATAATGGCTACGACCTCCAACGACGTATTTTTTATCCGACTTTGAAATATGGAAGTGGTAATTGAATTTCTGGTGTTTCTTAAATAATTATATTAGAAATATGTATTTTTCTTTTATACATTATTTTTTAAATATTTGTTTAGCCAGCATGAACGAGGACAGCTTTTAAGGAAAAGTTCTTTAAAATATAAGTTATTCAGTATTGAAAATATGGTAATGCATAACATAATAAACATTTATTTAAAAAGAACGAACGATGAGTGTCCTTCAAAGAATTCTTTTTCCCTGTTCTGTTTACATATAACAATAAAAACAATTTCCAAATGTAGCTACAGTATGTAATATACCTACTGGTAGGTATGGGAAGGTAGGTACTCAAAATATTGCCCTTTGAGAAAAGACCGTTAGGACGTTGTTGGGTAATCACGAAACATTATTTTGACTGAACGCCGACGGATCGTTGACGACGGAGAGATTACACATTTTTTTTGAATAAGCTACATATTTTTTTTTTCCAACTTATATACATATGTTATCATTTTATACAGGAAAAGTGTAGCATTTAAATGTTGATTAATCTTGTTGTATGTTTTATTATTTTGGGACCAATATTAAATGAACATTAATTTTTATATTAATTTTAATTAAAATTCAGAATAAAATAATATCTTGTTCAAATACATTTTTTTTTTCGTTTTTTGACTTATTAAACATTTCAAGATATTTTTTCTCGAGCTTGTGTAATTATAGAATTGTATCTCGAGGGGAGTCGTGGCGCGTCTTAACACTGGGTTCCGCGGGATATGCGGGATGCACTATGAAGAATAAAAATAGGCAAAACACTTATTTCGAAAACGTATAAAAAAGTGAACGTAGCGGGACTCGAATTCGCGCCTCCTAGAGACTCCTTAAAATGAAAATAGACAAAATACTTACTAATCAAATAGGCTTTATTTTATTATATGAAAATAACATAAATTATGGATCATATAATTGAATGAATGTAAAAACTAATATTATTTTCATACTACCTCTCTGACAGTGTTTCGTTTATTCTGTTTTATTATGGCGTATGCTTGTAAAACAAACATAACCGCATGAAAGTGCAGAAGAATGCAAAAGCTGGTCGATAATATATGTAATAATACACTGTATTAAAAGTAACTTCAATCTTATATCGAATTATTTTCTTCTAAGAATCGATAGTGATCATTCAATAAACATTTTCTCGTTTTTTTATGAAATTATACGAAATTAGGATCTTTGATAATTATTTAATCTTAGAAATAAACTGTGTTTATTTGTTTTTTTTTTTTAATTTAAAAACTCTCTGGATTGCAATTAATTGATTGATGAAACAGAAAATTGTTAAAAGGTTATTTAAAAATTTTAGTTGAAAATTTAGAAAAGAAATATTTTAAAACGATCAATAATCTGTAATTCTGTAAAAAAAAACTCGAAACTTCAACTGGTTTTAAAAACAGCCTGTAATCTTTCGACTTTTCAATTTCAACCAATATCAATCCTTAAAATACTATAGATAGATAATATATTAGCGTGACAGACGAACATCTATTCAATAGTTGATTGATTTAATTTTTTTTTAAATAACAATGGCTGGAGATGATGAATGCAGCAATTTAGCTCTTCTCAATTTTAATTCACGTGTCGTAATTTATTTTTATGGGCTTTTGGCACACCATAACAATACAATTCGTCATATTGGTGATTATTTTTGATTTAGACAATTATTTTTCCTCAACTGAAATTGATATATTCTTCAATATGATTTATGTTGATTTTTTTTTAAATCTAAGAAGTAATTTAAGACTTTCTATTAGCGAATTTTCACATTTTCAAACTATAGATTGCTTATTTTTTGCCGTCCTAATTTCTTAAAAAACTTATAATAACGGTTTACAAGATTCCCTTTCCCCCTAAAACGCGTTACGTAACGGGTTAGGTTTTGATAAGTATGTACGTCAGTCTAATACGAAATATTGATTTTGGGGTACATGTATGTCTGTCTGTAGGTCCGTCCGTATGTCACAAACGTAAATAATACTGCGAGTATACAGGTAAAAGTTGGTAGGTGGATAGCATTATGTGAGCGGGTTTATTTTTTTTATCCAAAACTAAAGAAATACGGATTGGCTCTAAAAAAACGTATCAGAGCAGGCTGTCTATATTTAGTTGTTTAAAAATGACATTAAAATTCCTAAGACGAAAAATTAAAACTATGAAAAACAAAGCCATTCTATACTTATTAATAGCGAAAAATTTAAATTATTGACTAAAAAAAGTAAATTATGAACTTGATTCTAACTTCTAACCAATTTTTTTTATATCGTCTTTTAAATAATTTTTTTAATATTTATTTCTGAAACCGGTAGCTTTATTAAGAAATTGAGAGATTTCAAATAGTTGTGGGCGTACGATACTAGTACAGTATATTATGACTTTACCTTAAAGATGTTTATATAGACAATTTAATTAATATCTAAATAAATAATAGTAATAATAACATTACATTTAAAACCTTTATATATATTGTGTAAAGATCGTAAAGGTTCTTGTAATAAAGTGTGTAATGGAGGCTCAAAACGTGAGATCTTCGACCAATTACTTGCAGAAGTTGCAAAATTTATGCTAGTAGACAGCGATAATAGATATAAACGTTTATAGAAATAATTGAAATGCTTATATAGAATATAAAAATTGTTATATATAAGAAATCTATCATTTATAAAATAATTTAGGTCATCGACTACACAGGTACAGGTTGAATTGACATAAGGTATCTATTAATGGTTTCAGGGAAATTTAGTAATGTTCACAGACGCATCTTAATGTAATCTTAGAAAAACGTATCAAAAGGGATTTAAACCTGCACCTCTTGGAAACCGTCCAAGACTAAAACCAAGATCAAGAGGCGTCGGTTCAAATCCCGCTACGTTCAAAATTTTATACGTTTTCTAAATAAGTATTTTTCTTTCCTAAGTGTGGAATAGCACTTTAAAAATCATTAAAAATTACATATTTTTTATAAGTTAATATATTTTTTTCTTATCACAAAAACCGCTATACTTTTACTGCATTAACATTACCCACATAACTTGAAATGATTGTTGAATTTCATTAATTTGGGCTAAGTGAAAGAAACACTGATAATAATTTATATCAAGATTTAAGAAATGTATGAACAAAATAATAAATTAATTAATAAATTATATTAATATAATTGTTATATGCTTATATAAGAATCTTCTAAAAAACCACTTCACAACATACTCAGATCATAACGCTATTCAACGCATGAAATAAGTAAAATCTCGTCACGCATCACTAAGTACTACGTGACTTCGGCTTGCCGATGCGATGAAAGAAATCAATTTAGAAGTTGAAAGGTGACAGACAGACATACAAAAATTACAATGCGATGACTCTATCAGATTACCACACGGCCGACCAGAAAAGCCTTGCTGCAAGGTTGCCACCACGTGCGAAGCATCTCAAGCGAACTCTACCTACCCATCTGACCACGTTCCAGTTCAAAAGTTAATGAATGCATTATTAATAACGTTAACTCGTTTTATAATACAAAAGAAATTAATATATTTTGTATGCGGCAAAAATGTAATAACAGTAAATATTGTACAAGCTGAGTATATGTTTACATTTTTTTTATTAAAACTTGTATTGAATAGGTAAATAATGAGAATTTTAAAATAAGTTCTAAGAATAAAATTTTTGTAACCACATTTATTTATTTAAAATTGAAACGTTGACGAAATAATTAAATTCTTTTATTGATTTCTGATTATTTTTCTAAAGTTATAAAACTAACAGGAAAATGCCAGCGCTAAAGATAAATGTTTGCGAACGTGCTCGACGTATATTGCGAGTCGCGTAAACTGCCTTTCATTTCTTTATCCTTTAAAAATCACAAATAAATGGTGCAGAAACAGTTCTTTGTGTTTCAATGTTTTAAAATTATTGTCCTTTTTGAGGCCAGTCGTAGCGTGGCGCAAGTGTGCTACAGGTTGTGGGTTCAATTTCTACTCGAGTGGCGAGTTGAATGTCTTAACACTCCAATAGGTATCCTCTGCTTACCCGCTACAAGCGGGATACAGCGTGAAGCTGAATATATTGTTGTTTTTCTTTTTAATTCAGTTTGAATTTAGGTTTAAAGAAGAATCTGTCAGTCGAATATATGCATACAACATTTTTACAACTGACCTAGCTAACAGTGTAAAAATGAACATTGAGGTCAACTTTGTAAATTAATATGTCGCTTAGTTTGCTATTAACGAAGTCGGTGATTAAGCAATTTGAATGTCGAAAATTATTGATACAGCTCATATTATAGATAGGTAATGAATTGAAACATTGGTCGCGCTTTATTTTATTTTTTTGCAGTTTCACGCTGTATCCCGCATAAGCCGGGTAGGCTAAGGAGGGAACCTAATGTCACGAAACTTTATTCTCTATATTCCACCAAATTTTGCCATTACGCGTTGAGCGGTGAAACTCAACACCGCTTAGCCTTGTTATGAAATTAAACTATAAATAAATAACAATCGAACACATAACTGCCACGTTTACAGTCACATGCCTACACCACTGATCCACGACCGCTTTTAATGTAATAATAATAATAATATAATTATGTTCAATATGTTGAGGCCAGTCGTAGCGCAGCGGCACGAAGTGTGACTGTAAAACCGACTGGTTGTGGGTTCGATCTCCACTCGAGGAGATGAAATATTTACTTAAATTTATATTTTCATTTCTTCGCTCTGGTGTCGAGGCAAAAGTGCGGCGTTGAGTTCTGCCACTCAACACGCAATGCCTCCAAAATTCGGCAGAAATTGGGGAACGGAGTGTCTTAACACTAGGTTCCCTCTGTCTACCCTGCTGTGTGCGGGATATAGCGTGAAGCTAATTTAATTTAATTTAATTTTAATATAATTATGTTATTGAACTCATAAACAGTATAAATAAGGCCAAAGGCACTTGTGTTCTTTATGTAACACGTTGCATGCTCGTACTGTCCACGGTTTCTCCGGACCGGTCTCTTGGCGCCATCCTCTCGACACGAATACTTTACAATCTCTTCTACGCATATTTTGCAAATGTCTTCAATTTAACACGAATACGCCTGTGCGTTGTTTTAATGTGCACGATTTTGTAGCGACTGGTTGTCGCTGTGAATAAATGTTAGTTCTGTATTTGGAATGTATAGAAGCGGCGTTTTGTGTTATATTGTATTATATACTAGAAATAATTTGTTATATTTACTATAAGTACAGTGTCTTAACACTAGGTTCCCTTTGCCTACTCTGCTGTGTGCGGGATATAGCGTGAAGCTGATTTATTTACTACATTAACCGACAAAATAAGATACTAAGAAATTAATTAATTTATAAACTTGGTAGCTATAATATATTATATAACATTAATTCGGGTTAAAAGTGCATTGACTTAAAAATCAACTAGAATCCGTTAGACACGCCGCTTGTGGACAGTTAATTATCTAATAGTAAATATCAAACGGGCAAGGTCACTTTATAAACATACAGACTAAACAAAGATATATATGCCATTGACTTATTGCTATTTACATACAAGTGCGATACAATATTTAGGACAATGTGTTGTCGAGGAAAACTGAGGTGTCAGGGACGTGCACTTTTAACAAAAAATTCCATTTGTGTGAACGGTAGGTATAATAAAGTTACTTTTTATATATATATATATATATATACGTGTGTATATATATAAAAAATTTTAATTCTCTGGCAAATGGTCAACTTATATAGATATTTTTAAAATAGTTATGTTTTATATAAAAAAAGAACATATTCACTTTTTACGGTATCTCTCTAACGTGGGATAGTTTGGCCCTAGATTAGTTTCTAGTTAAATTTCACGTTGTAGTTAAATTTAAAAATTTAAATACAATTAAATTCAATACTGTAGACTAGCATTGATATACTCGTACCATCGCGGAGTTCCACCGTGCAGTACAAACGGTACAAACAAGTTATATGAGAAGCGAAAATAACCGAAGTCTTAGAGATTAACAATCGCGTTTGAATATAGCTTGAACGTTTTTTTATTACTTGATGTGGAGTTACATTCTTAAGTTTAAAAATTGAACTTATTTCGTACAGGTTAATTAATTAGTCAGAGGTTACTAGGAGGTAAATTTAATGTACATAAATTAAGTAAGATTAAATGTAAATAGTATATTATATATTATTAATATTTAGAAACTTTTAAGTTATTATCTTTAAGATAGCAATTTGATAGACATTGAACAATATGTGTAATTATGTGTGTGTAAGCAAATTTAAAAGAAAAAAATAAGACAATTTTTGAAATAGATTAAAAACAGTAATTAAAAAAAGAGATAATAATTATATTATATCGAGAATTAAAAAAAATAAACTTAACTCTGTAACAATTACTACGCATTGCAAAATAGTTTTTTGATAAATATTCTATTAATGATAACATTATCGTTGACAAATCAAAATTTTCTCTTTTTTACATTTAAATCAAATAAATGTGTAGTACATCTTACATGGTGCAAACGGTACTAACAAGTTTACAAGGCGAGTACGAAACCTACTTTCCAACCAAGCACGTTCTGAGAATCCATCCATCTAATCCTTGAAGTGACCAACAATAATATTATTTTACAATATCATCAATCATTCAATCATATTTAAATAACTTAAGACAACTAAAATCTTGATTTTTTTGTATTTCAGCATATAAAAATACAAAAATTCAAGATTTAAGCTAACTACTACATCATTTCATCACATTTCACCTTATATTCTTTAACTAACTTACTAATTTCTTTTTTACTCTTTGTGGTCTGTGAAAAATCGTATCGGAAGTAAATCATAATAACGTAATCTTAAAATGTATTTTATATATATATATTTAAAATGTATTTTTATACTTATTTAAAAATGTATAATTTGATAATAGAAGAATAATATAGTATCTTAACTATAAATAGAATATTTTCCATTGTTACATTTAATAAATTTAGTTTTTTTTATTTCAATAAATGTATGTACGTCGTATATAATAATTTGTAAATATCTACTTCCTCGTCACATCACAGTACAGCTATAGCAGTACTAAATAAATACAACAGACTAGGCGGTAGGTGGTATCGTTAAACTGAAATATGACAACATTATTCGAACAATAAGCAGTTATTTTTTATTGTTCAAATAACGTGTCCAACGTTTAACATATGTGGTATGAAGCGAACGTTCAATTTACCTTATGTATTTTCAATATTATTAATTTATTGGAATATGACACAAATTGGCTGGCGTCCCTAAAGATTATTACAAAAAAATATTTTTTGGATACTATTTCTATCAGTTATGTAAATTTTAAATAATAACACTTTATGTTATATTTATACTAGCTTTTACTGACGGCTTCGCCATATAAGGTAACATTTTACAATTATAACTTAAAAAATAAATTTAGCTTCACGCTGTATCCCGCACACAGCAGGGTAGGCAGAGGAAACCTAGCGTCAAATCACTCCGTTCCCCACTTTCTGCCGAATTTTTGGAGGCATTGCGTGTTGAGTGGCAGAACTCAACGCCGCGCTTTGCCTCGACACCAGAGCGAAGAAATGGAAATATAAATTTAAGTAAATATTTCATCTCCTCGAGTGGGGATCGAACCCACAACCAGTCGGTTTACTTAACTTAACTTAACTTACAATATTTATATTTACAAATATATAACTGATATATTTATAACTGATTTTCATTATGTTTTTATTTTATATCTCCAAATCGATATTAATTCTTGAATCGTGACAACGATAAAAACTAGACGATACACCGTTCATGTAATAGTGATATAACGCAGACGCAAAATATTTCATATTTAGTATGTATTTTAATATCAAAAATCGATTTTATGAATTAAAACAACTATACGCAAATTAATAGATATTATAGGCTTGCGGTAAAAAAAATAACAAATTAAAATAAAAAAAAAACTGTGGTGAAATATTCACTAAACACATTATAGTTTTTTCTTGGAAACTCATAATTGAATGACGCAATTATATTGATATGTGTGACCCAAAAAGCGAGTGGTGGTCAAAAATTTGTTTGTTGAATAAAAATGGAAATTTTAATATTATTAACAAACAACGCAGTTAATAATATTTAAATATTGTGGCACTTAAGATTTGGGAATTGGGAAATGTTGTCATCGATCTGGATATTAAATGTGACGTTTCGGATGCTTGTTTACCACAAGAGGCCGGTCGTGGCGCAGTGGCACGAAGTGTGACTGTAAAACCGACTGGTTGTGGGTTCGATCCCCACTCGAGGAGATGAAATATTTACTTAAATTTATATTTCAATTTCTTCGCTCTGGTGTCGAGGCTAAGCGCGGCGTTGAGTTCTGCCACTCAACACGCAATGCCTCCAGAATTCGGCAGAAAGTGGGGAATGGAGTGTCTTAACACTAGGTTCCCTCTGCCTACCCTGCTGTGTGCGGGATACAGCGTGAAGCTGGTTTACCACAAAATTGTTTATCTATTAGGACATGAAAATAAAAAAAAGAAATATAAACCATAAAAGTATTTAACACATTATCTTGCGTCATAATAAATAGCATCTGTGTTGATGTATGTCTCAGTTAACATCTATTGAACTTAATCATCTAATTGTTTGTTAAAAAGCAATATAGAGAATAATATTTATATATATAAAAAAAAAACTGTATCCCGCACACAACAGGGTAGGCAGAAGGAACCTAGTGCTAAGACACTCCGTTTCCCACTTTCCGCGAAATTCTGGAGGCATAACGTGTTGAGTGGCGGAACTCAACGTCGCGACACCAGAGCGAAGAAATTAAAATATAAATGTAAGTTAATATAGTGAGGATCGAACCCACAGCCAGTTGATTTTGCAGTTTCACTTTGTGCCCCTGCGCCACGATCTACCTCCGACTGAATATTTATATAAATATAAACAAGATAGAGTAAATGAGCCAAAATAATCTTTTCTACACAACAAAATAATTTATTTCAATAACCGATAAATGTATTTTTAAGTTTTTATTACATATAAATAACCTAATAGGTAGCACATTATTATGTATTAACGCTTAATGTTCTATTATGTCACATTGTTTATTATTATTTTTATCATTCGTTATTATTATTGTTTCGTTTTTTTTTAATAGTATTAGTTACTTTATTTATAGCGTCTGGTGGCCAGATAGCAGGAAAATTCACAAAAATCTACGTGAAAGTAATAATATATATATTTTTTTCCGTATTATTGTAACATTTAACGAATGGGAAACGCAGTGTCTCAACACGAAGTTCCCTCTGCCTCTGTGGGATACAGCGTGAAGTCTGTATTTTTTTATGTAAAATATTATTCATTTTATTTAAATAAATAAATAAATTAAGTATATCTTGGTCTATCTGGTAATCGGAGCACTATTTTATCGATAATCTGATTCTTATTGGTTTGACATTTGCATTTAAATAGATTAATTATGGCTTAAATAATAGGTCAAAATAAGAAGAATGTATTTTATGGTTTGTTTCTTTATGCTATCACATAAAGCAATTATTATTTAATATTTAAGTAAAATACGTACATTATTTTAAACAAGAAACGCTAGTCGTGGCGCAGGGGCGCTAAGTGTGACTATAAAGCCTCAACACCAGAGGGAAGAAATGAAAATATAAATTTATTTAAATTTATATTTTCATTTCTTCCCTCGTTGAGGCAAAGCGAGGCGTTGAGTTCTGCTACTCAATACGCTAGGCTTCCAGAATTCGGTAGAAAGTAGGGAACGGAGTGTCTTAACACTAGGTTCCCTCCTGCACGCAGGTAAAGGTAAGAAATGAGTAAATAATACTAAGGACTGTTATCTGTTGATTTTAATCAATTTAATTTTATTTCAATTGAATACTAAAATGCATGACGATGAAATCATCGAGAATAGTAACACTATCTGCTATGATTATAAATTTATAATATATATGTAATTTATTATCATTTTAAAATGTTATTCCACATTCAGAAAAGAAAAAAAAATACATTTTTTAGAAACGAAACAAAAAATTTTAACGTAATTGAATTTTGTGTTGAACGGTTTCCAAGAGACGCGGGTTCAAATCCAGCTAAATTCAAATTATTACACCTTTCTAAAAAGGTATATAGGTCATTATTAATTATCTCAACGAATGTTAAAAAATCTTATACAAAATGAAATAATGCTTTCCTAGTGACGTATTTACCACCTGTTTCTGTACATTATTAATAATTGTATCTCCCACAGATCATATATAGATGCTTTCTTATTGCGCAATCAACGAGTTTCGATTTCATTAGAATAACGCGAAATTTACAAATTCACATTAGTATTCGCATAGCGAAACACATTACGGCAAAATTTGGCGTTAGCGTTAAGTAAGCGGGAAAGTTATTTTAATCGTCTTACTGTATACTCAGCAAAGGCGTATTTCTATATATGTTTATTAATCAGCAACAAAGGTAACAGGTTGTGGGCTCGATTCCAAGTTGAGGAAATTAAATATTGCATATTTTTATTTCCTCGCCCCGGTGTCGACGCAAAGCGCGGTGTTGCAATGCCTTCTGACTTCGGCGGACTGTCGGGAGCGCATTATTTTAACACTAGATCCCTCGGTACCCTCAGTCTGCCCTGTTAGATACGGAATACCGTATGAAACAAAAAAAAAATATACGATTATTGCTATTATTAATGTATTAATTATCATTTAAGGTACCAAAAAAAAGAAACTTTTGATAATGAAAAATATTATTATTTTTAGTTCCTTCAAAAAGAAAAAATAACAAAATTTCTTTGTCACTTAAGCACCTATTCACTATACAATAAGTTGAAATTTAGTAGGTCACCTTGGTTTCGTGATTTTCGTTTTACTTAAATAAACGTATATATTTGTTTTATGACAAAAGTATGACGTCTATTGGTTAAAGACCTATAAATTATTATTTATTATATAATACTTTAAGGTTATATACAATCATTTAATTTATAAGCTATTCTTGAATGTCTCGTATGTAATTTTATTTATGTTTCTTCCTTTCTAGTTAATCAAATCTATAATATATTTTGTCTCGAGTAAATCCCGGAAACACGCACAAAACACTACAAAATGGTGTCGTCAAAATTAAAAAAAAAGGTGTTTAATTCCACGCTATTAGCGAACCAATGGCAATGTCCTTTCGACAAATATATTTTTACGTTCGAGTTTCATTTGAGATTTCACATTTACTTTCTCCGTTGAACTGTTTTCTTTTATTGGCTTCTCGCGGAACTGTCGGCCGTCCTCGCAAATATATTGTATATTTGCCTTTATCGGCTTTATAACTTTGCTTTTGTTTATTACTCCATTGCGGAGATAAAAGAAAAGGTGTTGTGTTATTTATTAAGTATATTCCACAGTGTATTTTAGTTTTTTTATAATATGAGTATTTTGGCTATAATTTTTGTCAAAAAAATTGTAACATAATTTTTGATTTTTTAAGTAATATATTGTAGTTGAAGCATATTTTGTGGCAAAGTTTACACTATGTTACAGCTGGACATACATACATATGTCACTATTGTCACTGTTTTCATTAACATTATTTATAAAATTCTCCAAAAAATTTTTTTAGGAAAAGATTTATATATATATATATGTATATATATAAGAGTTCAAAATACAAACGAAGAGAAACAAATATCACCACGTAGCCACTAAAGCGAACAGGCGTGAAACAGTTAAGCGTTAAATGTCCAAAATGTGAGAAGGCCAAGCTCATCACCTTGTCAAATCTTAGGTAATAGTAAAGTTTTAACCGAAGCATATAAATAAACTAATTAACGTATGTTTACGACTTACATAACTGACACCAATTGATTTTTAACTGTCCGAATAATCATTATAATATGCATAAAAAAAGTCACCTTCACACTATACTCCGCACACTGCAGGGTACACAGAGGGAACCTAGTGTTAAGAGACTGTTCTCCATTTTCCGTCGAATTATATAAATGTAGGGATTGAACCCACAACATGTCACCACATACTTGTATCCTGTATCCTGTTTTAGACTGTACTCAATAATTAATATAATAATTCTATAAATATATGTGTTTAATTTCGTCTATTGAGGTAGTGGATATAAATTTGCTGGACAATGTGAGCGTTATCTACCATTTTAATACTTAAATAAATTAACTTAAATAATTAACTATTTAATTAAATAATGCGAATAAATTCAAGAACGATTTGTTATGTATGGTAAACCGCAACAGAAAGATATGAAGCGTTCGTTTTCCAATACGTTTATTGTGTAAATAAATACAAACAAAACGGCGATTTTTCTTGTCTTATTTTTGTTAAGCCCGTGTGTCATGATTTGAATGTCACTCAAGAACACTGGAGGTCTGTCTAATTTTATATTTTTTTATATAAGATATTTTTTTTTGTACAATTTTTAGTATACAAATTTTTCGTTCATTCAGTATATAATATACCCAAAATATGCACTAATGATATTTTTTTGTTAATTTCACATAAAGATTCATAATTTTTTATCATATATTTTTTAGAAATAAATTTTATTTTTAATTACTTAACATTCATTAACATTGTCGGTTCGAATGTTTTATGTGCATTGTATTTATTTTTTCCCATGCCTCATTTTTTTGAACAATTTTTGCACATTCTTGTATATCTCTCAGAGGACAAATGCCCTATAATTTCCTTTTTTTTACATTGAAAAAATATTATAGTAATTCGTTTAATACGGAAAATAACAAACGTATAAAATATTTTATCTGTACAAAATATAAAAAAAAAAACAGCTTCACGCTGTATCCGGCATATAGCAGGGTTGAAATTTTTCGAGGCGTTAAATGCTGAGTGGCGGAACTAAACGCTGAGCATGTTTTGGCCTTGGTGCCAGAGCATAGAAATAAAAATATTTATTATTTATAATAATTCAGTCACCCCGAGTAGGGATGGAACCAACGACCGTCGCGTTACAGTCACACCTTTGTTCCCCAACACCACGACGGCCTCATAAGTTTCACAAAATATTGCCTTTTTTTAAAACGAAATACACATTATTTTAGTACCTACATGCGCCAAGATTCTTCGAATTGCACAATACAAATCCGCATAATACCATTATGTATTTTCCGTATACAAAGTTTGTAATTACGAAGTCATCTAGATGTTATCGTTTCTATTCTACGTTAAACAACTCTTGTAATGAATTATATAGAATTGTGCACTTCCCACTTGTAGTTGTTGATTCAAGTTGTCAGGATATTCGACGAGGTTCGAGGTTCATATTTTCATGTCTTCAATCGGTATAGAGGCGAAGCGCGACGTTGAGTTCCGCCAGTTAACACGCAAACCACCAAAGTCTATAAAGTGAAAGGACCCCGCCTTGCTGATGCGGGATATAGTAAGGCTGACAAACGTTTGTTATAATGAATGCATGTAATAATTTACGAAAATAATTTGATAATTTTATTGTTTTCAGAAAAACTTATCAATCGAATAATTTATTTACTAAAGCGACTTAGACCAAAATATATGTGATAAGATAAAAAACCATGATGTACTTAGCGTAGTTCCTGACAGGCAGCATAGTGTTTGCTTATTTCCAGGGATAGAGTACCGTCTTTCCTACCCTCCCGGTGTAGCTGTAAAAACCAGTAGAATTAACCGCATTAACCTCAAGTTAGAAAAAAGAAAATCTAATTCCATATGTAAAATATACTTATTATATACATATTACAAAGAAAATATATTACTTTTTCTAAAATATGAGTAAAGACTTGCTTATATCAAAATTAATGTTTGATCAAAATAATTTAAATTGCAAATCATATACACTCATTTCCATTTATAATTGTTTTTTTTTGTACAATCACAGACATACATTAATGTTTCACAAAATTCGTGCGCTACATTTCTGTTAGGTATGTGCCTTTATATTTCTCGTGGTTCTAGTCAAATATTCACGCTGTATCTCGCAGAGAGAAACTATTGTTAAGACACTCCATTTCTCACTTTTCGCCGTGTTCTCGAAACACACACAATGTGTTGAGTGGCGGAATTCAACGCCGCGCTATGCCTCGACGCCAGAGCGACGAGACGAAAATATAAATTTAAATAAATATTTTGTTTTCTCAAATGGGGATCGAACCCACAACTAGTCGCGTTAACAGACACACACACGTGCCTGGCCTCACTTTATGATATTCTTAGTCAATAAACACACTGGCATCTTTTATTTGCCAACATAAAAAAATGTCGTACCGACAAGAGACGAGTACGAACGAACGAGAATCAGATCGTGAGCCAATATGATCATTTTTTTATACAGATTATATATTATACATTATACATATAAATATTTTATGAAATAATTATGCTTGCTTCTGACATTTGGGAGGAGCGACAAAAAATGTTGCCACATTGTCAAGTCGTCACTTGAATTATATCACATAGCCATTATACATTTTATTTATTTAAACGAATTTAGTCTACTTGTCTTGAATATATTTTTTTTAAAATAATTTGTACTGATATCATTCTCGTTATTCGTGTAAAGAAACATGAAATAACTCAAACGTACTTATAATTATTATAATCAAAGATGATCATTGTAGCGCAAAATTGAATGAGTAGGTAACGCTATAAGGATAGATTGACTTTGTCTTTCTATGTATCGATAGTGTACTTACTATGTCGCTTAAAAGAACCAGGTTCAAAATCGAAACAAACGTTTATAGAATTTAACAAACAAAGTAGACTAGTTGAATCGGATGTTTTAGTCGATTCTAGTAAGTTATAATAGGTTGTTGGAACTGATAATTTTTATTCAAAGTACTAACTTAGTAAGTGCTGAACTCTTTCGTGATCTCATCTGGTTGTGTCACTCTACATTACACGTTAACTTTATATGAAATACATGTATAAAGGCAATGGAATGATCTGTCTCTACAGTCTGTGTGTCACCAAATTTATGAAGAAATTTTCTCTATCTATTTTGCAAGAGATGCTGACTATTTGAATGTTCTATGTTTGTATAGAAGTTAGTTGAGTATACAGATTGCAAAAGGAAGCGGCGCATTTATTTGATATTCATCTCGAGAACTTCCTGCAGTATTGTTCTCAGGATATACTCGTATGGTATTATTTTAATTAGATGAGTCAATTAAACGTTTTATTATTAGAATAATTAACGAGGTAATTTATGATATTATATAAGAATGTTATTACTTTTATTGAAACGCAGAAAAAATACGTTACAGACTTTTGTAGCGTATATTTCACTATAAGTGATAAACACTTGGTATATTTAAAATTAACGATTTAATATATATATATATATATATATATATATATATATATATATATATATATAGATATCGATATCAGCACATAATTTTATTTTTTTATTTTCATTTTGTTAATATGATTCATTTTTGGGTTTAAAAATATATGCAAAACATATTGTACCGTAGTTTTTCCTTAATTTATATTTATATATATTAGTTTTTAAAACAATCATGTACAAACACCTCAACGCATATAGATTATTAATAATTTTAAAAAAGCGCGATATCTTTATAAAAAAAGATACGAAAATGTAACACAAACGATAATGAAATCAAGATCAAAATTGAAAACAGGAAACATTTGTATTTTAATGTTTAAATTATATTAATTGCAACTTAACTAAGTCTCATTCATTAATTGAATTTAAAACATTATTTTAATAAAAAAAGATCGACGAATTTTGATATTTGTCCGCAGTATTTTTTTATAATTTTATCGTATTTCAGTATGTATTCGCTACTTTACATTTGAACACTATAAGTAAAATAATTATAAAAGTTTACAGAATGAGTTACAAATTCCATCCAAAAGTAAGCTTTTAAAGGTAGTTGTGATGCAAGTGACTGTAAGCGCGATAGGTAGTAGGTTCGATTCCTAATCGAGGAAATGAAATATTTAACACTTTCGTTTCTTCGTTCCGGTAACGAGACAAAGTTGAGTTCCGCCACTCAATACGCAATGCATTCAGCATTTGGCAGAAGGTGGGCAGTGGAGTGTCTTAACATTTAGCTCCCTCTGCGTACTTTACTACATGCGGTAAACATCGTAAATCTGAAAAAAAAAGTAAGTTTCTATTATAAATAACATTTTTTTAAGCCGTACACTGTTGCATTAACATCGTTAGACTTATTAAAGATAATAATAATTACATTTAATGCAGGTTATTAAAAAAAAAAAAACAATGTACAATAAAAACTCATAGAATTCTAATGTATATCAATTGTTAACACACATGTGACATTGTTGGTCATATAATATGACCGAAGAAAAGTACCGAGTAAATAACTCGAATGTTTTCAAATCTCGTACAGAAATTAAAAATGCATGAAATATTATTAAAAAAATAAAAATAAATCAGCTTTCCGCTGTATCCCGCACATAGCAGGGTAGGCAGAGACACCCACACAGAGAGAGAAGACACTCCGTTTCCAAATTTCTGGAGGCGTTGTGTGTTGAGTGGCGGAAAACAACGCCGTGCTTTGCCTTGACACCAGATCGAAGGAACGGAAACATAAATTTAAATTAATAATTCATTTTCTCAAGTGGCATCGAACTTACAATCAGTATCTTTTACATTCACACTTTGTGCTCATGTGCCACTATTGGCCTAAATATAATTTAATTTATCATTATTTGGTTATAATAATAATCAGAATTGTCGTACGGTTTGTATTTATTTCTTACATAGTTATTTCAAAATGTTCTTAATACAAAATAAAACACGCTAAAGTATGTGAGTACTTTATTATATATTATAAACAGATTCCAAATTTTATAAAAATAAACAATCACATCGAGATAAACTAAATAATTCTGTAGGTAATCCATTAAAAAAATGGCTAATATTATCAATGTTTCTTCAAGATATTGATTTGTTCCGCCACTAGTTAACCTAAATTTTTCTATATATTTATATGAGATGTTTTTGAGTTGATTGATATTCAAGTAAGCACATTTGTTAGGCTTTACCCGTACATATTGTATGAGAAGAAGCGGAAAATCACAGCATTCATCAGATAAAGACGTTCACGTCGTAAGGTCGACGGCGTAATGGTAGCATAGATGGACATTTTGCTTGTTTCTTTCGTCGATTTCGAATTCGAATTAAATAAATGTCAAATGTTGAAATTATTAATAGTTATTTTTAAATTAATCAAAGTTATACGTTTATATTGAAATAAAAAACTATTTTTTCTTTCTCACTAAAACGGAAGGCTTACTTTATTTGGGTAAAAATAAATACCTATATCCAGTTTAATATTTCTCTTTATTTATTCTTTTAATTTACAAAATGTAACAATTCAATTTTGGTCATATTATATGTAACAATTTGAGAAATACGTTTTCTATCATATTAAAATACATCTAAATTAGACGGAAAAAATATCTATTTGTAAACTTTTTTGAATCTAAAGTGTAAAGACTTTCTGCTCTCCGCTTTCCGCCGAATTCCGAATTGTTGTATGTTGAGTGACGGAACTCAACGCCGCGCTTCATCTCGATACGAGAACGAAAAAAATAAAACATTAATAAATAATAATTCCTTTCCTTTAGCCTCAAGAACGGATAGTCATTTACAAGCATAAACATATTTAATTCGTTTTTAATTGTAAGTGTGGGAAAATTTTCGTTTCGCACTTTGATTTTTCCGATAGCAAACAGCCACGCGAACGCGAACTACGCAAAACTGAGGCCGTTTCCTTCTTAATAAAATGCTCCCTTTTATCACACCGCGGCTATTTAGCGGCCAGATCTTTTATAAATTAATGTTTAGCGACTGTTCTTGACGTATTTGTGTGAGGTCATTTTATTTCTTGGGAACCCCCTAATGGGTTCGACCATTTGACTTATAATATTATAACCGATTAGTTCAATTAATAAATATATATCGGCGATATTTTGTGTGCGTTATATTATTGTTATTATTACTAAATTACATGTCTGCTGGTGTGATCGTGTGTGTTCTGTGTTTGTTTTGTTTTTGTGTCGATTTTTTTCTTCGGTAAGTTAATTTAAATGTTTTTTTTTTAGTTGTATATTTTTTTTAATTTGTGTGCTGTGCTTTAGTCGTCCGTGCTTTTTTGTCCTCACGTTCTTCTTGAGTATATTTTGATTTTTTTAAAGTATGAACCGGAGAATACAGAAAATATTCTAAAAATGTTTCTAAATCTGGTTGTTTCATTAAAATTAAAGAAAATGTCAAAAAGCTACACGTAAAAAGATAAGGTATCTTAAGAAATCCGATACAAGAGATAACGAACGTAATTAAAACGTTGTACCGTTAGCCCACGTGCTTCGTTACCTCGACCATTTAAACTTGTAATTGATGGCAGGGTGAGCTTAGAATGTTAACATTGTAAGATCGTCCCATAGATCTATTACAGTTAAATTACGACCTTACAACGTTTATCTTAGTTTAAATTATAATATATTGTCATGGACGCTGTACAAAATTGATCTAAGCTGCACATGTTCGTGAGAATATAGCAAACTTAATCTCTCGATAATATTTTTCACCTAATGAGAACTAGATACTTGAAATTAATTTAAATATTAGGAGATTATTAGGAAGAAAATATTAGTATAAATGCGATGGAGATGGGTTCGATTCCGGAGATTTTTTTAAGGTTAAGCTTTTTTTGTAGAGTGCAAATATCATTGTTAGTTTCACGCTGTAACATATATAAAACAGTGTTAAAAAGGGAACTTTATCTCTCTCTCCCATTTGCGTCCAATTTTTTTGAGATATTGCGTATTGAGTCTTGTCCTGTTACTAGAACAAGAAAATGGAATTAACTAATTATCCCGAGTAGAAATGGAATCCACAACAGTTGTAATTGCTACAGCTTCACAAAATATGATTAAGTATTCAAATTGCAATTATGTCAATTTCAAAAATATATAACGCCTAGTTGCTCATTTCGTGGTGACTGCTTGACATATAATATGGAAAATAGCAAAATATGTATGTAATTGATTTATTCGTCTTTAATAACATTTGACGTCGTTCATACAGTATAGCAGTACTTATTTCTTTGGAACAAAGTTATAGTTTTTCGTGTTGAAAGTTATTGAGGCCATAGAGGCGCAGTGGCAGAAGCGTGTGATTTTAAGCGCAACGGTTGTGGGTTCGATTGTCAGTCGGGGGAATTAAATAATTAATATTTTCATATTAACAGAGGATATGTTAGGCGCGGTGTTGAATTCCAACATTCAGTACGCAATGGTTGGAGAATTCAGCGGATAATAGGGAACGGAGTGTCTTAACACTAAGTTTCCTTTGGCTACCCTGTGGCTGCTATATGCAAACAACAAAAATACAGAAATATTTAAATTGAAGTTTCCATTTTTGTTTTTACTCAGCAATTGGAATTATAAATTCTAATTATTACCAGTAGGTGAAGAACATTATTAGTGTTAAAATATTATTATTTCGTGTCGTCTCGAAGATAAATCAAGAGGACAATAGCTATTTACTTCGACCTTATTTACAGTTCATGCGATGTGGCGTGTAAAAGTTACGTAGGTATTTTAAACTTTTTTACAATAGTAAACAATAATTTATTAAGTCTTTTTGTGTAAAAATTTAGTCAACAATTTTTTTTTTTTTTTAATTTTACATATACATTGCTCATAATGAATAATATTATTATAAAAATAAAAAAAATATCTTCAAATAATGAACAGTATGTGTAGACAGAATTTTGTTTTAAGAAATCATATTTTAGTACAATTAGGTTACAAGTTGAGACGTTTAACCAATACCTACTACTTTTAAAACTATTAACTACAATTACTCTTTCATCAACCATAATATATGTGACATAAGTTAACGCCGTTTAAAAAAAATAATGTTAAAATCCAGCCATATAGGGATGGAACGTACAACCTTCATCGTATAATACTTTAATTTAAATCATCTTATTTTAAATTAAAGAATACGCCCCAACACCAGAGCGATGAAATGGAAATATAAATTTAAGCAAATATTTAATCTCCTCGATTGGAGATCGAACCCACAACCAGTCGGTTTTACAGTCACATTTTGTGCCGCTGCGCCACGACTGATTTATTTTTATAAATTATATTTCTCACAAAAACAACGGATATTGTAATTAAAATTGCAAATCGGTTCTTGCGAGTTGCGCATGCGTCCATTCGCCATTCACACTTTACAACCAGATACGTGGTGATTAATAGCAGGACATTCATAGCAATAAATATTATTTCTTAATTTGTATTGGTTAGTATGCTACTGTCTAATATTTATTAAGAAAATGTATAAAGATTTGATAATTTATCTTTTGAAAACCGTTCCGTCCAAGAGGTTCAAATACCGCTACGTTTAAATTTGTATACGTTTTCTTAATAAATATATTATTCTTTCCTAAGTGTGGTATAATAGTTTAAAAATATTCAAAATTTTAATATCTATATAATTTCTTTCTTACCGTCGTAAATGGAATACCCGCGGTCACTAATCCCCAGTTTTAAGTTTTATTTTTTATCTTTCAAGTAATGTAAATTTATTCAATCGACTACTGGTCGTGACAAGTGTCACGATAAGGACAAATTGCCTTGAAGTCAGATTTTATGAGAAACTTGTAAAAAAAAGTCTAGTATCTACATGTTTAATGCTATCCAATATTTCTTCATATGTTCGTTACGAGGCTGTATATATTTAGTGAATATAAAAAAAAAACACAAACGGTAAATCAAAAAACGCTGCCATTCTGATTATTTTATAATATAATGTAATATCTCACCTCGACACGTTTCGAGTAATAAAAATATATAATTATCATTATATTATATTACCTTATTTGAAATAAGTGTGGTCGGCTGGAGATGTGCGGCAAAGTATACCTATTATATAATTATGATTAAGAAAATATTTTTAACTATGTATAAAAACGTTATGTATTCGTCAATATGTTGTTTTTCATGATGCTATGTTATATCTCTCATTTTGAGAACATATCAGAGAGCTAGCGCAGGGGCACAAAGTGTGACTGTAGACGTGACAGATTGTGGGTATTATTTCTATCTGAAAAAATGAAAAATTTAATATTTTTAATTCTTTTTCGTTCTGGTGTGTAGGCAAAGCGGCGTTGACCTCCGATGACCTCCTGACGCAATATCTCCTAAATTCGTTTAAAAATGGAGAGTGGAAAACCCCTTAACACATAAAAATTAACTTATTGTTATAAAATTTTAATAAAATAACAACTAACAAACTAACAAAGTTGCACGTTTATTTTCATCAAATCTGTACTGTTTACTTTTTAACCAAGTAACGAGAAGCCTTTACTGTATTAATGAGTTACGAGATCATTAAAAGGCAGGACATTATAGATAAGAGCAGTTTAATGCTATCCAATATTTCTTCATATGTTCGTTACGAGGCTGTATATATTTAGTGAATATAAAAAAAAACACAAACGGTAAATCAAAAAACGCTGCCATTATGATTATTTTATAATATAATGTAATATCTCACCTCGACACGTTTCGAGTAATAAAAATATATAATTATCATTATATTATATTACCTTATTTGAAATAAGTGTGGTCGGCTGGAGATGTGCGGCAAAGTATACCTATTATATAATTATGATTAAGAAAATATTTTTAACTATGTATAAAAACGTTATGTATTCGTCAATATGTTGTTTTTCATGATGCTATGTTATATCTCTCATTTTGAGAACATATCAGAGAGCTAGCGCAGGGGCACAAAGTGTGACTGTAGACGTGACAGATTGTGGGTATTATTTCTATCTGAAAAAATGAAAAATTTAATATTTTTAATTCTTTTTCGTTCTGGTGTGTAGGCAAAGCGGCGTTGACCTCCGATGACCTCCTGACGCAATATCTCCTAAATTCGTTTAAAAATGGAGAGTGGAAAACCCCTTAACACATAAAAATTAACTTATTGTTATAAAATTTTAATAAAATAACAACTAACAAACTAACAAAGTTGCACGTTTATTTTCATCAAATCTGTACTGTTTACTTTTTAACCAAGTAACGAGAAGCCTTTACTGTATTAATGAGTTACGAGATCATTAAAAGGCAGGACATTATAGATAAGAGCAGTTTAATGCTATCCAATATTTCTTCATATGTTCGTTACGAGGCTGTATATATTTAGTGAATATAAAAAAAAACACAAACGGTAAATCAAAAAACGCTGCCATTATGATTATTTTATAATATAATGTAATATCTCACCTCGACACGTTTCGAGTAATAAAAATATATAATTATCATTATATTATATTACCTTATTTGAAATAAGTGTGGTCGGCTGGAGATGTGCGGCAAAGTATACCTATTATATAATTATGATTAAGAAAATATTTTTAACTATGTATAAAAACGTTATGTATTCGTCAATATGTTGTTTTTCATGATGCTATGTTATATCTCTCATTTTGAGAACATATCAGAGAGCTAGCGCAGGGGCACAAAGTGTGACTGTAGACGTGACAGATTGTGGGTATTATTTCTATCTGAAAAAATGAAAAATTTAATATTTTTAATTCTTTTTCGTTCTGGTGTGTAGGCAAAGCGGCGTTGACCTCCGATGACCTCCTGACGCAATATCTCCTAAATTCGTTTAAAAATGGAGAGTGGAAAACCCCTTAACACATAAAAATTAACTTATTGTTATAAAATTTTAATAAAATAACAACTAACAAACTAACAAAGTTGCACGTTTATTTTCATCAAATCTGTACTGTTTACTTTTTAACCAAGTAACGAGAAGCCTTTACTGTATTAATGAGTTACGAGATCATTAAAAGGCAGGACATTATAGATAAGAGCACGTTTTCTTTCAATGGACTTGTAAAATCTATGAATGAAAAAGTATATACACACCTACAATGTAATATTTTGTGTTTTTTTATTTTTTATGGTGTTTCACGTTCGACATACATATTTATATTATGTAAATATATTAAATTGTTTATGCATTATATTACGACACCATATATTATAGTCTCGCTACCCTCATTTAAGTTTCAGTCATCATATGTCTAGGTATAATATTTTTAAGCGATTTTGTTGTTTTATATGTTGCGTATATACATATATATATATATATATATATATATTTTATGGAGGAAAAAGATATATATTAAAGTCAAAAAATGTATTGACAACTTAAAATCTTTAAGTTATTTATATAGCAATTACTTTTTTAATTTGATATCAATTCTGACAACGATGAACTTTATAAACTATGTCAGTGAAACTTAAGAAATATTTATTTGATAGTTTGGTCTATCATAATAGAAATATTCTAGGAATTATGTTCTAATCAAGCGAACTGTTTCCATTGAGCACGTCCAAGCCAACGGAAGCTAGGGCGACACAGTCATGTAAACAGACGTACATCACGTATTTTCTGCTGATGTTGAGAAGCGGAACTAAGTACTGTCGTAAATCTTCGTTCTTTTATCAGGGATGCACTAAGCGTCAGAACATGCGTTTTCCGTGCTCGCGACTCGCATTTTAGACGCGCTCTACGTTTATTTTAAAATGTTGTAAATATATATATATATATAAACATGGATATATTTATTAATTGCTTTATTTCTCTATTCGTTTGCTACAAGATATGTAGTTCAGTGGCTTTCTTATAGTTGACTATATAAATAATTAGCCTTTTATAAATATTTTTTTACATCTATTATTATTGGTAGATAAAGCGAGTATTCTAACGTTAAGTCACAAAATGCACATTGTTTTAATATGGCCCGAAAAAGATGAACATTTTGATTTACGTTATGCTCTTCTACACCGTGGGCGGTGTGTAAACAAAAAAATCTTATGTTCAAGTAGGATAAGAACGAACCTTCCGAATGGGTGATGTAATGCAAAATATTACCATTTAAATCCGGTTTTGTTTCTCATTGCTTCAAAAATCGGCTACAACCTTGACAGACGTCGCAGAGGCAAAGACCGACCTCATCTATACGTCTAAAGTAATCATTATTAGCGAACACTTAAACACGTGCACGCAATTTATTATATTTTTATAAGTACCTACTTGTATGAAAAAATGTCGATATAATCATGGCAACATGATATTATGACATATATTTTGTTGTTGTTGTTGTTCTTTGTCTATGACGTTCCGATCGTGCCAGTTCAGCACTAATCACTTCGCCAATCGCACGTTGAGTGGAGAATACACAAAGGAGAATGTACGGGAAAATAGAGATAATATTACACAAAAGGAGAATACATGGTATATAGAGATCCGGCTAACATAACATATATTTAATGTAAAGCTGATGGTGAACTATTCTTGATAATTGTCACATTAAGTCAAAGTCAACTATAGGTTCGTTTTAAAAAAATTTTTTTTTCATTTACATATAATTATGTATTGTCCAATTTAAAAAAAAATTTTTTAGTGGAAGAAGTATTTGATTGTAAACATAACGGTAGCCGAATCCCTATTCTGAGAAATTAACTATTGTCACTTCCCGGCCCGGCCCTGGTTAAAGAAAAAACGCAGCATTCAAATCCTTCAATCATGACACAGGCCCTCGAAATGGAGTAGACTTACACTACGTTATTTCTCACTACTTAGTTATGCGAAAAAGATTAAGGCTTAACATTTTTATTAATATTTCCCTTATAAATATAATGTAGTAAAAAGTCAGATATGAAAACAAAAATGATGACGTACATTAGATAATATTTACATCTTCACGTCTGAATCATTAAGACAAGTCATAAATATTTGATGATGAACTTGACATTTCAATAATTGCTTTCAAGATTTAAAAATGTAAATAATTACAATATAAACTAATATATTGATATTATAATGAAGCTGGATCAGATCTGCGCTGTAATTTTAATGTTTTTTTTTTTGTCAAATACCCACAATTTAGTCTGTTTTGCATTTTCTAGTTCTGTGGTTGATTTAGAAGTAGATATATAAAATATAATCAAACCAAATTGTAAAAAAGTGTACTTAGCGAGTTGTGAACTTAATTTGTATGAAAATAAAATTGTAATATATGAAAATAATATTAAATAATTTTCAAATACTATATTAGAAACCCATAAGAAATTTGATCTTCCGTACCCAAAGCATCTCCATACAATCCAAAACCAAATAGGTCCTTGGCCAAGACACTGAGTTGAACAGTTGAAATAAGTCGAAAGGAGTAAAATATTAGAATTTATGTTATATTGTTTCGTCTGGTGACATTATCATAATTATTTAGCCTTATTAATTTGAAAAATATTTTAATTTTATAATCTTGACGGGTGTATCAAATATAACATGCAAATAAAACAGAACGAAAGAATGAGGAAAAATATGATATGACGTACTTGTCATGCTAGAAACATATATATTGCAAATACAAAAATTCCTTGCTAGTGATTTCTGCTTAACACGTTCACTGCAATGTAGGGTTGATTAAGTCCGGTGCTCAACTTTTCGCCGGTGCGGGGCGAAAATTACTGAACCAGCCGTTGATGCGGGACACATATATTTGGTTTTCTTATAAATGAGAATGAGATGCTAAGTATTTTTAATCGCCGGGTCGAATAGACAGTATTGGTACAAAATGTATCGTGTCCTTACGATCCTATACCGACTGAAGCAAAATATTTTATGTCTAGTGCGTTTTATCTGTTCTAAGCGATTCGAAACCCGATGATCCTATTGCTACAAAAAATTCAAAAAAAAATTCAATAGTAGTTCGAATACGGAATCGTTATGGATGCTACGATAAACATTAAGTAGCAAAAAAGGAAAACTGCGAAAAAAACAAAGATAAAAAGGTAATAGCCATGATTTGTAGTTTATTTCATACAAAATGAATGCATACGCCCGCAAACTTAAGTTTTTTTAAATCTTTTGCTTGTATTTCGCGTTGACCTACAGTCCTGTAATTCGTACAGAATGATCAAAATTTTTATAATTCTCAATTCTAAAATTGTATCGACACTTCTGCAAAATAGTGTAGCGAACGGGTCGTAAAGATCCGACAGATTATCTTTTTATTTAGAAATAAATCGTTAATTGGATTCACCTGCAATTTTAACCTTTTATAAAATGTTTATTCGTCAATATATTGGTATAAAATAATATCCTACAATTATTATACCCATAAAGATAAGTCTAGAAGCATGTCTAGGAACAAGACATGCTTTGGATAGAATAGACCCCATGCCGCACCCATTAAAAGTCGTCAAGTTTAGTGAACGCAGTGAACGTGTTAAGATATTTTTAAGCAGAAAAAATTGTTTACATTATAGATATATACAAATAATATGAGGACTAAGCACTTATGGTACAATAACATACACTTGACCGTAGAATAAGGAAGATAAATATATTTTCTTGTAATTTTTTTCTTAGTTTTATATAAGTATGTTCATGTATTAAAAAAAATGTCGAGGCAAAGTGCGGCGTTTAGTTCCGCCATTCAATACGCATTGCCTTCAAAATTTGGCGGCGGAAAGTGGGAATCGGAGTGTCTTAGCAGTAGTCTCATCCTGTCTCCTCTGCTATGTGCGTGATACAGCTGATAAAATAAAATTATATTAATAAATAATAACTTAAGTATATATTTATGCAAAGCGATTATATATAATGCTGTGCGAGCGATTGTGCTGTGCGTTTCGTATATAGCGATACGTAGCATTCACAAATTTGCTCGTTTTGTAGCGCGGGCTGGCCTGCCATTCACCTGGACACCGCGACCGCGCGGAACCCGACGACCACGCTACCTGCCACCACGTAGTATGTATCCCAACTATTTTGTACTTGGAATTAAGATTTGCTATACAAAATGGTCATTTCAAATACTTTTTACACTTTTTATATTTGGTAAAATTAACATATTTTTTGAAATAGAAAAAAATGACAAATTTTATTGACAAAATTTATGATTTTTATGAATTTAGAGGAGATTTATATGCTGTTTTAAAATTATTAGCAGAAATCTCTTATAAGAAATTTTAAATAAAATATAATGTTCATATTATTTAGTTCGACTCTATCTTAGTTTTAAAACAATATAGAACAAGAAATTTATAATCCTTCTATGCTATAACAACGTTGTTTGCTCAATAAAATATTATTAAATATTCATTTGTAATTCGTCACTTTAAAATGCCAAATTTGATCTTTCTTCAAAGGTATATGGGAAATATTTATTGTCACTTTATGGCTAGTGGGGACTATCTTTTACTCGTAGACGATAGAATTTTTGTTGCTTAATTATATTCTATAGCTGTATTTTTGTTAATTTCCTATAGAATTTCCAACGATTTGTTAGAAAAGCCTATTTCGCAATCAGACCTACGCAATACGCGACAGCTCTCGCTGGCGACAGCGACCTTGGGACAATATTTACGCTTCAGTTAACATCGACGAGAGTACAGTTAGAGTCAAATTATGAATAATATAAATATAAATTACCAAAAAAAAAACTGTTATAATATACAGCTTTTAAAAATAAAGTTTCAATTAACATGTACGTATTTTTGGAAAACCAGCTTTATTATATTAGACGCGAGATCATATAAAATAACCATTTATCATTATCTTTAGTCAATAGTGGGAAAGGCTAGAGTTAAAAAATATAAGAGAAAATATTTAAATTATAAATAAATGCAATACTAATCTCCAAAATAGTTATTTATATACGTTTACTTCGTTTACAATAAAGTTATTCATACATGCATATATAAAAAGTCACAACGTCTAAGACTAACAGGAAGTTCTTGTTATAATTAATTGTAATACATTATAATGTATGAAAATATCATTATTTCTATCGTCACAGATGATGCAGTTAGAAATGTTAATTTTAAATACGTATAGAGTAATATTACGTAGGTATGTTGTTTCGTCGAGGATAACCACTTAACCGTTCCTGGTACATTTAACGTCACAGCGACAGTATTGGTAGTAGACTATATTTAAATTTCTTTTTCTTATATTGTTTTCTTTTGTTAAAATATATTAGTTAGTACGTAATTTGAAATAAAAATAAATCTCTTTATAATATTTTAGTTATTTGTTTTAATATAGTTAATAGAAACTAAATTATTTCTAGGACGTTCATTGATAATATGTTAAATAGGTATAATTGATATATTATTATAAAATGTTATGTTGGAACATGGCCAGCAGTGTGAATTGAAGTGAATTTTAAGAATCAATATAAAGCTTACCCAAGAATCGAGCAAACATTTTCCTTATTGTGTTTAAATAACACAAATAACATACATTCACAATATTTATTGATAATAAATTGTAAAAATATTTGATTTTCAAAGCAACATTATAGATTACATTGTAAAATCAATTATTGAAAAAAATCTGTAAATGTATCTAGTATATTTGTGTTTAATTATAATGTCGTTCAAATTATAATTTTTTTAATTATTAATTAAAAATACAAAATTTATACATTTAGAATAGATATACAGGGTAATGGAAAGTGAGGAATTAAAAGTAGTTACATTAATATTTAAAGTTGATCGGAGGTTGGCTTAGCGTGTGTAATTCGTTGTACCAGACAAACGCGTCGCGACGTGAGTGGCATTTTGTGAACGGTAATCAGACAAAGACATACAAATTTGCTTAAAACTCTAACTTTTGTAAATCCTATACAAAATGAAAACAATATGTTTTGGAATCGTTGGTATGACCCAAAAATATTGATAATTTAAGCGTGTGATGACCTATAATGATAAAACCGTCGTTAATTAGTAGAAAAAAATTATTTATTTTCGTTCGTTTATCTAAAATCATATATCAAGTAACGCTCGCTGGAACGTTACTTGATATATGATTTTAGATAAATAACAAGTTTAACATATTTTAAATACATATAAATAAATAAAAAAAGATTCTTATAACTATTGACCATATTATAGAACCATTAAAGAAAACATAATATGGTAAATAGGAAGGATATAACCTAATAAAATAATAATACTTATATTTTAAAAAATAATTTAATAAAAAAAATAAAAATCAGCTTCACGCTGTATCCCGCACACAGCAGGGTAGGCAGAGGGAACCTAGGGTTAAGACACTCCGTTCCCCATTTTCTGCCGAATTCTGGAGGCATACGTAGCGAGTGGCAGAACGCAGAAGTGGCAATCGGTTTTACAGTTACACTTCGTGCCACTGCGACACCACTGGCCTCAAATATCTTATTAATTAATTTCAATTGTATTAAATAAAATTATAAGTTAAAATAAAAGTATAAGCATGTTTGTTTATATGGAATAGGTACTTGATAGCTATATACATATGTCAATTTAAAAATTATCGTCCTATGAATCAGTTGTAATGATCGTTTATCACACAAATGCTAAAATTAAACAAATGAATTAGCGACGCGATAATACTTCGAATTATAAAGTAAACTAGAGCGATAAAGAAAATATTTGGTGTGAAAAATTATACAAATAGTTGATTGTAATATTTATTGTCAAAAATAAAAGAAATTGCTCTTAATAAAATAATTTATTACTATTAATAAGTTTTTTAAGGCAAGACAATATTTAAACTACTTTGCAAGTAAAATTTTGGAAAGTGAGGAATGGAAGTAGTCTCAACGGCAACGAAGTGGTTCTCAGCTTCAAACTCCCAAACATCACATTTACAATACGACTGTCCCACTGCGCCACGAGCCTCATATATAACGAAAAAAAAAACTAAAATAAATATTACATGCTATTATATAAACGTTAGTAATGTTTAATTAACCTTCCATAGATTTTATCAACATATTTAATCTTGGTGCTCTCGTGAGTTCGACATCGGTCGACGTTGCATATTCATATATGATCTTAACATAACGTCATTCAAACAGTGACGTGCGCGCGCGTCAATGTCCTAATTGGAAACAGATGAATAAACTGAGGTAGCATTTACTTTTGTTATTTGTGAAAAAAGGTTAAGTACGATTTAGATATATTGAAAGATGTTGGTTAAACCACATTTGGGTGTGGGTTTTTTGTTCAATTTTAATAAATTGACTATAGTAGACTAGATTCGGATCTTATTTTTGGATAATTAATTGATATTACGTTTCAGAGATAAGAGTTAATTTAACTGTTATCTGTTAAAATTGAATACTTCGTAAACATGTTGTGCCATGGTCCATGACGTACTTTCCAATACCTACCTCAATCTTGACTTGGTTGGCCAATATGATTGCGTCTCAGTTAATAATATACATATATACTACTCAGCTAGATAATAGCTAAAATTACAAAACAAAAATTTTACCAAATCTATTTACTACAAACAAACAAAAAAATTGTATGTGATATAATATTTTTTTAAACTATAAGGTTTTATTTTAAAAAACCTTTCAAATTTAGTAGACAGGTCTTTAATTGTCTGATGTCGTAAAATATTTCTAATTAGGTAATTTATACTAAAGATGCATTGAATTATATTAACTACACACATTCTAACATTTATTAAGTATTTACATATTAAATTAATTATGGAAATACTGTATAAGAGTCTGCCGTCGTGGCGAAGAGGCACAAATGTGTGAGTGTAAAGACGCGACAGTTATGGATTCCATTCCCACTTGGGAGAATTTATTAACATTTTTATGCAGTGTTGAGTTTTGCCACGCAATGTTTTGAAAATTCGGTGAAGAGTGGCGAACGGACGATCTTAACATCAGGTTATATATATATAAAATCATGATGATAAAACCTGTTATAAAATAACGGTACGTTTGATGAAAAAAAAAAAGATTATCTAAATTACCTATCTATTGAATAATATTGATGTGTTTTAAATATTCAACAACATATTGAAAATTGGAACCATATTTAAAAAGCTCCGTTTCCGTTCCGTTTTACATAAATTTAATCATTTTTTATTTATTTATTTATTTAGAGTTAACGTTCCATTTTCAGTGATGTTAAAAAAATCAGTACCCTTAAGTTGTGGTATGCTTTGTTTGCGCTATTGCTATTTACTTTGCTGCAAAACAATATTATACTATTATACACAATAAAAAAAATACTTACAGATAAATACGAGAAAATAATATGCACGTGCATATTGTATTTATTATTCAAAAAAATACGTTTAAGCATACTTAATGACCCTTAACACTTTTATTGTACTAAATGTTAAGTAGACTCAATTTTGCGCCTTGTAATGCAAGACCAAGAAATCAAATGAAATCAAATTACCAAGGGCCGATTTTGAACCTACAACCATCACACTTACTTACATTCAGACATAACATAAAACTATATACTCTCAGCCAACTTAACAACAAAATACTTTAACTCATATGTATTTTAAGTATATATATATACATATAGAACTGTACAAGTGAGGCTAACCGCGACTCCATGATTCTCCTTAAAACACACGATTGGACGTAAAAGACTTTCGTAAACTAAGACGCAAACAGTAACTTTCACTAAATCGTTGGTCGCGTAACAAATATTTTAATGTATTTATCATAGAAACATAGGGTTGAAGTGAAATTTCTTAAAAAAATAATAAAATGTCAATAAAATCAAATAATTTTCTTAATAAAGAAAAATTAAACAATAATTTAGTAAATGCTGTCGATAACTAAATTGGATAAATTCATATTATAACTTAAGCTCACTCAAACCTTAACTAGAATAACTTTTGACGTATATGTGTATATATTCATTTAGGTAATAGTTAATTTAAATGTTATTGTGAAATATATACAATTTTATTAATTTAATATTTAAATTGATGTGTTTCCAAAATCAACTTTTATGTTTGCTATAAGTAAAAAAATTATGTCAATCTATCAATTACTCTATAATATATTATATAAAATAAGTAAATAAAAAAAAAATCATGGCGCTATTTAAATGAATAAAAAGTATAGATAAAATATGTTTACAACTAAGTGAGCCGTGTCGTGTACTCTCTTGATGGAAACTAGAAAATCTAGTTCAAAAGTGGTTCTAAGCTGTAAGAAAGTAATGCGAGTAAAAATAGAATCGAATCCAAGACTTAAATGTCGCTATAAATACTCAACTGGTTTCAGTTAGTAGTAAGTTTAAACTCCTATAGACGATATTTTAAGTTGAAAATACATTAGGGTACTTTATAACGGTTATTAAAGCTTACTATTTCTATCTCTCTAATTATATTTATTATTATGTAAATAAATGTTAAACTCAAAAAATTAGACTACTTAAAATTGGTAAAAAATCTAATTCTTCAGTAATTTATGTTCAAGGCATATGCTTATTATTTTACATATGCTATCGAGGTTATGTTTATATCAATTTATAAGATATTACATGGTGTGGCGACGTAAGATATGTGGAAAGCAAAATTAAAGTTTGTTTACATTTGAAGTCAATGGCACTTATATAATACTAGAGACTCAAACGCAGCTTCGTTCGCCAAAGGATACTATTTATTTAAAATATATATTAATGAGTATAAAACTTAATAAAAGTCAGCATCATCAGAGTTTTAGTAAAGCATTCAATGTCCTTAAAAAAAGTTTCATGATAATCATCAGTTTAGTAGTTTTGGCATGAAGTGTAACAAACAAACTTACATTCACATTTACAATATTAGTATGGTGACTTCCCTTAGTACTGTGTATTACAAATCTATTTCATAGCTTTCAAACGTATTTAATACATATCTTATATAAGAAAAAAAATTGATAGCTAGTAACTTGGGATAAACAAATTAATCTATATACGGCTATAGTCTACTTATCAATGCCTAATAATTTAATTTTATATACAATTATTCGAAAATAACCTAACAAAATAAGCATTTTATATAAGAATACAATTAATAACAAAATAATTTAAATTAAATTTTATTTAAATGAAATATTTATTTAAAGTTTATGTTTGCATTCCTTCGCTCTGGTGGCGAGGCAAAAGGCGACGTTGAGTTCCGCCATTCATCACGCAATGCTTCCAGAATTCGGCGGAAAGTGGGGAACAGAGGGTGTTAACACTAGGTTCCCTCTGCTTACGCTGCTGCTATTTGCGGGATACGGCAATTGTGAGGCTGATATATTATTTGTTTTTTAATTTTTTTTTTAAGATGGTGGTACCTGCAGTTATTTTATGTGACTAATTAGATATACAAATATTTGCTCATCACCAGGACCTACCGAGATTAATTAGAAATCATTAATTATAATTTAAAATTGTAGAATATTTTATCAAGCATTCAAAAAATGTTATTGTCATAAAATGTATGGTATTTAATTTAATAACTTACTGGTATTTCAAGCGCTGCGAAATGATTAACTGCGTCGAATATTACAAACAAAAATAGTTTTTAATTAAAACGGTATTTTTTTAATGAGTAGGTATAAAAATGGACGAAATGGATGGAATGGACGAAAAAGATTAAAGATATGAATTCAGTGGCTATTGAAGCTTTTTTAAATTAAATTGATTTTTTTCTCTCATAAGTTAAATTAAATTATTTTTGTTACAAGAAATATTTTGGACTAATAATAGATATTAATAGTTTATAATAGAAAATGTATCAATATATTAAAGCGAGTAAAATTTAATGAAAGTTGTTGAAACTAAATAAATTGAATAAAATGTCGATCGAATCGAAATGTCGACCTATTGAGAGAGTAAAGAGACTATGTAACTTTTATTATATAATTTAAAAAATAAGTCAATTACTAAATCGATTCTAAATCGAGTATCTAGGTATCTAAATATACATTTACTTACTTTATGTGACATGTACGCAACTTTAATGTTAAGTGAATTATAGATACCATTTAAAATATTGTTAAATTATTGAGGAAATTTCGTAGGAATTTTGAAGAAAGTTATATAAGTATTTTTAAATCAAATCAAAATTTGTATGTTCGTTTCTAATGCAATGTCAATATTCGACATAAATAAAAAATAAATAATATATAAAAATTAAATATTACATATTATATTTGCAAATGCATTTGTAATTAAATTTAGTTTTGTTTTTGTTTTGAGAAAAGAATTTTCAAATTAATAATAATTATTAATTACGTTTAAGATACTTATGACAATTTCTATGGTAAAATTATTAATATATATTTTTTTCTAAATGATAACTGTACATTTTACATTTCTTCTATTCCACACAAAAATCTTGAAGTCAGCTCTCTCAACCACCGCGGAGGGATATATATACGGCATCAGGGTTAAATCCTCTGGCCGTGGTTCTCAATCTCCGCGCATTGAAGGAGGCCAAAGGTCCGGTGGAATTAATCGAATAGTTTGGGGAGGATGGAGATGAGGATGAGCGTTTTGCCGTCTGGGCGGTCAATCCAGCTGGGTGAGATCCTCGGTTACCCGAGGGAGGCCCAGTTTAAACGATCAACAGCCGAGGCGGCAGGTCAGGAGTCATTAGAATGACCAACAAATGTGAAATATAAGAGCTCTCTGAACAAAACTTAATCACAAGTCTTACTTGTTTCGTAACGAACTTCGTATTCATCACTTTTACATAATTCCCGATATTTTTTCTTTAATATTTAAATTTGCGCAACTGTTTTATTATTGATTTTATCAACAGAATGTATATTTTTTAAAGTGTTATATCTTTTAATAGCAGCTCTAGTACACTACTTTAAATATATATCAAAAATCATTTAAAAATCAAAAAAAGTCATTGTAGACATTCACAGCTTAGTGTTTTAGGTAACATACAACAATCACATATCTTGTACGAACAATATAATATGTACGTGTCCCTTCGATGTGAAATGAATGTAGTAAAAAAGATATTTGAAGAATTTACTTAAGTTAATTTCATATATTAAAAAAATATTTTATAATTATTTTTTGCAGTAATCTATTTGAGGCCACAGTCGTGGCACAGGGACACAAAGTGTGACTGTAAAATCGACTGGTTGTGGATTCGATCCCCATTCGAGGAGATGGAATATTTACTTAAATTTATAATTCCATTTCTTCGCTCTGGTGTCAAGGCAAAGCGCGGAGTTGAGTTCTGCCACTCAACACGCAATGCTTTCAGAATTCGGCAGAAAGAGGAGAACGGAGTGTCTTAAGACTAGCTTCCCTTTGCCGATAGGCAGGATACTGCTGTGGGCGGGATACAGCGTGAAGCTGATATATATTATTTAATATATAATTTATAAATATAAATACTTACTAAATTACTCCAACAGCTAACGATATTATAGAAAGGACTAACGAACGCAATAGCCGCGACGAAGAAGGTCAAATTTTAGTTAAAAATAATATCGTCTTAGTTTTTGTTTTACTTTTCGTCATAAATTATAGCATTGTCGCGTGCTGACAGCCGGACTATAGTATATAATTGTATATAGGAAGTGCTACTCATTATCATATCGTGTATTGTAAACATATATATATACACATATATATATATATATATATATATATATATATATATATATATATATATATTATATAACAAACAAACTTATCTCCAATAATATTATATGTAAATCTATGTTTTTTATCAGCATAACGCTGTATCCCGCAAATTACAGTGTAGGCAGAGGGGTGCATTGCATATTAAGTGGCGGAACTCAACGCCGCACGTAGGCTCTACGCCAAATGGAAGAATTGAAAATATTACATATTTCATTTTCGTCGAGTCACACTTTTGTGATTTTTGACTGACTTAAAATAAACATTAATAATTTTACAGTTATCTTAAATTAAGTGATAAAATTAATTCTAAAATGTATTAAAATACGTTTTACAATGAGAACAAAAATTAAGTATATTTCTTAAAAGAAATACACTTAATTTTTCTTTCATCATATTGTATTTGCTTTGCATATATATAGCTTTCATATCCTATGAGTCATAATTGAAGCATTCATTAAGAAATAGTCATTCTTAAAGTAAACAACTTTAAATTATATGACGATTTATATAAGTAGATCACATTTTTTCTCTATTTCGATATCAGAGTATTAAAAAATCATATAACAAAGTGTAAGTATTGAGGCCGTCGTGGCACAGGGGCATAAACTTGTGGCTATAAAGTTTCGATTGTGGGTTCGATGTCCACTCGGAGGAGTATATTATTATTTATTTATATTTTCATTTATTTTCTATATATCTAGCATCTCGAAAATTCGGCGGAAAGTGGGGAACGATGTCTTAACACTAGGTTCCCTTTGCCTACCATGCTATATACGGGACGCGACGTGAAGTTAAAAAAAAATCATATAATGTAATAAATATAATATCAGTAGGACAGTGGACTGTTTAGTTTGTTAAGTTTATTAAGCAAGTTCAACAACAATAAGGCAAAACAGAGAGTGGACTCGGGAGCAACGACTTTCAGCCGATTTAATCCAGACAGTCCAGACTGCTGTGGTTCTATCCACTTTCGACCAGATCCGGCCGCTAGTAATTGTGGACGTTTAACGATAAAGCGTGATGATGCGAACGATAAACTTTACTTTTGTGTGTAGTACTAAGTACTACCTTTTAAATTTGGACGTATTATATGAATGTTAATATATAATTAATTATTAATATTATTTTATATGAGTATGTATATACATTTGCTGATAGTAAGTTTATTTTTTACAACTTGCAAAATCATTGAGGCCAGTCGTGGCGCAGTGGCACATAGTGTGAGTGTAAAACTGACTGGTTGTGGGTTCGATCGGGATGAAATATTTACTTAAATTTATGTTTCCATTTCTTCGCTCTAGTGTCGAGTATAAGCGTGGCGTTGAGTTCTGCCACTCAACACGCAATGCCTTCAGAATTCGGCAGAAAGTGGGGAACGGAGTGTCTTAACACTAGGTTCCCTCTGCCTACAATGCTGTGTGCGGCATACAGCGTGAAGCAAAATAGTTCCTGTAGGTTCATAGTAAATCTATTCAAAATTTATTATTTCTCATAATTTATGAATTATGTTGAATTTTTTTTATTTAATATTCAATACTTAACTCACTTTAAACTTTAAAGTAGCTTGTTATTTATATGTATATACGTATACACACACACTACACTGTTACACTAAAAACAAGAAACGACCTTCCCCAAAGCGAGATTGAACCCGGAATCACATACCAAAAGCTGATTGACAATTTAATTATGACAGTAAGTAGTTGTATAAACAAAACTTTTTTGTTACATACCAACAATTCCATCCCAGATCTCTTCCTCTTCAAAACTCGTTCAAAACCAGTTGCCAAGTATGAAATGAAATTTTCTATCTGTATCTTGTATGTATAACTTGGTACACAGTAGATGCACAGTAATAAACCTTTTTATATATAAAGTTAAGCTTAAACAAACAATAGAAATTGAAAAAGCTATATTATTAATTGAGAAAAAATGGTATTATTAAAATTGTATTAATAGTGACTGTATTTCTAGTAAATATTTGCGTATATTGTGAAATTACTGAAATAGTCGTTGTATCTCGTTGCCCATGATGTGAATGTGATAAATGAGATACATAGCACGGTGTTAGCTAAATACTATTTTATTATGTATCTAAAAAAAATATTTTATATATTTAAAAATATTATATAGAACTAGAATTCTAGACTACAAAATAATTCTATATAATAGACTATAAAAATTGGTCACACGTTGCAATTTTTAATAAGCGAGTAAAAAAGAAAAAAGATCGTTTCCTTTAAAGAGTTAAGCAAGACATTAAAATATTAATGGTAATACGTATATTATAATTAGTTTACAAACGTTGTGCTCGTGCATATAATGTGATTGTATTGAAAATGAGAAAACTTTCAAAAGAGCCGGTTTGTGTAACCTGTTATTTTAGGACAAGTTCAGACGGCGCGAATTGCGTCTAAATGTATTATTTTAATTTTTATTGGTTTTTTTTTGTGTATAAATTGATTGGTCTGGATATTAAAATATTTTATTAAACAATGCTTAGGTAATCAGTTTTGTATTAATAATAAAAAAAATATTAAGCTTGATGTGATGACAATCAAGACATGTAATGCAAACATAAGTTAAAATATGTAATTAAAAAAAAATATAATGTTAAAAAAACAAAAAAAACTTACTGCATTACGAGAATTACCTATATCTGTTGTAAATTTAAACAGTGTGCAGTTTCATCTCAACTTCTCTTTATATTATCCGTTAATTTGCAAATTGCGAAAACCGGTCCCGAAAAATAAATTATTTGTACGTGTGTTGTCGATTTCAATCTTTGTTTACGGCTACAGGAAAACCATTCATGTCTTATGATTTATCTATTTATTTGTCGGATTTAATTAAGTTGTTCTTAGAAATATTAAAATTTTTAATTAGTAAGCATTTTCTTTACATTAAAAAGCTTTTTTAAAAGTGTAAGAGTTTTTTTTATTTTTACGATATTTTCTATTTATCTATTTATGAATATAATATGAGACTAATTATGCACGTATTAATAAGAAGTAAAAATAATATATAACAATATATATATTTATATATTTATATATATAGTAAGTCTGCATATTTTGTATAATGTAAATGATATGTCAACAATTATAACGTTAAAATATTCCAATTGGCATAACTACATACATATGTAGTATAACATTTTTCATTTATTCTTTTTAAATTTTAAGAATTTATCACTTTATCAACGCATGTGAAAACCTTTCAAAATATACTCGTTTTTGTTGTTAACTGATTTTTTAATATTTTTTATCGACATTGTTTGTTTCTAGGTACTTTATTGACGTTTTTTTATTCCTCTCATATCACAGATATACTAAATTACAATAGTTAATTAAAATACCCTGAATTCCGATTAAACTCTAAAATCAGCTAATACAGCCCTAAAATACTATACCACAAAAAACACAAAAACAAAAAAACTAAAATACTACTAGTACACAAATTATAATTCAGAAAAATAAACCCTAAAATTAATTCAAACCTCCAACCAATAACATTGTATTATAGTTTGATGTCGCTATTGTTTGCCGACCTTGGTTAATTGATATAATGTGGTCAATGTGCGTACACTTCCGTGGCACAACAAAATTTGATAATTCAAAATCATCCTTATTATACCCTCCCCTCCCTCTCCCCTCCCCCCTCCTCCTCCCTCTATTGGTGGAGTGACAACCCTGCATTAAGTTGTTGCGTACGTTACAATTGGAACTTATAAATGTGGCCATGGAAACTTCAATTGTTAATGTAATATCATCATGTTTTAGTCTAGTTGTGTAAGAGACGTTTAAAAATCATTTTATATATGGATGTCAGTTGCTTACTTTTTTTTTATTTGGACAATTGTTTTTTTTTTTTTTCGAAAATTGTAAGCTATCGCAGTCTGTAGGTACATGGGAGACACGCGAGAAAGTCTATTATTTGAGACTCCTTATAGTATTATCATTTATAATTTAAATTAAATTTTAATTATTTTTCAATGTATTAGAACCCAAACTATGGCTTTTAAAGATTTGTCTTTTATCTGTTTGTTGTTTTATCTGTTTGTTTGTGCGTTTGTTCGCGCTAATCTCAGAATTGGATTAATCAATTTAAGTGAAATTTATGATCACACAAACATTTAGCATTTGTATGATCATAAATAAAAACTGTTATTTCTACATAAACTATTCGGTTCATCAAAATAAAATATATTTTTTAATGAATCGGTCGAAACTTTAGTTATCAAAGTAGGTAGGTTTATATTGCTTTTTAGGCGAAATAACAAGAAAGTAATTCAGATTAGCATATGTACTTATTGTATATGTATATGTATTTCTAGTGGGCAAGTCGTAGTTTTTATTGAATCTAAACGAGAAGGCGTAATATCGAATATTTTTTTATTAATTGTTATTTTTCACTTGACGTTATAAACAATGGTCACGTTTTATATACGAGTTTTTATACGCAAATATCTTGCTTGTACACAGTACCTATAGCAGAGGTGGTAGAAGGTTGTGATTGAAGTATGATGCCACGAATATCGGTCAAGATGTGTCGTATATCAACAGGGTGTCCTTTGAAAACAAGTTCTGTCAACACATTAGGCTTGCTGATGCAAAATGCATAGCTTCTATAATAATAGTATATTTTTAGATACGTTTCTTATTTTTTGTTTCTTCTTTCATATAACTTTTTTATGATATAGTATATCTTTGTCAATTTATGACAAAAAATATATATATATATATATATATATATATATATATATATATATATATATATATATATATATATATATAATTGGTAGTTTAGCTTTGTTAATAGCGCTTAAACTGACCATTTTTATGAAACGGTCTTCGAGCATTATTACAAGTATCAGAGGAAGTGCGAATAATGACATGTAACGTGGGAAGGTTTTAGTTACGCTAGCCCGCCAAACTGACATTAGCTCTATAATAGATTACAACTTTTAGTAGGTGAATCAAGACTGCTCTAGAGGCATTGTTAGTTAAACGAAAAAAAATAATATTAGCCATTAGCAGGAAGTTGGAAAAATGGAAATATTATAAGCGATTTTTAATACCTACATGATAAACTTCTATTGAACGCTAATAATCAGAAAATATAATAAATATAATAACAAAATATAATTCTCTTTTATTTTCATCTCAAATTTTAAATAGATAATAGATAAACCAAGTGACAACATCTAACATCAACATTTATGATTACTTCAACACCAGTCAAGTTACACAATAGAACATTGAATCGATTTTGGACGCGTACTCGATGTGAATATAGACATCAAATTTCACCATCCGAATCTATAATTATGCTTTTGTTTCTTTTTGAATGTTCGAACTATAAAATATTATATGAATATCTTCTGAGGACGTCCATTTTGATTTTTCATAGTAAATCTTAATACGATCTTAAACGCTGTGTTACAATAACTATTATTTCAAAAAATATTTATAGTCTAAAATTAAAGCATAAACAAAAGACATAAACTGTTCATCAGTCATACGTTTACAAAACACCTGTATTTTTCCAAACATTTTTTTTTGTCGTATTTGATGAGGCTGATTTTCATTTAGTTTTTTTTTTCACGTGTCATGTCAAAAGAGTATGTGAAATAGCACAATGAGGTGATATGTACTTCGTCGATGTTTTTCATTGTAATGTCGGTCCGAAACAAATCGAAATTGTCACAGACACCGCCTCCTCAATCGCAAAACGGCTTATCATTATATCTGGTGCTGTTTGGCATTAAGAGGCCTCGTGGATTGTTTTTATTGTGTTGATAACGTCATCTTGAAGAATACTATTTAGAACGCGCGTACTTAAAATTAATTACCGTAATATCCGTGTAAGCCATTGTGTTATATAAACTTTATATATATTTAGTTATAAAAATCAGTGTAACGCTGTATCATGCACACACCAGGGTATGCAAAGGGAGCCTAATGCAGTGTGCATTACACTACACTCTGATCTCTCCCCCCCATTTTTCAAAAATACATAGATAAATAAGATATATATTTAGTCAATAATAAATACTTTAACTCATATTTACTATGTTCTTTTTAAAGGGCAAAACGAGAACACGGTATGACTGCGACGCACGGTGGCGGCTGTGAAGACCACCGGCCGGACAAGGACTCTGTGTACACTGTGAAAACTGGGTTCAAAAACGATGGCTATCAACATGATAGAGATTCCAATGACGACATCGTCAAACCACCACCTCTGCCCGCAGAGGATGACTCTTATCCTTCGGGCAAAGTAAAATTATCCAGAAATGAAAAATGGAGAATATTAAAGAATGTAGCGGCCGTCAGTGCGGCCTTCATGGTGCAGTTTACAGCGTTTCAAGGAACTGCCAATCTTCAATCTTCAATAAACGCCGCCGACGGTCTTGGAACCGTTTCCCTTAGCTCTATTTACGCGGCTCTCGTCGTCTCTTGTATATTCGTGCCTACTTTCCTTATTAAGAGGCTAACAGTGAAATGGACCCTATGCCTTTCTATGCTTTGTTACGCTCCGTATATTGGCGCTCAATTTTTCCCTGCATTCTATACCCTGGTCCCTGCTGGAGTCATAGTCGGCTTAGGCGCAGCGCCTATGTGGACTTCCAAAGCCACTTACTTGACTCAGGCGGGAAGTGTGTACGCTAAACTGACAGATCAAGCAGTCGATGGAATCATCGTTAGATTCTTCGGCTTCTTCTTTCTAGCGTGGCAAACTGCTGAGTTATGGGGAAATCTTATTTCTAGTTTAGGTAAGTTGTAAAAATGTGTTCGATGTGTTAATTTATTTTATTCCGTTATTCGTTAATATCTAAATTGAAGTTTAAATTAAGTATGTTTCTCGTGTAATACAATTGATTCGATTAAAAGCATCCGGGTTCGATGCCCTGTTGTACGAGATTTTTTTCGCCATTGAAGATCCTAATGAGTTCAGTTTTTAAATGTAAGGTTTATGAACATTTTTGTTTAATAATTTAAGGAATTTTAATGATAAAAAGTTTATTAACGTAACTGAAAGTACATATATTACGATTTTTATGACAATTTTTTTATAAATTTGTATGGAGTTATTTTATTTTTAAATTATACAAGTATGTCATGTTTTTAATTAATTTTCAACAGTATTTTCCTCGGGAGTCCATAGTGGAAATACATCCAAAGAGAATACCAGTAACACTTTCCTCACATGTGGAGCTAACTTCTGCATGATTGGAGGAGGTCATCATGACAACCAGAACTTACACCGGCCGCCTGACAGCGAGATTTATGAAATTAGTGCTATATACCTCGCTTGCGTGGTAGTGGCCGTGCTGATGGTGGCCTTACTCGTCGATCCTTTGTCTAGGTACAGTTTTAATTATTATTAATTGTAACATAACTTCACGCCGATACCGCATGGCACAGTAGACAGAGGTAACCTAGTGTTATATCTCTCAGTCCTCCACTTTTCGTTGAATTTTTCGAGGCATTACGTGTTGAGGAGGGACTTAACACCGAGCTTTTTGCCCGTTATAATAAAAATAATTCTTATCTCCGAGTGGGGATAAAACCACAACCGTTGCGTTACAGTCACACTCTTGTGCCCCTTTTTTAACATATTTTGAAAGTTTCTCGGTGTTTTCGCCTTACAATGTTACAACGGTGAAATAAATTGTGCTGAACTGGCAAAATCAAATCGCTATAACTAAATAATTCTACCAACTATTTCCATTTATCTAATATCTTGAAAATATATGAATGAAGATGATATATCTCCATTAAATACATACACAAGAACAAGTAATTTATGAACCGAAGACTAAATGTCGGGCTTGTAAGTTGCGCCACTGGATTCACTGGATAAATCCATTAAGCAACGCCTGCAAAGATATCTTGTAACACGTTACCCGCGTATTGCGCGGCGTCGTATTACACCAGTTGCATATACACTTTTTCTTGCCAATTAGGAGTTTGTTACTTTTTCTTTTCCATTCTTGTTCTTATAATTCATTTTGATTAACGTTGATGTGTTGTTGTTAAGTTTTAATTTGTATTTGCTATTTATAATCGCCAGTCGTGGCGCGGGGGCACAGTGTGATTGTAAAATGGACTGGTTGCGACTTCGATCGAAAAAATTAAAACGAGCGAAGAAATTAAATACTTATTCATATTTATATTTCTATTTTTTCGCTCTGGTGTGGAGGCAAAGCGAGGCGTTCAGTTCCGCCACTTAACACGCAATACCTCCAGAATTCGGTGGAAAGTGGGGAACGGAGGGCCTTAACACTAGGTTCCCTATGCCTACCTTGCCGTATGCGAAATACAGCGTCAAACTGATATTTATAATATATAACCAACTACTGTAATAATAGTAATAGATCTCAGTATTTAATTGTTAGTGTAAAATTTATTCGAATCACAATTTGATCAGGCAATTATAGGTATATTCGAAGGTATAAAATTAACTTTGGAAAACAAGCAGCAATTAACGTCTTCAAAACTAATTTAACGCTAGTTACAATGCCCTCTACTAGACTCATTGTTTATTTTTTCAAATTTAATTCTAACTTAATTCGATAATTTAAAACTGTTGTCTTATCAGACTTCGAAGAATTCTAGAAGGTTGTGTTATTTTAATAGAAAAGTACTCAAGCATTTACGAACGGAAATTACTGCCTTATAATAATTTATTTGGAAATTTGTAGATATTAATTAAGCCTTGTATGTATGAAAGCCAGTCAAAAATATTAACAAAGTATTTTATTTGAAGGTACGGCGAGAAACAGAGAACTGCCGATACTGCCAAGTTGTCCGGGATCCAACTTCTATCGGCTACTGCATACCAGTTAAAGAAACCTAACCAACAACTGCTCATACCAATCACATTGTGGATAGGTATGGAGCAGGCATTTATCGGTGCTGATTATACACAGGTTGGTAAACATATATTTATTATTTTAATCGAATTCTTTAACTCTGTGTATTATGCCCAAGGCAAGTAAGTAAAATAAGTATTTGACTTCCCAAATAAGTTCATATCTTTAAGTTATTGTTATATTATTTTGAATCACTTTTAATGAATCTTTAATTCAAATAATTAATAATATAATGTTGTTTTCAGGCATATGTATCTTGCGCTCTTGGAATCCGATCTATCGGTTACGTGATGATATGCTTTGGAGTTGTGAACGCAATATGTTCGCTTCTTTTCGGTACAGCTATGAAATACATAGGACGATTCCCAATATTAGTAATGGGGGCGGCACTCCATCTTGGTCTCATCGTGTGGCTGCTCATCTGGAGGCCAAACCCTGAAACACCTACCACGTTCTTCGTAATATCCGGTCTGTGGGGTGTCGGGGACGCTGTGTGGCAAACTCAAGTCAATGGTAAGTTTAAAAATCTATATTATTAACATATTATATCACTTATTATTTATTAGATAACTTTTAATATTAAAAAATATCTTTAGGGTAAGAATGCCCTATATGCATAGGTCTTACTTTAAAAATGTCAGAATTTTATTTTCCTTTTTTTAATATAACTTTTTACTTATCTGACATAAAACATGTACTTGGATAAGATCATGTATCTTTTTCTCTATCTTCTTAATGAGTACGTGACTTAATATATATAAGATTTTAATTTATAAACGATGAATGTAAAATACATATAATATAGAGAATATGAAAAAGACATTTCGTGAATATATATATAAATAGAACACTTTTCAAGAAACCATCAGAAGCTCATGTTGTGGTACCAGAATTCAGTTCAGAATAAAATTAACGCTTCCATCGTTTATAATAAATATAATATTTAATTGAATACAAAATATAAAAAAAAACTTTTTCAATTAAGTCAAAGTCGAGTGATTACAAGTTATAAAACATATGTAAATAATATTTTTTGCGGTAAAGAAGTTATAAAATGAATATTGTTTGTTATTTGTAATTGAAGATCATCAGGAGGCCAATGGGTGTATGAGTGGCTTTTGTTATTATATTATTCTATTATATCATTGATGGACGTTGGATTTATTTGATGCAAAGAGTTGGTTGGTTGGGGCAAGGGCAAAGCTTTTGAATGTAAACACGATGGCTTGAGAATCGATTTTCATTCATTGGAATGAACGATTTTCGTTTGCTTGCCTGATAACAAAGTAAAGTAGGGTGTTGACTTTCGCCGCGTTTTTGTTTGGTCACCTAACCGTTTTCAGAATTTAGGTGAAAAATGAGGAACTGAGTGTCTTAGCGCTAGGTTCTCTCTGCCTACCCAGTTATATACACGAAAAATAAGAGATATTTATGTATTTCAAATGGTGACTATATATTTTTATTATCAATATTTAAATAAAATGTAAAAAATTTGGGGGGGTTATACATTTCTAGTTAATTTTATTACATTGGATTAGAATATATTATGATTATTTCAAATAAACACTGTCCTAATAACAAACTACATTTATAAATTATTTTATTTAAACTTCGAACACTAGGTAGATTAAAAGATTAAAAATTCAACATACCAGTACGTCAAAAAGTTAAATATTTTTGAAGGTATTCGCAGCAAAAAATCCAAGGTTATTTATGGTTTCAAATAAGTATACGTTGTTAATAGCAGATGTGGAATTATTGGACACGGTTCGCTTGCGCAGGCGCAGGTACAATACACTCACAATAAGTTTAGGTTTCCTTAAACTTGAATATTCAATATTACTTATGCATATTTATTCAGTTTCCAAATAAAATATTTAATTTATAAGAATACGAATCGAATTTTAAAAATTATATTTCGTAAGTTATGTGTTCATGTTATCCATCATTACTTATTAACATTTACAATAACCTCCTTTTTGAATGAAATTTTATAATAAATTGCAGCTTAAAACAGCATTAAATTCATACTAGATCTTGTTTTAATCAATCTTAGCTTTACAGGCTATAAGTATAAATCTATTCGAAGGATGCTGTTAGCGAGATTTTATTTTTAGATCACAATGTTCGTACAGGCTTCTCATGTTAGTGAGTATGCGTTCATGAGCACATACAAAAATAACGTTTTTACATAGTGTATATTACATTATTTCTTAGTATCATATGCTGTAATTAGCAGCCTTAGTTAAGCTAAATAATTTTGAGAAAAGAGAGAGAGAGAGAAGAAAGTGCATGTGAGAATATAATGTAACGCCATTTTGATTCACTTGTAGTCGTCGATTTGTATGAATATTTGCACATGTGTCTAGATCCGATGACAATTAAAACGTATTGTTATTTTAGTTTTTGAAATTAATAATAGGAAAGCTTACACATCGCAGAAAAAAGGCGTTTATATCCCATAAATTTCCTTAAAAATATGTTTTTACAGGAAATGTACAGAAGAAACTGTTGCAACCACCTATCATTACGAGTAATTGTGTTGTTTGGCGTCAAAAAGATTATAATTCATGATTCATTGTTTGTTATGCGATAGCTTATAATTTTTTTTTCAAGATATCACAGATTATATATATGTATGTTATACTTTATTATCATAAAAAAATTGAGGATAAATATATTTCCAAGAGAAAATTTTATAGTTCCTAAAGGATGTAAATTGAGGTTTAAATTAAATTTTTATTTTGTGTTTAGCCTTAGGTAACTGTGTCTATATAAATCAAATATATAAGATACAATTGTGTTAGTGGAATATATTAAGCAAGCTGAGACAAATGATAAGAAAAATACGATGAACAGCGATCTTTTGTAGGTCACTATTAAACATTTACTTGTATGATAAAATAATAAAAACCGTACGTTAGGGATATTAGTTTTGACTTGCAATTTTTATTTCATCATTTGCTTTTAATATTGCCATTGAAAACTATTATTACTCTTTTTTGTTCATAAACTAAAATATTTTAATATTAAAAATCTTGAAGTATCGTTTGGCTTGCCTTTATTTACAATCTAGACAAATATGGATTTCTTATCTAGACAAAACTTACGAGATTTTTTTCTATTGCAAAGTCATGTTAGTGACTACGTTACAGAAGTGAAACAAAGTTATTAAAGTATATGCTAACTGTTGTTCAACTGTTGTTTAAAGTTATAATATTTTTTGTACTTATTTACATCCGCATCGAATAAAAACGAATAACGAAACGAGATTGGTTAATGTTATTGTTATTGTAGTTCTTGTCTATTGTTGTGTTTAACGGTTTATATACAGGAAGTTGATGTTTTCTTTTTAATAATGGGTTCCCGGGGCTCCTTTATAGCCAACGATTTTTGTGAAAATATTAGTCTCTTACTCAGAGATAGTTTGTTTTATTCTCATATCAAAACTAGTGCTTTTATACAATTAATTGGAGCTTCATTAAAGTCGAACTTATTATTAGTGAAAGTATATTAAATTTACACCGACAATTCGTTGATAATTTTACAAATGTAAAAGTGAATTATTCTGTTTTTGAAAATTCTGCTAATTAAAAATTTGATATTTTCCATAGAACGTTAAGCATATTTATTTATAGCTACACGTTATGTATCGTACATAGCAGGATAGGTAGGTATCTGGAAATCTAAAATTTAGACACCCCGTTCCTCTTAAATTTACCCAATTTACGCCGAATTTTCGAAACATTGTATGTTGAGTGACGGAACACAACGCCGCACTCTTCATTATATAAAACACAAATTATAATATATTATATTAAGCCACGAAAATGTTACTATAGCACAAAAAAAATTAAAAAATACTATTAGGTATATGAGAAAGCCATATTTTATATAATTACATTAATATCCTACTTTTATATTTTTGTATATAAACGACATGGAAATACGCAGTATCAAATATGATTGAAAAGTTCTTGTTATTTACAACAAGAAATTTATCGAAATCTCCTTACAAAGACAGATCGGCTCATTTAATTTGGACTGGCTTTCCGGGTCCACCTACTTTCGCTGTCATTACAAACATTCGTTTAATTCAATTATTAAAAATCAAGTCGCGCAACCAGTCGTGGCGCAGAGGTACAAGCGTGTGACTGTAAACGTGACTGGTTGTGAGTTCGATTCCCACTCGAGAATTATACATATATATCATATTTGAATTTTTTTGCTCCGGTGTCGAGGCAATGTTGAGGCTGTGTTGAGTTATGCTAATCAATACGCAGTCCCTCCAGAACTCGACGGAAAGTGGGGACAGCGTGAACAAAAGTTACACAAACATTTAAAAAGGTTTTATATTATAGTTAACTTTTTTCTTTATTTTTTTAAGTATTATAATTATTATCTCATTAACTTTTCCAACGTATTTTACTGACATTCATCTGGTTATACAGCCTTTAAGTTCTATAGAACTTACTATACATGGTAACTCAGTGGTTTATTCACTGTTGTGAATAAACCACTGATCATTTTTTAATTTTGAAGGTACCAGATACAGATACTAGATTATTGTTTCCATAAGAGTCTCTATAATAAAGGCGACAACAGATATTAGAGCATGCGTGAGGCTTCCTATTAGATTATCTTTCCGCTCAGTTAATTTAGTACTTAATTTAAATAAAAATATTATTGACCCGTTTAGTTTTTTTATAGAAAAATATTTATATTAAGTTCATTTCATCAGGCTGTCTACGTAATTCAGTGTTTATATCGATATTAAGAATCTATTCATGGAAACCCAAACTTAGGGTTCTAAATTTACTGTTAAAGTTATTATAAATGAAATGAATGAATCAGTATTTAATAAAAATGATGATAAATTACACTCGCTAAGAAAATATTACTAAAATATGATTATCTCAACTATTAAACTGTATTATTACTATACAATATATATTGTACCATTAGCTTAAATAAAAAAATATATGGAACATATATAGCGTTATGAAAATGCAAAAATGCAACGTCTTATTCCTTTTTTATATATTTACATTGTGAATTCAAAAGCTTTAGCGAACTTTTATGTATTAGAATATCATTGTTCAGTTTTATTATTTCCAATTGTTAATAAATTTTACAGTAAGTATATTAACAAATTATATTTTTTAATTTTACAGGATTATACGGAGTACTTTTCAGGCGTAACAAGGAGGCAGCGTTCTCCAACTACAGGCTTTGGGAGAGCGCCGGTTTTGTGGTGGCTTACGCCTACTCTACTCACCTCTGCGCCAGAATGAAGCTCTATGTGCTGATGGTAGCGTTGCTGATCGGTGTAGCCGGTTACATCGTTGTCGAGATCCTGCATATGAGAAAGGTAATATACTATGTTAATATTTTTACCTATCAAAATATTTTTTTTCTGTCAGCTTCACGCTGTATCCCGCATACAGCAGGATAGACTACTTACTTTTTGCATATTTTTCGAGACGTTGCGTGATGAGTGGCGGAACTCAATGCTGCGGTTTGCTTTGGTACCAGAACGAAGAAATGAAAATATTAATAAATAATAATTCATTCCTCCGAATGGAACTCGAATCCATAACAAAATTGTGAAAATTAAAAAAAATAATAAATTGACTCCTTCATGTGGAATTTTACATTCGGCCATGTATTAAGTAATATTATATATTATTACTCTATTAACTTACTAAGTGACTATTATATAGGATATCTTTGAGTTGACTCAAAAGTAACAAAAATATGTACTTAATACTACTTATATTTTAGTTTGAAATTTTATTTATAAGTACTGAATTTATACATTTTATAAAAAAAAATGTTAAACATATAAAATTTATATTTTAGGCTCGTCGTATGAAAGCAATTGCCGAGAACCCAGTGGCAGCAGCTGAAGCCGCCAAGCAACCTCCAGAAGAAGATGATGAAAAGGATGAGATCGATGACGATATTATCATAACTCATCTCTGAGCGCAGGGTATACCTGTTTTAAAGCGCACTAGCGCATTTGCCATAAACATTTTAGGTACAAAACCACGAGCAATGTCATCTCGAATTTAATATATTTATGTATCCAATAGTTAAGAAAATTATTGAAGTACAAAAATTGCTTGAACAACTTCTATCACTTAACTGAATTTCGTGTACGGGTAGTTTTGTACGCATATTATTTCTGTAATATTTACAACTTTCATACTATAAATATCGTTAGTTGGAACAGAAAATTGCCTGTGAAATGAGATGTACGATTTTGCTTTTTTGGACCATGTAAGAAGAAGGGAAAATAGTGAATTTCTCTATAGCATCGCCTGGTGTACTGGTAGAGTGTTGTCGAAATCATTTGCTAAAAACTTTAAAATAGCTCCCATAGATCTAAAGCAAAGGTATTTTTTAAAATTCGTGCAAATAATGCTTTTTATCAATCCTAGACAAAAAAGTCGTTCTTATATTGAGTGCATGCGAAGTTTCGTCTGATAGTACCGTTACTGACAAGACATAATCGACACACGTTTTTTTATAAAAGTTTCTAACTGGTTTGTTCGTTGTATGCATGATATGATATTTTTAGGAACCCAAAAACCGACTTCATTGTACAAGCAATTATTTTGTACCAACTTTACAATGTTACAAATAATGTGCATACAATTGATTACCTTATACTTGAATTATTATGAAATCTCAAAAAAAATATATTTGAATAAGACTGTCTATTAACGCTTTGATTATTTAAGTTTTTCATATTATATTATTTTTCACAATATATATTTTCAAGGCTCGAGTAAAGCGCAGTCGGTTTTGTTATTCCAATGTGTCGAAAACACTTGTGTTTATTTTTCTCGTAATTCGTTCTTTGTTTAGTTATTATTTATTTTACACTAAATTCACATTCTACATAGGAAGTAGTTCAAATCGTTTTGAATATCAGCAGGTCTAAAAATATGATAAGGAGGATGTGCGTGATATTCCTAATATTTTATTTAAATATTTTTGATTTTTTTATTAATACTAAAAGTATTACTCGTTTCCACCCTTTTTACTGGAATCTCATAATTTCACTTATTTTTCTAATGACTTTCTACATATTGATTACCATATTTACCTATGATGTAATATATGTACAATGTACATAAATATGCACATTTACAGTACTGACGACGAAAATCTGTTATTTTTGATTGTATGCGGAGAGATTTGACTTTGGTATTTTCATATAATCTTTACCAGGCTTTAAATATTGAATATTTTTCATATTATATTGTTATTTTTATATTTCATACATGATTACATTTACTTTTTATAATTATTTATTATTTCATTAAAATTCGTACACAGAATGGAAAGAGAGGAAATGTTTTCTTACTTTCGTTCTTAGAAGAATACAACAGTTTTATGAACTTTCAGGGAACGTGAGAAGATTTACTAAAATGTAGCAAATTACTTCATTTAAGGCTCGTAGATCAAATAAATTAATTATATTAAGATTATAAATATTTATGTAAGGTGTGTATCCCTTAATATATGTAGGATAATATTATAGTTTTCAATCATTTTTGTTTAGTGAAAATACGTATGTATCGTAGCTAACAATCTCATTTGGCAGTAAATATCGTATGTAAGTTGGTAAGAAATACCAACGTATCACATCGACATACAAGCTAGGTCATTAAGCGTACCCACTTTGAAAAATACACCTTTGAACTATTTTATACGTATTTGAACTATTGAAAGGGTACTTCAAAGTATATTTCAATCTTAATAAAAATATCAGTAGCTGGCTGTTATCTACTGAGTGCACAAAATATAAATATATGAAATCAAAGGTGTATTTCTCAATTTTTTTTTATAATAGGGTGAGAAAACCACGTGATAATTAACAATATAGCTGTAAAAACATAAGCATATGTTATTGTAAATTAATTTTTTCAATTTAGAATAAGAAAAAGGCTATTAAGTCGATTAATTTAAATTGTTTCCATAACATATATGATTTAGTATAAGTTACTATGTTACATTATCATTTGAATTTGTGATGAAAATAAACAGTAAGTTGTTTGGTCCCTATTTGTTTTATTGTTTTATCCACACTTAAATAGAGAAAGTTCTATTTAGCGATAGTTCACTCCAAATAGATGAAATTAAATATCAATAGGTTTTTTATATGTAAAACCAATTTTTCATATAAGCTTAGCTTTGCACACTTTTTTATGCACTAAGTGATAGATACAACTACCTATCACTCTGTTTGAGCTTCACGCTGTATCCCGCACACAGCAGGATAGGCAGAGGGTACTACCTAGTATTAATAATATTAAGATACTCCGTTCCCCACTTTCTGTTGAATGCTGGTGGCATTGCGCGTTGAGTGGAGGAACTCAACGCCACGCTTTGCCTCACCAGAACGAAGAAACTTAAATGGTATGTTATGTTTTTGCGTTTTTTAAAAGACTTAAGTGTTATGTTTTTGCTATCTGACATTTGGTATTATTCCCTTTAGAAACTCTCACGCTTTTTTTATTTCCAGCTCCACGCGGTAATGCGCACATAGCAGGGTAGACAGAGATAACATAGGAACATGGTTTTAAAACTCTTCGATCCCATAAAACACTTCCGTTTCCCAATTACTTTTAAGAATTCTGCAGAATTCTGCAGACGTGTTGAGTGGCGGAATTCAACACCGCGCTTTGCCTCGACACCAGTACGAAAAAATTTAATATTTGAAATATTCAATATTTGAATTCCTTGAGTGGAGATTGAACTCACAACCTGTTTCGTTTACAATTCATGTGACTGTAAGCTAAGAACGAACGAAGATCAAACTTTCAACAGATTGCATTAAAATTTGACTAAAATGTTAATAAATAAATAAAATAAAACCAAACCGGACCTAAATCTACAGAACTGAACCTCTATGTGTTAAAAAAATATGTAAATAGCAACAAAATACAGGAAGTAAATTTGCTATTCGTTATATCTAATCAATACGACCTTAAAGAAGATCTTGAATTTTTGGGGAATCACCTTATGCTATTACGCTACCGCTATTATAATTGCTTGATAAATATTAATGTGATAGATATGTAAAATAATGATGTTTTGTTTCATCACCCATTCATTGAAAGAGATTTGAAACATTCTAACGTAATATGTGAAATATTAAACATCTATCTTTTTCACATTATAAGCCGCGAGGTGAGCTTTGCATTTGTGAGGTATGATCATCACTTGAAGCTAGGCGCATCCTTTTCTTGGTTTAAAACGGTTAATACTGTTTTTTTGGCTATCGGCATGAGGCGCGGCGCAAGTCTTGCTTGACGTACGTATCTCTTGTACTGGCAGTGATGTTATGAATGTTGAAATCATAACATATTTTTTTTGTTCAACTTCTCATCAATTGTACCAAAATGCAAAAAAAAAAGTTGCGACCAAGCAAGAAAAAAAGTAAAGCAAGAAAAAAAATTAATAGTCACAACGCTATTCTTGATAATACAACAAGACAATTCACTATTAACACAATCAACACAACCAGAGCGAGGAAATGAAAATTTAAATGTAAATAAATATTCCATTTCCTCGAATGAGACTTGAACCCACAACCATTAGATTTTATAGTCACACTTTGTGCTCCTGGCCATGGCTGATATTTATTTAACTGTATTAATTATTTATTACAATAGTATTAATTACTTGAGGACTAAACAAATAATTTATTGTCAGTTTTATTTTACTTTTGGTCACTGGTGGCTTAAAGACTGTTTCAAATTTATGAGACTAGCACTCATAAACAGGCAGGTGAGGTCTGAAAATCATATTTATCGTCCGCGTCTAACTACCGCCTACCTAGTGAAATGTACTTTTACATAGCATTATATACGATTTAGAATTTCATGAACAAAATTAAATAATGATGCAACATATAGACTACTTGATGTTACCATTTCACCACGAAATTTCCGCGGGAAAACTCGTGCTTCCCGTGCACGATTGTTCACCGCCCAGATTGATAAGAAATAAGCATTTTTTCTCAAAAAAAAAACCAAAAGATTTTACATTTAAAATTACAATTTGGTTAGTGGCTATTAGTTATACAAAAAAAATATGGAAAAAGATCACCCAAACGAGTGTACGGGGTGACTTGATGGTAAGTGATTGACCGCCCACGACCCTGTGCAACATCAGAGGAGGAACAGGTGCTATGCCGGTTTATGAGGTGGACATGGGCGCGCTTTTTGAGGGTACCTAAGTCGTATGGAAAGGAAGTTTCTACGAGACCGTAATAGAAGATTGCCACGTATTTAGATGGTGTGGATGGTACGGTGATATTAATGACGTATTGCGGGATTACAGAATTGGTTGACAGGTAACAGGTCAAACAGTTCCCAGAATTGTAGTAAAATAACTAACCAAATTTCCCTAAATACACTTAAATACTGTTAATTAAATACATAATCATTTCGAGGTAATAGTCATATAATATAATAATAATCATATCGGCTCGTTACTTAGAAATTATAAAAATACATTTATTTTAAATGAAATATAGATAAATAAATTCCTATCAATCTTATCTAATAGCATTCTATCAAACTTGTTGTTAGTGAAAGTGTTTATCTTTAATTCTTGTCAATTTTAAAAATATCAACTTTAAATTGATAGCGCCCTCTATCTATAGTGCTTATCGTATAATAGGTACTTATATTATTTAATATATAAATATATATTTTGACTTATTACTTAGAATATACCAATTATATTAGTGGGGAACGGAGGGTCTTAACACTAGGTTCCTTCTGCTATATGCGGGATACAGCGTGAAGCTAATAATAATGTTGATACCAATTACCATCTCTTAATATAATTTGTATATATAAAATTTATTTGGCTATTCAGCCTAGTCATAACATCAAATAGGATTTTAAATGTGTATACCTACATACCTGTAAAAAATCAAGTAAAAAAAGTCTAGAAAAATGGTAGTTAATAATAATGAGTTAAGCTTTTGTTACTTTTGACCGATATAGAAATTATGGCGTTAATGTTTTTATATTTTCTTTTTACTTATCTGTCAATATTTGCTATCTCAAGTTATCAGTAACTGATTGTTGTCAAGGCAAATTGATCTATATTTAAATCTTTATGCGTTTGATTGCTAACGTTTTCCTGTTGGTTTCCCTCGCTTCGTAGGTACGATTCTATAAAGGGGATAAAGCGTGAGGTTAAAAATAATATATTTGGAATATGCATATACAATTCTATTATATATTCTATGATTGCATATGTATTTTCATAAAAATATATATTTAAATGTGGTTATCTATACTATTATGTACCTAATAAATCTTAAATTATTTTTTTGGGACACAAACTTATTTCACATCCATCTAGGTAGGCCGTAGGTACGCGTATACGATTAAACAGAATTTTTCCTGGGTTAATCTCAATCTCGCGAGAATTCCGGGATAAAAAGTAGCCTTTATATTGCTCCACAATGCCCTCTATCTTTTAGTGTCAGTCCCATAACAATCAGTTTACCTGTTCCTAAGATACAAATCCCACACAAACAGAAAGACATAGACATACAAAAATTTTATATTATTTGTTGGTATCGTATAAATAATCATGTGCACTGGGAAAAAAATGATTATTTTCATAGACAGACCCTTCATTTTTATTTATATGTATAGATAACAATTCATAACAGTTCATACTGTGACGCGCGTAAGATACAATAAGGATAAAGTACTAGCCGTGTTAGGGCCAGTTTCACCACTGCCTGATAAAGTCCCGGATAGCCTTATCTAATAGATAACCTATAATTTTTGTTTTCATAAGTTTCAAATAGCAATATCCAGAAGAGAAAGTGTCGCTTAAAGTATCAGGCGATTCAAATGGCTGATATAGTCGTTGTCTGAGTATTTTAGAGGATAAAATCGTGTTTAGCGTAGATTGCAGTCTAATGTGTAAAATTATTTTAATAAAAAATATTTGACAGTAAAAAATTGTTTGACATAAAAAATAAAATCACGCTCAACACGCAATGCCTTGAAAAAATTAATCTTAACACCACGTTCCCTCTACCTTCTCTGCTATACACGGGGCACAGCGTGAAGTTGATTTATTTATTTATTTTAATAATTCATTCCCCCGAGTGGGGATCGAACCCACAACTGTTACGTTCCAGTCACATCCATTTGGTCCTGCATGGATTTGGTCATGATGGCCTCATAATTAACCCAAGATGTAATTAATTTAAACTACATAATGAAAATAGTGCAATAAAAACACTTTTAGCATAAAAACTAAGTCCAACACAAAATATTTAAATTAAAATAAACCCAAATTATTCTAGCAAAACATATGAAACGGAAATTTAAAATATAACAAATCGTATGTATTATTTTTGATGATAAAATATTAAACAACTGTTTTTTGTATAAACTTAAAATATAAAAAAAAACAGTTGTTTAATTAATATTTTCAAGAATAATTTTATTAATATTACATGGATTATTTTAAATAAAAACTATTCTATTGTAACATATTTAAAAATTATTACAAATGACGATAGTATACGTAGTAGTTACTAAATGCGAAATTATATTTTTAGCGCTGTTGATTACTGTCTACCAGATTAATTGTCAGGGAGTTTCATGGTGAAACAGAAAAAAATCATAAGCAACCTCTGTCTATTATTATTAGATCAGATTACCCAACACTTTATTCGTGATCGGTAAAAACTGGCCATTATAGGCTTTAGAAAGATGAAATGAAAAAAAAAAATAAGAAGAACGCTGGTGAAGCATTAATGTGATAATTTTATAAATTTTAAATAATAACAATATTATTAAAGTTGAATGTCAACATTTAGATAACATTGGACATTTAAAGTGTACAGAAACTACAACAAGTATTTGTGGCCCGTCTTTGGACCAAACAATTAATTATTTTTGAATATTTTCCTGTAAATGGTGAAGAAACTGTTTATCTTTTATTCTTAATTGAAGAGAGTTTCTCATGTTCCAAATAACGTAATATTAGAAGAATTTTTAAAAAATTGTAACAATTATGTTATTTACAAATATCACAAAACCATTTATAAAAAATAAAAATCCTGGTCTAAGCTTTTGCTTAACCGTGTACAAAAAAAATACAATTGAATTTGTAACCTTACTTTTACAGGAGTCAATTAAGTAGATCTTCAAATAAGATGAACATCTGTAAAGGCAGGTTCAATGAGTGACCGGAAGATACAATGAAAGTTAATACAGTCAAATCGAAATTCCCGGTATGTGCGTGTCGGTCCCACTTAGCTATCAATCAGCTTCACATTGTATCCCGCACATAGCAGAGAAGCCAGAAGGAACCTAGTATTAAGACACTCCGTTCCCCACTTTCCACCGAGTTCTGGAGACATTGTGTGTTGAGTGACGGAACTCAACGCCGCGCTTTACCTTGACACCAGAGCGAAGATATGAAAATGTAAATGTAAATAACTATTTCATTTCCTCGAGCGGGGACTGAATCCACAACCAGTCGATTTTACAGTACCACTTTGTGCCATTGCGCGACGTGTGACCTCATAGTTATGCCAACTTAGCTATCTTTATGTTCTTATAACGATGGGTAATGGATAAGTAGAGCAGGGAGATAGCTTTATTTTACCTAATTTTTTAATGTATACCTGATATTTTAATTCATATAAAACAAGTTACATTATTTCAACATTATTAACAAGTAAAATTATTCCGTTTAACAGTTCGTTGCATATGAATTTAGTATCATTTTTAATGAAATGATTTTTCTTAAAACAGTTACTTCCGAGTTTCTGAAATATTGAGAGGATTATCTTGATATATACGACAATAAACATATTTTAGAAAGCGTGGTATTATTTAATAAACATATTTCTATATAAATAAAATACTCAGAAATTGAAGGACATGGTGTTAAAAGTGGTAGGTATTTGTATTTTATCAACGATTGATATATAATGTGTGCTAATTTCGTTACTTTGAATTGCTAGGCTTGGAACAGATAGCGATATTGTAGCATGAAAATTTGTCGCTATGCCCTTCAGTTCAATGTAATAAGACCCGCTAGATTATCATATTATCAGTGCACTCTGAAGGGTTCTGTGATAAATGTCAATAAATTTGTCTAAATAGATGGTAACATATGTAATCATCGAAACACATACAGAACTTGTTAAACGGGACAAAGCGTAAAAGATTGTTAGGCGAAGTGCAAAGCAAGAAACTGTCGACGTAGATGAATATATTGTTATATTATATCAAGAACCAATTGGAATTATTGTTCAGAATATAATATATTAAAAAACGAGATTTTTGTTTATTTATTGAAATCATCCTTTTCATACATTTCAAAGTGATATTTTTAAACCTTAACAAGTTGATTTGGAGACGTAAATTAATTTTAATCAGAAAAATGAAAATTACACGAGTAATAGATTTCATTTCTCGTTTTTTGTCATATATTTATGACTAAAAAATCTACGCGCGTGATTTTATTCGTATACTCTATTATAATTTTTTGTATGGTTCAAAAAAGTGTCTGTGACACCGAAACTTATTTTTAAATATATAATAGAGATTTTTTTTATTTCATCTGTCTTTTCAAACAATTTTTTTTTAAATAATTTCACATTTTCCATGCTGAATATCGCTGAATTTCTCCAATTCCAGAATTTTCTCAAGTTTCACCATGATCCTGAATATTAAGGTTGAAAGCGAGCTACAAATATTTATAAATTTGTTGCAAATAATAACAAACTCGCTTTTAGAGCTTCTACACCTTTTTTTCGTTTTTGTGTTTGTATAAAAATAAGTTTAGATGAAAATTGTACATAATCCTGGCTACAATTCTAAATTCTTTTCTTATTTTCAAAATATAATAACACATTTCCCAAAAAAAACGAATTCCTTAATAAGCTATAATATTTCTAAATAGACACATCACACATCCATAATTTTATCTCTGGCTTAGTACAACATCAATACATTCTAATGATTTAACAACATCGGTTCACTTAACAACGCTTTATTCAACATTAGCAACCTGTAATAATAAGTTGCAGTCTACAATTATAGAATTAATCTTTATTATTAGTTCTATGATTTTAGACATTTTTTTTGTTTGTAATCCATATCTCCACATCTATACTATAAATTTGAAAGTAACTCTGTCTGTCTGTCTGCGCAGCAATTAGGGCCAAACTGCTGATCCGATTGTAATAAAATTTCATTTAGAGACATTTGAGTCTTGGGATGGATATAGTTTGCTTTTTTTCCCATATTTGTAATATTTTCAATAAATACTAATATATTATAATATCTTGCAATTTGACACGCAATTTATTCTGTCATGTTAATTTCAACCGTGGTTAAGCAACAAGAAATTTTGTTGTTTTAAGAATAGGTCACCAAAACAAACAAAAAACAAAATGTTGTTCAACCTTATGAGACACATAAAAACGTTGTTCAACCTTATGAGACACATAAAAACAATGTGTCACAAAATTATTATCTTTTAAAAATCTATTTAAAAGTATGCGATGATATATGTTTATCTTTGAAGGTTGAGCTATAGTTACCATTTTAATATATTAATTTAAAAAAAAATCGGGCAATTGTTAAAGAATTTTCTATAATTTGGTCCTTATCAAAATAAATAGAATAGCTCCTTAATCCAAAATAAATACAATAATATATATATTGATAGGATAGCATTTCATCAAGATTGAAATAATAGTTTACTGTACATCATTATAATAAATACTTCTTAATGAGATATCACTGATTCAAAATGAGCTAGCCTACGAGCCGCACGGTAAGACTGACTCGACCGGGCAGACGAAGTTGACGGTTTTGTAAATTTTCATTCATTTTCGATCTTCTGTTATTTTATATGTGGTTATTTGCTGTTTATTATAAATTAATATTTTACTTTGATTTCCTACGCATATTTAAGTAGTAGATTAGTTTTTTTTATTTCTTGGTGTGTAATACACACTATTATAATTTCGCACAGGGCCAAAATTGTATTTTAATCACGTTACGTCATATTCTATATGGGTAAAATAAGGTAAACGAATGTAAAGTAAATAAAGTTAAGGTAAAAAAATACTATGTAATCTTTTACAGTTCGTCAGTGAAAACCATTCGAAAGTATACTTTATTCAATACAAATTTAGTAAATAAATATATGTTAGTTTTAGCTTGTGTCTCGAAATAAACAATATTTAGGTAATTGGATATTTATGTGATCGCAAAACGCAATAGTTGTGAGTCGACGCCTACTCGGTTAAGTTATCAAAAGTTATTAAAATAATTTAGTATAATTATTATATTAAAGTTATCAGTATTAATTCCCAACTCTGGTAAGATAGCGCGCCAGTTCCAAATATACGCGGGAGTCTCTCTGCCCAAACTATGCGAAAAAACTTTTAATTCCACGTAAATATGTTATCTCTACACTCATTTACGACCAATAAGATTCATATGTTATGCACAGTGTACATACATAAACTACTAATTAGGTGATAAAATTATTAAAACAAAGGTTCATGTACGGTCGACGTCTGTCTCATACTTTATCAAAAAAGATTACATATTACTAGCGGCCCACTCGCGGCTTCGCCCGCTTGCCACTTATAATTCTTTTATTAAGCTGCATTTGACATAAGATAATCGATATAAATTTAATAATCAACATTAATTTTATAATCAATATAATTTATATGTACATTCAATAAATTTGAAAGTGAAGTATAAGCACTTTATGGCTGCTTGCGAGGACGAAATCGGCGGCAAGGGCGGCCCCAGAGGACTCGTGCCTATGTTTGCGGCCGTAAACGGATCGTTGAAAGATTATAAATTTACATTTTCAAAAAAATTATAAGTTCAAATTACATGCCATAAAAGCCAAATCATATCTTCATAAAATTTCCTTGATGATGGAATAACTTTCGCTCGTAATGTTCAATATCTTTATCAAATAAAAATCGTTGAAATATAACTTTGCGATTTCCAATATTTTTTTGTCACAAAATGCGTTATTGTGACTTCTTTGTAAAATACAGATATAAGATATCGCGGATTTTTTGTAAAACGTAGCTTTCTTACAAAATACAATATATAAAGATCTTAGCGTTTAAACAAACAAACAAACAATCGCTTTATTATATTAGTATATATTCGACAGAACGTGAAACAGATAAAGCATACATCTAAATGATATTTTTTTAAGAAAAGCACAATTTTTTGGTAGGTTATAAAATAGTTAAGTTATTTTTTATTATAATTTTTCGATCAAACCGAATTTCCTCATATATTTCGAGGTCTTAAAACACACTATGATGACGTAGTTGTTTTGACTTACGTCAAAATTTGCTATACCAGTATTATCAACGTAACGCCTGCATGCTGTTGATAAATAAGACCAGAAGTTAGTCACTCTCGGAATACCGCCGCGAGTTGTTGTTCGAAGCGTGTAATAGATTACGTCAGTGTTTTTGTGATGTGGCCTGGAAAAGATGGAGGTCCGGAAACAAATGGTGGTTACTGCAACAACGCTTGCTCCGATGTAGTGGTTATGGATGATAGGGCCGTCGCCACGGCTGTTCCACCAGCACCTGTGGTGTCCACGCTTAATGTCACCAAGTCGACCAAAGTGCATATAGGGACGAAAATCGTATCTGTCACTCAGAATGTTCACAATGTAGAGGTGGTTAAAGGTGAGTCGCATGCGCATCCTTTGTCTTATGTATTGTAAGCTCTCATTTTTAAGCATTTGCGATTTATTTATTTTTTAAATATGAATTATTATATTGTATACACATGCGGAGCAGCGCGAACTTATGTAAATATATATATATATATATATATATATATATATATATATATAAGTATATGAATGCATGTATATGTGGTCATTGTTTATTAATGATAAGCATAGAGTGCAAACAGGAGATGTTTTTAAAGTACTCGAAACATATTTCAATGTTATATTAATACACTATAGAGGATTATTAGTAACAAAATTATATTACATTTAAAGTTTTTTTTTAACTTCACGCCGTATCTCGCACACAGTAGTGTAGGCAGTAACTTAGTGTTAAGACACTCTGTTCTCCATGTTCTTTTAAATTGGCTAGGAAAAAATAAAAGTATTTTATTTTATCGGATTGGAATCGAACCCACAAATTATCGCGCTTAACTTCTCACGCTTCTGCTCCTGTGCCATGTCTGGCTCAGTTTTTTTGATAAAATTACTATTTATTAATTGACTTTTTGCTAAATTTATGATTAATTTACAAAGAAAATTGTATGATTATTTACTAATATTTACATAAGAAATCGTCATCTTCTATAAAATATATAATCAATCATTTTCATAATGGGTTTGAGATTCAGTGCTAAGAATGTTTTAATACATTTTTTTACAAAGTTACCTTTACGTATGTGCGTTTACGTATCCGTCACCTTACTTGTTATCTATGTATTTAATATGGCCGTCATGGCGCGGGGGCACACGCATGTGACAGTAACGCGACAGTTGTGGGTTCGATCTCCACTCGGAAAAATGAATTATTATTTATGAATATATTCTTTACCAAGATAAAAGCGCTACGTTGAGTTTCGTCTCTTAACGCGGAGTGCCCCGAAAATTCGGCGGAAAGTGGAGATTGGCTATATGCGGGATACGTCGTGACGCAGAAAAGAAAAATAGTGTGATTATATTTCAATATGAAAAATTAATAATTATTATTTTGATATTTTAAAAAAATATATTCGTATTATAATTACCTATCTATTTACTGTCTAAATTCTTAATGCACCAGCGATTGATTATATTTGATAAACTTATCAGCCTTATTTTTACAATATTTATTAACAAATTTGCAATGGTCTTCGATTGTAAAGTATAAACATGTTTATCTTTCCATAAAATGTATAATTTTTACGTTTTTATAAATTTGATCAAAGATCGAAAGTAACGTTTGAATCTTTAAGGGAAATTTTCAGCCATTTTTTTTGCACTTATGTACTCTACATGCAAAAATAATCATATACTTTTCCATTTTCAAAATTAAAAACATTCTTAAAAGTTTTTAATTTTTTAAAGTAAAGTAAGTAAGTAAAATTTGTTAATATTTACGAATAGTATTTGGATATAATATACATACACAGATACATAAGTAGATTAGATAAATAGAGGATCTTGGACGCGGACATTGAACGTGTTTTTATTATAGAGGCGGCCTTTTTAAAATCTAAGCCTATGTTTGTATATTGCGAGTCTCAGGCAATATTTAAAGTATAACAGTAATGGATCATTTATAATACAAAATACATATAGCTTATACTTCTTTTATTTTCACACGTCTATCGTTTTTAGAGTAAAAGGAGTGATCAGACACTTTGTCCAAGCCCAGCTTAACATTACCCATTAAAGAAAATCAAATTTATTTATCATCCAAGTCTTTTTTCGGCTCCACCAGTGGGCTTAACTGCTAATAAACCTCCACCAAGAATTTTTAGAACGGGCGTCGTTCGGCTCATGACCATTTTCATTCTCATGACCACGGTTCTCTTATCTTAGTGACCCACACATTACCACATTCCCTGAGGAATTCCTCGAGCAACGTCGGTCACTTACGTTCACCAATAGATATTCTCCCTACTACTCAATGTGTTATCTTAAGTCTTCTTATGACGAACTTACGAATCTTGATCGAATCGAAGGTCTTTTTATAGTCCACAAATACTAGGCAATTGGCAAATTATACTTCTTAGACTCGTGTATAATTGCTGTATTATAAGTGCTGTAATCTTTCCAGAAACTGGTTTGTCCGAGAGATTGTAAATCGGCAATAACTCAATAGAGGCGCTCTTAAAACTTCTGCAGTGATTCTGACATTACCCATAAACTTATTATTTTTAAGAGCCATATTAATCTCAAACAGGCTGACTTCCGGTATATACTCGGCTAAGTGTCAGCCAAAATTTTAGCCGATGTTTCCGTGGAGTACATTTGTCCATAGAAGCTCTCCATCTTCTTCAGGATTTCAGACCTCGTCAAAACGATGTTAATATCGTCGATCGTTCTTGTCTATTAGCTTTAAATTTTAAATAGATCCTTGCAAATATTTCGCTTACGAGGCTCTTAAATACGATTTATATTACGCCGATGGAGATATTTAGCCGCCTAGAGTGATTAGTATCTTTCGAGTACAGTAGTAACAGATGATGATCTGGCGTCATGTTCCATGCGTTGGAGTGTCTCGTCAGTAATTTTCTTTCTTTTGATACCTTGGATGTTAAAACACGCACCTTGCCTTTCGGATAATATTGACCATCATGTAACTTAAATCATCCACATCTAAGCTGTTCTTAAAGACTTCGAAGGGGACTCGAAGCGAGCTTCGAGCTGTTCTTAAAGACTTCGAAGAGTCACAAACACAAACACAAATCCGAATACCCCTCGTATTCGGATTTGTATGATTGGTTGGAGCGTAGACTTTTTCAGTCGAGGCACAATTAATATTAGTTTGAAGCTAAAAAGTTGGTATTAATATTCAATACGATTATAGATGACTGATAAGAAATCCAAATAATCAGGCAAGTACCTAAACAAAACGCTTATCATAAAAATCAAGTAATTATAAAGTATCGCAAAAAATGTGTATTCATAAACTTATCTAAATGAGGCCGTTGTGCATGTGACTGTAGCGCCTCGGTTTCGATTTTCATTTCGGTCGCTTTAACAAGCCAAAAAATTAGCGTTGTATTCCACGGCTCAACAAGCAATACTTCGAAAATGAGAAACCGAATATCTTAACGTTAGGTTCCTCCTGCTTACCCTGCTATACGTCGGATACAGTCATAAAGCTGCAAAAAAGACTTGCGAGTGCTTTTGTAATATCATCATCAGCTCAGTATTGTCATCAGTTGATAATTACAAGATGCAAATGTAAGATTGTTATAAGAAATTATATGAAACATGAACTCTCGATTTCCATGAGATTACGCCATTACATCCATGGGAAAGTATAGTCTTTCAAGTCAAAAAAATCAGCCCCCAAATTATCCCCTTTTTTATATTGAATTATTTCGAAACTATCGGATCATTAATCTTAAAAAAATATGGAAATGAAAATTGTTTGAAATAAGTTAAGTTTTATCAATTTTTTTTTATGGACTGTAGCGAAGCAAAGTTACTGAGATTTTTTCCAGCATCAATTTTAAAAACTATTAGTATTATAGAATAATTTCTAAAACTTTCGCAACTCAATGACGACATTTTAAAAAATCAAATAGTACATAAGTATGTTATTCTACACTTACCTGGTCGGTTTCCAGGTGGCGCGGGTTCGAGTCGCTACGTTCAAAGTTTTATACGTTTTCTAAATAAATATTTTTCTAAATAGGTATAGTACATAAGTATTTGCATTTTTACCAGTATTCTATAATCAGGTAATATTTATTTTGTATAAAAATTTTGATATTGGCTAATGCACTTGGGTGGTGATTAATATTAATTATCACACGCTATGGAGTTAATATTTTACAAGTATATTTTTTGTACCTTTTATTTTGAGAAACTACCGATGCTTATAAAAAATAAATACAAAACACTTTCATTCAGATAGTATAAGGGAATCATATTAAAATGCACTTAAAAAATGCAGTATAATTACGTGATTTTTACTTGAAAAATGACCATATGATGACTGATGATGATGACTTAAAAAAAATTGAAATTATCTCTCCGAAATATTTGTCATTCTTCTGAATAATTAGTTAGATATATAAAATAAAATAAATCAGCTTTACGCTTGTCCCGCACACAACAGCTGTTCCCCACTTTCTACCGAATTCTGGAGGCATTGCGTGTTGAGTGGCAGAATTCAACGCCGCGCTTAACCTCGACACCAGAGCGAAGAAAATAGAAATATAAATTTAAGTAAATATTTCATCTCCTCGAATGGGGCTCGAGCCCACAACCAGTCGGTTTTCAGTCACACTTCGTGCCGCTGCGCCACGACTGGCATCAAAGTTTAGATTTAGTTTATAATATTAAATTATCTGTTTTTTTATTCTTTACCAATTTTTGGTTAATGGTGTTTTTAATTGTTACAGGCCATTTTATGGGCCTTGAATTGGTGTCTTCAAAACATTCTCGCAGAGTGCGGTGCAGTGTTGCTGTTTTCATCTGTTGGGCTCTGCTTGTTGCGACTGGACTTATTGTTTACCTTATATACGTCGCTCTGCCCAAGCAAACTAGACTTGACATAGGTAACATATTTGTACTATAGAACTAGCTTGACTTCTTTTAGTAATTTTTATTTCTTTGTTTTCATCATTTTTTTTTCAACTGTTGCTTTTTAAGAATATTTTTGTTATTTATTCTATTGTTTTTTATGCATAATATAATATATATTATATTATTATTGATTATTTATTTATTAAAAAAAAGTATATTTTTCTCTTCAGGTTTAAACGAAACGTGGTACCTTCGTCGTGGAGACTGGCAAGCGATGCCAGCTTACCATATTAATTTTCTCGAATTGCCTGTGTCCTACGTAATAATCGGACATTCAGCATCAAAATATTGCAACCAAAAGTATGATTGCATTGAGAAAGTGCTTGAAATACAACAGAATCACTTAAGACGGGATTTTGATGATATCGGCCCAAATTTTCTCGTTGGTGGAGGAGGATGGGTGTTCGAGGGTCGAGGCGCAAACGTGTTTGGTGCAATGATATCAACTCATAATAGGATTAGTATATCCATAATGTTTGTGGGCGACTATCGCCATGTAGAACCAGACCAGTACCAATTTAACAATACCATCATTCTTCTTGATACTCTTGTAAGGGTGGGCGTTCTCCATCCAAATTATAAAATTTGGGGACAGTGCCAAGTCAATCCTTTTACACTTAGTCCTGGACCTCATCTAATCGATAATCTACATTTTCTTCCTCATTGGAACTCTTCAAATACTCATGTTTGTTTACGAACTTGACGAAACATTGTAAATGATTATTGGCAAGCAAATTGGTTAAAAGTTTCCACTTGACGGGTTACTAAAATATTTTTTTGAGTAAAACTACGTGCAGAACCAGTTTATGTGGAGTGGTCATATGGGTCGTGTAAGAAATGAATTTTGTTAAGTAGTTTCTTCTAAGTGAAATTAGAATTTTTGTTACATTTATACAAGATTAATATTTTTACCAAGATATTTTTTTACATATTAGACTATAAATATTACAAATAGATAAGACTGACATTAGTTTTCGAAATTATATGTTTTCGAATGAAAATTTTTCAGAAAAGTAAAATTCATCACAATGAAAAAAATATTACTGGCTATAAATAGATATATAAATATGTAATATTGACATTAAAAGTTTATTCAAAGACATTTTATTTATTGTAAACAGAACAAAAAACAAATATTCAATTGCCTTCATGATTCAAAAATATTCAGATAGTCTTATTAATTATAATATAGATTTATTAAAAATATATATATCTCTCATACTTTGGTTAAGTATTAAAAACATAAAATGACGTACTATGTATTTTTTAAGTTTACCTTTATACATCTATAACGATTAAAGTGTTAATGTCTACACAATGAACCTATAGATTTTCCTTAAGTGACGCCTCAGTTATTCTTCGATTAGTAACAAAATATCAAATGGACTAACCCACAGCAAAATTACTTGTTATGATCTTAATATGGACAACATATTTATTTTATTGTATTTTTCTTGTAATTTTTGTATTAGATTGTGCTCGAACTCGGCGCGAAACAAATTACTTAATCTTGAGTTATACTTCTATATATAATTGTCACAATCACATTTATGCATATATGTGCAAGGTTGATCCAAAAATAATGATAAACTTAAAGTAATAAACTAGTCAAATAAATATTTTATTTTGCTATACAATTTGCTTTTAAGTAAGTAAGTACTAAGTCTACCCCTTTTTTAATCATAGAATTTCCTTTTAAGATATCTTGATCCTGACCCCAAAAAATCTCAAACATCCGACATCACGTCATTATCGTCGTTAAATCATTCACAGGTTTTCTCATTTGCATTTCGTTCGCAAGGATTTTTTGAATATCAGTATCAGTTCCAGTATCAGTTCCTATATCAGTTCCAGTGACATCAGGTACATGCCTGATTGTTACTCTTCGATCTACTAATATTATTTTTTCATTTTCTCGTTATCTTTAGCGAAGGACGTAGCAGTAGGGCATCCTCAATGATGTTCATCTTTCGTCGTTGTTATTTCAAAATTAAACTTCTTTTCATCTTTTCCAAGTTTGACATGTTTTCCAAGTTTACTCCTCGGCAGTTCGTATTAAAAACATATTTTCAATTTTGTGTCGATTATCATTACTTTTGGATCATCCAGTAGGAGGTATAGTATTATTTAATATTTTTATTATGTTTTGCGTCTAGAAATCTTTTGTGTCATTATTTAATCTTACTGAAAATTTAAATGCAGACTGTCTAATTAGTTTCATTCGTAATTACATAAAAAAACATAATGTATATCAGCTATATCATTAATAAGAAAAAATCTTATAATATTCTTTGTATCATTAACCATTTTGACGCCATCTTGAAATTTTAGATTGCAGTGTTTACATTAAACTTATTATTATAATAGTAGAGACGTGTGAAAATAAAAAAGACGTTATATGCAAGAAAGCCATATTTTTTATGTAATACTCTATTTTACTATATGATAATCAAGTATTCTAATATTATGACTGTTTTATTTATTAAAATGGGAACGTATTATAACAATTTCATTTATTTAAATTGTTATAATATCTAGTTATATTTAACCATGATAGGAAATATAAATTAATTGTTTTTATGTGAACCCGCTTTTCTTAGAAATTCTCCAAGCACTCTGAATACTAAGCCATACATTCAACGTATTGATTTTCATCCAACGGTTTCTAAAATAGTAACTTAAAATTCTCTTAAAAAAACTATTTATTATTTTCTGAGTACATTATCCACACAGAGAGAGATTTTGTAAATAGATTGCTTTTTCTTGATACTGAAAACTTAGAAGTATACTCTTAGTATGTATATATTTGTTAATGTGTGACAGAAATATATTTTCTTGAAATTTACATTATTTGTTTATTGTTATTGGACATATGACGGTACGATAATTATGATTACGATAAGATAAAAAAAAGTAATATCTTTTGTTATAACTATAAATAAAAAATGTTTTCCTTAGTTATAAATATAAATTATAAAATAGCACAGATGCGTTTAGCGACGCAATTTTTTACAAATATTCTAGATAGAATATTTGAAATAAAAAAAATCATAAGTTAACAGCAAATAGCAATAGCATTCAAATGATTCGAAACTAGCACAGAAAGATATCTTTTATATTAAGCCAATTAAAGATAAAAGGCTATTGCTACGATAGGTCAATGATTTGAATGATTTTTATTGAAGCTTACAACAATACTTAATATATGTATGTTTCTTTTTATTTATGTTTAATGTAATTTCCTATTATACGATGTCGTCGTGCTATACATATAAAATTATTTTGTTAAAATGCGTCACAAAATGATGGAGGATTCACTTTTATTAGAAGAAAAAATATTATAATTATTATTAATAAAAATGTTGGCTGCAAAGAGTAATTTTATAACAGATCTTTGTCTATCCCGCATTATGGGATGTAACAATAGCAAGCTGCATTTTTTTTAATTAATTTTTGTTATCTTATTATACGATACATGAAATAAAAGTTATTACCTAAGTGTTTTCGTTTTCATTTCATCTTCCATATTATATATGCTATATGTAATGATTTTACTTAAGTTGAAAAATATTATCTTAGCTATGTTTTTTATTATTAAACATATCTTTTGATCTTGCAGAGTTGCCTTTCCTGACGTACCTTTGGAATTTAATAAGAAATAGTTCACGTACAGAGAGACTGTCTTGCGTCGCTGTTTTGATAGTGCTCATCACTTGCATCACTCTTATTGTATACTTCAGCGTCAAAAGTGTCGACGACGGCAACCCTGAAGATAGACGTAAGTGAAATATTTAATTTTAGAAAATAAAATATATATAAAACCGCATACGTACTTATTGAAATATACAGTAACACAGCTTTTTTTTCGAAATAGATATTTATTAGCGATTCTTTTTCCATTTTTTTCTATTTTTTTTCTATTTTTTTTTCTATTTTGATGAATTATAGGAAAATACATATTTTTTCTCATCTTGTTAGTATTATATACATTTTATACATCTATTTATGTATAGGTATTATAATATACAACAAAAAGGAAAATGTTACAAGAAACATATGGAGGTACAAAGATTATACATAATCATTAATAAAATAATAATATCATTTGGAAAATAACTGTTGCAAGGCATTAGTCGACGATATTATTTTATTATTTTTGACACGATTTGAAATTGTATCTTATGTGGCTCCATCTATTTTTATATTCACACAACACATGATTCGACATATTCCTTCTTGATTGTATTAAAAATCACCACTGTTTAGGTATGTCGTCGCCATCTGGTAGAATATTATTGAACTTTAATTTAATAATAGCGACGAGGCCAGCCGTGGCGCAGGGGCACAGGCGTGTGGCTGTTACCCCGATAGAGAAAATGAAATATTAATTTTATTTTATAATTTCATTTCTTCGCTCTGATGTCGAGGTAAAGCGCTGCGTTGAATTCCGCCACGCAATTATCTCCAGAATTTGGCGGAAAATGGGGCATGGAGTGTCTTGACACTAGGTTCCCTCGAGCTACCCACCCACCCTGCTGTGTGATACAGTGTGAAGCTGATTTAACTAGTATTTTTTTCTTTCTTTCTTTATATAAAAGATGGAGACATAAAGAGAGAAAGAAGAAAGAAAACTGGCAAAAAAATTCCTTTTTATTTCATGAGATATTTTTTCGAAATATTTAAAAAGACATACTAGGAAATCATGAATTGTTAGGAGTTCGTATTACCTCAAACCCTCATGTTGCACACAAATGTATTTCAGTGAGAGTGAGATAGTATTAGCGTACTGCGCTTATTGAAAGCTTTCATTCACCGTTTATTGCGCATCAATTGAACGTGGAAATTTAATGTTTTATCTCTTTCTTTCTCATTTGGTTTGAGGGGAAAGAGTCGGAGATACTAATTAATTTTTTCTTCCTCTACTCACGCTACTATTGACCGTCAGCACCTAGATTTACTCGTTACTTTAAAATGACAGTAAACTATAACTGAAGTAACACAAAAAAGGGGATTGTCAAGAAATGTTATAGGATCGATAGCTTTCTCTCCCCCGGGTGCAGTAGCACAGTGTCTAATCGTACCTTAAAATATTTAGGTTTAATCAAATCAAATTAACTATTTGCATATCCCTGTCTGTGCAGAGACGTTATGTTCCACCATTCAAAAATCCAAATCAAAATATCTCTCATTGATCATCAAAAGGAGAAGCTAAAACAACGTAAGAATCTATCTATCTATGTGTGTCAATACAAATCGCTCAATAATAAATAAATAAATGATAAATCCTTGTCCATCCAAATATATCCTTGAACGTGAAATGATACGAAAATAATACTAGGACCGCATAACAGAGTTGGAGCATTTGTACAAATGACCTAGACAGGAGACAGGTGAGACAAATCGATAAATATCAGGGTCAAAGTTGAAGTTGGCAAATCAATACACGTACGTTTCGTCGCATGACGTCAGCAGGTCTCTCAACTTATTGATTACTTTGTATTTGTGGCGCGTAAAAATATTAGGATGCCATATCATGTAAGGAGGTCGCTATGTATATATGTATAAAATAAATTTTAGGTAGTAATTAACTATGAAAAAAGTATAGAAAAAATTGTAGATATTAGGATGATTTTTTTTTGTATGCAACTTTAAAATCTTGTGTTTTAAAAAAATATGGCGATAAAAATATTAATATAGGTCTGAAATAAATTTATTTAAGGTCAAACGTTACAATTTTTCACTATCTTTTGTTAGAGGCAATATTACATATATGGTCTTTGATTTATGTGATTATAACAGATTTTAAATAAAACTCTAGCCGAATTAATACAGTATTTGAAGTATAGTAATACGAATACTTATTTAGAAAACGTATAAAAATTTGAACGCAGCGGGACTCGAACCCGCGCCTCCTGGAAACCGACCAGGCGCTCTGACCACTAAGCCATGCGTTCTCGCCAAGCTACGTCGAAATTTTTATACGCTTGTTACAACTTATTTATGTTGTTAGCTTCTCTGTAGGGAGATTTTTACAAATTTCCGCTACCCAAAGATAATTACTAGAATTATCGTTTGGCAAGAGAGAAACTATTTTTAAATATTTTTAAACATTTTTTAAAGTGTTATTCCACACTTAGGAAAGACAAATACTTATTTAGAAAACGTATAAAAATTTGAACGCAGCGGGACTCGAACCCGCGCCTCCTGGAAACCGACCAGGCGCTCTGACCACTAAGCCATGCGTTCTCGCCAAGCTACGTCGAAATTTTTATACGCTTGTTACAACTTATTTATGTTGTTAGCTTCTCTGTAGGGAGATTTTTACAAATTTCCGCTACCCAAAGATAATTACTAGAATTATCGTTTGGCAAGAGAGAAACTATTTTTAAATATTTTTAAACATTTTTTAAAGTGTTATTCCACACTTAGGAAAGACAAATACTTATTTAGAAAACGTATAAAAATTTGAACGCAGCGGGACTCGAACCCGCGCCTCCTGGAAACCGACCAGGCGCTCTGACCACTAAGCCATGCGTTCTCGCCAAGCTACGTCGAAATTTTTATACGCTTGTTACAACTTATTTATGTTGTTAGCTTCTCTGTAGGGAGATTTTTACAAATTTCCGCTACCCAAAGATAATTACTAGAATTATCGTTTGGCAAGAGAGAAACTATTTTTAAATATTTTTAAACATTTTTTAAAGTGTTATTCCACACTTAGGAAAGACAAATACTTATTTAGAAAACGTATAAAAATTTGAACGCAGCGGGACTCGAACCCGCGCCTCCTGGAAACCGACCAGGCGCTCTGACCACTAAGCCATGCGTTCTCGCCAAGCTACGTCGAAATTTTTATACGCTTGTTACAACTTATTTATGTTGTTAGCTTCTCTGTAGGGAGATTTTTACAAATTTCCGCTACCCAAAGATAATTACTAGAATTATCGTTTGGCAAGAGAGAAACTATTTTTAAATATTTTTAAACATTTTTTAAAGTGTTATTCCACACTTAGGAAAGACAAATACTTATTTAGAAAACGTATAAAAATTTGAACGCAGCGGGACTCGAACCCGCGCCTCCTGGAAACCGACCAGGCGCTCTGACCACTAAGCCATGCGTTCTCGCCAAGCTACGTCGAAATTTTTATACGCTTGTTACAACTTATTTGGTAGCGGAAATTTGTAAAAATCTCCCTACAGAGAAGCTAACAACATAAATAAGTTGTAACAAGCGTATAAAAATTTCGACGTAGCTTGGCGAGAACGCATGGCTTAGTGGTCAGAGCGCCTGGTCGGTTTCCAGGAGGCGCGGGTTCGAGTCCCGCTGCGTTCAAATTTTTATACGTTTTCTAAATAAGTATTTGTCTTTCCTAAGTGTGGAATAACACTTTAAAAAATGTTTAAAAATATTTAAAAATAGTTTCTCTCTTGCCAAACGATAATTCTAGTAATTATCTTTGGGTAGCGGAAATTTGTAAAAATCTCCCTACAGAGAAGCTAACAACATAAATAAGTTGTAACAAGCGTATAAAAATTTCGACGTAGCTTGGCGAGAACGCATGGCTTAGTGGTCAGAGCGCCTGGTCGGTTTCCAGGAGGCGCGGGTTCGAGTCCCGCTGCGTTCAAATTTTTATACGTTTTCTAAATAAGTATTTGTCTTTCCTAAGTGTGGAATAACACTTTAAAAAATGTTTAAAAATATTTAAAAATAGTTTCTCTCTTGCCAAACGATAATTCTAGTAATTATCTTTGGGTAGCGGAAATTTGTAAAAATCTCCCTACAGAGAAGCTAACAACATAAATAAGTTGTAACAAGCGTATAAAAATTTCGACGTAGCTTGGCGAGAACGCATGGCTTAGTGGTCAGAGCGCCTGGTCGGTTTCCAGGAGGCGCGGGTTCGAGTCCCGCTGCGTTCAAATTTTTATACGTTTTCTAAATAAGTATTTGTCTTTCCTAAGTGTGGAATAACACTTTAAAAAATGTTTAAAAATATTTAAAAATAGTTTCTCTCTTGCCAAACGATAATTCTAGTAATTATCTTTGGGTAGCGGAAATTTGTAAAAATCTCCCTACAGAGAAGCTAACAACATAAATAAGTTGTAACAAGCGTATAAAAATTTCGACGTAGCTTGGCGAGAACGCATGGCTTAGTGGTCAGAGCGCCTGGTCGGTTTCCAGGAGGCGCGGGTTCGAGTCCCGCTGCGTTCAAATTTTTATACGTTTTCTAAATAAGTATTTGTCTTTCCTAAGTGTGGAATAACACTTTAAAAAATGTTTAAAAATATTTAAAAATAGTTTCTCTCTTGCCAAACGATAATTCTAGTAATTATCTTTGGGTAGCGGAAATTTGTAAAAATCTCCCTACAGAGAAGCTAACAACATAAATAAGTTGTAACAAGCGTATAAAAATTTCGACGTAGCTTGGCGAGAACGCATGGCTTAGTGGTCAGAGCGCCTGGTCGGTTTCCAGGAGGCGCGGGTTCGAGTCCCGCTGCGTTCAAATTTTTATACGTTTTATAAATAAGTATTTGTCTTTCCTAAGTGTGGAATAACACTTTAAAAAATGTTTAAAAATATTTAAAAATAGTTTCTCTCTTGCCAAACGATAATTCTAGTAATTATCTTTGGGTAGCGGAAATTTGTAAAAATCTCCCTACAGAGAAGCTAACAACATAAATAAGTTGTAACAAGCGTATAAAAATTTCGACGTAGCTTGGCGAGAACGCATGGCTTAGTGGTCAGAGCGCCTGGTCGGTTTCCAGGAGGCGCGGGTTCGAGTCCCGCTGCGTTCAAATTTTTATACGTTTTCTAAATAAGTATTTGTCTTTCCTAAGTGTGGAATAACACTTTAAAAAATGTTTAAAAATATAGTAATACGTTTTTGGAAACTCGAGGATTCACACAGATTGCAATATTCTGTGAATAGGTGAATTGAAATTGATATTATATATTAGAGAGGATATGAAATTTATAATCTGATATATTGGTTGGATTTATTCGCTGTATACACTATAAAAAATCAGCTTCGTATCACCACACCATCAGCCGATTTTGTATGATAAGCCACAATCTTATCTGTACGCTGTATAAAAAAATGTTATTTTTAACTTGTTTCGAGTTTCAAGAATTCGCTCATATCTTGTTAAACTTAAATATAGTTTTTTTATCAAAACTCTTCTTAAGATGTTATTTAATTCTATCTGTAGTCTTCCTTCACAAGTGGCAGAATTGCTGGCTGTTTCATTACTGTAGGTTCTTGGTCTTATAACGTCGGAAATCTGTTATATTGAAATATTATTGTAAACCAGTGTTATTTAATGTATTATAGGGAGTTATAATTTACAAAAACACACTAGAGATTGTGACTGATCGATAGCTGACTATATTTGAAAAATGTGAAAGAAAAAAGGTTATTTTGAACATTTAACAATGTGATATAATACGAACAATAGTTTTCTATATTTTAGTCTATTTTAGTTTGTGGAGGCTAACCTTAGAAACGTGTACCCGATTGAAATGCTATTTTAACATTTGTATTTTGCTAAGCATCCCTAAAATTTAATGTTCTTGGATTTATTTCAATTGATTCGTAAACAAAAAAATATATATAAATTTAAAATACTTTGTTAGAAAAAACATCAAATATACTTATTTAATAGAATAGAATCACACATACACATGCAGAGCTCGTTACTATGGACATTTTCTAGCGATAACTCAACAAAACGAAGCTCGTTTCTAAATGACATTGTTTGGGGACTAATAGTAAGTTTTAATTTTGCTTTTGGGGATTATACAAAAGAAGAACAATATAGTATACGTATTAGTACATCTCGTCTGGTGAATACAAAATTAGAATGAGATACAGAATAATTAACTGAAATAGAAATGGAAATATTATACTTCTATTATACGTATATTTTAATTATTATAAATTTTATTGGCTTTCATTATTGTATAGATACAAGGATAGATTCATATTTGAATTTGATCATTGCAACCTCTAGAAGATGCACCGTTCAAATTTTTACAAATTCACTTCACGAGCATCACAGAGGAACAACAATATCCGAAGAGAGAGAGAGATTATCACGACAATGAAAAGAGTAATTCATCAATTACTGATTTATGAATCAGTCAGACTGTTCAAGACTACTTTGGAGCCCATACTAAATTAAGTCGTGAATAGAGCGGCTAAGCGAAAGCAAAAATAGATTAAATTGCAAATTGATTGTTGAGGACAACTTGGAAGCAAACGATATTGTGCTCACACGCCGCAACATAACGCAATTTTTTGCAATATCCGCTGATGATTTGTCAAGGAAAATGTCCATTGAATGGTAAGTGTCTATAGTATAGTTTTCATTTCAATGTCACTAAAATAACCAGTGCTTGTTGTGTTTGAGTTTGGTTTCTAAAATAATAAAAGTAATTAACTAATAGTTTAGAGTTTGTATGTTTGTAGATAATTATAAAAAGAACTGGTGACCAATTTAAATCATTTATATTTTAATATGTGTAATATGCAAAAAATTGATGTGAGGTAATTTACAAAATAATAAATTTAATGTTTTATTTTCAGAAAAGGGAACTAGTAAGAAAGATTACAACTACGTATTTGTTGCGATTTCGTCGAATAATTCAACAATATTGCGATGATATGTACTTCAAAATCAAAACGGAGCGCTTAACTTTCATTTTCATTCAGTTAAACCAAGCCAAATTGTACTCGGAGGAGTCTATCTATTTTCGTGATGCAATGAGCATCGCAAAAATTAAGAAAATATAGATCCATTAACTATTCCGCCGGAGATATAACTACTTGAGGATAGGCAAGATGCGTTGACATTTGTCTGTCATTACGGTCTGCCAGATCTCTTCATTTAAAAGAAATAAACAATGACATGTTATCCAAAATAAATTGTCTGAGCAATTGCTGTTTTGAATTTTTAAGCTCCTTGGGTGCGCCTGGCTAACCACTGCATAATTTACTATTGAAGGTGGAATAAGCAGTAATCATGCTTTAAAATCTAAACCAACCAAAATTATGTGATACAATGAGATTTACGCGACGATATTGAAAAAAAAATTTAAATGTGAGAAAGTTTTTATTTAAAGGAAGGATTCTGAAGATTTGAGTTAGCCATTAGGCGTTTAAGTTAAGATGACTTCATTTGCCGATTCAACATTCATTTTATTTCAACAAAACAACAAAATGTCGTTCATCGCAAGGTGCATCAATGAAGAGTGCAGCCCATGCACCTAGCTACGTTACCATAAAGCAAAGATCTTGCTGCCAATTTAAATAAACGTCTTTGATATTTAAATTCATATTTAATCTATATTTATTATTCTAATGCAAAAACGTAATATGTATTTATTTTATAAATCCTAAATTTGGTAATTGACTGTTAGGCAAAACGAAATTCGCCTGCTGGGTTAACTAAGTATATTATTTATCATACACATTTTGTAAGCAAGGAAAGATTAATTCAAATCCAACAAGAATCACACCGTTTGCTGAATGGATGTTTGAGCCGTCGCACCGGCGCGATGCACCTCCACTAGGCGAACATAATAGTCGAAGATAAAGTATGCATCTCTGCACTATTAACTTAAAAACACACAATTCGATTAAAACGGCTTAAAACGGTTATAAAAAATATTAGTAAATCTAAGTAATAATAGTAAAAGGAAATTTGATTATATTTTTTTTTTTTTACGAGTATATGCTTAACACACAATGTAACAGATTCCCTGAACATTTTCAAAATATTATTTAACAAAAAATGCTTCGGCTCTTGATGTATCGTGGTGCGAATATTTCAGAGACAGCGTTAAGAAATTTTAAATTGCAACGCATGAATATTATTTAACCCATTAAAATATATATTTCCAACAAGATGTTACCACCACAAGGTTGTCTTGTCTTCCTTTTTATTATTCCTGTTTACTGTCGTTTGTTATAGTAAGAAGAAAAAGCGTATTTATGCTTTTTATTCGATGAAGAGGTGGTGGCGGCGTTTTCTATTCTCAAAAATGTTTATATTATATTAATTTTATATTTGGTTCGAGTCTTTTAATGACATCACAATTATTAGCACCGTAGTACTTATACTAATTGTTTTATTCGACTGCTGCCTTCCACTGCATACATAGGTGCAACACTCGGGTCGTCCATACATCCATACAAAAACGACTCTGGATCAATATGATATTAAAATGAATTGAATTAAACCAGAAAATAGTTGTCACTTGTTTCATGCCATACCGGATAAACAACAGTGGGAGCTTAGTATACACACACACTCCAACCCCCATAATTTCCTAACTTTGGAAGCCTTTTCACACCAAAGCGTACAAAATTAAATCTATCAATCAACCAAAAAAAAAAATGTGATTTTTTTTACGTAACGTTCTGAAACGCCGGACTAGGATCACATAAATGAAAAAACATTCAGCTACGTCATAATCTAGACTCAAATTTAACAAAATATGCACTATTTCCATGAAGACAATGAATCCCGTAATATATATATAATACGTTCGGACAAACGGGATAGCCTATAGAAATATCAGACAGATTACAATCGTAAATTGGTTTCGTCCTGCTTTATTACAGTGTGTAGATGACGACAGGTAGATTTTTCAGTGCTTTCAGCGTGCACGACACCGCCGTATAGCCTTCCTGCTCTAGCATAGACCACCTATATTGTGATATGATGTATATGTTATATAGTTTGTAGTCGTCGAATATTTTCCTCTCATTCTGTCTTTCAGAGGAATACGTAGAAGCGATGCAATTGTATGAGGAGAGCATGAACAGAGAGGAATTGTAATTTAAATGGAATGCATGCGACCTGTATGCATTTTAACGTTATATATGTACGTAGGTGCTTGTTGATAAAGGCTGTGGATGACTCAATAGCAACTGTCGAGGCTTAAAATAGTTTTATTGTTTTTGTTGTTTATATTAAATCTACTGTTTTTTACTCTAAAACAAATACAGAAAATAATGATAATATCCTTAATATTTTTATTTATTTATTTTATTTCAGACACATGTCCATATTTCGTTAGTACTTAAGGTTGTCTACCTTAAAAACCTAATATTAGTAAATAATTAAAGTAAAAAATATGATACTGGTTGTTTATGCAAGAGTATATTATTTTTATTATCTAAATTAATATATTTAAAAAAAATCATGCAAAGTGCAATAGGTAAAAGTTGTCGCCATCTTGCAAACTAATACCCTACAATAAATATGTTCCTATTATTCTAATCCTACTAATATTATAAATGTAAAAGTTTGTGAAGATATATAGTTTTTCCACTTTAAAGCATAAACTACTACGGGCAAACGTACAATGAGTAGAATTTAATAATAAATTGAACTCCTTTTCATCTTTTCAGTAATGTCAAGAAAATCTGTATTTGCTCCTATAATTTTCGTAGGCGCTTATAATTTATTAGAGTTTAGGGGTGTCCGACAGGAGGTTGAAACCATGTCAACCTGACAATGGGGAACGTCATTTCATATAATATTATTTCCAAGAAAATATATAATAATTGAACTTTGGAACTCTTGGGTTTTTAAAAATATGAAGATATGTATTGAATGTGTAAATGCAGTATGCACATCCAATACATGTCATGATATTTAATCAACGCTTCACACCACATAAATGCTGCAATTAAGATTTAAGCAGAGATATCCTATTCGCTCTCTTTGCATTTTTATAGACATTGCAGTAGCATAATCCATTGTTTTCGTGTCTATTTGACTTCATCCGAAAAATGAGAATATTTTCAAATATATACTAGAATGTGATCTTCGTTATCCTTTCTTTTTATTTTTATAACTCTTGTAATTGTCCCACAGACAATTGCACGCTTCATTTCTAGAAGTTCACATATTTTAACCAAAACAATACAGGTATACCTTAGCTTAACTTTTATGTTTTGTGATACTATGTAAGATTATATTTAGCACTATACAAATTTACTAGGACATAAAAATAAAAAAATTATAATAATAATATCCTCCCAAAAAATTTTCATATTACTAATACTGGAAGCATAAATTGAAAATATTGGAAGGGGTGTGAGGGATGCGCAATACGAATGCACTTTCACTTTCAACATGCGCATTGTTGAATATACCTGTCTCATTTGTCCGCGTTCTACCTGATGAGGTGAAGAATCTAGGATAGGGTGTGGAGGCTTTGATTGGAAACAACCTGCAACTATTTTATGTTCTCTTAGTAAACTCGATGCAAAAATATATGCAGTTTGCAATATAATATATACGTATAGCCATGTTTCTCGAATATATTTTCTATTGTCACACTTCTATTGTATATAATATATATGCAAACTAATGCCTAAGTTTTTTTAATGTATCAATGATATATATTTTTTTATCCAAGTCTTATAGAAATTTGCATTATTACAAATTATTTTTCTGTGGCCGTGCTGGCGCAGAGGCATAAAGGGTGTGACTGTAAACGCGGGTTCGATTCTCACTCAGAGAAATGTAATATTTAATATTTTCATTTCTTCGCTTTGTTAGTGAGGTAAAACTAATTTTTGAAACAATACAAAAAATATATAGTTGAAAAGAAAAATAAACAAAATAAATAAATTTATAATAAGAAACAACCTGACAAATCTTTGACAAATCTCATTTATGGCGAAAAGTTTTAACAATGTTTTTCCTTGTAGTTATTACAGTGTAAGTAGTACAACTACTTACCCCACCTATGCTATTTATCATCAGTTACACGTCATGAAATTGTGATTTCCAAAAGCATACACACGAGTCTACTAAAAATACTGAAATCCTTGGAAGTGTGACTTGTGAAGTGTGACTATAAAGTTAAATAGTTTCCTTGAGTTCTCCACAATCTCATTATCAGATTTTGACATGGTCACCATGGGACCCCCTGTGAGGTATAACCCTTTGAAACAAAAAAGAATTGTCCAAATCGGTTCAGGCGTCTTCGAATCTCGAATCGCTAAACAGACATAAAAAAAAGATACCGACGAGGGGGGTATTTATAATTTATGAGTATAAATATTATACTCGAATGATTTAATGAAGAGATGGCTCAATTAAGAGACCAGCACGACGATAATATATTTATTATTTATTATGTTGTCACCTTAAGCTACGAGTTACTATTTACTATCAAGTTACTTTACGAAATGTGGACCAAATTCAGTTTCTTAGATTTTATGACAGTTACAGCTAAAAAAAGATGTTAAAAGTCCCTCTCTTCGTTTAGTTATTTTTTCATATATTTTATTTTTTTATATATACATTATTATCACCATATTTTTTATATATTATTATTTATTTATTGAAGAGCACATACATATATGCATGACCAAGAAGACTGAAATTTACGATACAATATTACAAAGATCTCATAACCATGTTGCAAGTTCACTAGATATATTTACGTTTTACGTGCTTGCATCATAGTATATTCTTGTATATTTGTCCCAGTCTTGTTGATTCGGCTCCTCCTACTCTAGTTGTAATGATACGCCCACTAAAAGTTTCCTAAAGTTCCTGAAAAATATTAATAAATACCACATTATAATGATATACGTTTATTTTATCTTACATTTTCAATACATTTATAGTTTTACATCATTTTTTAGTTGAGTGGCGGAACTCAACGTCGCACTTTGCCCCGTTGCCACAAAAATTGAAATGTTAAATATTTCATTTCCTTGAGTGGGAATCGAACTCTGCGCCGTGACTGGATTCAAGAACATTCAAGAACAGGATTCTTGTACACCTCTTTTTACGCCTTTATAGCTTAAAGAGAGATCTTAGGTCTTCCTGACAGCTTGGTACCCTAACCTAAATGTAGGTTTAGCAGATCAATACGGTGTATACAACGTCACAAGTGTCGCCGTCGTAGTCACTGAATTTGTTATTGATTTTCGACGTCATAAACTAAATTTACGTCATCACAATCTGTAAAAGTGCATACTGTTAGCTTTGTAAGGGTAGTCTCAGTGTGTCCAAGTGTGAGTAGGTAGGTGCATGCGATTGCCCCTGACGATTCTATGTTATCCTAGTAAGTTGCAAGAAGATGGTACCTTGAAGGTACCATTATAAAGTTTAAGAAGAAGAAGAAAGAATTTAATTAAGAATTAAGATTTTTTTTTAATTTTAAGAATTCATTCATTCATTAACTTAAAAAAAATGATATTTCATATAATTTGAGGCCAGTCGTGGTGCAGCGGCACAAGTTGTGACTATAAAACCGACTGGTTGTGGGTTCGATCCCCACTCGAGGAGATGAAATATTTACTTAAATTTAAATTTCCATTTCTTCGCGCTCTGCCTCCACATCAGAATGTTGAGGCAAAACGCGGCGTTGAGTTCTGCTACTCAATACGCAATGCCTCTAGAATTCGGCATAAAGTGTCGGAAAAGAGTATCTTAACACTAGGTTCCCTCTGCCTACCCTGCTGTGTGCGGGATGCAGCGTGAAGATGATTTTTTTATATAATTTGATTAAAAGACGGGTTTTAAATTTATGAATAATAATAATGATGATTATTGGGTAAGAATGTAAGAATGAGACGGCGTACAAGGCGAACGAGGTCTTCAAAGATCTGAATTTGGCGCCCAGTCCTCTCTGGCTTCCCCATAAAAAAAAGAATGAAGCTGAAAGAAAATTACAATTTTCGATAATTTTCTAGTGGGCGTGTCTATACATCAGTGGGAGGAGCCAACCAGTGGAACGGTCATCAATATGACTGGGACAGACGTATGCCTATATAGAATCCTACTATATAGATAAATTTTAAAGTACAAGTGTATAATGCACTTGTGCTTTGCTTATGTAATCCTAGTAACATTGTATGTTAAATTTCATTCATACCTATTCTATAAATAATATAAAAGTATTATTTATTTATATAAATAAAATATTATAATTTTTTTTTTATATAAAAGGGGCAAAATGTGCGCTTGCCACTAATGGAATGACATATTTATTTAAATTTATATTTTCATTTCTTCGCTCTGGTGTCGAGGCAAAGCGCGGCGTTGAATTCCGCTACTCAACACGCAATGCTTCCAGAATCCGGCGGAAAGTGGGGAACAGAGTGTCTTATAACACTGCCTACCCTGCTTAGAGCAATGACTTAACCTTAGAGTAAATATTTAAAATTTGAAAATTTTGATTATTATTCAAAACAAAAAATAGAACGAATAGGACGGACCAAATGCCTGTCGTGTTATTTGTTAGTTTTAATATAATAAAAAAAAACTATGGTATAAGTAAAACAGGCTTAAAATTTCATATCACTTATATACATTTCTTAAGCTTTGCTATAAAAGCTGCATATTATATATATATATATATATATATATATATATATATATATATATAATGTTAATCTGCACGAATAATTTTTAAGTGACTTTAAATCTATTGAATACAATATATTGGTGTTTAGGGATTGATATACAAATTATTAAATTGCTATAAATTTATTAATACCTAATAATAAAAACACCTATCAACACTCGATGTTACCATGTAACAAATATAAAATAGATATTATAATTAAGAAAATAAATTAATTAAAAATTAATTTTAATATTTCATATTATAAAAATATTATAATTTTAAATATTAAAGCGTGGTCGTAGTAGTGTATTTAATAACTTTGCCGTAGTGGAATGCGCGAGTGATCTTGCGACGTCTCTGCTTAGGTGGGGAGGTCTTGCTGGGTGTTAGTGGGTAGTATCGAGTTCATTCTCCGGTGAGCCCCACAGTACCGCTCGTTCAGTCTGCGTAAACTGCATTTCCCAGCGTTAAAAAAAAAAGTGTATTTAATAGTTATTTTACGATGAACTTTATTACCATATTTGCTATTGATTTCTGTTTATAAGTTCACTTAAAGTTATATTTAAATACGTGCAAGCGATTAAAATACTAACAATGTTATTTGTTTGCGGTTGCGTTTATTTTGTAAACTAGATTTAAGATTTTTTAATTTAACCTTTTGCAACTTTTTACATCATATTTTTAATAAACAGTAAATTGTTAGGCGTGTAGAAAATATTTAAAAAAATATTTTGGAAATTTCTTCGCCATAAGAATAATCAACGTGTTTATGAATATCAAAGAAAAAACATAGTTTTTTACTTTACTTAAGTATAATATGACTGTGTGTACTCGAAATAAGTAAGAATTAAGGTGAACCTATACTGTAAATATGTGTTCCTAGTATCTTTGTATCGTAAGTTTCAGTGGGTTTGGCTAAGGCAAAAGGAGGAGGGGCTACTTACTGATGGAAAAGTTCATCAATATGAACAACAGTATGTATAGATAGACACTAGATTTATATGATGATCATAAAAGCTTGTCCCGTTAAATAAATTTTTAAACTTTTAAACTTAGCATAAACCTTATTAAATTAGTACTAGTTTATTTATTACACAAGTAAATCGCGCGATTGTCATCCAAACTAAATGTGTATACAACATTTCAGCGCAGTCGGTTAAAGATAACTAACTACGTCAAAATTTTACATACATACATACCTTGCAAATTAAATAAAAGCTTCTAAAATTAATTTTAATCGATGAAATCGATAAATTTAAATCACAATTAAATACAATAATTTTTAACATTATTTTTAATTAATAAGTTCTATAGACATCGTTATATCTATAGATATTTTTTACTTAATATAATATTATATAATATTTTGCTCCGTCACTAATAATAATAGTATATATAAACTACTAATAATAATAGTATAAAGTCAAATAAAATAACATTATTCAAATTCATCTCATGCCTCCGTGAATAGCGTATCATCCTATAGATACGAGTAGATACTGTGGATTGTGTGGTGGATTGGAGGAGGAGCCTATATTTTAGTCCATATGCATATATATATATATATATAGGTACAAAATGCACTTGCACATCGATCATGCGTTCCTAGTATTCTCGTATCGTAAGTTTCAGTCATGGCCCTCGGACGAAACAGCCACGTGTTTCTGAATCACGTGGCGTTTGTTTGACAACAAAAGAAGATTTTACTTTTTCCTAGGTGAAAGAAAATTGTATTGTAATAACACTTTTGAGGGATTATCCGTAAAAGAGATTGGACCTTTATACAGTTTATACAATATATGCTATAGCATTTTTATAATAAATATGTGATCTGAAATAAAAACGTGGGCTTATTAAATTCCACCGCAAAAATTAATAATTAATAAATAATTAATTATAAAACAAATGGAAAATGGAGAATGGCATATATATTGAATAATCTTATGATCTCTGTACCTATGCCATTAAATCAAAATCAGCTTCACGCTGTATCCCGCACGCAGAAGGGATGTGCGGGATACAGCGTGAAGTGAAGTACATAGTGTGCGCGCTTTATTCCAACACCTGAGTGAATAAATAAAAATATAAATAAATGTAAATAACTATTTATTTCATTTTCTCGAGTGGGGGAATCGGGGGGGGGGGGATAGATCCTATAAACAGTTGAGTTACAATCACACTTGTGCCCCTGCACCACGACTTGTCTATACATTAAATTTATTTTATAATAAATTTTATTTCCTATTTCTTTCTTTGTTTATCTGTCAAGCAAAGATCACGTGTTCGTAGGAACACGTGGCTATGTTTCATCCGAGGACCATGACTGAAACTTACGATACACGAATACTAGGAACTCATAATCGATGTACTAGTGCATTTTGTATATTTGGTATTTAAAATATTATTAAAACAAGAATATTATTTATAAATAGTAAGAATTTGTTATAACCCATAGGGGAAGAGGAAGGGGGCAATGTAAACTTTCTATTTATATTTTAAAAAATAAAATGTAGATAAGACTTTCCCGTATTCGTCCTTACGTGGCACAAAACGCAAAAAAAAACATTCATCAAACCATCATCAATGTCAATATATGCGTAACGTCAAGTTTCTTATGTTTTTTTTTTAAAATGTCATTTAAAAGACTGTCTCTTATAAAATAGGTGTAAAGGGGCCCTCTGACTATGCTACTCACTCCTATCAATTTATGAGCTCTTGGTATTGCAAATCCAAAAATAATTTCAGCGAATAAAACGCAGTACTAACAAAAAATAAAATAAAATTAATAATACCTGGAACGTTTGCTGACCTGGTTATTTTTTTAGTCTGATTGTCTGTTACAAAGTAGGTGTAGGGGGAACCCCCTATCTATGCTACTCACTCCTATTAATTTATGAGCTCTTGGTACTGCAAATCCAAAAATAATTTCAGCGAAGAAAAAACGCAGTAAGTAAAAAAAAGTAAAATAAGTAAGTTACATGTATTATTTATTATTTACTTACTTTCACAATGTTGTGTGTGTGTGTGGGTGTTTGACCTGGTTTCTCTGATCTTTTTTGTCGGATTAATTTTAAATTTTAAACAAATAAAAAACAAACAAAACTAAAAAAAGAACAACTAGGTAACTAACTAACTAGAATTATAAAATAAAAACAACGGAGAAATAAGGAGAAAACGCACGAGCAAGCTACCAGGATAGCATAAAACAAGAATAATGTTTTCCATCAATGCCTCACACCACTTCATACTAGACGCAATACGGCTACACTACACACTGACACGCGTGCTCGTAGCGTTGCAGTTTAAGTTGTAGCAGAACTTGCAATTTGCGTTGTTGTATACAATAGAACTAAATATTATAATATACTAAATTTACTAAAACATTAAAATAAATATTTCTAATTATTGTTTTACGTGATTTATATATTGTTATTATTAGGTTTTTAATTTATAATTTTATTAAATTGATTGACTAAAAATTTTTTAATAACTGAGGTTCGCAGCTTCGCCCGCTTTAATAACATAATTATTTATTTAGTAATCTGAATTATTTTTCTAATATCACTTTAAGGATATCAATATACACAGAGAACGAAAATTTTAGCCATATCAATCAATATATTTTTTGTAGCAATTTAATCTGAGAAAATACTTTAAATTTATATATTTTTTTATTTATGAACCGATAATATTAAAATTAACACCAAATGTTAAGGAAAAATTGCGAGAATACAATAATATATAAAGCATTTAAGCAAATTCATATGATTTTTTTAATTAAATATATATTTTTTTTATTAAATACATATTTGAGGCCAGTCGTAGCGCAGCGGCACGAAGTGTGACTGTAAAACCGACTGGTTGTGGGTTCGATCCCCACTCGAGGAGATGAAATATTTACCTAAATTTATATTTTCATTTTGTCGCTCTGGTGTCGAGGCAAAAGCGCGGCGTTGAGTACTGCCACTCAACACGCAATGCCTCCAAAATTCGGCAGAAAGTGGGGAACGGGGTGTCTTAACACTACCCTTCCCTCTGCCTACCCTGCTGTGTGCGGGATATAGCGTGAAGCTAATTTAATTTTTAATTTTTTTTATTAAATACATATTTAATTAGGTTAACCCGTTTATGATGATCCGTTGATAATATAGTCACATGTAATACATCAAACATTAGTCTTTTATTTTGTTTGGTATATTTAACAATGCATGTTGGATTTTTTCTTTATATTTATTTATAAAATACTAACACAGCTTACACTAACAATCTTATAAAATATGAAGTACTTCGTATTTTAATATAATATAAAATACAAAGTGCAGCCACAATTATAGACGTTAACGGCATGCCAGTTTTACACCTACAAAATAAATATTATATTAAATATATATGTAAAATTATATACATATATACAAAAGGAAATATAATAAGTAACTACGATATTGAACTTAAGTTAAAGTGAGATAAATAGAGTAGTTATAATTGTACTTATACTATGCAGGTCTCGTTACAGCTGCGCCAATAGAGAAAATCGAAGTAAGCCTTATATGTTCTCCCTAGGATTACATCGGCATATGTGCCTTAAGTCGTTTTTTTATTTTTTTTCATCGTCAAGGTGTGGGATAGATAGATAGATAGATAGATAGATAGATGGATGGATGGATGGATGGATGGATGGATGGATGGATGGATGGATGGATGGATGGATGGATGGATGGATGGATGGATGGATGGATGGATGGATGGATGGATGGATGGATGGATGGATGGATGGATGGATGGATGGATGGATGGATGGATGGATGGATGGATGGATGGATGGATGGATGGATGGATGGATGGATGGATGGATGGATGGATGGATGGATGGATGGATGGATGGATGGATGGATGGATGGATGGATGGATGGATGGATGGATGGATGGATGGATGGATGGATGGATGGATGGATGGATGGATGGATGGATGGATGGATGGATGGATGGATGGATGGATGGATGGATGGATGGATGGATGGATGGATGGATGGATGGATGGATGGATGGATGGATGGATGGATGGATGGATGGATGGATGGATGGATGGATGGATGGATGGATGGATGGATGGATGGATGGATGGATGGATGGATGGATGGATGGATGGATGGATGGATGGATGGATGGATGGATGGATGGATGGATGGATGGATGGATGGATGGATGGATGGATGGATGGATGGATGGATGGATGGATGGATGGATGGATGGATGGATGGATGGATGGATGGATGGATGGATGGATGGATGGATGGATGGATGGATGGATGGATGGATGGATGGATGGATGGATGGATGGATGGATGGATGGATGGATGGATGGATGGATGGATGGATGGATGGATGGATGGATGGATGGATGGATGGATGGATGGATGGATGGATGGATGGATGGATGGATGGATGGATGGATGGATGGATGGATGGATGGATGGATGGATGGATGGATGGATGGATGGATGGATGGATGGATGGATGGATGGATGGATGGATGGATGGATAGATAGATAGATAGATAGATAGATAGATAGATAGCAGCACATAGCAGGGTTGGCAGAGGAAACTTGGGAACCTAGTGTTAAGGTACAAAGTTCCCATCAATACACGTAAATACCCCGATTGTCGTCGGTTACTCGAGGTATTTCGTGTTGATTGGCGAAACTTAACTCCGCGCTTTGCGGTGTTACAAGAGCGAGGAAACAAAAATATTGAACATTTTATTCCCGAGTTAGAGGGATCGAACACACAACCATCGCGTTTACAATTGCAAGTTTGTCCCCTGCACTTCGAAAGCTTCGAACCTTTTATTTGTTGAATAAAGGAAAATATATAAAAACAGAAGTTAAATATTTTTTATGTTAGTTTTTATTTAATTTATATAATTATATTCACTTAAATTAAATATTTAAATTTTATATGAAATAATAATTTATTATATATAATATATAATAGCGCTATTAATAAGATGTAGGTAGACGTTTTAATAAAATAAATATTACACAAACATTTGACATGTCTACATCCCATATCCGTAGAGACGAGGGTCTACAAGTTCAATAATAATAGATAGATAAACCTTAACCTTTTTGTTTGTTTTTTTTTTAACCTTTAAGTGGTGATATGTAACAGCTTGATACTACTATCGTTGGTCATAAGTTAAGGTGAGATAAATATGATTCATATTATGCATGTCACGTTACGGCTCCACCCATAGTGCTTATAAAAGACCTGAAAAACTCGAAAAAAAGCTTCAACAAAGTTATGCTTTTCTTGTATTAGACGTACACCGGGTACGTGTCTTTAGTCCATTTTATTTGTAATAAATATATATTTTCGAATAACTATTATGTTATTTATTTCTTTATTAAAAAGTTTGCTCCAGAGTCTACCAGATATTTAAATTAAAAACTACATTGTATGCTTTCTCGCTGTGGATATCATAATAAATAAATATTGTGATTCTCGCTGTGGATATCATAATAAATAAATAAAATACAAAGTGCAGCCACAATTATAGACGTTAACGGCATGCCAGTTTTACACCTACAAAATAAATATTATATTAAATATATATGTAAAATTATATACATATATACAAAAGGAAATATAATAAGTAACTACGATATTGAACTTAAGTTAAAGTGAGATAAATAGAGTAGTTATAATTGTACTTATACTATGCAGGTCTCGTTACAGCTGCGCCAATAGAGAAAATCGAAGTAAGCCTTATATGTTCTCCCTAGGATTACATCGGCATATGTGCCTTAAGTCGTTTTTTTATTTTTTTTCATCGTCAAGGTGTGGGATAGATAGATAGATAGATAGATAGATAGATAGATAGATAGATGGATGGATGGATGGATGGATGGATGGATGGATGGATGGATGGATGGATGGATGGATGGATGGATGGATGGATGGATGGATGGATGGATGGATGGATGGATGGATGGATGGATGGATGGATGGATGGATGGATGGATGGATGGATGGATGGATGGATGGATGGATGGATGGATGGATGGATGGATGGATGGATGGATGGATGGATGGATGGATGGATGGATGGATGGATGGATGGATGGATGGATGGATGGATGGATGGATGGATGGATGGATGGATGGATGGATGGATGGATGGATGGATGGATGGATGGATGGATGGATGGATGGATGGATGGATGGATGGATGGATGGATGGATGGATGGATGGATGGATGGATGGATGGATGGATGGATGGATGGATGGATGGATGGATGGATGGATGGATGGATGGATGGATGGATGGATGGATGGATGGATGGATGGATGGATGGATGGATGGATGGATGGATGGATGGATGGATGGATGGATGGATGGATGGATGGATGGATGGATGGATGGATGGATGGATGGATGGATGGATGGATGGATGGATGGATGGATGGATGGATGGATGGATGGATGGATGGATGGATGGATGGATGGATGGATGGATGGATAGATAGATAGATAGATAGATAGATAGATAGATAGCAGCACATAGCAGGGTTGGCAGAGGAAACTTGGGAACCTAGTGTTAAGGTACAAAGTTCCCATCAATACACGTAAATACCCCGATTGTCGTCGGTTACTCGAGGTATTTCGTGTTGATTGGCGAAACTTAACTCCGCGCTTTGCGGTGTTACAAGAGCGAGGAAACAAAAATATTGAACATTTTATTCCCGAGTTAGAGGGATCGAACACACAACCATCGCGTTTACAATTGCAAGTTTGTCCCCTGCACTTCGAAAGCTTCGAACCTTTTATTTGTTGAATAAAGGAAAATATATAAAAACAGAAGTTAAATATTTTTTATGTTAGTTTTTATTTAATTTATATAATTATATTCACTTAAATTAAATATTTAAATTTTATATGAAATAATAATTTATTATATATAATATATAATAGCGCTATTAATAAGATGTAGGTAGACGTTTTAATAAAATAAATATTACACAAACATTTGACATGTCTACATCCCATATCCGTAGAGACGAGGGTCTACAAGTTCAATAATAATAGATAGATAAACCTTAACCTTTTTGTTTGTTTTTTTTTTAACCTTTAAGTGGTGATATGTAACAGCTTGATACTACTATCGTTGGTCATAAGTTAAGGTGAGATAAATATGATTCATATTATGCATGTCACGTTACGGCTCCACCCATAGTGCTTATAAAAGACCTGAAAAACTCGAAAAAAAGCTTCAACAAAGTTATGCTTTTCTTGTATTAGACGTACACCGGGTACGTGTCTTTAGTCCATTTTATTTGTAATAAATATATATTTTCGAATAACTATTATGTTATTTATTTCTTTATTAAAAAGTTTGCTCCAGAGTCTACCAGATATTTAAATTAAAAACTACATTGTATGCTTTCTCGCTGTGGATATCATAATAAATAAATATTGTGATTCTCGCTGTGGATATCATAATAAATAAATAAAATACAAAGTGCAGCCACAATTATAGACGTTAACGGCATGCCAGTTTTACACCTACAAAATAAATATTATATTAAATATATATGTAAAATTATATACATATATACAAAAGGAAATATAATAAGTAACTACGATATTGAACTTAAGTTAAAGTGAGATAAATAGAGTAGTTATAATTGTACTTATACTATGCAGGTCTCGTTACAGCTGCGCCAATAGAGAAAATCGAAGTAAGCCTTATATGTTCTCCCTAGGATTACATCGGCATATGTGCCTTAAGTCGTTTTTTTATTTTTTTTCATCGTCAAGGTGTGGGATAGATAGATAGATAGATAGATAGATAGATAGATGGATGGATGGATGGATGGATGGATGGATGGATGGATGGATGGATGGATGGATGGATGGATGGATGGATGGATGGATGGATGGATGGATGGATGGATGGATGGATGGATGGATGGATGGATGGATGGATGGATGGATGGATGGATGGATGGATGGATGGATGGATGGATGGATGGATGGATGGATGGATGGATGGATGGATGGATGGATGGATGGATGGATGGATGGATGGATGGATGGATGGATGGATGGATGGATGGATGGATGGATGGATGGATGGCTGGATGGATGGATGGATGGATGGATGGATGGATGGATGGATGGATGGATGGATGGATGGATGGATGGATGGATGGATGGATGGATGGATGGATGGATGGATGGATGGATGGATGGATGGATGGATGGATGGATGGATGGATGGATGGATGGATGGATGGATGGATGGATGGATGGATGGATGGATGGATGGATGGATGGATGGATGGATGGATGGATGGATGGATGGATGGATGGATGGATGGATGGATGGATGGATGGATGGATGGATGGATGGATGGATGGATGGATGGATGGATGGATGGATGGATGGATGGATGGATGGATGGATGGATGGATGGATGGATGGATGGATGGATGGATGGATGGATGGATGGATGGATGGATGGATGGATGGATGGATGGATGGATGGATGGATGGATGGATGGATGGATGGATGGATGGATGGATGGATGGATGGATGGATGGATGGATGGATGGATGGATGGATGGATGGATGGATGGATGGATGGATGGATGGATGGATGGATGGATGGATGGATGGATGGATGGATGGATGGATGGATGGATGGATGGATGGATGGATGGATGGATGGATAGATAGATAGATAGATAGATAGATAGATAGATAGCAGCACATAGCAGGGTTGGCAGAGGAAACTTGGGAACCTAGTGTTAAGGTACAAAGTTCCCATCAATACACGTAAATACCCCGATTGTCGTCGGTTACTCGAGGTATTTCGTGTTGATTGGCGAAACTTAACTCCGCGCTTTGCGGTGTTACAAGAGCGAGGAAACAAAAATATTGAACATTTAATTCCCGAGTTAGAGGGATCGAACACACAACCATCGCGTTTACAATTGCAAGTTTGTCCCCTGCACTTCGAAAGCTTCGAACCTTTTATTTGTTGAATAAAGGAAAATATATAAAAACAGAAGTTAAATATTTTTTATGTTAGTTTTTATTTAATTTATATAATTATATTCACTTAAATTAAATATTTAAATTTTATATGGAATAATAATTTATTATATATAATATATAATAGCGCTATTAATAAGATGTAGGTAGACGTTTTAATAAAATAAATATTACACAAACATTTGACATGTCTACATCCCATATCCGTAGAGACGAGGGTCTACAAGTTCAATAATATAGATAGATAAACCTTAACCTTTTTGTTTGTTTTTTTTTTAACCTTTAAGTGGTGATATGTAACAGCTTGATACTACTATCGTTGGTCATAAGTTAAGGTGAGATAAATATGATTCATATTATGCATGTCACGTTACGGCTCCACCCATAGTGCTTGTAAAAGACCTGAAAAACTCGAAAAAAAGCTTCAACAAAGTTATGCTTTTCTTGTATTAGACGTACACCGGGTACGTGTCTTTAGTCCATTTTATTTGTAATAAATATATATTTTCGAATAACTATTATGTTATTTATTTCTTTATTAAAAAGTTTGCTCCAGAGTCTACCAGATATTTAAATTAAAAACTACATTGTATGCTTTCTCGCTGTGGATATCATAATAAATATGATAAAGTCAGTACGTAATAAAATTGTCGAGTCATATTTCGAGCTTGAATGATATATATCCAGAGTGAATACAGAACTTGGCCCCCGTATAGATTTCCCTTTCTTTTTTCGATCGAAGAGAACGACACATTTATTCAGTATTAAGCTTGGCTTTCATTTCTCGTATATACTACATATGTATTTGATGAGATTTATTATTTTCTAGTGTGACTTGCCTATTAAGCTCATCGCAATCTCGATTCATATACAAAATTAACTGAAAATGTTTGAAATATTTAGTTTGTACGCAAATAACAAACAAACTTTGATGTTCAATTTAATAAACTAGTTTTTATAGTGTATAACCTACGATTATATATATACTTACGACCTTTTTTTACTTATTTCAAATAGAAGATCCTTACTTCCTTTTTTAATACTGGCAAAAAACATTTCTTTTTGGGTTATTAAATCGTAGGGAGTCGTTCTTCATCTTCATAAATCTTCAGTGTGACTACTATGCCATAGCCATTTTTAGTTCGAATGGCCTACATGTAAGTATAGATGCTCCAATCCGATCATAACCTAAGGTTATTATAAATATACTCAAGAGGTTAAAACTGTAAGACAACAGTTAGTTGTACCGTCTCACACTCTTTTCTTCAGCAGCTGCAGCATCCAATCACTGAAATACACGAAAGTATTGATTTGATACTTCATTTGAGTGGTCTTGGCTAGGCTTGGCTTGGCAAGGTATAAAATACCCGCCTCCAAAAATTCTCGTAATATTATTATTACGACTGATTGGATGTACAGAGTCAATGTTCCGGCTGCCTTTATGCTTTTCAAGTTAACCAAATGATAGCGCGATTTAAAAGCGTTCAACGCCATCTATGAAAGCGGTAATAAATTGTGGAGGAAGGAGTAGAAAATTAAAACCTATGTGGCACAACAAATCACCATTGTACTAAAAGGAGAAAATAAGCCTAACTTATCTAGTAATTAAATATTGATAAAACAAAAAAAATCAAATTTAGTGCACTTTTTAAATGTTTTATGGCATTAATTATTAATATAATTAGGTATAAATTTAAAAATAATAAATTATAATCATTTAGAAAATATATTTTATCATTTATATTAACAGTATAACTTGATAGCTTTTAATTCAAGTATTCGTGCTACGAACAATCTCTACGAATTTGATAACTCGCGTAGCTATTTCGTAGCAGTTCCTAAATAATATTATGGTAGCATTACCAGAAAAATTGCCTTTTGATCACTTTTTTCTTAATAAAATAATAAAAGTAATTGAGGTAACTTTCAACATAACATATTTAATTGTAATTGTATCTAAAGGCAGACAGCTAAATATGCTTCATGAGTATTATTGTTATTAGTACACTAAGCATTATACTTTTCAGTTTTGTTTTAATAAATAATTTAAAAAAAAAACTAATTATTTCCGGTAAACATAAATAATTATTATAAGATCTATTAATCAGCAATTTAATAAGTAATATAATCATTAATGTATGTTTGATTTGTTTTTAATCATCGCTTATTATATCAAAACTGAAGAAAAAGGACTATTTTTTTGTCCTGTATGTGATGTGTCACTTCAATATTCTGCTTTTATTCGTGGTTTCAAAATATTCAACGCCATCTATGAATCAATTGATGATTACAATGTTTTAAGTTTCTACTGATATTAAATGATATTATAACACAAATTACTGGTTATAATATCATTTGTATGATGTATGTTATTATTCTAACTTACATTATATTTTATTTATATTGTAATTTGGTTAATATGTTATGTTGCTTCAACAAAAATATTATCTCTAATAATTATGTTAATTTAAGACAAAAGTTATGTCCTAATTAAAGGCAACTTTATATATTCCATAGCAATATTATTTTTATTTATAAGTTACCGCGTAGCTGCTACGTAGCAATATAAAGTTGCCGTAGCAGCAGTTGTACTTTTATCTAAAAAATGGCAAACAAAGAAGATTTATATATCTGAGAAACATATAAGAAGCTCATTAAATAAGCAGGAATCTTATGGGACTAACTTTCCCTATTGAAAGTACATGAAATATGTACATTTTGCTATACAGGCTTATTTAGAAAATATTAAATAGAAAGGAGGTCACTTTATCTTACCAAACAATAGTCATGAAGTATATAATATTTTCAATTTCTCACTTTGGTGACGCGGCGTTAAGTTCCGTAATTTAACACAAAATGCCTTAAGAATATTTTCGGATGTTTAACGGAGTATCTTAACACTAGTGTCCTGTTTTCACTCTACCTATCTTACTATATGCGGTATAAAGCGTGAAGCTAAAAAAATTATAAAGAGATAGAAGCAAAAACAAATGTATGCATTGTGTAGTGCATTTTCTATGTCCATTTTGTAAATTGTATGTTTTTAAAAGGGTAGTATTCATATTATAAAATCCTATGAATAATAACTGTATAATTTTTGATATTTGGATTATATACAAAATTTCTAGAATTAAATTATTTATATCTTTCTTTATAGGCATGTGTTTACTTTTACAATTGATATATTCTTTTTACTATAGAACTCTTAATACATAGAAACTGTTACCTGGCCCTGTGGCGCAACGGATAACGCGTCTGACTACGGATCAGAAGATTCCAGGTTCGAATCCTGGCAGGGTCGACATGTTTTATACATACTTTTTTAATTTTTTAATCACTTTTCTTAAAGGTTTTTGAAATTTCAACAATGAAATTTTAAATATGTTTCGAATGCAAGGTTAAGCTGCTATTTTCGAAAAGCTTTATAGAAATTATAACTTAAACTTTCAACACAGTTTCTTTTTAGTTCTAGCTTGAACTTGGAAGACATACACGTTGTAAATCTTTTTTAAGCTAAAATTTAATTTTATTTAAGTAAATGCATTTGTTTCGTATGTAAAATAACTTCTTTTAAGTTATGTTTTTCAAGATATAAGAGCAGTGCTAGAGGTCAAACAAAATTTAATTATGTTTTTTTCTCCTTATATTTATTTATACCCATGACAAAGTTAGATAAACGTTTCGCCGCAGTTTCGTTAGTTAAATATATTTCTCTATGGGTTAGATAGATATACTTTATATTGCTTTCTCCCTTAATATTTTTTTGTTTTACTAGTATTTGGTTACCCTTTCTATAACATCGTACAGCTCCCCTATAAATATGACGTCATAAACGTCTAGACAGCTTTATTGATTTTCATTTAATGCAAAAAGCACAGATTTGTGCTACATCCGTTCCGTTCACCCCATGACTTAATAAAAGTTTTCGTTATACCTTTTTAAGTTATGTTATCCTGGTAATATGTTCCTTGATGTTGTTTTTTTTTCTAACTAACCTCACTAAATAAGATGGAATAAAAAATAAATGTATGAATTGTATAGTGATTTTTTAATGTAAAAGTGGTTTGTTAATAAAATTCGAAGTACAGCATAGTATTAAACTACTTATTAAGAAAACGTATAAAAATTTAAACGTACCTGGATTTGAACCCGATTCCCTGAGTGCGGAATAACACTTTAAAAATAATAATAATATTTATTTATTCTTACAATTACGTGTATTAAGCCAAAGCTGCTGTTTAATACAATTTTCACTTAATAACCATAGAATTTTAGCCTCTTTAGATTTGCCCAAAAATGTTGCGTTCATTACTTTCCAAAGAATTATGTACTAATAATATTAATAAAATGTACGTAGCTATGTACGTAGCTGCTGCTACGTGCAGCAACCTTATCTATATACATATTTTTATTAATTTGAGAACGATTTTTGTAATTATAGGGGAAATAAAAAAGAAACCTACCCTAATTTTATTTAGTTGAGAAGTATTTTATAAGTCATGATTTAAAAATACTTGTTTTCTTCTTTCCTGGAATACATATATATATATATATATATATATATATATATATATATATATATATATATATATATATATATATGTATATAGTAATTTTTCAGCCGAAGATCGATCGCTTATGCTCTTATGTGTAAGCTCGAAATAAATTATATTTTAATATTAATGGATTGTGGCAAATTAACAACGTGGAATGTATAAGAGGCGTAATTAAGCATTTTGCCAATTCTTTTTACTGGCCTTTCTTAAGAAAATCGAAGCTCCCAAAAAAATGTTCAAAATTTTCTTACTGTTGCACACGTAATTTTTGCGCTTCCTTATCTTAAATATATATATGTTTTTATTACCTCTGAGATATTTTTTGCCCGGGAGCGATATGCCGCCTTGTATATTATTTATGTATATCTTGTATATAAGTTGTGTAATTTTTATGTGTTACAAAGTAAAAATCATTGTATCCGGCAAACACAGCAGGGAAGTCAAAGGGAACCTAGTGTTAGGACACACCGTCGTTCTCCACTTTCCACCGAATTCTGGAGGCACTGCGTGTTGAGTAATAAAGTGCAATAAAGTAATATTTATTGTGTTGTATTGTATCGCAGCTCTTGCTATTTTATGCTCTCCTTGTTTTATGGTACGTAATGGGCCTCATCACCGCGGCCAAAGCTGCGAATAATACACAACGAGGCTCCGTTTATTTATGCTATCCCGGTAGTTAGATTCGCAAAAGGCCTCATCACCGCGGCCTCCCTCAATAATATTTGCTATAAACAAACTAAACTAACTAACTACACGAAGAAGCTTTGTCATCTTTATATAACAATACTCAGCTCAGGTCACAAGGATTCAAAATAAATAAACTGGGAGGGAGGGAGCTGTAAAAAATGGCGATGTAGTATTTTGAGCAATTTTTAAAAAAGATTTTTTTTATTAATAAAATAAACAAAAAAAAACATTAAAGTCATTTTCTTTTGAGTTACCTTCGTTCACTAAAGTCTCAACAATAACATAACACATATATATGTAAGACGAAGAAGCTTTGGCTATTTTATAATCTCCTAGTAGCTAGGTTTTTAAAGGGCCTCCATTCCTCTGCGAACAAACGGGACGGCTTCAAGGAGAACTTGTTTTAATGTTGTCCTGGTAGTTCGATTTGCAAAGGGTCAGTCACTGAGGTTGGGTGGGCCTCACAAAGTTTCTCCTTTGATGTCCTCATTTTTTTTACCTCCTTGTTGACTAGAAGAAAAAAATATGTTCAAAAGTTATGAAATCTCTCAAAAATAATAAAATACAGCGAGCGTTAAGATAACTGAGAAAAATTGGGAAAAACAATTTGGTTGGAAAGTGTAGCTATTCTTTCTCTATGTCATTTTTTATATAAGAAGGTCCCAATCAATCAATACCAACACTATTTTGAGTCATTATAATAAACAAGACATACAATTTGTAGGTAAAGTATTCTTAAATGAATAAGGTTTTGTCAAAATATCTTACTTACTAGTACTGTCTCTACATGTTCATGTAAATAACAACATTAACTACCTGTATAGGTCGAGTAAAAAAAATGTAAAATGCTAATTAAATATTTATTGTTTCTTAAAATTATTAATTATTTAATAATAAAAATTAATTGAGGCCGGTTGTGGCACAGGTGCGACACGTGCGACTGTAAACGCTACCGATTGCGGGTTCATTTCCCACACTAAAATATAAAATATTATTATTTTGTCTGTCTGGTATCGAGGTAAAGTTGAGTTCCGACACTTAACACACAACGCCTCCATAATTCGGCGGAAAGTAGATTGCGAGATGTCGTAAGTCCATACACCCTCTGCCTACCCTACTACATGTCGGGAATACAGCGTGACACTAAGAAGAATGAGAAAAGATTCATTGCATCTCATTTTATGATCATTCGCTTATAGGTATATTTTTGAAACTATTATTTTTAAAATACCAGGAAACGAAATGTTCTTAATTAATTTTAATAAGAAGAAAACAGAATATGGAATAGACCTAATGAAGTTTTGTTCCACCATATATGAAAAATAATTGAGCTTCCAATTTAGGGAGTATTGAGTATCATACAGTCTTTTCACACATTTCAATTACTCTACATTAAGGACAGATAAAGAAGGCATCTGTTGCACAGGTACACGTTGTAACACCCCCTCTAGTCCTACCACGCGAGCTACCTATCACAAGCGAGTCGCTCTAGTTAGAGTGCGGTGATATCGATTTAGAGCTATCACAACGTTATGTTCTCCTAGTAACAGACTTGAAAAGTTTTCCTTAACCTACCTAACTTAGCTCTTGTGTAATTTTTTTCTTCCTTGAAGGACTTTTTGAGGCCAATCGTGGTGCCCGGGCACAAAGTGTGACTGCAAAATTGACTGACTGGTTATGGGTTCGATCCCCACTAGAGGAAATGAAAGAAATGAAAGAGATGAAAGAAATGATGAAATTCAGAACTGGGCGGAGAATGGAGAACGGAGTGTTTTAACACTAGGTTCCCTCCCCCCCTCTGGCTACCCTGCTGTGTGCGGGATACAGCGTGAAAGAGAAGACTTTTCTACACTTTTATTCTTACCTAATTAAATAATCAATAAATTAGTAGTAATAATAAGAAAATTATTTAGTAAAAAATACTTACTTTCTGTTTCTTTTATTTATTATCTAAGAAAATAAATGAAAACATACATTTAAATATTTTTAATATTTTACTTACATGTACGTAAATATTGAATTTTTGGTATTATGCCACTTTTCTATTTAACCGACGACTTTTACTGTCAATGAGCACAAGCTGTATAGTCCTGTTCCTATATGATTTTCTATCTCTCTCACTTTCCCTCATTTCGCAAAAATCGACAAGTACAAGGGTGTTCACTACTGCTACCACTGTGCATTTATGATCCCCTAGTAACTTGCGTTGCCTGAAACTTCCGTATAACGAAATGACGTTCCCGAAATGATGCTCGTATTTGTTTACTTATTTTACCGTATATCGGCGAAATAGAGATAGATGAGTGAGTAGAGAGACGCGAATGACATGGAATAGTTGTTGAATGACTTATTAAAAAGGGATTAGTGCTGTGGGGATGAAATATCTAGGTAAATATATATAATGACAGGGACTGGCATACCACACTGGACACTTATGTTGTAAAAGCGAGTGGCAAGACCTTGGTTTACCTGGAGAACCCATGAAACCATCCAACAATATCATTGATATTCACCATTTCGAATTGAACTGCGACTGTCCAATTTTTCGAGGCATTGCTTGTTAAGTGGTGAAACTCAACATCGGTTTTTCACCAGAGCGAAGAAATGAAAATATTAAGAAATAGTAATTCATTCCCTCGATCGGGGATCGAACCCACAACCATCGTTACAGTCACCCCCTGCGCCACGATGGTTCAGTATCCTATTATGTGTGAAATAAATAAATGGTATACTTGATCCGATATACGGCGTTTTATTTTATTCAGTCAGTTTATAGAGGTTTTTAAGATTTAAATCATTTAAAAATTATAAGTAAATATAGTAAAAAGTGAGATTGACGATATTTGTTAGATGACTCAGTTCGTACGCTTGCCGTAGCAACGGCGTAGCAAATAATATTGTAATAGCTAAAATTAGCTTCATGCTATATCCCGCACACAGCAGGGTAGGCAGAGGAAAACCTAGTCTTAAGATACTCCGTTCTCCACTTTCTGCCGAATTTTGGAGGCATTGCGTGTTGAATGGCAGAACTCAACGCCGCGTTTTGCCTCGACACCAGAACGAAGAAATGAAAATATAAATTTAAGTAAATATTTCATCTCCTCGTGTGGGTATCGAACCCACAACCAGTCGGTTTTACAGTCACACTTTGTACCACTGCGCTACGACTGGCCACGATTGTAATAGCTGCATCTCTATTAAAGGAGTAATCAAGAGTGCAGTTCGAACAGAGATAGCGCTGTTTTCGTATTGCCGCTACAGACTGAACTGTATCTATTAGCACCACCGTCCACCCCTCATACCTCATACAGGTGGGCTGGGGGTGGACGGTGGTGTGAACCTCGTACCAAAGTGCTGCTCGAATTTTATGTTCCCTTAGTAACTGGGTTCGAAAGAGGCCTCTAAGGCCTCGCAAATACTTTTATTAGGTCATAGGACTAGCAACGAACGGAAAATAGCAATCAATACAACTTCCACGTCACGAATCAATAGGTTTGTCTAGACATCAATGACGTCGGAAGTACGACCTACATGTCAGAGTCGGGTGCTGACGCGACATGCGCAAGTGTGCATGTCACGTCGCATTTCGTCGTTAAACTATTATTACATAAATCAGCTTCACGATGTATCCCGCACACGGCAGGGTAGACAGAGGGAACCTAGTGTTGAGACACTCTGTTTCCCACTTTCTGCCGATTTCTGGAGGCATTGCGTGTTGAGTGGCAGAACTCAACGCCGCGCTTTGCCTTTGCCGACACTAGAGCGAAGAAATGGAAATATAAATTTAAGTAAATATTTCATCTCCTCGAGTGGAAATCGAACCCACAACCAGTCGGTTTTACAGTCACACTTTATGCCCCTGCGCCACGACTGGCCTCAAATTATTATAACTATGTATTATATATTATATTAAATATGAATTTATGAACAATAAGATTATAGATACTTTTTTTAAAAAATAATATAAGAATAACTTGTGTTTTTTTTTTATTAATTTATTAACTTTGCACAAGAAGAGGCCGTACCTGCGCAGTGATACAAGCATGTGAATGTACACGCTACAGTTGTGGGTTTCATTCTTATTCGGGGAATTAATTATTATTTAATATTTTCATTTCTTAGCTCTGATAATAAAGCAAGGCGCGGCGTTGAGTTCCGTCTCTCTCAATCAATACCTCGAAAAAAAATAGAAACGGAGTGTCTTAACACTATGTTATCTCTGCCTATACTGCTATATGCGTTGTATGCGGGGGGACAAACAGTGAAGTTAATGATACCTACTAGAACAATAAATAATACACGCATAGATTGCTTCCAGCACTTATGTCTTCCTAGTACATCTACCTGAAAATAGTTGCAGAATTAACATAATGCAAACTTTTACGTATTTATTGTTTCTGTCCCTGTCTGATTTGCTCCTTTTCTCACTCCCTGACAACTCGCAAAAATATATTAGTACAGGGATGTTTACTACTGTGCCTTCATGATATCCTAGTAACTTGCGTTACCTTAAACTTACGGAATGACGCACCCGAAATGACTCTCTCACGGAGCCTTGTTGACGATAAATGTAAAACGAAGTGAGGTAGTATAAAAAAATTATAAATAAATGTTTATTTAATTAATAATTTTAACTTTTCTTTGATTATTATTAATTTGTTATTTTTTTAGGTAGAAAATAATTTGTTGGTAGAAGGTATTTTATAATAAATAATAAGACTAAAAAAAATTGAATGCATCTATGAAACAACTACGCGTGTAAATTCCGCAATCTGCGTCTATGTATCTCCATTGTTTAACAATAATTTAACTATCTGTCTGTTTGTATGTAATGCCATCTTATGTGATGCTTTCTCGCGTATTGTATGTGAACGTGTTTTTAGAATGGAAATTTTAAAAAGATAACTCCTAAATAACTGAACAAGTGCGAGTCGAGCTCGCCCACCGTGGGTTCCGTACAAGAATTTGAGGTTTAATTCAAAGAGCTTTTTCTGAAATTCAAGCTCAGCTTAGTCTGAACCCTTTCATCTGATACCTCACTTGAACTAGCTGCTTTAATACCAAATTTTGCCCCCCTTTTAAGGCTATTATTTTTAAGGATGTAACCATAAATGTATGTATAGTTTTGGAGATTTTCTGAACTAATACTATCTGTACCATATGACCATAAATCTAAGTATATCGTTTGAATTTTAACTCGATATTTCCAAGCGATCCTGAGCTATTTCTTATTCATAATATATTTATGAGAAAGAAAACATTTTTTTTTTGAATAAAATCAAATAAATCAGCTTCACGCTGTATCCCGGCAGGGTAGGCAGAGGGAACCTTGTGTTAAGACACTCCATTCCCCACTTTCTGGCGAATTCTGGAGGCATTGCGTGTTAAGTGGCAGAACTAAACGCCGCGCTTAGCCTCGACACCGGAGCGAAGAAACGGAAATATAAATTTAAGTAAATATTTCATCTCCTCGAGTGGGGATCGAGCCCACAACCAGTCGGTTTTACAGTCACACTTCATGCCACTGCGCCACGACTGGCCTCTTTTTTGAAAACTTACAAAAATCATTCTACGTTTTACGTATTTATTGTTTCTGTCAATGTCTGATTTGTTATCTTTCTCACTCCCTAACAACTCGCAAAAATATATTAGTACAGGGATGTTTACTACTGTGCCTTCATGATATCCTAGTAACTTGCGTTACCTTAAACTTACGGAATGACGCACCCGAAATGACTCTTTCACGGAGCCTTGTTGGCGATAAATGTAAAACGTAGTGAGGTAGTTAGTATAAAAAAAAAATAAATAAATGTTTATTCAATTAATCATTTATTTTAACTTTTCTTTAATAATTAATTTGTTATTTTTTTAGGTAGAAAATAACATTTTTAAACATTTTTTAAAGTGTTATTCCACACTTAGGAAAGAAAAATACTTATTTAGAAAACGTATAAAAATTTTGAACGCAGCGGGACTCGAACCTGCGCCTCCTGAAAACCGACCAGGCGCTACCGACCACTAAACCATGCGTTCTTAATAAGTAGAAAATAACGTGTTGGTAGAAGGTATTTTATATTTATAAGACTAAAATTGAATGCATCTATGAAACCACTACGCGTATAAATTCCGCAATCTACGTATATGTCATCTCCATTGTTATAGTTTAACAACATTTTATGTATCTGTCTGTTTGCATGTAATGAAAAAATCTTATGTGATGCTATCTCGCGTATTGTATGTGTTCAGAATGGAATTTTTAAAAAAGATAACTCCTAAATAACTGGACAAGCGCGAGTCGAGCTCGCCCACCGTGGGTTCCGTACAAGAATTTGAGTTTTATTTCAAGGAGCTTTTTCTAAAATTCAAACTTAGCTAATCTGAACCCTTTCATCTGATACCACACTTCAATTAGCGCTAAGCTTTATAAACCACAAATATATGTATAGTTTTGAGATTTATTCCTGAACTAGTACTATCTGTAGATGCTAGCTAAGTGATCTTATAAGGGTTCCTTCTTTTCTTAAAAGGTACGGATACCTTAAGAACGACAGGCACGTTCTGATGTATCAAATTCATTGCAATCCAAAAATAACATTTATGAATAGATATATTAAATACATTTTGTATGAAATTCGTCGTAGAATAAAAACTTACAGGGTATCTCTCGTGGATGGTTAAATAAATACAAAAGAAAAATTTGAAATCCAAAAAGTAAAAATTTATAGGACTTTCATAGAAAAAAAATAATTACAAATTTATATTTACGCTACTCTAAAATAATTAATTTCTTATAATTTACATTTGGAGAGAAAGAAAGAAAAAATATTATTAATTCTGTATTTTTTAACTGATAATTCACACATGAGAAAGAAAAATATTTTTTTAGAAAACTTCAAACTTTAACAAAAAACAAAAGACTAGTAAAAGTGGACTCCTTATAGAAGTATTTATTTTATTTTTATTTTTTTTATTTTCTCCTTTCTTATTATAAAAGAAGACCCTAGGAACTTTGATGGTTTCTAGTACTTTATGTGAGCCTAGTATCATACTCGAGATGTAGTAAAAATGGATCAATACTTGCTTGCTTCAACAACGTCATGGCTAACGTCAACAAATGGATGCATCATTGATTTTTGGCGATGACGTAAGTTATTACTTTTTACCCAATTTTTTTCCGCAATTATGTTATAATTTTACGACTGAGTAGAAAATCAAATCATTGCTTGTTAAAGCGAAAATAGTTTTTTTTTCATTGAATTTTAACTAAGCCTACGGCAGTGTTACCAGGTTGATATTGAGATTTGGGTACCTTAAAAAAGCACGCGTCCTCGGCGGCCGGCAACGCACCTGTAGCTCCTCTGGGTCGTGGGCGGTGGTGTTTACTTACCTCAAGTGACTCGAACGCTAGTTTGTCTTGTGTTTTTTCCTTAAAAAAAATATAAAATAGCTTGACTTCGTCGTGATTGTGGAATGGAGGTGACAAGAAATTGATTTTATAAATAATTAATTTATTTTATAAGGGTTCCTTTTTTCCTTAAAAATAATTTTTCACTGTTGTATTTTGACAAACTTCCTTTGCCATTGTAACACAAAAATAATTAATTGAGTAGTTTAAGCGGATGAAGCTGCGAGTATGTCACTAATAAGTATATCAAAGTTAAATCAGTTCGTTTTAATGAAATAAGTGGAAAAATTTTAATCTGGTCTTCTTCTTTCTTAAAGATGCAGAATTGCAGCCACTTGTGAAACGATGTACTAGGAATCAATGAAATAGTAGAATATAAGTATGTTATGCACCAAGTTTGCATACTAACGAAACTTACCCGTGTGTGTGTTTCAGGTACAAAGAGACGAGATCGATGATATGCGCTAATTGAAAATGAAAGTGCAATCGATCTGCGCGTCCTCTCTCTCTGTTAAGTACTGTACAAAGAAATAGTATATGTTGTATGAAAAATACGGTCTGCACTCTATTCATTTTATAGAAATATATGCATTTGTATTGAAACTCACAATACAAATCAATCAATGTTTTATTGTTACGTGAAAATGGGTTTAATGATTTAGTTCGTTCGTTTTTCGTTTATTTTATAGTTGCGCGGGGGCACAAACGTGCGATTGTGGACAGGTTGGGAGTTCCATTCCTACTGGATAAAAATAAATATTTAATATTTTGATATAATTTGTTCTTAATTAATTGTGGCACACGTTAAAAGTTAGCCTTAAGGGTAATTTTACATTCAAATAATTAAAGTAAGTTAGCTTTGAAATTATTCAGTATGTTTTAATAAGTTAATAAACGATACATATAAATAATATACCTATTTACAACCACTACAATTGATATTACTAAAACGTCAAATGATCGTCGAACGATTATTTCATTGCTTTTGATATTATTTTTTTTCCCTTCACGCTTTATCCCCATATAGCAGGACATAAGAAATTTAGTTTTAAGACACTCCGCTCCCAACTTTCAGACGAAATTTTGATGCATTGAGAGTTGAGCGGCGGAACTCAACGCCATATTTTACCTTGGTAACAGAGCGAAGAAATGAAAATATTATTAAAAAATAATTAATTCCTCCAGGTCTTATAAGGGAATTGAACCCATAATCGTCATTTAAAGTCACACGCTTGTGCTCCTGTACCACGACGGACATAATAATACCAAAATTAAAATAATGTTTTGAAAATATGACTGAACTTAGTCATACATAACGAATGTTGTGGAGCTTATTTAACGACGTGTGCGTATATGTAGGTCGTACTTCCGACGTCATTGATGTCTAGACAAACTTATTGATTCGTGACGTGGAAAGTTGTATCGATTGCTATTTGCTGTCCGTTTGAATGACCTACCTATGAAAATATTTGCGAGGCCTTAGAGGCCTCTTTCGAACCCAGTTACTAAGAGAACATAAAATACGAGCAGCACTTTGGTACGAGGTTCACACCACCGTCCACCCCCAGCCCACCTGTATGAGGTATGAGGGGTGGACGGTGGTGCTAATAGATACAGTTCAGTCTGTAGCGGCAATACGAAAACAGCGCTATCTCTGTTCGAACTGCACTCTTGATTACTCCTTTAATAGAGATGCAGCTATTACAATATTATTTGCTACACCGGTGCTACGGCAGGCCTACGTATATTCGATTTATTTCATTCATAAGCAAGACATGCACGAAATATCCATGTTACTAACTTTTTTTTAATATTTATATTAAGTAAAGTAGACTCTGGCCGTTTGAACTATACCGTTGTTTATTTAATTAATGATATTTGATATGATACACGCTGTGTGTTGTATGATTACTATTTATTATTAATCATATTTAAAAAAAACATCCTTAATATCGTATTTTTCATTAAAAAGTAATAAATAATTTATTACAGTTAAAAATTATGAATTAGTAAATATTTTGAATTTAAATTTATTGAAGGTTAAAAAACTTCTTCTATCAAAAGAAAGTAAAAATAAAAATTACATACAGTAACAGCGTCATTTCGGTTGGCGTCATTTCAGTTGCGATCATTCCGGAAGTATACGGTAACGCAGGCTACTAGGAGATCATAAATGGACTGTAGTAGTAAGTAGTAAATAATCTTTTACTACTGATTTTTTTTACAAACTGAAAGTGGGGGGTGAGTGAGATAGTTTTTCAAGACAGAGGCAGAAGAAACAATCAATCTATCTCACTGCCTTTTTTGAAAAAAAAAAGTAAGAGAGAGTAATTATTATTTCTTTCTATATATAATAAGAAAGAAAGAGCGAGAGATGTTTAATTCTGTAACTATTTTCATGTAGATGTACTAGGAACACATAGATGTCGGAAAGCAATCTTTGCGTTTTTGTATTAAGCAAATTAATAAAAAAAAATTAGTAAAGAGTATTTAAATAGTAACAACAATTATAACAGCACATGCGAAGAAAGTTTTTTTAGGGAGCTTCTTGAGTCTAACTATTCGTAACTATACACAATTTTATTAGCTAGCGAATTATTTCCCCAAATTATATTTGTTTCATAACGGTGAAAAAAATCTATAAAATTGATTTTGTAATATTTCAGTTTATACATTAAACAAAAATCATACGTTAATACCACATTAGCACCGTGCGAAGTCCTGGCCTAATATTAACTGAAAATATAAAAATGCTGAAGTACAGGAATGTTTACCACTGTGCATTTATGATCTCCTAGTACCTGCGTTTCCTTAAACTTCCGGAATGACGCGTTCCGAAATGATGGATGGATGGATGGATGGACGGACCCTGGTATTTCTTTCTGTTGATAATGTTTACCTTAAATAAAAACAACTACGAGTTACGAGTACGAGTCGATCTGGCCCAGCGTTGTGTACCGATTACTTAAAAAAAAAGTTGTCAAATTTAAGCTCGCACGCGTCATCATCGTATCGCGCTTTATATATATGATATAATCTACAATTAATCTATTCGGTATCATTACTTTTTTTATCTGTAATATAAATATAAATTTCCACTTTTCGGATATTTTTTGTTTATATGTACTGCTAGTTCACACTTCTTGCCAAATTGTATAATCGTAGGTTCTGAACTTGACTGTCTCTAGCCTCCTTTATGTTCTAAGATTGTATTTAACATTAAACCTGCAAATACAAATTATACAAATTATAATAAATAAATTATTAATTATTAAAAGTAAAAATTATTAATTACATTAATTAGTATTATTATTAATTATTATTAAATTAAGAATTATTAATCTAAAGTTGTTTTTATTTAAGTAAATATTATCAACAGAAAGAAATACCAGGGTCCATCCATCATTTCGGAACGCGTCATTCCGGAAGTTTAAGGAAACGCAGGTACTAGGAAATCATAAATGCACAGTGGTAAACATCCCTGTACTTCAGCATTTTTATATTTTCAGTCAATATTAGGCCAGGACTTCGCACGGTGCTAATGTGGTATTAACGTATGATTTTTGTTTAATGTATAAACTGAAATATTACAAAATCAATTTTATAGATTTTTTTCACCGTTATGAAACAAATATAATTTGGGGAAATAATTCGCTAGCTAATAAAATTGTGTATAGTTACGAATAGTTAGACTCAAGAAGCTCCCTAAAAAAACTTTCTTCGCATGTGGTGTTATAATTGTTGTTACTATTTAAATAAAATTACATTAATTAGTATTATTAATTATTATTTCTATTAATTATTATTAAATTAAGAATTATTAATTTAAAGTAGATTTTATTTAAGTAAGCATTATCAACAGAAAGAAATACCAGGGTCCGTCCATCCCTCCATCCATCCATCATTTCGGAACGCGTCATTCCGGAAGTTTAAGGAAACGCAGGTACTAGGAAATCATAAATGCACAGTGGTAAACATCCCTGTACTACAGCATTTTTGCGAGTAGAGAGCGAGTGAGAAAGATAGCATATCCGACAGGAACACAAACAACCTGCGCTTATTGAAAGTAAAAGTGCAAAAAGTACTACTACCTACGTACGGGGCTGGCTTGTCATTCATTGCTCGGTTCGTAGTTTTAAATTCTGCATCTATTTTGGTACAGATGTACTAGGAACACATGGGTGTTGGAAAGGAATCTGTGTATTTTTAATAAATATACTTACTTACTTACTACTTATAGTTTAATTTCTACTAATAAAACGACTTGAAAACAATGTATCGTTATATATGCGTTTGTTTATATATATGTGTAGTTTGAGAAAAAAAAATGAGATATTACTTAATTGAGTGGTAAAAATCAACACCACTTTGTCCTGCCAGAGCAAAAAGCTAAAATCATTTATTTTATACCCCCGCCCGCATCAAGTCCCTATACATATTGCTTTTAAAGTCTGGTCCTTTTCCACTGTGGCAGACGGATAGCCTCAAATATCAACATACATTCGAGGCTATCGTGGGCGTAATATGGTGGCAGAGGGAACACACTTTTTTCCTCCTTTTCGCTCAGTATTCTTGTCTGTCAGTTTCCTTGTCACAATAGGCGTAAAATTCCTGTCCAAAGTTTTAACTGGAAGAGTTTTTTTTTCTCTAAAATAAAATAAATAAATCAGCTTCACGCTTCCGCACACGGCAGGGAAGGCAGAGGGAACCTAGTGTTATTACAGTCCGTTCCCTTCTTTCTATCGAATTCTGGAGGCATTGCGTGTTGAGTGTCAGAACTCATCGCCGCGCTTAGCCTCGACACCAGAGCGACGAAATGGAATTATAAATTTAAGTAAATATTTCATCTCCTCGAGTGGGGATCGAACCCACAACCAGTCGGTTTTACAGTCACACTTCATGCCGCTGCGCCACGACTGGCCTCACTGGTCTGGTTTTTTTAAATATTTTTAAATGTATTTTTTATTTTAATTTATATATTTTTTTCCTCGTCAATAATAAAAGTAGGTATATACTGTTAACTAATTATAAATACATAATAACGGCATATATATATATAAATGTGCATGTACAATTAACTAATATAATACATAATCTATAAGGTGTACGTATTTTTTTTAACTTTGGAGATATATAGCTATCAAATGTCGTCGGTTGCATTGACGTCACTTGCTTGCCGCCGATAACGAAAATCTATAAAGCCAGCTGTCACCCGTCACATGTGACGTTGCATATTTTGTATTGATTTTCTGGTACTACATTTAGGTTATAGTACCAAGATTACATGAAACACTAGAAGTTCATTAATTTCTCTCTATGAAGAAAGGTCGTCATGTTATTTTTTGTTTTCTTATATCAATCAATCTTTTTATTTTTTCATTTAGTTAAATAGGCGAAGCTTTTGATTGTCATATTTGTTATTTTTAAAAAAGATTTATTAAAAAGATATTCCCTCAATTGCTAGCTGACAGTATGTCAATTATTCATAGTACATTTTTTATTAACTAGCCAAATTATGACGTTTACTTAACCCCGGCGGCTTCGTATCAAAATTCCTAAATATGATTGGTTCTATAGCTTAGGGATAAGGTTATTTACATTGGGCATCCCAAATTCTGAAATCTTGGCATTTTTTATCATATGCAATCTATTTTTTTTATTATCATACTATAATTTTATATAATTTTACAAACAATATCAAAAAAGTTAGCCAATTATATAAGACACAATATACTCCAATAGTTAAAATTGTATTAAAATTGGTTAAGCCGTTTCTGAGATCAGCGTGAACAAACGCACAGACAAAAATTTAAAAAATCATTGTTTTGGGTTCTATTCCAATAAATGCTGTTCCAGTAATCATTTTTCTAGTGTAAAAAGCATAAATATAATTTCGGCTTACCTTTCAGTGAGTGACGAAAAAGGAGCCATAGAGAAATGACCCACCTCTTGCATTAAATTAAAGAGGCCTTCTCTTTACTTCTTCCCTAGCAAGGAGATAAAAAAATGGCATTTTCGTATTATATATTAACTAAATATTAAGGCCCAACCCGCCCAGCTGGTGAAAGATAATTAATTACATATCAGTTTCACGCTGTTCCCCGCACTCAGCAGGGTAAGCAGAGGGAACCTAGTGTTAAGACACTCCGTTTAACACTTTCTGCCGAATTCTGGAGGTATTGCGTGTCGAGTGGCAGAACGCCGCGCTTAGCGTCGACACCAGAGCGAAGACATAGAAATATAAATTAGATTAGATAATTAATTAATTATATTATTTATTATATCCATGTAAAAAATAACCATGTAACTATAAAAACCAACCAATTCCCAACCAATTTCGCCGAGGCAAAGTGCGATGTTGAGTTCCGCCACTCAACACCCAATACCTCCGGAATTTAGCGGAAAGTAGGGAGCGGAGTGTCTTAATTCTAGGTTTCCCCACTCTGATAAATAAAATCGTCCAAAGTGTGAGAGAGAGAGGCAACCAAATTTAAAGCGCTCTACGAACTCGGATACCAGGAGAGCATATCATACAGCAAGTGGAGATGAATTTTGAAGCATAGTTGCAATAATTTCAGAAAATTTGCGAACCCTTCTACTAGGAGGGCATAAAAAAGGAAGAACTACAATTACACACACTAGTAAAAGCGCTTCACACCAGCGTAAACTCTCTTTCCAACTCACAGTGGCTTTAAAAGCTTTACTGACACGCTTGGTGTCGTCTCGTTTTGTATTGCACTTTCTACCATTAGCTGTGAAGAGATGCAGTTTCATAATGAATTTTGATATACGTTATCTATGGCTACGTGGCGATTTTTGATATTTATCTCACTCTGCCTTACTACTTCAATATTGTATATACAATATATTGTTAGGGACCAGGGAATTAAAGTAAAACCATTTGTTCAGTTCTTTTCATTAATAACATTATATCAAATTTGTATATTTGTGTAATAATTGTATAGAAAATTATTAATTGCTTATTTAATGATTAAGGCAACGAGACGTACTCTTCTTTAATAAGGCAAAAGAGATTTGTCGTTATCGTCTGGGCGTGACTTCAAAACTATCGCCTATTTCAATTGGGTGATGGTTGGATTGCGGTGACGGTCAAGGCCAGTTTAGGTTATATTTTGATACGTCATTAAAAAAAATTGCAAATTTTTTTTTCTGTCTCTCAGATTGGCTTCCGGTAGCAAAACTAAAAATATAGTTTATAACTTAACTTTAGTTTCACGCCGTGTTCTTTTCACGTGACTTTCCTCCAGTATCTTCGGTACTGTGTTTTCCCCTACCTCTCTTGCCGTTTAATCTTCCTTCATATTTATTTTTGCCATATATCATCTCTTTCATTGTTCCAAAACAACTGAGCAAATTCTTCTTCAACACTTTAAAAGTAAAAAATAATATAATCAATACATATATAATAAGAAAATTAGATATAATAAATAATAAAGCCAAAAAAGGATAAGTAACCAGTGTTGGTTTGTAGTGCTGAACTAAATAATAATTAAAAAAAAAACATTTTTAGTCATTTATTTAACTAAAAATTAAACAAAACATACAGGAAACTCATTCATATTACCTACAAACATATGTTTTTCTCAGACCCAAGCAAGCAATACAATTAATTAATTACTAGGAGCAAAATTTTCTCCTTCTTCTTCCCGGCAGCAACGATGCGGCCTCTCGCGAACTCTATTACCAAGAGAGCATAAAATGAACGAAGCTCTTTCAAATGTACGTCTATGCGTTTATTTATTGAACGAACAAAGCCTCGTTGATGATGCCCCTTGCGAACTTTTTTAAGTAAACCAACTTTCTAATTCATTTAATTTATAGGAATACTCTTGTTATATATCTATGTATTGTAAATAACGTTTCTTCACTTACGATTATTATAGATTTAAGTTATAACAGAAATTTGTAAATAGCTTTGTTTAATTTTTGTGATCTGCTTATTTTCTATATTAAAAATTAAACAACAATAATCATTTTTAATGTCAATTACCACTCGCCAAATAAAATAATATATGTACAAAGTAATAAATATTGTACAAGATGTGTTTATGTTATGAAACTATATGTGGTACTTAATATGCTTATAAAATATTAAATCAGCTTCACGCTGTATCCCGCACACAGCAGGGTAGGCAGAGGAAACTTTGTGTTAATACACTCCGTTCCCCACTTTCTGCCCAATTCTGGAGGCATTGCGTGTTGAGTGGCAGAGCTCAACGCCGCGCTTAGCCTCGACACCAGAGCGAAGAAATGGAAATATAAATTTAAGTAAATATTTCATCTCCTCGAGTGGGGATCGAACCCACAACCAGTCGGTTTTGCAGTCACACTTCGTTCTTTTCTAAAATTAAAATAAAATTACTACATTCCTTCACTGTGTAGACTGTAAGCTTGCCAAGGTTTTGATTTTTCCTTCCTTTGCAATTTATTATAAAAAAATCTTCAAGAAATTCACAGCAGTTAGTCACAGAGTGGTTAAGTAAATGATAGTTGGTTAATTGAAGCATTGAAGCTAATATTGTTATTCTTGTAGTTTTTTTTTGTGCTATATATTAAAAATTGTTAAACAAGATCATTAATTATACAAGCCATTTTTTATTAAAGTGTTTATTTAAATGTAAACATACATATTGTTGAATGAAGTATAGGTTTAGTATAGGTTTGATTTTTGTAAATTTATTTTTACGCATGAGCTTGCCTACTCTTAATTTTATAATATTTTTTCTTATAGAAACATAAAGTGGTTCACATAATATATCTTTCTACCGAATTTCAACTGGGTAGTCCTAAAAGTTTCTGAATAGACGGACGTTTTGAAACTATAAACGCATTTTAATGCAAATTAATTACAGAGCACAGTAGTGCGAATATTTTGCGTTAAAACGTGACGTTTTGTCACCGGTTGGGTTATTTATATTTGCTCATAAAGCTTTGAGAGAACCTTTTTTTGTTTGTTTATTATTTTGTCTCAAGCCTGAACGTGAACTGACTGGCTCCATTCCAAACGTGCCACTAAGAGAGCATACAAAATAAGAGTTTCACTCTTTAGGCGTAAAATATCTTCCTAATACTATAATTTTCTTTTTATTTAGTTTCAAATTGTATCCCGCACATAGCAACCTTGGATAGTAAAAAGTGTTAAGGACACTCCGTTCGCATTAAGAAGACATTTTTGTTCCCTACTTGCCACCATATTCCTGAAGCGTTACGTATTGAGTGACAATGAGTGAGCGCATTATTTTCTTTCTTATACCGTTTGTTAAAACTTTGCCCGTGGCTAGTTCTAAAATTTGTTTCTTCCTTGTTACTGCAATTAAATAAATATTTTATGTTCAGCAGTTTTTGAGATTCTGTATATCAATACCAGGCTAGTCGTGGCGCTGGGGCACAGAGAATGACTGTAAAACAGACTGGTTGTGGGTTCGATCCCCACTCGAGAAAAAATATTTATTTAAATTTATGATTCCATTTCTTCGCTTCACGGCGAAGTTCTGCTAATCAACACACAATGCCTCAGAATTCGGCAGAAAGTGGGGAACGGAGTGTTTTAACACAAGGTTTCCCCGGCCTACCCTGACGTGTACGGGATACAGCGTGAATCAGATTTTTTTTTGTATATCAATACGTATTCAAAAACTGCACATACAATTGTAATTTAGACAAATACTAAGAAATAAAGTTTTTACTGGCCATAATAAATTTCGGCTTACTTAAAATCTACAGTGAATATTCAATAATCTATATAAGATTTTAAAATATATATAATAATGTTTATTGTTTGAAAAATAATATTATATCTTATAATAGAATACAATATAGAAAGAATACAAATACATTCTTTAACTATTGAAACACAAAACAGCTATTAGAGATTTAATAATTAATTAAATAATAAGCCAGTCGTGGCGCAGTGGTACATAGTGTGACTGTAAAACCGACTGGTTGTGGGTTCGATCCCCACTCGAGGAGATGAAATATTTACTTAAATTTATATTTTCATTTCTTCGCTCTGGTGTCGAGGCAAAGCGCGGCGTTGAGTTCTGCCACTCAACACGCAATGCCTCCAAAATTCGGCAGAAAGTGGGGAACGGAGTGTCTTAACACTAGGTTCCCTCTGCCTACCCTGCTGTGTGCGGGATATAGCGTGAAGCTAATTTAATTTAATTTATTTTTAAATAATAAGCAAGACGAGATTCTTGGGCACCAAAAAGATTAAAATATTTTAGCCAATTTTTAATATATATATCGAACGAAGCAAACAATCACTAACTAACCAACTAGATTTCTTTTTTAGTCCCTCCATTATTATTTGAGTCTTTTGCTACCTCAGCTACCAGGAGAGTATAAATAAATAAAACAGCCAAATAGCTTCCTCTATATGTATGTATGCACATATATATCGAGGCTTCGGCCACTGCGATGAACCCTCGATACCAGGAGAGCATAATGTAAATGAAACTTTTTCATTCATTGTATTTATTGATTGAGGCCCGGCTACATTGTATAGAGGCCCTTTTCGAACTGTTTCACTAGGAGAGCATAATATAGCAAGAGCCACGATTACTCACTGTAGTATTTATTACTCACACATACCTATATTATTATTGTTGTGTTTGTGTTGTCCTGTTGTGTTGCATTTTGATCCATTCCGTCCGTACAGACATGTAGTTATGAATGAACGTTGATATCTGCTACTATGTCCTACGTAACAATTTCTGATATTTATGTCTTTTTTTAGCGTTACGCTGTTTCCCGCACATTGTGGGGTAGACGGATAAGCAGAGGGAACCTGTTGTAAAACACACTCAGGTCCCCATTTTCTGCCGAATTCTGGACGCAATACGTGTTAAGTGGCAAATATAACGGAGGCGCCTCAGCTTTGCCTTGCCTCAACACCTGAAAGAAAAAATGAAAATATTAAATATTTAATTAACCTGTGGGCATGGAATCCACAATCTGTCACGTTTAGAGCGCCCCTGCGTCACGACTGGCTTCTACTACCTTTTTTTTTTATACTATTATTTAAATAAACTACTGTAGGTCCTAAAATTATAATATATACAGTCACAGGACAAGATTGATTGACAATGACACAATGACTCCTTGTTATGTGGGCGTGGTTTAGAATTGTAAAAACAAATTTGAATGTGTTAGGGCGGCGGCGTCTTATAGATATGAGAGTCCTATCTTATAGATAGGAGAGTTTTTGCTGCATTTTCGTGGATCATATCGGGTTAACCTGGTTCCCCTTCGTTATTATAAATAAACGTTATTATGAAATATAATATACTTTATACTATTGTAATCCAATCTACAAAATTCATATACAGTTGTATTGTAGTGTAACAAGAATAAAATTTCGACGTAGCCCGTCGTAATTTCATATCGTTTTTTATAAAATACTTGAAATATTTGGAATTTGATAGAAATTAGGGAGCAAAGCGTATTCAAATAATACAGTAAAAAATAAGATAATGCCACCTAGTAGTGCACGTGAAAACGTTTATTATTATAGTGACTTTTATATTCTTGACATTAGTCGTAGCGCCTCTACGCCTTTTTCCCGCTTTTTTTCCCTTTTTTTTAAATTATCAGATTTCATTTTATTTTCTTTTTATCTGTTACTAAAATATAACAGATTTGGCTGATGTGATTTTTAACTACAAATAATTATTTTAAGTATTATAACCCTTAAGAGACTGAAGGTATTTGGATTGCTTTTTTCTACTCAATTACCTTAATATCTATTAACCTTCGTATCTACAATACAAATATAATACTTTACAATACAATTAGACTATTTTACAATGTTTCATATTTTTAGTTTTCCTTAATTACTCTATTAATATAGTTTTAATTATAGCTAATTTAATTAGCATTTTGTAAATTTAACAACCTCATAAATAAAAACTTCGTAGGTTTCTCAATCTTTTTAGAAACTAACGATATAATTTATAGGTAGTTTAGCTATGTGTATGCTATAATTTGAATACCCATACATCCATTAATATTGTTAATTTGGTTTTTTTTTCACCATTTTTATTTTATATTTAAATGTAAATATTGAAATCTATAGACGGATACCAGAATTATACTATATTATTTAGTTATGTATGTTGTGTATTTCTTACTCTCTGCTGTACTCAATCTTTTGGTATTTGGTATGATTGGTAATAGAAGTATTTTACCAATATAATTGATAGGCTATATATAAGGTTATTATGTCCAATTTTTATAGTAAATTTTTAGAATAGTATTTTTAGAACAATAGGCTCTTGAGATATTTTGGGATAGACTGAACACTTTATAAGAATCATTGTAGTTACAATCACAATAAATTCAATCAAACCACATTAATAGATTCATCGGTCATCATATTTTTTTTGTTATTGCTAAATAAATTGAATATAAATAAGTTATGACTGAGCATATTATGTCATTTTCATTTGTGAAATTAAATCTCATTACATTAAAAAACAAGATTTTTTTTCTCCGTTAAGAATAATTTATCAACTATTCAAATTATAAACATTTTTTGTAGGTTATAAGTATGTATGTACATTGATCATAGATGAAGCGACGCATAGGTATCTAACGAAAGGCTCTACCAGGAAACCAGAGAACAGTAGACAGTGGCTAGTCCTCACACATGTGCAATATTCGTTAGTGCTTACGTATGCGTTTCATCGGGATTCCACTAGAACATAATCAATACTTACTTTAGCTCCACCCTTTGTACCTGCACCTACCATACCATTTTATATGTAGTTTACTATTTACTTACGTACAGACTTTTACTCTTATCCACTATATTGTTCTACATTACTAAAAAAAAGTTGTTCTGTACTTAAAACATATTTTGAGACTAGTTATTGTTATGGATTCGATATAGTATTATATTTTAAATTATAATCATAGCCCCGCTCATATAGGTACAGCACAGCGTTGAGTTAACGTTAAGTTGAGGACGGTATTTCTTAACACTAGGTTTCATCTGTCTACAGTATTATATAGGAAAAGACGTGACGATAACATATCAATTCTCTTTTATCTATTTGTATTCGTTAATATTTTGTAATAATAATTTTAAAATATATTAATACAAACTAAGTTTGTATTAAAAACTTTGTCAAATATTTATGTCCAGTTAAGCAGTGTCTTTACGATCATTATCTTTGATTGATAAATAATTAATAAAATATGCAGATTAAGCTATTCTTTTCAGTAATAGTTCATACATGTATTATCTCTTGCATCCCAGAAAAAAAACTGCTTTTTCTCTCTTTATTTGATAAAATCCGTGCAATACTTCAAATACACATTATATGAAAATATTTTTTCAATGTTTTCAGCATCTTGTGTTTGAAAAATCATATTTTTATAATATCAGAATAGCCGTTTTAATAAAGTTATATTGTAGCAACAATTGCTTTTATTCTAAGTACATAAATAAACATATATTATTTAAAAAATATAACCGTCAATAAATGTATTCATGTACAATGCACGGCCGTGTCCTTCTGTGTAATATTTTTTATTATTGCAACAAGAAATAATCACGATATTTAGTAAAACAACATATACTTAAAAAACTAAATTAATACAAATTTAATCTATTCACAAATCGAACTGTCCGGTTAGAACATTTAGAAAAGTAATGGCCATCGTACACTCCATTACGGCGCCATCTTGATTTTCAAAAAATACTCACGGTAAATTTTCATTGTCTTTTCTCCTTCTCAAGTTATAATCATCTGGTACAGGAATCAATCAAGGCATGTCAATTTATTTCTAATTTTGCAAACTGGACCACAACATGATTATTTCTAACAAAAGATTTAAATAATGTAAACTTAGTTCTAATTACTTAAATATGAAACTAAAACGCATCGCTTATGAATTACAATAAAATAAATATTATTAGATATAGTTACAAATAAAAAGAAAATAAAAAATGCCTATAAGAATTTATATAAAACTTAAATTTTAGTATAAATAATAATTGAATCTACGTTATTTATTTATTTTTAACCCCATATCACCTAAATCCTATATTTAAAAAAATATATTAATCTTACAACACTTACCCAATCTGAGATTTCTTATACTTTTACATGACGTTATATACACACACGTTATACACGCTGATAACCAACTTAATATATAAAAAAAGTAATAAATATATATTTTTAGAATCTATTTTACTATGAAGAAGTTCGAAGTTTAAATGACCTATCGCATATCCGCTGGTAACAATCACGCGACGTGGTGTCGTCCTACCTACATTTACTAATTATTATTGCTTAACATAAAATTACCCGCGTTAAGATTTTTTTCACAAATAGGTTATATGCTTCAATGACATAACCACACCTATTTTTTTGTGCTCGGTTTCTTAAAAATGAAAGATAAAGTTGACACTATCGCTGTAGAAGACTGAAAAAATATGAATCTGACCAAGCAGTAGAAAATAAAAAAGAATTATTGTTGAGACAACGCTCTTCTTGATAATAAATAGTATGAACCTCAAACGACATATCAGAAAAATGTAAAAATTATGAAGATATACATATTTTTTTATAATAGCTTTCCTCATTCGTTTATAATCTGCTCACATAAATACAAAACTCAGCTTAAGCATCGTCTTACGTACTACTTACTTACTTACTTACTTTTTTTTACTCATCTTGATTGAAAAAAAAACTATGTTTTTTTTAAAGTAAGTGAAAAGAAAACTTGACAAGATTAAATAAAAAAAAAATCTCCATATATATATAATAAAAGGATAGAAAAGTCAATTCTGTACATGAAAGATATAAAAAAAATAAAAATTAGGTCGGTTAATATGTCGATTATAGAACCTAAAAAACCACTCAGCAGAATTCTTGTCTGTCTGTCTGTCTGTCTGTCTGTCTGTCTGTCTGTCTGTCTGTCGGTTTGTTTGTGCGTCAATCACGCAAAAATTACCTGACAGAAATTGATGAATTTTTGCATGGTGTTAGCCTAGGGCCTCAAGGTACATTTTTTTTGGGTTTCATTCCGAATTTCATGATAGTTTTAGATAGAAAAAAAATAAAAACTGAAAAATATAAATTACCTAAAATACCGATAACTACTGTATGAAATTAAATTAATTTTGGCATGGTAATAGTTCAAAGCCTAATGTCACTTATAGGATAGTTTTTATCATGGAGTATAAAGAATTTTTTGTAGAAAAAATTACATAATTATATTTTTTAATAAAAAAAATCGACTTCTTCAAATTCAACCGGATTTCACACTCTGAACTTAACTAAACTTTCACCAAACTACCCCTTATATGTGTACCCTTTCTAATAAAAAAAGAATCATTAAAATCGGTTGAATTGATATTGACTTATACGTTCATTTGTCGCGCATATACTTAATGTAAATTTGAGATTTATATGATTTTCTCATAGATACCATTGTTGGATATAAACTAAATTAAAATAAGACTACACGGGAGGCATTAGCTTTCAAATAAAAAAAGAATCATTAAAATCGGTTCATACAATCAAAAGTTCTAAGGTAACAAGGCTAAAAAACAGTCCAATTGATGACCCCTTTTAAGAAGTCGGTTAATAGTAATCTGACATAATTAAATTACGACTATTTCATTTAACCACATTTTAAAAGAAGAAAGTAAATTGAGGCCGTTCGTTGCACAGGGGCACAAAGTGTAACTGTTGTGGGTTCGATGACCACGCAAGGAAACGAAATATTTATTTAAATTTATATTTCCATTTCATCGCTCTGGTGTCGAGGTAAAGTGCGGCGTTGAGTTTCACTACTCAGCACGCAATGCCTACAGAATTCCGAGAAAAGTAGGGAACAGAGTGTTGTTGTTAACACTAGAGGTCCTATGCCTACCCTGCTGTGTGCGGGATACAGCGTGAAGCTAAAAAAAGAAGTATAATCAATATTTGTTCAGTCTACCATAATTATTATTTCAAACGTCAACGTTGGTGATATTAACAAACATAATAAAGTAGGTATATTTTACGGAATTAGCTCATATGGCGATGTGTAGAATAAAAAGTATATGTGTATGTGGAAAGTAAATTCTGATTGTGAGTTCATAGTTTATAAAAGTTTATATTGTGTTTAGATGGATCACGTGGTGATGTCAATACGTTTTAATGTCATCTTATGTTATCTGTTAAAATAGCGTGAAGCTGATTAAACTTAGTGTTATATTCAAAAGAAATTAATTGTATGTAATACATAATATGTAATTTATTAATACGTTTCAAGTATGAAAAAAAGAAAAAATGCAATATAATTGCATTTGTGTTTCCTTCCTATATTTTGTATTTCTATTATTTATATCGATATATCAGGAACGTAAATGCGGGAACAGAGTTGCATGCCATTTTAGTACAGAGTAACCTCTAAAAAATGTATTTACTAAACTGAATAAAAAGAATGTGTGATTCCTCTATACAATATATTATTCTATATTATACATAAAACAGGTTAAAACTGTGCATATGAAGGTCCTCCTGTAGTATTTTCAATTACTATCAACACTACATTGTCGATACTAATGTGGTATTACAATACATTTTCAAATTTTTCCGCCATTATGATGACATAGACAATTTTTTTAATTTGGAAAAATAATATATTAACTATAAGAACGTTGGTAGTTTTTCAAAAGGTATAAGAATAAAAAATTGCCTAAACTATGCTTCTTCGCAAGTGGTTGTAATAACTATTGGTATCTATTTTCCAAAAAATCACTATAAATATTAAATATGCTCAATTATACAGAGTTTTTTTGTTAGGACCACCTTAAATGAAACCACAGTTTAACTACTCTATAAAAGCCTATTACATATTAAATTAAAAACCCGAAAATAAAAAAGTTATTTTTTCAAACAAAATAAATAATAAAATTATCGTTGTAAAATAAAATACAATTTGTCAAGAACGACGCTTGCACATAAAAACCTATCAAAGGGAAACCGCCGCATACGCCTCATTGCGAAATCGAGTCGTAGGTATTGGCGGCAAAGTTTAAAGTTCTAAACATTTTAGTACTGTTTTTGTAGTAGTATGTCTTTACATTATTGGTACCTATGCGTAACCGCGTCATACGAAATATAGATATGAATAAACATTGTGAAATAAGAAAAAAAACCTACGTCTTCACTGTTGATGTATCTTAAAAACTATTTTACCCTATATGCCCAATTGTAACTGTAACGTGACGTTGTGGGTCTGATCCACACATGCAGGATTGAGTTATAATTTAATAATATTTTCATTTCGCACATCAGTCAAACATTATACCCAATATCTTACACTAAGTTGCCCTACTAAGGGCGGGATAAAGCGTGGATCTGGTTTTAACTTTATGTGAACCGATTAAAATAAAGTCCAGTCCAGTTGAGGCCAGTCGTGGCGCAGCGGCACAAAGTGTGACTGTAAAACCGACTGGTTCTCTGAGTTCGATCCCCACACGAGGAGATGAAATATTTACTTAAATGTATATTTCCATTTCTTCGCTCTGGGGTCAAGGTTAAGCACGGCGTTGCGTTCTGCCACTCAACACGCAATGCGTCCAGAATTCGGTAGAAAGTGGGGAACGGAGTGTCTTAATACTAGGTTCCTCCTTCTGACTAGCATGAAGCTGCTTAAAATAAAACTAATGCTTAATATTTAAGGGCAGTTTGCCAGAATACAAACAAAAAAAGTATTTAAATCGGTTAAGCCGTTTCTGATTATCGTAAAGAAACGCACATATAGTAAGTATCGATAAGTTGTGTTTTTATTTCAAACATTCAATTGAAGATTCTTATGGGAGGTACGAAAATGCGACCTAAAGTTTTAACAACTTTCTTATAAAAAATCTTCATTACATTGCAAACATACAGTTATAAGTATATCAAGACACGAACATAATTCAGTGTGTTAAGTAAATAGTTCTGTGGTTTAAGCGGGCGAAGCCGCGAGCGGGTCGCTAGTATTATATATTATTATTATATATTTATTTTTTTATTTTTTTAAGCGGCAGATAGCTGTGTACAGAAAACTTTTACCAGGAGAACATAAATTAGTAAGTAACACGTTAATTTTCTCACACATCTGCAACTCATACTGGTATGCGTTTCATCAACGCAGCTTTCAGCTTTCAAGTCTGAACCAATGAGTTGTGGCTCCACCCCTACAGAATGGACACACCCCTTTCACCCGTACTAAACGTATTTCACGGATTTCGTCGATAACTATTATAAGAACATCGATTTATTTAAATTAACAAAAAGTCTTTGTATGTGTAGATTACCGTTATTCTATTTTATAGTAGCGAGTTAGACCACAGATACATTGGTTCAGAGTCTTAACGAAAGTTCTGTGACTGATTTATTTAATATGAAAAGTTGAATGAACATAATAATTCCCTTAGTAAGTTTACAGTAGATAAATACAGAATTGCATCGTTACTTCTCTTTTAGTTATGCGATCCTGGTGTACATGCATCGTAATAGTTTCACTTCTTCATCGATCGTCTTTTGTTTACTTTCGTTTTATAAAATGAATAGGACAGAAATTTTCGGTATATGAATGAGTATATAGAGAGAAAATAGAGTACAATGTTTATTGAGTAAAAATCACGAAAAATATGGACCGAAAGCAAATATTTTTAGTAAATAAATTAATAACTTTTAGTTAGTAATTAATGTATTTTTCTTTATTATTTATGATGACCACATACTTCGGTACTTATAATTATCAAAGCCGAAATATTGTTGCTGTCATTTAGAAAATACTAAATATTAAAAGGATGGAATCTTAAATTTAATTTTAAATCTAGGGAGAAAAACAAGTTTTAAATATCTCGGTTCAATTGTTACAGCGCACTGTCACACAGCACGACATAGTATCATTGTAATTGAAACTATTCACTGTTGAAAATTTTAATTTTATTTTTGTTGTATATTTTTTTATAGAATCGTAAACTATGCATTTGATCTTGTGATGATCAGCAAAGTTGTTGTGTATGAGCCCACGAAGGTTTCTGAGTTGGTACGACCTATTTGCTTCCGCAATGAACAAAATCAATGAAATGACTTAAAATGAATTGAATATTATTTAACTATATATTATAATAATTTCTAACGTTTTTCTTCAAATTTATTTTAATTGGTGGTGTAGCAATGTGCATTGGGTACAGCTAGTAATTTATAAATACCATAAATATATCAAAAGGTTCATTCAATTCAGGTTCCTCGCAGTAGTATTTGTAGTGCTAGTATAAGTAGTTGTTATGTAAACCTTATTTTTTCTGAAGGAAAGTATTATTTCTTTGACTAAATTCAGAATTGTTCATTTGGAAAATTATTAATTAACATTTTTATATTTTTTTTTTAATTTGATTAAATAAGTATTAATGCATAATTTATTAATTATACATACAAATAATGCATAGGTATACACAGTTCTATAAAAATGTGTTCCATATATAGTGACTATTACTAGAGATGTCTAGATAGAATTGTTTTTTACATTTCACAAATAAACAGCAAATTTAAGAAAATGCATTTACATTAATTAATTGTCCTAAATATTTTCATCTAAACATTTTAAATCTAAATTATAAAGCAAGCACCAGTGTTGTTTTGTTCAAAGTGAAGGAGTACTATATAAACTTGAATATATTTATGGTGGTGTGCAGGGTCACTCTTCCATAATATGTGCCCCTGGTACAGTTGCATCGTAGATGCGGCTTCCGCATCCAACAAAGCTTTACCTACCTGCCTTATGCGTCCAAAACAAGGTCGTTAAATTTCGATAATTAAAACCCAATAAATATTACACAATATAGAAAAATATATCGCCATAAATTTATTAATAATCAAATGAAAAAATATTAATTTTGTATATTGTTTTTTATTTATTTATTTCATTGAAATGTATATATATATATATATATATATATATATATATATATATATATATATATATATATATATATATATATATATATATATATATATTATAATTTATTTCTTTCACCGCTATTTTTCGAATACAGTTTGATCCTAAATTAGTAAGCTTCAAACAAAAAAAACTAAATGTCTTTTTTTATTTTACGTATTATTTATTACTAATAAATAAATTAAACGTTTAACGTTTTAAATCTCTGCTAAAAGCACACCACTTGTCTCTCTAATCTTCTCTTATACTTATAATAATAATTTGATGTTTTAGGACATATTTAAGCTGTTATATCCTTCCTTAACCAACCAACGTGAACGTATTTATATTTATCTGCAAATATTCGAAATTATATTTTATGACTATGAATTATTCTATATTATTCTATTTGAGGCCAGTCGTGGCGCAGTGGTACAAAGTTTGTTTGTAAAACCGACTGGTTGTGGGTTCGATCCCCACTCGAGGAGATGAAATATTTACTTAAAATTTATATTTTCATTTCTTCGCTCTGGTGTCGAGGCAAAGCGCGGCGTTGAGTTCTGCCACTCAACACGCAATGCCTCCAAAATTCGGCAGAAGGTGGGGGACGGAGTGTCTTAACACTAGGTTCCCTCTGCCTACCCTGCTGTGCTGTGTGCGGGATATAGCGTGAAGCTAATTTAATTTAGTTTTTTTTAAATTATTCTATACAATATAATATTAGTATATGTGTACTATTGCGTATATATGTATGTATGAATATACAAAGCAAGTACACCGCCTACCGACTTACATACTCCTACACCTTAAGGTTGCCTGGCAGAGAACGCTTATAGCGATATGGCCGCCTGCTGTGCATTTTCTTATGTAAATTATTTGTTTTTTTACTTCTCTTTATTTTGTGGTGTACAATAAAGTATTTTTGTTATTATTATTATTATTATAAAACCTATACAGCTACTTTAATATAAAAAAACTATTAAAAATAAATAAAACTTATTCGAAGTGGTTTTCATTAAGCATGCTATAAATGAGTCATTTAAGAGCGTCGAGGCCAGACTAAAATTTGACGTATATAAAAAAGTTTAAGAATTCAAGTCCAATTTAAGTTTATTACTGGATTTGCTGCTTGCGGTAAATCATTTTATAGATAGTGCCATTTCTTGAAAATTATTATTTAGTTTCCTTATTTTGTTCGTATATATTCTTCTTTCAGTAATAATTGTTTGTTCGTCTGCTTCTTTCGCCCTTCATCTCCAAGGAAATATCCATTTCTACCTTTTTCCTTTCTTTGTTAGGCGACGAGAGAATTTTTTAATATATATTTATTTTTTTCTCTTTTTTAAGCGGCAACTAGCTGTTAGATGAAATATTTTACTAGGAGAGAATAAAATAGTAACAACACGTTAATTCTCACGCACACTTGCAATCCATACATACAAATATGCACTACTGCAAAGCAGTTTCCGTCGAAGGATGAACTAGTAAATAGTTAAGCTCCACCCCTACAGATTTAACACACCCCTTTTATATATACTGAACATATTTCATGGACTCGGTCAAAAATTATTGACATATAAATTTCTAATTGAGATCCGTCACTCAACACGCAATGCCTCAAACGGAGACCTATCTAGATCTGTTTAATATATAAATTAATAAAATATTATGTTCTAGTACTGGTCTTATTTTTATTTAAAAATATTAAATAACGTGGATAAATAAATATCTTACCATTTCGTCTAATTTGTGGAGAGTTTTATTGCAAGCAAATTAATAACACGAGAACATGAGAAAATAAAAGAGTGTATTTTCTTCCTGCGTATACAGAAGAAGAATAAAACAAAGACAAATTCTTTTTAGGACAAAAAGTTACGAACCATTATCAGTGGATGTGGAAATAATTTTTCTAACATCTCTCACAAATGCATATAACCTGTATTTTTTTTGTGATTAATATTTTATGTGAGACGAAAATTCAATGGACATCAGCTCTTATTGAGTTTATATACAGAATGGCACAGATACTTCTCTGTCTAGTATGCGGCCCTGGTGTATATGAATCGTTATAGTTTCAAACGGTGCGCGTATACGTATAGCGTATATATAATTAGGAGCAAAAAAATATATAAAAAAGAATTTTTGAAGCAATGTATAGAAAATAATAAATAGCCAGTATATGTAATAGCCGTTTTGTAATTTGTATTAGAATTTTGAGGTGTCTGGCATGATAACGCCATTTGTCTATTCTTCTGATAAGGAAAATATTTAAAAAATGAGCTTTATAATTAATTAATTTAAGTGTGAGTGTGTCGAGGCAAAGCGCGGTGTTGAGTTCCGGCACTCAACACGCAACACCGCCAGAATTCGGCGGAAAGTGGAGAATGGAGTGTCTTAATACTAGGTCCCCTCTGCCTACCCTGCTAGGTGCGGGATACGGCATAAAGATGATTAAGAAATCAGCAGTATGAAATTAACAAATATGAAAAAGTTTTCGACGATTTAAAAATAATTAATGGATTTTAATCATACAATGGATTTTAAATATTTTTTTTGTGTCACATATGTTATTAATATTGCTATTTGTTTTGTATATAATATAGCCATAGCATTATTAAAATGTACATTTCAAAATGCGTAAGCATTTTGCACTCTTCTTCATTATTTTAACCTACAAAGATTTTATGCGATCTTGTTAACTCTTTCCGGTTACTCTTTACATATTTTTTCTATACTTCGAATAAATAACAATGGGAAAGTACTAAGCTAGATTTTAAAGCTTTAAAAGTGTGCTCTATAATAAATAATATTTATTTAGTCATAAGTAGGAACAAGTGCAATCCGCGCTTAAACTGAGCTTATTTGACGTAGTGACACATCTACTGTTTGCAGTAACGTTACATGTTTAAATCTTATTATATTTTTTTTTGAAAAATATACCTATTGTTTAGTCGTAAAATCGTAGTATAATGCATTTTTTGATGAAAAACGAAATAATTCATTTCTAACTCAAACAAGACAACAGGTGAGTGTGAAAATTATGACGATACAAGTCCGATGCAGAAGAATTGACTTTTTTCATTATTTTTTTTATTGAAAACTAATAATAAATTATATTTTTAAAAACATTAATTCTGGGTAATTTAATTATTTTAGTTATCATCACTCTAAAATGCAACGCTCAGCTTACGCTTCGCGAACTGTGTACTCAATGCGGGCTTGTTAGGTGACTCTTCTGTAATTATACATCCCTGGTACAATTGCGTCGCAGGTGCGGCTTCCGCAGTTGGTTGTTTTTTTGGTAGTATTTCCATAATCGAAGAATAACAACAAACATAACATAATTATTACACATTTATCCTAGAAAACATTTCATAGTACTTGAAAAAATCTCCTTGTTTAGTAGAGAGAGAAAAAGAGAGAAAGAATGAAGTGACAGTGAACGAGATATAGTTGTAGAATTGAATAGTCAATCTAATCTGTTGAGAAATTTATTTAATTATGAATAGAAATAATATATATATATATATATATATATATATATATATATATATATATATATATATATATATATATATATATGTATGTATATACATATAATGATGATGAAGATATATGATGATCGAGATGATGCTTAGACGAGTCCGTATTGTTGATTGAGTCAGTTAAATAAAACACGTTGCTTAAGCATTTAACTTATTGTATAAATTATGGATATTTATTTGATATTTATTTTATTTATACTTATTTAACTTATTGTATAAATTATGCATATTTATTTCATACTGCCTGCTTAATAAATAAAAATATTAAAATATTAATTAAAAAATGATTTTATCTTATAAATAAATATGTATTTTATTTTAATAATTTTATTTTTAAATTTACTTATTTATATTGTTTTTTTGTTTTGGATTCCGTTTATCGAAACGTTTTACAAGGAGAACATAAAATAGTAACATGTTCATTTCCTCACACACCTGCATGCAACTCACACCTGTATGCGTTTCAGCAATGCAATTTTTATCGAAGCCTGAACCAATAACTTGTGGCTCCGCCCTCCAGATAAGACACACCCCTTTCATCCATACTACCATACTATCGTCAGTATGGATGAATGGGTTGTATAGACGAAATATCGTCATTTTATAGAATTTGCCAATAGTTATAATTAGGACACCGTTTTATTTAAATTCAAGAGGTCTTCCAACCTTCTTCTGATTTGTATAAAAATGTGAGATCTACAGATATAAATTTATTAATAATGTTTATGGAATTTCGGTGGTTGATAGTTAACATAAGGTGGAAAGCTGAATTGACGCATACTCATGCATTCTCATCCACACAAAAGACTGACAAAGCAGAGGGAACTTTATATGCAGTTAAGAATGTTTGTGTATTTACTAACTTAGAAATGGGAGCCTTTCGGAGGTAGCTCCAACTAAAGGCGTGAGTGTGTACACTCGCCTAAGTTAAAGTAGAAACGCTCATATTTAAATATGTTTTTAAGAATAATGTCAAAAATGTATATTCATTGTAACCAAGCACTTTACATAGACCAGACGTGCTAAAGGTTGTTTAAATTTGGGGCAAAGTACTTTATACTAGCAAGCCTCAATTTTACATATATTAATTTACGGGGTTATTTCAAGACCCCTTATACGTATACCTTTAGATGACACTACCTCTAAATGGGCCCACACAAAATTTCAGCTTTGCTAAAATAACGTAGGTCGGGGGGCCATGGAATCTTAGGCTATAATTCGTTCGCATACAATATATACATAAATACGTACTCCTTACGCGTTTTTCCGGATAATGTTGTTCGAGTGATGTGACTTTGTCACTTAAAGCGCAGAGGTAAAACCGCTTTATTTTTACCATTTCACTACTCATATTTTGTATTATTCTCTTTTTTGTTACAGGTAAGTCGAGATTTTTCTGCAAAAAATTGTACGTACGACAAATAAATAATATTTTTATATTTTTTAATTTTTTTAAGTGCTTTTCCACACTTAGGAAACAAAAGTACTTTTAAGAATACATAACTCTAGTTGTTTGTAGAATTGTTATAAGTATTACAAGACAAAAAAACAGCTGCACGCTGTATCCCGCACACAGCAGGGTAAAACAGAGAAAGAATAGCAACGAAACTAAATATATTATATATATTTTTTAAATGCAAACAAATCTATGAGTGGCAGCTACGAGATGATTGGAAAGTGAAAAAAAAAACGTTGACCTTTAACTCCCCTACACTGACTGATACTTTGAGGTTATTAAACAAAATGAAGTAACCATTTCGAGCGCGTATTTGTAAGACATTTACTATTGAGACAATGTTAATTAGTATTTGGTTTAAGTAATTATTTCTATCTATTCTATATAAAACAGTACATTCTACAGAAAGTATAACTTTTATATGTAGATGAAATGACAATACAATAAAATCGTGCTAAGAGTTGTGGCAATCTTAAGTAAAAACAGATTTGTCATATATATATATATATATATATATAAATATATATATATATATATATATATATATATATATATATATATATATATATATATATATATATTCTATTTTTTCTCCAGGCCACAGCGTTTTATTATTTTTTAAACAATAAAAAATGTGATGATTCTGCTGGCCATAGTGGCAAAATGAAAAGTTTGATATAATTTGCTAAAAAGAGGCGCTATTTATAGATTACATCCCGTACGTAAATTCAATGGTGAATTTAAATGTTGTTTAAAAAAAATTGGCACAGATAAGAAAGATAACACAATAAATAAATAATAAATAGATTATTTATGAAAATCTAAGTTCTTTTTTTCTCCTCATTTATTTTATTTTGTTTTTTGTTTATCTTGCTTGACCTGGATGTGACTGACACTCACTTATTTATTATAATTTATTTGATTGTTTTTTTATTTAATTTTTGAGCGGCAAATAGCTGTTTTCTGAAAAGTTTTACTAGGATGACATAAAACAGTAACACATTCATTTTCTCTCACACCTGAAAATCCTGCATGCTTTCAGCAATGCAATTTTCATCGAAGCTTGAAACAATAACTTGTGGCTCCGCCCCTACAGATAAGACACACCCCCTTTATCCATACTGACGGTATTTCACGGTTTTTGTCAATAAATCATTATTAGAACATAATTTTTTTTTTAATTCAAAAAGGCTTACTCTTTATCATATTTGAAGAAAAATATGAGGCTTGCAGATATAAATTGATTAATAATGTTTATTAAATTTCTCCTGTTAATATTTAACTTTAATTGAACAGTTGAATGCACATACATTCTTACCCAGTTTACATTAGATAATACAGAACTGCATATACACTTCTATCTCTATTATGCGATCCTGGTATACGTGCATCGTAATAGTTGCCGTGAGCTTCCTTCTCTTCTTTATAAAAAATCTGTTTAATTTATTCTACGTATAATAAATAAAGTTGTAACTGATTGGTGTCTGTACATGAAAAATACGTACATACATACATACATACATATATCTGAAGTTGTGTGGAGGCCGCTAGTAGTAAATATTTTTAAAGAAATATTATTTTAATAAAGTTTGGAAATTAAATTTATTTTACAAAATAGAAATAGTAAGCCATATAGTAAGCGTCCAGCTAAGGACGTAAGCCTACAATTTTTATCTTTTTTTACTCTTCTTAATTTTTATTATTCATATTTGACTTATAATATTTTAATTATGTTACAGATAAGTTTATCTTATTCTACGAAAGATTGTATGTTGGTTAATGGTATGGATGTATGATGTTTTTTATAAAATTCATTTACAATCATTATCATACATTAAATCAATATGTCGAGAATTAAAATTGTTAAAACATAATAAAAATATAACAATCGCATTTAATTCGCTTGAACATGCTTAAAATAGTATATAGGTTAGGTAATGGGGAAAATAGTTATAATTGTAAGAAAATATGTTAAGATGAACGGACTTTACAACGAAAAAAAAAAGAATAGATCGAAATCCTAGAATCCTAGAAATGAAAATATTAATAAATAATAATTCATTCCCCCGAATGGGAATCGAACTGACAATCTTCACGGTTACAATCACGTGATTGTGTTCCTGCGTAAGAACGGCCTCAAAGAGTTGTGAAGAAGATAGAAAGAAGCAGAATAATTTAAGCCTAACTCATAATTTTTTTATTGTTATGATTGAAAAAAACTTTTTTTTTTTAATCATACATGCAAAAGAAAAATACTTGAGCGGATACATATAACAAATCTAGTTGATATAAGGGGCGGAGCCAATATCCAATATACATAACAAGAGACGCTATAGACTGCATCCCGTTTACATTGCCAATAAATTGAAAGAGTTTCTAATAGGTTATGTGATCCTAGTATTGTTGTATCGTAACTTTCTGTCATGAGAGTTCAACAACCCCTTGAAAGAAAGATTTGATCTATTTATTCGATAAAATCTATGTATATCTTTTACTATCTATATATCTATTCATCTATCTTTTCTAATGTGTATGCACGTATAAAGTAAATATAAGTAATAATAGTGGTCAATATTAATTTAGCAACAATGATCATCCATAAATTTATTTATATTTATAATACACTAAATATTATTTTTATTTCCTAATTAACTAAATCTGAGATCGTTTACGTAAGTCGTGGTTTATAAAAAAAAATGAAAAAAGAAAAAGAAACAAGTGAGTGCGAACCGCAAGTTTATACCACTATGATCTCACCACTTGGAAGCAATGCATTATTTTATTAGATTATGTTTGAATTAGCTATATTTAATTTGAACTTTTTTTTTTTACTTTTATTTTGTTTTTTTTTTATCTTCTTGAGCCGCGTCTTTACGGTACTTGCCGTAACTCACATGCTAGGGCAAGAGCCGTAAAGGAGTGGTATATTGATAAACTATAATATAAGAACGTAACAAAAAAAATACGCAATAAAAACCACTGTCAACTATAAACTAGATATTGAACGTAGATAGCGAGCGGGATCAAATTTTTATACAATTTTTTTTTTCAATCAATTATTTATGTACGTGTAAAGTTAATCGAGGGTTTTCTATAAAAGTATTTGTTTTTCTAAGTGTGGAATAATAAATAACACTTTAAATACATTAAAAACAATGTCAACTATTTCTTCCATTAAAAGTCATAGACATAGATAGCCAAGTAAATGACTTGTAAATAAAGTACAATTAATAAACATAAAAATAATATAATTAATAAATTCCGAATTGTTTTTATTAATTCATTCAAAGAACAAACAGCAACAACGAATTTGTGTCAACCTACCTACGTCCAACTATTACGGTGCAGGTGTATTAGGAAAGCATAGCACATGGAAAGTGTTTATGCATTCCTGCATTTTATGATATATTTAATGCATACATACATACATATTAGTAGAAGCTGGAAAAGGTATTTTGGCCAGCGTTGGGGGAAAATTTAAATAGTGTTAGAAGTAATTACTGGGTGATACATATCACTTTTTGCAATTACACAGAATCTCGTTGTGAATAACTTAGAAACATATTGATGATATGTGTTTTTTTTATCTTGTCTTTAAAAAACGTTAACCCCTTCCTATTTTTAACAATAGCACAATTACTTTTTATTTTTATAATCACTCAAATATTATAATTTGTTAATAATTTACTTAAAGAAATTATCTTATTTAAAGTTTTTCTTAAAGAAAATTAATTTAACATAATTTATGTGGAGGATGGAGGGTAACTGCTAGTATTTTTTTCTCACTGCATGTAGGTATTCTTTAAGGAAAATTACTAGGCAATCATAACTGTACAAGTAGAGGAAAGCCTCATACCACTGATTGTAACGAATAGAGAGGGAGAGAGAAACAAATTTTACGATAAAAATAACAACACCCTGCGCATATTGAAAGTGAAAGTTTACTCTACGCATGCTACATACACATATATATGTTATATGACATGTAGAAATGTTTGTTAAATCAAATTTCACGTTAATTCTAAAACATCACGTTAATTTATACTAAATTTGTTATTTTATAGTATGAAGTAATTTAGTAGCACAATAATATTGTACAAATTTAGTGGCTCAAGTTTGGCATAAATTATTTTTATAATAGGAATGTTTTTTTTTTGAGTTATTTAGTGAGACAGTACGCGGTCTAAGTTCTGCCACGCAGACGTATCGCCTCTAGTTTGAGTGGAAAATGGAGACACAATGTCTCGATACTAAATATTATCTGCATACACCCACCCATACTGTTTGCTATGTCATAAACGCAGAAACCACGTGAACTAAAAAGAAAAACGGTTTTTTTATAAAAACTGAGACCTTAAAGGAAAACTTTGGGGCAGATACAAAAAATAAGTCTAGTTAATATAAAGGCGGAGTCAATAACTACCCCCACAAAATAAAGCAAAGCTGCAAATAGTTTATGCGGTCCTAGTAATTTTGTATCGTAAATTTCTGTACGAAAGTGCACATTTCCTTTTCTTTCAACCAAGTAGTTTACGTACTACTACTTACCTCCAAATATTACGGTACGGTGTAGTGTTTATGCATTCCTGCATTTTATGATATATTTATTTAAAGCATACATATTAGTAGAAGCTGGAAAAGGTATTTTGGCCAGCGTTGGGGGAAAATTTGAATAGTGTTTGAAGTATTATTGCCGAGTGATGTTACTTTTTGCAATTACGCAGAATCTCTTTCGGGAATAACTTAAAAACATAATATCGATATGTTTTTTTAAAATTATCTTGTTTTTTTTAAAACGTTAACCGCTACCTGTTTCTAACAATAGCACAATTATTTTTTATTTTTATAATCATACAAATACTTTAATTTGTTAACAATTAACTTAATAAACAAACAATCTTATGAAAAGTTTTTTTTTAAACAAAATAAATTTAACATAACTTATGTAGAGGATGGGGGTAAATTGCTGCTGCTGCTAAGTATTTCTTTCTCACTCACTACGTGTAGGTATTCTTTGACGAAAATTACTAGGCGATCATAACTTTACAAGTAGAGGAAAGCCATGCCACTCATTGTAATGAATTGAGAGAGACAGAGAGAGAGAGAGTAACAATTTTTACGAAAAAAATAACAACACCCTGCGCATATTGAAAGTGAAAGTTTACTCTACGCATGCTACATACACATATATATGTTATATGACATGTACGAATGCTTGTTAAATGACATTTCACGTTAATTCAAAACATCATCGTTATTGATAACGTTAATTTATACTACATTTACTTATTTGTATTAAATAATATAATAGCACAATAATATTGTACAAATGTAGCATCAATTGTTTATTTTAACATTTTTTTTAAGCTATTTAGCGAGACAGCGCGCGGCCTAAGTTCTACCACGCAGACGAATAATCTTTTGTTTGAATGGAAAATAGAGAACAGAATGTCTCGACACTAAATTTTATCTGCATACACCCATACTGATTGCTATGTCATATACCAGAAACCACGTGAATTAAAAAGTAAATCGTTTTTTTGCTTTATAAAATCTGAGACCTTAAACAAAAACCTTCGGGTAGATACATACAACCTACGGCACAGAGGCGGAGTTAATAAATAATATATATTCCTATAATATTTATACAAAAGAGAGTATAGGGGTTTGCGGGAGTAGTATTATACGCCCACAAAATGAAGCGAAGCTGCAAATAGTTTATGCGATCCTAGTAATTTTGTATCGTAAATTTCTGTCATTAAAAGTGTACTTTTTTATGATTAATTTATTATATTATATATATATGAATGAGAATGTGAAATTGATTTTCACTATGGATAGGCGTTCCACAAGAATCTTTTCTTAGTCCCCCATTATTTCTTCTATATACTAACGAAATATTTTTTTATATAAAGAATTAAGGATATTTTTAATATAAGTTGATAATACTTTAAGAGAAAAATAAATAACGTTGTAGATAGTGAATTTTCACATTCTCTTGTTTGATTTGACGTGAACAATCTTATGTAAGTAACATAACCATTCCTTAGCTGTCGGGAATTATTGTTATGATTAAAAAAACTTTTTTAAACATTCATGCAAAAGAAAAATATTTGAGCGGCTTATTATTTGGATGAATTTTAAAAAACGTTAATTATTTAATTTGACGTGTTTGCGCGTTTTGCCGTGCTGCTTGATATAAAAACTTGAAGGAAACAAAAAAAATGTTGGTAAAAGCTGTTGATTGAGCAGTATATTTTTGTCGATATATGTAGAAATTGAAGATCAACAACGTCTTCTTATTTTATATAGCTCGCTCTATTTTTTCAGCTAAACTAATAATATTACAGATATGATGGCATTACCGAACTTTATATTTATAATGTGTGGGGGAGGCAGCGTAAAGCTGATTTGATTTAATTTTGACTTTACCGTAAATTAAGTGACGAACGTAAAAATTTGCTAGCTATTTGCTATTTACAAGTGAAATTTTATTATAATTTTTCAGATGTTATTGTAATATTAAGATAAAATAGCAAGTCCATATTACTATATTTTGCAATTTAATTAATAGTTATAGATAGATTTGCAAATTATATAGTTATAAAATTAGTCGTGGTGCAGGGGCACAAAGTGTGGTTGTGGGTTCCATCCTCATTCGAGGAGATGAAATATTTACTTACATTTATATTTCCATTTCTTAGCTCTGGTGTTGAGGAAAAAAAAGCGCGCCGTTGAATCCTGCCACTCAACACGCAATGCTTCCAGAATTCGACAAAAAATGAGGAACGGAGTGTCTCAACACTATATTTTCTCTGCCTACCCTGCTGTGGGACACAGCGTGAAGCAATTTTTTTATATAGTTATAAAACGAGTAAAATAGCAGTACAGTTTTATACAAATACATATTGTACACCAATAATAAGATTTCTTGATTTTCTTGATCCAAATACTAATTGATAATTTAAAATATATCTATTAATAAAAGCATATAAAATTTTTCCTATACTTATTAAGAATAAGTTCCCATGTTTGATTCTGGTCAGATTGGTCCAAGTTTATCTCTTTTGGTTCTTGTAGAGGTATCTCGTAGAGGTGCTACGACTAATATAACTCTAGTCGTATATATGGGATGGATGGATAGGCCATCAAATTAACATTTTTAAGTGCCTTAACAAGACGGGGAAAATACATCTTAATATAGTTATTACCACGATAGCACACAATGTGTGGTGGAACTCAACGTCGCGCGTATGTTAATTGTATTTATCACTTTTATTCTGTTGATATACATTTTAATTCTTAAATTTATATATATATATATATATATATATATATATTTATTTATTTATATTATTTGCTGTTTTTTTTATTTTTGTTGCAATCTGTTTATTTTTTTAAATACATAATTATATACTATTATTAAAATATTTTATAAACACGTTTTTATATATATTTTTATACTCTATATCTCTTTTGTCATTATTATGCAATAATTTTTTATAGTATTCCAATTTACTAATTTTCCGAATTTCACAGAGTAGTCACTGTTGAATGTCATAAACGCTACCTAGTCCTAGTGCCTGTGTGTAATAAAATATTTCAATAAGAAAATACATAGTACTTTTAATTTTCTTACTGTATATAAATAATAGTTTTAGGCAACTATTTGGTATTTTTTTTTAATAACTTTCTCTTTTTAATGTAAAAATATTTGAATTTAACAAGCATTGTATTTATTAAGTTACCTTCATGCACCTTAAGTTTTAAAATTAATTTAAAATAAAAATTAATACTTAATTCTTTATCAAAGCTTTATAAATTACTACTTTAGTAACAAGTGTTTTATATTAACAAAAGGATTTTGTTTAAATAACTTTATAGATACAGAGTGAGTAGTAGTGGCTTCTTCTATTGTATGCTCTCCTGGTGGCACGGTTCGAAAAGGGCCTCCAGTTTGTTAAGCGGGCCTCAAATCGATCGATATATGAAAAGTTTCGTGAACTTTATGCTCTCCTGTTATAAAGGGATCGTTGGCCTCAACAATGCAGCCAATTATTTTTTTTAATAACTAAAAGCGTTATTTGTCTCAAAAGAAATGGCTTGGATTGACAAAAAAGTTTTTGTGTTATTTTTTTTTTAGTCCATTAATAATGAGGAAATATCAGTTATTTACATTGAACCGTGCAAGTGTGTGAGTAATAAATACAATTCAAAATCATTTACATTCGATCAATATTTTAATTACGATAAAGTTTTATTGACTTTTTTGTTTTGTTAATATTTCTATTTGAAATATTAAAACAAATTGATAAATAATAAATCAATCAACACTTCGCAATGGCTTCGTAACTAGATACTATATATGTATATACGTCATTGTCAAAAGTACTATACGATAATTTTAGGCCAATACCGCTTACAAATGCTCACTGTAGAAAGAATGTTAGATAGAAATATACGTGTATGTGAAGTGTAAGTACTATTGCGAGTAATCGTGGCTCTTGCTAGCTTATGCTCTCCTGGTGGCTTCGTTTAAAAAGGGCTCACTCAAATACATTGTGGCCGGGCCTCAATCAAATAAAACACGTAAACCATTCCTTTGCTTTATGCTGCCCTAGTAGCAAGGTTCGCAAAGGGTTTCGTCACCGCACAAAATCTGTGTGTGACAGACAGGACAGACACACGAAGCATTTGCTTATTTTATTATGTTGTCCTGGTACGGAGAGTTCACAAAAAGCCTGCATAAAATTAATTAATTAAAAAAAAAACAATGAAATCCATTTTCTTTTTTTTTTTATTTAATGGCCTGATTTTGCGATGACAGGCGCAAAATAATCTGCCAGTGTCACGTATAGTAGAAAAGACACGAATGATATGAAGCAATAAATTTTGAGAGATATGAGTTATAGATATGGAAGTGGATGACCTGGATCAAACACTAAAACAAACAAACAAACACTATATTAGAAAATATATACAAATGAAAATAGTAAAAAAAAAACACACACACACATTGAGAACAACTATAACTTTTGCTTGGGCAATTAAATACAATGTGATCCGTAGAACCTTCCTCCAAAACCACACTCACAAATAGAATTATCTTTAATCCTTAATTTAGCTAGATGTAGAGGCGTACACGCGTGGCCTAGGCGAAGTCTACAAATAGTAGATGTTACAGATCTATTAGCGTGCCTATATCGAGAGAACCACGGCAAGGTTGGAACTTCCGGTTGGATAGAAGCATAATATCTAATATCTACCTTTTAATAAAACAGATTTTTTCCAAAAGAAATTCCATGAAGATTTTAAATCAGATTTTGACAAAGACAATAGGTCTTGGCAATAAATAAAATTATGAGTTACGGGTCCAGAGGACACTGCAGATTTGGCAAGGGAATCAACAATGTCATTATCTGAAATTCCAGAGTGGCTCGGGATCCATGCCAACGACAAGAGTACCCCTTGTAGGTGGCAACGATACAAAGCTTCCCTAATTTTAAGAACAAGGTGAAAGTTAGATTCACTGCGGAAAGGATTTTGCAACAAAGATTGTAAAGCACTTAAGCAATCTGAAAAAATAACAACTTTTATAAAATGTTGGTCGTTGCTTAATGAAGTTTTTTTTTATATACATTTTGTTTAAAAATTAAATAAAACTTATTGAAATTAATTTGCTCGTTTACCACACAAAACAAATAATCTGCAGAATTTCTCCTAAGTTTCAAGTTTCGTTAACGCCATCTAGTGCCAGAGCGTGAAGAGCGTCAGAGGTGAAGTTAAATATATTATCAACAATATAATGAATACTTCCAATTTATTTCTTTTTAATGATATTTATTATAGATAACTTAAGCAACTATTAACAAAATAAAACACCATTTTACAACTTGTATTCATGTATTTGCATTACTTAGTCATAAGGCCCCGTGGCGCAGTGGTAAGCGCGTCTGTACTATAAACAGAACGGTCCCAGGTTCGAATCCTGGCGGGGTCACTCAAGCTTACCTATTCATCCACTTTTGTTTTTTTTTGTATAATCCCACTCTAAGTCTACTAAATAATTTGTATTTATTGCTACGATCAATGTTTGTTAGTAGGCGTTATCAATAAATAAGCTTCGTTTATTTCATGCTCACCGAAATGCCGAATTCTGGAAGCATTGCGTGTTGAGTGGCAGAACTCAACGCCGCGCTTAGCCTCGACACCAGAGCGAAGAAAATGGAAATATAAATTTAACTAAATATTTCATCTCCGTGAGTGGAGATCGAACCCACAACCAGTCGGTTTTACAGTCACAGTCGGTTTTACAGTCAGTCTAAAGGAAAACATCTCGGAGAGAATCTCGTACTCGTAGGTTACAAATAGATCTCACGGTTCTTGTTTGGAAAATGAATGTAGAATTTTATATCTGCAGAACTAAGCATTTATCGGATCTCGTAGAGCCTCAGTATACAGTTTCTACGCCCGTAGCATTAGCTGTAGCGACGACTAATGCTACGGGCGCAGAAACTGTACGTCGTATTTATGAGAGGCATATGTATCTTTGGGCACGACGAACAAATAATTGATAAAATAATGGCAAAAAAGATTTATGATGGAAATGTGAGCAGTAAGAGAGGTAGGGGGTGGGGGGGGGGGGGGGGTCAATGTTCAACCTCGGTTGATCTTCGAAAACACAGTATCAAATATATGTATGAAAGGTTGATGACAGTGGACGAGGCAAAATGTGAAGCTAGAATGGAGTAGAATAGAATAGAATATAATGTACGAGTTCATAAATGTCTCCATGTACATGTAAGATTTATCTAGATGATCTGAATTAAAATATAGTAAAAATTGTAAATGTCAATTGTTATAAGAAATACATAAAAAAATATTTGAGAAAAAAACACTTAATTTCCGAGGCTGGAACAATGAGCCATCGGTGGCTAGGGCTTGAGAGACAGTAACCTAATAATACCCGCCGCCTCAAGTAAAATCGCCTTCTGCATCCGTTTGTTGATACAACAATGTAAACCATATTCTCTTAAGATGATGTCAGTCTTCTATATATATTATTAAAAGAAGACATTATAATGTATGAAGGATACACTATACGAAAAATAGCACGTCTCTTGGCATATGAAAGTAATTTGTAATATATAAATTATATATATATAATTTATATATTATCAAAAATTATTATCAAACATTTGCTCCTTTTTATTATACAACATTTTTCTTGTTATTTTTTATAAATAATTTCCCAACTAAAAGTTTTTTACAATGAATACTTCTTTCTTTTAAATTTTCTTAGCGCCACCTAGTGCTACAGGTAATGAATGCGTGAGTGGCGTGTCGTGCAGTTTCATATTTTGACAACTAAATTAAGAGCGTTTTTAATCTATATCTTTATACTTATACCATTATTCGTATAAGAAATATTTAAATAAAAATTATATTTTTGTTACAGTATGTATTTTTAGGCCAGTCGTGGCGCAGGGGCCCAAAGTGTGACTATAAATGCGACTAGTTGTGGGTTCCCCCACTCGAGGAAATTTGATATGATTAATAAGTAAAAATTTTAAAATAACCCTATTTATTATTATTCCCTTCCTATTAGAAGGGTATGTAAGGAATATTTCTAGGTCCACATGATTTAATGGAGGCATTTTAAGACCAGAGTATGTGAAATACGTAAAAGATGCTCCCTCGTACACGTTAACTCGCCACAGTGATCTTTTTTACTAATTTTCGATTTCTTTCTAATTCATAATAAAAAAAATGTAGCACTCTTTTAAGTTTTTTTTTTCGTTAACGCCACCTATAGCGCCAGAGCGTGTAGAACATGCGATATGAAGTAAAATATATTTATTATCAGCAATATAGTGAATACTTTCAATGTATTTTTTCTAATGATATTATATTGTTAGCGAACTCGTGTAAAAGAGGGTAGAATTGTGTCAATCGGGGGACAGTTGCTTGTAAGTGACGACATCTATTGGAAGGAAACTAGTGTGAAGTATTGTTAGTAGGTGATACATATCACTTATTGCAATGACATAGTATCCCGTTCCAAATAGGTTAGAATCATACAGACGATTTGTGTTTTTAACGTGTTTTTTTAAAAAAACGTTACCCACTTCCGATTTCTAACAATAGATAACTTAAGCAACTATTGAAAATAGAAAAATACAGAATTTTACAACTTGTATTCATGTATTATTTACTTAGTCATAAGGCCCCGTGGTAAGCGCGTCTGTACTTGAAACAGAACGACCTCAGGTTCGAATCATTCAAGTTTAACTACTCACTCACTTTTGTTTTTTTTGTATAATCACATTTCAAGTTTACTAAATAACTTATATTTATTGCAATGACTAACGTTCGTAAACAGGCGCTATGAACGAAAAGGTTCTTTTGCTTTATGCTACCCTGGTAGCAAGGTTCGCAAAGGGCCTCATCACCGTGGGCATGCATACTAACTAACAACTACTTCCGCGATCAACACTAACAAAGCTTTGCTTATTTTATGTTTCCCTAGTACCGAGGGTTCGCAAAAGGCTGAAGTTCTCTCCTTTCATTGTTGTCAAATGCTTGTTTGTCAAACAAAATGCAAAGTGTAATTAATATAAATAAATATATATATATATATATATATATATATATATATATATATATATATATGTGTGTGTGTGTGTGTGTGTTTGTTGTGAATTGGCATCTTTAAAAAGAATGTTACAGTCCTTCGATCAACTATAGAAACTATTATTTATTATAGAAGTATTATAATTATTATAGAAATTACAGTCGTAATTAAATAACGTCATCAAGCAACCAGTATTTTTTTTATATATTCTAAACTATGTAAAATGATTTATTACTTTTTTGTACATTTTAAATTTAAATGAATAATAATAACCATTTTTTTTATTGTTGAAATTAATAATCTACATCATCATAACATGTAACAAAATATTTCGAAATAAACAATATAAAGTTTTTTTAAACAGATCCAGAGAAATAAATGCGGTAACTATTACAATGCAGGTGTAGCAGGAAGACAGCTTTCTGGGAGCTATGCAGATAGAAATGCAGCATTTCTCCATTCTGTATAGTAAAAAATATCAGACGGTCGTGTCTGGCTAATGTTTATTTAATTAATGTGATCTAAATAATATTAAATAAACACAAGCAAAGTTATGATTTATACATATATTTTTGATGCCTTAGACTTAGGTATTATAACAATTGTAACTTTAAAAGTACGTTATTTAATGTTAACTGCTGATGTTGATGGAAAAACTATTTAAAACATGTTTTTCCATGAAAAGTTCAGTACAAGCGAAGAGGGTGTGTCAAGTTGTGGGGCGGAGCTACGAAGTGAAAGAGATCGTCAAAATATTATTCATCCATCTCTTTTATTGCGTCGCTTAAATAAAAATGCATACACTACTATCATTTATAACTGTGTGAGTGAGTTATTGGAAATATATCAATATCTTACTACTTATGTTCTCCTAGTGAATTACTTCACAATTTCGAATAGGTTATGAAATAAAAAAACAATCAAGAAAAAAGAAACAGACTGATGTTTTTGTTGTTTAATTTACCTTCTTCTTCTGTTCACGGAAAATTTACGTAGACATTTCAATAATTACTTTATATAGAAATTTACCGTTTATAGATGCCATGATCAAAGTAAAAAAGTAAATTTAGATTTTTCGTTGTCGGTCCTTTCACCAAACCAACCTACCTACAAACTATTACGATGCATACGTACTAGGACAGCATAGCACGGGGAAAGTATTTCGTGCATTATTATGAGTAATGCAAAACCTACTATGTAGCAGAGTATTATAAATATAACTATAATCTATATTATACTCTATTCAGTTTTGGCATGAGGCAAAATGTAAATAATAAAATACTGTTTCTTAAAACTTTAATGTCACTTTTTAATTTACTCATATTTTAAAATATAGAAAAACTGTAAAAAACCAACAAACAAAATAATCAGAAAATACTTGGCACTTAACTAAACAAGAAACTTAATAAAAAGTTAATAAAACTGAGTCTAAGATCTTACGAACAGATTGGCCGAAGGTAAAAATCACGTGTCTTACCGATGACAAAACATCATATAAAATCAAATCAAAATTCCGTCGAACTCTGAAGGGTAAATAAATATTTATTTTCCTCGAGTGGGGATCGAATTAACAACCAGTAGATTTTATATCACACTTTGTGCCCCTGCGCCACGACTGACCTCGAAAACAAAACATCTCATTTTAATGTAAAATGCCCGCAGTACCTGTGCTTTATTATAGTAGTTTATTTTATAGTATTAAAATGCGTCTCAAGCTTAAGAACAAATTGGCTTTTGGGTATTTTTACATGTCAACTATCTAAAAGCATTATTATATACTTACGATACTGTAAAATGGAGAAACATTTTTAGATTTGAAATTTCAAAGTCAAAGTCAAAGTCAAATAATTTTATTCGAAATAAGAAGTTACATGCTTTATTTTTTGAACGCCAAATAATTTACCACCAGTTCACTAAAATTAGTGCCTCAGACCTGAGAAGAACCGGCGCAAGAAACTCAGCGGGACAATTTTTTTTAAATATATTATCAATTATCACAATCACATTTTAGGTAGAAACCCATTGTCAAAAGACAATGGTATATTTTTCCAATGCTCCTCTGACTTTAAATATGTAAACAATCTTTATTATTGATTAATTATTAATAATAATAATCATTGTTATTATTATTTATATATAATAATTATTAATTATATTAAATTCTTTTCAATACAAATTTTCACATGTATGCGCAGTTTTTTTTTTAATTTTAAAATATAATTATAAAAATCATTTCATTTCTAAATATGATGAATTTAGATAAATTTAATTAAAATTTATTATTTATAATTAATAAAATTTTTTTATTAAATATATCGATCTATAGACACTGTTCAATAATATTATTTACATCTATAAATCCATACACTTTTTCTTTTTACTTAATATAGTATAATAAGTAAATTTTGTAAAATTTTACCAATACACGAAAAAACGGGGCTGACACTTTTATCAGAACACTTTTTTAATGAAAACCTTATAGTGTAAAAGGATATAATAAGCTCAACAAAAATAACAACTAAAACTTATATTATCTAACTATTGTAATATGTATGGCAAAAGGTCATTACAATATATTATACCAAAACTTATTAATCAACTTCCACTGTCTGTAAGAACCACAAAAATATAAAACACATATTAAAACGACATTACCAAGAAGTACTAAAAATTAAAAATAAAATGATAGCATATATTCTTTAAAAAAAAACTAAATTGTGTATTCACAAAATTGCTTGGTGTGAAAAATAATAAAATAAACAAATTATGTAAAAAAAACAATAAGTCAATAAATAAATAATAGATATGATTCAATCTGTTTATGCTAATACACTCGAATTCTTTTTTTTTTTCTTTGTGGAATAAATAGCACTTTAGAAAATGTATTTTACATAGGAAATATTTGATGGACCGATTGTCATCGTCACCTTCATCAAATAAAAAATAAATAATACGGTAGATATCGTATACTGCTTCCCGTATTTGCCAATTGAAGCTGCAAACAGGTTATGAGATCCTGGTAATATTGTATCGTAAGTTTCTGTTACTAAACTACCTTCTACCAGCTAAGCTACCTTTTATATTTTTTTTGTTTGTTTGTTTCTTTCTCTTTCTTTTTATAAGGCAATCATGGCACGTTTAAATTTCGACTTTAAAAGCCAGAAATAAATATATTGAAAGGAGAAGAAGAATACAAGAGTTTTGTTTGAGACTTATTTATTGATTCTTGTTTTTTATGAAGTGAATATATATTTTTTGAGACCAGTCGTAGCGCAGAAACCCAAGGGCAATAGGTGAATTATTTTATTGGGTTCGATTCCCGCTTGAGGAAATATTTATTATATTTATTTAAAATTCTAAAATTTTCATTCTCGCTTGGTGTCGAGACAAAGTGAGGCATCGAATTTCGCCACTGAACACGCAATGACTCCAGAATTCGTTTGTGTCGCTAGTGTATAACACTTTTTTAAACACAAGGAAAAATTCAAATCTTTTATTTATTCTTAAAACAGTATGTTTTGTCAATTACATTTTTTATTGATAATTTATATATACATTTTTTTGCACACAAACGTTAAAAATCCACTTCAGCAGTTTGTTTCATGGTTTCCATTGAATGTTGTTGAATCATTTTCTATCTAGGGAAAAGGAAAACATAGATAAAAAAAGATAAATAAATAAAATAAATGAAGAATCATAAAACTGGTTCTCGGACCATGTTGCTAGTTAACTAGGACATCATAAGAGTGTATGTAATAGAAAAGACAACTGAAATATAAAGGATAATATAAAAACAATATAATAGAGTGAAAGTATGATATGCGCATGCTATATATTTCAAATCTTCGATGTAAAATGTCCTTAGCGGTAAAAAAAAAATAATTTGAATAATTCAAAATTACGAGTTTATTTATTACTTACTATAAATTAAAAAAATCCATAATTTAGCTAGCTAGCTCCAGAAAAATATTTTAAATTATATCGAATTTCTTTAAATATTAATTAATATTCACGTAGGCAATATTTTAAAAAATAAGTAAGCAAGAATTGTCTCATAATCTTCTTTGTTGTTTCTTCTCAAGTTTCTTCTGGCATAGATTATTCAAGCAAATTAATTCTATTTATTACACATCAGGCTCAAAATTTTCTTGGAGTGTGATACATTATAGAATACTGACGGTTACGGAAATTAAATCGACTAAAGCTTCAAATATTATTTTATAAATAAATGTAATACATACATATATAATATATATATATATATTATATATATATATATATATATATATATATATATATATATATATATATATATATATATATATATATATATATATATATGTTTGTTATCTATTGCTTGCCATTGGAATTTGCAGTGCAACTTATGTAGGTAACTTTTACGCTGTACGTATACTAGGACAGCATAGTTTATGGGAAGTTTTTGTAGCATTTTTGTGATTATTATTTATTTGGCCAAATTTTATTTTAACTGCGAATAAGTTAACGAATATATATAATTTAGGATGTCTATAGTATTATCGAATGATAACTTTAATTTGTTTGTTTGTTGTTTTTTTTTTGAGAATGTTGTAAGTGTTTATATTACAATTATATTTATTTTAAGTAGACCAAACATATGTATTATAAAGAGGTAATAATGGTTTTTAATCATGTTTTTTTATATCTTTAAATATTTCTCAAATTTACCTTAATTTAAACTATCTCGGGTACATACAGTCCGCGAGTTCTAAGCTGACTACTTCTGTTGTACTCGTAGGTGACGATTTTCATAATCTGAACATCCACTAAGAAGGATTATTTATTTAACCCTAAATGGATGAAATATGAATTGAAAGTTTGTATGGACTTTTTTTTAAATCGGCGCCGATTTTTATAAAATTTTAAATTCAGACTCTTAAAAATATTTCATTGAACACGTGTTTCAGGGATTTTTTAGAATTCAACCCCTAACGGTTCAAATAAGGGGTTGAAAGTTTATATGGAAAAGTCTTTAAACAGTCACCGATTTTTATAAGAATTTAAATTCAAACCGTTAATTAAATCTATTTTATTGAACACGTGTTTTGTGATTTTTGTAGAATTCACTCCTAAGCATGCAAATAAGCAGGCGAAGCTGCGTGCGTCCACTAGTCACCAATAAAGTTTTATTTTTAAAATTCTTTTTATTTTTTTTCTTTTTTCCTTTCTTCCTACATACACCACGTAGGTATTTTTTGAGAAAAATTACTAGGAGACCATAAATATAGATGTAGTAAACGTACCGTTAATAGAGCCAACTGACATGAAAAAAAAAAAACATCCTGCGCATATTGAAAGTGAAAGCTTGCTTGCTGTGCGCATTCAATATATAAAAGTGGATGTATAATTTATATATTTCAACTACATTTAATTAAAATTTTGGAAATCAAGTTGATATGACATGTATGTATGTCTTGTAACTAACTATCACTGTAACTCACTGTCTTGTAAGGAAAAAATTTCAAGTAAATCTGAAATCTGTTAAAAATAGGGAAAAAATATAAAGAAAAAGAAATTTTCTTGCATTGATAGATAGATAAATCGTGAATGTTATGGTTATGTTATATACTTTTATTATTCGAGAAATTTTATGTTTTTCAAATTAAATATTTTTAAATAATAAAACATATATATATTATACATATATTATACATTTAAAAATCTAAAACACATACTCTTCCGACGTTGGGACAAGGGTCCACGCCAACAGTGTCTAGGGCTTCAGAGCACGAACGAAGACGAACCTCCTCACAATACAATACGCGCCTCTTCCTTCTCATTCTCAAGTAATACTTCTGGATCCGGTGTTCTGGTTCTTAATCCAACAGCGATAACCTCTTACGATCCAGGTCGAGGTTTTTCGCTATAAAAACGTCAACAAAACTCAAGTTTAAACTTTATTATTATTATTTTATTTTATTTTAAAATCTCTTCAAACACGAAGGTATTATTATTATTATTATTTTGTTTCTCTTTCAGTACTCAGGTTCAAAAGAACCCGGTCCTTTGGAAGGCTTGCGTGGGGACACAGGTCCAACACGTAGAGGCCCCTTAGAGAATATACAAATGTTTTACTGTGACGCATCAGCCGGGATCCATCTCTGGGTAACCACAGGTAATTGCCCAGAGATGGTCGCCGGTTAATGCGTAGAAACTATGGAAAATGTGGAAATCTAAACTAGGACTATGGAATGAAATTTGGATGGACTGGCTACTGGGCTATTGAGTGAGACTAACGGACGTCCGCCTTTACAATAGTCTCAAATTGAACGGTTGGCGGACGGTGACTCGCCTCCCACTAGATGGGCCCCCACAAAGCGGCGTAGTGCCTTGGGCGCAACATCGGCGTGGTCGGCTAAGGGTGTAGAGAGGTGTGCACCGGTTTCACCATCACGAGGAGCTCGTGAGCGGGTTTCCCCGCTATTACGCAGATTGAGCACTTCCACCCTTTCGAGCATATAGCTCTTGCGCTCCACTCTGCCGGCCAATAAAGGCAAGCCAGAGGCGGGGGATAGATTACAATTCCCCTCCGGAGGACTCAGGTCCGTGGGGTCGCCACTCCCCAACAGCTCGCCACAAGCTGCCTTGCACCCTATTCATACAACCTATACGCTCCATATAGGCAGGGCAGGTATAAGCTAAATAAATTACGGTAGATAGATATATATAGCTTGTACGGTATAGTATATGCAGTTGTACTAGGGAAGCATAACATTTGGATAGTATCTATGCATTCGTGATAATACAAAAAGTATCTGATGTGGCGTTGGTCACAACAAAAAATAAAAATGAGTACTTAGTTAAATATCCAAAACTAAATAAATTGAAAAATCGTCATTATTAGCATAATAATAACGTCAAATAATTTCTAAAAAGATTAATAAATTATTAGTTATTTAATGAAATTTATTAATTTTTACAAATTTCAATTTATTTATTTACAAGCACCCACCCGCTTGGGCCTTTGCCTGCTTGGACTACAGAATTATTTATATTTTTTATTGATTTATACTGATGTCACTTTTTTATTTATGAACCGATTTAAGGAAATAAAAATCAATAAATATTAAAGAAAGCCAACAAACAAAAAAATAAATCATTTTTGGGATCTATAACATTGACTTGACTTGACTTGAAATATTTCACATACAAGCAAGCAAACAATAACCATTTTTATATATATGTATGTATATTATTAAATATTAAGATAACCATTTCTTATTTGGAGCACTTACAATTTTTTCAAATCATTTTATTTATAGCAATTTAGGGCAGTCGTGGCGCAGGGGCACAAGTGTGACTCTAAAGTCGACTGATTGTGGGTTCGATCCCCACTCGAGGAGATGAAATATTTACTTAATTTGTTTCCATTTCTTCGCTCTGGTGTCGAGGCAAAGCGCGGCGATGAGTTCTGCCACTCAACACGCAATGCCAAAATTGGGAAAAAAGTGGGAAACGGAGTGTCTTAACACTAGGTTCCCTTTGCCTACCCTGCTGTGTGCGGGATACAGCGTGAAGCTGATCTGATTAAATTTATAGAAAAAAAATTGCGCGGATACGTATAACAAAAGTAGTTAATATAAGGGCGGAGTCAATCAATAAAATAGCTATAGACACATACTACGCCAGTGGCGTTGTACAGACTGCATCTCATTCATACATACCATCTATATATATATACATACAGTATAAGCTATACTTTGTTCACAAACTGTAGCTACAAATAGGTTATGCGTTCCTAGTATTGTTGCGACGTAAGTTTCTGTTATGAAAATACGCTTGCTTCCCTGAACTTAACTAACTAAACTGGGACTTTTGTTATTTTAACTAGTGAGTGCAGTTTTTTTTCTTATTTTATTTATATTTGTGCCATTATAAATAAATATTTACTTGTAACGTTGATGTTTTTTTAAAAAAATGTAATAGTATTATTAGCGTAGCTATGTTGCGTAGCAGCATTATTTAATGGTGAACAAACATATTGGACGAAAATAAATACTTATTTAGTCATATTACGAGCGACATTAAAAAAACAGCTTCACGCTGTATCCCGCGCACAGCAGGGTAGGCAGACGGAACCTTGTGTTAATTAAGTAAGACACTCCGTCCCACTTTCCGTCGAATTCTGGAGGCATTGCGTGTTGATTACCGTTACTCATCGCCGCGCTTTACCTCGACGTAAATAAATATTTCGTTTCCTCGAGTGGGGATCGAACCCACAACTAGTCGGTTTTACAATTACACTTTGTGTGCCTACGCCACGACTGGCCGGCGATTATTATTATTGCATAAAAAATTTAAAAATAATAAAAAAATATATTTGTAAGAATTTTTTTGTTTATAGGTTGATAAAAAAATGACTTACTCGATATCATTCGAAAAAAAGTAAATAAAAAAACCTTCCAACTCTTTTAATAGAAAAAAAAATGCGACCCTGCCAGGATTTGAACCTGGAATCTTCTGATCCGTAGTCAGACGCGTTATCCGTTGCGCCACAGGGCCAGATGAAATGTGTTGCACAATTGGGATTCTAGAGGGAAAATATTTGAGTTTCAAATAATATTTATGTATAAATGACATGATAATAACATCTATTTTCTTTGTCTTTTGAAATAATCAAAATCTTAATCAAATCTTGGTTACATTTTCATTCTTCGATCAACTATACACACAACTATACCCAGATTAGTGTGTGATCAAAGATATTGTTGTTAATATAATAATTATAAACCAAGAAATATCAACATGCCATTAATAGGTAGGTTCTTTCTTCTTCTACGCCAGTTCTCTCTTGAAGGCTCGTGGGGATGACAAGTGAGTGCGTTCTCGAAGAACAGAATTAGGATACCATAACATGTGAGGAGTAAACGAGTAAAGAGATCTCACCGATTTGATAGGGACAGAAATGCCAGGGAAAATTGAAAGTGAGAGGTCAATCAATAACCAATTAGGTACCTTAAATACATATAACGTTGTATAGGAATGCAACTTGTATTGAGCTCCTCCTATAAATTCCTTATAGTCAGACAAGGCTAGAAAATATGAAGCTTCTGTGGGTTTATGAGAACTTGGTACCAGAACCTTAATCTAGTACTATAGGATCAATACAATGTTCGACGACGTCACTAAGTTTTTACCGACTTGCTTGCTCTCGCTATTTTATTGATTTTGCTACTCACATAAGCAACTATCATAGCGATGACGACAGCTTTCACGAAAGCGTACAATGAAACAGACTATATTTAGTGTCCCGCTCACAGCAGGGTGGGTAGGCAGAGGGAGCCTAGTGTTAAGACACTCCATTCCTACCCACTTGTCGCCCAGTTCTGGGGGCATTGCGTGTTGAGTGGCGGAACTTAATGCCGCCCTTTATCTTGACACCAGAGCAAGGAAATTAACATATAAATGTAAATAAATATTTTTTTCCTCGAGTAGGGATCGAACCCATAACCAACAACAGTTGATTTTACAATCACACTTTGTACCCCTGCACCACGACTGGTACAATAAAAAAGACTATATTATTTAGCTTGTACACTTACTTTCGTTCTATTATCTACTATTCGACTTATTAGAAGGATAAGGAAAAGAAAGAATATTTTCTCAACGTCGTTTCATCAAACGGCAAAATATTTATTTATTTTAGTCACTAATAAGATTCCACCTATATTTTGTTTTAAATTCTATCTACTTACAGATTAGCATTAAGCTCAATGTCATGTGAGATGTTTAAATATTTGATATCTTCAGCTTTTATGGGTTAAACACATTTATTCTTCATACAATATTATATTATGTAAACAATTTTATTATCAAGAGGTTTGCTTTAAAAAAAAAACAAAATTAAAAAAAAAATCTACATATAAGCTATAATAAATAACGGTGCCAAATTTCATACTCCTCCTTCCGCGCAATTTCCGTAAAAATGGGTCCAAAGTTTTTGCTTCACATAATATATTTATAACATATAGATATATATTTCTTTTAGAATTTTTGAGATATTATAAATTGTTATTAGAATGAAATATTAATAATAAAATTAAATAAATTAGCTTCACGCTATATCCCGCACACAGCAGGGTGGCAGAGGGAACTTAGTGTTAAGGACACTCCGTTCCCCACTTTCTGCCGAATTTTGGAGGCCTTGCGTGTTGAGTGGCAGAACTCAACGCCGCGCTTTGCCTCGACACCAGAGCGAAGAAATGAAAATATAAATTTAAGTAAATATTTCATCTCCTCGAGTGGGGATCGAACCCACAACCAGTTGGTTTTACAGTCACACTTGGTACCACTGCGCCACGACTGGCCTCAATATTAATAATAATTATTAGATTATTAAATTATTATCTTACAACAAATCTAAGTAGCAACTTATTTCAAAATAATAAATAATAAATAAAAGCGATATAAGTTCCTGCAGGCGAATATATTCTTTATTATGACATCAATGCATACTCGATAACCAAAACCGAGAAGTAATTAAAGATACTCCTCCGTTTGTTTTTATACAGTTTTCCGTTTTTTTTTTCATAAAGTTTTTGCGGTCTTCTAACTTTACTTACTCGATCGAACGTAGAAACTATTACGATGCAGAAATACTGGGAGCACATAACCGATGTGGAGTGTCACGACCTATAATAAAATAATGATGAAAGTATGTTTGTAGGACATGCTAGAAAATCTTAAAAATATATGCAAAAAAATTGAGGCAAGTTAATAAACTGATTTCGTTGTGATATTTATCATGTTAGGTTTAAAAAAAGGTTGCTGAAAAAATTTTATAGCCATAAAAAAGTACAATTTAAACCTGAATGCTATTTTAAAATTTCATATTGCATTCCGCGATATATGTTATGTGTGCTTAAAGAGGGCGTGTCAGGCAGTAGAGGGCGGTGCCGTGAAGGAATCAAGCCACAGTTCCATCTCTTTCGTAGCACTATTGAAATACATAGATATATATATTCTTGTATGTATGTATGTATGTATGTATGTACAGTATACGTGTTGGTAAATTATATTGATGTTCTACTACTTCATGTTTCCCTAGTGAATTGTCACAAACTTTCTTTAGAATTCTTTCCTTCAATTTGAAAAGTTAAGAGTTATTTAAAAAACATTTTTAATTGAAACAATATAAATAATAAAAATTCTGCGCTAACTAACTACTTGAAAAATATCAGATGATGATGCGTTGAGTTCCGCCATTTAGAATTCGGCGGAAAGTGGAGAACGAAGTGTCTTTCTTAATTAAACACTAGGTTTCCCTCTGTCCTCCGAAAAAAAAATGTACGCTACCTCCAGAAAAATCTACGCTAACTACCCGATAAATATTTCATTTTTTTTCTATTACTAAAAAAAATACGACCGCCGACTAACTAACTTGTTGAATGAGCTCTTTAGCGGCCCCCGCGCGAGTTCGAACTATACGAAATAATTTAAGAATATTTGAGAGAAAAAAATATTAATTATTTTATCTATACTGCTATGCAATAAATATGTTTTAATTTAATTAAGTATTTTAAGAATTTATTTGACGTTGCTCAAAAAGATTGTATAAGAAAACGTGCTATTTCACACCAGTCTGGCTAGGCAGTAAGGAAGTACGGCAAACACGGCAAATACAGTTTTCCCTCGTAAATTCTAATCTCGCGAGAATTTCAAAATAAAAATATAGCCGATAGTTTGTTTCTACAATTTCTTCATTTTTATAATACTAGTCTCATAGCAATCAGTTCAATTGGTCTGGTGCTCGGCCAAAAATTTTTGAATTATTTGTGTTCTCATATCGTGTAAAAATAACTAATTATACGTATTTGGTAAAACACACGGTTATTTTGAAATCACCGACAGATCGTCTAATTTATATGTATAAACAAAATATTACAGAAAACAAAATATATTCATGGAAAATTAACCTCTTGCCGCAATGAGTTGGAGCATCTGGCCTGGGTGGACGGCGTGATCGTTCAGTCTAAGCTAAACTGTATTTATTATAATTGAGTTTATAAACATGATATCCATCCACTTATTTTGGAGAATCCTAAATCTTGAAATTTTGGTATTTTTTATTATAATCATATAAATAATAATTTTACAAACATTATCAAAGAACAAAATATTGAAAACTGAAGACAAATTCAATAAAATATTCGGTGCCATGCCTCGTTCTCGATTTCACTAACAAAATAATGGGAGATCTAGAGGGTACAGAGATCTGTCTGTGTTCGGGATAATTTCACTCGATATCTTTTTATACACTAGCTTTATTATATTTTCAAGTAAGAGGAGTACTTATTTACGGCCGGATTTTTGACTATTAATTAATTAGGTTTGATATTCTGTAAAAAAACAACCTAGTCAAATTTCATCAAACTATAGTTGCTATATAAATGCAGCAACTATTATAATGCAGGTGTACCAGGAACACATCACATTGTTGAAGCTATCGATGCATTTCTCCGTTCTATATATTAAAAAATATCAGGAGGTCGTGTCTGTTAAATTTTAACGTAACTTTAATAACTTGAAATAAGCACACTCAAAGTTAAAGTATTTTTTTTTTTTGATACCTGGACCTTAGTATTATAACGATCATACTTTAGAAGTAAATTATAAAACGGTAAACACCATTATTGAAGTAAAAAAATATTTTGAATTTCAACATAAATTCCACAGTATATTTTCAGTATAGATTGAGAGGGTGTGTCACGTTGTGGGGGCGGAGCTATGAGGGAAGAGGTCGCCAAAATATTATTCATCCATCTCTTTCATTGCGTTGCTTAAATGCATAAATAAACTACTTTCATTTGCAAATGTGTGTGTGAGGGTGATTGGAAATATATCAATATCCTACGATTTATGTTCTCCTAGTGAATTGTTTCACAATATCGAATAGGTTATAAAATCTACAGTCAATCAATCAATGTCACTCACATCAAACGTCAACTACGGAAAACTGACGTAGACGTTTCCGTAGCATGTGTCTACGAGTAGTGGAAAAAGTAGTACATTACACTACAGTCGTCATATTTAATTATGGATTGATTAGTTTTGAATGCTACATACAACTAACTAACTCGAAAGAAAAACTGTAAATAATTCCGAAATACGAGAAAATAACATTTAGTAGGCTCGTAAATTATATTTATTATTATTAATTAGTTCAACTTCTGAGGGTATTGTAATATCTATCTACTACAAAAGTTAGTTTTTTGTTATTTTTTTAACATTTTTGGTAGAAATCGAATTTTTTTTTAATTTTTTGATATTGATATTTTTTTTTAATTTATTTATTTAAATTAAAAAACTAAACACCTAATGAGTAAATATTAATGTGGTTATTTAGAAAATAAGTTATTTAACATAAATAAGTAACAAAGAGTAGTGCGGCGGGCATAATTATTATTTTTAATTAATTTTATATAATTTTACTACAATTAGAAAGAGAAATGTATAACGATGATATGAACTAAAGCTACAATATAAATATAATAATAATGTATTTGTATTGTAGCTTTAGTTATAGGTTCACAATACTTCTTATCAACACATTAACGTGAAAAAAACCACGCAAGTTAAAAAAAATATAGTAAAATATAATTAAAATGTATAAAAAATGGACATACAGCAAAACAGACACAAAGCAAAATTTAAATAAAATAAGGAAGGAATCTATCTATCTATCCATCTATAGCTATCGGTATATATATTTTATTATTACCCTATAAATTGTTGTATAGACTATTACGATGCACTAACACCAGGTATACATAAGGATAAAGAAGATGTGCATGCAATTCTATAAATTGCATAGATACGGGGTAAAAGGTGGTATGACTAAGTTACTGCCTCTATCTGTTCTCCTAGTGAATCGCTACAAATTCTAACCTGCAAAAAGTCTACAAACGCAAGAAGAAAACTTTTATAAGCCAATATTGGCCAATATTGGCAATATTGGCTTCCTTGCGTTGCGTTTTGTTTTTGAGTTACACGCTGTATCCCGCACATATCAAGGAAGGTAGAGGGAATCTTGAAACCTAGTTTTTAGACACTCCGTTGTCATTAAAACAACTTCCGTTCTCCAATTTCCGCGGAATTTTGGAGACAAGTTGAATAGCGGAACTCAACGCCTAACGCTGCTCGACTCAAGAGGCACAGGTGTGTGAATGAAAACGCGACTGGTTATAAGTTCCAACTCAAGGAAATGAAATATTTATTTAAATTTATATTTTCATTTCTTCGCTCTGGTGTCGAACGAAGCAAAGCGGGCGTATAGTTTCACCACACAAAACAGAATACCTTCAGAATTGATGTTGAAAATGGGGAATGGAGTGTCTTAACAATAAATAGGTTCCCCTCCCCCTGCGTCTATGCTCCCTCCCACCCTGTTGTGCGCGGGATACAGCATGTGAAGCTGAAGTCACTTTCTTCCTTTTAATGCTTCAAAGTTAACAACTAACTTTATGTAAAACAAATCTGTTTGAAAAATTCTCTCTTTTTACCTTCTGCACAATATATACCAATTTATAAATGCAACAATTTTTTAAATTTCTTTGAACTGCCACTCTAAAATTGCACTCTCAGTTTAAACGAAACAATCAATTCACATACAAAATTATTAAGCGATCGCGCGAAAACTATTACGATGCAAATCTACTAGGAACGCATAGTCGTAAAGGAGATATATTAAAGCACGGCAAATTACGTACGATAAAATAACGAAGCATCTGAACAGATTTATAGCAGTATTAAAACATGTCTTAAGACTATTAAAACACACATGTTGATTATTTTACGGTTACACGTGGAGGCCAGACATCACAAGCGTCTTTTATGATATTTCTATTAAAAAAAGAAAAAAGATACAGTTTATATTTGAAAATTTATAGAAAATGTCGTGAAATACATATACATAAATTTATTAAATTAATCAGCTTCACGGTGTATCCCGCTCACAGTAGGGTAGGCAAAGGGAACCTAGTATTAAGACGCTCCGTTCCCCACTTTCTGCCGAATTCTGGAGGCATTGCGTATTGAGTGGCAGAACTCAACGCCGCGCTTCGCCCCGACACCAGAGCAAAAAAATGGAATTATAAATTTAAGTAAATATTTCATCTCCTCGAGTGGGGATCGAACTCACAACAACCCGACTAGTTAGTCGGTTTTGCAGTCACACTTCGTGCCATTGCTCCACAACTGGCCTCATACATATACATAGTGCAAATAAATGGGGCGTGTCACTTAGTCGGGGTGGAGCTTCGAGAGCAATCCCTTTCTTTCTAACTTCACTACTGAAATGCACAATCTGGGATGTATCATGAAGTTGTTAGTAGAAAAAGTTCAATATGTTACTTCATACTTTATGGTCTCCTGGTCAGTTAGGTTACGATATAGAACAAAATCTAGATACAGAAAGAAGAAACAGAAATTATTTAATGAAAAAAGGTAAAAAACAGGTAAAGAAAATCATTAATAAAATTTATGCAATGTGTAAATAAATATATATATATATATATATATATATATATATATATATATATATATATATATATATATATATATATATATATGTATATATATGTGTATTAATAATGTATAATAAATATATGTGTAATAATTGAATTTGGAACATATTATTTAAAGTTAGTCTTATCACTTCTTCTCACTTTCTCACTTTCTTCTATCTTATCACTTTATCACTGTGGTCATTTTAATTTGGTTCATTTCTAATTTTATTATTCATGAGAAAATCAGTTGTGCTTAAATTTATTTGCATTCGGTATGTGCGCTACGAATAGACAAATAACTCAATATCTCACGCCAAGCAATTTTGATTATGATTTTTTTTATTGGAAAAGATATTACTTTTCAAGAGTAGTTAGTTTGATGAGAGTTTGGTTAGGTTCTTTTATTATGGGATCCGGTTGAAATCGGTTCTGTTTTAAAAAAATATTACACACATACAAAATGATTTTTAAATTTTAATGAAATATTTTATTCTATTTATTGTTTGTTATTTTTGTTTATTTTCTTTCAACTGCAGAAGCTGCAGTTACAATGCAAGAGTACTAGGAGGCCAAATTAATTGAGGAGTAAGTAACTATGCAACCTTGCATCAGTCTAGATACAAAATCATCATATGATATGATAGGCTCTTATGCTATATCTTTTATTTTTATTTTAATTATTAGATCGTTGTGGTATCTATCTCTAAAGATATTTACTGGTTATATGTAAAGAGTAATATAAGTATTATTATATAATATTTTTTTATATTGCTTTTAAAAATGCTCAAACCGCCATCTAACGATGACACCGAGCTACATATGACATTGCAGAATCGCATATTATTTAATTGTTCTTCAATCTAACAGATAGCAGTATTCAGAATAATACCTAAAGTAAATATATCAGATTGACTTAATATGCAAAATAGACTCAATAGTTGCTTTAAAAGTTTAGCATCTTGTATCTTTTGAATTATATATAAGGCAATCTTTAATTTTAAATTTAAGGTAATTTTTTCTTCTGGCAATTTGGTAGGTACCTAGTAATATTATAAATGTATAGTAATATTATAAAATATATTATAAAACTGTTAAATAATTTTTAGTGTGCAATCTTTCGAGCGGGAATTGAAACAACAACTGCGTTTTTTTTTGAATTGCCTGTTATTAATTATTTTTGAAATCATGGCAGAATTCTAGTTTGTATGTTTGTCAAGGCAGACGCATTTAATAATTTAATGACAGACGCATTTAATAAGTCTCTGAAAGACATGACTTATACAATTTTTTAATGTGCAATCTATTATATTTTTTAGTAAATTTCCACTCATTCAACATGTTACACACTAACGTTTAAACGTTCCTCGATAAATGAAACATCCATCATAAATAAATTTTAGTTATATTGTATGAATTGAGATTTATTTTTAATTAGATAATTAATCTTATATTACGTAATATAAGTAAATACTTGGAAACTGTCTGTTATGCCAAAGAGGCAAGTCGAGTTCAAATCCCGCTACGTTCAAATTTTTATACGTTTTCTTAATAAGTAATTTGTTTTTAACATGTAACAAATTTCTGTATTAAGCAAAAAATCATCAGATGTTTTCCCTTAATGATGGAAGTATTCATTAAAATAATATATATTACGCAAGTTTTCTTTTTATACCTGTACAGTACAATATAATAATTATCGAAAATCTGAATATAGTTTTGCGTACTTAAAACACTTTTATAATTTTCAATAGCCTTTCAATCCAAGAAGATAATGTAGTGGATACTATGATGCCTTGAAACTATTAAATCTGCCAGTTTTAAGATATCAAAATGGATTTCGTCTCAATTATGTACTAGGTACATTATGGCATATTCTTTATTTGCCATAATTTTCCATTTTATTTGACATTTAATATTTTTTTTAAAAGTCTTTTTTTTTTAAGTTTTAAATAGAACAGCCGTTGACGCGTGCAATAAGAAAAAAGGTTTTTTTTCTTATTGCACGCGTCAGCGGCTGTTCTATATTACAAACATTCATAATAAATTGTTCATAGTACTTGCTCCGTGCGCGACTACAGCGCCACACAGCGTACGCAAATTTGTTGGCTCTGATGCACTACAAAATGATTTTTTTTTAATTATTAACCAATTATTTAAATACCAAAACAGAATGTGATTTAAGAAATAAAAGTCATGAAATTTTAATTATTTGAATTATTTTTGTTTTATCAGATCTTTTTATCAGATAATCAGATTATACAGATCTTTTTTTAAATATGGGGGGGCTGTAAATTTACCAATACACAGCAGACATGTACAATGTTATAATAATGCATTAAAATTATTTTTCGGGATTTTTATTCAAAATTTGGTTTATAAGAATCATGCCATTTTTTTTATAAAATCTCCGAATTCATCTTTGTATTGTTATCCTTTTAATATCAATTGTTACCCTGGCAATATTATAAGCTTCTTGTTTTTCTTCTCTAGAAAATTCACTCTTATTTTAAGGTCATAACAATCTTCACCTATGTTCCACTTCGATCTATAACTTTTCTTATTTCTGGGAACATTTATCAGTTAAAACAATATCGTTGCTGATGGTTTTAATAATAATTGAAAATTGTTTAATGTCTCACCTGCTCTAAGTTGCTCATCTTAAGATCTATCTAAGTTGCTCATTATTACAGTAAAATATTTTTTTTTTCTGTTGAAGTTGCCACATTTGCCAAGTTGTCTGTGTATGTTTTTTGAAACGTAATATTATTATATGTAATACAGATTAAAATTTATTCTTAATTTTTTTATCATTTTTAATATAAATAGTTGAGTTGACTTTTTCTGTTTGTAGTTCATCATCACATACTTGGCTATAAATATATCTATTACATGTACATAAATGTATTTCTTGCATTGTAGAATTTCTTATTTTTATTGTTTTAATATAAAACGATAAGATGAATATTTTGCTGTGACATTAACCGGTGACAAAGCTTACATTTATCCTACTTGGCCACCACGTGCGCTGCGAGCGATTATGACATCCCCACCAAGTACTTCGCACCCTGCCAATGTTCATTGCAATATATGTAGTATGTTCTGTAATCTGCACTACTATTGAGTACATACATAATATGTTGGACTACTTGCACAGTTTATGCTGTCCTGGTAACATTGTATCGCAAATCCAATGTACATTGCAACATGCGTGCACTAGATATAGATAGAACGAGATCGACTGACACTCGAGACAATTTTTCCTTCCTCGTGACAAAGAAAAGTTTACTTACGATAAGTTACTTACTTAGTTAGATACGATATGTCTGGTTTTGTGTTCATAATACAGGACTGTATGTAGGTATATTACTTATTCTGATTTTTTTTAATTAATATTGAAATAACTAACAACAATTAGTAATTTAAAAAAAAATATCTATATAGAACTACGGCAACGCCTATCATATATATATATACATAAATGATTGGTTGATTATGTATAGTATCTTTAGTACAACTATTTTGTATTTTTAATATTAATTTATTATTTTTGTTATTTCTTTTTTAATTAAATTTTAATATTTTGTATCTTAATTAGCTAATAAATTAAAAATAAAAAAATCTAAAGAAGGAAGTAAAGCAAGGAACAAAATAAAAAAAAACCATCATCATCATCTCGCATTTGATTGACGACATGAGTGAGGTACATAACTCGAAAGTTATACTAGAAATTCATAACTGTGAAGAAGGTTCCAGTGATTTATTAACAGTTCAGAAGCAGAGTTTTTTAAAAGATTCACAATAAAAATGCGTGTAGTTCAAGAATCTTCATGGATATAGGATATTTAAATATTAAAATGATAGTAAAAAATACAATTACATTTAAAGAAATAAAAATATTTTACTTTCTTGAGAAATTAAAAAAAAAATATATACCACAATATATTTAAATTAAAGCCAGGACTTACGGTCAGGACTTACGAATTAGTGCATGAGTGAAGGGGCGGGGCAGGCAGAAAAAGGAATTTCTATATCTAGCTGGTTCTATCTTTGCAGAGGAATTTAAATGTGATAGAAATTGTATATACAATCTATATTTTCATGTTTTCCTAGTAAGTCATCGTAAGAAGTAGGTCGTCTTTCGAAATAAAAAGAAAGAAAGAAATAATAGTATGAAAAAAATAATAGTAATTTAAAAAACACACGCAACACATAAAATGAAATAAAAAAAATTGAAAAATAAAAAATATCAAATTATAAAGAGATTTTTTTTATAGCTGGGCGGATCCAGATTTAGTAGTATCAAAGAAACATTTTATGTTGAGTGGCGGAATTTAACGCTACACAAAGCGTGCATCTTTTCTGGGTGGAGAAATAAAAACAACATTTATTAATATGACAGATCCTGTCGCAGTGTTTTTCTTCTTTCCTTATTATTTTCTTTTCTCTTTATTTTCAAAGGATAAAAAACTCAATGGAAGTTTTCTATAAGATTATATTTTATATGTTTAAGCTCCATATTGAGGAGTTTCATTTTTTATTTTATATTATTTTCTTTTAAGTACTTTAAGTAACCGTCACATGCTTTTAAAACTTTTAAAGTGTTAAAACTTATTAAGTGGCGGAACTCAACGCCGTAGTATAGTTTTAGTGCTTGGATGCGAAGAAATGAAAATATTAATAAATCAATAAATAATAATTAATTCCCCCAAGTGGGAATTGAACCCACAACCATCAGGTTTGCAGGCACATCCTTGTGCCACTGCGCAACGACGTGGTTAATTACTAAATTAATAGTGTCATTACTTAAAAAATTGTTTACAGCAAAAAATTCCACACAACATTTTAATTTAAATTCTAGTAACTAGATGACGCTGTCCTGAAATGTATCCGTCCTGAATCAGGCTATGGTTTGGTTCAGTTGAAAACTATAAGAGCCGGCTGCATTTAATATTTATCGCTCTCGGCAGGTCGGGGCTTGTCCATTATTGGACACCCTGGCATCCTGAGAGCGAAAATAAAACTTGTATAACATCTAAATCTGTATGTATATGTATCATCTGTATGTATGGATAAAATTTATAAATAAAAAATAAAAATTATTTATATATATACATAGTAAGTAAAAACTAAGAACAATAGTCATTTCCTACAAAATTTTGTGACATGACAATAAAAAAAACTTTAAATGTCTGGCCACTGAAGAAATCCTGTCGAGAAGCAAAATATTAATTAAATCTTGGGAGATGAATATAACTTCTAGAACCATGTCGCGTATTTCAAAAGATGACTTGCAGCCATTTCTTAACTGATAATTTGAAAAAAAAATAGAGTGATAGATAACATAAAAACGAGTTCACAGAAAAAATTGTTTATTGATGACAATTTTTTTACATTTGTCTAATATTTTAATACAGTGCGTATTAATTAGCTAACGAGTGAACCTTATTTTTGTGGAAAAGGTAATCAAATCATCGCCACAATCTATCAAGATGCCATTCTTGAGAAGGTAGTTAATTGAACCCCTTAACAACACTATTTTCAATAACCAAGAATGGTCCTTTCAACAAGACTCGATGTCAGGTGGAAAAAAAAATTCTGTTCTTCGTCGTTCTTTATCGTGATTTACGTTCAAAAGAACAAACCATACCAGGACTACATGAATATGAAGGAGGAGGATGATTTAAAAGTTTACTGAGTGACTGAAACAGATAGTATAAAAATCAATAGGTCTGTCTAGACGTCACTGACGTCATATTTGTTTGCGGCCTTTCATACAGGTTCTCAAAATAAATTGTCTATCGATATATTTCTTTAATTGGCAAATTTGTATTAAAGTAATGGTATGTGTAATAAGGTAAAAATTGTTAATTGCAATTGTTTCCCCGAACACTTAAATGTATTTTTATTGAGTAATACATTGGCTCGTAATGTCTGCTTGTTAGACACTCAGTAAATTTTTTTTAGAGATTCCAAAGAATCAGTATTGAGAAAGTAAAATTTGTAACATTAATCTAATCTAGATTATCTTGACGCTGTATCCCTAGCGGGGTAGTCAGAGAGAACGGAGCGCCAAACGCTACTAATTTATTATTAAGTCATCAAAAGGTCAAATCATTCCAAGATACTTGCAGTCCGACTTTATTAATTGAAATCTACCTCTTCCAAGGCAAAGAAAAAAAAACCAATAGGGCATTCTATCTTCCTCTCCACTACAACAGTCCACTGTCGTAAGCTATAACAATAACTTTAGTGTGGCTGTGTCACGGACACTCCCGTTTGTTGTACGTGAATACGTTTATGTAATTGTATTTTTAAATATTATATTTTTATTTATGTATTAATAGAAGCAAGGAAAAAATATTTACTTATTTAATTATAGGTATGTGATACGAAAAGTATAACACAAATGGCATACAAGATACATCGAGATTTCTTGCCAATGTTAAATCACTATAATTATATAATGTTGGAGACGTCTTAATTTATATAAAAAACAAATTGCTCACTGAGCATGAAGTCAAGCAATGAGCGGTTTTGTGAGACATGAACATTATACTAACCATCGTAACTGGTGTAGTTAGATAAGAAGTTTTGTGCATTAATGGCGATAGTAAGTATAATACAATGCTCATCAGGAACTATGGAGGAAACAGAGGAAATAAAATGTTTATTTAAATTTATATTTCCATTTTTTCAGCTCTGGTGTCAAGGTAAAACGCGGCGTTGAGTTCCGCCACTCAACATGCATTGCCTCCAGAATACGGCGGAAAGTGTGTAACGGAGTGTCTGTGCGTTAGGTTCAATCTGTCGGTCATACGCTTATGAAATATTTTTTATATGTTAAAAAAATATTAATAATATGTGTGCGTATAATATTATGTGTGCGCTACGAAAAAAAATGTCATATAGATGAGTGGAACTCCACTGCGTTGAGTAACAAATATCAATACAATTCCTACAATCCTTCACTTAAAATGGAATACAAACTAGCAGCATCTCTTAGTATTTCATGATAGCTTAGTTTTGTATTCTAAAACTACCCAAAATCCTAACCTTACCTACCCTAAGTAATTATTATTACTAAGAATTATTTATTGTCTGGCAAGGAAGAATGCTATTTTTAAATGTTCTTACGATTTTCAGTGTTATTAAATAACACTTGGAAAAGAAAAATATTTATTTAGAAAACTTTAATTTAGGGTTAGAGGCCAGTGTGGCGCAGCGGCACAAAGTGTGACTGTAAACCGACTGGTTGTGGGTTCGATCCCCACTCGAGGAGATGAAATATTTACTTAAATTTATATTTCCATTTCTTCGCTCTGGTGTCGAGGCTAAGCGCGGCGTTGAGTTCTGCCACTCAACACGCAATGCCTCCAGAATTCGGCAGAAAGTGGGGAACGTAGTGTCTAAAAACACTAGGTTCCCTCTGCCTACCCTGCTGTGTGCGGGATACAGCGTGAAGCTGATTTATTTATTTTGATTTTTTAATTTAGGGTAACAGAACGCTTGGTCGGTTTCCAGGTGGCGCGGTTTCAGGTACCGGTACATTCAAATTTTTATACGTTTTTTAAATAAATATATTTACATTTCTTTGCTCTGGTTCCGAGGTAAAGCGCGGCGTAGAGCTCCGCCACTCAACACACATGTCTACAGAATTTGGCGTAAAGTGAGGAACGGAGTGTGTAAACACTAGGTTCCCTAACCTAGGTAACCTAACCTGGTACCCTGCTGTGTGCGGAATGCATGGAGCTGATTTTATTTAGATTTTTATGCTATGATACATAAGGTTTATAATTCAGTAAATCAGGATGTATATACGTTTTCGAGAAAACAACCAATTCCCAAATATCTGCTGAACAACTGAAAATCGCAGAGCATACATACATGGGGGTGAAATAGATAGGGTTATAGGTCACACATACCTATAGATCACCGTAGATTTGTCGTTCGAGGTTATCTGTTATCGGTTGTATTATGCGCAAAGTTAACTTTCACTTTTATTGTGCGCAGTATGTTGTCATATCTATCCCTGTCGTATCAGCTAGCCCTCTCTGTTACTACGGCGTAGCATGAGAACAGACACCACCTGGATATTCATGTTCTCCTAGTCGCTTGCCTTACTGAAACATGTAGGAGTTAGGGTGATAGGTTTGTAAAAAAAATAAGGAAACATCTATTATGAGTAGTTTAATTAATCAGTTAGTTAATTAATTCTTTTAAATCTGCTTCACTTAACTTGACCCTAGTGTTGAGACACTCCGTTGCCCATTTTTCGCCGAATTTTGGAGACATTGTGTGTTGACTGTCAGTGGAACTCAACGTTGTATTTTGCCTCGACACAAGAACAAAGAAATGAAAATATGAATTTAAATAATAAATATTTAATTTCCTCGAAAGGGCATCGAACCCGCAACCAATCACGTTTACAGCCACATACTTGGGCCGCTGCAACACTATTGTTCTTAAAAAGATTCCTTAAGCCCTTATCAGCTTAAAATAAGTAAATAGTTTGTAACATCTTGTGAATTTATTTAATATTATTTATTTTTTTTATTTGATGACCCGATTTTGCGATGTTAGGCGCAAAATAATCTGCCAGTGTCACGTATAGTAGAAAAAACACGAATGATATAATATAATATTATCTTAAATTCTCGTAGAAGACAGACAGTTACGATGTAGCTACGCCCGTTTTTCTATTATCTGTAGTTTTAAAATATCAATCACCGCTTGGTTCCTTATGCTATCTTAATATTTATTGAGTATAACTTATTGAGTTCAAAAGGTAAGACAAATAATCTTTATTTTTTTATTTAGTCCTCTTACGCGCTAAATTTTGTTTAAAATACGGTAAGTTGAAAATAAGTAATGATGAGTTCCTCTAACAACAATCGAAGATTGACGTTAACTGGAGTTAGGAGATACATTATTAATATTGGGCATAAGCCTTCTCTGACTAAATATCGGAAACATTTTTATTTATTATTTTTATGGATTTGATGTTTTTATAATATATTTATTACAGTGAAGGCCATTTTTGTAACAGTATCTTGTGATCCAAACATCAAGTACTTTAATATTAAAATTAATTGGATCATAAGATACATTAATGTCTAAAACTTTAGACATTAATGTCTAAAATATTATTAACATAATATGGTCTTAATCTAAAACTTGTCATTTGCTTATCATATACTAAAATATTTTTCAAAATTCATAAGGTAAAAACAAAAACGAACACTTCTTTTTCTACTCGAAAAACTTTTTTAACATCGACAATTATTCGAAGGTTCCTTCGTTTATCCTTGAATCATTCACGTTCAAGGAAAACATATTACCAGGACAACAACAATATGTAGAAGTGAAATGTTTTTAAAGGTTACTGAGTGACTGAAACAGATAATAAATATCAATGAACCCCGAATGTGTAGTAGTAGGTCTGGAAATCAATAAGGCCCGTCTAGACTTCACCGACGTCATACTTGTTTTTGGCCTTAGGATTCCTTAAAAAAATAAACCTGCAAGATAAGTTAAATTTAATCAACGAACTTAACCAGTTATCATTTAAAATTTCCGCATATGTTTTTATGAATTCACTTTTTTTTTAAAGTATCGATTTAATTATTATTTTACTAAAATTATGTTAGTAACATAAACAATTAACTCTGTAAGTAATATATGTATATGTATAATTTAGCTTCACGTTGTATTCCGCACATAGGCATGAGGAAACTTGTGGGCGCGTAGGAGGGTTTTTGAAAAAAGGAATTTAAATAAAAGGCAAACTTAGTGACCGATCAGCGTGCAGTCTAACGATATATTAAATTTTAAAATATGAATTAAAACGACCGTCACATATGACACATACTCGTATTAATAAACGCCTGTTATAAAAAAATAGCAATGCAAGGCTAAGAGGCTTCTGATGCTTAACTAACTTAATACTAAACATTAACATTAAAAACTAATACTAAAGTGGCTTCAACATGCCCCCGGCCGTTGAAAGCTCGCCTTTCAACAGGAATCCTCCAATAGGTGACAAATTCTTGAGCAAGCTCTTCGTATGACTCCATTGGCAGTCCTAATATCTGCAACTCTGCAGATATTATCGGTCCCAGGATGAAGTGCAACAACTCGACCTAGTCTCCACTTTAACGATGGAAGATATCGTCTTTCACAACGACCAGCGAATTGACCTTTAATGAGTCTTTGGACGTGAACCATTTAGTTCGCTGTTGCAGCTCAGAAACATATTCTTTATTCCATCTGGTCCAAAAATGTTGTCGAAGTTGCTCAATCCTTTGGAAGCGATTCAGGCGGTTGCTGGAAATTTGTCTAGTATCCTCAACTGGAAACGCAGTAAGTGGACGTCCGATTAAAAAATGTCCAGGAGTCAACGGCAGCAAGTCATCTGGATCTGTAGATAAGGGCGTGAGTGGCCGCGAATTTAAAATAGCTTCAATTTGAATTAAAACAGAGTTAAGCTCTTCGTACGTCAAATTACAATTTCCCAACACTCTGTTTAAATGAAATTTAGTCGACTTAACACCAGCCTCCCAAAGACCACCGAAATGTGGAGCATAAGCAGGAATAAAATGAAACTTAGTTCCTAACTGGGCAGTATCAGCCAAGGAGTTACAGTTAAGGTTTAAAAACTTCGAAATTTCATTGTAGGCTCCTACGAATGACGTACCATTGTCAGAGTAAATGTTTACCGGTTTTCCTCGACGAGACATGAATCTCTGCAAAGCTTGTAGAAAATTACTGCTAGTCAAATCACCTACTAATTCTAAATGAATGGCTTTTGTAGTAAAACATAAAAATCACTATATATACCTTTACTAGCCTACATCCACGGCCTTGACGACTGGCTGATAGAATACGTCCCGCGTAATCGACCCCAACGTTTTGGAAAGGAAAATCAGCTGGTGACAGTCTGGTCATTGGTAAATTACCCATTTGAGGAGCAATCACTTTGCCTTTTAAACGTTGACAACGAACGCACTGACGAAAGCAAGCCCTGGCCAAATTACGACCGCCTAGTGGCCAATAAGTCTGTCTAATGTTACTTAATAAAAGCTGAGGACCTGCATGTAACAACTTAACATGCTCATATCTGAATAAAAGTTTACTAAAATGACTAGTGGACTGTATTAAAATAGGATATTTTTTCTCAAATGAATAGTTAGAATTATGTAATCGTCCCCCTACACGAATTATTTTGTTATTATCAAGAAATACATTATATTTTAATAATTTATTTTTATATGGTAGTTTTTGTTCATTTATTAATAAATTGTATTCAGGAAATGACTCTTTTTGTGACTGTATAATAATAATATTCAAGGAATTTTGTAATTCTTCAGTGGTAAAATAAGACGTAAACAGAGTACGCGTTTTGCACAATTTAATAAAGCGTAAAACATAACAAACACTACGTTGTAATCGCATAAAATTTGAAAACCGTTCAAAATTTATTATATTAAAATTTGAATTATGATGAACGTCATTCGCCACATAGCAAATATTTGACTTAATTTCCGGTAAGTTAACTAAATCAGTAGTCGTGTGCGGTAAGTCAACGGGATCTTGACGTAAAAAGGATGGACCATACCACCATAGATTGCATGATTTTATTGCAGAGGGTTCTATTCCTCGAGATAACAGGTCAGCGGGATTACAGTGTGTAGGGATATGCCTCCAATTGGCAGAACTTGATTCATCTAATATTTCAGAAACACGATTCCGTACAAAAGTATTTAATTTAATAGGTAGCATTTTTAACCAGCCTAATACAATCATGGAATCAGTCCAAAACGTTACACCAAACGCCGAACGCCTTAAAGAACCAATTAATTTTTTATATAAACGTGCACCAAGTAAGGCAGCACACAACTCAAGTCGCGGGATAGTCACTGGTTTAATGGGTGCGACGCGACTTTTCGATATTAATAAACGCACGTCAACGTCACCGTTATCATTAAAACTACGAACATAGATGCAAGCACCGTAAGCTTGCTCTGACGCGTCGGAAAAGATATGCAATTCGAATTGCTTGTAAGATTCAAAAACCACACGTCGAGGAATGCGCAAATCCTTGAGAACATGCAATGATTTAATAATATCAAACCATGATATTTTAATTTCTGTGGGTAAGTTATCATTCCACTTTAAGCCCTCAAGCCAAAGTTTCTGAAGCAGAATTTTCATTCGTACAACGCATGGGGCTAGTGACCCAAGAGGATCAAAAATACGCGCTATCACACCTAAAATGCCACGCTTGGTAGCTTCTAAATTTTCAGGTATATTGAGAGGAATACACAAATCGTCTGAAGACGTCTGCCAACTTAATCTCAAAGTTTTAGTAACGGCATTGCCTTCTTGGTGGAATTCTAAACATGAATCCCCTACGGATCCTTGAATTAAATTAGAATCATTAGACTTCCACTTACGCAAAGGCATACAGGCAGAAGCTAGTGCATCAGTAATTTGGTTTCGCATTATATAAGCCTCCTCAAATACGTCGGCACCGGTTAAGAGGTCGTCAACATAGAAATCATGTATAATAATTTCTGCGATTTTCTTGTCACGACACTCTAAACCTATCTGCTTGAGACACCTGGTCGCGAGATATGGAGCGCTAGCGGTACCATATGTAACTGTATTTAACTGATAAATCTTAAATGGATTGGAAACCGCGTCACGCCATATAATTTGTTGCAAATGCCGTTCAGACGGATGTACAGACACTTGTCAATACATTTTCTCCACGTCTGCAGAAAGAACATATTTGTGCATTCTAAACCTGAGTAAGATTGACGTTAAATTGTCTTGAACAGTAGGTCCTACAATTTGAATATTATTTAAAGAAACACCTGAAGTGGTTGGAGCACTGGCATTAAAAACTACTCGTAACTTCGTCGTAGTACTACTTTCACGCAAAACCCCATGGTGAGGAATAAAATATGAAACATGATTTGGATTAATATTACACTCTGACATGTGACCTAAAGAAATGTACTCAGACATGAAATCTTTATACATTTTGCCGAGTGTCGGTTTTTTTAAATTTCTACGTTCTAAAGAAAGTAAGCATCGTTTTGCACGATGGAATGAATCACCAAGACAGCCTGAAGATTCCCTGAGCGGTATTTTGACATTAAAGCGGCCATCTGGCAAACGTGTTGTATTTTTAATAAAATGTTCTTCACACATTTTCTCTTCAATTGAATACGTTGATGACTCACGACAAACTTCTTCAAGTTGCCAAAAACGCGTAAGTTGGTTTTGAATGTCATCTAACTCATGAGAACTAGAAGAAAATTTATTTTGAAAATTAGTAAAATTGCATTGTATTGGTGGGAAATGAGATGACAATATATTATAGCCGCCGTTAACTGGGCCACAAACTAGCCAACCAAGTCTAGTTTGATATAAGGTTGGTTTCCTATCACCTAATGCAATTTTATCGGAACCTAATAAGGTCCAAAATACGTCAGCTCCAATAATAATATCAATGGAAGCCGGCGTATGAAAGCACGGATCTGCTAATTGTATATTCGAAGGAATATCTATATGTAACTGTCTAGCGGGAATGCTATCTGTGATAGTAGGCAAAATAAAACAAACTATATTATCTTCATAAGATTCATGTAAATATTCTATATGAACTCGGCACATTTTGTTTTTGTTTTGGGATAATGAATTATTAATTTCTTGAATTGTCTTATTGATTTTTAAAAATGGTAAATTTAATTTATTAAATAGTTTTTCAGTCATTAAACAAGATGAGCTACCGGAGTCTAAAAGAGCACGCACTATATGTTCTTTATTATTTATATCATAACATTTAATTAACGCAGTTGACAGCAAGACGTCGCTCGGAGTGCTTGTATGCGCGTGCGCCGCAATATTAGCCGATAGTGTAACGTACGTAAGCTGTGACGTGGTTATTAATTAATAAGCGTTTGTTATCAAATCGTTCACAAAGAAGTTCCCACGCGGTAGTGTAGTTTCGAGCGGAAAATTCGATCGATTCAATTACAATAGCAGCTGACCCTTCCAGTGAAGAACGCAAATAATGAAATTTGTTAATTTCATCCATATCATCATTACCGTGAATAAGACTAGTAAATGTATCGCGAAACTCAAGCCAGGTTACATAAGAGCCTGAGAATTTTGGCAAAGAAATAGTAGGTAACTTGACTAACTGCTGATGCTTTGAACCATGGCTGTGGCTAGATTTCGCATCGTCTTCTTGCAATTTAGAATAATTATTTAATATAGTTTTGGCTTGAGCAAGTAAGCTATAATATTGAGATTCTACACTATTTCTTTCACTAGATTCTATATCAAGATTATCACATAAACATTCTAATTGTAATTGAGTTTCGTTAAATTCATCATAAACATTTTCTAACCTATCAACACGTAACTGTAACTCCATCGCCTGGCAAGGGGTTAACTCGGAACCTTGTAAAAGATTTAAAAATGTTCCAAAAGCAGTGAGTCTCCCTTTGTGACTGCCACGTTTCTTTTTAAGTTCTTTAATGTCGGCATTTTGAAAGGATGGTGCGGTCAACCTGGAATTACAACGGATATAACGCTAAATATTGTAATAGTTATTATAATGTTTTTCGACAATTACTGAAATTACTAAACAGATATAATTGATATTGTAATTAATCAATTTGTTTAACTATGATATTAATTTTGCTGTTATATAAAAGACTGGTAGGTAGGTATATTAAAATATATTATTTTTCACTTTTACTATAGTTAACTCACAAAACAACGATTTACAAAGCTGACAATTAAAAAAGGGTTTTAAATTAAATATTGTAATAAATATGAATAGTTAACTAATGTAATATTAATATTACTGTACTGTCACAATGAAGCACGGATTAACTATATTTTACAATATTATTGTACCTTTTGCAATGTAAATGTTTAAATAAAACTGTAGTAATTATAAATAAAATTAAATAAATTATAAATACAAAATTAACATATGTTACTAACCTTATACAGTCTTTAAATTAGTCACTAAGTTTCTACCTAAAATATTACCTGAATATTACGAGTGTTGGGTCAAATAAATTTAATTTAAAGTTTAAAACTATTTGTTTTATTTTATTTAATTATTAATGTACTCGTACAAGCCACTTTTCTCTTTTCTTCATAGAAACTGCAGGTATATTCACATCCACTGGACACGTTGCTTATTTGAAATTAATTCCAGATAATATCCCGATTATATTTCCTTTATATGCTTGATTATTCCCATAATAATTTTATATCCGGTACATAAGGACCATGTGGGCGCGTAGGAGGGTTTTTGAAAAAAGGAATTTAAATAAAAGGCAAACTTAGTGACCGATCAGCGTGCAGTCTAATGATATATTAAATTTTAAAATATGAATTAAAACGACCGTCACATATGACACATACTCGTATTAATAAACGCCTGTTATAAAAAAATAGCAATGCAAGGCTAAGAGGCTTCTGATGCTTAACTAACTTAATACTAAACATTAACATTAAAAACTAATACTAAAGTGGCTTCAACAAAACTAGTAAAACATAGTGTTAAGACACCCCGTTTCCATTAAATCACTTACGTTCCGCACTTTCCTTCGAATTATGGACGCATTGCGTGTCGAGTGGCGCAACCCAACGCCGGGTATTTAATAACTGCATGACCAATATAATATGCATGAAAAATATTGAGTAGTTAACATGTAGAATAATATAATTTTGTACAAATTAGTAATCTCAAACAGATAGAGAAATACAGATACTTGGAAAATTTTCACTACTATTACATACACATATTCCCTGTCGTATATCGTCGTAAATAGTCTTATCGTAGCTAGCCCTCTGTTACTACGGCGCAGTATTTGATAACACACCGCCTGGATATTTCTAATGTCCTAGTCGCATGCCTTACTTAACTTGTAGGAGTTAGTGTGGAGATGCGATGAAAAATTAGATGAGAGAGAGTATTTTTTAGTTAGTTACTTAATATAATTTCTTAGTTGTATCATTAATTTATTATAAGTACTTTGAATTCAATGTTTTTTTTTTTAAATTATATATTGTTTTTCTTATCAGCTCTAAAGTAATAAATACCATTTGTAAAATTTGTGATTCACAAGTAAATAAAATAAACAATTTATATATGAACTATCATCGGCTTTTAATTTTAGATGATCTTTTTTTCGTAGCTCTCGTAGAAGGCAGCTACGAAATTTCAGTTATCTGTTATTAGATTACTATTTTGTACATAAAATCTAATAGTTCAATTTATGTTCAAATTAGTAATCGAGGGCAGTCGTGGCGCAGAGCAGGCACAAAATGTCGCTGTAAGTAAAATCGACTTGTCGTGGATTCGATCCCCACTCGAGGAAATTAAATATTTATTTAAATTTATATTTTCATTTATTCACTCTGACGTTGAGTGGTCGAACTCAACACCGCGCTTGGCAAAGCTCAACATGCTATGCCTACAGAATTTGGTGCAAAGTGTGGAATAGTGTATTAGTATATCAGCTTTTGTTTCTTTCCTTTTCAAATAAATTTCCGACATGTGAATGTTAACTCTGTCATTACACTCAGTGAAGCTATTTATGTTGCGATATATAAAAAAAAATCACTGATTTTGCGACTTCATGATGATAATACAGCTACTGATGACATAAATACAAATTTAACTGTTCAAGAATGGATCACATCAAAGCCAGGTACATTTATTTACTAGCATGGAATATTCCATCTAAGTTTCGCTGACTGCCAAATATTCTAAGTGCGCGACCAAGCTTTGTGCATTAATGGCGGTAATAAGTATAATACAATACAATGTTTGTCAGGTACATCCATATTAAACTTGAAACAGTAGTGGTGGCGCAGGGCCACGAGGTGACTGAAACTGTGACTGATTATGGGTTCAACCCACCCACTCAAGGAAACGAATTATTTATTTAAATTTATATTTCTTTTTTTTGCCTCTCACGTCAAGAGAAACCGCGGAAAAAGTATTTTTTATGTTTAATGTTTTTATATGTTTAATAGATTATTACCATAATATACATACATGGTCTTAATATAAAACTTCTCATTCGCTTATTATTTCTAAAATATATTTTTTTAAGACATTTAAGTTTTGTTTAACATAAACGATATACAAAATTCATTAGAAACTATTAAAACAAAAAATATTAAAACAAAAAATAACACTTCTTTTCTACTCGAAAAAAAATCAGCTTCGACAATTACTTTGAAGGTTCCTTCGTTTATCCTTGACACATTCACGTTCAAGGAAAGAAAATTACCAGGACTACAACAGTTTGTAGAAGTGAAATGATTTTAAAGGTTACTGAGTGACTGAAACAGATAGAAATCAACGAGCTCCAAATAAGTAAATCAATATGGTCCGTCTAGACTTCACCGACGTCATATTTCTTTTTGACCTTCGGATTCTTAAAACAATAATCCTCCGTTGGTTAGTTAGGTTAATAAAATGTAATGAACAAAATTGTTATTATCATTAGGACTTTTCGGACATAATATTTTTGAATTCCTTTTTTTACGTATCGATTAAGTGTTTTATTTTACTGAAATTATGATATATCACAATAAACTCGTTAAGTACTAAAGTATATGTATATTTAGCTTCACGCTGTAGAATAGGCACCCTATTAAGACACTTACGTTTCCCATTTTCCTCCGAATTCTGGACGCATTGCAAGTTGAGTGGTGCAACTCAACGCCTTGCTTATTATTACTGCCTTACCAGAACGAGGAAATAAAAATGTTAAATATTTAATTTCCTCGAGTGGGAAATTAAGCCCGAAGCCACTGCGCCAGGATAGCCTCAATTCGTACACGTAGAATTATTTAAAAAAAAACGCCATATAACCCATTCTTGGCGCCTTTCTATATTAAAGGGTCTCCGGTCTAAATATATGGATCTCCATATAGTACGTACATCTGTTGTAGCGATGCGCAAAGTTAACTTTCACTTTTATTTTGCGCAGTATGTTGTCATATCTATCCCTGTCGTATCAGCTAGCCCTCTCTGTTACAATGGCGTAGCATGAGAACAAACACCACCTGGACCTTCATATTCTCCTAGTCGCTTGCCTTACTGAAACATGTAGGAGTTAGGGTGGATTTATTTATGTAGAAGAAAGGGCGAAGTTTCTTTCTTATAATCAGTTAAATATTCATTTCTTTGTTTCGATTAAGTCACACAACAATATGATTGAATTTGACGTTTTTAAATTGTATATTTGTTTCCCTTTGCAACTTAAAATTAATAAATATCAATTATAAAATCTTGTGAATTCATTTATAAAAAAAAAATATAAAGACTTTTAATTCTTTTTCTTTTTCTTCGATTATTTTAACGACGGCTTTTAATTCTTTTTCTTCGATTATTTTAATCTTTTTTTTCGTGACCTCATAAAATGTCGTTGAAGACAGCTAAGAAATTTCTACGTACTTTCTTCTGTTATCTGTTATTAGATTACCAATTTGTACATTAAATGTAATATTATATTTATTTATAAATTAGTAATCCAGGCTAGTTGTGGCACAGGGGCACAAAATGTCACTGTAAAATCAACTGGTTGTGGGTTCGATCCCCACGCGGGAAAATAAAATATTTGTTTTAACTTAAATTTTTATTCCTTCACTCAGCTGTAAAGACAAAGCGCGACGTTGAGTTCCGCCATTTAACATGTAATGTCTACAGATACAGCGTGAACCTGATTTATTTTTTTGTTACTAATCTTAACTACGGATACGTTGAGAAGGTGATGACACACCTAATATAATACGAATCCTTAAGCAAATAAAATCGTTTATCAATTTATTTTAACTACTCGAAAAACTTTTCAACATCGACAATAATTTGAAGGTTATCCCTGAAACATTCACGTCCAAGGAATAAATATTACCAGGACTACAACAGTATGTAGAAATTGAATTATTTTTAAGGTTACTGAGTGACTGAAACAGATAGTACTACAAATCAAGGAGCTCCAAATATGTAAATCAATAAGGTCCGTCTAGACTTCACCGACGTCATATTAGTTTACGTTACTGAAAATATGACAAATCACAATAAATTCTGTAAGTAATATATGTATTTGTATATTCAGCTTCACGCTGTATCCCGCACATAGCAGGATGGTCAGAAGGAAACATAGTGTTCTGACATTTCGTTTCCATTAAGGTACGTTCCCCTTTTCCTACGAATTCTGGACGCATTACGTGTTGAGTGGCGCAACTTAACGCCACACATTTGATGGAGTGTGTTACCAGAACGAAAATTATAATATTAAATATTTAATTTCTTTAAATTGACCCCGAACTAGTCGCGTGTACAGTGTAAGACCACATGGCTTCAGTTTATACATGTAGAATAATATATTTTTGTACTAACAAGTAATCTCAAATGAATATACTCGGAAAACTTTCACTTTCATTACACATACATATATGCCCTCGTATCAGCTTTCAGTTACTACGGCGTAGCATGAGAACAAACACCACCTGCACATTCATATCCTCCTAGTCGCTTGCCTTACCGAAACATGTAGGAGTTAGGATGGATTTGTTGTTTGTTGTTAGCAAGTAAACGTTACTTCAGTTAATTCATTACTTGGTGTCATTAATTTACACAACAATATAATAAATTAATTTGACATTTTTTTAAATTTATATTATAGTTTTCCTCATGTTTATCTATTTACTTATTATCTGCAAATTTATCGATGAAGAAAGGGCGAAGTTTTTTATAGTCAGTTAGTTAATTCATTTCTTTGTTTTGATTAAGTCACACAACAATATAATAATTGAATTTGACGTTTTTAAATTGTACATTTGTTTTCCTTTGCAACTTTTAAATTAATAAATATCAATTATAAAATCTTGTGAATTCATTTAATAAAAAAAAATTATAAAGAGTCTGACCGGCTTTTAATTCTTTTTCTTCGATTATTTTAATCTTTTTTTTCGTGACCTCATAAAATGTCGTTGAAAACAGCTAAGAAATTCCTACGTACTTTCTTCTGTTATCTGTTATTAGATTACTAATTTGTACATTAAATCTAATATTATATTTATGTATAAATTATTAATCGAGGTCAGTTGTGGTGCAGGGACACAAAATGTCACTGTAAAATCAACTGGTTGTGGGTTCGATCCCCACTCGGGAAAATAAAATATTTATTTTAACTTATACATTTATTCCTTCACTCAGCTGTAAAGGCAAAGCGCGGCGTTGAGTTCCGCCACTCAACACGTAATGCCTACAGAGAAGAAAGTGGAGAACAGTGTCTATTAACATAAGAATCCATGCCTTTGCCTACCCTGCTGTGTGCAGCGTGAAGCTAATTTATATTTTTGCTAGTAATTTAAACTACGGTTACGTTGAAAAGATGATGGGTAATGAACCTAATATAATACGAACTCCTTAAACAAATAAATTGTTTATTTGGCGTTTTTAAATTATATATTACACTGAAAGCTTTCCTTACAGTATCTTATGGTCCATGGTAGTAGCATCAATTATTTTAAATAAATATATGAAATCTTTATTAATAGTATACCTATAATACGTTTAATGTTTTTATATGAAATATAGATTATTAGCGCGCGCGTGGCTTAACCCGCTTATTTGCACCCTTAGGAGTCAATTCTAAAAAGACCACGAAACATGTGTTCAAAAAATGTTTTTAACAGTCTGAATTTAATTTTTTATAAGCATTACCATAATTTATATGCTCTTTCTTTTTTTTAACGCTGGGAAATGCAGTTTATGTAGACCGAACGAACGGTACTGTGGGGCTTTATATTCTCTTTATTCAACGCTTGTCATTTACTGATAATTTCCAAAACATTATATTCTTAAGAAATTTTAATTTTATGTAATATTTTAATATATACATGTGTGTTATACTTTTTCTATATTACCGTAGCGTTTGGCGCTCCGTTCTCTCTGACTTCCACGCTAGTGATAAAGCGTGAAGCTAGTTTAGTTTTATTTTCATATACGAAATTCATTACATGAAATTCAAAACGACCACATCTTTTCTACTCCTCCGTTTATCCTTGAAACATTCACGTTCAAGGAAAAAACATTACCAGGACTACAACAGTATGAAGGAATTAAATCATATTAAAGGTTACTAAGTGACTGAAACAGATAGTACTACAAATCAACGAGCTCCAAATATGTAAATCAATAAGGTCCGTCTAGACTACCGACGTCATATTGGCTTATTTTGCTGAAATTATGATAAATCACAGTAAGCTCTGTATGAATATGTGTATTCAGTTTCAAGCTGTATACCGCACATAGCAGGATAGGCAGTAGGAATTTCCATTAAGATACGTTTCTCCTTTTTCCGCCGCATTCTGGACGCATTGCGTGTTGAGTGACGCTACTTAACGCCGCACAATTGATTAATAACTGCGTTACCAGAACGAAAATTATGACATTAAATATTTAATTTCCTCGAGTGGGAATTGAACCCGAACCAGTCGTGTTTACAATGGAAGGCCACATGTCCTAATTATACATGAAGAATAAAATATTTTTGTACTAACTAGTAATCTCAAATCAATATACTCGGGAAACTTTCACTTTTATTACACATACATATATGTCCCTCTTATCAGCTAGCCCTTTCAGTTACTACGGCGTAGTATGAGAACAAACACCACCTGGACATTTATATTCTCCTAGTCGCTTGCCTTACTGAAACATGTAGGAGTTAGGGCGGATTTGTTGTTTGTTGGCAAGGAAACGTAACTTTAGTTAATTAATTTCTTGGTTTAATTAATTCACACAACAATATAATAAATGAATTTGACGTTTTTTTTAATATATATAGTTTTTCTCATCAGCTAAAAATAATAAATATCATTTGTAAAATCTTGTGAATTTAATAAACATATTTTACATGGAGTATGATCGGTTTTTTAACTTGATTTTTTTTCGATTATTTTTTTGTTAGAGCTCTTGGATTTGATACCTATATTGTGGTGTTCGAAACGTTTTTTTTTTTCACTAAGTCCAATGGCGTCCCGAATCTGCCATGATTGATTTTATTTAACGTCACCTATGAAGGAACGCTTAGTCTTTTCATACGAATCTAACGATACCTTAATAATATAAATCCGTTCAGCGGTTCTATCTGACGTCATAAAGAATACATACATACTCGTAAATACATACAAAATACGCGCGAAAAACATAATACTTCATTAGCAGTCGGAAATAAATGAAAACTAACGATATATTATAAAAATTCTCCATATAAGTCATTCTTGGTCTTTCTATAATTAAATATAAATAGGTCTCCATGTTCATGTCTCCACCGCTGTACGTACTAACGTACATCTATCGTAGCGATGCGCAAAGTTAACTTTCACTTTTAATGTGCGCAGTATGTTGTCATATCTGTCCCTGTCGTATCAGCTAGCTCTCCCTGTTACTATGGCGTAGCATGAAAACAAACACCACCTGGAAATTCATGTTCTCCTAGTCGCTTGCCTTACTGAAACATGTAGGAGTTAGGGTGCGAAACGTTAAGAGTAAATTTTGTTAGCCAAATTAATTAATTAAATTGTCATTAATTTAAAAAAAATCACATAAAAACAATATAATATAATCATTGAATTTTACGTCTTTTTACAAACATTGTTTTTTCTTAAAAGTTTGAAAGTAATGTAATTGGTTGTTTGTAACATATTATTTTGAGTTAATGTAAAAATTTTTTTATTATATATATTTTATTTTTGTAGACGACAGTTAAGAAGTACGCACGTGTCTTTTTCTGTCATTGGTTGTTTTAAAACGTTGATTACCACTTCATAACTAATGCTATCCCCATAAAACGATATCGCATTTTTTTAAGTACCTCGCTAAGTTTCAAGACAAGAAAGAAATGTTTATCTATTTCCTTATTCACTGCAAATTCATATTCTCTTAGTCGCTTGCCTTACCAAAACTTGTAGGAGTTGAATGACGAATACGGAGAATACCCCCTGTATTTATTTATGTAGAAGAAAGGGTGAGGTTTTTTGTAGTCAGTTAGTTAATTCATTTCTTTGTTTCAATTAAGTCACACAACAATATAATAATTGAATTTAACGTTTTTAAATTGTATATTTGTTCTTATTTGCAACTTAAAATTAATAAATATCAATTATAAAATCTTGTGATTTTTTTTATTAAGAGTTTGATCAGCTTTTTATTCTTTTTATTCGATTATTTCAATCTTTATTTTCGTGACCTCATAAAATGTAGAAGACAGCTAAGAAATTTCTACGTACTTTCTTCTGTTATCTGTTATTAGATTACCAATTTGTACATTAAATGTAATATTATATTTATATATAAATTAGTAATCCAGGCCAGTTGTGGCGCAGGGGTACAAATGTCACTGTAAAATCAACTGGTTGTGGGTTCGATGCCCACTCGGGAAAATAAAACATTTGTTTTAACTTATATTTTTATTCCTTCACTCAGCTGTAAAGACAAAACGCTGCGTTGAGTTCCGCCATTTAACATGTAATGTTTACAGAATTCGTTGGAAAGTGGAGAACAGTGTCTCTTAATATTAGGTTCCCTCCCTTTGCCTACCCTCTAACTACAGATACGTTGAGAAGGCGATGACACACCTAATATAATACGAATCCTTAAGCAGATAAAATCGTTTATCGATTTATTTTAACTACTCGAAAAACTTTTCAACATCGACAATAATTTGAAGGTTATCCCTGAAACATTCACGTTCAAGGAAAAAATGTTACCAGAACTACAACAGTATGTAGAAATTGAATTATTTTAAAGGTTACTGAGTGACTGAAACAGATAGTACTACAAATCAAGGAGCTCCAAATGTGTAAATCAATAAGGTCCGTCTAGACTTCACCGACGTCATATTAGTTTACGTTACTGAAAATATGACAAATCACAATAAATTCTGTAAGTAATATATGTATTTGTATATTCAGCTTCACGCTGTATCCCGCACATAGCAGGATGGCCAGAAGGAAACATAGTGTTCAGACATTCCGTTTCCATCAAGATGCGTTCCCCTTTTCCTCTGAATTCTAGACGCATTACATGTTGAGTGGCGCAACTTAACGCCGCACATATGTTTAAGTATGTTACCAGAACGAAAATTATAATATTAAATATTTAATTTCTTTAAATTGACCCCGAACTAGTCACGTGTACAGTGTAAGACCACATGGCTTCAGTTTATACATGTAGAATAATATATTTTTGTACTAACTAGTAATCTCAAATGAATATACTCGGAAAACTTTTACTTTCATTACACATACATATATGCCCTCGTATCAGCTTTCAGTTACTACGGCGTAGTATGAGAGAAAACACCACCTGCACATTCATATTCTCCTAGTCGCTTGCCTTACAGAAACTTGTAGGAGTTAGGATGGATTTGTTGTTTGTTGTTAGCAAGTAAACGTTACTTCAGTTAATTAATTTCTCGGTTACACTAATTCACACAACAATATAATAATTGAATTTAACGTTTTTTTAATATATATAGTTTTCATCATCAGCTTAAAAATAATAAATATAATTTGTAAAATCTTGTGAATTTTATATACATATTTTACATGGAGTATGATCGGTTTTTTAACTTGAATTTTTTTCGATTATTTTTTTGTTAGAGCTCTTGGATTTGATACCTATATTGTGGTGTTCGAAACGTTTTTTTTTTTCACTAAGTCCAATGGCGTCCCAAATCTGCCATGATTGATTTAATTTAACGTCACCTATGAAGGAACGCTTAGTCTTTTCATACGAATCTAACGATACCTTAATAATGTAAATCCGTTCAGCGGTTCTATCTGAGGTAATAAAGAATACATACATACTCGTAAATACATACAAAATACGCGCGAAAAACATAATACTTCATGAGCAGTCGGAAATAAATGAAAACTAGCGATATATTATAAAAAATCTCCATATAAGTCATTCTTGACCTTTCTATAATTAAGTATAAATAGGTCTCCATGTAGTAAATACATCTATTGTATTATGCGCAAAGTTAACTTTCACTTTTAATGTGCGCAGTATGTTGTAATATCTGTCCCTGTCGTATCAGCTAGCCCTCCCTGTTACTACGGCGTAGCATGAGAACAGACACCACCTAGACATTCATATTCTCCTAGTCACTTGCCTTACTAAAACATGTAGGAGTTAGGGTGTGAAACATTAAAAATAAGTTTTGTTAGCCAAGTTAATTAATTTACTTGTCGTTCGTTAATAATAATAATTAAATTTGACGTTTTATAATAAAAATTGTTTTTTTTTATATCTTATGCTGTCTTGTAAAACGATATCAATTTTTTTTTAGTACCTTACTGAGTTTCAAAACAAGACAGAAATATTTTTTATTTGCTTATTCACTGCAAAACATATATTCTCCTAGTCGCTTGCCATACCAAAACTTGTAGGAGTTAGGGTGTATTTATTTATGTACAAGAAAGGGTGACGTTTTTTATTGTCAGTTAGTTAATTCATTTCTTTGTTTCAATTAAGTCATATAACAATATGATAATTGAATTTGACGTTTTTAAGTTATATATTTGTTTTTCTTCGCAACTTAAAATTAATAAATATCTATCATACAATCTTGTAAATTCATTTGTAATTTTTTTATAAAGTCTGATCGGGTTTTAATTCTTTTTATTCGATTATTATTATTTTTTTTCGTGACCTCATAAAATGTCGTAGACGGCAGCTAAGAAATTCTTACGTACTTTCTTCTGTTATATGTTATTAGATTACCATTTGTACATAAAATCTAATATTAAATTTATGTATAAACTGGTAACTGAGGCCAGTTGTGGCGCAGGAGTACAAAATGTTAATATAAAATCAACTGGTTGTGGGTTTGATTCCCATTCGAAAAAATAAAATATTTATTATAACTTATATTTTCATTTCTTCACTCTGCTGTTAAGGTAAAGCGCGGCGTTGAGTTCCGCCACTCAACACGTATGTGCAATCTTTATTAATAGTATACCTATAATATGTTTCCTGTTTTTATATGTTAAATAGACTATAATACCATAATTTATATGCTCTTAATCTAACGCTTGCCATTTACTTATAATTTCCAAAACATTATATTCTTAAGAAATTTAAGTTTTGTTTAATATTTTAATATATACATAAAACAATTAATATACAAAGTTCTTTTCTACTCGAAAACTTATCACTTCAACATCGACAATTATTCGAAGATTCCTCCGTTTATCCCTGAAACATTCACGTTCAAGGAAAAAACATTACCAGGACTACAACAGTATGTAGAAATTAAATGATTTTAAAGGTTACTGAGTGACATCCAAATGTGTAAATCAATAAGGTCCGTCTAGACCTTACCGACGTCATATTTGTTTATTTTGCTGAAATCATGATAAATCACAGTAAGCTCTGTATGAATATGTATATTCAGTTTCACGCTGTATACCGCACATAGCAGGATAGGCAGTAGGAAACTAGGAAACATAGTGTAAAAACACTCCGTTTCCATTAAGATACGTTCCCCTTTTTCCACCGCATTCTGGACGCATTGCGTGTTGAGTGGCGCAACTTAACGCCGCACAGTTGATTGATTACTGCGTTACCAGAACGAAACTATGATATTAAATATTAAATTTCCTCGAGTGGGAATTGAACCCGAACCAGTCGTGTTTACAGTAAAAGGCCACATGTTCTCAATTTATACACGTAGAATAATATGTTTTGTACTAATTAGTAATTTAAATAAATACATAAATGTACTCGGAAGACTTCATTTAAAAAATATACTCGGAAAACTTTCACTTTCATTACACATACATATACGTCCCTGTTTGTATCAGCTAGTTCTTTCAGTTACTACGGCGTAGTATGAGAGAAAACACCACCTGGACATTTATGTTCTCCTAGTCGCTTGCCTTACAGAAACTTGTAGGAGTTAGGGTGGACTTGTTGTTGTTAGTTAGCAAGAAAACAACGTCACCTTAGTTAATTAATTTCTTGGTTTCATTAATTTACACAATAATATAATAATTGAATTTAACGTTTTTTTAATATATATAGTTTTCATCATCAGCTTAAAAATAATAAATATAATTTGTAAAATCTTGTGAATTTAATATACATATTTTACATGGACTATGATCGGTTTTTTAACTTGATTTTTTTCGATAATTTTTTTGTTAGAGCTCTTGGATTTGATACCTATATTGTGGTGTTCGAAACGTTTTTTTTTCACTAAGTCCAATGGCGTCCCAAATCTGCCATGATTGATTTTATTTAACGTCACCTATCAAAGAACGCTTAGTCTTTTAATACGAATCTAACGATACCTTAATAATGTAAATCCGTTCAGCGGTTCTATCTGAGGTAATAAAGAATACATACATACTCGTAAATACATACAAAATACGCGCGAAAAACATTATACTTCATTAGCAGTCGGAAATAAATGAAAGCTAACGACATATTATAAAAATTCTCCATATAAGTCATTCTTGGCCTTTCTATAATTAAGTATAAATAGGTCTCCATGTAGTACGTACATCTATCGTAGCGATGCGCAAAGTTAACTTTCACTTTTATTGTGCGCAGTATGTTATCATATCTGTCCCTGTCGTATCAGCTAGCTCTCCCTGTTACTACGGCGTAGCATGAGAACAAACACCACCTGGAAATTCATGTTCTCCTTGTCGCTTGCCTTACTGAAACATGTAGGAGTTAGGGTGCGAAACGTTAAGAGTAAGTTTTGCTAGCCAAATTAATTAATTAAATTGTCATTAATTTAAAAAAAATCACATAAAAACTATTTAATCATTGAATTTTACGTTTTTTTACAAACATTGTTTTTTCTTAAAAGTTTGAAAGTAATGTAATAATTGGTTGTTTGTAACATCTTATTTTGAATTAATGTAATTTTTTTTATTATATATATTTTATTTTTGTAGAAGACAGTTAAGAAGTACGCACGTGTCTTTTTCTGTCATTGGTTGTTTTAAAACGTTGATTACCACTTCATAACTAATGCTGTCCTAATAAAATGATATCGCATTTTTTTAAGTACCTCGCTAAGTTTCAAGACAAGAAAGAAATGTTTATCTATTTCCTTATTCACTGCAAATTCATACTCTCCTAGTCGCTTGCCTTGCCAAAACTTGTAGGAGTTCAATGACGAATACGGAGAATACACCCTGTATTTATTTATGTAGAAGAAAGGGTGAGGTTTTTTATAGTCAGTTAGTTAATTTATTTCTTTGTTTCAATTAAGTCACACAACAATATAATAATTGAAATTGACGTTTTTAAATTGTATATTTGTTCTTTTTTGTAACTTAAAATTAATAAATATCAATTATAAAATCTTGTGATTTTTTTTTATAAAGAGTATGATCAGCTTTTATTTCTTTTTATTCGATTATTTCAATCTTTATTTTCATGACCTCATAAAATGTAGAAAACAGCTAAGAAATTTCTACGTACTTTCTTCTGTTATCTGTTATTAGATTACCAATTTGTACATTAAATGTAATATTATATTTATATATAAATTAGTAATCCAGGCCAGTTGTGGCGCAGGGGCACAAAATGTCACTGTAAAATCAATTGGTTGTGGGTTCGTTCCCCCCCACTCGGGAAAATGAAACATTTATTTTAACATATATTTTTATTTCTTCACTCAGCTGTTAAGACAAAGCGCGGCGTTGAGTTCCGCTATTTAACATGTAATGTCTACAGAATTCGGTGGAAAGTGGAGAACAGTGTCTCTTAATATTAGGTTCCCTCCCTTTGCCTACCCTCCTTTGCGCGAGATACAGCGTGAAGCTGATTTAATTTTTTGTTACTAATCTTAACTACAGATACGTTGAGAAGGTGATGACTTACCTAATATATTACGAATCCTTAAGCAGATAAAATCGTTTATCAATTTATTTTAACTACTCGAAAATCTTTTCAACATCGACAATAATTTGAAGGTTATCCCTGAAACATTCACGTTCAAGGAAATAATATTACCAGGACTACAACAGTATGTAGAAATTAAATTATTTTAAAGGTTACTGAGTGACTGAAAGAGATAGTACTACAAATCAAGGAGCTCCAAATATGTAAATCAATAAGGTCCGTCTAGACTTCACCGACGTCATATTTGTTTACGTTACTAAAAATATGATAAATCACAATAAATTCTGTAAGTAATATATGTATTTGTATATTCAGCTTCACGCTGTATCCCGCACATAGCAGGATGGCCAGAAGGAAACATAGTGTTCAGACATTCCGTTTCCATTAAGATACGTTCCCCTTTTCCTCTGAACTCAGACGCATTACGTGTTGAGTGGCGCAACTTAACGCCTCACATATGATTAAGTATGTTACCAGAAAGAAAATTATAATATTAAATATTTAATTTCTTTAAATTGACCCCGAACTAGTCACGTGTACAGTGTAAGACCACATGGCCTCAGTTTATACATGTAGAATAATATATTTTTGTACTAACAAGTAATCTCAAATGAATATACTCGGAAAACTTTCACTTTCATTACACATACATATATGCCCTCGTATCAGCTAGCCCTTTCAGTTACTACGGCGTAGTATGAGAAAAAACACCACCTGGACATTTATATCCTCCTAGTCGCTTGCCTTACAGAACTTGTAGGAGTTAGGATGGATTTGTTGTTTGTTGTTAGCAAGTAAACGTCACTTTAGTTAATTCATTACTCGGTGTCATTAATTTACACAACAATATAATAAATTAATTTGACGTTATTTTTAAATATATATAGTTAGGTATCTCATTTAATGTTCCGAATATTACGTTGTGTACCTATACATTTGTATACGACACCTACCGATCACGCCAGGATGATGCAATAATCGTGTTTGTGACGCGATGATATTAAGGGCCGGAGGGGCGTTGTACAGTCAGTATGGGCTTGAGTATGGGACGGAACACTACTCGCGCTCCGTCACATAACCACGACTGTTCCGATAGTTATTTAGTTAATGAAAAGGCTGTAAATATTATTACTTGTAACTTCCGTCCACATCTGATATATGTTCGATACTACTAACCTCTTATTATTTTAGGAATACGTCAGGATGTTCGAGTGGTAACTATAACGATAAGTAATTCGTGTTAATTGACGATTTCTGTTGTTTATGTTCGCAGGTGATAACAATGTGCCTTATAGTAAGTTTTGTTATGTTAAATTGCATTGAAAATAGATTGTTACTTTACTGTTTGTTGTTTTGTTTCTTATTTCATAAATTCTAACCTGAATCCTAAATATATATATAGTTTTCCTCATCAACTTAAAAGTAATAAATATCAGTTGTTGTCTTGTGTATTTAATAAACATTTTTAATATGGACTACGATTGGTTTTCAACTATTATTTTTTCGATTATTTTAATCTTTTTTTTCGTTACCTCATAAAATCTCGTAGAAGGCAGCTACGAAATTCCTACGTACGTTCTTCACTTATCTGTTATTGGATTACTAATTATATAGTGCAACGTGAATGATTAAGAATAACAAATTAATTAATTAATTAACTTAGTCGTGACGTTCCTTGCCTTCACATACCAATATCCATCCAATCCATATCCAATGCTATATATATAACCGCATGTGTAAGCTTTCTTTCCTTAAAAACATGTTTAAATATGTGAAAACTAACAAAACTTGTCAATATTTCACTATAGCCATTTTTATTTTGCCAGCTCTCTTTCACTTTACAAAATCATCATATAAGCCATTCTTGGTGCCTTTCTATAATAACGTATATATATATATATATATATATATATATATATATAGCTGTTGTAGCGTACTACGGCGGTTGTACTACGGCGTAGCATGAGAACAAACACCACCAGGAAATTCATGTTCTCCTAGTTGCTTGCCTTACTGAAACATGTAGGAGTTAGGGTGTGAAACGTAAAGAGTAAGTTTTTTTAGCCAAGTTAATTTAATTTACTTGTCGTTCGTTAATAATATATAAATAATAATAATTAAATTTGACGTTTTTAATAAACATTGTTTTTTTTTTATATTTTATGCGGTCTTGTAAAACGATTTCAATTTTTTTTAGTACCTTACTGAGTTTCAAAACAAGACAGAAATGTTTTTTATTTACTTATTCACTGCAAAACATATATTCTCTTGGTCGCTCGCCATACCAAAACTTGTAGGAGTTAGGGTGTATTTATTTATGTAGAAGAAAGGGCGAAGTTTCTTATAATTAGTTAGTTAATTCATTTCTTTGTTTCAATTAAGTCATATAACAATATGATAATTGAATTTGACGTTTTTAAATTATATATTTGTTTTTCTTCGCAACTTAAAATTAATTCTGTATATTGTATTTTGCCACCTTACTCTCTTTTACTTTACAAGCGGACATTTAATAAAAAAAAAATCATCATATAAGCCATTCTTGGTGCCTTTCTATAATAACGTATATATAGATATCCATTTACCAGAACGAAACTATTATATTAAATATTAAATTTCCTCGAGTGGGAATTGAACCCGAACCAGTCGTGTTTACAGTAAAAGGCCACATGTTCTCAATTTATACACGTAGAATAATATGTTTTTGTACTAATTAGTAATCTAAATAAATACATAAATGTACTCGGAAGACTTCATTTAAAAAATATACTCGGAAAACTTTCACTTTCATTACACATACATATACGTCCCCGTTTGTATCAGCTAGTCCTTTCAGTTACTACGGCGTAATATGAGAGAAAACACCACCTGGACATTTATATTCTCCTAGTCGCTTGCCTTACAGAACTTGTAGGAGTTAGGGGGGACTTGTTAGTTTGCAAGAAAACAACGTCACGTTAGTTAATTAATTTCTTGGTTTCATTAATTCACACAATAATATAATAATTGAATTTAACGTTTTTTTTTATATATAGTTTTCCTCATCAGCTTAAAAATAAAAAATATAATTTGTAAAATCTTATGAATTTAATATACATATTTTACATGGACTATAATCGGTTTTTTAACTGGATTTTTTTTCGATTATTTTTTTTGTTAGAGCTCTTGGATTTGATACCTATATTGTGGTGTTCGAAACGTTTTTTTTTCACTAAGTCCAATGGCGTCCCAAATCTGCCATGATTGATTAACGTCACCTATCAAAGAACGCTTATTCTTTTAATACGAATCTAACGATACCTTAATAATGTAAATCCGTTCAGCGGTTCTATCTTCTTCTTCCTGGCATTAATCCCGGCTATTTGCCAGGGTCTGCCTTCCTACTCAACCTACTCCACTTTGCACGGTCTTTGGCGTCCTCGGTGGTTAGACCATTGGCTCTCATGTCCTGCTTCACGACATCCAACCAGCGCTTCCTTGGGCGTCCGAGAGGTCTCACTCCAGGGACTGACATAGCAAGGCACTTGCATCCGACATAGTTCTTAGGCCGGCGCGTAACGTGACCAAACCATCTCAGGCGACGCTCTTGGAGCTTATCCGCTACGTCACGGACTCCAAGACTACCTCGAATGAATGTGTTGCGTATGCGGTCAGACCGCGTTACGCCACACATCCACCTCAGCATCTTCATTTCCGTGACGTGAAGCTCCTGAGTGTGCCGAGATAGTACTGGTCGAATGATGCTCTTGTATATCAGACCCTTGAGTTTGGGCGGTATCCTGCGATCGCAGACCACGCCAGTGACCTCCCGCCATTTGGCCCAAGCAGCGCTTATCCGGCTATAGATATCGTGATCGATGCCTCCAGACTCGTGCATAACGGATCCAAGGTACCTGAACTTTTCCGACTTAACGGCTGGTTCAGGACCTATAAGGATAGTGCTCGAGTCCGGGCTCCCACAGGCCATGTACTCGGTCTTCGACACATTTAGTTTAAGACCGCCGTTCTCAAGCGTACCCTTCCACAGGTTCACTTTACGCTCCAGCATCAGTCAGTTCTCGTCAATGAGTGCTATATCATCGGCATACATCATCAGCCATGGAGGCTGGTCTTGGATGTGAGCCGAGACAGTATCGAACACCACATTGAATAAGAACGGACTAAGAGCCGAGCCTTGGTGAACCCCTACTGTAATCTGGAAGGGTGTACTGTCGCCAACAGCAGTCCTAACCATAGAAGCGGAATCGTGGTACATGTCTCTGATAATCTCAATATAGGCCTAAGGGATCCCTTTGGATCGCAATGCCCACCAGATACACTGACGAGGCACACAGTCAAAGGCCTTCTGCAGATCTAAAAAGGCCACATGCAGAGCTCTCCTTTTTCCCTGTATGCCTCCATCAATGTTCTGAGGGTGACAACGGCGTCCATAGTGCCCGATCCTGGCTGAAATCCATATTGAGACTTAGAGACAGTACACTCGCGGTGGAGCGTGAGGTCGATCATGCGCTCGAAGAGCTTCATGGTATGACTGATAAGCTTAATGCCCCTATAACTACCACAATCTTGAACACTGCCCCTTCCCTTGTAAATAGGGGTAATGAAGCTAAGCCGCCACTGGTGTGGCATCTTTCCAGTGTTCAAGATATGATTAAAAAGGGCAGTAAGTATGAGCACACCAAGAGAGCCCAACGATTTCCACGCTTCGATCGGAATGTCGTCAGGTCCCACCGCTTATCCATTCTTCATGCGTCGAAGGCAATTACGAGTTTCGTCAAGGGTTATTGGGGCAATAAGTCCGAGGTTAGGCGGTGGGTCGTGATGAAGACTGCATGGGTGCTGAGTATTCAGCAACTCCTGGAAGTAGCTTCTCCACCTCTCCTTCACAGAGGCATGACTACAGAGCAGCGTGCCCTGGGAATCTCTGACGCAAGGACATTTTGCGATATCTTGCGTCGCTTTATCCCGGGAACGTGCCAGTTTGTAAATGAACTTCTGCCCCTCCACAGTTTCAAGTTTATCATACAGTGGTGACAAACTCTCACTGCGGGCTCTGGCTACAGCTCTTTTACTGGCATGTTTAGCTACTATGTACTCCAGTCTGTCTTCAGGAGAGTTGGATTGCTGCCACTTCTTAAAGGCATCCTTCTTTTCAGTCTCTTCCTGCACCTTGGCATTCCACCACCATGTCTCCCTGTCGATGACACGTCCTCCCTTAGAAAGACCAAGAACTCGCCTGCCTGCCGCAATGATTGCCGATTGAGCTCGATCCCAAGCATCCTGAGCAGTCTCGGTGTTAGTCGAGAGATTATGACTTTCCACCTCTGCCAGCTACTTTCTTCTTCGGAGTAGCGTTAAAGTCCATGACAAGAAGACGATGTTGGGCCGTTAGGCTTTCGCCTGGAATGACCTTACAGTTAGTTACCCTGCCCATATGACACCGTCTGGTTAATAAGTAGTCTATTTGAGTTGAGTGGGACCCGCTCTTATACGTGATAAGGTGCTGAAGATTCTTTTGGAAGAACGTATTCACGACGGCCAGATCTGATGCAATACAAGTTCTTAGAATATTTTCTCCCTCTGTATTGCGAAGGTTCTATCTGAGGTAATAAAGAATACATACATACTCGTAAATACATACAAAATACGCGAGAAAAACATAATACTTCATGAGCAGTCGGAAATAAATGAAAACTAACGATATATTATAAAAAATTTCATTCAGTCATTCTTGGCCTTTCTATAATTAAATATAAATAGGTCTCCATGTTCATGTCTCCACCGCTGTACGTACTAACGATGCGCAAAGTTAACTTTCACTTTTATTGTGCGCAGTATGTTGTCATATCTGTCCCTGTCGTATCAGCTAGCTCTCCCTGTTTAGTGACAGGGAGAGCTAGCTGATACGACAGGGACAGATATGACAACAACAACGCCGTAGTCGGCATAGCATGAGAACAAACACCACCTGGACATTCATATTCTCCTAGTCGCTTGCCTTACTGAAACATGTAGGAGTTAGGGTGTGAAACGTTGAAAGTATGTTTGTAACGTCTTATTGTGAATTAATGTAATATTTATTATATATATTTTGTTGTTGTAGAAGACAGCTAAGAAGTACGTACGTGTGTTTTTCTGTCGTTGGTTGTTTTAAAACGTCGATCACCACTTCATAACTAATTCTGTCCTAATAAAACAATATCAATTTTTTTTAGTAACTTACTAAGTTTCAAGACAAGAAAGAAATGTTTATTTATTAACTTATTCTCTGCAAATGTTTATTCTCTAACCAAAACTTGTAGGAGTTAGGGTGTATTTATTTATGGTGAAGAAAGGGCGACGTTTTTTATGTCAGTTAGTTAATTCATTTTTTTGTTTCAATTAAGTCACGCAACAATATAATAATTGAATTTGACGTTTTTTAATTATATATTTGTTTTGTTTTGGAACTTGAAATTAAAAAATATCATTTACAAAATTTTGTTGAAATTTTTTTCATGACCTCATAACATGTTGTAGAAGGGAGCTAAGAAATTCTTACGTACTTACTTCTGTTATCAGTTATTAGATTACTAATTTGTACATAAAATCTAATATTATATTAATGTATAAATTGGTAATCGAAGTCAGTCGTAGCGCAGGCGCACAAAATGGCCACTATAAAATTAACTGGTTTTCGGTTCGATCCCAACTCGAGAAAATAAAATATTTATTTTAACTTATATTTTCATTTTATCATTCTACTGTAAAGGCAAACCGCGGCCTTGAGTTTCGCCATTCAACACGTAATGCCTACAGAATTAGGGGGAAAGTGTAGAACAGTGTCTTTTAACACTAGGTTTCCCTCCCATTGCCTACCCTGCTGTGTGCGGGATACAGCGTGAAGCAGATTTCATTTTTTGTAAGTAATCTAAACTAAAGATACGTGGAAAAGGTGATAATGCACCTAATAAAAAATCAATCCTTAACTTAATAAATCGTTTATCAATTTATTTGGGGTTTTTTAATTATATATTACACTAAAAGCTAACTTTTTTAAAAGTATCCTATGGTCCATGGTAGTAGCATGGTAGTAGCACTTTAAATAAATATGTGCAATCTTTAGTATATACGGTTAATGTTTTTATATGTTTTATAGATTATATCCATAATGTATGTGGTCTTAATATAAAACTTGTCGTTTATTATTTCTAAAATATTTAATTTTTAAGAAATTTAAGTTTTGTTAAATATTTTATTATATACATATGTGATATACAAAATTCATTAGATGAAATTCAAAATGAACACTTGTTTTCTACTCGACTCGAATCGAATATCGACAATTATTTGAAGGTTCCTTCCTTCGTCGTTTATCCCTAAACATTCACGTTCAAGGAAAAAACATTACCAGGACTACAACAGTATGTAGAAATTAAATGATTTTAAAGGTTACTGAGTAACTGAAACAGTACCAATCAACGAGCTCCAAATGTGTAAATCAATAAGGTCCGTCTAGACTTCACCGACGTCATATTTGTTTATGTTACTGATACTGATATGCACGCTGTATTACGCACATAGCAGGATAGGCAGAAGGAAACTAGGAAACATAATGTAAGACACTCCATTTCTATTAAGTTACGTTTCTCTTTTTCCTCCAAATTCTGGGCGCATTACGTATTGAGTGGCCCAACTTAACGCCGCACATATGATTACCAGAACGAAAATTATAATATTAAATATTTAATTTCCTTGAGTGGATTGAACCTGAACCAGTCGTGTTTACAGTGGAAGGCCACTTTTTCTCAATTTATACGTGTAGAATATTATGTTTTTGTACTAATTAGTAATCTAAATACATACATGTACTCGGAAAACTTCACTTAAAAAATATACTCGGAAAACTTTCACTTTTATTACACATACATATATGTCCCTGTTTGTATCAGCTAGTCCTTTCAGTTACTACGGCGTAGTATAAGAGATAACACCACCTGGACATTTATATTCTCCTAGTCGCTTGCCTTACAGAAACTTGTAGGAGCTAGGGTGGATTTGTTGTTTGTTGTTGGCAAGGAAACAACGTCACTTTACTGTAATAAATATCATTTATAAAATCTTGTGAATTTAATAAACATTTTTTATATGGATCTTATATTTTTTTCAATTATTATTATTGTTGTACCTTTTTTGTTGTGATCTCATAAAATCTCGTAAAAGGCAGCTGCGAAATTTCTACATACATTCTTCAGTTATCGGTTGGTATTGGATTACTAATTTGTACATAAAATCTAATAGTATATTTTATGTACAAATTTGTAATCGAGGCCAGTCGTGGCCCAGAGGCACAAAGTGTCACAGTAAAATCGGCTGGTTGTGGGTTCGATTCCCATTCGAAAAAATTAAATATTTATATTTGTATTTTTTCACTCTGATGTAAAGGCAAAGCACGGCGTTAAGTTCCGCCATTCAACACGCAATGCCTACAGAATTCAGCGGAAAGTGCAGAACAGTGTATTAGCATTAGATTCCCTCTGCCTACTCTGCTGAATGCGTGCAAGATACAACCTGAAGATTTTTTTTAATAAGAGAATATTTTAAAAAAACTTTATTACCATAACTTAGATGATCTTAATCTAAAACTTGTCGTTTGCTTTGATTGAATTTTATTCTTTAGAAATTTAAATTTTGTTAAATATTTTAATATATACATATGTGACGTACAAAATTCATTAGATGAAATTCAAAACCAACACTTTTTTTCTACTCGAAAAACTTTTCGACAATTATTTGAAGGATCCTACGTTTATCCCTGAAACATTAACGTTCAAGGAAAAAATATTACCAGGTCTACAACAGTATGTAGAAATTAAATGATTTAAAAGGTTACTGAGTGACTGAAACAGATAGTACTACAAATCAACGGAACCAAATATGTCAATGGATTTAAGGTCCATCTAGACTACCGGGAGTAAGGGAGAAAACGATAATTACACCTCGTCGGCTCCAAATGTCAACCTCACCTGCTCGCGGTACTCCCTGCTAGATAACGGACGAGGCTCTGGCGACCGATATGTGGCGGAATATCCACTTAAACCTGACTGGGCAACCTGCCAGAAGAGGCCACAAAAGCCTGAGAATCTAAATAATTCTCAAAAAATTGGTGCAGAAGGCAAGGGGAAACCACTGTAACTATTCTCCCAAGAAAGTCATTATGAAAGTACAATCAAAGAGATCACGGACGCCATACAATCCGCTTAGCAACCGGCGCCGCTCCACTTCCGGGGTGAGTGGTGAGAAATATGCTACCGGCCATAGGGCAGCAGGAGACCAGGCTCCCTGTGGAAATTCAGCTACTGGAATACATGTTAAGTTGCACAGAATCCAAAAGATAGGGACTTGGAACGTGCGTGGCTTACTAAGTCCTGGGAAACTTAATATTGTAGAGAAGGAGATCATCAGATGCGGCCTTAATATTTGTGGACTCAGTGAGACACACTGGAAAGATAGCGGATATTTTCTTACTGATTCCCATGCTGTATACTTTTCTGGAAATGACAATAGCAGCCAGAACGGGGTCGCTCTTTTGCTACCTGCACACCAGAGAAACTGTGTGATGGGTTTTGAAGCGGTTAACGACCGGATAATTAGTGTCAAGCTTAAAGCAACACCAGTAAATCTGACCATAGTGCAAACATATGCCCCCACTAGCACTGCCAGCGACGATACTATAGAAAAATTCTACTCGGAGCTTGAAACCACCATAACAAAAGTCCCTAATAGAGAATCTCTGATAATACTGGGTGACTTTAATGCCAAAATTGGAGTAAATTCACAACAGCTTGGTCATTGTGTAGGAAAATTTGGCCTTGGTGCACGCAATGAAAGAGGTGAACGTCTCATACAGTTTGCTACTGAAAATAACCTTGTGATAGTTAATAGTCTATTCCAACACCATCCACGTAGACTATATACTTGGACATCTCCAGATGGCAAATATCGCAATCAGATAGACTACGTCTTGATTAGATCGCGTTGGAGAACCTCAATCAGAAACTCCCACACTTTGCCCGGTGCAGACTGTGGATCAGATCACCAACTATTGATCTCAATGTTTAAAGTAAAACTGAGAGCTGCTCGAAGTTTCAATAAACAAAAACGAATTGAAATAAAGAATAGAACAAAGTTTTATGCTGCTGCAAAACAGAACTGGGATGGGTGGAGCAACGCAAACTACGAAGAAGAGACACCTGATGTATTGTGGGAACGAGCCAAAAAACTCATCACAGAGTCTATATTGGCCTCAGAAGCCCCAAATACCTTATACAAGCGACAACACTGGATGACCGATGGCACACTACAGATAGTTCAACGGAGACGTGCTTTAAAGACAATAGGAGGTAAAGTCGGTGACTTAAACAAACTATCAGCGGAAATTCAAGCAGGGTGCAGACGAGATTATAATGCCTATCTTCGCAGAATATGCGAAGAAATCGAAACTCACGCCAACAGACATGAGTCCAGAGATCTCCACAATAAGATTCGATGTATCACCAAATCACTCACATCAAGGACCTGGGCAATTGAAAATAATGATGGTGTAGTTGTTACTGAGCTAAACCGCATATCTGAGGTTTGGAAGAATTACTGTCAATCCTTATTTCATGACAATCAGTCTAAAAACTATCCAAGTACAGAACCCGAATTGGAGAACCTTGAGCCAGATATACTCAAATGTGAAGTTAAAGCCGCCATAATTCATCTCAAGAAAGGGAAAGCTACTGGAAGGGATGCAATCCCAATTGAAACAATTCGAGCTTTAGACGACATAGGTGTCAATATCTTTCACATCATTTGCAACAAAGTATGGCACTCTTCAACATGGCCAACAGAATGGACTCATACGGTTTTTATTCCTCTGCACAAAAAAGGTTCAACCAAAAAGTGTAGTAATTACCGCCTTATAGCACTAATTTCTCACGCTAGCAAAATTTTGCTACACATATTAAATGAGCGATTGAAGACCTTCTTGTCTAAAGAAATCGCACAAGAACAAGCCGGTTTTGTTAAAGGAAGGGGTACTCGTGAGCAAATTCTCATAGTTCGCCAAATCATAGAGAAGGCCCGAGAGTTTAACAAGCCTACGTACGTTTGCTTTGTGGATTTCTCAAAAGCATTTGACTCTGTGAACTGGCCCAAGCTGTGGGATGTTCTGCTAGACATGGGTACACCAAAACACTTGGTTCATCTTCTCCGACAGCTTTATGAAGATGGAACTGCGTCCGTGCGAACAGATGATATGTTATCAAATAGCTTTCATCCCAATGCTGGAGTTCGCCAAGGATGCATTATATCACCGCTTTTGTTCAACGTGTACACTGAACTTATAATGCGAATTGCTCTCGAAGACTGGACTGATGGTGTGGCTATTGGTGGCTACAAAATATCAAATTTGCGCTACGCCGACGACACTACTTTGTTTGCAACCAGTGCACGCCATTTAGAAGAACTACTTTTGAAAGTGGAACGCGTAAGCCTCGAATTTGGATTAAAGATCAACCGCATTAAAACAAAAATTATGATTATAGACCGAGCAAATAATAACTCGCCCGAAGTCACACAGATCGCGAGCTGCAATGTTGTCCAATCGTACATCTATCTAGGAACTTTAATCACAAACAGTGGAGGTTGCGTAGAAGAGGTAAAGAGACGTATGGCGATGGCTAGAACAGCAATGGACAGACTGAAGAAAATATGGAAAAATAAAAATATTACAAAAGCTACTAAGATCAGGCTTGTGCAGACGCTTGTCTTTTCCATTTTTCTTTACGCTTCGGAGACATGGACCCTGCGACAGGTCGAGAAGAAAAAAATTGATGCTCTAGAGATGTGGTGCTGGAGACGAATGCTGGGTGTATCATGGACCGAGTTTCGCACCAACGACTCTATTCTCCATGAAATCGGCACTAAACAACGTCTGTCGACGTCAGTACAAAGTCGCATATTGAAGTTCTTTGGACATGTCTCCCGAAGAGGATGTGGCTCCATCGACCGCCTTGTCGTGCAGGGTAGAGTGGAAGGAACTAGAGGGCGAGGAAGATCTCCCATGCGTTGGACCGACCAAATTAAGGCTGCAGTAGGGGGTCCCTTACATGAGTGTACCAGACTTTCAGCCAGTAGAGATAAGTGGCGAATACTTGTGAGGCGTATAACATCTGCCCCTAACGTGACTTTGTAATGACCACGACCGCTCTGACAAGAGTGTTACGACTAAGAAGACTACCGACGTCATATTGGCTTATTTTGCTGAAATTATGATAAATCACAGTAAGCTCTGTATGAATATGTGTATTCAGCTTCACGCTGTATGCCGCACATAGCAGGATAGGCAGTAGGAAACAAAGCTTTAAGACACTTCGCTTCCATTTAGATACATTCCCCTTTTTTGTCCGAATTCTGGACGCATTACGTGTTGTGTGGCGCAACTTATCGCGCGTTTACAGTGGAAGGCCACATGGCCTCAATTTATACATGTAGATTAATATATTTTTGTACTAACTAGTAATCTCAAATCAATATACTCGGAAAACTTTCACTTTTATTACACATACATATATGCCCCTCGTATCAGCTAGCACTTTCAGTTACTACGGCGTACGTAGCATGAGAAAAAACACCACCTGGACATTTATATTCTCCTAGTCGCTTGCCTTACAGAACTTGTAGGAGTTAGGATGGATTTGTTGTTTGTTGTTAGCAAGTAAACGTCACTTTAGTTAATTAATTTCTTGGTTTCATAATAATAATATAATTCACAAAATAATATAATAATTGAATTTGATGTTTTTTTTATACACATATATATTTGTCCTCATTAGCTTAAAAGTAATAAATATCATTTGTAAAATCTTGTAAATTTAATGAACATTTTTAATATCGACTTTGATCGTTTCTTAACTATTATTTTTTTTTAATTATTTTAATCTTTTTTTTTCTTGACCTCATAAGATCTCGTAGAAAGCAACTACGAAATTCCTACGTACGTTCTTTAGTTATCTTTTATTGGATTACTTATTTGTATATAAAATGTAATGGTATACTTTATGTACAAATTGATAATCGAGACACTGAAAAAAAAATCGATTGATTGTGATATTTATTTTAATTTATATATGCATTTTTTTGGCTCTGATATAAAAGCAAAGCGCGGCCTTCAGTTTAGCCATTCAACACGCAACGCCTACAGAATTTAGCGGAAAGTGGAGAACAGTGCCTTAGCGTTAGGTTCCCTCTGCGTACTCTGCTGTGTGCTGGAGGAATGCAGCGTGAAGATGTTTTTTTTGTAATAAGAGATTATTTTAGAAATTATGAACACGTGAAAAAGTTGATGATGTATCTAATACGAATCCTTACCCAAATAAATCGTTTAACAATATAGATTGTTCACGTAGTTGTACAATACTTTGAAAATTATTTAAATTCATTCGATCCATTCACATTTAGGTAAGGAATGACACGTGTAACAAGACAAAAATGTCGCCATATTTATAAAATAATATACATGTTTGTACAAAAAATATAAAATAATATACTGTTTTACAAAAATATTAAAATGACTATTGGAAACAATCTAATACAGTGTAATGATGTAATAACAAAAAAACACATTTATTTGTTGTTCTCAATACTCAATAATGGACAACGGTTATCAAAAAAATAGCGACCTTCATTCTTTATTTAGAAACAAACGAACAGCATCTCCTAGTATTTCATGAGAGCTTAGTATAGCATCCTAAAACTAGTTCTAGTAAATCAATACACTGGAGTGCAACGTCATCGGTATTCAACTACTTCCTATATATTGATTGAAGATGGCATCATAATAGTTTTTGTGTTGAGGTAATAAGATGTTAAGTTTGAGTTGGTCTTAAAAAAGATAATAAAGTTTATACAGTTATATAAATAAAAAAAGATTACATATATATTTTTTTAATTTCTACAAGAGACGCTGGGACGTTATAGGTAGATGATCGCGTCGCGTCGATGTACGAAGATTTTTTTTATCTGAATTATTGTATATCTTATAACAGTGACGTAAAAAAAATAGTCTACAGTCTCATGGCTTTTTCTTACATTTTGAATAGACATCCCAGAGAAAGCTTAGAAGAACGCAATCATCTTTTATTTATTAGGATCGTCAGATATTTAAACAAAGTTTAGGGTACGAGAAATAAACAGCAAATAGATATTTATTTGTCTTAAAAGTCAGTAGGGTACAAAAAAGTGCCGATATATTTTTATTAGAATAACATTAGTTAGTGATGATTAATGTTTTACTTGTGTGTATCAGAGGAAAATTGTAAAACAACAGATAACAGAAGTACGCACGTAGGTATTTCGTAGCAGACTTCTACGAGAATTTGTGAGGTTGCGAAAAAAAAAAATATAATCGACAAAAATACTAAAAAAATATTTACGGAGTCAGAGCCTATATAAAAAAGATTTATTCATTCACAAGATATTATAAATTATATTACTTTTAAAATCATGAGCTTTTAAGTAATTCAATATATAATTTAAAAAAATAAATGAATAAACCATTGGGATACAGCGTGAAGCTGATTTATTTTTATATATTATACTTTATAGAAAGGCATTAAAAATTGTCTTAACAATTAATTAAAAAAAAATCTTCATATAAGCCATTGGACTTACATGATGATTTTTTTTAATTAAATGTCCGTTTGTAAAGAGAGTCAAGTAGCGTACATACAGCACGGTAGGCAGAGGGAACCTAGTAATAAGGCACTCCGTTCTCCACTTTGTCAATAATATATATATATATATATATATATATATATATATATATATATATATAAGAATCCGTTGTCAATAATATATATATATAAGAATACTATCAATAAAACTCACTTTATCTTATGAACTCCTCCAATTTATTTCTTCACCAGTGGTACTATATCTAGCCTCGATGCCGTTTCGGGAATGCCCCCACAATACGATGTGTACCGCTTTTATATATTATTTATTTATTAACCACCCTCCTTTTTTTACAAAGCCTAACACTGGTCAATTTTATACCATTATTTATTTATCAACAACTCTCTTTTTTTATAAAACCTAACACTCGACCATCCTGACATCGTGCATGTCCTCATGCACGTAGTTTAAACCTAACATATAGTTGTCTATATAGTAAGTGCAACCGTTGTAGCGATGCGCAAAGTTAACTTTCACTTTTAATGTGCGCAGTATGTTGTCATATCTGTCCCTGTCGTATCAGCAACAAACACCAACTGGACATTCATATTCTCCTAGTCACTTGCCTTACTGAAACATGTAGGAGTTAGGGTGTGAAACGTTAAGAGTAAGTTTTGTTAGATAAGTTTATAAATTAAATTGTCATTAATATTTAAAAAATCACTTGACAATATAATCATCATTAAATTTGACGTTTTTTTAATAAACATTGTTTTTTTTATCTCATCAGCTTGAAAGTATGTTTGTAACACCTTATTGTGAATTAATGTAATTTTTATTATATAAATTTTGTTGTTGTAGAAGACAGCTAAGAATTACGTACGTGTGTTTTTCTGTCGTTGGTTGTTTTAAAACGTTGATCACCACTTCATAACTAATGCTGTCTTAATAAAACGATATCGAATTTTTTTTTTGTACCTTACTAAGTTTCAAGACAAGAAAGAAATGTTTATCTATTTACTTATTCACTGAAAATGTGTATTCTCCTAGTCGCTTGCCTTACAAAAACTTGTAGGAAATAGGGAGGATTTGTTGTTTGTTGTTAACAAGGAAACGCCACTTGGTTAATTCATTTCTTGATTTCATTAATTCACACAACAATATAATAAATTAATTTGACGTTTTTTTAAATATATGTAGTTTAGTCCTTCCTCATCAGCTTAAAAATAATAAATATCATTTATAAAATCTTGTGAATTTTCATATGGACTTTGATCTTATTGTTATTATCTTTAACTATTATTTTTTTCGATTATTTTAATCTTTGTATTATTTTAATTTATCGTGACCTCATACAATCTCGTAGAAGGCAGCTACGAGATTCCTACGTACGTTCTTCAGCTATCTGTTATTGGATTACTATTTTTTACATAAAGTCTAATAGCACATTTTATATATTAATTGGTAAATGAGGTCAGTCGTGGCCCAGAGGCACAAAGTGTCACTGTAAAATTGACTGGTTGTGGGTTCGATCCTCATTTGAAATATTTATATTAATTTATAGTTGTATTTTTACACTCTGATGTAAAAGCAAAGCGCGGCGTTGAGTTCCGCCATTAAACATGCAATGCCTACAGAATTTTGCGGAAGGTGGAGAACAGTGCCTTTGCATTAGGTTCCCTCTGCCTACTTAGCTGTGTGCGGGAGGGATACAGTGGGAAGATTTTTTTTTAATAATAGATTAATTTAGAAAATACGGATACGTGGAAAAGGTGATGATGCACCTATATATAGGTTGTTCACGTAGAAGTAGAATACTTTGTAAATTATTTAAAATCATTCGCTTCATTCGCGTAAAAGTAATGAATGACACGTGTTACAAGATAAAAATGTCGCGATATATATAAAATAATATACTGTTTTACTATCTAATATCTAAAACTGTGTAATGATGTAATAATAACAAAACACATATTTATTTGTTGTTTTTAATACTCAATAATGGACAACGATTATCAACAAAATAGCGACCTTCATTCTTTACTTAGAAGCGAACTAACAGCATCTCCTAGTATTTCATGAGAGCTTAGTATAGCATCCTAAAACTAGTTCTAGTAAATCAATACACTGGAGTGCAACGTCATCGGTATTCGACTACATATTGATTTAAGATGGCGTCATAATAGTTTTTCTAGTTTGAAATTTAGAAGGAAGATGTTCAATTAAAGTTAATCTTAAAAAATGCTTATAGCTCATACAGTTAAAAAAAAAGACGAATATCATTTTCTTTTTTTTATTTTAGTTTTCCACCGGGGAGAGTCTCGCTGCTGCTGGGATTTTACAGAAAGATGCTATTAATACGCGTCAATCTACGGAGATCTTATTTTAATCTGCATTTTTGTATTCGTTTTTATAACGGTGATTTAAAAGTATATTAAAATTGACCTTCGAGCTACTATAGGGCGCAAAATAGTTCTTGTCTTGCCATAGTACCTAGAGTCTCATGATTTTTTCTACGATTTAGAAAAAACAGTCCAGTCCAGAAAGCTTAAAAAAACGCAATCATCTGTTATTTACAAACTGAAAATCTTAAAACAAAGTTAAGTTAGGTAGGGTACGAAGAATAAATAATCCATAAATATTTATTTGCCTTGAAACTAAAGGTTACGATATCATGTTATTAAGGTAACATAAGTTCCCAAGTGGTGATTATTGTTATACTTGTTTCTTGTTTACAGTAAAAAATACTACAATATCAGATAACAGAACAACGCGCGTAGGTATTTCGTAGCTGATTTCCACGCGAACTTATGAGGTTATTAATACAATATTAATATAATTATGAAAAAAACCCAAAATAATAATCACGAATCTGTTTACGAACATACATTTACTCCTACAAGTTTTGGTAAGGCAAGTGTTATCCAATGTAATACATAAAAAGCATATGTAAGTTTTCTTTCCTTAAAAATATATGTAAATAAATGAAAACTAACGAAGACTGTCACAATTTTACTATAACCATTTGTATTTTGCAACCTAACTCTCATTCACTTTACAAGTTACATTTATTTAAAAAAAAACGTCATATAAAACATTATTGGTGCCTTTGTTTAATATACGAGTAGTATATCTCCATATAGTACGTACATCTATCGTAGCGATGCGCAAAGTTAACTTTCACTTTTATTGTGCGCAGTATGTTGTCATATCTGTCCCTGTCGTATCAGCTAGCCTTCTCTCTTACTACGGCATAGTATAAGAAAAATCACCATCTGGACATTCATGTTCTCCTAGTCGCTTGCCTTACTGAAACATGTAGGAGTTAGGGTGTGAAACGTTGAAAGTATGTTTGTAACACCTTATTGTGAATTCATTAATGTAATATTTATTATATATATTTTGTTGTTGTAGAAGACAGCTAAGAAATACCTACGTGTGTTTTTATGTGATTGGTTGTTTTAAAACGACGATCACCACTTTATAACTAATGCTGTCCTAATAAAACAATATCGATTTTTTTTAGTGACTTACTAAGTTTGAAGATAAGAAAGAAATGTTTATTTATTTACTTATTCTCTGCAAATGTTTATTCTCTAACCAAAACTTGTAGGAGTTAGGGTGTATTTATTTATGGTGAAGAAAGGGCGACGTTTTTTATGCCAGTTAGTTAATTCATTTTTTTGTTTCAATTAAGTCACGCAACAATATAATAATTAAATTTGACGTTTTTTAATTATATATTTGTTTTATTTTGCAACTTGAAATTAAAAAATATCATTTACAAAATTTTGTTGAAATTTTTTTCATGACCTCATAAAATGTCGTAGAAGGAAGCTAAGAAATTCCTACGTACTTTCTTCTGTTATCAGTTATTAGATTACTAATTTGTACATAAAATCTAATATTATATTAATGTATAAATTGGTAATCGAGGCAAGTCGTAGCGCAGGCGCACAAAATGGCCACTATAAAATCAACTGGTTTTAGGTTCGATCCCAACTCGAGAAAATAAAATATTTATTTTAACTTATATTTTCATTTTATCATTCTACTGTAAAGGCAAACCGCGGCCTCGAGTTTCGCCATTCAATACGTAATGACATGACTACATGAACGACTACAGAATTAGGGGGAAAGTGGAGAACAGTGTTTTTTAACACTAGGTTTCCCTCCCATTGCCTACCCTGCTGTGTGCGGGATACAGCGTAAAGCAGATTTCATTTTTTGTAAGTAATCTAAACTAAAGAGACGTGGAAAAGGTGATAATGCACCTTATAAAAAACCAATCCTTAACTTAATAAATCGTTTTTCAATTTATTTGGTGTTTTTTAATTATATATTACACTAAAAGCTAACTTTTCTAAAAGTAATCTATGGTCCATGGTAGTAGCATCAATCACTTTAAATAAATATGTGCAATCTTTAGTATATACGGTTAAGGTTTTTATATGTTTTATTATTATTATATTATTATTTAGTTTATTGCCATAATTTATGTGGTCTTAATATAAAACTTGTCGTTTATTATTTCTAAAATATTTAATTTTTAAGAAATTTAAGTTTTGTTAAATATTTTAATATATACATGTGTGATGTACAAAATTCATTAGACGAAATTCAAAATGAACACTTCTTTTCTACTCGCCTCGAATCGAGTAACGACAATTATTTGAAGGTTCCTTCCTTCGTTTGTCCCTGAAACATTCACGTTCAAGGAAAAAACATTACCAGGACTACAACAGTATGTAGAAATTAAATGATTTTAAAGGTTACTGAGTAACTGAAACAGTACCAATCAACGAGCTCCAAATGTGTAAATCAATAAGGTCCGTCTAGACTTCACCGACGTCATATTTGTTTATGTTACTGATACTGATATGCACGCTGTATTACGCACATAGCAGGATAGGCAGAAGGAAACTAGGAAACATAATGTAAGACACTCCATTTCCATTAAGTTACGTTTCTCTTTTTCCTCCAAATTCTGGACGCATTACGTGTTGAGTGGCCCAACTTAACGCCGCACATATGATTAATTACCAGAACGAGAATTATAATATTAAATATTTAATTTCCTTGAGTGGATTGAACCTGAACCAGTCGTGTTTACAGTGGAAGGCCACTTTTTCTCAATTTATACGTGTAGAATATTATGTTTTTGTACTAATTAGTAATCTAAATACATAAATGTACTCGGAAAACTTCACTTAAAAAATATACTCGTAAAACTTTCACTTTTATTACACATACATATATGCCCCTCGTATCTGATAGCCCTTTCATTTACTACGGCGTAGCATGAGAAAAAACACCACCTGGACATTTATATTCTCCTAGTCGCTTGCCTTACAGAACTTGTAGGAGTTAGGATGGATTTGTTGTTTGTTGTTAGCAAATAAACGTCACTTTAGTTAATTATTTTTTTGGTTTCATAATAAATTCACAAAATAATATAATAATTGAATTTGATGTTTTTTTTATACACATATATATTTATGCTCATTAGCTTAAAAGTAGTAAATATCATTTGTAAAATCTTGTGAATTTAATGAACAATTTTTGTATCGACTTTGATCGTTTCTTAACTATTACTTTTTTTTAATTATTTTAATCTTTTTTTTCTTGACTTCATAAGATCTCGTAGAAAGCAGCTACGAAATTCCTACGTACGTTCTTCTATTATCTGTTATTGGATTACTTATTTGTAAATAAAATGTTATGGTATATTTTATGTACAAATTGGTAATCGAGGCCAGTTATGGCGCAGAGACACAAAGTGACACTGAAAAAAAAATCGATTGATTGTGATATTTATTTTAATTTATATATGCACTTTTTTGGCTCTGATATAAAGGCAAAGCGCGGCCTTGAGTTCAGCCATTCAACACGCAACGCCTACAGAATTCAGCGGAAAGTGGAGAACAGTGCCTTAGCGTTAGGTTCCCTCTGCTTACTCTGCTGTGTGCTGGAGGAATACAGCGTGAAGATGTTTTTTTTGTAATAAGAGACTATTTTAGAAATTACGAACACGTGAAAAAGTTGATGATGTATCTAATACGAATCCTTACCCAAATAAATCGTTTAACAATATAGATTGTTCACGTAGTTGTACAATACTTTGTAAATTATTTAAATTCATTCGATCCATTCACATTTAGGTAAGGAATGACACGTGTAACAAGACAAAAATGTCGCCATATTTATAAAATAATATACATGTTTGTACAAAAAATATAAAATAATATACTGTTTTACAAAAATATTAAAATGACTATTGGAACCAATCTAATACTGTGTAATGATGTAATAAGAAAAAAAACACATTTATTTGTTGTTCTCAATACTCAATAATGGACAACGATTATCAAAAAAATAGCGACCTTCATTCTTTATTTAGAAACAAACGAACAGCATCTCCTAGTATTTCATGAGAGCTTAGTATAGCATCCTAAAACTAGTTCTAGTAAATCAATACACTGGAGTGCAACGTCATCGGTATTCAACTACTTCCTATATATTGATTGAAGATGGCGTCATAATAGTTTTTGTGTTGAGGTAAGATGTTAAGTTTGAGTTGGTCTTAAAAAAGATAAGTTTATACAGTTATACAAATAAAAAAAATACATTTTCTTTTTTTATTTTTTATTTCTACAAGAAGCGCTGAGACGCTGCTGGGACGTTACAGGTAGATGATCGCGTCGCGTCAATCTACGAAGATTACTTATCTGAATTATTGTATATCTTATAACAGTGACGTAAAAAGAATAGTCTACAGTCTCATGGCTTTTTCTTACATTTTGAATAGACATCCCAGAGAAAGCTTGGAAGAACGCAATCATCTTTTATTTATTAGGATCGTCAGATATTTAAACAAAGTTTAGGGTACGAGAAATAAACAGCAAATAGATATTTATTTGTCTTAAAAGTCAGTAGGGTACAAAAAGGTTCCGATATTTTTTTATTAGAATAACATTAGTTAGTGATGATTAATGTTTTACTTGTGTGTATCAGAGGAAAATTGTAAAACGACAGATAACAGAAGTACGCACGTAGGTATTTCGTAGCATACTTCTACGAGAATTTATGAGGTTGCGAAAAAAATAATATAATCGACAAAAATACTAAAAAAATATTTACGGAGACAGAGCCTATATAAAAAAAATTATTCATTCACAAGATATTATAAATTATATTACTTTTAAAATCATGAGCTTTTAAGTAATTCAATATATAATTTAAAAAAATAAATGAATAAATCATTGGGATACAGCGTGAAGCTGATTTATCTAATATATATTTAAAAAACGTTAAATGGCAATTATTTTGTAATGGAAAGTATTTTAAATAACAAATTAATTAATTAACTTACTAAATTAGTCATGACGTTCCTTGTCTTCACAAACCGACATCGACTCCTAAACGTGTTATCCAATGCTATACATATAAACGCATATATAAGCTTTCTTTCCTTAAAAACATATGTAAATAAATAAAAAGTAACGAAGACTGTCAAAATTTAACTATAACCATTTGTATTACGCTACTTAACTTTCTTTACAAGCGGACATTTAATTAAAAAAAATCATCATGTAAGTCCAATTGCTTATATGAAGATTTTTTTTAATTAATTGTTAAGACAATTCTTAATGCCATTCTATAAAGTATAATATATAAAAATAAACCAGCTTCACGCTGTATCACGCATACAGCACGGTAGGCAGAGGGAACCTAGTGTTAAGGCACTCCGTTCTCCACTTTATGGCGAATTCTGGACGCATTGCGTGTTTAGTGGTAGAACTCAAGGCCGCGCTTAACCTCGACACCAGAGCGAGGAAATGGAAATATAAATTTAAGTAAATATTTCGTCTCCTCGAGTGGGAATCAAACCCACAACCAGTCGGTTATACAGTCACACTTCGTGGAATCAAATAATATATAGTTGTCTATATAGTACGTTCAACCGTTGTAGCGATGCGCAAAGTTAACTTTCACTTTTATTTTGCGCAGTATGTTGTCATATCTGTCCCTGTCGTATCAGCTAGCTCTCCCTGTTACTACGGCGTAGTATGAGAACAAACACCAACTGGACATTCATATTCTCCTAGTCTCTTGCCTTACTGAAACATGTAGGAGTTAGGGTGCGAAACGTTGAAAGTAAGTTTTGTTAGATAAATTAAATTGTCATTAATATTTAAAAAATCACATAACAATATAATCATCATTAAATTTGACGTTTTTTTATTAAACATTGTTTTTTTATACCTCATCAGCTTGAAAGTATGTTTGTAACACCTTATTGTGAATTAATGTAATATTTATTATATATATTTTGTTGTTGTAGAAGACAGCTAAGAAATACCTACGTGTGTTTTTATGTGATTGGTAACTAGTAATCTCAAATAAATATACTCGGAAACCTTTCACTTTTATTACACATACATATATGTCCCTGTTTGTATCAGCTAGCCCTTTCAGTTACTACGGCGTAGTATGAGATAAAACACCACCTGGACATTTATATTGTCCTAGTCGCTTGCCTTACAGAACTTGTAGGAGTTAGGGTGGATTTGTTGTTTGTTGTTAGCAAGTAAACGTCACTTTAGTTAATTAATTTCTTGGTTTCATAATGAATTTACACAAAAATATAATAATTGAATTTGATATTTTTTTATACACATATATATTTATCCTCATTAGCTTATAAGCAATAAATATCATTTGTAAAATCTTGTGAATTTAATAAACATTTTTTATATGGAGATTGATCGGTTCTTAACTATTATTTTTTTTATTATTTTAATCTTTTTTGTATATAAAATGTAATGGTATATTTTATGTACAAATTGGTAATCCAGGCCAGTTATGGCGCAGAGGCATAAAGTGCCACCGAAAAAAAATCGATTAGTTGTGGGTTTGTCCCCCATTCGAGAAAATGTAATATTTGTTTTAATTTATATATGCATTTTTTTGGCTCTGATATAAAGAAAAAGCGCGGCCTTGAGTTCAGCCATTCAACACGCAATGCCTACAGAACTCAGCGAAAAGTCGAGAACAGTGCCTTAGCCTTAGGTTCTGTCTGCCTACTCTGCTATGTGCGGGAAAAATACAGGATGAAGCTGATTTTTTTGTAATAATAGATTATTTTAGAACACGAACACGTGAAAAAGTTAATGATGTATCTAATACGAATCCTTACCCAAATAAATCGTTTAACAATATAAGTTGTTCACGTAGTTGTACAATACTTTGTAAATTATTTAAATTTATCCGATCCATTCACATTTAGGTAAGGAATGACACGTGTAACAAGACAAAAATGTTGACAAGCTTATAAAATAATATACATGTTTGTATAAAAAATATAAAATAATATACTGTTTTACAAAAATATTAAAATGACTATTGGAACTAATCTAATACTGTGTAATGATGTAATAACAAAAAAACACATATTTTTTGTTTTTCTCAATACTCAATAATGGACAACGATTATCAAAAAAATAGCGACCTTCATTCTTTACTTAGAAACTCTCCTAGTATTTCATGAGAGCTTAGTATAGCATCCTAAAACTAGTTCTAGTAAATCAATACACTGGAGTGCAACGTCATCGGTATTCAACTACTTCCTATATATTGATTGAAGATGGCGTGGCGTCATAATAGTTTTTGTGTTGAGGTAATAAGATGTTAAGTTTGAGTTGGTCTTAAAAATGATAATAAAGTTTATACAGTTATACAAATAAAAAAAAAACATTTTCTTTTTTTATTTCTTATTTCTACAAGAGGCGTTGAGACGCTGCTGGGACGTTATAAGTAGATGATCGGGTCGCGAAAAAATATTCCACATCGACAATTATTTGAAAGTTCCTTCGTTTATCCTTGAAACATTCACGTTCAAGGAAAAACATTACCAGGACTACAACAGTATGTAGGAATTAAATAATTTTAAAGGTTACTGAGTGACTGAAACAGATAGTACTACAAATCAACGTCCTCCAAATATGTAAATCAATAAGGTCCGTCTAGACTTCACCGACGTCATATTTGTTTATGTTACTGAAATTATGATAAATCACAATAAATTCTCAAAGTAATATATGAATATGTATATCCAGTTTCACGCTGTATTCCACACATAGCAGGATGGCCAGAAGGAAACTTACTCTTAAGACACTCCGTTTCCATTAAGATACGTTCCCCTTTTCCTCCGAATTCTGGACGCATTACGTGTTGAGTGGCGCAACTTAACGCCGCAAATATGATTGATAGTACGTTACCAGAACGAAAATTACAATATTAAATATTTCATTTCCTCGAATGGGATTGAACCTAAACCTGCCGCGTTTACAGTGGAAGACCACGTGGCCTCAATTTATACATATAGAATAATATGTTTTCGCACTAACTAGTAAACTCAAATAAATATACTCGGAAACCTTTCACTTTTATTACACATACATATATGTCCCTGTTTGTATCAGCTAGCCCTTTCAGTTACTACGGCGTAGTATGAGATAAAACACCACCTGGACATTTATATTCTCCTAGTCGCTTGCCTTACAGAACTTGTAGGAGTTAGGGTGGATTTGTTGTTTGTTGTTAGCAAGTAAACGACACTTTAGTTAATTAATTTCTTGGTTTCATAATGAATTCACACAATAATATAATAATTGAATTTGATGTTTTTTTTTATACACATATATATTTATCCTCATTAGCTTAAAAGTAATAAATATTATTTATAAAATCTTGTGAATTTAGTAAATATTCTTTATATGGACTTTAATCGGTTTTTAACTATAATTTTTTTCGATTGTTCTATTTAATCTTTTTTTTCGTGACTTTTGTTAACTAACGATCTTTAAACAAAGTTTAGTTAACTTAAAACTCAGTAACGTACAAAAAAAGATATTTTTTTTATTAGAATAACATTAATGATTAATATTTTATTGGTTATTGGTTATTAATGTTTTACTTGTGTGTATCAGAGAAATATTGTAAAACAACAGAAAACAGAAGTACGCACGTAGGTATTTAATCGACGTAAATACCTAAAATTATTTACTAGTCCAGAGCTTATATAAAAAAAAACATTCACAAGATGTTACAAATTATATCACTTTCAAATTGCGATTTAAAATAAAACAATATATAATTCAAGAAATAAATGAAGTTATCATCGGGATACAGCGTGAAGCTGATTTACTTAGTAGTAGCGGGCGCGCGCACTATCGTCACCGCTAAAAATACCACGAAACATGTGTTCAATAAAATATTTTCAACAGTCTGAATTCAATTTTTTAGAGAAATCGGTGGCGATTTAAAGATTTTTCTATATTCACTTTCAACCTTATTTGAAATCTCAGGGGGTGAATTCTAAAAAACCATGAAACACGTGTTCAATCAAACATTTTGATGAGTCTGAATTTCAAATTTTATAAAAATTGTTGCTGTTTCAAAAAAAATCTATACAAACTCTTTAGGCTTAAAATTTTTAAAAACCACTTCTTAGTGGATGTCCAGATTATAAAAATAAACATTTGTCCAAATTTCACGTTTCGACGCACAGCGGTTACGGCTGTGCGTGCGTCTCACCTCAGTCTCTCAGGTACACGTCCTTTTATATATATAGATATAATTTAAAAACGTTAAATTCAATTGTTATATTACAATGTGAATTATTTAAAAAAAATAATTAACTAATTAAGTAAGTTAACTACTCATGACGTTTCTGCTTTACAAATCTTTTTTTTTTTTTTACGGGGGGAAATCCTCATGGACTACCTCCGCCTGGGGAAAGACGGAGGGGCGTGCCGGGCTCTTACCGACTAAAACCATCCCGGTGTCTCCTCGCACGTGAGCGCGAGGCCGCGGGAGTCCACATTCATCCGCAGTCCCTCACTAGTGCTGGCCGGGTCTGTCCAGGCCTCGTCTCCTGCGCGGGTTAGCGAGGTGGTGAGCTAACCCGTGCATCGTCTCAGAGGCACACGCCGACACTCGCGCGTACCTACGACACGGGTCTATCGAATAGGGGGCGAGGACTTCCCCAAGTCTCTCGCCCCTAGACCCAATCATGGGGGCCGGAAAAGGGCGTTGTCCGCCCTTCTCCTACCCCCTGTGCGCCTTCTGCAGCCGGAAAAGTGCTCCCTCTCCCTTTCCGCAGTTTCCTTCTTGGACATAACGTCCTCACAGAAGGACGCCACCGCGTCCCAAGACTCTACGCTTACAACCATCTTCCGCACTACGGCAGGCAGCGACAGATCGCCCCCTACTTTATTTGTGAGGACACGGCGCTGCTCCTCCCAAGCTACACACTCGGCTAGCGTGTGTTGCGCTGTGTCCTCCCTGCAATGGACGCAGTGGTGGCACCGAGCATCCGGCTCTCTGTCTATGCGGCACAGGTACTTGCCGAAGCAGCCGTGCCCCGACAGCACCTGCGTCATCCTAAACGACAGGGAGCCGTGCCTTCTCCCTAGCCAGTCCTCGAGTACTGGCCGGATTGCCTCGACGGTAGCGAAGCCGGCGGTAGGGCGCAGAAGCCTTTGCCGCCATTCCGCCACCAGAACCTGACGGAGCTTCTCTCGGCGCAATGCGATCGGCCGCTGCACCGGGCTAGAGCCCCATGCCCGCTCTTCCTCGCGCCATCGATATAATGACGCAAGTACTTTCGCCTCTAGGTCCCATGGCGGGGATCCGGCCAAGACGCAAGCCGCTTCGTAGGAAATCGTGCGATACCCGCGGACGACTCTAACGGCCATTGCCCTCTGCGGCTTGCGCAGAATGGCGAGAGTGCCGACCGTCATGTCCAATGCCCACACAGGGGCCCCATACAGGGCCATAGAACGCACGATTCCTACGTACAACCGCCTACTTTCGGCGCTCAGGCTCCCCAAGTTGGGAAGCAACGTTGAAAGCGCGCCCGTTGCGCCCATCAACTTGGGCGCCAGCCGCCGGAAGTGCGGCCCGAATTCCCAACGACTGTCGAGTACCAATCCTAGATACTTCATGGTAGACTCGACAGCTATCCGGGCCCCGCTGACCACGATGTGTGATCCCGGCGCCGGAGCACGTCGAGGGCCATGAAACACCATGGCCTCCGACTTGTTTAAAGCTACCTCCAGTCCCAGGCAACGGATGCGGTTCACCACCTGTGACACCGCAGCCGTGGCTATCAACGTCGCTTCCCTATGCGAACTCCCCCGGGCAGTTATGAGCGTGTCGTCCGCGTAACACGTCAAGTCGGCGCCCAACGGGAGTTCGCCTGTCAGCACCCAGTCGTAACCAATGTTCCACAGAAGCGGTCCTAAGACCGAACCCTGTGGAACACCACACGACATGAGGTGCCGGCTGGCACCGTCACGTCCCCGATAGATAACGCACCTACCCTGAAGGTAAGTCTCTACTGTACGGCGGAGGTAGGGAGGCACGCGATGGTATTTCGGAGCCTCCAGAATACAACTCCAGGGTATGCTTTACAAATCTACCCTAACTCCTACAAGTTTTGGTTAGGCAAGTGTTATCAAATGTTATACATATAAATACATATGTAAGCTTTCTTTCCTTAAAAATATATGTAAATAAATGAAAAGTAACGAAGACTATCAAAATTTTACTACGGACATTTGTATTTCGCCACCTAACTCTCTCTCACTTTACAGGTGGACATTTAATTCACATTTTAATTTAAAAAATCATCATAGAAGCCATTCTTGATGCCTTTGTATAATATACGAGTAGTATATCTCCATATAGTACGTACATCTATTGTAGCGATGCGCAAAGTTAACTTTCACTTTTATTGTGCGCAGTATGTTGTAATATCTGTCCCTGTCGTATCAGCTAGCTCTCCCTGTTACTACGGCGTAGCATGAGAACAAACACCACCTGCACATTCATGTTCTCCTAGTCGCTTGCCTTACTGAAACATGTAGGAGTTAGGGTGTGAAACGTTGAAAGTATGTTTGAAACGTGTTATTGTGAATTAATGTAATATTTATTATATATATTTTGTTGTTGTAGAAGACAGCTAAGAAGTACGTACGTGTGTTTTTCTGTCATTGGTTGTTTTAAAACGTTGATTACCACTTCATAACTAATGCTGTTTTAATAAAACAATATCAATTTTTTTTAGTAATTTACCGAAACTTTTATTTATTGTCTTGTTCTCTGTCTCTGGACTGGCCTTCCAAAATGCTGAATCTAAGATAATAGGTGAGCATAAGATATTTTATATGCCTCTAGATTTTTTTTTCACTCGAAGGTCGAATATAACACACTTTTGGGACACCGTTATAAAATAAAATAAAACTCACAAAAGTTCTTTTTCTCTCTAGATTGCTTATAGCATCTATAAATTTCTTGAATAATATTTATTATATGTATGTAACCTGAAGTCCCAACAAAAGACGAAGAAAGTATAGCGAGACGCTCACGTGAAAAAAAATAAAAAAAAAGAAAATGTTCTCAAAAAAAATATATACATTTTAATTATATTTTTTACGACAAACTTAAACTGAACTTTTCACGATAAATTTTTAAAGTTAAAAAAAAAATTAAATTAGCTTCACGCTATATCCCGCACACAGCAGGGTAGGCAGAGGGAACCTAGTGTTAACACACTCCGTTCCCCACTTTCTGCCGAATTTTGGAGGCATTGCGTGTTGAGTGGCAGAACTCAACGCCGCGCTTTGCCTCGACACCAGAGCGAAGAAATGCAAATATAAATTTAAGTAAATATTTCATCTCCTCGAGTGGGGATCGAACCCACAACCAGTCGGTTTTACAGTCACACTTTGTACCACTGCGCCACGACTGGCCTCAAAAATGGCCTGGCCTCGAAAATGAAGAATAATATAGTTTTGTACTAACTAGTAATCTCAAATCAATATACTCGGAAAACTTTCACTTTTATTACACATACATATATGCCCCTCGTATCAGCTAGCCCTTTCAGTTACTACGGCGTAGTATGAGAACAAACACCACCTGGACATTTATATTCTCCTAGTCGCTTGCCTTACTGAAACATGTAGGAGTTAGGGTGGATTTGTTGTTTGTTGTTGGCAAGGAAACGTCACTTTAGTTAATTCATTTCTTGGTGTCATAATGAATTCAAACAATAATTTAATTAATAATTGAATTTGATGTTTTTTTTTTTATACACATAGATATTTTTCCTCATTAGCTTAAAAGTAAATTATCATCATCTTTATCATTTGTGAAATCTTGTGAATTTAAGAAACATTTTTTATATGGACTTTGATCGGTTTTTATCTTTTTTTGTTTGTTTTACTTAATCTTTTTTTTCGTGACTTTTATTAACTGACGATCTTAACAAAGTTTAGTTAACTTAAAACTCAGTAGGGTACAAAAAATATTTTTTTTTTTATTAGAATAACATTAATGATTAATATTTTATTGGTTATTGGTTATTAATGTTTTACTTGTGTGTATCAAAGAAAAATTGTAAAACAACAGAAAACAGAAGTACGCACGTAGGTATTTCGTAGGTGCCTTCTACGAGACTTTATGAAGTTGCTAAAGAAATATTAATATAATCGACGTAAATACTTAAAATTATTTTCCAGATCAGAGCTTATATAAAAAAAACATTCACAAGATGTTACAAATTATATCACTTTCAAATTGAGCTTTAAAATAAAACAATATATAATTCAAGAAAATAAATGAAGTAATCATCGGGATACAGCGTGAGGCTAATTTATTTAATACTAGCGGGCGCGTGCAGCTTCGCCGCCACTAAAAAAAACCACGAAACACGTGTTCAAAAAAATATTTTTAACAGTCCGAATTATTTAGAAAAATCGATGGCGATTTAAAGATTTTTCTATATTCACTTTCAACCTTATTTGAACCCTCAGGGGGTGAATTCTAAAAAACCATGAAACACGTGTTCAATCAAATATTTTGACGAGTCTGAATTTCAAATTTTATAAAAATTGTTGCTGTTTCAAAAAAAATCTATACAAACTCTTTAGGCTTAAAATTTTTAAATATCCCTTCTTAGTGGATGTCCAGATTATAAAAATAAACATTTGTCCAAATTTCACGTTTCGACGCACAGCGGTTACGGCTGTGCGTGCGTCTCACCTCAGTCTCTCAGGTACACGTCCTTTTATATATATAGATATAATTTAAAAACCTTAAATTCAATTGTTATATTACAATGTGAATTATTTAAAAAAAATAATTAACTAATTAAGTAAGTTAACTACTCATGACGTTTCTGCTTTACAAATCTACCCTAACTCCTACAAGTTTTGGTTAGGCAAGTGTTATCCAATATTATATATATAAATACATATGTAAGCCTTCTTTCCTTAAAAATATATGTAAATAAATGAAAAGTAACGAAGACTATCAAAATTTTACTACGTACATTTGTATTTCGCCACCTAACTCTCTTTCACTTTACAGGTGGACATTTAATTCACATTTTAATTAAAAAAATCATCATAGAAGCCATTCTTGATGCCTTTGTATAATATACGAGTAGTATATCTCCATATAGTACGTACATCTATTGTAGCGATGCGCAAAGTTAACTTTCACTTTTATTGTGCGCAGTATGTTGTAATATCTGTCCCTGTCGTATCAGCTAGCTCTCCCTGTTACTACGGCGTAGCATGAGAACAAACACCACCTGCACATTCATGTTCTCCTAGTCGCTTGCCTTACTGAAACATGTAGGAGTTAGGGTGTGAAACGTTGAAAGTATGTTTGTAACACCTTATTGTGAATTGAATGTAATATTTATTATATATATTTTGTTGTTGTAGAGGACAGCTAAGAAGTACGTACGTGTGTTTTTCTGTCATTGGTTGTTTTAAAACGTTGATTACCACTTCATAACTAATGCTGTTTTAATAAAACAATATCAATTTTTTTTAGTAATTTACCGAAACTTTTATTTATTGTCTTGTTCTCTGTCTCTGGACTGGCCTTCCAAAATGCTGAATCTAAGATAATAGGTGAGCATAAGATATTTTATATGCCTCTAGATTTTTTTTTCACTCGAAGGTCGAATATAACACACTTTTGGGACACCGTTATAAAATTAAATAAAACTCACAAAAGTTCTTTTTCTCTCTAGATTGCTTATAGCATCTATAAATTTCTTGAATAATATTTATTATATGTATGTAACCTGAAGTCCCAACAAAAGACGAAGAAAGTATAGCGAGACGCTCACGTGAAAAAAAAAAAATAAAAAGAAAAGAAAATGTTCTCAGAAAAAAAATATACATATTTATTTATATATCTGTATGGAGGCCAGACGTGGCGCAGTGGCACGAAGTGTGACTGGTTGTGGGTTTTATCCCCACTCGAAGAGATGAAATATTTACTTAAATGTATATTTCCATTTCTTCGCACTGGTGTCGGGGCTAAGCGCGGCGTTGAGTTCCGCCACTCAACACGCAATGCCTCCAGAATTCGGCAGAAAGTAGGGAACGGAGTGTCATAACACTAGGTTCCCTTTGCCTACGCTGTTGTGTGCGGGATACAGCGTGAAGCTGATTTATTTATTTATTTATTTATCTGTATGGACATTATATTTTTTACGACAAACCTAAACTGAACTTTTCACAAAAAATGTTTAAATTTAATACTAGTAAGACTACTATTATGACGTCGTCTTAAATCAATAAAATAGCAGTTGAATGATGACGTTGCGCTCCGGTGTATTGATTTACTAGAACTAGTTTTAGAATACAATACTAAGCTCTCATGAATTAATAGAAGATGCTGCTAGTTTGTTTTACTCTAAGTAAAGTAGGAGATGACGATCAACACATGCATCAGTATTTCTTCGCACTGATTGCGAGAAAATCACGGCGTTGAGTTCCGCTACTAAACACGCAATGCCTCCAGAATTTGCTAGATAATGGGAAATTTAGCACATTTCTTAAAATCCCCTAGCTTTTGATTGATTTTTATAACTGACTCCATTAAAACATTATTATATATAAAGCATACATAAAGAAAATATAAAAATATCGAAGTATTAAACGAAAGGTAATGATATTCTACGAAATTAAAAAAAGTGAAATCAGAGCCGAGTTAAATATTAAGTAATGAGCCGTTCTCGACTTCACTGGCTTAAAAATGGGAGTTCTACATGAGTGCAGCGTCTTGTATTCATTCAGGATAAAAACCAGAATTCAAGATCGTTATTTCCGTTAAGAGGCCAGTCGTGGCGCAGCGGCACAAAGTGTGACTGTAAAACCGACTGGTTGTAGGTTCGATCCCCACTCGAGGAGATGAAATATTTACTTAAATTTATATTTCTATTTCTTCGCTCTGGTGTCGAGGCTAAGCGCGGCGTTGGGTTCTGCCACTCAACACGCAATGCCTCCAGAATTCGGCAGAAAGTGGGGAACGGAGTGTCTAAACACTAGGTTCCCTCTGCCTACCCTGCTGTGTGCGGGATACAGCGTGAAGCTGATTTATTTTTTTATTTTAAGATCGTTATTTCTAGATGATCCTTATTCATTATAGAGTATTAAGAACAACAAATAAATATTAATATTTAAATTATTAACATCATAAGATCAGTTCAAATAATAACTTTATTGCCTCTTTACATGCATACACATGTATTGTTTTATAAATAGAGCAATTTACATTATATGGCGACAATTTTTATGTTTTTACACTTATCATTATTTTAATTTTAATTTATTTAAACGATTTTCTACTACGTCAATAACCTACATTGATAAACTATTCATTTTGATAAGGATTCGTATGAACACTTTTTCCACGTGTCCGTATTTTGGATTACTAATTTATACGTCAAATATATTTTTATTATCTCACGAACGTTATTTATTGTTCTTATCAGTGATCATTTAATTTGTATCGTATTGTAATAATTGCCCTAAAGTTCTAATTTAATCCACACGTTTAAAAAAAATAATATTAAAAAAAAATAGTAAATTTCATTTTTTAGAAATCCGAAGGCCATAACCAAGCATGACGTGAAGTGAAGAGAAGACAGTGAAGTCTAGCCGGACCTTGTTGGTTTTTAAACCAACACATTGATTTATGCTATCTGTTTCAGTCACTCAGTAACCTTTAAAATCATTTCACTCCTACCTATTCATGTAGTCCTGGTTATGTTTTTACCTTGAACGTGAAGGATGAACGGAACCTTGGGTGGAAGGAAGTAAATAATTTCATCGGTGTTGAAAGAAAATATTTTTCGAGTAAAAAAAGCAAAGTGTTCGTTTTTGTTTTATCTGATAAATATAACATAAAAAATATTAAATAAAGCTTAAATTTCTTAAGAGAAAATACATTTTAAGAGTAATATCTCTTGTAATTAATTCTAAATCTTTTGTTATTTCCTTCAGTGTATTAAAAAAATAATAAATTTCTAGAAATTGCTTGTTTACAAATCTTATCATAAACCGAATATGTTAAAATTTGCCTTAAAAAAATTATACAAAATAGATGATGTAGTTAAATTATATTTAATATTTTCTATGCATTTTCATAAATATATTATCACTTTCCGTCCAATTTTTCGAGTCAATGGGTTAGAAAAAAAAAATCATGTCTAACATTAACCACCAGTATAATCTTAGTAGTATTAACTGCTTTGAGCATTGTTTAATCAAGATCTATGCTTATAAGCTAACGTATATTTGTTAGTTCACTTCAAAAATCAAATCAGAATTTCTTATGAAAGAGGATATCATGATAATAAATGCACCTTTTTGGACATTTCACTTTTTTAATTTGACTTGAAAAAAAAATGCATGTGTTCTTTTTAGATTCATTCTAAATTTATATTTCTTAAAGAAAAAAGTAACTATAAAGATATCTATAGGAATATAACACAAGGTTCTAACTATTTTTCTCTCAAACTCTGCTGACACAGTAGACATATTGCCGACGAAAAATCCAACCAATTTTCACACACATTTGACTTGATTTCACATTTGATTTTGCCTATTGGGCCCATTGCCCAAAGTTGACACGTTTTGAAAATTTGACTTGACTTTTCAAGTAATATTTTATGGGTTTATATAATAAATAAGTTAAACAGATATAATTTAAATTTATTATAAACATAACAAAGATCAAAAATCGATTTGAGAAAAAATACAATTTCATACAACATGCACCCCTCCCTATTGAAATGATTTCCCTATTGAATGAGTTGTATTACTTAAATAAAATTTTAAAGTTGCAACTATATCAAATATCATATTACATGTAATTCCCTTTAAAAAAGTCAATTAACCTTATTCCAATCTTTATCAAAATTGATAAATAATAGAACAACTAATCCACCAACTTTTCCAATATGAAAAAAATACATTTTAAGTATCGATTCTTCCTTGTACTACTTTTTTAAAGCAATAATAAGTAAGTACATCACAATACAGAACTGCATACACTGTATCTTCATAACAGTTATGCGTTCCTGGTATAGCTGCATCGTAATAGTTGCAGGCTTAAACGCTGTCCAATGAATGCCAAACTAGTGTAGTGCTGGTAGGTAACTCTTGAGATATAATGAAACTTTTATTTTTGTAAATAAATGATGATATTTTTATTTTTGTGCCAGAAATTTTTATTTTACCAATATTATATTTGAGTGTGTGTGTGTGTGTATGTATTTTTATTTTTTATATTCCCTGTTTTTATCACTGTTTTAACTGTTTCATGTAAATAAATGCAGTTTGATATTTTGAATGTTATGATCGAAATTATATTGGCATCATATCTAACGTGTTTAAACAAAATCAAAAATAATGTTTAAAATAATGTTGTGTATAAATAATACGTGTATGTCACTTTATACAAAAGACTTTTTATACAAAAGTGCATATTTTTTAAGATCTATGGTAACAGATTTGAAATTAACTAATTTATCATTTGCAAAGTTTATTAAATAAATTTGTCTGTGTATTATTTTTTAAAAATAACTATTTGGACTATAAGTCTGCCAAATTTCATACTCCTCCGTCTCCACTGTATAATAATATTCATAAAAAGAGCTAAAAAGTTTTTGCTTCTCGTATTAATTATTTAAATAATATTACTTTTAAATATTATTTTTCGCTACTAACGTAATTCATGAAACGTTTTTACGTAAAAAGAACATAATTAAAATATATATATGCTCAAAAAAATTACAGTTTAAATATTAAATACAAACAAAAGTTCCGAAGAGAAAACAATTTGCATAGATAGGTAGGTGGTAGGTAGGTAGGTGTATTTATTATATAGGTAGGGTATAGGTGTATCTTTTAGTTTGAAGTATCAGGACTTCATAAATGCTACGCAGCTTGTCGAGCACTGCTCTATATACTTTTTACATTTATGTGAATACTAGTAGTAGTAATGCAAGATAGCGCCGAATTATTTATTTAGTAAAAATGAATACTGCAATTGAACTTTAAATGAAACGCCAACAATATTTTATATTTAAAAAAAAGCAAAATAAATTAGTAATATATATATAAAACATTTCCTGTAACTATTTAGTTTTCTATTGTATTTTTAAATTTCGATCGGCTCACAACACGTAATTTTTCTCTGGGTGCTGAAAATGTGAAGATAGTATACCATTTTAATGAATACATACAAATATTTATTTAGCTGCCTTGGATGGTGTAAGTACACCGGGATGTATACACACCGTTTTTAGGTCTCTTTTAGCCTTATTTCGAAATATATAGCACAAAAAAATACCAATTTACAATTTTTTAAGTGAAGGAAGGACTATCCATCATAATTCACATAAAATATATTCGGATATCTTGCAAATTTATTAAGTGAATATTATTTATTAAAAAATAACAATTACAGAATTATTTTCAAAATCATTTAAATTATCTATATAAACAGTAAAAAGGTGTCGATACATAAAATATCTTTATAATGTTAATGACAAATTATAGAAATTTTTTTTTTTATTTTTTGTTTTCGCTATCTATGCTGTTTTTTTTCTTTTTAACAATAAAAGTAGACAATAAAAACAAAAAAAAACTTTTAACAATTTTATTAAAGCATTATTTATTCCACACCTAGGAAAGAAAAATACTTATTTAAACAACATACAAAAAAATATTTTCTGTGAATTCATAATTAAAAAAATACTACTGAACTGATACGAAGCTGACACGTAAGTTACGCGTCGATTAATCGAGCCCACGATTTAGTGAAAATATAAATTGTTGAATTAATAATATTTTAATGAAATATAAATAAAATTATTGAAAAATTACTTTGTGAATAAAAATATAAAAAAAAAGTGTATTATTTATATTTAGTTCTATCCTAATTACGACTAACAATTTCTTTCAATCAGTTCTAACAAAAGCTCCACCCCCTGCAAATGAAAATATAGAGATAGACAGACATATAAACAAAACGCAACGCCGATGCAACCACACCAGGAACTCATAGCATCGAAGAGATCAAGTGCAGATTTGCACTCATCGCTATATACAAATTTCAATGTGATGACGTCTATGCGTTGACTTTGTTATATAGTAAAACATACATCTTTCTTCATTTCCAATAGCAATATTTAATGTATTTCGTTGACTTTATAATGTAAACAAATAAATAAGTACTATAAAATATCTCAAATACTTATAGATATGTAAATATTTCAACAATGACATTGTGAAAGGAACCGGAAGAAAGTAGTTGTTATAATATGTGGGCGTGTCGTTACGCAAGGGGTGGAGTCTTTTATATTGACCTATATAAACTTTGTATATATATAACACCCTGTATATGAAAGAGATGCAGATATAGTTTTCACTGCACATATAGTGCGACTAGTAGTAAATGAGGAAATTGAATATTTAATATTTTTCTCGCTCTGGTAACGAATCTAAGCGCGGAATTGACTTCCGCCACTCATCACGCGATGCCTTTAGAATTTGGTGGAAAGAAGGGAACGGAAATGTCTTAATGGAAACAAAGAGTCTTTTATTAGGTCTAATGCCTACCTTGCGGGATACTGCGTTAAGCTTTATTCAGATAAAGCTTTGCAAGTAGGTACTTTTGAAGACGTATTTTTTCACCGGCTCGGAAGACAGTATAGAATAGAATCATAGTTTTTTACAAATAGTGATTATGTTTCAAACGCAACAGTTATACTAACGTTATAAAATAATTTACTTTTATCAGTGGCACGAAGTGTGACTATAAAACCGACTGGTTGTGGGTTCGATCCCCACTCGAGGAGATAAAGATTTACTTAAATGTAATATACATTTCTTCGTTCTGGTGTCGAGGCTAAGCGTTAAGTTCTGAAACTCAACACGCAATGCCTCCAGAATCCGGCAGAAAGTCTGAACGGAGTGTCTTAACAAAGTGTTTTAACACTTAATTCTCTGTTGATTATTTATTATTATTTTGAATTTAGTACAACTTTTACAACCTGTTGAGCAAAAGCTTGTTTTTCGAAAGGTTTCTTCAAATAATGTTTTATGTATTACTTTTTAATTTTCTCATTTCTATTAATGCATCATTATTGCTAGGTGTTTTCCGGGTCCATCTCCATCTTCAGGTACTTTATGTCGTATAAAACCAGAGTGTTTAGCGAGATATATCTAACAAGTCCAAACACGACCTGTCTACTTTTCTTAGGTCAGAAATCTTTTCGGCCCTCTTCCACTCCATCTCAAGTATCTAGATGTTTTTTTTTATATTTCACATATGAAGATTTCCTTTTTTATTTGAAAATCAAGTCCCCCTTTTATTGTGAAAAAAGCAGGAATTCACATACACTGACACACATACTAACCAGGCAAGCTAAATAAAAATAAAAAAAAATTAAATCAGCTTCACGCTGTATCGCGGGATACAGCTGAGCAGGGTAGGCAGAGGGAACCTAGTGTTAAGACACTCTGGAGGCATTGTGTATTGAGTGGCAGAACTTAAGGCCGCGTTTTGCCTCGAAACCAGAGCCAAGAAATGGTAATATAAATTTAGGTAAATATTTCATGTCCTGTCCCCCAAGTGGGGATCGAACCTACAACCAATCGGTTTTACAGTCACACTTTGTGTCCCTGTGCCACGACTGGCCTCTGAATAAAAGCTTATAAAAATCTATATTATAAGACACAGATGAATAGAAAAAGGCAACGACAACTAATTTTACTATTAGTAGGTACCTACCGGTAATAAAAAAGACGCTTGCGCATTATTTATTTATATAAATAAATATTTAAAAAAAACATACATAAATTAAGTACATAAAGCTCACTTGAGTCAATTAAACTACAGTTAAGGTATACCAGCTATAATGAACTTTTCGTTCACAACTTCAGTATAGGACGCGCAGACCACGTGGAGTGGCTGAAAGGATTCCGGGAATTGCGTCTACACATGATACGAACATTCCGTGGGTGGAGCGCCGGAGAGCGAGCGAGGAATAAAACCAGTGTATTATTTATAAAAATATGCGTAATATTACCAGGAGCACATAAAATTAAAGGATCTCGATTGCTGTGAGATAACGCTAAGGACATTTTCACACTATACGAAATGGTTCTTTTATGCATAATGGGAAATGTGTTTATTATGATGACTGACTTCATTTTTTTTGTACACAGATATGTAGACATCTTTTTAAATACTTGCCATATAAAATAAATTGATTAGAGGAAAGTAATACTAAGCGGTACAATTCGCTCAATAATCAAATGGTACTATACAATGGTCTATTAATTCATGAGACAAAATTCTAAATTTATCATAACTATATTTTTACTTAGTGAGTAGTCAATACGAATCTAGTTTTGCACCAGGTTACCACTGTCTCCCATTTTCTATCCAATTTTCAGGACATTGCTTGTTGAGTGGAGACAGCTTCACAGTAGTATTCGTTGTTTTTCATTATTTGTTTTATGTAATGTAAAAATAAAAATAAATCAGCTTCACACTGTATCCCGCACACAGCAGGGTAGGCAGAGGGAACCTAGTGTTTTAGACACTCCGTTCCCCACTTTCTGCCGAATTCTGGAGGCATTGCGTGTTGAGTGGCAGAACTCAACGCCGCGCTTAGCCTCGACATCAGAGCGAAGAAATGGAAATATAAATTTAAGTAAATATTTCATCTCCTCGAGTGGGGATCGAACCCACAACCAGTCGATTTACAGTCACACGTTGTGCCGCTGCGCCACGACTGGCCTCAAATTTTATGTAATGTAATTTTATTATAACCAATAAAAGTCTTATTATAAATTATTATATATATTTATTATTAAAGTCAATAAATAATTCGGCCGCTGATTTGCTTTGCCTTTTTTTCTTCGTGAACAAGAAACGTAAATTTCCGAAACTACTGGACAAACTTTGTTAAGTTTGGGCAATAAAAGCACAACGGATAGAAAACACTGATATAAATCCCTAGCAGCGTAGCACCCGTAGCCTAGTAACGTCTTTAACTTTGCTTGTGCTTTTCATTTATATAAAAAAATAAGTTTTAGGCACCCTCTATTCTGCGTAGCAGAGCAATATGTTCAATATTTAAGTAAAAAATCGTAACCCTGGTCTAGGTGATATTGTCCCTATTTTTGTAATCGAAAAAGTTAACAGCTAATAAAATAATTATGAAAATAACTGAAAGCGACTTAAATTAAAATTTTCCGAGTGTTGATTTTTTTAGTTCACGTTTGCCTAAAGTTATTTAAATTAAACCTGTTACTTTCACGAGTTCAGTCGAATACATCATAATTGCGCTACAACAGTTATCTATCATTCACGGTTACGGTTATTACCATTTTTATCAATTGTAACACAAAAAAATAAACTTCGAGTTAATTCCTAAAAAAATGTCCTCTTTTTCAAGCAGAGTACTTAAAACTAACTTCCATAGAATTTTATATATATTGCTTATTAAATACATTAATTACTACTTGATTGCTAGGGAAAAAGCTGTTTTTTTTATTTACGTATTATATTTGTACAACGAACGACCCATAGCACAAAAATTAAATGAAAGTTATGAGTGAGATAAATAAAACTGTACAAGCTACTGGGGTCAACAACCGATGACAGAAAACTTCGATGCAATGTTACCAGGATCGCATAAACGGTAGAGTGGTTTTGATCGGCACAGGTCGAGGGGAATACGCGTGGGACGCTAATCAATACACAACTCGAACGTATGTAGAGAGCATATATGCAAATAATAAACACGTAGGTAGGTGGTAGCTATGCATGAATTTACGTGGGCACGTAAGTGAGATATTGCTACAAGGATATCATAAGCGAGGAGATATTAACTTTTAGACAGACCCCACAACACAGATAAACCCCTTAATTTTATTTAGTAAATACGAATAACGACTATACAATGAGACACAAATTACTTACTCTACATTTGTTCTAACGATTAACAACGAACGACAATGGTCCGCTAATAATTACTAATATTTATTGGAAATATTATTTTATTGCTTAAACAGATAATTATTCCAGTAGTTAGTCAGCAAGCTTTGATTATTTTTTGTAACACTTAAATTTAAATTGAAACATTTCACGTTTGGTTAGGCTTATAAAATAATGACAAATTTAAAAAAAATAATTATTTTTATTTTTTAATTTTCCACGATATGCGCAACGGCGGTAATGGCAGGATGAGAATAAATGTTGTTAGCCCTATTTATCTTTACAGCAAAAGCGAATGGGTAGGCAAAAAGGTAGTTTGTCCTTGTGAATTGGCAAGCACTTTCTTAATAGGATGTCGACGGTGACATGTGCGCCACATGCAGATCGTCTTGTTAGGAACAACGGGACGCTCTTCTTTTAACGTAAGGTTAACGCTGTCAACCCTATTTTATTAGCCTTTACATCTTGGTGGGTAGGGATAGAGTACCCTCTATCGTAGCCACCCAGTGTCGCTGCAAAGGCCTAATAGGGTTAATAGGGCAGCGGGCGCGCGCGCGCTCGTCTCGCTTTCGTCTCGCTTAACTTGGCACGTAGTCCTGAATCGTGTCTCTAAATCGGTGACTTTTTTCATTACACAATCTCGGTTTTTCTATGTATATATATTATCATACAAATAACAATTATATAAAAAATATCAGACAGCAAAATATTAAAACTAAAATTTTATACAATTCAATGAAATAATTGTATAAAATTAACTCTTTTAGCAAACTAGCGGTTTTATCGAACCACTAGTTAATAAAAACTAAATGAAACGACATAATTTTTTTTTATTTATGGACAGATTATGATTAAACTAACACTAAATGTTAAGCGACTAGTGAAGAGAGCTTCCCAGAATCCAGAGAAAATTAAAAATATATGAAGGTTGTGTGTTAAAGCAAAGTTCAACAACCGATAACAGAAAACTTCGATGCAAGTTACTAGGACCGCATGAGTTTATAAAAGGCCATTTGAACTGGGCCAATTTAAATATGAACCACGAACCACGTGGGACAGATTAATATTCAATTGAGACACGCTGTACGTAGCAATGTGTGCAATTGTTTGTGTATGTGTGTCATAAAAGCTACATCACACTAACTTTGTTCTTATTTATTCATAAAATGTATACTTAAATTTTGTTTATACTCGCCTCATCGCCAGAGCAAAGAAAAGAAAGTATATTAAATATTTGATTCACTCGAGTGGGAGTCGAACTCACAACTGTCGTGTCTTTCTTTGCCTATTTATACCTAACTTTTGATTTTATTAGAATCAGTATATCATTTAAGAGGCCAGTCGTGGCGCAGTGGTACAAAGTGTGACTGTAAAACCGACTGGTTGTGGGTTCGATCCCCACTCGAGGAGATGAAATATTTACTTAAATTTATATTTTCATTTCTTCGCTCTGGTGTCGAGGCAAAGCGCGGCGTTGAGTTCTGCCACTCAACACGCAATGCCTCCAAAATTCGGCAGAAAGTGGGGAACGAAGTGTCTTAACACTAGGTTTCCTCTGCCTACCCTGCTGTGTGCGGGATATAGCGTGAAGCTAATTTTAATTTTATTATTTTTTTTAATTTAGTATATCATTTAAGATTAGTATCAATCAGTTTAATTCATTTAAAATTAAATTGAGGTATTGAAATATGTTATTTTATTTTTTCAGCATCTAACCTCTGGAATATAACGAGTGAAATGTGGCTGGCTCAACCATATGACGACAATCCTATAGCCAAGGACTTCCTTCCTCTTATGCTCGTCATCGTCCAGCACACTGTTAGTGGTGAGTGCACCAAATTCGCCCAGTGCGCCGCGGAGCTGAGGACCATTCAAGGCTGGTTTATACGAGATAAAGGGTATAACATACCGTAAGTAATAATATCTTAATGTTGTTTTGTTGTTTAATTTATTTTTAAATATAAATTATCGATCGATATACGTTTTAAAGAAGCTGTTGTTAAGTTCACCTACGTTGTCCACAATGTGTGTGGTAATCAGCTTCACGCTGTATCCCGCACACAGCAGGGTAGGCAGAGGAACACTCTACTCTAACTTGTGTTAGGACACTCCGTTCTTCACTTTTCGCTGAATAAGTGGTAGAACTTAACGCCGCACTATGCCTCGACACCAGAGCAATGAAATTAAAAAATAAATACTTCATTGCGTTTACAGTTACACTTCATACCCCTGCACCACGACTCGCTGTAAAACTAGTGCTGTGGTGTGGACTATAAAACGTTAAATCAATAATTTCCAAACGAATTTGAGAAAATATGGTCTCTAGCGCCTTGAGTTCAACCTTAAATCCTGATTTTAGCATTACCAGAAGCGTCGATAAGAGTCAAAAATCATTATGGTGACAGCATTTAATACAAAGATTGACAAATTTGACAAATTTATAATAGGTCGGGCAAAAGTATTTTCGTACTATACATACAAAGTAAAATATTTTTAATCACTTTTGAATTTTATTTTTAAGGTATATTTTTTTATTTATTTAAAATATGTATGAGCCGTTTTGGTCGATGACTTGTTGATACTTGTTGGTGTACCCATCTTATGGGTAGTGCCATAATCCCACTAAAACCGGTACCTGATCAATATAAATTACAGAGAGCAAACCTAATTATTGGTTTCCAGATACAATTTTATAGTTGGCAATGACGGGCGCGTGTACGAAGGACGCGGCTGGAACAAAGAAGGAGCACACACCTTTGGCTACAACAGGTGCTCTTTGGGCATTGCATTTATTGGTGAATAATGTTTAATTTATTACTATATTTATATTTTCCATCATCGGCAACCAGGCTCTAGTTAATTAACTTATTATTTCATAAATATGGTACGACGTGAAAAATTAATTAAAGAAATAAATATATGCTATGACATATGATAGCGCAAATACGTACCTGTTGTCCGCGAGGTGTAAGCTGAGCTTTGCATCTGTGATGGAAGTCCCTTATTTGATGTAACTGCACCTCTTACACTGGTAGCACCGTCACGTGTTGTTAATCTTAATATTTTTTTTTTCGATTTATAAAGAATAAAAGAAAAAGTCGGCACGATTACGGTACAAAAATGTATGTGACCAGCAAGCAATAAGATAAGAAAAATAATCGTAGTCAAATCTGATTTTTTTTTGATGACTAATAATAAATTTCATATTTTATAGTTGTTTTTGCTATACTTTTGGTAATCACTCACAAATGCAAAGCTCAGCTCGTCTCGCAGACTGTATTACAATCATAATATAAACAAAGGCATAGAATAACATTACGGTGGAACATTTTACAACTATCATAATTCTACTACAAAATATTTTATCAATATGTCTTATATCAAAACCCTTTTAGAAGGGCATGTGAATCCAATGCTACAACTTTTCAAACCAATAATCCAAGTTTCACGTTGTATTCTGCATACATAAGAATAGGTACATCACATGTTGAGTAGTGAATCTCATCAACATCAACATCCGTCTACCAGACGAAATAGCACAGAACATTCAAACTATAGGCCGTTCAACGCTCACTTCACATTTTACAAAAAGCAAAACTTAAGCAAGCAAACCGCACAAGCAAGAAAAGCAAGAACGTCAAGTCTGAAGCGCATAGCAATTAAAAAACACATTGTCCTACGAGAAACGGAATGAGGAAAATTCATTTCAGAGCGAGGATTGAACCCACACTGCGCCTTAATTTGGCTACAGATTTTGAAAGATATTAATTATTTGTTGTAGAACCTAACCGTGCTTTGTTTCACAAAACCGGAATACCTTATTTTAAAATAATTTAAATGATATTGTTGCAAGTGATCCCAAATTATTGTATGCATTCGTTTGTCAGATGTAGTCTCGTTTGTGCCACAATGGCATAGAAATAAAGATAGGACACTAAAATATTACTTTTATTGATCTTATTGATTATTATTTATTATTATTTATATATCTGTATACAATTTTTTTTTTACCTTGTTAACATGGTAAAAAAATATAATTAAATCACAAGTTGTTTTAATTCAAATTCATTATTTTATTTATAGAAAAGTAATAATACTAACACTAACACAGTCGTGGCGCAGGGGCACAAAGTATGTGTTGTGTCTAAACGTGACTGGTTGTGGGTTCGACATATTCAGCGGAAAGTGGCGACCGGAATGTTTTAACACTAGGTTCCCTCTGCCTACGTTATCATTGTTGTTAATATTAATATCAAAACAATATTAACATTTTTTTTTCAGGAGATTACAGGGAAGAGAGGCCACACCATAGTAGAGTGACTGATCTTCAACTGAATAGAACTAGAATGTTACTCGATGAAGGGGTCCGAAGAGGCTATATGAGGCCAGACTATTTGATTGTCGGAGCTAAAGATGTCCAATCCACACAAAGCCCTGGTTCTAACCTACACAATGCATTACAACAGTGGAGCAATTTCGATCACCACGGTCGATTCCAAAACATGAATTGTGAACAGATTCAAAAAAATTATGGCAATGTTACCTTCGATCATGAATACTAGTTAGTAGTATAATATTAGGTACATTATATTTTTGTAAAATAAGTATATTATAGTTAGAAAAACGCTTACATCACAAGCGCTTTAAAATTGAATTGGCACTCCAATTCACTGAAATGAATAGGGGAAAGGAAAGCAAAATGGTATAAATTAGGAAAATCCACGTAATCAATAAATTATAGGTGGGATTTGGCAAAATGGACTCGTTAATAACTTATTGTAGACAAATCCAGGGAATATTTTCCGGAGACAACTTTTGCATCTTTATATTCTTTCCTATGCAAGAGACCAATGAAGCACTGCCCACACCCTTCCTACGTTTGATTATGGAAAGAGATGAAAGTTATAAAAACATTCCGTTACCTCGTCTCCCTCATTAGACGATGAGATATCCTCTTTTCTTCTTTTTCTCTTCCTCGGTTATTTTTTTGTTTGTTTTCTATTTACCATTTGCTTATATTACACCTATTTATATTTTGCTTTGTTAATATGCTGTTTTAAGATCTGTGTAAATGTCCAAGGATATTAGGACGATGTCTCCACATCTTATATTTTTTCTTTTGCTTAAACATTTAATATAATAAACCTAAAAAATACATAAAAGTATTATCGGTATACCATCTTAGTTATCATCATTTGTTATTAGAGGCACGCACACTGACCGCGACAGAGGCATGAGCAACTAATTAATTTGTGCTACTCAACAGCTAAGGACCACTAAAAATCTGAAAGTAACTTTCCAACAAATTTTCCGTTTTAACTGCATATTCCGTTTTGCCTTCTGTTCCCCTACGTGTTAATTATCTTTAAGCTTAATAATTAATTATTTACATGGGGAGATTATATTATTAAATGGAAAATATTTTGCAAAAAGTACGTACAGTATTTATAATAAAAAGTGAGATTAAATGTCTATCTCTATGATGAAATTAATTAAATATTATTGTTCAATATTTTAACCAATTAAAGAATTTACGAGTTGTCTTATCAAATCGTCAGGATAATATGGATATGATTAAACGTTCCGTCTGTGCTATTCTTCTACTATGTCTCGATAATACTTTCGATGTATGACAATTTTTATCATAATATCTTATTATATTTTTCTTTACGTACGAGTATGTACTTACCGCATTTATAATATGTAGTATGTACCGCATTTACAATTCATTTTCCTTGCTTAAATATTGTAATAAGTGTTAGCTTTTAATATAGAATTTTATTTTTTATACTTGTTACCTTTTTTTTAAATAAAGATACAAAAAAATCAAAAAAAGCATGTTAAAATTTATTTTGTTTTCTATAATAGAAGTCACACATAATTTCAGTTTAGTTGCATTTGCATAAGCAGTCCGGATTCACTTTAAGAACGTACCTCACGAGGGAATCGAATATAAGAGTAAAAATAAAATAAATCAGTTTCACGCTGCATCCCGCACACAGCTGGGTAGGCAGAGGTACGTTAGTGTTAAGATACTCCATTCTCCACTTTCTGCCGAATTCTGGAGGCATTGCGTGTTGAGTGGCAGAACTCAATGCCGCGCTTTGCCTCGATTCCAGAGCGAAGAAATGGAAATATAAACTTTAGTAAATTTCATTCAGCCCACAACCAGTCGATTTTACAATCACACTTTGTGCAATATAAGAGTAAGTGTCCAAATCAGTCATAGTTAAAGGCTCTATAAATTATAGGGTCTAGGCAGCTTGACTCCGAGGTCATGTGTTCAAGGACCCCTATACGTCCTTAGATCGTTCTGTCTGTATACAAGCTTTGTAACCGAGTGTACCTATCTCAGAAGTAAAATTTATTTTAAAAAAATACTAAAATCAAAATGAAATTCCCTGTTCTGACAAAATAAAGAGCGGCGTTGAGGTCCAGCACTATAAACGCTATGTCTGCCAATGCCAATGAAACCATCAAAAATTTCATTGGCTGTGCAGCGGCGATTTTGAATTGCGTTAAATAAGTTTCCTCGTTCTAGTATGTTTTTTGAGAATGAAAAGTAGCAGATCGGCAACGCTTAGTAGTATTTTTGTAGTAGTAGATGTTTACGTTATTGGTATTTATGCAAAACTGCGTCACACGGATAAACAACGTGAAGCGTAAAAATATCCTACGTCTATACTGTACAATATTCTCATAAATGTTTAAGGAGATATCAGTGGAAGAAGAAAAGGAGTGGAAAAGAAGTGACAATTTATATATATTTTTTGGTTCTCTTAGCTTATTCAATTAGTAGATTAGCTAGATTTTTTAAAATTTCTTGGGGTGGTGTCAGTTTTAGCCCTGTGCGGCATCGCCCGCTATTTTTTAATTAATGTTAAGTTTAAGTGTATTTAGAAAAGAATGGTTGGTTATCTCATTCGGTACGGTGGTCTATACCGTTGTTGACCACTCAATAAATCGTAACTTTAATCTTTTCCGATTTTACTTGATTGTTCTCGCATAAATTATCATATTTTATATAAAAAATATTTCGTTATTTCATAAATGTTCACTCACAGAAAACGTATAAAAACGTTTTTCCCGAGTAAATTATCCCGTGGAAATTCCGGGATAAAATGTAGCCTTTGTGTTGCTCCATAAAAATGAGTTCTTTCATAATAAAATAACTATTCAGGGCTCGGGGAAAAAGAAAGATAGAAATACAGTTTCGTATTAGTGTATCATGTAAATAACCACATGCACTTGCAAAAACACAGTTACTTTGTGATCACAAACTGAGATTTCATTTTTATTTATAATAAACGGTCAATGCAACGGAAACCTTGCAATTATCAATTAAGTACTCTTTTATTATCGAAATAAATCTCGGTAAAGGATATATCTTCGTATAGCGTTATTTAATTATTTACTGCTTTATTATAATATACATTATATTTAGTGTTACTTTTAATACTTTTCAACATTTATTTTACGTTGATAATATTGATAATGTGGTTTGGTGTGTGTGGCTGGTTTTGTTTAGTTTTTTTATTAATATTTTTCTTTTGTTACTTTTACTTATTATTTTTATTTATTTTATTAAGGTACTTTTTAAAATATTGAGAATTTCCTTTAGTTTCTTTTATTTAATTTGTTTGTTCATTTTAATTATTCAGATATTTTTTTTAATAAAGTCTCCTTATTATTCTATTTCAGCCTATTTTGATTAATTTGGCTTATAATTTCTTACTAATCCTACTGAAAAATTAAAATAATTGCATAACTATATATAATAATTTCAGTTCAAGTGCTCGCAGCCTCGCCCGGGTCCGCTAGTATTATAACAAAACAAACACTAAATGTTAAGCGAAGCTTGCCAGAGTCCAATACGGAAAATTTTAATTGGTCAAGCCGTTTATGAGATAAACGTGAACACACAGACTTACTGTCATTTTTGTAAAGTCAGTTTTTGGGTTCTGTTAAAATGATAAATTATATATCTCTCATGCAGACCGTTATCAGTTAGGATTTTATTATAAGTATAGATATGTTTAATTAAAGGTAGGTATTCATGATATATCAGTTTTTTCTTCCTTCCTAGTCAGTAGTGGCGCAGTGGAACAAGCTTTTGTAATCGCGACGGTTGTGGGTTTGATTCCCATTCGGAGTTATTAATTATTACTTATTAATATTTTCATTTCTTCGCTCTGATAAAAAGACAAAGCGCAGAGCTGAATTCCCCCATTCAATACGCAATGCCTTGAATTTTGGGCGAAAAGTGAAGAACGAAGTGTATTATTAATCCACAGTAACTTTTTAATTTAAGGTTGTTAAATATTAACTATTTGTACGATACTAATATATACGCATATGTATGCCTGTATTACCAAATTTTGTTTATCTAGGGCCGGCAGTGCCCCCGCCAAGTTGAGCGCCAAGCAAGAAAAACACTGCCCTCCCATCTGGTATCATCCTTTTCCAGAACCATTTTGGCGAAATTTCGTGCCCCCTATATCTTTGGATATATTAAACAGTTTTTAAGTTCTTCAGTCCTCTAGTAAGCTAGGAGCACACACCAGAATTTCAAAATTTCTAACTTGTGTCATATATTTAGACAGACAGACATTACGTTTAAAATGAAAATGTACTACTGTTAACAATCGAGGAAATGGATTAATATTTTCATTTATTCGCTCTGGTGTCGAGGCAAAAGCGCGTAGTTCAGTTTCGCCACTCAGCAAGAAGTCCAGAATTCAGCGAAAAATGGAAAATAAAGTGTTTAAGCACTAGGTTTCCTCTGCCTACTAATGAATAAAAAGAAATGAAAACCAAGTTACGCATTTATGTCCGCCTTTGGAGCGCGAATCATTGAAGCGTGAAGATGAATCTATTAGTATATAGCTCTATACACAGAATTTTCATTATTTGAATATATTTAATAATTTTTATAAGTATTTAACGCCAAGACATTGAATCCTAAAATCTGTTGTAAAGAAAAAAAGTGTAGTGGGGAAAAAATAATATACAAAATTTTATAGTACAACAGTAAATTATGCATCTCAAAATGATTATATTCAAATGTAATTTTTTATTACTTTTTGTGTAGAGGTTTAAACTTACCAGATGAAGATTAATACATTTTACAAGTATAAAGTATAAACAGGTAGGTAAACCTGTTTCCCCTTTTAATCATTTTTTACCCACAGAAAAAGATCGATATTTCTTTCACATCACAGAAAAGATTTCTGTCAAGTATATATAAAATTTCTCTATAATTATTTTCTTTGCATTGATTTTATATTTCATTTTAGGAACAGTTAGGAACTCAACGACACGCTTCATCTTGTTACCAGAGCGAGGAAATGATTCGTACAAACAATTCATTCCCCCGACTGGGAATCGAACCCACAACCGTAGCGTTCACCGCGACGGCGCCAATATTTATTCCTATTCCCATTCAAACAATCCTTCATCACAAAAGCAAAATGTAAGGGGAAAAAAACAAACAAAATTTCGACACGCAACAAAGAGAAAGCCCGAAGTGATATAATGACATCGTTTATTAGTATATGCTTAATGAGAAGTTTATTGCAATAATCGTATCCATACGTAAAGAGCGACGATCAACCGATACATATACTTCGATATCAAATCATATTAAATACTTTATAAACCTTAGGAAGGCAGAAACAGGACTCGATTTCGAGGTGTACATTACTTTAATCACAATTTCAAAAATGTACAGGACTTATAAACATTTGGCATAAATAACTTGTCTTACGAATACAAATATGACGAACTAAATAAAATAGACTCTTATGATAATTCCAAAGTTTTGTAATTCTGAAAGGCTAGAAATTCTTAATACATTTTTTTTTTCATCGAGGTTCTTTTAGGCACTGCATTACAAATTTTTGTGTGGGTTCGCCAAATGAATTAAAAATGGCATCGCACTCTCATAAAACAAATCCATTTTACATTTAAGACTGACATTTCATAATATTGTTCTTTCATTCACATATAATTGAGTTGCAAAAAAATATATGTGATATTAAATAAAACAAACTGTTTTAAATGCGAGTACGACGCCTCGAGTCAGATCATGGGGGGAGGGGGTTTAAATCTTATATAGAGTAAGAGAATCCGGGTGTAGGTAGTACACGACTAGTACACGTTATAACTATACCCGAAAAAAAACCCGGGTCACATTTTCAACACTACAACACCGATATCCTGATTATTATTATTATTATTATTATATTTTGTCACTATTACTAAATATGATTACATGGTTATTATATGAGAGAAGCAAATAAAAATAGTATGCGGATAAGCGTACAGCATATAAACGTTTGTTCAAAATTCCTATTACTCTTTGGAATTATTCATAAATATAATAAACAACGCATCGTAACGTCTTCACCCACACACACACATTTAAATGCCGAGTCGGAGAACGTCACATGCACGTACACCAGCCGATGAAATAATTATAACATACATTTTGTGTGTCTTATATAAATTATTAAGTGCCAAAAATCAATACATAAACATGTTGTTCATTTCCCGATTAAGCCTACGAAAATAAAACAAAATTCTATAAAACGATCACAATAATTTTAAAAAATACTATAAGCGTACTTGTCAGAAGTTATTTAGAAACCATGATTTTGCACGATCCTCCAACCCGGGGACTGGGGAGGGGGGAGACTCATTTAAATTCTTTTACACAACAAGATACAACAGGTCTGCCAGATTGTCAACATGGCATTGCAGTTTTATTTCGCGAATAAAACATACAATTTTCTCAACAGATTACAATAACATAAATCCAATCTACATCCTGAATAAAACAAACAATCGTCAAAAAAAAAATCAATAATAACTACAATACAAGAGTCCATCACAAATAAGCACAGCCGGCCCGTCGTGAATCTGATAGTGTCAACGGATTACCATCGCAATTATGAACACATATCATATTGCTTTCATTCATTAATCAGTCCACAAAAAAAAACTGAAATTTATTTAAAGTATCCAAATTGTACATAAATAAAATTTGTATTTAAATGTATTATAAAATTTTATCGTTGCATAAACACGTTACTAAACCCGCTTGGTGTATGACAATGTCATATAAATGGACAGCCCGGTGGCGAAGTGTCACGAGTCACAGTGCATACACAATATATGCAATATGATTTATTTTATGATTTTACAGACTTGTGACACTTTCCCACCAACCATTTTGGAATATGACTTTACACAATATCGCTAATTAACATAATCTAATACCAATATTATTGCAATAAATATTTTTCTCAGTCTTTGGTTCCATCCCAGTACGTAGCATATCGTATGCTCTATTCCAATTAATTTCTTAGCTACTATTAAATTTTGTTCGCAACGGTCGGTCTATTGTTCGGAGCAACATAATATATGAAGATTTCCATCTAAATCTAATGCCCTATGAGCTTTTTTTTTTAATATTCTTTTGTATTGCACGTGTTTTCCAAAATCACAGAAGTTTCAATAGAGATCTCTTAGAACAAAACATATTTTATATTAATTTGTGTGTGTGTGTGTGTGTTTCATTGATTCCATTATACACGATGATTGTTGCACTGTTTATATGTAAAAAAATTAAACAAAAAAAACTATTTATATTATTTTTTTTATATTATCACCAGTTTAAAATTTCAAAATTATATTAAAGGCACTTGAAATTATTTATTAAGTTTCATTTAATCCAATGGTTTTACTAATTTCACCGTGTACAATGAAATAAGTTAACAGAAAGTATATAAGTAAATCATATGTTTAAGTAAAATGATCGCAAGCAACTGCAAAGTTACATAAATATTGCGTGCGTCCTTCATTAGTTACAATCTCTATACATATAACAAGCTCAAACTACAACATATTTTATATAAACATAAAATAGAAGGGAATTCGCATTGCAAAATTTTGCGAGCAACGATTCGCCATACAATTTTTAATTAAGATTTTAGAAATAACATAGTTTATTTACAAAGAAAAAATATATTTAACATTTTTGACATTTTTTTAAAAGATTTACTATAATATTACGGCACAGCACTGGTACACGTACGCCTAATTAATAAATTCTTTAAAGCATATAATACAGTTTGTAAATATAAAACCTAATAATTATATTATTTATCTATTTGAATAGTGAATCAATTTAGAGTGGAGAGAGTAAGGCATACTTTATTGGCAGTCGTCATTTATTAAAAAGGTCGTGTACCCACATTTAAGGCTTATAGCACATTATAAAACAAAAAAAAAATCGAAAAAGTATGGATATTGAAATAGGAAAATGTCAAAATCGAGATTCTTCTCACTTTTCAGTGTATTATAAGCCTCAGGACACTCTTCATATGTTATGTGTACTCCGAACGTACGACGACCGTCTCTAGGAATGGTCGCGGAATTTTGAACAACGTGTATGCGAAAAAGAACCTCACAAAAAAAATACGTAACAAGCAAACAAAAACTCGGGTCACCTTTGATATGTTTCTCGCTCGTTAAAAACTATGTTTTATAATCTGTACTGATCATACATCCGAATTTGTTTCCCTAAAAAAATTAGTAAATAATTCCTAAATGCTGCTAAAGAAATGGTCAGTCAGTCTCTCGTGAATACAATGACTTGGTAAACTATACAACGTGAAGGCACTCTCGAGAAGCTCTATATGACAATGACAAGCGAATCGAAGGTAGTGGAATAATTCAAAATACTTTACCAAATGGTGGTTTGTAATGTTGTACGAAGGGTGCCGAGGTTGTTATAGTTTACCGTTAGAATTTGAAATCAAACCTAGGATGTTTACCTACGTAGCAGTATATAGTTTTATCAGGCCTTCGCTGATGGTCCGTACGGTCTCACTCGGCGAGTTGTTCTGGAAAATATAAACAACACATATTTAAATACAAGTGTTTAACTAACTATATAGCATTAACTTCAGAAACACAATTTTTGTCGTTTCCGCATATCTCAATACTTAGTATGATTAATAGATTATCATCTCAATTTTTGTATAATTTCGTTGTACTAAATAAAGCATTATAATAAATAACGTCAGAAATACCCACTCAAGGATTGATATTTTAAATACTCTCATTTCCTCGGTCTGGTAAGAAGCAAAGCATGGCGATAAATTCTGCCATTTAACACATACATCGAATTAAGCGGTAAGTGGGAAACGGAAGTGTTTAAATGTGGAACGGGGTATTTCATCACTAGATTAAAATATTGTATATATTGACCGGCGAGAGGGCGCCTCGGCCTGAACCCGCGGCTGCCATCGGGCCCGCGCGGCGGCCGCACGAGCACGACACGCGGCCCCGGCTCCTCCAGCGATATGGTGCGGAGGCGCGCCAGCAGGCGGGACGGACGCTCGGTGCGCACCTTGGCCGTCTTCTGGGTGGATCTGGTGAATGGTGAAATAAGTTGTAATAAATTAAATATATTTCAGACTAGCGACTCGCTCGCGGCTTCATCCGCTTGAATTAAATAATTATTTATTTAGTAATCTGAACAACTTTCATGTTCTAATAAAATTAGTATTTTAAGGACAACACATTTATACATGTAACTAAAACTGTAGAAAAGTTGTAGAGAAAGCAAGGAAATTTAACAAACCAGTTTACATCTGCTTCGTAGATTTTTTTCAAAGCGATCGATTCTGTGAAATAGCAAGTTTTATGGAATACTTTACTGCAAATGGGTACTCCGAAGCATTTAGTAGAGACACTTCTTAGACAGTTATACGAAGGAGTACTATCAAGCATCTTCCGTATAAGCTTGGGTGTCCGTCAAGGGTGCATAATATCACCGCTCCTCTTTTACGTTTACACTGAACTTATAATACGTATCACCCTTGAGAACTGGATGAGACGGTATAGCAGTCGGTGTTTACAATATTGCAAACTTGCGTTACGCCGATGACACAACTTTTTTTGCCTCTAGTATTCAGCATATGGAAGAACTGCTTCAAAAGATGGAATATGTCGGCCTTCAGTTTGAATTAAAGGTCGATCGCAGCAAAACAAAAATGATGATTGTGGATCGCGTCAACAATAACTCGCCGGAAGTGACTGATATTGCAAATTGCGAAGTTGTCCAGTCCTACATATACCTTGGGACTTTAATCACAAACAACTGCGGTTGCATAGAGGAAATAAAGCGACGCATGGCTATTTCCAGAAATGCTATGGAAGAGCTAGGAACATATAGAAGAACAGAAAAATCACCAAAACTACTAAAACGCGACTAATTTGAACACTCGCTTTCTCTATTTTTCTGTATGCCGCTAAGACATGGACCTTGCAGGAAACGGAAAAGAAGAAGGTCGATGCCCTGGAGATATAGTGATGGAGAAATATGCTCGGGATATTGCGGACAAAATTCCGTTCCAATGTGTCCATACTCCAAGAACTCGGCACAAAGAGCGACTATCAGCTCTTGTAGAAACCCACATGCTTAAGTTTTTCGGTCACATCTCCAGAAAAGGAAACGACTCCATGGAGTGGCTCGTGGTGCACGTAGTGTGGTCGAGTAGATGGTACCAGACTAAGAGGTAGATCACCCATGCGATGGACTGACCAAGTAAAATCAGTTATGGGCGGTAATTGCATGAGTGCACTAGAATGGCGACAGAAAGAAATGGCGTGATAATGAACTGAGGCAAGAATAACGAAAGCCAAAAACGTGACTACATGATGGCCACGACCGCTCTGTTAAGAGCGTAAATACTGAGAAGAAGAACTAAAACTGGAGCTAGCTAGCTAGCTTATTAAAACAGGTATTTTACAGCAATTTTGTACAACTAGATATTTTATATTGGTATAATCCTCCCGATTTAAACCTTAACGGAAATATAAATGAAAAAGATCACCAAGTTCTCATCTACACTTTTTTAATTTTAAAAATGTATCATAAGATTACGTTACGTAATATAATATACGTAATATATTAATAATGTTACAAAATATATTAATACATAGCATTACTACAAATATAGTAAATCAAATGATAACTTATCTTAATATTAAGGACATGAACTTAATAGAAAAGATGGTGATATACCTATCGGATTTGGACATCTTCGGAAGGGAGCTGCGACTATCAGAGGACCTATGTAGCTGGTGTCCGCTGGACGACCCCGTGTGCGAACTGGAAGATGCTTGTGATCTGAGAAATATAACAAATAATGCAATGGTTAGTATGAATTAGCAATTGAAGCCATCACAGTGCTAGGGCACAAGCGCGCTACTGTGCTGTGACGTTTATGAATTCGATGCCCACTCGGAGGAATCAAACATTTAATATTTTTATTTCCTCGCTTTGGTAGAGAGCCAAACCACTCGGTAATTACTAGTCTAATATATTAGGCTAAGCCAACATACAGTCTGGGTAACTTTGATTATTCGGGTAACACTGACAGTGGGACCTCGATCTAGTTTCGATATTTTTTTTTCGTATGATACAATACTATTGATTATTTTTATTTAATATGTTTATTTTAATTACTCGGCTTAGGGAAGACACAAATATACCTTAAGATTATTTTAACACCATCAATATCAAACGTTCTAAATTAATTGCCATCTGAATTTTTTTTAAAAATATGATGTATCTAGAGCAGATGCCAGTAAAGTTAGTATAAAAGTGTGAGGCCCATACTGGTACGTTTTTTTTGTTAAGTTGAGAAATTTAGAGTATAATATCAAAACCTCCCTTAAATTAAAGGCAATGTTACAATGTCAGAATTCTTGATAAAACAAAGAAAAGAAATCTTTAGTGCATCAGGAAAGCACTCCATCCGAAGCGTTCCAGGTTTCGTCTTGTTAAATAATGTGTTTACTGCTATATTTTCCTATATTGTTATAGTTTGTAAATTCCAATCTTTATTTAAAGTAAGTTCTTACTTGAATCTGGTGCACATCAATGCTCAAAGCACTTCAATAACAGCACATTACACCAACCTTCTCGTGTCGTTTTTTTGGCTAAAACTTTCTTTTCCTTCTACTCTTTGTTCTATTTCTAACTCTAATTTTATTAGAAATGATCGAATCTCAACCGAATCGTTTCTCTTAATATCTCCTACAATCAAGTGTTTCTGGTAGAGATCTCTATTAGAGATAAGTTATCTGTTGTACACATTCTTTCTTTTATTATATGTTTTCTGAACTTTCTTTCTAGTGTGATTAAGAAGTGAATGAAAAAAAAAAATGAGTTTTACATAATTGATGACGATTATGGGGGGATTAAATAGACAACTAATACTCAAGTTCTTACAATTTATTGGTTTGCTTAAATAATTTTGACTTGTTTTCTCCTTCATTTGTCTAAAAATTTTCTATTAAACGTTTTAAACGTTTAAAAATATTAAATAACACTCTATACTGATTCTCCTTTTTTTCCCGACTGCTAAGGAAGGATTAAGTTTTTCGCGCGTATCTTGTATGTATGAAATATTATTTATTACCTCATATCTCCAGAACCGCTGAACGGATTTACTTAATTGAGGTATCGTTAGATTCGTATTAACAGCCCAAGTGTTCTTAGATAAGTGACGTTTAAAAAAACAGTCATGGCGGGTGTGGGATGCCATTGGACTTAGTGATTAAAAAAATTCGTTACGAATACCACAATATGGGTATCAAATTCAAGAGCTCAATACGAGGATTTCAAAAAGGTATATCATGATTATCATCACTATAATGAATTCTAACAAAAAAGTGAAAAATAAAAAATATTTGTAAAAACAAAAACCCCGGCTGCATAAAACTAAAATGAAAATAAACAAGCCAATAGTTTATTAGGATTAACAGTCGGAGAGACCTATAAGTAGTTCTTCAATCAATAAAATCTTTACCAGGAACCCAGCATATTTAAAGAGGAGGAGGTTTATTTTCTTTTTAGCTTTATGCAGTCGGGGTTTTTGTTTTTACAAATATTTTTTTATAATATAAGACTGCGGAATGATTGTTACATTAGTAATATTCATTATTTAATAAAAAGGAACTAATGTTATCTAGATTAATAAGAATATATATATATATATATATATATATATATATATATATTTTGTTTTTAATATTTGCAATCAGTCCTGTGACTATGAGCGAATCTGTTCTGTGATGCTGTCGTGCCGTGGTGAGTTGGCGAGCAAGTTTATTGGGGTGATGAATCAGCCTCTCTTTGTACTTAGCCAGACTCCGAATTTCCTCCTTAATTGTTCTCATTCCGAGGTGCTCGTGGATTTCATTATTGGTTATATACCAAGGTGCTTTTGCAATTGTTCTTAAGATCTTGTTCTGTAGGCGCTGAATTATATTTAGGTTGGAGTCGCTTGCACTGCCCCATAGTTGCAGACCGTATGTCCAGATGGGCTTTAGTATGACTTTGTATATAAGCAGTTTGTTGTCCATATTAAGTCTTGAGTTCCTCCCCAGCATCCAGTACAGGCTATTGTACTTTAGTTGAAGCTCTTGCTTTTTACATATCATGTGGTGCTTCCAGGTTAGTCTACTCACTGTGGGGTAGAGTACATAGGCCTAAATTTACAGGGCAGCCTCTTTTTAGAGCGAAAAATAATTATGACATTTTTTTTTATGAATGGTTCTTTTTATGTCAACGTTACCCATTTGATATATTATTTATTAGCTTATGTGAATGTCTATGTCTGAAAAGTATTATGAGAGCACTAATAAAACAAAAATATTCTTGCAATGTGCTTTAAATTTTAAGATATAGTGTAAAATATAGTTTTTATCTGGCAAAGTGACCAGGACTGACGTATTAAAAATGTATTTTATATAGTAGAAATTGTAGAAATTATTACATTTATAGTACAAGAGTTTGATAACATTCGAAAACACAAAATAAGATTAGAGATAACAAAGAGTTGCATATGCTTAGATGAAAATAAGCAAAGATACAGGAAACCAGTACATTTTAGTCAACAAAAAATAGTTTAGTGAATTGTAAGAAGTAAAAATTTAAATATTAAGAAAATTTTGTGCAATGAAGTGAGAAAGCTAATAAAATTGGATATTATAATTATTAATAAAAAAAACCATTGTTTAGCAACAGCACGGTGTGTAATTATTAATAGCTATATTTATGGCTTTAATTCCTACAAGGAGGTTACGAGTTAGTTTTATTTCCTCGTTTTGATAACAAGACAAAACGCGGCCTTGAGTTCATTCGTAGAGAACGAACGGCCTCAACGTGAGGTTTTTAAGTATATCATACTAACCCAACTTTAACCACATTGCAAGCGGAGGACTTCCCGTTCCTCGGGTTGGTCAGCATAACAAACTCTACGGCGTCACCGGGCTGCAAGTCCGACGAGTTGCCGCGTACCTCCGACATGTGGAAGAAGAGACGACGAGAGTCCTCCGCTTCGACTGATAGAAATCCAAAGCCATCTGAAAAGTTTATACAGAACATATTTTAATTAAATATAAGAACTATTCCATTCGCGACAGGACACCGTTGATAAAATATTTATTTTTTTTAAATTCACGCTGTATTCCACTCATAACATAATAGAGCCTAAAATTAAAAGACTTCATTCCCCATTCAAGACACTGTGTTCCCCACTATGTTCCCCACTTTCTGCCAAATTCTCGTTACTAAAGCTATGAAAATGTAAATATTACATATTTCATTCCCTCAGAGTGGGGATCGAACCCAATCGTCGCGTTTACAGTCACATTCACAAGCTTGTGACTCTGCCCGAGAGGCAGAGCAGCAGCTTAATTTTTAGGGCTCTTTACTTTTTAAATAAAAAAAAGGAATGCTTATAAGATCACTTTATTGTCCGTCTGTCTGTTTGTCTGTCTATCTGCCAAGAGCCTTTATCTCAGAAACGTTCAGGAGATATGAAGTTGAAATTCAAACCAAACATAGGTCTACGGTCTCTTGATTTCTTGAAAAAAACCGTATTTCTACATTTACTTAAAAAAAAGATAAGGCCATTTAAATCTCAAAAAATGCGTATCTCGACTCTAAAAGGATTAATTTATGGAAAAAACAAGGCAAACGAGCATACAGGTAACCTGATGGTGAGTGATCACCACCGCCCACGACCCCGTGTAAGACCAGAGGAGCTACAGGTGCATATTGCCGGTCTTTATGGTAGAGATAGACGCGCTTTTTGAACGTACCCAAGTGGAGTGCCACGTATCCAGATGGTGTAGATAGATAGAACTTCAGTTTGTGACGTACTGTGCGGTTAGAAAATCGGCGAAAATAGGTAACAGGTCAAACAATTCTCCAGAACACTCCCCATGATAAATGCGGTAGAGGACGACAGCTAGGAGACATCTCTACGCAAGGACAAAGTATTAAACCCTACACAGATCATTGGGTCCCAGCGATTCGAACGGCTCTACATTCTATGCGATCAAATGAGTCAAGCTGATACTGGGGTGCACTAGCCCAGAAATGAGAACAGTACTCCATATGAAGCCTAACCTGCGCCGTGTACAGGGCCAGTCAGTGTTTTGGCGTGAAGTACCGTCTCGCTCTGTTGATGAACCTCAGTTTTTTTTGAGGCCAACTTGGCCTTGCTTTCCAGATGACTATTATCTGGCATAGAAGCAGTCACTTGAAACTGTAAAACCCAATGTACTAATACTGGGCGTGGCTATAAGGGGAGTGTTTTGGAAGACTGGCAATACGACAAGTGGGTATTTTTCTGGTTAACGCGCAAACTTATGTCTTCTTGGGTTTGAATTGAACCAAATTCCTTTCACCCCATGAGGAAAAATTCCCGACGGATGCTTTAACTGAAGTGACAAGTTTATTTCGTACTGGTCGACGTTTTCTCGACCTAGAATTTGGCATAGAATTATGAAATTTAGCAGCTATCATTTACAGTTAGTATTAATTCAGAAAAAAACTGAAACTATACATAATAATAAATAGCCTTAAAAGGGGAAAAAATTGGCTATATACGTTTCGTTATAGTGTAGAATAGAATAATGCTATATACGCTACATTCTAGAGTGCATAATTTATATATCATGTTGGGCCACAAATTACATTAAATCAATAGTAAATAAAGATAACGAATTAGTATATATTCCTGATGATCACGTAATTACTTTTATATTCTAATTAAACTACAAAATGTTATTTGGAATGTAAAGTAGAATTCGATCGATCGATTTATAAACAATGTAAGACGTCTCTAAAATAATTGAAATATCAAGGACAAGATAATACAATAGTACAATTGAATTAGATTCAATTAAACGTTCAATCACCTATCTCATTTGACTAAAATGATTTGTTAACTTTGAGCAATGTGAACAACACTCTGCTAAGTTGAATAAGATAAAGTTCAAAAATTAAATACCTACAGGTATAATGATGTTTTAGTTGGAAGCCAAGATTAAGTCATAAGGAAAATAACGGTATGGACAGTTAATGATCACATACATAACATAGTGGGGAGTGTCTTAACACTAGGTTCCCTCTGCCTGCCCTGCAGTGTGCGGGATACAGTGTGAAGTTGATTTTAAAAGATAACAAAATGTACAAGACACATGTCCGTAGTAATTTAGATAAACTTAAATAACAAAAAATCTTAGGAGAAAAAAAAATTCATAAGAAATAATTGCTTCCTAAAGATAAATAGAAGAAGTAGTATTTCTATATCTATAAATAATTTATATCTGTAGATATATATAAATTTATATCTATAGATATACATTTTGGTCCTTCCTTTACAATAATATAAATTCATGTGGATTTTCAGGACAAGGCTTTTTCACAATGGCCACATATTGGAATGAATTAGGATTTTTTTTATTACTTTTTTTTACGTAGATTTATGTGCGTGAGTTACAAATACCATATATGATTTTTATTTATATAGCTTATAATTGATATTTTCTAAGACCAGTATGTGTTTACCTGTAAAAATTTGTTGTAGAGCCCACTAACGGAGTTGGGATACTCCAGAGTAGATTCTTTAATTTTACTCAGCAAAGTAAACAATAGTTATTTTCTAATAATTCAACAAAAACTAACTTCATCATCCTCATTTTTGCATGATTTTTGTTCTGTGATATAATTGGAGGTTTATTTATGAGTAAGGTACACCTAACTGCGATAGATGATGTTATTCATTCGTATTTTATGCTGATGCTCTTTTCTTGTCGTGACGTTTACTAAATGGCCAATGACAAACAGTGAGTCAGTGCATCATCTGTTTATTTTGTTTGTATGTGTTTGTAAGTACAGTGGAGGGGAATTCTGTTTAGTATACGATCTATATATAATACATTATATCCATGAAAATAAACTGAAGTATTCGATAGATTTACGTAATTTCGTCTTCTTTATCTGTCATGACTAGGATTCTAAGAAAACAATGCTCTATTCATATCATAAGCAGTTGTAACTTTTCTTACTGATCGTATTTATATTTTCTACTAATCATTAGAAATTATTACTTGCAAGAAGATGTCGATTTCCAATCTTCTTTATGCATTAATGGTCATTGTACCAAAATTGACACGATTATATTGAAAAGATTTTAAAATTTCGAAAACACCAACCTCCATATCAGATTTTGGTTTTATGATGACTTTTTGGCTTTATTCATTTGATTGATACCAAGATATGTTGAATGTATCCTACATTACAATTGAAGTATTTTTTATTTAATTATCACATACACCTTTCTCTATTACTTAATAAAGATTTAAAATTTCCAATAATGTCCATATATCGAGCACAGAAATTATTATATAAACAAATTTGTACATGCGCGAAGCCTGACTAATGACGAGCCATGCTAAGTTTTCAACACATTATATACTGTAATTATGTTGATTCAGATCTAACAAGCAAGAACACATAATATGCCAAGAATTTTTCCCACTACATACTTGAAAAAAAGATATTCACACTGAAAATTTGATAAATTTTATCGTTTTGACATGATGTTGATTAAAACAAGGTAATATTTTATAATACATTTTTTTTTTCATTTAGATAGTAGAACAAATGTAACAGAAAAGTAAAATTACAAACCATGACTCATAATCAAGTCAACAAATCTTTTGTCACTCAATATATTATAAGATAATAAGATCTTTCATATCTGCTATTTTTACACATTTTAAATGATGCTCTTAAATCGAATGAACCGCGTATGTTTTACTATACATTTAGAAAATAAACATTTTAAACACTTTGCAAGTCCATGATCACAGGCCAATGAAATACCACTTCTGCTTCTGCTATTCGTAACTACAAACTACTGCACGATTGGACATTATATCGATGTCATATCAGTCATTCAAAATATAATGAATAAATCCTATATTCTCACATATTTAAGAGAGAATACATTTATTGGATACTTATATCAAAATCGTAAATTTGAATTGAATGGATAACATTTGGATGTATTTTCCAATCAAAATATATTAGCATACCTTTAATAGCATCGACGGTGGCTCTGCGCTTCTTCCTCACAGGCACAATGTTGGTCGCTCGCCCCTCGACGTCCCCTTGGAAGGTGACCGGGTCTCCCACTTGCAGGATCTCGCGCTTGCAGGACAGCCCCATTATACCGAACTCGTATGATGCACCGCTCTCTGTTTGGATGAGACCTGTGCATTATGTCATTATTAATCTTATTTGTTGTTATTTTAAGCCCCCCCTCTGTGTCTTAATTAAGATTTATATGTTTTTTTTTCCATCGCTGTAACCCTTATGTGAGGGTAGGCATTGCAATGTTTATCTAAAATTTGCACGTTATAGACAATGTAAAAAGTATAAACTTTGACGCCATGATGCCCATACATACTCATCCAAACTTATACTACATTCAGATTACCAATCATATTACCTGAATACTTAGCTTGATCAGGGTTAAGGGCTCTCAGAGTACGTATCACCGTGCCATTCACCATAGGCTCCAAGGGTTTCGCAATATGAACACTTCCTCGAGGTAATACACGAACAAATTCCGCACTGGCACACCCCCCACCCGATCCATTCACACGACCAAGACTGTACTCCACTTCCGTGCCCAGTTCCAGACCGTCGGGGTTGCCTTCGAAATTGCTGGAAGGAATAATTTTAAACTTTTATTAACAATGATTTCTTTATATAAAATAAAATTAAAATTAAACACTTTTCTATAGTTGATCATCATAAATTCGCTTTAAACAAAAACTTTGTAGAAAATAAAGCATTTATGAATTGCAAAGTTAAAGTTACGTATAAAAGTAGTACGTATAAAATCCAGTTAACTCACAATAGTACAACTATACGGTCATTAATGTCATTTAATGTTACGAAGCGCAATCAGGGAAAGTTAACAGCACTTTACGGTCGTCTATTAGTGCATTATATAGTTGCAAACACACTCATTGTATATCAATGTACACAACATTAACCTCATAATTCTATTTTAGACTACTCTTGCTTCTGGAAATATTTAGATCGAATATATAATATAAATAATTGCATAATATTAAACATTTAACCTGCTAAATCAGTTTTATGTTTGTTCGTTTGTATATATTGTTTATACCATAGGAAGATGTAAAAAAATCATATTTAATTCCTTTATATATCATATATTAGAGAATATGAATCAGACTTTGAAATTGTAAAAACTTTACTACAATACAGGTATAGTCATCGTTTTTAAAAAGTGTTATTTCTTTATCTCTTTTTTAATCTCTAACATATACCAGATAATGACTACGAAATACAAAAAAAAAACTTGAATAAAATGAAGACACCTATTAATACATTAAAAATCAAAACATTATTTATTTCAAGCACTTTTAATAGTCCAGAACAAAGAATAACCAGCAAGAAAATAATAGCTTTGCTCTTTTTAATATAAAAGTGTACTTGTACTTTTAAAACTTTAATAAAATAAATAAGACTTATTTACTTTATTTAAAATAAGTGAAGGTAAAATTTATGGATTACAAATTAGCCGCGTGTTTTTACTCTCGCAATACGGCTACGCGCCGACATGTTCTCGTATAATAGCAAACAACATTGGCTAATGAGCAATTATAGCGAATTTAAACAAGGGCGCAATATACTGAAGCTTTAAAAACACCCTTCTACACCGGGGGCGTATTTAAGTCCATATTAATGATAGAGAAGATTATATCAAATATGAAAACGAATATTCGAGTATCATTATGCGAATTTTAACTTGGATAAAATAAAATCCTCAACTTCAAGTGCTATATATACCTTCGCAAAGCTACATATCAGACTTGTTCAAAATTAAAATAAAATAGGTATTAGCAAACTAATAAAGTATATAATGTTTTCTGATTTTCTTTTTTTAGACAAAGAGAACCTAGAGTCCGTTCGCAGTACATACATTATGTAGGCATTATGTAGGCAACAAATTAAAATGAAAAATACAATTATTATGGAAGTTCATCGAAAATAATTTTTATTACATAGAAACATTTATGGCAAAGCAATTTATTTAAATCACAGTTAGGAACACAGTGCAAAATATATGTACCATAATTTTTATTATTTCACAAACTTTTGGCTTCTGACAGTCAAAAAAGAACCTAATATCGCTTATGTCTCATCTTACATCCAGATTCAAGCATCTGCGTTTTGAATAGCAGAACTTAAAGCCACGCTGTCTTCCTCTTACTAAAGCGGAAAAATTAGGATAACTTATATATAACAACCTACCCAAACATACACCCATGTGGGAATTGAACCCACAACATTCCTCTTTACTAAAGATTTTCTTATTATTTAAATGCCATAAAACGTAACTGACTAAATTAAACATAAAATGGCAATCGAATACCTTGTATTAATAGTACTTCAAATTGTAATAGCGTGCGAAGCCAGCGCGAAAATAAAGGGCTAAAAGCAATTTCCATATAAAATCGAGTCCAAATCTTTTATAAGCAATCATATTGTCTAACCAAGTCATAGCCCAATTACTTTAACAACTTATAGAGACTGCATATAATCGACAAATTAGAGCAGAAATTGTTTATAAAAAGGGATTTGAAATTAAAATTGAAAAACATATTTTTTTAGCACAAAAAAAATATATTGAAAATCTAAAATAAAATATATGCTTATAGAGTTATATAATAATTTCGCACCATATAAATTTCAAAATTCGCTAATTTTAAATCTTCGCAACGCAACAAATTGATGTACGGACACCATCAATTAACAATTATGTATTTAATTCTTTAATAGAACAACGGGATAACTAGTTATCTTAAAAAGACAAAGTATATAAATAAATAGACATATAATTCGCAGTGCAATTTCGAATCTCATAACAAAAATATATAATAAAATAAAATAAATCAGCTTCACGCTGTATACCGCACACAGCAGGGTAGGCAGAAGGAACCTTGTGTTAAGACACTCCGTTCCTTCCCGCCGAATTCAGAAGGCATTGCGTGTTGAGTGGCGGAACTCAACGCCGCGATTTGCCTCGATACCAGAGCGAATAAATGTAAATAAATATTTCGTCGAGTGGGGATCGAACCCACAACCAGTCAATTTTACAGTCATACTTTGCGCCCCTGAGCCACGACTGGCCTCGATATTATGAAATATACAATATTATCTCACTAAAATATATAATATTATTTCCAGAAATAAATGTAATAGTGCTTTAATTTATTTTACAGTCGATTTCATAATTTCGATTCGCATAGATGTGCGTGCAAAAACAAAAAAAAATAAAGAATATATATGTTAATACTGTTGGTATTGTTTTTGTTGTGTTTTCCATTAAAATTAACTATTGAAGCTTATTTCCAATAGTGGAAGTACTAATCTAAGAAAGGAACAACGAACAGGATATTACAATATAGACAACGCAAAGTCATAGGATGCTAGGAAATATTTCATTTCCTTATTTATATGATAAATATGATAAAATTTTATTTGTCTATGGAATTTATTATCTGTGGCATAAACATATCGCTACTTGGGAGTTGAGCTTGTAAGAATATTCAACTATCAAAGATTTCAATTTCAAAGAATAAACTTGTTACAGTTAATACTTTTACACTTAGCTCTTGGCCTATTTAAACCAACACGTTCTACACTACAATTAAAAAAACTACACAAAACGATATCGATCTATGCGCTGTGCAGAGTTTAAGCCACACAAATTGGAGAAATATAGAAATATATTCGAAAACAATAGTAATAAAGAAAAAAGACATTAATATCGCCTGATAAAAATCCTGATTTTTATTATTGGGGTTTTCAGATGAAAAAATAATGAAATACGAATAGTAATCATCCCTCTATTGAAAAGGTGGCTTAAAATGTCATAAAGGTTCACATATAGGGTATTAATTTGTTCCATTGTACTATAGCAATGTGACTGTCAAAATTATAATTACATGGAACTTAGAATAGTGCATCAGAAGCCAACGAAATACGCACAATAAGAGGATTATTTTTGAATGTAAATGTATTTGGTTAGTAGAATTCCAATACTCAATTATTCCACTATCGACGTACAACTGATGCACCGCCCAATTTATGAAAAATTGTGTGTTGAGTGGGTTAACTTAACGCTGCGTTTTATATTTTTAATACAGCGCGGAAATAACAATTAATTCGTTTAAATCGTTCCATCTTCATTTTCAGTCCGACGCTGTGCCGCTACGCCACAACGCCCTCAATGAAATAGGCTAAATATTATATTTCCAAATGATTAAAGTTATATTAAATTTTGAAACGATGGGATTTTATCATAGCCCATAGTTGATGCTAATTCCTTAATTATCTTAACTCAATATTTTAAGTAATTTCTAATTTAAAAAAGTGTTTAAAATAATAATAAATTCGTATCAAACAAGCAAGAAACTATGAACAATGCTTATAGGAAAAACGTAAAAATAAGGATTATTTACATTATTAAAGCCTCTTTAAAAATCAATACGTAAAATTCCAATAGCCATTTTGAATTTAACAGAGTAATTAATTTACCTGAAATGGAAGAAAACTTCTTTGTTGTGGTCGGCGGTTTCTATGAATCCAAAGCCGTCCTTCAGAGCCGCTATAAATCCTTGCATGATGGGCCGGAGGTTGGAGCCCCCGTTCGCGGTGCCGTTTGTGAGGCTGTGTTGAGTTTGTATGGCCATTGCTATCAACTCTTTAGTCCTTTTTACCTGAAGACAAGTTAAAATAAAAAGGTAAAATCTATACGTATATAATCTATCTGTAAAAATCCGTAAAATCTATTTTTATAATAAGAGTCGTTTCAGTACATTGAAAATATTAAAAAAAAAAAGACAAGGTGTCAAAGGATCACAACTAAAAGAATCTATTTTCAGCATTTTTAGTTTTTTTTTTGGTTGTTTATCTGTTTATGTGTATATCACATAAAAAGTTTTAAAAAAATTTAAGCAACTTTTTTACATAAGAATTGTAAGTAATTCAGAGTACATTTTAGTTTTAATTTCGTTGTAATCGCTTCAATCTATCCAAGTATTCAAAATAAACATTAATATAACTAAGAGATGAATATTATATTCACGGATTTAACAAACTGTTACGATATTTATTAGTTTAAATTATTACAAACAAGGATTTAGTTAATTTTGATCCCAATTATTGACGCATCAACGTGTCGATTTTGTTATAGATGGTAATAGCGTAAATTATTATATGATTAAATTAAAAATTAACAATGGCGTTAGCTATAATCGTTTCAATTTATTCTTGACCATGTTATTGATATGTATGAACATTTAATTTAATACAGAAAAAAAAATCGTAATTTGTTCCAAATCTTACCTGGTATATATCGAAAATAACCTTATCACCGACACGCGGCAACATCTTCGACTCGCACTTCTTAGCGGCGTACGAGACGGACTTCTTCATGTTGTTAATTTGGCAATTTATTATACCAGTTTCCTATAACAAAATGTACTTGATTAATGCTAAAATTATAACATGAATTCTAATTAGGAAGGACGAAGGTGCTTCACTGATTGTTGAGGTGATTACAATGCTAAATATTAGGAACAAATCTTCGGTCCTATCTTTGAAGAAGGTCTATTGCGATGCAATCCGCAATAGCTATAAATTTAACGACCCGTACAAAGTCCCTATCATCATATACAAATCAAAATAAACATCATAGCTTGATCTCATACAGCGTATGGATAATAACAGACCCATAAACGTCTGCTTGAGCCGAGTTAATGATGAATCGATGCTTGATGTTAATTGCAAGATGAAATTAACAAAGACCTCAAAACTAGTTCTCAAAATTTGATAAAAACCACTGTAACTCGGAATAAAAACGAATGAAGTAAACAGTAGGAGGAGGCAAGGAGGCCTGTAAAGAGCAGCAGAACTATTAATGATGAAGAATTGACCACATTCAGTTGATTTACATGAAAATACATAATAAAAAAAGTTACATCAACATTTATACTCAATAAAATATTAAAAATGTTTCAAATATAATGGAATTTATTTATTTTTGTTGGGTATCTGCTCTCAGGTAATCCACTCATCACGCTTCACTTACAGCGCCACTCATATATGATATAAATTAACAATACGAGATGAAGGGTGTAGAGGGAGCTGCTATCCAAAAAATAAATGAAGCGTTATTAATTTTATGACGACTCGAGTGCCGAAATTTTCAGGAGAATGAAGCATTTTTATATCATGGCGTAGCTGGGGGGGGGTGCGAGCAGTGCAGTCGCACCGGGCATCAAAAGGAAAGAGGTATCAGTCTACGATCAATTCTTCTATTTTTTTTTTCAAATTATTAAATTAAAAATTAAAGAATGAAAATGAAAAATACAATCTCGCTATCATGTCAATCGAACATGAACTAGTCGATACTATTGATTTTGAACATGTGATTAATAACTTTGCTAGTCAAAAAGAAAATATTTTGACCATTTCAAATGGCATCAAGTCCTAAGCTGCAGCAGGCAGCAAATACCCTAGCTACGCCCCCGCATATCCCTAATAACAAAACAAAGCGCGGCGTTGAATTTCGCCACTGGAACACAATATCTCAAAAATTGGAAATAAATTAGTATACCTGTTGTATGTGAATTTTTTATCTTTGCGTTATATACCGCATAACAGCAAAGTAGGCGCAGAGAATTTAGTGTCAACATTCCCTTCTACACTTTCCGCCCGAATTAGATTGCTGACTCCTCGAGTGAGGGTCGATCCAAAGAGTTGCGTTTATGGTCCCTGCCAAGGCCCCTCTAAGCCACAATTGCCTTCTGAATAAACACCTCATTTATAGAAGTAAATATTAATATAATAACCAAATGTTACCATCATATAAATTTAAACTTTCACATTAATAAAAAAATCCATAACCAATCTATACAGTGTATATATCAATCATGGAAACCTCTAAATTAGCGAATGTAATATAATTATTGAGTTATCATATACTGAATAATGATGGATAAGCGTTTTATATTCCTTTTTTTTATTATTTTTTTATCGTTTCTTCGACGTCATGCTGTATTCACTGCAGGGTAGACAGAGAGAACCATAGTGTTAAGACACTCTATTCCTCATTTTCCGTCAAATTCTGGCATGGCACTGCGTGTTGAGTGGCGAAACTAAGGAACTGGAACAGGAACTACGGAAGAAGAAAATGGAAATATTATATTTTTATTCCCTCGAGTAGGAATCGAAACCACAACCTGTCGAGTTTACAGGTACACTTTGTGCCCCTGCGCCGCGACTGTTAATAAAAATAACACTGTATTCATATTTAAATGTGAACGCAATATTGCACCCAAAACTAATAATGTTCAGAGAAACGTTCAATAAAAGCAAGTGATGTACGTCCGTCGTAGTTACCTGTCATTAATACCCACTTAGTATCGGAGGGTCGAATATAGGATTTAAACGAAAATGGTCTCTGTCACTGTCGGAGCAAAGACCGAAATAGGGCGTGATCGAGAAGGATATTTCAACGTTTAACACAATATTGGAGCGTCCGAATGCAGTTTTAGCTTTCCGTTCGAGTTCATCCAACGGTTTAAAGTAAAATTAATTGAGCCCTTTGTAATAAAAGATGATAGCCGAGGACGGAACTGAATATTAAACGATATTCAAGTGGAACTGGAATCAAATAAATAAAACTAATCTAAACTTGTGCCAGAACTTCTAAATTAAACTTGAGGACGAAAGTAAAGAGAGCTTAATAACACGACTAGACTCTCCATTTTATAGTCTACGCCTACATCGCAGAGCGATTATTAAACGAACAGACGTCATTGATCAAAATATCTATTGTATTCTTATTATCTTTTTTTGACCCATCAACTTGGTCGCAATATTGGTACAACTTGATACAACAACAAAAAATAATAAAACACAAGTAAATTTACGTACTGTGATCAAAGTCAAAGTTAGATAGAATGTAACAAGCGTTGGTTTGATTATACCATTTGAGATAAATCTATTTGAAATTGAATTTTTTTATGGAGCACTTAATCACTCGCACGAGCCCACGTTATAATTAAATCTCACGCGGGATGTTGCGGTCGCATTTAACAAGTTTAAAATGTTCGAATAACTTAGTTATTGATAACTAGAGGCAGGAAAACTGTATGATTTTCCAAAACCTTATAAAAATATGTTTTAGAATTATAGATAGAGAAGAATAATAGATAAAGAGATTAGAGATTTATTTTTTGAAATTTCTAATCACGACAGGAATATTAAGAAGTTGATTACTGTAAGAAAACATTTGTAATAAACTTCGTTCACAAATTATAAATATGACAGATAGCACAATCATAGTTAAATTTTAGCAAAGGCTTTAAAACGCATTTTACAACCCTAGTTTACCATTAATTGCTATATTTAGTTTGTTGTTGAATGTACATCTTATTTATAAAAATATATTTAAGGGACAATAGTGTTACACAGTAGCGAATTTAAAGTACCGAGAACATGCCGTTACGTTTTTTATCGTGCTATCTCATTGCCGAATGGATAATATAATATTATGCGACCCTTACGCGTGTTGTTGAAGTTCAGTTACAGAAGAATCATTATGTTGAAAATTTCGTGTTATAGTTTTAGCCGTATTGATTTCATAACCCTTTGAAATATATGTACATGTTTCATTTTTAGATATTAAGCTATATTAAGTTTAATATATTATTATTTGTACCTGTTTATATTGTAGATATTTTCCGTTTCTTTTTTATTTTTTCATCCAATCCATTTCCAACACATTTATTTTAACAACAATTGTTATTAGCTCTTTAATTGAAGCTTATCCTAATTTTAATAAATAAGATTTTGGAACTTCTCTACAACAATTTACATATATATATATATGAACCTTTTACTATTTTTATCTAAAAATCTGGCAAAAACACAAGATGTCATTTTTTATCTTTCAAATAAACTCAAGATTTTCGAATTATCACTACAAAAAAAACTCGTTTTAAATCTAATAATTTATAAATTAATTTCGAAGGTGTGGCGCTTGAACGCGACAGGCAAGTTTGATTCGAGAGGAAATGAAATGTTTAATATTTTCACTCTGGTAACGAAAAAAAGCGCGGCGTTTAGTTCCGCCACTCAACACGGACTGCTCCCAAAATTCAGCGGAAACAATGTTTTAACGAACGAATCGAATCTTTTATCTTTTACATACGTTAATTAACTTGAAACACTAACACAACAGTAATTTGGCCACTATCAAATCTAATTATGTTTTTTTATTGCAATTTGTTTTAAACTGTAAAGCAGAAAGATATTTATCGGTTAGTTAAGGAGATGTTTAAATCGTGTATAGTTCATTATTATTTTAATAAAATAATTTTTCGAAGTTATCCACATTTTTGTACAAAATGAACAAATAAACAAATGTGCATTGTTAATATACTATATAATACCTACAGTTTGCTTCACTTCGCAAAGGATAAGCTCTCAAAGCAAATGTAAATGGTAATATCGGAAACTGTTAGTTAGCTTAGATAGGATTCGTTTATTTGCAGTGTTATATGATATACAGATAGAGACATCTCTAGGCAAAGCAAATTTGATTATACTCGATTCACATGAACTTAGTATAATCAAATAGCATAAGATCATTGCGAAATATTTTAGGGTACTGACAATCTTCTCGTACATGGATACAAAAATTGAATTATTGATGTAATTAATTAGTTGTCAGTATAATCGAATAATATTGACTTGGTTATTTTTTTAAGTCTTTCTCTAGTTATTAATGTTATATTTCTCTTGGCTGGCACGACTCCAAAGATAAAAAAAAAATGCTGTAATATTAATAACTGTAATAGAAGAATCCGCCGCGGGTTTCACACTTACAAATAAACAAACAATTTTTAAAATTGGTTTACAATAGTTATCGAAAAGGTGGTTCTACCTTTTTAGAATACAGCTCACGCAATATCCCGCGCGTAACAGAGCAGCCATAAGGAGCCTAGTGTCAATACACTCCATTTCCCACTTTCTGCCGAATTCTGGATATATTGCATCTTCAGTTACGGTACGAACTCCGCGCTTTGCCTCTACACCAGAGCGAAGAAATAAAAATATGAACTTGGGTATGACCATGCGCCACATAAAAAAACACACATCGTTGTTATCCATTATTAAGAGCAAGCAATATGAACAAACAAGTTTTCCAGATTATCATTTCATGAAATATACAGCTTTGTTTCACTTCTACTGGCCAAGTAGAACCAAAGATTGAGCCCTTTGTTCTACACGTCACTGTAGCATCCGTAGATAACTTTCCGACCGCGATTTAAATTAAAAACTGTAGTTATTTATAGCTATCCACGTCACGTAAATGCCAGGTATAGAATTTGTCAAATATCTTTAATTATTTTAAGATGACAATGTTTTGTATGTAGTTTAAAATAATAACTGTGTTTGCTTTTGGCTTTTTATCGTACTGGCCACTTTAATCGTACATTTCTCCTTTATGGTTTGGACTTCCAAATTCAAATTTATACAGCTATTTACAAGTGTATATGTATTTTGTTAACCAACACTTATTTGTTTTTTTTTTTTTCAGTTTGTGTCACTCAATTTACAAAAAGGAAAATTTTAAATATCGCTTTATTTATACGAGTATGAGTTCCACTGTAGCATCAATGCTGCGGAAACATCTCAAGGGGTTGATGATGTGTATGGCGGTCGTGTCGCCAAAGAAAACACACTGCGTTGTTGTACGCAACGTTTTTCAGCCTATAAATTTCGACCTGCTGAACAAGTCACGTGGACGACCGGAAACCCAAGTTAATAATACAGAATTGAAGGCTATTGTGAAAATAGATCCATCGCAAACCACGTCAGAGTTAGCGGTCTGGTAGCGGAGTTGCCGGTTGCGGTGTTAGTGATAAAACTGTTTTAATCCACTTAAAGGAAATTGGAGAGATTAAAAAGCTTGAAAGGTGGATCAGCCTCACGGATTGAGTGAAGCAAATCCACAAAAGCTGCGTTATATTACTTAACCATGACAATAATATAATTTAAGCAATCATTTCCCCGAGTGGGAATCGAAACCACAATCATCACGTACAGTCATAACTTCTACCAAAACGCGTCAACCATCTCAAACTTACCTGGAAATAGATTAAAAATGAAAAAAAAATACTCACCGGTACCCGAGTTGGACTAGCAGACGAGGGATAGCAAGGTGCCTCTTTGGCTACAACGCCGCGAACGCCGCGCTCCAAGAGCGTTTCGAACTGGACGCTGCCCGACGGCAGGTGCTTGATACGTATGGCTGACTGACGGTTGTTCATGTTGGCGAACGTGGACACCGGGTCTACAGTGAACTCCACCTATTTTCGTATACAATACAAAATAAAGCATTAAATGATTCATGAGAAACGTTATAACGGCAAGAGTATCGGGTTCGAGTCTCGCTATGGCAAAAAAAATAATTCCACCGACTGACGATTCCTCTTAATGGAAAACACTGACACTAGCTCCACCTTTTTACAATACAAAATGAAGCGCTAGACCAGTTATTCCCAACCAAAGAGGCGTAGAGAGATGAGATGGACTTTTAGAAAAAAAAAATACTGAAAAACCACACGTTTAAATTTATTTAGGATGAAAAACATTTAATTAGTTTGTTTTCTTAGAATTAACATAAATATCTTCTAAATACCGTCTATTTTTTTGTTCGTATCGAAAAAGAAAAAACATTATCCGAGGAGTCTCAACAAAAGAAACGATTCATGAGAAAACATTAAGAAAGATAAATAACATTTTAGCGGCACGGAACTACTAGCGTGAGAGTCGCTTACAGTGCAAATATATTTAATTTCTTCTACTAAAAAGGCGAATAACTTGTTTATTGAATCATTTAAAAAGAATATAGTAAATGTATTCCTTTATTTTTTAGTGAGAAAAGCTCCCATTCAATTAACTCTCATGTTATACGATATATTTTTTAAAAAGAAAATGATATCGTATAACATGAAAGTTAATTGAAGCTTACTGTATTTGTATCACAATAAATCCATATCGTCGGCTTAAAGCATAAACCTGCTAACAGAGTATAAAGCAAATTCCGAAGAGGGAAAAAAAACGTTTTTAAAATACTACGCGTCTACATGTATTATCAGAAAGTTGTTACAATTTCGAAAACTGATTTGTATGCTACATGATTTAAAATAAAGGTTGACTATGTATATATGTTTTTTTTTTTTTCATTTTTGGATGGTATAAAAATGTACAACTAAATTTTTTTTTTTTCAGTTTCGAATGTGTCACGCATGTATCGTGGTAGGCAGAAAAAACCTAATGTTAAGACACTCGGCTCACCACTTTCCGCCGAATTCTGGAGGCATTGAGTGACCAGTGGCGAAACTCAACGCCGCGCTATGCCTCGACACCAGAGTGCAGAAAATAAAAATATTTATATATAGTATATAAGTGTAATAAAGTGGGAATCATTTTAATCCTTCATATATTTGAAAAAAAAAGAACAAAACAAAAGTAGCGCTTATTTTCTATTATTCACTTAACTTTATATAAAAAAAGTATTCTTCAAGATAATCGTATTGATTTTAACATAGTACTCCTTCACTGAATACAAAAGTATTATTGTTCTAAAAGAGGTCTAAAAAGTTGAAATAGAAAATGGCGTTAGCTTATCAGTCACTTACCTCATCTCCAACACTTAGCTCCTGACCGAGACGTAGTACTTCAGCGAAATGAAAGAACATGGTTTGTTCACGTTCAACACATCGTATGAATCCAAATCCTTCTCTCAAGGAGCACACTACTCCTTGTTCCCGGCTGTTAAAATACAATTTGCTTACTTTCTACTAATAATGTTGTAAATAATGGAAAAAGTATAAAATTTGTTGAATATTATAAACAGTTATATATAAACAGTATCAATTTTAATTTGTAAGAGCAACTGTAGCGGTTGCTGTCGAGTAAAGGCTTCAAATTAAAAGCTTTTATAGGGTTTCTAGTATGAATACCTTGATACGGAGGTCTTTTTGATAAATCAAACTAACAGTAATGGCATGATGGGCTGTTCAGTTCAAGTGAGTTTATTATAATAGAGAAGGTAAAATGTGTACTGTATTATTTTACAAAAACTAAGGTCTCTAATTTCCACAATAAAGGAGAAATGTGATCCATTAGACATGTTGTGAACATTTTGTACAGATAAAGACGTCTGTGATAGTAAAAAACTGCATAAGATATGATTCAAGTCACTTGGACAAATTTTTTTTTGCCCTCATCATTTTAATCATCCCAGTGCTTCGCTGTTTCCACTAATCTCCAATATTTATATAATGTAGATATACATACATATAAGTATATACACAGATATAGATATTATTTTATTTTGTATATTGAATATGAATAGGCTTGCGTTTGACCTAGTACGTAAATATATATAATTATATTCCATTATCAAGCAAAAACTGTACAAAAAATGTACAATTACTAGCGCTATAGAAAATATGGTTGAAAAATAAAATACTTAGGTTAGGGTTATGTTAATTTCTAGTTTGTCACTTATTCATCGATATAATAACCTATTTTACTTGTTTACTTATCACGGGTTCTATGCAGGGCAATCGATATCAAAGGCAAAATGATGGTCAAATGATATCAATAATAGCTGCTACCGTCCAGATGAATGCACTGTATAAATGAATTCTTAAAATTGAATACGCGCAGTACATTGACTGCTGTCTAAATAATTATCAAAATTTAATTCGTCTATATTAACTCATTTATTGAGATGAAAGAGAAACCACTAATGGTCGTTTGAAATATCAATTTATTAAACGCATAGAGATATTTATATTAATTTAAAACTGATACAATAATATAGTTATGGTAGTATTCATTTTAACAAAAGAACAAAAACTAATTTTGTTCCATTATAACAAACAGTTCATAGAATCGACAATGTACGAAGTTAATAATGCCATTTAATCGATCTTTTAATAACATAACAAGTGAAACATGTTTGCTGTCTTATAATTTTAATTGCACCTATTTCTAAATTTAGTTGTAATTATGGTAATAAAATAGTTAATATAATCCTCTAAGAGTCTAAGTATTATTTATTTATTACATTTCGCCTTCGCTGATTTCCTTTCGATCGCTATTATTATTAATTGAATAGTGCAAAATTCTACATTTTCTTTAGAATTTCTTGCTCGTTAAGAACAGTGACACTATCGATCCAATGCGTTTCATTTATTCATGAAAAAGTTCCTTCTCATGAATCTGTCCAAAATTTTAATTATATACCCATATATTTGTTTGAGCATTGGGAATGGCAATCACAGTTTCAATATTATTATAGATTTGCAAATTTACATTTCAGTAAATCCACCCCCTCCAGGTGTTTACATAGACTTGACAAATACTGAGGCCACAGTGACCAGAGCAACGTTTGAGCAGACGAGATTATTAAATACGATCACCAATGCGAAAGTAAATCAAAGCGAACAAATTTGTAGGTACGGAATATGCCCTAAAGGATTGAACAGATATTAAAGGGACGGCGGATCCGCTAACTGTTCATTAACATTTTGGCTTTACATTTCTATAGACATGCATATATTGAACCGGACTATTCGATTTATGTGTATGTTTATGTTATACAGAGTGCTTTTGTCAGCACCACTTTTAACGAAACCACAGTTTTACCTACTCTATAAAAGCCTATAAAGTGTTTTTAAGCAAAATAAATAACAAAATTATCGTTGTAAAATAAAACGTCATTTGTCAAGAACGACGAAACACAAACCTATCAAAGGGAAACCGCCGCATACGCCGCATTTCGAAATCGAGTCGTAGGTATTGGCGGCAAAGTTCAAAGTTGTTTAACCTTTAGTAGTATTTTTGTAGTAGTATGTGTTTACGTTATTGGTATCTATGCGTAATCGCGTCACACGAAACACAGGTATGGTATAAACATCGTGAAATGAAAAAAAACCTACGTCTAAGTTGTTATCTTGAGGTATCTTGATTAATTTCTTTAGGTATGGGTTTAAAATATGTTAGTCTAAATGGTGTTCCTGTAAAAAGAGAACTAACGCTCCAGCCCTCCATAAACCATGTAAATTTTAAGTAACTTTACAAAAATAAAATTAGTAAACGTGAATTTAAAAAAGTAGTTTCTTTTTTTTTTGTCATTCGATTAAAATATATCAATAATTCTAAGCGATAAAGCCGCAGCGTAGCTGTAGCGTTTGGATCACTAGTAAATATTAAGTAAATATCACTTACCGTTCTCCAGACACGTTGAAAGATTCGTCGAGCAGAGAGATGTTAGTAGCGCGCTTTAGTTGGTCCCGCCTGTCTGTTGCCACTTGGAATTGTACCCAATCACCATGGCGGAGAGTGAACTCACCGCATTGATCTTTATCCCCGAAAGGCACCTATAATGTAAACTTCCATGTACATACATACATACTACGTTAATAACAACTACTTTAATACTTTAGACATTAAATTGTAAATTAACGCTAAAGTCCGTGCTACTTTAGAGACGAACAGTATATAGGACTACAAAGTGTTCTGTTGTGCTCTGAATATTTACTAAATGCTACAACTGCTTTTTTCTAATAGTAATTGATTTTCTAACAATAAATAAGTAGTTAGCCTAATTTTTTGTTAGAAAATAAATAATTTCACAATACGCATACTAAATGACACTACTATGATTGATTAACAATAATTAAACAGCTTCACGCTATATCCCTTATATAGCAGGGTAGGAAGAGGGAACCTAGTGTTGTGACACTCCGTTCCTCACTTTCTACCGAATTTTCGAGGCACTGCGTGTTCAAAATATTAATAGATAATAATTCAATCACTCAGGGGAGTGGGATCGAACTCACAACCTTCGCGTTACAGTCACACGCTTGTGCCCCTGCGGTACGACAATATTGATCAATCCAGATTACAATATGTACCGACAACTGTATCGAAGCATGTAAATAAATATAAGCGCTGCGTTGAGTTCCGCCACTCAACAAACAATGCCTCCAGAATTCGGCGGAAAGTGACGAGCGAAAGTGTCTTAATAGGAACGAACTTTCTTAACATTACGTTCCCAAGTTCCTCCTATGTGTGGGATACAGCGTGAATAAAAAAATATGAATGTTTTTACAATTATACCAGCGCTATTAAAAGTGAACGACTTTATATAATTTGTGTACAACAAATAACTTCATTTCTAAATGCTAAATAGTGGTTAAATATCTAAAATGTAAATAAAATTTTCGGTCCTGCTTTATTATAATATAGCATTTTAGTCTTTTAATTTCATGTGTTCAAGAGATGAAACCACACTGATGTAAATCTAATCGTAATAGCATTGCAGACTAATAAATAAATCCCTTTGAGTAATTTCATAAAATTTCCCTTCGAATCCCTCTATTTCGAAATACTCTCGGTATTTCAAAGTTACTGTAAGGATTACGCACGGTTCAATTAACTACACTATACTGGATACAATGTCTATTTCATAGACACATATGGTTTTGGTATAGATAGATATAACTAAAGACTAATTGTCAATATCACAACCAGCCAAAAGTGCCTCACACCTGACCATGTCATAAGGGAATATCAATCTAATGTATAGAATATAATAATTTAAAACTGGACGCTTTCTGAGTTTTTACATAAGTACAGCTATAAGCTGAATAAATGGAAACCATTAAGCCTTTATCAGAATACTTAATTCCATGTATTTATTTTAAAAAGATTTTTTTTTCTTGAAACACTCATTTTTTTGGTTTAAATAAAAATATAAAATGTGTTACTGATTTATTGTTAATATTACTTTAAATATATCATTAAATGAAAAACCAAAGTAAAAGCATACAAGTAAAACTAGTTTTTTTGTGAAAATGGACAAAATCATCATTTAAAATTATTAAATTACGGTACGTTTCAAGAAAATTATGTTAAATAGTATTATGTCGAGATATCAATTCGTAAAATGAATATGTTTTGCAGAAATATCAAAGAAGAGATTTAGTATAGCAAAATCATAACATTGCCTTTGTTAAATCCAATCTTAAACAACATAATATCTACATACAAATGTTAAATTATATTACATAGGTAGTCGAATTGTTCCGTATTTCCATAAATATGGTAGTGCAAGAACTTCATATTCCGTACAAAGGCTCTCAAAGTTATTAATATCGCGCAAAGTTATCATAGTAATGCACATCTTTGTAGAGTAAAGAAATACATTATATTTAAAGATACCAATATACAAATGTGAATGTAAGTTTGTTTGTTACGCTTTCCCGCCAAAACTACTCAACCGATTATCATGAAACTTTGCACCCATACTCTTACAGGTATTAGAAAGGACATAAGATACTTTATATTAAAAAAAGCCTATTATCTAACGTATTACACAAAATAAAGTTTAAGCGGGCGAAGCCGCTTTTGAGTCTAGCAATAACAGAGTTAAGCTCACAATATTACTGACTTAAGTTCCCGAACATATTAGTATAAATTTACATTAGGTACTGCATACGTTAATAACATTGTAATATGACAAATTGCAAAGGAAACGTTGACGGGGGTATAGATCCTCAATTTAGGATTAACCGATATGAAATGAACAAGTTTCATACACACAAATACATTCTAGGTAACACAAATTGTGTTTCTAGCTAAAACGAGAAATGTAATCAATTTGAAATATTAACCGTTTTCACTCTAGCTTTGATATTGCAAGTTGAAATTAAATTAATCGACATGGAACTCGACTGCGGGGGAATTGAACATCAGAATAATCCGTAACGTTTTGTATCTGTTAGAGAATGTTTCATAGTAATATTTATCTAAATAACATTGTCATTTCGAAGACAGGCTGCAAATAGAATTATCAATTTTGATGGACTGGGGACAATGTACAAGTAAAAGTAGTAGTTACACTGTTTCACTTACTTATTACGATGTATGAATATAATATTATCGGTAATTAAATCCATATTAAATTTATCGAAAAATAAAATGTAAGATCTATTTCAGTAAAAATGTAAAAACCTGCCCGTAATAATTAAATTAAAAATTAAATAAATTAGCTTCACGCTATATCCCGCACACAGCAGGGTAGGCAGAGGGAACCTAGTGTAAGACACTCCGTTCCCCACTTTCTGCCGAATTTTGGAGGCATTGCGTGTTGAGTGGCAGAGCTCAACGCCGCGCTTTGCCTCGACACCAGAGCGAAGAAATGGAAATATAAATTTAAGTAAATATTCCATCTCTTCTAGTGGGGATCGAACCCACCACCAGTCAGTTTTACAGTCACACTTTGTGCCACTGCGCCACGACTGGCCTCTGCCGTAATAATAATAATGCCCGTAATAATAATGTCTAAAAATAATGTCTTAAGAATAACGTCTAAAATTTTCAATTATTTTGCATATTGTAAGAAAATTATACGCGAGGAACGAACGTTTAAAAGCAATTAGAAGTTCAAAGCGTCATTTACAGTACAGTCTAAATCTAGTATATATTGATTTTAGAACGATCAGCGATGCGAAATCGAATCCTTATAAAATGTAGGTCGTTGTACCGATTTCACTCGCTCCAGGGTCTCATATAGTATTATTTTTTTTTCAAATGAAAAGAAATTTATAGCGTTAAACTGTTCCAGCTATATCTGCCTTAAGCTGACGAGAATAGTGATAAATATATTTATTATTCATATAATACTTCAAATATGTGAACATATTCATTTAAACTTATTTTGTAAAAAGCACGATTACAAAATACAAAATAATTAAAGAAATAATAAAAAATATGACTGTATCATATGTACCTATTACAATTCTTATTTTACGTTATTCGACGGTACAACGTTCATAATTCGAAGTTGCGAAATGCTATACAGTGTTAACTATCAACTTTCAAGTGTCATATTATTTAGTTAACATTTTTAAAATTTCCACTGGTGTTTTTTTATTAAATCATAGCAAACAATTTTGCGCTAATAATTTGTCGGCATACTCAAAATAAAAAATGTAAAGTTTACGAAATTGTCTTGCTCGGTGAAAATCTAAAATTCCACTTCGACGAAATGACACTTTTTCGTACAACTCATATGGGGACTTTTAGGAAACAATTTTTTTTTCTAGTTTGTCATTCTAGATTATTATTATAAAGTTAAAACCAAAAAATATATTCTCTGTTATCTAGTAACGTGAGTGAGTATATTTAATTATAGCCAGGATTCTATAAATATTTTATATATTTTTTTTGTATTAAATACTCGGTAGTTTTTATAGGCGAGAATACAAAAAAAAACAAATAAGAAAAAAATAGTTATTTTGATATAGAGATTAACCTACCTCAACTTCGGAGTGGTCGGCAGCACGATATCGGATCCTGCCCGGCAGTGGATCGTTTTGTGTCACCCGCGCCATGTTCCCGCGTTCCAGAGGCTTCAACACTTGACCACGCATTATTTCTGGGCTTACATCTTCAAATACCACTGAGCCACTGGGTAGTTTGGTGATGTTACACGCCACCTCTTTACCCTACACCAAAAGGAATCATCTAGTTAAAAAGAGGGTAAGATTTTTTCTACATAGCGGGATAGGCAGGGAGAGTCTAGTATCACGACATTTCAATCCATTTTTTTTCAGTTACTTTTAAATTTAATGTTGAGTAGCGGAACACGCGCCGCGCTTTGCCCTTCCAATAGCTTATATATTTGTATTTAGATAGTAAACAGAAAATAGATAGATGTGATAAAACAAAAGTTAAAAAAATTCTTAATCAAAATTAACCAAAAAGTTGGCTTTGCTGTAATCATATAAGTGAATATATCAATTAAAACTTTCTTGTAAAAAAAAAGTTAATAATACTTATGCTTTTGTTACGTAGATAGTCTACGTAAATAAGTCCGAGTATACTGTCACTAGAAATATGTCACTTTATTGTTATTTTAAATACTGTATAAAAGTAAATGTTAAGTAAAAAAATAAAAAGCCAAACAAAAATAAAAACAGAACATAAAATCAAGATTATCCATATACAAAATCATATACAAAAATAAATATGTTAATAATTGAAAGTATTATTAATAAAAATAACCAGTACAAAATACATAAATACTTTTGTTTTATATATCCTATATTTCTTATTTAAAATGTAACAAAAACGTAAAGAATTATGTTATTTTCAGGAAAAATTATTTACTTTATAAAATAGTTTCCAAAAAGTTAACAATATACAGCTTCAAATCTTATACAGATTAGAGAATGCACTATATTGTACACGGTTTTGCAGTCGTGATACAATATTTCGTTCAATTGTAGCTGAATACGGCTCAATTGAACCGGCCGGGACGAGAGACCCCTTTGAGCGAGTGTCACATAATGCAATTGTCCATTATATTAATTTTCAATAAGGATTATTTTCTTTTCGTAAACTGGTCCAAAGTTTTCGTTTAAAGATATTTAATATATTTAAAACACGTTCACATAATAACATAATATTCTGCCTATATGTGTCGTCAAAAAGTCTTTGTTGATTTTGAATAAAAACGCTTTAGGGAATATAGGACGCCGATACATAACTCCTATACAAAATAATATCTCTTTTTGATCGCGACGGACGCTAACGGTTTCGTAAATTTTGAAAGGACATTTTTTTGTAAGGTGACTTTTAATCAATAAAATATCAGTCTAGTTGAAGGCAAGTCTGGTTCAATCATTCTGATTTAGATCTTACTTTGATCTAAAGTCTGGGGTAATATTGCTATTTCAAAAAAAAACTGTTATTTTTTTTTATAAGTTGGTATAATATTAGTACTAGTATACTCTTCTACTATACCAATACGTATCAAAAAAACTTACATTTCGGGTTTGTATTATAAACTCGACGTCATCACCTAACGATAATTCTTCCTTGATCTTAGCTTCAGAATAGTGAAAAAAGATTTCTTTGACAACATCGGCTCTTTCTATGAAACCAAAATTCTCCTTCTTCGAGCAAACCACGCCATGGTACTTCACTGGGTGGGCAGGATTCTCAAAACGTACGTGGCAAGCCCCTAACGTGCCTCTGAAACAACACCATATATATGTATTCCCAATTTTAAAAAAATATATCACACGCTATGAAATTTTAAGTTAGGCTGAGCTTAGCGTTTTAGTGAGTGATCGCTAAAAGTAGATTAAAAGGACTTTTAAAAGTAAAGTTTATTATTAAAGATCGCAAAATTGTCTCCTCATAGATTTCGCACTCGTCTGTTATGTTAACATGACCCGAACACAAAAATTAAATATGATGAATGGAATATGTGACGCTACATATGCATCTCCTTGTCTAAATTGGTTTATACTGCTGTTGTTGAAAAACAGTATAAACTAATAGTAGTTTATACTGTTTTTCAACAACAGCAGTATAAACCAATTTAGACAAAGGGATGCGCCGTGCTTGACTGTCGACGTCACACCTACACTAAATATGAACACTCACACAAATACATAGCTCAGCTTATAACTCGCGACTGCACATTTGAATGTGATGTTATATTCATTAATTAATATAGATGTATTGTTAAACATGAACTCTGATACGACTGGTAAAATGAGCATTGCTTAATAAAAACAAACAAATAAGATATTTATTGATGTAATGGTGAGTTTAGGTACTAGTATTGTGTTATTATTTACGCTTTTACTTTGAAGAAAAAAAAATTGGTTCTTTTCTCTAGTAGAAAGTAATTTTAAAATTAATCTTGTGGACTACCTATTAAGAAAAAAAAAATAAATCGTAAAATCGTAAAAAAAAAAAAAAGTCGTTAGTTCGGCGCGTGGTGGTTTCTATCGATTTAAGTCGAATAATAATAAAAAAAAAATACTAAAATATTAATTCCTATAATAACGATAAACAACCAAATAGGCCAAAGATATTCCGTACACACGCAAACGTTTATATACGAGAGAGAATGAATTTATTTCTTATACCATTAGTATGATTAAATATTTTATTTAAAATGTTATATGCATATCGTTTATTTTCAAGCAAAAGCAATTTAGATAGCTTTGTATCTTTGAAAGCTCATATAAAAGGAATCGTCCAATTAGATCGCAATGTCTTGGTGTAGACGGCAAAGATGTACGTTCATACACTAATTGAAAACCTTCCTATTTTGAATATAACGTTAACGTTCTTAACGTACTTTAATCTTCTTATACTAAATTATGTTTCATTTGCATTGCTTCGTATATGATTTATTTCGTATTTGAATCATAATTAACATTAAATAAAAAACTTATAAAAGAAAGAAAAGTTGTAATAGAATTTTTACCCTAACATTTGTAACAAAGAATTTGTCTCACTTTACTTAATTTAGGATCTATTTACCCTTAAATAGATATTTAATATTTATGTACTCGTCATTGAATTTTCTACAGTTTTAATTAAAAATTTTATCCATAATACGAAAACGAGAATGTTTCGATAAAATTTAATAATCTCAAAGGGATTATCCTCGCAACAAATATACAATATTTTTTTTTACAAGCAATTTTCCGTTCTGATTCTGGGAAAATCTTTGTTGGTATTATTTTAAAAGCAAAATGTTATTTCAATATGAAATGTAATTTAATTTAAATCCTGCCTATACATTGATTAACAAGCGGAGTAAAAAATATCAAAAAAGAATATTTCTTTTTAAGTTTCAATAAATAGGAAAATGCTTTAATATATATTATATGACCTACCTTTGGTTGGTAGCGATCTGAAAGCTGACAGCATCCCCGGTACGAAGTGTGACGTTGCCTTCGACATCATCTTTAGTGTAGGGCAAGAAAAAACATTCGCCTCTATTCTCATACGAGATCCTGCCCGTATTGTCGCCGGACCCCTCCCCCTTGACCTCAGTGGTCACTACGCCGGTCACTCTCGCTTCACTAAGGACCACCTCAGGTGCTATCTTGGTAACAGTAGAAGCTATCGGCTTCCCCGTACGACGATCGTAAGTCATTTCAAACTCTACCGGATCACCTATCTTCAAGTGATCTATGTTACCACCGAACTGGCTGAAGTGAAAGAACAGACGTGCCTGCCTCTCACAACATTGTATAAAGCCATAGGAATGCTACAATAGAAATAAATATTATTAAGTGTTATTTTCACTCTGAGTGTGGAAAAATATTTTTAGAAAAATTAAAAAAAATTTGAACATATAGCTTAGTGGTCAGAGCAATGGTTAGGTTTCCAAGAGACTTTTATCTTGGTTTAACATTATTCGTATACTGGCATTCACTTGAAAAAGAAAAATATTTTAATTTTAAAATATTTATATCAACACTATATTATTTCTTTTTTTATTTCTATATTTGATTTGTTTCCCCTATTTAATGAAATAAAATAAAGAACGATTTTGGTTATTTTTACACTTTCGAAAATGTACATAATAAAAATACTAATATTTAGCCATTCCAGCATTGTGTTAATGTGTTTCACTAACATCATCAAATATGAATTACTGATACTTGCACATATTTTGACTTGATATTATGTTTTTTAACAATAATTGTATAACAAAACAATTTCAGATTGAAAAATTTGTTACTCTATTCAAAATTATTACAAAGGCAACATTAAAATTTCATATGAATATGTTATATACTTATAATATAATTTTATGTATGAGCAAAGACAATATTTTAAGCAAATAATAACTACTCACAAGTAATTTCTCAATTATGCCTGTTTCTCTAATAGGTGGGTGGCTCATGGAATCATACTGGGATTGATTGTTAGTTGAACTGGAGGAATACATATTTGAGTCTCCCATGGGACACGAGTCCATGTTGTAATTGCCAAGAGTGAATCTGTTACCACCACTCTTGTTGCCCATATTATTAAAATTATCCCTTGGGGAGCTTGGGAAGTCACTGCTGTAAGAACCTGCAGACAACATTTTAGTTTCTTTACACAGCATAATTTTTTTTTTGTTAATATTTAAAAATTAAAAAATATTGCTATGTAATCTTTGTTAATTTATATGTAGAATGACTATAGCAATGTGAAGTTTATATTGAAACTTAATGAAAAAATACAGAAAAAATTATCACTTACCATTACGAAAAACTTGTTTGGCCATGTTTGATTGCTGTAGATCTAAAATGTCCTGTAAAGGGGAGGAAATCGAATCTGGCGGCTGGAACATCTTCCACTGAGGATTGCTTGACATTTTTGATGTTATTGTTTTACTTGTATATAAGTCAAAAATCTCAGTATTTTTTTACCAATATATCACAGAAAATGGTGTAGTGTTAAAGTTTTTTAAAACTGATGTAAAGTTGTAAATCAAATCACATTTTTTTGTCTTAGTGTCAAGGAGAACACAATTAGTCTTTAAAGTCACTGTATTAACACCAAATCACTTGTATTTCAAAAGAAAATCTACTTAGGATTAAACTATACTAGATCCTCAGATGTCTTCAATGCTTGCTGAATCGGGGCTCTGCTGTGCATAGGCTGGTTTGTATATGTTGGTTTGGTTATCCACAACTACCTACTGCAAAAGACAAAATCTTGATTCAGTATATAGCCAAAGGCAACAGCCTAAATCAGATTTATTATGGTCGTATATAGCGGACAAAACTTTCGAAGTAATCGATCACTGTTTACAGGTCCTACTCGAATGCAATATGAATGTGTACTGTTGTGAACTTCAGTACGACTACATAGGGATGCGTGCGCGCGCCGCAATTTTCTTATTATAACTTTAACTATAATTTGTACAAGCCAATAACAGTGAGATAACATAAATTATCACTTCGTTATGCCCAAACGAAACTCATTTCACATTTAATGAAACAATTCATTTCATTAAAAATATTATCCAATTGCAGATCCTCAGTCCTCATAATCAGAATATCGAACCGTGAGAACTTAATTTACATAAAATAATGTTCTAAACATAAATATAATCACCGATTATTATTTAATACCCTTTATAGAATCCAATAATAAAGTAGCGTCACATCAGAAAATCGTTCTACATTTTATTATTGCTATCTAGGTAGGTATCGGTCGCCCGACCCGACCGACTATGTGCAGAAATTATAACGTTGTACACTACCGCTGAACTTTACCTAATATATAAAAAAACTGTTGTGGTAACGCATATAAAATTCTGCTGTTTAATAAATTAGACCTAAACGAAATCAAATCATTAAGAAAATGTACAAACACAATCTGTAAAATTAACAAATCTCACCACGACACAGCACAGCACTGACGACATACCGCCATATTGAATGTCAACATAATCGCGCCTATTGTACATGCATACAAACAATTTCAATTTTGTTAATAACTTTTATTTTCTATTTACGCAGTAAAATAATTTACTCTGACTCGCGGATTTGTAAAAATAAATAGTTTTTTAAAATTTTGTACTTGTTTTTTTATCTAAAAGCGAAAGTCAGTCTAACATTTATTTTTCTCTGTTTTGTGGTCGCAAAGTCGAAAACAGCCATTATTAACAATCATGACCAAACAAAAATAAGTCAGGATTTATCTAAATATATTATATAAACAAATATATAAAGTATTATTTGTGTTTAAATTACAACATTATAGAAAATAACTTCTAAATGAAGATAATAGAAAAAGTTATTTCTGGTGGCAATATACGGATTATATTTAAATCTATGTTAAATTAACATTAAGATTATATAATCGATTCAAATAACCTATTTTAAGAATCGATAAATATTAGCCAATCGATTTTGATATTAGGCGATTCAATAAAGCTAGCTTTACGATTACTCGATATTCTTTAAAGTTGTACTTAAAATATTGAGTAATAAAACAATGTTATGTAATTTTATATTAATATATCAGTAAATACGTTTACTTTTCTCCACGTAGTTAATCTTTTACATTATTAAAAATATTTAATTATATACCACCAAATGCCCTTCAATAAACATAATGTTTAAAGATCGTGGAGATAAGAAGTATTGGATGTGGTAGAAAATGGGAAAAGTGACTTTTAAAAAATACATAAAACGGGATGAGGCTGGTAAAAACACAAGGTATGATTTAAATGTAGCAATTATAAATAAATTGAAAACATAAATAATATTATGGTAACTAAAGTAGTTAATTATTGAAAAATACAAATTACTACAATATAATATATTAAATATAACCTTAAAGAATAATTATGAATTTATGAGGAAACGTATATAGTGGAGTAGTCAGTGATTTCATGTTTGGCGCTTCTTTTAAAAACACCCTGATGCTAATTACATCAAAAAAACATTATTAATATAATGATTTCAAGACTACTTTTAGACACGACATTCCTTTTAATAAAATATGCAATTATCAATAATATTAAACCTAAACGAAATCCACAAAATGTAAATACACAAGTATGATTTTATTTTGTTTCTAAGGGCACAATCTTAAATCGAAACACGTCATTGACACTCGACCGGAGTAATTTTCAATTGCAGAACGGTTTTATTACAGAATTTTAACTGATAGCTATAACTGAACATCGAGATAAAAATAATCGATTTTTATATAGATTATATTTAATCTGTGGTGTCATTATTTGTTTTGGTGTCAAAGTGACATTAAACATTTTTGTAATGAAAACATTAATTATGTTATTTATAAAAAAAAAACAGAGTTTCTGTTATCACTATTTGCACTTTTTATAAAGCGCGGCGTTGAGTTCCGTCGCTCAACAAGCAATGCCTCCAGAACTCGGCGGAAAGTGGCGGAGTGTCTTGACACTAAGTTCCCTGTGCCTATTCTGGTGTGTGCGGTATACAGCGTGAAGTTGATTTACTCTTTGCAAAATTATGTTTTATATTATTCAATAATTGTGATCTTATTTTATTTCGTTTCTAATTACACTTTATTTGTTAATTGTTCTAAATATGTATTTATTACTTGTTGTGACTGAACTGAACTTTGTTCACTGGGTAAAAATATTTTTATACAACTATTTTAATTTAAGTAGATGCAGTTAAGTTTTACCATATTAAAGAAGCTGTTAGATTGTGAGAGAGAGGTTAATAGACAGAAGGAGTATAACATTTTTAAATATTTTTATAAATATTAATAGGACATTTTTAATTTCATATATTTAAATGAAGATCACAAAGTCCTATATAGGTGTACACCATTGGCAGCAAGCTTGCAAGCTAAGTAGACTTAAGACTAGGGTGGATTTTTTTGACACCTCATAGATATTAAGAAGACTGGCAGATTTCTGATGTCTAAAGGTGGATGGATAGTGTTACCAGTTTTACGGGATGCAGTACTCTTACTGATTAGAGAGTGTATAACATATATAGATTGTATAATGTGTATGTGGTACATGACAAGTGTTTCTGCAGTCTGTAAAAGAAACTAAACTTGTTATATAAAAAATTTAAAGTATGTGGTGTTAAATATTAAACTTTTTTCCATAAGTAAATTACTCCCTGTAATATTGGTCAGTGCCTACTTTGCCAGATAGCAATAAGGTAAATAAGATACATTTCCATGTCTTGACAAGTAAACATGAAGCCTTCATAAGAAGAAATGTGTCCAGAAACAATTTCTCATGCTATTTCAATAAAAAAGGAACTGACAATTCAGAAAGTAAGAGTGAAAAAATCTTAGGCTAGATCATCAAATAATTTTGGCTTATGTTTAATTATATGATATCTCAGTTGTTCTATATTGGAATATTATATTCCAAGAGAATTATCAAAATTGAAACAACAGTCACTTCTTTTTTGTATAAACATTTTATTTATAAATAAATTACAACAAAACTGTATCCAACCATTTCTTATAATGTGTTATGTTTAAAATAACCATTGGTAACAGCTGTGGTGTTTTTTCACCCCAAGTAAAAAAGCCAATAACTTGCTTATCTCTCAAATTTATAATTGCTGCTCCAAGTACTGAAAATTATTACAATGTTTATATGATTCATTTGTAAGTTTTTTTCAATTTTCACTGACTTTACTTTGAGTACTTGGTATTGTTTGTTAAAATAAGACTTATTAATTAATCTTTTTATAGATAAAATCAAATTTAAGTAAATACTTTTTTATTATGTACATAACTCTGTAACAGTATGGCCAAAATGTAAAATGGATAGTATGGTTTTATGATTATACTTATTTTTAAATCATATAAAGAGTAATTTTTAGTCAGTCCCACACTCAGCAGGGTAGGCAAAGGGAATCTAGTAATGACACTTTGTGCCCCTGCGCAACAACAGGCCTTTCTAAATTTTTTTTTTAAATTTTTTGTTAATGCTTTTTTTTCTTAAAATTTAAACAACAACTAAAATACATAAAATAATATTTTAAATATTTCAAAGTAAAGCAAATTTAAAAATAACAATACCTTCTCCATTTCAGAAGTCACTTAAAAATATTTTTAATATGTTGTTTGTATGTTGTATGATTTATGAATTTATTTATTTGTAATTTATATAATTTATATTAACAATTTATAAAGATATACTCACCCAATGAAATATAAATTTTATCTTTTAGCTTAACACAAAACTCATATTGTCTCAAATCAAGTACTGGTGTCAAATGTATCATACATGTTTTTTCTTCTATCAACAGAACTGAATATGTTTCAAAATTACCATCGCCTGAAACGGACTACTTATTATTTTAAATGAAATATATTGAGTTATAACTTATAAGTATTCACATGATTATAATCATCGATTGGATTGAAAATGCAGTGGTTATGGGCTCAATCCCCTCTTAGCAGAATGATTTTTACACAACCCACATCCACCTCAGACAATACTTCGCTCCGTCTACTTTGCTAAAAGCTGAATATAATGTGAACCTGAAATTTGTAAACATTATTAAGACATGTTACCTAGCTCTTTGTTATTGAGATAAATATTTACTAAATATTATTGTTACCATTGTGTCCTTTATCATTCCAATTCGCAATGTATACTTCATCCAATACTTCTTTGGAATCCATGACTGTTGGTATTATTTATACAGTTTTACATTTACTGGATTTGCTTATTTATTTAATTGATTAAGACTTTATGGAAGCCATTGTGGTGCAGTGGGAGGGCAGTATTAGGCTAATCGCGGTTATTGTTATTTCTATTCTTAGTTGGGGAAGTCATTGAATAAAATATATTTATTTTTGTATTTTCCTGCCCTAGCAACACAACACTGCTTTGAGTTTTGCCGATTTACAGTTGCAATTGTTCTAAATCATACGAAAAGAGTAAAATTAAAGGGGTTTTGACAATAGATTCTCTAAGATTTAGAACAATAATATGTTGGAGATTCGTGAATCTTATAAAACCAAACCAAACAAAACAAAGTTGTAGCTAATAGTCTAATAGGGTATCATGTGAAAATATTTTTTATATCGAAATCCCTTAATTATTGTTGATAATTATAAGGTCCATCTTAACTTATATAAGTAAGGCTGATACTGAACAAATTGTTTATATTGAAAATAGGCAAGTAGCAGTCAGATACATACTTACTTCTATATTCCTGTAAACTATGTATAGAATCATGCCGGAGCATGCCAACGTTGTTTGCAAATGTATCACTGTCAAAATGTGGATGTATGACACTTCTTTGTACATTTTTATCTGTATTATTAAAATATAATTTATTTATTAGATTTTAAAAGATATCACATTTTACACACATTTTTCACATTTTTTTTTAGTGGCCAGTCGTGGCACAGTGGCACAAAGTGTGACTGTAAAGCCGACTGGTTGTGGGTTCGACCTCCACTTGAGGAGATGAAATATTTACTTAAATTTATATTTCCATTCGCTCTGGTGTCGAGGCAAAAGCGCGGCGTTGAATTGCCGCTGCCGCTCGACACGCAGTGCCTCAAAAATTCGGCAGAAAGTGGGGAACGGAATGGCTTAACACTAGGTTCCCTCTACCTACCCTACTGTGTGCGGGATACAGCGACAAGCTAATTTTTTTTTGACATTTTAAGTATACTTATATTATAATCAGCGTTGCCAGGTATTTCCTATATAAAAAGCGGGATTATTGAAGATTTTTAAGTAAAAAAGCGTTGTTGGCGTTAAGAGTCCCACGCCAAAGGCGGGACATAAATAATAAGAATTTAATTTGTTATTTATCAATTTATTAACGTTTTAAATAAAGCTTTAAGTGGCAATAGATATCAATTTAAATATTTTTTACTAGAATAATGTCACCATGGTTAAAAACGATAGTTTTGGTTTACTATATGTAACGCAGTTAAGTCTTCGAAATATACGTAACTTACAAATAAACTTACTTGTATTTCTATGTTTTTTTAGTAACTAATTAAAATCTTAAAGTAATAAAAAAATATTTTTCACAATACGTGGAAAAGCGTGACAATGCCTATCGCGTTAAATTTTTGGTCTAAAAATCAGGATGTGCCGCTAAAATCAGGGCGTCTTGCAACGCTGATTATAATGTAAAATGCCCAAGGTATTCTAATAAGATTTTTCATTAAAATTATAAAATACTTATAGGTACTTTTATGTTTAAGAATTATATCAAAAGAAGGAAAAAAAATGTGACCCTTATAGGATCACTTTGTCTGTGTATACTAATACTACGACTACTACTACTACTACAGTGTATAGTAATAAAAAAGTCAATAAAATGGGAACTTATCACAAATATATAATACATCAAACAGATTTATTTATCTTTGTATCACATTTCATACAACAATCATCAAATTGGGAACCTTCGCCATACATGGCAGGGCTTTTAACCTAAATCCTTTTTACTCTTATTTTTTTCTCTTTCTATTTCTTTTTTCAGCTTTGCCCTGTGTCTCGGGTAGGCAGAGGGAGCCTACTGTTAACACACTCCATTCCCCACCTCCCGTCGGTTTTTGGCAAAATTCAATGCAGCGCTTTGCCTCAAGACCAGAGCGAAGAAATATTAAATATTTAATTTTCCTCGAATGGAAATCGAACCCACAACCTGTTGTGTTTACAATCACACACTTATGCCCATGCGCCACTACGGTCCTCAATTGATGTCTGTTTCTGACTAATGTTATAAAATAAACAAAATGATACTGTTACACAAAATTTTATGTTACGAAATATTATCAAGGCAGATTTAGCAGTAGGTCTATAGTTTTTTATATTATTATTTTGCTTACTTACCTGAGTTATGAGGATACCGAATTTTCCAAGTACTGATTAAATGTGACATATCGGGATCGGATCGCATCGTTAAACAATGTGCTGGTGCAAGCGACCACCGCCAGGACAGTAATATTATATTACAAATATTTTTTATTGAACTTTGATTAAAAAATAGTATTCCGATTGGTAAATACTCCAGCACAGGACGTTCTGTAAGTCGATATCATCATATTTAGAGTATTCTAGTTGTGGTTTTTTAGTCAGTTATTCCACTGTAATGAAATAGAGAGAGAAATATTTTATAAATTGTATAAAAATTAAAATAGAGCAATATGCATTTTATATTTGCAGGTTGCGGGTTGCAGTTGGAAATATTATGTATCTATATATCGAAAGTAGATCTTAAAAATATAATTTATTTTTACCCTTCTTTGCCAAAAAAGACCTTCTTGTGTTGAAAACTTCTTTCAAATCATGTTCTACGATATATAAATGAATTAAATATATTATCACCATAGTCAGTATAACTGAAAATGTGAATACTAAGTGAGCAAAAATACATTTTTCTCCTTTTGTAAATTTTGAACTATTAGGAATATCCATATTTTGACATATCATGCCTCACTGGATTTTTAAAGGTTTTTAAAATATGAGATTTATTAGATTTTTTTAAAGTAGTAACTGGGTTTAAAAAAGGCTTCACTTTATACTGATTACTACAGCTAAGGACAAGTTGTATAGGAATTGTGTATACAGTACGTGTTCGTACACGAAGTGTAGAAGAGAGACAAGAGGCGAGCCTTAACTTTCAACAACTTTGTAATTAATGTTTTATTACATCAGTTACATTCATTATTTAATAAAATCATGAAATAATGTTATCTATTTTAGACTACTTTTGTTATGAATGGTTCATTGTGTGTCAAAGTTACCCATTCGATGAGAAACATTGTGATAGACTACAAATACAAAATTCAGAACTTCTTTAACATTGATCTTATAATAATTACTTATATATTTGCTTATAGTCATCAACTGATGACATTGCTCAGCTGATGATGATAGGAGATCTAAATCTTCAACAATTAAGGATAATTTTTAAAATATTATATGGTCTTATTATAAGGGGGGTAAGGCTAGATGTTTTTTTTTTTTTTTCAATTCCTTAGCTCTCAATAGTGCTATCTATTTTTCTGCAGAAGTATCATCTTGCAAAATCGGCTAAGAAAAGCTTAACGGGATTTGTACTTGTTTTCCTTTTTCCTTCTATTTCCTTTTTTTCCTAATTAAGTTTTGGTTAGTATCAAACCGCAGGAGCGAGTTCACGTTTTTTTAATATAGCATTTGAACGTTGTATGGCAAATTTTATATTCACGGGCAAAATTCAAATTAAACTATTTTTAGCTTATGTTCACTCAAGAATTCGGCAGAAAATGGGGAACATAAGTGTCTGTCCACCATGATATGTGAGAGATACTGGGTGAAAAAAAAAATTGAGTTGTAAACTGGAGTGGTTTAGTAACTATTGAAGAATCGTATTGAGATCCTGGTTCCATTATCGAATTGGCTGGATGATACATTATATTGCTTTTGCCCTATGTAAGAACCAGCGATGTACTTTTTCGCTTGTGTGACTTCATTTTGTTAATGATAAAAGATTTTTGAAATTGATGTCAATCAACCCTATATTAAAGACACATCTTCCTCAATTTATATTATATCTCATATTTAAAAAATACTCTAATAACATTCCCAAATAAATAATAAACATTCAATTATCCTTTTACAAAAGTTAAAATGTCTTTGAAACTACAGTTTTTGATCGGATGCTAATAAAGATTTATCTTTTCAGTAGATTATTGTGTCTTCTGAGGATAGTTAAAAATAAAAATGTATACTTTTCTTATTTCATTTTGGCTGCTATTATCCCCTATCTTATCTTATAATTAACGCGGTAAGAAGTATATTGGAGTAGGGGCGTTTCTTTTGGCGACCAAATTATTCTAAACATTAATTAACAAACAATTGAAAGCTTGCAGAATAGCCTTATACGGCATTTTGCTTGTTCGAAAGATATGAGAAACTTCCGTAGATAGAAGAATATAGAAAGTATTAGATAGAAGGTAAAAAATCACTCAGCAGAGTTCTTGAGTTCCTGTCAGTTTGTCTGTCTGTTTTCTGTCTGTTTATTTGTTCGCCAATGACGTAAAAACTATTGGACAGAAATGGATGAATTATAGAAATCAAATTGTCGATGTTAAGTCGAATAAATCACTTATCTTCATATTTTATTTAACCATAATTTCAGAGAAAAAAGGATAATTAACAATTTTTTTAGTCTACCGTATCACATTTAGAACGTCAACATTGTGTTTTGATGACGTGTTGATAGTACATTTTAACAATAGGTATGTACTTAAGTTACATTTATTTATAGTAGATAGATTCACTTTTGATTGTATAAAAAATAGATGTAATAATCATGTTAAAGAAATACCAAATATGTTTATGAAACAAAAGAAATGAATTGTGTGCAATTTTATTAATAATACGTTTTAACTATGAAAAAAAAAATAATAAACAACACAACACACACAATATGTGAACTACGAAAATGCAACTCTAAGGTTTTAATATTAAAACAGGACTGTAATTCTATGTATTAATTAAATAATTCAGTAGTTTAAGCGAGTGAGGCTACGAGTGGGTCGCTAGTATATATAAACGTCACATCACCACTTTATCTATGGGGCGAGCTACACTCGCCCCTCCCAGCCCGGTGACGCTGTCAAGACCATTCCAGGTCAATAGCATTTAAGTCCATCAGAAAAAAAAAAAACTTCATCTACCTAAACACTCATTCACTTCCATACAGTAGTTATCGGTATTTTAAGTAATTTTTCATTTTCGGTTTTTAGTTTTATTAAAGAAACTAATAAAAACCGGGATGAAACCCAAAAAAACGTACCTCCAGACTCTAGACTATCTACATACAAAATTCATTTTTGCGACGTACAGACAAGAATTCTGCTGAGTGGTTTTTAGCTTCCATAATCGATATGTAAGAGCTAATTTATTTTTAATGTCTCTCATGTATAGAATCGACTTTTCTATCTTATTCCACTTTTGATATTTTACCTACATTAAAATTGTACTTTACAGTACATCATTATAATAAATATTTTAGGAGATATCATAGATTCAAAGTCTTTGTTTAAGAGCTATGCGGTATGCGGGGGCTGCTTTGTTACGACGGCGGTTTAAATGACACACCCTAATGGACAGACAATGTTGACGGTTGTGTCAATTTTCATACATTTTAGATATCTACTAATGCTTAAGAGGATATTTTCTATTATTAATATTTTTGTTAGGACCTTGTTTTAAATTTATTTGTAAGGTAAAAATTAAATATTTTCAGGTTAATATATGTAGAGGTCAGTCGCGGAAGACAAGCGGGGACGGGAGTATCATAATGTAAAGTATCTTAAGTTATACTTTTTATTTCTAAAACAATCTAAAATTTTTGTGGAAGTAACAATAACGTAATCTCAGTTACTAAAACTTTCACATTAATAGTATGTATAAGTACACTACAGGTATATTATACCTTGTAAGTGCACAATTAAGTTGGTTGTAGAATGGAAATTATTGGGAAATTATTACTATACATATATGAAATAATAAACTAGCGGCTCGCCCACGGCATCGCCCGCTTAAAATACATGATTATTGATTTAATAAGCAGAATTGATTGACAACTATAATGACTTCTAATATGATTTTTTATTACTTTAATCTGTAATACTCTAAAATGATTGTTTTACGACATTCTCATAATTTCTATAAGAATTTTTGTTTATCAGATTAATAAATACGACCAATGTTTATATTTGATTTATAAAATACGTATAAAGCTAATTATTTATTATATCTATATAACATTTACATAACAGTACAATATATATAACATTTACATAATATTCGCAGGTGAACTAATGTCTTGAGTTAATTCACATTTTTTTATGAACCGAGTTTGATAAAACAAACTTTAGTTGTTGAGTTACAACAAAGCTATTAGTGAAACTATTAAGTAAATCGGTTCAGTACTTGCAGAGAAAAATGTGACCATACATATCGACAGACAGACAGATAATCAAGATTAAAAAAGAAATGATTTCTATTATTCTTTTTAAGTTTCCCTCTATCTATTTCAGTCAAAATTACTAAGTGTAAAGACAAAATATTTTTTACTGTTTTATTATATATAGAGATTACCGTGTGTATGATATTTTTGTACCTCATATTATAGATATATGTATATCATCATTATTTTTATTATTAAGGTAACATACAATTTTTTATTTTAAATATATTTACTAATGGGAATTATTACTCTGTAATAACGATGCAATATTTCATATTAGAAACAGAACAGGTTATACAATAACCACTATGAATACAAATTTATATATAGTAGTTATTATAAAAATAATAGCTTTACGCAGTAGCCCGCAGACACCAAGGTAGACAGAGGGTGTTAAGAGACTCCGTTGCCCATTTTTCGTCGAATTCTGGAGTGGCTTAATTCAAAACCGCGCTTTGCTTGCCTTGACAAGAAGAGTTAAGAAACGAAAGTAAAAAATTAAATAAATAATTAATTGCCTCGAGTGGGGATCGAATTGACAACCGTCACGTTACAATCATACGCTTGTGTACCTGCGTCACGTCAGTCTTATATACTTTTTATACTTAATTATTATGTATCTAGTTCGGATGCCTAGCATAAAATACCTGTGGAACACGTACCAAAGAGCATGGATGAACTCTCAAATATGGTCTCTTTTTAATTGACAAATTTGAGAAGAACCTGTCTCTGCAAGTTCTGCAGCCTCAACTCCCACATTGAAAGCTCTTAGTGTTGTCTTCTATACTCTTAAGACTTCTGTGTGGAAGTCATTTATCTTTTTAAAGTCACAGGTTAAGCACATGGTATGGACCGCTTGGAGAGACAACCAAGAAGAAAGGTGATTTTATTCCATGGCATAAAAAAAGAGAAAGACGACAATGTATTAAAGAAGACAATTTAAATATTATCCAGGCACATCAAGTTGTTCGACGTCCCGTCTACTTCGATCGAATCTTGTCATAGACTGGATGCCAAAAAGGATTTTGCCAAGCCTGTCCTTGTTAGATTTTCCAATCTAAAGGTTGCCAAAAACCTTATTAAAATCCCAAAATAACCTTGACGGAGTTTTAAAAAAAATCGAGCCAGGATGTTTTATCCGCAAATACTTTGTTGTAAAGAAATGTAGGTCAGCTGAGGGCATGATAGTGATACTACTCACTAACAGATCCAAAGTCAAGATTTCTACGTTGCCAGAACTTAAACTATTAATACAACAAAATTCTTCAATGAAGTCCACTCACACCATTTAACAGGGTATTCTATTTATGTCTTATTACTTTTTTTCTTATTACAGCTACAGACAATACGAGCCAACAACGCCTACGACGAACGCACGTCGGCCTGCCTTGTACCGAGAATAATAAATGATCTCCCATAAAATGTATGTAATATTAAAAAAGCGTTAAATATAATATAAAAAAGCGTTAAATATAATATTTTATCAATAGTATTTAACTTTATTTATTTCATTAATTAACTTTTTTATAAATTCACTGTAAATAATAGTTTTAAATATTATTTATTATTTAACTTTATTGCAAATTAGAATTGTGTAATTTAAGAACATTTTTAACATCATTACAAACCTTTTTTTTTTGTAATAAATTAAAAAAAAAATCTTACCGGTTTACACGTAAGTTCTTTTATATTTAACCTATTTTGTAATTTTTTCGACCGTAGTGTACATTTACTTTCTTTTTTTTTTGTTTAATTTTAGTTACAGTTATATATATATGTATGTTTGTTTATGCAGTACCTGAACACACCGCTGCTGGAGGGTACCCCGGAGCTGTCGGACGACAAGGATGACAAAAACGTAGACAAATGTATGTGTCCCCTACCTACTACTAGTTTGGTGTAGTGTAACATATATCATATACCTTTTTGTAGACTCGTATGTATTTTGAGTAGTATGTATTCTGTTTTCTGTATTAAAATTTGAATCTTTAATATCGATCTGTAGTAGTATCTTCTACAGTTCTGTTCTTGTTTATAATTTTAATTTTAAAACCTTAATCTCGATTTGCAACAATGATAATAAATTATACTTGACAAGAGTCATTTTTGCCGTAGGATGTAAATATTAGATAAGAGATAATACTATAAATTATATTAAATTATAATTGTCATTGTGTGCTTGTAATTGTCTTGTTCGATTGCGTTCCATTTGGTTTTACATGTTTTTTTTATTTGTACTTCTTTCTTATAATTACTGCTTTAATGTGCAAATAATAACTTCAAAACTCAACTTGTGTTGTAGGATTTTATTTGCTAATTTTAATTCGTTTTTTTATACACCTACAGCAGGGGTTCCCAACCTTTTCTTGATCAAGGACCACTTTTATATCATTCTTGGTAGCAGGGACCACTATGCATGTAGGTATAATAAAAATTAACTGTGACTATTAAACAGAAACTTCGCCTTACTATCTCCAGTCATAAAATTAAAATCGTTCGCGAAGCATATTTAGGCTTCTGAGGACCACTGGTGGTCCGCGGACTACTGGTTGGGAACCACTGACCTACAGGGTGGAAGTATCAGCACCACTTTAAATGAAAGCACAGTTTTAACTACTTTATAAAAGCCTAATACAATAAAAAAATATGATTTCAGCAATGCTTTTAATTTTGTGCATTTTGACATACTTCTTCGTGCAGTTAAAGTGTGTATTAGTTAAGTAATAGTGCATTAGTTTCATATTTTTAAACTGATTTCACTCTTATCTCTTCGGTCACTAACAATGTGTGAAAGCCAATGAAATTGCATCGTTTTAGCTACATCTCACTGCTGGTGTTTCTCAAGGCGGCGTTTCTCCACTTTTGTTTTCAGTTTTTATTAACAATATTTCAAAAGTGTTTTTTTATCCTTACTATCTGTATGCCGATGATTTGCAGTTTTATCGATTTGCCTATTTATATAAATTGCCTGAGACCATCGCATTATTACATAAAGATTTTGCTGTGATTTAGTCTATCATTTAACCCAAAAAAACGCAAGTAACTACAACAGGAACTCAGAACCTAAGATACTGTACTCAAGATTTTCAATTTCATATTACGACGGAGTGAGAAATCTGGGCCTAATTTAACATGACTTGGTCACCCCATATAAACGATCTCAATAAAAGTATGCATTTCTCTTATCATTCTCTAAAGCGTGTCCAATACTTCATCTATCATAAAACAAAACCTCTTCTACTGCCAATTCTTGACTACGTCGACGTCTCCTATTTGGATGTGGCAGAGAAGCTACTCTAGAAGCTAGAGCGTCTTCAAAATCATGTCATACGCTCCAATTATGGTCTTCGTAAGTATGATCACGTTTCCCAATTTCGAGCTCAGGTTAAAGTAATATACTAAAAGAGTAAAAAATAAAATTAAAGAAAAAAACCCTTTTTTTTAAGAACAAACTTTTATTATTTGTTAATAAAATGAACGAAAAAGTTAAAAATAAATTAACTCGGGGTCTGAGAGATGATTACCTGGGTGCTTACGCCTGCTAAATAAGTCAATCGGGAAGAAAAATAAAACTATGGAGAGAATTGAACACCGTGCCGTGATAAACTCCTTACCAAGCAAGGAAAGAATGACCAAACCATTTTTAATGACATGCATCCGTTTATGGGGAGGATTGCCCTGGTAAATCCATGATTTATAAGTGGCATGGTCTTTTTAAACATGTTTGAGAGTCGATTGAAGACAGAAATAATTAATTGAATATAATATAAACTCGGCAGCATTTATTTTTAATGTATTTTTTATAAGCTCAATAATATAAGGTACTTAAATATTATTTATTAAATACGATAATAGTCCACGAGTAATAGAATCAGCCAATCTTATAAACAATAAAAAAAAATATTAGAAACAGTAATAATTAAAATACACACTTTAATTATTGTTATTACTATATAAATTATTTATCGGATCGGCTGATTTTATTACTGAACCACAAACAGTAGTAAAGATGTAGCTTGACAAGTACGGCTGAAACCACTATGGCTATACACTAAATTACGGCGCCACTACGCTTTTTGGCCGAAATTTCGGTCGGCTAAGTCGTATTAAACAGAAAAAAGTTAGTTATTTCATAACGATATAAATTATAAACAGAAACACAGAGAGACAGACACACAAAAATTGTAACATTTTTTCTTTGTATTTAAGTATCATGTAAATATATGCACTTGAAAAATCACAGTTATTTTGAAATCACATACATACACTTCAGTTTCATTTATAAAAAAAAACGGTCAAGCACGATACACGGTACCGAGGATATTTTTCAGAACTAAAATATTAAAAAAAAGGCATTTTTGACGAGGCTTAGCGCGGCGTTGTGTTCCAGCACTCAAGACACTGGGAACGGAGTGTCTTAACACTAGGCTCCTTCTACTTACCCTGCTAGATGCGGATTACAGCGTTATAGCGCACAAATTTTAATATGCTTGTAGTACAACATACTTACAACTGAAACTGCTTTTTTAATATATAGTATACTTAAAGACAAGTTGAAACAGTTGATAGAAGTTATTATGACTAACTGTATCTTTAATTTTATCGTTATCAAGACATAGTTTAGTTTTTAAAGATTTAATATCATATTTGGTCAATGATTAAGAGAGACTTTTTTTAATAGTCGTGTTTTTATTCGATATAAAAGAATCTTAACTACAAAAAAAATCTGTTGTAATTTTTAAATTAATACACATTTGACTATATTGAGGCCTACTTTTATCAGTGGACCAGAACAATAGTCTGATAATTATAAAACCTACTCACTGCTTCTAGCAACAATAAACAATATTTTTTAATTAAAATAAAAAAAATAATATAAAAACAATAAAACCGACTTCAAAACTATACTTATGTATTTATACAAACTTAAACAAAAACTAAATTGTAGAAAATAACATTTTAATTACGTAAAAGTGAAAAAAATAAAAAAATAATAAATGAAATCATTGATACTTATATACTTATTTACATTTTAACATTCGTTATTTTTGAAGTCAGTACTAGCCAAAAAAAAAAATGTTTTTCATGAAGAGCTATATTTACAAAATATACCTAATAAGAGCTAAAAAAAAGTATCCATGTTCAGCCCATCTCTAAAAATAACTGATTTAAATAGTAAATATTATAATCAAGAAAATCACATTACATTATTATTTTTCGAGGCTAGTCGTGGCGCAGTGGCACGAAGTGTAACTGTGAAACCGACTGGTTGTGGGTTCGATCTCACTCGAAGAGATGAAATATTTACTTAAATTTATATTTCCATTTCTTCGCTCTGGTGTCGAGGTTAAGCGCGGCGTTGAGTTCTGCCCCTCAACACGCAATCCTTCCAGAATTCGGCAGAAACGGAGTGTCTTAACACTAGAGTCCCTTTTGCCTACCCTGCTGTGTGCGGGATACAGCGTGAAGCAGATTTTTTTAATTATATTATTATTTTTCAATTTTGTTTTCTTTGAAATAATTAATTTTTTTTTTTTTTTACAATTTACAAATCGCAGTTTTTTTTGTCTGGCATAAAAATAAATGGAATAGTGTAATCATGCGAAAAACATTTGTACTAGTACATGAACATTATTTATAAAACATTATGAACATTGTCCTCGGATCACGGATTAGCAAGCACCTTGCAAAATAAATAGACGTGATATCTTACTACACCCCACCTCTTGTGATATTTCGTGATTTAGGTAATGTACATATTATAGAATTTTCCTAATATGCGTGAGGTCTCCCTACCTCAGGGACACATTTATGTGACTGTAAAGGTGACTAGTAGTGGGTTCGATCCCCACTCGAGAAAATGAAATATTTAATATTTTCATTTCTTCGCCCTGGGGTCCGCCACTAAACACTCAATGTCTCCACAATTCGGTGGAAAATAGGGATCTTAACAATTGCTCCTCTCTGTCTTATGTGCGGGGTACAGCATGAAGCTAATTTAAACTTTCTAATATTTTTGTAATCACTGGGTTTTACGTTCCGTTTCCGTTATAGATTTTTTGTATTTATGTAGGTACAATGTATAAGTAAATAGTATGTATGCTACGTATAAATTTGTCTCATCAAAAAACATAAATGTAAAAGGAAAGCCAATTTCAATATTATGATGTATGCTTTGGTTGTTAACTTCAACGACAAAAGAAGTAAGATGTACATGGGCGCTAAGTTAACATACATAAATTTAACATTTTATAACAACTTAAAATGTTCTTTTATTGTGTTATAGCCAAGAACATTTATATGAATTTACAATAGACAAAAGCCTACCAAGAATGAATAAAAAAATAGATCTTTTATTTTTAGACGCTCTTAGAATACATTCACTTCTATCAATGCGTTCGTAAATTCATTTGATAGCTCTCTTGCGACTTGATTTTACTTGGATCTGAAGTGATAACATAATATAAAGTATTTTAATTTTCTCTGTTTCCACATTTTCCATTATTCCTACGCATTAGCTGGCGACCATCTCTGGGCAATTACCTGTGGTTACCCAGAGATGGATCCCGGCTGTTGCGTCACAGTAAAACATTTGTATATTCTCTAAGTGGCCTCTACGTGTTGGACCTGTGTGCCCACGCAAGCTGTCCAAAGGACTGAGTTTTTTTGAATCCAAGAATTATGACAGAAAATAATAATAATATTAATGGTGAGGAAATTCGAGAGAAATCCTATAAAGTGCTTGCTCTTTGTACTACATTCACTCGCTATCATGTCGAAACTCATTAATACCCAGCATTTTATCGCCAATTTACCTTTAAAATGCGTTAGCAGCATCAAAGATCTATGTCTGATTTTCGACGAAAAGTTGACCTTTATTCCACATACAGACATTATGATCACAAAAGCTTCAAATATGATAGATTTTGTTCTCAGGAACAGCAAAATGTTTCAAAATTATAATACTAAATAACATTATATATTAGCTTAGTAAGAAGCATTGTAGAGTATGGTAGCGTGGTGTGAAGGCCGCTATATGCGACACACTGCTTGCGAATTTAGAAGGTGCAAAAGAATTTTCTTTATCATCTGGCATTCGCTCATGATAATAGAAGAGATTTGTTAGACTTAATGTACTCATATAAATTTTATTTTATTTTTAGTTTTAAAAGAACAATCCATGATCCAGATATAATACAGATAATTAAATATGTATTTGTTTAACATTGATTTTAAAAAAATAAGTCCCGCTGAGTTTTTTGCGCCAGTTCTTCTCAGGTCTGAGACATTAATTTTAGTGAACTGGTGGTAAATTATTTGACGTTCAAAAAATGAAGCATGTAACTTCTTATTTTGAATAAAATGATTTGAATTTGAGTCTTGAATTTGAATACCCTAATTTTGAATTAATGTGCCGGACCGGTGTTCAGCAAGCAAATTTTGCTTTTAGTAAGACCTCTCCATAGATTAATCTTGGATAGAATCTCATCGATTCCATGACAATCTCAAATATTCAACGACCAAAAAAAAAATCTTAGATCCATTTGGAGACATATTGTCTAAATATAAATTTCAAAAATTATGCCACATTTTAACGTAATGGACAATTTCGCTCAAGATTAAACTTAATTTTATTTATAATTGTAATAATATATTTTTAATCTGTTTTTTAATAGTTAGTATTGTTAATTTAAATTCAATTTTTAGAAATTGTAAATAAACTAAAATAAACATAACCGTACAGTGTACTATTTTTGTAGTTTAAATTGGGTAATTTAAGGAGAAAGGTTCTCGTATGGCAACCACGTCTCGGCAAAAGGAGTACAGACCGCCTTCCAACTAGGTGGACCGACGACCTAAGGAAGACAGCGGGAGTCGGCTGGATTCAAACGGCGCAGAACCAGCTGGAGTGGCATGTATTAGGGCAGGTCTATGTCTAGCAGTGGACTTCGAAAGGCTGATAGATATTCAGGTGATCTGTAATAAGAGTGTAACGAGATAAAGAAAGCGAGGTATAGTCGTTTCCGAAAAGGTGATAGTAACTAAGAATTATTGGAGTTGTCAAGAATCAAAAGCTATCTCCCTAACCTGAAGAAATAGGGTGAAACGAATATTGGGAATAGATTCAGAGTGGCCGAGAATCTTTTTTTTTTGCTTTTGTTTTTTAGGCAGAAAAGCACCGAGAAGCGGTTCTGGATCATCCCGGTTTTGGACTACCCCCGCCTACTTTTCTAGAACCCATGAATCCTATCTACTCATAATGGCGCCGTTCCCTGTAAAAACATATTTGTAATAAGAAGTGGGCTTTTAGATAATCATACTTAGTTATAGTTTTTATATTAAATTACAGCACAAAAAGTTATGTAAAAATTTAATATTTGTTTTTATAGACTTCCAATTTTGTTTTAAATATTATTTACAAAAATATTTTTTGTATAGTATACGCAAAGAAAATCTTTTTTGAATAGAAGAAAAACAATAAATTTGCTTAAGTTTGTTTTACAGTATCTGAGCCAATACAAATTTGAAAACAATGTTGGCTGTAAAATTAACTGTTTGTGGGTTCGATCCCCACTCGAGGAAATTAAATATTTATTTAAAAAATTATATTTTCATTTCTTCGGTTCGTTAAGTTTCGCTACTCAACATACAATATGCTGCTTACCTTTTTGTGTGAGGGACACATCGTGAACCTGATTTGTTTAACAATATCTGGGCAATGTATATAATCTGCTGACAGGTTTGTACTTTTCCTACAACAGCGCAGCAATTATTTTGGACTACAGCTTAAAAAAAACTTTACGATATTAGTAGATCTTTTAGAAAATTATAAATATTGGTTGTGAATGTTCCGTCTTCACAAGCTTTAAGTACAATGTTCAAAGTCAAGTCAAATGTTTTATTCAAATAAGAAGTTACATGATTAATTTTTTGAACGTCAAATAATTTATCACCAGTTCACTAAAGTATTAACTTTAGTGAACTGGTGATAAATTAGGCATTAGCATAATTAGGCATTAGCCTCAGACCTAAGAAGAATCGGCGCAAGAAACTCAGCGGGATTTTTTTTAAATCAATTTTAACAAATACATACGAGTATTTATTTATTTGTAATAATGATAAGTTAGCAAGAGATTCGAGTGAGCATATCACTCCCAAGGCAAGTTATTATTTATAAAATCATGCATATAATTAACTTTTAACACACAAACAACATTTCACAACTTTTTAAAGCTTTCGATTAAATTGAGTTTCAGGTGCGCTAGCTAGCTAGCTTAATTCTATTTCTGGTGTTAATATTAATACATATATCACCAATCTTGGTGAAATCATGTCAAAATGTTTTTTTTTACCATACATAACATTTTCAAAAATGTACTGGTTACATTATTTTTTTTGCTGGGAAATGCATTTACACAGACCGCCCATACGGAATGCCTCACCGGTAAATTCGACCCTACTCACTAAAACTCAGCGGAAACCTTTTCCACCAAAATGAGACGCCGCAGGATCGCTTGCGCATACTACTATGACGCCTCGGTGGAAGGCCCACCTATTGAGGCCATTGTCGCCTTCAGAGAGGTCTGAAGTTTCTCTTAGGACATCTACAGCCTCGATTGGCCGCCTCTAGGGTAGAGGAAAAAGAAGAAGATAAGATATACTGCCTTCTTCTACCCCCTGGCCTACGGTGGCAGAGCGAGTATGCGCTCACACTGGCCTCGTGCTCCTCCCGCTTCGCGGTCTCCTTCAGTGCTACTGATTCGTAGAAGGAGACCATTGTAGACCAGTTGGCACCCCCCCCCCCACTGGACCGACCCTCTGACATTCGGTAATAACCTGCTTAGGGCACGGACGGCGTTTACCAGCTTTGGCACAATCTGAGTGAAATGTGACGCAAGCGACCTACATCGACCCGGGGTCAAACCCAGATACATCATCTGAGTCCATACCGTCACCGTAGAATAGGAGGGCCCTAGTCATGGCATTGATACCCTCAGATCCAGAGCTTCGATGCGGTCGATAAGGAGACGAATTCTAGCTTCGGCTAAGCGTGCGGCCTCGTAATTCGAAATCCGGGTAGTGATAAAAGTATCATCGGTATAGTAAATTATACTCATTCCGAGGAAAAGCGGCAACGAAGGAGCCAGTCGTACCCGACATTCTTTAGAAGTCCGCAACTGACATTCGTCAATCGATCTGACCGTCTCCCCGTTCCATAAAACTACTCTATTCTGGAGTCTAACAGCCGCCGGAGATAAAGAGGCATTCTGTGATATCGGAATGCTTCTCTTAAAGTCTCAAACAGCAGGCTGTTAAAGCCGTTGATCACGTCTAACATCTAAGTAGCCCGAGAAGCACATCTCTCTTTGCCGTAACAGCCAATGATCGAGTCAACAAGGCGTTTCGGGCGTCGATGTGGACGTCGACCCACCAGCTCTGAACTCAAACTGAGCCTCTGAAAGACTCGTTTCTACCTCTTCTAGGTGTTGAATAAGACGAGAGGTAACAATCTTCTTCAAGTTTGCCCGTCTCATACAGCTGCACTGTAGGCCTGTATGCGGAGAGGGAGTCCAGAGGTCAACCACCCTTGTGCAGCAGGTACAGTCTTCCTTCGTTGCAGACCTTCAGGAACTATCCGGTTAAGAAGCATTGGTCAAACAGTTCCTGAAGACTATAGCCTGGAAGACTATCGACAGATATTCCAGGTAATCACTAAAGCTTTTCTTAGAATACTATCTAGACCTGGAGCCTTCTTCTCGATTCTCAATCTCCCGAGTGTCAAATTCATTTCACCATCAGTTATGGGGGGAACGATAATGTACCAACAATAATGACCCTTCACTCTGCCACAACGTATTTCGACCTCCTCGCCTAGTATAGTGGGTGATACTTCCAAGCATAATAGCGACTGAGCTGTCCTCCAACTCGAGAGAGGACTCTGATTTCTTTAGCCTTTGTTCTTTAGACGATTGGCGGGGATTTTCGCATCAGTACATTCATTTCACCATAAGTTATGGGGGGAACGATAATGTACCAACAATAATGACCCTTCACTCTGCCACAACGTATTTCGACCTCCTCGCCTAGTATAGTGGGTGATACTTCCAAGCATAATAGCGACTGAGCTGTCCTCCAACTCGAGAGAGGACTCTGATTTCTTTAGCCTTTGTTCTTTAGACGATTGGCGGGGATTTTCGCATCAGTACATACCATGCATCATGGGTCAGTTTTGCACGCTCGGGATTTATGATCCTAAACTAACTAACTACTTCTGACGCACACCGAGGCCTAGAGAGTCCTAATGCAATGCACCAGAAATATCGTAAAGGACACTCCTTTAAAATGTGACAAAACTTCGGCAGAGCTTCACCATACCAAGATACGCCATTTCTCCGCTATACGCTTGCCTGCCTCTAACGGGCACCGGACGACTACTTACCCCATCATCATACCCCTAGGATCGTTAGATATATATGATGCCATGACAGTGTCGGACACATGCTATGCACGCTCTTGTCCCTCACACTATGCCCTCTGCTACGCCAGCACCAGCACGCTACACTGCTCGTCACTCCGAATGAGAAATACATTCAAGAAGGGCCAGCAGAATGAAATTCAGATAATTTTTCAAGTACTTGTTCTAAAATTATTTCAGTGTTCATATAACCCAAAGGGAGGTCTCTATGAAATGCTCAACCTCAGCACGGGTCATTTTAGTAGTCTCCTCAACGGAGAGGTTCACAATATCTTTACGTTCTTTAAGATTTTATAAGATTTTTTTTTAATTATTGAAGAGCCATCGCGAATTGCCTTTTCTTTGTTGAACATCGTGTTCAACAAAGAAAACTACTATAGTTACTTAGTGGTTTTTAAAAATTTAAAATAGCTTCAGAGTTTCGAAGCCAATGCTCTGAAATACAACTACTTGAATTTTTTACGATTTAAGAATAAAATTTTGGTGTTTAGATGCACCAAGTTTATTATTATAGTATTTATACTTAAATTATTGTTCCTTTTGTTTTTATTACTCCATAAGTTATTGCCTGTTGTTACTGTATGTAGTAAATTATACCATTCAAAACAGTGGTCTTTATAGCCACAGTATTGCCTAAGTTATATGATAATATGACAGCATACTTGCTATCTGTCATTTGTAAAAGTAAAAATAGGTGTAGCCTATCATAGTCAAATCATAATTTTTAGAAAACCTACCTTTAAAAGAAACAAAAGGAACCCTTATAAGATCACTTTATTGTCTGTCCGTCTGTTTGACTGTCAATAGCCTTTATCTCAGGGACGATTAGAGATAACGAGTGGAAATTCAAATCATATATTCATATTAACGGTCCCAAGGCTTAAAGAAATACGTTTACATAGCAATAAACGCGTATTTCGTATTTCGCAATATCGGACCATTCAAACAAAATCGGTATTATCCATACTGACTTCAGAAAAATCCCGATATCCCGGGTTTTTTATGGGTGTTATTTTTAGAGTTAATTTATGTGAGTATTTTCAGGGAATAGTAAATTAACTAATTTTTACTAAATAATAACATTTTTAATTATCTTAAAACAGTTTAATAGTAAATCAGCTTAGTCTAAAATTTATTAATAAACATTAAAGAGAGAGAGATTAAATTGTTACTGATCCACACAACACTGATATCTTTATGTAATCTCGCATTAAAACGACATTAAAGTGTTTATTTGCTCCATCAAACCACTGACTACCGAAGTGGATTTAGTTCGAGGGACTTCTCAGGGATTACTATTCACGTGGGTTCTGGACACGGTCCTCATAACGCAGAAGAAGAAAATATTCTAAGAACCTCTATTAAGTCTGATCTAGCCATAGTGAATACGTTCTTTCAATAGAATTCTCAGCATCTTAGCGCGTATAAGGGTATGATCCAGTAAGTTCAAAAACACTACTTGTTGACCAGACGATGCCATAAATCGGGTACAATCTGTAAGATGATGATCCAGGTGATGACATAATATAAGAGATAATTCGTGATAAGGCTGCATTAAAGGAAAGTACAGCTATCCAACTCTCCTGTAGACTGACTTGAGTACACGAAACGTGCCAGTAAAAGAGCTAACCAGAGCCCGCAGTGAGAGTTTATCACCATTATATAATAACCATTATATGACTTGAAACTATGAAGAAGCAGTACCTCATATACAAAATGGCACTCGCCGCTAAAAAGCGAGTATGTCGAATGGAAGTGCCTTGCTTTGTCTGTCCCTGGAGTGAAACCACCCGGAAGCCCAAAGAAGCGCTGGTTGGATTACGTGGCACAGGATATAGAGCCACGGGACTAATTACCGATGATGTTAAAGGCCCTGCAAATTCGAGTAGGTTGAGCAAGAAGGCAGACCTTGGCGTTATACAGCAAATTAATGCCAAGTAGAAGAGGAAGAAAAAAATGATGTGTTAAGGTCACAAACAACTGTATCATGTTGCATAGTCCCTAATTTTTTAAACAAAAAATTAATGTAAAATTTTGGAAGTTCTTTTAATTTTAAATTAAAATTAAAAGAACGTCCCAGTTAAATTAAATTACTCGTTGCTCGCAGTCTTGTGCCTATGTATAAGACTATTGTATATCCTTAAGAAGCTTTCAAATTTTATTTTATTAAAAATGGAAAATATCGAAAATCCCAGTTATTCTAAATTAATACCGATCTTTTTGAGACCTGTTTTTGGTCCGGTATCCCGGTATTTTTAATCCCAGTTTGCGACCCCTGGTTTCAACACTATAAAGGGAATCAAAATTAATAGGGTAGCATTTCTAAATAGTACAAGTTCAGGAAAATTTTAATAACTATACATTTTGATAAAATTTGATATTAAGGCCGATATTTCAAGTTAAAACATGGAAATTCAATTGATACTTTGAGAAGGAATTAAGATTTTGTGTAACTACGATAGCTATAGCGATAGGTACAGAAAATAAAGGCACGATAGGCAAGTCTTACATAGTTGGTAAACTCCGAATTATAGCTCCAACGAGAATTCACAAAAGGATTTCGTAATACCTTAAAAGTAACAAGATGATGAATATAAAGATATGTATAATAATAAAAATCGCTGAGAATTAAATGATTACAATAATTGGCCTGAATCAGCATCTTTTATTATTTACATTTTGTAATATATTTATATTATTAAGCAACATTTATTTTAATGATGTAGTATGAGATTGAAATATTCGTTAATATATCGTAATTTCTTTAAATAAATCTTTATACGAGTACGTTCAATGCTAATGGGTTCTTAAATATTCACTAACGTCATATCTGTAAGATATTGCTTATAAGTCAGTATTCTTTATAATTTTCGAGAATATTTATTTATTTCTTAAACAAATATAATCCAACAATGTATGTATGTAGCTTATACGTATCATTATTACGTACTTATAAAACAAAGTCATTTACCGTCACTGTCTGTCTGTTTGAGATGAACTTAAATACTACTGCATGGATTTTTATGAAATTTTTACCAATGGTTAGAGTGGTTTTTGAGTAAGGTTTATATAAAATAATCATGATTGTTTCATGTAAATTGACTGAATTTTTGTTGAAGAAGTCCTAAAATATTTTGCCCACTAGTAGATATATAACAGGGATTCATTAAAAAGATGTAGATCTTAAATGATGCTACATAACAATCTATTATCGTATATAATATGTATATATATTCGTATCCCAATTTCCTACGGTTGACTCTCAATAGCTATTGTTATGTTTAGAATATTTAAATTGATGCTAAAATATTACCCGGAAGATTTTAGCAGTGAAATAAAAGTTATCTGTGCTTTTACGGACTTGAAAAAGGCGCTCGGCGTAGTTGTATGGAGAAAAAAGTATGAAAGAAACTGAACATGACCTTTATGAAATCTTTAAAGTCTCCTAATGCAAATTGCGCAGCCTGTATGTGCCTGGCATGTCACCTTGATTTGACATCCAATCGGGTGTCATATATGGGTGCCATATTATCGTCGTGCATCTATTTGTTTTTGGATACTTGTCCCCAAGGGGTGAAACAAAAGGATATGTCATGAGCTTAAGTAGGTGAGCTGGGAGTTAATTGCCTGATGTACACTGTGTAATGTAGTGCTTATTGTTATATTAGAATCTTAGTTGCAGATATTAGTCGATACTCTTCAAGAAGGGTGTGAAAATAATGATCTGAGCATGAATGCGAGTAAGACATAAGTTCCGGAAATTAAGAGCATTCATTGCTTTTAGTTCCGGAAATTAAAAGCATTCATTGCTTTTAATTTCCGGAACTTATCGGAAAAAGAAAGAATCTCAAATTAGTGTAAATAGAAAAATATAACAACAAATGAACGAATTACAATATCCGCGATGTATTTATAGTAGGGATAGGAGATACGAAATGGATATGGATGGCGTATTGCTTTCAATAACAAAATAACAGTGCCTTAGTTACATTAATGAGGTGGAAAAACATAATCATGAGGCACGTTTGGGTATACACAATGCATTGCTGATACTTACGCTATTATACGGCAGTGTTAAATGTGGCAGAAAAATGATTCTGTCTCTTCGTAAGATATGCGGAATCAAATAGCTAGCTAGTATTATTTACCTGACCAAATCCGCAATAAAGATGTAAATAGAGTGGCAAAGCAATAGCGAGAATCATAATGAGGCGAAAGAGATGTTTGGTGCACCGGTCTCTTTGTCTGATAAGGCATGAAACTATTACGGGTATATATAGAATAATAAATAACTGACATGCCATGGTCGCAATTTCAGAATTTAGGCACTTCAACACGTAATGCCTCCACAATTCAGTTGAAAATGGGGAACATGGCAAAGGTATTGTTTCCAACGTACCACTGTTTATCATGGTAAAGAAAGTTAGTTGTTACCCTTCATTAAGGTAATTAATGAAATGACATCCTTAGGTGCTCCCTGCCTACTCTGCTGTGTAGTCATCCTGAAAGCTGCTAATTTTCAACCAATTCTATATTAGATAACGCAACTTTATACGGACTTAAAAGTTCTCAGCATCAGGCAGTTATTTGTTTTGCATACAATCTTACTTTTACACAAAAATGTACCTACGTTAAGATAACTAAGCGACATACCCATAACATTTGTAGTTTCCCTGTTGTACATTACTACTTTTCTAAAAAAAAAAATCTTCTATCTGGGCCCTTTCTATTACAAGAAAACTAATACAAGTACTTCTATCTATAATTTACCTATCAATGAATGTAAATCAACTATCCGATCGTTCTTACAAGAATGAGAAAACATTGAACAAACAGAATTATTTCTGCAAACATTTTTATAAGCAATATTATAAAAATCTCACTCTACATGCACAACACATACATTACTCTACACATAACACAAACATCTTCACACACATTTTATACACTAATATTTATAATTGTAAGCATAATTAGGTTATAATATATGTATGTTTATTAAAATAAAAAGAAAATATATTAAAAGAAACTCCTACTCAATACTCCTCTCGCAATGACTCCAGAAAAATATATTTTTTATGAGTAATTTTTCAAGTCTCTTCTTGTTTGTAGAGTTAAGTTTGGTGGGTATATTCAGTGAAACAGTGAATTAAATTATATTTATTTACCAAATAATACAATTTTGAATTATCATTATTTTGATTTTTATTCACTGCTCAAAATATTTGATATTATTTTATCATATTTTATACCAATAAAACTTATCAAGAAATAATTGCTACTATACAATAAACTCTCATAATATAATTTATCATAACGCCTAACATCTATGCTACACTATGCTAAATAATCAAACCCTAAATTTCTAAATTCCGTAGCATATTAAAATTTTAAATAATCAAGTACCTTTTGTTATCGTGAAATCCTACTACGGATACCCACCTGAGTGGGGAGTCGAGCGGGTTATGTGGGACACGCGGACTAGCAAATGTATCCGAATATCCACTAAAACCACGGGGATTAAAATCTTCTTTGAAATGTGGCAGCGGGTACCTGTTAACCACGTCGTGAAGTCTCTGACGACGGTTCGGAGTAGTGTGCGGGCTCAACCTGCGCGTACCTATTCGGGTCAGGTTAGCAGGCAATCGGCTTCCTGAAGCTAACCACCTCCTGGCTTATTACGGAGGAAAGTTGCCGCCATCCGGTAACCCGGTCTCTCACGGTGAATGACGAGTTTAGCAGAAACTTCCCTTGTGTGTTCTTCTAACTCTTTCTTGATCACTACTGCCTTGCCGAAGGATAAGGCTGCGTCCCACGTCTTGCTGTTAGCCATGACCTTCATAGATCACGTTACATCGTCTCTAATTATTGAACATAAACAATGGAACATTTTGGAATTTCTTGGAATCTCGTTGATCGCGGTCAATTGTATACATATACAACCATCTTATATGTTAAGGAAGCTGGATTAAATTGCAGTCATGTTTTAATTACTATCTAACTTGTATCTCACTAAGAACCGAAAATATCGAAAATCCCGGATTTTGTGAAATTAAAACCTGTTTTTTAAGGCACCTTAATTTGGTTTAATATCGCGGTATTTTTGAACCCTATGATCCCGATTTGCGACTCCTAGTGAACATTTAAATTTTGGATTGATGAAGTCGCAGAAGGGTTAATCATGTTTTTTTATAGTTTCATTATAAATAGATGTTGAATCACCTCATTGTTTTTTACGCGATGTCTAAATATATTTTTAATGGAACTGGGTTTCAGGTTGATTCCGTACAATTATGTAAAATGTTGATAACAGGTTGCTATATTTTAATATTGCTAAGTTTGGTTGAGACGAGAAGTTACGTTCGTCTTATTACACGATATTTTTTAAGGAAATGTCGAAGATGTATTGCACTGAAGCCAAACAGTTCAAAATCCAATGACTTGATATCCACGTTTTTTACGTTTCTGGTTAACCACAGGTTATTTATTTATTTATTCATATAAAACTTAACCTAATACAATGATGGCTTATATATTAACGATATTACAATTTTGAAGGTTAGCTAAAAAAATTGATAAAACACTACCCTACAAAGTAGTTTTACTGTATGACGGCAGGATAGTTAACTTGGTAAATGGCGTGAATTCGTACCTGTAACTAACATTTTGTTTTTTTTTTCCTTCAACAGAGAAGTAATACAGCAAGTATCATACCATTTCGGAATCCAAATTAAATACGCAATCTTTTAAAACTGCTTGCTAAAATAGCTTAGATAATTTTTTTACAGTACAGTCGGTCAAAGTTGGGTGTAGTAATGCAAAAACACAACATTCTATTGTGAGCTGAGGCAGGTATGTTTTAATTTTAAACTGTTTATAGTGTAATTTAGAGAAGGGTTAGTAATTTATTCAACACACTGAATTACTTTGTGTTTTAATATTTTATATTGGCATCGCACCGATAGTGACTTGTTATGTTCAAAATAAAAAAGTAATAAAAATCAGAAACTTTTTTAATTGTATTTTTACAATAAAATACTACCGTCTACCGTTTAAGATCGGTTCAGCAGTTTTTTTTATAAATATATGTAGGAACTTTTTTCTTTGCAATATGGTGAAAAAATTAATTTAGCAATTTGTAATTGCATAAGCAGACTTAGAACTAGCCTTGATATCAAGGCTAGTTCTAAGTCTTTAAGGATCCTTTCATTTTGATATCGGTTCTGATCACTTTTGTGTAAATTATTTTTTTTAATGCATTCTCGATCACTGTGCCAATTTGGGTAATTCGATATTGTAGTAAGTATGTTGTAGCGTTAGCTTGACACTGACTTCAAAACTTTTGATTAGTAACCATCAGAGCCTGAGGAAAGGTATGTAATCCCACCAGAGTTTCTAAAGTGGCCATGATACGTGGAACATGAACTGCGAATCACCTCATATAGCTCTCCTTCAAACATAACACAATTCAGTAAGTATGGGATAAACAGGAATGTCAGGATCAACTGGTTCACAGCGGTTTCTTTGACAAAAAAATTACATCTCGAACTCGGTGGTATGATATCGGGATTCGAAGGAATATACGGGAGATTTCAGAGGAACTGCAAAATATCAGAACGAGGTTTGTTACGACGATCCACTTACGTTGCTTTCCTTCAAACCAAACACATCGAAGGTGATTTATTTGTCGTCGTCCTATTATGAAGATGGTGCCCACCATCAACCAATACGAACTCTAAAAAAGCGGACATAATTGAGTTTTATAACTCTACTAAAGGTGGTAGATAGGTTCGATGTTCAGTTGTTTTTAATTGAAATCAGTATATTGGGCCTTAATGTTTCGAGTGACTGCCAGTATCGCGATCATCTGGAAAGCAAGGCCAAGTTGGCCTCGAAGAAACTGGGGGTCATCAACAGAGCGAGACGGTACTTCACGCCAAAACACCGTTAGACCATAGGGTCTATATATAGGGCCCAGGTTCGGCCTCATATGGAGTACTGTTCTCACCTCTGGGCTGGTGCACCCCAGTATCAGCTTGAACCATTTGATCGCATACAACGTAGAGCCACTTGAATCATTGGGGACCCAATGATCTGTAAAAGGCTTGATACTTTGGCTTTGCGTAGAGACGTCTCCTCGCTTTGCGTTCTCTATCGCATTTACCATGGGGAGTGTTCTGAAGAACTGTTTGACCTGTTACCTGCCGCCGAATTTTCTAACCGCACGGTACGTCATAGGCTACAATATCATCCACACCACCTGGATACGTGGCAATCCACTACTGTGCGGTTTCGTAGGAACTTCTTTCCACGCGCCACAGAACTGTGGAATGGCCTACCCGCGGCAGTGTTTCCAGGTCGATATGACATGGGTACCTTCAAAAAGCGCGTCTATCTCGACCTTAAAGGCCGGCAACGCACCTGTAGCTCCTCTGGTGTTGCACGGGGCCGTGGGCGGCGGCAATCACTTACCATCAGGTGACCCGAACGCTCGTTTGCCTTGTCCTTTTCCATAAAATATATATATATATATATATTTATAAAATATATATATATATATATATTCCATAAAATATATATATATATATATATATATATATATATATATATATATCCTATTTCAATATATGTATAAAGGAGAGCTTACAATGAAGAACCAGATAACATTACACGTTATCAATTACACATTATCAATTGTAATAGTATTTAGAAACGTATAAAAATGTGCACGTAGCGGAATTTGAACCCGGGCCACTCGTCCTCTTGGACGGTTTTCATTTGATTGATTAAATAAAGGTGGTGGTGGTGGTGTAGCAGTATACCTTCGCACTCATATACCTTTTACAATATTACATAAATCACACAGCCAGTACTCAGAAGCTGTTGAACGTATCTATGTTGAAAATCTGTTTGCTACATTAAAAGTTCTGTTTGGCTTTTTTATAGTCCATCATTGCACATTAATTATATTGAATCGTTAGATAGAAAAAATACTAGAGAATTATGTATCTATCGTAGATAATACTATTCTAATAGGGATTGTAAGACGTGCTTATCACAAATAATAAACATGCAAAATCTTTGAAAAATATATTTCTTAGCTTAAACTTACATCTAATTTCATTTAGTGCTACTCATCTTGTTCCTCATTGTTCTCCCTTACTCCTAGATCTGATCACTATTTCGTCTGTAGACAATGAACATTTCTAACATAAACATTATTTATCATACTGTTAGCAAACTCGTGTAAAAGAGGGTAGATAGGTGAAAGTGACTATAAAAGTAATAGATTGTGTTAATCGGCTAACATCGGCAATAGATTGTGCATACCGCACGAGCGTCCATCAAAGGTCGTACTTATTCTTCAATGGCGAGGCAAAGTCTTCAATAATATATTTATCATTATAACCAACTGTTCCCATATTTACCGTGTGCAGGAGATACTCCTAGCTTATGTTAATTTAATAATAATAATCTCATTTCATTGAACACTAACCACGCAGAACGCAAAAGGTTTAGCTGGGATGGTGGCATTTCATATCAGCTGCTCCAGATCTGGCTTCTTATTATGTGGAAAGAAAATGCTTGTTATGTTGATCAACTTTTACTAAGACGCTATATTTATATCTCTTAGATCTTCATTTTTGTTATGTGGATGGAAATTCTTTGGCATATTGTTCGATTTTCGCTAAGGCAGTATATTTATGTCTTTTGTAGCTTAGACAGGCTGTTAAGGTCCACATAAGGTATCAAGATTTTCAAAATAAACTATATCTTATGTAGTCTATATGTTACCTATACTAAATAGTTATACAACAAAAAAAAAAATTCAAATCCGTCCAGTAGTTCCGGATAGTAACGCACAGACAGACTGTTTGTCTGTTTGTACACGTTAACTCTCAAAATAACGGACCATTTTTTTATGTGAATTTGGATTTTTTTACTGTTGTTAAAATTCCTTCAATTATTATTTTGTAAATATATTCAAAGTACAGACGCGCCATTTTTGCTTTTTATTATACATATATATCATTCTAGTATCACAATTTTCGTTCCCGTACTGCTACGAAACGGCTTGACCATATTGAGTGGGTCTGAGAATCGGCCAACATCTATTTTTCATACCCTTTAGTGTTAAAAGTTGTCCACCCTTAGCATTTTTTCTTAATTTTAGACATTTTTTTTAATTTCTTTTTTATATAATATAAACAACCCTATATTTTCACCCTTTTATCACCAACCCTACCACAGAGCATGTGGCGCAGGACCACAAATGTGCGACTGTAAACGTAACAGGTTCATTTCCCACTCGAGGAAATTAAATATTTAATATTTTTATATTGGGAACGGAGTGTTGTAACGCCCTTATACTAACAACTAGTACAAAATCCCTCACACCCAAACCTCAATTCTATTTTTAAAAAAAATAAAGTAATACATAATCATCTATTATAATAGTTTAGTATGTAATTACAATAACTCAAACTATTAGTATGTTTAGTATGTATTTACAATAACAAACTATTCAAATGTCTACATAAAATATTATGTATTTAAGGTAATATAGTGTTATATTGAATGTAGTGTGAAATAATATAAAAACTCGCTCAGTACAAACTAAATAAAATATAAAAATAATGTAAAGATAAAAATAATATTTTCCTTTGATAGGACTGAATTGTGTATATAAATGATAAAAAAGTTAAATATAATTATAATATAAAAAAATGGTGCGGGCCAAATGTCTGTAGTGGTATAGTATAAACGAAAAAAAAAGCAGAGTTCCCAGGCGTTCTTTGCTATGCGGAATACAGCGTGAAGTTATAAAATATATTTATGATCCTTAATCAGATATTCCAGATCTTTAATTTTTGTATGACATAGGAAAATGCCACCCACACTATACAAGTTTTCCTGGGCGGCAATTGCTTATTTGTTATCGTCTGGTTGCTATGGGACTTTTTTGGGTTTTTTATGGATCTTTTCTAAAATTCTCATTAGGTTAAAGAACTAACAATAATGTGTGTCTGTACATAAAATATAATTATATATAAAAATATATGCTTATATTTTACGTACAGATACACGTTTTCAATTGTTGTATTATATTATAGTATTATAACATCCGTACTGTATGTAATCTATCGTTTATGTAAAATTTATGGACGTAACCTACTTACCTTATATTTGCAACTTTATAAATAACTAATTCTTTATCGTGTTGTTCTGTCAAGGTATTCTTGAATTTCTATATATATTGTTGGCCATAAAGTTAAATTTCCGTATAATGTACATATTACCTCGCCATCTTATCATTTTGTAGCGATTATTACGAATAAAAAAAAAACATATATTATGAAATCAAACTTGAGATTTAAAATAGACGTGAAAACCCAAGATTAGTAAAATATTAAATATAGATAGATATATATAAAAATATTTATAATGATAATGTTTTTATACGTTCCGGAAAAGTCATGAATATTAATGGGGGGACTTAAAGCGTGTATAGTATATATAGTGATAATATCACGATTGGCTTTCTCAATATCAGTAATCGCGCTTGCGCGTCTCGGTTGAGAAGTGATTATATTATAGTTCGGCTGGAATTTGCGATGTTCGTACTATTACTCGTCGCAGTCGTTACTCTGTGGTACATCACGAGTGAAATAGTAAAACCGAAGAATTATCCACCAGGAAAGTTGTTTTTTTTTTTTACACTTAAATATTTTTAAGCCCCCACGCAAAATAGGGATGTTATAAGTTTGACATGCACGACTGTGGCTCCTCAATTAATGAACCGATTTCAGTACTATTTTTTAAAATTGAAATCCTTGTTCATTGCAGTGGTTTTTAGCTATTATTTTATGAAAATTGGATTAGTAGTTTAAGAGCTACAAGTAAACCTCATCTTGGCTTTGGTTTGGCCAAGATGAGATGGTAATAGTTTTTTTCAGGGATTTTTCTAAAATTTAAAATTTTAATAATAAATATTTTTTTGCGTTTTTCTAATGTCTCTATCAATAAATGTGTTCGGTAATTAATAAACATTAGCTTCGGTGATAAGTATACAAAAGTAGAAATAAGTGAGTCCCGCTTGTACATCTCTATTTTATGACTAAATGCAGTGAAATTAAATTAAATTATGACTTGTTTATTTCCTTTTGTTAACTTTTTGTATTCTTTTTTTATGTTTAATGTACAATAATTAAACGTTGTATCTTGTTCTAATGCGAGTGATATTTTTTTTTGAGTTTAAAGTAGTCGAGAAATTTTATTAAAAAAACTATGGTTATTGAAAATAGTATACAAATAGTATAGTAGTGCTCTCCTTGGAAACTTAGACTAGTATTATAGCTACTTAAATATTACGGATATGGTGATTTTGTGGCAATGTTGTGAAATAATTTTATAGCAGTTGTCGGTCATTACAAAATTTTATTATATTATAAAAATATGATAAGTATATAACTTTTTATTTTTCTGTAACTCATAAATTATTATAAAAATTGAAATATTTTTCTTTAAATAAAAAGGCATTGCGAACGATATCAAATATTTCAGATTATATATATTATATATAAATTTCAATTTCTATCTAAATATTGAAAAATTTGTGACTTTATTATAAATTGTATTAGAATATACAATTTATATACTGTATAATATTATAATAATAAGACTTTTTAATATTTATGGTGAAGAAATATGTTATAGCATTGTAGTTATAATTTTTTGCCCCTTTATACTGATCGTTTACGTCAGATAGAAATCAAATCACAATAGCGTATAACTACAAATATAAAAATATACCTATATATTTGTACATATATATTAGTAAAAGTTATATTAGTATTTATTGTTTTATATTAAACGTTATAAAAAAAACGAAAATATATAAAAATGTGTTTGCCGCGCGCGTATATCTTCCGCCTACCTAGACAAATATGAAATAACAAAATTTTGACAAACGTAGTTTTTTTGCGTTGTAAATTCCAATTCCACGGGTATTCCGGGATAAAGAGAAGCCTATATGCTGCTCAACAGCTCCCTCTGTCTTTCAGTTTTAATCTTATAAAATTAGATTAGACCGGGCAAACAGAAAGATAGACAAACAGACAAACAAAGAAAAAATGTTTGTTTTTTAGTATCGTGTAAATAACAATCGACATTTGGAAAACTCGATTTTATGGAATGTAGCGTACATAATATTCCAAAATAATTTTCTTAAATTAAGTTTGTTCTTTGATAATGTTTCTGAAATTTAATAATAGTGAATAAATTTTTTTTTATCATTCGATGGAAATATTCTATTCGATGGAAATGATCTATTCGGGCTTCTCTCCGCATCATTTCATATGATTATTATGGGACTTACATTGAAAGATAGCCTAATATGCTGGTTAATTTGCCATGCGCGCATACCCACCGCCTATCTATAGGTACATGTGAGATATCTAAACATTTAAAAAAAATACTAAACCGCTTGTTTCACATATATGTACATTAAAATATAAAACCAGAGGCCAGACGCAGCGCAGTGGCACGAAGTGTGTGTGTGTGTGTGAAAAACTGACTGGTTGTGGGTTCGATCCCCACTCGAAGAGATGAAATATTTACTTAAATTTATATTTTCATTTCTTCGCTCTGGTGTCGAGGCAAAAGTGCGGCGTTGAGTTCTGCCACTCAACACGCAATGCCTCCAAAATTCGGCAGAAAGTGGGGAACGAAGTATCTTAACACTAGGTTCCCTCTGCCTACCCTGCTGTTGCGGGATATAGCGTGAAGCTAATTTAATTTTTTTAAAATATAAAACGCAATAGTCATATATTTTATATAAAATGTGTCACATTTATTATTATGTATATTAATTATCTTTTTCTTTTAATATATTTTTTTTATGCTTAAGGTTACCTAAAAGAGATAGTTGATTAAATGTCTAAGAAGATGTGATGTGCCCTTGCATGCTAGTTACGTTTTCTGCATATGTATTACTGTTTTTTTCTTGTAATTTTTTTTGCTTTGTATATACAATAAAGTTTTATTTATATCTACAATTTTCATGCTGCAAAAATCAAAAGTTTTTAAATGATTATTAAGTTATTATTTATTTAGATTTTCTAATAATTATATTGTCCTTTTATAGGTCCGAGATGGTATCCTATATTTGGATGTAACAATGTAATGCAGAGCAAAATTCAAAAATATGGATCACAGTGGAAAGCTTTGTATGAGATGGCGAAAGAATATAAAACTGATGTATTGGGACTTAAGTTGGGTCATGAAAATGTCGTTGTTGTCTACGGCGAGAAGTACGTGAATCAAGTAAGCTCCGATAAGGAATTTGATGCTCGCCCGGATAGTTTTACTCTACGACTGCGATGTTTGGGCAAAAGAATAGGTAAATGTTTACATAATATTTTAAACATTTTATTAGGGTTATAACAAAAGCCTTTTCTTAAATCTGTGTGTTACGCCTACTTGTTTTTGGCGCAAATGGCTGTACTGTGACGTATTTTTTTATTTAAAATTCTTAAAAATACAATACAACATTTTAACTTTTTTTTAGGAGTGACATTTGTAGATGGTCCTTTGTGGCGAGAGCATCGAATGTTTACAATGAAACACTTAAGATATGTCGGTTATGGGAAATCCGCCATGGACAAAGATATTCAAGATTCGATTATTCCATTGCTTTCATATATAGAAAAGAGCAACGGCAACCCCATAAATATTAAAGCGTTGATCTCCATGTGCACTATGAATGTACTTTGGAAGTACACTGGAGGTATTATATATTATTTAGACAAAATTTGTTTTTAAATTAAGTATATATCCTCCTGTAAATGCATGTTACGGTGGGAAATTGACTGAAAGTTTTAAGTACTGTCACGTATTCAAAACTTGCGCATTAGTGATAAAAGAGTTTTATTCTTAATTTTGCTATTGGACAGTTTATGTATATTAATACATATACATAAACTGTCCAATAGCAAAATAAAGAATAGTATAGAACGAAGCCAGTCGTGGCGCAGTGGCACGAAGTGTGACTGTAAAGTCGACTGCTTGTGGGTTCGATCTCCGCTCGAGGAGATGAAATATTTACTTAAATTTGAAATTTATATTTCCATTTCTTCGCTCTGGTGTCGAGGCTAAGCGCGGCGTTGAGTTCTGCCACTCAATACGCAATGCCTCCAGAATTCGGCAGAAAGTGGGGAACCGAGTGTCTTAACACTAGGTTCCCTCTGCCTACCCTGCTGTGTGCGGGATACAGCGTGAAGCTCACAGTTTATGAGGATCAGTTTTACCGGTTATGAACAAAATTTCAGATTGGTTTTCTGATAATATATGCAATCTATCAGACAGAGTTTGCTAATATTTTTTCTGTTTCACCTTTTAACGAAACGACAATAACGCAAAAAAAAATCATTTTTTGCGTTTCGTTACTTTTACGTAAATTAGCATCATACGAAAACAATTTTATAAATTTAATAAATACTAAGTACCCAATAAATATTTTTTTATTTAAAATAATCTTAATATTTAGCATCACGCTGATGATCACGGAAAAATGAAAATCGCCAAAAGTTTCTGCATATGTAGCTCTTTTGCCTCGTCCCCTATCATAAACCTCTTCATACGTGCCTTCAGTGGGATACTCTTGTAGTAATGGAATTATAATTAAAATAGAAATATTTATGTTTTTTATATTTTAAGTACAGTTTTACACTAGGTTCCCTCTGCCTAAAATCTTTTTTATTTTTTAAGTATACTTTTATCATTAAAGTAAGATACGACGTCGTACAATTTGTACATGCATTCCAAATGTATTTAAAAAAAATATCAAGTCGATATTGTCTATATTTTGTGATAGCTACTTAGTATACGCTACAACAGATTTTTTTTTTTAAAAAAGGTGATTCATAATAATGAAAACTTGGGTAAATTTTTCAATGACTATGACATCGCGTACTTAAAATAATTTTGCCCTTGTTATAATTTTTGTTATCTGAAACACGCGAATGCCACAGAACTTTCGGATAACATTAATATCATCTAATTGATCTGCGAGTCCCGTGAAATCACAGTTTATTTCATCTATCAGACAAGACTATCAATAACTTTATATATATATATATATATATATATATATATATATATATATATATATATATATATATATTATATTTATATATTGATCCCCACTCGAGGAGATGAAATATTTACTTAAATTTATATTTCCATTTCTTCGCTCTGGTGTCGAGGCTAAGCGCGGCGTTGAGTTCTGCCACTCAACACGCAATGCCTCCAGAATTCGGCAGAAAGTGGGGAACGGAGTGTCTTAACACTAGGTTCCCTCTGCCTACCCTGCTGTGTGCGGGATATAGCGTGAAGCTAATTTAATTTAATTTAATTTTATATATATATATATATATATATATATAATAAAAAATATATTTTTTAGGTGAATACATAAAAGATAACAAACTTCTGAATTTTATTAAACTGCTAAGCGACAGAACTAAAATAACAATGATGGCTGGAGGCTGGCTCAATCAGTGGCCCTGGCTTCGTTACTTGGCTCCTGAGTGGTCCGGATATACAAGGATTGCGGGAATGAATGAACAAATGGTAGAAATTATAAATGTACGTATCTCACTACGTTGGGTTTTTTTTTTAGAAAACTTAACTTATGTAATGGTTGTGGGTTCGAGTCCATTTGAGGCATTCCGTGTTGAGTGGTGCCAGAGCAAAGAAATAAAAATATTTATATATAATAATTTGTTTCCTCGAGTGCGGATCGAACCCACAATCGTTGCGTTACAGTCACACCCCTATGTCGGCCTAAAACATATATATTATTAATTATTACAATAATAATATAAAAAGTTAAAAATATAGCATATATATATTTTTTGATATTTAAAAGAAAAAAATATTACGCCCACATTATTCGAGTTTTTTATTACTTAAATAAGCTATAAACACTTATAAGTAATAATTAGTTATGACTGAGTATTTAACATATTATATCATTAATTATATGAGTAAAATAAATGATAATTTATAATCTTATTAATCATTCATCAAGAAATTTCTTTTGTTTTTTTTAAATTCAGAGTATAAAGAAAAATTTTTTGATGGATTTGATCGCTGTATGTTGTTACTATACATTGCTTACGCCAAAAAAATATTTTAAGCCCTTCTTTATATTTTATTATTAATCAAATGAATGTGCCACCATTTTACCTACCATTTACTACGTCAAGAATTGAACCCTGAGCCCTTCATCTGCGTACTATTTGAAAACTATATTTTTACTTTGTTTCAGGATTCTATAAGCAAACATTTAAAAAAAGAAATACAGGGCTCTGATTATATGTATTTCTTTTTAGAAGAAATGTACAAGCAAAAGCCGACGTATACACGTAAGTTGACAATATAAATACTTTAGGTGGCGTACATAAGAAGCATTCGTTTTTTTTTCTCTTTACATTTTTTTTTAGTACAGATAGGATCAGTTTTCAATTTGTTTTTGTATTCGTAATATCAAATTTACATATTTCTTTTTAATTTTAGGTATGTACTTTAAATTAATATGTTTGGTAAATGTTAAAAAAAATCACGTGAAACTAAATTCTTTAGCCAATAGTGTCGTATATATATGTGTTATAGAAGTATCAAAAAACTTGTTGGTCACCTTTTTAAGTTTTCGTGTAGATGTTCCTCACAATCTGTATAGGCTATGTAGTGGCTTGATAAAATGAGTACTAGGGAATATCCCATAACATGAAATGATGCAATTCTATGTTTGGAGCATCTGCAAAATAAAATTTCAAATTGCTACTCACGCTAGCAGACGTAATAAAGAATATACTAAGCTTGGCGCATGAGTTTCTGTTGAAAAACTTAGAAAAACAGTTAGCAGTAAGTAAAAATTTCGCTAATGTACTACGTGATTTCGAAAAAATTTGGATTTCAGCTTCTTTTCCAATAATGAGCCCAAAGTTTATTAAAGAGCATATTAAAAAATATTAAGGTGAATATTTTAACTTAAGGCGACTCGACAAACAGGGATTTTTTGTGGTTAACGCGCAAACTTGTGTCTTTTTGGTGTTGAAATGAACAAATTTCTTTTCACCCCATTTGGAAACTGTCTCGAGGGATGCCCTAACTGATAATCAGAAGACACAAGTTTATTTCAGCACTGGTCGACGTTTTCCCGAAAATGATTTACGCGGTCGGTGTAAACAACGTCCACTGTGATATCATCTGAATATGCCATCTTCATGTCATTGATATGCACAAGAAACAGTATAGGGGAAATCACGCAGCTTTGGACCACAGCAGCTTTCGCGGGCGTATGTTTGTAGCAAAACCCTCGACAACGACCTTGATGCTACTTCCAGTGAGACAGCCGGCGATCTGCTTAAATTTAAATTTCTTGCTGATTAAATTCTCGGGAAGCCCATAGGATGGAAATTTCTCAAGGAGTCCATAAGCCACACGCGATCAAAGGCCTTCGCCATGTCCAAACTTACTAAAATATATAATGAAAAATAATATTCATAACATTTCATACATTGTCCGGAAGTCTTAGCTAGACATTCTATAGAAAACCTTAATTATACAGATAGTCGGTAGCATAGACAATAACAGAACAAAAATGTACTTTGCGTTATCTAAATATCTATTTTTCGTACACTAAGAGAAATGGTTGTCTATAGTAGTCATAATATTTTTATTTTTATTTCAGTGGATCAACTAACAGGGGTATGCCTAGATTTACTAATTGCGGGTGCCCAAACTGTTGGTAATACATTTGACTTTGTAATAATAGCTGCTCTACGAAACAGAGATTTGCAAGATAAAGTGTACAATGAAATTGTTAATACTATAGGAAATAAAATGCCTACATGGGAAGATAGCGGAAGGTAATGTATACATCACCTATTTCTATTTAGTCTATTTCATTTTTGGGTTACATGTACGGAAATAGTTTTGTAGATAGAAAAAAAATTGTATTCTATCTCCAAAGTGATGTTTAAAATTAGTATATAATTTTAATTCAGTCGTCTCATTTTACTATAAACATTTTTTTAGATTTTATAATACAGTGACATGTTTTTAAATTGCAAAATACAAACGAAAAGCTCACTTACATATTCGTTCTGATACATAACATTTTAGCAATGACGCATGAATTTCAATCTTAATAAGAAAATAACTGTACATGTGTTATACACTAAGTCATCATACTAAGTATCTTAATTTAACTTTTTAAAACAACATATTTGATTATTATCTGTTCTTATAAATTTATAATATTATTTATTATCATCTTAAATACTTATTACTTTTATTATTATGTTACTAGCGTTCAGTACATTTTAATTTCTTTTATTTTTTGAGAAAACCCTGAGTCATTCTTTAATAATTATTAAATAATGACTTAAATTACCTTCACACTGTATCCCTAGCGGGGTAGTCAGAGACAAGGAAGCGCCAAACACGGTATTGGATAATAAAATATTATATGTAGATTGAAATATAAATAATAGTTCGTACTCGCAAATATAGGGCAAAGTATGCATGCACCGTACGGTATGCAAGGTAGTTAAATTGTATTAAATAATTGTCCAGATCTTTATACAGTAAGACTTTATATTAAAACATATAGACTAATATATTGTAAATAATTACACTACATTTAAAATATTTCAATGTTAGTGGGTAACTAACTGACAGTATCTAATAATTGTGAATTTGAAGCCTATCTGAGGAAGGTTTGGTAGATGATTCTGATGCATACGGATATTTGGATGGATATCCATTTGTAGTAGCACTTGTACCTATAATAATATCATAAAAAATAAAAAAAATGCTTCACGCTGTATCCCGCACACAGCAGAGTAGGCAAAAGGCACTTCGTTCCCCACTTTCCACCGAATTCGAGGCATTGCGCGTAGAAGGAATGAAAATTTAAATTAAAATTAAAATGTCATGTCCTCGAGTCGATTTTACAGTCACTAAACTAACCTCATAATAAAAAATGATTTCAGATTGGTTTACACAAGTGCATTTCTGGCAGAAGCTCAAAGAGTCTATACGATAGCTCCTTTCTCTGGTCCTAGGAGAACGGTATGTGACGTTCAAATAGGAAAATATACGGTGCCGAAAGGTACCACAGTGCTGGTCTCATTAGAGGATATACACCATGATGAACAATACTGGGATGAGCCAAAGAAGTTTAATCCAGACAGATTTATAGATGAAAATGGTGCCTTAAAAACATCGACAATGTCTTTTCCCTTCGGATTGGGTAGGTCCCATATTTTATTTTTACTATAATATAAACTTTGTTTTGGTTTAAAATTTTATTAACATATAACAATTGTATATTTCTGCGATGAGCATTGACTTATTACCATATATATAACATATCAGCGTGGACTCGTAAATAGCACGTGCCTAACTAAATATGTTATTTTAAATACCAAAGTAAATTCAAGGAATAATGCAAATTGTTAATATTATATATTTATTAAATAATATGTTAAAACTTTAACAGATAAATAATACATTTTTTTATGACTTATAACTTAAATACATACATATGTTTTTTAAACATTTTATAATACAATTTCGATATACACCCTTAAAATTTAGATAATTAAATAAATTAAATCGAGTTCCAAACTATACTTATATGTACAAACTGAAACGAAAACTAAATTGTACAAAATAATATAAAGACACGCGCAAATTTGTCCTGAGTGACCATGATGAACATGTGTATCACCATGAATAAAATTACCAACTTGATGAGTTTCTGACTTGGTGGTAATGATATCGATGGAAAAAACTGCTCTTTAAAAAAAATAAATAAAATAGGTCTACTATTGACGGATAATCGACAGTATGGTTAATGAATATAATATCTCCTCCTTTTTATAAAAAATAAGTCGATTAAAAAGAGCCGTATCTCACGTTATATTATATAAATAAAAAATATATTTTATAAAATTAAATTATAGTTGGCAAAAATTAAGGAAAGGAAGAAGAAAGGAACAAATTAATCTTACAATATGAATAAACAAATCTTTAAGTTATTGAGTCAGAACAGAGCTGGAATATAACTTATTTGTGCAGTTTGCTTAATGCTCGGTAGATGGCAGTTTTAATTTTTTTTCAGAGAAGTGTATATTGGATATAGCAGGACATAAGCCATAAATAGATTTTTTTTCAATAGATTTTTTATTAATACGACCCATTAGCCCATAGCCGGGTGCTACGTTATTTAATTCTAGGTCTTCTATGACATTATATAATACTATAATCTACATTATAATTAATGCCAAAATATTTCAAATTATACTTGGATATGAACCCATAGACAGCGCATTATCAACACTGTTGATACTTCAACATCTTTCGAATATGTCCGACGTCATTTGCAGCAGATGGAGCTGTATTATTATTAACTCCAATCATAGATGGCGCTACTATTGTAAAATATTATTTTAGTAATACTCAGATGATATAATTACTTATTTTATCTTTAAAGGTTGATTTTAAATAAACGAACACTGGTTTGTATTTTAGTAGTAGTTATGTAAGCTAGTCTTTTAGTAGGTAAAGTAAGTTATTATGTTATATATTATATTTAACCCGTGTATGAAACAAATTATTTAAGAATATTTGCCACAAAATAAAAAGTTAAATAAGAAAATATAGTGGTATACAAAATAATTTATTAAAAATCATAGTTTATTAAGCAGGTTTATATAATAACAATAAGATTTACATAGGGAAACCATACTTCTTTGTTAAATTATGTGACAAATATTTTTCGTTAATAAAGCTCTGCTCCGCTCGACAGATTTAGAATAGAAACTTCTTATTAAAGCTGCTCCAGGAGCGCTATTACTATAGCTTGGTCAGTAGGTGAACGATCTTTAACTGTATTGTGTGTTACCATTATTTATTGTTTATAGTGCGCATATCTTTAAATATTTTTATTAAAAAAAGCTTTATTTTTTTATATTGTGTTGGAATTTACTGGAATAAGAACTATTTACACTTATAACTATAGATGTAATTTATTTAATATTTATTTTATAGGTCGTAGAAAATGTCCCGGCCAGCCTTTAGCTAAAGATGCTTTATTCATAATGTTAGTGAGAATTTTACAAGAATACAGAATCGAATGTGTCAATGGAGAGCTGCCGTCTGATGAACCCATTTATGGAATGCTCTGTGAAGCCAAACCGTTTACTGCGCGATTTATTAAGAGAGACAATTAAAAAAATGCTTAGAATTTAAAAAGCTCTAGGTTGAGGGTAACATGTTGATATACAAATAAATTATGTACAATTGTTGAATATTATTGTTTATTTTTTCAACCCCATCCTTTTTTCCACATAGCAGGATAAACGGAGAGCCCAGTGTCATGACACTTTGTTCTTTAATTTTGAATCCGAGGTATTGTGTACTAGACATGCGTTAAGAACGAGAAATAAAGATAAGCATGTAACTATAATTTACCGTCTCGGAAAATTTTGTAAATCTTTTATGGATAAGAGTATTACGTGTCTAAAATAAAATTCCAGTCTTCTAAGTTTGCCACTACATAAAATTTTAATTACATCTTAATGCAATATTAACACGTAAAGCCTATTATACTGTCGATTTGCTCAGGAATACATACTGTATAAAAATGTATGAAATTAATATCAATTGATTCATGAACAGAAGTCCATCTAACAATTAAATTGTAACGTTGACATTCAAAAGAGCAAATATAGAGTTTTTTGCCGACTCTTCTCAGCAGAATTGCCTTTTAAGACAGTGGCTTAATCATTCGTCGATTCAAAAGTGCTTAAAAATTTATATTTGAATAACGCCTATGGTCTTACCGTATCAAGTGGAAATCGAACCCAAAACCATCTTGCTTACGGTTAAATGTACTTCCTACGTCTCGACAGCTTTGTATATTATTGTATTTTACTTTTATAATTCGTGAAAACCGACTTGAACCGTCAAAATAAGTTTTTTTTGTCTAGTGTACAGAAAATAAATTTTTGTTGCTCAGTCGGCAACCGCGGACACACTCGTCTGTGAATGGCAATGACTTCATTTAAGATTCAATATATTTAAATATCTAAGTGAACAAACTCTATTTTTTGTAAATATCTAAGTGAATTATACTTATGTCATCATTCATGAGGCCAGTCGTGGCGCAGTGGTACATAGTGTGACTGTAAAACCGACTGGTTGTGGGTTCGATCCCCACTCGAGGAGATGAAATATTTACTTAAATTTATATTTTCATTTCTTCGCTCTGGTGTCGAGGCAAAGCGCGGCGTTGAGTTCTGCCACTCAACACGCAATGCCTCCAAAATTCGGCAGAAAGTGGGGAACGGAGTGTCTTAACACTAGGTTCCCTCTGCCTACCCTGCTGTGTGCGGGATATAGCGTGAAGCTAATTTAATTTAATTTATTTTTTTATCTAAGTGAATAAACACTATTTACACCAATTCTGAACTATTTACATAATTTTTGGAAGACCGGAAAAATCACTTAAAAAATTTTCATTAATTTTTTTATAAAAATAAAATATTTGAACCACCTACTTCTCGTCGGACTTTGACATTTTGATATTCAACTTTTTGATATTGACATAGGGTCTTCCACGCCGTACCTGTCCAATTTTTTTCTAAATTTTTACTGAAATTTTGGCGCCATTTTTTACGCAAAATCCTCTGACCAAATTTGGTTTTTGGGACTTTTTACCTGCGCTTTCCCCCTCACTCCCGCTGTTCATACATAATTTTGAAAGCGTTTTGGAGCCCGAACTTTGGCACCAATCTCGATGAAATCCGTGCAGTGGAAACCGGAAAAAATCACATTACCTACTTTTTATATCAAGAAATCTTAGGTGGATTTCTTGATATAAAAAGTTCTGTAGAATTAGAAAATCTTCATATAAATGGAATGGAAAAAGAACTTTTTTTTCTAAATTTATTGTACATACTAAATCTATACTACTGAATATACACATTTACACTAATTCTGAACTATCTACCTAATTTTGTAACATTGAAAAATCTCTTAAAAACACAGAACCCTTAAAAATTTTAAAATATGGTTTACAATGGTACAAAATATATCTCTAGCTAGATACCTTTTCTAAACTCGAAAAAAAACTACGGCCTTTTTACATATTTACTTTAAAATTGTAAATTTTTCGTCCTCGTCTTTACAAAACCTTCAACATGATTAACTATCTAATTACGGCATTTTATTAAAGACTGCTGCTGTATTATAGACTATAGTCTACTTTATTGAGATTTTATGGGAGAAATATATTTCAATGTCTTATGAACACATCTAAATTATATAAATATTTTTAGAGGCCGTCGTCGAGGCGCGACAGTTGTAGAACTAGATCTAACACTAGACTTAAATGTTTCCTCTGCTAATCCTACTGGGCGTGAGGTACAGCTACAAAAAAAATGATTAATTCTAGATAATATCCATTCAGAATATTTATATTATAAAGAAATTTTATTTTGTATTTTAGTAGATTTTTATATTTTATAGTAGCGTTTCGGCGATTCATCTATGTGTCATGGAAATTGAAATGCTTGATTGGTCGGCAAATGATGAATGATGGATGACAATCGAATAGATAGAAAAGTCTCATATTTACAATCTGTTATTTAGTTGTTTTTATTGTTTACAAACGATTTGTATATAGGATAATGGCCGGTAGTCGACACCTTAAATATCATCATTTCTTTGTAGATACAAAAAAAATATAAAGTTTAAATAAATATTTGTGAGCAAAAATGATTGATTTTTTTAGTTACAAAATATAATTTTTTGATAGCCTAATAATATTAAAAAAAAAATGTATTAGTCAAAAATAGAAAAAGACCAGAGGCCTCAGTAATCAACATTAGAATATCTTAGCAATTCAAACAAAAAATATATATCTAGCTTTCACGATAAAAAAATATAAACCATGACAATAGCTTATTAACAATTAGTTTAAGAAATGCAGATATTTGACAGTTTATGCACATAGCACAGTAGTAGAGCTAACCTAGTGAGTAATCTAGTACTCAGACACTCCGTTCCCAATTCCGTTCTCTATTCTCCGCCGAATACTCTTCATAAGTTGCGATTATCATTCTGGAGGCATTGTGTCTTAAGTAGCTGAACTCAATACTGCGCTGCGCTCAACGGTGCCTCGTCACCAAAGTGAAGAAAATATTAAATATTTAATTAATTTCCTCGAGTCGAGGGAATCGAACCGAATAATATTAAAAAATCCGCATAGCAAGTGAAGTGCAAATATCGACAAGCGAAGCGGGCATGGAGCGATTTTCTCTTTTTTCAAGATTAATAATAAAAGTTTTTTTTTTAATTGTGTTACTTAAAAAAATTGTTTAATTTATTTATGCACTCGTCACTGCACTACTTTTAGGTGGCCTAGTTTAGTTAATATTTATACATTTTAAAGAATGAGAAAATTCCTTTTTGCCCTGAACTATAAGATTTGATAGGTTGCAAGCTGTTTCATTAGAAAATTCGGTGGAACTTAGTAGTTAGTAGTTTTAACACTAGGTTCCCTCTAGCATTGTAGGCAGAGGGAACGGCGTGTTTCATGAGGTGATACCGAACTGTAAATAATAATAAGTAGTGTATATATGTATGTATGTATATAACACCGCACTTTGTCTTTTCTAATATCAAATCTCCCGTCTTAAGCAAAACCATATTGAGTTAAAATAAAAATCTCTTAATTTTTTCGTATTTTTTTGTCATTAATTTAAAAGTTAAGAATTTTTAAATCAACGACGAAAAAATAGTTGAAGAAAAAAATTAAAATTCTATTCATAGCTGTACTCGACATATTTACGGGAAAAAAAGTTCCAAGTGTTATTAGTAAAAAATATTTATATTTTATTTGTAAAAAATAATATTATTATTTGAGACTGTTTGAGAGTAAAGGCTGATTACCATATTTAAGTTTTATTGAAATATTCCTAAATAATAGTATGATCACAATATAACATATATTGTCATATGGAGTTGCTTGGTATGTCTGAAAATAAAGTGGTAAGATAACTTGGGTAAATTAATGAAACGTCATTCTTTTCGTATTATTTTATTTATTCAGTAACTAGCAACAACATTTTACTATCTGGGGACGGCGACTTTACTCGAAGTACAATATAACGAAGAAACTATGACGAGGACATAAAACAACTATTTATAAATAATCAACATCATTTGATATTTTACTATTAAAGGAGCAAAAATATTATATTTGACTTTTATTTCTGAACCAATTTTTTAACAACATCTCTCTCTCTTCTCTCTCTTCCTTTATTACGCTTACATTATTTTATAATCATGACATAGCTTCATAAGACTATTCGGACTAATTGGTAAGATTTTGGACGAATTGAAAATTTTATATGATTCTAAATATTTAATTTAATTTATAACAGTTTATATACATATAACGAAAAATCTATAATCTGTTCATCGCTAAGTACTAATTTTCTTCATAATAACGTTATCACTATTGCTTAACAAGAAAATTATTACACAACAGATTTTTAAATATGGATATTTAACTTTGTGTCGTGGTGAATGAGCGTATTGGAACGCTTTTCTAGAATGAAATTCAATCAATTCGTCTCAATTTCCTATATCGGTTGTCATGCCATACTTCAATTAACACTTACTGGGAGCTGTCTGTTGATTGAAATATTTAAACGAGCTCTCTTGACAGTTGACATACATATTATCTCTGGTGTCTAGCATTACTACATCGTTGTAAAATAAAAGTATATTGTATTTCACATATTTAGATTTTTATTTTTAGTGTCTTCTGTAATTTGTTTAGTAAAGATTTGCTTCATTAGTCCATGTAGAATGTTTTTTCATACATATTGTGCCTTTTTGATGTATTTAAACATCGATTATTTAACTATATAAAATTAATTTTGTGAGATATACTAGTATAACACAATGGCGGTTTTTATCGTAATGATATTCGGTATTTTCGAATTTTTTCAGTATCGAATAGCCTGTGAAAATATTGTAAATGTTCACGCAAAACAAAATCTAGGTATATTTTATTAATAATGAATAGATGTATTATATAACTACTGTACATATGGCGGTAAATGTAAAGTTCGGGCAAGAGTTTATTTCACTTTGTCGAATATCGTTTAACAAGCTGAAGCAGCTCCAACGCCAACGTTGATTAGTTTCTTTGCGACTATGTAAAGCGATCCCTTTGTCCAAGCGTTGCTTTACTGTGAGATGTCTCATTATACATTTAAAACGCTTTATCGAAGAAATTTCAACGTTGGAGACATTATATACTCATTCTCTTAGTTGTAAGTATCTGATACAGGTCACCTGAAAAATTATGAGTTCTTCTATTTGCGGTCGATACGGGTGGATGTTCGGAGGTCATTAACATATAAGATGCTATGAGCAGTTAATGCTATTGGCGCCCAACATATCAAAAGCCCTAATTTAGAATTTCTGCATCATCAAAAGAGGTACGTTTTGCTGCCATACAATCGACATGCTTCCCAATCAATCCAAGTGACCTCTAAAACATATACAAAGATATATATGAGAAAACATTTTATATACAAGCTTTACCTCAGTGATACATTAACTTCTCAGTGCTTTGCTAGCCAAACAGTTATATTGAAAAAAAAATATATATATTGGCGTCACTAGCATGGCATCTGGCAGATGTGAAACATCCTGTGAAATGATATACATAAAAAACAACATTATTACAAAAACTAAATATGTATAATGAAAAAATTAAGTAGGTTTGCGGCCTATAAATGTTTCACATCAATATGTATAAATACTAAATAATGTTCATGTAAAACTTTTAAATGATGTATCTATTAAATTATAATTACTATATGATAAGACTCTTCTTAATTGCAAACTTTATAAAAACCAACTTTAATAAATTAGCATATATTAATTAGCCTTGAATGAAAAAAATGAGGCAAAAATAAAAGCATATGTATTCATATATTCATGTGAAACTGATTTCATTATATAATATTATGTTAAAAATATAGATTTTTTGTTTCTTTTGTTTATACACTAAATTGTAATTAAACTTTTCAGAATTTTATTCCCTTTTTTTGACCGAAAACTAGGTTGTTTCATATTATTTATCTGGGAGACAGTTATTCGCAATTGGTATACCTAAAACCCATAAACATCGGCTTAACGATTCCGGAGGTTAACCCGGACTGACAGACAGACAACATTTTTTTAGAATTGTTTGTATAGACGATATTGTATAAGTAGGATGTGAATATTAGAATTTCATATAATTCAAAATATTGTGTGTGTTTTAATTCAACATAATTAATAAAATCTATAGACTGAAGTAACGACTAGTCATTATGAATGAGTTTTGAAATTAAAACAATATAGAGGAAAGAGGGGCAAATTCGAACGATTTTTAAACTTTGTGTCATATCTAAAAATTCTGCAGTTTTTAACTTCTTTATTATTTCACAATGCTAAGTCCAACTATTGTAACACAAAAACCATAGCATCATATGTAGAAGAATATATAAGTTAAAGGTGCAATAACAATTTTAGTAGCAGAGTCAAATGTTCAAAGCTGCCCTTACGGGGTAGCTTTGAACGTATAAGGGGCAGTTATGAATTACCATTAAATTAAATGAAATTAACAAGCTTATCAAAGTTTTAAGTAATTTTATAAATACACTTAACATTAGAAACGATGGAGATCAAATATCAGTAGCATGTTACCGATAAAAAATATAAAATACCTATTTTAATATTGCGATTGTACTAGTACTAGTGTTAAAGAACATAAGTCTTAATATTAATAAGCTTTAAGAAACTAATAAACAAAAAAGTAATTTTTGCTTCGTAAAAGTAATTAACATTATGGGATCCACCATAGAATAAACCTACTATTTACAGATGAAACATTCGCTAAAACGAAGTCTTTAATATTTATTACGTTGTTGTCTAATTTCTCTTCGTAGTTTTCATGCATACTGATATCAGTATCTTCATTCTCTTCACAGTAAATTGTCACTTCCTCTTCTGATTCCAAATGCATTTTTGAGTCAGTTTCTTATATTCTTTCGATTTTCTTTTACGGTATTTTGATTATATATATATATATATATATATATATATATATATATATATATATATATATATATATATAATATATTTTGTTCAAAGCTGCCTCGTTTTTCAAAATCTCTAGTTTATTGTATGATTTATGAAACATTTTAACTAAAACAGGATTAAATAAAACCACATGCCTTGAATTGAATTGGATCCCTGCGATCCTTACGCGCTTATTTAAAAATGCATAACATTTTAACTCAAAGTCAAACACTCCTTGTAACTCAACGGCTGGCTCTCATATATCAGCGGTGACAAGTGACACGTGTGCTGGTTAGTGCTGCCACTACCAAAAAAAAATAAAAAAAAACTTTTTAAAATAGCTCTGTTTACACATGTTTTCAAAGGTGCCCCTGTTCTAAGCTACCCTCTCCTCTATATATTTTAAATTTCAAAAGTGTCATAAGTGGGAACTGAGTCCACAAACCTCGAATGTCAAATACTAACTTTCTCACTGCGCGTCGATAGTTCTGACTTATTGGTTATTTATTTTTTAAATATCTGTTATATATATATCGTGGCGCAATGGCATAATCATTTACATTGTAAACGCGGTTATAGGTTCGATTTCCACTCAAAAAAATAGAAATATTTAGTATTTTCAAGGTACCTCGCCGCATTGAATTCCGCCAGTCACTTACAGAATTGAGTCGAAATTATTAGATAGATAAATATTAGTAGTCAGAGAAGACCTAGTGTAAGTACACTAATTCAATTTTTTCACTCGAATTTGACAATAGAATATTACGTATTGAATGGCGGAATTCATTTATAGATGATATCTTACAAAAACAGGGAAATATTAAATAAATCAATCAGCTTCACGCTGTATCGCGCACCAAGTATGATAGGCAAAGGAAAATTTAGTGTCAAGACACTGTTCTCTACTTTCCGCCGAATTTTTCGAGGCAACGCCGGTCTTTTGACTTTGTTAAAAGGTAGCAAGACATATTTATTATGTGATATTTAGTACTTAAGTTTCCGAGCACGTCGTTTTGAAGACATAAACAAAGGCCTTGATATCGAATCTGGTCTCAACATTGTATAATAAAAAATTCTATATTTACTGTCATGACTTGAATAATTAAGAGTGAACAACCAGTCAGGAGTTCTGTCATTTGTTATGACGTGGGATGCACGTAATAATATAAAATATTATTTAAAGCCAATAATGATGTAATTTCATGAGAATGTTATTTTTTATAAAATCTTTATAATTAATATTAATAATTTATATAAAACATTAATACTAGGCCAATCCTAGTTGAAACAATAAAAATGAAGAATTTTTGAGAAAATATTACTTAAATGTTAATTTTAAATCTTCTGTAGGTGTATAAAACATATTATCTAAACGTTAAGATGTCAGACGTATTTGGATATCAATGGCAAGTGTATTAGTTAGACCACTGATTCTAGACTCTCGATATTTTGTCCATAAATTCTTTGTAGAGCAGAACTAAGTGAAAAAGAAATTTTAATAAAATTGGAACAGAATAATTTTATAAAAAATATCATTATTTTCAAAAAAAATTAAGAAAAATCGTTTTGATGTGTAATGTCTTAATCTTGTAATTAGCATAAAAATATTTATTATGTTTTGACGATTGTAACTTTAAAATAAGAAATTGATATTAAAAATGATAACCATACACCTTAAAAATAGTTTTAAAGGTAAATCATAAAGATCCCTTTCCTTGAATATGTTTTGTTCTTGCTATAAGAATACTGACGTTAAATAAATAAACGGAAATGCAGGTTTCGTTTCTTGTTTTATCGCCGTAGCGAGTACTTTTTTTTATATTTCTTTAACCTTATCGACCTATGATCAGGACACGCGCCAGTGGCCAGCCAAGTCGAAGAGCTGGAAACGTGCAATGTATATATTATATTTTATAAGAACACAATGTCAAGCTACTTTTGAACCTGAAATTTTACCCATTTGTTGAAACCCCATTTAAACATCCTTACTTTGATAATAGACAAGAAATAAAAAAAAAATAAAGCAAATTAATTTCAACGTTATATTACAAATTTTCTGGTCATGATGATATTAAAAGAAAGTTCAACGAATAATTTTCTTTGCTAAAAAATGATTGAATTTCATGAATTTTTTCTGGGGTTTACAGCGCTTTGAAGTTGTCTGGCTTTCTGTATACTCTTGAAAATACGATAAAAATAACCCTGCTTAGTTTTGTACTATATATTATTTATTCATATATAATAATGTTATTATCCATTTTACCATAAAATTAATAGAAAAAAAATTGTAGAAAATTTTATCCCCTTTTTTTTTGTAGGGTTTGAATACTTCCTAATAGCAGCACCTCCACATTCTTGATTTATATTAGTTAATTATTATTACAGCTTACTAACTTTATTACTAGGGCTATCAGTAAGTCGATATGTAACAAAATATCGACTAGATCGAATAAAATTTGATTTGACACCGGCATAGCATATACGTTATACGAAGAATCATAAAAAGATTGTTGGGTGTAAATTATCAACAGTCGCGTTTTAGACCGGGAAGAGAGCGCGTGTATTGTCATGTACGCTATACTAACACTAGTAGTGCTTATCATAACTGGATTGATCGTAAAATCTGTTACGAAACCAAAGAGCTTCCCACCAGGTATATTATATTTAACATGTTTATATACATATTTTAATATACGACACTTCTGATGTAACCGTTGATTGACTAGATGTATTTTTATTTTTGTACTATCGAGGCCGTTTAGTTTAGTACAGCGCCAAGTAATGGCAAAGAAAGTGCTATTCGTTTACTATTCATTTATTATGTTTTAAAATATTTTTGAGTTTAACAATATATCCATAATATAGTCTTTACAAGAGGAAGGAAGGAAGTTACTTAGTAAAGTACGTATTAACCTAACTACCTACTATGTTTTTTTGAAATTTCATTTATTTAAATATTATCAAATGGTTTTTATTGTTATATATTTCAAAATATATATTTTTTTCTATTTAGTTTAGGTAAAGATCTTACGGCTAAGAATCTTAGACTGCTAGAGGACGTGAATGAATTCGTAAATTATAATGACGATAATGTTATCAATAAAAAAAATCAAATTGATTTAATTAAAAAAAATAATGCCATTATTATACTAACAATCAATAGTGTTAGGTTATAACGAGGTAATGACCGCCGACCGACGTTGCACAATACATTGTAATATTATAAATTAGAAGACTTTTCCTTATTTGATTTGGTATATACTAGAATGAGGCCGGTCATGGCGCAGGGGCACAACGTGTGACTGTAGAATCGACTGATTGTGGGTTCGATCCCCACTCGAGGAAGTGAAATATTTATTTAAATTTATATTTCAATCGTTACATGGTGTCGAGGTAAAGCGCGGCGTTGAGTTCCGCCACTCAGCACGCAATGCCTTCAGAATTGAGCGGAAAGTGGGGAACGGCGTGTCTTAACACTAGGTTCCCTCTGTCTACCCTACTGAGCGCGAGATACAGCGTGAAACTGATAAAAAACATACTAAGTATTTTTAACAAGTGAAACATCAATTAGTGTTACACTTGAATAAGTTTAAAAAATTATAATATTATACAAAATGTATTCTGTGTCTATGACTAAAAAAATGTGTAAAAGTAAAATAAAAAAAATGTAAATTTGACGCCATTAACAAAATTCATTACTAATTATTTAATAGAAAAAAAATATTAAGAATCTCTGAAAAAAAAACGATGAATAATAATAGAAGTGATTCTGTTCAAAGTTAATGATTATATGTGATATATACCAAAGCTTCTACTACATAACGTTCTTGTTGAACATGTCAGGAAATTAAGATTTATTATTTAAATTTATTAAAAACTATAGCGAAGTTGTTTCGTTTACAATTTTTTATTTCTTTGAGGTAGTTACAATATTACTTTTTGCAGCTATATGCACCCAAAACCCATATCTAGAAAAACCTAAAAAATAATACTTTGAAGTAGTTAAAATGTTATTTATTTTCTGCATTTTGATTCTTGTTATGTTTTTACATATACCTAGGTATGTTATGCTAGTTTTTTGATGTATTTTTAACTTTTATTTTAAAATTATTGTTTGTAAGACATTACCATATGTATAGAGATTATAATTATCAACCTGTTCTTGTCGACTGCTGAACGTATTCCTCAATATACTCAAATAGGTATTAGTATACAAAAATTATAAAAACTTACGGTTCTTAAAACTACTTACAATTATATAAGAAAAATAATTAATAATAGTTTATTTATGAATGTTTAGATAATATAGAGGCTATTATGTTGTGTATTTTAACAATTTTACTATTAGAATAAATAATAGTCATCAGCAGACCCGAATAACTTGATTTTTTTTTATTAATAGATTTTTTTGAAAGATTATCACCTAACTCCTAGTTGTGTCTTTTATAAGTAACATTTTCACATCAGTATTGTCATCAGATGATGACTAAAAGAAGCAAAAACTAGATTATTATAAAAAAATATATGAACCATATTTAACTTGCCTATAAATTAGAAGGTTTTCCTGTATTTCCCTGGGTTATTAACAGGAAATTACGCTCTTTCAATGAAAATCATTTTATAAAACTGATTTACAAATACGAAGTAATCAATGGATACGCATAAACAATGTGAAATTTAATAAATAACTCCTCCCTCGTCTTTAAAAAAAAGACGGTTAAGAAATAAAATTCAACAAACTAGGTCAAATGCGGGGCTCGTGGCTGTATATATGTACATTTAAAAATGATTTTTAGATTTCTTTCATTTTTAAGTAACAGTTTAAAATATACAGTGCCTTGAGATTGTTAAAATAACTTTTCTCTCGCTAATTTTCATATTTATAATTATTCTTTAAAATGTCGTTATTCCGCCCATATTACGCGGACCGCGGACAGCGGAAACAGAGGACAGGTTCAAATCCTCACCATATTAACTAAAATAAATAAATAAATAAAATTAGTTTCACGCTATATCCCGCACACAGCAGGGTAGGCAGAGGGAACCCAGAGTAAGACACTCCGTTCCCCACTTTCTGCCGAGTTTTGGAGGCATTGCGTGTTGGGTGGCAGAACTCAACGCCGCGCTTTGTCTCGACACCAGAGCGAAGAAATGGAAATATAAATTTAAGTAAATATTTCATCTCCTCGAGTGGGGATCGAACCCACCATATTAACTACCTAAATAAAAAGATAAGATTGTGAAATTTTATAAAAATCCTAATACATTTCAATCGACATTAAAATATATGGATGGTATACGCGGATATGTCATAATATAAGGTTTACGAAAGATCGGTATAAAGATTAATCTTGCACTTAATTTTTTTAGCAAACAGGAAGAATAGGGGACTTACTGTTAAAACACTCCGCTCTCCAATAAATATTAAAATAAAATAAAATTATAAATATATACTATACATTTTGCCTATAATTTTATTTTAATTTTTTAAGTACAAGACAAACTTTTATCCTGTTTTCTCATGTTCTGTTCTCTTTTGTCATTTCGATTTACACATACGAAATATCGATGGCTCAATAATTAACTAGAATAAAAAAAAACATTCAAAAACCAAATCTATAACAAAAAAAAACCATCCCAGAACTAAATCTATAACAGTTCTAAAGCGCGTTATTATTCACAATTTAACATAAAGTAAAAGCATAATAACAAAACGAGGTCCACTATTTGAAAAGCTGTATTCAATAGAAACTTTAGTTTTAATGCGACTTACGAAGCACCTGTCCTTGGCAAAGACTAACTCCGACCTGGCTGGCCGTGACCTAATAACGTGTACTCATAAACTTTTTAATAAACACACGTATTAACGCTGGGCCAATTAAATTTTTTTATCCTAAATTAATAATTGTATATTATCATAGATTTTTTTTAAGATTCACGCTGTATCTCGGTCAGAGCAGGGTAGTGTTAACCTAGTATTAAAACAATCTGTTCCCATTAAGGCACTTCCGTTCCCCAATTTATTTTCTCTAGGCGTTGTGTATAGAGTGGCGGAACTCAATGTCGCGCTTTGCCTAGTTACCGGAGTGACGATAGTAGGAATATAAAATTTTTCAATTCCTCGAATTTGAATCAAACTCATAAACTGTCACGTGTGCACGCGTGTGCCCCTGCGTTCGTAAATTCTCTACAGGTTCCAATGTAGTTTACTAAGTGTTCTCGCAACCAGAAACATAATATCATAGCATATTTTAATATCAATTTATAAATCTAAAATTTTATTTTTACTGAGTATATATACCTACATTATAAAACTTAATTAAAATGAAAATTCATATAAGTTTTGTGATAATAATAAATTTTAAGTAGTTTATATTATTTAAATGAGAACTACGTATAGGTAATTCAATTGATTCTCCAATTCCAGTTTTGTATATATAATAAAATTATTCAATTGTATAAATAAATGAGCTTATTTTTGAAAAGCACATAGAAGAAATAAAAACTGAACCATTTGAAATGCTTGTATTTATCTCTAGGCAAGGGGCAGTTTTTCGTTATATATATATATAACGGAAAACTATATACAAACATACATACATATATATATATATATATGTCTGAATATAGTCATGTTAAGTAACAGACAGCTGTGTTAAAAAACGGTGTTTTATTCTAGTCTATATAAGTTGTTTGCGTCATATTAAAATACTATTAAACGATTTTTTATGTCTGCCTATCTGCCTTTCCATTGGCCGGTACCTTCGTAACCACTAAACTGATTTTTATGGGACTTTCACTGGAATAATGATAAGATTGTGGAGCAACATATAGGCTTTTTTTTCTGGAATTCCTGACATGTTGGGAAGAAAAACGTTTACCTCGCGCGTGTAGCTACCGTCTATGTAGATATGAAATAAAAAATGCTGTTTTTTTATTAAATACGATAATTTTTGTACGCAAAATAAATACATTTTCAAAAGGCTTAAAATATAAATTATTAAGTGTAATATATTTTACAGGTCCAACATGGTATCCCATATTTGGATGCAGCACAATCGTTCAGAAAATGGCTAAACAACATGGATCTCAATGGAAAGGTCTTTCAAAATTGGCCGAGAAATATTCGACACAAGTTCTCGGTATAAAACTTGGTGCTGAACCAATAGTTGTAGTGTACGGCGAGAACAATATTAGAAGAGTTTTTATGGAGAAAGAATTTGAAGGACGACCAAACAGCTTCTTCTTAAGATTACGATGTCTTGGTAAAAGGATGGGTAAATATTTTACTGTATATTTTTACTTGAAATTTAATTTTGTTAACAAAATAAATATTTTTACCTAATATCAATTGAACTAACTATAAGTATTTTAGTTTAGTGTATCTATTAATTTTTAATCCTTAACTTGACAAAATAATTATTTATTATTTAATTAAATCTGTTGATCCTTTTGTGATAAATATATCTATCAAACAAGCTATATTTTCTTAGGAATTACTTTTGCGGATGGTGCTTTATGGAGGGAACATAGACAGTTTACAGTAAAACATTTAAAAAACGTGGGTTTTGGAAAAACAGTTATGGAGACAGAAATTCAGAAGGAGCTTCAAAATATACTAAAATATATAAGTGTAAATAATGTCAAGCCGATAAACACTAAGACGATATTTGCTATGTCCGTTATGAACATTCTATGGCAATTTACAGCAGGTAACGAACAGTATTAACAATATATTATATATTTTACATATTTTTTTTTATTATATATTTTATATATTTGGGGCCAGTCGTGCGTAGGGACGCAAGGGTGTGGCTAAACGAGAAGGTTGTGGGGCCGATCCCTACTCGGGGATCTTTTGGGATTTATTTCTTCGCTCTTGTACAAAAGCAAAAGCCCGGCGTTGAGTTCCACTCACATAAACAGAAAAGTCCCACAAAAGTGGAGAACGGAGTGTTTAACATTAGGTACCCTCTGCCTACCCTGCTATACGCGGGATACAGCGTGAGGCTTATAATTTTAATATTATATTTGAAATTAACATATTTAGAATAAAATATAACTTAATTTAAATGAGAGAACCAAGTTCAACACTTTCACAAAGCTGTCCGTACACGAATGCAACGTATTCAATGCATAAAGAGCAATGATATGCTGGATGTAATATCCTTTGTTTGCTAATTAGCTTGTCTCTAGATTCCATACACCAAGTTTATTAACAAACCAGTTTGTCACTAACGTACGTTGAATAGATGCAGTGGTCAAAACACGTGCTTTGAAGGTCTATGTCAAAGCTGTTTGAGCGTGGTGCTGTATACAATAAAGGATTTAACTTTGTTAGACTGTAACTTCTGTATGTTACGCTAACATTGTTTCGTTTGTTCTATAGATTTTGTATAATATACACCTAATTGTTTTTAGGAATAAAGGAATAAATATAATATCAATTTGTTGTCTGTCCGTCTGTCTGTTTATCAGTCCGTCTGTCCGTGTACATTGTACATGTATTCGTAGAAAAAGATACAATACAAAGATATTGTACATGTATTCGTAGAAAAAGATACAACTTATCTATGTTGCTTGTTACAACTTATTTATGTTGTAAGCATCTCTGTAGGAAGATTTTTAGAAATTGCCTGTACCTAAAAATAATTACAAAGAATTATCTTTTAACATCACAGACTGGATCAAGATAACATATCATGACACTGAAACTCTCTTATGTCGAATCCAATGACACCCACACACGTAAAAACACACATCCCACACATACATATACAATATATATATACAATAATGTCTATATGGAATTATTAATAAAAACGTGTGATCACCTCCATATCTTAGTTTTTGACTTGATATTCTATTTGTTGATACCAAAAAACCATTGAAGGTAAAGTAATTGTTATATTTTTCATTGTACAATTACGCCTTACACAGAAATATTTAAAAAATTATAAAATTTGTTAAATAAAAATCAACACAAAATATTTCTCTAAGCGTTCTTATAATTGCACAGCGGGCGAGAATTGGTTAAATAATGCATACCGGCATAATAGCCGGTGAAAAAATATTTTAATGATAAGATAAAGGAAGCATTTTATTATGCAAATATGTTCCCTACTAATCTATACTTTCGTTACAGTAATTTATGCAGTTCTAATGAACATAAATTACATGTGGGAAGAATATGAGCTCCATCCGGTCACGAATTCAGGATAACGTTTTAAATATTAATCCGTTTTAGCGTACATGCGATGATTATTTGATGCATTAATAAGAGTACCTTGCTTTTGGTCTGTTTGTTTTTCATTCTAATTTTGCAATTTACCAAAGTTATTTTTTTTTGCTGTATATAAAAAAAATATATTTTCTTACAGGTTTATGTTTATATAACTACTTGAGAAGTGAATTATAAGTTTAATAATGGTCGCCCATTGTTTTAGTTACGACATTTCCACTCGGGGTCATGAATTAATGAATATTTTTACTTCTTCGTCTTCGTCTTAAATGTCATTTAAAATTCCGCCACCTGATAAAATTACGATGACACAGCAACTTAGTTCGTCACAATATCATGCTATAATTAGTTTTGAAACCGTCTATAATTTAGCGCGATCGCTCGAGCAGGTAATATAAAGAGTGTTTTTGTCTTCACCAATTTAAATAAAAAGCACAGTTTTAATTACTATATAAAAGCGTTTTACATTAAAACAAAAGATTTTGAAGATTTTGCAAAAATTGAGTAAGTGACACTAACTTATCAAAGCGACAACATTGCACTCACCTCATTCGTAGGTATTGACGGTGAAATTGTTGGTTGATCGTTGTTAAAGTTTATTATAGGAAATAGGTAAATAAAGAAAAGAGTAAAATAGAACGAGAGCTATCCGTTTCTCGTTCTGTATGTTTTTTGAGAATAAAAGTGGCAGATCGGCAACCTTTAGTAATATTTTTGTAGCAGTACTAGTAGGTGTTTACGTTATTGGTATCTATGTATTCGTAACTGTGTCACACGTAATACCGTGTGGATAAAAATCATACACTAAAATATTGACGAATCTAGATATTTTTTTTCAGGTGTGGGTTTCAAATATTTTAACCCTAGAGGCTGGTTGCGTGAAACATATAAAATAAATAAATCAGTTTCACTCTGTATCCTGCGCATAGTAGAGTAGACAGGGGAACCTAGTGTTAAGACACTCCGTTCCTCCACTTGACGATGAATTCTGAGGGCATTGCGTGAGTGGCGGAACTCAACGCCACCACCATTTTGCCTCGTTATATATTTGTATATAATATATTCTTTATTTGAGTACTTACTAAAGCAGTAAGTATTATTTCTTGTAACTATTTCTATTTTTATGAAAACTGAAATGATTGAGCATCATAACTTACCGGAACGGATTCTCGATATTTATGAAGTCAATTACCACTCGAAGGAGCAATAATTTTGATACATTTTGGACGTACTGTAAGGCAAATCGTGGAGTTGAATTCCACAATAAACATCCTAATTTTGGACACAAATACGTAGACGTATTGAGAGAGAAAGTAGTGTAATGAAACTTACATCAACACTCCGTTGGACAACAAACGGAGTTGAGTAGAGACTACTCTAGAGATAAATTCGATTTGAATTTGAACTTCATATTTTCTGCCACTAATACTATTTGCAAGATACAGAATTTGGCTGTAAAAAATCGGATGTGATTAAATATTTTATATAATATTTATTAAGCGGAAGATATAATTTTATGGTGTGTAATACGTAGAATATAAGATCATAACAGTATATATCACGTTTGTGCGATAAATTTAAAAGCTTAAGAAACATAGCTTAGCGTAAAAAATATACTAATCATACCTCATTTGGTTTTCTAGTTTCAATGATAAATATTTTCTTACAAGTACAAATAATATTATATTTCATATTATTTGTTTATACATCCTTTTGTATACAAATTATTATGTACACATACTTTACTATTTTTATCCCTGAGTTCGAAATTAAAACCCCCGGATAACCAGTACCAGTAATAAAAGGAATATTGATTCTTTTATTACTGGTACGAACATAGGTTACACTTGTACAATTTTAATGTGCACTTGCAGCACTTACATGACGCAGAATTTTACGACTCCCTGAACGCTGTATTTCTAACAGTATCTTTTTACTAACTTCAGTTCGTTCTTTTTTCGTTTTTTATTCTTCTTTTACCTTTACAGTTCTGCTTTATAAAACGGAGGAAGTAGAATGAATTTAATGTTAAAATACTCTATTATTCATTTTCGATCAATAAAATATTGTACATCTTATTTTTTTGTGACCCGCACATAGCAGTGTAGGCAGGGGGAACCTGGGGATCTAGTGTTAAGACACCGAATTGTCGAGGCATTGCGTGTTGAGTGGTTTAGCTCAACGCCGCGCTTTGACTCGTTACTAGAGCGAGGAAATGAAAATATTAAATATTTCATGTTTCCCCTGTGTGTGAATCGAACCTATAATTTTTATTGATGTTATAAACACTCGCTTCTGCGCCACGACGATTCCTCGATCCTTAATTTTTATAAGTTACTTAAGTACCTTTTAAGGTAAAAAGGAACCCTTATACGATCACTCCGTTGTACGTCTGTCTGCCTGTCTAAGAGTCTTTATCTCAGGAACGCTTAAAGATATCGAGTTGAAATATAAACCATATACTCAGATCTAAGGCCGTTTATATTAAAAAAAACATGTATTTGGATATTAAAAAGGGAATCAAAATTTATAGTATTACATTTAAAAAGGAAAAAAAATATATTTCAAATATATTTGAAGTCTGTTTAAACTGTAAGCTTTTACAATAAGTATTCATTTTAATTACTTAAAACTTCCCCAGAGATTTAGCTGATAAGAACGGAGCTCTAAACCCTACGGTCTTTGCATCGTCCATTGTCATCAACCTCATCATACATGTCCTTCAGGGGGTCCTCGTGCTTTTTACGTGATGTTCTCCCTTACACTCACTCTTTCTACATAAATCTTTTTTGTAATTCTTTCACCACTCATTCTCTTGACTTGCCCAAAGCAACTGAGTACGTTCAAATTTAATAATTATTTACCTATAAACAAATTTCAATTATTTCGTCTAAAGTATTTACTGAATATTATGAAATTTTTGTGATTATACCGTGGAAATTTCATATGCATAGACTATAAGAGTACTATAGCAAATATGTATTCGAAAATAGACAACTTAGGAGCAAGAGTCTTATTAAACAAAACAACGGTATAATTTTGGCCATGCACAGAGAGAGAGGAATATATTACTTAGAAAGCAAGAGCTTTTACAAACGTGCCCCTTTATTTTTTATTGCTGCCTCTATTTCAGTGGCAAAGAGCTCCGTTTTGATAAAACGTTTTAAACTCATGCATGAATACAAATAAAAGTTCTCTGCACGAGAATTTTGTATCGTAAAATTTTGAGTTCGTAAATAAAATTTGAAAATATTCATCTTTATGATGTAGTGCAAATCTGCCCGGCCCAAGTTATGTTAAGTAACGTAAGGTTCAAATGCTAGAATCACTGCTTGAAAATTTATATTTGGTTTAAATTTTATTTATAAGTGGCCATAATCAAAAAAAATCAGCTTCACGCTGTATCCAGCACACAGCAGGGTAGGCAGAGGAAACCCAGTGTTAACACACTCCGTTCCCCACTTTCTGCCGAATTCTGGAGGTATTGCGTGTTGAGTGGCAGAACTTAACGCCGCACTTAGCCTCGACACTAGAGCGAAGAAAATGGAAATATAAATTTAAGTAAATATTTCATCTTCTCGAGTGGAGATCGAATCCACAACCAGTCGATTTACAGTCACATTTTGTGCCCCTGCGCGACGACTGGCCCCAACATTTTTTTACGAATGTAGAATTGGCCATAATATTTTTACGTATGTAAAAAAATGCATACGATGTTTTGTGGACAAATGAAAATAGAAAATCTTCGAAACTGGTGGATGAATTTGATATAACCTTTTTTGTTATATAGTTACTAAGCGTTGCAAGATGTCTGTAACTCTGATGTAAAGCTAAGAAACTAGAAAAAAGTTACTCAACCTTACTTTAGAAGAACAAACATGAGATAGGCCGAGTTCGATCTTGAGATGCCGTTTTCAAACGAGATATGTAATTTATACAAAAACGGCATCTCAAGATCGATTTCAGACTTGAGCGGCGAAAAAATACGGGCCTAATAGATCAACACACACTATTACAAATATAAAAATAGCGTCTTAGAAATGTAGTTCAGCGTGATGGATATTATTTTATTTAATAATCTATATTTTACATATATACATATCTATTAATAATCATTCTGGCCTCAATATTTAATGAAAACGGGCGATAAGTGGATATATAATAGGAAGGCGCATAAAGGCCATGTAAATGTAGTTGTGAGTAGCAACTAGTCTTTTAATTATTCTTTTCACAATTATTTAATTTATTTTGCCAGGTGAAAGAATAAAAGAAGATCGCTTGATTTTTTTGTTGGATTTATTAAGTACTAGAACAAAAGCGTTTTCAATGGCCGGAGGATGGCTTAATCAATGGCCGTGGATACGATTTCTTTTGCCAGATACAAGTGGATATACATTAATAAAGAACATGAATCAACAAATATCTGATATTATTGATGTAAGTTTGTTATATATTTCACAAGCGTTGACCAAATCCTACGTTTTTTGTATTGTTTTATAATTTTAATTAATTTCCTTAGTATATTTTCTATAATATTTTTTGTACAAATATGAAAATATGACAGATTTTCTCTAAAAAACTGCTTTTTCCAAATGTGAAAGTGGTCTTATCATATTTATTGTAGACGTTTTACAGTACTATACACATTGACTTGCATAGAAGTTATATTTATTTATAATTTAATAAAAAAATGAGAATTATAAAAATAAGAAGCGGTTAATATACCTTTCTTCTTGAAAATATAAACCCACTTTCAATGTTCCACAGAAATCAAAGAAGTTTCTATTGCATGCTCTTTCTAAAGAATTTTCACAAACTTTATTATATAAACGTGTAACTAGAAAAGGTTTAAGTTTTCTTTTTAGTTTACGTTTTTTTTCAGCTTCTATCCTGCGTATGGCAGGGTAGGCACAGTGAGTTAGTGTTAAAACATTCCGTTCTCCACTTTCTGCAGAATTTTCGGGGCATTGCGTGTTGAGTGGCAGAAGTCAACGCCGCGCTTTTGCCTTGGTAGTAGGGCGAAGTAATGAAAAGATTAATGAAGAATAATTCGTTCCCGCTTGTGGGAATCGAACCAATAACCACGTTGGAGTCACACGCTTGTGATCCTGTACCACGTCGTCGTGTATTATTTTAATTTTAAGTAAGGTATTTCAAGTTGTTTGTGAATATGTTATTATTTTAGGAGGCAATAACAAAACACAAGAATAATTTAATAGAAGGCAACGACTTTATATACACGTTTTTGCAAGAGATGAACGAAAATAAAGAAACATTCACTGGTAAGTCATACTTATTTATTAGTTCAGTAAAGTCAGTCAGGTATCATTAAATCAGGTAATAAGTGACTGACGTATAAAGCTGAAATTTAGTATGTAGATTCCTCAAGAAGAATTAAGGAATATTCTGAAGAACAGATTTCACAACAAAACTTAACGTACACTTTGCATAGATAGTTTCAAGTTCTAAGCTGAAACTACTAATATTATTAACAAATAGTTCGCACAAAATCAATATATAACGCTGAGAAAATAGTTAGTAGTTCTTCATTAATTCGTCGTGGCGCAAGGGTACAGAGTGCGACTGTACGCGAGAAGCTGTGGATTTGATTCTCACTCGAGAAAATATTTAATGTCTTCATTTCCTCGCCCTGGTAACGAGGTAAAACGCGGCGTTGAGTCCCGCCACTCAATACGCAATGTCCCCAGACTTCAGCGGAGAATGTTTTACTAAAATGTCCTAATGGGAATGCAATGTCGTAACAGTAGGTTGTCCTTTTTAATTTTCTTATATCGATTTATACATTGACTTGAATCCTTGATAGAATACCTTTACATATTTCTTGAGATCAAGAAATGCTTAATATAGACGATTGGGAATGGAACCAACAACCCTCGCGCTCACAGTCGCCCAATTGTACCCTTAAGAATATAATAACTGTATATTAAACGAAGAGTAAATAGAGTTTTAACATTCTGTGTATATATGCGCGTGCGTCGGAAACCAAAATATATTTTTTTTAGGTAAGGTTTTTTATAAATAATAAAATCTAACCTGCACTTAAAAACCGACTAGAGGCCAGTCGTGGCGCAGTGATACAAAGTGTGACTGTAAAACGGACTGGTTGTGGGTTCGATCCCCACTCGAGGAGATGAAATATTTACTTAAATTTATATTTTCATTTCTTCGCTCTGGTGTCGAGGCAGAGCGCGGCGTTGAGTTCTGCCACTCAACACGCAATGCCTCCAAAATTCGGCAGAAAGTGGGGAACGGAGTGTCTTGACACTAGGTTCCCTCTGCCTACTCTGCTGTGTGCGGGATATAGCGTGTAGCTAATTTAATTTTTACTTAAAATTCGCTAAATCGATAGTTGGGATGGCGTTAGTTTCTTTTTCCTTTTTGTCTTTGTATTTATAGTACCTTTATTTTAATTAGATGATTTTAATTAGAGTATTTTAGATAGAGGATTTTTTCAGAGGAACAATTAAGAATTATATGCCTCGATATTATAATTGCTGGATCACAAACGACTAGTAATGTATTGGAATTTGCCATTTTGATGGTTTTACGGAACAAAATAATCCAGGACAAAATCTACGACGAAATAATTAATATAATAGGCGATTCAACACCATCGTGGACCGATAGTAACAGGTAAGCTTTATTTTTACTAACAAATAACAATATATACATTATGGTCATATTTTTAGATTTAGTTTTTTTTTATATTAAACCGTAAAAAATTGTGTAATTTATGTTTTTTTAATGTGATATTTTAATGCTTAAGGTTTTGGGTTCGATTACCACTCAAGGAAATAAAATATGTACCATTTTCATTTCTTTGCTCTGGTGTCGAAGTAAAGCGTGGCGTTAAGTTCCGCCAATCAACTCGCATTGCCTCCAGAATTGGGCGGAAAGTGGTGAGCAGAGGGACTTACAGCGTACAATACAGCGTGAAACAGAAAAATACACAAATAACAGCGATTACCAATCGCTTTGGAAATAAACGTTTATTATATGATATACATACATATAATTGATATTTTTCATATATTTCCCATTAGACTGACATACACAATGGCTTTCCTTCATGAGGTGAATAGATATTTTACTATAGCCCCATTAGCGGGTCCAAGGAGAGCGTTAGATGATGTTATAATCGACGGACATCTAATACCCAAAGATTCAACAATACTAATATCTATTGGTGATATTCATCAAGACAGCAAAATATGGGATAGACCTGATCAATTTATTCCGGAGAGATTTATAGATGATACGGGAAACATTAAAAACACTGAACATTTATATCCGTTTGGGATAGGTGAGAGTTCTTTTGTTTTCATTTATTTAAAAAAAAAACAGCTTCACACTGTATCCTGTACACAGCAGGGGGCAACCTAGTGTTAAGACACTCCGTTCCCACTTTCTGCCAAATTCTAGAGTCATTGCGTGATGAGTGGCAGACATTCATTTATTTAAATAACTGATATTTAATATATATACTTTATTTTATATAAATAAATTGTGTTTTACAGTGATATATTAAGTTAATTTTAATTACAAAAAAATATTCGAAAAACAAAAATTGAATCTGCTTAAGCGATGTTTGTACATTGTACCATTTAGAATAGTGCGTTATGTCTATTGACAGCAAATGTTATAAAATTAACAATTTAGTGTTTTTTTTGCTGAGCGAAATTTCTGTGCGACAATATAAAAAGCAAGCCTTTTACCATTTTTTATTTTATTAAGACCTTATTAAAACAAAAAGAAAAAATTAATAATAATATACATATTTCACTACTCACTCGACTCACTGCTACTCGACACACAATGCCACCTGAAATCGGTGGAAAGTAGGTAGTGTAGTGTCTTAACACTGGGTTCCCTCTGCCTACCCCGCTACATGCGGGATATAGCGTGAAGCTGAAAAAAAAAATAAAATACATATATTACGCAACAATTTTTTACGTGACCAATATTAAGGACACTTATTGAATAGTCATTTCATATAACGGTCACGATAACATATCAATTGGTTAACAGAGCCATTGTATAAGTAATAAGCCATTTGATATTCATTTATTTAAAATGAGATCACAATAATTAATGATATTTCTGGTTAACGTATTTCTGGAATGTTGAGGAATATACATGATATAATATATGTGCATTCTTTCTAAAAGTGCTTGTTGAGTTGCGGTCCTAATAAAAAAAATTCTCGGTGCTATATGTGACATTGAAATAGTCAACATTACATTATAATTATTTTATATTATAAAAATCTTATAAAAATAGACAAAGTGCTCTTATAAAAATAGACAAAGTGGAACTTTTGTTTTTCTTCGTTTTGTGATATTTTATATTGTCTTTCTTGACCGATATATTATTATATTTTTTCAGTTTTAAAATACTCCGTTCTGATTAAGACTATGGAGTGCTTGAACTGAACGACACGCTCTGCCTCGTTTTTAGAGCGAAAATGTTTTTTTTTATAATTAATAATTCATTCCCCTGAGTGTTAATCGAACCCACAACCGTTGAACTTGCACCACGAACCACGTGAATCTAGTGTACTGTATAACAAAAAATTCGAATTACAGCTTAAAATAATATCGACAGAATCTCCATAATTTTTTGCCCTGAGTGACATGCGAAATGCATGATAATATAACATTTAAGCTGTATATAACGTTGGTAGCATTTTACTCGCAACAAAGGAAACGTAGACCACTCGCTCTCGTTGCGTAGGAACCGTGAAACTCGATTAATTTGTTTGTAGTTGGATTATTCAAATGACTTGCTTTGTTTCTCCTGTTTGCTACTAAATGTACAGTATATTAAAATGTATTAGTTAAAAATAATATCAAAAAGAAACGATTATGTCATAAATAAGGGAAAATAAGGAATAACATTATTTTTCACAACATTAAATTAAGAATATCTTTTAAACTGTTATTTAGTTAAATTTTGAATATTTTATATCAAAATTCAAATTCAAATTCAAAAAAATTCTCTTTTATGTATCGAGAAAATGTTATGTTTATATAAAAATGATGTCTTATGGTAAAGGTTATTTGTAATAGATTACTAATTGAGATAGGGCGTCCTTCGCGTACTACCTCTATTTGTGAAATGTACTTTTAATTTTCTTACTTTTCAATTTTATTCATGTTTCTTTTTTTCGTGTTAAATGCTGTATTTCCTTTGTTTATGTAATAAAAAGCTTAATTTAATATTTTTATAAATGATACTGTAATTACAATATTCGTTTTTAGGGTTCCGTATCTTAAGTAAAAGAATCATGCCCATATGTCTGTATGCCTGTCTGTCCATAGCTTTTGTCGCTTGGAGATATGGAGTTGAAATTCAAACCATATACTCAGATCTACGGCATCATGATTTCCTAAAAAAATGTATTTCTGCATCAACTGAAAAAAAGACATGGCCATTTATATAGCAAAAAACTCGTATTTCGATACTATAAAGTACCTCAAATTTAATAGGCTACTTACGGTTGACCTAGAATTATGAAGTTTGGCAGGTAGTACAAGAAAATATCTAAAGACTATATATTTGTGCTTAATATTTGTTATATATTTGTTGACAAAACTTGGTAATAAAGCCGCTAGTTCTAGTGAGGCATCAGATGAAAGGGCTCTGGCTAAGATAAACTTGAATGTCAGAAAACGAGCCCTCCAATTTTTGTACGGAACCCTTGGTGGGCGAGCCCGACTCGCGCTTGACCGCTTTTTCTTATAATCATACACTAATCTCGTAATCCTAAGAGTATGTATGTATCTATATCCTCGTATTGTACAGCTATCACAAGAAATAATATGAATAATAAAAATTATCGCACAATATTATTATTAGTACTCAACAATTTTCTACATATTACACCACCTCATTGTGCTATAAATCTTAAATGTGCATTTAAGCTTTACTTCACTTCTTAATTACTAAAGTTCCTAAAATTAATTTCTTCCAATGTTATTAACAAAGATGCGTATCTACTTATATATTGGTATAAAGTACTAGAAATTAGCTGATCATATCTCATTAATTGACTCTCGATGACCTTTATTAATAAATAGGGATGAAGCGAAATCAACTCCACGAGCTTTCCTGCAAAATATAAATGATTAGTATTAGTATAAGCTATTCGAAATGTTCATATTTTTTTAATAAATTTATTAAATGTATAAACTTACTTCAATAATAGATGGTTAATTATTTTTTTATTATTTAAATGTCTACTGACATTGCTTAGCACTTGACATTCCATATTGGGTTTTATTTTACAGGTAGAAGACGGTGTCCTGGAGATTCTTTAGCAAAATCCTTTATATTCATCACCTTCGTTGGAATTATGCAAAAGTATAGGATAGAATGCAGCAACGGCATTTTGCCATCGGATGTTCCCAATATCGGCCTCATATCCAGTGCGAAACCTTTTACTGCCGATTTTATAGCAAGATCATAGCTGAAAAATAAATATATATAAATTTATACAGTATTTATATAAAAATTATATTATAAGTGTACATTGTTATAATATGACAATTTATATAACAAACCTATTTACTAACCTATCTTATAAATTACATATTTTTTTGATAAAAAAAGTTATTGGAAACATACCTTGGAAAGACCATTTAATGATCTGTTTAAACAAGATTACATAATGCAGTTTTTGTTTTAAGTGTAAAATATTATATAAAATTTTAGATAAATTTAAAGTATGTACCCAACCTAAAGTAAATTATATCACATTGTATGTGACATACATATATATTGTACTAGCGGCCCCTGCGCGGCTACGCCCGCTTATAATATACGAATGTGTATTTAAGTCTATTTAAGGAAAAACCGACAAAACACAAACAAGTGTTCTGTGTTTTCAGGATTGTGATTGGAAAATACCTTATAGGTTTTGGGATGCGGCGGCATAAAATTAACAGACTTAAATTATACAATTATTTAGTATATAATGAGGTAATAAATAAGTAATAAATATTTACTTTTCCGATTTTTTCCTTTATTTGTGTTGTAAGATCTCACTTCGCTCTAAATTTCGTAACTGTAGATCTACGGGAAGTACACTATAGGTTTTAATTACGCGGTAAATTTCATACAAAATTAAGCAAAAACGATACTGCTCATATCTTTTGACTGAATTCCAAGTAACTGTTAACCTGAATATCTGATATTAATTTGAGATTGATACTTCAACACAATCTTAAGTAAAATGGTACTAATCTGCGTGAGAGGGTATCGACAGGAGAACATTACATTACATTGGAGAATCTCTAATCTTGGGTTTCGAGATTTAAAAGTTCTATATAAAACCATACAATCTCGATTATTTTCCATCTTGCAGTTGCAAACCACAGTTATACTGATACCATAGACAGATTCTTCAATTTTATATATATACACACACATACAGCAGGATTCTTGGCATTGCGTGTTGTCGCTAATCAAATCAGCTGTATCGCGCACACAGCAGTGTAGGCAGAGGGAACGTAGTGTAAGGACACAAAATTAAAATATTATATAATCATTCCCCATATTAGGATAGAATTCAATACCATGAATTTCATATAATGAAGTATAATTTCCGCAGAAATGTTACATTCTTACTTAAGAACTTGCCTACATCCATTTTCATTTTCATGAATATTTAAAACCATATATTATTTATAAGTAAACTATCTATATGCTTCTCTTATTTAAAATTAAAATTAAATTAGCTTCACGCTATATCCCGCACACAGCAGGGTAGGCAGAGGGAACCTAATGCAAGACATTCCGTTCCCCACTTTCTGCCGAATTTTGGAGGCATTGCGTGTTGAGTGGCAGAACTCTACGCCGCGCTTTGCCTCGATACCAGAGCGAAGAAATGAAAATATAAATTTCAGTAAATATTTCATCTCCTCGAGTGGGGATCCAACCCACAACCAGTCGGTTTTACAGTCACACTTTGTGCCACTGCGCCACGACTGGCTTCTCTTATTTTATTTTATAAATTTTAGTTCCTTCAAGGAAATTCAATATTAGGTAGTCCAACGTCGTAGAAACGCAAAGTAAGTTGCACCTCTCACCGAAATGCAATAAACAGTTGTACAAATGTGAAAACCTAATAATGTTATAGAATATTATATTGAAACAACATTTGTAGTCAGACGTGGCGCAGTGGCAGAACACGACTGTTTGTGGGTTCGATTTCCACTCAAGGCAATTAATTATTTAATATTTTCATTTATACGCTCTGGTGTCAACAGGCATCGTAATGCCTCCAAAAAGTGGGGAGCAGAGTATCTTAGTACTGGTCTCCCACTGTCAACCCTGCTACAAGCTGGGTACAGCAAATTAAAAAAAACTGAAAATTAACACGACACGACGTGTTTCCCACAAAGCTATGTTCCTCTGGTGCATGTTCATAAGCAGAGGTAATCACTTAGCATCAGACTGATCGATCGATATGATGCCTCGCTAGCTCGTATACCATATTTTGTCATCCGAGCGGACGGCACACCTAACTTTGTTTACCTATACTAGGTAACGCCCTTATTGTACAAATAATCCCTAAGTTGAATTCGATCCTGTCTCATAATATTCTTTTAGAAGCGTACCAATAGCTCAACGTTATAGCTGTAAATTTTATTTAAAAATTTACTTCAAAGTGTGTATCACAAGGTCATATATTCTATATAAATTATAATCCTGGATATTGATCTTGAACTTCAGCAAACCTTGGTAATAACCTTGAGCTGACCCCGGCTCTGGATATGCTTCGCTATAAATTGAATGCACAAAAACAATACAAAACGACGTTATTGAAATGGCAACTTCATATTAAAAAGAATGAACTGAATAATATTTCATAAAATATATTACATTTAATTTCACGTAAAATTGAAAATTCATTGTGAGTTTTCTCGGAATTAACAGGAGTATGAATTTAAAAATTGCTTATATAATTTTGTAGAGCAAAAATAAATATTGCAGTGAATATTTTTCATTTCATTTTGTCAAGATATATATATATATATATATATATATATATATATATATATTTTCAACGCCACGCTTTGCCCGCATAGCAGGTTTCGCAAAGAGAATTTAGTGACTTTTCACTCAATTATCGAGGTGATACAACAAAAGCGATAAACCGTGGTATAGAGTGCAAAAGGGAGAGTCGTCGCACAATAGTGGTGGGTAAAACTAGAATTGGTTTACCCTGATAACGCTTTGAAATAAGTAAAAAAGTATAATATACATATGTAACAGTAACTTAAAGAAGAACTTTAGCTTTTGCATGCGAAGCAGGACTGGCAAACTGCGGATGTTTGATTGTATTTGCTTCGCTGTTGTACGCAGTTGTAAATAGTTCTATAATAAATATTCTTTATGAAAAAAAAAATACATTTATTTATTTTTTCAACTTCATGCTTTATCTTATAAAACTGTGTACGCGGAGGAAACCTATTGTCAATTCAAGTATTGCGTGTCAAGTAGGACCTCAACATCATAGTTTAACTAAGTAAATCAGCATCACGCTGGATCCCGAACACACACGGTAGGCAGAGCCTAGTGTTAATACTTTCCGTCGAAGTCTAGAGGCACTGCGTGTTGAGTGACGGAACTCAACGCCGCGCTTTCCTTCGACAACAGGATGATGAAATGAAAAAATATAAATTGAAATAAATATTTCATTTCGTTTAAGTGTGGATTCGAAACCGTAACCAGACGAACTCGCAGACACATTTTGTGCCTCTGCGCCACGACTGTTCGTTTGCAAATAAAATTTGAGGAGAAAGAATTATTAGAATAGCCATCAAGAAATTATTATAAAGCGTAGCCAAAAAGAAAAAGAAGTTTGCAAATTGTATAGACAATACAATTGTTGTACAGGGATAATGAAATAGATTTTAGAATTTAAAATATTGATATAATATAAATTAATATATTTATAGATAACTAGATTTTTCATGAAAAAACAATTATAGAATAAAAAAACAATAGTAATTTGAATTCTGTGTATTGAATTTAAACGATTCATCTCATCGATGAAATTCTTGTAATTTTATTTCTAACTAGACTCAGCAATCTTTCTAGATATTGGCTTTCTGATTCAATATTTCAACGCGTAACCAATGTTTTTCTGATAACTTTTCTATCATATTTTTGTTTGACAGTTTTAAATTATTTAAAAAAATATACAAGTCTTCTTTATGGTATAAATTGAAGTCAGAAAATGTTGTCAAAAATATGACGTTGAACATCATCTTTGGACTAAAGTACCAAAAAAACATTTCAAAAGCAAACTATGAAAAATGTAACAATAAGCGAATTATAGCTATTGTCATAAAAATTGACTTCATATAAATTTATTCGAATAACTTCGTTTTCATTTAAAATTGATAATAAATTGTTTTTGGAACCGTTTATTTAATCCCAACAAAGTCTTTTGTGGAAAATATATTGTATTGTAAATGCATCAATAAAATTTTTGTATTGGAAGGAATTATTGGTGAGGCAAATTACCTTTTAAGTAATTAATTAAGTGGTTTTTTATTCACGTTATATTGTATGCAAATTAATATGTACATATTTCGTGCATTTTTTACGTGTACTGATGACAAATCAATCATTTTTTTTATATAAAAGTCGTCGTTGCGCTGAAGTATAGCGCCTGACTGTAAACGTGACGAATGTGGGTTCGATTCTCTATCGAGTGAGTTATTTCCACTCTCAACTAACAAGACAAAGTGCGGGTTTGAGATTCGTCACTCAACACCCAATGTCTCTAAAATTTGGCGAAAAGCGGGGATCGGAGTGTCTTAATATTAAATTCCCTCTTCTTATCCTGTGATATGCAGGGTGCGATATGTGATATAATATGATAACTAGTGCCACTATTACTCTCTAAACAAGTATCTATTTAAAAATAACATATTGCATTGCTTTTTTCACAGAGGGCACCTGAAAGTCTAGTGTTAAGACACTCCGTTTTAATTAAACACTTTCCGCTCCGTCAAATTCTGTAGGTATTGCTTTTTGAATGGGGGAACTCTACGCCGCATTTTGCCTCGTTATTAGAGCAATTTTTACCTGTTTTTTTTTTCTCTGTCTCGCATCTACCGCATTAGAAATCAGCGTGAACCCTCTTCTTTGTTTCAATTTAGACATTGCACATTAAAAGTCAATATGAAAGAAATAAATATATTTACAAATAATAACATTTCCATCGAGATACTACTCATAATTCAGTAGTCAGATTTTTTCATACTGGCCATGACTTTGTTACAATGTTATTTAAATATTTTTTTAGAAGAAAACATATAATTATATTTGTTTAATTCCAGAACAACCACTTTAAGCGTATAATAGTAAAAACTACGAGCATATAAAAATAAACAGTCTTGAAAGTCGGCATATTGAAGTATTCCAAGCCTTTTTATGAATGATCTTAAGTGCATTTTTAATTAGAGCTGAATTTCAATAGCGTTTGTATGTACTAAAGTTTAATATTGTTTTGAATCTATTTTTTGCTTGTTTGTAATTATTTTGTTATAAAAAATTGGCTTTTAAACAAGACGATTTACTTTTTTTTTTATTTTTTATATTTAACAGTTGAGCTGTTTGAAATTTCTATTATAATTTATAAATGTTAACTCAAGTAACAATCCTTAATAACAGGCAAAAAAAAAGATTAAATTATATTTTTAGTAGACGAAGATAATTAATATATGTATATATATTTTATATTTTATAAGAATTACAAAATAATATTTCTTCGTAGGCAACTGGTGTAAAAAATGCATAACCGATTTATAGACCTGACGCTAAGTATGTCATCATCTTCGTGTGATAAAAATGTGAGTTATTTGGAAAGAAATATTTTTTACCTTTGTATCTATTTTCCCTCCGGAGACATGATCCGGTTGAAAAAAAATTATTAAGGCACTGTGTTTATATAAATCAGATAAAAAGAATATCTTTTTATTTAATGGATTATACGTCATCCCTTCTCCGTTTTAAATCTGCCTACAAAGGACAAAAACAAATATTTAAAAATATTTATATTTAAAATGGAGTTTTCGGATTGGACTTTTCATATGTACATTTATAAAAAATATATCTTACATATATTCTATTTCCTAACTATATACGACGTTCTACGATATCTCCTTATATTTTAATATCAATTATATAATAACACGAGATTTTAATAAAAAACAATCAACTTATTTCTGGATATTATAACACTTTCATGAAAAACCATATATCTAACTGTAATGGAATAGACCTCACAGAAAACATTTTATCTAATAGATAGACGAGACGTGTCTCTTTGTATATAATTAGTTTCAAGTTGAATCTCACATGTAGCAGTGTGGGGATAGAGAGAGCCTAGAATTAAGACACTTCGCTAATTTCTAGAGTGAGTGGAACTCCGTGCTCTTGACCTGACACCAATGCCAAGAAATTAAAATATTAAATATTTCATTTCCCCTAGTGGAAATCGAACCCACAAAGTCGCGTTTATAGTCATACGCTTGTGCCCCTGTGCTACGATTGAGTTTTTGTATATGCTTCTCAAATATTTTTTTATTAAAAAATCTATCTTATGTTATTTATTTTCAGGAAATAATAGGAGGGCACTTTAGATGGGACAGCATAAAGAAATTTGTATACGTTGCTTACGCATTTTCATCGACCAGCACAAGTTTTGACATCTTTTCAAAAGTTTTAGTAGTTCATGGTATACATATACCACATATCTTTTCTTTCTATTGTGTAAAAAATATGGTACGACGTAGTGGGTGACTTTTTTGAAATGTACGATCCAACGTCGCTCAGCTCATCCAATCTGACGACTCGATCTGTAGGTATTTATCTCAGAACCATCACGTCATCAGGCATTATTTTTTCTAGTTAGTCACAACATTTTGTTTTAATTTATTAATACTGTTTCATTCTGAAACAAATAAAGAACTAAAAATTTAAAAATAAGTTTACTTTACACTTTAATAAATATTCACGTTTTTATCACATTACATTAACTGACGTAAGAACGGTTCGACTTGTTCACCTCAGCTAATTCCATAGTATGTCTTATGGAATTTTACTTTGGGGTAATGCCGGTATTCAACCGATATTGGCCATAAAGACTCCTTAAGGCAAACGTTTAAATTAATATATTGACAGTTGCATCTCAATATATTTTTGAAAATGTTATATATTTAAAAAAACATGAATGATTTTACCGGAATTGGTGGTTCGTACTATTACTACTAGGAATAGGCTTAATGTTAGTGCGCCTGTAACTCGGCTGCATCGAATCCGCAATTCTTTTATGGGACAATGTGTACGCTTTTACAATATGATCCCAGAAAACGTCAGAGTAATTTCTATATCACGATTTAAAAAAAAGTGTAAAAAACATTGAGTGAGAGTGAGTTAAAGGTTATTACCAAATTATTGATTTAAAATCAGCTTCACGCTGTATCCCGCACACAGCAGGATAGGCAGAGGGAACCTTGTGTCAAGACACTCCGTTCCCCACTTTCTGCCGAATTCTGGAGGCATTGCGTGTTAAGTGGCAGAACTCAACGCCGCACTTAGCCTCGACACCAGAGCGAAGAAATGGAAATATAAATTTAAGTAAATATTTCATCTCCTCGAGTGGGGATCAAACCCACAACCAGTCAGTTTTGCAGTCACTCTTCGTGCCGCTGCGCCACGACTGGAGTTATTAACTAAATTAGTAATTATTGATTTTAAAAATGATAACACGCCTTGGGAACAAAATGCTCACTCCAGTCTGTGTCTGTTCCAGAATCATTGCCAATAAATAATTGAATATGAATATGTATAAAATTTATTTAAAAAAAATCCCGCTTAGTTTCTTGCGCCAGTTCTTTCTTCTTCTTTCACTTCATGAAACTTCTTATTTTGAATTAAATTATTTGAATTTGAATTTTTACGAATTTCGTAAATAATAAAAGCGTGTTATATTTTGATAGTATAATTGGTAGAACATTAATCACCTTTTCCTCTCGCTATCAAAATGTAACACGCTTTTAAAAATAAAAAATAAAAAAATTGCTTGACGCTGTATCCCGCACACAGCAGGGTAGGTAAAGGGAACCTAGTGTTAAGACACTCCGTTCCCCACTTGAGGCCAGTAGTGGCTCAGTGGAACGAAGTGTTACTGTAAAACCGATTGGTTGTGGGTGCGATCCCCACTCGAGAATATTTACTTAAATTTTAAGTTAATTTATTTTTGACTGATTAGTTAATTTTATTAACAAATAAAAAAGCTTGTTTATTTCTTTAATTTTATTTTTAACTTTCTAGTATTTTTAGTTCGAGATTTTCACTAGTTATATTCACTAGTTAGTTGTCTAATGACGTAGTTTCTATGGCCACCTTCCAGCATCAGATTACCATCTAGTTTCAAAGTACTCGTCAAGACGAATTAAACGAGCTCAAATTCGATGGTGTTGTGTCTTTTAAGTACGGAGTTCCTCTAGCCACCTTCCAGCGCCATCATCAGGTCCTGGTTACCATATGGTGTCAAAGTACTCGTCAAGACGAATCAAATGATCTCTAACTCGATGGGGCTGCGTGGTGTAATTATGTAGTTTCTGTAGCCACCTTCCAGCTGCATCATCAAACCCTATAGTATCAAAGTACTCGTCAAGACAAATTAAACGAGCTCAAACTTGATGGGGTTACGTCTTTTAACTACAGAGTTCCATTAGCCACTTTCGAGCTCCATCATCAGGTCCTAGTCACCATTTAATATCAAAGTACTTGTCAAGATGAATAAAACGAGCTCAAACTCGATGGGGTTGCATCGTTTAATTATAGGAGTTCCTATAGCCAAAATCCAGCTAAATCATCAGATTAGCTCTATGTCATATTAATATCGCATTGTCAACCGATTTATACATAAATAAAAAAAAATAAAAAAAAAATAAGGAAGAGAACGAGACAGGTGAAAGTAAATAAAACCCTGTAAAAAAACAAGAAAGTGAAAATAAAAGTGTAGTAAACTAAAATCCGACTATGTTGTTGAAGTACACTGCAGGCATTATTTGTACTGTATCGAATGTGTTTACTCTATACATAAAAGTATACAGAAAAATATGAGCTAGGGTCGTGATGTTTACATGGGCGTATCTGTTTTATTTGAGGTTTCCTGGGCTTTGAACAGATATACCTACCCTATTCTATTTTTATATTTTTCAGGGTTATTTTTTTGTTTGTAAAATTTCTAGGACAGACAAGACCTACCAGCACGCCTATTCCTACGGCCTTGGATGTACATATATGAATGCCTATAAGTATGTAGATCATGGTGGAACGGCGTTTCATTGTAAATGTAATGGTTGTGGGTTCGATTCTCACATAAGGGGCAATTATTTTCTCTGAAAAAGGGAAGCGCTACGTTGAGTTTTGCCTCTCGAATTAAGACGAAAAGTGGAGAACGAATTGTTTTTACAGTTTCTCGCTAATGGCAAAAAAACGTGAATTTTCTTTAAAAAAAATGTATAGAAATATGTATATTATATATACATTTAAATAATTCAATGTGATAATTTAAAAAATATTTCTTACCTACTGATACTTATTCTCTTCCAGCTCACCTATTCGAATACATATTTTACGCAATTTTTATCGGTGTAAGTTACATGTTCATGGATTTTTTTATTAAGCAATATATTAGGAAGCTGGACACAAATGAAACACTGAATCCCCTGATGCGAGGCGTTTCGTTCGCGATTCTCCTACAAACCGCGCTTTGGTCGATATTGGTACGTAAAATGTATTAAATGGTTAAATATTTTTTCCTGTTTAGTCACATAGCGCCAATGTAGAAAGTAACTTACCATTTATGCTAAGTAAATAAGGAGGGGGGGATAGATGTCTGATTGTAAAACGATAGTTGTGGGTTTAGTGTTACATTTATATATTTTGCTATGCTGTTTTTTCTGTTTTCATTTCATGTTTGTGCAATGTTTGTTTACTCTAATAATCAAAGAAAAATATAGTAACTATATGAAAATAAAAAAAATAAATCAGCTTCACGTTGTATCCCGCACACAGCAGAGTAGGCAGAGGGAATCTAGTGTTAAGACACTCCGTTCCCCACTTTCTGCCGAATTCTGGAGGCATTGCGTGTTAAGTGGCAGAACTCAACGCCGCGCTTAGCCTCGACACCAGAGCGACGAAATGGAAACATAAATTTATGTAAGTATTTCATCTCCTATAGTGGGGATCGAATCCACAACCAGTCGATTTTACAGTCACACTTCGTGCCGCTGCGCCACGACCGGCCTCTGTGAAAATAATCATTGCGAATAAATTGTAGAGATACTTTAAGTATTATAAAATAGCAACATAATATAATAATCTTAATCTGCGGCGTTGAGTTCTGCCACTCAACACGCAATGCCTCCAGAATTCGGCAGAAAATGGGGAACGGAGTGTCTTAACACTAGTTCCCCTTGCCTAACCTGCTGTGTGCGGGTTACAGCGTGAAGCTGATTTAATTGTTTTTTATTTTACACAATAATCTCGTAATTTAATTATTTGTATTTGAAAAAGTGAAAATAAAATGAGACAAACATTTTGGCATAAAAAAGAGAAGTAGAAACGTACATCATGTTACAAAAACATTTTTCAAAGTACATTTCACAATACAAGTGCATATTTCGAATTGAAGCCTTCAACATTGTAAAAGCTAACCGGTGGTGAATTCACGGTCATGTTTGTTTGACATCGGAGAGTAATTGATAGTAGCAATTTACGTTATTGAACAATACAATATTGAATATTTATATTTATATCAAGGCCAGTCGTGGTGCAGGGCCACAAATTATGATAGTAGACGCGATTGGTTGTGGGTTCGACCCCCCTTGAGGAAATGACATATTTATTTTAATTTATATTTTCATTTCTTCGCTTTGCTATTGAAGCAAAGCGCAGCGTTGAGCTACGCCACTCGGCACGCAATGCCACCAGAAATCGATGGAAAGTGGGGAACGGAGTGTCTTAACTCTCTGCCTATCCTACTTTGTACAGTATATAGTGTGAAGCTAATATAATTTAATTTATATTCATAGATTTTGAACCTGCAACATTTTTACAATGTTATTTTGTTTTAGCATGCCAGTGACCTGGCGGATTCAATACGATTTTTCATTGCCAGTATAGGCAAAACGCCTTCTTGGTCAAAATGTCAGAAGGTCGACAAAAACGTAACGTGTACAAACCCTCAGGACATATATTTGCACTGTCGTAAGAATATAATACTGGATCTACACAGTACTTCGGCCCATTTGAATTATTTGTAAGTTTTCTTTTGTTAATTAGCAAATAAGTCGGTTTAACTTTGAAACATTTAAATTGGCGTTTGGTATGGGAGGAACAAAAAGGTGAATATTTTTTAATATTATATATTTATTTAATCCAAGTATGAACTATTGTTATCTATGATCTTTTGCTATCTCATATATATTTAATTGATCCCTGTACTAAAAAAATATAATGATTTCGACACTAAAATTAAAAAAAAAAATAGTAAAAATTGAAAGAATGTCTTTCTCGATTATTGGTATTGTAGAGCCGGAGATCCACCGAAATTCCTAAAATTTAGAAAATTGTAAAACTTATCAAGTCATATGAGTAACGATGAAATAACCAACTCTTTACTAAAACATTATCCGACAAAAGCAATTGTTTTTCTTTCGTTAATTTTTAACCGCTGCTTAAGTCTTGGCTACTTTCCAGATATATGAAAAATGTTAAAATTACTGCTCTTAAGAAAAACGATAAGAATGTTTTCCTTACAAACTACCGTTCAATAAGTCTATTATCTTCGCCTGGTAAATAAGAAGAGACTAGACTCCATGTTGTTTCTAAACGTCGTATTATGAATGAACAGTTTGGTTTTCGTTCTAAGCACTCATGCGTCCAGCAGTTCGCACGAGTGTCAGAACATATTGCACATAGCCTTAACCTCGGGCAGTCTACTGGAATGTTTTTATTAGACATTCAGAAAGCTTTCGATACTGTCTGGCACTATGGGCTTCTGCATAAATTATTCAACCATTACATTTATTTAGATTTAGTAAAGCTGATCAAGTCTTACCTTACAAATATTACTTTTTCAGTGTCCATAGGAAATATTCAGTCATTGAATATATTAGTAGCTGCTGGCGTACCACAGGGTTTAATCTTGGGTCCCTACTTGTTCATTTTTTATTTGCAGACGATACTGCATCTTAGACATCTTCTAATGATGTTGATATCCTAATATCCCTATCCCTATCGACTCCAACCGTAACTGGGCAAAATATGTTATGAATTTACGCACTTAAGTCCGATCATGAACCGTAATAGTAAACTCAGTTACAAAACTAAGATGAGGGTATATAGCACCCTTGTTAGACCGTGTATTACCTATGCGTGTATTATAACTTTCTGTTAAACCACGTTGTACAAAATAATATTAAATTGTATTGATATTGAATTGAATTGATATAAATTATTTTATTGTATATATATATCTTATAAGCTTACTTACAAATGCGAAAATAGCCTCATTAAGTAGTTTTTATTATACGAGTATTATATCGTATAATAAAAATTAATTGTGTTAACATTTGTATTGTAATTTATATTTGTCATTAAGGATTTTGAAAACAAATGACTTCTAGATTTGGCGGAAAATGTGGAGATCTTAACATTAGATTGTCAGCTTGAAAATAAAAAAAATATTATTCAATTATATAATAAATAAATGATGCGATTTCTTGTTATATTAAAGTGCTTAGATATTTTTTGTCCTTTTTAGGAAAATGTTTTCCAACTACGACAGAAATAGCATGTCTATAAGGCTTTTTGTAATTGGCACGGTTTGGATTTGTAATTTCTTTATAGCAACTATGACGGATAAGGGACTTTTGAAGGTAAGAAAAATAATATGACGGTTTTTAGAGTCACCACCATTTTTTATGTTGCTAGGTGTTTTTTGTGATCATCCCGCATGCCCTACTTTTTTATACGATCGGCTGGCAATAATAAAAATAGAAAGAGAACCGAACTTCATAACAGTAGTTTGTTTTCGTTGTATACGCGAGAGATTTTATTTCTCAGCTTCAAGTTTAATACCTCATTTAGCAGAGTAAGCTATCCATGACAAAGCACCTTGGACCCTTATTTAAAGATGCTTCATTCTGATTAAGACGATTTTCCGCCGAAATCTGAAGACATTTTGTGTTGAGTTGTGGAAATGAAAATATTAAATATTTCATTTCTCCGACTAGGAATCGAACCCACAACCAGACCTTAGTGACTTTACGTCACGACCGGTTCAGCTTTATATAATAATTTTTTTCCATAAGTATATATGTAGATACTACTACGATAAAGATAAATCGTCTATTAATAATTAAGTTTCATAGGGTCAAATATTAATAATATTTATTTAGAATTGTGAATATAAAAATATTATTTATAAAAAAAAAAAAAATTAAATTAGCTTCACGCTATATCCCGCACACAGCAGGGTAGGCAGAGGGAACCTAGTGTTAAGACACTCCGTTCCCCACTTTCTGCCGAATTTTGGAGGCATTGCGTATTGAGTGGCAGAACTCAACGCCGCGCTTAGCCTCGACACCAGAGCGAAGAAATGAAAATATAAATTTAAGTAAATATTACATCTCCTCGAGTGGGGATCGAACCCACAACCAGTCGGTTTTACAGTCACACTTTGTACCACTGCGCCACGACTGGCCTCTAAATATTATTTATATTTTCATAATATCTACTTATTTATTTAATTATTATTCCAGTTATTCAAATTCTCGTTTCTATGGGGAGTATTTTCAACAGCTTTCATTTTAATCTTCTTATTATTATCTACGGAACGTACAATCGAAGCGTTTTATAATTTAATGAATATTAAAGATTTTTTTCACGTAAGTTTCATATTTTTGTGTTTTTGTACTTTTGAACTTGACCGCTTATTTATTGTATTACTTTAAGGTTACGTGTGTATATTATGTAATACATTTATTTTTTCAGCTTTACGCTGAATCCCGCATATAGGAGGGTATGCAGAGAGAACGTAGTGTTAAGACACTCCGTCCTTCAGTTTGCCTCGAATTTTCGAGTTGAGATCCGAACTCAACGCCACAAATATAATTAAAATCAGCTTCACACTGTATTCCGCACACAGCAGGGTAGGCAGAGGAAACTTAGTGTTAACACTCTCCGTTCTCCACTTTCTGCTGAATTCTGGAGGCACTGCGTGTTAAGTGGCAGAACTAAGCGCCGCGCTTTATTTGTAAATATAAACTTAAGTAATTATTCTCTCCTCGAGTGAGGATCGAATCCACAACCAGTCGGGTTAAACACTTTGTGCCCCTGCGCCTCGACTGGCCTTATGAATATTAAATATTTCATAATATTACATATTTTATTTCCTCTAATGAGAATCGCTTGTGTCTCTGCACCACGACGGCAGATACACCGATATTTTTTTTAATGTACGATATAGTTAAGTTGTTATATTAGATACATCTTAAATCATTTCTCTTGCCACCTGATGAGGAATGAGTTTGAATTTAATTTTTCTATAATAAATAATTCGGCGTTATATTAAAATATAATACAGGAATCAAGATTAGAATTTCAATGTTTATTTAAATATTTTCAGAGGCCAGTCGTGGCGCAGCGGCACAAAGTGTGACTGTAAACCGACTGGTTGTGGGTTCGATCCCCACTCGAGGATATGAAATATTTACTTAAATTTATATTTCCATTTTCTTCGCTCTGGTGTCGAGGCTAAGCGCGGCGTTGAGTTCTACCACTCAATATGCAATGCTTCCAGAATTCGACAGAAAGTGGGGAACGGAGTGTCTAAAAACACTAGGTTCCCTCTGCCTACCCTGCTGAGTGCGGGATACAGCGTGAAGCTGATTTTAAATATTTTTGGTTATTTCAATCGTGTTTTAGTTTTATAGTTTTTTTTCTTAATTATCTCCCTTGTAAATCGAGTGCTATTAATAGTGACTATCCCAACATCTCGCTTTACGCAGTTTCGTCGCTTCTATTCTAAAATACCAGATTATCTTTTATTTATTACAATTTGAATATTATTTCTGACTATACATATTCAAGGGAATCTCGATAAATAAACGAGTGAACCTGAGCGTGGCTCTCTAAAATATCAAACTTTACACTGACGCCCCATCACATTATAGTAATGTAGCTGAAACAAGATACGGAAAATTCTTGTTGCCCAGTCTTTGTATCAAATACACAGTGGCCTTTGTGAGAAATCTGTGTGGAGTGCATTGGATATACATCTTTACATTACGAATACTAGCGGCAGATTCACGGCTTCGCCCGCTTATTGTTATAGTATAATCGAATCATGTAAAATCTTTACATAACTTTTAGTTAATACGTTTTAAGGTTATAGCGATATTAGGTAGAAGGGATTTTGAAAAATAGGGGTTGAAAGTTAGTATGATTTTTTTTTAAATCGGCGGCGATTTTTATAAAATTTGAAACTTAAACATATTTCATTGAACACGTGTTTCAGGTTTTTTTTTAGAATTCACCCGTCAGGTTGCAAATAAGCGGGCGAACCGGCGCGCGCCCATTTGTAATATATATAACGGAGACTTTAACGTTAGGTTAGGGAAATGTTGCGGCAATGAATTGAGAGTGGGGCAAATGGTCGGATAAAATGTGTAAAAAGAACTCCACTTTTTGAAAATTACAATAAGGAAGTATGTTATTACGAGACATTATCACGTCCAAAAAACTACCTCAGTGTGTTACGATGAAACCTCTTTCACCACGTGTTTTGTCACCATATGGGTGACTGTGTGTGTTACGGTCACATACGCGGCATCGGTTCATATTTTCCGTCACCGTTATAGAACCGGAAATGAAAACATCCGTTGGGAAACAAGTGTATCCGACGTTGTAGACGTGTGATGTGCCAATGCGCGAGACACATTACGAAAAGAACCGATGGCCGTTGAGGTCTTGTGTTGCTATCGCGAACAGGACGACGACGCGCGTTGAACTAGTCCGCTATCGGGTGGAACAACGTTGCAGGGAGCATTAATTGATTTCTCTAATTTAAAGATAGCCCGCGTTAATCTCTGATTATAAAGTTTAATTTATCAATTACAAAAAAACAGAATGTTTCTAATCATGTGGAAAATAAAGAAAAATATACTTTTTTAGAAAACGTATACAACTTTTAGGGAAGTGGGGTTTTGAACTAGCATCTCTTGGAAAACATCACTATGCCATACGTTCATTTTATTATGATAAAGAACATTTTCCTTTCTTAAGTATGGAATGACACTTTAAAAATATCAGATGAAAAATAGGGTTTGAAATCACATTATAAACCTTCACGCATATATCGTTAGGAAGCGATTTCATTTTTTACTTTGTAAAAATAGGAACTTCCGTAGACAACAATTTCGTTTATAAAAATATACACAAATAATTAAAAGAAATTTTCACAATCATAAAATAAATATGAGACCAGTCGTGGCGCAGCGGCACGAAGTGTGATTGTAAAACCGACTGGTTGTGAGTTCGATCCCCACTCAAGGAAATGAAATATTTACTTAAATTTATATTTCTATTTCTTCGATCTGGTGTCGAGGCTAAGCGCGGCGTTGAGTTCTGACATCATTTAATGGTCAAACATATTATGTAAAGAAAATACTCTATGTGGATTTACTTCTTTATCCATATCTCATCTCAATAGTTGAAATAGTTACATAAACTAGACACACTATCAACACCATTTAAATAAATTTTCTAAATCTTTTCCATCACAATTTCTTTTTTTTTACAATATGATTCCCTTATGAAAAATATATACTACAAAAAAATAATATATTACTTTCGACAATGAAACATTGTTGAATTCAGTATTTTAAAGTTACACGAGCTTAAAAATCTACAAAGTACATATAAAGACACTGTCAAAATTGTTTTGTTTATGCAATTTTATTATTCATGAGTTTATTTTCAATGAAGTCTTTGCATATATTTATAAGAACGTACAGAGTATATCGCAATAGCTCGTGTACTGGAAAGTACTATTAGTACGTATCATACAACAATGCATACGACTTTTAACAAAATGGAATCAAAGAGAACAGACAGAACATTAACATAATATGTATTATAATGCAAATGAAAAACTTTGCACGCTCCAGCGCTTACATGAGAACAAGGTTATTTCATAGTAGCAACCCGCTCGCGGCTTTGCCCGCTTTAACCGCGTAAATTCACGGTTAGTAACGGTAATACGGAAAATATGTTGATATAAATAATAGAAATACAAAACGCTGTAAATAAAAAGTTTTTTCATAGTTAAAACGCAAAACAATAAATAAATATAAAATTGTATAAAAATATGATATTAAGTTATTTTTTAAATATATTTTACTACCTTAACATGATTATACTAAATCTAAACACAATATCAACTTCTATCAACTATTAACTCACAATCATAATTTTCTTTTTAATGACATCTACTTTTTATTACTTATGTATATCACCATTTTAGTCAATCCCGTCAAATAAAATAACCTTTTTTTACGTCACTAATGTTCAAAAAATTGTAATTTGAATTGCGATAGATCCAATCCGACTAAATTAATAATTTTAATGAATATTATATTATTTAGCTTCACTTGCGAGAAATCGACACCAAAATGAAGAAATAATAATATAAATTGCAATTAATATTTCATTTCCTGGAGGGGGGATCGAACAACCAGTCGCATTTAGTCACAAACTTGACCCCTACGCCAAGACTGGCCCAATATCACTTAATTAAAATCTTAACTATATTGTATTGATTTCCGATTTGTTATTTAAATAATTCTATAATATACGAATTAACTTATAAGAAATGCTGTATAATGAAATATAATATTAATAGCGGCGTTGAGTTCTGCCACTCAACACGCAATGCCTCCAAAAATTCGGCAGAAAGTGGGGAACGGAGTGTCTTAACACTAGATGTTGTGTGCGGGATATAGCGTGAAGCTAATTTAATTTTATTTTTTAATATAATATTCATTTTTTAAACAGAAATCTACATATTATGTAGTTATAGAAGTTGTATCCTGAAAAAGTTCCTTAATTGCATATTTTAATAATTAAAAAGCATTTTCAGCGAAAGCGAAAGAATATGGAGCTTTTATTTAACCTTCCATAATATATTTGCAATAAACCACGTTTTAAAACTTAAAGACTTAATTACTGGAAAACGCTGTTACCAGTAAAAAAAGATTTGCCGTTGTTGTTCCTTTTTACGTTGCGCTGGTTAATTAGGACTGCTTAGTTATTTATTTATTTTGCCACTACTTACATTAAAGTACTATGAAATATTTATTGTTTATTAGATTTCAAATAAATAATAATAATATTATTATATTATTATTATTTATTTAAAATATATTATTATGTATTATTATTATACCTTATATTTTACGGAGAGCCATCTCTCTGTTCACCGTTGTTATTGTAATAAAATTTGGATCTTTTTAGATTTACACTGTATCCTGCATGTAGACAGAGGGAGCCTAGTGTTAAGACACTTCGCTCCCAACTCTCCGTCAACTTCAATGGAGACATTGCGTGGTGAAAATCTCTCAAGCTTTCGCGTTTACAGTCACTCGCCTGTGCTCTCGTGTCATGACTGGTTTCAGATTAGGATGTTCATAGGTATTCGTTACTAGATAACTCTAAACCAGAGGAAATTCTAGCGTAAACTGATATAAAGGTAGTAGGTAAAGGATACTAGAGTGCCAAATTGGAAGACAATTAGACAAGCGAAAGTAAGCATAATTCTACTGCACGCGAACGGAGTCTTAGACGCGGTTACTGCTAATAAGAGGAGACAACAGAGGATGCAGCCAAAGTAGGCTAAAATTGTGTGATATTCCCTTGTATTTTACCCTTTAGTATGTTGTTTATATTGAAACACTATTTCTGAGAAATTTGTGCTTCCGTCCTTTTTGAATATTTTAGTCGATGTTTGACAAAACTAGCCATTGTCAAGTTCACTCTATTCCCTTGGTTCCAGCTGTATTTTAAAATGTCTTTCATTTTTAAGTTACACTTTTCTAGCACCAAGTCGACAAAAGCACAGTAACTTATGAAAGTTGAGAAGTTGTTATTGTACATGAAACTGAATTTCTATTTATTTTATTGTTATCGCAGTTCATTTTAATACTCTTTAAATTGTCATTTGCAAGAAATAAAATTTGCAGCTCATTGAACATTTTTTTGTTTTATTAGAAAGATGAGAAATCAATCTATATTTTGAATAAACAGTTAATTTTATAAAATTATACGAAAGTATACTTAATATTACATAGTTTAGTATTTAAGGTAAAAGGGTTTATCTAAACCCTATACTGAGCGGTATATTACCCATTACGTGACTGAAATTTTGGGAAAGCACATGCAGGATTTTGATTTTCATTCAGTACACGCGTGAATGATAAATTGTCAAGTATCAAAGTTGAATATCGCTTTAGCAAAATCACTTTTCCATCACAACTAGTCGGTTACGAATAGTAAGTTGGTTTTAATGACTGACCGGTGATCTATCCGGTGTGTTTTAGATGTATTTTAAGTAAAAAGTAAAAAAATCGTCAGAGTCAAAATATAGTGTGTTCTCTGCGTTAGCGACGTGTACATTTTCTTAACAATTTTGTATTAAAATCACAAAATAAAAACTATTCTAGTAATAATATTTCATTCTATTACAGGTTAACAACTTCAATTTAATCACAGACCCGTTCGGCGTTGGGCTCATCGGTGTTTACGATTTCGGAACTATGAGTCCATTGACAATGGTGGATAACGCAATTCTCATATTTACTATTATATTTATATGCACAGCTTTCATACGTTCTTTAATAGTTCAAGTTTTGTATCTCACTATAAAGCATTGCGTTGATGTCAATACAGTGGACACACCTCACTATTTATTGTTTGCCATTTTGCCACTAAGTACTGAATTCATGGAAGCCCATAAGATTTTTGTTCTCTACATTTATTCATATCTCTCTGCAGCGTTGGTAGCTTGCTTGGTAAGTACTTTCTTGGTAAGTTAATTTCTGTTATTTCCCTTTGTCATATAGATTGATGTTTATAACTTTTTATTTCTATTTTATTCCAGTTCTGTTTGAATTTGGATTTTTGAATATGTTATAATATTTCACTTAGAATATTCCTCTAAAAAGTAATACAAAAATTTAAATCCATTTCACGCGTCAGTTTCATCCATTTCAGGATACATCCTGCACCCCCTGCACCAAGGTAGGCAGAGGGAACCTAGTGTTAAGATAGACAGTTCCCGACTGTCCACAATATTCTAGAAGCATTACGTGTTGAGTGGCGGATCTCAACGCTGCGCTTTTGCCTCGACACCGGAGCGAAGAATTGAAAATAAAAAATTAAATAAATATTTTATTTCCTTGAGTGGGGATCAAACCCACAACCAGTCGCGTTTACAGTCACACTTTGTGTCCCTGCGCCACGGCCGGCCTCGAGTTAAATATAGCTCTGCCTCTATTCAACTTGCACTGTAAACACTGTTTGATATTAATTACAATAACTTGGATACTTTATTGTTCTTGTACAACTAGTACGATACTAACAAAAAAAACTTAAAAGAATTTGCATGTAATTATAGATACTAGTGAGGCTGGGGCACAAGCCTAACCTAAATTGTAACCCCGACAGGTTGTGGCTTCGAGTCCCACTCGGAGAAATTAAATATTCAATATTTTTACTTTCTCGCTCTGGAAACGAAGCAAAGCGCGGCGTTAAGCCCCACCACGCTATACGTTCAGGATTCTGCTGAAAGTGGAGAACGGAAGTGTTTTAATGGAAACGTAGTATCTTAAGACTAGGAACTTAGGTACTCTCCACCTAAAAGAATAATTATAAAATTACAGGCTATGTTTACTGCAACTACATCCCAAATTCTTCATAGCCTATATCGTTCTTTGAAAAATATTTATATTGTTGGATTGCTATGTTTTTTGGGATTCATTTTATCAATGCCCCTTATCGCCGTGAGTATTTTTTTTGCTAATTATGTAAGTACTTTATTAATAATTATTAATCATATAAGTTACTAATTAAATAGTTTTTAAGTTATTCCTTTTTGTAGATCTGCTCCAGTCTACCGAATGTTTCATAGCTATATGAATCATATAACTAAATACATAATATGTGATCCATCTGTCTGCCGCACTTGACAGGGTAGGCAGAGGAAACCTGGAAACCTAATGTTAAGACACTCCGCCCCCGTTAAGTCAAAGTCAAGGCATTTTAATGATACTCAAGACAGCGCTTTGCCTTGTTACCTGAATGAGGAAAATTAAAATATAAATATTTCATTATCCTGAGCAGGACTTGAACCTATAACCACATTTATAGTCACACGCCATGATGGTCTCGAATTGCTCCACTTTTTAAAAATCATACTAACAATCATATAAAGTAAAAATTGGGAATACGTTTTTAAAATACATTCTTCATGCGCTTTCGTTTGAAACATAATCTGTTACGCAAGGCGATATTTTTTCGCTTTTATGAGCGAATATATTTGCGACGGACGCAAAAAATGCTTGAAAATTGTAAAAATATATACTAATTGATATAAGCAACATGACTTCCATTTTATTTTAATTGAAAATGATTATTTTTTTGTATTTATTATAAAAAAGGACCACCTTTCTGTAGCTAATCGTATAGTAGCCTCGAATTTTGAATGGTGAGACCTATATGTCCATTAAAAACTACCTGACCTTAGCCATTAATATGTTAATAAAAAGAAATAATAATTAAAGACGTCAATAGAAATAAAAATAATATAAAATTTCTAGCCATGTCATTTTTTTACAAAATACTGGACTGATTTTAATAAAACTTAGATTTTCAATCATGTTATTTATAAAAATCAAGTTCCGTTAATCAATAATCATTTAATTTAATTCAACATAACAACCATTATTAATGTCATTCTTTAGGTCATATTTAAGTATCTAATTTAAGGTGGATCAGGCCGAAAGAATCTAGTGTTAAGATACTTCCTTCACTCGTTTTGAATTGATGAACAAATAATGTCAACCACACCCTTCTTTAAAAGAAAACAAGAACTAGGTTATATCAGAAAAACAAAGACTAAAACCACAAACACAACTAAAGAGAAAATGACGATCACGCTAGTTGATTTATGTGATAGAAAAATTTAAGTAAACGAAGACCAAGCAATCAATAAAAAGACCATCTTACAAATATGTTCTCACTTAATTCTCAATTCCATTTTGTAACATGTAACAATTGAAAGTTAAAAAACAAGACAGAGACAAAATAGGTAATTTTAACAATTCGATCTACGTTCTACATTACTTTAATTTGGTAGAATTTTTCCTTCGCACAATAAAAAATGGGTTCGACGAAATGCTAAATTCTGCTAAATCTGTAATTGATAAGTCAAAAAAAAAAAAGATTAATTAATTCAACCTTAATTATTAAACTATCTAAATTCATAGAAATTAATCATATAAAAAAAAAACAGGAGGATTTTTCAAAAAGTGGGGCATCTATCCCCGACTTCACCCTACTTGTCAAACAAAGTTGCTGTTTAATATTCCGAATATTTCGTAATATTCGATCGATACCTGAATGTAAATTATAATTATTTGTTCTGTGCTTTGCACGATGTTTACTATTTACCGAAACATGGTGTACCAAGCAAACTAGTCCGCACTAAGCTTGGAATACGTAATGGCATATTACGGCTGTGTAATGCATATTGTACGTTAATGGCTGAATAGAAATCTGATTTGCTATTTTACTTAATAATTTAAGATATTGCTTATCTACGAAGTACTTTAATACGCACCCGTAGCATATGTTAGTATAGAGACCAGTAGCGTGTGACTGTAAACGCGATAGGTTGTGTGGGATTCTCACTCGAGGAAATGAAATATTTTTTTATATTCGTTTTTTTTGCTCTGGTATCGAGGCAAAGCGTGGCGTTCAGTTCCGTCACTTTACACGAAATTCCTCCAGAAATCGGCGAAAAGTGGGAGAGCGAAGTGTCTTAATACTAAACTCTCTCTGCTTATCTTGCTTTATGCAAGATACAGCGAGAAGTTGTTTGCATCATCACAGTATATACATTTAAAATTTGTATATAACAATAAAATTTCTCTTCTAATGACAGATAAAAAAAATTTGCTATAAAAAACCAATATTTTTTTTGATGACAAATTAAAAAAAATCCAATATTCAAAATAAAGTAGAAGCGTGTAGCTCTCAATTGAGATTAAAAACCATATTGATAAACTCCTCTCTTAATCCGTTTACGTGAACAAAACGCGATATTAGTTATTTTTAGTTCGCTTCGTTCTAGAAAATTATTGGAATATTCTATTAGTTTGTGATGTTTGTATATTGCGATTAATGGATGATATTAAATTATTCGTAGCCTAAATGATATTATATTTGGGAACGGAGTGTCTTAACAATAGTTTACTAGATTTTTATAACCTACCCAAAATAAAAACAAAATAAATGTTATTATAGTTTTCTAATAATTAATTAATTAAATTAAGTATTGAGCACTTTGAAAATATTTTTCAATGCAGTTAAAGGTTAAAAGGTAACGTTAGTTTGTACAATCAATTTTTAAATGTTTGTTTTCTCTTATAGTTATCTTCTGATTCAAAAATAGGATTACTTTACGGCTTGAACACATGTACTCTTTGCCTTGGGGCTTTGAAGGTGGCAATCGTAATGTGGATCTATGGAGTGAAAAAATTCTCTACGGACATCCACTTTTGGTTGGGTTTCAAGCCTACACAGTTTTGGAGGTACATTTGGGCGGCGCTACCCTTCTATATATTGGTGAGTGGCACTCAAACTTCACTCAATTCCCCTCACCGAGTGACATTAGCATTCATGATGACGCCAAAGGTTAGGTATTGTAGTATAATTGAATTGAATCAACAAATAATCAAATTTCATCATTACAAATACCTTTGTCACGAGAATGGGTATTACCTATTGTGACGAGTAGGTAAATTAGTAGGCGGGTATTATAATACTCTCGACGTTTAGCCTTTAGTATGAAAACAAAACTGATCTGAGTGCTGAGTTGAATGAATGGTACTTATCAGTAATGTTCAATAGGTAATAATAGGGTCGACCGAGGCGAATAGGATCATTTTTTTTTTGAAAATATGAAAGTCATACTAAAGCATATTATGTAAACCTTTTTTTAGAAATTAAATAGTAATCATTAACAATCTAGCTACGTAAAAAACATTACGTAACTTAAATTATTCATAAATCCTTTAAATAATTTACACGAAACCCACAAGACTAAAACATTCTACTCGCCCCATTTTGTGGAGCGAATAAGATAGAAACGCATATGCGCGCTGTGAAGACAAATAAATACAAATCAGCAGGATAGGCAGAGGGAACCTAGTGTTAAGACACTCCTTTCCCCATTTTCCGATGAATTGTGGAAGCATTGGATGTTCAGTGGCGGAACTCAACGCCACGATTTGCCTCAACACCAGAGCGAAGAAATAAAAATATAAATGTAAATAAATATTTTATTCCCTCGAGTGGGCTCGAACCCACGACCAGACGATTTTACAGTCGCACTTAGTGCCCCTGCGCCACTACTGGCCTCAATATTAGTATTGCGCAATTATATTTTTTTTTCATAAGTGACGATGTTCAGTAATTAAAGCAATTAATAATATGTTTTAATGACTATAACTTTTGGCATTTAAAACGGTATGAAAGAAAATATTTAATGTAGGTATTATTTGTCTATTTATAGATTCTATAAGCTATATAAGAGCACTCAACCGTTATAAATGTCTTTTATTTTATTCTTAATCTACAATATCAAAATTAATATTTTAAATTCAAATTTACTACAAGAACAGGGGACGAAAAGTAAGTGGTCTGCAGAAACCGTAGCGCTTGACGCTCCGTACTCTCTGACTTCCCCGCCAGGGATACAACGTAAAGCCTAGCCGTATAGTATTGATTCAAATTTAAATACCATTGTATAATTCATAAAAAGTTAATTGGCTTGTATGTTGTTTATAGAAATATCGCTTCATTAATCTCATAAGAACTGGGAGAGAAAATCAAAGAAGATATTATTTTTAAATGCAGCGTGAAACTAAAAAAAATATTTGCTTCTCACCATTTTGCCTAATATCGTTTAATAAGTTATTTAAATTCAAATTATTTTATCAACTGTGTATCTATTAGCACCTGCTTTTTGTGTTCCGGAAATAATTACGATAAGTTTAAATATTGAATATTTTAATATATTATCATTTTAAAATGATTTTATATACGCATTTTCTAGCAAAACACATAATTTCGCTTTAAAATAGTGTAAATATATTGAAAAAAAAATATATCCAAAAAAAAAAAAACTAACTAAAAGATGCAAAAAGCACTAGCTATATCTTGAGAATTAATTTCCATTTAAAATTAACAACAGTCCAAGGCTGAGATTGTTATAAACTTTTCTAGAGCGTCGGGCCGGATGATTCCTTTTATAATTATGCAGAGATGCACGCCGAGAGCGGCGCGTAACTTTGACCTTAACATTGAGTTGCGTCTGATCGATACTATCGTGTACTATCAAATTCACCGTACGTAGGTATGTGAAATGTTTGTACATTTCTGCGTATTGCAAAATCAACAAATACACAGACCTGTTACAAATTCTGAAAGCTGATATTGTGGAACAGGTTTGTTTTTAACATGTACGGCGGTGATTGTTTGAAATGTAATCTGAGTGTATTATAGTGTTTAATGTATAATTTAATTTAAGTTTATTTTATAAGTAAATGGTATCGAGGTGAAACGCGGCGTTGAGTTTCGCAACTTAACAAGTTGTGCTTTCATAATTCGACGGAAACGTACCTGTATGTGTCTTGATGTGAATGGAGTGTCTTAACACTAACTTTTTTAACACTACACAGCGTGTAGTGTTAAAAAAGTTTATTTTTACTACGAGGCAAGCATTGAGACTTTATGCCACCTTATCGATAACAAAGCTATTAAATATTCCTCGAATAGAGATTGAACCTATAACTTTCGCACAAAAAAAATCTTAAGTAGTTCATACTCTTTGTATTACCACCATCTTTTTATGGGACTCACTTTTAAGTTACAAAGTATCATTTGCATTATATCTATCACTAATCAAATTGATCTAGAGTTATAACGCTCACTTTTTTACTATTCGCGTGATGCTAGTGATCTTCGATTTGTTTACTGTATACAATATTGTAAGCCAGCCGTGGCGCAGGGGCACAAAGTGTGGGTGTAAAATCGACTGGTTGTGGGTTCGATTCCCACTCGAGGAAATGAAGCATTTATTTACACTTATATTTTTATTTCTTCGCTTTGGTGCCGAGGCGAGGTTAGTTCCACCACTTATCACGCAATGCCCTCCAGAACTCAGCGGAAAGTGGGGACTGTACTGTCTTAACACTAGATTGCCCTCTGCCTACCCTGCTGTGTGCGGGATACAGCGTGCAGCGAATTTATTTATTTTAATTGCAATACCGTACAAGTATCCATTTATTAATATTTGCACTTTTGTACATATTATTGTTCGCGGGCAACGTACAGAATTGAAGTTTCTGTTTTTTACTAAAATTAATTATATGTGGGAGAGTTTACAGTACGGTATCAAATATTTAACAAAATATGTGTATATTTTTTTTCTTCTGTATCACGTGTAGCGAGTAGGAGTAGATATGTCGTTTCCTTTTCGAGACACTACGTTTCATTTGGCAAAGCTCATCGCTGCATTTTGTCTTGTTACGTAGAAAAAAACTAGCCATAGCCGTCGTCGCCATACCACGGCCTGTTTAATATTATTATAAACGTATAAGAAATTATACCTAATGGGGCTCGAAACTATCCAATTTTGATCATAAAACCATACGTACTTATTAAGCCACGTCAAATTCTTATTAAAAGTTATTTACCATTTTAAAATTACCGCTCCCCAATGATTAATATAAATGTTAATATTTTAGATAATGACGGTTAAGAAAAATAATTTGACAAACGTATATATTTTTTTAACATTTCAAGATTTAAATACAAATATTTTCAAAATATGTTTAAATTAAATTAAATCAGCTTCACGCTGTATCCCGCACACAGCAGGGTAGGCAGAGGGAACCCAGTGTTAAGACACTCCATTCCCCACTTTCTGCAAATTCTGGAGGCATTGCGTGTTGAGTGGCAGAACTCAACGCCGCTCTTAACCTCGACACCAGAACGAAGAAATGGAAATATAAATTTAAGTAAATATTTCATCTCCTCGAGTGGGGATCGAACCCACAACCATTCGGTTTTACAGTCACAACTCGTACCGCTGCGCCACGACTGGCCTCAAAATATGTATACATTTTCTAAACGTATTCTTTATATATACTACGATGGAACCAGATTAAAATCTGGTTTTTAAATGAAAGTCTTAAGAATATCTTACAAATATATACTTTTGCTGCAAGCTGAATAAAATTATATTTAGAAAGTAATGCAAAATTGGTAATATTACAAGGTAAAATGTATAAACATGCCCATGGACGGCAACAAAATTAACTTTAAATTGGAATCTCCTTGCTAGATTAAAATATATATGGACTCTGATAGTAAAATGAACGGAATTGAAACATCGTATTATACATATAAAGTAGGGGTAAAAGTATTTCCGTATTGCTCATACAAAGGAAAATATATTTTTAGGTATATTTTTTTATTTATTTATAATATGTATGTGCCGTTTTGATCGATGAATTGTTGCCATCTTATGGGTAGCGCAATGATCTTATTCTTGTAGAAATTGTGAGATTTTTGATTAAAAAAATCTGACAGGTAGTGTTCACAATGTTCTTTTGAGGTTAGCTTTATGCTTCCTAAAGAATTCTGAAACCGGTGGAAATCTGATGGAGCAAAGTCAGGGCTGTAGGGAGGATGCATCAACACATCCCATCCAAGCTCTCTCAATTGCTGCGTGGCTATAGATGAGTGCGGTCTGGCGTTGTCATGGTGGAATATCACATCCTTTCTATTCACCAGCTCCGACCGGTTTTTCACAATAGCTTTATATAATCTCATCAGTTGCTGACAGAAGAAGTTAAAATCGATAGTTTTACCCGGTGGAAAAAGCTCATGTGGACAATTCCTTTCCTAACCCACCATACTCATAGCATCACTGTGTTCCGATTTCCGGTTAATGCTGGATTTTGCTACGGTCTGTGGGGCCTGTCCATGCTTCGGCCATGATCTTTTTCGCACATTCTTATCGTAACTCACCCATTTTTCATAACCTGTAATCAACTGTTTAAGATTGTTGTTTAAGGTACGGAGTTGTTATGTTTCAAAAAAGAATCGCAAATGGAAACGTGTTGCATTAGGTTTCTCTGAGTGAGATGTATGCAGTACACAATGTCAAGTTTTGTCTAGTACCCTAACTTTCATAAATGACGTAAAACTATTTTATTATGAACATAAACTTCTTTAGCAATTTCGTAGCTACTAATATGTCGATCTTGCTCCACTTTCTCACAGATGACACTGATTTAATCTGTGACTGAGAGAACCTCATCTTTCACACAAAAAATTCCAGACTTGAAACGCTTGAACCACATTTGTGCTATTCTTATTGATAAGGCATTACCTTGTTTGTAATAAAACTTTAAAATGTACCAAAGTTCTTCGTTCATTTGCTTTTGCTTGCTTGAAAAACAGTCGGAAAATGGCGGGAACTAGTTTTTTTTTATTTATTGCATTTTGAAAATGTCACATTTACATTAAAACCAGCTATTTACATTCCGTACAGCCAAAGAGGTTTGATTACTAATAATACATTCAAAATACGAAAATTCGTTTGCCCCGACCTATTATTTTAAAAAATCGATCAAATGCAGCGCGGGATAAAACTTCACGCACACGGCATTGTAGGCAGAGGGAACTTTATGTGCGGAATTTAGCTTCCCTCCAGAGCGAGGAGATGATTATATAAATTTAATTAAATGCATCATTTCCTAGAGTGGAAATCGAACCCACAACTACTCGCGTTTACAGTCACATAATTGTGCCACTGCGCCACGACTGGCCCCAAATGATTTTTTATGTTGACACATACTTTATTTATGTTGACATACAAAACGTATTAGTACAGTGCAGTATTTAAACAAAGAGACTTATTATGTATTATTTTGGGCTTTGGGCAAATCTTTAGTGATAATGTCAGATTTGTACAGATACAAATCCTTCGGTCACAGTTCATCTACTTATTAGAACACATTAAAAACAAACACCTTGTCCGTATTTCAGTTTTCTTTGATGGTTTTTACTTTGGCGGAGAAAACTACAAGCGTTGCTTGGTTAACGTTCGCTTATGTTTTAAGCATGAAAACGTCAATACATCAAATAGCTTTAAACTCGGCCCGACCGATGGCAAGCCGTCACATTTTAATGCAAAATGTTCGCAGTATTTGTGCTCTATATTTTTTTTATAATAAAATACGTTTGAATTTTGGAAATAAAGAACTTTTTGGGTGTTTTGTACATGAAAACGATTTAACAAAAAATATTTAAAAAAGGACATTAATTAAAGGCATATTCGATTTCTACCAAGTCTGAAAGAGTTTAATCAGTTTTATGGATATTTTAAATAGTTAATTATTTGTAGTGCTATAAAAATCTTAATTCTATGATTATTTTTATTAAAAATGTTAACTTTTTCAATCGTGATCTGAAAAAGAACCTTTTGTCTGGTTTGTTTACCTTTGATCTCACGGCTTCCTGAACAGGGTATAGTCCCTTTAGAAGTTATATATTTGCATAATAATAATTATGTGAATACTTCAACATTTAATTGTAATCTCATCTTCCTATATAGAATTTAATTTAAGAGCATATTATACAGTTATATATTTTGTAAGTACGACAACGGTACAGTAGCAGTACAAATAGATATGAAAGTGGGACGGAAATTGAAAGGAATTCTTTTAAAGTTTCTAGTCTCTTACTTTCAGATTTTTTTCTTAAAAGGAATTATTCATGAGATGATAATTGTGCCTACGTTTTTAATTGTGTATTTTGTTTAAATTTTGGATGCATTGCTTGTTGAGTGGCGGAACTCAACGCCGTGCTTTGCCTAGGCACCAGAGCGGAGAAATGGAAATATAAGTCTAAATAAATATTTAATTTCCTCGAGTGGGGATCGAACCCATAACAGTCGCGTTACAGATACACTCATGAGCCCCTGGGCCACGACGGCCTCATTAATAAAACATTAACAACTTTGTATAAATAAGTCAATCATATTGTTTCATTCTTATCCAGGTTCTAGGTTGCGGTAAATTCGTGAACGTTTTACATTTAAAAGACACATCCCAAAAGATAGCGGCCATGTCGTGGATTGCCCTAACATTTGTTATTTTAATAATATCTCAATCTAGGGTGCTAATTAAATATTTTTTTAAAAATGTAAGTAATATTGTATATAAATTCAATAACCTAAGTAGCTATTGCTAATTTAATTTTTAAGTGTCAATATTTATATTATTTTTTAAATTTCAAAACATTATACGATCCTTAAAATAATGAAGTCTAAGAGAAAATTATATTAATTAATTAAGGCGATATACATTTTTAATATATATATTTTTTTATATAACTCCTACAGTTTGATGCAGCTGTAATTTCGTAGCGATGTGTGAATTTTAATGAATTTCATTTTATATCCAGAATATAGCTGGCATTTTTAAAAGCGATTTTAAGTACGGACCGCCGGACGCAGACGACCGTAAAAGGAGGAGAAACTTTGATGAGATTATCCAAAGTCGACAGTGCAGGCATGACTGTTTAGTATTAGATGTGAGTATAAATATTTGAAATTATTGACGTTTTCAACGTAAAGTCTGAATTTAAATGCGATGGTTTCGGGTTGAGGTAATAAATTATTCTTAATTTACTTTTTTAGAAAACGTATAAAAATTTGAACGATTAATACGTTCTTATGGCTTACGTATCGCTCGTACGTATGGCTTAGTGGCCAAAGCGCGAGGTCGGTTTCGAGGAGGCGCAGGTTCGAGTCCCGCTACGTTCAATTTGTTATACTTTTTCTAAGTAAGTATTTCTCTTTCCTAAGTGTGGAATAACACTTAAAAGATGTTTAAAAATTTTCTTAATTTTTCACTCTGGCAAAAAGATAATCCGCAATGTCTTAAATTCGCCTAGAAAATAGAGAACAGAGTATTTTAGCACAAAATTTTTTGGTCTACCATGGACGGTTTGTGGGATTAAATGTGCACCTAAAAAAAATTTTGTCATTTTACATTTAATTTAGAAACAAAGTTCCTGAACGTGGAGTATTGTGTTAAGTTTCTTATAACTCTATTGCTTCATTAAGTAAGTAAATGTAAACTACAACTCGGTTATTGAAAGAGAGCAATACGTCAAAGCTGTCATACAATAACGTCGAGGCATTCACCTAACTTGATAGTTAAAGTGGAACAGTTCGTTATTGTTTCGCATTCTTTTGTTTTACTTGGTAGTACAGGTAAATAGATTTACCTGTAACTGTACTATAGCCATATTTATACTGGTTAACAATAAAATATAAATGTTAGAGAAACAGACAAGTTAAACAATCGATAAAAATATATTTTTTCTCCTTAATTGTTTTCTTCCCCATCTCCGAGCTTGGTGCAATAGATTAAAATCTAGGTTTAAACTTTATACTAGTTTCCAACTCTAATCCCCAAGAACCAATAAAGTAGTCAATTTTCAAGGAAAAAGTTAGTTTGAACTAACAATTAACAGGTCGAATGAGCAGCAATTTGTAGTAGTTAGCTAGTATAATTAGGTAGTGGCCTTGATTTTTTTTATATATTTTTATACGTGTTTGAAAAAAGCGTAAGTAGAATCCACGTACTTATGTTAGTGCATATAAATTTTGCAAGCAGCGAACTAGATTTGTACGAAGGTCACAGGTTATCGCTTAATTCAGATAGCAATCCGTATTTGTATCTGGAATGTATCGTGTTGTATGGATTTAACGTTGAAAGCGTACACACTAACGAAGGGCAAAGGTCATGGACTTTAGTTAGAAGGTTGTATCCTATTCTACAAATATTATAAATGTAAAAGGTTGTGGGATCGATGGATGCTTGTTCCACTTGCAAAAATGACTAAATGATTTTTATTTTTTTTTAAGTAATAAATATTTATAAAAAAAATTAAATTAGCTTCACCCTGTATCCCACACACAGCAGGGTAGGCAGAGGGAACCTAGTGTTAAGACACTCCGTCCTCCACTTTCTGCCGAATTTTGGAGGCATTGCGTGTTGAATGGTAGAACTCAACGCCGCTCTTTGCCTCGACACCAGAGCGAAGAAATGGAAATATAAATTTTAAGTAAATATTTCATCTCCTCGAGTGGGGATCGAACCCACAACTAGTCGGTTTTACAGTCACACTTTGCGCCTCTGCGCCACGACTGGCCTCTATTTATTCTTAATATATCTAAATTCTTAATACATCAAAATATGACATAGGCTACGATTTATAAAAAAAAAAAATCATTTGGCTAACCATGACTTTATGCGAGCGAAGCCGCGGTTAGGCTGTTAACTTCGAAAATTTCATTTAATATAAAGCCTAATCTGCCAGTTTTATATTTTTACAACGAGTTAAATGAACCGTCAACAGTAGCGCATTAGTAGGTCAGTGCATATCTGAGGGTATTTATACGTTCATTCTATTTATATCCAAGCTCTCTTGTCTCTCGTATATGTTTGCTGTTTACTGAAGTTTTGGGATTAGACAATACTCCATATTGTGGTTGTAATTGGTTAAGATAAAAAATTTAAAGTTAAAGCTAACCTTAATCTTAGTCGATATTTCAAAACTGGGAAAGTTAGTGTTTGTTTTAATAAATTACACGTGTTTTATATAACTATTTTTTTTTCAGGAGAAATATGAATGCAACCACTTGCCTTTAATGTATATGACCAAGTCAAGTTTAACAGATTCAGAGTCGTCACTCGCGAATATATATGTTGAATCGTCAAAGAAGAAACCGTCAAGTGTGATAGATGTGTCAATGTTCCAAAACAATTAGCTTCTTTAGGATATAAAATAATAAAAAAGTTATCTTATATATATTTTTTATTTAATATGAATAAGAAGCTTTATACTTATAGAGCATTTCAGTGATAAAATGTAGTATTTGTTAAAATAATTTGTTCTGAATAATATCAATAATAGCAAGTCACTCTGTCCTCCAATTTATATTAATACCTATTTTTTTCCCTAGTTTCAAGCTATATCCTGCACTGCAGGATAGGGATAAGGAATCTGGGAACCTAGTGTCCATAAACTCCATGACCATTAGGACATTTCCGCTACTTACTTTCCGCCGAATTCTGGAGGCAATCACACATAATGTGTTGAGAAGCGTAATTCAACACTGCTCTTTGCCTTGTTACCGGAGCGGAGAAATGAAAATATAAATTTCAATAACTATTTTATTTCTTTGAAAGGTAATCGAACCAACAACCAGTCGCTATTACGGTCACACTTTGTGCTTCTGCGCCACGACTGGCTTCAAGTATAAGTTTAGAGTTGATAATAGAAGGAATGCGTGAGAGGTACAACAGTTAAATCTCTCCAAAATTAGCAAAAACATCTCGGTCTGTCTGGAACTATCAAGAACCAAAAACATTATTAGAACATATTTCGATGGCGGCACTAGAGTCAAATTATTAATAAACTATATTAAAAAAATAATATCGTTTGAAGTAGATGATAATATTTTTTTTCTAAAACTGATTATTTAAAAAAAAAACATTCAAATGAAATTATCATTCCATTCAATGCCAACCGTTATGTCAGTTACGAGGACGATATCTTTGGTTTATTATTCTTTAGCCGCTCGTTACTTATTTTTCCTAATTAAGATTAATTATAACGACATTTAGAAGTGCCCTCGTCAAAATAAGCTAATCTTATTTAATATTTTAATTATAATAATTTGTCTAGTATACTTGACAACAAAATATTGGGATGTTTTTCATTTATTTAAATAAATTTTGTAAATGACTGAATACTACTTTTTAATTAGAAAATTGGATAGTCTATGTCTCTTTATCTTGTATATGACAGGTGCAGTAAAATAAAATATATAAATAAAAATAGTATTTCTCCGCAAAAATATAAAAATATATATTTACCAAAATTGTATCTAGACAATTTGTGTGTAAATGTATCACTTTTGGCCCATTTAAAACTAAAGTATGATTATACTTTAGTTCTAGAGTTTAAACTATAGTTATTATAATGTAGCTTAAAGCATTTTTAGAGGTGTATGAAAGAATCAGTCAACAAATTTATAGTCATCCTTATATTTGAAATAACTAGCGAAGATATCAAAATTAAATTTTATACCTATAGAAAAAACTTAAAATATGTGTACCCAAAAATTTGTTTCTGACCCGATAACATTTGATATTTTGATGTTTTAAATCTTATTGAAAGAATTAGTTAAACAAACGTCCCATTACTTAAGCTTTTCTGGTTGCAAAATGTAGACTGGATAGTAGATTGTTGTACTTAATATTATGGAGAGACATATATTATTAATCATTAATTTTAAAAAAATGTTTTACAAGCTAAAAATGGGGAAATTACTATATGAATATAATAAGTTTCAACACTAAAAAAGTTTAGACACTGGCTCGTAACGACAAAAAATAACGTGATATGGAAATGAGCAAACATTTTTTTCTCCATTATTTAATTACCGTAATTCCAAAGGCCAGTCGTGGCGCAGTGGCACAAAGTGTGAGTGTAAAGCCGACTGGTTGTGGGTTCGATCCCCACTCGAGGAGATGAAATATTTACTTAAAATTTATATTTCTTTGCTCTGTTGTCAAGGCAAAGCGCGGCGTTGAGTGCAGCCACTCAACACACAATGCCTCCAAAATTCGGCAGAAAGTGAGGAACGGTGTGTCTTAACACTAGGTTCCCTCTGCCTACTCTGCTGTGTGCGGGATACAGCGTGAAGCTAATTTATTTATTTGTTATATAAAAATAAAAATAGATTCTCTTAGAGTCTATTTTTATTCAGTTTTACTTAAGCGAATTGAAAAGTATTGAATTGTGTTTCTAGTTTCATTATTTCCCTTTTGTTCGGTTTAAAAAAAACAGTGACATTTCGTCAGTCAGCTTACACATACGTATTTTTTCATTCAAAATTTTATTTTTAATTTCGACTTCAGTTGGAATATTTTAAATTACAATACATCTATTGTATTGATTATGTTTTTATAGATCACAAGCAAGGTCTTTGGCTTGATCTTTGTGATGATCTTTAGCTTGACAAATTTAACTAGTAATTAATGACTTTTTTAGACAACATATAAAAATTTGAACGTAGCGGGACTCGAACCCGCCCCTCCTGGAAACCGACCAATTTTTATACGTTTTCTAAGTAAGTATTTTTCTTTCCTATGTGTCTATTAACACTTTAAAAATGTTAAAAATAGTAGTTAATTATTCCTAAGTAACGTTAAGTAATATTTAATAAATATTCATATAGTTACTATTAAATAAGATAAAGTTTTGTAAATCAATAAATAATAGTTGAAAATATTTTGTTGCTAATCTTAATATATGAAGTTTTTTAATTAAAAAAAAGAGTATATTCGTAATATTTTGTCATATCATAATTAAAAATCCAGTCACCAATAATGAAATTTCAATGAAGTTGAGGCTTGGATGGGAAACGAATTATGAAAATTATATTTTATACAAAATAAGTTCATTTATAAAATAAATTCGCATACTCAGAAATATATTTTTTTCAGCTTCACACTGTATTCCGCATGAGGTAGGTAGGCAGAGGGAACTGTTACGAAACTCCGTTCCCCATTTTCCATTTTTGAGGCATTGCGTGAGTGGCGGAACTCAACACCGCGCTTTGCCTTAGTTACAGAGCTAAGAAATACCATACCTCCGAGTAGTAATTATATCCACAACAATAATATCCACATGTCGTTGTTCGTAAGTGGTATTTATTCATACCTTGCTATGACATTATTTCAATAAGTGTATGAAATAAAATTTCAACGCCCAGTTTCTTCGGAAAATGTGCTTATTCTTTAAGAACCAAAAAAAAAAAAACTACTAATCAAAGAAATCCTTTTAAAAATATATATGTTGATCTTAATTTGACATCTTTGATTGTTTCTTCCAATTATATGAGAGATGATGATGGAAGCGTCTACGCTCCTTTTACGGGAGCAGCATATAGGGTAAAATATTTCAAACCTTTACCTAAAGAAATTAATCAACAATAATACTTAACAACGTTGAGACGCAGGATTTTTTTTTCATTTCACGATGTTTATCCATACTGTATTTCGTGTGACGCTTGACGAATAGATACCAATATCGTAAACACCTACTACTAACAAATATAAATACAATTTGAAGCATTTTAACAATACAAGATAGTGTTGTCAGTCCGAAGCGACGACGGGAAGTAGTTGTCGGTTCCGAATACAGCTCACTAAGAAGCGCCGTCGAAAAGTCAACAGTTGACCTGGATGTAGAACATTTGAAATATTGTAGATATTTTAAAATATATTCCGTATATAAAATCATTGAATAATATTTTCTTGTTACTCTTAGAAGAAAAGAGAATAAGATGATATTAATGAGAAAAAAGAACAAGATGGTAATATGATGAGACTCTATATATCAAAAAAGATTTAAAAATATACCCCATAACTTTGCATCAATATAAAATTTAATTAATTGACTCACTATTAAAATTCAATTATTATAAGATTGAGGAACTTTTGGTCATATATTCGTAGCTTGACATCGATGGATTTAGCACACATGCGCACACACATATAACCTCTCTCACTCACACATACACACATCACCATCATCACTTTAATAATGTTTCTATTGTTTGTATGCTATAAGTGTTTTATTATTATTCATACTACTAATACTATCAGTATCATATTTTAAAATTGTTTAACTCATTTGTCTTCTTTTTAAATATTTATTTTTTATGCTTAGTTTAAGTTCAATCAAATTATTAAATAGAATGACTCTTGTAAGGCAGGCGTTGATTTATTAACCGCGACACGGTTTTAAGTTAAAGTAATTTTTATCACTATAAGTTGTTATTTGTAATTTTCTTGTAATCTGTTATAAAATATTATTATTATCATATTACGTTTCAAATATCTTCATTTATTTAAAAAGAAAATATTAACAAACATGATAAAACAAAACAAAAAAATGTATCTTTATTAATACTTGAAATGGGCAAGTTCCGTAGCAGCTATTGCTTAAGTTCCGTTAAACGATACTTTAAAATAAACAAAGTCTCTGAAGATCTCCAACGTAAAAAAGTTCTCGAAAGCACTTCATTAAAGGAGCGGATACGAAGGCTTTTCACAATTAAATAGCGCCCGCATCGTAGACGCTAATTGGATGAAGCAGTTCCTTCTTGTTAAAGTGGTCCGTACTGCGATTTTTTATGGATGATTTTGTCTGAACTCTGTTTAGTCCGGTGAAAGCCATAAACATAGCAGCCATACGCTACGGTTTGCCGAATAGATCCACCTGTGCACGTATGCCTGTACAGTTAGAACTGAGTGATTACTATGAGGATTTGTGTGTTTTGGACCTGTGCAGGCGACCGCCACAGAATCGAAAATCAATTCTTACTTGTTTCTCATGAATATATCTTTTTTTTTTTGTATAATAGGAGTAATCATTGCGAGTAATTATACGTAACATACGTATACCATACCATTCTGAGATAGTATTTAAAATTTTCAGGTTCGACTTTCAATTCGTTCAATAAATTGACATGATTGTAAGTTTTTGTTTTCATTCACCAACACTCACCACTTTTAGCTGCCTTTTCACTGTATTTACATTTTTTTCTTTAAAATAATGGCAAGGCCTATAAGGCCAGTGCGTCACCGTCCTCAATCGACGCCATCACAGAATAAAAGGCTTTTGGTGCCCCGGAAAGTTCCCACGCATGCTGCTGACTTGCGGTTGACCTGTACAGGTAACCTCCCCGGTAAACCGTAGCGTATATGGCCGACCTAATAATAGAGGTCAAAATATAACAAAGATCGTACAGTCAAAAAAATTTGGAGATGGAATACCATTACAAATGAATTGTCATAAGACCCCATCGGTCCCATAGGTCCTAAAAAGTAATTTAAAGTTGACGGTTAACATTTTCAGTTATTTGATTTTACTCGTAAACTAACCTAAAACAAGAAAGGATTACGTCTATCATAAGAAAAGAGGCGATCCAAGGATTAACTCACAAGGGTATTCATTGCAAAGACGTCTCCAAAGTCATATTTAATATCTGACATTAGTACTCCTTTGATAAATAAGAATAAGGAAAGGTTATTAAATTTGGTTTCTCAATATTCAGAACATCTCGTTACGAGTACCGCGACGAGTATTGTTACTGCCTAAAAACTTTGCGATTTCGATTTGATTAAGGATTTTCTTGAAAAGATGTGATTAGATAATTCGAATCACAATTTCCTCATCAGAATCTTCTTGTCAAAAAGGTAGTCGGTAGATATAGGATGTGCATAGACTTTCTAGCACTTGATAGATTGATAGACGATCATATAGACTGACTGGGATTGATAGATGATGACATATATACCTGTACATCAGACTAGGATAGACATACGTATCTCAATATTGGTTTCCACCAGATCCCAATAGCTCGTGACTCCTTACACAAAACATGAATCGTGACGCCTGAAAGATATTTCGAATATCTCAAAATGTCTCATACGTCATGTCATCATGAATTTATTTTACTAATAGGGATAGATTTTTATTTTTTTAATATAAGGAGAAACTAATTCCATCCGTATACTTTTATTGTGATTGTATTTTTTGTTCATCTTAATACACAAAGGCCTGACCACGGCTTCATTAGCTTGATTTAAACATATTTTTTTATATTGCCAACATTTAAACAATTTTTATATTACAATAAAATCTCTCATTATTTACTTATTTTTTTTACTGTTATTAGTAGAACTTTAATCTTTAAAAAAAATAGAATCTTAAATAATTTATTAGATTTTATTATATTTCGTTAGATTTCGTCTACTTGTTGTTTTTTTTTTCTATGGGCACTGCATTAGAAGCCAAGATAAAAATGATTCTATATGCACTTGTATCGTTCTAGGCTATAAATAATTACGATGTCAAAAATTATTTACTTCTATCTACCAGTCATCAGTAATAAAAATAGTTCGACGATATCATTGGATTTTTATACGTAAATTACAATAACCACCAGGAAATAAACCGATATAAAATATAGTTTGAGATCTTAAGTTATTATCACCAAAAAATCTCTCTAACAGTTCGATTCTTGTTCTAGTTCTAATTATTCACAAACAGAACAGAATCTAGTTCTATCTAGACTGTAATATATAATTATTGTAGTTAATTTACAGAACTGTGTGGCTTAGGCTTTTATGATGCAGTCTGTTTGTAAACGCGATGATTGTGTGTTTTATTCCTTCTCGAGGAAATCAATCATATTTATTTCTCCCTCTAAGTTGAGGCCGTCGCGGGGCATAAGAGTGCGTCGGTAAACGCGAGCTATAGGCTCAATTTCCATTCGGGGCAATGAAATATTTAATATTTTTATTCTTCGCTCTGGTAACGAGACAAAGCGTTGCGTTATGTTCCTCCTGCGGTGGTAAGACACGTTTTAACACCAGCTTTCGAGGTTTTCGGTCGCATACAACATCTTGAATTCGGGAGAGTAAACAATGAGTGTTTTCAGGTAAGGTCCATTAAATTCACATGTAAGTATAGAATTCAATATTTTATTTTCATGAAAGTATCTACATATATTTGTTGAGGTACTCCCAATCAAATTGAATTATCGTAATAAGTGTTAACTCTAGTAAATTACGCATGTCATACTAATAGGGATAGATTAACTTATTAGCCAGTGTTAATTTAATTTTTATCGTAATATATATATATATATATATAATTTTGTTTTTTTTTCTCCTTATGTCATTTAATAACCGTAAAGTAAAATATCACCATCATTTAACACACTGGTTAACAGTAGATTAGCTTCAGAAAGCTGTTGCAGGGTAACATTAAATACCTGATCTGACGCAATGCGGCATAGCACCTAATAAGAGAGGAATATGCGATTGATCTGAACAATAAAGTACATCTAGCACTAAATTTACTGCTAATAGATACGTATCACGTCAGTATAAAATAAAAACTTATATGTAAATATACATTGCGAACTTATACAAATTTAATATGAAATACGACACTCTTAAAAGATATGGTAATGCATAAAAAATCGTAAATTTGATCAAACTTTAGATAAACTGTTAGTTTGTTTAAAAAAATGCTATATGAATATTGAACTGTTATTTGTTTTTAGTGTGCCATTCCGCTGGCCAGCTCGTGAAATTTGGCACAGATACAGCCCACATTCCTAAAAGGGACGAACGCTGTAAATTTGTAGTTTTTACTTTTATTTAAAGCGTCAATGTCAATTTGGTCGGACCACTACTTACTGGTGATGCTGCTTCTAACTTTTTGTCGTTAAATAATATGAAATGTCAATTAAATGTTAACATATGCTCACGCTAAATAAGTATATATAACTATGGTATAAAATCCATTTAATATGACTATTGCTTAAACAAAATTGATATTGATTTCAAAATCTAAATATTTTCTTATTTATATTTTAAAATATTTTAAAAAATATAAATATATTTTAAAATATATATAATATAAATAAGACAATATTTAGATTTTGAAATATTCGGATTTAATGCTTTGAAATTTCCAATAAAAGAGTTTCTAGTATAAGATATAGAAACTGCCCTCGATTGAAAATAAGCTCTTTGTGATGTTAGATCGCCGTGAAACCTGCACATTTTGCGGTCAAGAACGACCAACTTTATTTTCAAGCTTTTCTTTGAGATCGAAAGCATGCATGCGATTTCCATCAAATTCTACGAATTTCTTGAAATTTTCTCAGTTTATCGGCAGGCCGAGCGCATTTTCTGCATATTGCCACCTACTTGTTTGCCTGCTACTGAGTAGGGTGCGAAAGCTTATTTACCTCTATAGCGTTTGGAAAATAACGGCACATCTCTGTACTGTCGCTTGGACACGTTTTTTTTTTAAATATAAATATTTCTTAATTCATAGCTTTTTTTATCATATCATGCTATTGCCAAAATATTTTTCGAAGAATGTATCTAATGTATATATTTTGTATGATATAAAATCAAAATCGAAAGTAACGTGATGCATCAAAGATATTTGTTTCGAAATCCGTATCTTGATCGCGAATTGATATTAATATGCATGATATGACATTTCTTTGTAAGTTGGTAGGAGTTCTTCGTTTGATACGACTAGATGATCTGAGCGAAGATGGGGGAAGGTGTGGCTGGGGTGCGATCGATATCGCAGGGCGCAGGCGCGGGTTGGGACCGTGGTGGAAGTCGGAAAACGTGTTAGTCCGCCAACAGGCAGACACGACAGTGAGCGGCTAGTCCGCTCGCGGCGGAAATATGATTTCGAGACGACCGCGTCACTTGCGCAATGCCGCGCTCATCTTGGTGTTCACGATGACTTGCCTGCCGCACGCAGAGCACGCCGCGTAAGTAATAGCTTTATAGTAGCAATTGCAGTGGATTTTGCCTTTATATTTTTTTTTATTTTTTGTTTGTGATTGAATTATTTTATTTGTTTATTGTATTTTTTTTCGTGTAAGTGTATTTCTTCTGTGTATTTAATAAAAATAACATATTTATAATTTTTTATTTAATTTAGTTATAATTCTTTGATTGATCTTATGTTATTATTTCTTTTTTTTTTAATTTATGTTTAAAATGTGCGTGAAACGCAAATTGTTTGAATATATGTTTTTTTTACTTACTTAGTACTAAATAACTTACGTATTTACTTAATTTTATTATGTTTCTATATAAAACATATTTTTTACTTAGTTTTATTTTTATTTTTTTAGGTCAAGCGTCGCAATTATAGACGCATTATACTTTGGATCAAAGCTGTGTGGTTTTAGCATTTAATTCTATCACAATATATTTACATATACTTTTGTTGGGTATATATTTTTGTATTTTTTTAGAATAATACTTTCATTGAGAATTTATATAGATATGTTTCAAATTTTAATATAAAGAAAGAAGAAATATAATCATCGAGGAGTCATCATCAGTTTTTAAAACAATCGAAAACAAATTAAATGAAGCTTACTCGTATATCATTAAATATTAATAGAAATATAAATATATAAATTATATCAACCAATAGCAAACATACAATGTTTTTTTTTAATAAATCATTGAACAAAACTGTTATGAAATATTTCTTTTATAACATACAATACATGCGAATAAAATAACTACAATCTCAACAAAAAAATAACCATGGCACGGACGTACATTATTGACGCTTCGGTGATTAAACATTTATATATTATTAAGCATAAATAAAAATATTTTTAGCTTATAAACAGAAAAATAATTACTAATTGAAACGAAATTATATAAATCATTTATAATGTGTGAGTGTGCTCGTATGATAATAAAAAATAAAGAATCGTTTATTATTTTTGTTACTAAAAATGTATAAAACTTTTAGTTAACAAATATGTAGTAACTTATATTAAACTTTAATAATAATAATGAAATAGGAGGCCAATTAAGAAAATATAAGATGCATGGCACTCATAAAAATATTCTGACAAGTTCAAGGTTACCTTTGTAAAACCAACTGATTTTATAAAACTGCGACGAACAATAGAATGTGTCTACATTCACATATGTAAAAGAAATTAATATAGTGTTATTAGACACGTTTATACATAAAAAAATATAATTTTTTTTTTTTTTTTTATTGAATATCCACGTTGTTTTTTTTTATTGAATATACTGTATATTTGGTAATTCTGTAAAAATGTCGTACGTTCAAAAATTGTTTAGATTTTTTTGTTTGACGCATTTCGCTTCCCATTTTCTGCTCAATCTTTGAGACATTGCGTGGGGAGCAGCGGAGCTTAACGCGGCGCTTTGTCTTTTTATTATATCGAGGAAATAATTTATTCCCCCCAGCGAGAATCGAACCCACATCAACTGTGTTACAGCTCATTATGCTGTAATTAAAACCCAGAACTTTTAAACGTTTTTATTATTAAAAAACATTCAGTTGAATTTTATGCAAAGAAGCATTAAAATGCTATGAGAGTTGTAATCTTTCATGCGTGGATCGAGACGCAGGACGCTTGAGAATTTTTTAAACTCACTTCGTTAAATATAAAAATATTTATTAGAAACTTTCATTGTGAAATACTTACTAGAACTTTTAATATGTAAATTAAAATTGTACAAGTCCGTCGTGGCGCAGGGCCACAAGGTGGTGATTGTAGCGCGATGGTTGTGAGTTCGATTCCCGCTCGGGGGAATGTATTAATATTTTCATTTCTTCGCTCTAATACAAAAGGGCAGCGTTGAGTTTCGCAACTCAATAGGTAAAAAATAGGTTTAAGTTTCTGCAAACAAAGAGCTTTGTTTTTGAATTTCCATTGCAAAATAAAAATGAGGGAAAGGAGTGGGTGTAGTGAGCTACAATTTCCACGTCTACTGACGTTTGACAGGAAATTTGACAGTAAATATTGCCTCAGTTGATGTTTCACTGACCAACACAAATAGAAAATGGAATGAAACAAGCAATTGTATATGCAAATACTTAAAAATATATATATAAAATTAAGATGTACGACTATAAGTTTGTAATAAAAAAATCAGCTTCACGCTGTATCCCGCACACAGCAGGGTAGGCAGAGGGAACCTATTGTTAAGACACTTCCCTCCCCACTTTCCGCCGAGTTCTGGAGGCATTGCGTGCTGAGTGGCGGTACTCAACGCCGCGCTTTGCCTCGACCTTAAGTTTTTAATGGTTTTTTTGGTATATGAAATACCTGTAAATTGTCATTATTGATTTGTGGTGTAAGTTCTGACTTCGTGATGATTTCAAAATTATAGTTCTACGTGAAGTTCCAGTAGTAAGTAGTAGTATTAAATAACATATACAAAATGCCCTTGACCACATACCAAATGCATTATAAACGATACATAAAGTCACTCGCAACTTTTGTTGCTGTAACTCTCTAAGGTAACGTGGACCTGGATATTTGATATGACTTCAGCTTGATATCTCCACGCAATCTTGAGTGGACAGACCGACTTACACAGATGGAGAGACATAGATGGATAACAAAGGGTTCATATAAGCGTTTACTATTTTTCTTTTGAAGTAGGAAACCCTAAAGATAAACAATAATTTAAAAAAGGTAATGTATTATTCTGAATATAGGTATTATAATTGAATAATTAGTTATTATCAAATAATGATGATTTTGTTTTTGTTTTTTAAATTATTATTTACGTTGTAGAATCAACAAATAAAATAGACAAACTAGAAACATTTAATCGATGAGGATGCTTTCTTCTCTACGTAGATGAATAACGACAGTTCTCAACTTTTATAACTAAGGTGTTAAAAAAAAATCTAAATACACAATCTTAATTTTACCAAACTGCTAGCACACGTGCTTCTTGAAATAATATAATGAATAAACCCTCCTTAGCAAGTGCGGAAAGAGTTGACCCCTAAAAATTAAAAGTAAAATTACATTAGAATCCGCTTCACGCCGTATCCCGCACACAGCAGGGTAACCTAGTGTTAAGACATTCCGTTCTCTACTTTCTGCCGATTTCTGGAAGCAGTGTGTGTTGAGTGGCAGAACTCAACGCCGCGCTTTGCCTCCACACCAGAGCGAAGAAATGGAAATATAGATTTAATTAAATATTACATTTTTTCGAGTGGAAAACGAATCCACAACCGGTTGGTTTTACAGTCAAATTTGTATTTAATAATTTAAAATAAAACGTTTGATAATCAGAGTTATGATCATAGTTATATAATTTTTTTATTATATGTTTTTTTATTTTTATTATAACAGAATTTAAGGAATTTTAACTAATATTCCATTTGCTTATTCATCTACTTCAAACTAGACTAAAATAGGCAAAAAGTAATCAATAGTTGATGAACAATAAATATTTAGTCCGCCGTTTTATATCATTTAAAGCTGAGATCAACATTTGACATTTACATCATATTATAAACAATATGAATCTTTTATTAATCGAAATTGGAAATTCGTTAATACGTTTGTTCGATACTTGCTAATTAGCTCGTTTCAATCATAAAATTTAACACTACAGTTCTGTTCTTTATTACTGTGCGGTAAAGCGTAACTTACTATTTGTTTTGACTGGCCAGTCGATATCACACGTTTTCCAAAAGGTTGAACTTTATTTGTATAAATGCCATATAATTCATTTTGGCTATTAATTATATCCGCATTGTGGGTATTATTAAAATTGGTTACGTGAATTCATTCGTGTTATTAATAATATTAAATGTGTTTAAAACTTATCGCAGTTGTCGGAAAGTCAACTTTTAGAAATGGTTATTAAAGATTCGATTCCTACTTAGGGATTTTCATTTTTCCGTTTACCTAATGTTGTTAAAAATAGAGACGTTGGTCTCCACTATTCATCAAGTAACATACCACATTACCTATATTTTTTTTTAATTTACATACTTTGAAAAAATAATGTACAATGTCATGTTCATATTTTAAATCTGCTTAATCAGCATGATTTCTGTTTCGACGGTAAAAGGACATCCTTAAGTGCAAAAGCTTTAATCAAGTTTGACACCTTGAAATTGACAGAAAGTGAAGAATAGACTAACTGAAACTAAGAACTCTGTCTGGAAAAGTTTAAAAATAACAAAAAAAATATCAAGAGAAATACAAAAACGATATATCTTTTTTTAGTTAAATATAAATTAAAAATATTTTTTCAAAGTATACTTCCGACCAGATATGTTTATATGGAAAATGTTTTAAAATTCCTTTTCAACATCGGCTTAGTTGATTCATTTAACACGCATATAAACATTTTGGACTGTGTGCGACGGTTCGTGAGATTACTATTTTGAGTAACAGTTTTTTTTCACTTTAGTATAAACAATACATATATTTTAGTATAAAGTTTTTTACCTTTCTATTCGAAACGTAATTATGTTAGGAATTATTAATCGCACAGTTAAAAAAGGAAAAATAAAACATAAAAAATTTCAAAATATAATTTGCACGCACAAACTGTAATGTCAGTTTCATATTTTATAATTAAATACAAAAAAAAAATATTTTCATCTATAACTACGCTATCGTGGCTTAGCGTGACACGATACGACCGTGCACACGATCTATATTGGTTCGATGCCTATTTAAATATTAAAAGTCTATTTTCTTATCTAATAATCACTTAATTTTCCTTTATGAGTCCAATGTACGTCATCTTTTGTAGATTAATTACGTCTATAAAGGAATGTATGTGTATACATAACTTTTAATGAAGGTAATGAAAAGCTATTAGGTGCATGTATTCTCAAGAGCATAATGCATGCTCTTGAAATATCTTGAACTTCTAGTCTTCTACATATAAAAATATTATAGAAACGTTGAAAATGAATACTTTTTAAATGAAACTTTATTTAGTATTATACACTTTTGGAAACCGTTTGTGACTGTGGCTTATCATACATCGATCAAACAAAGATATGCATCGGTTTGGTTCTGATATCAAGAACGGACACGTATTGTAGTTAGCTGCATGTGACTATATTGTAGATAAATTCAACCTTCACATCAGGTTATTCCAAATTCTCATTAAGGAACTAAAAAACATCCTAATTTCAATTAAGAGGACGCCTGGCACACAACTTTCTATCACGTGGGATCCAATTATAAAAGCTTTAAAGTCTCAAACCCACTATATCAGAAGGCGAGTTACAGTCAGCTCAGTCTGCAAGAATCCAGGGCAGTACTCGAGGCAATTAAGAAATCGTTGGCGGTTGTTTGATATAATAATTGTGTCAACTGACCGACGGATGCCACCTCAGTCTACCCCCACATGTGACCACGGAGTACTGCAAAGTGTTCGAAACAACGCGTTTCCAAAACTGTATAACACTAAATAACTTTTAACAAAATTAATTCGATTAAATACTTTCATTTAAAATGTTTAATAATCGTGAAAATCAAAAATATTATAAAATGAATGCTTTCTATAAGCTCTTTACCAAAAAAAAGTACCCAAAAACATAATATTTGTTTTCATCGTGAATTTTATAGGTATCAAATCAAGCTACGCTGTAGCGTAAAGTAAGCCGCTTAGTGTTGGATTTATTAGAAATGTATAAAACATTTTCATTCAGATACTCGATTCAAATAAATAGGTATAAATTTATGATAGTTCAATTGCTGTATACAAACAAATTAATTATCAATCATTTATATCTGTATGCTTTTTAAAACCTATATACTTTAAAAATATATATTTTACAATAACACATTCATAATTTAAATTAACTTAAGCTGCAGGAATTCGGTCTCGACGGTAAACGAACATCATCCACTGTTAAAGCTTCAACCAGCTCTGATATGGGTAGAATCTGATTCTGTTGCACCTAAAAAATCTCTTGTTTTAATACTATTGAGTTGCAAATATCAATTTTTATACAAAATATCTTAATATAACTTTACCGGGTATACAGAAGACGTGATGTTTAAAAATTAAGGAGATAATACATATTTAAGTTGTCATGATTTAATGGTCGTAGCTCGTGTGTTATTCGCTTCGTACCTGGCTTCCTGCGCGGCTTACTTAGAATTGTAAATTGATACGAGATTGTTACTGTCGAATTGAGTGTACATATATTATTAGACACAAATAGGGGAAACTACAGCCATATATTGATCATACGCTGATACTATATTTATATAAGGATAATATATATTTATTTAATTTTAAGTAGAATTCGGCGAAAATGGGGAACGGAGTATCTTAATAGTCGTTTCCCTCTGCCTATTCTGTCTTGTGCGGGATTCAGCGTGACGCTAAAAAAACATTATATATGCAATACATGCTACTACGTATTTTATGAAAATTTTTGAAGAATCATTTGAAAACTATATATTTATAAAATTAAGTAACAAACAGAATATTATATGACGAAGGTGGATGGCGAGAGTTCTTCAGTGGGACGGAAGTAAAATAAGAGTAACAGTAACTACGTGTATATTTTTTGGAGGTTTACAAATTTTATGTGTCGTACAATCGATACAGACTATTTTATACTCTTTTTAAAATACAATTACCCACTTTTACAATTTATATTTAAACACGTTCCATTTCTCGATATCAAATAATTATACTTTAAAAATTATAAAAGTACTATACTTTATATTATTATTAATTATATTTTATTAAATAATTATTATGTATTTTATGATTATCCTCATAAATTATTATTGTTAATTCAATCATATCATATTGAAGTATAAGACCGAATATAATTATATTAAATAGCGGGTGGTATAATGCGGGGCATTATATTATCTGTTACAATTACGCTTATATTTATTGGGCAACATTTTAGTTCATATTTTAAATATTAGCTTTTATAGAACCCACTTTTAACTGACATTAGATAAATAAAAACTATTTCATTTATCTTTAGACATTACTTTTCTTCATAATTTTGTAAATATTTGATGACGTTTTAGTGCAATAATCTTCTTTAGTCTACAGCACTTGACTAGTTTAAAAACGGAACGTTAAAAACGTCAAAGAATCTTTTGCCCGTTAGCCGGTCAGTAATTTTTAATCAAACTCAGGGTTTTAAGTGAAAGCGGAAATAAAGATTACGGCTTAGCAGCAAACTGTATAAGTTTTTTTTAGTAAGTTTTATTATTAACCCTAAAATGCACATACATGTTGTATCATTAAAGCCAATCGTGGCGCATGGACACTTAGTGTGACTGTAAACTCGGCAAATTGTGAATTTGATTTCCAGCCGAGGAAGCGAAATATTTTATATTTTCCTCGCTCTGGTGTCGAGGCAAAGCTGCATTGAGTTCCGCAATTCAGCATGCAATGACTTCAGAATTCCCTCTGCCTACCGTGCTGTGTGAGATACAGCGAGACGTTAAAAAATATTTTTTTAAAAAATGTACTTCCAATAAATATTTATCGTAATTATAAAAAAAAAAATCACCTTCACGCTGTATCCCGCACACAGCAGGGTAGGCAGAGGGAATCTGGTGTCATAAGGCACTCCGTTCCGCACTTTCTGCCGAATTCTGGAGGCATTGCGTGTTGAGTGGCATAACTCAATGCAGCTTTGCCTCGACACCAGAGCGAGGAAAATATAAAATATTTCACTTCCTCGGCTGGAAATCGTAATTATAATATATACATTAAAATATTATTAAAGCAACTTTTCGAATGTCCAAGCAAAGAACAAAACAATTTAAAACCGAAACATACCCAAAACGCTACACCACAGTTAGCTCACATCCCGCACAGATTCTACATATTTAGCTACAAGTATATCTTAACATCGCTCAGCTGTTTTATCAGGTCTCGCCGAATCCGGGGTGGGCGAAGAGACCCGGGGTTTACCGAATTTACACGATTACGCTTGCGCAAAAGTGTTTCGTAGAAAGGGACAATGGAACCGCACATTAAGCTTGAACTCTCGCTGTATCCTATTATAACAACAATGGAGTAACAAAATTGTGGAATACAGTAGAAATGTGAAAATTATATTTCAGCGAAATTAATTTATTATTACAATATTATTTTGTAATTAAAAGTAAATTAATTTTGTAAACTGATAAAAGTATGTGAATATAAATTATGTGTTAATAGATTTATATATTCAGATTGCTAAAATAAACAAAGCGTATATTTAAGAGATCTTGTTAAAAGTTATCAATTTTTTGGTACATATAACGTCAAAAAATATACTTTAGTAATCTTTGCTGTAGTCAAATAGATTACACTGCGAATGTCCAGGAAGTTTTACTCTTGGCTAAATCATTTAAATAACACGAAATGTAAGAGATTTCTCGAAAAAGATCTTTACTAACAAAGCTAAATAAAAATTAAAACAAGAGCACTTGAAAATAAAAAAAAAAAAACAGAAAACGTGAATGTTGCTGACGACAAAGTAACTGACTGTCCAAGTACATTTAAAAGAAACTAGTAATTTATTATCAAATCAACTTTCAAGTTTGTTTAGTTCATAGAAATACATATATGTATATAACATCCTTTAATAAAGAGATCTAAGAAAACATTTTTTCAAAGAAATTTCACTTTACTCATCAACATACTCGCTCTCCTTCAATTCAGTTCAACGCTCCTCTAACCTTTCGATACCATAACTTTAATCTCCAGATAAGTTTTATTCGAGTCAAATTTCTTTCCCTAAAGCATCTTTTCCATTGTCTGCAAAAAGCCTGCAGTCGCTGGGGGCTAAATCTGGAAAGTACGGTGGGCGAGAGAGCAATTCAAAGCGTAATTTATCCAATTTAACCATTGTTTTCAACTACTTGATGATGCGGGGCATTGTCTTAGTGAAATAGATTTTTTCTTTTGCGTATGGGGCCGTTTTATTTTTATTTTAGTCAAATAATACTATGCAATGCTTACTATTAAAAGTTTTGCATTTTTTAAGTTAATCTATGAACATATTCACTTGAGCATTCTAAAACTACGTATGCCATATTCTTGCCAAACGACGTTTTGGTCACATTACACAACTTTCACCGACTGTTATTGACTGTTTCTTTGTCGACTCAGAATGACCTTAGTCATTAAATAACGGTACGTACGGTACAGATTTTAAACTAACGGGATTTTTTTATTAAAAATCTGATAACGCCACAGTGAGATAGGCTGTACTCTTTTTAGGATTCCGTACCTCAAAAAGTAAAAACGAAATCTTATAGGATTACATTGTTATCTGTCTATCCATTTGTTAAGACTATTTAATAATATTTAGGTTTACGGTGCCGTGAAGCTATGAACTCTAAGGTACTAACGATTATTTTCAATCTGTGGTTAGTTACAGTTACATTATAGCGTCTGGTGACCACGGGAAGTTCTCTATATGTTTTCATTACGCGGCAAATTCCCTTAAAATGCAGCAAAATAAATGCGTAAGTCTATTTTTCTCTGTGCTTTAAGGGTGTATAGACCTGGATATTTTATATCAATTTCATCTTGACGCGATCTTGAGATAAATAGTCTTGACAACGGACAGCCAGACTAATCGCCATATGGAGAGATTGATAACAGAAAGGACCTCTCGAATCTATGGGTGTAATATTTAGAGTTATACTTGATATGAAATTTGCCGTGTAATCAAAACCTATGGGATACTTCCCGTGGACATAAAATTAGAAAATTTGGCAGTTAGAACTTATAGATTAAAATAAAGAGAAAAATCCAAAAACGGAAAAATTATATATATTTTATAGAAAAAAAATCATTACAAACTTATAATTAGAGTTCACTTCATACAAAATTAAGGGAGCATATACATTGTAAATTTAAGTTTGCCAACCTCAAATTATACTTCCCTTGACATACAATCCAAAAAGTGTATACGGATCCCTCGGTATGCGGGTTCGACTCGCATTTGACCGTTTTTTCTTTTTAAGTACAGAACACTAAAAAAATTAAACGTATAATACATACATTTTATCGTTCACAATCGGAAACTTTAACAAGAGTTTTAATTGCTTTCCGCTTTGTGTGTATATAGGCAGTTTTTAACAATAGACATTTTAAGTAATGGAAGAGTAGTGGTCATTGGTTATTAATTTCGTTAGAAGTATACATATTTTTTATTAATACTATTTTTTTATCTTTCGTTTCGAAAAATCGATTTTGATGCGGTTTTCAAAAACTGTTTAATTTATTACACTTAGGAGGAATTTCAGTTTTTCTAAAAATTAAAAAACTTACATTTTGAATATATAAATAATCTTTTATGTAAATATTAGTAACTGTTATTATGTTGCTTTTTCGTTTTTTAGTGCAATTAAGTATTATTATTATGTTTCTCTTTCATAATTCACGGGTTCAAAAGAACCCGGTCCTTTGAAAGGCTTGCGTGGGACACAGGTCCAACACGTAGAGGCCCCTTAGAGAATATACAAGGGTTTTACTGTGACGCATCAGCCGGGATCTATCTCTGCGTAACCACAGGTAATTGCCCAGAGATAGTCGCCGGTTAATGCGTAGGAGTTCCTACGCATTAACCGGCGACTGGACAGTGTGAAAATCTAAACTAGGACTATGGAATGGAATTTGGAGGGATTGGCTACTGGGCTATTGAGTGAGACTAACGGACGTCCGCCTTACAATAGTCTCAAATTGAATGGTTAGCGGACGGTATTGTTATTATTATAAAATTTAAGTCATTAAAATTATAAAAGTGTCACATGTAATAACAAATGTATGCAAATAGTACGTCTATTTGCAATTGCCTACTGCAATTGCTATAGTGTTACTATTAAGTGCAATTAGAGGCTTATAGGGAGTGTCTAGGTATTTTTAAAAAAAATATTTTAGGTTCCCTTCGTCTGGATAAGCTCAGGTTACATTTGCGGGCAAATATAAAATATTAGTGCACTAGCTTCTACTTATCTGTTTAGCAAACAACCAGAAAATTTATGTTGTTTATTTATAATATAATAAAATACAAAAAGAAATATATCTTGAAATAATTTCTTATATAATCTTAATTAGTATACTGCTGTAATTTACCTTGACATCGTAAAATTTTGAAACAAAGGGTGCGTGCCACACTCGCATCAGTACTGAGTTCGTGGTTGTTTGAAAATCTGACTTGTTAAAATACCATTAACATATAAATTAGGCACTATAATATAATTCCAGTTTCTACTATTTTTTCAGTAAACATCTTGAACTAAACGGTTGCATTTCTAATAAAAAATGACTATTTTAATTTAATTTAAAAACGTGAAAATAACGAATAGAATGTAACGTAGTTTTTATTTTTCTAATGCATACGTTCCGTTTATATGAGTAATTTACTATAACACAAATAAAATGTTATAGAGGTTACTATTATACTCTATTTAAATGGAAGAAATTTAAGAGGAATTAAAGCACATTTATGAATTAAATCATTTAAAATTATAAATATTGTATATATAGAGAAAAAGTGACTACTGTCATCTTATACGGTGTCATCTTATACAGTCGTGGTGCAGTGGCATAAAGTGTGATACCCACTCGAAGAGATGAAATATTTGCTTCAATTTATATTTCCATCTCTTTGCTCTGGTGTCGAGGGAAAAGCGTGGCGTTGAGTTCTGCCACTCAACACGCAATGACTACAGAATTCGGCAGAAAGTGGGGAAAGGAGTGCCTTATGACACTAGGTTCCCTCTACCTACCCTGTTGTGGGCGGGACACAGCGTGAAGCTGATTATTTATATATTAAATTTTATTATGTCTAAATTAGAACAAAGCAGACGAACAGTCCACGAGGCGTAATACTGTTTTTAATCCAACCCTTATTTCTAATCTTTTAACTACATCTCTCATTGATAGCAATGTCATCTCTTAAAATTTCAATATTTTATTTTATTATTTGGTTTATGACAAAAAAGTTCACACGATCACTGTACAAGAATAAAAAAAATATGTGACCGAGAAGTAAAAATAGAACAAAAAATTGTAGCCACAACGTTGTTCTTGATGATATAACGGAGCTATTCATTATTAACTTAACTTAACTACCGACACAACAGGCGAGAGTAAAAAAGATTAGGATGTAAGTCCGGCGTAGAGGAGTTGATACTTTTAATTTATATTTTATACTTTTTATTTATATCTTTTTTCATCAGCTTCACGCTGTATTCCGTACACAGTACGGTAGGCTGAGGGAACCTAGTGTTAAGATACTCCGTTTCGGCAGAAAGTAGGGAATGGAGTGTCTTAACACTAGGGTCCCTCTGCCTACCCTGCTGTGTGCGAGATTTGAGGATTTGATTTATTTATATGAAACAAAAGCAGCATGTATGTATATGAAAACATTGTTATTTATCTATTGTATAAGCCGCTTTGTTAAGTGCGTTGAACATAACATACATAAACAACAGTTTCGGCTAAAGATATTATTTGACGTGTTGAAGAAACTATAGTTGCCTGTTCTTGTGGATAGTTGCCTTTCGTTCTAACTTTTCGTTTGCAGTCACGTAGAAATGCTTAAGTATAAGTATAATTTAATTAATCCCATAAACATATTTTCTGTTAAATTAATTCCCATTAATTTAACAGAAGAAACAGTATTATCACATAAAATATAATAAAATATTTTCTTTTTAGGGTTCTATAACTATCTTTGAAGGAAGAAAAGAACCCTTATAAGATCACTTTAGTGTCCGTCCGTCTTTCTGTTCGTCAACAGCTTTTTTCTCAGGAAATCTTAGAAATATCTAGTTAAAATTCGAATTAAATACTAAGATCTACGGCTCCATGATTTCTTAAAAAAAACGTATTTCTACATTATGGCCGTATATCATATGGCCGTTTATATAGCAAAAAAGGCGTATTTCGAGACTATACTATAATCAAAATAAATAGAGTACTTCCGGTTGACCCAAAATAATGCAATTTGGCAGCTAGCATCTACAGGTAGTACAAATTCAGGGAAAATCTGAAAACTATACATTTGTGGTTTAATTCTAAGAAATAAGAGATTTCCAATTTTTATACAGCACCCTCGGTGGGCGAGACCAACTCGCACTTGTCTTTTTTTGTGAACACTACCCCTTGGCATTTAGCTACAGATAATGCCAGGCCATGGTCATAGAGCCATTGGTTGATACATATTGGTTTTTGTAAAAGCGGTAGTGTGCTTGGCATTTAGCTACAGATAATGCCAGGCCATAATCAGAGAGCTATTGGTTGCGATAGTATTTAAACTGCAAAGCAGTATTTAAACGATAAGACATGTCCTGCACAGAGTTTGTGCTGTAATAGAGGACAATGTCAGCATACTGAGGGAAGTTACAAAAATTATTTACAGATTATTCGAGGTCATAAGTGTAAATATTATACAACAGCGGACTAAATGCTTAACCTTGGGGCAGACTTCTCCATACAAGTCTGGAAGGTATAGTAAAAAAATGCTTTACAGACACCGTTCTACCGGTCAGCAAATTATATATGTAATTGTGAGTGGGACATCTTCGCCAGAATATTCAGCTGATGCATTTTCTGCCTGAGCACCGGAGGAAGAACGCAGCAGATGCAACATAAAATGACATCAATTCGATACTCTCTTCTGGCAAAGGCTTGTCGAATATTTGTAGTAAAAACACTGAGACTATCAATTGTACTTAACCCCTTTCTGAAGTCAAACTGAGAGGGTGCTAAGATATTTCTATTTTCCACTATCCATTCCATTTGATTCTTTAAAAGCTGTTCAGCAATATTTGATAAAATAGATGCTAAGGAAATAAGTTTGTAGGAATTAGAATCTAAAGGATATTTGATTCCAGGTTTGAGGATAAGGATAGTAATTTGAAATTATATATATTTTATTTAGATTGAAATATATTATTTATCAAATTTCAAAACATATATTTCGATGTTTCACCATCCTCGCTTGTAATGGTGTCCTTTAAATCCGGTTAGACGTTGTTAAGCTCTTCAAAGGAAAAATGAATATCCATTTCTTCCCAAGATTCAACCGCCGTAGATATAAATAGATCCTAGGATGGTACAGAAGGACGAGCGAATTTGTTTGCAAAATCGTTGAGCCAAATAGAAGGATTATTGGAATTAGGACTACTGATATTATTAAGTGATCGGCGAAATTTTTAACTTAATTTGTCCACAGAAGAAAAGAAGAGGAGCGAAGACTAAGAGATGTACAAAAACTTACTCAACCAAGTTTTTTCTTTTTCCCAATACAAACAAAATTTTCCATAGTCATCACAAACTACGTATGACTCCTCAACAGATGTTCGCCGAATGATAGAATCAGAGCATTCCTGATCCCACGTATATATAAAGGAAGAAAAGTGACGACGTGACCATCACGTCAGCGTTAAGATACTTTTTCATAGTGTTTCTATTTTAGATAATATTTGTTTTTATTTTATTAGAATTTTAGAATTTAATTTTATTTAGGTAAATTATTAGGCCAGTCGTGGCGCAGTGGCACAAAATGTGACTGTAAAACCGACTGGTTGTGGGTTCGATCCCCACTCGAGGAGATGAAATATTTACTTAAATTTATATTTCCATTTCTTCGCTCTGGTGTCGAGGCAAAGCGCGGCGTTGAGCTCTGCCACTCAACACGCAATGCCTCCAAAATTCGGCAGAAAGTGGGGGACGGAGTGTCTTACACTAGGTTCCCTCTGCCTACCCTGCTGTGTGCGGGATATAGCGTGAAGCTAATTTAATTTATTTTTATTTTATGTTATTTAAATTGTAATCCTTAAATTGATGTATAGTTGATCAAAGACAATAAATATTATTTTAAACATTGGTTACATTAAAAAAAGAAATAATAATATAGAGGGTATATCTATATTTAGCGGGCCTAACTTAAATAGCGATGTGTACAATAAGCAGTAAATTTAAATTTTGTTTATAAGTTCATAAAAGTTGATATTGTATTTAGATGACGTGGTGATGCGAGTTCATTTTAATAATAGTTAAGTACGTTACATTCATTTAGTAGATGGATTAATTTTCTCGAGAAACGTGAGTATATAAAAAATACATGAAATAATCCCGTTAAGAAAGTGCCAAATATATTTTATGAATTAAATTTAATTTTATACTTAAAACTAAAAAAGAAAAAATGTATTATAATTGCGTTTCCTCTTTTCTTTACAAAATTTTGTATTTCTATTATTTATATCGATAAACTATCAAATATGACACCTCTAAGAAATATAATGTTTTTCAAAAGGTATAGGAATTCTGTTTAAAAAATAATACTATAAATATTAAATATTCTCAATCATATAAATGTAAGAAGAGTTCACGATTTATTATGTGTTTGTAATTCTCGAAAGTAAAAAATGAACAAAAAAGTGATCATATCTATGACGATTTCATCATATTAGAATCTAAAATCGGTGTAGTTGTTTTTATTTAAGTTTAATTTGGTGACATTCGTCATTTTGAATAAATTAATGAATTTACTATATAAGACTTTGAAAATTATTTATTTATATCATCATAGATATGATGATATTTGTGGACTTTTGTGGACTTGGAAAAGGCGTTTGATGCATTTGAGTAAGAGCGAAATTATGGGAGATACTACCCCGGTTCAATGGGAGCGGACCCTTGCTGCAGGCGGTAAAGTCTCTTTACAGATATCACTCAGCCTGTGTGCAAGTAGGAGCTGGCGTGTCGCCCTGGTTTGACATCCAATCGGATGTTAAACAAGGTTGCGCCATGTTAGTTTGGTTGTTCAATTTGTATTTGGATAACTGTCTCCAAGGAGTGAAACAAAGTGATATGAGAGTGAAAGTAGGTGACCTGAATGCGAATTGCTTGCTGTACGCAGATGATGCAGTGCTTATTGCATCATCAGAATGCGAGTTGCAGGCATTGGAACAGGTGAATGAAGTGGTATATTTGGGGAATACGGAAGGTGGATGTGGAAAGGCGTATTGCTGCCGGTAACAAGGTTAACGGAGCCTTAGCTGCATCGATGAGACGGCGAAACGTCAGCACAGCTGCGCGTTTGGCCGTATACAATGCAGTTTTGGTATCGACTCTGTTATACGGCAGCGAAACGTGGGTATTACAGAAGAAGAATGAAAGAAAGTTGAATGCCGTGGAGATGCGGAGTCAGCTTAGCTGATCGAATCCGCAATGAAGAGGTAGACAGAATGGTAGGTACTAGCGTGGATGTCACGGTGAGAATGAAGAAGAACGTGCTCAACTTTGGGTTGGGTAGGTTTGGGCACGTCGAACGAATGAGTGATGAAAGAATGGCAAAAAAAAGTTTCCCAATATATCTTCCATGTACAGGCACCCATGAGTTACGATTTATAATAAATATGGATAAGGTGCAAACATACATTATATATTAAAACAGGAATATAATTCAGTGTATTAAGTTATTTATTTAGTTAAGTAAATAATTCAGTAGTTTAAGCGGGTGAAGCCGCGAGCGGGTACAATAATACTACGGCGTCCTTTTAAGCCAAAAGCATTTGAAACTCTAATAATATTATGAATGTGAAAGTTTGTGAGGATGGATGTTTATTTTCACGCTAAAAGTACTAAATGGATTTAAATGATAATTTAAACTAATGTAGCTTATACATGAAAATAGCACATAAATTGCAATTTATGTAAAAAAAAAACAGCTTCACGCATTCAGCAGGATAGGGAACCTAGTGTTAAGACATTCCGCTCCCCACCTTTTTCAATGCTCCCCAAATTTTTAAAGACATTGCGTGTTGCGGCTTATGCCTTTCTGTCAGAGCGAAGAAATAAACATATTAATAAATCATAATTCTTTCTGTTCGAACCCACAACCATCGCGAACAGTCACATCCTTGTGACTGCACCACGACGGCCACATAAAATTTATGTAAATATTTTATATGATTTAACTATAACAAAACAATAAGATCAAGCGGACGAAGCAACGTAGTCTGCTAATACTTTCAATAAATAATAATAAATTTGATTGTAACCGTACTTTATAATACCAAATTAGATTAAATATGGACAATAAATGTCTATGTTAAATTTGAGGGATGTAACGGCGAACTTACTAAAGCCATTAACGTTCGTCGTTATGCAGTTAGCAAACTAACTCAGTTATAGCTTGCATAATGCGGCCTTTAGGTTCGTGCGCTTGATCGTGAATTTCCATTGCTTTAGGCTATGTTTGACGTAAATTTGTTATAAATTATTTGAATAATAATAATTTTAATTTGTTCTATTATTATATTATGAGGCCAGTCGTGGCGCAGTGGCACAAAGTGGGACTGTAAAACCGACTGGTTGTGGGTTCGATCCCCACTCGAGGAGATGAAATATTTAATTAAATTTATATTTTCATTTCTTCGCTCTGGTGTCGAGGCAAAGCGCGGCGTTGAGTTCTGCCACTCAACACGCAATGCCTCCAAAATTCGGCAGAAAGTGGGGAACGGAGTGTCTTAACACTAGGTTCCCTCTGCCTACCCTGCTGTGTGCGGGATATAGCTTGAAGCTAATTTAATTTAATATTTTATTATATTATGAAATTTATTTACGATATATACAAGTTGTAACGCGATTGATAGATCAGCGGTTGTTCATGGATGGACGACCTCGGTAATTATCCATTTCATTCATGTATATTCAGTAATTTTCAGTGGATATTTGAAAATTTGTATTTTTTTGGAATAAAGTTGGATTATCGAAGAAAATTGGCATATATATAGTCCTACTGTTGGGTCTGCGCTCGTGACTTTTTTCTCAATTTAGTTCAATAGTAGGCTTTTTGAAATCATATAATAGCTTAATTAATTAATCATGGAAATATCATCGAAACAAACACTGATTTTAAAAGACCTAAATTTTATCTATAACTTTAAAAAAAATACTGATAATTTTTCTTATAAGTAATTCAAAAGCTACTGTTTTTTGTGTAGAATAAGTTCTAAAAGTTTCATAGACGTAGCTCAATAAAAACATGATAAAATGTCCTCGACTCATACAACAGTTAACATTTGTTATTCTTATTACTACAACTGACTACATTTTAATTTTTTTTTAAGATATTTGCATACGTGTTTACATGTTTTACCAGTCTTCTATAATCAGACAATGTTTACTGAATACAAATATTTTGATATTGTAAAGCTATCGTAGCACAGGCCGTGAATTGACTAATGCACTTGGATGGTGGTAAATATTAACTTTCACACGTTGGAGAAAGAAAATATCACAAGATTTTTTTTATATCGTATTTAAGATATACAAATATATATAGAGAATAATCACTAACAATTTTATTTAATTACCATAAAAAGAGCGTATTAAAAAATTCTAATATAAATGTCGAAAATCAAAGTATACAGATGTTTATTGATCCGCTGTATACTCGTATAATAAATTATGATGAAAATGAAGTTGTTAATATAAAATGTCTACTCGTATCCTATATAGTCTAGACTAGAACAAAGCTAATTGTTGTATTGATCTTTGTTACGAAATGAATCCACTGTGGAATGTTTGAACTTTCAAATATATCAAAAATAATTATTCTTTATTGCTTATAAGTGTTTCTTATTTTTAGCATAACACAATACTTCATTGCTTTTTTTAAAAAAGTAACTTTAAGTGGGCGTTGCGGATCTCAAAGTCACGCATTGCTTAGCGAAGTTAAGAAATGAAAATAATTTGAAAATTATTGAAAATAATCAGTCCCTCGAGTTAGGATCGAACACTACACACAATGCGCCATGATGACCTCATATTATTATAAAAGAAATATGAGAAGAAGAAACAAGACAAGGCAAAGAAGCCAAGACGACGGATAATATCAAATTACAGAATGAAAGACAAAAGATTGAACTAAGCCACCATATTGAAAATTTTATCATAACGGGAACCATGTCGTATATCTGCTTCAATCTAATATATTATACATGTGCATATATATCACATATTATAATAATTTGAGGAAACATTGTTTAATATGTTGTTAGTAGGTTCTACAGTATTTCCCTAGCGAATTCGATTCAACTAGAACCTTAATTTAGTAGGCTGATTTGATTATTCTGATCCACAGATTTGAATATTGACTCGCCAATATATGCATTAGTTTTAGGCATAATAACAACTCTACAACAAGTTGATTGAAACTATTAATAGTGTAATGTCCGTGTATGGCTATGTGATATTATAGCATTTAAAAAAAATTGTAGTATTATTAATAAAACTTCACGCTGTATCCCGCATGTAGAAACTCGGAACCTAGTGTTAAGACACACCGTCTCACTATTCGCCAAATTTTGGAGGCAATGCCACCCCCTGTCTTCCCAGAGCGAAGAAATGAAAATATAAAATATTTCTTTTCCCCGTGAAGAAATCGAACCCATAACCGTCGCGTTTACAGTCGAATCCTTTTGCTCATGGGCAACAACGGCCTCATAATGTCTTTATATTCAAATATTGTTATGTGTATAACATATGTTCAGATTACGCTTATAATCTACTTTTTGAGGTCAATTAAAAATTACTAAATTTAAATAAGAATTGTAAGAAAGAATAAATAGAATAAAATTCAATTTAAATAAATAAAAAAATAAATACAAACCAGTACTTTCTGTTATTCTAATTGTCTACGTGAAACTCAAGGTGTTAATTACACACAATGGTAGGAATTACGCGACCTGGAATAAGGAACTACTATTCTAAAAGATCTACTTTAGTTTTAAAAATTCAAACTGTGATTAAAATTTTATTATTGTACCTAGAACAAGTTTTTATTTATAGATAGAAAAATCTTTATTTAATTTACTTTCATTTCTCCATTTTAAAATGAACAATAAGTAACGTCTTTTAAACGGGCAGAGAGTTGAGGACGGAGAGTCTTAACAATTACGTGTCACCTATTTTTTTCCTTTTTTTCCTTATTTTAAGAATATAGCCTGAAAAAGATCAATTACAATTTATAAGGTGCAAAAATACTAACGAGACCTTAAACGAGAAACTCAAGATCGTGCAATATGGTGACACTCTGTGGATGCCCTCTGCCACAGCTTGGGGACATAGGAAAATAAAGAATCATTTTAATGAAAGACGAAAACGGGAACGTTTAAACAAAGGAACGCCGGTTATTTTCAATGTATGCAGTAAATATTTTATATTGTCACGTATTTAACCCCACATGGTCAATAGAGGTGGCAACACGGTGGTGGTAGTGGTTGTTAACATTACAAAACAGTTCATTACGGTCAAACGAGAAAAGCGGACAGGTAATTGAGGCTACTTCCTATATCAATGTTTTATATATAATGTTTTTTATTTTGTTTTTATGAAAAATATGTATATTTTATAAAGAATTAAGTATTTGTATTAATGTACATATTAGAAGCGTAGAATAAACTTAACAAGATAATAAAATATTATGATATTTCTTGTAACATTTAAAAAATATTATATTTTGTGTATTGAAGCTGATAAATGAAATCCAGTGAAGTATAAAATGCATTTACATTTGAATGCTTCATAGAGTAGTAGAGTGCCAACAAATATTTTTGTTTAGGACAGAAAAAGTTACAGCAAATGTTTAAATTGTTATATGAAATGAAAAAATCAACAATTTATACGAATAATGGAAAAAGAAAAACCTACTGTTGAAAATAATTAGAAATAAAATAATAAAATTTAAAAATATATGTTATTGAGATCAACTATGTAATGAGTTTTGCTTTGCAATTGAAAATATGGATCATATTTTGTTTTGGCTTCACGTTTTATTCCGTATAAAGCAAGGTATGCCTTTGAACACAGTGTTAAGAAACTCACTTCACAGCTTTTATTGAAATTGCGTGTTGAGCGGTGGGACTTAACGCCGCGCTTAGCCACGTTACCAGAACGAAGAAGTGAAGATTAAGTATTTCGTTCCTCCGAGACGAAATTGAACCCACAACCGTCGCATTTCTTAATCACATACTCGTGACCCTGCGCCACGACAGTCTCGCTTTAATTATTATTAGGATAAGTAAGTACATATCGGCATGTTAATCTCAGTCTGAGTGTACAGATTATATATAGGTGGATTATAGAGGGGAGTCTTGCGCGGATACTCTAATGAGGCGTGGAATAGACGTCGGATGATTGTTATGGTTTACGCTAAATTCATTCCTTTGTAGAATTTTATATCTTATTGTATATATTCTACTTTTAAAAATATATATAAAAGATAAAAGATTGCATTGGAGAGCCACTCAGCAAAATTTGGTGGAGTATGGGGAACGGAGAGTCATAACACTAGGTTCCCTACAGGATACAGCGTGAAGTTGATGATTTTGATTTGTTACATTTTTAAAATGAAGTCGAGTCATTTGATTAAAACATAATAAAAATAACTGATAATTGTTTGAGAAACAATGGATTCAAATATATTGTCTGAAATTAAAAAACCTCACCGCCGCATAATCATTAATTTTCATCCCATTACCGTATTTAATTTAACAAACTTTTGTACAATATTTTGTGAGGTACAACTCTACTTTAAAAGGCACTTTAAAAATTCTATGATAATATGTCATTGTTTTCCCTCTATTGTCACAATATTTTGATACAACGATGCTAATTAACTTAAATTATATTATTTGAGTAAAAAGTAGGTAACTTTATATGCGATTACAAATTACCTTCAGATTCTATATGAAGCATTCTATATTATAACATTGTAAGTAAATAATAAATATATATTAAAACAGATTCTAGCACATAATATTGCTATATAGCTATATTGAAAACTCCTAGGGAGTAGAGATAAATTGATGTTTCATCAATTTATCTCTACTCCCTAACACATAATTTAAACGTAGAGGATCATTAAAGACAGGTGTGGGCTCGATTCCCACTCGAGGAAACTATATATTTAATATTATGATTTTCTGGCTCTGGGAACGAGACAAACCGCGGTATTGAGTTCTGTCTTGCCACTCAACTCGCAATTACTCCTGAATTCTGTGGAAAGTTGGGAACAGAACTTGATAGGAACGGATGGACGGACGATGTCTTAGCACTACGTCTCCATGTTCCCTCTGCCTATCCTGCTATTTGCTGAAGCTAAAAAGAAAGCTATCTCTCTTTCTAATTTTAAAGATTTTACAATTTTTTATTTGTATTATACATATTATTCTACGCAAACAGGCGAAGAGTACAGTACAGACTATTTTTTGTATCCAATAAGGCTTAGTTTAATTTATTTTATTTATTTATTCTTTATTGCACACATTTTTAGAAATAAAAAATACATGTACAAAAGGCGGGCTTAACGCTAAAAAGCTGTGTACCTCAGTTACTACAGACAATTTGATCTGTGTGTGGCCGAAATAATGAATCCAGTTTCAATTGAAAACTCAAGGCGATATTAATAGAAAAAATAAAAACCATGGTTTAGTTTATTACTTTTGTAATATTCATAAAAAAAAACATTGATTGAGCACTTTACTTTACACTTTTTCATGTTCTTCACCAGATTATTTATACCTAAATGAAATTTTCTTACAAATTGTCGAAAATCGAAAATCATGTCTACAATTAAGGCATCACCTTCAATAAAGATTTTATCGTTCACACATACATATATTTTGTTGTTGTTGTTGTTGTTGTTCTTTATCCATGGCGTTCTGAATGTGCCAGTCCAGCACTAAACACATCATCAATGTCACCAACACATATACACTACACATACATACTTGCCGATATTATAATGTCATGGTGCAATCATCACTCACTGTCAGTGTATCCAACGGCATGAATATATCTACTAAGTAATGCTTTTAAAAATGTAATATAATGTAATATATTATTATTCAAGCAACGGTGCTGGCATATCATATTTTACACCGCTATAGACAGATTCTATAATATTGATAAGACACACAGATTGTGTGAATGTACTTTTTTATTACCAGTGTATTGATAATGGTATATTATTATGTAAGGTAGTATTATATGACATAATTGAGAAATCGTGAAGGCTTATTTTGCTTCTTATTATCTAGTACATTTTCCCTTTTATTTTAATCAAATAAACGTGAATAAATCTTTGGAAACAATATTTATGCAATAAAAATAAAAATATTTGTAATTAACAACATAATGTACATCGTATTTGAAATATTTTATGATCAATAACACAACACATATTTTTAACAATGGATTTGGACTTATAATATTTTAATAATTTTATTTCCTCGCTCTGGTAACAAAGCAAAGCACAGCGTTGGTTTCCGCCTTTCAACCCGCAATACTTCATGGGATACAGCGTGGAGTTATAAAAGAAGTAGGTTGACAAGTTAGTACCTAATTAGAATAAGATCATTTGCACTGACATGATTATTTTCCTAAGCTTCAGGCTTTTCTTGCATATCATAATAAGCAAAGACTCTAGTGTTAAGACGCTCTATTCCCCATACTTAACGTGATGATTTATATAGCGGTACAGGCATTCCCGAAGCAGTAACATTCTTTTAAAATTTCATCGCTAAACTAACGTCGACATGCTACATTTTTCCTAAAAAAATTAAAAGATTTTTCTTTATTTCACTCACCAAAAACGAGGTCGCATTTTAAATAGTTTTCGTGTTAAGAACATATTATTTACTTGTCTTAAATGCATTTTCAAGACATGAATGAAACGTTGAAATTTGTGTAAAATTTTATGTATAAGTAAATCTACAAGCGTCCTTTCAAATATTGCCTTCCAATTAATCAGATAGCCACGGCAGTGGAGAACTAAGTAGCTTATCACTTTGTTTTTTTTTGCTTACACCGCTTATTGCGGGACACGAGTGAAGACTACAAAACCGGAAAAGAGTGAGTCAGCCTTGCGCACGAAGGGTTCCGTATATTTATCTATATATTCCGTTATATTTATTTAATCTGTTTTTTAGTATTTGTTATTATAGCGCCTATGCAATGCTACAATGCAATAATTCATCCATTTCTGTCCCGTAGTTTTTGCGTGATTGGAAAACAAAAAAAACAGACAAGAATTCTGCTGATTGGTTTTTTACCTTCTATAATCGATTTGTTAACCAATGCATTTTTATTTTTATATTTATTTAATGTACATAATCAACTTTTCTATCTTTTTATTATATATAGGGAATACGCAACATGCTATCATATTTTTTTATTATGCCTTAAATTTATGGGTGCTGTTTGACCGCCATTTTGTTCGTTGTCATTGAACTTTCTTGTTTTCTTGTTAGTTTGGTTGTGTTATTACTCTTCAAGAATTTATAGCGCATGTTAGCTATACCACACGCTTAAGATAAGGCCAAATAAAAGAAAAAATGATGGTTTTATAAATAACTTCCATTAACTCGCCACGGGCCGCGGGTCGCGAGCGGCGATGCTCACTTACCCCAACAACGGCAACTCAATGTCGGATGCGAAATGGAATCAGCAGTGAAATGTATTTTCACAATGAACAATTATAGATGTTCTTGTACAACCAGTTGAGCCTTCGCGTACGTCATTTCATGGTGTTCAGGTGAAGTCGTAGTAAACAATGATAATACAGCATAAAAAATAAAACAGCTCCATCAGTCAATTTGATGAGCCGTCGAGGAGCAGATCGTGAGAAGACCAACAGCGGAAAGCACAAAAAAATCGATGAAGGTTTCTTTGATATGATGGTCGAAATCACTTGCTAATTTCTAGTGGACCGAGGTCGCAAATGTGCTTTAGGGACGAATATAATTTTCAAACCTTCATATAAGAACTAAACTTGTTCTTTACCAATATTTTTGCTAAATAAATATCTACTTCTATTATATAACCCACATATTACTTCAAAAATATATAATTTTATGAAGCAAAGTAACAATAATTAGGCAAAGATAATTAAAATAGACTTAAAACTAGAGGCTAATATATTATTAAATTCTACTCAATTTTCAATGATCAAAAATGTCTAAGAAAATAATACAACAATGTATTAAACAAAAAATTAAATTCTAAACACTGAAAATAATTCACGTCATAATGAGTTAAGCAAAACACCTAATAATAAATGTTACGTCGGGGAAGGCTAAAGGCTAATATAGTTCTAAGAAGAAAGGACTGCTAGTTTCCTCTTACTTGTCATTATGCAAATTTTGCCTCATTAAAACTGCTTTATTTATCATAAATTAATTACTCTTGTTAACGTAGAACTTGTATCAAATTAAAAATATATATATATATATACATGTAAAATTTTTATTCGAATATATTTATTGCTAGTGGCCCGGACGTGGCTTCGCCTGCTTATCTTTTTTTTTAGCTCCACGCTGTATTGCGCATTGAGTAGAGCAGGTAGAGCGGGCCTAGTGTTAAGACACTATGCTTCCCACTTGTCACTGAATTCTGGAGATATTGTCAAACCCACGACCTGTCGCGTTTACAGTCACTCTTGTGCCTATGCGCCACAACTACGACGAGCCTCGAATATCATAATTTTAATATTTTATGTAAATTTATATTTCCATTTTGTATTATTGAGCGCGGCGTTGAGTTCCACCACTCAACATACTATGCCTGCAGAATTCGGCGGAAAGCAGAGAACCAAGTGTCTTAACACTAGGTTACCTCTGCTCATATTGCTGTGTGCGTGGTACAACGAGAAGCTGATTTAACATTTTTAGGTACTGGGTTCATGTTATATCCCATTGCCATTCTATCGCAGGACTGACAATATTTAGTGGGTAAGAAGAAAACATAACTTGATGTTTTACCCCAAAAATTAAGTGTCCTTGAAAGATATCACACATAACATTACGCCAAAACCATTGTTTTTTGTAAAAAACACTTGCTATGCGATATTAGTTTATAATTTGATTTAATTTAAATTATAATAATTATATGCAACTACAAAATAAAACGCTATCTTGTCGCTATCATACTTCATTGTCAGTTTGGATACTGTGTACTTAGGTTTACATAATTATATGACTCAGAGGACAAACTCTTCCAGATTTAGAACAAGAAAATGTAGCGTTATAAGTAAAAAACTGGCCAAGTGCGAATCAGACTCGCCGAGCGTGGGTCTCGTATCAATTTCTGGATTATAGGTCATTTTATACGAAAAGAAAAAAAAAATGTTTAAAATAGCAGTTAGACAGTTTTTATTTATATACCCATATCATATAATGTAACCCGATCAACGGATCGACGGTGGTATAGGGGTAATGGATTTAGTACCTATCCATTTCCCATTCCCATGTTTGTTCAACGTTTTTTAATGGTTCAGCAGACTACTACATAAAAGCTCTTTCGTAGCTTATAATAATTTACAATTATTGGTTTATACATCTTCCAACTTTGTCGTGAAATATTTCTTTTACAGTCTCTAAATGTTAACGTTAAATAATACCTAAGAATATTAGCGAATTCACAACCAGTGCTAGGATAACTTTACAATGTAAAATATCTGTAATCTGCAAACATTGTTTGACTATAGTTGTCTAATGAAACATGCAAACCAAATCAAACCACCTTCACGCTGTATCCCGCACACAGCAGGGTAGGCAGAGGGAACCCAGTGTTAAGACACTCCGCTCCTCACTTTATTCTACTACTGTTTCATGATTTAAGTCCATTTTTAACCAGTTTTTCGCCATAAGCTATCTTTATGATTTTTTTCGAGGTTATTTTGCACAAATATCCGTAGTTTTTTTTGCTACAGCCCCTGAAAGTATTTGTTAAAATTTAGTTTAAAATAAAACCCGTTTTTATTTGGATGCAATTGTCAAGATGTGTAAACCGATTGTTGTATTACTGAACTATATTGTAAGACAATCCATGATCGCAGAATCAACAATCGAACTATATTAGCCAATTTTCTTTAAGAACCGGAGTTTTTCCAAAAAATCACAAATTCCCAAATATCTTTTCAACCATTAAAAATCGCTGAACATCCAAAATTGTAAACAGGTACGTTGATTTGCCAATCGTGTTACAACTGTATATAGTTTATATACGTACATATGTATAGCAATGTTTACGTTATGATTTAGTAAAAAATCAGTTGATGTAAATTATGTATAAATATTATATTACAATGAACTCTAACAAAACAAAATAATCTTACTTATTTAGGAAACGTATATTCTTTTTAATATAACTGGATTTGAACCCACGTATTTTAGAAACCGTCCAAGCGCTCTGATCATTAGTTCCAGCCATACGTTCTGATCAACCTACGTCGAAATTCAATGATTCGAGAAAAAAATCGTGGCAGAAAAATTTTATCTTTTATATCATATATTTAACTGATATTAAATATATGAGAATTAATTTTCATATATTTTAAGTTTTTTTTATATTTCTTAAGAGTTACGAATTTTATATGAATCATTCTAGATTTGGTTCCCACCCTATTGAAGCTTCATTTTAAAGTGTTTCAATACGTTACGATCAATATACACTATATATTACATATTTTAAAAAGATTAGTACCATAAATACCGGCAAAAATATGGCAACTGTACTACATTAATATAAATTGAATAATTATATTAGTATTTCTAAAATGATAATTTATATTAAAACTAAAATATTTTGTATACTGTAGCATTCATTGAAATAATAAGTTTTGATAAACTAAAGCCAACTGCAAAATTGTTCACGTGAACTGCGAGTTCTACGAAGTGCTCTGATTGTGATACGATTAAGCCGCTTTCACTCCGCACTCTGCATTATTAATATAATTTAATTTATTTCAATATTTAGCATAAAAGCGCTAATTATAAGGTTTAATTTTTTTTACATATGTAACATATTATAATTTTCCACTTTAGTTAATACAAAATTCCAAGAGCGTAATTTTATCCATAACTTTTTATTGAACTTTCAATATAACCTTTTCCAATTCTTTCAATTTGTATTTTCAAGTTTTATATTCGCATTTTTACGCTTAAAAGCATTCTTGTATCCTTTTTTGTTTGAATGACTTCATCTTCAAAACACAAAAAAGTAACAATTTTTTAATATATTATATTGTAAAAAAAGTGTCTTAAATTGGCATTGAAGTCATTAAAATTATAATTACATTTATAATTTTAATGACTTCAATGCCAATTTAAGACTCGAATAACAAATGAGAATCGTTTGCATAAGACATAGCATATATGCATTGAACTTCTCCCAAAATACTCCACAAATATAACCGAAAATATTTATTTAGGATCGTTGTTTATAATTTCCTTTTTTTAGTTCCACGCTGCACCCCTTACATAAAAAGGTAGGTAGAGAGAACCTGGGAACTTAGTGTTAAGACGCTCAGTTCCCCGCTTTCTGCCGATTTTTGGAGGCATTGCGAGATAAGTGCGTCGCGCCTTTCGCCCCGACACCAGAGCGAAGAAATGAAATATTAAATATCTCATTTCCTCGAGTGGCAATCAAACTCACAACCTGTCCTTTACAGTCACACGCTTGCTTTTCCCCAAGACCGGCCTAAGTTATTATTTACTTTAACTTTTAAATGGAAAACAATATTAAATCTTATAATAGAATCAAATATCACTCGTGAAATTAGTTAAATGTATTTATATAGTTATAGGCTTCTTAAAACTATGCACTGAATAATTGATCGAAGGTTACGAGCAGAAGAATCTCTATAGTTATTTCAATGACGCGCCCGCTGTACTTCCTAAGATATAAGTTATAAAAGTTATATTTTGTTCGTGTGTTGTGAACGAATATTTTCTGAAAGTAAAAGTGATCATAACGGATTAAAAAAAACTATATTAAAAAATATTTTAAGAAATGCTTTCACTTAATTAAAATATCTGATACACACGACCATTTTATAATGTCATCTGCAAATAATGATAAACAGAAAAATTGAATATCGATGATTTGTCGTTCAAAAAACTTAAATTTTTATTTTATTTTATTGTTCATTGAATTTGTGCTTAAAATATTTTTTAAAATAATTATGATCACAAATATTTTATAATAACTATTTAAAAAAAAATTGAGGATGTCGTGGTGCTGTGGCACAAGCGCGTGACTATAAACGCACGGGTTCGATACCCATTCGGAGGAATGAATTATTATTTCTTAACATTTTTATTTCTTTGCTCTGGTAACAAGGTAAAGCACGGCGTTGAGTTCCGCCACTCAACACGCAAAGTTCGACGAAATTAGAGAATGTAGTGCTTTAACACTAGGTAACACTCCTTCTGATTACCCTGTTTTATGCGGGATAAAGTGTAAAAGCGTGAAGCTAGAAAAAATAGAAGAACAAAATAAATCAGTTTCACGCCATATCCAGCACACAGGAGGATAAAATATAGATAAGATAGATACATTTACTCTAAGGATGGATGATACATTAACGCCAGCGTTAATAAGAATAAGCTGTCAAGAACTAACTATCTGTAAATTTTAATTTCATGAACTGTAGGGCTACTCTTGTTACTAATATTCAACAACCAGTCCTTATGTAAATAAGTTCAATTGCACATCGTCGGCTTTGAGTGTGAACCTGCTAAATCTGTTCTTAGGTTTTTCGTTATGTACAGGTTTATAACGTTCGAAAATGTAAAAAATAAAGAATTGACGGTTATTTTATCTCATATAGTAGAGATTGTAGTTAATTAGTTTTTTTTTTGTTAATAAAGTATTTTTCTAATTTAATAATAAAAACCTTCTGATAATATACGTGTACTTATAGTTTTTTGTCAAGTTCAAGTTTTTTCAACTATGCCATTTCAAACGATTTTTTTGTGTCTATCCTGACAACTTCTTTAATATGCTGTTAGCAGGTTTACACATGAAGCTGACAACATGTCTTTTTGTATAGCCCGATAAAAAGTTTATCAATTATTAAAGGTACTGACGGTCACTTGCGCAGAAAGCGTATTTAGATACGAAATTTTCCGGGTATACCTTCGAAAAATCGTAGTACATTGCTGTACCAGGCTATACTCCCGACCGCAATTATTATGGTACCACCAGGATAAAGGCCGAAGGGCGCGGGTTAGACCACGTGTAAAGGTTACACGCATTCTTTTTTTTATAACTTTATAGCTATTTATTAATTATATATAGACGGGATATTTTTTTCTTTTAGAAACATAATATAAGAATAAAACATTTGCCATTTCCTAAAAAAACCTACCTATATATATAGATTAAACTAATTACTTGTTTACTTGACAAATTACTTCAGAATATTTTTGTATAATAGACCACCCTGTGTTAATTCCATCCACAGAAATACGTTTTGATAAATGTAAATTACATTTTCATTAAAGCTTTTTTGCATTTCACTCATTTAATTTTAATAAATCACAAAATTTGTATTTAATTAATGAAAATCGATTGTTAGATTGCAAAAGATGGTTTGCTTTTATCATGAATTGTAGGAATAATAATTATTTAGTAAAATTAAAATTATAAAATAAGGCAAGCCGCCATGATTTGCTGAACGCCAGTCAGAGCGTTTTACGTCACGTCTTGGTAAATAAGCGAATTGACATTTTGTGTTGTATACGGTAATATTGGCAAACTTGACATCACAAGCGACGCGATAACACATACATTTTAATAGTAAATCTTTATTTTTCTCAGAAATATGATATACGTTATAACTATAATCTATTTTTCAACATTGTTTATTTTTTGATAAATTGAAAATAAAACAGAAAGATAAACAGGAACAAGGGGTATGGCCCGGTGGCACATCAACGGTGTGGCTGTATATGGTGTGATTGTGGGTGTTCGATTCGTTCAATTTAATACAATAATATAATTTTATTTGCTCAAAATGATGGTTTAAAATTTGTTGCAGACATAATTATCATTATTTAGTTTCCATATATTAGATAGTTTTGGTTTAGTTAACATAAAATTTACAAGTTTCATTTCCTCGTTCAGGTAACGAGACAAAGCACGTCGTTGAGTGCCACTCACCACTCATTACTATTTTCTCAGGTTCCCTCTGCCTACCCTGCTATATGTAGGATTCAGACTAAAAAAAAATATGTCTCTCACTCCCTAAAAGAGTTCTCAACATCGGCTAAGTAATTTTTGACAATAAATAAAAACAAATTTAAACTCTCATTATATAGACAAAAGAATAAGAATATAGAAGAATAAACACTTAAACTACATGAATATAGCATCCGAGCGAAGTCGGGTTCTGTCGATAGTATTTATAAATTCTTATCCCTTATTTACCAACGTTTGAAGCTGTATTTTTATAACGCAATGTAAACATACATTATTTAGAGCTATTCGTGAAAGTGCGAGATGGCGGCTCCGTCCCCGCATTTTAATGACCCCAAAGCCAAAGCAAGCCAAAGTTCCGTTATTTTATAAAGCCAGAAAAATTCTGTGCGCATACACTCCACTCTGGTAAGTACATTTCTAATATTAATAATAACCAAGAAAATATAAAAAAAATGAGCTATATTATTTAACGAAAGTTAGGTACTTTTTTTTTGCATCTTAGTTATTAGGTAATAACTGGCACAGTAACCACCACTCAATACATACGCTGTATCTCGTAAACAGCAGTGTAGGCAGAGGGAAACTAGTGTTAAGACACTCCGTTCCCCACTTTCCGCCGAGTTATAGAGGCACTGCGTGTTAAGTGGCGGAACTCTTGCTGAACTTTGCCTCGGCACCAGAGCGAAGAAATGAAAATATAAATGTAAATAAATATTTCATTTCCTCGAGTGGGGATCGAACCCACAACCAGTCGATTTTACAGTCTCACTTTGTGCCCCTGCGCCACAACTGGCCTCAACGACATTTGATAGACTATTACGACACTAGTTATATAATTACGCAATTTATAAATATTAAACATCATATGCGTGCCATAAACTGTTAAAAGCGCTCTTATATTTTTGCTATACTGTTCCAAAGTCTTATAACTTTAACGAGAAGCTTAAAATGAAATTAACTGATTTGGTTGGAACTTAATTAGTTATTTTAAGTTGTTTTAGCTAAGTTTTGAATGCATTAGAGTACGCTATTATTAAAGTTTTGAAAGTAGAATTTCAAAGTATATTGAATACAGAATAAAATAACCGGTTAAGTGCGACTCGGACTGGCCCACTGAGGCTGCTGTACCAATTTCGAGATTGTTTTATTGAAAAGTTGAAAAACTTAATTTTGCGGGCGTATGCACTCATTTTGTATGGACTGGACTACAAATAAAAGTTTGTATTTTTTTTATGGAAATACATAAAACAACAAATAATACATTCTCACTTTGTGCCGAATTGCATTACTGTAAGTCTACGTGAAGTTATATCGATTTTGATTACGCAGCGAATTTCATACAAGATGCAGCAAAATCAATGCGTAAATACTTGTATCGTTTGATTGCGTCGACTTAGAAACTTTTTATTTAACCGTGGATCTCAATATTTTATATTAATTTTTACTTGATATTTACACGTCATCCTGACACAAATGGTCTTGACACACGTACAGACGAACAACAAACTGATCTTATAAGGGTTCCATTTGTACCTTTTGAAGTACGGAGCCCTAAACATACAAAAAATACATAAAGATAAATTTTACGTATTTTTACCATTTTTAAAGATATCTTCTATACACTTAAGTTCGAGGGACATACTCCCGTACCTATTGGCAACAGTAAACGTAATAAGCCAGTGTCATATACGGGGAAAAAAATCGTTAATCGAAATAGAAACTCAATTTCAACCTCCTTAACCACTCTTGGCATTAAATGAACATCAATGGCACTCAAACAGAGTTCCCATCGAGGGTACTCAAGTCAAGCCACTAGATGTCAGTTTTGATACAAATTTTAAATTCTTAATGTTGGTTAATTTTCCAATATGTACCTTCATTTTAAATATTGGAATTTATTCTTAAATTGATTGTCCTACAATTGTTACAAGCACAGTAATTTTTAAGAAAAGCCTTTGAAATTAGATTTATAACTTTATATCTATATGTACCTATACAAATATTAACAAGAAAGTAGAAAATTACTAAATTACTATTTTTACTTGTTTTGAGGCCAGTCGTGGCGCAGGGGCACAAAGTGTGTCTGTAAATCGACTGGTTGTGGGTTCGATCCTCATTCGAGGAGACGAAATATTTACTTAAATTTATATTTCCACTTCTTCGTTGTGGTGTTGAGGCTAAGCACGACGTTGAATACTGCCACTTAACACGCAATGCCTCAAGAATTCAGCAGAAAGTGGGGAACGGAGTGTCTTAACACTAGGTTCCCTCTGCCTACCCTGCTGTGTGCGGGGTACAGTGTGAAACTGATTTAATTTATTTAGATTTACTTGATTTCAAGGCTATTTCAGTTTTGAGTAAAATCATACAGTTACCCTGTAATCGGATTGGATCGGATGAACACTTAAAAGAGCGATGCAAGAGTACAATATCTTATATGTAAGACCTTAGCAGATTTGTTAAGTGGCGAAATCAGTTATAAGATCTGGGTATACTGCATTTTGGACTCAACCATAGAAATGTTATTTATTATTTTACTATTAATTAAGAAATAAGAAGTTCAATTGGATTTGAAGCAAACTAAAAATAAACTGTTTTTTACTTTTAATAACTTTATTTTTTCGACTGTATCAAATAATTTATTGTAGGGATGTTAACAAAATTTTACTTTTGGATATATGTACCTAAGATTTTTTTTTATCCTTATACTTTCACATTTTTAAAGAAGTAATATAAAACGATAACTTTCATGTTGTGATTCCTACCTAATCAAATACAAACATATTTTGTCTAAAATTCAAGTACCTGTCATATAAATTTGATATAAATATAATTCTATTACTTTATAGACAGTCAATTTCAGTTAATTTTGACTACAACATTTATCTCGTATCGTAGCCGAGGTCACCTAAATTGGTACCTGCGTGTTTGGGCAGCAGTATTAATTGAAATTTGTATCGACATATTAGTACACGATCCTGCTGGAAAAATTTGCGGGTATCTGTCTTTTTTATGTTTTTTTTATTAATACACGCAAGTGGAATAAATTACACCACGGTTTCCTAACAAAATGTAGGCATATTAATATTAAAATTTTCTAGTATAAACAAAATGATGACAATCACATTTTAAAACAATTATATAAGTCGAATGTTAATAAATTTGAAGAAAAGAAAGTAACCGATGCAACTGATACTTCAAAAGTAAACTTTGATGAAATAAATTCAATTTCACAAAACGAGGAAGAAGACGCAAAATAGCAAGAAGTGAATGAAGAAAGAGAAAGAGTTTGTTGTGATATAATTTTGCATAACAGTATTATAAAACTTAAAATTTCCTAACAAAAGAAAATGTTAATAAATTCGTAATGATTATCCAACTTAATTATTACAAAGAACCATGATTTAACTAATACCATAATTGATTGATATTTGTACATTTTTATCAACTATAATTTTTATCGACTATACAAAAGAGTTTGTTGATATTTAGTATATATAAAATATTGTCTGTCTGTGATTTAAAAAAACATCTATTTTAAATTATACAGCACTATAACAACTTTAACCATTTTAACATTTTTGTTCTGTCTGTCGTTCTGTCTGTGTATCTGTCTGTACGGGCTGACCTCCGGAACAGCTGAACCGATTTTTATGTGATTTTCATTGAATGTTTATTTTTCCATCATTTAACTGTGAAACAACTTGACCTGTGGAGCCACACATTACTTTTTATCTAGAAATGTACGCGGGATCGAAATCTATGCGGCAAAACCACATCATCCTACCGCGATTAAATTTTACCTTATTAAATACGACATTTTTTTGCGAACAGGATGAAATAAAATCCCTATTAAAATAACAATTTAAGAAGTATTACTTAACAGTACAGATAACTATACTAAAATAATCAACGAATTTTCCCTAATTATTATAACTAAATAATATTAAATAAATACGTATATAGTTAAAAAGTCACGCAGGGGCCGATAGTTAACAGGTAAATTTGTAATACTTACAACGTGCACGTATGTTTCAGTACCTGGAATTATCATTTAAAAACATCAATTATTAAGCACCATATAAAATAAAATAAATCTAAAATTGAGAAACATGAACCAAGGAAATAGAAAAGTATTGCATCATCATATCTTATACGTATAAATTAATGTCAATAAATAAATAGTTTATTTAGTTTAATACTATAGTTTATTTCAAATTTTATTAAATTTGAAAATGTAGAATTATAACTAGGCAAATTTTCATAACTTTGTCACTCACACGATATTTTGCCATTTCAGTCCAGTTTTCTAGATACACAAACTGCATAAATACCCATATAAATATATAGGATTAAAAAGTTACATTTGCAGACAATTTATAAGTCAGAGTGACGAAATAAAAAAAAAATCATTATCCCGACTGGTGATCGAACCCACAACCATCGCGTTAACAGTCGCTAGTGCCCTGCTGCGCTAGGAATGCCTTTAAATATTTAAACTAAAAATGCATAACAATGCTATTATAAGCTATTATTAGACATGCTAGAAGTTCACAAAGAACGATACCGAGGCTTTAGATGTATTAAAGCGGTAACAAAAGGTAAGCCTCAGATGCAGTAGTTAGATGATGTTTAAGTTACGTATATTTAAGTTTCCCAGTTCAGATACTAGTTTGCTACGTTTATATTATAAAATAAATGGTTATTTATTATTTAGTTAGTTATTAATTTAACTTTACATTCATGCCAAAATTTTTAACTTAATATTAATTAAATTAGCAGTTATTCTTAGTAAATAAAGCATTAGGACGAAAAAATATGATTTTTGAACGTTTTTTCGTTTTTTTTTTTATTTTCTAAATATTAAGGTTGTAATGATAAAATGATCATTATTCTATGCACTAGTTCGAAATATGCCCGTATAATCTTACTAAACATCTTAGAAAGAAAATTCAATTTATATTTTTTTCCATACTATCTGCTTTATCCGCATAGCGGAGTAGACGGTTGGAGGAGGTGGAGCAGTTGTTTTCCACGAAATGGCGGAACTCAACGCCACGCTTCATCTTTTTACATTAAAATATCATCATTACTCTAAGTCATAACATAATACAAAACGCATAAAATCGCCTAAATAATTTAATTCAACATAATAAATAAGTTATGGCAAACCATAAAATATACTAATATATCTTTAACTAGCAAAAAAATAATTATATCAACTTCACGCTGTATCCCTCACACAGCAGGGTAGGCAGAGGGAACCTAGTGTTAAGACAGGTTCCCTCTGTAACTAGTAAAAAAGAATATATACATATCTCGGGTTCCGAAACAATTTTGAAAAGAAATAATACAATTCAAATAAAAGCACATTATACTTGCGGTGCTGATGCGAAGTTGCTGGTTGTTAGCGAGATAGGATTGAAAGTTTGAGCAAATCTTGTTACATTGCCGTGCTATTTCCAACTTTGCCAGCACTTTTGAGGACTGAAATATACTTTTCGAAAGAATACTTTTTATCAATTCACGCGTAGAATGCCCTGTCGTAAAAGTGGTAGGGAATGAAATGAATATTTATTTATTTCTTTCATTACATATATTAATATTTTTTATTCTGCACTCGAAGAAATTAATTATTATATATTAATATTTTCATTTCTTGCTTGCTCTGGCACCAAGGCAAAAGTCCCGCGTGGAGTTCCGTCACTCTACACGCCTTATATATATATTATAATGCCTAAGGTACGCTTTAAGTTTCCTGCTGTGTGCGGAATATAGAGATCAGAGAAGAGCCGAGAAGCTATTTTTTCATTGTAAATTGGAAAATATACAGGCAATTTAATCATTGTAGCGTTTTAAAAAGAGGGTTTTAAGTCACTTTGTTTATTAAGGGATTGTTTTTTAATTATATTTGTATAGAAATATTAAATCATAATTTTTGTTCACAGGGGATCTGGAGGGGGTGGCATGTTCGGGGATGTGAACATCTCGGCAATATTAGATTCGCTGAGTGTAAGTTATGATAAAAGAGTCAGGCCAAACTATGGAGGTGAGTTCGAAGCGTGCTTGAGATGTGGCTTGTAGACATAAAATATGTTAGGCTTAAGCATTAAACCAATTTAATGAACATTAAGTTAAACTTAAATTATAAATATTATATTTTATTGGACGATATGTTTCATACAACGTTTATGTACTATATATATACCGTAACTAACAAATTATAATTCATATCAAATATTATAATATTTTAATTGTAATACTATATTTTGTTATTAATAAACCTTCCAGCGGGCACGCCCTAATTTAATACCTACTAAATTATTAATAAATATTGTTACAGTTGATGTGTTCTTAATGACCAAAATAGGTGGTAAATGGATGAAATATATGAACATTTAATTTAGAATTCTCAATAATTTAACAATACAATTATTCAAAATCTGATGCTGAAATTTATTGTATGCAATAAGCATATATTATTGGTATTGTTTACTAACGTTTACACGTAAAATAGATAATTTTGGAACATTTTGTTGATATTTGTTGAATGTTTTCTATTTTTCCAAAACGAGTAACGACAAATTTCAAGTCTTGTCACTAAAATATTTTTATAAACGTTAAATACGTAGGGAATCCAAATTTTGCAAGTGAATACTCAAAACATGCTTTTCCTCGAAATCACATATCAAATAAACCGTCCTTTGCTATTCCGGTAAATCTAATCTTGTCATAAATCTGCTCGAAGGTTAGAAAGAAAAAAATCTTATATCTTACAAAAAATATATAAGATGTTCATTATGAATAGATGCTACGCTTTAATTAATGAAAAAAATATCCAATGATTTTATTCGTGTAATATTAAAAAAAAAATCATTAAACAGGTTACAGGCCCAATCTATTTAGCGGTAAGCTTTTAATGGAAAGTACCCACATAATGTGTATTATTATATTATTATATTAATATTAAAAGTATGTTGAATGGAACAATCTGTCTGTATAAATCAAAATTAATATTTAATTTGGTGTGTAAATTAAATTATGTTATAGTATAATATGTTTAAAAATGTTATAAGAATAAGATGTGTAGCTTAGTGCCATTTATAAATAATTTGATATACCTACATACTATATATTTAATTTTAGCTTTTAGACTTTAAAAATAAGTTGCCACAACTAGAGGACGGTGAGTTAACAATTTCGTTACAGATTTTTTTTTAAGTAATCCGCCATATTATTAATTATTATTATTAGATTATATGTGCAATATAATAAGATCAATTTAGTAGTGTGTTTTGTAGAATTTTGCAAATAAATAATTTTGGAGGGCCGAAAAATTGCAAATATATGGATTTTAATGCTATTTGCTTAATATTTTTATCTTATTTCATAATAATGCACATTCTATATTTGCTTTTCTTTGGTTTAAGAAATTTATGTGCATATAATCTGATATAGCCTTATATCATTAGTTGTTATTAAGGTTTACAAATTACTATTTATAAAAAACCCACGAATAAGTTAGAAATATAATAAATGGTAAATATAATTTTGAAAAGGAAGGAAGGTTAATAATTGTGCATAATGCAGAATATGCTGGCTTTATTGTCTAGATCGGTATCTGCAATAGATGCAGATACATTTTGAATATTTTCTTAAATATTTAAGAACTTTACAAATTTATGTTTATTTAGTATAAGTTATTTATTAATTATATTATATTGAAGAAAACATATAAAATAAATTATTTATTTACATGCCTATATATAGTATAGTATTTTAAATATATAAGATATTTTTTTAATAACTGAACTGAGAACTGAAGGAGAACTGGAGAAACTGTTTGGAACCGTTTTTGTAATTGAGTTTATAAAGTAAAATTTAATCAAATTTAAAAATAGATTTTTATGTATAGTGAAGATCTTTAAAAAAATCTAAGCTAATTTGAGTACCGAAATGTGCAAGTGATATACTTAAACGTCCCCAAGTAATAAGCTTAATGCACTCTAATAGTTTTTTTTTTTATTTCACAATTTCCGAACCACCAAGACAGGATAAATCTGTATTGTAGATTTAGTCGAAACTGGAATAAATCTTGCAGTAGATTCAGATGTTTTTAACATTTTCAACAATAAGTAAATACATATTTTTAATAAAAAATAAATGTGGCCATAGTAAATCAAATTGCCGCTATATCTTTTGCAAATCAAATCTCAAACTTCAATTCATTGGATAATCGGCATCTTGGATTATGCAGATCGTAGCAATAATGCCCAATGTATTATGTAAAAATTGTCGCTAATTTCTAAAAATCAAATTCAAATCTTTCATCTTTCAATTAGGTATAAGTAAATACTATTTAATGTGAAGTTACATCAAAATATCAGTTGTACCAGCCTTACAGAAAGCAATCTCCATCTCTAAATTCCATTATCCCTGTATTGAAATAGACATCCGGGTATGCATAAACCTACACTTTGGGGCTATACTTTTATCACTTCGGCTTCGGAGTTTGGCACGTACTCCAGTACTGCCTTAGGCATATTCGCTTTATATATTTACACAATGGCTTATACATTACATACGCTATATGGTACGTTTAGCAATATAACATTCTATCTAATCCGAGCTGTAGTTCAATTCAAAGATGGATGTAAATTATAAATCTCAAGTGATAAGATATTTGAGTGATAAGTTATTTGCTTTAATTCTGAACAAAGTAAATTGAAAGTGATCAAAACTCAAACTGACTTTATAAAATAAATAGAAAATACTTTTAATAAGTATAAGTTTCATTAAAAGAAAAGAGTTAAGAATAAACGCAGTAATATTTTTTTAAAGAGAAAATATAAAATAAAATATTTACTTTAAAGAACTGCTTCCAATGTTAAACATAAATAATTAGATATTTAATAATTACGTTTTAATGGTGTCATCAATTTGTATGATTACACAAATTATTGTTGAAAATGGGCTATCGTTCTGTTACATGACAATATTTTTTAATAAAACAATGATATTTCGAATAAAGATAAGTTTGCTAGTAGTACGTAACGGATATGAAATTTCAGGACCACCAGTGGATGTTGGTGTCACCATGTACGTGCTATCCATCAGCTCCTTATCTGAAGTGAAAATGGTATTTAAGAGCCTATTATTAAGTAGCGAAAATAGTGAGGCGGATCTAGGTTAAACTCTTTCGGTCGAGCGCTGGCCTGGCACAGGTGGCGCCCGACCGAGAGAGGTTAAGTCGCGTCATCGTCCTCTGGTTTGGTTTTCACTGCGCGCCGCGCGGTATTCTTATGTTTGGGATTGATTTCAGGTCCACCAGTCGAAGTCGGCGTCACCATGTATGTGCTGTCAATCAGTTCCGTCTCCGAAGTGCTCATGGTACTCGCCACTGTCAGCTCTCGCTTGACACGAGTAGCCCTAGACACTAGGCTGCGAGCATGCCGGCGTAAACATTCTCTTTCTGACCGCCCGGATGGCGCTCACCACTCTGAACTAACACCAAAAATTGTTTATATATTAACTTCCTCATAATGTCGTATTGGCAAAGAGTGGTGTGCCGTTCGGGTGGGACTGATTTATCGTTATTTTCTAAATTTTACTCTGCTACTAAGCATTTCTCCAAATATTTCTTCGTGGACTTGCTCTATCAATGTAATTTTACGTTAGCTTTTTATGTTTCTTGTATCTGTTGTGACTATTGGGCTCTCAATACTGTCTCCCAAACTGGCGCTCTAACTTTTCAACTCGCCACTTGCGATTTACTTACTTTTAGTAGACTTGCTATGAATGTTTTGATGTTTGTACCGTTGTCAATAAGTTCCGGTTGGACGAGGGAACTTTGTTTAAATTTTGTGTTATCATTGTTTTATTATTTGTGTTATATGTTGTATTTTGATGTCGGATACATGTTTAAATACTTATTTATTATCTATGTGTGTTGATTTTTTTTCGTATGTCAGTGTCAAGTAAATTGTTGTTGTTACCTGAAAACTTGAGCTTCAACTCGGCAAAGACCTTCGATTGCGGTTACGATGTACACTTTCAATAAATTAAAAGTGCGTGAACCCTTGTGGAAACCAAATCAAGGGGACTTCTAAAGTCACTATAAGACGTGGCCTTTCAATATTAAATATAGACTTATTTCATTTTCCATAAAAGTTACACGTTTAATTTAACGTAAAGAATATTTAATGATTCTTATAATTACTTTAAAAAGCATTTCCTAACAATCAATGAGATTTTACAAACTCTTACTTTTAAAATACATTATATAAATATAAAATAAATTGTATGAATTTACATATGTTAAACGTGTAACTTTTATAAACGTACGCAAAATTACAATTTCTCTTTGCGTAGTATCTGTTTTATCCTAATTGCACTTGGCAGCAAGTTATTATATTTAATTAAAAATATAAAAAGATATATGTGCTTTTCTTATAACTACGTTTTTATTTCTTTCTGAATGTTGACAGAAATTACTATTTTCGAGCTTAAAGTACTAATCACAGTTAAAACGGTTAATTTGTGTCATATCTATTAGCTTTTTATCCAAATCTTATAGTTAGAAGTTTCCGTATTAATTAACTATGATTATTTGTATCTAAAAGAGATTGCCAAGAAGTACTAGAGACTGAGATAAGAGCCTATACTAACGAATAACTTGACTCAATTTCTTTCTCTTTCGCTTTTTTATATGTGTATTTGTATCCAAATATATATTAAAAGAAATATGTTTTTATTATTTGCTTTTAATTTGAACGTGTCTTTTATAAAAGTGTTGTTTAGTTATTTAATTCAGAATGTCGTTAAATGTTACCTTGCTGCTCTGTGTGTAGCATTCGGACAATGCATGTCTCAGTGTTGGTAGGCTTAATAATAACTTTATTAATAACAATAAAACACTAATAAAACATGCATTGTCATTTCTTTGTATCGATGTCATTATTTTAATAATGTTAATTTAACAGGATTTCACCTTGGATTTCTACTTTCGACAATTCTGGACGGACCCGCGTCTCGCCTACAAGAAGAGACCCGGCGTTGAAACTTTGTCAGTGGGATCAGAGTTTATACGAAACATCTGGGTGCCCGATACCTTTTTCGTCAACGAGAAGCAGTCCTATTTTCATATTGCCACTACTAGTAATGAATTTATTCGCATCCATCACTCTGGGTCGATCACGCGGAGCATAAGGTATTTTTAACTTAATTAATTTAATTTATTTTCAACGAAATTCACGTAGTAATACCAAAATAGTTTGAAGGTAGGTAAGGTAGGCTCGAATCAATTATAATGCTTCTCCACTGGGAAAAGTATTGAAAATTGTTGAATGCTCGAAAAACATTCTAAAAAGTTTTAGTAATATACGATTTTTGTATTAAATACCGTAAGGTCTAAGCTGAACTTTGTATTTTTTAATTTGTATGAGTATTCATATATAACGTAGGTAACGTCACTGGTTTGTCCTAAACCAGTATTTACTGCTTTTTCTCAACCGTGTGTAGCCACACATCTGGTATTGATAGTAGCGTCACATAATTAATTCTTAGTATTTCATTTTTGTGTTCCATTTATTCAAACTTAAACATAATATTAGCAGTATCACTAGTACATAAAAGGGAATATAATTGTGATCAAGCAGTTAAAAAAATCGTTGACACAAAATGCTTTTCTTAATGATACAAGGCAGAGAGATTATTCATTAAAAAAAAGAGAAAAAATTATATATAAGTTATGAGGACGCAATGTCCAGCGTACAAGAATGAATATTGAAAAATATATGAGATTTTGTAATTGATTTTTGATAGCTAACTATACTTTTTTCATGCAAATGCAAAGCTCAGTTTAAGTCTCGTGTACTGTAAATGATTCTAATGTATTATTTATTAAAATTCAATACGATTTTTGTTAACTTTTTCTGCAGGTTAACCATAACTGCCTCATGCCCTATGGATTTGCAGTATTTCCCTATGGACCGTCAACTTTGCAACATCGAAATAGAAAGCTGTAAGTTAATAATATGTAAATATTATATATATTTTAATTTTTTAGACATTTAATATACTTTAATTAAATTCTCCATATGCTTTTAAACAATAGTTTATAAGCAACATAATACATATGAGAAGAAAATATGCATTTCACGTGCGCTACATATGAGTCATACGATAGACGATTGAAGCAAAAAATGCTTGATAATGTCATACGGCGCTAATATCTTTACGTCGTTTACACAGCTTTTGGTAGTTGAACACTCATTTGGAGTATGTAAAAACCCAGTGCGATGGGTGTAATATTTTACCGTTTCGTATCTCTCTGCATGGTACAGTTGGCTACACCATGCGGGACATCCGATATAAATGGAACGAGGGACCTAACTCAGTTGGCGTATCGAGCGAAGTATCTTTGCCCCAATTCAAGGTGCTTGGCCATCGTCAGCGGGCTATGGAGATTTCGCTGACAACAGGTAGAAGCACAAAATATTTTATTTCATTTAGTGTTTTAATCATCTCATATTTTCGCTTGCGGCACGTATCTCGCTTTTGTTATATTTCATTGTAACATCCATTGTTATTAATATTATAAGATACCATTATTAATCTTTAATTCCAGGAAATTATTCCCGGTTGGCATGTGAAATCCAATTCGTTCGTTCTATGGGCTACTATTTGATTCAAATTTACATTCCATCGGGTCTAATTGTCATCATCTCCTGGGTATCGTTCTGGTTGAATCGAAATGCTACACCGGCGCGAGTCTCTCTAGGCGTCACCACTGTGCTTACTATGACTACGCTTATGTCTTCAACGAATGCCGCTTTACCGAAGATTTCATACGTCAAGTCCATCGATGTTTATTTGGGAACATGCTTCGTTATGGTCTTCGCCAGTTTGCTAGGTAACAAAAAATATTTAAATAGAGAAATGCAATTTGCGTGTTTTTTTTACAGTGAATATGCTGTTCTAAATGACTGTATGTTATTGTTTTATATATACACACATGCGAATTTTTTTTATATATATATGAGTATAGTTTTAAGTTAAAATTGCTAACGATATGTAGCTAAGCGCTAAGTGTTATACTTCACAAGGTAGCTGATAATATTAATTGCAGAGTACGCGACTGTCGGCTACATGGCAAAACGGATCCAAATGCGCAAACAACGTTTCACCGCTGTTCAAAAAATGGCTGCCGAGAAGAAATTGGCTATTGATGGTGCTCCTGGACCGTCTGGACCTGAACCTTTACCTCCACCACGTACTACTACGCTAAACCGACCTGCTCCACCGAGCCGATCATCTGTGAGAATCATGTCTTTTTATATTCTATTTTCATTTTTTATGAAGAACTCACTTCTACGTCTAATTTAGTCGTATAATCCCCACACACAGGAAGTCCGATTCAAGTTTCACGATCCTAAGGTGAATACCATCAGCTCGGCTCGAGGTGGTCCTTCAACAGCACCAATGCCTGTCAACGTCCCGGTACCAGTACCGCCTGTGGATGAGGAAGCTGCAGCTCATCTTCTTCAGGCTGCTAAGGTCTGTAGTTATATAACATATTATTTCAATGGCATTTGAATGTTTCGAGCACTGCGAATTTTCGAGCCATGCGATTGGGAAACGGAGCCAAGTTGCGATTTTTTTGAAATGTAGACTTTTATATTCTCATTTTATTATGAATATAAGCCAAAATAAAAAAAATATTTCAGGGTATCAACAAGCTCCTCGGTACGACGCCCTCCGACATCGACAAGTATTCTCGCATCGTTTTCCCTGTTTGCTTTGTCTGCTTTAATTTAATGTATTGGATCATTTACTTGCACGTTTCTGACGTGGTCGCGGATGACTTAGTGTTACTAGGCGAAGAGAACTAAATATTATGAACGGACACCGATTATTGCGTCACAATCATTTAACGACGGAACAGCTTCTAACTTCATTCTACGGCCTTGAGCTTCTTATGATTATATTGTCTTGCGACATGCATCCTCCCTCATGAAATGTGGGAAGTTAAAAAAAAACCAAAAAAAAAAACAGTAACCCATGAGATACAGCAAATAAAATAAAAAATCACCTAAAAAATAATGTTAATACATGTGTTTATTAGTAGTTATAGATAAATTTTGACAGTAGTGCATTCCTGTTTGTTTGTTGTAAGTTTCCAAAATATGTGTGTGCACGAGTAGAAGAATATATTGTTTATATTATAACTTAAAAATATTATCATTTATAATAATTCATGGTGTACTCAAGCAAAGACTTACTTAGTGTAACTTCAATGAAACCTTTACTGTAGTCACTTATTTAAGTAGGTACTATTTTATAAAATTTTATTAAAAATAGGATTCGTTTTCAGTAGGTTTACATAGGATTATTTATTTTAAGTTTGAATATAAATATTTTATGACATTAAGTTTAACCAAATATTACAATTAGTGCCTATTTTATCTTATTACTTGATAAGAATCATACATAATAAATATATTTATTACCGTCGTCGATAGATTTTAATAATAACATTGTCAAGTGGATGTGATATGAATGAGTAATACAATCTATTAGTTATCTTCTTTTAGCTAAAAATAATTTTAAAATAGTATTAAAAAAAAATATTCAACGACGGATGAAGGAACGACCATGGGTATAAGAATAAGGTGATTTGTAAATATTTATACATCTACTATGTTATATAGGGTGTTCTGATATAATGTCTAACCTGAACGATGTTATGTCACATAACCGTACAATTGTCAATACACAAACCACTCAATATTAAATCTAGTGCACCAATCACTTTTACTGCATACATAGATATTACAATTATTGCTTATACGTACATATATATTATATACTGTTAAAATATTTAACTCTTTTTTTATATATATATATAAATATATAATTCAAATCACTATTATTACGCGGGTTCCGTAGGTGTTTTGGTATTTATTTTTATTATAATTGATAAGTTTTGAATAAATTTTGTGTGTGAATGACTATTTGATTTTTACGTTGATAAGCATAATTAAGATTTGGTGGGCTGTGAAAAAAGGTTGGAAATATAATAGATATCTATTATTGTACTGCGGACTTGCGGAACCCCTTATATGTATGCAAAACATAGTTGTAGCTTATTCAAAAATAATTTTCGATAGTCATCACCAGTTTAGTTTTATAAAACACATAAATATTATACATACATATAAAAATAATATAGATTTTAAAAAAGAAACATAGTTACTATATTTAAAAAGAAATATTGTAGACGTTATACTTATTTAATTGAAAAAAATATAATATAAATATAGTATTTATTGTGTATAGTTCTTTAGAATGGATGAATGAAATAAAAAAAAGATAACGTTAATTTTCGCTTGAAACTGATAATTACTGTTTTACGATGGCATATTTATTACAAATGTTACAAAAGAGAGAAAATATCAAAAACTTTATCGAATTCTAAAAACACAAAAATGTGAGATTAATTGGTTGAAACAAACGGCATTCACCTTTCTGAACGATATTTCAACAACAAACCGTTATTTAGTCTTAAAAATATTTTTTACACGTGCCACGAAAATTACTTCATTTATCTTTATAATAACATGATAGATAATAATATTAATTATTTTTTAAACATGCTCAATAAATTAATTTATTAGTGGATATGTATTAAATATAGAATTTACTATTTAAGATATGTACACTTTAAATTGTTTTACTTCTCTTTTAAGACTGACTTAGTTTGAAGGTATAACTAACTTGACATTTAATAATTATTTTAATAAGTTAATTATCTACATATTTACAAAGTGGCTAGAAATATTGAAATGAAGTGTACCTGATGAAACTTATGCAATTGTTTGTGAATCATTAAATATTTATTTATATAATATACAAAATATTATAAAAGGGGAACTCTAAAATGGCATCCTTTTAATATCATCGTATAATTTATAAAATTATTGTTAAACGATATGAATGTGTTAAGTTTGAAATTTAGTAAAATATAAACAAATGTTATGTATAACTCAGATGTAAATAATTTATGATGATTATTAAACTTCATATGAATTTTGGATTACCTATAATATTGAGCATTATTATTGCACTTAGTAAGTAAGTAGCGTAGAATTGCAGGAGGGGGCGCGGACGATGTGCGTATATGTTAAGGAGAAAGGATTAACGAGAATTTTATTATAGACAGACAAAAGACATATTTTACATCTCTTTTTACACGTAAAACGCAGGTATTTAAAATGAAGCGTTTTTATTGACATTTTAATTTTTGTGGATTATGGATATATTTAATATGCTTTTCTTGTGCTACTTAGATTATTTTTTCTATAACATTATTATTAATAAATTTCCGGCAACTATAAAAATTATAATACGCCATCATAATTGATGATGGCGTATTTGTAACAATTTGTAAAAAACCACGTCCATCGTCCGTAAACCCTAAATGCGCAACCAAATTCTAAATCACATTTAATAAATCTAGTATTTAAAATATATTAATATAATCTACTTTAGGTGTACCTATTAAAATTTAATTTACTATATAGATATCTGATAGAATGCAATGTATTTTATCAATATTATTAAGGTCAGATCGTTTTGTAAGTAGCTTGGACATGACGGCACGACGTCAGATATTCCGCGAGTGACGGCTAGTTCCGGTCGACATTTCGAAACACATAATATATGGTACAAAAATTTTGTTAAATAATTCAAAATTGCATCATTAAATTCACAAGCATATTAAATTAAAATAGCATATCCCATGTTATACGGAGTCATTGGTGAAGTTTTAGGTCTGCAAAAAGCACAGAATATGTTAAAATTTGTTCTGATGGAGACTGGCTCATCGTTGGTCCGCGGATGAAGTAGGGACGCCTAACCAAAAAACGCATAACATCGAGATTAGGATAAATACTGATAATTGAGTAGGATAAATGACATGGAAACATTGTTTTTTAAATACCAATACTATTAACGTCGATCGATGAGTTGCCACAAATACATGTGATTTCAATTGCTATCCGCCAAATTCACTGTACAAAAGTAAAGTGGCAGCTTCATACTGGTTTAATTTTATCGTGCAAATGAAAGTTATATAAATGGTGTATTCAATGATACGCGAAGTGAACGTAGACGTAATAGGCGACGTTAATAAAAGCATTAAAATGTGATAGAGGAGAGTACAATTAGAGTAGGATTTTATACGATAGAAAAGCTTTGGTACGTACATTTTGTACACGTGGCATTCCATCTGTTGGAAACGGATCGAAATCATTACCTGATTCCAATATGCCAGTATTATCCCATATCTAATTGGTGTTCTAATGCACGAAGTTACGGCGGTAAGTAGATTTTGTACTTTGAAATGAAAGGCTTGAACCGTATTGAGCGTTGGTTTATCTGTAGCAAATATTAATATCATAGTTTGCTATTTTGTCGCTGTCGTAGTTTTAGCATTAACAAGTATTTAATGGAGTATTATTGGTATTTAATGTTTAATATATTTGCCAGTCTCCTGTCTATGTTTCTCATGTCAGTGTTTGCTGTAATTTCTGTGCCTAATATATTGTCCTCACCCTACTAAACTAGAACAATCAATTCATATTTAGTGCCAAAATTTCTGAGTGTTATTATTGTATAGGCATCTTATGTAGAAAATCGTAATTGATTTTGCATTCTTTATCGCCCATTACTACTGATACAACTCGTTAGTGTAAAAAACACAATTTAATGGAAATGTTGCTATATAATTAATTATAGTGACGTCATTAACCAAACTTATCTAGTCTACTGACTTGTTGCTCTTATCATTAACTCGACACTCCAAACAGTTTTTCAGTTTAAAATAGTGTTATGATCTCCAAATATAACTCAAAATTTTAATCAAATAGATAAGACTTGATAACCAAGTAATATTATTATATACATTTTAATTTCTAATAAAAAAAATAAATGTCACAATCCAGAAAAATATTTTAAAAACAGCTAAACTATTACTAGTTTAGTTCTTAAAAATATTGTTGAAATTGGAATTAATTTAACTAAGACACAAAACATACCTAAATGTCTTAAAATATAATTTCGTATTGGATGCCGATTCATTGAATAAATTAAAAGGAAGAAAAAATAAAAGAAAGGACAAAACTGAAAAAAACAATATATTGCATTTTTAAGAGGAAATCCAGCTTCAAAACCATGGGTTACAAAACGATTGTGCTGTTTGCAGTGCTATTCTTCTAAACTACATATTAAAAGATCTTACATAAATATAATACTTCGTGCCATGTTTAAATCGATATTGTATAATTTTATTTAATAAATTATAATTTTTTATATAATATTATAGTTCATTTTTTTATTTAATAGATTATAATTTTTGTACAAGACCCGGCATCAGAATTTTTAAGTATTAAATTTATTCTATTACATCATACATATATAGTCTTACATTTGAGATGTTTTAGTACTTTTTAGTTTTCATATATTATGCTTGACAGTGGATATTGGATATCTGTCTCTTAAGCTTTTTTTTACAAATTTCATTTGGTGTTAAGAATCAAGTACATACCTTAATATAAGTTCTAAAATAAGAAGTAAGATGGCACAATGTGACAGTCTCTGACTGGAAATACGGTGGTTGTGATATAGAACATCATTTGGAAGGATAAATATTTAAATTATTTTTATTTTCTTTAACTGATAACACAAAGATGCGAATCTGTCCGTCTGTCTACCCTGCTATACAGTAAGTACTATATAATAGGTGAAACCAAAAAAAAAAGAAATAAAATATTATAATTAAAAAGAGTACAAATTAACAAAATTAATTGCTTAAAAGAACTTTCTATGAATACAAGTGGTTTAAACATTTAACAAAAAAAATATATATATGCAAATACACCTTGGTCAAAAAATATTGTTATACTATTCTCATGCCGGATCTTTGATATATGATCATATGTTTCACTTTTGTTTTGATTATTTTTTGCGTAAGATATAGAGTTATTTAATGTCATTGTTTTATTAACGGGTCCTATGTATTCAAGAGCGAAAATGTTCACCATAAAATAAGTATTATTTCGTATATGTATAACACAAATAGTACTCATATTTAATACATTTTAACTACTTTGTGGAAGCAGTAATGGCATAATAGAACGAGAAAACTCTTATAAAACTAACATCAATATTAATTATACGCTAGTGAATGTGAGTACAAAACCAGCTCGTCAGATTCGCCGTTTAATTACCACAAATATATGACGGCAAAATGTACCTGTCAAATAGACGTATTATAGAAAACTAAAATGGTGAAACTTGAACTAATTTTAATACTATTATAGGGCTATTATAGTGCATTACAAAAAAAAACAGTGTGTTTCAAACTTTAAAAATAAAATATAATATTACGAAAACTCATAGGACCCATTAATATTTTCTGGTTGATATCTTCATCAAAGGTAAAGTGCAGAAATTAATAAATTTTTGTTTGACTTAAATGTAATAGTTGAAAATGATTATTTATGTATATTTTAAATTTTTATTATAAAATTTTAAGTGTACAAAAATGTTTTTAGTACAGATATAAAATAATTTTCACTTAGGTGTTATTGGTTTTTAATTTTTAACAAAATTAATGCAATTACTATTTGAATTAAGGAATATATTATATTACAAATATAGTTGTTTTGATAAATTAACTTTGATGATGGTATTAACTAAAAAACATTTTTAATATATTATAATATATATTCCACATTCATCATTTCATCGATGCAGTGAGGTTAATGATGTTGCTCAACTGTATAAACTTGTATGTTTTCGTTTGTGATCTAATAAATTTGTGTGATCACAAATTTTATTTGTTTTATTTTTGTGTCTTTATGACGTCCCAAAAAAAAAATATTACAACGATGTTTTATTAAACCCATATAGCTTAAGTTCATTTACAATAATTTTCCATATGTTTATTTATTTATTTATTTACCGAATTCAATAGCCTAGTTATGGAAATTTAAAAATGCTTATTCTAAAAAAAAATATGTTTTGGACAAATATTTAACCGACTTTAAACAGAAAGAAATTATTAATCTGACAATTGCATGTATTGTTAAGTAGTAGTAATTAAACTACTCATGTAGTGTAAATACCTATCAATAGTTAAATTAAGTTTAGTATATTTTTGCATAAATACATAATTAAATTACATTTTTAATAATGTATGTATATTTTGGGTTTTAAAGTGTTAATTTGCGTAAATTCGATTATTCAAGATACATATTTGAAATAGCGCGCACGACAACTATTATTATATTAAATATAGTTTTTTTTATAATCACTATTCATAACTATTCACGAAGGCATGAGAGAGTGATAGGTCATTTGATGAAGCTTAATATACTTAGTATAAGATAAAAAAATATGGATTTATGGATGTAAATAACATTATTGAACGATATCTATAGAGTTTATTATTTAATAAAACTAATAATTTCAATTTATCGAGTTCATCGACAATGAAGTTATTATTGTAATTAAGTTTTCAAATTTTATAAAATTGCACATATTAATCAAATATAAAGATTATTTTCATATTTAAAGCCAAAAACATTGTAAAAATTTAATTTCACTCAAAAAATTTTACATTATAGAGGCCAGTCGTGGCGCAGCGGCACAAAGTGTGACTGTAAACCGACTGGTTGTGGGTTCGATCCCCACTCGAGGAGATGAAATATTTACTTAAATTTATATTTCCATTTCTTCGCTCTGGTGTCGAGGCTAAGCGCGGCGTTGAGTTCTGCCACTCAACACGCAATGCCTCCAGAATTCGGCAGAAAGTGGGAAACGGAGTGTCTAAAAACACTAGGTTCCCTCTGCTTACCCTGCTCTGTGCGGGATACAGCGTGAAGCTGATTTATTTTATTTTTTTAAATTTTACATTCACCTCACTTTACGATACTATAAATACCATAGATTTTTTTTCTTAATTTTCATAATAATGTTTAAATTCTTGACATGTAAAAACAATTTTCTGTAGTTTCTTTTGTCCGTAGCGCTATCTAGCGAAAACCACATTAAGCTGACACGAAGTACTTATAAAACCTGCAAAACGAACAGTTACCTAATATATATACTGGGGTTTTGTATCACGCCATCTGTCTACCTTTGTAGAACTTCACTGACTGTAATGCTGTGCGTCTGTAATAGATGGCGCTTGTAGAAAAATGTAGTCATACTATTTAAAAAAAGTCACAACATAATAAATATTAAAAAAATTATGCAGCGCGAACAGATACTTTATCTGTTTTAACATAAAAATCGAAATAATAACAACACTCAGAACATTTTTATAATATGAAAATATACTGGCATCCCGCTAGGAAAAAGGCTTTCATATTTAACAAAAAATATAAAGGATTTTATATTTTTTGTTCTTTGTTTTAAGAGTAATACAATACTAACAGTGAGGCCAATTGTGGCGCAGGGACACAAGGTGTGACTGTAAAACCGACTGGTAGTGGGTTCGATCCCCACTCGAGGAGATGAAATATTTACTTACAATTTATGTTTCCTTTTCTTCGCTCTGGTGTCGAGGCAAAAACGCGGCGTTGAGTTCTGCCACTCAAAACGCAATACCTCCAGAATTCGGCAGAAAGTGGGGAACCGAGTGTCTTAACACTAGTTTCCCTCTGCCTACCCTGCTGTGTGCGACTTATTTTGATTTATTTAAATACTAACAGATAAACATACGTAAGTTGGTACTGATACTTTTGCAATACGGTCAGGAACATCAGTCCAATGGTACTAACTATTGTGCTGATGTTCCTGTTGTAATGAGTAAGCGAATCATAAATATACTAATTACCAGATAATAATCGAAAACATTTTTAAAAAGAATTATGCTTCAATGTATATTTTTCAATGTAGATAAACTGTAATCTATACATAATATAAATAAAATTGAAGTGTTAGTCTGTAATTTCAAAATAGCTAATAGAAAAGTCACGGAGAAACAAATATAAGCTACTTTTTATCCCGGAATTCACGCAGGATCGGGAATAACGCAGGAAAAATCACGAAACTGGGTCGCTAGTAGTTAAATAATAGGTTCAGCACTAAATTGTCAATATAAAATTGTAATGGACCCCACTGTTAAGTGATTTTAACATTTTATACCAACAACGAAATCCCTGAAACAAAGCTCCTGTAGTGCCTTGCTCGCACGAATCCCGGGAGACCATCGTTATGGCGGGCGTCGTGCCATTGTATGAATAATGAACGACTTCAAGCCACAGTCAAAGGAAATAGTTTAGAGATAATTGTTGTAGGAAGTCGAAGTATTAAAATTTATATATCTATATTGTTAATGTTTATTCCAAATTATCAAAATAAAGTAGCGTCTTAATCTCTCATATAATACTTATGAATTGTATATTTTACGATAATGTTCCTAAATTTTGCATTGTGAATTACAGTGCATACATGTATGTATATTTTAATCGACTAACGTTCATATTTATTTTAGTTTAAGAAGCATTTTTCAGAAATTATTTTAGTTTATTTTAATATAGAATAAGCTATAATAAATGAATAAATTTTGTGCACGACATCTTGCCATTATTATAAATAATAGCTTTACTATTTTGATGGACACTGATGCAGTTTCTATTTTCTGTCGGGAATCTATAATTATTTAACACTTTCCTGATTTTTTGGTTGATCTTATTTATATACAATTTGACAAAAACAATAATAAACTTACCGAAGAAGCCATTCCAGTGTGACGCAGTTATGTACATTTATTATTGAAAATAAATACACAAAGAATCAAATATATATAAAAAAAAAAATCTTTTGAATAGTCTTTATCCAAGACTATAAAGCGCAGAAAATTTGTGATTCACAGAATTATAAATTGAAATATCAACAGGTGTTGTGAAACTTTTCTATCCAACGATGCAAAACCGTTTTCAAACACTTTTAAAATGCCTTTTACACTTCTTTATACACAAATGACATGAGATTTAATGAAATTTTTGAGGACACCTGAATAGACGCCATCAAAATCATTCTTATCAATGTACGCATGTAATCGAACAAGCTGATATGCACACAGCGCAGGTTCCGTAAATCTAGATGAAAGTGCAATGACAGGACACGACCCATATTTCTTGCCGCCAAAATACAAAAAAAATACGAATTGTCGAATCTTTGATATTTTTATGTTATTAAAATATAATATAAGCAATAGTGATCTTATATTTATTTTATATCTTTTTTTTTTAGATGCTTTGCGCCAAAAATTTTGATCGGCCGTGCCTTTTTTGTACTTGAGTTTTTCATGATTGAATTTTTGTTTTTGTAAAGTGAGAAGAGAATATTGATCGGTCTATCAGAAAAGCTCACTAAATACGTTCACTAATTGTGTTTATGAGGGACAGTAGGGTAGGCTTAAAACACATAACTGATGTCAATTAGATGTTATGGTGTTTTAAGGGGTAGAAGAGCCCTTTCAAAGGTAATTGAATATCCTGCACTCCTTCGTGTCAATTTCAAGTTGGTCGTTGGTGCTCATCGACCATGTTGATCGTAGTGGAGTTAGTTGTTTATTTTATAACCTCAATAATTTACTAATAAATATATATAATATAAGTACTTGTCGTAGTTTGATGGGTTATTGGGTTCTTTATTTGAATATTCAATTTGTAGTTTTTCATTGATTTATTAAAATTTAAAGCAAATATTCTTGTAATATAAAAAATATGATTTAAATTAATCAAATAAGAACTACATATATTACTAATGAATATTAAAAGTATTAGATTATTTAATAATAAAGATTTTATTTATTATTCTCCTTCTTATAATATATTTTGAATATAAAAAAAAAACAAAATAGAGCACGTAAATAATGTTCTGAGACATGATAACTGTGTCAGTTTCCTTCAACTCATTTGAAAGTTAAAGTGGAGAAAACACAAAGCAAAAGACGTACTGAACGAAGGAAAAAGTCATCTCTGAATAGCATCAAGCATCAGGGAATGGATGGGTGTCAAATACGTGGAGCAAATGTTTCTATCTTTTTTTATCTAGCGTAGAATATGGAAAGCCAGCCAACTTTCAGGATTAAAGAGGCACGGAGAGAAGAAGAAGTACGGATTTTTTACTTGTATGATGTATCGTTAGACCCTTAGTTCCATGTTAATTTTCCTTATGTTTCATTTTCTGTTGTGTTGTATTACCAAACTGTAAATAAATATTAGTTTAATTGTTAATAAGTTGAGATATTTTTTTTTTGTAAATTCTGATAAGCAACTGTAAATAAAGATGACTTATATACTAGTGTTTATAAGTTGGGGTGATTTTTTTTTGTTGTTTCAAGAAGAGATTTACTATTTTTAATCTTTAAAAGCGGAGTGGTATTTTGATTAAAATACGTCATATTGACCGACATGTTAAGCTCATATCGAGCAAAGTGGTATAATTAATGTTTTTACATGAAAAGAAAAACTTTTGTAATGTATGAATAGTAATAAATATTTTAATCATTAAATTAACTTTTTATTGTGCAAAAATATGAACATATTCTCTTTACTACATGCTGAAATAAAACTTAAATATTTTAATGTTTATATAAGTCAAACAAAACACTCCGATAAATTGGATTTAAAGTATTTAATATAATAAAGGATTTTAAAAAATTGCTTTATTTCCATTTTTTTATAAATAAATATTTTCAGCTTCACGCTGTAACCCGCCTGTAGAGAGAAATCTCACTAACTCTGCCTATTCAGATATGTACAGGGTGAAACTAAAAAAAAGGTTTAATTAAGGCCTTTACGCTGTGGCGTAGCGAGATATTGCCTAACCGTAGATGTGATGATTGTTGGTTCGATTACCACTTGGGGAAATGACATAGAACGAAGCACGGCGTTGAATTTTGCCACTGAACATGCATTGTCACTAAAGTTAGGTGCAAAGATCAGATCGGAGAGTCTAAAAGTTCCTTCTGCTGCTTCTTCTACACGTTTGAAATGAAAAAAAGAAACAATAAAAATTTTACATAATACATTTTAATGCAATATTACGCTATTACAGTTTTGGAAAAATAAATAAAATTTTTATTCGTTTGAGTCACAGCGCTGACTGGCTTTGTTGACCAAAATATGCTGATATTAAGACAATTTATATTTACAAAATAATGACCAAAGGTTACATTTACTATCGTACATGAAATGTAACATGTAGAATTAATTGTATGTCAAAATAAGTTAAAATCCAGAATTAAAAATATCAAATTAGTACCTTTATAAGTTAAACAATTCGTTAATTTTTGTCTCTCTCTCTCTGGTTCAAGTGTCTCATTAATCACTTTTTGTATATTTTGTTAAAAATAAAATATGTGTATTTATTATTAATATATCAGTAAAAATTACGTTACGAAATAAGATATTGTACAAAACATTATTTTTAATTTATTCTTTTGGAATCGATATAATTCCTATTATTAAACTTATTGCTATTATGTATATTTTTTTTATATTAACATTTTCATAGTTCATAGGCTGAATTTGCATATATCAAAAAATTTTAATTGATTTTAAATTTAATTAAATATTTAGATGGATATTATATGGTATAACGTGTAAATGTAACCTTTCGGTTCTGCTATATACAATGTCTTGGATTAATTATAAATATACAGTAAGTTCTGAAATAGAATTATTGTTCTGTTATCTCATCCTCGAAAGGGCCAACTTAAAAGTGATGAGAAAATAAGAAATCTTAAAGTCAGTAGTAAATAATATAGGAATACAAAAAAATATTCGAATTTAATTGATTTGATTTGTCAATTCAAAATTCAAAATTGTCAAACAATTTGAAATTATAAAAGTGAAGTTGGACCTCACGAGGGTAAGCTTTGAAATTTGTTACCTACAAACAGTGCCAGATTCAAATCTGAAGAGATAACCGTTCCTTAATAATAAATAATATAATCGATAGTAAACATCGATACAATACCTAATCGATATATCTTAGACATCTAAAAAGATTTTACGAATTAACTTCCGATTGAGATCAATAAACATAGAATACAATCCAAATAATTATTGACATTAGAAATCAACTGTTATATCACAGTTATGAGAGATTCCAATTGATATATTGATATTTGTCCACCGATTTGGCGATATTAAAGCTAAAAGGTAAAGAAATTACATCCATAATATAGTTTAAAACTAGCTAGACAGTGCTGTTAGTACCACCAAATCACAATATATTGCATACAGATTGTAATTTTACTTGTAAATAAATTTATTAATTAATTATTATACTGTGGTTATATTTATCGTTACAAATCGAAGCTTGACAATGCTAGGCTCATGTTTAGAGTATTACCTTAGAAATAATAACACAAAAAATAATAAATATTTTACATAATAATGTATACGTATGAATATTATTATTAATAATAATTGTTAATACTTGTTGTTCTGGTAGCGTCGTAGTTGTTTGTAGGCGCAGCTTGTGCATGAAAATTGTGTATAAAAAATATAAATAGAACAATCACCTAGGTTATAAATCTGACTAGTGCTGTTCCAGCACTTAAACTTCTTGCCATTTAAGTGTTCCTCCAATATGGCGAAATCTGCGCGATTTTCGTCCCTCATAGAAGCACTTAGCATATTAGACGTACATTATGTTATAATGTTAAGAAAAAAACCTTAAGCTACATCCATAAGTCCTACGATGAATTAGTACAAACAATTCTGTCTCTTAAAGCTTTTAAATAACATACAAAAAGTATATATTGACTGTTTTACGCAATCGCCTTTATATTGTCGTCGTCTCATAGCCGAAATCAAAGGAAAAAGTGACCTTACCTTGAATTTTTTGCATACTTTCGCACAAAATTATATTTATATTTGCCAATATTTAAAAAAATATATTTTGTAGTTGCGTGTATTATTGATAAACTGTAAAAAGAGTAATGTAACTTTTGATAAAATTGGACTGTTGATTTTGAAAACTCAGCCCATTGTTTAATTATTTTGAGCAATTGAGTAACTATCAAAAGTATCAGTCAATATAATATTACTTTGATAGCATTTGGCGCATCAATTTTCGAATTTTCTTTTTCCGATATTGGTGCCATAAATCACTTTATAATATATATATATATATGATCTAAATATTTATATTTATTATACAAGACACTAATAGCAAATAATATTTATCCAAAAAAGAAAAGAAAGAAATTTCGCAAGAAAAAACAGCTGAATTGTTCAAATACTTTTAGTAAAATCTATTATCATATTCAGGCATACATATCCCAATTACACCACAGTAGCGTGAGGTATCATTTTGTATTATTTTATAATTTTGGGATTTTTCCAGCGTTGCGAGACGTAATTGGCAGAACGTCCCGCATTTTAGCCCAAAATTTAAATGCTCTAAGCAAGAAAAACATGGTCCCGCTTATTAGTAAATAATTCGACGCACTTTGAGAATTTTTTCTTTTTAGATATTTCAGAGATCAAAATTCCGCTTTACCCTGAGATATAATCTGGCAACACTGCTTATTTCCATGTTTTCAGTAATACTCACGACGCAGTTATAGGTAAGGTCACTATTTCATTACACAAATAGCACCATCTGATATACAAATTTTGAATCCAAGCCATAGTAGCGAGACTCGCCTTACCTAAATTCGTTTTTCAATATGAGACAGTATTATTTGTAAAACCCCGAATTTCACGAGACTATTTCACAGTCACTTAGCGTTTAAATTGATTTGAGCGAAAATATGTACAGTAGAGGCATACGGTTGAGGTATTTAAATGGAAACTAGACTACGTGTAATTTTTTAATCATCTAAAGCCCTTAATTAAGTAAGTTTTTTTAAATCATTTTCTTAAAAGGGTATCACTATTATTTTATTTTTTAAATATATGCCAGTACGCTAAGAGTCTGTGAAAGATGTAAGCAGATTGACGTAAATAAAATTGTAAGGTTTTTATTACTCTATGTATATATCCTCGATAGGATATGCTGTTTCGATAAACTTTTGATAAAACCTTTGGAAAGCTCTCCTGCAAAAGAAAAAAATATGATTACTGCTCGTAAAAATATAAAACAAATATAAGCCAAAGCTAATTTTAACATATAAAATTGAGAAATATTATATGTTAAAATTAGCTTTTGTTTATAAAATTCACATAAAATAAAAACATATTAAAAAAGCGAGGCCAGTCGTGGCGCAGCGGCACAAAGTGTGACTGTAAACCGACTGGTTGTGGGTTCGATCCCCACTCGAGGAGATGAAATATTTACTTAAATTTATATTTCCATTTCTTCGCTCTGGTGTCGAGGCTAAGCGCGGCGTCGAGTTCTGCCACTCAACACGCAATGCCTCCAGAATTCGGCAGAAAGTGGGGAACGGAGTGTCTAAAACACTAGGTTCCCTCTGTCTACCCTGCTGTGTGTATGTAAAAAACGTTTATTCTCCTTTTATACACAAATAATATTAGTATTCTTCGACATAAATAAATCGTTATTTAAACAATTCTTAAGACGCGAGGGTTATATGTTTTTTACAATATATTTCTCACATTCGTTATCTTAAGCTTCAAATTACCACGACAACAAACATTTGACATAAAATTATTTTATACTATTTCGAAAATAATAATCATAATGTTTGTTATAATATTATAATTTTATAATTTAGAAAACTATAAAACTTAAATTAACTTAACTTCATGCTTTACCCCTAGCGGGGTGGTCATAGACAGCGGAGCGCCAAACGCTACGGTCACTACATACCTCTTTCGCCTCGTCCACTGTCATCAAACTCTTCATACATGGGGGTCCTCATACTTTTACGCGACCTTTCTCCAGTATCTTTGATACTGTGTTTTCGAAGGCCAACCGACGTCTTCTTCTACCTCTCTTACCATTCACTTTTCCATCATAAATCTTTTTTGCCATTCTTTCATCACTCATTCGTTCGATGTTCCCAAACCAGCTGAACACGTTCTTCTTCATTCTCAACGTGACATCCTCGTTAGTACCTGCCATTCTGTGTACCTCTTCAGTGCGGTATCGCTTGATCACCATTTGATCAGCTAAGCTGACTCCACATATCATCATTATCATTCATCTTTCTTTCATGCTTCTTCTGTAATACCCACGTTTCTCTGCCGTATAACAGTATCAGTACTAAAGTTGCATTGTGTAGGGCCAAACGCGCAGCTGTACTGACGTTTCGCCGTCTCATCAATGCAGCTAAGGCTCCGTTAACCTTGTTATGCAGCAGTATGCCTTTCCACAGTCATCTCGTATCTGCCAGCTCTACTGAAGATACCTCCCCATATATACCACTTCATTTATTAGTTCTAATATCTTACCATTTACACTGATCTTGCTGGAATGCTTTTCTTTCCTTATCTCTTTCAAAAACCAGAGCATCCTTCTTTAAGAGTGAAAACTTTTGTATAAAAATGTATATTATAAAATATGTTATTGCATCTTGAGTCTAACATTTAAAAAAGTAAAAATTAAAAAAAATCTTCTTCTTCTACCAAAGTTGCAGGCGTAATCATCTAAGTCACCAATCAATCTAGGATAAGGTCAACTCTTAAGAGTTGACCTTATCCTAGATTAGATGTATCTGTGATATTGCTGGTACTATTTTAAAATAGTACCAGCAATATCACAGATACATATACTCGTATACCGATAACAGAAAATCGCGATAATTCTGAATAGAACCTAAACAGACTTTCACCTACTAAACTATCCTTAAATTGAATCCTTTCTAATAAAAAAAGAATCATCGTTGGCGGGATAATAAGTTATCCGTCCATTTGTCGCGCATATACTTAATGTAAATTTAAGACTTATGTGATTTTCTTTTGCATACTATTGTCAGAAATAAAACAATACGGGATACGGGAAGCACGTAGCTTACAAATAAATAAAAAATCATCTAAATCGGTTCACCCAGTCAAAAGATCTGAGACAAACGTAAAAAATACAATCGAATTGATAACCTCCTTTCAGAGAAGTGATGTTATTATGAAAAAAAATGCGTAAGGGATTTAAGGTATACCAGACCGATTTCTCTTGTAAATATGTTATTTTTATGATAAATAATAGGTATTTTAACTTAAGTTACCAGAAGTGGATACTCTTGATATTTTGTATTAGAACTTGATATTTCATATGTCTTCTAAATAAATATGCGCTAATTATGTTAACTTCAAAATGGTATAACTTTAGTTAGTAACATGTCACGTATAATATACTAAATAAAATATTGCTTTATTTTCAGAAGACAAAAGTAGTGCCTAGGATTTGTAACTCTAGTACAGGTTTTAGGGGCTCCTTTCAATGCGCATTAACGCTCACTTTTTCTTTTTTTCGGCCCTAGAGTTCTGTATAATTTGAAGGAAGTGATGATTAATGATTAGTTTGATGACCGCTGTAGACTAAATGATGACAATAGGATAATATAAAATAATGTCTGCCCAGAATTCGAAATATGCTCAATGTGAAAAGGTAGTATGATAATATGATATAATATTATGTTAAAACGCTCTTCAATAGTATAGAAGACATTGACCTTTATTTCTAGTCAGAGAAAAAGAGTCAAGCTACTGCCAATGCATCCTTTTAGCTCCATTTATTTAGCCCATAGACTAAATTTAGTCGAATCACAATAACAGCTTTTTGACGATACTTTATATTTCTGGGGCTTATACGTGTTGCTGGAAACTCCCACTGAAAGTTCATTCATCTCTTTAGAAGTTTATCTTCATCTCAGTTCATCTTTCTGTGTTTGCTTTTGAATCTTTGAAAATGTCAACCACAAAGTGTAAGCGTTAAAAATGTATGTAAATGTAATACTTAATACAGTATACTTGAGACCAGGAGTATGATTGTAATCAAATATATACAAAAAAAACTATAAATATTCTATAAAATTTTTCTATGAAACTTTGTAGAAACTTCATTATCTTTCTTTTTATTTTAAAGTACATATTTTAAGAATTACTACATTTTTTCTGATTTCAAACTTCTTTATTAGAAAAGTCAAAATTTACAAAAGCACATACAAATTAAGTACTTTCTTTTCAATTTCAGAAATAAAATCATATACACATATATAATATTAATGGGATTGTAAATAAAACAGTACTAAATGTAAAGACCGTCTACTTTTAAACTAAACTTACAAAAATATACAAACAAGTGTAATTACAATAACACGTTGATTGTCATTTCTCACAACAATTTAAATTGTATAATCAAAGAAATTATATACAATTTTAAATCGTCTTCAAATAGGAAACGAGTTTGCCTCAAATCTAAAAATACAATTCCTAAAAGAGCTGATATGTCACTTCATTCAGAAATTAAAGGTCAACATAAAAAAAACTATATATAAACTTCTCAATAAATATTAAGGAAATAAGAGGATTTTAATCGGTCTACTCTACAATACATAATACGTAATGTTATTACCACCACCATTATATTAAAAAACCACACACAATTTAAAAGTGCACACCTTGCAATAGTCCCTGGTCAGTCTACCCACGACCACGGACTACTACAAAGTGTTCGAAACGTTGGGTTTCCAAAAATGTATAATTTTAAATATACGTGATTAATCTAGTTAAAATAGTTTTATTTAAAAAGTCACCTTCGTTCATACATTTAAACAGGCAAATTTAGTAGAGGGCTGTATTTTAAAACCCTTAAATTAAGCATGTTTTCAGTTAACATAACAAAATATTATTTATTTTTCCTCAATTATATTTGTTATGCCGCTGCTATTTTTGTGTAATTATAATAACGTATTTGTAAGTTTTGTAGGTTCAGTTTTAGCGGAGGCGGTCTCTACAAAATTCTAAAACTATTCATGAATCTTACCCAACGGCCTCAGCAACAGGTCTCGTTGATTCTTGCCCTCTGAACACGTGGCAGGCGAATCTTTGCAAAGTTGGATGCTTAGTAATAAATCCTAAGTAACGGTGGTCACGTGGATGAAATGCGCAAAAAGAAACGTTTTTCAGTGAATAAAAGTAATCGATGCAAGGGCCGCTTCGAGTTCGCTGCAATATAAAAAAATAAATATTGAAACATTGAACAAAATTTCAATGTTGTAAACCACGATCTATTTGACATGTGTAGTAGATGTGTAGTACATGTTTAAAGAAAGATCAACGAAAAATATTAAGGATAATAAAAATAAATAAAAAAAGATAATTTCTACTTCGTGTAAATTTTGACAAAGATAATATATAATTTCCAAATGAGGATCACAATATGATATTTCTCCCAGAAACTCACGTCTGATCTGATTGCTTTTACTATATCCACTTTTTTTTTTATTTTATATATAAAAATGTAGAAGAGAATATGATATAGAAAATATTCCTTATCGTTATTTGAAATTTTATCTATTTGAATATTTTTCCAGTAATATTTTCACGTAATTTTTGTGTGGTTTTCCAAAGAATTAAATACAGAAGTAAAAAAATATTGTTGCGTATAATATCTCTTACATCTGGTTTCGATCTATCAACCATCCGAAGCCCTTGATCTGATACTTCAAGAATACAAGGCTGAGCCCCTGGATCTCCACTACATTCTCCTACGATCTTCTTAACTGCTTGGCAAACGACACCGGTACCTTTGTGTGCTAATGTTTCTACTGAACCCATGTACCTAAAATTGTTTTATAAATGTGTTTTAATATTATATTTTACTTTATTTTCTGCATTTGAACAATTTCAAATGCTACTCAACTTTATTTTCTGAATTTCAAATGCTACTTAATTGTGACGTGACATTGCTTAGCCCAATTAATTTAAGAGATATATCAAAAATTATGCGTAATATTCACCCCAATAAATATCGCTCTCGTTTTACTTTGGCATTTGCAGGATCGAAATCATTGTAATCCATGTCAACAGCGTAAGCTGACGGAAATATACCTTGTTGACCAGTTCGTAAATTAACGCCTGTAATTGACGACAACAGCATAAGAAATAACATTAATTATTGCTTATATTTAACTATTTTAATAGTAGCACACGTAAGTTAGTTAGTATATAAATAGTACTTTTTAATATTGAACTTACCTTCACACCATAAATCATCTGCTTCTTTTTGCACATAAATAGGATCCCCAATCTCAACTTCGATTTCATCATGGTGCCTTGGATTGAATTTGTGTAGGCCTCTGTGTGTTGCTTCTAGCATTTCTAATTGATTGTGGGGAACTGTAGTCATATTACCAGCAAAGTTAACTCCACTAATACTGCAACTTGATGATGGCGAAACTGCGAACCGAAGTTTACCTAATTTACTTTACTTAACATTAACAGATAAGAATGATGGATGTCAAATTTATATACGGCTTAATAAAAACTGAGAGTAACGAGGACATGACATCAATATTTCTATAAATAAAATTCCCGATATAATTTGTACAACAAAAAGATAATTTCTATTATTTATCTATCAGGAACAATATTTTATTTTATAAAGTAGCAACGTACCATTTTGTTGCAACGGTGTTGGTGATAAGCTTTTTGGCCCAGTATCAATAGGCGAGTGTGCAGTACTGTGCCCACTGTCGACATCTCCGAGACTTTGAAGTCTTTCAGAATCTGGACTAGAGTCTTCATCGAGAAGATAGCCGCACTTAAGAACAAGTAAAGGTCTTTGGCATCCTGGCCTTATAAGAACGCCGGTTAAAGCTCCTAATTCATCAGCCAAGGATGCAGGTTGATTAGATGAAACTACTGCGGCTGAAAATTTAAAAAAAAAACATTTATTTGATACATAAGCATATATGTAGGTATGTAAGTATATATGTAAACTTATCATTACCAAAATGTGTATTAAAAATATTTTTGTAATTATTTTTTGCTTTCTTTGAGACATATTTCCAATTTTTTTTAAATACTAGATGTACGAGATCTTAGTCATTCTTCGAGAATTTAGTTATTTTTTAATCATTAAAAATATGTCATGCTCGTAAATGTTAGCTTATTTAAAGAGTAACATTTGAACTAAAAAACATTGCACCAAAGTGAACTTATCAGAAAGTATCACGAAAGACTCACGGGCTTGTATATTTATTTTATTATTGTTTTAATTTCCTATGTTCTACCCACATTATAAAATGTCAGAACAAAGTGTGATTTTATATTACACATTTTTTTCATTATTTTATTTTATATTGCGGTTATTATTGGAAGTATTTTATTGGGAATGCTAACATTATGTGTACAGGTTCCGTCACCCTACCCTGGGTTGTGCGGGATACAGCGTGAAGCTAAAAAAAATATCTATTATCATCTATTGGTTTGTGATCGACTTTAAGCTGTCCGAGTAGATACTAACCATTAGTACCTTACCACAAATGTATTTAATAAATAAAAGCTTGTTTATTTTATGAAGGCATTAATAAATGAAGAAGTTCAATTTAAATACCATTATAAAAGTTGTTACTCAAAATGTAAATGTTTTACAAAAAAAAAAAAATTTACAACATCAATTTTATTTTAAAGAATCACAGACATCTGTCTTTAAAAGTTCACAGTAGATGAATATGAAGAATACTGAATTACGAATATTATATGTAGGTATATTAATTGAAAAATAATCAACTTGGTGCAAGTTTAGGACTAGTATAAATTAATATTAAGCAATATTCGATCAAATTATTATTTCTTTTGAATTAGGTTACACAATTATATTTCTTTAAAAAAAAACAATAAATCAGTTTGTTCTCTATTTAAATCTTCAATATGCAGGCAAATGGATTCATTTTTGAAATATCCTTCAAATCGATAAATTTCACAACGTTCTTACTTTACATCGACATAGTAAGTAATACTATTGTTTAATTTTATTTCAAAATTATTATAGTATATTAGAATGTTATTATTGTAGTAAAAACATAATTATGATTTCTGGCAAAAATCTAAATGATTAACCCTAAACCTAAATTTATATATATGTATATATTTAAGTTTTCATAGTATGTATCTAGTATATTTATTTAACAATTGTAAATAACTATAAATGATAAAAAATATTTTTTTAAGAATGATAAAACAAATACAAATTCAGGTATACTATGTATTAACTTGTATATTTACTTCAAAATTATTGATTGAAAATTGAATATAAAATTTCGTCAATAGCTCGCTTGCTCACTTTAGTTATGCATATTAAAATCTGCAGTCAATCGCTTAAGCGCCGTTGCATTTATAGTGATATAAGTATATATAAGTTCGCGTTTGGCATACAGATTAAAGTAAATTTATATGATGTTTAGGTACACAAAAATTTGGACTTACATTTTCTATTCTTTGGAATCTCCGGGAGTTTCCTCCGACGCCTCTCACCAGTTGCAAAAGATTGGTGATGAGGGCTATGTAGTGCGTCAGGTACCTCTTTTTGAGGGACAGGAGAAGTATCTCCGTTTCCAGCGCCCGCTGTTTCGCCTTCGCCAACTTCATCGTCAGGCGTGCCTTCGCTCTTCGATGACGGCGACTCATCTTCGAGACCCACGTTTGGCACTAATCTGATTAAATATAAAAAACTTTTATATATTTTTTTTTATGAAATGTGTTACAATTGGCTTGTTTATATATTTTTAATGAAATAAAAATAAATATGAAATTCAACTTACGAATAAAAAGGTGTCGGTGCTTTTATATGTTGTGGCAATTTATCAAAAACTCTGCGAAATTCCTCGAATTCGCTGTCGGCCATGTCGAAATTGCACTCGATCAAAGTAGCGGGGGCGTGCATGCGCGACTTGAACTTTATCGATCGCAATTCCAATCCAAAATGAATAGAATATCCTTTGCGCATGCCCAGACTAAATGCGTGCGCAGCACAACCCCTCCGGCTTCGAACATGTCACCCCTGCTATACATCTTCTTACGTCACGCGATTCAATTTGTGAATCAGCGGGAAACCCTCGAGATGTTATTTGACTATATGTAAATTATAAATATATTTTAATATTTTGCTTAATTATATTATTATGGATCTATTAGAAAATGGTACTTACTTTTAATATACTTTTAAATGGTTATGAGTTTAATACAAGCTCCGATGAATGTTTATTATTCCTATAAGCGGATTCGTTCATTCTCATATATATATATATATATATATATATATATATATATATATGCTATATAACAGGCATGTAAAATAAGGTGCAGAACAGAGTGCCTTAACACTAAATTCTCCGTGTCTACCCGAAGTTCCAAATAAATGTAGGAAAAGAATAAAGCTATTTTGACAAAAATAAATTACGTTTATAAATTATATAGAGACCATTTTGTCACAGGAGCTAAGCACGACGTAACGAGGTGTAAGCGTAACGGTTACGGGTTCGATTCCTACTTCGCAGAATGAAATATTTAATATTTTCATTTCCTAACTTTGTAGGAGGGTAAAGCGTGGCGTTGAGTCCCAGCACTCTACACGCAATACCTTAAATATTCGGCGAAAAGTGAGGAATGAAAATGTCTTAATGGGAACGGAGTGTCAAGGCACTATATTCTCAGGTTATGATAGATTATATATAGTGCGTTTATTAAAAATATTTCGTATGACAAGATATATATATTTTTAATAAACATTTATTTCTTAAATTTATCTTATGATTTCTATTTATCGATTGAAAGTACTAAAGAAGAAAAAGAGTTTTTAGAAACGTGTCTTCTGTTGCGTTATTTACATTACACTCACTCGTAAAATGGTGTAAAGGCCGGTATCCACCACAAGAAATGAGCGGGTAATGCTAAGTCGGAATGAATTCCTTTTATATAAAATAGATTTACATTGTAACTGATATCCCAACCTCATTTTAAAATATTATTTATTTGTGTCGCTCCTACACATATAATTCATTTATAAGGAATTCGATCCTAAAAGATCGTGCCATCATAGACTTCGAATTATCATATTATATTCATTATACATTTGGTACGAGTCTTTATGTGCATCATATTTATTAGTACCGTAGTACTTAAGAGTTCGACTCGACTGCTGCCTTCCAGCATCACCACCACCTATATAGACAGAACGACGGTCGCGACATTCGGGACGACAATACATGAACTCATCTCGATTAATATGGTATCAAAAATATATAGTTTGTATTATTCATAATTAACTATGTTATTTATGTGTATTGCCATGCATATTTTATTTTATTTATTTATTTATTTTTAATTTATACCCGAGGTACATACTGTTACATTCAACCCTCTAAATTCTATGGAGTTCATCGAAATAGAATTTACATTTATTTATTTATATATTTATTTATTTATTACCAACCCCCAGACTAGGCAACCCCCCAACCTCACTATGTTTTGTTTTGACAATCCCCAAACATAAATATTCCTTATACTGTAAAATTCCTCTATCTCATTCCATTTCACGGACAACAAATTGTAGGCGTATGCCTATTTGTATATATATATTAATACAAAGCCGTTTGACCATCCTGGTCACGGCACCAAATTGTAACTGATATCCCAACCTCATTTTAAAATATTATTTAATAAATAATGCCTTGGCTCGTGATGTGTCTAGTGGTTAGAACCGTTTATAGTTGTGATCGTGAAGAACCCAAAATCTTTTAGAGATTCAGAGGTAACAGTATTAAGAATTTTATATTATGCCATTAGAAGGTATCGCTTTAATAACATATTTGCCATCAGAAGTTGTTCTTGTGTCAGTTAGTTAGATAACTGGAAACTCGACAATATGACATTGTCATAACTCGAAGCTCGTCCGGAGAAAAGCCAAGAGCGCGTCCTATCTTCCTCTCCACTATAACTTCGAACTAGTTATAATAAAAGGAAGAAAGAGTACGGGCACCTCCCCGCCCTACACCGTGAATTCCTACCTGACTGCGGCTGCAACAGTCTTAATGAACTCTCCGGGACGTTTGTGTGTGATCAGTCTGAAGGTACTTGTTACGCTTATTTATATTAAGATTGTATTAGAATGGTGATTCGTGATGTTGATTGATTTGTGAGATCAATTTAAGTCGTTGGAACGAACGCACTGCCGCAATGCGGCCGATATGTTAAATAAACGCACGGCACACACCCCGCAGTCGTGTCTCGAACCGTAGGCGGACACTACTACATACACCAGAGTTCCAGGACATAAAATAGCACCACGCACCCGTATGAGACGAGCGGACACTACTACATACACCGGAGCTGGGACATAAAATAGCACCACACACCTACTATTAGTCGTATACCAAGTCATAGAAATGGTATATCAATATGTCAATGGCTAACGCCATACAAGCATAGCTTACGTACCGCGAGCGTACTGCGAGACGGCATCAGCCAAGACATAGTTAATGTCACTGCAACAGTTTGCATAAGCCCATCACGTCAGCTTCCGCGACGTCAAGCAACATTCAATATTATAACATTGGTCAAAGATAACTTTAATCCATAATATGTGTCGCTCCTACACATATAATTCCTTTATAAGGAATTCGATCCTAAAAGATCGTGCCATCATAGACTTATTTAATTATCATATTATATTCATTATACATTTGGTACGAGTCTTTATGTGCATCATATTTATTAGTACCGTAGTACTTAAGAGTTCGACTCGACCGCTGCCTTCCAGCATCACCACCACATATATACACAGAACGACGGTCGCGACATTCGGGACGACAATACACGAACTCATCTCGATTAATATGGTATCAAAAATATATAGTTTGTATCATTCATAATTAACTATGTTATTTATGTGTATTGCCATGCATATTTTATTTTATTTATTTATTTATTTTTAATTTATACCCGAGGTACATACTGTTACAACATGTCCACCAAAAAAGAGTTTTGAATATTGTAATTTCTTTGCTCCGTTCCCCAGAGGGGAGCTCATTTCAACTCTTACTGCTCTCTCACTCACTCGCTCACAGCAGAGTAGGCAGAGGGAACCTAGTGTTTAGAGTGCTGAGTGAGGGAACTCAACGCCGCGCTTTGCCTCTACACCAGAGCGAGGAAATGAAAATATTAATGTAAATAAATATAATATTTCCTCGAGTGGGGATCGAACCCACAATCAGTCGCGTTTACAGTCATACATTTTGCCCCTGCATCACGACGGCCTCATGTTTATAGGATTATCATAAATCGCAAAAAGAAAAACGATAAGATAGACGTCATATATAATAGTTCTATAATAATATTTTATATATATTAACGTGTTTTTATATCAATAATTATAAAGCAATACAATAAAACACACCTAGACGTGGCTATAAGTAGTGTTATCGAAGCCATTTCAATGTTATGACAGCACAAAACAATTTTGTATGTGGATTAAAACGTCACATTATATGAAATCTTCATAACACAAATATTGTATAATACTTACATAATAAATTATTATACAATATATATATTGTATAAATAATTATCAATTGCATTTTTTTTCAGTTCAGTTATGGCGCAGGGTCACAAGCGTCAGTGACAAGTTGTGGGTTCAATTCCCACTCGAGCATATGAAATATTTCATATTCTCAACAGAAATATTTTAACGGGGAATAGAGTGTATTAACACTAGCTTCTCTACGCTTAGTTCTACCTGCGGAATACTGCATGAAGCTAAAGATTTTTTTTATTTCCTCGCTTTGGTAACGAGGCAAGGTCACTCAATACGAAATGCCGAAAGTAGGTAAAGGAAATAACGGTGTATGTCTATAAGGTAGTCTATCTAGTACGATATTAATTTTTAATGAATACTACACTATACTTATTATTGATTTTTCAAAGTATCTATCTATATATAAGGGAAACGTGTAGTGCTAGTAACAGTCTTATTACCACAAAATCTGGACTAAACATCATATTCAGTTCAAGTACTGCAGACATTCTGACGGCTCGTGGGCTTCACTTGTTTGTTTCTCTCTTAGGACGTGCGCCGGCTCGCCTCATCGGGATGAAGGAAGACCTAAGTAAATACTCAATCGATACTATAGTTCACTTCTATTTATAATTTTTACTATGTTTAAATTATTTATTAACTTATCGATTTATTAATTGTATCTTCTGTATTGAATGATATAAAGAAAATTATTGTTGTAGTTAGGTATCGAATTATTCTCAATTCGAAAATTAATGGTAAATATTTATATTTCACACTTGTGCAAGTACTTAATAAGAAAATATAAATAAAGAAAATATATATTAAGTAAATATTTATATTGTAGAAATATACTTGAGGCTTGCGTATGTAAAAAAAACGGTTATGTGCAAATCGGACTTGTCCAGTGAGGGTTCCAAACCAATTTGTAGGTCAACGGGAAGTGCGACTTGTGAAAATTGACAAACTTAAGTTTGTAATTTTTATTTCTGTAAAATTCCTATAATTTCGGATTTTTCTGTTATTTGTATTGTATTTGTACGTCCGCGGGGAGTACGCCATTGGTTTTGATTACGCGGCGATTTTCATACAAAGCTCGTCTTTTGATTGTGTCAACTTAGTAGCACGATTTTTCTGTGCCTTTACGGGGTATAGACCTTAATATTTGATATTAATTTCAGCATGATATCTTCGCGGTCTGTAGATAAATGATCTTGACGGACAGACAAATAACAAAGTGATCCTATAAGGGTTTCGTTTTTACTTTTAGAGATAAGTGGAACCCTAAAAATGCGTTGTATTAGTAAAAGAAATCATATACCTTCATTATTTTACTAATATTGTTTTCAAAGAACTAAGTTACAACTGATGGTAAATTAAATATGTCTTGAGAACCATAAATATATATATAGCTTGTAAATGTCACTTAAATTTGTCTTGAAGTTAAGTTATGCATCGTTCTTGTTTTCACGGGCAAAATTTTGAGTGCCGTGCTCTCGGTATAAAGTTTTAACTCTAGAAATGAACTAACAATAAATAATAATCACGTACTTCAAGTGGGCGAAGTCATGAACGGATCGTTAGTATTTATTAAGTAGTTTGTCCTCCTGGTTAAGTCAGACCAAATTGAAGTTAAAGGTGGTTACAGATATATTTTGGGTTAGGGGTGAAACTATACTTTTTTATAAAAAAAAACCTTTTACTAATTGTAAAATGTTTATTTCATATAAAAGATTTGATGTTACTAATATTTTTCCGATCAAAATAAACGTCTTTCTTAACTAAACTGAGATCATCATTCCTTTTGATCTTTTAAGTGCATTTGTAAGAAAATATAGGACATTGTTGATAAATGATGAAGACTGAATCGCAACAATCAGCGAACGTCTCTCGGCGTCTCGGAGGAAATTGAGTTAAAATCTCCTTTCAATGTTGAATTGTGGAATATTTCTATTACATGTATTTTACCAGCCTTATAGAGGTCGTCGTGGCGCAGGGGCAAGAGGGTGTGACTGTAGCAAGACGATTGTAGATTCAATCCCCACTTGGGGGAATTAATTATTATTTATTAAGATTTTAATTTTTTCGCTCTGGCACCAATGGCCTCGAAGAATCCGGCGAAAAGTGGGAAACGATAACGTTTTTTTTACCTATATGTATGTCTTAATACTAGATTCTTTCTGCCTACCCTGCCATATGCGACATACTTTTTATTTATAAACGACATATAGGTTGGACAATTTTATTTTCTTAATATTTGTAAGAAAACAGAATAAAATAAGAATTTTGAATTGTTCTATAATCTACACTTATAACAAAATCGTAACGGATCGGTGAACATAGAAGATATTCAAGAAAAAAAAATATTGGGGACCTTTACTAATGTATTAGAACTTACAACAATGATTTTAAAAAAATTTTGTCTGTTTGTCTAGCATTTCTTCACGCTTATCTCAGAATTAGTTTAATCGACTTAAATATAGTTTTTACTTTTGGATTCCGGCAAGCTTTCCTTAATATATAGGCTTGTATCATTACAATCGGTTCAAAAAGTGCTATCAATTTAAAGTACTTACTTCATCAAATTTACTAATTGCTATAACAGTTATTTTATATAACTGTTTTACTGAATTGTCTAAATATTTAGCTTTTAATTTGTATGTTGATAGAAAAAAAAACTCGAGATTGCATGATGAAAAAATAGCAAGGTTTCAAGATCAGGATCAGAGTTTACACGGGAAAAACTGCACTTACTGAGCACGCGTACTTATTGTGTACCTAAATACCGTATGCTTAAATAATGTTCTTCAAATACAACCATTTTTTTAATTACTTGATGAAACCGTCGTGGCGTAGTAACACAACCTTGTGACTTTAAACGCGACGGATGTGGGTACAGTTCCCACTCGGGGAAATGAATTATAATTTATTAATATTTTCATTTCTTCGCTTTGGTAATAAGTGGCATTGAGTACTGCCATTCAATAAGCCTCGAAAATTGCGCGGAAAGTGGGGAAAGCAGTGTAAGATTAGATAAAGAGTAAAGCTGAAAAAAATATTTTAAGTTTTTTTTTACCTATATGTATACATATAGATGTATACGTATGTATAGACATATAAATACAATTAAAGTATCACAAAGTAGTATAAGTAGTACAAATAGAATTAATATTTCTGTCTGTCTGTCTTCTATTCATTTCGGCTAATCTCCACTAAGATAAAGGGAGTTTTGTAGCAACATAAAAGCTATTTTGATATAATAAAAAATATATATCAATTTAAAGTATGTAGTTCGACAAAACTGTTCCTTTCTAATAGAGTTATTTATTGTATTGGCTAAATATTAAATATTCAATGTTTTGTTGTTTGATATAATGACAGAAAACAAAAAAACCAAAAATTTCAAATCTCAATACGTAGCAAAATCACCTCAAAATAGCGTTCGCTTCCACACACACAGCCCGCGATACGCTATTATTCTCGTTTATTGTAATAATTTTTTTGATTATTTAGCTCTACTACGGCATCATTTTATTTTGGATGTGAAAAATAGCTTCCAAACTAGGAGGCCTCGTCAGTTTAAAATTTGGGACTAGTGAGGTTATATATATTATACCTATAATATTTGCAATATAGATTTCAAGATTTAGGATTCTAGTATACATACTACTTGACCTGATATCTACGGAACCAATGATATTAAGAAAATTTTGAAAGGTTATATTATTTTATTTTTTTTAATATTTTGTTTGTAATTATCTATACCTATATATAAATAAAAATAAAGTGTCGGTCTGTAATTTCAAAATAACTTTAAAGTTTTTCAAGTTTATATTCCCATTTACACGATTGTCTGTATGTCTATCTTTCTGTTTCTGTGGACCATCTGTACTTATTCTAATGGACCTAATATTGATAGTTAGATTCCGTTGTAGAGCAAAATTATGGGAAATACTACTGCGGTATCATTTGAGCGGACTTTTGCTGCTGGCTGTGAAATCTCCTAATTTTTCTTCATTGCACGCAAACTAAGTGATCTCAGCCGACATAGAGCTGTGGTTTACCATTCAATCGGGTGCTAAACAAGGAATCGTTATGTCAGCTTAGTTGTTCAATTTATGATTGGATAGCTGTCTTTGAGGCCAGTCGTCGCGCAGGGGCACAAAATGTGACTTTAAAATCGACTGGTAGTGGGTTCAATCCCTGCTCGAGGAAATAAAATATTTATTTACAGTTCTTCGTTCTGGTGTCGAGGCAAAACGCGGCATTGAATTTCGCCACTCAACCCGCAATGCCTCCAGAACTCGGCGGGAAGTGGGGAACGAAGTGTCTTAACACTAGGTTCCCTCTGCCTACCCTGCTGTTGCGGGATACATCATGAAACTGATTTGATTTGATTTGATTTGTCTTCAAGCTGTGAAGCAAACACTAAACACTGAGAAAAAATATATTTTGCCAGAGTGAGAGATCAAATCCACTACAATAACGCTTAAAATAAATTTAGTCACATCTGCCCACTTTTCTGTGGCCGCTTCTTGTTTAGAATTTCCTCCAAAGGTGGCAGCAGTAGATCCACAGACTTGGTTAGGTAGTATAAAGGGGCTCTAAATGAAAGTATAATTTAGTACAAAGCTTTATTCGTACGTCCACTGCTACGTCTCAAGATAAAATAACTTACAAATTAGAAAATACTTCATAAGAAATTTTTACTAAATATTTAAGTGGGTAGATAAATAATAACATGACAAACTGAATCTACAAGTATTGACAAGTATACGAAACCATACAACGTGACATTAGCGAAGTGATATGTGCTCTACTGGCACGCTCGGAACGCCATAATCAAAAAAACCAAACCAAGTATACGAAAACAATGTCTATACAATTATATGCAATTTATATAAACTCTAACATTAGAAACTCGAATAGTGGAGGTGAGGTTTATTGCAAAGGCCGCGCAAAAAAAAGCTGACTTTCTAGCAAGTGAATGCGTAAGATTTTTTTTCTTTGATTTGTTATTCTACAATCGAATAAAATAGTCATAGTTTTATTAAGGATTAGTTAATATATCTAGCATTCTTAGATAGATAGATAGATAAAATTCTTTAATGCACACACAAACTATAAGTACATAAAAGCAAAATAGAATCGATAATTGTAGAAATATAACTAGCATTCAAAGGCGATCTTAACACTATTAGTGATCTCTTACAGGTAACCTAAGGCGTAAACATTTACAAAAAAATAAATAATAATATAGGAACCGTGTAATGCATAAAGTGCTTATAGGACCAAAAATAAATATTCAATATTATATTATATATATATATATATATATATATATATATATATATATATATATATATATATATATATATATATATATATATATATATATATATATATATATATAGAAATAAATATATATATAAAAAAATCACACACATACCAAATATTATTTTGTTTTGCCAAATATTACTGCTTCAAGGATTTTTTCAAAGGCGTCAATTGATTTAAAGTGACGGATAGAAGATGGTAAGTCATTCCACAAAAAGACGCTTTTCACAGTGATGGTTCTCCACTGTGAAAAGCACATTCTTATTGCTATTATTGGACGCAATAGTGAGAGGTGTAATTAGATTTAAAAAAATCTAATTAAACCTATAAACAAAAAACCGGAGCTTTTATAACTGAAAAAAAATGGTATGATATGTTTCTTAAAATTCTTTAAATTTATACATGGATTGAGGAAGATCGTAAGAAAATAGTTAAACAACTTAATATTCTGTAAGAAGAATACTATGACAATATAACTATATTATGTGTTCCAGTAGTGGTTTGAATATGGGAATAATAAAACGAGCAGCGTCACATCCTGTTTAGTTTATTTGACCGATCATGGCTAACGAAACCGTCTACTTATATATATTTGGACATACTGTCAAATGAGCAACTTTTATATGTTAAATTTATACAATCATTAAAGTATTCTTAATATTATTTATTCAAATAATCTCTTATGAGCACTTTTGAATCGTCGAATGAACATATAAACAAAAAGAAGCTACCACCGGTTCGGAAGGCAGTTCTGCTGAGAAGAACCGGCAAGAAACTCAACAGTCGCTCTTTTATATAATGTATTTATCAATATATTATATATAAATCAATGTGTGATTAATTAATTATTAGCTATAATTAAATTGAGAATAACATATTGTTTATAGGTCTTAAGATAAAAGTTACGGAACAGGAAATTGAATAATTCTATACAGTGTTGCTAGTGATATTTAACAGTACTAAAATAAGTATATGATAATAGATAGAAATATTCCATATGGTCTTGCTCGTGCTGTTTAATATATGTTATAGAATAAGAAGTCAATTATGTTACCTCCACCGCCTAAAGTCCTGTTTTTGATGCATCGGGAATACAAAAAAAAATTGTTCTTTTTAACGAGAGGCAACCACGGTTATTGTTGTTCAATTAAACGTATTCTCAACAAAAATAAAAAAAAATATAATTTTAAAAGCAACCGATCGCAGTTCTAAGATATTTCTTTAATAGCTATCAATTGAATAAATTCTATTAAATATTCTTCATTATACTTTAATATCAGTACCTGATAAGAATTAAATGCACATAGAGGTTCAATACCAGAAGAAGAGAACACATTATTCAGGACAAACGAATGAGCAGCATTATTATGGTGACTCTTTCTCATAATTACTTTTTTTGTAAGTCTCAGCAACAAAACAAAAACAACATCAAAACTGTTTAAGCTATTATTTAACGGGTATTCTCTAGGTACATAGTAATTATATTTTATCAAGAATTAAGTAACTCGAGATTATGTTGAGATTATAATAGATTTTTTAAAATTAAAACAAGTTTAGCGTAGTCTTAAATAGAAAACTAAAGTTTAAGATATCTCAGGATGACTACACGATATTATAAGACCAAAAGAGTTTGTCATGATTTTCTCTTTGACGCAAATTGGTAGATAGAGATCCGGCAAAACTCATACAACAACAAGTAGATTAAGAGAGTAGAGAGAGAGAGAGACAGTGGCGAGATTTAAAAATAAATTTGATGAATAGAAATATTATATATTAGTAGAAATTGATAGATAAATACAGGTGAAGCTATTAAAATATATTTAAAAAAAATATAACCATATTAAGTATATTTTATGTGAAATTATAATAATGCCTTATTTTGCATGTTAATACTTATCTAATGTACCTAACCCCTATCTTGTCTTATACCAGCTTCACAAAGCCGGTGTCTGACGTCACTGACATGTCCAGTTTACGCCTCGTTAACTCTTATATCATACGATTTACTTAGTCAGTTAGTTATATTAACTTGTTCCTAGTTTATGAGAATTCAGTATTATATATTATAAGGATCTTAATAATAATTGGGTAATCTAATATAATATTTGGTTCTTGCAAAAAATCCGGAAGATGATATAATAAAAATTAAATAAATTGTCATTTGGATACCGCGTATTTCTGTCTATACAAGTTTTTCAAAACTTTTTACGTGCATTGAAGCTGTTAAGTATCTGTCATTTATCTCACAAATATGAACTTTATTTTATTTCAGTTTCAAAATATAATAATAAATACAACATTATTTTAGTAAAATAGTTTATGATTAGATATCATTGTTACAAATAATCAAATATGTTGCATTTGTGTAATTGATTCAAAAGAAAAGTCCCACTGAGTTTCTGTCGCAGGTTCTTTTCATGTCTGAGGCATAAACTTTAGTGAACTGGTGGTAAATTATTCAAAAAATGAAGCATGTAACTTCTTATTTTGAATAAAATAATATTATTGGACATTGCAAGGACGACGATTGCCTGAGATGGTTAAAAACTCCAAAACCATTATTCAGAATGTTTTTTGTATTTATTTAGTGTTTACAGTGAAGTGCAATAAGGATCCTTACACCCTAATATTTAATATATATATAATATGATTTTAAAATTATTTAACTATAATTGTTTTTGTCTAAGCTTTATAATAATTTTGTTATTAAAATATGTTTTATTGAAATTAGGGACAACAATATATTTTTTAAAATAAATAATCTTAACATTGTACATAAATAACATAATAACTCGTGGGGGATTTTTAAGAATTAGCCCTAGATAAAATATATAAAAAAAATAAATCACTGAAACATATCTATTTTTATATAATATAATAATAAATACTTAAGTAGAATATTTATCAGCTACACGCTCTATCCCACACACAGCAGGGTAGGCAGAGGGAACCTAGTGTTATGACACTCTGCTCCCCACTTTCTGCCGAATTCTGGAGGTATTGCGTGTTGAGTGGCAGAACTCAACGTCGCGCTTTGCATTGACACCAGAGCGAAGAAATGGAAATATAAATTTAAGTAAATATTTCATCTCCTCGAGTGGAGATCGAACCCACAACCAGTCGGTTTTACAGTCACACTTCGTGCCGCTGCGCCACGACTGGCCCCTGTACTGGATATATAAATAGAAAACAACACAAAACACAACTAATATTATTGAGATAAAATATTTTAGTAGACATAAAAGTAAAAGTAAGTAGCTGGTCCGATAACGAATGATACGGATGCTCTTTTCGCTAAACAATGGTAATAAATACAGCGACTTAAGCGTTGAACACCCGTCACTATGAGGTGGGTGGGTTTCATATGTATAGCTATACAGCAATCAGAATAAAATCTTATATGGATTCTAACAATTTTGAAAATAAATATATTATTAAAACTATATATATTATGTATTTCTCTTACTGTAAATTATACATATTTTATGTTAAAATTATATTAAAATAGGTTTGGTAATTTCTGTACGTGAAAGTAGATGTTTTCAATAAATCTTAGGAACTCTAACGGTAATCTTCACATAAGTATCTCAATTAGTATCTATTTCGTTCCGCGTTAAAATTAACATCGAGGTCATTTTACCAGTATTGATTGATTCTTAAGTTATATAAGTATAGTGGGTAAGGGTAATTTATAAAAAATATATAATAAGATAAAGCAAATATGTGTGTTACGTTATAACACATAGTAAGCTAAAGAATAATTATATCTATTTTATTTTTGTTATTAATATATCAAATTATTTTATAAATATTTTAATTCTACTGTTATTATAATTAACAAAATTATAAAAGTTCAAGCTATGACGCGAAGTGTGTCCGTGACTTAACGGAATAAAAGATCCAAGTTACACTGAACACTTGATTCAGCCAATCAAATAAACCCACCCTCCAGCGATCTCCCGCGCCTCTTCTCCTTATAAAGCGGGATAGGTAGCGAACAAGTCGCAGTCAACTTTAGACATTGCAACTGGCAGTACCCTGTTGTAAATATATTAAAAACAATCCCTATCTTAAAATGAGTGGTTCAGGCAAAGGACTTCTTGGCTTATGGTTGTACAGAAATGGATCGGATTGGCAAGTCAAAAATGAGGCTCCTCATCATCCGAAATTGGGAGAACTCCATGCAGCTCAACAACAAGCCCAGGAAGGGGAACGAATCTCAGTGATTTTTACAGTTAAAAACCAAGTGGGAGGTCTCGTCAAGGTGCTTTCGGTGTTTCAGGACCTTGGCATAAACGTCATACATATTGAATCTCGAAAATCAGCTATGGAAATATCTGCTGTGAGTTGAGTTTAATAAGAAATTATTGAACTTCAGCGATGTTCAGTTTCATCAGTTTTTGTTTTTATATCTGCCCAAATCTATACATAAAATTTAAAATATTTGTAATGTGTTCTAGTCTGATATCTTGGTAGACGTGGAATGTGATCCGCGGAGAATGGAACAGCTGAAAAGGATGCTAAAGCGTGAAGTACAAGATTTTGAAGTAGTCTCCTCTCAAAGTGGGGAAGATTTTCCACCACCAACGCCATTATCTGCCGCTGCTAGTTTTGGTACTGTAAATTTATGTTTCTAGAATATCAAAGCAATTTAGTAGTTTTGAGAATATACCAAAATGCCTATGGTATAAAAAAAGACAAATGGACCTGTTTATTAATGTATAAATTCTTTGAATTCTTTCTTTTTTTTCTTATTGTTCTCTACTTCGTCATCAACTAAATGTCCTCGCGATTTGATACAGGCGACAGATAGATTTAGATAATTTGTTTACATTTGAGTTATTTAATTGTTATAGTTATCGCTATTTTAATATAATTGGCTGGTTTATTTAATAGTTGATTTATTTTAAGTTACAGATACATTGAAGTCTTTTAATTTGCTTAATATTTCTTCAACAAATTTTATAAATGAATTTCTATACATTCATAGAAATTTGTAATAGCCCGGGTACTATTACCCGGGCTATTACAAATTTCTATTACGTCGTATGGATCTTGAATATTTGTTGCATTACATGTCATACAATGTTGAAGTCTTGAGCGGGTAAATTTAGGACAATTTTTGATTTCTATTTTCGATCAATAGTATCTGTGTAAATATTTAAATAAGTTACCATTCAAAATTTATCCGAATTAAATGATTTAACAAATTACAGGACAGGTTCTATGAATTATCTTACTCATAATGTGGTAACTGAGGAACGCCAAGCTAAGCAATCATTACGCGACACCAACATAAGTCATTAGTTAATTTGAATTAACATTACCTTCCAATTTTGTTTTATTGAATTACGATTACTAAAAAAATAAATATGTGTGGCTTAAAATAAACAAAATCACGTTTCATTATGTAAAATGCCTTTGCTAAGAATGGACCATGTTTCGGTGAACGTAGAAATTTTATCAATTTTTTTTTTCACTATTGTATTTTTATTTTTAAATAGTAGAAAATAATTTTAGATTTTGGTGAAATGTCGTGGTTTCCCCGAAAGATTTCTGACTTGGATAGGGCACAGAATGTTCTCATGTATGGCTCGGAATTGGACGCTGATCATCCTGGATTCAAAGATCCTGTTTATCGTAAGCGACGGGAACAATTTGCTGCTATTGCTAACAGCTATAAGTAGTAAGTATTGACTATGAAACATTGACGTTATGATTTCTAACATCTTTAAAAGTAATTACACCATGCTTACATAAATACATAAAATAAATATGTATCTTAGATGTTTTAATTTCTTAAGATATTTCAAATAGAATTAACCTTCAAAATTATTGTGTTTTATTATAGCGGACAACCCATTCCAAAGGTGCAGTATACTGATGTCGAAATAAAAACTTGGTAAGTAAATATTTTCTATTGTCAATGCGAATTATATTTTTCTTTCCTTAAACATTAACCAAACGTTATATAAAATAAAACTAATTTTAGTGCTATATCTTTTTGCAAATTTTGAATATAAATTTCTATTATCATTTCAATTGATTCACTAAAACGGCGCGAATATTTTGACCGTCGGAAGCATAAGAACTTTAATGTATATTTAATTGTCATAATTATGTACATTATAATTTGCATGAGCTCTATTATATTGTTTCTTATTATTAATTATTATTTTTTACTTTGCATGAAATTATGTGACTTACTTTTTAAAATATATTACATCTAAGAGATTTGATTGCATGAGTAAGCATACATGGATTTTCAATTACAATATCATTTCTTTTTTGTTGTTGCCTTATAAGCCATTGACGCTAAATCAATCAAATATTTGTGCCTTGCGACTACCTATTATCTATCAATAATGCGATCAAGTGTTATGAATATACTCCATACTCTATGACAATATAAATGCTCGCTACAAATTTGTTATCTTTATTTTGATTTCTTTTGATGGATCTTTACTAAAGGGAGGGAAAAGAATCCAATAATAGCGGTTTTAAGCAGTAAATATATTAGTATCAATAATTTCTGTATATATTCAATTCTTGAATATAGGTCTTTTTGTAAATTATGCTAGTTTTGAAAAAACATAAGGCCTGACTTAAAATACATGCTAGTCGAGTCAGTTTTTTTAATTAACTCTATTTAAATACCAATATTAGATACATTTATTAATTTATAACAAAATTCTTTAAAGATTTCTTTTGCATACTTCGTAGAACAATGTAAACAAACTGAATCAAAAGAGTTAATTGTATTATTCAAATACTTCTAAAAAGTTTAATTAAGTAAAACCTTGTTTAGCTATTTCTTTAGGTTGGGTTCTGTACAGTAATCTAGTTAACCGCCCTGACAAGACAGACAGTGTTACAATTTACAAATCAGAGACTTCTGGCGATAAATACAGAACTGAATGACTTAACACTAAGTACTCACTATTTTCTCTTCTATGTGGAAAATAGCTTGATATCCTTTATTTATTTACGATGGTAAATCCACCATCATATCCATCATCATCATTGATATATACCAATCAAAATATTTGTCAATATTTATGTTAGCTTTCTTATAAGAACGGATCGCATTTTTATAACGGATGTGAAAAAAAGTTTTCTATAGTGTACTTTTAGTAACACTGGACGTTAAAAAACAATAAATCAAATTCATTATAATAGTGTGATATCACGATGTATCGAATAAGATTGGAATATATAAAGAAATATTTTTAATCATTTAAGCATACAAAAAATATGAAAATATTTTCGAGTACCTAATTAATACAAACCAACATACATATAATTTAACCGTTCAATTTTGCTCAAATAATAAGTAACCGAATTGTTTTAATACCAAGTGATATCACGTGGATCCATTACGTTAGACACACTGTACTTGTATGTAGACACTAACAAGTTTACACGGACCTGTCGCTTTGAAACTAAATTAAGCTGTGCATGCGTCAAAGTTACTGCAATATCCTACGTAATATAAACTTTGATATTTCAAAATTAAGTTTCAATTCCAAGTTTATCTTAGATATATTTTGTAAGGAGTTTCAATGTAGAATAACTTTTTATTGAGGCCAGTCGTGGCGCAGTGGTACAAAGTGTGACTGTAAAACCGACTGTTTGTGGGTTCGATACCCACTTGAGGAGATGAAATATTTACTTAAATTTATATTTTCATTTCTTCGCTCTGGTGCCGAGGCAAAGCGCGGCGTTGAGTTCTGCCACTCAACACGCAATGTCTCCAAAATTCGGCAGAAAGTGGGGAACGAAGTGTCTTAACACTAGGTTCCCTCTGCCTACCCTGCTGTGTGCGGGATATAGCGTGAAGCTAATTTAATTTTTTTTTTATTTTTAATAACTTTTTATATTAATAACTTAGTACAGATGATGCCTTTACTGAATATTTTCAGATATTTCAGTGTTTAAATTATTTCAATTTCATATTTGAAGAAAATTTGACATAAATGTTTCTTTTTGTCCTGTAAAATACAATATAAGATAAATATAAACAATTAATAAAACGTCATGCAAACTACGTACTTATATTTCGCAATGATAAAAAGCTGAACTTTGAAACTCAATATTTATTAAATGGAAAATAATTTGTTTGTAGTGAGCCTAAACAAGTAGTTTTGAATTGATATTTATAGGTTTCTTGTTAGAGGCTCAGATTTTCTTGGTGTTTGTTGCCAGTATATTAGAAAAACAATAATAGAAATTCAAATCGTACTTAGTTGTTATGCATCATGACATCCTACTATCGTTCTTTGGATTCATTCATAGCATGGCACTTTCTTCCAACATAGTTCCTAGTGTTTCGTCGCATATTCATTTTAAATACATTCAATTCCGTGAAGTCAAACTTCTCAGTATATCTAGTGCTAGTCAGCATCCATTTCCATACGGAAGAACTGGTTGGATTATACTCTCATATATCCCTTTTGAGCTTGGGAGTAGTTAAGCGGTCAGAGGCCACATCAGTGGTTTTCCGCCCTTTCATTTGGTCCTGGTAGCATTTATAAGGGCTTACATTTAGTAATTGATGCCTCCGGACTCCTGCGCAACGGATCTAAAGCACCTGAATTTTTCTGACCCATATGGAGTATTCGAATCCTGACTCCCACAAACTTTGTACTCGTACTTCGACCTCTTTAATTTAAGACTGCCATCGTCAAACGTGCTTTTCCGGGTACACTTGGCTGTCACATAACCATTGTGATATAATGTGATATTAAATATATTGTCTTTCCCACGACAAATGGCTTGCTGTTTCGTATAATTTATATAGGTAGTTTCTTTTTCCGTTACTAAATTCTATCCAATGCTTATACAGCGGAATTTCACCACTCCTTTAGATAGCATGACCAAATTTGTTGAATGAATAAATAAAATTATAGTTATAATCTAGATATTAGATGGGGTGGCCCTTGAAAGTAATATAAATGTACTTATATAAAATTTATATCGCTTAATTTTTTTTATAAAATTTCTTTAATGTAATTAATGAAAAAGTAAAAATAAACAATCAGCTACTTTAAATTTATTACAGGGGAGTTATTTTTCGGGAGCTTTTTAAGCTGTACCAACAGCACGCTTGTAACGAATATCTCGAAAATTGGCCTCAACTTGTTAAATATTGTGGTTATAGAGAAGACAACTTACCTCAGGTACGTATTATTGTTTAATAATTATTTTTTTTATTTTTCCAAACCAATCAAAATTTTCTTGAAAAAATATGATTGTAAACACGACTGATTGTGGGTTCGATCCCCACTCGAGGAAATGAAATATTTATTTTAATTTATATTTCCATTTCTTCGCTGTGTCGAGGCGAAGCGCGGCGTAGAGTTTTACTCAACACAGAATGACTTCAAAATTCGGCGGTAAGTGGGAAACGGCGTATCTTAACTCTATGTTCCCTCTGCATACCCTGATGTGTGCGGGATACAGCGTGAAGAGTCTCTCATTAGTTTTCACTATTCTCGAAATAGAGCAATGAAAACGTTTATTTGCTGAACATTCGTAGACATAGGTATATGTCTGCTCTTGGTGAATGGATACATCTTGTGTTAACTACATTGCTACGCTGCTCTAGTGTTCGTAGCGTTTGTTCAAAGATCTACGTCTGGTAGTATATTTATATTTGAAAATGAACTTAAATTTGTGCCAATACTCATGATTATGAGTATAATATACTGGAATATGTTTTATTACTTAATTTTGAATTGCTACTAATCGGTTGTTGTTACATTATTATTTTACTTTACATAGCTATATAGTTACTTGTTATATAAGTGTCATTTTATTTTTATTGTCCATTCGAATTGCTACGATTATAATGTTAATGAAATTTTAATAATATTATAATTACCGAATTAAAATTTGACATGTATGAAAGGGTATAGATATACAGATTTGATACATTTTATCTAGAAACATATTTAGCCATTTTCGTGTATTTTTAAAGTAAAAAAAATATTCATTTTCAATATCAAGGAAATAAATAGATTATAGTTTATAAAAAAAAACTTAAATTAGCTTCACGCTGTATCCCGCACACAGCAGGGTAGGCAGAGGGAACCTAGTGTTAAGACACTCCGTTCCGCATTTTCTGCCGGATTCTGGAAGTATTGCGTGTTGAGGGGCATAACTCAACTCCGCGCTTTATCTCGACACCAGAGCGAAGAAATGGAACTATAAATACATATATTTCGTCTCCTCGAGTGGGGATCGAACCCATAACCAGTCGGTTTTACAGTCGACACTTTGTGTCCCTGCGCCACGACCGGCCTCACCGGATTATACTTTATTATTACTAATTTATAGTGAATATTAATTTAATCTATGTATAAACATACTGGAGTGTAAATATATAAATGCGCCATCTTACTTGAAATATCTGCTCACGGAAACATCATTTCTGTTTGGTTTTTAAAGTTTCGTTCTGTTACTCTAGATGGCACCTCTTCTTGCAAAGTTGACGACGCTAGATGACATTAGTGTCTACTAATGTTTATAAATATTGGAATCTGATACAATATTTTCAAATCGTGAAAATAATAATTTAAAAATATAAAAATTTGAATATAAAAGAAAACATTGCAATTTTAACTATTTGTTTGAGTATTTTATAATGACAGCATTACAACCGATAAAAAGTTTGCTGTTTGCACGAATTTCAAATAATTTCAAACTTTATGTGAACATTTTAGTATATAGTATAACTTTTAATGCCTGGTATACATTGTATAAATAATACCTTAAATAAGGACCTCTTCCATATAAAAATTATTGCTTATTCAAAATTTAGAATAGATACTTATATACTGTATATACATCTATAGCAGGATAGGCAGAGGGAACCTAATGTTAAGACACTTCGTTCGCCACTTTTATAAATATTACCTAGAAGTATCATTCTAAAAAGTTTCTATAGGTAATTGACTAAAAAAATGTAGATTAAGTAAGTAAATAAACATTTTTACCAGATATTTAAACAATTTCTTTCATTAAAGTTGGAGGACGTGAGCGCTTTTCTGAAGCGTAAAACTGGATTTCAACTTCGTCCCGTTGCTGGATACCTTTCCCCTAGAGATTTCTTATCTGGCCTCGCCTTCAGAGTGTTTCATTGTACTCAGTACATTCGCCACTCTTCTGATCCATTTTATACTCCAGAACCGTAAGTATTTTTCTTTTATATAGTTATAAAAAAAAATTCTCTTCATCAGCTTCATATTATATAGTGATTTTTTTATTATAATTCCTATAATCTTATATAACTAATTATTTTTTAAGTAAAATATTATATGTAGGTAAAATAAAATGGTTTTGAAATTTCATAAAAAACATGATAAGCTTTTTTTCTGATTATATAAGCGGACGTAGCCGCGGACGGGTTACTAATTATAATGTTAATACGAAACGAACTTATACATATATGTATGTTTAATATAAACCTACTTTTCATGATTTGTGTTTTTTTAACCAGAAATATTACTACAAAAAAACAATAAAACCATTAATCTTAATACTGTCAAATATATTTACATAATATTATTAATATTAATATTTATATTAAACAAATATTTAAAAAAAATATATTATTCTATAACTATACGATATTCGCAGTGACTGCTGTCACGAGTTGCTCGGACACATGCCGCTCCTAGCAAATCCCAGTTTTGCGCAGTTTTCTCAGGAACTTGGCTTGGCTTCACTTGGGGCGTCAGATGAAGACATTGATAAACTGGCAACGGTAAGAATCATTTTTCAACTTCTAAATCTGGCATGAGGATATTTTAATATTTTATTTCTATACTATAGACCTGCTTCCGGCGTTGCTCGCTTGAACAACACGATCATGTATTTACAAATCTTTCGTATTTAAAAAAAAAAATTGAAGCCTATATCTACACATTAGTAATTAAAGATTCAGCTGGTTCAATAATACATTTATTTTATAGCAATGTTATCGAACAAAATATTTTAATTGATATAAAATATTTGTTTTATTTATTAACCGATTCAAATAAAATAAAAACTAAATATCAAGTTTGCCAAAATATTGAAAACTAAATTTAAATTATAACCAATTTAAATGAAGTTTCTAGTGTTTTTCTCCTATACCTTCGATGTTCAAACAGCGATCCGATATCATTTTATAAAATTTTATTAAATTTCTTATTGTTTTAATATTATGGTCACAAAACACTAATAACATGCAAACATATGAAACAATGACAGTTTTTTATGCTGTTTTAATTATCCCTGTTTACTTCGCGTTTTAAGAGTAGAGACGTCTGTAGAAATGAAACGTATGTTTAGTTCAAATAATAACAAATATATACGCCAGAATCACGCATATTAATAATGTCTCGAGTATTCGTACTCACATATATGGCGTTCAGTCACGTGTCCCCCTATTGAATTATAAATTAGTTCGTTTGTTCTTTATATGATACTTAAGAGCATTCGTCACAGACTATATTGTTTAAAATTAATAGTCTAGTTGTTTATGGTACTTTATAATCAAATAAAACAAGCATAAAATGCAACGGGGGGTGTAATTAAATTTGAGTGATTTTTCACAACAGTCGTCTTTCACGTTATTTCCAATAAAGATTTGAACTCAACCAAGTTAATAATTTTTCTTGTCTTGTTTATCTATTATGCAAAAAATATTAATCTATTATAAAACTTCTACGCAAAATATAATTATATGGATTTATTTACGTCTTCATTATCGCCTATAATGTCTCTTTCTAATTAAAGAGAGTATATAGTTATTTGTCACTAAGATCGTTCTGTAAATTAAAAGCATGCTTGTAATCTAAATCAAATTAGCTTCACACTATATCCCGCACAAAGCAGGGTGGAAAGAGGGAACCTAATGTTGAGACACTCCATTCCCCACTTCCTCCCTGCCGAGTTCCACATTGCGTGTTGAGTGGCGGAACTCAACGCCGTGCAAAAAAAGCTTAAAGAAAACCTTTTATTTATTTTATATATGTAATTCTATACTAATAACTTTAAGATAACACAGTATTTAAAAATACTTTCAATATTTGTGAAACATTATCCAAAGTATACATCAAACAGGGAACAGTTTTAGGTCAGTTCGTGAATTCACAAGTCAAACAATTCCGGCGTGTTTATAATTCTTATAAGCTTAAATATTATTTAATAGTATAGAAAACTCGGTTTCCTTTTTTCTTTTTGATATATTACTTTTTTCTTTTTGATATATTACACCATACGTTTCATAACGTTAATCTTATATTTATTTTAGACTTTCAAAGTCTTCATTATAAATTTGAAAAGTAAAGGTTTTTATTCAAAATGTCATAATGTGTTATGATCATATGGTATGTCAAAATGTAACATTATCACATTTTGTTGAAACAGCGTCATATTGTTATTCCATTTATTTTAGATTTTTGCATTCCATTATTTTGAAAACGGCATATAATATATTTATTGATGGCTATGAAAAGAATATCTAAATAGTCAGCGGTAAGTCAGTCAGTTATAGCAATTTCTTAAATTAAATTATACAACAAGCATGGGGTTGAGGCCAGTCGTGGCGCAGCGGCACAAAGTGTGACTGTAAACCGACTGGTTGTGGGTTCGATCCCCACTCGAGGAGATGAAATATTTACTTAAATTTATATTTCCATTTACTTCGCTCTGGTGTCGAGGCTAAGCGCGGCGTTGAGTTCTGCCACTTAACACGCAATGCCTCCAGAATTCGGCAGAAAGTGGGGAACGGAGTGTCTAAAAACACTAGGTTCCCTCTGCCTACCCTGCTGTGTGCGGGATACAGCGTGAAGCTGATTTTGATTTTTTTTTTTTAACAAGCATGGGGTAAGCGTGTGACTGTAAAGTGTAAACGCGACAGGTTGTGGGTTCGATTTCCCCTTGATGAAAAGGAATCTTTATTTTTTTTCTTCCCTCTAGTGTTAGGGGAAAGCGCGGTGTTGAGTTTCGCCACTCAACACGCAATGCCTCCAGAGTCAGGCTGAAAAAATAAAATATACATGAAAACAAAGAGATGCTTCTATTTGCATTAAATACAAAGCCGTCAACGCCATACTAGTAGGCAATCCTGCATTCTGCTAACAACCACAAAACCACATTTCATTATCAAACCGCTCAGCACTACAGCTATTTATATGGACATTTAATTTCACACAGCGTATAGCAGGTTATGCAGAAGGAACTCGGGAACCTACTGCTAAGACACTCTGATTACTTACTAGGCATAAATTAGGCAAAAATTGGGATACGGAAGTGTTTCAAACACTTCCGTATCCCAATTTTTGCCTAATCTTGGAGGCATTGGGTGTTGAGCGGCGCAACTCAACGCCGCGCTCTGCCTTGTTACCAATTCTGATAACTCCTCGAATGGAAATCGAATCCACACCCTGTCGCGTTTACAATCACGCGCTTGTGCCCTTGTGCCATTGACCTCAACACAACATGGGCATTTCGTTAAGTGACCTTAATTTGTGATTTATTTTTGTTGCTGAAGCTTTGTAAGCTTTCATGATAACATCAAAAATATGTTATGGCAGTATGGCTTGTTATATACATATTTTTTTTTGAAAGACTTCATTAAAATTATGTTGATTAGATGGTATAACTAAATGATCTACTAATAATATTACAAATAATTTTTAAATAAATTTCAAGTGTCTAAAATTCACATTAGAGATATAATAAAATGTTAAAAGAAAACTATAATTGTGCACTACATTAACATTTATATACATTTTTTATTCAAATTAATAAAAAAAGTGTAATTATATATTACTCTTATTATAATAGCGGAATTAGGACTCTCCTCTTGGAAACTGTCCAAGAGAATCGCGGGATCAAATCCTACGTCTTCCATAAATGTCAAAGAACATTTAAAAATTGTGAAAAATAATATATTTTTACATTAATAGCAAAATCTCCCTTAGTTGTATTTCTTCACTGTTGAATTCGGGCTGTGTCGTGAAGAAGATGGATCTTTCCGTGTTTACGGAGCCGGCTTGCTCTCATCCGTGGCTGAACTAAAGCACGCACTGGCTTCACCCGACAAAATAAAGAGATTCGACCCAGAAGTCACTGTAAATGAGGAATGTATAATTACATCTTATCAAAACGCATATTATTATACCGATTCGTTTGAAGAGGCCAAGGAGAAAATGAGGTCAGTTATTTTGATATTTAATGCTTTTGAAGTTTAAGGATTAAGGTAATATGGTAATTTTGTTATTCATTATTTATATTATGTTTATTAAAAAAAATCAGCTTCACGCTGTATCCTGCACGCAGCAGGGTAGGTAGAGGAACCTAGGCTTAAGACACTCCGTTCCCCACCTTCTGATACAGTGTGAAGCTGATTTATTTTATTTATTTACCAGAGCGAAGAAATGGAAATATAAATTTAAGTAAATATATCATCTCCTCGAGTGAAGATCGAACCCACAACCAGGTTTTACAGTCACACTTTCAGCCCCTGGCCACGACTGGCCTCGTTATTTTATGGTTATAATTTAAATAAATATTGTAATAATTCGACTTCGCCCGCTTGTTTATTAATAAATTTTTAATAATCGTAATTGCATTCGTTTTCTAATATTTGTTTAGTATCCTTATAGTGATGTAATTTTTAAGGTATTTAGTTATTAATATGTTATATATTATTAAGTTTCATACATTTTGAGTAGAGACAAAACCGACATCGATCTAGCTTTCGCGAATGATAAATGTTTCCATAACATAGTTTCACAAACGAAAAATATCTCTAATATGATATGTTTTCCTAGAAAATAAAAACGTATGATCTTAATATATTTATATTTTAACTTTTTCTCGTAATTTTTTTAGAGCGTTTGCAGACAGCATCCAACGTCCATTTGGGGTGCGTTACAATCCATACACTCAAAGTGTGGAGGTGCTGAGTAACGCCCAAAAAATAACTGCCTTAGTGCGCGAGCTACGAGGTGACATATGTATTGTGTCGTCCGCCATTAAGAAAATATCAGCTCAAGATTCGACTCTTGACGTTGAGACTATTGCTAATATGCTGCATACTGGACTACAGGTGATTAATTTTCTATTTTCTCATATGTGATCTCATAAGCTGTATACATTTTTACACGCGACAGGTTGTGGGTTCGATTTTTTATTTTTTCGCTCTCGTGTCGAGGCAAAGCGCGGCGTTGTGCTCCGCTACTCAACACGCAATGGGAACGAATTGTCTTAGCACTATATTCCCAGGTTTCCTCTGCCTACTCTGATATGTACGGATACAGCGTGAAGCTAAAAAAAAACATTATTGCATTTTATTAACAAACCGGTTTTCGCAATGACGTTTTGGGAAAAATTTTATGTTATTAATAAAGAAAAATATGTTACGTAAAAATGTGTGTAAGTACATTGTAAGGAATTTTTACCCTTTTAACCTCGGCTTAGATTACATACAGTTCATTATTTTTTACTTTTAAAATATTATCTAGTCAATCATACAAATGAGGCCAGACGTGGCGCAGGGGTACAAAATGTGACTGTAAAACCGACTGGTTGTGGGTTCGATCCCCACTCGAGGAGATGAAATATTTACTTTATAAAGCGCGGCGTTGAAAGTGGGGGACGGAGTGTCTTAACACTAGGTTTCCTCTGCCTACCCTGCTGTGTGCGGGATATAGCGTGAAGCTTATTTTATTTTTTTTTATTTTTTATAATCATACAAATAACATGAAAAGTTGTTTCATTATGGATATTATTAGATCAGTATTAAAAATGTATGGATATACGCATACTACAAATGTCAATAAATATTTAATTTTCAGGTAAGTGACAGAAGCCCCCAAAGTACATCGGGCGGAAGTTCACCAAATTCTGAGCGAGCTTTGACTCCGAAGTCAGAGGCATCTAAGTAAACACTAAAATCTACTTCAAAATCATAATCAAAAGTCACATTTAGCTATACATATATATCTGTAATCCAATAATTTTGATTCCAAAATTACATAATATCTTAAATAATATTTAATATACCTATTCAAAATAGCATACTTTATAATATTCATAGTGTTATTAGAAATTGAAAGTATTAATGCAATATTGTTAAATGTAATATTATATAAATATTATAAAATTATATATAGGAAATGTTAAATTACTAGTTTTCAATTGTATTTATAAATTAAAATTAAAGGGTGGTCAATCGTGATGCAGGAGCACGAACGGGTTATTGTAACGCGATAATTGAGGGTTCGGTTCCTACGTGGAAGAATGAATTATTATTTGTTAATGTATTGAATATATAGAATTAATTATTTTTTATTAATATTATATTAATTTCTTCACTCTGGTAGGAAAATAAAAGCGCGTTATTGAATTCCGCCTTTCAACACGCAAAGCCTCGAAAATTGGGCAGAAAGGCGGAAATGGAGTGTCTTAACACTAGATTCTCTCTGCCTACTACGCTGTAAGCGAGATAAAGAGTGAAGCTTAAAAAAATAAAAAAAAATAAAAAAAAAATAAACGATAATTTTAAATTAATTAATGTCTAAACAAAATGCATACTATTTGGAAAATATTGAAATTATAATAAAAATATATAAAATATACGTTATATAGATATAATATGCTTCACAAATGTCTGTATTGTACTAAAGATACTATTATAAATTTATTTTTAATAAGCAATTTCAGGGAGTCTTTATTTATTTTTGTAAAAAAAATATATAAACACGGTAACATTTTATTTAACTTTTTTGGCGTTTTGTTACTATTATTATAATTTATTACTCTTTCTTTAAATATAAATACATTTTCTTTCTCTTAACAAAGGATCTCTCATTTTGGAATATTATATTTATGAAATGTATTTAAAAACTACATGTATGTAAAAGCTTAACTTAATAAATTAATTCCAATTATAAATAGCTGTATTATTTGACGCCTTTACACTTTATACATCTAATGTTCTTTTAACACAAATATTTTTTAAATTCAATACTTCAATATTTTTCTCTAACATATTGTGGCGTTTAGGTTCGCCACTCAATAGACAATGCTTCCAAAATTCAGCTGTAAGTGAAAAACGGAAGTGCCTTAAAGGGAACGGGGTGACATTAGGTTGCCAGATTTCCTTTGCCTGCCCTGCTATGTGCGGGAAAGACTGAAGAATGGTATAGAGACGAATGATAGAGTCATTTAGATCTCTATCATCCGTCACATCATGTAATAAATAAATGCTATTATATTTTATTTTTCTCTGTTATATTTCTAAAAATTCCAACGCCACGTATGTTACGACTCATCACATTAGCAGAGACGAACTGGTGCGGGTCATCTCGGAGGATGCCCTTGGGTCGTGCGCATCGGTGCTCGTTGTCAAAGTCCTAGTTAAAGCCGGCAGGGACCGCTGATCTAGTCTTACATCATCGATCCCAATATGTTAAATAAACGGCTTGTGTTTATGTTAAAATACTAAATGTAGGATTGATTTTAAAAGGCGCATTGCTAAAAATAACTAGCGTTTGAATTTTGCACATTTGAACTTATGTAGTAATATTTACAGTTATAGAAATATCAGGTATTGTTTACAAAAGATCACAAACAGAATATTCTATCTGAGAGATCTAGTTATGTAAAATACGATCTGTCAAAATGATTTAAAATACCATACGAACAAAACAAATGCGCTTTCCACTGTATCTTTGTATCAAAATTTAAAATCTATGTAGCGAAATTCAATTTCAAATATTGGAAATAGGTTAGGTAAATAATATGATAATTACAAATTACACTCATTTGAACTAGCAATAAATGAAGAAAATAACGATAACGATTCCTTTTAACTTATTCTCGCGCTTGTTTTGACCGAACTATCATAACGTTGCGGGGTAGACTGCTCTGCGAAAAACATAGGCTATTATAATTTTTTTTTTTAATAATAATATTTCTTTTTGAACGTTTCATGCATCTCTCTCCATACCGATATGCCCATAATTGAAGAGTTAAATTTGAATCACCTACTATTGTTTACAGCAGATGAGATGTTCTTGCATGGAGAAAAAAACGTTGATCCTGTATCATTTTTGATTGGGGATCGTTAGGCGTTAATGTTTCCAAGAGTGTACATTTCATAAATTTGAATTGACTTTTTGATGTATTTACATTAAATTGGTTTTTAGGGCTCCGTGCCTCTAAAGGAAAAAAGAAACTCTTATGAATAGAATCACTTCTTAAGGAGATATTGTATAAATATAAAAATATAAGCATGTATATAACAACGTACATAACAACGTAAGTATAATTCTAAGATTTATTTAGAATTAGATAAAAAATATTAAAAAGAAAATTACCTTATAAAAAAAATTCAAAAGATCATACGTCTGTAATGTAAAAAAGAACAACAATAAAAAAAAAAAGAATAGGATCACTTTATGGTCCATGTGTTAAAACCATTTATCTCGGGATTGCGTGTAGGTATAGGTATCAGGCTACAAATAATATTAAATGTTTTCCTTCTTCATTTGTGGTCCCTCGAAGTACAGAAAAAATTAAGCATCTAAGTTCGTTTATCGTTTTTGCTGCATTTTGGTGTTAAATTCACAGCGTTATCAAAATCTATAGGGTACCTACTTTTTTTGAACCTACAGTCATGAAATTTGACAAACATTAAGAACTTACAATACAAATAAAGAAAAAGATCTGAAAAGTGAAAATTTATAGGCATTACATAGAAATAATCTTACAGACTTTTTGTCCATACAGTCGCAAATTAAATTTTGTCAAATTTTATAAATTCTGCTTCTCGTACACCTGCAATCCCAGAAATGTTGCGGAACTCTCGCTGGACGAATCCGACACGCACTTGACCGGTTTTTTATGACTTGTAGTGTGTATGTGTTTTCAAAGTGAAACAGTATTCATTCCAGACAGCTTTTATTACGCCAAAATTAAAGTATTTATTAGTTTATGAGATTAGTGTGATTTATAGGCTCATTCACTCTCATTGAAGTGAACAATAACCTTACGGCATATTATTTGGTTGAGAGACTCTTCGTACTCTGACTAACTCAGTGTTCCGTCTGGATATTTATCAATGTTGGCATCTTGCCATACAGACTTATTACGATATATATTTTTTTTATTATTTCTTTGAGTAATAGGCCACATATTAGACAGAAAATATAAAATATTCTTTTTTATTATATTATGTACGCTTTTAATAATGTTATAGCTTATATTGTGTAATATGTAACAATTTTTATAAATTTATAATATTCTCCCATTGATTCTGTTTTTGCTTTTTATTAATTGTTATGAATATATGACAAAAATTATAATGAGAAATAAAACACGGAACGAAATTAAATAATTCTCGAATAATTTTCAAAAAATTGGACCAAACATTTTAACGAGCGACTGAGGGCTCCCGGGGCTGGTTGTTAATTTTTGAATAGACATTTCTGACAGTTCACGTTATATTAAACGAAACATCAGGAATGTGACAATGAGCGAAAGTATAGAAACGATTGTAAGTAAATTCCAGTACAGTTATGCTAAAGATGATTATTTATTTATTTTGAATATATATTACAAGAGGCCATAGGTGTGCAGTGAAAAAAGCGTGTGACTGTAAACGCAACAGTCATGGTTTAGATTCCCACTTGGGAAATAAAAAAAAAATAATATTTTCATTTAATCAGCTTCACTCTGTATCTCTCAGACGGCAGGGTTGGCAGAAGGAACATAATGTTAAAAAAAAATAAGCTTCACGCTGTCAATTTCTGGAAGCATTGCGTGTTGAGTAGCGAAACTCAAAGCTGCGATTTGCTTTGACACCAGAGCGAAGAAATTAAAATATAAATTAAAATAAATATTTCATGTCCTCGAACGAATCCACGAACATTCACACTTGGGCCGCCACGACTGGCTTTTTCTTCGCTCAGCTAACAAAGTAAAGCGAATCGTTCAGTTCCACCACTCAATGCATTCCATATGCTTAGGTTCCCTCTGTCTAACCTGCTATATGCGGAATAAATCGTGAAACTAAAGATAATATATTATATAGTTATTTGATTGAATAGTTTAAATAATATGAAAAAAAATAACCAATACATTTGAATAAGAATCTGATCTCTTATATTCTTTTCAACCAACAAACAGTAAGAAGCTCTTTTTGGATTATACCAATAGCTGGAAGTGTCCTTATTAAATGTAGGTATATCTTAAATCTTATTTCTTTGAAGTTTGGTTGCCAAAGAATGATTGAAGTTTAAATATGAAGTATAAACGCATTCTAGAGCCAAGTTTCAAGTCGGAAAAAATATCTATGTAATATTAAGATGAAAAGTAAACGTCACGTCGAAGGAATGAGTGATGACATACAGTATCAAAGATACTGGCGGAAGGTCACGTAAAAAGTATGTATAAAGAGGTTGATGACAGTGGACGAGGCGAATGAGAAAGAGAGAGAGGAGAGAGAGAGAACCCCACTAGGGATACAGCATGGGATTTTATAAAATAAATCTCACAGAACATGTTTTCGGTTACTTCAGAAAATACCGTCATTAACACCAACTAAACCGCAAACGTAAACTCTATAAAACAGAGTTTGCTTTATAAACAGCTGTAAGATTTAAATAGATATGATTTAATGGTCTCATAATGATAGATGAGTCAGGTAATTCACTTTGTATCTGGTTATTTTCACGTTCTTTTAATAACCCATTTCGTTACGGATTTGCTTAAAAATAATTAAAAATTGTTTGAGTTGAAAAAAAAAAACAAGAACAATTCATATACATATTTAAAACAATAAAAGATTTAAGCAATCAATCAACAAAATTAAATTATCACATTATTTAAAAATCAACTTCACGCTGTATCCCGCACACAGCAAGGTAGGCAGAGGGAACCTAGTGTTAAGACATTCCGTTCCTCACTGTCTGCCGAATTCTGGAGGCATTGCGTGTTGAGTGGCAGAACTCAACGCCGCGCTTTGCCTCGGAAACATAAATTTAATTAAATATTTCATCTCCTCGAGTGGGGATCGAACCCACAACCAGTTGGTTTTACAGTGACACTTTGTGCCCCTGCGTCACGACCGCCTTAAAAAATGGTCTCCATCTTGGTCAAGACGAATAAAATAAAAAAAGGAATTCATGAATACAACCTAAAATCAATTTTAATTTCCCGAGCGATCGTGTTCGAGAAATTTCACGTGAATACTTGCATACTTGGGACTGCAGTCCCGCAAATCCCGCGGATCCTGCACCTCTTATCCCGCTGCACGCGGGGGATATCGATACACCTTGATTGGACTTACTTTGATTTTTATATTCCAGCGAAAAATTCCCGTCATGCTGCTTTTGCGAAGATATCCTGTAGGTCCTGTTTTTGCTACGTTTTATAATTAATTAAAGACAGATTTATAATAGTGATTAGAATCTAAAATGAGGCCAGTCGTGGCGCAGTGGCACAAAGTGTGACTGTAAAACCGACTGGTTGTGGGTTCGATCCCCACTCGAGGAGATGAAATGTTTACTTAAATTTATATTTCCATTTCTTCGCTCTGGTGTCGAGGCAAAGCGCGGCGTTGAGTTCTGCCACTCAACACGCAATGCCTCCAAAATTCGGCAGAAAGTGGGGAACGGAGTGTCTTACACTAGGTTCCCTCTGCCTACCCTGCTGTGCGGGATATAGCGTGAAGCTAATTTAATTTAATTTTTAATTTTAATCTAAAATGATAATTTTTAATTTAAGTGTTCTATAGTACTTTTTGTTTATTATTGTTTATGTTATCATAAACATTTATTTTAGAATCCATTTCGGTTCACTATTCCTCTTTCATGTCTGGTTATTTATTGTATAAATAATATATACATCATTTTTCTACGCTCTTTGATTTTTTAATGAATTATATTTTAAAGTAACTGTCAGCTCTGGAAAAAGATCAATGTTGAAACTATAAAAATAAGTCTTCTAGATTGTAATAAGCAATTTTCCATTTGTATTCAATCCATCCATGTTAATAGAAGATATTATTTCCGTAAATTTCAAAAATATTAGAAAATATGGATTTTATTATAAATAGAAAAAAATTAAACCAGTCACATATACTAAATACAAAATCATGATATTAAAATAAAAATATTGAACGGATTTTAATTAAGGCTGGTGAAGGGAACCTGTACTGAAAAAGAGGGTAGGAAAGTAAAAGGTTCTTAAAGGTAAGAAAAAAATATGCAAACATCCTCATTCATACGAACGGGGTCCGCAATTAATATAATCAATTAAAATGAATGACTTAAATTTTTATTATAATTTTTTCGAACAATATAGGCGCAGTGCCAAACTACAGGTATTTTCATTTTTAACTCTACATTTTTAATACACATGGAAAAATGGAGGTCACTAATATATTTCAAAACATCATAACATTAATAAATTGATGACATGACAATAAATCAACGAAATTTTATATGAAATACTTAAAATAGTATGTATAATTTTAAATAACTATAATATAAGAAAATCTCCAGGCCAGTCGTGGCGCAGTGGTACAAAGTGTGACTGTAAAACCGACTGGTTGTGGGTTCGATCCCCACTCGAGGAGATGAAATATTTACTTAAATTTATATTTTCATTTCTTCGCTCTGGTGTCGAAGCTAAGCGCGGCGTTGAGTTCTGCCACTCAATACGCAATGCCTCCAAAATTCGGCAGAAAGTGGGGAACAGAGTGTCTTAACACTAGGTTCCCTCTGCCTACCCAGCTGTGTGCGGGATATAGCGTGAAACTAATTTAATTTTATTTAATTTTATAAGAAAATCTTTTTATACCTGACTGAATACCTGATTGGTATTTTTTTGTTTTATAAAAAAAAAATGTTTTGGTTCAAATATGACCGAAAAAATTGATATAATATTGAAAATAACTATACTCTAATGAAAACTGGTTAAATTTGTAATTCTTATAAATCATGTTAACGTTTTCTGTGTAATGTTGGACTTCCGTAACTCATCTCTATCTGCTTTATATCGAGTCTTGTCAGTGAGAACATGTTGAAGACATGTTCAACGCGATTTCGCTGAACTAGGATCTCGTGTTCGTGTTATATGGATATATAAATTCCTATAGATATATAAGATATAACATGAGCTTTACTTATATTATGTTAATGTTGTAGGAAATGTAGGTGGAAAAACCGATAATGTTTTGTTTGTATTTCTTTGTTTCTCTATTTTATTAAGTATATTTTGCTATATTATGTTTATAATTTACATTTTCGCATGGCTCGCGTAGCCAACGTGAAGAAAAAAAAACGACCAGCAACAACGACGAGTAAGGAGTCGATAGCGTAAATATTTCATTATTATATCGATTATAGATAAATTATTAACCGATAACTTAAAAATTGAGTAAACATCACTACAATGCTTGTTATTGAGAAAATATATATTACTTATTGCTATATTGTTATAGTAAGCTATGATACACTGAATAACCTTCAACGCAATTTTCTTATAAGTAGGCCAAGTTCAAGTCTAAGGCTCTTGATTCTTCACGGAACCTTTTACGTAGTCGGATTTGATTTAAGTATATATTAAATATAGCAGGTATTTTTTTAATGGACAGTCGTGTTTGATATACTTTAATTGAATATAATTAAACGAGGCCAGCCGTGGCGCTAGGGCATAAAATTTGACTGTAAAATCGACCGGTTGCGGGGTCGATACCCACTTGATGAAAATAATTTTTGAATTACATTTATATTATGGCTGATCTCTTTGAATTAATACGTACTATAGTTTAGCTGGTGTTATACAATATAAACAGATACATATAAATATAAACATATTACCATAATATATTTTCAATTTTTTATCCAAATAAGTCCATGCGATAGTATAGTAGGGAGACTAACAAACGTAGGGATAAATATACATACATATCAAATAAAATTAAAATAAATTAAATTAGCTTCACGCTATATCCCGCACATAGCAGGGTAGGCAGAGGGGACCTAGTGTAAGACACTCCATTCCCCACTTTCTGCCGAATTTTGGAGGCATTGCGTGTTGAGTGGCAGAACTCAACGCCGCGCTTTGCCTCGACACCAGAGCGAAGAAATAGAAATATAAATTTAAGTAAATATTTCATCTCTTCGAGTGGGTATCGAACCCACAACCAGTCAGTTTTACAGTCACATTTCGTACCACTGCGCTACGACTGGCCTCAGACTCAGACTCAGACTCAGACTGGATCATACATATCAGATATATAAAATTACTTATTTTAAATAAATTATATTAAGGAAGTAGTTTTTTTAAATAATTTTATTATCTATCCCGCATACATCATTGCAAGCAGGGAAAACCTAGAGGTCGAGCTCTCCACTTTTCGTCTAATTTTCGAGACATCCCGAGTTAGGTGGCGGAACTCAACACACAATACCTCCAGAATTATATTGGGAGCGGAGTGTCTTAACACTACGCTGCCTCCCCCTACCCCACTACAGCGGAAAATGGAAAATTAAATCGAATAACTCATTAAAAAATATAATTAGTAGTTTCAGCAGGAACTAGCGGGAACGTGTACTAACAGCTGTTAATCTTACCGCGATCGGTCCTTGGCAATGCTCCTCCAATTTAATTTTAACCCACGTTCACGTATCTGTCACATCTGTACGAACGTTGGCAGAGCGACGCGGCTAATACTATTTAAAATTAGACTAACATTGAAATTTCACGTACGACACGAGTGTTTGGCCATTGTTATGTTATTATTATACATACATAAACCAGCTGACAAACCCTTATTATATGTTATTGGTAAATTATTAAATCTTTACATATTTGTAGGTTATTTTTTATTCTATTATATAAGCTTTATTACTGTAAAGTTTCATCCAAATCAGTTCAGCAGTTTTTGCGTGACAGTGGAACGAACATCCATTTACACAAACTTTCACATTTATAATATTAGTAGGATCATCATGTAACTGTTATCTAATCTAATCTTATCTTATTTCATCTAATCTAATCTAGATTCACACTGTATCTCGAGCGAGGCGAGGATTGGAGATCCCCAAATGCTATGGTCTCCGCATACCTCTTTCGCCCCGTTTTCTGTCATCGACCTCTTCATCAACCATCTATACCTAACCTCAAATATTTTTAAATAAAGTATAAACTTTTCTTTTATTATATCAATTAAGCAATGTAGTGAACAAATAGTTAAGGGTGACAATAGAGCCTTAATTTGATAACGTGGGAAAAGTGTTTCGAGACTTGTAACATAGTTTACAAAATTTCATTAATTAGGCAGCTTCGAAAAATTAAATTTTAATTTTAGAATAATTAATAAAAAAAATATCAGCTACACGCTGTCTACCGCTCTCCCTAACCTAGTGTTAAGACACAGCTATCCCCACTTTCCGCCGAGTTCTGCAGGCATTGCGTGTTAAGTGGCGGAACTCAACGCCGTGCTTTGCCTTGACACAACTTGCAACTAACTTTGTCTTTTTTAAATAAAAAAAATAATATCTTTAAGTTTAATTTGTAAAACAATACATAAATCATAAAATATTCATGTATAAGACATTTTTTTTCTAATGCATAAACAATTAAAGAGTACAAATGTTTACGTTGTTCTGTTCCTTAATGTGAGAATTTCTCTTAAGACGACTTTAACTCAATGCGTGTTATTATAGGAGTCCTGAAGGAAAATAGGAAAAAAATCCTGAAGGAAACTTTCAGAATCGAAAAGAAAATTTTGAAATAAGATCGTGATACTCAAAAAAAAAGGAAAATGATATAGGACAAGAAAACTAACAATAGATATTTACAAACATGTCGATATTTAAAATAAACTTAAAAAAAATAAATTAAATTAAATTAGCTTCACGCTATATCCCGCACACAGCAGGTTAGGCAGAGGGAACCTAGTGTTAAGACACTTCGTTCCCCACTTTCTGCCGAATTTTGGAGGCATTGCGTGTTGAGTGGCAGAACTCAACGCCGCGCTTTGCCTCGACACCAGAGCGAAGAAATGAAAATATAAATTTAAGTAAATATTTTATCTCCTCGAGTGGGGATCGAACCCACAACCAGTCGGTTTTACAGTCACACTTTGTACCACTGCGCCAAGACTGGCCTCCTAAAATAAATTTATATTATATAAATAAGGTATCTTTTTTAATATCCACTATGGCTAAATGTTAACCTTAGAATAAATAGGTTATAATACAAATTAAATCACAAAAGGAATTCTTCACCAAATATAATATTATTTATTATATTTGTTGAAGAATTCCTTTTGTGATTTAATTTGTAACATGTGATAATCAAACACGCCTACCGAGGGCTCTTTACCAATTTTATGAATGTAGGTCAATAACTGTCGACGAAATTTGCGGGAATGTATTATACTTATTTTGTATGAAATGAACAACAGTTATAATTTTATAATAGTTTTTTTATTCAGATTTTTAAATAAAGAACACTTTCTTTTATTTCTAATTAAGTTCTCAGTTCTTGCCAAATGTTATTTCAGGAAGTAAGTACCCTATTGGTTTTTATTATACCCTATTGATCGGTGAATTTCATGCAGCATACAACAAAACCGATTAGATTTTTTCTAAGCTACAAAAATAGGAAATTTAATATTAATTTTAGCAAGATACCTCGCACAATATTGACAAAAATGGTCTTAAAAGAGGATCAAGGACAAAAAGCAGATAGATAGACATTTAAATGGACAGCAAAATTAACTTAAAGACTTTCTATTTTTTCTATTGTGGCACAGAACCTGAAAATTATTTCAGTATCAGTAATTGAACCTAATTACTTGATACATATTATAAAACACATATTTTCATTGAAATAACCCTCTTGTTAAAAATATTTCATTGTATAGCAATCCACTAGTATTATAAGGAAGAAACTATTCACTGTCTGTCCAGATGGTTAGTGGTAACGCCGCCCACTATCCCTTGTAACACCAGACATTCTACATGTACCTTGCCGGTGTTTAAGGTGGAGATAGAAGCGTTTTTTGAAGGTCTTATCGACTTGGTAATACTACCGAAGGTATGCTGATCCACAGTTACGTGGCTTGTGGAAGAAAGTTCCTACGAAACCGCACAGGAGTAGACCACGTACGTAACGTTGAAATCAAAAATCAGCTTCATGCTGTATCCCGCACACACCCACAGCAGGGTAGCCAAGGGGAACCTAGTATTAAGACACTCCGTTCCCTACTTTCCGCTGAGTTCTGCAGGCATACCTCACACACGGCGTTGCGTGTTGAGTGGCGAAACTCAGCGCCGCGCTTTGCCTCGACACCAGAGCGAAGAAATGAATATATATATATACATAATATAATATATAACAAAATAAATAATATAATAGTGCCGTAAAATGAATGTAGTTCACATTAATAAATGGGTACACGAGGCGCAATATACGACATAAATAATTTGGACGTAGTGACAGTTATTCAAATTATATCAAAATGAATACTGACATATTCGTCGAGCAAGTAAATTCTCTTTATTGTAGCTCACTGAACATTTTGATATAAATGAATAGGATAATAAAGGTAATAAATATTGTAAGCTAAGTCAGTCGTGGCGCTGTGGCACAAGCGTGCGACTGTACACAGTTGTGGGTTCAATTCCCAGTCTTCCCATTCCCAGGATAAGTGAAACATTTATTACTTTAATTTTTTCGCTCTGGTAACGAGGTAAATGCACTCTGCCTCCAGAATGTGGTGAGTAGTGGATAACGGAATATCTTAACAGTAGGTTCCCAAGTTCCTTCTATTTATCTATGTGCTCGTAATCTATGTGCGTGATACAACGAAAAGCTAAAAAATGCTTAGAAAACTAATATAGTTAGTCAGACAGTTTTACATTGCACCACGATGGAATTGAAAACAAATCTTATTACTTTTTTTATGTAAGTATAAGGCCAGAGCAGAACATAGTAACTGGAATTTGTGGAATGCTAAATAGTTTCTTCTCATTTAAGTGATTTTTTTAAAATTAAATCTAATCAATTATATACCTTTATTTATATTATTTTTTGTTCGTACGAAAGTAGTAAAGAAAAGTAACAAATAAATCTACACTCCGATATTTGGACATATACAAAAACATAAATGTCTGTATTAAGTGCAATTGAACCTATCACCATCGACGCAGCAGATAAAGCCAAGCTATAAAATCAATAAACAAATCAACAAATTAAATAAAATTTATAGGGTTACATTAAAATTTTACATTTACACGCCAATAAATAAATTTAAATTTAGAGTGGCAAAGAAGTTTCCTTAGCCTCTAGATCAAACGAGTTCACGAACGTTTACTAACCTTGCTCCATTTCTGTTCGGCTAGGACATTGATGTTATTAAACTTAATTCTCAGACGACAGATTTGTTACGAAAATATCTAAATTACAAATGTTTATAAGGTGACTTATCGTTTCATAGTAAATTTAGATGCTGTAATGTTTACTGGTTTTTAGGTAAAAAAATATTTCAGTAACAAAAGTCAAAATAGATAGAGCTTAACTCATTTGATTTTTATCTCAAATAATCTATCATCGATATAGCAATGAAAGCAAATATTGTTTATAGTTGGCAAGACATTTCGTTCTCAAAATTTTGTCCAAGTTCAAGGTATCGTGGTGGAGTGACACGGACAGGTCTCGACACCTCGTTTTGGTCAACCAGAGTGGGAAAATAAAAATATGGATTTAACTTAATATTTTTTAAAATGAATGCCACAAAATATCGTTAAAAAAGTAAGTAAAAAATGTATTTACAGATTTCGATTTAGAGCTAAAAATAATTTGCACTGCGACAAGTTCACATCTATAGAAGTGGTTCCATACGACGTCGACGTCACGAGCATACCACTCGTGGACAACTGGTCTACATTGGCACGGACGGGTGGCTTTTTAGAGTAAAATAAAAGAAGATTTTAGTTAATATGTTTATATGTTTGTATGTTACAGAGGCCGTTTTGGTGCAGGGGCATTGTGTGACTTTAACGACAGCCGTAGCGTTGTGGGTCCGATCCTCACTCTGGGGAATGATTTATTATTTATTGATTTTGAGTACCTCTACTCAATACGCAATGTCACGAATAATTCGATGGAAAGTGGGGAAAGGAGTGTCTTAACACAAGGTTCCCTCTGTGTACCCTGGGATATACCTCTACATGAACAGCATAGCGCTTATATGATGTAATTATTGGTGAGTTTGGTACTAAGCCCTATACTACGGTACAATTGTTTTAACTGTCAGTTCAACCGTTTAAATGGTTACTATGACTTACTAGGGCAACGAAGAGTGATTTCAACATGGATACGCATTATAGCCATCGACACAAAGAAGAATAAGAAAGTATGTACATAGTTTTAATTTGGAGGTTTTTCGTATGGTTGACAACTAAAAGGGGGCGAACTGTTGTTAACTTCCCTACATACCCCTATCATCACTCAATTCTCCTTCGGAGGATCTCGTGTTTTTTTTTCTCTTCTTTCCTCCAGTATCATCTTAATTATTCTTTTTGTTAGCATTTTTTTTTACTATATATCAGTTATTGTCTAGTATTTCAACCATAATTTTCAATGATGTAACCAAAGTGTGATCTAGAAAATAGAGCTTCCGATTAATCAAAATGGAATTAGATACTTACAAAAAACTTTAGGCCGTCTAACTATGAGGCCCTCGTGGCGCAGCGCGACTGTAACGTGACGTTTGTGGATTTCATTACCACTCGGGGTACTGAATTATTACTTATTTTTTATCAGCTTCACGCTGTATCCCGTACACAGAAGGGTTGGCAGAGGGAACCTAGTGTTAAGACATTGTTCCCCACTTTCCGCCGAATTCTAGAGGCATTGCGTGCTGAGTGACGGAACTCAACGCCGCGCTGTGCCTCGACACCACAGCGAAGAAATGAAAATATAAATGTGAATAAATATACAACAAGCGTGAAGCTGATTTATCTTATTCGTTTAGTACACATAGAAACATATCATATGTATGTATACAATATATTATCATTTTAAAACTACTTGACTATTTTTCAGTAATTTGAACGCCCTTGACGCATTGCAGACGAAATCTCTTTAATAGAAACCTTTCAATACCTATGAGAACTCTGGTATCGAAAAATAAGACTTAAAAAGGTGACGTTTATACACGAATATAGGGTATGTCCATTTAAAGTTGAGTTTCAGTATAATTTTTTTACTTTCAATTGTAATAACATTTTTTGATATGATGATGAATTATTTATAAATCACTGTTTGATTTTACTTAAAATTTCATTAACTAAAATACTATTATTTAATAAACATTTTAAATATATTATTATGTTTATAGTCCAAAAATAATTCACTAATCACTTTTTTTATCACACGTAAAAAAGATTTCGAAACCAGTAAAATCTCTAATTTACAAAAAAATATATTTAAATATACTATTGATGTAGGACCTATGAAATGTTGAAAAATTACACAATTGATAGAGCCCAACCCGGCTATAGTAAACTTCGACTAATTAGTTTAGTAGATAAGGGAAGTAAGTTCACTAACATTCTATGAAATTTAATTAAAAAATATTCTGCTGGTAGTGTAGCGATCTTTCATGGAACTAAAATATGAAACTTTTATATTATTTTGTAATAGATTGCCTATCTTGCTGTAAAGATTATATTTTTAACCGTAGATGATTGTTTATTTTCGAGGTCAGTCGTGGCGCAGGGGTACAAGCGTGTGACTGTTAAAGCGATGGGTTGTGGATTCGATTCCCACTTGAGTAAATTAAATATTTATTATTTTCAAGAAATAGACGGTCTGGTATCGAGGTAGCGTGGCGTTGAGTTCCGCTACTCAACACTCAAGAACTCCGTGGAGAACGGTTTAACACTAGATCCCTCATATCCTACTACATGTAAAATACAGTGTGAACCTAAAAAAATGTTATTTTATTTAACGTTGCCGCCAGGAAAAATATGCAAGAGGAAGAAACTTATTGAGTAAATATTTTTTAAATATATCAAACTGTATTGAAATATGCATTGTAAATCTCTAATCTTTTTTAGAACTTCTCGTACTAATTTTTTAGCGTCTATTAGAGTTGATAGAGGCCAGTCTTGGCGCAACGGTATGAAGTGTGACTGTAAGCTCGACTGGTTGTGGGTTCGATCCCCACTCGAGGAGATGAAATATTGACTTAAATTTATATTTCCATTTCTTCGCTTTGGTGTCGAGGCTAAGCGCGGCGTTGAGTTCTGCCACTTAACACGCAATGCCTCTAGAATTCGGCAGAAAATGGGGAACTATATGCGGAATACAGCGTGAAGCTGATTTTAGTTATTAGAGTTGATGTTTTGCAATCCAATTATACATATTTAAATAAACATATTCACTTGATATAAATATTCTTCTCATACGATATTCAAATTTTGTTCTTTGATAGCGAGCCCATTACCTTATTATTGGCCAACTACCGTTGTCACAATAATGATATAAAATCAGTGTTGACTGTAGTGAATAATATTTTATAATAAAATTTACTTCAAATTCTTTAATTGATCAAATATTAATTGATTCAACATGTCAAATATACATATGTATGTTAACATATGAGTAAGTTTTTTTTTAAACAGATTTCATAATCGACTTCGAAAACAAACTCAAAGATCTCTCATTTCCTTTGAAAGTTAATATCTGTACGAGTATTTCTTATTGCTTTCAATTCGTGAGCAATAACAAATTCCTTTTTTGATCTTTAGAAAAAGTTTTTATAATATACTTGTATAAGTATATTATAAGTGTACAAAAATCAAAATAAATCAGCTTCACGCTGTATCCCGTACACAGCAGGGAGACACTCCGTTCCCCACATTCTGCCGAATTCTGGAGGCACTGCGTATTGAGTGGCAGAACTCAACGCCGCGCTTTGTTTTTGCCGATACCCGAGGGAAGAAATTGAGATATAAATTTAAGTAAATATTTCATCTCCTCGAGTGGAGATCGAATCCACAACCAGTCGGGTTTATATATACGTTTTGTGCCCCTGCGCCACGACTGACCTCTTCTTTCTCTCTCAATAAGTGTAAATAAGAGCATATATATATTTAAATATAGTTGTGTCCAAATCATAAAGTATCTCAATGTGATAACTCTTTAGTAGTGAATCTTTATTATTTTAATTTTAAATAAAAATATGAGCACTTTAATTTCGTTTTTATGCTTTCTATCCATAATCCCGGGTCTAAACAATTTTGCTTGTTTATTTTTCATCAAGGAAAGTATATTCCGTTGGAGATGAATTACTTGGAATTTTTCAATATCCAGCTGTCGAGTATCAGATGCTTCAGATAATATAAATAAAATAATTTTAATAACAAACTACACTAAGATGTTCGTCTTACTTTCTATTAACACTAACATCTCACAAATTATAAATATGAAAAAATTATAATCGTGATTTTTAGGTTAATTTTTTTTATATAGGCTAGTTTAGTAGCCAATTTAGTGCGTTATTTTTATTTAGGTAGGATTAATAATAAAACTGTATTTTGTGCTCTAAAATATAATTTAGAAATAAATAAAAAAAATTACATATAAACAAATTCCTCAAACAAGCCTATGGGAGCTCATCGTGCTTTTTAGTGCCTAGTACCAGCGCAACAACATTTAAAAACAAACATTTTAAATGAAACTATTTTAACCGGATTTATCGTGTTTATTTAAGATTATATATATATTTTGAAAACTCGATGTTTTGAACACGGAAGTGTCTTAAGTATTCGGTGGAAAATAGGGAATGGAGTGTCTTATTGGTGAACAGAGCGTTTTAACATTAAGTTTCCCGGGCTCTGTCTAACCTGCTTAACGCAGGATACAGCTTGAAGCTGAAAAAAAACTTGGTAAAAGAAACGTTTATTTAAACGTATTATTTAATGGCCCCATTTAGAGGCAAAGATTTTTTTGTTTTTAAATTACTACTCAAATTATAAATTATAATATGTATAAGAACTAAACAAAGTAAACTAAATGCGGTTTAATCGCTGCTATATAAGTTGCATTATTGTAAAATATAATATCTGAGTCGTAGCATTGATCTCTTCTCAAAAGTAAATTCGTTTAGTAATTTAATATACAGTTTTATAAAATCAGCTTCATGTTGTATCCCACAGCAGGGTAGGCAGAGGAACCCAGTGTTAAGACACTCCGTTCTCCACTTTCTGCCGAATTTTTCGAGGCCTTGGCGCCAGAGCGCAAAATATGAAAATATAAATTTAAATAAATATTTTATTTCCTAGATTGAGGATTGAACCCACAACTATTCGCCTATGCCTCTGTAAATATAATATTATAAATAAACAAGTATTAACATTAAAAATAAAAAAAATAATAAAAATTATATAGCAGTCTTGTCTCAAAAGTGTTGTTTAATTTAATGAACGTCGCCGTCGTCGAGTCGTTAGAACACTGTCATAGAATTGCTCTCTGGCATTTTAAGCATGTATCTTGTAGGGCAATAGCTTTTAATGAGATTCCCTCCTATTCTTAACGATAATATACTACTTACAACGTACTAAAGGGCCTAGTGTTAACCGCCCCACGCTTCGTCACCAGAGCGAAGAAATAAAAGCATTAAATATTTCAGCCCCCAGAATCGAACCCACAATTAGATATTGCAAAATTCCACTTACATTCTAGGATATTTAAATTATATAAGCTAAACAAAAATAAGCTTTAACCACACTATAATACAATTCTAAAAATATGAACCAACCAGTTTATCCTTTAGTTAATATGAAAAATTTCGGACGTCATAAGATATTTTATTTTTAGTCACTAACGACTGGCACGGCGACGTCGTAAATATTGCACCCTATTTTGTTGTTTAATCAAACTTTGTATGAATATAATTTACATTATATAAAAATTGTACAGTATTTTTAAAAGTTATTTTTATTTTTAAATACAGAAAAAAGTATCCAAAATATAAATATAAATATATCTAGAATACTATAATTTTATCGAAAAATGTTATATTTCTATGAGAATGATTGTGTGTCACGTGAGTGAAAGTGGGGAACAGAGTCTTAACACTAGTTTTCTCTATCATCCTGTTGTGTGCGGGATACAGCGTGAAGCCGAAAAAAGTAAAACAATATAATGATTGATTATACTTTTTTCTCAAATTCAGTGAAAAAAGTGGAATATAACGCTTTTTACAAGAAAATACTGAAACATAATAATAAAAATCTTTTCCTTAAGCCGACTGACAGTTACTTGTATTAAATGAAGGAAAACTACCGATAGCCATACAAACTGTTAGATACAGAGATGTAAAAGTTGATTATGTGACTTCCTTTTCAATTTCTCAATCGGCTTTCATATACGAAAACCCACGATAAGATTTTAATAATATTTTTTTCAACTGAAAAAGTGAAGCTTCACTCTGTATCCTGCATGTAGCAGGATACACTCCGATCCCCACTTAACGCCGATTTCTGGAGGCATCGCTCGATGAGTAATGGAGCTCAACACCAAGCTGTGCCTCAACACCAGAGCGAAGAAATGAAAATATTAAGCATATCATTTCCTCGAGTGGGAATTGAACCCACAACCTGTCGAATTTACATTTTGCCTATTAAAACATTATATAACTCAATTATTATTACACAATTGCGATGTGAGTTTAATAATTACAAAATTTGAATAGAACTTATTAATAAAACATACATATTGGATTCATTTTTAAACTGTAATTATATTATTGAAAATATGCATGGGTAAAATTTTTCCTCGTCGAAGTCAAAAGAGGTGTTCTTCATATTATATAGGTCAGTAGGGCGCAAGGGCTCGGCCAAGTTTTTCATTCATCACAAAAAAAAAAACAGTAAATCTGAAAAAAAAAACTGAAAATATAAAAGAATGTACGAACACGTCACAATAGAAATCCCTGGAGCAAATTAGCGAGGTTTATTGTGAACGTTGTTTTGTTTATATAATGAAATAGGGAATTTTGTTATTGTTATAGCACAGTGAATAACGCTTGCGGATTTTCAGGTTATTTTTAATTGGAATGTACTTGATTTTTTTTGTTGTATTAATAATTTTAGTTAAATTTTAAATTGATAGTTATTTGATATGTTATCTCTATATATAGAAGTTTTTCGTTATTGACGAGAGTGATTGACAGAGATAGAGTGCTGTAATCTATCACGTAGGTTAACAAATATAAATGTACAAAAGTTTCAAAATTTATATGGAAACATAAAAAAAAACGAATTTATAATTTTAGCACTTCTTATAATGTAGGTAAGTATATAAAAAAGGAAATAACTTAAAATCTAAGGTTTTAAAACACTGATATTTTTTAACTTATATATTTAGTTTATTGTATATATTGAAATTGAATGATGCACACACGTGTAAAGAGCAAGGGATAAAAAATCTATTCTACAATATTTTTTACTTATGACTGTATTTAAATGATTTACAACATTTTTAAAAAATATGGTAGCTCTATGGTAAAATATGCTTGTTTTCATTAAGTTTTACAATATATTATATCTGCTTTACAAACATATACTTTAAAATATATCCTTCAAATAACGCATAGTAGACAATTTAAGTAAAGATTATGTATAATTTGGCCATAATGGTTTGTGTTGTTTGTTGTTGTTATTATATAAAGCTAACATGTTGCAGTTACATTGTTAAATTGTTCATTTAATATTGTTAAAGAAAAAATAAATGTTTTCGGAGCAAATGATTTGTGTAAATTTATTTGTCTTATAGAATTTGTGCTTAGACTTTCAGGCCAGTCATGGCGCAGGGGCAGCGTGCGATTGTAAGTGTAAGTTGTGGCTTCGATTCCCACTTGAAGGAAAATTTCATAATATTTAATATTTTCATTTGCTCGCTGTGATAACGAGGCAAAGCGCTGTATTGAAATCCAGCACTTAACACGCAATGCCTTCAGAATTCGTCAGAAACAGGGGAAGTATCTTTACGATATTGGTTGGAATGTTCCCCCCAATTTAGAGAATTATAAAAAAGATTTCCCCTTTCTACTTCGCTATGAGCGCTAAGTAAAAAAAATATGCTTAAACATTGCTTAGTACCCCAAATACATGCAAGTACCTCGTCGCGTTTAGACTCTAGACAATTAAGCAGAAGTGGTTGTTATTTTCAAATTATGTCAAAAATAATGTCTTTCCGGCTAAACAAAAAATATCTTCACCGTATGTTGATATCAACAATTTTTTACCAGAGAATAATTTCTGACAGTTTTTTCCTTGAAGTCAACCTCGGTTAAATTGATCTGATCATAATGTTTGTAGCTGAAACGACAATATAACAGAGTAAAATATTTATTTTATCATTTCATTGTTCTTTTACCAAATATTCATAACATTTAATGAACTTATTATATTTATTTATATTTTATGGGGAACAGAGTGTCTTAACACTATTTTTTCTACGCGTGGGATACAGCGTGAAGCTGATTTTGATAAAATTTTACTTTCATAAAAATTTCATGTCTTATAAATCAACTTTTACTCGTGGTTTATGTGGGTGTCACGTAGGTTCTAGCTACCTTTGACCTATTTAGTTGAGATTAACCTTCTTGTATGAAATAATATTACATATTTAAGCAGAGAAACGTGCTATTAAGGTGGAGAAGGAAAATAAACAAAGAATTCCACTACCATACCTGGTATGGAAGTGAAGTTCTTTGTGGTGTGTTAAGAAATTTTTACAAAAAAATCAACTTTATTCAAGATGTCTTATGTTCAATTCAATCTGATTTCAATTTAGTAAAATTCTACTAAAGTTGTCTAGCCTCTTCCTACTCATTCTCTCCTCTTACTCTTCAACATATATATACACACAACAACAACGCATTCATTAAGAGATCGGGATTTTACTCTACAAATATAAAGAGAGATCCGGATCCTAATGATGGTTGATAATGTGTATAAATACATGTTTTGAGAGAAGAAACGTCAGCAATAGATAGCAAATTCTTCCATGGATTTGTTCTCATCCAAACCATCCATCCGTTGCATGTACTGAAAGGAGCTCGGAGCAGTGCCTATTTATCCTAATTAAATTCAAACGATTCTTTCTTATAGAAATCACTCTACAATTAAAAATAATTCTGAATTTGGTAATTTCTCTCTTCGTCACATGTACAAAATAATACAGTCCAAGCAGCAGTCATATAAATATTTAACATTGTCAAACATAATATCTAATTATATATTTGTTTGGGGCCGGTCGTGGCGCAGTGGCACAAAGTGTGACTGCAAAACCGACTGGTTGTGGGTTCGATTCCCACTCGAGGGGATGAAATATTTACTTAAATGTATATTTCCATTTCTTCGCTCTAGTGTCGAGGCAAAAACCGCGGCGTTCAGTTCTGCCACTCAACACGCAATGCCTCCAAAATTCGGCAGAAAGTGGGGAACGGAGTGTCTTAACACTAGGTTCCCTCTGCCTACCCTGCTGTGTGCGGGATACAGCGTGAAGCTAATAATTTAATTATATATAATATACTCTTAACATACTAGTCTCTAACAAAAGGTTGAACTCACATCAGCATCGTAATCGGACACGCTTAATGTGCGAAGTTTTTGTTTGATCAGTGTTGTTAATATATTTTTAACACTAATAGTTCTCTAGTAGGTGTTATTTATAAAAAGTTATCTAATAAAATTAGAAATATGTTGACGCCAATGCCATATTTTGCTTTGAATATAAAAATATCCAAGTGATTTTTTTATATTCAAAGCAAAATAATTATGTTTAAGATAAGGAGTTCTCAGTTTCATTTTTTGAACGTCAAATAATTTACCACTCATTTTGGTTCATTAAAGTAATTGTGTGAGATTTGAGCGCAACAAGTCCAAGAAACTCCCTGCGACTTTTTAGCTTTCAGCTTCACGCTGTATCCCGCACACAGCAGAGTAGGCAGAGGGAACCTAGTGTTAAAACGCACCGTTCCCCACTTTCCGCCGGGTTTTGGAGACATTGCAGGTTGCAACGCCGCGCTTTGCTTCGACACCAGAGCGAAGAAATGAAAACATAAATTTAATTAAATATTTCATCTCCTCGAGTGGGGATCGAACCCACAACCAGTTGGTTTCACAGTGACACTATGTGCGCTGCACCACGCATGTCGTCAACTTACACTCAACAACAGACTCTCACTTTTTTGTACTCAAAAACGATACCTAAAATAAACTGGAGCTGGATTGTTGCGGCTCCAAGGAGTCTTATTATTTTTAAAAAAATGTAGAATGAAACGGAAGAATTCTACAAGGAGACGTATGAACATGATGAGGTCTCAGCCTCAAGTAGGGCAAGTTCTGTCAAGTCAATTCAGTAAATACGCGGATAAGGAACTTTTTCAATAAGGTATTACAGCCTCACGTTTACAGTTACAAACTCTTATAATAACCACTTTAATTCTATTGATATTGCGGCACCGCGTCCTAGCAGTTTCAAAAAAGCAATACATTCACTGCTTAAATAATGTTGTGTTTGGCGTTACTTACCTACGTATCCATTTTAGTTCCTATTCATCCATTTATAGTAATCTGTGGTAAACGGTGTTGGTGTTACACCGTTACGGTATATATTTTGTTTGCTGCTCTTTTATTTATATGTATGTGCACTGTTTGTTTACCCCAATAAATGAAAAAAATAAATAAACTTGTGCTCCTGCATCACGACTGGCTTTTATTAATATACTTATAATACGCCCTTTTAAAAGAACGACACTAATTATAGGGTTATCGTATTATTAATTTAACCAATTACATGCTTGTACCAGTGTCTATAAGTTACCGTGACATCAGTGATAAATTATGCACTGAACACTGTCACGCCACCTGAATGGAGAATTAGAACTTGCTAACTAGGACAAATTGGAGTGAATTTACTGTATTTAGTATACTTAAATATTTAAAGAGGCCATCGACTGTCGTGGCGCAGTGGGAGAACGTTAGACTGTAAATAATATGAGTTTGGGTTCGATCTCTATATAAATTAAATATTTATTTACATTTTCCCACGTGTGGAATTAACACTTGCGAAAAGTAGAGAGGAAACACTGTGTTCTCTGTCGTCCCTGTTATTTAACAGGGATGAAGCGTGAAGCTGAAGTATTTATATCACTTCAGGATTTCCAAGTTTACACCGGTATTAAATTGAAAATAGAAAATCCTAAAATAGAAATGTACTTATTATTTAAGCGCGTCTTAGTTTTATATAACTCGTGAAAATATTATGAATAACGATGCAACGATTTGTGTACAATATAGGGTAGCTTAATGGAATATCCATTTCCTATACAATGTATACTTTTACAGGGAGAGATCGTTTCCGCTTCGCTTCGCCCGTCAACTCCAATTCGCTTCGCTCGCAGTAAGGTGGATGCAAGGATGCATTTTTTTATTGTAGCACTTACGACAAACTCATAAACACAACTTATATGCATCATATATAACAATATAAGTACAATACAAGCTAAAACAATATACATTTTTCAAATAATATTGAAATAGATCATATAATATCTTATTTTCATAAAGTAAATGCATTCTTAAGCTGGGATTCATCGCTCGTGTTATTGGGACATTGCTATATGAAACGTTTAAAATTGAAATGTTGAATGCAATTCGAGCATTCTTATACTGCTTATATTGCTTTTATAGTGAGATTTCCACTTCTGTGTATGCAGGGATCTCCTTGCTTTATATATGAATAAAGGTAGATACAAATAAAATTACATATTTACTGTATAAGTAGATAAAACTTGTAATATTCCGATAAGTTACAAAAATTATAACCGGTTAATTTTTGTTCTCGGTGAAAGAAATCGGTGGAAAGTGGGGAACAGTGTGTCTTAACACTAGGTTCCTTTTGCCTATCTGGCTGTGTGCGGGAAGGAGACAGCGTGAAGATGATTTTATTTTTTTTATATATTTTTTTTAAATAATTTTTTTTAAATAATTTTTTGTCTCATAAACTAGGCGTCTTATTTAATTTAAATAATACAAAATTACATATATAATTTTTGGCAACCTAAAAATTATTAATATTAAGTATAGTTTATTTCACTATTATAAATAACTGTATTTTTTTAAGCGCCAGTCGTAGCACAGGGGCACAAGCGTATGATTATAAACGCGATAAGTTTTGGGTTCGATACCCACATAAATAGGGAATGGAAATGTCTTAATGGGAACGGAGTAGTGCCTCTGCCTTCCCTTATATGTGCAGGTTAATTTTCAATTTAATTTGTGATATAATAGATCCTTATTCGTTTAGGGAGGTGAAAAGTACTTGAAAGCTCTCAGCTCGTTTGATCTGCACTCCATATCTCCTCTATAATTACTTGCATAAAGCAAGCAAGTTAAAATGAGTTGGGGAATTGGAATGGAGGAGTTGAAAATTTTAAATTATGTTGGGATATTATATAATATATGTATATAATATACTATATATTTTATTCTTAAGAATATATTGCTAATAGAAATTTCAATAATATTAATTTGTTAAAATAAAGATTTAATTTCTCTTTTTTAACTTTACAATCTATCCCGCATACAGCAGAAGATAATCTCTTCCCCACACTTTCCGCTGAATAAGTGATTTGTTGTATGTTGAGTGGAGGAACTCAACACCGCGCTTCGCCTCGTCACCAGAGCTAGGAAATTAATATAATTCGCCCAAATGGGAATCCAACGCACATCAGTAGCACTTACAGCCGCACACTTTATAATAATCATCAAGTTAAGCTGTAATATACATTGACAAATTATATAATGACTTTAACTTTAATTTTTTTTAAATTCTTATATTACATTCAGTATGTTAATTTTTCCTCTCGCTACTAAGAACTTTAGCACCAATACAGAAAGAAAGACCTTCGATCGACAAAGATATACGACGAAAAGTGAGCAGTCAGCAGTTCTTATTTTTAATTTATAACATTTTCATTGTGTGTAAAATACAGTGTAGCCATGATTGTTGATAAAAAAAACAGGACAATCGCATCTGGGGTTCGCCCATCGAAGGTACCGTACAAAAATTGGCAGTAGGTTCCTTGTCCAGCGACCTGGACTCTTACTGTGCGAGTTCGAAAGAAAACTCCCTCGCTCATTCCGTCACCTCGTAGAAGAAAGAGATCGCGTCCCACTACATATCGCTGCCACCCATGGTCTTGATGACCAGGCTGGGCACAAGCCCGGCAAGTGCTTGGTCATCTCTTCAAGACAGTCACAGTGATGACAGCAGGCATCATAATCCTGTAATGTTATGTTTACTCTCTGCATCGGATGCATTAGAGCAACGTTCTGCCAGTTCAAGGCCAACGTGTCACCCAATACGTGTTTACCATACAGCGCCATCGAACGACCCACTTCGGTGAACAGTCGACGGTTTGAAATGCTCGGTCCACTAAAGTTGTCGCGTCTCCGCTGTCTCCAACAGTTTCAGGACTTGCAGGTTAAAATGGTCCCGATCGACTGTCCAAGCCAAGCCCGAAGTACCTTAACCATTTCACTTCGATGCTCACCCTTTTAACGACGACGTGGGCATCAGTTCGTGTCGCCCTTCGAGATACATGAAAGTAGATTGCCTTCGACTTATCGAGAACAACCTCCAGTCTTAGCCGTTGAAGCCGTGCGACGACATCAACCACTCCAATCGTCGTGAGGATCGCCGCCCCATGTAAGGTCCGCTGCGCTCTTAATGGCGTGTCTTCGGCGTAGCAAAAGACTTTTACGCTTGGCAAGGTTCAGCCCTAAATTAGTGTCATATATTTTAAATTTACCTATGCAATATTACCATTGTTTAGTCTTGAATGGCACAGCTACAAAATATTGTTTTCTAAGTTTTATATGAAAACATTAATTATCTCACTTTTTTTCTCTCTTTTTTTCTGGTAGGAATAAATATCTATAATCATATATATATATATATATATATTTAAGGAATTGTATACTTTTGTAATTATTATTCTTTTAATAATTTTAAAAAAGTATAAAATTTTTCACTCTTTTAATGTCTAAAATTATAAGGAATAACTCTACAACCCTATTTAATTAAGAAATATTAAAATAATAAATAATTTTCACAACACTGCCGTGGGCGTAACTCCCGGTTGTGTTATGATGAAAATATTACAAATATTTATATTAAACGAATTTTCATTTTACATCAAAGTGAAGCTAGTATTAAAAAATTCTCACAAATGTCAGAGGTTACTACTGTATTGTGTTGGGAGAGAGAAATTGTTCTGCATTAATAATTTTTCTTACTCTTACTTTGAATAGCTAATTGGGTATTGTGTAGCTTAGAAATAAAAGGATTGTGAAAAATGTTAAATGATGATATTTTCTTTTATAAAATAGAACAATACGAGATAACAAGTAAATAGACGTATATTTACACTTCGCACATCTGCACATCTTCGTAAATAGGTTATAACATAAATATATTTCTATCATTTAATAGACTAACTCTTTGTGAGTACATCGATTTTGAGCTTTTATCTGATTTGTCGTGTTTGTATATGTGTTAGTGTGTGTAAAATCTTGCAAGTTTAATTTGGCCCACACTCGGTGTCCGATTGAGCTGGAATTTGGATTACGACTTCCGTTCTGTTGACAATAAAATTACATATAACCAATATTGTTGTTAATCCAATTCGAATTACTTACTTACTTATATATACATATATAAAACTCTCTCATCTATCTATAATCTCATCCAATATCCTAGTATCAGTCCATTCAAACTCCATTTCAGTCATTTATATTTTCACGTTTTTCCATAAATAAGAAATTAATTCGAAGATGTTAATTCGGCGGAAAGTGGGGATAGAAGTGTCTTAATGGAAAACAGAGTGTCTTACTCTTAACACAGCTTCCCAGCTTCTCTCTGCCTCTCCTCTACCTATTCGATAGGACGTCAAGTAAAACAAGTGTACAATATACTTTAGGACGATGAGAACACATACAATTCGTCGAATTTTTATTTATAGATTCATATGAAAATTTTTCGTCCAAAAAAACTTATTAAAATTGAATGTAAAACGAAGATATATTTCCAAGCAATAGCTTACGAGGGTTACTTGTGAGGATTGAAGCCTTTTAACGGTGCGAGAAATATAAATTACTTTTAACAACTTCTCTCATTATTCTTGTTTCCTGGTAACTTCTAAAGCCACTCGTAAGAACAACGCTTTTCTAACGAATGTAATTGCAATTGAAATAATAGTCGAGGGTTAAATTTTAGTCGAGGACAAAAATTTAATATTATTATATATATATATATATATAAATACTGATTCAAGCATATTTAGTAATGTTTCCGCCCTATATTCGAGACATTGCGTGTTGAATGGCGGAACTCAACGTCGCTCTTTATCGGAGAAATATAAATAATTTAAATATTTATTAAGGATTGAGCTCCACTTCGATTTTACTATAATTTTCCTATAGTTTAAATTACAATAATTGCTTAAAAGGTAATATTTTTTACTACAAAATATTTTTTTCACATATAACAACAAAATTTCCCGGGATCCAGCCTAGTATAAATGGGATGGCGATATCTAACGTACCGGATTCGCGGGAAAGTCCACTGCCGGCCCGCAGTCGCGTCGTGCCCGCCGCGTCACATCGTCGCGTTCTCCCAAATCGATATTTCGTCTCACGAAACGTAAACACTCGAAACTTTCGATTTAATCAATTCCAATATCGATTATAACTTAATTAAAAAAATTGTTAATTTCTAAAAAAAAATCATGTTTGTTTATTTTTTTTGAAATGTCGCGGCGTCGTGAATAGATTTTTTTTAGTGGAAGGTCATCGCGTGTTGGCAGCGCTTGCGCTTGTTCACGTCCTACTGGTCTGGGATACTATTAACATGGACTACCAATGCGTGGTCGTATACACCATTATCAACATAGCACCACCCAAATTCTCTCAGGACATATCAAACGGGTGCGTGGACTGGTTCAAAAATAAAATCAAAAGGTAAATTTAATTTTAATTCCTGTGGCACGCTCTGGTAATGAGTTCCGTCCCTCAGCACGCAATGCTTCCAGAATTCGGCGGAATGTATGGAACAGAAGTGTCTGAATGGGAATGGAGAGTCTTAATGCTATGTTCCCTTCCCAACTTCCCTCTTCCTACCTTGCGATATATGGTATACAGTGTGAAGATAATAAAAAAAATTAGGACCTCTTATAATTTGGCGATTTTTTAATTAATTTTACTTTTATCTATTACGCATGCTCTGCGATTGACAAATGTGTACAAAAAATAAATAATAATGTTTTAAATATTTTGTATGATAACATTTAGTGTTAATAAGTACTGGTAGAGAATGGAGAATGGAATGTTATTTACGTTTTTTTAAAGAAATTTTAATTACACCATATTATACCTACTTATTAAAAAAATAGATTTAAATGACCTATTATATGTATTACCTTATTGAAACTCAATATTTAGCAATAAATAATTATTAAATTGTCAACAAAAACAAAGGAAATAATGAAATATTAGTAATAAATATTTTAATTTAAAAAAAAAATCAAATTATTTTTAAACAATAAAATATATTGTTATCCGTATTAATGAAATAAACTTTGGTTACTTCTCATCCTTACTGATATCTTCTAAAAATTAATATTCTAAAAAAATATAAATTCATTACCTTCACTTACAGTAGCAATTGTCCATCTTTCCACAAAAATGTATATAACTGTACGTTTAATATTTATAGAAAATAGGTCCCATTCCGTTTCTCGGGGTATATTTATTGATAATACTTTAGTTCATTTGACATGAAGTGACACAATTTAGAGCTAAACGTGTTTAATGATAATAGTTTCAAATATATAAAATACATAAGTTTTGTACATTATTTATTAATAGTGTATTTGTGATTATCAGCTTCACGCTGTATCCTGCATATCTAGAGCAAGAACACCTAGTGTTAAGACACTCCATTCTCCACGCATAGTCTAATTATTGAAACATTGGGCATTGAATTTAAAAATAAATTATTTTCCATTTGGTTTGGGAATTGGGAATTATATCCACTACCGAGTTTACAATGAGATTATATTCCACTGCGCTACGACAGCTTTCAATTTGATGTATAAAGTGATATATAAAAATTTTAAAAATAAATTAATAAAAGACTAATGGCTGCATTTTGTTGCGAATTTTATGAAAGGTGGCATAAATGAGCTACAAGGAAGTAAAGCTTTACTTATAATAGCGTATTTTTCATAAAAGTACTTAAATTTTACTATTTAATAAGAAAATATTTACAATGTTATAATATCTATTTAAAAGGTTTTTTTAAGTTGAAAATTTTCATATGTTATTGCGAATTTATAAAGATGTTTCGTGTTTTTGATTCTACATATATATTGTGTACTATATAATATTATACACTGTTAAATATTGAAACTTAAATAAGAGAATAAACATCTATCTAATAAAATGAAGAATAAAAAAAATCTCTCTCTATCTCTCTAGATATAAAATAGAACACAGAAGCAAAAAAATATAAGAATATGATATTGATTAAATACTAATTATTTAGTATATCCTATATCTGTCTTTTGTATTGCCTCCTTTAAATATATATTTCTCTCTAAATGTATCGAGTTTCACCACCCAGTGACCTTTCCTAAAACACGTGGAAATAGGAGAACCGTTTATAACGGACAATTTTCTTTGCCATAGTAATTTGTCCTCCTGTATTATTATATATATATATATATATATATATATATATATATATATATATATATATATATATGTTGACAGAACCCAACGCCGCGCTTTTGCCTGATCACCAGAGCAAAGAGATGAAAATATAAATTTAAGTAAATATTTTATCTCTTCCAAATATCCCTTTCCAGGATAGAACCCACAACCAGTCGGTTTTACATCCACACTATGTGCCACGACTGGCCTCTAATATCTAATTGCTTTTCAAATTATAAATTCGACTTCACTTTTTATGAACATTTTACTTAGAGTTTATGTTAATATGAAAAAATAATTATCGTAATTAAAGATTTTTTTCACTTAAAGGTTTTTCACTTAAAGCTTTTTAACATGTACAATGTACTTACATGGCCATTGATATTATGGTTTAAATTTTACATAAACTCAGGTCAACGTTAATATTTTTTGAGACATATAAGAAAGCGGTTCATTTGTACTTCTTTCCTAGGCCTGGCAATACAAAGTGCGGCGTTGAGTTCTGTTCTTTCTGTTCAAATATATAAATATACCTATACTATTGCATGCTTAGGGGCTTTTGTGTTTGTTTCTTTTGAGAAATATTTCATTCGGGACGAGTTTTACGGATGAAGTCAACGGACGAAATGAATTTATTTATGACAGGCAAAAGACGTGAAGATTCTTCGTCTATTCCACATACTCAACCTTACACCAGTCCTGGTCAGATGTCCAAATTGGTATAGCCAAGGCAGAAGCGTCAGATTATAGTTACAAATCTCCGTTCATAAAAATTTTCAACCGAAAATATCTAAATTTCCTTGGAACTTTTAATCCAACATAGTTGAATTATAACATAAAATCAACCCATATGAGATATACTGTCTTCCAATAATTATTTCAAGATCAACATCCAAACAAGTATTTGCTAGGGACAACTAAACTCGGGCCAAATTGAAGTAAGATTCTGAAACCCCACACAACAGCATTCTCTGCACATTTAAGTCTGCTCTATTATTTCCAATATTATCAGCGTTGCTGGAATCCCAATACACTGAATAGAAAACGAGTCTGACTGACAATCCTCTTTGATATCATTAGAATAAAGTGAGTTCTTAAATTAATGGAATACCCATTTCTGCTGGTCACTAAAAAAAACAGCCTGTTAATAGTCATGGGCAAACCTCAGTTGAGAGCAAAACGTATTACGTAAACACTACAGCCCGCAATTAAATATTTACAGGGACAATAAAACCATGATCAAATAGCTATTGTTTAAGATAATGCAAAGCAATATTTATATTTTAACCATTATAGAAGAAGATGTCATCAGTATATTCAAGAATAAAGCAAAAAATATTGCTGAAAAAAATTGACATTACCGGTTAATATGTTGTAGTACAAAGAGCTAGGATCGAATCTCGTGGAAAGGCTACCCAGACTAGCCTGGGTGGAGCATAAATCAGCAGCGGTGCCTCACAGACAAAGATCTACGGGCCAGTAGATTACACATAAACTACGTAGGAGTCTTCTGTGTAAGCAACGGAAGTAGAATATTATAATATGCAGAAGCAATAGGTGCAATGGATTTATGGGTATTGGAATCTGAAAAAAATGTAACAGTGCTTAGGAAAAGTATTGGTAATACTATTAGTGCTTTCAAGGAGTTAAAAATCTTTTTTAATTCCAATTAATACATTTTTAAAATTTCGGGATAAAAGAGTATGGAACGGGTGGAAAGTGGAGTAGGAAGTGAACACTAGGTTCTCTCTACCCTGCTTTAGGCGCAATGAAATGTGAAATTAAAAAAAATACATGCCGTTGAAATTAGAAATCAATAAGTTCTATATCTAATTTCAGTTAATTCAATTGTCAGCTTGTTGGTTTCAGGTTCCACTATAAATTATCCGAGACTGAGTTCAATCGGAGTATGAATTTAGAATTTCATTAAGCCTCAAGCATACTGTAGTTATTAATTAATTTAATTAGAAACAAAGACAAAATTATTTATAGTATTAGACAAAATTATTTATAGTATTTTTTGCAGTAAAGATAACCAATTTGGCCACTCTCAGCTTTTTTAAAGATATATTACATGTCCGTTAGCAGAATTCAATGCAGCGCTTTGTCATACTATAGTAGGAAAGTAATAAGTAATTTAAATGTAATCATATCTCGATCGGGAAACGTACCCGCAACCATCACGTTTATAATTAAACACTGGGTGACAGGGATGAAATTACGTTAATTTTATGAACTTAGTAGGAATATTATTTTATTCTATTATATAAAATTATTTATTGTATTTATTGAGAATATATCTATTCAATCAAACACAAAGAACTTTCTTTAAATCAACGTTGTGTGCCGATTCCATTAAACATATTATTTTTCCTACACAATATTGTAAGAGGCTTTTCCTGAAGTTTACACATAAAAGTTATCGTTTTCCACGTGCTATAAAAGTATAAAGATAAGACTAATTTTATAAGTGCCTTATGTTCCGTAGTTTCTCATGAATTATTTACTCTTAATGTTGGACAAACAGAAATATGACTTTTTTAAATAGTTTTGATGTATTTTAAAAATTGCTATAATATATTATTAAAAAATAAGAAATATTTTTGTAATAGTTCTTTAGATATGGCAGAAAATTACTATGTACGTTATTATATTTTTAATGTAGAAATATTTCTATGTTATACTTCTCTTCTCTCTTCTCTTCTCTTATTATTCAGTTCATTATAATCTAATACTTTCAAAAGAATAATATTATATTTTTTTCTATAAATATATATTATTAAATGTTGTGTGATGACAACACGAAAAAAGATTTAGGATTCGTATAGCTGTGTCTGCAAGAATCCTAAATTTTCAACAACCTACGAAACGTAAAACTAAATATTTATTATTCGTGGCAACACTACAAAACAAAACTATTGTTACGAAAAGTGCTATCAAAACAAGAGCTCAATCAACGTATACAGACCGTTTATTATTACAGGGCGGTAGCAGTATATCTCCAGTCGCTGAAGCTTTCACCAAACAACGGCATCATACACGGCAACTTGGCATGCCTGTACTATAAACAAGGTTTCATAGATCTAGCGATAGATACATACAGACAGGCTATAGAGCTCCAACCTAATTTCCCTGATGCATATTGCAATCTGGCTAATGCCCTTAAGGAGAAAGGGCTGGTTGGTGAAGCTGAAGAATGCTATAACAAGGCGTTGTACCTCTGTCCCTCGCATGTCGATACTCTTAATAATCTTGGCAACGTGAAAAGGGAACAGGGTAAAATTGATGAAGCCACCAGCTTGTATATGAAGGCGTTGGAGGTATGTCCGAATTTTGCCGCAACGCACAGTAATTTGGCGTCGCTGCTTCAACAGCAAGGTATGGTGGTGTAGTGTCATGTGTGATTTTACTAATATTATAAATGTGAATGTAAGTTTGCTTTTTATGCTTTTGATATAGGACATATGATTTTTAAGATACGTTCTTTAAATATATAATCTTTCGCTTATAATATAAAAATAAGTTTATGCGATCGAAGCCTAATACTAACAGTATTTATATATTTAAAATTATAGAATTTTTTTTTGATAACGAATTTGTAAGTATAAATTTGAAAAAAAAAAACTTTTAAGAAACCTTAAAGATAAAAAATTTAACACATTGTTATCAAAGCCTTGAGATTTAAAATTGACATAATCATGGCAACCATTCATTCACCATTGCATTTTTTACATATAAGTTTTGTCATCCAACAAAATATCCATTAATAATATTTTTACTTTATCTATATTCTTTAATATTTTTTTATTAATATATGGTAGGCATATACTCACCACCATCATCACAAATGATATAATAAAAAAAGTAAAAATCGTGTAGCGATAACTATTTCAGAATACTAGTACAAAGTTCTACTACTACAAAGTTTAATAAATTTTATAATAAAAAGAAACCAAAAAAATCTAGATTAGATTTTTTCTCTTTCATTAGTTAATATATAAAAATATTAAAATTAAATAAGTAAAGTAAGGCCGAAAACCTTGTTAATAAATGAAAAATATACAATAAACTACTAAAAATTAACTTCTATGCTATAGAATTATAACTGTATAATTCTATAGCATAGAAGTTAATTTAATTAATTTGTGGTAATTTCATGTGAATCATTGTTAAATGAATTAGTGATGTTCGCTATAATTATATGTATAATGTTACGACCTTAAAACGTTACACTTACGAGTATATCGTTAAAATGTCCAGTTCAAATACATATTTACAAATACTTTATATTGGCAATTATGGATTATTTTTAGGTTTAGTATATACATATATACATACATACATACATACATACCTATATCTACCTATATGTATGAATCATCAAATCTTTCTAACCACCAAATATTATTGATAGTATCCTAAACAATTTTAGGTATATATTATTTTTATATTTAAAAGAAGATTTCAATCATTTACCTGATAAAATATATACAATTTTAAATAATCAACGCTAACTGCTATAATAAGAAAATAGTACGTACCTAGTATTTCTAGTATTTAAATGTGTTATAAAAGATATATTCTTATTTAGGAAACGTAAAGAATTAACGTTTGATAAGACTATCAAAAATAGATAACTTGTAACACGTATATAACAATTTCGACGTAGTTTGATGGGAACGTATAGCTTAGTAGTTAGAGCACTTGGACGGTTTCCAAGAAACGCGGGTTCAAATTCCGCTACGTTCAAACTTTCGTACGTTTCCTAAACAAGTATATAGTAGTATAAGTTTATATAGTATATTTTGTAAACTGTAAAAATAAATCAGCTTCACGCTGTATCCCGCACACAGCAGGGTAGGCAGAGGGAACCTAGTGTTTTTAGACACTCCGTTCCCCACTTTCTGCCAAATTCTGGAGGCATTGCGTGTTGAGTGGCAGAACTCAACGCCGCGCTTAGCCTCGACACCAGAGCGAAGAAATGGAAATTTAAGTAAATATTTCATCTCCTCGAGTGGGGATCGAACCCACAACCAGTCGGTTTACAGTCACACTTTGTGCCGCTGCGCCACGACTGGCCTCAACCTTGTAAACTGTAAAACTCGATATTTCTCTCTGAGCAGCTTTACTTTTAAATCGGCTTATCAGATTGTTGTACTATAATAGAATTGGCTTAATAGATCTGCTCGGTATAAATAAATCTCATTAAGACTTACTTAGTGGTATACATAGTGTGAAGCGAAGGTCACTTGCACTGAAGCGGAACTAGTATAAGTGAAATATACTTATTTAGAAATCGTATAAAAATTTAAACGTAGCGGGACTCGAACCCGTGGTCGGGTTCCAGGAGACGCGGGTTCGAGTCCCGCTACGTTCAAAGTTTTATACGTTTTGTAAATAAGTATTTTTCTTTCCTCAGTGTGCATACTTTAAAAATGTTAAAAATAGTATAAGAGACCTTATGAATTTCTCAGCATAACTTCAGATTTAAGTGTTTGATGTTTATATTGAAGTTAAGCTGACTAAAATATATTTTTAAAAGGTTTAATTTTTCTAAATTATAAAATCAAATCAAATAAATCAGCTTCACGCTGTATCCCGCACACAGGAGGTTACGCAGAGGAAACCTAGTGTTAAGACACTCCGTTTCCCACTTTCTGTCGAATTCTGGAGGCATTGCGTGTTGAGTGGCAGAACTCAACGCCGGGCTTAACCTTGACACCAGAGCGAAGAAAATAGAAATATAAATTTAAGTAAATATTTCATCTCCTCGAGTGGGGATCGAACCCACAACCAGTCGGTTTTACAGTCACACTTCGTGCCGCTGCGCCACGACTGCCCTCTTTAAAATTATTTTGTTGTTTATTTCTTATTATGTTATTGATAAATTGAATCTAAATTGAGGCCGACGTGGTTCAGGGATGTGACTGCAATACGACGGTTGTGGATTCGATTCGCACGTGTGGGAATTAATTATTGTTTCTTAATATTTTCATTTTCTCGGTCTGGCACCAAAGCAACATCCCGGCGATGAGTTCACCACCACTCAACATGAAATGCCTCGAAAAATTCGGTGGAAAGTGGGGTGGTGCCTACCCTGTTTTGTACGGTATATTCGTGAATCTTCGGAGAACTATTGTTATTTACGATTCTCTTCTCTTCTCTGTTTCATTTATGTTATGTGACAGGTTACGGAAACATCACGTAATTCCTTAAAATGGGCTACTAGAAATAAGTTATATGTATAAAATTTATGTGATTTTTCTCATGAAATTTATATTTGTTGTATATAAAATATACCCGTATTCGGTTAGCAGAGTGAATGACAGACGACCTAAATTAATAAGACTACTATATAAAAAGTAGAAATTTAAGATACTTTTCTTTTAAAGATTACGGAAGCATTAAGAAGTAATCATCTGATATATGAAAAATGCAGGAGTAGTCGGAGAACTAATTGTCTAGTCACTCTCTCCTCTTTTTTGTCAAAATTTAAGACCGTACTTTTTTTAATTAAAGAGGGAAAATTAAAATGATTAATTGCCCCGAATGGAAATCGAATCCACAATCATCGTTTACGTTCATTTACTCACTGTGCCACAATATATTTTGCAACTTGGCAAGATAAATAAATGCATTGCGAAAACCCGATGATAAATCATTCCCATTTCATTTCCTCACCCAAAACAGGATAGGATAGCGGAAACCAATATTGTTCTTTGTCGCAAACAAGCCGTTACAAATAGCTCCCTGGTCCAATACAAGCAACCGGAATTTAAACATATGGAATTTATTATATTACGTATTTATGTATATTAAGTGTTTTAGCTCCTATCCCTAGCCAGAGATAAGAGCGGCCGAAACGCTAGTCTCTGCATACCTCTTGCACCTCGACCACTGTCATCAATATTTTCATACATATCCAGGGATTCCTCACGCTTTTTACATGACTTCCCACCAAGTCTTCCCTCTTTTACCACTCATTCTACCTTTATAAATCTTTTCATTTATTCTCTCGACATTCTCACGTCACCTGAGCATGTTCTTTTTTATTCTCACCGTGACATTCTCTTATCTCTCAATTGTGGATTCAGTCAGCTAAACTGCATTTCTACAGGATTCACGTTTCACTGCCCTATAACAGCGTCCGTACCGGTACTGCATTGTGTACGGACAAACGTTCAGTTATGTTTCATCAATGAAGCTAAGGCACCGTTAACTCTATTACCGGCAACAATATGCAATTACGCACCACTTAAGTAAACAATAAATCTATAAAAAATATATATAGAAACCACGTAATAAAAATATATCATATTTTTCTTTTAAATTTCATTCCTTAATAAGATACGGCAATAACTATTAGCGGTTACGTAAATTTTGCAAAATATTTAAGAAATATAGTATCTAAATTATTAAGTATATATTAAGTTAACTAAATTAATTTACAAAAATACTTGCTATAGTTACACTTCCCATATTACAATGTAATATTTACGGGTATATTTTGTAACTATTATTATTATAAAATATGGTTTGATAACAATGTATAAAGAATACTTTCATTAATTTTCAGGCAAATTTCAAGAAGCTTTATATCATTATAGTGAAGCAATAAGTATACAACCGAAATTCGCAGACGCATACAGCAACATGGGAAACACTTTACGAGAAATGCAAGACGCGAAAGGTGCTCTCGCATGTTTTAAAAAAGCAATCGAAATAAACCCTCAATTCGCCGACGCGCATTGCAACTTAGCCAGCATTTACAAAGATATGGGCAATGTCACCGAAGCGATAACATCTTATCGGAACGCCTTGAAAATAAAACCCGATTTTCCAGATGCATATTGCAATTTAGTGCATTGCTTACAAATAATTTGCGACTGGGACGATTACGACGAACGTATGCGAAATATAATAACGATAGTAGAAAATCAATTGTTACACAGTGATAAATTATCCTCTGTCCATCCACATCATTCCATCCTATATCCATTGTCGAATAGAGCGAGAAAAGAAATAGCTACCCGACATGCCAATTTATATTTAGAAAAAATTAAAATAAATACTCCAAGTGTATTTAATCACACTATCAGGCACAGTGGGCGACTTAGAATCGGCTACGTCAGCAGTGATTTCGGTAATCATCCTACGTCTCACCTTATGCAATCTATACCAGGGTTACATAATCGGACTAACGTAGAAATATTTTGTTATGCTTTAAATTCAGACGATGGCACCACATTCCGTAGTAAGATAATGAAAGAATCTGAACATTTTGTTGATTTATCACAAGTCGCTTGTAATGTTGATACTGCTAAGAGAATATTTAGTGATAATATAGATATTTTAGTCAATATGAATGGGTATACGAAAGGTGCTAGAAACGAAATATTTGCTATGAGACCAGCCCCAATACAAGTTATGTGGCTCGGTTATCCAGGAACTAGTGGTGCGGAGTATATGGATTATTTAATCACTGATGAAGTCTCCAGTCCAATGTCAACGGCTTCAGATTTCAGTGAAAAGTTTGCTTTTATGCCATATACATACTTTGTGGGCGATCATAGACAAATGTTTCCGCATTTAAAAGTGCGATATGATATCGTTATAAAAGATGAACAATTAAGATATTATAATGTAGGTGTAGTAAATGCTTCGGACAATATCAATATTGACGAATATTTTACTACAAAACATAGGAAAGAAATTTTATCATATAAAAATTTGGAACCAATACCAGTAAATATAAGTGAAATTTACATTCCTAGGTACGTTATAGAATGGACAATAAATCCGAAACAGGAACAGGTACTTGTTATATAAATCTTAGAAAGTTACTGGCGAAAGATGTCAATTAACCGATTTTTTTATAAGTATTTTGGTTGCAGGTGTATGTAAATAGTACTGCTATAGAAAATGGAATATCTATTAGTTTACGTCATAGAAAAGTTGCTTCAGGAGAAGAAATATTTAAAAACATTATATTAACGACCAGACAACAGTATGGCCTTCCCGAAGACTCTATAGTATTTTGTAATTTTAACCAACTTTACAAAACTGACCCAAATATAGCTGAAATATGGGTTAAGATTCTAAAAAAAGTACCAAACAGTATTCTCTGGCTTTTAAATTTTCCGATTGCTGGTGTACCTAATATACAAAAATTTATGGAAAAGCAAGGTACATTTTTTTATATGAGATAATAGCTTTAATTTCTTAATTTCTTATTGCATTGTTCAAAAAAAAAAAAAAATCTGTGTGCGGGATACAGCGTGAAGCTGTATTGTTATTTTATTCAAATTCCATTATGATAGGATAAGTTCTTCTATCTATATAGATAGATTTTATAACTTTATAAAATTAAAATACTTAATAAATTGAACCATAATTTCAGGAATTCCACAAGGACGCGTTATATTTTCTAAAATATCGTGCAAAGAAGAACACGTGAGAAGGGGGCAATTGGCTGATGTGTGCTTAGACACACCTCTATGTAATGGTCATACCACCACTATGGATATTTTATGGGCGAGCACTCCTGTAGTAACGCTGCCGGGTGAAACGTTAGCCTCAAGGTGATTCTTTCTTTCTGTATTAATTATTATTTAACCTATTTTCTACTATAAGGTGTTTCCTACATTTAAGAAATTTGGCAACTTTCAGTATAAAAAAAAATCGGTTAAATGGTAATTTATATTTAGTTTTCAGATTAAAATGATTACAAACGTAATTGTTGTTAATTTAAAAATTAGTGCAAACTTACCTTTGTCAACTATTATAATTTGTATTTCACGTTGATATACGTTTCTGAATTTGGTACGAAACCACCGGTAACCGACTCGTGCTTGACCAGTTTTTTTTTAAATAATGATCAGTCTTATACTTTTCAGAGTGGCTGCTTCGCAACTAAAAGCTTTGGATTGCTCAGAACTTATAGCAAAAGATAAAAAACACTACGAAGAAATAGCTGTAGCACTCGGAACCAATACAACATAGTAAGTAAAATATAATTATTTACTTAACTTAATTTTTTTTTAATATAAAAAAAAAGTATATAGATTTTTCCGTCAGAACGCCAGGTAAAAAAATTCCTTGGCATTAAGCTGAAGAAATTATTTATTAAATTAGCAATATATATATTATATTTATTTATCTTCACGTAGAATCCTGCACATAGCAAAATTCGGAGTGAAACGGAGGGTCTTAAACCTATCTATAAAACATTCCCTTTCCATTAAGGCACATCCGATCCGATTCTGGAGACGCAGAACACAACACAGGAGAAAATAAAAATGTTAAATATTTAATTTTATCGAGTAGGAAACAACCCCAACTTGTCGTGTTTACAATAAATAAATATTCTTTATTATGAAATATTTCATAATTTAAAAAAAAATTACAGTTAGAAGTAGAAGTTAAAACTTTAAATATAAACTTTAAATAAGCTTTAAATTTAGTTTAACCAACGATAGCACGTTATAATGCCTTATAGTATTAAAATTTAATTATAATTTTAGTAAATCTTGTCAGTATAGATTGTCAAAATATAATTAAATTAAGTAATTAGTAAGAAACTTTAATATTAATAAGCATCATATAACTATAGCTATATATATTATGGCATTTTTTTGTGCGTTTTGTTATATACATTACATGATTTTTTTAGCTTCACGCTGTATCCCGCACACAGCAGGGTAGGCAGAAGTTAAGGCACTCCGTTCCCCATTTTCCACGCCAGATTCGCGAAACTCAACACTGTGCGTTTATCTTGACACCAGAGCGAAGAAATGTGAAAATCAAAGCCGCAACCTATCACTTTGACAGCCACACGCTTGTGGCCATGCGCCACGACTGTCCAAACATATGCGCTTAAACGAAATATTTTTTATACAAAGATTGGTATGTTTATACAGCTAACGACCACTTAAGTTGACCCCGATCGGTGAGAACGAACAGTACATTTAAAGTACTTTTAAATCGCATATAGCACTTCTATTTTAAGTCTGTAAATTTCGAATGAGAAATTCACATAAAATTATGAGTTCGTGAAATATGTTAGACAAATTGTACTGTAATGTTTTTGATGTACTGGAATCTTGCATTTGAAATAATAATGTAACGACGAAAAACATTAATTATAATGTACATAAAGCAGCTTCACACTGTATCCCGCACACAGCAAGGTAGGCAGAGGGAACCTTGTGTTAAGACACACCGTTCCCCACTTTCCACCGAGTTCTGGAGGCATTGCGTGTTGAGTGGCGGAACACAACGCCATCGACACCAGAGCGTGGAAATAAAAATGTAAATGTAGGTAAATATTTTATATCCTTGATTGGGATCGATTTTACAGTCACACTCTGGGCCCCTGCGTCACGACTGGCCTCACGCTTTATCCAGCACATAGCAGGGTAGGCAGAGGGTACCTGGTGTTAAGACACTCCGTTTCCCTCCTCCCTCCGTTATAATCAACTTAAGTAATAATTGCAATTGTAATACCAAAGGATGTTTATTTAGTATTATTGATTTTTCCAGTCCATAAACTTTAAACGCGACAGACTGCAGGTTCGGCTCACTCGGAAATAAAATATTTAATTTTGTATAATTTCTTCAGTCTGATGTTGAGGCAAAGCGCGGGTTGAGTTCCGCCACTCAACACGTAGTTCCTCCAATATTCAGCGGAATGTAGACAGCGGAGTGTCTTAACACTAGGCTTCCTCTGCCTGGTGGTAAACCGTGATGCTAAACAAATATATATATACATATACTATTCAAGACCTGTAATATTTCAAAATATCATATATTACTACAATTTTTTTTATTTTTTTTTGTACTCAATTGTAAATTTTTGTGCTCAAATTTTGCTAAGTACTTTGATACATTAATATAATTGACAAATATAAATAATATATTTAGCTTTAAAATATTTTGTTTCTTCATAATATGTTTTGTTTTTTTCATAATATTACTATCATTTAACCTCAAAATACTCACGACATTGCAATAGCACATACGACGTACGATTCGAGGCTAATCACTGAGCGCTACGCATCGTTAACGAATCGATAGTACAATTCTAGGTTTGAAAATAAATGATATATTTAGTTTAAATTATTTTACATAAATTTTATTTTTCGTACTCAACACGCAATGCCTCCAAAATTCGGCAGAAAGTGGGGAACGAAGTGTCTTAACACTAGGTTCCCTCTGCCTACCCTGCTGTGTGCGGGATATAGCGTGAAGCTAATTTAATTTAATTTAATTTTTTTTATTTTTCGTAAGTATTTTTCTAATGAGTATTATAAAAAAATTAAAATTAAATTAGCTTCACGCTATATCCCGCACACAGCAGGGTAGGCAGAGGGAACCTAGTGTTAAGACACTCCGTTCCCCACTTTCTGCCGAATTTTTGGAGGCATTGCGTGTTGAGTGGCAGAACTCAACGCCGCGCTTTGCCTCGACACGAGAAGAAATGAAAATATTATAAAAACATTTTGCATTAAATTATTTTACATAGAATTTCTGTTTTTTATTATAAACCATACATATTTAAGATATGCCAAATTCTTTTTCGCCATTTTAATATTTATTGCACTAGACAACGGCAAGCTATTGATATTGAATTTGCAACTAAATTTTACTCATAAGGTACATGGACGAATGAATAGTAGCGGCCGGTAGTCCGTTCCCATACCAGAACAGTTTTACCAGAATAGCCCACCCCATAAGCACCAACAAAAAATAGCCCTAAAACTATTAATAGGACATACCTATTCAAAGTTAAAGTAAATATTTTAGGTCAACCCTCACGCAAAAAATATTTCTAAACACGACAATGGACATACATTGTGAATAATACACCCTTATTTGAGAATTTGTGGATATTTGGAAAAAAAATAAAAAATAACACAAATACTCAATTATCACATCGAATCACTTAAAATCGCCGAACTTACATGCGGGTGAAATAGACGGATACTGAGGTCCTCTACCCATATCTACAACCCTCCGTCGATCGCGTTACTTCTTGTATATGTATATGAAATACTTAATAGTTTAAGTATACTTTATATTCGAACTAATATTAATATTAAGAATATCGTATTAAAATAAATTAAACATAAATATATATCGCATTAAGTAACTCCATTACTCCGTCTTATAAGAACATAACTTAATTTTTTTATTACAACGGCTTTCAAGATTAAAAGTCTAGACTACTTCCGTTATAGAGTGGAATAAACGAGTCTTAACTAGGACTAACCTATTTAGCGTTGTAATAACTTCTTATCTTACATTAATTTCATGAAATATGAAATTAATGCCATGAACTTGAACAGTAGAGCGTACTACATAATCCGGTATTAAATATTTGTCAAAAAAAAAGGTAAAAGAGCAAATATTACATGAAACTACAGACGCATTTAAAATATTCAGTACGTAAAATATGTAAAATACAGTACAGTAAAATTTTGTCCTATTTTCTATACAATACGTATTGACTATAGGAACTTAACACTAGTGTTGAGACACTCCGTACAGTCGCACTTCTGCCCTTGGTCTCTCTGGATTAAAATTGTGTATATTAAATAAATTTAGAAACAAGTATGTATATTATATGCATATATAATTCTTATTGGGGCCAGTCGTGGCGCAGCGGCACAAAGTGTGACTGTAAACCGACTGGTTGTGGGTTCGATCCCCACTCGAGGAGATGAAATATTTACTTAAATTTATATTTCCATTTCTTCGCTCTGGTGTCGAGGCTAAGCGCGGCGTTGAGTTCTGCCACTCAACACGCAATGCCTCCAGAATTCGGCAGAAAGTGGGGAACGGAGTGTCTAAAAACACTAGGTTCCCTCTGCCTACCCTGCTGTGTGCGGGATACAGCGTGAAGCTGATTTATTTATAATTCTTATTCAGTTAAAATGTAATCAATAAACAATTTAATTATCTTTTATTTCAGTCGTAGATACATTCAGGCGAAATTTGCAAAAGCGCGTCTAACCAGCACTCTGTTCGACTGTGAGTCCTACGTGAGAAATTTAGAGAATCTTTATATGAAAATGTGGGACCGCTATGAAACTGGAAAACTGCCGGACCATTTAAAAACAACATAAAATAACACATACTGTTCGATATGAGGTATGTTTTTTAATTTTCAAACGATGTTTACTCTTTATTAGCAAAACAGATGAATGAGTGGTATTTAAATTTGGGGAAGTTGAGAATAAATTCAAAAGTATTGAAAATAAATATTTGATTTAAAATTCTGTCAATCTATCATAATTTTTATCTTTAGCAATTTTCTAATTTTAATAAAAACGATACGTTCAAATGAAAAAAGTATTCAAATTTTCACCGAAACTTTGTTTTATTACGAAAATATTTTCAATATAGGTACCATCTAGCTTAATAAAATTAAATAAATTAGAAAAATGAGAGTTGTATGAAATTCTTCTTCATATCACTAGATGGTACTTTTATTTATATAATTTTCAACAAAACGTGTTATTCTTTGAATTGATTTCTTTCTTATTTGTTTTTTTGTACTCAAAAATATTTGAAAGATAAACTTCAATTTAAAATATTTATAGTTTGCATTTTTTGGCTTAAGATTTTAATATTAAAGCCATCTTTCTTGCTTATATTGATTCACTTTCAAAAATATTTACTAAGAGTTTCTACTTTATACCACTAGATGGTATTTTAAAGGTAAATATTAAATATTAAAGAAATTTTTCTTGTCTATAAAATGTATTAATGGAAATAATCTAAATATTGCCCCACACTTAGAGTAGAAGCATATTCTTTCTTATCTAATAATTTCTATCATAATACATCGGTCATTGCTTTTTCTTGTTGCAGTTGAATTTAAATGAAACTGAAGAATTTTACCACATTTCTCCGTCCAAAATGGCCAAGAGAAGTAAACGATTGTCCAACTTTGCAAATTCTGATCAAAAATATTTTGTTGCTATACTAAACAAAATGGATAAAGATAGAAAAATTAACGACACGACGTCTAATTTTTTATGTTTTATTAGAAACATTGTTTAATAAAAGCACTGTACACGAACATTCATAATTATTATGTATGTAATTATTTCATTCTACAGGCAAAATTTCGAAATTCAATGCACACATTACGGATACATAAAACATACAAAGTTAAAAATATAAAAGTTAAATGAATTGTAAGTTCTCATTAAAATTATTAGGTATGGAATATTTGACAACAACAATATAAAATTTTAATAGATAAATATTTTTTTTTAAAGCGAAATAAATAAAAGTGTATATGGGATTAAGTAGAATTTTCTTAGTGTTCCAATTTTTCTTACCTATTTCGCTCATTTTTATAATATTCGTTTATAAAAAAGCATAGTTTCAAATGCTTGTCTTAAACGATGGGTGAGTAGCAAGAAATAATAAGAAATTATTTATTTAAAAGTTTATTTCCTTCTTATTTATAATATACGTACACTATTGAGACTAAATATATAATAATAAATATATTACATTAAAAGATATAACTATTGTTATAATATGAAATTCATTTAAAGTGTAAACACTCAAAGAAAGTATCATAATTTTAAAATAAAAAAATCTCCTGTTAGATTTTATTGTAAAAGTTTGTATATTTAAAAAAACTAAATATTAATAAAATTATTCAAGTAAAATTGATGAAATTTAATATTTATTACCTACATATGCTTACAGAGATTCTTTTAAAAAAATATTTAAAAAATATTAAAGATTTATAACGAAAAGAAAAAGATCTTTTAAGCCGACTACGGCAGTAATATAGAATATATCGAATAATATTATCAGAAAATATAATAAAATTCGAGTAAAATCATTTAAAAAAAAAATTGCAAAAAAATTACTGCAAAAGGATATCTTTCACTATTCTGTTATCTTTTTAACCGACTTCTTTCTTCGAAAAGGAGGAGGTTCTGTATTTCTTAATTATATTTTTTTGTAATAAATTATATATTCACCAAATTACATATTATGATATTGTGAATTACTATTTTCGCAACTGTACTTAAACAAAAAGGATAGCTGAAATAATTTTCAAATAATTTACCATATTTTCCTTATATATGCTTTATTTTCTTATATACATTAAACGATTTGTCCTAGCAACGATTGTTTTATTTGAAAGCCTAAGTTGAGCCATTTTTTGCTAATTATACCTTATATATTTTAAATGTAGACATTGTATAATTTCACTAAAGATATACAGGTGAGTAAAATAAATAAAATGGTGGACGGTTGGGCGCAGTTCGCAAAGTGTTAAGGCAACAGATAAAGACAAATATTTGCAAAAAACTTACAAATTTTTATGTTTATCCTAAAATTTCACTGCAATTTTGTGATTCCCAACTTGAGTCTTGATTAGGATAAATAAAATATGAAAGAATCGTAATACAGTTGTGCATACATATATACAGGTACATATAAGTAATGATATGAATGGTGAAAAATAAATAATAAGAATGTGGGAATTAAGATTGTTTTTATTTATTACTTATTAAAATAGCTTATAAGATAGATTGAGGGAATTTGATCGAAATACATAATTTTGTGAATTCAAGCTATATTACTAATATAATGAATGGAAAGGGTAGTGGAATAAATTTTACAATATTTATTTGCTACATCTCATATTTTAGTAATAGAATTGTCCTAATTTTGTATGTTATTAATTAATGACCACATATATATATGTAAGTATCAAGACGCTATATCTACCACCCTACTTTGAAAATTATCTTTAATTGAGCTTCCAAGTTGAATTTCAACATAGCAACACATCAAGTGCAAGTTTATCACAGATTTTCAAAGTGTTTTATTTGAATTTAACAGAAATAAAATTGATTGAGATAAAATTATTAATAGAGTGTGAAAGTATTGATTGAAAAACATTATATACTTTCAAAGGAGAGAATACATTAACAATATTGACACCTTAAAATGACAGTACATACCGTAACAAAATTATTTCAGCTAAGTTGACTTTTTCAATTTTGAGTGAATATACAATACGCTCGACGAGCGGATCTGCCCTGAAGTTAGGCTTTCTGAACTTTGCGTACTGTGTATATACTAAAATCAAGTCTGCGCTATCGTCTATAGCTAAGTTCAGGAGCGTAGACTCGTCGTTCATACTATATTTATTTATCATTGTATCGATTGATGTTTTTTGAAATATTTATAATGACAATTAGGACAAAAAAATCTATAAAGTCAACTTAGCCAACAAGTTTAACGTCGTCGTTCCTGCGTATTTTCGAGAAAATAAAAACTATTTTTATTTTGTGCGCGAGTGGGCATTTCTATTTCATCACTACGAATAATGTTATATATTGTAATGTAAGAATTAACTTACTGAATTAAGTTACTTAAATTTATTTAATTATTCGACAGTGGTATCATTTCATTTGGCTTCGATCATAGCTTTATATTTAACTATACGTTTCATTGCCTTGTACGTGTCCAGTGTCCATAGTTTTAGTGTACTTTTCGTTTATTTGTTTAGCACCTATACATTATGAGAGTAAACTACATTTCTGACGGTATCTAGCTAATAATTTACAACTTTATACCTTTTTTATATTATTGTTATATATTTATAAAACTAAGCGGCGTATCTATAAACAAAATTTTAGCGTTACTTAAATAATATTTTAGAAATACTATCAATGAGCACCTCGTTGTGCATGATTGCTGAAAATGTGTTTTTATTTAAGTTATACAATATTTTCATATAATTACACAGTGAATTAAATATTTTTTTATAATATTAAGTAATAATTAAAAAAATAATAATAGTAATAAATGTAAATATATATCACAAATAATAATGAGCGAAACCATAATACTAGATAAATAATATAGATATTATTTGGAAGAACAGATTCATTGGTTAGTTAATATTTTTATTAACATTTTTATAACCGACTTAATTTGTCAGACATGAATATTGTACAGCGCTAAACACCGTTAGATACGTAGATACGTTAACAATTTATCATAATAAATGTAACTAAAATTGGAAACATTTAATTTTATATATAAATGCTAATCAAGAGTGACATAAAATTCATTTCTATATGTTTCTATATATCCTATACTATTAAACAGTAAATTTATATAAATAAAATATTTAATTTGAATTTTATAATATAACAAATTTTCTCACATATTTCATAAATTATTATTACAAAAAACCTTAACAACCTGGTGTTAACATATTAAAGTTATGGTAGTGATGTATGAACGTGCGTAAACTAATATGAAAATATTAACAATTATAAATATTCTTTCTTATTAATAACATACACGTTACTTATTATATTATTAGATAAACAGACATTTTAGAATTTCGTTTCGGAGAATATTATAGTCCTACATCCAAACATTAAGACTTTCTAGTATTTTATAATATAACTAACTATAATAACTATAACATACGCTTATAACCTATATACGTGTTGTTTTCGTGTATTATTATGAAATATGTACGAATTGAACTATTATACTCTGACAATATATTTATTAATAACGACAGTATTCCTATAAATAATAATAATCTTAGGTAATTTGACGAGTATGTACATCTCTATAATATGGTCTATTTTACTATTGCTATTACGGTTTACGTTCTGTCTGCATATTTATCTATGAATGTGAATACAAAATTTTAAAAAAATATTTATTTTAAATAATTTTCATCTTAGAATGCAATTTTTAACAATATGGCACTGTGAATAACACACACAGAACACACACGTACATAAATAACAAAAAAAATCAATCAATATAAAATATCTATTTTTATTTATAATTCACATACGAACTTTACATTTTCTGCTGCAAAAGCGGCATTTTGCTGTAGTAACATTTTTTCGACCATAAACCTTCACAAGGGTTCCATAAGTAAGTATCATCCATATTTTGGAATATTTAGCTGTGTGCATATAGTTATTTGGAATTACAAGAAGTTACTGTTTATTATAGTCACGTGTTTTTTTTTAATAAATTTAAACGTACAAGAAATCCGCTTAGATCTGCTCGTAGCGTGTTTTATTATTGCTGTATTATATGTCACTTAAATTACTTAAAATATTTCCTTAAGGAACCCAATGCTTCATTATTTTAGGTGTACATACGTAGCTGAAGACAGGATTTCTGCGCTTCGGACAATCGAGGGATATTGCTGGTTGGTAATAAAGGAAGTGCCATTCAAAGTCATACGACAGCTGCAAAAACACGATACCGTTGATATTACAATCTATATATTAATATTAGAACGATATTATACATTCATGAGACTATGGCTAAATTCTAATATTTGTATATAGATTTATTATATACCAACGCCACTGAGTATTTGCAGTTTTTTGAATGTGCTCCCAATATAAACAACTTAAGATTCCAATGCTCAATATTGCAGAATCTACACGAGCATTTATAGATAGCGAGCAAAACTACGTCGAAAAGCATTGCATTTTCTACATAATTGTGCAACACTAGCAATTTTAACTAATTATCTGTAAACCTTTATTACTAATATCAAAATTATCAAATCAATTATTTTGGTTGCAAAGTAATTTATACTAGAATAAGCATGGAAGGATAAAAATAATTCACAATTTCAGGTTTTTCTACTTCATACAATGAGGTTTATAAGGTAATATGTGAAATAGTTAAGTTAGCAATACGTGAAGTAGTTTAAAAATAAGTTTTTTTTTAAATAGTTACGATTTGTTAATAATTTTTTTCTTCGATGTTGATTTAGTATTGAAAATCTTAAGGTGTGGCGTAAAAGTAAATTACACATGCCAAAGGCTTTATGTTAATATTGCACATGCACTCTATAGATGAAAATATATATATTTTTTAACTTTTACAAAATTTGTTATTTTATTTTGTAATGTTGTTAGTCATTTAATGTAGATGATATCGTTGTTATTAACCGTTTAAAGGCCTAATTCTTTTAAAATGTTCAAGAAGTAAGGTTTGCCTGAATTTAAATCACCAAGAAATCTAATGTTCATCTTACTTGAATCACGAAATTTGTCTTCCTCATTATTGTAATAGTAGATCTACATAATATTTGTATATAATACATTATATAAACATTGTTTAAGATCAGAATTCAAGCAAACTTAATAATTTAAAATACTATAATATAAAATAATTATCATGCATCTTTCCAATGAAAAGCAATATCGATCGCTCAATCAAGACATTAAATTTATGATACATATACCTCTTTATAAAATGAAGCTATGACAATCAAATTAAATAATAATATATCATTTTAATGGTTTGCAACTACATTTAAAATAAAATACCTAGTGATATAATAACAATAATATAGATTTTGCAAACAATAAACAAGTCTAAATTCTCAACAAAAGTACAAATTCTACTAATTAAGATTAATAATTTAAGCAAAAAAGTTGAGCATCAGATATATATTACAATAATATGGCAGTCCACTCATTTTATGAAATAGTTCGAAACATCCATTTGAATGATAAAATGAAAATTTTTAGGAACTTCTGTGCTATAATTTTCCATTAAAAAAAAAGAAAACATGATATACACATGTTTCTCGTCGTTATTTTTGTTTTCAATTTCAACCATCAAATTTGACTCGAAATCAATTTAATATTTATAAAACACATTTACAGTTAATATTTTAGAATATAAATGAAGTCTAATTTAGAGTCTTAAATATAACGATTCAGTCGATTGTTCTACATCAGACTACGACAAACTAATCGATCTTACAAATTATGTGATTTTATAATTACTCGTATCGGTCAAGTCTTTTATTTACAATTAATTATTAACGCGTTTACGTTCAAATATATTTCAAATTCTAAACGATACTACTTTATATCTACAGTACTGAAACGAATTTACGTAGCTCTCAAAAGTTTAAGTAGAATGCTAGTTCTATCTTCATAAGATGTTTTGAAATATTTTAATGTAGCACTAAAAGTTTCGAAGGTAATGGATATAATTTTAGTAAAAATGAGTGGATGCCAAAAGAACGCCCTCTATTTATCTTCTTCCAGAAGAACCAGATCGTCAGCCACGACGTCAGACACGTGAAGGTATATGATCCAGTACATAAGGTTAAAACAGACGAAGCAAACTGGGAAAACAATGCGGGAATATTTGTCTATATCAGACGGTGTCATGCCCAACAGCTTTGTTATGTCCTGAAAAATACAAATGTTCATTAACATTAGTATTTTAAAATCAAATGCAGTATGAACGAGTCCATATTATAAATCATGATAACATCAGCTATTAATATATAAAAATGTTTAATAGTGGACAAGTGAGGGTAAAATTTAATATTTACGTGGCTTAGTTTTCGTGAACATTTTAATATACGTTAGTCATTATAGGAAAGAGCACGCGAGGCTTAATTCGCACGGCATTGATCGCAAGCACAATTTAATCGCCCAGCGACTTTATAAATATGATTTTATCCAGGATTACCTTTCCAGGGTGAAGTATATGAGGAGGTGGGCCAGGATTGTCTTCGTCTCCTGCTCCTCTTCCTCCATTAATTGTATTTTCAAGAGTGCCTCCTTTTGAGTGTGCTTTCGGATCATGAACTTTGAAACGAACCTCCTGGAATTATATAAATAATTTAAAACTTATAATCTTATTTATAATTTAAAATCTTGTGTGTGAAAAAAATATTTGACGTTTTAGGTATCTCTCTCAATAAATTAATAGTACCAGAAGTCAGTTTAACCTTATTATATTACTGAATTGTTCACATTATATATTTACTAATATCTGACTAAATTATTATTAATTATATTATTAGTTGTAACCTTTTGGCGTAGTGAAATCGAAATTAATTACAGAGAATTTCTATGTTTATATGTCATTGTCTTTGGGGTTTATTGACCAATAGAATACTTAACCTATTGATATAATTTATATGGATGACCAATATAAAATTTTAGCTTTTGTTTATATTTCTATTATCTATTTATTTATGCATACATTAATGTAATTATTTCCAAAAGCTAGTTATTATCATTGCAACAGGACCTTAATGGAAAAAAAAACAAATGAAAAATGTTGAAGACATTTTTCGGAACTTACCGATGGCCTTCCTGGTGGACATCTATTTAAAGTTCCCATTTTAGAAAGAGTATGAGAGTCTCCGAGGGGAGGGCAGTCAACTGGAACCTTCTTTTCTGATGCAATTTTCTGAATAGCTACAAATCTTTGTTTCCTCATCTGTATTCTCTTCGCCATATATCCCACTGTTGCGTATTCTGTAAAGATAGAGAACCTCGTCCATATTAAAGTGCTCCACGAATACTCAATCGCATCCGGACATCACGTCGTCTGTAGAAAAATCGTCACAAATAAAATATAACATTCGCTTGCACATTCAATATTTTAATATTCGCAAATATCCTTCCCGCATAAACTTCGCATTTTATATAAATAAAAGGAAATATATGGTCATAAAGAACACTACAATGATTTATTTTGATAGTAATAATTACCTAATAAACTGGCGAACACCATCACGAAGCAAGTTCCTAGGTAAACGTCAATCGATTTCACATATGAAATTTTGGGCAAGGCAGCATTTGTCGATGACATTAGAGTAGTCATAGTCAGGACAGTGGTCACACCCAAAGCTACGCGTGCGGGGGTGGCGTTGCGGTTCAGCCAGAATGACACCCACGATATAATAACGATTAAACCAGACGGTATATAGATTTGAATCAAATAATATCCCATTGAACGTACAAATTGTATCTCACATGCCAATCTTGAATAATTTCCTGTAAAATATTCCAAAAATGTGTTATATTTCGTATAATATATTGAAGAAAAAAAAATAATTGTCTACTTTGTAATTATTCATTATAACAAACTGCTATCTAGCTCTCGTCTAAACTTTCTAAGATACTCCAATTACGTAGGTGAATTAAAAAGTTTTACCAAATTTGATTATCAATTTCAAATACTAATTAAGTAAGAGGAAATCACTTAAAATAAACGAACGTTACTAAAACACACAACTCAGTGTTGTTAGTGCAAAAATACAAAAGCAGGACGTGAAAAGATTCGTGGCTGTTTATGTTCAGTGTTTCACGTTTGGTAATGATTGTATTAGTTTTCCGTCGCCTACTTTTTGATTTCCCCGCGTTTAGTACCTGTCGTAAGGGAGATCTCCATAGCTCGCTGCCGATGACCCAGAACCTTGAACTGCGGCAGGGACACCTCGCTCGACACACCCACTGAGTTGGGCCCCTCGTTCCATTTGTATCGGATGTCTCGCATGGTGTAGCCGACTGTGCGCAGCGGACACATAAATGAAAAACCCCAGGCCCATCGCAATGGGTTTTGAATCTCGAGTCTTATTCGGTCGGGGTGAGAGCGGGGATCGCGAGCTTGGCTTCGCGCGTCTGTCGTGCGTTTGTTATGTCGTAGTTAGCGTGTGTGCTTAGTGTCGCGTTTCGATCGTCTGCACACGGGCTGAGGGAGACGGGGTCGGATGCAAAAATGGATGGACAATGCTTGGACAGCGGGCATTGCGAAACTGGTTACCTGTCGTGAGTGTTACAACGGTGGCGCTCTGCCGGTGACCCAACACTCGGAACTGCGGCAGCTGGACTTCGTTGCTCATGCCCACGCTTAAGAGTCCGTCCTTCCAATGGTACCGAATGTCTCTCATTGTGTACCCGACTCCGGAGACATGCCAAACACACAAAACGCTATCACTTACGCTGTGAAGCATCGCGTACCCTCATGGCTGTTGTCGGTGAGACTCGCGGACACATTGGGTGAGACTTGAGCGAGCTGAATCGAGTCCTCCAAATCTAATGTACTCGTATCAACTCGGTATGGATGATAGAAAAATATAAATCTACAAGATCTAGCTATTGGGTGATAACGTAAATATAAATTTCTATTTATAAAAAAAGTGTGTAATAAAAATGAATAAAATATTGAAGAAGAAAATATATCAAAAGCGTTCGTATGCTAATATCATGCCGATACTGGTGGATCATTTATGAAAGCATGGGTGCTGCGTGGTCGATGACGTAGTGAGCGAGTAGCGGTGACGCGCATCACTAAGGTGAGCGGGATACTCGGCGTGCTTGGATGTGCGTGGGTGGGGGTGCTGGGTGCGTGGGTGTGGGTTCGGTCGCGTGCGTTCCGCGTCTACGGCACGGCCCTCGTGGCTTGTGAGACCCGCAGCCGCCGTACCCCGCCTCCTTCGGCCCGCTCGGCTGACACAGCGTCGATGTCCCAATATCATTTCTTTCGCTTAATGCTCGTGAGGAGAAAGGCTTACTATTTACGGGTCTACCTTCTGCGGGTGCTGTATGCGAGAAGGAGACATTCCAATATATGAGAACACGAGGGTAATCACAGCACGTGTCGACGAATAAGTTGTACGCTTGTGCTCACAGGGTATCCCTGAGTAGCATCTGTGATACAAGAAAGTGGTCACAACACAATATCTGTAAGCCTAGTGAGAATTTGCACTGTGGTAAGAATCAAATCAATGATTGCTTTAGGTGAACACACGTACATCTCTTAAATACGACTTGTTATTATTATTTTTCTATCATCAGAAATATTTAGGCTTCTCATTTCTAATAAGTTTATATAATTTGAAAAACAAAATAAATTCACCCAACGAAGACTCCGATTCATCATATTAGTATAGAATATAAAACCACACGATACATATTATATGAAGCGTGCCTTTTATAGAGCACTTTAAAATAGTGTATAAATGTATAACATAATTATAAATATTAAAAAGGATTACAGCAATATAAAACAGCGTAATAATAGTTTTTTTTTTCATTTTATATTTTTCTTAAAGTAAACATTTTTTTTCACGATATACACACAAATAAAAGTCATTGTCAAGATACTTACAACTCTCAATTTCTATATGACAAAGCTGCCGATCCATGGGAAAATACTGAAGGTTCATAGGACATGATGCAGTTATAGTTAATCTGAAAAGCAACAATAAAAATTTAATTAATATTTTGTAGATGTACATATCATTTCCCTTTCCTTATAATATGATTAGAAGACAAAAATTCAAATTTCTTGTTTTATTACTATACTCTATTATTTTTTAAAGTAACTTTTTACAGATTTAACGATTTTCTCGTTATTATTAAAACAGTAACAGTGGTATTTTTTTTAAAACTCGTTCGAATTTTTAGTACCTGATACTCCTAGTTATAGAGCCAGAATAGTGAATGCGGATAAATTCGTTGCTTGTAGTTGCTATATGGAAATACGATTGTTTTTCGTTTACAAAAAACGTATCAGGTACCCATATATTTTTAATAAATTCAGAGCCGACCGACAGAGTTTCAACGCCAGGCCTCTTTTTATATGCCAAGCGAGGATCAGTCCAAAATTGTCTGAAGTAGAAATCCAGCGTAAAATCCTGAAGAAAAGAAGTAAATAATTCAGTTTCGGCTATAGGTCTCTTATATATGTGAATAACTAAGCTTGTGAATAATTAATTAGTAGAGAGCGATCAAGTCACAGACCTCACTGTCAGTGATTCCAAAGGCTATGTAAATTAATGATGATCAGTTGATTTGTAGATGTTTGAAATATAGTTGTGAGAGCTATGAATTGTAGTTGCAGAAATAGGAGAATAACATGTAAAAGAAAGTAGACAAAGGTAAAATTAAAAATAATGCGCTATATAAAACATTTAACATTGCATGCGTTGATGAAGTAGCGTAGTAACCTACGTTTGGATAGAAAGGTGGTGAACTAGCACCGTTTCGAATAACAACAGTTTAATGTAAGTGCTGGAAATCGTCATGGGGTTTATTTTTATACATGATATTTACGATTCAATTGAGCGAAGCTTGAATAGGGGAAACAAATGCTGTGTAATGTGACACAAAGCCTAGGTAAAGTGATGTCTATTAATGAAATGGGTGCTATGGTGGGATAGGGCGAGGTGAGTGGGTGGTGGCGCAGGCTGGCACCCACGGCTCGATAAAGGCAATCTCTTAATAGAAGCTAATAAGCCGACAAGTACACAAATTGCCACGTGTAAATTTGATTTATTGAAAAATTAACGTTCATTGTTCTCTTGGGTCTTTGTGACTCGTATAAATACACAACCTCTCTATGGCCATGGGTCACGTCTTACTGTGACCTTCCCAGCTTTGATTTGGTTTCCACTTAGGGGTCTTTCACCCAAACGCCTAGCAGCTCAAACTAATACATACTTTGGAAGACCGGATAAAAAGTGAATAAATGTGGTAAAATGGGCTCTACAATACACTAAAGTACATAATATCAAAAAATATTTAAGCATATAATATAATTAGAACTATAAAAACCGGTGTTCCAAATTACTCGAGAGCGTGGAAGGTAACGATCAATAATGCAATTTCATTAGATACACATATACGTACATACACATCAAACTACGAAATGAGTGACGAAGAGTTACACAGTCGTCGCAAATCCATAGAATATCTTTAGCTTTCTGCCGTCTGACAACCGTTGCGTAACGCATCTCGCGGATTTATTATAGAATGATGAAAAAAGAACGAAGTGTTGACGTCAGTTGATAAATTTTTATTAGTATTTAAATTCGGTGTATTTTCATAATATTAGCTACATTACGTTGCACAAAATTAAAATTATTAAAGTGCTAAAAAAAATTAAAATAGCTTAAAAATATATCTAAAATTTATCAACATCACCACCTCGCATAAAATGATTTGTCTTTGGAATTACGAAAACTGCTGGACACACAACCTCAATATTTTCAAGGTATCGAATTGCTGTTCTTATTATGATGCCACAAACATGTTCGTTTAGAATTTACAGAATCAGGGGGAACATAATAAGAAAGCAAGTTTGCGGACAAGGGCGTTTGCTGACAAACGCGGACATGCTCGCAGCCTCGTATCTAGGGCTGCTCAGCGGTCGAGTCAAGCGCGAGCTGACAGTGACGAGTACCATGAGCACTTCGGAGACGGAGCTGATAGAGAGCACATACATGGTGACGCCCACCTCCACTGGCGGACCTGCAATCAAGCCCAAGAGTGAGTCGCGCGCGCCTCGCGCCTCGCGCCGTGAAAACCAAACCAGAGGATTCGACGGACGTGACAAGATCGCAGCGGACGCCTACGCGATCGAACCGTGGACACGGGTGCTACAATGAACGGTAATGCTGGTGATCGTACTAAAGGACAAATCTTGCTATGTATGCGCTGTGTCTTTAATATTGCTTTAAATACGAAATACCATTTTGACTTCAGACAGAGAGCTGATGGAGAGCACGTACATGGTAACCCCCACTTCCACGGGTGGTCCTGAAAACGACACAATATACATAACAAGTGGTCTTGTTGCGTCGCTATGATGTCGATGTCGAAGGAAGAAGTCGGAAAGAAACATTTTGTGCTGGATAAACACAATGCGATATTTGTTTCAAGCAGAAATGTTGTTAGAGCTAGATGAATGTAAATAAGAGTAAGAAGAATTAGCGGCACTATTTCTACATAACGGAAATAAATTAAAATAACAATTTGGAATGGCTTCACAAGCAATCACAGACAGGTCAGCGTTTAGTAGGTATTGTTTTTTAGTTAGTTTGTTTTTATTGGCCAACGTTTTATAATTAAAATAAATAAAATTCTCATTTTATAATAATATCTGCAATAGTGAATGAAATTCAAAGAGAAACGGAATGAAAACTTAATTGTTTCTCGCATAAATAAATTTATATGGAGCTAGAACTTTCAGTTTTTGTTAAAATTATAATAGCGCGAGAGCAATAACTGAAGTGAATGTCGGATGAAATTTATTTTGCTCGACCTTAGTTTTATTGCGATGCGGTAAGATAATTTAATTTAATAACTGTTAATTTACATATATTTCTTGAAGTAATTATTTATTTTAAGTATATAGAAAGAATGATTTTAATCAAATATAATTTGTGACATTGAAAGTATATACGTTGTTTAATTTTTCTTGCGTGGAATGAGCAGATTTTAAAACCTGCTATATTTTATAAAATAATTAAAAAGAATGTAACGAAAGAACGGGATTTCAATCCTAACGTTCTGCATATTACAAAGACTTTTTGTGGTGACGGTTATCTGTACAGATAGATAACTTTTTCAAATTAAATCTCTTCACAGAACTTGTTTCCGCGGAAGTAATTTGTACCGGCAACTACTAAGTATAGTCGGTCATGTCAATACTTTAAATATATTTATTACAAAAGTGCAATCATCAATGTAGTATACTGATAAATTTTCTGGTTCCACTACTTTCATAAATAATCCGCTATGTTTTTTTAAGAAAATTATTATGATTCGAATATATATTCTATATATCAATCATACATACCTATGTCAGGCTAGTCGTGGTATAGGGCTACAGCGACTAAGCGCAACTGGTTATCGGTTCGATTCCCACTCGAGGTAATGAATTATTTAATATTTTAATTTCCTCGCTCTGGTAACGAGGCAAAGCGCGGCGTTGAGGTTTGCCACTCAACACTCACTGTCTCGTCAGCCAAAATTCGGCGGAAGGCGGGAAACGGAAGTATCTTAACGGGAACGGTGTGTCTTATCACTAGGTTCCCAGGTTGCCTCTGTGCATCCTGCTATGTTGGGGAGCTTTAAAACACATACCATACACTATACAACATGTGACAGTAAAAAAATAAATAAAATATAAATTACTTCCATGATTTTATGTAGTCATGTAAAATGTATACTGCAAGGACTATATTTATGATATTTGTTTTCAGATAACGGCGTGCGATAGAGTGATTTATATGATTACACTCGGGCGTCCATAAATATTCGGTTTGCGAGACATATTTTACCAATGTAGTACAAATGCATTAAAATCCTTGTACATTTGTAAATAAACATTCAAAAGTTTGTTGTGGATAAATATTAATTTATTTTACTATGTGGCAAAAACTTTACATAATATTAACTTTACCAATTTTGGTAAGTAGAATTTTGTGCATAATAAATAGTACACATTTCAGAGCAACGCATTTATTTAAGCAACGGAATTTAGATTTGAACTTTGAGGTTAAATTTGAACATTGAATTAGTAATCAAAACTGTATCTAAATACTGTTGAAACGTTCAAATACAATTTTTAAAACTGAATGTTCCATTTATTACGGATGAAATTGTACGCTATGGTTCTTAACAAATATTTATTTAGTTGTAACAGTTGTATAATAAAATAAACGTGCAAGTACTTTATTAAACGGTAGACATTATTTGAACAAATCGTAACATAAACAATATTTTTTTGGACCAATTTGATGTACCAATAGATCCACTAAAAGTGCTTTATTTGCATTTCAATATCAATAAAAAAATAGTTTGCTATCAAATGATGACGAAAATGTTGTGGAAAATTGAACAATAGCTGAAATATTATGTTTTCAATTACCGTAAAACCGATATTGTTAAGAGATTAGGGTGAGCACCGAAATCTATTTGGTAAAATATCTACCCATTTTAGTATACAGATGTCTAAATTTAATTTTTAGCATTTAAAAAGTAGCAGAATCGTGGATGTGCGAAATAGTAATATAAAATGTTTGATATATTTTTGACTCTTTAAATTAAATTTGATTTTTCATCTTTTCACTTAGTTTACATTTACAATCAGTTCGGTTCGGTTGTAGTTAGTCGAAAATAATTGCGATTTCCAAAAAAATCCGCGATACCACATTCTATCTCTTACAAATAAATGACAATAAGGCTTTTTGTGACCAAAAATAATTGAAAATTATATAAGGTTATCACCTTTCATCGATTTCTATTTCACATATATATTGAAACTTATGAGAGAAAGTTATTTCATTATCAAGCAAATTTATTAAAGATAATCTTCGGCTTTTATAGCATGTAATTAGGACGTATGCTTTTATAGAAAATGTAAAATTAATATTTTATTGAGGCCAGTCGTGGCGCAGCGGCACAAAGTGTGACTGTAAACCGACTGGTTGTGGGTTCGATCCCCACTCGAGGAGATGAAATATTTACTTAAATTTATATTTCCATTTCTTCGCTCTGGTGTCGAGGCTAAGCGCGGCGTTGAGTTCTGCCACTCAACACGCAATGCCTCCAGAATTCGGCAGAAAGTGGGGAACGGAGTGTCTAAAAACACTAGGTTCCCTCTGCCTACCCTGCTGTGTGCGGGATACAGCGTGAAGCTGATTTTTTAAAATTAATATATTTCTACACTCTGTTTACGGCCGCAAGCATAGGCTTGAGATCTTGCGGGGGGCGTCTTTGCCGCTGATTTCGTCCTAGTGACAGTAGCAACGATTCATGAAAAAATATTTAATTTATAAATTTATAATATGATTTATATAAACTTTTGTAAAATTCATTACGTTATTACATATCTTCCTTCTTTTACCGCGCGATGTTATTGTTACCATTTTCATTTTACACAATAAGAGACCGAAATAATTTTTGCTCTGAGATAAATCATAAAATATCAAGTTGTTATTCCAGTTGTAAACATCATAAAGAGTTCTTTTGGTGATTACTTCTATTGACTAACCTCCATAGTTGGGTCTTACTCTTTTGTCGTAACTTATACTAAAGGAATCCAGTATCGCTGATATATTGACGTCCCCGAACATGCCCCCACCACCGGCACTGAAAAGAAATAATAAGATTGAGTGAACTAACTCACTTGCAAAATATCTGGAGATAAAGAAATAGAAATATAAATGTCAAATTGAATATGTTTTATTTGTTACATTTTAAAGCAAAATTTGATTAGTAGTTATATATTATAAGTGATCCTTATGAAATGTTGTATATTTTTTTTAAGAATATAGGATACTCAAAAAAAAAACATAGGCCTTGACAGTCACCTAGGACATCAACGAAAGGAAGGAAAAAGGAGAAGATACGGGCAAATGATACTGAAAAAGATTTAAAAATATAAGAAGATTCATAAATACAGGTGTATACATATAACTATTTTATGGCAACATTATTATTTGAGTAAATAAGAATTAAGTAGCTAACTGCCCATTGGTATAAAATAATATAAAACGGAATATATATATATATATATATATATATATATATATATATATATATATATATATATATATATATATATATAAATATATAAATATATACAAAAAATAATAAGTTCAAACTTTAGCTGGCTTAGTAGTCCAAATCCTCATTATATATATAATTCATACTACAATTTCCATTCGAAGTTGTATGATAATGTGTGATATGTTACAAATATCTATATGGTACATATCGCGTTTGGCGTCTGTACCCAAGCGACGAAATGAAAATATTTAATATTTCATGTCCCAAGTGGGAATCGAACACACATCCACGGTGTTTCGCGTTAAAAGGAATATTGGGCAGATTGCGTTATAATAAATGGATACTTTCGTCCAATGAGCAAAATTGTAACAGAGAAGCTGATACTATATCTACACAGGCAATTTCAATGATACGAAAAAGGGAATATGTACACCAAAAAAACCTATTTTATATGTAGCTGTTCTAGATTGTTAAACAAACAAAAAACACACCACTCAATACACAAATTTGATAAAATTTAAACTAATATATCATATATATCAGCTTCACGCTGTATCCCGCACACAGCAGGGTAGTCAGAGGAAACCTAGTGTTAAGACACTCCGTTCCCCACTTTCTGCCGAATTGTGGAGACATTGTGTTGAGTGGTAGAACTCAACGCCGCGTTTTGCCTCGACACCAGAGCGAAGAAATGGAAACAAAGTAAATATTTCATCTCCTCGAGTGGGGATCGAACCCACAACCAGTAAGTTTTACAGTAACACTTTGAGCCCCTGCGCCACTACAGGCCAAATAATTTTAATAATGATTCAAACTAATAAGTTTATAAAGTAATAATAAAATAAAAAAATACCGACCAAGTGTAAAAAAAGTACACCGAACACATAGTAATAAATAAATGGTAACTGCCATAAAATATAATAAAAAAAGGTGAATCTGTATTTTATTTTCCTGTTTCACGTTGTTTTCGCATGTAGCAGAGTACGCAGAGGGAGCCTAGTGTTATTTCCATTTCTTCGCTCTGGTATCAAGGCAAAGCGCGACGTTGAGTTCTGTCACTCAACACGTAATTCCTCCATACTTCGGCACAAAGTGGGGAACGGAGTGTCTTAACACTAGGTTCCCTCTGCCTACCCTGCTGAGTGCGGGATACAACGTGAAACTGATAAAGTTAGCAATTATTTAAAAAAATAACTTCCAAAACTGGTTGTAATATAATTTGTGATACTTTGAAAAAAAAATGATGTCTATTTCATAAAAAAGTTATTGGACTTCCTTAAACAATAATACCATTGTGAAATAGATTAGATATACTATACTCATATATCTTGAAAATAAAAAAGTTTTTCTTTCTCTTTAAATAAGAAAATTATAACAAAAACATTCAAGGGCTGTAGCGAAAAATTACTGGTGTTTTTTTTCCAGAAGTAATTTAAATAACTATTAGTATTAATATAGAATAATCTCTGGAAGTTTCATAGGCGGATCTCAATGACAATCTATTAAAAAATGTACTTAAATTAAAAAATAATAAAAAAGTTGTTATTCTTGTTACTTGAATGTAGTCAACATTTAAATCGATTTTTTTACATAAATGTTTACATGTTTTACCAGTCTACTATAATCAGAAAATGTTTATTGAGGACAAATATTTTGATATTGTAAAGCTCACGCCGTGAATTGTCTAGTGCACTTGGATGGTGGTTAATATTAACTGTAACAAAATATTCTCTCTATTTCTTTATACTTATTTTATACGATTTTCGTAATAAGAATAACTTTTTTGTTTCTGTTTCATATTTTAAGTAAATACTCAATTTTACGTGTCGTCATTGAGATGCGTCTATAAAGTATTCAGGGGTAATTCTATAATAATATTAATAGTTTTCTAAATTACTATTGAAAAAAACACACTAACATTCTATTTTCTATAATATTATTTTTTCGCTACAGCCTCTGAAAGTTTTTGACAAAATTTAGCTTACTTTAAAGGAGAAGGAAAAAAAGGACTCGTGTCGGTCATGTTTTTGGTAAGGCGATAAATCGGAAACATTCATGTAAGTATTAATTTTATTTTTTTTGGTAAAGTAATTTATTAAAAATGATATAATGATGTATATCTTAAGCATATATAATGTACGAAATAGAAATTTAATATGCAATATTTGAAAATCAATAATGATAACAATTGATTGTCGTAATAATATGGACAAACCGCGCCTTTGTCCTCGCGCAACATTACACAGCCGAGATCCATCCATTTACATAGAAGCTTAAATTAAGGTCATGGTTGATTAATTGCAACAAAGCAAATCTATGGTACTCGGCGACATGCTTCACAGCTTCATATTCCCGCACACAGCAGGGTAGGCATAGGGAACCTAGTGTTAAGACACTCCGTTCCCCACTACTACTACTAGAACTTGGTATTTTTTTATAGCGACACTAGTGTTTTTTTCATAAAATTCTTTATATTATGTTTTATCTTTATTTATCTTACCAGACTATTACGTTTATCTTTATTAATAATTAAAAAATGTATTTTAATTATTAATTCAGATCTCCTAACGTATATATCCCCTAGTAAACTTAACCAAATAACTTAAAATGTAAAGGAGATAATATATTGTAATTTTTTAAACATTTTTAAATTGTTCTTCCACACTTAGGCAAGAAAAATAATTACTACAAAGCTAAAATAAGGAAAAAAAATCACGAGCGAAGATTTAACAGTCGGGCTATACTTCCCAATTTTCCTACAAATTACAAATTTCCACATATCTGCCGAACCACTGAAAATCGAATAACATACATGGGAGTGAAATGAATAGGTACTGAGGTCCTCTACGTTGATCCGTTGATTGCGTTACGCTCCGTGTAAAAGGGTAATTAATATTGGTTGATTTTGACGGTGTATAGCAAAAATGAAACTATTTTTTATATAAAGTATATCAAAGGGTCTTTGTAATATATTTAATTATTCATTTCACAAATATTCTGTATGGTTATAAAATATTAAACCAATTTTGTGTACGAAAAAAATGATACTATATTTTTTACACTATAACTTTATATTTTGCTAGCGACCAAGAAGGTCGCCCTCGTGCACACTTGTAATGTGATTTCACATTTACACAGATAATTTCGCATTATTACATGTGATCTCTCCACATACATATATGTTCTGGTATATAAGAAAATTTATCATAAACACAGTAAAGATATATTCACTTTTCACTGCATTTTTGTTTTTTATGAATAATTTCAATAAGTTTACATAATATCAAGATATTTTTTTCAATTAATAAAATTGAAAAAAAATGTTATATTTTTTGTTGCAAGACTAATAGTTATTACTGCCCATGCAGATTCTACATTTTCAACAGTTTCACATTAAAAAAAAACAGCCTCCCCCTTTATTCCGCACGTAGTAAGACACTCCGTTCCCCGTTTTCCGCCGAATTTTGGAGGCATTGCGCATTCAGTGGAGGAACACAACGCCACGTTATTTCCCGATAACGAATTGCGTATTGCGGAACGTGTTTAATTTGGTAACGGTAATTTTATAATAGCTTAAAATCGTCAATAAATTATTATCTTTTTTGCAACTTGTAAACATAAATATTGCTACCGTGGTCTTTATAGAATATATAAGTGCGAACTTTTAAGCTAAAACAGTTCTGTAATATATAAATTGTACGCCTTTCTCCCGTTTTGCAACATTTTATGTTATAACTCCACTCCCATTGGTCTTAAAGCCTTCCTCGATAGGATAGGCTCATGTTTTATTGTGATGCTTGCTGAGCTTCATTATTGTAAAACTTTCTCCAAATCCGTTCAGTACTTTTTGCGTAAAAGTGGAACTAAGATCCAACCTTTCAAATTTTCACATTTATAATATTACACATTTTACAAAAAAAAAAAAAATGTCAAGTAATTATCATTATAGAGGCCAGTCGTGGTGCAGCGGCACGAAGTGTGACTGTAAAATCGACTGGTTGTGGGTTCGATCCCCACTCGAGGAGATGAAATATTTACTTAAAAATTATATTTCCATTTCTTCGCTCTGGTGTCGAGGCTAAGCGCGGCGTTAAGTTCTGCCACTCAACACGCAATGCCTCCAGAATTCGGCAGAAAGTGGGGAACGGAGTGTCTTAACACTAGGTTTCCTCTACCTACCCTGCTGCGTGCGGGATACAGCGTGAAGCTGATTGATTGATGATGCAAAAAATAACTTGACTGCATAAGAATAAAAAATAAAACTAGTCCTTTAGGTTATTGGGATTAATAGATTTTTTTTACTTGCACAATTCCTTAACAGGCTACCATTCGTCCGCGCGTAATATGTACGCCACGAAATATTAGACTGTACCTGTTTTTAATATGAAAATTGGCAAGACTGTGGTAGAACCAATTCATATTATCGAAAATTGTAAATTGTTACTTAAAATGAACATTGATGACCGGGCCGTAGCAATTATTTTTAAGATCTATTTAATAAAACGTCGGATGACATAGTTTGACAATTTTTATATTTTGCTTTTCGATATTATGGCGTCTGGTTGTCGTTGTTGTATATTTTTATTACTGTAATGTAATGTAATTAGCGACGGCCGCAAGGTATCGATTCCACTCCATTAAACCAATCGATTGACCAAAAAATCATAGAAATCATTCATAATATGGTTAATTATGTATTTAATTTAGTTTCAACAACACCATATAAAAAAAACAAATATACATGACTTTATACAAGTTATCCGAGGCCAGTCGTGGCGCAGTGGTACAAAGTGTGACAGAAGTGTGTGTTGTGGGTTCGATCCCCACTCGAGGAGATGAAATATTTACTTAAATTTATATTTTCATTTCTTCGCTCTGGTGTCGAGGCAAAGTGCGGCGTTGAGTTCTGCCACTCAATACGCAATGCCTCCAGAATTCGGCAAAAAGTGGGGAACGGAGTGTCTTAACATTAGGTTTCCTCTGCCTACCCTGCTGTGTGCGGGATATAGCGTGAAGCTAATTTTTCATTTTAAGTTATCCAAAGACAACAAACAGCGTATGGATACAAAAGGGTAAAATTTGTTCACTAAGAAGCTAATTAAATTAGGTTTACCTAATATTTTTTAAAGAAGAATTACAAAAAAATTGGAATATTTTTATGCCTAGACGATACTCATCGTCGACAATACACGACCCACCCGTAATCGACTGTAAGTTGGTATTCAACAGTTATTTTCTGAAAGATTTCATTTAAGATTTATTTAATATAAAGTCTCAATTGAAGCTGGCTTTAACTATACCATTGTCAACGAATTTTTCCCTTTCGATATTTATCATACCTGACATAGATAAATATGCAAAATGAAAGTGTAAGTCGACTATTGTAGTGGAAATTGCTATTTGCAATATGAAGCGAGCAATGCCGGAATGTCGTTACTGAATACAGGCAATTTAGCGTATTCGTACAGTACAAATAAATAAGAGCATATTTGAAATTTCATATAAAACTATGTAAGTAATTAAAAAAAAAAAGTCTTTTAGTTTTATTTAGGGGAAACGATATAAAAATTTTTCATTTCCTCTCTTTTTTTAAATAAACTAACAGTATACAAACGAAAAAATCTTACAATAAAAATCGATTGCATTATGATTTGATAAATAACCATATATATTTTTAAATGCTACTAAATTCATTTACCGGTTTGTGTGTAACCAAAATTAATAGCCCTATTCCACCACTATTAAGTGAAAATGTATTTAAACTTCTATTCAACACGTCGATTTCAATAGCAAGTTAGTTTGCGGTCAGAGCTCGGAAAGAAACATGACCGGTGTGTTTTAGTCACTGCAACCTAATAGCAATGCAAGACGAAGTTATAATCTCTTAGTTGCTTTTGTATAAATAAGCACAGTAAGCACTCACAAAGCCGGATTTGTACATCGAAATTTACGTGCTTGTGGTGTTAAATTTGATTTTCCAATTCGTGATATTCCAATCGATTACTTATCAATAAATGATTCATTATTATTATATTGTATAATTTTTAGGGTATCGGACTTCAAAAACAGAATGCCTATAGGACCACTTCGTTGTTAATCTTTTGTGATCCGTTGTAAAGGCTGCAGCTTACATTTTTGGATTTTATAACGTGTAGAATATAAAAAGTTAAGCGCAACCCATTATTTGAAATGGAATAAAATTTATATTCATAAGATGGAGACTTGAAATCACAAATACTGTTTTAAAGGGATAACTTTTTATGGGAGGGTAAACCGCATTGTTACGTAACGCGTTACAGCGCCAGTCTGGCTGCCCTTTCTTTCGCGCATATGGCAGCGGCAGGCAGGCTCCTCCTCTCTCACTCTTACCCACAGAATGAGCTTCACGCTGTGTGCGGGCACACATAAAATAAGCACAACACAGCAACAATCACACAGCACTCTTTGCTCTGGTAACGAGGTAAAACGCGGCGTTGAGCTCAGCTACTCAACACGCAATGATTCCAGAATGCGACGGACAATGGACACCTGAATGACTTAACCCTAGGCTTTCTCTGTCTAACCTGCTGCACGCGAAGTACAGCTAACATCAAAAAAAATGCATCATAGAGCAATGATCACCTAATGTGTCATTCATTACCTCTCTTAGTTTTATTTTAGAAAGGCACAAAATGGGCGATAACACACACATTAGTCCGGCGGTCATCAAAAGATCATCAGTCATCTGATGGCTGTTATGTATGAAATTTTCAATATGACTAATAATCAATAGAAACAAGATAAACCATTGGATCAGTATCATTTTATATGTTTTGAGTTTTAGAATATCAAACGTGAATCGTCCTTTATAAGATATCACTCACTCTCCTACGCGAGAAAAAAAAGAAGAAGAACAAAGAGACACTACGTTTTCTAGATTTTAACAAATTGTGAATGAATTAAGCCACATCAACATATGTATAAATGAGACAAATGCTGTGCTGCTATGCAAACAATTATGCTTCCTTAATTAAAGAAATAATATAGATTTTTCGTGATATGCCATAATTGAAAACTATTTTAAAAATGTACTTATTGTCATACAATACAATTCAACCTTACTTTAGTGTGTGTAGTGTTTTATCTTTCTCTTTCTATCTTTTCCATCACCTCACTCTCCCAAACCAACTCAGTATGCAGCTAGCGGTCCCGGATGAATCACGCACGTTCCAGGTAAGCCCTTTGCTTGTGTAGAATGCATTACATGTATTTCCAAGAGGCACAAGGATGCAAGTTATTCCATTTTGAGCCTTAACGCTTTTGTGTTTAAGTCGTTTTTTCCTTTTATTTGCGAATGGTTCAATAACATAAATTTATTACTTTCTTTACTTGTAGGCCAGCTTTCTTTTTTATAATTGAGTGAATGATGAATGAATGATGAATTTGTATTATATCTATTTCAGTCAAAATTTAAGGTCCATCACAATGCTACACTATACTACCAATTCTACCTCGGCGTAGAATTGCTGGTATTGATTTTGCGCATGGCCGTATTTCAGACCAGTCCTTTCGAATAGGGATGGGGTGATGTCAGCGCACTTGCGTTTGTAATGTAACTTTTATTTTTATATAACTAAATTAAATTTTAACCTTTTTTAGGTACATACAAATAAAAGGAGGAGAAGATTTAGAGAAAACTTAAAGGTAAGCTATTTGTTCACAAGCGTGTACAGTAAAATTAATATTTAAAATATAATATGATTGGACTCTAGTAATTGATGTTGTAGTCGGAGTGTATTAAAACTGATTAGTTAAACTATAAAAAAATTGAAGATAGAGAGAGAATCTTACAAAAATTGCTTGGCAGAATAATTAGTGTAAGTGAAAATTTCTTTAGCTTTTAATTGGAGAGTGGTTCACTGGTGATGTGAAGTGGCGGAGTCCTCTGTGGCTAATCTTGCGGTGAAGTTCGTTCGTCCGTTTAAAGTTGAGAAAGCTCATGCTTGTTAACGGTTATAAAAACCGCGTGCCCGCCGTATGTTTTAGAGGTTATATTTCGAAATGTTTCCTTGCCTTTTCTCCGGCGATATTTCACCGATCGCGGTACAATAGGTGCCGTTCTTCTTGTCTTAGATGTGCCGACGTGGTCATTACAGCTGGACCGTGCGCCTCGTCGGTTCGGGCACTGTTTCACCGAGTGAAAGTCTGACTGGTATATAGCTCTGGAATCCTTGAGTAATTTCATACGCACACTTAAAGCCTGGGGAGGAGGTTATCTTTAGAACCAAAAAAAGTGTTAAAAGTTTGTGAGGGTACTTCTAAATTTCTAAATAAGTGTCATATTTAGTCTTGTGTTTGATAGTTAAATTTGATTCTCCCATCAGACGTGCTGGTAATCAACAATTTCTTTAAGCCTTATTTCCTTCTATAAGGTTAAATTTCTTGTGAATTCAATATCGCCAGTGTAATTAATATATTTGTAATATCAAAAAAAAATCTTTGATAACCAATTTATTGATAAACAAAGTTGCCAGGCAACACCTTAGTAGTGTTTAGGTGTCGTATATACTATTATTTATGTTGTGTATATACAAGTAAAATTTAATTGATTTAGTAAAAGAAAAGCATTTATGTTCAAATAGACTTAAAGTTTGAATAATATCTTAATTGTTTAATTGTAGAATCACTGTGTAGTACAATGGTGAGTATCTAATTTTTAAATAAAAAGTAAATAATATATATTTTTAATTTTAAATGTTTATATTCTATTGTTAGCAAACTCGTGTAAAATAAGGTAGGTGGCAAAGATTATAAAAGCAGTGGAATTGTGTCAATCCGGGCAGTTGCTTGTCGGCAACGACCCCTATCGAAAGGAAACTTGTGTGAAGTATTATAGAATGATACATATTACGTAGAATCTCTTTACGAATAATTTAGAAACATATATACGATGTGAGTTTTTATTTTGTTGTTTTAAAAAAATATCCCGTTTTCTAATACTATTTCATTTCAATTAAATTTTATATTTTGTCACGATCTTTTACAGTGCGTAATATAGTTGAATAATTAATAAACTATATAAACATGAATATAATAGTTGGTCGGAGTATATATAGGTTTATGTCGATTTAAATTTAAACTTTAAGAAATTAATTTTTAACATTATACTATTTAAAATTTCAATACTAAAAATGGTAATTCAGAAATGGGCCAATTTTGATGGATCTGAACAAAGCATTTTTATATTCCCTAACAGGCTTCTACGTATTCGACATGAGGACACCCTCACGCAAATCTTATAAAAGACCGCGCGTATATTATAAGCTTGATAAAAAATAACTATTATTAAAATTCTTCTTTAATTAAGAATGAAAGAAAGATGAATGCTGTGGAGATGCGATCTCTTCGTAGGATATGCGGAGTCAGCTAGAGGTACACAGCTAGAGGTACACAGAATGGCAGGTACTAGCGAGGATATCACGGTAAGAATGAAGAAGAACGTGCTCAGCTGGTTTGGGCACGTCGAACGAATGAGTGATGAAAGAATGACAAAAATATTTATGATGGAAAAGCGGTAAGAGAGGTAGGGCGAGACCTCGGTTGACCTTCGAAAACACAGTATCAAAGATACTGGAGGAAGGTCACGTAAAAAGCATGAGGACCCCCCGGAGGGCATGTATGAAGAGGTTGATGACAGTGGACGAGGCGAAAGAGGTATGTAGAGACCGTAGCGTTTGGCGCTCCGTTCTCTCTGACTACCCCGCCAGGGATAAAGCGTGAAGTTACTTTAGTTTTTTAGTAGTTTATTATTATAATTACTAGATGGTTTGTATACAATGTTGTCATAACCTTATTATTTAGTTTCTTATATTTATTTAATGGGATACGTTATTTACTTTTTTAGAGAAAACATCATGTTTTAATACAAGGCTTTTTGCCTACCCTTGTGGAAATATGTAAGAATTTAATTGTACTGCTACTACGAATGTAATTTATTATTCTGAAGTTGTTTTCTATTATACTGTTACTATTTATTTACTAGCTCGTTAAAACTTAGATGAAGCCCAGATTTTATTTTACAAAATTCCTTTCTAAACTATTTCAATTGTAATTGAAAAAGTTTTCCCCAGCATTTCGTTCAAACTTTACCAGATTCTAATCAGCGATAGCGAAGATACGCTACACGGCTTTACGGAAACGAAAAGAAAATAAATTATGGCAGAACTCAGCTAGTGAAATTCTCTTTTAAATATATAGAAGCTAGTTTACAATAAGAAGATTTTTTATTAACTAACTAACGACCCTATGAGGCTAGTCATGGCACAGGGGCACAAAGTGTAAGCGCAACGTTTTGGGTTCGATTCCCACTCGAAGAATGAAAATATATTGAATATTTGCATTTATTTGGTCTGTTGTCGGGGCAAAACACAGCATTGAGTTTCGCCACTCAACACAAAAGGCCTCCAGAATTATATGGAAAATGAAGAACGGAGTGTCATAATACTAGGTTCCATCTGTCTACTCTGCTGTGTGATGTGATAAAAAAAGCGAACCACCGCCTTTACAGTCACAACCACAACCTATAATGACACGATCTAATGAGATTGAATTTCATAGGAAGGCAAAATATGAGTAGGGGCGACATAAAATGCTTACACAATATTGAATGTTATATAACTACATTATCTTAGTATGTCGTGGCTGATGTTATCTCGCGGTGCGCTCGCGGTACGTTGGTCGCTCACATAATATACCACCAACGTTTTATCACTTGGTATATGATTAGTATTTGTAGATGCATGATGCTATTATCTGACATAGTACTGGTGTATGTAGAAGTATCCACGTCCACGTCCACGATTTAGAATAGATTTTCAATCATCGAAATAGAACTAGTACTCCTCATAGACCTAGGGAGCTGAAATTTGATTCAGGGGTAGGGCTTAGTGCCCATATAAAGGCAAAATATCAAATGTAGGAATCGAGATACAGCTTTTGCAAAATTTTCATATTTAAAATTTTATGTGACTTACTGTTGAACAATCTTTATGCATTGTAAATACAAATCAACGGCCAAGTGCTTTATGCATGTAGTGAGTTTTTTATGAATAGAAATTATCTATTACATCATAATAATACATTGTATATTTCATAAAATATTATAGTTTTAAAATAGTGAGGTTTTATTATATTTTTGAAATACTAGTTTTAAAATAGTCAGCTGAGTGATCGTCCCGCGTGGTACCACTAGCGCTTGCCTTCGGGCTTGGCGTGTACCTATACCTAATAAATATATATATATATATATATATATATATATATATATATATATATATATATATATATATATATACATTAAAGAGCATTATCTCAATAAATACTGATTTGGATTGACAAAAATCTCTTTGTGTTTATCCATTTGTCGAAGATGGCTTTAGGCTATGAAAGTATTTCACGTTAATAATTTCAATGTAACCCACTGTATATTTTCATTGAAACTGTTCCACAATATTCCAATATAACATTTTCAACAGTTTTATGGAAATTTAAATTACAAAAATAGAAACTAACTTTCTTGCTCTTAAAAAAAACCTATAAACTTTGCATTATAAAAAATCATCTCTCATGCAGAAGATTTCAAAACTAAATACCATAAAATACCAAATATTGAAAATGCTAAATTAATTATTAAATATGAATGAAATACATATTGTAAAAATCTCAACGTAGAAAGTATGGTGTTTCCAAATGAAACAAATCGATACTTCTACAACTCAGAAACGATTTATCCCGATGAGCGCACTCACTGAGCTCGGCTTTGCTATCAACCTATTTCCATACGACTGACACGCTCTAATTAGTCGTAATCTTGTATAAGGGTACTAAAATACAGATTTTCCATAAACAGTTAGAAATTACTCCTCTGTATGTTTATCAGCTGCCTAAAATTAGATTTTCCGGGAAAATCCGGTTGAGGAATCTACCGCGCATGGCCCTTTTGGGGGTTACTGCTTCTAAATATGAAACCTTACGATTTGGAAATAAGAACGTTTGTTATATTCTCACAAGATTATGCCCTTTTCTTTTCTAACGTTTGGGGTGTCACGCAGGTGCGTGTAAGATGAAAGATGCGATTCGAGGTCAAACCAGCGCTTTGGCCAATTTCGAAACATAATAATGAAGAAAAGATTTTGAGCAAACGGTAGAGAATTATTTATTGAGATATTTCATAAGAAATTTAATTTTGGATATGACACAATAATAATATAAATAATTTTCTATTATGATTAAACAATATATATATATATATATATATATATATATATATATATATATATATATATATATATATATATATATATATATATATATATATATATATATACTCCACTCGAGGAGATGAAATATTTACTTAAATTTATATTTCCATTTTTTCGCTCTGGCGTCGCGGCTAAGTGCGGCGTTGAGTTCTGCCACTCAACAGAATTCCAGAACTCCAGAATTCGTCAGAAAGTGGGGAACGGAGTGTCTTAACACTAGATTCCCTGTGCCTACCCAGCTGTGTGCGGGATACAGCGTTAAGCTGATTTGATTTATTTAAAAAATATATAATAATGATAAAATTATATATCATATATAAGAGTCAAACTAATTCTTGAAAATACCTCTAATCAAACGAAATTTTCAGGGAATTCCTTCACATGGTAAACATTTCCGAGCGCTTAAAATACAACGGAAACAATACCGCAAGTTGGACTAGCCGCATAGGCTAGCATTGCGTCAACCGTTTATCCCTAAACGCTGCAATACATACAAATTGCTGTTCCAATGCTATATATCGAGAGTTTATGAGTTAGATAATTTGGCAGTCGTGACGCAGGAGCACAAAAGTGCGGCTATAAACGCGATTGGTGTGGGTACGATTCTCACTCGAGGAAAATTAAATACTTATTATTTTCATTTTCTCGCTCTGGTAAGGCGCGGGTATTGAGTTTCGCTATTCAACGCTCAATGAGAAAACGTTCTAGAATTCAGCGGAAAGTGGGGATTTCTGGGAAAGTCTTAACACTAGGTTCCCAAACACCCTTCTATGTGCAGGATACAGCGTGAAACTAAATCTTATTTTTCGTTTTGTAGTAAACTAATAGGTAATTTAAGCTAAATTACAGATGGCATAATATGTGTAGACTTACTTAGAATAAAATAGGAAAATAAATATTATTACTAGGATTTCTTTGCCCGTTCGATTAAATAATATACACGTATAAAAATAAATAAATATTACATGGCTATGTACTTATATAAAACTCTGGCCGCCATCTGCAATGTTCGAAGGTCCCCAAATTTGGAGGATCAATAATCTAATGTTCCGCATCTAAGCGGCTTGCGTAGTTCACTAAGATATGAATACGAACTTTATAACCTTAAAATCAGCTTCACGCTGTATCCCGCATGCAACAAGGTAGGCAGATGGAACCTAGTGTTAAGACACTCCGTTCCCCACTTTCAGCAAATTTTTCGAGGCGTTGCGGAACTCAACGCCTTGATGCCATAGCGAAGAAATGAAAATATTAAGAAATAATATTTTTTCCTTCGTATGGGGATCGAACCTATAGAACCGTCAAACTAAAAGAACCTTCTCGTTACAGTCGCACCCTTTTCCCCTTGCACCATGACTTTTTTCTAAAACTGAGTTGTATTAAGTTATATAACCTAATTAATATTAAAAATGAATCAATTTAGTGTATAATTTTTAAGTCAATTGAAACAAATAATATGAAACCAGTCAATAATATATTTTTTAAATAAGTTTTTGTAGAATGAGAATGCTTGGAGCTGAAATAAAGTACATAATATATATTAAACCATATAGTCAAATCACAATAGAAAAATTATTCTCTATACAAACTGTCACGTGCCTGCGTCTAATTAGAGACTTTCTATATACGAGGGGCGTAGTTTATATGTTCAAAGTAAAATTGCTTTTGTGTTTATTTTATTGTCAGTTGATATGTTATTATTATTATGATTATTTTTTTGAAATTTCCGTTGTATCCCGCATATAGCACTTTCCGTTAAATTTGCGAGGTTTTGAGCGACAGTGACGGATCTCAGAAGCCGTGCTTCGTCTTGTCAATAGAGCAAGGAGCGGAAATATTTAATATTTAATTCCCCCGAGTGGAAATCGAATTTACAATCGTCACACTCCTCGCTACGAACGATGATAGAAGGGCTCATTTAATCTATTGCCATATATTTTGTTTCAACAAACAATTTTTATCAAGCAGCTGTATTTTTTTTTCGATCTGTGATGCTCGCTAATGTTATATTACAAAAAAAACCCTCGATGCTGAACCACTCCAAAAGCAATTGCCGTCGCTACTGCAACGGTATTCGAATGTCAATTTTATTTGAAAATAAATTAACTAACGAATATCGTTATATCGTATACTTCAAACAACATTCACATTTTTATATGTGAGATATGTTATGTTTAATGACGAACTTGTGGTTAAGTGGGGTTACGTATTTAAATTAGTTTCGTTTCCACGTTCTACTAAAGAAGAGTGCGCTGTAGTCAGCTAACTAGGTTCTAGCCTAATAATTATTTCTGAATTAGTTTTAATTGTACATTTATTAAATATAGACGTGGTATTTTATATTTTTTGTCAACAACATTACAAAAATTATAAACATAGTATATATATAAAGTTATATATTACAATTTGTTAAGAATATTAGGGAAATCGAATCGAAATCAAAATGGATTTGAGACCCACACGAGGAACGCAAAGGCCGGCGTTAGGTTCCACTATAACACATAATGTTTCGTAAATTAGATTGCAGTTGGGAAATGGAGTGTCATAGTACTAAATTCCATCTGCCTATTCTAAAACAATCCATCCAATTTATTTGCAAGTATTAGTGAAATTGTTTCTTTAAAAAATGCTGTTCTTAAACAAGTTTTCACTAAATAGCTTTAGAGGTTAACTTGATATTGCCCCATAGAGAATTTAAGACCTATTTTACATATAGTTCAAAGTTTCGAAAGTTAAATAAATCAGAAAATCTACAATAACGCTATATAATTTATAGTTATATCAGTGGCGTAGCTAGGGTATTTGCTGCCTGGTGCAGCTTAGGACTAGATGCCCTTTAACATGGTATAATAATAATAATCTTTATTTCTTCAAAGAAAGTAACTACAAAACAATATAAAAAAACGTTACATGGAAGAGGCTTGTACATGTTACACAAAATTAGAAGGTTTCCTACCCCCTAAACTAGGAACAAACCTGTATTTTAGGGAGAAGTGAGTCTGGTGAAGTTTATGTTTGATAGAAGAATTATACAAACCATTTTTTTTTTTTTTTTTTTTTTTTTGAGATGAAGACTAAGCATTACAAATACATGTCTTTCTAAGAAAAGTAAAAATTTAAGTAAAAAAGAAATTTGTTGACACGTGCGTGCACGCGCGTGTGTGTGTGTGTGTGTGTGTGTGTGTGTGTGTGCGTGTGCGTGTGCGTGTGTGTGTGTGTGTGTGTGTGTGTGAGCGAGTTGAGCGAATGTGGGACAACGAGAAAAAGAGTCAATAATTTATATTTTTAACAGGTTTTCAGTAAGATTATAATTTAAGCATTTTAGTATTTTTTCTACTTTATCTTTTACGATGTGTTTGTTATACGAGTATAAGTTTTTTACGGTTTTGTTAACGTTATTGTAGACCACGGCACTAATAGCCCTGTACTGCTTTGTGGCAAAAATTGTTTTATGGGAGACTATGGAGCAGATGTTTCTATTAGAACGTTTGTTCGGATTATACTTGGCAGGAACTTCTGCATGCCTACGCAGGATGGTACGAAGAATAAAGAGTTGTCGAACTGTTAAAACATTAGCTAATTTATAGAGCTCAACAGTGGAGAATCTTAAACGTTTAAAATGCATGACCTTTAGGACTGCGCGTTGTGCGCGTTCAACGGATAATAAAAGGGTCCTGGCGGCACCTCCCCATGCAGGAATGCAGTAGCACAAGATAGACTGACAAAGGGAAAGGTAGACCACACGAAGAGTTTCCAAATCAGCAGAGTGTCGGAGCAGTTTAAAAAAGTAGATTAGGCGTCTGCATCTAATAGAAATAGAGGCTATTTGCTCCTTCCAGTTTAGCCTTTGGTCTATCATAATGCCTAGGTATTTTACTTTAGCTACCTGGTTTAAAGTAGGGCATGAACAATTTGTTACTGGAGGAGAGCAGTTGTGAATTTTAATATTGAACGAAGAGGGTGGCCGAGTGGAAGATCTTATAAAGAAAGGTAAGTACATGGTTTTAGATACATTCAAAGACAAGCGATTATAGGATAACCAATCATGTACAATTTTAATAGCGTTTTCACTATTTACCTTTACTTCATTCCATTGTTTACCTGATATAAGTAAAACTGTGTCGTCGGCATATGTGACAATCTTACAGTTGGGAACAGAGAGTTGGCAGAGTTCATTTATATACAGTAAGAAGAGTGTTGGACCAAGGATTGAGCCCTGCGGAACTCCATATGTAGTAGACACAGCTTCACTAATATGGCCATCTATCTTAACATGTTGAATTCGATTGGAGAGATAACTTCGAAAAATTTGGTGAGCTATTCCTCGAATACCCAACCCCTCAAGCTTTGATAAAAGAGTAGGAACATGAACAGTGTCAAATGCTTTTGACAAGTCTAAAAAGATTCCAAGGCATTTAATTCCGTTATCAAGATCCTTAACCACTTGTTGAGTAAGATACGTAACAGCATCTTCTGTACTGACACCGCTGCGAAATCCAAATTGGTTTTCGGCTATTATAGTGTTAGAGTTTAAGAAGCGGATGAGTCGAACATTGAGAATTTTTTCAAGGATCTTGGATATCACAGGGAGAACAGATATTGGTCTATAATTATTGAGACTACTCTTGTCCCCAGATTTAAATATTGGATGCACAAGTGCTGTTTTGAAGCAGTCGGGAAAGATACCGCTCGTGATAGATTTGTTACAGATATGCATTATGATAGGAATAAGCACATCCTTAGAGTTCTTGATGGTTTTGGCAGATATATTATCAATACCGGAGGCGCAATCAGATCGTAAGGATATTATTATCGATTCTATTTCCGCATAATCTGTTTCAAGTAACGACATAGAATTTAGACAGGATTTAGTTTTAAGGAATGTTTTAAATGTACAATTGTTATTAATATTTATATTTGATGCTAATTTATTTCCAACTTCAGCGAAAAAGTTATTAACCTGATTTAGAGAAACAGGAATGCTATCAGAGATATTTAATAAATCACGCGGGACACTCGTCTCCTTAGAAGTGTTTGTAATATGTTTAATCGCTTGCCAAGTAGCTTTAGGATTATTCCTAGCGAGTAGCAGCTCATTCTTCTCGTAACTTCTTTTAATTCTCTTTAATAACTTGTTACAGAAATTTCGATATCTAGTAAAAATAAATTGGGTGATTGGGTTTTCTGGGAATCTTCTGGCTTGTTTGTGGAGCTTATCACGATGCTTTATACATCTTATCAGGCCTGACGTGATCCAAGGCTTAATATTTTGATTCTTTCTAGTGATTTTGACGGAATGCTTGGCTATAATAGAAGATAATGTCGAGGTTAGAAGTATGGCAGCAACGTTCGGGTTTTCAATTTCAAATATATGAGAGAAAGAGGTAGAATCAACATCAAGTTTGATGGCATTGTGATTAACACGCATCTTTACAGGAGATGGTCTGGAGGTGGTTTTACGGAGGCTTAATTTTAAAATAGAGGGCAGGTGATCTGTGATGGTAGTTTCTAAAATGCAAATAAGAGCTGGTAAATGAGATTTAAGAATTGTATGATCAATGGATGTATTAAATCTCGTGGGTAATTGGTGGGCTGGTAAAAGACCATGAGACGCCACCATGGTTAAATAATCACTTGATCTACCACAACCGTTATTTGGTGTTATGTCAATATTGACATCCCCTATGATGGTTATATTAGGAATATCTTTAAAGGAATTTAAAACTTCGTCCAGACTCTGATTAAAAATATCAATACACGATTTAAGTGAATAAGAAGGAGAACGATAGATGGCTATTATAGCCAAATTGTTGTCTATGAGACAAGTGAGACAGTTTGCTTTTTCGAAGACTGGCTCTTTAATGACACATAATAGTTTTTTTTTAATATAAATGATGATTCCATCATTTTGAATAAGGTTATTATTTGTTTTAAACGATGTAAAACCATTGAGGCCAGGAATGTGGGGCGTATTTTTTAGCCAGCACTCCGTCAAGATAATAACGTCACATTCAATCTGTAAAGTTTGTAAGAGGATGCACAGTTGGTCATAGTTTTTATTAACACTACGGATGTTAAGATGGAAAATCTTCAAAGAGGGTGTAGCGGAGTACAAGACTTTAGAGCAGTCGTGAGGGAAACATTTAACAGCCTTAGCCACTTGATAATCCTCCAACTCCGTATTAATAATATTAATATCTGTCGCATTGAATGTAATTAATATGTGTAAACCAATACATTAGGTGCCAAATATTTGTCTGGGACATAGCCACAGAATAATAGTTTATCAGAAGAAGAAATAATGAGGTATCAGTGAAAAGAAATGAAAAGAACATTGAATAAACATTAGGTGAATACGAGTAGGAATTAATTTTAACCTGATGAGCGATGATTGTTTGTAACACAAAAAATATGAGTAATAGGTGTGTAAGTGGGGTATGTGTAAGTGTGGGGTGAGTAGCATAGTTGAAAGATAATATACAAATACAAATTACGAATAATTGAGCTAGAACATTATGAAAAAAATAATATAGTCATTTAATACTAGATTTCAGGTCATTCAGGGTCATCTCAGTGGTGATAAGAATCTGCTTATCTTCTTCATTTTTACGAAGGTATATGTTACCATTTACTACCCAGCAGAATTTATAATTATATTCTTTTGCGAATGCTCTCGCCGAGTAGAACAGCTTTTTAATAGACATAGGTAAATGTTCAGCGATGTATACTGGTTGTCGTTTTCCGGGAATATCTAATAATTCGGTATTGATTTTTTCAGCAATTGTTTTATTTGCCTTATTATATTCCCGAATTTTACTGAGGAGAGTGGTTTTCATTTGAACCGTAGCAAATTCGACAACGATAGGGCGCTGTTTTGCTTGCTTTCCACCGATTCTGTAGACGTCCCTAATGTCAGACTGATTTAAAGATACTTTGGCTATCTTGCCTACACTGGAAACTATTTTATTTAGGTCACTAGTTGTTTCTTTTGCGCCATAGGGAATATTTCGAATTTCAACGCAGGATGTACGTGACTTGAACTGAAGATCGTTTACTTTTTTTTCTAAGTTTTCTATGTAATTAATCTGCTCCTGCTTCTCTCTTCTTAGGGATTCCAGCTCTTTCTTCATATCATCGTATTTTTCGTTTATAAAGGTAATGGATGTTTTAATTTCGTCATTTGTTCTTTTAATCTCATCATTTTGTGTTTTTAGCCTTGCAACGTCGTTAGCTAGATTTTTCATGAGTGTGGTCTGTTCAAAAATCGTTTTAGTGATATTATCACCTTGATCATTTTTTAATAAACGAAGTAACTCGTTTATTTCACCCTTGAGATCTTGCTCCCGCGGCGACGAAATAGTCCTCGGTCTTTTTGTCCGATTGGTATTTACAAAACTTATTTCACTGTCGTCTGAGGCATCCAGCCCAACTATGTTCGATTCTGAGGAGCATTTATTTGGGGGTGTTCGCGTAAGCTTAGACATAATGTTTTAAACTCACGAAAATGATCTCGACAGCAAAAATTGCAATAAGATGTGTATCGAAGCAATACGCAGAAAAACAACTTAAATCTTGTAGCAAGGTGCGCACACGCAGTCCACGCTATCCGACTCTGCGAGCGAGTGCGAGTGGGATGGATGTATTTTTAGCAGCGCCGTCGACGTTTACTTGGTAAAAAGTGAAAGGTGTTTGTTACCAAAGCCAACGTGCGAGACACCGACAGCCGATGTTAATCTCCATAAGCTAGGGGTCTTCTTCACTGGTCTTGCAAAAACGAACACCAACCAGTGAACGAGACACCGGGAGCCGTGAATTCGGTCGTAAGACAGAGGTCTAGTGAACTGGTTACTTAGTATGACACGCGTGGACACAACCATTCGCTATGGTGATCACCAGTAAACGCTATATAATTTATAGTTATATCAGTGGCGTAGCTAGGGTATTTGCTGCCTGGTGCAGCTTAGGACTAGATGCCCTTTAACATGGTCAAAATAATTTCAGATTTCAAAACATATTAGAGTAGATATATACATTTTCATTGCTCCATAATAACTACAATAACTACATATATATAAGTTATAAAAATTTTTGCAAATTTTTAAAAACGGACATTACGCGCTTTTCGACTAGCAAAGTCATTAATCACATTTTCAAAATCAATAATATCGACTAGTTCATGTTCGATTGACATGATAGCGAGATTGTATTTTTCATTTTCATTCGCTCATTTTTCTTGTACATTTTTTAAAAATTAGAAGAATTGATCGTAGACTGATGCCCCTTTCCTTTTGATGCCCAGTGCGACTGCACCGCTCGCACCCCCCCAGCTACGCCACTGAGTTATATTGTCATAAAAGAAATTTAAAGCAAAGAAATTAGAAAAATAAATGAAATAAAAGAAAATGAACGCATTTCTTTTACAATTTTCCACATCGTAACCATTATGACATTCGGGACGATATAACTTAAAATGCCTGTGTATCAATACATGAATTACATCAATTTCATTTCTGTACAAAATTTTATATTTATTAATGAATGTTCACAATACTATTATATTTTTTTATTCTAAAATTAAATATACATCTCATAATATAAAATACCTTCAATTTTGCTATTTATCACTATAACAAACCATCATGAAAGGTATCTAGATTGTGTTTGTATAAAACCCAAGCGGAGTTGCCGTAAAGAATTCTATACGTGGCTTTGTTATTCTCGTTTTCCGCGCATGCGCAATGTGAGCACCATTAAAAGCTTTCAATTCGAGAGAAAGATACTTACACACACTCTTTTTATGGTTTTATATCTTCTATTTAATATTGGTATCTTTCAAACCAATAGAAACTGGCAAAGTGTTATCATTAAAATTAGCGCGAGCCTATTGGAATTGGGATATCTGAATTTATATTCTGATAAAATAAATAATAAAATAGAAGGCCAGTCGTGGCGCAGCGGCACGAAGTGTGACTGTAAAACCGACTGGTTGTGGGTTCGATCCCCACTCGAGGAGATGAAATATTTCCTTAAATTTATATTTCTATTTTCTTCGCTATGGTGTCGAGGTTAAGCGCGGCGTTGAGTTCTGCCACTCAACACGCAATGCCTCCAGAATTCGGCAGAAAGTGGGGAACGGAGTGTCCCAAACACTAGGTTCCCTCTGCCTACCCTGCTGTGTGCGGGATACAAAACTGATTTATATTCTGATAATGCTAAAATTACGATACATACATAATACATTATAAATGAAACACATACAAGTTATGAAAACAATTATTAATAGAGAAAGCAAAGACAATAGCAGTAGATAATAGCAGAAAGCAAATTAAGCTAATGGCTTTCATAAAGTGATGTATATTGAAGTGTGAATAATACCGCAAATGGATACGTGTTTGTGAAACTTTGTGAGAAATCCCGCGAGCTATGCACGCTATGAATTATTACAGCTTTTATTCAATATGCATATTGTGGCTGAAAATTTTGACTCTTGTTTAAAATGATTGATTAATAATATATTGTGTAATTTAGTCTTTAGCTTTCATCTGTTGTATTTTTTATTCTTACAAACGAAAAATATATATATTTTTTTCTTAAATATGAGATATAATCTGCAATATATTTTAAATGTTATATTATAATTATCTTCTTTTTATTTCTAGATTTCCAAAAATGTGGCGAAGATTACAGTCCTGACTTTGAATATTTAAGTGAAAAACAAAAATATTAAGGTAAATATAACATTTATATATTTTTTTTGTATATTAAAATAATAATAAAAAAAAATCTTTGTTGTAAAAAATTATATATTTTCACTTTAGACAATGAATATTATAATAGATGTAATATATCTAGTATGAAAATGTTGGTATTGAAATTCATTCAAATTTTACATTTACTCAATTTTCATTTTGATATCAATTTAGTATTGCATGCCCGAAACTGTTCAATTTTTGTATCTTCATATTATACATATCGCTTATATTAGAGATTATTCGCGTATAATTTTAGAAAGATTGACGATTAATACAGTCTAGTCGTGATGAAAATATATCCAGCTGATGATAGCCGGTTGAAAACAAAAAATACAATGCAGATTGAGAGAAAACAAAGTAACAATAAGATAATTAAATAGAAATAAAATAATAAGCATTTACATAAAAAAACAAACAAAACAAATTATCAAGTGACAAAGATGGTAAAATTATTGCTGAACAATTAGTTGATGAATGGGGAAGATCTAAAGCCCTAAATGTAAAAAGTGAATCTAAATTAATATCTCTTGATTTACAAATTTTGTTATATGATTACTAAATTTGCTCTGAAAAATGTTTTTTATGAAATGATGGTACTAATATAGATAAATGTTTTTTAGGTTAACAGCAGGTATTCAAAATTTTTTTTTGCAAATAATTTGGGCAGTCTATTCTTTGTCCTAAAATCATATGTGCCCTAAAATTAAATTAAAATTATATATGCCCTAAGATCATATTAAAATTTCTTAGTAAATTATATCTTTAATACTTTATCTTATCTTTAATACTCTCATAGTATTAAATATTAACGAATAACATTAGGGCAAATACCAAAATAATGGCAGAATAAAAACAAAATATATATATTTATTAAGAAAACGTATAAAGTAGGAAAGTAATCGTCATTATACGCAAACTTGACGTTCACCCACATATAATTATGATGTTGAGTATTTAAAATAAGAAGTAATATCGTCATTAAAAATATTAAAATAATCAGACCAAGACGTGAACCTCGTAGGTCACGAGATGAAATCGCACACTTTTTCGATTAAATTCCTCCCGGTAAAGATATGACCTAAGCTACCCTAGAAGAGAACGGGAAAATCCATATACTGCTAGTTTAACTATATAATATAAACCATATTGAATGCATTTTTAAAATCAGGGTATCATCTTGCTTATTATCATTGGTCGCCCCGCTTATATCACTAGTAAAGAATTTTAAGTTTTTTGAACTGCCGTTCCAAAAATCATGTTGGATACCGGAAATAAAAGGCTTAAAATATAACTGTGTTGACGGACAGATTAGCGCACGACGGACAGATCAAAGACTAATCCGCTTAAAATATACGAATATTTATTAAAATATTTTACTGTATGTAGGAAATTTGTTTGATTATTTTAGTACTATGTTTGTCTAGTTATATTCTGTTACATTTTATAAATTGCAATTTAAATCTTTTAGGATACTATTTGAGCTTTTTCGCGAAAGAAGTCTTAATTAATATAAAAAAATTAAGTTATTTTATATCTACATTGGAAGGCAGTGAGTCCGATAGACGTGGTTCTTGTCGTGGATTTTCTTGACTAGAAAGTAGTCGATATGTTCCTCCGTTAATTTATATAATTAAATATGTCAAAGGAAAATAGATATCACGCCTTTTTGTTAAGCCGGCATTTTATTATTTCTTCCTTAATTTCTTCTTCTTTCTTTCTTCTTCTGTTACAGTTGTTCATTAGATGTTCCAAAATATTTTATTGTATAAATAAATAAACAAGCATTTATTACTTGTGTGCTTATTACTCGTGTACGTGGACTTATATACAGTTTATATTTCAGTTCGATAATAATTTTTTTTTTTATTTTTTGTCCAATGACATAATGTTACTTATTCTAGTGTTACTTTTAATATGAGATAAATATCTCCGTATCTATATATTAGAAGACTATATTAATCAGGAAGATCTAGTAGATGGCTTTTAAAAACTTCTTTCATACTCCTGTATTTGTTCCAGGTGCTTTGTGTGCGTCTTTCTTTTTTCCACCCCCTGTTTCTTCTATCGAAGCTAAATTGCTGCCCTAGATAAACGTACTTATCCTGTGTATTGGAGTAATCCATTGTCCACATATATGTACTATTGGTCTGTACTATTGGTCATGAGAATTGTTTTCAATAGTTTCATTTCCAGTCCAATTGATGTTATATATATTTTTGAATATTTTAATGTATTGATTTTCTACTCCTTGTTCTTCTAGTGCTTTCTTATGTTTGAATTTAAAACGGTGTCTAATGCTTTCCTTGTGCTTTCTTAGATTCAATTATTATTGCTAATGTATGCATATGGTCTATGGTCGAGGAACATGTACTAAATCCTGCTTGTTTTTATTATCTTATATTAAGTTGGACAATATATATAATATAATGTACATTTTTGTTTGTCAATGATAATCTTTTAAGGAAGGCGTGCCAATTACTATATGTTTGTGTCTGTGTTATCCCGATTGCTGATATTTTTGTTTAAAAAAAAGTTCAGCATGTTCGGTTTTTTACCGAACATACAACATAGACTGCAAATCAAACAGTGTACCTTCTGACACACTGTTCGATATGCAGTTTAATAAATATTTTTAACTGTTTTATTGTTTTTTAACAGTTAGTATATTTTTGTGGCTTTCAACTTGACTACAACTTTTCAGGTGAGTTGGAAAGTTGTCATACATTATTATGGCTAGATAATCAGTTTATCATACTTTATTATGACTTTATTTCCTTTCTCTGCCCTGAGTTTTACATGTTATTGGAGTTCTTTTTTTGTTTAAAAATATTTATCTTGAAACCAAAAGTTGAAAATGTGATAATAGGTCGAGGTGATTCACCTTTTTTACCAACTCTTTTTACTTCTTGGACATCTCTCTATTTAAGTGTAACAAGTACGTATCAATCTAGTGAATGATACTCTTTTTTAAGTTTTCATATGATGTATTTCCTTCGATCCCAAAAAATACGATATTTTTTTTGTTGTTTTTCTAAGAAGTAAATTAGTTTTTTTTATTTTCCACCTTTTCTCTGAGAATATTCTATTATTCTTCCTGTATACTAAATTTATCTTCCAAATTTTTTACTTCAGCCTCACGCTGTATCCCGCTGTACACAGCAGGACAAGCAGAAGGAATCAAGTGCTAAGATATTCCGTTGCGCACTTTCCGCCAAGTTGATTTAGTTAATGAAAATATAACTGTTAATAAATATTTCATTTACTCGATTGGGGGACCATAATGGGGGATCCACAACTAGTCGATTTTACAGTAATACGTTGTGCCCCTGCGCCGCGACGATCTCCAATTGGCCTCCACTTTCCAAAATTCTATTTGTATTCTGCGCTACTTCTCTGCTATACTATCTCCACTTTGACGAATCGTTGTTTCTTTGCTCTTCCAAGTCATTTTGAATGTTACGAAGTACATTCATAATTTAATACTTCCATAATTTTAAACGTTGCTGACAAATTTTAATAATACTGGCCAGTATTTCTTTACTCTTTTGTGTAGAGTATCTCATAAATTTCGTAGTGGAGTGCTAAACTAATTTGGTAGTTATTCGAGTTCAGCTGGAGTGTCATGGTTATTTATCACATGTTCCACATCTTTAATGTACAAACATGTCAATGAAAAAAAACTCATAACTATCAACAATTTTTATTAAAGCGGCATTTCATTATTTCTTACTGTTCAGCTGAAGTCTTATAGTTATTCATCAGATATCAGATATTCCTAACCTTTTATTATTATATGTCAATGGAGAATGCTTATCATGCTCATAAATATTTATTATAGCTTAGGTGGACCTGAAATCTTAAAAATCGAATGTAGCCAACAGCTTGGCAATGCTTAAACAGTTGCCAAATAAACAAAACAATTTTAACTCTCTATAGTTACATCACATCACACCAAAATTCTTGCTACAACTAAAAAAATGTATACAATCTCAGAACAAGTTATTTTTGAACCCTAGCATAATATTTTAAAATTTTCTTAATCAAAATAAAAACGAATAAGGGAACGAAATTATTAATATAGCAATAACAAAGCATACCTTAGAAATACAAAATATATAATTTAAAAAAATCCAAATAAAAACAAAATGTACAACGACAAAATATCCTCTTATTTTTTCTCCTTATTTTTCCTCTATAAGACGCTTAAGCTTAGTGTTTACAAAAGAAGCTTGTATAGTACATATCGAAATTGGCATACACAGCTTGTATCGACATGAATAGAATATGTAGCAATGGGACCTATTGGCATATCAAAGTTAATTAAGCATTTCTCTGGTCTGTTCACCTAAATCTCAGGTGATATATAAAATTTATAAGACCTATTTAATTGCTAGATATTTTTTTGTTAAATATTGTGTATTTATATAATATTAACGTTATAATATTAAGCCGTCGTAGAGTACGTGACCGTTGTGAGCTCGATTCATCATATTCAGATTGTATTGACATGAATAGAATATGTAGCCGTTGAGACCTATCGGCATATCAAAGCTAATTAAGTTTCTCTCTGTTCTGTTCACCTCAATCTTTCGTGATATTAACGATTTATAAAACCTATTTTGTTGCTAGATATTTTATTTTTAAATATTGTGTAATAAAATAATATTAACGTTATAACATAAACCCGTCATTTTCATTCCCTCACTTTGAAAAGAAGAGAACACGCAGCTTTGAAATCCGCCACTCAACATCTTTTACAAAATATTTGAAATCCATAAAACTATTATTCATACTCAGTCTGATATCGATTTTGATGTTCATACAAAGTTACATTAAAAAGGGGATCGCGTGAGCTTTCGCCCTCGCTATAGACGTTTTATATTATGCAAATAAACTCAGGTTATAGAAGACCTTCAACAAAAGGAAAAATACCAATTCTATTATAAAGACATGACGAGTTGCATGCTAGGGCAAACAGCTTTGATTTATATTTATTTAATTATACGCAATCATAAGTTATATTCCATACAATACATGTATTTTCTATGGGTTACTATGTTAGGATTTTTTTAGATAAATAGAAACATACAAATTTAAATTATATCCTCTTTTACATTTTAATACATAACCTGTACTTGATTATAACCATACCATTTTTCAAACGAGACAACTGGTTCTCCCAATTCAACCGAATTTAGTTACTTGAAACCGAAAGTTACTTAAAATGAAAGAACAAAACATTCAATTGAATCCGTGATTAATTTCCAATCTAAATAAGGTTTTCAGGATCCAAATTGAAATCAATCCTTCGACTCTGATCAGAATTTTGACCGAAATTAATAAAATGCTTATAATTTTGTATTTGTTTTAACACAATGAGGTAAACTATTCAAATAGAGATCCATACGAATGACAGAAAAAGTGTTATAATTTCTTTATAAGTTCTTTATGTGTCCCTTAGCGTTCAAAACCTACTAGATGTACTGTGAAAACATATGTTAATAATAGTAAAAAAAATGTATCATATATATAAAAAAATGTATAAATAGTAAAAAAAATCTGTGGCAAATGATTATTACAATATTAAATTGAAATGACTTTGTTATTGCTGAGATGTTCAATAATTTTTACTTTTATTATATAGTACTACTGTAAATAATAAATTATACAAGATAACTTTTTACACTAGAATCTTTCAAATAACGGCAAAGTAACAGTAATGATTGATTAACCCTTACCCAACCAGTCATTTATTTGATGTTTCACACAGCCACCTTTGAATCTTGCTTATTAAATTTTGCCATTCTTCTGTTAACTCTGAATAGTAAGCGGAAAATTTGTAGCAAATGTGTGATTTGTGAATTTGTGCAATAAGATGTGTTGCTACATGTTCACAGCTACAATATAAAATGCTTTAATTGGCTGGTTTTTGATCAAGCTAAATCTAGGAAAAAAAAGATTATTTAGCCGAAACTAGCCGGTCTCGAACTGAAAAAAGTATACTAGATAGTGAAATGTAGTCATCTAAACTGAACATGTTTCTTTACTCTGAAAGCCTAAAGCGTCTATTGCTAGTAGAATCTACGGTTCTGTGAGAAGTTCATATTCTTAACATATGATCTTTAGCGATATTACAGTTAATCTCTACTCTACTAAAACCAGGTGAGTGAAGTGTAACGGCGTAATCACTCTAGAATGTACGATAGATACCGCGAGCTGTTTAAAACTATCATTAACTCATTACTAAAGTGACAACAAACCTACAAAGGCCGTATTAGTGATTCTAAAATGTCATTAGGTGTAGAGGAGCTATGATAATAGAGCCGGTCGGAGGGAAGTTTGCGCATATCTATAATTGTGATGTTTTTATATCATCCCGATTTACCACTCACTTTTGCTTCATGATTTTTTTTGCTATTTTTTTGGTCACTTATTCTCGCAATGTGCCCAATAGTGTATACATTCTCACTATATAACGTTTTCGCTAATATTTGTTATTCTATGTTATGGTATTTGCTATTCTTCATTGCGAATTCGATCAGTTAAACTGATATACACATCCTACAAAGAGATCATATTTCCACAGCGTCTCAGTCTTTCTATACATACATGCACATTTCGCTGTCGTGTTAAAGCATTAGTACGTGCACCGTTTTGTATATGGCCAAACTGACTGATGTCTCAACACCAAGCTTAAGGTCCGTCAATTCTGTTACCAATTATCTTATTTCATCCTGATTATATAAATGTAATTTATTTTACATTTATTCTATTGATGCAGTCAAAAATGGCGATATATCAGCTCATAGAAGATTTCACCCAAGGCTCTTTAGCATGTGGTAGATGTGTCCGGCCCAGTCCCACTTCAGCAATTTTTGTGCGAGAGCACAGTTCCGTGTTTCTGATTTTATCCAATAATTTGAAAACTAAGATGCTACGCTCCATCGCGCGTTGGCAAACCTTGAGGACTTCTGTAAATTTGTCAAATACCATATCTGGTCACCATAGGTAAGCAAGCATTGGGAGGATGCACATGTCCATCAGTCGCCGTTTATGTCGCAGGGGAAGGTTTCCATTCATGAGATCACCCATAGACCAATAGCTCCTTCAGGCATTTTCTATTCGTTTTCGACTTCTTTGTCTTGTCGACACTGAAAGGAAGTTATTTGACCCATTCTTAGACATATTGCATCTCCTCTGATAAGTTCAGAGGAGATGCGGTCACCTTTTGCTGTTCGCTGTTGCTCATCTTGCTTGGTCTTTGCCGTATTCATTTTTAGTCCAACCTCAAGGCTGGCTTTGCTTAGGTCTTCAAGCATAGTTTGCAGCTCTGACACGGATGATGAGAATATGATGATATAATGGACGAGATAATGGTATAAGATATTTTTTAATTATCTAGTTGTGATCGACCTTAAGTACATCATGTATATTCATGCTTGTGTAATCGAACTATGTGCCACTGTGCCATGGTGACCACTATAACATATTGGTTCAATACATAATAATAGTAAATAAACGTAAGAGTAATATGAATGGCATTAAAGCTTAAAATAAATTTAAAAAGTTTCGCGTTCACTTTCACCGGAGCTTCAATGAAACTATTTATAGTGCATACGAGAATTCTGAATTAGACCGATCGATATACAACTCGCGTAGGACGATACTATCGTTGGAGCCTTGAACGTGGAAATATTTATGCAATGTCAGTATGGTATTTACTGTTTTTATTATTTTAAAACGTAATTTTTTAGCAAGCTTTTAAAAAAAATAGTTTAGTTTAATTACTCTTTTGAAAAAAATAAGGAAAAAGAACTTTGGAAGTTTAGTATAACTTTGAAAAAAGATGTGGTAATTAATATTAATCAGTACACGACACGGCATCACTTTTGTTAGTTTAAATATTAAAGAATTTACATCATAAATCGCTGTTTTAGCTTAGAATTCAAAGTGAAGAATAAGCTGTCACTCATTCTAAGTAAATAAAGATATATTCACAGAGATTTTATTATTAGGGCTTGTACCTTAAAAGAAGCGAGGCCAGTCGTGGCGCAGCGGCACGAAGTGTGACTGTAAAACAGACGGGTTGTGGGTCCGATCCCTACTCGTGGAGATGAAATATTTGCTTAAATTTATATTACCATTTCTTCACTCTGGTGTCGAGGCTAAGCGCGGCGTTGAGTTCTGCTACTCAACACTCAATGCCTCCAGAATTCGGCAGAAAGTGGGGAACGGAGTGTCTTAACACTAAGTTCCCTCTGCCTACCCTGCTATATGCAGGATCACTCTGTTATCAGTCTATCTGTATGTCTTTTCTCAAGTATTTTCTATCGATATGAAATTTGACAAGAAATAAGAACTCACATTACAAATAAAGAAAAAATCAGAAACTAGAAATATATTACCGAAAAAATTATAACAAACCTATATTTATTGTTCATTTCTGTTTGTAGTTAATTATCGCGTTTGGCTGATTTTTTATAATATCCCCACGCTTTCAACGATCGAAAAAGATAAATTTAAAATATATTCAACATACAATAGCAATTGTGCGATTTCGACAGGTCTTGACATTATGACATACATATTGGTAATTTTATTTTTATTGGTTGATCGAGTTTTAAGTTCCAAGTGGACTGAACTAAAGGGGAATCTTCCTTACGTTCATTATAATTTAATTTCAGTTTTTATATATTTTAGTGTTTTGTTCTTTGTGTAATTTGAAAATGAAAAGTGCAAATATATGTATTAAAAAAGGTTAGTTGCCCTTATTATTTTTGCAGTTGCTACAGCGACAACTATTTAAAATTATATTTTTTTCTACTAAATAGTTTTTTTTGTATCATTGTGACTATAAATTTGAACACATTGAATGAAATTCGGATGAAATTACATATATATAATCAAAATTATTGTCAATCTAAAATGGCTGGCGCATCGAAATAGCGGATTAGAAATTTTCGCACATCCCACTTTATAGGTTAGACCTTATAGGTTGATATGAAAGAGATTGATTGATTAGTAAAACTTAATACACGATAAAAAACAAATATTTAAGTACTGGAGACGAAGCCGGAAAATGGTTAAGAAGATTTCTAAACTAAGGAAGTTATATAGATCGTACTTTATAGGAAACGTATAAAATTTGAACGAAGCGGGAATTGAAACCGCAGTCCACAGAGCCATACGTTCTTATCAAGCTACTTCCCCACAGAGACAACTAAACTACATACATAAGTTGTAACAAGCGTATAAGACTTTCGATGTAGGTTGATGATATGAAAAGTATTTTTCTTTCCTAAGTGCGGAATAATTCTTTAAAACAATCAAAAATATTTAATAAATAGCATTTTCTATTGGCAAATTTACAATTATCTTTGGGTAGTGGAAATTTGTAAAAATCTCCTTACAGAGGTAACATCAATAAGTTGTAACAAGTGTATAAGAATTTCGACGAATGTTGATGTCGTATGGTTCAGTAATCAGAGCGCTTGAACGGTATCCAAGAGGCGCAGGTTTAAATCACACTTCGTTTATATATTTATCGTCACATTAATTTATATATTCTATAATATTAATTTTTATACTCTTTTTATAAAATATTTTTCCTTCCTAAGTATGGAATAACACTTTAAAAATATTAAAATGATATTTTTTTCCAATTATCTTTGTGTAGTAGAAATTTATAAAATTCGAATTATATGACTTTAACTGTTGGCCTTGGAGATATAAATCATTTAAAAACTATCACTGCATCGGAACAACGATTTTTTTGTAAAAATTATCTATTAGAAATAAAAAAAAATAAAAAAAACCTATATAATTTATAAAATATAAAAAATCTACCAATAAAGTTTCTCATAATCGGGTTCCATTTCGTTTTTATTGCGAATTGTGTATAAAGATGTCAAAACCGAGTACCAAACGTAAGTTAAAAACACACAAAATTTCACGTTTTCGTTTTTTTAATCCAAGAATTCGGAATAACAATGTAGTAAGCATTGAAATAGTAAGCATCGAAAATCAGTACCTATCAATATCTGTATCATAAATGCCGATATACTGGATCAAGTCGAGATATTATCAAATCAATACCATCTGCCTCATTTTCGCTGGTGTATTCTGCAATCCGCTGCGTCGTAATTTCAAAGCTTATCGAAATGATTCTCGTCGATTCAGTTACATTCACACAACTGAACTAGCATCTATTGATGGATATGGGTTTCACCTATTCAATAAAGAGCTAATATAAACATATTAAACACACGCTGTCTTACAGGTGTTGAAGCCACTTTGGTATTTAATGGCAATTTTTATGTATTTAGGATTTCGTTCCTCAAAAAAACCGAACCTTTATAGGATCGCTTTGTTGACCGTTTAATATCCAAATCTTCGCAGTCTCTTGCAGCACTGAAAAAATAAGTATATGAGTCTCTGCAATCAAAGCATACGAGTGTTTATCCTTCTTTTTTGCTGCTATTTGCCTCGTATTAGTAATATCCCCTTACATTTAAGAAATTTGTCAAAATTGAAAATTTAAAGTATGATTATATAAAAATCAGAGGCCAGTCGTGGCGCAGCGGCACGAAGTGTGACTGTAAACCGACTGGTTGTGGGTTCGATTCCCACTCGAGGAGATGAAATATATACTTAAATTTATATTTCCATTTCTTCGCTCTGGTGTCGAGGCTAAGCGCGGCGTTGAATTCTGCTACTCAACACGCAATGCCTCCAGAATTCGGCAGATAGTGGGGAGCGGAGTGTCTTAACACTAAGTTCCCTCTGCCTACCCTGCTGTGTTCGGGATACAGCGTGAAGCTGATTTTTTTTTTTTTTATTATATAAAAATATTCGAAAAATTAAAATTATATTATGTTACCAAAAAACCATTACAAACCAAAGTAGAATATGTAGTAGATATTATCAACATTTATAAATTATACTTTTTGTTCAATCGTGAAACTGGTAAGGAAACCTCGGGAGTGCGTCCGCTTCATACACGAAAATATTTTTTTAACATATTGAATTATAATATCTTGTACTGTGAATCTTGTGTTATAAACAATATATAAATATAAGAAGCGTTTTGTTGTAATATATAATCCCGAGAGAAAATTATCTTGCAATACGGACAACAATGTGATATTAGTAGGGTTTTTTTCTATTAAAGTACGATTTCTCCAAACATAAAAAGTCCAATTTTAATAATGAATTTTCTAATTAAAGTCATTTTTGAGTAAAATAATATAAGACGTAAAAAGCTACCGACATCAGAGAATTTCTAATAAAAAGAAGCTTTTCAAAGTAGCGTTTAACTACATTCTTTAAAATAATTAAGCGACCGGATAGCCCGTGGCAAGAAATAATGTAATAAAAAATACTGTTGTTAGGAAATGGACTTCAATTTTCTTTTCTCAAAGAATTTTATTTAATATCAAACTTCCGCGACAAAAATTAAGACATAAGGACTAAAATGACAGGATATTTTAAATAGCTGTAATTATAAAAATAATATTTATTATAATATTATTATTTTTATTGACGTATTACTTTGAGTTTTTTGTGTTATTTAGCTTAACGCTGTGTTAGCCGCATACTACAGGGTAGGTAGGAACCTGGGAACCTAGTGTCAAAACACTCCGTTTATGTTATGATTAACATAAACGGAGCGTTTTGACACTAGGAAAGGAAGGAAGTGATCTTCCTTTTCCCACTTTTCACCGAAATCTGGAGGCATTGCGTCTTGCGGAACTCAACATCGCACTTTGCCATCATCACGATTCATTCATCTACGATAATAGACAAGTGATTATTTTAATGTAATTTTGTATATCAAATATAATACTTCATCATGAAATTATGGGTTAAGATCCCATTGCTTAAATCTGCAGGGATCTGTTTTTCTAATGAAATTTATATTAAAAAATGATACGTGATAGTGGAAGAGACTACACTAGGAAATATCCTAGAAAAATTCTGCCGTAACCACCTTTAATTAATTTCTTTTATAATGCGTTTTTGGAGAAAATTGCAATTATATTTTTTGATTAGGATTTATTAAATTGCAATTATATTTTTTGATTAGGATTTCTTAATAATTCCAGTGACGATTTGGAGTCGCTTAAAATATTAACTATTAAGCCTTTGCTGGCTGCCACGTTTCGTACCGCCCTGTCTAATGCGTAAAATTCCGCCAAAAAAAAGCCATAGTTGGCAACCATTGTTTTTCCAATCCCTTATGCGATTCGATTGCGATTTTTTAAATGATGTGGGATTCACATAAAAAAAGTATGAGTGCAATTTTCTCCAAAAATGCATTACGAAAAAAATTTATTATAGGTGATTGCGGCAGGATTATCTATAATCTATTTGACTATAATGTATCATTCTTAGATAAAAGTTTCATTAGAAAAATAAATCTCGACCATATTATACATGTATAAAAACGTAAGCTTCATTTAACTTGTACATATTTACTGATTTTAATTTCAATTTCAGTGTAACGTAGCCAAAAGCCGGTCATAAAAGAAAATGGTATGAATTCCAAATTGGAAGCTTTACCTTTGAACAACAGATAAATATTTTATTAATCCATTCGTCGCAAACGATACGCAGCTGTATTTTTAGTGTTTGATTATTTTTTCAGTTATTTACTTTTGATATTTTCACGTTAACAACTGAGATCAAATTGCCCAAACGCAACACCTACGACCGACAAACAGACAAAAATAAAAAAAAAATAAAGTTTTAGAAATATCCCCAAATTTATTAAAACTTTCAAATCCCGCACACTGCAAGGTAGGCAGAGATAGTCTAGTGTTAATACACTTCGTTCCACACTTTCTTCCGAATTCTGGAAGCATCGCGTGTTGAGTGGCGGAACTCAACGCTGCGCCCTGACTCGACACCAGAGCGAAGAAATGAAAATATACATTTTAATTAATGACATTTACATGCATGTTTACTTACATTTTTACTCAATACTCAATGCCTCCAGAATTCGGCAGAAAATGTGGAACGGAGTGTATTACACTAGATTATCTCTGCCTACCTTGCTGTGTGCGGGATACAGTGTGAAACTGAAAAAAATGAATATTTCATTTCATTTTCTCGAGTGGGAATCGAACCCACAATAAGTCACGTTTACAGTCACATTTTACCCCTGCGCTACAACTGGCCTCTGTTAAAAAATATATAAAAAATTCTGTTTCTGTAAAATTTCATTGATTTAATTTAATTAGACTGTAGCTAACGAGCGAATATTAATCGTCTCAACCAATTAAGAGATAATGATCCAATAAGAGCATGGATTATTTACGCTGTTAATCAAGTAAAAGAATTGGCTTTATTTAAAAATTTTCTACTTTGAATTAATAACTTTCAATATGAATTAAAATTTAAATGTAATAATTGAAGCGTTAAAAATTGTTTTCACATTTTACAGTATCAAAAATTAAAAAAATATAACATTATATGATAAAATTTTGATCTCTTTTGAATTTTCATAGTTATTCTGGCATTTACTGCATTTTTGAATTTTGAATTACTTTTTTTAAGTTCTTAGGGTTCTTCATCAGATACTCCAAACTTTCCATTTTTGTACGTCAAAAGAAAAGTCTCATCAGAGTCACCACATACTACAGATCTTCTATGTGAGCAAATTTCAGCTCTCTAGGTCTGTGGGAAGTAACAGTTGAACATATTGATGATCAGGGAGTGAGTATGTAAGAGAGTCGGTTTCCAAATAGTGAAACTTTGCTTTCGCATAACTTTGGTTTGGTAACATAAAATATATGATCTGCAAGTTTGGATTGGGGGTTCTGGTGTGTGCCTATAGCTTAATAGAAGACTATAATTTAAAAGCTCTGACTCTATCCAGAGGTTCTCAAATTTGCTAGTCTCCAGCCCAGTTTGTCGCCGATGTAATGATAAGAAAAAACCGGATAAGTGCCAGTTGGTGTCGGGCACAATGGCTTCCTTATCATTATCAATAAAAAAATTTAAAATCACGTTTTTAGTATGGGCACTCTCTTAAATATTTCTTTCATTTTATTTTACTAGTGTGTATTGTTATATCGGCAACAGAAATATGTCATCTGTGAATATTTCAGCTGTCTGACTTTCATCGTTCATGAGATACAGCCTGGTGACAGGTGGACATGCATACAGAAAGTCTTACTAATAGGGTCCCGTTTTACCTTTTGTTGTTGTTGTTAATAAATGAGTGTTTGAAGAACGTAGGAAGATACTAAGACCCGCTACATGCTGTGCGCGGCGAGTGGAGCTGGGCAAACTTATATTTCGCAGAATTTTGCGAAATTTTCTGTTTTGTCAGCTATACTAGGTAAGGTTAGTCAAAGTTCAATCTGTGCGCTTGAATTTCAAAACGTTCCACAGCTTAACTCTATGTGATGTGTCCCATAAAGTTAAGCTGTGGAACGTTCATCAGAGCTATAGGTTCGATGGAACACACTTTTGACCAGTAAGAGCTTCGCTTCGCTGAGCTTAATAAATTAATATAATAGCACTTAATCCACTGCTTATATATTACATATATACATTTTTTCTTTGTTAAAGAAAAATATGTTATTTATGTATAGCAAATAGTTCAAAACCAAATATTCGAATTAAAAATGTCATAATCTATACTTATAATACAACCATAACTCTCTGTACGTAGAAAATATATCAGAAAAACTATTTCTGTGCATTTATTAGTGTATTAAAACCCGCAACATTTTTTTTTTAGTTTTTTATCTGTCTGTGCGCTTATTCACGTTAATATCAGTAACGGTTCAACCGATTTAAATGCCTTTTTCACTATTATATTTTAGCAAAATTTCCTTAACATTTAGTTTGTTTTGTTACTGTCAGCCTATAAATAAAAAAACATGAATCAATCTAAAGAATTGCGTGCGATAATATTATTATAAAATATGTATTTTGTTGAATGTATAAATACTGTCTTTAAAATGATGATTGATAGATTAAAAAAGCAATTCAGATGTCAAAATAAGTAATGGTTTAATACATACAAGTGAAACCGCGAGCAGGTCACTAGTTAGTAGATATAAATGGTAAATATTTGTACCTATGTAAGGTAAATAAAGAAAATAAACTCTTATAATATATTCAATTTCAAGTCAAAAATATCCTTAAAAAATTCCATCAAACATATTAAACTACCGAGAGCTATTTAAATATTAATAGCTCTATATATTTCAAATAGATAAGCGGAAACATAAAAGTTCTGAGAAATAAACTGAAACTGGGTAGGTGTGTATTTTGAAGGACCGCCCTCCCGGGCTGGATCGATGTCGCGGGCCGGCCAGTGAGACGTCACTCTGTTCTACTCTTTCCACCTGTGCCGTGGCATAATCTGACCGAGATATAAAATGATCAATTGGAAACGAATATAGACATCGTTGCATATGTACATGCACATATGTACTTTTGTACATAACTATGTAAATAAATCCACTTATACGGGCAAATAGCGAACCGGAATTGGAAATAGATTTATATATTGTGTTCGCAATAGGCTTACCGAATCGGAATACAGATTGAAATTTAAGTTTTGTGAATGCATTGTTTTTATAGATAAGCTTTTGATACTTTTGATGTATATTTTTTTAAAGCTGTTTTTGATTCGTCGTGTGGTAATCGGTTGTTATATTAAATATTGTAGATTCAATTTATACTAGTAATACGAAAAAAAGTGTTTTTTATTTTTATTTTGGTCTGTTTATGATAATAGCAAGCGTCTGTTGACTTGAATGGTTTGTTTTGGTACAATCAATTCATAAATAAACAACAATATTACAATTTAAAGTTTCTTAACTTTTATTGATGTATGATTGTAAGATTTAGGATCGAAATTGGAGTTTATGCGGGAAAAATTGCGCTTGCCGTAGACACATACTTACCGTCCACCTAAATACCGTGTAGCTCAACATTTCTTTTAAATACAACAAATTTTGCGAAAATCAAATAACTTAAATTATTTAATGAGGCCGTCGTGGCACAGTGGCATAAGCGTATGACTTTAAACACCATAGTTGTGGGTTCCGTTTGTACTCGGAGAAATGAAATATTTATTTAAATTTATATTTCACTTCTCCTTTCCTATAGCGAAAGCTCTGGTGTCGAGGCAAGGTGCGGCGTTGAGTTACGCCACTATACACGCATTAGTTCCCTCTGTCTACCCTGCTGTGGGCACGATATAGCGCGAAGTTAATTTGATTTTCAAAATTTCTACTTTCCAAATTTCTAATATTATTATATTGAATTGGCCAAATCTTTAATTGTCAATGTTTTGTTTGTTGATATTGCTTGTAGATTATTATTTTTATGACGATAGAAAAAACTGAAAATTATATGATTAAAAATTTTATCGAGATTTCAAAATTTGGGATTCTCCAATGTAATTTATATTTCACGACACACTCCCGGGCAACCACGTAGTGCTTTAAATTTTTCAATTTGCATTTGCATTGCGTGCTCACTTCGATTGAGTTTCATGTTAATACCTCAACGGCATCAATCTGAGATTAATATCAGATATTGAGGTTTACAGTTCCTTAGAATACAGAATTGGAGCTTCTAATATAACGTAGTCAAAGGATATAAGCATTTATATATTATTATTGCTTCATTTTGTATGAAATTCACCGTACAGTCTAAACCTATAGTGTACTTCCCGTAGACTTACAATTATGAAAATTAGGACGAAGTAAGATCTTACAAAATAAACAAAGGAAAAACATCTGAAAGTTAGGTTAAGTTAAATATGTGTATATGCTCCCCAACTTAAGTTCGTTAGCTTTATTCGCCGCATCATCAAAACCTATAAGATATTTTCCAATCATAATACTGGAATTGATACAGAAACCTTTTGTTTTTCGTAAATAAACTTTTGTATATTTCAAGCGGGCGTAGTCACATGGGTTCCGCTAGTTATAAGTATACAGGCATATACGATGACGTTGGTGTTAACGTTGAGGCCAGTCGTGGCGCAGGGGCATAAGTGATTAAGTCCACTCGAGGAAATGAAATATTTATTAACATTATCATTTTTTCGCTCTGGGAACAAGGCAAAGTGCGGCGTTGAGTTCCACCACATAACACGCAATGTCTCCAGAATTGCGAAAGTAGTAAATAGTTTTTGAGTTATGTTTCGAGGATTGAATTGGCTTCAAATTAGCTGTGAAAGAAGAGAAAAGATAGTAGAAAAGAAGATAAAAGAAAGTTGAAAATATTACACTAGACAAAAGCGTCCTTTGTACACTGTCGTCTAAGACATGTCATTTACTTTTCATTTGTGTGAAGATAATTAAATGAAAGGAAAAAAATAATAGACCTTAAATATTTCATGTTTCATTTATTTGTGTTACGTTTAGTTTAGTAGAGCAGTTTTGTGACACGTAACTCAGTTGAGCAGTTTTTACTCGCTTTCAGATTTTTGAAACATGAAACTAAACGTTACGTGTTTTATGAATTTCGAACTCACGAACATTGAGTTCACTCACGTGTTCTCGTGTTTTATGTATTTTTCTTTATTACAGGAAAATTGCATGTTTCTATTTCGTTTCATTGCATTTAAAGTATTGCTAAATAACACATGATTGCTGAGTAAAGGCAGCTATTTGAACAACTCTGAAACAACAGCAAGTTCGAGCTTTGTAATAAAGGAGTTTTATATAAATCATTTATTTGAATTAATTTAGAGGCCAGTCGTGGCGCAGTGGTACCAAGTGTGACTGTAAAACCGACTGGTTGTGGGTTCGATCCCCACTCGAGGAGATGAAATATTTACTTAAATTTATATTTTCATTTCTTCGCTCTGGTGTCGAGGCAAAGCGCGGCGTTGAGTTCTGCCACTCAACACGCAAGGCCTCCAAAATTCGGCAGAAAGTGGGGAACGGAGTGTCCTTAACACTAAGTTCCCTCTGCCTACCCTGCTGTGTGCGGGATATAGCGTGAAGCTAATTTAATTTAATTTAATTTAATTTATTTGAAAGGATTGAGTCCAGTCGTGGCGCAGGGACACAAAGTGTGACTGTAAATCGACTGGTTGTGGATACAAACGCAACTCGAGGAGATATCTATATATATATATATATATAGATATTTTAACTTCTTTATATATATATCTATATAGATATATATAGATATATATATAAAGAAGTTAAAAAACTAAAAACTAAATTAACTTCACGCTTTATCCCTAGCGGGGTAGTCAGAGAGAACGGAGCGCCAAACGCTACGGTCTCTACATACCTCTTTCGCCTCGTCCACTGTCATCAACCTCTTCATACATGCCCTCCGGGGGGTCCTCATGCTTTTTACGTGACCTTCCTCCAGTATCTTTGATACTGTGTTTTCGAAGGTCATAAATCTTTTTTGCCATTCTTTCATCACTCATTCGTTCGACGTGCCCAAACCAGCTGAGCACGTTCTTCTTCATTCTCACCGTGACATCCTCGCTAGTACCTGCCATTCTGTGTACCTCTTCATTGCGGATTTGGTCAGCTAAGCTGACTCCGCATATCCTACGAAGAGATCGCATCTCCACTGCATTCATCTTTCTTTCATTCTTCTTCTGTAATACCCACGTTTCGCTGCCGTATAACAGAGTCGGTACCAAAACTGCATTGTGTACGGCCAAACGCGCAGCTGTGCTGACGTTTCGCCGTCTCATCAATGCAGCTAAGGCTCCGTTAACCTTGTTACCGGCAGCAATACGCCTTTCCACATCCATCTTGTATCTTCCATCTCTACTGAACATACTTCCCAAGTATACCACCTCATTCACTTGTTCTAATATCTTACTATTTACACTGATCTTGCATTCCGTCCTTTCTTCATCTCTTTCAAAAAAAATATAAAGAAGTTATGGTGACGGAATCATTTTTGATCATACCAATAAGTTTTGGCATTCCGTTACTCATCAAAACTAACGGGAAAATTCATTACCTAATCGCTGCTGCCTATCAAAATTGTATAATAATAACTAGGCAAAGTAGAGAAATAAGCAATTTAAACATAATTATTTCCCCTAACGGAGATCGAACCCGCAATCACCGTGTTTCAAGTTAGATACTGTCTCACCTATCTCACTGCGATGACCTCAATATAAAGTAGTAACATATTTATACTCGTACATACAAATGTACAGTGTTCTGCTATCACAATAGACATTTCTCTTGGTCCGAAATATTCATAAATTTTGCTAGCAACAATGCATTGTATTGTGTTTCATGACAATTGACTTAACCAAGATATGCTAATCAAATCTCTGTAGAATGGCAGGAAATGGCCCTAGCTTCAATCGCTTGTAGTATGTAGGGCTTATAGGTATCGAAATCGTGGTATACTTGCAGCCCTACAACTCACAAGGTTCAATAACCATGCAAGTTATTATTATTTTAGTTGTAGTCCGCACTCAGGAGGGTAGGTGAGAGAATCTAGGAACCTACTGCACTCTGTTCCCATTAAAACACTTCCGTTCTTCATTTTACGCCAAATTCTGGAGTCATTGCGTGGTGAGTGGCGGAACTCAACGCTGCGCTTTTCCTTAACACTAGAGTGAAAATATTAAATATTTCGAATGAGAATCGAACCCACACCCTGTCGTGTCTGCTATGCGGAAATATAACTTTTAATGGATACCTAAAAGTATAATAGGTTTAGTCCAAAAATGCAAAAACAAAACTTTAAACCATAAAATAATTACTGTGAAATCGGAAAATAACAAAAATCCGGCACGTTCAATTATAATAATGTAAAACGACGATAAGCTCGAAACCTTATACATTTAAATACCTTTTATTTAATGCTTTTCATTTTAAATATTTATGAAAGGGCTTTGTCTCTGCTACAGTATAATTAAAGATTGATAAAAAAATCATGATAATGGATTTAATACTGGAATGTTGATCAGATTATATCAGTATCAGTAAATATTTGAAGTTTTTTTTATTAACGTCTTGCATTTTGTTTTATCTTTTAAAATTTATTACGTAACAATATATTGTAATATTAGTATTATATGTTACTATGTTTTGATTCATGGATATATAATCATAACGTTTAGCAACAAACAACATGCACATGCTAACTAAACGATGATGTTGTTTTTTACCTTCACGTTGTATCCCGCACATAGCGGGTAAGTAGAGGGAACCTGGGAACCTAATATTAAAACACGGAGTATGATGGTATCAATTTTACTGAAAGTTATTTTTAATATGAAAAAAGCTTTTAAACAAAGTTTCCAGCAAACATAAACATAACATGGAATATCATTAGTAAATGGAGGTACACTCCCTCGCTAACCCATCAGGCCATTATATATATCTTAATATTTTTCCATAGAAACTGCACCCTTTTCTTTATATTACGGCCATTAAGCTGTAAAACGCGCACATAAATAAGCAACATTAGGTTTGTGGACTCAATTTGAAGCTTTCTGAATAATGCAAATATTAGCTTTGTTTGAGACCAGTTGCGGCGAAGAAGCACTAGCGAGCGAATTTAAACGCCATATGTTGTGGGTTTTGTTTATAATCGAGAAAATAAAATATTTCACATTTTCTTTTTTACATTCCCATATTTGTCTTGTTGCTAGAGCCAATAAATGAAAATATCAATAAATAAAAATGAATTCTTCGGAATGGAAATCGAACCCACAACCGTCGCCATAACAGCCTCGGTTTGTTTTTATCCAAATAATCTTTATTTGAGGTTTCAGCAACCTTTAAGGTAAATCTAATATAGTCGTGGATCAATTGTAATATGTCGGAGAAAAAGTATTTTCGTATTTTGAATGTATTATTAGTAATCAAAGCTCCTTGGCTGTACTGAATGTAACTGGCTGGTTTTAACACCATTAAATGTGACATTCTGAAGGTGCAATAAATAAAAAAAAGTAGTTCACGTGATTTTTCAATTGTTTTTCAAGCAAGTAAAATGAACGTATATAACGAAGAAATTCAGTACATTTTAAAGTTTTATTACAAAACAAATGAAAAATGCTACGAACGCCGCGAATAAAATTTGTGCGGTTTACGGACCTATTGCCTATGAAATGACCAATAAGAGTAGCACAAATATGGCTGGAAATTTTAGTGTGAAAGATGAGGTTTGTTCTGGACGCCCTGTCACGCGATCGACATATTAGTAGCTACGACATTGCTGAAGAACTGGATGTTAATCATAAAACAATTTTACGTAATTTATCTAAGTTTGTGTACAAGAAAAAACTTGACATTTGTGTACCAAATGATCTTACTAAAAATTTAATGCAACGTATTTCAATTTACTATTACGACAACAATTTCGAACCAAGATGATGAAAAATGGGTGACTTACGATAAGAATGTGTGAAAAAGATCATGATCGCAGCATGGACAAGCCCCAGGGGCCATGGCAAAGCTCGGCCTGACTCGGAACAAAGTGCTATGTGTAGATGCTATGTGTATGGTGGAATTGGAAAGGAATCGTCCACTATGAGTTCTAACCTCTACTGTCAGAAATTGGCGAGGTTAAAAAAAGGAACTGAGAAAAATCGACCGGAGCTGGTAAAAACGAAGTGCGTGGTATTCCACACGATTTTATTTGATTGATTTGTTATGATTGACTCCCGATAGCACTTATTAAGAAAAAATCTGACAGGTAGTGCTTTCAGTGTTCTATTGGGGTTAGCTTTATGCTTCCCAAAGAATGTTCTCTGAATCTGATGGAGTACGGTTAGGACTATACGGAGGAAGCATTTATTATTCCTTTCCACTGTATCCCGCACACTTCAGTTTAGACAGGGGGAACTTAGTGTTAAGGCACACCGTTCCCATTTTTCCCCGAGTCTAAAGGCCATGTTGAGTTGCGTAACATAACTCCCGAGCTTTGCCTCGTCATCAGATTGATTAAGAAAAATTAAGAATTCCATAACTAGGTTGATATTAATAGTGAAACAAAAAAAAACTCTAAAACCTTGAAACCGATTATACGATTCCGCGGAGAGTTCCGTAATAAATGTCGTAATATATTATGCAGCTAGTTAATCATTGTCTGCACGAAGTGCCATTAAAACTTAAATAAGTAGGTCAAACTATTGACTTATCGATAACTGTAGCTTAAGTTTTAATGTTATTTGCCTTACGTGAATAAATATATTTTTTTTATATTATATTATTTAAAGTAGTTTTAAATTATTATATTATTTAAAGTAGTTTTGATTGTAAAAAAAAATGTTACGGGTCATTTTATCACGCATGCTTCGAGTTTTTATATTAATATTATTAAGGTCATTGATAAAATATACAGTTAACGCAGGTTATAGATTCGATTCCGACTCAAGGAAATGAAATATTTGTTTTTTTTTTTTTTGCTCTAGTAGGCAAAGCGGAGCGTTTAGTACCGCCACTCACCACGCTATGTCTCCAGAATTCAGCGAAGAGTGGGGAACATGGGAACGGAGTGTCTTATCAAAAACGTTTCTTCTGCCTACTCTGCTATAAGCGGTGTGTTCCCCGTGAAGCTAATTAAACTTTCTTAAGTACGAGTTTGAAAATTACGTAATTGAAATATGTAAGAAATTGGGCAAGATATAAATTCGTAGCAAATGTTTCTCTTTTCCACCTTAAGATTATATTATAGATCACATCATTTTTTTGTCAAAAAGTTATTTGCAAAAAAGAAAAAAAACGAGCGATGAGGAAAACGAACGCTATGTTACTGTGTATTTATGACAATTATATCTTAAATAATTGGTAAATTTTTTAACTAAGCCGTCTTGGTGCAAGGGCATATGGATGCGACTGTATCGCCACGATTGTGCGGTTCGACCCCTACTTTAGGGAGTGAATTGTTATTTCTTAATGTTTTTATTTCTTTGTTCTGGCACCAATGCCCGGCATTGATTTCCACCTAAGACACAATGCTTCAAAAAATTCGGTGGAAAGTAGGGAACGGAGTGTCTTAACACAGTTCTTGGGATACAGAGTGAAGCTGATAATAACTTTAAGTATTTAAATATTCTCTAAATTTTATTACTAAAATTTATCTTTTATATTTCTCAATGTTAAATTTAGTATCGAGAGCTGTCAGATGCAGAGCTGCACTCGCGTTTAAGTTTAATGTACGGGAAGACTATCGAAGCATTTTGAACTATGATTCAATATATTTTTCTTATTTTATTAGGAATATGTTATAATGAAATTTTAATGTATCAAACTATTATATATATATTTATGTATGTTTTTATTATATTTATTTGTACACAAGAATTGTAATATATATAGCATTATTAAGATTTTTATACAAATGTCAAACTAATTTTAATTAAAAAAAAAGTTAATTCCGAAATATAATATTTTTCTAATGTTTATAAAACAGTAATTTAAAGGATGTATTTAAAATCTATTAATTCATATTTTTTTTGATTTCAAGAAAGAATTTCCCTCTCATTAGAAGGAGACAGCCGTGACTTGTTCGTCGGGTTCTCTTTGCCAAATCGATAACCTTGGCGTCACTTCTACGCAATTGCTAATTTTATTACTCTTTATTCAAAAGTTAAATTAAAAAAAACTAATTTATTTCTATTATTATCTTAATAATAAAAAAATAATATTTGAAATCTTATTTTCTTTTTATATAGCACTAAACAGTTAAATGGAACCGCAAACCATCGTACGCTTTGCGCATGTCACAATCTAAGAGCGGCCATCTTTCTTCGCGGTCCTACGTTAGCTCACAAAAAATATATTTTTCTATATAAATTACTGGTCTAAGTGGCTCTAAGTGAATAATTAAATGAATAAATTCATGTTTACAGTCTTATGTAGTAATCTAACTTAAACTCAGGTGTGTGGTGTATCATATCGCAGCGAGTCAAACTTTCGACACTGTTTTAAACTTTCAAGTGAAAACTTCAGGTAAAACTTTGTTTTAATGTAAACTTTTATCATTGAAAAAATTAAAATAACTATTTAAAATTTATTTTAAATGAAATAAACATAAAAAATATTTAAAAATCACAAAAAAAATGAAAAAAAAATAAAAAAAATTAAAAAAATATTTAAATTTATTTTTTTAATTAAAATAAAAAGTTTTTACAACTTTTTTGAGGTACTTACGCAACATGGTCCGCCTTCGGCAGGAAAGCGACCGCCAGCGCTAGTAAAAGCGCGGTGGTGCGGCCGCTCATAGCGTTGAACTGGGTATCATAGCCGACCCGCGCAACACAACCGTCGTCGGACGGCCAACTGAGAGTTGCACATGTAAAGTAAAAACCATATCGATTGTCGCTTGTGGCGCTGTCTACAGCTGCGCCGTCGCTTTATTCCTAATTACTCAAACCATCGAAATTTCCCATGTCTTTAGAAAAGTTTTGATCTAATCTAAATCTTATATAAGGTAGTTACAAAAAAAATTTTACAATTTTTTTTTAATTTATTTTCATTTTGTATGACATTGTGGTCGAAAACAAAATATTATGGGCAAAAAGTAATTTGACCATTTGACATTTGAACCATACAGCCATCTTACTTTAAAAAGGCTTGGATTAGAGGAGCCAATGACAGTGTCCGATTTCGCGCAGACGCAGTGTCCGCCACTGTAATCGCTCCGTGGGGCGGTCGCTTGATTTAAACTTTGGCTTGGCTTCCACGTGGTCGTAAACTTTTTAGCCCATCTATTTGTAAATAAAAAAAATACTTGAAAATGCAAATAATCACGTCAGATTAAAATAAAAGAATTAAAAAATATGTACACGGCTAAGTTTAAGGTTATTTTACTTTATATATTTTTTTATTAATATACATTTTTTTACCCTCACGCTGTATTCTGCACAAAGAATAGCGGGCAAAGTGAACCTGGGGAACTAGTGTTAAAACACTTCGTTCCTTCCTTTGTTTCTTGAAATACTTCCGTTTTAGGCAGAACTCAGCGACACGCTGCTTCGTAACCAGAGCAAGGAAATGAAAATATTCAATATTTCATTTCCCCGAGCGGGAATTTTGCTACTAAAATCAAATCAAATCAAATCAACTTCACGCTGTACTCCGCACACAGCAGGGTAAGCAGAGGGAACGTAGTAATAAAACGCTCTCGTTCCCCACTTTCCGGACGGATATCGGAACTTAACGCCGTGCTTTGTCTCGACACCAGAGCGAAGAAATGACAATATAAATTTCAATAAATATTTAATACCGAGTTGGGATCCAACCCACAACAAGCCCATTTTATAATCATACTTTGTGCCTCTGCGCCACGATTATTATTATCACGCTTCTACTAGTTCGACTTGTAACTATGTTGTAAAATGTAAGAAATCTGAATTTTAACCACGAGTAATAATTGTATCATATTGGAACGTAGCAGTTCTATGTAGTTTAGGTGACTATACAATATATGGTATTATCGCGATGGTCTGATGATGGAGCCATAATCTAAATAGTGAAACTATTTAAAGATTACGTTATAAACCACTTGAACTTAGGCTCATACCTCCTACATCTCCGAAAATATTCTATTGCATTTATCAAGCCCTGTATGACTTGGTGTTCAAAAGCGTATTTTTTAACTATATTTTTTATCTATCACAGTAGTTTATTTTGATGCAATAAGAAAATAAACACAAAAGGATGAAACGTAATGATATATTTATATAAAATATAAGATATGTTAAAAGTAAAAATATGAAACTTTTAATTTTTACTACAATTTACTTAACATTATTATCTAAAATCATTGACGTATTTTATTGTAAGATCTCAATCACTGCGCCTTGTTTAGAAACTTCGAGGTTAGGGGTTTGGAAGGCGTGTAACATAGTACGCTGATGATATCGTATGGAATCGTATCGAAAAAGTTTATTATTTGTATTAAAAAAATAATAAACAATCTAACAGTTATAACTAAATATATTATAATACATAGGTAGTTTTGAAGCCAGTCGTGCCACAGAGACACAAAGTATGACTGTAAATGCGATAGGTTATGAGTTCAATTTCCACTCGCGGAAATGAAATATTTAAAAGACAATTAAGTCTCGGTACTTAACACGCAATACATCCTTAGGTTTTATCTGCCTACCCTGCTGTGCGGGATACAGCGTGACGCTACAAAACTTTTCAATTTACGTAGATAAATATTATTATTATTACTACGTTGTTTTAATTTCAAATATCCTAATATCGATTTAGTACGGCCGTTATGATTTAATAGTACGTTTACGTTTTTTTTACGTACGTACTGATATAGATTTGGAAGTACGTTTAAAAACATATTCAATAATATTGGAATAGAAATGAAAAATTTAGATACAGCACATTCAGATACTTTTATTCACGCGATAATACTTGTGGCTGAAAAGTTAACGAGAAACTAGTATTACACAAATCATACCACAATTACTACTATATTTTTTAGATTTTTGGTCATTTTTCCTATCTGTAGAAGAAATTGATGTAATTTTTAATATAATTACGACTCACTATGTATCTTTGAAAAGAAATATGCATTATAATATATTTTAAAACATTTAAAGAATCCAACACGAGTATTTTGGAATCTTGGTTAAGAATAATATGTTATACCAACGCTTATTTGAATCCACAAAAGTGATTTGATGGATTATAATTTTCCTTTTGTGCATATGACAGCGGACGTGAACCGCAAATTTAATAGCCGGTCCACTATTTAAAAGTGTATATGTTGTAATATGTTATTTTAATCTTAGAGTTTAGTTAAAACTTTTTCAACAGCGATTTCCGTTTTTAAATATCATTATGAAAAATTAAAGAATTTATGCTAATTATTTGAATCCAAATATAAATATTTAACTGCAAAAAGAATTTTTTTTAAAGAAAAGTAATTTTTAAAAGATTATCTTAAAACGTAACTTTATTTTTGCTCAGTGTACATTTTAAAACCAAATCGTTAAATTGTATTTACGGAATCCCGGATAAAGTACAAGTAAAGGAACCTAAACCCGAAAAAAAGTACAGTAAAAACACGTAAAATAGGCTAGCATATAGATAATATTTTTATAAGAAAATGTTTTTGTAAAAGAAGACGTTTAGTCTTTTTTTAAACATCAAATTCGCATCTCCACACTTTTAATGCATTCATGTAAACAAATTTAAAGCAATATTTCTAATTAATATAAAATTTTTATATATTGTTGAAACATAAAACATAAAATTCTGAAATTATATAACATTCAAATAACGTAGTGCAAACTCGAATTTGTCAAAAAGAAAACTTTCCTGGTTGTAATGCTCCTATTACTGCCGACTTTTTAATGTATGAAGCAATAAAGGTGCATGGATGCTGGATATAAATCTACGTAATAAAAACTTCAACGAGCGCAATTTGTTTATTAGTGCATAGGATACGTTTAATTAAGGCGTTAGTTAAGAAGTGGGAACGAAGTGAAATGTCACTACCGTTCTGTTTATCTTTACTGCAATGTACGAGTGAAGCCCAATACAAAAAAACGAAATCACTTAAAGTCACTCTACACTGTCAGCTTCCATAACAATTAAAAAAGTGTATATTTTCAGTAAACCATAGTTGTAACTATGATCTACTAGACACCCACATTTTTTTTTACCATAAATCAAAGAAAAAATTCTGTTCAAGTGTCCTCACATTTTTAATTTGAAGTTTTGTTTGGCTACTTACATAATATATCCTGAAAACTTCGCGAAATTACGTAGTTAATAACCAATCAGTTATGTTGAGCACCAAACGTGATTTATTATTCATGGCTTAAAATGCAGGATGTCATTTTGCACGTGCAACTGATGATTTTACATATTTATTAAGTTAAATTTTATATTAGACAGAAAGCATTTGCTCATACTAGAGAGTTGATCTTGTTTTAGATTGTCCCAGAAATGTTAGCTTTATTTTTTTATATTATATAATCCAATTATATACAATCTTCACATAAATTGTAGCCTATGTGCTATTCAGATATATTACCAATATTGCTGTAGAGTTTCAACAAAAACTGTTAAGTAGTTTTTGTGTTAAAGAGAAACAAACATCCGTCCTCACAAACTTTAACATTTATAATATTAGAAGAATTTTAATATTCCTTTTACTTTCTGGCCTTTATTTTAATAGATATTTCTTAGATCATTCTTGGTAGAAGCTGCCTCGATGAAAGATCGTATGATTGTCCATACACATTCATCTTTCCGAGTCTGTTTTTTCGATGGATGTTTATTTATATGCTATATTAATCTAACAAACTGTTATTCTTTTCGGAATAACAGTTTTGAATTTAGATCCTAGTAAATAAGTAACATTCAATTGAGAAATATTTACAAATGAGGCAAGTTGTATAGACGATAGAGTAGGAGGTATGATATGAATAATAAATAAATAACGATACCTCTCTATTATCTATTGCAAGATCGTCTCAGATTTTCGAGCTATCATTTAATTTCCTGTTTAGAATAATCTCTTTGTTGTACATATTTGAAATTATTCTATATCCTATTTGACTGGGGACTTTTAAAGTTACATATGGCTCACAAATCTAAGTTAGTTGATAATATGAATAATATAGCTGAATAGTATTATACATAGTTATTGTTTATTTTTTACATATAATATGTTATGTGTTAATTTAATACATCGATTTAAATTATAAAATTAATTTACTCTTGCGGTAAACACACTTAATTACCAAATAATTTGAATGGTTGAATGAATCTTTATTAAGTTAAGGGTTCATTAGTATCCTCATATGTTCTTGTTAGCGTTTTTCAGCTTCACGCTATATCGCGTGTATAGCAGGATAGGCAGAGGTAACCTAGTGTTAAGACACTCCGTTACCTATTATTCAACGAATTCCGGAAACATGGCGTGTTGCGTGGTGGAACTCAATGCTTTGCCTCGACACTAGAGCGACGAAATGAAAATATTAAATTAAATAAATATTTAATTTAGTCGCGTAGGGATCGAACCCACATCCAATCGCGTTTACAGTCACAAACTTGCGTCATGAACCTGAACATTTATAAGGAAAGGATAATATGTTTTTTATAATTTTTTGAAAAAATTGCTTGTAAAAAAATACGTATTAAATTTTATTTAATGAACATAATTTAGGTTATCACAATAACTGTTGTTAGGGTGTGTCATTTTAAATTAGGTTGCGTGAGAAATTTTATGTTGCTAGAAACTACTGCTACGCTAATGTATTTTTATAGATGTAAATATTATTCATTAAATTTATATGCGTTTATACCCAAAGTGAGGGACGGAGTGTTTTAACACTGTGTTCCCTCTGGCTACCCTGCTGTGTGCGAAATTTATTTATTTATTTATTTAAATAAAATTACCCATCCAGAAAATAATTTGTAAAATGTCGTCGAAAATTAAATAAAACAGACTTTTGACCTACATCGTTTTTATGCTTAGAACAAATATTCAGTTCGTATTTTACATTCTCTATTTATTTCCTCTACTTGTGTGTAGTTATTTTATACTTGCCCTAGCTTTCAGGGTGAGACGTAATTAAAAAGATTGCTGTAATTACACTACGGTTAAAATGGCTTGGCTTGTTTATTTTTAGAATATATTTTAAAAAGCCTTTATACAAGACGAAAAAAAAAATTGCGAATGGAGTGTCTTAACACTAGGTTCCCTCTGCCTTCCCTGCTGCGTGCGGGATACAGCGTGAAGCTGATTTATTTTATTAACTTAAAAAATTTAAGATATTCAATAAAATTGAAATAAAACATTAGACACTTATTTGTAGTTCATTTCATACTAAAACGAGTGAATACGCCTGTAAACGTAAGTTTGCCAACATTTATAAGGTTTAAATATATGTACTTAAATAAAGTTTATTTTTAAAATGTTGCCAATCTTCACATGCAACTTAATCTATTATATTAGTCACGTCTATAATCTGTAAGGTTATGAAACGTGTTCTTATTTCTAAACTCTTAGTATACGTAGAAACGAATGAGCACCTCAATAATCACAAATAAGATTTTCTACGTAACCGGTCTACCGGTGTCACACATATCTGGAGTGAGGTCATTGAGAGGCACAGCGAGGCAATTTCCGTTTTCCTCTATATCCCAAAGGTTATTGACAGAGTTTGGGATTATAGCCTTATTGTTAAGATGTCTGCATATGTCTTGCACGATGGTTTATGTGCTTGGTTATCGGTTTTCTTAACAGTTCTATCTATACGAGTAGTCTTGGATGACGATTCATTATCAGATATAAATCAAATAAATTCAGCTTCACGCTGTATCCCGCACACAGCACGGTAAGCAGAGGGGACCTAGTGTTAAAACACTCCGTTCCCCACTTTCTACTGAATTCTGGAGGCATTGCGTGTTGAGTGGCAGAACTCAACGCCGCGCTTAACCTCGACACCAGAGTGAAGAAATAGAAATATAAATTTAAGTAAATTTTTCATCTCTTCGAGTGGGGATCGAATGCGTTTCACAGTCACACTTCGTGCCGCTGCGTAACAAATAGCCTCATCATCATCCCAAACTCTGTCATCATCAGATATGATAGATGTAAATTCCGGTGTTCCTCAAGGGTCCGTATTCTTTGTAACACTCTTCCTGCTCCACATAAATTATTTGCCAAAGCCTCGGGTTAGGAGACTTTCCGCGGAATTCTGGGGCGTGTTGAGTGGCGGAACTCAACGCTGCGCTTTGCCTCGACACCAGAGAAAAGACATCAATTTTAAAATATAAATAAAAAAATCATTTCCTAGAGTGGGTTTGCACAAACCAGTCGATTTTACACACTGTCACACTTTGTTTTACCTGCGCCATGACGGGCTTTATATTATTTTTATATTTTGAATATAAATTTCATGCTAAATGCAGCAAAAAACAATGCATAAATTCTCCTCATATCTCTTGATTACCTGTACTTAGAATTTTATTTTTCTATATTCAATTTTTATAATCTAATGTTTAATATTGCTTCCTCTGCGCGATCTTGAAATTAATAGTATAAACAGATATACAGACAGACGGGCAATACAATCATATAAAGGTCCTTTTTGTTCTTGTGACTTAAATTAAAATATATAATTCTTTTACAGGATGCAGCAGAATTAGAAGCAGATCGTGGCTATTTGGAAAATGGAACATTTTTAATATCAATCATTAAAATTAAGAAGTTATTTTAAAATAATAAAAGTAATTAGGAAGCTCTATATTATCTTTACAAAATCTACAAGTATTTGTTTCAAAAGAGTTTAAGTTGCTTCCCAAGTTTTAAATGTGAATTGAATATATAATTACCTTGGTCTTGGTGTCTGAATCTGTTGAAATGAAAATGATGTAAATAAAATACGTTATAAATTCATCAAAAGTATTTTTATTTAGCACCTTTTTATTTAACAATCTTATAAAAACTTAAGTAAAATTAAATAACTACAGATATATTATTATAACTTATATACATAACATTGATGATGATATACATAATGTATTGATGCCAGTTGTGGCGTAGGGGCACAAGGGTGTGACTGTAAATGCCACCGTTTCAAATTCGATTCCCACTTGAGGTAATGAAATATTTTTGGCTCTGCTGTCGAGGCAAAGCGGCGCTTAGTTCCATCACTCAACAAGCAATTTCTCCAGAATTGTCGGAAAAGGGAAAGCGGATTATCTTCACACTAGACACCCACTGTCTACCATGCTACGTATGCGGGATAGAGCGTGGAGCTGAAAATATATAAAAACAGATGGAAACGAGCAGACAGACAGGGCAACTACCAACATTATTTTCAAAAGTGTAATATGAATCCTTTATTTATATTCAATTGTTCCCAAATGAATAGCACTAATGGACTACTCTAAGTATATAATACATGTACACGTACAGGTATAAAGTAGCGAATGCCAACAATGGCGTCCTATGAATGAGTCTGTCAAGGGATCATTCACGTTCTTTTGTGTAAATATGAGTGGCTCATGGTAATATTCTGCAACGTTATGATATTAAATTAAAATATTAATAAAAAATTTCAGCTACGGCTTTTATTTAATTACTTTTTTTATGTAAGCTGTAACTTTGTATTGTGACTGTTAATATGGTAGTGGTGGTTGTAGATTCGATCTCCGCACAGTGTTGATTTTTTTTTCTGTCACATCTTCGATATAACGAACTGTGGAGCTAAGCGCCGCCATTTTACACCTAATATGTCAAAAATATCCTCTGTCTACTCTCCCTGAGAGAAGCTGAAATTTTTAAATTAAATAGAAACAAAAAAATATATTAAAAACCAAATTAAATTATTGATAAACCTTTACATCCTTCTACAGTCTCCCACTCTAAGCTCAATATAAATTAACAATAAAAAAAAAAAAAATTTCATAATCATTTCACTTAAAATTAATAATAATAATAGTAATAATGAATTAATATTTTTTTGTCCCTTAATCTCACTCTATAGCTCAGTAGCCAGTCAATCCAAATTTCATTCCATAGTCCTAGTTTAGATTTCCACATTTTCCATAGTTTCCACGTATTAACCGGCGACCATCTCTGGGCAATTACCTGTGGTTACCTAGAGATGGATCCCGGCTGATGCGTCATAGTAAAACATTTGTACATTCTCTAAGGGGCCTCTACGTGTTGGACCTGTGTCCCCACGCAAGCCTTCTAAAGAACCGGATTCTTTTGAATCCGAGTACTACGAAAGAGAAACATAATAATAACATACTTAATCAATTACTTTAAACAAACCAATTAGAAAGTCAATATTTAACAATATTAAAATTAGCATCAAAGTTTCGAATAAACTTTAACTATTTTGTACTATTATACGTAGGAAGAACTACAACTTGAAGTGTAATTACGCTGCTTTGTTACTCGCTGGAGAGTTATACCAGGTAACTTTGTTTCACATTCTAATATACGTTGAATGGGTAAATTGAGGGAAACAAATTATATTTGCTTTTGTAAATCACATTACACTGTGCACTATGAATATATTTGTGATTAAATTTATAACGTCGTTAAGTACTTGCTTTTAAATGTTAGCTTTGGAGGATTTAAGTTTCAGAGTTCCGTACTTTTTGCTCTATAAAAACGGAATACTAGTAGGATCGATCGTATTGTTGACCGTCTTTCCGTGTATCAGGGGAATTTGTCTGAAGATCGCGTGGAGGTATCAGGCTAAAATTAATATCAAATATTTGGGTATATAGTCCTTTACAACACAGAGTTCTCAAGCTGAAGCTTCTATATCAACGCAATCAAAAGATACTCATATTAAATAATTCGATAATCTAAACCTAAGGGCTTACTTCCCGTAGGTCTACGGGAGTTTACTACCCGTAGACCTACAGTTACGTAATTACATAACTGTAGGTCTACGGGAAGTAAACTCCATTTGTGCCAAATTTGGCACAAAGGCCATATAATATTAGTAAAGGAAAAAATCCCAAGTAAAAATGTATAGGTATTTAACAAAAAAACATAACATAATATTTGTAATTAATTTCAGTCTTTGTCTTTCAGTTTCAGTGCATATGTCCAGAAATTTAAATATGTTAATTTTCATAAATATTACTTTCCATATACACAATCCTGAAATGTACCGAAAACTTCGGTCCGAGACTAGTAGCGGGTCCAACTGTTAAGATATTCCTTATTGCATTCAACTTGATTTTGGGAAGGTCCGTGTTGGGTGGCGGAACTAAATTCCGCGCTCTGTACTATTATTATATTATTTACTATTACTATGATTTTATTATTGTATTGTAAAGTGGTTAACGGAGTGTCTTAACACTAGGTTCCCTATGCCTACCCTGCTGTGTGCGTATGTATTATTTATAACCAGAGCAGCGAGATAGAAATGACCGCTTCAGACGCAAAACTACCATGCGACCATGGCCTCAATGTATGATATTCATTCATAAGACATGAATGAATACCATAAATATATAAATATTTAAGTAGGTAGATGATTTTGGGCAGTGGCGTAGCTGGGGGGGTGCGAGCGGTGCAGTCGCACCGGGCATCAAAAGGAAAGGGGCATCAAAATCTACAATCAATTCTGCATTTTTTTTAAATGTACAAGAAAAATGAGAGAATGAAAATGAAAAATACAATGTCACTATCATGTCAATCGAACATAAACTAGTCGATGCTATTGATTTTGAAAATGTGATTATTAACTTTGCTAGTCAAAAAGCGTGTAATGTCCGTTTTTAAAATTTTGCAATGATTTTTACCAAAATCTAATGTTATAACTTATATATAGTTATTATAGTTTTGAAGCATTAAACATTTATATACCTACTCTACGGTATTTTGAAACCTGAATTTATTTTGACCACTTTAAAAGGCATCAAGTCCTAAGCTGCACCAGGCAGCAAATACCCTAGCTACGCCACTGATTTTGGGTAGAATTCTTTTTAAAATCTTTTATATTTGACTTGACGTATTAGTATGTCTGTTAGTGTATGTGAAATCTTACAAGCTTATTTTGACCTATATCCCAGTGCCTAATTAAGTTGAAATTTAAATTACGACTTTATTTCTGATGGAAATGAAAAAAATCAATATCCAGTTGTTGCACTCAACACGCAATGTCTCCAGAATTCGGCAGAAAGTGGGGAACGGAGTGTCTTAACACTAGGTTCCCTCTGCCTACCCTGCTGTGTGCGGGATACAGCGTGAAGTTGATTTTCAGTTGTTGCTAATCCGAAACGGCTGCTATAACAATTTTTTCCACAATCTTATATGGGTATTAAATACAAGCATTTGGTCTATAAAATATCATTTGATTTGTATCATGCAAAAAAATCTCGACATCTTGTTTTTAAAAAGGTGTTTTTAATTATGACTACTCATGGAACCAAATCCTTTTAAAGTGATAAACATTTTAAAATATGCAAAATTATTAAATATTCAACAAACGCAGTTTCGCAATAAAAAGCCAATACATAAATTTATAAATACGAGACCTCGTTGTCTCACCGCAACGTTGCCGCAAAGTAAATTGGACCGTGATTAAAAGATACTTTTATGGTTTTACCCTTTCTTTTTGTTTTACCAAGCGAATTCCAACTTGACTTTTCTGCTATTCTATGGAAATGAAAGCTTATATATAAGCTGAGTTTTTGTTGAAGTCCAATTTTGTTTTCTAAGCGTATACTGAGTACCTTTGTTTTTATTAATTTCCATGTTATTTTAAAACAACTAATGCTTTTTTACAAAGTTTTCACTTTTTTAATATAAAATATATTCATATGATACTAACTACGATTATAGTATTATTTTCAAATTATTTATTACAGAATTGTTATCAAAAGCTGTATTTTAATTTAAGTCAAATATAGAAATAAAGATATTATTTGTGTAAAACCCATAAAAGACCAGCTTGTATAATATTATTCAAAACGAATTACATACACATACAATAAAAGATCACAACGTACTCGTTTTAGCTCACTCAATCGTAGCTTTAAGTGCCATTCATATTGTAAGAAAATCTCCAGATAAATCTCAACAGTTTTCATGAGAATGCTTCAGATATTCCAACATGATAATATTTTTCTTTCTTTTATCTTATCACTTGCAAATGTTAACAGCTTTGGATTCTTTATGTTGTATATATAAATATGAAATTTAGAGGTTATCACGGTGTAGTGGTACATGGTACCTAAATGTTTATATGGTTCGATACTCATTCAGGGGAATGGTTATTAAAAGGTTTTTAATTTGCCATCTTGTTTTGCCATCAAAAAATAAAGTCCTCCTGGTATTGAAGTAACGCCATCATGAGATATGAGTTGAATTTTAATGTAATTACTATTCGTTAAATTGGTGAAGGAAAATCATAAATACGAGATCTCGCTTGCTTAATACAATAAGCATATAATATATTTTTAATACATCACATTTGACTTTATTGGCAGTAAAAATGATTTAAGAATCGACTGTATACTAAACTTTGGCAACGTTATTTGCTGCGTAATTAAAACCTATTGAGTGTTTCCCGTTGACCGTTTATTTAATAATTATATTTTTAAACTTTGGCAACAAACGAGAACTTGCAATATAAATGAATACAAAACACAAAAAATTTACAATATATATATATGAACTTACATTTTTAACTCATTTCATATAAAATGAGTGCATACGCTCGCAAACTTAACGTTGACCTACAATCCTGAAATTGAAACGGAACCTTCGGTAGAAGAGATTGATATCATATTAGCATTGGATTTCGTAATTTTAGAAATGGAGAAAAAAACCTTTCACCAAATTTCCGGGAATCGGTTGAAAGTAAGTAGCAGTCAACAAACTGAGTAAAACAAGTATAAACTTTGCAAAAGGAATCTTTATGAGGTAAACATATTAAATTGTTAATTCCACAAACGTACGTAAGTTCCAAGAGTAAAAAACTAGTATTTTAAATGCAAGTTCAAAGTTTGAAACAAATATTAATTTGTGTTTTTCATTTGCTAAGAAACGAGGCCAGTCTTGACGCAGGCGCACTAGCATGCGGCTGTAAACGCGACTAGTTGTGGGTTCGATTCCCACACAAGAATATGAAATATCCAATATTTTCTGCACTCTTGTAAAGAGGCAAACCGTAGCGTTGAGTAACTCCACTGAATACGCAATGCCTCTAGAATTTAATGGGAAATAAGTGTCTTAACTCTAGACTAACAGGTTACCTCTGCCTACTCTGCTGCTTGCTATGTGCGGTATATATAAATTGCACTTGTAATGGATGCTCATCAAAAAGTGATACTTTAAGTTCACAAAGTCATTCGTTTCGTTAACTAATATTTAACTAAGAAAATCAACGCTCAAGCAGAAAATCTAACAACATAATGGGTAAATCAATTTTTGAAAATATTTATGAATATTTTGACTATATCGATAGTGGTACTACTTTAATTATATATTCATCAGATAGTATTTTAATATAACGAAATGTAATGTATGAAAAAATATTTTTATTTACATCACTTTTAAATATAGTTATGGGAATTTTGAATCCGTAACTTATTTGCCCACTGGGCTGTAGCAGTGTCAGTAAAATAAAAAGTTCATATAATTTAAAACAACAGCTTCCTATGATTTCCCAGTTGAATTCACTTATGATTTTTACAGCTCAATGGGTTGCATCGCTATTTTAGCTCAAACAAGTGAGAAATTTCAATCCATCGGATATTTCTTTCGTAAAAAATCGCTGCCGAACTTCAAAAGCTTTCACGTGTAGTACTCGCTTTGAATATTTCCTGGCGTTAGTCGAATACAAAAAAATCACATAAAATAGGAATCGTGAGAAATTGCCAAAATAAATATAAAAAGTCATAAGGAAATCAATAAATTTTAATTACTAAAAATAAAATGACTGATCCGTGTCCAGATTTACTGTGTTTTTATCCAATTTTCTACTTTTTATTTTTTATTCCGTTAAATATTCCGCATTCTCGTTTGTGCGATATTCTTGTCATGTAATCGATATTTCTGAGTACCTTAATGTATGCAGCCCCGTAGAAGCTCGAGTTTCGTAGCATCTTAATTTAAACTAAGACGATGTAGCGTAATTGGGTAATATTGATTTTGAACTTACGTTAAATATTCACTTAAAACTTCAAATTTTAAGTGAAACAGTTTTGTAAATTCAGATTCTGTCTTCAAATGTCATGCTGCTCCAAACAACGTGTTTTGGACTATGTTTTTTTCAATTAAAATAATAAAATTTTAAAATACCATTAGTGTATTATTAAAAAATGTAATTTAAGCCTCAAAGTTTAAGGTTCCGGTACTTCAAAAGGTAAAAATGGGACACTTATAGGATCACTTAGATGTCCGCATGGCTATTTGTCAAGACCATTTATGTCAAAATCGCGTAGCGGTGTTGAGATGTAAATAATATCAAATATTTAAGTCTACAGTCTCTTAGAATACAGTTTTAATTAAAACTTCTAAGCCAACGCAATAAAAAAAATAAAGAGAAGATGTCACAAAGCAACAAAATGAAGTGATGAAAACTTATTACAATACAAATGAACGAAAATCCTAAAAATGAATGAATAATAGTATGACATATAAAAATTACATTACAAATTTCCATTTCTAGTTAATTTCATACAAAATGCGTGCATACGCCTGCAAAAATAAGTTTGTAAACTTTATAAATTGTACTTCCCGTTGACATGAAATTGGTATTGAAGCCTCGGTTGGCGAGTACGACTAGCACTTAACCGGGTTTCCACGTACAATTTCAGTTTGGTATAAAAAAATGTTATATTTTTTTACTTTTATTTTATTTCGTTTTTAGATAATGCCTGACGAGCCAATTAGTTTTTGATTGATTTTAGTTTGCTTTGCTTTTAGAGGAACAGTACTTACTGAGGTTCGTTAGTGTAATTGCGGTGTTCTCGGTAGTTTATTTCAATAAATTCAGTGTATTCTGATTAAAGGGCTACTAATGAAAAATCTTTTTTAAGCATTTTGCAAGTAAAAATTCAAATTTTCAATCAAAACCGGTCGTGGCACGTGGTGTACAAAGTGTGACTCTAAACGCGACAGGTTGTGTGTTCGATTTTTACTGAAGGAAATTAAATATTTAATATTTTTATCAAACGAAATGTTTTATAAAAAATTTTCATCACTGACGTCTCTCAACTCTACATATCTTCAGAATTCGGCGGAAAATGGGGAATGGCGGGAGTGTTTTAGCACTAGGTTTTCTCTGCCTACTCTGCTGTATGTGGGATATAGCGTGACCCTAAAAAAATGGTCGTTCATTTTTATGTAAAAATATACTATATAACCTTCCTTATGAAATCTAGCTCTACATCGATAGCGGTAGCGAGACAAGAATAATTTCCGCACAAGGAGCTGAACATGTCTATAAAGCCATTTTTTATTTTATTACATACAAATTAGCTCAGTAAAAATCATAATTCGATATCTTTATAATGTTCAACCGGAAACGAATTGTCAGTTAAATAGGGAAAAAGTAAAACTTATATCAAAAAAAAAAATCAAATCTTTACATAATATAGATTTTAAGAATTTTCACGGTTATAAATATAGAAAAAAAGGGTCAATCAATCCAGAAAAATGGTCATTCGGTTTTTTTTGTTGCCTCGTACATTTGTGTACCTATGAAGTTTAAATCTCTTCCTAACGTAACCCGTGTGAAATACGATCGACAGATCGATTAGTATCGAGTAGGCAGACGTATTCAATGCACGGACGTTTATGCTGTATTAATGTGAGCTGCTCAAGTACCGTGATGCTAACAAATAGTTCAGAGAGCGGGAATTTACCGTTTATTTACTAATTTATTTAAGTTTTGCTAGTGGCTATTATATTATAAGAATAGTTCGTCGGTTAAATGTAAATACTACATGCATATTTTGTGTCCGGTCACTCTATTTATTTATTTGATTTAGATTTATTTGTATAAATAAATAATGTTACAAGCTCAACTAATATATAGATCAGTCGTGGCGCAGGGGCACAAGGTGTAACTGTAAAACCCACTGGTTGTGGATTCCATCCCCACTCGAGCAGATGAAATATTTACTTAAATTTATATTTCCATTTTTTCGCTCTATGTCGAGGAAAGACGCGGCGTTGAGTTCAGCTCCTCAACACGCAATGGCTCCAGAATTCTGTGGAAAATGGGGAACGGAGTGTCTTACCACTAGGTTCACTCTGCCTGCTCAATATAATATAACAAGGAGGACTGATTTATATGAAGTGTGATTGGTTTTATCATTGTCTATATTATAATTTAGCATTTAAATTGTGTTTATAACATTAATTTCTATACGAAATTATACCATCAAAATGGAAAAGCGGAATTTTAATAAACTCAATTTTATTATGAAACTTAACTAAATATTAAAACGTCTCTCTCTGTTCATAGACGCTTTTGTGCTTCGCATAATTTCCTTTCATATTTTCCAATATTCATATATTGGCGGTAAACAATAATGCTATAACGAGGTCTCGACGTTGCACTTTGTAGCTGACAGTTTTCATAATAACCGAGATAGGGTTTCCGTGATACGAAGATAGTATTGAATACATTTACAGATGTATATGTTTCATGTATAAAGATGTCTTTGAAAATGGCAACCTTTTATAATGTTGGTATGAAATATGATCACATTTGACGTTATGTTGTGTTTTTATTATGTCAAAGGATAAATATTTAAAAATATATGCTTTAAGTATACACTATTAATATAATACATTTTTATTTATAATATTTTTGTGCTAGTTTGTAATTAGAAAATATAATTTTTTTTCACTTTCCGCTTTATTGAACTGACTGACTGAGTATAAATAAATATTAATAAAATTGATTTATATCGTTTTAATATTTTTTTTTTATTTTAATCCTATATTTACTTTTATCTCCGCATATATATTTTTAAATTTCTTGCTATATTTTAATAAAATAAAAAAAAGGTATGCTTATAATATTAATTAAATTTTATTAACTAATATGCGCTGGCCGACATATATCGTATTATAATGTTCTCATCGTCGTCATATTCTATCGCGTTCACGCTGGCTATAGCTGTCGATAACCTAATTAGATGTGATAGGTACTTTATTGGTAGCTGTATTCAAATATATACATAAATACAGATTTTTGCCTCAATTTATATTTCTTTCTAAGATCGATTAATGCCGTTGTATACAAAATCAGTATAATTCTTTGTAAATATGTGGTAATTCGTTTTGAAAATATATAATTAAGATTTGATTTAAAATTTGAATTTTAAGAAAGAATATAAACAACTTAAAAGACCGATTACATAATAAATTATACAATTTTTTATAGTCTATCCTTATATGATCTTTTAGCTTCACGCTATATCCCGCACACAGCAGGGTAGGCAGAGGGAACCTGTTAAGAAACTCTGTTCCCCACTTTCTGCAGAATTTTGGAGGCATTGCGTATTGAGTGGCAGAAATCAACGCCGCGCTTTGCCTCGACACCAGTGCGAAGAAATGAAAATATACATTTAAGTAAATATTTCATCTCCTCGAGTGGGGATCGAACTCACAACCAGTCGGTTTTACAGTCACACTTTGTACCACTGCGCCACGACTGGCTTATATGATCTAGCTTAAATTATTTTTTCTACGAACTGTTGAACACAAAATTAAAAACTACATCAATATAATATGCACTACTTATATCTATTTCACATTCCAGATTCGTTATATACGATATATGTAACTAATATTATTGACCGGAAACATAAGATTCAAACGGAGATAGCGAAACCTCGGAACTAGCTATCTGACCGCCCTAACCAAGTTATGCCTTGGTTCCTGAATACACTGAATACTAAAATTAATTGCGTTATTAAAATATTATATTTAAAAAATATTGCGTACTTTTTTAGTAAAAAATAACAAAAACAAAAACGATTGACTTAACACCGTTTTGTTCACATCTCACAAGTTGTCATTAGAGACATTTAATTTTTAAAATTGATTTGGTATTTAGTTATATTTTATTAGTGTATAAGCTACTGAATAATATGATGTCTAATATTCTTATAACGTAATATCGTCAAAGACAAAACAAAGTATTAATAATAAAAATACAATGTTACTGAAAAAAATCAACACATTTTTAAAAAATATTTTCTTATTTTTGTTGTGTATTTATTAGGAAATTTCATCACGTGAACAACGTAAATAAATCTAATATTCATCAATTTACAAACTTTTGCCTTGCATGTGAATTTCAGTTTCACGTTGCACCGCACTGCGACTCAACCGCTCAACAGCGTATATCAGTACTCCAACTTAATAAACTTGTCCCAAATATTATTTGTTAGTTCGAGGTTGATAATAATATTATGTTTATATTTTACATTACAACGATAATTTGACTTATATTTTTCAATTCAACCAAGGTATTAGAAACTTTCTGAAAAAAAAACATTATACTTAGATGAGGCCAGTTGTGGCGCAGGGGCACAAACGTGTGATCGGAAAGCGGTTGTTAATTCGATTCCAACTTGAGAACTTCAAAAATTTTAATTAATATTTTCATTCCCTCGCTCTGGTATCGAGAAAAACCGCGGCGTTGAATCAACACGCAATGCCTTCAGACTTCCTCAGAAACCGGTAAACGGAAGTGAAGTGAAGTCTTAATAGGAACGGAGTGTCTTAACACTAGATTCCCAGGTTCCCTCTGCCTACCTACGTAAATAGCTAGCAGCTAGAACATAAACATAATATACACTATGTATTTTAATATTTCAAATCATAAACATTAATTAATAACAGGTAACTAAATATAAATCGTTCAGCGACCGCCGCTGGCTAGTAAATTTCTATTTTGATTAATGGATTCGTGTATTAATTACTTTGATGTATTTTATAATAGAAATGTTGAATTCCGATATTAATTATAGGTTAAGGTAAATATTTTGGTTATTTGTGTATTACTGTTTAGACAAGATTTAGAGTCAAGACACTCCGCTTTACACGTTCTGCTCGTTAAAGAGACAAGAATGGATACAAAAAAATATTGAATATAAGTATATTCTATATTTTTTTGTATATATATATATATATATATATATATATATATATATATATATATATATATATATATATATATATATATATATATATAAGTATCAACTAGAAAAATAACTTAAAGTTCCGTTTATAAAATTTAACACTGCCCCACTGTGATACGAGGTACTTTACGTTTGTATATTCTGTTCATCTTTTCTAACTCTTGACCCTGGGCGAGCTAATGAGGACCATTTAACCGTTGAACACGAGTGGAATTTTAAGTGTATCAACACTTAACCTCAAAAGTACTCTAGTCGAAGCCCTAATTAATTACTTTTTGTTAATGTCACGCATAACGCACGCACTGTTTACCGCACACAGTAGGGTAAAAATCGGGAACCTACATCAGGTTCCCTCTGTCTTCTAAGACACTTCGTTTCCCACTTTCCGCCGAAATATGAAGGCATTGCATGTTCCTCGAGTGGGAATCGAACCCACATCTGGCGAGTTTACAATCACAAGTGGCCGAAATAATTATTGATATGTAAAAAAAATTGTGCGAATTGTAATAAAATGAAGACAGAAAGCCTGTTTTTTTTGTTTTTATATTAAACAGAATATTCTCATGTGATATTATGCACTGCATTGCGACTTGCTATGTGTACTGTCTACTCGAGTTAGCTTGTCTCGGAACTGAGGGACAAAGAGTACTTGGATTTTAAGTTCCTAGTTAAACTTAATATTGCATGTGTGTATGTATAATATTTTTAATTAAACATACTATGCATACTTTTTTATAATTTGTACTAATATTTTAAAGATAAAAGTATTTAGGTACTCATTTTAAATATCCTCAATAACCAAATCCAGGAAGTAAAAAAAAAAACATTTTTTTTAAATTCATAATTAAATTCTATTCATAATTAATATTTTAATTATAAATTTTAAAGAAATTTTGAGATAAGTTAGAAAGTATTGTTAGGCATCTACAGAATAGGTGACGATACCCGTTAACCAATATCCGTCATCAGTCATTCGTAATCTATCATCCATCTTCCTTCATCCACCACCCATCACCCATCACTCATCACCCATCACTCATCCACCATCATCCATCACCCATCATTCATCATACATCGCCCATCATCCATCATCCATGATCCTACATTCGCTATATGCCAGTCGTCATCTACTATCATCTACTAATCATTAGTCATCATTCGTCAGCCGTCTACCATCAAAAAAAGATATTAAACGATTGATCAGAAAGAGTAAAATAATTCCCACTAGCTAGAACGTTTTACATATTTTGAAATGTACAAACATCGTATCGCCTAAAACTTTTTTTTATCATAACAAACCTTTTAACAATTCTTTTTTATCATGTCACCATTTACAACATATATTTTTATTGGTCTCGTTAAAACGAACTAAAAAAGAGCTATGAATTATTCACGCAAATCGTTCACGAGATATTGGATAAAGAAAAAATGTTTTTTTTTTGGTATTGTTTGTATCGCGTACAACTATGTTTTTACTAAGAAAATTAGATTAATCTTTGATAACATATTAAGGCCAAGGTGTAGTAGGACATTCAGTGACTGATAACGTTTTGGCTGTGGGCTCGATTCCTATTTGGGGAACCGAATTATATTCTGATCGATCACGATCGACACATTGATAGAGAAACATTGTGTATTATCCATTGCAGAGAATAAATACACTTTTAAATAAAAGTTTACGTTATTAGTTATTACGGTGTTAGCTTAAGGGAATTGCACTGCGACCAGCAATTTATAAGTAGATATATTTATTTGAAGAGTCGAACTAATATGTTGTAAATAAATATAAAGTCCAGTACGGTATTACTGGTTGGGATATTATGTGCTGATAAAACCAAGAGAAATATTCTTAAAATCTATACAACACAACTGAGACTACCGCGAAACGATATAGCAAAACATTTTATCTCAAATGCTGTTACTGATTCAAGTCCACTTGTGACGAGATACATAAGACTGTATTGGATGACAGTTGGTACTCTGTCTTTATTAGATGAGAGGCATAATTCGGCGGAAAGTGGAAACGGAGTGCCTTGATACTAGATTCATTCTCCTTGTCCTTCTATATAAAAGATACAATATAAAAACCTTTTTACGCAAAAATAAATTTAACCATATTTTTCTTTTATACGTAAGTCATTCCGCTCCTCACTTTCCACAATCTTTGAAACTATACGCGTTTTCCTATGAGGATTAAATCTAAAGGAAATCAAAAAAAATATATAATTTACAGAATTATATAATTTAAATATTTTCCTACTTTAATATATTACATAGCTTTGCTAAAGGAGTGAACTGTCACTAACATAACAAAACTAAAACCCTACCACGAAGATAAATAATTTTCTAAGCAATTTTAAAATTGAGAACTAATATTCTTGAGTTAACTTTGACGATCAATAGCAATTACTGAAGCTTAATGTCTTCGATGAAATACTTCATACACTTGAAGTAACTAAGTACTTCTGCAACCGACGCACGTATGCTTGAAGTGGGATTGAAAGATAGAAGGAAACGGAATAGGAGAAAAATTCGTTTTAAATTTTTTTCATAATAAATTTACCCTTTATAACTTTTGTTTTACATAAGAGAAAGGCGGAGAAAATATTACTGGCTTCTATCGAAGGTTCATAAAAGTTTTAAAATATCTTATGGAAAGCGTAAAACTTTTAGTACCTACTGTTTTTCAATAATGAAACGTACAGGTTTAAAAAAAACGACGAAACGACGTTCTTAAACGTTACGTACTTTTTAAATATATTTTTGACCATTGAAACATTGCTGCATTTTGGTGTTCAGTTTCCATTCATTGAGTACAATTTTACCTCACACAAAAATATAATTTTGTGGATTGCTTTAAAAGCGAATACATTTAAAATTTTATCTATAGCAGAGAATAAAACGCGAGTGCCGACATTGCATTTTACAAAATAATCCAATTGAGATATGCTGCCGAGAATGTAAACAATTTCAGAGAGCTTTTGCAATTTTACAAAATTACAAACATGATAATATGATAACATCAACAATATAAGTTCGTGACATGAAAATAAGAGTACAAGTAAAACATGGTCAATTCAATGTTCATTTAATTTTAATATCTCTTATATATATATATATATATATATATATATATATATATATATATATATATATATATATATATATATAAGATATTATAATATATATATATATATATATACTAAACTAAAATATTTATTATAAATATAAAAAAAAAGAAGAGGCCAGTCGTGGCGAAGCGGCGCGAAGTGTGACTGTAAAACCGACTGGTTGTGGGTTCGATCCCCACTCGAGGAGATGATGATAGAAATAGAAATTTACTTAAATTTATATTTCTATTTCTTCTCTCTGGTGTCGAGGCTAAGCGCGGCGTTGAGTTCGGCCACTCAACTCGCAATGCCTCCAAAATTCAGCAGAAAGTGGGGAACAGAGTGTCTTAACACTAGGTTCCCTTTGCCTACCCTGCTGTGTGCCGAATACAGCGTGAAGCTGATTTATTTATTTTTATTTAAAAATAATTTGTTTCGTTTCTTTGTTTGTTGTTTTCACTTGTCTGGATGTTTGTTTTACTCGTATTCACAATTTAAACAGAAATGTACTAATATTAAAATTCAACATAGTCCCAACTATTTTTGATATAAACAAGCAACTGCTGCTGCAATTCCCTGAATAATTAATATGAAAATTCTATACTAAAATACGCAATCAAAATGTTAGCATACCTACAACCCGTACAATAACCGAACAAAACTTTTCCGGAAGCGTCAATTTCCATTATATTAGTAGAATGCAGTAGTTATAGCATTAATTGCGTTGTATAAATGTTTGAATAACGAAATTCTATGTTATCTGTTCTAAATTGAATTCAGGTGAAGTTTAAAATGCACTGGATATTTATCACGCCGATTTTAGAAGGAAGGTTTGTAAGGTGAAATCTATTATTTATATTTATATATTCCTTATATTCGCGAATATTTGAGAAAAAAATAATGAATGCTATGTTAAGAATAATTTAAAGGCAAAAAAAACTACTTTAGGAACCAGCGTCATTACTATTACTACACATAAAATTATTTTAAAGTTAAATTAAAACTAGGGGCCAGTTGTGGCGCAGCGGCATGAAGTATGACTGTAAACCGACTGGTTGTGGGTTGGATCCCCACTCGAGGAGATGAAATATTTACTTAAATTTATATTTCCATTTCTTCGCTCTGGTGTCGAGGCTAAGAGCGGCGTTGAGTTCTGCCACTCAACACGCAATGCCCTCAGAAATCGGCAGAAAGTGGGGAATGGAGTGTCTAAAAAAAAACACTAGGTTCCCTCTGCCTACCCTGCTGTGTGCGGGATACAGCGTGAAACTGATATTTTATTTAAAACTAGACACTAGAACCGTTAATAAAATTAAAATTGCACGCCACTATAGAGTTTTCTCATGAAACAACGTGTGTGAAAACCGGAACGAAATTCATTTACTGTAATTAGTTCACTCAGATGAGCTTGTGGCTTTACGCTCTCATTGGTAAAGAATTTGTTTCAAGTGAACATTACAGGTCAAATAACAAACAAACGGAACACGCAAAAATATTTTAGGGTAGTTAATATATATATATATATATATATATATATATATATATATATATATATATATATATATATATATATATATATATATATATATAAACCGGAACGAAATTCATTTACTGTAATTAGTTCACTCAGATGAGCTTGTGGCTTTACGCTCTCATTGGTAAAGAATTTGTTTCAAGTGAACATTACAGGTCAAATAACAAACAAACGGAACACGCAAAAATATTTTAGGGTAGTTAATATATATATATATATATATATATATATATATATATATATATATATATATATATATATATATATATATATATATATATATATATACCAATTAGGTAATTCTATGAATTTTGATTGAATTATTCATTAATACTGGTGACGAGGGTGCACGAGCTACTAGCCCTATTTAAATAAAAACAAGTAAAGTTTTATTTCAGATATAGCGGCGCACAGCTTCTTACTATAATCGGAATTCCATTTCCATTGGGAGGCTGACTAAGATAAAACGTGGCGTTGAGCTCCGCCACTCATCATTATTTGAGTTTGGATGGAAAGTGCTGATACTAGGTAAGATTGACACTAGGTTATTTCTGCCTAACTCGATATATATGTGGAATTCAGCGTGAAGATCCAATGCTTATAGCGTGGATTAGAATAATGTTTTGACGAAGTTAGGAAATCCATATAGTTCAAAACATTCAAAATTATGTGATTATAGAAATTAGGGCGAAAAAAATTAATCTTGTGTTGATTTTTACAGGTTGGCGTGAAACAAAAAAAAATATCATGAAGCAAAGACACAAATCCAACAAACATGGTTGAAAGAGGACCAATTCAAGCTGAGATACCGGACGAAAATATTAAAAGAAATATTATGTATTAATATGAAAATACAAAGAATTTGTATGACTAATAAAAATAATCTTTTTAAACATTTCCTTTAATATTACAACTGAAGTAATTTTCATAATAGGGACTTTCCGTTGCTCAAATCTCAAGCAATCGCGTGCGGATATGTAATTCCCCTGGTCATGTCACGTTTGACTTAACCACACTTTTTAGTTGAAACATATTATATTGATTTAATATTCTTAAACAAGCAGCTTAATGTTTTTTCTTGATAGAGTAGATTGAATCAGCTTATTAAAACAAGATGTCGCATGTTTAGTGGCGTAACTTAACGCCGTGCTTTATCTATCCAAGTGGGTGAATTAAAAGAATCCGGTAACCATGATGGTTACCGGATTCTTTGCGAGATTAATTTTATTTTGTAAAATCTGGTTTCTACGCACATTATTATCATGTATATGAAACTTGGATGCTTTGGCAGTTATTAGGTAAATAATCTATATTTACTATTGATAAAGGCAAAATTAACTGCAATATATGTATGCTTGCGCTAATGAAATGCCCATGGCGCACTTTCTCTTGGCTTAGTTTAATATATGACGTATAATTAATTATATTAAATTGAATGTTTTTTTGTACACATATAAATTTAAAAATATCGGTCAAGCGAGGCGAGTCGGGCTTTTTCTGAAATTCAAGCTTAGCTTAGTTAGAGCCCTATCATCTAATACCTTACTTGAACTAACAGCTTTAATAACAAATTTTGCTCCCCTTTTGAGGCTATTATTTTTTTGGATTTAACCACAAATTGACAATCTTTATTTTTGAACTAGTACTACCTGTAGATGCTAGCTGTCAAATTTCATATTTTAGGTCAACCGAAGTAGTCTAAATAGTAGGTTTTTTTCAGGAGATCATGGGGCCCCAGATCTGAGTGTATAATTTGAATTTAAACTCGATATCTCCAAGCGTTTCTTAGATAAAGATTCTTGGCAGACAGACAGACAGAAGAACAACAAAAAGCTTTTATAGGGGTTTCTTTTTTCCCAAAAAGCCGTACCTTTTAATCCTAAACATGAAATAACATAAAATGAAATTAATTTGTTAGTCCTTTTTAATCTTATGCTTGCATTCCTCACTCAGCAAGTACAACTTCCTGAAAGGAAACTCAATATAGCAAGCGAGATAAATATTTTACATTGGATTGAATAATGTATTCTCTTTGCCTTTTCTCGAATAGAAACGAAGAAGGATACAAAACATCTATATGCTGCAACACTAAGTTGTAAGCATAATAGAATATAAAATTTCACAAGTTATTTACGATTTATAACGGATATTTTGTTTGACGATTCTTGCATTATTTGATATTACATTAAACTATCCTAATTTAGATATTGTTTTTTTGCTTCACGCTGTACTCCGCATGTAGCAGGGTAGACAGAGGGAGCCTAGTGTTAAGACACTCCGCTCCTCATTTACCGTGGAATTCTGGACGCATTGCGTGTTGAGTAGCGGAACACAACGCCGAGCTATGCCTTGACTCCAGAGTCAAGAAATGAAACTGTTAAATCGAACGAAAGGAATCGAACTCACAACATATTGCGTTCACACGCTTTTACTCCTGCGCCACGTGACAGAAGTCTTAATTTAGAGTTTTTCACAGAAGAAACCTTGTCAATAAGAATATAGTACGTATCCTGCTGTATTCTTACCATTCATAAGAAACGATATAATCAATCGTTATGTTAATATGCTCATAACATTACCCTAACGTACTAACATTTTTCTTTGCATGTCCCTTTGCTTGCATGTCGAGGGCTAATAACAGTGTTAAAAAACTTACCCCTTTACAAACTGTAAAGGTAATTTATTATTAGCCATAATATCGCGTAGGAAATCTTAAAATTTTATAAAACTAGCAATTTTACCCCAATTTCAATCATGACAAATATATATATATATATATATATATATATATATATATATATATATATATATATATATATATTAAAAAAAAATATATATATTTTAAAAGTTACATTAATTTAATTGTAGTATGAAGTGGAATTATTTTAGTTTATATATGTATGTGGGATACATAGCAGTATGGTCACAAAAATAGAAAAAGCTTATATTACATTTTTCCGTTCGATTACTGTTCAGTAAAGTACTGTGATAACAATGATTAATGAAAGATGATTAATTTATTTAATTTATAATTTAGAACACGACAACATACAATTTAAACGGAGTGTCTTAACACTAAATTGTTCCTAGCTACCCCAAATTGCGGGAAAACGTGAAACCTAAAATAAAATTAAACCTGGTAAAAAATCTACAATAGCTTTACATATAAGAATATATCGATTTTTTTGATTTCCTTGACCTACTATCCTAGGTCCCCTTTGTGTGGCAAAGCTATTCCCATCCTGTTTTATTTCGAGCCTCATGTTATTTTAGACTGTTAGACCACTTCTCCTTTTTCTTAAGGCAATTAAGAAATTATAGAGTAGACATTTCAAACTTAGAATAAGAAAAAAATATATTTTCAAGAAGTAGAAATCGAACCCACACGCTTAAGAGACTCCTCTGCGCCACTACGGCATCATGGCTTAAATTATGATTATTGCAGGTTAGTTGCGTCAAGTCGGTCTTTTACTGTAAGTATGAAATTCGCAAATTCGTATCTGAATTTTACGGGCGGAGACTACCAAAATTTCTATCATCACCAGTGGTTCTCGTATTAATGACGTGGTGATGGTTACGAAATTGTGTTGGTCCATTTATATTAGGGAATGTATGTATTGAATTTATGACTCCGTGGAAAATCCGAACTTAATATAAGATGACTAACTTAACGCCTTTTTAGTCTAATTGGAAGGCACATAAAATTTTTTTCAATTCGTCGTCGCGTTACATCAAACAATAAATTTTCTATTTTTATTTTTGAAACGTAAGTAGATAGAACCTATAAAAATATCTGTATTTCACAATTCGTATAATCACAAACGTTGTATATTGATTTGTAGAACCTAACGCCGCTATTTATCCAAGCAGAAATGTAAAAGGTTATATTTATATACAAATATTACTTAAACCTGGCTGCCGTTCCGCAATGGCAGTGGCAGTTCGATTTCCAGTCGGGGGAATGAATATCTATATATATTTAATATTTTCATTCCCTCGCTCTGCTAACAAGGTAAAGCGCAGCGTTGAGTTCCACTACTCAAGGTATTTCAATATAATCAAATTAAATTATCAAATAGTTGGTTTATTATCACCGTCATAAGTAATAATAGGTAATATTTGATTTAAAAAAATCTCGTAAAATCTAAGGTCGTAATCAACCTCATAGGTTCTTTTCTTTATGTTAAAAGCTGCCACAGCGCTTGACAAATGAAACATAAAACGGTAGGCTTTTTGCCAAGTATTGTACTGTTAGAAATAGCAGCATATACGATAAGGCTTATTTTAGATTTAACGATATATTCGGTTGTCGCTTCATTTCAATTAGAAGGACAGATAGAAAAAATAAAGACACAAGAGAACCTAGTGACACTCTGTTTGGGAAGCCAAAGATTTTTGAATTTTCTCTTTAACATTGCTCTATATATATATATATATATATATATATATATATATGGTACATGTAAATACATATTATAGTGAGATAAGAAATTATGTTACAAGTCAAAGACAATGTTGTTTTCTCGATGTTTATGGATTTGATTCTCTTTCAAGTTGTTTATTCAAAGCAAGACAAAACGCATTTAGCTTCACAATTTGGAAAGTGATCAGGACCTTGGCGCAGCGTGTTCCCAATCCAGTTCCAATTGTGACGTAGCATAAAGAATTGATATGGTGAAAATATTGCAAATATATGTCACCTACTTTAATAAGATCGAGAAGGTTCTTCTTCTTCAGGACTTTATAGATACATTTGCAAAGAGAAGAATTTCATACTTGGCCAAAGGTTAACCACATTGTTCTGTTGAAGATAGTTACTCGTCTTCACTTCGAAAAAATATTATTATCTATGAATAGAATTAGTTTCTACAATGAAACTTTTGGTCTATTATTACTATGTAAGTGTGTTTGAACCTATAGTAGTTAAATTTCTATGTAATCTTATTTTATGATATAAAAATGATTTTGTATTGCTTTGCTGATTTATGAAATATTAATGTATGAGATATACTATATTTATGTAAGAGACATTGACATTTATGTATAAGTCCATAGTGTAAGGAAACAACTGTTGCGGGTTAGATTCCCATTCGAACGAATGAATTATTAAATATTTTACTTTCCTCGCTCTTTTGACGAGGCAACGTGCGGCGTTGGATGACGCCATTCAAAACGCAATGCTTCAATAATTGAGGACATAAGGTCCCCAGGTTTCCTCTGCCTAATCTGCTATGAGCGAGATACACAGGCTAAAAAAAATGATAAGCCAAGTGCGCCAAGTTCTAAGACACTCAGTTCTCCATTTTACGTCTAAATTTCAAAATGTGGCTTACGTTGAGTTACAACATAACTTTAGAGCATGGAAAAAAAAACAATTGAAATATCTATATGACAATTAAAATCCACAACTATCGCGTTCACAATCAAAACTTGTCCCACTGATATGTTATTATTATTTTTATTTACTTAAGCCCAGAAGGGTAAATTACCGTACATTTTGGTTGTATATCATATAATATGAAGCAAGTTTAGCACGAATATATCGTAAATAGAACACGTGCCAAGAGGAAGGCCAGAAATTTGGCACTGACGCTTAAGGCGCAAATTATACCGCTTGAGAACTTGCTATGCATTTAGGCTAATGATAGTATGTTAATTGTATGGAGCTTAATTGTCTTTTTATAAAATACTAGCGACCCACACCGGCTTCGCCCGCTTGAATATATTTTACGTTATATTAAAGGCAAATTATAATAAATGTTTATGTTAAATTAAAATCAGCTTCACGCTATATCCCGCACACAGCTGGGTAGGCAGAGGGAAGTAGTGCTAAGACACTCCGTTTCCCACTTTAACAACAATAGGCTACCTCTGCTTACAATGTTACATGTAAGGTACAGCGTGCAGCTAAAAAAAAATATTGATACCAACAAAGAAACGGACAGACAAGAATTTGCTAAGTGATTTTAAGCTTCTGCTGTCGATTTATTAACGGATCAAATAAATATTATATTAAATCTATCATCAACAGAATAGATTTTTCCATACAGATAAAGATTGGTAAAGATGGTGGATAAAGATAGGTGAAAAAGACTATAAAGGCAATGCAATTGTGTCAATCGGAGGAAGTTTTTTGTAGGCAATTGAAAGGAAACTCGTGTGAAGTGTTGTTACTGGGTGATACATATCACTCATTGCAATAACGTAGAATCTAAAATCAATTTAAATCAAAATTGAGGCCAGTTGTGGCGCAGCGTAACGAAGTGTGACTGTAAAACCGACTGGTTGTGGGTTCGATCCCCACTCGAGAAGATGAAATATTTACTTAAATTTATATTTCCATTTTTTCGCTCTGGTGTCGAGGCAAAGCGAGGCGTTGAGTTCTGCCACTTAACGAGCAATTACTCCAGAATTCCGCAGAAAGTGGAGAACGGAGTGTCTCAACACGAGGTTCTCTCCTAGGTATGCGGGATACATCGTGAAGCTAATTTACGTAGAATCTCTTTCCAAATAATTAAGAAACATATATATAGACTATATATATTTTTATCTTGCTTCCGATTTCTAATAATATATATATTACCTTGCACTTCAATTGTTCAATAAAATATTTTGTTCTCTTACTATCTGTGGAACGTTTAGTTCCGAAACAATTTGCAGCGACCATTGATCTAACAATTCGATAATAAACGGTATCTGGATCGTAGAACTAAATGCTTACTAATTTTGAATAGTCTGTAGGTATCTATGTTTCTAAGGTAGTATATATTTATTTAGTGCCTTAGTACACTTACAATATAAATTAAATTAAAAAATAAATAAATCTGCTTCAGGTATTCGGCACATAGCAGGGCAGGTTCCCTGTGAACCTAGTGTTAAGACACTCCGTTCCCCACTTTCCGCCGAATTTGGGAGATATTGTGTGTTGAGTGACGGAACTCAACGCCGCTCTGCGATCGAACCTACAACCGTCGCGTTGCAGTCACACCCTTGTGCCCCTGGGCCACGACGGCCTCGAAACTGCCTACACGTTACAAAAATAATAATGAGAAATTAAATTATCATGCAATAAAGATAAGCGGCCTTATCACCAAAGGTGATCTATACCAGGTATACTTTACCATAAATATGATCAGAAGACGCCAGGAAAGTATTTGGTGTACAAATGACATGCAAACAGACAGATAGAAAATATATGTGCTCAAAAAAATTTAACATATTTAATAAAATTAAATGCAATACCTCACCCAAGATTTACTTAAATAACCTCATGACTATGATACATAACGACATATATATCATAAGATAATAAAAAAGGGTATTCCACAGTACAGCAGCGTTGATAGTAAAAGTTAGTTAAAGTTAAAGTTAGTTTATTATCTCCCTGTGACTTAAGGTTGAGAGAATGAAGAACGAGAAAGAGGAGAACTGCATTTAAGATAATCAGGGGTGTAAGGATGGACAAGGATAGTATAAAAGAGAATGATTATATGGAGATTACAACACGTACAGCGCAAATGACTCACTATTAGGCAGTGTTTCGAATTTATGTCAACGACACACATATGAAACAAATGGCAGCATTTATTCTAACGCACTTTTGCGACTATTTAGGTGGGAGTAGAACGAGTCCATAACATTGCAAAAATTTTCAAACCTTAGCGTTATTAGCGTTGCAATCGGAATTATGGATACAGTTCCGCTGGGCGACTCGGTCCTATCCATAACATTTATAGCGTAAAATTTTATATTTAAATCTGAAGATAAAATATAAATATATTTTAATACGTATTATAAAGTTATTTTAAGTGTAACAAAAATGTGTTTTTATTTTATATTTCGAATCACATCCTCTGTAGTCTCGGCCTTCCTCTGAAATTGTATGAATTTTATAGGTATAGGTGAACTATTGTAACTGTTATCTCAAACACCTTTTAAAATATTATTTAATAAATAATGCCTTGGCTCGTGATGTGTCTAGTGGGTAGAACCGTTTATAGTTGTGATCGTGAAGAACCCAAAATCTTTTAGAGATTCAGAGGTAACAGTATTAAGAACTTTATATTATGCCATTAGAAGGTATCGCTTTAATAACATATTTGCCATCAGAAGTTGTTCTTGTGTCAGTTATTTAGATAACTGGAAACTCGACAATATATCATTGTCATAACTCGAAGCTCGTCCGAAGAAAAGCCAAGAGCGCGTCCTATCTTCCTCTCCACTATAACTGCGAACTAGTTATAATAAAAGGAAGAAAGAGTACGGGCACCTCCCCGCCCTACACCGTGAATTCCTACCAGACTGCGGCTGCAACAGTCTTATTGAACTCTCCGGGACGTTTGTGTGTGATCAGTCTGAAGGTACTTGTTACGCTTGTTTATATTAAGATTATTATATTAGAATTGTGATTCGTGATGTTGATTGATTTGTGAGATCAATATAAGTCGTTGGAACGAACGCACTGCCGCAAGGCGGCCGATATGTTAAATAAACGCACGGCACACACCCCACAGTCGTGTCTCGAACCGTAGGCGGACACTACTACATACACCAGAGTTCCAGGACATAAAATAGCACCACACACCCGCATGAGACGGGCGGACACTACTACATACACCGGAGCTGGGACATAAAATAGCACCACACACCTACTAGTCGTATACCAAGTCGTAGAAATGGTATATTAATATATCAATGGCTAACGCCATACAAACACAGCTTACGTACCGCGAGCGTACTGCGAGACGGCATCAGCCAAGACATAGTTAATGTCACTGCAACAGTTCGCATAAGCCCATCACGTCAGCTTTCGCGACGTCAAGCAACATTCAATATTATAACATTGGTCAAAGATAACTTTAATCCATAATATGTGTCGCTCCTACACATATAATTCCTTTATAAGGAATTCGATCCTAAAAGATCGTGTCATCATAGACTTCGAATTATCATATTATATTCATTATACATTTGGTACGAGTCTTTATGTGCATCATATTTATTAGTACCGTAGTACTTAAGAGTTCGACTCGACCGCTGCCTTCCAGCATCACCACCACCTATATATACAGAACGACGGTTGCGACATTCGGGACGACAATACACGAACTCGTCTCGATTAATATGTTATGAAAAATATTTCGTTTGTGTTATTCATAATTAACTATGTTATTTATGTGTATTGCCATGCATATTTTATTTTATTTATTTCTTTATTTTTAACTTATATCCCAGGTACATACTGTTACATTCAACCCCCTAAATTCTATGGAGTTCATCGAAATAGAATTTACATTTATTTATATATTTAATTATTACCAACCCCCAGACTAGGCAACCCCCCAACCTCACTATGCTTTGTTTTGAAAATCCCCAAACATGAATATTCCTTACACTGTAAACCTCCTCTATCTCATTCCATTTCACGGACAACAAATTGTAGGCGTAAGCCTATTTGTATATATGTATATGTATTTTATTACAAAGCCGTTTGACCATCCTGGTCACGGCACCAAATTGTAACTGTTATCTCAAACACCTTTTAAAATATTATTTAATAAATAATGCCTTGGCTCGTGATGTGTCTAGTGGGTAGAACCGTTTATAGTTGTGATCGTGAAGAACCCAAAATCTTTTAGAGATTCAGAGGTAACAGTATTAAGAACTTTATATTATGCCATTAGAAGGTATCGCTTTAATAACATATTTGCCATCAGAAGTTGTTCTTGTGTCAGTTATTTAGATAACTGGAAACTCGACAATATATCATTGTCATAACTCGAAGCTCGTCCGAAGAAAAGCCAAGAGCGCGTCCTATCTTCCTCTCCACTATAACTGCGAACTAGTTATAATAAAAGGAAGAAAGAGTACGGGCACCTCCCCGCCCTACACCGTGAATTCCTACCAGACTGCGGCTGCAACAGTCTTATTGAACTCTCCGGGACGTTTGTGTGTGATCAGTCTGAAGGTACTTGTTACGCTTGTTTATATTAAGATTATTATATTAGAATTGTGATTCGTGATGTTGATTGATTTGTGAGATCAATATAAGTCGTTGGAACGAACGCACTGCCGCAAGGCGGCCGATATGTTAAATAAACGCACGGCACACACCCCACAGTCGTGTCTCGAACCGTGGGCGGACACTACTACATACACCAGAGTTCCAGGACATAAAATAGCACCACACACCCGCATGAGACGGGCGGACACTACTACATACACCGGAGCTGGGACATAAAATAGCACCACACACCTACTAGTCGTATACCAAGTCGTAGAAATGGTATATTAATATATCAATGGCTAACGCCATACAAACACAGCTTACGTACCGCGAGCGTACTGCGAGACGGCATCAGCCAAGACATAGTTAATGTCACTGCAACAGTTCGCATAAGCCCATCACGTCAGCTTTCGCGACGTCAAGCAACATTCAATATTATAACATTGGTCAAAGATAACTTTAATCCATAATATGTGTCGCTCCTACACATATAATTCCTTTATAAGGAATTCGATCCTAAAAGATCGTGTCATCATAGACTTCGAATTATCATATTATATTCATTATACATTTGGTACGAGTCTTTATGTGCATCATATTTATTAGTACCGTAGTACTTAAGAGTTCGACTCGACCGCTGCCTTCCAGCATCACCACCACCTATATATACAGAACGACGGTTGCGACATTCGGGACGACAATACACGAACTCGTCTCGATTAATATGTTATGAAAAATATTTCGTTTGTGTTATTCATAATTAACTATGTTATTTATGTGTATTGCCATGCATATTTTATTTTATTTATTTCTTTATTTTTAACTTATATCCCAGGTACATACTGTTACACTATCTTATAATATAACTCTATCTACTAGTGAAAGCGCATTATATTTTATTTAATAATCATCGACGGGAAGATATATAAAATAAAAAATATATATATGAAAGTGATTGTTGGTGGCAAAAATTCAATTCTACTTTTTAAATAAAATTTTTCGCCATTCCAGCAATTACTAGGATAGTATTCATCCTTTGTGAGTAACGAACGGAACATGGTCGAAATTACTTTCAATAGCCGTAATCTCAATTTAGCTGACAGCAAAAATCTTGATCATCAAATATCTTTCCTGAATACCGATCTTTTGCTTACTAATGACTTATGGTTTTGAATTTATAAAATGTGTATGAACTTTGAGAAATAATAAGTTTGTATAAGCGAGAATTTTTGTTATTTGCATTTTGTAGTATTTGTACTATTATTATTTCAAATTAAATAGCAATCGTGACGCAGAGGCACTAGCGTGTGACTATAAACGTGACAGGTTGTAGATTCGATTCCCACTTGAGGAAATAAAATATTTAATATTTTCATTTCTTCACTCTGGTGTCCCCACGCCTCGCTCTGGTGATTGCGACACTCAACACGTAGTGTCTCTAAAATTTGGCCGAAAGTGGGGAGCGGACTATCTTAATATTAGGATTCGTTTACCTACCGCAGAGTAGGCACATATGATACCCTGATACCATGCGTGAAGTTGAAAAAAAAATATATTTAATACTGTTTAAGCATCGTTTTTATAAATATGTAAGATTTTTAAGTAGAAAATTCAAACACTCAAACATTTCTTTCATAAATTCAGATAGTTATAAATAATTGAAATCACAACCAGCCGCAATTTACGTGATTGCAGTATCTACCAAAAGACACGCAGCGATCTAGCCTGGTACATTTCAAGCACGTTTCGGTACCATTTTATGTATATAGAGTAAATAAACTGTATGAATCCAATTGATTCATGTTTATTATATATATAGTATTTGATTTTCAACGAAATTCACTGTTTTGAAATTTGTAGCAATATATATTTTGGTCTATACTACATTTTAAGCTATACTCTTATTATAAAATAACAAAAAAATAATCTCTATGGAACAGTATTTCGTGTTTATTGTACGTAAATAACTGTCCCAAAATTATTAATTGTGATTGAATATATTATGTTTTTTTTTAATTTAGATATGAGCAATGAATTAAAACAGTAGTATGCATTTCATTTACATTAACAAGTTATTCTGTCTTAGTTACTATGAAGTCTACTTTACATTTTGCACTAAGCAAAGTAGATAGTTCATAACTTTTGTTTTGTTGGCTCTTCTTGTTATAGGTGAAGGCAGTACTTTTCTGTTGTGTAATTTTATCTTTTTTTACCTAACAACTTCTCTCGTGTGTTCTCTATTCAACGTGATACTGGCAAAGTGATATTGTGCTCAACTGGCACGCCGGAATGCAAATAAAAAGAACAAAACAGAATTTTTTGCTGTCATGCGTAAGTACTTTGTGCTTTATACAACTTTCCAATCGTGACAAAGTCGGCTGTATTTAATTACACTGGAGGAAATGGAATATTAGTATCGCGATCATCTGGAAAGCAATACCAAGTTGACCTCAAAAAACTGAGGTCATCAGCAGAGTGAAACACTGATTGGCTCTGTATGGGACCCATGTTCGGCCTCATACGGAGTACTGTTTTCATCTCCGGGCTGGTGCAACCGAGTATCAGTTTGAACCATTTGATCGTATACAACGTAGAGCCGTTCCAATCATTGAGGATCTGTGAAAAGTTTGATAAGCTTCGGCTTTGAATAGTGACGTCTCCTCGTTATGCGTTCCCTACCATGTTTATCGTAGGTTACCTAGGGTTACCTGCCGCCGAATTTACATCACATCCTGAAATACCACATTCTAGTTTCATAGCGATGGCCTATATGCGGCAGTGTTTCCAGGCCGATTCGACATGGGTACCTTCAAAAAGCGAACCTCAACCAAAAAAACCTCCACCTTAAAGGTCAGAAACGCACCGGTCGCTCCTCTGGTGTAGCACGGAGCGGCGGTGTCCACGTAGTGTAGAATCCACATTCATCGCCTTTACAGCTAGATGTTGCCCCACCAGGTGTTGTTGACCTCAATACGACGTCGTCAACGAGAAAATTATCCATAAATATGACATTACAGTGCAATCTGTAATAATATATACTTTTTATTTAAGATGAAATAAAAATAAAATGACATAAAAATGTACAATAATATAAATGTGCATGCAACTTCACATAACTAATAGTTTCCCCACATGTAAGCAAGTTTTACAATACTAAATTCCCCTTATTTTTTTTTACAGCAACAATGCGATATAGTTTAGAACAGAAATAGCAGCAACCAACACCTTATATTTGGAATATTCATATTTTACTTTTCCTTATTTTTTTAATAGGTATAAATAAAACTTTAATATAATAAATGTACGTTAGGTATATTAAAATTTGTAAAACATAAAAAACAAAAGTACCCTACAACCACGCGAAACTCGTTTCAATTTAGCCACGACGGTATCTACATATTTTTCATACCACTTCAACATTTCATACCAATATTAAGTAAGAGAATGAGGAAAATTGCTATTCCAATAAAAGGCTTACAAATATATGTACATAGGTGTATGTAAACTATGCGAGCGCACGATAAAGTAAAAAGCAATTAAGTTTCAAGTTCACAGACATCTTGGCAATATATTGTAATGGCCATGGCAACTACAAATAGTACATTGCATTGTTAAATAGATCAGATTGTAAGTAGTGCCAAATGATACAGTGTAAGCGTATTCAAAGCAGGCCACAAATTTGAAATTCATAAAACTAACTTCACGCTTTATACCTAGCGGGGTAGTTAGAAAGAACCTCCAGTCAGGAAAGGGTCATGCTTTTCACGTTACCTTCCCCCAGTATATTTGATACTGTGTTTTCGAAGGTCAACCGAGGTCTCCCCCTATCTCTCTTACCGCTCCCATTTCCATCATAATTGATATTTCTTTTTATAAAAAAATGAAATATACCAGTTTGAAACCAGCCGTGGAGCAAGGGGGTACGTGTGTGAGTGTAAACGCAAGAGATAAATGAAACGCACAGGATTCTCATTCAAGGAAATAAAATATTTAATATTGTAGTTTCTTCGCTTCGGTATCGAAACAAGTGCGTCGTTGAATTCCGCCACTCATCACGCGTGATGTATACGCGTGGAAAGTGCGTGAAGCTGAGGAAATAAAATATATCTATTATACTATATTATCATTACCAAAAAAAGTATAATATACAATTATGATACGTTAATATTTTGAATGTTTTCTAAAGATAATTTATATAGATTCTAAAGATGTTGCAAGAAACATATTTTTATGTGGTTACCCAAAAACGTTAGATAATAAAAATGAGTTAAACGTAAGCACGTAAGCGAAGCCCCGAGCAAAATTCTGGTCATCGATAAAATATACGCGGACCGTAGAAACCTTTCAGCGGTAGCTTTACACGAATATACTGTATTGTCGCTACTCTTAAATTTGTATTGATCGGTAGATTCTAGTTTCGGTAGAGCATTTTGTAAAACTCATGCATAAATAAATATTTGCATTATTTTTTTACGATAGTGTAGTACTATAACCTATAATATGTAATAGTAAAAGCCAAACTATGATTTTTTTAGTATGGATTTATCTATGTTTTATATAAACTCTTATAGTAAAATAATATAGGGCTAATCGAGGCGCAGAGGCACAAACGTGTGTTGCGACAAGTGTGGGTTCGATTCCCAATCGAGGAAATGAAATGTTTATTGTTTTAAATGATTCGCTCTGATGTTGAGGCAAAGCGCGGCGTTCAGTTTCGCCACTTAACAGGCATTGCCTAAATGTTTAATTTAAAAATAAAACTACTTTGCACACCAGGAAACGCCTGAATCTGAAAATATTTTAAAGTTTAAAAGAAAACGTAATATAAAAACGCTAAAACACCATCAGTGTGGTTTATAATACTGCATAGATGCAATTAAATGTGTCCTCGAGCCATTTCGCCTTCACCCATTAAACAGACGAAGTGATTAAATAAATTGCTGTAATTACACTTATTTTTAAACTACGGTTAAAATTGTGCTTTGTTTTAGATATCAAGATTCTTAGAATTACACATATGTAAGTAGAAAGAAATTGGTCAAGTCCAAGTTGGACTCGCCCACCGACGGTTCTTTGCCAATTTCAGGATTGTAGATCAACGGAAAGCAGAATTTATAAAATTATACCAAATTAAGTTTGCGAGAATATGTAATTATTTTGTATGAAATAAACTTAAAAATGTAAGTTTATAACAATTTATATTTTTTTTCTTATTTTTTGTTGTAAGTTATCACTTCTTCTCGAATTTCAAAATTTTATGTCTATGAGAAATACCCTATGGGATAAGATTACTAGGCTTGTACAAGTTACACAGTTATAAAATGGTTCCCTACCCCCTAAGCTAGGAATTAAAATGTACTAGGAAGAATGAATTTATGTTGGGAGAAAGAAAAACTACACAAGCCGAAATTTTTATATTATTAGACTTAAATACTAAGGCATTATATATATTTTTTTCAGAGAAGTGAAAATTCAAAAGGAATGTGTGTGTGTGTGCGTGTCAGCGTGAGTGCGTGCGTGCATTTGTGTGTGTGTGTGTGTGTGTGCGTGTCAGCGTGCGTGCGTGCGTGCGTGCATTTGTGTGTGTGTGTGTATTGAGCAGATATTTCTATTGGAACGTTGATTTAGATTATACTTTGTAAGAACTTCAGCACGCTTACGCAAGATGGAAGAATAAACAGTTGCCTTATTATCAGAATATTACCTAAGTGAATAATAGTGAGCTATTGTTCAATTAGCTAATGTTCTGTGAAAAATCTGAAACTCTTGAAATGCATGATCTTTAGGACTGCACCATTAACGGATAATATAAGGGACCTGGCGGTATCCCCCATGCAGGGAAGCGAAGCGAGTGGCGAAGACCGTTTAAAAAATATATAAGGCGTCTTCATCTAAAAGAAATTGAGGTTATTTGTTCTTTCCACTTAATAAGCCAAATGGTACAGTGGTCTTCTTGAAAGTGTTAGTAAATATGTTTAATTGCTCGTCAAGTAGCTTTGGATTATTCTTAGCGAGTAGCAACTCATACTTCTCGTAGTTTCTTTTTTAATAGTTTGTTACAGAAATTTCTATATCTAGTAAAAAAATATTGGGCGACTGAATTTTCCGACAATCTTCTGGTTTGTTTGTAAAGTTTATGATGATATACGTCTAACTTAAGCACAATTTTTAGGTGATCCACGGCTTGATACTTCGGTTTTTTCAAGTATCAGGCTTAAGTTTTAAATTGGGGGCAGGTGATCTGTGATAAGAGATTGCAGAAAATTAGATTTAAGGATGTGGTCAATGCACTTTTTAAATCTGGTGAATATTCGTGGGCTAGTAAAAGACCATGAGAAGCTATTGTGGATAAATAATCACTTGAGCTACTAGTATCGCTTATAATATAATGTCATTTAGTGTCACTATACGATTTAAGTGAATAAGAATGAGACTAATGACAAACAAGATATTTTTTCTAATATAAATGATGATTCCATCATTTTGTATAGGAATTGTTATTCGTTTCAAACGAGGTAAAACCAATTTGGCCAGTAATAGAGAACGCACAGTTTTTAGTAACACTACGGATGTTAAGATAGAAAATTTCAAAATAAAGGAATAAGGGAAGGAAGCATTTAACGACTTTAGCTACGTGAAAATTTTCCAACTCCGCATTAATTACTTTAATATCAATCGTATTAAATGTCAATTATATGTAAAACCTTAGTACATTAGGCGCCAAGCATTTATTGTTTACAATGTCCCAGATAAATTTAATACAAATAGCGATTTACGAACGCTCGAATCGTCTGATTGTGTTGACTTAAAAGCTTAATTTATTTCTGCGCTCCAAATATTTGATAAAAATTTCAGGTTGTTACCTCCACACGATCTTAAGATAAGTGACTTTGACAGATGAACAGACGTATTAGAACAACCAAGTGATCTTATAAAGTTTCCGTTTATTTTCTCTTGATATACGGAATCCTGAAAATCCGACTGTAAATACTATAGTTATGAGTTCGATAAGCACTCGGCGAATGAATTATATTCATTTAGTATTTTCGCTGTAGTATAACAAAATGCGGCGTTGATTTCCACATTCAACATGCAATGATCAGGTGGAAAGTAGAGGAAAATAGTTTAACGTATATGTAAAAAAGTGAATATATAATACACATTCTGTAAATTGAATTTTCAACCTAGTTAGAATTGTTAAGAAAATTGTTATTATAAAAATACGTATTTTTTTTTAAATAAACTGTACTTGGACGGTTTTAAGCGAGAGTTCCAGTCGAAATTTGAATTAGTTTTCTAAAATTGTATACGTTTTTTTGGGAGTGATCTCAGAGTTGAGAGCGGTTTATAAATACGAGCCTAAATTAGTGTATCGTTTTTATTTCTAATTAGTATCTTAAAAAAATCTTTAAAAAATGACTAAATTATTTTTCTATTTTTAATATGGAACATTACTTTAAAAATATGAAAAACGTATGACTAACCTCTGAACTTACCTAAAGTATACTACTATACATATGCGTATAAATATATACTAATATATATGTATCTATACATTTTTATAAAAATATCAAATGTCACAAAACCAGTCTCGTATATTTATTTCATTTTATATCGTGTCGTCTTCCAGAGGAGTTTGTAAATGTACAGGTAAGGTGGGAATTAAGTTCATATAAGGTTTTAAGTGTTGAATTTTTCTCTAAAAATACCGAAGGGAATTCTGCTATAGTCGGAACTATTTTTCCGCATTTCACATCACTCCAACAAAATCTCATGGGGTTAAAAGATTTACCAATATTTCAAGCTTTCACTTATATATTATATCTTATTATTATATACATTTTTCAGCTTCACACCGTATCTTTAACTTGACTTAGTGTTAAGACACTTCGTTCTCCATTTTGCGCCAAGTTCCGGAGGCATTGCTTGTTGAGTGGCGGAGTCCAACGCCGCTCTTTGCCTTGACACCAGAATCAAGGAATGAAAATAAAAATGCAAATAAATATTTAATTTCCTTGAGTGGGGATTGAACCCACAACCAGTCGATTTTACAGTCACACCTTGTGCACGACAGGTCTGAATACGATATTAATTATTGATAATAAATACACTATTTTTATTCCGTGTACTAAGACAAATCTATAATCATACAATAACAATTGCTATAATTATTACCCTAAAGATCTTAACCCTAGAAGCCCAATATATTTAACTGGTCGGTTTCCAGGAGGTGCGGGTTCGAGTCCCGCTACGTTCAATTTTTTATACGTTTTCTAAATAAGTATTTTTCATTCTTAAGTGTGGAATAACACTTTAAAAATGTTTAATAAACATATTTAACTTGCTAAAAAGCCCGAAAATACGTAAAAATCACGTGTAAAAATTAAATCTCTGTGCTTTCTCACTATTTTCTGGTTATGAGCAAGCTTTTGCATTAGGTATTAAAATACAGTGTTCATTAATACAATAAGTACTCTATAACTAATTCATAGAAGAAAATCATAAAAAAATTAAGAACTCTTACATTTTACAAAAACTCTACCCTTATATTTGATAAATATCAATATGGTATTCTCTGCATATGGCTTTTTCCCATTTGCAAAACTACATTATATAATGTTCGATTCAATCTCGCGGTGCGCTTACGAAACGAAAGCTATGCTTTAATGGTATTGGACATATATAACGGTTTCTACAGTAGTTCTATAACTCGTTGTAGGATAAGTAGTGATGTGATACTACTTTATGTCCCAGCTCCAGTGTTTCTAGTTGTGACCGTCTCATAAGGTGTGTGGTACTATTTTATATCCTATGTGTGTTTATGTATGTTTTAATATCTCATAAAACATACAAGATTACGAAACACCATTCTATTAGAATTTTAATATAAACAAGCGTAACAAGTACCTTCACAAAGATCACAGACAAACGTTCTGAAGGTTTGAATAACTTTTGAACTATTGGAGTCGCAGTCTGGAAGGAATCCACGGTGTAGGGGTGGGGCGGTGCCCTTGCGCTTTCTTTCTTTTGTTTGAGCTAATACTATTGGACTGCTATTTTTAAGAATGATACATGATGGAAGGTAGAATAGATTACACCAGGGTTGCCTAGAAGAATGGTGCCGCATTTACATTTTTTATTTGTTGAAAAATGTATATAATAAGTAACAAGCAAATGTGCGACTCACAATATTATTTTATGCTCAAATCATGTAAAAATATTCAAGAAATGCTCATACTATACGTACATTAAAAATATTTTCACATTTTAGCAGCAAATAATATAAAAGCATGAAGTCACAATGGTCGTTTTATCGCCTCCATAGGGAACGTAAGAGCTGGCTCGAGTTCCGTCTAAAGAATCGACATTGCGATAGCGAGGAAATGCAACGAACGTTCTTCTCATAATTCCACTCGGATATGTATGAACATCTATATTTTTTATTTGTGCAAATATACTTTTAACGTGGCGTTGTGCCAAAGTGTAAGACTATATAGGTGATGGTAGCAAATACAATTCTCAGTCAGGCTTTTAACTTCCAACTAGTATTCTGCTTGTGGCTTTGTCCGCGTGGTCGTTGTAGCTTTGTAAAAATAATATTGTTGGTGAAGGTAAAAGAAAAAATCAATGTTAAATAGAAAAATCCAGCAGTCTTTTGTATGTGTTAATAATAAATTGTACCATTATATCATTAAGAACAGCGTTATGACATCAAAATGTTTTTTTCCTTAACTGCTTTGGTTACATACATTTTTAAATTTTTATATTTTGATCTTGATCTTTTTCTTTTACTTTTAAATAAAACAAACAAAGGGTGCGCCGCGTTTCAAGCCGTCAACACACCTGCACTATCCGTATAGATACATTCACACTAATGCAAAGCTCAGTTTCACACATAAATAAATTAATTATATTTTACAAACAAAAGGCAGACTTTTACTGTATTATTATTTACTTTTAGATTATTACCATAACTTGTCTAAAAAGTATTTGTACATTATAGTAGAAAAGAAATTCAATTATAAAGCATTCTGCGTGAAAAGATAGCGGCGTTCTGTAAAATATAGTTTTAATTAAAGTTATTTATGCCATGCCATTATTTTTTTAATCTCATATGAAACGTATATTTATATAAATTTATATTTCTATCTCTGCAACTCAGCACGCAATGCCTCCAAAATTCGTTAAGTAGGGAACGGAGTGTCCTAAAACTAGGTTCCCTCTGCCTACCCTGCTGTGTGCGAGATACAGCAAAAGCTGATTTAATCAATTTAATTGATAATCTCATATGAATTATTATGAAAAAAAAAACAAATGTCTCATAATAATTTACAATAATAAATATTTTTTTGCACTGTTATAATACTTACATTATATAAAAACCAACACACGCCGTTCTCTACTTTCCGTCTAATTTCCGAAAGAGAACAGAGGAATGAAAATAATTTAACTACCGTCGTGTTAACAGACTGACACGACCATCAGCGTACGTCTATTATAATTAAATCATCTATTCAAATAATTAATTGATCACTACAGATCATTTCTCTTGTTAGGTATTATATGACATCCATAGTCGTCTGACTGGATCGATACATCTGAAATCCAATTGTGTATGGTGCTTACGACACTTGATATTAATAAGCCATTACAGATGACGATGATCTTGTAGTTTTGTACTTATATATATGTAACTGATCTATTATTGAGGTCACCGCAGACCAAAGGGAGGTTTAAGTGTAAATACAATGGTTGTGGATTCGATTCCACATTTGGGCATGTAGTGCGATAAAAAAACCGTTCTTGACGCTCTGATAAGAGTAAGTTTCGCGAATCGTCCACTTTATATGAAGTCGACGATAACATAAAAAGACAGCTCAATGTCGCTTATTGGAAAAAATAATCGTGAGAGGTTGTTGATCGTTAGCTTCGGGCTAAAAAGAAAACTAATATTAAAAGTGTAATACATTTAAATAAACTTTTTATTTATAAAAATACAATTTAAATATATATATTTCTGTATTTTTTTATACTTGCCAAATTTATGAATATTATTATTATAAATATTTTCACACTGTATCCGCTATAGCACATAGCCGGAGGGAGACATGACGATAATGTAGTGTCGGGACAGTTTATTCCCAAATTTTCGCCCAAATTGAAATATTGCGTATTTAATATTACAATTATTTAAACATGAAAATATAGGTTTTTCGAGTATTGGATTATATTCGAAATAGCTTCAAAGTTGTTTACTTCACTTATATGATTGATACTTGTACGATTATATTTTTCGTGTGATTTATTTTTTTGTAAATGGAAATTTTTTACACATTTAAAAAAAAATCCATTTACAAAAAATCCTACATTTTTACCAACTCTGTCAAAACAGACTGGAGATACAAAAATATCTCTTTTTTTACAAAATCGCTTACCGATATATGCTGTCGTCATCAATCTTTCAACAAAAATGGAGGATTGCCATGCGATTTTCACGCATATATACACAAAGTGATATATATATTAGTAGGTGTATAATATACAATTTAAGTATTTAAGGATTTATTTATACATATTTAACATGTTACTACTACACGAACAAAACCACAAGCAAAATACTAGTCGCAATCTGAAATAAAATCTGGACTAAGAATCGTATTCCCATCCATCGCCTATATTACAGTCTTACACTACGCCACATTGGCGGTTTAAAGTATGTTCAATGGCGTATTTCAAGGCCGCGCTTTGTCTTAATATAGCAGATATATAAATGATAATAAATAACGTTATTTATTGTTGATTATATAGTACAAGCACTGGAAAAGCGTCTGACAACTGTGCCGTCGGTCATGCCGAAGTATTTATCAAAATACTTAAGGTAATTATGGATACAAATTGTTGTTTTTATGTGTATGTATTTTTGACGCCGCAAGGGTGTGTTTGTAAACGTGACGTCTGTGGGTTCGATTTCCACTCGGTGTAATTAATTAATATTGAATCCCGCCTACTATGCCTCGAAATCACGGTGGATAATGGGGAACGGAGTGTTTTAACACTAAGTTCCCTCTGCCTTTCCTCCTGTATGTGGGATACAGCGTGAAGCTCGAAAACGTACCTATGTATTTTTATTTGTAATCTTAATTGAACGAATAACATGAAAAAAAATCTGAATAAAAGCATTAGAAAATATTTTTCACTTTCAAACTCGAGATATTTATAAAAACCAATTTCATCAGAGATTTAAAATGAATAGCGCGAAGCAAAAAATATTGATTTTTCTCCCCAACCGGTGATTTTCAAATCCCTTGCATGCTGTATGTAGATAGTGAAGTATGCTTTGTTACGCTTTGTTGAAAACCTATCAACGGGAGATTATCTTGTTATTCGGTTGCAGCAAATTGTATTGGTAGTATATGTGTATGTTTCGGTTTCAACTTCAGCTTTATCCAACGTAATTGGACAGATAGACATTTTAGTATCAAGTAACTCAGCTCTTCAAAGTCTGTCCAAATTCAAGACACGAACATCATGTTCGACATGAACAACATGACCACCACGAGAACAAAGCCACAAGCAGAATATTAGTTGTAATATAATATCTGGACTAAGAATCGTATTCCCATTCATTGCCTAGGGATGTGACATTCATGTTGAATGAACGAATTCAACGCCGCGTTTTGTCTTATCAAAAAAAATCTGTTCTCTGTGAAAAATAATCTCCGGTGTGAGGTAAAACTCCAACTCACTCCACGCTTACATTTATACGACTGTCTCACTAAGCGCGTCTTGGTCTAAACAGTTTTTTAAGATGTGGCCAATGCTTCTTGTCTTCTTCTTTCTTCTCACATATTTAAATATTCACATTTCATTTTCGTGCTTGAAATATTAAAAGTGAACGATAAAGTTAGACGCAACGCTGTTCTTGAGGATATACTGGAAAGATCCAAAATAACCTCAAATGACACATCAGACGAGACTAACAATTTGGCACGCAATGCCTCCAGAATTCAGCGAAAAGTGGGGTGTCTTAACATTAGATTCCCTCTGTTTACTCTGCTGTGTGCGTGTGTTTTTTTTAGAACTAAATTAGCCATAAATTACATAATGTAAAACATGTGTTTTATTTTTTTTTATTATCACATCCCCAAAGACGGTGATATAAGAATTTAAAAGTGTTAATAATAACAGAAATGAGCCCATAACCTATTCGAATTTTCTCTGTTTTAGTATTCTATATTGTCTATAGATCCTGCTCAATATCCGGTGTCCATTTCTGTTCAATTACTTGTGGTCACACTGAGATGGATTTTGGCTGATGCGGTATAGTGTTGTGTATATGCTTATGTTCTCTAAAGTGGCATCTCAGTTCATTAGCCTAGTATAGTCTTCTATAGTCGGGGGTCTGTCTCATCAACTAAAACACCGGATTCTTTTTAAAATATTTGATGAAAAAGAGATCATGGTCGTAATCTTGTTGTAAAAGAAGAATATAATGTGTTTTCATAACAAGAAAAGAAAATATCTTAATTTTTGACACGTAAATGAAATACATCTCAGAAAATATAATTTGAGGCCAGTCGTGGCGCAGTGGCACGAAGTGTGACTATAAAACTGACTGGTTGTGGGTTCGATCCCCACTCGAGGAGATGAAATATTTACTTAAATTTATGTTTCCATTTCTTCGCTCCGATGCTAAGCGCGGCGTTGAGTTCTGTCACTCAACACGCAATGCCGCCAGAATTCGGCAGAAAGTGGGAAATGGAGTGTCTTAACACTAGGTTCCCTCTGCTGACCCTGCTGTGTGCGGGATACAGCGTGAAGCTGATTTATTTATTTTATTTTAAATATAATTAAGAAATATTACAGTAATTAAAAGTATTTGTATGTATCAATTTATCTATTACATGCGCTTCAAAATACAAGAAAAAAATAGATATCATTCATTCATCGTTATTTTAGTTAGTTTCTCATCGAAACGTGAGTTATACGAGGCAAGCATTACATGACTTTGACATATAGTGCGCCACTTGAAGTCTGGCTTAAAATTTTTGGATGGAAGCCAATCCCGCGTCCAAACTGCCTCCATAACTCCTGCAGGTGTGATATGAATAATCGTTTTCGTTACGGCACTGGGAAAAAACGGCTCATAATAGCCTCCATTTATCGACAATATCGACATTTTTAAGAAAAATATATACATTTTTTACTAATTTTAAATAGCATATCATACGTTTGTAATTATAAATTAACCATAACCATAAATTTTATAGTAAACGTTTCAAGGGATCATTGCAATATACGCCAAAATAAGCTGAAATATTAAAATATAAATTTTAATTAAAATACGTAAATTCCTACTGCAATGTTTTAATTTTAATATAATATCTCGGTTATTAAATTCATAAGCTGTGTTTTATGACTTTCGGTATTTTATAGTGTGATGCAAAATATACATCCCTTGAGATTTGCAAAAAAAAATTAAATACCACCGTGTGTAATAGGGATGTGACAATAACAAATAATAAATAAAATTAATAAATCAGCTTTACGCTGTATCCCGCCCACAGCAGGGTAGGCAGAGGGAACCTAGTGTTAAGACACTCCATTCCCCAGTTTCTGCCGAATTCTGGAGGCATTGCGTGTTGAGTGGCAGAACTCAGAGCCGCGCTTAGCCTCGACACCAGAGCGAAGAAATGGAAATATAAATTTAAGTAAATATTTCCTCTCCTCGAGTGGGGATCGAACCCACAACCAGTCGGTTTTACAGTCACACTTCGTGCCACTGCGCCACGACTAGCCTCTAACAAATAATAAAGCACATCTTTTCATTTTATAGACTATGGCTAATTCAGTTCTACATCGTATAAATTATATTAAGGATAGTCAATAATATAAAAAAGTGAATTAAGTCATATACGACAGCCATGCCTAAACGAGGATACCTAAAACAGTACCCAATATTTTTTTTGGGTTCCGTAACTCGAAAACGGAATCTTTATAGTATCAGTTTGTTGTCCGTCCGTCTGTCACTATTATTTATCTTCAGATTATATGGAGGTTTGAAGCTGAATTTAATACTAAATATTTGGTTCTATGGTTCCTTAGTCAACGTGATTAAAAGATACGAGCATGCACGCACGCACGCACGCACGCACATGAGCCCGTGGACCTACAGTTATGAATTTTGACACTAAGTAAGAGCTTACAATACAAATAAAGTAAAAAATCCGAAAAGTGAAAGTTTATGTATTGATATATCATAGGAAAAATATTTACAATCTTATATTTGAAGTTCACTTCATACAGAATAAGTACATTTGCAAATATACTTCACGTTGACCTACAATGCTGAAATAGGTACGACCGGTGGGTGAGTCCGACTTACACTTAACCGGTTTTTTTTCCTGCTGTAGATATATAATATTTATTAACATACTGACGTATTTTTAACCAAAAAACTGAAAACGAATGGTGAATTTGTGGTTTATTTCTTAAAGCTGTATCATCATCAGAATCAAAATAAAATTCTTAACTATATTGCATACAATAAAATAAAAAAAGTAGTAGAAAAGTTCAATATTATTTACATAAGAAGTGATTTTACAGTGGCGTTCCCAAATGAGGACATTGAGAACATCAGAAATAAGTTATTCTCGAAAGTATTCGTCAATAGGTAATTTTTGATGGCCGCTTCACGTTCTAACATTATGTAGTAATTACTTTTCTAAAATACTTTCCACATCAACTGCGATGTCCCGTGTGTCAAAAAAACACGTGGGCAATGAAAAAAGTGTGAGAAAATATTATGTTTAGACTAGAATGTTTCGATTTTTTTGACACTACATAAATCCATTGTTCTCAATTGAGGACGTCGTTTTTTTCTATGAAAAAAGGTGTTTCTTTTTACCAATGAATGTTTAATTAAATAAATTATTACTGCCAAGTCTTATAATAAATAGCGCAGAAATAGGTTAAAATTGAATAAATATTTCGTTATTTTATTTAATATTATTTTTGTTATTTTATTAATTGATTTATAATAAGTTAATAATATAGATTATTTTGTATTTATGACGTATAATCTAAGCTTATTTACTATCTCATAATTTCTATCTTTTATAAAAACCCTAAATATTTCCATTAGATTTTTTTTATAACTAGTTGACAAAGAAAACCTCATTACAGTAAAAGGTTGCCGATTAATTCAACTTGGAAGCTGTGCACTGTTTCATTACGGTAGATGTATTACGCGGTAGTGATCGTTTGAAACACTTGCATTACGAGATTAACTATGTTGGAAGTATGTACGTAGTAAGTAGTAAGTAGTACAAACTTATTCGAACAATTTGAATTGCTAGCTACCATACGTATTTGTTACTGAAGTTGATTTGACTTCATATAAAAATATATGTTTTATTTTGATAATATTCTATCACAGATCTTCACACCACAGATTTACTTTTCTTCGAATGAAAAAAAAAAAACTGTGGTTGAAAAGGAAAAATACATAATGAAAAATGCTTTACCTAAGTGTAGAAATATTTTTATCGCAATATTTTTTTGTATATTTGATATAAATATTATTTACGTTACAATAAAAATTGCTATACTGCCATCCTGCATAATATATATATGTAATTTGGTCGACGAATCAACGAATGTCTATAAAATTGAAGTTAAATTATTTTATCGAGGCCAGTCATAGCGCAGCGGCACGAAGTGTGACTGTAAAACTGACTGGTTGTGGGCTCGATCCCCACTCGAGGAGATGAAATATTTACTTAAATTTATATTTTCATTTCTTCGCTCTGGTGTCGAGGCAAAAGTGCGGCGTTGAGTTCTGCCACTCAACACGCAATGCCTCCAAAATTCGGCAGAAAGTGGGAAACGGTGTCTTAACTTTAGGTTCCCTCTGCCTACCCTGCTGTGTGCGGTATATAGCGTGAAGCTAATTTATTTAATTATTTTTTTTTTAATTATTTTATACAAAAGTCCTACTATTGAGCTATATAGAGAAAAAAAATCACGAGCATAGTCTTAACATTCGGATTGCATTAATCACAAATTCTCAAATATCAGCCGAATCCCTGAAAATCGGCGAAATGGATAAATACTGAGGTCATCTACCCATATAAAGCCGTCGATGCGTCTATCACGTTACACTAACCCTGTTTAATAACGGTATAATGTTCCGTTCTTAATTGGCATATGATTGTCAATTATAGCATCTGTATATACTCGTATGTTTATATATCATAATTGAAAAATTAAGTAATACAAAAAATATTCCGTTTTGCCTCTCCGGTAATGGTTTTAATTGTTTTATTACGACGTTTCAATAACATTGTAATTTATTATTTATATTAAAGCAAAAAGTAACATGAATGAATTATTGGATAAAGTAAGATTGACGTCATTTGATTCATGTTTTGTAGCTGAAATCGCAATTTCAATTAAGTCAAATATATCATTTTGATAAATATTTATTGGTGGCATTGACTCTTATTTACATACTAGCGCAACCACACAGCTTTGCCCGCTGTTTGTTTAGTTGTATTTAAGAAAAAAACGGCCAAGCGTGAAACGGACTTGCACTCCGAATGTTCTGTATAAATTTCAAGAGTTACGGGAAGTAGTTTAAAGTTAATAAACATAAATTTGCATCCTTACTCGTATTTCTATGAAATGAAAAGAACTACAAAATATAAGTTTGTAAAAATGTTGTAAATTGTCATTAGTCAATTTTTTTCCTTAATTTGTATTGTAAAATGTTATTTCGTGCCAAATGTCATAACTGTAGGTCCACGGAAAGTACCCTATAGATTTTGATTACGCGGAGATATTCACACAAATTTAAGCAAAAACGATGCATAAATGGTCATATCTTTTGACCCCGTTGATTTAGAATCTTAATTTATTCTGTGCTCCAAGGGATTGTAGTGTTCTCATCTCTTATCTGGTACACCACAATATCAGCTTGAAATGTTTGATTGCATACAATAAAAAGCCGTTTGAATCATTGGGGATCCAATGATCTGCGGTGGCGGTATTTCCAGATCGAACCGATCTGAGTACCTTCAAAAAGCGCGTTTAAACACCTGTAACTCCTCTGTTATTTCATGGGGTCGTAGGTGACGGTGATTACTTATCACGAGGTAACCCGTACGCTTGTTTGCCTTGTCTTTTTCCAAAAAAAAAAATATTTTTTTTATATATAAAGTTTCTATAATAATAAAAAAATACATGAATGATTTTGTTATTGAAGCGACCAAAAAGAGCGTTGGTCTCTCCTGTGAATTGTCGGTTGAGCCACTAACTTAATATAATGAAGAGACTACTCGATGACTCACCAAATATTTTAACTATATTTTTTTTCTATTTATATACATATATAATAAATAAAAAGTACAGTAGATAATACTTTGAATAACTTGACAATATAACTCGTGGCATTCTCAACTACCCACAGAGAGGGCGTATATGATGAAACCTGACCTAAATTATCTGGAAAGACCGTGACGGCTTAAAAATAGTGACTGCACTGACACAATAGAAAACGTGCGCGGAATATGTTTTGTATTCTTCGTAATTCTATAGATGTGTATGAAGTTATGATGACGTAGGTATATTTCATTGTTTATATATTTAAATTAAAATTAAATTAAAAATTAGCTTCACGCTATATCCTGCACACAGCAGGGTAGGCAGAGGGAACCTAGTGTTAAGACACTCCGTTCCCCACTTTCTGCCGAATTTTGGAGGCATTGCGTGTTGAGTGGCAGAACTCAACGCCGCGCTTTGCCTCGACACCAGAGCGAAGAAATGAAAATATAAATTTAAGTAAATATTTCATATCCTCGAGTGGGGATCGAACCCACAACCAGTCGGTTTACAGTCACACTTTGTACCACTGCGCCACGACTGGCCACATTCTTTAAAATACAACAGTACTAAATAAACTATACATACGTATATAAATATGTATCAACAGTTATACAAAATGATTATAATATTTTTGATAGATATTGAAAATTTATTTATAGAAGACGTAAAAGGAAAGCCTATTTATAACCTATTTTGGTCGAATTTATTACTTTTTTAGCTTCACGCTGTATTACCCACTTATAAGAGAAGGCGGAGGTAGCCAAGAACCTAGCGTTAAAACGTTCGTTCCATGCCGAACTTTCCGACAAATTCTCGAGGCATTGCGTGCATGCGTGTAGAAAGGGGGAGAGCCAGGTAGGCCGCGCCTCAGAAATTTTACTTTCAACAAAATTTGTCCCGAAAAATAAAAGAGAAACAACATTTACACGAAAATATATGTTACAAGTCCAGGCCTTCTCCAGAAAATATCTTTTGATAAGCGTGGTGTCCCTCTTAGCTGTGGTGAATCTCAATGCCCAGGGCGTGGAAAAATCGAACCCACCTCGTGTTTCCAGTCGCACGCTTGAGCTCTTGCGCCACTGTGGCCTATATATCTATAAACATTATCTAATGTAGCTTTATGTTGCGGTTTATTCACCTCATTACAAAAATTAAATTAACAAATATCATTACAATAACATTAAAATGAAATTTGAATGAAATATTCACTATTTTGTTTTTATACTTATCAGTATAAATGACAATGGCCTTAGCCACTATAAAAATTAACATGATACTGTTAATCAGTAAATAAAATACATTATTGAACCTTATAAACATGACGAATTTGTCAGTCTTAGGTACATATATATCCTACTAGCGACCATAATACCATGTTTAATAAGTACACGGAATTACGCTTCTATTTTATAAATAATGTATGCTTGCAGTGCCCTTAAGATTTCTAAAGTGAAAATTATTAAAACCTCAGAGTGGTATTAAAAAAAAAATAAACTATACTTATAATATAATCGTAACTCTATACAGAAAATGGGTAGAGAAATTATGGCCCCATATTTTTCTATAAAAAAGGGCTCTGGGTAAGCTAAGCTTGAATTTCAGAGAAACCTCGAAACCTCCATTTTTTGCACAAACCCAGACTCGCGCTTCTCCGGTTTGTAGGCACTAATTTCAGAGACGGCTTAACCGATTTAAGTACTTATATTTAAAATCGGTTTGATTGTTTTGATTTACTTTTAATTTAACATTCTTTAATTTGAGTAAGTGATATAATTATTCAACAATGTAATGAAATAAATATTTTCACTATGAGATACCTTTGTATGTTTAAAGCTCTTTATTACACAATTTAAAATAGTTCTAAAGGGGAATTAAACTATCTTTTTATTCTTTTAAAATAAAACATATATTTTTTAGATGTCACTCTGTACTACGATGGCGGCTCTGTTCTATTTAGTTTGCACATTCTCTTTAAAAAAATATTTATTGTGGCATAATTCTAACAGATACTGATATCCTCTATTAAACTGTACTACATTACTTTGCTTTAATTTTCTTGCTTACTTTGTTTTTTTGCAATAATTTTTACAGCATATGTGATATAAGGATTTTTTGGTAGTTTTTCCACACTTTTTTTTTAGCTTCACGTTGTATCCCGCATACAGCAGGGTAGGCAGAGGGAAACTAGTGCTAAACCAGCGTTTCCCACATTCTGTCGAATTCTGGCATTGCGTGTTGAGTGGCAGAACTCAACGCTGCTCTTTGCCCCGACACCAGAGCGTAGAAATTAAAATATGAATTTAAATGAATATTTCATCCTCGAGTGGAGATCGAACCCACAACCAATCGGTTTACAGTGACGCTTAGTGCCTCTGCGCCAATCGTTTCACACATTAATAGTCTAATTGTAAAATAATTTTCCAAATCTTTTATATATATATTATTCACTTCAAACAAAGAAACGTAATATCTAATCTATTTTCTTAATAATTTTAGCGTAGATATCGTTGCACTACGCGAGACACACCGCATGTTTTACTATTACAAGATTTTTTTGAAAAAATTCGTTATATATTTTAAATGGATGGTTCGATTTTTATAATTAAAAAAATATTTTATAGATATTGAAATTATCTTTAATAAAATATTATTTAACTTATTAAATAATATTTTATTACTAAAGAGATATGGATAGTGTGGTTTGGTTATTGTCGGCACTTTTATCAAGTTTTAAAATGTAAAAAGATTTATATTGTCATAACTACAGTAGTTAGACATATAGTACTGTGGACTTTATTTATAGAAATTGATACTTTTTATATTACTATAGAATAGATTTTTGTTCTATCATCAAAATAGTTTCCGCAGCGCACGCGATTATAGATGTTTTATGACTAATATCATATCATATCTTATCTTACATTATTGCATTTTTATTAGGAATCTCAATTTTTAAGCTGTAGCCTTTGTTGCTTCAGTGAAAATGCAACTTTCTTATGGTGAAAGATTTTTTGATTCGATGAAATCGGTCCGGTAGTTTTTGTGTGAAAACAATACAAACATATATACAGGAATACACACAAATCTTTCCTGTTTATATTATTAGTATAGAAGTATAGATTACAGTATATACAGGGTGGAAGCGTCTGCGCTCCTTTTACGAGGAGCAGCATGTAAAATGAGTAAAATATTTCAAAAAACGTACATAAATAAATTGCTTAGACGTATAATTAAAATTTTCATTTCATGATTTTTATCCATACAGTCATCCAGTTATGAATAGAAGCCAATAACGTAAACACGTAGTAGTAATACTACAAAAAAACATTGCCGATCTGCCGCTTTTCATTCTCAAAAAATATATCGGAACGAAAAAGCGATATCTCTCGACACAAAAACGCAAAGGTTTTTTCACAAAAAGTACTCTTTCGACGATGAAACAAGAGTCCAAGTCAGTGGCTCGAGCTCCAGAGAGAGGAACTTCCTCACAATGCGCGCCGTTAAACTTCACAGCCAATACTTACGACTCGATTTCGTGAATGGGGCATGTGCATTTTTGTAGCTTCGACCGATAATTTGAATAAATAAGAAAAAAATATTGTTTTGATTATTGGCAAAACTGTTTTAATTGTTGTTAACTGGCTTTATAGAGAAGTTAAAACTGTGGTTTTATTTAAAGTAGTGGAGATAAAACACTGTGTATAAACAAAATGAATAAAATAATAACATGCTTTTTTATATCTATTTATTTCATACGTTCGTTGGTCATCGACTTTAATATCAATGGATGAATATTCATATAAAAGCATATTGCGGAATTCAGTCTTGCAATCCATTATCACGTCATAATTATAGAGGGTAATGGAGGAACTGTAAATGAACATCCTTTTGATTTGATCATAGCGCTAATATGGACTAGCGGAAATAAAATATCAAAATGTTAACAAAATTTGTACCGTATAAGGAAGATTAAGTATTTTTTTTTATTTCTTTAAAAATATATAAAATATGTGGTCAGAGCACTTGGACGGTTCATAGAGGCGCGGTTCCAAATCCATTTCTTTAAGTGTTGAATGACACTATAAAAATGTTAAGAATTGTATATATTTTTATTATAAAAGTTAATTAATTTTACAATAATATAAAAAAAATACTCTTACGACGATGGAATAAGAGTCCAAGCCATCGGTGGCTAGGGCTTTCGGTCTACTAGTACTATGTTAGATCTATTGGCAACAATATTGCTGTCAGTAATAATAGAACGATCCCAGTCGAGTAAAGCACTGCTATCATAGGATTGTGTCTATAGTAAGACACCTCTAATTCCACAAAACCATATTGAGGAGCAAGTTGCTGGTGCTGAAAATTATATATATATATATATATAAACTTAACTGTTATGATTTATGAAGGAAATCTCCACTAACAATTCAATTTTGTTTACTTTAATGTATAGAATATTATATAATAGTGCTTGAAAAATATATATTTTTATCAACAGTCATATAACACAGACGTTTCGAATGTCATTCTTTAGCCAGGAATCTTACCAGCGCGAGTGCTATATAACATTCGCAGGCAAACTAATGCCTTGAGTTCAAACGACGATAACTTTTTTTTCAATGGACCGATTTTGATGAACTAAACTTTAGTAGTTAAGTTGAGTAAAAACAAAGCAATAGTGAAATTTTCAAGTAAATTAGTTTAATACTTTCAGAGAAAAACGTGGACATGGATATCGACAGACAGACAAGAAATTAAAAAAAATCTTTTTGCTTTCTATTATTCTTTTTAATGTCCCTCTATCCATTTCAGTAAAAATTACTAAATGTACAGACAAAATATTTTTACTGTCTTATTATATATTGAGATTATTTCTCTATCATATATAAAAGGTACAAAAAATGATATAGTGGAACATAGTTAAAAAACAAATTAAACTAATTGTATGTACATGAGGAATCTATCAATTATTTATGTTTTATACTCGGAGAGTCGTATATACTTTGGATGGTACAAAAATTACAGCTCAAGACAAGTTTCTTACGTTATAAAAATCTATGTAAGCTAGCATATATAAGAAAAAAATTTAAATCGGGTAAAGATAGAAAAAAAAACCATATAACTATCAGTTATTTTGGCGCCCATAGCTATATATGGACATTATGACAACAGTGAATATCAATCTTCAAATATTCAGTTTGTGTTTTTTTTTTTCATTGCAAAATTTATAAGATATTATAATTTATTTATTAATGGAATGCCGCGCCATCAAAAACCACCGAAAAGCATGTCTTTTACAATGAAGATTTAAATAGATATCAATCTTATTGTAAAAATACTGTTAGTATTGGCTCAGAACTTTGTGACAAATGTAGACAAATAACATATAGACTTATATCTAGCAGCCAAGCCAATTTATTTTTTATAGCTTTTGATGCTCGCATTCAAGTATTTACTAATTCAAATATTTTTATTCTAAAAGGAAATAGATGTTGTTCAATGCTTTTGGTTAAAAATGACTCTTTGACGAGGATTTCCATTTATTAAGAGAATATTCTAACCATAGTTTATTAGAAAAAAGTCCATCAGTTTTTAAATCTTTTAGCCAGTAACATTGAATTAACGTTAAATAATAAAGTTGGAAGCCTTTGTGTTTCAGAAGAAGAGATGTACATATATACTGGTTTTGAATAGCAAAATATTATTAGATTAGCACAAATGCTTTCAAGCGTGAGAGATAGTGGAGCACCCTCCGTGATACAAGCGATAGTAGTATTTTTATTTAAATGCAGAACTGGTAATTCAAATGAGATAGTCCGGACAATATTTGGATAGGAATATTCACTAGAAGTCTCAAAATATTTTTATCAAGTAATCTAAGCTTTTGAAAGAGATATTTTACCTGCTTATTTTGGCTTGAATGCAAAAATAGGTAAGACCTTATCAAGTATGAAACTTCTTATCTTGCTAAAAAATTACTGGAATTTGGAAAATCTTCTCTTTGTCTAATTTATTGTGTATCTTTGTCTAACTTACATATATATAAATTTAACGTTTTCTATATAATATAAGACACGAAAAAAGCAGAATCAATATTTATCAGAGGAAGTAATTCAGAATCCAACTCTATAAGCCTTTTACGGCTTGTACAACAAATGGCTTTATACTTGGTATAGCAGACTCCTACAACGGTACGAGGAATGACGCAGCCATGTTGAAAAGCCTTTTAAAGGGAAAAAAAACGGAATAAAAACGTTACTACAGCCAGGAGACATATGTATTGGTAAACATGATTTTCGTGATGTAGTCGGTCACTTAAAAGACTTAGTTTATCATGTGCTTACACCAGCTTCAAAGTTGAAAACAGCGCAATTAGCTGTAGAAGAGGCAAATGCATCACGCATTGTGACAAAAAAACGTTGGGTTGGTGACATGGCGCTATTGGTAAAAACATCACTTGTTTGTTTTGTTTAGATAATAAGCGCTTTTACCATTGCAAAATCATTATGCAAGATAGCAGGAGATTTTTAAACGATAAATAAAATAAAATAAGTCAGCTTCACGCTCTATCCCGCACACAGCAGGGTAGGCAGAGGGAACCTAGTGTTAAAACCAACCGTTCCCCACTTTCTGCCGAATTCTGGAGATATTGCGTGTTGAGTGGCAGAACACAACACCGCGCTTAGCCTCGACACCAGAGCGAAGAAATGTAAGTATAAATTTAAAGTAAATATTTCATCTCTTCGAGTGGGGATCGAACCCACAACCAGTCGGTTTTACAGTCACACTTCGTGCCGCTGCGCCACGACTGGCCACATTACTATAAATTAAAAGAATGAAAAAAAAAACATTAAACATGTAAGAAATCTTTCAGTCCAGCAATATTATGTCAAATATCTACCACTACAAATATATTTTATGAAATAAAACAAACAAATTTAATAAATTAAAATATCTTTATTCAGATATAAATTTACAATAAAATTTTAAATATTAATTAATAAATACTATATAAGGCGTGGCGATGAAAACCGCCACTTAACACGTATTGTTCGAACTGTTGAATGTGGCTGATTGTGTGAGGGCTCTCTGCCTACTTCAATAGTGAAATGGCTTGGAGCTGTAAAACCACTTAAGTCAAATTAATCGACAGATACATGCCAGAATCGGTAAATTCTATCAATATAACTGTAGTAAATGTTATTTCAAATAAATGTGGTATGCCCATACGTTCATTATTTAATTGAAATTTAATTAATTAAACAATTTCATTAATTGTATGAAATAATTAATTAAATTGTTGTGTAAAATAATTAATCAAATCCATCCAATTTTCATAGATTACGTGAAGAATAATAAAATCATTTTTTTGGTATTATTTATAGATTTTAAACTAGAAATGTATGTATTTTTAATTAATTTTCTAAACGAATTGTACTTTCATCAATTTAATTTTCAAAGCCTATTTTTATCTATACACACTTAACTTCTACACGAGCTTTTATATTTAAAACCAAATACTGAGTGCCACAACATATATGCATTTAAGTAAATTTCTATTTTTGAAGACCTACATACCTTTTGGATAGTAGCCAATCTTGTGGAAGTATCGCATCGTGTATAGCTTGTGCAGGTGCAGCAATAAATAATGGTGTTTCAGAAAATGTACGATATATTTACGTGCCTACGCCGCGTATAAAATACTAACATTTTCTTGTAGCGTCGTCAAACTTTAAAATATTTTTTCAATTCGAAGTTGTAGTTCCTGTGATTAAGGTATTTAATAAAAAAATAGTTTTATTGTATTGAGGCCAGTCGTGGCGCAGGGGCACAAAGTGTGACTGTAGAAACGACTGGTTGTGGGTTCGATCCCCAATGGAAGAAATTAAATACTTATTTACATTTATATTTTCATTTCTTCGCTCTGGTGTCGAGGTAAACCCTCTGCCTACCATGCTGTTAACCTGTGAGGGATACACAAAGCATGGTAGGCAGAGGGAAGTAAAGCTAATATTTTTTTTATTGTATTAGTTTTAAAATGTAGATGTATGATTATATATTTGAAAAGTATGCTTTATAGGGTCAAAAATAGTTAGATATGACCTCTACCTCCTGTAACAGTTTGTCTGTAAATTTGTCAAACACCTTTTTTTTACAACAAGACCTTAGTAGTACATATTTTAATTGAACAGGAAAATTATGATGTCACAGTCATGTTTGAAAATAAATATTTATCAATTTTTATATAATACGATATCTCATTAAATCATAAATGTGAAATGGAAGCAAAGTTCAATTTAATATTAATAAATGCATAATTCCATTCTTGCTTTAACGGACAAAAAAAAATCGACATGGCTGCCAAGTTCTTTACTGGAGATCTAATTAAAGTTAAAAATTTTACTCGACTTTATTTTACATACAGGATTGATGTAGTTTTTTTTAACAAAACATTAAAACCATTTTTTACATATAGGATATGTGAAAAATGTCAAGTTCTAATCCTAAACTAAAAGTGTACGTAAATATTCAAATTCAAATTCAAAAAGGTAAAGGGAACGTATCGAAACTTGAAATTTTTGAAACTCCGTTTTAACTTGGCTTGACACACTTTCGCGCATCTAGATATTAACACGTAACGATTAACTTTTAATAATCAACTTAGGTCACGAGTATTGTATACTTTTCATAGCCTTGTTTGACTTAAATCAATAGTTTAACCTCGCTCGTCTGTGAACTAGGTAGGTAGTCCTTTTTTTAGACTGTGTGAGAATCAATCAATCAACTTCTCGAATGTTACATGTTGTCCATGTTCGTGGCTCTAATTGCGTTTAAGTGTTAAATGCCATTTGTTGATTAAAAATCTTAGCAAAGGCAAATTCGAAACAATTTCACGAAGATAAATTACACTAAGACTACATAACGTTTATACCTACCTATTCTCTGACTATCCCGCTAGGGATAAAGCGTAAAGTTAAGTACCTATCTATTCATATAAATAATATATAAAAAATACATAAAAAAAAATTATTGAAAAAAAGTAACTGATTGCTGTCTGTTGTACATGAAAGATATATGACAAAGCCCATTATAGGAGTCATTTGTCAATGTAATTGAACCCGAATCAATGTTTTAAAGAGATCTTTTCTCTTTAATTTTTCCTCTATGTATGTCTGTTTGTTTGTTCACGCTAATCTAAGAAACGGCTTCACTAATTTAAATTTAAATACAGTTTTCACTATACTATTTTAGCTACTTTCTTTTCCTTTTTAGTGTTCGACTGTCTCTGTCTGTCCCACTACGAGAAACGAATTATTTTATTTAACCGTCATAATAAAAAGAAACATTTGTTTTAATAATAAAGACAACCTCGAAAAGACAATATCTATATATAGTATTAAATGAGCTTATACCAACGAATTTCCATAATATATTATTGAGAAGTTAAACAATAGGCCCGACAAAGGACCAAGATCAATAAGATCCCTTTTGTGTTGTTAAAGCGATTAATTAAATTCCCTTACAACTTAAATAGCTGTTGCATATTAGATATCAACGGTACGAAATAATTAGTCACTAATGTGCTTTTATTAAATTTTTGGAGTAATAAAAAATTATAACATTAAGTCAGAGTTTGATTGTATAAGTTTCTTATCTCTACATATTCTGCATTCTATAGGTTGTCATGGAGAATGGCTGTTCTCAAAGTTCTTATTCTTTATCACTTACCTCTCAAAAGCAACTATAACGCTTCACTCTGTATCCCACATATAGCAAGGTAGGCGGAGAGAGAGTGTTAAGACACGCCGTTCTCCATTTTTCACTTATATCTTGAGGCATTTCGGGTTCCGTGGCAGTATTCAACGCCACCTTTTGCCCCGGCACCAGAGCAAAGAAACAGAAATGAAATTTTAAATAAATATTTAAATCGTTCAACACAGCTTAAAGCTTCAACTATCCTCATATGAAATGTTGAGCTAAGAGGATTTGGCCGCATCTGTCTTGCAATCTCTGTTGCAGCTTATAATTTATTATTTTACAATATGTATATATATTATGTTTTACTAAATATTTGATATTAAGTGTGGTTGGACAGCGTTTGTTGTGTGTTTTATGTGAACTTCCATTTATGAATAACATTTGGGATTGGAATAACACATTTGAGATCTATGAAAGTACATCCCAAATGGAATGGAAATAAAGAGAATAATATAATAGGGGAAATTTAAAATGACGAACCTATGGACAGACGAGTAGACAGACTGACGGACAGACAAAAATAAAATATATATATATATATTTGGGTTCTATTAAATTAATAAAGTTCCCCAACAACATTTCTTACATATCTTCTATGTAAAGGCACAAATCTGTTACAATTTTTTATTTTATTTTTGACATTAGACTGCAAAGAAAATTATTTTAGAACACAAACAGGATGCACTTTAATATAATATAATAAAAATAATAATTGCGGAACGACCGAGGGCGTATCGGTAGTATTATAATATAAAAGCATTTTGTATCACGGAATAATAAAAGCTCATAAAAATGCTATAAATGCAGATTATAATAGACTTTAAAAACCATCTTTATGTTTTTTTTCTCGTAGCGCTTAGCGGCCAGTTTTAAATGTTTCATAATTTTATCATTTTGCTGATTTTAAGAATTTATGAAATTGCATCTCGGTAGTGCTGGCGCTAGCATCAACGATATTAATTTTAAATTCAATAGGAAAATACAAAGTTAGTGAATGTACCTCAAATAATATATTATATAAATTGGCTCACATTTTGAGTTTAAGTTCGACGAGAATAATGTCTATTTTTAAAATTATATTAAATATATATATACAATATATATATTCTACGATATGTTTAGACAAGGTACGGTGCTCAGTTACACTATTAAGTTAATTATATTATTATTTTACGATAGATACCAATACAAAATAAAAGAAAACTTTGTCAAATTATTGTTTATTTCATATTAAATATTAGAAAAAACTCATACAAACTAAAAGGATTTGTATGAAATCCCTAGCGGGCAAACTAATCAATACTTTCAGTACTGTTTCAGTATTGCGTGTGATAAATATCGTTCGAAAACGTGCAGTCGCGACCTCAATAATTATCGCCCATAACGAATGCAATCCACACGCTAGTTTATTTTATAGATTTATGTACAGTTTATTTAAATATATAAAATATTATTTGCTTTTCTTTTTATTTTAGCTACACTCTGTAGCGCAGGGTAAGCAGAGGGAACAGTTAGTGTTAGTATACTCCGTAGTGTTCAAATACTCCGTTCCTCATTTTAAGCTGAATTATCGAATTATTGAATATTGAATAGGCGCTAATAGAGCGATGAAATGAAAATATCAAGAAATTATTATTAATTCCCTTGAGTGGGAATCAATCCCACAACCGTCACGTTACAGTCAGCCCCTGCACCACGACAGCTTAAACATATACAATTTATATTATCTCATATATATAAATAGGCCAGCCGCGGCGCAGCGGCACGAAGTGTGACTGTAAAACCGACTGGCTGTGGGCTCGATCCCCACTGGAGGAGATGAAATATTTACTTAAATGTATATTTCCATTCCTTCGCTCTGGTGTCGAGGTTAAGGGCGGCGTTGAGTTCTGCCACTCAACACGCAATGCCTCCAGAATTCGGCAGAAAGTGGGGAACGGAGTGTCTTAACACTAGGTTCCCTCTGCCTACCCTGCTGTGTGCGGGATACAGCATGAAGCTGATTTATTTATTTTATTTATATATATATATATATATATATATATATATATATATATATATATATATAAAAATCACGTGTCGGTCTAGTAGTGGAACTCTCTAGCTCTACTAATTGAAGGTCACGAATATCTTATGTGGGACTAACTAAGTTCAACTGAACTATAAGTAACATGAGTATGGCGTCTTAGAAAAAGTTATTCAGGGTGATGAGTACTAGTTGCTGACATCTGAATAGTGAGTGATGGGAAGGAACACCTTCATAAAAAATGTACACTATAAAAAAAAGGTATGATGATTAGTGCTCAATTCGCACGCTCTGCAGTTCGAGTTTCACAAACTAATACGTATTGGTTCCAAAAAGGAAAAAAAATGGGATTGTTCATATATCTCGTCCGTAGTATATAACTTTTTATGAATGACTGATCCAAATTAAAACACGATACACCCGATTGCATTTATTTTTTCGGTAGGCAAAACAGAATTTTCATTTAAAAGTAAAATCTGTGTCAAATGTCTGATACTCCATAGTTACAATAGACTGTTGAAAATACTTCACAATATTTTAAAATAAAAACATTCTATATACATGTTTTAGACGCACATTAATATATCCACTTATTTTTTTTTTAATTCTATAAAAAAAACAGCACGTACGCAACACAGCACTGTAGGTGAAGGGAACCCAGTGTTGAGACACATTCTAGAAGCATTGCGTGTTAACTGGCGGAACTCAACGCCGCGCTTTGACTTGAAACCACAGCGAAAAAAATGTATATGAAATATTTGTTTAACAATTATTTCATTTCATCAAGTGGGGATCGAATCCACATTAAGTCGGGTTTACAGTTCCACTTACTTATGCAGCGCCACGACTGGCCTATTCAAATCACTAGTGAAAGTCACAAATCTGACTGGTGTATCGGAATCTTATCGCTTTTTGTTAGTCTAGTCGTTACATTAAATACAAACAACAATAAATATATATTTTCATATTGTGTATATACTTAAGTACCAGATAATACCTAGGGCCCACGTTCCTTTTAATATTTTCTTATATGATATTGTAGTGGATTTTCTCTACTGCTTATACATTATATTATATTTGCTAACAATCTATATCTATTAGAGCTGTAGGACCTTTAGAATAATATATTTTACTTCAAAAGGACATGGATCGTCTTGTTAAATAGTGCAATGATATAAATTTAAAAAATGAAATTAAATTAGCTTCACGCTATATCCCGCACACAGCAGGGTAGGCAGAGGGAACGGGAGGCACTTCGTTCCCCACTTTCTGACGAATTTTGGAGGCATTGCGTGTTGAGTGGCAGAACTCAACGCCGCGCTTTGCCTCGACATCAGAGCGAAGAAATGAAAATATAAATTTAAGTAAATATTTCATCTTCTCGAGTGGGGATCGAACCCACAACCAGTCGGTTTTACAGTCACACTTTGTACCACTGCGCCACGACTGGCCTCAATGATATAAATGTAGCTAAATATAGACAAAAATCATACAGAATATACTATATTTTTCTTTGATGAAATAATAGTTGAAAAGATGTTTATTTAGGCTTAGATGACAGATTCAAACTTTACTTTCTTATCCAACTTTCTTATGTGATCTTTCTGTAGGTACTTATTTATATTAAAATTGTATCTAGCAATAACGTGCCGTGCTCGACCACGGACGTCACTATATATGCACACACATAAATAACCGTCGTGTGTATGGGTTCGATTCCAAGACGCTATACCACTGGGCCACGACAGCTTTGATAAATATTTAAAAAATATATATTACACGAAATTAAAAAGTCTTTGTAACATTTTTAATATTGAGTTACATATACACGATATTGGCGTTACACAATCGACTGCTTCTGTCCGTATAATTGAGGCATAAAATATTTAATCGACATGCACTTTACTCTGAACACACTAGGGAATATTTAGTATGGCTAAATGTTCTGAGAACGAAGAAACCAATATCGTATATTGGATATTATTTAAAATATATTGACTGAAATAGGTAATAGATGTATAGGGTTTATACTCTATATAAGCTAACGTATTTATTGTAATATTAAAAAAAAAAGTTTATGATTAATAAAAAAAAATTGAAGTTTCTATAATGCATAAATCTGTTATTTATTTTAAAGTCTCTATAAGGAATAGAGATTTTTTTTAAATTAACTTTTGTACTACTAATCGTCTACTAAATACTAACTAACGACTTTAAATTTCCTTAGATTCTAATTTATGTCTATAGGTTTTTTGTTAAAAAAATTAAAGTTGTTACTATTTAGTACATTGCCTGATATACCAGTCGATCATGATGAGGAAATAATGCAAGTTCTGCTGTTGTAAAAAAAAACGTATGACCAGATTTATATACGCCTCCTGCAAACGTCACATATGCATGGAACATCGCGGTAGTTTCTGCATAAAATGCTCAGATAGATTTTTAATATATTTTTGTTTAAATGGTCAATAAAATTTGTTTATAACTAATATTTTTAGATTTTTATGAACATTTCTCATAAAACTTAAATTATGAACAGGTAACAGTAAACGTACTTTTTGAATCTAGGTTTAATATTGTATGTTATATTAATAAACTTTATGAATATTATATATTTTTGTTCTTAAGACCTCTCTTCTATCTTGCGACGAGGAAATGCCTACAACAGTCCTTTCCAATAGGCATACTAGTCATACTTATATCATAAACATTACACAATATGTTCTTGCGTGTTCTAATCGTCTTCTGTAATTTCTTCTTTAATTTCACTACAGTTTGAGGCCAGTCGTGGCGCAGCGGCATGAGGTGTGACTGTAAAACCGACTGGTTGTGGGTTCGATCCCCACTCGAGGAGATGAAATATTTACTTAAATTTATATTTCCATTTCTTCGCTCTGGTGTCGAGGTTAAGGGTGGCATTGAGTTCTGCCACTCAACACGCAATGCCTCCAGAATTCGGCAGAAAGTGGGGAACGGAGTGTCTTAACACTAGGTTCCCTCTGCCTAGCCTGCTGTGTGCGGGATATAGCGTAAAGCTGATTTATTTTAATTTCACTACAGCTGTTGTAACTGTTATCTCAAACTCCTTTGAGAATATTATTTAATAAATAATGCCTTGGCTCGTGATGTGTCTAGTGGTTAGAACCGTCTATAGTTGTGATCGTGAAGAACCCAAAATCTTTTAGAGATTCAGAGGTAACAGTATTAAGAATTTTATATTATGCCATTAGAAGGTATTGCTTTAATAATATATTTGCTCGATTAATATGGTATGGAAAATATTTAGTTTGTTTTATTCATAATTAACTATGTTATTTATGTGTATTACCATGCATATTTTATTTTATTTATTTATTTATTTTTAACTTATATCCCAGCTACATACTGTTACAGTATGTCTACTTTTCTCATGAAAATAGATAATAAAATATAGTTTCTTATCCAGTACAAGGTTGATACCTTGTACTGGATAAGAAATTATATTTTTAGTTAGAACTAGATCCAATACAGCGATAAACAGATCATATTTTACTTTTTTAAAAATGTATAAAAATTTGAACGTAGCGTCGGGGGTTCGAGTCCCGCTACGTTAAAATTTTTATACGTTTTCTAAATAAGTATTTTTCTTACATAAGTGTGGAATAACACTTAAAAAATGTTAAAAAAGAGCATATTTTGTTAATTAACATAGAATATTCAAAGGCGGTCCTATAGCTGCAATCTTTTCTTTTAAAATCTCTTTTCACATAGATTAATATTAGTGTTATAAAAATATTTTTCTTTCAACACTTTATAAAATAATCTTTATTAAATAAATGTTTCATTCATTCCATTGAAAAGGTGCAAAGTTTACTCATTGAGTGGAGCTTCATTTGGTGATAAAACATAATTAAAAGGATGTCCAGTTATAAAACCATTTTAAAATTGAAATTTTATTGCTGAATGATAAACATAATTTTATTTTTAGTATATTTATGTCGAACATTCATGATTTTATGGTGTTTAATGTTTTCTATATTTAAAAAAGTTTCTTAACATTTTTTTAGGGGAAATCTTATTTATTTCAATTTAAGGTATTATTGTGTTTGTATAGTTATATGCGACACATCTAGACATTATGCTGTTCTCTATTTACTGATTAAATCCGAAACAATGCGTATTGGGTGATCCCATGAGGTAGTAATGGCGCAGCGACGCAAGCATTTGACTGCAAACGCGATGGTTGTGGGTTCGATTCCCACTCAAGGGAGTGAAAAACTTAATATTTTCATTTCCTTGCTCTGTTAATGAGACAAAGCGCAGGGTTGAGTATCACCACTCAACACGCAATGCTTTGAGAATTAGGCGAAAAGTGAGGAACAAAAGTGTTTAATGGAAACGTATGATTTTAGAGTATGAAGCTAAAAGGCTAGTCCTGAGCTTTATCTTACAGAACTTATATTATTTTGACTGTATACACGATACACGATTAATTTAATTATTGTCTTCTAGTCAGCTTGACAATTATATTCGATTCACCTATAAATATATAAAATATATATTTTAATAAAATTAAAGTTATATCCCAAATTTAATTTTGTTTTCACAGCAACAAGACTAGATGCAGACACTAAGAGAGGCAGGTCTATGAATAAACGAATACCCCCGTTATATTCTTGAATATGTGCTTTGCTGTACAATGCTGATGTAATAATATCCATTCAGTCATTTATACGTAAAATATTCTTCTGGTAGCTGTTCTATGTAATTTGTATTAGATTGCCGTCATCTTATCGAATAAACATGCATAATGGAAGGAGTATTTCATATTTATTTCTTTACATTTATTTCTGTATAGGAAGCCAGTCCGGCCAGTCGTGGCGCAGGGGCAAAAAGTGTGACTATAAAATCGTCTGGTTGTGGGTTCGATCCTCTCTTGAGGAAATGAAATATTTATTTACATATACATTTTCATTTTTTCGCTCTAGTGTCGAGGCAAAGCGCGACGTTGAGTTCAAACACTTAACACGGAATGCTTCTACAACTTGGCGGAGAGTGGGGAACAAGGTGTCTTAACACTAAGTTCCCTCTGCCTATCCTACTGTGCGAGATACAGCGTGAAGCTGATTATTTTTTGTTATTTTTATATGTACCTACTATATAACAATTTCAATATCAATATTTAACGATTTCACAACAAGACGACAATTTGATATCTCTGTAGTCATCTCATGTTATTACTAAAATGTCCGTTGATTTCGAAACCCCAGGATAATTTTTTCATGGGTCACCTTCTACTCTGACTGTTGCAATTTGATTTCAGTACAGATTTTGTACAATGCGGATATCTTTATTGTCAAATTTAATATTAACTACTTGCACTCATTCAAAAGCTTTCTCATAATCTATAAAACAAAGAAAAACATCTTGTTTTATATATCTGCACTTCTCCACCAAAACGTGCGACGAAAATAAGGCTCCCCTTGTGCCAAGTCTAGTTCTCAATCCGAATTCACATCATATATTATCACTTATTCTTACGTGAATTAGTGATAAGAAAAGCTTTAAAACATGGCTCATGACGATCGGCCTAGAGTCTCTACATTTCCGTGCGTTTTCACTTTTGGGAACTCTCGTATATGACCGGTGTCGTAAATTTGGTTAAAGATTTTCACTCGAACTGTAACGTGTTCATCAATAAGATTTAAGACGTCAATGTAAACTCTACTACGTTTAAGCATTTTTATAACTTCATCTTTTAGAACGGGTAGTTATGGCTGCATAGATGTTCCGATGTGTGTACCGTAAACTTCCTTGACTTGACTGCAAATAAGCATCCAATATATTGTTCCCAAAGAGCCATTTCAATAATTGATATCTTGTTATCATTCCAAGAGGCCGTGGTCGTCGTGGCGCAGTGGCACAAAGTGTGATTGTAAAACCGACTGGTTGTAGGTTCGATCCACACTCGAGGAGATGAAATATTTACTTAAAATTTATATTTCCATTTCTTCACTCTGGTGTCGAGGCAAAGCGCAGCGTTGAGTTCTGCCACTCAAGACGCAATGCCTCCTAAATTCCGTAGAAAGTGGGGAACGGAGTGTCTGAATACTAGGTTCCTTCTGCCTACCTTGCTGTATGCGGGATACAGCGTGAAGCAAATTTAATATTTAATTCAATTTTAGTTATCATTCAAAAACTGGTGACGGTTAAGGGATTTTTGTCCAATCACTACTTTAATTTCTTTATAAAAATTTAATGAGTCATGTATTTCATTAAAATATTCTAAGCGCGGCGTTGAGTTCTGCCACTCAACACGCAATGCCTCCAGAATTCGGCAGAAAGTGGGGAACGGAGTGTCTAAAACACTAGGTTCCCTCTGCCCACCTTGCTGTGTGCGGGATACAGCGTGAAGCTGATTTATTTATTTTTATTCTATCTCATCTCGTTAGTAGGCACGAATAACTTGCAAAACGTACTTCTCTCCGCATTTTTTCACTATTCAATATCTCTATAGTAAATTTTACAACAATTGTGAAAAGATAATTGTTATATCGTTTTCTTTGCCATATGCTATAGATGATGCCAAAATAAAAAATTGTATGTAAGTTTTATATTACAGATTTATAATCTACTTACATTCTTTGTGATATCCCGATCATCGTGAAACTTTGTACACCTGTTCTTATAGATATTGAAAAGGACGTAGGATACTTTTGATTAAAAAAGTATTATGTTTTGGCTATAATATAAAAATAAATTGAAGCAAGTGAAACCGCGTTCGTGTCTCTAGTAAATAATAAAACAAATACCATTACACAGGGAATATTTTAGATGCAGGATCAAAAGCGTAGGCCGCTCGCCTCCGTTTTTCCTGTGAGCGTAATTTAAAATTTATTGAGTTACGTCCGAGTGTGGATAAACCTATGTACGTACATATTTTATACTTATATGCATTGTTGGTAAATTTTAAACTTTTTACCTACTTGCGTATATGAATAATACTAACGGTAGAAGCTGTCGTGCCCATATATTTATAGAAGTAATGTTTTATCAACAGGGTTCTAGGATTTAGGTGATGGTTTAATGGAATAAAAAAGAGATATGCTTACAATACAGCAATATTGATCTATTTACTTTACTAGAGCATGGAGTGTGACTTCCATGCCCAGTTGGGGGATAAAACTATTTTATATATCCGCTCTACTAGGACAAAGTGAGGCGATGAGTTCCACTACTTATTGAAATAAGTGGATAGAGGATAGTGTAAATATATGCATGTGAATAGTGGATTGTGCCGCATATTCAGCATTTTAAGCAGATTTTATTTCCTTGACGTTGTATCCCTAGTGAGGTAGTCAGAGCGAACGGAGCACCAAACGCTACGGTCTCTACATACCTCTTTCGCCTCATCCACTGGAATCAACCTCTTCGTATAAGCCCTCCGGGGGGTTCTCATGCTTGTTACGTGACTTTCCTCCAGTGTCTTCGATATTGTGTTTTCGGAGGTCAATTGCGGTGTCCCCCTATCTTTCTTACCGCTCCATCACTTTTTTCTGACATCTTTTCATCATTCATTCGCTTGGCGTGCCCAAACCAGCTAAGCATGTTCTTCTTCATTCTCACCGTGATATCCTTACTAGTACCTGCCATTCTGTGTATCTCTTCATTGCGTATTCAATCAGCTAAGCTGACTCCGCGCATCCTACGCAGAGAATCTCATACCGTGTCTCAACGACATTCATCTTTCCTTCGTTGTTTTTCTATAATACCCACGATTCGTGTCCTATAACAGCGTATATATCTAATACTGCATTGTGTACGGCCAAACGTACAGCTGTGATGACGTTTCGCCGTCTCATCAATGCAGCTAAGGCTCCGTTAACCCTGTCACCAGCAGCAATATGCCTTGCCACATCCATCTCGTATCTTCCATCGTTACTGAACATACTTCCCAAATTTAGTGGAGGACGGAATTACAAATACAATATAGCTATGCATAGATAATGCAATTCAATAATTGACCACTGTTATATTAACATAATTGACAATTGATTAGTTTCAGCTTGAAATGACATAATGTGTTGGCATAATTTACTCGTCAACTAAATAATTGAACTATGTATTGGTGGTTAATTAACTGGCAGCCCAATGATATAAAGTATAATACTGTAATAGAAACACGGCAATAGTTTTAAGTAAATATCAATAATTAACCCAAATATGAACAGGTTTTACTCAAAAAAACTATTATTTTTTTTGAAGAGACACAAAAACTTAACTTATTTGCCAGTAACCAAATAATGTTTCGTTAATAATTTTTATAAAATTATTTGATTTTTACGAAGTAATCGATACTTTGCTTACATACCTATTTACTTTTCAAAATTCGGAACATTATTGGAGTCTGTAATCAATCAATAATAATCAATTGGAAGAAAATATAAATATATATAAATAAATATTATTCCATAGATTTACAGTGTTAGTGGCGAGTTAAACGAGTTGAAGGGTCCGGAACTGATAGCAATGCCTGGTACTTGAGAGCCAAGAGCAAGTTTAAGGGTTTCTTTTAAATGTATATTGACATTCATCCTCACTGTAAGTCCTCCTCTCTCAACCTAATTCTAAGTTATTGCACAAGTGCTGCTTTATGTACGTTCTAGAAATGAATTGACAATGGCTCTAGGCACACCAAGATTTTTTAACAAACTATAAAGGGATTTCACTGTTCTACCTATCGCCCCTACTTCTGCCAAAAAATCTATTAAACGCTTCCTGATTAGTTCATCAGCTCGAAATACTTGTTTACATTAAAACTAAGATTAAAGAGACATTTGTTTCTTACGTTTTACCCGCTTTGAGACACTAAATATGAGAAAAAAAAATATAACGAATATTTATATAAAATATTCAAAACAATTTAACTTCAGTAGCGTACTATTAAATGTTGTTAATAAAACGGAATAATCTCGTTAGCGCGCCGGACGAACCAACTCGCTAATTGACCGGAGCCGGGAGTTGAAGACAAATATTAAAACTTCAAAGACTACAGTATTATTTAATGGACGGCTTTTGTATGATATTATTATTTACCTTGGAAAACTTAGCGCGACTGCGAACATTTTACTATAATAATATTAATTTAAGAGTATTAAAGGAATTATTGTATAAGTTTTTGCTTTCGGAAATCCCTATCTCGCGCGAATAACATTATAAAATCCTCCTGTATGTATTGCTCCAGAACATGCTCTATGTTTCAGCCTTAGTCTTATTAAAATCGGTTCAATTGTTCTGGAGCTTAGTCCAGACAGACAAACAACTTTTTTAAAATTGTATGTTTGTGTTTTGGTATCGTGTAAATAGGTGTATGTACTTAGAAAAATATATATGTTATACAGAGACAAATATTAAAAATATGTGAATGTAGCTTCTATGTCATTAAAAACCTACATACTATTGCTGCATACTGCATAGCTTTTCAACATTTCCTTTTCCTTTTAATTTTATATTTTTTATGTAAAGAAGTTGAGAAATGTCATTTTCAACTATGATTTAGTAGAATAGCCACTGATAAAATTATTGCAAAATATATAACGGACAAAACAGAGTTTTTAACACTTGGTTCCGTTTGCCTACTTTCGTGTAGGGGAGAAAACTCACATAGTTATAAAGGTTGCTTTATACATAAATGTAGGTTAATTATAACGTATATTTATGTATAAAATTTATATATTATAGGTACATATTTAAAATATAAACATTCTAAAGTCGACTCACGTTAAGTCCCGCATACAGCATAGAGTAGGAAACCTAGTATTAAGACACTCCATCTCCAAATATCCACCGATTTCTGGAGGCGTTTCGTATTAAGTGGCGGAACTCAACGCTGTACTTTTCAACGCTGTACTGAAGAAATGAAAATGTAAATTGAAATAAGTATTTCATTGTCTCGAGTAGAGATCGAATCCAAACCAGTCACGTTTACAATAACAAACTTATGCCCTGTGATTGGCTTCTATGTTGTAAAACGATTGGCTTCTATATTGTAAAAATAAGAGCAATAAACTTATGTGTGCTACAAAGCTTTAGAAGCTCAATATCAGGCTTCAGTGAAGCAAGTCACTTAGACTGTTACTTTTAAGCCTTTGGTAGTTGATGCGAATAAAGCAGCTTAGATGCAAACTATCAAACTACTTTTACTGCAAAATCTTATCAAATTATTTTACATGAAAAATTTCAAGTGGCAATAAAGGTGTTGTTTTTTTTTTTGGATTTTTATTAATATTTTTATGACGTGTAGAGTGCACGGTCTTCGTTAGGTGTTAAATTAACACATTTTTTTTATGTCTATTGTTCCGTATCTTAAAGCTTAAAACAAAACATTTATAATATAAGGGATGTTCACTTATAATATAGGGCGTCTGTCCGTCTGTTAAGACCGTTTATTTCATGTTTGCGTAGAGGAATGAAGTTGAATTTAATATCAATTTTTCAAATCTACGGTCCCTTTTAGCATCTAGAAAGTTAAGCCTAACCTTCTAGATTCTACAAGGGATCATAGATTTGAAAAATTGATATTTCGAATCAAAAGATACAAGCATTTATGCAACGATTTTGCTGTATGTTGTGTGGAAAACGCGTGATGGAAACCTATACCGTACTTCTTACTTTCAATTATAAAATTTGACACGAAGTGAGAAGTGCCAATCGAGCAAAAAGATGCAAATCAAAAAAATGAAATTCGTATAGTATTTTATAGAAAAAAAATACACATACAATTATATACATACTTATATTTGTAGATTATTTCATACAAAATCAGTGCATATCACAGCAACCTTAAATTTGTCAATTTTTATAACTCGTAATTCCAGTTGACCTAGAATCAAAAAATTGTACGTTATAACTGTCCAACGTCGAAATAAATGATAAATCTGCGTCGATTGAATTGACTTGTTAATGTTTTTAAACTTATTTTTTTACCTCGCTTTATTCAGCTTAATTTTACAAACTTAGATACTTTTTGTTTGATTCTATAAATTGTCCTATCAAATGTAGTTCGTATTATTAAAGTATTTCCGTCAGGCGTCATTGTAAGAAATTAGTGTTAAGACACTCTATTTCTGTACAAAAATCACCTTCACGCTGTATCCCGCACACAGCAGGGTAGGCAGAGGGAACCTAGTGTTTTTTTTTTTAGACACGTCGTTCCTCACTTTCTGCCGAATTCTGGAGGCATTGCGTGTTAAGTGGCAGAACTCAACGCCGCGCTTGGCCTCGACACCAGAGCGAAGAAATGGAAATATAAATTTAAGTAAATATTTCATCTCCTCGAGTGGGGATCGAACCCACAACCAGTCGGTTTACAGTCACACTTTGTGCCGCTGCGCCACGACTGGCCTCTATACAAAGATGATATATTTATATATATGTATATAGTATTACCATAAGGAAATTCAACGAAAATGATTTATGATCTTTATAATTTAAAATATCATATCGCACATTGAAAACAAAAATGGCATTATACCAAAAACCCAATTTTTCAATAAAGCAGTTTTAAGTTTTTTATATAATTCTTATGCCCATATCTTGATAATTAATTGAGAACAAGCTATATTTTATGTTTATATAATACTCTAACTATCGCTCTTATAATTTGTAGGAAGAATAAGATAAGTAAACTAGTAGTTGTAAAAAAATAGTTTTGAAAAAAAAGTTCAGTCACCAATAAATTACACGTTTAACGACATGTTAAATTCATTCCAATATCCAATGAATGGAGTAAATTGATGTGAAAATAAAACATATTAATATTTTAGATGCTTAAAGTACTTATTTGGACAACGCAAACAATTTAATGCAGTCTCAGTCTCAGACACTAAACTAAAAATGTCATAGTAATTTTATATTCTTTTGCAAGTTTTATTATAAATAAAGTTACACCTACCTTTAACTGGCGTTCTGTCTGGCAGCCGGGGCATTATTAGTTTAGTGTCTGTTTATTATTTACCAATCACGCTCGCGACAACAAAGTATGAAATGACACTAGCATCGTCTAGCGAAAACTAATCGGACTATTAAAACAAGTGTTTTTGCAACTGATGTGTTTTTATTTATAGATTCTACATGTTACCATAAGTCAAAAACAATTTTTTTGTATAATGCCATTTTTGTTTTTAATGTGCAATATCATGTTACCAATATTGTTACCGTCGTAATATATCAATATTAAGCCGCTCCAATTCGCACTAGATTCATACTGGCGCGACCTTTCCTATCTGCCGCACATATGAATAAGCTTAGCTTAGGTAGCTCAGCGGTGGTGATATTTAAATTTTGAAAAAAAAATACTGGCCAATAGAAAAAAACTAACACGGGTATGTTTAAAGCTAAGTCTCTAATGTTGAATTTTTATGAATTTATAAATTTCACATAGCACGTTTTTGTGGTACAATTACATAGCCATGAAAATATCAAGAGTGGATTAGTTTTATATTTTATGAGCAAAGCTCAACCAAACTTTATGAGGTAGTTTGGCTTCCTAAACGACACATAACATAATAATCACATTATCATGTAAATTAAACACAGTATAAATACAAGGATAATGCATAACCTACAACGAAAACGCAGCAGCCAGCGGACAGCGGTCAATATATAAACGGGTAACGACAATAGAAAAAGGCCAGTGAGGCCAGTATGGCGCAGAGGCCCAAAGCGTGAATAAGCGCGACTAGTTGTGAGTTCAATTCCCACTCAAGGAAATGAAACATTTATCTAAATTTCTATTTTAATTATTTTTGCTCCAATGTCAAGGCAAAGCGCAGCGTTGAGTTCCGCCACACAACCCCTAATGCCAGATTTAGATGAAAAGTGGATAACGGAGTGTCTTAACACTAAGTTCCTACTGTCTAGCCTGCTAAGCGCGGGATAAAACGTGAAACTGGCAATAGAGAAAAACAATAAAAATATAATACATTACATACATCGAAATTTATGTTAGTTATTTTTTTGATAACTAACCTCTACTGAAAATATAGCTGTTTAAGAATAATTTAACAAGAACATCACCTATAACTATCAGACTTTGCTTAGTGCTGAAACTTCCCGCTAGGTAGATGTTTGCCTGGAACAAGCTTCGTATTAATTAAACATAGTAACAAGTTTCATTTGAACTTGGAACGCGTACTTCCCTACTTCCCTCCTTCTCTTTCTATTGATCGTTTAAAATTAATTACATTGTAAATATTATATTTCTTCTAGATATTTTGTATAATGTAAACGTAAAGATTACTTTACGTTAACTATTAAGTTAATATGGAAAGTACAAAGGAAATGAACTCTTTTATTACAGTGAGCTAAAAAGACAAGGTAAAAGGCGGATAAAACGTTTACCTTATCTTAGCTTGTTATATTAATTATATACGCTTAGGACAGTTACTTTTTAGTAAATGCAGCAGTTTTCTAAAAAAATATAAAGTATTTTTACAGGAAAATGTTGTTTAGTAAATATTTTATTTAAAAATTAAAAAAAAAATATCAATTTCAAGATACAACAGGGTAGGCAGAGTGAGAGGGCCTAGCATTAAGACACTCGGTTGTGGTCGTGGTCAAGGAACGTGGGGACACGTTCCTTTGCGTGTTGTCTACGGAACTCAACGCCGCGCTTTTGCCTTTGTGCCAGAGATTTCCGCGAGTGGAAATCGAACCCACAAGTTTCGCGTCATAACCTTGTGCCCCTGCGCCACGACGGCCTCTGACATTTTATTTTATATACATAGATCCATTTCTCATTGTCTACTAAGTCTTTGATATTTCGCCATCACTGCACCTAGCTTAGCATTTAACTACACAATACAGGAGGAAGTTATAATAATGTTTTATATGAAAATAATTAAAATTGTATTACGTATTAGAAATATTTAAAAAAATATATATATATATGCATATACCATTAAATATATGACATATACACCATATATCTTCATTATTAAAATATTTCAAACTGTTATATATTAACAATCTCTTGCAAATTTTGAAAATACAAAATACAAGTGCAAATATTTCATTACTATAATAAATGAATGAATGAATGAATGAAAAAGTAGAAGTAAAGGAAAAATAATAATATTACATAACTAAGATTTTATAACGAACGATCGACTCGAATTCAATGCCGCACTTTGTCTTATCTGGTAAATTAAAAAAAATATTCTACAAACAGAAAATTTGCGGTCAGACACTGCCCCACAGCGCGGCGCCATGTTAGCCTCAATTTAAGATACAATAAACATATTAAAAAAACATTATACATTTCTAACATACATATTGATAAAAAAAACAAAAAACAATGAAAAAGAATGTAAAAATTCTTCAATAAGTGAAAAAATAATTTTAAGTAATCTAAAACGATAATCTGATGTATACTTGGAAGCCCAGATAAAATAGTATTGCCTGAGACAAATTGTATCATAAAAATTCTAACCACAGAAAGCCAACATGTATATGTATGATTAAACATATTATAACAAAAACGTAAATGATCAATGTTTGTACATAGAAGATTATATTACATATTGGGGACGTTTATTAATGCAATTAATTAAGTCGGTGACAGCGTTAGATCTAATAAAACCGTATACTGGGTGGAGGCGTCGGAGCTTCTTTTTACAGGAGCAGTATCTATAAAAAATATTTCAAACCCTACCTAAAGAAATTATTAATCAAGATACCTGAGATGAGGATGTATACGTAGGACGTATGATTTGATTTTGCTATAATTATATTAAAATAACTTATCGTTAAATACACTTAAGTTAATTCTGTTAATGTCGTAGTCTTTTTAATGTATCGATTGTGACGATAAACACGTGTAGATCATTCGGCCGTTTGGGCCTGTATGAGACACGCGCAGAACGCTCTCGCCTGTCATTGGTGGATAAATTCGCACTCTTCTTGTATTGGTAACTTATTCAATACTGCTTTCTCCCTCTAATTTCGCGATTACACTCGAACTTTGTTTCCAAGTTTATATCTGTGATACTGAAATGGCTTCTGCCAACTTTTGTTTTAGTTTCCGCTATTTCCCTTATAGTAGGGTAGGGAGAACTAACCTAGTGTTAAGAGACTTATTATTTATTATCAATGATATATGACATTATTATTTATAATCTGGCTTTATTCAATTACTTTTTAATTTTATCTAGGTAAATTATCTAGTTACATAAAACATTATAATTTGGCCAGAGAATCAATTGAACATAAATATTTATATTAGAGTTTCGTATTAATTTCAGGATTGTATGAACATCAATTTTATTTCCAATTACTTTGTAATGTTTTTATTGCAATCCAGTCCAATTCCAGCACCATTTTTTAAATTTTCAGATATCCGATATATTTTGTTTATATTACTTTAAGTTCTAACTCCCTGCAATTTTTTATAATTGTAGGTCCTGCCTACTTACGAAAATTGCATGCTCGTATCGTTCATTGGTTTAGAAGCTTATTTTTTTGTGCGACACCTCCATGTGACCTTGAGATAAATAGTCTTGATAGACGGAATGTCAGACATGCAGACGCACTACTAGCTCTTGATATACAGAGCTCTAAATTATTAAATTCTACTTGTAGACTTACTTTAAAATAAGGATAAAAGTTGACTGAAAAAAAAAAACTGGTGTAGCTTGTACGGCACCTGTAGCGTTCTGGTCGCGTCAATCCCTAGTATATAGAAACACTGTAGTAGTTTCTGGTTATACCGAATATAAATCCCAACACACTCGCATTAGTTATTTGATATAATTTAATTGTATATGATTAAACATTGAGGCCAGTCGTGGCGCAGGAGCACAAAGTGTGACTGTTGTGACCGACTGATTGTGAGTTCGATCTCCACTCGAGGAGACGAAATATTTCCTTAAATTTATATTTCCATTTCTTCGCTCTGGTGTCGAGGTAAAGCACGGCGTTGAGTACCGTCACTCAACATGCAATGCCTCCATAACGTGTGCGGGATATAGCATGAAGCTGAATTAAATAGATTTTTTTTATTAAACATTAAAAAGAACTTCAAACATTAATTTGAATTGAAAATTTATTCAAAATTTTCATTTCTTTATAGCGTAATAAGAAATAAGCATTTTATACTCCTTGTTATCAAGTCGCACTGCAAATAGCATCATTAGCTAGAAAACACGTATTTCAGTTATTTTCGAGAAATACTCACTGCAATTTTATTAAAAAAAAAAATCACCTCTATACCGCATATAGCAACCTTGGTATGCAAAGCGAAATTGGGATCTCAGTGTAAAGACACTTTCCGTTTCCTATTTCCCGTCCATTTGTGAAGGCAATGCCTATTAAGTGGTGGATCTCAAAGTTGTGCCTCGTCACCAAAACAAAGATGTTAAAATAAAATTTGCTCTCTGGAGCGGGAATCGAACCCACAACCGTAGCTTACAATCACACGGTTGTACGTTTTAATCAATAATAATTTTGCATAAAAACCTAAAGAAACATTCCATTTTAATTTAAATGTACAATATAATATTTCTAGTTGAATAAACAATACAACTAGCTATAATAAATTATGTATTTTATACACAAGCTATAATTACGAAGATTATATTATGAAGTTTAATATGAAGCGTTCTTCTCAAACGTGAATCGGTCGGGAGTTCCGGCTGCATACTGGGGTGGTTCGACCGGCTGAAAGGGATGCCTGTCATTGGTTAGAAAGGGAGAGCAATACCTAAACCTTAACTAGGTCACCTTGATACGTTTTACAGATGTGACCTAGATAAGCTACAACGTTGCTTTATTTTATTTAAATGTTAGTAAAAATACATAGTTAGCTCGAATTTATAATACCATAGTAATAAAACGTTGTATTAATATGTTATGTTTTTGCGTTGCGATATATAATTGTTAACATATATACAATATTATGCGGGAGTGGAGTGTCTTAACACTAGGTTCCCTCTGCCTACCCTGCTGTTTGCGGGATACAGCGTGAAGCTTATATAATTATTTTTATATATACAATATTACGTTTAAGGTATCGTGAACAATGCACCGGTCCTTTTAAGTTATAGGTTACAAACCCTGGCAAGGCCGTTTCTGACGACTGTGAATATGTCCAGCCTGAATACAGATTAATTTCGCTGCCGTAAGTCAAGAGATAGGTGAAGGCGTTCTATAAAACTTCTTTCCATACAGGAACTATGATAAAATAGTCATAATGATGCTTCTACAGGTCAATAAGGTGGTTACGCTAGGAGACCGTGGTTTCCTGGTTATCACCATCAGGCCTTATTTTAATTTTTTAAGTGGATTTATTTTAATTGCGCCTTTTGTTGCGTTTACATATCTTTTTTTTCGCAGCGAACAAAAATCCGTGTAAGAAGATAAGAAAGCTTAATATGTAATATAAAATATATCACAAACACAAAAAAATATCTTGTTTATTTCTCATCCATGCCAGTCATGGCATGCATTCAAATAATAATTTTATTATTTTGATCTACGTTCAAATCTCTTTACTGATATGTTTATGACAAATAATAAATACTAATAAATTATCTAGGATAGAGAAAAGTATTATAATTGATAATATTTTCTTTTATATAATATATAACTGTTGATAAGCGTGAAGCTGATTTATTGATTTATTTATTTTTAACTGTTGATAATCTTTCTCGAAAGAAACAAGACAATTGAAAATGATATAATATTACAATTTCTGATTGTTTTACTTTTACACATTTTACGTGGAATTTTTGTAGGACACACTTGTAATGATATGCCTGAATCAGTTTAGATCTCACTATATACGTCTACATAAATAAAATAAAATAAGCTTCGCTGTATCCCGCACACAGCAGGGTAGGCAGAGGGAACCTAGTATTAAGACACTCTGTTCCCCACTTTCTGCCGAATTCTGAAGGCATTGCGTGTTGAATGGCAGAACTCAACGCCGCGCTTAGCCTCGACACCAGAGCGAAGAAATGGAAATACGTCTACATAAAACTACTTTTCCATTTTATTACACATTTTATTTTTAGCTTCAGTTTCTGTACATTTAAAATAAAAGCCTTACATTTTTAAATACAGTTATATAATACAGATATCTAAATATCACGTTTCAAAATATCTGTAGATTTAGAGATAGGTATTGTGTGTGGCAACGTCTCGTAGTGAGTTTTAAAAGACAATTACGATACTGTGCAATTATTCAAGAAAAAGTATACTTATTGAGTAGTAAGTACGTCTATTGAAAAAAAAAAAAGTAAGTAAGTAAGTAAGTAAGTAAGTAAGTAAGTAAGTAAGTAAGTAAGTAAGTAAGTAAGTAAGTAAGTAAGTAAGTAAGTAAGTAAGTAAGTAAGTAAGTAAGTAAGTAAGTAAGTAAGTAAGTAAGTAAGTAAGTAAGTAAGTAAGTAAGTAAGTAAGTAAGTAAGTAAGTAAGTAAGTAAGTAAGTAAGTAAGTAAGTAAGTAAGTAAAGTAAATTTAACATTATCACCGGAATTACACAAAACGATGAATATGACAGAATGATTAGAAAATTACAAAGAAAATTTGCTAGAACTGGAAAAGCGGTTGCATAATTGAAAAGGTTAAATATGTACATATTCGACAATCATTCTGTTTGAACAGAAATCAAATAAATAACTGAATTTAGTGAAGCTTATAACACAAAGCCATTTGAGAGCCCCTTTTCTATAATTTTTATTTGGATTGTTTTGTGAAAATTAAATTTTCTTTACAATTTCGAGGACGAGGACTATTGTATTGTAATATAATCGAGTAAGAGTAAGAGTAACGATGTAACACTAATCTAACTGTAACTAGCTATCCTTATCAGAGTTCTTATACGAGTTAGTATAAAAATTTCTTGTACAAATATTTTTTCGAAGTTTTAATAATATTTCTTGTTGAACACATCGTGATATCAAATAATGAAAAGAAAATTTAAAAATCGAAGGAAATTTTGCCATAGCTTTTCTGTACATTTTCCACATTCTGTCAGCATGTATGCAGCATATTACAAATAAGGCTTTGCAACGATAACGAGTGTTACGTTAACAAAGCTCGCCGAAAAACCGCACGAAAATGCTGATTACGAATGCACAATAAATTTTTCTTTGAGTTGCGTTATATACGAGGATTTTTTTTTATGTGAGACCAGTTGTGACGCAGTGGCACACAGTGTGACTGTAAAACCGACTGGTTGTGGGTTCGATCCCCACTCGAGAAGATGAAATATTTACTTAAATGTATATTTCCATTTCTTCAATCTGGTGTTAAGAGAAAATTGCGGCGTTGAGCTCTGCCACTCAACACGCAATGCCTCCAGAATTCGGCAGAAAGTGGGGAACAAAGTGTCTTATGACACTAGGTTTCCTCTGCCTACCCTGCTGTGTGCGGGATGGAACGTGAAGCTGATTTATTTTTTTTATGTGTTTATAAAGTAGGTATAATACGTGAACCGTAAAAACAAAGTTTGCTCAATGTTGTCCTTTTCAAAGTTATTATAATATTTCATTCTTATGCGTCTCTCGTGCATTGTAGAGTATATTAATTTTAAAGTGATATCCGCTTACTATTTTTTCGTTAAAATTCATTGTGCCCTGAATGACAAAATCTACAAAGTTCAGATTTGATCACGCGATCATTGCACCTAACATATTATAACATATTATAAATATAATAATAATCATAAATATTTTTATTGATTATTACGAATTATAAAACAAACCATATAATATTTTTAATTAAATTAAACGTGCCTGTCAAATTTATATGTACAGCTTCACGCTGTATTCCGCATGTAACAGAGTAGGCAGAGGGAACCTTCTGTTAAGACACACCGTTCCCCACTTTCTGCCGAATTCTGGAGGCATTGCGTGTTGAGTGGCGGAACTCAACGCCGCGCTTAGCCTTGACACCAGAGCGAAGAAATAGAAATATAAATTTAAGTAAATATTTTATCTTTTCGAGTGGGGATCGAACCCACAACCAGTCAGTTTTACAGTCACACTTCGTGCCGCTGCGTTACGACTGGCCTCACAACCACAACACCAACTTGAAACGTTTAAAGTCACATGCTCAACATTACAGATCACTTATTTCGGATTTAAATTCGTAATTAAATTACCATAAATTGCACACCCAATATGAAATATCAGTGATACAATAAATCAAAATAAAACAACACCCATAGGAAATATTGAAAAATACAAAATACAGTTGTTGTAAAATGAACAACTTTTGCGAATGAATTCCGCTGAAATTGGCAGGTTTGAGCGATCGTGCCTCACCTTATCGCGCTCTGCTTTTCTAATCTATTTTAATTGGCTTCAAATGTTAGAGGATTGGTTTTGAATTCGATAAATCTTTAAATAGCCCAAAATACTTTTTTTTTTAGTTTCACGCTGTATCTCGCCAGTAGTAGGGTAGGCAGAGATAACCTGGGAAATATTGTTTTAACCCACTCCGTTCCACAGAAAGATACTGACTATATATGTCATTTTTTCAAATATAATACATAAAATCTTATGTATTTTTTTCAAATACATATTTAAAGGCTAAACAAAATCATTTCGATACTCTAATACAGCGCACTTCCTAAATAATACAAACCGTTCACGGTTCACGGTTTACTACGGGTGCATTTTTAAAACAATAATTGGATTCACCTTTGTGAAACACGATGTGGTAAGCTTCTATTACCGGATTTTGAATACATTTCTAATGACTTAATGGACTGACGTGGAAATAAAAAATTCACTGGTCTTACCAGTACGTAGTTGTTCTATCACGATACGTCTTTGATTTACTAATGTTAATTTATTAATATATTACTATTTAATTAATATATTAATATATAATTATTTGATTATGATATTAATATTTATGTGAAAATGAAAAGAAAAAAAATACTATAAATTATACAACGTAATTCAGACGTCATTGTGAAATTTAAATTTATATTTTTAAATTATACTCATGATTATGTCAATAAGAAATACAGATTAAAATATTTAATATTTATAAGTATCAGGGCGTATGCGTTTATTTTTTATTAAACTAGCTGCCCACTCGCGGCTTCGCCCGCATACCACCTGTATTACTATTGTTATACTGCATTTGCCAACAGATTAATATATTCAATCATGAACACTATGTGGTTGTATGAAAGGACGTATTTGGATGCAGGGGCGTCCCCCGCAGTTATTTTAATTTTAAATTTTCTAGAAAAGTGTGGGTCCAAATTTCATGCTATAAAAGCCAAAGATTATCTTCATAAAATTTCCTTGTTGTAGCAATAACTACTAAGTTTCAATACACATGTGAAATAGTAATCGATGAAATATCACCTTACAATTTTCAATTATGTTTTGTCACAAAATGTCTTATAGTGATTTATTTATAAGAGATAGATACAGTGTGTGTTTATTTTAGACCTAATGAAGCTGAATGTTTTTGTAGTACAATATACTTACATATATTGATTTAACTATTTCTGCAGTGCAGTGTTTAAGCAAACAAACTCTTCCGCTTTATGTACAAATATATAGTATAGATTCTCGAGTGGGTATCGAACCCGTAAAAAGTCACGTTTACAATCATTACATTGACTGTTCATTTTTTCTATCTCTTTTTTTTTCCTTTTCTTCCTATGACAAACTTATGATAACTATATAATTACAGATTTTCGGAACAACTCATTTCTTATGAAATTTTATGATTCTAGGTCAATGGGAAGTAATATATAAATTCTGATTTCGCCGCGAATTTCATAATAATAAACGGAGCATAAAAGGCCGTATCTTTTGATTGCGTTGACTTAGAAACGTGATTTTTTCTATACTCAAAGGGATTATAAACCTTCTGAGTACTGGATATTAATTAAACTAGATACAAGCGTTTCATTATGACAAATAAACAGATATACAGAAAAATGATCCTGTGGGGGTTCCGATACATCTTTTGCGATACAGATATAATTCCATAATATTCACATTTTCCACATAAACTAAAACCAGAAAACTTTATTACTATAACAAAATTTACTCTCGTATCAAAATACATTTAAAACGTTATTGTAAAGTTAAGCGTGAGCTCCATATGCGATTATAAAGTTGCACTTGTTGTAAATACCTGGACTTCAAGTATGAAATTTCTATTTAGTTTCGCTATTAAAGTGGCTTTTAGCGAAAATCCTGATATGTTTTATAGGTTTCAAGTACGAATTTATGAACTAAATATATCTATTTGCATAACGTTTTGTGAAATAAATTCTGAAAACTCCGATTTCTCGATTATTTTTTTGCTGAAACGGGAAAAGACATCTCTTTCAGAAAGCTTACCGTTTTACAGTTCAAAAAATTTCATCGTTCTGGTGTCGATGTTAAGCGTGGCGTTAAGTTACGCCACTCAACACGCGATGCCTCCAGAAATCGGCAGAAAATAGAAAGGGTGGTGTCTTAGCACTAGGTAGATATAGCTCAGGAAACATTGACGAAAAAAATTGCCCTAGTTTCTTTATAATACACAATATTTACTTATATTTAGGGCACTATGATTTAATTTTTTTACTTTGACAAACAAAAGAATGTGTAAACAAAAGTTTATAATAGCATACAAGCTTCAAAAGACAAAGCACCACCCGGTTTCTTAATTTCGGCGAGCGGCTGCAATCTTGTGAAGTGGCTAAACATTATTTATTTAAGAGAGTCTGTTAGTTTTCCAGAAATAACAAGACATTGGCCTTGATTCACATTTTGAAGGTGAAGAAGATATATATTTTGATATTCTGCTGAAATATTTTCATGTCTAAATTATTGTATCTGAAGGTACAAGTATAATAGGATCGATTTCGAATGATGATTATTGTGAAAAAAAAATCTAATCTTCAGCCTCAAGCTTTACCCGACATTCCAGAGAGAGAATCGAATGTCAGCATCTCTGTTCATTTTCACGCGGTATAGCGCATATGGCAGGTTAGGCAGAGGAAGCCTAGTGTTTTTTTTTTTTTAATTTTAACTAAACACTACAGACACGTGGTCCGTACTTTTTTTTTAACTTTTTTCTTCTACGTGTCAATGCTTGCGTTTTTTAATTATTTTTTTTACTTTTTCATTATTATCAGCTAATCAACCGTATATTTATCTGCCACTTAAACTAGGCTTATAACTAGAGATATCTAGATGTTTAATTCCTAAGAAAGTCCAAGTATTGATAGATTTCCTTTTTGTAAACATTGAACCTAGTGTTAAGACTCTCCGTTTTCCACTTTCCGCCGAATTTTTCGAATCGTTGCATTTTGACACCAGACAGAAGAAATTTTTTGACTATAAAATGTTAATTCCTCCTTTTTCTCATTTTCAAAATTTTCAAATCTTTTTATAGAGCTCTACTCTCCAAGGACCTACATGTCAAATTTCTACATGTCACCAAGGAAAGGAAGAGCTTCATATATTATAAATATAATATTATTTAGTAATAAAAGTTTACGTTTACGTTACGGTTTATCTATATTCAAGGTGTATACGTGGCATTTTTAAATTGACTTCTTTGCTTTCTTTGCTCTCTGTTACGTTCTTGCTACATGAAAAAACCCAGACAAGCGCGAGTTGGGCTCGCCCACCATGGGTTCAGTACAACCTACAATAAACCAAGTACCTTTTTTTCTGATACCTCACTTGAACTAGCGTTTTTAATTTTGCCTTTAAAGCTATTTTTTGTAGGATTCAACTACATATGTAATATGTTTTTTTTTAACTCGATATATCATTGGACACGTTGGACACTTTCCAAATTGTTCAATTTTAATACAGTTCCTAAAAAGTATTTTTTTTCCTAAGCGAGATATACAACTTTAAAATTTATAAAGACAATAATATTATATCAATTGCACAAAATTAGTACTGAGTGACAGAGACTGATAGAGACGAGAGATATTTTACATTATATCTTAAAATTTAAAGCACATATTTTTATTTTATTAGTGTTCTCATAATACTTTTCACCCAAAGACATTCATATAAACCTTTTAAACATACATCAGTATGGAAAAAAATCTGTAATTCGTAGTTTGTCAAAGTCACAAAGAACCATGCATAAAACAAAAGTCATAATTATTCTTCTTATTAATCTAGGTACTGTTGGTTCAATGTTTTTGTTAAATAATGTACGAATTTAATAAAAATAGAATTTTTTATTTTAATATTAGTAAGTAATTAGAATTTATTTATTAAACAAACAGACCCACGCAGTTTTTTTAAGTATGGTTATCTATACTGTAATACGTATACATGCGTATTATGATTTTTTGAGAATTGATAAAATTTTGCTCGAAAAAGTTCCTATATAATATAATTAATATTTTAATTCTTACATTAGTAATTCGTCTTGACACCTTTGACAACACCATCACAGACTATATAGAAAACGCGCTACACACCCAAGGAGTATTTTGTCCTCACTCCCACGGGAGATTTATCGCGTCTGGGAGGACGATTGGCCCCACGGATAGGTCTGGCGGCTTAGAATGGGTCTCGAAATAGTGCCTTAAATAATATATGTAAAATTTAGGCTTGCTAGTATGACGTAGTTTGCCTCAATTTTAAACAACCTTTAGGGCGTCTGGCGGGAGTAACGGCCCCAGTAAATGGTCTGGCAATATTAAATACATATTTTTTACAATATTCTTAATAACATACGTAAATACGAGCCTTGCTACTTTGACGTAGGTAGGCATGGTTTTTAGGTACCTTTAGTCTGAGCTACCTCTGAAACGTCCCCACTTTCAAGTTAGTGAGTACCCATACCGTGCTCACTACGTATTGGACTAATAATGCTAAAAATTCCAGCTTTGCTAAAATGACGTAGGTCTGGCGGCGCTGGGATCTAGGGGTATATAGTACGCTTCTACGAGATTACACACAGATGCACATACACAAAATGGAGCTTTTTAGAAATTTCTGATTACATTATCGAATAATTAAGTCGTATGTTCCTAATTCACATGTTTCTCGATCTCATACATCAATTAGTTTTCTTTTTTTTTTTTTTTAGCTTCACGCTATATCCCGCACACAGCAGTGTATGCAGAGGGAACCTAGTGTTAAGACACTCCGTTCCCCACTTTCTGCCGAATTTTGGAGGCATTGCGTGTTGAGTGGCAGAACTCAACGCCGCGCTTTGCCTCGACACCAGAGCGAAGAAATGAAAATATAAATTTAAGTAAATATTTCATATCCTCGAGTGGGGAACGAACCCACAACCAGTCGGTTTACAGTCACACTTTGTACCACTGCGCCACGACTGCCCTCAAAATTCGGTTTCTATTACGAAAATTAAGTTAATTCAAAAAATATACACAGTTATCTAACTTGCATTTGTGATCAATAAAATTATTTGGACACAATTGCACATTTGAGATCAAGTTACTTTAGAAGTTTAAAGCACATAAAAAAACTGACATCGTCCGCTTTTAGAATTATTTTCGAAATTATAAACTTTATAGACTGATGTTAATTCTGTCTATATGTTGAGGTAGACAGTATATTATATTTAAAAAGTACACAATAATTGAAATACGCGCTCCGTACTTCTCTGCACACCAGCTGCACTCCTTTGTAAAAAATATGAAATTCGCACATTATTGCTACAAAATTGATATTTTATTTAGCAAAACTAATAATTAAAATCTTATAAAATATAACAAAAGCGGTGTGAGTAGTTAAGTTTGGATAGCCCCGCCAGGACTCGAACCTGGGACCTTTCTGTTTTTACTACAGAAGCGCTACCGTCTGCGCCACGGGGCCATGTGATTTAGTGGAGCTAATTCATGGATACATACTCGTATTGTAAGGTGCATTCCAACGAACAGAATGAAGAACTGTCAAGTGCAAGTCAAGACCTATCTTGCAATATGATAGGTGAGTGCTACTTTATACACAAATATTATTTTTAAAAACCTCATGTCAAATTGATAGTTTTCAACTTAGATTACATTACATTTAGAATTTTTACAACAATATTATATCAACTAAACGAAAATAGTATAAAAAAACATTGTTTTTTTCTTCTATTTTGTTACTTTCTCTTATTCATTATGCCTCTATCACTTGTTAGTAATTATTCATTGCACACAGTGAAATTGTTATTGACTATAATTGAAAAAGCAAATTAATATATTTGCGCTATAAATTTATTTGAGTCGATGCCATCTGGTTGTTAAAGCGAAAACATTTACGAAACACACGCTATCACATAATGTTGGACTCGTCCAGTAGTTGTTTCTCATAGCGGCTCTACGAGATCTCATATATATGCACATACACGAAATGGAGCTCTTAAGAAATTTATTATTTAATTATTTTTAATCAATATCAGTGTCGTGCTTTTACCAAAATTCTGATTTAATTAGATTTAATTATCGAATGAGTAACTCGTGTGTTCCTTATTCACATGTTTCTTGATCTCACACATTAATTAGGTTTCTATTTCAAATTGATTCAAAAAATATACATAGTTATCTAACTTGCATTTGTGATCAATAAAATTATTTGGACACAATTGCATATTTGAGATCAAGTTATTTTAGAAGTTTAAAGCACATAAAAAAACTGGCATCGTCCGCTTTTAGAATTATTTTCGAAATTATAAACTTTATAGACTGATGTTAATTCTGTCTATATGTTGAGGTAGACAGTATATTATATTTAAAAAAGTACACAATAATTGAAATACGCGCTCCTTACTTCTCTGCACACCAGCTGCACTCCATTGTAAAAAATATGAAATTCGCACATTATTGCTACAGAATTGATAATTTATTTAGCAAAACTAATAATTAAAATCTTATAAAATATAACAAAAGCGGTGTGAGTAGTTAAGTTTGGATAGCCCCGCCAGGACTCGAACCTGGGACCTTTCTGTTTTTACTACAGAAGCGCTACCGTCTGCGCCACGGGGCCATGTGATTTAGTGGAGCTAATTCATGGATACATACTCGTATTGTAATGTGCATTGAAACGAACAGAATGAAGAACTGTCAAGTGCAAGTCAAGACCTATCTTGCAATATGATAGGTGAGTGCTACTTTATACACAAATATTATTTTTAAAAACCTCATGTCAAATTGATAGTTTTCAACTTAGATTACATTACATTTAGAATTTTTACAACAATATTATATCAACTAAACGAAAATAGTATAAAAAAACATAATTTTTTTCTTCTATTTTGTTACTTTCTCTTATTCATTATGCCTCTATCACTTGTTAGTAATTATTCATTGCACACAGTGGAATTGTTATTGACTATAATTGAAAAAGCAAACTAATATGTTTAAGCTATAAATTTATTTGAGTCGATGCCATCTGGTTGTTAACGCGAAAACATTTAAGAAACACACGCTATCACATTATGTTGGACTCGTCCAGTAGTTGTTTCTCGTAGCACCTCTACGAGATCTCATATATACGCACATACACGAAGTGGAGCTCTTAAGAAATTTATTATTTAATTATTTTTAATCAATATCAGTGTCATGCTTTTACCAAAATTCTGATTTAATTAGATTTAATTATCGAATGAGTAACTCGTGTGTTCCTTATTCACATGTTTCTTGATCTCACACATTAATTAGGTCTCTATTTCAAATTAATTCAAAAAATATACATAGTTATCTAACTTGCATTTGTGATCAATAAAATTATTTGGACACAATTGCACATTTGAGATCAAGTTACTTTAGAAGTTACACATAAAAAAACTGACATCGTCAGCTTTTAGAATTATTTTCGAAATTATAAACTTTATAGACTGATGTTAATTCTGTCTATATGTTGAGGTAGACAGTATATTATATTTAAAAAAGTACACAATAATTGAAATACGCGCTCCTTACTTCTCTGCACACCAGCTGCACTCCATTGTAAAAAATATGAAATTCGCACATTATTGCTACAAAATTGATATTTTATTTAGCAAAACTAATAATTAAAATCTTATAAAATATAACAAAAGCGGTGTGAGTAGTTAAGTTTGGATAGCCCCGCCAGGACTCGAACCTGGGACCTTTCTGTTTTTACTACAGAAGCGCTACCGTCTGCGCCACGGGGCCATGTGATTTAGTGGAGCTAATTCATGGATACATACTCGTATTGTAAGGTGCATTCCAACGAACAGAATGAAGAACTGTCAAGTGCAAGTCAAGACCTATCTTGCAATATGATAGGTGAGTGCTACTTTATACACAAATATTATTTTTAAAAACCTCATGTCAAATTGATAGTTTTCAACTTAGATTACATTACATTTAGAATTTTTACAACAATATTATATCAACTAAACGAAAATAGAATACAAAAACATTGTTTTTTCTTCTATTTTGTTACTTTCTCTTATTCATTATGCCTCTATCACTTGTTAGTAATTTTACATTGCACACAGTGAAATTGTTATTGACTATAATTGAAAAAGCAAATTAATATATTTGCGCTATAAATTTATTTGAGTCGATGCCATCTGGTTGTTAAAGCGAAAACATTTAAGAAACACACACTATCACATAATGTTGGACTCGTCCAGTAGTTGTTTCTCGTAGCACCTCTACGAGATCTCATATATACGCATATACACGAAGTGGAGCTCTTAAGAAATTTATTATTTAATTATTTTTAATCAATATCAGTGTCATGCTTTTACCAAAATTCTGATTTAATTAGATTTAATTATCGAATGAGTAACTCGTGTGTTCCTTATTCACATGTTTCTTGATCTCACACATTAATTAGGTCTCTATTTCAAATTAATTCAAAAAATATACATAGTTATCTAACTTGCATTTGTGATCAATAAAATTATTTGGACACAATTGCATATTTGAGATCAAGTTACTTTAGAAGTTTAAAGCACATAAAAAAACTGACATCGTCAGCTTTTAGAATTATTTTCGAAATTATAAACTTTATAGACTGATGTTAATTCTGTCTATATGTTGAGGTAGACAGTATATTATATTTAAAAAAGTACACAATAATTGAAATACGCGCTCCTTACTTCTCTGCACACCAGCTGCACTCCATTGTAAAAAATATGAAATTCGCACATTATTGCTACAAAATTGATATTTTATTTAGCAAAACTAATAATTAAAATCTTATAAAATATAACAAAAGCGGTGTGAGTAGTTAAGTTTGGATAGCCCCGCCAGGACTCGAACCTGGGACCTTTCTGTTTTTACTACAGAAGCGCTACCGTCTGCGCCACGGGGCCATGTGATTTAGTGGAGCTAATTCATGGATACATACTCGTATTGTAATGTGCATTCCAACGAACAGAATGAAGAACTGTCAAGTGCAAGTCAAGACCTATCTTGCAATATGATAGGTGAGTGCTACTTTATACACAAATATTATTTTTAAAAACCTCATGTCAAATTGATAGTTTTCAACTTAGATTACATTACATTTAGAATTTTTACAACAATATTATATCAACTAAACGAAAATAGAATAAAAAAACATTGTTTTTTCTTCTATTTTGTTACTTTCTCTTATTCATTATGCCTCTATCACTTGTTAGTAATTTTACATTGCACACAGTGAAATTGTTATTGACTATAATTGAAAAAGCAAATTAATATATTTGCGCTATAAATTTATTTGAGTCGATGCCATCTGGTTGTTAACGCGAAAACATTTAAGAAACACACACTATCACATAATGTTGGACTCGTCCAGTAGTTGTTTCTCGTAGCACCTCTACGAGATCTCATATATACGCACATACACGAAGTGGAGCTCTTAAGAAATTTATTATTTAATTATTTTTAATCAATATCAGTGTCATGCTTTTACCAAAATTCTGATTTAATTAGATTTAATTATCGAATGAGTAACTCGTGTGTTCCTTATTCACATGTTTCTTGATCTCACACATTAATTAGGTCTCTATTTCAAATTAATTCAAAAAATATACATAGTTATCTAACTTGCATTTGTGATCAATAAAATTATTTGGACACAATTGCATATTTGAGATCAAGTTACTTTAGAAGTTTAAAGCACATAAAAAAACTGACATCGTCAGCTTTTAGAATTATTTTCGAAATTATAAACTTTATAGACTGATGTTAATTCTGTCTATATGTTGAGGTAGACAGTATATTATATTTAAAAAAGTACACAATAATTGAAATACGCGCTCCTTACTTCTCTGCACACCAGCTGCACTCCATTGTAAAAAATATGAAATTCGCACATTATTGCTACAAAATTGATATTTTATTTAGCAAAACTAATAATTAAAATCTTATAAAATATAACAAAAGCGGTGTGAGTAGTTAAGTTTGGATAGCCCCGCCAGGACTCGAACCTGGGACCTTTCTGTTTTTACTACAGAAGCGCTACCGTCTGCGCCACGGGGCCATGTGATTTAGTGGAGCTAATTCATGGATACATACTCGTATTGTAATGTGCATTCCAACGAACAGAATGAAGAACTGTCAAGTGCAAGTCAAGACCTATCTTGCAATATGATAGGTGAGTGCTACTTTATACACAAATATTATTTTTAAAAACCTCATGTCAAATTGATAGTTTTCAACTTAGATTACATTACATTTAGAATTTTTACAACAATATTATATCAACTAAACGAAAATAGTATAAAAAAACATTGTTTTTTTCTTCTATTTTGTTACTTTCTCTTATTCATTATGCCTCTATCACTTGTTAGTAATTATTCATTGCACACAGTGGAATTGTTATTGACTATAATTGAAAAAGCAAACTAATATGTTTAAGCTATAAATTTATTTGAGTCGATGCCATCTGGTTGTTAACGCGAAAACATTTAAGAAACACACGCTATCACATAATGTTGGACTCGTCCAGTAGTTGTTTCTCGTAGCACCTCTACGAGATCTCATATATACGCACATACACGAAGTGGAGCTCTTAAGAAATTTATTATTTAATTATTTTTAATCAATATCAGTGTCATGCTTTTACCAAAATTCTGATTTAATTAGATTTAATTATCGAATGAGTAACTCGTGTGTTCCTTATTCACATGTTTCTTGATCTCACACATTAATTAGGTCTCTATTTCAAATTAATTCAAAAAATATACATAGTTATCTAACTTGCATTTGTGATCAATAAAATTATTTGGACACAATTGCATATTTGAGATCAAGTTACTTTAGAAGTTTAAAGCACATAAAAAAACTGACATCGTCAGCTTTTAGAATTATTTTCGAAATTATAAACTTTATAGACTGATGTTAATTCTGTCTATATGTTGAGGTAGACAGTATATTATATTTAAAAAAGTACACAATAATTGAAATACGCGCTCCTTACTTCTCTGCACACCAGCTGCACTCCATTGTAAAAAATATGAAATTCGCACATTATTGCTACAAAATTGATATTTTATTTAGCAAAACTAATAATTAAAATCTTATAAAATATAACAAAAGCGGTGTGAGTAGTTAAGTTTGGATAGCCCCGCCAGGACTCGAACCTGGGACCTTTCTGTTTTTACTACAGAAGCGCTACCGTCTGCGCCACGGGGCCATGTGATTTAGTGGAGCTAATTCATGGATACATACTCGTATTGTAATGTGCATTCCAACGAACAGAATGAAGAACTGTCAAGTGCAAGTCAAGACCTATCTTGCAATATGATAGGTGAGTGCTACTTTATACACAAATATTATTTTTAAAAACCTCATGTCAAATTGATAGTTTTCAACTTAGATTACATTACATTTAGAATTTTTACAACAATATTATATCAACTAAACGAAAATAGTATAAAAAAACATTGTTTTTTTCTTCTATTTTGTTACTTTCTCTTATTCATTATGCCTCTATTACTTGTTAGTAATTATTCATTGCACACAGTGGAATTGTTATTGACTATAATTGAAAAAGCAAACTAATATGTTTAAGCTATAAATTTATTTGAGTCGATGCCATCTGGTTGTTAACGCGAAAACATTTAAGAAACACACGCTATCACATAATGTTGGACTCGTCCAGTAGTTGTTTCTCGTAGCACCTCTACGAGATCTCATATATACGCACATACACGAAGTGGAGCTCTTAAGAAATTTATTATTTAATTATTTTTAATCAATATCAGTGTCATGCTTTTACCAAAATTCTGATTTAATTAGATTTAATTATCGAATGAGTAACTCGTGTGTTCCTTATTCACATGTTTCTTGATCTCACACATTAATTAGGTCTCTATTTCAAATTAATTCAAAAAATATACATAGTTATCTAACTTGCATTTGTGATCAATAAAATTATTTGGACACAATTGCATATTTGAGATCAAGTTACTTTAGAAGTTTAAAGCACATAAAAAAACTGACATCGTCAGCTTTTAGAATTATTTTCGAAATTATAAACTTTATAGACTGATGTTAATTCTGTCTATATGTTGAGGTAGACAGTATATTATATTTAAAAAAGTACACAATAATTGAAATACGCGCTCCTTACTTCTCTGCACACCAGCTGCACTCCATTGTAAAAAATATGAAATTCGCACATTATTGCTACAAAATTGATATTTTATTTAGCAAAACTAATAATTAAAATCTTATAAAATATAACAAAAGCGGTGTGAGTAGTTAAGTTTGGATAGCCCCGCCAGGACTCGAACCTGGGACCTTTCTGTTTTTACTACAGAAGCGCTACCGTCTGCGCCACGGGGCCATGTGATTTAGTGGAGCTAATTCATGGATACATACTCGTATTGTAATGTGCATTCCAACGAACAGAATGAAGAACTGTCAAGTGCAAGTCAAGACCTATCTTGCAATATGATAGGTGAGTGCTACTTTATACACAAATATTATTTTTAAAAACCTCATGTCAAATTGATAGTTTTCAACTTAGATTACATTACATTTAGAATTTTTACAACAATATTATATCAACTAAACGAAAATAGAATAAAAAAACATTGTTTTTTTCTTCTATTTTGTTACTTTCTCTTATTCATTATGCCTCTATCACTTGTTAGTAATTATTACATTGCACACAGTGGAAATTGTTATTGACTATAATTGAAAAAGCAAACTAATATGTTTGCGCTATAAATTTATTTGAGTCGATGCCATCTGGTTGTTAACGCGAAAACATTTAAGAAACACACACTATCACATAATGTTGGACTCGTCCAGTAGTTGTTTCTCGTAGCACCTCTACGAGATCTCATATATACGCACATACACGAAGTGGAGCTCTTAAGAAATTTATTATTTAATTATTTTTAATCAATATCAGTGTCATGCTTTTACCAAAATTCTGATTTAATTAGATTTAATTATCGAATGAGTAACTCGTGTGTTCCTTATTCACATGTTTCTTGATCTCACACATTAATTAGGTCTCTATTTCAAATTAATTCAAAAAATATACATAGTTATCTAACTTGCATTTGTGATCAATAAAATTATTTGGACACAATTGCATATTTGAGATCAAGTTACTTTAGAAGTTTAAAGCACATAAAAAAACTGACATCGTCAGCTTTTAGAATTATTTTCGAAATTATAAACTTTATAGACTGATGTTAATTCTGTCTATATGTTGAGGTAGACAGTATATTATATTTAAAAAAGTACACAATAATTGAAATACGCGCTCCTTACTTCTCTGCACAACAGCTGCACTCCATTGTAAAAAATATGAAATTCGCACATTATTGCTACAAAATTGATATTTTATTTAGCAAAACTAATAATTAAAATCTTATAAAATATAACAAAAGCGGTGTGAGTAGTTAAGTTTGGATAGCCCCGCCAGGACTCGAACCTGGGACCTTTCTGTTTTTACTACAGAAGCGCTACCGTCTGCGCCACGGGGCCATGTGATTTAGTGGAGCTAATTCATGGATACATACTCGTATTGTAATGTGCATTCCAACGAACAGAATGAAGAACTGTCAAGTGCAAGTCAAGACCTATCTTGCAATATGATAGGTGAGTGCTACTTTATACACAAATATTATTTTTAAAAACCTCATGTCAAATTGATAGTTTTCAACTTAGATTACATTACATTTAGAATTTTTACAACAATATTATATCAACTAAACGAAAATAGTATAAAAAAACATTGTTTTTTCTTCTATTTTGTTACTTTCTCTTATTCATTATGCCTCTATCACTTGTTAGTAATTATTCATTGCACACAGTGGAATTGTTATTGACTATAATTGAAAAAGCAAACTAATATGTTTAAGCTATAAATTTATTTGAGTCGATGCCATCTGGTTGTTAACGCGAAAACATTTAAGAAACACACGCTATCACATAATGTTGGACTCGTCCAGTAGTTGTTTCTCGTAGCACCTCTACGAGATCTCATATATACGCACATACACGAAGTGGAGCTCTTAAGAAATTTATTATTTAATTATTTTTAATCAATATCAGTGTCATGCTTTTACCAAAATTCTGATTTAATTAGATTTAATTATCGAATGAGTAACTCGTGTGTTCCTTATTCACATGTTTCTTGATCTCACACATTAATTAGGTCTCTATTTCAAATTAATTCAAAAAATATACATAGTTATCTAACTTGCATTTGTGATCAATAAAATTATTTGGACACAATTGCACATTTGAGATCAAGTTACTTTAGAAGTTACACATAAAAAAACTGACATCGTCAGCTTTTAGAATTATTTTCGAAATTATAAACTTTATAGACTGATGTTAATTCTGTCTATATGTTGAGGTAGACAGTATATTATATTTAAAAAAGTACACAATAATTGAAATACGCGCTCCTTACTTCTCTGCACACCAGCTGCACTCCATTGTAAAAAATATGAAATTCGCACATTATTGCTACAAAATTGATATTTTATTTAGCAAAACTAATAATTAAAATCTTATAAAATATAACAAAAGCGGTGTGAGTAGTTAAGTTTGGATAGCCCCGCCAGGACTCGAACCTGGGACCTTTCTGTTTTTACTACAGAAGCGCTACCGTCTGCGCCACGGGGCCATGTGATTTAGTGGAGCTAATTCATGGATACATACTCGTATTGTAAGGTGCATTCCAACGAACAGAATGAAGAACTGTCAAGTGCAAGTCAAGACCTATCTTGCAATATGATAGGTGAGTGCTACTTTATACACAAATATTATTTTTAAAAACCTCATGTCAAATTGATAGTTTTCAACTTAGATTACATTACATTTAGAATTTTTACAACAATATTATATCAACTAAACGAAAATAGAATAAAAAAACATTGTTTTTTCTTCTATTTTGTTACTTTCTCTTATTCAATATGCCTCTATCACTTGTTAGTAATTTTACATTGCACACAGTGAAATTGTTATTGACTATAATTGAAAAAGCAAATTAATATATTTGCGCTATAAATTTATTTGAGTCGATGCCATCTGGTTGTTAACGCGAAAACATTTAAGAAACACACACTATCACATAATGTTGGACTCGTCCAGTAGTTGTTTCTCGTAGCACCTCTACGAGATCTCATATATACGCACATACACGAAGTGGAGCTCTTAAGAAATTTATTATTTAATTATTTTTAATCAATATCAGTGTCATGCTTTTACCAAAATTCTGATTTAATTAGATTTAATTATCGAATGAGTAACTCGTGTGTTCCTTATTCACATGTTTCTTGATCTCACACATTAATTAGGTCTCTATTTCAAATTAATTCAAAAAATATACATAGTTATCTAACTTGCATTTGTGATCAATAAAATTATTTGGACACAATTGCATATTTGAGATCAAGTTACTTTAGAAGTTTAAAGCACATAAAAAAACTGACATCGTCAGCTTTTAGAATTATTTTCGAAATTATAAACTTTATAGACTGATGTTAATTCTGTCTATATGTTGAGGTAGACAGTATATTATATTTAAAAAGTACACAATAATTGAAATACGCGCTCCGTACTTCTCTGCACACCAGCTGCACTCCATTGTAAAAAATATGAAATTCGCACATTATTGCTACAAAATTGATATTTTATTTAGCAAAACTAATAATTAAAATCTTATAAAATATAACAAAAGCGGTGTGAGTAGTTAAGTTTGGATAGCCCCGCCAGGACTCGAACCTGGGACCTTTCTGTTTTTACTACAGAAGCGCTACCGTCTGCGCCACGGGGCCATGTGATTTAGTGGAGCTAATTCATGGATACATACTCGTATTGTAATGTGCATTCCAACGAACAGAATGAAGAACTGTCAAGTGCAAGTCAAGACCTATCTTGCAATATGATAGGTGAGTGCTACTTTATACACAAATATTATTTTTAAAAACCTCATGTCAAATTGATAGTTTTCAACTTAGGTTACATTACATTTAGTATTTTTACAACAATATTATATCAACTAAACGAAAATAGTATAAAAAAACATTGTTTTTTTCTTCTATTTTGTTACTTTCTCTTATTCATTATGCCTCTATCACTTGTTAGTAATTATTCATTGCACACAGTGAAATTGTTATTGACTATAATTGAAAAAGCAAATTAATATATTTGCGCTATAAATTTATTTGAGTCGATGCCATCTGGTTGTTAAAGCGAAAACATTTACGAAACACACGCTATCACATAATATTGGACTCGTCCAGTAGTTGTTTCTCATAGCGGCTCTACGAAATCTCATATATACGCACATACACGAAATGGAGCTCTTAAGAAATATATTATTTAATTATTTTTAATCAATATCAGTGTCGTGCTTTTACCAAAATTCTGATTTAATTAGATTTAATTATCGAATGAGTAACTCGTGTGTTCCTTATTCACATGTTTCTTGATCTCACACATTAATTAGGTTTCTATTTCAAATTGATTCAAAAAATATACATAGTTATCTAACTTGCATTTGTGATCAATAAAATTATTTGGACACAATTGCACATTTGAGATCAAGTTACTTTAGAAGTTTAAAGCACATAAAAAAACTGACATCGTCCGCTTTTAGAATTATTTTCGAAATTATAAACTTTATAGACTGATGTTAATTCTGTCTATATGTTGAGGTAGACAGTATATTATATTTAAAAAGTACACAATAATTGAAATACGCGCTCCGTACTTCTCTGCACACCAGCTGCACTCCTTTGTAAAAAATATGAAATTCGCACATTATTGCTACAAAATTGATAATTTATTTAGCAAAACTAATAATTAAAATCTTATAAAATATAACAAAAGCGGTGTGAGTAGTTAAGTTTGGATAGCCCCGCCAGGACTCGAACCTGGGACCTTTCTGTTTTTACTACAGAAGCGCTACCGTCTGCGCCACGGGGCCATGTGATTTAGTGGAGCTAATTCATGGATACATACTCGTATTGTAATGTGCATTCCAACGAACAGAATGAAGACATGTCAAGTGCAAGTCAAGACCTATCTTGCAATATGATAGGTGAGTGCTACTTTATACACAAATATTATTTTTAAAAACCTCATGTCAAATTGATAGTTTTCAACTTAGGTTACATTACATTTAGTATTTTTACAACAATATTATATCAACTAAACGAAAATAGTATAAAAAAACATTGTTTTTTTCTTCTATTTTGTTACTTTCTCTTATTCATTATGCCTCTATCACTTGTTAGTAATTATTCATTGCACACAATGAAATTGTTATTGACTATAATTGAAAAAGCAAATTAATATATTTGCGCTATAAATTTATTTGAGTCGATGCCATCTGGTTGTTAAAGCGAAAACATTTACGAAACACACGCTATCACATAATATTGGACTCGTCCAGTAGTTGTTTCTCATAGCGGCTCTACGAAATCTCATATATACGCACATACACGAAATGGAGCTCTTAAGAAATATATTATTTAATTATTTTTAATCAATATCAGTGTCGTGCTTTTACCAAAATTCTGATTTAATTAGATTTAATTATCGAATGAGTAACTCGTGTGTTCCTTATTCACATGTTTCTTGATCTCACACATTAATTAGGTTTCTATTTCAAATTGATTCAAAAAATATACATAGTTATCTAACTTGCATTTGTGATCAATAAAATTATTTGGACACAATTGCACATTTGAGATCAAGTTACTTTAGAAGTTTAAAGCACATAAAAAAACTGACATCGTCCGCTTTTAGAATTATTTTCGAAATTATAAACTTTATAGACTGATGTTAATTCTGTCTATATGTTGAGGTAGACAGTATATTATATTTAAAAAAGTACACAATAATTGAAATACGCGCTCCTTACTTCTCTGCACACCAGCTGCACTCCATTGTAAAAAATATGAAATTCGCACATTATTGCTACAAAATTGATAATTTATTTAGCAAAACTAATAATTAAAATCTTATAAAATATAACAAAAGCGGTGTGAGTAGTTAAGTTTGGATAGCCCCGCCAGGACTCGAACCTGGGACCTTTCTGTTTTTACTACAGAAGCGCTACCGTCTGCGCCACGGGGCCATGTGATTTAGTGGAGCTAATTCATGGATACATACTCGTATTGTAATGTGCATTCCAACGAACAGAATGAAGAACTGTCAAGTGCAAGTCAAGACCTATCTTGCAATATGATAGGTGAGTGCTACTTTATACACAAATATTATTTTTAAAAACCTCATGTCAAATTGATAGTTTTCAACTTAGGTTACATTACATTTAGTATTTTTACAACAATATTATATCAACTAAACGAAAATAGTATAAAAAAACATTGTTTTTTTCTTCTATTTTGTTACTTTCTCTTATTCATTATGCCTCTATCACTTGTTAGTAATTATTCATTGCACACAGTGAAATTGTTATTGACTATAATTGAAAAAGCAAATTAATATATTTGCGCTATAAATTTATTTGAGTCGATGCCATCTGGTTGTTAAAGCGAAAACATTTACGAAACACACGCTATCACATAATGTTGGACTCGTCCAGTAGTTGTTTCTCATAGCGGCTCTACGAGATCTCATATATACGCACATACACGAAATGGAGCTCTTAAGAAATTTATTATTTAATTATTTTTAATCAATATCAGTGTCGTGCTTTTACCAAAATTCTGATTTAATTAGATTTAATTATCGAATGAGTAACTCGTGTGTTCCTTATTCACATGTTTCTTGATCTCACACATTAATTAGGTTTCTATTTCAAATTGATTCAAAAAATATACATAGTTATCTAACTTGCATTTGTGATCAATAAAATTATTTGGACACAATTGCATATTTGAGATCAAGTTACTTTAGAAGTTTAAAGCACATAAAAAAACTGACATCGTCCGCTTTTAGAATTATTTTCGAAATTATAAACTTTATAGACTGATGTTAATTCTGTCTATATGTTGAGGTAGACAGTATATTATATTTAAAAAAGTACACAATAATTGAAATACGCGCTCCTTACTTCTCTGCACACCAGCTGCACTCCATTGTAAAAAATATGAAATTCGCACATTATTGCTACAAAATTGATAATTTATTTAGCAAAACTAATAATTAAAATCTTATAAAATATAACAAAAGCGGTGTGAGTAGTTAAGTTTGGATAGCCCCGCCAGGACTCGAACCTGGGACCTTTCTGTTTTTACTACAGAAGCGCTACCGTCTGCGCCACGGGGCCATGTGATTTAGTGGAGCTAATTCATGGATACATACTCGTATTGTAATGTGCATTCCAACGAACAGAATGAAGAACTGTCAAGTGCAAGTCAAGACCTATCTTGCAATATGATAGGTGAGTGCTACTTTATACACAAATATTATTTTTAAAAACCTCATGTCAAATTGATAGTTTTCAACTTAGGTTACATTACATTTAGTATTTTTACAACAATATTATATCAACTAAACGAAAATAGTATAAAAAAACATTGTTTTTTTCTTCTATTTTGTTACTTTCTCTTATTCATTATGCCTCTATCACTTGTTAGTAATTTTACATTGCACACAGTGAAATTGTTATTGACTATAATTGAAAAAGCAAATTAATATATTTGCGCTATAAATTTATTTGAGTCGATGCCATCTGGTTGTTAAAGCGAAAACATTTACGAAACACACGCTATCACATAATGTTGGACTCGTCCAGTAGTTGTTTCTCATAGCGGCTCTACGAGATCTCATATATACGCACATACACGAAATGGAGCTCTTAAGAAATTTATTATTTAATTATTTTTAATCAATATCAGTGTCGTGCTTTTACCAAAATTCTGATTTAATTAGATTTAATTATCGAATGAGTAACTCGTGTGTTCCTTATTCACATGTTTCTTGATCTCACACATTAATTAGGTTTCTATTTCAAAATTGATTCAAAAAATATACATAGTTATCTAACTTGCATTTGTGATCAATAAAATTATTTGGACACAATTGCATATTTGAGATCAAGTTACTTTAGAAGTTTAAAGCACATAAAAAAACTGGCATCGTCCGCTTTTAGAATTATTTTCGAAATTATAAACTTTATAGACTGATGTTAATTCTGTCTATATGTTGAGGTAGACAGTATATTATATTTAAAAAAGTACACAATAATTGAAATACGCGCTCCTTACTTCTCTGCACACCAGCTGCACTCCATTGTAAAAAATATGAAATTCGCACATTATTGCTACAAAATTGATATTTTATTTAGCAAAACTAATAATTAAAATCTTATAAAATATAACAAAAGCGGTGTGAGTAGTTAAGTTTGGATAGCCCCGCCAGGACTCGAACCTGGGACCTTTCTGTTTTTACTACAGAAGCGCTACCGTCTGCGCCACGGGGCCATGTGATTTAGTGGAGCTAATTCATGGATACATACTCGTATTGTAATGTGCATTCCAACGAACAGAATGAAGACATGTCAAGTGCAAGTCAAGACCTATCTTGCAATATGATAGGTGAGTGCTACTTTATACACAAATATTATTTTTAAAAACCTCATGTCAAATTGATAGTTTTCAACTTAGGTTACATTACATTTAGTATTTTTACAACAATATTATATCAACTAAACGAAAATAGTATAAAAAAACATTGTTTTTTTCTTCTATTTTGTTACTTTCTCTTATTCATTATGCCTCTATCACTTGTTAGTAATTTTACATTGCACACAGTGAAATTGTTATTGACTATAATTGAAAAAGCAAATTAATATATTTGCGCTATAAATTTATTTGAGTCGATGCCATCTGGTTGTTAAAGCGAAAACATTTACGAAACACACGCTATCACATAATGTTGGACTCGTCCAGTAGTTGTTTCTCATAGCGGCTCTACGAGATCTCATATATACGCACATACACGAAATGGAGCTCTTAAGAAATTTATTATTTAATTATTTTTAATCAATATCAGTGTCGTGCTTTTACCAAAATTCTGATTTAATTAGATTTAATTATCGAATGAGTAACTCGTGTGTTCCTTATTCACATGTTTCTTGATCTCACACATTAATTAGGTTTCTATTAGAAATTGATTCAAAAAATATACATAGTTATCTAACTTGCATTTGTGATCAATAAAATTATTTGGACACAATTGCATATTTGAGATCAAGTTACTTTAGAAGTTTAAAGCACATAAAAAAACTGGCATCGTCCGCTTTTAGAATTATTTTCGAAATTATAAACTTTATAGACTGATGTTAATTCTGTCTATATGTTGAGGTAGACAGTATATTATATTTAAAAAAGTACATAATAATTGAAATACGCGCTCCTTACTTCTCTGCACACCAGCTGCACTCCATTGTAAAAAATATGAAATTCGCACATTATTGCTACAAAATTGATATTTTATTTAGCAAAACTAATAATTAAAATCTTATAAAATATAACAAAAGCGGTGTGAGTAGTTAAGTTTGGATAGCCCCGCCAGGACTCGAACCTGGGACCTTTCTGTTTTTACTACAGAAGCGCTACCGTCTGCGCCACGGGGCCATGTGATTTAGTGGAGCTAATTCATGGATACATACTCGTATTGTAATGTGCATTCCAACGAACAGAATGAAGACATGTCAAGTGCAAGTCAAGACCTATCTTGCAATATGATAGGTGAGTGCTACTTTATACACAAATATTATTTTTAAAAACCTCATGTCAAATTGATAGTTTTCAACTTAGATTACATTACATTTAGAATTTTTACAACAATATTATATCAACTAAACGAAAATAGAATAAAAAAACATTGTTTTTTCTTCTATTTTGTTACTTTCTCTTATTCATTATGCCTCTATCACTTGTTAGTAATTATTCATTGCACACAGTGAAATTGTTATTGACTATAATTGAAAAAGCAAATTAATATATTTGCGCTATAAATTTATTTGAGTCGATGCCATCTGGTTGTTAAAGCGAAAACATTTACGAAACACACGCTATCACATAATGTTGGACTCGTCCAGTAGTTGTTTCTCGTAGCACCTCTACGAGATCTCATATATACGCACATACACGAAATGGAGCTCTTAAGAAATTTATTATTTAATTATTTTTAATCAATATCAGTGTCGTGCTTTTACCAAAATTCTGATTTAATTAGATTTAATTATCGAATGAGTAACTCGTGTGTTCCTTATTCACATGTTTCTTGATCTCACACATTAATTAGGTTTCTATTTGAAATTGATTCAAAAAATATACATAGTTATCTAACGTGCATTTGTGATCAATAAAATTATTTGGACACAATTGCATATTTGAGATCAAGTTACTTTAGAAGTTTAAAGCACATAAAAAACTGGCATCGTCCGCTTTTAGAATTATTTTCGAAATTATAAACTTTATAGACTGATGTTAATTCTGTCTATATGTTGAGGTAGACAGTATATTATATTTAAAAAAGTACATAATAATTGAAATACGCGCTCCTTACTTCTCTGCACACCAGCTGCACTCCATTGTAAAAAATATGAAATTCGCACATTATTGCTACAAAATTGATATTTTATTTAGCAAAACTAATAATTAAAATCTTATAAAATATAACAAAAGCGGTGTAAGTAGTTAAGTTTGGATAGCCCCGCCAGGACTCGAACCTGGGACCTTTCTGTTTTTACTACAGAAGCGCTACCGTCTGCGCCACGGGGCCATGTGATTTAGTGGAGCTAATTCATGGATACATACTCGTATTGTAATGTGCATTCCAACGAACAGAATGAAGACATGTCAAGTGCAAGTCAAGACCTATCTTGCAATATGATAGGTGAGTGCTACTTTATACACAAATATTATTTTTAAAAACCTCATGTCAAATTGATAGTTTTCAACTTAGATTACATTACATTTAGAATTTTTACAACAATATTATATCAACTAAACGAAAATAGAATAAAAAAACATTGTTTTTTCTTCTATTTTGTTACTTTCTCTTATTCATTATGCCTCTATCACTTGTTAGTAATTTTACATTGCACACAGTGAAATTGTTATTGACTATAATTGAAAAAGCAAATTAATATATTTGCGCTATAAATTTATTTGAGTCGATGCCATCTGATTGTTAAAGCGAAAACATTTACGAAACACACGCTATCACATAATGTTGGACTCGTCCAGTAGTTGTTTCTCATAGCGGCTCTACGAGATCTCATATATACGCACATACACGAAATGGAGCTCTTAAGAAATTTATTATTTAATTATTTTTAATCAATATCAGTGTCGTGCTTTTACCAAAATTCTGATTTAATTAGATTTAATTATCGAATGAGTAACTCGTGTGTTCCTTATTCACATGTTTCTTGATCTCACACATTAATTAGGTTTCTATTTGAAATTGATTCAAAAAATATACATAGTTATCTAACTTGCATTTGTGATCAATAAAATTATTTGGACACAATTGCATATTTGAGATCAAGTTACTTTAGAAGTTTAAAGCACATAAAAAAACTGGCATCGTCCGCTTTTAGAATTATTTTCGAAATTATAAACTTTATAGACTGATGTTAATTCTGTCTATATGTTGAGGTAGACAGTATATTATATTTAAAAAGTACACAATAATTGAAATACGCGCTCCGTACTTCTCTGCACACCAGATGCACTCCTTTGTAAAAAATATGAAATTCGCACATTATTGCTACAAAATTGATATTTTATTTAGCAAAACTAATAATTAAAATCTTATAAAATATAACAAAAGCGGTGTGAGTAGTTAAGTTTGGATAGCCCCGCCAGGACTCGAACCTGGGACCTTTCTGTTTTTACTACAGAAGCGCTACCGTCTGCGCCACGGGGCCATGTGATTTAGTGGAGCTAATTCATGGATACATACTCGTATTGTAATGTGCATTCCAACGAACAGAATGAAGAACTGTCAAGTGCAAGTCAAGACCTATCTTGCAATATGATAGGTGAGTGCTACTTTATACACAAATATTATTCTTAAAAACCTCATGTCAAATTGATAGTTTTCAACTTAGGTTACATTACATTTAGTATTTTTACAACAATATTATATCAACTAAACGAAAATAGTATAAAAAAACATTGTTTTTTTCTTCTATTTTGTTACTTTCTCTTATTCATTATGCCTCTATCACTTGTTAGTAATTATTCATTGCACACAGTGAAATTGTTATTGACTATAATTGAAAAAGCAAATTAATATATTTGCGCTATAAATTTATTTGAGTCGATGCCATCTGGTTGTTAAAGCGAAAACATTTACGAAACACACGCTATCACATAATGTTGGACTCGTCCAGTAGTTGTTTCTCATAGCGGCTCTACGAGATCTCATATATACGCACATACACGAAATGGAGCTCTTAAGAAATTTATTATTTAATTATTTTTAATCAATATCAGTGTCGTGCTTTTACCAAAATTCTGATTTAATTAGATTTAATTATCGAATGAGTAACTCGTGTGTTCCTTATTCACATGTTTCTTGATCTCACACATTAATTAGGTTTCTATTTGAAATTGATTCAAAAAATATACATAGTTATCTAACTTGCATTTGTGATCAATAAAATTATTTGGACACAATTGCATATTTGAGATCAAGTTACTTTAGAAGTTTAAAGCACATAAAAAAACTGGCATCGTCCGCTTTTAGAATTATTTTCGAAATTATAAACTTTATAGACTGATGTTAATTCTGTCTATATGTTGAGGTAGACAGTATATTATATTTAAAAAGTACACAATAATTGAAATACGCGCTCCGTACTTCTCTGCACACCAGCTGCACTCCATTGTAAAAAATATGAAATTCGCACATTATTGCTACAAAATTGATATTTTATTTAGCAAAACTAATAATTAAAATCTTATAAAATATAACAAAAGCGGTGTGAGTAGTTAAGTTTGGATAGCCCCGCCAGGACTCGAACCTGGGACCTTTCTGTTTTTACTACAGAAGCGCTACCGTCTGCGCCACGGGGCCATGTGATTTAGTGGAGCTAATTCATGGATACATACTCGTATTGTAATGTGCATTCCAACGAACAGAATGAAGAACTGTCAAGTGCAAGTCAAGACCTATCTTGCAATATGATAGGTGAGTGCTACTTTATACACAAATATTATTATTAAAAACCTCATGTCAAATTGATAGTTTTCAACTTAGGTTACATTACATTTAGTATTTTTACAACAATATTATATCAATTAAACGAAAATAGTATAAAAAACATTGTTTTTTTCTTCTATTTTGTTACTTTCTCTTATTCATTATGCCTCTATCACTTGTTAGTAATTATTCATTGCACACAGTGAAATTGTTATTGACTATAATTTAAAAAGCAAATTAATATATTTGCGCTATAAATTTATTTGAGTCGATGCCATCTGGTTGTTAAAGCGAAAACATTTACGAAACACACGCTATCACATAATGTTGGACTCGTCCAGTAGTTGTTTCTCATAGCGGCTCTACGAGATCTCATATATACGCACATACACGAAATGGAGCTCTTAAGAAATTTATTATTTAATTATTTTTAATCAATATCAGTGTCGTGCTTTTACCAAAATTCTGATTTAATTAGATTTAATTATCGAATGAGTAACTCGTGTGTTCCTTATTCACATGTTTCTTGATCTCACACATTAATTAGGTTTCTATTTGAAATTGATTCAAAAAATATACCTAGTTATCTAACTTGCATTTGTGATCAATAAAATTATTTGGACACAATTGCATATTTGAGATCAAGTTACTTTAGAAGTTTAAAGCACATAAAAAAACTGGCATCGTCCGCTTTTAGAATTATTTTCGAAATTATAAACTTTATAGACTGATGTTAATTCTGTCTATATGTTGAGGTAGACAGTATATTATATTTAAAAAGTACACAATAATTGAAATACGCGCTCCGTACTTCTCTGCACACCAGCTGCACTCCATTGTAAAAAATATGAAATTCGCACATTATTGCTACAAAATTGATATTTTATTTAGCAAAACTAATAATTAAAATCTTATAAAATATAACAAAAGCGGTGTAAGTAGTTAAGTTTGGATAGCCCCGCCAGGACTCGAACCTGGGACCTTTCTGTTTTTACTACAGAAGCGCTACCGTCTGCGCCACGGGGCCATGTGATTTAGTGGAGCTAATTCATGGATACATACTCGTATTGTAATGTGCATTCCAACGAACAGAATGAAGACATGTCAAGTGCAAGTCAAGACCTATCTTGCAATATGATAGGTGAGTGCTACTTTATACACAAATATTATTTTTAAAAACCTCATGTCAAATTGATAGTTTTCAACTTAGATTACATTACATTTAGAATTTTTACAACAATATTATATCAACTAAACGAAAATAGAATAAAAAAACATTGTTTTTTCTTCTATTTTGTTACTTTCTCTTATTCATTATGCCTCTATCACTTGTTAGTAATTTTACATTGCACACAGTGAAATTGTTATTGACTATAATTGAAAAAGCAAATTAATATATTTGCGCTATAAATTTATTTGAGTCGATGCCATCTGGTTGTTAAAGCGAAAACATTTACGAAACACACGCTATCACATAATGTTGGACTCGTCCAGTAGTTGTTTCTCATAGCGGCTCTACGAGATCTCATATATACGCACATACACGAAATGGAGCTCTTAAGAAATTTATTATTTAATTATTTTTAATCAATATCAGTGTCGTGCTTTTACCAAAATTCTGATTTAATTAGATTTAATTATCGAATGAGTAACTCGTGTGTTCCTTATTCACATGTTTCTTGATCTCACACATTAATTAGGTTTCTATTTGAAATTGATTCAAAAAATATACCTAGTTATCTAACTTGCATTTGTGATCAATAAAATTATTTGGACACAATTGCATATTTGAGATCAAGTTACTTTAGAAGTTTAAAGCACATAAAAAAACTGGCATCGTCCGCTTTTAGAATTATTTTCGAAATTATAAACTTTATAGACTGATGTTAATTCTGTCTATATGTTGAGGTAGACAGTATATTATATTTAAAAAGTACACAATAATTGAAATACGCGCTCCGTACTTCTCTGCACACCAGCTGCACTCCATTGTAAAAAATATGAAATTCGCACATTATTGCTACAAAATTGATATTTTATTTAGCAAAACTAATAATTAAAATCTTATAAAATATAACAAAAGCGGTGTAAGTAGTTAAGTTTGGATAGCCCCGCCAGGACTCGAACCTGGGACCTTTCTGTTTTTACTACAGAAGCGCTACCGTCTGCGCCACGGGGCCATGTGATTTAGTGGAGCTAATTCATGGATACATACTCGTATTGTAATGTGCATTCCAACGAACAGAATGAAGACATGTCAAGTGCAAGTCAAGACCTATCTTGCAATATGATAGGTGAGTGCTACTTTATACACAAATATTATTTTTAAAAACCTCATGTCAAATTGATAGTTTTCAACTTAGATTACATTACATTTAGAATTTTTACAACAATATTATATCAACTAAACGAAAATAGAATAAAAAAACATTGTTTTTTCTTCTATTTTGTTACTTTCTCTTATTCATTATGCCTCTATCACTTGTTAGTAATTTTACATTGCACACAGTGAAATTGTTATTGACTATAATTGAAAAAGCAAATTAATATATTTGCGCTATAAATTTATTTGAGTCGATGCCATCTGGTTGTTAAAGCGAAAACATTTACGAAACACACGCTATCACATAATGTTGGACTCGTCCAGTAGTTGTTTCTCATAGCGGCTCTACGAGATCTCATATATACGCACATACACGAAATGGAGCTCTTAAGAAATTTATTATTTAATTATTTTTAATCAATATCAGTGTCGTGCTTTTACCAAAATTCTGATTTAATTAGATTTAATTATCGAATGAGTAACTCGTGTGTTCCTTATTCACATGTTTCTTGATCTCACACATTAATTAGGTTTCTATTTGAAATTGATTCAAAAAATATACATAGTTATCTAACTTGCATTTGTGATCAATAAAATTATTTGGACACAATTGCATATTTGAGATCAAGTTACTTTAGAAGTTTAAAGCACATAAAAAAACTGGCATCGTCCGCTTTTAGAATTATTTTCGAAATTATAAACTTTATAGACTGATGTTAATTCTGTCTATATGTTGAGGTAGACAGTATATTATATTTAAAAAGTACACAATAATTGAAATACGCGCTCCGTACTTCTCTGCACACCAGCTGCACTCCTTTGTAAAAAATATGAAATTCGCACATTATTGCTACAAAATTGATATTTTATTTAGCAAAACTAATAATTAAAATCTTATAAAATATAACAAAAGCGGTGTGAGTAGTTAAGTTTGGATAGCCCCGCCAGGACTCGAACCTGGGACCTTTCTGTTTTTACTACAGAAGCGCTACCGTCTGCGCCACGGGGCCATGTGATTTAGTGGAGCTAATTCATGGATACATACTCGTATTGTAATGTGCATTCCAACGAACAGAATGAAGAACTGTCAAGTGCAAGTCAAGACCTATCTTGCAATATGATAGGTGAGTGCTACTTTATACACAAATATTATTTTTAAAAACCTCATGTCAAATTGATAGTTTTCAACTTAGGTTACATTACATTTAGTATTTTTACAACAATATTATATCAACTAAACGAAAATAGTATAAAAAAACATTGTTTTTTTCTTCTATTTTGTTACTTTCTCTTATTCATTATGCCTCTATCACTTGTTAGTAATTATTCATTGCACACAGTGAAATTGTTATTGACTATAATTGAAAAAGCAAATTAATATATTTGCGCTATAAATTTATTTGAGTCGATGCCATCTGGTTGTTAAAGCGAAAACATTTACGAAACACACGCTATCACATAATGTTGGACTCGTCCAGTAGTTGTTTCTCATAGCGGCTCTACGAGATCTCATATATACGCACATACACGAAATGGAGCTCTTAAGAAATTTATTATTTAATTATTTTTAATCAATATCAGTGTCGTGCTTTTACCAAAATTCTGATTTAATTAGATTTAATTATCGAATGAGTAACTCGTGTGTTCCTTATTCACATGTTTCTTGATCTCACACATTAATTAGGTTTCTATTTGAAATTGATTCCAAAAATATACATAGTTATCTAACTTGCATTTGTGATCAATAAAATTATTTGGACACAATTGCATATTTGAGATCAAGTTACTTTAGAAGTTTAAAGCACATAAAAAAACTGGCATCGTCCGCTTTTAGAATTATTTTCGAAATTATAAACTTTATAGACTGATGTTAATTCTGTCTATATGTTGAGGTAGACAGTATATTATATTTAAAAAGTACACAATAATTGAAATACGCGCTCCGTACTTCTCTGCACACCAGCTGCACTCCATTGTAAAAAATATGAAATGCGCACATTATTGCTACAAAATTGATATTTTATTTAGCAAAACTAATAATTAAAATCTTATAAAATATAACAAAAGCGGTGTGAGTAGTTAAGTTTGGATAGCCCCGCCAGGACTCGAACCTGGGACCTTTCTGTTTTTACTACAGAAGCGCTACCGTCTGCGCCACGGGGCCATGTGATTTAGTGGAGCTAATTCATGGATACATACTCGTATTGTAATGTGCATTCCAACGAACAGAATGAAGAACTGTCAAGTGCAAGTCAAGACCTATCTTGCAATATGATAGGTGAGTGCTACTTTATACACAAATATTATTATTAAAAACCTCATGTCAAATTGATAGTTTTCAACTTAGGTTACATTACATTTAGTATTTTTACAACAATATTATATCAATTAAACGAAAATAGTATAAAAAACATTGTTTTTTTCTTCTATTTTGTTACTTTCTCTTATTCATTATGCCTCTATCACTTGTTAGTAATTATTCATTGCACACAGTGAAATTGTTATTGACTATAATTTAAAAAGCAAATTAATATATTTGCGCTATAAATTTATTTGAGTCGATGCCATCTGGTTGTTAAAGCGAAAACATTTACGAAACACACGCTATCACATAATGTTGGACTCGTCCAGTAGTTGTTTCTCATAGCGGCTCTACGAGATCTCATATATACGCACATACACGAAATGGAGCTCTTAAGAAATTTATTATTTAATTATTTTTAATCAATATCAGTGTCGTGCTTTTACCAAAATTCTGATTTAATTAGATTTAATTATCGAATGAGTAACTCGTGTGTTCCTTATTCACATGTTTCTTGATCTCACACATTAATTAGGTTTCTATTTGAAATTGATTCAAAAAATATACATAGTTATCTAACTTGCATTTGTGATCAATAAAATTATTTGGACACAATTGCATATTTGAGATCAAGTTACTTTAGAAGTTTAAAGCACATAAAAAAACTGGCATCGTCCGCTTTTAGAATTATTTTCGAAATTATAAACTTTATAGACTGATGTTAATTCTGTCTATATGTTGAGGTAGACAGTATATTATATTTAAAAAGTACACAATAATTGAAATACGCGCTCCGTACTTCTCTGCACACCAGCTGCACTCCATTGTAAAAAATATGAAATTCGCACATTATTGCTACAAAATTGATATTTTATTTAGCAAAACTAATAATTAAAATCTTATAAAATATAACAAAAGCGGTGTGAGTAGTTAAGTTTGGATAGCCCCGCCAGGACTCGAACCTGGGACCTTTCTGTTTTTACTACAGAAGCGCTACCGTCTGCGCCACGGGGTCATGTGATTTAGTGGAGCTAATTCATGGATACATACTCGTATTGTAATGTGCATTCCAACGAACAGAATGAAGAACTGTCAAGTGCAAGTCAAGACCTATCTTGCAATATGATAGGTGAGTGCTACTTTATACACAAATATTATTATTAAAAACCTCATGTCAAATTGATAGTTTTCAACTTAGGTTACATTACATTTAGTATTTTTACAACAATATTATATCAATTAAACGAAAATAGTATTAAAAACATTGTTTTTTTCTTCTATTTTGTTACTTTCTCTTATTCATTATGCCTCTATCACTTGTTAATAATTATTCATTGCACACAGTGGAATTGCTATTGACTATAATTGAAAAAGCAAACTAATATGTTTGCGCTATAAATTTATTTGAGTCGATGCCATCTGGTTGTTAACGCGAAAACATTTAAGAAACACACGCTATCACATAATGTTGGACTCGTCCAGTAGTTGTTTCTCGTAGCACCTCTACGAGATCTCATATATACGCACATACACGAAATGGAGCTCTTAAGAAATTTATTATTTAATTATTTTTAATCAATATCAGTGTCATGCTTTTACCAAAATACTGATTTAATTAGATTTAATTATCGAATGAGTAACTCGTGTGTTCCTTATTCACATGTTTCTTGATCTCACACATTAATTAGGTTTCTATTTGAAATTGATTCAAAAAATATACATAGTTATCTAACTTGCATTTGTGATCAATAAAAGTATTTCAGAATACATATGGCAACTATACATATAGAATCACTTTGTTCCGAGTGAGGCCGGGCTTTGCCACGGTGTTTGGGGTTTCTCCATGTTTCGACCATGATCCTCGCACATTCTTATCGTAACTCATCTATTTTTATCATCCAAGAAATGGTTCGTAATTGTTACATTTATTAAATAATCGCAAATGGAAACACGTTGCATTAGGTTTCTCTCAGTGAGATTACGAAGTATCCAAATGTCAAGTTTTTTCTTGTACCCAGGATTTGATAAATGACGTAAAACTATTTTAAGATTAGCATCCAGTTCTTTAGCAATGTCATAGCTACTAATAATATGTCGATCTTTCTCTAAGTCGGTGCCACTATCTCAAAGATGGCACTGATTTTATCTGTGACACATCGACGTCCGTCCATAATTAACCTCATCTTTCACATTAAAATTTCCGGACTTGAAATGCTTGAACCACCTTTGTGCTACTCTTATTGATATATATTAGGTTCGTTAACCGCACAAATTTTATTCGCGGCGTTCGTCGCATTTTTATCTATTTTGTAATAAAACTTTAAAAGGTATCGAATTTCGTTGTCACATACGTTCATTGTGCTTGCTTGAAAAACAGTTGGAAAACGGCGGGATCTCTTTTTTCTATTTATTACATTTTCAGAATGTCACATTCAAATGTTTTCTAAAAACACTTTAAAGAGCGAATTATCTTATCTGAGAGAATTTAATATTTTTTATAAATTTATGTGTCAATTTATGTATATTTTTTCTGTATATTCATACGTTTTTATAGACTTATACATTATATGGTTTGGTCATGAAAACTGAGTTTTCAGTTAGATCATTTAAGTAATAGAAAAAAATCGTACAATTATATTATTGTTTAACTTTATATATTTTTTTATATTGGCCCTAAAATATTTTTTTTGTTACTTTTGGGCTGTTTGGACGTTATTTTAAGTAATAATTTCTACATGAAGCAAATATATAGACCAGTTCAAGCAAGTAGTTCAAGCGTAGGTATTTCATATTTATTTATTCTTATATGTATGTATTTTAATAATATAATTATTTTAACAATTGAAAAAAAATCAAATTATATATATTTACATAATATGCACTAAATATATGTAAATTCCAATAAATGATTTATCTTATTAATAGAGAAAGATAAAAAATAATACACAAAGTACAACATCAAAAATTTTATGATTACATTTGCTTACAATAATTACGTTGAAATACATTTATAGCTTATTAAGATATGTTGTATTGTTTACTAATGGCAGTAGATATCATAGTTTCAAAAATCAAGCTACATTCTCATACACTGAGGGGAAAAAGCTGACAGACCTAAGTTTAGGTTTAATAAGTTAAATAAAGCAATAACATTTTTTAAATCTTTCAAAATTATAGTGATGAATAAAAATGATTAAAAAAAAATTTAAAATTCATTATAATAATAGTTATATTATAATTGAAATACAATTAAAAGTCCCAAATATATAAATACATTTTAAATGTTATTTAGTATAAAGACTGATTGGCAATAAAATCTTCAAACATTACAATTTTTTTTTTAATATTTTTATTTTATTATACTAATGATTGAGAGAATGAGTTTACATGATCTTAAGACAATTGGCAGAATGACTACAAGCTCTACTACTAGATTATATGCTAAAATGGCTTAAGAATAATTGAAATATTATGAAAGCTACTCATTACAACATAAATAACTATTAAAAGTAAAAAATAAATCCGCTTCACGCTGTATCCCGCACACAGCAGGGTAGGCAGAGGGAACCTCGTGTTAGGACACTTCGTTCGCCACTTTATGCCGAATTCAACGCCGCGTTTAGCCTCGACCAGAGCGAAGAAATGGAAATATAAATTTAAGTAAATATTTCATCTCCAATGGGGATTGAACGTGTGTTCGATCCCCATCGGAGGAGATGGACCAGAGGACCAGTCGGTTTTACAGTCTCACTTCGTGCCACTGCGCCACGACTGGCCTAATACTAATACTTTTTAGAAAACATGTTTGTACGTAGCGAGTCGTCCATTCTTATATATTATCTCAAACGATTTTTTCCGTCCTGAGTGTGGAATAACAGTTTTAAAATGTAAAAGACATAAAGAACTATTCCTTAAATAGTAAATAGGAAGAATGCACTTTATCTAACGCCATTGGCAGTGAAGGCAGTGATAATGTTTATTTGAGAAGTAAAGATAGTAAAAGATAATGTTGTCAAACCGTGTACTGTCACTGACTAACCTGTAATTTTATGCTATCAATTTATTTATTCGACTTATAATAGTAAGTTTTCGTTTATTTTACACACCCCAGATGTGTGTGTGTTTTTGTGTGTTTTTTTTATTTTATGTTAAATGTTATTTGTATTTCTTTCACATTTACTTACAAGGTTGAAATGTATATTTATTTAATTAGTTCCCAAAACAGTTTATCTTAGAAATTTTATAAAACTTATAGATTAAGTTTAATTTTTTGGCAACAACAACTTTATTGTGGTAACTATAGTATAAGTATAAATGTTAAAGAAGCATAGTTTATTAATGAAGATATTTAATTATAAATCGATCATTTCGATTGTAATATCATGAAAATCCTTATTACTTGTTTATTTTTATTTTAGTCTGTTTTATTTAAACAGAGAAAATAATAATCGTTTCTTAATCAATGTGATATCGCTCTTATATCGCTCTTATATGTTGGCATATTAAATAATTGTATAGTTGATTCCTTTGGCCTACCTAAGATAGTATATACTACTAGAAAATACATTAATAATAGATGATACACATATACTTATAGCGAATTATTACTTTTAGCGAAAAGTATGTTTTGAATTTGGATACAAAATTATGTTAAATATTGCAAAAGTTTATTGAAGCATAATAACTTAATATAATTTTTTAAGAAATCACTTTTTATTTAACGTAATAAATTAAAGTTTTTGAAAACTTTTAAAATTAGATTTTTTTTTAAAGAACATAGATAACAATATCAGTTATTACTACCATTTAGCAAATAATGTGTAAAAGCTATCGTTTATAGATTTAAGATTAACATTAGTATTGGTAACTTGTATTATAATATATTCGTTATAACTATAAAAATGTGAAGAGTACATTAAAAAAAGCTTAAAAATATGATACGAAAACAATATGAAGTAGATCTACATTTCGATGAAATATTGAAAATAATTTGAGCGTATATACATAAGCTTATATAGCCAAAAGATATAATGCTATAATTTAAAGTATAAATAAAAGCAATATATTTGAGAAAATGTAAATTTAACTTTTGTTTACTTTATCTAAGAAAATACATAAATGAAAAAAAAAAAATAGTGATTAAAGAAATATTCTTGTATTTTTTTTTAATTTTTTAAGATGAATTTATAAAAAGAATAATTAGAATTCCTTATCAATAAGTAAACAATCAAAATCTTATTCATGTAGTGAATATATTGTATGCAATTTAAATAACAGCAAGCTTTAATACTAAACAAAAATTAAATCTGAATAGACAAAGGCGTTACGAAATGCTACGCCGTAGCATATATAAGTAACAATATTATTTAATACACTAACAATAAATTCGCGTATAAAGATAAACTAAATATACATTTAAAAAAAAATCGAAATTGTTCTCGTCAATAATTTTAAAAACAAAAGATTTAAGTCATTCAAATACAAGACCATTCGTGTATAGCATCAGTTTAGATGAATTGAAACTACGACATTTGGATTATGGTAAAATACCAAGAAACTTTTAGATAACGTTCATGTTTCGGTTATTTTTATTACCAGCATAGTTTTCAGATGGTCTTAAACGAAATAACTTAAAAAAAATACTTAACTAAAATCTTACAATTGATATAAATCAACACCGTTCTTAGCGACGGAAGAGCGGCGGATATTAACGCCGCTCTTCTCCTCGGATCACACGTGCGTGAAACTTGCGTGCACAGCGTCCTCTTGCGAGATTTGAGCACCAGGCGGGAAATACTGGAAAAGTGTAAAAGTGATGTATTTTTAAAAATGTTTTTACATACCTTAAGATTTTTTGCTTAAAGTTAAATTGATAATCGTTACTGATTGTTAATAAATATAAATAAATTTATAGAATTCTTTGTAATCTAGAAATTTTAAATGAATATTATCAATTTAATTAGGGCTTTTTCTTTGGAATGTCTTTATGGTACAGGTTTTAAATTTTAAAACATTTTGGCAAGTAAACTAAACTAGTTGTTTAGACTATACCTAACATTTAAAAATAATAAATGAAGTACAAAACACTATTTCAATTAACTTAAAAATTATTACATATTAACGATTTTTCATTTAATACAATATGTATGGAATACTATGATAATTCCCAAATCAGTTTCATATTATAGACGTAGTGACTACATACACAAAAACCAAAGCAAAAAAACAGGTGTGATCTCTGTTGGAAAGACGAATGGACTCGAAATGAAATTTACAACGACAGTTACACAGCAAACTGTTGACGCAACGTTTATGTACAAATAGGCGGCAAAATAGTGTAACAACAGGATATTTTATGATTAAAATTAATTTACTATATTATTTTGAATGTATCGAGTTACATCACTATCAATAAATACTAAATTAATTAAGTTAATATAATAATATTTATATGTATGTGTATTTGTACTGTTGTGTTATTAAGGCAGGACCTTAGAAAGATCTGTATTTATCTTTCAGTAAAAATGGTCAATAATATTGAATATAAGAGGAATATTACCAAAATATGTATATCTCTAAACTTTCCATTTGCACAGTTAGGAATTATATTGAGAAACAGATAATGAACGATAATATGGAAAAGAGTCATATTTGGAAAATTGTTTATAAACAAATGAGAAATAAAGAGGACAGTGGGTTATAATGGAGTCATTCCTATTTAAGCGCAAATAGAAAAAAACATCCTTATGAATGTGGGCACAAAAACACGAAAAACAGGTCAAGGGGAAACAGTTGAGTTAAAGTTAAAAGGACCGTTAAGACGCCATCACGATAGGGTAAAATTATTGAATAACTTACAAATTTATTTAATAAAATTTGTGGTGTCTAGTGGTCGTCAACTCCCTTCCTAGGAGGAAGTCATTAAACTGAAGTTGAAAAATAAAATTTATATTATTATGATATAAAAAGACAAAAAGACTTCACATACACACATTTTATTTAGTTTTGAATTTAAAGATAAAGATAAAGATAGTGCTTATAGAGACAATGTAAAGATAATAAACTCAACATTCTAAGTGTGCTAATTTTTAATATTTTTTAATAATTATGTTATTTTTTTATATCAGAATCAGTTCTATTTTGTATAATTCTACATCATATCGACTACGTTGAAAATTTTGCGAAAAAAAAAAAAACCAAACCACATTACCCCAGTAAAGGCCGCGCCGTTCCAACCGAGTCTATCCTCCCTCTGTGGGGTCCTTTGCGGTGTTTTCCTTTCGTGTGACGCCAGCCTGGCTTTGGCACGTAATGCAGCTCCCAGCGGTACGTTAGCTCTAGCCGCCTCAGTTCGGCCGTGCTGACAGAATTCCAGTAAAGCAACACCTAGGGCCAACGCCAATCCACCAACTAACACGTAGAATATGCCAGCGACTTGGGATAGTGTCATTTCTGTAATTGTTGTTTCCTGAACGAATAAATTATTGTTAGTTTTTTTAATTTCTTTTTATTGATCAAGTCTAGCAACATTTAAAAATCCAAAGTAAATCAGTATTCATTGCTCAATCATTTAAAGATGGGCTCTACATTCTGCTACTTACGGGATACAGTGTGCAGCTTAAAAAAATATAGAGCTGAATATGATTTACAACATTCAATAAATATATTAACACATACAGTATTTGTATTAATATTAAAAATATAAAAAAGATACTTATATTGCGCGAACCATATCGAGGGTATCAGATAAGTCGCATTCAAATTTACAAAATATTTTAACGACTTAAATGTAATGAACGTGGCATTTTACATTTCCGATTTCAATAAAAAAAATATCAGCTTCACGCTGTATTCCGCACACAACAGGGTAGGCAGAGGAACTTAGTGTTAAGATACTCCGTTCCCCACTTTCTACCAAATTCCGGAGGCATTGAGTGTAATACGGCAGAATTCAACGCCGCGTTTTGCCTCGACACCAGAGCGAAGAAATAGAAATATAAATTTAAGTAAGTATTTAATCTCCTCAAGTGGGTATCGAACCCACAATTAGTCGGTTTTACAGTAACACTTTGTGCCGCTGCACCACAACTGACCTCAATCGATTTCAATTTGACATAAAAATAAAAAAATAAAATCTACATTTGCAAATATGTACCTGTCAAAATGTTTGACATCTCTAAATAATTGGTATCTGCGAGCAAATACTTTTTAACCTATTCAAAACTATAGATAAAAATCCATACGTGCCTTCTATTGTTTTATTGTAGATGACTATATTTTAATTAAAAATAGTGATTAGAATTTTTTTGATCCATTACTCTTTTGTAACATTTAACATTAGAAAAAATAAAAGTATTTTGTAATGTAAAAATCTCCTTAATTTTTTTAATCTTTAGAACACATCTTACAATTAAATCTATTCTATCTCTTGCCATTAAACAAACATTCCACATAATAGGAGTCAAATCCTAAACTATATTACCTATTGATTTAACATTGACATTTAATTTCTACATATCATTTTTACGTAAAAAAAATCGATGTATTTTAACTAAAACATTTCAGATTTCATAAGTATTTTCGTTTTCAAAAACTTCAAGTTAATACAAAGGAGCATTCTTTAATGTTCTTTTATTTTTTATCCGTTAAAGTGGCACATTAGCCTTCAGTGTTGGCGGACGTCCAAAGAGACGACCAAGCCTCTAAGACGCGAAAGATCCCAACAACTTCATTTCCGTGATCGTTGTTTCTTGATAGAGAATTCCTAGCGATCTATTTTTATTTTGTTCGATTTTATTTAGTTAGATTTCACAAAGTGTTATAAAATATCTAATCAATATAGAAAAAAATTAGAAAATACATTTAAAAAAAGCATAAGATTTTATTGTATTTATTAATAATAAATACAGTAAAATCATTACGTAGTGTCCAACCCTAGGTTTTTCTGCCTACCCTGTAGTAAGCGGGATACAGCGTGAAGCTGATTATATTAATAATATGTAATTATTACGTACATTTATTACGAAATCAAAGAAAGAACGTAAAAGATAAGTCATTTAATAACAGTTATTTCTATTTGCTCATTGAGAACTTTGAACTTGAAATGTAAGCAATTTGCAAAATGCACCTTTTACTTTAACTGCAGAAGTTCGCCGAGAAAATTATATTACTCACAATTTAATTTTAGTTCAAATATATAAATTTTGTGAGAAATTATTTTGTTAGAATTATGATTGGTTTTTTTTTCAACGTTTATTTACCTAGCTCCTGTATTGTATCTCATAAATAGCAGGGTAGATATAGGAACCTGGGAACCTTTAGAGTTAAGTCAGTACGGTTCCATTAAGACACTTCCGTTTCTCTCTTTTCGTGGATTCTGAAGGCATTGCGTGTTGAGTGGCGGAATTCAACGCCGGATTTATGATTTTAATCAGTTATTTTAAATATTTATTATCATTTGGATAAATATTGTACACCTAATATACTATAACACCAGTATGGTACTAACGGCAATCAATTATATATATATTTTTTTCATTTTAGCGTATAAAGGGCGGAAAGTGGAGAACGAAAAGTTTTACCACTTCTGTGCTAAAAGCATAAGAATTTAAGAAAAGATTAGGTATATGAACTTGAATAAAAAACAAACCTCGTCTTTGACCAAATCGCAGTCCGGTTTATTTGTAGTCAACAGCCATTTCCGCCATAACTTTGAAATGAGGCCATCTCTCTTCATGTTGACGATAGCTAGATTTATTCCCTCCCTGGAATAATGATATTGAATGTCAGCATATTTTTTTTTTCAAAAAAATGAGACCGTCGTGGCGCAGGGGTAGTGCCCCTGCGCCACGACGGTGTGACTGTAATGCGGTCAAACTCTTGCGGGTGCGGTTGAATTAATTATCATTTCTTAATATTATCATTTCTTAATATTATCATTTCTTAATATTTTCATTTCTTGGCTCTGGCACCAAGACAAAAGCCCGGCGTTAAGTTCCGCCACTCAACACGCAATGCATGGAAAAAATAAGCGAAATATTCCCCTGCATACCATGCTATCTGCGGGATACAGCGTGAAGCTGGTAAGGCTTATAATTGAAATGTTGTAAAACTTTTATTACGTAGAACAATAAATTGTTAATGTAGCTATATTAATAAATATGTACTGTAGTTATTAGACAACAGAGTGAATTGACTCGCCACTCTGCATATGTAGGTGAATTGCAACTTTACACTATGTACAGTAAGACATTCGATTTATCATTGAGCTATTATTAGCAATATTATAGGATTGAATACCATTGGAATAGTACCTACGTAAAACGAACGTGTGTAAGTAAATTGAAATAAATTAAATTGACCTAAATATATGTAAATTATTAGTATTATATAAATGACACTTATTAAATGTTCCGATGTAAAAATATATGAACAAATAAATTACAAAAATACAATACCTACAAAAACATATTCGAAAGCTCCCAGTGCAGTGGTAACACCTAATAAAAAATCTAATTTCGATTTCATTGGATCCGCAATATAATTTAAAAAAGAATAGAATATAATCTAAGATCGTGAGAGAAATCACCTATCTATACCTCGCGCCGCACCGGGAGAAGAATCTCGCGGTTTCACAGCATCCAATAAAGTCCCTGCTGAATCGTGGTATCATAAAATCACAGCTGTACGTTATAAAATGTAAATTTTAACTTGTTGTTAAAAATCACGTTCGCAAATCGTGCACCATAAAAATGGGGTGGTATAAATTCGAAATATAGAACACCCACTTCCCTACTGACGGGACCGTGTAGATTTACGACTGTTCCGTATTCAACTGGGAATTACCGCAGGAGATTTAAGCCAGACAGAGGGGACTCCCCGATATAGTTGCCAGTTCACGCGAGGTGCCTATACTCTGATATACCCATTATCGTTCTTTTGTTTCCATCGCCACTAGAAATGGACTTTTAACCGACCATTGAGTTTTATTTGCAATTTGATCCTTATACCACTTGTAGTAGTCTCCTTCCGCTTATATTTTCGAGACTATTCCAGTGAACGAAGGCCATAATTTAGTTTTCTGCCCGAAGACACGTTATAAACGGTAGAGCCGCCATGACGTCGGACTAAAAATCAGTTCTTCTTTATGCCCGTTTCTGGTTCTCCATGGATTTAGAACGCCAGAAATCACTAACGGGTACGTATTTGTTTTATTACAGCGCTTTGTTTTGGCTTTTATTTTTACAAGTTAAATTCGTATTGTTTTTAGATTTAAATTTTTACAAGCTAATTAGGTTCGTTAATGAACAATATGTTTTTTTTACATTTTAATTTATTTTTAGTTTTAGAAAAAATAGTAGTAGTATCGAAGCTATTATCTTTCTAAATAGGATTAAAACAAAGTGTCATTTGAAATTTATTTTCTCCGTTTTAAGAAAAGAAATACTTCTGCTATTCTTAAAAGTCAACCTTTGAAATTTAGCATTTTACTCTAAAAGAAATTCCAGTCTAGACAATATAGAATTGTCTAAAGATTATATAAATGTGTGTATTTTACTGTGTAATGGAATATGCTCTGCTTTTATTATTCTTTTATATGCATAAATGTGCTTTCAGTATTGTATTGTTTTATTTAAAACGAAATATTTTCATGAGGCCAGTCGTGGCGCAGCGGCACAAAGTGTGACTGTAAACCGACTGGTTGTGGGTTCGATCCCCATTCGAGGAGATGAAATATTTACTTAAATGTATATTTCCATTTTTTCGCTCTGGTGTCGAGGCTAAGCGCGGCGTTGAGTTCTGACACTCAACACGCAATGCCTTCAGAATTCGGCAGAAACTGGGGAGCGGAGTGTCTAAAAAAAACACTAGGTTCCCTCTGCCTACCCTGCTGTGTGCGGGATACAGCGTGAAGCTGATTTATTTATTTTTATTTTAAATATTTTCATAGTTTACGAAGCCGTTAATTTAATATCGCAAAAAAAATGAAAAGAACCTACGTTTAAACGTTAGGCCATTCCAAACCTCTATCAAAGCTGCGTGCCAAAGATCAATCATTTCAACACAGCGATGAAAAAAGAAAGAAAAAACACCAGAAAAACGGTTTATGACACTCTGCTTTGGCCGTTCAGTTGAGAATATCCATGGAAATTTCGCATGAAAATCCCGGGGGTTAAAAAGCCCTATCTCAGTTTTACCAACTGACATTACGGATATTAAACCAGACACCGTTGATGGCGTCACGTCTGCACCCGTCTGGTATGCCACCCAGTCGTATTGAACGCTCATAATATTTAACACAGTAAATTGAGTACATATCTTAGTGAGAATGGAACATTTATATTAAATTTACTAAGCCACGCTTAGGCCGCCGTGACAAATGTGTTACTGTAACGCGACGGTTGTGGGTTCGATTCCACCCGGGGGATTAAATTATTATTTATTAATATTTTTATTTTTTCGCTCTGGCACTGAGGCGTTGACTTTCGCCACTCAACACATAATGCCTCGTAAAATACGGCGAAAATTGGTCTCTTACCCTTTGCCTACCCTGCTATATACGGGGTTCAGCGTGAAGCAATTTTTTTTAATTAACTATGTGCTTAAAAATCGTTATTCAATATTTATATGCCAATTTTTGCTATGAAACAGGTATTAGTTTTTTATTACTTAATCTGGAATTTTAAATTGGAATCTTTATATAGATATTAAAGTTAAACAAAAAAACCAGTTTCACGATGTATCCCGCACACAGCAGGGTAGACAGAGGGAATCTAGTGTAAGACACTCCGTTCTCCACTTTCTGCCGAATTATTCAGATTCTAAACATATTATTCGAAAAATTCTACGAATAAAACAAAAATTTTATGATCATTTATGGTTATATCGTAATTAGTTTACTTAATAAATATAACACCCGTGTTAAAGCAATTTACGCCGGAAGTATCGCCGTTTATAGCTTAGGATCTCGTACAAACAAAACGGGTGAAAATGTTCCGCGCCACGAAGGACTTGTCGATCGATAGTAATTATTTTTTACAACTATATATTTTTTATTATTTATTGGAACGCTATAACAAACTTATATGAATTTACTATTACATTAAAATAAAATTAAAGTGTCTGTCTATAATTTCAATTATCAAAATACTAACAAACAATTTTATTTTTAGGATTCCGTACATCGTAAGTAAAATGGAACCCGTTCGTTTGTCAAGAGCCTATCTCATGAACGCTTAGAGATATCGGGTTGAAATTCTAACCATATGTTCAAAACTATTGTTCCTTAATTTCCAGAAAAAATCAAATTTCTACATTTACTTAAAAAATATATATCGCCGTTTATATCGCATAAAACACGTATTTCGATACCAGTAAGGAATTAAAAATTAAAAGGGTTCTTCCTAGAATTATGAAATTTAGCACCTAGCATCTACAGGTAGTAAGTACTAGTTCAGTAAAAAAACTATATAATTTGTGCCGAGTACCGGCGAGTACCGCCTAGTACGGGTCGCCGACTCGCGCTTGTTACGTTTTTTTGTCTTTTTGCCTTTTTATTTGTCCGGACTAATCTCCTGAAAAGCTGAACTGATTTTCACGAGACTAACATTGAAATGTAGAGGGAGTCGTGGGTAGGTTACTTTTTATGTTGAAATTCTCGCGGGATCGGAATTTATGGAGGCAAATATTTGACTACATTTTACATTATAACATTTTTTGCGTGCAAAATCAAAAACAGTGTATAACATTAAAAGAAAACCATACTAAAATAACTTAATTTTTCAAGCGGGCGAAGTCCGCTAGTCACTTATAATAAAAGTAAAGCTACACAGTTATGGCTATTGATTTTTTCATATTTTAATCATACATACATTTTTCAATACATTGTATTTTCCGCAAAAAAATCGGTTTAATATTTAACTGTAGTTTCGATATTTTATGTTAAACCAATAACTCGAAACCAACCACATATTGATTGTAAAACCACATTACGCAGGTTTTTATTGATTTATTAAATAATTATCGTGGTCAAGTTATTTTTTTAATCTCAATATTATTAACCTGCAAATATACTTACATGTTATTGAATTTTAATAATATGTTATTGATTTTTTTATAAATTTAATGTAAATTCCCACGAATGGGGTTAGAACCCACGACTATCAGTGATACACTTTCTAACTTTGACACAGTAACTTATAGTTCTTACCTCAGAGGTGATCCTTTAGGCGTGGCTATTCCGAAGTTGATGAACTTGAACTTACAGGCGCGGGTCAGAGAACAGTCTTCAGTGCTCGGCACCACCACGTTCACACTGTCGTCTTTCACCAAGCTCGTGGAAAATTGTGTCTAAAAATATATGTTTATGTAGATGCCATTACATAAAATAAATAATTTAAAAGCCAAATAACAGTACGCTATTTTCTTACATTACATTTATCATTACATTATATAGTTATTTTTAAAGGTGAATTTATAGTAGAATTATGTAAAATATATAAAAATATGATGACTGGCCTCAATGGTCTATATTATAATAGAAAAAAGACCAATGAGGCCAGTCGTGGTGCAGGGGTAAAAGCGTGGGACTGGAAACGCGGCAGGTTGTAGGTTCGCTTCTCACTCAAAGAAATGTAATATTTAATATCTTAATTTTATTGCTTTGGTAATGATTTAAGTCGTGGCCTTTATTTTCCGTCCTTTAGTTCCGTCATTTAACACAAAATGCTTCTCGAATTCATTGTAAAGGAGGGAAAGGACGTGTCTTAACACTAGGTTCCCAGGTTCCTTCTACCCTGCTATGTGTGTGGAACTAAAAAATATTAATATAATGGCGAAAATTTTAATTACAATTATAAATAAATAAAATCATAGTAAGCTAGCGCTTATTATTTATATGAACTGATGTTAGATATATAGTTCGTTATAGTAAAGTAAGCATTATATCTCAAATTAACAAAATATTTATATATAAATAAATAAATTAATTAAATTAGTTTCACGCTGTATCCCGCACACAGCAGGGTAGGCTGAGGGAAGCTAGTGTTAAGACCCTTCGTTCCCCACTTTCTGCCGAATTGTGGAGACATTGCGTGTTGAGTGGTAGAACTCAACGCCGCGCTTTGCCTCGACACCAGAGCGAAGAAATGAAAATATAAATTTAAGTAAATATTTCATGTCCTCGAGTGGGGATCAAACCCACAACCAGTCGGTTTTACAGTCACACTTCGTACCACTGCGCCACGACTGGCCTCTAAAGAGGTATAGATATAGTATCCAGATAATACAAGCCCATCGAGATATTTATAATAACAGAAGAAAATATTTTTTTTCTAATTTAAATACTTGTATGCTTTAAATTTAAAAGTATCTATTAATGGAATAATAAAATTAAAATTATGCATTTTTTTAACATTTCAAACAAAAAAAAGGCATCAACAATAACAAAAACTATGTGAAATTTAATACAAGAAAATAGTGAAATAGAAATAAATACAAACGATATAAAATTATAACAATAAAATGTTGTTGAATAATCGTTATTACTTTGCTTTGAATTCGTAACTTCAAGATTAATTTTAATATATTTAATTGAATGTCTAAATAGGATCATTTATAGTCCTTACAGCGAAACGGGGTAGGTCTCATATAATGAATGGTGGAGGGAATAAGCTACTTTATTTAAAATTCGAAGCACGTCTTGGAAAAGCTCTAAGGCACGTTGAAATATACACTTAAATGTTGTCAAACGGTTGGTTAAACTAGAATTCTAGAATACATTTTGTAGTTAAAATACTTAATTAAAAAGAAAATTGACAAATTTGTATGGAGTTCGTGATGTTATTTTGTATATTTTGTTCTGTTGTAATAAATCAGCGTCACGTAGTATCCCGCATATAGCAGAGTAGGCAGAGGGAACCTAGTGTTAACTTTTTGATGCATTGTGTGTTGAGTGATGGAATTCAAAGCCAGTTTTTTTGAAATAAAAATTAATTCCCTCAAAGGAGAATGGAACCCACGAAAGTCGCGTTACAGGCACACCCTTATACCCCTACGCCACGAGGACCTCGCGTTCTATAATAATTTTCATTATTAGAAGATGACATAAAAATAACTTATAAAAGCTTGCGTATAGCAAAAGGCAAGTTCGCTGTAAGGAAGTCCGATGGCCGTATGATAAATGTGTAAAATTCATAGTATGAATGCCTTTAACATAGTTGCATATGTACTTAAAAACTTTTATACAATTCCGTTATAAGTTTCTGACGGGATCACGTCTCGGAAGTCGTAAAAACTTGAAAAACTCATTGGATATAACATATTTTAAAAAGCTGTATATATATATTTTTTTATTTCTGATGAAAACAGTAAATTTTCCTTATAGTAGCGGATTTGTAGAGGTTCATTAATTAAGAATAATATTTAGCAAAATAAAATATTAAAATAAAGAATAATAATAGCAAAATAAAATAATATTACAAAACAACATAAAAATATTAGTCGAGTAAAAATGAATTCGCTTGGCATTTAATTTTAATCATAGTAATCATAATGTTATCGTTAATATTATAATTTAAAAAATACTTGAAATAATATTATTTACAAATATTACTAATATATCTTTAAAAAACATATTAACTTTTTACTAACGGTAACTTTATTATTAACGGAATTTGAATGCGCACCTCTAATTTACTGAGGTACCTTCCGTTACGTGACATTTTTATATGTTTCCTGATAAAATATTAAAAAACGTCCCAAGATGGGCGAACAAGACAAGGAAATGACCCGAGTTACACATTATATTGTTAAGCAGATGTTCCTTGCTTCCTAATAAGTACTTAAATAGTTCTTACTACAAATTGCACTTATGAAAAGCACTTCCATGAGTAACTTCCTTTTAACTGTAATACGTACATTGTTTCCCTTGTGAAAACTCCACCTAGAATATTACACGTAGTTACTCTCAAAAGTTTGTTTGTGATTTTTGGAATTTGTACATTTTATTCTGTATTTATTTGCTACTGAGGGAAAGCGCGGCGTTGAGTTTCGCCACTCAACACGCAATGCCTCCGGAACTCGGCGGAAAGTGTGGAACGGTGTGTCTTAACACTAGGCCCTCTGCTTACTTTGCTGTGGGCGGAATACAGCCTGGAACTGATTTATTTATTTATTTGCTGGTATTTTTATCTCATAAAAAAATGTACAAATTCTTCAAATATCTCCATCTCTCCAAAAAAAACAAACAAAATATATATACATATAAAATAATAATAATAATAGCAACACTATTACCGTCGTAACAAAATTCGCCAGCGACAAATCTGCCCATACATCTACCTCACCTGGTGTTATATCTTACATCGGTTCTCTCGAAGCGCAGGACGGCGGGCTCGATCCTCTCCACTATCAGGTAGGCGGCCAGGTTGGCGGTGTATGAGCAGACGAGGACCAACGCGAAGAACCACCATACTGTGCCTACGATGCGGCCGGATAGAGATCTAGAGGAGAATTAAAAAATCAAATCAGCTTCACGCTGTATCCCACAGCACACAGCAGGTTAGGCAGAGGGAGCATAGTGTTAAGACACTCCGTTCTCCACTTTCTGCCGAATTCTGGAGGCATTGCGTGTTGAGTGGCAGAACTCTACGCCGCGCTTAACCTCGACACCAGAGCGAAGAAATGGAAATGTGTGTGGATGTAGAACAAAGTGATTCTACACGGGTTTCGTTTTTTCTTTTGAGATAGGTAACAACTATGGCTTAAGAAGATTTTAAAACAACGTATTTCTTTATTAATAAATTATTTACAAAATATATCTGATTGGAAGACAATACGTACGTAACGTCTACCATCTACACAAAATATCTCGAAATATAAAAAAAACAATATATATTGTGTTTTTTATGATTTTAAGAATATAGGAAAAGTAATGTAAATATTGTGTTTGAAGATTCGCTAAACAAATTATGCAATATATTTATATTGGAAAATAATTAAAGAAAAAAACTGAATTATATGTATATGTATATACATAATTCTAAATACATGTTAATCGGTTTTAATTTCCTACTTTATTAAATTCCACTTAACACGCAATGCCTCGAGAATTAAGCGAAAAGTGGGTTACAGAAGTGTGTTAATCTGAACGGAATATCTTAACACAAGATTCCCAGGTTCCCTCTGGGCACACCTTGCAATGTACGAAATACATAGTGAAACTAAAAAAAAAACCGATTTCTTACTACGCCTATTTAGAGACACTGCTGACACAAAATTTTATTTATCCAGATCGAAAAAAAAAATGCAAAATGTTTATATATATATGTATACATACATACGAACGACACGCATATCATACATACACACAGAGATATAGTACCAATTACTTAAACACAGTTAGACCTCATTTAACATTCCATAATAACTGCACTAATTAAATTACTATTACAATATATAATTTTAACCGATACAGTAAAACAATGGCTGTAGTTAATTAATTCGACTATGACGAAGTGGTTAACCACAATTATTGATTTCTGTCTACTTAAAAAGGTGACACTGACTAATTATTATCTCATATGATAATATAACCGCAGTGTTGCAATTGAAATTAATAATTTGTGTCCAAGTAGCTGTATCTATTAAAAAAAAAATCAGCTTTATGCTGTATCCCGCACACAGCAGGGTAGGCTGAGGGAACCTAGTGTTAAAACATTCCTTTCTCTTCTTTCTGTCGAATTCTGGAGGCATTACGTGTGCATAAATTTAAATAAATATTTCGTCTTCCGTTTGGGAATCGAACCCACAACCAGTCGGATCTACAGTCACACTTCGTGCCCCTGCGCCATGACTGGCCTCAATCTTATCTATATTTATAGTATAATATTTTATTGATGTAAATAATCCTTTTTCTAGGTAGAGGTCAGTTGTTTCGCTGGGACACAAACATGCGAAGGTGAACGCGAGAGGTTGTGGGTTCGATCCTTACTAGAGGAAATTAAGTATTTAGTATTTTTTTCTCTAGTAACGAGATAAAGCGCGGCGTTGAGTTACGTTATTCAAGACGCAATACCTCCAGAATTCAGTGGAAAGTGGGGAACGAGAGTGGAGTGTCTTAACATTAGGTTCCCAGGTTCCTTCTGCCTGCTAAGTGCAGGATACAGCGTGAAGCATAAAAAAAACTAATTTAACTGTAATCAATCGCAAAGTGATTGTATTTAGTTAAACATTATTTCATCGGTCAATATAAATTATTATATACTGTGAAAGTACGGCAGCTATGAAATTTTGAATTATAAATAGGTATACTAAAAACATTATTATGTTTTGAACAAATCTAAATAATAAATGAGGCCAGTCGTGGCGCAGCGGCACAAAGTGTGACTGTAAAACCGACTGGTTGTGGGTTCGATCCCCACTCGAGGAGATGAAACATTTATATTTCCATTTCTTCGCTCTGGTATCGATGCAAAGCGCGGCGTTGGGTTTTACCACTTAACTCGCAAATACTTCAGAATTCGGAAGTAGGTGGGGAATCGAGTGTCTTAACACTAGGTTCCCTCTTTCCACCCTACTTTGTGCTGGATACAGTGTCAAGGTAAATAATACATCGTATTTTTATGGTGTTTTTTAGAAAATTCATATATATATATATATATATATATATATATATATATATATATATATATATATATATATATATATATATATATATATATATATGTATGTATGTATTCTGGAGGGATTGCATGTTGAGTCGCAGAAGCAGAGCGAAGAAATGAAAATATACATTTTAGTAAATAGTTCATCTCCTCGAGTGGGGATCGAACCCACAACCAGTCGGTTGTACAGTCAGTCACGACGGGCCTCTTAAAATGCAGCAAGATTTAATTAACAATAATATAAACATTAAAAAATCGGTATAAACAAAATAATTTATATATATATATATATATATATATATATATATATATATATATATATATATATATATATATATATATATATTTATTTATTTATTTATTAAAAAAAATCCAAAATAACAGTAAACCAATCTAAAACACAAACCATTTATTTAAGTACTAATGCAAGGCGCAAAGTAAGTTATTTTTCAAAACAACGGTCTTACCTTGGAACAACGTCGCTTCCTTGTTGCATGAACGAGCCCAGCGAGAACCAGAACGAATTCCAAATGCTGAATTCATTGTGTAAAATAATCTGAAAATCAAAATGTATTTGAGTTTTCTACACTATTTCGTACAAGCATTTTAGTAAATAAAATGAACGCTTCCTAAATTTGTAAAATTGCCGCTGAAAAGTGGTAAAAACATATTAGTATTAAAATAAAATCAGCTTCACGCTGTATCCCGCACACAGCAGAGTAAGTAGAGGGAACGTAGTGATAAGACACTCCGTTCCACACTTTCCGCCGATTTTTTGAGGCATTGCGTGTTGAGTGGCGGAATTCAACGCCGGGCTTTTGCCTTGGGGCCAGAGCGAAGACATTAAAATATTAAGAAATAATAATTCATTCCTTCGAGTGGGGATCGAACCCAAAACCATCGCGTTTCAGTCACACCCTGGTCCACAACGGTCACATAATATTATTGTTTCGTATTATAGTTTTTATTTACATGATGATTTTGAAACTGATATAATATGTTTATAACTAATATAAGAAATTAAATAAAAATATTTGTGTGTAAGACATGCATAATTTTTTTCTATACTACAGTATTAAAAAAATACTTATATATATATGTCAATATAGTAATCATTTATATAGTATATAGTATTAATTTAATTTAAATAAACAATTTGAACTAACCTCGTTAGTGTTGCTTATTGGTTGTTCTAAATGTGTATCCGTAATTGAAACAGAGCGCCACTCGTGGGGGGAAAACCGCGACACTAAGAAGAGTACAATGCTGACGGCGAAGAAACTAAATAGGACGCAGAGCTAAAAAATAATTGTTAAAATAAATAAACTTCACACTGTATCCCGCATAGGGTGGGCAGAGGGAACCTAATGTTAAGACACTCCATTCCCCATTTTCTTTGTGGAGGCTGAACTCAACGCCGCGCTTTGCTTCGAGATTGGAGCAAGGAAAAGAAAATATGAATTTAAATACATATTTTATTGCCTCGAGTGGGGATCGAATTCACAACCAATCGCGTTCACAGTCACACTTTTTGCCCCTGAGCCAGAATGGGCCTCAAATTAATTAACTTAAATATTTTTATTCTCAGCGACAGAGTATGAGACACTAAGTCGTTTGACGTATTGCGTGTTGAGTGGCGGAACTCAACGCCGCCATTTTTTGCCTGGGTACCAGAGTGAAAATATTAAGAAATTTATGTTATGTATTGTTAAACATATTAGTCAAGTAAATGTGTGTATAATACCAACGTAATATTTATTGTCTTCTTGGATAACAAGAACTTCAAACAACGCGAAACAGATAGCCCCGTCTTTAACTATCAACGATATTTAATGACAATATGTTTAATATAATAGCAATTAATCCATGATTATTAAGATAATATATAATTATTTTAAATGTTACTGTAATGTTATAAAAATAAAATAAAAAATAAATTAATTAATATATTAATCAAATTAGAAGTTTAGGTAAGTCTTTTTAAATTACAACTTTTGAGGATCATAAAATATATATTAAAATAAAAATCGTTGTTTGTGTACGAATATTAATAATAAAATTTCATTAAAAATAATTAACTAACTGTATCCTGCTAAAATCAAAGATAAATTGAGGCCGTCGTGGCGCACTGGCACAAGTATGTGACTTTAAACGTGCTATGGGTTCGATTCCTACTCGGAGAATTTAATTGTTAATATTTTCATATTCTTGCTCTAGTAACAAGGCAAAGCGTTGCGTTGAGGTCCACCATATCAACATACAATGCCATCCTGTGGAAAGCAGGGAATAGAGTAACTTAACACTAGGTTCCCTCTGCCTATCCTTCTAGAGACCCGTTTCTATCATATTTGATGAAACAATAAAAAAAAATTAAATATAATGCATTAAAATCGAAATTCAAAACACAACAATATCCAATAATAATATATCGTGAGTTTTCTTTACAACAGCTAATACAATGCAGTTGAGATCATAAATCAGGGAACAACTTAACAACGCGGTACAGTCGCCCAAGAACTGTCATAAACATGTAGGAACACGCTTTTATCGGGAAATGTTTGGATACGCTTCCGGCGGTCGTTATGTAAATGCCGCCGATGTTACTTTTGCTTGTTCTCTTTTTTTTTGTTTTTTTTACTGTTGTAGGTAATTGATATTTTGTTTTAATGGGTTACCTTTTAGGCAGTTTTATTTTCGTTTTTTTTTTAGATTATACTATAGGTAAATAAAACTATTGATTCGTTAAAATCGGAGAAGCTAAATTTTATGTTCCATTTTGAATTTATATGATTTCTGGATAACTTGTGTAATTTTAACGAAACAGCAGTAAGGAATACGTCACTCTTTTCACTCCCTTTAAATATATAACAATATAGCGTAACCGAACGCAGCAATTATTTGACCAAACGGAACAAAATAGAATATTTTCAATATCAGCTATTTCAATTCCGAGCAGAAATAACAACTAAAGTTATTTTTATTTATTCGAATAGTTATTCTCCATTTTGCATTTTCCAATCTCCAGTATTAGGTGCGACGAGATAATAATTTTTTTCTAAAGCCGGTTGATGGAGTTTATAAAACTTAAATAAGTCTGCTTCAATAAAACTTGTACCTATCTTAATAAGATTTCTAGCAAAGGTGTCTGTTACAAGAGTGGTTCGCTAAGATTGCTCTTTGCTTAACGTAATACAAAATAGAAAGTTCATATTATATTTATATATCTGTAAAGTTTGCTTATTATTTTGTAATCTATTTATTGAGTAATATTTTAATATTAATAGATATATTTACATATATATATTGTTTTATTCCGTTAAATATTTGAGAAAATTGGCTTTAATATACAATGAATTCTTTTTTTCAGCTTCACGCTGCATCCCGCGTGTAGCAGGGTAAGCAGAGCTTATTCATCAGACACTCTCTACTCTCCATTTTCCGCCGAGTTCTGGAGACATTGCGTGTTGAGTAGCGAAACCCAATGCTTTACCCCGACACCAGAACGAAGGAATGAAAATATTAAATGTTTAAATTCCTCGAGTGGTAATCGAACCCATGTCCTATAGCGTTAACAGTCATACGCTTGTTCCCCTGTGCCATATAAGAATTATTTGATTTTATTTTAGATTAATCATTATTACATCGAACAAATAAGATATGATTTCGATGGATATTATGTGAGAACGGCTAGTTGATTAATATTTTTTGTCTCATTAATTTTGTATTTCTGTGTGTATGTTTGATTGTATGTCTCCTTTCTAAGCATAACCAACAATAATCGTTTGTTTTTATCATTTACATATTACAAAAGAAAAAAATATATTTACTTTTACTGAAAGTTCAAGTTGGTCACGAGATATTAACAACCATCACTTACCCATATCTCCTTAGACAGTGGTCGTAGAAAGCTGAAAGTACCCGCATGTTGCTTTGGCGTTTTGGTCGGTTTGATCGGAGTCTCTATTGACAGGAACGGTTCACTGAAGTCAATGGCTTTCTCCCTTTCCGGCGTTATAGCTAGAGGTGCGATGGCCATATCAGCTTCCTAAATGAAAATGATAATATAATACTAATATTAATTAGTTATAATTAATTTTAAAAAATATGATGAATATAAGATTTACGATCGTGTAACTTTTACTATTAGGTTTTTAAATGTAAAAATATCAATGTAGATATGCTGGATCTATAAATATATCTTATAAAAATAACTGAATGCAGTTTATTATACAGTGGTGTTCTTTAAATTATGTATATTTTTCTCTGTAGAAAAATAAATCACTAATATACGGAAAAACAAAACTAATGTTTCCATATATTTTTTTTCCATCACCATATTTGAACATAGAAACATCACACTACCTATACATAAAGTAGTTTATCGATTATTTAAACTTCACATTGAGTTTTGTATATACATAATTTTACAAATTATATTAAGAAAATGCTTTAATTATATGAAATGTAAATTAAATGACAGGAGGCAATTTAAACAATCGCAATGGCCTCTGAATCAACAGAACGTTAAACTATTGACGTCTCATTTTCACGTCAACTTTGCCCGACATTTTGTATTATAAGCATAATAAAATTTCATATTGCATATTAAATATATATTTACTTAAATAAACATATTTATTTATTCCTTTCTTATATATTCATATACTTTTATAATAGAAAAATACATTTTATACTTTTAAATATAGATTATTAAATTATTTTCCGCCGAATCATGAAGACGTTGAGTGGCGGAACTCAACGCCGCACTTCGCCTCGACATCAGAGCGCATAAATGAAAATATTAAATATTTCATTTTCTCGAGTGGGGATCGTACCCACTATGTGTCGCGTTTACAGTCACACACTTGAGCCATTGGGCCACGACTGGCCTGATTCAAATACATTTAAATATAAAAAAATGCTCTTCTAACGGTGGGACAAGAGTAGAGAGCCATCAGTGGCTAGGGCCCCAGACAGAGAAACCTCCTGACAATACGCGCTGTCTCAGGTAATACCGCTTCTGCATCCGGTTCTTAAACATCTAAGCGAAAATCTTTTAATATGTTGGCAATTTGTCTTCTTATTATTATTATTGATTTTCCCATCGAAATTTCAAGAAAAACCGATTTTTTTATTATTTTATGTGAAATTTTGTTGAATGAAATAATAATAAATATTTTTATTATATTATTTTAATTATACATTCTCTAACGCTATAGGAATGTGCCTAACTAGTCTATTGAACTTGATAATATTGGCTTTAAATCATACATCCAATAACCTCATATATTATAGAGAATTAATTATGTAAATGTTTCCATTATCTAGCTTAGCAAAATACAGTAACCTACCTAACCTACGAGGCTAGACGTGGCGCTAGGGCACAAAGTGTGACTGTTAAATCGGCTGGTCGTGGGTTCGATCCCCACTCGAGGAAATGAAATATTAACTTAAACTTATGTTTCCATTTCTTCGCTCTGGTTCCGAGGCAAAGTGCGGTGAGTTTTACCACTCAACACTCAAAACTCCAGAATTCGGCAGAAAGTGGGGAACAGAGTGCCTTAACACTAAGCTCCCTCTGCCTACGCTGCTGTGCGCGGAATACAGCGTGAAGCTGAAGAATTAATTTATAGTTTACCTAACCTACCTGGCACCTAACCTAGGTAGTTAACTATATTTTAAATTTAAGTTATAAATGTATTACTTACATTTAAAAAAAAGTCATAATTTATTATTATTTTAAATTACTAAAAACCGAGTTCCTAAATTATTAATTACTTTTAATCAACCACATGTTATATGAATATAAAAAAAACTAATCTAACGAAGTGTATCTTGTATTCACTCCAGTTAAAAATATTAAAAATTGGTCGATAGAGCTTTAGATAGTCTTATATCGAACCAGACATGAAAATCCTATATTTTATTAGCAAATACTCTCGAGAGTTGAATCTGCAATCGTTGACGACAACTGTAATACAATTAAAACTGTAATTTACCTTTAAACATACTAACATACTTCGTACTAATATTATAAATGTAAAAGTAAGTTTGCTTGGTACCCTTAAACGCTAAAACAACTTAACCGATTATCATCAAACTTTATACACATATAATACATAAGTACCATAAGTATCCTGTCCTTATAAAATATTTTTTATAGAAAAAATATATATATATCTTTTTTCTATACGTAATTTCCTTTTTATAGGTTACCTAATATAAAAATAAGTTAAAGCAAAGCCACATTTAAATATCTAATACTATATAAAACATACTATAGGAATTAATATATTTGATGTATGTATTTACGTAAATTGCAAAAATAGATCAAAAAGAAGTAAACAAACAGTCTACAGATAACTAGCATATCATTTGAAAATCCTACTGTGCGGCTCTCACTAATACGTTCATTCAGTAATGAAGTCCACACTGGCTATTATGTCATTAACTGATTGAAGCTCCTAGACTAGACTAGAGAATCGACGTGAATCCTGTTCCTAATAGCACAGTATCTAGACAAAACAAGGTCTGATTGGGTTCAGATGCATATAGTTGTATGACCAACATAAGTTGTCCCATCATTGATAGCAGGTCAGGCCTTTGACGCTAAGCACATCACCATATAGATTGCATATTATTTTAAACTACTTTATTCCTTGAATATAAATTACCTCGTAGTCAAAGAATGGTGGAGATTATAAACGTGATGGGATACTAGATGTTTTATTTAATCTTATTTTGTGGTTATATAGCTATAAAGGTGTATTGCGCCTCGGAAACATAAGTTATTAACATAATGAAATATAGATTTTTATGTATGTAGATACATTTTCTTTATCTATATTTTCATGCAAAAGTATTATATTTTCTATAATTTTAGTATGCTTTCTGTGATCGATGAACTTTTAAATTAAATAAGTTTAATTTGGAATTTATTATTTTTTTTATTACCTATAATCTATTGTAGTGTTCTTTATTGTTCTTCCTAGTCTACGATGAAACATACCGACCTAATATGATTAATATAAATTAATAGTCAAATCTCTTAATTAAATATAATATATGGGAAGAATCATTTAATATTGCATAAATTAGCTCTCAAAATTTAATCAATATCGCCCAAAACTCGAAAACCATACGAGCTAACATACTATTGCTCACTAAATATAGATTTTAATATAAATAAAAACAATAATAATTTCAAACTGTATCCAATAACAGTTGACTTTATCTTGAATCTCATATTAGTTAGAAAAGCTATGATTAAAACGGAAGTTATATATATAATATTTAAATAGATAGAATGAATACTATTTCTAGCACATCTACGAATGCGTGTTATCTCGTTTATAAACGACGGAGTTGAGCTCACCCGGATATTAAATCCTCGGAGTTGAAACAAACGGGTGAAGCTCAAAGACAGCGACTGTTTATATGTAGAACACAATTCGGCGAATTGTGGTAAAAATTTGATTACTATTAAATACAAACGGAGCTTTAAGTAATTGTATACGCTGTTAATTTATCCATAGTATATTGGATATATACATATAATTTCTACTAATATTATAAATATTTATAAGAAAGATGTTTGTTCTTCTATCAAGCAAAAACGAGCCATTAGATTTGGTTGACATTTTACAAATTATGTAAACATTCACATAATATAACAATAAATTTAAGCGGGCGAAGCCGCGCATAGGTCGCTAGTAGTTCATAAATTAAACTCCTTATCAAATGAATCACACATATTATCATAATATGGTCTAATTTATTCATTATATATAAATAAGCAAATTTTAAAATAATAATTGTAGTAATAATTCTAAATAAAAAGTCCAAAAATCATATTTTTGTCCAAAAAAATATGGAGATAAGATAGTATACCATTTTTTTTAAATAAAATAAATAACAATATTGACTTACCTGTAAAAACTTATACCACATTAAAACTGCACTTTTACCTGCCTGTGACAGTATCAAAACATATTAAGTAAACATTTCCTGTATAATTTCGAACGGGCTCCATATTTACCTCTAGTAGCGTATGTTTTTATTATTGAACTAATATTTACCTGTATATATTTTTAGCTTAGATTAATTGAAAATATTGGTATACAATATGTACATGTATTGTTTATATTTTTGAGTAGTTCGCTTATATATTGCCTAATATATTATTTTTATATGTTTCACGTTGCTGTTGGGAAACTATTGATTGTGGATAAATGCTTATATAGTTACATTATCATTTCCTTTATCTGGTACGCTCTGGTCTGACAAAAAAGGTAACATGTTTTATCAAAGATGTATAGGTTGGTGGTGGTGGTGGTGGTGGTGTTGGTTTTAACCACCAATTTAAATGCAGGATATGCCTTGAAGTAAAAAAAATGTACCAAAAAAGTTATATTGAAATGCCGCTGCCAAACTGCCGCATCGATCTTGATGCTTGGCACAAACATTACTTATACTCTTGGAAACCGAGTAGGTACATCTAGTGCAGAAAAAAGTAAATAAGAATTTATTTTCGTACTGCGGTAACACAATAAATATATTGAAAGCTTCATAAAAATATTTAATTTGTTTTATTGTGGCATATGTACTATGTCTTATTGTGGCATATATATAAAAAATATATATTTTTAAGCTAAATTTTATATGCAGAAATCATAATCATTTTTAATTTGTCATATCATAAAAGCATAATTAGATTTATTTTGGAAAGCTAAGCATATTCCCAGAATACTAAATCGGTGAATTTTTATAAAAATCTTATTAATTTAAACAAGCTGTACACGACAAAAATATTTCACGAAAAATAGCAAAATTCTTTGTTTTTAAACATAAAATTAAATAAAAATAACGTATATTTTCCACAAACGCAAAAGCGGAAAACAAAGAAAAAAAATCTATTAACTTAAGTAAACACATCTGACTGTGTATAGTCGGCATAAAAAACAGCTAAAATTCCTAAGGTTTCCTTTTGTCCTTAATACTAGTATACTTGCCCGGACATCTGATGTCACTTTATGCTCCTTTAATTAGATCTTTATTTCCTACTACAGCTGTGTAATATGGTCCGCGTACGGGGGCCAACATCTTAGGAGAAGTCCTGGTAAGCTATTATATACCTTATATGTATAGGAATAAGACACACACGTAGAACCGCATGTACGTACATAAATAGCTTGGAGAACGCCCAAAACAAATTAGGAGTTGCTTTTGTTCAATAGGAAAAAACCTTTGCGGAACTGTTGTTCACAAAGTGATTGTAAGGAAAAGTAAAAAAAAAATATTTAAGTATTGGAAAATTGTTTTGCTGTATTTATTAAATTATTTATTGACCTCTTCACTATAATGCTGTATGTTCTTTTTTTTTGTTTATTGCTTTTTACTCTTTGTTGTGAAAGTTATTTATATTTAAAATATTACATTTATTTTTCAGCTTAACGCTGTATCATAAGCCTAGGAACCTAGTGTTAAGACACTTCGTTGCCCACTTTTCCAAAAAGAAATTCGTGTTGAACGTCACTATTTTTGTCTGGTAACAGAGCGAAGAAATGAAAATATTAATAAATATTGATTCATTCCCCTAAGCGCAAATCGAACCGCTAATGTATGCCTTGTACTCTTGTCACAACGGCATCTAACAATAAATGTCATTTCTAACCTGTATAATATCGATAAATCTATGGTTAAACAAAAAATTTTAATAAACTCCATTTGCGTCCGAAAATTCAAACATTTTTATTTAAAGAAATTCTCTACAAACCGATAGTAAATAAAAAAATAAACAATATCCTACGAAACAAGCACCGTAATACATGTACGTACGTATTGTATTAAAAAGAACAAATGTATTCAAAGCTCGGAAGTGCAGATTCAGATAAATGGGCAATCGCTTTCTGGCAACGTTCTTTCAACCCATCCATAACTGGATAGAAAATGAAAACCAATAAACAGGCGAGTTATCAAACATGGCGCCGTTGTTTGCAAACTTTATACAAAATTGCATTCAGTTAAAAAGTCAGCGTGGGATACATAGAAGAAGCAATAAACTGCATTATTTCATACTAAGAGTATAAATCCCTTTGTGGTCGCGCAGACAGTAGACGCGACTTATTAAAAATATTTCGAATACTGCAGATGCTGACCGAATGGTATTTGCGGTATGGAATATGCGGTTGGAAGAATGTTTGTTATAATTTTTAGATTCAACTGGGCAGTGCCATTTGGAGGGTTAACATTTTCGATATAAAATTTTGGAGTTTTGAATTTGATATTTGTACGGTTAAATAACTATATTAAATATGGTAATATTTAGAAATAAATTATTATATTCTAAAAAATATAACATTCATGACAAAAAAATTAAGAAACATATTATTTTAAAATTTAATAATAATACCATTTTTATATTATAGTAATATATTACATTCAAATTATACATATGTATAGAAAATAAAAATAAAATAAATAAATCAGCTTCACGCTGTATCCCGCACACAGCAGAGTAGGCAGAGGGAACCTAGTGTTTTTAGACACTCCGTTCCCCACTTTCTGCCGAATTCTGGAGGCATTGCGTGTTGAGTGGCAGAACTCAACGCCGCGCTTAGCCTCGACACCAGAGCGAAGAAATGGAAATATAAATTTAAGTAAATATTTCATCTCCTCGAGTGGGGATCGAACCCACAACCAGTCGGTTTACAGTCACACTTTGTGCCGCTGCGCCACGACTGGCCTCTATAGAAAATATTGAAAAATATTTTTTTTTATTAACATTTTGTATTACAAATTGCTCGCCGTCTTGTCTCAAGTCTACGCTCAACTTTAGACAAACTCTAAGTGTATGTTGCTTCGGTTAATGGAATAGAGATTTATTCTTACCGCACGTGCTTTCCTCTCAGTACAAATTTAATTCAGTTTCTTTGACTAAATGAAGAATATGCGATTTTCTTGAGTCTTTGTTTTAAGAAATAGTTGTAAATTACGTTCCGTTTAACTGAAATTCACTTATTTGCGTATTTCGTTCGTATATGTTATATTTTTATTGATATTTGATATCATATATTATACCTAATATACTTAGGTAATATTTTTGAACGACTATCGGCGTTAGATTCCGCCACATAGAGATCAATATGGTATAGTATAAAACGTAGAAACTTATTTATAAATTCTTTATAATATATATACAAAACTCACCTTTCTGAAAACTTCTCCAACGATTCCAGTCCATATATGGTGAGATAGTTCTTTACCAAATTGTCCATCCCTTACTAGCCGAATTTCATCTACAAAATAAATGACAATGTTTCATCAGTGTTTTTTATTATTTAAAAAAAAAAATCGAATAAAATATTTATCACTTTCAGCTAGCATACAAATATTATTAAATAGGTTTACACGTACATTTAATACCAAGTTTAGATGCCACTACATCTGCTAGGTCCTTGCAAAATCCATGAAACTGATCTCTGTGTCCATACTCCGGCTGTTTCAGCATTATGAAAGGTTCTTGTAGGATGGTTGATATTATATAAGTTTTATTGGTATCATATGATATAGGTGAATGTAGCTGAACGTGTCTTGGAGTACTGAGGGTCAATCCTTGTTTGTCTGTCCATGTCGCAACCTAGTAAAAGTTTATGAAAATAATCAACTAAATACAATTATCAATTTTTCCATACTGTTTAATTATTTTGAATTGATTTTTTATTGGTAATATGGATATTATTAGTCAATATCATTGTAAACTCGTTAAAAGTGTTTCTCAACTGTTTCAAAATATGTAAATAAGTAAAATAAACAGAATATTTTGTACTCAGTTAAATAATAAATAATACTTAAAGCAAAAATTTTATTAATTTTTAACCCTTATGAGCTATAATGAATTACATAACCCACTGAGACTATAATGGGTGTAAAAATACAATATTTATAAAAGTAATTAAATTATTAATAAATTATAAAAAAATATGAAAATAAACTTTTAACAGTTAATTTGGATTTTGTATGTATCTATTTTTATAAAAAACAACAAAAATAAATTTTGAAAATATGCCTTAAACACTTGACAGTACAAGAGGGGACCATAAAAATTTCTTTTTTATAACGAAATAATATCGAATTTCATATCAGAAGTTTTTATTTTCCCTTAGTACATTATGCTGCCTTTAACCTGGCTAAGAGATGAGACAGAAATTCTTCTTAATCGACAACACTTTGGTGTTAATCTTGATGCCTTCTTCTAATTATTTATGTTCGTCAGTCAGCTTGTCAGCAGATGGTAGTACAGCTTTGTAGACTTATATACAAAAAACAAATCTCCATTTTGCATGCTAAATTTTAATTTTCTATGCGTAATTTACCAAAAAAAAAATAAACACTAACGTTGTTTATCAATAGGGTTATAACAATAAGGATTGACTATTATGGGTGGCGATACACCCAGGAATAAAAGAAGTGTGGTAAAAAATGCGCTATGACAAAAAATTAAAAGAGTAGCGACTAAAAACCATATTTACCTGGGTGCTTTTACACCCATATAGCTTTTAAGGGTTAAATCAGTGGTTAGCCATTTTCCATTGAATTTCTATATGCAAAACAACTTTGAAAATGATCGAAGTTTTGAGTGGTATTCTAGTGAAGCTAGGATATATATCCTTTAAAATTGATGAGTCTTGTCCAAGATCTGAAAGCCTGGATGTTCGCAATCTCCGGAGTCAAACTTTGATCTCCTACATTAATGATGTCTGTGAGATTAGTGCGATCTGGCTATACAAAACTACGAGTTTGTATTTAAAATCCACTGGTTGTTAATTCTAATTGATTCTGACAATACGAACTGGTAATTCTATACTAATGAAACGTAGCATATGTCATTAGAAGATAGTAGCGGTGATGGAGTGTTGCCGCGTTGTAATGTGTGCTATCCGACTCGAGCAAATGTTAGGGTAGAGTCCAATTAACTCTGTTATTTTTTATGTTTAATTATAGAGTTGCAAAATTAATAATTGCTTTTTTTTATATATAATTGCTGTTATATGTTCACTTTATAAAATATATATCGTAATAGTCCTTTTTTTTTGTATGATTTACATCTTATCATTTGTAATATTCGCGATTCATACATACGTATAAGTATTTATTCATATACTTATAATATAAATGTATTTAAAGAATAAACTCTATTTCTAGAATTAATTAATTACTAGTTTAGTAGTTGCCTTGCAAAATTTATGTTTTGTTAAGGAATTGTATATTATATAGGACTTTATTGAACATATTTTCCTTGACGATTAAAAATTTTCACATCGATCTTACAACACCTAGACTTACTTTGAAACATTGATTTATGGACTTTGTGAAATCATTACTTAGTTGTAGCGAGTTGTAAAATAAAGTTGAAATTAGTCTTCACGAAAGGTGCCTCTAAGTGATGCCAAAAGTTATTTAAGTGCAGAGTAACAACAATGTTAGGCAATTCGTTTTTATTTTTATTTATTTTTCAGCTTCACGCTGTATCCCGGATGTAGGGCAGGTAGAAGGAGAGTAGTGCTAAGGCACTGCTCCTCACCTTTCGTTTAATTCTGGAGGCATTGCGTGTTTGACACCAGAGCGAGGAAATGAAAATATTAAATATAGAATTTTAAAATGTATTTATTTTCTATTAGCATTGTTATAATAATGTAACACTTTCTTTTTGAAGTAAATTGCTCTGAGATATTAAAAAAAAAACAAATAAACATATAAAATGAAATTAAACGAGAGACTTCAATTAGTCGACAAAAGAACGAAAAGAGTAACGACACTATTTTATTTTAAGAAATTTTTGCTTAAAATTTATAGTCTCAGCAACTTTGTGTATGTATTTTTTATGTTCACATAAAAATATACCAACCTTCATCATAGCACTCTGGACGGTCATCTCGACGACGTGCAGTGTGAAGTTACAGCGGTGCCCCTCTTCGTTGAAAGAAATGTTCCCAGTAAGACCCTCAATATCGGTCTAAAAGTAAAAGTTTTATAAAATATTTTTTTTTATAAGTAGTGAGTTCCAAAGCCAAGCGGTACTAAATTTCGCTACTTATCGAAAACCAGCTTCACATATCCATCACACAACAGAATAGGCAGAGATACCTATTTTGGTTTGCTTTGATTCGTCCCTAAATAATAGAATATTAAACTCAAACAAAAAATACATACAAAAAATAATAAAATATAATATTTCTTATTAAGTTTCCTTAACGTAACCTCTTTTTTGTATCCAGCCAAAGAGAACTTGGCGCTAAGAAGCATGTTTGCATTTAATATTGCCTATTGACATGGTAAAATCAAATACTACTCTTAATAGTAAGCGATGAAATTAAGGTAATTTTAAAAAAAATGTAACACAGGTGCGAATCAAACCTACAACCAACTCATTTATTGTCATATTTCTACAATTCCACTGAGCCGCGACGACTTCAGTTTTATTACGTTTTACAAGATATTTAACAAGTGATATTAATTATATACGTTCTAAATAGATAATTTATGAACTTTGAACTGTCATAAGCATTGTTATTAAATAAATTTATTTTAATATGAAACTAATATTCTCTAACATTGTGAACAACCTGAACGCATGTCAGACAACCATACACGGGATAAATAATAATTAAAAGTGGCTTTATGAAATCGTTTGATATATATATATATATATATATATATATATATATATATATATATATATATATATACCATGGATAAGTCGTGCCTGGAATTTCTTTAAAAATATTATGTATCGACTTATTGTGTCTATCAGTTACAAGATTGCATTGCGATTCAACAGTGGAATTCAACTAGCATTCTTGTCACTATTCTACGTGGACCTGATGCAGATATTTATTTTGTTATTTTTTTATTTTTTAGCTTCATATTATATCCTGCAGAGTAGGCAGAGGCAACCTGGGAACCTAGAGTTAAAACACTGCATTTCCATTAGGAGCACTTGATTTAGTCGTTGTAGTAATACATAAAATATATCAGACTGTACGACGATATGACGTATAATAATAATGTCTTAGAATATTTTTTTATACAAAAAAACTTTATTTTTATTCCCAATCGTTTGATTTAGTGTAAGACGCACATAAAATAAAGGTGGAACAGATGTCCTAAGTAATGTTACGAAGTTTGAAAATACGATCGGAAATCACTTTTTATCGAGTACCAAAGACCCTTTTGAGACTTACGGGAACGGCTACAGAGAGTCGTAAATATGTCTGTACCGGCCCTTACATTTATAGTAATCACCCACATGCAACATAACTTATGGGCGATAATGATATAATTCTTGAAAGAAATTAATAAACATAACAAAATATAATCATTTTCTTCATAAGCTTTACATATTTACGGTATAGGAGAACAGAGAATTTTGATGTATAATTTCTATACCTTTTAGTTTTCATTTGAAAGACATGATCGATAAGTGATAGAACCCAATTTTGGTATTCAATTTTTTTTATTAACCACACTTAAATAAACTTTTTTTTGATAATGGGAATCTCACCAATACAATCAATCGTTTTTTTTAATCTACATAGTACAGTTGTATGAAATATACTTGTAAAATAGTTATATAATCACAAAAAACAACGCTAGATATATAAATGTCACGTTATTAATTTTACATGTGACATATTCATATCTCAGACTTCAGTTTTCACGACTGACAAACCAAATATAGCGTTGATATACTTTTTCAGTTCTAACCAAAGAAATAAATATCAGTACCTAAACGTATAATACTATTTATATTCCAATTATTTATTGTCAAAACTATAAATAATAACACTTTATTATTTATACTAATTTAATAATAAATTATTACCTTTTTAATCAACCTTGATATTTTATCACCGTATTCGAAGGGCACTACCCAGCTTTTGCCAGGATTGCAATCAATAACCTTTGTAGAATTGGCGAGGGCAGCAGCTCTTCGAAGTGCAGTTCTAAAAGTATCAGCTTTCTTCTTCCACAGCCGACCCAAGGCGTCCATTAGAACTTGTACTCCGTCGTACATTAATGCTGTTTGCGCCTGTGAACATAATTTAAATTTATAATATACAGAATATACAGTATTTGTCTATTATCATACATTTATTAAGGTCGATCGATATCGAAGTTATTTGACATTATAATACATAAATATATTAAATTGTCGACTTAGAGTGTAAACCTGCTAACAACCTAATAAGCAAATTCTCAGGAGAGACAAAAAACTTTTTAATAAGTATCATAATACGGATATTATCAAAAGATTTTCACATTTTCAAAAAGTAGTTTGTATTTACATTAGCACTGTTTGGAATTACAATGAAAATTAATTTTGTATTTTTTTTTCACTTTCGAATGGTATAAAAATGTATGAATACATAACATACCAACGAAAGGACACCCTCAAAATATAAATCAAAAGTATTTCTTGTGTAAAAGTCGTGCTATCTCCTCCTTTACAAAATTATAAATTATTTTTTACGTTTTAAAAAAAGTACAATAAAATTAAAAGTATATGTAAACTAAAAATGATTAAATTGTCAACAAGAACTCTTAATAACAGTATATTTTATTAAATCTTTAACGCGAATATTTATAAATGTATAGATTTTAACGTAATTGCAAGTAAAAGATAAAAGGAATAAACTAAGTATTTTCTAAAACAACGAGCTTTTCTCCCGAGGTGACCCAAGGCATCCATTAGCACCTGCACTTGGTACATTAGCGCCATTCAGCCCTGTAACCGGTTTTGTTGTTCTACCCTCGCAAAAATAGTTTTAGATCTATTACGTATTTACAACTACCATTATATAAGAGTAAATATTATAATAGTTTGCTTGAGACATTTACATCATATTAATTTTAATATATTTTATTAATTGCTATTTACTAGAATGCGACTTTGCTAACCTTATTTTTATATTATAGCCAAAGGAAAATATTTTTTTAAATATATATTTGTTTTTAGTAAAATGTATTTTATGTCCTTTCTAATACTTTTGAGAATGTTTATACAAAGTTTCATGATAATTGGTTAAGAAGTTTTGGCGTGAAGGAGTAACAAATAAACTTACACTTACATTTAAATTATATATTATATTAACATTATGTGGCCGATTAAGTAACATGTTGCACTGTTTTTATAAAACATATTCTGTTTTATAAAAACAGTGCAACATGTTAGTCATGATAGTAATATATTATATAAGAATGCCAACTAAAAATTGAGTTATATGTTTTGTATTTTCCAATAATAAATATATCTTCTATATTATATGATTGCATCTTATTAAAAATGCATAATTGTCGACATTAGTTACATTTTTGCGATTACGCTTCCAACCTTGATAAAATATTGTTTATTTTATTGTTATTTATCATTAACTTTTATTATATTTTACAATGTTTGATTTAAAGCATTAATTCTTGTATCTGAGGCGAAATGCGGCGTTAAGTTCTGCCACACAACACGGAATGGAAACGGAGTGTTTAAAAACTAGGTTCTCAGGTTCCGTCTGACTACCCTGCTATGTGCGGAGTACAGTGTGAAGCTGATATAAACAATGCTTAATATTTCATAAATATATTTTTTATGTAAATAGCTAAGAAATAATTCAATTTTTGACCTCAGGTACCAGCACATTACGTACATTGTAATATTTGAAACTTTGTAGGCCTTATACGCCGTCAGGTGAAAAGACAGCTAAAAGCCGGTTGTTGCCCTACAGCCCATCGCTTCCATTAGTACCTGCACTTCATCATGCATTATTAGAGACGTTCCAGCTAAGAGCTTTTCAGCCTTTATTACCTTCTATACAATTGCTTAAAAAAAAACAGTTTTTTCTGTTTTTTTGAAATTAAGTGAACTACTTGCTGCAATAAAACAACCACAAACGAATCCACAGAAAAAAAAGTCAAGCAGGAAACACGAAAACTTTTTTTTTAACGGACATCAAAAAAAAACAACCGTCATTATTCATCGAAAATATTCAGCAGTAATCTGTGAAACAAATCTCCATACTTAACCGTAGAGTACCAAGTACCAATGTCATAACGTGAAGCAATAATTTATTCGGGTACCCACTTACGGTTTCATTAGAACGTAGGCAAGTTAGTGAAATCTACATAAGCGTGTTATATTCCACGTGAAAATTTTCTTCAGCCATATTCACCACCTCGGGGCGCGCTTTATGTTGTACCCAGGGTTTGTCGTAAAATTTTGTTGATACTGAGCAATAAAGGAGATTTATAAATGTACTAGGGCGAGGCGTATTTTTTTATATGGATAGGCGTTTCCGTTTACCGTTTTTTATGTTCATCAATTTTTGTGTACTGAGTGCCGTGTATTGTTAGGTGGGTAGCAATATAATAAATGTCTTACTTGTAGGTATAGGTAGCGATTCGTGATCGAAAATTTTATTTTTTATATTATCACGCTCTTTTTTTCCGTTTCTACATAAATGTTGGAGCACAAATAAGATGTTTATTTTATACTCATTTTATTAAGATTTCTGTAACATACGTTAAAATGACAGTAACGCGTTTTTGACGTATGTCACAGAAATAGCGTTGTCACGTTTGAAGTATAATAGTAATAATTGTAAGAAACTCAGCAATTTACTTTATTATTTGCATTAAGTACTGGAGGAAAATGAAGAATCTACTGCTGAGGCAATATTAAAGTTAAGGAAAACTGAGTCCAGTGTATAAATATAATTACAACTGAAACGTAACTGACGCAAGTTGATTGAAAATCTTTTCATGGAATTTATTATATTTTAAGTTCTTAAACATAAATTAAAATATATATATATATATTAGTTTTCAGATTATATCTAATAATTTACATATTTTGCGGGCCAATCTTGGTAGAGAAATTTCATTATAATTCCCCATTTCATAATAAAGAGTTAAAATGTCGCTTCAATTACCTTTGATGGGTCTCTCTATCGTAGCATACATTATTCAACGTATGTGTTTATTATCAAAGGCATGCAATTAATGTATCAAGTGTGTTGTCGTGTCAAGTTACCGCATCGCCCAGCCCAGTTGAGCAAAGATTTTGCACTTCCACCCCCTTATTTTCTTGGGTATAAGGTTCAATTTGTTCTAGATAAGTGACTTGAAAAATTAGCTTTATTCAGATTTTATACCCTATACGGTGAAAAATTAGGTTGGTTTTGCTAAATAAGCAAATAATGAAAAGGTAGTCGCAAAGTCGTTCTTGTACCTTACTCTAGATTTCTTTGAGCAAGGTATTGTTGCAAAATTTTTTAAAACTACTTTCACATGCTATGCAATTATAAAAGTACACGTTGTCATACTGAAAAAAAATAAAATTATGAAATTATATATTCTTTCGATATTATTGTCATTTAAAAAAGATACTTGCGTCATCGGTAGTCTCTTTTAAGTTATATCGTATAAAGTCGCTATTTTATATTTAAATTTCAGTGCTGATTTACTTTAAAAACTCCGCCGTCCGCAGTGTTACCACGCACGACGCGACGACTTACACACGGCTTCTAACTCTCCCGTGTTTTAAATCTGTGATGGCCTTTAAAAAAATGTCAATGATCTATGGAATTATGTTACATTTTGATCAATGAAAGTCGGGATTTTCTGAGCAAAACGAGCAATAGGCGAAGCTCTCTATTCATTATTAGCAATAATCATTTATTCAAACGTTATGCAAATGACAGCGCTACATTTTTGTGTAGATTTGTAAGAGACTCTTTTTATATTCAGTCTATACTAGTCTTTGCCCTACTGACAGGACGGGGTGAGGAAAGATCATCTAGAAGTACTTTAGACGAACAAATTTTTTTATTACTGTTTTCACTGCCTGAGTACAGACAAAGCAATATCTTTTGCTGGCTAGTCTCTACCTCGCAAGAATAATATGATTAAAAACAGTCATATTCAAAATTCAAATGGAATTCTATTTAAAATGGAATTAGAACAATTTTTTAAAAACATTGCGTTAATTTAAAAAGGAAGAAACTTTGAGTTTTTCTTATAACATTATATAGATAAAAAAATGGAGATTAACTTGCAATTATCTAAGAATAAATATGTTTATCATACACAGAACACGAATTTCTTATTATCCAACCAAATTATTTGTCTATTGCCAAAACACGTTTTACGAATTTAGTAGGAAATAAGTATCTCTACTTTGTATACGGTATTGTAGTTGGTTTGTTTAGTTTTATCTGGGTGAATTATTTCAAAATTTCTTAATTTTTAAAATAAGTCACCCTGATTATATAAATATATTTATATTATTTAAAAATTAATATGTTATATTATTAAAAAAATCTAATGAAACAAAAAAAAACAACACATTTCTACTTCTAACCCTCAAAAAATACTAATACATACAATATAACGAACATCAAATCGTTATACGATCCAAAATGGAATTAAACGCACGGTAAGGCTCTAATGAACTCGTTCGCTTTGAATGCTAATAGCACGGCTTTGCGGAGATTTTTGCCTGGCTACGATCGGGACAAAGAAATATTCATTTATATTGTTTTATCATTAACTAACGTAGAGAGTGCTGGAGGTCTAGATTAAAAGGAAAGTTTTTATAATAGAACATAGTCGCTATTATTATATTTGGTTATTTAAAATTGTCATTTTCTTAGCTTTGGTGTTAAGGCAAAGCGTGGTGTTGGGTTTCACCACCCTGCACGTCATGTCTCCCGAATTCGGGGGAAAATGGGGAACGGAGCATTACTAGGTTCCTTTTGCATTTCCTTCTGTGTACTACATACCCTGTGAAGCTATTAAATATATTGAATAGCCACGTCACGTTATGTCAAACAAAACGTAAAAGACGGAACAGAGCGTCAATTTGGGCACATTTTTGACGTTGTACTGAATGAAAAAAAAAATACTATAGGCTATCACTTATCTATATAGATAAGAGAATATATGTATAGTTAAGAAATAATTTGCTGAAGTTTTGACTCTCAACCAATGCGTTAAGTCATTGAAAATGTTGATATTGTGTCGGTTATTACATATTTTTTACGAGTTACATTTTTTATTGTTCAGAAATTGTTAAAAACTAATGTAAAAAAAATCACTCAAAATTACTCAACTCACAATACCTCCAGAATTCGGCAGAAAGTAGAAAACGGAGTGTCTTAACACTAGGTTCCCTCTGCGTACCCTGCTGTGAAACTTATGTAAATTATCTTATTTTTGTATCTGTATAAATGAGTTTAAAGAGATATTCTTAATTATATATTTATTTTATCGAATCACATTAAATGCGTATTATAATAAATTATGATAAAATAAAAATCATATCAATAACATTTTCTACATTCATATATATTTTCAGCTATAAAGGTTTTATGTTGGTTATGTCACATCTGGTTTTACACAAAACCCTAAGTTATTGCAAACCCTGTGTGATGTGAGTATACTGGATATAAACCTAATAATCTCTTGATCACAGTATCTACTGTATACATAAACGAAAGCGAAAATAGAAATATATTTAAATATTTATAATATTTACTTATTTTTCTTAACGGTTTAAATTTTAAAATTTCAAATATTAAGAAAAAATCTTAGTTAAATTGCATGCAAAAAAACACCTATTTTGCGAAAATATAATTCGTAAAATATCACAGTTTTTTAAATTTAAGTCTATTAATTGGTGCTTAAAATATAAAAAAGATATACATTGATATATTAATAAATGTTGAGTCTCATTAAATTCTCACCGACACTATAAGTCTCAAAGACTTTTCCAATAAGGCAAATAAATGCAAAGAAGTTTTATTTACAGCATCTACGGCTATTAAGCGACGTTTACTGTATTGTGTGTTCTCAATAACTATGGATTTCTGTGAAAATGCAATTTATTTTCTTTTAGATTATGAATAAAATTGTATAATTTATAATTGTGAAAATAATATTGAAATATGAAAATAATATTAAATTATTTTAATATGTAACGTAATCTGTGTTATTACGTAGGTGTTATTTTAATCATACACCTACCTATATATACATCAGCCTCACGCTGTATCCCGCACACAGCAGGGTAGGCGTAGAGGGAACCTAGTGTTAAGACACTCCGTTCCCCACTTTCTACCGAATTCTGGAGGCATTGCGTGTTGAGTGACAGAACTCAACGCCGCGCTTAACCTCGACACCAGAGCAAAGAAATGGAAATATAAATTTAAGTAAATATTTCATCTCCTCGAGTGGGGACCGAGCCCACAACCAGTCGGTTTTATAGTCACACTTCGAGCCACTGCGCCACGACTACACTTTTAAACATCAGCAAGTATTTTACAGTAGTCTGTGGTTCTAGATAAATATTAGCTCATATATCGTCACTAGTCAAAGAAATACCCGGAATGTCGAAAATAAAAAAAACTACAGCAGTAAATTTCTATTTTATTCGTATATAAATTTTATATATATATATATATATATATATATATATATATATATATATATATATATATATATATGTTTTATTTTAAGAAAGCCAGTTATATTGACCCTACCCTATTCCGCTAGTCCGTTTTCTCGATGATCATAAATCTGCAAAATGCCAGGAAAAATGTTCGCAAAGTTACTAAAACAGTTCTTCGAACTATCGAGTCCATTCTTCGCAGGGTCTTTGAGTCGTTCAGTTTAGTAATTGCAGTTTAAATACAAACAAAGATTGATTCTTTTTTAACATTATTTTATATAATTGTAAATTTTATTTTTACTTTTATTCTTAAGCTGTTATTAGCATATTTTTTTAAATAACATATAACATTAAAGTATGATATCATACAAATATTATAAATGTATGTTTGTTACGCTTTCACGCCAAAACTTCTCAACTGATTATCATGAAACTTTAGAGGTATGGGAAAGGACAATGGATACTTTTTATGAATATATATATATACACACATATATATATATATATATATATATATATATATACATATACATATATATATATATATATATATATATATATATATATATATATATATATATATATATACGTATATTTTAAAAAATATATTATCCTTTTGGCTATAACATATATAAAAATAAATGGTAAGTGAGCAGACCGCGTTTGAGTATCTAATACTCAATATAGAAATAAATATGTTTGCTTTCCTTAAGGTATATGTCTGTGACTTATAATTATATATTTTTATAAACTATGAAATGAAGCCCAAGTAAAAAAATCTTGTAACTCACCGAGATAGTTCCTTTAAATCTCGAATCCATTCTCCTCAGGCCTTCCATGAAATCACGTACAATCCTACGCGTTGTATCTACTATACGAAAGCCAGTGATGTTGACCGCCCCGTACTCGGTTACCTCGTTTTCCCAATGGTCATCCATAACCTGCAAATGAAAACGCTCTTAGTTCTAGTTATGATATAACTGGAGTACTTTCCTCCGGGTTGGGTTCCCGGTTCATTAGTAAGAGTATATTTACTAAGAAACAGTCATAATATTTAATTACATTTTCTTAATATATATTTTTATTAATTAAAATTATATGAATAGTTAAAATAGTCGGAGAGACATTATAGCGTATCAAAGCAATGTTTCCCTGTAAATCTGCAATAAACTAGAAACAAATAAATGAACGTAGAACTGCAATCCGCTTATTTTAATGTTTTATCTTTCTATCCAAAATGACGGGATAATACTTTTTAAAGTATTATAAAAATTTTGTATGTTATGAGGCAGGCGCACAAAGCGTGAGTGCAAGCGCGACTAGTTGTGGGTTCGATTCCCACTCGAGGAAACGAAATATTTATTTTCTCTGGAGCTGGACCTGGAGCTTGGAGCGCCAAGAGCGCTACGTCGTCTACATATTTTTTTCACCTCCTCCATTTTTACACTGTACAAGCCCTCCGGGGGTCTTAATGCATTTTACGTGACCTTCCTCCAGTATATTTCATACTGTGTTTTCAAAGGTCAACCGAGGTCTCCTCCTACCTCTTTTAACATTCTTTCATCACTCATTAGCTCCACGTACCCAAACCAGCTGAGCACGGAGTATCTTAACACCAAGTCTCCACCTTTCCACCATGCACGCTGCATATGCGGGATAAAGCGTGAAACTATAAAAGAAACATCTACATAAATATCAATATCAGATCGATTTCAAAACTCACCAATCCACTCAACATATAATGGTACGTCCTCCTTCCCAACTGCACTTTCCTAACGTGCTCGACCAGAATACTTTTTGCATTTTTCGCGTTGCAATCCAACACTATCCTCTTGTTACTCCATCGGTCGAATTGTTCCAGCGCCAGTAGGAAATCTATCGCGTCGGTTGCATTGTAAATACGTTTCACGATGGTTATTTTGAAAGCTGTTTTGCCGGGCTGCATGGTTTGGTATAGCTGTTGTAAGCGGAGCAAGCCTAAAATTAAATTTTACGGTGAATATATGCTGTATTTGTATTTAAAAATGTAATAATAATTTGAGAAGGTATCCACTATCCAGTAAATGGGGCAGGGGCAGAAGTGTGTGATTATCACCGTGACAGGTTGTGGTTGTGGGTTCGATTTTGAAGAAATGAAATATTTAATATTTTCATTTTCTTGCTCTGGGAAAGAGGCGAAGAGATATTAGCCAATCAAAACAAAGATTTGGTTTAAAGTGTTTTATAGAAATTTCTTGACACTAGGTTCCCAGGTTCCATCTACCTATCAAAGTAAAATAAAAATATCCAGTAAATTATATATGGATATTGATTTTCTTATATAATATGATATATAAATAAATCAGCTTAACGCTATATCCCGCCTACAGCAGTGAATAAAGCTCTTCTTATTTAATTTTATATTTTTTTAATTTTTAATTTTATTTTAATTATAGGTTAAATTGTATGTAAGGTAATAAATAAAAGCCCAGTCAAGGGCACAAAGTGTGACTGTAAACGCGACTAGTTGTGGGTTCGATCCCTACTCGAGGAATTGAAATATATTTAAATTTATATTTTGTTTCTTCGCTCTGGTGTCAAGGCCACCACTAAACACAAACAACAACAATGCCTCTAGAATTCGGTGAAAAGTGATAGTAAAGAGTAATTAGTAGATAGTAGATAGTAGAAAGTGAGAGATTCAACGAGAAGCTGATTTTTTTTATTTATAAAAAAAAAACAATAATTTATCATTAATAAAATTTATCAAGTATGAAAATAATTCTTCACATAGTTGAAAACGTCTCATCAATCCAAACAGAACTAAATCGGTAGAACTTTATTTCAAAGGTAATCCCAAAGCATAGGTTTACAGTTCCCAAACTACAAGCAGTTGGCAAACTCTGAATTAGATGAAAGATAGAAAAGGAACTTGTTCCTCTTTTTAAACTTCCCACATTCTTGAAAATAGCTCGAACAGTTTTGGAGGGATCGATGTTTTCATCTTTAAAATGCTTTTCAACAAATGATACTACGAAGACATCGTAAGTACACTTAGGTACTCCATATTTCTATTTCCTCCTCTTAACGAAGCGTCATTTAATGTTATTTGATAACTTATATAGGTATCTATAAATACTTTTTTAAGTAAAATTTTTATTTAACTACGAAATAGTCTAACTACGTAAAAGTCAAATAGAAAGACATAAACGATATTTATTTCATTTTATATGTGTGTGGTGTGGTAGAATTTTCTAGTAATGAAAATAATAAATGCTAAAACTATAGTAAAATTGATAGTAATTTAAAGAAACGAGGCCAGTTGTGGCGCAGTGGTACAAAGTGTGACTGTAAAACCGACTGGTTGTGGGTTCGATCCCCACTCGAGGAGATGAAATATTTACTTAAATTTATATTTTCATTTCTTCGCTCTGGTGTCGAGGTAAAGCACGGCGTTGAGTTCTGCCACTCAACACGCAATGCCTCCAAAATGCGGCAGAAAGTGGGGAACGGAGTGTCTTAAAATTAGGTTTCCTCTGCCTATTATTATTATTATTAGTCAATGTTTAGTTTATTAATACAAGACAAAATTAATCTACAGAAGTACATTCAACTTAACTAATTTAAACTTTTAACTTTTTTTTTAATATATAGTATAAGTTTAACAGGCGCAGGAGCATAAAGTGTGACTGTAAACACTAAAGGCTATGGGCTTGATCCCCACTCGAGGTTATTATTTCCATTTCCTTCGCTCTGGTGTCAAGACAAAGCGCGGCGTTGAGTTCCGTCATTCTACATGTAATCCTCCGGAATGAAGATCTGCAGCGGTAAAAGTACAAAAAAAAATACTATCGGTTCCTCTTGTTTTCTGCAGGCATAGAAAAAGAAAAAAATCTTCAACTGCGATAAAATTATACAATGGCACTTTTCAATCTCCCTGTGTTAGCTATTGACATTATTGACATCACAAAATTACATCCGAGTTGACAAAAACTTCATTGAGCACGATTATTATCCAAGCGGCCGTCTCCTCCACGAACATTATACGATATGACATTTATATCCTACGAGTACCTATAGCAAATTGCATTTTTCATTTAGTTCCGTTATGTTCTCATTTTTAATATCTGGAATTACGCTTTATTATTTATATTATATGTATATCAGATTTACATTAATATAAAACAAAAAACATCAGCTTCACGCTGTATTCCGCATATAGCAGGGTAGGCAGAGGGAACCCAGTGTAAGACACTCTGTTCCCACTTTCTGCCGAATTCTGGATGCATTGTGTGTTGAGTGGCAGAACTCAACGCCGTGCTTTGCCTCGATACCAGAGCGAAAAAATAGAAATATAAATTTAAGTAAATATTTCTTCTACTCGAGCGGGGATCGAACCCACAACCAGTCGGTTTTACAGTCACACTTTGTACCGCTGCGCCACGAAAACCACACTTTATTAAAATATTTTTGACTAAAAACAGGGCGAGTACAAAGTAAACCTCTAGTGTTCTATAAATAAATACCCTACAGCGTTCTACGTACTATATATATATTGCAGTACTCCTAAACCGATTCGAATCCATGCGAATTTCATCGAATTAAACGCCCCATATAATATAAGCGATACGAAAAAAGGACAAAGCGTGCTCCGGAAAGGCAAAAAATAAAATCTGTTTTTCTCTGCGGGAAAGCCTTGAGTTGCTATTAGGTATTCTCGTATGTTATACGGTACTTTTCGACGTGAGATTTTCTCCATATTTTTTACTTGAAAATCGGTTTTTATATAATGATTCCTATAACTGTTTATTAACCGTCGTGTCGCTGGGGCACGAAGGTGTAACTGTAATTCGGCGCTTATGGGTTCGATCCCCACTCGAGGTAATGAATTATTATTTAATAATAATCTCATTTTTCCTCTCTGGCATAAAGGATGAAAGGCTCGTCATTGAGTTCTGCCACTAAACACGAATGCTTCGAAACATTCGGCGGACAGTGAGAAAAAGAGTGTCTCCACTCTGCGTTTCCTCTGCAAGAAGGGTGTTTGCTATACAGCGTTAAGCTGATTTGATTTAAAAATATTTATGTAATAGATTGTTTAAAAAGGAAATGTTTGAGGAGAAATAATTTTATGAACAAACAAAAATAAAGCTGTTTAAACTGTAAGGAAACAAACATAACTTAAGATCTCGAAAAAAAAAGCTTTCTTTTGAGCATTTTCTTTTTAACAATAATCGCGATGCTACAATCAGCTGAACCTTATTGTGAACGATACAATTGTTTTGATTTTACTTAACTTGTTCATTTTAAAAAGACATATTTAATGTATTAAACAACATTATAATTATATAAATAGGCAATTTGATAATTGAAATACATATGATTTCTTTTTTCAGGGTAGGTTTAGTAGGCAGAGGGAGTCTAGTGTTATGACATTCCACTCTCTTTCTCACAGTCACACACCAGTGCCCCTGCGCCACGACTGGCCTATTTATAAATATACTAGAGACCCACTAGTGGCTCCGCTCGCTTAAACTTGTTATAGAATCGCCAAAGATAATATTTGTTTTAAAAAAATATACATTTTAAAAATTATTTTTTTAAATATAATCGGTTGAGCAGTTTTGGCGTCAAAGTGTCGCCAAACAGAAACAAGAAATCTTACATTCTTATTTATAAGCATAGTATGTTTTAAATACAATATAATAAAATAAAAATAAAATTAAGCCATATGTCGTACATACAATACAATAAATGGATTTTAATAAATAAACGTACGCTTTTGTCCGTTAGTACCAAAAATACACATAACCGAGAAATAACAAAATGCCCACCGAAATCCCGTTGCGATGAATTTCAATCGAGCGTTTTTAACCGAAATCCGTTACAATCCCGGTCCTGATTTTCACTGAATAAATCGAATTACAACCTCCTTAATCCCTTCATCCAAAACTGTTTCGATGTTAAGAGACAAATGTGCGGGATAAACTTTCGACCGGACTATTTGCGACATGTGGCGCGTTGAACTGGCGACCCTTGAGGTTAACTTTTGACCACTCGGCTAATGGCGTAAGGTTGCGATATTAATCATAACTTATATTTTTTTATGGCTAAAACAATTTTACCAGTTTTCGATGTTAAGTTAAATATTATTTAACCTAACATCGAAAACTTATCTGATCTGGATCTGTGACTTAATATATATAATCAGTTCAATTCTGAAGTTCTTCTTCTAATATTATTTACTTCTAATATTAGAAAACTAGCGACACGCTTTCGGCATCACCCGATATCCTCGATTGTTTTTGTGTTCAAAGAACAATATCAGTTTAAAGACAACATTTGTTTATTAAAAATAAATATTAATATAATTTTACAGCAATTCAGTCAAACAAAATACTTTATATTGCTATAACTTACTAAGGAAAATTAAAAAAAATACAATTACACCTCTCTATTTTTTCGATTATTGGCTTAAGCCGGTTAAGCCGTTTCTGAGATCAGCGTGCACAAGCGCACAGATAAATAAATAATCTGATAAACACACACAATTTATAAAATATATATTGGTGCTCCCCTCTGCGCCTATATAACATCTCCTTCACACCTTCTCCCATAACCATTTCAGGCTTCGGGCCTAACTATATACTGAATATGTTGAGTGGGACCGTAGTATATACTGTAGTCTATTAAATAATTATATATTCTCTAGACCAGAGGTTCCCAACCTTTTCTTTATCAAGGACCACTGGCTAGCAGGGACCACTATGCATGTAGGTATAGTAAAAATTAACTGTGACTATTAAACAGAAACTTCGCCTCACCATCTCCAGTCGTGACATTAAAATCATATTCAGGCTTCTGCGGACCAATGGTTGTCCGCGGACCACTGGTTGGGAACCACTGCTCTAGACAAAGCGTTAGTAGCGACTAATACATATTATCGCAATCAATATTAATTCTCATATGAGATTTCGTAATTGATTAATAGTGTGTGTTTCGGATGTAAGAAACTTATTTTTTTTTCCTTTAGAAAAGTTCCGTTTTTGTATTGGTTAAGTAGGGAAATGTTTATAAGAAACCATAAATACATTGCGTATCTATCTGATGATGAAACAGACCCATTCTTTTTAAAGTTAAACTAGACCACGAAAACTTATATTTTAATAAATATTCCTTAATATAAAAATCGAATTGATAGTTGTCATGTAAATTGATCCTTTCAGTGCAATATGCTAAAAAGATACTTAGTGGTTTTAAAAATAATGAAAATTAAGTTATAGTGAAAATTGTTGTTCTGCAATTCTTACTTAAGACGACGCCCAAAGGGAATCTAGTGTTAAGACACACCGCTCTCCGTTGTACGCCGAATTTTGGAAGCACTGCGTACTGAATGGTTATACACGCATTGGGAAACACATTTTTTGTGTCATTCACTTTTCGCTTGCGGAGCAGAGGCACAAAGATGTGATAGTCACGCGACGGTCAGAACCCCACTCGAGGGAATAAGCTTTTATTTCTTAATATTTTCATTTCTTCATTCTGACAACAAGGCAAAAGTCCGGCGTTAAATTTCGCCATTCAACACGCATTGCCTCGAAAAATTCGGCGGAAAGTGGCGAATAGAGTTGTTATCACTAAGTTCTCTCTGCCTACCTATATTAGCAGTGTAAAGCTTAAAAAAAATTAAAAGTAAATACACTTATTGCGTCAAAACGTAGAATTAAATCAGCTTCTAACAAAAACAAAAAGCTAGCAGAAAAAATTAAAATAAAAATGTTAATAAAAATTCCATCTCCTCGGGTGGGTATATCAAACCCACAACCAGTAATCGACTGGACACAGTCACCTCTTAACATGTACCTATACATAATACATAAGGCTAACGACTCGATCGGCATAACCACCGGGTGATCATAAAGTTTTATTAAATACGAAACTTATTAAATGTCTGTAATTACGCCTGGCGAAGGCGGAATTAAAAGCTTTTTGATCGCGCTGACGTCGGCTTGCGGTTGCTCACCTCGAAAATTGGTACAGTAAGAGATTGTTCATATATTACCAGAAGTTCATAAAGCAATATTAAGTGTTAAGCTGCAATAGCAATTATGATAGAAAATCTAAAGGTTTATCGCTATAGTTTGTCGGGTTACGTGTAAGCTTGGTTTGAAATAAAGATTTTTGTAAGTAAATAAAAATAACGCTAGGGAAAATATATTTTTGAACTATAATAAATTTTCTAAGGTACTGATGAGATAGTCCGGCGTTGAGTTCCGCTACTCAACAAGCAATGTCTCGAAAAAATCGCCGGGATATGTGGAACGGAGTGTCTTGACACTAGGTTCCCTCTGCCAACCTTGTTATATGCGGAATACAGCGTGAAACTGATAACTAAAACTGTTTCTCAAGATGGAACGTAATTTAAGACAAAAGCACATTCTGAAAAATGAGTATATTACCTTAACTCTCATTACCATTATGATTAAAGTTATTTTTAGTTTTTTAAACTATTAAAGTTTATTTTATTATTGAGTTTATTATTTGTTTTCTAAAAATATTTTTACGTATTTAATATTAGATCTATAAATACTATAAAAAATTCCAGGATCTTAACTTAACCATCTTGGAATCCATTAAAGCGTTTATTATTATCGTGATTTATGAACAATATAATATAGAATTTTAATATTTTATAATATATTGGTACCCATAGTATTTTGTAACTAAGTAGTAATTTTGGACTTCTTTCAAAAATTCTAACAACAAAAGCTGTTACAATAAAATTATTTAACGATATACTTAGGATGTAGGTTTTAATTGAATTGAATTAAGAGCTACCACGTTCAAATTTTAATTCCAGACTTTTTCTAGTATTTTCCTATCAAACTTATTATTACTTCAATTTTAAATATATTACAATATAATTATATTTGATTTATACATACTAATAGTACATATTTAATTAAAATTCAATAGTTTGTTGAAGCAAGTTTTAATAAAAAGTTCTATTCTCCCCTCGTCTCATATAATAGAAGTTGAAAGATTATTTGACCGAAATCGACACATAAATCCAATTTGCTATCCGTCCGAATTATATTCGAGGAAACTCATAACTCTTTAAATTCAATTATTGTGGGGAACGAAAGTTATCAAAGTTTAAATTCTGTAAATGAAATAACAATGTATAAGATCAGCTATACTAATTGATACTTGCATTTGTTTGGAAATTAATGGTTTTAAAATGTTGAATAATACGTATATATGTCATATATTTGTAATCTTCACGAATTACCAGGCCAGTCGTGACGCAGTGGCAAAAAGTGTGACTGTTAAAACGACTGGTTGTGGGTTTGATACCCGATTCACTCGAGGGGATGAATTATTTACTTAAATTTATATTTTCATTTTTTCGCTCTGGTGTCGAGGCAAAAGGCGGTGTTGAGTGTTGCCACTCAGCACGCAATACCTCCAAAATTCGGCAGAAAGTAGAGAACGGAGTCTCTTAACACTAGGTTCCCTCTGCCTATGCTACTGTGTCGGGATACAGCGTGAAGCTGATATTGAATTCTGAAAGCATTGTGGACCTTGGTTCCAGAGCGAGTGGGGATCAAATCCATAACCGTCTCTGTCTCTCCTGTGCCACTACGGCCTGGAGCTAAAAATAAATTAAATACTTCTATTCTATGCATGTGTATACATTTTTGTCCCAAAGCCTACCTAATACATCCAATAAATGGAATTCCAACGGGACGAGTATGGGGAAATGTTCATTTTATTATCATACGTGGATGGCCCTTAATAGGAAATACAAAGGCGGGATATAGATAATAAATACCCTTTAAACGTATTATCTTATGGTGTATCATTATTTATATTACAAACTATTATAGTATTTCGAATATTTTGTTTTATTATTTTGAATATGTTACGTTATATTTTTGTATATTATCAATGATTATGGGAAGTATTGCATTGTATTCTTTTCAATTTTTAACCCAAGTTTGCACGAGCCTGTGGTTGTAAAAATGATGTTGGTTCGATCTTCTCTCGATGAAATGAAATATTTAATATTTTAAAGTCTTTACTCAGGTGTCGAAGCTAAGCGCGGCGTTGAGCTCCGTCAATTAACACACCCATTAACGCCCTTTGTTATATGCGGGATACTGCGTGATATAAAATAATTATAATAAATAGTAATTGTTATGTGATCTTTATCAAGCTATGGACTGGATTCCTCAAGGAAAGCGAAAACGTGCAAAAGCAAACTTGGCGACGTTCAGTTTTAGACGAGACGAAGAAGATTGGCAAGACATGGAGCGAAATTAAACGATAAGCTCAAGATCGATCAACATGGCGAAACTCTGTAGATGCCCTCTGCGCCAATTTGGGGACATAGGAATATAAAGAAGATGTGATCTTTATTAGCGTATTCTTATATCATACAGGTTGCAAATAATAAAAATATAAGTTTAACCATACATATAGAAGATTTTTAAAACTGCTGATTTTAGTTACAGATTTATTCATTTGTTTATATTTCTGAAACAAAAGCCAAAATTATTTAATCGCGAAGCTGTAACCTAAGACGAAATAAGCCCCAAATTGAACGTACCTAAGGTATTACAAAAGAAATCAGAGGTGCATTAGAATTGACGGTAATTGGATTTTCACTGAAAATAATAACATTTTGGCGAACGAAGAGAAAGGGGTCTGATTCTTTTGAAAGACCTTAACTTATTATTGGATTATAAACTGTTTGAAAACGTTTACAAAGGCCCGTCACGACTGAAATGTTCAACTTTCTAAGAGGATTTGTAGTGATATTTTTAGGGTTTCGTAGTACAGAAGAAAAAAAACAATAACCCTTATAGTATCACGTTGTTGAGTTCAAGTGGAGGTTTCAAGTTGCAATTTATTCATTTATATCAAATATCAAAAGATACGGACATTTATTATGCATTTATTCCACACTTAGGAAAGAAAAATGCTTTCTGCAACTCCTTGTCGGTTTCCAGGCGCGGGTTCGAGTCCCCGGTACCTTTAAATTTTTATATCTTTAAGTTTTTAACTGTAGTATTTAAGTTAAGTTTGTTAATTTTTGTAAATTGTACTTTTTGGTTAATCTACATTAATTTCGACTCTGACTTGCTTTTATTTGATATTATTGGTTGATAATATGATATTATTTGGTTCTTATGTAAAATATCCATTACGCTGAGCAAAAAGTATTAGAAAACATTACTTAGTATTATCAAAATTATTGGAGTAAATTGCAGCTATACTTTTTAACGTCTGTTAGCGGTAGTATTAAATATGAGTGTATAGTAAAAGAGATGTTATTATGATTAATCAGAACGAAACGGAATAAAATTGTGTATTTAAATAAAGAGAAGTTGTTGTGATATTGTTAACAATATATATATATATATATATATATATATATATATATATATATATATATATATATATATATATATATATATATATATATATATATATATATATTCTCATAACAATATGATAATAACAATATTTAATTATTTATTATAACACATATATATATATATGTGTTATAATAAATAATTAAATATTGTTATTATCATATTGTTATGAGAATATAAACTAAATGAAATACTGTAAGTAATGTAGGGTTATTTAAAAACAAATATTGTTAATATAGTTAATTTATGATCTACTGTAACTATTTTGATTGTAAATTATGAATGTGGAATATTTCCGGTAAGTTTAGTTTGGGAGGGATGTTGTACTATAAAACACCATAAAAGCAGAATTGAGAACAATCGTGGTAACGTGGTAACACGCGCAATAAGCTCTAAGCAAAAGTATTTGAGTGAGTGTTAAAGTGCTAAGTGTTGTAAGTGATAGTCCTAAGTTGAAATTGTTAATAAAGTGACTTAAAGAGTGAAGGCTTATAATTGATATATCCAGTGAGGAGTGTCGTTCTTTCACATCCATGGGTACGATGTTTAGTTGGATAAAAATTTTAAAATGGTTTGATTTGTTTTTCACTCGAGGAAGTGAAATATTTTTTTTTTCATGTCTTGACAAAGCACGGCGATGAGAACCACCACTCAACACGCATTGCCCCAGAATTTGCCGAAAAGTGCAGAGCGAAGTATTTTAACACTACGCTGCCAGGACCCACCATGAAGGATACAACGTGAAACTAATATAAAAAAATATATATATTTCCAATCAACTTAACATCATTTAATTAAAGATACATTTAAACTAATTATAATCAAATAACATTTTACACCAAAACGTTAAATTATCAGTTGTATACTTCGTACATCATAAATCGAAAATCACTTTCATATATACATTACGAGTATAAAGGCTAGTTAAAATTTTACACGTGTAAAATATAAATGGCCGTCAGTTGGGATACGTGTCCCAATCAGTTATTGATCATTAAAATTGCTTTTTGGAATTGTACCTAAATTATCGCTGTTAATATTAACAGTTACATATACCTACTGTTCCGACACCCGCGTGGATTGTAACGGTTAGTTGAATATAGATTTAAGATATTTGTATTAATGTTTATTAAATTATAGATTGTGAGTTATATATGTAATTTAGCGTTTCTTTTAGATTTTTTTTTTCAATCTAGTGTCTAAGTTGTTGTATGAACATATATTGTTTGTTTACAAGAAATTTTAGAACGACTTTAAAAGGTATTATAGAGGCTAAATAAAGTTAAAGATTTTTAATTAAAATGAATTAAATGTAAGCCTTTTTATTTTAGTTCTATTACACAAAACAAACAAACATAATTGATATTCACGTTAATTGGAATAGAAATTGAAGTCATTAATAAAAATCTAAATCTCTAAAAGCACATACAAAATTTTATATTGTACTATACTTCTATAGCATTGATAGTTGCCTTTTCAATTTTCCGCTGACTAATTTTCGACGCTGAAAATTTACATTATTGTTACGAAAAAAAAACGTGGAGCGTTAAACTAACTATTTCCGTTGAAATTGGAAGCATAAATATTTGACCTTAAATTTAGGTCTTATAGAATTTAAAATGTATGTTGCTTTATATATCTGGGAACCTAGTGTTAAGGTACTCTGTTCCCATTAAGACACTTCATTTTCCCACTCTCTACAGAATTCTTGAGATATTGCGTATAAGGTGGTAGAACTGTTGCGGATTACGTTGTTTCCAGCGTGATTTAATGTATTTTTTTTTTCATTATTCTAATAAAAAAATATTAACATATTAATAATTTTTGATAAAAAATATTAACATTATCTCTGTGTCAGCACAATTTACGTAAAAAAATGTTTACTTCACCTATTAATAAAAAAAGACCAAATTAAAAAAAAAACATACTTTTTTAATCGAAGACTAGAAATAAAACAAATAAACATAGATAAACAAAAATTATAAAATATTTCTTAATTTAGAGACCGTTCAAACCACGTTGGCTATATTTTACCCGGAGAGCCAATCCCAAACACCTGCGCAAACCTGACAACAAGTCAATGAGAAAATTTTCGGCCACACACTGAAACATAGATTTAAAGTGACTTTTTAGACGTCGTTGTACTAACTTCAATGAACTGAAGGCAAAACTTTTTAGTTGACTAAACAAGAAAAACTAAAACTCTTTCCGGTTATCCGGGGGATTTATCTAGGAAAATGAAAAGCTTCCTTAAAGCGTTCAAAGTTTGAACTTTTCCACTTTTTCAAACCTTTAAAATTGAATTATTGCAATCGGTTGTAAATAACAAATGAGTTACCTCCTTTTAAATGTTGATACATTCAAACTTTATCCCTAGATTAAATATCTAGGTAAAAATGGTATTTTAATATAATAATATTTATATGATACTAGTCGTCCCGATCGCGGTTTCGCCTGCGAAATCACAAACGAATTCGTGTTTTTATATACGTATATGTATGTATAATATTATATCCTATATAATTTTACTATAGGGTAGTGCAACCGATATACAACCAATATTTGTTCTGCAGAAGCGAACTATTCTTGTAATCTATACCTTAGGCCCTAAAGATTCCTTAAGGCAAAAATTTTAAGAAATTTATATACTAACAGTTGCAATTCAAAACATTTTTGGAAATGTTATGTATGTTAAGTATAATATTAATGATTTTACTAAAATTAGTGATATACGTGTGCATGATATTTATATAAGAAATAGGCTTAAACTTAGCGCACCTGTAAATCGATTGCATCGAATCCGTAATTCTTTTATGGCACTATTTTACAATATGATCCCAGAAAATATCAGAGAATTTTCCATATCACGATTTTAAAAATATGTGAAAAGGCGTTTGTGTGTTAAAGGTTATTACCAAATGAATGATTTTATAAATGATAACTCGCCTTGGGAATGAAATGCTAACTCTAGTATAATAGTAAAATCAGCTTTACTGTATCCCACACACAGCACCCTGCTGTGTGTGGGATACAGTAAAGCTGATCCCACACACAGCAGGGGCAGGGGAAGGCAGAGGGAACCTAAGTTAAGACACTCCGTTCCCCACTTTCCGCCGAATTCTGAAGGAGTTGCGCGCTGAGTGGCGGAAGCCAACGTTGCGCTTTGCCTCGACACCAGAGCGAGGAAATGAAAATATAAATGTAAATAAATATTTTACTTCCTCGAGTGGGGATCGAACCTACAACAAGTCGAATTTACAGTTAAGTTAGTTAAAATAAAAGAAAATATTAAACTATTAACTTGCCAAGAAATTTATAAAATCTAACTAATCTACTATCGAAACAAGCGAAGAAAAACCAAAAGTTTAAATTAGTAATAAACAGCGAATAATCTCCAAAGCATCAGTAAATATAATTTTTTTTATGAAAATTGGCACAACAGCCTAAAATATTACATCTTGTCCTGTAAAATACCATTTTAATCTAGATATAATGTCAAAGTGTTAGCTTTAAGCTATATCCCTAGCAGGGTAACTAGAGAGAACGGTGCGCTAAACGCTAACACGTAATTTCCTTTATAATTTTTTTCCATTGTTTCATCACTCACTCGCTCAACGTGCCCAAATTGCTTTAGCATGTTCTTCTACATTTTCACCGTGACCTCCTTGCACCCTTTCTATGTATCCTTATAAATCCTACGAAAAGATCGCATGTCCACCGAATTACATTTTTCTTATCCCCACTTTTCGCTGCACTATTACAACTAGATATCTTCACCGTGGTACGACGAAACATGCAGTTGTGTTGCCGTTTCCTCTTCTCATCAATGCACCGTTAACTTTGTTACCAACACCTTCCTTCCCTCTTTACTAAACAGACTTCCCGGAAATATCACTTCATTCATTTGTTCTAATAGCCTTATCCCCATTAGGTGTACTGGCGTACATCAAGAATACTCTTTTTATTCCCAGTTTGAAGAGAACCAAATCCGAACGAAATTATTTATTTGGATAAAAACTTATATAAAGGTATGGATAACATGCTATCATAATATTAAACTGTAAAAAAGTAGTTATATTTTCAAAACTACAATAGTACGATGTATGGTATCGCGATTTTTTTTAGATATAGTTCTTTAATTTTGTAAAACATTTTTTTATTCCATCTTCAACAATTTCTGCAGTGCATGCGGTGACAGATGTTTTATATGAATTTTATACACCTTGGGTTACATTATTGAAATTTTTGTAGGAATCTCAAGAAAATTCTAGAAATAAACATAATCTGTGCTACGCAGTGTTAATGTAGCATTCTAATAATAAGAGAAATTTTAAAATAGGATCAGTACTTTTATGTTTATCCATTACAAACATAGATACAAATCTTTCCTAGTTATATAATAGTATAGAAGTATAGATTGAAGCCGTCATGGGCCAATGGCACAAGTGTGTGACTGTAAACGGCGTTCAATTCCGCCACTCAACACACAATACCTTAAAAATTCGGTGGAAAGTGAGGAACGGAGGAGAAAACGAGAAACTTAAATCTAGATCCTCTTGCCTAAACTGCTACATGCGGCGTACAGCGTGAAACTAACGTATAGATAATATATATTTTATTTCTATATTAACAATATACTCACATCGAATCAACTCGTTGGTTTTTCAAATTATTCCACCTTATCACGTCGGTTTCCGCGACTCTTACCCGCCAGAGCCATTTGATTTCATTACATGATAAATCTTAGATAAGACACTGTATATTCAAACGTACGAGCTAGGCGTAACTAGACGATGTAGAATAAAATATAGTGAGCTAGAAGTGGCAAATGTTTAAAAACATTTAATTTTATATTATTTAAACATAATTTTGTTTTATGATACAGAAATAAATCAATTTTTTTGATGATAAAATTTAGATACAAGCCAAAATAAAAATTATTCGATCAGTAGCTATTAAAAGTTAGAAGAGCTTAGGCGTATACGTGTATCACGTATAACATACATTAAATAATATATGTAAATTAAAGATAAACTCTATTTAAAATATAACTCAAAACCATATAACATATCATGAAGAACGTGAATTTTTAAGTTAAACTAAAACATTATCGTTGCTTCCAGCATTTCTCGTGGGTTGAATGCAATGCGAGTGAGCACCGAGATGATATCGGTATTCAATTTATTCAAGATATAGCAAACAGTACGCGGTGCAGACCATTTGAATGCCTCTTGCATGCCTTTTATAAAATACTTTTTTTTGTAGTCCTCTTATAAGTAAGTAGATTTTTATACATTACAAGAATCTTCTCAGTTTTCTACTCTTTGTAGTTTTTTCTTTAGATTAAAAAAAATATATATATTTTCCTTTTATTCCACACACTGTATGGTAGGCATAAGGAATCTAGTGTTAAGTCACTCCGTTCCTCAGTTTACTCCTAATTCTGGACGGGTTGCGTGATGAGTGGCGAAACTCTATAACTTTGTCTTGACACCAGAGCGAGGAAATAAAAAATGTTAAAAATTTCATCACCTAGAGTGGAATCGAACCTTATGGGTTCGATTCCACCCCTGTCACGTTTACAATCACACTGTGCCCCTGTACCATTACTGGCCTAGTTAAAATGTATTTTACTCATTATATATTTTATGATTATTTCATTATTATACTACGCCAATGCCGATATCGGATTATATTATCATTCTACATAGAAAACAATAACAACTAATATTATACTAATATTGTATATTATTTTTATCAAATAAATATAATAAAAAGCTATCGAGTCCCAACGTATTATACATAATATCCTACAAAATATAACAAGATACTTTTCCAAACATACTAACAGTATAAAGTACGGAATCCAAACAAATGACTTAAAATTAATGAAATTTCATCCCTTACAGAGCATCAAGTATCTCTCGAGCGGGAAACAACAACGAAATGTGAATTTATTGAAAATAACCTCCCTATTGATATTTACGTACTGTTGTAAATTGTGAGGAACCTTGATTCGCTCTCCTAAAAATAAATAAGGGGAACGGCCCCGTCTGACTTATATAGCACTCACTCCTGATTATGCCACCGTGTACCGACACCGTGTTTTAAAAGAAAATTGACACATTTACTAGTGTTTTTTTTTCGCATATTCTTTTGTGTCATAGTACACTTTTGGATGGGTATTGTAAGTGAATTACATTTGTATTATTAACTTGCGACTCGCTCGCGGCTTCACCCTCTTGTACTGCACCAATATTTATATTCTCATCTGAAGTATTATGGTGATTAAGATCACCAAAGATAATGTAATAAGCACATTATCATTTTAAAGACAATATCCTAACATAGATAGCTATAGTTTTAGCCAATTCAATAAAATACTACTATATATTGACATATTTTTTTTATTTATGAACCGTTTGATATAAAACAAACTCTACATGATAATGAAATCTTCAAAATATACCAGTGAAATGTGTGTTTAAATCGGTAAAGTTTCCGGGATTAGCGTGAACAGACGCATAGACAAACAGAAAAAAAATCCCTTAATAATATATTTATCTGTTACAGTTCTGTTATATTTATAAATAATATTTATTAGTTATACTTGACTACTTAAGTCCAGTCATGGTGAAGCGGGACTGCGGCGACTGGTTGTGGGTTCGATCCCCACTCCAGGAGATGAAATATCTACTTATTTTTTTTTATTTCTATTTCTTCGCTCTTGTGTCGAGGTAAAACGCGGCGTGCGGCGGCGCGCGGCGAATTCGGCAAAAAGTGGGGGTATCTTAACACTAGGTTCCCTCTGCCTACCCTGCTATGTGCGGAATACAGCGTGAAGCTGACTTAGTTTTAGTTATATTCCAAAAGCCTGAAAACTGCTCGGTCTTGGTTCCCTTATAAAACCTGAGAGTTTCTCTGCGCCGCTCTACCCAACACCGCTAAGTGCCATTAGGGAATATGTAATTTGGATGGTGGTTACTTTGACAGTATTTAGATAAATAACATGCATAAAATAGTATATCAAACGCTCTTTAAATTATAAAGCTCAAATTTCAAAATCCCTGACAGTACTTACTTGTGTTGGATGTATGCGCAGAGATGTTTTCAAGTTTCATAACGTAACTAATGTTTGACTCCTTTAGGTTCCCGCGCTATTGTATTAATGACTTAATATTGTATTTCTCGATTGAAGATTAATTTGTCGAGCCTTATTTTATATTTTTATCATAATTTTGTTTGTATCAAAATATTGATTTAAGCTTCGTATCAAAAATTATGTACAACGTGGCACAGGAACACAAGGGAGTAACTTTAACGTGACGGTTGTAAGTTCAATCTGCAATCCGGGAATGAATTATTATTATTAATATTTTCGTTCTGGCACCGAGGCAAAAGCTTGGCGTTCAGTTCCAGATCAGATCCAGGTAAACATGCAATATCTAGAAAAATTCTGCGAAAAGTGTAGAACACAGTGTCTTAACTCTAGATTTTCTCTGCTTATCTTGTTATGTGTGGGACATAGCGTGAATATCATTTAATATATCTATAACATATTCGATAGAATTTTAAATTCAATTCGCCCACGCTTGAACAAAAGTTGTTATTGGCAACCGATCACTTCATAATTAATTAGTAAGAAAGTACTCTGATCAGCTTTATTTACTTTATGTTGTAGGAGCTGATGACTTTCGTTGAAGAACTAGGCTCGAAGGATTCTGAAGGAGTTGTATTAATATTTTAAACTTCTAAATAATAATGAATAATAATGGCGTTTACTGTTCAGATAATATGAGTTGAAAAGAAAATTTCAAATTAGGTGCCTCTAAAAACACCAAGTTTAGTTTGTATTTTAAATTGTAAATGTTGAAAGTAATAGATTAATTAATAATAAATAGTTAAATATGTATGTCATAATTATTTAGTTTTCCAGGGGGCGCGGGTTCGAGTCCCGCTACGTTCAAATTTTTATACGTTTTCTAAATAAGTATTTTTCTTGACTAAGTGTGGAATGACACTTTAGAAAAATGTTAAAAAAAGGAATCGAATCAACAACCTGTCGCGTTTACAATCACACCCTTGGACCTTTGAGTTATCTAGTGAGTGATAATTAAATATATGTAAGGATATTTTATACAGACCTAACTGACATAAAACACTGCTAATGTCGTAATGTCGAGAGAAATTTTTCGTAACGTAACTTCATAAGGCGTTGACATTATATTTATCAGTAATTTCTATTGAATATTATTTCAACAGATCGTGATTTCGTCCCATTTTTTTTTTACTTTTCCTACATTGTACTTTAAATTAAATTATTTATTATGTTATTGTACTAATAGTTTCTTTTATTTATTTATTTTGCAAATAAAAAGAGCACGTATGAATATCAAAAAGGATTACCCCATATAATCTCACATAATGAAGAGAAATGTAATTCATTTAATTTTATTTGATAATTAAAGTGAATGTAATAGAGACTATCCAGAGTAAATTTCCAGAGTTTTACTATTCACCATTTCCGGTTCCTAAAATTGAATACAATCTCCAGATGTCAAAGACATAGAGATACTGGCATCATTGACACTATCAAGGGAACCAGAGATCATTATTCTCTTACGGGACACAAGTTACAAATGCTTTCCTTTATAATTTGATGTTTGTCTGACCCAAGATGTACCATTGCTATGGATTTTGCGAATCAAAATATCTAAATTGTTCGTTGAATAAATATAAGTATGTATTATTTTTATCAGCTTCACGCTGTATCCCGCACACAGCAGGGTAGGCAGAGGGAACCTAGTGTTAAAACACTCCGCTCCCCACTTTCCGCCAAATTGTTCTCAACTCAACTGAACGCCGGACTTTTGGCTTGGTGCCAGAGGGAAGAAAAGAACATATTAAGAAATAATAATTAATTACCTCGAGTGGGATCGAACCCACAACCGTCGCGTTTCAATTCGCTTGTGCCCCTGGGCCACGACAACCTCAATTATAGTTATAATACGGCTAGTATAAAAAATATATTTATCGACAAACAGACGGTGGAATAGAAAAATTATCTCAAAAACTTTTGAAACTATTGGATCTAAACAATATTTTTAATTGATAATATTGTATAGATAAATGATTATATTTTATATTAGCAACGATCAAGAAAAAACAAGATTTTCATGCGATTTTATTTTGTAGGGCCCCTACAAATTCTCTAAGTCCACGCACACAAAATTATGGACGATAGAGAAATAATATAGTCCATGCAAGTAACGATCCCATCAGAATATTAGTGTTCTATATTACTCTTTGATTGTATTACAATTTAATTGATTTTATTATAAAAAATCAATTAAAATAACATTGAGTTAAAATGTTTTTTTTTTTATTTAACAACCACCTACAAAATAGTTTTCTACAAAACGTTGGCATCCATTTTGTCCTGCTGCATTGCAGTATCGGAAAGGAGCCGAAAATATTATTTTAAGATCATAAAAATACATTCGTTCATAAATAAACATTGACAAAAAAAATATACTGTATATATATTTTTTTCCAAGTTTTCAGTTTGTTAGAGTCTTCGCAAATTTAATGATTGGATCCAGTGACTAATGAAAGGTTGTTGTGTTTTTATCTACATACATATTTAACTACTTGTATGTAAAGTAAAAACTCAAAGGGTTAAAAAATTCAACCTTTATTACTACTTTCCTTTCACATTCCTCTACCACCTTTTACTTTATTTTTCTAGACAGACAGAGACTCCACGCCAACGCCACGCTTTATCTTATTAAGCGGAGATATAAATGAAAATAGTTTATTGACCTAAGCTAGAATTGAACCCACAACCGTCGCATTTAGAAGCAGACTTTGTGCCACTGCGCTACGCACTCAATAGAAATGGAAATTTCGATATCGACTACTATAGTAGAATGCCAATTAAAATTTTTTCTTTGTTATTCCATGTTGACGGTATTTTTTTTATTATTTTAATAAATAATCAATTGTATATAGATATAGATATATTATTCGGAGGCTAGTCATTGCGCGGGGGCACAAAGTATAACTGTAAAATCGACTAGTTGTGGGTTCGATCCCCACTCGAGGAAATGAAATATGTATTTGCATTTGTATTTTCATTTCTTCGCTCTGGTATCGAGGAGAAGTACGGCGTTTAGTAACGCCACTCAACACCCAATGCCTCCAAAACTAGGCGGAAAGTGAGGAACGGAGGGTCTAAACACTATGTTCCCTCTACCTACCCTACTGCGTGCGGGATACAGCGTGAAGCTATTTTAGTTTATATATATGTATATATATATATATATATATATATATATATATACAAATTATGTATGAATAATATTTATTCAATAGTGAAATGTTTATTCTTTCATTGAATTGACATAATTAATAGCTATTGATGAACTAAGTAGTAATATCAATGTAATTTCAGAATAAAATTATGTGGACATAAAATTTTGATAAAAATACGCATTTGCTTACTGCAGCGTAACAGTGATTTATTGAAATAATTTTATTTATTATAACAGAATTTTATTTATTTATAAAGTATCTTAACTTTCACGTTAATTCTTTTTCCAGCAGGGTAGATAGCAAAGTAGACAAAAGGAACCTATCATATTGTGACGCTCCGTCGTTCTTGTTATTATCAGAAAAAGTTAATGAAAATCTATAGAAATAATTTTAAGTACGTTTATTCAAGTATTTGTAATATATGTAAAGAAATTACTTAATGAGACATTTAGTATCTGTAAATGTCTCATGATAATCCAAATAAAATATTACATGCTAAGTGACAGCATAGTATTGTCTATCCAGTTTCCCTCTTACGTAGTTTTATTTACATATAACAATATTTTAGTCGTCTATTTATAAGTATATAATTTTTATAACTTGTATTTGAACCCCGCACGTAAAGGAACAGACACAGATATCTTAGGAACCTAGTGTTAAGACATTCCCACTAAGACACCTCCGTTTCCCACTTTCAGCCGAATTCTGAAGACATTGTTTAATGAGTGGCAAAACTTAATGCCGAAAAAATAATAATGCTTTACTAAAAACAATTATTTGTATGAACATACAACATACATATATATATATATATCCTCGTACATACATAAGTCTCACACAAAATCGTCCCATACATTTCCTATAATAGTACTAACACCACTGCACTAGCATTCAGCAATTCTATTGTTACGAACAGGATAGAGCGCATTGCAATGAAAGACTGACCTAATATCATTAGGAAGAGCTTTAGTGGTCACAATCCGCGCTGACCGTAAAACTTAACGATCAAGACGGTCGTTCCGCACACCACTCGATAGAAAGAAGTGTCATTGTATGAGGACTACTTAAAACTATTTATATATATAGATTCTAATTCATAAAGAAATTGGTTTTTGGTGTAATTAGTAATAAATTAATGTGTAACGGGATTTGAAACAATATATATAAGTTGTAACAAGCATATAAGAATTTCGATGTAGCCCGATGAGAACGTATGACGTAGTTAGTCAGAGCGTTAGGACGATTTCCAAAAAGCGCGGGTTCAAATTCCTCCATGTTAAATTTTTAATGTCATCTAAAATCTATTTTCTTATTTTTTTTTGTTAATAGGATTAACCTAAATTTATCTTCACTTGGCATGCCGAAATATATGAGTGCTATGTAACATAATAAAACGTAAAATTCTACTTAAAATATATAAATAATATTGCATAATAAAATAAATATAATATAAGCGTCATAATTTTATAATATACGACCGTTTAAAATATCTTATATAATATCCAGCTTATTGCATCGTCGATTAATACGAGCTTTAGAGAGTAGGGAATTTGCACAGTTGCAAACTGATACATTGGTAAAGTTGTATAGCATATAGTTGTGTTAACGCTCCTTGGACTATAAATCTAGAGCGTCATAACTTGAACTGCAGTTGAGTAGGTCGGTCCCAAATGAGGTGTTCAGCTCCTGTACTATAAATATTATTTATGCTCCTAGCGAAGTCCCAAGGAGCTGGAATAGGTAAGGTATTTCTTTCTATGAACATAAACTGAAGAGTTCGTTTAAAACGAACTCTTCTTACAAGTCTTGAGAAAATAAGTTGTGAAGTTTATGAAATGGGAGTATTTATTGGTTGTTTAAGATTTTGTTTATTGTAACATTTTTATATTAGAAATTGGGAGTCAGTTATCTCTCTAAAAAGAAAATGTGATTTTTCGATTTATTAAATATTTTTCTTTAATTTGTCTCCTAGTTATATCTGCTACAAAGATTGATACTACACTTAAACAATTTAGAGATTTGAAGACTGAAAAAAATAAAATAAAAGAAAACTACTGTAATTTACTTTATGAAACATAAAAGTCAGAACAGGACGGGGAAATTTCTAAATAAAAAAAATAAAATATTTTTTTATATCTTTATAAATTTCTCTAAAAAAAGAAAAAAGAGTGAAATACCTCTAAACAAAAAAACCTACAATTTATCTTACTAACGAAAATCACCAAAACGGCCATCCACAATACGAACATAACGGTACTCTAAGACGATTCCCACCGAAATTGGTCGGGGCGGTTGGCTAAATCGTTTGACATTTGCCAGCCAAGTTAGTCCTTAGGCGTCGAACACAATATTCGTACAAATTAAATAACTTGGCTGTGTTCCATTGGTGATAGGCACACCATTACGCCTTGGTTGTCTATTAGCGTCCGTTGCCGTTCAACCGCAATCTCTTTCGTGTGGACGTTTTATTATCGGTAGAGTCAGCTCTGTGAGACGCCTTGGGTGTAGTGGTGTATTGTGAGGTAGGGTTGTAGATTCAAATTTACGTTTGTATATATGTTTTTTTTAGCAGTGAAAATAATTAGTACTTATAAGTTAATTTTTTTTCTCATTTTCACGCTGTATTCCGCATATAGCAACGTAGGCTGAGGGAACCATAGTGTTAAGACACTCATTTATTTGGCATTGGATCCTGAGTGGCGGAATTTTACATCGCACTTTGTCTTGTTATCAGAGACAAGAAATGAAAATATTAATAAATAATAATCCATTCCCCCAAGTGAGAATCGAACCCACAAACATCACAGTTACAGTCACACGCTTGTCCCACGACGGCCTTAGAAATATATCAAAATTATTAAAATGTATTTAATTAATATATGTAAAAATTGGTTTATTTTTTATCTCTTCTATATTATGTAATTGAAATCTCAGCTGAGTTATTTTTTAAATAACAGTGATTTTATATTTTTTGTTAACTTAACATTCATGTGAAAGTTCATCGCTACGATATAATATTGCACTGAAATTCTATATTAATTAAAATTTACTTGTTTTATTTAATTGTATATTTTTTTCCTCATGCAGTATCCACACATAGCAGGGTAGGCAGAGGGAACCTAGGAACCTAGTAGGGAACCTTTAAACACATCCAACTCCTACTTTCCGTCGTACTCTAACTTGTAAGTTTTATTATTTTCATGCCACTTCAAAGCCTATCACGAGCTGCGAGGGTCTTAAGAGGAACTACTCTTATCCACCCTAGAGTTATGTGCGTCTTAAATAGTTATTTCTTCAGTTTGTTGCACTTTGGGTAGGCAAGGAATATATTATAATAGTAAGCTAGATCTATTTTTTTTTCACTTTTCGTCTAATTTTAGATTTATTGTTATTATTTTAATATCCCGGATGGTAGAATTCAATATTACAGTGAGCCAAAAAATATAAAAAATAAACATTAAACCCGTTTAAAATTGAGCCCACGGCGCTCCGTAGTGGATTTGTAAAGTCAAATCCATCACGGAGCGTCAAGCAAGTTCTAACATCCAAGTAGACACAATTTTTTAATATATTCGTCGTGGCATAAGGGTGACTATAACGCGACGGTTGTACGTTCGATCCTACTCAAAGGAATTAATTATTATTTATTAATATTTTAATTTCTTCACTGTGGTATCAAGGCAAAAGGCCGGCATTGAGTTCGGCCGCTCTAAAAATTCGGCGGTAAGAGGTGAACGGAGTGTCTTATCACTGTGTTCCCCCTGCCTACCTTGCTGCAAACAAGATATTGTATGAAGCTGAGAGGACTCCTCATAATTTTTCATATAAATAATAGTAATTCAATCGTTCAACAAATGTATGTAATGTATGTAAATGTTCTCAAATAAATATATCTCACGCTTTGTGTGACAACTAATCAACAAGACTATTCACGATATCAAGAATATGGTCTCAAGTTCTCAACCATCCAATTTCCTGTCTCCACTGCATGTATATTGTATGTACATGTATAAATGTATGTATGTATATCTGGAAACTTCACCACAATTCATTTTGGTTATTGACGAACAGAATGGTATTTTGATTAACTTACCTATAGATAGACTATAACTTTAGTTACACTATCTTTAAATAATGTTATGTTAAATATATATTTTTAAATTCATTAAAATAAATTAGCTTCACGCTGTATCCCGCACACAGCAGGGTAGGCAGAAGGAACCTAGTTTTAAGATACTCCGTTTCCCACTTTCTGGAGGCATTCCGTGTTGAGTGGCAGAACTCAACGCCGCGCTTTGCCTCGACACCAGAGCGAAGAAATGGAAATATACATTTAAGTAAATATTTCATCTCCTCGAGTGGAGATCGAATCCACAACCAGTGGGTTTTACAGTTACACTTTGAGCCGCTGCGCCGACGGCGACTCAACGCAGCGTTGAGTTCTGCAACTCAACACGCAATGCATCAAGAACACAGTGGAAAGTGGGGAACGGAGTTTCTTAACACTATGTTCTTTCTGATTTATTCAATTTATCGTAGATTGAATAAAAAGTCGGCGTTAGGTTCCACAACTTAACACAACACCGTGTTTAAATGAGCAAAAGAGAAAAAAAAAACCTATAAAATTAAACTCCGCTACCCTATCCTGCTATATACAAATGAAAATAAAGAAATCCAGGTAGTAGTAGTATAAAATAAACTCATTGCACTCAAAGTATTATACAAAATAGACAAGCCCTTTTGAAAATATACTAGCATTTATACAAGTTGCATTTGTCGGACTTTAAATTCTGTCTGAATAGATGTGTGAGAAGGGCGGGCGAAGTTTTGAGTGCCACTCGACGACCCATTGTTTAAGTGCGCTTAACTCGCCTAGTAAATTAGGAATGCTATTCAAATGTTAACATTGAAACTGAAATAAGATAAAGAGTGAAATAACTCAGCTTTCAATAGTGGAATTAAATTTCAGCTTTGTAGCGGGTAGCGTTGGAAGTTTGTTAAACAAAATCGATTTTCCAATGAAATGATGTTAAATAGAAAGTATTTTTTTTTATTACAAACTAAAAGCTAAAGACTAGTGTCACACGCGCGTGACTGTAAACGCGATGATTGTAGGTTTGATTTCCACTGTGAGAAATTAATAATTATTAATAATTTAATAATATTTTAATTTTTTTGCTCTGTTAACAAAATAAAAAGCGGCATTTAGTTCCACCACAACACGCAGTGCCTCGAAAACTCTACGGAAAGTGGGCAACGGAGTGTCTTAATACAAGTTTTCTATTTTTGCGGAATCACGCCGTATCTCGCACAATAGGAAACTTCAGTTAAACTGCAAAAAAAAATACAGACTTTTGTCTGTTTATTTTTAAACAAATCAAAAAACCTACTCACCATCATGCGAATCGTAGATATAGATAACTTCTTTCCACCCGTAATGTATTATTGTGTCCACGATTGCCCGGTGATAGTCCGGCCGCATGCTGACCGCGTGATCTATTAGTCCCGACGACGGCGGTATTACCTGCATCGAGAGTATTCTATGTATGGTTTACTAGGTCACTGTTTTGTGGGTAGTTTGGAAAATTATGTAGCAATCAGTTGTTGTTTAATTGTAATTACGGACTTAATCTTGGTTAAACGCTCATTTACGTTTGTGAGTGTGGACGTTGATTAGGAGTTTGTGATTTTATTACTTATTGATAATATAAAGCCTCTACATGATATATCTCTCGCTGTATTTTGATGTATTTTCTTTATTTTACAATAAAATTGCTACAAAATAACTATTACATTGAATCGGTTGAAAATTTTGATTTCAATGTTTGAATATATTTTTTTAAATGATAGTGGTATTGTAACTGTTATCTCAAACACCTTTTAAAATATTATTTAATAAATAATGCCTTGGCTCGTGATGTGTCTAGTGGGTAGAACCGTTTATAGTTGTGATCGTGAAGAACCCAAAATCTTTTAGAGATTCAGAGGTAACAGTATTAAGAACTTTATATTATGCCATTAGAAGGTATCGCTTTAATAACATATTTGCCATCAGAAGTTGTTTTTGTGTCAGTTATTTAGATAACTGGAAACTCGACAATATATCATTGTCATAACTCGAAGCTCGTCCGAAGAAAAGCCAAGAGCGCGTCCTATCTTCCTCTCCACTATAACTGCGAACTAGTTATAATAAAAGGAAGAAAGAGTACGGGCACCTCCCCGCCCTACACCGTGAATTCCTACCAGACTGCGGCTGCAACAGTCTTATTGAACTCTCCGGGACGTTTGTGTGTGATCAGTCTGAAGGTACTTGTTACGCTTGTTTATATTAAGATTATTATATTAGAATTGTGATTCGTGATGTTGATTGATTTGTGAGATCAATATAAGTCGTTGGAACGAACGCACTGCCGCAAGGCGGCCGATATGTTAAATAAACGCACGGCACACACCCCACAGTCGCGTCTCGAACCGTAGGCGGACACTACTACATACACCAGAGTTCCAGGACATAAAATAGCACCACACACCCGTATGAGACAGGCGGACACTACTACATACACCGGAGCTGGGACATAAAATAGCACCACTCACCTACAAGTCGTATACCAAGTCGTAGAAATGGTATATCAATATATCAATGGCTAACGCCATACAAACACAGCTTACGTACCGCGAGCGTACTGCGAGACGGCATCGGCCACGACATAGTTAACGTCACTGCAACAGTTCGCATAAGCCCATCACGTCAGCTTCCGCGACGTCAAGCAACATTCAATATTATAACATTGGTCAAAGATAACTTTAATCCATAATATGTGTCGCTCCTACACATATAATTCCTTTATAAGGAATTCGATCCTAAAAGATCGTGACATCATAGACTTCGAATTATCATATTATATTCATTATATATTTGGTACGAGTCTTTATGTGCATCATATTTATTAGTACCGTAGTACTTTAGAGTTCGACTCGACCGCTGCCTTCCAGCATCACCACCACCTATATATACGAAACGACGGTCGCGACATTCGGGACGACAATACACGAACTCGTCTCGATTAATATGGTATCAAAAATATATAGTTGAGGCCAGTCTTAGCGCAGTGGCACGAAGTGTGACTGTAAAACCGACTGGTTGTGGGTTCGATCCCCACTCGAGGATATAAAATATTTACCTAAATTTATATTTTCATTTCTTCGCTCTGGTGTGGAGGCAAAAGCGCGGCGTTGAGTTCTGCCACTCAACACGCAATGCCTCCAAAATTCGGCAGAAAGTGGGGAACGGGGTGTATTAACACAAGGTTCCCTCTGCCTACCCTGCTGTGTGCGGGATATAGCGTGAAGCTAATTTAATTTAATTTTAAAAATATATAGTTTGTATTATTCATAATTAACTATGTTATTTATGTGTATTGCCATGCATATTTTATTTTATTTATTTATTTATTTTTTACTTATACCCGAGGTATATACTGTTACATTCAACCCCCTAAATTCCATGGAGTTCATCGAAATAGAATTTACATTTATTTATTTATATATTTATTTATTACCAACCCCCAGACTAGGCAACCCCCCAACCTCACTATGCTTTGTTTTGACAATCCCCAAACATGAATATTCCTTACACTGTAAACCTCCTCTATCTCATTCCATTTCACGGACAACAAATTGTAGGCGTATGCCTATTTGTGTATATATATTATTATTACAAAGCCGTTAGACCATCCTGGTCACGGCACCAAATTGTAACTGTTATCTCAAACACCTTTTAAAATATTATTTAATAAATAATGCCTTGGCTCGTGATGTGTCTAGTGGGTAGAACCGTTTATAGTTGTGATCGTGAAGAACCCAAAATCTTTTAGAGATTCAGAGGTAACAGTATTAAGAACTTTATATTATGCCATTAGAAGGTATCGCTTTAATAACATATTTGCCATCAGAAGTTGTTTTTGTGTCAGTTATTTAGATAACTGGAAACTCGACAATATATCATTGTCATAACTCGAAGCTCGTCCGAAGAAAAGCCAAGAGCGCGTCCTATCTTCCTCTCCACTATAACTGCGAACTAGTTATAATAAAAGGAAGAAAGAGTACGGGCACCTCCCCGCCCTACACCGTGAATTCCTACCAGACTGCGGCTGCAACAGTCTTATTGAACTCTCCGGGACGTTTGTGTGTGATCAGTCTGAAGGTACTTGTTACGCTTGTTTATATTAAGATTATTATATTAGAATTGTGATTCGTGATGTTGATTGATTTGTGAGATCAATATAAGTCGTTGGAACGAACGCACTGCCGCAAGGCGGCCGATATGTTAAATAAACGCACGGCACACACCCCACAGTCGCGTCTCGAACCGTAGGCGGACACTACTACATACACCAGAGTTCCAGGACATAAAATAGCACCACACACCCGTATGAGACAGGCGGACACTACTACATACACCGGAGCTGGGACATAAAATAGCACCACTCACCTACAAGTCGTATACCAAGTCGTAGAAATGGTATATCAATATATCAATGGCTAACGCCATACAAACACAGCTTACGTACCGCGAGCGTACTGCGAGACGGCATCGGCCACGACATAGTTAACGTCACTGCAACAGTTCGCATAAGCCCATCACGTCAGCTTCCGCGACGTCAAGCAACATTCAATATTATAACATTGGTCAAAGATAACTTTAATCCATAATATGTGTCGCTCCTACACATATAATTCCTTTATAAGGAATTCGATCCTAAAAGATCGTGACATCATAGACTTCGAATTATCATATTATATTCATTATATATTTGGTACGAGTCTTTATGTGCATCATATTTATTAGTACCGTAGTACTTTAGAGTTCGACTCGACCGCTGCCTTCCAGCATCACCACCACCTATATATACGAAACGACGGTCGCGACATTCGGGACGACAATACACGAACTCGTCTCGATTAATATGGTATCAAAAATATATAGTTGAGGCCAGTCTTAGCGCAGTGGCACGAAGTGTGACTGTAAAACCGACTGGTTGTGGGTTCGATCCCCACTCGAGGATATAAAATATTTACCTAAATTTATATTTTCATTTCTTCGCTCTGGTGTGGAGGCAAAAGCGCGGCGTTGAGTTCTGCCACTCAACACGCAATGCCTCCAAAATTCGGCAGAAAGTGGGGAACGGGGTGTATTAACACAAGGTTCCCTCTGCCTACCCTGCTGTGTGCGGGATATAGCGTGAAGCTAATTTAATTTAATTTTAAAAATATATAGTTTGTATTATTCATAATTAACTATGTTATTTATGTGTATTGCCATGCATATTTTATTTTATTTATTTATTTATTTTTTTCTTATACCCGAGGTATATACTGTTACAGTATTAATCTACAAAAGAATTCGGATTAGTAAATAAATAATTGTGTAGATCAAGCGGACGAAGCCGCGAACCGATCGCTAGTGTATAATGTAAGCAAAATATATATTTGGTATTTGGTTACCACGAACGACGCAGTCGCAGACTAGATCACTGCAGAGTTTTATGATTTCGATAAATCGTATTTCAGAGACTTCCAATTGAATATTTAATCTTACGGAAAAAAATCTCTTTCGCTGAGCATGGAAATTGAGAAGATTTATTGTCAGCGAAAACCTATAGACGTTTTAATGCAGTTTTATCTCGGCCATCCATGTTCATTAAGTCTAATACATTACAGATTTTTCTGCATTATTTACAGAGTGTAAGTTTTGTGTTGTTAAATAAATTCAAGCAAATTTAAAAAAAAAAAAACTTTTCCTATATTTCGTTCTCATGCATATATAGAACTATAATAATTCTTATTTTTGAAATACTTAATACTACATAATATAAAAAATATATAAATATTACTAATTACAGAAAAAAAACAACTAAAATAAGTATATTACCTTCTCAGGAAACCAAGGAGTGATGAAAGGCATCTGGAACGTATTGGTATAAGAGTGCAGAGTATCAAATGATTCCGGAGTGACGGCACCAAGCATTGCAAACACGCCACGCGCAAATTGGTTGCAGACTGTGAACAAAGAAAAAAATTTATACTAGCAAGCCGACAGACGCTGTTGTGTCCTTATAAGAGAGGTTAATTACTAGAAATGTGGTATTTTAAGGATGGATGGTTGTTTTTTATTATTTTTTAATTAAAAATGCCTCAATTACTAATAACTTATGTACGGTCGACTTTCGGTCGATGTAACTATTTGTGTCAAAATTATCCAATTATTCAATTTCTATCAAATTTCAAAGCTAAGACTTGAACTTTTTTTATGTATATTTTATTTAGATAATCTGATGCATCTACATTAATTGTCCTGATACAAGCCCACCACACTCCTATTATATTTTCAAACCATCAAGGAATGCATTTTAATATACTAACAAAATTTCATCAAAATCTGTTCAACCTTTTAGTAGACTTGCACGTACGGAGAAATTATATCTTCGAAACCATTGTTTCTTTACAGCAAATATTATTTGTACTTTTATAAATTACAAAAAAAATGTTTTTAATAATTCTTTCAACTTTATCTGATTCCTTTTTATAGTAGGGTAAACAAAATACATAGTGATAAAACACTCTGTTCTCCACTTACTTACTTCTCCATTGTTTTATGTTGGCTCATTTAAATATTGGAAAATAAATTCAACAATAATCATTTTATATTTCGATATAATTATTAAAAAAAAAAAACTATTTCGGTATTAGAAAGTAATGAATGCTAATTTTATAATTTATCTCGATGGAAATATATGGTTTTATATTTTTAACAGCGACTCCATTAAAAGCGTTAAAAAATCATAATATTGCAAAGCGGATGCCACAACAGCCGAGCACTGGGGTTTTAGCGCAATAAAATCTGACCTACATCTCAATTTCTATTGGACAATCCTAGATGCGTACTATGTAAAATATACTAACGTTACATCTATGGGATACCCACTCCTGTTTGAAATATTATAAAAAACGATATATATTTCTAATAATATTTGTTAATCAATATATTATTATTAAAACTTATTAAAATTTATTTTATTAAAAAAAAATACGATAATTGCCAGTTATATGGTATATAAAAAAGCTTTACGACGATGTATCACACTCATAGCAGTGTAGGCAGAGGGAAACTAGTGTTAAGACACTCAGTTCTCCTCTTTTATTCGAAACTCATTACAAACTCAACTTAAGCCAATCGCGCTACGACAGCCAACAACAGAAAATTATTTTATACAAAATTTTTACATATTATTTAACTTAATATAATTTATTGCAGATAACCAACGCTCTTAATGACAAAATGAGTCCAAATCGACAGTGAAACATACCATAACTCAGTAACACACCAAAGTACTAAATTCCCATACATCATTGAAATTATAATAATTGAAAAAGTAACATTTTTTTATGTAAAAGTAAAAAGCAGCAAATTCTTTAATTTCAAGAACGTGGGCATCTATATTCCGTTATTCCCAACCGACAGCACCTCCGTTCGCTGTAATTACACTCTAACACAATTACCTTAAAAGCCTGTCACTGGAGAGAAATTTAATGAACCCATTAATTGAGTGAATTGTCTTAAATTTAATCTAGTTACATTTTTATGTCATGGATACTATTCTTTTTATTAGTGACGTTTGATTATTGAATATTTATTGTATTTTAGATGTGCTAAAATGATATGATTTGTGTAAGGATCGATTTGAAAAATTTAATTTGAATTAAAATTAAATTAGAATCGAAAATTACTTGTTGGTATATTGAATATAATAAAAATAAATAAATAAATGATCCTTAAATAAATCAGCAATATTTTGCATATAGCAGTGTAGGTAGAGGGCGTCTATTGTTGAGACATTCCATTCCCCACTTTCCGCTCAATTTTTCATGGCACTGCTTATTGAGTGGCGGAAATAAACGCCGGGATTTTGCCTTGGTGCCTCAGCGCATCGCATGAAAATATTAATAAATAATAATTCATTCCCCCGAGTGAACGCGGCGATTGAATTCACAAACGTCGTATTAGAAAAGTAATATATATATATTTTTACATTAATTCGTAGCTCTTATTAGAATCGAAATCAACGTTTGACTTACAACACTCCGTGTGATAAAGTACTGCAGATTTTATCCGCTTTAGATTTTTTGTTAAATGTTCCTAAAATTTCTTTTTATATATATTCTTTTTATATAGTCTTAATAAACATTAAGAAAATATTTATAAATATAAATGACGAGCGCTTTATTTCACGTAAACCTTTTAAGAGACTTGTTTTAAAATTCTTAACATTTATATAAATTATAGGTAAAAAAAAAGTATTTAATTATAGGTATAGTTATTAACTGTAAAGATTGACATTAGAAAAAGTTGTAACTAAAAATAAATACAGAATAATGTTGTCCCAAGCCCAATCTCAAAGTATTACATTTAAAATAAGTGTCAGAACAAAAGGTCGCGCTTTAGCGTAAAAATAAAAAAATATATGTTTCATTTCATCGAGTTTGAATCAAACCTACAACCAACTGTACACGCGAGACATGTGGATACGGACGTAGCCCAGGGGCACAGGCGTGCCCAAGGGTTCGCTCGTATCCCTAGGCTACGACTGCCTACATGACCTACATGACTACGTACAAGTAAATTATATTGTAAAAGATTCTAATCGAAAATTCGTTGTTCGTTAGAATATAGAAAACGGAGTGTCTTAACACTCAGTTCTACCTAAAATATCAAGAAATATAGAGAAGCTAAGCTTATAACAATATTATATAGCAATTATTCACAAAAAAGTATAAATAACATATGTAGAGCATACAATACAAATAGAACATTAAATTAAGTTTAGTTAAACAACATTTATCGTACTATAATAGTATTACAATTTTGTTTTTGATTAAGCGTTAGCGTGCGGTTCCCTTCCATGGCCGTAACAATAATGTTCATGTAAATAAACGTGTACGTTTATATTTATATATATGTATGTCTGTCTGTGTACATAAATATATAAATATGTATATATAGATATAGATATAGAACAGAAACTGTAGGTAGTAATCACGATGCGGTTTATTATGCATTTTGCAATATTTGCTTATTCGGACTAATTGGGCGATACTTATTAACCTATCTGATAATGTTGTATAAATATTATATGGTTTCGACGTTTAGTGTTATTCTATTTATGATATGGTCGTTTTATTATATAGGATAGTGAAAAAAGTTAGTCTTCTTAATTTTGTGACATATTACCTAATAATTCAATGCCATTAATGGTAATAGCTTGATAAAGAGCAATAATTTTACAGGACTGTTTGAATCGTGTGTATTGTTCACTCGGTAAGAAATTGATCAGAAATAAGGAAAATCAGGGGCAAAAGTATGTGACTGAAAACGTGACTGTGGGTTCGATCTCCAATCAAGGGAATGAAATACTTTTTTTAATTTATATTTTTATTTCTTCGCTCTAGCGTTAAGGAAGAACTCGCTTTTCAGTTAAGCTTATCAACACGCAATGCCTCCAGAATTCGGCAGAAATGAGGAACGGAGTGACTTAACATTCTGTCTGGGTCTTAACTTTTCTTTCTGCCTACTCTGCTAAGTACGGGATATAGCGTGAAGCTGATTTTGATACTTTCGTCAAATGCTTTTGGCAATCTATATTTAATCAGTATTTTGTTATTTTATATTTAAATTCTTTAGACTATTTAACTTAAGAACAAAAAATACATTATGAACAACACCATAAAAATATACATTTTAAAAAGCACTAACTTCATAAAAGGTACTTTTTACACAAACATTCCTACGGTACCAAAAATTACTTGCATTTATACTGGAATTATAGAGTATGGTTGGCACAAATTTATGTGCACGCTAAAGCATAATATATCAAAAGCATTTACATAGATTGGAATGGAGACATACACCCATATATTCTCCCTAACAGATATTTCGATTATTCAAATTCATAGTGCATATTGTATATAAGAATATTGTCATTATCAGCTTCACGCTGTATCCCGCACACAGCAGGGTAGGCAGAGGGAACCTAGTATTAAGACACTCCATTCCCCACTTTCTGCCGAATTCTGGAGGCATTGCGTGTTGAGTGGCAGAACTCAACGCCACGCTTAGCCTCGACACCAGAGCGAAGAAATGGAAGTATAAATTTAAGTAAATATTTCATCTCCTCGAGTGGGGATCGAACCCACAACCAGTCGGTTTTACAGTCACACTTCGTACCACTGCGCCACGACTGGCCTCATTGTCATTATTTCCTATATAATTAATATACACAGTAATAATTATTAAACTTAACATTTCTACACTATTTAATAAGAATTAATAATATTTTAATTTTAATAAATAAAAAAAATGTCTTTAATAAGCTCAATTGCTTTCCGACTTTCTATTGTATGTAAGTATTAACTATTAATGTCTTTGAATTGCATTCACAATAATGTAAATAAATAACGATATTTCAATAAGATTGATTGATTTTTGAAATAATAATTATATTAGTAATAAACGCAACCAATGTGTGACATTAATATTGTTTATAGTTTACACAAAAATATGTTTTTGCTTCTGTGCATATATTGTACATAATATAAATAAAAGTTTCTCTTAAATCAATCTGTCTATTACTAAAGTTAAAGTCCGTTGAGTAGTTTGAAAGTTGTACGCGATTCTCGCTGAGAAGAGACTTCCTTTACAAGAAAAGTAAATTATATAAATAAAAGAAATATTTTATATGGTATGGTATTATGGTTAATTAAGCCATGATTAAAATTATATAAAAAAAAAGAACTGAAAAGAAGAAGAAAAATTATAGATGTATTGATAAAATTACATAAGATCTTGTTTTTATAAAAGTTACTTTACTTATATAAGGTAACACAATATCGACAACTTCTCACAATAAGTACATGCTATGCCTCCTGAATTTGGCGGAATGTGAGGAACGGAGTGTCTTAACTCTAGGTTCCCTTTGCCTACGACTGGTTGTATCGCGAACACCTCATAAATAAAAATTTACTTTAAAGGAACAGAACTCGTCCTTAAAGTAAGTTAAAAAGGCAGCTAGTATAAAACACAATAATGTTATCTTTTATTTCATTTTAGAAATGTGTTTAAAACAGTCGACTAAAACCATAACCACAAAAAAATACACACACAGTGAGATTAACCCGAATCTCGTACGTTTTTATTTGGGGTGCAGCAAAATAAAAAACAGAGTTGTCATACAGAAACGCGCGAAGCTAATTTGCGAAGCTAGTTTACAGAAAAAGACAGAATTTTAAATTTCCCATGACAAGTTAATAACGTAATAAAAACTTTAGCAACACCATTTGAATGATAGGAGAAAGAGAGGAGAGGCAGAGGCTCGTCGACCGCAAATGTCTAAAGTACTACTCATTAGAGAGAAAAGGCGCCCCGCGGTCACCGTTCATCCTCTTACGGGTAATTTGCTTTTGTTTCTCTTTTTAATTTCCGTATCTGTGTTTTTGTATTGTTCTAATTTTTTTTTCGGAAAAAGTTAACTTTTTCAGTCTATGATATCTCGTGGCAATGACCGCGATAAGTTTTATGTTTCGAAGAATGTCTCTGATACAGATTCGCTTTTTGTTAATAAAAGGTGTCAAAATTTCTGCTCGGAGCTCATTTTGACCCGTACAGATAACAAATAAGAGTGGTTGTAAAGTTTATGTGTATGATAAAAGCTGGGTAAATGTGATAAGACAGTGTATTTTTTTTAATAAAAATAATTATAGTTACATATTTCAAGTTAAGTAAAAAAGGATTGAAAATATATCGTATAAAACTATATTTGTTTTAAGACATAGCTGCTTTAAATCAGTGTTTTGGTTTATCTCAACTAAAGCAGAGTTACCTATTATTTAAAAAAAATTGTAATCAAATTTTTAAGTCCTCTAAAAAAAAATATATATTTTATCAGTATAACTAAAATTAAGAGAAACGTACTACGAGAGGAGTAAACATTAGAGTATTCATTTGATCATATTAATTTATATATTAAAATAGAACAGATTTTCTATTAAAATTAAATTCCTTATATATATTAATAATATTATGTTGTTCTTGTTCCGCGTTAAAAAATATTTTTCTCGTACAGAAATATTCTCGAGCCACTCCATAGCCATAGTCTGCGGTCAACTAAGATTTATGTTCCCGTTCTGCCGCAACAAAATTTTGACATATTTCACTACAATGGTTTTATTTAGTTTCACGATATAGCAGGGTAGGCAACGAGAACCTGGGAATCTCGTGTTGAGACACTCTATTCCCATTAAAACATTGGCATTCCCCATTTTCTGCCAATTCTCGAGGCACTACGCGGTGAGTCGAGAGATGAATGTGGGACGAAACATAACGCCGCGCTTTTGTCTCGTTACCAGAGCGAAAAAAAACTTAATTATTTCAATCCCCCTGAGTGGCAATCCAACCCACAACCATCACATTTATAGTCGCAAGTTTGTACCCCGTGTTTTATTACAATTCTTACTGTTTTATCAATGGAAATAATCTGCTAATCTGAAACTAAGTTCAAGTCATTATAATTTTAAAAATAATGTTATTTTATTGTAACACCACACAATGGAACTTCGCTTTTTCCCAAAATAGACTCATAAACGATCGTTCACAATATTTCTATCATATCGTTTCAAATAACACATTTTTATAAGCGGGAAGTGTTACAAAAACAAAAGAGGCTCGGGTAGCCTTCCTGCATTAAAATTCAGAGCTCCCATCCCACATTATCATCTTCACCTAGTCATAAAAGCTTTATGGTGTGTGTATGTAAAACCGCTCTTTATCTCTCACTTTTAGTCTTTAAGAAGCACAAGGAAATTTTTCAGGTAAAAATATAACACCCGATCTTAAAATAAGTGAGATTAGAATATAACTCGTTTTACTTTATTTTATGTTATGAGACATTTTTGAAATTTATGTAGTTTTGAGGATATCGAAATATATTAAAATAAGTTCCTAAAATTTTTCTAAGTAATTAAATGAAAAAAGTAATTAAATGAAAAAAAAATCTTTTCATAATTGTACGACAAGTACAATTTTTAAAAGTTGATAAACTCAAGTAACTCAACTTTTTGCAGGTGTAAATGCACTAATTTTGTATAATTTATAAGCTTATAAAAATATAAACAGGTTTTTTTTATAAAAAAATGTTTTTATTTATTTTCAGATTTCGGTTTTTTTTCTTTGTTTGTATTGTAAGTTCCCACTTCGTTGCGTTGATTACGTCACCCAAATATTTAATATTAATTTTAGCCTCATATTTCGACGAAATCTCGAGATAAAACGATCATAACAAACGACCAACGAATTGGTGCTACAAGGGTTCCTTTTCTTCTTTTAAGGCATGAAACCCTAAAAATCAAATAGAATGAAATATTAAAATAAAAAATAGCTCAGAAGTGTGATTAAGCAAACATTGGTTTTCAATCCGCAGTAGTAGCAACAGCGGAAAGTTTGGACGTGGTGTCAGTGTCAACTGACAGTTCTGGTGCAAAATGGAATATGAATTTTATTTGCCGGCGCGTCGACATGAGCTGGTTTTCTTATTTTTCATTTAAATTTGTAATATAAAATATTTGATATATACATCCCGTCGCTTTGAAATATTTTTTATTCGAGTGAAACTAACAAAATGGGTCAGCTTGAATGGTACTCTACCAAAATGAATAGGATTGTAATCCTAATATCAAGTACATGTATACAACCAAAGGCCAAATGGCCTATATTGTGAAGTCATTGAATATACTTATTGTTACGCAGATACCATATAAACATGCTGTGAAGCTAAAAAAAAGTTAATCATCTCACTATGTACTAAAAATATATATAAAAAAAATTTGCACAGAATTGACACAACTTTATAATAGTAAAAATATTTCATCCTTTTTATTTCCAAAGCATACAATAATGTTCTTTAAAAAATATCAGTTTAATCATAACGCATTGACATCGAATGCAATTTCGAACAATGAATTATCTGTTTGAATCTTGACTCATTGAAGCAAAACTAACAGAAAAATATTTGTATTTTTATTTCTTCTATATTTTCATATTTTTTTGAGTTCCATTGATTTTATTTTTAATTTTATTCCAATTTTTCATTATTCCTAAATAACATTTGCCCTAATAATATAAAAAAAATCCATTTGTCGTATTGCCAGTCTTTTAAAATTCTACCATTATAGCCGTGCCCTGTATCAGGACATAGGGCCTTGGGGCTTCGAGTAACTGCCAGTACAGCGTTCATCTGGAAAACAAGGGCAAGTTGGCCTCAAAGAAGCTGGGGTCATTATCAGAGCGAGACAAAACTTCACGCCAAAATACCGATTGACCCTGTATAGAGCCTAGGTTCGGCCTCATATGGAGCATTGTTCTCATCTCTGGGTTGGTGCACTCCAGTATCAGCTTAACCCATTTAATCACATACAACGTAGAGTGTGCTGTTTGGTATATTGGCTTTGCGTAGAGATTTTTTCTTTTGTAATTGGCTGTTTGACCTGTTACCTGACGCCGAATTTTCTAGCCGCCCAGTACGTCCCCAACTCAAGTACCATCCACATCATCACTTCCTTCCACGCGCAACACAGCTATGGAATGCCCTACGTGCGGCAGTGTTTCCGGGTCGATTCAACCTAGGTACCTTCAAAAAGCGTGTCTATCTGCACTTTAAAGGTCGGCAACGCACCTGTAGATCCTCTGGTGTTCCTTGGATTCTTGGGCGGCGTTGAGTTTCGCCACACAACATGCAATGGCCCCAGGCCCCAGGGAAAATGGGAAACGGAATGGGAGCTTAAGATTAAATTCCCCCTGCCTATTAAATTTACATTTATAATTATAAATGCTCAAAGTAATGTATGCGAGGTACACGTTATTACTTTCAGACTTTGGTTCATAGGTACCACATGAGCTCTAGATATTATACCCAGTAAGCTAAGTAGCTTAAAACTTATCTCTTCAGAATTTTCAGCTAAAGCTACTTTTAGGTGAATAATTTTTTTTTTACTGAATTTTATAAAAATGTATCGATTTTTTATATTTTTTGTACATAGTAAAAAATAGGGTTAAAATTATAATTCGATTCATGTTCCCTTTTTATATCGAGGTGCTTACTGTACGTGGAGTAGCGAAATGCTGCGTTTTAAAATATTATGAAGAGATTTTGCGCCAATTACAATATACAAACATTTGCCTGCTACTTTGGGATCGGGTTCTAATAAGATTTTTAATAATTTTATTTTTTCACACCGTCATAAATAGTGTTTTGAAGAAATTGCAAATAAGAAGCAAGAATTGAGACCAGTTGTCGATACAGCGTGAAGCTAATTTAATTTAATTTAATTTTTTAAGTAAGAATTAAAATAAGAATCCTTAAAAAAAATAACTGAGAGGCCAGTCGTGGCGCAGTGGTACAAAGTGTGACTGTAAAACCGACTGGTTGTGGGTTCGATCCCCACTCGAGGAGATAAAATATTTACTTAAATTTATATTTTCATTTCTTCGCTCTGGTGTCGAGGCAAAGCGCGGCGTTGAGTTCTGCCACTCAACACGCAATGCCTCCAAAATTCGGCAGAAAGTGGGGAACGAAGTGTCTAGGGACAGAAAGTGGGGAACGAAGTGTCTAGGTCACACTAGGTTCCCTCTGCCTACCCTGTTGTGTGCGGGATATAGCGTGAAGCTAAAAAAAATAACATAGATTTTTCTAAATTTATAAGCTTTGTTAATTTCCCTACAAAAATTAATCCACGAACAATGTCTATGCTGAAACTACTCTACAGAAATTTCAAATTCATATACTTTAATACTCAAATATTTTATTTAATATATTACAAATTTAATTTAAATTACCACTTCATGAATGCGAAATCTTACTTCTGTACTTAAGATTTCATTTATAAGCGAAGTGCTTATAGAATCTAACAATTGCTGATTGAAAGGTTGAGATATTGAAAGGAATTGATACACCATTGAATTTATCGGTCGGCGTCCAATTATAGATGATTCGAATAGAGGGCTCGACTCCCAATTTACATTATTTTATTTCTGAAATTGTTATAGTAACTTAGATTTTTTTTTCTCTCTACTCCGTCATCAACTAAATGTCCTCGCGATTTGGTACGGGCGACAGATAGATTTAGATAATTGGTTTACACTAGAGTTATTTAATTGTTATTTATGTTATTTGTAATAATATATTAAGTTATGGCAATTTTAATATAATTGACTGGTTTACACTTGAGTTATTTAATAGTTGATTTATTTTAAGTTACAGATACATTGGAGTCTTTTAATTTACCTACTATTTCTTCTACAATTTTTTTGAATGATAGTAACTTAGAATATTTAATAGATTAGAATGAAATTGTGAGAACTTTTATAATATTACATTTATTTACATTTAGTCAGTCTGACGACATCTTGGCTTAGTGGCTCAAGCGTCTGTAAATACGATGATTGTGGGTTCGGTTCGGGGGAATGACATAATTAATACTTAATTATCCTGAGTGAGGCTATTTAACACGCAAGAAAAAGTGGTAAACGGAGTAAGCAGCGGAGTAAATAGAGTAGACATAAGTACTCCGTTTCCAACTTTAAGTGGCGGAACTCCACGCCGCACTTTGCCTCGCTACCAGAGCGAGGAAAATGAAGCCTTAATTCTTGTAACTAATTAAAAAATTGACGAAGTAAAATTTAAACCTGCACTTTTTGGACAACATTTTAGAAATTAACTTAATGCGTCCTTTGTTAATAAGGCATTTCTGACAGTTTTGTGTCCAAGCAAGCTGCAGGCCAATCCTAGTCATTCGTTTCTTTTATTCTTCCTTGGAAAGTTTCACGAAGCTGATATTATTTTCTTTGTAAGAACATCATTGGCGGAATTTTAAGCTTCTTTCATTTTGATAACTCTTTTATATCAATTTTTAGTTTATAAAATAAAATTTATATTAAGAAAAGGGGAGATTACAGTTGTGATTTTTAGTTTTAAAATTCCATATCTCAGGTAAGAACAAAATCCTTATAGGATTCACTTCGTTTTCCCTCTGTCCATGTGACTATTTATCTTAAGATAAAAAGTAAAAGTAAGCTCAAATTAAGACCAATTATTTACATCTGCGGTCCCTAGAAGCACAGAAAAAAGTCAACGCAATCAAAAGATACTAGAATATAATTATAACAATTACCGCGTTATCAAAAAGTTAAGAAATTTGTCACAAAGTAAATAAAGAAAAAAGCTAAAAAAGTGGAAAATTATAGATTTATAACAGAAAAAAACTTATTAATAGAAAAAATCATTACAAACTTATATTTGTAGCATTTGATACGAAGATTCTGGAATTGGTACGGAAGCCTAGTTGGGCGAGTCCAACTCACACTGAATTAAATGTATGTATGTCCTGATACAATTTTGATATCTTATCTATTGAGGTTCTTCCTTATTTAAAATTATTTGTAAATCCAAGGAAATGTGCAATATCAAGTTATATTTAATTTACCACTAACAAAACAGATTTTTTTTCTTGAGGAATATTGAACTTTAATTAACCCTTAACTATTGATGTACGTACGTAGTGCCATTCAGGAGCACGGTGAACTGACTTTTTATAACGCAACGAAAGGAAGTGCCGATCACTTGGACGAAAAATGTGCTAAACAATAAATTATTAAATAAATAATGGTACGCGACATCGCAACTTCGACATGAATTCTCGAGTTGCAACTGTTACTAAAAAGTGTACTAATTTTATTTTTTACCGGATCTTAATATGTAGCTTAGTGTTAAGTGCAAGAAAAGAAAATTAGTATACCTAAAAAAATGTATATTGTAGAATTTTCAAAAATGTCTATCGTTATTGGTGCTAGTGTGATTTTTGATTATTAATTATTTTTCTATGGCTAATATGTTTTTTTTAGTATCTTTATTTTATATGGAATATACTTGATTATATAATAAATAATAATCACAAGTTTTTAATTCTTTTTATGTAATAATAGACATTTAAAATAAGTACGTGTGTCATACGTACATCAGTGGCAAGCGTTACAAAATCACACGTCAGTAGTTAAGGGTTAAATAGATGCAGAACCTTCAGTAGGTACTACATAAATTTAATTTAAATTATTATATCTTCATATTTTATGTTTATAGAATTATAGCAGAAATAAGAAGATTTTTGTTACATATAAAAATAATAACAGGGTTATATTAATTATTATATTTTTTTATAAATGCAATAAATTCAAAACTTTCAGTATATTCGCTACCGCAAATTGTTTTTTTTTTACCTAATTTTTAGAAAGCAAAGTATGCAAGTTATTAAATTACGGTATCAGAAATTGGAGCATTTTCAAACCCATCTCATCAAATGAAATGCTTGAAACGATGTAAATATTCGAAATTAGATGGTCCACTTAAATAAACTAGAGTAGCGAGAAAGATCTATAAAGTTTAAATGATTATTGAAATATTTTTGGTTGTCAGCAATTATTTTTGTATGGATTTTTTTCTTTATATCATTCAATTTCTTATTTGCGATTAAAAAAATAACTTTGAAGTCAGATGTTGAGCGAAGATATAAGCGTACGACCGTAAACACGACAGATGGTAGATTCGATTTCTACTTGCGAAAACGAAATTTTCTAATTTCATATTTTCATTTTTTTCGCTTTGGTGACTCAAAGCGCAGTGTTGAGTTCCGCTATTCAACCCTCAATGCCGTGAGAATTCCCCAGTTTCTGATAAATTCTACAGCATTTAATAACACTAAGCTGCCAGGTTCCCTCTTCCTATCCTGTTACGTACAGGATACAGTGTAAAACGTAAAATGAATAGTAAATAGAAAAAAATATATTAATTTTATTATAATTAAATTACTTAAATGATACAAAGCTAATACATTATTAGTTAGTTGTGAAAATTAAATTGCCTTTAGTCTTTTTCTTCTATAAGACGACGACGTCGTTAGATACGTGTTATACGAAGAGGCACTTAGATTATAATTAATGGAGATTGAAGATATGGATAATGACATAAGATATCATTATTAATATGCTTGATGTGTACTCTATATATTTGCGGCAGACAGTTATTATCAAGATATAAGCCTATATTTTGTAAGCAATTAGTCGTTTTGTCAAAATGCAGCGTTGAGTTACGATGCTCAACACGCAATACATTGAGAATTCGGCGCAAAGTGAGTAACCGAGTGTCTTAACACTAGTTTCGGTCTGCCTACCCTGCTGAGAGCAGGATACAGAGTGAAGCTGATTTAATTTTTTTTTATAACTAACTTTTAGGTCGCAGTTGTTTTTTCAGCATATATTTTGTATTTGTACAGTTATTGTCCTACTATGAAAAATAATTGACTGGTGAAAAATGTAAATACTTAAGTAAATATCTAACGAAATAGATAATACGAATAAAAAGAATATTATATTTTTTAAACATTTTTTAAAGTGTTATTCCACACTTAGGAAAGAAAAATACTTATTTAGAAAACGTATAAAAATTTGAATGCAGCGAGACTCGAACCCGCGCCTCCTGGAAACCGACCAGGCGCTATGACCACTAAGCCATGCGTTCATGGTATATTATATCTTTTACAAAATAAAGTCTATATAAATTAATAATCAAAGTATATTTAATAGCATAAACGTACGTAAGCTTTCAAAAATTTCCAACAGTAGCAGTTTCTTTACAAGAGGCTTTTCCCGCGTATATACTGCACATGTCTAAACTAACAGACAGATGTTAAAAAAGTATTTTATTTTATCGTGAGCTTTTTCCATATATACATAGCAGCACATTTTAATAGTGTCTGACTGTATGTGCAATGGTTGTAGGTTCTGTTCCCATTCAGAGCAATGATCTCATTTGTTTTAAGCCTTATTCAACGCTGGTCAACCTAACTTTGGCCTATGGGTAGGGGACCTCAGTATCTATCCATTTCACTAGTATCGCTTAGCAGATGATTGGCAATTTGTGATTTCTGAAGAACATAAAAAAATACATCCTAACTATTAGGTCTTTACTTTACTTTTTTTACAAAACACATCTTTATAATAGGCCTTTCGTATCATATAATAGTTGAAAACTATCGCTTTATAAATGTCGGAGATAAAATTGAAACAAAAATATTTTTATAGAAAGTAAAATTTTAATCAAAACTTTCAGAGGCAAAAAAAATGCTGTTTTTTCCACGAGTAATTTCAAAAACTACTGGTATTTGTGTAGGCAATCGTAAGGCTAGCTTAATGACAAAATGTTACAAAATATAATTGAATCATGAAGTAATATAAAATGTTATTATTGTGAATGTAATTTTATGAATAATATGTTAAAAAAAATATCCTTGCTACGAGAATTGACTAAAGTAAAATCGATTTCTTTAGGTATTTACCTAACTTATGTATATACATTTTTCACCAGTCGATAATTTATCATAGACAACAATTGTACAGTACAAATATATATTTTTATATTATAAAACTATCCCAGGCAAGGACGTAAATTGCACTTGGGTGGTAGTCAATATTAAATTTAACAGGCTAGAAAAAAATTACAAGTATTTTAATTTTACCGCCAATCTTAAAAACTACTCTCTCTATATTTCTAAGATTTTTAAAATTAAATTAATATTAAACACGAATGTAATAAAGACTTTACTTTATTAACAAAATCTAGACAGGCTCCTAATTTCATAATAAATATCAAATATATGAACTATCTTTCATTATTAATATTAATTAACATTTCGAATTTATGCTGTTTAACTGAAAAATCCATAATTATGCTAATTTGGTTATTAACTAATATTACGTATCATATTATGCGCTCTGCGCCCTTTTGATTTGCAATTTTGTTTTATGGTTTCCATTTTATAATTACATACATATAAAATTAGAATAATTGAATACTCAATTTTACATATTAAATTTAAATAAATAAATATTTCCCTTGAATTGAAATAGATTATGAAGAAAATAAGAATTAAAACTTGTGAATAATAAAAGGTATATATTATTTTTTATGGTAATCACAAGAATATTTTGGAGTTCTTATTTAGGTTTATAAATTTGTCTATAAGATATTAATAGATAATTGATTGTCTTAACATCAGGTTCCCTCTGTCTACTTTGTTTTATGCAGGATATATTGTGAAGCTGATATTTTTTTTCATATAAAATAAAAACTATTAAATTTAGATTGATAAAAACAAATTAAATGTGAGTCGGACTCACCGACTAATGTTCCGTAACTATTTTAGGATTGTAGGTCAATGGATAACAACTTATAAGAGTTGAAATATTACAGGCATATGCATTTATTTTATAAGAAATTGACTACAAATATATTTAATGATTGCATTCTATAAAATAACAACAAATTGTCACTTTTTAAATTTTACCTCGAAGGTCTTTACAGGCGGATAGATGGACCACAAAGTGCTCCTATAAGGATTTCGTTTTTAAACTTTTAAGTATGGAACCCTAAATAATGTGAAGATTAATATTGTAAAATATAGTACTTTTCTAGCTTCACGCTTTTTTTCTATATTTTCGCCTTATACAATGTCGTCAACCTCATCATAAAACCCCCCCGGAGAACACTTTTTACGTGATCTACCTTCAGTATTTTCGATACTGTGTTTTCAAAGGTCACCCAAAGTTTCCCTTACATCACTTTTCCTTTATAAAACTTTTATCATATATCTATAATATTTTTTTTTTTTTCTCTATTTTTGTTTTTCTGACTTTGCTATTTTAAATCAAACTCAAGCCTTTCGTAGCTTTACAAGAGGCGAGGCCTAAAATAGAGTTTCTAATCAGAGCTGGTAAATGAAAATTATTAAAATACAATTCCTCTCTCTCTCTCTTATAACTAAAATACAGTTACAATTTCATACAATTTTAATTTTTATTTACTTGCAATACATATAATATTTAAACATAATATTATAAATTAACTAATATTATAGCGTGCACTCACTCAATCGTGACAGCTTGAACGCGTCCGCAGTGTTAATGACATCAACGTAAGCCTGAAACTCCAAGCGGCGGCTGCTTATATTCTGGTTGTGTACCGTCATGGCGTATTTGAATACATTTTGTATTTCTTCTGTATTCTGATCGAATATTGCACCTGAAACAATGATTAATATTTAATTTAAAATTACCATACAAAGAATTGGATGGAAAATGGAGAACTGAGTGTCTTAACACTTTCACAAAACTTCTCTGCCTGCTGTTTGCAGGATATAGCGTTAAGCAGATTGTTAGTATTAGGCTTCTCTTTAATAATTCTTAGGCTCAAAAGAACCCGATTCTTCGGAAGACCTACGTGGGGTCACAGGCCCAACACCTCCGTGTTGGGCCTGTGACCGTAGGCAAGCCCCGTAGATAATATAATTTTTCCTTACTGTGACGTATTATCTGGGGTCCATCTCTGAGTAACAACAAATTGTTACTCAATTGCCCATAGATAGTAACCGGATAATGTGTAGGAACTATGAAAACCTAAATTAGGATTATGAAATGGAGCATGGATGGATTGGGAACTGAGCTATTTAAGGAGATGTCCGCCTTTTCAAAGTCTCAACGTTAGCTCGGTGGGTGTAGAGAGGTGTGCAACGATTTCACCATCACGAGAACCCATCGACACCATCACACCATATACCAAACGCATAATTACGCAGATTGAGCACTTCAACCCTTTCGAATATATAGTTCTTGCGCTCTACTCTGTTAGTTATTAAAGGCAAGTCACAGGTGGAGCATGGATTACAAATCCCCTCCAGGAGACCCGATTCCATGGGATTACTCGCCAACTGTAGGCTATTCTCCAAAGAAATAAACATGAAAATGAATACATAAGAAAACAAAGTAAATAAAAATTATAAATATATATATATATATATATATATATATATATATATATATATATATATATATATATATATATATATATATATATATATATATATGAAAGAGTTAATTAAAACGACCAATGAGTAAATCAGGAATGAGAGCAAAAAAAAAGGTTTATAATAGAACAGGTTCAGAAGTGTACCTAGTATCTTTTAATAAACACATTGCTTTGTTGCGCTCAACGAGAGCGTCACAACTCACGCGACAATAAGCAATCGCTGTTCAGCCATAGTCTAATAGGATTTTACACTCGATAACTAGCGCCTTACATCGTGCTTTTATGTTGGAGAATGTTGAGTTCTTAGAGGAAAAAAAAAGTGACTTGTTGCTCGCTAAAAATAGTTCTATTGCGTGTAGTAAGTAATAGTAAGTATGTAGCTCGAAATATGTTGCCATTTCATGCATTTTATTGTGTATCAGTCTAATATGTACTAGTAAAAATGTTAAAATTATCGTGTTTTTATTTTTAGAAGATACAGATACAGCCAAAATGAAATAACGTCATCTATTTTTAGGGTTTGGTACCTGAAAAGGTAAAAAAGGAACCCTTGAAATAAGCCATAGCCCTAAATGGTGATCAGAGTACGTAACCAAGTTGTCCGCTGCAAAGAATGTATTATAAATTAACGGTACGCTCTGAAGGACCAAAGAACATGTGACTGCGGCGCCAACCCACTCGCCCAAACTGTCCAACAGTCTGCTTGTTTGAAGATCTAATTAAAGCAACCGATAGTACATTCAGCGTGGTTAAACACTGGCAAATCTCAATTTGAACAATAAGTAATCACATGACACGATTATGGTCCCACGAAACAAAAAAAAATAAACCTTTAAGTCAAAGCAATAGAAATATTTCTAAATTTTATAAATTGTAGTTCCCGTTGACCTATAATCCTGAAGTTGGTAAAAAAGCCTCGTGGGCGAGTCAAACTCGCACTTAACGGGTTTCTTTACTTAAAAGCTAATAAACCCAATTGTACTTCAAATTCCTTAAGTAGTAGCTTGCATTTTGGTTTTATATTGGAAAATGTGGAATTATTATATAAAAATATTTTGTAACTAAGCGCAGTTTAAAATTTAAACTTATGATAATATAAATTGTAACTCACTCAGATTTTTTTATAATCAATACAAACTTACAAATTGTACACTTACATCCCCCTAGCTCTACTATGATATGATATAAAGCAATAAAATCAGTCAAGTACGAGTCGGACTCGCCCACCAAGAGTTCCCTACTAATTTGACGGTTTTAGGTCAATAGGTAGTACAACTTACTTAAGTTTGCTGGTAGCTTAAGTATACAGCCATTTTATATGAAATGAACTTCAATTATAAGTTGACAATAGTTTTTTATTTATAAGATAAATATAAATTTAAGAAATATAAATTTATTATTTTTTATCATATTTTGTACTGCAAATTTACTTTTTTGCCAATTATCATAATAGTATTATTATTGATTTATTTACTTTTATCATAATTGGTAAAAGCCCTTTGATTACAGGACGATTAAAGTTGATTTTTGAATTTTAAATTTGAATTTGCTCGCTATACGCAGTCATGTTGTATTACAAATATAGGTTTATAATATTTTTTTCTATGACATACGTATATTTCTTTCTTTTATTTGTATTGTCAATTCCCATTTCTTACCAAATTTCATAATTGTATGTCCACGCTAAGAAGCTAGTATTTATTTTATTCTGCGCTCTGAAAAACTGCAGATCTGAACATTTCATAATAATTTCAGTTCGATACCTCCACGCGGTCTAGAGATACATTGTCTTGATAAACAAACATACAGACTTGCAGACAGACGGCCAACGACATAACCCTATAAGCGTTCCATTTTTCCTTTTGAGGTACGGAACTCTAAAAGATACTACAATAAACATAAAACAATAACCCACACACTTGAAATTAGATCGTATCAATAATAGCTTTGGAAACAATAAAAGCTAAGATATAGTCTCATAAATAGTCAATTCCATTGCAAGACAAAGAAACGTGGCCAAATTAAATAATTTGGTGGAAAAATCGCGTTACCGGGTATAACACTTCGGTGGACATCTTTATCGGTATGAGAGCCAGCCCGTATTCTGGGGTATCATCGGGTTATATACGAGCGCTGACCAAACCGTTTATCTGAATCGTTCGACCATACTCCGCTAGTTCTTACGAACGCCTCATGTGCTTTGATAAGACGGAAATGTGGGAAATGAAAATATTGTTTTATTCAATTAATTCGTATAATAATATCAGGATTTTATTTTAAAATTGTCAATTTGTAACTTTTCTAATAATTGTAAAAAAAATAAATCAATTATATCAATTTTCTTATCGTATTATCATATATATATAACATACTAGCAAAATAAAATATTTAAATAACTATAATAATCCAGTACTGTAGCAAAAATAGAAAAACTTTCGATACTGCCAAAGGACCTCTAAAGTTTCTAAAGCGTTTTTCACTATCTTTGTCTTTTTTCACTCACTAGAACATTATACCGTTAGACCATTCTGAACTTCCATTTCTGTCGATATATTTTCCGTTTGCTACGTCATTTCTTTCTATATCGTGTCGAAATGTTTCACTCGAGTTTATGAGAATTGGTGCCTTAGCCGTATTCTTAACTGATTTCGGTAATTTTGTTTCGCCAACACTTTGTGAGGAAAAACACTAATGATCTTTGAACGAACTAGATGGTTTTCTTACTTGATTCGATTGTTTTATTGGCACCGGTTTATTCTCTTGTATTTTTGTTTGGCAGATTTTGTGCTTAATACGATATAAATGAATTTAATGTACAAGTATATTATATTTTTAGTGTTTATGCCATGAAATTAATTTCAAAAGCAAAGATTATTTATTAGTAATCAATAAAACAATATAGAAAAAAAACGCAGATACAAAAATATGTGCTTATTTATTTTTATTTGTATAAATTGGACATGTACACATACATTTATTTCATAGACATAAACGAATACTTACTTATGTGACTTGTACCATACATTATATGAACATTACACACAAAAATACACATAAACTAGCTCTAAGCTACATTTTAAAAAAGCTATAATCTACGTAATAACTATCGCGGAACAGTTATTTTAGTTACGTCTAGGATTTGTTGGCGTTAAACTGTCTTACCTGACTGGAAGACTGCTGTAACTTCATTAAAAGAAGATTAAAACAAACTTTTTCAGCGCTACAAAAGTATTTAAAACCCCGTCGTAGTACCGTGAATTTTATGAGACAATAACAGCGAGTTGCAATATTACTTGTTGCAGTTTATACTGTCCGCTTTTTAGCTACTTTGATAGTCACTGCGTTTAATCTTTTAAATATTTTTTTCCAAAAGAAATCAATATGAGGGATTTAGGGATTATTTGAGGAGTTTATTGAGAAAAAAAATTTTTGCAATTGCTTATTTTTAAATTATTTAAGAGATTTGCTCTGGAAGTCTTATTTGATGTTGCGAAGAGAGGTATAAATAGTTATGTAGAAAATTAGGAGACGATTGGAACTGGACAAAAGATACATGATATACTATATATATATGAATATTATTTGTATGACAGAGACCAAACGGAAGGGCGATGACAGTACCAATATAACGCTTGGCCTTGTATAGAGTCCATAGTCGGCCCAATATCGAGTACTGTTGTCATATGTGAGCTTGTGCACGCTAATTTCAATTTCTATTTTGATCGCGTTAAATGTAGAGACGTTTCACTCTTTTGAAGGTCAATAATCTGTGGAAGTCTATACATTTGGTACTGCGTAGACGTTTCCGTGCTGAACGTCCTCTACCACATACTAGTACATGTATCTTGGGGAGTGTTTTGGTGAACTATTTCTCCTGCCGCTGAATTCTCTAACTGTACCGTTTAATTCTGTTGCCTTTTCTTTCATAAATTATAAAAAAGAACTCGTACTTCAGCCATTATACTATGTAGTTGAGTGATAATGTATCATAATATTAAAATCGTGATATAAAAACTGTTATGTAAAATAAATTTTACTCACAAAATTTGAAAGTGGCCACACAAATTTATTTTATTTACATTTAATAAACTTTATTTCTAAATATTATAATTTCCTGTTAACATTCAGATAGATGTGTAACTATAAAATGTTAAAACATGTTGACTACTGAGAGTCAGGACGGGCACCACTTGACCCAAATGAGACCCTTTGTGTAAACACTTCCAGACAAAACATCGGTTCATTTGCTACCAGCTTCAGAAGCCAACAAATTTATTTAATTAATTACTTGTGGTATTTTAATAATAATAGGAAACCCATACAATTTTATCTGACGATATACTATAAAATCAAAAATTTAATTAAATCAGCTTCACGCAGCATCCCGCACACTGCGGGGTAGGTAGAGGGAACCTATTGTTAAGACACCCCGTCCCCTACTTTCTGCAGATTTTGGATTCTGGAGGCAATGCGTGTTTAGTGGCAGAACTCAACGCCGCGCTTAACACCAAAGCGAGGAAATATAAATTTAAGTAAATATTTCATCTCCTCGAGTGAGGATCGAACTCACAACTAGTCACACTTCGTGCCACTGCGCCACGACTTGCCTCAAATATATATGTACACTATAATGTAAATGTAAAATAATATGTATATAAGAGTATTTCAAGGTTTCAATAAAATTTTAAGGGCCAATGTTTCATTTTAAACGAAATTCTACTTTATTCTTTTATTTAGACAAAATAAAATTATCGTATATTGTTTCATCGCATTATGATGTGCGTCTCTTTGTATGCAGTAATGAGGTTTCCGCGAACAATAAATGTTCTAATCATGTTCATATTAACAATTTTCAATTTTAATTTAAAATATTAATTAATTATATAAAACTCGCTGTTCAATTTGAACACATTTTAATTGTATCGAAACAATTTTAAAGTATTATTATTCGTGTGTTGGTTGGTTAATATATCGATAAAAGAAACGAAAACACCACTCAGTAGATATTTTGTCTCTCTTCTGGAGTCTACCAGCTCAGGCTGGGATATTTTCTGGACATATGTTATCCAGCAAAATGCATTTTCAGCCACTCTTACATAAACTCCGAGGCGGCAGAGAGAGAGAGAGCTCACTGTGGAGATGGAGGCTGCTAAAATATAGATCGGAGAGTTGTTTATTGTGGGTTCTTTCTATTCTGACAAGCTCTTTCGCGAATCCACCAATATTACATACATCATATTTTACAATAGAGACTGGATCGTTAAATGGACAGAGAGAATACTGTCTTGTAGAGATTGAGGGCATTCTTTGACATCAGCGTTGTATTCCCTTTTCATCTTGCTAGTGTTTTGTTCGTTTTTTTAAACTTGTTTGAAACAACTCCTTGGACCTCTGGGTCACCTGATTTATTGCGATGCTAGGTCTCTTTGGAGCTGAACTGGCAACGCTTTGAATTTTTTTTCCAATATATTTTATTCCTATTATATTTTTTGCTATATATTTCCAATCAAGGTTTTACTTTCATGATACTTATTAATAAGTATGTAATTATTGTTGTTTTATTTTTTATATGTGTGATCGCTTGGTATAAACAGAGAAAAGCCACTCTCAGTATGTATTGAAAACTGTCTATCTTATAGAAATCGTTTTGTAGTAAAAAATCCCAAAAAAAAAAATAGTGGTAAACTAGACAGCAACATGACTAATCATGAGATAATTTAAAAGCTTATACGCCGCGATAGTGTAAACACTATTGCATTTTGGCGGAAGGCCAGCGGCGTATGGATGTTATTCATGTAATTACTTTAGTGTTAGTGAAAAAACGATCTGAACTATTTTATTTTGTCGTATTTCAATTTCATAATTTTACTCCAATAATAGAATAGGTAAAAATAAAACAGTGTTAAGACACTTCGTCCTCTACTTTTCGATGGGTGATCTTTATTTTTCCAAACGTGAATGTATGGAAATAATTTAAATATTATGGTTCTCCCTAGTGAGGATTAAACTCAGCACCATTTTTGAAATATTATTATGATGTAGCATAATACTTTTAATATTACATACATCATATTTTAAAATAATAACATATTTTTTTTATGTGTAATATAAAAAAAACTCTTTTTTCTCAAACATGCACAATACAACAGCAGCAGGATAAATAACATTTTTTAAAACTTTCCTATTGTATACTTACATAGCAGATTAGGAGCCTAGTGTTTAAACACTCCGTTCCCCATCACTCCAATCTCCACGTTCCACCGACTTCCCAAAGCATTGAATCTTAAGCGGCGAAACTCAACGCGCTTTGCCTAATGCCTACCAGTCCGAGGAAATGATTAATAATTAATATTTAACTCTTTCCCATGAGTAGGAATGGAACCCACAACCGTTGCGTTTGCAGTCACACGGTTTGCTGCAGCGCCATAACGGCCTCGTACTTTAAGGCTAGATAACTTAATTTCTTGCTGTAAATAGTTATTTTAAGTTAAAGAGAAGGAATTCTGGTCTAGACTAGATATTATTCCCCTCGTTTTATTCGTAATATCGTTTCATATTCATACCACTGTTATATCTTCCAATTTAAAGAGCAGTTTAAGTGCACTGAGATAAAGCTGGTTTAGGATGTATTGACTCAATATATTATAACATTTGAAATATCAAATAAAGGAAGTTTTTAATAAATAATAATTTGTAATAGCATGTTTGTTTCTAAAATGTATATTTTATTCATAATAAAGTTTATCTCAATTTATTAAATTAATTAAAAAAATCTCAATAATAAACTATAGGTTTAAAAATATTCAGTCTTTCGCTACAGTGTCAAAAATATATATGTTACTATATATTGTTAACATAAATATTGAGGCCAGTCGTGGCGCAGCGGCACGAAGTGTGACTGTAAAACCGACTAGTTGTGGGTTCAATTATTCGAGGAGATGAAATATTTACTTAAATTTATATTTCCATTGTCTTCGCTCTGGTGTCGAGATTAAGCGCGGCGTTGAGTTCTGCCACTCAACACGCAACGCCTCCAGAATTCGGCAGAAAGTGAGGAACGGAGTGTCTTAACACTAGGTTCCCTCTGCCTACCCTGCTGTGTGCGGGATACGTGTACGCGTGAAGCTGATTTATAAATATTAAAATTCTCCTAATCTGTAGCTACGGTGGCGTTAATACGTAAATACTGATGTGTGAAATATTTTTTCTATTGCCTCTGAATGTAATATTAACCACCACCAAGTAGATTACATAATTCACGAATTGTGCTAGGATAGCTTTATAATATAAAAATATTTGTACCCTACTAACATAGATTAACTATAATTGACTGGTGAAAAATTTATATATTAAGGACGGTCAATTCTGGTAATAAGAATGCATATTTTAACATGTTGTCTTTTAGTTAACCTTATAAAAGTTTTAGATATTATTCTACATTAATCAATTATTAAAAAATTACCTGTAATTTTTGTTTGCTACAGTCCTTGAAAATTTTTGCTAAAGTTAAACTTTTATAAAATGTATTATTTATGCGATTTTATGTCTCACTATTTATTATACTATTATTATACATTACGAAGGTTTTTTTTTTCCAAAAATCACAACTTTCCTTCTATCTGATGACCCACTGAAATAATAAGTTATTTGATTTTCACGATTATTACACATTTTAAATAAAACTATTTTAACCGGATTAATCGCGTATATTTATTTTTTTTATACATTTTTGGAAACCCGACGTTTCGAACACTTTGCAGTAGTCCGTGGTCACGGGTAGACTACCCGTGACCACGATTAATCCGGTTAAAATAGTTTTATTTAAAATAAGACCCACTGAAAATCGCTGAATACATAGGAAAAAAATACATAGGAGAGAATTGGATAGGAACTGAAGTCCCCTATAAACCACCATTGATTTGTCGAACGCGTTACACCATATAAACACATTATAACAGATCAGATAAAATAACCGTAGCTATCACGCCTAGAACACGTCTCATATATTTATAATATAACAAAAAGTATGAATAAATCCCCACAATCTCTGATAAGAACGACATCTTATTTCCATAACCACATTCTACACCAGCACTAACCAAGATGTATGTTACCTCGGTATAAAGCCAGTAGATATTATTACATGCAAAATGAAATCGGTGAATCCATCTAAAGTGACAAAGACTTACAGTGATCCACCTTTAATATACTTGAAGCGTGTATGGCCATTATAAAATATATAGAATGCACAAGTGCATTAACTAACATAAACTGAGAGAGGTTTTGTAACATAATCATATTACTACTATGATATGAAAAGTTGTAAAATAAAGACGTGGAATTTTTTTTAAATATTTTTTTTTATGTTAGTTCCTAAAGTTGTGTGTTGGGTAATAGTATTTTTTTTTAGAGATTCTTATTATGATGTAAATATTACGGTCGTTAGCCAGCGGCATATGACCGCAAATTTAAAAATAATATATAAACAGTATTTGAAGCCAAATCTAAAGTATTGTTTTTAATAAAATATAGAGATAATAATTTAAAATTTACATATAAAATTCGCTTTTTAATTTCCGATTTAAGAATTCTATGTTGGAGTAATAAAAATAAAGAATAAGCGGAGAATTTTATTGCCTTTGATCTCTTTCACAGGTCGAATGGAATAAAATGCAGTTACCAGAGCTGGATCGCAAACAAGGTACTGGCTGAAATCTAAAATCAAAAGCTGTTTGAAATTCACACCTCAATATGTCTTACAAAGAAGCGATATGTATATGTGATACGTGTGCTCAATGACACCAAAACAAGTAGGTATTTTTTTAACTATTAAGCATTTTATTAAATATTTATATATAAACTGAGGCCATGCGTGGCGCAGTGGCCCAAACTGTAAGTGCAACAGTTTTCGTGTATTTGGTTGTGAGTTCAATTAATGATTGCCAAATTACATATACATAAGTGTATATCTATATATAAAATAACATGTAACTGACTAACTGAGGTAAGACGCAGGCACAGCCCAGGAAATTTGGACAGATGTTTATTTTTATAATCTGGTCATCCACTAAGAAGGGATTTTGAAAAATTTTATCCTAAAGAGATTAAATAGGGGTAGGGGTTGAATAGTAGTTTATATGATTTTTTTTTAAATCGGCGCCGATTTTTATAAAATTTGAAATTTAGACTCTTTAAAATATTTCATTGAACACGTGTTTCATAGTTTTTTTAGAATTTAAGGGTTCAAATAAAAGGTTGAAAGTTTATATGGAAAAATCTTTTAATAACCACCAATTTTTATCTAAATTTAAATTCAATCTGTTCAAAATATTTTATAGAACTCGTGTTTCGTGGTTTTAGGTAACTAAGGGTGCAAATAAGCAGGCGAAACTGCGCGCGCCCGCTAGTATAAAATACAGTTTGTTTCTAAAACGAGAATAAAATATTTTACGTTATGATGTCAGTCTATTACTAGACTTAGAGCACCTATTGCAGACGTCTTGTGGCACAAGAATGTGATTGTAAACGCGACGGTTGTGGGTACAATACCCACAGGGTAAAATGAAATAATTAATAATTAAATAAAATTTTCTTGTTGTCATAACGAAACAAATCACAGCACTTAGTTCCGCCACTCAAAACATTATGCGGAAGACGAAAGTTCCCAGGTTCCCTCTACTTAGCCTAGGATGTGCGTCATAAAGCGTGAAAGCTTCTATTGTTAGTGTACTCGCATGTATCAAGTTACTTCATGTAACGTGAACCGTGATAACTAGAACACCGACGAAGGAGCACCGCTATTGAAAATAGGTAAAATTTCCAATACAATATTCGCTCCTCGAATACTTTCCAAAACTTTCGCCTTTCAAGCGGAGATAGTGATTAAACGAACAAAAAGTCGATTGCAAGAATTTATGTAATATAAGAAGTGTGTATCAGAAAGTTGCATCTAGATAACTTTGACGGTAACGTTGCGAGCTGTGTCTAAATATTGTTAAAACTTTTCACGCCGTTGTTTCAAGAAAATTCAATATTGAGGGAAATTCACTCATACAAAATATTATTCGGCGAAATGAGACGTTCGATATAAATTATCTTTTTGTCACATATTGAACTCTGTTATTTGACGAGAGGCTGTGATAAAGTGTTTTTGCTTTTTCTTAGCTTAAATGATTGCCTCGTTCGTCTCTACTGTTTTTGTGTATTGCTCTAGGCACCGTCGAACTTATGTTACGTGTGGTTATTTGTGAATTGGTGGTTATTTTTAAGACAATATAACTTTTATATAACTTAGTGTAGTTGTTAAATTAACTTTAAAAAATATTCAATTCATATATGTATAAAAGGTTTCAGAAAAGCTTTACCTAATAAAAAAATTATCGTAGTGGGATTTGAACCCGCGCCTCTTGGAAACCGTCCAAGCGCTCTGACCAACTAAGCCATACGTTCTCAACGAGCTACGTGAAAATTCTTATATTATAAATTAAATTAAATTAAAATTAAATTAGCTTCACGCTATATCCCGCACAAAGCAGGGTAGGCAGAGGGAACCTAGTGTTAAGACACTTCGTTCCCCACTTTCTGCCGAATTTTGGAGGCATTGCGTGTTGAGTGGCAGAACTCAAGAGTGAAGAAATGAAAATATAAAAGAAATGAAAATATAGATATATATAAGAATATAAATAAATAAATCAAATAAATCAGCTTCACGCTGTATCCCGCACACAGCAGGGTAGGCAGAGGGAACCTAGTGTTCTTAGACACTCCGTTCCCCACTTTCTGCCGAATTCTGGAGGCATTGCGTGTTGAGTGGCAGAACTCAACGCCGCGCTGAGCCTCGACACCAGAGCGAAGAAATGGAAATATAAATGTAAGTAAATATTTCATCTCCTCGAGTAGGGATCGAACCCACAACCAGTCGGTTTACAGTCACACTTTGTGCCGCTGCGCCACGACTGGCCTCAAATATAAGAATATAAGAGATAAATTATAACAAACATAATATAAGAAATATATTATGTTTGTTATAATTTATCTCTATAGAAAGATTTTTACAAATTAACGGAATAAAACTTTAAAAATATAAAAATAAAGTATACGTTTTTCAAATCGTAGTACCTTCGTATTGTTACTAAATATTAGAAAGAGTTGCGAATAAATTTAATATAAATGAATAATTACATATAAAAATGATCCGTTCACTGTTGGTTTTATTCAAAATTTTATATGGCTTAGTATCATAAGCCGTATCCTAAAGAAGCACTATAAAAATTTCGTATTTTTACTAAAATCAGTACAGTCGTACTGTCACGTTTGCATGCATACGACAAAAAATATTTCGTTGTTCCATAGTTAGCGCCGATGACTGCGCGTGTAATAGTTTTTTTATAACAGTGAACGCCGTTGTTTCGCCTAGCTGGATTCCAAAGAGACATATTTATAAAAAAACATATAAAAAATATATGGACAATGGTTTTTCCGCTACAGTATCGGATGGCTCAATCGGGGAAGCTTATTTTTTTAAGGCTTGAATTCAATGACATTTATCTTTGCTCTATATATAATGTAGCGCAATCATAAAGTTTTTATTTTAATTTTATATGTTTTACCAAAAAATATAACTTATTGAGAAATTAATTCCCAAGATTTAGTTCCAATTGTCCAACCAAAAAGAAGTTGATACATTTAAAATGAAGTTGTATCTGATCAAGATTAAAATTGACAATATTCTTCATATGTTAATGCAAAATAATATTGGTACATTATGTGTCGACTGGCATAAGGAAAACGAATATATGTCATTTATAAAGAACTTAGATCTAGAAAAATCCATGGTTTTATATATTTATATTATGTTGTTTATTTTATATGTTTTGTAATATAATAATTGTTACATATAAGTAAAACATAATTTATATTTATTATATTATGGTTAAAATAAGAAAAATATTAAAGTTAAAATTTTGAATTAAGCAAAAATGTCGATCTGAACATAAAAACCAATGAAACACTTTATTTATATTTTTTTAAATATTACAATCCAAGCTTACAGATGAGTGAATCTGTGTTATAGTTGTGCATTTTATGCCAGTATTCAAAATCAAGGACAAATTTGTCACAATGTTGATTTTCTGTTTTCTTTTTCAAAAATCAGCTTCACGTTGTATGCTGCATACAACAGGGTAGGAAGAAGGAACCTAGTGTTAAGACAATCCGTTCCAAACTGTGGCTTTTGGAGGCGTTGTATGCTGAGTGGCAGAACGATAAAAATAATATAATCAAATAAATATTTCATTTCCTCAAGTGAGGATTGAACCTACAAGCAGTCACGTTCAAAGCCACACCTTGTGCCACTGCGCCTCGACTGGCCTATCCTTTTTCAAGCTCCGGATGTATGTATTTCATTATAAATCATATATTTTTAAATAGGAACGCTATATTATATGGATTTAAATTGAAGTTTTATTGTTGTCAGAAAATACTAAACCAATAAATTCCGTTTAAACATAAATTTCTTAACTACAGCTTCTCTCTGCATACTCCGCTTAGGAATAAATAGTATGTAGGTACTATACAAGTAAGTGGACATACCAAATATAACGCAGCCACCATTGAAGATAAAATTGGTAGCAAATTGCATTTTCTCGATATCAATTTGAAGTAAGGAAAAGAGTACTTCCTTGTACAAAAGTCGATTCCAGATAAATGACATAAGGCTTTGCCATTATAAAATGGTGCTAACACTATGACAGATCAATTGGTTTTTGAAATGATGAATACAGAACACACATGGTGAATCAGTAAAACAGGTTTATTAATATTATAATTTTATCTATATAATAAAGCTTATCAAAGCCTAATAGCGTCATGATTAACCACAAATTATACATTAAGAATTAACCCTTAAACTTCTATTATATATTCATATAATCCAGGATTCGGTAATGGTCCAATGAAGACGATTGTTTCTTTTAATTATTTTATAATCTCGATCGCAAATGTTCTTTAAACCGAAAAAATTTAAAAAATTGAAGTCGTAGTTCAAATAGAGATATATGTTAATGACCTATTATCATTGCTTGAATACAATGAAGAGTCCAAATCACAACACGGTTTGTTTTCGTCATCTCACATATTTTGTTTCAACTAGCTCGTAATATTTAATTCTGTAAGAGAATTTACGATTAAAACCATAAAACATTCTGTCAAAACTACATCCAGTTGTATAGTAGCTAGTTTAGAGTTAAAAAAAGTCAGCTTAACGCTGTATCCCGCACACAGCAGGGTAGGCAGAGGGAACATAGTGTTAAGACACTCCATTCACCACTTTCTGCCGAATTCTAGAGGCATTGCGTGTTGAGTGGCAGAACTCAACGCCGCGCTTAGCCTCGACACCAGAGCGAAGAAATGGAAATATAAATTTAAGTAAATATTTCATCTCCTCGAGTGGGGATCGAACCCACAACCAGTCGGTTTTACAGTCACACTTCGTGCCACTGCGCCACGACTGGCCTCTAGTTTAGAGTTTAAAGTTAATATATTATATTTAAATTAATATTGGTTTTCAAGTTTGATTAGGTAATATGTCCTTTCCGATTTACGACGCAGTGAGTTCAACGAAGTCGAAAATTGGGAAGAAAGTCAGGAACGGAGTGTCTTAATATAATATTTCTGTTTCTGTTATGCGGGAAATGTGTGAAGTTGCTATTATTTCATATCTCTAAATCTGTCATCTATCGTCAATAACATCCAGATTTACTATTGTGTAATGACTTAAAATTGGTATCGTACGTAACTCGGCCTATTAAGACAATGCAGGCCAAATAGTCAGCTATGAAATTTGAAATATAGATAACTCATTTTGTTTTAAGTTCTCAAATATATTTTTTTAATTTTAGATCTGTCTTCTCTCTGTATTCTATTTGAGAAATTCTTCTTTTATATTCTGTTCTCTATTTTCATAAATACTTTGTAGTTTAAGTATGTAATCGGCTCAAAGTTCCTGTTATATCAGCATACATAATTATATGATAATGCAATTATATTTGCAAAGTTAGTAGTCAGTTAATATTAATTACCATTGCAACTCATGAAATCAATAAATTTGTAAATAGATTGGATTATCAACTATTGGTTTGTTACATTTATCATTTTATAAAACTTGACAACAGAATAAAATTAAAAAGTAATATAGCATTGTATCTAAGCTTGCCTATTTGAGAAGAGGCCAGTCATGGCGCAGGGGCACAGTGTGTACGCGACTTGTTGTGGGTTCGATCCCAATTCAAAAGAATTAAATATTTATTTCCATTTCTTTGCTCTGGTGTCCAGACAAAGCGCGTCGTTGAGTTTCGCCATTCAACACGATGTCGATTAAATGCCTATAAAATCAGCGGAAAGCGGAGAACTGAAATCACCTCTGCTGGTTTTGATTTCTTTCATCTATTGTGACCTAATCAACTCTTACCAAACACAATATAAAATTTAACTGTAATAAAAAAAAACTGTGATTCGACGATCAATCAACAAACCACGCCATTTAGTCATTCAATCAGTCAATAAAATGCATCAAATTTCGTATTACAATACATTATAGCCCGATCGTTCAGATATTGCAAAGTTATATTAACGAAACAGAACTAATATCAATAACAAGCATAGCACCACATCATATAGATTTATTGCGCTATAAAGTCATAAAGTTGATTTCGTTCACACTTAGCAAAACAATGCGAGTGCCAACGGACCAACAATGGGTTAATGCCTTTTTGTTTATGATATTTATGAGGATATTTTTATTATCAGCCGGATCCAAGTGCGGATGGATCGTTTGTTTTGATAAATCAATATTATGAAAAAAATGTGTTGGATTGAGATTGGATAAAACAAATATCAGATCAGCCACTTTGGCGTTTACATTTTGGTTTTAAGTTTGAAATTGCTTCGTGTGAGTGTTAGAGCGATTTTAATTGGATGAAATAAAAAATGTGTGTATTTAAGTAATATTTACAGAAGTAAAATTGTGAATTTTGTTAAAATTGGCAAAGAAAATAGGTAAGGAAAAAAGACGACCACTGACTTCTTTCTTTTTTTTAATTGTAAGAAGATGAGACTTCATATAATTTTATTATTCTTGGTCGATCTGAAACTGCACTCGTTTAGTTGAGTTGCTTGTAACATAAGAGTCAATCATGTACTTTATTATGTTAATATAAAATATAATAGTAATATAAAAAAATATATCCAGTGAGGCCATCTTGGCGCAGTGGTCTAAGCATGTGACTGTAATGTAGATTGGATTCTAAGAGAGTTAATTATTATTTATTAATATTTTTTTATTTCATCATGGTAAAAAACAAAAAAACGTGAAGTAGAATTCCACAACTCTCGGAAATTGATGAAAAGTGGGGAAGGAAGTGTCTTATGTTTCCCTCTGCATATTCTGGTATATACGGAATACAGGGTGAAACTAAAAAAAAATTTTTAAACATTTTTAAAGTGTTATTCCACACTTAGGAAAGAAAAATACTTATTTAAAAAACGTATAAAAATTTGAACGCAGCGGGACTCGAACCCGCGCCTCCTGGAAACCGACCAGGCGCTCTGACCACTAAGCCATGCGTTCTCGCCAAGCTACGTCGAAATTTTTATACGCTTGTTACAACTTATTTATGTTGTTAGCTTCTCTGTAGGGAGATTTTTACAAATTTCCGCTACCCAAAGATAATTACAAAGAATTATCGTTTGGCAAGAGAGAAACTATTTTTAAATATTTTTAAACATTTTTAAAGTGTTATTCCACACTTAGGAAAGAAAAATACTTATTTAAAAAACGTATAAAAATTTGAACGCAGCGGGACTCGAACCCGCGCCTCCTGGAAACCGACCAGGCGCTCTGACCACTAAGCCATGCGTTCTCGCCAAGCTACGTCGAAATTTTTATACGCTTGTTACAACTTATTTATGTTGTTAGCTTCTCTGTAGGGAGATTTTTACAAATTTCCGCTACCCAAAGATAATTACAAAGAATTATCGTTTGGCAAGAGAGAAACTATTTTTAAATATTTTTAAACATTTTTAAAGTGTTATTCCACACTTAGGAAAGAAAAATACTTATTTAAAAAACGTATAAAAATTTGAACGCAGCGGGACTCGAACCCGCGCCTCCTGGAAACCGACCAGGCGCTCTGACCACTAAGCCATGCGTTCTCGCCAAGCTACGTCGAAATTTTTATACGCTTGTTACAACTTATTTATGTTGTTAGCTTCTCTGTAGGGAGATTTTTACAAATTTCCGCTACCCAAAGATAATTACAAAGAATTATCGTTTGGCATTTATCTTTGGGTAGCGGAAATTTGTAAAAATCTCCCTACAGAGAAGCTAACAACATAAATAAGTTGTAACAAGCGTATAAAAATTTCGACGTAGCTTGGCGAGAACGCATGGCTTAGTGGTCAGAGCGCCTGGTCGGTTTCCAGGAGGCGCGGGTTCGAGTCCCGCTGCGTTCAAATTTTTATACGTTTTTTAAATAAGTATTTTTCTTTCCTAAGTGTGGAATAACACTTTAAAAATGTTTAAAAATATTTAAAAATAGTTTCTCTCTTGCCAAACGATAATTCTTTGTAATTATCTTTGGGTAGCGGAAATTTGTAAAAATCTCCCTACAGAGAAGCTAACAACATAAATAAGTTGTAACAAGCGTATAAAAATTTCGACGTAGCTTGGCGAGAACGCATGGCTTAGTGGTCAGAGCGCCTGGTCGGTTTCCAGGAGGCGCGGGTTCGAGTCCCGCTGCGTTCAAATTTTTATACGTTTTTTAAATAAGTATTTTTCTTTCCTAAGTGTGGAATAACACTTTAAAAATGTTTAAAAATATTTAAAAATAGTTTCTCTCTTGCCAAACGATAATTCTTTGTAATTATCTTTGGGTAGCGGAAATTTGTAAAAATCTCCCTACAGAGAAGCTAACAACATAAATAAGTTGTAACAAGCGTATAAAAATTTCGACGTAGCTTGGCGAGAACGCATGGCTTAGTGGTCAGAGCGCCTGGTCGGTTTCCAGGAGGCGCGGGTTCGAGTCCCGCTGCGTTCAAATTTTTATACGTTTTTTAAATAAGTATTTTTCTTTCCTAAGTGTGGAATAACACTTTAAAAATGTTTAAAAATATTTAAAAATAGTTTCTCTCTTGCCAAACGATAATTCTTTGTAATTATCTTTGGGTAGCGGAAATTTGTAAAAATCTCCCTACAGAGAAGCTAACAACATAAATAAGTTGTAACAAGCGTATAAAAATTTCGACGTAGCTTGGCGAGAACGCATGGCTTAGTGGTCAGAGCGCCTGGTCGGTTTCCAGGAGGCGCGGGTTCGAGTCCCGCTGCGTTCAAATTTTTATACGTTTTTTAAATAAGTAAAAAAAAATTGTCAAGTATAAAACTCAAAATCTTGTTTTATCCTGTTACCGTATGAATTTCATGGCCGAGACCGTCTCTTAATGCCGATATATAAAATATCTAATTTATGCATCAAGTAGTTTTGGTTACACGTTATCTGTCAGAGACACTGAGTAAATAAAACCTCATTCAGTAACAAAAATTAATTTTACTAAAATACATCACTTTAAAATATATTTTGAACGTTGAATGCATGATATACTTAATCTTATGGAATGCTTAGTAATACATAAAATAAAAATAAATAAATCAGCTTCACGCTGTATCCCGCACACAGCAGGGTAGGCAGAGGGAACCTAGTGTTATAAGGCACTGAGTTCCCCACTTTCTGCCGAATTCTGGAGGCATTACGTGTTGAGTGGCAGAACTCGACGCCGCGCTTTTCCTCGACACCAGAACTAAGAAATGGAAATATAAATTTAAGTAAACATTTCATCTCCTCGAGTGGAGATCGAACCAACAACCAGTCGCTTTTACATTTTTTTGATTAAATAGATTTTCTAATACTTTTAGATTCGTTTAAAAAAAATTAAATCAAAGAGCACGGCCCCCAACATTTGGTAGTACATTAACAGCTCGAGGTAATGCCTGGAGCATGTAAAACGAACTTGTATTTCGCTGAGATATTTCACTTTGCGTCGCTCCATTGTGTAACAAATTGAATTGAATCGAACTATACCTACTATCTACTTACATACGTATTTGCAATAAAATATACGTTAATATTCTATGTGTCAATCAAAATAATAACATCAATATTGCTTCCGATACAGTGACAGGAAAAATGAATTTAATAAAATATGAAAGTGTGTACTTGCATATGTATAGTGACTTGGTGGTTGTGAGCACGATGATTGTGGGTTGAAATATTTTAAATTGAAATAATAAAACAGTCTAGGCCAGTCGTGGCTCAGGGACATAAAGTGTGATTGTAAATCCTGTGGGTTCGATTCCCATTCGAGGAAATGAAATATTTAAAATTTGTAATTCATCGCTTTACCTCCACATTAAAGAGTGGCGAAACCGCGGCGTCTATATCGGCGGCGCAGAGTTCCTCCACTGAACACGCAATGCCTCCAGAATTTAGTGCAAAAAAACGAACGCCTTGATGAATACCCTGATGTTCGCGAGATATAGCGTAACGCTATAAATAAATTTAGACATCTATCTAACTCAGTATTACCAGAGCATACGGAAAATTTAACAAGGTTTTGAAAATTTGAAGGTTTTTCAGCAAACGACCCAGCAAACATTTGCTTTATCAACTTCGACATTAAGTTAATGTCGATTTGACCAAATCGAATATATTTAACATTTTTTCCGAATTGCTTCTGCGTATTGCTTTATTGAATTTCATTTATGTGTATCGAAACGTTGCGTATTGACATTCTTAATTCTCGTGTTCTTGTATGGTAAGAGCTTAAATAATACTCTCTAATATTATAGAGGCCAGTCGTGGCGCAGTGGCACAACGTGTGACTGTAAACCGACTGTTGTGGGTTCGATCCCCACTCGAGGAGATGAAATATTTACTTAAATTATATTTCCATTTCTTCGCTCTGGTGTCGAGGCTAAGCGCGGCGTTAAGTTCTGCCACTCAACACGCAATGCCTCCAAAATTCGGCAGAAAGTGGGGAACGGAGTGTCTAAAAACACTAGGTTCCCTCTGCCTACCCTGCTGTGTGCGGGATACAGCGTGAAGCTGATTTATTTTAATATTTATATATTTTTTATCCGCTAGAAGAATTTTATTTTTTTCTGAAAATTATAGTATTTGCAACTAAGTTATGTTAAAAGCACTATGTCGATATATATATGTTTGTAAATGCTTAAAACAAATTAAAAGTTATAATTAAAATATTATATCTTAATAATTATAAAAAACAATAAAGATATAGAAAATTTCTATTTACGTTGTAAAACTGTATATCAATTTTATTTATAGTAAAATAAAATAACAACACTATGAGTGTGGTCCGAAAAGGCAGAATACCGGTCACGGCTTATAATTGGGAAAGTTACATTCTACTAATGGCTTATATTATGATTTTTATATGTTGCACCTTTTCTTAATACTAAATTGTCTAACTAAGTAACGGTGGCAGTAACGTAAAAATTACATTTTAGAAATTATCTTAACTTCTATTTCTGTCCTTAGAAAACCTATAGATAGAAGTCGTAACAAAAAGGAAGAAAGATAAGATAGATAGGCAAAACCTAATTTATTTTTTGGAAGTGAGTGTCTTAACACTAGATTTCCTCTCTATCCTTGCTATTTGCGGGATTGAAACATGTCTAATAATTGTTATAAATAAATTCAAATCATTGAGTTTCAAGTGATAAGAAATACTATTTTATATTATATTATGTAAATAAATTAAGAAAAGGCAAGAGGTCAAGGCGGAAATGATAAATTTACGAATCAGGTCCATGTTATTTGGGTTTTCTGAAAATTGCCGAAAATATCAATAGACGCTGATTTTAAGAAGTATGTAACACTATTGAAATATTTATATAGATTTTCATATTTAGATAGGAATATAAAGGATGATTGCTAGATACAAGTACTAATGCAGGGGATAAAGGTAATTTTCCACTATTTTTACTCCACAATGTGGTCCGAAATTCTGCTGTTGTTTAAATATTTAAATATTGATATATTTACATTCTCCGAGACATGTCCCATTTAGTTATATAACATAAAACCACCTGATTATTAGATTTTTCTTTGTTTATTGAGTTAGAGAGATTGTAAACGTTAAAATTTTGTCACAAAATTTTATTATTATTATTTTTTTTGAATTTAACACACCAGTAGAGAGTAATTTTGGGTATAAAAACGATAATAAGCAAAAACCTACAATATTCAGGCTATTTCGTGCTACATCATTAAAGGGCAAATATCAGATAACACAAAAACACCATATATGGTGAAAAAAAAACCTATAGTAAAGTTTATGGAACATTTTATTTGTTAAGATGATGTTAAGATATACTACGGACCGTGCTATAGTAAATCACCTCTATCATCTTTAACAGTTTGTCTGTCGATCGCCCTATATGGCCGTGCATCATACATGAAATAAATAGATATTGTAGAATACAGATTACTTGGTAAATAGCGAATTACTAGTATGGTTTTTGAGTAAAATTATAAATAAATCTATCAGCTTCACGCTGTATCCCGCACACAGCAGGGTAGGCAAATGGAACCCAAGTATTATGACACTCCATTCCCCACTTTCAGTCAAATTCTGGACGCTGTGCGTGTTGAGTGGCGGAACTCAACGCCGCGCTTTGCCTCGATACCGGAGCGAATAAATGGAAATATAAATTTAGATAAATATTTCATTTCCTCGAGTGGGGACCAAACCTACAACCAGTAACGTTTACAGTCACACTTTGTGCCCCCTTATTCAATATTTTTTGAGGTTAACCTTTATATTAAATTCTTGGACTAACTTATTTAAAATTCTTGTACTAACTTTCCATTGCGTCACACTAACAGATATATACTGTTAAAAATATAAATATTGGTTCAATTTCAAATCAAAATGGAAATTCATTGTTCTCTCCATTCTAAAAGACGTAAGTAAGCCTTCTTATAGTCTTATCTTACTTCATACAGCTGAGATGTTCGAAAATACAAGGTAAGCACATTGTTTTACGTGATTCCGCGGGCTAAGCTTTCGAGAGCATCTTGTAAATATTAAATTTTTTTGAAAAAGAAATTTAACATTTAAAATTTTTGACTATAACTTTCTGATACTTTTAAGTAAAGAATTTGGAAAAAAAATAATAAAATATATATTTATATGTAGTCTAGATACAACGTATATTACGAAAGTTTTTGTATATATATATATATATATATATATATATATATATATATATATATTGTCATTTCTCAAATAGGTAAATAATCTTATAGCATAAGAACATATAATATGCAGCGTTATCTGCAATATAAGCTTTAGTAATATGAGTCTACGTTCACGTCATGCTTTCCATCGTAGACAAAGCATTGTTAACAGTATTACCGTTATAAACCATTTAACTGAGATTTGAAGCCAATTCTCGTCATTCAAAATATAATTTTTATATTGTTCGTGTTTAAGCCAATATTTTTATGTATATGTATATATAATCTTTAATTTTTTTTTATAAAAAAAAATTGTATTTTTTTTTTCAGTTCAGATAATTATACAATATAAATTTAAAATCCAGTTCAAATTGCAAAGCTTTATTAAAACATTCATTTTGTTAAACATGTTATACAATGTAAACAAACATACATACATATGTAATAATTAATTAAACAAAAAAAAAACATCTCGCGTTAAACCGCTGTATGATTGGATCAAAATAATTGAAGTCCTTATTTATGCAATAATTACGGAGCTCGGCTTAACGTAAAATATAACGTGTATGATCTGTAAAGATCAATTTAAATACTGTTACCCGAAATTGTGTATGGATTTAATGGAATTTTTAAATGATATGTAATTTAAGGATCGTTTTAAATTTAATTATTATTTGCTTACTTTATAGATAACAGTATTGTTAGTCATAAGTTAAAGAGAAAATGACATATCTCAGTCCAATGTAAGAAAAAAGTCCAAAGAAGAACCTTAAATATTAAGAATCTTATATATTTGAACAATATCTTTTTCAATTTTACGCCGTGTCTTGTATGTAACATTGTAGAGCAGAGGGCGCCTAGTGTTATAAGTCTCCACTTCCTACTTTCCGCTGACTTCTGGTCACTTCTTTTTTTCGCAAAGAAATGAAAATATTAAATACTCGCAATTCCTCGAGTGAGAATCGAACCCACAGCCCGACCTTTTCATGACAATATATTCACCAATTTTTGTAGATAGAATATGCTTGCAATATGAGTTCCGCCACTCAATACGCAATGCCCCCAGATTTCAAGCCAAAGTGATGGAAGGGATGGAGTCTCTTAGGTTCCCTCAGCCTACTCTTCTGTGTACGGGATACCGCGTGAAGCTGATAAAAAAATACTGTAAGGTCGTTCCACCTAAGCACTATGTTGGAAGTCTTATCTAGCAAAACCCTGAGTTTGATTATAAATTTTGACATAATTGAAAATTGAACCTGTAATTATAGCAAATACTCTATAGTTGAACATATTATCTAAGTACGGAACGATGCCATCTACAATATTAAATTTTATTTTAACATTATCTATATATTTATATACATGTTAAGAGATCATAAGCCACCGGAAAATGGTTTTGCAAATATAAAACACGAAGTAAACTGAAGTACTAGCCAGCACTGTGGATTTAGTAAAATGAATTTACCGTCGCTTTTATGAAATGTAAGTTTTAATTATCCCTTTATATTATAGCATACATCAAAAGTGACGTTCCATTTTGAGCAAAGTTGAAAGTGAGCAACAAAGTGTAGAGGAAATTAATATTTTAAAATTTGTAATTTTACTTGTTGTAATTGTTTTATTTATTTTTATACATATATGTATGCTGCACGCTTTTAAATTGGATATATATATATATATATATATATATATATATATATATATATATATATATATATATATATATATAAGATCTTTTAATTATTTTTTTTAATACAATAGTAATAAGATCAAATTCTGAATATCCATTCGACTTTTCCTCAAAATTTGAACACGCTTTTTTATAAAGTATATTTATATGTAGTCTAGATACAACGTATATTACCAAAGTTTTTGTATATATATATACATATATATATATATATATATATATATATATATATATATATATATATATATATATAAAAGCGATGATATAAAAAAGCGTGTTCAAATTTTGAGGAAAAGTCGAATGGATATTCAGAATTTGATCTTATTACTATTGTATTAAAAAAAATAATTAAAAGATCTTTATTTTATTTATTTATTGACACGTTTTTAATAAGCTCGTCATAATATCAACAGCAGTACTGTAACATTCTAGAAGAATATAATTGGTCGCTTGTAAATATATATATATATATATATATTTTAATTAGTAAGTTATATTACTAATATGATAAATGAAAAAAATCATAATTGCAAATATAATATTGTTATATTATAATATTTTTTTTAAATTTGCGCTATGGGGTAGGCAGAGAGAAATCTGACTACCATCTGGGTGATATTAAGTGATGAACGGCGGAACTCAACATCGCTGTTAATTTAATTACCAGAGCGAGGAAATTAAAATATTAAACATTTAGCTTCCTCGAGTGGGAATCGAACCCACGACATGTCGCGTTTACCGCTGTACCGCTTTTCGTTTGATTCATATTTATAATTTTCATCTACCGGCTAATGTGCAAGGTAAAAACTAACTTCCAAAATTCTCATTCTATATACTTTAATTGATCTAATAATTTTCAAAGTGAAATGTATCGTTTGCTCAAATATTTATTAAATTCTTCTAAAAATTCTTTTAGATGCTTTTCAAAAGGCGTTTTGGTGTTTTCGAATATTTTTGAAAGATAGGAAGACAAAAATTTGATAAAAGTTGAAACAAAAAGTACATATTTATTCCTTCGGATCATGGAGAAGTTAATACAGGAAATCTTTTATCTAACCCGCTCAGTCTGTAGAACAAAAGCGTAGCACGTTTCCACGTTTCCAGGCTTGGGTTCCTATTATATGCTTACTATGATATAAAATAAAAAAAAATCTGTTCTTTTACAGTATTCTTGCTACTCTTTGCTTTTTTATTAACAATTTTAATATCAAAAATACATTTTACAGTTAATATTTTTTTGTTTTTGAAAATAGCACTATTGTTTAACAATTTTACTAATATATTAAATTAAATTATATGCTTTATTAAAAAAAAAATTACTACTTTAAATTGACTAAAAGTCGAAATAAAATCTCCTATATTTTTTTTGTTTCAGCTTCACACTTTATCCCGCATATAGCAAGATAGGCAGGGAAAACTGAGTGTTAAGAGACTGTGTTTCGCCGAATTTTCGAAACATTGCGTGTTGAATAACGAAACTATACTCCTAATCATCTCGCTAAAAAAAAATCCAGAAACATTAATCAATTAAATCACATTTTTTTTTGTCCATATGGACAAAAAACATTTTATGTGTATGAAACAGCAATTGATTTTAATTTAGAACCAATTTTAAGCTGCCAATTTACTTTCGGAATGAAAATATAATGAGATTCCATAAAGTTGTAAATATAGTCATTATTTTCAATGATAATTAATATTATGCTTGCTTTTGCGTTTATGATGATAGTGTTTCAAAAATTTGACGTTGGTTATATTTTAAAATATTTAAAATAAATAACTAGTTGCTGCACGCTTTTAAATTGGAGCGGACTTTTTACATATGAAACTTGCACCAGTCAGTCAAAGATAGACACTACGTTCTCCGCTTACTATTCAAATTTGCGAAATTGCGTTTTAATGGATAATTCAACACGACACGGTAAACATAGACGGCTAAGATTTGTTGTAGATTCAACTAAAGTAATTAAATTTGTTGCAGATTGAACTCACAACCATCACAACGACATTCAAATTTACTGCTTACCATACAGTATTATCTTGGCAAAGTGAAATTTTATAATTTTTTATAATTTAGCTGAATGCTTTTTAAAATCAAATAAATCGGCTTCACGCTGTATCCCGCACACAGCAGGGTAGGCAGAGGGAACCTAGTGTTAAGAAGACCGTTTCCCATATAAATATTTCATTTCCTTGAATGGGGATCGAACACACAACTAATCGATTTTAGAGTCACACTTTGTACCCGTGAACGGAGAACGGAGTATCTTACACTAGGTTCCCTCTGCCTACCCTGCTGTGCGGGATATAGCGTGAAGCTAAAAAAAAAAGAAAAAAAAAACCTTTGTACCCGTGGGCCACGACTGGCCTCTGAATGCTTTTTGATCCAGTTAACCAGTTAAGTAGTTTTAAAAATTTTAAAAAGTGCTTATCACGCTCTACAACTTTTACCAAAAGCCTAAGCCTCTTTAATTCCATCACCCAACAAGGCAAGACCACAGAAATGTGAAGCGGGTGTGGTGTGGTAATATTTTTATCTCATTACTGACTTCTGGGCCACATATAGAAAGCTGCTTTCCAGAATTCTGATAAATTATACCGCTAGAAAATAAAAAAATCCAGTTAGCACGGCAAGCTGGCTTTGCCGGGTATGGCTAAAAAGCCTTCCACTTCATCGAAACTTCGGCTGTTCTGGCGATACACTGCAGCGATGTCATTTTAACTGGAACAGATTTTATATACATTGGTGCTGAGATGTCTATATATGGCTGCTAAAATGTCGTTTTAAGTTCAGAAGTGCCTTTGCACTTCTGAACTTGGCACGGCATTGTATCCTGCGCATAGGAGTAAGGCAGGGGGATGCTATATCCCCAAATCTGCTTATCAACATATTAGAAGACGGCATCAAAACCCTGGATTCGACCAGCATTGTAGTCAATGTAAATGGCGAATGTATTACGCACTCCAGAATCGCCGATGACATTGTCATCATGGCGCTTTTCGTCTCAGTATGACTAAAACTAAGTTCGTGTTCAACGAGCATGTCTGAGATCCGATATACGTAGGTGGCACTCCTCTTGAAGTTTTTTTTAAATATATCTACGAAGAGTTAACTATTCAGTTCGTTGGGACTGAACTGAAGATTTTGTTTAGGTCGGACAGCATTTAGCTCAGCGTCAAACTTTGTCGTCGCCTATAGCGCAACGGCTAAAGTTGAAAGTACGAGTCCTGTCATGACCTACGGTGCCAAAACGTGGACACTAATAGTCTGTCTAGTGCATAAAGTCAATAATATTTTTTGTTTCTCGATACAATTAAACAAACATTGTTTCATTACTGCCACCCAAATCTTAACGTCGTTAAAATTCTCCAAAGTGTTTTAACTCGATGTTATCCCAGCTTATTCTATAAAAAAAGAAAATCAAAAGAATCAAAACAACCAGCAAAATAAAGCAGATAGGTTATATTGATCGTTACTTTGTTGGGATTTTGATGATTATCTTGAACTCTGAATATCAGACCGCTACAATCATTCGGGTAATTAAATACATTACGTACAGACATATGTACCTACATACAAATACATATTACACATATAGATATGTAGTACTCAACATTTTGTTACGCAAGCACTGCCTGATACGGGAGTGCATCGCCGTGTAAATAATAGGGTAAGAGCGTTTTCATTTACCGTAATGAATTATAGCACTTAACTGACGTTGCGGCATTCCATAATTCATACACGTACTATGGACTTTTATGGATTTCTTCGGGTTATGGCCGTTGCAAAAATTTTGCTTATACTACTGAATTTTTATATGACGCTTTTTATTTTCAATGAAATGAAATGATATATGTGCAACGCCATTATTTTTACTTGCTTTGGCATCTATGATAGTATTATCACATTTGTTTCTTTGTGTTTTAAATTTTAACTGACTAACTTAACTCTGATTTTATATGTTGATTTTTTACCGGATAGATGGGTAGCACTAGCGAACATGAGTCTTTTAACTGTTTTCCACTTCCTGCCCGAATTCGATATTTTGTGTATTGATAAGAGAAATTGAAGTTAATCATTTATCCTGGTAGAGATAATACATCTTGGAGGCGGCCCGTTCCCATGTATCTTAATATAAGGTTTCCTCTACCTACTCTACTACATGCGGGATACAGCGTGTAAACAAAAATTATGTTACGCATATAGCGATTTAAAAAAATAAACATTAGTTATTTTCAAAATGTATATCAAAAATAACATATTACAATTTTCGTGTCGTTTTAAAGTTGAAACGCCTCAAATTCATCAATATTTATTACAACTTTAAAATATTTAATTAAATATTAGTGATATTTTACTACTTTTTTATCTTCTATCTCACAAAACCATAACTTTTTGTGCAATAAACTGCGTGCTATCAACTCACAATGTGATAATTTAAATTGAAATGTATGTCTACTTAACAACAAAATATTCATCAAAAGTTATTATCTTTTGTCCGCGGGAACTTCGTCTTTTTTCAGGATGAAAAGTAACTTATAATGTGTATGTATAACGTTATTTATTGGGATATATATTGATGATGGTATCCATTTAGTAATTTCTTGAAAGCTTGGCTTTATTTGGTATATTTCTTGATTATTTATTGTTAAGTCAAAATCCACTGACTTCTTTCCAGTAGTTAGCTATGTTTCAAATAATTTGCATTTATCTATTTTTTTTAAACAAACAAGATGTACCTTCAGGCTTAAACCTATTACCATAACAAATTTGCTTTTGGCATGTTCCGTAAACAAGACGTACAGACAGGCCGACAAGCAGTCAAAAGTTTTGCTAAGCTAATCCACTAATATATTTATTTTATATACAAATATAAATATAGACAACAGATTCGTTGATAAAATTATATTCTCTTGGCCCTTTCATTGTATTCCTCGTATTTATTTCGATAAAGAAATGTATTATATAGTATAACCATTTTTACTACTATCGACAGGCCGCGATCTCGCATACATTATTAATATGGTAGATATGAGTTTAACGTCTTCTATCTTCTTTTACTATCTCTTTCTTCTATAATTATGATGAAAGGCTATATGATAATTATGGATAAACTTAGAATCAGACTTGAAAGTGGAAACGGGATGTCTCACCACTAAATTATCTCTGCCTATCCTAATGCGGGAAGGAGTCGTTGAAGTTGCTTTGTAACTTAACAAAATATCAAAAAAGTAAAAAAATAAATATAAATAACTTAAAATACGTCTGTGTGCATGTGTGGGTGTGTGTGTTTGTGTGAGTGTGCGTGTGTGTTTGTGTGTGTGTTTAAGTAACTTTAATTGGAAACTATTGAATACAATGAAATTCACTTAAAAACTGTTTAGTGTACTGCGTGTGTGCGTGCGTGTTGCTGAAAATGTGTGCGCACGCACGTGAATGTGTGCGCGTGTGGTAAAGTAACTTTTATTGAAAAATATTGGATACAATGGAAAGCTCGTACTAAATTGAAAATAGAAATCATTTTAAATATGTTAGATACACGTCATAAATGTGTTGCACATCGACGTTAATTGACGCTAGGATGTCTGATGATGATTTATATTACAAGAATCATAATCATTTCTATAGATACAAAAATAAAAAATAAATAAATCAAAAATAAATATTACGTTGACAACAATTTGGCCTTCCAGTTAAAAAAAAAGCCCGGAAAGCGTTGAAAATAAAAGCTGACATGGCTTTAAGTGCAGTTAAAAAACACTACGCCGATGTATTGGAAATATTTTGAAACGCCCAGAGCTGTTATCCCACTTGATTGTAACGGCGAGCGAGACGGACGCTGTGAGAGGGAAAGAGAAGATCGATAGCGTTCCCTACCGCAAAGACATTAGGCGAGAGCGAGACGGCAACAAAACACTTCACTTAATACACGAAATAAGAAAAATGTCTAAGGACATAAAATAAGCTTAAATCATAAATTAAACTTTATATAAAACAAATCAATATAAAAAATAAATCACTTTTAAAAAATAATAATATAGTAATAATCAAACTAATAATAAAACTTACCGAGAGCGATCTTTTCGACTGGGAAAGACTGCGCCGACACCCCGACTATTGAAAACAACACGCCGGCTGTAGCCAAAACGTGTATTATCCGGGTCATATTTATTATTTTATTCATATTTTACTCAAATGTCTTATATAGCAACATCACAATGTACTAAAAATGGTGAACGCGATATTATTTACGTGATATTTCGTGTGAATATCAAAGAGAATGAATCGGATGCTGCGTACAAACCTGTGACTTAGGGGCGACTGATGGCTCACAGGGTGTAGCATGGGCGCGGGGCACCCCGCTCCCCACACGCTTCTACTTGCCACTGCTTACAATATTTTTATTTTTTTATCTTAACACTTCAGCTTGAAATAATAGGCATTGATTTATCTTTTTTATGCCTATTGTGAAAGTTGTTTTCAGATGTTTGGACTTGAAAAATGTAATTATTTCATTTAATTGAAAATATAATTGGTGTTTAGATATTAATAATTCATTATTTTTTATTATGAAAATTCTAATGTATTTTTTTATGGCACTCTAATAAAAGTTATAAAAACATGTTGAATAGTTTACTACAAAAATTTTACGTGTCGATAATATATTTATTGATAGTAAATATATTCGACATTTAGTTATTGAAAAAATTTGAAAAGTCCCACAAAGTAGGTTAGGTAGATAGAACCTAGTGTTATGACACTCCGTTCTCCATTTTCCACTGAATTCTGAACGCATAGCGTGTTGAGTGGCGGAACGCGACACCAGAGTGAAAAAATAAAAATAAATTTAAAATAATATTTCGTTTCCTCGAGTGAGCATTGAACACACAACCAGTGGCGTTTACGGTCACATTTTATGCACCTGCGCCATGACTGGCCTCTCGTATATAAACAATAAATTATTAATTTGCTTGCATAAATGTACGTGTATAGAGAGTTCTTATTAATAAAACCAATATAATTAATACTATCATTATTTATAACCATAAAAAATGAAAGAAAATATTATATTGTTTTCGTTTTAGCAAATACACTTTACGATTTCAAATACGGTTAGGTTGGAATATTTATTCAACGATAAGTATCTACTACCCGCCCGCCCTAATTAGAAAGCGTGGCTATTATTGTAAATCTCACTTCATGACTTTATTAAACCATAGTTTGGTTACATTCATATTTTTCAGTGTTATATATATATATATATATATATATATATATATATATATATATAACACTGTGAACACATATATATATATATATATAACAACCTGTAAATTTTAAGTCTATGATATTAAATTTGCGGCCAGTCGTGGCGCAGGGGTACAAAGTGTGACTGTGAAATCGCACTTAAAAGTTAAACATTTTCATTCTTCGCTCTGGTATCGAAGCAAAGCGCGGTGTTGAGTTACGCCACTCAATACGCAATGCCTACCCTGTTGTGGTCGTAAAGTTGATCTTTTTACCTTTTTTTATATTAAATTGAAAATAACACGTAGAAGTAGTAGTAAGCGGAATACATGGTGTATACATAATACAACAATCAGAAGGTCAATTTATACATATAATAAAACTGTAACTCATCGCTGTCTAATATATAAGATTTTTTCTCATTGGGGGTATTTATCAGTAGAATCTTTCTGTAGTAGAACGAAAATAATGATTTTTATTTTTTTCGTCTATTTGTCTATCTGTGCATTTATGCACGGTAATCCATCAATAAAATTTACACAGTAGTAGTTGTATGTATAGTCGATCGAAGCGCTAATCTCAAAAACGGCTTAGCCAATTTAAATACAGTTTTCACTTTTGTATTTTAACAAAATCCGATTCCAATATAAAATATTTCATGCAATAATATTGCTACAAAACAAGTGTTTTATTGAACTTTAATTTCAATGAACAAATTATAAAATATTAAAAACGACTCAACGATTTGAAAAATATTATATATATTTTTTTTTTGCGTCCGTATCTTTTGTTATTTTTACATTTCTTTAGATATTACCTAGATCTAGACTTATGTCATTACATACATATATTTCTATATTTATACAATATCTTCTTAAGACAGTCCAGTTATTCATTTCAGATGCCACTTGCTAACTTAAACCTAAAACTATAAAAAAAAACTATAATTTAAATTTACATGTATAAAAATAAACATTCATTATAAATTAATTTAACTTAAGTTAAATTTAAAATTCAGATCCATAAAAATATTTCATTAAACACGTGTTTTATGGTTTTTTAGAATTCACTTCTAAAGGTGCAAATAAGCAGGCGAAGCCGCGCGCACCCGCTAGTTTAATATAATATCTAAAAGCGTTCACAATCAGAAGCTGTATCAGAAATGCTTCACGATCATTAATAATATAGATAATTAATTTTTTCCCATAGTACTACTAACTTTCATCCATTTTTTTGACTTTGTACGCGTATAAATTTGCATACAGGTTTATAATCAGTTAATGTGACCCCCGTTCTTCTCACGTGAAGCTACACAGCCGAAATCCTAGCTGTTGAATCTGCATGTTTTGAAATGAGACTTAATTCCATTAAGTGTACAAAGCTTATGCGTTTAATATAATAAAAATCGTGAGAGGTGGAGAATTTACCTATTTTTCATAATAATCACTTAAAGGCATATGGACTAAACCTATGGTTATAACATTTTTATTTTCATCTAAGTATATAACAATAATGTGGGAATGGAGTTGTGACTGATTCCCCATACACCTTTTATTTGGCTCGTGATGTGTCCAGTGGTTAAAACTTTTATTGTTGTTGTAATCGTGAATAATCCAAAATCTTTTAGAGACTCAGAGGTAACAGAGTTAAGAATTTTTAAATAATGTCATCTGAAGGTATCATTCTAATAATATGTTGTTTAAATAACTGAAAACTCGACAATATTGCATTGTTATAAGTTGGAGTTATTCCGAAGGAATGCCAAGAGATAGGAGACCTATCTTCCTTTCCACTATAACTGCGTGTTAGTTAAAATAAAAGAAAGAAAGCATATAGGCACCGTCCGTCCCTTCACCGTGAATTCCTACCAGACCGCGGCCGCGACAGTCTTTATTGAACCCTCCGGAACTTTTGTTTGTGATCTTTCTGAAGGTACTTGTTACGCTTATTTATATTAAAAATATATTAGAAAGGTGATTCATTATGTTAATTGATTTATCTCAGATCAACTTAAGTCGTTGAAGCAAGCGCACTACCAGATAGCGGCTGATATGTCAATAAAACGCACATCGCGTCCCGCAGTTACGTTCTATAAAAAAGATATTAGAATCATAGGTGGACACTACAACATACACCGAAGCTGCCATATTAAACAGCATCACACATCTACTAATCATATATCAAGTCATAGAACCTACCACCGTGGTTCTACGACTTGGTACATTTAACCACGACCAACGCCATACAAGCATACCTTACGCACCATCAGCGAACTGCGAGACGGCATTACGACATACTAAGTTAATGTCGCTATAACAGTTCATCCCATCACGTCAACCTCCACGACGTCAAGGTACATTTAATATTGTAATTTTGGTCAAAGCTCACTTTGATCCATAATATGTGATGCTATTGTGCCATTATAAGCTTCGAATTATTATATTATATTTATTTCGTATTTGCTACGAAACGCTGCCTTTATGTGCATTATATTTATTAGTAGTGTAGACTTTGACTCGGACGCTGACTACCGTCTGCTACCCAAATATATATATATATATAAAACGACGTTTGCAACACACAAACCGTCTATACAAAAACTAAAATTATGTTGATTGTATTTTTCATAAGTGACTATGCTAATTTTGTATTTTGCCATGCATATTATTATTATATATATTTTTTTGGGTATGATGTAACCCAAAATATATCCAAGATACTGTTACAAAGTGTCTTAATACTAGGTTCTCTGTGCTACTTTGCTATGTGCCGAAAAAAGCGTAAAGCTAAAACAACAAGGAAAATTGATTATAACATAAAGTTAAGACAGACATAGCAGCGTGTCAAGCCAAGACTTTTAGCTTGACATCTAAATGAAAGCCATGTAGTTTGGATAATTCCGAAATTTTATATACAAATAAATAAATTGAATGTCATGATTTGTCTAAACTGTTTTTTTTTTTATTTTGCCATGTGCTACACATTGTTGATTTATTGCAATGATTATAGTGTTAGAGAGTATTTAAATTTGAAATTAAAAAAAAATAATTTTGAAGTATACTTTTTAAGCAGCAACAAAAGAGACTTAACCTTAAAAAGAAACATTTTTTTTATCTTAAATCTTTTTGTGTTTTTTTACTTTCTATAGAGTACAATTGCAAATCTATAGTATAATTATAGAATTTAAATGTTAATTAATCTCAAGATTAAAGTTAAAGGTGTAACTCCGTCTTATTTCCTCTTTAAGATCCTACTAAATTTGCATTTTACGCACTTCAAACTACGAGTTGAGGCAATCTTGTTTCATTGGCCTTCCTAAAGTAGCGATCAAAATCAAACTTGCCGAAATTTGCAATGGTAATATCTTTTTCTTTCCCCTTGAGAATTTAAGAAATAACGAATGGATGTTTAATTGCTTTAGCGCGTATAAAAATGACGTTTGTGTTTATAATAATAAGTAGATACTTATTTTTTATAAGCACAAACGTCATTTTATTTGGTTGAGGCGATAACTTAGACAGGCATAAAATAAGTGACAAACAAAAAAAAAACATTTTATTAATTACAAAAAAAACTGTAATGATGTTTATACATATTTTTTTTATATTATTTTAAAACGTTATTGTTTATTTAAACAAATTAAAATTTATTGATGTGCTTACTTCCATGTTATTCCTTATTAGCCTATAATTTGGATGTGAAAAAACTCTATTAAGAGTTGAAATAAGAAAACTGAACTTCATTTTATTTACGTACTTATTAAATTATGAACTAGGTTTAGATATTATCTATAAAGCTTCATCATAAATGAGCTTAACGCTGTATCCCGCAAACAGCAAGGAAGGCAGAGGGATCCCAGTGTTAAGACATTCCGTTCCCCACTTTCTGCCGAGTTCTGGAGCCGCGCTTTGGCTCGACACCAGATTAAAGAAATGAAAATATAAATATAAATAAATGTTTCATTTCCTCGAGTGGGCATCAAACCCACAACCAGTCGATTTTACAGAGCTTATAATCAATAGCAATTTATCCCATATCACATTTGTAACTCATTATATTAATTATTAACTTATACAAACAGATCATATCATACCACCAGTTCATGTCTAATCATTGAAAATGTATATAAGTAATTGGATGGGATGATTTCATTCGATGAATGATAGGATCATGAAATTGATTGCTACGGCAATGTACTCTATGATTTGATCAGTCAAACAAGATCTTTTGTTAGTAAAGCGTTAACTACTATATACAGAGTGTATCTCTATCGACGTATCATCGGGTGCCCATATCCCTACTACTGGGATGGGCTGGGTGATTATTACTTTGGACCTAACTCTAAATTCCCATGTATGTTCATAATATTTTTGCATATCAGTAGATATTTGAAAATTTCAGACTTATTTAAATTAAATTGTTAAAAAAAAATAGAAGTAACAACATAAGTGTTGAATTTGCGTTCAGTTTTTATTTCACAAAGTAGCTTACTAGAAGAGCTCTAATATGACATAAGCGCTATAAATTACTGCTTTATTAAAATGGAATAATATTGGAAAAAAAACTCCACTTCACATTTTAAAAAAATATATCATTTTTAATAATCAATTAAGAACAAAAAAGGCTCGGACAACAAAGTCTGTGGCGCATAACAATTCAAATATTAAAAAATAGAAAATAAAAAAAAAACCTTAACTGGCTTAACCCTTAACTGGTATGGTGGGAGCCGTGCTACCCCCAACGAGTTATATTTTCTACATTTTCTAACAAGCTAGCAAGAACAGTCCTGGAAGAACACTTTCCAGGACCCAGGTATGCACAAGTTGGAGTCTTCACAGGCCCTACAATACCAGTTACGTTAGTTTTTTTACATCATAATTTTTCTTTTTTTCTTTTTTACAACTATTTTATCAAGATCAAGCAACAATAGAAGCGATCGTAAACGAAGATTCTGATTACGAATCAGTGATTGGAGTCAGACCAGTAGACGAATGTAGTAATAGTAAAATTTTAAATTATACAAAATGTCTTGAAAAGAGGACGATGTCACTTATGTAATAGAAAAAAATGGAAAAATTGCTACAAAGTGCAATAATTGTTCAAAATTAATTAGCAAAGTACATAGTAGCACAAATACACAATGTAATAATTGCAAATGCTGAATAAAGTTTTGTTATTGTATTCCTAAGTCTAAAGTGAAGATTCAAGTAGCTTTTTTTTGAAATTTTATTAAGAGCTTTATAGAAATAAAGCGTTATTTTTTATTTAAGTTAACATATTAATAAAATAATATCATTTTTGGCTATAACCTTTCGAACAAAAAGTTGCACAGATATTATTAACATAAAAAAAATATTACCAAAATGTTTTGACTATTTTGTGATCTCTTGTGATAATAATCACTGTAGTAAGAATAAAAGATAACATAGATATAAAAATAAAAAGTAATTGATTTCTTTAATCGAGCCTATTATTTGTCATTGATGAGTATTTAATCAAGTACATAGTTAAAATTTCCTTACTAAACGCAAAAAACCTTTTAGGGCCTCCAATTGGTATTAACCAATTGCGTTTGTCAAATTTACGATGCTAGTTAAAGGTTAAGATAGCTTCTAGAATAAAAAGATTTTAGTGGTAAAATATGTTTTCTCCAGCTTCTTAAAATTGATGTTGTGTGTAATTAACCAGTTCACTATTTTGTTTATTCTAGGATAACATAACAATATAAATAAATTTTAGTTAAATATTTAAGTAATTCTGTTTTAAAATATTTATTTACGTTATTTTAATTTACATAAAGCAATATAACACATCAATTATCATACAAGAGTATTGCTACTGCTAGTTAACTACTTTAAGGAAAAAAATCACGAACAATTTTTATTTTTCCAGCTTATTTCAAGAATTCGATTCTCTGATATCTGCGGAAATACGAAATGTCGCTAAAAATACTTGGACTAAAGTCCAAGGGCCTTCCCCTCTCTACGAGCCACCGTTGACCCGTCAATCTAGATACCCTCTATATACCTACTATTACTATAAACATTAATTTTAATTTACCAAAATTATTTTATGTTTTATACAACGGGATTTTTTGGCAGTTTACATAGTTTTTAATCGGAAATCAATAAATGCTAAACTTTAACATATTAATGTCATGTGAACAAAATGTCGTATCTTTCTTACTAACTGTGTATTCTAGTATAATTTCATAGCCTAGTATTTTTTTTTTGTAGATTTTGTGTTTTAGTGACTTATTTCTTAACTTCACGCGGTATCTCGCACATAACAAAGGGCACCTGGGAACCTAATGTTCAGACATCGTTTTTTTCCATTTTCAACCACCAATTTAGCTAAATGCACTGTTTGATCATCTCAACTGAAAAAAAATCGGACGTTTAAAAAAAAATATATTATTACAGTTATACAAATGGACACAATTCAGTTTATTTTTTATAAATAATCATGGCAGGTTTCATAAAATAAAATACTTGTACACGAAGTATAAGAAACATGTACTTGATAAAATAATGTATCTCTTTCCCCGGAATCGTCGAAGTTTGAGTAGAAATCTTGTTATCGTCTTTGAGCCCTTGCAAAATGTATACCTACTTTACAAGGTCAATTGGAGCGAATGTTTAAAGGAATCAATATCAAGGGGAAAGATGCTATTTAAAAAAAGGGCCTCGTTTTATATTTTTTGTTTTCACCGTGAGCCCTGGTAATGTATTTTGGCAGATAAAAGGATACATTTTTATGGTTAAATATATACATATATTTTTATGTATGTATATATAATTAAGATTTAAAATTTTACATATTAATAACATGTAAACAAATCTTACAACAAGAACATCTGACTACGGATCGAACCCACACTCACCTTACATATAGTCACACATTCTATTACGCTACGATACCTTTAATATTTACTAATAATTTTAACAGACCTATCCATAATACATACATTTTCAACGACCACTGAAGCACTAAAACGTTTTCAAGAAAAATTAATGTAGCGTTTATTATTTTTAATTGTACCATTTTGTATGATCGTCTTAGATTTTAATTTGTATCTGCGGCCTGTTGCTGTCCAGGTGGGGTTTTATATTTCGAATCGTTCATTAATAGTATATATAATGTATTTTTTTGAGGCAAGTTATGACGCAGGAGTACTAGGATGTGACGGTATACGCGACAGGTTGTGGATTCGATTCCCTTTTGAAGAAATTATATATATAATTTTTTCGTTTCAATGCACCAACTAGGTAGCATTACATAAAATTCAAATACCTACATTTAAAATGTTTGCGGTGGTGAGTTACGCTACTCAACATTTAATATCAATCATTCGTTCGTATTGAAAAACCTTAGTTTCATTCAGTTACATTACATTTAGCAAGTCCTCCATAGATCGTAAAATATAAAAGCAATAAACGTCAGACGCAAACAGCCAAGTTTCACAACATAATGTGAAATAATAGTTTGTGACTAAGACCGAGCCAGTCAGAGTGGCTATTCAGCATTTTTCTATGAAATTGTTCAGTGGACGGCTGTGTGTTAGAAGTTCTTCAATCTTGGTTACATATACCTATGAAAGTTTTTATCCCCTTGCAAAGTGCGTGATATATGTAAAAGTGCATACTTTACAAAACATTTTCAAAATAAAATTAAAGATTTGTTTAAAATGACAGCAGTACAGGACTGAATTAATAAAGAACAACATATATTAGAGCGGGTAGATTCCCTCTGCCTAGTCTAAAGAAACTCCGTTGTTCCCAATTTTTGAGGCATTTCGTGTTGAGTGGCGGAACTCAACCCCGCTCTGTGCCTTATTATCAGAGCGAAGTAATTAAAATATGAATAAATAATAATTCATTCACATAAACGTCGCGTTTACAATCATGTTTATGCCACTGCGCGACGACGACCTTTACTGTAAAAAATATATATTTTTTTTAGTTTGTTCGAACAAATTGCAACATTTGAATCGGAAAATACAGAAAAGGCAAGTTTAAAATATGGTGCTTTAAAGTTGTACAGGTGGTACAAAAACTTTAATTCAAAAGTGATTTTTAGTTTCCAGTCATGAAAACTGAAACAATTGAGCGAGAGACTTGCTTCTGACCGGCTCGGTTAAAAGCATTAAGGAAAAGATCTTTAGTTATGGCAACTACCAAAGAATAACAGAACAAGGTTTTAGTTTTATGAAACTATGAGTAGTGATCGTGGCGTAGGGGCACAAATTGTGACTGTAAATCTACTGGTTGTGGGTTCGATCCCCACTCGAGGAGATGAAATATTTAATAAGCAAGCAAAAGCAAAGCGTGGCGTTGAGTCCTGCCAATCAACACGCAATGCCTCCAGAATTCGACAGAAAGTGATTACCTCTTCCTACCCTGCTGTGTGCGGGATACAGCGTGAAGCTGATTTTTTATTTACGAGTACTCAGTAAGTTTTGTATGTAATATTAATATAATTAATTTCGTTTATTAAAGTTTTTCATAATACGTCATGTCAATTTTCAACAAGTCATAACAAATTGGCATTTGGGTGGTTTTACATGTCAACTATTTAAGCATTACTATGAAAATTAAGATAGTATTCATGATACCACATAATGAGGTAAATAGAAATATTTTCAGATATAAAAATTTTACAATGTTCTTTAAATACGAAAACAATCTTTATTTTTGATTATTATATATTTAGGATTCAGGTTAGAATTTATTAAATAAGAAACAAAATAACAAACAGTAAAGTAACAATCTATTTTCAATGCAATTTAACATAACAAAACTTACTATAAGGCACATTGTTATCACCTGCGAACATAAACAACAGAAATCATCAATTAACACGAATTACTTATCGTTATAGTTACCACTCGAACATCCTGACATATTCCTAAAATAATAAGAGGTTAGTAGTATCGAACATATATCAGATGTGGACGGAAGTTACAAGTAATAATATTTAAAGCCTTTTCATTAACTAAATAATTATCGGAACAGTCGTGGTTATGTGACGGAGCACGAGTAGTGTTCCGTCCCATACTCAAGCCCATACTGCCTGTACAACGCCCCTCCGGCCCTTTATATCATCGCGTCACAAACACGATTATTGCATCATCCTGGCGTGATCGGTAGGTGTCGTATACAAATGTATAGGTAAACAATGTAGTATTCGGAACATTAAATGAGATACCTAACTCGGCCATCCTAACCGTGCGCCGTCCTCGGCAGCGCTGAACTCGCAGCAGCAGTCGCAGAGACGTGAAGACTCGCGGAGACGCGTCGCACAAGCGAGCAGAGATGCGTCGCACAAGCGAACACAGATGCGTCGCACAAGCGAGCACAGATGCGTCGCACAAGCGAGCACAGATGCGTCGCACAAGCGAGCACAGATGCGTCGCACAAGCGAGCAGAGATGCGTCGCACAAGCGAGCAGAGATGCGTCGCACATGCGAGCAGGGATGCGTCGCACAAGCGAGCAGAGATGCGTCGCACATGCGAGCAGGGATGCGTCGCGCATGCGAGCAGAGATGCGTCGCACAAGCGAGCAGATGCGTCGCACAAGCGAGCAGGGATGTGTCGCGCATGCGAGCAGGGATGCGTCGCGCATGCGAGCAGAGAAGCGTCGCACAAGCGAGCAGATGCGTCGCACAAGCGAGCACAGGCGCGCAGAGATGAGTCGCGCATGGCGCGCAGATGCACGTTGCACATGCGAGCTGTGGCGCGCGTAGACACGCGCAGCACATGTGAGTCGAGGCGCGCAGAGGCGTCGCGCATTGCGCGCACAGGCGCGTTGCACATGCGAGCAGGAGGCGCACAGAGAAGCGCCGCACATGCGAGCTGTGGCGCGCGTAGACACGCGCAGCACATGAGAGTTGAGGCGCGCAGAGGCGTCGCGCATTGCGCGCACAGGCGCGTTACACATGCGAGTCGATGCGCGCAGTGTCGCGCATAGAGACGCGTAGCCCATGCGAGCCGAGGCACGCAGAGATGCGTCGCGCATTGCGCGCACAGGCGCGTTGCACATGCGAGCAAACGCGCACAGAGAAGCGTAGCACATGCGAGCTGTGGCCCGCGTAGACACGCGCAGCACGTGCGAGCCGACACGAGCAGTGGCGCGCGTAGACACGCGCAGCACATGCGAGCTGCAACACAATTGGCGACTAACGCCGGTGGCGACTAACGCCGGTGCGACTAACGCAATTTGACGACTAACGTCATTGGCGACTAACGCCGGTGCGACTAACGCAATTTGACGACTAACGTCATTGGCGACTAACGCCGGTGCGACTAACGCAAATTTGACGACTAACGTCATTGGCGACTAACGCCGGTGCGACTAACGCAATTTGACGACTAACGTCATTGGCGACTAACGCCGGTGCGACTAACGCAATTTGACGACTAACGTCATTGGCGACTAACGCCGGTGATTAACAGGAATGTCTTGTCTCGTGGAGTGACGTGAGACGCCACTATTACTGCTTCTGAAAACAATCACCAAAACAAAAACAAGACAAAACAATTAGGTAAATTAAGCACCTTACCATCGAATTTATCTTTTTTTTTTCTTTGGTTTTTTTTTTTTTTTTTTTTATTTTTTTTTTTCTTTCGTTTCTTTTTTTATTTTATTTTTTGGTCTTTTTTTTTTTTTATTTTTTTTGTTCTTTTTTTTTTTATTTTTTTTTTTCTTTCTTTTTTTTTTTTTTTAAATATGGCACAAATATGATAATATAGTAGGTGTAGATAATTTTTAGAGTCATAACTTTTCTAACGCTCGGTCTTACCTGACCATTGACCTACGTGAGTGACATTCGCAAAGAAATCAGCGATATATTGTGGGCATCACTATTAATAGGTACACAAAGTCAAAGTTAAAAATGAAATAAAAGGTAGTTCAACAAAGTAATATAAATAAAATAAACTGGCCATTGAACCCTTCTAAGTGAGTGACATTCGCAAAGAAATCTGCGATATGTTATGAGCATCACTATCAATAGGTACACAAAGTCAAAGTTAAAAATGAAATTAAAAAGGTAATTCAACAAAGTAATATAAATAAAATAAACTGGCTATTGACCCCTTCTAAGTGAGTGACATTCGCAAAGAAATCTGCGATATGTTATGAGCATCACTATCAATAGGTACACAAAGTCAAAGTTAAAAATGAAATAAAAGGTAGTTCAACAAAGTAATATAAATAAAATTAACAGAGGTTTCATTATTTTGTTTCTTAAAAACCAAAGCAATTGGGATCTTTATCCCACTTCTGAATTTAGGATTCAGGTTAGAATTTATTAAATAAGAAACAAAATAACAAACAGTAAAGTAACAATCTATTTTCAATGCAATTTAACATAACAAAACTTACTATAAGGCACATTGTTATCACCTGCGAACATAAACAACAGAAATCATCAATTAACACGAATTACTTATCGTTATAGTTACCACTCGAACATCCTGACATATTCCTAAAATAATAAGAGGTTAGTAGTATCGAACATATATCAGATGTGGACGGAAGTTACAAGTAATAATATTTAAAGCCTTTTCATTAACTAAATAATTATCGGAACAGTCGTGGTTATGTGACGGAGCACGAGTAGTGTTCCGTCCCATACTCAAGCCCATACTGCCTGTACAACGCCCCTCCGGCCCTTTATATCATCGCGTCACAAACACGATTATTGCATCATCCTGGCGTGATCGGTAGGTGTCGTATACAAATGTATAGGTAAACAATGTAGTATTCGGAACATTAAATGAGATACCTAACTATATATATATATATATATATATATATATATATATACTAGTTTTTTTTTTACTTTAAATTACAAATATAATCATAACATTCAAAAATATAATTATAAGAAAAAAAAATTATTAACTCATAATTTCTGTAGATATTATTATATATTTTGAAATACTTTTATCTTACATAACTATAAACAGTAACAGCATCTAGTACCACCTATATAACTTTATTCATAAAACAACAAATAAAAATATTACGACAAGGGAGGGGTCGTAAAATTTTAGCTTACACATACATCACGTATCCCCACTTCGTACATCATAGGTCATTCCCAACACGTTTCTTTTTCAGCTTATTGTATTTTACAGTGAAACTGAGCACAATCATTCAGTTAAGATGAGAACGGCCATAAAGAGACTAGTTTCAACTTTACAACCTACAATTCCGAACGAAAAGAGTTTGCCTGTAAGAGAAATGGAAATGTATAATTTTGCAGAAATTCGTATTTAAATTTGGAATGCACTGTGGTGGGAGAGGTGGTTGGAATTGTATGTTAGATTTTTTTATTTATTTTACATTTTTAAATAAATCTATTCGACACAGGATATCGTTGCGAATTAGGATAGTGTTCGACTTTTCTATTTTCTAGTTAATGCACACCGTTCTCCACTTTCCGCCGAGTTCTGGAGGTATTGCGTGTTGAGTAGTGGAACTCAACGCCGCGCTTTGTCTCGACACTAGAGCAACGAAATTATAATACAAATGTAAGTAAATATCTCATTTCCTCTAGTGGGCATCGAATCTACAACCAGTTGATTTTACAGTCACATTTTGTACCCTGCGCCACGACTGGCCTCTTTATACTAATACAAAAACTTTGGACCTCTTTTTATGAAAATTTCCCGGACGAAGGAGTATGAAATTTGATACACATATAATTTATTAAAAAATTATAAAAAATAAAATTAAATTAGCTTCACGCTATATCCCGCACACAGCAGGGTAGGTAGAGGGAACCTAGTGTGAACACTTCGTTCCCCACTTTCTGCCGAATTTTGGAGGCATTGCGTGTTGAGTGGCAGAACTCAACGCCGCGCTTTGCCTCGACACCAGAGCGAAGAAATGGAAATATAAATTTAAGTAAATATTTCATCTCCTCGAATGGGGATCGAACCCACAACCAGTCGGTTTTACAGTCACACTTTGTACCACTGCGCCACGACCGGCCTCACATATAATTTATTTGTATTAGAAATGCAAAACGAAGAATATTTTTCAATAATAACTTTTATAAAATACATTAAATCAATAAATAAATCATTACACACACTATCATACATTTGATAATGCTTACATTTTTATGTTTATAAAGTAGCATTTACGATATGGAAACGCCAACGTTTTAATTATATACAATCCAGACAGGATTGTATGAAAGGGTGAAGTTGATCTACGTTTAAAAAAATATGCTGAAATTTCGCTTGAAATATACAATTGATATACGAATAAACAAAAATATTAAAACTTTTGCCCAATAATTTTATATTAAAATACTTTCTTTTCTGGTTGTTTGGTCATGGTTGGTGAGGGTTTCCTCTTTAAACATAACCTCTCCGGTCCTCTTCTCTGTCTTCAGCAACATTTTAACAAACTCTAGTTCTGTATTTGTTGTATATTGTAGGCAGTATTTAGGCAGAAGATTATGAAACAATATATAAGTCCTTTTTAAACATTTTTTAAAGTGTTATTCCACACTTAGGAAAGACAAATACTTATTTAGAAAACGTATAAAAATTTGAACGCAGCGGGACTCGAACCCGCGCCTCCTGGAAACCGACCAGGCGCTCTGACCACTAAGCCATGCGTTCTCGCCAAGCTACGTCGAAATTTTTATACGCTTGTTACAACTTATTTATGTTGTTAGCTTCTCTGTAGGGAGATTTTTACAAATTTCCGCTACCCAAAGATAATTACTAGAATTATCGTTTGGCAAGAGAGAAACTATTTTTAAGTGTGGAATAACACTTTAAAAAATGTTTAAAAATATTTAAAAATAGTTTCTCTCTTGCCAAACGATAATTCTAGTAATTATCTTTGGGTAGCGGAAATTTGTAAAAATCTCCCTACAGAGAAGCTAACAACATAAATAAGTTGTAACAAGCGTATAAAAATTTCGACGTAGCTTGGCGAGAACGCATGGCTTAGTGGTCAGAGCGCCTGGTCGGTTTCCAGGAGGCGCGGGTTCGAGTCCCGCTGCGTTCAAAATTTTTATACGTTTTCTAAATAAGTATTAATATATAAGTCCACCACCACCGTCTGCGTTCCATATCGAAACGAAAACGGTGGTTGTGGGTTCAACCCTGCCTACGCAGCTTCAGCCTTAAATCTTCAATATTTTAAACATTTTTTATTAAACTTTTAATACGATACTTTTACGGTACGTTCAATATTTGTAAATAAAATATAAATATATTCGAGACAGTTTCTCAGAAAAGGGATGAGTATAATAATAAAATTAGCTACAACAACCTCGTTTTATAGAGAGTGCTTACAACTTGGAGTTTTAAATGGAAATTTTAAATTTACTCAATCAAATATAATGTTGTACACATTACACGCTTGTTCCAGACTTTGAGGAATACAAATTAAAAATAAATATTTGATGTGCTTAATTTCTTGTTATTGTTTTATTGAATATTTCATACCTTTTTTGTAACTGTTTTCAATTATATTTGAAAAATGGTTAAGCATATGAATAATAATTGGAGTTATAGTTTTTGCTTGCAAAAAGCGGTGTTAAGTTCCGCCACTCAACACGCAATGTCACCAGAATTCGGCTGCAATCGGGGAGCGGAAGTGTCTTAATGGGAACGGAGTGTCTTAACATTGGAGATTTCCAGAATTCCTTCTGCCTAACTTTCTATGTGCGGAATTCAAAGTGAAGCTAAAATAAACTAACTCTATTCACTCTGTCCCAGAAAAAACATGTTTATACTTGACTTTAAGGAAATTATCGTAAAACTTTATTAAAGTCCATATTGACCTGAAACATGATCCATACTTTTGAATTTCAACATTAAATGCTCCAAGTATTTCAAGATTTCAAAGAAATGTATAATACTTTCCCGTAAGCAGATAGGAAACCTATCCAAGTTTATTATAACACGTTTCCGTATCTTCGCGCCTAATCTAATTCGAAAGTCACATTAAAAGGAATAAAATGAGATTCTCTGGAGTACCATTTGGATGGTACGTTCACTGTGATCTTTTAAAACCCACGCCACATTAAATCACCTTGGATTTTTGGATAACTTACATCCTCCGTAGGGAACAATATTGATCGTAGGCCAAGATTTCTACTCGCGTTTCTTTAACTATATCTTGATTTTTTTATGATTGGTGTTTTCCGGTTGAAGAATTGCCTTTTTATCAGTATAGATTATTGTATTATGTTGTAATGATTTTAATTTAATAGTGGGTAATTAAATAATTATTTACAAGATGTGAGTTCAGTCGTGGTGCAGGGGTACAGGTAAATGCGACTGTAAAAGGGACAGGTTGTAGTTTCGATTCCCACTCGAGGAAATAAAATATTTATTATTTTCATTTTCTCGCTCTGGTAACGAACTAAAAGACGTCGTTCAGTTCCGCCACTTAACATTACGTTCCCAGGTTCCCTCTGTCTAGCTTGCCATTTGCGAGATTTAGCGTGAAGCTAAAAAAGTACAAGATATTTTACATTGCGCATTTTCTAAACTTCCAGAGCTGGTTAACTTTATTACACGTCATTTTATTAACTTCCTTATAACAATCTATTATTTCAATTCTTTATCGAACATTGTACGGTTCCGTATAAAGATTTAAATCTAAAATAAAGTTTTTATTTACATACAATATTATTCTTTCGTATATATAAAAACTTATTTTTTTCAAGCAAAACCAGAGCAATACACCAGTCCTCCTGTGATAGCAGCTAGGATGTGTTAACTTTAAGCTTTGTTAAGACATTATTACATTGCCAGATGAATGGAGGCGCCGTGGCACATCCTCCAGAGGCTGTGATAACCTTTACAACAGAGAATTTTGCAGCGGAGCCTTTGTTGCTGTACTTTCGTCTGTTAAAGGATAATGATGCTACAAAATGCTGTTTAACGGTATACTTCACTTTTAGTAATGTCTTGTAAGGTGTCGTTAATTTCTATGGGATTTTTCTAAATTTTGTTATAATTTCTTGTTATGAAAACTAACAAAATCTAAATAATTATATTCTCCATATTGTATTTTTCATATCTGCGGTGAAACTGTTATATTGTTTTTCTTATTTGTATATTTTAGTATTTATTATAAGTACAAGTATTTAATTTATAGCCCTTAGCGCAATACCGATTTATTTTTGAGGCGTTTATGTAGGTAATATAGTATGGTTATCTATTTAAAGCATTGACATGAAATTTAAAAATAGTTCTTACTTTTTTATAATTTACTTTAATATTCATCTTTCATTAAATCCATTAATAAAAATATTGCGCTATTATAATATCTGATTTAAATAGTTTAAGAATAATAGTTACAAATGAGAAAAAAGAGAAAGAGAATATAAAAAGATACCACAACTTTCTACAGAAAATTATATTAAAACGTCACAAAAAAACGTTATATAGCATTTTTTTTATTCACGTTATACAATCTTAGTTTGTATCGTTTAAACTTTGACGAAGTTAGAGTTCGGTTAGGAGAGACGAATATGAGCAAAGCGGTGTTTTAATATATTATATAAAATCAATATATTTTTAAAATTCATTTCAGTTATTTTTACGTATAAATTGACATATCCAGTCACTTGTCTCAACGTTTCATATTTTTAAATTAAGAATTCTAGATTTAAATTCGCCAAAGAAATGTTCGTCTGAAACGAGTATAAAATAAAGTATGGCTAACTATAAATAGAAAGTGACATCGGTGAATATGACATTGTCATTTAACATTCAAGAATAGATCACGACTCTCTTCTCATTCTTTCAGTCAATCTTTCAGTTTTCATTAATGGTACACTTTAATGAAAACTGAAAGAAGACAGTTACAATTTTCTCTCAAAAACCTACCTACCTACTGGGAACGAATATTACTAACTTAATAACAAACATACAAAATACTATAACAAAACAATGTATGATTTAAATAAACTTTTTTTTTCACCTTCACACTGTATCCTGCACAGAAGAGAGTAGGTAGAAAACCCATTTCCCACGGAGTTCTGAAAGCATTGCGGGTTGAGTGGCGGAACTCAACGCCTCGCTTTGCCTCGACACCACAGCGAAGAAATAAAAATATTAAATATTTCATTGTGTACCAGTACTGGCCCAACTTAAGTCAAAGAAATTTTATTTTAAATAGATATATGTAGAGGCCAGTAGTGGCGCAGGGCCACAAAATGTGACCGTAAAACCAACTGGTTGTGGGTTCGATCCCCACTCGAGGAGATGTAATATTTACTTAAATGTATATTTCATTTCTTAGCTCTAGTGTAGAGGCAAAGCGCGGCGTTGAGTTTTGAACAGAAAGTGGGGAACGGAGTGCCTTAACACTAGGTTCCATCTGCCTACCCTGTTGTGTGCGGAATAGAGCGTAAAACTGATTTATGTTGAGTTAAACCAATTTATATAAAACAAATTAAAAAAAAATATCTAAATTCAACACAGCCCCACCCGTACCCGCTACATTGTACCACATATCATTACTTATTCAACGTCATGCGCGTCGTCTCAGAAGCTCGTAGCCACTTTGCCTTTCGCCACTTCATTATCACATTTAAACACTGAGATTTGGGACGTGTGTTTGATATTCGTTATTATATGGCATGTTAGCGGCTATAGTACATATATTATTATATCGTATTATACGGTGGAAAGATTATTTTTTAAATAAAAATAAATAAATTAGCATCACGCTGTATCCCGCACACAGCAGGGCACGCAGAAAGAACCTAGTGTTAAGTCACTCTGTTCCCTACTTTCTGCGGAATATTGGAGGCGTTGCGTGTTCACTCAACACCAGAGCGAAGGAATGGAAATATAAATCTAAGTAAATATTTCATCTCCCCCAGTGGGGATCAAATCCACAACCAATCGGTTTTACAGTCACACTTTGTGCCCCTGTGCCACGACCGGCCTGTTTTTTTGTAGGTACAATATATTATATGAATATTTGGGCCTACTATATAGGGTTGTCTTAGTGAACCCGTCCCACTAGGATAGCCCTATATAATAGATAGGTGTGTAAACCGCTATTGCATAATTGACAGCGTCTCTGGCCTTCTCATTTGTACGTGCAGCGTTGAGTTCCGTCATTTCTCGGACTTTGGCGGAATAATGCAGAATAAAGTATGTTAACACGAGGTTCTCACTATCTTCACCGGGGCTCAAGGAAGAAACCTTGAGCCTTCGGAGCCCTGCCAGTGATGGTGTGGAGATAAAAGACAAAAGTCAAATCAAAGCTAAATACTTTATTATAAATTATTTTATTACAAAACGTAGTTATACTAAAATAACTAAATTTATATAAATTCCGTACTTTCATATTATAAAAATGTATTATTAACCGAATGACCAAACAAGTGCTGTTCTTTATTTAAATATAATGAAAAAAATAACATACAATTACCTACTTACCTCTATATATGTAGGTACAGAGCTATTATAAATCAAATCAAATCAAATCTATCAATATGAGCCCCCAATCATCGCCTTTAGTCATGCGTATCCTTTATACGGTACAAATTAATTGTGTATATCCTGTTATATGCTAAGCTTAAAGATGATTTTAAAGGAAAAAATATTTTTTTGAAGATGTTTAAACAGAACCTAATGTTATGACACTCTGTTCTCCGTTTTCCACCTAATTCTGGAGGTATTACATTGAATTGCATTGTTGAAATATAACTAATCACGTACCACATTACATAAATTTCTTGCATAACAGCCATTACATATGTGTATTTTAAAATAACTATGTAGGTATACTTTTAAGAAAAACGTACAAATTTGAACGTAGCGGGATTGAACCCGCGCCTTATGTAAACCGTCTAAGCACTCTGACCACTAAGCCATATGTCCTCATGAAGCTAGGTCTAAATTCCTCTTATACGCTTGTTATTTGTACATTGTTAACATCTCCGAAGGGAGATTTTTATAAATTTAGACGTTGCTTGATGAGAGCGTATGGCTTAGTAGTCAGAGCGCTTATAGTTTCTAGAGGCGCAAGTTCAAATCCCGCTATAATAAATTTTTTATACGTTTTTCTAAAAAAAAAATTCTATCCTAAACAAATGAGAACAAAAAAACACTAAAAACTCAACTCACACTTCTTGAAAAAACATTTATGTCATTTTTGTGATAACATATATATATATATATATATATATTTCTTCAAATCAGTTTTTAACTGTTTACTCGATAATTTCAAAATTGGCTGAAATGACTCGTGTTTGATGTGAATTCTATATTCATTTATTGTAAAAAGTAACAATTTTCGTTAGGTTGAGATTACACAAAAAATGGACAAAATACCGCTTAAGCAGCTACAGACATTGAGTATTCAATAAAGTCTATTCTTGATGTAATGTCGTTTGACCTTTGGGAAGGTATATTGATTTGCGGGAAATCAGTTGCCGAGTGATAAAGGATACAGCGATAAATTTTACTTGAAACCGGTCCTACCTATTGAGGTGTTTTATTGTAAATACCATATATAAAATATACTAAGACAGCTAGTTAAACAGTATTTATTATTTTCGGTAACACTATTTTTAACTTACTTTGTCTGTTAATATCGAGGACACGCGTTAGCGTATCAAGCCAAGTTAAAAAATAAAAAAAACTAAATATTTTCCCTTTCCCTTCATAACTTCTTAAAGAATTAGTGTACAAGCTTGAAATTTAGTACAATTGATAAAAACCCTAGATTGTGATGTTCATTAAATTATAACAATTAAACTCCGACCGATATTTTTACACGACCATACCACAGAAGAAACTTGATGTTTGGTACTAAAGTAGACTATTACACATAAGCATAGGAAAAAATCTAATAATTAATTTCTTTAATGCGTTGTTCTCAACTTTGTATCGCCCACAGAATGGAAGATAATATTATATATAGGTGTCGAGTCCAGTGCTCACTCGAGATAAAATTCAAGACCTAAATCTAAGTTGTCAAATTTTTCCACCGCCTGGTAATAACAAAATTCAACAAACCAATTATCAACCTGAACGTGTAGCACAAGCTAGAAAATATAATCGAGCATTCACCTAAAAAAAAAATGAGTAACGTATGACAATGAGTCGGTTTTTCGAGCATTGAACAGGAATAGTATTTACTGAACAAGTCATTGAATGACCGTTTATATTATGCAGTAATTTAATATAATAAAAAAAATTATAACTTATTCCTAATTTTCCTATAAGTTATAATTTTTATCATTTTATCTAGGCAATAGGCCATCGTGGCGCAGTTTCATAATATCTATTTGTAAGTGCGATAAATCAATAATAATAGGATGAGTTCCGCCATTCAATGTCTGAAATTCTGGCAGAAAACAGAGAGTGGAGTATTATAATACCATGTTCTATGTGCCTAAATTTCTATATGTGTGATAAATTATGAAACTATGGTTCCAATAAAACAAACTGATGGTGACAACGTAACTGAACTGTAGATACTACAGTTTTACGTTTAGTTCTCAAATTTAATTAATTCTAATATATAAACAACATAACAAAATACACTCACAGAGAAGAAATTAATTGAAAATAGGATAAGGATATAGAAGGGGTTATAATTCAAAACCCTTTTGAAGAGCTATCTGGGATATTGACTAAACTACTACATCGCCTATATATTTGCCCTTCCCATCTCGTCAGTTACAGATAAATGACTGTAAATAAGCTCATATTTATATGAGGCCTAGAACATTAGAAATGCGAATGCAAAATCGATATTTTAATTAGTAGCTCTACCATATCGCCGTATTTTTCTGATCGAACCAAAGAAACATGTACTCGTATATAGACACGATTATATCTACAATTTTAAATCAATTATTGAGTGAAATCAATTATAATCTATAGATATGCTTTGTGCTAAGAGATTAATTTAACGCTAAAAAACGTTTTAAGAAAAAATAATTGTGGCTGCGTCTCTTAGAACTCCGATCACTATAGTAGCTATTTTACTATTAGTAGCTATAGTAGTTATTAGTAGCTATAGTAGTTATTAGTAGCTATAGTAGTTATTTTACTCATCAAGCAACGTAGTATTACTTATATACATACTTAAAACTGAGGGAACTTAGTGTTAAAACATTGCGTGTTGAGTGGCAGAAATCAACGCCGCGCTTAGCCTCGACACCAGAGCGAAGAAATGGAAATATAAATTTAAGTAAATATTTCATCTCCTCGAGTGGGAATCGGACCCATAACCAGTCGGTTTTACAGACACACTTTGTGCCGCTGCGCTTCGCTGGCCTCACTTACAACAACATTTTCTGTTACAACTTATTTATGTTATCAGGTTCTCTGTTGGGTAAAGTTTGCTAAAAAAACATGTTTTTTCTTTTCCAAATGTGGAATAGCATTCTGCACTTAAAATGGTATAATCGATGAATTGATAAAAAAATCCAACTAGACTATATTTAAATGCATTAACTGAACTAAACTAGACAAGACTATATTTAGATGCATAGACTTAAACTAAAACAGAACTGAAGATTTTTTTTAGACTATACCCAAATTAAGCTCTCGAATTTGGGTTTAATAAAAAAACTGCACTGTTTCAAATAAAGTTCACAAATTACTGAGATCTGGACGAAAACCTTAAAAACTTATATAGTTAACGAATACAGAATCTCCTTCTGTTTTAAATAAATAATTTAAAAAAAACTAATTTCACGCTGTATCCCGCTCACAGCAGAGTAGGCAGAGGGAAGCTAGTGTTAAGACAATCCGTTCCCCACTTCCCACCGAGTTTTGGAGGCATTGCGTGTTGAATGGCGGAACTCAACGCCAGTTGGCTAATAAAAATTTATATGCCACTCCTACAAAAAAAATCTCATCATGCTCCAGATAAAAAAAATCTTCGCACAGTTCCAAATCTAATAAATTCTCTATACAAAACGAAATATCCGCCACACAAAATTATTTTTGTAACACACTGTATAGTACGAACATGTATAGCGATAAGTCCACGCACCAGGACTACCAACTAACGAAAACATAACAGCGGTTGTCGTCGACAACTCAGAGGGAAAATATGATACAATTTCTACAGGAAAATTTACTTGTAACTTACTACGCTATGGAAGCGTTTTCTAACGTACGCAGTATTGTATGAGAATAAAATTTATTGTTTTTTTTAATACTTGAATATTTTCAGCGGTGGAAAATGGCGAACGGAGTGTCGTAACACTAGGTTCTGTCTGCCTATGATTATGTATGCGGTATACTTTTTTTATTTATACGTTTTCTTAGTAAATTAATATATTTTTATATGTTTATAATAAATATCGTTATCTCTCAATTATTTGCCAAATTTTATGATTTTAGATGAACGGGAAGTAACCTATACATTTTTAATTACCCTGTGAACTTCTTACAATATACGGCAAAAATTGGGGCTCGAATGGCCTTCTCATTTGAGTGCGTTGACTTAGAACTTTAATTTTCCTATGTCATAAGAGACTGTAAAATTGACTATTTGATTTAATTATTTCAGGCTGATAAGAATTATCTTGACAGACATACAGACAGATACTTAAACAACAAGAAGAGGATCAGAAGATCAGAAAAAAATATATTTTATCTTCTTAAAATACTAAAACGTCATGAAAATGAAAGAATAATGTTATATTAGTACGCGAATATCGCAAATGCAGTTGATGAAAGCACAACAGTTGTGCGTACTCATTAACAACTCACAGTGGAAATGTGGAGCTGACATACTATTCTTGCTCAATTGTATGCAAATGAAACGTATCTATGAATTAGTTTATAGAAGTTATTAAATCAATATTGGTTTTTAAAAAATGTAGACATGACAAAGCTTAAAAAAAACCTTTTCATCATTATAAGATGTTATAAGCACATTTTTCAAACATTTTATTTGAAAATATTAGTATATATTAGTATATGTAATATTAGTATATGTATATCTACCTAATTATATGTGAACGCGACGGGTTGTGGATTCAACTCCACTCGAAGGAATTAAATATATAATATTATTATTTCTTCGATCTGTGTCGAGGCAAAGCGCGGCGTTGAGTTCCGCGGCTCAACACGTAATTCCTCCAGTTCCCTCTGCCCCCCTGCCGTATGCAGGATACGGCGTGAAAATGACAAACTAAAAAAAAAAACTAGCGATCTTTGTAAGTATTTTCAAATAAAAACTCATGTAAGTAACATTCCGTGGATGCCACTGTAATACCTCATAAAATATTCATATAAGATTTTTTAACGTCAAGCCGAAGTTCATTAGTTATTCAGAGACATTCACGAGGCAAACTCCTTTGAAATGCTATATTTCGTTCCGAAACTCCACTTAAGAAACAAAATTAAAATTTCTTCACCCAGTTAGGTTAAACGATCAATGTTTATGGTTTTTTATGGTTTTTATTTATGTAGTATAAAATATTGAGGCCAGTCGTGGCGCAGTGGTACAAAGTGTGACTGTAAAACCGACTGGTTGTGGGTTCGATCCACACTCGAGGAGATAAAATATTTACTTAAATTTATATTTTCATTTCTTCGCTCTGGTGTCGAGGCAAAGCGCAGCGTTGAGTTCTGCCACTCAACACGCAATGCCTCCAAAATTCGGCAGAAAGTGGGGATCGAAGTGTCTTAACACTAGGTTCCCTCTGCCTACCCTGCTGTGTGCGGGATATAGCGTGAAGCTAATTTAATTTATTTATATTTAATTTAATTTTATTTTATTTATGTATTTATGTGTGTGCAAGGTGGGAAATAAACAACTCTGTACACATCGTTCACGATATCAACTGCTAAGCCAGTATGTAAACTAATTATTTGTTGTAAAGCAAATTATAAATCGACAGCATAGTTTATATCAGTAATCATGTAAATAACATGCTTTACTTTGAAAGCAATATAAATTCGAATTTTATCATATTTTTAAGCTCCTTTTTACCATGTTGCGTAAAATTTATAGGTATAAGTTCAATATTACCATCAAGAACGAAGAAATTCGCAATAAATATTCTATTGAGTGCTGAAATGATTAATAAACTTATATTAATTTTTAATTTTTCAAAAAGTCAATTACATCTTTACTATGTAGAATAAGCAAAATCGATAAAAAACGTTAATAAATTAAAAACAATTTATTGATTAATTAAATATAATATTTACACGATACTTATCTAAATAAACCGTATTTTAGATTTTCTTTCATAAAAACTGCCTTCGCAATACGGAAGGAATTAAAACACCGTCTCCTTTCACTTGAAATTTAGTCACCTTTAAAATTTTACGGACAATTTATTTTTATTCTCGAAGTTCGTTCATTCGAAAATTTTCTCTAAGAAAATTTGGAGATAATAACTCCAGTAATGCAGATTGATATTAAGGACTTCGAACGAAATAATTACGTTTTTAAATAAATAGATACCTATTTTAAATATATAAAAATGTAGTGTTGTTGTACGCTCTCTATTTTCTGCCTACGTCAGGAGACATTACGTGTCGATTGGCGGAACACAACGTCGCGCTCTGTCTCGATACAGAGTGGGAAACGAACGTACATCCTGTAGCGATTACAATCACTCGCGCGTATCCCCGCGCCACGACTGATCTTGAAACTGCAAATTATATTGATATATCTTAAAAAGCTATTTTTTAAGTGAAATAGCCAGTCGTGGTGCAGAGGCATAAAGTGTGACTGTAAACAGGACCGGTTGTGGGTTCTATCCCCACTTGAGGAAATGGAATATTTATTTAAATCTCTGGTGCCAAGACAAAGCGCGGCGTTGAGTCTCGCCACTCAACATGCAATGCCCCAGAATGTGGAGGAAAGTCCGCAACGGAGTGTCCTAATACTAGGTTTCCACTGCTTACTTCAAAGTGTGCGGGATGTAGCGTGAGGATAAATGATTTATCTATTATATATATTAGAGGTTCAAAGAAAAACAGTCACTGATTTTTGATGAACCACTAACAATTAATTACGATAATAATATATTTATAAATTATATATTTTATAGATATTTTTTATAGATAATTATTTATAGATAATAATTATATTATTTGAAGTATTCAATAAGTGTAAATATTTGTATCATACTCAGTTATATTATAACTGTGAATGTAAGTTTGTTTGTTACGCTTTCACACCAAAACTACTTAACCGATTATCATGAAATTTTTTACACTTGTTCTTAGACATATTTATAAAGGACATGAGATATTTTTTATTAAAAAATATATAAATATTTATCCTTTGGCTATAATAAAATAATTGGTTTAAGCGTGCGAAGCTCTCGTTTGAGTTTCTATTATCATAATTGAATGTGAAGCCACGTTAACGCCACTTACATACATTGAAATACGAATCAACATGATTTATTAAGCAAAAATTAAGATTACAGATAAAACTTAGCAAAATTGTATCTGTAAACTTAAGCTAATCTCAAGAAAACCATTTTTTTATCAAATAAATTTTAACAAAATGTGCGTTCTAATAGAACAATATCTACACCACGCATATTGCGAGAACAGATTGTTAGACACAAAAATATAAAATTCAATTTATCTCCGGACTTTGGTGAATGTATTCCTAAATATTAAACGTCGCGGAACCGCAAGAGATATTCCCTTTTAATAAAACTTCTGGCTTTTGTTTCCTTAATTGAAATCAAATTTCAGGAATGACGCAGCTGTGCCTGAGGCTCGTTGTAACTTCTATTCTTTTAAATTATTGATTTTAACACTTGTTTTTTATATATATATTTTTTCAATTTCACGCTGTATCCCGCAAACTGCAAGGAAAGTAGCGGGAACATAGTGTTTAAACCCTTCGGTCTACATTTTTCGCCTTATTCTGAACGCATTGCGTGTTGAGTGGTGGAACTTAATCCTGCGCGGCACCAAAACGAACAACATTAGATTCTCTAGTGGGAATTGAACTCCCGACCTGAAATGTTTGCAGTCACACCCTTACTCCCCTGTTTAGGACTAAGAAATCACGATGAGCACTACAAAACCGTTTGACTTCACATCACAACGTAAAGAGCAATTACAATTCCAAACGGACATTCTAAAGTTGTAACGAGTACACCAATCAGGACCAAGTGTGTAACATTTAAGTGCGTCTGAAGTACTATCAAATATACCGCGACAGGAATTTATATGGCACTTACCTTCGGCAACTTTTAATGGGGAGAGCGTAATAATGTATCGTCTTTGAATTAATCTTAGTAATCTTTGTTTCAGAAAGTTCAATATTTGGGAATCGTTTTGAAATACTTTGCGATATTATTTAATATGAACTTCGTTTAAAATATATAGTACTAAAAATATCCAGTAAAATATGAGACCAGTCACTACGTAGGTGCACAAAGTGTAAATGTAAACGCGACAGGTTGTGAGTTCAATTTCCACTCAAGGAATTGAAATATTTATTTTTTTTTCATATTTTAGATGTTTTGTCGAGGCAAAATAGTCACACTTTGGTACATAAGTAAGTGACGCTCCTGTAAAATTGTATATTCAACAAGGAGAAGCATGAGAAACGTTTAAGTTAGACGTCGAAATCGAAGAAGTAATTTAATAACTACTCGCCGCCTATTTAAATTTAGTTTTAAGTAAGAATATTTGCCGCGGTAACTCAATCTCCCCTCAGTTTTTCCCTAAAGGCTACCTTGAAAATTGCCGATAGAAATGACATTTCAACGTTATTTCCAATTTGTAGACACTTTGAAAGAGCACTAGATAAATAAGCAAATATGTAGCTATAACGCTTTGAGTACTTTTTATTTTCAATTTAACATTATTATAAAAGAAAAGAAGTCAATTTTTTTTTATAGATTAACATAATAACAAAGTAAAGGGTTGTAACTCGCGATTTCGAATATATTTTAAGACGACAATATTTACTAAACCCTATTTAAAAATCTATATCTGGGTAAAATTTAAAATTTACGAGCATTAAAGAGTTAGTCTACAAAATAAAACACAAAGCCCAAAAAATAAATTTAGAAAAGAACCTGACAAAAAGTCCATAATTTTTGTTTTTCAAATAATCCAGACACCATAATTTTTGCACACCTTTTAGAATTTGAAGTTACTACCACCAACAAACAATATAATGAACAAAACACCTCTCACATTCCGTAGGTGTTGAAGTTTGATAAATTACACGTCACTCTGCATTACGGGATCAACGCATTGTAATTTCTGTCCGTTCATTTGTATTCTACGCCCGAAAGTCAAATGATTACGGTGTCATAAAATACTTGATTTAGAAGGCTTGAAAATTACATGGATTCGTATTCGGGCGAAATAACGCACTGAATCAGGTATTCCCTTTGATATATGCAGCAAAATTTTTGGTTCCAATTTCTATTTGTTATTACTTTTTTTTTCTTTTATTTCGACACTTTTTTGTATAGATAAAATTGTAGATTGGAAAACTCTATAAGTGTATCATTTTGTTCTTTTTCACATAATTATTATCAGCTTCACGCTGTATTCGGCACCTAGCGTTAAGACACTCCGTTCCCCACTTAGTGCCGAATTCTGGAAGCATTGCGTGTTGAGTGGCAGAAATCAGCGCCACGCTTAGCCTCGACACCAGAGCGAAGAAATGAAAATATAAAAATATAAATATAAGTAAATATTTCATCTCCTCGAGTGGGGATCGAACCTACAACCAGTCGAGTTTACAGTCACACTTCGTGCCGCTGCGCCACGACCGGCCTTCACATAATTATTTACGTTTAGTGACACTGTAGAATTATCTATATTGTTAATAAATATTTAACTAAGTCACCTGATACAATCTGTTTAACAATTTTTAAGACTCTATATTTAAGTTTCATTAAATCTCGGAAATCTATTATATTAATAGTAATATGATATACATACTTATGATATATAGATATCATAAGTATATATATATCATATTCAATTGATAAAAATACAAACAAATAAGCAATTAAATTGGAAAAATATATTAACCCATACGTCTACGACGCATGTAAACAAAACGTTGGTTGAAATTATTACGCTGTATTTAAAGCTTTAAATGTACTATAGTTATCTGGCTGCCCATTGTTTTAGTTTTCCTGTTCGAAAAATATTGTGCGAAAAAATAAACTTTAATATGAACACGAATTTCTGCGATAGCCATGCCTGCTGTTGTTATGATGGGAGGAATTTTATACATGTTATATTTTACACAAATAAGCTCGACAATCAAAAAAATTAAAAGCAGCTTCACGCTGTATCCCGCACATAGCAGTGTACGTAGAGGCAACCTAGTGTTAAGAAACTTCGTTCCGTACTTTCCGGCGAATTTTGGAGGAATTGCGTGTTGAGTGGCGGAACTCAACGCCGCCCGTTGCCTCGATACCAGGGTGAAGTGTTATAATAATTATTATTATATATTATCTCTGGCACCGGTTCCAGGTGTTACCAGGATCAGCGCTCCTGTTCTACCTTCTCCATTTGGCAACGCATTTAAAGTCCTCAATAGTTAATTAGTCCGTAGGCTATCATGTAACCCAGACCTTTAACCATCACTTCTTTGGGCGTAGGTAGGTCTCCGTCCAGGGATAGATATAGTAAGGAAGTAAGGAACTTCCTTCGTTCATAGGCTGGTGCGTAACGTGGCTATACTATCATGGACATGGACTTCAAGACAACCTCAAATGAATATGAAGCTATACAGCGTTATCACGGATATCCACCTCTGCATCTTGATGAATCTCAATCTTGGTAAAGATTGCATTGCACACCACTGACCTCCCCCTATTTTGCCCTATTTCAATGCCTGCCTATTCTTCTAGCTACGGGAGATATGTGAAAATAAAAAAAAGTTGATTTTAATTAGTAAAGCATTTGCACTAACATTTTACAAACGTCCTGGCCTGGGGCAAGAAGGGTTTTTGGACAACTGATTTAGATATGGTGGATAAGTTTACTAATCGAAGAATCATCACACACAATTTTATCTTTATTCTTCTGATTAAAACCGTCGGCCGTTTATCCGTCTGTCAAAAATATTGGTCTAGAGATTGCGTGAAAGTATCGAGCGGAATAAAATAATAAACATTCTGGTCTATGGTAGTTTTTATCACTTAATAAAACTATATGATAATTACAGGAAGAATCTATATCAAAATTAATATTATATTGTAAACTAGTTGTGACTAGTTTTATCGTAATTTTCATAAAAATAAACAATTTCTATATAAAATAACTAGATAAATATTCTCCAATCAGCTTCACGCTGCACACAACAGTGTAGGCAGAGAGGGCCTAGTGTTAAGACACACCGAATTAAAACTCAATTATACTATTTTGTAGCGGGCCGTGATAATATATACACCGTTCAGTAACACGATGGTACTCTGGGACACTGAGACTTTTCATAAAAACAGCGAAGTAGCTCGTGCAATATGTAAATATTTATTAAGGATGCCAAAAATATTTTTGTTCATAAGCAAATTTTATTTTGTAATATAAAATTTTATTATATTTTATGGGGTACACTATTTAATAACAATATTTATTATGATTTTTATCGTGTAATTAAATATTTTTTTACTTGGGCATCGAGATTGGCTCCTGTACTTCGATATCTAAAAACAAATGCATACATCATTTAAATTGCAACTGCGTAGGTCCTTTATAAATGTATAAATGTTAACTCGGGAAGGTAAAGATAAAAAAAAATCAGTTTCACGCTGTATTCCGCACTCCGCAGGGTGGACAGAGGGAACCTGGTATTAAGATACTCCGTTCCGTACTTTCCGCCATGTTCTGGAGATATTGTGTGTTGAGTGGCAGAACTCAACGCCGCGAGAAACTAATGATGGTTATATATTTATTATAAATTATGGTTTTACTACTGATATTTCTATGTAAAAATTGACGATTCAAAAGAGAAGATAAAAATATTTCATAATAAAAATTTATTATGTTAACTGAAATATGCTTGTAATGTATGACATCATTTCATAGCCAAAAATTTTAATCAATGTAAGTAAACTTTATGTAAACTAATATACATATTAGGTATTTTGATAAATTAACTTTTCCGTTGGAGTACTTTGAAATTCTTAACTTTGGAGCTATCAATATAAATACATTTCACGACTCATAAATTAAATAACAAGCACTCCAACGGAAAATGTTGATCATTGAAATTAACGAAACACACTATTATTCTACAAAGAAGAGACATGTTGTCTTAAACTTATTAAAAACATAAGTATATAGAAATTACATAAATTATCAACACAATATGAATAAATTACTTAAATTACCAACATAATATAATCCAAAGCTTGTTTTTTTTTTATTTAAACTATTAATGGTAAAGTACGTTAGTTCCACTGGTAACGACCACTACACGTAAGGTTCACAATATTTCAAATTAAACGAAATCTCGTTTTCACCTGTCGCGAGCACACTCCATTGGTTAAATGACTTTCATACCATGCCTACTAGCTAATTACGGAGAAAAATTAATGATTTATAAATTGTATATATATATTGTATAATTGTAAAATTCGAAGGCAGACCCTTCGAATTTTTGATTGAATTGATAACATTTAAAAATTATTTTTAAATGATTTTTCAATTCAAACTCTCAGTAAATCATTATTTTGTTTATTGTCTATTTTAGAAACTATAGGAGATAATTGCTTCGCTTAAAAAAAGTAAAAGTATATCTAATTATAAATTAAATTAATAAATTATTATTATTAATTATATTTAATTTTTTCAAATTGTTAAGAAGTCATGGTGCATGGGCAAAATCATGCAGAATGTAAAGGCAACGGTTGTGAGTTTGAGTCCCACTCGGCTGGATGAAATGTCTAATATTTTTATTACCTTACCTAGAGTACGGTAATAAAAATATTGATATTTATATTGATATCGATTGACAAGACAAACCATAGTACCGTTGAGTTCCGTCACTCAACACGCAATTCTTCGAAAATTTAGCTAAAAGTGGAGAACAGAGTGTACCTCATACAAAGCGTATGAAAACATATTATTTTTGTTGTAACTATTGTTGTTGTTCTTTGTGTACGTCATTCCGGGCGTGCCAGTTGAGTATTAGTCACTTTTCCAATGTCACGTCAAAAAAAATCTGTCAAGCAATATGTGTTTGATATTTTTCGTTCCGCCAAAAGAGCATTGACATTTTAAACACCGTTAAAAAAACATATAAACATATTCTATCAAATCTAACATATTTTTTGCTTTACAGTGTCAGAAAAGCTAAAAAATAGAGATAAAACACGTCCCTTCAGTTTTAAACTTCGAGACGACAGAAGAGTAGTTGAAACTTTACGATGCCACATTCGATCAACTTCAATGTACGTTATATAGGGATTCGAGCTTAATCGCTAACCTGCACTCGTGCTGTATTTACTTTTATTTGACTTGAGTGATAGCCCAATCTCTGAGCGTAAGCGCGACGAATGTAGATTCGACTCTCGGTGGGGGAACAATAACTAAACTTGGAGTGAAACTCTAAGATCTCGAGGAAGCCTAGAAACATGAGTCTATGCGGGCGTTTTCTATAAGTATACCGTAACTAGGTATAAAAATAGTAATTACTGCATATATGTATGTAATAATTTGTCTCAAGTCTCAACTTACTCTACTAGCATCATATTGTAACTACAACGCGACTGTTTTGGGTTCGATCCCCACTCATGGAAATGAATTATTACTCATTGATATTTTTATTCCTTCGTTCTGGCACCAAGATAAAAGACCAGCCTCAGTTCCGTCTCTTAACACGCAATGCTTTAAAAAAATCCACGGGAAATGGGAAACGGAGTGTCTTAACACTACTGCTGTGCCGGGATACAGCGTGAAGCTAATTTTATACATTTTTTTGGAACAACCAGCAAACCAGCCAGTAAATGGTAAGTCATAAAGTCCACGCAAACGAGGTTGTGGAAGGCAATTAGTAATACAATAGTATAATTAATTCCTACATTGTATAAGGACGGACGTGTAATTTTCATTTTCTCTCACTTTTAAACTTATTGTTCTATCTGAAGGACTTCTTAAGACTACACATTATAATTATTTTAAAGTGCATTTATGGTAACATAATTAAAGAAGACAACGTCTCGTGAACAAAGTAGGTCGCTGTCGCCTCTACTTAAGATATATAAATACGAGTATGTCTGGAACTTATAAAAGAATTGTATTTTTTTAGGGATCTGTATCTCAAAAGGAAAACGCTTCCTTTTCTAAGATTATTTATTTATCTTTACGTCTGTCATGATCATTTATTTGTATCAAGATCACGTGGAGGTATCACACTAAAGTCCACATTTGGATTGAGATGGTCTTAACGAATTTTTAAATCGATGATTTTATCGAAATCTCGAAAAGTATGTGGTCACCTCTGCCTATTTCATAAAAAATAGTAAATACACAAACAGTATAATCTCATATCATCATATCTTTTGTCTTGTTTTAATGTTTCATTACAAAAAAAATAATTAACTGACACTATTAAAAACTTTAAGCAACAATTCAGTTTCATTTTGAGTTAACGAGAAAACAAACTGTCTTTGTAAATAACGCCAAAGACAGAATATTCTTTGTCAAGCTCTGATTTCTTCCCACCTCAAAGTAATGAATGGAGTCTCCAATATCGAAGTTAGCAAAACCGAAACGTTACTTTCATAAGTCACTCACGACATTTTTATTGTTGCCAGAGAGAAACTAATGGGTTAATGTACCGTAGAAATGGTAAAGCTTAGATTAGGTTATATTTATGTAATTATATTAATAAATGTTTACTTATTCAATTTATAAATGTATTGTAGGTCTTCATGACGCAGTGGCATTGTTTGACTAATAACACGACGGTTGTGAGTTCCGTTTAAGTCAGAGAAATTAATTATTTTTATTTCTTCGCTCTGGTGCCGAATCAATTTCGGCGTTGAATTTCGTAAATCAACACGAAATAGCTCGATAATTGAGTAGTGCGTGAGAGGAGAAGTGTTTTAACTCGGCGTCAGCGGGGTTTTGATCGGTGTAACCTGGCCTATTTTATTTCGCTCATAGTTAATACATTACAATATTGTCATCATCAAGTCAAACATTACCTGCTCATCAAGACAAAGCTTCCAGGCTGGACAGTTTGACAATTTGACATGTACATGTAATGGTCAACAATATCCAGGGTAGATTTCCCAATACTAATTGGAGCAAGTACAATCATAATACGAGTAAGACAAAGGTTAAGGTTTTGAAAGAAATTAAGATAGAATGGAATGCAAGATCAGTGTAAATAGTAAGATATTAGAAAAAAATAATGAAATGGTATATTTGGTAAACCAGCCAGTAAATGGTAAGTCATAAAGTCCACGCAAACGAGGTTGTGGAAGGCAATTAGTAATACAATAGTATAATTAATTCCTACATTGTATAAGGACGGACGTGTAATTTTCATTTTCTCTCACTTTTAAACTTATTGTTCTATCTGAAGGACTTCTTAAGACTACACATTATAATTATTTTAAAGTGCATTTATGGTAACATAATTAAAGAAGACAACGTCTCGTGAACAAAGTAGGTCGCTGTCGCCTCTACTTAAGATATATAAATACGAGTATGTCTGGAACTTATAAAAGAATTGTATTTTTTTAGGGATCTGTATCTCAAAAGGAAAACGCTTCAGTAGCGATGAAATGAAAAGTACGTTCAGTAGCGATGGAAAATACGAGACGGATGCGGAAATTATGCATATTGCTGCCGGTAACAGAGTTAACGGTTTGTCTTGGCTGCATGAGACGGTGAAGCGTCAGCACAGCTGCACGTTTGGCCGACATAATGCAGTTAAATGTGCGTATTACAGAAGAAGAATTAAAGAAAAATAAATGCTGTGGAGATATGATCTCATCGCAAAATTTGCGGAGTCAGCTTAGCAGCTAAGTCATCAAATCCGCAATGAAGGGATACTAGCGAGGATATCGCAGTGAGAATAAAGGAAAACGTGCTAGCTGGTTTGGGTACGTTGAAAGAATAAGTGATGAAAGAATGGCAAAAAAGGTTAATGATGGAATAGTGAGCGGAAAGAGAGGTAGAGGGGGTTGACTTTCAGAAAAACAGTATGAAAGATACTGGAGGAAGGTCACGTAAAAAGCATGAGGCGTCCGAAGGGTATGTGTGAAGAGGTTGATGCCCGTGGATGATGCAAAAGAGGTATGTAGAGACCGTAGAGTTTGGCGCTCCGTTATCTCTGTCTACCGCGCTGGAATACCGCCTTCACGCTGTACCCTTAGTTAAGTTAAAATATTACCCTGTAAAATTTTGTGAGGCCAGTTATAGGGCACGGACACAAGTAGACAGTAAACATGACTGGTTTAGGATCGAACCCCGCTCGAGGAAAATTAAATATTACTTTAAATTTATATTTTCATTTCCTCACTATGTTATCGAGGCAAAGCATGGTGTTGAGCTCCAACACTTCTGCCACTGGACTGAACTATATTGAAAATGAAGTTTAATTAATAGTAAAATATCATAACTGAATATTACAAAACTAAATGAAATACCTCAATACACTAGAAGACAACAACAACAATGTTGCGAACGATTGCGGTCACGGCAGCTAATCCCTCTGAGATTAACCAACTCTATAGGATGTAATAGTGCGATGTTGTGAATATACAATTCTATGATTCACGTTGCATCCCGCATATTGCAAAGTAGACAGAGAGAATCTAGTGTTAGGACACTCTGTTTTCACAGTGTTAAATGGTGTTTATTTGATTTATTAAAATTGTACTAGTTTTTAAGTCTGCACAAAAAAACGGTGTATAATTTATAACCTTGCTTTACTCTATAGTACATAGGTTTAGTAAAAACTTGTTTATTTATTTATTATTAGTAAATTTTTATTATTTTATTTTATTTTATTTTATTTTTATATTTTTTTTATTTTTATTTTTTATTTTTTATTTTATTTTTATAAAAATAGATGACTCTCTGAAATTGTCTACGAAAATTCGTCAATAGGTATAACTTAAAACAAATTATATACAAGTATACATATTAAACATATATAACATCAATTATTTCACAACTTTCTGGGAATCAAACAAAGCTTTCTGGAATTAATAACCAAATAGATACTAGCGTCAAAGGTTTTATAGACGTCTAAGTTTGCTTATTAGTCGTGCAAATATTTCGCTATTGACTATCAAATAGCAATCCTCTAATAGTTGTGTATACGTTTTAGCTAAATAAAGTTATCTAATTCGGAAATTTAACAATTTCTATGGATTTTTATTATTTTTTTCAGCTTTCGCATAGAGTAACGAGAACTTAGTATTAAGACCGCTGAATTCTCGAGGTATTGCGTGTTGATTGTTGTAGGAATTGAACTAACAAAAAAATATCATAAACATTAATCTTGAGTGGGAATCGAACCCACAACCAGTCGATTTTACAGTCACACTCTGTACCCCTGCGCCACCGCTGGCCTCAATTTTGTATTATTATAAACTGATATTAAAATTGAAAAAGATCTTAAAATTTTCCACTTTGTAAGTTCACTTCAAAGTAAGTAGATATCATATAAGTAAAAATAAAATATGAAATCCATACAGGTAACTATCTCTCAATTTCCGAGAGATGCGCTTAGGAGTACAATGTTCAATTTCTTCAAAGCCCTTCTTTAATGTCGCATAAATCCGTTTAATCTTTTTCCGTTTCATGGTAAAAGGATGGATTGAAATTATATATAATAATATGCTATTTTTGGAGCATTTAACGTGTTTTAAAATAAAATATATATTTTTCTTAAATTCAATATATTTAATTTCAAATTCAAATTCATGCCCTGTACTACAATAGTGCAATCGGAATGTTATTTAAGTTATTTACATCTTCCTGCTGTGTAGGGTAGTTCCACTATGAGGCGGGCATTGGAAGCTATCACAAATACATTTTTTTTTAATATGGCGCCACAGACTTTTGTTGTACGTGCCTTTTTTAGTCTTGATTGGTTAATGATGTTGTTGTAATTTTCTTTTTAAAATGTGAATTGAACATTTATAATTATAATTGAAATGTTAAAGAAAGACTATTAATTAGAAATATATTTAGTCGCGTAATTCAACGCCGCGTTTAGATTATTAATTCCAAATCGGACCAGTTTTTAATGCAATAATTTCTAAGTGAACTACGAGTTCACGCAGTATATCAAAAAATAACGTGCTATTTTCAAAATAATACATTTCCAATATATAAGCCTATTAGGGTAATTTTGCTTGTAGATATAGTTAATATCCTGTTAAGTACTCAGCAAGTTGTATTAAGTTTCAATTAAATCTTAACCTAAACTGCTCATGTAGCGATTCTACGTTTGTTTACATCCACATACATACATTAGCATACATATTAATGTACCATAATTAAGATAGCTAAAATTAGCAAACGGATTTTCTAAAACCTATAAGAATTATTTATAATATTTTATATTTTTTTTTATATAGAAATAATAAAAAAAAAGATCTGTGTTTTAATAATTTTATTTATTATTAAAAAAAAGTTTTTGAACGTTCATAATTCTTATATGTAAAATAATTGTGGATATATTTGTAAGATAAATACAAAAACAAAACTTACGAAAACAATATAAATGGTATATATCATGCGTCGGTTCATAACTTATATTTCAATACGCAAAAGTGAAACAGTATACGTAGCGCATTTAGCTATTGAAATGTATTTGACTCAACACGATAATATTGAGTTGGTTAAAGGAATGTTCACAAATCGGTTGCTGTTTGTGTCGACAAAGGCTGGTGTTACATCATATATTCATCATCTAACATAGAATGTCACTAAAAGAATCACAAATAGGAGAACGGAGTGATGAAAATGTGAATTATTAATATATATGACTATTTATCCTTACTTTTATCTATATATTTCGAACATTTTGTTACAGGTAAAAAAAACAGTTTAAATACAATTCTTTTCCAAAATATACTCTAATTAATCTAATCTGTTTGTATTAATCAAGTTCAGTTGTATATTATTTTTTATTATCGCAGACCTCGGTTCAACTTAACGCCACACTCTGTTTATACCAGACAAAACAAATACAAAAAAAAAACGCCGAAGAAATAGTATCGGTGACTATTCCCTTTAAAGCCTAACACTCAACTGAACCACAACGGCTTAAATCATTATATATCTAGTCATACGCCACCGAGACGAGTCGTCAGCATTACATACATACATACACAAAATGCATTTCGTGCTCTCATTCTGGAGGAGATTGTGTGATTCTGGATGAATGTTAGCAGTGCTGCCGAGAGAACGCAAGATTACATAGTAATATGCTCAAACACCCTGTACAGAAAGATGAATATTTTAACATATATTATAATCTATAACCTAAAAACGATGGCCCGGCTGTAGATAAGGCTTACTTACAACTGGTACTTTTAAAAAAAATGTTATTTAAATGAATCTTATCACTATATATACACTTTATATTAAAATACATACATAATTAGTACAAAATATTGAACGTTATAATGAAATATAAATAAAAAATGATCAACAGTTTGATAAATTTCGAACGAGAAAATTCAATTAATAAAACAATGAGCACGTAAAAACTTTCATAAGATCAAAACTGAAACTGAAATAATGAAAATTTTAATTATTATTTTCCCATCATGTAGATTCTGTGTGAATAAAAAAAATAAATTTGAAACATTTTATTTATGTTGTATTTATTTATGGTCGGAACACATAATTTAAACTTAATATTTATTTTCACGAACGTGTTATGAAAGTCTATACTCTGTTATCGATATTTTACACATGACGGGACCCAAAACGGTATGTAGGAACTTGGTACTTGTCTTGCAACGATTAGATAAATAAATAACTTAAAATATAATTAATATTTTAAATTATTTTATTTTTATTGATTACTCAATTATATTTTTTTACCATTTCTAAAAAAAAATTGGAAGCGACCGCCGACAACGCTAAATAAATGAAATGTAAATTTCCAGTTTATTTAAGCTTACAAAAATATTTTGTGCATTTAGCTTCGTATAAATTATTTAATCGAGAATCGGAATGTGGGTATAAAGTAAGATAAAAAATCTTATATGCGAAACATAGCGGGCACTAGTGTGTTCGTCCTTCGTAACGTCGTAGCCTTTTCGTAGCATCCGTAGCGCTTGAGAGGGTAAGCAAACAATATCATATTTATTTTCCTTCCATATATGTATATAAAATTATATTGAAAGGAATAAGAATATTTTTATAATGTAATGTTATTTTTACTCTTAGATAAATCCTTAAAGTATACTTAGATACAATTTAATATATATTTTTTTATCAGCTTCACGCTGTATCCCGCACATAACAGGGTAGGCAAAAGGAACCTAGTGTTAAGACACTCCGTTCCCCACTTTCTGCTGAATATTGGAGGCATTGCGTATTGAGTGGCAGAACTCAACGCCGCGCTTTACCTCGACACCAGAGCGAAATGGAAATATAAATATAGGTAAATATTTCATCACCTCGAGTGGGGATCGAACCCACAACCTGTTGGTTTTACAGTCACACTTTGTGCCGCTGCGCCACGACTGGCCTCAATGATGATTAGATATACAGAGCAAAGCAAATATAAAATTGCCACTTATAGTTATGGCCGTAATACATTTAACTATAATAAAACAAATACTATAAATAGTTTAAAGTTCAGATCTTAGCCACTTACATTGGAAGGAGAATCACGTTCGTTTGTTACTCATTTTCTCCGAATGCTTTTAATTTTCTTTTATTTAATCCTTTACCGGTATCAAATGTCTAGGATTTTTAATGAACTTTGGAAATAAAAATACTTAGAAATTTTAAAGTGATGTAATACATATATTTTTCTTAATATACACTTGTAATCTAAAATACAATATAACAAACATCTTATATAATCCTATAATAAACGTTTATGCATATAATATAAAACGTTAACAAATAAATAAAAAAGTGGGGAACGGAGTGTCTTAACACTAGGTTTCCACTGCTTACCATACTGTGTGCGAAATATTAATAAAAACAATAAAAATTCACAAATAAAAAAAGGTCCATTAAACAAGATTATTAAAGAAAAATATAAGTAATAAAATAAGTCGTGCGTATCACGTACAGCGGGGGGAGGTTTAAGGGATGCTACCCTTGCATAGCGCAGTCGGTGGTCGACTCTCGACGGCGGCAGTCGTTTGTCCCACCTCTATATAAACTTGTCACGTACGAACAAGCGTTACGAAAGATGTGAAATAAATAACAAATCGCCAAAATGTTTCCCTTGAAAATGATGTTGCGCTTAATACAAATTTTGGTTTTAGTTTTCATTATAATATATTTTAATTCGATTTTAAAAATTGAAGTGAGTGCTCAGAGAGTTCAGATTGCTGGTAAGTTGTATTTAAAAATTATGTTTTTCGCTTTTTAAGTACAATTTTTTTTTTATTTTTTTTTAGTAGATTTTTTGTAATTGCTATTATTTTTTTATATAGTAATACTCGCTTATTTCTGTATTTTATTTCATGTTATATTAAATTAAGAATTTATTTTAAGTATGGTTGTATAAAAAAATACAAATTTTCTACTTTATTTTATAAGCTTAAAATTTTTCTACTTTATTTATTTTACTTTATTAACTTGGGACTGGTATTTTCACATATTTTTTATGTTTTATGAGATGTAAAAAGTTTATACCATAAAAACTATGCACTGTAAAATTCTTAAAATCTGATTATATATCATCAGAACTGCCCAACGACAAAAATGTAAAGATAAATTTATTTTAAGTATGGTTGTATAAAAAAATATAAATTTTCTACTTTATTTTATAAGCTTAAAATTTTTCTATTCTATTTATTTTGCTCTATTAATTTGGGACTGGTATTTTCACATATTTTTTTTGAGATGTAAAAAGTTTATAAGAACCATAAAAACTATGCACTGTAAAATTCTTAAAATCTGATTATATATATATATATATATATATATCATCAGAACTGCCCAAAGACAAAAATGTAAAGATTTTTTATTTAACCATATTGGAGAAATTGAATTACGTTTCAATGCATTAAATAAAAATATTAAACTTTATTAGTTTACTAAGAACATTATCTACTTAAATAAGTATGTACGTAGAAAATATATAATTTGCCAGTCGGGGCACAAGTATGCCAATGTAAACGTGACAGGTTATGGGTTCGATTCCTACTCGAGGAAATGAAATGTAAAAATTTTTATAGTACAGAAGTTTCTTATTAGCCATAGAGTGTCTTAACGCTAGGTTCCCAGGTTCCCTCTTCCTACCCTGCTATACGAATCTACAAATAATATATAATATAAATAGAGTTGAAGTATTTTTACTAGTAAGTAAAAAGAATATGATTATGTTGTAACAAAAATCGCTTCGTAATAAGAGTTTCGTGGAATTTCAGAAACGAGTGGTTTGAATCGGAAAATTATTTTTGTATTAAATAGTAAATTTATTGAGAAATACTATATATAGGCTATATAACATCACGTCCATCCTTTCGATGACCCATTGAACCTGTGATCGGGTTGGGGCACTTAAAATTTTTCTATGCTTGCAAAATCATAGTTACTTTTAAGTTAAAATACACAATTTTTCTAATAAAACTGGTTCGTTGCGTATGTCAATTATTAAAATCAAAATAAATCAGCTTCACGCTGTATCCCGCACACAGCAGAGTAGGCAGAGGGAACCTAGTGTTAAGACAATCCGTTCCCCACTTTCTGCCGAATTCTGGAGGCATTGCGTGTTGAGTGGCAGAACTCAACGCCGCACTTAACCTCGATACCAGAGCGAAGAAAATGGCAATATAAATTTAAGTAAATATTTCATATCCTCGAGTGGGGATCGAACCCACAACCAGTCGGTTTTACAGTCACAACGTCAATTATTAATACATTATATAAATAATGATTTTTAAGCATTTCGCTTATTAATATTAAATCATTTTCTTTTTATAAATAGTCATATATGTAGTAAGATCTTCAATTTATTACATATTTAAATTAGTATTAGACATTATCAGAAATCCAATGTTTTGAACACTTTGCAGTAGTCTGTGGGACATAGTTTTTAAATTATGAAATGTAGGTATTATAAGAGAGTCGAAATAGAATTAATTTTATAAAACGCTCTTAAATTCAAACACTCATTTCCGTTTCCTTTCAGTTATCGTACTCAAATATACACAGCACAATAAAATATTTTTTTAAAAATATAATATAATACTTAGTACTTATATTAATTATACTTAGTTGAAACAAAAATTACAACAATTCTTACACTACTACTACTAACCTAACTGGCTGACATTTACACTGACTGATACTTTAATAAGTAAGCTTCTTATTTTATAATTTGCTCTAAAAATATATATTTTTTAAATTATGCATTTTATAATTATCTGCCAAATAGAGACAGGGAAAATGGAAAAATCACGTGTTTTTTTTTATTTTGCTCCTTTGTTTTTTTTTAAGCTTAAACATAACTAAACTAACACAAACTTTAATAGTACTTATACAGACTCTTTCTCATCAATTAGTAAAATATAACTTAGAAATCTTTAAGAATACTCTTATCATAAAAAGATTGATATTACTCGTATGTTTGTTAAAATAATTGGATATTAAAAAATAAATATGTGTTTAATTCGCATTTTAAAGGCAAAATATAATAACAATATAATAGCCCACTTCGTTCTTTCATCAAGAGGTACTTTTATCATAAGACGAAGAAAACAGATTATTTGAAGAACTTTCTCTCGTAGAAAATCAGTTAATAATACTTAATAGGAGAGTAAGAGTATTATATACAAAGTCTTAAACAAACTCTATAGCAATTCGTCATGTAAACAATAGGGCATTGTTAAATGAATTTTCGTATTCAAAGTTGAAAGTAGTTGAGAAATATGTTAAAATAAGTACAAACACATATGTAATTAATTAAAAACTAAATTAAATTTTATCATCAATATTTTAATTATGAATGACGAGTAATTTTTACAATTTTAAATGTAAATTATTATAAAAATATATTTTAAAACAATATTCTTCCGACGGTGGGACTAGGGTGTAGGCCATCGGTGGATAGGGCTCCAGAGAAAGATTCTTCTAACATTACGCTCTGATTTTATTTATACTGCCATCTGCATCCGATTCTTGATTCAACACCTTAGCTAACCTCTTAAGATGTTGGTCGAGACTTTTCGCTATTAAGCCGTTAACTGAAACTACTATCGGCACAATGATGCTCGCATTTACAATCTAACTTGGCAATCTCATGGGCTATCATGATATCTAGGGTCATCAGAAAACCGGACCCCAGTTACAGGGTGACTAAAATGCATGCAGCATCACATTCCAGTCTCTTTACTTTTAGTTCCAGAGGCGACGAGTTGCTGGTATTTTGCGACTGCTGCTGCAATAAATGGGTACCACACTCAAGGATGTGGCGTGAACATCCCAAATAGGTACTGAGGTTAACTGGTACTGTTCCAGATATAAGTTTGGCAGAAGATCCAATAAGGATGAAATAAAAATATTTAGATAATTTTTCTCTTCTATCATAATGTGGGATAGCAATGTCACTTGTTCTACTAATACTAAATCAGATCTATTGACAATACCTAGTCAGTAAAAATAGATTTATTCCAGTGGAGCAAACCACTACTATTCGGACAGACGTAAGACTACCTATAGAAGGGTACCTCCAATTCCACAAAGCCATATCGAGGAGCGAGTTGCTGGTGTATTATCATGCCTATTTGTAGCTTGCAAACTTACTCACCATAGCCGAACAACCAGAACAATATATATATATATATATATATATATATATATATATATATATATATATATACATTTTTTGTTGTGTTTTTTTTGTGTTTTTATATATACATATATATAATAACAATAATAGAGGAACTTTTGGATTCTTAGTATTGTGGAAACACAAACACACATTACACAAACAGATTCACACACACGTACACACACTTGCACGTCACACTTTTGACTATAAGCGAAATAAAATACATAAAGGAGCTGGACTTCAAAAGCACCTGTTGAATGCGCACTGATGTTATAATTAAATTTTGATATGCTCACAACTTTGCTCATCTAAAAGAATTTTTACCTTGACTGATAAAATCTTTGAAGTTTCATCCTTTTCTTATCAGATAATTTCAGATTTATTTAATTTTTCTACCAATTTTTTTAGCAATACATTATACATTGTTTTTCGAACCAGATTTTGAATTTTTGAATATTACCTATTTAAGTTGTAAGGTAATTATTAAAATTAAAAAATTAAATTAGCTTCACGCTATATCCCGCACACAGCAGGGTAGGCAGAGGGAACCTAGTGTAAAGACACTCTGTTCCCCACTTTCTGCCGAATTTTGGAGGCATTGCGTATTGAGTGGCAGAACTCAACGCCGCGCTTAGCCTCTACACCAGAGCGAAGAAATGAAAATATAAATTTGAGTTAATATTTCGTCTCCTCGAGTGGGGATCGAACCCGCAACCAGTCGGTTTTACAGTCACACTTTGTACCACTGCGCCACGACTGGCCTCACTGATATTTATTAAACTATCACTTTAATAGTAATAATATAATTTAACTATATTTTAACTAGCTGTATGAAAATTTCTATAAAATTTCTAATTACCGTCTTCCTGAAAGTAATAAAACAGTGGAAATAATAGCTGAAAGAAAAGATCGAAAACCTTACTTTTAAAGTGAGTAGCCAAGATTTCACGTTGTAAATTTGGCTGTGGAAAAGTATTAAGTTCGAAACATTCATCTCCTTGGAGTTTATTTTAAAATAAAGTTCTATATATATACTTACTAAAGTCACTCGGCGGAAGATTATATTTGTTTAAATTTCGATTCACGGCGTTGAGTTCCGCCGTTCAACACATATCTTGAATTTGAGTAATTTAAATTCGAGTGGAAACGTATTTAAGTTATAACTACTTTCCCTGTTCTTACTTATATATATATAAAATATGGAGCTGATGACACTGAGAAACTCAAGAAAACTAATTATTATGAGGAAATGACGCATTCAACATCGAAATGGAACAAGTAAGTGTGTAATTTCCGTACACATATGGATTCTATTAACCTGCAAAATGACAATAAGATATAGAGGTAAGCAAGCACATCTACTATATACAACATCATATTAAAATTTAACTTCAATAGGATTTACTCTGTATTAACGAAAGCGTGTTATATATTAATTTCTAAAATTAAAAGCAGGATAGGCAGAGGGAAACTAATGTAGACACTCCGTTTTCCATTTTCCGCCGAATCGAAGTATTGCAGAGCTCAACGCTGCGCTTCTGCCTTGGTGCCAGAGCGAATTCACTTCTCTAGTGAGAATCGATTTAATAACCGTCGGAATCGAAGTCGTAACAGTCATACGCTTGTACCCCTGCGCCACTACGACCTTGTAGTATGAGTATAATATTATCAAATAGTTTTTATAATACTAACCAAGTTTATCTTAAAATTGTATAATTTTTATTAACAATTTAAATAATCCCGGTAAATATAGGTAAATATAAAATGAATTTATGTAGTCTTAAGTTACCTAAGTGGCGTAAGCAAGCCGACTTAGGGATCAAGCAAGACATGAATATTTAATTTGATACCGTTAATCATCCGATCCGGTGAGTTTCTCTAGAAATATTTTACTAAATAATCAAAATTTTCAATTAACTATAAAATTTTATAAGCATTAATTTTATTCTATTTATATATTTTGTTTTGAATTACTATTTATATTAGTAATCTGTTTTACATTACATAAAATTAAAAATACATATACAATCTATATAATAAAATATAAATGACTCTGTAATCAAACATTTTTACTCTGTCACTATTTAAAGAAATCCATACATGTCATGTGTCAACGTTGGTCTTTTGAAGAATGGACCTAAATTTCATGCTCTAAATTGTTCGTTTAGAAATTGGATTGTGGCAATCTATAAATGCGATGGATTATAGATTCGATCCCCACTCGGAGAAGGTAATTATTATTGTGGTTTCGTGCTTAAACAAGACAAAGAGCGGCGTTGAGTTTAGTCTTGTCTTGTCACACACGATGTCTCTATGTATCCATTTTTTCACGCCCTTTTTCGTACATAGCGTAGTAGGCAGAGGGAACTTGGGAACCTAACAGTCTGTTCTCATGAAAACCCTTCCGTTTCCCACTTTTCACCAAATTTTCTGGATGCATTGCAAGTTGAGAGGCAGAACTTGACGCTTCGCTTTGTTTTCTGACCAGTGCGAAGTAATAAAAGTTTATGTTTCCATCTCCAACTGGTTTACAGTCAAATTGTATAACAATTAAAGTACATCCCTTAAATATAATAGAAAATAGAAAGAAAAAAAGCCAATTTTGACAGAAAAGACATGTTCGCCAGAATTTTTCCCAGAATTACATTCACCTGATTTTGGTTATTTGGTTTATTTTATATCTGCATATTATTGCAATGTAGCCGGCAACAGAAAAGACCCTCAGTATCCTCTCACTAGCCGCCGGTATTTCTTTCAAAGTTTTATAATTAAATGTAAGACATATCCTCATTTTTTCACATAGAGTTATTTCTTTCTTTATTAATTAAAAACAACTATATATAGTCCAGTCAAATTAAACATTCACTCTTGCAAAAATTCCCATAAAGCTCAAAATTTGCATGGACGTTAGGGATACCATTGTAATGAAATTGTGAGAAGTCACAATTTCATTATAATGGTATCCCTAACGTCCGAAAAGTTCACAAAAACGGTGTTTTTTTTTTTAATTTTTTTCCCGCGACACCGTAAGACCGAGATCTTATTATACTAAGATGGGAAGCCCTAGCCACGACCTGCATTGCCTGTGAAATAGAACTTTAATATACATATTGTCTATAAACATTACATAATAATATAAATGTAGAAGCAACAAATAAAACGAAACTTTCTTTATTTTTCATGCTCGAAATCAAATAAACTAAAAAATATCCTATAAATATACTATATCCTATATTTGTTCCTAAATACAGTTCAGTTATTAAATAAATAACCATGTAGTTCAAAAGAGGAAGCCGCTGGCGAATAACTCTAGGCCGTTGTGGCCTAGTACACAAAAGCTACAATAGTTTACTGTCAGTTTCCCACTATAGGAGAAAAACTGTATTCAAATCCGCATATCAACACCCAATGTTCCCAAACCCAAACCCAGCAAATTTTTGAGGCAATGCTTGAAAAAAGTGGGAACAGAGTACCGTAACATTAGATTCCCTTTGACTATCATATTACGCTTTTATTTATTTACAGTACCTAAACCACAATTTATTTTTCTCTGCAAGCTAACCTTTGGCTCTCTCGAGAGTCAATAGTTCTGAGCTTATTAGGATTGCTACATATTTACATAATTATATACGTACAGTTTTTTCTTATAAACAATTCTCTACCTTTCGAACGTTAAATAAAAACTTCCATAAATATTGTTTTGCTAAATATACGTTAAATATACGTTAAAGTGATAGAATATTAAAAACATTCTTAATACTTGCATCTTACATATAAACTATAAAAAAAATATTTATACAAATAAAAAGAAATCAATCGACATTTGTTTAACGAGATACAAATATAAAAATAAAAATTTAAAAAATCCATCCATTGAAGGTAGAATGGAGTAGAACAAACGATCCACTTCTAAAACGTTTGTTTGTGAAGAACTGATCAATCAAACAGGTCAATTATACATGCATATTTGCTGGGTTCCCGATAGCCGGTCAATCTCTGTGAACGCTCTGCCAAAAGTCTGGAGCAATCGGTGTCCAAGCCAATTAGTGACTATTTGAGAGTGCGCTTAATTACATACTGTTGTATGGCATAATTTGTTCAGCCTATACAATATTGTAGAATACTATAATATGGAATATATAATATAGGCCAGTCGTGGCGCAGAGGCAGAAACTTTGACTGTAAACGTGACTGGTTGTGGGTTCGATCCCCACTCGTGGAAATGAAATATTTATTTACATATTTTTTTTTCATTTCTTCACTCGGTTGAGGCAAAGCACGGCATAGAGCTCCGCCTCAACACGCAATGCCTCCAAAAATCCCGGCGGTAGGTGGGGAACGAATTATCTTCATACTAGGTTACCCTTCTGTGTGTGGGATATAATATAGCGTGAAGCTGATTTGATTTGATTTTTTTTAATACTATAATACAATTAATAAATTGATAATTGCTTTTTTAAATAAGAAGAAAATAATACAGATCATAAAATATTGAGTCGGTGTCGCCCACCGAGGATTTCGTACTCATTCAGGATTGTAGGTCATCGGGAACGTGACTTACAAAAGATGATGAACTTGGGAATGCACTCATTTTGTGTGACATAAACATCTAATATGTAATAATTTTTTGTATGGTATACTTATTTTTTTTAATGTTCCTTTGTTGGTATTGTAGGGTTTTAACAAGTTTTATATTTATAGAACCACGGCAAGTATAATACAGGATAAATAACAAGGAGGTCATATAAATATTTTGTTTTTTTTTAGAGGTAGAGAACAGAAAATATCGTGATATGTAATTACTTAGCTTGGAATACATTGTCTTAAGAAAATTTGAATATTATTTATTGAAATTGCAAATAAAAACGAGGATAAAACGTAAACTAACAACCGGAAATTAAAAAAGGATGTAAAAACATCCGTTTGAACGCTAACTTGTGATGACTTGTCTGTTATGTGTACTTTGTTATACCTACATTTGATCTATTGATGTCTATTTGTATTAAAATATCCAATCAAATCAATTAAAACAAAAGGAACTTAGTAGCTAATAACATAAAATAAATGGCCAAAACAACCGAAACGAACGATTATTATTATATAAATCGACGCGTTTGAAGACACCTGCACCTGAAAACTAGAGCTGGTTTAACGTGTCCACAGGAACTATGAAAAAAGGAAAGAATAAAATAGAACACAAATACAGAATCTCCTAACAACTTAACTCTTGTAATATTAGCCCGTTGGAAAACAAAAACATCGATACTCTTCGACTTTACAAAAAAATCAATCAATACTCTTCAAAACAGATATTTGAAATCGTCAACTTGGAGACATATGCGAATATGTTCGGCTATGCATATATGAATTTGTTCGGGTAGCCCCAGTCTTAATCGAGTCATATAGATCTCTTATTTCAATCTTCGTTGACTGTTATAGATCTCTTATACATCTTTAACTTATTTTATCTTACTTCTTGAACTAAGGAATGATATGACAAAGTTCAGTTTATACATACATGCTGCGATGTAGTTTCTGACAATATCTTTATATATAGGTACTAGTTCGATTCCCAATTTTGGTAAACCAAATATTTAAATTTTTTATAACTATTCAGATTAACAAGACAAAGAGAACGTTAAGTTACATACCCGTGGATACTTTAACCCGATATCAAGTTTATGTGGCAAAAAATATGAAATATCATAACGTTACAAAAATCTGTTAAGCCAATCTTGTCTCCACACACCACATAAAAGATAAAGCAATGTACTAGTTTTTTTTAGAAAATAGCGTTATCGAAAATTGAAAAACCTTTTAGTAAAATTGAATGTTGACGGTGTCTTGTATGATGTTCATAGTTTGTGCTTTCGAAGGACCTTTGTCATTTTTAATTGACTTACAGTACAATTTATTAGAAAGTGTCACCAACCATTGTTACAAATAAAATATATTAAAAAATATATGTTTGTAATAAAAAAATATATATTAGCTTCACACTGTATCCCGCCCACAGCAGGGTAGGCAGAGGGAACCTCGTTTTAAGATACTCCGTTAACCGTTTAAAAAACTAATTTAAATATTCAGAATTTTATCACCCTGAGAAAACGCTTCTATATACAAGATGGTGTAGCCTGTGACATTACATAGTTGTAATACGCGTATCAACACCTATATAAATATTATAAAATTGTTTTTTATACTAATGTACATTTAATTATTGGATTTTAAATAAATGTTTTGTAATACAGGTAAATACAATTTAGTTTTAAGATAAAGATTTTAACTTTTATGGTATACTCGTATGAACAAATTTGCACAAAAAAATATCAAAATTTTCTTTTTGCGATTAAACTATCTATATTTTTTAAGAATAATAAAGATAAAACGTAAACTATTACTTATGTGAATTATTTTGATTTAATAGTGGATAAGTATTTGTTTTCCAAAAAAAATTCATGTATTAACCACAAATACTCGCTTAGTAAAAATTAATCACGTATAAATTTTAAAGTCAGGGTAAGCAACACAGAAGTAACCATCTTTCCAATTGTTACTACTTATTTCTTCATAGTTTATACAATTCAATTTAGAAAAGCTGAACATTTTATATAAATAATAGCATCTTAATTCCTATTGCACCAATTGTAGTATGTGTTGTCCGTATAAACAAATCCATGGAATACTTATTAAGAAACGTATAGCTTAGTTAGTCAGAGCGCTTGGACGGTTACCAAAAAGGCGCGGGTTCAAATCCCGCTACATTATTTTTTTCATACGTTTTCTTAATAAGTATTTATCTGTTCTAAGTGTGGAATAACGCTTTAAAAATGTTAAAAAGTCCATAAAACTTTAAAAAGCACAATAAACCAATCACAAATACTTTTTATATTTTTTATTCAAACGAAATGTACACATAACAAATCATTAGCGGCGAAAAGGTATTTACAAATGTCCTGACCGTTTCGTGTCACGTGACTGAACAATATTTACATTTTCAAATAGCCTATTCTGGAGTTATTGCGTGCTAAGTAGCGGAACTCAACGCCGTGCTTTTGCCTTTTTCTTATGTCGACATTATAGAGCAAGCAAATGGAAATATATATTAATTAAATAAATATTCAAATTCCTCGAGTATGGTATGAACCCACAGTCGCGTTTACAGTCACACTTTGTGCTTCTGCGTCACGACTGGCTTCTTACTTTGTAATATTTTATTATAATGCTATCATGTTTCATATTTATTAAATAAGGCAGTTTAAATCTTTTATATCGAAATTTGCAATTAATAATTGAAATTTACATCTTCTGATTAAAATACCACATTAAATTTAAAATTGTTGCAATAAAAACTTCACAAGCTATATCCATAGTTATCGCACTCATTGCGTATAATCATAACCCAGTTTTACTCTACCAATGTGGAGCCAAATAGTCTTTTTTTTAAGTAATTTATGTAGTAACCGTATATATAAGATGTTGGAGGCGATATATGAGTATTCCTTCTCACTCATAAATCTACCAACAACAACTATATATAATAATGTATTCTCATTTTGCAGTTTGGCGGTACTCCAATATACATATGTTTATATATATTTATTTAGAAAAATGAGCGTTTTTTTAAGAAAACTCTACTGTTTATATTAGTCTGAGTTTGGCAACTCAAATTGATGTTACTTTACTAGCAATGCAACTTAAATATTTATTTTAAAGGTAAAGTAATAAAAATAGACCTCAAATGATCATTTATAAAAAACTAGTGATATATGTATATTTTTATAATAATGGATGACAGATTTATATCACCTATACCTATAGATAAATGAGGCCGTCGTGGCGGAGGGGTACAAAGTGTGACTGTAAAACCGACTGGTTGTGGATTCGATTCCCACTCGAGGAGATGAAATATTTACTTAAATTTATATTTCCATTTCTTCGCTCTGGTGTCGAGGCAAAGCGCGGCGTTGAGTTCTGCCACTGAACACGAAATGCCTCCAGAAATTGGCAGAAAGTGTCGAACGGAGTGTCTGAACACTAGGTTCCCTATGCCTAACCTGCTGTGTGCGGGATACAGCGTGAAGCTCAAACTCAAACTTCAATCAATCACTCAATCAGCTTCACGCTGTACCACCACTAGTCGGTTTTACAGTCGCACTTTGCGCCACTGCGCCACGACCAGTCATACTCATACTCAAACTTACCAATAATTTATACTGTTTATTTAATTTTAATAAATGATATTAAAATATAATATGTATATAGACAGTGAAACGATTAGTCTCAAGTAAACAGTGGGTGAGTGCAAGTTAACATTGCGAAACTTGGTCAGCGCTCGAGAAGTTTGTCTTCATATCTTATTAATTCCTACTTAGTGCGTTTAAATTATTATACTGATGTAATTAACTCTAGTTGTTTATTTAGTATTCTTCTGGGATTGTATTTTATAAAGGAATTCATTAATATAAAGGTTTTTTTTGTTCAAGTTAAACGACTTTTTATTGGTTTATAAGCGCAAATTTGTGTAAATCTTTTTGTTATTCTTTGATTTCTTTGTTCTTCCATTTTCGTACATATTTTCGATGATAAAGAATTTATTGAAGAGCAGGTTCGATCCCTCGGGGAATGAATTATTAATTATAAAAATTCGACCTTTCGAATTTGGGGAACGGAGTGTCTTAACACTAAGCTTCCCCTGCTTATCCTGCTATATAAGGAATACAGCGTGAAGCTGTTTTTTTTTTCATTAGTTTTTGTTATTTTTACGGAAATTGCATTGACCATTAAGTCCGAATAAAAATAATCTTTTAGGTTGCTCTAAACATTAAGGTACATAATATCACACAAAAGTTTTAAAAATATTATTTTGGGTGATTCGCGTACAAACTAACAGACTGACAGATACGTTAAAAAAATAAATAAAAAATTTGCTGAGTTACTTTTTTCGCTACTGTCATCGATATAAAAACGACCCAATTAATATTTGTTTAATATCTCTCATAAAAAAAAATTGACCTTTCTATGATTTTATTATACAATATATATAGATGGAGGATCAATTTAAACTGACCTACTTTTAGTGGCGTGAAAAAATTCTGTTGATAATTTCAATCAGTTCAGTTCTTAGTTTATAGCAAAAAAAGGGAATGGTATATGATATTTACTATGTCACTTTGAAAGTTGCCACCCGATGTTAGTTTACAATATAATTATTATGCTCAACGTTGAATACTAATTTACCTTATGAAAATTCGTAAGTAGTAAAAAGTTTCTAGCTTCTCAATGTATTCCGCACATAGCACAGTAGGCAGCTGGAACCTAGGAACCTAGTGTTAGGACACTTCGTTCCCAAAAATGAAGGCATTGTTTTGGGCAGTGAAACTCCGCACTATGCCTCTACGAAATTTATAATTATAAGTTTTTATTTTGCTTACATCTGTCTGTAATAAAATATATTGATAAATTTTAAAGTATGCAATTTAAAATATGTAATACGTCTTTTAATATGGACTCTCCAAAGTAGCATATTAAATTTATTCCTAAAACGATCTTAGTATGAGTATCAAATAAAAAGATCCTAACAGATGAACTAATTTATACGAAACTAGCACAGAAAAATAGAAGGGATTGCCACATAGGCTACTTTTCATTTCCAAATTCTCACTGAATCACAATTAATACAGAAAAAATGCGTTTTCCGAAATAACCGAAAATATTTCTATTAACAAATTATATAGTATTAAAAATTATATAGTATACATTTATATTTTAAACTATAGCTTCATTTCAACGGTCATCAAAGCCCAATCAAATATTTCATATTAAGTGTTCTGCCAAAGTTCCGACGACTGAAGCGTCACTATGAGAGCACAACGCATAAATCAAGGCATAACTGACGTTGTGCTAAAAGCCGATTAAAAATTTAAGTTTTATTTTATTTGTATAGTATACATCATTTTTTATTAAAAGACATGAAAATGGTTCTGAAAGAGTAAAAAAATACTTCGATGTTTTTTTTAGCTTTGACGTGTGTCCTACACACAGCAAAATAGGGATAAACGTGGAAACCTAGTGTCAAAGCACTCTGCTCCACACTTCACGTCAAATTCTGGAGTCACTCTCGAACTCAACGCCGCGTTTTGCCTCGTTACCAGAGAGAGAGAGAGAGAGAGAGCTTTGTTTAGGTAGACTTCCGCAAAAAAAACAGAAAATATATATAAGATATAATTTTTGTATTTCCTGATCTCTTAGAAAAAAATATTCTTAATTACAAGAATATCTCGGTAATTAAATACACAAATTTAATAACCTCAAATAAAGTACCCAAAAATTTAAACACCCAACTAAAATAACCAAATAAAACTTTTAAATTCAATTATAATCAAAACAATTAAACGTTTAATCTTAATTGAATCCCAAAACACAATTAAATATATCCTACATACATTATAATCACATATATAAGTAATTTCGGGAGCTGATCAAAGTTTCGACGAACTTCATCAGTTGGGATTATCGGATCGAGCAAACCTTCGAAACTGTCGAGTTATTAAAGGACCTGCATGGGACGAATTCGAGAGATTTTCGACAAATTATTAACACATTATTCAGATATCCTTGTATTGAATTTTGAAAAGTTTTAATTCCTTAAATTGTTGTTCCTTAAAATGATATCATTTTGTTAAATCTGTTGTAGAATAGAAATTCTTGATATATGACATTGTCGTCTTTTTCGAAAATATTTTACCTCGACTTAATATCGCCTCCATCGTTGCAAGAGCAAGCTGGCTCACTTTTCATCAGAGAATCGCCGTTCTGATTTATTGTAGAGACTGATCTAGCATTCTTTCACTATTTCACACATACATATGTATTTATTATACGACTTAAATGCTAATATTTCACGTAATACATGTTTATAATTGTGTTTTTAACTCCTTGCGTTATATAAAACTCGAATCTATTATATAAAAATGAATTGCTGTTTGTGTCGATAATATATGAAGGCGGCTGTAACGATTTGAATTAAACTTTGTGGAAATTCGTGTCGTCGGTGTTCAGTATAACAGACCAATTTAATCACAATATTTCAGAAACTAGCGTTTTATCAATAATTAGCCGTCGATTAGTACATATGTAGTTTTATAATTAATTTTATTAAAATGAATAAAATCAGCTTAACGCTGTATCCCGCACACAGCAGGGTAGGCAAAAATAACCTAGTGTTAAGACACTGCGTTCCTTGCTTTCCGAGTTCTGGAGGCATTGTGTGTTGAGTGTCGGGACTCAAAGCTGCGCTTTGCCTCGACCAGAAGCGAAGAACTGAAAATATAAATATAAATAAATATTTGAGCGCGGCGTTGAGTTCTGCCACTCGCGGCGTTGAGTTCTGCCACTCAACACGCAATGCCTCCAGAATTCGGCAGAAAGTGGGGAACGGAGTGTCAAAAAAAAAAAACACTAGGTTCCCTCTGCCTACCCTGCTGTGTGCGGGATACAGCGTGAAGCTGATTTTTTATTTTAAATAAATATTTCATTTCCGCGAGTGGGGAGAAAACCCACGACCAGTCCATTTTACAGTCACACTGAGCAATTTTTTAAATTTAAATTGCAACATAGAGAGTAAAGAAAATAGTGATATAATTCTTCGTTAGAAGTAACAATTATAGAAATAAATAACCAAAAAAATGCAAACGTTAAGTTTAAAAGTCATATGACTTAATCGTGCATGGGGCTGATATACCTTTAATGGTGCCTAAATATATACAGAATGTGACTCGAGACCAGTCACAGGCGTGCGACTGTAAACGCGACATGTTGTGAGTTCCATTCCCATATGAGAAAATGAAATATTTAACATTTTCATTTTCAGGCAAAGGGCGGCTTTGAGTCTTGCCAATGAAAACGCAATGCCTCCAGAATTGGGCACAAAAGTGAGGAACGCTTAAAAGGGAAGCTTCTTAATATTAGGTTCCCAGTTTCTATGGGCGGGATACAGAGTGAAGTTAAAAAAATGTAACTTTAAGGAGTGGTCTATCGATAGCTAGATAACTTTAGTATCTATCTATTTAACTCCGATGTGTTCAACGATTTGTACGGATTCAGCAAATATTCGGAAATTTGTTCATTATGCTATCCGGACTAAACAGTTCAGAAATATTTTTCAAAAGTTAAAGTTAACGTTAACTATTCTCCAGGTTAATTAAGCACGTAGCTTAATAATATCCAAATATTTTCGAGCATAGTTCGTTTATGACGGGTAAATAAAATGCATTATCATAAATTTTTGAAATTGCGGTACGGTACAGCTCTGGAAGTTACTATTTGTTTTTTTTTCCAAAACACATTTTAAGTTTGATGTTATTTCCGCATTGACTGATAGTGTTAAACTATTATACGATACAAAAGAGTATATTAAGAAAGAAAAAACACCAACACAGACCCAACAATCAGTCAAGTGAAAAAAAATGTTTACAAAAATAAAAGAAACAAAAAAATTAAGCGTATGAAAGATTCAAGACTTATCTCTCGCGTGTATTGAAAATATTTACAAAATGAAATACTTCTCAATAAGTGTGAAAACGTAATCGAGTATTCAGAATCAACCAATACGAGAGACCCTTCACAGACACAACGTGTGGACTGGAATGTATAGTCGCTTAGCTCTTTGAGCTTTGTATTGTAAACGTATAGGAAAAGGTTTTGACTGAATAAATATCAGTTATGATGATATAAGTTGTATTATGTATATATGTATTGTTACATATTTACAATTTGTAATAATATTAAGAAAAATTTACTGCACACTGAATCTATATTTTTTTATAATTTTTTTTTGTTCTTAGATTACAAAATATTGTAAGCAGAGAACCACTGACGCATCAGATGCTGGAGTGTTATTTTAATTATTTTGTAATAATTAAATATATATAAATAATATATATATATATATATATATATATATATATATATATATATATATATATATATATATATGTATGTATGTGTGTGTGTGTGTGTGTGTGTGGTGTGTGTATATATATTCTGCGCTGACCCGTACCGCTATAGCTATAATTGGGTCGTAAATGCAGACGAGTTCAAAAAAATTGTAAACATACCAAAAAAGAACATATAATTTCCCTGTGTAGTCACAAAAATATTCCGAAATTTGAAGAACATTGATAGTTCCATATTATTCTTTTTTAAATTTATCTAAAATCACAACCAAACACGAAATTTTCACACAATTTTCCCCCCTTTGGTAACGAGGTATAGAGTGTCGTTGAGTTCCGCTGCATGCTACGAAATACCAGAATTAAGTGAAAAGTGCGTAGCAGAAGTGTATTAATAGGAAAGGAGTGTCCTATAACTTGGTTCCCGCATCCAGGTTCAATTTGCCTACTCTATTAAACGAGACAACAATAGGGTACAGCTTAAAGCTAAATTAAAACACTTAAAAGTACATAAATTCACAAAATATAAATCAGAAACCGATATTTCAATCAAACAAAAGCAAACATCAAATATTATGCTTCGAAATATTTAGATAAAGCAAAGGGCTCTTATGAAATGCTACTATACAATCAAAGATATAAGACGACTCAACTGTCCGTGGCTTAGCAAGCTTAGGTTACTCAAGTGCAGATTATTGTAGTTACTCAACACAAAGACATGGTTTAGCTGTTTCACACAAAACTTTGAATGAAATTAGCAAATGTGGTAATATTGATGCAAAATGCAATTGCATTCCAACAATTGAATTTTGCATTGAGTTCGCCTTTGATGTTGCATTTTGCATTGAGTTCGCCTTTGATGGATTAAGGATAGCTTAAGTTTTGGACATTTTTTTTTTTATTTAATAATAGATTTATTTACATTTTTTTTAATTAGAAACTACTGTGCTAATAATTTATTCTTGTTATTCACAACCAATAAACAAAATATATATATTATTCACATAAAAATATTGAACAATAGATGTATTGTTTTTCGGATTGAATTCATATAAAAAATTATACATAAAAATTTGAAATTTAAATATAAAATACACGTAAAATAAACGAACAATAGTCAAACTAATTTCTCGTTTTAAGTTTTATGTCTTTAGGTAGCTGTAGTTCACAATATTTGCGAACCAGAGTATACTATTCCTATTGAAATGTTTGAATTGCACAAATTCAACAACAAATTTGTTATTTAGATCTTGCCAACAAATAAATTCCATTAAAATTGAATTTTTGAATGGGAGGTCATACAAGTTTCTTATTTTATGATTCACTTTATACTTTTTTGTTTTATACTTCATTTTTATAACATATATATACATAACAAAAAAAATCTCTACGCTCTACCTCGCACGAAGCAGGGTAGGCAGAGGGAACCTAATGTAATGAGGGAACCTAGTGTGTAAGACATTCTGTTTCACACTTTCCACCAAATTCTAGAGGCATTACGTGTTGAGAGGTGGAACCCAACGCTGCGCTTTGTTTGCGTCGATACCCGAGCGAAGCAATGAAAATATACATTTAAATGCATATTTCATTCCCTCGAGTAGGTATTGAACCCACAATCAGTCGCGTTTACACATTATGTGCCCCTGTGTCCACTTCTGTCCTCAATTTTATATAATTTAATAATTTATAATTATTTAATGTTGTGTATGTGTGTATAGAAATATTTGTACAACAAGTGATTAACACTTGTAAACAATATTAACATTGGATTTTGATTGTCATTTCCAAATGATGTTATGAAATAAGTAGGTACGTGTATTTGTTTTTAAAATGTATTGAAATCTGTATTTATTTAACATAATATTAATTTTTATTATAATATTATTTTTTTAATAATTATTATAGGTATAAATGGAAAAAAAGTCAGGATTTATTGTACAATCGACAACAAACTTTATTACAAAAGAAATTTATTTCCAATTGTTAGTTGTTAATAGTAATTCTGAACATGTTTCAATAATTTCAATTCATTTAAAAAAAACGCAGAGTACAGTTTAACCTGTCATAATCAGAAGGTACCTATCAGTTGGTGCAAAAATGGTGTATATGTATTACACTTATTTATAATAAATATATTTTAATAAATAAAGCGCTCTAGAAATAAATAAAATACAATGTTAAAATAATTTGTGTAATTTTAAACTGAGAACATGATAATGCATTATAACGTATGTTACGTCGCTTATCTTTTCTTTAATCTTCTTCTTTATTTTTCTATTACATTATTATATGTTCAAAAGTATAATACAATTTTTAAAAATTTAATATTAGCTTCACGCTGTATTCCGCATACATCAGAGTTAGCAGAGGGAACCCAGTGTTAAGGACACGTCGTTCCCTACTTTCCGCCAAATTCTGCGGCGAGGCATTACATGTTGAGTGGCGGAACTTAACACCGGGCTTTTGCCTTGGTGCCAGAGCTAAAAAATGAAAATAAATCGATTACCTCGAGTGAGAATCGAACACACAAATGTCGCGTTACATTCTTGTGTGCCCCAAATAAAATCTTAGTCTTTATAAATATAAAAAATAAAAAATATTTTCGTATAGAATCTTGTTCATAGTAATAAAAATCCATTTTATATATAAAATAATCTTATATTTACTCTTCGTATTTGTTCCAGGGAATATGCGACCGCCAATCGAAGTTCAACACGGAAAAGGTTTGTCATAGCTGAATAGAAAATATATAGTATATTGTTAGCGAACTCGTGTAAAAGAGATTTAGAAAAAAATAGATTTAGGTGAAAATAATTATAAAAGCAGTGAAATTGTATCAATCGGGGGACAGTTGCTTGTAAGTGACGGCCCCTATTGGAAGGAAACTAGTGTGAAGTATTGTTAGTAGGTGATACATATCACTTATTGCAATTACATAGCATCCCGTTCCAAATAGGTTAGAATTATATAGACGATGTGTGTTTTCAACCTGTTTTTTTAAAAACGTTACTCACTACGATTTCTAACAATATTAATACGAATACTGTAGACACTATCATGGCACAGGGGCGCAGGCGTGTGATTATAAGCGTGATGGTTGTGGGTTCGAATTGCGCTTTTGGAAATATTTTCTTTCCCTCGCTCAAATAACAAAGTAAAGCATGGGGATGATTACCGCTAGTCAACACGCAGAGCCTCAAAATTTCGGCATAAAGTGGGGAACAGCGTTAACATAAGGTTCCCTCTGTCTACCCTGCTGTATACGGGATACAACGTGAAGCTGAGAAACAATTATTTTCTTAAGAAAATTGGTTAAATTAACAAATATACAAACTAACATTTAATATCACTATTATTCAAAAAATTATTGCCTATGTAGATATACAACCTATTTAGTTTCAATTGTGCTCAAACCAATATTTGTTAAAAGTATGCATTGAGAACTACATAGTACTTTTTTTATTTACATTTTTGATTTCTTTATATTAAAAATTAGACAACAATATGTATTACTACTTTTAACACTTTTAAAAAGTCTGTCATACAAAAAATAGGCTCTAGGAATCAAGGATTTAAATATAAATAAGATTTTTTTTAATATCAGTCCTATTTTTTTTTTGTGTTAAATTTGTACAACGTATGAACCGTGAATACACACAAACAGATGGACAGACGTGATTCATATAAAAAGGTTCCATGTTGTCCAATTAAAGACTGTGCTGTACATTTTAGTCTTAAGGAACAAAGGACAGAAATCAAGTTAACAATAATATAATCTGCGGGTCGAAGAGACCCGTATGCCATTATTGTGATTTAGAACGCGGCTGTACTGAGAACGTGAACCAATAAATTAGATCTCAATCAGCCGAAACCACCATTAGTTAAAGCCATATATTTATATGCACTGAGTATTTAGCCGTATAAGGTGTTTGCTAATGTCAATATAAATATATATATATATATATATATATATATATATATATACTAATTAAACATTTCTACAATCTATTCAGATTTGAAGTAATGGAAACAATTGATTATAAATGACAAAGACAAGGGCTGTGGGTTCGACTCGGAGGATATGACTGCTCACAATTGCGCAAAGTGGAGAACGGAAATATATAATGGGCACGGAGTGTCTTATCACTAGGTCGCCAGGTGTTTTCTGTCTACCCTCCATATATAGGGATACAGCGTAAAACTAAAAAAAATACTCATTTTTTAAAAATTAACTATGAATTTGCAGAAGGTAGTGTCTTCACACTATATTCTCTATGTGCACCTTGCTCAATATGGGAGTTGTGTGAAAATATTAAATTTATACTAATATGAAAAATTATATCTAAAAGCCAAATCCTTTTAGCACAGTCTATGCTAAATATCCATAATATCAACAAACTCTCCTTAACTGTGTACAGATTAAACGACCGAAAGCTACAAGCTTAAAATTGTGTGCCATCTCTTCATGTTATAGTTATATTTAAATTATCAAACACAGAAGCAAAAAGAACCTATTTATCCTATTAGTTACTAATATTTTTTTTTATTATTTGAATTAAATAAATGACGCTGTCTCCCGCACATAGCAGGGTAGGCAGGTGATAAAATATAGTGATAAGACACTTCGTTCACCCACTTTTCACGGAATTTCGAGTTAATAGGCGGAACTTATCGCCGGAACTTTTATAGAGTTGTTAAATCTAGAATTTCATTTGAAGAAGTGCTGATGACAAATACACTTTGTATATCTACTAAGTATATGACATGTAGTTATTTATTATAAAAATAAAACTAAATCAAATCAAGAGACCATCGTGGCGCAGGGGCACAAAAGTGTGACTAAAACGCGACGGTTGTGGGTTCGACTCCCACTCGCGGGAATGAATTATTATATATTAATATTTTTATTTTTTCGCTTTGGTAAGGCAAAGAGCCAGACGTTGAGTCAGCCACTTAACACACCTGTCTCGAAAAATTCGGCGGAAAGTAAGTTACGGAATGCCTTAACACAATGTTCCCTCTGCCTACCCTGCAGCGTGCAGGATACAGCGTGAAGCTGAAGCAAAACAAAACAAAAAATATACAATATCAATGTCACTTTTGCTGTTGATGGGTAAAGAAATAAATGGTTGTCGTCAGAAGAGACGTAGGATACCCTTCATTGTTTATTCATGAAGTTATTATTTGGGACGCTCCCTACGGTGCTGCCTTGTGAAAGTGCATGTGCATTTTATAAACATAATATAGTATTTTTAAAATATAAACCTATAGAGAAATGCACGGTGAAAAGGAAAGTTAATAATTTGATTTCATATATAGAAAATATTACATTGATTTGTCTTTTTCAAAAATCTGTGTTGTATCTACATGAAATATTTGATAAATATATATTAGTCAATTGTAAGTGTTGTTAGTGTAATAAATATATCGTATATTTATTTCAGCTTCACGCTGTATGTTAGTTACAGCACTCCGCTCCCTACTTTCTGTTGAATTCTGAAGGCTTTCCATGTTGACTGGCGGAACACAACGCCACGTTTTGCCTCGACACCAGCGAAGAAATTAACATATTAAATATGCTGCAGTGGCACAAGCGTCAGACTGTAAAGCAATAATTGTGGGTTTGATTCCCAGTCAGACGAATAAATTATTATTTATTAATATTTTCAGTTCCTCGATCTGGTAATATGCTACCATGTGTCACTAAAAAGTTAACGGAATATCTTAACAATAGGTTCCCTCTGTCTTCCATGCCACAAGCGTGATACAGCGTGTACCTAAAAAAAAACTGCATTCATTAAATCGGTTGCAGGTATACATTTTGAAACTTATAATCAAAGCTGTACAATTAATGTCAGACCGCAACAGAACGTTAAACCATCGTTTGGTCGGAAATCAAAGTAGGCAAAGTTCATTCGTATTGCAACTAATAGCACTTTCTGTATTCGACTTTCCATATAATAGTGAAATAAAATCTCTGGGGACATCGTTCGTGGTATTTTGCTTCAACATCGTATAGTTGAACGAATACTATACAGTCTGTTACAAAAGTCTAGTATGATTTTAAAATATAGAAACACACACACACGCACCTATATATATATATATAAACAAAATCCGTTCCTTTCAACTTTGTCTGAGAATCGTGGTCAGCATCAGGGTTGCATCTGGAGCGAATGACATGTCTCCAACGTTTTCTACTCAGCACGTCTCTCAAGCTATATTTTATATTTGATATAAATTGTAAGCTAGTAAATATAAAATTTGGTAAATAATGTAATTTTGTTGTATAGCCAAATAATAGTGTTAAAAATCGTTTTTTATTAACGTCACTAACCTACAGCTTTTTAAGTAGTGACATCTAATTTAGAGCATTTTGTGTTAAAATACTTTGTTTTTCACATTCTGTTATATAACAAAATATGGAAACTATATTGTTATTATATTAATTCAAGTTAAAAAAAATAAATTTTGAGTGCTATCTCTACTTGCCAACGAAGGTTATGTACTCTGTTTTTTGTAATTTAATTTGGTAAAAAATATTAATTTGTTTTCTAATATTATTTGAGGCCAGTCGTGGCGCAGCGGCACGAGGTGTGACTGTAAAACCGACTGGTTGTGGGTTCGATCCCCACTCGAGGAGATGAAATATTTACTTAAATTTATATTTCCATTTCTTCGCTCTGGTGTCGAGGTTAAGGGCAGCGTTGAGTTCTGCCACTCAACACGCAATGCCTCCAGAATTCGGCAGAAAGTGGGGAACGGAGTGTCTTAACACTAGGTTCCCTCTGCCTACCCTGCTGTGTGCGGGATACAGCGTGAAGCTGATTTTTAATTTTATCTAAATTATGAGTACAAATTGTGAGTTATGATTGAACCAACATAAAAAAAAACAGGTGGTAAGCGGGCGAAGCCGCCAGTGTGCCGCTAGAATATAAATAACTAAGGGTACATAGTATACAAAATACAAATAGAATTATATGTGGCCGTTTCCCAAAACACAATAAGCGTTAACAGTTTCCAAGCGTAGGAGTCATAAATTATGAAATACCAAAGATTATGTAGGCTTGCGCGATACTCAGATATTATGCCTCGTTTCTCCATTCCATCACGTTCGAGATTAATACGTAAAGTGAGATTACTAATTAATTTTATGTAATTTTATATATATTTAAATGTCCTTACGCTACTATCGTAGTAACGTAACGTAAGTACACGTATATTTGAATTAAAAGGAAATTACTTAGGGGAATTATTAAATTACCAAATTATACGATAGAATGTCATCTTGGATATGGCTGTCTCTTTTTATTAACAAAGTACTAGGGGCATGTTAGTGTATAAGTGTAATATTTTTTTTTTTAGTACACCATAATGTAAAGATAGGAACTTGTGTATTGTATATATTTACATATAATATTTAAAACGTGAAAAAATGCAGCTTTTTTTTTCATGCCGCTTAGCTGGGTAGGTTAGGTACACAATTTAAAATTCGAAACATTGTGATTTAAGTGGCGGAACTAAATGTCGCGCTTTGACTACCTGAGCAGAGTTGAAAAATAAAAAAAACTTAATACCTTATCAAAATGTAATACGTTATCAAAATCAAAAATTAGATTCCACTCGAGGCAATAAAATTTTAAATATTTCCTCACCTTGGTAACAACGCAAAGCGCAGTGTTGAGTTCCGCCATTCAAAACGCAATACTTCCAGAATTCAGCGAAAAGTTGGGAACGCCAGAGTTCTATTGGGAACGGCGACTTTATAGGTCTAGGACGTCTAGAGCCTAAAGCAAAAAAACTGTACATAAAAGAAGCTGCCTCGTTTACACTTGGACAATGTCCTACAGCACAAGAATTGTCTATTTTTTTACCTTTTTTTGTGTTATTCCACACTTATTAAAAAAACGTATAAAAATTGTAACGTTGCGGGATTTGAACCCGCGCCTCTTTGGAAACCGCCACTTGGAAACTAACTAAGTAATACGTTCTTAAGCTTAAAAAATTCTCTAATTGTTATACCAATTATAAGATTAACTTAAATTATATTATACTAGCGCTAGCACTTTTTAATTATCGATGGGTCGGGCTTTTCGTTTTACTTAAAAAGTAATCTAAAATACTATTACGCATATAAATGTTTTAAATGGATTCAATTTTATGATACTAGTGTAAAAAAAATAATAAAATTTTATAATAAAACTAGCATCCGAGTAAAGTTAGTAAGCATATATATTCATATATGCTTACTAACTTTACTCTTAACATATATATATATATATATATATATATATATATATGTATCTTCTGCATTAAAAAGGTAAAAAAAAATATTCCGTTCTTTGAATTACACAGTTTTTTATAAGTAAAAAAAACACCAATTTTTATGTTATTTATTAATCAATACAATGCTACCATACCATTATTGTTATCATCTTCACCTGATCTATATATATATAAAAGGACATGTACTGACTGACTGAGGTAAGACGCACGCACAGCCGTAACCGCTGTGCGTAGAAACGTGAAATTTGGACAAATGTTTATTTACATAATCTGGACATCCACTCATAATCATCATCGGCACCGATTTTTATAAAATTTGAAATTCAGACTCTTAAAAACATTTCATTGAACACGTGTTTCGTGGTTTTTGAGAATTCACCCCCTAAAGGTTCAAATAAGGGGTTGAAAGTTTATACGGAAAAATCTTTAAATCGCTACCGATTTTTATAAAAATTTAAATTCATAGTGTTAAAAATATTTTATCGAACACGTGTTTCGTGGTTTTAGAAGTCACCCCTAAGCGTGCAAATACGCGGGCGAAGCTGCGCGTGCCCACTAGTATAATAATTAAATAAAAAAAACTAAAGATGCGGTTTATAACAATTAATTAATTAACAAAACTTTATTTTAAGAAAACGTAATAAATCCTAATATTATACATTTCTTTTTATTAGGCGTCTTCACCAAAATATTAATTTCTAAGCATCAGCAAACTATAGTAAATCTAGAAAATATTAATATCTAGAAGTCTTTGGAAATGACTTCAAAGACACGAAAGAGCACCAAAGAGCCCTAAAGTAAGGACTTAACGCGGGTTTCTTTCTGCAAAACGATATTTATTTTTAAATTATGAATAATGCACAATATAAAGTGAATTTTAAGAAATATTTAGAGAAATTTCAAACTCAATTCTGTGTACATGAGTGTGGACCACAAACCTGTGCATTTAATTTAAAGACTACGCTAATTTAAACCAAAAAAAGATTATTTGAAATATAAAAGATTATTTTAACAAAATATACGCAATGTCTCGAAAATTAGGCGGAAGTTAAATAATGGAGTGTCTTAAAACTAGGTTTCCTTATGATTAAATAACCTAAAGTTTACAACTGTAGGTCCACGAATTTCATACTAAATACAGCAAAAACGATGAATAAATCAATGTTGTGTCTTTTTATTGAGTTGACTTAAATTTTAATATGAAACTTAGTTTGATACCTACACGCGATCTCAAGATAATCGGTCATGATTGACTGACATACTTGTTTTTCCTGTTGAGATACGAAACCCTAAGAAAAATACACGTCATAAAATAAATCAAATAAATAAGCTTCGCGCTGTATCCTGCACACAGCAGGGTAGGCCGAGGGAACCTAGTGTTAAAACACTCCGTTCCTACTTTTTGCCGAATTCTGGAGGCATTGCGTGTTGAGTGGCAGAATTTAACGCCGCGCTGTGACTCGACACCAAAGCGGAGAAATGGAAATATAAATTTAAGTAAATATTTCATCTCCTCGAATGGGGATTGAACTCACAACCAGTCCATTTTACAGTCACACTTCGTGCCGCTGTGCCACGACTGGCCTCTAGTAGATAATTTACACATCATAGTAAATAATTTCATTTTTAAACTAACATTTAAATCGATTAACAGGAAAAGAGAAAAAAAGAAATAATAACTAGACATTCAGCTTTGGTTCGTTACAGCCATAGTTTAAATATTATTTCACATAAAATTTGTTTTTCATAGCTAACACCGGCCAGCCACGATGCATCGGTAAAAAGAGATTTCAAATACGTCACTGCTTGTTTACTGTTACTCGTTCATTGTTAGCAGATTTCTAATTTTAAAAAAAGTGATTTATTTTTACTTCATTTTTTTATTTCTTATCCACCATTTAGTAAGCTTATGTATTTGAAAAAATAAAGATATTATTAAATTTATATAATAATATCTTTATATTACGCGTAAATTAAAGAAATTGGAGATTTAAAATCTTTTAAATATTATTTTAATTTATTATTTGAAAAAGTATTTTTTGCAAGCCAATTGCATATTCAAAAGAAATGACAATTTATCTTTGTCGTTTCATTAGGTTTTTCAATTTACACTAAAGATTGGGAAATACTTAATTACGAGTAGCTACTTATATGAATGAGGCCAGTCATGGCGCAGGGGCACAAAGTATGACTGTATATCGACTGGTTGTGGGTTCGATCTCCACTCGAGGAGATTGAAATATTTACTTAAATTTAGATTTCCATTTTCTTCGCGCTGGTGTCGAGGCAAAGCGCGGCGTTGAGTTCTGCAACTCAACACGCAATGCCTCCAGACTTCGGCAGAAAGTGGGGAACGAAGTGTCTTAACATAGGTTCCGTCTGCCTACCCTGCTGTGTGCGGGATACAGCGTGGAGCTGATTTATTTTATTTTTACTTATATCAATGAAAACTAAAAGCACTTGAGTATCGAAATGACTATTAAACAAACAAAGTGTCCATTAAAATTGCTACTAATTACATTATTTAATTAATTAATGAACCATTTATTTTTGGTCAAGTTTACATTTATTTCATTTCGAATGAAACTTCGTTAACGTTAAATTAATGATTATTTGATTAAACTATATATATGCAATTTTGTGCTGTTTTGACAATATCTAGCATATACAAATATAGATATTTATTTACATTTGTAAACTACATATATATATATATATATATATATATATATAATAAATAAATCAGTTTCACGCTGTATCCCGCACACAGCAGGGTAGGCAGAGGGAACCTAGTGTTAAAACACTCCGTTCCCCACTTTCTGCCGAGTTCTGGGGGCATTGCGTGCTTTGCCTCGACACGAGAGCGAAGAAAATGGAAATATAAATTTAAGTAAATATTTCAATCTCCTTGAGTGGGGATTGAACCCATAACCAGTCGGTTTTACAGTCACACTAAGACTGGCCTCAGTGTACATATATATGTAATATTGAAAACAACATTGTGAGCCATATAATATATGTAGTTCACAATTTTGTTGTCAATATTTACAACTTGTGTACACTAACGTAATTTGATTTGTAAACCACAAATTCCTAACCATTTTATAAATTTGAAATTAATTTTGTGTTTCGCGAAAAAAAATAAAATGAATCATTCAATATTCTTATATTCTTATCAAATTGCAAATTACATTATATTATTTAAATTAATATTTATATAATCCGACGCCAGTCGTGGCGCAGTGGTACAAAGTGCGACTGTAAAATCGACTAGTTGTGGGTTCGATCCCCACTCGAGGAGATGAAATATTTACTTAAATTTATATTTCCATTTCTTCGCTCTGGTGTCGAGGCAAAGCGCGGCGTTGAGTTCTGCCACTCAACACGCAATGCCTCCAAAAATTCGGCAGAAGGTGGGGAACGAAGTGTCTTAACACTAGGTTCCCTCTGCCTACCCTGCTTTGTGCGGTATATAGCGTGAAGCTAATTTAATGCTTACTGTCTCATAAAAAAAATCGCTCAAGTGCGAGTCATTCCGTACCAATTTAGGATTGTAAGTCAACGGGACAACGTAAAATTGTGGACGTATGGAATCATTTTGTATGAAATGAACTACAATTATATATTTATAATAATTTTTATTAGCAAAATAAATATTATTTTTTATTTTCGTATTTTTTCCCTTATTTTAGCTGCAAGTTCTCACTTCTGGCCAATTTTTTTTAATTATCTAATTATCGAAAAATTTATCCCTATATATTTTGATTACGTGAAGAATTATGCTAACAAACATAAATTTGCGGACGTGTATACTCGTTTTGTATGAAATTAACTATAAATATAAACTTGTGATGATTTTTTATACCTATAACTTTTCACTTATCCAATTTTTAGGGTTTCGTATCTCGAAAGTAAAAAACGGAACCCTTATATGTTCACTTTGTTCTCAATATCCTTTTCCTCATAAACGCGTGGAGGTATCAATATGAAAATTATATCCAATACTACTGTCTCTCAGAGATGTAAAAAAAATGAGTGCATATGCTCGCAAACGTAAATTTGTAAACTTTTATTAGTACAACTATGACCTGAAATTAGTACAGAAACCTCGGTGGGCGAGTCCGACTCGCACTTAACCGATTTTTTCCTTTATATTAATTGTAATTTTCCACTTCGTGTCAAATTTCATAACTGTAGGTTCACGACGAGTGTACCCTATAGTTTTTGACGACGCGGGGAATTTCATATAAAGTGCAGTCAAAATAATATCACTCGTATTTTTATAAATCGTTGACTTAAAAGGTTGACTTTTCTGTGGTTCAAGGGCCCGTAGTTTTGAATATTTGATATTATTTTCAACTTGATACCTCCACGTCATCTTAAAATGATCTCGTAAGACGGAGAGACCAACAACTAAGTGATCCTATACAGGTTCCGTTATTTTCTCTTGAGGTAAGGAACCTTGAAAACAACTTTAAGCTTTGTATATAAAGACATTCTGTAGTATATCCAATCCATGAATTAGCGACGACACGCATCAGCTTTTTACAAATATAATATGTACCTCTAGATTTCCTATTTTATTTATCTTTATAACAAGTTTATTTTGCTTTTGTAAATCCAAAAACTAATGTACTGATTTCAAAATCTGAAGGAATACGATGATTTATATATTGGATTATAAACCATACGTTTTCTTTATATACTTTATTACAAGGAGCAGCAACAGGCAAATCATTAAACAATATTAGAATAGTAAAGCCGTCGTAGCACAAACGTGCTACGACAAAAACGCGACGGTTTTGGGTTCGAATGCCGCTCAGTGGAATGACATATTGAATTATTTCATTTCCTGCCACCTAGCGGTGTGCAGCGTTAAGTTCCGCATCATATAAAATATTAATAATTTTCACGTCGTAGGAAGCGAATTTACTAGCTGCGCTGAACACAAGCTATCCGCATTCATTTATTAAACGAAATTCAACTTTATTCCTCTATATGCAGTAAAATTTTAATTTACATAATATAGTAAGTGTGATCATATAAAATTGTCATTATTATAATGCACTAAGATTCACAATTTGGTCGAACTGGAAAATCTCTCGTAAAATGTTTACGGTTTAACTTATAATATAAATATATCCTCAGTTTGGTCGTATAAGTTTGCTTCCCTGCTTATATCAACTAACATAAAACGTTAATACGTTACACGTAGCTCCTAAAACGGCTCAGGATGAAATAAATTTTTCACAAAAAAGTATCCCACATATAGCAGGGCAGGCAGAGGAAATCTAGTGTTAAGACACTCCGTCCCACCCTTGTGAGTAGCAGGAACTAATACTACGCTTTGTCTTGTTTAATTCATTCCTCCGAAACATTGAACTCACAACTATGGCGTTTGCAGTCTGGTGATGTGCCGCTGCACCATGCATTTTGTAGATAATACGTAAAAATAATAAAATATACATATTTGAATTTATACAATTTTATTTTATACAAAAAATATGAAAACAGCTAGATGACAGAAAAAAGGAGCATTTAGGTCAAATTATTTTTTGAATATTTAAAAAAAATAGCATCCCGCATGTAGCAGCACAGCCGTGGCGTTTACAGCACTCATATACATCGACGGCCGGCTATAATGATATTTAAAAAACATTTTTAATTTTTCACCTTTGAAACGCAATCTTCATTCAATTAAATCCACCAATTTTTTGAAACAAATATAAAAAAATGTTATTAAATTCTATATAGCAAAACAGAACGTAGCCACAAAGCCAATTATTTGGCATACGAGCACCACGCACAGCACAAACCTGAAATGTAACCATATTTTTGCACCGAGTGCCCAACTACTTGAACTCGCCGCTACTTTCATTGCCTATATTACGATGTTTTTACATAAAATTTCTGAATATTTAAGTAATATTATGTTTCAAATTGTATTTTTTTTTAATTTTTGGTACTATACTGCCTTTTGAACTTCTTTAGGACTGGAAGCTAATTTGTTAGTTCTGTTAAAATTCTTGAACTAGTATTATATTAATCCTTTAGATCAAAGCGTTCCTTTATTTATACATTTTTTAAATAATAATAAAATAATGCAATATTTACGAAACTTTTTATGAAAAATCTATGATATGTAATGTAACTAGTTATATAATGTGTATGAAACTTTCCTTTCCTCGCTGTGCAAAAATGTTGACATAAAGATAAAAGCGCAGCGTTGGGTTCCGCCACTTAACACACAATGAATCAAAAATTGGACGGACTGGGGAACGGAGTGTATTAACACTAGCTTCCCGCTGTCTACCCTGCAATATGCGGAATACAACGTGAAACCGAAAAAAAAAACATGTTTACTTCGCACACGCCATACATTTGTACATTTACATGATATTAACGTTTTACAATATAGAGCCTAAAACGGATTGAAATGCTTCGATAAAATATATGCTTTTCGATGCATCGAATGGACCATTGTCATCACTCCGTATTAATAGATTTCGATTACACAAAGGGATAAGTCCGATCTGGTATTACGATATGGCCTCCTGTTGTTTGATTGAGAGTAAATAATTGGTTGCTACAAAAAGCCAAATTTGTAACAATATGAGAACGTGTTTGAATTTGATGAAAGTTTGTTATAGAAACAAGTCTTTTTATGTGTTGGAATGTGGGGTTAGTTAGTTTAGGTATTTGATAATAGATAAAATAAATATCAATGAGGTACTTCTATATTTTATATGATTCAACTATTTAGGATTCCGTAGTTCAAAGGGTGAAACCGTGAAGTGTAAAGCTGAAATTATTTATATAATTGCGGTCAAATCAACCTCCTTTGCATGTATTGTTTTTGCTGTATTTTGTATGAAATTCGTAATTAAAACATATAGAGTGCTTTACGTGGGCATGCAATTATGAAATTTGACACGATGTGATAAAGTAAAATAGAAGGAATCTAGTGTTAAGGCACTCCTATAATCCTGAAATTGTTACGGAACCATATTGGACGAGTCCAAATGGCACTTGACCGATTTTATTATATAAATTATTGTTTGAATCTCAAATCCTTCTCAAGGGAAAATTTTTGACAAATTTGTAAATAGCTGAATTTATTTGGATTTGAGGTAGTTGTTTTGTGCAAAGAGCATGAGATTATTCTTAATACTGTTAAAACGAAAATTAAATTTTAACAAACCTTACTACATAGTGGACAATATATACAAGAACGTGATAAATCAAAAACTCTTTATATTACCACGTTTCGACTCTAGATAATTGATAAACGATGCGCAATAAATACTAGGACGGGCGTTCTGCCAAAAACATAAGTCCGCTGTACGTCTGGATACAAACAATTGGTTCTCCGACGCTCTCAAGTATTAGGAAACACTTCTGTTTCATGTATTTGTATAGAGATTTTTGTACTTTTTTTCCTTTTTTTTATTTGTGCACGTACATGTGTTGTATATTTTAAATTTGTACGTTTGAAATACATAAATGTATGTATGAATTAAGATATACCATTTTTGTAACATTTAGATGGTTACTATTGTTTTTTTTATCTATCTTACTTTACTTCGGTAGATGTCTTTTCACTTATATTTTTTATAAGTTGTTTTTTTTTATTATTACACTGTAACTGGCTAAGTGAGGCTTTTCTCATGATAAACCCAACAATAACCTATTATATCATATTAATGATGAGTATCTTGAGCTATTCGAAATTCCAACCCCGTGAAAATTTGGGGATAAAAATACATCTATATGTTGCTCCTCAACCCTCTCTTACTTCCAATGTTAGTTCCATAACAATAACTTCAGATGGTTCGGCCAAACAGGAAAACAGACAGACAAAAGTTTTAATAATGTTTGTTTCTGTTTTAGTTTTATGTAAATAAGTATATTCACTTAAAAAAACATGCATTTTTTTTAAAACCACTTTTTTTTAAATGCACAGGTATAATTAGAAACAAAATATTATTAAAAACTAAAATGATACAATCTTTAAAAATTTCCTTAATATGATTGGTTCTGTAGACATGAAGTCCAACATAAGATCTATTGGAGAACTCTAAATCTTGAAATCTCAGTCCTTATTATCATCATACAAACCATTTTTTTTCTACCATTATACAAATAATAATTTATATCTATCAATATTAAATAAAGAAAACTTCGAGAACTAAAGATTTTGCCAATTCAATAAAACAATTATATAAAAAACTCCTTTAGCAAGTGGTGGTAATCTTGTCGAACAACATATTTTGAATTGATATAACTTTTTTATTTATGAAGCGATTGTAATAAAACAAAACCTATATGCTAAACGAAGCTTGCTGGAATCCAATATTGAAAACATGTGTATTTAACTCAACTCAACTGTTTCTGACATTAGCATGAACAAACGCACAGACAAACAAACAAAAATAAATAAATATATTGTATTAGGTGCTGTAACGTTAATAAATCCTTCTATATTTTCCATGTACAGACACCGATCAGTTACGATTTTATTAATATATAAGTATAGATAATACGTTATGAAAGACATTATAATTATATTAATAACCATAACTAAAACAATGTCACAAAAAAAAGAGAATGATTAAGGACTTCTTTATTTTACTCAAGTATAATAGATAGATATATAAAAACTACACATCTTATTTAAATTTAATTAAATTAAATCAGCTTCACGCTGTATCCCGCACAAAGCAGGGTAGGCAGAGGGAAGCCAGTGTAAGACACTCCCTTCCCCACTTTCTGCCGAATTCTGGAGGCATTGCGTGTTGAGTGGCAGAACTCAACGCCGCGCTTTGCCTCGACACCCAAGCGACAAAATGGAAATATACATTTATTTCATCTCCTCGAGCGGGGATAGAACCAAAAACCAGTCAGTTTTACAGTCACACTTTGTGTCTCTGCGCCACGAATATAATATCAATATAATATCAACATTTTGGTATGTAATAATTTAATTTGTAAGTTTATAATATGTAATTAATTGTGATATATAGAACGATGCCTGAAGCTGTATAAATAATTTTCTATAAGTAAGTACTACTACGCATAATGAATTGACGGAAAATTAAAGGTGGGAAAATTTTCGAGTGCTCTTATCAAATTAACAAGATTAAAATGAAGTATAATAGTCCGTTAACTTAACGAAACTTTCCTTTATTTTGTAATTATAATTGTATTTTAATATCCACTATGGCGTCGCTGTGAAAATAATAATCTATGTTAACAATTTTTTTATGTACAAACAGCCAAGACGTTTAACGACAAAGTTTATATATAAATATATATAGATGTATATAATTTATACTTTCTAAATATAAAACTATAAAATAATGTCAAAAATCCTAAAATATCCACATATCTTGCCACTAGACTCAATAAAATATCAATTATCACAAGAGTATGCGGAAGTTTCGTGAAGGGGCATTAATTACGGACATTGGACACTTGGGCCATTTACCTACAAAAAAGAGTGCTTAATTAAAGAAACGCTTGGCCGCAAATGAATTCGCACGCCTCCTTCCGTTCTTGTGAAAATATAAAAAAAATATATATATTTAAAATCGTTTTTTTTTCTCCTACTTGTATATATATTTAATGTTTATAGGTATTTTATATATATAGTTATGTATCTATTGTAGGTTTATATATTTATATATATATTAATTAAGTTTATTCACGTCACTTTGCACCACATTATGCTTTCACATTTATATGTATCTTTTCCTTAGATTGCCTGGAAGAGATCACTTTTAGTGATAAGGCCGTCTTTGTGTATATTATAACCTAAAATTTGATTAAATCAATCCTGTTAAAGTGTGCAATAAAGACTTTTTATCTTATCTTATCTTATCTTATCTCTATTTATTATACATTTCATGTGCATATGTGTGTCTAGTATTTATTATGTTTATTTTAACAGTTTCATCTATTAATAGTGATGTTTAGTATGTATAGTTATATTATGAAAAAACCTGTATAATCAACTGGTGAACGGCAACCAAACCAAATATTTTCAAATGTATTGCATACGAGACTTACTATAGTTAATATTATTACTCCTCCAGGGAGCTAACTAATAATGCATACTATTAATAATATTTATATGCAAAAATATTATTAATTATCGCACATAATAAAAGTATGACGATGTCTTGACTTGAACAAGGCGCAAGGCGAGTAGCTCAGCCATTATGCTGAAGAATTGTGCGGCATCTTTGACTGTTGTATTAACATGGCGTCTTCAAAAATAAAATCAAAAAGTTATTTTAAACAAAAATACATCACCTTAGATCACATAACTACTTTAATAATACTTTAAATCAAGTTTGATATGGTGAAACGCTTGCTAATTTTAAGTATAAAAAAAAATATTATACGAAATCTAATCAATACAAATAAAATAAAATAAATAAATCAGCTTCACGCTGTATCCCGCACACAGCAGGGTAGGCAGAGGCTAGTGTTAAGACACTCCGTTCCCCACTTTCTGCCGAATTCTGGAGGCATTGCGTGTTGAGTGGCAGAACTCAACGCCGCGCTTAACCTCGACACCAGAGCGAAGAAATGGAAATATAAATTTAAGTAAATATTTGATCTCCTCGAGTGGGGATCGAACCCACAACCAGTCGGTTTTACAGTCACACTTCGTGCCGCTGCGCCACGACTGGCCTCGAGAAAGTAGTCGTAGAAAGTTAACAAAAATACAAATGTTCATATAATATTGTAAATAAATTGAAAAACATATTGTTTGTATTGATTAATATGCTAATTGTTTTTTATATTAACCCTTAAGCCTATTATGTATTACATGACCCACTAAGACTATAATAGGTATAAAAAGATCTTATTATTAAAAGTAATTAAATTATTAATTAATTGTAAGATACCGTAAAAAACTTTATTTAACCAGTTAGCTTGGATCGGAAAAAATTGAATTTGACTTAAACAGTTAACTACGTACAAGAGGGGACCATAATATTTTCTTTTTTATAACAAAATGAAATCCAAGTACAAACCAAACGTTTTATTACAGTATTAACCTGGCTAATTTTAATAAACATACTTTTTCACAAGTGTGACAAAAAAATACTTTAAATTCTTAGGGATATTTTAGTTTCTCAGTCATTTTAAATTTAAAAAAAAATCTACTTTCATTTACAAAGTGTTGTCGTAAAGGTAAGACAGAATTTCTTATTAATTGTTAACAGTTCGGAGCTCATCTTGATGAATATATTCTTCTAATAAGTTCTCTTCGTCAGTCGGCTTGTCGGCAGATGCTAGTATAGTTTACTTAAATTTTTTGTAGCGACTAAAAACCAAATCTACATAGGTGGTCTTGCATCCATATAGGCTAACCCATATGGGTTAAGGTTAAGAGTTAAGGACACAATTTACAAAATTTCGTAGAAAGTTAACAATAAAATTAAAAAATCGTTAATTTAATCTTTTGGGCATTTTGCCTCAATTTATATCAATTGAAAATCATGGCGCTTAGTTTAGCACGAACTAAGTGTTTACAACAGAGACATTATGCATCTTTTATATGACCTTCTATTTTTTTTTAATTTAAAAGAAAAAAAGAATAATGATTTATTACAAAGAAAATGTTTCTTTTTCTTGTGAGAATTAAATAATAAAAATAAAATTGCTGACCACATCTTTAAGTATCTGTCAAAGTATTATAATACAATTATTTTGGCACTTATATATAATGAATGTAACGCGATCGATGGATCAACGGTTGTCTATAAATAGAAGACGTCAGTACCTATCCATTTCACCGCCATGTATGACGTAGCTGATTTTCTGTGGTTCAGCAGATATTTGAGAATCTAGTGTTAACTTTCACACGCTGTTGAAAAAATATTTCACGATTTTTTTTATCGTATCGTCTGTTTTGAAAACTATATGTACGTAAAAATCAAAATCGAGCGTTGACTTAACTGTCCGTTTGTATTCTTCATTCGCCAATTTTCTTCAAGAATTCGATGTTTTTTTCCAAAAATCATCTCAAATATCTTCTGAAAATCGGCTAACATACATATGGATAGGAACTGAGGTCTTCTACCCATATACGACCGTTGATCCGTCGATCATGTAACACCCTGTATATAAAAGTAATTCTAAGAATGGTATTAGAATTTGAACTTATGAATTAGATCTTAGGAGACGGTAAAGAACAAAAGTATTTAATTTGGAAAATTCTTTAATTCGATTCCCAACCGGCGGAATGAAATATTTAACATTTTGTTTGGCGTTGTGTTCCACAACTGAACTACCAGAATTCGACGGAAAGTAGATAAACAGTAGGTTCCCAGGTTCTCTCTGTCTACTCTGCTATGTTCGGCTACAACTGCTATATATTCGAAACTACGGTAAGTAGCAGGCTAAATATTTTAACGTAGCGAGATTTGAACCCGCGCCTATTAGAAATCGTTTAAGACAAGACAATTTGACTTGTTTATCTGTTTTCTAAAAAGTTCCTAAACGTGGACTAAGAATAAAAAATTTAAAAATAAATAGTAGGCAGTCTTAAAAAAATTAACAAAACAATTAAAACGCAACAGGGTTTAGTATCAACAGAATCACGTAGCCACGACATAACAAGAAAATTAAGACCAGCCGAGACAAAACTTAATCAACGAAATGAATGAAGCCAAAAACATTTTTTCACATCTTGATAGATGGAGATAAAAATAAATAAATCGAGAACCACAACTGAAACCTATTAAAACGAGAACAATTAAAGAAAGATTCAACTTTTAAACAAAAATTAAAATTGTGCGTAGTATTGCACGCATTTTTTTTATTTACTTCACCATTTTGACACAACTTTAACTGACATCTGATTATCCGTACTGATTCAGCCTTAAATCCCATATCTCTAATTAATCTAGGATTTTGTTATCAATCTAATTGGAAATTCAATAAAAATAGTCTTAAGTGAAGTTTACCTGAAAATAGGAGAAATATTATAAAAATTACAATAACAAATACAAAAACATTTCTCAAAATACATTATAAACGAAACAAAAACATATAAACTTCAAAACTGCCAACTAAAATCGACAAGCCACTAAATCCATTATTCCAATACCAATCTACGTTGCAATCATCGAGTACTGTGCTGACACAGCACAGAGAACCGAAACATAATATATCTAGCACGCATCTAAACGCTGACGCGTGCTGATCCATTTGATGAATCAACGAGATTCCTTCAATCGATCTCGGCACAGTACAATACAGTTTGATAAATCTTTTGGATTTATCTATGGATGTGATTCAACTTAGTGTTGGTTGGTTGATATTGAAATAATTAGGATATGTTTGTGGGCATCGTAATAATAGTTACGTATATGATTTTACACGACATAGATACCGAGTTATGAGTTTATTTTAATGTTATGCATTCTACGCACAGTCTTTGAGGTCAAAATGGTGCTGCGCTTCTTTGATGTTCCTAAAAGAGGCATCAAAAAATTAAAAAATCAAATCAGCTTCACGCAGTATCACGCACACAGTAGGGTAGACAGAGGGAACTTAGTGTTAAGACACTCGAAAAGAAATGGAAATATAATTTTAATTAAATATTTTTCCTTGAATGGGGATCGAACACACAACCAGTCGGTTTTACAGTCTCATTTCGTGCCGCTGCGCTACGACTGGCATCAATAAATTCTGGGCGCTATTGAGAAAGTAACATTGTTATTTGAAAATAATCTGTATAATTTGTGTAGAAAAACATTTAAATTAACGAAAGCCGGGGAATAGATTACAATACCACTTCGGAGGTCTCAGGACCGTCAGGTCGCCTTACCTCAAAAATTCGCTACAAATTGCACTAATCATTCTTCTTTTTCTTTTTTTATTTTCGAAATTATACATTTATGTATATTTATTCGAAACAAATTAGTAGTTCAGTATATTTTACACTCCACCGCTAGTCCTGGTTCTGGTCTTAAAGACACTCAATGCGTACATTGGTTTTTTTTAAACGATCACATTCCATTAGTTTCACGCTATCGCTGACCAGTTTCGATAGTGGATAATGCGCTGTGGCTTTTAGTCCAAGAGCTATTTAAAGTTTTGAAATATCTTAGTCCATCTGCACTAGTACATACTAGTGATGATGAAAATGTACTATACGAGGTTGTATATTTATATTTTGCAACACAGTTTTATAGAAAGTTGCATTGTTTTGACGTTGAGGGTTCATAAATCTCACTCGTTTTTATTTATATTAACGTATTTTATATGAAAGTTTGTGTTAACTTTTAGTTGTACTGATATATAGCTAATGTTGTAATTATTTTGAAAACGTTATTTTAGACTTAACTTTTAATGTGGTATAAAAAAATTGTTGCATGAAAACTTCGGTTTACACGTATAAAATAAAACGAATTATTCGATTTAATATTAATAAATAATATAAAAATATGAATATAGAATGAGACTAGTAGTAGTCGTAGTAGGATTCGATTCCCTTTCGAGGAAATGAAATATTTTATCTTTTCATTTCCTTCCTTTTGCTATTGAGACAAAAGCGCGACGTTGAGTTTCGCATTCAACACACCATGCCTCCAGAATTCGGCAGAAAATAGGAAACGGAGTATCTCAACACTAGGTTCTTCGGCCGGCCGTTGTCGACTGGATCTTAACACAAATATTTACCTACCTAACCTGCCGTAAGCGGGAGGTGCGTGTTCCAAGAAAAAGAATTAAAATAATTACAAAAAAATATGAATTCATGTTAAAATATATATCTGTATTATGTTAAATTGCTTTAGATAAACTAACAGAACAAAGCTGAAAATGAAATCGACCGAAAAGGTTGAGTTAACAGTGGCTTGCACAAGGGCGCCATTCGGTTTGACCGGAGATCATAAATCCTGAACGGCTGTAATGTAGCATAAATAGGAGACCCTCAAACTGTAAGACATGATAATGGTCTAAATCTATGAAATAATGGATGTTCTCAACTAAATTTTGTATAAGAATGTTTGTGTTGTAATGAATATTTATTTGAGCCCATCGTGATGTAGGGCACTAGGTGTGATTGTAACGCGACGGTCGTAGGTTCGATTTCTACTCGGGGTAATTAATTATTGTTTATTAATATTTTCATTTCTTTATATTTTCATTTCTTTGCTCTAGCACCAAGGTCAAAGGACAGCGTTGAGTTCCGCCAGTCAGCACGCAATAACAGTCGTATACAGCAAAAAAATCGGCTAAAACACTCGGTTCCCTTTACCGACCTTGATATATGCGGAATGCAGTGTAAATTTGATTATAAAATGATTACGTTATCAATGAAATTTTGTATAAGAATGTTATACTGTAAATTAATATTTAGTACTTTAGGTTATTGTTGTTCTTCTTTTTACTTTTTCTGGTCACTATCTTTTATCTTTGTCATTTTGTAAGATGACTACAGAAAATTAAATGATACATTACTTTGGACTTTGTGCATCTCATACAATAACGCTTACTTACTAACGTTAGTAACTAGCTACTGTACATAATAATTAAATTTATTTATTAGTGACAAATATACCATAGAAAAAGACTGAATCGAGCATTTTATTTCCAAGACGTGTTATCATTTATGGAATCATTAATTACATATTAAATAACATATAAACGTCTTTTCACAACTTTTTAAAATTAAGATATAGAACATTTTCCTTCTTCATAATTATTTAAGAGAAATAAATAATTACAAATTTATATTTGTAGTTCATTTCATACAAAATGAATGCATACGCCCGAAAACTTAAATTTGTCAATTTTAATCGCCGTGTAATAAAACCTATAGAGTATTTCTCATTGACCTACATTTGTAAAATTTGGCAAGAAGTGAGAACTAAGAACAAATAAAAGAAAAATAACCAAAAAAAAAAATATTTGTCATTGGTCAATACAAACTTATATTTGTACAAAATGAGCGCAAGTTTTTCAACATTATAATGTATACTTTTCGTTGACCTACAATCTCAAAAATTATATAGAAACCTGGTGGTGGTGGCCGAGTTCGACTCGCACTTGACCTTTGTTTGTTCTGCTACTAGAATACTGTACATATATCTCAATAATTATATTTATAAGAGAAACATATTTATGTATCAAGGTCTACATAAAATAAAGTACGTTGCTAAGCTTTCATATTGGGGGTACAAGTCATATTATAAATTATGTATGTAAATTTTATGAGACTTTTATTACATATTCTTTTTTACCTAAATGACTTTTATATAACTAATATGTGACGTAAACTTCTACATATAAAAACAATTTAATAAACAAATTGAGTAGAGATAAAAAATACTTTTAAACGTTATGATAATCTTTTTTATTTTGATCTTTGAATCAAAATTATTTAACATTTTGACTTACATGAGCTATTAACTTATATATCTATACTAACAATAAAATCATAACGGATCGGTGTCTGTATATAAAAGTATTATTAGAGATATTAGAGATTAATAACGTAGTAAAACAATGATTTTTATTTTTTGTCTGCTTGTCTTTTTTGCTTAATTTAGGCTTAATCTGCTTATTGGTAGCTTTAAATAAAATACATCTTTATTTTCGAAAGTTTAAAATAAAGTTGCTTGTCGGTTACTTGTTTTTATTATTCGTTAAGAATTTTTTTTGCTTCAATACAAACCTCTTCAGCAAAAACGTAATAGCCATAAAGAAGTAAATAAAAGTAAAGTATAAACTAAATAATCAACAAAAAAAAATATTTTTTAACGTTTGACGTAATATTTCTTAGGAATAGGGAATGAGCCAATCTGACCGGAAATCATAAATTCAAACGGCTACAATAGTTTGAACAGGACTCCCTTAAAGCGTTACTATTTCAATATCTGTACTTTAACAAGACAATATTGAAACTGAATGTAAGTTTTGATTTCACACTGCTTTAAATGTTACAGTTAAGTTACTTTAGGGTAAAGTAAATTCAACTTTTCATTGATAACATCAAGGGAAATAAATGTTTTGGGTCAGTAAAAGTAAGTTATTTGTTAAAATAAAATCTTATTCTAAAATTATCAGAAAAAAGTTATAACGCCCGAAATATTTATTTTTTGATAAAATCAGTTATTTTTGGTTATAACTTTTCTATGTTTCGTTCGATAATCAGTAATGGAAAAAAGTTGTAAATAATTAAATTTTCCACAAATGATGATTTAAAAATTTTTCTGTACTTACTAAATAAACTTATTTCCAATATGGAGGAAAACCGGCGACCCCAGAAATTTGAGCTGAATAAAAATTTATTAATAAAATAAAATTGTGTCCTCTGAAAAACGTACGCTAAGACCTAAAAATTGTATGATTTCAATTACTATAAATGAAACAGTCTTATTTTTTACAATTTTAAAGAGTTCTTACTCTTAGGAAAGGAAAATACTTTTTAGAGAACATAAAAAAAATCTCAATTATTTTCGATCAATATATGAACGTTCAATATATATATATTGGGCGTATATATTAAGGTTTCCGTACTTATTTCAGGATCGTAGGGCAACGGGACTTACAACTTATAAAAGTTTACCAGCTTAAGTTTGCGGTCATATGCACTTATTTTGTATGCATTTCATACAAATGTAAGTGTGTAATAATTTTTTACTATAAATTAATACTTTTTGGAATTTTTCCTTTATTTATATTGTAATTTCTCACTTTGTGCCATATTTCATAACTATAGGTACACAAGGGTACAGGAAGTACCCTTTAGGTTTTGATTTTGCAGCGAATTTTATACAAATGCAGCAAAATTGGTGCATAAATAGATCTAAATATTTAGTATATATTATACATATACTATAAGCTGAAATTAGTAGTTAGTCCGTTTTTTTCCTTTCGAGATACGGAACCCTGAAGACAAAAAAGTAGAGCTATTGCTTTACTACATCTTTTATTGTTTTCAATCATACTCAGCAAGATAGATGATATGGAAAACTCCGTTTCCCACTGTTAATCAAGTTAAGCTTTGGGCAATCAATTTTTTTTTTAAACACACACTCCCTCAAAAAAGAATCATATATAGGTAGGTATCTAACTTACAATTAAATCAAATATATATATAGTGAAATAATATTATACATTTCCACAATTTCCGCTACTTAAAACTCTGTTAACCAAAAAATATAAATAAAGCTCCTTAAAACTCAGTATTCTATAAAACTGTACTTCTATTTTGGAAGCGCTCTTAGAATTTGAATCTGACTTCCGAGGGCCCTTGGGCTCTAGATCGAAACGGGCCTTGAATTACTTTCGACTGAATCTGCGTATTGAACGACATTCCTGTGTTTAATATTTATAAGTTAATCTAATGTTATTTATATGCAAGATATTTGTAGCCAAATAGGTCTCTTGGCAAATAATTGGGTCTTCCTCTGGGGCATACTTTTCCGATGAAAAATAATTACCAAGTCAAACTGTGGAGCAGAGTGTCTTAACACTAAGTTATCTTGCTATGTACATACATACTGGAAGGAGCTAAAAAAGTTAATTAGTCATACTAATTAAAGCATTATCTTGAGTTAAGTTAAAAAGGAATTCTAAAAAAAAAATATAATAAGTACAGTTACCCAAAAGCTCAAATTAAAATCCAAATTGTTTATAAAACTAATCCAAACTTAAAAATCAAAGAAGCAAGCTTTCGTAAATGGCTCCGTAATCTATCATTTGACTTGAAGTATTAAGATGAACTGCGGACTAAAATATATGAAATGTTTTTATTCCCACATGGAGGGATAACACATGTAACATTTTAAATTTTTACTTACTTAGGAAAATCGCGGCGTTGAGAAAAGTAGAGAACGAGAGTGTTCTAATCGTAATGGAGTATTTTAATCTTTAGTTCCCAGGTTCCCTCTGCCTACCCTGATATGTACAGGCTACACGGTGAAACTAGTGTTAACAAAACACGATTTTACCAAAATCTAAATAGATGAATGTAAAAATCGTTGATGAAATATAATAACTTAACTTATATTTTATTATATGTATCTACGGCCACAGGTGCAATAATGTTAAAATTGCTTACATAACACAGTTCTACTACATAGACCTGGCGTGAGTCCAAAATTTACATTATACTTATATGTACTCATTAAGAGAATGTAAGTTGAAGTAGAAAGCTGTTGTTACTCTACTTTCAGTCGGAACCACCAAATTATCAAAGCACAAAATATAGTATAGTTCGTAGTTTCTTACAAATGTTTCTATATGATTACCTCGGTTGACCTTTGAAAACATAGTATCAAAGAAACTGGAGGTCACGTAAAAAGCACGAGGAACCCCCGGAGGGCATGTGTGAAGAGGTTGATGACAGTGGACGAGGCGAAAGTGGTATGTAGAGACCGTAGCGTTTGGCGCTCCGTTCTCTCTGACTAAACCACTGGGAATAATGAGTGAAACTAAGTTAAGTTTTTATACGAATAATATATTATGTATCGGCAATGAATACTCAAAGCTGTTTTGATTCTAGATAATCTGTAATATGTTAAAGATAAAAGAAAATCCAGAATTTTTAACAATGCAGTATATGCAGGTTCCCTGCAGGTTCAAAGCAGGATATGCCGGAAATCTAGTATTAGGTCTTTCTGTCCCTTACTTTTTAATGAATTTTCGAGTAATTGCGTATTGAACAGTACAACTCAACGCCGCGTTTTATTTTTTTACCAGAATCAAACTATGAAAATATTAAATAAGTCATTTTCCAACATGGCTAAACACAAAAAGAAAAACGAAACAGAAAGAAAAGTATTTATTTTATTTCCAAAATTATTACTATATATTTAATTTAAAAAAAATAAACTTCAAACAAGCCACACAGATACGCCACAAACCGAAAGATCATCACGAAAATATTAAAAATAAAAACAGATAAATTATGAAGTGTCAGCAAAAAACTAGTTCAGAACGAGACGCCACGTTTTCTTGTGAATAAAAAAATCCAACTGAAAATTCCGAGGAATTTAATGATCCACTAATTACGACCGCTTTGCGAGTGGATAAGTTTTAGTTTTTAAATGAAACTCGGCTTTTTTTTAAAACCGTGCTAAATTTTAAATTAGCTTACAGTGACATTTCTATTATAGTTAGATGTGAAAAAACGTAGATTTGAATTGGCTCAAGTTGATGGGACGATTTTATACATTTGTCTTTAAGAAAATAAATATACATAGGTGAGCTTTATGTGGCATACGTTTAAATTTTAAATTATTTCTAGCAGTGGTTCTGAACCTTTTTTTTCTTAACTTCGGAATTTTAAGATTATTCAAAGTTTTCCTTCGGAACGGTAAAGGCGAAAATGTATTACTAATATAACTAATCTCGTGGTGTTTTTAACATAAATAAATGCCCAGTAAATTTTGTGGGCGTGACGTTGGGTGAAGTGGTCACTCGGTTTGTCATAATATATTAAAGTAAACAAGACTATTTCTGGATCTGATTAAAGCGTTTTAGTCTTATTATCTCCAATAGATATGAATAATAAATTAATACATTGAAAGCTACTTATTCTCCATGAGACAAAATAATTTTATGCTATATTTCCCTTAGTTTCTAAAATATTATTACATTAATTTCTATTTAATTGGTGGCCGCCCAAAACTTCATTTGTGTGGACTTTACGACCATTTCTAATATCGTATATATTGTGTAGCAGATGAGTATCGATCAGAAAAAAAATACAAGCATTCTCCTTAGTGAAAATTGAAACCTAATCATCCAGTTTACAGTAAAAAGACCACTACATAACATACATAATAGTCTTAAATTTCAAAAAAATGTCTTTATTTATTACCCAAAATCAACCAAACTTTAAAACACAATAAAATATAAATAATATTTTCTATTGTGTTACCATTTTTGCAACACCCTAAATAATAATTACGTAAGAATATTAAATGTACAGCAATGTTTTCATTCTAATTACATAGTAGAAAAAAAATTAACACAACGGAAACACCAGCGTGAAACAACAAAGTATTAAAAATTCTAGACCTTAAAAACTTGCGATAAGCCTATTATGTCCACTGGGAAAAACTTTGTATACTTACACTGTACGATGTTAGGGAAGTTCGAAATGAAAAATAAAATTACTTTGCCCGGGGGTCTTATAACTATTTGATAAAAGTTGCGCGCCCCTGGCCTAAGCCACGGGTGGAGCAATAATTATGCATTATGCTCGCTCAGTTCTCGTGTTGTCTGCTTTTATGAAGATATATTGTAACTTTTCCGACTCCACACCGAAATCTAGAGTAGGAGCTAGACTAGTGTTGCATTTACACGATATATTCATTATGGTAATTCAGTTGTGGCCGTTTTAATAGCTGTTTTTTTCGTGTAAAATTATAATTTGTGTTGTGCTTGGACATGTTGCTATGGATATGGTTTTTAATATATATATATATATATATATATATATATATATATATATATATTACGCGTAGCCAAATAGGTAGAGGTTACCTAGTCTTAAAACACTGCAGAAAATGGGGATCGGAAGTGTTTTAATGATGGAAACCATCATTTAAACACTTGTGATCCCCATTTTCTGCAAAATCGTTACCAGAGCAAAGAAATAAAAACATAAAATATTTAATTTTCTTAAATAATAATTTCCTCGAGTGGTAATCGAACCCACTACCAGTCGCGTTTACAGTCCCATGCTTGTGTCTCAAATATAACATATTTAAAACTTAAAATACTACACTTTCTTTATTTTGTTAGTACAAATGTGGCTTAAATTGGAATTATAAAAGTAAGTTCCAGCCACGTGCAGGTCAAAAGTTTATGCTTTGATTTTGTTTTTTCGTCAGAGAATGGTGAACGTTATGGTCTTATACAGTGGATGGCCTTTCATGCAAGATTTTTATATATATATATATATTTTTTATTTTCATTATACATATAGCCACATATACTACTATATGTATATAGCCACATATATTAAATAGTGTTTTAATACAGTATATATACTACATAAACAAGTAACCAAGTCTAGATCGGCATTAGTTATAAGGGGTTCTGTAATAAGTTAATACCTTTACCTTTACCTGAGCAATATATCTATAACTGTAGTTTATTTTTTTATAATTTTATTATTGCTTCACGCAGTATCCCTCATGTAGCAGGGTTGGCAAAGGAACCCTAGTGCTAAGACATTCCGCTCACCACTATACGCCAAATTCTGGAGGCGTTGTGCGTTCAGTGACGGCACTTAACGCCACGTTTTTCTTCGACACCAGAGCGAAGAAATAAAAACGTAAATATTGTTACGTTATACTGTTAACCTACGCCACGACTGGCCTCTAATTTTCGCTTACAGAATGAAATTCCTTTTTTGTTTTTCCTAATATTGGTACGACGTACGAGACATATTACATAATGAAAGCATGTTTTACAAAATCCGCAGCCATTTTGTACCCCCTAAAAATTAAGTAATCCTTTCTATAATCCATTACTATAACGCTTTAAGGTTGCTATCCTAAACATATCATTACTAATTAACACTACTTAGTACTAAATTATGCCGTCAATCAATATGACAGACGTTAGCCACAAACAGTGGCGGTTACCGACATAAGGACAGTCTAATTACTCAGCATTCATTTTTAATTACTTAACTTTAAGAATAGCAATTAATAATTAATTAAATAGATATTTATTGAGGACAGTCGTGGCGCGTGTGATTGTAACATCTACTGGTTGTGGGTTCGATCCCCACTCGAAGTAATTAAATATTTATTTCCATTTGTATTTTATTTTTTTCACTCTGGTGTTGAGGCAAAAAGCGACGTTGAGTTCCGCCATTCAACACGTAATTTCTCGAAAACTCGGCGGAAAGTGGAGAGCGGAGTGTCTTAACACTAGGCTCCTTCTGTCTACCCCGGTAACACTACGTTACACTCCGACCGAATGAATAAAACGTACGAAAATACGCTATATACATATATATATTATGCACCCATTCTTGAGCCAATTAACTCTTCCGAAGGAGCTGCGCAAAAATGCCTATAAATGTGTATCGACTGGGCATACTCTTTTAATTACTATACAGTTGGATTTTTTTCTTTTTTTATATCCTTTCCCTTTCTAATAATTTCTTTTTCATCTTTTTTTTCCATCAAATATCAGATACCTTCTCACAAAAGCTCAAGAAGCTCAAGAACTTTCGCATAGCACTAAAACACACGAGGCCACTTCATTTAATCACGGTACCGTTGGATCACAACTTAATTTAGCAAGTCTGCAAAGTGCAAAGCGGCGTTCTGTCTTTTCTAAGTCACGATAATAAATCGTCCTCGTCGAGATGATGATGGAATTTATTTTATTTATTCATTCGTAAATTGTACTAAACTACCCTCTTTTTTCACTTTTACACATACGTTGTGTACATATATCTTATAAGTAAGTATCTTAAGTAATCAGTTCGTATAAGTATCTTAAGTTATCGGGTAAGTATCTTAAAAAATATGCAAAATTAAATTTACATTTTAAACCTAAGCGTTTAAAGTTTAACAATTAAAAAGGCGAAAGTATGAGATGATAGCATTATTTGTACAAACATTTTGTTTCTTTATTTCATTGCAAAATATGGCCGACGAGTGTAATTTACTTTTCTTTTGTAACGATTGTTTTGTTTTTTTATAATGAAATGCCCGTATCCCGCACACAGCAGGGTAGGAAGAGATACCTAGTGGTAAGACGCTCCGTTTCCCACTATCCGCCGAATTTTACGTGCTGAGTGGGGGAACTCAATGCCTCTCTTTGCCTCAATACCAGAGCGAAAAAATGGAATTATAATTTAAATAAATATTTCATTTCCTCGAGTGGGAATCGAACACACAATCGTCGCGTTACAATCACAGAGCCGGAAAACCATAAGTAGTGACACAACGCCGAACTTTGCCTTGTTACCAGATCAAGGTAATATAAATAAATATAATTAAAAAATATATATATAATAATTCATTCCCCCGAGTGGGAATCGAACCCATAACCGTTGCGTTCACAGTCACACGTTTGTATCACTGCACCACGACTACGATAAAAAAGAAATACGATGTTGATTTATCTTTTTTTAGCTTTATTTATGTCCCGTATATGACGGGGCTGGCAGAGGGAACCTAGTGTTATAAGCCAATTCTAGAGACATTGTCATGTCGGCGGAGCTCAGCACAGCGCTTTATCCTGGTAGTAGAGCGAGGAAATGAACATAAATTTACCTGAGTGGAAATCGAATTCAGAGTTGTAGCGATTACAGATGGGTAATGTGCCGGTGCACCACGACAACCTCTTGTGTATTTTTTTGTAAATGAGACGGAGTTGAACCCACAACCACCGCAATTGCAGTAATGATGCTGTACCACTGTCACGCACAAAAAATACAGTTACTAAAAAAATGTATATCGAAGATTTTTTTTAAAAACATTACTTTCAGAAATATTTTTTCTCTATTTATTTACTACAAGCAAAATTTAAAAAATAAAAGAAAATTAAAATATATAGTAGTATGCAGGCATTTTTGTACCGATATTACAATATCAGATAATTGCAAAGTATTTACTGCAGCTGATAAAAAACATTTTTACCGTAAAGTATCACGAAATTTATAAAGAATAAAATAAAAACATGTTAAGAAGATATTTTTTAAATACACATTGTTATTATGCATATAAATCCTGAAGACCATCATGACTCAGGGGTATATGTGTATGGCTATAAACAGATTGTGGGTTCGATTCCCTCTTGGGGAAATGAAATATTCAATATTTACACACCATGTCTATATGCATTGGTTCTTTTAAATTCTCAATTATAGGAATACTCTAACTTATTACAACACTTGCTAATAAAAAAAATACTCAACTAAACACTAAATTTCTCAGAATTACAGTTTTCTATGCTTTATTTGTACGCATCGCCATTTCTTAACTCGCCTCAAAAATCTACCAACACTATTTTTTTTTCTTGCTTACATTTCAAATAAAACTATTACTTGAACTTTTATCTTATCTATATTGTCATATATATTCAAGCAAAAAAAAAACTACAATATTATACATATTTTTATTATTTTAAAATTAAATTCAAAACTATTTCGAGATTACAATTACAGTATCATATCATATAATATATATACACATCATATCATATAAAATAACTAGATATAAATAAAAATATGAACACATAGACGTGTCCAAGTTTCTAACCGCGGCGCGTAACGGCCACTTTGTCATCTTACTTAATTTGACCCCATTTAACAGTTCTTCGGGGAGTAATCTCTGGTCTTCTCTTGCATCGTTCAAGTCTCGTATTATATTTCATGTAATTATATTATAATGAATGAGTTAAAACTCACTTGTGGCTAATTTACACTTGGAAACTGTGAAACACTATAATTTTGCTCTTTAGTTAGTGTAGTGTGTGGCAGTGAGTGTAACATGAAGGTTGTAGATTCAATCCCAATTCGGGGAAATGAGTTATTATTTATTAATATTTTCATTTCTTGGCTCTAGCACCAAGGCGCAGCGTTGAGTTTCGCCATTCAACACAAAATGTCTCGAAAAGTTCATCGGAAAGTGGGGAACGAAGGGTTTTAAAATTAGATTTCCTCTACCTACCCTACTATACTATCTATTTATTGTAAATTGAGGAAAATTGTTCACAGCTCACATTATTTAAGCAGTTTGCGGTTTCACTCCCTTATTTTATTTCAAAAAATTGAGATGGGTATACACATTTAAACTACCCTATGTACCTACCTTATACAATATACCTATATAAAAAAATACATTCGAACCAAAAGTCCCGGAGATTATCCATTTCAGCCAAAAACAGTCAGTTTTCTAATATTAAGTACATATTATGTAAGCATACTCCTTAAGATACATATTTAATATATTACTGCTATTTCAATAGTCACTATCTCGTAAATTAGTGCTAGTATAATTAATGTAATTAATACTAAGATGGGCAATAACCTTATAATAATGATATATTAACTAAGTCATATAAATAATCATGACTTCGCCTATTAAATGAATTATCTTTTTGACTTTTTCTTTCTTCACTTTTTGTAAATGTAAAAGTAGATGATCGTATTCACCGGAGCTCCGCAGTTTCTTTATAGCCATTTCCTTTTGTTTTGGATCGTAGGATGCATATACTTTCTCCCAGAGCATTTTTAATACCATCCCATCTAATATTTTCTTATCGTACGTTTGAGATTTCACCTGTGTAATAAAAATATAATACTATCACTAAAGACAGATAGGAATATGTGTGGTAGTATTTTACTTCAATAACCAAAAAGAAGATTCTTTTCGAACTAATTTATTAAATAATAATGAGCTATAAGCCAACAGGTAAGACGAAACAGGAAAAACCTTACCCTTGCTTTGACAGATTATAAGAAGGCATATGATTCAGTGCCACGTACTTGGCTCTTAGAGTAATACAAAATTGAAATGACTTTGAGATCATTCATCATTGAGGCCAGTCGTGGCGCAGTGGCACAAAGTGTGACTGTAAAACCGACTGGTTGTGGGTTCGATCCCCACTCGAGGAGATGAAATATTTACTTAAATTTATATTTCCATTTCTTCGCTCTGGTGTCGAGGCAAAGCGCGGCGTTGAGTTCTACCACTCAACACGCAATGCCTCCAAAACTTCGGCAGAAAGTGGGGAACGGAGTGTCTTAACACTAGGTTCCCTCTGCCTACCCTGCTGTGTGCGGGATACAGCTTGAAGCTAATTTAATTTAATTTTAATTTGAGATCATTTTCGCATGTATGGGACAGTGGGTCACTGCTCTTTCTCATCTAGGAGAGTGTGATATTCATGTAGCGTCTGAACCGATAAGGATAAACAAGGATATGTCTGAGTCCTATTTATGTTTTTGTCCAGGTCTAAATCCTCTTAGCACTTTGTAAGTGTATTCAGGTTTAGGTTTTCAACATCGCAACGTCGAATCTCACATGGGTGATCTAAATTATTTTGCGTCAAAACGACCTGATCTCATTCGGCTACTTACGGTAACTCAAAGTATCAGTAGTGATATAAGGATGGAATTTGTTGTCGATAAATATGCGCGCATGTATGTAGTGCGTGGGAGTGTGATAAGATCTGTTGATATTTGTATTTCAGATTCTGTTTTCTTCAGAACCCTTGGTGAAGGTGAGACTTATAAATTTATTCAAATATATGAAACATTGGGTTTTGATAAATAGAATAAATAGAGCATAAAGCAATTGGTGAAGGAGCGTTTCTCTGGTCGCCTGAAAAAAGTGCTTGGCAGTCTTTTCTCTGGTGGCAACAACGTGCGTGCTTTAAACAGCTAGGTCTATACTTTTGGCATTATAAGATGGACACAGACTGAGTTAGACTCTGTAGATTGCCAAATACGTTGATGATATACCGAATGCACTGAGTGATGCGTCTGAGTCGTAATGAGGTTGTATTCACCGCGCAAGTGTGGAGGGATGTTTGATTGTCACCATGATGTAAAGCTAATTCTGATCGTTTTACTGTGCGGAAGAAAGACCTTCAAGGTAGATTCCATAGAAAGTGTGTATGTGTAATTATGGACAAAGTTATCAAGACTCAGAACTATCAGAGATATTATAAAAAATGTTACTATCGACATCTATCGGGTGTATCATCGACTTGGGGAGTCCCTCGGGCATATTGTCTCTGGTTATTCTCAGCTTGTTAACGTTAATAACGTTAACAAGATAAATAATTTGCACAGTTTACACAATAAAGTAGCCAAGGTAGTACACCAGCAACTCGCTCTTCAATATTGTCTTATGTAATCGGAGGTGCCTTACTATAGATACAATCCCACGTCTGTTCTTAAAAATAAATGTGATTTGCTCTACTGGGATCGGTTTGTTATTACTGACAGATATTTACCAATAGACCTGATATAGTACTAGTAGACAGAGTGTCGCGCTGCGCAATGGGATGGAATGGAATGGGATGTCAATACTACTATCATTTTGCTGATAGTTGTTTCAGTTAACGGTTTATTAGCGAAAAGCCTGGATTAATATCTTAAGAGGTTATCGATTAGCTGTTGGATCAAGAACTGGATGCAGAAGGCAGTTTTACTTGAGACGGTGGCTTAGAGAAAGGAGGTTCCTCTCTTTAGAACCCTAGCCACCTATGGTTTCGACCATTGGACCCCTCTATTGGACACATTCACAATTAGTATCTCAGTAAAATAAATCTATCTGTTTTCTAGAACTATGTAATATTACATATCACAATATAATGTATTTAAAATAAATACAAAATTTAGTTAATATTAACCAAAAGGCATATACTTACCATGAATTCATGTAGGAATAGAATAGAAAATACCACGTACAATGTCCGTGTCATTGCTCGATTTGAAACTGTTACAGCACTGACGCGTGTCGAGTGCAGACATGCGAAGAATTCTCCAAACATCCACACGTTTCAACAATACTGATATGCTTTATGCAATATTGGATAATTTTGACCCACTTATCGTATATAATTTTGACCGATTTATCTCCCAAATTGTAATTACCTCATATGTACTAAAACATCTGAAATTTCAGTTATACAATAGAATTATATAATATAAAAAGATTGGTAAAAATAAAATGTCAAAATCAAATGAGCTCTCCGCTGTGTCCCATACAAAAGCAGGCATAACATAGAGAATCTAATGTTAAGACACTCCGTTCCCCACTTTCCGCTGAATTCAAACATGACGGCCTGATAAAACGTTGTTTACATTAATTTCAATAAAAATATCATAAAAACAATCTCCTTTTAATCGTAAGCCTCAAAAATACGGCATCAAAGGGAAACCGAGATAGCCGAATCAATAGAATTACACCATTTGTACTGGTACATTTCAATCTTTTCCACTTGGCTTGCCCTTGATAGAATGTCAGCTTAATCTATTGCACAATTTTTATATCTTCACCAGTGATGCGAAAATTTCGTACATTCATGATACAGTTGAGATTTATGTATGGAGGGGACGCCTCATTGGTCGTGAGTGTATCGATAAAACCCTCTTCCTTTTTTTAATGATTATAACGGCCCACAAGAAAATGCTCTTTTTGGTCATTATAAAGATATTTATTTCGCCTCGGGCAAATAGGCCTTATCAATATTTTTTGTAAATATATTCTTTTTTTTTATATATCAAAACTTTTTTTCAGAAGAAATATATTTTTCTTATATTACACAAAATTCCTTTAAATTCCCTCTGTGTAATCTGCTGAGTGCCGGATACAGCGTGAGGCTAATAAAAAAACATAAAAAAATTACTACATAAGACATACCCAGTCAGAAACTTAACAGAGATTCATAACTACACAGTAAACAACTTGAAATCCAAGAAGTAGTTGAGAAATTATAAATCTTGACGTGCTATTTATACGTTTTAATTGAGTCATTTTTGCTCTACTTTAAAGTACGACATGCTTATTTATACTTGAATTTGCTGCATATAATACTAAACATGCATTTTATAAAATGATATAAGCTTAAATAAGTAAATATAAATTGAGGCCCACTGTTGGCTACAATCTGACTGTAAATTCAATGGTGGTATATTCGATTTCCACTTGAAGGATCATTCCTTTTACTATTTCTATTTCCATATTTCAGCTCGGCCAAGATAAGGCACGGTGTATATTGTAACTAGGTCGTCTAAATAATCCTCAATATAACTTAGGTCACCCTAAGGCGTGAAGCTAAAAATAATAGTATAAATGAAATTTGAAGGCAATTAAAGCTTTGTAATCGAATAAAATACCACTATTATTGTACTTCAAAAGAGTATAACTAATCTTTTGACAAAAAAACCGACTTCTTCAATTTGAACCAGATCCCATAATCAGGATCTAACCAAATTTTCATCAGACTGCCTTGAATTATATCCTTTCTAATAAAAAAAATATCAAAATCGGCCATAATAAATCGACCATATTAAAATTTCATCACACGGAAAACCATAGCTTTCAAATAAAAAGAATTATCAAAATTGGTTCACCCAGTCTAAGGAAATAATATCAGCAATTTTCAAAATGTCAGTCTGAATAAAAAAAATATTTTAATTAAGTCTAAAATTGTGCTAGGAATGTATTAAATTAACTCGTAGCTCCGTCTCTAATATAATTTGAAAGAAATATTATTAAATAATATATATATATTATTTAATACATATATTATTTAACTGAGTAAAAATTTAAAATCCGTAACCAATTTAAAGTGAATACTTTGAAGAAAATTGTTTTGAAGACTTTGAATGGCTGTATTACTTTAAACATTGGATGTTTCTTGTCCTTAAATTTGTTATACTGTTTTATTTAAGTTTTCCTATAGAAAAAAAAACTTAAGAGACGTTTAGTGCATTTGTGGTTCTGTGCAGTCCGCAGTTTCTATAAAAATGTTTTTTATCTGCAACTATGTAGATAAATGAGGGCAGTTGTTGTGCAGGGGCACAAACTTACTACTGTAAACGCGATAGATTATGGGTTCGATACCTACTCGAAAAAAATAAATTAAATATTTCAGTTTTTTCAAACTCTCTGGTAACGAGGCTAAGAGCAGCGTTGAGTACTGCCACTCAATACGCAACGCGTCCAGAATTCAACGGATAATGGAATAAATTAAATTAAATCAAGTTACAGTACATTAAGCACTGAAATACAAAAACTAAACTAAACTAACTTCACGCTTTATCCCTAGCGGGGTAGTCAGAGAGAACGGAGTATCAGGTACCAGTGCGTCCCCGCTGGTGTGTAGACGGGTGCGGCGTTGGGGACGGCCACCCAACACGCCATGTCCAGAACGGCGGGAGGTGGAGGACGGTGCTACAAATAGCTACTGAAATACAAGTTGAGAACATAAAAAGATTGTAATCCAGATCTCAATTCTGCCATATCTAAAATATGTGAAAGTCAAATACTTAATTGACTAATTTCCGAAAATGAAGAACGAATTGCCTCAGCACCGGTTTTACCTTCAAAACGCGATAACAAATTAAACAAACTTATATTATACATACATACATACATATATATATTTACAAAAAATCCGTAACTAATACTAACCCGTCAGCTGCAATACTAATATCATTTATCTACTGGCATCTACGAAGGATGACAAGTGTCACTTAAGATTGTACACGTCACCTGATTAGACATATTGATTGCTGAGACCCAAAGTGTAGCTATTAAGTTGATGAATTGCATCTCCACGTGGTGACATGGTGGTAGGTTAAATTGTATGTATGTATGTATGTATGTATGTATGTATGTACTTTGGTGGTCGTGGCGCAGTGGGTAAGCGTCTTTTAGTAAGCGTTATGCTTGTCGGTTCGACGACAACTAAGGGAAAATATTTAAAAAAATCAACTTCACGGTGTATCCCGCACACAGCAGGGTAGGCAGAGGGAACCTAGTGCTAAGACACACCCACTGTGTTGAGTGGCAGAAGTCTACGCCGAGCTTTGCCTCGATACCAGAGCAAAGAAATGGAAATATATATTTCATTTCCTCGAGTAGGGATCGAACCCACAACCTGCTGGTTTTACAGTCACACTTGTGCTCCTGCGCCACGACAGGCCTCGTGGAAAATATTATATTTAATTATAATTTTTTTTACGCTAGTTGATAAATGTCTATGTAATCATGGCTAACTGATAAAGACCATGCTACGTAAAATTATGTAATTTTAATTTTTTTTTACATTTTTTAAGCATTATTCTATACTTAAAAAAGAAAATTTCGGAAACTTTTTCGGAAACATAATAAAATAATTTATTTTAATACGTTAAATTTTTATATGTTGTCTTAAACGTAATTATTTATCTTAATCCATATCACATTTTTAACTTAGATTCATAGAGATTTACTTTTCATCATTCTACCTGCATAGAGGTAAAACGCCTGCAGCTTTACTAAGACCTACACATCGTTTCTTGCAATGTCATACTCAAAACTACATGCGAGCTCATTAAAAATATTTTTACTTAAACTGTGTTTTATATATATATTTTTCTCTTATATTTTTAAAATTATTTAGTTTTTTTTTAAATATACAAATGAAAAAATATATTATAAAATGATGATTCAATAATTTCGTGACCGAAAATTATTCGTGCTTTGCATAGTATAGTTTAGATTAAAATAATAATTATCACTTATTAATTAAAATTTATTAGAGTTTCCTTTTGGACGGTTGCATTTTTCTTTACGGTTAATTTTTATATGAGAAAAAATAATGTACTATAATTTTTTTATACCTTAAAAAATTTACAAGAAATCAGCATTATACGGCTGGATTATCGGATTTTTATGTAATCAATATATATATTTTTTAAATAAATTAAAGGAATATTTTTTTAAATGGTTGACTTAGTATCGCAGGCCGATATTTGGAATTTGGGATACGCACGTAAACTTTTTGAAGAATATCTGTTAATTGCAAAGATTTTCTATGTTCACAAAAGTGAATATTTCTTATATAATATATAATAGCAATAAGTAGATCGTATTTGACGGAAATGCAGAACGTCATGTACCTCTATTGGGACGCCACTTGGTCTTGTTATCATAAATACAGATTTTGGAAATTACTTATGCATATAAGGAATTGACTAGTACTTTGCTTACAAAGACAGTATGACTCCAGTCTGTCGCATATTTAAAGATACAGATAAAAAAAATCTATTTAAATATGAATTATAACTTTAAATCTATAGTTTTTATGAAGTAAAACTAATATTTTTTAAGTGTTTATTACTTCAGCGGTCTTAATTGTACCTACATTTTTTGATTTTTTCATATAAACAAAATATCCAATTTAAGTATAACATAAATTCTATTCGTATTATCTGGATATCTTAGACTTGATTCCGCTTATAGCAAATACAAATATTGTCAACACAGATGTTTGTTATGGCTTAGATAAGCAACGTGAAAAAGAGAACTGAAAAGGGAGAACTAGGAATTTGAATACGGAATAAGCTTAAGAGAATAAATTGAGTGCCGACTCATTACGTCAGTTCTATCCGCTTAGTGAAAGGAATGTATATTTGTAATAAAAATATTTTTTGAATTGAATTTAATTTGAATTTGAACTGGGTTGTCCAGTAGTCTCTATCTGCGAATTCTAGAAACTCTGATGTAAAGTTTTAGGAATACAACAGAAGAGATAAAGGGCCGTTCAAGAGATAAAGGGCGGGAGGGTCATGGGTTTGCTTATTTTTGACATGTTCAATGAAATATTTTTAAGAGGATTGCTTATTTTTAATGTTATAATATATATATATGTATATATATATATATATATATATATATATATATATATATATATATATTATATATATATACTATTACTTGAACGGCCCCAAACAAAAGTATAATGATATTATTTGGCAAAGAGTGGTTGTAACCGAGAAAACGCTAAATATATGAATTTGATATAATATTATAACTTAAGACTAATAATATAAGTAATTATAATATAATTCAACTATTCTATATGCAGTGGCATATAGAATAGTTGAATTAGCTTCACGCTGTATACCGCACACAGTAGGGTAGGCAGAGGGAACCTAGTGTTAAGACACACACACTTTCTGCTGAGTTCTGGAGGTATTGCGTTGAGTTGTGGAACTCAACGCCTCGCTTTGCCTCGACACCAGAGCGAGGAAATGGAAATATAAATTAACAAAAAATATATTTCATTACCTCGAGTGGGGATCGAACCCACAACCAGTCTCGTTTACAGTCACACTTTGTGCCCCCGCGCCACGTCTGGCGTCAATATATAGTAATAAATAGTTAAAAATATATTAATATAGTTTTTTTAACGTACACAAAAATATGTACTGATAATATTAAGACACAAGATTTATAAAATTCAACTGCACAAAAATCGCTGTTTGTTTTGTATATAATCATATAAATCATATAATTTATGATAACCTTCGTCGACTCGACTGAGTTTGTAGAGTAAGTCAACCAACTTTTACGGTGGCGTATGCATCGAAAAGATAGTGTCATAGTTTTTGAGGTGCTTGAAACTTTTCTCGTCGATTAGACGGGTTAGTTGTTCCTTTCCGTCACCTCTTTATATATATATATATATATATATATATATATATATATATATATATATAATATCTCATTAATCCTAATAAGCTATTGGGCTTGTTTATTTTCTTTTTAGTTTTCTGCTAAAAAGTCGGGGTTTTTGTCATAAATATCACCATTTCACTTTTTTGTTAGGATTCATTAAGGTAATGATAATCATGATATACCTTTTTGAGCCTGGTATTGGGGTATTTGAAACGAAATATTTTTTACTAAGTCGCGCGGCGTCCCACAGCCGCCATGACTATATTTATTGAACGTCACCTATCTAAGAACACTTGGGCTGCTCATACAAATCTAACGATACCTTAATTATGTAAATATTACTTACATACTTACATACATACACACAAGATACGCGCGAAAAACATAACTCTTTTTTAGCAGTCGGGAATATTGTTTCTGTTATTATATTTTCAAAAAAAAAAATATATATATATATATATATATATATATATATATATATATATATATATATATATATATATATATCTATATTGTTAGCGTATTCGTGTAAAAGAGGGTAGATTTAGGTGGAAAATAACTATAAAAGCAGTGGAGTTGTGGGACAGTTGCTTGTCGAAGTGACGACCCCTATTGGAAGGAAACTAGTGTGAAGTATTGTTAGTAGGTGATACATATCACTTATTGCAATTACATAGTATCCCTTTCCAAATAAGTTTAGAATCATATAGACGATGTGTGTTTTTATTAAAAACGTTACCCACTATAACTAATTTTCTGTATTGATTTTTGAAATTTAGGCGCCTGGTCAAATGATTATCTACAAAATGACGAAAGATAAAATATATTTAAATTTGACCATAGATTTTCCATGGACACGGAACACCAATTGCATCACATACAGCCACTTTAGAACCACGTAAAATTATTTAAAATGAGCTAAAAATCGATACATTTGGGCTACCGCAATGGGAAGCATTTCGCATTTAATGAATAAATAATGTTAACACAGATATATAAAATGTACTTTATGTAAAATAATAGAAAAAATTGTAAAAATAGCGGCGTTGAGTTCTGCCACTTAAAACGCAATGCCTCCAGAATTCTTCAGAAAGTGGGGAACGGAGTGTCTTACACTAGGTTCCCTCTGCCAACTTCGCTGTGTGCAGGACACAGTGTGAAGTTGATTTAATAAAAAAATAGTATATTTAAAAAAAAATACATAAATTTTGGCTTTACACCAAAACACGTATATGTGTTTAAAAACAGAAGCTTAGACATTTATTTGCTTATACTCAAGTTTTATTTGCTTATTTTCAAGTTAAATTTGATAATTTTCTAAAAAATCCAACGTAAGACGACGTTCTGTCGTCCATATTTTTAAAATGAATAAAGTTTTAAATTTGTTACCCTAAAACATTGTTTACACGTTCATTCTGAGAACACAATTACTAGAGTTCTCTCTCATTTACTTATAAGATCTCAAAATTTTCAGATAACGTCCGACCAAACTTTCTTATTTTGTTCAATACGCCTTAACTAAGGAAATTTTGTGTTGATTTTAAGTTTGGGTAGATTTATTTTATATGGCCGCCATTCGTCAAATTATTTTGAATTATAAATTTAGTTATATTTTGAATTATAACTTTAAAAGTAAACTTATAAAGCTGAAATGGCTGTCATTAAAAAGAAAAATTCAATAAGATGACCCTTTCAACGGTCAAACGGTTTTACAAAATCACGAAAATTACAGATTTAACTTTGTTATTTTACTGTTAGACCAGTCGTCGTCATGGACACAAAGTGTGACTGTAAACCCGACTGTTGTGGGTTCGATCCCCACTCGAGGAGATGAAATATTTACTTAAATTTATATTCCTATTTCTTCGCTCTGGTGTCAAGGCGGGGCGCGGCGTTGAGTTCTACCACTCAAAATGCATTGCCTCCAGAATTCGGCAGAAAGTGGGAAACGGAGTGTCTTAGCACTAGCTTCCTTCTGAATACCCTACTGTGTGCGGGATATAGGATGAAGCTGATTTCTTTTTACTGTTAAAGCATATACTTTTTTGACTAAATATATCTCTTATTTGATAGAAAATAGGTAGAAAAATAATCTTTTTGATGATACTCAGTTCACCATTCTTACAAGGCCATTTTTTCAAGAAATCTTGTAAAAAAGCAAAACCTCAATTTTTTTTTCTGACTGGTAAAATGAAATTACTTTTAAACATTCTTGTGAGATCGAATTTGTGTCTGATTGGAATAAAATTGACATTGGAGTGTCTTTACAATTAAATAGATAATTGCATCTTTTTACCACAAATTATATTTTCTTTATTTGTATTAAGTCCTTACGTATCAAATTAACATTTGGTATGGGAAGAACAGAAATATATTTACTTAATCAAAGTATAAATCATTGTATCTATGTATATTTGTCACATGTTCTCTTTATTAAAAAACCATTCGGACAGGAAACAAAAAAATCTTTGAAGGCGGTTTGGACCGCCCCATTGGAGTTAATTTTTTCCCCTGCAAGAAGGTGTCCAACTTTCGAAAAAAATGTTAATCTGTTGGCACCACGTACTATGGACGTCTTATACATTTCATTTAGACCCATTCTTATTTTGTAGCCGTTTGTAGAGTAGTGTGTGATGAAGGTTATCGTGGAGCAGCAGTGGCGTAAGCGATTGACCAGCCGCGGTTGTTCAGCTGCTAGCTTTTGACAAAAGACGACTGTCCTAATCGTCTGGCCAGATTAGAAAAAGCTATAATAAACGTTACCGGCACTTATCCACCGAACGCTTACATGTTGCTTTTTTTGGGTAACTTTTCGCTTAGGGCAGGATTTCGCTAGCTTGTCCGGGTCCATTATCGTAGAGAATCCACTTTTCAACACACTTAATGATTTTATATAAACTCTTCATTATTGTGCGGGTTAAGTAATGTAACGCAGCAGTCGACGCGTGTTTACTGGTTTGCTTCACTCAATTTCCTTTCAAGCTTTTCAATCTTCCTAATTTGCTTGAAGTGGTTTAAAACACTCTTATCACCAACACTGCAGAGTGACTAACTCGGATGGCTTGTGATGGATCCGCTTCCGCAATAACCTTCAACTCTTCATTGTCAACTTGGGTCTCCAGCCGTCCACGGGGTTGTTCTACAGGTCAAAATTTCCAGTACGAAAACGTTGGATTCAAAAACGCACTATATTTTTTTTGCGACACGGCCGTCATACACATCATTAACCCTTCGGGCCGTTTCCGCAGCACTGGTGCCACCGTGGAACTGGTACTCGTAAATAACGCGATATTTCAAGTTTTGCATTTTGTAAACTAAGTGACAGAAGCAGAAGAAAAAAGCAAATGAAGGAAGGTTAACGAAACGCAAATACACGTAAATTGCTATATAAATTTTAATTTGGAATTACTAACCAAAGAGAAGAAAATTGTGATTAAATTGGCCAGTCGATACGACAAAACGCCAATTTCATGTGTAAGGACGTAATACATCGCATTTGCATCATTTGGTGCAAGAATGTTGTAAATTAAATTTAAAAATAACAATTAAAATATCAATCTAAATATTATAATCCAACTTCTAGATATAAATAGAAGCTGACAGACTCTTCACAAATTTTGAGTCTCCTGCAATATTTCAATACACAATGACGTATTTACTGTACGTCATTATTTCATCAAATGAGCGAAATATTCTAATAAATAAAAAAATGGAAGAAATAAAAATATTAAATATTTTATTTCCTTGAATGGGAGTCGAACCCACAACCCATGGCGTTTACACCACGACTAACCTCAAAAAAAAGATCTATATCAATATCTGCATGCCTATATCATTCATCGCAATTATTTTGCGTATCATTGTGAAATATCGATGGAAATGCTATATCCTGGCTTAAAAATAAAGCGTATGGCCATTGTTGGAAACAGATCCAAATAGCCTTTGGATAAATTTCACATTACATTTTGACAAATACTAGGCCCCGTTTGCGGCTTAACGCGTTACGCGATGCGGGTGCTATCACAGCTAATATTCAGATGGCGGCTTCGTCGGCGTGTTTTATTAAATATATATTTTTATTAAATATATGCGTTTTTATTAAATCTGATTATTGAGAAGTGTGTTTAATTTTTATTTAGATATTTTTATTATCAACATTAGTAGTATTAGTATTGTGTCGTACATTTTATTTTATAATATTATATATTATGTTTTTTTTTTAAATAAGTAGAAGTCTCGATTTTATTAAATAACAATAATACTTTATTTAATTAGATTTTTACAATATTAAGTGTCTTAGTAATAAATTAAGACACAACACTTTTTGTCATAAAACCAGTATTAAATGAAGTAAATAGTTATAAATTATTCAAGACTTCTGCATAATAGATACAATAGACGGTTAGTAGCGGTCAACTAGCTCGCAGTACAGCTAACGCTTTCGCTTGACACGCAATCTCTACAAAGGCATGCCTTCCTCAAACAACTTAAGTTTTAATAAATGATTTGTGTTTTTTTTTAAGTGTATATAGTTATTTACATGGTACTAAAACATAATTAAATCATTTTAAAGAATTTGTCTGCCAGTTTGTCTTTCTGTTTGTCCAGGCTAATCTCCGGGGGCTGGTTAGCTTCTCTTCCAGATCTCAAGACCTGGGTCGTTGGTTTTGCCGAGACAGTTCTGCAAAGCATAGAACATTACATTCCTAGCATAAAGTAGTAGTTAGTCTGAACATAGTGAAAGGTTTAGATCGAGTAGGGTCACGATTTCTGCTCCGAATACATGCCGATGAACACTAACACCCCCAAGGTGGTGTGCCGTCCGCTGTTTCTTCCGTAAATCAATATCATGTTAGAAGATTCTAAGATACATTACTATGTAGATGATAGCACAATGAACATTGCATACTCCTGTCATACAATTCTCGGGAAAACGTAGACCAGAGCCGAATAACCTTTGAAGGTGTGCCAAATATAAGCACAAGGCTTTGGCGTTTCGACTGACTGCCAATAACGTGATCATCTGAAAAGCAAGGCCAAGTTGGCCTTAAAGAAACTGGAGTCATTAGCAAAGCGACACATTACTGCACACCAAGACACCGATTGGCCCTATGTAGGACCCAAGTTCGGCTTCGTAAGCAGTACTATTATCATCTCTAGACTGGTCCACCTTAGCTTAACCATCTGTTCGTATACAACGTAGAACCGCTCGAATGGTAAGGGATCCAATGATCTGTGAAAGGCATGACGATGATTACGCTCCTTGCTTGTTCCATGCTTATTATTATTTTATAGTGGAGAGTGTTCTAGATATACTTGTTACCACTGTTATCTACCGCTGAATTTCCTAACCGCACCGTTCGTCACAAGTTCAAATCAAAAACCCCGTCCATTTCCACCTTATGGGCCGACAAAATATTTGTAGCTCCTCTGATGTTATCCGGGGTCGTGCGCGACGGTGGTAACTTACCATCAGATGATCAGTACGTCCGTTTGCCTTGTCTTTTACAAAAAAATTGTATAACATTGTATATTATATACTAAGTTTGGCATTCAACAATATCAACAACATGTTGTTATCGACACTGGTATTTATCGAAAATCATTATCAAATTAAAATTATAATACATCGAGTTAAATCAAGTTTATTGTGCAAATATTACACTCGTCATTAATTATAGTACATATCTGTGCGTATCGCGTAGTATGTATGTATGTATGTGATTGTTTGTGATATTGATATTTATAGGGTAGTTGACAAAATGATGATACATTGTTTTTGTATATATGCGGTTGCTATGAATTTAAAATATTCTTTTTTTGAAATTAAGTAAAAATGAATTTGTATCTTTATCGTAAGTTTCAGTTGAAGCTGTAATATAAGATTACCGTGAAAACATAAGAGAAGAATTTTAATTTATAGATAAGTAGCAACTCAAACTCGGCTCCGTCCGCCTAAAATTATATTATTTTAAGCCAAATTATGCAAACTCTTTACATGAACTGTAATCTATGTGTTATTCAGATTTTTCACACTGTGAAAAATCATCTAAATCCGTTCAAGTAGTTTTTGCATTTTCACAAACGTTCATATTTATTAAACGCTATATACGAAATTGCATATGTGATCTTTAGTACGATTGAATTTGCAAAATGTGTGAGAAATGAAGTTTTTGGAAAGGACGTATTCATTATGATTACACAGAAGTTTATAAAGTAAATTATTTACGTAGATATTAACTATTTCTTTTTATTTTATAAAATGTTATCATTTTTATTATCGAGAAGTTATCGCTCATGCCTTGTAAGTGTGACTGCCCCCAGTCATAATTATATAGCAAGGGCGTATTGTAATATATGTCACAGTGTCACTTATAAAAAAGTTTATATTTGCAAAAACTTACAGAAATTTTATGTCCAAGCAAAACACATATATATATAGATAGAAGTAGAGAATTTAAATGAAGCAATCATTTCAGAATTTCCTTTAGCAAAACGCCAACCTTTCACCTATATTTTGTTCTAAGGATTCTTTGTGTTGAGGATGAAAAGTGACGCAACATGAATTACGAGTACAAATGACGCGGTCGAGATGGGATTTGAAATCAGCGCTATAAATATCTAAACGTCAAATGCCTTTTATATATCTTGTTTACGAAAACCACGAGATCGGTTTCGTTTAGCATTTTATATTTTGTTTCTAAGAATAACATAGAGGTATGAAAAAACAGTATTAAAAACAAAAGGCACCTATATAATTATTTTTTCTATAAATAACACATACTCTGATAATGAAGCAAAGCGCGGCGTTGAGTTCCGGCACTCTAGAGAAGTCGGCGGGAAATGAGTAACGGAAGTGTCTTAATAAGAACAGAGTGACTTAACACCAGGTTTCCAGGTTCCCTGCCTTCTCTGCGCGGGACATAACGTAAAACTATAAAAGAGATAAGATTACATAAAATATTATATTAATCTAGCGTTAAGCTGCGGCTACGTCCGCAACGCCACATACAAATAAGTAAATAAATATACGATATTCTAAATGCTAGAAACAACCTGACCTTAGTTACAGTGGGTTACATCGAAACCATTGAGGTTTCGCAATATTAGCTGTATGTACGGGTTCAAATCCGTAGTCCGTAAAATTGAAGCGTTTAACCACATAAATGACAATCATACGTTTGTATAACTAAATCTTATATCTCAGACGATGATTACATGAATCAATATATCAATATTAATAATATATTTATATATTTAAGTATAATAATATATTTATATATTTTTGTAAAGCAAACGTGTTTGGAATTTAACTTTTTAGGAATTGATAAAAAATTGGGACCCTCCCGAAATTAACTTTACGCGTCCAATCAAGGGCCTAACAAGTTTTTTAAAGATGTTTTTCAATGGAGTGTAATTTCCTTTCAACATTTATGTACAAAAATGTTGAAAAATGTTTTCAAACATATTATTACTATATTTTTTCCTCAAGCATTTCTGGTTCTTAGGAACTAAGTATTTAGGAACGTTTGGTCGGCGACACGGGTCCATCATGTAGACGCCTGTAATAAAAATGTGACGTGACGCATCAGACGGGATCCATATTTAGGTAAAAAGTATAGTCCACAGATGTTTACCGTATATTTATATATACGGAGGAGCTATAAAAAATAAAAATAACTAAATTTGGTAGGTCTATGAATGAAGTTTGGTTACTTAGATCTGGGCTATTGAAACAGACGGACATTCGCCTTTTCAACTTCCCAAACTGAATAGTTGAAAAAAAAAAATACCCAAAGCACATCGCTTTACACCAGTGTGGTCAGCTAATGATGTCGAGAAGTGAATACAGGTTTCTGCATCACAGGGAGCTCGTGAACGAGTTTTTTCCTTATTAGGCAGATCATTTATTGCTCAGATTGAGCACTTCCACTCTTTGATCTTTGATATTTTTCCACTGCATTCTGTCGCCCAATGAAGTTGAGGGGCGTATAGGAAAAGGAAAGGCTACGATATATTAAGATAAGGCAAAGGGAACAAATAATATGAAACATGTGGTTTCATAAAGAAAAATATATTATAAAAAAGAAGAACATGAGGTAAAGTAAGTACACAGTAAGAAAGCACAGATGGTAAGATTACAGAAGAATTACAATATAAATTAGAAGTAAAGACTCAAAAATAATTCCCAATAGGATTTACGTAATTACAAGAACCTGCGGGACGAAATCAAGCGTGCGGTTATCGCAAGTAGTGACAAAAACAATGTATTAACAGCTCGGCGAGTGAGCTTCGACGGCGCACAGTGGGAACCTCATAAGTCCGAAACTCATTTAATTTTCATCAAAGTGTGTTGAAATATTATATACATATATATACATTTACTATGAATGACTTAAAATAAATGTTAATAAAAGTTATGAGTAATTTAATAAAACAATTTCAAAGTTAGAAATCGTCATAAATAAGTAACTACACACTCCAAATTCAAAAGCAATATTTTGTTTATTTGTAGTCGTGGCGAAGTGGCACAAGCGTAGCGTAGCGCGACATTTAGTGGGTTCGAATCCCATTCGAAGAAATGAAATATTTAATATTTTAATTTTCTTCGCTTTGGTGTCGAGGCAAACCGCGGGAGTTGGGTGGCTCAAAACGCAATGCCTCCGGAATTCGGCGGAAAAGTGGAGAGCGGAGTATCTTACCACCAGGAACTGTACTGAGGGACAACTCTGGAAAAAAATTATTTTCCAAAACTGGAAAATAAATCTACACCATACTGTTACTTAGCGGGTTCGTAAGGAGCCATTCCCATTACATGAACATCGCCATAATATAAAAATGTCTAAAAAAATGCAAGAAGGTAAAGGTGTTAAAAGTATTATGAAAGTACCTACCTAATGCTATTTCCTGATTGATCCATTAATCGTAGTGTGCATGTGAACTTAAAAGTAATTATTGCATAACGACAGAACTAATACACTGGCAAACTTATATTTTAAGCGACTGACAGAAACACTGGGTTCGTCGATGGCACTATCTCTATTATTTTTTTTTACTTGTGCGGTATCACAAAAATTGATGTTAAATTTATGTAGCCGTTGAAAAATTTTGTATTTACATCTATATAATTGACATTTTAACTAGTATATTTATTAGCTATATATATAATTATAATATTCTCGATATCCATTTCCCTATTAAATAAAAAAAAAACATAAAAATGTTACGTTACGTGTACGTTTAAATTATGTTTAAATACATAATTTAAACGGAAAAGATAAATACATTTTGCTATATTTTTCTATATTCTAAAAGAATCTCGTATAAAATATGCAGAAATTTTAAAGATTTAATGTAGAATATTATTTTTATAAATTATAATATCAGAAAGGTAATTAGTGAAAATGTACACTACGCAAAAATGGGTCAAGCAGTTGTCGTGATGTTCGAGCGTATAATTTTTGAGCACTTTGACCACGTTTTCAAAATGAATAAATAATATTATTATTTTACATTTTTTAATACATGGCGTAAGTAAAATTTTTAATTTATAAATTTACAAGGATTTATTTACGGTCAGAGGTACCTCAGAATGGGCCGTGTGTCTTACTTACATACGTAACTTAGTTATTGCCATTTGGCAAGGTGATGTACAGGTTTTTTTTTTTATAGTTTACAATATGAAATAATCGTATATACGTAAGAGATAAATGATCAAATAATTAATAATTTTAGGTTTTCGTTCATGAAACTAATGTAACTGAATCTAATTAAAGTATATAATATACATATTTGTCCTACAAGCGACATAGTAAGAGTGACTTAGTAAGAGAATCGTGGCGCAGGGGAACAAGTGTGTAACTATTGACGATACAAAAGGAAAAAGTGGCGTTGACTTCCGCTACTCAACGCGCAATACCTCCAGAATTCGGCGGACTGAGTGAGACGGAGTGTCTTAATACTAGGTTCCCAGGTTCCCACTGCCTACTCCGCTATGTAATTTATATAAGATTTAACGCTAGAGAGTACGTATGGTTTCGTTCGAGCATCCAATTTGTATACATAACTAATAAAACAAAATACATTTTTTTCACTTATGTCAGCTTCATGTTTTTTTTTCGCAACGCAGAATAGGCAGGGGCAATGTTTTTTTGTCAAAATTTAAGACATTGCGTGTATTGGAATACAGCGCCGTATTCTGTCTTATCAGAGTGAGAAAACAACAATAACTTTTTGTGGTTTTCTATACTGAAATGTAAAAAATATTTTCAAAAGAGAGGGAAACGTTATAGATAGAGTTCCCTGAGCTCTAAAAACGAAGAATCGTAAAGTTGCTTCTCACCAAGACTTGCAACGATTCAGGATAAGCTTGGACAATACATTTGATGGAACAAAGTGAACTCGATTTTGTGAAAAGTTTATGTTACGTAAAGTAAACTTAGTTAAACTTAGTGCGTTAGAAGATGTAAATATTTTTTTTTATATTTTTTCTTGATGCTAACTTAAATATTTTTATTTTATTATGATAATTCATTGAGAATAAGGATTCGTGCGGATTCTCGACCTCGGTGAGAATGGGTTATATACATGGGTATGGGTATGTTATGGGTTATATGGGTTATATACTAAAAAAATATAAAATAGCTTGGATATTTTACAAATTTTACGATTTATTTGTAAAATAACAAACTATACACAGAAACTATCAAGCACTCTAATAGACACTAGAGTAATTTACATAAATTCATCAAAAATTAAATTTAACGGTCAACATCCTTGATCCAAAAACAAACTTTAGAAATTGGATAACTCCATAACAAATTTAAATTTATCAAGTGGGGACCTTCATAAAATTTGATAATATGTTTACCTATAATATTTTTTTAACTCTTAAAATGTTATTGTTGTATGTAACCTAAATATACCATCAAAAACATAAATATAAAATGAGAGCCAAGTTCGATACGACTATTCGACAGGCAATGACCATCCTCGTGGGTAACAAGTTACACCGATTTTCTTACTGCTACCATAAAACAGATTTTTTTTCCAATATAATTTAAGAAATATGGGTTTGATACAAAACCATATTATATATTTATTTATATTGGCACTATAGATTATGAGAGCTTAGGACAAAAATCCAAAATTTGGCCACATCTCCCAAATTAACGAACTACACTATATCCAACTATTGTATGTAGTCTGTATGTTATAGAATGTGATTGACATTAAAAAAGTATATATCCTGCAATCTATAGCAATAATAGATATAAGTGAAATTAATATTTAATATTTTTTTAGCTTTATGCTGTCTGCCGCACATAGCAGGATAGGTTCACTGAACCTGGGAATCTGTTGTTGAGACATTTCGATCGTTAAATTACTTCCGTTCCCCACTTAGTTCTTAAGGCATTACGTGTTGAGTGTTAACGCCGCCTTTGCCTCATTACCAGAACAAGGAAAGAAATATTAAATATTTAATTTCCTCGAATGCGAGTCGAACCCACAACCTATCGCATTTACATGATTTCACCACGACTGCCCTCTCATATACTAAAATATGATGAGAATTTAATTATATAATAACATAATTCAATGTAAACTAACCTTTCGGCATTTTAATAGAATATAACTTGGTACACAATGTAGGTTATATACATTTATTTGTTCGGTAAGCTTCTGGAACGGTCGACAAACAAACAGACAGAATTCGCAACAGCGTTAACTAGTAAATAATATACTAGCAAATGCGACCGGTCAAGTTATACATAATGAAACATACTTTAGTATACATACATTAGAATTAAATTTTAATCTATTTAACAGATATTTTAGAAACCAGGCCAGTCGTGGCGCAGTGGTACAAAGTGTGACTGCAAACCGACTGGTTGTGGGTTCGATCCCCACTCGAGGAGATGAAATATTTTACCTAAATTTATATTTCCATTTCTTCGCTCTGGTGTCGAGGCTAAGCGCGGCGTTGAGTTCAGCCACTCAACACGCAATGCCTCCAGATTTCGGCAGAAAGTGGGGAACGGAGTGTCTTAACACTAGGTTCCCTCTGCCTACCCTGCTGTATGCGGGATATAGCGTGAAGCTAATTTAATTTAATTTTTATTTTATTTTAGAAACCAGATGATCTATTTAATAGATATTTTAGGAGACAGGAAAGAAACTCAGGATAAATATTTAATTAACGAACAAAGTAAACCAAATTGCAGTTCTCGTCATTAGAATCACAGATTAGATAATATTAAAAGATAAAAATAAAAATTAACTTCGAAGTCTATCTTTTAAATTCTCTTCAAGAACTCTCTAAGTTTCGTATTTAGAAACTCCTAGTTTTGCAGTTGTTCTTTCTTACGTCTTCTCACTTTTATATCTGGTCGATCGGCCAAGACAGTTGAACAGTTGTTAAAATATTTCTTAAAACATTAATACCTAACATATAATATAAAACTTTTTAATTATAAAATTTAACTCATAAAGAACTGAAAAGCTAAAATATTCATAATCGTTTAAAAGTTAAGCATTAGTCTCAATAACTGATAATAACTTTACAATAGATTTTTTTGCCTTTTTAATATTTTTTTCGGTTTATTTTTTTAAATATTTGTTAGTATTGAATATAGAGACGTATATAGTACACGTTTCTATCTTCACCGGCAAATACAGCCAAAGCACTAAAATCTTGACTTATGTCATATTACTAAAGACATTTAAGAAACTCTGAATCTGTAACTAGATATACCTATACTTTTTATATACTTCACATTGTATCCCGGATATAGCAGAATATTCAGAGAGAACCTAGTGTTAAGACACTCCGTTGGCCACTTTAACTTTATAAGATCTCAAGGCCGCAGACGTACTTCATAATATAATTTTTTTCCATTTACATAATCGACATACAATATATTCCTAAAACTTGATTCTAAACAAAGCTTGTACCAGCTTCAATATACAAACTCGTATATAACTGTGTTACAACGATTTATAACTTCAAAAACTCGACGAGGACATTTTGAATGCCACACGCCACTCACATTGTAAACGACAAACTAAATGCAACCCATTTATATTTTAGCCAATTGAACTACTGTTTCGGAGGTGTCAGTGTCTCGTTGTTGGTCTGTTACCAACTTTTGTACTAAATATGACCAGATATTTATTTATAATTTTTCGTTTAAATTGAGATAAATTGCGGTGCATGGGTACAAGTATGCACCTATTCACGGGATAGGTTATAGGTTCGATGGCCACTCGAGGATATCAAATAATTTCAGTCTCAAATCGCTCTCATGTCTCCAGATTTCAGCGATAAGTAGGGAAGGAATTGCCTTAATAGGAACGAAGCGTCTTAACACTGGGTTCTCAGGTTGTTCTGCATACCCTGCTATCTGCGGAATACAGCGTGAAACTAAATAAGCGTTTTCAATTTCAAAGTGTGGAATTACACTTTAAATTCATAAAAAACTAAATAATGTACCCTCATTTTAACGGTCTATCATATGCAATATATGTCTAAAATCGCCACAAAGCGAAAAATACCGTCGAGGCTTCCGTACCTAATTTGAGGCAAAAAAAATTGTCAAATTTAAGTTTGCTGATTTAATTTCTTTCAAAATGTAAATGCCAATATGCACTCATTTTGTGTGTAATTAAGTTCAAATATAAGTTTTTTAATGATTTTTTTCTATGATATAGCTATAAATTTTCACTTTCCTATTTTTTTATCTTATTGTAAGGTCTCTTCTCTTCGTGCCTAATTTCATAACTGACTGGAAGTACGCTATATTTTTTGATTATGCGGCGAATTGCAAAAGAAAATGCAGCAGAAACGATGCATAAATGCTCGCGATCTTGAGATAAATGGTTTTGACAAATGGACAGAGGAACAACAAAGTGATCTTATATATCATATTTATATGTTTAGAGGTACGGAACCCAAAAAAACTGGTCGTCCTGTGCCTACTAATATATATATATATGTAATGTGCATAAAAATAATAAAAATATATTATAGCCATTTTTATCATGTTATTATATATATTACATTCATGTAATATACCTTTAAGTTATTTATTCAATAATTTACTATAAAAGAATATTACATTATATATTTTTTCGTAAGTTTCTTTCTTATTTACATTTTTGGTCGTCGTGGATCGTCATACTATGTAATAATAATATGCATCAGAAGTAAATTGAAGACAGAAATTACCTTGCATCTACTGGAATCATCTGGGTATAATTAAATTAATAAACACCCTTGTTAGGGTATAAAGATGGGGTGGGTTTTGAAGTTAAATGGAATGTAACCGCACGACGACCTCGTCTCGATAGTGTACCGATATGGTTTCAAGGCGGCCAACCTATTTGGAAATGGCGTCTAATTTGAACAAGTGACACTGACGTTAATTATATATTGGTCGCTGATTATTTTTGAAGCCTGTAGAGGCGCATAGGTACAATGTAAACGGGTCAAGTTACGGGTTCGGTTCCCACGGAATGAAATGAAATGTGTAACATTTTCGTTTCCTCGCTCTGGTAACGAGGCGGGACGTGGCGTTGAGTTTTGTCACTCCACACCCAATGCTTTCAGAATTCAGCGGAAAATGAGGACAGGAAGTATCTTAATAGGAACGGAGTGCCTTAACACTAGATTTTCAGGAATCTGCCGTCCCTACTATGATCAGAATACCGCGTGAAGCTGATGGATGGAATTTTCTAAATTAAATATTCTTAAGTACATATATTAAAACTTTATATATTATTTATTTAGCCAGCCAGTCGTAGCGCAGCGGCACGAAGTGTGACTGTAAAACTGGTTGTGGATTCGATCCCCACTCGAAGAGATGAAATATTTACTTAAATTTATATTTCTATTTCTTCGCTCTGGTGTCAAAGCTAAGCGCGGCGTTGAGTTCCGCCACTCAACAGGCAATGCCTCCAGGATTCAGCGGAAAATGGGGAACAGAGTGTCTTAACACTAGGTTCCCTCCGTCTACCCTGCTATGTGGGGGATATAGCGTGGAGCTGATAAAAAAACATAAATTCTTAAGTAACAATGAATATATTCTGTTCACAGGACAACGCAATCAACATGTTAACTACGGAACGAGGTCTGATGAGGTGCACCAAGTTTCCCTTGGTAAGTCATAAATATTTTATAATTTTTATTAAAAGATCCCCGAATAAAAAACCCCCACTCGAGAACATGAAATATTTCGTAAATACACTAAACTCTATATTAAAGTTTCTGTTTGTGTGTGTTTCTGTATAATCATTTTTTAGTAAATATTAGTACACATTTTCAGTTACATATAAAATGAGAATCTCTCAAAATAAACGAAATAAATAAAACCACGACTTCTGAAATAATTACACATCTTGCTCTCTATGCTATACAGATTTTATTTTTCGTTTTATTATAGCAATTATATGTAGCATATAAATATCCTAAACATACCAAAATTTGAAAAAAGATCCATAATTTATAAATTTAATTATAATAATTGAGGCCAATCGTGGCGCAGTGGTATAAAGTGTGACTGTAAAACCGACTGGTTGTGTGTTCGATCCCCACTCGAGGAGATGAAATATTTACTTAAATTTATATTTTCATTTCTTCGCTCTGGTGTCGAGGCAAAGCGCGGCGTTGAGTTCTGCCACTCAACACGCAATGCCTCCAAAATTCGGCAGAAAGTGGGGAACGGAGTGTCTTAACACTAGGTTCCCTCTGCCTACCCTGCTGTGTGCGGGATATAGCGTAAAGCTAATTTAATTTATTTTTTTTTAATTTAATAATAAATAAATTAAGAGGGAGAACCTAGTGTTTGTGACACTCCGTTCCCCACTTTCCGTCAAATTTTGGAGGTATTGCGTGTTGAGTGGCGGAATTTAACGCCGCTCTTTCCTTCGTCACCAGAGAGACGAAATGGAATTAAAAATTGAAATAAATATTTCATTTCTCCGAGTGGGGATCGAACCCACATCAGACGATAGCACACTTTGTTCTTCAACATTTATACTTGTAATGAATTCTGTTTCTGTACATGGTAGGTATGTAAGAAAAATGTTTAATGTTTTAAAATTCTTGTCTGCTTGCTTGTCTATGCGCTTGATCTCGCTAATCGCAAAAGCAGCTTAACCGATCTAAAAAGTTTTTACTATTGTCTTTTCGCAAGCAACCATTGACATTTCGTGTTTGTTTTATTTCAAACAATTTATAAATAAAAAAGTTATACTATTTTAAGCACAATTGCATAATACAACTGTTATCGAATTATCTGTCACTTTACGTGTCAGTATAAGCATATACATATATTGTTTTAAAATAATATTTTTATAAGAAAACCTAAGTACTGCATATTAGTAAATTAATATTCATATAATACAAGCGGGCGAAGCCGCGAGCGGGTCGCTAGCTAAATATATATTTTATAATTACTCCATTACACCAGTGGATGATGCGTATCTTAATACACGAACTAATTCGATATCGTTGTTATTAATCATAATTTGTGTACCCATCGAGTGGAGGTTAATTTAGTTTGCTTTTGAAACAGCTGCGGGTCCTTCGAGATGTAGACAGAGCCATTAGCGTACTTCGTGACCCGTGTTACGGTCTATATGGATCAAATGTATGAAAAATTGTTTTTTTTTTTGTTGGTTAGTTGAACATTTGTATGTACCTACATATATATGTATTAGGATATTTGTTAATCGTAATTTAACGTAGTGCTAAGACACTCCGATCTCCGGTTTTTGTGTAATTGTTGTTTAAAAAAAAGAAGAAAATGCTTAGGGAGACCAGTAGTGGTGCAGAGGCACAAGTGTGTGACTGTAAACGCGACCGGCTGCAAACCCATTCCCACTTGATGAAATTAAATATTTAAGATTAAAAATTCCTTCGCTCTGGTGTCGACACCAGACACCACTTTGCCTCGAGGCAAAGCGCGGCATTGAGTTCTGCCACTCAACACGCAATGTCTCCAGGATTCAACGGAAATGGGAACGGGATTGTCTTAATACTGTCTTTACCTACTCTGAAAAAAAAATCAGCATTCCACGGTTTCATGTCGCGGGTGCCTTTCGCGTTACAGCTCAAAGAGGTCAGTCCTGTTCAGTGCCTGGCAAATCCAGTTCAAGTGTAGGTTTATGATGTCCTTATATATGGAAATTTCAAGGCGAACTAGCGTACGAGTTACCGGACGGTAAGTGATCTCCGCCACGAACGACACCGTGTAACACAAGAGGAGCTGCAGGTTCCTTTTAAACTCGAGTTAACGATCACATTACAGTAATATTATAGGAAGTTAACAACTATGTATTCACCATATCATGTACCTACTTTGTTTAATAAATACAAAATAAACTTGCCACATTTACCTTAGAAGGTAAACTTCCATTATTCGATAGTGGATATGTTAATAAAGTAAATTATGAAGGATAGTGTGGACAATTTGCAGTTATAATTAATAATTAATTAATTTATATTAAATGGTTTTGGACAACTGTGCTTGTCAATTTTTTTTATTACTAATTTCATACAAAAAATTGTTCCAATACATTTTTTTTCGTAAACTGTTTACGCTTACTAACCATCGTTGATTTTTTTCCTAATAATCTAAATAAAACAAGCAAGCAAACAAAACAAGTTATGGGTTCGATTCTTACTCAAGAGAATGAAATATTTCAAATTTTCATTCATATCCTCGCTCTGGTAACGTGATAAAGCGCGTCGTTGAGTTCCGCCACTCAAAACGCTATGGTTCCATTATTCGACGAAAATGGGGAACTGAACTGTCATAATGGAAACGGAGTGTTAAACGTAAACCTAGGTTCCCAGATTGCTTTTGCCAAAGTTACGTGCGGGATACAGGGTGAAGCTAAAAAATTTTTCCTCGATTGCTAGTAGCAGAAGAAACAAATAAAGAAAAGTACCTGCACTTTTCAGTCAAAAAACTACGTTCATTTTAATGTACGAAATTGCAAAATAAATAAATGTATCATTAATGAACAAACATTCGTTACATGAAATATTTTCATACATTAAACACTCGACATATTTATAGTACTTGAAAAGTTCTAACAGAATTTGCTGTAACAAGATCACCAAAAACATTTTTTCAGTTCGCCCGCGGTTTTTTTAATTTTCACATTTAATTAAAATTTTTAGGGCATCTAAGTTATACGTCCACTTATGTACCACTAACTGTCACCATTCACATATTTATTTATACTGGGGAACCAACTGACGCGTACAATACGCGTTGCCATAGCAACGTGTATGTCGCTTACAAAACGTATATGTTGTCAGGCTTGGTAGTGTGTGTTACATTTATTTTTATTAATATAATATATTTCGTGCATTATTTTAAAAAAATATTAATATACTGCACATTTGCTTTATATAAACTATAAGTTTGTTAAATTGCATATGCCTTCGTTTTCACTATTTTTGTAATGTGTATTCCGCACACAGCAAGATAGACAAAGGGAACCTAATATTAAGACACTCCGTTGACTATTTTTCGCCGAATTCCGGAAACACTGCGTATCGAGTGGCGGAACTCACCACCGAGCTTTGCCTAGAGACCTGAGCGAAGAAATGAAAATATAAATTTAAATAAATATTTTATTTCTTCGAATAGGGATCTAACCCACAACCAGTCACACAATAATGCCCCCACTTCTTAAACTACCCTCTAAAATTTCTATTTTATAAAAAAATATCTATTTCTAGAATATTTTTACAACATAATATGATCTATTATTATAAATACCAGATATATTTACATATAATATATATCGTGTATTTCATCAAATAGAACACATTACTGTCACATTTAATAATCATTACAACCTCATAGCCTCACAACTCAGTACGCCTTAAATTACTTAATGGGTTATAAATTGTTGTTATTGCTTATCTATGTTTAATTTATTAACATTAACTATATATTTGTCTTTTTTTATGTTTTATTGATATTAGTAATAAAAAAAATGATTCTTTAGTTACAACAATAACCAGTTTCACGCTGTATCCCGCACCCTGCAGGGTAGGCAGAGGGAGCCTAGTGTTAAAACACTCCGTTCCCCACTTGATTTTTTTTATTTAAATCCTAAAAACTATATATTTTGTGTATTTATGTAGAGACATATATAATATTGGGCAATATACTCAATATTGGGCTTTAATTTTACAATAGTAATGTAATTGACGCACCTCACCGCGGATAGCCTCTTCTCTAACAAACAAAATTGACGATTTATAATTTTCAATATCTATTATAAATAATATATATATATATAGAAATTCAATTGTAATAATTTAGACTTAAAACAAAATAATGGCTCGATTATTCTCATACACAAACATTTTTAGGAAATAAAATTATAATTTACTTTCTCCAGTTCTTTGCTTTTTGATTTAAAAACTCACGATTGTCTAGATCTTTCTTCCTTTTACTAGATCGTATTAATCTTTCCGCAAGTAATATTGAAATACTTAGTCAACTTCGAGCACAATCCTTTATAAGCAACAGTAATCTGCATTGATGACAATACGTTGGAAAGTTGTGATGAAACCACAAAGCTTCATATTGAAATCGTTTCAAAGAAAATACGTGAACTATTCTTGTTGTTTTGAATTCTGAATAACTGAAATATTAATAAGTATATATTAATATTGTCTATATATTTTATATTAAATATTAACATAATATTCACAGTGGAAACACTTTAATAAAGAAAAATGTACTATATTTAATAATATTTTACTAAATTTGGACTTTACTTTATAGGGAACCTAGTGTTAAGTCACTTCGCTCCCCACTCGGAGCGGGAATCAAATGTACAACCGTCGCCTTTACAGTCACACGTTTGTGCCCCTGCGCTATGACAGCCTCTTTAATAACTTTTTAATACCAAATTAGCCAATTTAAAACACATCACGATTCTAAATAAGCACTTTCTGTATATTCACCAAACAAATAAATAAAAAAACCGTTCAATCCAATGTAATTTTATTGGTGACATTAAATAACTAACTTAACTAACTTAATAAATATATTTTCAATCTTATTTAGTACATTTTATATTGTAATAGAATTTAAAATATAATTAAATAGTAAAAGATTTTATAATTTCTATTGTGTTTACGTTTCATATGCGAATCTAGTTCAATGTTTCGCTTGAGGACAGGAAGGAACTCGGAATGCATCCGCGAGTCGCGACAAGGATTGTAGAGAAGAGGAATATTTTTTACTTAAAATATATTTCATTTTAACAACAGCTGAAAAAAAATCTGCTTTTAAACATAATTTCATTTCATTTTTACAATATTTTTTATTAAACTTACCGTGTCATTTAGTTAGTGTGTTAAATCTACAAGCTCAATTTGACCCACTTGCCAGTGTCCGATTAAGCTGACAGTTAATTTATATATAAGGAATAATATTATTAATTCGGCAGAAAGTGGAGAACGGAGTGCCTTATGACACTAGGTTCCCTCTGCCTACCAAATGAATATTATTAATTTAAAATGGCCGCCTCAGCCAAACTCACCAAATCAGTGTATAAAATGAAAGGACTTAATTTGTAATGACAATGTAATACACCATAAAGAAAATCATCTCGAGACTGGAGATGGAGTTCTGTGAATTGAGAAAGGTAGAAATAGTGACTGGATCCGTTTGATAATATAAAATTAGTTTTCTTCGATTATTATTAAATTAATTATAAGTATTTAAATATTACCACTATACGTACGATAATTTCTTTGCACTTTGACTATGTCAATATATAGTCGTGAAAATCATTAAAATCTATTGCGTAGTTTAAAAGATTATAATGTGAAAAGTGAGTTTATTATAATACATTGTAAATACAAAGATGGTTGCAATTGAATAAAATATGCTTTTAATATAAAATACTAAATCCTCTCTAGAAAGGGCTTTTAAGAGGGAAACACAAAGTAGGTCGCGTAGCTACAATCAAATTATTTACTTAAAACTAATGTTATCTGTAATTCAAAGATTTTTATTGCATTCACCATATCATTTTTATTGCTTTCATCATTTTATATATAGTATTTCCATAATTATTTTTGGTAATTAAAAATTTGATATTTCATTTAGAATTGATTCTTTGAAATAAATTTAAAGTTACAAAAAAAATAAAAGATTTTTTTATTGAAAATATTGTATTCCCTTTTAATTGGATCAGTTTTTAAGTTAATTATTCGTTCCAAATTAGAGGATTTTTGACTTGAAAGAACATTAATAGAAATAGACTTACATTCTTATATATTTCTTTATTTAATACATATTATTTCTAAAGGCACAAAAGTGTAAGTGTTGTGGTAATGGGTTTGATAACCTAAATAGTGATCTATTTCTTTATAAAGTCACGTTAGTAATGTACTTATATTTTTAGTATGAAATATGTACACCCAAAAAGCAAAGTATTAAATGTGCAAATTGTAATTAAATAAAAATACGTGTCAATTTTCACAGATACTTTTAAAGTAAAATTGACATGAGATTATTAAAGTTAAGCCAAAGAAGAATGTACGACAATGCGCTATTCATTTCGTTGATAGTTTACTTTCATCTGTCAACCTAACACGTTAAAGGGATATCATCTGCGAATAGCACAATATCACATATATTCTTCACATACAATGGTATATCGTTAATATAAAGGTGAAATAAAAGAGGACCTAGAATATATCCTTGTGGAATGCTCATCCTTAGAGGAAGTCTAGAAGACTACATTATTTATATCAAGTCTCTGGGTTCCCTAATTTAAATTTTAGGTAATTATGTCATTCGAACTACATCGTCTATTCCAGTAGTTTTTTTTTACTTATAACATAAATTCCATGACTTCTATTTTACTATCCATATCGACATTTTTATAAATTCAGCGACAAAAAACTACTTTCCTTTGCCAAACATATGCTTAGGTTTATTATTATAATTTACGCTATCGGTTTCTTAATTATTTTAATCATTTATGTGGAGCATAAAAAAATGGTTGTGTTACATGTAATAAAATTATTAAGAATCTCGATTTAACTCAAGAATGCATCTATTTCCAAAAGAAAAAACTCTTCACAAAGAATTTTAATAGAATTAGATTTTATTATTCATTATAAGAAGAAAGACTCTGCGTCTTAATTTCTGTGTAATTAAATTTGTCTGATAAGAGCAAAAAATATATATTAGATCGACAAAAAGGAAAGCGCCAAGAAACGTTTAGTACATCGATTCAAAATTAATAAATAAGACTCATTGATGATTTTGCTAAAAATTGACTGAGTTGATAGCTCTTAAATAAATACAATAAAGATAATTATTAATGTAAGCAAGAATTCTCCTGCAATTTCAACAAAATATATTATTTTACAAAGTGAAAATTATAAAGGGAAAACACTAAACATCTTAAAATGTGTAAATAATAAACGAATTATTTCTAATAAACAGTTAAAAGTTTTTTTTTAAGTTTCGAATGAACAGAGAGTAGTACGTATATTAACTTGCAAAAGGATTCCAAAATAAACAAGTAAGTGTTCATACTGTTTCCAGATAGTATGAATACTTAGTTGCGTTGGAAGTGAAAGCCTTATTTCCAAGTCTTACAAAGACAAAACAAGATTGCGGCCTCAGCTTCATCAAAGAGTGACGAAAAATTCTCACAAAAATCTCTTGATCGTAATGAAAACAGAAAAGTTACTCCTAGCTTTTCTTTACCGGTAACAGACAATCTGATAAACCAGGGGTGACTTGAAAAAATATTTTGTTTAGTCTTTTTTGTTTCATCAAAATTGATGTTTATTTCTACAAGCATACAAAATGAGAATTGAAAAATTTTTTTTCAAAGCACAGTGGTAATATGTCTACCATCAGTTACTATAGAATGGGGTACAAAATTTTCAAATTGTAAATCTTACTTTTCCCATTAACGAGTAACTTTGGTACTTTATTTGAGGCTTAAGCATTTTTAACAAGCCTCAAACAGTGTCTTCTGTCAATAAGCATAAAACCGGAATAAAGAGTCACTACACATTTCTTTATAACTGCGCATAAAAGCGAAGTCTTTTGACAATTCTAAAAAGGTTTAGAGAAATTGCACACAGCCGTATAGCGTTCTAGAACAATCTTGAGGCTTTAACTTGACTTTATAGCGAATGGTTTAAACTACACCCTGTATGATGCAGAGAACGAGGTACACTCCAGAGAATATAACCGCAATGTTGTATGCAGCGTACGCAGCTCATTTTATGTCAGTGAATTTTGATTTTAAATATTCTTGAGATATGTATATGAATAAAATATTAACATTTACTCAATACTAGAATCTCAAACGCGGCTTTACTCGCTAAAACTTATTTTCAAATTACAGCGAAAAGATCCGGGTAGGCAAAGGGAACCTATTGTTAAGACACTCCGTTCCCCACTCTGGAGGCATTGCATGTTGAGTGAAGAAAAAATATAAATTAAAATAAATATTTCATCTCCTCAATTGGGGATCGAATCCAGAACCAGTCGATTTTACAGTCACACTTTGTGCTCTTGCGACACGACTGGCTCCGATTTTATGAATGTACTAATTAAGCTAGAAGATGACAATAACCATATTTATCTTTTATTTCTTTTTACCTTTCCTTTATGTTGTATTTGTTGTTTCTGTTAGGTAGTATAGAATTAGTGAAAAAGATTTAGTGTTTATTTGAACATTTAAATGACAAAATTTGAAAATTGCCAAATACGGCAATTTCAAGAATTTTTTTCAAAATGCGCAAAAAAGAGAACACCCGCTTTAATAAAGTGCTCCAAATGAGTCTGATTTTAGTGTTAATAATTAAATAAAGTAAATAATGTAATTATAATTATGCATAATGTGATTAAATAGTTGCAAAACTCTCATTTAAATTATATCTAGAATGAGAGTGTCTATTTTAAATTATTTTTATAAATAAATGGAAGTTTTTGAAATATTATGCAAATATTTCATATAAATATATGATTAGTCATTTCGACCATTTCTTTAGTTGTATTGATCCGAATCACATCTACTTAACCAATATGTATTGAAAAATTTGTTGTCATAAAAAATACGAAGCGCTCGCTCCAAGGATAGAACATGAAATTAAATGATTAAAGAAGTGAATTTTGACTTTCAAAAAATATTATGTAGTCATATGGAAATCAACCCAGTCAGTTACATTTTCACTTATGCTTAGCTTATCACTTAATTTTATTACCGAACTTTTAGAGGGAGAAGAAAACAAAATAAAAACAAGCATCCTATAAAAGTATTTTAATATCTTAGAACATTGTCGTTACGACGACACCATGTGATGGCAAATTTTATTTCATCCGTGCGTAATAACGTGTACAATATAGGCTGCAGATACGTTTTTGTAATAAGACGTTCGCAACATAAATGAGAAAAACGATCGAGCTTTTATTTTTATCTAAATTTCGTTTTGCTACGCTCTTTTGGAATTCATAAAATAATATGAAGAAAAATAATAAGTTTACCTTTAAAAGTAATTTACTTTGTATAAGACGGATATTAACACTTTCAAATATCGATGTAGAGTGATATTTTTGTTCATCCTAAAGTTATTCAATTCGACAAGTGCAAAAATGACGTATCAAAAGTGTAAAATTACCTTTAATTTTATTTACCTTCGTAAGCAACAAAACTAATTTATATAGTAATAGACAAATTATTTATATATACACAAACCAGATATTTCTCCAAATTATATAATAATTGAGGCCAGTCGTGGCGCAGTGGCACAAAGTGTGACTGTAAAACCGACTGGCTGTGGGTTCGATCGAGGAGATGAAATATTTACTTAAATTTATATTCACATTTCTTCGCTCTGGTGTCGAGGCAAAGCGCGGCGTTGAGTTCTGCCACTCAACACGCAATGCCTCCAAAAATTCGCCACAAAGCCGAAGAATGGGGAACGGAGTGTCTTGACACTAGGTTCCCTCTGCCTACCCTGCTGTGTGCGGGATACAGCGTGAAGCTAATAAAAAAATAAAAAAAATAATAATAATTAAAAATGTATGCAGAACTCGAAAAGAAACATCAATAGCTACGAAACATTTGTATTTTCAAAAAAAAATTACATGCTTTTATTTTTTATTTGTATGAAAATTCAAGAATTAAATAGAAATGTATACGACGGCTTTGTAAGTTAAAGAGCTTGTTCTGCAATCGTAACGTTTGGCCTATATAAAGCGGTCTTTTTTCGTGGCTTTTGTAAATAATTTTCTGTAAAAAAAGTTTTAATTCATTTGACACGACCTAATTTGAAAACAAAATCCTATACACCCGACTGTCCCCATTCGACCATTCTATTTTAATTTGTATTCACTGAATCTTAACACTAGATTTTGCTACTGCGAATACATTCTAAATTCGCATAAATAAATTAAAACCGTTATAGTGCTTTCAACGGCGCAGCACGATATCTGACTGTAAACGAGACGGTCGCAGGTTCTAGTTCCCCTCAAAGAAATGAATTATTTTCATTTCCTCTGCCACTCAAAGTATCGACATTCAGGTCGAGATGAAGAGAAACGGAGTGTCTTAACACTAAATTATAACAAAGTAGTACTATTTTTAAACCTAACATAAAAGAAATATCACCACAAACCACCAAACAAGAAATAATTTTAACCTGATAAAAATTCCAAATCCCATTCCAATCCACAGCAAAGTACGTTCCACTTAGCCGCAGTCAACAAGAGCCCGTGTAAAATATGGCTGGAAAACGGAAACCGTTACGGCGTTAGAGAGATAATACGCTGTAAACATTAACATCGATATACTTGCCAAGTCCGCTCGCTGACGGTCTCGTGCGCATTATGGATGAGTTCCTTTGTTAGCTGGGGATACGTACGAGTGTCTGTGTGTCGTTGTAGCGGGAAGCGTGTGCTGCATTTTATGGTGGTTGCGAGTTCTAATTTTTAAAAATTCAGGTTTTTTTTTATTTAATAATTAAAGTGATTTAATGTTATAATAGCTACAAGCGGTGTCTCGATTTTAGCAGGCAATTGTTAAGACACTCCGTTTTCCACTTTCAGATTAACTTTAAAGTGTATATATAGGTGGCATGACTCAACTTCATGCTGTATCTTCTTAGTGGAAGGAGGAAATGAACATAATTAATTCCCCCAATTGGGAACTGAGCCAACAACCGTTGCGCCTACATTCAAACGCAGTGCCGCTGCGCCATGACGGCCTGATGGATTAAATAAAATTTAAAATATATCCGTATCTTTCGTTTATCTTTTGATTATTTGTGATTTACATTCAGAGAAGGTAGAACAATGTTAGATTGTATAAATATTGTTATTATAAACGTAATTATATATACTATGTAACAAAACTTATATTGGAGGCCATTCTTGGCACGTGGGTTCGAATCCTACTCTAGGAAATTAAATATTTAATACTCCCATTTCTTTGCTCTGGTGTCGAAACTAATTGCGGCGTTGAGTTACGCCACTTAATAAACTCCGGAATCCAACGAAAACGAAAATGAACAACGAAAAGGAAAGGAAATGGAATGTCTTAACACAAGGTTCCCTCTGCCTAACCTGCTCTATTCGTGATACAGCGTGAAGCTAATAGAAAAAAACTTGTATACAATATTAGATTCTATTAAATTTTACTAAATCATCCATAGATTCACGAGAGATCTCTACAATCATCCCATTAAAAAGATTCGGGTACAAAAACGACCAAATCCTACAACGTGTTTGCCAACTTTCAAGATACTGGGGCTAAAGTTTTTCAATTACCCACCTTTGAATTTCTTTCTTTTCCTTTGTTTGGTCCGAAATATTCTCAGCTTAGCCGTTTGATACTTCTTATACTTGCCATTTATCATTCTCGTTCATCATTAAAATAATTTACTTTAATTTTCGAAATGATTATACATAGTATTGAAATTATTTACTATTTTTTTTAAATAGTTTCTTGATTAATATTTTTCCAAAATATAGAATAAAATATATCTAATAGAATTACTCCTCGTTTTCAAATATTTTCTACTTTTTTTTTTAATAAAAAATAAATACATTGCAGTGCAAACACTTTTGTTTCATTGACTCGATGAAGAGGTCTTTAGTAAAGTATAATAATTCTAGTCATTTTATAAAGCACGCATCTTTTCACGCTGTATCCCGCATATTGAACTTTTAGTGTCAACAGAATATTAGCTTAATTCATTGAAATAATTAATAGTCGGGATCAGTCGTGGAGCAGGAGCACAGAGTGTGCCCACCGCATAACCAGTTGCGTTTACAGTAAACGCAACTGGTTATGGGTTCGATCCCCTCTCTAGGAAATAAACTAATTACTTAAATTTATATATTCATTTTGTCGCTCTGGTGTCGAGGAAAAGCGCGGCGCTGAGTTCCCCCACTTAACACGCAATGCCTCAAGAATTCGGTGGATAAAGGGGAACTGAGTGACAATGACAGAGTTCCCTCTGTCAACTCTGCTGCGGGGTAGAGTATGCGGGATAAAGCGTGAATTAGTATTTTTCGTTGGAATAATCAATAGTAAAACAAAACCAAGACATTTTACTACAGCAGAAATTTTTGCACCTTCTTTATTATTTCATAAGCCGTAAATTTACGATTTAAATTAAAGCGCCAGTACATTGTGGGATAGATATAACATTTGCATAATTTGGAAACCCATCTCCGGAAAAATTTAGTGCCGAGTGCAAAAAACACTCGAAATGTACATTGGAAGGTATGAAGTATTTAATTAAGATGCAGAGCTCTTGCTAAAACGTGGGGCCGTGATTTATGAGCCGAACTGACGGATTTACCACAAAAATGATTTTTTTTTCTTTTTGCTTTTTCCTGCGGCGCGGTTGCGTTTGGAGGCATTTAAAAAATTTTACGCCACTTTTTGTGTTTGTTATTGTTTTTGTGTGTGTGAAATTGAGATTAGGTATTTAGCGGTGGATGTCAAAACATAAACATTTATCAAAAATATTTAAAATACAATATCTACAACTATATTGAAAAGTCGAGTTTTTGATAATTCAATAAAAGAGTTATATAAAAGATTATAATTTTTTTTTTAATTATTTTTTTTGTTTATGCTTCACACTGTATCCCGCACATAGTAGGGTAGGCAGAGGGAACCGAGTGTTAAGACAATCCTTTCCTTGCTTTCCGCCGTATTCTGGAGGCATTACGTGTTGAGTGGCGGAACTCAACGCCGTTATTATTAACCGTTTAGAAAAAAACAGACACTAAATGACAAGGGAAATTTGCCTAAATACAATACTGAAACAAACAAACGCACAGACAAACAGACAACAATTTTAAGAACTATTGTTTTTGGTTTGATTTGGTACTATTACGTTGTTAAATGCCACCAGTTTTTTTAACAACGTTTATTTTAAGCATATAGACAGACACCGATCCGTTACGATTTTATTATAAGTATAGATAAATAAACAAATAATTATAAACAGTTATGAAAACATATTAAGAAATCTTATTATATGAAATAAAAAATCATATTTTTTTTTCCCATTAGTAAAGGCAACGTAACAGGCAACGTGGAACATGATTGATTAAAATGTAGACACATTCGCTAGTAAGATGTACATATCCGCCAGTTTACTTTGACTACCGTAACGATTTGCGAGGAATTCTATTTTAAATACATTTAAAATGTAATTTGAACTCCAAATTTTAAAAATTCAACTGTAGGTATACGAAATGGGTTGTAGGTTCGATTCCTATTCGAGAAAATGAAATATTTAATATTTTCATTTCATTGCTTTGGTAACAAGGCATAGTGCGGCGTCTGTCGCGGAAAATGTCTTAGAACTAGGTTCCCTCTGAGTAACCCTGCTATGTGCGGTATACAGCTCGAAAAAAAAAAGCTTAGACGATGTCTAAGAGGCCATTAGGGGTGATATAGTGACGCTAGTAACCAAAATATGAGCTAGTGATAAGTCACTCTCTCAATTTTGGGTTATTTTAGAGACATTGACAAAGTGACGAAACAACGTTCGTCTAACTGGATGTACTTCACTGCACATAGAATCAATAGCTCTATTAATTCAGTTATTATTATAATGAATATGTCAGTTGAGGCGATTGTAGGTTAATTACGAAGATTCAGTTTGATTGTGTACGGCTATCGTTTGTATCACTATTGCATATTGTCTAAAATCATATATCTGTTTTCCATAAAATTTTCTACCCCGCTAGCTTCACGCTGTATCCCGCATACAGCAAGGTACGCAGAGGGAGCCCAGTGTTAAGACACTCCGCTTTCCATTTTCTGCTGGACGTACTATATTTTTTAAGCGATACATTATTTTCGTGTCTTATCATAGTTCTCGTATGGTTATAACAATTTCTAATTAAACTCAGCTATTTTAAAATTATAGGGAAGGTAGTATTAAGACATCCGTTCCTTACTTTCCGCCGAATTTTGTAGTTATTGTGTGTCGAGTGACGGAACTCAACGCCACGCTTTGCTTCGATACCAGAGCGAAGAAAGGGAACTATAAATTTAAATAAATATTTCATTTCCTCGAGTTGGGATCAAACCCCGTAACCAGTTACGTTCACAGGCACTTTGTGCTCCAGTGCAACAACTGGCCTCAATTATTATAAAAAATCAAAAAAATCAAAGCTAAAATATATTCTGTAATATTTAAAAATTATATAATTTGAAAATACGCAAGAACGTTTTAAAATAAAACAAAAAATTATAGAAAGTTATAAACAACGGTAGAAATTTGTACATCCTTTATAAGCAAATACGATTAGCGGCAATCGCTTAATCCCCTTAAAACGTAAATTAAACGTTCGCATTGACGACAGATAATTAATTCAATTATAGAAAATTATTTCTGTTTATACCTACAATTTCCTACCTACCGCTGCCTACGGTTAAAATGCTTTATAAAACATTGCTTCTTTTGCTTCACGCTGTATACCGCACATAGCAGAGTAGGTAGAGGGAACCTGGGAACATAGTGATGGACACGCCGATCCCATTAAAACACTTCCGTTCCCCACTCTCCGCTGAATTCGGAGGCGTTGCGTGGCGGAGGTCAACGCAACGCAACGCTGGTATTTGCCTCGATTACAGAGCGTCAAAATGATAATTTATGCGTTAATTAATTTCGTCAAGTCAAAATCGAACTCACAACCGTCGTGTTTACAATCACATTATTGCAGGGGCATAAGTGAGTGACTGAAAATGGAACTGGTTGTGGGGTGGATATTCATACGAAGAAATGAAATATTTCCTTATGTTTATATTTTCAATTCTGAAACTGGTGTCGAAACAAAGCGCGGCATTGCCTCCGGAATTCAGTGGAAAATGAGGTACTTCCGTAGTGTCTTAACACTGGATTCCCTCTGCTGCACAACAGAGGTGTTGTATGCGGGATTGTGCGGGAAAGTGTTTTTTTAAGGATAAAATAATCTAAGTCGTATGAGTTTCATTTTGTCAGGTATCAATGAGTACCTAGTTCATTTATAACTATGAAAAATTATATAAACCTTTTTTTTACAGTACATAATTTTATTTTCGAATGTCAATTATGGTGCAATAAATAAATCAGTTTCACGCTGTATCGTGCACTCCCGAATTCTGGAGGCTTAGCGTGTTGAATAGCGGAACTCAACTCTACGCTTTGCCCCGACACTAGAGAATGCCCGAGAGCGAAAAAATGAAAATATACATTTAAATAAATAATCAATGAATCAGATTCCAAAAAATGTAAATTAGTCAATAAAAAAAAATTCTTATAAATTGTGTTGAGTCAATGATTTAAATCCGTTAATAAAACCAGCTAGGAATTCGGAGAAATTATTAAAAAAACAAATCCATTACTCTCTTCTCTCACATTCGTTAAACGTTGTATTCGAAGTGAATTAATGAGGTATTGGTTATAAATGACATTTACATACAGTTTTACTCGTAATTTCTGTTGTTCTCAATCAATTGTACCAGTTTAACAATTATTAGCTCGGAAATGCTGTTGCGTGTTTATTTTACTACTGGGTATATATCTCGATTCGTAATAAAATTGACGCTTTTACGATGTGTTTGTATGAAGAAAATTATTTCGTGTTCTAATTTTAGTCTACGATTATATTTATTTATTTAGGTCTTTTTGGGCAAGTCGTGGCACAGGCACAAAACGTGACGTTAAACGCGGCAGGTGGTAGGTTCGGTTTCCACTCGTAGAAATTAAATATTTAATATTTTAATTTCATCGCTCTCGTATCGAGCCGAAGCGCGGCGTTGAGATCCTCCACTCCACAAGCTACCACTTAAAAAAGTAATTGAAAAAGTGATCAAATATATTTTTTTTATTATTTTATTTTTATCCTACTAAAGTACGCTATCTAAATATCTATTTTATCCGTCGTTCTCTATTTTCAACTGAACTCTGTGTACCTCAAGACCCCAGAAAATAGGGAATAAAGTGTCTTAAAACTAGATTCCCTGGACCTACCCTGCTGTATGCATACAGCATGGAACTATAACAAAAATAAAGCATTATATCCATATATATTATGTAATATCCGTTTTTGGCTGGCATCTGAACGTCAATCCGAGGGCGGGTTTCCTGCGACGCCGCGACGACGCCACTATAACGTATGAAGTACATTTATTTAGAGGACGCAAATTAATAGGGTGCCATTCGTGCCATTCTCATGGCACCATCATCACTTCGACTAATAACTGCTAATATACTGTTTTTATTTATACGTTTGTGTGATAGAAATAGTTTTTGATATCTTTTCTGGGTATATGATAAAATTGTGTGCACACAGCACAGGGTAGGAACCTAATGTTAAGATACTCCGTTCCCCGCTTTCTGCCAAATTCTGGAGGCATTGCGTATTGAGTGGCAGAACTAAACGCCGCGCTTAGCCTCGACACCAGAGCGAAAAAATGGAAACATAAATTTAAGTTAATATTTCATCTCCTCGATTAGGGATCGAACCCACAACCGTTACAGTCACATTACGTGCCACTACTGGCCAAGGTATATGATTTTTTGGATAATAAAATAGATATTTAGATAGTGTATATTTTAGTAGTTTAAAAATAAAATAAAATTGTTCTAATTTTATGTGACTTTTAAAGGTAAATATGAAATATGTATTTTACAACATTGATTTATTGATATTTGATCACTTTGTCGATTGACTTATAAAGTGGTATTTATAGTAAACACAAAGTGTAGTGTGGGAATCGAAACCACAAATCGACTATTTGTGGTTTCGATTCCCACTCGAGGAAATGAAATATTTATTTACATTTACATTTTTATTTCTTCGCTCTGGTGTCGTAGCAAAGCGCAGCGTTGAGTTACGCCATTCAACACGCAATGCCTCTAGAACTTGAACGGAAAGTGTGAAACGGAGTAAATTAACTCTAGGTTCCCTCTGCCTACCCTGCTGTGTGCGGGATACAGCGTGAAGCTGATTTTTATAGTAAAACATACATCAATGCCACTAGGTATACCTACATATTACTCGTCTTGCTTCAATCTAATTATATTATTATAATTTTATTACACATACTTGGTAAATATGAAATGATCCAATAGAACGTTAAATTTTCATAGAAATAATTTGATCTACATCATCATGTCAACATTGTAACATACCGAGGTCGCCGTAGTCAATTTTCCGAAAATGTAGCGTTGTGGCTCTGGAGAATTGAAACATGCAAAGCTTGATATTTGTATTGAACATACAAATGTTTCGTGTATGACACAGAGTACGGTCTTTTAAATTTTTGTTAACTATGTATTTTACATTAAAAAAAAATCGAATCAGCTTCACGCTGTGTCCCACACACAGCAGGGTAGTAGCTCTACAAATTTATATATACATACATACATTCAAAAGACGCCATAGCAAAAGCAAAGGCCTGAAAACTTAACACCGACACAATAGTAAATTTTTATTTCCCCCATACTTATTCATTTGAAGCTCAGCCGGTTGAATAAGAACTTTTCTTTTTAACGTTTAAAAGTAGTATGAATACTTCATTCTCAATTGCACACAACGCAAGAGGTGTTGCGAAAATAAAATTCCACGTGGTTTCACGTAGAGGAAACACTTTTGTGTTCTCATTTTTTAGGACAAACTGACAAAAAGGTAATGATGAATCACTATATATTGTGCAGTCGGTTATGTTGATATTAAGTGAAATATCTCTGTCTCTTCTTTTTGTATTTTATGTTATCAGTCGATGAGCTTTTTCCCTATAGATATTTTTTTTTCACAGTATTTTTTTTATATTCACTTAAAACTAACACTTAATATTTTTTGCAATTCACTTTTTTATAATCCATGTGTATTAATCATTATTTTTGTAAATTTCCCAGTTAACTTAACGAATACCTAAGTGACATAATCCCTACAAAAAGTCGCAGCTCTTAACATTAAATTATCAAGATACCAAAACTCATATATTTATGTCTATTTGCGAACTAACAGACAAAAAAATAAAAGAAATATGTCGTTTTCGGTTCTGTTTTTTATATAATATATTCGATCAAATTATTTTTTTAAATCATTCATGTACAGATTTAAGTTTCAAGGTTCCATAGCCAAACACTAATCATATTACAGACGCTGTATGTCTGTCACACGGCTGTATCTCATGAACTGTGATAGATTATCAATTGAAATATTAAAAAAAGATTTATTTCTGTTGCCGCTATGACAACAACAACACCTTACCGCATTTATAGATACGATTATACTAATACGGAACCCTTCATGCATGAATCCAACTCGAACCTTCCCAAATTAGTCTATTATTTTATTACCTATAGTATACAATAAGATATATGGATATTGAGGCCAGTCGTGGCCTGGCACGGCACGAAGTGTGACTGTAAAACCAACTGATTATGGGTTCTATCCCTACTCGAGGAGATGAAATAATTACTTAAATTTATATTTCCATTTCTTCGCGCTCGTCTCGAGGCTAAGTGCGGCGTTGAGTTCTGCCACTCAACACGCAATGCCTCCAGAATTCGGCAGAAAGTGGGGAACGGAGTGTCTTGACACTAGGTTCCCTCTGCCTACCCTGCTGTGTGCGGGATACAGCGTGAAGCTGATTTGTTAGTATACAATACAGCATAGAATATGGATTTCATATACTCGTAACAAATTTAACACATCAATTCTGCTATAAAGTTAGTACGAGCGTTTGCTAAGCGTATAATTAATAAACTCACGTGGTTCAATATTAAGTGAACACTTTCCAGTCCGTTCACGGTGTGGCTACGGTTCATTACCTTTGGCAATTAGGAAAATAACACAATCATATATTATATTAATCTCCATTATTTATTTAATTCATGTTTATTTATGGAAAGTATATTTCAATTCTTTTAAATTTAATGACAGTTAAGGTTCAATCCTCACTCGAGGATATGAAATATTTATTTAAATTTATATTTCCATTTCTACATTTCGGTGTCGAGGCAAATCGCGGCATTGAATTGCGTCACTGAACACGCAATGCCTCCAGAATTCGGTGGAATGTGGGGAACGGAGTGTGTTAACACTAGGTTTCCTCTGCCGAATCCATTCTGATTGAATATATTTTTATCAACTTTTTATTATACAATTTTTTTTTGTTAAAACCTACATTAACTTTGTAGTATAAGTTATAAAACTCTACACTTCAGTTACTTTCATTTTTCATATATAAACAGAAAAAAGAGAAAGAATAGACTTTTTTTATTAATTATATCACAACAATTAAATGTAATGATTTAATAATGAAACATAACAACAATTTCAACACTTGCCTATATTTCCATTTGACCAATTTTCGACGGCCTCGGATTCAATCTACTCAGATAAGTTAGTTGTAGCTAACAAATAGATACTAAAATTTGATCTCCTAGAACTGCCTAAAGGCAATACAATTAAGGTTATATTTGCACCAGTTATGGCAACCCAAGCAAGATTTCCAAAACTTGGAATAGGGGTCATCCTTATATAAGTTATTGTGAATGAGTATTTTCTATATTTTTATTATAAGTTTCACTTAGTATCACACTGTATCGCGCACATAGCAAAATAGATGGGGGGAACTTGGGAACCTAGTGAGAACCTATTAAGACACTTCTGTTTCCCACTTTTCGCTCAACTCTAGATACATTGCATGTTGCGAGGAAATAAAAATCTTAAACATTTAATTTTCTCAAATGAGAATCGAATCCACAACGACTGGCATTTATAATAATAATAAACAATTATTATTTCATAAAATATAAGACAAAAATAGCACAAGAATAACTCACATTTAATTTTTCGGGTTTCAGCTGTACAAATATAGCTTTTTGGTTAAAATTCTGTAATTCAGGAATGTATGTAGGTGTATCACGTGTATTTATTTGTGACTAAAAATAAACTGCCGACTATCGAAATAAATGTAACCTAAACATATAAAACAGTTCTTTTACTATTTTATTTGCGGGAAGTTGAATGAAAATATTCGAACTATCCGCAGTAAAAAGCCTTTCATGTTGTTTAGATAAACGTATCAACAAAAATATACTACATTAGATAAGTTCTAAAAATTCTATTCAAGAATCAAATCAGCTTCACCCTGTATCAGACAGTCTGTTTTTCACTCTCCGCCGAATTAAGGAGGCATTACGTGTTGAATGGCGGAATTCAACACCGCCTTTTGCCTCGACACCAGAGTAAGGATACAGAAATATACATTTAAATAAATATTTCAATTCCTCGTGTGGAGATCGAATCCACAACACAACTGGCCTCAAAATTTCTATTCATAGGACTAATTTAATCTGACTTCTTTTTTCGAAAAGAAATTGTATTTTCATAAACTACACATTTTTTTTGTCCATCGATTTCATCGTCGTTTATGACCGGTATTTTTTTTAAAGGGGAGTAGTTTCCCAATGTGCGAGTGTTAAATATTCCTTTTTTAAAAGACATTGAATGGCAACGACTTAATCATAATAAAATTGAAGATGCATAATAATAAAATGAAATAAAAAGTTATTATAGTAAATGCATTTATTAACAAATCTTTCATGAATTCACTCATTCCATACAGTTACTTAATATTTAGTACAAACAGTCCGACCCATACACGTTCATACCACGACGGCCATATGAGAGAAACCGGTGAATATAGATAGTGTTGGTTTGTTGGTAATATGTCTATAGAGTGCCAATTCGAATCTATTTACAATTTACATTTAAGTAGGTCCTTTATTTTTATTTACAACTAAAGTATCCAAATCTAAAAATTACTTTCGAACATTTAATCTGAATCAAAACAAGCTTTGAGCAATTGATTCAATCCAATTTCTTTATTTAAATTGAATTGAAATTTAAGGCAATTAAAATACTGATAAAATGCAAACTAGAAAATCTTCACAATGCTTCGCACGATGTTTTTTCTTACATCAAACGTGACCTGAATCGCAATTTCTAATTTGAAATAAATTAATCATCGAATTTTTTAATGCATAAATTAAATTGGCTTGATTACTTGAGTAGGTTTTTTTTTCAATTCCACGCTGTATCCCACATATAGCATGGTAGGCAGTGGAGGCCTAGTGTTAATACACTCTTTTCACCTCTATCCGCTTATTTCTATAGGCATTGCGTGTTGAGTAGCGCAACTCAACTCCGCGTTTTTGCCTAGAAAATAAAAATTACCTATTAAATATTTAATTTCCAGTGCAGTGGCACATTCGAAAGCGCAACTAGTTGTGGGTTGGCTTCCCATTCGTGGAAATGAAAAACGCTGAGTTCGATCACACAACACCCAATGCCTCCAGATTTTGGCGGAAAGAGGAGAGCGGAGTGACTTAAAACTAAGCTTCATCTGACTATTACAAGCGGGATACAGCGTGAATCTGAAAAAAAATTATAAAAAAAAACAGCACATAAAAATGAGACCATTTACAATGAAAATAAGTCATCACAACTTTCTTCCACATCTCATATTAACAACGTGATCACACTACCAAGATATTCGTATGGTGCTTGTCACCCACTTGTTGATAATGAAAGCGGTGGCCTTCATAACTTTGCTATATAAAACTGTATGTAGCTTAGCTTATATATAATATGTACTGCTATTGTCATTTTAAGTTTTATATGTATATTCGTTGTTAATTGTGCTGGATTTCTTTTATTAATATAAATATGTATTTATAAATTTTTAATAATATATTTCTTTTTAATTATTTTATTATCAGCCTCACGCTGAATCCCGCATATAGCGGGGTGGGCAAAGGTGAGTCTAATGCTAAGACGCTCCGCTCCCCATTTTCCGCCAAATTCTGGACGCATTGCGTTTTCTGACCAAAGCGAAAAAATGAAGATTTGCTCGAATGGTAATCGAACTCGCTACGACCGGCCTCAATTTATTTTAAATTATATAAATATTTATATTTTTATCTGCCCCATATAAACCACGATGAAGACAATTTGCATTACCGTTTTATCTTAAATTGAGTGCAAAAGCATAGCTTCAACGTATAACTTAACTATAAAATTATTTATTTATTTATACTATAAAATATACCATATTTTAAACTATAGCCTCTGTGAATGTCAATGTGCTTAAAATGATGCTACATTTTTATTGCTAATACGGGTTAATAAAATCAATCCTCCTTTCTAATATCTCTAAGAATATATATATATAGAGTTCTAAAACAATTGGTTGAGTAGTTTCGGCGTGAAAGTGTAACAAACCTAATATTTATTATAAATGTTAATTATAATAAATATTAGGTTTATAAATTATATTATAAATGTGAATTTAAATAATTCACATTTATAATATTAGTATGATTTTAAATTAAATATATTATTTATTTTATGCATAACTAAATATGATATTATTATAGCTATAATAAAATATCATTTTAGGTTAGTATATCGCGCGTAGACGGTAAGCCATGGCCCATGAGTTCGGATTTATGGACTTATCAATCAAAAGTTTGCCCATTGTTTCTTCCAAGTTATAACTCGAATTACCGTACCGGACTATTATGGGAAACGAATTGAGAAGTTCTAGTTTAGATCACCGTTATTATATTATATAAACAATATAAATTATCAGATGTTGTTATTTAATGTAGTAATATGTTTTTACTTACCTTTTGGGGAATGGTGAGTGTCCTAACACTAGATTACCTCTATTTTTTAGTTTTTTTTTATTATCTATATATGAAATTAACCTTTATACATATTTAAGAACTTTTTGCACTTTTCGCTCCATCAAACCCCATGTAATATGGTTATGCCCAAACTTAGACTTTTCGATAAAACTGATAACAAAAACCAACATCTTAAGATCGTAATATCAAACATAAAAGAAACGTACAAAGAACTACTTATAGATATAATTTTATAAATATACAAAAAAAAGCCTATTAAAAGCCCAGTCCGGCCGTCAACATATTCAATGTCGGCTTGCCTTTTACATCTAAGCCGATACTCAAGACGCTTCTCGTACCTACCTACTTCTCATTTAAAGCTTCCCTAGGGGAAGGAATCTAGTGAAAATTCGTAAGATTTTGTCGCAACACGCTTATCCCCTAGATGACATAAAGTGAAAAGAAATACTTCTATCGTTGACGTTTTTAATTTAACAAATTGTATATTTTTAAATGTACATAAGTGTTTTTTTTTTATTATTTTTCGTCCCGGTTTCTTTTTTTTTGTTGAATATATAATGATAATCTTGTTAAAGTTATTTAATTTGGTTTGTTTTAGAAACGTTTTGTGTAGAATGACGGAACTCAAGCCAAATTTTGTGAATCAGTCTGAAAAATAAATTAAACATAAATATGAAGTTACTCCTCAAGTATAATGCCCACGAGTGCTTTAATGGCCGTATATTAAGTTCGATCTAATTATTATATTAAACAATATTTTATTTAAATTATATACATTTTTTTTCTGTTTTTTTTTTGAGTTATGATATATACTTGCATTATCTATATATCCAGGCCATCTGAGGCCAGTGTTGGCGCAGTGGCACAAAGTGTGACTCTAAACGCGACCGGTTGTGGGTTCGATCCCCACTCGAGGAAGTGAAATATTTGTTTTTATTTATATTTTTATTTCTTCGCGTGTTGGCAAACGCGCGAAGTTGAGATCCGTCTCTCATCACGAGAATGTACGAGTTTTTTCATATTTCGTCTTAATATCCACATAAACAAAGTTACGTGTGAAAACTAGTGTGACTTCACTTCCTACTTAGAAAAGCTATTAATATAATTTAAAAATAAATTAAACATCTATATTCACTTAAAATTAAATTAAATCAGCTTCACGCTGTATCCCGCACACAGAAGGGTAGGCAGAGAAAACCTAGCGTTAAGACACTCCGTTCCCCACTTTCTGCCGAATTCTGGAGGTATTGCGTGTTGAGTGCCAGAACTCAACGCCGCGCTTAGCCTCGACACCAGAGCAAAGAAATGGATATATAAATTTAAATAAATATTTCATCTCCTCGAGTGGGGATCGAACCCAGAACCAGCCGGTTTTACAGTCACACTTCGTGCCACTGCGCCACGACTGGCCTCTATATTAACTTATTTTTTATTTTTATTATTAATACATATTAAATATTATATAACTGTAAATAGTGTAATAACACTCAAACACCAGCAATATCGTCAAATCCAAAATGACAATCCTTCAAACGACAAGTAAGAGCCATCGTGTTTAACAAGGCACGCTATGCAATTGATCACGGTTGTTTCTGATTGATAGTGGTCGTAAAACTATGTCACACCACCTTGCACGGTATTATAGAATATTGCTACGATTCAGTCGAATGTAGGTAATATAGGTAATATGGGTAATATAGGTACTTTTCATTTTAAAACTGTTAACTTGATATCATATAAAATGAAACATTAGAAATGTTATAAAATTATCCAATAAAGTTTCTCAATCTTTCAAATCTTAATAAAGCAGAAAAAATATTGTTTGTTAATTAATATTTGTCGTTATAATATGAAATACATTATAATTTGTATTTAAATAAAATAATGACTATATATAAATTAATCACATTAATAAAAGATTTCATTAGCATTTTTTAAAAAACATTTCAGTGGTCTCCTCATATAAAATACGGCGTTAGGTGCCGCCAACACTGACTAACTTCGAAATTAACACAGTATTTCTGTTCTTTTACTAGACAAATATATAAGAATTGTTAAGCCTTTTAAAAAAATTCCTACAAAATCGAAAACGAAATAAAAGGTAATCAATTTGCGTTAACGAGGTTTATATGACGCAACGATGATATATGAATATATGTAGGAGTTATCGTCACGAGAAACGAGTGAGTTTATATAGTAATATCAGTAATACTGATCAGTAATACATCCAAAATTTTATAATATAGTCAACAATATAAACTTTATTTTTTTAGGAATTTTAGCTTTAGGGAGAGAAAGAGAGAAAAGAAACTAGTATCAGGATACTAGTTTCTCCGCTGCCAGTATACAAGAAGCTCGTGTTGGGTGGCGGAAATCAGCGCTATGGTCTGCCTTTACCAGGGCAGGGACATGAAAATAATTTATTCCACCGAGTGGAAATGGAACCCACAATTCATATACTGATTTTATTATTCACCACGATGTCTTCTTTAATAAGTTTATTAATAAATATGTCACTTTATACTAAAATCCTCTTCTCTGCATGAGGAACAAAAGTAGAAATTTTGTATAATAAGTTCTTTTATTTCGACCTTTTGTACATTTAACTTTGAGTAAACTATATTAGAGCACATGCATAACATATTCAATCACGTTATCAAAAACATGATCTCTCAGATCTACTTTACATAAACCATTAAGGACTTTGTACATAATAATTCACTTTAGCGATATGTTAAGAGATCTAAATTTAGCTAATATATATATATATATATATATATATATATGTATATAGAGAGAGTGAGAGAAGTTTATTCATTTACGACTTTCTCTTTGAAATGGGGAACCAAGTGTATAGTGTATTTATACTAGGTTCCCTGTGCCTACCCTGCTGTGGAATACAGCGTGAAGCTGAAAAAAAAATCTTTTTCAAGTTCACATTTTTTCTCATACATCAATGTAAGTAGAGTGAACGTAGTGTCCGAACATTTTATTCTCTACTTTTTGCATTTGTATTGAGTGGTGAAACTTACAACGCTAGACTCCCTGAAATTTTATAAAAAGATATTAGTCATTACTTAAATGTAACATTTTATAACATTTTCTTCGTATTAAATTATATCTCCTCTATTCTACTCAAGGATACATTTAAATAAGCAACGCAACGAAACAACCTCAAACAATGAACCGGTTTCTGGCTATGCAACCTCACACCATGTACATTGTCCAAATGAACAGAAGGAAAACGTTGTCCATTCTCTTCCCCAGCTTATAAATTTCATATAAACCCTATATGCTTCTTAAACATACAACAACCTAAATACATTAATAATAACTATATTATGTAAGTAAGAATTATTTAAAATTAATACCCAATCGTAACTTAACTGTCAGAGCAAGGTGTCGTCTTTTTCATTAAGAAACAACATAACCGAATATACAGAACAGTGCCTACAATACCTCGTGACATTTGAAAACAGGCGTGGATTACGACTAAAGTAACCGAAGGCATTAGAGGCATCTGTCGACGTGGACGTGAAAAATAAGGAAACTTCTTGACGTTCCCACCCTCCCCCCAACTCCTTATTCACGTTACAATAAAATGTGAGGACAATAAAAGTACAGATTTGTGGCTGTCAGCGAACTTGTGTAAGATATTTTTTTAATTCACAAACCTTCTTTATTATGTTGCCTAATATTTTAGACTTGAAGAAGAATTGTTCATTTGGTGAATATATTTAATATATTATTTTTACTTTAATCAGGTGGGTGTTGTGTCTTTCTTGGCTAGTCGTGGCGCAGGAGCACAAGTGTGTGGCAGTAAATTCAATAGGTTGTGAGTTTGATTCCCACTCGAGGAAATTAAATATTTAATATTTTTTTTCATTTCTTCGCTCTGGTGTCGAAGCAAAATCGCGGTGTTGTGTTCCGACGCTCAACGCGCAGAATGACTCCAGAATTCGGTGGAAAATGGGGTCTTAACAGTAGGCTCCGCCTACTTAAAAGCAAGAAAAAGTACTTTTAGTAAACAGTTTATTTAGCCTGTAATCTCCCTGCCTCAATGTAATTATCTTTCTTTAAAATATGTACCTTGATATGAGGGATCTATTGTTCGAAAGAAAATGGTTTTTACCACGTCTTGGTCCAGTAGAGTGGCGTGTGACTAAAAAAGCGACTGTGGATTCAACTTCTAATCGAGGAATGAATGATTTTAATTTGTGCTGTCAGCATATTTTGATTACAATTTATATATTTAGTTTAGCTGAAATTCTATCCAAAAAAATTGGAGAAGGAGCCAGAACTATCGAAAAGCTAGATAATATAATATAGAAAAAGTGACACAAAACGTAAAATATGTATACAAAAAACGTGGGTTAGACCATCTCATTCTATTGCCCAAATAAAAATCAAAACAGCCCGTCAGTCCTCAAGCATAGTGACGTGCTAAAAAGGTCTTTCTCGCAATATTTCATTGTTTCCCAATTACCTTAGGGTTCCGCTTTATGTTTACTTTGTTGGGCCATTTCATAAAACACGACCAAGTCCCACTGACATGTAGGTAAAAGATTTTTGTTGGAAGCAAAATATCAACCTTTGTCCCGGCTGTATTGTTTGTAATTAATTTTATATTACGTGAGAGTTAAATTATGTAATGTAATTGAAAAACAAGAAAGTACTTTTTGGATGTAGCCTGGCAAAGAATATTCGGGCTTAGTTATTATTAAAGCTTTATAAAGGTTGATTATAGTATGTAAATTATACCTAATAATATTTCCAATTCCTACTAATATTAGAGGTGAAAGTTTCTTTGTTCCCCTCTCACGTAAAAAGTACTGAACGGATTTAGATGAAACTTTACTACATATTTTGTATAATATAAGTAAGAGTTTAAGCGGGCGAAGCCGCGTTTGGGTTGCTAGTACAAGTAATTTCCTATACTGACAAAGAATTTTTATTCATGCAGTTTCATAGAATTTAATCGCAGTTTAATGACTTTTTTAATGTGTCAGATAATGTTCGTAGTGTTTGTGTATAACATAAATAAATACATGAGTTTCAGTGGAATAAATATGTTTTTGTTTTCTTGATTTGAATAGATATTTTATTGCCGTATCTTGCTTATGGTAATTATTTACTAAAAAGTAAATATAAAGTGTTGTCGGGAATTTACTGAAAATTAACATACATTATTTGTTGTTTGCTGAGGCCTGTCGTTGCGCAGGAGTGCAAGCGTGCGACTGCCAACGCAATAGTTTGTTGGTTCGATTCCCGTTCGAAGAAATTAAATATTTTATATTTTCATTTCTTCGCTCTGAACTCCACAATAGAAAACAGAAGTATCCTTATTATTCTTTTTAACATAAAAAAAAGCAAATCATTATATGTGGATTTTGGAATACTTTATTTTTTATAAAAATATAGCGTAAAATATATTTCCTATTTTTATTTTATCTTAATCTTTGTTTACAAATTCAGAGTAAAAATACCTGGTCTGACCAAAAGAAAAACTAAAATTTATTCAATAACTTTTGTTTGATGCGATCATTTTATTTTTGAAAGAAACCACATAAACTGACTCACTCAAACCACACTGTGTCTCGCTCACTCACTTTTGTTTCGTCTCACTTTCGTCTCACTTTCAGATGCTCTCATGCACATTAAAACGTAAACTTCGAATAACTTTGAAAATTTCAATAATATGAAACGATCATGTCTGAAAAGCCGAACCCACTATCTTCACAATATATATACAGGCAATAGAGTATTAAACATTTTTATGAAAATTTTTAAACAAAATCAAATACACAACTAGAGTTAGTCGAATTGGCTATGTAATTACATAAAATTAATGGTATAACTTTGAAAAAAATGTGTTGAATGTTAAGTAGATACCTACCTATACAACTCCTTAATTTAAACTTTTAAAGCGGGGATTTTTTCCATTGCACTTTTAGTAAAATCTTCATGCAAATTCTTCTCTGAGCGTAAACGATACATTGTATCGCGTATAGAAACTTTCATTTTACGTTAAAAAAGGCTGTCAGTCTGTCTACTGTGAAGTAGTGTAAACAATTTATAACGGCACCAGAGTGGAAAGGAAAGATACAGAGAATTTTGCTTTGCAGGTTATGTTAATAAGTTTTACTTTGGGAAGTAAAGTTTGTTTGAGCTTCACGCTGTATCCCGCATATAGGCGAGTAGACAAACGGAACCTAGGAACTTATACTAGGTTCTCAACGATCCTTCCATTTTAATCGATCTTCCAATTCATTCAGTCGGTCATTTATAAAGCATCAGAAAATAAAATGATAAAACAATAATTTTTAAAATAAAGCTAAATTATATTCTTTATGAAGTGCTGTATATATAGGTAAACTCCATTATTTTTGCTTCAATTACCCAAAAGCTGAACCGAGCCCGAAATATGCTATTCATATTTTATTATATTTACATACTTCATTTATTATTTTATACGTGGGAGAAGGTTTCATATTGTCTTAAAATTGTTCGTCTATTATCAATATATTTTGGAATTTTTAACAATAAGAAACATCGACAGATTTATGTAGAATAAATATATTACATAATTAATATTTTTTTAGCTAGAAAAGCCTATATCTTTTACCAGATTACTGTAACAAATATAAGCACGTCGTGCGTTAATCTTGTTTAAACATATTTATTTAAAACTTATTTACAGTGACTTTGCTTTTAAAACTTATTTACAGCGATAGATTTGATATAAAATTCTTGTTATTTATATAAAAATATTTATAAAACTTCAAAATGTGAATAAAGACAAAAGAAAAACTTTGATGGAACCATAAAAATATTAAAAGTAAGTATTTTACTATCGTTAACAACATAATGAAATACAAGAAGCGACGTCGACGACGAGAATGAAGTAGGAGATTCAGATGCAACACTTTACAGCAATTTGCTAGCTTTCAAATTAAGCTTAATTTGCATTATCCGTTAAAAGTTATCTTTCTATTTTCAACAAATTTTACTTTTATCTCACTTACAAAAATTGTAAAATTTAAGTTTCATGCAAACGGCGGTTTTAAAAACAAAATTATCTATAACATAATTTTAGTTCCATACACAAGCTAAATATATAAAAGGAATTGAACCTACAACCATTCTCTGAATCAATCATTGTCCCGCTCTACCAGAATTGAAATAATAGAACCAATAAACGTGCCTTCGCAAAAGGGGTTTATGTTACCATTCATACGAGGGCTTATCTCACTTAAAAATCGAAAAATTTTTCAAATTCAAACGACGGCTTTAAAAATAAAATAATTTATACCATATTTTTGTAGTTTGTAGAGGCCAGTCGTGGCGCAGCGGCACGAGGTGTGACTGTAAAACCGAGTGGTTGTGGGTTCGATCCCCACTCGAGGAGATTAAATATTTAGTTAAATTTATATTTCCATTTCTTCGCTCTGGTGTCGAGGTTAAGCGCGGCGTTGAGTCCTGCCACTGAACACACAATGCCTCCAGAATTCGGCAAAAAATGGGGAACGGAGTGTCTTAACACTAGGTTCCATCTGATTACCCTGCTGTGTGCGGGATACAGCGTGAAGCTGATTTATTTATTTTATTTTATATTTGTAGTTTCATGCTCAAGCATTATATCCAGAAGGGATTGAATCCAAAGCCATCGCCTGTATAGTCAGACATTGTCCCACTTTGCCCCAAATGAACTCATAAAAAAAAAGGGAAATTTACGTGCCTACGCAAAAAAGGCACCGTTTACTGAACCACTCACTATCTCTTCTGTAAACATTTGTTATCGGAACAGCGTGAAAACCGAAATGCGGCTTTCAGAAACCACGGGGCTTTAAACCACATTAGCAGTTATAGTTCGTTTTCATTTCAAATATATGTACATATATAGACAGACAGGTTCGTGGAGGAAATTGATTTTTGGATAATATATATAATAAAATTTTCTTTTATTTGAAAATAAAAATTAAAAAAATAATATTAGACTAAAAAAGCATGTGATGTTTGTGTTAAGTTCTGGCTTTTTTTAATGGTACAGTTTCCAAGTGTAAATAAGTCTGTTGCGAGTTCGATTCACACAAAGGGAAATGGGGAAAATTATTTTAATTTTTCTCGCTTTCGTAACAATATCAGGCCAGTCGTAGCGCAAGGGAATAAAGTATGACTGTAAAGTCGACTGGTTGTCGGTTCGTTGCCCACTCGAGGAGATGAAATATTTATTTAAGTTTATATTTTCATTTCTTCGCCCTGGCGACAAGGCAAAACGTAGCGTTGTGTCCCGCCTCTCAACACGCAATGCCTTCAGGTTCCCTCTGCCTACCTAGCTGTGGGCGGAATACAGCGTGGAACTATTTTTTTTTAATAACAAGATAAGGCGCGGTGTTTAGTTCCACCATTCAACATTCAACAAGCAATTTCTCAAAAATTTAGGTGAACAGTGAGGAATAGTGTCTTTACACAAAGTTCCTTTTGCCCACCCTTCGAAATGTAGGGTAAATCTAAGAAAATAAATAGAGAAAATAAATTAATAACTTAAATTAAACTCCGTACCTATGTACTGCTGTTGTGAAAACAAGCGTTCCCCTGGAAAGAGAACTCAGAACCATCGCATAAAACGAAACACGTCTTCACCGTATTATGATTTATTATTATGACCCTTAGTTAGACCGTTGCGGCGTTGAATTCCGCCAATGCTCAACAAGCAATAAATCCAGAATCAAAAATGGGAACGGAGTGTTTTTTAACACTAAGTTCCCAGGTTCCCACCACCTACCCTGCTTAGCACGTGGTATAAAGCATGAAAATGAAAAAAAAAGGAAAAAAAAAACACCTGTTGGACGTTTAATATAATTTGAATGATTCTTATTAACCACCTGTTGAGATGTTTTCACGAGAGCGCTGTTGAATTAAGTAAACATTATTCATATATAAGCGTTGCTTAGTTTAGACTCATATAACTAGTTTGATGCAACAGACGTATAAAAATGATTGTATTTTTTTAAAATTATGAGGCCGTCGTGGCACTGCGTCAGATTGAAAGCGCGAAGTTGTGGGTTCGATTTCCACTTAGGGAAATTAATTATTTTAATTTCCATGTCCTACTAAAAAGACATAGCGCGGTGTTTCGAAAATTGGGCCGAAAATAGGGAACGGAGTGTCTTGACTCTTAGTTCCTTCTGCCTACCTCATTATGTGCGGGACACAGCGTATATGTTTTTATAAAAAAATTAAAAATATACATAAACATATATTTGGTTAGTAAGTAGTAACATAGGTATACAAACTAAACTGATTCGTTCATCAATATTATTTATCAAACCAATTTATCTAGCGCTTAAAAAATGTTGTTGTCTATATAAAATAATAAATAAATTTTTATAAAATGTGTTCACACATATTAAAAGGATAAATGACTAGTATTAAGTGTACGTAAGATAAAATAAAACAATAAATAACAAAATGATTTATTGTACTATTTCGATTATACTATTATTATGATATAAGTATTCGATTTCAACCCGTACTAATTTTAATTTTAGGACATTGTGGGTTCATTTTGGATTTGGTTCACTCAGTCGTCGTACAATATTCGAGGACTTCCCAAATACAAGATATCGAACTTCCGTTACCTTACAAAAGCGTCTTAAAGGCCAACAACGCACCTGTAGCTCCTCTCAAATTGCACAAGATCGTGGGGTGATCACTTACCATCAGGTGATCCGTCAGTTTGCCTTGTCTATTTCATAAAAAAAATCGACTAATGTAAATAAGCTTCACACGGCATGCGGATGTTCCTCACACGAGGCCTAACAACCATGGTTTGGGTACAAGCAAGCGTGGTGCGGTCTTTAACGACGAACGGGAATCAGCCTTGACTCTACGGCATGCGTACAAAAATCCCTCACCCCGAATACCTGCTGTTGAACGACCAATGAAAATTAGCTCTTAGTCAGTCAGAAAATTTCACGTACGAATATTATTTTTGTTAGCTTAGATAACACTTCCACCGTCATGATTTATTGTATCCAAATAAATGAGTTATATCGAATAGTAAAAAAGTTATATATATCGTTAGAAAATGTCTTAATTGAGTGAATAGGTGCATATTTTTGTTGGTTTTCATCTACGCCTTCACTTTCATGACTTATTGTATCCAAATAAATGAGTTGTTATATCGAAACTATTAGCGTGATATAAAATAATCTATAGTCCTACTCGATAAATGAATGAAAACGACTATCGTATCGTAGCACAAAAATATTTTTTTCAATTGGAACGTTCAACCAAACATAACATACAGCTTTTAAATAGACTAAATTAGAGTAGAGAAATAGATACAAATGTGAATATGATTTATCAAACTCTCCTTAGTATTTATGTAGTTTAATAACCTTGCGTTATTCCACGAAGTTGTTACTGCTGTACTAACGATGTCGTTCTCTTGCTTCAAATGCCGCGTAACTTAACACATGGTGTAACTTAACACATCTTCGCAAACGAGCTCTTACGTATAATATATTAGATACGTGTTATAAATATTTCGATATATATGTGATGTGTGTGTGAGGCCAGTCGTGGCGCAGTGGTACAAAGTGTGACTGTAAAATCGACTGGTTGTGAGTCCAATCCCCACTCGAGGGGAGGAAATATTTACTTAAATTTATATTTTCATTTCTTCGCTCTGGTGTCGAGGCGGCGTTGAGTTCTGCCACTCAACACGCAATGCCTCCAAAATTCGGCAGAAAGTGGGGAACGGAGTGTCCTAACACTAGGTTCCCTCTGCCTACCCTGCTGCGTGCGGGATATAGCGTGAAGCTAATTTAATTTAATTTTTATGTGATGTATACGATTTTGTTGTAAATGTATATATTTATTTGAACATTTCATTATTTCGGTTGGTTACTTGGCCGAAATGTTCGGTTTTAATACTAACTTCTGGTTGAATTATATTGTTAGTTTTAGTTTTTTTTGTGTGGACTATAAAATGTAAAATTTCAGTGTTTTTCGCGTTCATAGAAACCTACATGCCCGGTTTTTACGTTCTGTGCATTATTAATTACTCAGTAACAGAAGAGTTCTATATACATTTGTATAAAATATATCCTTTAACGTGGATAGTATAATCATCGCGTTTAAGATAATAGAACTCCACCTCCATCCAGGGGTTTAATGATGAAATCATTTTTATGTCTAGTATGTGGCCTAGTTGGATATACAATCCAAGTAATGTTTATAATGGATATTCTTGTAAATATATACATTTTTTTAGCTTTACTCTGTATCTCGTACGTAGCATTGTAGGCAGGGATATACTGGGAGTTTTAAGGCACTTCCGTTCCCCACTTTCCGCCGAATTCTTGTAACATAACGTGTTGAATAGTGGGACTCAAGCCCCCTCCTTACCCTGTTACCAAAACCGAGAAAGTGAAAATATTAAATAATTCCCCCAAGTAACAACTGAACCGTCGCGTTTACAGACGCACGCTTGAGCTCCTGCGCCACGACAGCCTAATTAATCATTTTTATTTAAACCTACTAAGCATAATATTTTTTCCTGCAGGTGTGATATTTGATCAAAACACCGATGAAGTTCAAGAGGCGTTCAAGTTCGCTATGTCACAATTTTCGATGAGCATCAACAGAACGCGCCTGGACTTCCAGCTGTTCGTGGACGTGATCAACACTGCTGATGCTTTCAAGCTTTCTAGACTAAGTGAGTACTAAGTTGTTTTCTAAAACTGTAAGATACATACGTACGTATAATATTATATTAAAAATACCCTTAATATTTAAAAAAAATGTATATATAAAATGGTACGTATGCTTCTTCACAGCTACCACTATCTTTCAGTAGTCTCAAAAAATTGATTCAGCTGTTCCATAGATTAGCCTGGACAAACAGAAACAGAGATAGATACAAATGACATCAACGTGACGAGGGCAGATTGATATGATAAAAAAAAATGTTGTGTTCAATTTTACTGTAAAAGGACGTTGCATGATTTTTTCTATTTTCTATTTTATTAATTAATTTATTATAAATTGTGAAATATTCATAACAGTAGGTTCTGTTCTATTTAATTTTTGATATCGTAATATCATAGAGGGACTATCATGATTTAATAGATTAATTTATTTTAATACATATCAAAAATATTTAAAAAATTGAATTTAACAACAAAAAAAACCAAAAAAAAAAAGAAAATCAATTTGACTGGTCCAAAAACTGTTTTCTAAACAGTTTTCCACTTGAAAATGTACGACGACATAAAAAAAAACAATGCTTGGAAGTGGGTACAGTTTTTAAAATACGCCTTAGGTACAATACAGTACCGTACTTTGCTGTACGCTGAGAACAAAAGACGGAAAATCAACAGCTCGCGATTATTTGCGCAGATAAAGAATATAGCACACGTATTTACTTTGCGCTTCAATGTGAATTTGAGAATGGCGTTCTGTGTACGCAAGATGTTATTTATGATTTTTGATTCTTACATGCAATTGTTTATGTTTAATAGATATTGTGGGATGGATAGACAGTGATGTTTGTTGTGTTGCTCCTTCCTTTTTGTTGTGTTTAGGAAATATTATTATAGTATACTACTGGGTAACAAAAATTTACCTATTTTTTTGTGAAATGAAAAAATTACGGATTAAATTAGCATCGATCTTAGCAGGGTGGGCAGGGGGAACATAGTGTTAAGACACTCCGTTTCCCATTTTCCGCCGAATTCAACGCCACGAAGAAATCAAAATATAAATTTTAAATAAATATACCAGTCGCGTTTACAGTCACACATTTTTGCCCCACGACAGTAATTTTGCCAAATTACTTTCGAAAAGTATTTCATCCAGAAAATGATGAAAATATAATATTTGATTAACAAGATTTTACATTACAACGAGATGTCGTAACTTATAAAAGTTTCGTGTACACCGTCTAGATACATCCTCGTCTTTTCAAGAGCAAAGCCAAATGTTTCCTAGAAGTTTGGACATTGGGGTCAACCGACAGCTGTCGTTTAGACTAAACAAAAGATCATATCTTATAAAGGGATCGGTGCTAAAAGTTATTGTACAACATTTGGTAGTAATGCGATTTTCAAAGTAAAATTTAATTACGCTTATTAAATAATTTATTACTTAATTTCAAAGTTTTACTTTAATATAAAAATCTTTTAAAATATTTTTTTAGCTTTACATTGTATGCCGCACGTAGATGCAGCAGAAGGAACCTAGGAATCTAGAATTAGGACACTCCGTTCCCATTAAGACAGTTTCGTCGAACTCTGGAAGCATTGCGTATTGTGAGTTGAAATTTAAAGCACGTCCACTCGTTACAAAAGCGGGGAACTAAAAAAACTTAAATTTTACAATTTTATTATATGTAAAGATGTCATTTCCTCCAAAGATCTAGTTATAAAGAATAGGTAAACAATTAACACAAGCCGGAATAAGCATCCATTTAGGCAATTTGTCTTAAAAGTGTAGTACAAATGAAACATCATATAAATAATTATCAATATTAATATCCCTGCAATGGATAGTGTTTATCCATTTATTTATTATACTTAACAATAAACCGGAACGTGATTTATAACGAACTTTGAGTACAAAACTCGATTAAAGGCTATTTTAACGCAATTTATTTCAAAAACTTTAAATTATAGCATTAAATTTTGTTTTCGCCCGTCAACTTTGAAGTGAAGAAAAGTAATTGATTTTATAGTAGATATATAGAAAAGAAGTATATTTTTAATATTTATATTTTTTTTGTCTTAATCTGTAAAACGAATTAAAAACATTGCGGGATATTGCTACATTATGATTATATGGATGATTTATAATAATATTTAAAAATTTCAAATTTTGCATCTCTTTCTCTCTCTCTTTCATTTTATTTATAATTCTATAAAAAATATATGTGGCTCTCTTTCTGGGGATCCTTATGTTTTATATCTAACTTTCTTTCATTATAATTCAGTGCTTCTGAGCCCGCCGTGGCGCAGAGGGTTTAAGGAAATTATGGCAAAAAGAAGGCAATAGAGTGTCGTAACACTAGGTTCTTTTTCTCACTTTTATGCGAAAGGAAGCGTGAAGCTGCATTTTTTCTTAATTTCATTACAATGTACAACCATCTGATGACTTTTTATTTTTTAATGATATTATACTACATTTATATAAAAAATATCTTCAAAATTGTATAAACTTTTAACAACAAAATAATGTATAAAAATCGTAAACAATAGACAAAAAATTAAATTCTCTGTGTGTTATTTCGAGTTATGAACAATGTTTATCATATTTCATCTAAACCCGTTCAGTCGTTTCCACGTCAATGAGTAACAAGCGCTAATACGAATTCTCATATGAGTAAAATTAAAAAAATAAATTAGCTTCACGCTATATCCCGCACACAGCAGGGTAGGCAGAGGGAACCTAGTGTTAAGACACTCCGTTCCCCACTTTCTGCCGAATCTTGGAGGCATTGCGTATTGCGTATTGAGTGGCAGTTCTCATATGAGTAATATTATTAAAGTGGCTCGCGTAGTGACTTTAATTTATTTTCATATATTTTTTTAATTTTATAGAAATAATGAAATCGCTTAAATAATTCTAATCCTTAATTTTCTTCCTTTATAAAATTTATATATTCTACTTTGTAGGCACTATATACTATTTAAATATTCTAGGCACAGGGGCACAATATGTGACTGTATAATCGGCTAGTTGTAGGTTCAATCCCCATTATCAGTTTATATTTAATTCTTTCGTTGAGTACGCGGCACCCAATGCCTCCAGAATTCGGTAAAAACTGGGGAACGAAGTGTCTTAGCTTTTTTGAAAAAATAAGGCAAACGAGCGTGTCTTAGCTTTTTTGAAAAAATAAGGCATGTCGTGATGGTAAGTGATCACCACCGTCCACGACCCCGTGTAGCATCAGAGGAGTTACATGTGCATTGTCAGTCTTTAATCTGGAAATAGAAGCGCTTTTTGAAGGTACCCAGTTGGAATCGACCTGGATACACTGCCGCAAGTATGCCATTCCACAGTCTCGGTCTCGTCGGTCATCTCGCTCTGTCGAAGACTCCCAGTTTCTTTGAGGCCAACATGACCTTGCGTTCCAGATGATCACGATACTAGCAGTCATTCGAAACGCTAAGGCCCAATCTATTGATACTGGGTGCGGCTATAATGGGTGTGTTTTGGAAGACTGGTGATACGACAAATGGGGGTTTTCTGGAAATTTTTGAATTGGAACAAGTTCCTTTCACTTCATGAGGAAACATTCCCGATATTTGAATCGATAACCATTCTTTTCTTATAGATAAATCTTAAAAACACGCAGGAAAAAAAACACACAAACAAAATTACATCAAAAACTAAGTAGGTCTAATCAAAATTCTTCTAGAAGAAGGTGATTTCTAATATGTAATATTAATATAATCCCGGTGTCGGATAACCACATAGTTGGGGGTGGGGGGACTGTGCAACGCAAAGAATTTCACAATAACGACGTCAAAGGCGGCATTCCAATAACCATAATTCATCTGGCGTCTTTAGCAAATTGCTCTAATTAATCACATGCAATAAATAATGCGGGATGCCGAAGGTTTCGTATGCTTGTAAATATATGTGGTCTATCTACTAAGTTTGTTCATACTTTAGTTTTATCTGCTTAACTTTTTAATATCGAGCCTAAGCGTGGCGTTGAGTTTCGCGACTCAACACGCAATGCCACAAGGATTTGGCGGAAAATTTGGAACGGTGTATTAAAATACTAAATCCATTCTGACTATCCTGCTGTGTGTGGAAAAAAAATGCTTTCAATGCCCAAAAATTTCATATATATTTATTTCTGTTTCAAATCAACTATTTCAATAAGATCATTTATTTTTTGAAAAATCACTAATTAAAATGCTAAATATCTTTTTTTGTACAGTGTCCATAAATATGTATATATGTTTAATCTTCCGTTTGTTAAGTTTGTATTGTAGTATGTTGAGATGAGAATTTTAAGCAATAATAAAATTTCAAATTAATGAGTACACCACATTTGTCATTGTTTAATAATACTTAATTGATTGTTATAAGTAATGATACCTGCTTAAACAATGGTAGATGCAAAATGAAGCGTATGTTGTTGTCCGGGCTAGAGTCCAATGTCAAGAGTAAAAAAAAAATATCATTTTCGATTTACCTTATGTAAGTATTGCTACGTAACAACCTAACTCTCTAATATGGATGGAAAATGGAAAACGGAATTTCTTAACACCAACCTATATGAACGTATTGGAAGAACAAATAAAATTAAAAAAGGTAAAAATCTATTTATGAAAAAAAAGTCCATTTATTTTAATTCACTTAAAACTTCGTGATAAGGGTTAGATTCCTGAGCAATTTATGGGTACGGTTGTAAGTAAATGTGATTGTGCCCTGTTGGACCCATGATACGGATTACTATCTAAGTATGCCGCAGGCGTCCACCCATTGTCCCGTACCATCCAATATCTTTAACAGAACATACAAATCGATACTAATAATAAAATCCCGGACATAGGCCGCTTTGTAAAGACATTCCAATTATTTGCAACTCTTTGTAAATATTTCGGATAACAACAGATTTAAAAAGAATTTCGATTTTGAATGATAAAATTGTTTTTTTTTTGTATAAGTTGAAATTTCTTCGCTACCTAGTAGGAATTGTTTACTGTGTTAGCTATGAACCGGGTAAAGACTACGTTCTTGTAGTTCTATTATTATTATTTAAATAATTTGTTCAGATTTATTTCTAAAAGAATTTACGTAATATAACAAGTAATCAATAGGTTTCCGTATATTAATATAATAGAAAAACGAAAGTCTTATAGCGTATATATTATTATTGTGTAGACCGTTCTTATTAAGATCGCGCGGATCAAACTGAAATTAAGATCAAATAGATATTGCTATTTAACTTATTTTTTTCTAAATACAAGATGTCTACAGTCACTAAATACAGAAAAAATAAGCTTCTATCTAAACACAATCGAAAGATACGAGCATTTATGTGTGGTTATTTTTTGCCTCATTTTGTATAAAATTTGCTGCAAAATCTAAGCTTACTTCCCACGGACCTAGAATTATAAATGTTTGCAAGATGGGTAGTGAGCATACAGCTTACACAAATAAAGAGAAACAAAAAAAATTAAGAGTAAATACATCACAGAAACAACCATCATAAACTTATATTTTAATTCATTTCTATTTTTATTTTTAACTTTGTCAACTTTTATAAATCACGTTCTCTTGTCGTTGGTATAGAAATTCAGGTGGGCGATTCCTACTTGCACTTGACCGACTTTTTTTAATATTATATTTATTGTAAGCGTTCTTCTAGCATATTGTCTTATTGATTGGTTTTTGAAAAAATAGCAAAAATGAGAAATATTTTCTTTCATATAGGTATGTACAAGTTCAAGACCATCTCTCTTACTACCCCGCTAGGGATAAAGCGTGAAGCTAAGTTAAGTTAAGTTTATGTACAAGTTAATTGTTAAACTAAAACACATTGGATACCTTCAGAGATTAACAACTACATAGAACTCATCGCTTTGCACAAGTTATTTTGAACTATATCCATAACTATTTATTGAATATTTTAAATTCAAAAAATAAAAATGCTAACAAAATGAAATTTAACAAACAGTCTACACAAATTAAGCTTGTATTTCGTGGCAATACTCCTAATTTGAATGTAAGACATCAGTCCGTTTTTTATTCGCAAGTCACGGTGGGCTGATTAAAACACTTTTGAACGGTGAACAAATTCTCCTCCTTTTCGCTCGTTTCGAGCACCTTTCACGTCCCGACCAATGTAGAATTCACGATGTCTATTTTCCGGGCCCATTAGATGATAGCCAATATTTTTCTTCATTTTATATTTTTATATTTTCTTGATGGCTTTCGGAGGGCTTCATTCTTGATAGATTGTGTTTTTATTTTCTTATATATATTTAACGTAGATAATTTTGTGTGATTTTATTTATTAAGGCCAGTCGTGCCGCAGAAGCACGAGCGTGCTATTTGTAAACGTGACAAGCTGTGGGCTCGTTTCCCACTCGAAAAAATTAAATATTTAACTTTTAATCGGTAACGATGCAAAGGCGCGGCGTTGAGGTCCGCAACTCAACGCGGAATTCCTCAAGAATGTGAATAATTTGATCGGAACGACGGACGGAAGTATCTTGATGTGAACGTCATAACACTAGTTTTTCAGGTTCCCTTTGCGTAATACTCTATTGCGCGAAACTAAAAAAAACATTTTTATTTACTTATATATATATATATATATATATATATAAGGTAAGTGAAGAATGTTTTGCCAATTATTTTTGTAAACAGTGCTCTTAAAATGCTCGCTCTATATTTAACTAAATGCAGAAATTGTGGTTTCACATTCCAATATCCGCTCGAACAAAGCTATTTTGCTCTATTTGACAAATTTATTTCGACAAAGACGAAATCGACGCTAGGAAGAAATTGAAAAACGGAATACTTTATCAATAGATGTAACTCGAAAAATATGGGAGATTCGCAAAGAATCAAAGGATAACCTTCAGGTCTATGTACATAGGTGCTACATAAGATTACAAAATTTGGCCCTTCATTCTTCATTTATATATATATATATATATACTTGGTTTAGACATGGTAGCCTCTTCATGTTATTTTCTTCGCTGTTGGGCACGAAATGAATTTATAATACAAGATTTTTACTTCAATTTCTTATTTAGTGTATAGAGACAATAACGTTATTTTGTAAAATATTCTTGACTAGAAATAATATAATGGACACAAATTGCCAAAAACATGAAAAAATTGAGTATTCATATAGAATATTACCAAAATTCTATATATTCTATCTATTTCCGTCTTCGTTTAGGTGTAGGCTTAAATTATGAATTTATAGTTTCAAGTGCTATTTTAGTTATAGTATAAGTATCGAAGTATATTTGATCCCCACTCGGGGAAATTATTTTTTTATATAATTTTTTATTTTCATTTCTCCGCAATATAACAGTGAGTTCCGCCACACAATACACAATGATTCCAGAATTCGACGGAAAATCAAGAGCGCAGAGTACTAACACTAATTTCCCTCTGCCTTATCTACTATCTGCGAGTAAAGCTGAAAAAAAAGTTGTAATAGATGCAGCGTAATGTATAACGACATTCCAAAGTTTTTTTAATATTATTTAAATTTGATGTAAATATAAATAGATATCACAATCTTAAAGGCACAATTAGTTCATCGATTATTTTTCTTTCAATATGTTAGTCAATCGTAACGGATTCGAGGGATTCACATTAACCTCAAGTAATGCGTTCCTAATAGAGATTATAGTTGGACGTATGGATTTATAGGATTAACTACAATCGATTATCACAAATGTATTACTTATATATAAGTAATTTTATAATTGAATCGTTGTTTTCTATTAAATTTTTAATAATATTATATGTATAAGGTTAAATGTTAAAAAGTTAAAACCTATTATTTTTTATTTATACAGGTGACGGATTAAGTCGAAGTAACCAAAAACGGGGACCATCGTTCCCGGACATGCGTGCTTAGATAGATATCAAACACCTAAATACTTTTCTATTAAATATATCCAATATTTCCCAGCAAAATTAACTAAATTCCAAAAAGACCATTTACTTAGAGTTTTTAAATTCTAAGTTCCTTTGAATACCGTTAAATAATTTATACTTATAATACAATCGTAACTGATCGGTGTTTATATATGGAAGATGTATGAAATAATGTTGTTTGGGGTCATGTAACATTGTAATATAATAAAAATCTATTATTTTTAAAACTTAAGATAATCTAGTGTCAGGAAACTCCGTAATCTACATTCCGCATCAACTAACCTAACCTAACCTAACGTTACACGAACGAGAAAATGGACATCATAATTTCATAATTTCGAGTGATAATAGAACCTAGGAACATAGATTTTCAGTCAGACGCTGCCTATCTAAAACGCAACTACGGCATCATTGAAAATGCTACAAAGCGTAAAAAGCTCCACAAAAATACTGGTATTTATTCTCTTTTCATATGTATTTCAATAGTCAATATGAACTTTATTTAAATTCTAAATTAAAATGAACGATTCGCTGAGCAAACAGATAAAACTAATAGTTGTAAAATAAAGCGAACAAATATCCATATATCTGTGATATAGGCGATTGTTTTTGGGTTATATTGATGTCTGGATGTATGTGACCTTCAAATTGTCTAGACGACCTGAGAGAGATGAAAAGTTTCCCTATACATATTTATGAGGATTTTAATATTTATTACAAAATATATTTTACAGCTGTCAAAATTGTATTTTGTATCCTATCTATTTTTTTTTTCTGTCAATTAATAGTTAATTGCAGAAAGAATGAAAAGGGGTTGTGAAACCCAACACTGCTTTGTCTATAGTCCCTAAGTACTCCTAATGTTAACGTTACAACTACAATGTATGTAATTGGGATGTTTGGTGGCGTTACTACTCTAGTAGTAGTCACGCCACCAAAACATCGTTTGATAACATCGATAACGGCTCTGAGTTCAATCCCCTCAGTCGAAAAAAACTTAATTAAAAATAAAATAAAAAAGATTTCGGTTCTTCCATCTGATTAAAGTAGAATGCTACGAACGTTATCAGCATAAAATTTTGCATAAAGCTTGCAGCGCTGTCTAATATAGAAAAATATCTGAAATAGGCGAAAAATGGAAATCGAAGTGTTTTACCAACTAGGTTCTTTACCATGTTAAATGTGAAAATTGTATGCTAAGCAAGAAAAAATATTTGCTAAAAGATGATGCTATAATCATTTTTATATGTTCCAACTGAATACGTAATAATATATGAGTTTTTAACAGCATGGCTTGTTTTTGATAAAATATTTTATAAAGACTAACGGGCAAATTGGATATTCGTCTTTCTAGTATTTACATATTTTTAAATTAAAAAAGAGTCAATCGAGTAATATTGGTAGTCAGCCATTCCTTCCTTAAGTGTCTGGAGAACTAACTTTAGGAACAGACATGGTACCGACAGTTCCTAGGCCGGCGCACAGCGTAGCTATGCGATTTCATTTGACACTCTTGGAGCTTATCCATTACGTCTCCAACCCCATGACCACCTCGAATTCCTTTGAAACTCCCATGCAGAGCTCTGCTTTTTCCTAATATATCTGTATCAAATTTCTGAGGGCAAAAATGACGTTCATAGTGACTGATTCTGGCTGAAAACCGAGCAATCCAGCGAAATTATGATGAGACTTTGTGTCATGAAATGGCAGTGGGAGGTAACCAGCCTTGGCTAATTCCTCCCACCAGAATATTGCCTGATTCGCACTACCCCGGGATCACGTGTAGGGATTCGATTTTTCGAGCTCAACCCCCAGACACACATTCACACAGAAAAGCGCTCCTAGCTGCTCCTAGACCTGCTCCTAAACCTGCTCCTAGACCTGCTCCTAGACCTGCTCCTAGACCTGCTCCTAGATCTGCTCCTAGACCTGCTCCAAGACCTGCTCCTAGACCTGCTCCTAGACCTGCTCCTAGACCTGCTCCTAGATCTGCTCCTAGACCTGCTCCTAAAGCTGCTCCTAGACCTGCTCCTAGACCTGCTCCTAGACCTGCTCCTAGACCTGCTCCTAGACCTGCTCCTAGACCTGCTCCTAGACCTGCTCCTAGATCTGCTCCTAGAGCCGCTCCTAGACCTGCTCCTAGAGCTGAAGATTGTGGTTAGTTTAATGATATTAAGCTTCAGTCAATTCAATCACACCATGAAGGTGTGAAGCCTTATTAAACTAACATCTCCAATACTAGGCAGTGTTGGAGTACTTTCCTTGTAAAAAAGAGTAATAAAATTATGCCGCCACACATGTGACATCATGTTAGTGTTCAAGATGTTGTTCTAAACGTAATATAACCACATTAAAAGAACCCACTGTTTTTAACGTATCTATCAAAATATCGTCAGGTAACACGACTTTCCTGTTCTTGATGCGTCGAAAGTAATTTCGTGCTACGTTAAATTTTATTGGGGCAGTAAGCACACTCGAAAAAATTAATTTTATTTATTCCTCTGATGACAAAATGATAATGACAAAGTGCAGCGTTGATTTCCGCCTCTCAAAACTACAGTAACTTCTCCCTGCCTACTCTACTAATGCCGCATCAAACTAAACTAAAAACTTACAAAATCCACTAAGCAAAAGTACATGTCCTTCAAAATGCTACCTGGACCAAAGAATAGCTTTTCTTTTCTAGAGTTAATGGTTCAGCAAATGTATGTAATTGATTACAAACTATCCGGAGACTAAACCACTTAATTTTATTTTGCACTAGGACGCTTTGGTTTCTCTCGGGGAAATTCTTCTATATAATTTGTTAAGAAATACTTTAAATTTGTTTATAAAAGGTAAATATTAAAATTGTTTTTTATATAAACAATTAAAAAAAACTTTAATTGTTTAAAAATACATTATTTTTTTAATAAAACAAATTTCAAAATCTAGTAGAATTTAAGTTTTTAAACATCAAAACAATTGGCGGAAAGTGAGGAATAAAGAGTCTTAACACTAAGTTCCCTCTGACGACCCAGCAGTATGCGTGAAGCTTATTTAATTTTGGAATTCAAAGAAATCCCTCTAAATTGGTTAGTCTATCGGACAGACCGACAGATTTATAAAGTATTTTCACAAAAAGTCGTTTTAAAGATCGTAAGGTCTTTGATTTTCACGATTATTACACATTTTCATTAATGATGATGAAATAGTTTCATTTAAAACATTTAAAAAATCTCTAGATACGTTCTTCTCAAACATCATTCTTTAGAAATAAAATAAAAATACTTTTGGGCTAATAATCCATAGAATGCTTAGTATTTCTTTCTCCGTTCTTTACATCTATTTCCTATACAGAATTACCTACAATTTAAAATATACAAAAAATTTAAATTTTCTGAACCATTTTTTTTACGATTTTTCATTATTTAACCCTATATACACATTTTTTCGGTTGCTACCCCCAGAGTCATACATTGTTCAATAGAAATGCCACGCTTTAATTCTCCTCCGAATATCCCTGTATATTTCCAATACGTTTTTCACTGACTTCCCGCAAATGGTTCAACAAAATCTAAAACCAACGAAAGCTTGGTGAAAAAAATCTGACCAGACATTTTAAAAGCCGTGTTTCTCACTGAATGTATACCAAGTTTACTCATATGGTCTAAAATATATTTTATTTCTATTACAAATGGTAGTTCCAATTTTGAGAATAGAAAATAAGACAGTATTTCGTTTTACAGATGTTGAAATATTTTTTAAGAAATGTGTGATTCGGCGTGTTCGCATGTTATAAACAAAGGTATCAGGTACTTGACCAACCACATACACCACCAATTGTCAGTTTGACATTGATACTACTAAAAAAAAGAGAAAATGTAAGAAAGATACAAAAAGAAAGTCAAGTCGTCTAAAATCAGGAGACATAAAGCGAAGTCTGAGACAACAAAAGTTTTAACAGTATCTTTCGGTTTCTAAAAAATCTTACAACCCCACATGGAGAAACAAATTCTTTTTACTATAAACGTAAATTATTGGTTTTTAATTTCATAATTTTTGATACAGAAAACAAAAAAGGATTATGTTATATGTGGAACGAGGCGATTGCTAGCAGCAGCAGCAAAAATAGGTAGCTTCTTGAATAATTACATAAAAAAATGGATGGTTCAGAGAACTGTGTAATCGCTCAGTATTGTTATATTGTTTAAATAAAGCTCAGTCAATGTCAAATATAAAAAATTGATTTCTTTCTATGAACAGAATTTAAATCCTTCAAGATACCATAATTTTTTGAAATTTAAAAAATTCATACAGCGATAGAAAATACGATTTTTGATGAAGAAGACTCAATAAAAAGACAGTTTTTTTTGACTTTGAAAGTTTAGACTATTTTACGATAATTGATTTTAAAAAAATACCACGATGGTAACGCTTGTGTATTATTTAAATAAGGTTTCTTTAGACATCAGTAGATTAAAAATGAAGGAAGTAATATCAATACACTCCATTCTCAAATCTCCGCCGACTTCTGGAAACATTGCGTATTGAGTGGCGGAACTAAATACCTCGACTCTAGAGCCAGTGGGAATCGAACTCACAACCCGTCGTGTTTACAGTCACACACTTGTCCCCCTGCACCACGACTGGCTTCAATGCACTATCATCGAATTTTAATCTCATTAATATTAATACCATAATAACCTAATAAACAATAAAAAGATTATATTGTTTCTTGACGACTAAAAGTAAAATTAAAAGGAAAATTAAAGGCGCTCTAACAGAACGCCGTATTAGAAATTCCAAGGGCATTTCATGTATAAAAGTTACTTTCGGCCTGCTCTCTAGGGAAGCCGCAGAATTAGATTCGTATCACATTTAGATAAGAAATATATAAAAGATATATTTTCTAAAATAAAAAAAAATATTTTTTTATGTTAAACAAATAAAAAAGGGTGTAAAAGTAGGTCAGTCGTGGCGCAGGGGCACAAGTGTGTGGCTGTAAAGGTGATTAGTTGCGGGTTCGATCCCCACTCGAGGAAATGAAATATTTATTTATATTTATATTTTCATTTCTTCGCTCAGGTGTCAAGGCAAAGTTTGGCGTCTTATTAAAATTAATTTAAAAAAGAAATAATATACAACAATGTATATATATATAACGTTAGAGGATTTTTGATTTCCTTCAATGCACGTAACATTGCACCAGATGAAATTTGCAATAACTACTAAAAATATTATAATATTATAGTTAAATTCTTGTAACTTTATCATATTTGATCGTATTGAAATACAATATCGAATAATTGCGAAGATATTATGGATTTTCACCCTCCTAAGAGGGATTTCCTCTTTTTGAACGTAGATCATTACATATTATAACGGAATAATATATCATGTACTTGTAGCGTAACGAAAATATTTTACGTACTAACAACATGTGACACCGGTCGTGGCACAGGGGTAAAAGCGTGCGACTGTTTGTGGATTTGATTCCCGCTCAATGAAATTAAAAATGTTATATTCTATTTTCCACGTTCTAGTAACACACGCAATACCTCCAGAATCCGTGGTAAAGTGGGGAACGGAAGTGTCATAATGGTAACGGAGTATTATAACAATCCCTCCGTCTACTTTGCTCTATGCAGGATACAGCTAAAGCTAAAAAAACAATCACCTTTCAATTTCTCGTAGTTGCTATTATACTGAACTCAATATAACCTTAGAGTAAAAAAAAGTATACATGGAGCATAAAAAAACGCAATAGATATACACACATGATGTATACAAGTGACAAATATGTAGTAAAGATGCTCAACAGCGTCAGCAAAAGCGAAAGTGTGTCCGAAAGTAACTTTACGAGAAAAGAGTTCATGAATATTAAAACAATATAACATGTAGGTACGTACTTGTACCGAAATATAGAACGAGGTTACTTTCATTTTACTTGCGTTTCATTTCAGTGAATTTTATGTTTATTTACTTATATAAATATTAGATTATGCAATAAACTGTCTATGTCTTTAATTCAAAATTTTATGGGGCATTAGCCTGTAAATTTTAATGCATAATCATAACTCCAACACCATCTATTTCATATTGTTCTATTAAAACCTGGTAGTTAATTTAACTTCCAACAATATGGATAAAACCAAAATTTAACAAAGAAAATTGAAACCTACGGTCAGGCTATTAAAACTATTGCCTGTCGGTAGTCAGTTCTACCAGACGACCATTTACTATTAGTAAAAAATTAGCTTCACGCTATATCCCGCACACAGCAGGGTAGGCAGAGGGAACCTAGTGTTAAGACACTCCGTTCCCCACTTTCTGCCGAATTTTGGAGGCATTGCGTGTTGAGTGGTAGAACTCAACGCCGCGCTTTACCTCGACACCAGAGCGAAGAAATGAAAATATAAATTAAAGTGAATATTTCATCTCCTCGAGTGGGGATCGAACCCACAACCAGTCGGTTTTACAGTCACACTCTGTACCACTGCGCCACGACTGGCCTCAATTTACTATTAATCCTTACTACGATTCAGATTCGAAAACTCATATGCCTAAAATCTGTGCACAGGCTACATTTTAGGTTCATTCAATGCTAGCGAAGCAGCGTGAAAAAGCACTAGTACGTACATACATACACTTTTTAAATCTATTGAAATTTCTAAAATAGTAAACGTAAAAAGTTTTTACGTACAAAATGGACTGAACATAAATTTTTAAGCACGATATACTATCAAGTGGAAATACCAATTTCGTTCAGTGGTACCTACAGCGGGGTTGAACCTAAATTAAGTATAACTACAAAATTAGGGAAACTGGATGTATTTTCTTGCCTTTTTTCACTTTTACTGTAGTGAATTTTGATTGAACTTGAGTAAAAATTTGTGTGCATTTATAAAATTTCAAAATCTGGTACGTGGCTTGGGACTTAGACACCAGGCAAGATCTCAAGATAGTCTGAAAGATAGTGAATTTTAAATCACAAACAAGTCTATCAAACATCTAAATTACATTTACATATATGTATAAAAAAATATATATGAAAAAAAAACTTTTCAAATTTACTAAGGAATTATATGAAATTTTCATACCCTTTTCATATTAGATATTAAAATGAAAATACATCTACATCATCTTCTCTTCTAATTTTAGGGGCGAGGTAAGTGAGAAATTTCGATGGATGAATAAACAGTGGCGCAAAGCTCAGGAAGTACAATAAAAATCCGCGGGCTGTCATTAGCCCGCGACGTGTTTTGATCAAGGGATGGGTCTTTTTTTATATCTTAGAGTAGCAATTTGAAATGAGGCCCCGAAAAATCCACCCCTCACTCAACTCGATTTTAAATTCACATTCTTGGGACCGGCTGAAGAGATGCTAATTTTGTTTATTTCCGTTCACGAGCCGTGTACGATTTCTGATATTTTGTTTCTCTTGTTCTGGATTACTGCTTTGTTATTTTTAAATATAATTTAAATAAATATTTTAAGCATTTTTTGCATAATATATAAATTATATCTCCTAAAACATGTGCTGCCATATAAAAAAAGAATAACTAAAATCCATTCAAATAGTTATTATCTGAGCAATCAATAGGCATAAATACAAAAAAAACACACCGACAAATTCATAATTTCCTCCTTTGTGAAGTCGGTTAATAACAATTTATATTAATAACATTCATTTATAACAACTATTATAAATACATATAATAACCTTTACGGATCCTAAATAGATTTATAGACGCCAATAGACAAGAGTAACAAACGCCAATATCATGTTACCGACAACCAATTCGATGTATTTCACAATATAATAGCAGGAGATGTCGGTCAATCATAGTAGGTAATAGCAAACGTACCACGGTATTAACAAGTCCCGAAGGAGTCGTTAGTACTGAGCACGATGTGTGTCAGATTCGAAGACAAACAAGCATAGCGTTTAGTAATGTCGATATAAATCTATCATTCCATATAAGAATTGGAATAAAGTTTTTCTTTAAAAGTTTAAGATATTATTTATTATTTGTATGAGGTACTTGTGGGTTACTTGTCGACTGTGCACACGTAGGTTATGGGTTCGATGGTTAGGGGTTAGGGGTTAGGGGTTGTAAAAAATTTAAACCTAGAAGAATCCATAAAAGAGCAAACTTAGCTGTACACACATATCTTGGTATATAGAGAGAACCTGGGAACCTAATGTAAGGAACGTGGGAACCTAGTGTAAGCAGAAGAAAGAAAGAAAGTTTTTTCTTTTTAGTAAGCTAATTAGTTAAATGCGTAGTTAAACTAAATTGTCTTGTTTTCTTTTAAGTATTAATTTTATTGTATGTCTACAAAATTGATCATAAGAACTTATATTAAGAACATGTATAGACTTTATACAAAAAATATTTAAATAGTGGAATTAAATTCGGTTCTTCCATTAAGTAATATGCAAGTCTTTATCATATTTAAACACTAAAAACTTCGAGTTAAATTTTATTTGATTTTGCATACAAGTTTTATTTACTAAAAGCAATTCTTCTTAAGTATTTTGTATTCTTTTTTTAGTTTCACGCTGTATGTCGCATATAGCAGAAGCTATGAATTTAGTGCTAAAACACTTCTGTTCCTCGCTTTCCGCCAAATTCTGGAGCTTGTTGAGTGGCAGAAATCAATCAGAAGCAGCTGTTCTGATGATGGAGTCAGAACCTGAATAGTGGAACTCTTCAGAGGTTACTAGGAAACAACTCGAAAAGAAAAAAAACAATTTATTGCATATCCTCCGCCAAATGCTGCTCGTTGTTTACTTACACCGGAGAAATAATAAAAATTCAGCTTCACGCTGTATCCCGCACACAGCAGGGTAGGCAGAGGGAACCTAGTGTTTTTAGACACTCCGTTCCCCACTTTCTGCCGAATTCTGGAGGCACTGCGTGTTGAGTGGCAGAACTCAACGCCGCGCTTAGCCTCGACACCAGAGCGAAGAAATGGAAATATAAATGTAAGTAAATATTTCATCTCCTCGAGTGGGATTCGAACCCACAACCAGTCGGTTTACAGTCACACTTTGTGCCACTGCGCCACGACTGGCCTCAATGGTTAATAAAAATTAAAATTAAATATTACCTTAAGTGGACATCGAACCCAATATCGTCATATAAAAAGGTCTAATACTTACTTCTCCATTGTAAAAGTTATACCAAGTATATAACGTAATTAATAAAAGTATATTGACAACATTTTATGCCATATTTACCTAAAATGGAGAAAATATAAATTAAATTAAATTAAATTAGCTTCACGCTATATCCCGCACACAGCAGGGTAGGCAGAGGGAACCTAGTGTTTTTAGACACTCCGTTCCCCACTTTCTGCCGAATTCTGGAGGCACTGCGTGTTGAGTGGCAGAACTCAACGCCGCGCTTAGCCTCGACACCAGAGCGAAGAAATGGAAATATAAATGTAAGTAAATATTTCATCTCCTCGAGTGGGATTCGAACCCACAACCAGTCGGTTTACAGTCACACTTTGTGCCACTGCGCCACGACTGGCCTCAATGGTTAATAAAAATTAAAATTAAATATTACCTTAAGTGGACATCGAACCCAATATCGTCATATAAAAAGGTCTAAAACTTACTTCTCCATTGTAAAAGTTATACCAAGTATATAACGTAATTAATAAAAGTATATTGACAACATTTTATGCCATATTTACCTAAAATGGAGAAAATATAAATAAAATTAAATTAAATTAGCTTCACGCTATATCCCGCACACAGCAGGGTAGGCAGAGGGAATCTAGTGTTAAGACACTTCGTTCCCCACTTTCTGCCGAGTTTTGGAGGCATTGCGTGTTAAGTGGCAGAACTCAACGCCGCGCTTTGCCTCAACACCGGAGCGAAGAAATGAAAATATAAATTTAAGTAAATATTTCATCTCCTCGAGTGGGGATCGAACCCACGACCAGTCGGTTTTACAGTCACACTTTGTACCACTGCGCCACGACTGGCCTCAATATTGAGAGAGAGAAAATATTGTATAAAATTATTATAACAATCCCTGTGAAGTCTAAATTCTTAGAAGCGATCTTGTTACGCCGACGTATTCTTAAGGTTCACGGCCATGTAAAATCGATTACGTGTTGTTCCTTTTATCTCATCATCTTAAAAGTTACATAAATATATATGTATATATATAAAAATATATATAAATTTAATATAAACTATATTACTTTCATTATATGTTTCTCATAGACATGACCGCATTAGTTAGGAAGTTATATATTATTTTTTTCTTTCCCTATGAGCTTAAATTAATATTTAAAATTATAAACTTCTTAATTTATTGATAATATTTTATTTATTTTGAGACATATGCTATATAAAAAATGTAAAAAATATATATATAATCGTCCTTCCGAGGGGATCACATTTAAAATCAAGCGATGTCTTGTTGCCCCACGGTTCTTTATATTTTAGAACTAATAAGCTTCACGCTGCATTTCAGTAGGTAAAAGAAGCCTAGTGTTGAGACACTCCGTTCCCCATATTCCGCCGAATTTTGAAGACACTATATATTTCCCCGACCCCAGAGCAAAGACATGAAAATACCAATTTAATAATATATTTTATTTCCTCGAGTGCGGGATCGAATCCACAAACAGTTGCATATAAAGTCACACATTTACGACTCACTTCTAAATTTAAAAAGTATTACCATATAATTTTAATAGTATCCAGTTTGGGTACCTACTTACTTTTATCTATAGCTACGATTGCGTATAAAATTCATCATATCCACTATATATGAAGCCGAAACTAATCTGTAAATGGACTGAGTTTAAATTTTAAATAAATATACGCACAACATACTGTACCTGTATTTGAAAAGTCAAAAAGTTTCAGATAAAATGACACACCATTAACCTTTCATCCTTTCAACTTTGTACGTTTCGTACAAAATTACATTTCAGCGATTTGGGAATTGTTTGAATTATTAAATAGTTTAGATATAAAATAGTGATAATAAATATAGATTTTTTTGTTGCTTTTATAAAGATTTATTGTTAAATAAAATAACAATGGAGACCATCATGGCGTAGTGGGAATGCGTCTGACTTTAAATACGATAGTTGTAAATGGGGATGGGGACTTCGGCTTTACTTCCAATAGAATGGAACTTATAAGGTTAGGTACAATGGGCGCAATGATGGACGCGTCAGTGTGTATTTTTTAATTTAAAGTTGACGATAGAACCGCCTTCGTACCATTCTTACTTCTAAATACCAACTACTCGGAGCAACGCAATAATTATTTACGATATTGGGAAATATTGTGTCATGAACCTAAGTTCCCCTCTGTCATATTGCTATATGGAACAAAAGATGAACCGAAAAGTTAATAAAATAATATCGTTATATCACAATACAAAAAACTTTTCTATTTTTGGACATACGTCCGCTGTTTATTGTATAAAATGGTTGAAATTTTAAATATCAAATCCCTTTTCAGTTAACAATTACCGAGAGATACCGCTGGAATAATGAACTTTTATAATAGGATTATTTACTAACTTACACAATACTAAAGGTGAGCACAATTTTCTTTACGTTACTTTGAGACTTCTAAGGATTTATCGAAATAGATTTTTTTTGGCAATTTCAAAAAATCCTCCTCCTAGTGCTCCCATGAGCTCCCTCACGTACCTACTGCCGAATTTAGGAAAATTTCGTGATTCCAATAGTTTCGTCTGTGCGTTGTCATTCACTCAGCATCAGAAAAGTTAATTACAAATTAACATAAACGCCATCCCAAAACAAATTCCATTAAAAAATACACACAAATAAAACTTTACCCACTTCTATTTAGTATCCAAAATATCGAAAAGCTGCTATTTGAGCTACGATGATGATTAGAGTTGTTAGCAACTACGGCTGCAAATTGGTGGCTCCTACTAATACAAAACTCGACCAAATATCCATTCTACTATTCCACTTCTACTAGTGTTGTCGTACCATGTAATAGCGTGTATGTTTATTTTGGTGGGAACCTATTAAATTGTTCTCAGTATGTTATTTTGAATGAGGGACGATAGTTGAAATTAGGTGTTTGCGTGGTATATGCAAATTATTTGCATAGGAAATTCAATGAATTCAATTGTATACATTATGCCCCATAATCAGTTATACATTAACATATTGTAACATCGTTATAATGGTACCTGGAGGTTTCCAAGTCGGCATGGTGTTAAAATTTTAGATTTAGAATGAGTTAATACGCAGATTTGTCACCGCATATTTTATATCGATAATATACATATGTACTGTTAACTATTTATAGAAATAATAATCAAATTAAATCGGCTTCGCGCTCTTTTCCGCATACAGCAGGATAGGTAGAGGAACCTAGTGTTAAGCACTCCATTCCCCATTATTCGCCAAACGTTTAGGCATTGCGTGTTGAATGAGGGTTTTCTAAGTCGACTTTTTGCCTTAGTACCAGAGCGTAGAAATGATTACATTAATAAATAATAATTCATTCTCTCGAGTGGGAATTAAACCCACAACCGTCACGTTACAGTCACATCCTTGTGCACTTGCGCCACAGAACCTCAAAGAAATAATTTTCATTATTTAAAAATCCTATTATCCCTTTCATTATTTTCTATTATCACATGATTACATATAAAAAAAACACCTCAAGAGACTTTAGAAAGCTCTTCTCAAACTTTTCAAAACTTTAATTTCGTACATTACGACAACAGTAAGTACATCGCTACAATCTAAATTAAAAGCAATTTTCAAATAAGGCGTTCTCTATATGTAAATAGGAGCCAGGCTTATGCATGAATGTCTTATACGTACATAAGTTATAAAATAAGCATACAATATTTCGTAATTTCGCTACCTTGTATTTGGCGAGTTGCCCAATTCAATTTAATCTTAGTACCGCGGGCTGTGGTCAACTATATACCATTTTCGCGCATTTCATCTCTACTGTAGAGTTCTAGTGAAATTTAACCCCATAGAGTTAAAGATCAGGGTTTTGTTAGTGTGAATGTTAAATAAAACAATTATTTTACTTTACTTTTGTTTTTTTTTGATATTATATATAATATCATTGAAGCCAGTCGTGGCGCAGGAGCTCAGAGTGCGACTATAAAATCGACTAGTTGTGGGTTTGTGATTTCTACTCAAAGAAATGAAATATTTATTTACATTGATATCTTCATTTCTTCGTTCTGGTATCGAGGCAAAGCGCGGCGTTGAGTTCCGCCACTAAACACGCATTACCTCCAGAAGTCGGCGGAAAGTGGGGAACGGAGTAGACACTCCGTAAAATTAACTTTCCTCTGCCTACCCTGTTGCGGGCGGGATACAGCTGACTTAATTTGATTAATTTAAAATCATTCTGCAAGAATATTATGTAAATTATATTTATAACACATATACTTACTACTTTACAACTACGTTCCTACATATTTAAGTATATGTTGTATGTAATATGTTCTTTCTCATAACCTAAATATAATTACTACAAGATTTTTTTAAAAGGGGATTGAATTGTTTTTACGCATGCAACATTGAGTTCCACCGTAGCGCAATAGGCGGTACATAGGGAACGGAGTGTCTTAACACTTCTCCTCCGCCTATCCTGCTATAAACAGCGTTAAAGTATCAAAACATTACATTTTCGAAACGACAATAGTAACGACCACCTGTGCACTAGAGCTATCGTGATAAAATATAGCGGACATATCAATTGAAAAGTGTAATATGTCGTTTGTTCACCACTGCTGTGGCCTGTGGCTGTTCGGCTGACGCATTTTAGAGGTCATATTCTCCATATTTTCAATAATGCGAACGATATAAACTTGAAAAAATATAAAAAATTTAATTAATTAATCAGTCAGGCAAAGCGAACCTAGTGTTAAAATACCTGTTCCCTACTTTCTGCCGAATTCTGGAGGCATTGCGTGTTGAGTAGCAAAACTCAACGTCACACTTTGCCTCGACACCAGAGCGAAGAAATGGAAATAAATATTTCATATCCTCGAATAGGGATCGAATCCACAACCAGTTGGTTTTTTTATCACTGTTTGTGTCCCTGCGCCATGACTGGCTTCAGAAATGTGTTAATAATAAAATTTATATGTAACAATACATTGTATTCTTATTGTTATTTTTCCCATACCGCCGACTTATACAAAGAGAACTAATGCTAAATTCTATTTTCATATTTTGATTGGTGCGATTTCAATTTTTTTGTTCAAGTAATTATTAATCGTTATTATAATATTTTAATAATATCTATATATATAAGGGGAAATGCTATGTTAAGGAGCTACGCTGCCTTCACTGCTGTATGCGGGATACAGCGTGAAGCGTGATTTAAATAAAGGGCATACGTTATTAGGTAACCTATATCAGTTATCCAACTCTGAATAAAAGTTTAATTTTAAACTGTATATTAATATAATTTCCAACAGTGTTTACTGTCATGGTCTCTATCAATGTGAAATTTAATTTTAAACTTCTATTAGCCAGGTACGGTACTAAAGTAGGAAATTATTAATACAATAACTAGTTCACAATGAACGAATAGACACAAACTTGCAAATTGAAAATTAAGTTTCTGTTCAGGCAGATAGCGGATATCAAAGTTTAGGGCTTCAAAGGTGAGTCCTGATGTGCATATGGACTAGATATTATATTATATTTATTAACATACATATATGTCTTTCTCGCAATTGTGTTAAACGAGTGATAATGATTTATCTAAGAGAAGAAGGAAATGGTACAATAGTTAAAGTTTTTTATAGACAGTTTTCATGATAAATAACGACAAAATAAAATATTCTTATAAACAGCAGGGAAGAGAACCTGGGAACCAAGTGTTGGTAGGGACTGGAGAGCAGTCCCTATTAGCACTTCCGTTTTTCAAATTCCACCGAATTCTTGAGGCATTGCATTTTGAGTGGCGGAACTCAACGCCGCAACTCATTACATAACTTTGATTAAAAAGCTAGAAATCAGGAGCGATAAATATAAAGAAATATATATTTTTACAACAGTCTGAGGCTAATTTAATTCAAAACTACCATAAATTAACAATATTTTATTTTAATAATATAGAAATAAAAAAATGATGAAAAATAACGGCGCACTCATATTTTTTATTACCAGATGATACAGCAAAGAAGAGAAGAGAAGTAAGACTAAAGTTCACCGGCTATCAATCGTTTTTCCTTCAAAAAGATTTAACTAACATTAAAATTGTTCTCTCTCTCTCTCTTTCTCTTTCTCTCTTACCAAAACGCGTCCACATTCAACGAAAACATAATTAACCCAAAATCAATACAACATCATTAACACGTAATATAACGATAGCACAACTAATTCCCATAGAAACAAAAGCTTTTAGATTTCCGCCCGTCACTCCCCATAGTGTTTAGCGAAGTTAGTAGCGGCGACATGCATGCCCGAGGGCGGGTGACAAATACTAATTTTGCGTCGCATACTTCCAATCTTCCTAAACTACGTAATAATTTGACAACTTCAAACTGTCATTTAGATACTCGTGACTTTGAACAGATGGTGCGAGTACTAAACAAATTAAGCAAATACCCCGCCGGTAATACGTTAGTGTGTAAAATGATTACTGTGATTACTTGAGATGCTAGCTTAATTGAAATAGCTTAAAATGTTTAGTGATGTTTAAGTTTTTAAGCTAGCAAAAATTTTAGGCTAGAAATATTACGAAGGGAACTAGGTTCCCAGGTTCCCTTTGCCTGCACTGATATATGCGAGATACCTGAAACAAGCGTTTTCCATTAAGACATTTCCGTTCACCAATTTCCGCTGAATTATGAAGGCATTGTGTTTACAGTAGCAAAACTCAACGTCGCGCTTTGCCTCGCTACTAGAGCGAGGTAATGAAAACATTAAATATCTACCTTGAGTGGGAATGGAATCCCCTTTCACGGCAGCAGTCGCACGCTTGTGTTTCTGCGCCACGACTGGCTGGACTGGACTTTTTACTAATTAAATAAAACTAAAAATAAACGATCCACTTAAACAAAAACCACTCCATTGCCGACAACAGAAAAAAAATTACAAACTTTTAAACAGCTTTACAGCAAAATATTGATGATTTCATTAATTTGAATAAAGGCGTATGAACAAACAGCGTTCACTTTGTTTTGTTATCATATACGCATTTTGCAAGCCGTTTCGTTTTACATTGTGTATGCTACAAATGATGCGCGAATACTTTAAATGAACTTTATTGAATTGTTACTGTTACAGTGCTCGTGTGTATGCGAATTCAAGTTCTGCTGTTATATTGAGAATTGTTAGTTTGAAAAATATATGTTTATAATATATCTAACTGATACCGTATTAAAATTATATAAATTAAATAAAATTAAATTAGCTTCACGCTATATCCCGCACACAGCAGGGTAGGCAGAGGGAACCTAGTGTTAAGACACTCCGTTCCCCACTTTCTGCCGAATTTTGGAGGCATTGCGTGTTAAGTGGCAGAACTCAACGCCGCGCTTTGCCTCGACACCAGAGCGAAGAAATGAAAATATAAATTTAAGTAAATATTTCATCTCCTCGAGTGGGGATCGAACCCACAACCAGTCAGTTTTACAGTCACACTTCGTGCCGCTGCGCTATGACTGGCCTCATTAATCAAAATTATATCTTGAATAAAATTTTAGTATTTTCTTGTTGTAAAAAATATATGTAGAAGCGATCGTTTCACAGTTCAATATAATGTAATTAATATTGTATACGATGATTGTGAGTACGAATGTCGAAATATTTATATTATTTATGGCATATGTAATATTGAATTAAGTAAAACACAGTATCGATAATATTGGAGGAAGGTCACGTATACAAGCCTAAGGACCAAAGGGCACGTATGAAGAGGTTGAGGAGGTTGATCGAGGAAACATATATAAGAGATAATAGTATTTGACGCTCCATTCTCTCTGGCTAGCCCGCTAGGGATACACCGTGAATCTAAAAAAATTAAAAGAAAAAATATTTTTTTAAGCTTCATGCTTTATCCACAGTGGGGTAGTTGGAGATAACGGAGCGCCAAACGGTGCAGTTTCTGCATATCTCTTTCGCTTATTATATAGCTAACGAAACGAAACTGAAGGAGGTTCTCTATATATATATATAAATACTACCTGATGACAGAAATTACAATTATTATTATTTTACAACTTAAAATTTATTTAATTATTTTTGCTAATTTAATTTAACTTAATTACCCATACTGACATTTTTAAACGGTTTTATTGCTTGCTTGGTCAGTTTATTAGGTTTTTTTTTGGGTCAAATTTAGTAATTTAAATTTTACCCCCTTTTAGATAGATTTAATATTTGGTACCCACTCTTAATATTGATAAATAAATAAAGGAAACAATTATGCCTGAAGTCCAAAATGGCCGCTGATACAAAATGGCGGATTACATATTACTTCACAATAACCTCTTTATGGGTATCAAATAATTTTTTATTGGTACAATAGAGCTCACTATAAAAAAATAAATTTCAAGATGGCCGCCGCGACATAATAGCGGATTACATATTTTACACAACTACCTCAATATAGATGTCTAATGAAATGGCTTGATTAGTAGAAAAGAGCTCATTCAGAAAAAAAAAAATGTAATACAGTTATATTACAATAAAAATAATGTAGGTAATGTACTAAAAGCTAAAAAATAATTCAGTAAATCCTAGGATTTATATATATATATATGTAGCTAGCTACCAGAGTTAAGTTAATTTAAATGTTTCAATGAATGTCTACTATAGACAGAGAAACGAAAGCTATTGACAAGACACTCTATTTGACAATTAAGATATTACGTGGCGGAAATCAACACCGCGTTTCATCTTTGCGGAAGTGACGATCGCAACGAGAACAGAGTATAACGTTATTCCATAGTTGACGACGATTTTTTATAAATTAATTTGTTTAATTGGTCATTACCTTAAAGTAAATGAGTTACGAACTTTAACGACGATCGCTCCGGCTATTTCAATATTGAATTTGATATTGCTAATTCTGTTAGAAAGATGAATGCAAAATTTCCATAGCCAGTTGTTGCCATAGTGAATAAAAGTTAGATCATTAGAGGGAGTGGAGTGTACTTACATTATGACCTAAAAATTAAAAAAGTACTTTATGATTTTGTTTTTAGGGTACTTTTACTATTAGGGTTCCGTTGTTTTCTTTTCAAATAATCCTCTAAAAGCAGAGTTTGATAGTCACTTCGTAGTCCGTCTGTTTATCCTCTGTTTACGCCATTTTCTACAGAATAGTAAAAAGAAAAAATGCGAACAATGTAAATTTATACGTACGTTTATAATGTAGGCCAGTCGTGGCGCAGCGGCACGAGGTGTGACTGTAAAACCGACTGGTTGTGGGTTCGATCCCCACTCGAGGAGATGAAATATTTACTTAAATTTATATTTCCATTTCTTCGCTCTGGTGTCGAGGTTAAGGGCGGCGTTGAGTTCTGCCACTCAACACGCAATGCCTCCAGAATTCGGCAGAAAGTGGGGAACGGAGTGTCTTAACACTAGGTTCCCTCTGCCTACCCTGCAGTGTGCGGGATACAGCGTGAAGCTGTTTATAATGTAATTTATACAGAAAAAAATCGTACAAGCTTATATTAGTTCATTTTATACAAAATGATAAAAACTTTGAGAATACAATATTCGGCGTAAAAGAATTAATATATTTTATGTTCTATTTTTTTTTATTAATTTCAAGTAATAATTTTTATTATAAAAAGTTTTTTTCTTCTTTTACTTTTCTAATCATTCCCACAAATATAATGCTCTTTCTAAGGGTTACGAACTGTAGGTACTTCCAGCTGTAATACAATTAGAAAAATGGATGAGTCCGACTCGCACTTGACCGATTTTATTGTCCTACGACTTATTTAATATTTTTATTACAACAAAAAATATATATACAGTATATAATAATTTACAATTTGTCGTACCGTAGCTCATATCTCAAAGCACATTAGATCGTAATACTTGCACGTGATCTGTCTCGGATCATATCAATACCTCTTTGGATGTGAGATTAAAGATAAAATTAAAAGAGGGGAAAAATGATATAATACTACACCGTACATTTATGTACATTTTATATTGTATTTTTTACGACGTTTTATTATTAAGACGTTGGTTGTTGGTGACTGAAAATACTTTTAGTATAATCTAAAAAAATCTTAATGTTATTCTCCATTATACCATAATATTTTAAATTGTATAGAATATTTTATAATACCAGCATCGTTGTCCAGACTGTATTATAGAGGAACACAAAGCAAAATATCAGCATCCAAGCAAAATAAGCGTAAATTGCATTGCATTTAACCCTCTTGTAGGGGATAAGTATATTTTGTAAATAATAAATAAGACAAGGTAGATACAGCGCGTAGAGCCGGGAGTTCTGTAGAGCGATTAGCATCACAATGAAGTTCATTTTTCCTTGCCGAGACACTTGTTTGAGAAAATCTATGCTGATTTTTTGAAAAATTCTTTTTGAAATTGTGTTTCTCCTTATATTTTACAAACAATGGCGTTCTAGCACTTCTCTTTTAAATATTTCCTATTTTTATCTAAAAAACCATGAATTTTAAATATAGCACGTAGTGTACATATATGCACATATTTTTTTATGTAAAGCTATAGTTGTCTTTTGACTTCCCTCTCGTAATATTATTGTATGGCATTGGCTAAATATAAAATGTGAATATTAAAAAAAGCTATTTATTGTGTTAATTTAATTAACTTTTTAATTTACTTCTCTACCCTACAAATTTAAAGCGAGATAGTACTGACATAAAATTTTTGCAACTTTAATAATTTTAACAATTTAATTTAGCAATCTCCTATTGTGTAAGATTATTTTTTTTTACCGTACAATCTCCTTTGTGTGTTTTTTATACAACGTGACATTGTCGAAGTATTTAGTGTTTATCTAGATTTACGCTCGGAATGCCATAATTATTTATTTTAGCTTCACGCTGTATACCGCTTACTGCAGGGTAGGAAGAGGGAACCTACTGTTAAGAAGCTCCATACCCCGAATTCTGGAGGCATTGAGTGACGGAACTCAACGCTGCGTTTCGCCTGAACACCAGAGAAATGAAAATATTAAATATTTAATTTCCAATAATAATATAACATACCGTTTTATATAAATAAACTATTAATTAAATATAAAACACTCAAAGAGGAATATAATCGTTGGAACACATTCCATTATAGAGCAGGCTCAAATTCCTTGCGAACCAAATAGCGCCTAGTCTTGCGATCTACGCTATGTGAGTTGCAATGTGTTATCCGAACATTGGCACGAGATATAAGATATTTTTGTTGCTAATATCTTAAATTACTCTTTGTATTTATAATTTTAACCAGAAATAAAAATTGTTATTATAATATCCTGCAAATAGCGGGGTAGCAGAGGGAACCTGGGAACCACTTCCGTCTCCCATTTTTCGTTGAATTCTAGAGGCATAACAGCATATTATTTTAGTATTTCTTATTAGATATTAACTATTAGTTACAGTTTCATAAATTTTTCTTTTGTTTATTTTTTGATCTCGAAAGTTTTTGGAAGTAATACCGGCTTTATTAAGCCGTGGGCGGGATACAGGTCCTGCAATATGTACAGAAAATACAAAACGCTTACAAGAAGTTCTATATTTATACATAATCTACATACTCACATACTGTATGTATGAAGAGACTGGAGGTGTCAATAATTTTATCGATCTTTTAACATCGGACGTCACGTTTTGGTCTTAGCCTGATCAAATATTAGAAATGTAATGTTTACATTATACAAAGATTTCACTTGACCTTCTTACATCAGAACAAAGAGAATTTAATGTTATATTTACACTGTCAAGTATTTAAACCATATATGTATGTATGTATGAGTATGTAGTTGCTAACACCTACTTCATTAGATCGTGAGATCAATTCCCAGTTTCGACTTGATGACAAATAATTAATATGAGTGTCAAAAGTTTTATATTATATTAGTTTTATTCTTATTGACGTAATAATCTCTTATTAATCGATAAATGCTGGCTGCGCGCACGACAGAGCTTGTACGATCGTCACGTTTCACGTGAGTTAAGAGCGCAGGCGAGAGATCGAAACAAACGATAGAGAAACACGGTCGGCCTAGTCGTTCAGCTTGTAGTGCATACATTTTTTGATACTTGTAAATGAACAACACATCTTTACTTGTAACTAATTTATATAATTGAAGTAAAAAAAAATGAATTAATAAGTGCCAAAAAAATGTAATTTATCGAATAAAAATTCAATTAACTCCTTCTTTGTATTAATTAAAATTCTTTTGATAATTCAGTGATAATAAATAATTCAATTCTATCAATAAAAGTTTGCAATTTTTCATCAATATTTTCTTATCACGTTGTCATGTATTTCTTTTATTTATAATTACAATTCTAAATAAAAAATATATATATTTTTTTTGTAACTTTAGTTCAGAGAAATCCACTTTGCTCTTGTCTTTCGTGAGATATAAATACATATTACGAGATTATAAACATTACTCATTTGACACTGGGTTTATTCATTATTAATTTAATATTTTTTTGTCAAGATTCACCGTTTTCATTTTGAGATCAATTTATTAATACATTATTTATGACATCTATCTACAAATATGTTGCGCTTCCCTTTAATCAGTAATTGTCTTTCCTTATACTAAAATAATATGTAAATTAACCAACTATTTTATATTTATATTATTTATTTTATATTCAAAATATATTTTCTTTATATATTACTACCTTACTCCTGCAGCTTGTTAACAATCATTTAAAGCCAGTCGTAGCGAAGGAGTACAAGCGTTCCACTGTAAACCTGTTGCAGGTTGTGGATTCGATGACCATTTGAAGAAATAAAATACAATATATTTAAATTTCCTTGTTTTTGGTAACGAGGTAAAGTGCGGCGTTCAGTTCTGCTACTCAACACAAATGTCTCGGTAGAAAATAGGGAACGGAAATGTGTTAATGGTCTTATCACTATGTTCCATCGGCCTACACTGCTACGTACGGGATACAGCGTGAAGCTAAATGAATAATACACAAATTGAATAGTGTTTGAATAATTATGCATATTAATAAATATAATCTGTTCTAATCAATAGTTCCTTAGGCAGAGAAAAATTGAGCAACTAGTGTTAAGACACTCCGTTCTCATTAAGACATTTTTGTCTTCCGTCCCTATTCTATCTAAATAAATAAGTATAAAAGAAACAGAATATTTTAATCAAAATTTCAATTATAAGAACATTTACTATATCGTATTATATCGATATAACATAAGATTAAAATCATGTATGGCTTCCGACTTTGATTACAGTATCGGTTTAATATTATGGTTCGACGTACTTTATTCTACTGTAACGTGCACTAATAAAATAAATTTTAATACATTCACGATATTTATATATTTTTTATTCTTTATTTTGCCCCTCGTTTACTTTTTTGTTCAATGTCCCCTTCTTATATATATAAACAGAATGCTTTAATTTTCTTATTTTTAAAAATACCTTAGGCTTTTTACGTGGCTTTCTCTAGTGGTTACTATAATCTACTATGTCAACTGAGGTTTGCCTCTCTTCCCACTCGCTCTTGCTTCTTTTTTTTGCCATTTTTACGTCACTCACTCCGTCGATGTATCCAAAGGAATAAAATCTTAAATCAGTATTGGGGAATGGAAGTGTCAAACACCAGGCTCCCAGATTCCTTCACATACATACGTATAATATGTATTTCCTTATTTTCGTTATGTATCAAAGTCATCCCAACATAGGGTATAGCTAAAACTAATTTTAAAAAAAGTTACCATATTATTTAAAAAAAATATAGCAGCGCAGCGTTGAGTTCCACCACATAATACGCAATGTCTCCAGAATACCTCCAGGCGGAAAATGGGGGACGATGTTTATCAACATAAGGCTAACTCCGCCCACCCTTCCATGTGCGGAATACAGCGTGAAGCGTGTTTTTTTTTTAATTCTTAAACATAATATCCACTTTTTATAGCACATTTAGTTATGATAAATAAATTAAAACAAATAACGAAACCAAGGTAGGTAATATCTAAAAACCAAAAACGGAACATTCAAAGAGAATTTGCATGAGAGTCATCGCGGGAGCAAATTATCCGGACGCACTTTGTTGCACGTACGAATATTGTACTCCAGTACGCCACAGAGTATGCGCAGCTTTGTCGTGTGTTTTTTTCGGTAATTAAAGCTTGTGTTGTATGTAAAGCGTATTTATTTGAAAATGGTCAAAAAATTGTATTAAATTAATAAAGCTTTATAAAATCAGAAAAATATTTATAAAATTTATTGAGACATAGTAAAATAAAAGTTACATACATTTCTATCTACGACCAAATACTACATACTGCTATGATAAATACTTAGACGTGTATAGAGATTCTACTAGCATCAAATAAATATTTTATGTAACTAATCAATCAATATATATTTTTAAATATAAAAACATATCTATCCAGAGAGGCCAAACGTGGCGCAGGAACACAAAGTGTGACTGTAAAACTGACTGGTTGTGGATTCGATCCCCACTCGAGGAGATGTAATATTTAATTAAATTTATATTTCCATTTTCTTCGCTCTGGTGTCGAGGCAAAGCGCGGCGTCTCCAGAATTCGGCTGAAAGTGGGGAATGGAATGTCTAACACTAGGTTCCCTCGCCCTACCCTGCTGTGTGCGGGATACAGCGTGAAGCTGCAATATATATTTTTTTTTCTATCCAGCCTCATAAAAATTGTGAACGTGTTGCAAATAATTAAATTAAAAAAATCTGAAAAAAATGTATAAGAATTACGACACAGTTTTATAAGAACGTAGGGTTTAGTGGTCAGGGTGCTTGAACTGTTCCAAGAGATGCAGATTCAACTCCCGCTGCCTTCTAATTGTTACATATATATTCCAAAAAAAACTATTAATAAATATCACTACACCATTAGCACACCAACGGAAGCGTTCTGTGCTTCCGTTATTCCGTTCCCCGTGTTATGTAAAATGATGAAGCTGACACTTGCCCCGATTGTGTACTAAGGCGGAAGCATAAAGGACCCACCGTATACGGTGCCATGTAGCCGTGGCACCGCGGTAATCTCCTGCACTTTTGTGCCAGTGTAATCTGAAATCGATAAGTACTAGCTGCTGCGGTTTGATCTCCATTGTGGAAGCATTTACCTGGTTGTGTTTATAATCAGGTAGGTTTTTTTTTCGGTTGTAGGTTGCGAATGCTGACATTTTTTGTTCGTTGGTAGGTATGTCTTAATTTGTATGTAGATTTTACAAGTAAGGACCTATTTTTTTTAAGTGACTTCCTTCCGTATTTAAATAAAAATAAAATATTGTCGTTAAATGTTGAAACTTTTAACGTCAAAATAAACTCCGTCAAAGTAAACAAAAAGTTTAGTCGTATAAGAATTGTCCCAAAAAAAGTACAACAAGCCATAGCACTGACAAGAACTATGTTTAAAAGAATATCTCGACACAGAGTCAATATTTGTTGAACTCGCAGCCGAAAAATAGGTGTTGCCTAGACTGTAATGAGAAAAGTTGGACGGTAAATATGGAGAACATGTTTGAAAAGAAATAATAAAGATAAACATAAAAAAAGCAACGATTTAAACTTCTTTTTTATGTTCTGGCGTCGTATTCTAAAGCGTCGTTAGAGTTTTTAAGCTTTTAAGTTGATAAAAGGACATTTAAATTGTTTTGATTCGATTTCGAATGTTAGGGAATGATAGATAGATTTTTAGTGTGCATACGTAAATACTTTTTTAAATGGCAACATTGGTAATATTCAAAAAAACAAATAATAAGCTTAAATTTATATTTCCATTTCTTCGCTCTGGTGTGGAGGCGAAACGCGGCGTTGAGTTCTGCCACTCAACACGCAATGCCTCCAGAATTCGGCAGAAAGTGGGGAACGGAGTGTCTTAACACTAGGTCCCTCTGCCTACCCTGCTGTGTGCGGGATACAGCGTGAAGCTAATTTATTTATTTTTTTCAAATAATAAACATATTTATCGAAAGTAACTTTAGTGATTGAATTTATAAAATAATTCTGATGGTGATAGTCGATAGTTGATAGATGTTGATATAATTTTGAATTTTATATATGGTTTAAAAGCAAACGTTGTTAAATATATAAATAAAAAAATATTATATCATATAATACAAAATACTAAGCCGTCCTCTTCAATATAAGTACAAACTCTTCAAACACATTAAAACAAATGCAATTTACTATATTAAAATTATAATCTTATAGTTCAAGTATAACAAACGTGTATACAATTTTTTCTATATTTTATATAGAAAAGAATTTTATAAATAATAGAAAAACATAAGAAGATTTCGATTAAATTTGCAACGGTAATGAACTTTAAAAATCATCAATAACGAAGTAAAAAGTTCGAATCCTGGATAAAATCAAGAATAATTAGTGCCCGATTTGTCTCGATTCCAACGAGATTGCCGTTCCGTCGTTTTATTATCCAAAGAAATAAGAAGCGCATATATGTGGTCTTGTGAAACGCTTCTTATATTATACAAATACATACATAATGTACTATAATATTATAAAGATTAATACCATTTACTACCTTGATGAACGTTAGACATGTTAGTCACTGGGGTTCCTTAAAAAAGAAAAATCGAACCCTTATAAGATATGTTGTCCGTTTGTCCGTTTATCAATACCATTTATATAAAAATCGTGTGGAGGTTAAATTTCAAGCTCAAATTAATATTATATTAAATATTCCACTCGCACTTGACCAGCTTCCATAGTTAATATATTTATTTACAAAATAAATAATTCTATCCAAATTTAAAACACTGATTTACTTTTATCGGACATTTTCATTTAATATTATGTCTAGAAATATTTCTTCTTTTCCACAAGAAGTTTCTTTATAAATAATGATATTTATGTTATTTTCTTTACATAAAATGGGGAAAATAGCGCTTCGGAGCTTCATAGAGGATCATGAGAGCTCTCAAATGTGTTTGCTCTAAATACTATAACCAGTACGTATTACAATATAGGTCAAAACATTTACGGGCAGGCGAATAAAAATAATTGTCAGATTACACAAATATCAAAAAGAAAGTTTTTCATTATTCAAATTGCTGAATTTTTTAAATTAAATACTGCTTTCTAAGTAATACTTACATACGTATTATAATAATATATGTACGTATTATAGTAATAGTTGTATTGTGAAAAGATTATTTTTTTTATTTTTCGCTTATTTATTTTTTTTAGTTTTACACTGTATCCCGCACGTAGTAAGGTAGGTAAAGGAACATTACGATTCTGGGGAAGGAATGTGGGCTTTTCACCGAATTCTGGCAGCATTCACGCGATGGAATCGAACCCACAACCACAACCTGTTACGTTTATTTTCATCAGTTAAGCAAAGCTATTGGACAATTAATGTTTTATTTACTTTTTATACAACTTTATAGTCAAAAAACCTAGCCGGAATTTATGATATTATTCGATATCACTAACATTTTCTATACGAAATATTGAAATAAATACAATTCTAGATAATATAAAAGGAGGCCAGTCGTGGTGCAGCAGCACGAGGTGTGGCTGTAAAACCGACTGGTTGTGGGATCGATCCCCACTCGAGGAGATGAAATATTTACTTAAATTTATATTTACATTTCTTCGCTCTGGTGTCGAGGTTATGCGCGGCGTTGAGTTCTGCCACTCAAAGCCTCCAGAATTCGGCAGAAAGTAGGGAACGGAGTGTCTTAACACTAGGTTACCTCTGCCTACCGTTCTGTGTGCGGAATATAGCGTGAAGCTGATTTATTTTATAATATATATAAAAAATATATCATTCCCTGTTGAATCCAAAATAAAAAAAATCACATATTAAAAAAATGCTACAGAGTCCAACCAAGTCCAAGTCCAAGTGTAAACCTAACCAAAAACAAACTATTACTACACAAAGTAACATTTATAAGCACTAACCGTTCGTACCCCGACGGTGGTCAGACGTGACCGCACTACGGAACTACAACGGCTTTATTTGATTTTTTTTATTACCGCATCCATATTTCAGGACTACCAACAATATGGGAGCTAACACTAAGCGTGCGTGGACGGAAAGATGATATGCTGCTCAATATTGTTAGGAACCTTTGCTAAGTCCGCAGAGAAACAAACGCTTCTTAAACGCTTAGTTTACCTTTTCTATTAAATTTTGTTAGATTCTAGAAAACGCTTAAATATTTGACCGTAGCGGGATTTGAACCTGCGCCTCTTGGAAATCGTCCAAGCTGGCTGCTACGTTCATATTTTTATGTTAGTATGGAATAACACTTTTAAATAATACTGTAAGTTTCCTGAACGTGAAACTGGAGTACATCCTACCATATTCGGACATTCCCTTCAATCACTTTATGAAATTCAGAACGTGTAAATATAATGAAAACGACCTTTAAATTCTCTAACGCATATAAAAAAAAATATAGACATCGTCGCAAATCTTATGCTGCAATTACGCGTAATGGTGCAACTTAGATGTGTCTTGCGAACTTTGTAACGACCGTTTGCTTAAGATATAGAATTTAAGATATAGATAGTAAAAAAATATTCAACACAAGAAATTTAAGAGTCAAATACATATATATATATATATATATATATATAGTAGGTTTGATTCTAACTTATAATCTGATCATATATCAACAGATTAACGGACAGACGAACAACCAACCAGACAAAGCAGTGTTTTGGATTCGATTATATTAATAAACGCCTTAATAATAGATATTCGCAATACAAAAGATATATATAATGATAGATAATTCAATTTTATTATTTGTATACATTTATATAACAATAACATATATTATACATACATATTTAAAGGAAACTTCCAAAGTAAAATATATTGTACTTACAAGGGTGGTGTGGTAATCTAATGCGTTTATACTAAGAACAACATAGGTTAAATCCTATTAAAACTATACATTTTGCATTGAGTTCCGCTACCCAATGCGTAATACCTCGGCATAATTCGGCGGAAAATGGGGAACACAAGTGTCTTAATGGGAATGAAGTATGCTAACAACGGGTTCCCAGGTTCTCTGCGGCTACTCTCCTATGTCCAGGATATGGGAATAGCGTAAAACAAAAGGAAAATCCTTCCAATTAATATGTCTCTAAAATGTTTCAACTAAATCATATTAACGTAGATTTTGTTTTTAATATACAATACATATATACAATAGCAACCCCACAAGAATGGGGTCAATTAAGGAAAAGCTTCATAGAACTCTCGTAATATAGATATTGTTGATTAAGTTATAGAATATTGTAAGGCTAAGTTTCCTTGCGTCTAAAGGATTATTAAAAACTTTTGAGATACAAGGATTCAATTTTAAAACGTTGTTTAGTAAACAATTATGAAGTATTACTGTAAACGTGAGAGGTTGCAGGTTCGGTTTCCGCTTGAGGAAATGGAATGTTTAATATTTTTATTTCTTCACTCCAATAACCAGACAAAGAGCAGCGTCGAATATAATAAATAATTTCAGAATCCAGCGGAGAGTACGGAAGAGACCTTTTATACGTACGTCCCATGTAAACTTTTTAATACATACATATTTTTTTTAATTTTTCATCATTTTTTCTATATTTCCTTATAACTCTATGGACGTTGTTTCCCGTTGACCCTAGTGACTTGACTTTTATCGGTCCCAAAGGAAAACTTCTATTTAAGTGGCGACGACACTTATACCTTCATGTAGACTCGAGACTACAACCAACGTTTTCTAATATATTTTTATTGTTTATTAAAAATAAACAGTATTATTAAAAATATTGTTTCCATTTTTTTATTTAGAAGTAGAGTAGCGTTTATTCAATGTTTTTGTTGTTGTTGTTCTTGTTTAGTTAGCGAAACAAAATTAAAATGTCGCGAATTTCTTGGATCGTCGTCGTAAGGAAAGTTATAAAAATAGATAAACTTAAGTTTGCGGGTATATGCACTCCTTTTGTATAAAATGAAGTATAAATATAAATTTATATTTTTTTCCTTAGTTTATATTATAAGTTCTCAATTTGTGTCAAATTTCAGTACTGTAGGTCCACGGAAAGTAACCTATAGATTTTGATTATGCCACAAATTTCATACAATACATAGCAAAAAAGGTGTAGAAAACGCTAGCTAGTATATTTTTATTGCATTGACTTAAATACTTGTTTTTTTCTGCGTTTTACCTTTAAGAGTCCCTTGAAGAGATCTGAATATTTGATATCAATTTTTGCTTGATAGCTCCACGCGATCTTGATATAAATAAATGTCTTAACAGACGGACAACAAACTGATCCTATAAGGGCGAAACCATTAAAGAATCACTTTCTTTACCTTTTATGTTACGAAATCCTAATATTGTAACCTTAGCCTTATCTATTTGTTTAGCAAATAACTACAAAAGTTCAATTACTTTAACCCGTATAAGATGTTCCTTTAAACTTACTAGAGTAATTGTATATATTAATAGAACTATCAAAATATTAATTACAATATTACCGATGTATTTTTGATATTTTCATATGAATTCAGTCGAAACAAGCCATCATTTTTGTTTTGGAGTATGCACACTTCTTACATTCCCCCGTACAAAATGACAAAGTTTTGTATCGGTAAAATTGCTATGGCTGCTGCCTTTCACCTAGTCCTCGTTGCTCTACGTTCCATTCTGATTCGTCATTCTCTAAGAAAATTATTTTCATATTTTTTTTTTGTGCTATCTGTGTTATTATTTAAAATAAACGTGAAAAAGTATAGCAAAGAGCGAACCTTAGGCTAACCATGCATATAATAAAAAAAATCATTCCAAATAATACCGTTTTTGAGAATATCCTACTACATCCTTAGTTAATTGAATAAAAATGATCATAGCTAAGTGAACTTGAAGTAAAAATCTATTTTTACATGGCTGAAGAATATTTTTAATTTTTTGATGTAATTTTATTAATTTTAATCTTTTTTGTCTTATTCATGAATTATTATTTTTAATATTTTCATTTCTTCGCTCTGGCAAAAAAAAGCAAGAGTCCAGCGTTGAGTTTCGCCATTCAACAAAAATTCGGAAAATTCTCCGGAATGTAGGGAACGGTATGTGTTAGCACTAGGTTCCCTCTGCCTACCCTTCTATATACAGCGTGAAGCTTATTTTTTAAATTTTAATATTTTCTAATTAATTAGCAAACTATCATTAAAATCGATAAAATGTATTTATTTGTTAAAAAAATTGTTTTCAAACATTGTTTTTTTCATTATAAATTAAACAACCTTAACGTTAACTTTTATTTTTGATTGAACTAGTTTTTAAATTGTTATATAATATGCAAAAATGGAAACCGGTTAAATATTTTGTTTTTTATCAAATATTTAGAAATCTACTATTCCAAGAAATAAAGATTTCCTTACAAGGATATCTAGCGATATTATTATATTCGTGGGAGTACTTGGTTTAGGCTAACCACTAGGTTTATTACAAGGAAATCACAGTTAACTTTATCTTATTACTGTTATTGTATAAGAATATAAGGTATTCTTTATAAAAACTTATTTCTATTAGAATTTTAATGTTGTTTTTGAGGCACGAGGTGTGACTGTAAAACCGACTGGTTGTGGGTTCGATCCCCACTCGAGAAGATGAAATATTTACTTAAATTTATATTTCCATGTCGTCGCTCTGGTGTCGAGGTTAAGCGCGGCGTTGAGTTCTGCCACTCAATACGCGATGCCTCCAGAATTCGGCAGAAAGTGGGGGACGGAGTGTTTTAACACTAGGTTCCCTGCCTACCCTGCTGCATGCGGGACACACGCGACGCGACAGCCTCTATACACTAAAATATTATTAAATATACATTTATTGTTTCAGTATGCAACCAGTTTTCTCGCGGCGTGGTCTCCATGCTGGGCGCTGTTGCTCCGGACTCATTCGATACCTTACACTCCTATACGAACACGTTCCAAGTTCCCTTCGTGACACCGTGGTTCCCTGAAAAGGTAAGATTGTATTTTACATACAGCAGGGGCAGAGAAACCTAGCGTCACCCTGCTCACAAGTTTCCACCGGGAATCTGGACAGATGAATGTATTCTTACTTGAACTACACAAATAATTTTCTTACTAACCTGAAGTACATTCGTATTCCAAATGATTTAGATAAAATAAGCACCTAATGTTAAGGAAAGTAGTGGAAAGTGGAGGATTGAGGTTTCCTAATGGGGAGCGGAGTGTCTTAAAATTAATTTTCCTCTCTGTAAAAAATTATCACGTTGTTTTTTATACACAAATAAAAAAAAAAGTTCTAATCCCAACTACCTATTATTTATGCAGATAACATTTTTAAATAATGACTTCTTATTTATTTTATGAATTTTTCTACTTCAGGCTTAACACTAAGAGGGAGTTACTTTGAGGATTCTAGGCATAAGCAGGAGTTTAAATATTAGTATGTACGTGGCTTTAAAATAATGTAATTTTTCAAATGTACTACAAAAATTCGCGGTGTACCCTAAAACGTATGGCTGGCGGGCGCTGGCACTCAGTGTAATTAGTCTGGACAGACAAACGAAAAACAAAATAAGCTTTTATGTTTTAGTATTTTTAGCTAGTAAAGGTAAGCATTCACAGAGAAGTATTCGTGGTGATGTTTACATAACAAATATATATATATATATATATATATATATATATATATATATATATATATATATATTTATTTATTTAACTCCAGAACCCAGCGTAAAGTCAATTCGACGAATGAAAATAAACGCCGCGCTTTCCCTCAACACCATAGCGAAGATAATGAAAATATTTAATATTTCATTGCACCAAGTGGGAATTGAACCCACCAACCTGTCGCCTTTAAAGTTAGTCACATGTTTACGTGTCTGGCCTCTACAATAATTTTTCAATAATCAACCTCCTAACCACGTCTAACTACAATCAGTCACTCCACTGCACCACGATACCCTCAATTACATATACTTTATAATTTAACATAGATTAATACATATGTAGGCATAATCCGTCTAGATGAAGATGCTGTTCAAACCTAAGACAATAGTGAATAAGAAATTAGACAGAAATGCATCTAGATGTTAGATTACACATAGACTGCGGTGTGTGTCATATTAAATATTCAAACACTAAAGAGTATCTTAAGCTTAATACTGCTTGATGCTACGTACTTGAGACCAGTTTCGGTTCAGGGGCACAATATTGTGAAACGCGACGGTTGTGGGTTTGATCTCCACTTGAGGAAATAAAATATTTATTTAAATGTATATTTTTGTTACTTCGCTGTGGTAGGGAGGGAACATAGTGTCTTAACACTTGGGTATTTAGGCTACTGCTATTTGCTGAATACTGTTACTATATTTTATATATGGAAGATATTATTAATGTGGAATCGTTATTATTCAAATACGAAATTATTACTTAAGTAGAGTTACCAGCTTATACAGTTACAAAACGGCGTAACTGCACATTTTGAAAAATTTCAGGAGACGCGATCTAACTTTGTTAATAATTTTACTAATATACAAAAATAAACAAATTTAATATTTTAATTTAAAAAACATGCAATTACGTCGTTCTTGCACCAAATAAGCGATATATCGTTAGAATTGCATATTATAACGCAATTCTAGTACAATTGGGAAGTATTTATCTATTTGCCATTGATTTCAATCTGGTAGAAAGTTTAAATTAAAAATACTTCTATTTCCTCGATATGGCCAAAGAAAATCAGACTTCGATTTCCGCCGCGTAAGTTGCTGTTCCTATACAGGATAGAAAACACAATGATATACTATTAGATTCTCTTGTTGTATTTTGTTTCCTGTATGTATTGCATTTTATTCTTTGAAACAATCAACTAATATTAATACGTTTTTGCAAATCTTGAAAATAATAAAAAAAATATACTGTTATGGGAAAATTATGTTATAGAATTGACTTTTCAAAGTTCATATTCTAGTCTGAGCAATGAGGCCAGCCGTGGCGCAGGGGCACAAAGTATGACTGTAAAACCGACTGGAGGAGATGAAATATTTACTTAAATATATATTTTCATTTCTTCGCTCTGGTGTCGAGGACAAGTGCAGCGTTGAATTCTGGTACTCAATACCAGAATCAGAATTCGGCAGAAAGTGGGAAACGGAGTGTCTTAACACTAGGTTCCCTCCTCCTACCCTGACGTGTGCGAGATACAGCGTGAAGCTGAACGAACAATCTTCTTACGCAACTAAAAGACTAGCTCTGCATACTAATTTTATTATGACGAAGTCTTCACAAATTCCTATTTTCATACATTTGACTCATCGCCGTGTATTCCAAAAGCTTAAAAGATCAAAGACGATTTTGTCCTCTTCCTTAAAATTAAATTTCTTTGGGAGCCAGATAAATTGTGTCAAGAAGCCGAAAAGGTAAAAAGCCATAGTAAAATAAAAGAGACATTCTTATAAATGACATGAGAATTAATTTGGGAATCTTTTATAACTTCTTCCTTATTAATGTTATATATTAACGCGTTGGTTTAAATGATAATAATGTAACCCGTGATGGAAAATAAATGAAATTATAAGAAAGAAAGTCGAGGCAAGTTTTTAAATTTGACGACGAAACTTATGTCTTAACTTTAATGTTTCTTCTACACACCCTGTTGTAAGCGGGATACACCGTGAAGCAAAAAAAAAGGTCAAGTGCAAATAGATCAACAGGAAGTACAGCTTGTAAAAGTTGACAAACTTAAATTTGCGAGTTATGCGCTCATTTTGTATGAAATAAACTACAAATATAACCTTGTAATGACTTTTGAAGTTTACTTATAGCAAAAAAATAAAGTGTTTAAAGTCCCACCCATTAATATCAAGCAACATTTATAAAATTCGTGGAAAACTAAAAGCGACACGTTTTGTTATACAGTTTCACTATCTCCTACACCAAATTCAAAGGAAGAATAAAAAATTAAAAATAATATTGGAATTACATAAACATTTTGTTCTGTCACACTTTTTGATTACTCTATTAAGATTTAAAATAACCACAGAAAAAGCAATAAATGTACTCAAATCAAACTTAAAATAACCTACCATTTTAGTTCATTTAATCCTGATGATATCCTACTGTAATTACGAAACATTATTAACGGAAGACAAATCCGAATGGACACACATACGAATATATCCATCAAGTCCGATATGTCCCTATATAAATAACGTAAAATTTAATGAACCAGTAATAGTTACATAAATATTAGGTGAAATGTATATAAATTACACTACCCGCAAATTAGTTTGGCAATAGTATGAGACCGCAAACGGGTTGCACATGCCTTAAAATCCCATTACGAGACACTAGCGACTCCCCACGGCTCCTTCTCCACTTCAGAACTATCGCTATAATTTTGTACAATATGGCAGTAAAACCAATTTACAACTAGATTAGCCTTATCACCGTCTCACCTGTTCACTCAAATATTTTGGAACGTTTTTGCTTTCATTGCATACTTATCGTTATACTGATTTCGAACGTCGTTGTTGAATGGATATATAGTTATATTATTATCCCATGTTCCGAATTTGACACTCTATGGATATATTTATTCTCTTATGTATTAAAAAAATATATTACATTGTTTAAATTCATAGAAAAAGGGAAAAAATGTTACATGCTGTATCCCGCACAGAGCAGGGTAGGCAGAGGGAACCTAGTGTTAAGACACTTCGTTCTTCACTTTCTGCCGAATTCGGGAGGCATTGCGTATTGAGTGCCGGAACTCAACGCCACGCTTTGCCTCACCAGAGCGAAGAAATCATATAAATATCAAGAAAATCGTATAAATATCGTGGGCGCGTATGTAGATATATTATATACAGCCATTTATTTATCGAGTAGTTTATACTACGCATACATAGTTCAAAGGAAGCATTCCAAGTCAACAGCGAAGTGATGTAGCACTTAATTTCATATTCCATGTTATAAGGAAGATAGGAAAATTAAAAATAATACACAACAATACTTTTTTAGAAAGCGTATGAAGAATTGTAAAAAAGTTAGTGTTCAGAGCGCTTGGACGGCTTCTAAGAGGCGCGGGTTCAAATTCCGTTACATTCAAACTGTTACGTTTTCTAAAAAGTTTTTTTTTCTTAATGTTGAATATTTTTTTAAAAATATTAAAAACAATCAAATATCAACAAGCGAAGTAGCATAATCTAACTAGGCTATTTGGCTTATTATACATGTTTCGTAAACTAGTGACATGGATTATCTAGGAAAAATGAAAAAAAAATGCTTTCCGTCTTCAAGATTATATCATCAAGAAAATTGTCACTTTGCGGGAAAGCGCTAAAAATCATTATATGCAATTCTAAACGTTATGGAGCAATATTTTGTAAGGAAGTAAGACATTTTTCATCTAAATTTTGCTTGCAAATTCTGCGAGAGCAACTCGGTCTTTGATTACCTATCATCAAACAATTTTGTCATGCCAAATATATTACTTTATATTAAAGAACATTTATAAGTTTTTTTTTAAATATATTTATTTTTCTAATATATCACAGATAATAATCATATCTAAAACAAAAAATTAAGTGTTTATTTGTGATTCACACAAAAAATTCCCAATTTTTGTAACGTGGCACTGATGTTTTGTTTTAAAAACATAAATAAACCATTTTTTTTTGTTGAGTGTAGCTAAAAATTTGCAAAAAATATTCTACTATCTTCTTCGTTTCTCTTAAAAAGGTTAATCATAATTTACGTTGGTACCTTTTCTTTGAGACAATTCCGAGAAGATTTCATTTTTAATATTTTCTTATAAATGACGAAGCGTCTTAATTTGTTAAGTCGAACATCTCTAAATGGATATACCAAATTAAATTAGATTCGTTTGTGAGTTTAGTTATAACGATATTGTGATGCATTTTACAATTATGAGATAATTTAATACTGTTTTATAAAGTTAATAAAGTCTAATAAGATGTGAGCTCGTCATGGCGCAGTGGAACAGTGACGGACTGTAAACGTGTTACTCGCTTTGATAATCGAAGCGGTTCTCGATTTCCAAAATTCGGTGCAATTTGGAGGAGAAGTAACATAATTCTAGTTTCCGTCAGCCTACCCAGTTTTTATTTAACTTGACATACAACGTTGTATGTGAAGATGGAATCTTGCAAGTTAAATTGGACTCACTTGGAATGGAACTACTGAATGGAATGGAACTATGGAATTTTAGGAAACGATACTAGATTTCAACGGAAATATTATTTGTGTTATGCTCTATCGATATTCGAGTATCATAGGGTAAAAGCAACAATATCTGCTGGCTGTAAAAAAATCAAGGGTCAAGATAGCAAAGTTGAAAACGTTCATCTTTATTTTAAAAACTTTAAAGGCTCCGTTGCATGTTCGGCGTACTACACTAAAAGAACGGTTACCTCGAATCATCATCACCCGTAACATCTGAATTGCATGATTTGGTGATCTGGAAATGATCCATATCATAAACATACTCGAGATGCTACAAAACCAATACTGAATCATCTACATATAGGTTTGAATGTAGCGATAGCGTTTTACATTGCTAAATATATCTCCAAATCTGAGCCAACTCAGCTTGACGGTAATTTAGATCAAGCCATACGAGAAATACAACGCGAAGAAACAGAGATATTATGAAAGTTCTACTACTATTCTACAAAATATATTTTTTTTACCTAAAGATAATTCATACTGGATATGTTTTCATGTCTCATATTTTCACAATGAAAAGTTTTTTAGATATTCCCACATATGTTTAACTTAAAAAGTTATTTTTGCTGTCGTGCCCGCATTATAATCAGTTTCTGATTGTTTTAAGTGTTTTTAAACATTTAAACATTATTTTCTCAAGACAGTGTAAGTTAAATTTAAATATTTTTGTTATATTTTTGGTAAAGTTATTTTGCCAAATAAAAAAAAGAATATTATTATAATAAATATTTTAAAAACTTGACGTCCTATTATTTCCACTTCAGCTTAAAAAAATGAGGGCTAATTATCTAGTACATAAGTTTCATGTATGACAAAAATACCTTATAAAGTAGTGTAATTTAAAGTTTGTATGCGTGCGTGTTGTAGGAAAGACGAGTTTCGGCGTGTGAAGGTGCTTTCAGATTTAGGTCATTTGAATTTTAGAAACATTTATAGGGAAAGTACATTTTTGAAAGCCAAATCACCTATACAGAGTCCTTAAATTTGATACGAATGGATCACCTACCGGATACTGTAGCAACTACCAACGCCCAACTCAACATCCCGATTACGATTTCAATAATATGTCTTTCCTATAATTTGAATCAAGATTTCGAAGAATGTGTAGATATTTATGAACCACAAAAGCGTTCAAGACAACAACTAATTATTATAAACTATATTATGAGGCCAGTCGTGGCGCAGTGGCACAAAGTGTGACTGTAAAATCGACTGGTTGTGGGTTCGATTCCCACTCGAGGAGATGAAATATTTACTTAAATTTATATTTCCATTTCTTCGCTCTGGTGTTGAAGCAAAGCACATCGTTGAGTTCTGCCCCTTAACACGCAAAACCTCCTGAATTCAGCAGAAAGTGAGCAACGGAGTGTCTTAACACTAGGTTCCCTCTTCGTACCCTGCTGTGTGCGGGATACAGCGTGAAGCTGATTTTTTTAATTTTTTTATATTTTTGCTAGTGATCAACTATATTAATATAGTCTACTTCCACAAAATACACATTGATTTTATACAACGGATAAATATCGCGACAAGCTTTTATAGAATTTAAATTTTGTAAAGTATTTGTGAAATGAATATGTTTAATGTAATTAAAATCTTATTTTATCTTTTAAAAGTGTAAATAAAAGCTTATTTTAAAAGTTTTTTTATATGAATTTATTAACCGATAAAAAAACTGGACAAGGTGCTTTTTTAAAGGCAAATCAATTCTATCGACTGAACGCGTACTAATATTTTTCTATAACTTTCTACTGTGTAATTCGAATATGATAATCCTTTTTTTTTTAATTTATACGCCATTTTTATAACTCAATGTTCACTTTAAAAAAAATCTACTAAGTACAACTTGACCACCAGACCACCACTTACCAATTTTATGACCACCACTAATAAGTCATCAGGAAGATGACTTATAAAAGTAGGCAAATTTATGTTTTCAGCGTGTTAACTTATTTTGAGTTAAATGAATTGCAAATAAGTACCGTATCAGTTTTGCTTACAAAATAAAATGCAAGAAAAACGACGTATAAATGCTCGTATTTGTTGATTGTTTTTATTTTATTTTTTCTTTATTCCAAGGTACCATAGACCGGAGATTGAATATTAGTTTCATCTTGATACCTCCACGCAATCTTAAGATAAATAGTCTTGACAAACGGAGAGATAGGCAGTCAGACATACAGATTCCATTTCTTTCTTTTCAAGTACGAAATCCTGAAAATCGACAAAAACAAAAAATTTATATATTACACCACTTTACTTTTTATATTTTTTGTTTGGGCTACTACTACTGCCACTAGTTAATCAATTATAGCTTTTAATAAAATATATTTTTTTTGTAATATTTCTTGTTAAAGTAATTATTATGTTAGTATTCATACGTTTGCAACCAGGATGGAAAATTAATGAATTAATTATTTAGCTTCACGCTATATCCCGCCCACAGCAGGGTAGGCAGAGGGAACCCAGTGTCAAGACACTCCGTTCTCCACTTTCTGTCGAATTCTGGAGGCATTGCGTGTTGAGTGGCGGGACTCAACGACGCGCTTAGCCTCGACACCAGAGCGAAGAAATGAAAATATAAATTTAAGTTAATATGTCATCTCCTCGAGTGGGGATCGAACCCACAGCCAGTCGATATTACAGTCACACTTTGTACCACTGCGCCACGACTGACCTCAACCTCAACGTCCAAAAACTCGCTTCGCGACGCCATTTCAAAGCATCCTTGTTATATTCAAAAACTTAGTGATTAAGGTTATTATTCAAAAATCAAAATGTAAATATTCTTTATTCAGTAAGCTCATTACAAGCACTTTTGTATCGTTAAATTACTTAAATGTCAGTAGCTGACACTACTACAGGAAATACCACCACTAGCCGGCAAGAAACGCAACAGTTGCTATTTCAAAATATAATTTCGGTATAAATGTATTAATTCTATTATAAGCTTACCAAATAAATCAAATCAATAACAGTGTATCCCACACATTATGGTCATTAATAATGATATCTACATCCTTTTTACTTTAGCGTCGAATTGTTCAAGTGGCAAATCTAATATCACTTCCGGTATTTTAGTATACCAAACGAAAACTAAGAGTTGGCAGCTTGGTTTATATTTTTTACTATTTTTTCAGCTTTACACTATATCCTGCATATAGCATAGTAGGTAAACGGTTCCAGGGAACCTAGTGTTAAGACACTTCGTTCTCTTCACTCAGTGTCTTACACTTCCGGTCCCTACTTCCAGCGTTTGTGTGGAACTCAACGCCGCGACACCAGAGTTAAGAAATTAAAATATTAAATTTTTCCTCCTTCCAATGAGAATCAAAAGCATAACCTGTTGCGTTGCACTCCGTGACTGGCCTCATTTTGACTGTTTTATTTCTTGTATTAATATCGTATTTATCACTGTTCTTTAAATAATGATGAATATTTTTACGAACAAGCAAAATAATAATGTAAACATACCCTAGGAACATTAGTTTTTTTTTTAAACTTCCCATGGAGTGTAATTTGAAGCTGTACGGGACAGTTTCAAAATAATATTCCACGGGACAAGATGCTATTAAAATATCTGAAATATACTATTGGAGCAGTTATAAGATGCGTAAGCTGTCTCACTTTTCTAACAGCGTAAGCAGCGAATCTGAGTCTACCCGCAAGAGAAGGCAGATGGAGGAAATTTTGACCCCATTGAAGTTTCGAATCTAGGGTCAGTCCCAAAAAAAATCGCGAAATAGTTTAAAGAGAAATATTGGAATATGAATATATAAACCCAGATATAAAAGACGAGAAACCTTTTAAGGTAACATAAGTAACGGTTTAAATTTCAAGGTATCAAAAACTTTGTATTTGTTCAGTTTGTTTCTGGGACCATAGGACGATAGACGTAAAAGTTGTGTTTAAAACTTTTCCTATTGAACATTTTCGGAACTCTCCTTCGAACTTTATCATTAGATCACATGAATTTTCTTACACGTATATTTATATTTTACAATATTATTATTTAGAACAACTGTACGAAAATTTTAACTATTTTAACTATTTATCTAATTCTAAATTATGACTGTAATCGCGACAGTTGTGGCTTCGATTCCCACTCGATTACTTGGAATAGAATTATTTTCGTTTCCTTGCTCTCTAACGACAAGAAGACACAGCGCAGCGTCAGGAATGTGAAAAACAGAGTGCCTTGACACTCTCTTTCCCTATTTTTTATAAAATTTAATCACAAATCGGCTGATAAAGAAAGAAGGGAAGCCTACAAAGTCCACTCAAACGAAGTTGAAGGCGACTACTAGTATGTAATTTTTTTCGTGTATATTAGCGTATATCAAATTAAATACACTATTGTTCTATTACGTTATAGCCATTATATTGACGAATGAGTATGTTTAATTTCAATCAAATTTTATAATCATACAATTCTGCACAAAGAAAGTGTCTCTTGGATTTTTTTTTATAGTCTCTATTTAAAAGATACACTTAGTTATTGTGTTTTTATATTAACAAATATATCTAATACTATTTAAAACATATTATAATATATAAGTTTTTACTTTTAGAATGTTTTCAGAGATAAATAGTCCTATGAGAATGATAGCTGAACAACAAAATGATTTTCTTACCTTAAAAGGACAGAATCCTAAAATATATATTTTTTTTATTTTGCTTTTATTAATATAGATTAATAATTAAAAACACAAAAAAAATCATATAATATTTTCTAAGTATATTTTAGGGATATCATTAATAATAATAGGTAGTTTACTCTTTAGCTTACTATACGCTTATAGCCGTAGAGGCCGCTAATATGACATTTTGTACAGCTGGGTGTAATTATGGTTCGCCGCAGTCAAACCGAACTATTGGTGGTAAACACAGGATATTGCCACAGGTTGATATATCTACATAAATGATAATATCAAGGAATATGGGATTTTGGTATTTTAAAAGTAGCCTACCTACCGTTTTGATACGCCAAAATAACAGGAGTCCGTTATATTAAAAGTGAAGTCGTATTTCAAATTTCCTTCGCGGTAATAATGATTGTAGAGTTTTTTTTTTTATAAGAGTTTCACGCTGTATCCCGCATACAACCGGATAGACATAGGAAACATAGTGTTAAGATACGCTGTTCTTCACCTTCCGCCAATTTTTTCGAGGCATTGCATGTTAAGTAGCGGCACTCAGTGCCAGGTTTTTTGCTTTAGTGCCAGAGAGAAGAATTGAAAATATTAATAAACAATAATAGATTTTCTCAAGTGGGGATCAAACCCACAACTGTCGCATTATAGTCACACTTTTGTGTCCCTGAGCCACAAAGGCCTCATGTAGAGTGATGTGAGTGATTGTAGAGTTAGTTTAGGAATAACGTTAGGTAAAATGACAAATAGTGTTTTTTAATTTATATTGTTAACGATCAGCTATCAAATCATCACCTAGTTCAAGAACCTCTATATTTTATATAATAAAAACCTCTATATTTGAACTATATAGTTAATAAAAACATAAAAATATACGAGTACGCATGAACAAAAAAGCATCCAGGCTTATAATATTACCGAATAACGTTTTAAATTGTATAGTTTTATAAAAAATATTTTTTATAAAAATATGCCTAATATTTTTATTAAAAATATCAAGTTTCATAAAAATATTAGGTATATTTTTATGAAACAATATATAGTACAAAAACCTTTTATTCAATTTATATTCATAACATCCTACATATATATAGATTTGGAAAGAAAATATAATATAATTTCCTATTTTGAAAGCTTTCTTGCCATCAAATTTCATTACAATCAGTACACCGGTTTAGTAGTGACTTTACTAACAGAAAGACGTCTATTACTTTTACAGAATGACACGTACTTTTGTATTAGAACAAATTTTTACGTTTTGTTCATGAAGCATTTCAGTTAAAATTCTTTTAAAAATTGCTTACATAAATGAGAAAAAATAAAGAATTGAATTTCTCCGCAGGGATGTGACAGAGAGCGGCTTAGAGTTTTGTTACTTCATACTGTCAGAGCAAACATGGAAAAACAGAATATCATATTAAGCTACACACTGTGGCATTTTCGTTATATGCTGGCTGGCATATAGAATGGCTGCAACACTTAAAAGAGATTATTTGTCTACAACAATTTAACATAATATTATAAAAAACTAAATATTTTCACATTTCTTCATACATCAATATTGGCAGAATGCAATTCAACATATATATTTCCAGGTACTTCCCCCGACATCTGGCTTGATCGACTACGCCGTGAGCCTCCGTCCGGACTACCATAAGGCTGTTATCGACACCATTACTTATTACGGCTGGACGAGCGTTATTTTCATCTACGATTCTCACGACGGTAAGTTCATAATATATGATTAGAAGATTTATGTTGGAAATTTCTCAAGCGACTGCGTACTATTTATCTTTCCCAGGAGGTTATTTAATATTAGTTTCGTCTAGCTCTGGTACAGTTTAATATTTTTGGTCGATATATATTTTTATATCAACATTTGTTAAAAGAAAGAAGAAAGAAAAATCTTTTCTATTTTCTATTCACTTGGAAATATTATGGTAGGAAGTACAATTTAAAGTCACACATTACCTGAGTACGACATGAATACACTACAATCGCGTTAAACCAAATATTCGTCTAGTTCAAATGTAATATTTATATTTAACTTAACATTATAAAAACTGCGGTCCATTATTCTAAGAAATTTAATTTTACGCTTTTATTTTTTCACGCTGATACTTCTTTAATGAAAAATACCGTATTATATCATATGATATTTTTCATTAAAGAAGTCCGAAAATATACGAAGTTTTGAAATATTTACTTAAATTTATATTTCCATTTTCTTCGCTCTGGTGTCGAGGTTAAGCGCGGCGTTGAGTTCTGCCACTCAACACGCAATGCCTCCAGAATTCGGCAGAAAGTGGGGAACGGAGTGTCTTAACACTAGGTTCCCTCTGCCTACCCTGCTGTGTGCGGGATATAGCGTGAAGCTAATTTAATTTTATTTTTTTATTTTGAAATATTAAAGGTTCTAGAAGGATAAGTACGGGAAAGCTACACTGGTTTCTAATGAATTGTTATTACTGTGAATGTATTATTTATTATCTGAAATAACGATGTTTTGAAATATATTCCACTACTACATTTTTTGTAAGTTATAACAAATGTAACCAAGTAATGTCTCCATCATAAATGTAGCTTAAGTAGGCAATTAAAAAAGTGGTATACGAAAGCACCTTGAAAAACCTTAAATTTTTATTACATTTCATATTTTCCAAAATTAAATAAAAACAGTATTTATAATAATAATAATCTTATAGTATTTCGGATAAAAAACATTACAATCTTGAAAAAAACAATTCATTGGAAGCTAGTGCCGTCTCTATTTTCCATAACATACTTATACATTATTACATTCTTCACTTTTATTTCTATTATATATTTTCTGTTCACAGCATTTCCGGTTTAACTTTTTCCGTACTGTTTCTGTACTGTTTCAACATTTTCCGTACTATATTTATTAAAATATTTTACTATATTAATTGATAAACGTGAAGTGAAACGTGTTAATCCCTCTTTAATGTTAAAACATAAAAGTCTCGCTCAGAAAAATAAAATTAAATACCGTAGACAAAGGGAAAATGATAAGTTTATCCAAATTTCAACTAGATAAGGCTTCGACTAATTTGATAGAATTAATTAAGTATGGTTTAGCATTCGCAAACATCTTCTAAAGAAATTGAATTTATACTTGTATTAAGACTTTTACCGCTAATACAATAAAGATTTGCGTACCTCTCAATAATGGTTTGTAAAATAACATAAGGTAGTAGTTAGTAGAGTTTGATTGTAAGTATGATAGTTGTGGGTTTGATTCCCATTCGAGGCAATTCAGAATTCCTTTCTCTGGTAAAGATCATCGCGCATGTTAAGTTCCGCGTATGACGTAGTGAAATAAATTAAATAATAATAAGTGCATATGCATGGCACTAGACATAATTAGAATAGTTAATATTGAATAATACAATTATATTTTAATATCATATTGATCAAGAGTAGTTTTTGTATGGATGGCCCGAGTGTCGCAACCGTTGTTTTAAATATTTGTGAGTGTCTAATAAATATGATGTACATAAAAACTCGTACCACATATAAAATAAATATAATATAATAATGTGAAATTTAAGATCGAATTGTTATAAAGGCAAAATCTGTGTAGGGCCGACACATATTGTGGGTCAAAGTGAATTTTAGGCCCAAAATTACAATATTGAATGTTGCTTGACGTTGCAACGGCCGAGGTGATGGGCTTATGCAAACTGCTATAGCGACTGTGTGAAAACTGTTGTTATACGACTTGGTATATGAATAGTTGGTTTGATGCTATTTTATGTTTCACCTACGGTGTATATAGTAGTTACCGCCCGTCTCATACAGGTGTGCGTTGCTATTTTATGTCCTGGAACTCTGGTGTATATAGTAGTGTCCGCTAATGCTTCTAATACCTTGTTCAAATGTAGAAAATATTCGAGACACGACTGTGCCGTGCGTTTACCTAACATATCAGCCGGCTTGCCTTACGATAGTGCATTCGATCCAACGAATTATATTGATCTCACAAATCAATAAATATCACGATTCACCATTCTAATACAATCTTAATATAAACAAGCTTAACAAGTACCGTCAGAAAGATTACACACAAACGTCACAATGGACACGCAATGTCATGGAAATCGGGTAGAAATGGGAAGCATCTCTATACTAGGTTCCCTCTGCCTACTCTGCTATAAAAAATCGAAGAAAATATTCTCAGTATCAAAATAAACTTTCTTTCCACGTACCTACATATAATTAACACTAGATTAAAGTACAAAAATCTATGTACATTTATTTTTAATAAATATGTTGTCTCTCAAGAGTCAGTTGAAAAGGAAAACACAATAATTCTTCCTTACATCATAATGAAACGTTCTCAGATTCACTCTAATAATTAACCTCCCTGTATAACGTTTTACTTAGTCTTAGATGTATATATGTTTGTGTCCTACAGCTTCGGCTATAGCATACAGCAAAAAAACCATGTATGAAAATGATGTATTTGTTTTAGCTTCACGCTGTATCCCCACATAGCAGGGTGAGCAGAGGAAATCTGGGAACCTATTGCTATTATTTTTTGAGTGGTAGAAGTCAACGCTGCGCTTTGTCTCGTTACCAGAATGGAATTGAAAATATTCAATATTACATTTCTTCGAATGGGAATCGAATCCGCAACCTGTCGCGATAACGTTCGCACGTTTGTGCAGGCACGACTGACCGATAAAAAATTGTGAACATTAGATACGGTCCAAATTAAACCTTATTTAGAAAAAAATATGATAGGGTTTCAACGTCCAGCTTAATTGGCTACAACACTTGGACAGTTTCCAAGACGCACGACTTCGAATCTTGCTATATACGAAATATCTATATAGGAACTAGCAGAGTAGACTAGTAATAAAATATTGTTGGTTACTCGAAGTCATTGAAGAGCAATACATTTTGAACCAGCATATAAATCGATATTAAAGTTCACTTTGATCAAAATTCTCAAGTCCACTGATATATTTTATACTTCCATAGTAATATTTGAAAAATATATATAGAGTAAATGAGACCGTCGTGGCGCAAGGGCAGTGGGTTCGATCTAAAAAAGAACTAGCATCCCCCGTGCTACTTTACCGGCGGCTTTTATTTATTATTATTTTTTCTTTTTTATTTTTATTTATTATTATTTTTTGATTATCTATACTCAAAAATCATAATTAAAATTCCTAAAATTATAGTATTGTCGGAACAGTTGAGCCAACTTGAATTTTTATGGGACTGTTTAGACGAATAGAGGAGGCTATGGAGCAACAAATATCATATATTTTAGGATAGTATAGAAAAGATTAAGGATTGTGAATCCCGTAAAATTTCAGTTCGGTTGAGCTATTCAAAAAATTTGCCTGGACAAACAAAAAAAGTTTTAAAATGGTTTGTTTGTATAGGAGTATCGTTAAACACATAAAAGGATACTTAAATTTTATTTATAATTAAAAATGTAGAGATGAAGTAAAATAATATACACCAAACCAAACTCTCCAGATGTCGACATTACGTACATGAATATAAGAAAAAATTACAAGACCTCTACATTACAACAACGAAACGAAGCTGTCAAGTCATTTAGATGACATTTTCATAGTATAGAAAACATAATCAAAAAGTTTATAACATTCAATATTTATATTTTTTTATTTTTCCGACTATTAATGAAAAGGTAGAGGTTAATGACAAGGTAGAGGCCAGTCGTGGCGCAGCGGCACGAAGTGTGACAGTAAAACCGACTGGTTGTGGGTTCGATCCCGACTCGAAAAGATGAAATATTTACTTAAATTTATAGGCTTACCACTCAACACGCAACGCCTCCAGAAAGTGGGAAACGGAGTGTCTTAACACTAGGTTCCCTCTGCCTACCCTGCAGTGTGCGAGATACAGCGTGAAGCTTTTTGTTTTATTAATGAAAAGGATGTTTCAATACGATGACGATCGTTATGTATGATTGAAATATTGCGGTACAGGTGACGCAAATAAAACACTGCGCGTTGCGTGTAGAAAGTAATATCAATCAATTTGTGCAGCCACAAATAAATAAAAATAAAGACTAGCAAAAATTATTTAATTAGTGGAACGTTTTGTTTAGGATAAAATTTTGTACTGGTTGACCTGAAGTTTTACATTTTTTTCTTTTTTTCTTTGTATTATTAAGTGATAAAAGAAAATTTGTAACATGTAGGTATATAATAAATTTTAAAAAATCCTGCACACAGCAGGATAGAAAGAGGGAACTTAGTGTTAAGATACTTCGTTCCCCACTGTCCGCCGAGGTCTGGGGGCAATGCTTGTTGAGTAGCAGAACTAAACGCCGCTCTTTACCTCGACACAAGAGCGAAGAAATAAAAATATAAATGTAAATAAATACATACGTATTGTGCCCCTGCGCCATGACTGGCCTCTATTTTTTATTTTGAGGCCGTCGTGGCTCAGGGGTGGGTGGAAACTTGCGACCGTAACGCGATAGTTTTGTGTTTGAATCCCACTCGGGGAAATGAATGATTATTTATTGATATTTTAATTTCCTCGCTCTAATACCAAGGCAAAAGCGCGGCGTTGAGTTTCACCTCGCAACACGCAATGCCTCGAAAATTCGGCTGAAAGTGGGAAACAAAGCGTCCTGTCACAAGGTTCCCTCAGTCTACAGATGCCTGCATTAAGTTTTTTTTTTTTTATATAAGATACTTCTTGTTAAGTGACGGAGCCCGTCTCGAAACTGAAAAAGATTCGTTCCTCCAAATGGGTATCAAACTGTCAGCCATCATATATGCAGTTTGATTGTCCCTACGTGCCATAACGGCCTCAATTAATCTTCATATGTGTGAATTTGCCTGTTAATTACAATACTAGTTCTAGAGCAATCTGGTTTACTGAAATCGATATTGAGTTATTCTATTATTACGTAAAACGAAAATAGAATAACTCATTTTAACTAATTTTTTCAACTTATTTTGCCATATGTAAAATATGCTTGAAGCTAAAAAAATATCGCATATGCAATTTTTTCTTGTTTTTGAACAAGATGTAGGAGTACCAAAAAATTATATTATACAATTTTCCAATATTTGAAGTCAAAAATAGTTATAAAAAAAATCTAAACACATTCTACAATTGAAATAACTTATGTGACTAATATAAGTTTGTGTGTAGGTTTTTCTTTAAGATTTGAAATACAAATCGTAGTACCTAAAGGTACTGGTAGAAATGCTGGAAACTTGCACAGAACATAAAATATCGATCATAATAATAAATTAAGAAATTTATATTCTGTTTAAAAGAAAAGTATGGAGTACTTCTTAATATACTGATGTTTTTATAATAAGAACGAAGCCACAAACACCAAATTTGTCTAAAGATATAATTTTTAAGTAAAATAATTCAAAGTTTCTTAAAATTTTCTCTTCATTTTAACACTGAAGCTAGCAGCCTTCTGCATTGAAAGCTATCTAATTAAATTAAACTGAAAGGACTTGAAGTTCCTTTAGAAATGCAGTCGGCCACTTAAAAACAGTAGACCAATGATCCGGGGCCGCGTAACAAGCCTAGTACCTACTCGGGTTTGAGTACGTATGAATTGTGATATAATATTATTTCTATATTCTCTTTTTGGCCATTTTTCGATTTTATATTCAAATGGCAAAACGAAACTTTTCATAATAGACGTTTGTCTGTCAATCCGTCCGTATGTAACGTCCACTTTGTTTTTAATACCAATGTATACACAGTTACAGCTTTAAATTGTAAATGAAAAGAAGGAAGGAACGAAATGAAAGAGAGAAAAGAGAGAAGAAAAGGAAAATTAAAATTGTAAAGTTTCCTTCTTTTTTCATTTCCTTCCCTCGTTTATTATATTTATATTGATTTCTACTTCTTGCGTACAAAATAAGAGCATAAATTAATTAATAATATAAATTAAACCGACAGACAGTTATGTCTCATTAAGCACCAAAAATAATAATAACAATTTTAATGTTTACTCGCTATTAGCTGACGATATAAAAAATACATAAAATAATTCAACCCACACCCACCGACGTCCCATTGAAATTCCATGAAACAAAACGCACAAGCAACAATAAAAGGAGAACAAAGCCATAACATCGTTTGCTATAACAGTTGGTATTACGAGTGAAGGGTAATAAAAATGAAAAAGGCATAAAAAGAAAGTGCGGATGTCATAGCAGGCGGTCCGGACGCTACGGATATGATGCAGGGCGGACAAAAGTAATATTAAGTTATATAGTTGCTGTAGACCAAGAATGCTTTGGTGATCGCGATCTTGGAAAGAAATTTCGTTGTTTAATATAAAATATATGTTTGTATAGCTATTGTGGTGTGTCCGGATTCGATTTCCATTTGGCTCATATATTTTAATTAGATTTTGTTTGTATTTAATATTTTGATTTCAATCCAGACTTGAGTCTGGATTTCTGTCAATCATGCAGTGTCTTCAAAATGATGACAAACTGACTGTGAATTTTGAACATGCTTTAAAAAAAAATACGTAATTCTCTAGATTATAGTTTTATCTCCAACATTACCAAATAAAGAAAACTGAACAGCATTCCCAAAATTTTGTGTCACCCATAACATTAAAACATAAAACGTTAAATTTCAAATCTATTCAAACAAATTCCAGTGTATTGCTCTTCAAACTGTTCCACCGTAACGTTTACACACCAGTACTTCGACGTAGAATATCCAGCATAGCAGCAGTGATAACTACTCAGACCGGCTGGAGAGCCGAGCCAGGGCGAACGCTCTATTGACCGTGCTCTCTACAGAAATAGCACACTCTTTTCTTATGCCAATATCGCCAATTACGGTAGTTTCAAACGATTGTCTTGATTACATTGTTGCACGAAATGTTGTAACAGTGAAGTCTGTGTGTGCTTACTTGAAGTATCTACTATCTAAGCTGGAACGGTTGAGGACTTCGTGGTGCATGGTGTAAGAGTGTGGTTGTATACGCTACTGGTTGTTGGTTCGATTCCCGTTCAAGGAAATATAATATTTATTATTTAACGGAATATTCTTAATGGGAGTAGAAGGTCTTAACACTAAGTTTCCAGATTTTCTTTGCTTATCTTGCTTGGGGATATAGTGATAAGCAAAAAAACGACGAAAACTATTTATGTCAATATAATTTTTGTATGTACATAATTTATGTATTTAATAGATGTCGTCTACATACAATCAGAAAATTTTTAATTACTGAATCAAAAAACAAAACTGTACCGACTGCTGGTGTGAAAAATTATATATTATTCAATTCTCTAAAATTTTATAAACATTGCGTGTTAGATGACGAGACTTAACGCCGCGAAATAAACAGAAACAGTAAGTTTACATGCAATCCTCCTTATACGCTAAAAAAAAAACAGACCTTACCACAACACATTTATTAATTACCCTTATATTTTTTTTTAAATTATTTATTAAATTTCTAACCTAAAACGTTTATTTTGGACGAGATTAAGGCAACTCTATACATTTAACGTAGTCTTTGTATGCCATTCGTCCTAACCGGTTTGCGTTGCAATTTAATACATCGCTGCGAACGCTTTATGTGAAAGGATAATAAGCTCTTACACAGACAGCTTTAATTTGGTGATAAGCTTCTTGTCGTTAACATATGAGAGCATCGTGCGGAGTAATTTATAGTAGAATCTCTTTTGCAATCTAAAAATTGTCGAATTATATAATAAAGTTATATTATATAATATAACAATTAAATATTATATAAATTAACGCGACGGTTGTGGGTTCGATTACTATTCAAGGTAATGAATTATTAATAATTAATAGTTTTATTTCTTCGCTCTAGCACCAAGGCAAAAGTTCCGCTACTCCGGCATTGAATTCCGCTCCTAAGCACGCAATGATTTAAAAAATATGGCGGAAAGTGTGAAATTAAAAAGATGAGTGTATTAAATTCCGCAAAGTAGAGTAGGTCTCGTTATAACGCTGTACCCCGCTTGTAGCACAGTCGACAGAGGGAACCTAGTACCATTATACTCCGTTCTCCACTTTCCTCTCCAATTCAAGATGTGTGATAAGCGGCAGTACTTAACGTCACATTTCAGAAACTAAAACATTATCGAACCTACAACCACTGCATTTACTCACATGCTACACATAGGAGCTGCGAGGGTCCCAAATAAATTATTGCGGGATGTATTGTGTCAGGATGTTTTATTCAATTCAAACAGGATCATAATTAACATGCCCACATATGCATTGTATCAATATTTTATATTATTTTTATGATAATTTAAAAAGACATAAATATATATTTTTTATGTTGTATTTATTATGAATTTATAATATTCAAATAAATAATATTAATAACAACAAATATTGATTACTCATTTTTAAAGTAACACACGCCAAATTCACCTTTGTTCATTTTGAAGAACGCTAATAAGAAAACAGAAACATAATACCTTATACATTCTGAGCTGGATAGAGAAAGAACAAAGAAAAGGATTCGTTACAGTGACCCTAAAACCTAGTATTTGAAATAGTCTTTGCTGTAGAAACTATTTTTGTCTGCGCCCTACTAATTATTTTATGAATTGTTTTTACTTTTACATACTGCATAAAACGATATTTCAATCAATTAATCAATCAGCTTCACGCTGTATCCCGCACATAGCAGGGTAGGCAGAGGGAACCTAGTGTTAAGACACTCCGTTCCCCACTTTCTGCCGAATTCTGGAGGCATTGCGTGTTGAGTGGCAGAACTCAACGCCGCCCTTAACCTCGACACCAGAACGAAGAAATGGAAATATACATTTAAGTAAATATTTCATCTCCTCGAATGGGGATCGAACCCACAACCAGTCGGTTTTACAGTCACACCTCGTGCCGCTGCGCCACGACTGGCCTCAACGATAACGAAACGATATTTCTTATTTTAAATAATGATATGTTCGTTTTATTTATGAAATATTTTTATTTAATGGTATATTGTCGACGTTTAGGGAAGCTGTAATTATAGAACAGTATATGACCAGTTACGGTTAAGTATTCCAATTAAATTTGAGTTTACAGTGTGATGTGACAGACAGATAGAAAATTTGTTGTTTAGGGAATAGGTTGATCCTAAAATTAAATTATTCAGTAACATATTATTTGCATTATACAGAAAATTTCATATTATTATTTTCATTTCCTTGCCAACGTAACAAGACAAAGTGTGGCGTTGAGTTTCGCGTTCCGTATTGATTACAATAGGAAATTATTTTTTTAACTCTATGCAATCCCTGCTTTTCTATACGTGGGACGGGATAATGCGTGAAGCGGAAAAAAAATTCCGAGTCTGACAAAGTACAATATTGGATTTAACTATTTCGAAATATTTAAATTAACGTATAGAATTGAGAATGGATGAATGGAATTAAGTTTCACCTCAAACGACAATTATTTAATTTTATTATTTTTTAATTTTCAATTATTTGAACTTTTGTTAATTGACAACTAAAGAAAAAGTTAAAGTTAGATCACTCGTAATTGGGAATTATTTTAACGATGTTGTTGGAATATTTTAACAACGATCGTAACATAAAGAGTTTAATTTCTGTGTCCGAGTGGATATACACACACTCAAGTACGAATTTGAAGATACACTTACCTTTACGTTTACTAGATACTCGTATATACCAACAGCTTCTGCGTCTTTCATTTCAAATTCTTCCGACAATAATTCACCCGTTAACTTTATTACAATCAGTGAAGCTATTGATGTTGGGGCATATGTTGACTCCACCGGCTTTGCGACTTGATGATGACGATACCGCTAATAATGAGGTATTTGCAATTTGTCTTAGCGGTATTATAATATGATCTCATTGGCATGGACTTTTCCATTCAAGTTTCGCTGATTGGTAAATAATCGGATCGGTTGATGATTGTATCGGTAGAGAAGTCTTTGGAGTGCGTGACTAAGCTTTGTTCACAAATGCCAGTATGATACAATGTTGATCAGGAACACTGTTCTCACTAACTGTTACAGGCGCCTAACCGAATCCGTGATAAAACTTAAAATCTACTCGGGTATTGATCATGTAATGGCCATCTAACCCACAGTTCCTTTGATACTGGCTCTTCAGAGAAATTTGTTTTAAACATAGATAAATAATAATAATATTTTTTGTGTCTTTCTGTTGTTGGCGCAGAAACAATAGACGATTACATACATTACACTTTCGGCCGAATGGATTATTAACAAACGTGGCATTCAACGTACACTTGCGGTTGCCCAATGTTTTTTCATAATCCTCGATTATGACGATATATACCTATATATTTAATTGTCAATACAGAAGCGATTTCATTATCCACATTATTTTCAACCGCCCCAGCTGCAGATGTACTGGCACCGTCATTGATCCGCTTGTTGTTCATTCTTCTGTGTTCGTGGCACTGCTTCATTTGATCAGATAGTGTTTTATTATTACCATTTGATTATGCTTGAGAAGCCCTCTCCAACAGTGTACGATATTTGTGTTTGGTTTTGGCTTTTGGACGCGTATAGGCCGACATTATGTAATTTGGATATTTATTAAAACATCTTACAATAGTCACTGTCACTTCTTCACTAAGCTTTTTTTTAAATTTACAATCGATAGATTTTGGCGATAGCTCACGAATAAAAGTTAAATTCACTTCGTAGCTCCTGAGTCGTAAGTTATACTGATTGCAAATCTCGATTCCTACCAAAACAACCTCAATATGTTGTCGCTTCTCTCTGGTGCTATTCTCTTATTGTATATTTTTTTGTTTCTTTAGCAATCTAGTGGTACAATATTATTTTCGATGTTGCGGATAGTTTTGAAACTACAAGCCAGAACTGTTTGTCCAAATTTTATTATCATTAGGTTTTTTGGATCACCCCCGTGTAAAAAAAAATCAGCTTCACGATGTATCCCGCACACAGCAGGGTAGGCAGAGGGAACCTAGTGTTAAGACACTCCGTTCCCCACTTTCTGCCGAATTCTGGAGGCATTGCGTGTTAAGTGGCAGAACTCAACGCCGCGCTTAACCTCGACACCAGAGCGAAGACAATGGAAATATAAATTTAAGTAAATATTTCATCTCCTCGAGTGTGGATCGAACCTACAACCAGTCGGTTTTACAGTCACACTTCGTGCCGCTACGCCACGACTGTCCTCAATTCCCCCGTGTAGTAGCAAATTTATAGAGGTATTCACGTCAAAACAAGTTTAAATACAAAAAAACTGATTAAAAAGCCATGATATCAAACCAGAATTACCAAAGAAATGAGCAAAATCGCGTGCAAACATAAACAAATACTTGAGGCAATTGAAACCTATCCACAAATAATATCAGTACTTGGCCGTCATAAGCTTCACATTTGAAATGTGATAGGGGTGTGTTAGCCGACATTCTTGAATTACAATCCTTATGTGAAAGGCAATAAGGGACCGCGTGGTATCTTCAAAAGTCGTAAATTATTTCTACTCCGCCGCGCGACTCCAGTATGAACTAACGATAAAGTTGCGGACAGTCTTTTATACGACGCCAACTAGGAAATGAAACAATAAATATTTATTTCACAACAATGGGAGAAGAATTGAAAAGTTTACATAACTCGCTTTTTGCAGGTGTTTAAAAGTTAAATTTTATTTATCTAATTGCTGGTAATCCTATTGAACATAATATAATTATTTCAAAATGATAGGATAAAGCATGTTTTATATTTTTTTGAAGTGCGCTTATTTTTATTTAAATAAAAAAAAATCACTCCCCTAGTAGTAATTGCACCAAGAAGATTAGTGGGAACGGAGTGTCTTAACACTAGATTCCCAGGTTCCCTCTGTTTACTCCGCACATACGAGATACAGCGTGAAGCCAAAAATTAATGAGATAAAGTGTTCTTCATTTATATGAAAAAATATAAATTATTAAACTTTAATTTTCATATTCAAAATGCTTAAATTTAAAATACACACAAAATGATTCTAACTTCATTACCAAAGTATTGGAATGGTAGCTCGAGTTCTCTCTCGCATATCTCTTTCATATCTTCCTCTATCAAGTCTAGGAATTATTAGATACAACGTAACTGCCTTTGAATTGCTAATGGACCATTATGACTGGCTATTAGTAAAATGTTATGTGTGTGTGTGTATGTGTGTGTGTGAGTGTGTTTTGTGTATGTTTGACACAGTATATTTAAGTTTAAAAAAAAGGGGTAAAAACAATAATTCCTAAGTTATTTTCTTTTTCTATAAAAATAATACTAAACATATTCGTTATAATCGGTTATAATAAAGTAACCTAAGTATACATAAAATTTTTTCAATAAATTAAAAAAAAAAGAAAAGTTTGTTTGACTGAACAATAATCTAAGGAACTACTGATCTGAATAGATTTTTCTGAGTTGTTATATAACATTTTAATATAAATATAAGTTTATCAAGCCGTCACCATGCAAATACAATGCATTTAAAAAGCAATAAAGCCCTTGCTTCACTGCTTGGCCTATTTATAGTATTTTCCACCTCTTCTAAGGTAATAGCGTCTAGATCGCCTTTTCCTCGAACAAAATAATATCTTAGTATTTATTAGAACTATTATTTAGTAGGAATATTGTAGTATGGACTTAAAATTGCCTATAAAATTGGTTTGAACGATATTAAACGGTGTAAACGGAGCTTCGTTGTGAAAATATTCATTAGTTTCTATTATAGAAATTATAATTTCTTACAGAAAAGGTATTTTTTCTACGTAGATACAAAATGTTGTATGATTTATATAAAAACTTTGGCTTTGAGTTCCTCCACTCAACACGCAATGCCTCGAGGATTTGAGAGAAAGTGGGGAATGTAAGTTTCTTAAAGTAACACATCAACATTAGGTTCCCTCTGCCTACCCTATTACGTGCGGGATACAGCATTATACTGGAAAAAAACTAACTTTTCGACTTAAGCTTACAATGAACCTAAAAATAGTCGAATTACAATTATATTCAATAATGCAATTGGATATGCTTTCTCAATTTTTTATTCTTGCTAGTAACAATTGTCTATAATAATGCTCAACCGTGAGATAACTTTCAAAAGACATTATGTTTGTTATATAAAATTTTAGGTCTGTAATTTTGTTAACTTTTTAGTTTACGACATGATATATAATGTTTTTTGTATTTCGAAAACGTATAAAATTTTTGAATGATGTTTTGTAAGCTTTGGAATAGTAAGAAAAATCTAATAAAGAAATCTCAAGAAAAGACACTTCGCTCTCCACTTTTAGTTCACTACAAAAATATTTCGTGTTTCGTTAATAAAATATATGTTGAATCTACTGCAATTGCAAATACATATTATACATTTGAATTCTTAGTAGATACAAAACATTTTCTGTTAAATATTAATTTTATATTTTAAACTTTCTACACCACAAGTTCTGTTGTTGCCAATAAAATACATAATTATACAAAAAAGAAATCGAAATCAACCAAGTAGTTTGTTCTGATTAAATTATCACTGCTGGACTGGAACCGTTGAAACCATATACATACATGGATGGTCGTAAATTTAATTTTGTTCATTTAAAACTCATCAAAGAGTGAAATTGTATAGTAGTACCCGGTTAACCAATTTTATCCAAGTACTCGTGTTATTTTTACATAAAATTAAATAACAATATGTTTCTTTTTAGTTTCAGGCTATTTTTTAATGTTAAGTGGTAATGGTAAAGTCCAAAGTTTTCCTATTTTCTTCATTGGAAAGTAGATACTGCTTAAACACTTAATTATTGTAGCTATAACATGGGTGAAACATGTATGGCATTGGATCTTCTCCCATGGCCATGGAACTTCTCCCAGAGTTTCTACATATTAACTCTTACATACTTATTTTGGGATCAGTCTCGAAGCAGGCGAGCAACTGTAAACAAGAGGTTTCGTTTCCTCGCTCTGGTAATGAGGCAAAGCGTGGCGTTGAGTTCTACCACTTAACACACAATGGAATCCGCTAAAAAAAGCAAGCGAAGGTCATTAAGATAATGAAAACACAGTGTCAATACTAGGTTCCCAAGCTCCCTACCCGTGCGGGATACAGCAAAAAAAAAAACATTGTTATTCAAAATCACTTAAAAATAAAATGATAATGTAAGTAACTGAACAGGCACGCTACGATCCTACAACTTGGCCCCCATATAGTGCACGACGCTAACACAACGTAACTTAGCGTAAGCTCATTTTACAAGAATCTGGGACAGTATGCAAAATTACGGCTGTTCGGACTACAGAAAGTATCCAGCTTAAGTAAACTGCTAGTGTGTCTGTCCTTTTAAATTAAGTGAAGATTTTGGTTTCGCTAGCTTCATATAGATAGATTTATCTATTTGTAATGTAGTAAAATCTTCTCTTTCTTTTTAGTTTCATGCTGTATCTATCACAAAGCAAAGTAAACAGAGGGAAACTAGTAACTAGTGTTAAGACACTCCGTTTCCTAATTTCCACCGAGTTCTAGAGGCCTTGCATGGTGAGTGGCGGAACTCATCGTCACCTTTTACCTTGATACAAAGCGAGAAATATTAAATATTTTATTTGCTCGAATGGGAAACGAACCTGTCGTTTTTAAAGTCATACGCTCGTTGATGCTTTAGTTATATGTTTATTTGAAATTAATTTATGGAATACAATAAGGACTTGGGTATAAAATATGAAAAATATGAAAGAATAGAGGAGCACTAACAGAAGATTTCTCAAAATTCCAACGGGAATGAGACGAAGATTTTTTTCATTTAAGAGTCTACGCAGACAAAATTGCGGGTGATAGCTAGTTAAAATAATTAAAATATAGTCATATTTTTTCTGTAACAAAAGTATAAAATAAAAAAAATAAAGAAAAAAATATTTAAAAGATATAAAATAAGATCTGATTTTTATATGCATGTGTATTTATACAGAATATGAAATTTCAAGACATGTTTAACGTTCACTTTATTCCTTCGAGAAATATGTGAGATACTTAGAATATTCTTTTTGAGTGCATCTTCCATTTTATCCTTTTATATGTCTACTTTAAGTATTTTGAGCCATTTGTTGTTCTTTTATGTAAAGATTCAATAAAGATACAATAGAGAATTATTGCGCTTGTAACTGTATAATGGATATACCAGGATAGGAATATAGTGTTAAAACACTTCATTCTCCATTCTTCGCTATTTACTTTTCGATTTTCGGTGCGCTTGTCTCTTCTCTTCTCTTCTCTTCTCTCTCTCTTCTTCTCGTCTTGTTACCAGAGCATAAAAATTTAAACAATTCAGTCCCGCTTTTGGGAATTAAACTTGCAACATCGTGTTTACACACTCCTGATTTTATAGTGTATTAAATTTACTTTGTCTTTTCTTATCTTCACATATCTTCTACCTCATAGACCAAGACAGAAGACAAAACATATGCAGCGAAAGGTGAAATATTTCGTGACCTTACTTTGGTTTTACAAAAAATATTAAATAAAATCATTTCTCACCCCATGACCTTAAAATAAAAATAAAAAACAGCAAAATCACTAGAACAATTTACGAAACTCCACACAAAGTAAAAATGATAATAGTGATGGCCATAAAATTTATTACATATTCAGCATATCGTTATACTTCTTATAGAAACACCTAATCATCTTACCCGATACACTCGACAATGGAGTTGATCTACCATTGTCGCTACAGAATGGGTGGGATTTACTAAGACCCTGAATAAAACAAGATGCCGTCTCGGCTGAACCGGGTAAATGCTTTTGTAATCGCAGCAAAAGCTCAACCGAAGGAAAGAAACTTTAGATTTTAGTCTGTAATTTGCAATTCATTTCGTTTGTTTTCTGTTTCTTGCTTGGTGTTTTGTTTGAATACATGTGTTAATATCCACTGAGATGAGAGTGTTTTAATGGGAACGGAGTGTCTGAGCACTAGGTTCTCGGAGCACCAGGTAATTGAGAGACAGAAGGAAAAAATATACAGCCACTAAAAATCCTAAACAACTTTATATACATTTTATAGAAATATTACGTCAAAGTCTATATTGACTTTACCACCCATAGTATTGAACCTTGTATAATATGTATATTATTTATATAGTAAAAGAGTTTGAGTGCACTTATCTCAAAAATTACAGATTTTAATTAGAAAAAACCTAGTTTTGACACTCTGTCTCCCATTTTCCGCCGAATTACTGAGGCAGTGTGTGTTAAATAGCTCAACGCTGCGCTTTGCCTCGATACCAGAACGAAGAAATTAAAATATTAAATATTTAGTTTCCTCGAATGGACATCGAACCCACAACCAGTCGCGTTTACAGTCACACTTGTGCCACTAGGCGACGACTGGCCTCCATACTGGGCCCAACTCAAGTAGTAATAGCTCAAAATTTGAAATTATTAACTTAAAAATGATATTCAAATAAAATAGGTGAGATAAGTGATAAATGTCACATCACATTGCAGTTTCAAAGACCGCCAATAGCAGCTAAACGACTTATTCATTCGGAATTTGTAACATGGTTTTATAACCAAGTTTCCTGCCATTTCAAAACCTATTTCAACTTTTCTCAAGATTCTCTTTAGGAAATTTTAATAGGTTATATTATACTGTCATTTACAGATTGATATACTGTCTTTTACACTGACATATGTTTTAGTTATGTTAACTTTATTTAAACTAAAATGATATTTCCTTTTCTTTTTATATTTTTAACTTTCTTGAAGCCGTAGGTATAAAATAGCGGCTCTTAACGCCGTAATTTATACATAGAGAACACGTCAATATAACTAATAAAAATATTTGTATAAAAAGCTTATGACCATTGCGTTGAATCAGGTACACAGGTTTCCAAGTGCAGTTTTCCATAATTCAAAATATTAGGTATAATGTGGCAGAACTCAACGACGGGAAATATATTTTAAACCCGACTGATTGTGGATTCGACCCCGCTCAAAGAAATATAATATTTATTAAAATTTATATTTACATTTCCCCACCATGGTGTCGACACATGCGCAGTGTTGCGATAAAATGTCGGAGAAGAAGAGGCAGCGTTGAGTTCCGCATCTCTACATACAATGCTTTCAGAGTTCTGTGAACAGAAGTGTGTTAATGGAAACCAAGTGTTACATTAGGTTTCCAGGTTCCCTATAATGTGCGAGATGCAACAAACAAAAATATATAACGAAAAAAGTTAATAATTAATTACAAATTACGATCGATCCTTAAAAATAGTGGCGATTGATATTTTTCGGTAAATTAAAATTTAAGCAACCTCATTTTAGATACAGCCGTCATATTTGGATTCTATACAAGAATAATTTTATCGAGTTTCAAGTTATCCAGGGAGTTTAATGTATAAAACGTCGTTTCCCCCCAAGCGTTTAGGGCGTCAGTGTTGTAGCCATAATTAATTTTATTGCTTTCACATTATACCAATCCAAGAAGGTTCCGTTCACACCATTTAGCTTTGTGCAGATTCGTGAAAACTGGTTTCCGACGTCCAAATATATTAGACCAAACCGTTATTAAATTTTGAACCTCCTTTCATAATATATTACTACAACGCCACTGTTTTATCACCGCACTCTTTCAGAGATATTAGGTTTTTGAACATTCCAAAGTTAGCGTCTTCGAAAATTTAAATCTTTCGAGCGTCATAAAAATTCTCATAAAAATACCGACGCTTGTGGACTTCTACTATTGAACTTTAGCAATCCGCTGGTGACAAAAGGCTCATCCATCTGATAGCCCATAAATTGAAAGATATGGAGATCTGGTTAGAGATTCAAGGCAGCTTATTTTAAAATTCAAATAAAATTTTATCAAACTCGAATATGTGTATGGATAAATTGTTTTCGGTATGTGTTGTCCCAAAAAGTTTTTAATTAATTATTTGAATTTCGGAATGATTTAAATTTTTCTTTAACTCGCATGTTTCCAAACGCACAGCACCATGTACGCCTACATGGTGTTTATGCCTAGATACTGGTGTGTGCATGTCTAGAGGATGCTAGATAAAAGTACAAAAAATGTGTTTATACAAAAAAATAAGCACAAATGTTCTCATAGAATTACTGCAAAGTAATTTATATCACTATCACAAGGAATTCATATTAATTTTAAATACATTTATAATATTTTATTATTTTTCTTAAATATACCTCTGTGGTTCAGTGACTGAAAACGCGACGGATGCTGGTGAAGAGGATAAATTATTTAAATTTCCTCGCTCTGGTGGCAAGATAACACGCCATCACTCAACGCGCAACATCTCAAAAATTAACTAGTGCGCGGAGAACGGAGAAGTCTGACATAAGAAGTGTCACATATCTTTTATTACAAAATAAGATTTTTTATAAATACGATTAAATAATTTAAAACAGATAAACATTTAAGTAGTATATTATAATCATACCCAAAAGTAATAAAAGTTACTCGTAAGGTCAGGACAATAACAAAATCAAACAACGCCAGCCAGAGAGGACACTAAGAAAATATTTGCCATGCTTAACCACTTGAGCGACTTTGTGGTTACTCCGCATACTCATACGTTTATTTATCTAATATGAGTCATATATACATATATATAGTTATCATGACTTAGTTGAAATCTCACCTCACTCTCTGGTCTTCTGGTCTTCTGGTCTCTTTGGTCTCATTGTCTACAATGACAAGAAACATTGATGATGCCGAAATATTACAAATGTCTCTAAAACAGGTGAAAAGTACAAAACAGATCAAGAGTATGTTAGATAACATACTAGATAAAATCAAAAATTAAATCAGCTTCACGCTGTACTCCTCACACAGCAGGGTAGGCAGAAGGAACCTAGTGTTAAGACACTCCGTCCCCACTTTACGCCGAATTCTGGAGGCATTGCATGCTGAGTAGCGAAACTCAACGACGCTCTTTTCCTCCAGAGCAAAGAAATGGAAATATAATTGTAAGTAAATACTCAAGTGGAGATCGAACCCACAACCAGTCGATTTTACAGTCACACCGTCACCGGCCTCTACTCTAATCTACTAAATAAATAATAAAAAAAATCCTTTGTTACATAGTTATTTTGCTTATTTTATTCTTCTTATTTTTGAGTATATTATACATAAGTGTTTGAACAAGGAAATAGATTCTACATTTCTGTCCTTCAAATATAATAAGCATTATATGTCGTGTGGCTTACTTAAACTAATGGCGAAGTTATGTTGAATCAGACCAATGAAACATATATAATATTTCAAGTACACATCATGTGCGCTCCGATCCTGTATTATTTTGGTAACTACAAATATTTATTTATATTAACAAAATTAAACACTTTCTATTATATCCCACTAATATTATAAATGCGAAAGTTTATGAGTATGTATGGATGTTTGTTACTCTTTCACGCAAATACTACTGAACCGATTACGATGAAATTTGGTATGTAGGTAGCTGAAGACCCAGAATAACAAATAGGCTACTTTTTATCCCGGAGTTCCCGCGGGATTGATTCCTAATTGAAAATATATATATTTATCGCTTCTGAAGTGAATGCGTGAACGGCCGGTAATATAGAGCATAACATAGAGTTTCCACGCGGACGAAGTCGCGGGCGGCCTCTAGTAATAAAATAATATAAATATTTAGCGATCGAAGCTAGAATATGTCGGACATTCTTAACACTAGGACTCAGCAGACCAGAAATTTCTATGATATAAAAATAATAATAGGAAATACAAGTGCAACAACGAATATCGAGAAAGTGAAAATATAAATGACATTTACAGGGTAAACTGACCTATAATGTATTTCTTTGTGAGGAAAATTATCCAAGACTGTGGTCGGTCCGACGGAATTCCGGCGTTGTCGGTCGTTGGACGTGAGTCATGATTGCGCCTTTTCTTATATCGTAAGATGAATAGACCAGTAGAAGTCAATCGCCAAGTTCGTGACTTCGATTACGTTGCCCTCAAACTTGGATGGAACTTCCCTCATCCGCTTCCTTTTAAAAACATATAATCTTTGTTTTAAGTGTGAAACTTTTGAAAACTACACGGCGACTTAAAGACTGAAATATTAATTGGTTTTGATGTTTTATTAACTATTCTTTTTGAGGCCAGACCTGGTGCAGCACAGGTGTGAATGTAAACGTGAGGGATTGTGAGTTCGATTCCCACTCAAGGTAATGTATTTTAATATTTTCATTTATTCAGTCTGGTGTCGAATTCCGACACTCAACACTAGGCTAGGAGTTGTAACTGTTATCTCAAACTCCTTTGAGAATATTATTTAATAAATAATGCCTTGGCTCGTGATGTGTCTAGTGGGTAGAACCGTTTATAGTTGTGTTCATACTTGCCATCAGAAGTTATTCTTGTGTCAGTTATTTAGATAACTGGAAACTCGACAATATGACATTGTCATAGCTCGAAGCTCGTCCGAAGAAAAGCCAAGAGCGCGTCCTATCTTCCTCTCCACTATAACTGCAAACTAGTTATAATAAAAGGAAGAAAGAGTACGGGCACCTCCCCGCCATACACCGTGAATTCCTACCTGACTGCGGCTGCAACAATCTTAATGAACTCTCCGGGACGTTTGTGTGTGATCAGTCTGAAGGTACCTGTTACGCTTGTTTATATTAAGATTATTATATTAGAATTGTGATTCGTGATGTTGATTGATTTGTGAGATCAATATAAGTCGTAGGAATGAACACACTACCGCAAGGCGGCCGATATGTTTAATAAACGCACGGCACACACCTCACAGTCGTGTCTCGAACCGTAGGCGGACACTACTACATACACCAGAGTTCCAGGACATAAAATAGCACCACACACCCGTATGAGACAGGCGGACACTACTACATACACCGGAGCTGGGACATAAAATAGCACCACACACCTACTAGTCGTATACCAAGTCGTAGAAGTGGTATTCAATATATCAATGGCTATCGCCATACAAGCATAGCTTACGTACCGCGAGCGTACTGCGAGATGGCATCAACCAAGACATAGTTAATGTCACTGCAACAGTTCGCATAAGCCCATCACGTCAGCTTCCGCGACGTCAAGCAACATTCAATATTATAACATTGGTCAAAGATAACTTTAATCCATAATATGTGTCGCTCCTACACATATAATTCCTTTATAAGGAATTCGATCCTAAAAGTTCGTGCCATCATAGACTTCGAATTATCATATTATATTCATTATACATTTGGTACAAGTCTTTATGTGCATCATATTTATTAGTACCGTAGTACTTAAGAGCTCGACTCGACCGCTGCCTTCCGGCATCACCACCACCTATATAGACAGAACGACGGTCGCGACATTCGGGACGGCAATACACGAACTCGTCTCGATTAATATGGTATCAAAAATATATAGTTTGTATTATTCATAATTAACTATGTTATTTATGTGTATTGCCATGCATATTTTATTTTATTTATTTATTTATTTTTAACTTATATCCAAGGTACATACTGTTACAGAGTGGAGTGTCTTAACACTACTGGTTCATGCGAGACACAGTGTTAAGCTGAAAAACAATTAGATATTTATGTGTCAATCAGAAAAAATATGAAAAGAGAGTAAAATCTATGTATGATATGAACCAAAGCTACCCAATTTACTTAAATTTCATACAAAACAAACTCGTGTACACAAAACGCAAGCAGTAGAAAGCAATAATTTAGACATAGTACAGTACTGCTGATTTCAACAATGGACCAAATGGTCAGCAGAAAATAGAAAGTTTTAGCGGCTTTTCTCGTTCAACTATTGAGGCTTCCAATAAAAAGTGCGCGTTTAATTGAGAAATTATTAAGTGAAGCGAGAAAATTATTTCCTTTTAAGTGTTTTTTTTTTTGCATTTTGCACGAGAGTTACTCTTAATTAAAGGTTATTTGTAATTAATTTAATAGAAATGCGTTTTGAATAAATTTATAATAAGAAGTGGAAGTATTTACGTAATTGATTTTTCTGCAGAGTGGAAAGTGTAGGTTTAATTTTTGCTTATACCTTTTTTTATATATAGCATATATATAGCGTCAGAGCATTTTTCAAGATATTGCGTGGTGAAATCAAAGTCATAACCGTCACGTTGACAGTTCTTAGAAGTATCTATAATTTACTTCTCGTCAGATATAAATCAAATTGAAGTGTAAGTCTGTAATTTAAAAAAAAAACAGCTTTTTTTTTAATACTAAAACACAAACTATTTTATTTTTTTTGTCTGTATGTCTATTTTTCGATTGTCCGGACTAATTTTCGGAACAGCTGAACTCATTTTTATGGGATTTTGACTGTTAGAAGAAAAGAAAGGGTTATTCCGAAATTCCGAATTTACACAGAAAAGACTACGTTTGTCACGTTCGTAAGTACTAACTACCTAGAATATTTTTCTGTAAAATACACCAATTGTTACGAGCATAAAAAATCTCAAGATATATAAATTGTGATTTATTAGGTTTAAGACAGTAAAGAAAATACAAAAATACAAAAATAAACAAATTAAATAAATATTAGCGGCCGATGCCGCGTGTGGGCCGCTAGCTTACACAATATAATTTTTCAAGTCCATCCATCATACAAATTTTCAAACTGAAATATAATACAGTGAATACATTTAAAGCATTCCTTAAAATAAAACAAAAGTACAGTGAAACAATTAAACCACAAACGGTTTTTGTAAATTACAAATAAAGTTAGTTACTTTTGTATAAAATTCATTGAGACGAAATAAATGAGTTTTGGGTTTCTCTATTCGTCCAATTAAGGATGTTATGATACGTATACATAGTGTTCATAATTTATTAGTACTCTTAAAAGCCGTTGGAGGGCGCCTGTTTTTTTGTCATTATTTCTAATAGAGGCCACTTCGAGGCCGGTCCAGAGGAATGAGGAGGAGGAAGAAATATTTAATATTTTCATTGCTTCGCCCTGTGGTGAGCGCCTGTAGTACCGCCACTCTACACGCAATGCCTTCAATATTTGGCAAAAAGTAAGAAGCGAAGTGATTGAACACTAGGTTCCCTCTGCCTACTTTAGTTGGTGATACGGCATTCATTTCATCTGCCTTATTCAGCTGTAAAAAATATTTTTTAATTTTATTTAGCTGCATAAAGCTAAAATCGCGAATCTCACTTATGTAATCAAAGTTAGGTTTTCTATGTCCAAATTTGATACTATAACCATACCAAATTTGATACTATAACCATCAGATTTTTTTCAGACATTTTCAAATGTACTGAAAATTGTCATAATTGAAGTACTAATATTGGATTGAGCTGTGAAACTATGTCTGCAACGTACGGATTGCATGCAAATTATCTTGGAGATTGTAGGAGATACGAGATAATAAAATAGGTTTATCGGTTATTGCACTATTTTTTTTTTGTATGTATTTAACACCAGATTTAAGTCTTATAATATTCCCAATAAATAAAATAAATACATTTTTAATCGAAATACGTACAAAACAGAAAACTTCCCCACCGACTAATTAGTGTTTACATACTTTAAAAATCTATCTGAAAACTAAATTAAAGCTCAAGTGGTGATTTTTTTTTATAATTCTTTATCACCACAAATTATAAAATAACATATTTTCCGATTCAACTCGATTTCACTATCCAATTTTATTATTGAGTTATAAATATGGCCTAGAAGTGAATACACTCTCAATTCCTAGCTATTCCATAATATCGAAATATTGAAATTTCATTCATTCATTCGTTCAGTGAATGGTGCTCGTGAAAGCCGATGTGTATTTTATTTACATACCAGCTCTTTATGCCACATTTTTTAACTCTTACCCAACCGTGACTTAAATATAACTCGAGATTGACTGTAAAATCGACGATTTTTTTGAAGAAATATAATCATTTTATCGTTTCTCCAAAATTAAAGGAAATTTGCTCCACAAACGTTGTATTATGTTTGCGAAAGGCTGAATTCGTCGCCACTGTAAACACTTGCTATCGGCCACACCGAAATGAGTCCAAAGTATATTTGTCCAAGGATTAAGCAATATTTCATAGTACAAAGAGGCGGAATTGGACGTTGTTCTGAAAAATCAACATATTTAGCAAGTCTTAAGTTAGGGGTTGTATGAGGTCAGTTGTGGCGCAAGGGCTCATGCATGTGACTGTAAACGCCATGGGTTGTGGGTTCGATTGTCACTCGAAGAAGTGAAATATTATTTTTATTTCTTCGCTCTGGTGTCGAAGCAAAACGCAGCGTTGAGTTCCGCCGCTCAATTCAACGCCTCCAGAATTAACCCTGTCAATACAATAAGATCCAAAAAAAATCAGTATGTACCTGCCTACGAGTGTAAAACTTTTTGACTCGAATTTAGCAAACGTGAAAAGCAACTTAGCGGAATAACGAGAAGAAATGCAATACGAACAAGCCAGAACATCTCACTTTAGTGTAAACGGTGGAATAAACAAGATAGTTGTAAAAAATTTTGTTGCGTATCATTTAATTAATGGGATTCAAAGAAACATTAGTATAATATACGTGGTAGTTGTCGTTGTGCACGTGTCTGTCTGTAATTGCTTAGAGTAGACTGCAATTAGCAGAGACTGAATGTAGTAGAATACAACTATTGACGCGGGTTTTCTTTGCCTATTTATATTTGTTTTAATATTAATGTAGAAGTAGGCAAAAAGGATGTAGGAACCTAGTGTTGAAGCACTCTATTTCGTTAAAACACTTCCGTTCCCAATTTTTTGCTGAATTCTAGAGGCAATTCTGGATCTCGTTACCGGAGCAAGGAAATGGAAGTGCTAAATATTTAATTTCCTCGATGGGAATCGAACTCTTAACCTGTGCCCCTACGCAACGAGTAGGCAGATATGAAATTTTATTGTTTTGTGTGTGTTAAGTTCGAGTAGGACTCGCCCACCGAAGGTTCTGTACCAATTTTAGAATTAACATACCGTTTACCTACAAAAAGGAGTAAATACAACATATCCTAATTGTTATCAAATCTAAGTTTCCTGGTGCTTGCACTGATTTTATATGAACCGAGCTTTATGTGGAAGTAGTTGTAAATTTTTACTTTTCGAATTTTTCTCTTTATTTGTATTCTAGTTATGATTTTATGGTAAATTTCATAACTCTAGGTCCACAGCATGTACCCTTTAGGTTTTGATTACGCGAATTTCATACAAAATCCATCAAACATGCTGCATAAATGCTCTAGTATCTTTTAATTGCGTTGACTTAGAAGTTTAATTTTCTGTGCTCATAGAAACCATATATTTAAATATTTACTATTAATTTTAACTTTAGACCTCGACGTGATCTTGATATATATATATGTATATATAGTCTTGACAGACAACAAAGTGATCTTACAATAATTCCCTTTATACCTTTTTAAGGCACAGAACCCTAAAAAAAATCAAACCAATATCGAATCTGTGATATTGTGCCATAAACTAATATATCACCAAACAATGAACATCAATTTTGACCGATAATAATGTAAACTAACATGACATTTGTGAACAACATTAGTCACACCGATGGCCCAAATCTAACGATAACGCTTCTATTAAGCAGATGTCAACCCTTTTCTAGCGGACGATGTCTTCACGCCAATCTTTTCGCGGATATTACCTCCAAATTATGACTACAACATACATAGCATAATCATACTGTGATGAATGATGGTCTTTTGGTTTCCTCTTGATGTGTCCATTTAGTCGTTTTGACTGCACTACACAGCAGAGTAGGCTGAAGGAACGTAGTGTAAAACACCCCGTTCTCTACTTTCCGCCGAATTTTTTGACGCATTGCGTGTTGAATAACGGAACTCAACGCCGAGCTTTTGCCAGAGTGGAGAAATGAATATATTAATTAATGATAATTAATTTCCTCGTTTGGGAATCCAATTCTCAACTGTTGCGTCACAGTCACACATAGTGCCCCTGCGCCACAATGACCTACCTCATTCCAGTAGTTTTGAAACCAAACAGTGATACAAATCCTTATAAATCGTATTTCTATGGAAAAACAAAAAAACGAAGTCATTTAGTTTAAAAAAAACTTTAAGTTTCGTAAATAGCTTGTGGATTCCATTTACACACAAGAATATACCTAGTACTAGTAACAATTTACTACCTACATCACTGTAGTTACGATGCAGTATTAAGTTTCACCACTGCCAACTTGCATCAAATTACGTAGACGTTGTCTCTGCGTTCTTTTAGACAAGATGAGGTTAGAACGTGATTATAGAAATATGGAATAAATAACTTATCTGTATGAAAAACGATAAATTAACTTAATTTTCGATCAAAAATATTCTATATAAATATTTTTTTGAGTATTTTTCTTTGATTTTGTTGGTTATTTTTTATGTATAATAGGTAGGTATGTAATATATTTTTTTTAGTTTCGCGGTTACAAACAACATTATTTACGGTATTGGGTTCAATTTCCACTCGGGGCAATGAATTATTATTTATTAATATTTTCATTTCTTCGTTTTGGCATCAAGGCAAAAGCCAAACCAGAAAAATTCTGCAGAATGTGGGGAGCGTGTGGAGTGTCCTAACACAACGTTCCCATTGCCTACTCTGCAATGGGACGAAGCTGATTTATTTTACATATGATAAACTTACATATATTCAAATTTTTGTATACAAATAAGCAAAATCATATAACGACGAAGGAAACAGCAACATCACATCAGCTTTCAAATGTTTCTGAGGTTATTGAACAAGTTCCAACTCGACACAGTTAATTGCTTCACGTGCTACATTTTTGTATCGCAATGAATAAACCTTTGACTTTTTACATTGGAGTGTAAAATTTCAAATCTACAGCGTTTATTATGGCCTAGCGTCGGCCTAATTGGTGCGGAAACCTTTCAGGTATAACCAACGATAAAGTAGTAAATTAAAATTTCGCGATTTTATTTATATGTAAATAAAGTTATTTTTTATTTATAAAATTATGTATATACATTACTCGAGGTGAAATGAATGGAGAGTTTTCATCAAATTAGTTTAATTTGTGAGAGTTACAAAAGTGGTGTAGATTTTTGTATTACATTTTTTTTTAATAATGTTTATCAATAATGATTAGTAACAATATTTAATTTTAATGGCAGTCATATTTTTAAAATTTTCATATTTTTTAAATAATCAAATTCGTATAATAAGGTGTTTAGTGTAAATAGTGTATAAAACTTAGTTGGCATGAATCTCTTTCAGCCTATACCGCTAAATGAGAGAAAAGCGTGAAGATAGAACAATATAACATTATCAAAATTTTATATATATATTTATTATTATTTTTTTATATATTTTGCTTATTACATTAAATTGAAAAATTAATCATAATAAGTAAACAAATATTTTAAACATTGAAAATAAGTATATGTTATTGGTCTTGACCCAAATATAAGTGCAATAAAATATTATTAGAGACAGAATAACGAACAGACGTTCTAACCTGTTTCTGTCTTTACAGGTCTCCTGCGCCTACAGCAACTCTACCAAAGCCTGCAACCAGGCAAGGCGTCGTTTCGCATTACAAATGTGAAACGGGTGGCGAACGCGACAGAAGTAGTCACATTCCTCGTCTCCCTAGAAAAGATCGATCGTTGGAGCAACAAATACGTCATCCTCGACTGTGAAACGCAACTGGCAAAAGATGCAATAATTTTGCACGTACACGACGTGCATCTTGGCCGACGAAACTATCATTACTTTCTAAGTGGTCTGGTGAGTGCCCAACCATTCATCGTTAACCCACTGCGGCATCTACAAGCTATTCCGCTTCCAGGTATTATGCCGAAAATTGGGGTTGTTAGTACTGTGGAACGGTTGTAATTTTTACAAATGGATTTCTGCTATGGAAGTACGGCAATAAAATGGATAAAGTGCACCGAGAATGCAATTACGTGCTGGTATTTGGATAATATTTTCTGTTTTACAAATATTAGTGTATTGGACTGTTATAGCCGATTTATCGTTAGCTTATTATGCTTTTGCCAATTTTGCGTTTATGTCGTTTGTGACGAATCGTACTGTTAGAAATAGAAGAAATTAAGCTAAACACGAAGATATTAATCACAATTAATTTATTTATTGAAATGTATTTAATTTGTAAATGAACTTATAATAAATGGGAAACGGCGTGACTTAACCCTAGGTTCCCTCTGTCTATCCTGCTGCGTGCGGGATACAGCGTGAACCTAAAAAAATCTTATAATAAAAACAATATTAATATCTCATAAATCTTTGACAAATTTAAGCATATAAAAGTAAGTTGATGATAAAGTCATCTAAATAATTGGCCACTCGTCTGATCAATAGGTTCGAAATGAAGAACCGTTATGTTTTATCAGAATACAATAGACGTTGTTATTTTTTAATCTGCATATATGTAGATACGTTTCAACGTTGCATTGAGTACGCTTTCTAATTAGCTTTAGGCAAAAACAAAAAAAAACCAAATAAAAATTATACGCTCGAACTGTTAACGTGACCCATTTCCATTTTGTCTGGTTAGTAAAAAGACAGTCAGTTCGGGGTACGTTCAAACAAAATGTTCTATTTACATGAATGGAAAAGTCTTCACTAATAAGCATAGTTCATTAAAAATTCACACGAACTGTAAATAGAAGTGTGTCACTAGGTATATATATATAGATGTATGTATGTATATAACATGGTGATTATATTACTCAGAAACATTTGCGCAAAAGCGTAAAAGGGTCAACTATTCTCTGTAAGTTTAATTGGGGGTTCAAATTTACGCCTTGTTTCAGGTAATGGATGATCGTTGGGAAAAAGACGTAACTGAGTTTGGTGCTATAAACATCACTGGTTTTCGTGTGCTCGACGTTTCTAGAAAGATGGTGCAAAATTTCATCGAGCTCTGGCGCAGTGATTCCATTTCGGTAAGTTATCTATTAACTATCTTAGAGGCCGATGTGCAGGAACAAGGGTGTGACTGTAACGTGACGGTAGTGGGTTTGACCACCACTCAAGGAATGAATTATTTATTAATAATTTCATATCTGCGTTCTGGCACACGCGAAAAAAAGAAAACGCGGATAAGTAGGGAACGTGTCTCAACATTTGGTTCCCTCAGCCTGTACTGCTGTATACGTGACACAACGTAAATCTGCTCTATTTACTTCAAATAGTTAACCAATTAGTCATAGCAGACAAAACAAATGATAAAACAAAAAAAATAAAACTAAAGATTCATGTTCAATGAAATCCGATATACAGATATACAGATACAGATAACACTAAAAAGAACCTAACAATAACAAAAACAAAAACACAAAAAATAGATTGATAAGCTACTAGATACTACGTACAAAACATATCATATTAGGCAACCCGACTAACAATCCTTGGAGTAACGTTATTAAATTTCACCAAACGATAGTAGAATCAATACAAGACACACCCAAGGGAACAATCAAGAATCCCTGCAAGCGTAGTTCATTCACATTCATCTCGAAAGCCAGGGTCACTAAAAACAAGGGTGTAGGTTAGTATTACATATTTACGTGATTGTAATAACCAAGTCGGGCACGATCCCGAATCATTATGAAATTCTAATTAAACATTCAGCTGGCGATCTTTGTGAACTGGCTTTTCTTAGTAATGTAAAACAGCTCGGTTCTTTTTTTATATATTGTAGTTTAGTGTCAAAATTTAAATAGAATTCAGTTTTTTTAGCCTCACGCTGTATACTGTATATAGATGAGTAGTCAAATGGGACCTAGGAATCCAGTATTAAGAAATTCCGTTCCATTAAAACACTTTCGTCTGCTGACTTTCGCCGAATTTTGGTGGTATTGCGTATTGAGTGGTGGAAATCAACGCCGTTTTTTACCCTCTTATCGGAGTGAAGAATTAACTCAACTGCGCAAAGATGGGATCTATGATAATAACGAAACGTAATTAAAATTATATCCTTTAGGCTCAAGCTGCGCTTATGTACGACACTGTCCAAGTGCTGGTCGATGCTGTTCTCCGTATGCTTCGCAAGCGTCCTGACTTCATCCGCACCACTAATCGTCGAATCGAAAACGGCTCCTACATGGACTGCCACACCAAAGGCCAAGTTGTCTTCTTTGAATTTGGGGAGAGGATTTCTCGTATCATCAAACGGGTAAGTTAGTAGGAAAGTTAATAATTCTTGTTTAAAATTTATATTGTGATGTGCCTATATAATATTATTAAAAGAAGTAACAAACATCAGGCTGTATAGCAGTAAAAAAGTTTTACTAATAAAACTCAACTGTTTGAAACATAACAAAATTCAAATTCTCATACGAATAATTTTCCAATAACTTCACATGCCAGAGAGATTCACTGGTGATGTATTTATTTTAGATGGCGAAATTATTCCATTCAATTATATTACAGCGTATTCTTTTCTCGAGAGATATTTAAAATTCCCCATTGCTTATGCGAATGAAAGACGCCAATTCATATATTCAGTGACTGCGAGCGAATGCTTTATTACTTTTGTCAATCGTTGTATTCAAATATAAAAATACTTGTATAATGTAAATGTTGTATATGTTCTCCTCTTAGCCAGTTGCTTCTCCACGTGCAACTTTTGAACTCGACGAGAGGTAGACGAGAGAAAAATGTAAATGCTCGTACATAAATGTGACCTAAATATTTATAGGAATCTGTTAGTTGAACAAAGTTTATATTTGCCATCTTCTGTTTTTTTTTTTTGTTTTTTTTTTGATTACTTTGATTATTTATAATGTAATTTTTTATGCCATTTTTTTTGATAAAAAAGATAAACACAATTAACATTACAAAATTTATACCATATTTACATCATAACGTTACAAGCAATATAAAATATATATTTTTTTGTATAATGTAGTTAGTTAAAATCATATTTACTTAAATTAACAAACACAAAAATTTCACATCTAATGTCAAAGTCAAAGTCAAATAAGTAACTTGCTTGAATCGGATTGTTTTAACACTACATCTCAACTGCCTACATTGTTATAGTCTGTATAATTCTAAAGAATAGTAAAACCCAGATCTTAAAAAATTGAATCAATCTACTGAGACAATACGATTGCCAAGTTAAAAGGTATTATTTATTTATAACATCATATATCAAACCATATTTTCCAAACATTCTAAAATTCAGTTAATCTGAGGCCGAAACAATATCATATTAACAAATAAGACAAAAACCCAATACCTCAATATATTTGAAGACTCGAAAACGAATCAGTTGATGTAAAACATACCATTACACAATATAAAGCTTAACAAAGGAAAGAAATGATTCAAAGTCGAATGCCTTGCAGTTGTTCGTATTAAAAACGTGAATGGATTCCTCTTGCTAAAACTAAGCTAACGAGTGGCGAGGATATTGCGGTTCGCTATGAGGTTCCTATTTCTTTGTTCGGTAAACGCTGGGAGTGGGGACATCTTACATTTCGCCGTTTTATACTCTATATCACAGAACAATCGTGTTCTATGCTCTTGGACTTGAAAAGGGATTACGTTGCCTTGAATTTTTAAAACATTTTATTGTGCGAGTGCCTTTATTCTTATTGGACACGAAAAATGTACGCCGTAAACAGACAGTAGGTTAGACATTTTTGTTTTAACAAATACTTTTTTATTCGAAATACCCACATACATTAGGTACATAAATAAAAAAACGTATGGTCGCTTCTACGCTAAATTTACCGTTTCATTTAGCGCTGGATTTCGAATTATATTTCTCCTCTTTTACAGATATCATGAACGTTTAAATTTAAATTGTAATATGTTATCCTTTAAAAAAATATATTTTATTATGGGCTTTTTGTTCAATGTGTACAAAATTCGAGCACTGGACAACAAAGAGTCTTTTAATAAGAGAGCTAACGAAAAGTATTACAAACGTTCCTCTCATTTTTCATAGATATTAGATAGACTAGAAAATTTAATTTGGCGAGCAATTTTTCTGAATCGATTTCGAGTCTACGAGCCTTTAGAAACACGGCGTAAGGATATCCATTCACTATATAGCGATTAACCTCACTCAATTCTTTACATTTTTCTCATTAATATCAATACTAGTATAATTAAAAATATGATCAAAAAATACGGAAATTGTAAGTCATTTTTATCTTAATGTTAGTGGAAAACTTAAATAGAGTATGTGATCATATCTATAAGTAAAAAAATAATATAATTAACTAAAATATATTAAAATATCTCTTCCATTTATTTACCATTCACAACGCTGATAATTTGATCGACATTGTCTACGAGCCCATAAATCCAGTAGGTGGGTAGCCTAAGGCTGGATTCAAATTAAGTGGAATTATACAAGCGTACACAGGTGTCGAAAATGGGTCCGATTTTTTATATTGAGTTTGCAGAGGTTGTAACCATGTACGAAATGGTTAATTATTATTGATTAATTGTGATTAGTTAAATTGAAGATATTTTTAAGCCATATTGTGGTACGTTTATTAGTTCCTTTGTATTTTAGCTTTAATAGTACATACTATTATAGTTGAAAAAAAATCTTCAATCTTTAAAGGAACGTAAAATTTAATATAAATCCGGTTGTACTCCTAATTCATCATTTCTATAGAATTTAATATTTTATATTTACATATATATATATATTATGTATATATAAATGTTAACATGATTGTGAAATTGCTTCTGTGTGTTTTTAAGTTTCCAAAAGCAGGTAGATATTTTATTATTTGCTGCAGACGGAGATAGAGGGTTTGACTGGTCCCATCCGGTTCAACGAAGCTGGCCACCGACGAAACTTTACTCTGCAATTGATCGAAATGAATGATAAGAGGGAAATGGTTAAGGTTAGTTGTACTACCGCTTGTTCTATCTATTTATAGGAAACTATGTCAATATAATATTCACTTATTTAAGTTTTATTAATTATTAATGACTAATATTTTAGTATTCGTGTTTTTATATATTTCTACGTAGTGTACTTGTAAAGACTATTAATTTGTAAGTTTTAGTAACTTGGGTTACATATTTGTAACTTCCATAAGTATTTTAGATTGTTTTGGAAATAAAAAAGTATAACTTTATACTTTACATTAAGGCATTTCCTTCCCCCACTTTCCAGAAAAAAGACTTAAGTAATATCTTGAGGAACTTAACGCCGCGCTAATCCACCACATTAATAAGTGAAGACAAAATAACAAATAACCTCGTACTCGTACCTCCGTGATCCACTTTCACGTTGATCACGGAATCGCTGCACCCCTTAAAAGGACCGGCAGGGCTCGCTTTGGGCAAGCGTCCTTTTTTTTTAAAAAGGGTTTTTTTTAATGAATTGTATATTTATCTTGATGAGGAGTAATACCAAATTAAAGAAAAAAAATTAACAATAACCCGATCAATTTAAATAAAATATATAAAGTATTGAACACTTTTGTACATTTTTTAAAAGACAAAGTTTTTATGTAAGTCATAGGGTGGAACTGGCGCATCTAATCAAAGCGTTCAGAAAGTTCATACTCGGCGAACTTTACGTAAAACGATGAAATTCTTGATTTTATTTAAAAAATTGTAGAAAAACGTATGTTTCATCACAATTGGTTCAGCGGTTTGGGAGGAAGATTTTAACTGTTTTGTTTTTCACATTTACCCAAGCTTCATTGTATACAACTTTAACAGTGGTATTTGTAGGTGACTACATAGTAGAGAAATATATATTTGTTCAGATTGAAATTTTTAAATGAAATGTACGATTTTAATAATTTAAAGATTAAACTGCGGGTGTTGAAACAGAACAAATTTTAGTAAGGATCCCTAAACTTTTCTAGAAATAAATATAGCCTGTGTTACTTAGTGATAATGTAGCGTTCTAATGGTAAAATAATTTTTAAAATCGGTTATGTACTTTAATGTTTATCCACTACAAACACAATAATATATAGAGAAAAAAAATATAATATATGTGATATTATTGTATATATAGAATATAAACAGTATAGAATACATAAATTATATTTATATTATTTTATTTATTATAATTATCATAGAATTGAAATTATATATGTAATGTTTAGTATTAATAAAATATTTATAGTTCAAAACACAATAAAAAAACCGATGAACAAATGTATTTGAAAAATTTTGAAATAATTGTTTCTCAGAAAGTAGAATTTGAATACATATGCATTTATTTATATAACCTGGAGCCGTTAAGTATGAGATTGTAATACAAATGTCATCTAAGTGCAACGTGGGAACGTTGCTCTTTGCACCTTGTAACACCTCGCAGCATTTCTCTTGATTATATGTTAGTTGTTTTAGTCACTGAAATATTGAAAAATATTTTATTAAAAAAATTGTAGGTATTATATTATGTTTATATTTTCTATTGTTTTTATGAGACAGAATCTTAAGTTACTTCGAGTATTATACACTCGTCATCCAAATATCCACAAAAGCGATGAGACAGTATTTACATGAACTATTGATTTTTTTGATGAGGCCAGTCGTGGCGCAGTGGTACAAAGTGAGACTGTTAAACCGACTGGTTTTGGGTTCGATCCCCACTCGAGGAGATGAAATATTTACTTAAATTTATATTTCCATTTATTCGCTCTGGTGTCGAAATAAGGCGCGGCGTTGAGTTCTGTGACTCAACACGCAATGCCTCCAAAATTCAGCAGAAAGTGGGGAACGAAGTGTCTTAACACTAGGTTCCCTCTGCCTACCCTGCTGTGTGCGGGATAAAGCGTGAAGCTAATTTAATTTTTTTTTTAATGAACTATTGATAAATGTCATATATTGTTTTACCAGATTGGAACCTGGTATGACAATCGAGGACTCATCCCAGTTGCCTCTAAGCTTCCGGGACTCAAGGAATTGGGCCACTACGATCGTAACAAGACCTACGTCGTCACCACCATTACTGAAGACCCCTATGTCATGCATGCCAAGGAATTTGTCGATCCAAATGCTAAATACCGCGGCTTCTGTATTGATCTGACTCACCTATTGATGGAGAAATTGGAAGTGAAATGTATGTTATTATTAAATTCACATTATAATATCAAGAAATAATATTATTTAATATAATTCAAATGTACTACTGGTTTCTGTTTTCTATCGTCATTTGAAATAATATTGTCACCTACAAAATTGTTGTGAGATATAAGACATCTTAAAGAATCTAATATTATTTTACCAATACATTTCCTTGTCAATTGTATTAAATAGAAATCTGTTCCAGACGAAATACGACTTGTCAAAGATGATAAATATGGCGCTGAGAACCCAACTCTTGTCGGCGGATGGGACGGTGTGGTTGGAGAGCTAATACGCAAGGTAAGAATTTACTTCGCTTTTAAAACTTATTTGAACTTGTTTCCCCTTAATGTAGATATATTTGTTTTACTTAAATTTAACAATAATAAAAGAATATCCGTATTGTGAAAGTATTAAGTTTTATATTGTAAATAATGATTGTAATTTGTGTGTAAAATGTAAATGCTATTTTTTTTTAATATGTTTATAATAATAGTAAACATATATGATTTTTTCTATATTAACTTTAAAACTTTTGAGGCCAGTCGTGGCGCAGTGGTACAAACTGTGACTGTAAAACCGACTGGTTGTGGGTTCGATCCCCACTCGAGGAGATGAAATATTTACTTAAATTTGTATTTTCATTTCTTCGCTCTGGTGTCGAGGCAAAGCGCGGCGTTGAGTTCTGCCACTCAACACGCAATGCCTCCAAAATTCGGCAGAAAGTGGGGAACGGAGTGTCTTAACACTAGGTTCCCTCTGCCTACCCTGCTGTGTGCGGGATATAGCGTGAAGCTAATTTAATTTAATTTATTTTTTTTTAACTTTAAAACATCGCTAGAAGAATATTGTATAGAAATAAAGTTAAAATAAATTTTACCCAATTTTATTTTGCACAGTGGGGTATTACAAAATGTAAGATTTTATAAATTTAATTAGAACATAGCGTGGAAGGTTGTAAGACGTATAATTCCTCAGAGTGATGAAAAGTGAATCCTCAAAAGTGAAATACTTATTTCATTTATTTAACACTGAGCTGTCTATTAATTAAAATACTCAACAGCAACTAAAATACTTATAGCTTACATAAAAAGTAAATTTTAACTAGATATCAAAATAAAATGTATTAATAAGATTGGGGGAATGGATTGCTTTAATTTTCTGACTCTCCAATATCATATGGAATCACTTAACACACGCAATGTATCAAATTTGATCAGAAAATGGAGAATAGAGTGTATTGACACTAGGTACTCTGTACCGGTATCTATGCGCGGGATATGAAGTCAAGCTAGAAAAAATGAAAACGTTTTCAAGCTAACCATAGTAACATAAACCCAGAACTTATACATTATCGCCTTCATAAATGCTTAATGGGAACCATTTTGTAAAATTTGGAAACATTCTCTATCTCTATTATTAATCACATCTTCATTTAAATTTTAAAGTCTTCGAATAATATTCTTCCTATATTTATTCTATAAAGTTAGATGAAGATATGATATTATGAAATTTATTTTTCGATATTTTTTTTGCATTTGGATAAAACTGAGCAAATGAAATCAAAAAAAAATCTCAATTTTTTAAAATAAAAATATATATGGATAAACAATAGAAAAATATTGTGTAACAATAAAAGAACGTCACTCGCAAAATAAATTGCATATCAATAATAAAAGCACATCACAATTAAAAAGAATTCATAACCGCAATAAAATAGTTCACATTTTTCACTCAAAAGTATAAATAGCATTCAGTTTTGAGATTGGTTTTGTAGCTATCTATCTGTGTATGTGATTTTTTCTAACAAGAGATTTTTAATATTATTAAGCCGTATGATTCTTTCGTTTATAATTCTTGTTAATTTTTAATATATGTTTATTTATAATAAACTATTTATTTATAAAACGTATTAGAAATAAGTGTTTTTTTTCCTAAGTGTGGAACAACACTTTAAACATTTTAAAAATATTTAATAAATAGCATTCTCTTGCCAGACGATAATTCTTAGTACCCACCTTTGGGTAGCGGACATTTGTAAAAATCTCCCTAAAGAGATGCTAACAACATGGATAAGTTGTAACAAGCGTATAAAAATTTCGACGTAGCTCGATGAGTACTTATGGCTTAGTGGTCAGAGCGCCTGGTCGGATTCCAGGAGGCGTGCGTTCGAGTCCCGAATTTTTTCTTTCCTAAGTGTGAAATAATGCTTTAAAAATGTTCAAAATATTTATAATGACTTCCCGTTCATTCACGCTAACAGGAACAGTTTAGTGTTAAAAATGTTTGTTCTTCGTTTTCCGTGTGGGTTTGAGAAATTGCTTTACACGATTTGGAACTTAACGCTGCACTAGGTTTTGTTCATGAGTAGGGAATGAATGAAAGTTATTCATTACCTTGAGTGGGTATCGAACCCACAGCCATCATATAAAATGCAGCTCATACAATTATCCATATTATAACTATATGTATGTACAATATTCAATGATCAGTAAAGAGACTGCAAATATTCTATGCGTTAAGCAAATATATTGTCAATAAATTGTTTCTATTCCCCCCAACTAGTCTTTTAACCTACTTAAATTGAAACCACGGTCAACGTTTACAACTAAATGCAATAGCTGTGAAGCTATTGTCTCCTTTTAGTCTTTATAGGAGGGTAAAACAATATTTTAATAAATTCAAATATATTAATGTACTTCAAAGCTCAGATTATTTGAAGCCAGTCGTGGCGAAGGAGCACAGGCGTACGCCTGTAAGCACGATAGATTGTGACTTCAATTCCCACTCGAGGAAATGAAATATTTAATATTTTCATTTTTATGTTTTATGAGGTCAGTCGTGGCGTAGTGGTACAAAGTGTGACTGTAAAACCGACTGGTTGTGGGTTCGATCCCCACTCGAGGATATGAAATATTTACTTAAGTTTATATTTCCATTTCTTCGCTCTGGTGTCGAGGCAAAGCGCGGCGTTGAGTTCTGCCACTCAACACGCAATGCCTCTAAAATTCGGCAGAAAGTGGGGAACGGAGTGTCTTAACACTACGTTCCCTCTGCCTGCCCTGCTGTGTGCGGGATATAGCGTGAAGCTAATTTAATTTTTATTTTTATGTTTTGTAATTTTCTGAGTTTTCTGAACTCGGTGAAAACGGTGAACGGTTGTGTCTTAATGAGAATGGACACCCCTAGCACTAATTTCCCAGGTTCCCAAAATATAAAAATATACTTGAAACCACCCGAATGTTTAAAAATCAGTACAGAAACGTTCAATTTTACTATTAAAAGTCAAAATTAAATCGATCGCGAGTTAACACCATCCATAAGCAATGACCTGCCATACATTTGCACTGCAGTGCTAAGGAGTAGGAACAGAACTAAAGAAAGTTTTTACGAAAATTCAATTTGCATTCACTTACTTAACCACTTCACAAAGGTTCCGAATCTTCATAATCTTTCATATAATCAATGAATTTAAGATTTTTCTTTGAATACTTTTGTTAGTTTCTTAGGGATTTTAAAAACAAGGCTATGGTTATAAAATATCTTTTTATATTATAAAACTTTAAAATGTGGTCATATTAAAGTTTTTTTTTATATATAAACAAAAAATAAAAAGATAAAGTAAAAAAAAAATTATCGATATGACTTGGTTAAGAATATGAAATATTATAATAAGTGTGATAAAAAATAAGTTTAATTTAATATACAGATTCCTTTTTTTATAACTTATTATTTTTCTCCAGTGGGAATCGAACCCACAACCTGTTATGTCACATAATATATCTATCTATATCCCTAAAAAAATATTCGTGAAATCACTTCCAAGTATCGAGACAGCGAAGTGTCTCTAATAAATTATCTAATAACATACTTTTACGAGAAATTGGCTCATATTCCGCATCACATTTAGTTCGCAAAGTATGAGAGTTATATACGAGTCAAGGTACTGGGTGCACTTAGATAACGAGTTATTTATACGATTCTACATTTTAAGGAAATAGTAACAAGGCTGCGTATGACTCTAAGCACGACGGTTGCGGTTCGATTCCCACTCGAGGAATGAATTCCTCGCTTTGGTAACATAATAAAAAGCCGCGTCCGTCCGAGTTCGCCCTTTAATACTCAATGTTTTGAAAATTGGGAAAAAGATTGTCTTAAAATTCTTTACTTTTATTAGTCTCCCTAAGCCTACCCTGTTGTAATATATAATATTAAAAGAAAAATTACACACACATATATATATATATATATATATATATATATATATATATATATATATATATATATATATATATGTATTTGTCACGTACAAAGAGTATATTAAATACTAATTACATACATTTCATACAATAATACCTCACCAAGAACTTAGACGTGTATTATGTTCATACGTGACAACAAAGCCCAGATAAAGATAATATCGCGAACGTAAAGTTTCAAACTTGGCTACCAATATCATAGGTTACCTAATGTTTTACATATAAAGTACATTATCGAGTAACTTGGAGTGTCAGAAACCGCAAATTCTTCTAGGATTGTGTCACGGAATATTGCCCCGAATATTTCCATGAGAGCGTCTTCAAATTTGCTCTATTTCCACTATCGATCTAATATACATAGGCACAAACGTACGACTGTAAACACGACAGGTTGTGGGTTCAATTTCCACTCGAAAAAATTAAATATGTCATACTTTTATTTCCTCGCTCTGGTAACAGGGCAAAGCGCGGCATTGATTTCCGCCACTCAACACAAAATGCCTCCGGAAACGGTAACTTCTTAATTACAACAGAGTGACTTAACACTAAGGTTCCAGGTTCCCTTTGCCTGCCCTGAAAAAAAGTCTTGTATGACAGTTTTTTTTATTGCTTATTTAATATTAATACAATGTAAAGATTAGATGGCTACGTTATACTATGTTATAATATGCATTGTGTAAACCTCCAAGGAAACTCTAAATTGTATCCGCTCTTCTATTAGTTCGCCCAATATTTACATTGAACTCACTCAAAGCAAAGCTGTCTTTTTTCAGTTAAATATTCACTAACACTTTTGTTGTACAAAAAAAATAAAAAATAACAAAATATATTTTAACTAATTTTATCTAAAATAAATGTTACAATATAAAACTGTATTTAAAATGCGAAGTAAGCAGAGACAATCAAATGCAATAGACATCCCGCCCGATGTAGAGACTTTACATTTTAAGGACTGTCGAATCCACCGCCACCCTTCATCTACACGTTCAGGATAATATATATTTTTTGTTATAAAAAATATTCTCCCAATTGAGAATCGAAGCCACAGCCATCGCAAATAGATTCGGTCTGATTCCAACTGGAATACATTCTACATACGATTTTTTTTTCAGCTTCACACTGTATCCCGCATATATCAGGGTAGGCAGAGAAAGAACACCTAGTGTTAAAACACTCCGTTCCTCACTTTTCGAGGCATTTCGTGCTGAGTGGCGGAACCCAACGCTACGCTTTTACCTTGGTACGAGAGTAAAGAAATGAAAATATTAATAAATAATAATTCATTTGCCCGAGTGGGAATCAAACCCACAACCGTTGTCTTCGTTTTTCAAAACACTAAATACTAATAACTAAAATATCTTTTTAGGAGGCAGACATGGCTATCGCACCATTGACTGTTACGATTGAACGTGAAGAAGTGATTGATTTCAGCAAGCCATTCCTTTCCTTCGATGCTACTACCAAAAAGGAGATTTCAACTGATATTTCCACCATTTTCACGTTCTTACGTCCTTTATCCATGGAGCTGTGGGTAAGTTTATATGTTCATCATATCATAATATATAGTTTATTTATTAATTAATCTATGTATACTGTCAGTATTTTTTATTAAAAAGAAATATTTGATGGATAAAAATTATAAAAAATATTTGTAATAAATAATATTTTTTTAGTTTCACTCTTAAAACACTCCGTTCCTGTTAAGACACTTCCTTACTTACGAGTACCGAGGAGAATACGAGGCATTGCGTGTTAAGTACGAGAAAATAAAATTATTAAATATTTCATTTCCCCAAGTGGAAATCGAACCCTCAACCTGTCGCGTTTACAGTCACAAACGCAAACATAATATAATCTCCTCAATAAAATTATATATTTTTATTATTAGAACAAAATATGTGAAAAGTTAAATATTTTGCAGTTTTCGATTATCGGAAGTTTCCTTGGCGTCAGCTTCTGTCTGTTCCTCGTGTCGAGATTTTCACCGAACGAGTGGCGCGTTATGTCTCTCACCGATAGTCACACCACTGATAGCAACGAAATAGCTACCACTAAAGTAAATTTATTAAATCTTATAAGATTTTTTTTAAAGTTAAAATAAATCGAAATATGTTGTACACATCACTAAAAATAAATAATATCTAGATTTCAGTGATGTTATTTATTATTTAAGAAGTTTAAGAGAAAAGCTGAGAACAATATCAATTCCGTGTTTGTTTCAGTGTCACTAAGCACGTCAATAATATTTTTCCACAACATCGCACATTGTCTCTTTTTAATTTCGGATAAATTCTTTTTTTTTAGTTTCACGCTGTATCTCTTACATAGAAGGGGAGACAGAGGAAACCTAGTGTATAGACACTGTGTTTCCCACATTTGTATTGTGTTTTGAGGTTTTTATTATTATAATGTTTATATTTTATTTAAAAAATGAATTTTCTAAAACAACGTTCTCCTTATAGACGACTGTGGTAAACGAATTTAGCCTTTGGAATTCGTTGTGGTTTTCGTTGGGATCCTTTATGCAGCAAGGCAGCGATATTGCACCGAGGTCAGTGAATCTTGTTACATTAAAACACATAATACAACATTATTTTAAAGTTTATTTTAAATCAATTTAATTATAAAAACGTATAACTTTGTTAACTGTATTAAAAGTACTCATATTACTAATAACAAAAAAATTTTTTTTCGATAAATATTTCACTCAAAAAAAACGGATAATTCGTATTGAATTATTCGATTTTTAAACACGTTTAAGAAAACAAATAAACACAAACAAATTGAAATAAAAACTTTCTTTATTGTTTGTTTTACACGTATTTTACAGTATTTCCTTGTATTTTATTTCTTGAAGAAGTTGCTAAACGATTAATAATGTAAATAAGACTGCTGTGATGGTTTGAAACACTTTCCCAAACCATTTTTATCTTATCTTTGCCTCTCAAGAATAAAATGTTTATTAGTTATTTATTCTTTTACTTTCTTATTTAGTTTTTGCCTACAACTTTTTTGGGAGTAACTAATTAATCAATTCGAATCCTGTGAAGCGTATATCAATTGTTCTTCGACAATACAAGAACGTAACTTAAAGGAATACAAAACATTAATACAAATCTTTTTTGACTTTTGGTTTAAGCTCAGTTGGATTAATTAAAGCCTGTTTATAAAAACAATTGGTTGGCATAAAACGCCTTCATCCTGGCTATATTAAAATAAACATGAAATATAACTTCTGTTTATATAAATGTAATTTAATTTGATGTTTTAAAGATATTTGAAAATTTTAGGTCAATCTCAGGGAGGATCGTAGGCACTTTCTGGTGTTTCTTTGCCTTCATCGTTGTATCTAGCTACACGGCTAACATGGCTTCCTACCTAACAATCACACGTATAAACGAACCTCTTCAAACGTACACCAAAGTGACAACCTGCCCCGAAGTAAGTGGAAATAAAATGTTTATATACTTTTTTCTTATACCTACGTATGTTTCTATGAAAATTATATTATATTATTTTGCTCTTCGGTTTATATTAAAATTATTTTATAGATGCTATAACTTTTTGTCTATGATATCATTTATGTTTATTTGTTAGTATGTTTAACGATATCTTGAGGAAAATTAGAAATATATTTTAAAAGTTTAAAAGGCATTTTAATGTAACTTTACGCTGTAAACTTTCTGCACTCTCTGATAGCAATAGTTTATTCAAATTTAAGGGAACTAGCACGTTTGCTTCATTTAGTAAAAGAAACTAATGTTGCGAAAAAAACTAGTGCTTTATATAGGCATAATTTTTCAAAACTGAAAAAAACTCGTTATTTCATTATTATGTAAAGAATTCAACGGACTTTCAGCATAGAAAATTGTATGTCAAAATTAATCAATCACAAGACATTTTATCAACAATTTACCTCAATTTTACAATTCTAATAATAAAAATCTGTTATTTTTATTATTTATTTTTATATTTAAAAATATCTTCCTATTTTAATCGCAAAATAAAATTTTGGACGAGCTGAAAAAAATATCCATAACCAAAAATAACGTCATAGTATCTTGTCTAAATAAATTAAACTAGAGTAAACTCTATATGAATATTTATTTTGATTCGAATCCACGACCAACATGGAACCAATTAATAGAAATTGAATTAAAATTGATAAATAAGGTAAAAATTAGAGACCTTTTGTTACATCAAAACATTGTTCAAACATACTCTGGTTAAAATTTTATTCAAATGGCTTACTGCAATATATTTTATTACTTTTTTTATGATTTTGAATGTGGTTAAAATGCAGGTGCTATATAAAACACTTTAACTGCCGCACATAATGGTGTAAATTTATAACACTGGCAACAGTTAATCTAACGACCCAATATTATATTCTTATTCTGTTTTTAAAATACAAACTACATACACGTTTTGGTGATTAAAAGTTTAATATTAGAAAGATCGTTATTATTATTAATATATGCAATAAATTAGAGGCTGTTGTGGCCCAGGGGCACAAGGGTGTGTAACGCGGTGGTGGGTTCGATCCCCACTCGAGGAAATTAGGTATTTATTTAAATTTATATTTCCATTTCTTCGCTCTATTGTCGAGGCGAAGCGCGGCGCTTAGTCCCGCCACTCTACACGTAATGCCTCCAAAATTCGGCGGAAAGTGGAAAATGGAGTGTCTTAACACTACGTTCCCTCTACCTACCCAGCTGTGTGCGGGATACAGCGTGAAGCTGAAAAAATAAATATTGTACATAAAAAATCCTGTATTAAATGAAATTATGAATGATTAATGAACTTCACGTTCACACAGGCACAATCTAAACCAAAAACGATAGTTCTGATAACACAAAGAATTCTTTATAGGATCAAGTTCCTCGTCGCCCACTGGATGAGCCGGACGACCACGTCTGGATGGGATTCCTGTCTGCCCGAAATTTCATGGGACCTTCGGAAATTAAAAAACCTTGCGAAATGATGATTTCCGTCACCCAATCCGGCGTCAAGGACTTTGCTGTTGCTTTCCCGAAAGGATCAAAACTAAGGTATGTTATGGCTATAAAAAATATATGTTATTACGTGCTCTGCGAAGTAAGCGATGTTGATGTGAAATGTTGACTTAAAGAAAGCACTGCGAATAATTTTGTTATAACATATTGTATTAGGTTATTTAAATAATAAGATTATAAGGTTCAAGTTATAAGTTCAAAATAAGGTTTTATTTTCATCAACAAACTGTATTAGAAGTTCACATTTTGTAGGGATGGAGTAAATCTAGCAATACAGGCTCTTAAGGACGAAGGTGCATTACAGACTCTTGTCCGGAAATGGTTCATCGATAGCAAGTGCTCCGCCGATAGTGAGGTAACTTATATAAGATTATTATTTACTTTAATAGATTTATTTTTGAGGCCGTCGTGGCTCAGAGGCACAAGGATGTGGGTTTGATCCCCCATTCGGGGAAATGAATTATAATTTATTAATATTTTCTCTAGCACCAAGGCAAAAGCCCGGTGTTGAAGAAGGAAGGAGGGCGAAGTTGAGCCCGCCAGTAAACACGCAATGTCTCAAAAATCGGTGGAAAGTGGGGAAAGTAGTGTCTTAACACTAGGTTTCTTGTGCCTATCCTGCTATATGCGGGATAGTAGTAATCAGAAGACACGTCAGCCACCACAAAATTGAAAATCCCAAGTGCTAGTAAAAACCTTATTGAATATGAAATATTTTGCATTTCAAAGAAATTTTGACGTGTGTAGCGTCGCTATATTGATTCAGAGGCTTAATATTGCTTTGATACGAAAAAAGTGGATACGGTTTTATGTACTCGTAAACACATTATAGTCTTCAAGAACCTCGATATTATAATATCATGAAATAAATATGTAAAATAAAAATTATTTAAAATAAAAACAGCTCACGCTTCACGCTGTAACCTGTACACTGCAGGTTAGGCAGAGAATATAGTATAAAGACACTCTGTTCCTCGTTTTCCGCCAATTTTTTTGAGGCATTACATGTTGAAAGGCGAAACTCAATTTTGAGCGTTTGCCTTGGTGCCAGAGCGAAAAAACAAAAATATTAATTAATAATAATTAATTTCCTCGAATGGAGATTGAACCCGTTTTTCAGTCCATCTGTCGCGTTACACTCATACCTCTGTACCCCTGCGTCACGACGGTCTCAATACTTATAAATTATTTATCATATTTATCTGTTTTTCGTCAGTTTATTTCCTTTAAGTGTTCATTATACCCTATTAACATTTAACATATTACAATAAATTTATGGATTCATCATATAACAACAGTAAATAATTCAAAATTTAATTTTGCTTCACAATGTATCCCGTACACAGCAGGGTAGGCAGAGGGAACCTAGTGTTAAAACACTTCGTTTCTCATTCTTCGACGGATTCAGGAACTTTGCGTGGAGGAAATTAACGCGCGCTTTACCTCGAAGACCAAAACGAAGAAAATATTAAATATTTAATTTCCTCGAGTGATGATCGAACCCGTAATCTGTCGCGTTCACAGTCATACACTAGTATCCCTGCGCCACGACTGGTGCACTTCATCTTTATTTTATACTAAAACATCATATTTCCACAGATCCATGGCAAGGAATTAGGTCTGAATCAGGTCGCTGGTATCTTTTACGTATTAGTCGGCGGTTTATTATTGGCTTTAGTGGTAGCGGTAATCGAATTCTTCAAACATGGACGTAACGAACTTGCTCGTGCTGATATCCGTCGCGCCTTAAGGACTAAAGCCTTAAGAAACGGCCGAGCTACTTCTCCGGCGCCTCAGAGCGAGCAACAGGATGAACAGGAGCAAATCGATTGGAATGGAGGTGCTTATGGTGACGTAAGTACTAAATCTTAAATATTTCATTAATTTCTTATTGTTGTAATTATTCCGAAATTACTACTATGGTATTTTAGTACTATGCAATATAAATCGTAATAGACGTGCTACAGCCAAGCGTAGCTTATCTATATTGCCAGTATCTGCTTTAAATTATTCAAGCACGAATATTAATATCCCAGTACCCTGTATACTAAAACTAAACATTAGATGCTTCGATTTATAGATGTTTTTCTTGAAGCTTGTTTACTATGGCTTTAATATTGTGATTTTGTTTACTACACAAACAATTAAAATAAGAATACATGTCTTCAGACAAACAAAACGATTAAATAAAATAAAATAAATCGATTGAACAAAACGATTACATACTCGTTTTATTTTTTGTAATTTTGTCTAGCTGCACTCTTTGTCCAGTAACTTAGCAGGGTAGACAGAGGGAACCTAGAAACCTAGTGCTAAGACACTCCATTCTCATTAAGTAACTTTTGTTCCTTAATAACAAATTTTAGCAAAAATATAAATACTGTGTATATTTTAAATAGATTTAAACAATTATCTATCTAGTGAATTATTTTCTGATATCCCATAAATTTCCCCCACAAAATCGTAATAAATAAAGGCAAATAAATATGAAATTTACTTTTATGATAGCTTTATCATTTCTCTATAGTAATTTAAACTTCATTTTTAACAGTATTACACCTCCAGCAACCAGCCGGCCCAAGAGGAGACGGCGTTGCATGGCAGCTTTACGCAAGTCTGATCCTCGGCACGGGGCGCCGGCCTCCGTCGGACGTCCCGAGCTCATATGTCGAGCTCGCTAGATCTCTACCAGTTGTAAATTGAATTGGGGAGATAACGTATTATTTTTTCTCTTTTTTCTTAATTATTTAGTTTAGTTGCGTTCTTTTGTATCGTATTTTTTTTATTAAGTTTTATTTTACTATTAGAACAATGTTTATTTATTTTAGTGATTATATTATTTTCATTTGAAATTGTTTTTCTTTTTTGTTAATTTTTATGTCATTAATAAATATCCCACGCATTTTTGACATTGATTTTGACTTCGACATTGATATGACAGTGTGGGATATATATTAATGTTTTTTTTTTATTGTTATAATCTCAACAATTCTACTTAATCTTTAATGTCATAAGCACAACTAATCACGGCCTACAAATTACCTCGATGACTTTCGATAGCAAATCAAATAACACGTTGGACCATTTATAATGTAATTCCCCATTAAATTGTGAATAATACTATTTAAAAAGTTAGTGTTTATGACATTTATAGATAAAAATTAATACACGAAGTCAAAATCTTTAGTTACATTTATTATTTTCAAAATGCTCTGACAATGAGTATTTATCCAACTTATCAAGTATCCCAAAAAATGTTTATCCAAATTTTATTAGAACATTTTTTAAGTAAAATAAAAAAAATAAAAACATTATATCATTGTTTTTAGCACAAATTATTTTAATTTGATATTACATAAAGAATGTAAGAAGTGGTTGATAGTGACTTTCCAAACTGCTGGATATGGCGAAATTTTTAATGGACACCACAGTAATGTGACGAAACTGGAATATATACGGATATGACAAGTAAAAACAAACAAAACCCCTAAATTGACCCAAATTGATGTCATTCTGGAGACGACGTTGTTATTTTGACAAATATAGTCAAATATACTCCAAAGTATCTTTCCAAAGATACATATTAGCATATGGTCTCTGACAAAATATCCAAAAGTCAGTATAATATAAAATAGCATATTTAATTTGATGTCACACTATTTACTATTAAGTAAAGTTAGTTAGATAGACGTACGGACACTTTCTCTCCAAAATCATCGGATCTTACCGAGTAGTACTATCAGGGTCTTTTAAAATTACGTGTCTAGAATAATCTTCAACTAGTGAACAAAATATACTAAAAGTTTCAAAATTTAAAATTAGATAGATCACATGTATGTATGTATGTTGGTGTAATATCTATCTTATATTACATATGCGTATTGTCGCATAATTATAGACTACACATACTAAATTAAAAAGTAAATTTTTCGGACTAATTTGTAATAAAGCAGTATCGTAGTCGATCTTGCCACCTTGTACGAACAAGAACACCATATAAAAACATAAATTATACTAAAGTCTATAATTTGCGACGAAAATCTATGGAATAATATAAATATATAAAATTATGTAGGTACGTATGTTCAACCCAAGTACCATGGAATAACTGTTGTTCGTCATCCTCGGTGTTACTTCCCCGGTCCCCTAACTCCTCGTATTAACATAATATTGGAAATCCCCTGTGTGATAGATATTGAATTTTATCATTAGGTTAGAAAACTTTTAATGTTTTAGTGTCTTAAGACTTCGATTGTAATTCAATAAATCTAATTGTTGCTGTTAGATTGTAAGTAGCGTTAAACATGTCTTACTAATGTTCTAAGTACTTCTTTATAGATTTATTTAATATATTTTCTTTTAAAATTATATATTAAAGTTTATTTAAACTCTTCTATTTGGACATTGTAATATGTTTGTAAATTACTTACGTTATACTTGAACGTAACATTTATTATATTTGAAGTAATTCCCTTGAAAAATGTACATAATGATAAACGCGGGTCTACGTAAGGTTTTGCCTCGTATTATATACATTAGGATTGCCAAAGGCATAAGAAATTCATATCAAAGAATATAACGATATTGTATAAATTTTCGATCACAGCAAATTTCCCTTTGTCTTGAGTTCTAGTCACTTACGTTTATCTTTTATACTGCATACCTCTTAACGCTTCTTAAAGTTATTATTATTAAGCTTCCGTCCTGTAAAACTTTTGTCGACAGTTTTAAACAGATATTTTTATTGAAATCACAATTTATTATATATATATATTGGAAATATTTGATTTAATATCTCTAGCATATTTTTATAAAACATCAAATGAGACCACGGTGATGAGTTTGATTGCTTATGAAGTTAAAAGAATTGTTTTGGCGATGCCGCTTAGAGCAATTTGATATTAGCTTAACTATATTTATTTTAAATGTTGAAAAACAAAATTGAGATACGTAAATCGCCATTCTTCTTAGGCTTAGTCTTCTGGCCTATTTTATTAACAAAATTATAATAATTTTTTTTCGCCAATTGGCAAAAAATCGAGCTCTGTGATCGATTTAATGAAAAAAAGTGCCAATATTAAAATTAAAATTGTAAGGAGGTGGTTAATTATATTAATAGTGATGGACTCTAAAGGTAGGTTGGTATTAAAAAATGATAATATTAGATGTGCGGTCGCGTCCGTCCGTCACAAAAAGGCTGAAAAAAAAAAGTGTGGAATGTTCTACTTTTAAATCACCGGATATTATTAAAATTCAGCTCGAGGCGATTTGGGAACCTTTCAACTCTACGGACGTGTTGGGAGTTTTACATTGCATGAGTTTTTCCTTTGAGAGAATCCAACGCGTCCCCTCTTCCGCGTTCGTGGTCCATTCATGATATGACCATAAATACGTTTGATACATAAATTTGTAAAGATTCTATTAAATTATTTCATATTCCGCGAATATATTAAATTTCAGTTACCAGAACTAACTATCTACTTATAAATAATACTAGTGGGCACTCGAAATATAGCGGCCGCACCGCCTATGCGAGCATTTCGATTTAAAATTATATAATATATAAACTAAATTTGATTTGTATAAAATTTAGATAACAGCGTACTCCTGTACCACTATCCTACCTTCGTTATTATCATAGTTCTATAATCTATAAAATATAATATATTATTAAGTTTAACGTTATTCTTCAAATGACTGATTTACATAATCGTTTCATTAAATTAGTATTTAGATATAAGACATACTATATTTTAATATGTTAACTATTGCTAGTATAAGGGAATGGATGTTTGCATCTGATTTTATTCGGAGTATACAGGAGTGTGCTTGGGCTGATGCAGGAGAGTATTACATGAGAAAATTTTTCGCTTTGATAACGTTTAACAATTTTTCAACAAATTATATTGGGTTTATCTTTCTTTTTGAAAATAAAAGTTGAAAAGAAAGAAAAGAATAGTAACAGCTGGCTCTCCGTCTAACCCCAGTCAGAGGGATGCATGCATATAATGAAAAATATCTAAATCCAATAATTAAATAAAAATCGCTTTCGAAAAAATACTCTAATACCATTTTCAGATTCTAAAGAGAATAATATTTTTTTAATTGTACGCAATTTAAAATTAAATAGCATTTCTATTGTAATATTTTTCTCCATCAGTTCGGTATGCGAGATAAGAACACAGGACTGTTGACCGTTTACTGAATAACTAAACTCACTTTAGCAACATATCAATTAGTCCTATTGCGAAGGTCGTTATAGGATTTTAAAAATCTTATTTCATTTTGAACATACAAAAGTATCAGCACTTTAGAAGTAAAAAAAAATATACTATGTACTATGTGACATTTATTCCAATAACAAGATAACTATGATTTAGTATAGAAGGACAAACAACATTAATATGATTAGAGAGGCATTTCAAAATCAATATAGTTTCATTACAATAATAAATACTAAAATAATAGCAATTCGTGAACAATTAACTGATATATACATATAAATAATCCTTCTTCACAAATAAAATAAGTACTCTACTTTTATTCAGTAAACGCTCAATCCACTCACTATCTTTACGGATTAAAATCGAAAAATACAACAAATATAACATATTTTTTTTGTATTTGTTCAATTTACTTAAAATAAACAAGCACGATATGAAATTGATACTGTGAATGGCGTTAAAGACCAATTATTAAAAATATTCAATGAACAAGAACAATTAATCTGATCTGGACTGAACTTTGTGTTTATGCTTCTGATGAGATTCATTCTAGCGGACATATAAGTTTAAAGCAATTAATTAATTTTAAATTTTACCATTTCAAATATTATTAAATTAATAACTATAGGCCGTTGTGATGCAGTGGCGCAAGTGTGTGACTGTGAACGCGACGATCGTGGATTGGAAAATAAGAATTATTTTTTATTAATATTTTCATTTCCTTCCTCTGGTGGCTCTCTACACGTAATGCCTCTTCCGACGGAAATTGGAAACGGAGTATTTTAACACCAGGTTTCCTACGTTTTTATACAGCGTGAAGTTAAAAAAGTCCATGTGCTTAAGCAATACGTGCATTCATAAAATAACTTTTACTTATTTTTTTCATTTTTTTTTATTTTCAGTGATAAAATGATTAAAGAATCATTTCAGTTATATAAATAAAGTATTTTAATTAAAATTTTCTTCTATTTCAATACGTAAAGATGGTGAACGTCTCGTAAAGTTTTATTAATAAACGCATAGAAAGATTTTCTTTGAATTGTATGAGTCATTTATAAGTTATTTATTTTTTAAATTATGAATGTTCATAATAAATATAATTAACAAAAAACATCAATTGGACTGGATCAAATGGACTATAATGTATTTTAATTTATATTCAAAATAAAAAAAAACGTGAATAGAGTGATAAGATCAATTTGCTTTTATCTATCTATAAACAAATATTGACATCAAAAAAAGTTTTATAGCGTTTTAAAAGCACCTTCTTATATAACTAACTTTCTGTTTATTGACTCAAAAAAAAATGATACATCGTTATCTATGCATTTATTAATAAATCAATAAGTCAAGAAATTGGTTTATCATATAATTAAACTCAATCTGTACCTAAGTGTAATAGACGTGTTTATGCATTATTTATAGCGTTAAGATTATTGTAACCGAAGCTAACATCAATGTTTGTTATAAATGAACCAATAAAGGAATTAAAGCCCCGAAGATGTTTTATTTATAAATCCTACTTATGTTTTACCCAAATATTTTAATTCAATTCAAAATGCAATGTCTCGATTCGATACTTATTAAAAAAACGTTAAAAAAAATTTAACGTAGCGGGATTTGAACCTGTCCCTTATGGACGATTTTCAAAGAAATCGTCCAAGCACTCGGACCAATTAAGCCATATATTTTCATTAAGCTTTGTTCAAGAATTTCGACCTAGCTCGAAATCTTAACACTAGGTTCCCAGAGAGGCCTAGGTTCCCTAGATATACTTACTAGCTTGAAGCAAAAAGTTAAAGTTATAGGATAATAACATTTACGGTAAAACAAATATACTTTGTTTAAATTGATACTCTATAACAAAAATTTGAAATAAATTCTAATTTAACAAAACCAGTTATTAAATGTGGGAATGGTATTAATTTAAATAATTTTAAATATTTTTTTTAATTGGAACATCTTTTATTAACATGAAGTGAATGTATCAAATTAAATTTTTAAATTTTGTCACCATATTCTTTAGTGCTAAGAAAAAAAATCACATTTATAAAAAAGTACATAATCAATTTAAATTGCCGTGCAATTTTTTTTATATAATATAATTAAGACACCTTTTAACTAATATGATAATTTGACATCAAAGCTTAAGATTTGCAAACATAACACAAAATAATTCAGTACATTGTAAAATAATCGTATAGTTAAAGTGGGCGAAGCCGCGGGTGCATTGCTAGTTCATTATTAAATTTATTACATAATTATATATATATACAGGGAGGAAGTGTCAGCACCACTTGAAATGAAACCACAGTTTTAACTACTCTATAAAAGCCTAATACAAATCATAAAAAAATAAATTCCCAAAAATGAAAAAAATATTTTTTCAAACAAAATAAATAATAAAATTGTCGTTTTAAAACTAAACGCCATTAGTAAGAATGACGCACGCACACATAAACCTATCAAAGGAACACCGCCGCACACGCCTCATTTCGAAATCGAGTCGTAGGTATTGGCGATAAAGTTCAAAGTTGTTTAACCTTTAGTAGTATTTTTGTATTAGTAATTGTTTACGTTATTGTTATCTATACTTACGTATAGATTACTCGCGTCACACGAAATACACGTATGGATAAAAATCGTGAAATGAAAAAAAAATCCTACATCCAAACTGTTGAGGCATCTTGATTAATTTCTTTAGGTATGGGTTTGAAATATTTTACCCCATATGCTGTTTCCGTAAAAGGAGCGCTGCCACTTCCACCCTGTATATATATATATATATAATAAATTTAATATATATACTATATATATATATATATATATATATATATATATATATATATATATATATATATATATATATATATATATATATATATATATATATATATATATATATATATATATATATATATATATATATATATATATATATATATATATATATATATATATATATGTCACTTGACGTCTATGTTAAAATATTATAGCTTTCAGGCATCTACGTTGTTGTGAGCACTCAATTTCCGCTTGCTGCTCTTCTATTGACAATGAGTATATGGTTACTTGCCTGTCGGGCGCTTATACGACCTACAGATACCTACAAACTATAGGTACTTCAAAAAAAAATATTATTACATCACCAATAAACCAATTTCTAATGCAAAATGTTCATATAAAAATGAATTGTTTAGTAGGGAAAGTTTGAAGAAAATTAAAAAATCATGGAGAACTATTTATATTTATTTCTTCACAGATTGAATAAATTGATTGTCTTTTACAGTATTCCCTTATCTAATGTATTTTAAGATAAAATTGAGAACAACCTTCACTTTCTCACAGATTTTGCGGTTTGTTTGACCAGATTAGGAAAATATACATAGGTACATGTATGTAGGTTAAATAAGTTGCGGAACTCAACGCAACGCTTTGTCTTGTTACGCCAGAGCGAGGAAATGAAAATAATTCATTTCCCAGAGTTTAAATCATTCTCACAACCGTCACGCTTACAGGAGAACGCTGTGCCGACGGCCTCTGTCATATCTTAAGTTTACTTTAACATCGTGACTGTTGTTTGAATAATCGAATAACAATGGAGTGGTGGAGAACGGAAGTTTCTTATTGAGAACTAAGTGCCTATAACACGAGGTTCCCAAACTCCCACTGCCTACTCCGCTATCGTGAAGCCAATAAAAATATTATTATTAACACATTTATTTATTAAACAAAACAAATAGAAAATTATTTAAATTCAATAAATATTTCATACTTATAAAATAAACAAAAAAGGTTTCTATGATTGTATACGCAACATGAGGCATTTAAATACTCATTGCAGTACCAATACCGGCACTTCCGGCTTAAGAGTATTTGCAAGAGTAGGTACCTAATGTGTTTGAGAAAAATATATATATATATATATATTCATGTCTTATAACAAAGCAAAGCGCGGCGTTGAGTTCTGCCACTAAACACGCAAAGCTTCCAGAATTCGGCAGAAAGTGGGTAACGGAGTGTCTAGGTTCCCTCTGCCTACCCTGCTGTGTGCGGAATACAGTAAGAAGCTCGTAAATGTCTTATAAATGCAATTAATTTTACCTATAATAAAGATGCCATCAGCCATACATCAGCTACTCCATACGATTATTACCTACAACTACATAGAAAATATTTCATCTATATCTCTACAGTAATATATCGAAGAATGATTTGTATGTGTGTATACAACATGTAACAAGGCAGAGCGCGGCGTTGAGTTCCTCCATCACACAAAATGCAATACCTCCAGAGTTCTACTCGATTGTTTCTTCCGAGAAGTGGAGAACGGAACAGTCTTAATGCTAAGTGTCTTAAGTCATACTTTTTTGTTTTTAAAGCAATCTAAAATTCTTATTTTACTTCTTACGATAATTTAACACGAGGTACTTAAACTTTTATATTAATATTCCTTAAAAACACTAAAGACATGCTTCCATGATTTCGCGAGTGAAGCAGCGGGCGAGACGCTAATATTACAATATAGAAATAAGTCAAAACGTGAAAATTTTTATGCCAGTTGTTCAATAACTGCAGATGGTCAAAATTTTATATTATGCTGGCAATGTATGTATATTGAAAACAAAAATTTATAGATATTTTATGGTAATATTGTTGCATGCAATACTTTATATTGTCGTAACTTTTTTATTATTTAGTTTTGTCGAAATATAATAGTGACAACTATATGGGAATCGGTAAAGCCATCTCTGAAATTAGCGTACAAAAACACACAGACATATATATTTATATATATATATAAATACATAAGGCTATAAGTTAGAGAAAATTCCCTATTTATAGTGAATTTTTCTTGATAGGTCACACACATATCCCGAGAAAATTCACTGTGTTAATAATAAGTGATTTCTCAATCTGGAAGATAAAAAAAAAAAATGCGTTATACTTACTCGAATATATATGATTATTGTTGATATGTTATTAATGTTTTATTTTAAACAAGATATTTTAATATATAAATAATAATATACATTTACATAGATAATTTAATTATTTTTTTTATATTTAAATATATACATATACCAGCTTCACGCTGCATCAAGCACACAGCATGGTAGGCAGAGGAAACCTAGTGTTAAAACACTCCATTCTCCATTTTCTACCAATTTCTGAAGGCATTGCTTATTAAGTGACGGAACTCAACACTGCGCTTTCCCTCCACACCAGATCGAAGAAATGAAAATATAAATTTCAATAAATGCTTACTTCATATCCTCGAGTGGAGATCGAACCGACAACGAATTGCATTTATTTACAGTCCCACATTTGCGCCACTGCTCCACGACCGGCTTTACATATTTAAATACCTTCATATTTAAATCAATAACAATAACATAATCTCTATAAAAATACGCTTACATAAATTAAATAAAATTAAATTAGCTTCACGCTATATCCCGCACACAGCAGGGTAGGCAGAGGGAACCTAGTGTTAAGACACTCCGTTCCCCACTTTCTGCCGAAATTTGGAGGTATTGCGTGTTGAGTGGCAGAACTCAACGCCGCGCTTTGCCTCGACACCAGAGCGAAGAAATAAAAATATAAATTTAAGTAAGTATTTCATCTCCTCGAGTGGGGATCGAACCCACAACCAGTCGGTTTACAGTCACACTTTGTACCACTGCGCCACGACTGGCCTCAAACGCTTACATGCGACCAAATAATAAGTTACTCCATAAACAATATTTCGCTCACAACCTTTACTTCAACACAATAGCGTTTAAAATGCAATATAATAACGTTTTAAGTATATACCTAGTAGTTCATAGTTTTAATATATTTTTATACGAAGACGTCGCTTTCACAGAGCACTCTTAAAAGCTAAATGGGGCTGGATAGAGTGCGTGCTAAATATTTAAAATGTTGCTCAATAAACAAAAAATACTTCAGCACTCCCTCGTACATTCACCGGTTGGAAGAACAAAAGATAATATTGTTTCGTTATTAACTTTACGTACAAATTGATCGAATTATAAAATTTATGACTGTGAAACCATATTTGCTGGTTAAATTAAGTTTACTGTTTTATAATTTTTAGTACGTACGTTATTTCTTTTTGAGTGCCATATTTTTTTTTAACTGACTGACCATTTTAAGTTGAAAACTATTTTCATATCAAATTATTATATTTTTTTCTTATTATTATTTGATATCTTACTAAAGATTTTGTCAATATTGGGAAAAAAAAAAGAAAATTATTTATATGTTCAAATTGGTTCAGTTCAGATTCAATTCCAGTCAGTTTCGCCAGTCGTGGCGCAGCGGCACAAAGTGTGACTGTAAACCGACTGGTTGTGGGTTCGATCCCCACTCGAGGAGATGAAATATTTACTTAAATTTATATTTCCATTTTCTTCGCTCTGGTGTCGAGGCTAAGCGCGGCGTTGAGTTCTGCCACTCAACACGCAATGCCTCCAGAATTCGGCAGAAAGTGGGGAACGGAGTGTCTAAAAACACTAGGTTCCCTCTGCCTACCCTGCTGTGTGCGGGATACAGCGTGAAGCTGATTTATTTTATTTTATATTCTGTAAAGTTACAATATGTTCCAGTGAACAAATATTTTTGTTCAATAACGCTGTAGTGCGACGATAATTGTATTACATTCGTAATAAGCGACTCGCCCGCAGCTTTACCCGCTAGTACCGTCCTGTGTAAAATACGTATTAAAACTACTTTGTTTTATGATATATATATTAATTATATAGATAAAAAATAATTAAAAAGCAAGGCCATAAAATGGAATCACCTATAGGTAGTTCTTTAAAGTAAAAAAAAATCAGTTTGAGTGTTCACTTTTTTTTCACGTATCTGGGTAGACAGAGAGAGCGTAGTGTTCACAAATTCAAAGTGAGTCATATGTTAAAAATATTTTTATCTAATTAATTCGAGGCCGTCATGACACAGGGGCACTAAGGTGCGATTGTAAGCGCGAAAGGTTATGTGTTCAATTTCCACTCGAAGAAATAAAAAAATTAATAGGTATTTTCATTTTCTCGCTCTGGTAACGAGTATCTTAATAGGGAACGGAGTATCTTAACACTAGGTACCCAGGTTCCATCCTCCTACCTTACTATGTGCAGGGTACAGTGCAAAACGAAAAAAAAAAGAAGAAAAAAAAATAGAAACCAAATGATATCATGTTATTCACATTGAATCTAATATATAGGTACATACGTACAGGTTCCCTCTGCCTACCTTACTATGTGCAGGATACAGTGGGAAACGAAAAAAAAAGAAGAAAAAAATAGAAACCAAATGATATCATGTTATTCACATTGAATCTAATATATAGGTACATACGTACAGGTTCCCTCTGCCTACCTTACTATGTGCAGGATACAGTGGGAAACGAAAAAAAAGAAGAAAAAAATAGAAACCAAATGATATCATGTTATTCACATTGAATCTAATATATAGGTACATACGTACAGGTTCCCTCTGCCTACCTTACTATGTGCAGGATACAGTGGGAAACGAAAAAAAAGAAGAAAAAAATAGAAACCAAATGATATCATGTTATTCACAATGAATCTAATATATAGGTACCATTTTATAATAAATACTTGCGACGGAGCCACTTTTATCAATGTAGCAGTCCCCATAAATGCTTATGCAATTTTCTACACAATGTAGGTACACGGTGCCTTTTGACAAGCGTTTTGTGTTGTTTATTTGATCTCTACGTCTTGTAAGGAGGAATGTTTTGAATAGGAATATTTATGTTTAACTTTGTTTTTAAATAAATAAAACACGCTGTATCCCGCACAGAGCAGGGTAGGCAGGGGGAACCTAGTATTAAGACACCTATTCCCCATTCTGCCGAATTCTAGGGGCATTGCATGTTGAGTGGCAGAACTCAACGCCGCGCTTAGATTCGATACCAGAGCGATGAAATGGAAATATTAATTTAAGTAATTTTTTCATCTTCTCGAGTGGGGATCGAATCCACAACCAGTCGGTTTTACAGTCACACTTCGTGCCGCTGCGCCACAACTGACCTCAATTTTGTTTATAATACAATATTTTCCCACATTAGCCTTATTTTTAATATGACAGAAAAATTCAAAATTCTAATTTAACATAATTATAAGATACAAGATTTAAAACATGAATTTGATGCTTAAAGCAAAAAATTTGAGTTGAAAATTTTCTGATTAACATAAGTCACTCATCAATCAAAAGTATTACTGTTACATAAACTTATTTAAGTTTAACTTAAGCTTATTTAAGTTTAAGTAACAGTAAGACTCCTATATATTTAACTATTAAATGATTTTATAAGGATTTCAATTAACGTAATAACATAATATGTTGATATATAATGTATATATTTAACAACACACACTTTACACTGACAAATTGTATTATTATTCCCATACGTTACCCAGCGGTGAGCTACACCAGTGACGCTTCTATACTGAAACAATGAAAGTACTACGAGAGCGAAAAGTGAAATACATGTACTAAAAAATAAAATATTCAACAATACTTCGGTGGTTTGCAAAATGTAAATCTATCGAAGTGAGAAATGTCACGTACAGTATCTACCACCCAGGTGCAATAAGTCAATCCGTTTCTTTTGCGAGGATTGTATAGAAATAGTTAATTTATTTTTCACTCGTTAAACTACAGTTTTTTGAGGAGAATAGCAGATGTTGAAGCAAAAATTGTTTTAAATGCAGTTTCCCATATTAAATATAGGTGCTTTCAGTATATTTTAGTTCAACCGCACTTTTTACATATTCTCGTAAAGAGAAATTATTAGGATTTATTTTTCATGCACATTAGTAGTGTTTAAGATAGGCAACATAGGCAATAAAGACAATTTACTAGTGAACTATACTTTCTAGGGCCTCTTAAAGTTAAAGTTAACTACCACTCAGTTTTATTAGGCAATCCACGGTTTATTCTAGGATAACACAACATTATCTAAATGTTTACCCTCTTGCAACATAGTTTGACCATATTAAGAGTCCTACTAGTCAAATAATTTGAAGAAAAAATGACGCACATCCAACATATATGCGATTTTTTTTTTGTTTTCTTCTAGAAGTATGTAATCGCATAATGTACACATATCAACCGTAGTTAATTACATATAAGCACAACAAGAAAAATCTCGCAAGTGTAAACAAAGGAAGCATACGCGTATATAACACATTAACGAGAAATCGACTTACACGTTAGAGAAGCAAGAACGTTAGTTTTTGGAAACGTTGAAATCTTTTTTTCGTCGTCGTCTCACTAGAATAGGCAAGAAAGGAAGCAAGATCGCTTTTTCTACGGCGTCATAAATCAGACGCGGCAGATGGTGTTGACCTGCACCATTATTGCTGTTGGAGTATAATCATTTCCCCACTGCCCCACTTTTGTGACATAACCAATTTTTTTTTATAGTACAAGTTCCTTTTTTTTTATATTGAACCATGGTTGTAAATATTTTATATAAAGGTATCTTAATGGAAATGTATGAATATAATTGGGTTATTATGACTGGTGACTAATATGTGTTCGAATCCACTCGGAATTACAAATTATTTTAATTTTCGCTCTTTGAAGGCAAAGCGCGACGTTAAGTTTCCATCCATTGTCTCGTATCTTATGTAGGTAAAAGGGTGAGCGCTAAAATAGATAAAATGCAGGTAGATTAAACCATTACGCCAAAAATTATATAACCTATTTTTTTGAAATTTTAAAATTATTTACAATGATAAGCCGGCGCGGCCAGTCGTGGCGCAGTGGCACGAGGTGTGACTGTAAAACCGACTGGTTGTGAGTTCGATCCCCACTCGAGGCGATGAAATATTTACCTAAATTTATATTTCCATTTCTTCGCTCAGGTGTCGAGGCTAATCGCGGCGTTCAGCTCTGCCACTCAACAGGAAACGCCTCCAGAACTCGGCTGAAAGTGGGGAACGGAGTGTATTAACACTGGTTCCCTCTGCCTACCCTGCTGTGTGCGGGATACAGCGTGAATCTGATATATTTGATTTTTATTTATTTTCAATGATTGTAACAATATTAACAAAAAATTAAAAAGGAAATTTGCTAAACGATCATCCATCCCCTTTACCTAACTACCAAAAAATATAATTACAAAACCAAAAACAAAGCTCACGTGCATTTAATTTAATCCAAAAATACAATTACGCCGTGTTCACGTTCACATTCACAGACCGCGTTATCAAATAGTAGTCGACCATCTATCTTGATTATTCGCTCAGCGAGTTGTAATAAATTAGATGTTAATCAGCGAAAGCAAATCTTTGGCCAATAATGTAACGTAGTTCCTACGATTTTTGGTATCAAGAAATCTCACATGGCATTGGGTAGAGCCACAAAAATCCTTTGTCGGACTTCGTTTTCCTTCCGAGCCGTTTGGGAGGACACTGGCTTAAGTTGGCTTGCAAATCTACATAATGTATACGTTTCTTTATTTGTGAATGTATATCTATACTATTATAATATAAAGAGGAAAGATTTGTATGTATGTATGTTTGTAGTCTATAAACATAAGACTATTGTGTTTCAATGTCTCCTGTTTATTCTATAAATTATTAAAATGACTCCATTTACAAGATTTGCGAATTTAAAAATTCCAATTGTAATAAATACATTTTCTCGGTTACCATTTCCATAAAAACTCTGTGTTTTGTAGTCTCCCATAAATACTGTACACGTAATGTACAGTGAAGCTTAATAAATATGGAAAACATAAAAAAACAAACCTTGAAGTATCTTATATTAATAGTATCCTATATGGTACTAATGGTATCGTAGTAAAGTATCTAATATTATAATTGTGAACGTTACACCACCACGCCCAAACCGCCAAATACTTAGGGGTCTTGAGACAAACGTAAACTAAGTTTTTTTTCACTTTATCAAGAAATCCTCAGAAAGATTCTTCTGATATTTTTTTCATAAATTCATCATTTTACATAAAGGTCGCCGACAATCAGCTTTATGAACTTGCGCCGGCACAACGTTTTAATTTTTCATACACAATGTCGTATTTAGTTACTTTATTTAGTGTTACAAAATAAAGAAAACAAATAAATCACTTTATTACTTTATTTTATGTTACAGCATTGCATAAATAGTTAAAAAAATATAAAACAGTTACTAATAATTCTGATTGTTTCTAAACTTTAAGTATGATAAAAATACACAATATACACATAATATTAAGCCGAAAAGAAATACCTTACTAAAATACATCAAAAGTTATTAATACCTCTATAGGCAATATTACTAACATTGTTACAATTTGCAGTTGTATTATTTGTTTTATTTCAAAACTATATAAAAACTTTAACTGATTTAAACTTAAAATATCCCATTTTAATTGTCTTCTGCTATAATATCTTCTCGAAATAATGAAAGAACATAACTCAATTTAACAGCGAAAAATTAAAAAATAGATGTAAAAATGAAAGATTGAAATGAACATAACAGCGTAACGGACGTAACTTAATCAGCCAGCACTCACCGAACAATCTGTAAAGTTTGAGATTTCAACTTCCAAAGTATTTAATATTTTTATATTTCTATCGTGCAGAAACTTTTTCTATAATTTTCACTTTAAAATTCAAATAGGTATACTTAACGATCCAATTTTTAGTTTCATTTACATAAAATATTCGCCATATTTGTGATCTGATTTCTTTTATAAGAAATTTATGTTTTAAAAAGCTCATGAAAAGCAAAAATATATGTCTTGGATTTTGGTACAAAACGGAGAACGGAGTATTGCACTTTTGACTCAATACTCAGTTGGGTAACGAACACATAACCAGGTGATTTTGGAAAAACATAAGTCACTTTTTATTTTTTATAAAGTAAAAAAAAACGTTTAATCCATATAAATTAATCCATGATGAAATGCATTATTGTTATGCAATGTTTCCAAAGGCTTATGTGATTTTTAAAATGTGTTAAGAGGATAAAACAATAAGTGCTTTATATCGGGTAGACGGAGGCAAATCGGGTCAATGGGTGAAATGGATCAATATAAAAAATTGTTATATTTAATATTTTAAATAACATGGGACAAATACACGCATCTAGCATTATACTTCCCCCTTTCCTTATCACTCAAGGGTATATTTTTGATTCGTTGAGAATATCAGTGTCAATGCTACTCATCAGTGATTTAGATTGTTGAGTGTGTTACATTTTTTAGTTTGAAAATATTTTAGTTTTTAAGAATAATGTGTTAGGTAAAAGAGCAAAATATTTATTTAAAAAAGTTTAAGGTTAGTAAGTAAAGGTTTAAGTTATACTTGATCCTCTTCGCCCCATAAAATAGGTCACTTTGGATATTTATATCTTATACATTTTATTATGTTTTTCTGTAGCTTAATGTTTTCTATTCGGCTAATAAAAAAATCATATAATATGCTGTAGTATGATTTTCATATTCTCAAAGATCCTATTTACCTTGGTCTACCCTATTTCATATCCCATTTCACCGGATTATATTTTAAATTCATCTGTTGAAATGGAATATGAAATAAAAAAAAATACTCGAGGCCCGAGACATAAGCGTGTGTCAACACTAGGCTTCCTCTACCTACTCTGCTACTTGAGGAATACAGCGTGAAGCTAAATAAAAATATTTAAAACTGGAGCCTGAACTTAAATCATACCCCTATTTTGAAATCACATAAGTTTCTGTATTCTTCTATACTTCAAGTTAATTTTTGCAGGTATGTTTTGATAAACCGAACGATCGCCTGTTGAGCGACTATGGTGGAAGCCATATTGAGGTTGTTGATTAACCGGTGTTTCTTACATAAATCACTCTAGTTACGAGGCTAAGGGCGGCGTTGAGTTCTGCCTCAAAACACGCAGAACTCCCAGAATTCTTCGAAAAATGGGGAACGGAAGTGCCTTAATGGGACATATCTTAACACTAGCTTTTGAGATTCTTTAAAGCTAAAAAATAACACAAAAATAATACATTTTAAACATTATAATATACATTAAAATATTCACAAAATATTATAATTATGATAAAAAATGTAAAAACAAAAATATTTTGTTATTATTACTAGAGTAATAACAAAAAAAGTGATCAGAACCCTACCAGGAATTAATCGGTATTTGCAATTGTAAATTGCTTTAATAATTTAAATAAGTATATATTTTGTTAACATGTGGTGAATGAATTAAATAAAAAAAGAATCCCCCATTGCAAAGCGCTCTAAGAGAAAAGTTCCTACATATATTTATAAAGAACAACTGGATCGATCTTAAGCAGTATAGGTTATTATCATTATTGTAAAGCAATTATAAATTCTTATTAAAATTAGGATACTAAATTTGTAGAAATTTTGATATCAGAAGTCAAGTGCGCTACAACATAAAATATTAACAAACAGTAATTCAGTGTATTGAATAAATAACCATGTAGCTATATAAAACATTGATACTTGGATGTGAATGGAACTTCCGTATAATGCAAAGAAAATCATATTTTAATACACATTGGTAAAGTTAAATTTAATTTTTACGAAAAAAATTAAAAAAAAAAAATGCTCGACTCATGCATGCTCAAAAAACTTATGAGTCAGAAAAACAAAACAAAGAATTCCACAGAAAGAAGCCAGTCGGCCATTTTAGCAACACGTGCAACAGTCCTCCGCCTTGCGTTCGTATAAGCAACAGAAATTAATATTATACTGCACGTTCTAAAATTAAAATTGGTGCAACGGACAAAATTTATCAATATTTATACTGCCAAGTGACACTTGTACATGACAATATAATACTGTCAAGTGTTAAAATTCCACAATTAACCAGTGTAGTATACCAGTGAGTATGGCATCAGAAAAATTATACAGTCAGCTTTTCCAACCCCACCGGAACCTTCGAAATCAATTCTTGCTGGCGATTCAAAACATCGGATCAGGATTTACAGATATTTTTAATTAAAATTAAAATCAGCTTCACGCTTTATCCCGTGCACAGCAGCGTAGGCAGAGGGAACCTAGTGTAAGACACTCCGTTCCCCACATTTTGCCGAATTTTCTGGAGAATATTCTGGAGGCATTGCGTGTTAAGTGGCAGAACTCAATGCCGCGCTTGTCCGCGACAACAGAGCGAAGAAATGGAAATATAAATTTAGGTAAATATTTCGTCTCCTCGAGTGGGGATCGAGCCGGCAACCAGTCGGTTTTACAATCACACTTTGTACCGCTGCGACACGACTGGCCTCTACTTAAATATATCTGCATATTTTTACTTAAAACTGGCAAAATTTAATTCTTATTTTTATTTATGATTGGATTCTTGAGAAATTTGAAAATAAGTCGCCACAATTAAGAAATGATAATAATCAATTTGTAAACCTGACAAACCATTAGAAAAACCTACCGTTATGTTGAGATAGCAGAATCGCACATCGAAACAGAATGTTAGTATCATTTCTGATATTCCGATATTCTGGCAAAAGCAAGATAGATATCATGGTATGGTATGGTTCCTTTATTTTGGCGTTCCGAGCGATGAATATTATATCTACTCCAAACAGCTATTCATTTCTATATGTTGGTAATTTTAATTTATTGTTTTCTAATTTTCTAGTAAGGCCAGTCTAAGGCCAGGCGTGGCGCAGCGGCACGAAGTGTGATTGTAAAACCGACTGGTTGTGGGTTCGATCCCCACTCGAGGAGATGAAATATTTACTTAAATTTATATTTCCATTTTCTTCGCTCTGGTGTTGAGGTTAAGCGCGGTGTTGAGTTGTGCCACTCAACACGCAATGCCTCCAGAATTCGGCAGAAAGTGGGGAACGGAGTGTCTTAACACTAGGTTCCCTCTGCCTACCCTGCTGTGTGCGGGATACAGCGTGAAGCTGATTTTAATTTTCTAATATATTGTGTAAACAAATAATATATCAAATATTTAAGTTATATATAAAACCAAAAACGATAAGACGATATGAATAGAATGTACATTCAAAATGTATATATTGGTTTATGCATAATTACAACATTGTGATTTTCTTTAAAATTATAAGACTAAATTAAAAATTTACTTAATTTACGAAGCAAGTACTTACTATATTTAATAAGTATTACCGAACGAAATATTACCGAACACGCTATTTTTCAATTCTATATAATTGAAAAACTGTTAAGCTATCTCCAGTTTTATTAGATTTTTTTTTAATTCGACTGCGTCAAAACGATAAGTAAAAAAAAATATTGAATCTGTTATAATCGTTGAGAAACAGCAACGTGTGGCTGAGTCGACTAGTCTATTTATATTGGTATATGGTAGTCTATCTATAATAACTGCTAATTTACAGTGAACTTGTTTAGTATCATAATCAAATATTTATAAAAATCTAATAATCTAAGCAATAAGGAATACTAATAAAAAAGTTGATATTTTTTTGGTTTTGGTGACATGGTGTTGCCAAATAAAAAAAGAACCAATTTGCTTGCGACAGAATTAATATGAAAGTCGCCAGTCAAATTGGGGGTGTTTAGCAATAAAATATCTAGATTAGTAAGAAATAGAATACGAGGGATAATATTTTATAGTTGCCTCAAAAATTAACATTTATAAGCATCTCGGTATTACATGCATATAGTAGGGTAGTGTCACCGCTTTCCGTACAAATTCGGGACATTGAAATATCTATAAATAGCATAATATTGAATATTTCTTAAATATACAAGCACGGCGTTGAGTTCTGCCACTCAACACGCAATACCTCCAGAATTCGGCAGAAAGTAGGGAACGGAGTGTATAAACACTAGGTCACAGCGTGAAGCTAAAAAAAAAATTCCTAAATCATCAACATCTTAGAACAGTAGCTACAAGAATATAAAAATTAATTCAAAGGCGTTCCTGAGGTTTCTGAAGAAGAAATAAAGTGTTGTTGATATTAATTTCATAACTTTGAAAAAAGAAGACTTAAGAAATGTTATGAAGAAAATAAAGTATATCGACAGCCTTTACGTTAATGTCAAATGGCATGTATGTATGTTAGAAATTTAAATTCAAATATCGCAAAACTTTTGACAAAATGAAGTTTTAATTTAAAACGAACAAGTAGGTTCTTCACATATTATATATATTTTTAAGCTAAGTTTATAGTAGTCAAAGTATAAAAATGTGTATTTAAATATTTTAATTATTTTTATGAATTTCACACAGCACGTAGACAGAGAGCACCAAACATATATTACACAGATTTCCACTTTCCGTCCATTTATAAAATGTACGTGTTAGGTAGCAAAATCTAACGTCTCTTTTTAATAAGCAAAAAGCAAAATCAAACCAAAAAAGATAGAAAAATTTTAAATTATCTAACTAATTTACATACAAATATTAGTTAATGTAATATAAAACTAAATGAACGTAACAACCACAGAAACTTGCTACTTTCATACTACATTACAATAATTGAATCATTTAATAATTTTACCTCGAATAGGCCGTTTTACTTGTTGCGTCTAAACTAATGTATGTCAGGGTGAAAGCAAATTATGCTCAAGGGAAGGATTCAGCTGAACCTGCATCAAACAAGATGAATGTATTTAAATGTAAATAACAGTTCTATATGGTTTAAAACAACGATTTTAAATATTTTAATAAATATTTTCAACTTAAGGAACACAATTAGAAAAAAAAATAGAAAACGTAAAAAACCGAACGTATCAGGATTTCAACCCGCGCCTTTTTCAAACCGTCTTATCTTTTGCACTTTAAAACATACATTTGAGGATTCTATTACCGTAATGAAGAAGTTAGATGAAATTGTCATTAAAAACTGCCGAGCATTAGGAAGGCAGGTATTTTTTTTCCTGGGTTGGTAGCTTGGCTTAGCTAGGTAGCATTTGCTCAGCGTCTGTTTGCTTAGCGTTTCTTTAATCTGAGAAACACAATATATTTTTATAAACAACCAAAAGTGATGGGTTTTGATTGAGCAAAGAACTTGCAACAAATTTTGTTGGCACGAATGGCGGTATGGGCGGTTAGGTTGAAAATATGGCGAAAAAAAAGTTTATAAGTGGTACAAAGAGTTCAACGCGGGCCAAGAACGCGTTAAGACGAATCGCACTCTGGACGAACATCAACGTCTACCGAGAGACTTTCTTTTGGACATTTTTGCCAAAAACTCAACTCACGTCGTTTCCCAACCAGGGTATTCACCTGATTCGGCTCCGTGCAACTTCTGGCTACCCAGCAAACTCAAGAGTGCCAATGCAGTGACGCCGATTTTATAAACCAATTTACCTTACTTTTTCGTCACAGTTAGTATAGTGAAAATTTTAATTCAGTGTTAATTGGCGGAACTTAGCGCCGCAACGACAAAAGCTTGGTTACTTTATAAGCTTTGTTAGTACAATTGAAAAATAGTTAAATAAAATAGAAATAGAATCATTTTCGTATTAGCACTGATATTTGTAGTTGTGTTCTCACACTGGTGACCTACTTACAATATTGCTTTTGTAACAATAATACGTGACAATAGGAAGTTAGTCTAATTTAGAAGCTTCTCGTTTGAATTTATTTAGAAAACTGAATGTTTATAAAATATTTTACTATTATTTTTATTTTTATTTCTCCATACAGGAGGGTAATGAATAAAATATCTACTATCTCCAATACTTATTATCTGATTGAATACCTATAATATATATATATTTTTTCTATCATTTAAAATTTCTCTATTATAAGAATTCTTTATTAATATATGCAATCATACCAAAATATACAATTTGTTCAAAAAATCTAACAAAATAGCGAAACATAATAATTTTGAAACATTATTTCAAATGTCTAAGTATCAATTTCAACCCCTCGGGTGAGGCTACGCAATAATCACCCTTTGGTTGCGGTATTAATTTCACAACTTCGTCGAAAGGGGTAACTTGAAAACTAGATTTTGTGTTGTCAGTTCACTGTCTTATACCGTATCTCGTGTTATAATTATATATATTTGATGAAATATTCATATGAGAAACCCTATCAATTTAAAGTTTTATGTTAGTGAAATAAACTCTTTGTATAATAATTAAATGAAAATGTGAAGGACAGAGAAGCTAAAAGTGATACACATCTCTGCTCTACACATTCCGCCTGTTTTAAAGATATAATTCTAACCGATTTAACATCAAACCTATCGTACTTACAATCATATTTACTACAAATATTTAAAAAAAAACTTATTTTAATAAATAATGTAAGCCATTTTTATTTGTCACTCGTGCAAAAAATATCATTTTAATTAGATTTACAAATTTTTAAACCGTTCTTGCTTTGTATTAATGAAGACAAATCAAACAACGCCTTAAAATTAATTCAGACAAAGGATTCACTTATTTTATAATTATTTTATACACTCTTGTTACACACCCTCTGATACTATTTATAAACTAAGGTTATATTGTATAAGGTTATATTGTTGTAGTGTATAGTTAATTTACTTTCTTCGACTACTCTCTTCTACCGAAGTTCATGTTTTTTTTTTTAATTTTATTTGTATACCACTGGAAAAGAACCAGCGACTACTGTACTCATTAATTGGAAGCAAAGTCCACCAATACCACATTTTATATAAACATAAGTAAATTATACAATCACTATTGAAGATTTTCCTGTGATATTGTTATAAAAAAAAATTAAAAAAAAGGTTATTTTCTAAATATTTTTCTAAATATTTTCGCTGCTACTAAAACAATAGCGTAGCGTATAAAAAATTGGACGTAGCGGGACTAAAGCCCGCGACTCCTGGAAACCTACCAGACGCTCTGACCACTAAGCCATACGTTCTCATCAAGTTACGTCGAAATTTTTCTACGCTTGATACAACTTTTTTATGTTGTTAGTATCTCTTTGAGATTTAACTAAGACACGCCATTCGCCACGAAATTCTTAAATTGACAACACTAAACGATCTGCTTATATACGTCCTACTGACATTTAACAAAATATCATTTTTATCCGTCATTTTGTTAAACGTGGCAAATTGAAACAAACATAATATATTGCGAATACTTTAATTAAATATACGAAATTCTTAAGCTGATTAGAGGTTAAGCACAAGGTGTCGTTAACATTTTTTTTTTACGTGATAGCTATTATTGTACAAAATTGCTATTCTTTTAAAACAGCAGCAAAAAAGTTGTAATATAATTTCACAACAAAATCTACTCGAGGTAACTACTAATATAATATAATATGGTAATAGTCCTCTTCCCTCTAATATCTTAAATTTCAGCACAATATCCGTGAATGTCTGAACGCCGCGGTGGCATCCACTCTTATGATAAATGAAGGCATTAGGGCATCGTAATTAAATGGTGGAACAAAATAAAGATGGTCTTCGTTACGGTACGGTGTTGACCTGTTTTTACAAGAAATGTTCCTTATTTATTATCATTTGTATATATAACAATATATATTTTATTTATGTAAAGTTAGCAAATAATAGTATATGCTCTTATACTATAAAATGGTTATATAATATTACTGTGGTAGAATTATGGTAAGTGATGTACTGGACAATTAAAATTATCTAATTAACGAGTATCTTAGTCAATATTATCGATTATGTTGTTATTTAATGCAATACATAAATATAGACAATTTTTTTATTACCTTAAAAGAAATAAATTCTCTTAAGTTTTTGAAACCCTATAGAAACTGTCTGGTTGGACATTTTCTTTACTCTTGGACATTTTCTTTATAAAACCTATTACGAGTATATTAAAATTATATAAGTTCATGATATTACAGTAAAAGTGCACTGAGCCAGAAAAGGAAATAGGAAGACCACCTCGGGCGATAAAGTTAATTTGTCGCTGCTAGCATTAAAGGACATTGTTTTTTTTTAATTTAATATTCATATAATCTTTTAAAAATAGAAAGAAAAACAATAATTACAACTAAACAACTGTAATCACAATTATAAATATTATTTTTGACGTAGTAACGTCTTATAAATCAAGGTGACCGGCTACACGCACGAGAAAACATTACTCATTATCACGTTCCGCCTGAGATAAACAGGATCGATCATCGGTCTATGCGTTCGGCTAGTGACGCGTCTATCCTTACATTGTTACTTTTACAAAAATATTTAATTTCGTTAAATTAAAACGAAAGAGGCGAAAGAGGTATGCAGAGACCGTGGTGTATTTTTAGTTAACATTTACTTACAAGTATAAATAAATGTAAACTAAAAAAACACTACGGTTTCTGCATACCTTATTCGCCTCATTCGCTATCATCAACTTCTTCTAAAATACAAAACGGGGGATACTTTTTACGTTCTTTTTACATTCCTCCAGTATCTTTGATATGTGTTGTCGAAGGTCAACCGAGGTCGACCCCTACCTCTCTTACTGCTCACTTTTCCGTCAATTTTTTTTTGCCATTCTTTTATCACTCATTCGCTTGATGTTACCAAACTAGCAAAGAGCACGTTCTCCTTCAGCCTCACTGGTACTGGTATAATATCGCTCACGCTACGCTGCCATATAACAGCGTCGGTACGGCTAAACAGCGTCGGTACAACTGTGCTGACGTTACGACGTCTCATCAAAGCAGCTAAGGCACCGGTAAACGTATTACCAACAACTATACGAATTTTCGCATCCATCTCATATCTTCCATCTCTACTGAAATTCGCAAATACAACAAGCACCTTTGTCTTACTCGCAATCAGGTTTAGACCATTCGTTCCACACTCTTTTTACAGAGTGGTGACTAATGCCTGCAACTCACATTCTGATGATGCATTGAGCACTGCATGATCTGCGTACAACATATATATTCAAATCAGCAACTTTCACTGCCATGCCACTTCTGTTCACTGTTTAAATTCTTAAAGATAGCAATCCGAATATAAATTAATCAACCAAGCTGACATGGCGTATTCTTGTTTAAAACCCGATCGGATGTTAAACCAGGGCAACATGCCAGCTCCTACTCACACGTAGGATGAGTGATCTCTGTAAAGAGACTTTACAGCCATCTCTCCCATATCTTCGTTCTCACAGCTCTGTCAAACGTCTTTTTTAAGTCGAAACTTTTGCAAGTCCAAACTAATAGCCCTAAGCAGTCTATCTGTGAACCTTTCCCTTTATACAAAGGTACGATGGCTCCTCCTGTTAATCACATGGGCACTCTCCTGATTTCCAGCATAAAGAAAAACCAGAACAAGTTCGTGTCCCAGACGCGTGGCCTACAAAACATGTGGTTGTTCTGTTAAAATTTCACCGTCGTTCGAATGCACTCCTTTCATTCTTCAGGTTAGCGAGTAACCTCGAGAAACACTAACTTCTCGCCTGAAAAGCATCGTGTTTTCCCTGAAGTTCTTCGTTAACTTTTCGTCAATTTCATTCACTAAAATATATTTTATGATTTAAACTTAATGTCAATATAATTGTATGCAAATTTTTTATTAATACATTTCAAGTATTGTCCTTTTTCTTTTGAATGTTTTATATTTATTTATTTTTATTATTTAACTATAATACGATTGTTAAATAATAAAAAGTATGTGTGAGTCCTCTATAAAATATAATATTCAAAAAAAACCAAACGTTATTTCAAAACAGCTTTAAACATTGCATATAAAGGTATCCTCCTGTAGTATAACTACTTTTAATTTATATATTAAAATATCAACGTAATTCAGTGATTTAAACAAATTTTATACTACTCTATACTCATAAATTACATTAATGGAGAAATGAGAGTAAAAGATATATTATATCAGCTTTTGTTACTTTAAAATTGATGTACTAAACTAACATTCTGAGTATTATTTTTAAAATCTTAAATAAGATAAATATATATATCACACATTAGCCTTTATTGAATTGAGTGCACTCTCGACGCGAGTGTAGAAACTTTGCAGTCGGCACTCTACTTACCGCCTAATTATGAACGATGGCTGACCAAGCAGCTTGAGCTAATTAAGATATATAGAATAAGTATTTCCAGGTCAACTTTCTGTCAATTTAATTTTAAATGAATTATAAATTATTGTGCGGGATACAGCGTAAAGCGTTCCGCACGTAGCAGGGTAGATTTGTCGCGGTATTGCGTGTTGAGTGACGGAACTCAACGCCGAGCTTTTGTCTTGGTGCCAGAGCGAAAAAATGAAAATGTTACGAAATAATAATTCCTCGAATTCAGATCGAACCCACAACCGCTCCGTTTCAGTCACACCCTTATACCACGCCCCTAGACCACGACGGGGTAAACGGGCGAAAATATAAATGAACTTAACTTCAATTCACGCTTGATCCCTAGCAGGGTAGTCAGAGAGAACGGAACGTCAAACGCTACGGTCTCCCCATACCTCTTCCGCCCCGCCCACTGTCATCAAGATAGTGAGAGTGAGTACACTACATGTCTTTATAGAGCAGCTAATTTAAATAATGGTTGAATTTTTTGTTGGTCTGATTAGGAACTCTTCTTTTTAAGGCTTCGCCGCAGTTAAGATCAAAAATACATTATATTTCTAAATTAGACTAAAAACATTAAAATCACAACTTATATAAATAGATATATCACATTTATTACCTATATAAAACTACAAAAATAAAACACCAACTCACAAAATACTTAACAAAAAATCCCATGCAAAAAAAAAGACGGAAACGCAATGTATTCTACTGTGAAAAACAGTCAAGATAATTTGACGCGGATGTATTTTATTAAATAAATTCGCACGATACACATATGCTTCCCAAAGCATCGGGACGTCGTGACCAGACACAAGGTGTCAAACGCTTGTCAAACAAACCTGATTATTACACCTTCCACTTCACTTTGAATGTGCGAGAAATGCTGTGTATGGAATTGGAGTTTCTTGAGATGAGAAACAATTATTTTGTTATATATTATATAATATATTGTTATGTATTATATAATAGTGATGGGTATATTTTATTCATTAAATATTTTCATTTCCTTCACGCTGTACCCCGCACACAGCAGGGTGGGTCGAGGGAACCTAGTGTTAAGACACTCCGTTCCCCACTTTCTGTCGAATTCAGTGTGTGTTAAGCGTGTTAAGCGGCAGAACCCAACGCCGCGCTTAGCCTCGACACCAGAGCGAATAAATGGAAATATAAATTTAAGTAAATATTTCATCTCCTCGAGTGGGGTGGAACCCACAACCAGTCGGTTTTACAGTCACACTTCGTGCCGCTGCGCCACTACTGGCCTTGCTCTGGTAACGAGGCAAAACGTCGTTGAGTTACGCCACTGAACACGCAATGCCTCAAGAACTCGACGGAAAGTGGGGAAAGCTGCTATGTGATATACTCGTTACTCTGATATACTTATATGTATGTAAACAATTGTTTGTTTGTTATTGTTAATAAAATATTTATGTAAGAATGAAAGTCTCTTGGCGAAGAGTCACCTGCCAATTTTATAGTTCAACGAGCTTTTTCACACCACAGGAGACTGTGTAGGTCAAGTTTGATGTACAAGAGCGCACATGTATGACCATTAACTTTGTCATCTCTCTAGGTTTCTATGTATGTATTTATAGGTTGTCTTATACTAAAATACTTGAGAAAAAACCTACCCAAAACCAGAGAAACGTATAGCTTAAAAAAAACAAATAATAAAAAAATATTTGTATCCCGCACATAATAGGATAGATAAGGGGAACCTGGAAACCTTAGTGTTAAGACACACTGTTCTCATTAAGACACCTCCGCTCCCCACTCTGGTCACGAGGAAAAGCACGACCACGCGGCCAGAATTCTTTAAGAAAATGATATCTGGTGCAATAAATACATGAAAAAATATAAATTTTACCAACGAATAAAAGACAGTGGAATTTTTTAAAAAACCATTTTCTTGCACAGTACAGGAACAGCGACATTAGCATCTACTAAATTTATATTGTAAGAATATACTTCTAAATAAACATAAAAATAACATTATAATAATTGCAAAAGGTGAAAGAGAGGAAAAAACTAGAAATCTGGGAAAGTTTGGTTGAATTTGGGATTTCTACTATTAAATTATGTCTCCCAAATAACTTGTGCTTATAAAACTACATATATAGATGGTATTGAGTTTACTTTTGACAACCGGTACATACGTTCGAACATGATTGAGTAAGAAATATCAAAATGAAGTGAAATCACGTAGGAAGGTGACACGTTCCTTTTTGCGGTAAATCTTATTTCTTCCTTATTTTATCGACTGATATGCCTATATGTTCCAAAGATATTGATAATTTTAAAATATAATATAGTTAATCATTAAGGTTGTATGTTGGCCCTAATTAAAAAGCCGGCAAGGGCGAGTTCAACTTGCCCACCGAGGGTTCCGTACTAATTTTAGGATTGTAGATCAACGGGAAGTATAATTTATAAAAGCTGACAAATTTAAGTTTGCATGCGTATGCACTCATTTTACTGGAGGCCTCTGTGTTGTTTGTTTAAAAAGAATTACATCATTTATTTACTAATTGGAATTATTTTATAATTTTTTAGTTTTTGAATTTGTTGACTAGATTATTTACTTTGTACTTATTTAGAAAACGTATAAAAATTTTAACGTAGCGGGACTCGAACCCGCGCCTCCTGGAAACCGACCAGGCGCTCTGACCACTAAGCTATACGTTCTCATCAAGTTACGTCGAATTTTTTATACGCTGGTTACAATTTAGTTGTTAGTATCTCTATAGGGAGATTTTTACAAATTTCCGCTACCCATAGATAATTAGTAAGAATTATCGTTTGGCAAGAGAGAATACTACTTTTTTTAAATATTTTTAAACATTTTTAAAGTGTTATTGCACACTTAGGAAAGAAAAATACACATAATTATAAAATTACGCCAAAAAATATTGAGCAGGTACATCGTTGACTCTCCTTCTATTCTATAATTATCTTTACTCTCTTGAGTATATTTTAGTCTTAACGTAGAAGTATTATTCATTATCATTACTAAAGAAATATTATAATCGAAAACAAACAACAATATTTAATCAATACTACTGGTTGGTTATGAGAGAGAAAGAGAGAGAGACGAAATTATAATATAAAGTATATTTTTCCCAGAAAAACTTCCAGTCCGAACGAGTTCTGTAGTTCATATAAAGTTTTGGGTCGCATCTGTGCTTTATTAGCACGTTGATTTGTGACGTAAAAATATTCCAAGAAGAAACGTATTATACGGAGGTGGATAACTTTTTATTATTATTTAATTATTAAAAATAACTCCAATCTTTAGATAAAACTAGAAAAATGTAAAATAACTAAAGTCGCACACAGTAATCCTAGTGAAAAGAGATATCACAAGAACACCTGCAAATGATGCTATATTTTACATAATATAACGCATATTTTATATTATAATTTCTATTTTTATAACCTAGATTGTACGTGAAAGTGAAATTTAAAAAATATAAATAATATAATAAAATAATATAATAAAATATAATTAAAGACATCTTGGCGCAATGGGGCAGTGTGAATATATGCGCGGTAGTTGAGAGTTTGATCCCAACTCAATTTATTAAAATCATTTTATTAAAGAGCAGCCATAAACATACACGCTATTCTTCTGGCAATATAAGAAAAGTGGAGAGTGTTTTACTACTGTGTTCTCTATAGACAACAATGGCTACAGACTACTAACATATGGGGGAAAATGAATCTTATGCCTAACATATATTTAAATATCATAATTTACATATATCAGTTGACTACAGTGGGTACAGTGTTTAAACGTCCACATCGCTGCTTGTAGTCGTTCCACCACGAATTGTTCTTAACAAAACTTGAATTGAAATCTTGGAAGGCTCAATTTGAATGCAGGGAAACTTCAACATAGCTTTTATTTCTTGCCGGAAAGTAAATGAATTTTCGACTTACCATGAATCGGTTGTTTTTCGCTTCTTTAAATGTTCGATCTTCAGAATTATCAACTTTTTCAATTTTATCTCCCCTTATTTATTTATGTTTCTTTTAGACTACTTCGTCAGTTCTATGCGTAAATATATTTTGATATTATTTAAATACAGTAGACAACAACGATTCGTTAGTTCGGATGATGTAATTTCGATGTAATATTTTAGAAATAACAAATTTTAGCTTTTTCTTTACTGTAATCAAATTTAATAATTTCTTTTTAACATAAATATAAAATATAACGTAATGTGTGTAAACTTTATTAAAAAATGAGAGTAAAATTTATCAACCATATAAGACATGCTTATTTAGAAGACCAGGTCGCCCTAGTCGGCTTCCAGGATTCGCTCGAGTCCCGCTACGTTCAATTTTGTATACGTTTTCTAAATAAGTATTTCTCTTTCCTAAGTGTAGAATAAAAGTTTAAAAATGTATAAAAACATATAAGACATTACAAAATTCAACATCGTGACTTAATATCAAAATAAGCCGAAAAAATTAAAAATATTTTAAATGTAAATAACGCTATGAACGAGAATTGAGAACTCGTAGACGTACACAAATACATACATATATAGCAAGATCATTTTGCCTCAAACTAAAATCAGTAATAAATACTACTTCATGCATTAAAATTCATTATATTTGTCGAATTTAGATACAATTCTATGGAACTCCAGCACGTGTGTCCCATTACTCATGCATTGGAGGTGCCATCGCATCACGTGTGTTTGAAATCAGTTCATTTGACTATAGGCTATCAATTACTCCCGTTGACTGCTAATATTAATTGCTTATTGATGCGACATTATAACTACCGCAAGCTGCTTCGTTTTAGTCTATAAACCAAACGGATTTATCGGGATTGTGGTTACTAATGTGGTTATAATCTGAAATTTTATAATTTTCTTTGCTTTGTTTCGACTAAAGTGATACGAGGATTTTGATATGAGTGAACGGAGAAATACATCAATTTTTTTTCGTAATAGGTGCGAATTGTAGGAGCTGAGGAATTGAGGTTTCATTTACGTTGTTTACAATACACTTGTAATAGAATTATATATTTTTTTGTACAGCTGTCACGCTGTGTTCTACATGTAGCAGTGTAGGCAGAAGGAGCCTAGAGTTGGGAAACCCCGTTCCCGTCTTTCCACCGAATATGAGTGGCAGATCTCAACGCCGTGCTTCGCGTCGACACAAAACGAAGAAATTAAATTATTAAATATTTAATTTCTTCGAATGGGAATCGAATCCACAACCTGTCGCATTTACAGCCACACGCTTAGCCCGCGTGCCTCTGCGAAACGATATGACTGCTATTTATTAAGCGCTAGTATTCTCTCGTCTTTGAGAAACAACATACTCATACTCTTCCGAATTGAATTGAAAAATTCAGGTTCCTTTAAAAATACTTTCCAGCTGACTTAAAAGTTTACGTATGTTCTTTATGATTACACGCAAGCAAATATATGTTGATACAAAGTCAACTATGTTAGAAGGATATCAAAGAGAATGTTCAGACATTCTTATATTCTGTCGCATTTTAAGCACTGCCACGGCGAACTATTTCAGTTTTACTTACCAATAAAATGTCTTGGAGTGTAACAAGATATTCCTTTTCAGTACCAGAAAATATTCTCTGAAACTATTTCTTAACCTGACCCAAAATTACGACGTGTCCTACAAACGCCCGGTTGTGTTTTAGTATAGTAAACTAAAGTGGTGTATGAGGCCAGTCGTGGCGCAGTGGCACAAAGTGTGACTGTAAAACCGACTGGTTGTGGGTTCGATCTCACTCGAGGAGATGAAATATTTACTTAAATTTATATTTCCATTTCTTCGCTCTGGTGTCGAGGCAAAGCGCGGCGTTGAGTTCTGCCACTCAACACGCAATGCCTCCAAAATTCGGCGGAAAGTAAACGGAGTGTCTTACACTAGGTTCCCTCTGCCTACCCTGCTGTGCGGGATATAGCGTGAAGCTAATTTAATTTAATTTAATTTTAAGTGATGTAACCCTATTTTGTTATTAACACGCACAAATAAATGTATGGATGAAAATGAAATTGTAAACACCAACAACATGTGTAACTTAAAATAAGCGATGTAAATAAATATTTATATAAATTTAAATGATTTTTGATTTTTGAAGATAATTTTCAGCGACATATAAAAAAGGTAATTAAAAACGTGATTAATTATAAGTAAAAGTAATCAGATTATTTTACATTCTAATAAAATACGTACATAATATATAATAGGTTACTGTACTTAACATCATGCTTCACACTATATCAGGTGTTAAAGGGGACAGAGTGCCGCCACGGTCTTGGCATTCCTTTTCCTCACCAGCCACCACATTCCCCTCATATACCGGCTTGCTCTTTCTAGATAAAGTCTCATTTTACATATGAAAGCCAAACAAATTTTACCTAGCTTTTATTAAGTAGAAAAGATTGTTATATATGTTTAAAAATATTTATTTTAACTTGCCCGTAAATGAAAATTTAAATTTCTTGACTGATTTTCTGATTTTCTTGACTGATCATCTTGTTGTCCGTTCATCTATCTGTTTGTCTGTCTATATGTCTGTCTTTAGCTCAGGAACGCTAGGAGTTGAAATTCAAACCTATTCAGGTTTACGGTACCTTGATTTCCTAAAAATAATATTTCTACATTTACTTAAAAAAAAAGGCCGTTTATATCAATATTTTTCTTCGCTTTTGCTACTTAATTGTATTATTTTTTTATACGATTAATGTAATATTATGTATTAATTTTCAGTGTACTTAACGGCACTTTTTAAAGATTATCTTCTTTCTCACTTAGGAGATTAAAGTACGGGTAAACAAAGTACGTCCTCATGCCATCCCCCGTCACACTCAATTACCCTCAAATTTCAACCCGAGGTGATGCTGCGATAGAATACCGCGACTCGCTTAAGCGATAACATTTATAATATTTTATATGTATAAAGTATTGTTTCTAAAATAATAATGCCAAAAAAAAATTGAAATGGGACACGTAGTAAAAATATGAAGAAGCAGTTAAAACGTAAATTTGGAGAACGTGTCCAAAATTACAACCTGTCTGTTTTTTGATGGGGACTCATTTGCATACTGTCTTGGGAGTACTAGCGGACCTCCCTTTTTCATCATTTTTATTGCTTAACACACATAAGCCAAAAGTTTTCTAGCATTATTCCCCGTTGAGAAATAAAAGATTTCTCATATTATTATTTGTGTTTTTTATAAGATTATTTTTGATGTGATTATAAAGAATTATAGTAAAATGATCACGAATATTACGTTATTTTAGGGTTCCGCACCTAAAACCTAAAAATCGGACCCTTATATAATCGCTTTGTTGCAAGCAAAACCGCTGAGACCACTTATCACGAGATCCGTGAAGGTATGAAGATTCTAAGTCAAAAGAGACTAAAAGATATGATAATTTATAGATCATTCTTGCTGCATTTTAAATAGAATTTGCTGCATAATCAAAACCTATGGAGTAGTTCCCCTATACCTACAATTATAAAATTTGGCACGAAGTGAGAACATACGAAAAGTAATAATTTGTAAGTATATCTTTGAAGGAAATAATTACATATTTTTATTTATAGTTCATTTCATATAAAATGAGCTCATACCTGCATACTTAAGTTTGTCAATTTTTGTACTTCTCATTTCTCGTTATTATATTTCAGGATTGTGCAAAAACCTGAAATGGATGTGGAAGCCTCATTGGGCGATTCCCGACTCGCACTTGGCCGGTTTTTTACATCAGAACATCATTATATAAAGGCCTAGTAACTGTATGTATATAAGATTATTTGATTGTCTATGTATTTTTAATGTCATCTGAATGGATCTTCTATTTTTTAAAAAAGGAAAAGTAAACTTAATTAAAAGTCAATTCATTTCCCACACGACATTTTTTAAGACATTGTCTCCTTCCTGGTGTAGCCCAAAGTTGCTTTTTGCCAATTAAAAATCAAAACTTTTCTCATTTGACGTCATAAACTTTGATATATTAGAATACGTCTGTAAATCTTATCTCAAATAGAATATACAATGGTTACATATCCTTTTCAATATAAATGAAAAACACCTGTATTTTTTAATAAACTATTTTACATTTATCACAAATCGCCGTAAAATAATTAGCTAAAGAAAAAAGTTATAAATATTTTTAAGTAGAATAAACAAAAAATAGACAATTAAACTTTCAATTACTTTTAAATGTCATTAATACTAATAGACAGTAATTGAAACCTTTTTTCCTTGGATCGAAATGAAAAAAAATTAAACATTAAAGGGTTAAACAAAAGGGTGAAAATAATTATTGAGGTTTTCGCGGCCAACTGATTCTTGAAAAGGACGAATCAGTTTCATTTGAAATTTGGGATGGTTTAATTAGTGAAGGCAACATAATAGAGCTATTAGTCATTTTGGAATCACGGTGGCAGAGAACTACCTTCGACCACTTCCCAATAAACTCGTAGAGAGGGGGCTGGGTAGCCGAATAAACAATTTACCTTTTATTTATTTACACACACAGACTGGTCTAGCTGAATTTTAACAATTTTTTGCCTATTTACAAGAATTTAGAATTTAAATCTTTTTGTAGACTATATTTTTACCTAGAAGTTATAACAATAAATAATAATTTTGCGGTGTTTTTTTTATATTTCAATAATATTTCTTAAAAATCTATCTTTTTCTATTTCAACACAAGATCCAAAGTGACATAGGCCAAAAAAAAAACAAGCAGTAATTTTTGTGTCTGCACTCTGGGGTTTATTTATGGTATCTACATTACAGCTCATTTCATCCATGTTAATCGATTATAAATATGAAAATAGTGCGTGACTTATGTAAACAGGATGGAAGCGTCAGCCTTTTTTTTTTTTGTCGCTGGGAAATACCCAGCGGAAACCCTCTCCACCAAGATGAGACGCCGCAAGATCGCTCGCGCATACTACTACGACGCCTCGGTGGAAGGCCCGCCTAATTGCGGGCCACCGTCGCCTTCAGGGTGCCCTGGGGTTTCTCCTAGGGCACCCGCAGCCTCGATGACTTGCAGGAGGATCACCCTTCCTTTTACTCGTGCGTCGTTCTTGACAAATGGTATTTTATTTTACAACGATAATTTTGTTATTTATGTTGTTTGAAAAAATCACTTTTTCATTTTTGGGAAAAAAATATGATAATTGTATGGCTTTTATAGAGTAGTTAAAACCGTGGTTTAATTTAAAGTGGTACTGAAAAAAACACTCTGTATATCGACCCTCTGTATATAGGGGCCCTCTTAAGTTGAGCACAAAGAGGAATATGATTGTAATTACGTAAAAAAAAATAAAACGAATCGCTATATTTTGAAGATCATCTAATTTTTATTTATTAAATAGCTCCTCAGTTACATCCAAAAGAAAGGGAAGATAAGAGATTGTGCAAACAAAATTTCTGAAAGGAAGAAAAAATTGAAGGCGCTTGAGAGAATTGTAGGGAAAATGCATACGTCTGCTGACTTCGTTGATGTGAGCTACCCATAACTTGTTAATTTTACTAAGAGGAATTTTGTATATCTGACTACTTATATATCAGGTGCTGATTTCCAGTCTAGTCTAGATCTTAACCTGTTACTACTAATAAAGATGACAGATACAGTTACAAGTTATTTGCATACAGATTATAGAGAGAAGAGAGAACACTAATAAATATACTTAATAAAAATAGAGAAAAGCAAAAGTACGCTAACTTGAGTTACGCCAGCCACTACATCTAACCAATGATCGATGTCTTTTGATGATCCTCATCGATAATCTTTAGCTATGACATATTGCTGGCATCCGGATAGGTATCCAGCTCAAGGCTGTAAAAGTAACATTAACTTCACGAACTTTCCAAGAAGTATATCAAAATCAATACAGTTGGAAGCGCTACTAAAGTTAGACAAGACCATCGCAACCATTGCCAGCTTGCTTATATTCATAGCACTACGAATGTCTTAGTGTCATTTTATAAGACTTGAATTTTTCGTGGACTCTATTGATTCCAGAACTTTAGATAGAATCTTTACTGCCTAGTAAAGAAATAGGACGATATAGGAAGAAAAAATAATAAAACTGTCAGTGAAAACTTAATGATGTTGGCAACTTACAAGCGAGAAAAAAAACCAGTTAAGCGCGAATCGGACTCGTCTTCCGAGGTTTCCGCACAAATTTTAGTGTAGTATGTAATTTTAGAATTGTATGTGTTATATACTTTGTTGCAATGAAACGCTATTTTCCTTTCCTTTTTTTTTCGACTAGTCCAATTCTACCAAAGGTTTTTTAGAGATTGCTTGAAACAATAAGATCGCCTTATATTTTATACGTATATATGTCTATTTTCGTATTTTATGTAACTTTATATGTGCAATAAGAACAATGGTATTCTTTATAAAAATATATTTAAAATATAGTAAAAGTATCATATAAAAACAATTGTTATTCTAAAAAAACAATAATAGCATTACTAATTAGAATAGCCGCATGCATAAGTTGACATTAACATTACCACTTAACATGAGTACATAATAAAGAATGACTAAATATAAATTAAACATAAAAATATAAATACACTTTTACAAATAACGTTGTTATAAAATATTATACATAGTTTTATTATTTTATTTATTATAATTTATTTTTTCGTTTTTTATTTTCCGTTAAAAGTATTTATGATGTAAGAAAAATAATAATTGAAAAAAAAACCATTCAGCGGCTGTCATGATATACAATACTAGTAAATTGATATATTATCACAATTTATTCCTCCTGGATAGTAGAAACTGTAGTAACTTAAAAAAATCTTTACAGTATTGACCATCTTAACTGCCTGATGTACGTATAAATGCTGGTACAGTAATATTCAAATTGCAAGAAAAATTTGGCGAGACTAGTGTGTGGTTTTATTGTAGCACTTCGCCCCATCTTCAACCCGAAGTTTACCTGAAGTCAAGTAGAAGTCTATCATATTAGTTTACGTACTAGAAACGCTTACATGGAATGTAGTGCGACCGGCACAAATTCCGGCCAAAACCGGAAAGAAAGTGCCTAAGGTCGGATCCAAGTTGCTCTGCACGAGATTTGGAAGCAATTCAAAGAGACCCATCATAAAGTACTAAAGGAATTTGCTGTTGCACAGGGATGTCTCGAATAAGATATGCACCTTTACCATGTAAAAAAGACTAGATACCTGGAATATATAGTTTCTGGTATCTTATCTTTCTTTACATGGTGAGTCAAAGCAATTAATATTTTTCGACCGAACTATGTCGAATTTTTAAAATGCATAATTACCACTCGTGGAGTACGGAAAATCCGCATTCAATCCGCTAGCGTAAATTTCAAAATGAGTCCAGTATCAATTTGTGGACTCAACAGTCCAGTATTTAACAAGTAACTCTTTAGACCATTAGAGCTGCCAGCAAAATTAAACAAAGAAAGTTATTTAATTATTTACTTGTTACTAAATAATTAACACCAAATACTAGAAGACTTTAGCCTATCAGCTGGCCATCGCATATTTGGACAAAGGAGAAGTGAAATTGGGATGCAATAATTCTTCACATAAAACCTAGTCTAATAAGGCTAGTCTAATAACCTGGTCTAATAAGTTAAAGCTAGCCTAGAACAAAGTCTATTCTACGCCGAATACATTTATATTTGTTATAAATGCTGACAGAAAACGTTCAAATGGCGACAGTGGACGGCATAATCAATCCAAGTCAAATGAAGTCGCTTTAGTTATTATTGGACAGCAATTTTGTAAGCGGGATATTGTAATTGATCCATGATTACACGTCACATTGAACAAGCGACTGCATTACACTACCTATACCTATTTTTGTTTTGCTAGACGGAAACTCTATTTCTCTATACCCAATATAAGTCCAAACAACCGCTTTAAAAAAGATGACATCTGCTGCAAATTGTAAAGGATTTTTTTTTTCGAGATGTACGTGGTTTCATGTTTTTTTTTCCGAATGGCAGAAACGAAGCCAGCCTCACGTACACATAGTGATGCAGACGGTGCGGTGCTGAGGTACCAAATCCAAATGAAGATCCTATATTACACGATATAATTTAAAATAATGCATACACGTATCACATACAACCAAACGCGAAGGAAACAAGTAAGGACAAGGACAAATTAGGATTGAATAACTAAATCCAACGCTGTAGTAAGCAAATCAAGATCCTTACTTCGATATAACGTATTCATAATAAAGTAGGGTTGAGACTGTGAATTTTTGAATACAATATTTAACCTAATAAGGATGTTTACCGATAATTCGCGCAATATTACTCTGCCCATCACTTTCCATCCAAACATTGCGTGCTAGATATCAAAATTTGAAACTAGGAAAAATAACCACACATTTAATTGATTACAAATCGAATATACTACTACCAATTCATTAATAAAATGGAGAAAGGAGTAAGACAAACAAAGTTAGAGAGTTTGACTACACGAATAAATTTTTAGCCTAGAAGATTTATTCCACGTCATGCGGGGAGCTATTTTTTATAATTTTTCCATTGTAGACTAAGGAGTAGGACGAAGCAATAATTGACAATAAATACTGTAATCGTTAAATATTTATACGATATCAAAAAAAACGGCTTCACGCTGTATCCCGTACACAGCAGGGTAAGCAGAGGGAACCTAATGTCTGTCAAATTCTGGAGGCATTGCATGTTGAGTGGCAGAACTCAACGCCGCGCCTAGCCTCGACACCTGAGCAAAGACTTGAAGACGTTTTGAAGCTTGAGATGGCGCGTATAGTGAGGAGGTTCCTGTCTCTGGAGCCATAGCCACCGATGGCTTTGACCTTTGTCCCACCCTTGGAAGAGTGTTTTTTTAATATTTTTAAAGGTTTTTTAATAACAATTTATAAATGTAAAATTTATTTCTCTTATGTAATAAAAGTAAATATTGTTTTTTTATAAAACATGCTTAGTCCCCTTCGAACAGTTCACTTGTATAAAGCTTTATATCACCTTATAATAACTCCATAATAAATAATAAAAACACATAATAAAACCACGTAAGTATATGGATTTGACAAAACCGAAAACAAGTCGTTGGATTATAAATGTAGTTACATAACTTTTAGAGTTCAAGTTTTGTCTATAAATATACACATTTTATGATGTCCCGTCGGTGGAAGTTAATGATTTTCCTATAATAAATACATTTGGCCATACTAAGTATGCACGCCCAATGCCCACGATCAAAGCCGAGATGTTACAAGTGTTGTCAATCGCACTCAAAGAGCTCCTAAGAATTGCCACCCTTCCAGGCACATACATGAGGCCAGTCGTGGCGCAATGGTACAAAGTGTGACTGTAAAACCGACTGGTTGTGGGCTCGATCCCCACTCGAGGAGATGAAATATTTACTTAAATTTATATAATATAAAATATTATATTTTCATTTCTTATTAGAAAAGAGGTATTCCTCTGAGTTGGACTGGAACCCATCTATGGTGCCGCTGCACCACGACACTACATACGAGGTATATATGACAGTTCTAATAGAAAATCAATTAATATCCACATTATAGATATCCATCGTACAAAACTACGAGATCCACTACGAAATTTTAGCAAATTTCTTTATAAATTTCCCTTATATATATTTGTAACAAAAAAATATACAACGACTTATCGTAATCTTATAGTATACTATTACAATACAATTGAATAGCTGTACTGTATACAAATAAATCTATAAACGTTCCCTATAGGATTGCTCTAGTCTCAACAGTACTTAGAAAATGAAAACAAGGATATTACTTTACTTAAATGAAGCACGAAATTCGTATTACAAATATTATTCCAATAAAACATGTTTTTTCTGTAATTGTGTCATATTGAATGATAATTTCGTATATTACAAAATAAATAATTATATTATGACTAAAGCGGCCTAGAACTAAGGCCAAAAATAGATTGCTATTATAAAAAGGAAAAGTAAGCGATATTGGACATAGTCTTAAGTTACAATATTAATTAAATCAATTTTATTGCCGCTGCATTTCTTAGGACATTTATTAATCATTATTTTAGTAGAGATAGATGGGTCGCCATGATTTCTAAAACCCGAAGACAAAACCTACAGTGATTACTTAATAGAACGTAAAAAATCAGACTCACAAGCAAATCCGCGTTATGTTCCCAAGATATTCCCCAAAATATATCGAAAGCAGTGTGCAGCAAGTATGCAGCAAGCAGTATCGGAGAAAAAAGTGTTCCTATAAGCTTTCTTTTTAGATTCTGTTTTTTTTTCCTCTTAAGAACCCTAAAAATTAATTAATTATTTTAGTTTGGATATGCATTAAATAAATTGTAATTTAAGTATATTGGGAATTGATTTGATTTTAATGTTTAATAGAAAAAATGTATAGTTATTTCACTTATAAATGATATATGCAAATCTCTTTATAATGCTCTACAAATCTCTTTCATTGAGAAATTTCACGCGTAAATTCCTAAATAAATATTGAAATTTCGTGTTTTTTATCGTACAAATTGAAAGCCAAAGATTCAGCTAATTTAGTGAAACGGTTGTATAAAGTAACTAATAGAAACTAGAAAAATTGTCGAACTAAGTACTTTAAATTGATATAATTTTTTTATTTATGAACCTACTCGTATTGTAATAAATCAATCCAATATGTTAACCAAAGCTTTCCAGAATCCAAAAGTGAAAACCGCATTTACTCATAAATCGGTTAAGCCGATTCTGATATAACATAAGCACAGGCAAACAGACAAACAGACAAACAGAAAACTTTGTGACGTATATATTTATGTATGTAAGAACAAAATTTAAAAACTACAACAAAACTTTAACTTAATAAAATAATTAATGGTATAATTTACTATCATTTTATCTACTACATATTACTACTCGGATCCGTGAAAAAAGAAACATCTAATTTTCCTCACGTATATAGGGATATATAGAGCTATCAGGGACTCTATAATGGTAAAACCTGTTCGTAACCTAATATGTTAAAACATTTAAATAATATACAAAAATATTATCAAAAACAATAATTTTATCGATAGTAGCACCTACCCTCGTTGTTTTATATACTCGTATAATGTGTATGTATATCGCGAACATAATAATAAATCGGTGCAAAAGTATTTTCGTATTTTGAATGTATTATTAGCAATCAAACCTCTTTGGCTGTACTGAATGGCTAGTTTAAAATCCATCAAATGGGTCACTCTGAAAATGCAATAAATAAAAAAAACCAGTTCCCGCCATTTTTCAATAGTTTTCCAACCAAGTCAAATGAACGTATATGACGAAGAAATTCGGTATATTTTAAAGTTTTATTACAAAAAAGTAAAAAATGTGACGAACGCCGCGAATTAAATTTGTGCGATTTGTGGGCCTAATGCGGTAACAATAGAAGTACAAATATGGTTCAAGCGTTTCAAGTCTGGAAATTTTAGTGAGAAAGTAGAGGTTCACTCTGGACGCACTGTCACAAAAAAAAAATCAGTGTCATCTTTGAGAAAGTGGAGCACAACGTCGACATTGGTGAGGAACTAGATGTTGATCATAAAACAGTTTCCACGTCATTTACGAAAGTCTGAATACAAGAAAAAACTTGACATTTGGGTACCACATGACATGATCCCACTGAGAGGAACCGAATGCAACGAACATTTTTTTCATTAAAATTCTTAAAATTTCCACACGAATGGGATAATGGCATTACCCATAACATCATCAAGTTATCGATCAAAACGGCACATACATATTATAAATAAATAAAAAAATATACCTAAAAAAATACTTCCCTTTGTATGAACAATACAAAAATACCTTTACTCCGACCTTATATAATGGGGTAGATTTCATGAATAAAAAAGGATAGCATCATATCATAGCTGTGAAGGCTATTATTTTTTCAATATAAAATAATAGCGAAAAAATAAAAAATATCGTCAGCAAATAGACTTTACAGACAAACAGTTTATTTCGTTTTAAGAATTACGCGTAGCTAATATTTGTTTAAAATAATCTAAAAAAAACTTTACGAAAGAATTATAAAATATCTAAGGTTCTATAAAAATAAAATAAATCAGCTTCACGCTGTATCCCGCACACAGCAGGGAGGCAGAGGGAACCTAGTGTTAAGACACTCCGTTCCCCACTTCCTGCCGAATTCTGGAGGCATTGCATGTTGAGTGGCAGAACTCAACGTCGCGCTTAACCTCGACACCAGAGCGAAGAAAATGGAAATATAAATTTAGGTAAACATTACATCTCCTCGAATTGGGATCGAACCCACAACCAGCCGGGTTTACAGTCACACTTCGTGCCACTGCGCCACGGCTGGCTTCTTCTATAAAAATATACTCAATATGTCATTTATATCTATGTTTACTTATTATTTTGTCGGTTTATTTTAATTATAAAGTTTTATATTTTCTTACTAATTGAAAATAATTGTTTAAACATATTAAATAAATATTTAATATGTTTAAGCATTTTTTTTTTAAAGCGAGCGTAGCCGCCCCTGTCCGCTAGTAGTACCTAATACTAACGGCCCTCCCGCGGGTTCGCCCGCTTTAACTACACGATTATTAATCTATTAAACAGAATTGACTGACAACTGTAATGACTTCGATTTTTTTACTACATTATCAAAAAATACGACGATGTAGATATATGATATTTGATAATAATAATAATAATAAACCCGCAGGGCAGATTGTGGCGAGCTGTTGGGGAGTGGCGACCCCACGGACCTGAGTCCTCCGGAGGGGAATTGTAATCTATCCCCCGCCTCTGGCTTGCCTTTATTGGCCGGCAGAGTGGAGCGCAAGAGCTATTTGCTCGAAAGGGTGGAAGTGCTCAATCTGCGTAATAGCGGGGTAACCCGCTCACGAGCTCCTCGTGATGGTGAAACCGGTGCACACCTCTCTACACCCTTAGCCGACCACGCCGATGTTGCGCCCAAGGCACTACGCCGCTTTGTGGGGGCCCATCTAGTGGGAGGCGAGTCACCGTCCTCCAACCGTTCAATTTGAGACTATTGTAAAGGCGGACGTCCGTTAGTCTCACTCAATAGCCCAGTAGCCAGTCCATCCAAATTTCATTCCATAGTCCTAGTTTAGATTTCCGCATTTTCCATAGTTTCTACGCATTAACCGGCGACCATCTCTGGGCAATTACCTGTGGTTACCCAGAGATGGATCCCTGCTGATGCGTCACAGTAAAACATTTGTATATTCTCTAAGGGGCCTCTACGTGTTGGACATGTGTCCCCACGCAAGCCTTCCAAAGGACCGGGTTCTTTTGAATCCGAGTACTATGAAAGAGAAACATAATAATAATAATTTGGAACATACAACATACATATATGCTATGCTATATAGATGATTATTTATTATACGGACGTAAATATTTTTGTAACATTACATTTTTTTACTTATATTATGTACGGGTTACGATTATTTTAAAACTATGATAATTGTGCTGATGTCAGTGAATAATGTAATTGATTCCTTCAGAAACAGGCTTAAATGTTATGATAATGTTATGAATTTGAATAAGGATTCAAAATATTCTTTGTAAAATGCGCAGTGGCACAAAGTGTGACTGTAAAACCGACTGGTTGTGGGTTCGATCCCCACTCGAGGCGATGAAATATTTACTTAAATTTATATTTCCATTTTCTTCGCTCTGGTGTCGAGGTTAAGGGCGGCGTTGAGTTCTGCCACTCAACACGCAATGCCTCCAGAATTCGACAGAAAGTGGGGAACGGAGTGTCTTGACACTGGGTTACCTCTGCCTACACTCACATTTACCATGGGGAGTGTTCTGAAGAACTGTTTGACCTGTTACCGGCCGCCGAATTTTCTAACCGCACCGTACGTCATCGGCTAAAATATCATCCACACCACCTGGATACGTGGCAATCCACTACTGTGCGGTTTCGTAGGAACTTTCTTCCACGCGCCACGGAACTGTGGAATGGCCTACCCGCGGCAGTGTTTCCAGGTCGATATGACATGGGTACCTTCAAAAAGCGCGTCTTTCTCCACTTTAGCGGCCGGCAACGCACCTGTAGCTCCTCTGGTGTTGCACGGGGCCGTGGGCGGCGGCAATCACTTACCATCAGGTGACCCGAACGCTCGTTTGCCTTGTCCTTTTCCATAAAAAAAAAAAAAAAAAAAAAAAACACTGCTGTGTGCGGGGTACAGCGTGAAGCTAATTTAATTTTTTTATTTATATTATTAGCTAAATGTACAATTGGTTAATACGTAGTTATTACAGAGTAAACGTAGAAAGGATGTTTTTAGGCATTTGTATATAGATTTATTTCAAACGAACGAACGATCTGAAGAATTATAGGTGTTGACAACGTCACCGCGCGGGAATCATACAACTTTTTTTTTCGAAAGGACTTTATTGCTGTTGACCTGGGATGGTCTTGACAGCGTCACATGGCGAGCGAGCATGGCGAAAAAAAAAAAAAAAAAAAAATATTCTTTTTAAGTGTCCCTCTATCCATTTCGGTCAAAAATATAAATGTAATATATTTCCAGTTTTATTATATATTATTTAAAGATTATATAGATATTTATGTTAAAATTATTTACCCATATACGAGAGTCAGGATTTAAGGTCAGTCATAACTCATGGTAAAGTGCGCTACTAACACTAGCGTGTCACAGTAAACGCGACAGATTGTGTCAAGAGTGGAAAAAATATAATATGCTCAATTGTCAATTCAATGTATCAACCACAAATGTATTATCTCTACTGCCGGTTAGGGAAAAATAAAGTTGATACCAATACCCCGTTGAAGTTGAAAGCTTTAATGATATTGAATGAACTTTTCAATTTACAGCCCGAACTTACTCTACCAAATAAGACAATGAAAGATTTTAAGCTTAGCCTCCACACATCTTTACCTTTTTTACTTAATATATAGCAGCGTAACGATTAAAATCAATTAGTTTTTGTACCTTTTATTTTTTTAATGTTTTTAGTACATTTTATTTAACATTATAAGATAATAAAACATAAAAAAACCCATTGTGTCACTATTTTTTATTACAAACATAAAACTACTTAAGTTTCGTACCCTTAACTTTGCTGAAGTAAGTAATATTTTTTTTTATCAAAATAGGTCACACATCCCACAACAATATCTCCGAGCACTGGGACGTTGACTTAATTGTTAATTATAGTGATAAGCGTGATCTCGTTCGGAACATTTCTTTCAGAGCAGCGATGAGTGCGAAGTCTAAAATCTTTAAAACCAGAAAACTTTTTAGAACAAAAATTTTTTTACAAACTGACTGACGGTATTTGGAACAAATTATTATTTATAATTACAGAAGCAATTGAAAGCATTTTATCATTTATTTATTTCCTTTTAATCTGTTTCAATTATATATTATTTAATGAAACACTAGAAACATGAAACTGAAGTTCCCATTTATTTTGAATTTGCTGAAATGGTAATTGGAATGGCTGAAATATAAACGTATAAGCGTAAATATGCTATACCATTTTCCACTGCAGGCAATATTTGTGGTACCGATTATAGTAATTCCAGGTGCTTCAAACAAAGGGTATATATAATATTAAGCACTGTGAAGGCCTTTTGAAAACGGTGCCTAAATTAGGCTTTTGATAACTATTTATATATTTACAAGTACAATGTTATTATGATAAATATAAAGGGTGCAACGTGATCGACGGATCAACGGTTGTCTCGAGTTAGAGGACCTCAGTACCTATCCACTTCACGCTCATGTATGTTAGCCTATTTTCGGTAGTTAGACAGATATTGGAGAAATTGTGATTTTTTGGATAAAATCGGATTATTAAAGAAATTTTGTTAATACTGCTTGACTGTTGAGTCTGCGCTCGTGGTTTGTTTTCCTCTGAATATAGCTCAATATAGCCTTTGTTATAATGTAATATTTCAAAGCTATCGGCCTTTTAAATTTTCCAAAAATGACAAAAAAACAAATAATATTTTTAAATAAGCTAAATTTTGCGATGATTAATATATAAGTATATATGATGATAATATATAAGTATATATTATATACTTATATATTAAGCCAGTCATCGCGCGACAGGTTGTGGAATCGATTCCCACTCCAGAAAATTAAATATTTAATTTTCATCTCTGGGATCAAGGTAAACCTCAGCATTCTACTACTGTCTCGCTACTCACCAAGCAATGCCTCCAGGAATCAGCGGAAATCGAGGAACGCCGAGTCTTAACACTGGGTTCCCTCTGCCTACCCTACTACATACGGGATACAACGTGAAGCTAAAAAAATAATATATAGACATATATTTATTATTAACTTATTATCGACGGTTGCCCATACGAATTATGTGCAGTATTTGCATTTGGTTCGCAAATACTAAAAATGATTGCCTTTTCAAAAAGAAATACAGAAACATAAGAACAATGCTAGAAATATATTTGGATTAAATTAAATGAATCTTCATTCCTACTTTGAATCATAGCATATTAATTTCCAAATTTTTTGCTTCATACCCGGACTTAAAAAGAATTAAGTGAATTCTCTCCGTTCTCCTTCTATGTAAGGATTTGAGAGGTTAAATTAATAACAAACAATGAAGTATTAAAACAAACAAAGAAGATAGGGCTCGCTTGAGAAAATATTATGAAAATGTGTCCCGTTCGCTTAATTTGTACATTTTTATTAGATTATTCAAATGAAGGGTGAGGGTTGCTGACTGATAACTCTTAGTTTTTATTTTTCCACGCAAAATATTATATAAATAAGAATTTTTCACTTGAAAAATTAACAAGTCATTTATCATGCTGGCTACATGCGACGTTTTAACAGAGCACAAAATGAGGTAGCTTTCTTGTTGATATACGTACATATATGCGGTACGTACACGTGGTCGACCTTTAGTATAAGCTTACGAACGATATGTGCAAGTCATGAAGGAAATTAAATAAAAAATATTCCAATCTTGACACTTTCACTCGCTGGTGTAAAGTTTTTAATTTAAGTAGGGCACTAGTAATGCCTTAATATGATCCTTATTTGTAAATTCACTAAACAAATGTATTAAGTCGACAAAATATAACTTTTTTCTATGAAAGATTTTTTTTTACTAAAAAGTTTATACTAAAGAATATAGAGAAAATATAGATTTTTAAGCTAAAGACTCTTGTCTTTAGCTTAAAAATCTATATTTTCTATCTGTTAGTAAAAATATTTGAGCTATACGTTAATGTAATATACTTTGCGTGCATAGATAATGGCAACACAGATTAAACTACTGTTTGGTATCTATCTATACATTTACATATAGAACAGATCAATTCTATTCATTATACAATGAATAGAAAAAAATATTTTAAAAAATTAAAAAAATACTTTTCGGAAACTTGATACAAGCAACAAATGATACAAATATTTTTTCTTGAATTTTTATGCATGAAAGAATAACAACTTACCAACTAATAACTACGGCGATAGATGTGGCGGTAGATGTGAAATGTTTTTTTGTCTAAAATGACTTTTTTTGTGAATTAAATCAAATAAAATCCAAAAAGATTTCAATTGGTATTTATTAAATAATTAGATTTTTTTAAATCGGACTAAATCTGAATCTAGCTTGTGGAAATCTAACCTAGGCCTGAAAAGGTGTTTCATTTAAAGTACATAATACATGGCGAAAATTTCAATACATAAGACAGTTCAAATCACTATATGAAGAGAAAACAGCTTTAAAAAAAAACGTATAAAAGCAGTGTTCGAGATTAGGTTCTCAAAGGTATTGACCGTAATACTTAATACATCGTTCAATGTTGATACAAAAGGTCGAAATAAAACGACATGTATAAAACATCACACAAATCTATCACAAAGAGGACTTCTTAGAGGCCATTATGTAGCTCAGCTAATGTTATCTGGTGTAAGCTTTTGTGCTATACATAGTGCAGAGAGTGATTTTACTCGTTAGATTAAATAATTTAAAGCAAATACACAGTGTCGTTTTTTTTTCGCTTAGCAATGTATGCAGAGAGCACGTAGCGTTCAGATACACCGTGATGTGTTTTCCGCTCTGATGGAAAATATTTTCATTAATTGTTATATAAAGATAAATTACACCATGAAAAAAAACCATACCTATGCAAATTTAGTCCTCACTTTCATATTTATTCTCGTTTCTGATGTTAAATTTGAGGCCAGTCGTGGCGCAGTGGCAAAAAGTGTGACTGTAAAACCGACCGTTGTGGGTTCGATCCCCACTCGAGGAGATGAAATATTTACTTAAATTTATATCTCCATATCTTCGCTCTGGTGTCTGTTGGCAAAGCGCGGCGTTGAGTTTTGCCACTCAACACGCAATGCCTCCAAAAATTCGGCAGAAAGTGGGGAACGGAGTGTCTTACACTAGGTTCCCTCTGCCTACCCTGCTGTGTGCGGGATATAGCGTGAAGCATATTTTTTTTTTTGATGTTAAATTTAGGTTATATAAGAGAACCAAATACTATGTGTTCTTTCTAAATCTCAAGCTATTATATCAGCTTAAAACATAACATAAAGCTGGCTATTTTTATCACTTTCAACTTGGTACAAAGTAAGGAAGCACTTTTAAAGACAACAGTAAAATACCTTTTAAAATTAAAAATGTTAGTATCCACATTTCTTCTTTGATGTATTTTTTTTTACAATAAAGTTAGTTCTATAAATGAAGACACATCAAATTCTAAATAATTAGACTTTTTACTGTAAAATATATATTTTTTTCAAATTGCCGTGCTAAGTGAATATGTCTAATGTATGTCAAATTATTAATTAATTTTGACTTGTACATTATATTTTAAATAAAAAAAACAACTATGGGGTGGTATAGTAAGAGAGAATAAATTGTTAACAGTCCGTTTCATAGTTTACGTTTGCTACAGGTCTTGTGTGTTACACAAAAAAGATCGATAAGTTAACAAACAAAGATATATTAACAAACAAAGATATCAAATAAAGATAACAAACAAAGATATATTTATTACTAGAACTAGTAGACACGCTAGGACTGGAAAATTATCTGACCTAGATTTGTTGAAAAACTTTTATTTCTCGGATCACTAATATCGCACCAAGGAGCTAGTGAGCTGGAGATCAGGAGAAGGACACTAATGAGCAAACCAGCAATGATTCTTATAAAATCAAAACAAAGTTTGTTCGAACGGTGATTTTTTCAATAATTCTACAAACTAGATTGTAGCTGTGATTTATTAAACATTGTAAGATCTTTGATATTCGCGATTAATACTCATTTGAAATGAAACTATTTAAGTGGTCAAGGTAATTGTAATTGAGGTGTCAATACTAAATACATATACGTGATAAATCTTGTTAAAGAGATTCATTTAAAATGTGTAATCATTAAAAAAAATATATTAAGATAGATGCTTTAGATATGCATGGTTGGAGATGGATGATTCGAATACCATTGTCTACTAAGAAAACCAACAGACACCATACAGACTGCATTAAACAACTTAATACTAAAACTAGATTATCAATAAAATAACATTATAGAAGTCCTCTATATATTTTAGTCCCGTTGCCCCACAATGACACGCTGTTTCCACTGCGCGAAGAAAAGCTGAAGATCGAAGTGGTTTTCGAAAATGACAATCTAAGCAGTACAGTCAAGAAGAAAACAACTTCGAAGAAATGCTAAAAGACGGAATCTTACTATACAATTGGCTATTAAAAGCTATTATCCAAAAAGTACGTCAATAGCCTTATAACACTTACCAACTACATCATGAAAGCTTCGAATGAATCGTTAACAAAGAAGATTTGCTGCATGTACATGTAGTGTATTTGGTGGGGACAATCACGATTATGTTAATTGGATTTCTAAATTCGCCATAGACTCGACACATTTGAACATTTGAAAACAATATGTTCTTTTTTTTGGTAAAATAATCACACTTATTTTACATAAATCTTTTTTATTATACATTAGTATACCGTACTGACAATTTACCTTCTGTTTAGAAAATAAAGACCTATTTTTTAACATTTTTAAGTTAAAAAATATGTCTCATATCAGTCGTGGGGCAGTGGCACGATGTGTGACTGTAAAACCGACTGGTTGTGGGTTCGATCCCCACTCGAGGATATTCATATATTTACTTAAATTTATATTTCCATTTCTTCGCTCTAGTGTCGAGGCTAAGCACGGCGTTGAGTTCTGCCACTCAACGCGCAATGCCTCCAGAATCCGGCAGAAAGTGGGGAAGGGTGTGTCTTAACATTAGGTTTCCTCTGCTTACCATGCTGTGTGGGGGATACAGTGTGAAGCTGATTTATTTATTTTATTTTTAAATCATAAATTTAATAAATATCTGTTAAGTATATGTTTGTTCACATCAAAACATATAGTTTTGATGTGTTTGTTGCAAAAAAATAATTTATGATAATAAGAAATATTTTGGAAAACAAAGATTAAGTCTTTAAAAACATTAAAGAATTCAAATATATAAATATGAAGCCGAACATTTGTTTACAAATGAGAATTCATCTAAAGTTCTTAATATTAATCATACTCCAGCAAATTTTTAAAGCATATAAAAAGAATTATTAACATAATTTAGAGAGTTTGTAAGTTCAACAGCGTTCCGTTCTTCTGAAAATCGCTTATAGCCATTAGGTCTTTGTTATTCCACGCACGAGCGTCGCCCCGATAATCTGTTATTTTATTTGACAATGCCGACGTGACAGGTTCACGCGATGCAACATTTTACCGCAGCGATAATACTGCGAAAGATAAACGTTTTATGATTTGATAACTTAATATGTGGAAACAAAGCAGGCCACGCTACTATGATTATAACACATACTATATACAAATGTATTGAGACAAAGTAAGACTGTGAAAATGTTATACTAGACTCTATTCTTCACTGTTCACCGTTAGAGACATTGATGATTGGATGGATTGGATTTATCGTTTGTCGCATAAAATCGCAATTTTAAATTTAAATTCAATCTTTAAAAAAATATTTAATTTGGAGTTCAAAATAAATATGAAAAATAAGGAATAATAAGGAAATATAGAAAATATGTAAAGTAAAAATCGAAACTACAATTATTGCGTGTAGAATATATTGTTATGATCCAGATCGACGCTCGAACAAAATTCAAATCGAATTGTCAGTTTTGAGATATCAAAGAACACAGACATAAGTTTATAAGAGCGACAGAGAAGCGACAATCATAACAGTTATCTTATGTAGCTATGTCCCACGTACATTTGTAACACGATTATTCTGTTTGATAAATAATTTCAGCAAATGAATTAACCACTTATGGATCCTAAATATATATTCATAAAACCCACGCCTTAGTACTGTTAACTTAAATACTAACAGTAAGTAAAAGTCCAATTTGTCTCAGCGCTCACAATAGGATCTAATCATGAAAAACATAGATCATAACAGTGTAAGCGATTGAAGGAGAGATGACGGCAACTCTCTTGCTCGCTAAAATATTGACAATGTATTAAGTGAAATTTACATTCTCCATCTATTCACTTGAAATATAATAAGAAAAGTTACATTTCATATGAATATTTTAGATGTCGCAGTGAATTTTATACAAGTAGTTAGTTTTCTTAAAATAAAAAATATTACTCATTAAATATTTTTTTTAAATAATAATAATACTAGAACCATTTTTGCAAATTAAAACCCACTCTTCCACCATCAAATGGGTACAAAATTTAATTAATCACTCTACGTTACTTTCCAGAGGAATAAAATTGTCCTAATAACAAAATCCTTTTAAGGTTAGGGAAAACAATGATACTGAGAGAGAACATGTCGAACCTTTTTTGTATTATTCTTTTGGGTAAGTACATTTTGCGTAACCTTATAAGGGTGTCTACATACTCGAAACACATGTTACGTTTTATTTTCACTTAAGTGTTCTATTAATTATATTTCCAATATCAAATATAGTAGATATATTTTAAAGGAAAGCCATCACAGTATGGTTGATGCAATTCACCATTTTTCATCTTTAATATATAACCAAGTTTAAGGTGTCAAATATTAAGTACCTATTTATTACCATCATGCAATTTCAGCATCAATCAGAGTAGACAGTGTGTAAAATAAAAACACACTTTAAGTGTAAATTTTCGATCGCAGATCGCAAAAAACGTTCTTTTTTATGTATAGGTTATTTGTTTTTGGATGTTAACGAGTCCAAAATAGTTGTACAAGATTATGTGTTTACTACTTCATCTGACGATAAAAAGTAATAAATGTAAAAAGAATTAATTTAGGTAAAATTCACGATTGACTTTAGTTTTATTTTTGGTGATCTATATAGTTTAGGTACAAAATAAAAAAATCACATAAAAATATAACGCAGGTAAAAAGACTGTGCACTGCCTAAGACAAAAGTAAAAGCGACTGAAGATGGGCCTTTAATTAAGCAATTAAGAGCGGTTAGCTGTCCTAAAATTCAATAATCATTTACCTAGTATAACGCTTAACTACATTACTTCTAGCGAATTCTTTATTTCTTCACCAGTAAATGTGTAACTATATACTTATACTGCGAATAGTATGGAAAATAAATTTTAAAAATATTTTATATTTTTTGTACATATAGATTTTGAGTTAAATTATTACTTTTCGAGGCCAGTCGTATCGCAGGAGCACCTGTGAGGTTGTGAGTTCGATTCCCACTTGAGAAAATGAAATAGTTTGCGTTTTGATGTATAATGTATTTTTGTAACGTACTTTAGAGTTGTAAACCTGATGTTGCATTTTCGTAAATTTTATAAGGATATTCTTATTTTTTAAGCTTTACGCTGTATCCCGCATAAAATACTCCATTTTTCCCTCTACCACAACGGCCTCAAATATTCATTTGTCCTGAAAAAAAAAAAATGATTATATTATTGATTAGATTAATAATTTTAATACGATTTTTATAATTTAGCCTCACTTACAATAATCGACGTAATTTGATTGTGTCAGATTTTTACTTTTCCTACTTAAGTTGCTGAAATACATATAGTAGTATTTCATCATGAAATCAACTTATATATAAGTTGCATTAGGCTTTGAATTATTAACATGCCAAAAATCATTCAGTTTCATCCAGTAATTATAGGTATTTTAAGTAATTTGTATTTTTCACCTTTTACTCTTTAAGGAAACTATAATGAAAACCGGTATGAAATCTTAAAAAAAATTACTTTTACTTCCTAGGCTATCATCATACTAAAATTCATCCATTTCTGTCAAGTAGTTTTAGCGTGATTGGCGAACAAACAAACAGACAGACAGGCAGACAAGAATTTTGGCTCTTTAGCTTCTAGAATCTATATATTGTAATTATAATAACTGACCTAATTTTTATTTTTTATATCTTTCATGTACAGAATTGACTTTTCTATCTTTTTATTATACATTATTACGTTACATTATTTTAATCGAGGATAACTTTATATTCGTAACACAAATCGTGTTTTAGAAATATTGTCTTGTTACCAATTATCGATTTCATATCTTGATGAGACCATTGCTCGATAAGAAATTTAACCAAAATTATCTTTAAATTTAATGTTTTTAAATCTTTTTAAATAAGAAATCATTACTATCCATATTACCTCGATGAGTATGCCCAGTCTTATCGAGGGTGTGAAACAAACGCAATGGCTACACTGTCAACTAAAGTATAAGTTGTGCCATTTCTTTAAACTTTTTTTCTTGTTCCTGGATCAGTATCGATTTTGCAGTCTTATCAATGGAACTTATACATAGATCGTAGAATGCAAAGAAGCCATAATATCTAAGTGTCTTCAAATTGTCATCATCACCTGCCCGTAATACACGTCCTGTTGATAAACGAACAAGGATTGCACGGTAATGGTACCAGAAATCGTTGCTAGTTAACTTCATCGAATCCCAGAGCCTCTTTCTAATGAATTCTTTTTACAGAAGAAGCCTCAGCGAAAGTAGACATAACGAAACCCGGATGGTGGGACTAAAACTGGTCGACTTTATCATGACGAATAGAAAGAAGGGGAGACATTTTTGAATATAAAATTCAAAGATTTCTCAGTTATAAACAGGTTAAATACCGGAAATGATCACAGACTTGTACCACACACACACACCGACTCAAAAAAAACACCTGAAAGAGTCTACGCTCTTACAATCACAAAGCCATATCTCTTAAGCAAGAGTACAAACGTCGGAGGCATGATCTAAATATACCTCGGATATACCGTCCGCTACTAACTCTTTAAACACTGAGCAATATACAGATTCAGAAATTTTCATAAAAATGCTTGGAAAGTACGCGTTGGCTCATCATCATAGAAGAATATGACCGTATGTAATGATTTTAAATTCGATGTTCTTTAAATTCAGGGCCATCGTGGCGCAGTGGGACAATGTTTGGTGTGTTATTAATTATTATTAGTTATTTTCACTTCATAGCTCTCGTAAATAAATAGAGCTCGTAGAGCAGTACTCCATATATATAGCATAGAGCAAAAAAAATCGAGTATTACACTACACTAAGCAATTATGTTTTTTTTATTATTATATAAACTAATAAACTGTCATTTTTTAGTTAAAAACGAAGCACATATAATTCCAAAATTTAATAAAATTGCTAAAGTAATCTCATTTTATTTTGAGTCATCCTAAATTAATAAAAAACATGTTTAAATAGTGATGTGTCAAATAAATAAGTGAAGTAAAAGTTTGTGTATAAAAGGGTGATTAGCAGATAGACGAATTGATACATATGATAAAGAAAATGAAATGATTTTCTTTGTCCAGTCAAAAAAAATCTAAATACCACATGTGCGCAACAAAATGATAAAAAATATCTTAGGCGTTTTTCCACCGACTTTTGGTATTTCTGTATTCTTTGATGTATGCTCCATTTAATCATGCAACGTGAATGCTGCCTGAATATTTTAGATTTTTAATAATTGGATAACAAAGTTTGGAAACGGTAAAATTTTGACACAAGCTGTGTTTTTCAAATTCAAAATTAAAGTTCAACAAACTCTACAGTTGTTCTTTTCAATGTCAATGATATAATTTATTTATTATATAAACAGGCAGCTATCCTACATGACATTCAAAAGACATTAATTTCATACTCGTACATGTTTATGTACGAGTATGAAACTAATATTCTTACGCGCGCGGACTCAACATTCGGGCTGTATTTGCCAATTTTCGTCAAGAATCAGAGTTTCTCCAAAAAATCTCAAATATCTCAGATATTTGAGAAAATATCTGTAGATCCTCTGAAAATCGGTTAAAAAAATTAAAAAGGTAAACAACAAACTTTTAATAAGTACTATCTACATATATTAATATTATAAAAAGGAAAGATTTATATGTGTATTTGTTTGTAGTGGATAAACTTAAACTGCAATATCACTGACTAACATAGGCTATATTTGCACCTAAAAAAATCGGAAAAAATAGGGAGAATAAAAAATGGCATAAAATAAAAGAATATTAAAAAAAATTAAAGAAAATATCTACAAAAAACTTTAATATTTATAGATAAAAATATTGACCATAATCAACCGTGTCATCCAGACGTTAGTATTAATAATCAAATAAATCATTTCGCATTCAAGACTATTAGTATCGGTAGTTTAATTTTTGAATGATTTAAGTCAGATATTCCATTTAAAAGATTTTATGTTTATAATAATCTGTCGATCTGAACAAAATATTCTTTGGGGGTTGATAGTTTGTATAAAACTTAGGTATTACAAGTGCAAGGAGACCCAAATTTTTCATAGGCGTTTTTAATAAGACGTAGGTGAGACGTAGGCTCACTAATATAGGTATTTGTGATTTTGGACCCCTAAAGGGATTTTGGGGTTGATAGTTTGTATGAAACTTGAAACTTCGTTACTTCAAGTGTTAGAAGTCTCAAATTTTGCAATTGCGTTATTTATAAGACTAAGACGATAACCTAAGGCGGGATTTTTTTAAATTCGATCTCTTAGGATGTAGTTTTGGAGTCAATAGTGTATATGAAACATCGTTACTATAAGTGTAAGTTTTTTCATATTCAATAATAATAAATATATTAAATAATCTATTTAATGTTCTACACATGTAATGATTCATAAAAATTATTTAAAAAACGTATGAATTAGGGCTGTTAAGGTGTTTATTTGCTCAGTTTCTGACGCCAACTTGAATTTACTTTCCAGATGGTCGCTATTGTGGCAGTCACTCGAAAATGATAAGTAAGATTTGCTCATTGATTAACGAGCAAGCAAATTGAACCAAGTGGTTCAACAGACGACCAAGTCTATTTTGTTTGAGAGACCTGCATGGCCGGAGTATATAACGTTCACTGTGCTGTCATCTAAATAGCATCCTCAAATATGTCATTTATATGCAGAAAAAACAGCGTAGAAGACGCCACGTATATATATATATATATATATATATCGATTTTTTTTACGATTAAAGATTAAATCAATCATAATGAAATCAAAAATTACGTTTTTTGCATCATTTTTATGGGTGTCTATATGGGTGTCCGTATATGAAATATCTATGACAAAAATGTAAAATAATTATTTTTAAATATGTCTGGTTCAAAATAAAATGCTCATGGGATGTTGTTATATTTAACAGTAAACCAAAAAGATTCGAGGCCATGATACAGACAGAATATGGTCGTTTGAAAAATGTCACATCTAATGTAGAACCTTGGTAGTCAAACTAAAGTATATGAAGTAATAAAATATAGCTTATGAAAGAGGAACGAAATACCTCTAAGCACTTTAAGGTTTCCGAGATTTTATGCAAATTAAGTGCATTAATAAAATATCCAATTTCAAGATATATTTCATGGTATATTTTTTACATATAATAATTAAAGTACCATTGGAGCTATTTAACTGTAATCAGAATAAGTGTACGTATAAGTACTTAATAATGTATATAATCAAAATTATTTACTTTAAATATAATAATTATTTTTATGCATATTGCATTTTAATTTAGTAAAAAGTTTTTAGCGTCGCTCTGTATCCCACACACAGCATGGTAGGCGGAGGGAACCTAGTGTTAAGGCACTCCTTTCACTATTATCAGCCGAACGCCGCGTCTCGTCTCGACACCCTTAAATTATTCAATATATAAATATATATAAATAAACATTTCATTTTTTCGTTTGGGAATCGAAGCCACAACCTGTCGCATTTACAGTCCATTTGCCTGCGCTGCCACGACTGGCCTCTACAGAAACGGAAAAACTACTTAATTTAAATATAATTAAAATTAACATATGCAAGTCACTTGTATATATGTCAAAAGGTTGACTGCAAATTTATTTAAAAAATATATATATTCTATATAAATATATGTTAACATATCAATAATAGAAGCATAAAAACTACTCTGCAGATTGTTCGTCCGTCTGTCTGTTTCGCAAATCAAAATGGATTTTGGCATGGTAATAGCTTTAAGCCTATACCAACTGATAGGGTAGTTTTTTACTGGTTTAACAGTCACACTTCGTGCCGGTGCGCCACGACTGGCCTCAATAAATTATTAGAAAAGTAGTGATCGATTATAAGGCAAAAAATAATATTATTAATATCATAAAATTTAGATTGTATATTTAATTTTCAACGAACTTTAGCATCAAAGTATTTAAAAACTTAACATTGCAAATTATTATGAGGGTGCTGCAAACACATTTTAGAACACACTGAACAAATTAAATAAATAATCCTGTATTTGAAGAGAGTGAATCCACGGTCGGATCGCTAGTAGAAAAATATGTTATATAAAAGACGTTTGAACATTTTAACAGATGCATTACCATTTTTTACATTACAATCGATTCTACGCGCATAGGTTGACTGGTGAGTTCTAGCAATTAGTTCAGTAAATACATTGATCATAAAGATTATACCTACAATACGTTCTTTGTCAAATGATTATTTAATAAAGATGTAAGGAGTAAAATTAATTAATTTTTTTAAATACAGTGAATTATCTATAACAATAAAGTTACGTACATATATAAAAAAACATTTACTTTTAAATGAAAATGGGCCAAGTTCTTTCTTAAGGAATTCTTTTGTGATTTACTACAGTAATGATGGCGTCCACACCTCAAGATCATGAATCATCCTGGAATAATAAACAGGACTTAAGTCTTGGTGATAGAATCGTCATATCTGGTATGTCAGGTTTATATCCAGAGTCTGAAAGTGTCAAAGATTTTGCGAACATACTGTATAGTAAGGTAATAAATAATACCAAAATATTTCGTATTAATTGATTGATTTAAGATGTTTTGAAAATGTTGTAAGCCGTTTTTAATCTTAGAATGAATGATTTATCTGATTCAATCAAAACTTTATTCAGAGTGTAACTCGATTGACGGATGAACGCCGATCTGTAGGTAGGGAACTTCGGTACCTATTTCACCCCCACGTAGGTTCAGCCATTTTCAGTGGTTCATCAGATATGTGGGAATTTTAGATTTTTTGGAAAACCAATCTCTGAAGAAAATTGGCAAATATAGCCTGACTATAGGGTCTGCGCTCGTGATTTTTTTTTCACTCATCATCACTCATCACGTAATGCGTCTAGAATTCGGCAGAAAGTGAGGAACGCAGTGTTTTAACACCAGGTTCCCTCTCCTACCCTTCTGTGTACGGGATACAGCGTGAAGCTGATAAGATAAATATTGGCTTAATAAATGTAATGTACACACTTTTATTAAACTTATAGTATTTATATATATATATATATATATATATATATATATATATATATATATATATATATATATATATATATATATATAGAATTATTAATATTAGTATTTTCATTTCTTTGCTCTGAGAGCAAAGCTAAAAGCCCGGCATGGAAAGTTGAGAGCGGAGAACATTAGGACCTTCTACCTACCCTGCTAAGTGCCTGCTATATACCCAGCAAGGTAAAGCTAATTTCAGATAGATAGAAGATAAGCGCCAACGTAGTCGCGGGCACTGCTATTAGTATTTATATAAATAATAATAACTTATTTCAGTCCAATCCAGTGACATTGAAAACAAATCGTTGGAATTATGATCACCCCGAGCTAATTAATTACGTAGGCACTATACCGGGTCTCGCATTGTTTGATGCACAATTTTTTAAAGTGCACTTTCGCCAAGGAACCGTCATGGATCCGATGTCACGGAAGCTTCTGGAACAAACATATCAAGCAATATACGATGCTGGTAAGATTTTATAAGACGAACACATGCATTAGACATAATGTATAGTGCAAGGACAGCAGAATAGTTCTATATTTCGTTTTTTTATATATATGGACTTTCATTTTCCTAGGACTCAATCCTGGCCAAATTTCTGGAAGAAAAATTGGTGTTTACATCGGGATTAATTTGTCTGAAAGTGAGAAATCATGTTTTTATACCTCTGGCATTCAGACGGGTCTTGGTATAGCAGGGTATGTATTGTACAATATATATATGTATTTATATAAAAGGACTAGAAGATTCCTGTCATAACGTTATATTTTTTGTTTATTTATATAATTTGCAATGTTCGCTACGTATAATAAACAAAAATTTACAAATTACACAAAAGGTTAATAATTTTTCAAAGAAAGGTAAAGAGCTAGTAATAATTCATACTTATATACATTAATAGATGCAGTAAAGCCATGTTTGCTAATCGTATATCATACTGGCTAAACGCGAAGGGTCCTTCCATAGCTATCGATGAAGGGTGCTGTAGTTCCTCTTGCGCGCTGGAACTTGCCCACCAAGCTATAACACGTGGAGATTGTGATATGGCAGTCGTTGGAGGATGCACTCTTTGTCTCCATCCACAAACTATTGTTCACCACACAAGGTACGTTCTGTTTTATTAATAAATGTTTTGAATATATTTTGACTTACTGATAAATACTTTACAAAATCAAGATATTTTAACGGTCAATATTTTCATTAAAATTAATTACTTATTTTATTATTATCTTAAAAACTATAATTTTGTTAATCTAAAAATTGTTAATAATATTCTGTTATAATATTACAGAGTCATCCAGTCATGTCCTGATGGCAAAACAAAGTCTTTTGATGAAAACGCTGATGGATGTGCCAAATCTGAAGCTATCAACATCATTTTTCTTCAAAAAGCAAAAGACGCTCTTAGGTACCATAAGTCTTGACAAGTTACTGTCTACATAGTTATATTCGATCTTTATTTTTTAGTAAGGTAGAGAAGATCAAATTTTTCGGATTAGCATGAAGTGTTAGAATACCATAGTTTTATATTTCGGGTAAATAATATGTTTATCCTACGGCAACGAAATACGTAATCATAGCATGTATGTTCCTGTACGGTTTTAACTTAAAGCTCTTCGTAAGTTTTCTTGAAGTTGTTCCTTAACTTTTCATCTCCTTCTCTCTCTGAATTATCTCGCTTCATCTTTATCAGTGCGCTTGTTTGGTGAAAACTCCCCGTTACTCAATAAAATATTTTTTATTGAATAACTATGGCTCGACGATGTCTAGTTGTTACTCCTTCTAGAACTCTTTATCTTTGTAACCGTGAGGAACACAAGATCTTTTAGAGATTCGAAGGTAGCAATGTTAAGAAAGCTTAATTTGTAACACATGAATTCTTGTAATAAGTAAGATTTTAACTTAAACTTATTTGATGAGATTAGTATTTGTAAATCATTGTGCATTACGAAGGCAAAAACCACATTCACTTCACATTTTTTTTCAGAGTTTACGCAGAAGTTGTTCATGTAAAATGTGAATTTACCGGTATACATACGGAAGAAACGGGACCAAAGTTTGGTTTCTATCGAGACAGTGACAAAATAAGCACATTTATCAAAAGCTTTTACGACGAAGTAAACGTTCTACCAAAAGAAATTGAATACGTTGAAGCTGTCGGTTCAGGTAATAAGTGCGATCAGATATTATTGTTCTAATTATTTCTAACATTATTTAAATAAATAAAAGAATGTATTTGACCATGGCCAGTGAAACTGATAGCTTAACGACATGTCCCTGAAGGGTAAGCCAGAGAAAACGGAGCGTCAAACGCTATGGTCTCTGCCTACCTCTTTAATATCTTTTTTATGTCTCTTATCAATTTTTTGTCCTTTTCTTTGTAATTTTTCGTCTATTTTAATAAAGACATTTAACAACATATGATATTATATATATATATATATATATATATATATATATATATATATATATATATATATATATATATTTTGCAATTTTGGTTTGGTAAAAAATCTAAACGTTTTATATGAACGTGTGCGCGCAAACAAAATTTGTTACAAGTTCTTTCTTTGTTCAACAAAATCAATCAATGTTAAAATAAACAAAAACCGTTTTTGGTGGTTTACAAAACACGTATAACTCGGAGATAATTAAACCTTTTGACAAATACATGCTTAGAAAATGTTACAGTGTACTATCAACCTAGGATAAAAATTACCTACCTTCCTAATGCCCAGGAGTTTAAATGGATAAATATTTTTTGTTAACATTAAAACACATTCTTGCAATTTAATAATCTTTTTTAAAGCTGTACCTGAAGCTGACAAGGCTGAGTTGGAAGCAATTAGCTCTATTTTTTGTAAGGACAGAAGCCATCCTCTTTTGGTTGGCAGTGTTATGTCCAACATTGGGTATACCGAAGCAGCTTCCGGATTAGCAGCTATTACTAAGGTATGATATGTAGTGTTTATTTAGATTATTTTTTAACATTTTAAAGTATTATTCCAGACTAAGGAAAGAAAAAAACTTATAAAGAAAACGTATAAAATTTTTAACGTAGCGTTGTTAATTGCTAAGAAATATCGTCTGGCAAGAGAGAATGCAATTTATTAAATATTTTGAAACATTTTAAAGTGTTATCGTCTCTCATGGCTTAGTGGTCAGAGCGCCTGGTTCTAAATAAGTACTTTTAATTTCGATTAATTTATTTGAACAATGTAAAGTATATTTTCTGTAGTTTGTGGTAGCTTGGAGAAAAAAATAATAATTAGATTTAATAATAGAAAGTAATATTATCTTTTTAAGCCACTATTGACCTTTGTAGATTGGCAGATTTCTTTATTAATAAAATATATATTTGTGGTTTTATTATAATAGTTTAATAATCTTATCTTTATCCGAGTAATTTACTAAACTTGATGTAACTTAGTGCTAATATGAAAACATAAAAAAGTCAAAAAGAGTTGAAGCGAACTGTTATTTGTTTATGGCAGGTCCTGTTGGGGTATGAAACTGGAAGGATACCATCTAATCTCCACTGTCAATCACCTCGAAAGGATATTGCCGCTTTGCGAGAAGGCAAAATAAAGATTGTTACTGATCATACGAAGTTCGGCCGCTCCTATGTAGCTATTAATGGTCGCTCCATTTCAGGTGTCCATACGCATGCTCTACTAAATGGACATTATAAATCTAAGGTAAAAAATATATCTATGACTCTGATTATCTCTGATTATCATGATTAATTGAGTTAACTGATAAATATTCAGCATATAGATAAAATAAAATATGACTGACAAAATATAATGTGATAAAACATATAAATAAGCAGCGTATAAAATGTTATAAATGTATTTTACTCATAAATAGTTAAATCAATTACTTTCAGATTTTAATAAAATGCTTATCTAACCTGTATATTATGAAACTAAGTAGGCTTAATTGATAAAATGTTAAGCACACTAACAACTCGAAAAGAGCTGATAATCATTAAACGGTTGAGCATATACTCTCGAATCTTGAGTAAGAATGCTCTCGATTAAGTCACCTTTTAAACAAAAGACCTAAATTATAATTGATTTATCCGATAAAAAGCAACGTTGCCACAGAAATACATACAGATATCAGTTACAGCAATGTATGTATTTCTACACACATACAGAAACGTGAAACTTGTAATACAATTGTTTTTATTCGAGGTTAAAAATAGAATAGGAAGTTTTAATCCATTTTTATTTTAAATTAATATTCCAGGATCTTTCACGTTACAAGTCAAACATTCCTCATTTGGTGACAGTATCAGGCCGACAGGAGTCAGCTGTCGATAAAATCATCAACGACTTGAAATCAAAACCTTTAGATCCTGAAGAGTTGGCATTACTGCATAATATACACAGCACTAAAATTTCTGGTCACTTAGGCAGAGGATATGCTATTCTTGGTAATTATCGACACGACTAGTTTTACTGATGTCGCATAATTGTTGTACATAGTATTTCTTGCTTTTATAGTTATTATTAGTGGACAAAACTATTCTACTATTTCCACATAAATGATGAACGTAGTGAATTATAAATATTAGTGACAACAAAATTTTACTTAACAAGCTATTTTTTGTCATATAATTGTCCTATTAAAATATTATTTATATCGATTGGTGGCAAATTAAGGTCCTTTTTAGCACTTTAATAGAAGAAAATAAAATCTTATAAAGTGCATTTTTAGTATAAAAATTAACATATTCTTTAATTCAACGTTCGTAAATCATTTAATTTCAGCCCCTCGTGCAAGAATACATTCAATCCAGACCATTCTCTTATACAACAATAAATAGCATGGTAGGCAACTCAGTGTTAAGATACTTCGTTCTCCACTTGCCGCCGAATTATGGAGGCACACTTTGTGCCCCTGCACCACGACTGGCCTCTAATTATTTTTTTTTTAAATCAGACACAAACGAATTAAATGAGACCTTAAGCTTAAAAGAGAAAATGGATTACTACGACGACACGGTACGTCCGCTCTGGTTCGTCTATAGCGGCATGGGCTCGCAATGGGTAGGAATGGGGAAGCAATTACTCAATATACCAATTTTTGCAGCGGCTATTGAAAAGTAAGTATGGCTTTTGATATTATTTTTAGTCACAAAGTATTATATCAGTATTGTCGATCTATAGGAACATATAGGAAGCTACTGCCAGCGCGGAAAGTGTTTCCACTGGAAGGTGACGTGTTGACGCCGGGCAATTATTGTTTTTTTTAAATAAAAATATTATTATATACCTAATTATAGCGATCTCGTAAAAATAATTTTACATTCGGGCAGAAATCAAATGCACATATAAACATTGTGATAGTAATAAAAAAATTGTTATAGTAGCAAATTTGGATCTTGAAATATTGTAGAATGTTCTAAAAAAAATTACTTAAAAGTTACTTAAAATAAATTTTGAGCATCTTACATGGTTTTTGTTTTTAGGTGTGACCGCGTTTTGAAACCTTTGGGTCAAGATATCTATCACGTAATAACTACAGATGATAAAACTATTTTTGATAATATTCAAAACTCGTTTGTTGGAATTGCTGCAATACAAATTGGTCTAACTGATATTCTAACGGAGCTTGGAATTGTCCCTGACAATATCATTGGTATGTTACAGCAGTATACAGGGTCGTAAAAGTATTTTCGTATTGTTCATACATAGGAAAATATTTTTTTAGGTATATTTTTCTATTTATTTATAATATGTATGTGCCGTTTTGATCGATGACTTGTGGGTAGATGATCTAATGGGTGTTACCATGATCCCATTCCTGTAACAATTTTGAGATTTTTTATTAAAAAAAACAGACGGTATTCACAGCGTTTTTTGAGATATGATTTATGCATCTTAAAGAGTTCTGACGGAAACAGGTGGAAATCTGATGGAGTAAGGTCAGAGCTATACGGACGATGCATCAACACATCCCAACCAAGACCTCTCAATGTTTGCTGGCTATAGATGAGTGTGCGTGGCTATAGATGATGGAATGATGGTCTGGCATTGTCATGGTGAAACACCTCGCCCTTCCTATTCACCAGTTCCAGCCGGTTTTCTTAATAGTTTTTTAATCTCATCAGTTGCTGATAGTGGAGGTCAGAATCGATAGTCTTACCCAGTGGTAAAAGCTCATAATGGACGATCCCTTTCCAGTCCCACCATACACATAGTATCAGTATGTTCCGAGTCAGGCAGAACTTTGCCACGGTCTGTGGAACTTGTCCATACTTCGACCATGATCTTTTTCGCACATTCTTATCATAAGTCATCCATTTTTCACCATCCGTAATCAACTGCTTAAGAAATGGCTCGGAATTGTTACGTTTCAACAAAGAATCGCAAATGGAAACACGTTGCCTTAGATTTCTCCCTGTGAGATCCTGTACTCAGACTTTCGTAAATGACATGATACTGTTTCCAGACTTGAAACGCTTGAACTACACTTGCGCTACTCTTATTGATATCGCATTAGGTCACAAATTTTATTTCGCACAAATTTTGTTCCCGGCGTTCGTCGCATTTTTAGCTATTTTATAATAAAACTTTAACATGTACCAAACTTTTTTATCACATACGTTCATTTGGCTTGCTTGAAAAACAATTGAAAAATGGCGGGAACTTTTTTTTTATTTATTGCATCTTCAGAATGTCACATTGAATGGTATAAAAACCAGCCAGTTCAGTACAGCCAAAGAGGTTTGATTACTAATAATACATTCAAAATACGAAAATGCTTTTGTCCCGATCTATTATGTTGTGTTAATAATATGAAATTTAAAAAAATGGATTACTAATAGATGATAATTTTAAATTACGAATAAAATATTTGGTACAATTGAATTTATTTGAACTTTATTACCATTTATAAAGGGCACAGTGTGGGTGAGCTGGGCTGCGCGTATGCAGATGGTTGCTTTACTGCTGAAGAGATGATATTATCAGCAAACAGTCGTGGGCAGATCTCTTTGGAGACGCCATTTATACACGGCGCTATGGCAGCTGTTGGCTTAGGCTATCAGCAGGTTAGTTATGGACTGTGGCGGTTCGTATAAACAAACCTACGATATATGTTATTTCTTTGCTCATTTTAAACAGAAGATAATTAAAGCACGTAATAGATAATATTGCCAAAATAAATGTTTTCATTGTCTAAAATAACATAACAACAACTTTATCTATTTTTATAGGCCATCAAAATATGCCCACCAGAGATCGAGATTGCTTGTCACAATAGTTCCGAGTCTTGCACCATATCTGGTCCTGCGGAAGATATAACAGCGTTTGTCAAAGTCTTAGTTGGTAAAGGTATCTTTGCAAAAGAAGTACCTTGTTCAAATATTGCATACCACTCTCGCTATATTGCACAAGCAGGTATGTATTCAAGTTTTTTTTATACTTCTTTTTCTTAGTAAGTAATTTAAAAAATAAAACTAGGTTCCTGTCATTTCGAACTTTATGTTTGAAAGGTGACATAGTTGAGTGCTCTTTGCCAAATTCGAGAAAATATGATCAGCCACTTGAACATTATCAACTCTGATTGTTTGCTCTGTCGAGGTAAAACAGCTGTTATATTTTTTTAGCCTCATATTGTATCCCGCACTTAGCAGGGTACTTTCTGCCGAATTCTGGAGGTATTGCGTGTTGAATAATGAAACTCAACGTCTCGGTTTAAGCAGCTATGTGGAAAGAAATATCAATGTATATAACAAAAAAAGAAAGTAAAACGTATTTTTATTGACAATATTCATAATTACTTCTAATTAATATATTTGTTAAAATTGTTCTAGTTATGTTTGTTTATTTAAGGCTATAATTTTATTATTTTAGGTCCTAGTCTTCTTCAGTATTTAAGCCAGGTAATTAAATCTCCGAAAGTTCGGAGTAAACGCTGGGTTTCTACTTCAGTGCCCATGGACAGGTGGGATGAACCAAGTGCCCAATATTCGTCAGCCGAGTATCACAAAAATAACCTACTCGTAAGCATTTTATACTATACTAGCGGCACACTTTTTCGCACGCATACCACCTTTTATTATGCTGCATTTGCCAACAGATGAAAACACGGCGGCAGGGACGCCCCCCGCGGGACTCTAGCCTAGGCTTGCGGCTGTAGAGAGAGCGTTGAATTATTTTTATTTTACATTTTCTCAAAAAATATACGTCTAAAAATCGATAAAATATCATCACCTTACGATTTTCAATTATTTTGTATGACAAAATGCCTTATTCTCACTTATTAATAACTAACACTTTTACAATAATAAAGGCGTATGCGTACAGCATCTGATTGTTAGCACGAGGGTTGTAGATTCGAATCCCACTCGGATAAGAATCATTTAAAAAATTAAATCAGCTTCACGCTGAATCCCGCGCACAGCAGGGTAGGCAGAGGGAACCTTGTGTTAAGACACGCTGTTCCTTATTTTCCGCCGAGTTTTGGAGGCATAGCGTGTTAAGTAGCGGAACTTAACGCCGCGCTTTGCCTCGACACCAAAGCGAAGAAATAAAAATAAAAATTTTAAATAAATATTTAATTTCTTCGAGTGATGATCGATTCCATGTTAACTAGTCGTGTTTACAGCCACACCTTGTGCCCCTGCTCCACGACTGGCCTCTGACTGACTGACTCGACTAACTAATTTATTCTTATTATTTTACTTTCATAAAAATTCAGCTCTTAACCACTACTGAGCAACGATTTCGTTTACAGAATCCCGTACTCTTTGAAGAGACTTCACGATTAATCCCGACTAATGCTGTTTGTATAGAAATAGCTCCTCATGGTCTATTGCAAGCAATACTTAAGAGAGCGTTCCCCTCCTGCCATCATGTGCCTTTAACACGCCGGGGACATCCAAATGGAGTTCAATACATGTTAGAAGCTATTGGGGAGTAAGTATTATTAAAGTATTTTATAGTTGTCAAACACTAAAATTTTATCATAAAAAATCAGAGGAACGCAAATACAATCAATCAATTGTGTTGGCAAACTTTTAACTCGCTAGCAATTACTTTATGCACTTTACACGAAGATAACATTGCAGATATAACATTACAGATATAATTAATTAATAATAACTATATATTCAATGATTACGCTAACCAATTGATACATATATTATTGCAGGCTTTACATGGACGGTTTCAATCCTAAAATACAAGCGCTTTATCCTAAAGTAGAATTTCCAGTGTCTACTGGAACACCGTCGCTGTCACATTTAGTGGAGTGGGTTCATCAAGAGCAATGGTGAGAATAAATAGGGCCCCGTACCTCAAACGAAAAACTTAACTCTTATTGGATCACTCTGTTATCAGTCTATAAGTATGTCTGTCCGTTTGTAAAATCCATTTATATACAATACTCATTTACGACCTAGTAACAACTCAAATACCATCCGCCGACAATTGCGCGGTACCAGAGTTTAATGTCTAAAGTTAAGCTCAGCCATAAACTGTTGGGCAAGCTCTGTCTTCTTTGAACATCTGCAAGTCAAGCGTGCCAGATGGAATTTGTTCCTTAGTGTTCCGTTCACGTGCTCCTGAGTATTCACCGGTGATAACGTGTTTGTTTCGGCACTCTCACTCAGTCGGCTTAGTCCCAGACTTTTGTAAGAGCGCTCTTTTCCTCCCTTGAACTCAAGAAAGGCGATGGTTCCGATCTATCTAACTACAAGCCCATTGCTATCACCTCCCTTCTCTCAAAAATGATGGAAAGCATATTAAATGGCCAGTTCTTGGTTTATCTTGATTAAAAACCAACTTGGAAATTATATTTAATGTTATCATTTTTACAGGGAATTGCATTTATATTCGGCTGCTCAGAAGAAAAGGGCATCCGCTTGTAAATTTGTGATATCGAAGTGTGATGATGACTACAGTTACTTAAGTGGGCATGTTATCAGAGGTATGTTTTTTTTTTATAATCTTTTTCCAAAAGTATGTAAAGTATTTCTATGAATATAAAATTGAGAAAGAATTCCTGATGTGATTTTCTTTCAAATGATGTACGATTCACAAAAAAAACATATGAGTGCAATTTTTCCAAAAACGAGTTACGAAGAACATTAATTAAAGGTGATTGCGGCAGGATTTTTTAGGCAACTCTAGTGTAATCTATTCTACTACCATGTATCATTCTTAAATATAAGTTTCATTAGAATTACTGATCCCTACAGTTTTAAGCGATGGGATCTCCACCTATAACTTGTTGTATTGTTCGAATTGTACCACTTTCTGGCAGCAAAATTGTCAACCACACGCCACACTCAAGTTCCTCATACAATGCTATCTGCTTTAAATTAGATATTTTCACTTATAATTATATCCTCTCTGCGTCAAAATTTAAGTGTAAAGTTGTTAATATTTTTTTTAATTATTTTTTTAACATTGTACAGTTTAATTTGTTTAGTTGTAAATGTAATCTTTACTCGTACTATGTATTTACTAATTGCTATAACACAATAAACGCATGCTGTGTATGCCAACTATGCTCGTAGTTTCTTCTTGTGCATTTATTTTGATTGTAATTTCATCACTGGTATAATAATTTAAATAAATATACATACCGATGACATTTATACTTTAAGCTTTAATTTTAACGGTAATCTTTTAGGAAAGAATCAATTTCCGTTCGCGGCTGCATTATTACTTGTGTGGGACACATTCGCAATGACACTAGAGCAGGAGAAGAGGAAGTTGTCAGTTCAATTAAGAGAAGTCCACTTTCACTTCCAGCCAATTGTGGACGACAAAGGGCAATTCTCACTTCATGTAACTATTCAAAGGGGAACTGGACGATTTGAGGTAAATACCTTTGTCTTATATTTCTATATTTTCTGTCCTGCTTACTATACAGGCAGAGGGTCATTGAAAGGCAAGACAAAATCACCTGATTTTCAAAAGAAAATTTAGAACAACTCCGGGACGAATTCACATTTAACAACATATTTGTAATTAGTTTATTTCTTATTTTAGGTTTTAAATGAAAATATTAAAGTGGTCACTGGATATATTTCCGCTGAATTAAATGATAAGAGAATACTAGAACTGAACGCTAAGTCTGATGATAGCATTCAACTAAGTTCAAGGGATATTTATCAACTGTTACACACAAGAGATTTCAATTATACGTAAGTACACAATATATGTAAATATTGTTGTATTTATATATTTTTTAAAATAACTTTAGTAATATTAATTATATCGATACAATATCACAATTTATAATAAAATGTTCATAAATATTTTCAGTGGTGAATTCAGAAGCTTACAAAGCGCAAGTCTATCGCTTAATGAAGCCAAAGTATCATGGAATAACAACTGGGTAATTTTAATCGACGGCATGTTGCAACTTAACGCACTTAGATCCAACCATAAAATGGTATCTATACCGGAGTCGCTTAGTAAAATAACTATTGATGTAAAAGAACATGAAACAATTATTTGCAATGAAAAAAATCCAAACGTTTTAACCGTCAATGTTTTTGAAACTCAAGATTGTACTAGGTAAGCTGATTTGTTATAGTTGCACTAGTAACAAATAATTTACTTGTAAGAATTTTGTCTTCCCTAAATTTAAATCTTATTCTAAATTATAGCATAGTTAATTTAAATTCAAATATAATTAGGTCCTTACGTAGGAAATTGACTTTCGTCGTACTAGTCACTTTAATCAAAAATTTCTCTCCTTAGGTTAGGAATTCCAAATTCAAATTTATACAGCTATATACGTTTAGGCCAGTGGTGACGCTGGGGCACAAAGTATGACTGTAAAACCGAGTGGTTGTTCAATACCCACTCGATTAGATGAAATATTTATTTAAATGTATATTTCCATTTATTCGCTCTGGTGTCGAAACAAAGCGCGGAGTTGAGTTCTGCCACTCAACACGCAATGCCTCCAGAATTCGGTAGAAAGTGAGGAACGGAGGGTCCTAACATTATTTTCCCTCTGCTTACCCAGCTGTGTGTGGGATACTTGGAAGTTTCTCCTTTCTCTCCTTTCCTTGGGAACTAAAAAACTGGGCATAGCCGGGCAGGGGCCTCTAAGGTATAATAATTTTATAAATACATTTCAGATGCGGCGGTGTTGTTATAGAAAGAATTAAATACCAAAACTTGTCGCCACTGAACGAAAAGGCTGTTTCGTTGAAGGCATTGAAATTTGTTCCACATTTCCCAAACAATAATTCTGACGTTAGTATTTTTATTGAAAAAGAAAAGATTGTAAATTGGCATTATTCCTTTATGTAAAATTTTGTACTCAATTATATACTCTACAATTTTTTTAAAATACTAATTTACCTTTCCCTATTTCCCTATTGAGACTATAGAAACACAAGCGATCTGTACCATATTCTGAGTAGCGATCAGAAAACATATTCAAATAGTACTCTATCTTTTCTATCAGGAGACTACAGCATCTTATGTGTATTTGCAAATTGCGGCTGAGAATTTAAACAAGCAGGACTTAAGTATCATTGAAATTTTAAGTGCAAAGACTTCTGAGTCTAATTTTGAAACAATTAAGAACATTGAAGACAACATTCCGGGTATAAAAACAAAACATTCCTATGTTATAAGAGAGAACATTCTGGAAGAAAGCGACAAATTGAATAGCGCTGACTTAATTTTAATTACAAATTTGTCTGCCGATGAAAATGTAAGTATAAAGTCAAATTATAACTAATCGGTTAACCAAATTGAAATGATTAAATTTACTAAAAAAATAATTTATAATTTAAACTCGCTTATTGTTAGCTTGATATTAACATGTTAGAACATTCATTTTGAGAGCGAGATGACGTATTGATATAAAATGGTTTGCCGTGTTATCATATCTGCATTTATTATACAGTATAGTAACCTTCTTAATTTTTCTACAGATGTGCCAAATACTATACAAGCTACTAAAACAAGATATTATTTTAATAAACAAGGAATTGTATGTAACTGGAATATCCAACAATCGTCCTTCCATGCTATATCGTAGTGTTAATGCACATATTGTTAATGACACACGCATTGAACTAGCGATTTGGAGACCATCAGATTCGAAGGGTTCTAGCATTTACACCGTTCGTTCATCATCTGATTTGGCATATATCAGTTCTCTACTACCAACGCTTCCAAGGGAGCAAAAAATATTTTTGATAACTACTTATCCTTTGGTAAAAGGCTTAAAGACGTTGGTGAAACAATGGAGGAAAGACAGGAAGGTGTACTTAACAATGATAAATCATGGCGCATCCGATGATAAGCTGTTAGATGAGATATATTTTAATGATTTGTTGACTAATATTTATGATAATGTAAGTATATATATTTTTAACATTTCTTTCTTATTACAATTTTAATACTTGACATTGCTTAGAAAAATAGGTGCTAAAAATAAAAATGGACGAGACAAAAGATACATACATCATGGAATATATATTGTTCATAAATTATAATAGTTTGCTTTTAAATTAAATGCAAATTTTGCTATAACTTGTAAGATTATACTGCTATAACTATGAACAATTATTTTGTTTAATGTGTATACTCTTTCTATTAAGAGAGTCTGGGGTGGAGAGTATATTTTGCCACTGGAAGAGAAACCTGTAAAACAATTTAACATGATGTTAAAATGTACACGCCCAGGAGACTTTGACTCAGTAAATTGGGTGGAGGCACCAGAACTTGAGGACGGTGGTATAAATGTAGATGTAAGTAACAATTATTTGAATAATGTCATTGATTCTATTAAAACATAAATTGTTTGTTCAGGACTGGTATTAGAAGTGGTTTAAGTAAATAATAATTAAATCCAATACTTAATAGGGATCCATCATTATGCAATATCCCATCAGTTCGTAGCTGGTTATCCTCAATTTGCAAATACATTTTTTACTTTACTTTATTACATACTTTACACGTTTTTATTTTCAAGTTAAATTTTTCAATACACAATAAATTCCAGGTTTATTATGCGGGAGTCAACCTTAGTTACATGAAAGAAGAGACCGGAGTCGTCGACACTTGCAATGCTGAAAGACGAGCTATCAAAGTAGATTTTAGCGGTGTTACTAAAAAGTACGTAGAAATTTACTGTGATACATATATTAAATAAATTATTATTCAGACATTGTATTTAAATCTGTGAAACATCTTAATCTATATAAACATAATTATAATTTGAATAAAAGGGTTGGTTCCTTTTATTTCTTCTTACTCAAACTTATCTTGAGAAAATTCCATAAATTTTTATTTGTAATGATAAAGTTACTATTTTTATTATTTTGGTTAACATACTCATTAAGTGAAAGAAACCAAACTACATTTTTTTTATTTTAGTGGCAATCGAGTCATGGGTATAGTTCCTAATGGAGTAATCAGTAACCGTATTAATGCGCAACCAGAAATGATATGGCCTGTACCGCGTCACTGGAGTCTTGAAGATGCTGCCACTGTACCATTGGCTTATTGCTTTGCATTTTATTGTCTGGTAAGAACACATACATCAATGTACTTATTTCTTTAATTATAAGTTCGCACACAGTTAGTTAAACTACAGACCCATGGTCCACACCTTTTGTTATGATTTTTTATTAATAAATTAAAATATTGCTTAAGACAAATACGTCTTACCTAAAATACATAAAGACGTCTTACCTAAAATTAAGACTTATTTGACTATAAAGATATAGCTTCTATATTTATAGATATCCTGAACAGTCCAGTCATTCCTTAAAGTTTCTTGTTATTATTCTAAAATTACGTTAATACACGTTACTCTATTATTGCACACTGCAACTGCGTCTCATCCGTTAAACATTATGATGGCCTTGTTTTTAGTTCGAATTATTTGGCATTCCTAATCTTCTAACCTGATGGTAGATATGCTGTCGTAGTTCGATTTTCTCACGGTGGTCTTGTTGGTGCAGCCCTTGGTAAGGACAACTAGACCTGGTGATATATAGATGGATTTCTTTGGTCCTACGATACAAAAGCTGAAACCTAGTTTCTCCTCACCTTCATCCATGTACACGGCTACGGGTCTGTTTCAGGCCCGGACAATTAATATGTCTATTGTACAAGAAGCGTTGGATTGTTGTTATTTGAGCTGTTGATTGTGTAGGTATTAAATTTTGGGTAAACGCGAAAGGGCACTTAAGTAAGTTAGTTGCAATTTTCGTTGCTATCCTACTACCATTTCTAGCCATGGCTATCTAAAACATGTCCTCTAAGAACTCTAAGAGATGAAAAAGTCTCTGATTGTCTGCTATGAGAAAAGCTAAGCCTAACATTTCTAGTTAAGTGTTGATTAAAGTTTCTAGGTTCATAAGGGCTGAAAAAATCCGTGGGCAATCCAAGATTATGTACACTATTTTTTCGACGCTAGGATCATATTCACATCCTGAGGTTTCTTTGAGTTTAAATAGATGAAGATAGCTGGCAAAGCCTCCATGCCCAGTCAAGATTTGAACGTATAGGGCTCCACTTGTCGCGGTAATGACATCGGGAAGAAATATTACCTTAATTAACTAAATTAACAAGTTTAAATTTTATATATTGAGTATGTTCGATATGTTATATAATAGTTAATGTGCCACCAAAGTGCATGATGCGGTCTTAAAATGTTGGGCATTTATGTTTTATAATAATTTAATATTATTATTTTTTTTAATAAATTTTACTCATGAATAAATGTAAATGTAACGACTATTGTGTGTCAACGTAAATAAATAATATTCCATTCATAGATGATCAAGACCCAACTTCTACCTGGATACCGCGTGCTAGTGCATGGGGGCGCAGGTGCGCTCGGACAGGCATTGACATCTATCGCCTTGGCACTACGGTGCGAGGTCTTCCTCACTGTTGGTGATATGCAGAAAAAGCGATTCTTAAAGAAATTATTCCCTCAACTACAAGGTATATTTTTTAATTTGAAGATAGCTGATTGTTGTCTGTATATAAAATAATTTAAAGTAATTTCTAAATTATGCTCAGAAATTTTAACAAACATGGATATTTACCATTTTAAGATGACCACATCGGAAGTTCACGCGACCATAGCTTCGGAGATATGATCCTTAATACCACTAAAGGCAAAGGCTGCGACGTTATCATTAGTTGTGTACAAGGAGAGCTTAAAAATGTAAGCGTAATGTTATTAAAATATTAATTAATAGAACAAATATGTCTTAACATCATACATAGTAAAATTGCTTAGACGGAAAAGCAGTTTTCACTAATGGTCAGAATCGCTATATTATACTAGTGAAGTCGAATTGAATTGATTGAGTGGGACATTAATAATAACAGAATAAATAATTAATTTACAGTCTCATTTGGCAATGGTGAATACTATGTTTCTTATGTTTTATTTTTCTACAGACTACATTAAAATGCTGCGCCACATCCGGTGTAACTATTGATATATCACAATTACCTAGCCGGGAAAACTACAACCTTGGAATGTTCAATCTGACCAAATGTCGGTCTTATATCACTGTGAATCTGTCAAGTGTCTTTGAAAATGTGGAGGAACTATTGGTAAATTTTACTTATAGTTAAAAAGAAAAACAAGATTATCTCAAATATATTTTTTCTTTATTGCTTCACACACTGTATCCCGCATGTAGCAAGGTAGACAGAACAAGGGAACCTAGTTTAAGACACTCTGTTCCTCAAAGAGACACTTCGGTTCCTTACTGTCCGCTGAATTCTCGAGACAATGCTTGTTCAGTGGCGAACTCAACACTGCGCTTTATTTCGTTACCAGAGCGAGAAAATGAAAATATTTCACTACTTCGAGTTGGAATCGAAACCGTGCTTGCCGTCGTTTCAAGTTTCGCACGCTTGTGCCCTTGCGTCACCTTGGCCCCTAAAATACTTCATAATACTTATTTAATTTTTGGTATGTGTAACACATACCAAAAATTAATTAGCTTCACATTTTTTTCTGCATAAGAGACTAGATAAACAGAGGAAATATAGTGATAAGACACCACTTTGTGCCCCACTTATTATTATTTTATTTCTGGATTTATATAGATACTTCAAGCTCTACTCAGCGAAGGCATAGCCCGTGGTTTCGTAAAGCCATTGTCTAGAGTGACGTACTCACCGCAAGAAGTTTCACGCGCATTCCGCCTTCTCGCTGACAGCCGACACCGTGGTCGCGTTTTGCTTAATTTACGCCAACATACTATAGATGTATTACCCAGGTATAATATATAAACAAATTTATATCTTTTTAAAAAAACCAATATAATAATATTTCATTGTGAAATAATTAATACATACAGCATGGTTATTGTTTGAAATCCCAGTCATGACTATGCCTACATTAAAAAGTGGCTCTATGCGAAAGTACCTAATTTAAATTGTAATAGAGGTGCTACCACTTTTTTTACAGAATTTAAATAGTTTTAAGCTCAAAAAGTTAAAAAGTTAGTTAGTTTAAAAAGTTAGTTCTCTCTGACTACCACCCCGCTAGGGATAAAGCGTGAAGTTAGTTTAGTTTTTTTTTTGAAAAAGTTAAAGAAATTTAGTAAAGTAGTGAATATATGATTTTAGATTGAAATGCGCTGCCGACTTAGAACAAGTAATTGTTTGCAACGACGAGGAACTGGTCATACAACTCGCGGAGAAACTTATCAGCCGTGGCGCTAAAAACATTAATATATTCAACAAATATATACCTAACTCACTTGTATTTAAACAGAGGTACTAATATCGTTTGAAATGACGATTTACTTTACTTGCAAGCGTTACAAATATAAATTTCCTTGGAGAATATGATAAAAATTGAATAACGTTTTGAATTTTCTTATACTTGGGGGCCGGGTGGGTTTATTGTAAAAACCACAAACTACATAAAAAAAAGTAATATTTTTATGTCGTTTGTGTTTTTTACAACGTATAAAAAAATATATTTAGTCAATTTATTCAGTGACTTTTCAGTGATTCTTCAAAAAAATATAAAAATAACGTTACAAAAATCATTTGCAAAAAGGGACATACGTAAAGCATTTTTCTCTGTCAACAGAGCTTGGGAAGCAGAAGGAGTTAAAGTTAAATTAACAAAAATAAATAACGATGTTCTTCATTTGTTGAATTTGATCAAATGTAACGGAAAAGCTGTAGAAGGATTTTATTACGTACTTTCTCCTGGCGAGGAAGTTGATAATATAGAAGAACTAACAACGAATCTAAGAAAATGTATTCCTGCACTTAAGTAAGTATATATATATCTAAAATTAGAGGTCACCATAAAACATGAGCCTTAAAAACTGGTACAGCGAATATTTCACAACATTAACTGTATAAAAAATATTAAGAGTAAAAAGTAATGTTTTTCTATATGCTTTTAATACATTGATTTTTATAAACGAGTCACAGTATTAAAACATACACTAAAAGTTTTCTTATAATTTATAAGAAAATAAAAGCTTTAATGAAATTTCATAAAACCGAAATTATTTTAATATACCAACAAATAGTATGTCTTATTAATATACTATTTGTTGGTATATACATATACATAACTACCCCAACAGTTTAGTTAGTAATGATAATCATTTCCTTTCTGAAGTCCTCGTATTAAGCTCTTGAATTTGATGCCCATATTGTGGTATTCAAAATGAAAAGTTTTTTTCACTAAGTCTAATGGCGACCCACAGCCGCCATGATTGTTATTTTTAACGTCACCATCTAAGGACACTTGGGCTGCTAATACGAATCTAACGACATCTCAATTATGTAAATCCGCTCAGCGGTTCTGGAGATATGAGGTTATAAAGAATATTACATACATTCATACATACACACAAGAAACGCACGAAAAACATAACTGTTCCTTAGCAGTCGGGAAAAATATATGGTGAAACCATATCAGTTTATTTTATCTATAAATAATAAGAAAATATAATATGCTTATTATTTTTAGATACTTCGGTATAATAAATACTGGATTCAATGGCAAGCAAGAAATTAGCATCAACAGAAGCCATATGCCTCTGGGTGTCAGGATATTGCTCCCAGATATATATAAGGTAGGCTAATAGCCTATGGGGCTAATATTTATCTTCTTGTTTACTCCATACGCGAAAGTGTCTCAAGCTTTTTGATTTTTTTTAGGCTTTTGCTTTTATACAGTAGATCCAACCAACTTGGGACAATTGAATGATTTTCACTTCTTCGCTTTAATAGACAAATGAAAAAAGATAAGACAAAGCTATCATCATCAACATCGTTTAGGTCCGCCAGTCAACCCGCAGTGGCTGAATTGGGTGGTTCGTGGGGAACGGAGTGTCTTAACATTAGTTTTCGTCTGCATATGTAGTTTACTATATTCGGAATACGTGTGACCATAAAAAAAACCTTTTTCATCATCCTCTCATAAACCTTTTTCATCATTTGTAAATGCAAAATTAACATTTTAACCCCTAGTATAATTTTTCAGTTTGAAACCGCAGACAGTAGTCCCTCTAAAGATTCCATATCTTCATTAAATGCAGCTAATGCTATTGAAAAGGCATTATTATGCTCCAAACAGGCAGTAGTAATTGCATCAAGAAGAGACCCTCAACGTGTTCCTTTAATGCAAGAAATAGCCGGGATTATTGGTAAAAAATATAATTAGATAAATAAAACAATCTCTGAAATTTAAAAGTATAAATTTTCAATGTTTTATTGTGAAACACTCTAATGTTGGCTCTCCGTCCGATTTAGACATATTACTTGTTGCGCAGCGAAACTTAATGCCGTTATATTTACAACTGTTACTTTGAGCAATAATTCTTGAAACAGCAAATTTAGCATTATATTCTTCTCTGAATAATGAAAAAAAAACCGAGCAAGTGTAAGTCGGACTCGCGTGCGATGGGCTCTGTGCCATTGAGTTTATACAAAAAAACGGCAATAAAATATAGTATGGAAGCCCCTTTTAATAATTTGTTTTACTTTAATTCAACGGTTCATAAACCACAGCATGGTGACAGACGAACAGCGGAGTCTTAGTAATAGATTCTCGTTTTATCGTTTCGCTTTGAGTTTCGCTATATAAAATAACTGGAAAAAGATTACAAAAACTGTGCTTTAACTTACAGATATTAAAAGAGGACATGGTCCAGAGGCAACATTGAAGGAGCTCGGAATAAATCTGCCCCAATTGGAAGCGATCAGAGCTTATCTATGGAACGAACACAGCGTATCTCTACCTATTCGCGATATATCATCGCTCAACCTTAAAGCGTAAGGAATTCTTAAGACTTAACTAAATTTACTTTTGGCGTAACTTTTAATTAAACTATTTTTTTTGATCACCCTATTTATTGCAAAATATTTCGGGTGAAATAGAAAAGTAAGATATAAAATAAAATTATCTATGATCTGAAAATCTTAATTTTTATTAAATATCCTACAGAATTCAAGATTTAGAGCAAAAGATTTCTAAAGTCCAGGAGTATAACGATGAAGACGGTTTAAAATCGTTCTTCTCGTATGTGGATCCAGATGAGCTTGAAGGGACTTGCGAACTTATATTTTTACCGACTCAAAGTAAAATTTCCACGGTAGGTACCTATACACTAAAATGTTTTAAAACGATTAAGAGGATTTTGTTGTGCACCCTTTTATAATATCTGCTTTTATTTTTATTTATTTTATATACCTGTGCATAACAATATTACAACTGTATTACAACAAAACAGATACTATTTGTATAAAGAAACACATAACGTTCATTGAAGAAATTGTCTATATTTTTTATATACAAAGTCAATTTTATTTCAATATTATCGTGACACTGATTCTGGCTCATATATCCTATACGTCTTAGATTTGAAACAGAGCCTTTAGCTGGACTATGTACTCGTATACGGGCGTAAAACATTATGTAACGATCTTTTAGCTTAAAAATGTTGAATATTGATTTGTTGTTGAAATATTCAAACTTAATTATTAAATATTAAAATTACAATCGTGATAGAAAAGCTTAGCTATTTGGGTTAAGTGGCAGAATCAAAAACAAAATTTGTGTCTGTCAATAAAAATGATACTATGGACTATTATATCTGATAAAAGGAAATATTTTTAGGTTTTGTACGAAACTTAATTATTAAATATTAAAATTACAATCGTGATAGAAAAGCTTAGCTATTTGAGTCAAGTAGCAGAATCAAAAACAAAATTTGTGTCTGTCAATAAAAATGATACTATGGACTATTATATCTATTATATCTATGGACTATTATATCTGATAAAAGGAAATATTTTTTGGTTTTGTACGAAAATAAAATAAAAAGTATTGAAGTGTAATTTCATTGTGAAAATGGACCCTGAATATCTGAGTTGTTAAGAAATACCCCCGACTCGCTTCCTAAATTAGTATCGGTACCTAAAAAGAACCAGAGAGTCATGCAAGCGTTGCAGCAGTTTGTAGCAAACACGACATCTAGATATAATACGCCACACGTATTGCACCCGTATACTCGACCCATAGTGTGTCAACTTTGTAAGAAGTTGTTGCGAGGGTTAATTTAGCAAAATTGAAATGTTCCCTACACTGTTTTTAAACTAATGTTTCAGTAAATGATATAATATTTTTTACTCCAGTTAGGAGACTTCGACAAGAACCAACCACACATGTGTATGATCCCAGGAGTGGAAGGTCACCATGAGCGATTCCGTGTGATGTGCGAGCGTCTCAAAATGGCAGCGCTAGTTCTGCAACCCGGACTCAACGCTCCCCGCGAGTCATTAGATGATCTGGCCAAGAGATATTCTGAGGTTTATTTTAAATATTTAAACACTAATACAAAAACACAATATTTTTTCTTTAAATACACTTCCAGACAGTAGAATCGAACCATTTAGTTTCTTTAGGTTTAAAATACTGATACATAAAAAATATAAATGTCGAAAATGTTTTTAAGCAACTTTACAACTGGCACTTATGGTTTCGGTGTATATAATTAAAAAAAATATTTTAGAATAAAAATTACAGAACAAAAACTGATCTCGGTCATTTATATGCGAAAAATATGGACGTAGAAAGTTTCGTTAGATGCAAGTAAGTTCAATATTTTTTTTCAATTTATAGTTTTAATTTTTAAAACAACATTTATTGTCATTCTCGAACCTTAAAATAAACAGCGTTTCGAGTTGATTTTATCTCAAAGACACAGGCACATATTCAGTCAGAAATAAGTAAGCGAAATGTGAGTCCACAACTTAATTTATCGCTCTTCTGTGCAAAGAGTGTATTAAAGATACCCAAAGACTGGTGGCTTCACCCGGCTCATTAAAATAATTTGTTGATTTAATCTTGCATCAAAAGTTTTTTCTCGTTCCATGTATTCTTGAAGCATCGTTTTAGTGCTGAAATTGTAAGGCGGCCCGATACTGCTGTCCGGAAGTATGTTTCTGTTTGTTCGTGGCCACGAACTCAAAATTCATCGAGAAATTTAAATATATATATATTTTTTTTTTATCACTTTTGTTATTTTTAAAAGGAATATTTGCTAATATGTAATTATAGTAAATAAATAGTTTTTTTTTTATAATTTATACATAATTACAGGTACTTATCACTAAAACGGGACTACGGGACAGATTCTTCTTATTAGGCTACGAAAGTGGAATTTTAATAGCTTTAAAGATGGCAGAAATTTTAGAAGCAAATGGTAAAAGTTGTTTAATATTAACTTTTGACGAGTCAATAAAACCTTACTTGAGTTTAATTTTTTTTTATTATTGTCCATTTTTAAAATTAATGAAATATTTATGATGTTTACAATCTAGATTGTTTTAAATACAAAACTCAAAGATTAGCTTTGCAGAGAAACGAGGTTTCACGTAACAATTATTTTAATTTATTTTAATTTACATTAAGTAAATATAGAAAAGTGAAATATATTTAATTATTCATTTCCAGGTTTATCTGGTGTAGTATTCTGTGTTGGAGGATCACCCGACGAAATAAAAGCTCAATTCCAGGTCAAATTAGGTTCTTATAAAAATGAGGACGCTCTCCAAACCGCCATCGTGAAACATATGGCAGAGCTCATGTTGGAGAACAGTGAAGAACAGTTAAACAACAATTTGCAAAACGCACATACATGGGACGAGAAGGTTTTAGCGTGCCTTCGCACATTGAAAGGAAAGGTCCCACACTCAAACCAATATGCTAAGGAAGTGATCGAATCTGCATACACTAAGATATCCCAAGTGCTGAAATATCAACCAACGGAGAAGAAGCTTCGTTCTAAGATTGTATTTATTCGGCCAAACAAGTCGAATAAGTCGGAGAGCTTGCAAAAGTATTCGCAGGAACCAATCATTGAGTATACTCTGAATAAGCCTCTCGCATTTATGACCCAGGAGCCAAATTGTACTGTTTTCGTCAACAGACATATTGGCGATGACATTCTTGGAGCTTTCGATAAGATGAATTTGTGTGAAACCTATTATGCGACCGCCAACCCTAATCTCATTCTATAAAGCTTCAAATTTTAATCATAATTATTGTAGAGACCTTCTGCTCTTAAACTGAACTTACAAACACATACAAAATAAAATGTAATTACAATAACACACCGCATGTCATTTAGCAAACGTCACAACAAAAAAAATATATTATAAATAATAAATCAACTTCACGCTGTATCCCACACAGAGCAGGGTAGGCAGACTTAGTGTTAAAACTCTACGTTTTTGGATTTCTTGAGGCAATGCGTATGAGTTCCGCCACTTATGTCCGAAATCAACGCCGCGCTTTGCCTCGACGCGAGAGTAAAGAAATGGAAATATAACAAATAATAAATACAAAATATAATTTAAAATCTTTTCGAAAAGGAAACGAGTTTTTAAATTGTCTGAAACTATTGGGTTTTTCCCGAAATAATTGGTAAACGCCTGTGTAGAAACTCCCCGACAAGTTTTTTTTGTGAACTAGATGATCTCTAATCCATAATTTCTTCAAAGAAGAATATTTTTTAAAAATTACACACAATATAATAGATATATAAGACATATAGTATTTATGCTCTAATGAAAAGTTTATATTTATATTTATACTACATTAGAGCCAAAATTAATAACTTACTTAAAATTATTAAATAAGTTATTAAAATAAAAAAAATATGTGTTATTTATTAAATATTTGTTATATATATTGTGTTTTTGTAGGTTCAGTTTTTAAAAATATAACTATACTTTCAATGAAATTTAAAATTTAAATTGCTTCGAGAGACTGCTATGTATTGCGACAATCTGAAAAGCAACAACCAAGTTGGCCTTAAAGAAACTGGGTGTTCTTTATTTAAATATATTCATTAAAAACGTGCAAATATTCGTCTGTATACAGCAATTATAATCTTTGTAGTAACGTATCATATTTTTTTTTTATATGGATAAATATATAATAGCTAATTAGATCGGCGAGTTGGTTTTATTTTTTACTTGATTTTACGACCTACATTTCTACTCTGTACTCTCTAACAAACAGACTGGTCAATTGTTACTAAGCTGCCTTTCCCCTGTGACAATAAGTAGCAAAGAAAAAAGATTTATGTATGGCTATGGCTAATCATAGTGGCTTAAACTGCTAAAACATGCTTACTTCGGAATGAAATTAGGTTATTGTATTTCCAAGTAAAACAGTTGGTATCGCATACAGTATGCCAGGTTTGTGCTAAATTGTTAAGACAGTGGAATATGATAAATCAAAATAAATCATTGTCATTCGGTATTCTCATGTTGTGGCAGGAAAAAACAAACAATACAGATGATTGCTATTTTTATTTGACCAAAGTAACATGATATAATTCTAAAAACCGCGCCAAAATTGAATACCCTGATATTTTGTCTGTAACAAAGCCAATTCCGCATGGGCCTGAATTACCCATACTAGTAATAGAGATCATCTGTCTGTCTCTGTATCAGCGAAGCGATGGTATAATCTTTTACCCTATAAGTGGCCCTCGATCTTTAAAACAACAAGAACTAAATAATTTAGTACAGGATCTTGGATTACCTACGGACGTTGCAGATCTTCTCGGTTCCCGACTAATAGATAACAATTTATTAGATACAGCAATTACATTTACTGGTACAGAGGCAGAAAATAAATATTTTAAGAAAGAAGATTTAGTATTTTGCAGAGCATGGCTGATTAATTAAAAATATCTAATACAATAATGACGACTCTTTATAGATTAGATAAGAATGACTACTCTTAGATAGATAAGACAAGAATGACTACTCTTAATTCTGTCTAATCTTAATGTTGTATTGTGATCCTATCCTTGAAAGTTACTCTAAGCATAGGCCACTTCATAGCATGCAGCCGAACTGTCCAGTGTTCACGACTCGACTCCGTATCAGGGGGTGACACTTGCCTAGATATCGTTTTTCAAACTTCCGAATTGCCATACGTAATTTAAAACCAAAACAATTTTAAGAAATATATATTTTTTTTATTATGGCAGTTGAGGGCCGGGTAATGGCAAGATCAAACAAAACATCAAGGAAATAAATTATGCAAGATAGTGACTATTCTAGGTGCTTACGCGAGTTCGTGGATCTATTTATTACAATTCCATTTTAGTTATTTGGTTACAGAAAGTATGTCAAGAGTCGAGCATTACTCTTCTCCGTCTTTCTCTAGCCCGATTTCACCCCCAAATAGTGTTGTACAACGTTGTAGACATTGTATTAAGTATTGGTCACTTGTTTTGCGAAAGGATACTATTTTCTGTTGAGTAGTTTAACAGGGTTCCAAAATGCCGAAACATATATTACAAACAAATATTTTTAAATCCTAATAATATAAAGTTTTATTTCAATTACCTTTAAGTATATCTACTGTCAGTGTATTAGCTCTGATTCAATTTGAAATGTCGCTGCTAGTCAAATTTCTTTGCAAAAAAAAGTCTAGCTACAGTGAATAGGATAGTATCGTTTAAAAGTAAAATCAAAGGACACTCGTAACATCACTTTATTGGATTTCTACCATACACTCATATCGCCTTTGAGGTTATAAACTATAAACACGTAATTGAAATAAGATTCCAAACAGGAAAGCTTAGCTTAGCATAATAATAAATAAACTTATAAATAAGAATAAGAAGTAAAGCAACTAGTACTCATAAAGATTAAATATAGAAAAACCCTTTTCTATATAATAATTTCTTAATAATGTTAGGTTTAGGCGATTGCATCAACTGTTAACTTTATTAGATTTTTGTTGCTTTGCTTCATTAATAACAATCACTTTAAGATCGATAAATTTATTTCCCCACATAGCACAAATATTATTAAAATTTAAACGACTACTTTTTAATTTTTTTGTAGTAAAATGTAACAAAGCAACACATTCGACATTTACTATGTTCATGGTTCTATTTTTGAACATTTCCTAATATAGTTACAAATTTAATTGCTGCGTGAAACTGATTTAATTTTTTTTTATCATTATATCGTTATTGTTGTAATCGCCTAAAACGAACATTTTATGATGCAATACATTTCTAGCCAATTATCAATAAATTTATTTCATAAACCAAACGCTTTGTATATAGGATGATATAGGTAAAAACTTGGGTTGAAATCCAAAGAAGGCAAACTTTTACATTGACCACGAAACAAGCTATATTAGTAAATACAGAATGTAGTATAAAACTTGCACACACATACAGGGCGTTTGGTCAGTATGAGTAGAGATATATTTAAAAAACACAGCATATTATATAAATTTAATTTTATATTATATCATCAACACAGTAGTTGAAAAAATTTGTAATAAGAATACAAAACGTGACAGGAAAACAAATTTTTAATACACTTGTTACCCATATTGGCCCAAAATATAATCAAAGTTAAATACACCATCGTAACAACATGTTAAATGTATAATATATCCAAACAATAATATACAGTAATATTTATAAGTATACATTTGGGAATGCTAAATATTTTAGGTGCGTAATTAATATGTGAGCTCTAAGCTAATTGTGCAAATAACGGAAGAATCAAAAAGTATTCATTTTTTTTTATTACGTAGTTCTCTAACGATTGCCGCCTAATGTAGATTGTTTTACCAAAAAAGGAAATGTGTTTGAAATAAATTATTTTGTTAAGCAACACGCGTACAGAAAATACATAAAAACAATCAATGTATAGTAAGCACACACAGTTGTGACTTCAGGGCGATTACGTGACGACAAATAATAATCTAATTAAAATAGGTAAAAAAATCCACAATACGCATACGTAACTGAAATAAGTTTCCTTCCTTAGTAAGTAGTTTCACTACGGTTTGGTCTAATTTAGTATCTATAGTCTATTGTTTGAGGAATATATTTTGAATATGTAATTGAAGTACAACCTTTCTATGAAAATGGAAATTCGTTTAAGAATATTAAATAATGTAGAAAAATCGCAATTCATCTATATTTGTATTAAATGAACTAATCTTTAACTCCAAAATACTACTTTTTCTCTTAAAGAAGCTTACAAATGTAATAAAAAAATTAGCAATAATATTTTTACCAATCGAACTGATATGATACTTATCCGATTTTATAATATATCGAAACAACTTTTTGATACTATAAGTTACAGCGAATTTATAGTGACACACCCACTTACAAAAACTTATGTTCGAAAGATCGAAAAGATAATGAATAATATAATAAGAAATATTTAGTAAATTTATTAATTTGAAGTATAAATAGCTTAAAATAAAATGCGGCCAAAAATCTACAATATACACCAGAATTTACAATTTTAAAGAACACAAATTTTGGTTATGGCAATATTGATAAAATTAAGATTTCATTTAATTCATCATTCTTAGTCATCATTAAAACCTTCGCCAAGAATTAGTTGATTTAATCAATATTTTTACATGGATGTAATAATTTGGTGTAATATTTAGAATATTTAATTTTTGTGAAATATTTAATTTTAATAATACGTCAAATAACTGATTCAGTCAAGCGTTTATTAACAAACATATTCATATATTATATGTTAAAAGACGATCAAAAGAAGTTTGAACCATAAAGAGCAACATTCATAATTGTAATAAAATATTTTGTTTATATTGTATTCCACATTTCATGAAAAATTACCGCTCTTGATATATAGTTTTGATTCATTTATTTATATTATATGACAAATTATTCGTCAATATATTAAGAGAGATTCATCAAAATATTTTGTGCCTTACACTTTAAAATAAAATAAATAAAATTAATTAACTACACCTAGACATACTTTCAAAATAAATAAGTAAAAATATATTATTATTAATTTCCAAACACGAGATTTTTTGTATTTTCAAATATCAATTCTTAAGAAGAGACATTCAAATAAGCTCTTAATAATAAATAAAATATCATAAATAAAAAAAAATATTGTTTATACTTCCACTATTTGTAAGATATATTGTCGATTATAAAATCGATTTTGCAATAGGATATATTTTATCCCTACAAGAGTTAATATACAAATAAAATATATGTTTTAAACATATGTATTAAATATAATGTCATGTATAGGTTATTTTTATTTTCTTGACTTAAAAATCAATTAATCGTTTACACTTGTCAAAATATTTGTTTTTATACTTCATATTGTGCGCACAGCTTATAGTCCGGTAGCATACACATTAGACAATAATTAAAAACTAAATAACAAATCTTAAGGAATTTTAAAATTGACCTTATAATTCTGTACAAAAGTCATTGAGACTTTTAGATATGTAGGACACAGTACCAAATTTCAAAATATATGACATGACAAATTGTGTTTAGCTCAGAAATCATAAGAAAGTCATGGACGTAGTTTTGTTTATTATATAAAAAAATAATAAATCGTATATGAACGCAATCATCTAGAAGTTGTTATAATTAGTAAAATTAATTTGAAAAGTGTAAACGATGAGAACTACCTTAGAATAAATTGTATACTGTATAGAAATATCAAATAAAAAAGTACAGAGACAGGTACATAGATATTAATGGTTTGTACATTTTTTTTACTACAACCAAAGTTAAAAACTACAGGACAACATCTAGGAACAAGAATAAATAGATAAATTATTAATCAATGTTATTTGTTAAGCATATCATTTAATTAAGAAATTAGTTACTTTATCTAACAATTATGTTGTGTATCAATATTTCAAAAGTAAAAATAAAGTAACTAATAAATATACTATCAGGTGTAGTACTTCACCTATTGACTTATTGGCTTATTCATGAAGTATCGAAGTATAGGAATGATTTGGACTTAAAAATACAAATATCAATTGTAGAAATATAGGTATAACATTGGAATGGAAATGACATAGAATATATATTATATATAGTTAAAATTATAAATAGGTTGTACACTATTCTCAGTCTTGGAACTAAGGGAATGGTTGCTAAACAATAATGACAGAAACAGAATCATACATACGGTAATAAAATAGTTTTATTACAGTAAAATAACTGTCCCTGTCTTGACAATATACATAAGTAATTAAAATGATTAGTATTTCTCCATTTTCGATTTTATATTTTTCAGGAATATTTCACAATATAATATATGACTATTTGACTAAGCTAGATTGCTTTACAAGAGTTTTTGTCTATGTATGTCATAATAGCCAATCTAGTGATAAATCAATCAAAATACCAATCATTCATTACTACTTACGTCATTATTTGAGGTAATGTTAAAATTATAAGATCGCATAGTCAATATCGAAACATCTAGATTTCTTTTATATTAATTAAAAACAAAAAAATAACAGCACGTTAGTAGTGACCTTCGAATATCATTAAATCTAAATGTATAATCTGTACGTAAAAATCGGACATAAATGTCAGTGTTGTCACTTTAATATTAATATTATAAAAAAGCATTAAAAGCTTTTTAGCTGTTCTGTTTTTAGTCATATGCAAAACCATGCTATTTGTAGAGAAGTCACATTGAATTTTGAACACATTGTATATTTAGCCTTTTCGTTATAAACTCACGATACGATACAAGCTACAAAATTTCTACAATACAATACAAAACAATTCTACTAAAGATCAAATACATTTTGAATCAACATTAGTTTTAAATAAGACGTTTATGTTTTTGAAAAATTTTATGATTTATAACTCTTTTGTATCGCATCATGATAACATGTGTAAATATTTAGATTTTTCTTACCAAAAGACAACAAGCAGTGAGTCCAGTCGAAACCTTGGCGAGCTCAGAAAAGCAAATAGATCGTCTCGCAAAGTCAATTTTCTCACAAAATACCTGAAAAGTATTTAGGTTTTCATGTTATTATATATTTTTAAATACATAAATTAATATTGTTTTAATTTGAGAACACAGCGAAACAAAAAAAGGCCCTAATAAGTCGATTTCAAATACCAGTTAATTAAAAAGGTAAACTAGACAAAACAGTGAATATAAATTGATTACATAAAATCCTTCCAGAAATACCACAATAGAACTTATAAATCTTGGATTGTACCTAATTTACAATATTTTATTTGATTTACATAAAAAAACGAACACCTTGATCTGTTACCGAAAAAAATTACAGTTTAGAAAAAAAGATAAGTGCAATAATTGTCCAGAAATTTACTGTTATAAAACCTCAACAGTTAATTCGGGCGAAAGAGCGAGCGAATCACAACGGTTCAATTAAAATTGCGTACTCCCTATGTAATTATATACTTAAATCCTGGTTTAATTAATCCAGGTACCACATACAAACAATAGAAAATATTCAGAGAACAAAAGAAAAGACCAAACTGTACTGCACTCTTCACTTCATCATCAGCACCTCGAACATGTTATCGACATTCCACCATTGCATCACAACAGAAAAAAAATTGCTAAATATAAAATGAAAAATAAATAATGGTTTAATAGAATTATTTTTAGATGGCTATCACCCATTTTCTTTACTTGAGGAAGGGACATTTTAAAAGTTTGCTTGATTTATTTTTGCTTGGTTACCTGGCTACTTACTGCCATCAAGAAAAACTGTATTATTCAATAGTTTTTCTTCTTCTTAAAATGTAATTTCTACAATAAAACAATAGAAATTAAAAAAATATATGCGCTTTACGACAGACTTCAGGACATCTAGAGTTAATGATACATATCATCCTATATAACTGGACATTGTATTGTCCAAAATTTTAAAATGGAAATGTTACTATTAAAATGTACAGTATTAACACTGTAGTACACACTAGACAGTACAACTATTGAAGAGTAGAATGTCCTCAACAACGTGAATTTTGTTATTAGTGACATGGCACCAAATATTAAAAAAGCCATAAAAGACTTAGGCTGGAAGCATTACGGCTGTTACGGACACACAATAAATTTGATAGTTTAAAGATATCCTGCGAATTGTACACAATACTCTTGAAAAAGTAATATGTGTCGCCATTTTAAAACAAGTACCTGTAACAATGCGCCTTATTCAGGATATTCTTACAATATGGAAATTCACACATCAATGTTTGAGATATTTGTGAACCTCGAAACATACGTGCTACAGCGGCCATCTTAAAAAAAATTGCCAGGAATATCAGAGTGGCGCATAATCGCGGAGCTTTGTAAAGTGCTGAAACTTTTTTATATGGCTACTAAAGCGGTAAAAAGAGCGGTGAAAATTATAGTACTGTTAGCTCTAATCATCATAATGATTAGATGCTTAAAGCGACCGTATGATTAACTCATGAATGAAAATTTATCAGATATGATATTGCATCATTCCGAATTGGAAACTCGTTTCAAAGAGGTGGAGAGGAGCGGATTGCTGTGTCCTCGATATAAAAATAATGTTTTTTTCGCATCCTCGAAGCTGCCAGAAAAAGTCGAAGAACTGGTTGCGGCAAATATTAATAGGCGAAGTTATTCCGAGCAACCATAGGTGGTTCCTATAGCAGACCCGTCACCAATGACAAGTTTTCGTCATTGTCAATTCTCGATTCACGCATAGGCAGCAACAGCCTGGCACACTCATCACTTGCAATAAGAAAAGTCATCAGCTAATTAACGACGATCTTATTTACCAGTCTTTGACGGGAAATTTTATTCTCCGTTAGCACGTTGGCACTCAAATGATCATTTGAAAAGTTGTAGAAAATTATATCAACTTTCGGTCCGTGGGGGCAGATATTTAGTAAAGCTGGCCTGACGAAATTTTTATTTAGTTTTTAAGGCTCTATATCCGGCAAAAGTATGAATTAACATGTAGTATGTCTTTATATGACAATGCGATCAAAAGCTAAAATGATCAAAAGCCATTATAGCTACTACAAAACAAATCTGTGACTTAGTGAAAAATAAAAAAGTGACACTGACTAAATACTACATAGTTTATGGCTTCAACGATTATCAAGTTCAATAGGAGCAGTTCGAGCAAAAATCTCGATATTTTAGCACCTATAGCTAAAAAATAATGAAAAAAAAATATACTAAGTGAATGTAAGATAGCACTGTAAACAATATTATCTTATTTTAGAAACAGAATACCGGTAAAGCAGAAAAAAAAATATTTACCACCAGTACTTTGTTTTTCATGGATTTGGACTCTGCCTACTTTGTACGACACTTCCCCACTGGACTCCGAAATATTTTGGATCTAACGACCGCTACATTATGAATATGAATCGCTGTGTAAATTGTAGGATAGAAACAGGACGCTGCAATGCCCTAGTCCGACGATGCCGACTATGACGATGCCGATGACCACCTGGTTACTTAGAAATGTGATATAATCCCAACATGTAAGCAGGAAAACATATTTCTATTACATTTTAGTTGACAGCTCTCGTAGAGGAAGGGAAGCTATTGGTATGAAATACTGCAATTACATTGAAGGAAGACGAATGGTAGGCTGCTGTGCTCATGTTATGAGTATTATATGGTACCTTAGCGCAACGTGTTCAGGGTTGGCGAGTGCTGGATGATGTGGAGACGCTCTCGTATCACCTTTACATCTTATACGAGATCTCCACACATTCCAACCAGTCCAACCTCGCGAGAGCACGGACCGCGGTGGCAACTGAGTCGCAATTGTTGGAAGAGGCCGCGATAGTGGAATCCTGGCTGTCCCAGAGCTTGGCGTCTGCAGAAGACGCCGCATCCTGACGCGTATCTGTGACGCGTCAATGCCCCGTTCCAGGCGCCGCCCTCAGCGGCGACAAGTGTACTGGTGGTCGTGGGAGATCGCGCAACTGCGTACCATCTGCGTTGACGCGAGACGCCAGTACAGCCACTATCGCAGACGGGTACAGAAGGTGCAGGAGGAGGAAGACCGACTGTACAGCGTCTATGTCGAGGCGAGAACGCAGCTGCAGGAGGAAATCGGTCGTGCGAAAGGCGAGTCGCACGACCAGTAGATCGCGGGGATAGACCAAGACGCGTTTGGCACGTCCTACCGCATGGTACTGCGCACGCTACGGGCTTGGGCACCACCTCTGACGCAGACACTCCAACCGGAAGTCCTCCGAGGGGTTCTGTCGTCGCTATTCCCGCAGCGGGCCTGGCCCTTTACACCGCCCAGTATGGCCCGCCCTGCAGCGCGTGAGGAGGAGGAGGAAGACAGTGTCGCACCACCTGTGGAGTAGGAGGAGCTCGAAGAGGCCTTACTGTGCAACAAACGTTGGTATTGGCCATATCGTCAGTATATTCTGTAATTTGCCCGTCACCACCTTGAGGCTACCGAGCCAGCAGTAGAAAAGGCTCTTTTGGACTCAAAATACGAAGTAGTTAGGTATGTTATGTTCCATTCGCAAACAGTTTCACTGTGTTGAAAATGAAAGTATTTTTAACCGCCGGTGAGTTACTTGTGGGGGGGGGGAGCCTGGTATATCGATAACACTAACATTATGAAGACAACCGATTAGATGTTTTGTGTCTTAAGTTAAATTGAATAAGACCCGAACTACGGAATCGATTTGGAAAAATCTTTTACAATTAGATGATTTATGTGTAAAAAAATACCAAAAAAAACCTTATTTCGCGTACGCTGTGGTAATTATTGACATTAGAGCAAAGTGATGTACTACAATTATATAGAAGACATCAATATCTACAAAAATGTTTAAGATGCCATGTGTAACTGTTAAGAGTTATGGCACTAATTTTCGAAGGAAAATGTTTAAATTCGACTAGAACAGCGCCGCCATCGTAGTGCAGAGGGACATCTAAAAAATATATGTTTTATTGTGAAAGCATAAAAAAAGAGTGTGTAATTTCTCTACAGAATATAAATTATTAGAGATCTGTCATGCATGCGATGCGCAAACTATTGGTGATAGAATAAAACATTTTCCTATTGTATTATAGAATAGAACGCATCAATATCTATCCGGCTGGTCGTGGCGCAGAGGCACAAAGTGTGACTGTAAAATCGACTGGTTGTGGGTGTCGAGGCTAAAGCGCAGTGTTGAATTCCGCCACTCAGCACGTAATGCCTCCAGAATTCGGCGGCCCTGAGCGGAATACAGCGTGAAGCTGATTTATTTTTATCAATATAAAAAAAGTCCGCGGTACCATATGTCCAACTACTATAGTTATGGCAATATAACTACTTTTTTATATTTTAAAAGTTCATAAAAGTGCCGACAACATTCAAAATGTAGCGCCGAACGTTCGCTTCGTCTTGCTGAAAATAGAGCTAAAATTTCGCAGGCACGAGCTCACGAATGTAGCGCCGAACATTCGCAGCGTCTTGCTGAAAATAGATAGGATCTCGCAAATTCGTGCACGGAAATCTAGCGTTGAACGTTCCTTCCGTCTTACAGAACAAAATGCGAGATCGTCTTAATTACACGAATGACAGACTAGCGCCGAACGCTCCCAGCGTCTTGCTGAAAAGAGAGTTAGGGTGTCACAAGTGCGTGCACGGGAATCAAGCGCTAGATGCTCGCAACGACTTATGGTACAGACAACAAAGGCAACAGTCTCTAACAACTAGGGCGCGTAACAGAATTTTAGTACATCGTAACAGATCGGCATTTAGTTATGATCCTCAAATTGGTTATGCTCAACAGAAATGTATTCAAATAGGAGCAATTAATAAGATTTGCCCTAAATGTTTTGCAAAAAAATGGACTGATGAAGCGCATAGTATGTGCTGTGCGTTTGGAAAAGTTGTTCTGTCTGCCTATTCTGCATATTAAAGAACCACCAGAACCATGATTTCTGAAATATTGAAATTGAATGATTTCTGAAAGAATAAATTATATTTCTCGGAATCAACAACAACTGAGGGCTGACGATTACATCCATCTTAAAGATGCATTAAATCAAGACGCAAGTGTTGACCCATTAATATTGGTCAACGTATAATATTACCGCGATCTTTTACAGATTCTCCGCGGTTACTCGTATGTAAAAAAACAAGATACAATGACTTACGACAGAAATTATAAGAGACCTGATTTATTCGTAACATTTACTTGCAACCCGGAATGGGATGAAATTTAAGCATTGCTGTTACCAGGTCAGCGGTCATTCGACCGACATGATATTATAGCGAGGATATTTCGCATAAAAATGAAAAAAAAAACATAAAAAATATTTACTAAAACAAAATATTCGGCAAAGTGAAATGTCACATGGCAAGTATAGAGTGGCAAAAACTCACTGTCATTTAGTATTCTGGCTAGGAAAAAAAAACCAGCCAGACGAAATTGTTAGTATTATAGTTGCCGAGCTACCTGACCCACAGATTGATCTATGATTGTTCGATATCATAACAAAATGACCGCGCGGAGAGCACAACTTAACGGCTCCGTGTATGAGGAATGGTATCTGTACTAAAAAATACCCACGACGTTTCGGTAACAATACCCAGACCGTAGAAGATGGTTATCCAGTATATCGTCGCCGTGACACGGAAAATTGAGGTAGGAACGTTACATTGAATATTAGAGGAAATAGGCTCATCATTGATAATAGATGGGTTGTCCCTTATTTCCCTACTATATACATTGTATCTGTTTCGTGCATATAAAGTTTGTCTAATTGTATCTCTATATAAATGTATGTATGTATGCACTTATATATATATATATATATATATATATATATATATATATATATATATATATATATATATATATATATATATATATATATATTATATATGTATGTCTGTTTGTATGTATGTATGTATTTATGTATTTATGTATGAATAGTGTATGTATATATATGATATAATAAATAACAAAAATATGTTTATGCAAAGTTATCCGCCTACAATGCTCTCTTAATATCAGTTTCTATAAATAAAAGGTTGCCTGTAAGAGATCACTTATAGTGATAAGGCCGCCTTTGCACTGTACTAAATTATAAATGTTATCGAATTTATGTTTTATTTTGGTGCAGTAAAGTGTTTTTGATTTGATTTGAAAGGTTGAATATTGCCATTAGGTCCAAGCTATATTTGCAAATAATATATAAATAATAAATAAATCAAGGATCAGATCAAGCCACATTCAGCATTAGAAATCCAATCAATGAAGTAGAAAACTATTTAAATGGCCGATATATTAGTACATCAGAAGCTGTTTAGAGAATATTCGAATTTCCAATTCACGACCGCTATCCTACTGTAGTGCATTTAGTCGTCCATCTAGAAATGGTCAGAGGGTCTATTTTACATTAGAAACCGTCCCGAAAGTAGTCCACAATCCACGTAAAACAACTTTGCTAGCTTTTTTTGGTCTGTGTATTGAAGATGAATTCCCCAAAACCTTGCTTTACTACGAAGTCACGCAATACTACGCTTGGACTAATAATAAATACTACTAATACAAGGAGGCGTGATTATGATGTAGTTGGCCAACCGGGAATAAAAAGGGATGCCGCTTTAGATAGGGTTTACGAAGTACATCTGTCTTAATCGGAGTGTACTTTATCTCCGAATTCTGCTACATCACGTACGCGGTAAGACTTCCTTCGAATATCCAAAAAATGTAAATGGCATTGTCAAGGGGACATTTCAAGCAACTTGCCGTGATTTTGAGTTTACTTGAAAATGATGACCATTGGGACTATGCACTTAGTAAAGCTTCTCTTTCAGAGTGTCCAAGAAATCTAGGACAGCTGTTTGTAATTATCGTTTTATTTTGTCACCCACCATAACTATTGAAGTTGTGGAATAATTTTAAAGATCATTTATGTGCAGATATTAGACATAGCATCAGACAGGAAAGGCAAGATTTTACTTTACCTTTCAGTAAAGACATTTATAATGAAGATTTAATAGAAATGGAAAATAAATTGTTACGATTAAATGACAAAAGTTTGAGTGATGTTGTATTACCTCCTTTAGTTTGTTCCTATAATAACACAAACATTATATCACGTAATAATGCTGATTAATTAACAGTATTCGTCAACGACAATGTTTCAAAATTAGTCTTCATAATAGGCAGCGTAGACAACAATAGGGGTAAATTATTTTTTTTTAGACGCACCAGGAGGTACAGGCAAAACATTTCTAGCTAATTTCATTCTTGCTAAGATAAGACAGACAGGCAAAATAGCAATAACAGTAGCTGCGTCAGGGATTGCTGCAACTCTTTTGAGTGAAGATAAAGCTGCTCACTCAACTTTTAAACTCCCGGTGTCCGTCTCTTTGGAGCAACAATCAAGATGCTCTATCCGTGATAAGAATGGGCCTCTTGGCAAATTATTACATGACGCATTAATAATTTGGAACTAATGCACTATGAGCCACAGAGCTCATGTGGAGGCTGTGAACCGAACTTTAAAAGACCTTAAAAACTCTGCAGCTGTTATGGGTGGTACAACTTTTGTGTTTGCCGAAGATTTTAGACAGACCCTTCCAGTTGTTAAAAGGGGCACGCGGGCTGATATTATCAAAACTTGCTTGAAGTCATCTCCCCTTTGGGCATCGATTCATCATTTGAATTTGCGGACTAATATGAGGGCTCACCTCCGTGGAAACACCGAGAGTAATTTCCCGCAGCAATTGTTAAAACTCGCTGAAGGCATTTTTCCATCACCAAAATTAGCCACCTGTGAAATTCTTTTAGATGAGTCTCTTGGCCAAATAGTTTATAGTTTAGAAAATTTGATAGATGCAGTATACCCTGACATTGAAAAATTACTTGAAAAAGACTTTCATTGGCTGTGTTAGAGCAATAGGACCTCGGAATGAGACGGTCGACGAAATAAACAATATTATCACACAAAAAGTTCCTGGCCAGGTTAAGCATTATAAATCAATAGATACAGTTTCTAATACAGAAGATACAGTTCATTACCCACAGGATTTACAAATTCACTTAATCCTGCAGAACTACCATCATAATGTATAATTGAAAATTGGGACGCCAATTATACTTTTAAGAAACTTAAGCCCTAAACTTAAAAAAGCATATACTTGCTACTGGGAACAATTAGTTTATATTCGAACAGTACTGCGCCACGACTGGTCATAATTTTTTTATTATATTTTTTTAATTTTGTTGCCAACTTGACAGATGTGCGGGCTAAGCTTAAGTATAATGTCCAATAGCAGTTGGAATCTCTGAAATTAAGGATTAAAGCGCCTAAGTAATCTCAGTACTTAGGTAACGCCCAAAACAATAAATATATCTTATATATTGATATACGGCTATTGTTTCGGCGATAATAACTAGACGACACAACAAAATCTATACAACGAAAGAAAGCTGACAGTAAATACACAACAAAATACTTTAATAAGTAAAAGCTAGTAATTCCTTACAAAAGCTAGATTCTTAACTTTCTTTAGCTAGATTTTTTTTTCTTTCGTAACTCTTAGAAAAATGTCAACTTCATAAAGTATTTGTGGGCTATACCTAATAAGCATTTACCTTAAATGATTCAGGTATTTCCTCAATAGCACGATGTATGAGAGTGCCGTTCACATACAAACAATTGGCAGCACCGTTTTCTGGTACAGTGAGCGTTTGATATGTGAACGTGGCCTCCCTTTCAATCCGTTTTAGCATCTCCTTTGCCTCCTTGCTGGAGGACACGCAGAGGATATCCGACCCAGCCATGCTGATGTATTTTTTAAGATGGCGTACACCTTGAGCTACCTGAAAAATTATTTGATAATAACATTAAATTAGCAGGGTGGCCTGAGGAAACTTGTGATAGGTCATTATATTCCCCACTTTCCCATTTCCAATTAAGTGGCAGGGCTCAACGCCGCGTTTTGTGTACCAGAGAGGAATCAGAAAATAAAGAAAATAAACGGGGTTGAGATCTGCCTTTCAACACGCAATATCTCTAATATTGGGCAGTGCATTAAGAATAGAGTGTCTTAACACTACACCCCTCCGCCCGCTCTGCTATATGATTATATGCAAGAGTGTTAAAATTTAAAAATACCAAATAGGTTATATTAATAAGCAAATAAATACCTTGAAGATACCAGTCGTGGCGCAGCGGCACCAAGTGTAACTGTAAAACCGACTGGTTGTCGGTTCGATCCCCACTCGAGGAGATGAAGTATTTACCTAAATTTATATTTCCATTTCTTCGCTGTGGTGTAGAGGCTAAACGCGGCGTTGAGTTCTGCCACTCAACACGCAATGCGTCCAGAATTCGGCGGAAAGTGGGGAACGGAGTGTCTTAATACTAAGTTCCCTCTACCTACCCTGCTGTGTGTGGGATACAGCGTGAAGCTGATTAATTATTAAATACCTTGATAGGTGTGCAGGGGTATTCAGGGAAAGCTTCAGCAACCGCACTAGCACCAGCTTCATTACTAGTATCAGATATACCAACGAAAAACTCTCTGCCTGGAAATGTAAAAAAATATTTTATTACAAGAAATACTCGGGGCCGCCATACTTCTGCCTCGAAACGCGCAATGCGACAAGAATCCGTTAGAAGGCGGGCAAGTGTCTCAATGAAGAGCGAAGTGTTTTAACATTAGGTTCCCAGGTTCCCTCGCCTACTCAGGAATACGTGAGATACGGTGTGACGCTAAAAAAATAAATACACGGTATATCCTTGTAATAATATTATAAATATGAAAGATTCATAGGACCGATGTTTGTTCCACTTTCACACTAGAATTACTGAACGGATTTAGATGAAACCATTTGTGATATAGTAATAGAGCAGTTTAATACATAGTCTACAATTTATATAATAACTGAATAATTTGGCTATATATACTTAAGCTTAAGACGACAAAGCCACTTTTTATCTCGCTAGTAATAGATTAAAACTATTCATATTTTTTATATTTTTTTGTAGTACATTTTCATAATAAATGAATGCCATCCAGATAAACTGTTACACAAATATAAGACTGCTAAAAAATAATCGACTAGCGATCTCCACGCGGCTTTGCCAGCTTGAACTATGCGAATATTTATTTAATATTATAAAATAAATGACTAGTTTAGGAAATACAAAATAATATATTGTGATTCTCTACATTACTCTATATTACAGTATTAGTCCCATAAAAATCGATCCAGCTATTCCGGAGATTAATCCGGATAAAGATTTTTTTCATTGTTTTGTATTTTGGTATCGTATAAACAACTATGGATATGAACTCAGAAAACCAAGGTTATTTGAAAATCACAGATAGACACTGCCTTTTTGTATGTATATATGAACTCATAGTTTAAAAAAATACCTGTGAATAAAACATCGGAGCCAGCTAGTTTGGCTTCAGGGTCTTGTACCTCCATCACAGTTTGGCCGAGTTCTTTTGTCATAACTTCCTTCAAAGCTGCCATCTGAAATAATGATTATTTCTGTTTCACATTTTTTTATAAAGCTTTTTAAGATTTAAGTTTCTGTATTTAACTCGCTAACTGTTTCGCTTCACATTATTATAGCCGTTTTTTCAGGAACAGTTTTGCACAAATACGATTTGTTTAAGACAATATTACAAATCTTCCGATACTCTTTATTTTAAAATAATATACTATTATATATACACAAGATTTCCTTTTGTCCAAACTGTGAAACTAAAACCCGTTGCATAATATGAAATAAAGGAGAAAGAAACGTGTAACAAAATTAAAAAAAAAATCTTACATTTACTTTTATTTATATAGATTTTTTAATTTTTTGCCATCAAAATACTTAAATATATGTGTAAATTTGCTTAAAAGAAATAAAACAAGCTAAAAATATCTAATTACAACCACTGAGCGCCATGTTTATTTTTGCATTGGATTGTTGGTTAGATGTCAAATAAATTTTAAATATTAATAATAAAAAAAAGACGAATAAAAGAATTAGAAGTATATGCTATGCCACAAAAAAAAATGCAGAAATAATAATTGGCGGGTATATAGAATAGCATACTATTTTCTTTTTTAATTTATTTTTTTTCAGTTACAATCAAATCGACAGTTTATTTTATTACTATAGGCTTTGGCCGATTGCAAATGTTATTTTTTTATTTATCAAAAACTAAGAAATAGTGTCCTGTCATCGATAGTGCATCATCAGATTAGACTGCAAACCTGCTAAATGTGTTTTCATAGCATTTATGATTTTGTATAATAGACAATACAAATCAATTTTCAAAATAGTTAAAATCTTCTAAAAATGTTTAGTGCTTCCTGATCATTTTCTTCATCGGCTGTCAGCAGGCATACAATTTATAACACAATCCCACTTCACCATAATAATATTTACAGTTATTCAAAATATCTATTTCAATGTGTTTAATGTTAAGGTTGTTCACTTATATATCTTTTAAATAAAAAATAAATAAATTAAATTAGCTTCACATTATATCCCGCACACAGCAAGGTAGACAGAGGGAACCTAGTGTTAAGACACTCCATTCCCCACTTTCTGCCGAATTTTGGAGGCATTGCGTATTGAGTGGCAGAACTCAACGCCGCGCTTAGCCTCGTCACCAGAGCGAACAAAATGAAAACATAAATTAAAGTAAATATTTCATCTCCTCGAGTGGAGATCGAACCCACAACCAGTCGATTTTACAGTCACACTTTGTACCATTGCGCCACGACTGGCCTCTGATATATGATATAATAATCGACTATATCAAAGGCCAGAATAGAAATAGAAATATCTTTTAAATGGTTTGTTTAATTTATATTACTTTAGAGACATTCAGAATACAGGTTAATTACTAGGTCAAACAGCAATTTATAGAAAATTAGGTCACAAATGAGAGCTAGCTCATGCTATTATAACATGTTTATATATTATTTATGTATTATATATATATATATATATATATATATATATATATATATATATATATATATATATATATATCTTGCCCGGGATGATATAGAATGTGTGCTTAGGTTAGTAATCAATTATGTCAATAGTATGTACTTAATAAGTATATTTCGATATACTTTTCTGTTTTAGTTTTATCTCTGACTAATCTTAGTTTATTAGATTGTTTTTTTTTTATTGTAGATTGCTCAAACTGTTAAATGCTAATAAGGCATTGTTGAAAATACTGCTGTAAAGTGAATTTTCATTCCCCCGAGTAATTATCAATACGACTGGCACATTCACAGTCTGATAAATAAAATAAAGAATAATAAGATTCTTGTATAACAAATGTCAATTATATTATAGAACCTAAGTAAAATTGTGTATTTATAATAGAATAAAATTAAACTTACTAGTATGTTATTTGATAAGTGTCTTAATACACAAATTGTAAACATAAATAATAATTGTATTAATATTAAAGCACTCTAGTACTTAATCAAGTAATTTTTTTTCCTCATCGTATAATATTAGTGCAATAATTTTTTTATTGCAATGATCATTTGAAAATACAGATTGTATATATTGGTTTTATATCTTTTAAAAGAAATATTATATCAATTAAAAATTATATTTAAATTATGAATGAAATATATTGTATGGCATTTAAAAAATTAAAAAAAGAATCTTTATTTTAAAAGACTTTTGTAATTTTTAAATTATTGAATGAACATTGTTACCAAACTAAACTTAACTAAACTAACTTCACACTTTATCCCTAGCGGGATAGTCAGAGAGAACGGAGCGCCAAACGCTACGGTCTCTACATACCTCTTTCGCCTCGTCCACTGTCATCAACCTCCTCATACATGCCCTCCGGGGGGTCCTCATGCTTTTTACGTGACCTTCCTCCAGTATCTTTGATACTGTGTTTTCGAAGGTCAACCGAGGTCTCCTCCTACCTCTCTTACCACTCACTTTTCCATCATAAATCTTTTTTGCCATTCTTTCATCACTCATTCGTTCGACATGCCCAAACCAGCTGAGCACGTTCTTCTTCATTCTCACCATGACATCCTCGCTAGTACCTGCCATTCTGTGTACCTCATCATTGCGGTTTCGATCAGCTAAGCTGACTCCGCATATCCTACGAAGAGATCGCATCTCCACAGCATTCATCTTTCTTTCATTCTTCTTCTGTAATACCCACGTTTCGCTGCCGTATAACAGAGTCGGTACCAAAACTGCATTGTGTACGGCCAAACGCGCAGCTGTGGTGACGATTCGCCGTCTCATCAATGCAGCTAAGGCTCCGTTAACCTTGTTACCAGCAGCAATACGCCTTTCCACATCCATCTCGTATCTTCCATCTCTACTGAACATACTTCCCAAGTATACCACCTCATTCACTTGTTCTAATATCTTACTACTTACACTGATCTTGCATTCCGTCCTTTCTTCGTCTCTTTCAAAAATTGTTACCAACATTGTTACCATCAGCTCAAAATGCATTTCTGCTAAGAAACAGCTAGTAATAAACAGTTGCTACTTTCAATATAAAACTTACAATTTTATTGCTTCATACTCTATAAAATTCAAGAACATACAATTTCACATCTTCATATTTATTACACTTTTGTAACAAAGCATTTTATATGACAATGTGTGGATTCAATTCCTACTTAGGGAAAAAAAGTATAATTATATTTCATTCCCCTCGGCAGGAATTGAATCCACAACTGTTAAATTTAGTTAGATACTACACAGCTGCACCATGGCAGCCTTAACATAGGTTATTCATAGGAAGATAACATTTCTTCATAAAACATTGATAGATATCTTTTCAAGGGCAAAAATAGCTATTATACTTTACTAGTAGTCACTTTCATGCTCTAACCCACACAGCAGTGCAGGCGGAGGGAACCCAGGGTTAAGTCACTCTGTTTTTCATTTCCCACCAAATTCTGGAGGCATTGCATGTTAAATCGCAGAACTCAATGTCACTTGACAACAGAGCAAATAAATTAAAACATAAATTTAAATAATTACTTCAGATTGGACGGACGGACTCCAGATTGGGCAGACCTTGGGTGGAGTTTGAATCCACAACCAGTTGCAACTGCATTTACAGAAACACACTAGTGCCCCTGCCACACAACTTGCCTCTTACTAGTAATCTTGTAATATTAACATTCTTTTATTAACTTTTTGTAATTGTAATAAATTGTAAAATACTTAGACATAAGCAAGCTCTATTTATATTACAGATTAATTTTACCATCTAGTCTTCTTTAAGAAATATATTTTATGGATACAATTAGAAAAAAAAACTTACTATAATCTGCTCAGTGGCAGAAATAGGTTTGGGCATGAGCACGATGCCGTGGCAGATGATGGCTAAATCTTCAAATATTATATTTTCAGGGAAGTATGCGTCTGTTTCGACTTCGATCAGCTCCAAATTCAGTTCTTTAAGAAGTCGAAGATAATAATCATATTGACGACGAGAATCATTTAAATCTGCTTTATCGATGAGACGTAGAGCAGTAACTTTACCAACAACAGCGTGGGTATATTCGTGCATTTTAAAATCCATTTTTGGTGATCTCTTAAATTAATAAATTTAACGCCGGCTTGGTATGCAAATTTACGTGTCAAATATTATAGAATTATTTATATATTTTAAAATTCTAAATTTAGTTACAATATTAATACACGAAAGAAGACACTATATGTAAAATCCCAATTTTATACCAAAATTCAAATTTACTAAATTTCACTGACTGAAAGAGCTCTGAGACTGCCCAGGGACGTCAATCCTACACATACTAGGGATGAACCTACCGGAACTATCGTTACAGTCTAATGTCTGTATCACATGATCGAATAAATATCGATATAATTGTCGCATGTCAATAGTAATTGAGAGCTAAGTCCTCACATATAGTTGCTTTATTTAAAATTTTAGTCTTAGTTTTGGTCGAAATTATAAATACTGAACATTCGGTGGATCACTGATTTTAGTTAAAAATAGACAAGCAGTTCGAATATAAATTAATCGAACAAAGTATTCGAATGATATGTTCGAGACTCATATAATAATACAATTTCTATTTTCTGTGTACATTGCCGCTCCCAACTTTTGTTATTCAATTTGAATGGCTTTGAGCTAAAAGGTAAATTTCATTACCGTCATCATAAATGGCTTTACATTACTCGTTGTAGTTTAAAATTAATTTTCTACACTTCCGCTGTTTCCAGGATGTTGTATTTAAGTAACTTATTAGTTAAAAAACCTTAGTACAGGATTTTAGAATATTATACCAACATTAAATTAACTATTAGACTCGATAAATATTTGTAGCGAATTTTTGTAAAATCAATATAATAAATAATCAATACTTTATTTTTATTTTAAATATTTATGTTGTATTTTTTATTTATTTAATGAAAGTCACAAAAAGAGTATTTTTAGCATTTAATAATGTAATAAAACAAATACAACATATTATTTTTTGTCAGTTAAGCCGAGTTAATTGTCCTTTCATCTTCGTTTGTTTTATTTTAATCGGTTTTTAATATAGGTATAGATATTGTTTTCAAAATGATATTATTAGAAAACCAAAATTGGGCGAATTTAGAATGTAGTTTTAAATAAAAGGCGACTATTTCTTACTAGATATTTATTTATTAGACATTAAATGTGTTACATCTACTAATAAACTCACAAAAATGCTACACATCAATATCTAAATTAGTATTTATCTATTTACTGTTAAATAGGGGCCGTTCAACTATTACGTAAGCAGTTTCTTTTGCAATTATTGATCCAAACCCAAGACCTCCCCGCTCCCCTACAGTGCTTACGTAATACTTAAACGGCCCCATAAGAAACTATTTTAGGATGAAATATTTATTATTTTAAGAAAGTGTATAAAATTTTGAAACGTATAAATATATATGGGTACAGTTCGCGAGGCTTAAAGTAAGCTTTGCATTTGTGTAAATTGATTATAAATTATATATGTGACGCCGCTATCAGTACTATAGCTCAATACAAGCTCAACTTAGACCTCGCAAGCTGTACGTACTTACTTCTACGTCTACTAATTTCAATAACAATTAATACGAAAATATTCTATTAAAGTATGTAAAAATTTCATTTTGTGATAGTTCACTTATTTTAAAACCATAAAGGTTAAGTACATATTATGAATTCAAATCCCTACAACACCGATATAACCTGCCTAAAGACTAAAAAACAGTAGAATAAAAACACAACATTGTTTACCTAAATAATCTTTACAACAGTCAGACACCAATTTTAAATATATTAATATATCTATGACGCTTTTCCAAAATAGGAGGCCAGAACCTTAAGAATAATACGTCACAAGCGACAAAATTATCCTAGAAATCGATTATAATATCTTATTAACTAAGGAAAATATATTTGACTATCGATATTAAGTACATATATAAAGTTTCATTAAGTATATTAATCTTACCATGATTAACTTATGAATCACTTCATTATGCAAAATATTTTTCACAGAAAGCGTGGTGGCTGAAGTGCCTTAAAACTGTGATCTCTATCTGTTAAGAGAGGTGTGCATATTAAAAATATATAAAATGATTTAAAAAATATTTACTTTAAAACAAATTAATATCTTTTATTGGCCCAAAATATGATTAGGACCCATAAAACATAACAAATTAAATATAAAAAAGAACTAATAGAAATATTAAGATATAGATATAAATACTAATAGACACCTCAATATTGAATGCCGAGTACCAATAGTTTTCAAACTTACATTTTGCTTCTCTTAGTTCAAAAAGATCTTATCTATGAGAAATATATTTACAAAATTGTACTCATTGCCTTGTATATAAACCGCCTGTTTTAATCAAATATGCTATGTTTAAAACATACATTTAATATTATGTTTAAGTGTAGTAACACTATAAACACCAAATGTAATATTAAATCTACGGTAATTAATGTTTATTGATATTACAAATAAAATGGTTAGTACAATAATGTTAGTCGAAAAATAGAAGTAGGTATAAGTAACTCTCAAAAATATTTTATAAATTGACAAAGTCTTCTAAAATAAGCATACTAATAAATATTAATTTAAAATGTTGAATATTACAGCACTAAAGCTGCTTCAAGTAGAATTGAACGTGCAAATTCTATAGACTAACGCCATTCCATATATCTATCCAATCTCTAAATTGCATAGATATATGAAACAATCTAAGATTGAAGTACGAGATAGTTTATTAGGTGTAAGAGTCCACCAAGAACATGTACAAAAAATTGTAAGTACAAAGTAAAGACTACATTTAGTCGAAGGTGATACTTTCAACTACTACTTTTCGAAATATTGTTATATATATATATATATATATATATATATATATATATATATATATATAGGTAATTATCGAAGGTAAAACAATATCAATATCACGTACTTACCTATTATATTTGTAACTCTTAATTAGTATTCCTATTATATATTTAAATATTGACACAATTATATCTATTTTAAGGATGTTTACACCAGGTCTACGTTTCTACTATAATATACATAATTATTTAAATGATTATAACAAAAAAATAAAGTTAACTTGAAATGTTTGTTTACAGACCTTACTTTCTTAAAAACACTTTCACTTACCTACAACCTAGTTAACCTAGCTGTTTATATCCTATTAAGAGATATTTTTTGAATAGAAATTCAGAAAATAACTATCTTTTAAGATAATGGAATGAAATTTTGTATTTACAATTTTATAGTTTGCTAAAAGTTCTGAAGCTATCAAGAAAAGTGAATTCTTTTCTATTTTAATTTAAACAATCTTATCAATACTTATAAATATTACATTTCCAATATATGTTGAATCATTTTTATTATATACTGGGAAATATTATTTATATTTTCACATAAAGAGGAATCTTATGAATTCAAGATATGTTTTACCTCGACCTAGGGTTTAATAAAGGGGCAGTCAGGTGGGCCATGGGCCATGCCAGGCCAATTTATAGTAAAAAAGAAGGATGAAGATTAAAAAAAACTTACACAAATAATGAGGCAGTTGTACGCAGGAGCACATATGTGTGACTGTAAAGCGACAATTGTGGGTTCACTCCCACTTTATTAATGCTTTTATTATTAAAGTGGGAATGTTGTTTATTAATGTTTTCATTTCTTTGGTCTGGTACCAAGGCAAAAGCGCAGAGTTGTGTTCCTCCACTTTCGGCAGAAATTGGAGATCAGTGTCTTAAGACTAGGTTCCCTCTGCTTACCTTGCCTGCTATATGTGGGCCACAGTATAAAGCTGAATAAAAAGGTTTTTACTTCATAAATTAAACATTAGTTCAAGTTCAATAAGATGAACATTGCTTTTAAGTGACCCCTTGAGGCTATGTCCCACTTTGTAAATATATACAGAGATGCCCATGATCCCAACCATTATTATATACAAGTTGAGAAATATAAGTTTGAATATATTATTTTTAAAATATTCTATAGTCAAAATTTTGAAATATAACAAAAAAACAAAAATAACAATTAACATTGTAAATAAGATAAACAATACAATATATGTATAGTATGTTATCAATGTAAGTATACATTTAAATCTTAGAATTAAACAACAAAAATAAAGTGTGTAATATGAAACTTAAAGAACACAATATTAACCAAGTGTCACTTTCACTGGAGTCCAAACAATTTAGCTCCTATAGTTTAATAGTTAACAAAATACGTTCCTCATATGTCCTCAGAATTCTGCAATGTTATAAGGCCCTGGTATTCCATCTCCTTGTACATGACATCTTGATTCAAAGTGTGCAGAATATCTTGGAAACGTTGACGCAGTGCTTGATTTTCCATTCCAGCAATTTCATTTTGAGTTCTCTGCCTCCTTAGCTTCAGTTCTTCTAATTCCGTCCTCAACTGCTCTATCCTTAAAGTCATGTTATCTTTAGACATATCTCGAGAGTAGTCAGTGTCCTCTTCAGATGACATGCCACTTCTGGTCACAGTTGAAGTAGCTGGTGTTGTTGCACGACTTCTGCTGGATTTTTTCAAATGAGAACTTTGGGTATGGAACATTTGTGATTCAAATTCGATTGGGTAAGTCTCCCGTCTCTGCATCTCTCCAATACCAAGCATGGAACTATTGTCAGATAATCGACTATCATATGCAGAGAAACGGCTGTCTTCCAAATCCCCTTTAAGATTATCATTATCATCTTCAATATCGCTGTCACTAACTGCACCACCAAATATATCTACTACATTTGATGGTCCCTGGTTTGCAGCAGCATTGGCATTTGCTAAAGCAATTGCTTCTTTTTCCTTTTTCTTTTCAGCATTACGCTCAGCTTTTGTTTTCTTCTCTGGTTTCCTGGTTTCTGGTGGAGCTAGCTCAGGTTTATTATATTGCTCATCTTCCTCTTTAATCACTTCATAAGTGGAGCTCTCTGCCTCATTATCTGCCCTTAATAATCTTTTTACTTCTTTTTCTATTTCAGGTGCTTCTACATACTTCTTTTTCAAAGTTTTTCTAAATCTTCGTTTTCTTACATTTTTAGTAGGTGGTGTTACTCCATGAGGATAAAGAAATTTTTTGTCAACTTTGTATGGATCTTTTTTCTTATTTTTAGCAGGTGACTCTTCTTCTGTTGGAGTTTGATCTGGTTCTTCCTTACATATCATCATTTGACATACATCTGCTGTTTTATAAAAACTTTTGTTATCTATTGTTTTCAAAGATTCAGTAATTGTAGGTAAATCTACAATTTTAGCGTGCATAAGCCAATGGTCGAACCTCACCTCTCCATGTCGCATATCATTTTCTATTTGGATAGTCAATCGGTTCTTGATGTTGTCACCAGATTTGAGTAGCTCTCGTAGCATTTTTGCAGGCTCCTCAGGCAGTCGCATAATAAATTGTGACTCAAGCTCTGCCATGAACTCTACCTTGCGCTTATCTCTGTTCATTGTTGGCGATTTGGTCATTATAGCTGATTTTATTTATTTATACACGAAAATAAGCGTCTCAATAAATGAGAAACTCCGCACAATAAAAGTAATAGAGAATATTCTGCAAAGAAGGACAAATTTTAGCTGTATTGATCGTGAATTTATTGATTTACCTACTGTGTCTGTGATTTAACTACAGAACATAATACACATTTAACAGATTATAAAAAATAGTATTTTCTACAGGTTATAAAAATAATTTTGATTAATTACGGTAAGGTAGGATACAACTCGCTTAAATTGGATTAAAAATAGGATTAAAAGCTTCTGTTACATTAACCAACACAATAAATATGTATTATATATATTTTAGATTTACACAGAATCCCGTATATAGTAGAATAGGCAAAGGGAACCTGAAAACATAATGTTAAGACACTCCGTTTCCCACTTTCTGCCATATTCTGGAGGCATTACGTATTGAGTGGAACTCAACGCCGCGGCTTGCCTCGACACTAGAGCGAAGAAATGGAAAAATAAATTTAAGTAAATATTTTATCTCTTCGAGTGGGGACGCTGGTGGTGCAGGCGCACGCTTTGTGCGCCTGCACCACGACTGGCCTCAAAATATGAAATATTCATTATATTCATTTCCCCAAATAGGAATGGAACCAACAACTATCGTGTTTACAATCACGCACTTGTGCCAACATGTTTCAATACCTTCTTTAAATTATTTATTATATAAAAGGTTTTTATAAATTTATAAAAAATGATTATATATACCGCATTTAACTTACTTAACAAATTTGCATTGTATTGATTATTATTAAAATATTAAATATATAGCAATACCACTTAATAGGGATGTCTACTTATAAAATACATCGATGTTTGATACTTCTGTCTGATACATCGGTTAGAAGCATCGATCTTTTCTTAAAATTGAGTACTTTTCAAAAATGCTCACATTCATTTCACAAGTAATAACAAATATGAATGCTCGCAACAGTTTATTTTTGTGAACGACAATAAACTATATATTCAGTTTAAGGAACGTGTCCATGTTTACGGTCGGTTCTTTTCTTATTTCAATATTGCGGCCAACGTGCCGCAGGGCCACAAGCGTGTGATTGTAACGCGACGATTGTGTTCGATCCCCACTTGAGGGAATGAGTTATTATTTATGAATATTTTCCTTGGTTCGCTCTGGCACCAAGGCAAGAAAAGCCCGGCGTTCAGTTGCGCCACGCAACACGCAAAGCCTCGAAAAGCTGAGTTGTATGCTCAATACGGCGTGAAGCACCTTATTAGCAACATACATTCGCAGCGACCATTTTTTGTCATATATATTTACTTAATTCGCATATTAATATTAAAGCATCAAAAATGAACGCTTAGTTGTTTTAAAAAAATATTTGATAAAATATGCCAATTTCAATTCCTGACATAATAGTAAAAAAAGACGAGAATGTGAAAAAATAATGTTTAGTTAATGTTTTATTAAACAAATAAAAAATATCTTATTTTTTTTTTAAATCAAAGCCACTGAAACAATAACGTTATCATTTATACGATGTTTTCAATAAATACATCAGTACATTGTACCTCACAAAGGGCAGCTCTGCATGTGGCCTTTTCTCTGGAAGGGTACGCTTGAGAACGGTGGTCCTAAACTAAATGTGGCCAGCACTATATCGGCACACTCAAGAGCTTCACGTCACGGAAATGAAGATGCTGAGGTGGATGTGCGGCGTAACGCCGTCTGACCACATACGAAACACATTTAGTCTAGTCTTGGAGTCAGTGACGTAGTGGACAAGCTCCAGTACCGTTGCCTGACATGGTTTGCACGTTACGTGCCAGCCTTAGTTAATAATAATTATGCTATATCAGTTCCTGGAGTGAGACCTCTCGAACACCTCAAGGAGCATTGGTTGGATGTAGTGATACAAGATATGAGAGCCAATGGTCTAACTAACCACCGAGAACGCTAAAAATCATGCGAATTGGAAGTGGTTGAGCAGGAAGGCATACCCTGGCAAAAGCCGGGACTAATACCAGGAAGAAGAAGACTTCGGTACATCGAAAAAAAACAATATAAAAAAGCATAATTAGATAGTTTCGATGCTTCGTACTCGAGTAAGTTCATCGATCATCCAGTAAGTTCGATTCATCGATATATATATATCGAATATCCCTACCATTCATTACTTATATGATATTTGATTTGGACACGACACGTCATGGTGTCGAAAAAGTTTTCAAAATAATTCCATATATTATAATAATTAGATTTATAAAATAATTATTGCATTAACAGTAGTGATTAAAATTGACTATATGATACTCGAGAAACTTCACCAAAGGTAAGTATTTAATATTTTCATCAGATTGACCTTTCACATTAAAGTAGGATACCTAGATAATCCATTGTACCTATAGTAGGTAATCAATACATTGTCCTAGATTGTAAGGAGTGGTTCTATCCCTGTCGGTAAAATCCGTTTTTTCTGGAATGACCTATGTTCTACTGAACAGGGTGTGATTCATATTTATGTTAAAAGAACGTAATTGTATAAACGAAATATATATTTTTACGTAAGCTCAGTGACGTTTATGTTATTTTATTATAGTTCTAACAAATTTTAAGTGTATTTGCGTAAACTCCCTAAATCAATACAATTTTGCAGGTCACAATGAGGCGTTTTATTTACTTGGCTTTAATAGCTGCTGTACTACATTGTTCATTTGCACCCCCTGTTACGCATGATAAACGTAAAGAGGAAGAAAAGGATGAAAATGATTTGGTAAGCACAATTTTAAAAACAAAATTTACTAGATTGTTATTTGACTTTGTTTAAGTACGACCAATATACCTAGTGATAAGATTTTTTAAAATATTACCTTGTACTGATGAGAAAGTAATTTTTAAGAAATTATCAATTTTGCACTTATTTGCAAAGTTGCTAATTTGTAATATTTGTATTAAAACCTGATAAAACAATTGCAGAAGAAAATGATTTCTCTGTTATTTTTATTAATATTCATGTTTACATGCTCTGCACATTAAATTATTTTATTTTCCTTTAAAATATTGACTTTGCCTTAATGAAACAGTCTATTTATAGATGTTTCTTTTTTTACTTGATGTAAAGGTTACCTAAACTGGTTTACTCTTCGGGTCTAGTGCTAAAAGTTGCCTATCTGGTTTATGTAAAGCAGTTCTTTTGTTTCACTCTATATCCAACCTATAGCAGGGAAGGCAGAATAAACCTATTGTTAATTCACCATGTTCTCCATTTTCTGTACAATTTTATTGAGTGGGGAAAGTCCATGCTGTGCTTCTATATTTTACCAAAATGAAGAAATAAAAATAATAAAATCCTCTAAGTGGTAATTAAACTGTCAGACCCACTGCACAACAATGGCGTTTGTTAAACTGCTTTTTTTTCTTCATTTGATACTCAACTTGAAAATTTCTCTTTATTTAATGAAATAAAGTGTAATATTGAAGACATCCTTAAAATGATTATAGATATACTTGTATAACAAGATATTTTGTTTTATATTGTATTACACAAACAGAAATTTGCCTGTTGTCACTTTTTATGGTAATACATTATTGAACATATACAGTTATTGTTATATATTAGTGTATTTATGCAATATACATTTTACTTTAGTAATGCTCAAGCGATTGTTATCAATCAATCTCAGCAGTAATTTTTCACATTAGTCATAGTTTTGCCAGTTTTAGATTTAGTAAATTTATACAAGAGTGCTGTAATAAAGGGAGGCCGTCATGGCTCAGGGGCAAAGGTGTGTGACTGCAACAGCTGTAGGTTCGATTCCCACTTAGGCCAGTGAAATATTTAATTTCATTGCTCTGATAAAGAGGACCAGCGTGATGTGAATGCCACCATATAACATTTTTAACAATTTTAAAGTGTTCGAAAACATAAAAATTTGAACATAGTTTGATGAGAATGTATGGCTTAGTGGTCAGAGCTTCTGTTCGGTTTAGAGGAGGTGCGGGTCTGTATCCCACTTTATTCAAATTTTTATGTTTTCTAAATAAATATTTACATGTTTGTTATAATATTATATATTAATAACAAATTAGCTTCAATTTTGTTGTTTATCTTGAACTAAAGTAATTAACGATAAGAAATCATTTAAATAGCAGATTGTTATTCAAATCTTGAAATATTATGAGAATTTACATGTCTCTATAGACACAAACAACATTTTTTAATCAACTTTATTATTAATAGAGATTAAAGATTTTTTGTGGGTTCAAGCCCCACTCGGGGGAATGCTTGAATGAGATTTATATTATTTTCATTTGGTTCTGGTTGACAAAGTGCAGTGTATTGAATTCTGCCGTTCACCACTCAATGTTTCAAATATTGGGTGGCAAGAGAACGGAGTGTCTTTTTAGTAAGTTCCTTCTGTCTATCCTTCCTATATGAGGGTTGAGTTACATATATTGAATTTAATCATATATATGTTAATACACAAATTTAAATTGAAAACGCTAATAGAAATCTAGCCTATAATTAAGTTTCCTTGTTATTTCAATGCAAATTATTATTATGGATCAGAATGCATTAATTATTTACATAATAAATGTATGTATGTTCATCATTAGCTACACGCGATTTTGTTTTTATAGCATTATTAGTATGAGACCAGTCGTGGCACAGTGGCACTTAGTGTGACTGTAAAACCGACTGGTTGTGGCTTCGATCCCCATTCGAGGAGATGAAATATTTACTTAAATTTATATTTCCATTTCTTCGCTCTGGTGTCGAGGCTAAGCGCGGCGTTGAGTTCTGCCACTCAACACGCAATGCCTCCAGAATTCGGCAGAAAGTGGGGAACGGAGTATCTGAACACTAGGTTCTCTCTGCCTACCCTGCTGTGTGCAGGATACAGCGTGAAGCTGATTAGTATGTTGTTACTCAAAAGTTTTTTTTTGGATGTTTTTTTTTTTTCTTATTAAGAAACAATATAGCGGCATTTAAAACTATCTTAATGTTAACATGCTGCAAATTATCGGGAAATTGAAATGGCGTTGTTTGACATTTTATGATTTAATATCTCGCTCTTGGAAATATTGTCTTATAATTGCGAGTTTGATTGACTTAAAAATATGAGCATTACACAAACATTTCTTTACACATTTACATTTCGAAACAGATATAACCTTTTTTTACTATAATAGTAAAGCAAAGCGAAAGTAGCTTAGGAATTCAAAGCAAATGAATATTATTGCTAAGTTTATATATAACATACGATCTACAAATAATATTATTTTGAATTTATTGGATATTATAACTGACGATTTCTTTATTTTTAATTTTTAGGCGCAATACACAGAGTACCACAGGTACCTAAAAGAGGTTGTGCAAGCGCTTGAAAGTGACCCCCAGTTTAGAGATCGATTGGAAAGAGCTAATGAAGAAGATGTCCGAGTACGTTTTTTTTTTAACCAAATATTTGTCTATGTGGACGTGCGTAGTCAGCGGGACGTCTGGCATTACATTTTTTGTCCAAAATTTAAAAATACGGTCCGGCTTTTCATTTATTAATCCACGTACTTTTTTTTTTAATTACTACAGTTCTAGAATAGTCATATTTTAGACATAATATCAATAATAATAAAATCCTGCTTTTCCCTAATAACTGATTGAGAACGTTCCTTAAATCATGTCACACATATTGCTTGTCCTTGCCACAGCTAGTCACCTTGCCACAGCTAGTAAGTTTTATAATTAAAATAATTAAGATTATATTTTGCAGTCGGGTAAAATAGCCGAGGATCTCGACTTTGTACACCACAATGTGAGAACCCAGTTGGATGAAATAAAACGGAGAGAGATAGAGCGACTGCGACATCTCGCTACTAAGGTAGTTTTAATATATTCAAAAATGATTATTATTTTAGAAATAGAAATTTTGTATTTAAATTACCTATAAATTTCATGCATTAATATTTATCAATTTTCTTAGGCCTTAGTGGGGTACGCAGCTTGAACCTGATTTAATTTTTTATACGGTTTTATTTAGCTCACCCCCTTTGTTTGTTTGGGTAAAAAAATTTAGTAATTGAAATTTAACCCTCTTCCCGTTGACCGATTGATCTGAAATTTGGTTGTAATATTGATGACAATACAATAAAATAAAAAAAATATGCTTGTAAATCCGAAATGGCCGCCGATGCAAAATGGCGGATTACATATTACTTTACAACAGCCTCTTTATGGGTATTAAATGAAAGGGCTTTATTAATAGAATAGAGCTCACTCCAAAAAAATAAATTGCAAGATGGCCGCTGCGACAAAATGGCGGATTACATATTTTACATTATTCGGCTTCGTTAGTAGAAAAGAGCTCCTTCTGAAGTATTATCTAACAACAAACCCAAAAACTTGAAAAAAAAGAAATAAAAAAATATTTTTATGTTAAACGGTTATATTACAATAAACCATTGTTGCGCCATCGCGAGTGGGATGGAAAAGCAACTTAAATACTAACATAGACTTTTTAAGCTTTATATTGTTACTAACAAAATGAGTCATAAGTTGTTACTCGATATAAATGAAAAATAAATAAATAAATAAATAAAAATAATGGAGGTAATGTACTAAAAGCTAAAAAATAATTCAGTAAGTCCTAGCTACAAGATCGCACCAACCTTCTCATCAATCTGGGATATTGATCAGACAATTAATAAAATCGATGGGCGTTACGTATCTAGAGTTAATATATGATAGTTTAACATAAAAATATTTTTTTTTTAATTTTATATATTTATATACTAAACATTAGATTTTTTTATAATGAGTTGAGTTCTGCCGCTTAAAACGCAATGCGTCCAGAATTCGGCAGAAAGTGTGGAATGGAGTGTCTTAACACTAGGTTCCCTCCGCCTACCCTACTGTATGCGGAATACAGCGTGAAGCTGTTTTTTTTTAGATTTGTTTCTTAAATATCTATATAATTATAAAATTATCTTAATATTTAAGGTTTCTGTCATATATAGGATACTGTGTGAAAAAAATCTTAATATTAACAATAGTAAACATAATTTAGATCATAATATATAGTGTAATGTAGTAATATAATCGTATTTAAGGAATATGAACTAACAAACGAACTCGACATGCCCGTGCGCATACCTCCCGTCTACCCAAACTTGGACAGCCAACATTTGGACCACAAAAATCCCCATACGTTTGAAGTTGAAGATTTAAAAAAGCTGATTCAAAAAACCACCGAAGACTTGGAAGCGGTTGATAAAAAACGTAGAGAGCAATTTAAGGTATGTATTATAATTTTGGTTTTAATGTAATTTATTTTTATAGTTTTTTTTTGTATATATGGATATATTAATATTACAATACAGACGTTATAAGGAAATAGTTGAAAAATATTTAAATTATATATATGTATGTGTACCTTTGTATTACACTAGGCCAGTCGTGGCGCAGTGGTACAAAGTGTGACTGTAAAACCGACTGGTTGGTTGTGGTGGGTTCGATCCCCACTCGAGGAGATGAAATATTTACTTAAATTTATATTTTCATTTCTTCGCTCTGGTGTCGAGGCAAAGTGCGGCGTTGAGTTCTGCCACTCAACACGCAATGCCTCCAAAATTCGGCAGAAAGTGGGGAACGGAGTGTCTTAACATTAGGTTCCCTCTGCCTACCCTGCTGTGTGCGGGATATAGCGTGAAGCTAATTTAATTTTATCTAATTTTAATTTTGTATTACACTATTAGATTGTGGATGCTAGAAGATATATTATTTGTATGTGAGTTCACATGTGCGGTTATGAGATAACATCACCCAGTGTTAAGACACTCCGTTCCCTTTAAAACACGTCTGATCTCTTAGTCCGAATTCGGGAGGCATTGCGTGTTGAGTGTCGGAACTCAACACCGGGCTTTGCCTTGTTACCAGAGCGATTAAATGGAAATAAAATATTAAATGCTTAAACAATCAATTTTTAAACGCGTTCCTATTAAAATGCTCTCATTATTTTAGGAATATGAAATGCAAAAAGAATTTGAGAAACAACAAAAAATTGAACAAATGGACGAGTCCCACAAAAAGGAGTACATGGAGACGTTGAAGAAAGAAGACGAAGCTAAGAAACATCACGAACCGGTAATGATATAACATTTTTTTAGAAAATATATAAAAAATTAAATCTAGCAGGATTTAAACCTGCTCCTCTTCTTCTCCGCGTAAACTCTATTAAGCTATACGTTTTTATCACGTGGAAATTCTTACATGCGCTTGGTACAACTTATTTATATTGCTAGCATCTCCCTACAGGATTTTTGGGTAACGGAAATTTGTAAAAAAAAAATGTGTTTTTAATATTTATTTGTACACACTTTAATAACGATGTAATTTGTCCGTAATTTCTAAACTATAAGTAAAATTTTAATAGATTTTTTTTTGCTATTTAGCTAGAGAGCTAATTCTAATATTAACAAATTATAATCATGAAAAAGCAACATGATATGATAATTAAAAAGAATAATTACAAAAAAAATATATATAATAAAAACATAAAAAGTGGCAAAGGAAGGTTTAATTTCTTCCTTTGTAAGAAATATAATGGCCTAAATTACAATTTACATACTTTATGACCAGATCGATTCTCTTCGATTTAAGAGAAATAAAAGATTAACTTAAAGTTACTACAACAAATATAAAGCATAAGAAACATCCAAACATCCTTGGAGAATAATAGAAACTGGATATTGTTCTATTGTTACACATAAAAAACAAATTACACATACAAAAGTCATTAACTAATTAAAAAAATACATTTAATTACCTTCACGCTGTATCCCGCACACAGCAGGGTTAACAAAGGGAACCCAGTGTTAAGACACTGCGTTCCCCTCTTTCTGCCGAATTTTGGAGGCATTGCGTGTCGAGTGGTAGAATTCAACGTCGCGCTTTGCCTCAACATCAGAACGAAGAAATGGAAATATAAATTTAGGCAAATATTTCATCTCCTCGAGTGGTGATCGAACCCACAGCCAGTCAGTTTTACAGTCACACTTTGTACCACTGCGCCACGACTGACCTCATTAAATAATAATATTAGATAAATGACAATGGGGGTAAATCCATGTCACATTATTAAAATCTTTAAGAAAATAGTCATCATCACCCTGGCTTTAAGAAGATGTTCGGAAAAGCTTGGGAGAAACAATCTTTATTCAAATTGATAAAACTATAACTGATACGATAAAAATAACGTAGGGTAGACCATAGCTGTCATTGTCCATTTAAGGATTTCAAATGCATTCTCATAACATAAACAAATATTAGTTAGCAAGTTACTAAGTGTTTAAGCGGGGGACGAAAACTAGGTTCCCTCTGCTTGTGCAGTGTGCGGGGTACAGCGTGAAAATGTGTTTATAACTTTTTTTACACACTAGTTGCGGCGTTGAGTTCTGCCACTCAACACGCAATGCCTCCAGAATTCGGCAGAAAGTGGGGAACGGAGTGCCTAAAAATACTAGGTTCCCTCTGCCTACCCTGCTGTGTGCGGGATACAGCGTAAAGCTGATTTACACACTAGTAGTCTTTCATAGTGTTAAATATTTTTAGTCAATAATCACTCAAAAACAATAATAATATAAAGAAAATAAATATTCTTAGGATACAAAATTAAACATAGAGTAAAAAAAAAAACAGTTTTATTTCAACACATTAATGCAAAGTTGAATATATAAAAAAACCTATAACTTGAACTTTTAAGTAATTCCTTATATATTAAGATCCCAGGGCCTTTAGACCTGCGTCATTTTATTAAAAAGCTGAAATTTGGAGGAGTATTATGTAATATATAGTTAACACCATACTTATGTTGATGTTGTGGCATGTACAATAGGAATAATATTAAAAACCTTAAAAAACAAAACATTGGTAACAGCTTCACCATCCCGGCTCTAAGCAACAGTTAGAGGAAGTATGGGAGAAACAGGACCACATGGACCAACAGTTCGATCCAAAAGCCTTCTTCATGATGCACGGTGAGTAATACATACATACATTCATATATATTCTTCTCTGTGACAGCTGCTCCATCCCGTGTCAAAGAGGCAAGTCTTAAATGTTTGGAAAGCATCGGACAAAATGGATGAGAAGGATTTCGATCCGAAAGTGTTTTTCGTGATGCATGGTAAGATTGTTTTGTACGGTTGGTAGTATTGTTGTTGTTGTTTTTGTTGTTTTTGTTTTTTTTCTGTTTGATTGTTTGCTAGTTAGTTTGTGTCTATGTTTGTTGTACATTGATGTTTGAAATTGGTTATTCTTATATTATTTATACGATTTTTAATAGTATTGGTAATGTCGCTATTTTTTATTCTATATTATAAAGGAAGTAAATATATTCTTTACGATATTTGAATATGTTGTTTTTTGATTGAGGTCAGTCGTGGTTCAGGGGCACAAAGTGTGACTGTAAAACCGACTGGTTGTGGGTTCGATCCCCACTCGAGGAGATGAAATATTTACTTAAATTTATGTTTCCATTTCTTCGCTCTGGTGTCGAGGCAAAAGTGCGGCGTTGAGTTCTACCACTCAACACGCAATGCCCCAAAAAATCGCCAGAAAGTGGGGAATGGAATGCCTCAACACTAGATTCCCTCTGCCTACCCTGCTGTGTGCGGGATACAGCGTGAAGCTAATTTAATTAAATAAAATGTGGACTGGTTTAAAAACTGCTACAATTTCAAACATTAAAGCACATTTTGAAAGTGTTGATTAGTTAAGCATGTATAGTCAATTCTGAATATGGATGTTGCTAATAATTGTCCAAAGATATTTTTAGTTCGTGTTGTTTTATAATATACCACATATTTTCTTTGATAGATAAAATTGTTTGCATGTCCTTCAGTATTGTATTTTCGTGTATTGATAGATTATTGTAAAAAAAAATAAGTTTAGCCAAAATATGAATTTTGGTTATTCAAAAAAAAATGTATATGATATACGTTTTGTGTAAGTAGCTGGAATGTATGCAAAGAAATGTGTAATAATAAAATATTCTCATTTGGAAAAAAAAAACAGTTTGCTTAAAAACAGTATATTAAATACTGAAAATAACTATTACATATTTCATGTAATATTTGTTGTTTTCAATTACGCAATTTTTTTTTGTAAATACTTTTGTTGATTGATTGCTTGAAAAAAAATCTACCTTTAAATTAGCAGCTACTTTCAAGGAAATCAATGATCTCTTGCAAAAATTTCTCTGTCACATACATTTGGAATGAAGATTTTGTTTTTGTTTTGTTTGTATGGCATGTTCAAAGAATTAATGTAAGTACTAGTTTGCGTTTTTTTTTTCTTTATTTTCATTTGTAGTAACATATTGTATGTTGTCTAGTGTGTAAACCTGCTAATTTATACATTTTTTATTCCTACATCTTTATACCATTCTAAAGTATAAATACATAATCCATCTTTATTTTATTTCATATAGTATACAAACAAGTCAATTTTCGAAACTGTAAAAATCTTTTTATAATACACGATACTAATAGTTTTTTGTCTTTCCTGAGAATTTGCTTAATAGGCTATTAGCAGATTAATATTCTTTATTAAAATAAAATTACTTAAATTATGTGAGGTAAAAATAAATTTCTGTTCTTCTTCCCTTTACGTTCTTTTAGTTATTATAGAAGATAAAAGAAATTTATATGTACCTCAAATAATTTATATAATTTTCATTCTATTATATAATCGAAAGCTAGCGTTAGATATTAAAACAAATTTTATTTAATAAAGACCATGACACGATTAAATTTTAGGTTAACTATTAGAAGGAACTTAATATTTAATTAAAAAAAAAAATCTTCACAGATGTCGACGGCAACGGCGCTTGGGACCCAGATGAAGTTAAAGCACTTTTCATAAAGGAATTAGACAAGATGTACGGACCGGAGGGACCCAACAAGGACCTCCACGAGCGCGCCGAAGAAATGGAAAGAATGCGGGAACATTTCTTCAAGGAAAACGATCGCAACCACGACGGTCTGATTGAATATAGCGAGTTCATGGCCGAAACGCAAAAGGAGGACTTCAATCAGGATGAAGGTATTTATTGTTTTTTTTTTGTTTTTTTTTTACCTATTAATTAAGACATCGAGGCCAGTCGTGGCGTGGTACAAAGTTTGACTGTAAAACCGACTGGTTGTGGGTTCGATCCCCACTCGAGGAGATGAAATATTTACTTAAATTTATATTTTCATTTCTTCGCTCTGGTGTCGAGGCAAAGTGCGGCGTTGAGTTCTGCTACTCAACACGCAATGCCTCCAAAATTCGGCAGAAAGTGGGGAACGGAGTGTCTTAACATTAGGTTCCCTCTGCCTACCCTGCTGTGTGCGGGATGTAGCGTGAAGCTAATTTAATTTTTTTAATTTAATTTAATTTTTAATTAAGACATGGAGGGTGTGTATTAAAAATGTCATAAATATATTGTTTTTAGGCTGGAAACCCATAGATGAGAATCAGATTTACACTCAAGCTGAGTACGAAACTTACGAAAAAAAGAGGCTCGATACTATACATTATCTTCAACAACGTGGCTTGGTATGTGTATCAGATCTACTAACTACACGTGCGCTGTATCCCGCATATAACAGGGTAGGCAGAGGGAACCTAGTGTTAATACACTCCGTTATCTACGCATCGCCCTAATTTCGAGAGCGAAACCGTGAGTGGTGGAACTCGAGAGTGTCGCCTAGTTTTGTTACCAAAGCGACGATATGAAAATAATTAGTTCCCCGCGTGAGAAACGAACCCGCAACCGTCGCGCCAGGACGGCCTCAACTATATTTATATTATGCAATGGCATATAAGTACAGCATATTGCTATGTTTACCATACAGGTTCCGCCCTCGCACTGACAATTTTGCCAAAATAAATCGAAAGTACAGGACCGTTTATGTTTGCCTATAAAATTACTGAAGAAAAATAATTCAGTAATTTTCTATTCTAGAGTTATCTTGAGTTCCCTTCAAGATAGTTTTATATACTGGACCACTACTATAGCTTTCTTTTGTATCATACCGATGTTAAAACGTCTACAAATATGGCTAATATTAAATCACACAATCCTTATATAGTCAGTAACAGTTAGTTATATTTGACAAAAAAACAACCACAAATTGCGAAATGACAAACACTTTTCTTAAACCTCACCTGTTGCTTGTACAATTTATCTTTTCAATATATGTATGTGCGTCTTATCTATCTATCTATCTAAATATTAATAAGTGAAGCACAAACTTAAAGGTTAAAGTTTATATAGAGAAAGAGTGCAGAGAATGTTAATAATTTTCTAAATAATGCATTATATTAATACAATACATTAAATCAATACTATAGGTGTATTGTATATATTATACTTAATTATATATTTTTAAAATTACATGCAAGTTGCTATAGCAAAGCGTATTATTATACGCATTAACGGGTCTTCTAGTATAAATAATTGTATCTTTCAGATCGACCCTCACGGCCGTCCCGTTCCCGGATCAGAACATCAAATTCACCAGGCCATCCAGGAGTTCCAACACATGCAACAGCAAGCTTACGGGCAATACCAACACCATCCACCAGGGCAAGCGCCCCCACCTGGAGAATACCATGGACAGATACCGCAAGGACAGTACCAGGGTCAAGTTCCACATGGACAGTATCAGGGACAGATGCCGCCAGGATCGTATCAAGGACAATATCAAGGGCAATATCAAGGACAGATTCCGCAGGGACAAGTACCACAGGGACAAGTACCTCAGGGTCAAGTACCCCAGGGACAAGTACCTCAGGGTCAAGTTCCTCAGGGTCAGGTCCCTCAGGGTCAAGTCCCTCGGGGCCAAGTTCCTCAGGGTCAAGTCCCCCAGAGCCATATCCCTCAGGGCCAAGTCCCTCAAGGACAAGTCCCTCAAGGACAAATCCCTCAAGGACAAGTCCCTCAAGGACAAATCCCTCAAGGACAAATCCCTCAAGGACAAGTCCCTCAAGGTCAAATCCCTCAAGCTCAAAGCCCACAGGCTCAAGTCCAACAAGTCCAGGTACCACAAGGACAATATCAGTCACAAGTACCTCAGGGACAGCCGTCACAAGGACAAGTGCCCCCAGTTCAGCAAGGACAGGGCCAAAACCAAATCCCAGCTAATCGTTAAAAGTGCATATTAAAATATATACATCAATAGATTATTACATTTCAGAAATTTATTCATATTATGCATAGGCATATAACTTTTATTATATCAACTTACTGTCCGCGTGGCTTAAGCAGAGCTATGTGTTTGTGTGAGTGATTATAAAAGTACAGACAGAAAAACTTAAAAAAAAAATGTTTTTTATTAAAACTTACTAAAAAAAAATTAAAATAAAAAAAAATATATCAAATCTAAGTCGGGACCTACCATCTTCATATTTTGTAATCTCGTCTGATGTTTCGTTTATTTTAATAATTAATATTTTCGTATTATCATCAAGAAAAGCGTTGTGATTACATTTTTCTTTTATTTCTTTTTTAATGCTTGGTCACATATATTTTTCTTATACAGTGATATTGCTTTATCTTTCACTTCACTTTTAATGAAACGAACACAAAAATAAAATATTAAAAATTAAACCTATGACGTTGCTATCAGTAACCTACACCATATTAGCAGTCACAAATGCAAAGCTCAGCTTAAATTTAGCTTGTAATACAAAATAAATATCTACTTAATAAATTAAAAATAAAATAAAATACATCACTAATACAATATAATAGAAAAATCTTTGAATATCTAAATATTACAATATTAGAAGTTTAAATAGTGTTGTTAAATTTATCGATAATATTTCCGTGTTGTGCTTTTATCTAGTGCCAAATTCTACTAGTTTCATGTATTCCTTGATATATTAAATTAAATTATTGACCCTTGAGATTTCTATTTTTCTTTTCTCATATTTAAATGATAATATATCTAGATGTGAGCATATTTGTGTTTTATTTTAGTAATTAGTATGTCTGATTTGTTTATTTGCAGTTTATATTAAGTACGCGGATTCGTAATAATATAAAAAACATCTTTGGAGGTAATTTTTTTTTTAAATTACACATAACTTTTTTATATTGCACGTTATATCTCGCATAGAGCAGAGTAACCAGAGGGAACCTAGTATTGAGACACCCCGTTACCCACTTTCGGCCAATTTTCGAGACGATGCGCGTTGAGTGCCGGAACTCAACGTTAGCAGAATATGAAAATAATTAATTGCGTCTAGTGGGAATCGAACCTATACAGCCATCGCGCTTACAATCAGATGCTACGCCACTAGGTTATATTGTGATAGAAACATCAAAATATCTAATACTAATCATTATCGTCTAAAACAACAATGTTAGCTAACGTTTTATCATCTAATTCGATTCTGCTAAATAATAAAATTGTTTGTCAATAACAATTAATTGTATATATAGGTCAAGCATTTATCTTAAACTTATTATTATGATGAATTTGATTAAAAATACTAAAAAAACTTAAAAAGCTTAAGCTTTTTGCTGATTAGGTGTTCTATAGTACCTTGGGAACCTTGGCATTAGTCTTTGAGAACTTTTGCGCTTAGTACAAAAAAAATAATTAAAAGTAAGAAAATCCCAAAATCAAATTTGCGCAGACATCTTATAGCTCACCAGGACGACCACGACTCGTCGAAAAGTAGCACAACATAAAAAAAATATTAAACAATATTTTTATTTTATGAAAATTTGTTTCGCTTCGCCCCTCTTGTACACAAAATGGATTGACACGACTTTATTCCGTACCGAATTGACGAAAACATAAAAAAATTGTAAAATGCATAGCCTTGTAACCAAACTTTGGTGAACTGTATCGATCTGAAATTTAAATTGGAAATTAATATTACAACAATATACATGATAACTACTGACGATATTTTCATTTTATATGTGAAAAAGTTACGTATAATAAGATATTTATTTATTTCGACAATAAAAGAATCAATATCTATTAAATTAAAAAAAATAAATTAGCTTCACGCTATATCCCGCATACATCAGGGTAGGCAGAGGGAACCTAGTGTTAAGATACTCCGTTCCCTACTTTTTGCCGAATTTTGGAGGCATTGCGTGTTGAGTGGCAGAACTCAACGCCGTGCTTTGCCTCGACACCAGAGCGAAGAAATGAAAATATAAATTTAAGTAAATATTTCATCTCCTCGAGTGGGGATCGAACCCACAACCAGTCGGTTTTACAGTCACACTTTGTACCACTTCGCCATGACTGGCCTCAATATCTATTGATAATTGAATATGCTTTATAATATTCGTACCTTGCACGGCTTTTTCCAAAATAATAGTAACTTATAGAAATAAAAAAAATAATTTAAACTTATCATGTTTACTTAACTGTTTCTTTTTATTTTATATATTTTTTTACCATCCCGCTGTATCAGGGAACGCGGAGGGCCCCTGAGAACCTAGTGTTAAGACATTGCTTTCATTACGACTATTCCGTTCCTCATTTTCCGCGGAATTCTGGAATCACTGCGTGTTGGATGGTGGAATGCCGCGCTTTGCCTCGTTACCAGAGCGACGAAATCAAATTAAAACATTAAAATCAGTTTCGTACTGCGTCACGACTGGCGTCATATAAAATTTCATATTTCAAATTAAGACGCTGCCATTTAACCCTATTACATATTGCTTACAATATATGAATCTTATATCCTTGATCTACTTTTTTAATAAGTGCCTACAGTGTTATCACATGTTACTCATATTATATTAAATAATAAATTAATCGTTGAATAGTTTATAAAATTAATTTTAAATACAAAAGGTATGTTTTTTTACTAAATGTACAAAAGTTTGTAGTTGAGATTCTCTTCTGATCGGGGGCCCCATTCCACTGGAGGCCCCGTGGCATTGTACCATTTCGCAACCTAAAAACGTCACTGGGTTTTATTGAATTTGAAGCTTTAGTTTTGAACGTATTCATTGAGGATATTGTGTTTAAAATGATAATGTTATTAAATCACTTTTTTAACGTCAGATTGTATCCCGCACACAACATAGTAAGCACAGGGAACCAAGTGTCAAACACTCCGTTCCTATTTTCCGTTAAATTCTGGAGTCATTACGTGTTGAGTTGCGGAACTCAACGCCGCGCTTAGCCTCGATTACGTCTAAAATAAGTTTGCAAGTTTGCTAGTATGAAAGAAAATTACTTTAAGTAGGTACTTCCCGTAGTATTTGTAATAAGTACCTAAAGTTTTCTGCTTGGACGTTACAACGATAAATAAAAATTATAGTAATAAAATTACAGTACAACTAATTATTATTAATATTTCTTTGCTCAGAAGCTTAGACAAAGTGCGGTGTTGAGTTCCGCGTGGGGAACAGAGTGTGTAAACATTAGGTTTCCTCTGCCTACCCTGTACGGGATATAGTGGGAATCTGATTTGATTTTAATTTAATTACTATTAGGATTCTGTATTTTGCGGAAGTAACACCCAGAATGAACTTAATGAACATAAATATAGATTTATCTTTTTGCTTCCACCAAAGCATCTATCACATGGCAGAAAAAAATTATCTTTCGTCGGTTCGACGTATTATTGAAATTAATTTTAATTTCTTTTTCATAGACAATGGGGCATTAGTCACATTTTTTTTTTACGCATACAAAGTGCCATTATATGAAAAAACAGACACATATCAACATTAGGTTCCCTCTATCTACGTATATACGGATACGGATGCAGCGGAAGCTAAAAAATAACTAAATAAAAATATCTTAATTTTATTTTAAAAAGTGTGCTATTTTCAATAAGGTAGAAGCGATTTATAAATTATCACTAAGTATTAAAGCTAAGCTCATTGAGGATAAAGAAATAGATGATATTTTTATATAGATTAACAATATACAAGTACGGACAAAAAGTACACGTGATATGAATTTTTAATAGATGTTTTAAATCACAATACAATAAATCTTATAGTTAAACATAACCTCTTATACTGTGTGCGTGAAGATCAGAAAATGTAAATCAGAAATGTATCGCGACGGTTGTGGGTTCTATTCCCACTCGGGGAAATGTATTATTATCTATTAATATTTTTATTGCTTTGTTCTGGTGCCAAGGCAAGAAGCAAGGCGCGGCGTTGCGTTCCGCCACTCGAAATGACGGAAAGTTGAGAACGCAGTGTTTTAACACTAGGTTCCCTCTGTCTACCCTGCTATTCGCGGGATGCAACGTGAATAAAAAAAGATATGATGTAGATCTTGACACAATAACTTATCTTTTTTTTTCGTCATAATTTTTTTTATTTTAATATGTGGATTCAAAAATCGACACCCTGTGTGATCTGTGGCATTATAAATATATAAATCTCATTTAGCCAAAAGAACTTTAAAATTTGTACATTAGATGGACTGATTAAATGAAATATGTACAACGCAACTGAATATTTAAAATTTGTGAGTAGGTGAGAAGGTGAGAAGGAGACTAGGCTGCTCTCTAGATTACTCCAAAGAGCAAAGCTAATGGAGCCATGCAAGAATCCATGGCTCCTATAGATTTGGCCTGTGGTAGTTGAAGAACGACGTGAAGTTTAACTGGACGGTCTAGGTGCCAGTCCGTGAATCCTACATTCGAGTTCCCACTCCCCTTTAAAAGTCTTCCCTACGATAAAAAAGTGCAATATTGAAAAAGAAAATGTTTCTAAAAAAATCAAATATAATTGAGTATGCGTATTGACGATCGATTATTTGTATTATCTGTATGTCACTTGCTATTATTTGCGGATTCGCCCGTTTGGTTTAATAAAAAAAATAAAGACTTGTCTATGACGCATGAGTCATGTGTCTAGACCGGAGATTGGTACCGGTTACATTAAAACAATTGACGTTATATAATATAGCTTTTCTCGTGAAAATGACTATTCAACAATAAGATTTTTTTAAATTGAATTAGTAGCCTAACTCGTTCGTCTTATAATATTAGTATAGATTTGTGTTTATTTATACAATTGGGAAGCGTGTGACCATGGGCGTAGGAATAGGGGGCCCGGGTGGACAGTGGCCATCCCAGAATATTCTGGTGGGCATCCCAGAAATTTTACCAACAAAATATTTGCCTCAAAAAATTAAAATAACAATTTTTATACGAACGTATCAGTTCAAAATTAAAGTCTAGGCCCCTCTAAGAAAGTATATAGTAAAGATAGGCAGGAGACTAGTAATAAGAGACTTCTCCCCACTTTCTTACGAATTCTGGAAGCATCGCGTGTTGAGTGGCGAAATTGAGCACCTCGCTTTTGCCTCGACACCAGACCGAAGGAAAATATGAAATATTAGATTAAATCGAACCCACAATCTGTCGTGTTTACAGTCACACTCTTCTGCCACTGCGCTACGACCAGCCTATTTTTTATTATATATCAAATTCATTTATTTATCCGAGGCCTGTCTTGGCGCCGTGGCACGAAATGTGACTGGTTGTGGGTTCGATCCCCACTCGAGGAGATGAAATATTTACTTAAATTTATATTTCCATTTCTTCGCTATGGTGTCGAGGCTAAGCGCGGCTTTGAATTCTGCCACTCAACACGCAATGAAATTCGGCAGAAAGTAGACGTAGTGTCTTATCACTAGGTTTCCTCTGCCTACTCTGCTGTGTGCGGGATACAGCGTGAAGCTGATTTGATTTCATTTATTTATTCTATAAATAATGTATACAGTGCAGTCCATTCTAGACTGGAGGCGTAACAATGGCCCGTATAGGAAACGGTTGATACTTGATAACAATTGTTTACATCACCTGCTTGAGTCACGGCTTTGTATGCAAAGACCTTTACGATAACAAAGCTATTTTGATATGGAATGAAATGAGTAAGAGATCACTTCTTGTGATTATATACTAAATTATATTAAATATAAATTTGTTCATTAATAGGTGCAGTGGTAACTGTAAATGAAATGACAGGTTCGATTTTTCCAAAAAATTGGTTTTCGGATAATAGAGCACGGAGTGTGTTTGTTTTTTTGTTTATTTATTTTTATTTATGTTGGCCATCATGGTGTAGAGGTACAACGTCGTAGTAAACGTGACAGTTGCGGGTTTGATTCTCACAGAAAAAAAATATTTTTATTCTTTGGTCTGGAAAGAAGATAAAATGCCGTGTTGAGTATGATGCTTATGACACAATTTCTTCAAAATTTGGCATAAAATGGATAACTGAGTCTTAACACGATTCTTCTGCACACCCTATATGCGGGAGGAAAAATATTCATGCATGCATGTGGTCCATTCTTATTTTTTTTTGTAAAATAAGACGTATAAAAAAGGGCAATGTAATAAATGTTTAACAATTGAGGAAAATTGAAGGGCGATTTCCACTCGTGCATAAAACTAAATAAAACCAAGGCATCAGGAAACTGTAAGAGACATTGAAACGCTTTAGTATGTGTTATTGCGAACTGAATTTATTATTTTGATTTTTAAAAAATCGACAGAAATTTTAATATATTTTTCTATAAAGAACTAAATATTTCTTAATTAATGTTCTTATGGATGCAGTGGGGCAGCATCGGGCATTACATGCGATGGTAGTGAGTTTAATCTCAGAGTCTGGTAATCCATTTAAATGTCTCAAAATTGACTATAGCTTTACAGAGTAACTTGATTCTAAGTTCTTCGATACGGAATAGATAGAGAAAAAAAAAGAAAGAAAATTTCGATTCATTTTGCGTTTGATTTAAGATTGAAGCTGTTTGAAGTGGAATACAAATCTTAATATCTGGTTATACTTACTTATAGTTGGATAGGATTTATAGGAAGTATGATAGGTACTTAGGTAATAAACTTTGTTTTTTTAGGTAGCCAGAGAGAACGGAGCGCCAAACCATAGATAAAAAACATTTTATTTAATTTAAATATTCGGCCAGCAACATAAATAAAAAAATATTCTGTTTCAAAATTCAGTTTTTTTTTACTGCTGACCAAAACCACTTTATTAATGTATCTTCCTTTACACACTTAACCTTCTTTTATACAATTAAATTACAAGTAAATAAAGTACGAATCAAATCGAATAAGATCCAATATAAGTAGGTCACAGGTGCTCGTATCTAATTTTATTGATGTCTTTGAAATGCATAATCAGGTGAGGTTGTTCCTACATTGAAAGTCACCTTGAGAAATGAGGCATTATTTTCATATACGCAGCTTATATTTCTTAGAACATATAAGCCTCAATTGCTTTACGCTGTTTGATAAGAAAATAATTAAAATGGCATCTCGGATTGAGTAACAATTGATATTTCGTACATAAATTTATAATCTTATCGGTTTTTTATTGGTAAGTTCTACTTAAAAAATGAAAAAGTATTTAACTTTTTCATTGACAGTTAAATATTTAAACCTAACTGCTAAACACAAACTCAAAGGCTTTTGTATTGACTAATTTCCATAACAGATGCGATGGTGGGCCGTTGACCACTGCATTTGACTGATCTGGTCTGAGAGATTGGATTTAATACTTCGAGTGGTAATTCATACTTTTTATAGCTCCTCTCTCGTAATATAGATATATGGATATGAAATATGGCGGAGTTGAGTTCCACCCCTCAACACACAACAGCTCGAATAATTGGGCAGAAAGTGAAGAATTGAGTACTTTATCTTACTAAGTCGGACAAAAGTTAAAAACATTAATTACAGCAAAAGTAAGTATGTAATTATAAATCCTAATATAGTTTTTACTTTTTCATTTTTTGGCTTCACTCTGTATTGTTAAAACATGTGCACTATTAAGACAACCTGTACCCATTAAGACACTTTCGTACCCCTCTTTCCGGCGCTCAAAGCCAAGGTAGATACCCTTCGCCAGAGCGAGACCATGACAACATTAAATGTTTCATTTCCTCGTGTGAGAATCGAACACACTACCTATCGTGTTACGCCTACGCCACGAGTGGCCTCTTAGATAGATGTATTTAATCAACAAATAAATATTACGTTATAAGTTCTTTGATTTTCACGATTATTATACATTTTAAATAAAACTATTTTAACCGGATTAATCGCGTATATTTAGTTTTTACATTTTCGGGTAGACTCTACCCGTGACCACGGACTACTGCAAAGTGTTCGAAACGTCGGGTTTCCAAAAATGTAAAAACTAAATATACGCGATTAATCCGGTTAAAATAGTTTTATTTAAAAAAATATTACGTTATTTTTGTAACACTATCCTAAAAGCAAACAAAAAACAATTAATGACCCTCATTCAAACGATGTTTCGTAGTTTTAATTACATATTAACTCGAAACGGGGTTAAATAAATGAAAATATCGATTTCCTTTATCGAAAGCCCACATACTGTTAGCTTTTTGTTATCCTACCACCATTTAATTAATGATGTGCATATATTATCTATATAACGTAAAATACTTTGTTATGAATACATTATTCATATTAGAATTCTTTGTATCTATGTTAGAATCAAAATAATTTTGTATAGTGATGTGCTTTAAATTTTATTACGCTATTCTAATTTGGTGATGATCTAGAAAGCTTAATAAAACATATATAATGTATATAGGTGCGAATGGTTGTATTAATGCATTATTTATAAACAAGATAAATTAAATCAGCTTCACGCTGTATCCCGCACACATCAGGGTAGGCAGAGGGAACTTGTTGAGTGTTAAGACACACTGTTCCCCGCTCTCCATCGAGTTCCGGAGGCATTGGGTGTTGAGTGGAACTCAACGCCGCGCTTTGCCTCGGTACCAGAGCGAAGACATGAAAATATAAATGAAAATAAATATTTAATTTCTGTATTTATATTTAATGATATAATTCCTTTATACATTATATATGACGTTATAATATTTTATGTAGGTATTAAGTAAATTATATATACTTCGGTATTTCCCCATTTTTTTTAATCTTATGAGGGCGTTGTGATAAGCCGTGTCACCTGTAATGCCCCTAAAAAACAGACAACTTTTCGTTATTTAGCTTTGTGCTGTATCCCGCCCATAGCAGGATAGGCAAAGGAAACCTGGGAACTTAATGTTATGACGCTCCGTTCCCATTAATACACTTCCGTTTCTCACCTTTCGCCTGATTCTGGAGTCTTTTCAGGCATGATTCAGTTTTTTTTACTACCTACATAAAATACATTGGAAAGTTAAAAAAATATTTATTACTGTCTAATAGGTAATAATAGTTGGTTTAATAATATTTATAATTCATTATTTCGTTATCTATTTTATTGTATTGTAATACATTGTCTTGTATTTAAAATAATTTTAACAAAAAAAAATTTAACCGGATCCGATAATCAGAACCGAACCAAGTTTTCATTAAATTGTCCTATAATCATCGCAATCGATGGCGGCATACTAAGTTATTCATCAATTTGTCACGCACATATTTAATGCAAAATTGAAGACTTATGTGATTTTCTCCACTTCTCCATTATGAACACCATTGTCACAAATGGAGCAAATTAAATGGCACCACACGGCAAGTACTAACTTTCAAATAAAAAAAAAGAATCATCAAAATCGGTTCACCAGTCAAAAGTTCTGGGGAAAAGAACAAAAAAAAATTAAGTAGAATTGAGAACCTCTTCCATTGAGTTACAAAATACGAAATACCGATCAATTTGTGTATCAATAAAGTGATATGAAACACATTTGACCTGCTCTTTATTTGGTATCATATACCGCAATATTGATTTTACTTTTATCCTTTCACATTTAATTGATAAACCAACTGTTCCGATAGCTTTTCAATTCATTCAGGCTATTGGACGCTTAAAATTTTCAAATAATTTTAATGGACTTTAACGGTTTCATACATTTATTTTTTGCGACTTCAAAAAATATATTTTGCATTGTGTAAGTTTATCAAAATCTATTTATTTTCTTAGATCGTTTCATGAAGGCCAGTTGTGGCACAGGGGCGCTGAATGGTACAATCTTTAACAGCCGATCGGATGTCAAACCAAGATGACATGCCAGCTCCTACTCGCACATATGTCAAGTGATCTCTGTAAAGAGACTACAGCCTACAGCAAGGGTACGTTGTACCGTGGTAGTATCTTCCATAGTCTCAACTCTGTCAAACGCTTTTTCCAAAGTTCACCAAAGCACAGAATATTTTTGGTTTACGGTCCCAAATGTTGCCATGATCAAGCGGAAGGGATAGATCTGATCCGTACACCTTCTTCCAGATCTAAAATCTCCTTGAGTCTCCCTCAACAGCCTTTTGGGTCTCTCTTGCATTTTTCTCGTAAATATTTGAGCATAAACTTTACTACTCAAGCTAATCAAATTGATAGCTCTATAGCTTGCACAGCCTATGTCCTAACCTTACCTTTCGTCTGTATATATATATATGTATACATAAACCTCTAGAATTTTATTACTTTTAGGGTTCCGCACCTATGCGTCTGTCCGTCTGACGACACCGTTTATCTAGAGACCGCGAGGAGATATCAAGTTGTAATTAATATTAAAATTCAGGTCTATTGTCCACAGAAAAATTTAAGCGATAAATTAACGCAATCAAAAGATACGATCAGATATGCATCGATTTCGTTGCATTTTGCAATTCGTCGCGTAATCAAAACCTATGGGGTACTTCCCTTGGACTTACAGTTATGAAAATTGGTATGAAGCGAGAAACTAACAAAATAAATTAAAATATCCAAAAAGTGAAAATTTTTATTTTTTTCTAAGAAAAAATAATTGTAGTTCGTTTCACATTTTAATAGTTAATCATTTCAACAAATTTTGGAAATGCCTAACTGAAATATTAGCAACTTTTATGTACTTTCCAATTATCCTGAAATTAGTACGGAAGTCTCGGTGGGTGGGTTAAACTCGCCCTTAACCGGATTTTTTTTCTTTTAAACGAAAATAAATAAATAAAAAGACCGAATAAAGTTACATTACATCCAATTACATACTAGTCGCTATCCTACATTTGATAAATGTAAATGTAAGATGACAGAACGTCCTTATTAACATGTTCCAAGAAACGATGTATGATCTAAAAACAAGGAAAATTAGCTCGACTTAACTCATTTATCAATGATATTGTTTACTTGCTTATAAAATGAGAAAAACAAGACTTGATTTTTTTTAATTATATTAACATTTATTAGTAAAATAAGATTTTGTCTAATTTGTTTTTAAATAGTTTTTTTTAAGTTTATGAAACAGATTAATACATTATATTTAAAGTTTTTAAAAAAATCTATGATATTTCTAATATATTTCTATATTAAGAATTAAGTATGTACTATATTTCAATAATTCCGTATTGTGCCCGTAAAATTTCGAACTTTATACTACCTATATATGTATAGTTCAAAATATACAGTAATTTGTAAATACAATTTATTACAAAATATAACTTTAACTTATCACTTCTCTATATTTGGATGAAAATATCAACACGTAGATATATATTATCAACATGTTTATTTTATTCTTCTATCTCTTTTTGTTCTTGTACATTTATATTAACACTAGCAACGTGCTCGCGGCTTCGCCCGCTTGTACTACACAATTATTTATTTACTAATCAGACTTTTTTTCGTGATGTAATAACATTATCATCTTAAAGATAATATCTTACATTAAAAATTAAAGTTTCAGTCAATTCAATAAGACATTTATTTTACAGCAATTTAGTCGAATAAAATACTTTATACTATTATAGGTTACTTTTCATTTATGAATCAATTGGAATAAAACAAACACTAAATTTTAAAGAAAGTTAACAAAATAATATAATATAGTAGACTGAATTTAAATTCTTTAAGCCGATTCTGTAATTAGTGTGTTAATTAGTAAAATAAATGTTTTAAGTATTTACTTTGATTAATGCAAAGTACTAATAGTTTTTCTCGTCTTTTTTAATTGTATGGACATTGATCTCTCTAATTTTTATTATAAAGTGGGGAGCGGAGTGCCTTAGCACTAGGTTCCCTCAGCCTACCGTGCTGTGTGCGAGATACAGCGTGAAGTTGATTTTAAGTAAATGTAAGCCGCGAAATATTCACAGTAACTGATTTCTCAGTATATTATAATAAAATAATATATTTATTTCATTTTATATTTCTAACTATTCTATTCTATTTACAAAAGCTAGTACATACCCCTGTTGTTACGCTAATTGTGCTCAATTATCCTATCATTTGTTTGGTTAATGGCTCGGAAACTGTTTAAGTAGACTTTATCGGCACGTGAGGTCTCATCGGAAAGTGACCTAACCGTAAAATAACTTGGAAACATCTCCCTATTATACTTATATATACTTATATATATATATATATATATATATATATATATATATATATATATATATATATATATATATATATATATATATATATATATGTTACCCTTAATCTGTATCTTGTATGTGGGTATGGGTATTTTTTACAATATCTCGGCAATGTATAGAATACCTACGACGTAATGTATGAAATGTTATTTATTTTATATTAATTGGTACTTAGATATGTTTTTAACAAAAAGGTTAGGTTAGTTATTTTTAAATTTAAATGTTTCTAAATTAATATAATAATAACTTGCACTTAAAAATGGATAAATGTTTTTTTTTAGCTCACGCTGGATCTGGCAAACAGCAGGCTAGGCAGAGGGAACCAGGGAGGGAAGTAGTATTAAGTCATTCTGTTTCCCTTATTCTGCCGAACTGTGGCGGCATTGCGTATTAAAAGAGAATAAATTGAAAATATTAAGCGTTTTATTTCCCCAAGTTGTAATCAAACCCACTATCTGTCACTTTTACACACGCTTGCGCCCCTGCGCATCGACCACCTGTAGGAATTTAGAAAAAGGTTTTTTTTTTTTACATATTGCCCTTGGAACTGCAGATACTCTATACAATCTCTAGAAATTATATTAATTACCTCGGTTAAGTATATAACGGACAATAATATTAATAATAGGTAATATAATGTATAATAACATTGAGGCCAGTCGTGGCGCAGGGGCACAAAATGTGACTGTAAAAGCGACAGGTCGTGGATGCGATTCCCACTCGAGGAAATTACTCTATTCTACCTCTCAACAATTCGGCGAAAAAGGGAGTGTCTTAACACTACGTTCCCTCTGTCTATCCTGCTGTGTGAGGGATACAGCGTGACTTTAAAAAAATATTCATAATATTTCATATATGGCCTGGACTCTCCAGGTATTATATACATTGCCGAGCTATTGTATAAAATACCTCAATTATACAGATTGCCAGTAACCTAACGACCACTTTGCGTTGGCTCTATAATAACAAAACAAAGAATAATAAAATACCATAAATTGTGGTCAGGATATTAGTTTTGATGGTTTTTTTTGGGGACTCGTTAAATGGTAACAAGTTTTGATAGCATCAATACCAGTTTTATTTAAAGAATTAGCACCTACTTACTTGCGTGGGTTGATAGGTTATAAAATGTCCAAATATTAGGCACAAAGTGTGACTGTACAACCGACTGGTTGTGGGTTCGATCCCCACTCGAGGAGATGAAATATTTACTTAAATTTATATTTCCATTTCTTCGCTCTGGTGTCTAAGCGCGGCGTTGAGTTCTGCCACGCAATGCCTCCAAAATTCGGCAGAAAGTGGGGAACGGAGTGTCTGCCTATCCTGCTGTATGCGGGATACAGCGTGAAGCTGATTTGATTTGATTTGATTTTTAGATATTACTTGAGAACCGACGTCGCCGTGGTGCAGGGGCACTAGCGTACGTCGCGCGACAAATTGTGGGTTCAATTCCCACTCGACGAAATAAAATATTTAAAATTTATACACGATAAAAATATTTGAAGTTAATATCTATTGAATATTATGCAGGATAGCTTCCATTTCATCTAGTAATTAAATTGCACTATTGACATATAAAAGGGCACCTGAAAATTCAATTTCTTGCCGGCTCTTCTCCGTAGAACTGATTCGATCCGGTGGTAGTTTTACGTTATTTTGACGATATAAAAGCGGACTACATATACTTTTAATAATTGAGATATTTAGATACCAAGATCTTTCTAGATAAGCTAAACTGTATAAGATTAATAAATGGAATGATTAAAATTGTTGAGCGTAATAAACTTTTTCTTATTTTAAAATAGCTCTGTAGCGCAGTGAGCAGCGACGCATATTAAACTTATCGTTGTAGGACGACCTAAAAACAAAGTACAGCGTTAAACTCAGCCTCAACATGCAATGATTTAAATTAGGGCAAGTGGAAATCGGAGTATATTGATATATAGCGAACGTTCCATTGAATTGTCCTGCATTGAATTCAATAGATATATTGCAGTATGCGTGTAAGGACCAGCTCAGGTAGTTTTGAAGTGTTTGAAGAGAAAATGGAGGATGTCCTTAATAATTTTAGTTTGTATAAATAAAGTAGTTAATAATAGTATTAGTATTAGGTAATAGACCTAATAAAGCTTTTTATCCTGCCGAATCCGTTACTTTTCCTGATTTAATATATATTTTTCAATGTGTCGGAATCAGCTATTTTCTTAGATATAGTTATAGATTCCAAATTCCAGTGGTACACTCATCTGGAGCAATTAAAAAAGTAAGACTATATAAGACAGCTAGAGCTATTTTTATAGTATTTTATCTATTGGAATGCTGCTATGAAACATTGCTGTAGATATAAATTCAATATTCACCTTCAAAAAAAGGGTCCCGAGATCTATTAATAACTTAGGAGCTCGAGATTTTCTGCGAGATGTTTTTAAAATAAAATTAAATTAAATAAATTAGCTTCACGCTATATCCCGCACACAGCAGGGTAGGCAGAGGGAACCTAGTGTAAGACACTCCGTCCCCCACTTTCTGCCGCATTTTGGAGGCATTGCGTGTTGAGTGGCAGAGCTCAACGCCGCGCTTTGCCTCGACACCAGAGCGAAGAAATGGAAATATAAATTTAAGTAAATATTTCATCTCCTCGAGTGGGGATCGAACCCACAACCAGTCGGTTTTACAGTCACACTTTGTGCCACTGCGCCACGACTGGCCTCTGGTGTATGTTTTTAAAGATGCAGGCATTATCGTAGTTGTTTCACAATTTGCTTACTATAATATTCTGTTTGTTCGACAACAATGTCAAAGTAAAAATTTTGACATACGATAGGATGGAGAAGCAAAGATGAACTTGTTACGCCAAATTTTCGCCTACAAAAAGTTAAGAAATTTTAATGGGTCGGAGTACACGTGCGTATATAAGTATAATAAAACTCCGCGATGCATTCTATGTTTGCCACTACAAGAAATTAAATATCTGTAAAAACAATACTAACAAGTAAAGCCATTACCGACTGGTAAAAGGAGATAAAAAATATTTGCTTAAATTTATATTTCCATTTCTTCGAGCCGGTGTCGAGGCAAAAACGTGGAGTTCTGCCACTCAACACGCAATGCCTCCAAAATTCGGCAGAAAGTGGGGAACGGAGTGTCTTAATACTAGGTTCCCTCTGCCTACCCTGCTGTGTGCGGGATACAGCGTGAAGCTGATATAAAAAAACAAGTAAAGCTTATTATACTGTTCTAGATCCTGCAAAACATTTAAAAGAATTAATGTCTTTTGAATGTGATGCAGGATAGCTGCCAGTTCATGTAATAATCAAATTACCATTGACATTGAAAAGAGCAAATTTTGAGTTTCTTGAGAAAACCAGTGGTAGTTTTTTTTATATGTTCGTTTAACAATCGAAAATTGTTTAAAATAGTCAATACCTTAAAAAGTTAAATTTGAACAAGAGCCCGTATTTATAAATCGCTCACACACAAGTCTCAAGATCGATCTTAGATTTGAGATCAGTTTATAAATGCAGTCTACGTTCTCAATACCTACTTGCTATATAAGGTATAAAACGAAGCGCGTCGACAAAAATATAAACTGGTTTTGTACTAAGTATATATTTAACATAACTTGAGGAACAGAGTTGCTAACTTTGTGAGTTCGAATAAACTTGCGGACGCCAAGAAGTTTAAAAGCTTCAAATATTAATAATTTAGGACTCGCAATGCCTCGAGAATTTAGCGGAAAATAGGAGAAGAGAACGGAAGTACCTTAATGGGAACGCAGCGTCTTCACACTAACTTCTTAGGTTCCCTCTATCTATCCGGCAATGTGTGCCAAATTGCATCAGCAAAAGGAAACATACTCACACGACACAACGTCGAATTTTACTATATAAGTTAAAACCATTCTAATATAATACGTATATGGCATATTAAACCATTGTCTTTTGTAATATACATACTAATATAACCTTAAATAAATATTTAGACAATTCAAATTTGGCTACCCTATTCCAAATAAGAAGAAACCCAAAAACTGCTATTATTGTCATATAGTAACTAAGAGGTCATTTTATATGTACACGCATTTAGGTCCATTCCCACTTGGTACCGCCCAAACTCAAGGGGCTGATATACAAGAGCATCATTCGACCGATTCTTTTATACGGCAGCGAATGTTGGCCAGTACTATCTCGGCACACTCAGGAGCTTCACGTCACGGAAATGAAGATGCTGAGGTGGATGTGCGGCGTAACGCGGTCTGACCGCATACGCAACACATTCATTCGAGGTAGTCTTGGAGTCCGTGACGTAGCGGATAAGCTCCAAGAGCGTCGCCTGAGATGGTTTGGTCACGTTACGCGCCGGCCTAAGAACTATGTCGGATGCAAGTGCCTTGCTATGTCAGTCCCTGGAGTGAGACCTCTCGGACGCCCAAGGAAGCGCTGGTTGGATGTCGTGAAGCAGGACATGAGAGCCAATGGTCTAACCACCGAGGACGCAAAAGACCGTGCAAAGTGGAGTAGGTTGAGTAGGAAGGCAGACCCTGGCAAATAGCCGGGATTAATGCCAGGAAGAAGAAGAAGATAGGTCCATATTAACATACCTATACAAAAATAGATAAATTCATAGATTCGTTCTCAATCAGTTTCGAGAGATTCGTTATCTTCGACTTTAAGAGTCCACAGGGGTTCCTTTTAAGAATCTAGAAAATGAGTAATAGTGCTATCATGATGAAGAACGATATGACGGACCGTAAACGGTAATGGATACAATCCGCACTCGGAGAAATTAATTTCCTATTGATATTTACCAGCTGACCGGAAAGGGGCCGTTCAAGTATTACGTAAGCACTGTAGGGGGGCGAGGGGGGGGGGGTCTTGGGCTTGTTTATTTTTGACGTTTTCAATGAAGTATTTCTTAGAGGATTGCTTATTTTGGATGACATAGGAGAGGGGGGAGGGGAGGGGTTTGGGTCAATAATTCCAAAAAAGTAGAGAACGGAATGTTCTAGATTCTCTCTGTGTATGCTACGCTGGAAATATATATTTATATAATTACTAATTTTAATTAAAATTAGCAGCTCTTGAATTTTTATAAAAAATAATTTACGGATAACAGAACAAAATTTTCTTATATAATGGCTGTGGTAGAATGTACAAAATGTTAATGTGCTCGTTACCCAGATAGTAGGTACTCGGAAGATTAACAAGTGAATGGGACCTAATGAAAGAAATTTAACAAGAATTTCGTATCTCAACCATACAAAAATATTTAAAGTAATATTGAAAGAAAAGGATTATTATTATTTTACCGTTTCTTTTTCAATGTTTTTATATTTTTAATGCAAATTTTAAGCATGTTTAATTTTTTTATCTTCACAATTAGCAAAGTGGGCATAAAGAACCTGGGAACCTAGTGTTAAAACACTCCGTTTGCCATAAAGACAACTCCGTTCTTCATTTATTGTAGTAAGGATACATAAAAAATAATACAAAGTAAGCATCTTATAAATTCTATATTTCTATAATTTTCACTCTGATAGACACTGAGTTTCGCTTCAATGATTCGAAAATTGGACGAAAAATGAGGAAGTGTCTTAATTTATTCGAAATTTAGGGGATCGAACCCACGAACATCACGTTTATAGCCAGGCTGTGGAGTGTATTCCACTGTACCATAACAGTATCAAATTAATATAGAGAGAGAGAGAGTAATGCATAAAATGCGTGAAGATAAAGAAATACGTAAAGTGTAGGTATAAACACCATGTGAAACATTTATATATTATCGTTCATAAAAATAAAATTATAAATAGTTCTTTTGAGCTTCTCGCTGTGTTCCGCACACAGCAGGTAGGCAGAGGGAACCTGAGAGACTAGTGTTAAGACAACCTGTTCCCAATTTTCTGGAAGCACTGCGTATTTAGATGCGGAACTCAACGCTGCGTTTAAAATAAGAATTTTCATTTTTATATTTATATATTATCATATAGAACAAAATTCTTCGTTTTCGCTTTTTTCGCTTCGAATAACCGAGACACGAAAAGCTTTGGTGTCCCTTCAAGCAAGACAATATGTGTTATTTCAAGAAATTAAGTGGAAATTGTTATTGATAAAATACGTATACCGCTAAAAGTTAAAATGACACTCGATTATCCAAATAGATTGTTTAAAAAGCGATTAAACAGTTCTCTCAAGGTTATATCTCTAATTACTACTTCGGTACTATCGCCACCAATCGCATCTTAGTATTTTTAATGGTGTGCTTAAAAAAATCTGTTTCAAATAACAATAATATTTTGTCATTAACGTTATCACGGTTCGGTTGGTAGGAATATGATTGACGATAGTTGTGAGTTGTACTATTAAAAGATAAAAATATAAATAGAAAGGAGATATATATGAAAAATATCAAAAAATGTATAAGTAGGTAAAAGTATATATGAGTCGTCATTGAATTTGATATTAAAATTATCTATTAAACTCATTAATTATTAAAAAAATAAATAATAATGCATTTAGTAATAAGATTATTTACGTCTACTTTTATTTTAACCTCAAATTTAAAAAAGTGATATTTAATTATAATTAATAATTAATTTATATTTAATTTATTTTATTAATAATTAATTTATATTTTAATTTCTTCGCTCTGGTGTCGAGGCAAAGCGCGGCGTTGAGTTCTGCCACTCAACACGCAATGCCTCCTAAATTCGGCATAAAGTGGGGAACGAAGTGTCTTAACACAAGGTTGCCTCTGCCTACCCTGCTGTGTGCGGGTTATAGCGTGAAGCTAATTTATTTTTTTCATTTATGATATTTAATAAAAAAAATGTCACTAAAATACGACAGTTCATTTTCTATGAAGACCATTAAAATAATGGTTAAAAAATTTAAATATTTCTTTAGTATATCGATAACAAACACGTTAGGCTGTTTCATAATAAGCTATAAGCTAAGGTATAAGAGGTGATTGCGCTAGAACGTATTGCTTACTGCCACTAGATGACATCATATAAAAACGGCAAAGACTAAAAATAGCACTGATTTCGCTAATTTACTTATGTTTGTACCTACTAAAATAGGGGATTATTATTTATGTTGATCAAAAATTTTACACATTAAAAATACGCTTATGTAACATGAAAAAAAGCGAAATTGACATTTTATATATCCTTTTCGTGTTTCGCAGGATAGATGGTGGAAGTGAATTTCACTTATATTTTTATTATTAAATGTTATTTATTGTATATTAAATTCAAAATATAAAAAAAAAATCCCCTATTATTATATTTCAAAAGCAAATAACACAAAAAGCAAACGATTCAGCATAATCGAGTTTATAAACAACATTTTATACGTGACCCGCGACTGGCGGTCAGCAGATTGTCACGGCCGTATCGAGAAACAAACATTCGACGTGTATAAAGATTACTAATCTTTGACCTTCTTAGAGTGTCGCGGTCATCCGTGCTGAGTGAGTGAAGTCTCATTCGCCACATAGCCCCGGTGCTGTTCAGTTGTGAACATGAAGGTTCTCCTACCACTGCTGGGTCTCTTCGCCCTCGCTGCGGCCACTCCCGCCGTCTCTCAGAGCAAAGTTGTGTGCTACTACAACAGCAAGAGTTATGTCAGGGAATGTAAGTATTATTGCGAATGTAATATCAGTATTTCCATTTTTTTTTAAGTATTTTTCCCTTTAAATTGGTAATATATCGTTGCTGAGCGCCTACACACAATTAGCGACTTCACTTTGAATTCGGTACAGGTTCAGAAACTTGTGAAAGCGTCTTCTGATGAATAATTTATGAGTTAATCATTGATTCTAAAGCGATAAGATCCAATTTAACCATCTATGTTTCGATAGTGATTGTTTCGTCTATTAGAACAGCTTATTGTTTGAGGGTAGATGTCAGGTTTCAGCGTTTAAATTTATGATATTTTTTTAAATAATATTTTTCGGTATTAATTATATATGTTTGTCGTATATAGTATTTATGCTTACATGGATGTTTAGTATTTTATAACAATCTTCTTATATCATGATTTCTTTATTGAGTGAAACTTTAAATTTTCACTATAAATGTGGTTTTAAATATTTGAATTTATATTTTATACTTATTTTTGTACATTTAGCTTATGTTTATTACAAATTGTATACGGCCCAGAACATTCTGAGGTCAGGGCTATTAGATGACCTCCACCGCAGTTATCATGACCAATAATCTTACCTCGTAGGCAGCCAAATTAAAGAAAAGATTCATATGTTAAAATAATTGATTATTTTTTAAAATTTATTTAGAAACAGCATCTGATAGAAACTGAACGTCTTGTTTATTGATCTTCATGCAGGAAAAAAAATACTATTTTTATTTCTCCAAATTTGGCAAGACAGTGAGTGCTCTAGTACTTTCTTTCTATCTATGCGTTGTCCCGTTCTTTTATGAATACTAAGTCAATTTTGTCAAAATTTAAATACATTTCCTTGTCGAATAATAAAGGTAAATTCATATAAGTTGTTAAGGCACTCACATTATGATTCCTATAGATAATGATTGGAAAAAACTAAAGGATAACAAAGAACGCGAGGTTTTCGAACGTGAAACAAATTACGAGTTTGTTATTTTAATGTGACAAGGACTTCTTCAGCCTGGACACTATTTTATTGCTATATAAATAATATTATATTTTATATAAATATTTTTTTGGTTTTATACCGCAAATAACAAGGTAGACTCAGGGAAACTAGAAGCCCAGTGTTAAGACACTTCGTTTTTATTAAAGCACTTCCATTTCCCACTTTCTGCATGAGCAATTGTGTGTTGTGTGGCGGAACTCAACGTGAGGCTTTATTCGTCTGTGAGGTAATTGAACCCACAACCGTCGCGTTCACAGTCCCATGCTTGAGCTCAATAATATATCTTTATATACGTACTGTTTATAATATATTGCAGCTTCGCTTTGTAATGTAGGTAGTAAATGTATTCATAAAAGCCTTTGCAAATTTGTGTTGCTCTTGTCCAGGTTGGAGGAAAACACCTTATTTAAATTTTTTACCTTGTTCCAGTATATTTTTATTGAACAAAAAAAAAACGATTTTAATAAATATTTCCTGGTATGCTGGCGATGATATCGTAGACAGATTATACTAGTTTTTATGAAATAACTATTTATATAAAGATCTAATTACATTTTTATTTACATCCATACATCATTCAGATTCATTTATGTTGAATATTTATTTCGATGTTTGAACAAATTTATGCTTATGCTGGTTCGAATCCCAATTCAGATAAATGTTTTGATCTTCTTGGTTTAAGTATGCATTGTGCGGCGGTTAGTTACGCCACTTAACACAATATATCTTAAGTTTTATCTAGATTCATTGAGCCTATGATGTCATAAAACAAGAACATATATATATATATATATATATATATAAATGTTATATGTGGTGTAGGTGTGACGTTTTAAGGCCATTTAAATAGATTTCTCACTTCTTCATAGGATGGTCCTTATGTATATTAATAATTTGCATCATTTGTACTATAATAGCAGTTCTTGCCATTGTGACTAATAAATGTAACACTACTTCTTGAATGATAATATAACCATATTTAAACATTTTTATTTAATATAATAAAAAATTGTAAAGAAATAATAATAAATAAGGAAAGGAGATTTTATTTTTCACTTTATGCTCCTATAGGTATGTATAATCGAATTTTTTGAATGATTTCAGAAAATAAATTGTAAACAATACAATTACGTACATATAATTTTTTGACTTTTTCATTTTGAACATGTTTTTTTTTATAAGTTAATAGAGTAACTTTTTTTGTTATTGGATAAGATAAATACATAAATTAGCTTTACGCTGTATCCCGCATACAACAGGTTGGCAGAGGTAACTTAGTGTTAAGACACTCCGTTCCCCACTTTCTGCTAAACTCTAGAGGCATCTGCTAAACTCTGAGTGGCGGAACTCAACGCTGCGCATTGCCTCGGACACCAGAACGAAGAAATGAAAATATAAATGTAAATAAATATTTAATTTCCTCGAGTGGGTATCGATCCCACAACCAGTCGATTATACAGTCACACTTTGTGCCCCTGCGCCACGAATGGCCTGTTACATTTCTCTAATATCTCTTGTATTAATTTATTATGTTCTATACAAAATAATAGTCACGTTATTTACAGGAATCATAATTTCTAATTAGTAACAATGCTAAAGATAACAAATTGAACTCATTTATATGTAAATGATGACCTATCGCGTTATATAAGGTTAGGAGATAAGTCAAACAAACAAACAGTTTCTAGAATTACAATGTTATCATACTACTTACATAAGAAAAGAATTTAAGAGAAAAGTATTTTTTTTATTTAATCTTTATGTTGTTTATGACATTAAAAAATAAAGTATTACTTTTAAACAAAAAAGGATACATTATAAAACAAAAAAAAAAAACACCTGTTCTTACATACGAGCTTATAACGATAATAAAACATATACATATTGAATTAAACTAATGTATTTAAACCCACAGCCTTCATGACCAAGCTTGTTAGACAGTACGCCACTGTACTACAAGATTATGTTATACTATTACCAAAATCAAATTTCCAATTTAATGAGTTAATATTTGATTTAGTTAACTATTAATAGAACCGTTCCATTGGTAATACTAAACAAGATATAATTATATCATTTACTATGTATACATTTATGTACATTTTGGAATAATTCTGTAGATACGGGGCTACACAAATAATTTCTCAACATATATTTTAAAAATAAAAATAGCCATAACCATAGTAGTTGTTGAGGCCAGTCGTGGCGCAGAGCACAAAGTGTAATTGTAAACGCGACAGGTCGTAACTTCGAATCTCACTCGATCGAACGATCTATTTAATATTTTCATTTTTTCGCTCTGATTTCGAGGCAAAGCGCGGCATTGAGTTCCGTCACGCCGTCACTCTATACGAAATGCCTCCAGAATTCAGCGGAAAGTCAGGAACCGAGTGTCTTAACGCTAGGTTCCCTTTGCCTACCTTGCTGTGTGGAGAAACAGCGTGACGCATAAAAAAAATAGGACGCTTAAAACGTTATAAAAACAAATGCATTAGCATTTACTGAGTGACCAAATGGTCATTGATAGCCAAATTGTTTATTATACAGTAGATACAATAATTAAATGATTATTTAGAGTATAACACCCTGTAAATATTTTTATAGTACGTATTTACATACTGAAGCATTTATTGTTTTATTAGGCTTTGTGTTCGTGTTTTGTTTTTTAAATATATGTAATTAGATAGCCAGTAACAGTTCGATTACAAACTTCCAGACCAAATACTCCGGTCTGAAAGTGTTGCCGAAAAATCGTTATTAATATATAAAAAAGCTTCACGCTGTATCCCGCATGTAGCAGGATAGGCAGAGGGAGTGTAGTGTTAAGACACTCCGCCCCTCACTTTCCGCTGAGTTTGGGAGGCTTTGCGTGTTTAGTGGCGGAACTTAATGTCGCGCTTTGCCTCGACACCAGAGCGAAGAAATGAAAATATTAAATATTGTGGAAGTGGGAATCGAACCTACAACCTGTAGTGTTGTGTGTGCGCCGTGAATGGTCTCATATACGAGTATATATTTAATGATATGTATAATATATAATACCGTTGTTTATTTTCTAGAGTCTTAAATATTTTCATAAGAATGATGTGATGTGTCATTGCGTCGATCTTTAAAATCAATTAAATTATAACTATACAAAATATATAAAAAAAGAGCGATGGTTTTCAAATGATCTTCATAATTTATGGCATCTTAATATTAATTTCTATGATAATTTTACTCAACGTTTTTGCCGATTACCTAACAAAATCCTTTTTTATTTATTTTAGTGCTATTCTCTTAATTTTTTTAAATTAATCTGACATTATATTACGTATACTGAGTTGAAATATGAGTGGCTCTATTTACGCAATTTTCGACTTGCCTTAACCAGTGGGCGTGTGGCGGTTACGTCATCGCTCGTAGTGCTCAGAGAATAAGATCCATTTTGCTATAACATAAGGAACGAACAAGCCACGTCTGTACCACGGTCCACACCTACGTTCAATTAGAACGTCGTCCTTTTGATTCTTGTGTGAAGAATAATATAATGTTTACTTTTTTTCCAGCTTCACGCTGTATCCCTCACACAGCAGGGTAGGCAGGGGGTAACGTAGTGTTAAAACACTCCGTTTCCCACTTTACACAGAATTCAGGAGGCATTGCGTGATAAGTGGTAGAACTCAACACCCCAAATGTTTACTTAATGAATATATTATATGAAAAATATATACATTTTTGTTATACATACTTGTAAATTTTCCTTTTTGTAATTGGTTTATGTTATAAATTACAAAATATTTCTGGCTGTGTGAGGTATTCACATACAATATTTGATCAGTATTCTATAACACGTCTTCTATTTTACTTTTACAGTAAATAGCAATATAAATACATTTGAAATAATAAACGAAAGTAAAAAATTGAGGCCAGTCGTGGCGCAGTGACCAACCAAGTGTGACTGTAAAACCGACTGGTTGTGGGTTCGATCCCCACTCGAGGAGATGAAATATTTACTTAAATTTATATTTTCATTTCTTCGCTCTGGTGTCGAGGCAAAGCGCGGCGTTGAGTTCTGCCACTCAATACGCAATGCCTCCAAAATTCGGCAGAAAGTGGGGAACGAAGTGTCTTAACACTAGGTTCCCTCTGCCTACCCTGCTGTGTGCGGGATATAGCGTGAAGATAATTTTATTTTTTGAAATAATAAACGTATGGTAATTTCAAGAGAACTTTAATAAAAAGTAAAAAAAATAAATCAGCTTCGAATGTTATGATACTTATTTTTATTAACACGTCTGAAAAAATATGCGGAAAGTGAAGACTCTGTCTTCATCTGTCGTATTATTTGTAAGAAATTTAACATTGAAATATAGTTGAGGGATGCATTTATCCAGCTCAAGCACGCATGCTGCCCATGGACTTGGATCCAGCTCTGTCATTCTGCACCCACTTAGTCTACGGATATGCCGGGATCCAGTCTGACACCTACAAAATGGTGTCGTTGAACCCCAACTTGGACGTGGACCGATCACACGCTAACTACAGAGCCCTTACCAACTTTAAGACCAAATACCCTGGTCTGAAAGTGTTGCTGTCTGTTGGCGGTGATGTCGACATTGAAGAGAAAGAGAAATACAATTTACTGGTAAGTTATTATACAAATTTGTTTTGGTATAATGTTGTTATTTTGGATGAAAGAACGTTGGAATAACGTAACTAATCTAATATTATAATCTAGGTTAAAATGCAATTGTTTACTTTTTTTTATTTTACATATGAGGCCGGTCTTGGTGTAGGAGCACATAGTATGACTGTAAAAGTGACTAGTTGTGGGTTCGTTCCCCACTCCAGAAGAATGAAATAATTATTTAAATTTATATCTCCATTTCTTTGTTCTGGTGTCTAGGCAAAGTGTGGCGTTGAGTACCGCCACTGAACACGCAATAGCAGAGGGAACCTAGTGTTAAAACACTCCGTTTCCCACTCTCCGCGGATTTTTTAGAGACATTGCGTGTTGAATCGCGGAACTCAACGCCGGGATTTTTGCTTTGGTGCCAGAGCGAAGACAGGAAAATATATATAAATAATTCATTTCATCGAGTGGGAACCAAACTCACAACCGTCACGTTACAGTCACACCCTTATACCGTTGCGCCACGAGCATGGGCACAAGGGTGTTTTAGCCTCAGGCATATGTATACATCAAACGGAATAATAAATAAAGTAATTACAAATTAATACACGCGAATGCAATAAATTACAGTATTTCAAATTAAAGCTAGAGAACTAATTATTAGCTCAAAGGTAGTATTAGTGATGTACAGAATTTTGTTGACTGTACACACTAAATTATTCAAGTAGGATACGCCAGTAGCGTGGCAGATTTGCGAGGCGTATAGGTAACGTGACCAGGTGTCCCGTTTTGAATGGGACTGTCCCGGTTCACACTTGTGTGCCATGATGTCCCGAAACATGGCCCGGGAAATACAAATGTTCCGTTTTTCTAAATGACACGTAAATTTGTCGATCGAATCACGTTTCGCCGCGATTATCGTGGTACGCCATTTCTTTATCAAAGATAACTGAATGGAATAGTCCATAAGAAATGAAAAATGTCAAAATTGGACTCAATTATGCCTAAAAAATTAAACGGAATCACTATAAAGGAAGGTATTATAAAAAAAAAAAAAACTAAAGCCACTCAAAAAAAAAAAAAAAGAATTCCTCTAAAAATTAAATGTTATATTTTCTTAAAACAATTGTTTAAAAAAACTAAATTGCAAATTATAAAATCGATGTCCCGTTTTGGACAGACAAAGAATGGTCACGCTACGTACAGGAGACGTAGACGCAACAGTAGGTATGTGACGGGTATTTACAATCAGCTATTTCTATTTATTTCAACGTTTCAATAAATTGATATCTTATTTGTGTAAATTATTATTTTAAAACACATCTACTTCTTAGTTCTTTTTTTTACTTTTTTATAATGTAAATTGAGCCTTGCTGTATTTTTTTAAATATTATTTTACATACGAGTTTACGTGGCGCAGTGTGACAAAATTTTATTCTATATGCGATTGTTCTGGGTTCAATTAATACTGTTATTCAGGGGAATAAAATATTTTTGTTTCCCCGCTCTGACAAGACAATTTGATTTCGAATTGAATTGATTTCGACTGCGATTTCGAATTGAAAGAGAAAATGGAGTGTGTAGATATTAGGTACTCTGTTCCTATCCTGATATGTGGTAAAAGGCGTAAAGTTGAGTTAAAAATCAATCTCCTAGAAATATAATACTTCGTTAGAGGAAACTGTTAAAATTAAAATATAAGACTATAAACGTCAAAATAAATAGTATCATAATTACTTATACAATAAATTACTTTGAAATATTTTTTAACGATTTTTTTTATTTATGAATCCCAATTAATATTTCAATATTTTTTATATGTTTACCCATGTCGTATATCATGTGTGATGCCAGCTGCGGCGGAGGGGCACAAGCGTTTCATTTCTTCGCTCTGGCGTCGAGGCATAGCGCGGCGTTGAGTTCCGCCACTGAACATAAAATGTCTGCAGAATTCGGCGAAAGTGGGGAGCGGAATGTCTTAACACTAGGCTCCCTCTGCCTACTCTAGTATATTCGGGATACAGCGTGAAGCTGAAAATTTTTTTATCATTCTTATGTTAATATTATTTTAGCTCGAATCACCACAAGCTCGTGTAGCTTTCGTCAACTCTGGTGTGCTATTGGCTGAACAGCACGGCTTTGATGGAATCGACCTCGCTTGGCAATTCCCCAGAATCAAGCCTAAGAAGATCCGTTCCACTTTTGGTAAGTAAAGCTAATTAATAATAGGATGGGATAGGCGACCTTTTTTTTTCATTAAAATAGTATACACAAAAACTGCAAAATAAATGTATTGACATGTATATTTTGATATAATATTTTAGATTTAATTTTCCTGTTCAGATTATTATAATTTTAAGTACTATACAAAACATGTTACATTCATACATATGTAAAATGGAGTAATCAATCTCTCCGTATCCCAATACAGGTCCATTCTATTAAAGAAAAAAAAAATAATGATACATTCTATTATTAAAATTTAACTAGGATCCATCTGGCATGGTATTAAGAAGACGTTCGGCACTACGCCAGTCGACGACAAAGAATCTGAACACCGTGAAGGATTCACTGCTCTCGTACGCGAAATGAAGTCCGCATTGAACCTGAAGCCCAACATGCAGCTCTCCGTCACCGTCCTACCTAATGTCAACGCTAGCGGTAAGTTCACATATTTTTTTTAAGGATGTAACTTTTTTTGGCATCATGCTGTATTCGTACACAGTAGGGTAGACGGAGGGAACCTAGTGTTAAGGTTAAGACAGTTTGTTTCCCATTATCCACCAAATTCTGGCAAAGGCATTGCGTGTTGAGTGGCGGAACTCAGCGCTGGATATTCATATCATATTTAATAATTGTTTCTATTATTTTCTAACAGAGTTTTCGAAGCTTTATTGATGAAAAATAAAATAATAATTTAAAAATTATTTAGTATGTTAATTAGATATTTTTTTAAATTAATATATTTTTCTTTCAGTTTACTTCGACGTTCCAGCCATCATTAATTTAGTAGACATTGTCAATGTAAACGCATATGACTACTATACTCCTGAAAGAAATCCTAAAGAAGCTGATTACACTGCCCCCATTTACAAGCCCCAGAACCGCAATGAGCTCTTGAATGTAGATTCCGCTGTATCTTATTGGTGAATATTACATTTAAATAATAAAAATCAAATATACGCTGTTTCCCACATACAGCAGAGTACGCAGAGGGAACCTAGTGTTAAGATACTCCGTTTCCCACTTTCCACAGATTGTTTTGCGTGTTAAGTGGTGGATCTCAACGCTGGGCTTTTGCTTTGTTGCCAGAGCTAAGAAATTAAATTATTAATAAATAATAATTTATTCCCTCGAGTGGGGATTGAACTCACTACTGTCTCGTTACAGTCACACCGTTGTGCCCATTCATACATTTAAATCATTTCAAATATTCATGATGTATGTTTTAATTCAATATGATTTCTTTCCACTATTTATTAAACTTCACGCTGTATCCTGTATTTAGCCGGATAGGTAAAGGAGCGAGTGTTAATTGTAGAAATGTGGGATTCCCACAATTGAGAATCGAACCCATAATCGTCGCTCTTACAGCCAGACGCTGTTCCGCTGTGCTTCCAGAATCTCTTCTGAATTATTCAAAATAAGTTCCATAATATATTTCTTTATTTACATCTAGGCTAAGCGCTGGAGCTCCCAGCACCAAAATTGTAGTAGGCATCGCCGCCTACGCTCGCACTTGGAAAATGGACTCCGAGAGTGAAATATCCGGAGTACCACCTCTCCACGTGGACGGTCCCGGCGAGGCTGGTACGTTGTAAATAAATTGAAACGGCATAACTATCATTTGCTTTGACGCAAGTATGATAGTTTATATTTTGTGTACATAGTCAAAAGGAACATCCGTTTTAATAAATATTTTGCTTGCGAAGTTGTATTCCGATGTGATTTTAGCACATTTAATAAATATTGACTAATATTGACTCAAGTTTATATTTATAAAAGAAAGACTACATAAAAGATATGCATAATATAAAAAAAAACCCTTTACTTTTTATTTGGAATCCGGAATTATTAGTTTATATTATTATTGAAATTCTTCCTTTAAATACTTTAGTAACAAAATAAAAATTAATTATTTTTAGGTCCCTACACAAAAACCGAAGGTATTTTGAGCTATCCAGAAGTGTGCGAGAAACTCCTCAATCCCAGAAATAACAATGGGAAACTCCAGCATGTAAGAAAAGTCACAGATCCCAGCAAACGCTTCGGTAAGTACTTCGGCTATTCTAAAGTAGGAGTATAAGCTTTGAATCCAAATTTGCTTAATTTAGTTGAAATCATATTTTGGAATCCAACCACGATTCTATTGCCAAGGTCAATAAACATTTTCAATGTCCAATATGCTTAAGCTTGAAAAACACTTAATTAAAATATTAGGCATTTCATAGATAAAATATTAGGATGTGTGATATATTTACATTTTACATACTAGTAGATCCCACGCGGCTTCGCCCAATTGATCTATAAGAATGTATATTTAAGAGAATTCCTGGTTAAATTATAGTCTATATTGCTCCACGAGCATCCTCTAGTGGTTGTCTTATAATCGGTTCAGATGTTCCGAAGATTAGTCCGGAAAACCATAAAGACACACCGACATTATTTTAAATTGGTTGTTTGTGTTTGGACCTTTAATTTTTTTATATGTATATATATATATACAGGTTTATATTTACATAAAATAACAGTATCAATGTATCATCTATTATCGAATATTATTTTCACAATTTGGGATTTCTTGGGAATTAGATTAAAATTTAACTTTTCAGACAATGGCTTAAGAAAAGAAGGAGACTTTTTTGGTTGGTAATCAAAGCTTTCCGCTTTATTTTATGGTGTTGGTAACTAACATGAAGATGCTATGATGATATTCATATATATACTTAATATTATATACTTATGTCTATTAATTTATTTCTTTTGATATAAAATATGCCTGTCAGAGATTTTTTATAAGGCCTTGCTCGTGCTCGAACTCCATTGAATGTATTTAAGCTTTCTTTTGAGCATCAAACTATTTATAATTTTTATTATTTCATCTTATAAACTGTAAAAGGTTATATATATATATATATATATATATAACCTTATATATATATATATATATGTACCGACGATGAATATCAAAATAGTATTATTTAAATGGATACTTTAGCAGTTTTATAACCTAATCTATTTCTGTTGACCTACTACTACTACCGTATGTAATAAGCACATTTCCTTTTATGGTAGTATAATTTACCAGCACCACAGTCACCACGCGCTTTTTCTTGCACCATATATTATAAGTATGGTTTTTAATTTAATATAACTTTCAGGAACATACGCGTTCTCACGTCCCGACGACAATGGTGAGGGCGGTATTTGGGTGAGCTACGAAGACCCTGACACAGCTGGACAGAAGGCGACATATGCCAAGTAAGTTTTGTAAAGATAATTTTTTCACGCTGCATCCCGTACGCGGCGGGGTAGGCAGAATGAACTTTGGACCTAGTGTTAGGACATGCCGTTCCCATTAAGTAGTCGTTTTTGAGAAAAGCGCGATCAAAAAAATTAATGTTCAGACATTTAGTTCCCCACTTTCCGTCGAATTCTAGAGGCATCGCGTCGTGTGGCGGAACTCAACGCCGCGCTTTGACTCGATACCAGAGTAAAGCAATTGAAATACAAATTTAAATAAATACTTCATTTCCTTGATTGGGGATGGAACCCACAAGCAATCCCGCTTACATCACGCTTTGTGGCGGTGCGCCACGAATGGCATCATTTAAAACAATGTTTTGCTATTTTTCAACATTGTATCTAAAAACAGTACATAAATAAATATAGTATCTTCAAAAATTGAATTGCTTGCCAATATTGAGAAGAATGACAAACTTATAGGACTATTACATTGGCCGATTACAGTGGGATGTGGAACGGATGGTCTATTGATAATTTTAATCAGCGTTACACCAATTTCATAGGCGTAGTATGTTTATGTATTAAACTACTATCTCTATTATGTATATGATGGCATTAGAAACGGGATAACATTACATACATATGTACGATTATAAGTAACATGTTTGTCTGTCAGTATTATTTATCTCAGTAAATAAAAAATAATATATCAAATTTGTGAGCAGCGTAGCGTTGCGGCAGAAAGTGTGACTGTAAAACCGACTGGTTGTTGGTTCGATCCCCATTCAAGGAAATGAATGAAATATTTACTTAAATTTATATTTCCATTTCCTCGCTCTGGTGTCCAGGCAAAGCGCGCCGTTGAGTTCTGCCAGAATTCGGCAGAAAGTGGGGAACGAAGTGTCTTGACATTAGGTTCCCTCTGCCTCCCCTGCTATGTGCGGGATACAGCGAAGTTGACACACAGTGAAGCTGATCTCGGTAACATTATTTTACAAATTTCGTTGAATATTTTTTTTTAATTCTAGGTCTAAGAACCTCGGCGGAGTGTCCTTGTCAGATCTCTCAATGGACGACTTCCGCGGTCTCTGCTCAGGCGACAAGTACCCCATTCTACGCGCTATGAGATACAGAGTCTAAAAATAGAGTTTAGAGTGATAAAATAATTGTAATAATAAATAGTGATTTAAATAGCACGAGCAAACTCAAAAATATATTTACCTTATGTGATTAATAATTTTTAAATACTTGTGACTTTGATTGTATTAGGTACTCTATATATAAACCAATTACTGTACCAATATATAGTAATTTATTCTTTGTAATTACGCTGTTTACACGAAGATGTTATATGATAGACAATAAATATATTTTCTATTAAAGTTGAGTGTTTTATTATTTTACGGCATAAAGTTGTTTTATAGTATTTATATAAACTACTTTATATTAAAAAAAATCCGTTCTATTTTCTGAATTATTTAATTATTAAAAATATCCTTATAAAAATATTTTTTGTACAATATTTTATACAATTGTTAATTGTTTTATTTTAGACCATTTTTATATGTACAAATGTTATTGAGATTAAAATAGGTTTTATATGAATAAAACGACATTGACAGGTGTCTTATTACTGAAACGATCACATATTAGCGAAAATGTTCATGGTAATTCACAAAATTGTAAAATTACGTACACCTAAGCCATGTTTTGGTTCATTTATATTATCATCTCACACAGAAACGTGTCCTACCAGACGTGAAAAACAAAAGCCGACATGTCCTTCTAGTGACCCTCCGACATCTTCAAGCGCAGGTTCAGCATCCTCGTGTGGTTCTCTAGTTTCTTCAGGTGACCCTCCGGCGCCTTCGTGTGGTTCTACTACATCTTCAGGTGATCCTCCAAAGTCAGGCTTAAAGAGAGCCTTGAAGTCTGGTCCAGTACGCTTTGGCTTTCTGCCTGAGGAGTGGTTTCTGTTCTTTCATTCTAAAACTGGTGTGAGTGGACCATACATCTTTGGTATAGTTCTTGCAAATTATTTATGTAGTAAAGAAATTTATGTAATGGAACATGAATATTATACCGGGCTTTCTGTGGTTCCGATGCTCTATTTCGCATCTACCCGTCTCGGTCCCGATTTAGCCAAATATCTTGACAAACAAATAGATGAAATAACGAATGCCCTGGAAAAAACTAGGAAAGACGAGATGAGTATTTTCGAAGACGAAATAAAAATGGCAAAAGACGCACAATGGAGAGCGGAGGGACAGAAAATATTAATGGACGCTAAGAAAGAACATATTGCAATGCAGCTAGAAGCCGTATACCGAGAGAGGTATATGGAAGTTTATAGAACTGTCAAAAATCGTTTAGATTATCAAGTAAGATTACATCGAGCTCTTATGAGAATACAACAAAAATGGATGATCGAATGGATCATACAGAACGTGAAAAAGGCTATTACGCCAGAATTTGAAAAACAGGTGTTTGAGAAAGCATTACAAGATATATCGGCGATAGCGGGACGGGCATAATATTACAGAACGGCACATTTTGTTTTAGTAATTGCAATTGCTATTTAAATGTTATTACTACGAACAAAAATGTATTGTGGTTATAAAAGAGCATGATTTACGAGTGGAAAGCAATTTTCTTTGATTAAATGAAACATGATATTAAAAATGTTACATTCGCATTTTGGCTTTATATTTGTTGTTTTAAATTTAAGAATACCTATAGTAAATTTACTAAATTTTACCACATCAACTACTACCACCGAGGGTATGTATGCGGAAGAATTTATGAAAATCATGTATTTCATAGCATTAATAGTAAATAATGTATAGATAGTAATAAAAAAAAAATATAGTTTACATTTCTACAGTTTAAAATACTTGATATTTTCAATACGATATTAACGTTAATCATCAAAAACTTTTTTATACAGCAATCGACTTCATGAATATGGACGCTTCAATTTACTGTAAATTTCAAGCAAATGGCTACGACTGTGACGGTGGTGGTAGGTTTCTGCCAAAGTAAGTTCCAAATAAATATAATTCACGCTGAGTAAAAAAACAAAGATGACTCGAGGCGTGTCGTACATGTAACTTACAAACTACACAAAGAAATTTAATGCACCTTTATTAAGAAGACGTATATAAATTATATAAAACGTAGCGAGATTTTAATATTTTTTTATACGTTTTTTTAATAAGTATTCTTCTTTCCTATGTTTATTCTCTATTTTAATAAAAAAAATTAATGCAGCTTTTACTAATAGACAGAATGGTTCAGGAGGATATATATATGTACATATATAGAAAACATGCATGTTATGCAACGGACAAAATTGTGACACATTTGTCTTACGATATAAATAAAAAATATATATACTTATTACGAAATTTTACCGATATTATTAAAAAATATAAAAAAGCCCGCAATTAATTATGTCTACTCTTAAAAATATCCTACAGTATCCAATTTCTTTTTCATTTTGTAAAAAATATTGAATTAACTTCTGTTATTTAAATAAAAATAATTAATTGGCAACTTTGAGTCATTAACTAATATTCACATATAAATATTTATCCTTAGATTCTACTATGATACATTGCTGGAGGATTGCAAAAGCACTACGATAGGAAGTTGCCCTAACAACTTGAACTCATTCAGTTCGCTTTCAAGCTGTCACAACACTTGTCGAGGTATAATATTCTAATATTAATGGAGACTGATATTTTAATTTAATTATTCGAAGAAAACATTTTTTTGACCCTATATGGCGCTGCTGTGACAGTAAGCGTGACAGTTGTGGGTTCGATTCTCACTCGGGAAATGAAATATTTAATATTTTTATTTCCCAATTGTAACGAGGCAAAGCACGCCGTATGTTTCCGCCGGAAAGTGAGAAACGGAGAGTTTTAACACTAAGTTAACCTTTGCCTATCCTGCTTATTGCGGAATACAGTGTGAAACTGCAAAAAATAATAAAAGAAATATCCTGTTAAGATACTACAAGCAATATTGTTTATTTTCAATATTGCTTCATAATAAAAATCACTCTTTAACTATTTTATGCCGCATCGAGCTCCTAATAAAGTATGTTCTAATGGATTTTTTAATTAAACTCCATGCAGATGTCGGCGCGCACAAACTTCCGGCAAATCTATCGACTGCAGTCATATGCCGCTTGCAATATGATTTTGGCAGCTGTAACGGATATTATCCTAAGTGAGTTATATAAATATATATATAAATAAATCAGAATAAATCAGGTTCACGCTGTATCTCGCACACAGCAGGGTAGGCAGAGGGAATCTAGTGTTAAGACACTCCGTTACCCACTTTCCGCCGAATTCTGGAGACATTGCGTGCTAGTGGCGGAATATATATATATATATATATATATATATATATATATATATATATATATATATATATATATATATATATATATATATATATATATATATATATATATATATATTCCGCCACTAGCACGCAATGTCTCCAGAATTCGGCGGAAAGTGGTATATATATATATATATATATATATATATATATATATATAGGGTACCGTTTACTTCCGCCATGCCACGCTTTGCTATATATGCTTTTGAGAATGGTCAGAAGCTATATTAATAATCTCCATATCTCCATATATAATAAAAGGATAGAAAAGTCAATTCTGTACATGAAAGATATAAAAAAAATAAAAATTAGGTCGGTTAATATGTCGATTATAGAACCTAAAAAACCACTCAGCAGAATTCTTGTCTGTCTGTCTGTCTGTCTGTCTGTCTGTCTGTCGGTTTGTTTGTGCGTCAATCACGCAAAAACTACCTGACAGAAATTGATGAATTTTTGCATGGTGTTAGCCTAGGGCCTCAAGGTACATTTTTTTTGGGTTTCATTCCGAATTTCATGATAGTTTTCTTTAAAAAAAAACAAAAACTGAAAAATATAAATCACCTAAAATACCGATAACTACTGTATGAAATTAAATTAATTTTGGCATGGTAATAGTTCAAAGCCTAATGTCACTTATAGGATAGTTTTTATCATGGAGTATAAAGAATTTTTTGTAGAAAAAATTACATAATTATATTTTTTAATAAAAAAAATCGACTTCTTCAATTTCAACTGGATTTCACACTCTGAACTTAACTAAACTTTCACCAAACTACCCTTTATATGTACCCTTTCTAATAAAAAAAGAATCATTAAAATCGGTTGAATTGATATTGACTTATACGTTCATTTGTCGCGCATATACTTAATGTACATTTGAGATTTATATGATTTTCTCATAGATACCATTGTTGGATATAAACTAAATTAAAATAAGACTACACGGGAGGCATTAGCTTTCAAATAAAAAAAGAATCATAAAAATCGGTTCATACAATCAAAAGTTCTAAGGTAACAAGGCTAAAAAATACAGCCCAATTGATGACCCCTTTTAAGAAGTCGGTTAATAGTAATCTGACATAATTAAATTACGACTATTTCATTTAACCACATTTTAAAAGAAGAAAGTAAATTGAGGCCGTTCGTTGCACAGGGGCACAAAGTGTAACTGTTGTGGGTTCGATGACCACGCAAGGAAACGAAATATTTATTTAAATTTATATTTCCATTTCATCGCTCTGGTGTCGAGGTAAAGTGCGGCGTTGAGTTTCACTACTCAGCACGCAATGCCTACAGAATTCCGAGAAAAGTAGGGAACAGAGTGTCTTAACACTAGGTGTCCTATGCCTACCCTGCTGTGTGCAGGATACAGCGTGAAGCTAAAAAAAGAAGTATAATCAATATTTGTTCAGTCTACCATAATTATTATTTTAAACGTCAACGTTGGTGATATTAACAAACATAATAAAGTAGGTATATTTTACGGGATTAGCTCATATGGCGATGTGTAGAATAAAAAGTATATGTATTTTGAAAGTAAATTCTGATTGTGAGTTCATAGTTTATAAAATTTTATATTGTGTTTAGATGGATCACCTGGTGATGTCAATACATTTTAATGTCATCTTATGTTATCTGTTAAAATAGCGTGAAGCTGATTAAACTTAGTGTTATATTATACATAATATGTAATTTATTAATACGTTTCAAGTATGAAAAAAAGAAAAAATGCAATATAATTGCATTTGTGTTTCCTTTCTACATTTCACCTGGTGATGTCAATACATTTTAATGTCATCTTATGTTATCTGTTAAAATAGCGTGAAGCTGATTAAACTTAGTGTTATATTATACATAATATGTAATTTATTAATACGTTTCAAGTATGAAAAAAAGAAAAAATGCAATATAATTGCATTTGTGTTTCCTTTCTACATTTTGTATTTCTATTATTTATATCGATATATCAGGAACGTAAATGCGGGAACAGAGTTGCATGCCATTTTAGTACAGAGTAACCTCTAAAAAATGTATTTACTAAACTGAATAAAAAGAATGTGTGATTCCTCTATAGAATATATTATTCTATATTATACATAAAACAGGTTAAAACAGTGCATATGAAGGTCCTCCTGTAGTATAACTATTTTCAATTACTATCAACACTACATTGTCGATACTAATATGGTATTACAATACATTTTGAATATTTTTCCGCCATTATGATGACATAGACAATTTTTTTAATTTGGAAAAATAATATATTAACTATAAGAACGTTGGTAGTTTTTTAAAAGGAATTCTTATAGAATAAAAAATTGCCTAAACTATGCTTCTTCGCAAGTGGTTGTAATAACTATTGGTATCAATTTTCCAAAAAATCACTATAACTACACTATATATTAAATATGCTCAATTATACAGAGTTTTTTTGTTAGGACCACTTTAAATGAAACCACAGTTTAACTACTCTATAAAAGCCTATTACATATTAAATTAAAAACCCGAAAATAAAAAAGTTATTTTTTCAAACAAAATCTCCATATATAATAAAAGGATAGAAAAGTCAATTCTGTACATGAAAGATATAAAAAAAATAAAAATTAGGTCGGTTAATATGTCGATAAAAAATTAATATGTTTAAAGTTAATATGCCGACTAAAACTTGACGCTATGACGGTACAATTGAGAGAACTGAGATTTCTGGTTGTAGCACTAGTTGTATTTTAATTAGGTTAAATTCCCACTAAGTGGAAGAATATATTTATTTTTCTGCCCGTAAAAACAAACGAAGCGAAGCCTTGTGTTCCGCTATACTATCTAAAGAAATTGGAAAGTGCAAAATTGAGTAAGTGCACCACTATCTTATTTGAAATTCTTTCTTCTCTCCATTATAAATTTTCATAGGATTGAAATGTAATAGTGACGTCTTTGAACAATAGTATATGTTCATAACTGTTAAAGTTAATTATCGAACAAATGGTTTACAACTCTGATGATACAAAGACATTCTGCTTCAGCTGATAATTTAATTAAAATGTCTACCGGATGATCAATTAGCCTGCAGTTTACGTTTTAATTGTTATTATGTATGATGTTACGTAACGTTTCTTTACGTTTATTTATTTATATACATATTACATTTAATGAATAAAATATATTTTATAAAAGGTTCACATATGTGATAACATGTTCACACATGTGGTCCACATATGTGACCACATATTCACACATGTGGTCCACACACGTGACCACATATTCACACATGTGGTCCACATATGTGACCACATGATCACACATGTAATCTTCATATGTGACTACATATCACACATGTGGTCTACATATGTAACTACATATCACACATGTGATATGCCCATGTGAATACTTATTCACACATGTGGTACACATATATGACCACACGATGCCACATGTGGTCCACATATGTGACCACATGATCACATATGTGGTCCACATATGTGAGCACATAAACACACATGTGGTCCACACACGTGACCACATATTCACACATGTTGTCCACATATGTGACCACATGATCACACATGTAATCTTCATATGTGACTACATATCACACATGTGGTCTACATATGTGACAACATATCACACATGCGATCTGCACATGTGAATACTTACTCACACATGTGGTTCACATATATGACCACACGATGCCACATGTGGTCCACATATGTGACCACATGTTCAAATATGTGGTCCACATATGTGAGCACATATATACACATGTGGTCCACACACGTGACCACATATTCACACATGTGGTCCACATATGTGACCACATGATCACCCATGTAATCTACATATGTGACTACATATCACACATGTGGTCCACATATGTGACCACATTTTCCCACATGTGGTCCACATACGCGACCACATATTCACACATGTGGTCCACATATGTGACCACAAATTCTCACGTGTGGTCCACATGAAAGACCACATATTCACACATGTGGTCCACATATGTGACCACAGGATCACCCATGTAATCTTCATATGTGACTACATATCACACATGTGGTCCACATATGTGACCACATTTTCCCACATGAAATCCACATACGCGACCACATATTCACACATGTGGTCCACATATGTGTCCAAAAATTCTCACATGTGGTCCACATGAAAGACCACATATTCACACATGTGGTCCACATATGGGACCATATATTTACACATGTGGTCCACATATGTGACCACAAATTCTCACATGTGGTCCACATATGTGACCACATTTTCCCACATGTGGTCCACATACGCGACCACGTATTCACACATGTGGTCCACATATGTGTCCACAAATTCTCACATGTGGTCCACATGAAAGACCACATATTCACACATGTGGTCCACATATGGGACCATATATTTACACATGTGGTCCACATATGTGACCACAAATTCTCACATGTGGTCCACATATGTGACCACATTTTCCCACATGTGGTCCACATACGCGACCACGTATTCACACATGTGGTCCACATATGTGACCACACATTCTCACATGTGGTCCACATGAAAGACCACATATTCACACATGTGGTCCACATACGTGAGCACATATTCACACATGTGGTCCACATATGTGACTACATATTCACACATGTGATCTATATATGTGACTACACATTCACATAAAAAATTTTTTACTACACGAATAAACTTCAATAAAAGTTTTATAATTTAAAAAAGTTTATTTTTTATGTTGGCTGTCTCCTATCTGAAGTGTAGTTAAATGGAAAAACTAGGAGGACCAGTGTGTGTGTCAGTGATGACCTATTGCGTTGAGAGACAAGGTCCTTCATCCTTAGCCTCATTCGCAGGCTCCAAGTCAGCTATGGAGACAGCTATTTCTCTAAGCTACTGAATTAGAAACGATGGTACGACGAAAGAAGGTTACCGACACATTGTTTCGGTAAATGAGCGATGTATAAATGCACTTTGTCACGAAAGGTATTTTAAATTTGTATTGAAACGAACTGAAAAGTCAAAAATTAAAAGGAGTTATAAAATGTAATTTATCACATGAATTCACAAAACAATCTATACCTATTTTTTATTTTAAGAATTAAAAAAATGATGTTAGTTTTGTCTTGCCTGACCTTGTCGCACTCATTATCTTATTAATGTGATTAATCTCCATATATAATAAAAGGATAGAAAAGTCAATTCTGTACATGAAAGATATAAAAAAAATAAAAATTAGGAACCTAAAAAACCACTCAGCAGAATTCTTGTCTGTCTGTCTGTCTGTCTGTCTGTCTGTCTGTCTGTCTGTCTGTCTGTCTGTCTGTCTGTCTGTCTGTCTGTCTGTCTGTCGGTTTGTTTGTGCGTCAATCACGCAAAAACTACCTGACAGAAATTGATGAATTTTTGCATGGTGTTAGCCTAGGGCCTCAAGGTACATTTTTTTTGGGTTTCATTCCGAATTTCATGATAGTTTTCTTTAAAAAAAAACAAAAACTGAAAAATATAAATCACCTAAAATACTTTTGGCATGGTAATAGTTCAAAGCCTAATGTCACTTATAGGATAGTTTTTATCATGGAGTATAAAGAATTTTTTGTAGAAAAAATTACATAATTATATTTTTTAATAAAAAAAATCGACTTCTTCAATTTCAACTGGATTTCACACTCTGAACTTAACTAAACTTTCACCAAACTACCCTTTATATGTACCCTTTCTAATAAAAAAAGAATCATTAAAATCGGTTGAATTGATATTGACTTATACGTTCATTTGTCGCGCATATACTTAATGTACATTTGAGATTTATATGATTTTCTCATAGATACCATTGTTGGATATAAACTATTTCTATTCATTTAACCACATTTTAAAAGAAGAAAGTAAATTGAGGCCGTTCGTTGCACAGGGGCACAAAGTGTAACTGTTGTGGGTTCGATGACCACGCAAGGAAACGAAATATTTATTTAAATTTATATTTCCATTTCATCGCTCTGGTGTCGAGGTAAAGTGCGGCGTTGAGTTTCACTACTCAGCACGCAATGCCTACAGAATTCCGAGGAAAGTAGGGAACAGAGTGTCTTAACACTAGGTGTCCTATGCCTACCCTGCTGTGTGCGGGATACAACGTGAAGCTAAAAAAAGAAGTATAATCAATATTTGTTCAGTCTACCATAACTATTATTTTAAACGTCAACGTTGGTGATATTAACAAAAATAATAAAGTAAGTATATTTTTTGGGATTAGCTCATATGGCGATATGTAGAATAAAAAGTATTTGGAAAGTAAATTCTGTTTGTGAGTTCATTGTTTATAAAAATTTATATTGTGTTTAGATGGATCACGTGGTGATGTCAATACGTTTGAATGTCATCTTATGTTATCTGTTAAAATAGCGTGAAGCTGATTAAACTTAGTGTTATATTCAAAAGAAATTAATTGTATGTAATACATAATATGTAATTTATTAATACGTTTCAAGTATGAAAAAAAGAAAAAATGCATTTGTGTTTCCTTCCTATATTTTGTATTTCTATTATTTATATCGATATATCAGGAACGTAAATGCGGGAACAGAGTTGCATGTCATTTTAGTACAGAGTAACCTCTAAAAAATGTATTTACTAAACTGAATAAAAAGAATGTGTGATTCCTCTATAGAATATATTATTCTATATTATACATAAAACAGGTTAAAACAGTGCATATGAAGATATCCTCCTGTAGTATATCTATTTTTAATTACTATCAACACTACATTGTCGATACTAATGTGGTATTACAATACATTTTGAATATTTTTCCGCCATTATAATGACATAGACAATTTTTTTAATTTGGAAAAATAATATATTAACTACAAGAACGTTGGTAGTTTTTTAAAAGGAATTCTTATAGAATAAAAAATTGCCTAAACTATGCTTCTTCGCAAGTGGTTGTAATAACTATTGGTATCAATTTTCCAAAAAATCACTATAAATATTAAATATGCTCAATTATACAGAGTTTTTTTGTTAGGACCATTTTAAATGAAACCACAGTTTAACTACTCTATAAAAGCCTATTACATATTAAATTAAAAACCCGAAAATAAAAAAGTTATTTTTTCAAACAAAATAAATAATAAAATTATCGTTGTAAAATAAAATACAATTTGTCAAGAACGACGCACGCACACATAAACCTATCAAAGGGAAACCGCCGCATACGCTTCATTGCGAAATCGAGTCGTAGGTTTTGGCGGCAAAGTTTAAAGTTCTAAACATTTTAGTACTATTTTTGTAGTAGTGTGTGTTTACATTATTGGTACCTATGCGTAACCGCGTCATACGAAATATAGATATGAATAAACATTGTGAAATGAGAAAAAAACCTACGTCTTCACTGTTGATGTATCTTGCTTAAATTCTTTAGGTACGGGTTTAAATTATTTTACCCTATATGCCCAATTGTAACTGTAACGCGACGTTGTGGGTTCGATCCACACATGCAGGATTGAATTATAATTTAATAATATTTTCATTTCGCACATCAGTCACACATTATACCCAATATCTTACACTAAGTTGCCCTACTAAGGGCGGGATAAAGCGTGGATCTGGTTTTAACTTTATGTGAACCGATTAAAATAAAGTCCGGTCCAGTTGAGGCCAGTCGTGGCGCAGCGGCACAAAGTGTGACTGTAAAACCGTCTGGTTCTCTGAGTTCGATCCCCACACGAGGAGATGAAATATTTACTTAAATTTATATTTCCATTTCTTCGCTCTGGGGTCGAGGTTAAGCACGGCGTTACGTTCTGCCACTCAACACGCAATGCGTCCAGAATTCGGTAGAAAGTGGGGAACGGAGTGTCTTAATACTAGGTTCCTCCCTCTGACTAGCATGAAGCTGCTTAAAATAAAACTAATACTTAATATTTAAGGGCAGTTTGCCAGAATACAAACAAAAAAAGTATTTAAATCGGTTAAGCCGTTTCTGAGATTATCGCACATATAGTAAGTATCGATAAGTTGTGTTTTTATTTCAAACATTCAATTGAAGATTCTTATGGGAGGTACGAAAATGCGACCTAAAGTTTTAACAACTTTCTCATAAAAAACTTCATTACATTGCAAACATACATTATAAGTATATCAAAACACGATCATAATTCAGTGTGTTAAATAAATAATTCTGTGGTTTAAGCGGGCGAAGCCGCGAGCGGGTCGCTAGTATAATATAAAAGAAATAAAATATAATTTATCTTCTCATTCGTTCAAATGAAATATTTAATATTACAACGAGATACAGTCCGCGAGGACTAAGCTGACCTTTGCGTTTGTGCGTACTAGTGTAGGTGCAACATCGCTTCCTTGGTCTGAACCGGTTTATATTGCTTTTTGACATCCGCCCTACGCCTCTTGTACTATTTTACTTTGTATGATTTATTAAAAGTGAATGATAAAGTTCGTACTATCACTCCCTATACAAGAATGGAAAAATGACCAAGCATTAAAAAAGGAAAGAACCCGTTGACGCTGTGCGTTTCTTGATGATATAACGGAAATATTAAGTATTAAATCAAAGGACATATCAAACGAACACGTGTAGAAGAATTGATATATTTTTTATCTTGAATTTTTTTTACTGATTTATAATAATAAACTTTTTTTTAATTTTTTGTTGGCTCTACAAGAATAAAAAATGGAAAAGAAAAAAAAATGGTATTAACATTTTCCTATATTATAATTAAATCTGCATATTTATACGTATTTTGTGTATTATACTGTGTTATATACAAAAGAATTATGTAAAAATCTATCTCGAATGGTAATCAAACCTTAAAGAACCGAAGTCAGAAATTTACAAATACCTTATCCTTTTTTTAGACTAAGCGCGGCGTTGAGTTCTGCCACTCAACACGCAATGCCTCCAGAATTTGGCAGAAAGTGGGGAACGGAGTGTCTTAACACTAGGTTCCCTCTGCCTACCCTGCTGTGTGCGGGATACAGCGTATAGTATAGCGGTATAGTTAAAAAATATAAAATTTCCTCTTTTTTCCCAAATATGTAAATAATGGAAAATACATTTAAAAATAAAAAGAACACGAATCTGTTTTTTAATTTGGGAAATTTCATTCTCTTTTTACATTTTCATTTCTAATTAGCGCTCTTTCGTCGTTCCAGGTGGTATTTTGACGTTACCACGCGACGGTGCAAGGGTTTCTCTTACAGCGGCTGCGGGGGTAATTTGAATAGGTTCCTGACACAGCAAATGTGTGCCACTGTTTGTTCGATTGCTATAGATTAAGTTGAATTATATAAAATATATAGAAAGAAAATATTGTTTAAATTTGAAAAATTGTATTTTATACTACTGATTATGAGCAATATGTGAATATTAGTATGAAATAAAACTCACAAAAAGAGATATCAACAGATTGTTCCTCCTTAAAAAATACATTTTGAACTATATGTTATTTATATTTGTTTTTCCTCTTATTTTGAAATTTGTTAATAGTGTTCAAATGTTACATAAATACTGTTTTAAGAATTGTGATTTTGATTAAAAACTTATAAATATATTGAATCAATAGTACTAGTTTCACGCTGTATCATCATCAAGAAAGTGTCCTAACCTAGTGTTAAGACACTTTCTTCTCTATTATGGAAAATGGAGAACAAACAGGGTGTGTGTGGAGAAATTCAACGCTGCGCTTTGGCTTGACACCAGAGCTAATAATGCAAATATTAAGTAATTCATTTCCTGGATCGAGAATCGAACCCACAACATGACATGTTTACAGTCACCCTTTCGCTTCGACTGGCCTAAATATCAGGATTTGTCGGGGGTTTCTTGATAGGGTCTAGGTTCAAATCCATAGAACGATACAGTATGTGTTTATACACAATATTTTTTTTTTATTTTAATTGTACTTTTATATCCGAAGTAAAAAAAAAATATTTCGCATTAAATCAAAATTTATAATGTTATACCATTTGTTATATAAAAGGCTTGTTACATCATATTGTCTAGATCTGTTCTACAGCCGTCTGAGACGATAGTTGTTGACCTTGTATTTGTATTCTACGTTTAACTAAAGCGAAATGTCTTATCGGGTATTCACATACAAAAAAAATCTTAATTTTGTCTCCAGGCTCTGTTATTATGTATATTTTTATCTTAAATCCAAGGATTTTTCAAAGCTAAGTAAGTATGATGTTATATTTTTTTTCTAAACTAGACGCGAGTTAAATATATTATTCTTTCTTAAAAATATACCTATAGGTTTTTTGAAATAACTTACATAATAATATAGAATCATAGTATAAAATCGAGGCCGTCGTGGGGCAGAGGCACAAGGGTGCGTGCAATTGTGAACGCAAAAGTTGTTGGTTCGATTCTCCCTGAGAGGTAATATTTAATATTTTTATTCCCTCGCTTTGGTAACGAGGCAAACCACACATTACGTTCGGCACCGCAACACGCAATTCCTAAGTAATTCGGTAGAAAATGTGGAAATGGTCAGGAAAATGTGGAAAGGGAAAGGGAAAAGTGTGTTAAGGGTCCCAATGGAGTACGGAAAACTAATAATAGGTTCCCAGGTTCCCTCTGACTATCCTACTATGTGCAGGATACAGAATTAAAAAAAAATTAAATTAAATTAAATTAGCTTCACGCTATATCCCGCACACAGCAGGGTACGCAGAGGGAACCTAGTGTTAAGACACTTTGTTCCCCACTTTCTGCCGAATTCCGGAGGCATTGCGTATTGAGTGGCAGAACTCAACGCCGCGCTTTGCCTCGACACCAGAGCGAAGAAATGAAAATATAAAAAAAAAACTATTAGGTATATAGAAAATTTCGGCCATCTGAAAGTGATGAGTTTCTTAACAACGTAGAAAACAAACAACGCATTGAAATAAACCCAAGATTGGAAATAGTATTTACTAACGTCCTCTGCTCAAAGGATTTTTTTTGAGAGCCAAAAGAAGTCTCTTGGTTTTTAATTTGCTTAGTACACACATTTCATACATTTCTTACACAATTCTCGTTTGTGCTATCTGCGAATGACGGATCCACAGCTTTCCAAATATTTTAAAATATTATCATCGTATATTTGAGGCCAGTAGTGGTGCAGGGGCACAAAGTGTGACTGTAAAACCGACTGGTTGTGGGTTCGATTCCCACTTGAGGAGATGAATCGAGAAGATGAAATATTTATTTAAATGTATGTTTTCCATTTCTTCGCTCTGGTGTGGAGGCAAAGCACGGTGTTGAGTGCAGCCACTCAACACGCAATGTCTCCAGAATTCGGCAGAAAGTGAGGAACGGTGTGTCTTAACACTAGGTTTCCTCTGCCTACCCTGCTGAGCGCGGGATACAGCGTGAAGCTGGTTTATTTATTTATTGAGATTATTTAATTTTGGTTTATTGTTGCTTTTCCCCGCCTAGCAGCGTAGATAGAGATCAAGAAACCCCCAATCCAGATTTCCGAAATGCACGTGCAAAATATGTAACAATTTATTCATATTATTTATGACAAAGGAAGTTACAGGCCGTATTTATACATTACAAAATCAGTCTAATATATTATGTGAAAGGATACGTTCCGTTTCTTAAATATTATTATACAATATAAAAGTCAATATTACGATACAATTTGCTCCGTACATATTGTATCAGTTTTATAAATTGGTTACAGAGCAAACGTTAGGGAAACAAGACAACTGTTCTCGTGGGAACCCATACATATAATGCTTTACAGTGTTTGTTCTTAAAATAAAGTTCTATTTTCCTTACCCCATCGATATTCAACCCTTGACGCCATTTATGATAATGTGACCTATATCACCTGTCTTAGAGAAGGCAATTTCATATGTTTATCGTTCTAGCGTCTATAGTAGTGTAAATAGGTTTTTCACATATGCAAATATATAGAAACTTAATACGCTATATTGGAAATTAACTATCATATTATTTGCTTAAAGATAAATATATGTATTTTTAAACTAAATTAATATATTTATTTGTATACTATTCACACTGTTAGTACATTTCAAAAATTTGCTTTAAAATTAATAAAATAAATTATTTGATATTATGGTTTTTTTTGATATTTTTATGTTGGACAAATATTTGAAACTGTAATAAACCCCACAGCAACTACATCGTTACGGCGTCCACCAGTTACTTCAACTGAAACGTGGATAAGAAAGGAATTAATTTAGTTCCGTACATTTACACTGCATATAAGTAGTAGTAACGGGACGGTTGTGGGTTCAATCCCCACTAGCGGGAATGGATTATTATTTATTATTATTTTCATTTCTTCGAAACGTAGGGTATTAACAATACGTTCCCTCTGCCTACTCTGCTTTATGCAGGATACAGCGTGAAGCCGTTTTTTATATATTTTTTTATTACTTTATATTGCTCTTACACAGTTAAAAAGGGAAGACCACGTAAGTAGTTGCGAATTTAAAAATGTTTGACAGATTTACGGTCCATTTGCCTCTCACCCACTTTAGGTGAGAAAGATGAATGATTATGGAGCACTATCGATTCATACGATAAACCCTTTTCTGAAGGTTCCATTTATATACATATATATATATATATATATGGCCCTAAAAGAGGAGGATCATAAAAAAGAAAAATAAAAGCTATTGGTTACAAGCTGGCCAGTTTGAATGAAAATGACAAAGAAAAAAAAAAGTGAAAAGATTAAAAAGATTAAAAAAAATATTGCGTTTGGTGACAACAATGACATATTTGCACTTAAAAAAAGTGAATTATTTTAAAGACCGTTTATAAACCCCCATAATATTTCAAAAGTGAAACTCTCAAAAATAATATAAACAAATTAATACGATTTTTATATCCTTTTAATAATAATTCCAGTTTCAGAATCATTAGAAGGTTAAGATCAAGGTCATTCTCTAACATAATAATTTCACTCGACGCATTTTCTACTTTGGGAAATGTTTATAATGATATGATATTAAATTTTTTGTCGGTCCTCTCATATTCGCTTATTTTTAATTAAGAACTCTCTTTGAAGCTAACATTTTTTACAGGGTATTAAAAATAAAAACAAAATGGGAAGAGCATTTTAGCTTATTGTAGTTAAAATAGAGAAATATATAAATACATTTTATAAGTAGGAACAAAAAATTAAGAAAAATGTTCTAAGATCTAAATCTCGTGTAGCGAAAGGATACTTGTATAAATAAACTGCGAAGCAATTTTAATTAAAATATATTTATTTGCACTTTATCAATATACATAACATGATGAATATGTAAAATGCATTAAGTTTCTTGTTGATATCCATTCTTTATATTCGTCTATTCCATTAACTTTTAGCGTCACGTTGTATTCCACACACAGCAGAACGAGAGAAATTACTTACAATTACATAAATATTTTTTTATTTGTTAGCTTTTTCTTGCCTGCCAGGCTCTACCTCCTTGCTTATCCTACTCCACTTGGCACCGTCTTGAGCATCATCGGTGGTTAGTCCATTGGGTCAATACATTCAACCAGCGCTTCCTTAGGCATCTGGGAGGTCTCACTCCAGAGACATGGCAAAGCACTTCGATCTGACATAGTTCCTAGGCACGATGGCCATGCCATCTTAGGTGACGGTTTTGGAGCTTATCCGCTCCGTTACGGACCCCAAGAATGAATGAACGTGTTGCGTTTGCGATCAGACCGCGTTACGCACATCCATCTCAGCATCTCTATTTCCGTGATGTGAAGTTTGTTAGCTATTCACCTATAAGGGCAATGGTTGTGAGTTCAATCTCATTCGGGATTTTAAATTGATTTACCCACCCTTATAAGACAGAGTGCGGCGTTGATTTCCGTTACTCAACGCTTTATGTTAGCGATAACAGAGGGAGAGACAAAAAATATGAATATATGTGGTTATATATATATAAATAGGTTTTAACAATTTCGAAAGTTCAATTTAATCTTCTGTATTCTCTAATATATGACATAAAATAAAGATCAATTTTATATTTGACAAAAAACCAGATTTCGTGCGAAAAATAGAGAACGAAGTGACTTAAGACAAAATTTTCTCTCGTAAAATTGATAGTGGTTTTAAGTTTTCGACTCGAAGTTAAGTACAACAAAGCCAAAGGCTTAACAGTATGCCTACATATTTCAGTAGGCGGAGTCACAAACTTAAGGAACTCCGTACGTATGAGTTTCACAGTTCCAAAGGGCGTTCTAACCTTTAAATACCCTCTTTGAAGGCGAAATTTGGATCTAGTGCGTCGTTGTGGACCTTAATTAAACACTTTGCTTTTGTCCATTTATCTATATGAAGAAAATCTTTGATGTACTTGGTATGGCTTCATTTTAATGTATTTTAAAGGTTTGGTTTTTTTGGGGCAATTATGGCGCAAAGGCACAAGTGTGTGCCTGTAAACACGACGGTTGTGAGTTCGATTGCCTCTTGAGGAAGTCGAGTATTTAATATTTTTGTATACTCGCTCTGGTAACGAGGCGAAGCTCGATGTTGAGTTCCACCACTCTTGTAAACGGCGCAATGCTTTAAACTTTCAGCGGAAAGTTGAGAACGGAAGTGATAATGGGGAACAGAGTATCTAACACTAGGTCCCCTGGTTCCCTCTGCCTACCTTGATATTTATTGGATTTAGTGTGAAGATAAATCCAATGGTCTGATTTTCGCTCGGGAAACACTAACCCAACCCGGGAAACCCTAATAAAACTATGTTTGAAAATGTTATATCTTAATTAAAAAAATAATTACACTATCCAAGAAATAACTACAACTTGAAATGCTTAAAATAATAATGAAATAATATCGTAATTTACTTTCAAACGCGGAGTAAAGTACATTTCGAGTCTCTATTTGCCTATTTTACGTGGAAAAATCTCTCGATTCAATCTCTCTCCTTGCAACCTTATTTTTCTATAATGAAAACCGCCTCAAGCTATTTGCCATCTTGTGCTTGTTTATAATTTTCACTAAAGGTCACGGTAAGAGCATACTGCTGGCATTTATTATTAAATGAAATTACATTAAAATTGTATTTTTTGTTGCAATGGAAGAAATAAGATTAGAGAAGAAGAGATTTTTTTTTAATTTGATTTGTTTTTGTATGTAATTAAATTAATATTTAATATTCTATTTTATAAAAAAATAAAAAAATTAAATTAGCTTCACGCTATATCCCGCACACAGCAGGGTAGGCAGAGGGAACCTAGTGTTAAGACACTTTATTCCCCACTTTCTGCCGAATTTTGGAGGCGTTGCGTGTTGAGTGGCAGAACTCAACGCCGCGCTTTGCCACGACACCAGAGCGAAGAAATGAAAATATAAATTATAAATTCTATTTTATTACATATTAAAATAGTAGTATTTTAAAAAATTTTGTCTGTCAGTCTATCCTTTGTTTGATTTTCAGTCGATAGAAAAACTACAGTGCACATGTTGATGAAACTTTTTTGTTTTATAGTTATTAATCCTTGACAACATATATTATAATTAATTTACTTTGAATAGGTGATATGGAACCCTAGCAGCTCGTCTAATTTATTAGATATATTAAAAAATACCTCAAGGAATGCAGCGTTTTGATCAATTTCCGATGACATCAGAAAATAAAAGGTCTAGGATGGTGCGGCTATGCGGTTTTTCTTTGTAGATACTGATACCTAAATATTAACATATTAACTTAAAATTAAAATTATCAAAATAAATGTTGTTTTGTTGTTATATATATCTCAGTAGCACCATGTTTTTTTTTGTTTTCTGTACACAACAAGGTAGGCAGAGGGAACCTAGTATCGGACACTCTGCATTCCTCCTCTTAATTCTAAAGGCGCTTGCGTGTTGAGTGGCGGAATTTAAAATAATAAATATTTCGTTTTCTCGAGTTATAATCGAACCCACAACCTGTCGCGCTTAAAGTCACACGTTGTGTTCTTGCGCTACAACTGGGCTTAAATAAAAATAATTTTAATTTGTTATTTATTAATCAACGTTCAAAATCGCTTTATAATAATTAATTTTAGCATTTTAGTCACTAACTTTATTAAGTTCGTCGTGTCAAAGCGGCATTAGTATGCTTCTGGCGAGTTCTGAATAGTCTATTTAGTATAGTAAAAAGTAACTAAAGTTTCTTACTATAGACTTTAAAGTTCCGTGAAAAGCGAACTAAATCTTACCTGATGCACTTTTACTTCGCCTGTAGGGTTTCTCATACAATTTAAATCTAAGTGGCGTCTATATTTATTTTTATTTTAGGAACAATTAAATGACTAAGTCAGCATATTCGTGGAGTGTGTGACTGTGAATGCGGCTGGTTGCGGGTTCGATCCCTACTTGAGGAAATAAAATATTTAATTTATTTTATATTTTTATTTCTTCGCTCTAGTGACCAGGCAAAACACAGCGTTGAGTTTTGTCACTTAATATTCCACTCGAGGAGATGAAATATTTACTTAAATTTATATCTCATCCATTTTCTTTGCTCTGGTGTCGAGGCACAGCGCGGCGTTGAGTGCTGCTACTTAACACGCAATGCCTCCAAAATTCAGCAGAAGGTGGGAAACGGAGTGTCTTAACACTAGGTTCCCTCTGCCTACCCTGCTGCTTGCGGGATACAGCGTGAAGATTTTTTTTTAACGTTTATCGTTTCCATTTGGACGTAGGCCTTTTGAAATATTATTTGGTATATACCTAAAAGACGTACGTATAACAATTTTGGCCCAAGTAAGTGATATTATATCGAGCAATATATTTTTACAAAAGAAATATAGGAAACATATAGTTTCCACGAAATTACTAATGAAAGAAAAGTAGAATTTATTTAGATTGACATTGATTTTGATTTGAAAAAAGGACAGTATAATTCTTATCTAAAGAAACCTTTTGTGTATTTATAACACAACAATACCGTATAATATTTTGCCTTTGTAAGTTTTTTCTATTAATTTAACTAATAAAAACATCTTAATAATTATTTTATAAATTAGAAAAGAATATTCTAAGTTAGAATGAATGAAGAAAATATTTTTTTCTAAATCAGAGCTTCTCTAGTAAATTGATGCTATATTATCTTGAGCCTTCAACAGAGATTACTTTGAAAAATTATTGAAATTAGCTAGCTATTACTTTTAGACTTTTGAATCTTAACTTGTTTTCAGTCTTTCAGTCTAAAAATTCTAACTTTAAATGGGCAAAAATAAATATTTGAAATAATAAAAACATTGTATGGTTTATTTATTTCTACTATCACCCTATACAGAAGAGTTAATTAGGTATTTACATCGTAAAAAAAAGGTTATCTAAATTCCAATTAGAAATATTTTTTCAATCCGAGCTCATAGCAAACGGAGCTTTTAATTTTCATTAACTATAATTGAAATTTTTAAATCTACAGCATATATGAGGGAAGTTACATGATATTTCATTAGGAAAAGACACTGATTTGTTTTGGTTTCATTTAGAGTGCCTAAAGATATTTTCTTGGGTCTGGTAATTACTTTTGAACACAAATGCCCGATATTCACATGTATGTTCGATTATATTTCAACAAAAATGCCCAAAAGTTTTGTAGCAAGGACTGACTCTGGATGCGTATGATTTAATGTCCTCATCCTGTTTGATGACCAGCAACGAGTTCTGCAGGGGACGCTCTTGACACCGACGACTTACTCTTAAGCAAAGAACAGCGTACCTTCTCTTTCCATCCAATGTTGCTGTAAAAGACAGTGGTACTGTCTTTTAGGCCAGCTTTTATTAACTTAAGGTTAAAAAAACTGATCAGAATTTGTAATGATTGTTCTCTAAATACTAAAAAAAATCTATTTTCGGATTTTTTTATATACAATATATTATCGCTCTGTGCCAAATGTTACAATTGTATTTGATGGCGTTGTTTTAGAAGTTAGAAGCTGAATTTTTCTGTGTTTCAAGGGACCACAGTACAAAATATTTGATATTAATTCCAGCTTAAGATATTCACGCGATCTTGAGATACGTGGTCTGGAAATACCAGACGAACAACAAAGTGATCCTATAAGGGTTCCGTTCTTGCCTTTTGGGCTACGGAACCTTAAATGCGATAATTGGTTTTATACATATAAAATGCCTCAATAACTTACGTATCCACTTATATAGATATAAATTATTATATTATATTTCGGTTTAATTGAAAATATTGCATTCTCAATTAATCTGGTAAGAGCTGTGCTGCTCGCGACAGATGTCGAAGATGAGAGTAGTAGTTTAATTGATAGTGCAGTTTCAATGCACTGTTTTTATTTATGGTTTTTTTTTATTTGTATCGCTTTTATTCCATATCATTCTTACGTTATCATGTTTATTATGTTTCACAATATTAGACGAAAGTATGGAATGGTGTGTCTTAATACTAGGTACCCTTTGCCTAAGCTATAGCAGGTTAGGCAAAGGAAGTATAGGAGATAGATACAGCGTCAACCTAAAAAAATAAGTAAATGTTTTATAACATATTTTTATATATATGATGAAGATGCATTATTACGTTAAAAATACATTATTGTGAAAACATATGAAGATGAAAACACAGAAATAAAAATGTGTTACGTTATTTGATTAGCGTGTTTTGCGAAAGGGACTGTTTATGGGCTTTAGAGCAGTTCGAGGTAAGGGTGGAAGAACTACAAAAATTACGAAACTACAGAAGTTGCGGTCAGTCTATTTCGTTATTGAGTATTTTGACGAGGGAGACTATTTTAAAGTGATTCAATTTGATATTATATGTTTCAAGAGAGTTTGTCATAGCTTTCGAATAAGCAAGATGCGTAGGAAAATATAGCTACCAAACGATACTTTCGTAGTCCAATATACTTTGTACCGTGCTATAATATTTTTTTTAATTTTCTTTTATAATTTTGATCAGTTTGTGTTAAAAAAGTAAGTTTGAATGGCTAAAATAATTACTAAATCTTTAATTGAATTAATTTCCTGTTAGATGTATAGAAAAAAATAGACATTTGATTTCATGATATCACAAAAGATTAATTTATAAAGTTTCTAAAATTTCCATTTAGACCAGCCCGAGGGTAGAGGCTAGTTGCGAGAATTCCCCGTTACTTGGCTGTAGCGGATTATTTCTTTTGTATTTAGGAAATACAGCAGTGCTGTTCAAATGGGTAGTATTCAACTATAGATTCAACGATTCTATAGAAACGGCTCACGAAAAACTTGATTAATGGAGGAAAAATAGAATAGTACTTTTCAAAATCACAAAATGAACGGTTTTAATATTTTGTCTCTCTCTCTCCTTGAGATTGTGTTACGGTAAACGCTACGATTGTCGTTTCGATTTCCACTCGGGGAAATATTTTTTTTAATATTAACATTTTACGACGTCAATAGAGTACCGCCATTCATCATGTGATGCCTTGAGAATTAGGCAAGAAAATTGAGAAAATTAAAAAAGGGCGAAAATTGGAGAAAGAAAATATGTTAACAAGAGTTTTCCTCTGCCTACTCTGCTAGGTGAAATGTGTGAAGTTTAAAAAAATATATAATTGTTTTTTTCCATGTTGACGTATCAGCAGTAAAGAGACTCCGCTTGAGTACTTATTAAAACAAAATATCATTTATACCTAACGTATTAGCACAGACCAAAAAATTTTCCATTTTTAAATTGTAATTAGTTCGTTGGTTAATACATTAAGAAAAGTATGTTTACTTAATTTTTTATTTATATTTAATTTAGATAGATGACATTTCGTATTGATTGATATAAAAGATTGTAAAGTACTTAACTTACTTAGCGAAAGTTTAAGTATTTTTTTTATTTGAAATAAAAAGAAATAAACTTATTCAACATCCTTTGTGGGTACGACAATGAATAAAAGCGGTTAACACCTGAATGGTAATGTCTCGTGAATTCTTTTGTTTGGGATTCCGCCTTCAGACCCTTAGATGTGTAGTGAACTTCCACTTCGCAATTTATGGTAAAACTTGGTGGGAGAGCTGGCTAATCGTGCGTAAAGTAACTTACATAAATAATTATATTAATATTACTGACGACGTCTTTGCATTGAAGTGGAATCGTGTTTGAATGAAGCCAATAGCAGTGGGTTTGAATCCAGTTAAAAGATAAATTGTATGCTGAAGAATTGTTTAATTGGAGGTGATCACGAACTACTCATATCTATACTATCATATCAGGAGTTGAAATATCATTTTTGAATATTGTACCAGCGGTCATGTTTATTTGGGCATGTGTCACGTATCTTATAGCCCAAGATCCCAGAGCCTTCAAACCTACGTCATTTTAGTTAATATAAAAATTTTAAGGTTTATTTGTCTAATATATAGTCTATATAGACTTATATAGTATATATAGACTTATCTATATAAGATAGTATGCATACTCTTTAACTTGAAAGTGGCCCTAGGATCTGAGTCTATTACCTATTCTATTTGACAGGCAGAAAAGTAAGATAATAAAAATGTGTATCTAACACAACTGTCTTATTCAACTTTCAATAAAAAAGACTTAAGCGATTTTCTTTAAAAGATAAATAAATTAATTAAAAAAATAAACATAACTAATATCAACTTCGTTTTTCATTTTACAATAATTTCTCTCACGAAATTTCTTTCTCTTTCAAATTATAAACAAAACAGAGAGAAAGATCATTGCCGTATTAAAGCAATTGAAACATTACAGATACAAAGCTTTTGTAATATTAACATAAACAAATCTTCCCTAGTGGGTCACATACTTAAAACTATATCGGTTAATGTGAGAAACTTTTCAACTGGCATAATGCCGCAGAAATATAGCTTATATTTTTTCCTTTTTCTTCGCTGAACAAGTGAAGCGAGGGGACTTGGTGTTAATTCTTTCTTTCTCTCTGTTCTATTCATTTGAATTCAAAACATTGCGGAGTTTACTCTTATCAGAGCGAGAAATACATATGATATTTTTTTCGATGACCCACGATGACCACCATTGGTTTTTTTTAGCTTCACGTTGCATCCCGTATATAGCGGGATAAATAGAGTGGCAAAACATTTAGTTCCCCACTTACCATTTTCACTTTCAATTTTCATCGCACACGAGTCATCGTTTGTTTAGTTTCGGAGCTAAACGCCGCTCTTTACGTAGTTACCAGAGCATATGAAAAGAATTTAAACTAGCTAGAACAAAAATAACAAGAAGAAATAGACCTAAAAACAATTTTAGCATTTAATCTTTTGAGATGAAGGGTCTAATTTATGCGTACACTTCACCCTAAGTTACGCACTTTATAAAACGCCGACAGACAGTTTCTGTGACATCTCTGGATTTGTCACGTCGTGACTCAATGAATAAGTAAATATTTGAATCTCTGCCTAAATATGTTTTCGTTAGGAATTTTTTTTTGTTCTTCACGCTGTATCCCGCATATAGCAGGGTAGGTGAGAGAGTAAGTCACTCCGCTCGCCACTTTTCGCTGAATTCTATAGGCATTGTGTGTTGAGTAGCGGATTTAAACGCCGTGCTTTGCCTCGATACCAAAACGAAAAAATGAAAATATTAAATAATTCATTTCCTTGAGTGGGAATCGAAGCCACAAACTCACTGACGCTTGTGCCCCTGCGCCACGCCTGGCCCTTTTAATCCCCTTTGTAGTTTATTTGTAACTCTCTATAGTATACTTAAGCTAAGCAATAAGCATATAAGAATTTGGACTTAGCTTGAGAAGAACGTATAACTTAGTGGTTAGAGCGCTTGTACGGTTTCCAATAAGCGTGGGCTCAATTGTTGTGGTATTTAATTTTTATGCGTAAAAAAAGATTTTTTTTCTTTTATCCATCAGTCGAATAACACCTTGAAAATGTTAAAAATGCCTATAATTAACGCGATATCATTTAGGGCGTGTTTGTGGGTGGGTCCATTTCACAAAGTTCTTTGTACTTTTGCTTCACGCTGTATCCTGCACATAGGAGGGTAGACAGAGGGAACCTGAGAATCTAGTGTTAATACGTTCGTTCGTTCTAGTGCGTTCCATTTCCCATGTTCTTTGTGTTTATTTTTTTATTGATCTTCTTTTTTAAAAAATAAATGAAATCAGACTTGCTTAGTCTGTTTCACATTTTAAATATTTAATCGATTAAAATAAAATATTTTAAAATAGAAAAACCTCACACCTACACTCGATTATTTTAAATTTTGGAAAATGTTTATATTTATAATTTACTATATGCCCGTAGCGTTTAGCGCTCCGTTCTCTTTGACTACCCCGCTAGGGACAAAGCTTCACGCTTTTAAGTAAGTAACTTAAGTTAAAATTATATGATATGATAGTGCTGGTTCTTAAATATTTAATTGTTCCTCGAGTGGGGACTTTGTGCCCAAAGTGTAAGCAACTGACCTCAATATTTTTTTTTGTTATATCATCTATTTTCTTTACAACACAGTAGCAGTAGGCAGTTGAATAATAACGTTGACATTGCTCTCAGCTACATCTCAGTACAAAGGGGCGCTGGCACTGTCTTGAGTGTGCCAATAGACTGACAGCTCTACAGCTGTTCTAGATAGATATGCCGTGGTTGTTTTGAATAAATGTCATATATATATATATATATATATATATAGATATATATATATATATATATATATATATATATATATATATATATATATATAAATAAATGTATGTGTATATGTGAAATCGATGTGAACTATGTGTTGTATATTCTTGTGTAATTCTTGAATATACGTCTATTAAGAGATAATAACCCTGTAAATGTAACCATAAGTTGAGAATGGGTATCCCAACACTGGATTCTCTCTCTCTCTCTCTCTCTATTTTTATGCTTAGCCTCTGGAACGTAATATAAAAAATTTGTAATTGTACGGGTTCTGATCAAAATTTTTATGTGCCTTCTATAGCTTTTAGTTATTATCGATAGTAATAAGGAATTATAGATAAATAATAAAAATATAGGCCGGTCGTTGCGCAGGGACACAAAGTGTGACTGTAAAATCAACTGGTTGTGGGTTCGATCCCCTCGCGAGGGGATGAAATATTTACTTAAATATATTTCCTTTTCTTCGCTCTGGTGTAGAGGACAAGCGCGGCGTTTAGTTCTGCCACTCAACACGCAAAGCCTCCAGAACTCGGTAAAATGTAGGGGAGCGGAGTGTCTTAACTCTGCCTACCCTACTGTGTGCGGGATGTATTGTATTTTATAAATAAAAACCTTTTATTTGATTCTCATATTAGGTGAGTTGTGTAAAAAATAATGTTTGCTTTCAAAATTCAACGGACAGTTTTCAAAGGAAGCGTTTTAATGGGAACTGAGTGTTCTAACACTAGGTTACCAGGTTCCTTCTGTCTACTTTGCTATATGCGGGATACTGCGTGAATCTATTACATAAACTAATGTTATGAAAGCAAAGCCTAAAGAATAAAAAGAAAAGTAAGTGTCCAAACACTAGACTCCAGTTACCTAGCGGAAACAAAATCCTTTGAACTTAATTATTAAATTACACTCAAGTATTTATTTATTAAATAACATTAAAATAAATGTTACATCAAACGTGATAAGTAATAGAAAATTCCAATTGAATTGAAAATCGGCGTCGTTACGCATTCACTTTGATACCGAGATGAAATCAGTTGCCCGAGGCAGAATTTCAGCGTGTACTAAACGATATTAGCGTAATTTTGACCACCGGTGGCTTAGTGGTACAAATATTTAATTATTTTGTTTTGAATATTTTATTTTTAATTTTGTTGTATTTATATTTTCATTTCTCCGCTCTGGTGTCGAGGTATAGCGCAGTGTTGATGTCCGCCACCCAACACGTAATGCCTCCAGAATTGAGAAATGTGGAACGAAGTGTCTTACTAGGTTTCCTCTACCTACCCTTCTGTGTGCGGGATGTGTATATATATTAATGTTGACATTTCCTCGCTCTGCTAACGATGCAAAACGCAGTGTTGAGTTCCACCACTCAACACTACGAAAGTGGGGAACTGATGTATCTGAATGGGAACCAAGTGTCTTAACGCTCGGTTCCCAGACTCCCCACACCTACTCTGCTGTGTGTGGGATACATTGTGATTATACATAGTATGTAAAAAAAACTCTCTTTCATTACTGAGTGACTAAAAGACAACACATAGAAAATAATATCATCTGGAAAAAAATTTGCATTTTTTTTATATGGGTATAGAGAGCATACAATAGAAAAAGATTTCTTGAAATTCACACCATATTTAACTGAAAAACTGGAATTTTCATTTTGCGTCTTAAAATCGACGCAAGCAAAATTTTCGTACGATGATTAGCACGTTATAAAACGCAGAGCTTATTTTGTTATGGTGTATACGTGTTTTTCTGTATATGCGAACGGAGAGAACGGAGAGTTTTGACGTTATATTTTCTAAACTGGGCCTGCTTTATCCTACATAAACAGTTTCTTATAGTCTTTTAGTAAGTATATTTGTATGAATGATCTTACCTATAAAGTAGCATCATTCATACAAAAATCATAAGACAATGCTAAAAATGCTACAGCTTAGTTGTACCATTTTACTTTACGGAACTAGGTCAGACGAGTTCAAAGGAGTCACTGACCTAGCAAAAATAGCTTATTTTCTTATAAATCGTTACTAAAAATGTAGTGACAACAATTATACATCTCTATAATGACTACTTTTATGTCATATTTTTTTATTTAATAATCAAAATTAGCTTCACGCTGTATTCCGCACACAGCAGGGTAGGCAGAGGGACACCCTAGTGTTACGACACTCCGTTCCCCACTTTCTGGCAAAACTCAACGCCACGCTTGGCCTCGAAACCAGAGCGAAGAAATTGAAATATCAATTTAAAAAACTATTTAAACTCCTCGAATGAGTATATATAGAAAAAAATCTATAGAGGGAATGTCTTTATATACAGTAATTCTGTTTGAAAAATTTAGCAAAATAACTTTAAATATGATAAACAAATAATGGAAGATCAAAAGATCTGAGGCCGTGATGGCGCAGTGGCACAGGTTTGGAATAGTGAATGCGGCAGTGGTGGATTTATTTCCGAATCGGAAGAATGAATTTAAAACTGAATTAGTTGAGATTCGCCATTCGGAAAGCGGAGGCCGGAGTGTCTCAATATTAGGTTTCCTTTGCCTACCGGAAGCTGAAAAAGGAATAGTAAAATTATTATTTTAAATTACACACTATACACAATGACAACTGAGAGAACCTAGTCTCAATACACACCATATTCCGCTATCCAAATTTGAAAAATCGCATTTGTCGTTCAAAATAGGAATGAACCCACAACCAACGTTTACAGCCAGACGAATGTCCAAAAGCTTCAAAAATAATTTTGCATAGTACTATCCATCTTTTATCTAAATTATTCAAAGCCATAATCGTTAACAATACGTTCATACATGTCCGTCCACCATGACTTGAAGTGAGTCACGCGTGCAACAGGTGATAACTGCCCCAAATAAATGCTTCACATAACTGCATCGTGCCCCAAGGTGTTCATTTTCATCCAATTACTTATACTAGGTTCCCGTTACGTACTTTCTAGGGAATCTCTTCGAAGGATTATTATGTAAACTTGTTATAGTATTGGTAGTAATAAGGAAATATACCTTTAAGTACTACCTTTAATTATTAATATTATAACAAGTTTACATAATCCAGGCCAGTCGTGGTGCAGTGGCACGAAGTGTGACTGTAAAACCGGTTGTGGGTTCGATCCACACTCGAGGAGATAAAATATTTACTTAAATTTATATTTCCATTTCTTCGCTCTGGTCTCGAGGTTTCGTTGAGGTCTGCTGTGTGCGGGATACAGCGTGAAGCTGTTTTTTTTTATGGTATATATGTTTGTATATAGTACAATGTTTTCGCGTATATGAAGATTGTGCATTCGATCGATATTTAGATAAGCCTGTCATGGCTTAAGGGCATCAGTGTGCGACTGTAAGCGCGACAGGTTGTGGGTTCTATTTCCACTCGGAGAAATTAAATATTATACTTCTTATTCCCTCGCTCTGATAACGAGGCGAAGCGCTTTGTGTAGTTCCAAAATTTGGTAGAAAGTATGAAACTGTAGTGTCTTAATGGGAACGGAGTGTCTTAACACTAGGTTTTCAGGTCTCTCCTAAATACTTTGCTATGAGCGTTCCCAATCTTCCTGCTGAGTTCTGGAGGAATTGCTTGTTGTATGCAGAACTCAATTCACTTTCTTACCTCGCAACCAGATCGTAGTAATGACAATACTAAATATTTCCTCGAGTGGAAATCGAATTCACAGTCTGTTTATAATTACACACTGGTACCACTGCACCACGGGTGGTCTTAATTAAAAAAAATACTTAACCTACAATATTTACTATAGCCATTAAAGACTTTCTACTATATATTGAATGATCTAAGAAGGTCCACCGTTAACAAGTTCTGCCTCAAGTTGGACGAAGCTTTGAAAGGATGAGACTGCAAATTAAACCAAGTCGCTTAGTGTAGAGTTTAACTTTGTGTATTCTATAATTAATTTGTTTTAGTTTATAGGAAGTTGTCTCTGTAAAACTGACTGGTTGTGGGTTCGATCCCCACTCGAGGAGATGAAATATTTACTTAAATTTATATTTCTATTTCTTCGCTCTGGTGTCAAGGCTAAGCGCGGCGTTGAGTTCTGTCACTCAACACGCAATGCCTCTTGAATTCGGCAGAAAGTGGGGAACGGAGTGTCTTAACACTAGGTTCCCTCTGCCTACCCTGCTGTGTGTGGGATACAGCGTGAAGCTGATTTATTTAGATTTATTTATATTAAAAATTATGGCGGAAGATGCTTTTTATTTAAATAAAAATATCCAATAAGGAATTTTGTTCTTTAAGGTATACCTGTGTATATTGAATATACTTTTAAAATAATTTTTTTTATGAGAAAATAAAAATTAAATTAAATAAAAATTATGTATATATATTATTATTTCAGTACCACACATGTCTAATGTAGATAAAGATATATTGGTGGTGGAAGCTGTAGCTACACTTTATATTACCGAGGGAAATAAAAAAATAGAATATTTTGTTCCCATTAAGACACTTCCTTCCCACATTTTCTTGGTGGTACTTAACGCCACGCTTTGCCTCCATACCAGAGCGAGGAGTTGAACACCGTAAACATTTCATTCCCCCGAGTGATATCGAACCTACAACGGTCGCATCTGTAACCGCACGATTTGGACGTATAAACTTTTTAAAATTGCCATAACTGAATAAGTAGATTTGATCCAAGATCCAAGCGTTCCTATATAGCCAACTCAATAGGTTTCCATACTTCTTCTGATGAAATTGCGGAAGACTTTTAGTTATACAAAGTTTTCTTTTCCATCGTGTTTTTCCTCGAAGTAATCAGATTAGTTTGTGAGATATGGTGGGACATGTTGACAAAATATCCTAATGAATGTTTCTAAGTGGTATCCCGAGAAATGTAGTTCGTTATAGAAGCGAGCAAAAAGAAAATTTGGTGATTATTTCTTGTGTCGTTTATTTTATATTTAGTTAGAAATAGGATTATAGTGCGTTGAGTAAATAAGGCCAGTAGTGGCGCAGCGGCATAAAGTGTGACTGTAAAATCGACTGGTTGTGGGTTCGATCCCCACTCGAGAAAATGAAATATTTACTTACATTTAGATGGGTGTGAGTTCTAGTTGATGACGAGGTAAAACGCGGCGTTGAGATTTGCCACTAAAACACGCAATGCCTCTAGAATTCGGCGAAAAGTGGGGAACGGAAGCGTTATGGATAACTATCTTAAAACTAGATTGCCAGGCTCCCCACGATGTCTCGCTACGTGCAGGATACAGCGTGAAGTAAAAAATAAATAACTGGAAAGAAGTATCTTAAGACTTACTTCTATCCCTGGATAAAGATAACGGGAGAAGGTAAAAAGAAAAAAAAATGCTGTAAATAGAGCGACCAGAATCACAGTATAAATATAAATCTCGAAATTTTTTGGTTTACTCGGGTATTTTTTAGAGGAAGGGTCGTGCAAGTAAGAGCAAAAACGTGTTAACTCCAGACGATTTCGCTTCGTTGAAATTAAAGCATTCCCCAGATCGGTGTTTGAGGGGACTTATTGTATACAATAGAGATGGTCAAATCATTATAATAATATATCGCTATCATTTTGTCGTATAAATACCAATGTTATTAAGGCCAGTGGTACAAAGTTTGTAAATGCAAGTGGTTCCAGTATCGATTCCCACTCAAAGAAATTAAATATTTATTATTTTCGTTTCTTTGCTCTGGTGTGGAGGGAAAAGGCGGCGTTAAATTCCGACACTGAACACACAATGCCTTCAAAATTGGAGGAAAAACTGAAAACAATATTAGTTTTTCCAAATAATAATAATTTAATGAATTTTAGTTTTGCATGACTCATGCCTTTAAAATGTCGAGAAATGTCTGAACGTACACGATATAGTTGTGGGTTTCATCACAACTCAGATAAAAATCCGTATTTAATTAAAAAAGTACAAGACGAGTTGGGTTCGATTATCTATAAAAACGGCAAAAAAATATGTTAGTCGTATAAAAGCCTCCTTTAATATTTATTTTATTATTATTGGCAATAAAAATACATCACCTGCAAAACGGTTCATGAGGTAGGCACTGGTGACAGACGGGCAGACACAGAGAGGTTTCGTTCCATCTTTTCGTCATTGTCCCTAACGCTAACCGAAAAGGGATCTCCCTTTAAATAAGAATGTAGTCAGATCGATGAAAATAAATAAGCACGATCATGTTTTATAAATTCGTTATATTTGAGGCCAGTGGTGGCGCAGTGGCACGAAGTGTGACTGTAAAACCGACTGGTGTCGAGGCTAAGCGCGGCGTTGAGTTCTGCCACTCAACACGCAATGCCTCCAGAATTCAGCAGTAAGTGGGGAATGGAGTGTCTTAACACTAGGTTCCCTCTGCCTACCCTGCTGTGTGCGGGATACAGCGTGAAGCTGGTTATATTTAATTGAAAATTTGGAGCAGTTTGTGGTGAATTAATTGGACGTGGCACTACTTCGATAGTTATTCGAGATATTTAGTCTAATATTTAACCGATATCTTCGTACTATCCGTTCCTGCAGAAAATCTCTCGATCTCTATACAAGATTTGAACGAAGTTTGGCTGAGATCTTGAAATACGATCGAGTTTCTAATATTTGTTTTTATAAATTGATATTATTGAGTCTATATTGATGATATAGTGTAAAAGACATAAAAAATATCAAATAGATTTAGTTTTGTAATTTTTTTTAACAAAAATAAAGTATTGAATTGGTACTTAAAATATATTGATGAGATGAGATATTTTGAAAAAGGGCGTTTACAGGAAGTTGTTAGCTCTTCACTTTCCGTCCCGTAGTTTTTTAAACCGGACGATATTTTTTATTTTATTATAAAAATATTGCATTGCAATGGTTTAATAGTGTGATCATTTTTTATATATTAAAAATTATAAATTTGAAAAGACTAACTGGTCGGTTTCCAGGAGGCGCGGGTTCGAGTCCCGCTGCGTTCAATTTTTTATACGTTTTCTAAATAAGTAACTAACTGTTTAGTTTGACACCGTGCCATCAGAGCTGTCGAGTTGTTTTTATCTAATGAATAAAAAAAAAAAATACTAAATATTTTGGTCTTGAATGCAGTTCTATTCTATCACTAATGTAAAATAGCAAATGCAACTTGGACCCACAGTAGTTCTTAACCAATTTTAGTATTATATTATTATTTTTTCAATATTTTTTTTGTGTTTTATTTGTACTGCGAGATTTCAAATTCTCATCAAATTTCATAATTATAGGTTATATACTTGTAGGTTCTAATTGCGTAAATAAAGTTGACAAATTTTACTTTTCTAGCCTATGAATTCATCTTGTATGAAAGGAGCTACAAATATATATTTGTAATAATATATACTTTTTCATACAATATCTATACAATTTCTCTTGTCAGATTTTTTCCTTTAAGTTCTCTTCGTGCTATATTTCATAACAGTAGGTCAACAAGGGTATATCAAAACCTATAGGAGGTTTTGATTACGCACCGAATCTTATACAAAATGTAGGAAAAACGATGCAGGTATTTTTGATTGCTTTGATTTAAAAGCTTTGTCTTTTAATGCTCCAATGGAACGTAGAGTTGACTATTTGATATTAATTACAGCTGAACAGCTTTACGCGCTCTCGAGATAACAGACTCTTGATAGATAGGGACTAGGACACAGGGACACTCAAGTGATCCGAATTTACCCTTTTTTATTTTTCCTACAAATAATATCGGCTTAGAGACAAAGTGTGACTGTAAAAGCGACTGGTTGTGGGTTTCATCACCACTCGAGTTGGAAATATTCGTGTCGAGGCAAAACGCGGCATTGAGTTCTGCTTCTCAACACGCACTACCAGAATTCGGTGGAAAGTGGGGAACGGAGTATCTTAACATAAGGTTCTCTCTGCTTACCCTGCTTTTCACGGGATACAGCGTGGAGCTGATAAAAAAAAACAGATAAATGAAGACAGATTATAAAAATAATATTTCGAGGCTTATTCGAGGCACACGGCAGGGTAGGCAGCGGGAACCTAGTGTTAAGTCACTCCGTTCGAGGTTTTTAAGCTACTATAATCAAAAAAGTACAAATAAAAATATTCTACTATAATATTATGTTACAACCAAAAACCAAAAATGTAGATTGAACATGAAATTTGAGACATGAAACACGCTGCGGTTTTTGTTGCTCATTTAAACAGCAAGTACAAAAAAACTTTTATCTAAAGTCGCCTTTATATTTAAATGCTATGTGAATATTGTACTCTTGAGCTCCAAGATGCACTCACAGTTCAAAATATCTCCTTTGTGCAACACACGTACTTGTAGGAACATTCAATGTGCTGTTGACATTTTCACCTGGTTTAAAATGATGCATGAAAATCTGAGGACTTTGTTAAATTTAGCTACTATTTCTTTGTGTTTATATTATTAAATTAAAATAAATAAATTAAAAGGAGGCCAGTCGTAGCGAAGCGGCACGAAGTGTGACTGTAAAACCGACTGGTTGTGGGTTCGATCCCCACTCGAGGAGATGAAATATTTACTTAAATTTATATTTTCATTTCTTCGCTCTGGTGTCGAGGCAAAAAGTGCGGCGTTGAGTTCTGCCACTCAACACACAATGCCTCCGAAATTCGGCAAAAAGTGGGAAACGGAGTGTCTTAACACTAAGTTCCCTCTGCCTACCCTGCTGTGTGTTGGATATAGCGAGAAGCTAATTATATTATTAAGTATAAATAGTACTATAAATTTAATAAATTATTCGTGTATATCCGCTTTGGTACGACAGGCGCGGCGCTAAATACCGTTTATTAACATTAAGAGTTTCGAATTGTGCCATGTTTTAACATAAAATTGTAAAAAAAAAATTATCAAGTCAAGTAACTTAAATTTAACTAAATCAAAGCTACACTTTTTTAGCACTGTATCATGCAGTTAGCAAGCTAGGCGGAGGAAACCTGGGAACCTAAGGTTAAGACACTACGTACTCAATAAGACTCTTCCGTTCCCTACTCTCCGCCTAATTCTTGGATTTGACCCAATAATTTGGTAATCTATGCGATATTTAAGCGCGCGGAAGTGTTAGTAGAGAGATTAGAAAGACTTAATTAATTGAGGTCATATGAATCTCAATAACAAGCATATTAGCTATAAACTGCAAATAAAAATATGTTAGTTCATTTTATGAAACTCTTTCCAGGGCAATATGTGACAACACAACTTATACTTGATTTTATTAATTAAACTTCACGTATCGTTTCGAACATGTAAAGAAATAAATGTATAAAATATACGATTTTCATAATATTTATTTTTTCTTTTAGTTATTTTGTTTTATTTTTACAATATTATGGAAATAATAGAAGCCAGTCGTGGCGTAGGGGCACAAAGTATGACTGTAAAACCGACTGGTTGTGGGTTCGATCCGATCGATCGATTTATTCGCTCTGGAGTCAAGGCAAAGCGCGGTGTTGAGTTCTGCAACTTAACACGTAATAATGAAACCTCCAGAATTTGGCAGAAAGTGGGGGATGGAGTTCTCTTAACACTAGGTTCCCTCTGCCTACTCTGCTGTGTGCGGGATACAGCGTGAAGCTGATTTATTTTAATTTTTATTTATATTTTTTTTAGTTTAGCAAATATTTTAGAATTTGTGATAATCGAAAAAAAAATGTGAGTGCGCTGGCTCTGCGCACGAGTTTTCTTGCTCATAATACATGAACTGTAGATTATTGTTTTATAAAAGGCAAATAGCATTGAAGAATTAACTTTAGAAAATTAAATTGTATCCATAACTGAGGGGCTCTAGTTAAAAAAATGTATGAATTTTTTTCACAATTAACTACAGTACACACACTACTGGTATTCATTAGAATAATCTCTAGAAACGTAAAGCTTCTACTTACATTTACATTGTATTTGATTTAAAAAAAATTGAAATCAAAAAAAATACCAGTAAAGTATTAACAAGAATCATTTTTTTTAATAAAAATGACAAAAAAGTTCTTAAGTATTTGCTAAATTACAAAAAGAAAGCTTGAACCTATATAGGGTCTATCTATAAACGTTAGTCCGTTTGACCTATATATACTCGGTATATTTTATAAATATAAAAAAATGCATGTCAATAATTTCCTAGCATATTTCAGAGTTTTCATAAAAATTCTTGCTTTTATCCCTAAGGAATCTGCTTTGTAAATTGAACATAACAACAATTTTCTTAGATGTTTACTTACAAGGCATTTTAAGGAAGATAGAAATGACTCAGTTGCCCAGTATGCGGTCACTTCTGACTAATACTTTGCAGCTTAGCTTTACTTCATTCATTCGTTAAGAATGTTCAATTTATATAAGAATTTAAACTAAACGAAAACTAAAGTACTAAATTTATAAAAAAACGTCCTTTTACTGAATATTTACAAAACCGGAAACAAGAGTCCAAATACAGATCGATCTCAGCATTAAGTAGAGAGAATCTGGTGAAACTGTACGTTTTGCTTTTTTTTATTAATCTCGAGACGACATCATCTCTACGACGAGTGTTAGATCACTCTTTTAAGACTTTTGTCTTAAGGTTTTACGGTATCAGTGATGAAAAGACTAAAGATAATATACTTAATATATATTTATCTGATAAAATAAGTCACAGCGTTTGGTTCCGCTAACATGCGATCTCTAAATGAAATGCATTGGAAGTACGATAAGTTTTTTGAAATAAAATAAATCAGCTTCACGCTGTATCCCGCACACAGCAGGGTAGGCAGAGGGAACCTAGTGTTAAGACACTCCATTCCCCACTTTCTGCCGAATTCTGGAGGCATTGCGTGTTGAGTGGCAGAACTCAACGCCGCGCTTAGCCTCGACACCAGAGCGAAGAAATGGAAATATAAATTTAAGTAAATATTTCATCTCTTCGAGTGGGAATCGAACCCACGACCAATCGGTTTTGCAGTCACACCTTGTGCCGCTGCGCCACGACTGGCCTCAAAAGTTATATATAGTTATAAGTTTTTTGCCTACTCTATAAATTGCTTTTAAGTACGATAAGTTTTTCTGCTTACTCTACAAATAGTTTATTTTCTTACTTTTTAATTTCTAACACCGGATATTAAAATATTATCAAATGGAACGTTAATCTATTATGTAAAGGTACAAACAATAGAAGAGATGGAAGCGCGAGCTCGTCACGCGTTAGGCGTATGCCATGCAATTTTTTAAAATAACGGAACATCGTGAATCGTGTGTTTATAAACACTGTAATTTTACAAATAGTGGCTTTACTGAATAGAATAATATGTTTATTGATATAATATGAAAGAGTTTTTATGATTTAAATTTATTTTGTATACCTTTAACAATAACTAAATTGCTAAATATGCTATGGAAATGTATAAAAGATGAAGGATGTCTTAATTAGAGAACAAATCGAAGACGAAAGAAGAAAATGTGTATTGTAAAGACTTTTAATTTACAATCTTTGACAAAATATGTTTAATAGTCTTTAATTTAATACGTAATGCGTAAAACGACGTTTAATAAAATTATATATTTTAACTATAATTTTTTAGAGGCCCAAGCATTATCAGACTGTAAGCACGACAGGTTATGAGTTCCAAAGCCACTCGAATGATGGAATTTTTTTGAGAAAATTTCAAAATTGTAAAGGTAAACAGTGGCGTGGCGTTAAGTTCCGTCACTCAACACGCGATGCTTCCAGAATTCGGTGGACAGTGTCGAATGGAAGTTGCTTTGTTGGAAGTCTTAAGGCTAGATTTTTAGATTATTTCCGCCTACACTACGGTATGTGGGGCACAACGTGAGTATATAAATAAATAATATTATAAAAATATAAGTATAGAACCAAAAGTTTTCTTAATACAACATAATCCAATAGTAATTAAAAAATTAACATAAATTATTCTATACAACACATTTTACTATATTTATTATACACTATGTATTGACAACGCTTTTACAATATGTATTGAAAACGCTCTCTATAATCGTTATATATTATTATATATTCTTCATAATTTTCAACGAAATTTAAGCTTTTGAACTTCAATACTGCTGGTCAAACTAGTCACTCCGCCATGACGACCCTCAAATATAAGGATGTATAAATAAACTTACCTTACCTTACGTTTTTTTAAAAATCGTATTAAGTAAATATACTTTTAAGGCTTAGTAAAAAAATAAAAGATAAATATATTATCAAAATATCATATAAAAACTAATAATAAATATTATATAATGAATATTAAAATTTAAATACTTTTAGACAATTAAACTGTAATAAATTAAATTGACACTATTAAAAAAGTAAAAAAAATCGCCAAAAAAAGAAAAAATTACAATACAAACTGTATTCAATAAACTTTAAAAGTTCAAATAACACAAATATAAGCTTTAAGGTAAATGTAGCAACGATGGCGTTACGGCCGCAGGTTTCGCGGGGGGGGACCTCCACAGCCCGGCCCGCCAGTCGGCTAGTCGGCACCATCCGGTACACCGCGTCCTGCCTCTAGACGGGAGCCTCGGTAAATCGCGATAAACTTTGAAACTTTTAAACCGGATTTGTCTACAAAAAATTAAAAAAAACGTTATTCTGTGCTACCGTTGAAACTTTGGTTGAACTTTGGAACGTTTTTAAGTTCGTGTAATGATTGAACAAACTTCTCAATAAACCGGTAAGTGAGTTTCACTGGAAAACAATGTTTGAAACGACCGTTGGTGTTTGTTTGTACATTCGGCTGATGCCTGGTATCTTGTTTCTATCGGTCACCACAAGTCCATGCAATGTTTATAAATGGTGTACTTCAAGGAACTCTACCTTGTGTTTATGGTTATGTTTCATATTACCTCTTTGAAGAGGTAAGGGTGCATTCAAAAGATAAGCTAAAATCAGCTTCACGCTGTATCCCGCACATGGTAGAGTAGGTAGAGCAAATCTAGAGTTAAGACTCTCCGTTCCTTATTCTTTTTGATGCCGTGATTTCTTGTTAAGGTTATCTGATGTATTAAATATAGTTTATGTATTGTTATTTGTTAAGGAAAGTACAGGTTGATTTATCTAACCTTATCTAAGTTTTGAACTTAAAAGCTTTAGAGACAAAGAAGCTATGTCGGTGGATAAGTAATGAGTAATCAATGACTATATCGTTGCTTTGTGCACTTTAAATATTGGTGTCATCATACTTTTAAGTTTATTTATATATTTTTTTCATTATTTTTACATTTCTTAAATTTTTACTCTTCACTATTTTTTTTAAATAAATTTATATTATCTAAAAAAAAACATTTCTAAATAATTAAAATTTTCAAGGCTTTCACCTTGTTAAGTTTTTATAACATTATCGATAATTCATCAAATAAAATTTTACTTTGTCAAAATGTCAAAACTTCTTTTTACAAAAAACCTTTACTAATGTACTAAAAGGATACAATTTATTGTTTAAGTTTATTAACTGTGTAATTTATTTAAAATCAAATAAGCCATTTAAATACATACCTAAAATCAGCTTCACGCTGTATCCCGCACACAGCAGAGTAGGCAGAGAGAACTTAGCGTTAAGAAACTCCATTCCCCACTTTCTGCCGAATTCTAGAGGCATTGCGTGTTGAGTGGCAGAATTCAACGCCGCGCTTTGCCTCGACACCAGAGCGAAGAAATGGAAATATAAATTTAAGTTAATATTTCATCTCCTCGAGTGGGGATCGAACCCACAGCCAGTCGGTTCTACACTTTGTGCCCCTGCTGTATATACATATATATATATATATATATATATATATATATTCTTAATTCCAAAGTGTAAATTAATTACTACTTCTATATGTTAGTATTCAAGAGCAATATAAACTAGTCTAGACAAACTTTAGCCTAATATTGTTCTAAAATCAAATATATACTTTATTAACTTAGGGCCCAGTAAGCTATTATATTTATATTGAACACACATACGAGCATGTACTAGTAATACATAGTTCTGAGCACGTTTTGATTAATACGATAAATCGTAGATGAGAAGACCTTTTAGAAATGGAAATTACTTTTGAGTACAATATTTGTATTTCTAAACGAGATGAGAAATATATATATATATATATATATATATATTTAGTCTGCTTCACGTTTTATCCCGTACGTGGGACTCCACTCCCCATCAAACTCTGGAGGCATTGCGTATTGAGTAGTGGAAATCAACGCTGCGCGTTTGTCTCGACATAAGAGCGAAAAAAATAAAATATTAAGTTATTAAAATATAAGTATTATTAATCGAGGAGATTAGCAATCGAATCCACAATTTGTCGCGTTTGAATTCACACGCTTGTGGGATACAACAAATGGATAACAACCTTTATTAAGATATTATAATTATATCGAATATTAGAACGTGTACTTTGCCTTATCATCTGATTAGAATCATCATCAGAGATAAGAAAAGAGAATACGATGCATTTATTAAACTAACCGAAAACTGTTTCAAACCTTATGTCGGTGTCAAGATTAATATAATTATATGTTTAATAATTTAAACTTAAAATTGAAATAAAAATAAAACTTTATGGATTGTTGAATTGAGGGCTTCGTGGCGTAGTAGATAAGTGTTTGACTGTGAACGCGATTGTTGTAGTCATTCATTATTTTAAAATAAAAATAAATCAATAAATCAGCTTCACGCTGTATCCCGCACACAGCAGGGTAGGCAGAGGGAACCTAGTGTTAAGACACTCCGTTCCCCACTTTCTGCCGAATTCTGGAGGCATTGCGTGTTGAGTGGCAGAACTCAACGCCGCCCTTAACCTCGACACCAGAGCGAAGAAATGGAAATATAAATTTAAGTAAATATTTCATCTCCTCGAGTGGGGATCGAACCCACAACCAGTCGGTTTTACAGTTACACCTCGTGCCGCTGCGCCACGACTGGCCTCATTATTCATTATTCATATTATTCATTATTTTCTTTTTATTGAGTTTAAGTTTGAAAGTAAAGTATCTTCTGTCTACTAAGCTCACTTTGCCTACAACGTGGAAAAAAGCTGGAAGTTAAAAAAAAAAACTAAATATCAATAAGAGATAACAAGACATTACATAGTACAATATTAAGAATATATATATATATATATAAATATAAAACTTATATATATATATAAAACTGAAAGCTGCCTCGCAAGTTCTTTCTTTACTTTATTATCTCTAAACGATTCAACTTGTTTCAACGAGTGTCAATTTCGTGTTGTGTTCCTCTGAAGAAAAATAAATGTCGTGTAGAATAACAGTTAAATTTTATGGCTAATTTGATGACTCGAAAGTTTTTGTTTCGAGGCCGTCGTGGCCCAGGGGCACGATGTTGTGACTATAACGCGACGGTTGTGTGTTCGATTCCCACTCGAGGCTATGAAATATTTATTTAAATTTCTATTTCTTCGCTCTGTTGTCGAGGCAAAGAGCGGCGTTGAGTTCCGCCACTCTGTCTGAGGAGTCTGAGGATTGTCTTAACACTAGGTTCCTTCTGCCTATCCTACTGTGCGCGAGGGAGAGCGTGAAGCTGAAAGTTTTTTTTATACTAAAAGAAGCTTTTAAATTGGTTAAGTAGAATTTTATAATATATGATAAAAAGTTTAACTAATAACATGTTAAAACAACGTCACTTAACGGGACTACACTTGCTTAAATAACATTTTTTTATCGTCACGCTGTAACCCGAATGCACACATAGCAGAGTAGGCAGAGGGAACCTAGTGATAGGACAGTCCGTTCCCATTCAATTCAAACACACTTCCGTTCTCTACTTACCGCCGAATTCCGGAGGCATTGGGTGTTGAATGGCGGAACTCAAGAAAATACGTAAATTATATATGGTTTTAGTCTTTCAATTTACTTAAAATGGATGTCTCCATTTCCAATTGACCTAAAATGGATGTCTCCATTTCCAATTGACCTAAAATGTATGTCACCATTTTAGGTCAATTGTAAGGCTTTAAAAATTTAATTCCAATCATACCATTCACGCTGTCCAATATTCAAAATGTATGATTTGCTTTAAATACTAACACTAACTTTTGATACTTTAACATTAAATATCTTATGGAAATATAGAGCAATCTATGGATATTTGTTTTACTATTGATAAAAATTATATTTATATATTTTAAACTTTTTTTGTTAGTGTGTTACTGACGTACAAACCACAGCCAGTACTATAAGTAATGTCCACAGAAATATCAGATTTAAAGAACAACGTTAATCGGGGAGTATAGGAAAGTATTATAGGAGTAAACGATTTCTTGAAATTCGAAACTTACACTATACGCATATAATTATTTCTTATTTAGAAAATAATTAGAATTTATATATTTTATTTAGCTAGTCGCTATTAGGCCAGTCGTGGCGCAGTGGCACGAAATGTGACTGTAAAACCGACTGGTTGTGGATTCGATCTCCACTCGAGAAGATGAAATGTTTACTTAAATTTATATTTCCATTTCTTCGCTCTGGTGCCGAGGCTAAGCGCGGCGTTTAGTTCTGCCACTCAACACGCAATGCCTCCAGAATTTGGCAGAAAATGGGGAACGGGGTGTCTTAACACTAGGTTCCCTCTGCCTACCCTGCTGTGTGCGGGATACAGCGTGAAGCTGATTTATTTTTATTTTATATATTTTATTTTGTCCTCGTCCTAAAACATATCGAAGACATACCTAAATAACGAAGCCATATAAAATTCCGCAAAAAAACAAGAAAAAGGTTTCTCAAGTTGTAACTGTAACGAAGTTTGAGGCCATCTCTATTTGTGAAGACAAATTGATTTGGGAGCTAATGACGCAGAGGAATTGGGTGAGCATCGAGTATATTGCGTAAGGGATTCTTCGACAATTTAATATACCAGAGAATTCGAATTACTCACGTCAACTGATCAACGGAATATTGGAAACAATTGTTAGGTAGAATTTTACTTGTGTTTTATATGTACTAAATGTTATTTTCCTTATAATTTAGGAAAAAAGGTATAATATTTTCAAATTTACATTTATTACAAATTTTTAAATAAAAAATTGTGAACACATGTCAAAATTATACATGAACCATATAGAGTGACAAAAAGGGTAACTCTTAATAGAAATAATATGGTGATTTAATTTTTTTTTATCATAATATATGTGATCATTACTGTGATTTAGTGAAGTACTAAAAGTTTAAACACTAAAACCAAGCTTCTATTTACTCTTACATGTTCAATGCTTTTACAACGGCGCAAACACTTAGGTGTCTTTAATTTGTCTCTAGAAATTAAATACACAATAGAAAATGTCTAAATCTAAATCAAAAATAATGAAAACTGTGTGCTATTTCCTTTATTTTCACTTATTTTATCAATCACTTTTACTGGTTACATCAATTGCGGAGTTGGGTTCCGCCATCTAATACTAAATGTCAGGAAAATAGTACCTTGAAATAATAAAATGTATATAGTAGAAGTACAATAAATGTATATAGTAGAAGTACAATTTGAGGCCAGTCGTGGCGCAGTGGTACAAAGTGTGACTGCTAAACCAACTGGTTGTGGGTTCGATCCCCACTCGAGGAGATGAAATATTTACTTAAATTTATATTTCCATTTCTTCGCTATGGTGTCGAGGTAAAGTTCGGCGTTGAGTTCTGCCACTCAACACGCAATGCCTCCAAAATTCGGCAGAAAGTGGGGAACGGAGTGTCTTAACACTAGGTTCCCTCTGCCTACCCTGCTGTGTGCGGGATAAAGCGTGAAGCTAATTTAATTTTACAATATCGATATAAATAGTTAAAATTTACTACAATAAAACTTATAATAGAACGTAAACGTGGTTAATTATGACGTCTACTTTTATTCACTGAAGCAGTTTAAAAGCGTACGAAACTTTGTTTAATAAATTTTACAAGTAAATATTGGTCTAAACAAAGGGACCTCTAGGCCATATTTTCGATATTATTTTAGTTTGTTACAAAATTCGTATTTTATGGACCTTTGGTAATAATGGTTTGTGTTTACATACGAGTACCTATACAAATACATCTATATATTATATTAGAATAATTATATTTTGATATCAGCTTCACGCTGTATCCCGCACACAGCGGGGTAGGCAGAGGGAATCAAACGTGTTGAGTGGTGGAACTCAAAGCTACACTTTGCCTTTTCATATTTTAAAAAATTCATTTCCTGGAGTCGGAATCGAACCAACGATCACAACATAACTTCTTATTTGTTAAGTATGAATAGAATATGTAAATAACTATAATATAATACGTAAAATATGTACATGGCCGTAGTTCAGCGGCATAACTGTATTATCAATGGGTTCGATACCTACGGGAAAATATACAAAGTGGGAACCAAAAAAAAAAATTTGCTTTTGGGTAAATTTAATTTACTCGAATGGGGATCGAACGCACAACCTCACATATTCAGTCATACGCTTGTGCTTCTGAGCCATGACGGGTAATCAAAAAAAAAAACCTACGTATATATTATTATAAGCACAGTTCATTTACAAAGTGCCTTACGGAAATAGCTTATAGCTTACTTTATTTGGGATTCAAAACACATCAAGAATGATTTTATCGAACAACGTGTTTCGAGCTGTGAATACAATATTTAGATATTACCATCTATAACAACTTAACAAACCTCGAGGCCGTCGTGGCCCAGGGGCACAGGCGAGTTACTGTAAACGCTACGGTTGTGGGTTCGATTTCCACTCGTGAAAATCTATTATTGCTTATTAATATTGCTTTGCTCTGATAACAAGGCAAACGCGCTGCGTTGAGTTCCAGTTGAGTTGCAAGCTGCATTCTATGAAATAGTGTTTAATATAGGTATTTTGTTTTATATTTTTAAAGTGTCATTCCACACTTAGGAAAGATAAATACTGATAAAGAAAACGTACAAAAATATTGAACGTAGCGGGATTTGAACCCGCGCCATTTTTGGAAACAAGTAATAACATTTAAAAAAATATTAAAATTAAAATTTTTAGAATAAATTAAAAAAATCTTCCTTTTTGATTAGGTTATTATTTCTAATATACATATTAAAGGAAAGATGCGATTGGAAAATTAAGAAAGATTGCTAAACTTTGAAATCGTAATATATAAATACGTTTTGCGCTTCTTTTTTAAAAACCTATATTTTTCTTGCATTTATAATCTCTTGAAACCAATATACCAATATAGTAAGTGTCCGTGTTTTGTATTAGTTAATTATACTTTTATATATTACGTATATAAATAATATACTTTTTTTACTAAATTATCTCGTCAACAAAAAGAACAACAGGTTATGGGTTCGATTCCCACTCGAAGAAATGAAATAGCTAATATTCACATTCTTATATTTTCGCTCTGGCGTAATTAATTTGTTATCACATAAATAAGTACGTACGTACATATATACATACTATCTGGATGATTGATGATCTTAATAATTATACTCAAACGTTGGAACTGGAAAGTTTGGTAATAATCCGTCAAACGACGGCTTCTTCGAATTTTTACATATATATAATATAAACTTTTCTTATAACTAATTTTAAACGGTTTCTAATTAACAGATATAAAATTATTTTAATTGAAATTGTATTTACAATGATTCAATAAAAAAAAAATATTTTGCAAATAAAAATCGATCAGATCGAAAAAAAAAACGGTTTAGTTATAAAAAATATATATTTTATCAAAACTGAAACGTGGTAAAGCATAGTGATGTATTGCAACAACCCTCTGCTAATACCACTTCTCTACTTCTAGCAGAAGTAGAAGAAGTATTCACGTAGATAATAAAAAAAATGTAAAAAAAATGACAAATCGATGGAATTATCCATTATGCCAAAAGTGTTGTATCATCTTTCTACATAAGAGTACACGATACAAGTCCCTCTGAAACTCATCCATTACGCTCATCTGATAATATGAATAAACTTTTGACGAATACAGATAAGTGGAATTCCGAAAAAAACTTTTAGGGCATCAGAAACTTTAAAAGCTCTCCGGACGAGATGTAAGTTCCAGTTATTTTTTCACAGTTATTAATATTTTAGTATGTTCTCTTTTGTTATTATATTTTTCATAAACATGTAATTGAACAATTTTTTTTAGGAACCCTAGTTACTCCTATAAATACTGGAAGTGTTGCGTGTGAGGTAGAATCCAACGCCGCGCTCGACACCAGAGCGAATAAATGAAAATATTAAACACGTATTTAATTTCCTTGTGAGGGAATCAAACCCACCTGTCACGTTTACAAAAAGTGGTTAAAAAAAGCTTTTGATATTTTATTTCTTATTTTGTAAATTATAATTTACAAAATGATCTATTTTAAGATATTAATATGCATCATCTGGTTTTAAAATAATAAATCATATTCAAAATTTGCTATAAATGACGTCATTTGTAGATTATAAATTGTTTGTATTGTCAAGTATTAGAACCTGAGAGGCTTAAAACGTACGCTTGAACTCAAATTAAATTATTAGTATAGTAATAATACAGTTAAAAAAGAAGCTAGTACAAATTCATTGATCTGGCTTCATATTATCAATTTTAAAAAAGATCTGAAGATCTGGTTTTTGCAGAACGTCAGAAAAGTAATTCAATTTGAGTTTCACTGGAAAATTATTTGAACAGCTTTTATTTAAAAGTAAATAAAGTTAACTTGCCTATTGAATGAAATGATCGATTAAGGTCTGTCTCGGTTTCTAATTACATATTTACAAATAAAACTTAGTTGGTTTCTGCTTTAATGATATAATTTATTTTTCTATAGTATCAGATTTTGTTAAATGGTAAGTAAAAATTTGATTTAAAAAAATATGAAGGTTGTCGTGGCCAAAGAGCTTGTGACTGTAAACGCGTCGGTTGTGGGTTTGATTTCTACTCGGGGCAGTTAAATATCTAATATTTTAATTTTCTCGCTTTGATAACAAGGTAAAGTGCGGTGTTGAGTTCCGCCACTCAACATACATTGCCTCAAGTGTCCTAATGGGGATCGGAATCTTTTAATACTAGGTCCTCTGCCTCAGTCAAACTAAAATACAGAAACCAATAAGATATGGAGCTGTGTTTATTCAAGTAATACTTTACATCAACTAAAATCTTGCTAACTATATCGAAATAATTAGTACTAATTGACAGGAACTAGTGTAAGTTCTAACTACCCTCTATGAGGAGAACATACAAAGCACGCAAAAGTTTCCCAACGATCGATTTAAGCGGAAGTTCCGCAAAGAGTAGTGCTTCGTGTATATATCAATATTAATTAAACAGGGTCCCTTATAATAGTAAGAACTAATTTAATTTTTAGAATACCAGATTTGTAATCGCGCTACATTGGGAAGTAAAAATTACTATTTAAAAATATGTTTCTATAGTTCATGAAGTGAAAGTTATAGGTCCATTTTTTTTCTTCTTAATGCTTATAGTACATACATTACTAGGAAAAATAACATTTAATATATATACACTACGTATACATATTTGCTTAAATAAGGGAAAGAAAAATATATTATAAAAAATCTAGACACGCGGCTATACGTCGAGCCAAGTTTGAATTGAATTCTTTATAATTTAAAATACATATATCTTTTTGATATGGTAAATAATAAAGTCAGTTCACTTATAAATTAATAAACGGATTTGAATCCAACATTCACGTTTATATTTTTGATGAGATAATAACAACATAAATCTTTTCAATAAGCGCGTGACATTGAGTGTGCTACTCTTTTGTTCCATGGGATAAACAGTTGATGATGAAGGGTGACCTTCATTGACTTGGAAAGTACCATAGGAATTAGGGCTGTCCCTGTCGCCCCTCGTCAAAGAAGACCTTTTATCTTTCCAATTTTCCCTCTTGCAACATAGCGCTCTTTACTTGTATATATGTTTTTTCTTTTTTTTAATATGTATATAATAGTTTTGTGACATAATTCCATTGTTTAATAAAGAAAAAAACATTTATTTCACATTAATTAACTATTTATATAAGTTGCTGCTCGAGCTGTGTGTTAACTAAATTTAATTAGACGTTTGATCTTCCACTGACTGATAATAAAAAAAAATAAAAGCTTTGAGATAAAAGCTCTTTTTAATATTTTACATATTTTATTTCTTATTTTGTGGATTTTTTTTTTATTTTTTTGGATTTTTCTTGCATTCTATGATATTAAAATGCATCATCAGGCGTTAAAATAATAAATCATATTCAAAATTTGCTATAAATTACATCATTTGAAGATTATAAATTGTTTGTATTGTCAAGTATTAAAACCTGAGAGGCTTAATAATAATTAAGTAATCTTTTATGTAACTATGAGGGTAGTCTTAGCGCAGTGGCACAAAGTGTGACTGTAAACGCGACTTATGGTTGGTTCGATACCAAATTGACATATTTAATAAATTAATATTCTCATTTCTTCGCTCTGGTGTGGGGGTAAAGCGCGTCGTTGAGTTTCGCCACTTAACACGCACTGCTTCCAGAATTAACACATCAAATCTGCCTACCCTGCTATGTGCGGAATACAGCGTGGAGCTGTTTTTTTTATGTAACTGCACTTATGGTTTTATTTGACACAGAGGAAACCTGGGTACCTAGTGTCCCTCTGTTTCCCATTATAACACTACCGTTCCTCATTGTTTTGTTGAATTCTAGAGACATTGTGTGTTATGTGGCGGAACTCAACGCCACGCTTTGATTCATTACCAAAACGAGGAAATAAAGATTAGATACATACACACGAAGGCGATTTTTTCTACATATTTTGGGACAGTACTTGCCGAGTGACGTAACCCACCGCCGTATTTTGAACTAGAAACCATCAAACTATAATTGATCATAAATTGTAAAATGGCATCAATGTAAAATATGATATTTTTTGTAATAAATGTAGAGACTCGCAAAGTTAATTAAGGAATCTGAAACCATTGTTGGCAAGCCTTCATCAACGAAGAAAGCTCATACAAAAGTATACGTTTAACTTTTATTAATACATTTATGTATATAACATAATAGTATAATATTCTTAGTTATAAAAGTAGATATCGTCTCACGTTTTCCAAAAGTCTGTCACTTCACTTTGGCCATAGGTTCGACTCCCGTTTAATGTTACATATATATGCTTAAGCTATTTTCTCTGAATTTAATATAAATAAGTAGAATATGACATTCGGCGCTATCATCTGAAGTAAAACTGTATAGTAACATAATAACTATAAGGAACTCTATCATTACTGAGACTGACAAAAACGTATAAAAACTACTGTCCGAGAAAGCTGATGTTAAGTATTTAGGTTCCTCGGGGAGTACCACTATTCTTAGAAGAAAATCTAACAAATTCATACAAAATTTATGTTTTTTAGTCCACATAAACCGTTTTATAGGCTACAAAAATAATTTAAATATCGTGAAATATACATACATATAAACATCAATTATGAAAAAAATGAAGCAATGTAAAAGTAATAAGGATAATCCTAGGAAGGTTTTTTAGTACAGAAAGGTAAAAGGCTTTTGAACCAGTTTCTATACATTTTAATCTAGAGACAGAATACATGAAATAAATTGGAACGTATTAAATTGACAAGGAATGAAATAAAGTAAATAAAATATAATTTTAAAACATTTAAAACACATAACAAATAAACGCTATATAAAACGAATATAATAGAAGAGATTGGTATATCTTTCCTATGTGCAGGATACAGCGTGAAACTAAAAAAAAAGACAACACTCGTATATAGTAATATAGAACACAGAAATACGATGGAGAAATATTTATGCTAAATTTACATATAAAAAACATATAATAAAACAATGTTTTTATAATATATTTATAATTAAATTCTAACATATTTTTTTCTAATGTACATATGGAGACGGCTTCACTCAAACGTACTGCCTATTTAAAAAAAACCTATTTTGATCTTCACAAATTATTATTGCCTCTTCACGACCTTTGAATACAATAATAAATAGAAAGGCGATTTATTAACCTTTGAAGACTGTTTCATTTTAATAATTTCATTTCCATTTCATTATTTTGCTTCGAAATTTACGAGTGAATTTAAATATAATGAATGTCAACGTAGTTTCATTTTTTGGGTTCCGTACCTTTTAAGAAAAAAAGGAATCCTTATAAGATCACTTTGTTGTCCAGCTGTCTGTCTGTCAAGAACTTTTATCTCAGGAACAGATCAGGAACTCCAAGCGTTCCTGAGGCTCTTGCCTTAATCTCAGGAACGTTTGAAGATATCGATTTGAAATACAAATCATATACTCATATACTCAGACCCACTACAGCTTCTTGATTTCTGACAAAAAAAAATATTTCTGCATTTATTTAAAAATAAGATATAGATATCGCAAAAAAATGCGTATTTCGAATCAAAATTACTTTTGATTCAAAATTAAATCTGGCAGCTAGTTTCTACAGGTAGTAGTACTATTTCAGGAAAAAATCGTAAATCTATACATACTACAGCTATAGCCTTAAAAGTGAGGTATCAGATGAAAGGGCCACTGCGCTATGACTGCCTCTTAAACAAATATAAATTCATAAAAATACTTTTACGTCTGAATAATATATTAACTTTAATTTTCCTTATTTAATATGATTTAAAGTAAAGAGCATTAGAGAGAGAGAGAGAGCCAACAGTAAAATAGTAGGTCCCGACCTTCGTTATTTTATAAAGATTGAAAGTTTCTGTGCCAACCAACACCGGTAAGTACTATCAGGGAACAAAGGGCCGGCTACTATCGGCTCTTATATCAAAATTATTTTTTTGCTTGTAAAAAGTGAATATTCAAATATTTAATAGAGTAATTTCATTTATTAGTAAATTTTATTTTTATTAATTTCATTATAATAAAAGTTAAGCAAAAAAAAAATGAACAATAACGCTTTTTTTAAAGTCACTAAAGACTAGGTACGAGTTCAAAATTCTTTAATAGAATGTAATAAAATCACAATATTAATATAAGTTGTGGAAATATTTTAATTGAAGCCAGTCGTGGCGCAGGGCCAGAGACTATAAACGGGACAGGTTAAGAGTTCGATTCCCAGTCGGGGAAATTAAATATTGAATTTCATTTTCTCGCTCTGATAACAAGGCATAGTGCGGTGTTGAGTTCCGCTAGTCAACACAATGCCTCCATAATTTGGACAACGGAAGTGTCTTAATGGGAATGGAGTGACTCAACACTAGATTCCCAGGTTTTCTTTACCTACCTTACCTTGCTAAGTGCGGGACGTAGCGTGAAGTAAAAAAAAGTGAAATAGATACATGATAGATGATAGAGAAACACTAATAAATTCAAATTGACATTTTAAATCGATGCCAAAGTAGATTATGTCAAAATTATGCGCTTACTATTAAATTTTAGATGATATATGCAAATTTATAGTGAATAATGATTTATAATATATAAGTTATATAAGTCATTATTTTCTCTGTATGCAATATAGATTTAAACTTTTACATACAGCTTAAGAAAACGAAATGGCGCACTATGAAGATATTGTAGTGAAAAAAATTGTGGTAAACCCTACTCGGGAATGTAAAAATGATAATTTTTATACTCTGTTAAACACATAAAAAAGTACTAAACTGACAAAAATATTAAGAAAATTATTTTAAATTTCTATATTTGGCCTTTTATTTTTACATGTACATGATAAGCAAGATATAATGAATTAAAAAGCCACCTTGAGCACATATTCCAGCAATGACTAACTCTCTTTTGTGTCTTTACGAAATGGAGTTTTTTTTAATCTACATTTAAATTAGTAGTAGGAAATATAGAGATTTCTTGCCTGTTGATTGCAAACAAAAATTACATATGAAAATCGATTTCCATCGTGAAAAGTAAGCTAAATGAATGCATTTTTTTTAACTGGATCTCTTTTTGATATACCTTTTTTTCTATTCTGCACCAATATCTCTTTTTTACCGTACCTATCTATCTCCTTCAATTCTCTCCATACAATGTGACATTGGAGAACTGATATTTGAAATCGGCAAATATCAGTTAAAATAAAACTATTAATTTTTGTTTGGAGTTTAGCAAAACTCACTATCTTTAAACATCAAAAGAATGAATTGAACTGAACTACTGTTTAAGATTAAAGAGAACGAATTAAAAGACGATTTCATAAAGTAATTGATTCCATTGCTTTGAAAGTTCAGCTATAGTAGAAACTTTTATTACGAATGGCCAGCTGCAAGAGATTAACAATTTTTGAAATAGCAAATACTATTAAAATATGATAAAAATGTTTGTATATATTTATTATTTTATTTTAAACAAATGTCGTTTTGAATTCTAGGACTGTATATTGAGGAATGTTTATATTTATAATATGTGAGCATCTGACTATCGATGCGGTGGTTGTGGCTTTGAATTTCAGCCGGGGGCTGAATTTTGTTTGTGTGTGCTACGTTGGAAATGGAGTGAATTAACACTAGATTACTTTTTGCCTACCCAGATACAAGCTAAGCTCGATATAAGTTTGTTTGTCAATCCTCAAAAAGGAACAAAATAGAGCATAAAATTAACCACAATTTTTGACATCATTTTATTTAAATAATAATTAATAAAATACACATGTACTTTGAAAGTGTAGAAAGGTACACCCTCAAATTGCAAGCCCCTGCCCAAATATGACTGATATAGCTAAAACTTCTTTTTTTAATTCAAAAATGAAGTTTTAGTATCACCATTTTATTTAATGTTCGTCAAAATGAAATAAAATTTTGTAAATTCAATTATTTTATATGAAACTCTTTAACCGGATTACCGGAAACCCGTAGTTGCGAACACTTTGGAGTAATCCCTGGTCACGGGTAGACTAAGATAAGGCAAGCGTCCGTCTATCAGTTGAAATATTTATTATATTTTTCTTACAAGAACTTGTAATATGGCGTGGTTGAATAGCGTTTAATGTGTATTTTTGTATATTTCCTCATATTAAAGTATAATATTTCATATAATTTAAGTTTACTCGCACAGTATAGTACCGGAAATTGTATAGACAAAATAAATAAATATAATAATTATTATATACATGTTTAACTTTAAATAATATTATTTTATATAAGCTAATTATATATAAAGTAATAGTCGGCGATGCTGAAGCTGAGCTTTGCATTTGTGTGGGTGATCACTAGAAGCTATTGAAGATGAATCTACATGGTCGTCACATACATTTTTCCATTCTTTTACAGTCATAGTGCCAACTTTGACAAATTTTTAATAAATTAAACATGAAAATAAAATATTAAAAATTTTATATGTGACGCTACTCTCAGTACAAGACGTGTAAAATAATAATTATTAATTATCACTAATATAATATTATAAATAATATCTGGGCAATATGAACTTCCCTTGTAGAACATTTATAAATAAATTTGCTTATTATGAATGAACGTAAGCCATATAATATTTTTTTTGTAGATAGACGGAATCTAGTGTTAAGACATTTCCATTTTTCACTTTCCGTTCTAATTTAGACATTGTGTATTGCGTGGTGAAACTCAACACCGCACTTTATCTGCATGAGCGGGAAAACAAAAAATAATTTTAAATATAATCTTTTGCTCCAACGGGGATCTCACAAGCACTGCTTTTATAAACCTACGGCGCCAGCTAACTCTGACAAAACAGTATAAAAGGTGATACTTAATACATAAACAGGTCTCTGAACAAAAAATCATGTAATTCTTAGAAGGTTCAAGATAAAGCTGTGCTGTCATGCACATATTATAAATTAATATTTCCAACAATTGAAGATTATATTTTCTTACAAATATTTAGCACCGTCGTTGAAAATTGAGATATAAGTACATTATTCTATACGAAATGTATCCTATATATATATATATATATATATATATATATATATATATATATATATATATATATATATATATATATATAATACAAGGGTTAATTTGGAATATAGTATTTCAAATTATAATTATTTTTTTTCTTTGATGATATATATATATATATATATATATATATATATATATATATATATATATATATATATATATATATATATATATATATATATATATATATATTCCAAATTAACCCTTGTACCCTAAGTCAAATTTATCTTTTGAATTTTTTTTACTTTGATAAGCATTTGGTAATGTTCCTGGTTTTTGATTTGTTTGATGGTTATTATTATTAAAGCTTAATACTTTTCCAATAATTTAAAGTATTTGTTATTAAACCATCTCATTACTCTTTAAATTTATTCTCAAAAAACAAACTAGTATTCCAAATATGCTGCAGTTCCTCTATATAATAGTTTGCTAAATGATTTTAAAACCAATATGAGCGTTTAATATGAGTCAGATATGACACACAATGCAAACGATGCGTTACGTAACGACGTTAATGATGCAAGAGTTAACAGATCCTATTGCAGTCTCATTATATTGTAGAATACTAAGAATAGATTATATATTTTAGCAAAATGGTTCTTGTTTTAGCTTTACACTGCAGTAACATGTGCTTGTATGTTTGTTGAAGTGAAATTAGTGTTGGAACTCTCCGTTCTCAGCTTTTCACCGGAGTCAGAGATATTGAGTGTTGTCGGAACGGAGAAATAGAAATAGTATAAGAATAAATATTTCTTTGATTTTGGATGAGGATATGAGTATGGAAGATGAATTAACAAGTGGATTTCATTTAACCTATAAGTAGATTTTGTCGTCAAAATAAATATAACAGGTAAAGACACACCAAATTTCAAAGTACTCTAAGATCAAAATTATTAGGCGCAGTAGACTTTGAGCGTGAATTTAAGCGCGGTGGTAAAAGGTTCAATTTTCATAGGGAAGAATAATTGTATTTATTGGAATGAGAAGCCGGCTGTCATGGCGCAAGAGCATAAGTGCGACTGTAAAACGCTACGTTTGTGAGTTCGATTTCCACTCGGGAAAAACAAACTGGAATATTTGTCACGCAGTGTTGAATTACGCGACTTGATACACCACATCTCGAATTCAGATGAGAAGAAGAGAAGCGACACTCGGAAAACCGAGTGAAAACTAAAAAGTTAAAATATAAAGTAGCGTAAAGTTGAATAAAAGTTTATATCTCATATTGAAATATTTCAATATACGAGTAGTCATAAAATATTAAACTTTTTTGTATAACGGTTTAACGTATTTCTTTAAAAATAGGAATATCACCGCAACAATTGAACTTTTATAAGAAGTTTAAAAATATTTTTTATTTCACGCCATTCAACGGTTTCTAGGATTTCTTCGTATAGAGTTAAAAATTTTAAATGTCTGTTCCTCCACGACTGAACTTTGTAGAATTTACATAACATTTTCATAATGTTATTATCAATGTATAAAATATATATGGATATTTAATATTATGCGAGTATTATATTTAGTTTTTTATACTTTTACCGACTTCTAAAAAAAGTGATATTTTTGGAATTAAATAATATTTGGATGTGATGCACTATTTAGACTTCCAAGGTCTTGTATAAAATTATGTATGTGTTTATTTTTTTATACAATTTCTCGGTAACTAACATAACGAGACGATCCTTTTTGATTTAAGTGAGGTATAATTCCAACTTATGGCACAGTCTAAGCATCATCAAAATCAGCTTAGTAGTTTCGAGATACATAACATCGGTTCGGTTTTATTTTACTTATTTTTACAATTAATAGTTATACAGTATTTTTTTCTTATACATTGATATATACACAATAACGATCTATCTATAAATCAGATAGATAGATAGATAAAAATGTTTGGAAAATATCTTTTCTATCACTTGTATCAGTTTATCTGGTTACCCATCATCCTGTATATTTCGTGAACTAGAATTTAAACACACAACCGACGTGTAATTAAAATAGCACATTATTTAAAATGTCATAAAATCGCCATTCATTATTTAAAAAAAAATTGAGAACTCAACTTTAAAAATAACCCTATATACTATATTTTAGTAATTATTTATACAAACTTATAAAAGTAAATGGAAAAATGAATATAGTTCTAACTAATATAGGATTAAGGTTCCAAATAGTTTTGCTAAAACATTTAACTTGGCACACCGTACTCGATTAGTCACTTATTGAAGATGCATTCGAGCATGCGACGGTGGTCATCGAACTCAAACGGTACGGTCTTCATATTAACAAAATAATTAGGGATATCTATCGAATTTCGAATTGAAATTCCGTTTTTACTGCTTTGCAAGAAAATGAACTAAAATGTTATATATAATTTTAATCAGTTGATATCTAGGTTTATTATTTTCTTTTTTCTTTTCATGCCCAGTCATCCTCATTTTTTGCCCAGTTCTCGAGGAAATTGTAAAATGGTGAAACTAAACATCGCACTTTATCTCGATAGACCAGGGAAAATATTAAATATTTTTTTATACCATAACCATTCATTCAAGTCGGAATTGAACTTACAACTGTCGCGCGCTACAGTCAAACGACTTTCCATTGCACCACGATGGCTTTAATTTTAAGATGAAATAATTGCAAAATGGTGACATTCTTGGCGCTGTTATGTTATGGTTTGGAAGTATTTGATTGTAATGACAGGCGAAGGTCAATAGCTACTCGTAATTTTTATGTATAACATATATAATTTCATTAAAATATTGATTTTCATTGAAATGGTAAGAATAAAAGCGGCGCTGAGCTCCGTGTGCTTGACATTATCTTTATTGTATTATACAAAACATTACTCAACCTCTAAAAAAATACTGTTAGTATCAATTTGTTTCAGCTGTCTTGATTTATAGTTCGTTTTTAATTTGCAAGTTCGCAATAAATTATGTAAAAACAGTTGATCGAACTTGAATGGATTTTTTCGTCGTAACCCGTTAAAAGCTAAAAAAGCCTTTGAGCTCGCGATTGCTTCTCAATGCGGCTTGATCGATACCAGTATCTTGTTTTACAAGGTTACTATAATAAGGAATAAAAAAATAAAATACAATAAATATTATATGATACTTTTGGTTTAAAGTATTGAATAAGAAGTTTTTAGTTACGGCTTTGTACCCTTTAATAGAAATAAATAAATCAAATAAATCAGCTTCACGCTGTATCCCAAGCACACACAGCAGGTAGGCAGAGGGTACCTAGTGTTAAGAAACTCCGTTCCCCACTTTCTGTCGATTCTGGAGGCATTGCGTGTTGAGTGGCAGAACCTAGCGCCGCGCTTTGCCTCGACACCAGAGCGAAGAAATGGAAATATAAATTTTAGTAAATATTTCATTTCCTCGAGTGGGGATCGAACCCACAACCAGTCGGTCTTACATTCATACTTTGTGCCCCTGCGGCACGACTGGTCTCAAAGAATAGAAAAAATAAATAAGTTATATTAAAACTATTGACGTAATGTAATATAGCCTATACATGTATTGCTTTCCTCGGTAAAGGTACTCTATGCTATATATGCTCTAGCAGTTACTGAGATTAGCACGTTCAACCAAACAAACTCTCCTAAAACTTTATAATATTAATATAACTAAGCTAAAAGAGAGTTATCATGGAAATTCTAATGTTTTTGTGGTTAAACTAAATAAACAGTAGTTCTTTGTAAAAATATTAACAAGAGGCTGTTACACAAAAGATAACTTTTTTCATAGATTTATTAATAACGTTTCAAAACTCTCTTCTTTATAATAAAAAAATGATTTATTAAATGGTAACCACATTACCTTGCTACAATAACATTAACAATTTCATAGTATTTGCTACATAGTGATTGATCACATTATGGACTACACTAATAATATTGTATTGAACTAATATTGAAATGTGTATTCAAAATATATGGAAATTTTGAATATATTTAAACATAATTTTAAACATAAATATGCAATTTATGCTCTGCATTAATTTACGAAATACTTCATATAGTATAGTAAATGAGGTGATTTTTTATATTTCATTTATTATTTTGGCGTAAAAGCACATATTTTTTAACTAAATTTTAAGCTCAGGTATTCTAGTTTTAGTCAAATGTAGGTTAAAATTAAACATAGTCAATATTGTGCCCACATTTTGCTAACTTTTAGTTCGTTAGTGTCGTTGAAGTCTTTTATATGATTACAGTGAAAATAATATTTTGTTAATATATGTACAATTTTTATTATTTAATTATTCACTTGAAATAAGTACAGGAATTATTTTGAAACTCCGTATATTTATGTGAAATTTATCACTTGCCTCCTACATAAGTGGTACTTCCAAGAACTTACGCATTTTTTTGTTACTCCATAATATTTATATAAAGGATGTTAATTTTTATTTGATAATTAGTAACTAAACTATAATAGATGGCATATAAGCAAAAAATATCAATGTTATATTTATATTAAAATCCTATATTATCCATAATATATTTATATTGTACGCAAGAAAGTTTATACAACAAAACAAAACTACATAACACGTACAATAATCTCATAAAAACTTAAATTAAACCTAGTACTAAGAAAAGTTGGATAAAAATAAAAAGCACAAATTGCTCTTGAACGATTCTACTATTAAAAAAACATTTCAATTTAATACAAAGCGATTGAAATTCCTTGCGCTCTTAAAATCAGGAAACATCTTAGCCGCTTAGTCATCGGGATCTGAACGGCAGCAGGGACCCGCCTCCCTGGACCGGTTTTTTACTTGCCACAGTATGCCACAAGTTATAAGAGATTTTTAAGTTTTTACTTTTTTATAGCGTTACGCTGTATCCCGCACGCAGGGTAAGTAAAGAGAGCTTAGTGTTGAGACTCTCTGCTCGAAATTTTCTGCCATATTCTGGGGGCAATGCGTATTGAGTGGTGGAACTCAACGCCGTTCTTTACCTCATAACCAGAGCGAAGAAATTAAAATATTTCAATATTGAATTTCTTAGAATCGGAATCGAACCCACAACATGTCGCGTACGCTTGTGCGCAACGACTGGCCTAGTTATAAATATATTTATTTATCGAGCCTTGATTCCATTTTTTATTACTATTTAGACATTCTGAAATAATCACTGATGAAATATGAGAAATGATTATTTCAGAATCACTTAAATAAAATGAAATAAATTTTACCAAATTTCGCTATACATATTATATTCTACCAAGCGTCATTAGCAGGTAGGCCGGCACGCCACCCCCGACTTACAATAACGGGATCGGGAGAACTTGATATCATGCCAACGATATAGCTTTATTGTAATCAACCTTTTGAAAATTATTATATAATTGTTTAAAAATTCTTATATGTTTGATGATATAATAATAATCAGCTTCACACTGTCCCAGAGGGAACCTTAATACTCTCCGTTTCCCATTCTCTGGTAGGCAAATCAACGTCACGCTTTTGCCTTGGTCCCAGAACGAAAAATTAAAATATTCGTTAATAATAGTTCATTCCTCCGAGTGGGAATCTAACCCACACCCGTCGCGTAACAGTCATACGCTTTTAACCCTGCGCCACCACGTATCCATCTCTTTCGGATACATCGGTATAACTACAAGATTTGGAAAATTAAAATTTGTCACGACGCCATGTCACAAATTTAGGAACTATGAGGAAACACTAACAGATGATTTCTCAAAATTCTTATAGAAAAAAGAACAAACGGGATATTTCATTGTATCTTAGTCCACGTAATGTTGCGGGCGGCGTTTAGTATTCTATAAGTTGATGTACACTATCAATTTGATATTCATTGAACACACATTTTTGAATTCATATCTTGTATTAATAAAAGAACATAAAAGCACTATGTACATGTGGAGAATTCTAGGTGCGGGATTCAGCGTGAAGCTGATTTTTTTACTTTTCTAAAATTGTAATTAAAATCGAATATTAATAATATAGTCCAAATCATTAAAAAAATAATTCACCTAACGAAAATTTTAAACAGTAAGCCTAATAAAACTCAAGTTAAGTACTAAAACGAGAATGACGCAAAAAAGAGAATTGTACTACAATAGCTACAAAAGCCTTAAAACCTATTGGAAGTTTATTTAAATGTTTGTACAAGAATTTAGAGGAGAATAAGAACAGAAACGAAATAAGGCGCTTACTGCTGGTTAAAGCAATTGGAATTTACACAAAAATATCGTTTTCAAGTTTTTCTTTTATTTATTTAGCCTTTTTATTATCTATTTGAGGCCACCGTGGCGCAGTGGAACAACGGTGTGACTGTAATTCGACAGTTGTGGGTTCGATCCTCATTCGAAGCAATGAATTATTATTTATTAATATTGTCATTTCTTCGCTCTGGTTCCAAGGCAACTGAGCAGCTCTGAGTTCTTCCACTCAACACGCAATGCTTCCAGAAATAGGTGGAAAGAATACAACGCGATGTCGAATTAATTAATGTATTGAAATCTCCGCTAAAATGAGACGAAACATCAACACGCAATGTCAAAGTGACAGATGTTCTAACATTTAGTCTCTCTACGAGTATTTTTTATTATGGAAATATTATATTAATACAATATTTTGTAATCGTAAACATAAATTCGTCAGTATATTTCGGATTGCAGAGTGGGCGACGATACATAAAAGTATTTAGTTGTGACGAAACGCACTGACGAGTTAAGCCGAGGGTCGTAAAACTTGTTTGGAACATCACTATGGATGGAAATAAAAAAAAGTACTTTTATACATTGTTGTATTCTATCTTCTCTTTGGTGTAACTTTTATTATATATGTGTTTATTTAGAAAGATATTCTGTATTTGAATACTGTATATTTTTTCAAATGTCCGTGCAGTTTCTTGTTAATAATCGCAATATTTATATATTATATTTTATTTTTATAATATTTTATAATATTTTTATAAAATGTTTTATAAAAACCAATGTGAATTTAAAAAAAACTTTTGTATTTTATAACCTATAAGTCTATATTAAATCGTGGTAATCGTTTCGATGTAAATTATTGTACTTGGTCATTGGGTCTGTTACCTCGGAATCTTAGAATCTCTTCTTATATAATATAAATTTTAGTTATTTCTCTTTAATTACCGGAGACAAAAAAAAAATACGGAGAAGAATCCGCGGGTAAACCCTAGTTACATATAAAACAGACATTTCCGAACCGCACGAGTATGACGTCGTAAAAATCTCATATTGCTTGAAGTGCACTTTTAGCTGTAAAAGTTTACATACACGTTTGACCTTTGCTATAAAACCAGTAAAAATGTACTAAAACAGCTGTATTCGCCATAGTACTGGAACAGTAAATTGAAATTCTATGTACAATTCAATTAATTATTCTTAGGGTACCGTAACACAAAACAAAAAAAAATAAAGCCTTATAGGGTATTAGGTATTGGGTGGAGGCATCAGAAATTAATATCAAACTAACAGCAACTTTTAAGTCAATACAATCAATAGAGACGTTTATAATTTTAAAATTATTTTTTTCCCCATATTGTAATAATATTCATTCAAAGAACTTACAGAAAAGTTAAAAGTTAAAGTTTAAAAAAAAACTATATTTTTAATTCATATTTAAATGCGAACTGGAATTAGTACGGGACCCTCAGGTGACTCCGACTCGCACTTCACTTTTTATTTAAATAAAAACTGGTTTTAATTTGTGTCAACGGATTACACTTATAAAATAAGTAGTTTGAGAGGTTATAGCAATTAAAAAGTATTGCAAATTTAGTACGTAGGTAATAAGTATATATATATTTTATATAGAAAGTTTATGAAGAATTTGACACAATTTGGTCACAATTTGATTTTTACTCGATGGCAAACTTTAATATTAAATGAACGTGAAGATTTTACTACCATATTAGTATTTTTGCAAAGGTAGTCGAGACTTCATGTAGCTTAACGCAAATTTTGTAAATTAAATATATATATATATATATATATATATATATATATATATATATAACGAAGAACAACAATATATTAAGAAATTATTTTTTTTATAAGAACGTCACTTTATCTGGCAAATGTGGTTAAATGATAACATTTTTTTTTGTATATTTTTGACGGGACTTGTGGTAGTCGCGTTTATTAATATACCTAAGTTAAAAGTATTTTTTCTATATCAAATGAATCACTTGTACTTTGACAATGGGTAAAGTTATTATAGAGCAATTTATACCTTTTTTACCTGTTTGGCCAAAAAACACGAGGTTCTGGGCGCTGCCATCTGTCGCTATGAAGATAAAATAAAAAAAAAAACAGAAAGACAGCAAAAAACAATATAAGAATATTTGGAAACAGATCCTTAAAATATTTATAGTGCCATTTCGAAGTTATCATCATCAAAGACAAACAGCGGCGTTGAGATCCGCCATTTTTAAAATAACCCGAATCTGGAAAACTGAAATACCAATTAGAAAGCAATTTACACACCATTTTGCCCAACAATCTCATGGGAAATTTCAGCAATAACCAACATAATAGGTATAATCGTGAATGGTCTTAAATAGGCTTAGAACGTGATATGATTTACTCTTCCCATCATAGTTTGATCGCTTTCCAATTTACACTTTCCCACACGCCGCTGTACCAGGAATTATATTAATAAGGAGATAATATGAAACACTAGTAAGAAACTTATAGAGATATAGGATTGTAGTAGCGTAAGAACACTTGGTTTTTTTTCTCTATAGATTCACATTTATTAATGTATTTTCTTATTCTTTTTTGATTATGAAAATTGATATACATTTATATGTTAAAAAAAATCAAATTAAATCGGCTTCACGCTGTATCCCGCACACAGCAGGGTAGGCAGAGGGAAACAAGTGTAAGACACTCCATTCCCCACTTTCTGCTGAATTTTGGAGGCATTGCGCTTAGCCTCAACACCAGAGCGAAGAAATGGAAATATAAATTTAAGTAGTTTCATCTTCTCGGGTGGGGATGGAACCCACAACCAGTCGGTTTTACAGTCACACTTCGTGCAACTGCGCCGCGGATAGTGTTAGACATACATATATATTTAAATTTAATTGATTTTCTTTACTGCTAAAATAAAAAGCGGCGTTAAATTCCGTCGCTCAACAACTATAGTTTTGAATTTCGTGGGTAAGTGGAGAGCGGAGTGTGTTGAAACAAAATTCCTTTTGTGTAATCTAAATAAACTTTAAAAAAATAATATGGTATTTGAAACTTAAATTTCAACGATGCTGGAATAACATATGAAACAATAGGCTATTATGGTGTAGGAAGTGCGCTTTCTTATAGTAACTACGGAATGAATACTTCCTCAATACGTACCGTACTAGTAGTAGTAATGTTATACATTTTTACGATTTACTTTACTTTTTAATAGAAGCTGAAAAGATATATATATATATATATATATATATACACGTTTTTTTCTGCATATTTGCCCAGCTTTGCGTGAGGTGTTAGGTGAGGTAGTCACAGGAAGAGGAGCTTAGAGCAGTATTGGTATTTATGACCAAAGTGGGTTCAAGGGCCCCTTGAACCCGCACTCGGGCCCCTTTAAACACAAATTAACACCTCCACCGTCCGAGCTCCACTTTCAACCTAAGTTCATACTTGATAATTACTTTGTTTTATGTGTTGAATTTTTCTTAGGGTCAATCTGTATCTCCAGTGTAGTAGTATGAGGCAAACGTTACGGTCCCTATTTTTATCTTTCGCCTTGTTCACTGTATCAAGTATCAATCACTTCTATCTATATATATTGCTAGAAATCGGAAGTAGGTAATGTTTTTAAAATAAACACGTTAAAAACACACATCGTCTATATGACTCTAAACTATTTGGAACGGGATACTATGTAATTGCAATAAGTGATATGTATCACCTACTAACAATACTTCACACTAGTTTCCTTCCAATAGGGGCCGTCACTTACAAGCAACTGTCCCCTGATTGACACAATTCCACTGCTTTTATAGTTATTTTCCACCTAAATCTACCCTCTTTTACACGAATACGCTAACAATATTATGTATATAATCATATCCTCCGGAAGGACCTCATGGTTTTTATTTAACTTCTCTCCACTACCAGTATCAGCTTAAAAGTCAAAATTTATTTTGTATTTACTTTTCTTTTATATTAAGAAAAAAGATACACAAGGAAAGTTTATGTAAAAATATTAACGCTAGTCTATCAGTGAGATTAAACTTTAGGTCTATTGTCCTATATAATAGCTATGTATGTAATATTACCATACAATATCGGTCGTTTCCTATCTTGAAAATCGTATAAGCAAACACTATTTTGACAGGGTGAATATTTGATGCTGATAACTTTCAATAAAAAAAGGCACTCCGCTCAATTTTTGAGACAATGCGTACTGAGTGACTACTACTACTGTACTCAGCGCCATAAACTTTTGACATCATATAGGGGAAATGGAAAAGAAGCATCCACGAGTAAGAATCGAACCCACAACTGCCGTATTAACAGTAATCATGCCATAATCAGACGCTGCATCATGACGCCAATTGACGATGATGGTGATAAGTATTATATCGTTAAAGATATCTTGTAATCACCAGAAACATGTTTCATTTATTTTAAAGTTAAAGAAAAAGAAAAGTTAGGAAAAAAAAAGAAAGTTAAGTTATCAAAGAAAAATTTAAATTACAATACAAAATTTCAAACAAAAAATAAATTACCCTTACCAACGAGATTTTTGCTTCGAAAGCTCTCGTATACACGAACAAAGGTATTATTTTCTAATAAGAAGCCGTAATGCACCTCGAGATGCATACCATGAATATATCAATACAACAGCTCTCCTAGTTCAATCAAGGCATAATATATTTTAATTAACATATAGATGACCAATATTCATTATTTTATATTAATTTGTCGTTTATTTACTAGCTTATTACATCTTTACTATTGCATAGAAATAAATAATTTTATCCAAATGTGTAATCTAAAGTATCTATAATCTAAGTTGTGTACGATAGGTCGTGGGTTCAATTTCCACTCGTAGAATTGATTTCTAATTAATATCTTTTACATTTTTATTTCTTCAGTGTCTAGTGCGGTAGAGCGCGGCGTTGAGTTTTGTTCAACACATCATTTTCAATCAGACCAGTCGTTTCGCAGCGTTGTGGGTTCGAGCCCTGCTCGAGGAGATGAAATATTTAAAAAATAAAAAATAAATTAGCTTCACGCTGTAACCCGCACACAGCAGGGTAGGCAGAGGGAACCTAGTGTTAAGACACTCCGTTCTCCACTTTCTGCCGAATTCTGGAGGCATTGCGTGTTGAGTGGCAGAACTCAACGCCGCGCTTAACCTCGACACCAGAGCGAAGAAATGGAAATATAAATTTAAGTAAATATTTCATCTCCTCGAGTGGGGATCGAACCCACAACCAGTCGGTTTTACAGTTACACCTCGTGCCGCTGCGCCACGACTGGCCTCAAAATGAAATATTTAGTTAAATTTATATTTCTATTTCTCCGCTCTTGTGTCGAGACAAAGCGCGGCGTTGAGTTCTGCCACTCAACACGCAATGCCTCCAGAATCCGGCGGAAAGCGGGAAACGGAGTGTCTTAACACTAGGTTCCCTCTGCTTACCCCGCTGTGTGCCGTATACAGCGTGAAGCTGATTTTTTTTTTCGATTTATGTATTTTCCAAACGTACGAGTCATAAATTTTATACATTCTTTTTAAGTTTCATTGAAGTTATTCGTTGTTCTTCAGAAGAAGCCATTGACACAAGCAAGTGAAATAGAACTAATATAGGTAAAATGAGGGAATACATGAGAAACTAGTCTTGGGTGATCTTAAGATATAAAATGGAAACTTCAGTTTTCAAGTTCTCCTTAGAACTATGAGAAATTAGGCGGAGGGCAGGAGTTGCATCTGTATGTTGTCTATGGAGAACTGAAGAATTTTATATACTATTTACATATGAAAAAAATATATTACATTAATAAATCAATATACATATTACAACAACATAATATAAACAATATATTTAAATATTTTCTACTGTAAGTACTCTTATTCAAAAAAGAGAAAAAGAAAAGCTGTGGAAACTACTTTAAAAGTTAACAACGTAAACAGAGCCAGAGATTGGACTTCAAAATATTATAAATGGACGAATTTTTTTAAAGATTATAAATTTTTCAAAATATATTTTATATTTTACTGCGAAACGTCACTTTAAAAGTGTTAAAAAAATATTAAAACATCATAATTTCTAATACAAACCAAAGAACTAAATCAAAAAGTCCAACATTCACTTCCTGTTTTAAAGTAAAGTAGCCACGTGCCTTATCGTCGTTGTTACATAATCCCATAGAAATGAACTTGTTGTAAGGTCATGGGCCCCTAGTTGCGTAAGCTGTTATATTATACGATAGTGTTGTGGTACTTCTTATATGCATATTTAATAGTTAGATTACAATATATAGAATAATATGTGAAAAAAGATTTTTTGTAGATTCTTTTTGAGGAAAAGTAAGAAATTTGAATTTTTTTATGTAAATATATTATAAATAATTACAAAGAAAGAAAGAAAGATTTTTTTTAGGTTATTTTTTTTATGACAATGCAATTTTACACCTTTTCCCCTTATAGCAGGGTGGATAGGATGGAAGGAAGCTAAATAATGAGAAAAAAAATAAAGCTAAATAAAAAAAATATTTAAATAATTTCGGACACGGCGTCTGATTGTAACAATAAAAAAATTAAGGGCACCCCAATTTTTTTGTTCATTTAACATTTGTAAATATATTTTAGGATATCGTATCGTCATATGTTTTTATTATAAATTAAAAAAAATAACAAATTTAATATTTATTAATAATGAAATGCAGTCATTAAAATGCACTACTGTTTTTATTTTATTAAATGAAATATTGACAATCAATGAAAATGAAAATTTATACAAAAAAAAAAAACAAAACGTACATTTAGGTTACAATGGCAACGAGTTTAACTCTTACTATCTATAAAGTTCAAACGGCTAAGAACATTACCTTGTTGCGTAACAACAAAGGTCAATGTCCAAGATAAAATATACTGATACTACTATAGCAGGACAGGTAGAAAGAACCTAGTGTTAAGATTCTCCGTTCTCTAAGCACCTAATCCAATCTTCGAGACTTCTTGTGTGGCGGAACTCAACGCTGCGTATTGTTATGTTACCAGAGCGACGAAACTAAATATTATACTGCTCGAGTGGAATCAAACCCACAATCGTCCCGTGTACAATCAGATAAACATTTTAAAATAAATATAGCTATACCAATTTTAACCTATATCCGTATTTTATTTCGATACAATACTCATTCGATGGTCCTGTAAAAGATTTTAAAGTGACAATAACCTCACATCCCTTTATCTGTTTCCTTATAAAGTTATTTAAGTCCTGTCATCCAATAAATAATATAATATATGCAAAACATTAAACATGAGGCCAGTCGTGGCGCAGTGGTACAAAGTGTGACTGTAAAACCGACTGGTTGTGGGTTCGAACTCGAGGAGATGAAATATTTACTTAAATTTATATTTTCATTTCTTCGCTCTGGTGTCGAGGCAAAGCGCGGCGTTGAGTTCTGCCACTCAACACGCAATGCCTCCAAAATTCGGCAGAAAGTGGGAAACGGAGTGTCTTAACACTAGGTTCCCTCTGCCTACCCTGCTGTGTGCGGGATATAGCGTGAAGCTAATAAAATAATAAAAAAATAAAAATATGCAAAACATTATTTCCGGTTTTAGCCTTGGCCTTCGACTCGTCGATTACAAATTCGGCCGCCACATATTTAGAATGCATTGGGAATATATAATTGTTAATTTACATTTATCATTTAACATAAGCATATGGGTCGCCTTTTAAATATTTGAAATTGAGTATAAGCTCGGTTGGATGTTATTTTAAAAAATAATAACTTTACTTATTAAGAAAACGTATAAAAATTTGAACGTAGCGGGACTCGAACCCGCGCCTCCTTTTATATGTTTTATAAATAAGTGTTTTTCTTTCCTAAGTGTGGAATAACCCTTTAAAATTTTTTAAATAAGAATAACTTTATCGTCGACGTCCAAAAATCTGAGGAAGGTAGGGACGAAGTGTCTAGGTTCCCTCTCCCTACTTTGTCATATTCGGGATACGAGGTAAATTAGACAAAAAAATAATAATTACAAAAGTCAATCGTACGAAGTTTCGCAATAAACAACGCCGAAAAGAAATTGGAAATGCCACAACAAGTGACGCGAATATCTAATGCAACGTCAGATTGAAGAGCAGCTTAACTGCGATTAATTTTACGCTTTTTTTTCTGTTAAAGCAAACATTTTTATTTTAAATACATACGCTACAATAATAAAACATATTTTTACTTAACAATTTTTAGTAGGCAGAGGAAAATTTGTGTTAAAACAAATTCCTCATTATCCGCCTAACTCTGTATTAAGTGACGGAACTCAACGCCGCGTTTTGCCTCGACACTAGAGCAAATAATTGAAAATATTAAATGTTGTATTTCCTCAAGTGGGAATTATACTTATAAAGCTTGATCGATTTCTTTATAAAATAACAACAATAAGAATAACAATCTTAATTACTATGCAAATTATAAGGCGAGGAAACGTCAAAACTTGACGTCAACGGAATTGAATAGTCCTCCGTAGTAGTACGGAGGATTTTTTTTTACTTCATACTTTTGTCGATTTAATTATATTACACTTAATTTATTATTCGTTGCGCGGTGTTGAGTTCCGCCAGTCGATACCCAATATATCGAAAATTGAGCGGGAAATGAACACCGGAGTGTCGGGATACAGGATGCAAGAAAAAAAAACAAGTTCATGAAATACAAAAACAAGTTCATATTCATAAAGTAAAATTAAATTACAATCAGCTTCACGCTGTATCCCGCACACAGCAGGGTAGGCAGAGGGAACATAGTGTTAAGACACTCCGTTCCCCACTTCCTGCCGAATACTGGAGGCATTGCGTGTTAAGTGGCAGAACTCAACGCCGCGCTTTGCCTCGACACCAGAGCGAAGAAATGGAAATATAAATTTAAGTAAATATTTCATCTCCTCGAGTGGGGATCGAACCCACAACCAGTCGGTTTTACAGTCACACTTCATGCCACTGCGCCACGACTGGCCTCAAAATTAAATTACAATAAATCTTAAGTACGATTAAAGTGTTAATTAAAATTAAATTAAAATTAGGTCATTGAGAAAGAATTACATGGAATAGGTCCCGACGCTACTTATTTGATCGTGCGCGGCGCTAGTGAGAGCACCCGAGGTTAAGAACCCACGAAGGTCACTGGCAGGAAGCACGTCTCTGATATAAAAAGCTAAAGAAATGCAATCGACGATAATACTTTTTTATGACGAACAAAAATTTTCTATAAACCTCTATTTAAAACGTAACAGAGTGTTACGTTTAGTTTAAATTGTTTGATTTGTTATTTTTTTTACGTAAGTTTTTTTTTAAAGATACTTTTGTATTTTGTTATTAATATTGCTGAATAGTAAATATCTTTTTTATGATTAAAGCTTATGCTTTGGATTAAACTAGTCGTGGCGCAGGGGCACAAGCGTGTGACAGGTTGTAGGTTCGATTTCCACTCGACTAAATGAAATATTTACTTAAATTCATATTCCCATTTCTTCGGTGCTGAGTTGCGCGTTGTTGAGTTCTGTTACTCAACACGGAATACCTCCAGAATTCGACAAAAAGTGAGGAACGGACTTTATATATATATCTATAAAATAAAAAAAATTAAAATTAAAACTAGATTATTAGAGGTCAAACTAATGCTAAAAGCCTTTAATATATACAGATTTGTAGAAATGATCGACGACAGGGGTTTTATAGTGCATATATTAATAGTATAAGGCAAATTACCTTTCTTACTTCGACTTTCTTATAGTCGTAACTGATATTATGATTAAAGCATTCCTGATAGTATGAGTAACAGTAACTTTGCATTTATTTAACTAAATAGTATGTTGGTGGCCATCGTGGCGAAGGGGTCCTAGCGTGTGACTGTAAACGCGACGGTTGTAGGTTCGTAACCCACCCAAGTGAACAATTAAAATTTCTTTCATCTCCTTGCTGCGGCAAAAAGATAAAGCGCGGCGTTGACTTCCGCCGTTCAACACGCAACGCCACGAGTAAATTTCTTAATGAGAAAGGAGCGTCCTAACAGTAGATTACCAGGTTCTCTCTGCCTAGATTGCTATAGCGGTCCTTCTTCCTGGCATTAATCCCGGCTATCTGCCAGGGTCTGCCTTTCTACTCAACCTACTCCACTTTGCACGGTTTATTTACGATACGATCTCTGGCAGACAAAGTCCGGCGTTCAGTTACGCGAAACAACACTCGGTGTCTCTGGAATTGTCAGAATGAATGGAACTGAGTGTTCTTGGCAGTAGGTTCCATTTGCTTACCCAGGTATACTAAAAAAAACATAGCTTTCACACACATGCACATTTACATTACAAGTTTTAATGAATATAAAACCGTAATATAACGTTATACTCTTTAAAATATTTTGCATATATTCATATATAATAAGTACTTTAAATATTTGACATAGTTGAGAAAAAAATATTACTATAATATATTTAGTGATTATAGAGATTAAACTATATTTTTATTAATTTCAACTTTCCTAAAATGACGTAGGTCTGGCGGCCGTGGGCTCTTGGGCTATTATTCTTTAATTCATTTAATATTACATTTAAATTTTTTTTTCAGCTTCACACTGTATGCTACATATAGCAGAGTAGACAGAGGGAACATAGTGTTAAGATACTGTTCTCCAATTTACATCGAAATCTCGAGAGATTGCGTGTTGATTAGCAGATTTTAACGCCGCCTTTTTTGCTTCGTTACCAGAACAACGAAATGAAAATAATATATAATACATTTCCCCGAGCGACAATCAAATCCACAATTGTTGCATTTATTAAACGCTTGTGCTACTGCACCACAACGACCTAACATTTCACAGTTACATACAATTATTTCAGAATCTTATTAGTTCCTCACCACAAACGCTAGCAGCAGCACGGACCCTCCTTTCATTTCGGTGGAAAATAACTTTTAATAAGATACCTAGACGGAGGAAGCGGAAAACATTTTAAATGAAACTTACTAACTTCTTAATACTCCAGCATTCAAAATGTAATCTGTACTTTAAATTGTTTGTTGGCAAAAACCGCATACCTCGTTAAAAATTTCCACTGGATTTGATGTAGAGAGGACAAGTTTATATGTACTTACAGAGTTGAGGTGTCACAGTCGTGGTGTGAGGGCGCAAGTGCGTGGCTGTAAACACGAATGGCTGAGGGTTCGATTTCCACTCGAGGAAATTAAATATTTAATATTTTCATGTCTTCGCTTTCGCTCGACGTTGAGCAAAGCTCGGCGTTGAGTTCTGCCACTCAACAAGTAATGCCTCGAGAATTCGGCAGAACGTGGGGAACGGAGTGTCTTAACATTAGGTTCTCTCTGTCCACCCTACTTTTTGCGGGATACAGTGTGAAGCTGAATTTTGTGTATTTTCTCAAATTATTAAAATATCATACGCTTGTATAGTTTAATTAAAACTAAAATAACTAATTCTATAAATTAAGAAGTAAACATACCAGCTAAATAAATGTTAGCTATAACAAACTTGAACTTGACTTGATTTCAGAACAAGTTCTACGTTAACTTTTAAACTAGAATCGGATAGAGATATTTTATATAAGATATATAAATAAAGATATGTAATATGTATTTATATACTTATTATTTCTTCATTAAAGAGTAAATATCATTAGTTTTTTATTTCAAACTCATTTTACTATTTAGCAACGAAGCCAGGGGGAACCTGGAAACTTAGTGTTAAGGCACTTTCGTTCCCCAAGTACCCCCCAAAAGGTACGGGGAAATGAAATATTTAATATTTTCAATGTAATATTTAATATTTTAATTTCCTCCAGTTCATTTCGAACCCACAGCCTATCGCGCCTCACTAATATTTCAACAAATTTTTAGTCATCTTGTACAACAAGTACAAGAAAAGTTGTTACTATATAAAGTACTAGAGTATCAAAATCTGCTTGCCACTTCATAAAAGTTTCGCGTAAAACTTGCACCAGGAAATGAAGTTGAGAAACAGCTTAAAGATGTACCAGAGTAGTGTAGGTTGATTGATTAATGAATGAAAATTCACTCGAAAGTAGAACAAGAGAAGTTCATATTGGGGCAAATTGCCGTGAATTGTTCTCAACAATATGGTTTGTTATGGAAATTTTTATATTAGGTACCCCCATAAGTTCGGACTTTTGTTCGGTCGAAAAAATTTTTTATTGAATTTTTTATTCCTTTTTTTTTGTCTTTTGTGGGGTGGAATTTTAATTTATTAATATGGATTGGGGATTGTGTGTTCATATAAATACGTTATATTAATCTAATTTATGCAATATTTTTGATCGAATTACAAATTTTAAGTACAAACGAGTTCTCGCAATTTCGTTTGTATAGACTATTAAACTCTTTTCTCCCTTTTCTTTCCATATGAGTTTTAAGAAATCCTCAATGGGATATTGTTATATTTCATATTGTGAGCAATGACTGGTAGTTCAAATTTCACTCCAGGATAATTTTTATGATGTGTGCTATGCAATCCACACAGGATATGCTGAACAAAAAAAGAAGTTTTGTTTGATATTGTGTTACGTAACACTGTTAAATAAATTATTTGTTTTGATTGAAATTATAATAAACATTAACACAAAATCAATGTTAAAATCAAAACCAATTAGATCATTATAAATACTTTTTATATGTCAGTACAGTCAGTTCTACAGTAAGCTTCCATTGAAGCGAAAGACCGATTCTGCTCAGAAAAGTCGGCAAACAGAAAAAAAATTTTTTTACTAATATAGACCAGTATTAATAAAACATAACTTCTAATATGCAGTTTATTACAAAGTAAATTTATAAAATTAGGGATCTACTAAAATATAACAGAGATCGGATGAGGGAGTAGTCCACAATTTTCTTTAACTATAAAAATCGAAGGAATTGGTTTCGTATTACGTTAATATCAATTTCTCTTAACACGGGAGCACGTATATTTTATTTTTATTATATTTCAGCTTCACGCTGTATCCCGCACACAGCAGGGTAGGCAGAGGGAACCTAGTGTTTTTAGACACTCCGTTCCCCACTTTCTGCCGAATTCTGGAGGCATTGCGTGTTGAGTGGCAGAACTCAACGCCGCGCGTAGCCTCGACACCAGAGCGAAGAAATGGAAATATAAATTTAAGTAAATATTTCATCTCCTCGAGTGGGGATCGAACCCACAACCAGTCGGTTTACAGTCACACTTTGTGCCGCTGCGCCACGACTGGCCTCAGGGAGCACGTATACATACAATATATTATAGTAATTGTATTTAATAAGATTTTTTTAAGAGATTTTTTTAGCATAAAGGAGTTTAGTCAGAAGGGGCCTAGAATTAAAAAAAAATATTCCCACTTCTTCTTCTCATAATTAAATTTAGACGCGAGTAAAAATCTCAATTAATTTTGTCCAAAATATGGCTAAAGTATGGCATTCCATTAGAGGCAGTGAAACCTTAATTAAATACATATATCTCGGGGCGAGCGGGTTGGGCTGACAATACAAATAGTCATGTTTTTTCGACGATGTGCCGTTATCCTTATATGATCGTTGGCTTATTACAATTTGATATGAATTTTCTTTATATAATAATTTATATATTATATAAGTGTATATATGAAAAAATAATAATAATATTGTAAAAAGAATTAAGATTTTTTTCTCATTTGATGTAAATATAGATTCAAAAAATAAGCATATTTTTTTCAAATGATTACAGATCTATCAAAAGTAATGACTTAGAAAAGAGCAACTGTTGAGTTTCTCGTCGGTTCTACTCAGCTTTACTGCTTTCCGAGCCAGTATTAGCTTTCTTTTTTTATGTTCATTCCACAATTCAAAAGTATTTTCAATAGTCTAAATTAAATTTGTCAAAGTAAATTTGAAATTATATTAAAGCAACAAAAAAAAGGAAAATGTAACAGTAACATGAAACTTAAATAAATAAAAATAAATCAGCTTCACGCTGTATCCCGCACACAGCAGGGTAGGCAGAGGGAAACTAGTGTTAAGACCCTCCGTGCCCGACTCTACCGAATTCTGGAAGTATTGCGTGTTGAGTAGCAGAACTCTACGCCGCGCTTATCCTCGACACCAGAGCGAAGAAATGGAAATATAAATTTAAGTAAATATTTCATCTCTTCAAGTGGGAGATCGAACCCACAACCAGTCAGTTTTACAGTCAACTTCGTGCCACTGCACCAATATTGGCCTAAACATGTAACTTAAAAGTTAAATTTAATAATCATCTCTCGAATACATTACACCAAAGAAAAGCAAATAGCGGGGAACGAAGACAAAACTGTGTTTGAAGCAACCATTTATAATTACAAAAGTTTACTCTTATTCAATTCGTGGAATCAAACGAAAAATCCGAATTCCTTGTGAAACAAAATTTCTTCTATCGGAATGTGTTTGACGAGTGGCTCTCATTGAAAAGTTATATTGGATTATCGTTGCGGTAAATGTAAGCTTTAGATATAACATAGAGAGTACGACTCAAACTAAATTCTTTAGGGAGCAACGCTACGTCTTATTGTGATTAGACGTGTTTTTAGGGTTCCGTACCTCAAAAGCATAGAAATGGAAGTTTATGGTTAAAAATGAATATATGCCATAGACCTGAATAGGCTTACTTAATAGTCTCTAAGAACACAGAAAAATCCAACTCAAATCAATCAAAAGATTTGAGCATTTATGCAGCGTTTGATGCGTTTTGTATGAAATTCATATTTTGTATTATGAAATATGGAAAAAGTTGAAGAAAGGAAAAAATAAAAAAAAAAAAATCTATTCATAATACAGATAAAAACTTGTAACTGTGGTACATTTCATATAAAGTTGTACTTCCCGTTGACCTACAATCCTGAAATTTGTACGGAACCCTCAGTGGGCGATTCCAAATGTTTGAAAATAATAATACGTCATATTTGACGTTACTTCTTCTACCATGGGATTAAGAAAACAAAAAATGAAATTGTAAAATTATGTTAGTTCATTACTTTTTCTAATACCTATATAAAAATATGGATTTTAACTTTTCTTTGATCGTACAAAAGAAATTTACAAATCAAAATTGTACGATTTAATTAATCTTTATTACAAAAATATACAAATTTAATTAATATATAAACACTATATAGATTTATAATTTTATGTCAGGTGAAAAATGAAGCCCGTCGTGGCGCATGGGTTCAAACGTGTAAAGGGTTGTAAACGCGACAAGTCATAGGTTCTATTCCCAATGGAGGAATCGACATTTTTTTTATTATTTAGTTCTAGTTAACGTCATTAAGCACGGCTGACCAAATAAAATATTTCTTTTACTATTTATTATTAATTATTTCAAAATTTACTTAAAATATTTCAATATTTTCTATTTATTATATTAAACACGTACATTTCATAATTTTAATTTTATAATTTAATAAACATGAAAGCTGAATTGTATTGTATGATACTAACAAGTAGAATGCTTTACCTGCACTAAAATACTCTTTGTTGAATTTGTCTTAACTAACTAAACAGTTCTAATTAACTTGAAACCACTGTGGCGCAGTGGCAGAGCACATCACTATGAACACAATGGCTGTGGGTACGATTCCCAATCGAGCGAAGAAATTAGGTATTCTAATTTCTTCGCTCTGGTAACAAGACAAAGAGTGGCGTTGAGTTCCGCTACTCATCATGTGATTTCTCGAAAGGAATGGGCTGTCTTAAAAGAGGATATAGGTATGTGGGATAAAAAGGGAAGCTAAAAAAGAATAACCCCGGTATCACCGGCAAGGAAACGTTTGTAAAGGCATTTCGGTTTTCAAATTTGATTATAATTTGGGAACAACTTGAGTGCATTTATAAAGAAAATACCAATTTCTTCTTTAATCTGTTTTAATTCGAAGATAGTGAATCAGATTTTTGATAGGAAAGGAGATAGATAAAAGTAATACTTATAATAAGAATATAAATATCTTTTCAAATAAAATAAACGTTCAAAATTTAATGCAAAGGATATATATATACTAGAAACTAAAAAGGTTTTATGAAAGCTTAATTAATACACTTTATTAAGCTTTCATAAAACCTATATATTCGCGGCGTTGAGTTCTGCCACTGAACACGCAATGCCTCCAGAATTCGGCAGAAAGTGGGGAATGGAGTGTCTTAACACTAGGTTCCCTTTGCCTACCCTGCTGTGTGCGGGATACAGCATGAAGCTGATTTATTTATTTATTTATATATTCACCTTAACCTCGCTACTTGTCAAACTTGTCAAAAAACTCTTCATATAAAAGATATGCTTATGAACTCTGGGACAACCCATCATCTTTAATTAGTAAGTAGTAGACTTACTACGTACTGACTTACTTTTCTTTTATAACAAAGATATTTATATATTATATCATAATATATTATAACCAACCGCTAGATATCTAATGGTTTCTATAAAACGAGATAACGTTATATAAAATAACAAATTTCAAGTATGGATTAAGAGGTTGTCCTAAAGTTCCCAATCAGTTAGTTAAGTTAGGCACTTTGACACTTAAAGGCGAAAGGAATCGTGAACTGTCGGCTTCAATTTATTAATCGGATAAAGCTGAATACACACGGATCGAGTACGTTCTAAATATAGAAGTTTGAGATAGGTGAATTGATAGATACGTTGTATAAATAGAGAGGACCCCCCACGCTTTCGGTTGTGTTGAAATACTAGTAGACTTCTTATTTTTATTGGAAACTTTTTGAAGTATAAAATAGTGTACGATTTTACTTTATATGTACATAGCACTTATCTGTAGGTTGGCAATACCTAAGAGATGCGTTTAACTCAGAATTGCCACAGGAAGCATGCCTATTGTGGAACATACTAACAGCTTCTTAAAGCTGCCCTGAAGTTTCTCCTAGACATGAAGAATCTCAACGTCAAAACCCCAAAACTTCCTTTAATCCAGCTCTCTAGGTGGGACGACCTGCTTCCACTCTCGCTAAAATTGCCGCCACATACCAAGTGCCTGATGTATCTCTGACTATAGGTACAGCGGGTTACATATCAAACAATTGAACGTGATGTAACATAGCTAATATGTTATATATATATATATATATATATATATATATATATATATATATATATATATATATATATATATATGTATATGTATATATATTCTCAATAAATGAAGTAACCAAAATTATTACTTGTTACTAAAAAATTAAATAAATCAGCTTCACGCTGCATCCCGCACACAGCAGGGTAGGCAGAGGGCACCTTGTGTCACACTCCGTTCCCCACTTTGTGCCCAATTCTGGAGGCATTGCGTGTTGAGTGGCAGAACCCAACGCCGCGCTTATCCTCGACACCAGAGCGAAGAAATGGAAATATAAATTTAAGTAAACATTTCATCTCCTCGAGTGGGGATCGAACCCACAACCAGTCGGTTTTGCAGTCACACTTCGTGCCGATGCGCCACGACTGGCCTCTACTTACGACTTGTTACTAGCTAGTATATTAAATATTTTTTATCATATACTTTTTTAGGCTCTAATTTTCTTATACAACAAAAGAAAAAAATATATCCGAAGATATACATACATACATTAACAATGTCAAAGTGAAGTACTAAAAATAGCTACTCATCAATTATTGCGACATTTTAACGTTAAGCACCTAACATTAAGGATTAGATTGAACTATATTCACGTTTTTCCTGTATTCGAGTTAGAGTTTTTCCTGTATTCGAGTTAGAGACGACGTAACCTTAATTTAGGATAAATCACCAGCTCCCTAATTTCTATTCTAGGAAAAAAAATATATATTTGTCAGATGGAATGCTATCAAATCCATACATACCAGTAAGTCTACCAGATCAAGAAATCGAAAATATTTTAAATAAATAAAAAATAATCTCTCAAATGTGAATCGAATACAGAACCATTCCAAATACCTAATGTTCCCACTGAATAATATCTGATTTTAATAAGCAAAACGTAAATATATTTTTAGCAATACTATGACAATTACCTAACAGAGTAAACGAAACTAGTTGATTGTTCCACATACGCACGCCCTACATAATTCCCTTACATATTATGATGAACATACGATTTAAAGTCGTGGTGCGTGTGACAGTAAACGTGAAAGGTTGTGTGTTCGATTCCCACTCGAGAAAATGTATATTATATATTTAATATTTTCATTTCTTCGCTGTAGTGTCGAGGCAACATGCGGTGCCTCCAGAATTCGGTGCAAATTGGGGAACGGAGTGTCTTAACACTAGGCTCCTTCTGCCTACCCCACTAAAAGCGAGATACAACGTGAAAGTGAAAAACATACATATTTTCCGCTCGTTTAATTCCCACTTTACACCCGACAAGCGAGTTGCGGTAATATAAAATGTACCGCTATATTAATTTTGAAGATTCCGCTCTAATTACGCTTGAGGTCCACAAAAGCCTTAGCCTGATGCCTTTACATAATCAAAACCCTACATCAAACTATGTACCGAAGAATATTATACAACACTTGCCGCCACTTTTAAATTGGTTTGCTTGGATTATATGTTGGAAAATTTCACTTTTCCCTAAATCTCTTCTATACTCGTATATGGGAGCCACTATTACCTAATTTTCAAATAATTAATATTTTTATGTGTGCCTTGTAAGTCTGTCACTCAGTAAAGGGCAAGTTTATAGAGTACTTTTATGTTTTTACTATTTCCATTTTTTTCATCTCCCGTATTCCGTGATTCCGTATCCCGTATAGGGAGAGGATATATCTGCTTACCCTGCAAGTGGAAATCGAACTCAAGAACAAAGTACTTTTAAGTATATATATAATCAGCTTCACACTGCATCCCGCACACACCAGAGTAGGCAGAGGGACTTGTGTTAAGACACCGTTAGATAACCGTTCCCCATTTTCTGCCCAATACTACCGAATTCTGGAGGCATTGCATGGTGAGTGGCAGAACTCAACGCCACGCTTTGCCTCGACACCAGAGCGAAGAAATGAAAATATAAATTTAAATAAATATTTCATCTCCTCGAGTGGGGATCGAATCCACAACCAATCGGTTTTACAGACACACTTTGTGCCCCTGCGCCACGACTGGTCTCCATATAAGTATATATATATGAACATATATCGATAGCCGAGTATTTTCATTCAAACCGGTACAAAATCGTATAAGGTTACTATATGCAAATTTAATTCAGGTCTCACAAGATATCGTAGAAGTCTCTAACATCCCTATCAATTCCGGTGAAGAAACATGAATGTTTACTTAATTATTTTTTAAATTAACGACTTCTTTTTAAAACTGTATAAAGTAACTCTATCGTGAAAATAGTGTCAAAGAGTTTTTTTTTATTTATATCGTTTTCCGTCATTTGGATAAAGTCAATGCTTATAATATGTTTACTTTAGTTTCAGTAATTACTATTAGTTGTAATTACTGAAACCAAAGTTCTAAACAATTTGTTATTTGTATTCAAAATTTAAAATTTACATTATTTTTAAATTTCAGATATAAGAACCGATTACATCTTTATTTCTTGTTTCAGTGACTCAAAATACGGAGTTTTTTAATTAATTTATTATTTAAAGAAAATGTATCATGAGACTTTTTTTTCATAAGGATTTTCTGCAACGATAAACAATATACGTAAACTGGTGTATGTTCCGTACTCTATCGTTTCGTTTATAGATTTACATTTAGACATTTTGTATATTTTTTTTATTTGTATTAATGTGCGTAACTCAACACTGTAGAGGTAAAGAAGTGAAAATACAATACAACCACAGATCACACTCGAGATAATTATCACTAAATATCCTAAAAAACCTTTCTTATATATACTTGTTAGCAAATAAACAAATCGCTTATGTTTCTTCTTAATTCTTTTTCTTTTTAATTTTTAATATTGTTTCTTTTATTGATAGGAAAAATGGTCTGTGGTGTATAAAAATCGGGAACAACAAAAAACACGAAATATTTCAATTACTTTCTTTAAATGAGAAACGAAATCACAATCTTCAAACTTAAATAAAAAAACACATAATATCATTCTTCATAAAACAGCAGAAAAGTCATAAAAATATCGTTTCGTTCTCGTTTCCATAAAAAAACAATTATTATTGTATGGACTTCGAAGCATTAACAAAAAAAATATATATCTTTATATAGGCCAGTCGTGGCACAGGGGTACAAAGATTGATTGTCAAACTGACTGGTTGTGGGTTCGATCCCCATTCGAGAAAATGAAATATTTATTTACATTTATAATTTCATTTTTTCTCTCCGGTGTCGAAGCAAAGCGCGGCGTCGAGTTCCGCCACACAACACTCAATGCCTCCAGAAATCGGCGGAAAGTGGGGAATGGCGTGTCTTAACACTAGTTTCCCTCTGCCTACCCTGCTGTGAGTGGGGTACAGCTGTATTGATATGTGAAGCTGTATTTATTTTAATTTCGTATCTCTTGCAAGGTTAAAATAAAAATATGGCAACGGTAACGGTATGGTATTAAATAAAATTATTTAGCTTATCCGAATCATGGCGAAGTAGGCACTAATACTAGCATCAAGAGTCTCGTTTACTCTGAGTTCAAGATATTACAGGTTTGGAATATTTAGTTATCTCCATATACATGAAAGTTACATCAAGAAATCGAATTTGTTAGTATGTAAATTTGTTAAGAGCAACGCTGAAACATATACAAATATTTAATTTTAAAATGTATTTCACAGTATCTTAAGTAGGACGTCAAGTAGGCTTTTAGTGTCACAAATTCAGGTCGATACCTGCCAGCCATTACGTTTGATACATTCTCAAAATATGTAGAAGTGCTAAGAAATATTTAAATATTTAAAAGTAATCTCAGAAGACAGTTTTGGCGTGTGGCATTGTAGACGCCACAGATTGTGGGTTCGATTTTCATTCGAAGGAATGAAATATTTATTTTTTTAATTTCCCCGTTCTGATAACACAGCCTCCTCCACACGTAATGCCTCTAGAATTCAGCGGTAATTATTAAACGGTATTGTCTTAATGGGAACGGAGAATCTTAACACTACGGTCCCGGATTCCCTCTGCTTACCCTGTTATGTGCGGGATACAGCGTGAAACTAAGAATAATATTGTTGTATAACTTTCAAACGATGCATATAATAGTAATTTATTTATTTAGTTTTTGAAATCGAAAATAATTTTCAAACAACATATAAATATTTTATTAATTTAGTACTAAAAAACTAAAATAGAAAATAACAAAATTGATAGCATATTTTTATATCATGAAACCAGAATAGTATATTTTTTGAACTGTAACATTTAAAAGTTCACATTCCGCCTTTATTGTGTATTCTACAGTTAACAATATTAAAAATTTACTAATTTTTGCTGCAGCTTCCACCACATTTCCGCACTGCGCTCCTTTCATACATATGAAAAAAAATACGATAAAATTATGCTAATAATTCCTATAGCTGTAGATTGTATTTAGAAAAATAGAACTCATTACGACTAAGATATTTTTGTAATTAAAAAATTTACCTGTAGGTAAATGCACCTGGGTAAATTTCTTAGGTACCCACCCAGGTTCCCTCTCCAAACAATTTATCTTAGCTCTCAGCATCTTTATCACATAGATGTACATAGTGTTGGGTTACCCACTTTCCGAATTAATATAAAACAGCGTGTTAAGTGGCGGAGAACCTATAGTCACCGAGAATCTGAGAAATATTTATAAATATTTTTTTCTCCGAGTATTCTCTTTTATTCTTTGGAAAAAGTAACATAAATGAGCGTACGGCTTTTGCTGCTTATTTTTATTTAATATCATCTTGTTAATATAAAAAAATGTTATAGGTAGTCACTAGTGTCTCTTTTATTGTGCAAAATCTCGAATTTATAGATTGCCAAAAAGACATGAAAATGCGTTAATGGGTACATCGGTCGTGTGTTCGACGATTTAAGCTTGACATTTACTAATATAGTATTTCTCGTACGTAAAATCCCGATTTGTTTCATTTTGAATTATGCTACAAGCATATTTTTAAAAATGTAATATTATTATATTTGCATATTCATTAGGAACATGAAGTTTCGTTATTCAATTTGTCATATTTATAAAGAATTTAAAATATAATTTATTATTTATTTTTTGGGTTCCGTACCTCAAATTGAAAAAAAAGGGAATCCTTATAGGATCACTTTGCTGTCCGTCGGTCCATCTGTCAAGAGTATTTGCCTCGAGATTATGTGGATCTATCAATTTGATATTAATATCAAATATTCTGGTCCACGGTCGCTTGAAGTACAGAAAAAATCAAGCTTTCTAGTTACATAAAACACAATGAAAAAATACATACGAGCGTTTATTCATCATTTTTACTAAATTTTGTATAAAACTCGCCGCGTTATCAAATTTATATTGTTTCCGTGTTTCCATGGATTTACAGTTATGAAATTTGGCAAGAACTTTAAGATTATACTAGTGGGCGCGCGCAGCATTGCCCCCTTATTTGCACCCTTAGGGGTGAATTCTAAAAAACCACGAAACACGTGTTCAATGAAACATTTTTAAGAGTCTGAATTTCAAATTTTATAAACATCGGTGCCGATTTAAAAAAAATCCATGGAAACTTTCAACCCCTATTTCGTCCTTTTAGGGTTAAAATTTTACAAACTCCTTTCTTAGATGTCCAGATTATGAAAATAAATATCTATCTAAATTTCACGTTTCTACTACGTGGTTACGGCTGTGCGTGCGTCTTACCTCAGTCAGTCAGGTACACGTCCCTTTATATATAACTATACAATATATTTGTGCTTATATATGGACATGTATGTATGTATGTATGTATGTATATAAAAAATATCCTTACAACAGATTCACCTTAGATAACTATTATAGTTCAATTCGACAGGAACTCTCGAAATATATTGTAGTTTGAAGTGGCGCTAGTTTGCGGCTACCCGCGTTCCGTACACATTAAGCCAGTGATAACGTGCTACACCGAGTCGACCTTGTTTTATATATTCTGTTTCATATGTTGCAAAACGTTGGGTTTGGTTGAAATTTCTTTTTTCTATTGGATGGTTATAATTAGAACTAGAGGAAAAAATACCTTTAACTCCAAAGAAATAAATTAAATTGTTCAATAAGAACAAAATAAAAAGAATTCTTCGACTATTACGATACAAACTAATTACATTATTATTTTAATTATTAAAATAAAGTTGGCTATGATTTCAAATGAATGAACATTTACCAATTATCAATATTAAATATTATTTAAAAATTATTTTAAGCAAAAATATATATACATACTCAAATGAGGCCAATCGTGGCATAGCACAAACGTGACACTGGAAACACAGACAGGTCGTGGGTTCGATTTTCACTCGATAAAGGGAAAATTTCATATATTTATTTATTCGCTCTATCAATGAGGCAAAGCGCGGCGTTAAGCTCTGCCCCTCAACACGCATTCCCTCCAGAATCCAACAGAAAGTTGGGAACTGCAATATCTTAATGGAAATATCTTATCGTACTATCCTAACACGAGGTTCCCAGGTTCCCTCTGCCTACCCTGCAGCTAAATAAAATACATTATATATTTTTTAAAATAACTATAATATATCTCCGTAGTAACGGTCCGTTCTTACGGTCGATTAAACAAAAGCTTCCCAGTGTTAGCGTGCTCACTGATTATTCTCCATTGACCCGATGGTAACAATTACATACAATTGTAAAGTAGCCATTTCAGAGTTGAATCTTTATGTGGGTGCAATTAGTTTAAGGATTTAACGAATTAAAGTAAAGTGAATGAGTTAAAGTAAAATTGTGAGGGTTTTTATTAATAATAATTAATATTAATAGTGGAATATTCGGCTTAATATAATAATATATAGATTTTATGTGATTGTCCCTCAATTGGTTTTATTTGAACATCTTAGGACATTTTAATTTAAATTTAGTAATATACAAGAAATATCGACTCAGAGTCGAACACTCTTGTCGATGTACCATTATCGTACCCATTACCATTACCCATCGCATTACTTGGTGAGACAGTCTATTGGAATATCCATGTATTTTTCTTCTGTATTCAATTTACAAACGTTTGGGGGAACGTTTATATTTTAAATGCTGACTAATAATTAGATATGAATCTTCAACTTTCCGCATCCCGCATATAGTGATAACCAGAGGGAACCTGGGAGCCTAGTGCTAAACTGCCCTGTATCATTAAAACACTTTCGGCGGCGGATCTCAACGCCACGCTTTGTCCCGTAGCCGGAGCGAGGAAGAGAATGTATTAAATATTTCATTGCTTCGAGTGGGAATCTAACCCACTACATGTCGCGTTTACAATGCCACATTTAAATCCCTACACACCAAAACTGGCCTAGAATTCAATTAAGTCGAATCTAGAAGTGTAATATTTTAATATTGCGACTGCCAATTTTAAATGGCTACCAGAAACTAAAAAGTTTCTCATTTGTCCCCAGGTGGTGAAAAAAACGCCGGTTCCAGTCAAACCGAGAAGTGTAAAAGAGAAACAACATCCATGTTCAGACGGGGAACCAAAACGCGTTACATCCGCGTCTTTTTAAAGGCGGGCACCTGGAAACGGATGCCCATGAAGTTGCTCAGGTGGGGCAGGAAGATGCCGTCGACTAAACAGTACAATCTGGTGCCGAACGACGAATACGATACGAGGATTCCACTCCACCCAGATGAGGCGTTCGAGTATGGAATAACTTTTCATGCTAAGGTATGTGATTTTTTTTGTACTTTTATGCCGAAATAAAAGTATAATACAATATATTTTGAGTGGAATTAAAATCGAATCTACAGCCTCAGGTATGTGCGGGAAACAGCGTTCAACTAAAAAAAAGGTTTCAAATAATTAAAAAAAAGATTTTATATATTGAAAAAATAGTTTTCATGTAACTAAAAAGTACTGGCACTTGCTGGAAATTACCATGCGGTCAACGAAGGTTCACATCACGCCCGTCCCTAATAGAAGCAACACGTACGAATCTATTGCACGTCTATTGTGTAATTTCCCGATTGATTACCACAATTCTACTTACTACATACAATTTTCTTTTAATTACGCACAGTTTACAATCTAATTGACCAACCACTTATGGATCTTTTTAAAAAAGTTCTTTGTCAAATATGTGTTAGAAATTTGTAAATTATGCCTATTTATTTCAGCTTTACACTGTATCCCGCACATAATTTGTAGGCACCTGGGAAATCCACCACCTGGGAATTTAGTGTTATAACATTAAGACTCCGTTCCCATTAACACTATTCGGTTCACTTTTACACCAAATTCTGGAGGCATTGGGTGTTGAGTTGCGGAACACAACGGCACGCTTTGCTTCGTTACCAGAGCGAGGAAATGAAAATATTAAATATTTTATTTCCTGGCGGTAATTGCACCCACAACTTCCCTTCCCCTTTCCTTCCTGTCGCGTTTACAGCTGCACGTCTGTGCCCCAGCGCCACGGCTGACCTCGATTCCTGTATTAATCACATCATTCGCAAATTATCTATAAATCTAGTATTTAATGTCGGAAGTCGCTAGGACTTTTTGCTGTGTCGTCGTTTATATAGTTTAATTTTTCTTTGGATTTTGGAAAATGTTCTTGACATTATTAAAATTAGCCATCCCGATTAAACATTATTAACATATATTTTCTTTTTTATCCCCAAGTAGTTAAAATGGGGAATACAGTATGAAGCTAAAAAAAAAACAAATCGAACCCACAACATTTTCCAACTAGGTCAGTCATAGTACCGATAATATTCTATTCACATATAATATATGTTCAGAATCTAGTATCTGTCTCTTTGTATACTGTGTCAATACATTCGGAGCTTCTCTCGCTAATTTGCTTTCCCATAACATGTCGAAGCCACAGCAAATACCAATTGATACAAGACTGTAAAGTGAATCATTGATTGAAAGTAATATATGGACATATGTATGTAATATATATATATATATATATATATATAATTAACTAAATAGAAAAAATTAACTGTGATTGTTAAACAGAAACTTCGCCTCCCCTTCTCCAGTCATAAAATTAAAATCGTTCGCGGACCATATTAAAGCTTCTGCGGACCACTGGTTGGGAACCACTGATCTAATACGATAAAGACTTAATAAGACGTAGGTCGTAGTTTATAATTTTAGCAAGGAATTCTATACTAAATAAAAAACAGTATACTTTTGAATAGTCTTGCAGAACTCTATTTGTTTTTTTTTAGCTTCACGCTTTTATAACGTATTTAGTACGGTCAGTAGCGTAGATTACCTTATACTAATACTATGTCGCAATAATTTAAAACATTGCCTATAAAATGGCGGATCTCCTTAACGCTCTTTGTATACTTTTTTTTTTTTAATTTTTTTTTTTTATTTTTTTTTTTTTTTTTTAGCTTCACAGCTTCACGCTGTATCCCGCACACAGCAGGGTAGGCAGAGGGAACCCAGTGTTAAGACACTCCGTTCCCCACTTTCTGCCGAATTTTGGAGGCATTGCGTGTTGAGTGGCAGAACTCAACGCCGCGCTTTGCCTCGACACCAGAGCGAAGAAATGGAAATATAAATTTAAGTAAATATTTCATCTCCTCGAGTGGGGATCGAACCCACAACCAGTCGGTTTTACAGTCACACTTTGTGCCACTGCGCCACGACCGGCCTCAAATCAAAGTAATTCTTTCCCTCGAGTAGGAATAGAACCCTCAGCCATCGCACGAGCATTTTCATAAAATTATAATTAAAATATAAGCTTATTATTTATAAATACTTACACTTTAGGTTGCAAGTGATTATTTTTATTTTTATTTTGTATCGGCGTTTATCAAAACACTTTATGCCATTAAACATGACTTTCACTTAGTAATATAAATAAATATAAACGTTATTTTTATTATATTTTTCTTTCTATATATATATATAGCTCAGATATCACGTAAAGGCTGTTATCCTTGACTTAATAAGACCTAATAGCTCCATTAGGTTGTGACATTTTGGTCTGTCTTCTTAAGAAAATAACAAGGTTTTTACGAGAAATTCAGGATTATTTGAGGCACTTATTTATTGTTTTGTTTCATTACTCTGGTGTCAAGGCTAAGCGCGGCGTTGAGTTCTGCCACTCAACACGCAATGCCTCCAGAATTCGGCAGAAAGTGGGGAACGGAGTGTCTTAACACAAGGTTCCCTCTGCCTACCCTGCTGTATGCGGGATACAGCGTGAAGTTGATGCTAAGTGAAAGAAGCTAGGTTTGTTTTTCTTTATAATACTTGAATTTAATATTTAATTTTTATTTCACTTTCACGCATAAACTACTTAACGAATTAAGATAAAACTTTACAATAATATACCTTGTAAATAAGAATATACTATAATATATATAATTAAAAAATAAGTTTAAGCCTCGTTTGGGACGCTAGTTATCTGTTAACAATTAACATTTTTCGGTGCGCCTATTGGATATAATTTTTCTACTTTATATTTGTAATTTACTCTGTAAATGATATAAATGTAAGTCTCTTGAGAATTTTCCCAACCACCTGTATCCGAACTGACCCTGAACCTGGTAGACGTAGGTAGTGGTAATGAACATTAATTTTCTTCAATTTTCAGCACGTTGTATGACAAAAATATACAATTTTATTATTTCTAAAAAACTCTGCGACACCATATATTCGTCTCTTAAAATTAAATGACATTAAGGCATTTAGTGACATAAAATAATTGAAAATTGTAAAGTGATATTTATTTCATCATCAAGGAAGTTTAATGACGATAATTTTCTGTTTTTACAGTATGTTATTTAGATATATACTTTTCAAGAAAAAGTAAAATAAAAAAAAATCAACGCTCTGTTTACGGCCGCAAGACTAGACTCGAGTCCCGCAGGGGGTGCTCTTGCCACCGATGACGTCCTATACAGCCACATAGTGTTCATGATTGAATGTATAAATTTGTGGTATATATAATAAAAGTATTATGAGTGGTATGTTGGCGAAGCCGCGAGTGGGCCGCTAGTAATCTATATGTGTAAACCTAACGTAGTATACGCGTTATTGGTCGCAAAATGATGATGCTTATATTAAAATACAATAACAATACGACTAAATAACGATTATTGAGATAGTTAAGAAAAGAATTAATTATTAGTATGAACTACTCATTGAATAAATATTTAAAATTCTATTGTGTTCATGCATACTTCCACAGTTGAACTATAGCTTATTAATATTTTATTGATCATGTATTAGTTAACGTTTTAAATAGTTCTAAAAAGACAGAATGGTTTTGGTAGATTTGTTTTCAGACTAATAAGAGAGAAAATATATAAGAAAATATGTTATTGGTGGCATTATCTACACATAACACAAATTAATATACATAAATTTATATATAAATAAATTGTAGCATTTGTTTGTCTGTGATTTTAAAGTAACCAAGTTTTCTTAAGTGTATATAGGTACACGATACGAAACACAAACAAATAATTTTATATTTTTTGTCAGTTCTTCTGTTTGTTCGAGCTATTCTCCGGGATGCAATATAAAAGATTGAGTAGCAAAATGAGCAATCAATCAACCAACCAAGAAGAGTAACCTTTATACAGATAAAATAGTATTATTTTTACTATACTGCCCAAGGCGTCAACATACCAAATTTCCATTATTATAACTTATCAATGTACCTGAGAGTTTAAAATACAGAAAAATAACATAATACCGAATAAAATTTAAAAAATATAATGTGTAACGCAATGCCCCGAAAACTCGGAGAAAAGTGGGGAACGGAGATCTTAACACTGAATTCCCTCTGCCTACCCTGCTATAATGCGGGTTACAGCGTGCACTGAAAAAAAAAATTACAAAATAATATTAGAGAAAACTTTTCCAATATATTTTGTATATCCTTTTACATTTTATTGACGTTGCGGATTAGACGATAAATACCACTCGAAGTAAGGTCGGGAAAGCCTTTGGGAAGTATAAATTTTATCAAGTTTATTCCTATATCGCTATAGAGTCTATTATACTGAGCTCACGGCGGTTGATAATGCCGGCTAGATAGGAAAAATGTGATAGAAATATGTTTATAAAGTGAAAATTTATATAATAATATATATAGTATGGCGCAGTTGGTCAGCATATAACAGAAGAAGGTTGTCGTTGGTTTGATGTCACATAGGGAATTTCGTTTAATGGTAATTAGTGGTCAGAGCGCTTGAACTGTTTCAAATCTCGCTACGTATTTTTTTTACATTTTGCTGCTCCGGTAGACAAAGCGCGGTGTTGAGTTACTTGTGAGCAATATCTAGAAAATTGGACAGTGAGTGGTGGACGGAGATCGTAGTGTATTAACACTAGGTTACCCTGCTATGCGGAAAATAGCGTGAATTCTCTAAAAAATACAAGTTAATAAACAAAATGTTAAAAAAGTTTTATACATTTTATTATTAAGGACCATTCAATCATCCTTTACCAAATAAATAAAATGAGTTCAATAAAAAAACGAAATATTTTTTTATAAATAGCCAAAATTTGTATGTATTGCAAAAATATTTGAGGTTGTGGTATAGCGTGTCTAGGTCACATGTATAGCAAAAAAAGATTGGAATCTTAACAAATCCGGATTTTTTTTGTTTTTCCATTTTTTTACTCTAAAAAACTCTATAAAGATTTTTTCGCAATGAAAATAAAATGGCTAATTATTGCATTGAGTAAATCTGATTATTACGTTTGTATTATAAAAAATAAAATTGCAGTAAAATGAGTGACTGTTCACTATATCCGTCTACTATACATCATGTATTTTCAAGTATTTTGCTTGAAGATATTACAATAAAAGATGATGAAAATCTTAATGATTTTTTCTCAAGATTAACAAATAAAAAAAAATCAAAATTAAATCAGCTTCACGTTGTATCACGCACACTGCAGGGTAGGCAGAGGGAACCTAATGTTAAGACACTTTGTTCCCCACTTTCTGCCGAATTCTGGAGCCATTGCGTGTTGAGTGGCAGAACACAACGCCGCGCTTGTCCTCGACACCAGAGCGAAGAAATGGAAATATAAATTTAAGTAAATATTTCGTCTCCTCGAGTGGGGATCGAACTCACAACCAGTCGGTTTTACAGTCACACTTTGTGCCACAGCGCCACAACTGGCCTCAAACAAGGATATCCATAATGATGATTTGACAAAAATTTTGTTACTTCTATAATAGTGTTATATAATTATATTATATTTTTCGAAACGTTACGTCGGAACCCAACGCCGCGCCGCTTTCCAGTGCGGCTTAATTAAACTAATCTTACCCCGGGCGGAGTTCGTACCCGCAATCGTTGCGTATTTTTTTATTTATTAATTTAGAAAAAGATGTTTCCAATAAAAAATGTGGTTATTTAATATGCAGGACTGAGGCAGAACAACGTTGTCTGAATATTTTATGTCCACAACAAATTTTGAGTTGGGCGACCTTTGTCTTCCTATTAACACAATTAAAATTAATAGAGAATTATTTAAGTGGGACGTCCATTTGCTTTCTTCCCCTATTGTATAATTGGTTCGCTTGTTAAGGGTTAACCACGGTTTTATTAACCCGCTCGCGGCTTCGCCCGCTTGAGTTATATAATTATAAATATATTCATCTGCATGACTGTCGCTTTCTTATGATAATAATATAATTTTAAATGAAATATCTATACCTATATCGAAATGTTGAAATGATTCACTTAATTCAATAAATCAGTTACTTAATGCAATTTTGTCGAATAACTTTTTTCAAAATGGTATAAAGTTTTTATTTAAATGCCAATTGGAAGCGTGCCAAAATACAATAGTGATAACTGCCATTAAATCGGTTAGTCCGTTGCTGAGATTGGCGATTAACACACAAACAGACAGAAATTCTAAAAAAAAAAAATTATTTTTGGTTCTATAGCGTTATTAAATGCCATCAATATATTTTCCAACTGTAAAGATTTCATAAGTATTGATTTAATAAAAAATTGATTCATAAAATTTCAGAAAATGTTAATATCAATACATTTTCAACCCTACTGCTTTATATGCCTAAAATAAATTCATATATTCACATACTTTTATATAAATTGTCCCAATATATGTGAAAATAAATGTATCGGTTAGACAAGACTTAAGCTGGGGCTGCTTTAGTTTTGTTGACTTCACCACTATCCTCACTTCGGGAAATAAAACAGTAGTTTATTGACCTTCGTGTTTTTCTGATATAAAGATATCTATTTTCAATATAAGAATCATTCCGCACACATCAAGGTATGCAGAGGGAACCTAGTGTTAAGGCACTCCGTTTTTCGAGGTATTGCATGTTCAATGGCGTAACTCAACGCCGGGCTTTTGCCTTGGTGCAATATAATACTACTGGCCTTAAATGTTTTGTTATATTTATGTAGATTGAATTAGTACTACGCAGATACATTAGGCCGTCATGGCGCAGGACAGCGTAAAACCAATTGATTCTATGATCAGGGAAATTATTATATTTATATTATAATCTTTTATCACCTCTCAGGAAGGACGGGAGGTTCTATTGTAATATTTAAATTGTTTTTATTTTCCAGCTCTGATAGGCAAGGTGCGGTGTAAAATTCCTCGATTCTATATACTAAGAGCAGGTTCCCTCTCTTTCTCGGTGTGGGGGAGAGTGAAAGCTGAAGTTATTATAATAATAAAAAAATAAATAAAACGCATTATCTTCACAACGCACGGCAATGCTAACCTACGTAACGTCATATTAGTTTAGCGTTAACGTCACGTGTTTTTATATCAATAATTTAAATATTGAGATTTTAGAATTATTTACCCTAAAAAAAAATACAAAAAAATATTTTTTTTACAATTTTTATCACCAATGGCAAAAAAATAAAACATATTCATCAGGTACTTTATATTAGTTTACACATATTCTGTATCAGTCTGTCTATCATGCTTAAAACCCGATAGGGATACTGTGGGAACTACTTTACCAAACACTTTAGCCAAATCCCTGGACCAATCCAGGAATTATTTGCTGGCTTATTATTTATATATCAAAATTACATGTCTATTTCAAATTACAAAAAAAAATTAAACGATTTTTACTGTTAAACCTCTCTAAAATGAAAATATTTCAATTCAAAGAACGTTGGTAATTTTGACTTGATCTTGTCCATCGCATTCAGGCCAGTTCACAATGCGACGGTCACAAAAGGTTTCACAATCACAACCCTATTCAATTACATAGGCGATTCTCACTCAATTTCGATATATATAATATGTTTATTTATATTGATGTTAATACGAAACCAATACGTAACTCTTTTACAAGCAAACCGTTGTACCGATTTTGATGAAAAATATTTATTGTAGTAGGTTTTAGATAAAAAAAAGAGTACGCGAAAAGTGAACGTGCATAAAGTGTACGCGCATACTATAGCTTCTGATCGATTCCACCAAATTTAATACAATTTTTTTTAATGTTCGTCACTAAAAACAAATATAAAATTGCACAAAAGAAATAAAAAAATCGTCGTCTAAATCCTATTTGATCAGAAAAAAAAATTTAATTTATAACAAATTTATTATTTAGGAACTACATATATAAAATATATATATATATATACAGTTCATAAATTTTAAATATTTAGGTATCATTATCAAGGTCCACAAATCGTTCCACTTGATAGATCGCCGTTTTCCAAAAACCATATAAAATTCTGAAAGGTTTCTGAAAGGAAAGCCCATATTAAAATGTAATGTTTTGTCATTATTTATTGTGTTCCATTAAGCTTTTCATATTAGGCATAGCAAAGTTGCGTGACCGTTCTGTTAAGTAAAGGACTATAAATCGTTATTTCAATAGGGTCTACACTATTGTGGAACGGTTGGGAAGTATCGAGCGTGACGGTTGTAGATTCAATTCTGCTTGTGTATTTCCACTATATTTTTGATGTTTCTAGAGTCGCAAATTTTGCTTTGGTAAAGCGCGACGTTGAGTTCCGCCACTCAACACAAAGTGAGTATTGGTAGTATCTAAATGGGAACAGTATGCTTAAAACGAGGTTCCCAGGTACCTTTGCTTACCCTCTTATGTGCGCGATATATTGTGAAGCTGTAAAAAAACATATTGTATTTAATTTTATATAAATAAAGATATACTTTTCGTGTGACCTAAATTAACGAAATATAACGACAGCTTTCAGAACACAATCGAAAATTAGCACATATGATATTTAATGAATAACGTAACGTAACGTAACGTAACGTAACGCAATTCTCATACAATTTGGGCAAATTTCCACCCTTTTGTGGCAAATGAAAACGTTTCCGGCGATTTTCATATTTAGAGAAATTCAATTTTAGGCCCAAATCGCCGGAAGGGACGCCCCTTATGTTTTATATACCTGTGTACTTTTCAGTTGAAATAACGTATGCTTTTATAAAATATTTTCTTTGGACGGTCATTATGGTATTTTGTTGACATAAGTCCAATTATAACTTAGAGATCTTTTTTCGTTTTTCAGTTTTTTGTTGTTTTGAGGAATAAACCAATCTTTTGATTTGATTGACACTCGAGGAGATGAAATATTTACTTAAATTTATATTCCATTTCTTTGCTCTAGTGTCGAGGCTAAGCGCGACGTTAAGTTCTGCCACTCAACACACAATGCCTTCGGAATTCGAATTGAATGGAATTCGGCAGAAAGTGAGGAACGGAGGGTCCTAACACTAGGTTCCCTCCGCCTACCCTGATGTGTGCGGGACACAGCGTGAAGCTGATTTATTTTAATTTTACTTTTCCTATGAATACATCGACATTTTATAACTCGGTACAAATAAGATACTAAAACATCCTGTATTTCACTATCCAATATCCTAATAACGAAGCTAGCTGCAACTTATCATGTATCGGTGCCAACGCTCTGTATTACATGTCACATAACGCTAATAAATGGATAATAAATAAGTCGTTCAATGTTGAGATCAGTAGTAGCACAGGCAAGGGTGACTGTTGTGGGTTCGATTTTCGCTCCAGGAAATAAAAATGTTTAATATTTACATTTCTTCACTCTGATAGATAGTTCAAAGTGTGGCGTTGAATTGAATTCGCAAATAAAAATTATAATGTTTTCTAGTTGAAAATAAACACCTATTATTTTATATATAATATTTATTTCGGAGGCCTGTCGTGGCGCAGGGACACAAAGTGCGACTGTAAACGCGACTAGTAGTGGGTTCGATCCCCACTCGAGAAAATTAAATATTTATTTAAGTTTATATTCCTGGTTTTTCGCTCTGGTGTCGAGGCAAAAGGCGTCGTTGAGTTCCGCCACTCAACACGCAATAGCTCCTGGATTCGGCGGAAAATAGAGAAGAGAGTGTCTTAACACTAAGTTCTCTTTGCTGTTGAAAAAAGAACCTATTATTTCAATTTTATATTTTGAGCTGTTATATTATATTTATAACAATATACGTACATAAATTTAGATGTGAAGTTATAACCACATATTTAATACACAGTAAATGAACAAATGTAAACTAAAAACTTGGAAAAGTATCAAAAACTCGATACTCACATCAAAATTAGGAACATTTCGTATTAACCAATTGTGTGTATTGTCGATGCATTATTCACATCGCTGCACATACTAGCCGCGGGGCTCGTAGCGTGACGTCGTTGAATAGAAGCTCGGTGTACTGGCATCATAGACAGTTTTCGATATTTGAGCTTTATCAATTGTGCAATCTTTTCAGTTTCACGCTATATCCCGCATATAGCAGGTTAGGCAGAGGGAACCTAGTGTTAAGACACTCCGTTCCCCACTTCGCGCCGAAGGCATTGCGTGTTGCGAGGTGGAAGTCAACGCTGCGTTTTTGTCTTGGTACCGAAGTGAAGAAATGAAAATATTAATGAATTATTATTCATTAGCCCGAGTAGGGATTGAACCCGTAATCGTCGCGTTGCAGTCACATGCTTGAGCTCCAGTGCCGCGACGGTCTCTAACTTCACTTACTAAATAAAGGTAAATTTAAAAATTTATATACATATCCATAAAGAAACATTATTTTGTATAATATAATATAATAAAATATAAAATAAAACTACAATATATAGTAACAAAAACGTTAACCGCATTAAATACGTTATTTCCCCACAAGAAGCCTAAGGAATGCTTAATAAGATTATTTCTCAATTAACAGCTTTACTGCAACATAAAAATGCCGGGTATCACCATCACTTGGATAAAAAATCATCAGGTAAAACAGGAGAATTGAATGTCGTATATAGACTTTTTTCGCCGTAGTTCTTGAGATTAGATGTCGTTGCTTACGTACAACAATTCAAAGTCTTCAGTTTAATAATATTAGTAGAGACGTATAGAGTTTTAAGTTTGAATTCTCAATTATCAATTAGTATATTAAATAGCTGATTTTTTTCTAGTGTTTTCTTTCCTAAAAATGGACGGAGAGTTAAGAGACTTTCTCTTAACACTAGTTGGTCTCCATTTTCTGTCTACTATATAAAAAAAGTATAATACTTTCAGCTTACAACTGCCATAATGTTTTAATTATCGAACAAATATGCCGTTTCACTAATTATGCACATTGCTATCAAAGTTATATGTATTTTTAGAGTGCGGTAGCTATTAAAGAAAAAACAAATCCATATATGATCACTTCATTGTCTGTCTATTTGTCTGTCAAGAGCCTTTATCTCAGGAACGCTTAGAGATATCGAGATGAAATTCAACCTATGTACATCAACAGTTCCAAAAAGCATTTTTCTACATTTACTAAAAAAAAGATATGGCCGTTTATATTGCATAAAACGCGTATTTCGACTCTATAAAGGGAATTAAAATTAATAAGATACTTCCGGTTCATCTAGAATTATAAAATTTGGTAGCTGGCATCTACAGATAGCACTAGTAAAGGAAAAAATCTGAAAACTGTACAACAACTGTGTGGTTAAATCCTAAAAAGTAATAGCCTTAAATTGGAGGGTATCCAAGCTAGTTCAAGTGACAGGTATCACATGAATGGGCTCTGGCTAAACTAAGCTTGAATTTCAAAAACTCGAGACCTGCAATTTTTGTACGGAACCTTCGGTGGGCAAAACCAACTCCCACTTGTCCTGTTTTTTACATTAAATCGGATTCTTATAAAGAATTAATAAATATATATATTATGAAGATGTATGATTGAGGCCAGTCGTGGCGCAGTGGCACAAAGTGTGACTGAAAACCGACTGGTTGTGGGTTCGATCCCCACTCGAGGAGATGAAATATTTACTTAAATTTATATTTCCATTTCTTCGCTCTGGTGTCGAGGCAAAGCGCGGCGTTGAGTTCTGCCACTCAACACGCAATGCCTCCAAAAATTCGGCAGAAAGTGGGGAACGGAGTGTCTTACACTAGGTTCCCTCTGCCTACCCTGCTGTGTGCGGGATATAGCGTGAAGCTAATTTAATTTAATTTTTAATTTATGAAGATGTATCAAAATAAGACGACAAATAAAAAAAGCCGCACTGAAATCAGTCCATCCGTTCAGGAGCTACGTACACAGACACAGGCACACAGACACACACAAACTGACAGACAAAATAATAAAACGTACAAGAGCCCTCCTTTTCATTTCCCGTTAGGGGTTAAAAAACTTGATTTTTAGTTAAATAAAAATAATAACTTGAATAAACGCGACTATACCTTTAGATTTGAACCATCTTTATAGGTTTTTTATAATAATTTAATATTGTATCGAAGTGATGCATTCTATTCCCACGACAACTGTTCCATATTGGAGCGAACACGATCCAACTATTTGTACGCAATTCAAAAATTTTTCAATTTCATTTACAGCCCTACGGGATTTGTATGATGATATACAGTAAAATGGATTTTCAATATTAAATTTATTAATATTTAATATTATAAGTAATTTAATAGGTTGTTAGTTGAGTTCCGCCACTCAACACGATATGCCTCCAGAACTCGGCGGATAGTGGGGAACGGAGTGTCTTAACACTAGGTTCCCCTGCTGTGTACGGGATACAGCGTGAAGCTGATTTAAATTTAATTGTTAATTTTTAAAATGAAAATATTGTGTAAAGATAATAAATTTACTTAAGCTGGATGTATCTATCAATTTTAAAATATAGATTTTAATAATTATTTATTAATATAATAAGACTTCGTCGAGGTCGTCGTGGCGTAGGGTCACAAAGAACACCGTAACTGTTACTCTTTAAAAAATATAACTAGAAATAAAAATAATAAGCAGTTCATGCTGTATCTCGCACACAGGGAAGACAGAGGGAACCTAGTGTTAAGACCCAGACAGAGAATCATCAAGTCGTTGCATCTTGAGTACCTGTACTCAACGCCGCAATTAAATTTAATATGACAATTTTGTCATTTCTTCATCGAATATATAAAAATATGATATAAAGACCCATAAAGTTTATCAATATAGTATTTACGAGGCATGAACGTTACGGTTCTTACCTAGCAAATATTTTATGTTTACTGTATATTTATTGCATATAACAATATTGGAGGTTCTTGTTGGTGAGTTATTACATTTTAGATTGTTCGTCACTTCCAGCCTATTATAAAACGAGCTTAACTAGAAATTTATTAGTAGTAACCAAGAAATCTGTCTTTTTTATCTAAAATAAGTAGCTGTTTATCGCATAGGAAGGTAGAGGGAACCTAGTGTTAGGATATTTCGTTCCCCACATTACGCTCAAATTTCGAGACATTGTGTATCGAGTGGTGGAATTCAACGCTGTTCTTTATTTTGTTATCAGAACAAGGTAATTAAAATATTAAACATTACATTTCCTCGAGTAGAGATTTAAATGTGAATAAAATTGAAAGGAGTGTCTGTAATTTCAAAATAACCATCCTTTCTAAATGCTTTTTACAAGATACCATAAAAGATTTTTTTTTGGAACAGTTAATTAATCTCTGGAACAGTAAAACATAGCAGAGAGCGTATAGGTTATTTTTGTCTTGAAATTTGCCGTGTGCCAAAATACTTAAATGTGAAAATTCCCAAAATAAAATATTTAAAAACCCTTAAATAAATATGCTATACTTCAAACGGGCAGAGCTACGCGGTAGCCGCTAGTATAAAAACAAAGCTTAACCTTTTTTTTCTATATCAAACAAACATATTTAAGAGGGACTGTTAATTTTTGTTACATTTTGTGACATGAAAAGAATTTTGAATATAAACATACCTTCGACTGGGAATCGAATTTATTATTATCACGTAGAACTTAGTTATTACCTACACGTTTGACAATACTAAATTATATCTCGAAACTTGTATGTACTGGTCCAATAGGGTGTAAACTTCTTCACCATACAAGTACAATGGTATCGAAATTACTAATATACCATATAAATATTTCAAAAATATAAATTTTCACATATTCTCCAGTATGTGTAACTGGCAGTGGGAATATTGTTAAAACATTTTGTTCTCTCAACGGCGGAACTCAACGCCAGGATTTGCCTTGTGTGTAATAAATAAATGAAAATGTTAATAAATAATAATTAATTCTGGTGAGCGGGGGGTGATCGAACCCGTAGCTACTACGTTCACGCCGAGTTCGTTAGACGCAGTCTCATTACGCCACGGCGGCCTAATGAATTGTGTGGTTTTCATATTATATATAAGAGAGAAAACAGTAATGCATAGAGTATTTGAAAATAAATTAATTTTCTCTCTACTCTGCAAATATAATCAAATTTTATGACGGTTGCATCGTTATGTTTCTATTGTTTATACATTTGATGGTTATAGAGAAAAAGTTTTTATTCGAGGGAAAATATTGATGTGTAGTAAATAATATAATATTTTCAACTAACCTTTAGTCATAACTTTGATTTTGTGGACATGAAGCCGTAAAATCCCTGTTTTTGCTTGTTCCCTTTAGAATTATGATAAATCCTATTATATATATCCCATAGATCTCTTGCACTCTTTATACCAAGTAAAAACCTGTATTCATTTTGGATCATTTTATTAATTTAGTTCATTTCGAAAAAAAAATGTGACATTGCAGCTTATCGTTTTATATGTTATATGTTTATTGAAGTGCTGTGAGCTACAAAATATTTCTTGTTTTTTCACCTGGTGCGTAAACGAAAAAAATCAGGTTTTCCGATGCGTGAGCAGTTCTGTCATTAAAATATATAAAATTCATTGGAATAACAGTCGCGCTATCTGTAAAAATTTGGTCGTATCAACTCAGAAACATTTATGGGCTCTTGCACAACAACTTTGCTACAGATCATTACATGATCTAATGCATTGCTTACGATTCTATAAAGAACGTATAGACAAAAAATAATTTTTATATGAAGATATAAAGTTCCAAGTAGCCCATGTGTACTTTTTAAATTGTTTTTTATGTAGTATGGTACAGATTTTGTGAACAATTTCACTTACGGCATAGTGGTCAGAGCGCCTAGTCGGTGTCCAGGAGGCGCGGGTGCGAGTCCCGCTTTGTTCAAAATATTATATGTTTTCTATATAAGTATCGATCGATATTTTAGCATCATACTTGAATTTTAAAAGGTCGTAAAATCACTTTTAAAAAAAGCACTCCAAAAATGTAAATTCATCGTTTTGTCCCACCGTAAAAGACACGTTAGGCTTTGTGTGAAAGTTTGAGCGCTCTATCGGAAAGCAATAATAGTATGGATATTTCAGTCTACGGTGGTAATGTATGCGGGTCGCTGGCTTAAGAAATAACGTCTTTAGGCGTATAGAAAAAACGTTAAACGAGACATTGGATCGTGGAATTCATGGTCAGGTTTAAGACATCGGTTTATGTCTGCTTGAAAATATTCTATACAAATTCGGAGAACTATAGAAAAGAATTTAACAGCGTCTGATTGTTAGCGTGATAGTGAGTTTGAGTCCCATTAGAGATAATGTTTGTATTTTGAAAAAATGTAATGTTCAATTCACTATGATATAACAAAGCGTGGAGTTGAGTTCCGCTGCTTAACACACAAAATCTCTATTTCCGATGGAAATTGAAGAATGAATAGGCAGACCTTGATGATAGATTATCTATATCTACGAGTGGATTTGCCTCTCTGCTGTTCGTAAAACATGTTAATATACATTTTTTTTTCAATGTTGTCGGAAATAAAATACTAAATATAGACATGTATATATTGTGAAAAATATAGACATGTATAATTTGAGGCCAGTCGTGGCGCAGCGGCACGAGGTGTAACTGTAAAACCGACTGGTTGTGGGTTCGATCCCCACTCGAGGAGATGAAATATTTACTTAAATTTATATTTCCATTTCTTCGCTCTGGTGTCGAGGTTAAGGGCGGCGTTGAGTTCTGCCACTCAACACGCAATGCCTCCAGAATTCGGCAGAAAGTGGGGAACGGAGTGTCTTAACACTAGGTTCCCTCTGCCTACGCTGCTGTGTGCGGGATACAGCGTGAAGCTGATTTTTTTTTTTTTTATATATTCTGAAATTCTAGAACTGTGGTAATAAAATACTGTGTTCACAGAGAAATGGGGTGAATAATTATAATATAAAAGGTTAAGAACTCATTGATGAGGCCAAAGAGTTTTTTCGTGTATTGGAAATTCGGTAGCCCCAAAGTAAAATATGTAAACTTACTAAATAATGTGTAAATCAAGTTCACTGCATTTACCGCAACTAAACGCTGAACTTCGAGTTTTTGACCGAATTCTTCTTTTCTTCTTTTTCTTTTCTTTTCTTTTAAATAATATTACTTTTTAGATCCTAGTGTTAAAAACATTTTCTTTACCCACGCATCAGCCCCATTTTCGAGATATTGTGTGTTGTGCGAATCTCAACGTCATACCTTGTCTTGTTTACCAGAGCAAGAAATTTTAAATATTTAATAACACACACACCACTGTCAGACACAAACACACATCACTCTCCCGGTTACATTACATAGAAAATATTCTACACAAATCTTCTATACAAATTCCTTTATCCCTAAAATACATTTGGAAATACATAGATTTGCGACCACAGTACTACCAAAGTACGGTACCTTTTCGTCTCGTGTGTACACAACAACCGTACGTCACCGTTATTGGTTGCACGAGACGGTCTTCTGTGAGATGAGTGCCCTAAGTGCTCCCTCCTCTCATAATATTATTACAGTTCAGGGCTATGTCGTTATATAAAATGTTTTACATGGAAACATATGCTAGAGCCTGTCTTTTCTTGATTTTTGTAAATGTAGGTAATTTCTTTTTTTTTATATATTTTATTTTTTGTTATTGCAAGGAAAATGAAAATAATTTGGCTAATAAGTCCCGCTCAAGTATAATTTCTATTTTTTTTTATTGTTAAAATCCGTTAAATAACAACGTTGATTCCAACATGGTGCAATGGCGTGTGGTTTCGATTCCTACTCGAGTAAACGAAATATTTAACATTTTCATTTCATCGCTTCAGCAATGGGAAATATACGTACACTTAACAGAACATTCGTAACACAAGGTTCCCAGATTCTCTGCCTTTTATTTATGAAAGCAAAAAAAAACCATTCTAAATCTTAGTGAATAGTACTTCGCAATCTCCGCAAGTTACGCAGATAGTACTCTTATGTATGAAATGAATACATGTAAAATTAGTTTAGATAATTACAAATGGGGTCAACATTTGCTCATATTTCAAACGATTCGGCAATTTTCCCTATAAAAACGAGAGAAAATGCCTCCGTTTACAGAGTTATATACACAGAGTGAAGTTCGCAGTTGACATCGGCAAAGTAAATAAAGATGAATTAAGCTTTACGTTCAATTCAAGTACGCAAATAAACAAAATCGCAGTGTATTTTTACTATTTCGATGTACGTATATGGTAAGTATTTTTTACCTTCACTATTGATCCCGCACATAGCACTGTAGGTAGAGGGAACCCTGGAACCTAGTTTTAAAACACTTTCCTCTGAATTATTAAAGCATTGCGTGCTGAGTGATAAAACTCAATGCCGCGCTTTACCTAGTTACCAGAGTGAAGAAATTAAAATATTCCATTCCCCGAGTGACAATCGAACCCACAACCGTCGTTTTTACAGCAGCACTCGTTTGCTCTTCGCCACGATAGCCTCGAGCAGTAATACATCTTCCCCAATTTCCTTTGTATACTTAAAAGTTAAAAGTTACAATTAATTAGTTAATACAAACCTCCGCCTCATTTCCAACTTTGAAATTCAAATATAAAAGTTAATAAGGCAGTAACAGAAATTGATTAGAATGTTCAAAAATTTCGGCAACTTTCTTTACCCAAAGTGACTATTAGGAGCGCAAAAAATTGTTTCAATGAGGAATTACTATTGCGAACTCGGTTCTTCTAATATAAAAAAGTTTTGAATGAGTGTAAGTAGAAACTGTGACTGGTATTTCGTAAATTCTCTTTGTTTTAAGCTACTGCTTATTTTAGTCTTAGTTATACATTTGTAACTCAGTGGGCCAGCATTTCAGTGTAAGTCCAATGGTTGTGTGTTTGATGATTGCCTCCCACGTGGGTAATTTATATTTAGATTAATTTTATTTCCCTTCTGTTTCTTACAAAGCGCGGTGTTGCATTCCGCCATTTAGTGAACAATGTCTTTAAAATGAGTGGTGCGTAGAGTCTTCAAACTAGGTTCCCTCTGCCCACTCTGCTATGTACAAATAGGGTGATGCTGCAAAAATATATTTGAATTTATATGTTATTTGAAAGATGAATGATAACTTAAATATAAGTTATACATATTTTATATACCAATGTTAACATAATTCGGAGAAACGTTGCACTGTTCATACACACACTTTTCCTACTTAAACTTGTTGAGATTTTCTAGGAATCTGACGTTAATTAGAAGTCGTGCTTTCCTTTATATTAACGTTTCATAATAAATTATATGTTCAATTCGTTGAATTTACTATATTTAAAGAGGAATAAAACCAACATTTTATCTATACTCGGGTTATTAGTTCATTTTAAAGGCAAATAATGACTTTGTTTTAATTATTCGAATATTTAAAAATTGACTACCTCATAAATAAAACGTATTTTAAGTCTTTTGGGAATTTATTCGCAATTTTGCTAGCAAAAAATATCGTAATTAATAGAAAAACATTTTGTTAGTTATTTGGCATCTTTCTACGTAGGTGGTATCTCGCAAGAATTCCAGGATGATAAAAAATTACCTATATGTTGTTCCACAATCATTTCAGACGCTCAATAAATATAGCCTGATATATCTTTTTCAAACTAATATAACTTTTTTATTTATGTGATATCTTTAAAAATAGCTAGCCGTGGCGCAGAGGCACAGTGTGTCTGTAAAACCGTTTGTTAGTGGTTTCGAACCCCACTCGAGGAGATAAAATATTGATTTCACCAACCCAACACGCAATGTCTCCAAAATTCGGCAGAAAGTGGGAAACAGAGTGTCTTAACACTGCCTCTACTGTGTGCGGGATACAGCGTGAAGCTGATTTATTTTACGTTAAATGTTAAGTGAAACTTGCTAGAATCCAATAGTGTTAACTGAACTTACATCGGTTAAGCGCACAGACAAATAGACAAACAGGCAAATAAACAAAAAACAAATCATTGTTTTGGGGATTCTATACATGCATCCAATAATAAATTTTCTAATATGTCTTCTATGTACAGGTATAGTGCCAATTCTATTATTATAGGTATAGATATTCATAGATAAAGATAAGCGACTTAACTGGGGCTTTGTTTATTTGAAGTTACGATTTTTTTACTTAAACTGAACTGCTGAATATAGTATTTCAATAGTTATGTATACTAGCAGCGTACTTAAAACGACTTTAATAAGGAAACCCCTAACACCTTTAGTCGTTAGTTTCATGAAGATTTTAGATTTGTTTGGAAATAAAATATACAACCATATAAAATTAACAATTTAATTTTGGATGTTATGATGATAAAAAAATGGTGGCTTTGCTGTTTCCCCTATATAAACTTGCATTCCTATGAAAACTGCACTACAAATGAACTACACAAACCAAGGTTGATTCCACAGGAGGCTCTTGGGACTTAGTAAATTCTCGTTGGCATCTTCCCAAAAGTGGCCAAGCTAAGGTTGGAGCTCTTCTAACTCGGTCACTATAAATACCAGGTGACATTGTCAAGGTCAATACTGCCAACAGAATTGGCCTTGACAGCGTGTCTAATACCCAAATATCAAATGTCTAATATCTTAATATACTTAACAAAAAGTGTTAAGTTATTATTAATAATAATGAGTTAAAATTATTGATGATGATTTCAAATAATAGCTGTAACAAAACCAATTATTTTTTTACCAAAGTGGGCAGTTAAGGTGACGTTTAAACGCGACGTTAGGTAACGGGGAACGGAGTGTCCTAACACCAGGTTCCCCCTGCTTACCCTGCTATAAACGGGATACAGCATAAAAAAATTATAATAATTTAAGAAATTTGTAGTTTAACAAACTATGAATTCATCAATTTAGTTATGTATTTCGAACTAGAACCAGGCCTAGTACGAAACCATGTGCTTACGATACAATCTACGTAATATCGGAACTTAAGGAGCTTACGTAACACATTTAGTCCAAACGCTTTTGTGCTTTCGACTCACCAATAATTAATTAGTCAGTAGTAGTAACTACAATCCGTAAAGTCTAAGCTGAGCTTTGCATTGGTGTGAGTGTTCATATATAGCGGTTCCCAACCAGTGGTCCGCAAAAGCCTAAATATGGTGCGCGAACGATTTTAATTTTATGACTGAGGATGGTTTTTGTTTAATTTTCACAGTAAATTACCAAGTATGATATAAAAGTGGTCCTTGATCAAGAAAAGAAAAGAACCCCTGATAAATAGTATAGATGTGACGTTGGCAGTCAAGCGTGATCGTCCCTTGCTTGACCTAAGACGGCTTGTGCTCCTTTCGGGCAATCGGCCTACACCTCTAGTACTGCAAGCAGCATCACTTATTTAACTTTTAACATTTACTTTAAATTAAATTAAATCAGCTTCACGCTGTATCCCGCACACAGCAGGATAGGAAGAGGATACCTAGTGTTAAGACACACCCTTCTCCTCTTTCCGCCGAAATCTGGAGGTATTGCGTGTTGAGTGGCGGTACTAAACGCCGCGCTTTGCCTCGACACCAGAGCAAAAAAATGTCATGTCCTCGAGTGGGTTCAACCAACAACCAGTCGATTTTGCAGTCTCACTTTGCGACTTTGACTGGTCAAAATATTTTATGTTTTTGTTATATTTATTAAAATTGAAAGAAATAATTTATACGATTACGGTATAATAATAGAAAAAGTATGTAACTAAGCAGCAAAAGGACGAAAAATTTATTGTCTCAAATCTTAATGTATAACATTAAATACAATTCATTATTAACTCAACCAACACAACAGATGAGAGAGGTGTATATAAAAATATATATATTTTTTCAAGGCCAGTCGTGGTGCAGATATACAAGCGTGTGACTGTATGCGCGACAGGTGGTGGGTTCGATTCTCACATGAGAAAATTAAATATTTAATATTTTCATGTTTCGATGGAAATTTTGTGATTTTTTAAAGTGTACACAGTTAGTTTTGTATTGAAAATTTAATATATAATTTATATCATAGTTTCTTTTTTTTTAATTGATGACCTGATTTTGCGATGACTGACGCAAAATAATCTGCCAGTATCACGTATAGTAGAAAAAACACGACCGATGTGAATCAGTAAATTTTGAGAGATATTATGAACTGATATAGATATGGTAGTGGATGTACTGGTTCAAACACTAAAACAAACAAACAAACGCTATATTAGAAATGTACAAGTAAAAAAAAATTACACACACATTGAGAACAACCATATATAGTTTCTTTAAGTTAAAAGTGTCGATCATTAGTGCCTTATTTATCAACGGCAATATTAAAAATATATATTTAGTTAGCTTTGATAAATATTTAATTAAGGGAAAGCTCAATTTCCTCCAGAGTCCAAGAACAGTACAATCGCAGATTTTAATCTGATAAAGGTCTTTTTATATTATGAAATAAATCTTTGAATTTCAAAATGTATTTATCTTTTCGGCGATCCCAAATATCGAAAGTGAAAAATGCTACTTTTTAGGAAAACGATTTAAAGATTTTTAACATTTTTAAATTTTTATTGTGTTATTCCGCACCTAGGAAAGAAGTTTAAAGTTTATTTTTGAATATTTTTTTTATTAATAATTAGATTTGCAATTTTTTATTGCATTTACAGTTCTGTTGAGATAAAAACTATTACGCCGGGGCAAAAATTAATAAAATTATGCAAAATTATCAAGAAAACTGAGTTATGATAATATACTACGTAACTGAACTTGAACGCTATGAACCGAAACAGCAATTTTCGATTATTTACAGGGTAGTGTATATACAAAACCATATCAAGTTGTCTGTTTTGTAACTCTTCTTTGAATTATCTCAGGAATTTTATGTTAGCAAAACATGTTATATTCGATTATTTATTTTATAAAATGCCCATATTAAAATTCAGTGGAAAATGGGGAACGGAATGTTTTAACACTCACACAAAAAATATAGGCAAAGGCAACAAAAAATATCATTTAAAGACTAATAAGAACACTGTTTATATAACATCTATATTATAAATTTGAAAAAAAAGAAAAATATCATTACAATAGTAAATGCCTATACAAAGTGCTAAATATTACAACAAGTAATATTAAGCAATTTATATTTTTTATATATATTTTTTTTCTTTTTTTAAATTTTTATTAAGGAATCGACATTTAAAATTATTGTTCGTTTGGTTAATTGTGATTATAATTAAAATATAGACACAAAAATTGAGGCCAGTCGTGGCGCAGCGGCACGATGTGCGACTGTAAAAACCGACTGGTTGTGGGTTCGATCCCCACTCGAGAAGATAAAATATTTACTTTAATTTATATTTTCATTTTCTTCGCTCTGGTGTCGAGGCAAAGCGCGGCGTTGAGTTCTGCCACTCAACACGCAATGCCTCCATAATTCGGCAGAAAGTGGGGAACGGAGTGTCTTAACACTAGGTTCCCTCTGCCTACCCTGCTGTGTGTGGGATACAGCGTGAAGCTAATTAAAAAATCCTCCGTATTTTCGCGTAACATAAGTGGAAAAATACACATATCAATATAACTCAAATATCAGATATTTCTTAGTGAATGTCGTACGTAAGATTCTTATAAATCCTATGATATTCTTTCAATAGTGGTCCTGAATTGCTTAACTAAAGCACACCTTTTACCTTGCATCTGGTAAAACCTGCAAATTTGTATAAAGCTCTTTTCGCTTAAACTTGGCATTTTCTCTTCTTATTTCTTTTTTTTTGAAAAACTTATAGAAATACATATAGAATATCTTATATCGGGTTCCTTTTTTTAATTTTATTTGGGTACATTTTGATTGTTTTATTTAATAAAAATGTCTAATATTATTTTCTAATAAAGATCTCATTTTGATTATTTCTAGTACGTTTTAAGTCTCTCTTCAGTCTTTTTAAAAAATAAATAAATCAGCTTCACGCTGTATCCCGCACACAGCACTCAACTCTCAACTCAACGCCGCGCTTAGCCTCGACACCAGAGCGAAGAAATGGAAATATAAATTTAAGTAAATATTTCATCTCCTCGAGTGGGGATCGAACCCACAACCAGTCAGTTTGCAGTCACACTTTGTGCCACTGCGCCACGACTGGCCTTCAGTCTTTTTTTAGTGCTAGAAGTGACTTTACTCTAAGAATCGAACCAGAATAGAGCTCCGACCAATTATTTAGCCGAAATAAGTTTTTTTTATCCTCTAGGTATATATTTGCGTTTTTATAATTTATTAAACAGCTCTAACATGGTTAACTCCTCTTTAACCAGTTTATTTCTTCCACATATAGCATATTCTTTTAAAGTTCAAACGTAAAAGGGTAAATATAGAAAATTCTCGTTTTGTAAATAGAACAAATCAACGTCACCACTCAAGGTTTATAATTTCAGTATTATCACCTCAATATCAAATTCCTGATTTCCTGTAAAAAGACTGAACATAGCGGGAGCTGCCCAAAGAGGCGTGGGTTCAAATCCTACTACGGCCAATTTTTTATTGCACTTGGTGCACTCGTCAAGACAGCGTAAGCTTTCAAAAGTTAACAGTCGTTGTTAAACGCCGCACAGACAGCCACATTTCGATAACATATGTGTTTAAAAAACATGTACTGTAACTAAAAAAAAGAACATTTTTTCACTTTCCATACTTTACCTAGGGACCGCCGATTTGTTTTAATTCTATTACTATTGATATTTTTTGAATACTTTAAAAGTATATAGTGGACGAACTTAATGTTATATATTAGCCATAATTTTGCTGATTTTATAGAGTGCTTCTCTTCGATATTTAATAAGTCATTTTAAATTATTCAGTAATTGTAAAACAACTTTATTAAGTGAACACACTTATATCATTTTGCTTGCTAAGTATAAAATATTATTTTTGCCAATTTCTTCGTTATAGTGCGTATAACGCCCTAACGTTTGTCTAATAAGATGAAGACTACTAAGATCTTTAACAAAAAAAAACGATTTATATGAATATTTTTGAGAATTTTTAAGTATTTTTATTATCTTTATATTTTATTTGTTGTAAATAAAATAAACAAAAATATTTATATACAATATGAGATACAAAGAGAATTCTTTAGAAGTAAAGTTTAGTAAAACTTAAAGTAATATAAGTCGAGTTAAGAGTTTTAAATGTTGTGTATATTTACAAATTTCTATAATAATTAGAAATAAGTGCTTCAATATTCCATAATAAATTTTACATATAAAATGTCATTTGTAAATAAATAAATCAGCTTCACGCTGTATCCCCCACACTGCAGGGTAGGCAGAGGAAACCTAGTGTTAAGACACTTCGTTCGCCTCTTTCTGCCGAATGCTGGAGGCATTGCATGTTGAGTGGCAGAACTCAACGCCGCACTTAGCCTCGGCACCAGAGCGAAGAAATGGAAATATAAATTTAAGTAAATATTTCATCTCTTCGAGTGGGGATCGAACCCACAACCAGTCGGTTTTACAGTCACACTTCGTGCCACTGCGCCACGACTGGCCTCATTGACATAAAATGGAAAAAAATGTCAAGTCAGTTAGTATACGTGAGCGTCGTACTAGTGTAAACTGTATCACAGCCGCCAGCATCTTTGAAAAAAAGAAGACCATATATTATTAATAGATATAAATAGATTGCATACGAATAATCTTTTTAAAGTAGTTCTAAACTAGTTACCTAGTTAAAAATTCTATGTGATGCTTTTAATAATGCTTTCAAGGCGACTTACTGAATCATATTAACTATTTGGAAGCTTTGAATGAAAATAATTTACTGACATTATATCAGAAGAAACTCGGCGTTGAGTTCTGCCACTCAAGGCGCAATGCCTCAAGAATTCGGCTGAAAGTGGTGAACGGAAGTATCTTAATGAGAACGGAGAATACTTAACATTAAGTACGCGGGTTCCCTCAACGTACTCTGCTATGTGAAAAAGCCCGTCTATGTCCACCTTAACGGCCGGCAACCCACCTGTAGCTCGTCTAGTGTTGGATGTCGTGTCGTGCGCGGCGGCAATCATTTACCATTAGATGACTCGAACACTCGCTTATATCGTAAAATCTTGATAAATTAAAAATTTTGTGATCATTCTTATGAAAAGATCTATTTATAAAGAGAAGTTTATGAGAAAAATACTTCTTTTTTTATTTATCTCTAAACCCTCATTGGCCACATTTGAAATAATACAAACAGAAAAGAAAATCGAATTTGTGTCTAATAATAATTTTATCGAGAAATCTATATTGTTTACAAAATTATTTCGTCACTTAGTGCTTGACTCGTGTCAACTTTGTCACGTACGTTTCTACGTAGAACGCTTACATTTTGAGATTATAATTCTTACTAGTACTTTATAAAATGGTGTAGTCGATTATTTCTTTTAAAATTAACATTAAAATGAACATAGCACAGATTTAGTCTGAGGAAGGAGTGTGCCACATTATAAGCACTGAAAGGCAGATCGATAAGGTACATTCTATTTTAATACCCTTTGTTTTATAATGTTCTATAGTGATATAGTATTTTTTCATTCAAATGTTAAATTTCTAGTGGTAAAATCAAAACGATAGATTATTATGTTTAGTTGTTAATGTAAGTACAATATCAGAATAGACAATTATAGAATAGAATGAATCGTATCGCAGATTTTTCTTTTAAATATATTAAAAAACAAATTTGAACCGGTATCTTTTTTAAACGAAGTTTTATCATCTAGCTCACTATATGTTCAAGATTTCACATGAATCAAAAACTCAGATGTTTTTATTTACAAAACAAAACTATAGTCGCAATTAATATTTTTGTCTCTACTATATGTATTATTAATTTATTCCCTCGAGTGGGAATTGAACCTACAACCGTTGCGTTACATTCACACTGCTGTGCCCCTGTGCTATGACGACCTCACTTCAATAAGTATATTAAATGAGAAAATTAAATAAATTATATAACGGCCATCGCCTTTTACATTTCACTTTGAACGAATCTCTTAAAACATGATCTTTTAGTCTACAGCTCTTCGAAATTAATTAAGTGAAAAAGTTTTTTGTTTACAAAAATAATGAACTACAATGACAGCAAATATTTTTTCACTAAAATAAACAATAGGAGACTATTAGCAACGAAACCGAAAAAAATACTACGATCGATAACTTAAGAATCGGTCTCGATTCTTAAAAGTATGTTATTTATAAAATTGCTAATGTTTTTAGTTATGTTGATAGTAGCAGGTTCAATTTCAGGCCTGACCAAATAATTATTTTTTACAATTTTCTTGTTTCTTAGTATTTGTTACATCTTGTAAGCTAAATTTGAGCTATTTGTTGGTCCAATCAAGCTGAAATTTTGCAATGTCTTTTAGTTTGGATGATAATAAAATGATATATAATATGTATGTCTGTTACTTGTTGAGGCCGCTGTGGCGCACAAGGTTCGATTCCGAGGAAACGAAATATTTATTTAAATTTATATTTCCATTTCTTCGTTCTGTTGACGAGGCAAAGTGCGGCGTTGAGTTCCGCCACTCAACACGCAATGCCTACAAAATTGCGCGGAAAGTTTGTAACGGAGTGTCTTAACACTTGGTTGCCTCTGCCTACCCTGCTGTGTGCGGGATACAGCGTGAAGCTGATTTTTTTTTATTTACATGATTTTAGAAGCAAAACATTCTTCGAAGCTAATCATATTTCATATATTATTTAAATTATAGGTCATATTTTATAGATGATACAATATTTCGGAAACAATTAAATTGAACGTTAAGTATACGACGTTGTGCAATGTTTAGTAAATTGGTATCAACTTCTAATCCTTTGAAGGGTATGAGAAAACAAAGTTTGTTGGGAGAGCCCAGTTAGTTTAGGTTAATTCGTAAGTACGCCAAATAAGTATGGGATAGGACTATATATACATATAATAAAAATGTAACTGATCTCTGTCTATACATGGAAGAAATACGATTATTTTTTTTATTGGAGGCATTTATCATGCAATGATTATTGTATGTTTGCTTGTGCGTTTCCGCACGCTAATCTCAGAAATGGATTATTCGATTCAAATGCAGTTCTTACTATTATATTTTGGTTTTGCTTGGCCTTGTTGCCATAACAAAGAAATTAAAATACTAATAAATTTATACTACCCCCGAGTGGGAACACACAACCGTCACGGTACAGAAACACACTCGTGCTCCTGCGCCACGACGGTCTGAAACGGTATCGATTTGGTATTTTTTGCACAATGTCCTCCAAAACACATTTCCTGAGTATGATAAATATTATGGTCATATCGTATTTATATATTTTTCCATTTAGGGCAATAACTCATGAGAAAATGGATAACAGGATGCAGGTGGCTGAACGCTTGATTATTTCCCATATGAGGGTACTTTATTAGAGTGTAACATTTTTATGAGATTAATCAATATCGTAGTCTCATTGGAATTTCAATATAACTAAGTAATAAATATTTAATTGGAAATATTGAACCAAGAGAGCCGTTTTTTGTTCAACCTAACGCGGTATACCGCATATAACAGGGTAGGCAGAGGGAACCTAGTGTCAATGCTCTCCGTTCCCCTTATTGAACTAAATTCGAGGCATTGCGTGTTGAGTAGCGGAACTCAATATACCGAGTTTGCCTTGGTATCAGAGCGAAGAAATAAAATTTGAATAATTAATAAGTAATTCTCCTGAGTGGGAATCGAACCCTTGTGGGTTTGTCCGTCAGGAGATACATAGAAAGGCATCAAGGGCGTCGCGGTGAAAATGAAGAAGAACACGCTGAAGCAATTTGGGTACGTTGAGCGTATGAGTAATAAAAGAATGGCAAAAAAATGGAAGAAAATTGAGTGGTAGTTTTGGTGCTCCGTTGTCTCTGATTACCCTGCTAGGGATATATCGTAGAGCTAAAATAGCAAAAGCATATATATTTTATATTATATAAGAGTCACCATAGACAATTTATCTAAATTAAAATTGTCCTTTACAGTACATTATTATAATAAATGCCTCAGGTGATATCATAGTTTCAAAGCGACTTAGTTTACGAGCCGCGCGGAGTGCGGGGGCGGGTTGGTCCCCGGCGGCGGAGTGACCGACCACAACGGACAGACGACGTTGACGGTTGTGTCGATTTTCATACATTTTAAACATAAACTAATGCTTAAGAGGTTGTTTGCTATTTATGAGTTGAGGCCAGTCGTGACTGTAAAACCGACGGGTTGTGAGTTCGATCCCCACTCGAGGAGATGAAATATTTACTTAAATTTATATTTCCATTTCTTCGCTCTGGTGTCGAGGCTAAGCGCGGCGTTGAGTTCTGCCACTCAATACGCAATGCCTCCAGAATTCGGCAGTAAGTGGGGAACGCAGTGTCTTAACACTAAGTATCCCTCTGCCTACCCTGCTGTGTGCGGGATACAGCGTGAAGCTGATTTTTTTTTTTTATATTTTTGTTTTTCTTCGTTTATTTGGGTAGTAGATTGGTTAGATTTTTTTTATTTCTTAGTTACGTATTACGTTAAAGTCTTTTTTGTTTTATTCTGGTTCTAGTTAATATATGTAGAGGTCAGCCGTAGTGCAGAGTGCGACGGTTAGCGCGACAGATTATAGGTTCGATTCATATTCGAGGTACAAAAAATGTTAATGATTTTCATTTCCTCGCTCTAAAACGAGCAAGGCAAATCGCGGCGTTGAGATCCGCCACGCAGTTCCTCCAGATTCTACTTTTGGAAATTGGGAGACGGAAGTATCTTAACGTAAAGTGCCTTATGTTATACTTTTTTGTTTCCAAAACAATTTAATATTCTTATGGAAGTTACTATAATGTAGCCCAAGATACTAAACTTACCTATATATTAATAGTCTTTATAAGTATACTACAGATCTAGATAATATAATTAACAAAATTGTCTGTAAGCTCATACAATAAATGAATTAAAATTAAAAAATATTTTTATATATATATATATATATATATATATATATATATATATATATATATATATATATATATATATATATATATATATATATATATATATATATATATATATATATATATATATTTAAAACTGGTATCGATATAAATACAAACCGCGATCGACACCGGAATGTGATGCTCTAGCAACGTATCCAAATGCGGACGGCATTCGAATTAGTTGGCCGTTTCCGAATCGTTACGACTTAATATGCATGCGATAACGCCGGTGGCATCTAAATTAAAACGTGCCCCGTTTTATGTTTGTGGGTTCGGTTCCCTTTTCGAGTAATTTTTATGTTGGAAAATATTTTCAACAGCTACATTATATGGTACTTACAAAAGTAATGCTTAAATATTTATGTGTAATTTATATACAACGTGACTTTTGTACGCTCTCTCTATCTCTATCTATTTTTATTTCTTCGCTACGGTAGGACGAAGCACAGGGTTGAGTTCAAATGCAAATGTCGCGAAATAGGTGGTAAGTTAAGACATTACAAAGAGAATAAGATTTAGCGTAAAGAAAATGAAAATTGATAATGAATATTATAAAGTAACATTATTTTTTTAAACTAAATTTGTTATTATATATTTTTTACATTATAACACTGTAATATATAAAGAGGCCAGTCGTGGCGCAGCGGCACGAAGTGTGACTATAAAACCGACTGGTTGTGGGTTCAAGCCCCACTCGAGGCGATTAAATATTTACTTAAATTTATATTTCCATTTCTTCGCTCCAGTGTCGAGCCTAAGCGCAGCGTTGAGTTATGCCACTCAACACGCAATGCCTCCAGAATCCGGCAGAAAACGGGGAACGGAGTGTCTTAACACTAGATTCCCTCGGCCTACCCTGCTGTGCGCGGGATACAGCGTGAAGTTGATAACAGTGTAATAAACATACTGTCAAGATAAATATGTACTTTGCAAAGGTTGCCGAGCTCAAACATAATATGCTCCTGATAGAGCCTTATTTATGTACAACTTAGTAAAAGGTAGTGAATCTCATTTCCTGGAAAGCTTATTTCTAGCGCTGTCCGTTTACATACATATGCTTATTTATAAAGAAATATATGAAATATACATGATATAAGCGTGTGTCTTTAAATGTGACGGGGCGTGGGTTCGATTTCCACTACAGGAAGTGAAATATTTAATATTTTTATTTTTACGCTTTGGTGTCGAGGCAAAAGCGCGGCGTTGAACGGCGCCACTCATTACACAATGCCTTCAGAATTCGACGGAAAATGGGAAACGGAGAATCCTATCACTAGTTTCCCTCTGCCGACCCTGCTGTCTGCAAATGAATTGATAAGTAATTATGACAACAAAATTTGAGCTTTTTAAATAAAACTATTAAAATCCAAAAAAATATTGAATTTTCTAATTTTCTACTACTACGTATTGAGAAGACAAAAGTAATTTTTAAACAATAGTATTTTCGCTTTAGCTACAACAACATTATTTTATAAGCTTTTAAAAATTAACTTAATCCCAATTAACCCGTAACTGGCATCTATGTGAAGTAATCATTCTAAAAATGTGTCATATAAATAAATATATGTGTAGTGTCTGTATGTATAATGTATATACACAAAAGCTCACTCGAGTAAGAGTTCATTGGCCGGGTCGTCCCTTCGTCACGCTGTCACGTCACTTTAAGAATCTAATTCCGACTGAGACATGCCTCATTTATTATATACATACATACAGACGGTGAATTTGGAATATTTAAAGTTTGGTACAAAATTATACGATGAAAATAATATTTAATTAGGTAACATTTAGTAAGGTTGTTATTTTTAGTTTTATAGGTGATGTTTTTTTTTTGTACTAAATTCTATTTCTCTAATTTAGAAGAATGAGATATAAGGTTTACCTACATATTTAGGACAGTTTGCTCTGTTAACGAGGCAAAGCGTGGAGTTGAGTTCCGCCGCTCAACACACAATGTCTCCAGTATTTGGCGGAAAGTGGGAAACCGGACTGGATACCTTGATATAATGTTATGTCTGCCTACACTTCCGCTTCACCATGAAAATGAGACAGTACGTGTTGAGTGGCGGGGCTCAGCGCCTTATTTTGTACGCGGGAAAATGAAAATAATTAAATTCGAGAATGAGAATCGAACCCACCACCATCGCAGTCATGATCAACACTTACAATCAGATGCTGTCTCACTGGGTTATAAGGTTATAAATTGTTATAAAAATTTTTTTTGTAGGATATGACGTTTGAAATACATAAATAAGGCCTCGATTGGAGACAAGTTAATTAAAGTAAAAAATATTTAACGGTATTTCTCGTAGGTATTACGATGATTTGATTCGATAGAGGTCATCGAGATATGACTAATTGGATTAAAAGTATAAAACAGAGGGACTTATCACAAAAAACCAGAAAAAAAAGTGACAATTTGCTTAAAATTATGTGTTATATAACTGTTTTTAGTTTCGAGAAAAAAATGTTTGTATGTATGTCTGTTTATCGGTCTGTCTGTTTGTTCGTTTGTCAAGATTATTTTTTTAAGCTAATATTAGCTTTTATAAGTTGACATTCTCTGTGATATAATGCCATATAATGGGTACAACCACATCACTTTTGATAATTTTTCTTGCATATCCTTGGCAGAAAAACACAGTGTTACGTATGGCATACCTTTTTTGACTTACCGCACAATAATACGTGTTGAATGGCGGAACTCAACGCTGTATTCTGTTTATGTCTTAAATTATTTAAATTGAAAGCAATTATATTTATAAAAAAACATTTTTAATTTTTTTTTTAACTTTTAATACGACCTCACCCGGTTTTTTTAACTTTATGCATAGTCAGATTTCTATATAAAAATATAAATACTCTTTATGTTATATCTTCACATACATACATACATACAGCTATATTCTTTAATATAACTTTACTAATATTTTTCTTAAGGCTTTTCACACACCACAGCCTTTAAAATATGAATTGCAAATGCAAATTAAGCGTTCAATTCTGAAAGTTTGTTTTTTTCTTTACGCTAACTTTTATGACAGTAAATTTTTTGTATCAAAATCAAGAAATATAAAGATATCGCTATCTTTAGTACTAACTAACTTTTACTTTTAGTTACCATAATTTTATTGAAACGGTAAATTTATTATAACTTAAATAAATCTCCACAATATTGGATGTTCGTGTAAAATTTGAAAGCAAAAGCTGGATTTGAATAGGCTCTTTTCAGAATCCATTGAAGGTTCAGAATCCAAGGAAGGGATCTCTACAATAAATATTTCTTGTATTTATTAGGGCTTCTTACCTTAGGGATGTTTTGACTAATATTATATACGTACTTATATACGTTTTGGGTTTGATCTTCAATCGAGGAAATGAAATATTTATTTACATTTATACTTTCAATTCTTTGTTCTGGAATCGAGGCTAAGCGCGGTGTTGAGTTCCGCCATTCAACATGCAATGCCTCTAGAAATCGGCAGGAAGTAGGGAATGGAGTGTCTAAACACTAGGTTCCCTCTGCCTATACTGCTGTGTGTGGGATACAGCGTGAAGCTGATAAAAATAAAAAAAAAATAAGTAACATTTTAATTTTGATAACAATCTTTTTTATAAAGTGGGCTGTGTGTTCCGCCATTCAACACACAAAGTTTCGAATAAACCGAAAAGTGGAGAACGAAGTGTCTTGACACTACTTTATCTCTCGCTACAGAGAACAATAGGACGATTCTTAAAAGAGAATATTTCGAAAGCCATTATTTCCGCCGCAGTCGGCCAGCATGCGGAAATATCGCTATTAGGCCCGACGTCAACCGTTTCGCGAGTATGTAACCGTAATCCGTTTAGACGATGAGAGACGTTTGGACAAATTTGTGGTCATATGTATTTCGGTATTATGTGTTTTTAATCTTGCATTTTTAAATTAGATTACTTGGATAATAATAAATATAAAATGATGTGGATTATTCACATGAACATTTAAATAAAAACGTTTTTCTTCTTTCGTTGTAAAATTGAACGTTTTTGGTGAAAGAGGGTTGTGGGTTGGAATTCTTATTTGGAATCATATTTATATTGTTGTATAAAATAATATAGAGTTTAGCTAAAAGCAAATACCACTATAGTCTGTTACTGGTCTATATTTTTATTAATAAATATGTAATTCTTATTAATACTCATAAAATAACGTGCCAATAAGTTATAAACTATTAATAAAAATAAAAAAATGCTTAAATTTTTATTAAATTGTAACCAAATTGAAGAAGAAATTTAATAATTGATGAAATCATTGTATGTTAAAAAGACATCGCTATCTAATTGCTAACGCAAATGTTTATTTTATTATCTTGAAATAATAAAGAAAGTACAGTCGACAAAATGTTTATCGTAGTTTTTTCCTAAGGGATCAAAGTCCATTATCTTATTCTTAAGAAAAACAGGAAATATTTTATATAGATAATTAAGTGTTTTGAGGCCAGTCGTGGCGCAGTGGCACGAAGTGTGACTGTAAAACCGACTGGTTGTGGGTTCGATCCCCACTCGAAGAGATGAAATATTTACTTAAATTTATATTTCCATTTCTTCGCTCTGGTGTCCAGGGTAAGCGCGGCGTTGAGTTCTGCCACTTAACACGCAATGCCTCCAGAATTCGGCAGAAAGTTGGGAATGGAGTGTCTTAACACAAGGTTCCCTCTGCCTACCCTGCTGTGTGCGGGATACAGCGTGAAGCTGATTTATTTATTTTTATTTATAATTAAATGTTATTCAAAGATTTTAAAAACGGACAAATGATGCGTTTTTGTTATCTGTATTCTTCTTTCAAGTAAGATATATTATTTTAAAAGTGCTATTTATTGCTATACTTAAAAAAACAGCTGCTTTTAAAATCTGGATTAGCAGAGGGAACTGGGTGTTAAAATCCTCCGTTCTCCACATTTCACTCAATTTTAACGACGTTACTTGTTGAATGTTGGAATTAAAAGTAAAACAAACGTCAAAACGTCATGTTTTGTCGACCAGAGGGGAAAAATGGGAAAATCATAATAATTTGAAGCTTTTCGTCGAGTAGGAATTGAACTTACAACAGTCGAGTTAAAAGTTTGACGCTGTACAACTGTGCTTTGAATAATGTTATCTTTAAAAAATATTTTTAATAAAATACTATTTCTTATGTTACAGGTAATATTTCCTGTACGTCTGCAAATTTTAAGGTGATGTATAAAAGAATCATGTGAATTTCAACACGGCTTAAAATAAGCTATTGTATTTCATACATACATGTTATACATATACAAATGAAAAATAATCTTTATATTTACAGTAAATGTTGAGACTTTTATTATATTTATAAATGTTAATAAATAACATTTCTAATTTCTATTTATAAATAAAAATAATGAGTTTTTTTTAAATAAGACTACAAACAGTTCCTGTCAAGTAATACCGCTCTCTGAAACCCATGTTTTTCATAGTCCAGCAGCAAAATGATAAAGTTGTCTCCTATCGGTTGTCTCATCTTAGGTTGTCCCTATCGGTACATTGGTGGTACCATCGATGTCACAACTGGAACTATCCATATTGTGGTAATCTCATGCAAATTCCAAATATAACTTTCTTTCTGATTTCATGAAAATTTCATCATAGAAAATGATCATGTCGTTTATGAACGACATCGTAATTTATTATACTAAAGCTGCTACTCAACATACAATGCCTCCAGATTACAGAGGAAAGTGTGCAGCGGAGTGTCTTAACACTAAATTGCCTTTACCTTTCCGGCTATATGCGGAATACAACGGGAAGCTTAAAATAAATTAAAGAAAAAAGCCTTTGTTGGCATTAGCACAGCATTTTAAATAACATATGTCGATGGCTTTTTTTTTAAATAAACATGTAAAACCAAGTTACAGTACTATGAATATCGCAGCCAGGCGAATGTCAGATATTTTTGCCGATATGTTGCGCTTTTATTATTCAAATATGCATTGTGAAGGCGAGCTTTGTATGACGCTAATGCGATTCTTTAACAAATTTCAAATTTCAATATTTAAACTTAAATTAAAAATTGTAAGCATATTATTCACAATTTGTATTTTTTTTTTTAAATTGTATATATGAACATTAGAAGTAGTTTGATTTTTAAGGGTTTATTAATAAAAATGTACGTGTCTATTCAAATTTTAACCTATAGATATGTATAACAGTGAATGTGTTATAATACAATTTTATTAGGCATATACTTTACTTACCGACCACCTTTTCCATTGTCTTTTCTCTATTTTTACGTAGTATAATAAAGAAAAAGCATTGGAAATGATGCAAAAAACGCGTTAACATGGCCTTAGCTGCATTGATAAAACGTTAGCACAGGTGCGCGTGTGATAATAATATAATGCAGTGTTTGTACTGACGCTGTTATACGACGGTGAAACGTGGGTATTACAGAAGAAGTGTAAGTAAGTGTAAGTAAAAGTGGGGATCTAACGGTGAGATTGAAGAAGAATGTGCTCAGTTGGTTTGAGCACGTCGTAAGAATGAGTGATGACAGAATGGAAAAAAAGATTTATGATGGAAAAGTTAGCGGTAAGAGAGGTACAGGGAGACCTCGGTTGACTTTCAAAACCACAGTGTCAAAGATACAGGAGGAAGTTTACGTAAAACGCATAAAGACCTCCCGGAGGAGGAGGAGTGATATTACATCTTATAAAATAAAAATCTAGCAAAGAAAATCAAAATCTTTTTTTAAATGAAACAACATAAATCGCTATAAACTTTTGTATGTAACATCCATACAAAAATCCATGTACAACAGCTATAATAGTCCCGAACGTATCCCCGGCTAATTTCGATTCATCACGTCCACTTCTCCACGATAACTTCCTATCCGCTAAAATAATGTTAAATTTATTCGATAAGATTACTGATCGATTCGCACCGTTTATTTTGAAAGAAACGGGCGCCGGTGCCACGTGGAGCCGCCATCTGAATATTAATGATTTGTTAAATAGAACCTTTTCACGACACCTCTTTCGCTTCATTTGGTGTTATTTATCCTGTTATATAGGCGATGAATGATCACTTTGTGTAATATCGATATATTTGAATTTCAATGTTGTTAGCGAGTTCACGCAAAAGACCCTTTTTTATATAGACGAAAGTCGTTCATCCACTTCTTCGATGCCCTGGCAGCGTCCTTCTAGATTCCTATGATCCAATCCACAGCTGTAAGAGGCGGCGAGACCAGTCTCATCTCACGGTACGCCGACGTGGCCCAATGGTCAAAATCCTCCCTGATTAGCTCGTACATATTCTTCAGGGGCGAGCTACTCTCGGCTGGTGACGCTGTAAAGACCATTTCAGGTCAACATCAATATAGCTAAATCGAAAAAAAAGTCAATCGAGTCACCTTTGGAAATTGGAAAGAAACTCGCGTAAAGTATATATTGGGTGATAAGTATCACTTCGCATCAAATCGCTTTCAAAACAATGTAGAACCATATAGACGATACGTGTTTTTATCTTGTGTAAAAAAAATTTTAACCGCCTTCGATATCTAAAAGTATGATGTTTAATTAAATATATTTTTATTAATTCCTTTTCCTAGCGGCACACGTGTATCTCGCACAAAGTAGAGTAGGCAGAAGGAATTTAGTGTTAAGACAAACGACGCCACAGCTAAGTAGTGAAAATATTAAATATTTCATTTCCTCGAGTGGAAATCGAACCCAGGACCTGTCATGTTTACAGTCACATTTTGTTCCCCTGCGCCAATACTGACCATTATTAATACACCTGCTGTAAAATGTATAGCAAATTATGGATTTTTTCCAATTTTCCGAGGTGCTTTGCAAAAGTGTAGAAAAAAGCTTCAAGCGGAAGGTAAAACTCATTTATCTAACAAGTTTGCAACATTTCCGTTTCCATCCAGAGATAGAAATATTATTTCAGAGAAAAAAGTTCTGTTATTTTCTAAGTTTTAGTATGGGTGTGTTCAATTTCGCACTTTCATAATACCGCTAAGTCCGCCCAGTGCAATATACCCTATTTACGTTTGCTATATTTTTTTTAGGGAACTGTGTGTTGTTTTTCTCCGAATTTTGGAGGCATTGCGTGATGAGTGGCGGAACTCTACGCCGCACTTTGCTATAAAACATTCACATATAAATATTTTGAGAATATTTAAAAATTTACAATTTCAAAATCAATCTATTGAATTTTTATATAATTTAATGTTGCTATAGAAATCGAATATTTTTTTGCTTATATATTTTATTATAAAATTGTAGTTTTAATTGTTTAAGTGCTACAAAATTAATTAATAAATTTTCATAAATTATGTATATATTTTGCATATAGATAATTAATGAAAATCCCGCACGCAGTAATAGGTAGAGGGAGGATGTTAAGATCAATAAATTTAAATTAATATTTCATCTCCTCGAGTGGGAATCGGACCCACAACCAGTCGGTTTTACAGGCACACTTTGTGCCACTGCGCCACGACTGGTCTCTTGTATTTTTTTATTAATTACTTCAAGTATTTATTAACTTAAAAGTTAAATTACACTAATATCACCGTTTTACCTCAAATGGCGTAAGATGCATCAAGGTAAGAAACGATTTATACAATACAGACCACACCTTACCTTTTCATTGTAATTGCTGGTTTAATCTTAGCGTAGTAAAGCGATCATCTCAAAGGGAACCCTCTCGGTGCTATTAATGGCCCTGTCGTAAGCAGATTCTTCAAAATTGGATGCAGCGACTTGGCGGGATTCATTTTGTTTTTCATTTGACGTGATTTGTATAACAGCTTGCTTGTTTGCTTTGTGTGGAAAATGTAAAGGTGTTGTTTTGTTTGGAAATTATTGTTTTTTTTTTTGCTGAATGTTCTGCGGGTTTGTTATTATGCACGCTGTATCCCGCACGACAGTTGAGTAGGAATGGTAACCTAGGGCTTTGACACGTCTTTCTCAATTTTCGCCGAATTCTGGAGGCTTTGCTTATTGAATAGCGTTACTCAGCGCCGCGCTTAGTCTCGACCAGAGCCACCAATTTACTGTAAAAGGTTACACGCTTGTACCTCGCTTGTACAATATATAAAGTGTAACATTTTTTTTTTAATTACCAAATAATAAAGGTAAAAGATAAAGATTTTAATATATATTTAACGATAATTTATCGCGAAATTATCATTACGTGTATATACAAATAAGTATAAATATTAAGTAGGGATGGTAAGATTTAAATAAATGTTGCCAATGTTGCTAAGCATTAATAATCTTGAACAAAACACGTTTATATTGTAATCTATATCCCATCAAAAACATAAATATGAAATGTGAGCCAAGTCAAATGTTAAGGTATGAGTAGTTATCGACTTCAACGCCAAAAGAATGGGCTATTTATGTTGTTGCCGTGTTCCGTGCTATGGCGTGACTTACCTATTTTTTACCCATAAACTCCTCCCTCCCTTGTTTCATAAAACATATTTAAAATGATTACATATTTCATTGTATTTCGTTATTAATTAACAAAATTTTTAATAGGATTACTTTAATAATATAATATAAAATTGGATATAAGCTGTTAAAAAATATTGTACGCATACAATACAGTACGGTCGACGAGTTGTGGCCGCCCTGACGCTAGGTGCAGACTGCAGGTGGCTATGCAAATTTTATTTTAGGATTTTACTACCTTAGGGGTTTAGTTGTTTTATAAATATCAATCAGTCAGCTGCCACAAGACTGCGCCACAACGTCCACAAAAATCCTCTATACACATTAATATACATATACATAAATATTTAAAGTTCACTTGGGTTCCATCGACCATGAGAACGATCAAGTCATTTTATCTTTAATAATAAATGCATAGTAGTGCTGTATGGTGATTCACGCTTAACGTTAGTCGAAGGTAAAGGCTAATGCATTTTTAATGCATCTGGGCGATGCAGTGGTAGGAAATTGTTACTAATGTTACGTGACATTGTGCGGCTGTCACGGCGCTTGTACTTTGCACTCATAAATCTGTTCCGCCATACTGTTTTCACTTAGATACTGGTTTAGAGGATGCTTTTTTATTTATGCCTTATCCCGAAATATTTCACGTCCTCGAGTGGGGATCGAAAGCACAACCAATCGATTGTGCAGTCACACTTTGTGCCTCTGCGCCACGACTGGAACATGAAATGAAAATAATAATCTTACATCTAAGCTGGTGACGAATCTTGATATTTTTTTAGATACGGATTTAAAATATTTTAACCTAAATGCTGCTCCCGCATAAGGAGCAGCAGTTTTTGATACATCTACACTAGTATTATGAAGGTTAAGAGAATTTGTATGGTTGTATGACCGTAGAAACCGTTTTTAATTGCAAAAGTAAACACAAAACATATGGAATATGTAAATATTCCATGTATAGAGGAAATCTATAGGGATCACCCACTTTCAATTTTACCATCCACAGTCAATTTTACCTATTAGACTACACAGGCAAAGCCACAAGCGAAAGCTACTTTCAAATATAAAAACCATTTAAAAGCCACAAATAAATATATATATATTGATTTAATTACAACTTTCCTTCTTATTTGTTTATTGTTAGCCAACCAATTCCGATACTTTAGATGAATTTGACGTATTTCGGCAAAACCTCGCGACGGGCGTGACTCGGACAGACAGCAAATAGAGATCCTAATTACGCCAAAGACAACCAAACAAGTTCTGAAACAAACTGCTTTGGATCATGTTGAGACGGGTTCCTAACAAGTTACCTACTTGTTTTTACTATTATAAGTTAGAGAATGTCACGGTAGGGGCAAGGTGAAAAATTGTAATTAACTATTTTTAAAATAGGATTTTGATTTGAGGCCAGTCGTGGCGCAGCGGCACAAAGTGTGACTATTAACCGACTGGTTGTGGGTTCGATCCCCACTCGAGGAGATGAAATATTTACTTAAATTTATATTTCCATTTCTTCGCTCTGGTGTCGAGACTAAGCGCGGCGTTGAGTTCTGCCACTCAACATGCAATGCCTCCAGAAATCGGCAGAAAGTGGGGAACGGAGTGTCTAAAAACACTAGGTTCCCTCTGCCTACCCTGCTGAGTGCGGGATACAGCGTGAAGCTGATTTTTTTGATTATTTTTAAAATAGATTTTTACATTTTTAAAATATAATTTCACATTCAGGACTGTATTGTATAATATTCTTTTGTCAAACAACGTTTCTAACTACTACCTTTGGGTTAGAGGAAGTGTGTTAAAAACTCCATACAGAGGTACTAACAACATAAATAAGTTGTAACAGGCGTATAAAGTGTAGCTTAGCGGTCAAAGCGCTCGGGCTTTTAAAAGATGCGGGTTCAAATCCACTTAACACACAATCAACAAACGGAAACCGAAACGTCTTAACAATAATTTCTTTTTGTCTACCCTGTTATATATGCGTAACTTAGTTAAATTTTGCTAAAAACATGATTAACTCGCTTTGAGTTCTTGTATGCCACAGTCTCAGATTATCCGGTTTATTTTACTTAATTAATTAATAGTTGTTGTTAAGTGGACATTAATCGGTTTTTCAGTCATTTTTTTTCGTAAAAAGAAAAAAAAAACTGTATTACCAACGAAATTTAACTTTTTAATGATAGTTTTTGTTAGTAAAACTTTAAATTCCAACCATTGCCTTTTGCTTCATCAATAGGAATGAGCATTGAGCATTGTGAGAGCAGCAGATTATGTAGATCACTGAATCGAAAGAAAAAAGGGTGATTAACAGGAATATTATTAAAAGATTATTTTGATTCAAGTCGCTCAGGCTCAGAGTGCGATTGTACGAGGCAGGTCTTGGTTTCGATTTCCAATCGATAAATTTAAATATTAAATATTTTTATTTCTTCGTTATAGTAACAAGGCAAAGCGCGGCGTTGAGCTCACCAACGAATGCCTTGAGGATTTGATGTAGAGTGTAAGTCTTTATACTAGGCGCCCTCAGTCTACTCTGCTACATACGGGAAACAATATGAAGCTGGAGAATATGTTCAAATACATGTTAACTAAGAGATAAATTACTTTAAAAATAAGTTAACTGCTGAAAGTCAGACAATCATCATTTAACCGTTCGGTTAAATTCTGCCTCTGGCGCATAATATGGTTGTATGAAATATATAAATTCTTCAATATAATGAAATATTATGCTAAAGCAGTGCTAATTTGAACCTTAAAAAAAAACTTATATTATCCATTTTTTTTGAAAACAACCCTATTTTAGTATTTAATCAAATTTCACGAGGCCGCAAGCTCTCTTACAAACAACAAAGCGGCGTGTGATTGATGGAGTATGGGCGCAGATTGAGATCTGACGCTTGTGAAATATACTTGTTACCGAATTCGGTATAACGTTACTTTCCCTATTGTATATATTAATATAACAGTATTTACATTATGAAATAAGATTTTTTTATGTATTTTTATATGAATCGATATGTTATTTAATGTCTCCTGTAAATTCAATTTTATAGTATACATTTTTCGGCTTTAAACTGACAACAAGCGTACGTAAGCAAATTTTTGATAAATTTTATATTGGATACCGGAACTCGACGAAACGCTTTGTCTTGTCACTAGACCGAGGTAATAAAAATAATTCATTCCTCCATATTGACAATCAAACTCACTACCATCGCGTTATATGTATATACAAATATATGTATTATGTTGTTTGCTACTGCTAGCGAAGTTTTTTTTTGCTTGTGCGCTTGTGATTTTGCTGTCCGTCTGGCCTCATATGTAATATTCTCAATTAAATATATTAATGTGGGGAACGAAGTGTCTTGACACTAGGTTCCCTCTGCCTACCCTGCTGTGTGCGGGATACAGCGTGAAGCTAATTTATTTATTTATTTTTTATTTAAATATATTAATAAATAAAAGAAATGACAATTACAAGGACAATTATTAAAAAAAAATATTGTTTTTTTTTTTGTTTAATAGGACTTTTGGGTATAATATAATATACCCAAAATATATATAATATAATATAATATATTTTATCTTAACGAAACTTACTAAGTTATCTTGAAACAAATATATCTGAACCGTAGATTAATTATTCGCGTCATCAGTGAGTGATGTGAATATCGTTTATTTATAATTTAAATTCTTATATATTTCATTAGTCCTTTGAGCGTATTTTTTTTGTATTAAAAAGCTATAAATATTATATTGTTAACATTTATTCAGCACACTATAGGGAAGGCAGAGGGAACCTAGTGGGGGGACGAAGTGACTGAGTCACTTCGTCCCCCCACTAGGTTCCCTCTGTCTCCCATTTTCCGCCGAAACATCAAACAATCTTGTGCCCTTGTGACATGTCTGGCCTCAATATAAGTAATTTAATAATAACATCGTTTTATACTCATACTTCCCGATTCAATCGTTTTGAAGTTACAATGCAAACAGAAACATGTTAAGATGTCAAAAAATTTCAAATATACGTATTTTCGATAAAACATCAAAATGTATAAATATTTTTATATGTGGCTTCGGCCGCGTGGGCAAATGGAAATAACTTATTTTGTATACAAGACATCTATTGAATGAAAGGGAGATAATTCCGTGTGCAGTGGATTACGACGAAACGATTAATATAATATATAATCCAACACAAAAAGATTATTTCAATTCCAACCAGCAGTTCCTGAGAATAGTGCTATCAATCAAATAAACTCTTAATAATATAATATTAGTCTAGATAAACATATTGAACAATATAAATTTCTCAAGCCGAAGTGGCAAGATGGATCGTTTCATTACCTAAATATGCCAAACATAATCTTATATAGATACAATGAAACCACGAGTAGCTGATATTCAGTACAGCAATTTGACTGATGGATAGTTCTTGGATGAATTATTCATATTTTAGAGAACACCACCCGCTTCTTGCTCGAGCGGGTGTGTTGAGTACAAAAAAAGGCAAAATATAGAATATCTTTTCATTTTGATTGATGAAGTGGTTCATAAAAAATCAAATCTGTAACTTTTATAACAAAATACTAGCTACGAGCTACATTGCCACTTTTGGAGACAACATAGAAATTATTAATTCTATTTGTCACATTTCATACACTGCCCTTTTGAAAACGGTATCATTATACCTCACTACTTATTTTATAAGTTTCATATTTTATTATAATATTTTATATATGGACACACGCCAGAATAGTATCGTGCCCACCCCAGACATCTTACATGTGGCTGTATCATGGACACGGTCGTTTGTTGTACATGAATACGTTTATGTAACTGGTAAAATTTTTGCAATAAAATAAATTTATTAGTACAATATAACTTTATTTATTACGGGTGTGTGCTGTGTTATGAAAACTGTAACACAAATTACATACAAGATATTCGAACCTACATACTTCGAAGATATCAGCTAACATTTTTAGTCAGTATCAATAAAAAAAGAAATTGAACTCGCTGAGTATGAAATCGGGCGGATGTGAATTGAGCGGTTTTGTGAGACATCTCGACTTGTAATCGGGTATAATTTTAGCGACGTTCTTGGAATATTTTAACAACGATCGACTTTAATTTCTCCTAACGCTGTGCCCGAGTGGATATACACACACTCGAGTACGAATTTGAAGATGCATTGCCCTTTATGTTTACTAGACATATACCACCAGCGTTTGCGTCGTTCATTTTCAAGTGATTAGTGTTAATAAACAATAATTATCACGTCAATATTAACTTTATTACAATCAGTGAAGCTATAGATGTTGCGTATATGTATTGAAACAACAGCTTTTATAATCATATAAATTGTGTATAATGAGGTTAAAAGTTGAAAATTTAAAAGGAAAATAAATATTTCTCTTCATTTTAAAGCGGTTAATTGAAAGGTTTTTTTTTAATTTTTTTGCATTAAATTTATATTGTACTAGTGGGCACGCGCAGCTTCGCCCGCGTATTTGCACCCTTAGGGGTGACTTCTAAAAAAACCACGAAACACGTGTTCAATAAAATATTTTTAACAATATGAATTTAAATTTTTATAAAAACCGGTAGTGATTTAAAGATTTTTCCGTATAAACGTTCAACCCCTTATTTGAACCTTTAGGGGGTAAATTCTAAAAAACCATGAAACATGTGTTCAATGAAATGTTTTTAAGAGTCTGAATTTCAAATTTTATAAAAATTTTTAAAAATCGGTGCCGATTTAATTTTTTTTTCTATACAAACTTTCAACCCCAATTTCATCCCTTTTGGGTTAAAATTTTTCAATATCCCTTCTTAGTGGATGTTCAAATTATGAAAATGAACATCTGTCCAAATTTCATGTTTCTACCATCAGCGGTTACGGCTGTGCGTGCGTCTTACCTCAGTCACTCAGTACATGTCCTTTTATATATATAGATATAAATGAAAACGTTCTTAATTGGAAGGGTTTTTGATTAGAGACCATCCAGTTTAAAAATGTTGATTAAATTTATCGGTGAGTTTCCTAAAAAGGGCGTCAAAAGCAAATTTTATGGACAAAACTTCCACATTTTTTTTAATGTTGCCATCCTATTGAATTCGGGACGAAATTACATAACATTTCTAAGGAACAGATTAATCAAAATCGTGTAATGTGAATTTGGCGCAAACTCTATTCGAATGCAATTAAAATAATAAAAAAAAATTAAGGTGACATCTACTGAGTAAAAAATGACAAAGTGATAATTTACAATAACATTTTCAAAGTATAAATCCATGATTGGTGTTAGTAAATATTGAAAATGTTATAATAAAAAATAATTTAAATTTAATGACTGTTTTGTCTGTTTTTTTTATAATCCAATATATAAAGAAAATAATATTATTTCACTATACAATCTCCGTCCGTCCGTCCTGGACTTCCACACAATATATTCATATATATATTTAAGCTTATCCGATATAATTTCACCGTCGATCGAGCACACTTGGTCATGACTTCTGGCGTCCTTGACTCGGCTAAGCTGTCAAACCGGTTCATAGTAACCAACCTTCTGTTACTTACGGTTGTTATAAATAGAAATAGATAGGTAAGGAATATTTTCTAATAAATATAAAATAATCAACTTCACGTTGTAACCCGCGCATAATAAGGTGCCAGAGAAAAGAAATGAAACGATTAATAAATATTAACTCTTATTCCTCGAATGGGGATCGAACCCACACACAGCGGCACAGCGTCTGACTGTAAAATTTGCTGCTCGTATTGTGCTAATTACTGATGTTTTCATATCCCCATTTTGATAACAAGACATCATGGCCAGGTCCATCACCAAGCACGACATGTCCAAATTTAGGAGGAAAGTGAGCAACAATGTTTAAAATCCACTGCCTAACCTTCTTATGCGGGATAAAAAAAAGTAATTTAAAATCTTTATATGTTCATTTAAAATCTAAATTTTATCATAATCAAACATATAATTTATTGTAACAACATAAAAAAAATATTTTATCACCAATTTCAAATTTGATTTAGTAGTAAACATTAATCGTGAACAAGAATCACGACAATGCTTGAATGTAATATAGCGTACAAGGGTAATAGGTATATTTTTAATATCACAACAACCTGTCCATTTACAAATAAACTTACGATACATATTTTAATATTTTTTTTATTATAACTAAATTATTTCATATATTGTAAAAAAAATCGAGAGGGCCGCTGTGTCGCAGCAATTGCATAAAACTATTTATAAACTAATTTATTTTTACTAAACAATAATAGCTTCACATATATTGCTATAATGCTTATTGAGTAGTGGAACTCAACGCCGCGCTTCGGTCTTGTTACCGGGAACTGAAAATATTAAATAATTTATTTCCCCGAGCCGCAATCGAACCCACAACTGACGCAACTGCATCACGACGGTTTCTGAAATAATTTATAATTCACAAAGCATGAAGCAATCACAAAACCGCAAAGGTTGTGAGTCCGATGTCCACTCGGGGGAATAAATTATTTTCATTTTCCCGCCTATGTAAGTGAAATTGCGGCGTTAACTTCCACCAATTAACACATTTCCGGATTCACGGAATTAGGGTAAGCGAATAATGGAATGTGATATTAAGTTCCTAAAATATATTTGAGAAATTATGAAGCTAAAAATAAAACGGAAAATCTAACCAAACTCAAATGTCTAATATATTTATGATATTTTTAAGATACAATCAAAATGGTAAAACAATACAATTTTTAGGTAAAACTAAACAATTAACTTTATATTACTTTGATTATAAGCTTAGAGACACTGGCGACTTATTTTACGTTTCAACATACACTAAGTTTTAAGCGTCATGTTTTAAAACCATAAAAATAAATAAAACTTTATACTATTTTATAAAAATGTATTCGCTGACCATTTTAAAATTATAGTTATCAAATTACAATCTTTTTTATTTAAATAAGACAAAGTATATGCAACAAAAATGTAAAAGATCTAACAAATTAAATTAATTTAACGACCAGTATTTTGGTCAGGTTGTCCCTCGACATAGGCTTCCCCCATCATCTTCCACTGTTCTCTGTTCCAAGTTAACCGTCTCCATCCTTGTAATATCCTTTATTATTTAAAAACTATATCATATTTCAAAGTGGAAATCGTATACACAATAAGCAAATATGCATCCCAACTACTCCTTTCAAGTAATAACATTTATAGTCAAAGTCGTCTTTATAAAGAGCGTTTCTATTTCTTATTATCTTATATTGAAATGTCACAGAAATACAAAGTATTAAGTATGTTTAAATAAATAAAAGAAATGGTGCCGTCAAAACAAGACTTCATATTAATATAAATTGATAAAGTTTCTCTTGTAATGGTACATTTTGATTCGCTTCAATAAATTGATTTAAATAAGAAATTATAAAAGATGTCTCAAATACCATCTACTTTTTCACGTAAAGATTGCGCATTCAAATCATAAACATATAACATTCAATGTCTATAAATAAAACCAAAACGTAAAATAAAACGAAACATTCAATTTTCTTATCAATACGGTTGATAATTCAAAATTAATAAAAAAATCCAAAATTAGATAAAAAAATAAACAAAAACAGCATTTTATACATATATTTTTTATACTAAAAGCTTTTATGATTTGATGGCACAAAAGGGAACTTACTAGTATCATAGACGCAATCTAGTGTCACAGAAGATGGAGCAAAAATGTAATTTCAGGTGATGTGCTTTACAAGATGAAATTCAATATCGCATATATTGAAAAATATCAGAAATATTTGAAGTCATATCAGCGGAAAGAGGGGAACAGAGTATCATAACGTTAGGTTCCCAGCCTCCCTCTACTACCCTATTGGATACAGCGGGAAGCTAAAAAGAAACATTAATATTAATTAATACTGCTTAAGATGTAATTTCTTATATCTTATTTTATCGATATCTATAATAGGATTGGAAAGTTGTTTAAAGAGTTAATAAAATAGAATTGATGAATTCAAAATCTTGCAAATTTGTTAAAACAAAGACGCGCTGCCTTCCCTCTTACTATTTATTTATGCATAAGAACTTTACGTCCTCTCTGGGCTTTAAAAGTTCTTACATTATTAGTAATTTTAGGTTATTGTAGCAATATATAAAGCTTTGTTAGGAAATCTATTTATAATACACTCCGTTTCTGACTTTCCTATAAATTTTTGAGAAATTCCGTGAAGAGTGGCAGAGTCAATGCTGCGCTTTGTCTTCTTATCAAAGTGAGAGATTTCTCTGTTAATCTCTTTCTCTACCACAAAATCCGTATTATGGTTAAATCTGTTCCGATTTGCCCTATTTGTATATGATCAATATTTAAATCGTCGAAGAGTATGTTTTATTAGTCAGTCAGACACAACTCGTTTACAACCGACAGTCGACGACAACAGACAGTCGTTTGCCTTTAAACCTGCGTTAATCGTGACAGCTGTGGATTTGATTATCACTCGGGGAAAAAAAATATTTAATGTTTTCCTCGATCTGGTAACGAAACAAAGCCAGGCGTTAAGTTCCGCCACTTAACAAGCAAGCACTTAGCGGAAAGTGGAGAAAGGAAGTGACTTAATGGGAACAAAGTGTCTGAACACTAGATTCCATCTGCATACCCTGTCATATGAAATACAGCGTGAATGTAAAAAATATGTTTTATTAGGTTGTTGGGGCTTAAAGCAGTGTCTCCAAGTGTTAAAGTAGAGAATCTGGCTACTACCTATAGTATGTTAAATATTAGATTTTTTCTGTTTTAGTAAAATAAACACACTCCCAACACGCAATGTCTTAAATTCGGGCAAAAAGCTATGAACGGAGTGTCTTGTCACTAAGTTCTCCATAAGTTCAAGATACAGATCTTTAAAAAAATACCTATCATAATCCAATTATAATTGATCACACCAATTATACAACACAATTAAGATTAAGATAAATGATCGCTTACTCAGACTTACACATTGTTCGTGCGATACCTACTTATTTGTATATTGAAATATTGAATTTACTTACACAGAATATAAACTCCCTAAAACACAATATGAACAGCGATTATCCGAACTTACAGAAAGCGTATTTCAATTTTAATGGAAGTTCATCCTACCCATATTTTTCTTATCTGAATTGTATTTTCTTATAATTTGTATAAACAGCTACAGAAAAAAATGGGACCTAATTTGTTCGATAATAATATATATAAGGCCGTTTCTCCACTGGGGACGTACTTCGTTTTTTTTATTGATTAATATTTAGACTCGAACGGTAAAATCTACATTCGTACTTTATTATATCACATTCTAATATATCAATTATTAATAAAAAAAAATCCAAACATAACTCGAATCTACAGAAATCACATTCTCCTAGGTACTTTTCTAGACGACTTCAGTCTTCATTTTGATAATTAATTATTACTGTAACTGTTATCTCAAACTCCTTTGAGAATATTATTTAATAAATAATGCCTTGGCTCGTGATGTGTCTAGTGGTTAGATCCGTCTATAGTTGTGAACGTGAAGAACCCAAAATCTTTTAGAGATTCAGAGGTAACAGTATTAAGAATTTTATATTATGCCATTAGAAAGAAGGTATCGCTTTAATAACATATTTGCCATTAGAAGTTGTTCTTGTGTCAGTTATTTAGATAACTGGAAACTCGACAATATGACATTGTCATACATAACTCGAAGCTCGTCCGAAGAAAAGCCAAGAGCGCGTCCTATCTTCCTCTCCACCATAACAGCGAACTAGTTATAATAAAAGGAAGAAAGAGTACGGGCACCTCCCCGCCCTACACCGTGAATTCCTACCTGACTGCGGCTGCAACAGTCTTAATGAACTCTCCGGGACGTTTGTGTGTGATCAGTCTGAAGGTACTTGTTACGCTCGTTTATATTAAGATTATTATATTAGAATTGTGATTCGTGGTGATTGATTTGTGAGATCAATATAAGTCGATGGAACGAACGCACTGCCGCAAAGCGGCCGATATGTTAAATGAACGCACGGCACACACCCCACAGTCGTGTCTCGAACCGTAGGCGGACACTACTACATACACCAGAGTTCCAGGACATAAAATAGCACCACACACCCGTATGAGACAGGCGGACACTACTACATACACCGGAGCTGGGACATAAAATAGCACCACACACCTACTAGTCGTATACCAAGTCATAGAAATGGTATATCAATATATCAATGGCTAACGCCATACAAACACAGCTTACGTACCGCGAGCGTACTGCGAGACGGCATCAGCCAAGACATAGTTAATATCACTGCAACAGTTCGCATAAGCCCATCACGTCAGCTTCCGCGACGTCAAGCAACATTCAATATTATAACATTGGTCAAAGATAACCTTGATCCACAATATGTGTCGCTCCTACACATATAATTCCTTTATAAGGAATTCGATCCTAAAAGATCGTGCCATCATAGACTTCGAATTATCATATTATATTCATTATACATTTGGTACGAGTCTTTATGTGCATTATATGTATTAGTACCGTAGTACTTTAGAGTTTGACTCGACCGCTGCCTTCCAGCATCACCACCACCTATATATACGAAACGACGGTCGCGACATTCGGGACGACAATACACGAACTCGTCTCGATTAATATGGTATCAAAAATATATAGTTTTTATTATTCATAATTAACTATGTTATTTATGTGTATTGCCATGCATATTTTATTTTATTTGTTTATTTATTTTAAACTTATATCCGAGGTACATACTGTTACATTACGAACAATATTTTTAAATTTATATACAAAATCTTTAAATGAGATATAAAATCACTACAAAAATTATTCAATTTCCTATTAAAAGATAGTGAGTTTCGATCGTAAGTCCCTTAGGGAAGTATGACCCACCAACATTGGTAGGCTTAGGGAATAAAGCAAATATTTACTTTAGACATTATTTTCACCGTGACGCCAAAATACTTTTATTTACTTTAACAAATTCACTTTTGTTGGCTGTTTAAAGGTTACCCTAATTTTAGAGAAAAATTTGTATTAAATAAGATAAAATATTTAATGTTATAGTAGTTTCTGTTTCTATATTATATCTGACAGACAAAGCGAGGTGTTGAGTTTCGCCATTCAACATGCAATGTCTCAATAAATGGCGGTAAGTGGGGATCGAAGTGTCTTAACACTGTAGTGTTAAATAAATATAAAAAGTATTTTATAATTTCTAGTTGAAGCTGATTTAATATTTGAATACGTATTTGAAAAAAAATCACACCGTCGGCTTAAAGTGTAAGCCTGCCAAATCCGTGTTATTTAGTTTTTCGTTATGTACATTTTTAAGCAATTCGATTCGAAAGTGTAAAATATATAAAATCGACTTTTATTTTATTTAATATAGTAGAGAATATAAATTAATTTTCGACATTGTATAAATCTTGTGTTAATTCATTTATTTTTATACCTTTAGTAATAGTTTTTGGTAGATAATTTTTGTCTCTTCTGATAATTTTCTTTACGGCATAACGGTCGAGTTTTCGTACTTTGGATAAAAAATATATATTTTGTTATTAAAAAACTTTTTTTTACAGTACTATTGTTACGATACTAAAGTTTTCTAAGTACAAAATGTTTGCTGCTATTTGTTAATGTTTGCTGTAGGTGAACCTCGGTTCACCTTCTAAAAAATACAGTATCGATGATACTGGAGGCACATCACTTAAAAACCATGGGGTACCCTGGAGGGCATGTACGAAGAGAAAGGACAAGGCGAAAAAGCTATGCAGAACACGTACCGTTTCACGCTCCGTTCGCTGTTGTTAAAAAAACCTTACCTTACATTTTTTTCATAGTGTTATTTAATAGTGAAGGCCATTTTAAATTATCAACAATAAATAATATATTACGAAATGTCACTGTCACTGGGAACCCTCTTAAGCTGTCTTGTAAGCTTGAAAATATCCACATAGACTTACTAATTCATAAGACAGCATGTTAAACTTATTAAAATTAAAAAGTTAATTTCCAAGCATACTTCACATTAAATATATTTAGGAGCTACCAATATATAAATTAAAAATAAATTAAATTAGCTTCACGCTATATCCCGCACACAGCAGGGTAGTCAGAGGGAACCTAGTGTAAGACACTCCGTTCCCCACTTTCTGCCGAATTTTGGAGGCATTGCGTGTTGAGTGGCAGAACTCAACGCCGCGCTTTGCCTAGACACTAGAGCGAAGAAATGGAAATATAAATTTAAGTAAATATTTCATCTCCTCGAGTGGGGATTGAACCCACAACCAGTCGGTTTTCAGTCACACCTTGTGCCACTGCGCCACGACTGGCCTCATATATACATTTTGAAATAACTAATACTAAATACTAATTAATCTATTTGAATATTAAATATTACAATTTCAATTTAATATCATTTACCTCCAAAAGTAATGTCACTAGACCAGTGTCTACAGACACCTAGATGGTTAGTTTTATACGAAACCAGTGTCAAACACCTGTTGTTTATTCCCGATAGCTAACAGGACAGGACAGGACAGGAGGTTATCGAAACTTATTCATGTGAGTTAATTAAGCACCGCATGAGTGATTTTAATTTTATGTAACGATAAGATACCGTAGTTTTATCTACATAAATATAATATACAAAAATTATAAGAATTTTGTGGCCGCTCAGTCGTGGTGTAGTACACAAGCGTGTGACTGTAAACGTGACCGGTTGAGAGTTCGATTCTCCTTCCATGATATGAAATATTTAATATTTTTATTTTTTCACTCTGATGTTGGTGAATGTCGGCGTTGAGTTCCGCCACTCAACACGCAATGCCTCCAGATTTTGCTCAAAATTGTAAAGCGAATTGTTTTTGCACTAAGCTATTACATAACAGGGTAGGCTGGAAACCACGTGTTAAGACCAGACGATCTCATTAAGTCACTTTCTGCCATAATCTGGAGTCATTTTGTGTTAAGTGACGAGTGACTGACAGGACTGACTGACAGACTGGGGAAATTAAAATATTAAACATCAAGGAAAGAATTCCTTGAACATAAATCGAACCCACAACCAGCCGCCTTTACAGCCACACGCTTGTGCTGCGAACCCTGACTGATCTCTATAGGTCCATTTGCTACTTTGAAAATTAAACACTGTATCAAAAAACTATATTTTATTCACTTAAAACTTGCAATATTGCTATTTATTGCGAAACTTAAATTTAAATCTTATTCAAACGTAATAAAGTTCATTTCAGAACGTATAAATCTGTCACCTGTACGCTTTATTACTAATATGGGTCGATCCCATCGCGCTCTTATGAAACTATTCCCAGTAGTACCCATTGACAATCGGTAACTCAATAAGGCTTCGCCCGTGCGTTTCAATTGCAGGTTAGCAGATGTTCTAGGTTGAATAATGGAATAATATTTATTTAGTTCTTGCAAAATTTTTTAGCCGCTTAATACTGGATCTGAAATAATATTTTCATTTAATAACGCCGCGCTTTGCCTATTTACCAGAGCAAGGAAAAGAATATTAAGTATTTACCCCGAATGGGGATCGAACCCACATCCATCGTGTTTACAGTCGTACGCTTGTGCCCCTGTGCCACGACGGCTTCAGCTTGATGAAGTTGTATAAAATGATTCTTTCGAAGAAGTTATTACCCCGTCAGGGATGACACTAGGGAAAAACACCCTCGAGAAACAAATCTTTACCTAAATATTTTATGTAAAAGGGACTTTATAATATTGTTATATATTGTTTTAATTTTCAGACAATATAGATTTACATTCAGAAACAAATAGGTATAAACATTATCTTTTAATTAAAAGCATATGTTATATACGCTATATTCACTATTTTGAAATTCGTTATACACTATTTTTGTGGCAGCCATTGCCACCACAACTGAACTCTACCATATATTTTCAAACATTTTTATTAAATGGATGCGATATAATTTCCTAAAAAAACTGTTGTGGTAGTTTATACCACAATAATTTTTATACTGTCATAGTAAATCACATTTTATTTAGATAAATGCATTTCTTTTACAGTACATCGGCACAATGGACGTGCCTCGCCCGACGAGCCGCGTCGAGATAGTGGCGGCTATGCGACGAGTTCGCGTAAGTACACTTAATGAAATTAAATATGTATTAAATTATTTTTAAAAAATCAGCTTCACGCTGTATGTAGTACACAGCAGGCTAGACAGAGGGAACCTAGTATTAAGACACTCCGTTCTACACTTTCTGCCAAATTCTGGAGGTATTGCGTGTTGAGTGTCAGAAATAAACGCCGCGGTTAGCCTAGACACCAGAGCTAAGAAATGTAAATATAAGTTTAAGTAAATATTTTATCTCCTCGAGTGGGGATCGAACCCACAACCAGTATATATGTATATATATATATATATATATATATATATATATATATATACTTGAAGATAATTAATTTCTATTTGCGCTGACTTTGTAATATTATAATTTATGCATCATTTGCAAAATTAAAATGCACAGATTACAATTTGCTGTGAAAATTTTGAACCTTCTAAAAATTTTAATTAAATAGAGTGCAGGTTCATATCCTATTGTATAAATTAAAGGCATTTATGACGTTGAAGACTTTAGCATCCATTATTTAAATAAAACATATCATTAACATAAAACAACATTTTAGTTAAGGAAAATGGGGAGTAGAGTGTCTAAACGCTAGGTTCGTCGCATATTGGATAACATCGCGGATACAGGAATATTTTTATTTAAATTTCTCTCATATCCCGCTCTGGTAAACAAAGAACGGCGTTGAGTTCCGTCACTCGCGAAATGTCTTAATTAGACAGAAACATCCCTGCAATGCGGCGAAAAAGCGTGAAACTTTTTTGTTATTCCTTACACGTCTATAGAAAAACTGATATATAGAAAAATATTTTATTGGAGAAATATGAATTTGCCGCCCCGAATTTACTTTTTATTTTATAACAAACCGTCTAAATTACACATATAATAAATAAATAGGTTTCTCTCTCGATATTTATTAAAATTAAAGCAAAATAAAAAAATATTTTTGCAAAAATAAATGGGGAAAACTGTAAATAATGAAAATCAAATTTAGCGAATACAACGCTTACAACATCTCGATAGTATGTTGAAAACACAACCCTATGAATACAAAATGAGCAATTTTAAAACATTTTTTTTTATTAGATATTTTTATACACAATTTTAAGTGGAATAAATGTATTTATATCTGAATTTAAATAAATTTAAATATTTTTCAAAGTAAAAAAAAAATTTGATATTATCTGTTGGAAAGGAAAGGAAATAAGGAGCCTAGGATTTTTCTTATTTAAAAAAAAGTTCAACTGGCAGAACGTAACCCGTAACATCGTAAACTATTTTCGTAACTTTGTCTCCTGATAGGATTAACGAACACATTTCAAATTTAAAAAAAACCCTTGGACTGGGAATCAAATTCCCATTAATTTTGGTACAAATGTTCCACGGTTGACTTTTTTGCTCTTTGAAATACAATAAGTTGTCATTTTGACGATGCTTATGTGAAACGCCTTTTGTATATTAGAATATAGTTTAAGACAGCTCCTATTTTGTACGGTATAAGAATAAGAACTGAATAAAGCATGTAAATAAATCAGCTTCACGCTGTATCCCGCACACAGTAGGGTAGGCAGAGGGAAACTAGTGTTAAGACACTCCGTTCCTCACTTTCTGCCGAATTCTGGAGGCAGAGTTCAATGCCGCAAATTTTATAAAACAAGCACGTATTATATAAAAAAGGGAAAAATTAATATATCATTGAATTCCGATAAAAATATAAGTACGTAGATAAGTGTAAATAAGATACGTTTTATATTGACTAGAGGTAGGTACAAAATATTTATGATTACCAATTTTTTGAAGCTTTTTGGTCAAAAGGTTTTAACTGCGACTTGATATAAGAGACGATGGGTAACGATATTAAATTATAACGATAACGATGGGGAAGGTTTCGAATGAAATTAAAAGGAATACAGTCATTCTTAAAAAATACCTACAACATGTATACCTATAACAGTAAATCCTTTCAACTCTAAAAATATTAACTAAGCATAACAGTGAGGAACAGAATTGCCTTAATGGAAACGGAATCTTGATACTTCCCAGGTTCCCTTTAGCTATCCTGCGGAAATAAATTAAACTACTAAAACAATTAAGCATAAAACTCAAGAAAAAAATATCTGGACAATCAATAAAAATCCACACAACCGCCTTATTGAATATATTTAACTATTATAAATCTTCAAAAGACATTATAAAATGGTAGGAATAGTAGGTAAATATGTTTATAGCATCCACTTTGAAAGGTGAAATAAATATTTACCAGCTACCAACAAGATAGTCGTATAACGACGTCCCTCTACTGCTCCAGACATTTGCAAGTCCGTTTCTGTAATAGCTTAAAGCTGTGCATTTTGTTACATATAAAATGGAATTTTGTATTTCATTGCAATTATCACGATTATTTTAGATAAATTTTAAAGTTTTGTACCACATTAGGGAAAGAAAAACTGTGATTTACAAAACCTATAAGGTGTCCACAAGTCGCGGGTTCATATCGCGCTACGTTAAAAAAATTTGTGCGTTTTCTGAATAAGTAATTAATAATACTGTAACATTAAAATAGTCATCATTATTTTAATGTGATGCATATTGTTTAGATTTATTCAAATTTGTGTTTCTACATATTATAACGCTACTTTAAATATATTACGGGACTGACACTACTGACATTTTATTGAAACATAAAAGTGTTTCTGATAGCTTAATAGAGAAAAATATATTATTATTAATTAATGTTTTATTATTTCACTGACATTGTTATGTTGTCTTGTTATTTTAACAAAGGAAAAATGGATATTAATATAGAAAGACAAAAGGCAAATTTATTAGAAAAATCCTATATTATCGCGTTTATCTTATCTTTTTATCAATTTATCTTGTTTTATTATCAGTTCCATCCTTTCCATGGCCAGGCACATAATGTAGAGGCTATCAACAATAAACCTACAGATCCTATCATTATTATTATAGTTAATATGTAATTAGGTATTTTGTATCATATAAACGGACAAATAGATTTTAACTGAGAAATGCTTGGTATAATGAAACGCTCGGACAAGGAATTTTAGTAAATGTCTTAAGTTCAATCACGTTCTCGAAGGGATCGTACAAAATTCTCGAGCTCAATCGATTGTACCGAAGCTGTCCGTACAAAATGTGTACCTATTATGAAAATTGTCGAAATCCATCCAAATGAGCTAAACTTTTACATTGTATACCGCAAATAGTGGGGAAGGCAGAGGGAACCTAGTGTTGAGACACTCCATTCCACACTTGCCGCCGATTCGGGAAACATTGCCTGTTAAGTGGCGTAACTCAACGCCGCGCTTTGTCTCGTTACCAGAGGGCGGGTATATTGGTATGAAGTGAACTACAAATATAAGTAGTGAATCTAAAGTCTTAGATTACGATTACAGTGAACCTTTAACGGTTCCATTCTATCCATTTTGAAGTATGGAACCCAAAAAATTAATAAATATGATATTTACCAAGCAATCGCATTAAACCAATGCCACCCTAACTACGCCACGCCCAAACCACATTTATCATTCTTTACATTTTTAAGGTATTATTCCACACTTGGAAATGAAAAAATATTAATAATATTAGAAACCATATAAGTGACACGTGTTCAAAATCCGCTGTGTTAAAAAAAATATTTTTCTAAAAAATATACATTTTATATAAATAGGACTTGACTTCGAAGTGTACTGAAGCAAAATAGTTAAAAGTTTCGTACAACCGCAACATTTTGTAGTATTGCTGAAATTGTTTAGGGTATAAAGTTTCAGTTCGATCGCTCTAATGGCTTGTAATACTTACAAGGAAGGAAACTCATTTCTAAGTTAATAATTCTTTGTTGAGCTATTACAGGCATAATAACTATAGTTATTATTATATTATATCACTATAATATCGATATTATAGTGATATAATAAATAAAAATCGTTTAGGTGCGAGTCGGAGTTGTGCACGAATGGTTCCATATCTATAGCATATTCCGTATATATAGAACGGGCTAACAAATTATGTTTGTTGAAAATTGCCCTTAAATATTTATTTTATTTGTTGTTATAGCGGCAATAGAAGTACGACTTCTGTTCAAATTTCAACTGTTCCACTATCACGGTTCATGAGATACAGCTTGGTGACTTACTATTCACACACATAGACAGCGGAGTTTTAGTATTTTTTAGGCAGTTAGGACCTAGTGCTAAGGAAATACATTAAATATTGCGTTAATTTAATATGTTTTCAAATGAAACTGTAAAATATTGCCAAAATCAATTTTTGGTACTTGGCATTGGACTTTTTATGTTTATTTCGCTATTTTACGCAACTTTTACGTATTTTTTTAAATTTTACATTGTTTCCCGGAATCAGAAAAGCTAATGTTAAAGCACTTCGTTTCCATTTTAGAGTTTTGTAGGCATTGCATGTTGAGTATCGAAACTCAACGCCGCGTTTCACCTCATTACTAGAGCGAGAAAAAAAATTGGTTGTATTGGAAAGTGGGAATCGAATCCACAACCAGACGCGCTTACAGTCGCTCGCTTGCGATACCCTGCTTCGACTGGCCTTACTTAAAAAATATTATACAATTATCCATAACAGAAATCCACTTAACTTAGCAACTCCGCTCCGTTAAATTGTTCAATAACTTTCGACGTGATGGAATTATTCGCGCTTTTAGACCCTTATAATGTTTTGTATTGTAATTTAAAAACTTTTTTATTATTTCTATGAGTATTTCTTTAGTACAAAAAAATGTTTCAAAAGTGATATTGTGCTAGATGTATATAAAAATAAATTTATTTAAAAGCAATAATAAAAGTAATGAAATCAATGATAAACGTTGTGACTTTAATTTTAATGATATTATTCGTCACATATATTTAAATATGCATTTTATATTGTATACGAGTTTTAATTTCTGTATCGAGCGATTTCGTATAAGCATAAAAATAAAAAACATATTATTTTATGTTATTATTTCTGCTATAAGTTTTGTGTAAGTTTCATAACTAATTTGATCGTTGTGGGTTTGATTCGAGCCACTCGTGGAAATGAAATATTTAATATTTTCTTTTTTTCGCTCTAGTTTCATGGCACATAGCGGCGTAGAGTTCCGCCACTCAACACGCAACCTCAAAAAAATTGGCAGAAAGTGGGATTCGGAGTGTTATAACTCGATTTACTCTGTGCCTACCCTGCTTTATGCAGAATATAGCGAGAAACTGAAAAAAAAACCAGCATAACCTACATTTAGCTGTAAATTTGCACCTCACTTGGAAATTCCGACGATTTTTTAGAAACAAACGTTCCAGCGTTCTCTAGTATAATAAACGCAAACGTACAAATATTAATTATTAATAAAAAAAATGATAAGGTATATCTGTTGCAGTACGAATTCAAGGCCAGAGGAGTCAAGAAGCGCAAGGTGACTGTGGACGTGTCCATTGACGGCGTGCGCGTCTCTACCCGCACCAAGAATATTAAAAAGAAGGTAATGCATACTTGTTTTTATCCTTGTTTCTTTTTCAGGATATGTGAGGATTGTTTTTTTATATAAAAATAATATATTATTAAAATTTAATCATCGTATCGGTATGTGGCAACGTTTAAATGTGAAAGCGGTGTTTGTAGGTTCAATCACTGCTCGGGAGAATGATTGTGTTTAAATTATTTACATCACTCCGCCCTGGTAGACAAGGCGTGGTATTAAGTTCCACCACTAGACATATAATTTATTTAAAATTTAAGCAGAAATCTTAATAAAGGGCTAAGTGTCTTAACACGAGCTTCATGAGCGTATCTAGAGATATTTTCCGGGAGGAGGCTGTACCTAAGCTTTGAATAGATATGTTCGTGTAAATGTTGTTTTTTTAAGAAGGGCAGACATTTTGTTAGTAAAATTTCTGGGATGAGCACTAGGGTTTTCTGGGGTGGGCACAAACCACCTCAATTCCTACGCCCATGAATGGTTTCTATTATTATATACCATATTAAATAAATTAGCCAGACCAGTCGAGTGATTTCAACATTATGAGAAACATGAACAATGTAAAGATCTCAATACACCACACCCACTTATTTATTATCACTAAATAGTTTTATTGGAATGTTTCGTGATAAGGTTTTATACGTGTGCTTATATTATTTTACGTTGTCAATTTGAAAAGAAGGATCATTTGTGTTTAATTGTTTGTACTATTACATAAAAAAAAACACTACTGAACATATATGGATAAAATTGACTACTTAAATAAAAAGGGTGTCGTATAAAATACGTTGAAAAAAAATTTTTTTAGGGCTCCGTTCCCCGCTTTCCGCCGAATTCTGGACGCATTGCGAACAACAAAATAAACATTATTCCATCATTCAACCTAAAACATCTGATAACCTGCAATGGAAACGCACGGGCGAAGCCTTATTGAGTTACCAATTGTCAATGGGTACTACTGGGAATAGTTCCTTAAAAGCGGATGGGATCGACCCATATTAGTAAAAAACATACAGGTGATGAATAGAGTTGTGGAACTCAGCGTCATCTTCTTATCAGAGCGAGGAACTATAAGTATGAAATAATTCATTTCCTCGAACAGGGATCGAATCTACAATCGTCTCGTTTACTGTCACATGCTGTACCACTATGCTACGACGGTTTTGTATTTTTTTTTTCTTTAAAAACATGGAAACATAAAAAGGAAAGAAATATAAAATAGCAAAATACGTAAACTTAATTAAAATAGGTTCAGAAATAAAAAAGGCCTACTCCAACATCTAGATAACTTGATGCAATTTCGCAGATAATCTCCGGTGCTATAATTTCTTGAAGGCGCCTTCTAATTAGTCGAAGTCAACGTCGAGCTGTATTATTTAATAAAATATCAAAATAAATAAAATAAATAAAAATGCGTCTTACAATATAAGTGCTTCAGACCGGAAGAGTGGAAGAATTGTAGTTTTTGTAATACGATGGTCGCGGGTTCAGAAGTATTTTATTTTTGTTTTAGTTTCACGCTGTATCCCGCATATAACAGGGTAGGCAGAGGCAACCTAGTGTTAAAGCAATCGGTTCCCCACATTCAGCCAAATTCTAGAGACATTTCCTTTCCCCGAGTGGGCATTAAACCAATAATCATCGGGTATACAGTCACATTCTTTTGTCCCGGCGTCACGAATATCTCATATGAATTATAATTTTAATTTGTTTATATATATATATATATATATATATATATATATATATATATATATATATATATACGTATACCACCATACGTATACCACCACCACTGTTGTGTAGTGGGATAATGTAGGATTATAAATGTAACGGTTACGAGTTCGAAATTCTCTCGGGAGACAATTATACTAAATTTATTTTAATTTCTCTACTCTAGACAAAAAAGCACGGAATTCAGTACCGTTACTTAAAACGGAATGTCTCTTAAAATGGTCGGAAAGGGGATAACGCAGTTTTACGATGATCTAGTGTTAAAACACTGCGTTACCTATTTTCCTACCTGTCTATCTTGCTATGGGAGAGAAAGCATGAAACTAGGTTCTTTTATTCTGTATGGAGTTTTTTCTAGTTTTGGTTAATATTACAGTATACTTTACGAGTCGAGGCAAAAAATATTATAGTCATTTTTGACCCTTTTAATTTTTGAATCTCGGCATGGCATCCCCGACTAGGACAATAATAAAATTTTGTCTAAACGCTGATATCAACATCTTCATCAAATAATCAATGGAATTAAAATAATCTTGCTCTTGATTAAAGTATTTTTATCTATAGTTTTTGAAATAAATAATTTACTACCTGGTTTACTAAGGATTCGGACGCTACTATTAGCTACTATTTGCGCTTACTATTAACAAATCTAAGATTTATCATCGTCCATTATGAAGAAAGTAACACGAAAACCCTTCTTCTATTCGTCTGCAGCATGAACTAATGATGAGTTATAGGAAAAATGCATAAAAGCTTTTTCCGGTAGAGCATTAGTTTGTTTCAATATTCAATTGCGATTAATGGAAGCGGGATAAACTCAAAATTAAATATTTCTTCTAAAAATACACAGATTAAATCAAAAATGAAAAAAAAATGTCTGATATTTTTATTTTTTTCCATTTACGTAGTGCACTAAATACATTTTATTCAGCTTCACGCTTTAACCCGTATATACCAGGGTAAGCAGAAAGAACCTATTGTCAAAACTCTACACTCTCCGTTTTCTACTCGAATTCGAGACATTATGTTAAATTCCAAATTAGACTAAAGGTGTAATTTAACGCCGCACTTAACAAGAGATACATACACTAATAAAATGAACATTTCGCGAGTTAAATACTTTTATTGGAGGCTTTCACTTTCAAAATTGCCTGTAATTTAAATTCAACTGATTGCCTATATTTGGACTGGATAGACCAAATAGTTTGCGGCGTATGGGAGTCAGTTAAAGCAACCACACTGTTCGATTTAACTGTTCCATACATTTAATTAAAACGTTTTCGTTCGATATTTGACTGTAATTAAGAGTACTTTTCCCTATGACTTTAGTCGCGTGTAATATGTTTTCGAGGTCCAATATGGAAAGTAAAAAAAAAAAACAACTCTAAATAATACATCATCGGTTTTCATATCATATATGATTTACTATTGAATAAAAAGAAATGCGACAAAATATTTAAACATACAAGTATGTATATTCCGAATGAACGCAATTTTAACGATGTGAGATCTAGTGAGGGTAACAAGAGCCCCTTGACCCAAATTAAATGTATTGAACTTAATGACAAAACTCGCGGATTTATTTCGCCTGCACGGCCGGTACTGTCCATGAGTTACAGATCTGTCGATGAATCCACTCTACTCCAAGTCTCTTCTCATGAGTAACTCCTATCACAAAATATACAGAATGTATCTGGGTCCTCAGACGAGGACGGCCTTTTTAATTTTGGCGAGTCCTATGACTTTTTCATTATTGGAGCTACTGTTCCGTTTTGAAAAATATTTTACTGTACAGCGTGATTCTTAATTACAAATTTCAAGGGGGCCAAGATACCTGCGGGGGCCATATTTCCTATGCTGAAATACAAAAAGTACACTCAATTCTGTTAAATAAATAGTTTATAAAAATTATATATATAAAATAAAAGTAAATGGATAAATGAGGCCGTCGTGGTGCAAGATCACAAGAGTGTGACTGTAATGCGAAGGTTGTGGGTTTGATACCCACTCGGACCTATTATACATTTATATTTTCATTTCTTCTCTGTGGCACCAAGGCTAAAGCCCGGCGTTGATTTCTGCCGCTCAACACGCAATGGAATGGAATCTAAGTACTAACTTACCTCTGCCTATCCTGCTATATGCGGGTTACAGCGTGAAACTGTATATACTTATACGTTAATAAAAATAAAAAGAGGGTTTTATGGTATACTCAAAAAATATATTGTACAAGAGAATAATATAAACTGAGTGGTAGCCAATAATTCAATATACACTTTACAAAGACCATTTCATAGTAGTGTTAGCACAAGTTATCCTAGTTCGATGGAAAGTGCACGTTCCTGGTATTATTCTGATCCCGGTGTATAACAGGCTTGAATTACAATTTTGCTACAGGGAACAGGATAAAAAATCAAAACCATGCTTCACGCTGTATCCTGCACTCAGCAATGTAGGCTGAGGGAACCTAGTGCTAAGACACTCTGTTCCCCACTTCCCGCCGAATTCTGGAGGCATTGAGCATTGAGTGGAGTTGAACTCAATGCCGCGCTTTGCTTCGAAAGCAGAACGAAGAAATGGAAATATATATTTAAGTAAATATTTAATTTAATCGAGTGGGGATCGAATCCACAACCAGTCGGTTTTACAGTCACTTTATGCCCCTGCGCCACGACTGACCTTAGATATTTTTACTGTATATGGTTTTGTTTTGCTAATTTAATAAATTCTGACGGGTTTTATATGGGTGTTGTCTTTTTTTTTGGACGATCTCTTACAATTTTTATGAAATTCTGGATATGGCAGCACTGAGGCAATGGTTCTCTACACTTTCTATCCAAGCTAAGCTTAAGAATTTTAAGTCCAGTTGTTTCGTCGGTGGGTTGCCGTTCAGTCATTTGCAACAGACGAGTTTTATAAATATAGTTATGTTGTTTATTGTATTTGTATTTACGATTTAACGTTCATGTTATTTTTGTTTATTCTCTCTTTTTTAATACTTTAACACTACAGACACTTGGTTTGTATCCTATTTTTTCATAATCTTTATAAACATTTTTATTATTAATAAATGCAAAATAAAAAAACAATAATATTGGAATATAATTATATGCATATTAATTATTAAAAATATAATTTATCTTCTTTATTCTATCTATATTTATCTAAAAACAAGTATATTTATAAATTTTACAAATTAATATATAGTTTTATCAGACAGTGGAAAATATTTTTTATGTCTATATTTCTAGTTGCTATAAGCCAGTCGGGGCGCAGAGGCACAAGTGTTTAACTGTAAATGACGACAGACTGTGGGTTCGATTCCCACTAGAGGAAATAAAATATATTCTATTTTTTAAATTCCTCGATCTCGTGACGAGACAAGGCGCGGCGTCCGACCATACAACACGCAATGCCTCCAGAATTCGGTATAAAAAAATGTCTTAAAAGTAAACATATTAAAAATATATATGTTTTTTCACAGAGACCAAAATTCTTCAGCCGCAACAAGAACACCACAACGGAGTGCATCGAGATTATGCATCATCCAATCTACCGCATCTTCTACGTGTCCCACGACAGTTCAGACTTGAAGATCTTCTCGTACATCGCCAGGGACGGAGCTACCAACGTCTTTAAGTGCAACGTGTTTAAGAGTAGCAAGAAGGTGAGCGGTTGTAGTACACTTTTTTTCAGCTACATACTGTATCCCGCTGTCTAGACACTCCATTTCCCACTCTCCGCCGAATTTTCAAGGTGAGGTTGAGTGGCGGAACTCAACGCCACGTTTTTCGAATTCATTCTCCCTAGTGAGAATCAAAACCACAACCATCGCGTTTACAATCACACGCATGTCACGCATGTTCAACGCGTCACGACGGGCTTGTTATAATATACTCAAATTTTCCTTATGGTCCCTAAGGTGTAATATAAGTATTTTATTTATACTGCTTTAAGCAGGTTCAAATTCATTCGCATATGAACTACAAATGAAAGAAACCCTCAAAAATACAATAAATAATAAATAATGGTAAAAAAAAAATATTTTATTCAAATATTTTATACGACTTGTATTTATTTCAGTTTGAATATTCTCTATGTAAAATTGTACGACATATCATGTTTAAATTATTATTTAATAATAATTTAACCAGCTCAAACTTAGTCAGTATTGCTTTTAAATTTATTTATTTTTTCCACACTTTTTCTTCATATAAGAGAGACAGAGACAATGTGTTTACGCCACAAGATTTTTCAATTTCTCCGCTTTATATTCTCCGTTTTTTGCCTATTTTAGAAACATTGCGCTTAGAGTAACGGAACCTAATAACGTATTTTACTATAGATATATGTAAAATTAAAAAAAAAAAAACGAAATTAATAATGACTGACAGAACTTAGTGACTGTAGACGAGTAGGTACTAGGAAAGGATTTCGTCATATCTAACAAATCTTATAATTTACTCAAATTTAGCTGCAGGCATTTGTCCGAATCCATCAGAAATATTCGCCATTTTGGAACTATATTATAAGTACTTTAAATTAATTACCTCTGTTAGTGACATGTTTTTCGAAAATTAAACTCAACGAGGGTATTCTCTAGATAATCACATTTTACGGTTGACGTGGTAGAGGCATTGTTAAGACAAAGCCTTGACGGTCTTCTTACAGGATGATTTTGCTAATTTATTTTTTGCCTTACTTGGTGTTTAGAAGACACTACATCAAAAAGAATTGGATATATTTATGTGAAATTTATATGCGATAAAAACGGTTTTTTGTCGGTTTTTCTATATCATTATATTCACAAAATAATAATTATTTTAATATATTTTTTTAAATGTATGAAAATGTATGTATGATATGTAATAAAATAAAGTATTATAACATAAGGCTTTACTAAAATCCTTTTTTTTTGAAAGGAAATTAAAAAAATCAGAAGCTATTCGAACGACGAACAGAATACGTGCCAATAAAGAGAATGAATTTTAAATATAGAAATAAAATTTAAAAATATCACGTTTCAAAAACGGGACTATCAAACGTAACTAGCGTTGACGTAGTTAGTTTCGTCAGCATTATATGGAGTGAGCGCATATAAAAACAAAAAAAAAATGTTTTTTTTATTTTCGCGTACAAGGTGTAATGAAATGCGTCGTTGAGTTCCACCACTTAATAAACAATGTCTCTGAAATTCTTCAGAAAAGGGTCAATGTGAAAAGTGACTAGACAACATTAGATTGACTATAAGAAAATTGAGATAGATAGATTAAAAATATATTTGACGATTTTGTAAAAAGAAAGTGGTGAGGCAACCACTCATATAAACAAAAAAAAACACTAAAAAAACAAAAGATGAAGACATTGAAAAGAAGAAAAAAAACGAGAAAAAAAAACACAAAATAGAGTGTGCAAACACTCGAATTTGTATAGAATATAATAAAATGTGGATCAAAGCGTATGACGGTGCGATTTAAATTGGTCAATCTCTAAATACCACCTGCTTATATATCTGATATGAAACGAGTTTTATAGGCCATAAATCACCGTACGCGACTTTCTGTGAACTCGGTTCATAGACTTTTTTGTGGCTATTTCCTTCAACAGTATCTTGGCACAATCACTTCTTTTATACTATTTATTTTTCCTTCGGCTAGCGTTGTTGAATTGCAAATATAGCATTTTTATACAGATTTTTTTATCAAAGTTAAATTATACGTTTGTGGAATTGAAGTATTTTTATATTGAGTCATTTTGTGGTGATCAACATATTAGTATATATAATTCAAATATTTTTGTCTTAATATACACATTAAATAAAACTATGTAGGCCATTTTAAAATTTATCAAGAATAATATCTACACATTTAAAAAAAACTACTGTCCGAATACTTTACAGTAGTCTGTGTGTGTGTCTGTTTAATTTTCTAATATATATTTATGAACAATTACAAAAATAGTTAACATTGCTTATTTTGTTATCATAATATCATACTACAAATCCATTAAAAATAAATAAATTTATTTACAAATCTGTACTCGAACCATCAAAGACTTCTAGCTTGTTGAATCCGCGTGTAAGTTTACAGGTAATATAAATCTTGTATTTCGCCATATATTTGACTTTTACGTTTTGATAGCAATTACTCCGCGCGAAGTGTAATTTTACTGTAGGTACTTTAACGTTACCTCGTTTGAACCTTGTTAATTATATATACATTACTGGGAAAATTAATGTTCAATTAACTATTGACTGATTTATTTGATATTTTTTGGAACCTACGAGAATACATACAATACAACAGTCCCTAGGTTAAGTACCAAAAATTACAATTTTCTTTTATTGCTGTTTAGAACTACTAATATCCATATTTTTCGATTACATTTTTAAAACATGCATAAACAATGATTTTTATGAAGTTTTGTTCTAAGTAATCCCAAAGAGCAATAAAAACGTTTGCGATTTTTCACTTTCGACACTTTACCTGGAGACCATCAATTTATATTTTTATAGAAAAAACCTGAGGTTCTTGCTAGGTACCAGAATGTCAATATGGTTTTAAATATGTATGGCATTAAACATTTTTGTATGATTTTCTTCCTTTTAAATTTTCAAATCACACTTAAAAATCATCTAATAAGTATCTACTAGACTTATACGTCGATTACGATAAAAGATTTGAAATACTTATTTCATTTGAGTTACATATTAGAGATTTTTTTTGAGCTTTTCTTTCTCTGTTTAACCACAAAAAAATTACTGTACTATTCTAGATAGAGAGATATCTATTGTTTCAAATAAAATACTTCCGAAAATACGAATAGTTCTTAGATCGTTAGCTGATATAAGTTTTGTAATTTAAACTAAGGACTAATTCTGTTAACTTCATGGTGTATCTTGCACGGTAGCGGGTAGGCTAAGAAAATCTATGGTTAAACTAGTATTACCGTCTGATTTTCGAGATAAGTATCTCGAGTGGAGCTCAGCGCCGCCCTTAGCCTTATAATAGTAGCCATTTCTATTACCTCATATTTAAAAACATTCGTTACATAAAATTACAGTTACTCTAAAATCCGCTTTTATTATAATTAAGTTTAATACAGAAAAATATTACATTACAAACTAAATTAACACATCAATGAGTCAAGCGCATGTAATATTTAAACTCCAAACAAACAAACTGCATATGAGAAAAGTTCTATCAAATTTGTTATACCATTATAAAATCCCAACTTTTCCCACAACATGCAGTCGTATTATAAACTTATCCTATAACAGTGAGTGAAATTCATCTGCACCTTGCCATAAGGTAAATAGACTAAGTTTACAATGATTATATTTCACGCTACGAGGACGGCGTCCATATCGGAAAATAGGATAACTTTACAGCCAACTTGGGATTGGATTTTGATACGGTTTTAATGAACAGAAAACAGTTAATATTAATATTTAAGAGAGAAATTTTGATTTTGTGTTGATTTTTGCATTTTTGTTTGAAAACTTTGGGAACTTTTGGGAAATCATAAATTGTCGTAATCGTGGCCTTGTTTTGGGAGTGGGTTCAAATAAAGTGAGATTAGTAGAGTTTTAGAACATCGATATTACTAGATAAGAAAGTGACTGGCAGCGAAGAATTTTCATTTCTTCGCTATGTTGTCGAAGCAAATCGCGGCGTTGAGTTTCGTCACTCAACACGCAGTGCCTTCAGAATTCGGCGAAAAATGGGCAACTGAGTCTTCTGGATCCCTCTGCCTACCCTGCTGTTTGCGGGATATAGCGTGAAGCTGATTTTTTTAATAACACTAAATATATCCATTCCATGTTTTCACCTATCCAACATCATTAAATACTGTTACATTTATTTCTCTAGTTTAATTAAAACTTTGAAGGTTTAATTTCTATTCAACGATAAATCAAACGAGCTTAGTTTACAAACGACCAAATATCATTTGAAGATACTGCTTTCATCTGTATCCAACGTGGAAATAATTACAAAACAAATCAGAAAATTGTGAGTCGAGACTGTATAATCGGGTATTTCATTCACTTCGACTTTCATTTCATTTCGGAAGATTCATTCCCTCGTAAAAAAGCCGCCCCCGTCAGAAGTAATCGCTCCTTGCACTCGAAGTCCCCTTTCTCGCACCTCGTAACTGTTAACATATAGAGCTTTGCCAGTCAGATTAATACAAGTACATGGGTGTATATGTGTTTATTTTTTCAGTTTCGCGCTGTAGCCCGCACACAGCGGGGTAGACTGAGGGAACCAAGGAACCTAAAGTTAAGACACTCCGTTTCCATTTACAAATTTTCGTTCCCCACTTTCTTCTGAATTCTGGAGGCATTGCGTATTGAGTAGCGTAACTCAACGGGAGTCGAATAGAACACCTGTTGCGTTAACATTCGCACGTTCGCACAACTATTAGCCTCAAGTTAGTTAAAAATCTTATTCGAAAAACACATACATAACTATTGTACAAACGCCAATTCTAATATATGCATTCTATTGAATCGTCCAAAACCGTACGATACGGGAGTAGTCGGTGGGATAACGCGAATGTGTTTATTTGCGGTGCTTGAAGCGACGCGCGACGCACGCGCCGACCATGCCGCGGCCACTTCAGTTGTTCCATGGGGATCAGTGCGTGAGAGCGCGTCACGACCACTGTTTCAAGAACTCGGAACTATATAACAGATAATATAAAATAATCACATGTGCTCGATAAGTTATTATCCAAGATGTCTAATGAGAAGCAACGACCGAAAAGCTTGCCCACTGAGGTGCTGATGAAGGCGAGAAGCACTCTCTTCTCCCTCGGTGGTGCGTTGAAATCGAGGGACAACAGTCGGTCTAAATCTAAGGAATCGAAGAAAAAGAGTAAGGAGAGATTAAAAAGTTCGAGGTCGGAGCCGGAGTTTAGTGACATTAGAAAAACAAAGCATAGGAGCCGTGTCGATGAAGTTCCTCGCGAATATGGTGTTAGACCGAGACCCCTATCGGTGGGAGCCATGAAAAGGTATGAAGAAGACATGGAATTTAATTGTGGAAATTATCCAAAAGATGCATCTTTACAGCGCCAGTACGACTCCACAGATGACGTGTGTGTGCAATCGCGACTTGTTATCCCGATTATCGAAAGACTTGGCCAAGATCATAATATGATGGATATAAATGAAAGACCACGTAAAAAACTATCTTTTCGTGAACCAGAAATCATTGGTAGTGGGACACTAGGACGTTCACATAAGTTGATGGGTGTGAACAGTCTCACAAGGAGACCTAATAGAATATCGTTGCGATCTGATATGCATTCGAGTTTAGACGGCTTAGATTCTGATTTAGAGGTGAGTTGATTGTTATATATTATATATATATTTATAAACATAAAATACTATAAGTAATAATTAATTAATTAATAATTAATAATTTAATTTAATTAATAAAAATTAATAATTTAATTAGCTTCACGCTATATCCCGCACACAGCAGGGTAGGCAGAGGGAACCTAAAGTTAAGACACTCCGTTCCCCACTTTCTGCCGAATTTTGGAGGCATTGCGTGTTGAGTGGCAGAACTCAACGCCGCACTTTGCCTCGACACCAGAGCGAAGAAATGAAAATATAAATTAAAGTAAATATTTCATCTCCTCGAGTGGGGATCGAACCCACAACCAGTCAGTTTTACAGTCACACTTCGTGCCGCTGCGCTATGACTGGCCTCTATCCTCCTCTATAAGTAAATTATAATAATAAATTATATTTACGTTTTCTTTTATTATATTATTGATCTTTTCATTAGTAGTTAACAGTATCCCAAAAAAACATAAAACAATGTAAATAAAATTTCTAAATAGTTATACGGATACGTGGATACTGAAAGTTTATTTTTTCTTAAATAAATGTAACCGGAACATTGAGATGGACGGTTGCTGAATTTAAATACTTTATTTTAGGCGCAAATGATAAGACATATATGTAAGTCTTCTACATACTCATATATATGTGCATACTATTAAAATATATAGATTTTCGAATTTTCAAGTTTCTTGTATTTGAGCAGTAGAAATCTGGAGTACTAACTGAACAATTAAAGAAATTTCATTTCGATTTAAGATATTAAATTAACTATTATTCTCGCACACTATCAGAATTCAATTATCTTCAAACTGTATCTAACAAACAAACATACAATAAAAATTATATATTTCAAAACAACTAAAACAAATTAACAAATTCTAAACAAAAAAAAATGTATATGACAAGAAAAAATCCAAACCGAAAATACAATATTATTTTTAAACGTACATTAATATAGCAAAGTAGCGTAACCGAAAGCGATATTAGCTACTTTACGACCATCCAACGACTCCCAGAAAAGACGATTAAGGCATAATTACGTCAACACTACGATTGTTGGATTCTGTGAAAAGAGCAGTTTTGATTGTGAATGAAGTGCCATTTCCGTTTTCGACGTCTTAATCAGTGGTGAAACGATTTTCTTTTACAATTTAGAGGAATATGTGTAGTTATTATTACAACTGTATGTAGAGTTAAGACACTCCGTTCCCCGAGCAACGCTCAATTTTCGTGATTTTGGGTGTTGGTGTTGTGGTTTGTCGTGTTAATTTATTTCATCAGGCGGGATTTGAACCCACAACCGCGCTTACAGTCAGACCATGAGATCCTATGTCACGACCTTTTTTCAAATTGTCATAGCAGGATAGTAAAAAATTGAAGAAATTAATATTTCTATATTCAATTCAGTTTAGCTAACTTATATTGAAAATGTTTAAAATTAACGAAAGATTTTTTTTTATTATTTGAACAAGAGAAATAAAATATGAAAATATTATTAATATAATAAAATCAAATATTGCATTAATTGTACCCAAACATAATGTACTGGCTTGAAATCATGTATCAGGTCTCAATATAGAGTAATTGGTCAAATTTTAACCACCGGCTATACTGTATATTAATTTTAATTACAAATTATTAATTATTACAGTACAAAATGTATGACTACAAACTTGCTATGAAATATTTAAAGTTAACTATATATAATAACGAGGCTCATATAACATACACTCATAAAAAATAATAGATAAAATGCATAAATAATTTATATTTCCATTTTATTCGCTCTGGTGTCGAGGTTAAGCGCGGCGTTTGAGTTCTGCCACTCAACACGCAATGCCTCCAGAATTCGGCAGAATGTGGGGAACGTAGTGTCTTAACACTAGGTTCCCTCTGCCTGCTGTGTGCGGGATACAGCGTGAAGCTGATAAAATAAATGATGACGATGATGATGAACGATTTTCGTTTCCTAAATGTTAATGTTTAAACAAATTAAGATTTTTTTTATTAATTCCCCCTATCTCCACTTAAAAGCACCCGCTAATTTCAAATAATAAAAAACGTTCTAATAATAAAATATGAACAGAACTCGTTCGTATCTACTATAGTAAAATCGTTAATTTTCATTACCGTCAAAATTGACGTGAAATAAGAATTGATTTCAGAAAAACGACAAGAAATGGCAGTATCAGAAAAGTTTCTGTATGATTTTTATATAATGTAAGATCATTAGTTTGGATTTAGTCATTTTTCAATGACGAAAGTGGAAAATTGTAGTGCTTAACTATTTATTTTTATCTTACTGCCTATTCACGTAAATGCTTAAGTATTAAAGAAAAATAATTATTTATTACAGTTAATGAAAAAGTCTTGGTTATCTTAAGTTACAGAAACTTTAACAGCATTTTTGTTAAAACAAAAAAACTAACTTACGATCAATAAGCACTAACCGACTTCGGTATAAAAAAGAGGTTACCATTTTAACTGTATTTTCTTTATTTTTGTTACCTCAGAAATTTTGAACAGCCAGGGAGAACCAATTTTGATGATCTTTTTTTTATTTAAGAGCTGATACTTTCCGTGTAGTCCGTAATTTGGTCTTATTTCTGACAATCCATGAGAAAATCACATAAATCTTAAATTTGCATTACATATGTGCAAGACAAATTAAGGAATAACTCAATATCACGCCAACCGATTTTAATAATTCTTGTTTTATTGGAAAGGATACAATTCAAGGGTAGTTTGATGATACGTTCTGATTATGGGAGTCTAGAATCGAAGTCGGTTTGTTTTGTTAAATAAAAATATTATCTAAACTTGTTTTATATTAAGGCCTTTACAATTAGAATAAAAAGAGAAAGAATCTACCTACATTTTGCTCTACTTTGTACAGATATACTTACATAGTTCATATTACGTATAGTTATAAACCTGGGAACTGATTACTGGCTGACAGAGTAGCCGATTTCCTTTGGCAGTGTGCCGCGTGTAGAGTACGTAAAATTGAACGTTACTATAGCAACGATTTTGAAGAAAATAAGTTAAATAATAAAATAATTGACTATTCTATTTGTGGAAATTGATATAAAGAATTTATCTCAAGCGTGTAAATACTTTTTACGTGTATATTTAAAATACGGAAAACAATACTTATTTTTATACAATAATCTAAATTATATAAAAATCTAATGATGGCGTAGCGGCACAAAGTGTGACTGTAAAACCGACTGGTTGTGGGTATAATCCCCACTCGAGGAGATATTTACATAAATTTATATTTCCATTTCTTCGCTCTGGTGTCGCGGCAAAGCGCGGCGTTGAGTGTTGCCACTCAACACACAATGCCTCCAGAATTCGGGAGAAAGTGGTCAAAGAAGTGTCTTAGCACTAGGGTTCCTCTGCCTACCCTGCTGTGTGCGGGATACAGTTGTTGTACTGTTCATAATCTGTAATAATAATAATTATTTTTTTTATTAAGACTCATGTTTTAACATAATATTTGAGGCCAGCTGTAACGCAGGAGCCCAAGTGTGTGACTAAAAGTGCGACTGGTTGTGGGTTCGATCCCCACTCATGGAAATGAAATATTTATTTAAATTTATTTTTAAAATTTTTCTTTGATATCGAAGCAAGGCGTGGCGGAATTTGCGGCTCCCAGAATCCGGCGGAAAATGGGAAACGGAGTGTCTTAACACTTGGTTCTCTCTGCCTACCCTGCCATGTATGAGATACAGCGTGAAGCTGATTATTATGTTCATTTACTCTCTCCACGTACCTCATACCAAAGAAGTATCAAGAATTCATTTACTTGCCATATATTAAACAAGGTCTAGCATATATCTTCTATTGTCAACATAATAACGGACGTGGGCGAAGTTGAATGAAACGGGACATTAAAAGGAGGTTTGTTTAGTAAATTCTGTGACTAAAAGCAGGTGTTTAGGCAGTTCTATAAAACAATATTGTGGTACAAACCCACTATTCCCTTTTGCAGGTTTATAAATATATAATTTCTTAACCGATTTCAAAAAAGAAACGCTTATCAAGTAGACGGTATGTTATTTTATTGTATATACTTTAGAATTGTTAAAGTCAAAGTCAAATAATTTTATTCAAAATAAGAAGTTACATGCTTCATTTTTTGAATGTCAAATAATTTATCACCAGTTCGCTAAAGTTAACGCCTTAGACCTGAGAAGGGCCGGTGCAAAGAAACTCAGCGTGTTTTTTTTTTAAATCAATTTTAAACAAATATATATTTAATTGCCTGTGACAATGATACCTTTGAAACAAACGACTATAGACACACAGAAACGTTCATATTTAAAATTACAATGGCACATGATTTAGAGATGGTCTCATATATATATATTTATAATATTTTTCGCAAATTCAGCACTTTTAGAAAAATCACCAAAATCGAAAAAACAAATTGACTTTGATTTCAAAATTTTAAAAAAAAAACAAATTGACTTTGATTTCACTTTTGATTCTCCGCTCAAAGAGTCAACAACTCAACGACTCTGTGTATCTCGAGAGCGAGAAAATAAATATATCTCGAGATTCATATAATATTCCAGTGGATTTAGTTCTACTTTTAGAAATAACTATATTAATATATATTTCCCTTTGAAAATTTAAATGAAAAATCTTATTTTATAAAAAAAGTATTACGGTTCCGGGCACTTCAGTGGAATCCTTTAACAGCTGTGGACCGTAAAAATATGAAAGTTCCTTTTTGTTTTCTCTTCTGGCCTCTGATTATATAATTTCGTATTTTTGTTTACTTCATTTATTTATTTTAAAATTAATTATAGAAATATAGTTATAAATTCATATTAATATTAATAAATATACTTATTACAGAAAAGTTATTTTTTATTTTTTTCAATTTTATGACACTTAGAGCACTGTTCACTTTTTCTTTAACGCCATTTTGCTTCATTCGCTAAAATAATAATAAAATAAAAGCTGAAACAAAACAATGTATTGTTAATTTTAAGAAGTATCATATATAGCACATTAAACAGTGCCTTCTTATACACGATATTCTTGAATACGAACTAAAATAAACCTCTTACACAAATCGTTTTCACATAACAGAAAGATAAGCACAGAGTAAAATAATATGTACAGTAAGTACAACGAGTCGTGGCCGCTGTGAACTTAGGCTTTTAACTCAGAATAAAATATTCAAAAGTACAAAAAAAAATGTATCTACAGGAGTTAGCTTTAGGGCGACCACGATTCTTTGAACCTACTGTAATTGTATTTATTTTAATTTCTATAGAAAAAATAACAAATATAAATCAATTGTCCGAAGATGCAAAAATATTTGATATGAAATTCAAATATTTCAAAATATATTTTAGTTATATTAAAAGTAACCGTGAATTATTATTTCCTAAGAGACACATATAGATTGAAGGAACGATCCACCGAATTTGATAGCTTACGTTTATTTTGATAGAAATTGTAGCGGAAATATTTTATAAATCGGTCTCATAAGCGACTATAGTACCAATATATTATTGGCAAGTGTTTGGTAAAATAAAGCGTTTTGCCAAATATTTTTATTTTAAATAAAAATTACACATTTCCTCTTTTTATATAACGGTATTGGTTATTAATCGTGGTCAGTGATGCCAGCCACTAATACGGTGGAATACCACCGTAAGAACGGAGTGTCTTAACACTAGGCTTCCTCTGCTTACCCTGTTAAAAGCGGGATACAGCGTAAAAAAAAACAATAACGTGATAAATGCCTTTTTTGGTTTGTTTTTTTTTTGTCATTTTTGAAATTGTCGTATAAGTAGCGAATGTGAATCTACTACTATCATGTAACAATCTGACTACCCTACGCTTGTGTTCACTGATTACGTAACTTTTAATTATATTTATTTTACTATTAATTCAATAATATGTTACAATTGATATAATATATTAATATAATAGCTTATTTAGCAACATAAAAATAAAATGTTACATATTATACAAGTCCACATACTTTAGAAACTGTAATGAACTGTAGAGATATTGTGAAACTGCCAATGTGTCTAACAAGTACTGAATAGCCGTTGAAAATGAGACGCGCTATCATTAATAAACTTTGCATTCGGTTTACGTTTTGGTAGAAATGTGATGATGGAGTGAAATAAAGCGTATCTATGCTTCTATACTAAATTTATAAATTTGGAGAGTTTATTTGATTGAACGCGATAATCTCAGGAACTACTCTTTTGAATTATATTTTATTGTACAGTCCGTTTATGAGGAAAGGCTGACCGTTGTTGTACTTTTATTAATTTATTTGAAACATTTATTAATTATATTTATATGAGATTAACCAGCTTCACGCTGCATCCCGCACAGAGCAGGGTAGGCAGCAACCTAGTGTTAAGACACTCATTCTCATTTTCTGCCGAATTCTGGAGGCATTGCGTGTTGAGTGGCAGAACTCAATGCCGCGCAACGCCAGATCGTAAAAATGGAAATATACATTTAAATAAATATTTCATCTACTCGAGTGGGGATCGAACCCACAACCAGTCGGTTTTACAATCGCACTTCGAGCCTATACGCCTCGACTGGCCTTATGAGATTAATATTTAAAATTTACAGTAGGTACTCACTCATATGCACAGTCGAAGTAATATAAATATTAAATAACCCAATTAAGTTTCTAATTAAAATATATTATACAAAATTATTTCAGTGCGATTATTAATAATAATATAGAGCAGCCACTACGAATTACACTGTATGAATTACTATTGACCAAACCGCAGCTTCATCAGTCTTAACCTATATTATAGCGATATTATATATAAAAAAAAACATAAATACAGGTGTATACGAACTAGATTGTAACTGTGGCTTATCATACATTGGTCAAACAAAGAGAAGCATCGGTGTTAGGGTGAAGGAACACATCTCCGATATAAAGAATGGGCATGTATGAAAGTCAGCTGTATGTGAGCACACTGTGGATAAACCTAGCCATTACATAAGGTTTGATAAACCCCTCATCCTCGCTAAGGAAAACAGATATATTCCAAGAATGATCCGCGAGACTATTGAAATACAAAAATATCCTAATTACAATAGAGAGGACGGCTGGAAGCTTTCTAACACCTGGGACCCACTCATCAAATCTTTGAAGTCTCAAAGCCACCATACCAGAGGGCAAGATACAGTTAGCTCATTCTGCAAGAATCCAGGGCAGTACGAGAGGAAATTAAGAATTTGTTGGCGGTAGTTTGATATAGTAATTATATCAACTGACAGACGAATGCCACCTCAGTCTACCCATGACCACGGACTACTGCAAAGTGTTCAAAAAGTCGGGTTTCCAAAAATGTATAAAAAAACTAAATATACGCGATTAATCCGGTTAAAATAGTTTCATTTAAAATATATAATAATCGTGAAAATCAAAGAACTTATTACAATTACATAAATTGTTCCTAGTGTTTTAATCTGATATATTAGCTATAGTTCTGTAAAGTTTCAATAATATCGGTTCAGTATAAACAGAGAAAAGATCAAGGTTCTATCTTCACAAAATTTTACTATGATAATATAAGTAGGATTACTAAATTAAAATTGCAAAAACAAAATATTTAAAACTATTTGTAAATTAAAAAAATGTAAAATAAGTACTGATAATATAATGATAAATAAAATATTTTTATTATAATATATTATATTATAATATTTTTTTTTAATATTTGTAAGCCGATTGAAACAAAACAAAAGCCAAATATTAATAGAAATTGGCGAAAATTTACTTGTGAAAATGGCAATTAAATCAGTTAATCAATTTCTTAGATAAAGGTGCGCATACAAACAGACAGACAAATATTTTAAAAATCATTGTTAAATGATACTAGAGGCCAGTCGTGGCGCAGCGGCACGAGGTGTGACTGTAAAACCGACTGGTTGTGGGATCGATCCCCACTCGAGGAGATGAAATATTTACTTAAATTTATATTTCCATTTCTTCGCTCTGGTGTCGAGGTTAAGGGCGGCGTTGAGTTCTGCCACTCAACACGCAATGCCTCCAGAATTCGGCAGAAAGTGGGGAAAGGAGTGTCTTAACACTAGGTTCCCTCTGCCTACCCTGCTGTGTGCGGGATACAGCGTGAAGCTGATAAAAAAAAATGATACTAACAAAAATTTCTCTAACACATCTTCCACGTACCGACACCGATATCGATTTTATTATAATGAAAGATTATAAAAATAAAACCTGTTTTTCTAAACTTCACTATAATATTTTGAATCCGGAAACGTTCCCCTTTTAAAATAAGATATTGTTGATATAAAAGCTCACTTTTAAGCTTTTAAACATGAGACACTCCGCACTGAGTCACATAAAGCTTTACTGGGCCAAGATGCTGCAGAATAGACTTAACACATTTACAACTATATTTTTGTTGAAATGTTGTTTTGATAGAACGTCCAACATCACGCTACTTTTAGATTATTAAATAAAATCAAATCAAATCAAATCAGCTTCACGCTGTATAACGCAAATAGCAGGGTAGGTAGAGGGAACCTAGTGTTAGGACACTCCGTTCCCCACTATCTGCCGAATTCTGGGGGCATTGCGTGTTGAGTGACAGAACTCAACGAAGCGCTTTGCCTCGACACCAGAGCGAAGAAATGGAAACATACATTTAAGTAAATATTTCATCGAACCTACAACCAGTCGGTTTTACGTGTTGTGCTGCTGCGCCACGACTGGCCTCATTATTATTAAATAAACTTATGCATTATTTAGTTTAAGAAGTATCGACGTGTATGTATAGTATCATTGTGGTTCACTCGTGCAAATCTAACTCCAAATCCGAACAAATTTCCCTTAACTTTAGCAACGTCTCGCTTCTAACTTTGCTGTAAACACATTATATGATATTTTATAAGAATTTGAAACGTCTTTTTCTTTTTTTTACTTCACGCTGTATCCCGCCGTTTCACAATTTCTGTTCAATATTGGAGGCGTTGCGTGTTGAGTGGCGAAACTCGACAACGCATTTCAACTCAAATAAATTATAATATTAAATATGTAATATATGTAATCCCCGAGTGAGTATCGAACCCATAACCTGTCGCGTTTACACACGCATGTGCCCTTGCGCCACTACTGGCCTCAAGTATGAAACCCAGTGCGGTAATAAACATTCCATTATACCAGAGTTATGTACTTCGTGACACGTGTATGTTACTAAGTTTCTATATTAGCACTGGAACTAGGTAATATCAGAATAGTTTAAAAACAAAAAAAATACGTTTTAAAACATATTTTCTTGTTAAACATTAATGTTGAAGATATCTTTGAAGTTAAATTAAATTAAAATGAATCAGCTTCACGCTTTCACGCTTTATCCCGCAAACAGAAGAGTAGGCAGAGGGGACCTAGTGATAAGACACTCCGTTCCTTACTTTGCTACGCTTGTGTCTCGACACCAGAGCAAAGAAATGAAAATATTCATATAAATAAATATTTATTCATCTAAATTAAAAATATTTTTCAAGTTTAGTTATAAGTATTGAAAGTATTAGTATATATGACCGCAAATATAAAATGTTATAACAGATCACAATATTCATGTAATACACTTATAATAGATAGAGATTGAGATATCACCAACTCCTGCCATCTAAAAGTTACTAGCATGTCTTACTCCATGTCTTAATTAACTTTATAATTACAACTGAAAAAAAAATAACCTTACTTAAAAAAAAATTTTGCAATACAGATATATTATTTAATAAATAAAATAATATATACTGTAATAAAAACAACTAAATTTATTATTAAATGTTAGTCATAATTAATTAAAATATTTTAAAACATTTTAAAAATAGGATATATATATAGTTTAAAATTATTAAAAAATATAAGTTCCTAATAATATATCACTGGGATGTCGCTTATTAGTCTAAATGTCAGTCAAATTATATGAAATATTGTTATTCTTTCGCGTTTGTTTGTGCCAACAATTTCTATTTTTGTTTATTTACTTTTTCTTTGATCTATCTTATGACATTATTTTTAAATGCTGCTTCCTAAACATAAGAAGAATGCAGGTTCATATCCAAAAAGTTTGGACAAAGTTATGTTTGTTTATTTTTTAAATATTATTAAGTGATTAGTACCTATAAAAGTAATCTATTTAACAAAGTAGGGTGGGATAACTCTTATACGAATTTCTTGGTGAAGCGAGCAGAGCTCGTTTTTAGTTTTTTTTTCGTTATGTACATTCGAAAGTATAAAAAATGTATAAAATAGATTTTTATTTTATTTCATATAGTAGAGAATACAAAATAAATATCAAAAATTTATAAATTAATGATAAATTATATATACTCAGGATTTTTCAAAGACGTTACGTTAAGTCTCTTCTGACAATTTGTTAAATATACTGTTAGTAATCTTACACTGTAAGTCGACGATATTGTACATATTTTATCGTTACATTCCGTAAAAGAAAAAAAAAAACAAATATAAAAAAAACGTACATCTAATATTAAAAAGTTAACGCAAAATTTGAATTTATTACCACTTGTGCAGTAAACTGTAAAAAAAGTACAACAGCTGACAGTTTTGGGTTAGTGAAAATGGAGCGTTACACGATAGGATAACGTGTCTTCATTATTGAACAACGTTTCAAAAATAATTAATGGCGCCCGCAGTTTGAAAATTTTGAAAATTTTGTTGTCAATTTATCCTAGAGATTAATTGTCAAAAATTCAGAGAGACTCTCGTCGAGGATGCCAAACACACTTTTCATTCGGCGTTGAGTTCCGCCACTCAAAAAAAAATTCGACGGAGATAACGAAGTGGAAAACGAATTGTATTAATGGGAAAAAAAGTGCCCTAATACTAGTTTCCCATATTATCTCTGCCTACCGTGCTATGTGCGGGATACAGCGTGAAGCTCTTATAAAAAATTTGTTTACAATATATAGTTGTTGTTATAGTGCTAAAAGCTTCGAAATATATAATCCTCTCAAAAAGTTTTCACATATAATACTTTTACTGGCTACCCTATACTACTACACCACTCTATCTTTGAAAATAAATAGTATGGCATACAACTTTTCATATAAATTTCATTTTATTAGTAAATTTTGATATATACGAAGCAAAAATATCTTCAAAATTAATATAAAATATAATTTTGACTATTTCATAATCTATACAAATACAATAATAGCATACAACGTTATATATTTTTTATATTTTGTTAAATATATTTAAAACTTATAAATAAAGCTTACACAGTTCTATAAACATACACAACATACACAAAAAAATATATATTTTCATATAAATATTTCATAGTGATAGTGGAAAAGTCAATATTATATTAACAAATCAAAGTTTTATACGTTTTAAATGTGGAAAGTACAGAAATATTTTAAAAATTCCAAAAATATTATAATAATACATTTTATTAATATAAATTAAAAAAAAATCAATTTCTTTTTCCGCCATATTCATGTATTCATTTCATTCATTCTTTAGCGTGTCAGTCAACTTCAAAGGCAGAACAACGCTGTGCGAAACATACATACAGAATCATACATATATTGGACAATACATACATCGTAGGTCAAGGTTATGTTTGTGTGTAGAACATTGTGATCGACTTGTGTTAACCGCAAATTATAGATATTTGGAATATTATACAAAGATTTATTATATAGTATTAATTAAACTTGAAACGTATTATTAAACATATATAATGTCGCGATGGTTTTAGGTTGGATTCCAACTCAGAGATAAAAAATATTTTTAATATTTTTTAAAGTGTTCTACACACGCTATGTGAGCATCAGAGACAGTTTACATATGAACCACGGACGTCACTAAAATAATTCAATTCTGAAAATGATATCAATAAAATAATTGAAAATTATTTCAAAAAAAACAATTGAACATTATTAGATGAAATATTTACTTAAAATTATATTTCTATTTCTTCACTGCCTGGTGTCGAGGACAAGCGCGGCGTTGAGTTCTACCACTTAACAGGCAATGCCTCTAGTATTCGACAGAAATTGGGGAACGGAGTGTCTTAACACTAGGTTCCCTCTGCCTACCCTGCTGTGTGCGAAATACAGCGTGAAACTAAAAAAAAAAAAAATTATATACATAATAATTTTAAACTGATCTGATCTCACAACAAAGTCGTAATAAATATGTTTACAACTTACACCTGTTCCGTATCTAAATTCAAACATTGATAATATACAATAACATTAAAGCGTGTTCATTGTCTCGATAGATAACAGACTAATTTCTGACCACCTATAGTAACTTATGACCTGGAATATATAATTTTCAAATATATTTGTATTTGCTACTAGGGAAAACATTGTTTCTTTTTTTCGATTATGCCGTGTAAAGGAGGGTAATGTGTTTCGTTTCTATGTATGTTTGTTTGTTCCTGTGTTTATTGTAGAGACCAAAAAGATTTAACGATTTTGACAGTAGTTTATACGTCAATCTGTTTGTCTTAATTTCGTTGTTATTTTATGCGTGCCAATAATTCTATGTCGGTTAAGTACGAGTCGAATCAATACCAATGTCAGGATTGCAGGACAGTGGGAAGTAAAATTTATAAAATATGGAGTCATTTTGTATGAAATTAACTACAATTTTTTTAAGAACATATATTCTCCTATAAGATGGGGTTCCGATTTTTTCTTTTTCAGATACGAAATTTTAAAAATTGCGACCAGACGCCATATTTTGCAAAAAGTACAAATCATATTTTCTAATTTCCTTAAAACACATTTAAGACATACATACATACATACATTTCACGTAATATCATAAATACAAATACAAATAGAAAAAAATTCTGTATCAAAATTTGTTTCACCTTACTTAAATTCCCATCATAAAACGGCTATAGGAATTTATTATCAGAGTGCAGATCGTAAACACGGCTGCGCTTTTATCAGATGGTCCCTTGCTACGTGCGAAGCCCTTTATTCCCGGCGGCCTCAACTAAAATGTTTTGTGTCAACATTATGAAAGGATACATTTTATGTATGACGCATAATAAACTTGCGTGTTTAGGATTTTTTTGTTAGCTTCACGCTGTATCCCGCAGGTAGCAGGAAAGGCGGTGGGAGGGTAGTGTTAAGGCACTCCATTCCCCGCTTTTCGCCCAATTTTCGAGACACTGCGTGATGCGGTACTTAAATTAAAGCCGCGCTATGTCGTATTACCAGAGAGATTCATTCCCCGAAGTGGGAATGGAATGTGAGTGTAATAGTGAACTACAGAATTTATATACATTATGTTAAGTTAAGGTACTCCGTTCCCCACTTTCTGCACAATTTTCGAGTGACTCAACTCGCGGCGCTTATTACCAGAGCGGATAATTCATTTCTCTAGTGAGAATCGAACTCACAACCGTGGCGTCAAAAAATATTATTCATTGTTCTTTTTACTTGATATGAAATAGTGGGACGCGTAATTTATGTTCTCTTTGCAAATATACAATCGAGGAAACAATTTAGACCACCAACTCTATAGATAACAGTTCATATTTTTTTTGGATATCTTATTGTAATTTATTTCTTTCGAGGCCAGTCGTGTCGCAGTGGCACAAAGTGTGATTGTAAAACTGACTGGTTGTGGGTTCGATCCCCACTCGATGAGATGATTAATTTAAATTTATATTTCCATTTCTTCGCTCTGGTGCCGAGGCAAAGCGCGACGTTGATTTCTGCCACTCAGCACGCAATGCCTCCAGAATTCGGCAGATAGTGGGGAACGGAGTGTCTTAACACTAGATTTCCTCTGCCTACCCTGCTATGTGCGGGATACAGCGTGAAGTTGATTTTTTTTAACTACTTTTATCAACTTTATACCCAGTGAATCGGAGCTTTATCCGATATCTTCTTTCATAGCAGCATGTTAAACGTCGCAACATCGTCAATATCGATTCGAGTTGCTTTATACGATTTAAAACAATTATACATTGTAGTCGTTGAAAGGCCTTAGTTCGATTCTACTTTAGATGAAAGATTCTTTTCAGTGAATCGGTTTTGTGTCATCTATATAAGTTGCACCTATTGTTTATTTAATTATAGTATATGTAATTATATATAAAAAAAAACAGCTTCACGCTGTATCCCGCACACAGTAGGGTAGATAAGGGGTTCACCCTAACATTTTTATTAACGCATTTTTATTTTTTTAAAATTTTTTCCACAGAATGACATTATTTACATTTCCTAATTTAAAAACGTTTAATATTTAACATTTACTAAAAATCTTAAATGAACTCTTTAGTAAAAAATCCCACAACTTTTCCTTAATTTTCATTTCTTAATCATTTTTATTCCGTTGCAGTAATAAAAAGAGAAATTCTAAAACTGTAGTCTAGGAAGCAAGCAATATGTGATGCAATAAGAAAATCAAATCAAACTGAACGTGAAAAGTCAAGGTCGACAGAAATTGAAAGAGATTGCATTCGATAGGTAGTTAATCCGATTGAATATGTTTGTTTGCAAGGAAAACTGTACTGCGGGCTGCGCTGTCGTTGAAAATGAAAATTAGATATGGCGACGTCGAAATAATGTTTAATTGTAGTCGTTAGATTTTAATTTAATGCCGTTTTATGGGTTAATTAATTGTTACGTTTTCATTTTTGATGTCAATTGGGAATTTGAGGCCAATTGGGGCAAAAGCGTGTGACTGTTAACGCGACAGGTTGTGGGTTCGATTCTCACTCCAGGAAATGGAATATTTAATATTTTCATTTTTTCACTCTGGTGTCCAGGCAATGCGCGGCGTTTAGGCCTCTCAACATGCAAGTTCTCCAGAATTTGGTGGAAAATGGGAAATAGATTGTCTTATCATGAGGTACCTTCTGCTTACCCTGTTGTTTGCGGGATACAGGCTAAAAAATATCAGTATTGATATAGGTACTTATTAGTGTTACTTTTACTGCCTTTGCAATTATCATTTTAGTTCACAGCCAATTTCACATGAGTTAAAAAAATATATCTGTGCCTTTTAACAAAAAAGTTATTTAAAATTGTTTATTATCGTAAGTATGAATCATGAATTTCAGTGTCACCAAGCACACTACGTTATTTATAGCTTAACGCAGTAACTTGGGAACCTAGTGTTAGGACACTCCGTTTACATTAAGACACTTCCATTCTCCACTTTTCAGCGAATTTACGAGGCATTGCATGTTTAGTGGCGAAACTCAAAGCTTGGCTTTTCCCTTTTACAAATGATAATATTAAATATGTCATTGCCCCTGTGAGAATCGAACGCACAACTATCGTGTTAGGAGAGCATAAAGAAAATTCAGGCATTAGTCTTACAAGATTATAAAATTAAAAAATTTACTCCGCTCTCGTATAGTTGACGGTATAAAATAAACGACCGAGTCTACAATATAGAGTAGACGGCTCGTGAAGAAATCCACTTCGCGATCAACGGAGCAGCTCCGGTTTAAGCATAGTACTGTGTGAATGAAAGAGAGTATATAATACAAAAGAAAACAAATCAGCTTCGCGCGTTATTCCGCAAATAGCAGGGTAGGCAGAGGGAACCTAGTGTGATAACACTCAGTTCCCACTTTCCGCCGATGTTTTAAGGCAATGTTGTGTTGAGTGGCAGAACTTAACGCCGAGTTTTTGCCTTGGTGCTAGAGCGAAGAAATGAAAATATTATTATATATTGATCGAACCTACAACCGTCGCGTTACAGTCACATTCTTATGCTCCTTAAACTTAGTGTTTTGAGACATCGCGTGTTGAATGGTGGAATCAAAGGCCGCACCTTCTCGGAATCGGTGATTGAAACCACCACCATCATGTGTGTTCCACCACAAGGTTTTGTTTTAAAAGTCCAGCTATTAGTTATAAGAAAATTTAAATATTTAGAAATATATATGTTTTTAACTGACGGTTGTCATAATTTTCATACATTCGATTTTCTATTCGATATTATTATTATACAAGACTGTTTGAAATGTGTAATGAAAGTTTTACAAGAATTATATTTTTTTCAGTGTACACGTTAAATCACTGAATTGCATGTTTCTAAGTATAAAAGCTCATTCTATTTTCACAATATTAAATTACCCCTGAGGATACAATACCTCTGGCAGACAAATATAATAGATTAATTTCTTTCATTTCTTTTAAAAGAATTTATTTATTTATAAGAGTTTTGTTAATAATATAGTAAATGTTAAAATTGATAAGCTTCGAAAAATTAAAAATAATCTTAAAAAATACATGAAAAGATATATTATAGGATGTTATTAAAAGTGGGTACATAGATAATACTGAAAGATAAGACCTAAACAAATAATTTTTTTGCAAAAAAAAACACGAATCAACATTTAACATCGATTAAAAATAACGTGTCCAGACTGTTAATTTTTCTGATCTATAAGTCGTGAAGTGAAAAAAAATATAAAAAATCTATTCTTGAAAGATGGCATTTATTAAGCTTTATGTAGGTTGATATTAGCATCAGCCCCAGCCCTACAATCTGTCAGTGACGTGACGGGTGAGCAACATAAATTAAAGGTGTCATGCCCAACGCTTATTACTCAAAGCCTAAGCGCTAAAAGCGACCACAACAACACAATTTATTATGACAAGTTCAATATTATTTCTTGATATTATAAGCGGTTTATCAACGTTCGATTGAGGCCGGTAGTGGCACAAGCAACGCGACAGGCGGTGGGTTCGATTCCCACTCGAGGATGTGGAGTGTTTAATATCTACATTTCTTTGTTCTTTGTTTTGAGGCCAGTCGTGGCGCAGTGGTACGAAGTGTGACTGTAAAACTGACTGATTGTGGGTTTGATCCCCACTCGAGGAGATGAAATATTTACTTAAATTTATATTTTTATTTCTTCGCTCTGGTGTTGAGGCAAATCGCGGCCTTGAGTACCGCCACTCAACACGTAATGCCCCTAGATTTCAGCGGAAAGTGGAAAACGGAGTAACTTAACACTAGGTTCCCTCTACCTACCATGATATCTGTGGGATACAGTGTGAAACTGACAAAAAGGATTATGGAGTACCTTGCGTGAATACACATACATACATACATATTTGTATATCCTTTCCAAATATAATAAGCCTAATAAATAAATAAATCAACTTCACGCTGTATCCTGCACACAGCAAGGTAGGCAGAGGGAACCTAGTGTTAAGAAATTCCGTGCCCCACTTTCTGCCCAATTCTGGAGGCATTGCGTGTTGAGTGGTAAACTGAACGCCGCGCTTAGCCTTGACACCAGAGCGAGAAATGTAAATCTAAATGTAAGTAAATATTTCATCTCCTCGAGTGGGGATCTCGAACCCACAACCAGTCGGATTTACAGTCACACTTTATGCCACTGCGCCACGACTAGCCTCTCATTACACATATAGAACAAGAGCTAAAATTTATAAAATAATAATAGTACTGCTGAATATATATTTATTATAACGACGTTATAAGGTCAGGGCTACCCGACTGAGGTTCAATATAACCTGTTCAATAGCACTCGACATAACCCCACAGTTCTTTGTAATTCTTTCAATAAATAATATTAAAACGCGTAACGAATAAAGGTTGTCGTGGCACAATGGCATAAGTACTCTACTGTAAACGCGACTGTTGTGGATTCGATTTCAAATCGGGGGAATGAAATATTTATTATTTAGATTTTTTTCTTTCTGGTGGCACTCAGTTTCGCCAATCATCTCTTTCAATGTGAGAATGGAAGTTTCTTAATGGGAACGGAGTGTCTTAACACTAGATTTCCAGGTTCTCGCAGCTTACACTGTTAGACATTGCTTGTTGGATGGCAAAATTCTATGCAGCGTCGTGCGTTTCCAGGGGAACGAAAATAACTTAAATTAAAAAAAATTGATAGCAGGGATCGAATCATACAGCTTGCAGTTAAAAGTTTTACCACTGCGCCACAACGGCCACAATAATTAATTATAGCAACCAATCTGCGGTTTCGGCCGCTTGTACTAGGTATACTATTATTAATTTTATAAACTTACTTTCGTTGGAGACCAGTGTTCTACATAAACGGCACATCGTTATTTTTATAACGTTTTTTTGATTGATTGATAAAAAATCATAAATAATACAACTATGGTGGTATTAATCTCTTAAAGCTATACAGTAGTTTTTTTGTAATGTTCAAGTACCTATAAATAAAACATATTTTTTATAAAAACACCCAAATTCTACGGACACTAAGAAAAATTCAAACATATATATATATATATATGGATATTGAGAGAAAATCAGAAAAGGGAGTAGACCATTTAACCCTTTTCTCTTGAACCTAAACATTTTATTCTGTCGAATTGATTTGATCGTGACAAGCTGAATGATGATAAGAATGTGTATATTTAAGGCTTTTTTACAAATTTGGGTATGTTAGTCCCTTGATATAAGACAGTGTTATATTTTAGTTAAGTTATGAGTAAATTATTCAGTTTTAACTTATAATATAATATTTAATTAAAATATTTTCCCCACTGAATTTGTAACATTTTGTGATGAGTGTCGAAACTCAATGATTCCCATTTCCCATTATCTTACCACAGTGGTAAAATGAATATCATAATTTCCCCCGAGTGGGAATCAAACTCACAACCATTGCTAACTGAAAGCTGTATAATAAACTTATTTTTTTCATGACGTAAGCTAACAAAATAGCAATTATCGTATAGTAGAATATTAGCGCAAAATAAATTGTAAATGAGAAAAATATAAATATTTTATAATATTTAGAAAGAACGAACAGAGAAGTTAAAGATAAAGTCACCATTTAAATTGAAGAAAAGAAAAGTGAAAACTGAAAAAATTAGTGAATATAAAGTTATGACAAAACGAATGACACAACATTTTTTGGGCAGGATAGACGTAACGCCAGCTCTTGGCATCCTTTTGTTCCCTTTATCACTTGTTCCATACAAAAAAGATGGCGTATAACTTTGAGTCTTCATACCTTTGATATACCTTTGAAACAGCACATTTGTAATATGCTTGTAATTTTTTGCGTCTCGTTTCTCTCTTATTGTCTTAAAAGACACGACATTGAAGCTAGACCTATTTAAAAAAAAAACATTTTCTACTCGATCAAACTTAAGGCCTCGCTTTGACTTAATAATATTTAATACTTTTAGCTGAACGAAAATTGAACCTATAAACATTTTGAAATAGTTACAGATTTTCAACAGTGCAGCGATAGCATTGGAATAATTAAAAAAGAAACTATGTATGGGGTCATGTATGAAGAGATTTTTAATAGAGGACGAGGCGAAAGATATATACAGAGATTGGAGAGTTCGGCTCTCCCTGCTCTCCGCTGAGAGCTAATTCGTTTATAACTAAGTCTGTACCTAGTGTTAGCGATCTTGGCGGGATTATCCAATGTCACTGAATTTATAATTCCTATAAGAGAGTTTTAAATGAATTTGGGAGATATTTTAAAATAAACAAATATCACTGCTCATATTTATATTATTTATAATTATTTCAGTAATAATATAGTAACTTTATAGTTTAGATAGGGCTGCTAATATGTGGTACGTTTGAACGAACCGCAAAAAAAGTATTATTAATTATAATATATCACTTGTCATCAATACAACGCAAAGAAATATTGTATTAACACAAATAATATATTTTCCAATTTTTTTCGAAAAAAAAACTACACGAGAAAAATAACGAGACATCGTTTTTCATAATAAAAATAATATTTATACATTTATTATACTATACGAGCTTATTATTTATTGGGGAAAACACATTACAATTTCGACTACCGGTGTTATGCCAACACTAATATCTCACGGATTGCTACATTCATATCACTCTAGAACAAACATATTTTTTGACATATAGACAGTCATGTTTTGTTGAACGCTATATTTTATTTACAACTTTCATAAATCTAAATTAAATTAAATCAGCTTCACGCTGTATCCCACACAGCAGGGTAGGCAGAGGGAACCTAGTGTTAAGACACACCGTTCTCCACTTTCTGTCGAATTCTGGAGGCATTGCGTGTTGAGTGGCAGAATTCAACGCCGCGCTTGGCCTCGAAACCAGAGCGAAGAAATTAAATTATAAATTTAAGTAAATATTACATCTCCTCGAACATGGATCGAACCCACAACCAGTCGGTTTTACAGTCACACTTCGTGCCGCTGCGCCACGACTGGCAACTTTCACAATATATTTTATTTTGTTTTGCAAATTTCGGATTTCGAAACTTTCAAATTACTTTCATGATATAAGTTACTTAACAAGATTTATGACAAAACTTCAAGGAAAAGCTGCTTTGGAACACAATATTATATTGTTTTGCCTAGTATTAAATTCAGACTACTGTTTAAAATTCTTTAGTCCTAAACGTTTCTTATTCATCTTTTTTTTCATCTTATTGACTGACTGACTTAAATAATAATATAATACTTTTTTTACAAAGTTTAAATAAAAATTTACTTCTTAATATATTGGAATAGCTAAATCAATTGCAGCGTTGGGTTCCACCATTCAACACGAATTGCCCGAATTGCCTTCAGAATTTGGCTGGGGGGAACGGAGTGTTTTACTTCTATAATCCCAGGTTCCCTCTGTCTAATTTGTACAGGACACATGTACAGAACCCAACATGAAGATAGAAAATAAACAAAAAACAAAAATATCCATTTGAATTTGTATTGTAACGATTTCCTTGCATTTACCATAAAAGCTTTAATTCATAAAATATCTTGACTAATATACAATTCCTTCCACAGAGCCAGGCCATGAAGATCGTGCGCACCGTCGGCCAGGCGTTCGAGGTGTGCCACAAGATGAACACCAACACTCCGGACAATCCCGCCCCATCCACCTCGTCAGCTCCTGACGACGTCCGTCCCGCCCCCAGCAAGCCAGCTTCCAAAGGTCTCATTTTTAAAGGAAACGCAATTTCAGATACATCATCGACAATCGATCATAAAAAAAAAACAACAATTTATTTCACACTCCATACCATATCGCTATTAATCGCTCGTACAAAATCCATTCTTGTTGACATATCGACATGTGTACTCTAGGACCGAAGGCAGGGCAATTACCACTGCGTCATGGCCTTGTTCTCCTGTCATCCATATCTTCTATAACTCGTGTATTGCGCTTGCGATTGAATGTAGTGCGTTCTAACCTGCTTGCGAAATGTAGTAGCGTACGCGAATTGGCTCTAATACAACACTAAAACTTATTGCGAACGTGGTATTTGTGATTATTTTAAGAATTTAACGCGCCATCGTATAAATCTATGTGTATTTGGTGACAAACGCTGACGGTTTTACGTCTGAGTAGTTTTAACAACCGAGGCCGTTGACGCTGATATTAAGCTATAATATATGACGAGTTTCCATTACCCGATCTCTGAATCTCTCTATACAGCGCGTTGTGAAGCCGAAGCTGATTTGTGCCAAATGTTCTCGTAATTATGGAAAGACATCTTCAAAAGCGATGTTTCTTTTCGGATTTATTGCTCCGAGTTTATTTAGATTTATTACGATGGTACATACTTATTGAAGACAGTGGCCGGTGGATTTAGATATAGCGACGCGGCTGATGTTTCGATTTCAGGCTGTTCACCTCTTTTTACTGTTTTTTTTTTGTTTTTATAGATTTTTTTTCGCTGTAGAAGTAAATTATATTAAATCTTAATTTTATGTCAGAGACCAGTCGTGGCGCTGTGGCACAAAGTGTGACTGTAAAGCCGGCTGGTTGTGGGTTCGATCCCCACTCGAAGAGATGGAATATTTACTTAAATTTATATTTCCATTTCTTCGCTCTGGTGTCGAGGCAAAGTGCGTTGAGCTCTGCCACTCAACACGCAATGCCTCCAAAATTCGGCAGAAAGTGGGGAACGGAGTGTCTTACACTAGGTTCCCTCTGCCTACCCTGCTGTGTGCGGGATACAGCGTGAAGCTAATTTATTTTTTTTTCTTAATTTTATGTATACGAAATATATGTTTCAAGTCAAAATAAAAAAGTGAGAGATACGCAGTATTTTTCACGTACGAATATGAGATAAAACAGGCGCGTTTATTTACAAAACATTCTAACATGTAGCGTGGATAGTTTTTCTAATTTATTTTAGTTTAATATAAAACATCTAGAAATACTAGCAGGATCGTTTTAGTATCAACAAAAATATATTTTAAATAAAGCTTTTGCGAAAAAGAAAGAAAGAAATGCCAAAATATTTTGTGTTTTTGGAAACTAGACGTTTCGATCAACTTGCAGTTCTCTGTGGTTACGGATGTAAAATTACTGTACCTTGACCTCTGGTGGTGGGTTTCCGACTGCAACATTTTGAGGACTTGATCCCAGGTAATAGAAAGAATACAAAATCTAAAACATATTTTTACCTTCATTACTTGATTCGTTTATGAGAATAATTAAAAAAAAAAACTAAACATATATATTTTTCTAACGTTATTATTTAACATAACGTAACGTATCTGCTTACATAGGAGCTGTTACGCGTATTATTATTTTACGATATTCATATTATTTTATCCAAATTATATTTTTACAAGTCCTGTGAATCTAATTGACGTTTTATTTTAAAAAGAAACACTACGCTCTTTTTTATCAACATTTGGTAACCAAATTCTTCGTTTTCTATTTCATGGCCATCTAATTAGAACAAAAAATATTTTTTCTACACTAAATTTCTAGTGTTTTGAATAATTTTGGACGTACGTAATACTCTTAATAACAATAAAATACAAGTATACAAAGTGAAATAAAAAAAAAGTGAAACTAAAATGTAAAATCGAGAAGATGAAATATTTACTTACATGTATATTTCAATTTCTTCGCTCTGGTGTCCAGGCAAAGCGCGGCGTTTAGATCCGCCAGACAACACGCAGTGCCTCCAGAACTCGGCAGAAAGCGGAGAACCTTGAGTTTTAACACTAAGTTCCCTCTGCTTACCATGCTTTGTACGGGATACAGTGTGAAGTTGATATAATTTTAAATTTACTTAATTAATTTAATACAACAATTTATATTTAATTTTAAAAAACTCATACATAAAGTTTCACAATTCAAATCAAGAAATCTCATATAAACTATACCGAGAAGCTCACCAACAGCACATAAAGTGATAACATAATGATAAAACACAAGTACTTTAGAACGAGTTAGCAAACCAATAACAATATATACAACTTACACGTTTATAAGGAGAATATACGCTTCCCCCGGTTAAATATTTTACTAGTGTTGACAGGATATTAGCCCGGTAAGATTATTCAGTACAGTTTGCATTAATATTCCAAGGGATGTTTCGTTTGGGGGCGGAAATTTTGATGATACATTTATTTTGAGGGGTCGCTACTTCGATACGGTTTGTTGTAATGTTTAATATCCTGTTTCTGGAAATCGATTTTCGATGTTTGCTTATAGTTGATAACTGTACCGTATTAATTTCGTTTATTTTGGTGTAATTCTGAAGTGCATCACTATTTCTCCTTTTTTTATGTTTTTGTTTTAACTATGACTTAGTGACTTAAATACATATTAATTATTATCAGTTAATAACTTCTAAGCTTACACACACACTCACACACACACAAACACACACACTTTGTAATCCTTTTTTACTTTAAATATATTACTGTAAAAGGCAGAATGTGCAAAGGGAACCTAGAATTAAGACACAACCCCTCACGCATTTTCAAGCCATTGCGTATTGAGAGACCGTTCCTCAACACCGCGCTGTATCTCCAAACCAGACGAAAGAAATAACATTTGACGACCTGACCCATTGTTTACTTTAACCGCATCTCAACTAACGTCTATTCTTTCATAGTGATGGCCGTATTATAATTAGATTTATGTATCGTTTTATAGCACCCGACGCTATAGTAACAGCTGGCTGGGTCACGTTCGGAACGTCATAATTTTACAGCCTATATGTATGACGGCAACGTTACGTTGTTGTTTAGCTGATTCGATTTTTTACGATGGGAACTGAAATGTCTTAAAATTTGTTTTTTTTTTTTAATTAAATCAAATGAAATCAGCTTCACGCTGTATCCCGCACACAGCAGGGTAGGCAGAGGAACCTTGTGTTAAGACACTACGTTCACTACCTTGCGCCGATTTCTGGAGGCATTGCGTGTTGAGTCGCGGAACTCAACGCCGCCCTTTGCCTCGACGCCAGAGCGAAGAAATGGAAATATAAATTTAAGTAAATATTTTCATCTCTTCGAGTGGGGATCGAACCCACAACCAGTCGGTTTACAGTCACACTTTGTGCCGCTGCGCCACGACTGGCCTCAAATATAAAATGTTGAATATCCAAAATTTCAAAAAATACTATTAATCATATTATAAAAATATCTTATCATAAATTATTCAAAATATTGTCACAGAAACAAATTTTCATATATAACAAAAAAATGCAAATGCATTCATATCACAATAAAGTTGTGACGTCGCATATTTTATGCAAAGTTCGAGCTTGTTACGGAAAAAGACAACATACTCGTATACAATAAATACCTACTCGTACTTATTTTTTTGAGATCGAATTTTGTTGCATTATGAAACAATCAGTAGAGTCAGTGTCATCGAAAAATATGTAAAAATTATATATTTTTCTCTTTTACGCGGTTGCTATTTACTAACAAGAGAAATTGTTATTTCAATCTTATTGTATGAGATACTTTGGTAGATTTCTGCTAATTTATAAAATGAATAGCAAACGTATCACACATTATTTACTTTGCACTTTTTCAACGCAAAGTGCTTTAGGACAAAATTTTAAAAATTTAAGTGAAATATAACAAAGTTTGAAAAAAAAATGTGGATAGAACCTTATCAACCCATTGCGCCATAATGGCTCTAATATCCATATCTATAGGATATAGCAGCAGCAACAAGGGCACACAAGTGCGATGCAAAAGCGCGGCGTTGAGTTCCAGCACACAACACAAAGCATTCAGAAATCGTCGGGAAGTGGGAGGCGGGGTGTCTTAACACTAGGCAACTTTTATGTTTTGCTGCATTAAGAGTTTCCTCAAAAAAAAATATTTTTGCTTTGCAACTAATATATTAATAGACGAGATTATGCGATCTTAGGCCTTGTCACTTTTTCTCCAAATTTATGAGAAAAAGAGTGTAAGAGAGATAAAAGGAGACCTCAGTTGAACTTCGAAAACACAGTATCGAAGATGCTGGAGGACTGGGTCACGTAAATGGCACGAGGAGTATGTATAAAAGGTTGATAACAGTGTATGCTTAGATCGTAACTTTTCACGCCCCGTTCTCCCTGACTAACTCGCTAGAGATACAGCGACAAGCTATTAAAAAGTGTACCGGAACCATAATCATTGAAGAAAAAATAATATACAAAGCATCCCTCCCATAAATACTTATAAACGCGTCTTCGTTAACTTCAAATCATTGAGCAAACATTATTCTTCAACGCAGTCTCGCACCTTTGAGTGGTCATATGGAGAATTTATTTTGTCATACTTAAACGGTCTTTCCGTTAATATTTCAGTAAAAAAAAACTATTTTACCATATTTCTAAGCTATATCACTTTTAAATTCGTCTCTACATTTTGAGAATCCTATCTAAACAACATATAACTTATATGAACACGCGGACGTACGTATTTTAATTAGCGTAATGAAAACATAAACTGTCTCAGCATAAATATCAAATTTTATTCCATACAGTGAATTTTACAATTCATTTTGCATAAAACATAATATGACACAATCCTTAGTACTACTAGGTCTGGAGAATTATTAAATATCATTTTAAAATATTGAAAGAATTTCAAAATGTTCTCTAAGGCTTTAAAGTACAAACATTTCACTTTAAGTTACAATCATATTTTTTTTACTGATACAGTTTCTTGTCTAAATTCACCAGACATTGGCAGACGGGGGACGGGAAGGGAGTGTCTTAACACTAGGTTTCCCTCAGGCTACCTCGCTGAATGCGGGATACAGGGTTAAGCTAAAAAAGAATCAATATCAAAATTCATATCTTAAGTCTCACTACGAAGAACAGTTGTAATATTTTTTTATGTCCCAGCACAAATAAAATAAAGAGCGGCGTTGAGTTCCGAAACTAAAAACAAATCAATTATAAAATTTTTGTTTCATAATACTAATACAAAGTAAACACATTAATTATACTAAAAAGATGGATGTTTTTCAAATTCTTATATCATATTAAGTTTTTCATATGTACGTTAAATAGACCTTCATATTGTTACATTTAGGATGTGTTCACACTATAGTGCCGGTTGCGGTTAGTTCTCTTCGTGATTGTACTTATGCGTGTATATTTAATATATTATATATTATATTTTTTAATATACCACATTTTTGCCTATATTGCACAATATAGTTATTTTGCATATATCATATTCTATATATTTCTTTTATTCACTTTTACAGGTTGGCTGGAAGAAATCTTTGTTAGAGATAATTCCACCTTTGTTAACCTCATTTCTGTAATTTTTCTTTGTTTATTTTATTTCTAGTGCAATAAAAAATAAAATTTTCATAGTTAAAATTTTCATATAACAATATTTTAACAAACTGAGATCGGATCGAGAACGAACCGTGACTGGTACTATAGTGAGGATCTGGCCTTAATGCAGAATACGTGCTCCCGATACATTCGCATGCAAAACTCGATGGGTAAATAAAATAGCGAAATGCAGCAACGTCTGCTAACATAGGTGATGTGCATCTTAGACCGTATTATCATTTTATTCAAGTTTATCTATCTTTATATTTAAAAATAAAAGTTTCTCCATTTTAATAAAATAAAGGGCTAACTTTTACTTAATAATATAATAAAAAAACCATGTAGAAAAAAAACTGTGTGTCTTAAATAAAAATTCTTCTCACTAAAATAAGTATTCAAAAAAATCTATTAAACATTAAACATATAAATATTTTCACACATAAATACACGTTATAGATATTTTTATTAGTGTTCCACACATAGCAGGACAAGCAAAAGGAACCTAGGAACCTAGCGTTAAGACACTTAAATAAAAAAAACGAATTTTAAAACAATCAAAACTCAATAGCAACAAAAAAAATACAAGTTGAACATTGTAGTGTGCCTTACGTGTGATACTTTTGAATCATTTTGAACGTATGTAATTACTTTTGTACCAATATTATGAAGTGTACTTTAAAATTGGTCACGTAGGAATGCCAATTTACTTTGCCAATGTCAAAGGAATTCTGTATCGCAAGTTTATATGTGCTGAATGCGCTAGTGACACTTTGTCTTCTTCCTCGAATTCGAATTTAGGTTAACCTTTTATGAAAAATTCTGTATGTTTGTATACGTTCGTATAATCACTATACAGCTTCACGCTGTATCCCGCACACAGGGTAGACAGAGGGAACTTATGTGTTAGGACACATCGTTTTATACTGATTGTATTAATTAAAATGATTCTTCTGATTCTAGTACAACACTTAGTGTTCTGATACATTATTGTTAATTTGTAAAAATATAATTTCTGTTATGAAATTTCCCCTTTTGCGTACCTTGATAACCAATCTCCGGTCGTTTAGTTCGAAGTTATAATAAAAACTTTCTTATTATTTTTTTTTAATCTCTCTCTCGAAAAGCACTTTTCTACTTCACTCTACCAAAAAAAACCTACACACTGGTATATTTATTTATTTATTTTTTACACTGGTATATATAATAAATAAAAATATAAATATTTTCACAAAACTGTTTTAATATCTCAGACAAAATACCGACATTACAACCGATGTTGTATCCTTAGCGCTCACATAATTTAATAAGTAGTTCTTGATATTATAAGCGTCATTGGTGGTTTTATGTGATGCTAAAAGTCAACTTATTCAAAAAAACAATTGATATTGACAGATAGACAACAAAGTGATATAAGGCTTCCTTTTTTACATTTTGAGATACGAAATCCTAAAAACGAAATAAAAATAATAGAAATTAAAATCAAAATAAATCAGAGCAGAGGCAACCTAGTGTGTTAACACTCCGTTCTGCACTTTCCGCCGAATTCTGAAAACATTGCGTGTTGAGTGGCGGAACTCAACGCTGTGCTTTGAACAATAAGAATTACTTTGATATATGTTTGTGATACTTTCTATCGTTTACTTTAAGAAACTGTTACTGTTTTAATCAAAAATAACAATTTCTACGAAACACACCTATTATTTCAAAATTAATTTACTTTGAATAAACTATTACAATTCAAAAATGCTTCCAATAACAAACTAAAGAGATTTATGAACGTCTTGAGTAAACATTTTATTAAACAGCCAATAACTGGTTCAACTTATTACTTTTTTATTGCTTCAGCTCTTTATCCATATAACAGGGTAGGTAGAGCGACCCTGGGAAGTACCCTGCGTGTTGAGTAGCGGAATCAGAGAAATAAATGTATTAAATTAAAGTAAATAAAAGCAAAATAGAAATTAATATATTAAATATCTCCTTGCCCTCACTGGGAATCGAACCTACAACAGTGGCGTTCATAGAAAGACAAGCTTGTCCCTGCGCCATCAAACTCTATATCCACTTAATAAAAGGAATCATTTTAATTTTTTATCTCTGGTAAATTAATCCACGGCGTTGAGTTATAAATTATAACACAAATGTTTTCATCTGGGGTTAAAAAATGTTACAAAATCGCTAGCAAATTTTGTTTTAAAATAAATTTAGTAATTCTCTCGCGTAGCATGCAAATAAAAATTGAACGTGACAAAACGAGTCCTCCTCGAATAGGGAATCCATTCTTTTTGACTATATTTCGTAACTGTAAAAATACGACGACGAGAGAATACGTCCATATTTAATACCAATTCACTTTTAAAATTGGGAATTTAAGAGTTTTCATTTTAAAAGACTCCGTTTTTACTTCCCACTATTCTAAATGACAATTTTGCACACAAAGACAATTAAAATATTTTTCATCTTAAATCTTTTATACTCTTCCAATCCTGTTACCATTAAGTAAATAATAATTTAAAAAAGAAAAAATATGTTTTACATTTTTAAAGTGTTATTTCACATTTAGGAAAGAAAAAATACTTATTTAGAAAGATACATGTTTTCTAAGCAAGTATTTTAAAAACGTTAAAATATTTAATAAATAGCATTCTCTTTTGCCAGTCGATAATTCTTATTATCTATCTTTAGGTAGCGGAAATTTGTATAAATCTCCCTACAGAGGTGCGAACACCAACAAAAATAAGTTAAATACTTATATAACAAGTACTATAAAAGTTATGATATAGCTTGATGAGAACGTGTGGCTTAGTGGTCAGAGGTCACCTGGTCGGTTTCTAGGAGGCGCAAGTTCGAGTCCCACTACGTTCAATTTTTTATACGTTTTTAGTTATTTTATGTCCCTCTGAGAGTTATTTGCGTAAGGTACGTTGGCTCTTCCTGCGTAAATCCCAATCCCGAGGGAATTTTAAAATAAAAAGCCTATATGTTGCTCCACGAATTCCTTTATTTTCCAGTAAAAGTTTTACAAAAAATCTGTTCAGCAATTCCAGAAATTAGCCTGGCCAAACAAAAAGACAAGCAGAAATAGGAAAAAATATGAATCATTAGTTTATGTTTTAGTATCGTATAAACAGTTTCAATAATTAAACACTTGAAATAAGTGATATTTAGAAGTCAGAGAAGGACAATTCAACTTTTTTATGTATGTAGAAAGATGTGTAGATAATGTAAATATAGTTGTTTACTTGGCGATATGAGCTGTTACTAACGCAGTTATAAGTTATATTGCTATTGTTAAGCAATTTCCCGTTCCCATAGAGAGCAAATTAATGCATCAGGCCGAGGTGCCGATGAATATGGCTTGCAGATTGAATAAACGGTACCCAGCTTCATTCAATTTGAACTTCCGTAGAGACATTTTCTCGAAAATGGCGCACCTGGGAAGTTGCTGTTGTATGTTTTAATAGTTATCTCGACAATATGCTTTCAATTTATGAAACGATGATGCAATTAAAGTATGAATTCTACTATGAAGCCATTATGGCACAGTGATGGTGACTGTAGTAGCGATGATTGTGGATTTGATCCCCACTAGGGAGAATAAATTCAACAGACGTTACGAATTTAAAATTAACATTCGAGTTTTGTAATCTTTCACACGATGCACAATTTTTTTTGTTTTTGTCTCCTATGACGCTTATTTAAAAAATATACGTAGGTATATTGCCGAGTATTTCTTAAAAATATTTATATTAAACATTTCTCGTTTCTCTTGGCTATTTTAAGCATTTTTTTATACTAAAAGTCGGGACCTATATATATAGTACATAGTTCGTTATTCCGTTGCTACAAGTAGATCCGGAACCAGAGAAACTAATTAGAAAAATAGAAAAACTTTTTAAAAGCGCAAAATAAGTGTGAATCAAAAATAAATATATATATATATTACATTAGTCGCAATGAGCTAGACCTAAGTACCACAGACCACTGTCATTTATAATTCGATTATAAAAATATACTTACATATAATTATGTTTAATATAATTGAATTCTTAATGCATATTAGAAGCGGCCTCTGAATCTGGTGCATCCGAGTCAGGTGCAGCATCGACCTCCAAAGGCGTGGAAGAACAAAAGGCGACCAGGCCCAAGCATTTGGACCTGCTACCACCACCTCCTAGGAAAGAAGGGAAACGTGTGGCTCAGGTAATTTTAATTTTATTTTTTGATAGCTATCCCACTAAGGATAATGGTCACTATTGGTATAGACAGAGGCTTCAGTATCATCGATATTGTGTTCTTGAAAATCAGTTGAGTTTGTTTTTGTTTGTGGAAAAAGACAAAGCAAACAACGGGCCACCTGATGGTAAGTGATCACCGACGTCCACGACCCGTGTAACACCCGAGGAAAATCAGCCTGGGACGCACGTTTATTCAATTTTAATGTTTTTCTGATTTTTCTATAGACAGAATTTAAATTTAATTTAGTTATTTTTAAATCGATACTCCTTAGCGTTATTGAGGTTTATGAAAGGACAGTTGAATATACATATAGTTTCACAACAAAGCGATTCTATAAGAGTTCCATTTTGCCCTTAAGGTACAAAACTCCAAAAAAGAGTAAATTTTCACTAAATTTGAGCATTTTCGAGTTATTTAGGTATACATTTCAACTTACTAAATCTATACTCTATGATAATATTCTTGGAATAGTAAAATTTACAGCTTCACACGTGTGATTAACAGTTTCAAACATTAACGGAATTATGAGATGAGTAAATATACAAATTAATTTTATGTTGGTATGTTTTATGTAAGTTATAAATTCTTATATTTCAACACTGCCATAAACAATAGTTTTAATATAAATGGATATATTATTATCATCGATACTTATTTACCACGACTTGCCTTATATTGTTTTCAGTCAGTCATAGTTAGGCTCATCAGCAGAAAGCGATTTCATTATCTATTCTTACCTAATATTAGCTACCCTTTATATCTCAGATACATAATTTTATTTCCATCTGCATATTCTTTATTAACATAAGGTTCCTCCTACAAGTAACCTAATGTTAAAAAACTCAGTGGCATAGCGGCACATCATCTGATCTGTAATTTCCAAATGCCATTAAAAATTATTTTTTTATTTTTATTTAAGAAAACGAATTATGTTCTCATTTTGGAAACTAGATAAAGCGTAGCATTAATTTTTTTCTAAGTAACATATATTATCTTGAAAATTGGGTGGTGCGTAGGAAACGGAGTGTCTTAACACTGTGCTCCCACTGCCTACCCTGCTGTACTCGAAAACGTTTAAAAGGATTTCTATTAATTTAAGACATGAAATACATATTCATTCAAACGAAAACAGATCACAGTCGCTTTGCATATACACCAAAACGACAATTACACAAAAGAACGTTTTAAATCTTCCAAATTCTTCAGACACATTAAAAAAATTAACAGAAGCATCAATCGCGAAGATAAATTCAATTGTGTATATAGCGTTCATTGCATCAACACGTTATATCAATATGTTTGATTTACACCGCCTTCTGTTTATAGCGGACGCCGTCTACACCCACTCGGGGCGCCAAAATATTTTTGGTTTAAAACTAATGGGACGAATATCTTATAAATGTTTGTTTTTTTTTATTAATGAACTTTGATAATCTAATTGATTTGGGTTTGGGTTCAATTCTGAAAGAGTATGTTAAAATTGGGTTAATCGAAATGGTATTATTGAAAATATAAATTACCTTTTTATTTGTTTAAGTACAAAACAGAAAATCTCAAAGTGAGGATTTCAGTTCTATTCCATATTATATTTACAAATTAAATGAAAAGCTATAATAAATGTGGGATATGGTGACCTAGTAATAATGAAATCTATTTTTAGTTAGTTAGTTTATTTTTTCTACATATATTATTTTGGTAGGTATCAAATTGTAGATTTTTTTAAAACATACAATGCGCGAACTTTGGAAAATATTAACTATTTGTTAGTAGGGGTTCGGAAAGTGGCGAACGGAGTGTCTTAACACTGGGTTTCCTCTCAGTACCCCGACAGCTAAAAAATAAAAAAATAATCTTAATAGTCAGTCACGTTATTGTTATGGGTTGTACCTCCAAAACACAAAAAAAAAATTCGTGAACGTCTATTTTGAATGAAAAAGAATAAAACCAAGGACTAAAATGATTCACTAAAAGCCAGTGTCTGTATACTTTGCCGATTTCTATCTTTTGAAAGATCCTTTCAAATAACTAAAAGTTTACGCAGCAAAATTTTAAATTATTATTTTGTACAATATGCATCGGATAAGTTTATTTAAAATTAAAAATATTCTTTATTCAAAGACTAAATGATATTTGACTAAGCAACTAGTTTCAACGTGTATCAAATTGCGAGAGCATTATATTTCCTGGCGTAATCTTACTTCAATTGCTTGTTATTGTAAAGGACTTGCAGAGATATTTAAATCTACATAGACGCTTAAAATAAACATTATTTATTTTTAGCTTCTATGTAGATAAAAGTAAATAATATTTATTTTAGCTTCGAGGAAAATGTAAATTTTAGTTTAGATTTTTTTAACTCTGTAATTAAAAATCAGCTTCACGCTGTATCCCGCACATAGCAGGGTAGGCAGGGAAGCTAGTGTTAAGACACTCCGTTCCCCACTGTCGTGTATTAGTAGTAGTTATGTAATCATAATTATATGACTGAAGATGTACGTATGTAGTTAGTTCAGTTCAGTATTTTATTATAGAGATTTTAATTGATTCAAATTTAAATATTTCAATGGAATTATAAATGTTGAGCAAATTAACAGGTTAATCTTATCAGTCTTCTAGATTTAAAAGGAATTTGAACCAACATTTTTTTTAGAGGCCAGTCGTGGCGCAGTGGCACAAAGTGTGACTGTAATACCGACTGGTTGTGAGTTCGATCCCCACTCGAAGAGATGAAATATTTACTTAAACTTATATTTCCATTTCTTCGCTCTGGTATCGAGGCAAAGCGCGGCGTTGAGTTCTGCCACACAACACGCAATGGCGGCGTTGAGTTCTGCCACTCAACACGCAATGCCTCTAAAATTCGGCAGAAAGTGGGGAACGGAGTGTCTTAACACTAGGTTCCCTCTGCTGCTGTGTGTGGGATATAGCGTGAAGCTAATCTAATCTAATCTAATCTTTTTAACCAACATTAGTCTACATACAATTCGATGCCACTACAACCATTAATTGAAATAAAAATACACTCAGTATCGACATTACAAATAGAATACTCAAAATGATCTCTCCACATTGAATCCAAGAATCGTGGTTATAAATCAAAACTATAATAATATCATCGACACTGTAATATGACTACTATTTTGTTTGACGTACCAGTGACGCGCGTTCCTGAGGTGCGAATTGAATGAGGAAGACTTTGAAGATTCGTATAATATTTTTTTTTGGATGTTTTCCAGTATAAAAGTGGACAATATAACGTGACAACAAATTAAAAGTTATTATTAGTTACAGGTTCAAGTTCATAGATAAAATATTATTTATGAAATGTTACATAATGTAGTTTCAGAGTGAAGTTTTAATATTTGGATTTTGACTAATTTTCGGTACTTATATTTATTACCGGTTTACAAAAAAGTATTACTAATTCGTGAGTGAGGAATTTAAGAATAAAAATGGTAAATAATAAGGAAAAGCATAAGAAAACTACACTGACTATTAATGAATAGTTTTACTATTATTGCATTGCCTTTTGCAAACAAAACTGCCACCATTTCTTTGCCAGTAACCCTTACGGTAAGAGGCTTTTGGGGGTTACAACCACTAACGTAAAAAGATATTTGCTCGGTATCTATTGAAGATATCTGTATGAAATTTGAACTAAACGTATCCATAAAATCGTGTGTAATACGATAGTCAATAATGCTATTTTGAAACTGTTTTATTTCACATTTTAAAATCCGTAAAAGTCCATTGGACGTAGCTTTTTAATATTTTACCTACTTTATAATTTTTTTTATTCAAAATTGATTGCGAGTTTGATATGATCTAGTGTTTTAGCCATACATCATATACATCATACACACATTTTATATTTTTTCATCAATATTTTTATTGTAATGTACGTATGTAGGTGCGTTACTATACGCATGTCATTAATATAGTCAACTAAACTTTTCAAAATATTTGTACCGGTTCAATAGTTCATGTGTGAAATTAGTATAATAAATAATTGAGGCCATCGTGGCATAACAGTACAACGATAGTGCGTTCGATTCTAACTCGGAAGGGAGAATAGTTAAAATTTTCTCGCTCTGGAACAAGGCAAAGCGCGGCGTTGAGTTTCGCATATCAACACGCAATGTCTTGGAAGTTGGACGGTGTATGGGAAACGGAAAGTTTAAGTACTATCTTTCTGTACGCCACATGTAGCAAGTAAAAAAAAAGAAAATAACGTTATATATTCCTCTACAAATATAAAAATAAAATGTATATATCAAATAATTATTTCTTTCACATAAAGTGAATTCAAAAGCAATTTTATCTTCCGGTTTAAAAGCACTTTAAGAGAATTCAATGTAAATTCAACAATCACTGAGATACTTGCCGTGAGAAACCTTTTACACTGATCAAGAAAGATTGCATAAAACATGTGGTCTTACATATACATTTAAAATATTTAAATTAAAAAAAAACTATAAATCCTATATTTATTTTAAATAAATTCTAGATTTGATTCAGTTAAAATAATTTAACAAAAAATTTAAAATTCCTAGATATTTATTATTTTCTTGTCGTCCTATCAAAAAATTGACGTGAATTTATGATGTACTTAAAAATACAAAATAATATATATTCACTTTCTTCAAATAACACTTTCATAATGTAAAAGGTGTCTAAGTCATTATGCAGTCTCTACCACTATTCCCAAAGAGAACTTTATTCTCTTTTTTTCATTCTCAGACGATTAAGAACTTTAAAAACTATTTTGAGGCAAGTCGTGAGGGTTTCAACGCTCGAAGAAATGAAATCTTTATTTCATTTTTTTGTTCTGGTAAAGAGGCAAAGCGCGGCGTTGAGTTTCGTCACTCATTATGCTATGCCTCACGAATTAGGTGAAAAGTGGGGAACGGGAATGTCATAATGGGAACCTAGAGTCTTAAGACTAAGGTCTCAGGTTCTCTTTGCCTACCCTGCTTAGGCAAAGAGAACCCGAGACCATGCTTACTTGCTAAATAAAAAAAAACTCTCAAAATGAACGAAGATAAAAATAAAATTAAATATAATAAGCTGTATTTACCAAAAAATATATTATTTAACAACGTTCATCGGTTTACCGCTTTACCCTCGAGCGTGTAAATCTGTGGATGACCTGATTGTACCGTGAAACCGGTAGAGTAAATTATCAATAATATATTTGGTGTTATATGTTTTTGAAAATAACATTTTAAATTATATATTTGTACATTTTAAATTATGTATTTGTACAGAGGCTTATTTTTGCTTGCTGACCAGAAATAGAAGATCTGAATACAGAATTTTTAATTTTGAGTACACTGGTATCTAAGCACATATCGCCGGTTTACAGTACAAACCTTATATATTACAGACCTTATATATTAGCCTATCAAACCAATTGTCACAAAAAAATATATAAGCATTAATTATCAGAAGTTTTTTACAGTTGATTTATATTATCTACACATTTAAATTTATATATATATATATATATATATATATATATATATATATATATATATATATATATATATATATATATATATGGGATATGTGGGATACAGCATGTCAATAAGCAATAAGAAACATCAAGGACTACTACAGTAGTGTTTACTATCGTACACTGTCTTTTAGTAAGTAGGTCTTTTATAACGTATAAACGTGCATCAAAGTAACATTTAACGACCCTCTTTGTTTTAAAAGGGTTAAGGGTTACACAAAACTTTTTAATAAGTTAAATTGAATAGAAATTTTATAGTATCTGACTGTATATGACGTTTAACTTTCTACCCAAAGAAATATTTATATGTAAAATATTTTTTATTACCCTACAAAATCTGGACAAAATGCAACGTGGGGTGTTGTTGTTGGGTGGGGTCTCTATCAGAACATTGGCTGATATCATATTTATAGATATATGTACACCCATCATGTCTTAATATCTCCGTCATGTCATCCATATTTTTAATATTTTCGTTTCCCAGCTTTGGAAAAATGTAAAATGCGGCGTGGAGTTCCGCAATACGCAATGCCTTCCGAATTCGGCTAGAAGGGATTGTTCTAACGCTAGGTTCCCAAGTTACCTCTGCCTATGTCCGAGATGCGACGTAAAGCTGTACAAAAAAGTCATTCATCATCCATATTTTATGGTATTTAATTATGAAAATCTTATTTAAAGTATATATATATCTATATATCTGGACCGAGGCATCATTTTCCTGTCGACCAGAGATAGAAAATTTGGCAAAACAAGACAAATCTAAAGACAGCACATAGAATTCCTTGTATTGAGAATTAAATCGGTTCTAAAAACATTAAGTGAGGAACTTATTGAGAATTGCTCAAATCTCAGGTTCCTTATCATCTCTGGCAATAATACATCAACAAAACTACGTCGGAATGATATTTGTTGGGAAATAAATAGTGAGTCATATTCTTGGTACTACTAGGTCTCGTGTAAAGTGGGGTAGGGTTTTCGTAATAGTGACTATTATTAATAGAAAGGCCAGTCGTGGCACGAAGTGTGACTATAGTAAAATCCCATTCGAGGTTCGATTCCCATTCGAGGAATTAAATATTTATTAACATTTATATTTTCATTTCTTCCCTCTGGTGTACAAGCCAAGCGCGGCGTTGAGTTCCGCCATTCAACACGCAATGCCTCCAGAGCCGGGTGAAAAGTGGAGAACGGATTGTCTTTACAATAAATTCCCTCTGCTTACCCTACTGTGATTTTTTTTATTAGATAGAATGGAATTATCTTAATTTTAAATAAAAATATATATTCTCTGGTGCAGGCTCTGTTTCTTACTGTAAATGCGGCGGTTGTAGGTCCGATTCCCACGCGTGAGATTTAATTTCCTCGCGCTGGTAATAATATGAGGAATGGAGTATCTTAACACCAACTTCTGACTACTTGACTTTCCTTTTATACGCATGGCGGACACGGTGAAGATAAAAAAAACTGGACAAGAGGGTTCCGAACAAAAATTGGACGTCACGAGCTTTTTTTGATATTCAAGTTGAGCTTAGCCAGAGCCCTTTTCATCTGACGTGAACTAGACTGATCTAAAAGGGTTCCTTTTTTTCTTGAATATATAGAAACCTGAAATTAATAAGAAAATATTTTAGTTATAAAATGATACTATGATTAAAAAGTTTAGAAGAAAAGTCCTGATATACAAAAAAAAAGAGAGGAGTCTAATCATCCAAGACCCCTGAAATCTGGGGGCATCAACTATGTGCTAAGTGGTGGGACTAGAAACAGCGCTTTGTCTCGTTACAAAAAAAAACGAAGAAACAAAAATATTTAACTTTCTCAGGTGGAAATCGAACCCACAATCTATGGCGTTTATAGTCACACCCTTGTGTCCATGCGCCACGAGTGGCCTAACTACAACTTAATCACAGGATAAATAAAGAAAATAAAAGAAACATCATAAAACATATCAAAATAAGCATGCTCAAGGAATACCAGCTGGTACATTTCCTCTTACATTTGAATTTAAGCCAATCTGTTTCCGGTCACTGCCTTAAGTATTCCACTATCGGATACTTACTTCGAAGCTAATCTCCATGACGCTTTGCGATCCTAGCCATTTAGTGACTTTAAAACGGTACGGTCCATTTTCTAAATGACATTAATTTTGTTATTTATATTTTAAACGTCATCTTCACGCTGTATTCCGCTCACAACCGGGTAGGCAGAGGGAACCTAGGGTTAAGACACTCCGTTCAATGTTTTTTTAAATATATTTGTTTTTTTTGGTAATATATTTTTTTTAAAAGTATCTTATAATCTGCAAAAGAGGCCGTTGTGGCAAAGTGTCTGAATGTAAACGGTGCGGTTGTGATTTCGATTCCCACCTGAAAGAAAATAATTATATTTATTTACCATTTCATTTCAACAAGACAAAGAACGGCGTTGATTGGTGCAAATCAACACGTAATGTCTTGCAAATTGAACGTAAAGGGGGAATTAAATACTTAACACTAGATTCTCTTTGAATACTTTCATGCGTTCAATTCCAATAAATCTAATTTATTTTATAGAAATGTTAGAGCTAGTTATTATTAGAATTAGAGTCAAATACGATGTTTGAGTTTCTATCCCTATTGGGGGGAAGTATTTTATTTATAAAATTGAAAAATAAATAAATCGGAAAACAATTTTAAATTAAAAATATTGTTCTTATTATTATCAACTTTAAACTGTATCCCGCACACATCAAGGTAGGTAGACGGAACCTAGTGTTAAGACACTCCGTTCTCCACTACCGCCGAATTCTGAAGGCATTGCGCGCTGAGTGGTGGAACTCAACGCCGCGCTTTGCCTCTACACCAGAGCGAATGAATGGAAATATAAATTTCAATAAATATTTTTATACATGCTATGTATTAACCATTAGTAAGCAGTTAAACTTCATTAATAATTTAACTATCTGATAATTTAAATTAGTAATTGAACTTACAACATTTTTCTCTAAGCTGTTCAGTCTTTAACTTTATATTGGATACTCGTAATTGTCTACTATAGTTTAAATTATATAGATGCTTTTTATTTTATACTATGGTTTCTTTCAGCTTTTACAGTTTCCTACATGACTGAGGTTTAGTAGCTCTTAAGATATTTTTTTATTACCTATATTTTTATCTATAAGAATAAGGAACCTATATTTCGAGACACTTAAGAAATACTGATAAAGCGCCTTACTTTGTCAAATTTGTTTAGCGATCGATAATATTTAATATGATGCCAGTCGTGGTTCGATTTTCACTCAAGGATATGAAATATTAAATATTTTCATTTCTTCGTTCTGGTGATAGGACAAAATGCGGCGTTGAGTTCCGCCACTTAATTCGTAATGTCTCCAGAATTAGGCAGAAAGTGGGGAACGGAGTGTCTTAACACTAGGTTCCCTCTGACTACCCTACTGTGTGCGGGTACTACATGCTGTAAAGAATAGAAAATATTACAAATTCTTTCAACTAGAAATCGAACCTACAACTAACATGTACCATTATGTATTACATTCATACAATCCATAGCAATACACGCTGCTTATAAAAAACAATATTTTTATCTTTATGAGGACGAGTGTCCATTATCCTGAAATATATAAGATCCATTTACTCGATGTCAATGAGAATCGTTATCGCATTGACAAATCCGATGGCCTGTCAATTAAATTGTACGATTGACTAGAAATCTTATTCCGCAATCATTTTTGATCCTTTGATAAGATTTAGGCCATACCTACTCACTTACCTACTTAATAGAGTATTTTTATAATTGAAGATTTTAAGAATTAGTTGATAGTTATTATAGATTTTTTTTTAATAATTAATTTCCATAAAATATGTTTTTTTTATAAATGCTTTTTTTAGCTTTTATAGTAACCAGATAACTGATGATAATAAAGACAAACCTAGTCCTAAATTTTATATAATTAAAAAATTTAAACTTATAACACAACTGTCACTTATAATACTAAATTATTTTTTGTTGGAGGAAGTCAAAATGTTCCTTCCTTTCCTACATCGTCTCATAAGCGTTTTCTATCGTATCCTACAATACTATCGTATCGCCTATAATGTCACAAAATTTTTAAGCAGGCGGTGCCACGTCCCTCTCATTTCTCTAGTAATAAATACACGACCATTGATAATTTTTTGTTACAGGCCCCACCAGTGCCAAGCATCAATCTGCCAGATCTACCAGAATGTATCACCAAGGTGGAGGTAGCAGCTGACGACGCCACTACACCTCTCAGTGCTCAACACCAGTTGCAATTGCTTCGCGAGCGTTTGGAACAGCAGACCCAACAGACCAGGGCCGCTGTAGCTCAGTTACTGTTGCTGCGTGACCAGCTTGCTGCTGAACAAGCTGCTCGTTGTGAGGCTCAAGTAAGTTTAACTCCATGATGTTAAACCAATTTAGAGTTAAGACACTACATTCTCCACATTATAAAAAAAATCGAAACATATCATATTGAATTTTGAAAATCAACACCGGTCTTTTTCATATCAGAGCGAGACCATGAAAAGTATCGAAATATTAATTTAAGAAGTGTAACTCAGAATTTACTTAACAAAAATAGTCGATAGCAAATTGCCAGCTTTTTGTGACACAGCCAATAAGTCATTCGATTTTGAATTTCGTTTGTCCTTAAAACTGTAAGACATATGCTACTATCCTATTTTAACAAAGGGTGATGTGAGAAATAAACAAAATATAAACTCTTTCGCACATACTTTACATAAGAAAGGAATTTCCTCACAATACGCGTCGTCTCAAGTAAAACTGCCTTTTGCATCCGGTTCTTGAAGCAAGCGATGAGCTAAGCGATAACCTCTTAAGATATTAGTGGAGGCTTTTCGCTATTTAACCGTTAACTGAAACCACTATCGGCACTATGATAGCCGCATTGACATCCCAAATGGCGGTAGTCTCATGTGCTAAGTACAAATATTTAGATTTAAACATTTGGACAATTTTTTTTGGCCTTCATGAAGTTGTCATTACGTGGGAATGTAATGTCAACAGTCATTGCGCGGTCTTCTACTACTATATCTTCTTTCTTTCTTTCTTCTATGGTCAATATACCTGTCAGTGATAAAAGACCGATCCCAGTAGACCAAGCATATGAATATGAATATTTTTATATTAAAAAAGTAGATATAAATAATAAATCAAATAAATAAATCAGCTTCACACTGTATCTACCACACAGCATGGTAGGCAGAGGAAACCTAATGTTAAGACACACCCTTCCCCACTTTCTGACAGTTTTTGGATCTTCAGTGGCGTTGAGTTTCACCACTGAGCCTCCTAGAACTATCTCAAAAATTGGGCGCAAAGTGAGGATTGAGGTGTCTACAACACTCGGTAATCACTGTCTCTTGAAACTTTAAATAATATCTAACTGTATTAAGTTCTAATAATAATAATAATAATAAAAGTCTTTATTGCACACTTGAAAAGATACAAAAGAGTAATTTCTTAAAATAAAATGCACAAAGGCGGCCTTATCACTACAAGTGATCTCTTCCAGGCAACCAGATTCCGGAAGGATACAATTAAAAGTGCGGGCATAAAACGGTGCATAGCGACGCGGAAAATAACTAAATAAATAAACAAACAAATAAATAAATAAATAAATACGTAAATACATATATACATAAATACATATATACATACATAAATAAATATATAACAGATAAATAAATATTTATACACACATACATACAAGTTCTTTTACATAGACTGATTATAGAAAATAAATAAATTAATTAATTAATAGAGAGGTAGATATATTAGCACATATTAAATATTATTTTTCCGAAGATAATAATCTTTTACTCTTATTTTAAAAATGTTTTTAGAAGTAGATTGCCTAATTTCTCGTGGTAACGCATTCCATAACTTTACAGCTTCAACCGTAAACGATTTACTGTAACAGTGGGTACGGCACAATGGTATTTCTAGGACGTTGTCATTTTTCGAACGGAGGCTAAGTGGAAGACGGGAATTGGGGCCTAGGAAGGAAAAGCGCTCCTTAAGGTAAAAAGGTGTATCAGGATGGAAAAGGATAGAATAGAGGAGCGTGACAGTGTGGAGATTCCGTCGATCTTTTATAGTAAGCCACTGCAGCGTAACGCGATGCTGACTGATGTGATCAAATTTCTTTAGCCCAAAAATGAACCTAATAAATAGGTTTTGCAGACGTTCAAGCTTATTGAGCAACTGTTGTGATAAGTCCAGGTAACAAGTGTCAGCATAGTCCAAAATAGGCAGCAAGAGTGAATGTGCCAGTGATATTTTGGTTTGGGTTGGTAACAGATACTTCCATCTCTTTAGCCTACCAATGGTGTAGTATACCTTGCGGCTCAGGTCACAGATATGAGGAACCCAGGAGAGAGCGCTGTCCACTTTTATACCTAGATTTTTGACAGTATTGCTGTATTCTAACTTACAATAGTCAAAGATGATGGGAGGAAGAGAAGGAAAATTTAATTTAGACAATTGCTTAAGATTACCAAGGATACACACTTGTGACTTTTTAGGATTTACGGACAGGCCAAATGACTTGCTCCAGGTACTAATGGTATGCAGATTAAAATTAATTCGATCAATCGCCTTAACAATGTCATTCACGTCCGTAGTCACATAAATCTGCAAGTCATCAGCGTATAAGTGAAAGGGAAGGGATAGAAGCTTAGTAACAGAATTGATAAATATGGAGAAAAGGAGAGGAGAGAGTACTCCGCCCTGGGGAACACCAGCACTAAGACGACATATTGATGAACGTTTGTCGTTAATATTGATACTCTGTTCGCGCTCATGTAGGTAGGAGTAAAACCATTCAGTAGCCTCAGAGGATACATTAATAGATTTGAGAACTGCCAAGAGGATATCAAAATCAACGGTGTTAAAAGCATTAGAAAAATCCAGAAGAGCAAGAATAGTAACCTGTTGATTATCAATACCCAACCTGATGTCATCATTAACTTTATTTAGAGCAGTTACTGTGCTGTGTCCAGGGCGAAATCCGGACTGGAACGAGGACAGGATTTTGTTTAAAGATAAAAAAGATGAGAGTTGATTATGGACTATACGCTCTAACACTTTGGATAGGAACGGGAGAATTGAGATAGGGCGATAATCAGCAAAGGATATAGGATTAGATACTTTAGAAATAGGAATAACTATTGCATGACGCCAGGCATTGGGGTAAGTATTTGTGGAAAGGGAATGATTAAAAATGTGGCATAGGACTGGAAGTATAGGAATAAGAGACAAGCGGATCATTTTTCGACCAATTTGATCACTACCAGTAGCATCGGATTTGATGGCTAGCACATGCTTCTTCACGTCCTCAGTGGCAACAGTAGAGAAATAAAAAGGAGAGGGACAGGATATAGTGGAAATAGAATTCATAGTGTCAGTTTTGACATTCTGTTTCAATATGCTAACATTTGTAAAGAATTTGTTCATATCGTCGAGATCTATTTTTTCGCTTATCTTAACAGCTTTACGTGAGCGTCCAACACCCATTGCATCTAAAAATTTCCACACTTTAGCAGGACTATTATTTTCTATATTAGAATGAACAAATTTACGTTGGGCATCTCTGCAAGTCTTACTGCATCGGTTCCGTAGTGTTTTGAACCTAATTAGGTTTTCTTCAGTTGGATTTCTTTTATATTTAGACTTAGCAGAGTTTCTCTTAGCCATGAGTTTCTTAATGTCATTAGTAAGCCATGGAGCGGGAAGATGTTTTAGTTTAATAGGTCTAAGTGGAGCATATACATCAAACAGCTCAATTAAAAGAGAGTTGAATAAATTAATCTTGTCATTGGTATTTGGAGCATTAAACACACTATCCCAATGTATCTGGCCTAAGCTTTTCATGAAACTCTCATTGTTAAAATTTTTAAAACTTCTGCGCATAATAACCGTAGGTTTAATTTTTGGCGTGCGAATTTTATATGATAAATATATGAGGTCATGGTAGGAAAACGCTTCTGCACACAGTTGACCAAAAGTGGCGACACGTTCATGGGAGGACACGATCATTAAGTCCAGTTGTGAGGGATTGGTATTTGGGAAAAAATGGGTAGCATTTGTAGGTAGGAGGTTAAGATTTACACTATTAATGATATTTGTGAGTTGTTTAGCTCGCGAGTCATTTTTAATTATACAGGTATTAAAATCACCCATAATAATTGTATGATCTACATTCGGTACATACTTTTCTAACAAATTTTTAAAACCCTCAAAATAATTAATATGCAAAGACGGACTGTAAAATACTCCTAAAAGAAGCTTTGAAGTACCGAAAATAACTTCAATAAAAATATGTTCAGAAGTATTTGAGTAGAGTGTAGGAGACTTATCAAGAATAGAAAATGGTATGTGACTACGTAGATAGATTGCAACTCCACCACCGCCTTTCCCTGTACGATCATTTCGGATTAAATGGAAACCAGGTATTGCATAGGATGTAGATGGTAAACATGGCTTAAGGAAAGTTTCCGAGACTAAGACCGCATGAACGTTCTTTACGTCAAAGGAAGCTAAAAGGTCAGAATAGTGTGCAGGAATGCTTTGTGCGTTAATATGTACCACATTGAATTGCTTATTAGAGTTAAACGTCGTGTCCAACATTGTATTGAGTGGAGAAGAAGTGCTGTAAAAACTACTATCAGATGACAAAGATGTACATTGGAAAAATATATCATCATTCGAGGTGTCACTATTTGAAATGGAGTTGTCGAACATTGTGTAATATATATATATCCTGACCGTTTTCGGCCACAGCGACTGGCGTTCAACTAACAAGAGCTTCGCTGGTGTGCTCTTAAGTGACTGACATAGCCGATCTTTGCCGAAAAATTGCAGCCACATATGCTGCATGTCAGCACTCCCCCGACATAGTTATAATAGATCACCTCAGGTGTGCGGGCCTTGAGCTCATCGCGTTTAAGATTGAGCTCGTCTCTTCGCTTCTTCTCAAACTCTGATACTTTAAGTCCAACAATACGTCTCCAATGCTGCCGATCCGCAGCCAAAGTCTCCCATTTATTTGGATCCAGGTCACATCTCCTCATGTGGCGCTTAAGCACATCTTTGTATCGCAGCAGCTGACCGCCCCGCTTTCGCTTGCCAGCTTGGAGTTCAGAATAAAAGATGCGTTTCGCGACTCTTTGGTCAGACATCCGGGAGATATGGCCAGCCAAACGCAACTGAGCCCTCATTAGGTAAGCTTCCATTCCATCGACCTTAGCACGTAATAAAACTTCCGTGTTTCGAACACGATGCCACCAGTGAATATTCATTATTTCGCGTAGGCATTTAAGATGAAATCTCTCCAATACAGCGATATGTTTGCGGTAGATAGGCCATGTTTCAGAGGCGTATAAAAGTGATGGCAGTACGACGGCTCTGTATACGGCAACTTTCGTAGGAAGCCTAATATCATGCGACCGGAACACCTTGATGCGAAGTCTGCCAAACGCAGCAGCTGCTGCTCCAATTCTTCTGTTTATTTCGCTGTCGAGGAGGCACTTAGACGTAATGGTGCTACCTAGATACTTAATATGATCTACTTGCTTTAGTTGTTCATCACCGAGTCTCATTTGAAATGGGCCTCTATTCAGTGAATCGAATGCTATCACTTCAGTTTTCTTCACACTGATCTTGAGGCCAAATTTGTGGGACGACTCAACAAGAGCTGTTATAAGCCTTTGCAGACCCATTGGGGAATCCGCTACAAAACATAAGTCGTCTGCATATACTATTTCGGTGATAGTCGTATAAGATACTTTGGTGCGAGCTTTAAGTCTAGCTATGTTAAAAATACCACCGCCATCACTACGATAGCGAATACGAACTCCTTCAGATAAAGTTTGCTGGGCATCCCGAACTACGACTGCAAAGTACATTGCAAACAGAGTCGGTGCAAGCACGCAACCCTGCTTCACGCCACAGCTTACAGAAAAGAACTCAGAATCTTCACTCTGTGCCCTGACACAGCATCGCATGTCATCATGCAGGAGACGGACTATTCTCACAAATTTATCAGTGCACCCAAGTTTCGCTAGTACCAACCATAGAGCTTCGCGAGGTACGCTATCAAAAGCTTTCTCTAAATCTACAAAACACAGGTATAAAGGCTGACCCTGTTCTCGACTCTTTTCCTGTAGTTGTCGCACTGAGAAAATAGCTTCGCAAGTACCTCGGTTTGGTCGGAAGCCGTATTGGGTTTCAGGCAATATGTTTTCAGACAAAGGCATTAAACGGTTAAGTAATATTCGTGCAAAAATTTTACCAGGAGAAGCCAGCAACGAGATTCCTCTATATGAATTGCAGTCCGATCTGTTGCCTTTATTCTTAAATAGAGGACAAATACGCGACACACAGAAAGTATCAGGTACACGCTCTTCCTCCCACATTTGTTTAAAGGACTTCCAGATTAATTTGTGCAGCTCAGGGCCTCCATATTTCAATAGCTCTCCTGGAATACCGTCAATGCCTACCGCTTTTCCATTCCGCTGTTGTTGAATGGCGACAACTACCTCACGCAGAGATAATGGTTTGTCAAGCTCATTGACTTTGGGAAGCGATCTAATCGAATGTATGTATACAATGTCTGCAGTTCGATCGACATTGAGCAAGGTGTTAAAATGCTCCCGCCATCTTTTAAGTATATCATGTTTGTTAGCTAGCAAATGTGTGCCATCGAGAGATTTCAAAGGCACTCTAGCAAGGGTACTTATTCCAGTAAGTTTTAGGATCTCATCATAGAATAAACCCCACTGCTTAGTGTCGGCAAGCCACTCCATGCGTTCCGCCTTGTCCTGCCACCATTTGTCTTTTACTTCTCGCACGCGTTTCCGCAGTTCAGCACCACCAAGTTTAACTTGTTCGACCTGATGGTTGTCATGATAACGACGCAATAGCAATCGATGTTTACGAACGGCCTTGGTCAAAACTTCATCGTTGTCATCAAACCAATCCTCGTGTCTACCAGGTTTGAAACCAAGCGTTTGCGAGGCGGCAATACTTATGCTGGATGTGAGCGTTTGCCAATTAGCTACGAAGTCATCATTTTCATTATCAAATGTTCTAAGCTCGTTGCTGATTGCTTCAGCGTAGATCTTACGCATCTCTAGACTCTGTAATTTTTGTGTGTCTAATCTCTTAGTCATAACCTTTTCTGATCTGCGATGACACTTTAAAAGGAGCTTCATTTTGGTAATAACAAGGCGGTGATCGGAGTAGCAGATAGCATTGGAGTTACGCATAACACGAGTGATATATACTTGAGAAATATTTGTTTGTCTTACAATTACATAGTCAATTAGGTGCCAATGTTTCGACCTCGGATGCATCCAGGTGGTTTTATACTTCGCAGGGAGTCTAAACATGGTGTTGGTGATGGCTAGATTAAATTGAGTACACATGGACAAAAGAAGTAATCCATTGCTGTTCATATTTCCAACACTATGTCTCCCTAAAACCTTTGGCCAAGCCTCAAAGTCACGTCCAACTCGCGCGTTAAAGTCGCCCATTAAGAGGATCTGTTCTCTCGGAGGTATCCTAGAAAGAACATGCGCGACCTCTTCGTAAAACCTAGCCTTGGTTACATCATCCTTGTCCATTGTCGGTGCATATACACTAATAATATTCATATTGTCATTGTCCAGATGTAGGCGCAGTGTGGTGACACGATCTGAGATGTGAATCGGAGTTTCTTCTAGCATCAACGCGATACAATTTTTGACAGCAAAGCCGACACCAGATCTTCTAGGTTCACACAACGGAGTACCTTTCCAGAAGAAAGTATAGCCACCTCGACGTTCCACCTTCTCTCCCTCGTCAGCTAAATGTGTTTCACTAAGAGCAGCAATATCGACATTGTGACGTCTAAGCTCTCGGGATACGAAGGCCGTTTTCCGTGGAGGACACATATTTGCTTCATTATCCAAGAGAGTGCGCACATTCCACGCTGCGAAGATCATGTTTCGAGTTTTCGGGATGTTTACATGTTTATTATGTTTTCGACCACGTTTAGGATGATGCAGAGACAGCCGTGTTTACTACCTCTAAATATGGAGGGTTAAGCCTTTTTTAGGACACCTTTTCTAGTCCCTTCCCCGGATTGGGGGAAGCAGGGCCTCCCTAAACAGGGCTGCTTCGTCACCTTGGGAGCTGCCGAATTATACTGTTAACCCAGTGCAGTGGAAAGCGACCATCTTCCCAAGGCCGCCTACGTGCAGATATCAGACAAAGCTTAGTCGGCATCACGACTAGACCTCTCTACCTTTATCCGTCGCCGTAGGACTATTTTTCAAAAAAAAAAAAGCAGAGTCCAGAGTCAGAGCCAAATCAGATTGCGCAGGAAATATTAAAGTGCACGAAACGTTAGTATCGTCAGTGTACGCGCAGAACACAGGTGCACTCTCATTTCTACCCTCCTGGTTCCGATGGAACGGAGATCGTTACAACCGGAGAAAGGTAAAAACGTTACTAAGCATCAATTAAAGCCTTTGATGCAAATCTAAGCTTTGAGTCTGCTTAGCTATGTGACAAACCGGGATCGCCTGTCGGTCTTAAGCGGTAGGCGTCCGCTAGGTGATGAAGAGAATAAGGAAAAGGGTAAAGGAGGATACTACCGTCACAGGAGATAGGAATGCAACAGCAGTAGCTAGAGTAATCCGGGGTCGCATACCCGTAGTGGTCTAAAATGCAAGCTATCGGACAGGTAGCAGGCAAGACCACCCTCTGGATGAAAATGAATGTGTAATATAATAATACTATATATAAGTAAAAAAATAATAATAATAATAATAATAAGCCCGCAGGGCAGCTTGTGGCGAGCTGTTGGGGAGTGGCGACCCCACGGACCTGAGTCCTCCGGAGGGGAATTGTAATCTATCCCCCGCCTCTGGCTTGCCTTTATTGGCCGGCAGAGTGGAGCGCAAGAGCTATATGCTCGAAAGGGTGGAAGTGCTCAATCTGCGTAATAGCGGGGAAACCCGCTCACGAGCTCCTCGTGATGGTGAAACCGGTGCACACCTCTCTACATCCTTAGCCGACCACGCCGATGTTGCGCCCAAGGCACTACGCCGCTTTGTGGGGGCCCATCTAGTGGGAGGCGAGTCACCGTCCGCCAACCGTTCAATTTGAGACTATTGTAAAGGCGGACGTCCGTTAGTCTCACTCAATAGCCCAGTAGCCAGTCCATCCAAATTTCATTCCATAGTCCTAGTTTAGATTTCCACATTTTCTATACTTTCTACGCATTAACCGGCGACCATCTCTGGGCAATTACCAGTGGTTACCCAGAGATGGATCCCGGCTGATGCGTCACAGTAAAACATTTGTACATTCTCTAAGGGGCCTCTACGTGTTGGACATGTGTCCCCACGCAAGCCTTCCAAAGGACCGGGTTCTTTTGAATCCGAGTACTATGAAAGAGAAACAAAATAATAAAAAAAAAATATATATATAATAATAATAATAAAATTGTACAAATATTTAAAGATAATATTAATATGTAAATAAAAATAAAAAACAATAAAAACCAATAAAAGAAAATATAGAAATATAAAATAAAAAAATAAATATATATATATATATATATATATATATATATATATATATAATTGAGTACACATGGACAAAAGAAGTAATCCATTGCTGTTCATATTTCCAACACCATGTCTCCCTAAAACCTTTGGCCAAGCCTCAAAGTCACGTCCAACTCGCGCGTTAAAGTCGCCCATTAAGAGGATCTGTTCTCTCGGAAGTATCCTAGAAAGAACATGCGCGACCTCTTCGTAAAACCTAGCCTTGGTTACATCATCCTTGTCCATTGTCGGTGCATATACACTAATAATATTCATATAATTGTCATTGTCCAGATGTAGGCGCAGTGTGGTGACACGATCTGAGATGTGAATCGGAGTTTCTTCTAGCATCAACGCGATACAATTTTTGACAGCAAAGCCGACACCAGATCTTCTAGGTTCACACAACGGAGTACCTTTCCAGAAGAAAGTATAGCCACCTCGACGTTCCACCTTCTCTCCCTCGTCAGCTAAATGTGTTTCACTAAGAGCAGCAATATCGACATTGTGACGTCTAAGCTCTCGGGATACGAAGGCCGTTTTCCGTGGAGGACACATATTTGCTTCATTATCCAAGAGAGTGCGCACATTCCACGCTGCGAAGATCATGTTTCGAGTTTTCGGGATGTTTACATGTTTATTATGTTTTTGACCACGTTTAGGATGATGCAGAGACAGCCGTGGTTACTACCTCTAAATATGGAGGGTTAAGCCTTTTTTAGGACACCTTTTCTAGTCCCTTCCCCGGATTGGGGGAAGCAGGGCCTCCTTAAACAGGGCTGCTTCGTCACCTTGGGAGCTGCCGAATTATACTGTTAACCCAGTGCAGTGGAAAGCGACCATCTTCCCAAGGCCGCCTACGTGCAGATATCAGACAAAGCTTAGTCGGCATCACGACTAGACCTCTCTACCTTTATCCGTCGCCGTAGGACTATTTTTCAAAAAAAAAAAGCAGAGTCCAGAGTCAGAGCCAAATCAGATTGCGCAGGAAATATTAAAGTGCACGAAACGTTAGTATCGTCAGTGTACGCGCAGAACACAGGTGCACTCTCATTTCTACCCTCCTGGTTCCGATGGAACGGAGATCGTTACAACCGGAGAAAGGTAAAAACGTTACTAAGCATCAATTAAAGCCTTTGATGCAAATCTAAGCTTTGAGTCTGCTTAGCTATGTGACAAACCGGGATCGCCTGTCGGTCTTAAGCGGTAGGCGTCCGCTAGGTGATGAAGAGAATAAGGAAAAGGGTAAAGGAGGATACTACCGTCACAGGAGATAGGAATGCAACAGCAGTAGCTAGAGTAATCCGGGGTCGCATACCCGTAGTGGTCTAAAATGCAAGCTATCGGACAGGTAGCAGGCAAGACCACCCTCTGGATGAAAATGAATGTGTAATATAATAATACTATATATAAGTAAAAAAAAAAAAATAATAATAATAATAAGCCCGCAGGGCAGCTTGTGGCGAGCTGTTGTGGAGTGGCGACCCCACGGACCTGAGTCCTCCGGAGGGGAATTGTAATCTATCCCCCGCCTCTGGCTTGCCTTTATTGGCCGGCAGAGTGGAGCGCAAGAGCTATATGCTCGAAAGGGTGGAAGTGCTCAATCTGCGTAATAGCGGGGAAACCCGCTCACGAGCTCCTCGTGATGGTGAAACCGGTGCACACCTCTCTACATCCTTAGCCGACCACGCCGATGTTGCGCCCAAGGCACTACGCCGCTTTGTGGGGGCCCATCTAGTGGGAGGCGAGTCACCGTCCGCCAACCGTTCAATTTGAGACTATTGTAAAGGCGGACGTCCGTTAGTCTCACTCAATAGCCCAGTAGCCAGTCCATCCAAATTTCATTCCATAGTCCTAGTTTAGATTTCCACATTTTCTATACTTTCTACGCATTAACCGGCGACCATCTCTGGGCAATTACCAGTGGTTACCCAGAGATGGATCCCGGCTGATGCGTCACAGTAAAACATTTGTACATTCTCTAAGGGGCCTCTACGTGTTGGACATGTGTCCCCACGCAAGCCTTCCAAAGGACCGGGTTCTTTTGAATCCGAGTACTATGAAAGAGAAACAAAATAATAAAAAAAAAATATATATATAATAATAATAATAAAATTGTACAAATAGTTAAAGATAATGTTAATATGTAAATAAAAATAAAAAACAATAAAAACCAATAAAAGAAAATATAGAAATATAAAATAAAAAAATAAATATATATATATATATATATATATATATATATATATATATATATATATATATATATATATATATATATATATGTATATATATATATATATATAATTGAGTACACATGGACAAAAGAAGTAATCCATTGCTGTTCATATTTCCAACACCATGTCTCCCTAAAACCTTTGGCCAAGCCTCAAAGTCACGTCCAACTCGCGCGTTAAAGTCGCCCATTAAGAGGATCTGTTCTCTCGGAAGTATCCTAGAAAGAACATGCGCGACCTCTTCGTAAAACCTAGCCTTGGTTACATCATCCTTGTCCATTGTCGGTGCATATACACTAATAATATTCATATAATTGTCATTGTCCAGATGTAGGCGCAGTGTGGTGACACGATCTGAGATGTGAATCGGAGTTTCTTCTAGCATCAACGCGATACAATTTTTGACAGCAAAGCCGACACCAGATCTTCTAGGTTCACACAACGGAGTACCTTTCCAGAAGAAAGTATAGCCACCTCGACGTTCCACCTTCTCTCCCTCGTCAGCTAAATGTGTTTCACTAAGAGCAGCAATATCGACATTGTGACGTCTAAGCTCTCGGGATACGAAGGCCGTTTTCCGTGGAGGACACATATTTGCTTCATTATCCAAGAGAGTGCGCACATTCCACGCTGCGAAGATCATGTTTCGAGTTTTCGGGATGTTTACATGTTTATTATGTTTTTGACCACGTTTAGGATGATGCAGAGACAGCCGTGGTTACTACCTCTAAATATGGAGGGTTAAGCCTTTTTTAGGACACCTTTTCTAGTCCCTTCCCCGGATTGGGGGAAGCAGGGCCTCCCTAAACAGGGCTGCTTCGTCACCTTGGGAGCTGCCGAATTATACTGTTAACCCAGTGCAGTGGAAAGCGACCATCTTCCCAAGGCCGCCTACGTGCAGATATCAGACAAAGCTTAGTCGGCATCACGACTAGACCTCTCTACCTTTATCCGTCGCCGTAGGACTATTTTTCAAAAAAAAAAAGCAGAGTCCAGAGTCAGAGCCAAATCAGATTGCGCAGGAGATATTAAAGTGCACGAAACGTTAGTATCGTCAGTGTACGCGCAGAACACAGGTGCACTCTCATTTCTACCCTCCTGGTTCCGATGGAACGTAGATCGTTACAACCGGAGAAAGGTAAAAACGTTACTAAGCATCAATTAAAGCCTTTGATGCAAATCTAAGCTTTGAGTCTGCTTAGCTATGTGACAAACCGGGATCGCCTGTCGGTCTTAAGCGGTAGGCGTCCGCTAGGTGATGAAGAGAATAAGGAAAAGGGTAAAGGAGGATACTACCGTCACAGGAGATAGGAATGCAACAGCAGTAGCTAGAGTAATCCGGGGTCGCATACCCGTAGTGGTCTAAAATGCAAGCTATCGGACAGGTAGCAGGCAAGACCACCCTCTGGATGAAAATGAATGTGTAATATAATAATACTATATATAAGTAAAAAAAAAAAATAATAATAATAATAAGCCCGCAGGGCAGCTTGTGGCGAGCTGTTGGGGAGTGGCGACCCCACGGACCTGAGTCCTCCGGAGGGGAATTGTAATCTATCCCCCGCCTCTGGCTTGCCTTTATTGGCCGGCAGAGTGGAGCGCAAGAGCTATATGCTCGAAAGGGTGGAAGTGCTCAATCTGCGTAATAGCGGGGAAACCCGCTCACGAGCTCCTCGTGATGGTGAAACCGGTGCACACCTCTCTACATCCTTAGCCGACCACGCCGATGTTGCGCCCAAGGCACTACGCCGCTTTGTGGGGGCCCATCTAGTGGGAGGCGAGTCACCGTCCGCCAACCGTTCAATTTGAGACTATTGTAAAGGCGGACGTCCGTTAGTCTCACTCAATAGCCCAGTAGCCAGTCCATCCAAATTTCATTCCATAGTCCTAGTTTAGATTTCCACATTTTCTATACTTTCTACGCATTAACCGGCGACCATCTCTGGGCAATTACCAGTGGTTACCCAGAGATGGATCCCGGCTGATGCGTCACAGTAAAACATTTGTACATTCTCTAAGGGGCCTCTACGTGTTGGACATGTGTCCCCACGCAAGCCTTCCAAAGGACCGGGTTCTTTTGAATCCGAGTACTATGAAAGAGAAACATAATAATAAAAATGATGACAAACAAAATAATTATTCGCGATAAAAGTATTTATAGAATATAATATAAGTATATAAGTAATATATTTCATAGCAATATATTTTATAATTATATAAAATTGTCAAATGTGATACAATATATCTAGACGGATTTGTTACGTAAAAAAAATAACAAATGCGTATAGTAAACGACGGAATTAACAATAATACTAACGCTCAGACTTCGCCCGAACATTAACCGCAACTGCTACCCTGCGTGACAATTTTACTGATTTCTATTGAAAATAAACTTCTATCGTTACATAAAACTGTAATTGCTATTCGTATATTTTTTGTTTTCCCCATAATGTTGCTAATAATTGTTATTTCCTCACAAAAAATAATTATTAATAGAAAAGTTGTAAGATAAAGTAAAAAAAAGCATTTAAAATATCCGTTGAAAGCAAAAGCCTCTCGAAAATATCTCTAGATACGCTGAAACGAGCAAATGGCATGCAACGTTTCTGTTTGCACCACAACATATTATAGAAAATTATTAAAATATCCGTTTATCACATATTTAAAAATTCAATTTAACCGAAAACGTAAAAGAAATAGATGCACAGTACTCGACCATCCTGTAATTTAATATACAATGTCAATATTTCCAGGCTCGCACTCACCAGCTGTTGGTGCACAATAAAGAACTACTCGAGCACATTGCGGCTCTCGTCGCTCATTTGCAAGAGAAGGAAAAAGGCAACAGCCGCCCAATAAGCGCTCAGCAACTGACACTATTGCCTCAGGTGCGTTTAAAACAAATATAACCGTCATTTCCAAACGTCACGTGTCAATTTTTTTCGGATTTTCTTATATAATTTTTTAAAGATATGGTCCTATAATAGTGCTTAATATGGAAAAATTGATATTTTCAAAAATTTTGTTCAATTGAAAAAACTTTATGAACATTTGACTCTGGAAATGACGATTTATAATTTATTGTTTTTTTTTTATTGTTTTTAAAAGCAAGTTACGCTTAATTGCTCGACGAATTGAAAACTAAACTGCTTAAATGTATAATCGTATTTTGCAATTTCATTTTCTTAAGCTTTTAATATTTTTCAGTTGCATATGACGACACATACGCTATACGGCATTAAATGTCACATTAAGTGATAACCTTTATTGTAAATAATTGAATTGTTGATTTTCAAGTAAAAGGCGATTTCTTTATTTCTTTTTTGAAAAGCTAAAAAAATTGTAAATTTTAATTTTTTTCGTAACCTCTTGAATGATTTTTTTTTCCGCTATTAATATATATTTATTTTTTGTATTGCTACTAAAATATAATCAATTTTAGTCAAACATTCCATATAAATCAATAAAACTGCCGCTTTTTTACACAAAAAGTAATTAGTTAACTTTGGAAATACCTGTTACCATGATCCTAGATAAAAAAAGTTTCATATTTTATTTGCATAAGTTAAGGCATGTATATATAAATATAATATCAACTTATGGAAAACCAATTAATAAATAAAATTGGAAAAAGCAAAATTAACGGTTGACTTCGCAACTTTACTTACAATGTGTGTGCAAGACTGCGATTTTTTTTCCTGTTATTTGTTTATGTGTTTGCTTTTTAATATTATTGTTTTGATAAGACCTTATGATTGTATGTAAAACTTATTCAATGTCTCTACAATTCTAGCGATCATTTTCATATTCCTTTTCTATAATAATTGTTTTCAAATAAATTTAATTAAGGAACATTAACACATTTAAGATAACTTCTAAATTATCTTAGATAACTTCTAAGTTCTCTTAAATGTGTTAACGATAATTTAATTTATTTGAAAATTGAAGTCAAATGAAGCAAATGAAGTCATTTTAAATTATGAAATGATCGCTATGTAATGTGTAGTTTGTGGTTCATAGTGTAGTGTATGATTTGAGTGTAGCATGTTTTATGTGTTAGATATAAACAAATTGGCTGGTGTACATGGGAGAATGTGTTTAAAATTAAGCATATATCTGGTAAAAGACAGTGGTATTCCATTTACACCAGCTATTTTTTAAGTGTTGTCGTAGCGTTACTTTGGATCAAATCGATATAAGGAAATATAATATACGTTGTATACAGACTAAAGCTGGAGGGAGTGACGGTGGAAAATCTGACAACAGCGCTGCCTGTAATGGAAACTGTCAATCCTTCAATAGCGACGATCTTATAAATTTTATCGCTCAAAACAACAAAATGACACAGAACGTTCAAAACAACAACATGAATACATCACCCTTCAGTCTATCGCCGCCGGACAACCCAAGTGGAGCCAGTTCTCCACCAAACTTTGAAAGCATGACCAATGATCAGATTCAAAATTACTTGATTTCTAAATTTCAAAATATGGCATTCACCAATGGAGATGTGAAAGTAAATAATAACAAACAGTTCTTTCAAAACCGCAACGCTTTTCCGCACATCCCACCCATAAATAGCCATTTTAGCAACTCCGATCTTATCAACTTGCTAAACGATCAAGTCTACCAAGGCAAAATTGGATCCAGTAATGATTTTGGAGCTCTCGCTCAAGCCATGAGCATTGGTCAATCACAAAATTCTTTATATAGCACCAGCCAGGCAACAACATCTAAAGATTCTTCTCCGGATGACGGAAGCTCAGACTCTAGTATACCTTTCATAATGCCTCTGTCGCATAATGGAACTTTGGCTGCCACTGGCAATGATGGTCGTGTGAGGCTGATAGTACCGATTAGCCCATCTGAGAGTGCATCTGAGGTAGTTGAACTATCTAAAGCCGAGGTGGAAGCCAAGAGCAATGTGGGAACTACTCTCAAAGTACCAGGAGTAGATTCTATGGCCCCAGGTGCCCCGATTACACGTTCTACTAGCGAGAAAGTTCCAAATCGGAGCGAAATGATGACGGCCCTACGATCTCAATGGACAAGGCACACCACCAAGTAAATTATTATTTATTAAAACTTACTTTATAAGCTATTTTGAGTCCAGTTACCTAAGTCATTTAAGTTTATATTAATTTAAGTTTATAATGTAATTTTGGTTTCTTATTCACGTTTCTGTTATTATAATGTTAGTAAGACTTGAGACTATGAAGTGCCAAATTGTAACCACCTCGATTGATGGTTGTAGGATAGATTGTAACCTAATTTACATATCAAATATAATCTAGTCAAAAAAATTCCTTTTCGATTGCGTTTGAATCCATTACATATCTTTTCGTCATATCCACATTAAACATTATTACATTTTTATGAGCCATGTTATTATAAAGTATTATTGAAACCAAAACGTTATTTATATTTATAAAGCAATAAAATGTACATACTTTTTTATCTCTAAAACAATCATCGCATCAACATTGATACGATAATTGTTTTAGGGATAAAAATGTATTTCTTTGAGTTAAACAATTGTTTTTATCATATATAGCAGCCATAATGAGTTATGTAACCGAACTAATGTTTCAACACAACAAAAACAGAATGAAAAAAATATTAATATCTAGTTCATTATTATTATATTAAGCTTTTGGAAATTAACTAATTAAAACAGGTCCGTCATCATAAATTTTATCTGAAATACCGAAGTAGGACGAAGTTTTACTATTCCTAATCATAGAGATGACAAACATACAACACGAGTGTTTCTTTTATGAAGTGACATAAAATTTTATCTGCTTTATTTATCTGCTATATGTATAAACGATGTTTAATCGTCATAGAAGATATTTCTGTGTTAGAAAGTAGTCATACTTATTAAATGTACCTACCCCTTGTATTTAGGTGCACATTTAAAAATGTGTCAAAATTTGATAAAATTATACAACCCATATCTTTGGACTAAAAGAAATATTTTAGATGCTATACATATTATACTCTATCTCAACTATTCCCGAGCTTTCGTAAAACATCTGCATATCTATCTATATACATCTTGGATCCTTCGAATGTTAGAAAATATTTAACCAATATAATATATGATCAGTGTGTAGTTTTGGTGTTCATATTTAAATATTAAATAATATTCAATCGTAGTTCAGTAGTCAATATCATAATAATCAATTATTCATCATGATATTATAGAAATAGATTTTGATGTTTCGAGGATCTAAGTAATATTAAAGGTAAGCTCAAATCTGCTAAAAGGATACGGGAGAAATAAAAGACTGTGAATCTTACCTTGGGTGTGGGGCTTGTTTAAAATTCAAGGGTCTATTTTGATGATACTAATAAAAAGGACATAGGACGGTCGTTGAACGTGTAAAAATATTTTTTTGATGAAAAAAGCAAAATTGATTTGTAATGGATTGATTTGAGCTACCCTTCAATAATAGTTTTAGAACGGTGTTCAGCTCAAGTGGGGGAGATTAATTGACACAATCGAGTAAAAATATACCAGCGATAAATCTTTTGGAAAAGTGTTTGAAATCAAGGCGATTTGTTTATTCAATTGTTTTAATATTTGATGGATATGTTGAAATAATAATGAAAGAAAATGTAAATTTTAATTCTTCTCTAAATACTAAATATATTTTTTTTCTACTTTTTGATTATAATACATTATTTGTTACTAATATATTATTTTTGGTTTGTATTGCACAATATAAACCACATAACTTAAATATTTATCGTATAATTAGTAACAATGAATAAAGACGCCGGTGCTTTATCTATCTAGAAAGACTACGTAGATAACTGTGCAAAATATCTAACACAATGGTATTGTAATTGACAATTAAAGAAAATGTATGAAAAGTCTTACTCGAGTGCTAGTAATTATGATTATTGAAGAAACACTTGAGTTGGGCATCAGATTTTACAAGTATATCACTTATTAATAGAATATGCAGTATATTATGTGTTAATTGTAAGGAATCGTTGACTTCTGTGTCGTTGGTCAAGTTCTATGAGTAAAATGTTGAATTTTAGATTTACAAGCTTCTATTGAATAAAATATTCTTCTGTTGAATACAAGTTCTGTTTGGATTTCACAATAATTTGAGACGTGATAGGCAGAAAAGAGAAAAAAGGTTTTTTTTTACTTTCCATGTTCATGCTTAATAATTTAATCAATAACATTTCTACAAAGTTAAAACTCGCAAACATAATTTGCTATCAGATCACAATGTCACTCGTAGGCAAGAGAAAATGCTGCGTTGAGTTCCACTAATCAGCATGAAACGTCTCGAATTCAGGTGGAAGGTAAAGGACAGAGTGTCTCAATACTATTTCCTCTCTGGTCATATTGCTTGGCAGGATAAAACCTGGCAACCAAGCGTTACGCTAAAAATATATCTTTTATTGCTTAATGATCATGAAAATTCGCAAATGCGACAGGGTGGCGCATTATTTACTAATAGAACTTAAGCAGCGATCGATCTTTTACTGTTACCTACATATATTTTTATTTAATGTTTGTATATATATATATATATATATATATATATATATATATACTTTTTAGCCTCATATATATAATAATATATTATTGAAATTTATTTATTGGTACCTAGTACCCCTACGATAATATTAAAAATTATTATATATTAATAAATTCCTCTCCGTTTATTAAGCAAATCTATTCAATATTACATATAAAATTTTAATGATCTCAATGTTCTGTAATCTCGATGTATTTACAAATAATGGTTTAAGCATGTTATGGTCGATTCAGCAAACACATAAATAAATGGATTTCGGAAAATTAAATAAAATTAGACACCTCATTATTGTAGTTACTTTATTTATCTCCCGTTTATTTAACCCATATCTGAAGAAATTATTGATAAAATTATTAAGTTTTAGCTATAGGTTATTAATATGCAGTGTATTTTTCATACACAAGATTACCAACTTTATTAAAATTAAATCAGCTTCACGCTGTATCCCACACACAGCAGGGTAAGCAGAGGGAACCTAGTGTTTTTTTAGACACTCCGTTCCCCACTTTCTGCCGAATTCTGGAGGCATTGCGTGTTAAGTGGCAGAACTCAACGCCGCGCTTATCCTCTACACCAGAGCGAAGAAATGGAAATATAAATTTAAGTAAATATTTCATCTCCTCGGATGGCGTTGTGTATCGTTATCTAACTCTTTTCGTTTCGCCACTACGTTCACGCTACCTAATAAACGTGATAAGGCTGAAAAATGTTTTATAAAATAAAAATATTATTTATCCTGTTTGTCACTGAGGGTAAGTATCGAGTAATGACCGACAAGAATAAAAGCTTTTCACAAGCGGCCAGCTGATGTTAAATCTCTTATAAATGACAGGTTTCGGGCGGCGGAAATCTAATCGAGGGGCGTCGCGTGAATAATTAATAAAATGTCTAAAATTTTCTTCAAAGTCACAAATTCCCTTACTTACTTATTTTAAAGTTAGTCGTTTTTTTTTTGCTTTATTGTACATTTCTGAATAGAGGCCGTTCTTTCATACTTAATTATGTGAAATAAGGTTAAGTTTTGTATTCATATTCACACTGTTGCATTTTCTTCAGTACTTAAATGCCATAAAAAACCTGATATTTTACGTTTTTCTTATATAATGGTGTTATAACTAACTAGTTACAAAATGAGGTAGCTAAGTACCTAATAATGATGAAGTTTCTTCAATTCGAATTCTATATGAAGTACATTGTATTAAGTAAATTACTATTTATGAATTCTAGAAATATTTTAGAACAACAATTTAATCAACAAATTAATCAGCATCACCGGTTTTCCCTCATGAAACGCAGAGGGAACCTAGTGAGTAACCTAGACAATGTTTCCCATTTTTCCACCTTTTCTCGAAATATTTCGAATTGAATGTTGGAGCTAAAAGGTAAAATCTAGAATAAACAATTTTTTCGAGTGGGCATCAAACCTACAAACATTGCGATTATTACTAAGACGATGTCCCACTGCGCCACGACGGCCTTTTAAAATTTATTCCATACTTTTTAATATGAATAACTAACATGTTCTAAATACGTTTCACGCATCCTTAATTCAAGAACCCCTTTGGTCCTTGAGTGCATAATCCTATTTATACCTACCCTAGATAATTAAAATATATATTTAATATTATAAAAATACTGAAATTCATTTTATAGTATCGTAACTAAGTTATAATTCAATCATTCGATCATTAAATAGAGTCGATCCGATGGATCGATTTGAACGGTATTCTAATATGGGAAATATGAAACCTACTCCTTATATATTTTAACTACATTTAATTATTAACAATATAATAGTATTGAGGTCAGTCGTGAAGCAGGGACACAAGCGTGGAACTGTGAACACGACCGGTTGCGGGTTCGACTCCCACTCAAGGAAATGAAATATTTAATGTTTTCATTTTTTCGCTCTGGTTTCTGGAAAAGCGTGGCGTCGAGTCCAGGCTCTGAAATTCGGCGGAAAGTGGAAATCGGAGTGTCTTAGCACTAATTTCTCTCTGGGTATTCTGCTACACGCCGAATACAGCGTGAAGCTGAAAATAAAATATAGTATAACAAATCAACATATTACCTATCATTTACTTCATACGCGACTGCTCCCGCCTGGTCAATTGGAAATAGCTAAGCGTGTATATAACACATTCCGAGTGAACGATTTAACTCTGACCGCATATACAATGAGTTGTATATTCAAATACACAATTAATGTGATGTAATATAGCTTATATATAGTATTCCACGATAATTTTACTATACAACATAAAAAAATCATAACCACTAGTTTCTGAGATTAGCGCTCACAAGTAAACAAACCATTCAGTTTTGTAACACTAGTATAGATTGAGAAGAAAAAAAAAACATAGCATCCATAAAATCATATTACTTTAACGCCTGTCCACTATAAAACAACATTTGGGTCTAACACTCCTCGGATCTGAATGTTGACGCTCACATAAGCTCTATACACAAAGCCTTTGCGAATCCCAGCTTAATTCCAACCGAAGTGGCCTCAACTAACCGCCGTGGATTGCCATTTGCATATCAAATGAATCCTGAAACGACTGTGAACAATGGATGGTTTCGCTCGGAAGAATGAATTAGTTCAAGTCTATCAAGTACACAATGTCTCATATTGCGGGCGAAAAGCGGAGAACGGTGTGTCTTAACACTAGGTTATATCTTCCTTCTGTTAGAATGGAGCTTTAAAATAAATTTACAAGTCACAAAATTTAAATAAGTTCTGATTAAAATGCTTATCATAATAATTTTGATTCATTTGAAGAGAAAGAAAAGATCGAAAAACACCCAAAAAGTCTTTAAAACAGGCTTTAAATTTATATTTTCGAAACGTTTAGTTTTCGTGATATTTTCTATTCCATATAATACAATCTGAGGCGAGGCGTAAGCTCAGCTTGCCATTTGTGTGAGTGTACACAGATACTGTAGGTGTGACGACGGGTTTCTTGCTTGTTTTAAACTGGTTAATACTGCTTTTTGTGTACCGATGTGAGGCGCGACGCATCCCTTGTTTGACGTAATCTTGTACTGGTCGACCCTGGACGCCATGTCTTTAAATGTGAATAGTACATTTTTGTAAAATTTATAAAAAAATAAGTAAAATTGGCAAGATCACTGTAGAAGAATAGATAAATATATGTGACCACGCAGTAAAAAAGAAAAAATCGTAGTCGCAGCCCTGTTCTTGATGATATAACGGAACGTTTAATTGTTAACACAACCAGCACAACAGACGAGAGTGAATATATATACACATTAATCAACTAATAATACATTTTATTCTTTAAAGTTTTTTTCTTTTGACGGTCATTCACACAAATGCAAAGTTCATCTTACGCCTCGCGGACTGTACGATATGCCTTTAAGCTTCATATAACAATATTTATTTAATATTCTTAAGCATTCTAAACACAAAAATTGTGTTAAATTATACACGGTTATTTTTTTTATTTTTCGAATATACAAACAAAACACACAATTTGATATTAATCCCAACACTATCGTCACCAATTCCGTATCTTACATTTATAATTTGTTTGTTTTATTTTTACCAATAAGTTATTATTTTTTGTTTTCATTTTTTTTATTCAGCTGTCTTCGAGTGCAAAGATCGACCGATGGTTCTCGCTGTTACCTGCCGCACCAACTCTATCCCGACCTGAAAGTGGTTTTATATCTGGTGTAGAAGAAACAGACAATGCTCTGGCTGAAGCTAGAAGCCTTTTACTTCAGCTAGGAGTTAAGAAGAAACGCAGGCTCTTACCGCGCTTTGGTAGGAGAAAAGTATTAGTAAATAAACACACTTTGCTATAATATTTGAGAATTAGCAGCGATGTTGGAACTCATTTTGAACGTATATATACTTGTAATGAAAAAGGATCTTTTATAAGAAATATGCTTAATAAAGAGATATTAATTGTTTATCAATCGTGTTGACGAACGTCTAAATATTATGTTATAACGGGTATTATCATCTTCATGGAAAATATTTCCGGCTCAGAAAATAGTTTTGATGATCTATGTCCTAAAGTTGGAAATGTTGGTTTCCTTGAAGTTGGAAACCAAACGTGAAGACATCCTTGCAAAAATAGATACAAATAGATCTTCCCCAAGGATTCCCATTTGTAGATTATTTAAGCATCTTAGACAGGTAACAGTGTGTACCTGTCGTTCAAAAATTTTATTATACATATGCCTTATTATAAAAGCTTACACTAATTATATCTAACTATAACTATTGGTGTACCGATGCAAGTTGCCCCCAGCTCATACAGTAGCATCAGAACCGAATGAAAGCGCGATCTAAAATCGTTCAACGCCATCTAGTTTTCTGACGCTCGTGTTTTAAGGAATAAAAGCAAATATTGCTGACATATATTATATTTTAAGGACTTTGTGGCCAACAAAGGCCTTAAAATTTTATATTTTGGCAGTGGAACAGCATACTGCAACCAATTATTATACTAACGACTTTTGTTGATTTTAACCCTCAGCAGAATGGCTGTATTTAAAATACTATTTTTATTTCCCCGTTTTGGTTGATGTGAGTTAACACTGTGTTCCTTCTGCCTTTCCTACAAAGCACAAACAATGAGAAGTTGCAAAAGATTGTTATTTTTCTATCTTTTTATTACGCAATTTTCTCGTCTATTTGATAGTGCTGCCATCTGCTTAGACTTTACAGTAGACTTTTTACGCTTAAACTTCGTTATGTATAATATTATAATTAAAATGCAATTATTTCTTTAAAATCTAATAGTGAATTTTAAAGGATTAAATAACGAGGCTGCTTTTATACACCCCTTTACTTGATTGCTCTTGTGCTATATGGAGATCAAATTAACTAATATTTTAAAACTAGTTATCCGTTATTAAGCTAAAAAATTGCATACACTTTGAGCTTGGGTGGTATTTAACAGTTGACTAAATTTTATTAGTTAATAGTTTGCACTATTTAGAAATAGATTACGCTATATTAGATAGCAAAGTCCAACAGATAAGAGTTTTTAACGACACGCTATATCCCGTACATAGCAGCATAGGCATGGGGAACCTGGGAACCTATTGTTAAAAAACTCCATTCATATAAAGACACATTCGTTCCTCACTTTACGCCGAATTGAAAATATGAAATATATAAAATGTAAGAAATCTGAAAAACTTAAATAATTGTTATCATACAGTTTCTTTTTTAGATTAAAAACCATTAAAACATTATCAAAATCAAGGAACTCTAGCTAATTATACATTACACCACTCTATTTATAAGGTACAATTTCCTAGTACTTCATTTAAATCAATTTCATTTTGTATGGTTCGTGAGTTTTGTATGGAATGGCTTCTAGCATCGCTGAGTATTTATAGTACAATTCCGGCTTACCTAAGTTTATTAACAACTATTTTATATATTTTTTTAAGTAAAAACATTATTTTGCTTGATTTTTTCGATTTAATTCATTAAAATTTGTGTTTCCAGTATTTTATAAGATGGCTAAATGAACAAGGCTATATTTATGGGCTAAGAAGTGTTGATTTAATATATCTATTTTAATCTGTTATTAGCTACATGTGATGATAGGATCCATAGTATTATATTTTTTTTGTCTTTTTGCATCTCGCTATATCTTTCTCGAAGAATACTATAGAACAAAAATCATTAATATGAACAAAAGTTCAGCATATATTGGACTCATCGCGCACTCCCTGGATACTGGCGTGTGCGTAGCGTTGCCACTTGCAGATAGAGAATCTCGAAGCAGTGCTTATAGCTTGCGACCCAAATTTGGATCCCTTTAACCTTTACTTCACACCTCCGCTATCCGAGCTCCTCCCGCGACAGAGTCAATTTTTTTTTCTACTAATGTCGCCTTTGAAAATCTTCTTGATCTGATGATGTTTCTAGGTAAAAGTAAAGTAAAGACAACTTAGATATCATATATTGCATTAATTATAAGATTTTTGAATCAATTTAATCTAATCAGACTAATAAAATATGCTTTTATGTTCTTACTTTTAAATAATTCACTCAACCCTTTCGTTAATCTTTATACTACATGTGTTTTGAAAGTACAAATATGACAATTTGAATTCATTACAACATCCTTATCTAATAATAAAAATAAGTATATCGTGAGATAAGTGAGGTAAATGCATTTCTAGGCTTAGTTTTACATTAAGTACTAAATAAGATGTATGGCATACAGCGACCAAATATTTTAAAAATAATCTATTATTTAGATTGTCTTCAATAACCCAATTTGGTATACCTAAAGCTGCATTGTGATTGTTGCATTTGAGTCACGCCTAATAATATTAAAATAACGTTAAAAAATATAAATAAGAAGAAAAGATAAAAGACTATAAGATTTAATGAAATTTACAATACACAATGTATTGTAGCTAGTATGTAGATTTTTTTGGATTTTTATTTTAAGTGTATGGCTAGCAAAATTAGAGATAATCTTCAGTTATTATTATAAATTTAACATTTAAAGAATATAAGAATAGTGCCATATAAATATAACAAATAAAATGAAACGGTGCTGACATTTCCGCAACATGAGTTATCCAAGTATTAACCGACTTAGTAAAGATGGTTATAACAAACCAATACCTCATTAATAATACAATAATTTTGAAAAATACCATATTATATAATTTTAGATCAGGAACAAAATGTATGTAGTAGTATAAATTTCTTAAACAATCTAAGAATTTGCTACTATTATTGATATTTCCTTGGATCTCAATATAACTAAGATTAACATGACGCAAGATGCGTATTGTAGGCACATTCCATAGATTTTATTGCACTTTAGCTTACATCATAGTTATTTAAACAATAAAAGATATTGTATCTTTTGTTTTGGTTTCAATAACAATATTATTGAGTTAGAAATCTTTAATTTTTCAAATTTTACAAAAAAATAATTGAATTTGATGTACCAGAAACAACAAAAATCGATTAAGCTACTCACACGAGTACAGCATATTTATAGAAAAAATATATTTTAAGTTGCTAGTGTTTTAAGAAGAGTGATTGCATGAATCGACTGATTATTATACAAATATTTTGTATTCATCATTATTATGTATGATAAGAACTTAGTGATATATAAATATATTAGTTTGAAAATAAAATTTTGTTTAATTTTTTTGCCCCTTATATTTTAATATAGCTACACGATTTATCCCGCATAAAAGGTAAGGATGATAGAACCTATGGTCAAGACACTCTTTTCTCCACTCCTGCCTAATTCGAGATATTACGTGTTGAGAGATGAAAGTCAACGTCGTGCTATTTCTTACTCATTGAAAATTGAAGTCACAATTGTCACGTCAGAAATTATCCCTCTGTGGCATTCGAGGGGAAGCAATTGAGTAAGGAATTATTTATGTATTGTATGTAAGCTATGCTATACTCCCAAAAAAAATCGAAAAGAAGAAAAAGAAAAAACAAGATTTTTTTTCCATTTCTATATTTGTCCGTCTGTTTGTCGTCAAATATATAAATTTCCTTTCGTATGTCATTTAGAGAATTATTGTTTATGAGATGTTACCTAAAACAACAAGATTTTGTCAGATGTTTTTCTTACAATCAATATCGAATTCAATTTATACAATTATCTTAATATGGAAATGTTCATTGAATAATTGATATCATTTAGACTTGTTTGTCATAGGTCAAGTGACTACAAAGTGACTACACTTTAAGACAACCGAAATTATCATATAGTTTTAAGAAAAGAAACAGTAGTCAATGTTGTTATTTAAAATGTCTAGCAATGTTGAAGTTAAAGAAAATCAAATATTCCTTGGCAAGTCTTTTAATATATCAATATAATAGGTTTTTCAGAATCACAGAAATATACATATGAATAAATAAATAAATAAATCAGCTAGCACGCTGTATCCCGCACACAGCAGGGTAGGCAGAGGGAACCTAGTGTTAAGACACTCCATTCCCCACTTTCTGCCGAATTCTGGAGGCATTGCGTGTTGAGTGGCAGAACTCAACGCCGCGCTTAGCCTCGACACCAGAGCGAAGAAATGGAAATATAAATGTAAGTAAATATTTCATCTCCTCGAGTGGGGATCGAACCCACAACCAGTCGGTTTTACAGTCACACTTCGTGCCACTGCGCCACGACTGGCCTCAGTAATAATATAATACATCTACGGCCTGTCGTATTCGAAGTCAATCCTTTTGCTACAGACACTGGGATCAAATAGACCCATTGGCTGTACCTTTTTTCCTTTTTTTCAGAAAAATGCACTAATTCTACTTGTATGATAAATAAAAAAATTGGTTAGTCATTTATCTCATAGTCAAGTCATACATACAAAATTGAGTTACAATAAAACCACGCTTTATAAAACTTTATCCTAAACTAATAAAATCCTCAAGCCCTTCTGAAAAGGTCAATATTTATTACAAATATCCTTTGCAAAACTTAAATCAAATACTCAAAATATTAAAAACCATGAATTTTCAAGATTCCCTTTTGCATTTCCATGCAAAGATATCACTATAGCAAAGTGCTTGCAATGGATCTTTAGAACTTCTTTGTACACTCAGACTGTAATGCATTATTTATGTCGCAGGATCTCAAACACTACCACACCACATATACAGAAGGAAACGACCAAATAGAGCGTTTTATGCTACTTTACAGAAGGTTGTAGGACTGTGTTCTAAAACACTCAGTATTCCTAATTCTCTATTGGGAACAAATACTTCCAGTTGTTCTGCATTTCATAAGCTAGCATAACATGACGCCACATGATGATATATTTAATCATAGCTGTCGCTTTCCAAATGGAGATTCTTTACCAAGCCCTTTAGTTAATTTAAGTACAATTTTAATGAAAACCCAATTCAAATATTTATTAATAAACAGTTGGCCGAAGAGCAGTTGTTTGAAGCCAACCTTACCTATTCGTATGTTCGTCTAGCCAATGGGACTACAGTTTCTAATAGACATTTAGCCCCAATACCACAACAGTAATAATTTGAATTACTATTACAACATATTGAAATAGAAAAGAATAACAACCTAGAAGGAGAACGACATGTTTATGAAGATGGAGATCAAGCATGTACAATTGTGCGTCTTTCGGAAAGACATAGACATCTTACGACTTATCTTAACGATTAAATTTCATAATAGCCCAAGATCACAGGGCCGCTGGACCTACGTCATTTTAGCAAAGCTGAAATTTTGAGCACTAATAGACGATGTAATTAAAACAGTATGCGTACTCATCAATTCGAAAGTGGGGTCCTTTCTGAGGTAGCACCAAATAAAGGTATATGGTCTCTGGTCTGGGAGGATATTTGAGCCATCGGATATAATAGCACCAATATTAATATTCTAATCAATTGAACCAATAAAAATGATGAATCACCCTGACTTTTTAAATAAACGCTTAAACTGGATTCATAAAAGGTATTATATAAAATGTAGTCCATCGATCACCCTTGTCAAATAGTATAACGTTGTTCGAACGAAATTGCCATCTAATCCGTTTTGAAGGCGAAGTCTGATACAATTTACGAAAAGTTGAACTGGATTTATATTTGATTTCCTTTAAAATGTTATTTTCTTTAAAGTTGACATTTTTGTTATTGTTTTGTTAAAGAAAAATATAATGAGAGATTGTTTTTTCTCATAAAATAAGTTTTTCTTTATCGTCACACATCTCTCACACCATGCAGTTATAATTTTATTTTGCATGTCTATATGTATAAACTAGTTATAAGTAATTTTATTTTTCACTCTCCGTCGATACAAAACTGATTTAAGTTAGGTTAAGAATAAACTTCTTAACTGTGCTAAATGAATTACGTTTTTTTTACATTTTTAAAGTGTTATTCCACACTAAGGAAAGAAAAATACCAAATAAGGAAACGTATAAAAATTTTAACGTAGCGAGATTTGTACCCGCGCCTCTCTGGAAACCGTCCAAGTTAGTGTGCGTAGTGAATTATTTTAGTAATTCAGTTTCCGACACTAAATCTTGGGGGCATGTAGATGAAGATGATGTACAAGAAAAAAAACTTACCAAAATTTTAATTTTAAAACAGAAGTATTTATAGGAGTAAATGCAACATCAACAACATTGAAGAAATATGTATGTTACAACAGAAAACATACGTAAATAAACAATATTTTTTTAAATACAGTTTAAAATATCAATTATCAACAAACAAATGAACTCATATCCCAATAGTAGCCCCTAATTATTCTTTTAAACGTTTCCAATAAAAATGAAGGACATTTTAATACTACAGTCCTTTGAATGAAATATACACCGGTGATATTTCAAATGATTGATGACACAAATATAACGTACGGACAAAGGCGAAATACCATTTTGTTGGAATATAAAACATACGGTGTATGTAATAAGACTGGCACGTCAAAAACATATATGAGACATGGCTCATCAAAATTGTCAGTATATTTTATTTTGTATGACACTATTTTAGATGTACGCTGTTATTTGGAATTATATATTGTAGTTTGTTTTGAATTAGAAAAATGTATGATTCATTAGACCTATTTTTTTTAGTTTCACTCTTTATGCCATATATAAAAGAGTGAGCGAAGGCGTTTCCCATTTACCGCCGAATGCTTGGGGTATTGGTTGTTGAGTGGCGGAACTTAACGCCGCGAATAGCTCGTCAGATTAGTAATATGAAATTGATCCTTAGAAAATCTCGAGCGCGTTAAATTTAGGTAAGGTAAGTTAAGTAAAGTTAACAGTGTAAATTAAATATAATCTGAAGATTTGATCGTGGAATAAGGAAATGGGAGAGTCTCAAAGTTGTTAAAATAAAACGTTACCTCAAAATAAACAAACGCATGTTTTTTTTTATTTTGAAGAAAAACTTTTACGGATTATAGAAATATAATTAGAACTTTTGATGTGTTTCTTGCGATTAAAAAAAAGTATTAATTTAGTAGTACATTACAATAATGTATAATGTAAGTGAAAAATGTATATTTTGTAAAAAAAAGTTTGACGCGCTCGTATATTTGTATGTGACTGGCTTTTTTTATATCTTTGAAATTGTATACACTCTCCTGCCCATTAAAATGGCAAACTTAACATAAGTTTTTATTCGTTTTAGGACCTCATACCTGCGAATTTAAATCCCCACTTCCCTACTACCGTTATAAAGCGAGTGCATGTTATTTGTCAGAATTATTAATAAAAAATAATTTCTCTGTTTAACTGCCATATTGTTATTTATATGTTAACATCAGTTTAAAAATAATTAAAAAAAACATTAAAAAAACATTTATGAAGTTGCTCTATTGAGTTTAATGATAGGAACGACAAAATTATAGACGATAACGATGTTACGATTGCTTAGGTACTAATTAAAATGGGATTGCGCTAGAAGCGAGTGATGTTATCACCACATTAGTTACATATAAAATTTTATTTTCAAGATAATCTAATTACATTGTCCAATTTGAAAGATCAATTATGACATAGATTCTGCCAAAAAACTTGCATTTAAATTTTTCTAATAGTTCAAAAGATATGTTTATACTAACAAACATATATACTTTTTTTTTTAATTTATAGAATAATTTTGTTATTTTTTCCTAAATGACTAATGTTAAGTTACACTGTACTAAATTATATTTTTTCGTAAAAATATTGAAAAAACAGATACACGTACTTTTTTATTTCATTTATATATCTTTAAACATAGTCAAGTCAAGTCTAGGTTAACAAAAAAAAATTGTTTCTTGATTTGTGTGTTGAGAGGTAAAGGAGCAGTAAAAGAGAATAATTAATAAACAAATATTTTTCCCGAAAGAGGAACGAATTCACAACCAAGGTCAGGTAGAGTCCATCTGCGACTGCAAACCATACAATGACCTCAAAAGTGCAAAATATAAAAGATATTATATTTATCTATACTAATATTATTAAACTGAAGAATGGTTTGGTTGAACGCGATAATCTCAGAAACTACTTGATCGAATTGAAGAATTTTTTATTAATGTACTTATCGAGGAAAGCTTTAGGCTATATTAGAACATGTGAATCGTTTCAAAGTAACCCCCTGCACTTGTTGTCTGAACTGCTATGGGCGCTTGCAGTGGTGTCATGTATCATGTCATGTCATACACAGTACCTTTTATATATTTGTTTACATTTTTGAAGTGTTATTCCACACTTAGCAAATAAAAACGTTATTTAGAAAACATATTGAATACTGACGGCGGGTTTTAATCCCGCTAAGTTCAAATTTTCATATGTTTTATAAACAGTATAGTATTTGTTTTTGTTTACATTAGACCACGCGGGCGAAGCCGCAAGAAAAGTCTCGAAGAATGGAATAAGTACCTATATAAGAGAGAGATAAGAAGAATAAAGAATTGTAACTGATAACATTTTATTTCTTGTCAACGAATTCCTTCCCTAAGTCGTGATCGCTTAATTAGAGGTTATTGCCTTCTAATAGCCATCGCAAACATATATTTTGTGATCACAGTGTAGAAAATTGCAGAGGTGTACTGTATGTAGTGTGTCGTTTAGAAAATTAACAGTTTGGCGAATCGTATTGTTTATTATTTTTATTTTTTTCTGATTTCATTTAGTTTGTCAGTTTAAATGTACGTTTTAATTACATCTGATGTTTATATTTTTTTAAGAATTTAGATAAATGTTATTAATCATAGTTTTATATAAGTTTTTATTTTTATTCTATTTCGCGCTATCCAATTTTCTGGATATTGAGTGATAAATGACGGAATTCAGCGTCCCGCTTTGTGAACAATTTATATAAATAATTTAAATCATTTTCCTGAGACAGTTTCGAACCCAGAACCGTCGAAACCACACCCAATGCGCTTAGTCATACTCTGTCCAAAATGTTAAAACTTTATATGACAGTGTATGACATTAAGTTCGAAATTTAAGTTCAATTTACACCGTTGCATTGACTGTATACGAATGCTCTGTCAAGATAACCTCACAATATCGTAAACCACACTCCCACTAGTGTTGAGTTCTTGTTGTCGACACTGATTCATCTTATTTATGTATCTTAAACATAAATACGTAGTAACTAGGTCTTTTATGCCGACTTAACAATTTGAACGTAGCGGATTTGAACCCGCGCCAGTATGAAATTTGGACGGTTTTCTAAGTGTTATAATTAAATTATTGCTTCTTCATTTTGGTAGACAAAATGCGGCGTTGAGCTCCCCCACTCCACACCCAGTATCTGGAATTTAGAAGAAAAAAGTTTTCTTAGTATACTCTGTTGTATGCGAAATGCGAAAAATCAATAGAAAATGTAATTTGTGTTACAATATTTAATTATAATTATATTTTGTGTTTTTTTTTTCCTTTATTTTAATTATCTCGAGAAAAGAACTATACTTTGTACTATTCCATTAAGAAACGTCGTGACTTTTCGACTTTGCTCATAAGTACATAATTTATATATTAATATTTCATTTTATTTTATACTAACATTGTAATACATTTTAATTTATAATCGTTTATTTTAGAAGAAGTAGAATTATTGTGGCAATAGTTTTTCATTATGATTATGAACCAAATCAAATCTTTACTTTAAGTATAATGAGAGACCGTCATGGCACAGTGGCACGAACGTGTGACTGTAAACGCGGCGGTCGTGAGTTCTATACCCACTAGGAGGCAAAACCATTATGTATTTTTTTCATTTCTTCGCTTTGGTAACAAGGCAAAGAGCGGCTTTGAGCTCCGCCACTCAACATGCAATGTAAGTAAAATTTCGCCAAAAGTGGGGAACGGAGTATCTTAACACTAGGTTCCCTATACCTACCCTGCTGTGTGCGGGATACAGCGTGAAGCTGAAAAAAGTGTAATAAGATATTTTATTTTTGCACTTTTTCACACATTTTAAACACTAACTTTTTCATCCGAGACCGTAAACGATGATGACAAATTTCCAAAAGCATATAATAGATTAATCCGTTTAAGAACTTTCCGATTAAACTAAAATATCTTTTAACGAAACTTTAAACATTATATAAGTAGCGAGGTGGTGTTTACAAAGATCTCTTTATTACATATTTATGTAGCGAGCAATAGAATTTTTTAAAATAAATTTACATAATATTAGAAACGTCAAGAAGTGTTTTTTGTTAAGAAATTTGCATACAAAACTAACTTCCTGTTTCAAAATAAGAAATATTTATAAATTATTATACGCCTAATATACATGTGTTGGAAAAATATATACCTAACATAACCTATATGATAAGGCTCTCTTTTACCTCCACGGTGTGTCCCGTATACCCACGATTCTTGACAATAAATAAAATCATAGCTACACATTCACTTCCGCCGAATTCTGTAGGAACGTGTTAAGTGGCGGGACTCAACGCCTCTACACAAGAGCAAAGAAATAGAAAAATACATGTTAATAAATAGTAAATTTCTTCGAATGGGGATCGAATTCACAACCAGTCGCGTTTACAATCACACTTTGTGCCCCTGTGCCACGACTGACCTCAATTTTCAAGACTCAATTCTTGACAATAGCTTATCTACAATAGGTACCTACTACCCTATTGTTGAAAATCGTTGTCCCTTTCTGCAAATTACTTTTCGCTTCAAAATGTGGTCAAAGCCGGAGTGGATAAATGAATATATTTTTTTCATTCCAAGAGGACCGAGTCAAAAACCATTATATTGAATAACGTGTGTCTACTATCCAAAAATATTCGTTTGATTAGTCGAATTGGTAACTCGTGGTACTATTTACTAATGAAAATTACCATTATCTTATATGAGAGCATAATAGAGTAGTGAGAGACTGAAAGCAACGGTTATAGATTCGATTCCCTATCGGGGCAATCATATTAAATTAATTTTCATTGCTCCCGTAAAATAAAGCGCGGCGTTCTGTTTTCCACCATTCAACGTGCAATGTGATATTAATGATGTTAACTTAACACCAGGTTCCATCTGCTACCCTGACTTTTAGGAAAAAGCGTGTAAAACCATTTACCAGTAAAATACACCAGTTCTTTGAAGAATACCGTCAAAAAAAATTTAGAAACCACTTTTTTAGAATATTTGGTACTAGGTACATAGTAGAAGAAATATCTCAAACGTCTTATATATATCAACGTTGATTCAATAACAAGTTTCCCGCTAGCGATTGTGAAATCAACCAGTTGACCCTTAAATATACGATTTGTATGGTCATTAAGGCTCGCCTTCGATGACGTAAGGATACTTGCACAAATTCGTTAATACGAAAATGATCTTGTAGTCTTCACAATATTAATATATTTACAAAAATATATTGTTCTTCTCATATAGAGATCTTATTATATGCACAAGCGGGTGACTGTAAACGCGATTGTGGGTTCGATTCCCATTTGGGGAAATTAATTATTTTTTTCATTTCTTTGCTCTGGTAACAAGGCAAAGGTCAATACTTTTGAATTGCAATCAATTCAATACGCAATGCCCCGAAGATTGAACGGAGTGTCTTAGCAATAGGTTCCCTGTGCTTACCCTGCTATATGCGGGATACAGCGTGAAGCTAAAAAAAATAGTGAAAGGGGTTTTTTATTTTTGTAATATACAATATACAAATATGATTAGCGAAGTGTGGAATGGTATCGAGCTAACAGTTTTAGTTGGACCTCTAAGAGACGCGTACGCATATAAGTCACATGTGGTTAGTGATTTACCGTTTGTTGAATCGTTATGAACCATTTCTGTTTTCTGCTTTTATAATTTTTATATGTGAGTACCTTGTTTCATTTATTTTAACTTTATTTTTTGTATGTAAAAGTTTTTGTGATTCATATAAGAATTTCTATATATTGTGAAAGTTAATTTATTTCTCATAAGCATCTGCGAATCAAACGTAACGCAAATACATAACGGCTGTGCGTACTAGAAGTATCTTGTATTCTATTTATATAAAATAATTTTTATGTTCATTTTCTTAATAATTCTTTAATTGTTTATATATCTCAAAAATGGAGAGTTGTGAACATAATGATATTAAGCCTCTGGCGGCAGTGTGTGCGTAGATAAGTACTAGGTAGAGAAATGATCATTACTTATTTCTTTCATTTTATATACTACATTTTATTACGCTTAGCGGAACTAAATACTATGCATTTTTATACTATAGAAAAAAAATATTTAAATATAAAAAAATTCTCGAGGAGATCACCGTTAGAGACCTAACAACTGTAACATATTGTATTAAACTATACAACGCTACACAATATTACAGTATTTTTAATGCTTGGTCACGTGTGATTTAGATAAGCCCACCATTTCTTTTTTATAATTTCACGCTTTTTCCCGCAAAGTATATTAGATGCTAGTGATAGGTAACCGTTCATCATACACCGAAGTTTGAACTTTCCATGTTGAATAGCCCAATTGGTTTGTCTACCAAAGAGAAAAAAAAATTAAGTACTAATTTTAATCTTTTGTAATGTAATTTTTCGTATCAACTTCACGATGTATCCCACACACAGCAGAGTAGGCAGAGGGAACCTAGAGATAAGACGTTCCCCACTTAGCTCAGTACCTGGAGCATGTTCTATAGTACTTATGACGGACCAGTACAATAATACAGTACCTTTAATATTACAAATTGATTTATACATACTTCATTGAAATAATAAAATATATAAAAGATAAGACTCTATAAAGTTGATGCATGAATAACATATAAATCAATGTTATCATTATATGTCTTGTATAATTTTATCCGGTTGCTAAATAATTTATTGTACTTATATAGTATTTTATTGTACTTATATAACTATACACTACATAATAATACTGTAGAGAAATAAAACCCAGGAGCCCATGTGAAAATTTTTATATTATTATCATTCTATTACAATATCATTATATATTAGCCATAGATCCCAGGAGCCACCTACCGCCTACGTCATTTGAAAGGGCCCCATTTTCAAGTAAGTAAGTACGCATAACGTCATAACAACATATTAGACTATTATTCATCAAAACTTCAGCTTTGCTAAAATGACGTAGGTCTGGGCACCCTGGGATCTTAGTCTATATCATTATATATTGGAAATATGTACATTCCATAAATAGGACTCCAAACTTAGGTCCGTATTTATTATAAATTAAATATTTTTTTAAGTCTGAAATCGATCTTGAGATGCCATTTTCATTCATAGATAGGTATATAATTTATGTACTTATTATTTAGACTCTCTTAATTTTTAAAAGACATATTTAACTAACAAATGACAAACACCACGTTTAAATAGACTGTCAAAATTTTTCTCAAACATATGTTTTAAGTAACGTTGTGAATATTTGCACTGAATTCTCAATAAGCGTTCGTTTCGGTCTGTTTAATATGGTTTTTTTTTATGTTACTTGAGTTTCGCTTTCGCCGGAGCTCCTGTGAAATGTAGCATCCTTTGCTTGTTATTCTAATGCTAAACACGTTTCCCAATAGAAAAAGAAATAAAGAAATAAGAATTTTCATTATAAATTGTTGTATTAAAAGATAATGTCTACAATTACAACATTTTTTTCTATCTTTCACACAAAAATATAAAATAATTGCTCTAAATATTAGAGAAATGGATTTATTTATGTGTATGGAGATAGTGATTATTAAAGAATCGTTATTATAATTTAATTCGCTGTGTATTTGACAGCGAATTTGACCCGTAGTCAAAAAATAATCTTCGACAAACTTTCTATGCAACATGACAAGTTTTTTTAAATTCGAAATAGTTCCCGAGACTAGCGCGTTCGGCCAAACTAACACTTCAGCTTTATAAAATTAGATAAAAGTATATCAACAATTATGGGTCCCCATAAACAATTCGAACATTCTATCTGTCTCTAAATAACTTAGTACAAAGACGCTGGAAGAGACGACCGGGCCGAAAAATATTACCTAAAAATTACCACTTCGTATCTATATTATAACTATTACTACCATTATTATATAATGTTTTCCTTTTTGTCCCTTTCACATAGATGCTACCATGTTGTATACCTTATCCAGCAGGATAGGCAGAGGGAACCTAGTGTTAAGTCACTCCGTTCCCTATTTTCTGCCAAATTTTCGAGTAAATGCGTGTTGAGTGAATTCGACGCCGCGCTTTGCTTGGCACCAGAGCGAAGAAATGAAAATATTAATAAACAATAATATTTTCCTTTCCCTCCAGCGGGGAACGAACCCACAACTGTCGTTTTTGCATTCAACATGGTACATAAAACCATATTTTAGAAGCCATAAAATATGATGAAACCCTTCAGTACCTTTATTTAAGCTTAAAGGAAGTGCACACCTGTGGCCAGTCACCGGGACTACTATCTATATTAAACTTATTTGGTTTTGCATAGAATGATAGCAATATACAAAATCTAAATAAAAAAATGTGATTTCTTAGGGATATCGTTCAATGTTTCTTGAGAGGCCCTGACATAATTTTTTAAAATATGAAAGCGATTCGGTAAAGCAGTGGCACGTCGAGTGACTGTAAGCGCGACGGTTGTGGGTTCGATTCCCATCCGGGAAATTAATTATTTAATATTTTAATTTCCTGGTTCTAAGTAACTATACAAATCGTGGCGTAGAGTTTCTCCGTTCAATACGAAATATCTCGAGAATTTAGTGGTAAGTGGGAAACGTTAGGTTCCCTATGCCAGGGAAGCAATTTAGATTGTTTAACACATAATATATAATCGATACGTGTTGGGGTCGCTAGTTAGGTACTAATATATTACTCAAGTTTTATATTAGAATAAGTTATACCAATAAAACATGTTTTATGTTAAAAATAACTAAATTATTAGGCATCAGGGTTAAATACAAAAAACAAAATATTTTAAACAAGGATCATATGCGTATAACGTATATCAAGTCTAAGTTAGGGATGCTATTAATAATATATATTTGTAGAAAAATATATAAAATATTGAAATTGTTTAAAATAAAATAAATAAATCAGCTTCACGCTGTATCCCGCACACAGCAGGGTAGGCAGAGGGAACCTAGTGTTAAGACACTCCGTTCCCCACTTTCTGCTGAATTCTGGAGGCATTGCGTGTTGAGTGGCAGAACTCAACGCCGCCCTTAACCTCGACCAGAGCGAAGAAATGGAAATATAAATTTAAGTAAATATTTCATCTCCTCGAGTGGGGATCGAACCCACAACCAGTCGGTTTTACAGTAACACCTCGTGCCGCTGCGCCACGACTGGCCTCTGAAATTATTTGAAATATTAAAATTGTGTTATTTTGTATAATAATGATATTTCTATTTTTCAATGTGATTTCGATTTTTAATGACTTTTGTCAGATTAAATATTTACTTAAATTTATATTTCCATTTCTTCGCTCTGGTGTCGAGGCAAAGCGCGGCGTTGAGTTCTGCCACTCAACACGCAATGCCTCTAGAATTCGACAGAAAGTGGGAAACGGAGTGTCTTAACACTAGGTTTCACGAGATATCAAGGACGTATTTGATTTAACATTTAATTTTACCACTCCCGTACTAACGTTTTTTTTTTGATTGAGAATTGAACCTTTAAATTATAAATCGCTAGCAACAAAATCGATAGTAAAGAAAATAAATAGATACTCTCTATATTGCCATTTCTTTAGCGCCAATAAATATTGCATTAGGATCTGAGACGAGGGTAGGACAACCTGCCCGAATTGTCTACAAAATTGAAATTAATAAATAACGTATAAGTTTATAACTTTGTTCTAAATAATATATTGTAAATATGTGAAAAAATATTTATTTTACTAGAGAAAAATTAAATTAGATTAGATTATGGGAAAAGTAAAGCCTATTTTTTAAAGAAATTCATGGTTCTATACCTAATACATATTGTATTATAAAAATTATTAAAATAATCCAGATCAGTCGTTGCACAGAGGCACACGCGTACGACTGTAAACGCGACAAGTGGTGGGTTCAATCCCCACTCGAGGAAATATTTAAAACTTTCTTTTCCTCGCTCTGCTAACGAGTTAATTAGAGCCACTCAACACGCAATGCCACCTGAATTTTAAAAAAAGTGAGGAACAGAAGCGTCTTCATTGAAACGTAGTGTCACATTAGGTTCCCAAGTTTCTTTTGCCTACCCTGCTATGTGCAGAATACAATGAAAAGGTAATAGTATTAATACAGGACATCGATTCTTCTTCTTCTTCTTCTTCTCTCTCTCTCTCTCTCTCTCTCTCTATCTAGCCTTAAAAGCTGTTTGCCTTCTCCCTAAAGAGGCAAAAAATACATGAAGATAAGAAAATTACGCAACAAAAAGTATATTCTGTGTCACATTTACCTTAATACTAAGATTGATTCTCTTCTTTTCTTTTTGATGAATTTAAAAAATAATATCAATTAAAAAACTTCTAAATGCGATTATTTTAGTAAGTGTTTTTATATTTGAACCAATTTTCCTTACTATACCATATCAGTATCATAAATGCTTATTACCTATATAAGGTGCAGAAAATCCGACCAGATCGGTTGCTATATATGGATATATTTGACCGAGGTGCGGGTTCGAGTTCCGCTACGTTCAATGTTTAAATAAGTTTTAATCTGTGTGTATGAATCGTGTTTTTTATTTTATAATATTACTCTATAGATTTTTTGTTAGAGGCACAGCGTCTGATCGTAAACTCCACGGTTGTTAGTTTGATTCCCATTCGGCATAACGAATTATTTTTATATCTTTACTACCACTCAGCATGGGATGTCACAAAAATTGAGAACGGAGTGTCTTAACATAAGATTTCCATATGTGTGTAAAGCAAATAAAAAAATATAGATATAGAACCCACACGAAGGAAACTAAAAAACATCTTAGTATTATCAAAATATTTTTAATTTAATAAATTTTAAACGTTTATTGTTATTTCAACAGTTAGTTAAATATCATATTCAAACGTGACATTAAGTTAGTAAATACATTCTACTTAAAAATTCTACAAACGAGCACAACGCCGCCTTTCCTCGAACAATGGCTTGTCCTAGGAATACCTTATATTTAATTTAATACTACATTGAATTATATATAGAAAACGTGTGTATTTTAAAAATACACGTCAGTCAGGGATTTGCAATGATTTCGTCCTGTTTTGTTAAAGGTAAAAAAATATAGTTTATGTTATCCATATAAAAGTATGATTTCTCATAGCTTTTATTCATTATTTTATTTTTCTATATAGAAATCTATGGGTAAACAGAATGAACTTAGCGTTAGGACACTCCGTTCCTTACTTTCCGCCAAATATCCGGAATATTGTTGGTTGTTGTTGAGTGATGGAACTCAATGCCGCACTTTACCTTGTTACCAGAAAGAGGAAATAAAAATAATCCATTCCATTAAATGGGAAACCCATAACCGTCGAGATTGCATTCAAACGCTGCTCCACTTTTTTTTTTTTTTTTCGAACTGAGGTTAATGCTGTTAGCCCTATTGGCTTTTACAGCGACACCGGGTGGGTAGGGAAGAGGGTACTCTGTCCCAGAAGAAATGCAAGCACTACCTGGCTGCTTGAGAGGAACGCTGCTCCACTACAGCCCGTTTAATTTATATAAGTCGAGCTATGATTATATTTTGGAGAATTTGAAAGGCAGTTTATATAGACATAAATAAATCCATCTTAGGTTAATTGATTCTTTATATATTTATAAAATATAATAAAAAATGCAGATAGTCTTATTTTCACATAAGCAAAAAACTTAGAAGTTTTAATTTCAAAGTGTACCACATGTTTAGGTATGATGAGTATGAGATCATCAAAAGGCCGAAATCGTGTTATATACGTACAATGAACCGGTTCAACCAACAGCCTTCATATAGAGAAAAAATATAAATATATTAAAATATTATTAAGTGACGTCAATTAATATTATTAAGAAATATTTAAGTTTTCACGTGGTGGTTAAGAGCGCGATTCCCGCTTGGCGAATGTTATTCAAAATATTTTTTCCTTATACAATATACGGCGTTGGGTCCCCTCCTGGTAGAACTGAGTGATGCATGGGATTTTAAAATCAATATTAAAAATTATTATACTACTTAAGTAATGATTTGTTCTTTAATAACTAATTGTATACCTATTTTATAGAATATTTAAATCTACAAATTGGCACCAGTAATGAAAAAAGCAGCCACCGGGTCCACTGCCAAGAGTGGAATTACACCAAAAAGTGGAACTACACCAAAAAGTGGAACGAGTTATACAGCGAAAAGCTCACCTAAGACAAGCCCTAGTCTTCCACCTGTCGGGAAGCTTCCTAATATTCCCTCAGTGTCTAAAAAAAGCTACACGACGTCTTCATATAAACCTACAAATAAAAAATCTACTACTTTCGGTATAATTTGGTTACCAACTAAGAAAAGGAATAAACATAAAGATTTAACTTATAATTCCCACCGAAATGACCACTCGACGGGCAGAACGCCATCTATGTACAATTTGTGAGTACCCTTTTTTCATTTCATTGGTTGCTGGCAACGCTTAAAAAAATAATTTATTATACCAAAACCTTGTATTAATTTATTAATATAAAGAAAAAACAATATATAATATATTAATTAGTACAAATTGTTTTTTTTTTGCCTAAATGTTCAGTGGAGATTTCATTCCGGTTGTATAATGTTGCCATTTCAAATTAAACATCTTGAAAATCAAGGTTACGTCTTGGTGGCAGCTTGAAAGCGATTAACAATAAACATAAACTAAAAAGGAGGTAACATTGAAAAAGTTTTTATTACAGAACTTTAAGTTGTTGCACAATTCATCAATTTGAAAATAATTCATTATATATATTAGTTTTCATTTGGGCTTTCCTCAATTCATTTACATTTTGCTTAATCAACAGTTTGAAACGTTTCGTTTAATATTTCGCCTATCAATAAAAACAAAAAAAAAAGAAAAACTTTTTTGTCAGCTTTACGTGTCTTACCAACCGAAAATGCAAGAAAACAATTTCGAAACAATCATAAGCAAATGGCGACGACTGTCCGTTGTGGAGCGAACTGAACAGAGAGCAGGGTTAGCAAGGTGAATCGAATAACTGCTGTAACTTGAACACCTTGCACTTTGCCAGCTATTGTTTACATTATTTTATGCTACTGTGACACTTACGCGGCGAAATTTAATCTTTTGCTAACAACTTCTATATTTGTTGCTGTATTGTTTTCAGTTGGTCTCTTATTATTCGCTATACAAGTGTTCTTAAGTAAAATTATATTTTCTTTGTGTTTTAGCATGTCGGGGGATTCTAGCCAGCAGACAATTTTAAAGAAGAAAGAAGATGAGTCAAATTTAATATTGCCTGAACGCAGTGGGACAGCAGCAGTTTCTGTTGGGGTCGGGACAGGAGCGGTGGCTGCTACAGAATTACTGCCAGATACTGACAATAAAAATGCCGAAGAAACACAGGACTTAATTAAAAGTGAACCAGAAAAGACTAAGGTAAAAAAAGAAGTAGATTATTAATTTATTTTTAGTAATTTAATCATTAAAGTAATTTGAGGGCAGTTGTTTTAAAATTGTGTTCATTTAAACTCCATGAATGGAATTTATCAACACAGGGTTACGACACTGTGCTGTGTGTACTTTATATGTTTTTTAAATAAGTTGTTTTCTAAATAAGAACTATATCAATCTCTATATTATCAAACACTATATTATAATCGACTAAACAATAACATTTCAGGAAGCTGCAGGTGACACAAACGGTGATGACAAAAAATCTGAAAAAGAGTATTTAGAAAATAATGATACCAATCTAATATCTAAATCAGAAAACAGTAAATTGGGTGACAATGTGGACAGTGTGTTTTTAAGATCACCACCCTCCCACAAAACAAGATCGAACGTGTCTACACCCAACAATGAAGAAGAGGATTGTGGTATTAAATGCTTATACTACACGTTACAATGCTGTGATTGTTCTGTAATGTAAGACAATAATTTAATTATTTAAATTTTATATTTCTTGATTTACACTTTTTTTTGGCAATTTGTTGCATTATTTAGATATGTAATTAGAGGTTGTTCATAAATTGAGTGAGTTGATGAAATATGGCAAAAATATGATAGCTTAAATTTTGTGACATCGCTTTCAAAATATAATATCCAAGTATTATAAACTAACGTTTTGTAAACAATTTCTGAAATAATAGCAGTTCATGATTTATTTTTATTGTATACAATTAAATATTAGGAATTATTATATTAAAACAGTTTAATATAAAAATTTCTAGATGTGACAGTATATGTGATGTTACAAATGTAAAGTTTGTGCAACATAATTTATGAATGACCTCTTTGATTATTGAGAAAGCAATTTTGTGTTGATTTGTGTATTTTTTTTTTAATACCAAGTGATGTGCCAGTTAGACATAAAATCATTTTTTTTTCATTTGCTTATTTAATTTATAAGCAATCTACAGATTGGTGACCTTCAATTAAGGCCACTGTAGATTCCATATGATACTCTATACAGGTACTTTCCTATTAATGTTACTCATATATAGTAATTAAGATAGAATTTATTTTATCGAGACATTGTAAATGGATATTTAGCTAAAATGGTATATTTTTTGAAAAACTTATTGAATTTAATTGGTACTAAACAAATTCTATTCTAAAAATTAAAAAAAAAACATAATATAATAAAAACATAATATATTAGTCTTGTCATCATGAAATAGAATCCTCTTCAATCTAAACTAGTAAACAAAAATATTTCAATGTCATGATAAAATATAATAAATTAAAAGTATTAATTAATTATTTTTGATAATTTTGTATAGGATATATCTAGATTAGGTTGTTGACTACAATTGTGTTTACAGTTATAGTCTTTGAAATAATATTTTTGTGTGAAATTATAAAAAATGTGATATATTCGCAGGTTCGATATTAATAAAAAAAAGCTCAAGCTAATTTATCTAAATGACACATAAACATATATAAAACTTTATATATCCAGCCTAATTAACAATTAGAAAAAAAAATGATTACACATTAAATTAAATTTTACGTAATTTAACAAAAACATATCAAACATTGGTTGAGCACATTTTCTTAGTATTTAATACAGTGAAACCTGGATTAATGAGAAAACTATTATTGACAACTCCAATGAGGTCCCGGCCACTGCCATCAAATTACCTGAATTCGTGGAACTTTTCAAACTGGTTAAATCAGATTTGATTTTTTACATTTTTTCTATGTAATCCCCTGCATAAGTGAAATTATTTACCATGCTGAGACCGAACTGTCTGATTGGAAAACTGAATCCATTTTTTAATGTAAACCTGTCTCTCTTTCCCCACAGGCAGTTACATAGCGTGCTTGCATTTCTTCAGGGGCAGAGTACCCTATTCCCTACCCAACCGGTGTCCCTGTAAAAGCCAGTTGGGCTAACAGTGTTATCCAAATTTAAAAAAAAAAATAAAAAATGTAAACCTCTTGGTACCAAAACCTTTGGTTTTCAATTAAGCAGGTTACACTGTACATTGTTATGTTTAAAAAAAAATTGCTTTGCAGCTTTTTCTTGACTTTAAATATTTTATATGTGCCAAACAAATCATAATTTTTTTCATTAACTTTTGACATTTCATTGTTATTTCATTAAATATTTGATCCTCTTTGTATATCAAAAACAGATTGTTTTTGTTAGAAAGTAGTATGAAGATTGGAGATGATTGAATAATTAACATTCCTATTATAACCTCATTTTTGTGATAAGAAGTATATCTATATATTTTTATTATATTTTACATATTGATTAGTATTTAATATTAAGTTTGGAGGCGTTTACAAGATCTTATATAGATTTAGAAACTACTATATAGTTGATTCAAAGAGAATATATAAATTGATTTATATGAAATATTTTTCAAACAAAAAAGAATATTTCTATTAGTTTTCAACGAAAATATATTAAAATATAAAATAGTTGTTGTTATTTTGTCTAACTAACTAATTTACTGAAGTGTAACTTGAAAATTTCAAAAATATTAGTAATATTTGCAGTCTTATATATTTGTGATTTTTTGATACTAATCTTATACATATAAAACTATTATTAATATTATAAACTCTCTGACGAATTGTCCCACGTTCAATTAAATTTGAGGCAAATAATTGTTCTAGAATAAATTAAAAAGAATTTGTTAGCTCCACAATAAAAGGTGCTTTGTTTTTTTAATTTCAAATACTTTGTAGTATTTGTAATTTATACGATTTTTTTTCTATAACATTGCATTGTTGTTTGTCCAGTCTCCGTCCATATTGGGAGTCTGCTTAGAAATATTATAGTATTATATAATTTTTTTAGATACATACAAATTTGGTACTGATTAATAAATCTTTAAAATTGTATTAACGACTTTTATTTATTTTTTCTGTATTTAAGTATTTAACAAGATATTTTTACAGCGGAGAGAATCATGCGATTCTAAGACTAGTTTGTTTGACCAGTTGGGTTGACCAGAGCAATGTTTGTCTTAAAAAACGTTTGTCAGTTATACCGATCATGTATACGAAACGCGGCGTTAAGTTTCGCCATTAAACACTCAAATATCTTGAAATTTCGGCAGAAAGTTTGCCTTAACGCTAGATTCTTTCCTCTGCGTAGCCTGCTATGCGAAGAAAAGCATGAAGTTTCTTTTTTATGGTATTCACTAGGTATATCAATACGGGCGTATTTATAAATCGTTCGCAACTCTGAGATTGATCTTAAGATGCCGTTTTAATAATATGTGAATGAAAAAAAGCATTTCAAAACATTTCATTTCATTTTTTCTGTAAAAAAGACAGGTTGTGGGTTCGATCCCTACTCAAGGAGATCAAATATTTACTCAAATGTATATTTCCATTTCTTCGCTCTGCTGTCGAGGCTAAGCGCGGCGTTGAGTTCTGCCACTCAACACACCATGCCTCCAGAATTCGGCAGAAAGTGGGGAACGGAGTGTCTTAACACTAGGTTCCCTCTGCCTACTCTGCTGTTTGCGGGATACAGCATAAAGCTGACTTGATTTCACCCTGTGAACTATCTATATTAAAATTAAAGTAAAAATAAAATAAGTAAAAGAAAATGTTTATTTTGAATACATTTATTGGATATCATAACTATCTTATTACAACCGTGTGCAATCACATTATTATATAATATACATATTAATAATTAGGCCAACAGTTCTTTGCAATAGCTTTAAACATATTTATTATCTATATCTGTATACATAATATTTGAAACATTTTCGCTAAGTTGAAATGAAATGTATGTACAACACAATCTAAGAATTTTTCTATTTTTCTTATTTTTTTTATTTATTTTTATATTGATTATCACTTATGCAAAGTAAATCACATTTGAACATAATATTGATTTACATTATTTTAAATATAAATGTTCATAAACAAAAAATATAATTTTAAAACATTCTACTTATATAATAAAAAAAACCCTAGTGTTGCATAAGTACGAAATATAGAAAAAATTAGTTTCGAATAAAAAAAATACAATATAACGACCAAACTAGATTTTTTGGTAACTTAACATTTACCTCTAAATTATATTTATGTAAATAAAAAATATTTTTTTAATGCAAAAATGGTTATTTTACCTATTTTGATACAATAAAGTTAGAATATATAAATAATTATAGGTATATGTTAATAATATAATGTACTAGCAATGTCTCCAGAATTCGGCGGAACGTGGGGAACGAAAGTGTCTTAATGGGAACGGAGTATCTTAACACTATGTCCCCAAGTTTCCTCTACGTAGAAAAACTAAAAGGATTTACAGAGTCACAATATTCTATCTACCAATGACAATTTTATTCCATGTTATGATGCATGAATATAAAAAATATATACTAATAGTATATCATTTTACTAAAAGTATATGATATCATCAAAAATAAAACTCAGTCCATTTTTGCATTGTTTAAATAATTATAAAACATAACAAGTGCGAGTCGGACTCGGCCACTCGATGGTTCCGTACCAATAAAATTTACAAGTCTTGACAGTCAGACGATTTATTTTTTTTAGGTACGAAACCCTAAAAATGACTATTACATACAAAATAAAAGAAAAATTGACGAAATTTTATTATTTAATTCATTTTTGGTATAACGGTATTAACTGATGCAACAATTAACCAACTACATTTAAGTAAAAAAAGTAAAAAGTGCCTACGAAATAATGAAAAACCAATAAATTATAATTATTATTTTTATGAAAATTATAATAGTTATTAAGAAAAATATCTGTGACTAGATTCATTTCCCTCTTAACGCATTAATATTAAAAGAGGTTATTTACCTTTTTTTTTTCATTTTTAGGCTTTACCTCAACTACAGCACAGTAGGCAAATAGAACTTGAAGGTGGCTTGAAGGCATTCCGATGTTCAATTTTTATCAGAATTCAAGACATTGCAAATCGAATGGCGGAACTTAACGCCGCACCGCAATTTGTTTTACCAGAGCTAGGATAATAAAGTTTACGAAAAATATAATTATTTTCAAAAAAGGAATTTAGAGTCAACCATTGTTCTTTTAGTAAAGCGAATAATAGCGCTACGATGAAGTTTTACATTATTTCACTAAGCACTTTGCATATCTCTAAATCGAATTCAATGAAAATATAAACACAATGATTAAAACAAGAAAGTCATTATTTAAAAAATTCACAAATTTTCATACATTAACTACTTAAATAATATTAATATATAATTATTATATTATTAGTAAAAATTGTACTAAATGCAACAAAACATTGTTATATTGCACTTTATCAATGTACAAATCACGTTTAATATTAGAACTCATCAACATATTGTTATTTATACAAAAAAATGTCACTGCTATTGTAATTAATTATAAATAAATATTTAAAAACACATAAATCAATAAGGAAAGTCATTTTTGTGTCTAAAATTATAAAAAAAGCAGAAAACTAAAAAAATACTAATAATTAGAGATGCGCCGAATCGTGTTTACACCGAATAACCGAATACCGAATACTATTCGGTTTAAACTTTACCGAACCGGATATTCGGCCGAATTATTCGGTTTACAATTTTTTAGTTATTTTCTCGCATAAACAGGTTTTAAGCTGCCGTCGCTCGCTAGATAACGAGCGGGCCCTACCTCACCGCCACCCGAAAGCACGAAATTTCAAAAATTGACCATATGTGCCATAAATTACCTATCAACAATGTTGGAACCTCGATTTAGAATGAGATTTCTTGCTCCTGAAAATTGCGAACTGGAACTATAAGAAACAGGGAAAGACCTCTACAAAATATTATTGTGAATATTATGTAGCGTAACTGTTGCGAAGAACTTGCCTCGACGAATCCTGTCATTGCAGAAGATCCTAGAGAGAGAGCGAGAGAGAAGATAGATAGTTTTGCAGGTGAAGGTCTTCTACCTAAAACCCAGAACTCTTTTGATTGGTGGGCAAATCATAAGTCTAATTTAGCCAGTGTTTTTTTAAATATGGAGGACCGGTCTCATCTCTGCGTTGGTGCACCCTAGTGTCAGGTCGACCCATTTGATCGCATACAACGCAGAGTTGTTTTGAATCGTTGGGGACCCAATGATCTGCAAAGGGCTTGACACTTTAGCTCTTCGTAGAGACTCACTGTGAGATCTTTATGGGATTTATTATGGGGAATTTTCTAATCGCACAGTACGTAACAAACTTAAATACCATATGTGCCATAAATTACCTATCAACAATGTTGGAACCTCGATTTAGAATGAGATTTCTTGCTCCTGAAAATTGCGAACTGGAACTATAAGAAACAGGGAAAGACCTCTACAAAATATTATTGTGAATATTATGTAGCGTAACTGTTGCGAAGAACTTGCCTCGACGAATCCTGTCATTGCAGAAGATCCTAGAGAGAGAGAGAGAGAGAAGATAGATAGTTTTGCAGGTGAAGGTCTTCTACCTAAAACCCAGAACTCTTTTGATTGGTGGGCAAATCATAAGTCTAATTTAGCCAGTGTTTTTTTAAATATGGAGGACCGGTCTCATCTCTGCGTTGGTGCACCCTAGTGTCAGGTCGACCCATTTGATCGCATACAACGCAGAGTTGTTTTGAATCGTTGGGGACCCAATGATCTGCAAAGGGCTTGACACTTTAGCTCTTCGTAGAGACTCACTGTGAGATCTTTATGGGATTTATTATGGGGAATTTTCTAATCGCACAGTACGTAACAAACTTAAATACCATATGTGCCATAAATTACCTATCAACAATGTTGGAACCTCGATTTAGAATGAGATTTCTTGCTCCTGAAAATTGCGAACTGGAACTATAAGAAACAGGGAAAGACCTCTACAAAATATTATTGTGAATATTATGTAGCGTAACTGTTGCGAAGAACTTGCCTCAACGAATCCTGTCATTGCAGAAGATCCTAGAGAGAGAGAGAGAGAGAAGATAGATAGTTTTGCAGGTGAAGGTCTTCTACCTAAAACCCAGAACTCTTTTGATTGGTGGGCAAATCATAAGTCTAATTTAGCCAGTGTTTTTTTAAATATGGAGGACCGGTCTCATCTCTGCGTTGGTGCACCCTAGTGTCAGGTCGACCCATTTGATCGCATACAACGCAGAGTTGTTTTGAATCGTTGGGGACCCAATGGTCTGCAAAGGGCTTGACACTTTAGCTCTTCGTAGAGACTCACTGTGAGATCTTTATGGGATTTATTATGGGGAATTTTCTAATCGCACAGTACGTAACAAACTTAAATACCATATGTGCCATAAATTACCTATCAACAATGTTGGAACCTCGAATTAGAATGAGATTTCTTGCTCCTGAAAATTGCGAACTGGAACTATAAGAAACAGGGAAAGACCTCTACAAAATATTATTGTGAATATTATGTAGCGTAACTGTTGCGAAGAACTTGCCTCGACGAATCCTGTCATTGCAGAAGATCCTAGAGAGAGAGCGAGAGAGAAGATAGATAGTTTTGCAGGTGAAGGTCTTCTACCTAAAACCCAGAACTCTTTTGATTGGTGGGCAAATCATAAGTCTAATTTAGCCAGTGTTTTTTTAAATATGGAGGACCGGTCTCATCTCTGCGTTGGTGCACCCTAGTGTCAGGTCGACCCATTTGATCGCATACAACGCAGAGTTGTTTTGAATCGTTGGGGACCCAATGATCTGCAAAGGGCTTGACACTTTAGCTCTTCGTAGAGACTCACTGTGAGATCTTTATGGGATTTATTATGGGGAATTTTCTAATCGCACAGTACGTAACAAACTTAAATACCATCTACTCTATCTAGATACGCGGCACTCCACTACTCTGCGGTTTCGTGGAAATTACCTTCCACGCGCCGCGTACCTACCGGCTTACCTGCGGTAGTGCTTCCAGGTCAATATGGTTTGAGTATCTTCAAAGAGCGCCTTTATATCACCTACTTTAAAGGCCGGCTACGCACCTATAGCTCCTCTGGTGTCATGGATGCAGACGAGGTTGTGGGTGGCGGTGGTCACTCACTATTAGATGACCCGTACGCTTGTTTCTGTGTCTTTCTTTATGAGGGACTACCCCCATGACCTCAATACATTAATTATATTTTGATAATAACTTATCGATTCTCTGCAAAAAATAATTTTCCTTCTTACCTGAATGCACATTTAATAAAAGCCGCCTTCAGCTCTTCATTATCAAGTCGTTTTCCACGGACATGATTTTCAAATTTCGGAACAAATAATAATCACTAAGTTCCAACTCTGGACTATAGGGTGACTGGTTGTTGTCTTCATAGACACAATCGCAAACATTAGCCTTGGAAACACGTGCGGAACGTTGTCACGGAGAAATAATGCACCGGCGGCCAATTTACCCCGTATTTTTTCCCTTAAATTACGCCAAGTTCCGGACCCCTGCTCTGGACGGCCAGTTGAGGCCACAACATCAGACATCATCGAAAAAGTGGAAAAACTTGTACTGGAGAACGCCCGTTTCAAGAAAAAACAGTAATCTGCAGTAGTTGGAGTATCACAAACCACCATTCTGCGGACCCTACATGACCATCTGGGTATGACAAATGTCAGTGCAAGATGGGTACCAAAAATGCTCACACCGCTTCACAAACAGCAGGGCATCGATGCTTCAAAGCTATTTTTGAAGTTGTGTGGAGATGAACCGGCACAGATTTTGGAACGGATTGTTACTGGAAATGAAATATGAGTCCATCACTTTGAGCCTGAGTCAAAACAGGAGTCCATGCAAAGGCACAACACCCCCAAAGAAATTCAAGGTGTCACAATCGGCTGGAAAATTGATGGCTACTTTTTTGGGATTGTGAGGGGATAATATTGATTGATTACAAAGAAAACTAAACAAATTAAAGGAGGCCATCAAAGAAAAACGTCGAGGAAAATTGGAAAAGGGAGTGTTGCTACAGACCAGACCTGGCCCCTAGTGATTTTCATTTATTATTCAATTTAAAAAAAGACTTAAGGGGAAGGAAATTTTCCGACGACAATTGAGGTGAAGGAGGCAATTTTGGCCCATTTTGAGGCGAAAGAAAAAAAATATTATTTCGATGGTTTATAAAAATTAATTTATAGATCCAATAAATGTATTCATGTTAAGGATGGTTATATTGAAAAGGAAAAATAGATTTATTATTTCATTTACTTTAGAACCCTTTCATTCCACGAACTTTTGGACCTCCCCTCGTAGCAAAGTAATGATTAGAAATGTATATTTTTTTATTTATACCCTCGTATAGTGTTATTAACTAAATAATTAATCTAATTACGGATGTACTTAGTAAATCATATCAACACTGAATCATTGAATGCTCCTCATAAGTTAAATTTATGCAGTGTTCCTCTATCTCTGTATATGTATGTTATATTCGATATTATTGTCAATCTGCGACTACTTTTTAAGAAGAACATATGTTGATTTGTGGTTTACAAATATTATTTTGAATTTTAAAAATAACAGGTGATTTAAGATTTAAAAAAATGTTGATTGTATTAACTTTAGGTTAAGAATAAATATGCTGAATTGAGGTTTCGAAGTAGATATTTATATGAAGTTTAATTGCCTTGCTTTTTTTGAACTTTACTCATTTTACTTAAAATAATAATCTTAATCTTACATAAGACGTATTATCTTTTATTTCTAATGTGTCGTGTAGCCAGTTACATAAAAATAATCGAACCGAATGTATTCGGCACCATTACCGAATAATTCGGCCGAATACGAATATCGAAAAAGATGCCGAATACGCCGAATACCGAATACCAAACGAATATTCGGCGCATCTCTACTAATAATCATAAGGAGAACAAAAAAAAAAATTTTTAGTAAAAAGAAATTACAATAGCAGCAAATTAGAATAAACGTAGAAGTGCCATTATAGTTATAGCATTTATATCAGAAAAACTTAAATTTTATAACAATATTCAGTTTTGGCAGAAAATTTGACTTTTACTATTATTTTAAACAGTTTTGATTTTGTAAAAAGTTTCTTTATTTTCAATTCACTGCTGAATATTTCATGAAATATTATTATATGAACATCAAAAAGAGTAAAAACTAGACACAAAGAATGTAAAATTTTATAAATGTGCGTACAACATCAATATACATTTCAGACCACTGAAATTAAACTACTGTATTATTTTATTTATCTAAAATGGACGATTATTAATAAAATTACATTCAAGTTATAATTGCTTTAATTTATAAAATACTTACAATACTATTTAAAAAAAAACTAATTATTAAGTAGTATTATTAAGTACAGGTAATAATCGTCCATATTTTTATTTATAATCTGTTGCTACTAATTCATCAACAAAAGTGACCATAAAGGCTATAATTTGGCAAAATACTATTATTCAAGGGGATCACTAAATTATTTATTAATCTTAAATGCCTGTAGTATCGAACACAGTTTATTGTATTGGTAGGATTCTCAGTTTCATTATAACTAATCTCCATTGTGTTGCCAGGATTCACTTTGAAAAAAATATATATATTGACTTAATTCTATATTTACATTTGTAGATTATCTATCTGTTCTATTTTAAAACAATAACAAAAAAAAAAGATTTTAAATATTATAATATTGAACATAAAAAAGTAAGCCCAGCAACACGTGACATTATATAGAGTATTGTATTTTACATAAATTTATACATATAATCTTATTATATATAAGACAAGCTGACCGATCGAAACGGTCCTCAAATTATAGCTACGCTACAGCGTTAGGATCATTTCTTGAAATGGTGTATATACAAAGTAAAATGCTTACTAAAAAGTATTGCATACATTTTTATTGAATTTTAAAATCGGTTTCGTATAAGAAAATAATAGTAGAAAATATAAAAAAAACTTGGAATTTAATAAGTATTATTTAATTATTATAAAATATGCATATGAATCAAAATAATTCAATTGTAATTTATTACGCAATCTTGAATAACATAAAAAAGTTTTTAGTTCTTTTAATGCCGGGGCCACATTGGCGGGAAATGCTATTAATTATCTCGTTGAAGGACGCTTAGCGTTTTTTTAACTAATGTGGCGGTACGTACTAGTGTTTATGGGATCCGAAAATTGAAAAATTTTAAGAATTGTACATCGCAAAATAGTACCACCTTATAAGTAACTATTGAAGAAGTCAAAAAGAAGAAGGAAAGCCTAAGGGTATAATAACCCTTTAGACATTCCTCTTTTTTTTAAACAAATTTAAAAAGTCTTTGATGTCGAAGCTGGCAACGATGACGTATATACAACTAATTGTTATACATACGAAACGGAGTTGGAGTTAGGAGTTTCCTACGAGGAGTAAATGAAGGTAACCGTAACATTAATTACAGAAGTAAGTATAATAAAAAGTCAGTCATTATGTCAAAATGAGGATTTGTAACTTTTTAGAGATTTTTTTTTGGTATTAATATATTTTTAAGAGGTGCGTGATGAAAAACTTCTGTCCTCTTTTCAATTTATCTGTTTATTCGTCTGTCTATGTGTTTACCTGTCTGCTTAACTGATTTAAATTCTTTTATCTACAGAAATAGAAAATGGGTCACAAATTATATAAGTTGAAAATAACGCTCGTCCAAGAGAAAACAAATCTCAACAATGCGGTAAAAACAATCATTTAAAAAACGATTTGTCTCCAAAAATTAGAGCAGCTCAACGTCAAATGTAGGATCAATAGACATAAATAGAGTTACAGTGTACGTTTCCTGTATCCACCATCTTCTATTTTCTTCATCGTTTGATAATGATAAAGTGTATTCATATAATAAAAATCTACACTCATCAAATATAAAATAGCACCGTCAACATTCATCTTGCTGTTCATTCAAGGAAAATTAACGCCAACTTTATCACCAAGAATCACGTTCACGTTGACCGTTGCAAGTATACTTGTACTACTGTGTTGCAATTCACTTTATTGCATTAAAAATTTATGTAATATTTGTCGCGATGAAATGTGGCCCTAGCATAAAAAAGTTTAAAAAGGCAATAATCATTACAAAGAATCAACTGTCATTATTTAAAAGTATAAAAATCGGGTTTTAAATTCAGAAATCTAGGTATAATAAGTAACGATGCAAATATATATTAAAATTTATTACGATTCAGACAGTAAAAATGAGATAAAACAAATTAAAAGAACCTCAAAAACAAATTACTAATAGTTCAAACAAAATGGACTAGCAAGAAGCTTACAATTTTAATAGGAAATTGAACATATTTAAAATTAATGTAATATTAAATTAAATATGTACGAATATATATATATATATATATATATATATATATATATATATATATATATATAGATATTAAGCTACGCAACAAAATATTTTTTTTTGGTTATAAAAATAAAACTTATTTACTAAAATTATTTACTCTACACTACAATTCAGACTTACCGTGAAATTTATAAAAAATCAACTACAATATTCCCTATTACTGGCTTCTTCTAAATTAATAATAATAAATTGAGAAACATATATACATCAACATTATTGCAATTTATTACTTTTATTGTTAACAATATCCAATATTAATTATTTTTTACTAGTTTTAGATAGACAAACACGTTGCGTACAAAATATAAGAGTGTATGGTAAGAAATGTTAAAAGTATCAAAAAATTGCAAAAACTCGAAGAACTTGCAAACTTCAAAAAGCAAAAAAGTTACCAATGCATTCACATTTTTTTTTAAAAAGTAGCATTTTTAGATAAAAATTTTCAATCAATAAAGTTTTAGCTGATAAGTTAGGTGACCTATGTAAGGCCTAGTAAAGCTCATATTTTAAATATCCAAAACTACAAAGTTAAACGTATTGAGTTCTTATCGTCGTCTACCCAGTGGCCACCGTATACATAACAACCACCGCGCTGTGGCGAACCAATTGGAACTTGCTGTCGATAGAAGGCAGCGCGTGCGCTAAATTTTGACAAACAAAAATATGTTTCGACGTACAAAAGTTTTCAATATTACTTAGTGAATTTTTATTTTACTTATATATAATTGTTTATCAGCTTTTCATACGTTATTTTCAAAATTTGACAGTTAACTTGATCATTATATTTTGTTTTTTTTTTGTACGACGTTATTATCGTAGCCTATTAAGGCTCATTGGAAATCCACGCCTGATTTATATTAAAGGCCTAGGCCTTATTATTATATTAATATTAATGGTTGTTTTATTTTCATATTTTAGTAGAATTATGGAACTAGTACAGCAGCTACAGCTGGAAGAAAATGGCTTAATTTTTAAAAAGGGCAATTCTCAACTAGCTCGGCGAAAATCCCAAATCATGAACCCAGATAGAGCCCAAAAACTAAATAAGTTTCTTGTCCGTGATCATTTTAATACAGTGAAGAGCCTACGAGAGGAATTCTATATTGGAAATAGACCGGAATGCGTATACAATATTGACGAAAACGGCTGCTGTATATCACCACCAAATCGTGTTAGCCCAAAAAGAGACAAAAATAACTGCATCAAATATCTAGCGAACATGCAGAATGTGTCACAGTACTAGGCTGTATAAATGTTATAGAGAATGCCATTCCACCGATGATTTTGTTTAAAGGTAAAAGAGGGAAACCGGAACTTACTGAATTATCAGCAGGATCATTGGTTTTATTTACTGCAAAAGAAAACATAACATGAAACTTTTATTGATTTCATTGAACATTATAGAAGAAGCTGAATAACATGAAATAAGACTCACTATATTGCCTACGTTAAAAACGACGTACGAACTTCAATCCCTGGATAAATCCGCATATTGTTCGTTTGGGCACCATTGGGACCAAGAACTGTTAAAATTTGCTACTAAACATCCAGAGGGAAAACTAAATAAATCAAGTTTCAACATGATCTTGTCGGAAGTTTGTCAACTTGAAGCTGACAAGAACTGTTAAAATTTGTGACTCAAGATCTAGAGAGAAAACTAAATAAATCAAGTTTCAACATGATACTGTCAGAAGTCTGGCTGAAATGCATGACACATGACAATATCGAAAATGGATTCAAATCTACCGGTTTTTATCAGCTATATACTGCAGCAAGTAGAAAAAATGTTATTATAGCGTCCACCAGTCAAGATATTACACAGAACACAAATGTTAGACCAATTACTGCATAAATTGTAATACAGGATCCGAATCTGACTTAGATTTCAATAATATCCCATTATCTGTATTAAAAACTAGCTGTTACTCTTTCTTACCTCAAGCCAACTAAGTAAGGGAGCTTTTGGTTACAATAATGAAAACCATAACTCAATGGTGCCTTTTCTCTTTGGAGGAACTCCTGCTGTCGATTTCTCAGTAGATCAAGCTAGCAATACAAAAACGGAGAAGTCACCTTTTCACTCACTCCGACACCAAAAAATCTTACTGTTAACCCAGCTGCCCCACGAAAGAAAGAATTATATTATAGCGGGCAATAAGTAACAAAAGATCTATTTGCAAACAAGAAATGAAAGAACCAAAAGAAAGACCAAAGACCACCAAAGGTAGAGATTAGAAATGCACATGATGCAATGTAGACTGTGTTGCGCGTAGTGTGATACCGCGAGATGTGTGTTAGTATTTTGAATGCTAATTAGTAGCATGTATCAAGAAATAATAAGTAAAAATATTAGGCTCTTAAGAGCAATTACTGAAGGGTTTATTATATTTATGTAAATGTCAAAGATTGATTCCTATAAGTATATACTTAATTATTGTTACTAAGAAGTTCGTATTTTATTAGATTTTTTATTTAATGTGTAAGTTTTTTAGTGGTTGTGTTTTGTCTCTAAAATTGGAAAACTAAGACAGACAACACAACTTATTTACAGTAGCTTTAAGACTTTGAGTTTATGATGTTTACTATTTCTATAAAGTTCCAAGAACGCCAACTATATATATATTTTAATATTGATTATTAACATACAGTTTATTTTATTATTACGATCTGATTCCAAATGAGTGTGCTTATCATCTGCAGTATTGAATATTAACGTTAACATCAATCTTTCATATATCCCAGGTATGGCCTTATTATGAGCAGTGGTCTGAATAAGGCAGAAGTCACTTTTGTGACATATACATACATGGACTATTGAATAAATGATTGAATAAACACTTTTGTTTTATTTCAATATTAAAAGGTTCTTATAAACAAATAAGGTGGGCCTTACATGGGCCAGGTATCTTCCTTATATTTATTTATCTATAGACTAAAAATACCCTACAATTTGTTACTATTACGTTAATATAAAATTGGAATATATTAATACAATAATATCATCTAACATCCACGTAGCCTTGTATATATTTTGTATACATAAATATAAATAATGCTTAAGATATAAGAATTATCTATGTATAGAAAAAAAATGCTAAGTTATTGCAGACATTTTTAAATTATTAAACGTAACGCCTTATGTCACAATATAAGTATACAATAAATATAATTGTCAACTTTGTTTTTAAAGAAAACTATTGTCTTCAAATTACAATAAAGAGGAGAACGAAAAAAAATCAAATCATGTGTTCAACAAAATCCTACCTATACGTAAAAATTAGTTACCTAATTACATACAATGTTGGAATCCATATCAGTATGTATTAATTTTATAGAAATTAAAATGTCATTACATTTATAAATGTAATATGTATATATATATGTATATAAAATGAAGGTAAGTGCCTTTATTTTAATATCACTGGTGTTGACTTATTTCACCAACTGATAACGTGGAGAAAACAGCAATTTTTATATGTTAATTATAAAAAAATGTATTTAAAATAAATTATTGTCTTAAACAGACACACATGTCTTTCATAGATGTTTTTTAGAAAATTAAATAAGTAGTAGTAAATATTAAAAGGAAACTAATTTTTATGTATAGGTAACGGATGAGCTTCAGAGTTGATGACATATTTGCTAAGATCAATGACGAATCGGTCATCGCTAAATAATAAGTAGAGATACTTAAGTGTCTCCGAGAGGAAGAATGACTCCATCATGTCTCGAGTTATCGGTTTCTCAGATTTGACATTTGCGAGAGAGGTGTATCCATTTGGCACTTTGGCGTATTTCTCGAAACCCTGTAATAATATTAAAAAAAAAATTAAATGCCATATAAAGAAGGATATATTTAATATTCATATAAGAATGTACGTGTGCCTTCGACTTTATACAAATTTTTTGACGTAAATAAGTCTATAAATTTGCGTACGGGTGCAATCCAAAAAACCTAATGAAAACAAAATCGTAGTATTCAGTTTGGCCTTGTAGTTTCGAATCTATCCTCTACGTCTAAAATAAAATGATACCCATTAATAGCTAAAAAAAGAATAAATAACAAATCAAATAATTCAGTTTAGTGAACGATAACAGTGACGCATTGCGCGCGGTGGAAGAGAAAGCGACGCTAATTTGAGATTATTTTGCTACCTATCGAGATTTGTAATTATGATTTGTACCAGAAATCTCGATGTATCCTGTGTGCAATTTTTGTCGTACTCTTCGTATCACATATTTCCAATTAATAAAGTTCTATTGTAACAAATATTATCTGTCCTTGCTTTCATCATAAGTCTATGTAAATAGCTAAACTAATAGGCGCAAAACTCATGGACGACTAGACCGATTTCATTTTTGTTCAATTTCTTGAAGTCTGAGAAATGTTCTAATAGAGAGAAAAAGCGTAAAAAGTAGAAGGAAATAAAATAGTAAATATAATAATTTTCTTTATCCATTCGGTCTCTAGCTGCCAAACGCATGGTTTAACAATATATAAAAAATATATAACTGTTGGACGTGGTATTATTGCTTTCTCGGTGTGTAGCATTATCATCGTTGTTATTAAGGGGTAACGAGGACTGCAATTAAAGGATTAAGAAATACATTTTTTGTACATTTTTGATATTATAAATGAAACTATTTTAACTGAGTTAATCGCGTATATTTTTTTTTACACGTTTTTGGAAACCCGACGTTTCGAACTTTTTTACTGCAAAGTGTTCGAAATGTCGGGAAGAAATATTAAATGTTTCAAGTGTAATAAAATGGACCATTATCAAGCTGAATGTATTGTGGACATAATATGTAATAATTGTAAACATGTTAAAAAGAGTATTGGTTTAAAAAAGGAAAAGTAAAAAGTGCGTTTGTACTGCAACAAAAATTAAATAAAATAAAACAGTCAAAATGGTTAGTGGATACAGGTGCGAGTGAGCACATGTGTCATGACAAAAAAATATTTTCAACTTTTACACCAGTATCAAATAAATCAATAATTTTAGGTAATGGCAGTGAAATAAGTGTCATTGGTTGTGCTGTTGTTGCTTAAAGTATTATAGCACACCGTTTGACTTTTAATGGCAGTGATACAAAATCATTGGCTCACGGATGTAATTAGTGTGCCGTCTGTTACAACAAATCACCCAGATCTGTGAGCCAATGAACGAAGTATGTATTGAAGGTTCACTTTATTTTTAATATTAAAAGATGATTATTCACATTGTAGAACTTTATTAAAAAGTAAGATGAAGTTATAACGTGCATTAAAGATTTTATTAACAAAGCGAAAAATATTACAAGAAATAAAATAATACATTTTACAAGTGACAACGGCTTAGAATTTATAAATAAAGATGTGTTAAATTTATTCTTAGAACACGATATAGTTCACCAAACCTCTGTACCATACACACCACAACAGAATGTTAAAGCGAAAAGGCATATAAGAACTAACCGAAGCAGCAAGGTGTATGCTGTGTGCCAAGAATCTCTCAAAAAAGTTATGGGCTGGAGCGGTGAGCAGATGTATTAAACAAACAAATAAATAAAAATATTGCAACAATATCATGTCTTTCAACTGCAGTCTGTCCTGGTAAAAACTCATCTACTATCTAGTTCCATGTTGGGTTACATATAAAAGTTATGAATAAATCGGGACGATAAACGCGTCATGAGTATACTTATACCGATATCTTGGACTAGGGTCAGGTGGGGTAAAAATAAGATACCCAAATCTATAGATAAAAATAAGACAGCACTATATTTATTTGATATAAACGTCAAATAGAACTGTATTCTATTAAAAAAAAAGTTCATTTAATATATAATTAGAAAATAAATTTAAATTGCTTGGTTATTTATTAATAATATTTTTTTTATAATATTTTACAAGTCACAAAAAATTTTGGCGCGAAATCTTTTATACGCGGTTCGCGCACTTTTCGTTGTCTCGCTCTGATTGGCGCCTCCCGCGCTCTTATCCCCGCTTCTTGTGCGGGACGACAATTGACCTTGTGCCTAAGCAGCGTGCCCTCAGTGTCTGGGTAACGTGCGTTGGGTGAGTACGTGTTGATTTTCGGGGAAAATATGAGACAGGCTATGGGTAAAATATACGACAGTGTGTAGTATAAAAGTAAGACAAGAGAATTATTCATGCCTCGAAAATATGTACCCAAACCTAAAACGTACAACAAATCGAAGTTGCAAGAAGCTCTGGAAAATGTAAAAAGCTGCAATCTATCCTTGCGAGAGGCCGAAAAGAAGTACAATATTGATATAGAATATAGAAGCAAACAAGGAAGGAAAACGGTTTTAAGCAGAGAAGAAGAAATAAATCTGTCTGAAAAAATAAAAACAATGGCTAAATGGGGATAGGCTACCAGGCTAGAAATAAAGAATATTGTTTATACATACGTTGTTCAAAATAACATTCAAAATAATTTTAAAAATAACTATCCTGGCAAAGACTGGTTAATTGCATTCTTTAAAAGAAATGGTTTAATCGCCAAAAACCTGGAACAATTAGAAAAGTCTCGCCGCCAAGCTACCAGCGATCCATTTATAGTCTATTCCTTCTATGAATTATTAGATCAAACAATGACTTCTTTGGATTTACACAGCAAACCTCAGAACATTTGGAATTTAGATGAGACTTACTTCTGTTCTGACCCTGGACGCGTTAAAAGGGTAACAGAAAAAGGACAGAAGGCACACAGAATGATACAGGTAGGTTTTTATTTACAACAATTATGTTTAAATTATTACAATTATAGCTTTAAACATTTTTAGAGAGCAGATAGGTACTATAAGTTTTTTTTGTATTTTTGACTAGTTCTGTGATTGGATGTTTAATTATTTATTTATGTATATTTATCAGTTATCTGGTACCCATAACACAAGCTATTTCAAGCCTAATTTGGAATTTGTTATTTTTAGGGATCAGATAAAACAAATACAACGGTGTTAGGATTCGCTTCTGCAGATGGAAAATTACTGCCACCACTGATTATATTTAAAGGACAGAATCTCTGGAGTTCTTGGAAAGGTACTAACGATATTCCAGGAACTACTTATGCATGTTCAGAAAACGGATGGATGATGACTAGCATTTTCAACCAGTGGATTGCCAATTTTTGTAAGGCAGTGCAGGAGAGACCTTTGCTTGTAATCTTTGACGGACATGTTACTCATTTGGATCCAGCTACAATTGAGTTAGCATTACGTGAAAACGTGACTTTATTAAAATTGCCAGCACATACCACAGATTTACTACAACCGATGGACCGAAGTTTATTTGGACCAATAATATACAAATGGAATGAAAAACTAATTCAGTGGCAAAGATTGAATCAAAGATGTCTTACAAAATCAGAATTTTGCAATCTATTGTCTGAAGTCTGGCGCGATGGTGTCTCAGAAGAAGTAATAAAAAAGTCTTTCAGAGTAACAGGACTTTACCCAGTGAATAAAGATGCTTACAAAAAAAATCGTCTGAATCCACAAAAATTAGAAAGATACAATACAGCACAAAGTTCAGGTGATCCCATGCCAAATCCATTAAATGTATTTGAGGGCCCGTTGCCTGAAAACGTGGAATGTATCTCACCCTCATTGCCAGATTCTAGGCAATGTGAGTCACCATCGCTATTACAAACCGAATCTTTTAGTATTCGAGTTGATCCTGTTGAAGATCCAAGACCATCTTGTTCATTTGAAACGTTGCTGTTGGATAAAATAAAACATACAGCACCACCTTCAGGCAAAAGAAGAAAAATAGATGGGAAAAGTAAAGTTTTGACTACTGAAGATTATTTAAAAAGTATTGAAAATCTACACAAAAAGAAAAAAAAAAGGAACAAATATAACTAAAGGAAACCCCCAGACTAAGAAAAGGACACGAACAAAGACTCGGCAAGAGTCCGATACAGATTCAGATCTATTCTCGGATGAAGAAGTGCAATATGCGGACGAAAGTGATATCGAAAATTACAATTTAGAAAACATTATAGATGAATATGATCGTGAATCTGACGCGCTCACACCAACAATCGACCAGCAAGCAGGTGGCAGCTCAAATGAGACTAAAATCGAGACAGAAAATAATGAAACACGTAACCTACTCCAAAATGAAGTTATTGTGATCCCTTCAACTTCTAAAGACTCTACTGGAGATGAAGCAATTGGATCAACTTACGAAGTTGGGAACTTTATTTTTGTAGAGATTCTCTAAAGAACGTTAAAAAATATTATGTGGCCCGAATTGAAGCGATTGATGGAGAAAGTTTGTTCGTGTTTATCTTAAAAGGTCAAAGAAAATCTTCTTTATTTATCCTGCTGTCCACATAAAATATTCTATCCATAAAGAGGAAATTGTCCTTAAATTGGCACCTCCAACACAAAGTAATAAAAGAAGTGCCTTAATTTTTGATATTGACTTCGAAAAATATCGTGTTGAGTAATTCGAATAAGTTTAATTGAAGCCTACATTTGTGAAAATCAGTACAATAACAAATTATAATAATAATTTGTTGTTATAATTTGTTATTGTACTGATGAAATTATAATAATAATTTGTTATTTTACTGATTTTAAATACCAAAAAGTAATTCAAAGACTGTTTAGTCTAGTGTTAAATAAGTAGATTACGAAGTTGATTAATTGCCTAGTTTATCGTGATAATGTTAGTTTTCTTTGGAAATTTATATTTTTCTATAATTTTAATTTTTGTTCTTTATAATAGCATCTAAATGTTAAAAACATTGCTAAATAAAAATATTGTTAAGCAAAATTTCGTGACGATATTTTTCATTACTTTTTAGGCCTTCAATAAACGAACATTTAATTGAGTTAATAAAATGTGTCATTTTTAACCTCCTTGTTTTACACGTAGCCTTTATTATCACAAATGTGGAAAGATATACAAAATATGGGCAGTCTTATTTTTTAACGCCCATGTCTCGTATTTGCCCTTTTTGGAGGACAAAATTAAGACACTTATTTTATACTAAGACATGTTTTTATGGTATGACTATTTACAAACGAATCAAATTTCTTAATACCTATGAAGAAATGGTATCATAATAATTCATATAAATATATAAAAAATAATTTTAGGGTCATAAAAAATCACAAGATTGGTTTTTTGTCTCATTTTTACCCCACCTGATCCTATTCATAAAAAAGGACGGTAAAATTACCATTTTGCCTATATTGTTCACGTTGACATTTACGTCATTGGCGATAGCGACCTGAAAGTGAATTAACTTTCTGCCCCCAACTTGGATTGGTTTAAGGAGAAGAATCGCAAGTGTTCAGTTTCAGTTTTCACATACGTATCGACGATGCAATACATTAATTAACTTATAATCCTCTCCTGGCAGTCTTTCCAAAGCGGTTTTAAAAGTAATTATATGTCGATTATGTTCGTGTAACATTCGCTGAATTTTACAACAGAACAGTGGCATTTTCAACTCCTTGAATATTAAGACACTTAGTCTGTTTCAATGCAAAAATCTAATTTGCAAAAAATTATGTTGATTGTTTTTTTGGCGAAAGCAAAGAACTAATTCTACAATAAAATTGCCCTTGAATGTTAAAAATTGGCGGCAACACCTGGCATAACAACTTCTTGGTCTACAATAAATGAAGTCATCTGAAAACATGAGTTATATATTCTAATATTATTCAGAGATCTATTTGACCAACGTTTCGTACAGAAGTAAGCTTTTAAGGGGCTCCTCTGGCTCACCAAAAGATGGAAGAGCAACTTTACTACCAGAACAGCATATACCAGCAGTTTCTTCTTTCCATTTTAAAGCGTCGCAATGTGTACATTTTTTATTCATTCTTCCTAATATTAATGGATGGTTGACATGGTCAATTAATTATAGTTGGTACTAATCGATGGTTGACATAGTCAATTAATGTTCAATTTAATAATGACGAAGGGCATCTAAATTCCGACGTGTTTATGACTGCTCTAATGTTTTTGTAGATCTTACTAATTTATGACGATCAGAATCTAAATGCCAACGTGTTTGTGTTTGTTCCAAAGTTTCACCAGCTCTCACTAATGCATGACGACCAGCATCTAAGCTTTGTTATATCTGTGATTTCTCCAATCTCTCTCAATCTGACAGAAACATGACTATGTACAAAAAAACGAAATATACGCGATTAATCCGGTTAAAATAGTTTTATTTAAAATGTGTAATAATCGTGAAAATCAAAGAACTTATTAACATGACTATGCTCTGCGACAATGGACCGCCGGATTGTAGATTGTTCTAGATTCCAAATTTCTGTGAGATGCGTGTCGCTGTGCATCTTGAGTCCGTCGCTCTTGAGACTCCTCAAGAGATTCTTGGAGCCGAGCTAATTTTGCATGTCGAACTCTTTTTAAATTACAGGATAAGCCAGACTTACGTTTACTGGGCATTTTTTAAACCAAACAATCAAGCTAGTACTTTAAAAATAACGCAAATATTTACATTAATTACAACTGTAAACAATTTAATATCTACCTTAATAATCAAAATTGACAAAAGATTATGGGCTAATACAAAAAAACCTTACGTTGAAATCGAATTTCAGTTGAAATAAAATAAACAAAATGTAGGTAATATTTTCATTCTACCAAAAATTATAATACCAATTCTTCAACCTTTAAATTATGTTACGTTCTTTTGTATAAAACAGTGAAATTATTTTCAATGTATTGAAAATATAAACTTCTTAAGTTTTTATTCTATAAAGTCACAAAATATTGAACACTGTGTAAAATTGAACACCGTGCAAAGAATGGCTTAATCATTTTAAATGAAATGCAAGCTGTTTATGGAGATGATTGCCTTGGTAATCCATGATTTATAAGTGGCATGGTCTTTTTAAACATGATCGAGAGTCGATTGAAGACGACCCCCGCTCTGGACGGCCAGTTGAGGCCACCACATCAGACATCAACGAAAAAGTGGAAATAATTGTACGTTGTGGAGCACGCCCGTTTGAAGAAAAAACAGTTATCTACATTAGTTGGAGTATCAGATACCACCATTCTGCGGTTCCTTCATGACCATCTGAGTATGACAAAAGTCAGCGCAAGATTAGTACCGAGGATGCTCACACAGTTAATACTTCAGAGGAATTTTTGGAGTTGTGTGGAGAAGAACCGGCACAGATTTTAGAACGGATTATTACTGGACATGAAACATGGGCTCATCACTTTGAGTCTGAGTCAAAACAGGAGTCCATGCGATGGCATAAAAAGGGCAGACCACCCCCAAAGAAATTCAAGGTGTCACAATCGGTTGTAAAATTAATGGCTACTGTTTTTTGGGATTGTGAGGGGATAATACTGATTGATTAAAAAGAAAAGTGAAACATAACCGGAGAATACTACGCATCGATACTAAATAAATTAAAGGAGGCCATTAAAGAAAAACGTCGAGGAAAGTTGGTTAAGGGTGTGTGGCTTTTGCAAGACAACGCACCAGTTCACAAGAGCAGAGTTGCAATGGCTGTTCTGCCCACGCAGGGCTTTGAATCACTAGTCCACCCACCATACAGTCCTGGCCTCTAGTGATTTTCATTTGCTTCCTAGTTTAATTCTTTCTAGTTAATAAAAAGGGAAGGAAATTTTCCGACTACAATGAGGTGAAGGAGGCAATTTTTGGCCCATTTGGAGGCGAAAGAAAAAATAATATTTCTACGGTTTAGAAAAAAATATTCATAGATACAATAAATGTATTCAGAAATGTATTCATTCATTCATTATGAGTGATTATATTGAAAAGAAAAAGATAATTTATTGTTTCATTTAATTTAGAACCTTTTCATTCCACGAACTCTTTGACCTCCCCGTGTCATATCAAAAAGAAAATAATCCAGCCGTTAAATTATATGCGTGTAATTTAATTTTCATAAATATTTTTTTAAGATGCTTTCGAACTATTTCAACGACATGACTTCGTTCGGAGGTGACTTGCGTCATGAAATGTCACGTTGGTGTAGAATTGTTTTTGTCGCATTTGTTATAGGTATATCTTTATAAGGATTCAAAGGGTTTTTTGATTAACGAGTGAGAGATGGAATATCACCACCACTCAACATAAGTTTCGTTTCGTACGAATTGTTACTCGCGTAAAAAAAAATCAAACGCAGTTGCTGTTGTAAAGTGAACACATTTTAATAGTACTTTTTTTCTACTCATAATACGAGTATGTAAAATTTGTAAATAAAATTATCATTGTAATTATAAAAAAACTATGACAATATGTCTGTTACTTATACTTAAAAATCTTTGTAAATTCAAGTCAACAAAATACCATAAATCATGGAGAAACTTACCTGAAATATTTGCCAGCCCCAATCCTGGTAAGTAGTGTTGCCGGTTATCTGGTACATGTACCAGAGACTCTCTACAAATTCCGGTCGCAGCAGACTGTGAGCATCTGCCGATTTCGTATACATATCATCTGTAGTACTGGCCTAAAAAATAAATAAAATATGTGTTCAATAATAACATTCTTTTAGGAACTTTAAACAAAAGTCGAATAAAAAATTGGTATACTTTAACTCGGGCGAACTATCAAATCGGACGTGGAACACAGCTTTTATAATTATTTAATACACTCTTGTTACGAACACTTGAATTCTATTTATAAAAACAATAACTTTAATACTAATATCTAATTCTTATAATAACTTTCCTCGACCACATTTTAGAATCTAACGAATGCGAGTGCCGTGTCGTTTATTTGAATCCTCCGGAAAAAATATAACACACTACTGACATTTAACTTCATATACACAGTCCAGTAATTATGATGCTATAGTGCCAAAAGAAGGAAAAAGAGATATAAGAGGGAAGATACCATTAGGAGCCTTATTTATTAGTTCATATGGCAACAATATCCGACGAAAGAAAATAAAGACTATATTGAATATATATACCGTTATTAAATTGACTTAAAAACAAGTGTTTTTGAATCAAATGTTCAGATTTGAAATTATTAATGTATGCTTAAAAAAAAACTAGTAAATATATTTCATTGATGAAATTCATGACTGGGACATTAATAATATGATTTATTTTACGATTTGTCGCAAAAATGTCGAGTATAAGACTGACGCCGCCTAAAACCCGTACAACTTTTTAATTGTAAGGCTAGAAGAAAAGTATAAAATAAGATTACCTAACCAGCACTTAAATACCTGTAGCTGAAAAAGCTATAGTAGATAAGTACCAAAATCTTTGATATCATACAAAGAAATATAGAAATGAAAAGAATGACGTGTGTGTTTATAGAAAAAGAGACAGTGGTTAATTGTTCATTATAAACTGTAAATACTACATAGCTGATGAACTTACCATATTGAAATGTGTAATTTCTGGCGCAAGGAAGGTTGGATGTGCGGCGTATGTCAAGTAACACGTGTACAAAAGTTCTTCTGCCATAGTCATATGCCAGTCTGGAAGGCCGTTGGCATGGCCCAGAGCAAGAGTTCCGGGCAGAAAACAGGTTAAATGGTCCATTTTAGGATTGAATGTCTGCAACAAAATAAGGAATTAATTTGTTGACATTTAAGATGAATGCTTATATTTCTTATAAACTTTTTTGTTTGGTACTCTTAGATAAAAATACAATTCATAACAAAGTCAAGACACTTATGAAAATTCAAATACAACACACACACACATATTCAAATCACAAAAAAAATATTGTTCTGATAAATTACAAATATTACTCAAAACTGGTCCTATGAAAATCCTAATAAAATTTTAGCCGTTTTGCTTTTGAAGTAAAGGTCTTGTCCTATATTTCAATAGTATTTAAAATACCTTTTTACATTTCTCGATAGATCAAAATAAAGAGAAAACAGTGGAAAGTTTTTAGTACAACAGTAGTTATAAATCTATTTTAAGATGAAGTTTAGTAAGAAAATGGTATAAATTACATTAAAAGTAACACAAGTACTCACTTCTGATCCCGATGCCAACTCCCCTATAAATAAGCGATTGTTTGGAGAGGAATGTTTCGCCAAAAATTCCCTTACTCCTTCCATTGCTGTCATGTAGTCGTCGAGCAGACTAAAACAAATAATAGCGGCTTAATAAATAGTATAGTCACCAAGTATTAATTCGTATTTAAAAACTCAACGACGCGCACCATAACATTAGTAAGGTATTATTGACAATTTTAAAAGGGTAGGAAGCTCACGTCAAGTGCGACTTTTATGCTTTATGCGCTTCGCATTTGTCTACTGCTAATAATCATTTTGGAATTGTAAAGATTTCTGAAATCCCGAAACCAAAATTGTGCTCTTTATTGTTTAAATCCACCATTAACATAATTATATAAAAAAAACAAACAAGAAGTACAGAATAGTATTCTTTTAAGTCTCTCACACCAGTGCTAACAAAATATTAGTGGCTCGTACTAACACATTGAACTTTTTTAATAAACTGTCACTGTACAACAGATACTTTTTAGACAAGCTGCTAATGGAAGTAGTGACTCTCCACAATTCTCAACTTTGCTATGAATGTTATCCCAAATTAAACTACCTAGCGATGATAAAGAGTCTAGCCCGATAAGCATGGGACAGCGACACTGGTTTCTAATTAATTATTTTTAATATGATTGTATTGCTTTTTATCTGCAATACCTACACACCATTTTTTTTGTCTCGGATCCTAACAGTAAGGGAGTTAGTTCTTAATAATCTTCAACCTTAAGGGGTCCTTAACGTTGAAGTTTATTTTCTTAGCGTAGTTAAAACGCCACTTAGAAAATGAGACGAAATTTGTCTGATCGTCCGTTAGAATTTTTTGAAAAAAATTATGGAACCTTGAAAAAATTTAAATCGGGTTTGCGAGATTTGCATCATCCGAAAAATCGTTAATAGCGTCATTTGAGATATCTTTCTGTCAGGGGTATCCATCTCAGCTTTTGGATCAAAAGTTGCGGTGTGATACACGGGTATGCGACCCCGGCTCCCCGAGCTTCTACTGTCTTTGCTTCTCAAACTTCCAGGCAGTAGTATCCCATTCCCTTTATATCCTTTCCCACTCTTACCACATTCCTTCCCATCCAATCCCTATTTTCCTTCTCTAGCTCCAACAAAAGCAGTTCCCTCCTGCTAAACACAAAAGTCTGTTTCGACGGCGACGATGGCAGCCTAACGCAGATAGCCCAGGGCGACAGTTTGACTGAAGCGGAAGTCTGGTTCGACAACTCGCCCATCGACAAAGCAGCCCTATTAGGGATCGCACTGATTTCCCAATCTGGGGAAAAAGGTGGCCTAAAAAAGTTCGTCTTATTTTCTACCCGGTCGGCTAACCGCGGTCACCCGGTCACCATCTTAAATGCGGTCGAAAGAAACAAAAATATACGAAACCATTCACTATAGCTGCTTGGAATGTAAGAACTTAGCTGGACAACGATACAACTTGTGTCCCGAGCGGATAGGTAAAACAACAACGGAACGATCCGCTAGTGATGTAGGTTTTACCATAAAAAATGAGATAGCTAGATCCCTCATTGGACCTCCAAAAGGCGTCAGTGACAGAATTATGACCCTGAGATTCCACTTAAGACCCACCCTGACATCATGAGATGAAGATAAATTCCAATTTTATGAGGACCTTCGTACAGTTCTACTAAACTATTAAAGAGTTATTGGTAAATTGCAGAAGAAACACCAAGATTGGTTCGATAATTCTGATGCAAAAATACGGAAAGTCGTTGAGAACTTTAGAACTACTTTGAGAAGCTCTGTTAACTCTGGACAACAAAAATCTATGCATCAGGAACTTAAAATCAAAGTGCGCCAATTAAAAGATAACTGGTGGACCAACCAAACTGCTAAATTCTTCGAGGGACTTAAGAGTGTTTTCGGACCTCGGCTGAGCATTTTAATAAAGTGCTCCATCCTGGTAGTTGAGGAGTGGATCTACAATATCTTGACGCCCTTGAAAACCTTCCTGTCGATTCGGAGTTGTATGAGCCACCGTCATTTACAGAATTTATTTCCCCGATAAATCGTTTGAAAAACGGCAAGCCCCCAGGTACAGATAGTCTTCCTTCAGAAGTTTTCAAATACGGAGTACCAACCATTAAATTTAGACTGTTTGCCCTAATTCCACAAATTTGGGCTGACGAGTTTGTTCAACAAAACTGGAAGGATGCTACTATTGTTAAGCTGTACAAAGGCAAATGAGACCTCTCAGATTGCAGCTCATTTAGAGGAATTGCTCTGCTCTTAGTGGCTGGCAAGATCCTGGCTCATATCATCAACAAGCGCCTATGTATGCTAGTTGAAAGCTTCCTTTCCGATACCCAGTGTGGTTTCAGACCGAATTGAGGGACGATTGATGCCATCTTTGTTGCCAAACAATTACAAAAAAAAAGCCTCGAGCAACACCGTGACCTTTACTTGTGTTTTGTAGACCTGGAAAAGGCCTTTGATCGCGTACCAAGATCTGCCCTCTGGATAGTACTCGAGAAATATGGCTATCCTGTAAAGGCCCGTGTACGCAACGAACTTACAGAACAGTTTAATGTAACAAGTAGAGTGAAACAAGGATGTGTAATGGCTCCAACCCTGTTTGCTATATACTTTGATTGTACTTGACCTTACCCGTTTCATAGCAAAACATAAAGTTTAACAGACGTCTGTACTGGAAATTCTTTATGCAGACGATGTTTGCCTTATGGCTGATAGTATGGAGAATTTGCAAAGATACACAGGGAGGTCCAAAAGTTCGTGGAATGGAGGTGGTGGGCGCTCGCTTAATGTCATACTACTTGGGGACTTATCATTAGTATATAAATAGAGTTTCATCCCTGTTGCGTCATTCGTTTACGGGCACTCGCCTGTTAAACAAGTCAATCCGGAAGAAAATTGAAACTATGGAGAAAATTGATCACCGTTTCGTGATAAAATTTCTTACCAAGCAAGGAAAGAATGACCCAACCATTTTAAATAAAATGCAAGCCGTTTATGGGGTGACTGCCATCATCCAAAATCTTTTAGAGATTCAGAGGTAACAGTATTAAGAATTTTATATTATGCCAATAGAAGGTATCGCTTTAATAACATATTTGCCATCAGAAGTTGTTCTTGCGTCAGTTATTTAGATAACTGAAAACTCGACAATATGACATTGTCATAACTCGAAGCTCGTCCGGAGAAAAGCCAAGAGCACGTCCTATCTTCCTCTCCACTACAACTGCGAACTAGTTATAATAAAAGGAAGAAAGATTACGGGCACCGGGAAAGATTACCAGACTGCGGCTGCGACAGTCTTATTGAACTCTCCGGGACGTTTGTGTGTGATCAGTCTGAAGGTACTTGCTACGCTTGTTTATATTAAGATTGTATTAGAATGATGATTCGTGATGTTGATTGATTTGTGATATCAATTTAAGTCGTTGGAACGAACGCACTGCCGCAAGGCGGCCGATATGTTAAATAAACGCACGGCACACACCGCACAGTCGCGTCTCGAACCGTAGGCGGACACTACTACATACACCGGAGCTGGGACATAAAATAGCATCACACCTACTAGTCGTATATCAAGTCGTAGTACCACTTGTATACAATATATCAATGGCTAACGCCATACAAGCATAGCTTACGTACCGCGTACTGCGAGACGGCATCAGCCACGACATAGTTAATGTCGCTGCAACAGTTCGCATAAGCCCATCACGTCAGCTTCCGCAACGTCAAACAGCATTCAATATTATAACATTGGTCAAAGATACCTTCAATCCATAATATGTGTCGCTCCTACACATATATTTCTTTTACAAGAAATTCGATCCTAAAAGATCGTACCATCATAGACTTCGAATTATCATATTATATTCATTGTGGTTCTTTATGTGCATCATATATATTAGTACCGTAGTACTTAAGAGTTCGACTCGACCGCTGCCTTCCAGCATCACCATCACCTATATAGACAGAATGACGGTCGCAACATTCGGGACGACAATACACGAACTCGTCTGGATTAATATATCCGAGATACATACTGTTACAAAGTGATTTTCATTTGTTCCCCAATTTTAAAAAAGGCTGAAGGGGAAGGAAATTTTCCGACGAAAATGAGGTGAAGGAGGAAAGAGGAATGTCGACGGTTTAGAAAAATTAATTCATAGGTCCAATATATGTATTTAGCATAAGGGTGATTATATTGAAAAGGAAAGTTTCATTTAATTTAGAACCCTTACATTCCACGAACCTAGCACGAAAATTGTTAAAGCTAATGTACACTTAAATATGACCCCATGGATCTTTTCGATCCTACGGTATTTCTCTATATCACCATCCAATTTGCATACAAATGCAAATTGCAGTGGGGACCTCATATTAAAGGATTAGCGAATGCGATTAACTATAGTGGAAACGGTTCGACTTGTTTACTTTAGATACTTAATTAACCCTTATCGTCATTTTCTGTAGTATACCATACACATACAACTTTATAAAAATATACGATAGCTATAAAATAATCTTTAAATTACTGTTATTAAACTTATGACATTTCTAGATATTTATTTATATTATAAAAATAAAAATAGTCGTTTATCTGTCATAATTTAAAATCAGATGTCATAAATAACCGTCAAATGCCAAAAGATGGGTCGCTCAGGTTTATCTAAGGTAAGTTTTATTTTATTTTTATGTTTCTACTCCTAAATATGTATGCTTATTATAAACTACACATGCCTAAATGGTTGTTCTTACACATTTTTATATGTATGCTGTTGTCGCTAGATTAATTAGTTTATTTTTGTCGTGTGTGTTTTTGTGCGTGTGTTTTTTACTAACGTATATTAAACTATACATTGCCGCAGTTGCAATAATTTAGCTTTCGTTGGTGGTGTATAGAATAATATTATACATTGCCAACTTAACAAGATGAATATTTTTTGGAGCTTTACTGTAAAATTTAAATTGTTAGTATGTCTGTCTTCTATACTAAACCAATTTTATTACAATTTAAAAGAATGTTATACTGAGGTTTGGCCCTCTCGTTGATATAGTGGTTCTAGCTACACACAAGGTTGTGGGTTCGGCTCCCACAAAAAATACTACTATTATTGTTACTGCCTGACTACCTATCTATATAAAGAGACAAATAACATTACATACATTATTCACTTATTTATAATACAAAATGTTTTAGCTTATCTTTGGTGTCGGTTTTCTTGCATGTTTCTTTTCCTTTGGTTTTAGACTGCTGTGGGTAAAGAGCTAGGCTCATTTTATATTTCGTGCCTGAGATGAATACCGACTCTGACCCAAGTGACGGAGCTAGTAGCAGTAATGAAGCTGGAATGATTGGATCAGCAGAAAGTTCTGAAGCATCATTGATAAATTCAAATGTCGAAATGTTAAACCTCCTACAATTTTTTGATAATGAGATAGGAACGCATGCATGTGATATTTATGTTGATACACCGAAATGCCTTTTACACTTCATTCATTCATTAATTTTTCATTCTTACTCAGGTATTTCCTAATCTATCAGAAAAATAATTATGACGCTCTACCTTCAATTTCATCTTTGCCATATTTGGCTCCAAATCATCCACTTGCATCCATACATGTCAGCACACCACCGCTCAAAAAATTAAAGCTCCTACTATCGTTGCACAAAAAAAAAGTGTAGCAGAAGAAATAATTTATCTTTTCGTTAGAGAGAAACACAATTTCAAAAAGGAGAAGGCAGAAATATCAGGATCCACATAGGAAAATGTGCGATCTTATTATGTTTGCATTAGAACACAGTGTTCATCCGTAGAAGAAGAGAATGTTTTAGTATCGGCGACTAAATCGTTAAGGGAAAAACGCAGAAAATCGACGTCATATATTGATGCCTTGTAGCCTTGTTCTTGAAATCCCATTGGTTTCAAGAACTTAGTCAGAGCAGGTGTGTCTGCTATCATTTATGACTTCTTGCTCTACGCAGGAGATGACACTTTTAGGGACATTAAATTACCTGAAGAGGAAAAGAAGTAAAATAGTTTTAGCTTCATCTAAGACTTCTAAGTCAAAAGGTATCAAAAAAAAATTTAGACAATTCCCGGCAAAGCAAAAATAAAGAAAATTATATCTTAACGACCATGCGATGATATCCGCTATGATAAATGTAACCATTGGCCACAAGTACTGCAAAGCTGGCCAAGCAAGTACATCTTTGTTATCTGAAGAATCGAAAGTGTTTTTTGGAGCATCAATACCGCAAGCAATAGGGTTTCTGAATTATTATTTTGTAAAGAAAAATTGTTGAAGAAAGATTTATTTTACTTAACAACTTTACTTCCACCAAGGTAGTTATTTTTATTAAAAATCGTGTTATTTACATTAAACTATTAATATATGTAAAAGGTTTCGGTTCCGGTTCCGGAAGGTGTCCTTCCGGTTCCGGTGTTCGACAAGTGTAGATGTCGGTCAGTGCTCTCTAAGTGAAATATTACAAAACTTGGTAAAAAGTTAAATAAGTGAAGTAAATAGTGACACAAAGCAATTACGGGAACAATATAAGTAGATCCAGTTATAAAGTGCAGTACCTAACCGCGTCATATAACAAAATCATAACAATCGAAACTATTACCAACACAACGCGTGTACAGCAAAACTATTACCAACATTAGTGAAAAGTGACAAATAAAGGAAGTACATCCTAATGAATGTCAAAAGAAATGTCAATGTCAACGCTATACACTATGCTCAAGCTAGAAATGGAAAAACAAGCCGCATTAATAGAAGAGAATACAGAAAAAATTATGACTACGATAGATGACAAAGTGAAACCATTAATAGAGGAAAACATATATCTGAAATTGGAAATTGAAACATTGAACAGGAGAATAGGGATACAAAGCTTAACATCACATACAGTAGGATCCGATGACTCATCATCTAGTTCACATACACAAAATTTACATATTAATTTATTTCAACGAAAAAACATAATAAATGCACGTAGAAGGGGAAGAAGGTAGAAAGACTGTATATCCTTTTTTCTGAAGGCCTCAGGACGGGATATACAGATAATCCGACGAAAAGTCGAGTGTAGGCAAGCCGACAACAATATTAATAAATTATATAGTAGAAATGTCTTTTCTAAATAAAATACCGTTACTTTGAACAAAGAAACGCAAGCGCATCGGCTCGGCCGCCTCCCGCCAACGAGTCGAATCCTAGATCTCGTACTGAACGCACGTCGCTTATCGCTTGTGATTTGCTACACGATTTTGCACCTTAAGTCTCTGTATTATGTCATACTTCCTTCTTTCATCTAAACTTATCTTCATACTTCGTTCTTCTTATGCTATTCTGTGCTGTGCCTATCTAACTGTATAATCATTTCTACAAGAAATAAAATAGTAGTGGAAGAACCATTGTTTTAATCAAACCACCGCTACATTGGTGACACCGCTGAAAACAAAGAAGCTGAAAACGAAGAGGATTAGTTAACCAGCACAAGTAAGGAACACTATATTATTTGGTGGAATAAAATGGAACCACAAAATGGAGGTAACTCAAACACAAATGCCGAGTCACGACGACCGCTTACACCTCACGACACGACCGACATATTTCGAGTCGGAGTGCGACCACCACCGTTCTGGGCAGAAGAACCTGCAGTTTGGTTTTCACAACTGGAAGGCAATTTTGTGTTGTCGAAAATTACTGTCGACGATACAAAATTTTATTACGTAACTTCGACATTGGAGCATCGTTACGCAGCTGAAGTGAAGGATATAATTATTTCACCACCAAAAACAGGGAAGTACGATCGACTTAAAACTGAATTAATCAAGCGTCTGTCAGCCTCGCGCGAGAAAGAGGTAAAACAATTACTCGTTCACGAAGAGTTAGGAGACCGGAGACCATCTCAATTTCTCCGTCACCTGCAAAGATTGGCAGGTCCATCAGTTCCAGACGATTTTATTAAAACTATTTGGATAAGTCGTCTGCCTACTGCTCTTCAACCAATTATTGTGGCTCAGAAGACATATGACCTTCAAGCTCTGGCCGACTTAGCCGACAGCTTACACGAATTGGTCCCATGCACACCTCAAGTTGCATCAACATCTGCTCCCCAGTCAACCATTGAATCAATGGCGAAACAAATAGATGAGCTCACCAAGCAAGTAAAAGCTCTCTCTGCTCGCAGTCACAGACCAAGATCGAGATCAAGAAGACGGCGTAGCCCAACAGTACAAACGAGATCACAGTCCAACTACAGAAAATTTCCATTATGTTGGTATCACAACAAACATGGAAAGAATACCAATAACTGTGTGAAGCCATGCCATTTTAAGTCGGAAAACTACCAAGGCAATCGGTAATGGCGACATCCGATAGCCATAACGTATCTGTGGGTCGAGCACGAAAAATATTCGAGCCCGTATTGTAAACGTATCGAGGTAACGATACGATTACAAAGTTCGAAGCACGAACCATAGTGTATCGACTGTCGAGGACTCGATATGATTAAGTAGGTGACGTCATGCTAACGAGACTTAGAGATGTCACTGAGCGAATGAAATGGACGTTCAAAAACCAAATAAAATAGTGAATATTAAAACATTCAATTTAAATGTTTATTTATTTTAATTTACATTACAATTTACGTTGAAAATGAAGAAAAATCTATGAAAATATTACGAAAAATATAAGTATGTTATCAAGATTGGAAGAAATTCAATCCTTTTGTATATTTAAAAAGTAAAAAAAATCAAAAAGAATTCCCAAAAACACTACAAATATTTTTAAAAGTGTGATTTACTATGTATCGAAAGTGTTCTCACTGACAAATATTAACCGAATAAAGTCCCGACGCACTCGATGGCCAATCTTCGACGTTTTCATTACAATGGGCGTTCGTGCTACCAATTTTCGTTTTCTGCGTTCAAGTATCGCGTTATTCGAACGTAAGACGATACGTAAACTGTTCGTGCTGCCATGAGCTAGTTCCTTTTACGCACGGTAGGGGCGCTGTTCAATTCCTATACAAATTGCTCTCGATAACGATACGAATACTTTTTCGATAGTTTTTCGTGCTTGGGCTACTGGTCGCCTTTTCGTAACGGATCGAAAATCGAAGATGCAGTTTCTCGTTGACACAGGGAGCGATCTCTGCGTCTTCCCTCGCACAGCACTACGTGAAAGAAGATCTCCGACCAATTACCAACTCTATGCCGCGAATGGGACTTCTATTTCAACATACGGTTTTGCTCACTTTGAGCTGAATCTTGGCCTGCGTCGAGACTATACATGGCGATTTATAGTGGCAGATGTCACTAAGGCTATAATTGGCGTCGACTTCTTGTCATATTATGGTCTTATAGTCGACTGCCGTAACCAGCATCTCATCGATAGCACCACAACTCTGACGACTTCAGCGGAATCAGTATCATCATCCAGCAGCTACTGTAGTGTACATCGTTTTTTTCCAAAATTTTCATATCACGATTTTTTAAATTTATTTTTTGAGATTTTTATAGCGCAAAGAAGCTATCAATATACTTTTGCTTTTCTTCAAAGTACATTGTCAACCTTCTATTTTTTAAATAATAGATCATCAGGTTATGATCCCACGATGAGGCAGTCCCACGGAATCATTGCAAAAATAAATATTCTAAGGTGAAATCAGTAAAAGTAATAATCAAAACTATTATTAGTATAACATTATGTCAGTGATAGTAAAGTATAACCTAAAAGTGCAACATGTTTTGTCGCTTCGTCGAAAATCGTCCTCATCAGCAAAAATGTCTTCAAATGCGATAACTCTGATGGAAAAGCTGAGCGGAAGAGAAAATTATCCTACTTCGAAATTCTTAGTACAAACTTACCTAGAACACAAGGAATTGTGGGATTGCATCAAATCTTGATCTAATGAAACTAAAACGGCAAAGAACTGTGTGATAATTTGTCGAATGCTTTTGACGACAAAGGACTGTTGAGGGATCTGATTACTACTATCTTAAAAGGATGCCAAAACATCGAGGAAAAGATTTTTTTTCGAAAGCGACAAAATAAATAAAAAAAATTTTTTTGCGTTAGAGTAAAATTAAGAAAAATGACGGATAAATTGAAAAATACAAATGGCTAAGATCAAAATTTCAAAGAAATTGTCCTTGCTAACTCTAGAAGTTTAGCAAAGTTGCTCACTAAATTACAAGGGCGTGAAAATTACAAAAAGAAAAAGGGACGTTGTTTTACAATAGAAGAAAAAAATACTTTTTTGTCCACCTTTAAACATAGTCATACATATTTTTAAGATCAATCCAAATTAAAGCCAAAATAATCTACCACCAGTTCGCTAACTGGCGCAAGAAACTCAGCGGGACTTTTTTTAAATCATAAATTATAAAATTGAGACTTACTGGAGTGAGCATTTCAGCGCCAAGGCGTGTTATCATTTTTACAAAATCATTAATTTCGAAACCTTTGACACACAAACGTCTTTTGTACAACTCTTTTAAATTGTGATTCAGTGTTCTCGGCCGTTTTCTGGGATCCTGTTGTAAAAGCATACATACTGTCCCATGAAAGAAGTACGGACTCGATGTAATCGGGTTACAGGTGCAACAGGTTTACTCCTATTTCTAGTATTGTGTATATTATGTACATCACCGATTTTGCATAATCTTTAATATACTTCTTAACGTACATAACATTTTCAAAAATGTATTGAGATGCAACTGTCAATATATTCATTTTTTTAATTTTTTACCTTAACGATTCTGTAGGGCCTAAGTTATACATTGAGCGAATAGCTCGCTTCTGCAAGACAAAAAATGATTTAATACCGGCTGCATTACCCTAAAGTAGAATGCCGTAGGACTTAGTATTATGAATGTAGCTAAAGTAAACAAGGCGAGCCATTTCCACGTCAGTTAATAGTCTGTTTTTGATTTTTTTATTTTTAACCGCAAAAGCTGCTGAGCTTTATCTATTCGCCAATCTATCGATATGAGGTTCCCACTGAAATTCAGAGTGAATGGCGATACCGAGAAATATTGTAGAATCGATAGAATCAATCGACATTATTCAAGAGCTCAATCAGCTTTAACAATTTTTGTGTTAGGTATTCTGAAGATTATACATTTTAGTTTTTTTCTATTCAATAGTAAGTTATTAGCACTAAACCACTATTCATTTCGATAGAGCATTGTTTACATCGTCATATACATTTTGTCGTCGTTTTATTTTAAAAATCAATGAAGAATCATCAGCAAACAATACTATGTCATGGTTTTTCTTACTAAAAATGGCAAATCATTTATAAATATCAAAAACAAGGCTAGGACCTTAGTGGAGCCTTTGTGGAACCCCCATACTGACAAATGATCCAAGAGATTTCTTGCCATTTAGATCAATCCTCTCAAACTTGTTAGCTAAATAAGAGGTCAGAAGATTGAGTGCACGCCCTTTTATGCCGTAACGGTGTAGCTTCATGACCAATGTTAAGTGTTGAACGCAATAAAAGGCTTTACACAGGTCACAGAACATGCCAAGAGCAATCTGCGATACCTCCCAAGCCTCATATATACTTTTTATAAGTCCTAAAACCAGCATCACTAGTCGATATTTATTTTATTTAGTTTAGTTTAATTAAAGAAAAGATCGGAAAGTATAAACAATTGTGAACAGTTATGTGTATTACTTGTTGATGAAGTTTCTGAGAAACTCAGTGTAGCATATTAAGAGAGAAAAGATGAAAATATTGATTATTTGTTAATTTCACTGTAATATAATTTAATAATGAAACAAATTAATATTACAATGGTATAACTATTAAAGGTTAATTTAAAAAGTTGAAGAACTTGTAATAATTATTTATTATAGTCAATTTATGTAATACTATGCTGAATGAAAATAGAAAATACAAATAATATACATATCTTTATTATTTCTAGACAATATTTTTGACTAAAAAAGTGGCCGTAAAACTAAAAAAAATCATTCAAAGCCGTTGCTTGGTCCAGCCACACCCAAACAACAAAACATGGGCGGAAGCAAAAAATACATTTAATTCCATGAAATATTTGTCAAGCAGGCTAAGTAGAATCTATCCCCACTATATCAAATTGGAAGTGGAGATTGAATGGAATTTGAAGATTATTAGTAAAATTAAGGGTTGAGTACAATAAAAAATTACTGTGGTTGTTGTCCACATAAATCAAGACATGGGTGTCGCAACAACAATCCTACTTGTGATCAGTTGAAGTCAACATTTGCAACACTTTTAATAAATAATCTAAACAGTTTCTACATTCTAGGTAAAAACTGAAAATGCTAGCATCATCAATGACAATAGAGAAACTATATTTTATTTATGAATGGACCTTTGGAGGTGAAAGAAACCGATTCTCGTAATATAGCACCTGTGCAGTATATATGTAAATATTTTCTAAAAAAAAATAGTAATAATAATGCAGTCAATGTACGAGTGATTTATTTTCCAAAGATAAAATCGGATACATACAATATAGAGAATATGCAGATTTACGGTGGCTTTGCCACTTCCTCCAGCAAAGAATTAATTAAATTAATTTCAAATGCCCAAGATGTATTTAATAAAATTGTTTAAAAAAAAATAGAAACAAAAATAAAAAAAAGTTATTTTCATTCTATTCAATGTGTTCTACATAAAAATAAATTAGTTGATTATATAATTAATATTGTGATGCGTTATTTGATGTATAATTATTAATTATTGTAAAAATATTAATAGGATATCGGCTGGAAGAAAGAAAATTAATGATGATAGTGATGAATCCCAATGAATGCAAAGAAATTCATTAAATGTTTTAAAAGACACCTAGTCTGATTTAAGAAATATAATATACTCTTATATGTTATTTGTTAACGAGAAATAATCAGTTCGATAATTTATACTTTAATAAAAAGCAAACAGATTGCGACGTTACTAAATCACGGAAGAATATCATTAGATAATATTAGTGTAATTTTTTTGAATAACCAATATAATTAGTCATAAACGAAAATTGAGCACGATTCAAGAGAATATTACACCAAGAAAAAGACAACAATAAGAGATCATTTATAGTGGAGGTTATTAATCCAATCTGCAATTTATATATGCTGTTCGTTAGTCTCGCTAAAACTCGAGAACAGCTGAGCCGATTTGGCTAATTTTGATTTTAAATTAATTGTAGAAGTCCAGGGAAGGTTTAAAGGGTAAGTAAATATAAAAAAAAATACTAGGCATTTAGTAAAAAATACAATTTCGTTTTCCCATAAAAACTATTCCTACCTGTCAAACATTTGATGTTCGTTGTGTCGTTCATAAATTAATTTGAAAGAATAGTTAAAAATTAAAAACTAATCCTCGCTAAGGAAAACAGATACATTCCTAGAATGATCCGCGAGGAAATTCTTTCAGAGCGGTATTGAGTTTAAAGTAAAACATATCTATTTCGGAATTACTTGATTGTTCTGTAGGAGAATAAACTTGTACTATAGACCATTTCTGGCTTCCCAATGACAGGTTTAGTATAGCAACTCGCTCCGATACGCCAATAATCTCTTCGATATTCTCTTTTACTTCTTTTTTGATTAGAAATCCTACTCCATGTTTACAGGAGTTTCACCAAACTAGTAAAAAATAAATTTGTCGTGTTCTTCAATGCTTTCTCTAAATGTACGCACTTCGCTGAGACCAATGATATTCCATTTGATGGTTTGTTATGCTTATGTTGATAGAAAATCGTATAAAAATTAAATAGAAACGAGTCTTATAATATTACACGGGAACCTAGGACAACTCAATATGAAATGAATTATTATTTAGTAATTATTTGTAAATATTATTGATAATTTTATTAATTATTTTAGTATCAAATCATACGTAAAAAGTATAATCCACATTTATTACAAATTATAGTTTTATATTAAGCAATCATTCCTGCACGATATAGCAGCACTGGCGCGAAGCACAAAGATGAATGAACCTTCGAATGACGCAACCGCAAGCCCTAGCGAGGAATCGGTGCGGCGTAAGAGGGGGTGTCTATGTGCAGATATCAAAAAAAAATGTGTGCTGCTTAATTCTACCGCGCGTGCTTCTCACATGCAATAGTAGTTGTGTCGGACTATAGCTGAATGTTATTTACTAAACCATATAAATTCCCAGACCATATCGTAATAATAAAAAATTAGAAGATTGCATCAATCATAGAAAATTAGATATACCGGCGAGATTAAAACAGCGTTACTTCACGTGCCACGCAGTCGGCGTTGGCATTAGAGCAGCGAAAAACAAGCAAAAAAACAATCACGATGAAAGGAAACAGCACAGTAATAAAACTGAGTAAAAAAAATTGGAATGCATATTGAATTGGAAGTTCCAAACCATAATACTACTACGAGGTGAAATTGTGTCATCATCTGTATTTATTGCAAAAAAAGAAATGCTACAAATAAAAGAAATATTCAATGTTTTAAGTGTACTAAAATGGGTCATTGATAATGACTGAATGTAATGTGGACATAAAATGTAATAATTTTGTTAACAAAAGTGAGAAAAAATGCTAATAATTTTGTAAACATGTTAAAAATGAGTGTTGTGAGCGCATGTGTTATAACAAAGTTATTTTTAACTTTTACACCAGTATCAAATAAATCAGTAATTTTAGGTGATGGTAGGGAAATCAGTGTTGGTTGTGGACAGGTGTTGTTAGAAGTATTATAGCATACTGTTTGCACTTTAATAGCAGTGATACAAAATCAATTAAAACTTGTTGATGCCGTCTGTCACAACAATTACATCTGTGAGCCAATGAAGGAAGTATCTATTGGAGGCTCAAGTTATTTTTTAATATTAAAAGATACACAGTATACTTTATTAAAAAGTAGTATTTGAAGTAGAGATTTTATTAACAAGGCGGAAAATGGTACAGGAAATAAAATAATAAATTTTAGAAGTGACAGTGGTGTTCGCGACGTCGCGATATTCTCGCGTTCGCGGACTTGACTCGACATGTCGTTACAAGTTCGTAGTTGCGTGTCGTGACTCGTGACGTCACACAATTATAATAGTTTTAAAGTATTATTTAATATTTTCTAAATTAGTAATATGTTTAATTAATAACATAAATAGAATTATATATAGATATAAGTATCACCTTTTAGTTTTATATAGTAATTCTCGAGTTTTATTGTAATTATATAGTTTTAATATGTATTTTTGATATTGTATTTTAAGATAATAATCACTTTCGTATCGTAAAAACTATTATTAATTATTGTTAATTATAGATTTGTATAGAAAAATAACAGATTTATAAATGTTAAATGTTAGTAAATAATTATTAAGCGATTTTTTATCATAATAACTTGTGTGAATTTCGTCATAGTTACAGTATCTTTCGTAAATTTCTAATAGTAAATAATTTAATAGTATATTAATTTATATTTAATTATATAGATATTTTTGTGTTCTTTTAATATATATAAATTGTAAAATCGTCCGATAGATAGTTATTAAAATATAAGTAAAAACATGTAATAGTGGTAGTGAAAATGTTAGCTTAAATAAAGATAAAACGGCTCGGTGGCTTGCGGCTCTCTTTACGGTATAGCTCCGCGGTACGTAAGGTAGCAAAGACGCGCAGTCGTTGTGTCGGACAACCAGTTCAAGCATAGCGAAAAGGAAGAAATATAGGAAGAAAAATAGAATAATAGGAAGACACATTTGAAGAAGCCGTCAGTCACCGACCGTTATATTGAAATATCATCTTGTTTCATTCGGCGATTTCCGCGTTCCCACTATCCGGAACCTATAGTGTACAGGGCGTCAGCGGCTCGTTCGCTCGAGATCCGCCCGTCCGGTACAAGTGGCTTAAAATTTATTAATAAAGGTGTTAAATTAATTCTTAAAACATGGTATAGTACACTAAACCTCTGTACCATACACATCACAACGGAATGGCAAAGCGGAAAGGGATATAAGAACTCTAACAGATGCAGCCAGGTTCATGCTGTGTGCCAAGAATCTCTCTAAAAAGTTATGGGCTGAAGCAGTGAATACAGCAGCATATGTTTAAACAAATAACTAAAAAAATTGTTTATTATTTATTTTTGATTTTGTTATATAGCGCTCGGTGTCACAGGCGGAAAATTTATTTAATATTATAATATGTCCGTCTGATAGGCGGCCGAGCGCCACAAAACGCTGACAAAGGAGAGATCGGGTGAACAGCGGCGGTGGGAAAGGAATTTCTTCTTTTCTTTTCTTTATTAAGAAATAAGTGAGTATCGAGTACAAAAGTATCGGTATCGAAAAGCAATGTATGCACCTCAAAGTATCGATACTTTTTTCGTGTCTACGTGTTTTTCTTTGTAACTAAACTTGGGTTACATACAAAGACTGGAGGTCTCGAGCTCTTTCTGAAATTCTAGCTTAGCTTAGCCGGAATCCTTTCATCTGATACCTTGCTTGAACTAGCGGCTTTAATACCAATTCTTGCCACCATTTTAAGGCTATTATTTAAGGTTTTAACCACAAATGTATAGTTTTTAGATTTTTTCTTAAACAAATATTATCTGTAGATGCTAGCTGTCAAATTTCCTAATTCTAGGTTAACATAAAGTACCATATTAATTTGATTCTTTTTATAATATCGAAATACGCGTTGTTTGCGATAGAAACGGCCATACCTCTTTTTAAGTAAACATAGAAATACTTTTTTTCATGAAATCATGATTCATGTGGCCGTAGATCTGAGTATATGGTTTAAATTTTAACTCGATATCTGCAAGTGTTCTTGAGACAAAGGCTCTTGACAGACAGGTGGACGGACAACAAAGTGATCTTATAAGGGTTTCTTTTTTCCTAAAAAGGTACGAAATCCCTAACAACTAAAATATCACACGGCATTTTAATTAAAATAAAAAAAAATCAGGCGTTAAAACACATTAGATGTCCCAATACTTTTTATCAATCGACTATAAAAATAATAATTTTGGTACCTTGTGTACGCGACCAAATACCGATTATGTGTCCCTGCTGACATGTTAAAACATCGATATTTGAACTGATAATATCGATGTTCAACGAAAATCGATGATCATCGGGCATCCCTAAACTAAATACTAGTATCTACGAGTATACGTGACTGTCGGCTTGTGTCTGTTAAATTATTTCATCTTTTAGTTAGTGTTTTTTTATTTTAAAATGGCGTATTCCCATTTTAATTGATTTTTAAAAGTTTACTTTTTTATATTTTTTTTTCGAAGTGCGTCTGATAGTTCTCATACACTTTATTATTAACTTAATAGCACAACGCTTACAAACGACCGCAATACAACGAAAAAAAAACACGTGGCAAACTCAACTCGAAGAACTTTTTGACATAGCACATTCTGATGCATTAAAAATGATGAAAATTGAGGAAGACAAGCAATTCCTACTAGCTCAAAGACTAGATCTGGAAAAATTGGTAGTTTAGATAAAAAATATTCAAAAAAAGTGACCGAAAAGCAACAAAAAGTGAAGCGGTTGCAAAAATTTAAGCGGCGGGAAGAAGAATGTGTCAAAAGATTGATTGAAAAATGTGCTCTGCCCGTTTCATCATCTTCACCATCTGCAGTTGGAAATAGTGACGATGAGAGGTTGATTGTTTCTCCACAGCCAGGACCTTCGAACTCAGAACCACCGCCAGCGAAACGGGGCAGAAAAACAATTAAAGACGATCGTTTAGCTGCTAGCTTTGATGTTGCTAAATTAGGCGATAGAAAAGCTGCTGTCGTCCTGACGTTTACACTAAAAAGTGCTGATTGTGATCCATCGAAATATAACATTAACACTTCTTCTATTCATCGTCAGCGTATTAAGCACAGAAAGAAAATAGAAAAGTTGGAAAAGGATTTGCTCTGGCTGGCTTGCCGACATCATATACTCGAAATTATGCTAGAAGCCGTGATACTACAGGCATTGGGTTTTTCTAGCGGCCCAGAAATTGCAATTTTCAAACGATTTAAAGATAATTGGGGAAAAATTGACCAAAATAACTTTATGACTGTTTGTTCTGATCCATTATTATTCAAAGATTGTGAACATATATCAGAAGCTGTCATTACTTTTTCAAAACAGCAATTAACTTTATACCAGCCGAGGGACGATTACAAGGAATTGTTACAGCTAATTATTATATTTTTGGGGGGTACACTTGAAAAAGTAATATCCTTTAGAACACCTGCTGGATTACATAGAGCTCGCTGGATGGCAAAAGCGATATATTCACTTAAAATCTTCCTATTCCGAGAACAATTCAATATGTCGAAGAAAGAAAGGAAAGGTATGAAAGATATTTGCGTGTTTACAGTGCGAATATATACCAGTGAGACCGGCAGTAGCCCTATCTGCCCATCTGATGATCAAATATGGTGGGCCACGCGTCTTGGACTTGTTCTGGTTTTTGTGCAATTTATGCTGGAAATTAGGGGAGGTCCCAGACGATTGGCGAGGTGCGGTCATCGTGCCTTTGTGTAAAGGCAAAGGTTAACAGATAGACTGTGCAAGCCATAGGGCTATCAGTTTGATTAGCTTAGGTAGTAAAGTTTATGCTAAAGTTTTAGCGAGAAGAATGCAAGAGAGATCTGAAAGGCTGTTGGGGGAGGCCCAAGGAGGCTTTAGACCTGAAAGAGGGTATATGGATCAGATCTTTTCCCTCCGCATGACCATGGAAAAAATTTTAGCCGTTAACCAAAAAGTTTTCTGTGCTTTTGTGGACTTAGAAAATACATTTGATAGAGTTGTTAGAGCGAAATTATGGGAGATACTACCCCGGTACAATGTGAACGGACCCTTGCTGCAGGCTGTGAAGTCTCTTTACAGAGATCACTCAGCCTACGTGCGAGTAGGAGCTGGCATGTCACTCTGGTTGACATCCGATCAGGTGTCAAACAAGGTTGCGCCATGTCAGCTTGGTTGTTCAACTTGTATTTGCATAGCTGTCGCAAGTAGGTGACCTGAAAGTGAATTGCCTGCTGTACGCAGATGATGCAGTGCTTATTGCATCATCAGAATGCGAGTTGCTGGTCACCACTTTGAAAGAAGGGTGTGAATAATGGTCTAAGCCTCAATGCGAATAAGACAAAGGTTCTGATTTTTGAAAGAGATGAAGAAAGGACGGAATGCAAGATCAGTGTAAATAGTAAAATATTAGAACAAGTGAATGAGGTGGTATACTTGGGAAGTATGTTCAGTAGAGATGGAAGATACGAGATGGATGTGGAAAGGCGTATTATATAAGCGATGAGACGGCGAAACGTCAGCACAGCTGCGCGTTTGGCCGTACAATGCAGTTTTGGTACCGACTCTGTTATACAGCAGCGAAACGTGGGTATTACAGAAGAAGAATGAAAGAAAGACGAATGCTGTGGAGATGCAATCGCCAAAGAAATAAGAGAAAGAATTACCTTCTCTTCGGCATAAAATTTCATGCCAACGTTTAAAGTACAGGGACAAGTATACCATCGGATCGGTAGTGTTAAGGCTAATCTTCAACAAATATCATCTTTTCTGCAAATATATTTTGTCGGTGACGACAACATCGAAAGGGACTACCGCTGTGCAATTTTCACTGGTGCTATGCTTGAATTAATAACTGATTTACAAAAAAATTGGACCAACATAATAACTATATAAAATATTTTACGAAATTGCCAGGTGTTGAAGTAAAATATGAATCGGTGGATTGTATATTAGAAGTTTATGATGCTGTACATTATCCTGTAGAATTCCTCCATTTTTTAGAGCCATCTGGAATTCCTCCTCATATTTTATATTTAAAAATAGGTGCACCGATAATTCTACTACGGAATCTAAATCCACCTAAACTGGTTGTAGGGAACTATTATTTATATGTATAGTTTATTTAATATGTGTCATTTATGTATTTCATTTATATTGTAATTTATTTATTTATCATTTATATACATACATTTAATATTGTTTATATATTTTGTAGTAAGTATTCGTATTTAGTTTATTTTATATCAAAGCGCTCACTGCCGTCGACTGAACCGGTAAGGTGCCGTAAGATTTACGCCTACCCCCTTGTCGACGGCATATTTTATTATAACAGTCGTTGCTTGCCACTCGATGCGCTTTACATACGTTCCTTTGTTCTCTTTATTAATTTCTTCCAAATTCGTGTTCTATTATATATATATGTTTGTGGTTGACTTTCTTATATACTGTACCGTGATTGTTAATTGTGATTTGTGTTATCACTGTATGTACATTTAAAGTGGTGTTGAATAAACTCAGTGCTATTTGTAAGTAGACTTTTATTCTCCTATCATCAACACTACACTGGTTAACGGAACTAGACTTCAAAATAAGACTGCAAAAACACGTAATTGCCGCATGCATTTTTCGTAGTATGAATCAAGGAGAAATCGTTTTTATACATAGGGTTCCCTTAATACCATCAGATTAACAAATCCCACTTAAACGCCTACAATTTCCAGTTAAATTGTGTTATGACGTGACTATTAATAAGGCGCAGAGACAATCTTTAAAAGTGGCTGGCATAGATTTAAGAAATGATTGTTTCTCTCACGGTCGCCTGTTCTAGAGTATGTTCTGCTGTTAATGTATTTATACTACAGCCTGAGAATAAACTTAAAATGTGGAGTATAAAGAGATTTTATAAAAATAACAATTAAATTTTATTTTAATAAAGTTTCTTAGTTTTATTTTCTATTGACTGAAATGTAAAAATAGTTTGTGTTGAATAATTTAACAGTAATGCATAATTTCATATTCACGCGGACGAAGTAGCAACTGCTAGTATACGCGACGCAAACATCTTGAGCTCATCAGTCACGAGAACAAAATATAGCTGCAGCACGAGTATAAGAACAATACACAGCGGACTAGCTGCGCATTGCACCGTGCACACGTGCGTCATTATATTTACCTATTATGTTACACCATTACGTACATTATATTATACCATTAAGTGAATATGCTGGCAGATTTAACGCCCCAACTGTTGATGAGGTGGCTATTACTATGGTTGGTGATTGATACCCGTTGGCAAAAAAGCTATCAAAATTACACGGCGAGATAATACTGTTAGTATGATTTCGGAACGACACCGTTCATATGACGCACTCTAATACCCATTAATATTTTGGCAGGGACAGGATAAATATCATCTTAACATCGAACAGAGTGATCCTAATACCGGTAAATTTAATAATTGATTATCGCTACCACCATGCTAAATTACGATCGGAAGAATACGTACACCTTCCCGATGCTGTTGTTAGAAGCCTCGATGGAAATTAATACCCTAACGACATCGCTACATCGGCAGTCATGGAACATGCAGAAATACATACAGGATGCGATGACTTACGTACGTCCTTACGGCCGACAAATTTATTTACTACATTCACATATATTTTGAATTGGATAGAAATAAGAACTTTACTACCAAGACAACAAGCAATTCATCGTCATGATATAACTGCAAGTGTAGTTAAACAAAAAATGAAGTCCATAATTGATTTTATTGTAGTATTCAGTTATTGGCAAAACACATTGTTGGCTATATTCGATTGAGAGGCAAAAACGAAGTTTGCCTCATGCACACATTTTAATTTGGCTTCAAGATACAATTCTTCCATAAGACATTGATCAAATAATTTCAGCCGAAATTCCAGATCCATCAATTGATCGAGAATGGTTTGATATTGTTACCAAACACATGATCCATGAACCGTGCAGTGCTTTCAACATGATGTCACCATGCATGGAAAATGAAAATTTAAGAAATGAAGCAGAATTTAATTCTAGAAATGAAGCAGAATTCGACAATCAGTACCATGTTCACCAATACTTTCCGAAACTTACGAGGCTCATGTAAATGTTGAGCTTTGTAGTTATGTTCAAATCGATTAACTACATTTATAAATATGTACATAAAAGTAGCGATTTGGCCATATAGTGCAAAACGTGAATGAAATCAGCAGCAACGAAATTATTTGGCACATTTTCAGCTTTCCTATACACGAAAGAGACCCTTCTGTTCACCATCTAGCAATACTTATTTAAAACGGACAATATGTATACTTCTCTGAGTAAAATGTTTTCTAAAGAGTGCTTAAGGAAGGATTAATGATTTTTTTTTAATTGTGTCAAAAACCTAATATTTTTGGCCAATTCGCAGAGACATTGGTTTATACTTATATTCCACGTTATTTGACATAAAACAAATGCAGTAAAAATGGGAGCCACGGAAATTCCATTGCAGGCATATTCAAAGCTAAAACATTGGAGCGATTTTACACAGTACAAAGCAACGTTCTTCTATTTACGTTTGCTATTGATGAATGTTCCTGGACCACCGTCTTTTGAATTTCTGCGAACAGTTAATGGCTGAGTATTCAATACATACCACGATGCATGTCGTGAATTGCAATTGCTGGAAGACGATAACCATTGGGACTTCAGGAAGCTGATGCTTCGTTGACATCAACGCCTAATAATATTCGTCAGCTGTTTGCCATTATTTTAACGACATGTTTTCCATCGCAAGCACACACTTTGTGGGAAAAATATAAAACAGCAGGAACATAGACTACATGTCAGGATATATAATGAAACATTAGTGTTAATCGAGGATTTATGTATTTCAAATTTACCACTTAGTCAACACAGATTTACGAGAAAATGACGAGAAAAACAATATGACCATGATACTTGAGTGACAATTTTTATGAACCAGTGAGTAAATGAAGAAGTGAGCCATTACTGACAGTAGAAGAAAAAAAAAATAATTTACAATCGGATTATAATGACTGTTGCTGCTGAACAAGGCAGTTTTTTTTCTTAGACGCAACAAGTGGCACCGGTAAGACATTTTTAATATTATTGATCCTTGCCAAAATACGTTCACAACAGAAAATCACATACCAATGCGATCCACCAGGTTGCATCGTCAGGCATTGCAGCTATTTTACTAGATGGTGGGCTAACAGTATACTCAATATTCAAGCTGCTATTAGACATTCATAATAAACCAGACGCTACATGTAACATGAAAAAAAATAGTGGAATAGCATAAGAATAGAAGTAGCTGCAGTGTTGAAAACGAGTTCAATTATAATTTGGATGAGTGCACAATGGCTCACAATAATGTTGATGTTGATAAAGTTTACTTCCAGATACAACAGTTGCTACCAGGCGATCTGATGTCTTTTCAATATATTGATACTGCTGCTGATGAAAGTGACGAGTGTAAATTTTCCAATTGAATTTTTAATAGCTAATAAAAAATCGCTAGATATAACTAGAATGCCTCCACGTAAACTTCGAATAAAGATTGGTTCACCTTTTATACTTCTGCGTAATTAGAATCCTCAATTGCAATGCAACGGTAAGGATTTGATCATGAAAACGATCACCGGAAATGTTTTAAAAGCAAAAATTTTAACTGGATAGTTTAAAGAAGAATTGGTCCTATTGCCACGTATTTCAATGTCAGAATTTACGATACCCTTCAGAAGGCTACAGTTTCTCATTCGTTTAGCTTTCGACATGTCTATAAATAAGTCTCAAGGCCAAACAATCCCTTTTTGTGGTTTAGATTTGGAATGTTCCATCCATGTTTTACTCCATGGGCAACTATATGGTGCATGTTCACGTGTAGGAAACCCGTCGAAACTATTTGTGTTAGCTAAAGACTGTTTAACCAAAAATATTGTACACCGATAAGTGCTGAATTAAATTGAAATTGAAAGTATTTATAAATCCAAATAATTTATTGTTAAAAAATTAAAACTATCTGCTCTTCCTACCTCATTTATAAGCTTAAGTGTTACAAGTTATTGACTAATTACTTTGTAATATACTTGAATAAATCTAAAATTAATTATTTTGTTTTGATTTGTGCTTAAATCAACTCCACAAAAATGTTGATCAATCGTGTTAACGAACTTTCCCTTCAAATCCTAATCCAGTAGGCCAGGGAAAATCTTTCACAAAATACAGTGGCCTACACTATCTAAGCCTCTACCTCTTCCTAGAATCCATTCACTGATCTTGGTAGAGGTCCGCATTCGATTTGTAGAATGCAAAGTGTCAAGTTCGGCTGGAAAGCTTATGGCGTCCCTTTTTTGGGACACTGAAGGAATAATTATTTTGGATATTACAATAATTATTCCTTCCTCGTATCTAGTACCTGGAGTGGGGAGCCACTATTATGGGCTCCTATTATGCAGACCAAATAAGAAGGTTCCGGGAGGCCATTAAGGAGAAAAGACGCGGCAAACTGCGAGCTGAAGTGCCATTTTACCAAGACAACACTCCAGCCCGGCTTAAAGAATACCTCAGAGGCACAAAATATCAAGGCAATAGCAAAATGACGATTTTGGGAGTCAAGATAAATATATTTTTTTAAAGGATTTCTAGGTTTAGTAAAAAACGGGCCATATGTATTGATTTTTTACAATGTACTGTTTCTTTTAGGGTCCACTCATTATTTTCAGGACACAGAGTGCTGCAAAGCTTCACATGAGCATTATTCCAGACACTTGCAATATAATTAAGAAAATTTTATTGTATAAACGATAAACGAAAGACAATCAACAAATCGGTACCGCAACAGCCAAGCCCTAGTATGTATAAGCCGGTATTATTCGTTGCGTTGAAAACAAATCTTTTGGCAAACGTACCAAAGATATTGTTTTTAATAGGAAACATTCCTATGGGAAACGTAGTAAAGTGGAAGTAAAGTTTTGCCCAGACTTGGACCCGACCGTTCCAACGTGATACCAGAGGTAGTTCTATGATATTTCTTAGTAGTTTCTTGATATTTCTTTGATCCTGATTCCTGTTATTTCTTTGATGCCAGAATCAGTTCTCAAACATTGTGACTTAAATAGGAAACCGTGTTTTCAAGAAATGCTAGTTATTGGAAGTCTGGAGGTTCAGTTGACTTATTTTGTAACAATTGTAGTTTAGTTGCCGCAGATCTCAATGGAGGGTGCATTTGCATATTGTACCAGCCGAATGTATTAGGGCTCCAATATTTATTGTACTTATGTGTTAAATCGTAAGTTGTCAGTTGATTTATATAAGAAAAAACCGTATACAGCGACAAGACTTTACATACATCTACTGTGAAGTTTCGTGATATTAAAATACCTTTGTTGCAGGAATAGAAAAAACGACTGTTTGATATTATAGAAGCTTAGCGATTAGCGGGACAGTAAATTCTACATAATTACAAGTCGTATGGAAATTAAGTTAACGTCCGAAGTATCTGTAAGTCAACGACGACTACACAAGTAAACTGCAGGTTTTCTATCAATGGGAAGAGTAGGCTTGGTGCTAACATCAACGATTTGCTTGCAATAGGTTATAATGTAAAGGTATATGCGAATCACAATCAGAATATTGGAGCCCTAACATTCTGGTTAAGAAAAGATGGTAGTGAAAAAATGTGCGTCGACTATTGGGCGCTCAATTTTATTACCATAAAGGAGAGGTATCTTTTACTAGCCTTGACATGGCTACCGGGATTCCCGAATTACCTTGGAAAGGGCAGGGCATTTTGAATATTTAAAAATACCTTACGGATTTGCCAATGCTCCCATAATTAATCAACAGGTTATATCTAAGACGCTAAAGTCTCTGATAGACACAGGTTAGGTTATTACGTATATTGATGACGTCTCAATCTCATCCAAAACATTCACCACCATGCGTTGTCGAAGGCGTCCTCTATGTCTAGAGATATTAGTAGAACTATTTTTTTTTGTTGTCTTGTTTCCCTTTTTATATGGTGTATAAGGTCATAGAGAGCGTCTTCGGTTCCCTTTTGTGGCATGAAACCGTACTGGCTGGGATGAAGCTTGGGTGTGAGGTGCCACTGCAGCCTTCCCATTAGGAGCTTTTCTACCGTCTTGCCCAAGATCGGTAGCAGTCCTATGGGTCGGTACGACTTTGGGTTGGTGTAGTCGTCCTTGGCTGGTTTGTGGAGGATACAGACGTGGGCAATTTTCCACTGCTTGGGGAAGTATGACAGCGACAGGCACTTGTTAGCTATCGCCAAGAATACCTCCCTGTCGCAGTTAATTGCCGCGCTGCATATGTCGGACGTCAGCCCGTCTAGTCCCGGTGCTTTTTTGGGGTTCTGGCTCAGAACGGGTGAACGGGGGGTCATTGTCCGACAGGTCTTGGATCTCCGCTGGAGTTCCTATTTCTGTAGCTTCTCGGACTCGCTTGTGCTGCTCGGTTTCGGTTTCCACAGAATCATCAGGGTAGAACGTCTTTGCCAGGAGCTCAGCAGACTGATCTGGTGACAGTGTTTCGCCTGCTGTGTTCCTTAAACATGTCATATTGTCTTTTGGACGTCCTCCTTATTATCCTGTAGATGCCGTCCCAAACGCTCTCGCGGTCCTGAGTTGTGCAGAACTCCTTCCAGCTCTGGGTGGCTGCCTCTATAGCTTTCAGGTGGTATGTTTCCCTTGCCAGTACATAATCATTGATCGTGAACTCTCTTCGTCTGGGTGCGGCGTTTCGAATGCGGCGTTTCTTCCTAAGCATATCTTTTTGTAATTTGTCCAAGGTGGTTGACCACCATGGTGGTCTAGGATCGCCTTTCCACTCTTTCACTTTTGGTATGGACCTTTCGCACGAGCTATGGATTAGAGATGTGTAAGATGTTAACACCTGGTCCAGCTCTCCCGGGCTCGAGACTGCGAGTATCCTGCTCTTGGCTATGTTGTTCTCGGCCAGCACGGATCTGAAGGTTGTGGTGAAGTCGGACCATTTCACTTTCCTGGTGTTGTATTTTCTTGTGGTAATGGACTTAAGAGGTTGTAGTGCCCTTTCCAATTGCAACGCAAACGTTGTTGCGTTGTGGTTGGATGTTATCAACTTCCGGTCCACTCTCCAGTTCCCCGCCTTTCCGAGTAGGGTGTGACTTATTAGGGTCACATCCACACAGCTTTCGTACAGTCTTCCTCCCCTATACGTCTCGAAAGTTGGTGTTGTGCCCGAGTTTAGTACGTGAAGGTCCATTTCCGTAGCGAAAGAGTGGTACTCTGCTCCGCGGTGGTTTTCAGAGTTGCTGCCCCACCAGTGACTCCAAGAGTTCACGTCGCCTGCCACTATGAGATGGTGGGTGGGAATTTTTGTGGTGGCCAGTTTGATGTGGGATAGGTAGGGAGAGAGATCTTGGTCGCCTTCAAAGTACACAGAGAGTACTCCCAGCGACAGTGGTCCGGCTTTGAGGTAAACGGCTGCCACGTTCTCTGTGACGATCTGGGGGTTGTGAATGACCTCCAGCTCGCTTCAAAAGACTATAATGGCTGCCTTCACCGGTTTTTGGCGGTTTTGAGTGCACTGGATGGTGGTTGTGCCTGGCTGGGATTTCATCTCGCCTGTCCTTCCTATGTAAGGTTCCTGGACGAGCGCGACTGAGATGCCCCTCTCTGCCGCCACTTTGTATAGCTCCACTGTCGCCAGTTTGGAGCGTTGCAGATTTATTTGTATGAGCTTTAACTCGCCCTTTTTCTCTCCGTGTACGTCGGCGGCGACCTTTGTTGCGGTGGTTAGGGAGCCCTTAGCAATATTGGACCCTGGAGCGTGCTAAGCCATTTTTGCCTCTCCTGGCACTCCTGGCTGTATGCCGTGTGTGCCTGGTCCGAGGCTTCCCTTTTCGATCTTACACAGTTTGCGCACCGGGGGGTTTCCTGGTTTTGCCTTTTTTGGCAGACCTTTCCCGCGTGTTCCTCCCCGCAGTAACTACATAGCTCTTTCGTAGCTCTGCAGAGGGTGTGTCCGAAACCGAGGCATTTGGCGCATTGCACGAGTGGAGATTGGTCTTCCACTGTGCACCTGCCAAACCCTATGTAAACCTTCCCGGCCTCTACGAGGCGCTTGTAAATAGTGGGGGAGAGCTGGAAAACGGGGTGGCATTCGTGGGGGTTTCGGGCTTGCTTCTTGTAGCGAACCCTGATCCTCATTTCTGCCTCATTTACGTCCTGCAGTAGATGTTTATTCTGCGCTTTCATGTACTCAACGAGCTCTTCGTTGGTAAGGCAGCTGAGGACTCCCCTTACGCACACCAGAGGGTCCTGGTTAGTGGGCTTTTTGATTAATAAGTCTTTATCCTTTTTTATTTCGGTTTTGATCTTGTTCATATCCTCTTTGGTGGGACAACGCAGTACCATCTTCTGGTCCCTGGCCTTACGCTCCCGGTCCACCTTTGCCCCCGTCTTCCTTAGGTCGAGTGCGCCACCATATATATATGCCGAATGGCTATATTTCCAGAAGAAAATTATTTTATAGTATGAAAAATTGCATTTAAATTTGCTAAAGCAAATAATTTAAAGCACAATTTTCACTTCTACAAATAGAATTACAGTTTTTAATACCAAAGTAAAAATGTTCTTCACTAACTTGGAAATTTTACAAACCAAACATCACTTTGATTTATTGCCAGACCCTTTACGTGGGCCTTTACTGTCGCCAGACGCCCTAAAGGTTGCTTAAAATTGGGACAAACTACGTAATTCTAGCAAGCCTAAATTTTAAATATATCATTAAAGATACTATTTCGAGACCCATCATAACCAGTCCGATGGGTCAATCATCCTCCCAGATGCGATAAATCTTCCGTGGGAGTGAGGACAAAATATTCCATGTGTGTTTTCTATATAGTCTGTGATGGTGTTGACAAAATTGACAAGACGAATTACTAATGTGAGAATTAAAATATTAGTATATTGTAAGAAATTACAATGGCAAATATATTAGTGTGTTTTTGTAATAAATCTGTTAAAAATTAATAGTGTTTCATAAAGATACATTGAAAGTGTCAAAAATTTTAGTACATAGAAAGGAGCATAACTTAAAATTTAAACATGTTATTTTACCTATTGAGTTATATGTGCCGTAAATCGTTTACTGGTTTAATGAAAAAATATAAATCGAAACCAATTACAACAAAATTTAATCCCAAGTGTACTTCGTCTTAATCTGTATGCAACATAGTTAAACTAACAATAGAGTCACAGCCATTCGTTTTACAATATTTCTATCTATCCTCGAGTGGGGATCGAACCCACAACCAGATCACATGTCCCTGCGTGACAACTGACCTTAAAAATATTTTCTTTTATTTGTTAAAATATGTTTACAACCTCACTAAATTACTTATTTTGAAAATAGGACTGTCGATGCAGATGACGACGAAGATGAACTTAATGTTCAATGTGAATATGAATTTGATGACGAAAGTTAAGACTCTGACAATAACGAAATAAAATATAACCATAAAATGATATACTTTTATTTTCCCCCATTTATAAATTTGGTATTATTTTTTATGATTAGTCATATCAGTACATCCTAATATTAGTAAATAATTATAACTTTATTTACTAAGCAAAGAGGCTTACGCAGTTTCGGCCGCTTAAACTATATGTATATTTACACCACATTTTTTATATAATTTTTTGGGAAAATTTATGTAAAATTTTTTTGTTTAATATATGTAAAATTTTAAGCTTGCTAGTATGACGTAGTTTGCCTCAATTTTCAGCAACGTCTGGCGGGAGTAACCCACGTAAAGGGTCTGGCAATAATGAATATATATTTTACAATAATCTTAATAATACACTTAAATATGAGCCTTTCTACTTTAACGTAGGTGGGCATGGTTTTTTGGGTACCTTTAGTTTGAGCTACCTTGAAAGTGGGGAACTTTCAAGTTAGTAGTCACTAACGCATATCGTCCACACTACGTATTGGAATAATATAGCTAAAAATTCCAGCTTTGCTAAAATAACGTAAGGCCCCTTGGGGTATAAGGTAAAAAAAAAAATTAAATAATCCCCCATTAGGTATGTATAAGATAATCCCAATAATTCAAAATAACTTTAAAAATTCTTCAATGGACCTTCTTCTTTGTAAAAATAACTTAGAAAATGTAAAAGATTATTTAAAACAACAGGAAATAATAAAAAACTACCATGAAGGTAACACGAACCACCGGGAAATAGATGAAAGTTATCTCTCGTTATCGAAACGATATTTTTGGCTGAAATTAAAGGAACAGGTTACAAAATATATTAACGAATGTTCTATTTGCGGGCAAGCGAAGTATGACCGTAACCCTATTAAACAAAAAATTCAAATCCTTCCTCCCCAACTAAACCTTTCACCATAGTTCATTCAGATTTATTTAGTATAGAAAATCAAAAATACTTAACAATAATTGATGCATTTTCGAAATACGCACAAGCTTATCATTTGAGGGATGCTACTGCCATTAATGTCGTACAATCGCTATTAAAGTTTTGCACTCATCACGGTGTGCCCTTGACGGTCGTAACCGATAGAGGACCCGAATTTAAAACCAATTATTTTTAGAGTTCCTTAGATTACATAAAATAATCCACCATAAGATTTCACCTTGTTCGCCTAATGAAAATGGAATAGTGAAAAGGCTTCACTCCACATTATTAGAACCTTTAAGAATTTTAAAATTAAAACAAAATCAGTTATTAATCTCATGCCTTATGCTCTCTTAGCTTACAATAGTTCTATTCATAGTTTTACTAAATATAGACCTTCAGATATAATAACTGGACATTTCGATCTCCGCGACCCTGTAGACATTGACTTGACAGAACAATTATTACAATTATATATAACCGATCATGATGATCGAATGAAACAGGTTTATGACATTATTAACGATTCTTCTTTACACCAACAAACCCAAATAATTGAAAATTTAAATTAAAATAGGCAACCTGAGACTATTTACTTACCCGACCAACAGATATTCATACGAAACGCTAAAATCTCGACAAAAATTAGCCCCTCGCTTTACTCATGATAATATTTTAGCTGATTTACCAATACACATTTACACAAAGAAAAAAAGATTAGAGTACCTAATAGTGCTCGATTGTTAAAGACTAACGATCCTGTTGAAGACTTTGACCCGAGCGGAGGAAGTTAACTTTAGTAATTTGAATAATGAACCCGGAATTTTACCATTTAAGCTGGGATCTGCCCAAATCATATCCCATTACCATTCCTTAGTACAACGTGTAGATACTTATATCTATTTATAAAATTCGTAATAGTCTAGACTCTGTTAAAATACAAATAAATAATATTTAAATTGCATATTCAGTATCACAAAGTAAAATTAGAAACCGCTTCACAGCAGCATAAAACTTTTGAGTTTAACCGTGTTAAGAGAGGACTCATTGATGAATTAGGGTTTGTGATAAAAAGTTCTTTGGGAAATCTCTGGGACTACACGGACGCCATAAGGTATGATAGAGGCATTGCTAGAACAAAGTAATGATAAAATAATTAACGAAATTAATAACCACTGTTAGTTTGAATAAAAATTGGATGTCCCAAAATACTGACATTATAAATAAAATAGTTGATAATCAGAGGGGATTAGAAAATTTAATGAATAATTTAAGAAATATTAATACGAAATTGACAGCCAATTTTGTAACGTTAACACATTTAACTTAAATATTTTTAATTTTAGGAGATAACATAGAAACGATTTTTGACGAATTATTTCGATTAGAAAACTTACTTACATTTATTCGTGCCAAGAGTAATCATCATTCTATGTTAACTTTTAGTATGTATCAAAATATGTTAAGCAAATTAAATACGTTACATAAGAAAAATGAACTGTTAGACATTAGTTTTAGTTTTGAGTTAGACTATTTTGACGTAATAAAGGTTGGCTATTATTATAACGCTAGAGACATTATTTTAGTTTTTAAGTTTCCAATTGTTTTTTCTGAGAATTATATCCTGTATCATTTACACTCTGTGCCTAATGTAAATCGCCACATCCTCATTCCCCCTCACCCTTACCTGGCAATTCACGAAAAAGATTTTATGTACATAGAGGATGAATGCCCGAAGATCGGTGAATCATATTTATGTGATCTTAATGTTAATTATCTACAAGGAAAACAGCCGGATTATATAGAGCGTCTTATTACAACTCAGCAGCTGCAAAGTTCCTGTCTATTCGCATCGATTATTCTTACTACAGTAGCAATGGAACAGCTAGATGATAGACATTACGTTATCACTATTCCAAAACCAACCAGAGTGGAATTGTTATGTGAACAGCATAAATATTTGAACATACAAGGGAGACATCTCGTAACCGTACCAAGAGGATGTTCAATAAAAACTTCGTTATTTACTATAATTAATAATAATGATAATATAAAAGGGCAAGCATTGGAAATTATCGGTCTAAGTGATATTAATATGACAAAGGGAGGAAATTCTGAAATAACACTAAATTTAAATTCGACAAATTTAACTGAAATCTTCAAAGCAAATAAAAAAAAATCCGCACAGCAACCTATAGTCTTTATCATACAACAATCCCAACTTATAGAATTATTCTAATGGCAATTATATTATGTATCGTCTTCATAGTTGTCAAGAACATTAAGAAAAATAAAAAGCCTAAGCTACCGAGTGAAGAAAATTCATCAAAGGAAGAGGCCTGCGCTCAAGATCCAGTAGAGCATATTCTTCAGCACTATTCGAGATCCAAGGACACTGAATAGGTGCTGTTCTTCAGGAGGGAGGCCTTACGTTCCCACACAACCCGGGTATCGCTGACTTAGGCTTCCCAAAATGTTCCCACACTTAGCATAGAGATCTTAGAATTGTAATAATCTGTTATTTGAATCCTCGCATTATTTTACACCCATTGTATTTATTAACATTAAAATAAATGTAATAAAATAAATCATTCTTGTCTCGAACTTTGAGCAAGTCTCACCTGTTTAGTAATAAGTTAATTTTAATAAAGCATTTTAATTAAATCGGTTTTTTTTTTGGATCCTACGTTGGATCCACGGTGGCACCGTGCTTAATTGAGTGACATATATAATTTTTAACCAGGCATACTTGCCATATTCCTTTATAAGGAGAAAGGATGCTATAATATCAGACAGAAATGGAATTATTATAGGCAAAATTACACTTTTAAAAGCTGCGTAAGGGGGAAGACTTGCACGAGTTGCTATGTCATAAATACGACAATACGTTCGATTAGATTTCTCACTATTATTTGCGATTAAAAATTAATCAAAATTACTAATATGTTACCGCCCGGTCAATTCAGCGATTGTCATAACATCACACCAAGAGTGTTGAAAACAGAAACTTAAAGCGCTCATTAACTTATGAGTAAAATTCCACGATTTGTTGACTCATATAGTTACTCACTGGTAATTATGGGGACCCGTAGGATGGTCGTTGCACTGAAGCAAACAACGAGAGATATAAATAACATTTAAAGTGAAAAATAAGTTCGTAGCTCGTAGTCAACAACCAAGTTCATAAAAAATATTTATGTTTTTATTTATAAAAGGCCTAGAAATGTTGAGTACTCAACTCGGAAGAGTCAATTAAATAGCTGGTGCCAACGTGGCGATCACTATGAAATTCCGCAATATCAGACGGGAAGATAAACACATCATATCCTTTTGATGATCAATAAGTAAAATTAGCGTAACAGTCCTTAAATATTAAGATTTAAAACGCAATTACTCAGAAAAAATACATAGATGATGAAAAGTTAAAAGATATTTTGCATGCTAAGCTTGTCTAGAAAACGATCAACCTTTGCTAATGAAAACCATCACGGATATAGCTTTATTCGGGACTGCAGTAGATGATAAAAAATAAGTTTTGACATTAGTATGTGTACGTGTCCTCGTTTGTTTACCAGAAAATCGAATTTTGCCGAACAAAGGACATATTTATCGACAGTCCCTGTTAAGCTTACTGGGGCCCAGACTGATCACAACTTGCCCCTTAGATAGCAATTTTGCTAAAACATCATCGTCATCTATTACTTGGAGAACATGGCATCCACATTTGGACTAGATCAAGGATTTTTCATATCTCAAAATAATAAAGATCGAGTAGCAAGGAATATAGAATCAAATTGCCTAATCACGACTGAGTAATTACTGAGAGAGAATCAATTTCTGCTGGTCACATCAAAATACACATCCAATACTAGGAGAAGCCGTTGAATATTCAGGGCCAATATCTATTGATCTATGAAGTGGTTTGAACATGAGTATTAGCAGTTGATAAACAATGTTTACCACATTGTTTGTCAACTGCTAATACTCATGTTCAGGATTTTGATACCCTTTCAAACTGAAATTTGGGGGTCCAAGATGGAAGGCTTGCTCGTAGCGACCCCTGCCAGACCTTACGAGGGCTGCAACGTTCCATCCGCCACGTGCATCTCGAGAGAGCGCACTGATAGGGCGTCCCCCCCAGGCGACGCGTACCAGTGCGTCCCCGCTGGTGTGACAAGTGGCGACGAATGCGGCGTTGGGGACCGCCACCCAACACGCCATGTCCGGAACGGCGGGAGGTGGAGAACGGAGCTACAAATAGCTACGTGGAATGTAAGAGGAGGGATGGAAGAAAAGATGAATGAATTATTAGATGTGATGGATGATAGAGATTTGGATGTCGTCTGCGTGACTGAGACCAAGCGGAAGGGTAATAATACTACCGATTTACCGGGCAGTCGGGTCGCTTTCTGGGCCGGCGTACCAGAGAGCGAGCGGGGCTGTCAAGGTGTAGGTGTGTTATAGTTCTCTCGATTGGTTAGTGCAGTGGTTGAATACAAGGCGATCAACCCGAGACTGCTTTGGGTTCGCTTCAAGCTGGGGATAACAAGAGTATTCTTGTTAGTGGCGTATGCGCCAGTATCCTCAGCTCCACTAGGTGAACTTGAAGAGTTTTGGGAGAGTGTCAGGGATGTTCTAGGTAGCATTAGAGGGAATGAAAAGTTGATAATATGTGGCGATTTGAACGGATGGGTCGGAACTGCACGAAGCGGTTACGAGGGAGTGCTAGGTCAGTATGGTGACAAGAGAATAAATGAGGCTGGTAAGCTTATATTGGAAATTTGCAAGGAAAGGAATTTGTTTGTGGCAAACACTATGTTTGACCACAAACAAATTCACATGTATACATGGGAGCGAACGGAAGGGAAAAGTATGATTGATTTATTCCTAGTGGATCAGCGTATTCGAAGACAAGTCATGGACACACGAGTGTTTAGGGGCTCTGATCTGGGAACAGACCATTATCTAGTCGTTGCTAGAATAAGGGGTCTGTTCGTAGGTTGGCGCAGCTACACGAGGTGTCCAGACTTGCAGTCGAATTACCGCATAAGAAGCTGGAAGCTTCAAGATCCACCGACTAGAAAGGAATATCAAGGAGGCGAAAGAGGTATATAGAGACCGTAGCGTTTGGCGCTCCGTTCTCTCTGACTACCCCGCTAGGGATAAGCGTGAAGTTAAGTTAAGTTAAGTTAAGTTCAAACTGAAAGATTTTCAACCATTATCTAAACCTGTTCATGGATTGACAAAACCACCGGTAACTATGATGGTTGATGGAGGGCCAGATGAAATACCGCGCTATGAAGAAGTTAAAGATTGCTATACACCATTTTAAGTGGCATAATCTTGATGCAATTTCTCTCGTTTTAGCTAAAAATGCTCGTGGAAAAAAAACACAGTTAGAGCGCAGAATGGCTTCTCATCTTTTGGTCGCATTTGGATGAGCGTGACGTTACAATTAATGAACATTCAGAAATATCCAATTTAGAGTTTGCAGAAAATGTGTCGAGGTGAGAGAAGTATGAACTCTATACCATATACTCCGTAGGCTAATATTATTCTTGTTACTGCAAAATATATTAGGCCGGGTGAACAAGATCGTTCTGATTTTTCAGACATTAAATGGTATTCAGAACATGTGCGTGATAGCCAATATTCAAATTGCAAGTCTTAAAAACATAGGATGCTGTCATACAATAGATTTATTTCACACACATAAGTAAAAGCAAAACAAACAGTTGACGATTTGGTGTTGGCTGTCAGAGGGCAATTTTGCAATCTACTAGTCAAGGTGTACACCTAAATTCATTACTCAAAGATTTCCTGCAAATGCACTACGATTATTTATTTGTGAAAAATTAGGAGCACAATGTTGTTGAATGGCTTGATGAGAACGATGTAGACACTCCTATGTATGAAAGTGAGCAGACATACAAAATTGAATGGAAAACGTCCAATGCTATCGAAAACATAGAATCATTTATTTAGTTAGTAACAGCCACGTATTTTGTAAGAAAAACCTACTTACAAAATACGAGGATACGAAGTTCGACAGGTTATCTAATGGCGTATAATTAAGAAGAAAAATTATTATGAGCAATATTTTACTCATTATTTGGACGCTGATAAACAATAATGTCTTAACCCACAAAATGGTGTTTTCGGAGATTTTGATATATTCTGATAATACGTTACATACTTAACATTAATCAAAATAGCAGTAAGTCACATTTAACGAAATAAGTATGGAAAAACATATTATTATGATAACACAAATCATAAATCACGTATACAACATTCATCAATACAACATCAGGCTCCTTAACGCATTCATGTTTATAGTAGCGACGTCTTTTGTCACGTCAAAAAAATTAAGAGACTTAACGCAGTATCGATAAATGTCATTAAGTTCTTCGCGGCGTACCGTCACATGAGAGTGCTCGTAAATCTGAAAATAAATATACTGACTGTTGCAACTTGTTACATTAAAACAATTATTATTTCAGTAAATTTTACATAATCCACGATGAAGGCATCAAGGTATTATTCAAAAACCCTATGGAGTACAGTTAATGAGATAACTCAATATAAACCTGCTAATACTTCTAGCAGTATTCTCCTATTACAATCTAATAGCCCTCTAGACTCCATCAATCGCGTCAATAATTTTTTTGTCAACGTTGGAAAGTCAGCATGCGAGGAGATTGCTTTAAATTTTTATCCCTGTCGCAACACTATTTGCAATGCTTCATGTCATGTGTCCTCATTCGTACTACTAGATACTGACCCCCAAGAGGTTAACGACGTTCTAATGGGGCTTGACTCAGCGTGTGCTTCGGGGTGGGATGAAATACCTGTTAAATTATTGAAATCTTGCAAAGACTTTGTCGTGCCTGTCGTGGTCCAATTAGCCAATTTATGTTTTCGCTCGGGACTTTTTCCTGAAGCTCTTAAACGTTCCCTCGTGACACCGATATTTAAAGGTGGGGATAATAACGATGTTAACAACTATCGACCCATTTCGGTGCTAACCAGTATCTCCAAGATCATTGAAAAACTATTGAATAAAAGACTGCTTAGCTACCTAACAACTTATGATATATTATCTATTTCACAATATGGTTTTAGAAGAGGGAAATCAACACAAGATGCCGTTATCGATATGGTAATTTTAATAACAGAAAGGGTCGATAAGGGCGACAAATGTCTCACTGTATTCTTAGACTTGAAGAAAGCGTTTGATACAGTTTCTACGGATATACTAACTAAGAGACTGTTAGACATTGGGGTTAGAAGTATTGCTCTTTCCTTGTTTTAAAATTATGTAAGTGAAAGGAAACAAATAGTCAGAATCGATAAATTTAAAAGCAATGAAGAAAGTATCACGTATGGAGTTCCCCAAGGGAGTGTACCTGGTCCGATGCTGTTTTTAGTCTATATAAATGGCTTGTGTAGACTCGGAAATAGCGTCGGACGAGTTTTCTGTTACGCAGATGACACTGCTCTGGTTTTTTCTAGGCGCACATGGGATGCTGATAAGATTTCTACCGAGTCTGGTCTAGCTAAAGTTTATACTTGGCTTAATACAAACCTCCTAACTCTTAATACTGCTAAAACAAATTACATTTGCTTTGCCCCTAGCAAGAAATTTCAACCATCAGAAGAATTCATTATTAGCTTACATGGATGCAAAGACAAACTATATCAAATGGATTGTAGCTGCCCCCGCCTTTTAAAAGTCAATTTTACAAAATATCTCGATGTGATAGTCGACCAAAGGCTATCATGGCATTCACAAATAGATTTGGTCATTGAACGTATAAGAAAACCTAAATGGATCTTTAAAACTTTGCGACACGTTATGGCTAGTACAATATTAAATAAAATATACGTTGCACTAGTACAATCAATAATAACCTACTGCATACCAGTGTGGGGCGGAGCTGCGAAGTGTAAAATGTTGGACCTAGAAAGAGCTCAAAGATTACTCTTAAAAATTATGTACTTTAAACCTTTTAGATTCCCTACTGAGAGCCTATATAAGCTCTGTAATCTGCTTTCCATCAGACAATTATACATATTGCACACAACGCTCAGCGTACATAAAACACTACCCTATGATCCTACTCGTGTCTCTAGAAGAAGAAAAGATATCGTGCCGCAGTCCCAACCGTGACGCACTGATTTTGCGAAACGTCAATACCCTAGTTTAAGTGTTTTTATTTATAATTCCATAAACAGAAAGTTAGACAACAATAATTACCCCAAATTGAAGTTTAATTGCAAAAAAAGCTTAATTGAGTGGCTAAGGACACTCAACTATGAGGAAACCGAACGGATTTTAAAAAGAATGATATAGGATTTTTATCACACATAAATCAGCTACACTCACTCACTCACACACACTCGTCTAAATTATGTTTAATGTCCCAAGACTGTTACTGGCTTTAGGTTGAGAGCGAGACATCCCAACACAAGTATTATAATTACTTTCTGGAGTCGTCTCACCAAATAAATATTTGTATGATTTGGGAAATAAAACAATTTTTATTTTTATTTTTTTTTATACATGGAGGACTTTGAGGAGATGGCGTTTAGCTATGCGCCTTGTCTACCTAGGATATATAAGCGGTACGTAGATGACACTTTTACAATTTTACCTACGGACAATATTTAAATATTCTTAAACCATCTTAATTCTATTAATAACAATATTCAATTCACAACAGAGTTACACAGGCCAATAATTCCCTAGCTTTTCTCGATGTGTTAGTCATAAGAAATTCCAATGGCACAATAGGCCACACAGTATGTAGGAAACCCACTCAAACCAATAGATACCTCAATTGTGAATCGCATCACCACCCTACAGTTATCTACCGTTGGCAAATCTTTGTTTCAGAGAGCCCACCACCTCTGCGACGCTGAACATCTAGGGGACGAGTTTCGCCAGGTGAAGAATTCCCTTCATCAATACAAGCTGCCAGTTCCCCGCCAGCGTTGTCAGAAGACCAATAAGCCACCCACTGTAGAGAGACAGCCGGCACTTCTACCATATGTGAAGGGGGTTAGAGACAGGATTGGCAACATCTTAAGAAGAGCTTCCATAAAAACTATATTCAAGCCTAACAAGAAAAGTGAGCTTTTCTTGAGACCAGTTAAAAGTAACATTCCTTTACAGTGTGCAGGTGTATACAAACTAGATTGTGACTGTGGCTTATCATACATTGGTCAAACAAAGAGAAGCATCGGTGTTAGGGTGAAGGAGCACATCTCCGATATAAAGAATGGGCATGTATCAAAGTCAGCTGTATGTGAGCACACTGTGGATAAACCTAGCCATTACATAAGGTTTGATAAACCCCTCATCCTCGCTAAGGAAAACAGATATATTCCTAGAATGATCCGCGAGGCTATTGAAATACAAAAATATCCTAATTTCAATAGAGAGGACGGCTGGAAGCTTTCTAACACCTGGGACCCACTCATCAAATCTTTGAAGTCTCAAAGCCACCATACCATAGGGCAAGATACAGTTAGCTCATTTTGTAAGAATCCAGGGCAGTACGCGAGGAAATTAAGAAATCGTTGGCGGTAGTTTGATGTAATAATTATGTCAACTGACAGACGAATGCCACCTCAGTCTACCCGTGACCACGGACTACTGCAAAGTGTTCAAAACGTCGGGTTTCCAAAAATGTATAAAAAAACTAAATATACGCGATTAATCCGATTAAAATAGTTTTATTTACAACTGACATTGTTCATTTGGCTAACCGTTTGCCTGACATTGCAGTTACTGCTGATGATATTGATGATCTGTTATGCTCACATTCGCAAGAACTGACTGATGAAGATCTTATTAAAATGCAGGCACAAGTACAAGAGGAAGCAATCGAGTCACAAGAAATAGCGTCTTCTATTAATAACTCTGAAAAGAACTTACACTAAAAAACTTTTCGTAGCCTTTACAAATTTGGAGAATGCCATGAAAATTTTTGATGAAAATGATTCCAATTTAAAGAGAAGTTTTAATGTTAATAACAAAATTTGTGCAGCCTATCAGTGTTACCAAGACCTGTATATCAAGAAGAAAGAAGCGCAGCAATCTAGAATTGATAGTTTTTTAAGCCAAAAGTTTAATTTATTATTTCTAATTGCATATTTTGATTATTAAAGTTTTATTATTATTATTATTGGAATGAATAACACAAAAATATGTACCAAAAATAAGTAGCAATTTTATAAGTACATTTATTATTTTAAGAACTTACTTTTGATAATAAAGTATGTATATATTTTGTTTAAATGCAACTTTTTGTTTGTTTGAATCCGTGTGGAACCTGACCCTTGAGTTTTACATATGAAAAAATATGTCTCGACTTACGTCGTTTCGTTTTACGTCGCGTATTTCGAGAACCTAACATGCCGTAAGTACAATCACTGCCTGTATTAGGTAAAAATGTAAATATAAAATATACTTATTATTATTATTATTTATTTACTTAATAAAATTTAATAATTATAAATAATTATTGTGTATTATAATTTAAAAGAATTAATAACATAATTAATATCGCAAAATATAATGGTGGCTGAATAAGTTACTGTCGACGTCAAAGAACAAAAAGGAAAGACAGAGAGGGGACGGACGCGTCTGATGAAGGATAGTTATTCAAAAATGTGTAGAAAAGTTTTAATTTTTAATTAGAATATATTTAGCTACATTTTATATGTAAAAAGCATGTGAGTTAGTGATTATGATGAGGCTATAAGTATTCGAGGCTGTTGAGATAATTGTTGTCACTATTTACGATTGTTTGTTTTGGAATACTTTGTCGGTAAGTTTTTAATACCTTATTATTAAAACAAAGAAGAATAATATTAATGCACATAATGCCCATAATATATAAAGATCAATATTAATTAATTATTAATTTAAGCATATAAAAGATAAATATTATTAAATTATTACATAGTCGCACTCTAAAGATATTCGGGCATGTTTCCCGAAGGGGAAATGGCTCTATCGGCCACTAGAGGGCGATAAATATCTTCCATGCGTTGGACCGACCAAATTAAAGTTGCAGTAGGGGGTCCCTTACACGAGTGTACCGGGCTTTCAGCTAGTAGAGGTAAGTGGCGAACGTTTGTGAGGCGTATAACATCTGCCCTAAATATCACTTTATGATGACCACACGATCGCTCTGATAAGAGTGTTACGACAGGGAAGAATAAAAATAATAAAATTGGCAAAAGAATTTTTATTTGAATAATGTCTCAATCAAGCCAATAAAACAAAATTTTTTTGAAAAAAGATTTTACAGCAATATCCCATTGGGTTGCGGAAACGTTAAGAACCTTGGGCCCAAGGTAACTGGTTTACTTGGGCAAATCTCTGTTGATAGACCTATACCATTCCAGACTAGACACTCAGGTTGTGGAAATGCTGAGCTGCTAATGACTTGAGGGACATGCATCAATACACAAAGTAAATTTTAAGAGCCCGCATAAGGTTTATAGTAACTTGACATATACTTGACTACCGACCAGAGCCCTATAATTCTTTACCATGGAGAGTTTTCACCATATAGAAGTACAGAAAATGTACAATCAGTACATAGCAAGCTCACTTAAAGAAGACATAGCCGCCATTTATAACTACCACACAGACCATCAGAGGTGACACAAATATGGCGGCGTACAAGACTACGTCCTAATTTCCCTAATCATAAGAAATATTTATATGGTTGTATAAGATGTATCTTCTAATCGGTAATGATCATTTTTATCTTATTGTAATCAATTAAGTTAAATTTATTTAAAATCAATGTTTGTTTTAATACATGTAGATTTAGATTATAGTGTTAGGGTTTAAGTTAGCAAGTGGCAACTGAAATGAATAACTGGACTGTCTTAAGAAGATATTGTATCAATATAGAAATATATGTATGTAATGACATAAGTCTTAGTTCTAGGTAATATCTAAAGAAAAAAAATATTAAAAGAAATGTAAAAATAACAAAATGTTCGGACCATAAGTCTGTAGTGTAAGTAAGTATTAAAATAAAAAAGAAATTAGCAAGCTCAGAACGTTTTTAGTAGAGATGCGCCGAATATTCGTTAACTATTCGGTATTCGGTGTATTCGGCATCTTTTTTGATATTCGTATTCGGCCGAATTATTCGGCTATAGTGCCGAATACATTCGGTTCGATTATTTTTATTTAATTGGCTGCACGACACAGTAAAAATAAAAGATAATACGTCTTATGTAAGATTTAAATTATTATTATAATAAGGTTAAATGTAAACCACAAATCAACATATGTATTTCTTAAATAGTAGTTAATATTTATTTAAGCTTTCAATCAACAATTAAATTTATAACGAATATACCAGTTTGACAATAACAGAGACTATAAGATACATATACAGAGATAGAGGAACACTGCAGAAATTTAATATACGAGGAGCATTCAATGATTCAGTGTGGATATGATTTACTAAGACCATTCGTAATTAGACTAATTATTTAGTTAATAACACTATATGAATGTATAAATAAAAAAAATACACATTCTCAGACTCAGACTCAAAGTAATGGATATTTCGTCTCTAGTAACAATCCGTTCCAAAATCTGTGAAGGTTCATCTCCACACAACTCTTTGCTTGCTGCTTTGAAGCATCGACGCGCTGCTGTTTGTGAAGCGGTGTGAGCATTCTTGACTGACTGACTGACTTTTGTCATACCCAGATGGTCATGTAGGATCGGCAGAATCCAACTAATGTTACAGTACAAGTTTTTCCATTTTCGATGATGTCTGATGTGGTGGCCTCAACAGGCCGTTTAGAGCTGGGTCGTCTTCAATCGACTCTCGAACATTTTTAAAAAGACCATGTCACTAATAAGTCATGGATTTACCAGGACAATCCTCCCCATAAACGTTTTGCATTTTATTAAAAATGGTTTGACCATTCTTTCCTTGCTTGGTAAGAAATTTTATCACGGCACGGTGTTAAATTTTCTCCATAGTTTCAGTTTCCTACCGGATTGACTTGCTTAAGCGAGTGTCCGTAAACATTCGTTCGCAACAGATTTTTTTTTCGAGTGGACTTAATGCTGTTGACCTGGACTGGTCTTGACAGCGTCAGTTTAGCGAGTGCCCATCTTCACTCCATTCCCTCCATTCCATGAACTTTTGAACCTCCCCGCGTAGTTATCCTTAGTTAACTAGTGAAAGTGAAGTGAAATGACTGACGTGAAATTGTTCAAGAAAATTACACTGTGATTACATTCCTCATTAAACAAGGAAAAAACCATATATGTGGCTGTTTACCAAGAACCTGCATCTTCATTATCTACTGTTTAAATGTAGTCGAGTGAATTTAAAAGGAGCAGAGAGACGATTGAATACTCGTTCGTGTGGCTCAGTTACTGCCTCTACGGATGAAAACGTCATAAAAGTTACTTGTACTTAAAGATGCCCAAATGAAGAAGATGTTCAAACAGTTCCCCAGAAAACTCCCCATGATAAACGCCATAAAGAATGCACAGCGAGCCAAAGTGTCAGACCCTTTGCAGATCATCCCCAACGATTCAAAACGGCTCTGAGTTGTATGCGATCAAATGGATCGAGCTGACATTGGGGTGCACAACCACAAGCGCAGAAATGAGAATATGGAGGATATTTAAAAAAACACTGGCTAAATTAGACTTATTATTTCCAACCAATCAAAAGGGCTCTGGGTTCTAGCTAGAAGATCTACATACTGTCTATCTAATTACACAACGATTGGGCTTTTAGGATCTTCTGCAATGAAAGAATTCTTCGAGGCAAGTTCTTCACAACAGTTATAAAACACCACATAATACTAATAATAATATTTTGTAGAGGTCTCTCCCTGTTTGTTATAGTTCCAATACGCATTTTTCAGGAGCAAATCTCATTCTAAATCGAGAGTCCAACATTGTTGATAGGGAATTTCTGGTACATAAGGTCAATTTCTGAAATTTCGTGCTTTCGGGTGGAGGTATGGTAGGGCCCGCTCGTTATCTAGCCAGCGACGGCATGTTAAAACCTGTTTACGCAGCAAAATAACGAGGAAATGGTAAACCGAATAATTCGGCCGAATATCCGGTTTGGTAAAGTTTGAACCGAATAGTATTCGGTATTCGGTTATTCGGTGTAAACACGATTCGGCGCATCTCTAGTTTTTAGCCATAATCTTGACCATTCCTTAGTGTCACCATTATCAATAGGATGACAATATTTTTTAAAAATGAAAAACAAACAAGACTGATAGTTATATGTTCCTACGGATTTCACTTTTAACGGTTAATGACGTATTGTTTATATTAATTAGAAGCTGTTAGAAGTTTTTGTTTTTTTTGTTCGCTTCCTTTTAGTTTTATTTATTTATATTTAATTAAGTAAGTATAAATAAGTGTCAGTTTTACGTTAGTGTAGTCTTATATTAGATTTAATAAGTTTAGACTTATTTTTCTTTAAAAAAATGTCACGAAAAGGACAAATATGGGACTATTTCAATATTGCGGAACATAAAATTACCGCTGTGAATATGTTGCTAATAATCAGTTTTTATTTGCAACATACTCACTATCACTCTATCCCACGTACATCAGGGTAGGCAGACGTAACCCAGTGTTAAGACACTCCGATTTTTTTAAGGCATTGCGTGTAAAATAAAAATATTAATAAATAACAATTCATTCCCTTGAGTGGGGATCGAATTTACAACTATATGTATGTGTGTCCACTTTATTGGTTTATTGGTCTTTATTCATTGTTAATTGTAATTTATTTTTAATTGGAGTTTTATTCTAGAAATAAAGATTTTATATTATTATTGTTGAGGACACTGCGCCTGACATTTGCGCGCGGGCATTGGTCCGCGCGTCTTTAGAGCGGGGCGCGGCGACGTAGCGACGGTGGGGGGAGCAGGGACGGCGAGAACAACAGCGGCACTCGTCTTCACTTCACTTCCACTTCATTTCAACCTTTCTAACTTCAAGTCCCATTTTAACGACATTTTACTTACTATTGTCAGGGTACTTTTGTCATGTGAAGTCAATATATAATTATACAGTCCATTCTTTTATTTCTACAACAATTCAGGAAGGCAGTATTCCCTACCCAAGTAGGCACAGGGCACTGTCCGCAACAATAATGAATGCCTTAATTGACCTTCTTTTCTTTTAATAAATAGTACGCGGATATTAGACGATCGATTTTTTTAAATTATGTCTTTTCGAAATTTATACTTAGATATAAGTTACATATTAAAAAAAAGAAAAATATGGGCCGAAAACATCCGGACTCGAACTAAGGTATTCTAGTTTAGAATTCGCCTGATTTACTCAAGCTATCGCAGCTACATATGTATCGGAGAAATTTACCTTTGTGTTCTATTAACATATAGTTCGTTCTCGTTTATAAAGGTGGACTATTGTGCATGGTCCTAGTTATTATCACCTTGATAAACAAACATGACAAATTATATTTAATTTGAAACGCATAGACAGAAGTCACCGTTTAACAGTTGTTACTAAAATGGACCTTTCTGTCGCTCTCAGACAAAACTCTGTTGAATTTAACCTCTTGATTAGTTGTGGTATAGGCCTGCCTGAGCTTCTTGAGGCTGTGTTTGTTTTTATAGAAAATTCGAGCTGAACAAATTATAGTAAAAAAAAATTCTGACCTACAGTTTTATTCTCACCCAATGCAAATAAGACAATATAATTCAAATTATTTCCAAAGATTTCGAGCATTATTTAACCAATTCATCGTAAATATGTATGCTACAATTGAAACTGAAAGATTACTTTATATACGTACCAACCAGAAACGTCGACGTCGCAGAAGATTATGTACACATTTGAGAGGCGATTAGTTATTTTACCGTCAAGTTTTACTGGAGGCCCGCGTTATATGCATGTATCCCGTTTACCATAAATCCTAAGTAGAATGAAATATCTCAACCACTTTTCCTGGTCAGACATCTTACAAAAGTTAGTAGTATGTCATCCATAATAGCGCGGGTTTTTCACCTATAGCTAAGGCTTATGATTGAGCTAATTACAAAAGAAAGTTTTGGATCATTTGTTTGTTATATGTACACCGTGGAGTTGTAAAAAATGACCATATACTATTGTGGCTAGAAGAAAAAATTAGAACTGACGATAAAGATGTCATTGTAAGTGCCAAACTTCCAGATAAAAATGAAGCAGAGCAAAATGTTATATGAGGTGGTAAAAACTCACACGGTACACGGGACATGTGGCACTTTAAATAAGAATTCTCTTCGAATGCAAGACGGTTGTTGCTTAAAAAAAAATACCCTGGCACCCACAAATAAGATGATATCGGGGCAAAAATAGCGGATAGCTATATCGCCGAAAATCACGTCAAATTACAAGTCAGATTACACGGTCAAGAGATAGATTTATATAATAGATACCCATCTATTAGGTATCTTATTCACCGGTATTGTCGATATCAACATCGAAACGCAAGTATAATAATATAAGGGCAGTGACCAAGCAACAGCGGGGCTCACAAATAATAATGATGAAGTTACGAAATTTCAGTCTGAGCGTTATATTAGTTCATCTTGAGGACAAAGGGTGTACTTCAATCCGTCAAAAGGCTTGGAACGAAACGAAACGAATTCAAAAGCTACTTACGGATGAAAGACCTCATCGGTTTCACCATTTGTTTACAGTTATGCTGGTTGTCTAAGCACTTTTAAATGCCGCACAGTTGTGGAACAAAAAAAATGATTTCCTGAAGACTTTTTAAGAATGCACAAGGAGGCCAGACGGGCGGAAGTAGCAACGGACGGCTATTTGAATCGATGTTAGCTGGCGATTGAAGATATTAGTGTTACCTATTGGTGGTAATCCTATATCACAATATGGGTTGCCTAAGTCATCATTTGATAGTAAGCTCATCATCTTTCAGCAGTGATCATTTTCCTATTATTGTGACTTTGCGCAGTAAAACATCCCTTTCTACCGCTCTAACCCCTCCGTTGCCTTACCGGTTGAATAGAGTCAATTGGGTGGAGTTTTCGTTATTTATTGATTCCCATCTCCGTAGTTTTCCTAATGTTAATGCAGATAATTCTTTGGCTTGCTACGAACTTATTTTAATATTTTATACTCTACAGCTGATTCTAATATGAGGAATATTAGCTGGCGATTGAATATATCGTGTTACATATTGTCGGTCATCCTATATCACAATATGGGTTGCCCAAGTCATCATTTGATGGTGAACACATTAATAGAGATTACGCAATAGAAATAAACTATAAAACAGTAGATTCAGCCGAAACTTTTAAAGCTGACTTTTCGAAACTGACTGAAGAACAGCTTTTAATATTCAATAGTGTGTGATTTTTGAAAGAGATGAAGAAAGGACGGAATGCAAGATCAGTGAAAATAGTAAGATATTAGAACAAGTGAATGAGGTGGTATACTTGGGAAGTATGTTCAGTAGAGATGGAATATACGAGATGGATGTGGAAAGGCGTATTGCTGCAGGTAACAAGGTTAACGGAGCCTTAGCTGCATTGATGAGACGGCGAAACGTCAGCACAGCTGCGCGTTTGGCCGTACACAATGCACTTTTGGTACCGACTCTGTTAAACGGCAGCGAAACGTGGGTATTACAGAAGAAGAATGAAAGAAAGATGAATGCTGTGGAGATGCGATCTCTTCGTAGGATATGCGGAGTCAGCTTAGCTGATCGAATCCGCAATGAAGAGGTACACAGAATGGCAGGTACTAGCGAGGATGTCACGATTTGAATGAAGAAGAACGTGCTCAGCTGGTTTGGGCACGTCGAACGAATGAGTGATGAAAGAATGGCAAAAAAGATTTATGATGGAAAAGTGAGTGCTAAGAGAGGTAGGGGGAGACCTCGGCTGACCTTCGAAAACACAGTATCAAAGATACTGGAGGAAGGTCACGTACAAAGCATGAGGACCCCCCGGAGGGCATGTATGAAGAGGTTGATGACAGTGGACGAGGCGAAAGAGGTATTTAGACTCCGTTTTCTCTGGCTACCGCGCTAGGGATAAAGCGTGAAGTTAAGTGAAGTTAGTGTGTGATCACAGCGTGCTTTGGGATAAGTATTATTTGTGAATACTCTCAGTGAAACCATGATGACATTTCTTACCAAAATTATTTTGACATAGTTACGGCGCCGTAAAATTGCGCTTGCTGTTGCTTCATCAGGCATAACAGATACCTTGTTACCAGGAGGAAAAACTGCAAATGTATGTTCAAAATTCCGATCGACTTAGACCGCACTGAGAGCCCTGTTTGTAATATTTCTAAAAACAGCGATAAAGCAAAGGTTTTACGTGATTGTAGCCTTAAATGCTATGTTGAAAAGGATGATTGTTGCTATATTATTAATAAAAAATATATAGAAAAGATCTATTGACCTGTTATATTAAGGCAGTTTCCTAAGAAATATCAAACAAAGTATAGATGTAAGCAATAAAGTGGAAGTTTTTTTTTTAATTTCAACAAAAGCTTTAATTTGTATCAACACAAGAAGTAGCTAGCTCGAAAAATTATTTTTAAAGTTAGTTAGTCTCTCTTAACAACATATAAGTGCCACAAAATATTGTGTATCTACCAGGGATAACGCAGCCGGGAAGCCTGGCTGCAGTAAGTCCACCTGGGTGGTGAACAATTTCATTCCTGATAGAGATCTGGTAGCAACTACAACTACTGAGGCAGCCGAGGACCTCAGGAGTAAGATACCTTTTAGTTGCACCAGGGACGCAAAAATCAAAGTCCGAACAATCGCCTCTATTCTGGTAAATAGTGTTACAGAAAATCCCGCAAGACTTTTCGTGGATGAGGCCCTAATGAACCGTTTTGGGGCAATCGTAATGGCGGCCATATTATCAAAAGCCAAGACACTTATACTTATCGGGGACATAAATCAACTACCCTTTATCGACAGATTAAACCTCTTCCAAATGCACTATATCGGCCCAAACCTCGTGACGGCCATCAGTCAAGAGCTAGCGAGATCATATAGATGTCCAATACATATAACTCGCTCCTGGAGAAAGTCGCGATATACGGGTGCTTCCATCCCTATAGATTCCCCCAATACTCTGTACCTGGTCCATACACAAGCAGAAAAAGCGGACCTAACCAGGAAAGGATACGGAAAGGTGGGGAAACTCATGCACCCTGACCATCAACGAATCTCAGGGACTTACATACGAGTTAGTAGTAATAATCCAAACTAAGGCCATTAAAAACGCCCTATACGACAGAATATCACATGCAATCGTCGCCTTAACAAGGCATACAAAAGGATGCATCTACTACACTGACGCCGAAGAAGACGCTATCCGCAGGTTCATTCGCCGGGCAAATGAAGGTTCCGTGACTGATATAGTGGAACACAACATTAAAATGGCTATTTCCTATAGAGATGAGGAGGCAATAGATATATTACGAAAACAACTAACTGCGCCTTAGCCGGAGCCTTAGCTGCATTGATGAGACGGCGAAACGTCAGCACAGCTGCGCGTTTGGCCGTACACAATGCACTTTTGGTACCGACTCTGTTAAACGGCAGCGAAACGTGGGTATTACAGAAGAAGAATGAAAGAAAGATGAATGCTGTGGAGATGCGATCTCTTCGTAGGATATGCGGAGTCAGCTTAGCTGATCGAATCCGCAATGAAGAGGTACACAGAATGGCAGGTACTAGCGAGGATGTCACGATTTGAATGAAGAAGAACGTGCTCAGCTGGTTTGGGCACGTCGAACGAATGAGTGATGAAAGAATGGCAAAAAAGATTTATGATGGAAAAGTGAGTGCTAAGAGAGGTAGGGGGAGACCTCGGCTGACCTTCGAAAACACAGTATCAAAGATACTGGAGGAAGGTCACGTACAAAGCATGAGGACCCTCCGGAGGGCATGTATGAAGAGGTTGATGACAGTGGACGAGGCGAAAGAGGTATTTAGACTCCGTTTTCTCTGGCTACCGCGCTAGGGATAAAGCGTGAAGTTAAGAAATTGTTCAAGAAAATTACACTGTGATTACATTCCTCATTAAACAAGGAAAAAACCATATATGTGGCTGTTTACCAATAACCTGCATGTTCATTATCTACTGTTTAAATGTAGTCGAGTGAATTTAAAAGGAGCAGAGAGACGATTGAATACTCGTTCGTGTGGCTCAGTTACTGCTTCTACGGATGAAAACGTTATAAAAGTTACTTGTACTTAAAGATGCCCAAATGAAGAAGATGTTCAAATAGTTCCCCAGAAAACTCCCCATGATAAACGCCATAAAGAATGCACAGCGAGCCAAAGTGTCAGACCCTTTGCAGATCATCCCCAACGATTCAAAACGGCTCTGAGCTGATTCAAAGCGGCTTCAGAACGGCTTTGTTTTGGAATACTTTGTCGGTAAGTTTTTAATACCTTATTATTAAAACAAAGAAGAATAATATTAATGCACATAATGCCCATAATATATAAAGATCAATATTAATTAATTATTAATTTAAGCATATAAAAGATAAATATTATTAAATTATTACATAGTCGCACTCTAAAGATATTCGGGCATGTTTCCCGAAGGGGAAATGGCTCTATCGGCCACTAGAGGGCGATAAATATCTTCCATGCGTTGGACCGACCAAATTAAAGTTGCAGTAGGGGGTCCCTTACACGAGTGTACCGGGCTTTCAGCTAGTAGAGGTAAGTGGCGAACGTTTGTGAGGCGTATAACATCTGCCCTAAATATCACTTTATGATGACCACACGATCGCTCTGATAAGAGTGTTACGACAGGGAAGAATAAAAATAATAAAATTGGCAAAAGAATTTTTATTTGAATAATGTCTCAATCAAGCCAATAAAACAAAATTTTTTTGAAAAAAGATTTTACAGCAATATCCCATTGGGTTGCGGAAACGTTAAGAACCTTGGGCCCAAGGTAACTGGTTTACTTGGGCAAATCTCTGTTGATAGACCTATACCATTCCAGACTAGACACTCAGGTTGTGGAAATGCTGAGCTGCTAATGACTTGAGGGACATGCATCAATACACAAAGTAAATTTTAAGAGCCCGCATAAGGTTTATAGTAACTTGACATATACTTGACTACCGACCAGAGCCCTATAATTCTTTACCATGGAGAGTTTTCACCATATAGAAGTACAGAAAATGTACAATCAGTACATAGCAAGCTCACTTAAAGAAGACATAGCCGCCATTTATAACTACCACACAGACCATCAGAGGTGACACAAATATGGCGGCGTACAAGACTACGTCCTAATTTCCCTAATCATAAGAAATATTTATATGGTTGTATAAGATGTATCTTCTAATCGGTAATGATCATTTTTATCTTATTGTAATCAATTAAGTTAAATTTATTTAAAATCAATGTTTGTTTTAATACATGTAGATTTAGATTATAGTGTTAGGGTTTAAGTTAGCAAGTGGCAACTGAAATGAATAACTGGACTGTCTTAAGAAGATATTGTATCAATATAGAAATATATGTATGTAATGACATAAGTCTTAGTTCTAGGTAATATCTAAAGAAAAAAAATATTAAAAGAAATGTAAAAATAACAAAATGTTCGGACCATAAGTCTGTAGTGTAAGTAAGTATTAAAATAAAAAAGAAATTAGCAAGCTCAGAACGTTTTTAGTAGAGATGCGCCGAATATTCGTTAACTATTCGGTATTCGGTGTATTCGGCATCTTTTTTGATATTCGTATTCGGCCGAATTATTCGGCTATAGTGCCGAATACATTCGGTTCGATTATTTTTATTTAATTGGCTGCACGACACAGTAAAAATAAAAGATAATACGTCTTATGTAAGATTTTAATTATTATTATATTATAAGTTAAATGTAAACCACAAATCAACATATGTATTTCTTAAATAATAGTCAATATTTATTTTGAGCTTTCAATCAACAATTAAATTTATAACGAATATACTAGATTGACAATAATAGAGATTATAACATACATATACAGAGATAGAGGAATACTGCAGAAATTTAATATACGAGGAACATTCAATAATTCAGTGTGGATATAATTTACTAAGACCATTCGTAATTAGACTAATTATTTAGTTAGTAACACTATATGAGGGTATAAATAAAAAAAACACATTTCTAACCATTGCTTTGCTACGAGGAGAGGTCCAAAAGTTCATGGAATGAAAGGGTTCTAAATTAAATCAAACAATAAATCTATTCTTCCTTTTCAATACAACCATCTTTAATCTGAACACATTTATTGGATCTATGAAAATTTCTATAAACTGTCAAAAAAAAATTTTTTTCTTTCGCTTAAAAAAGGCCCAAAATTGCCTCCTTTCCCTCATTGTCGTCGGAAAATTTTCTTACCTTTAAGTCTTTTTTTAAATTGGGGAACATATGAAAATCACTAGGTGTAGGTCTGGACTGTAAGGTGGGTGGACTAGTGATTCAAAGCCGTGCGTGCTTTCTAGCCGATTGTGACATCTTGAATTTTTTTGGGGGTGGTGTGCCCTTTTTATGCCTTTGCATGGATCTTTGAAGGTTCATCTCCACACAACTCCAAAAATTGCTTTGAAGCATCGACGCGCTGCTGTTTGTGAAGCGGTGTGAGCATTCTTGACTGACTGACTGACTTTTGTCATACCCAGATGGTCATGTAGGATCGGCAGAATCCAACTAATGTTACAGTACAAGTTTTTCCATTTTCGATGATGTCTGATGTGGTGGCCTCAACAGGCCGTTTAGAGCTGGGTCGTCTTCAATCGACTCTCGAACATTTTTAAAAAGACCATGTCACTAATAAGTCATGGATTTACCAGGACAATCCTCCCTATAAACGTTTTGCATTTTATTAAAAATGGTTTGACCATTCTTTCCTTGCTTGGTAAGAAATTTTATCACGGCACGGTGTTAAATTTTCTCCATAGTTTCAGTTTCCTACCGGATTGACTTGCTTAAGCGAGTGTCCGTAAACATTCGTTCGCAACAGATTTTTTTTTCGAGTGGACTTAATGCTGTTGACCTGGACTGGTCTTGACAGCGTCAGTTTAGCGAGTGCCCATCTTCACTCCATTCCCTCCATTCCATGAACTTTTGAACCTCCCCGCGTAGTTATCCTTAGTTAACTAGTGAAAGTGAAGTGAAATGACTGACGTGAAATTGTTCAAGAAAATTACACTGTGATTACATTCCTCATTAAACAAGGAAAAAACCATATATGTGGCTGTTTACCAAGAACCTGCATCTTCATTATCTACTGTTTAAATGTAGTCGAGTGAATTTAAAAGGAGCAGAGAGACGATTGAATACTCGTTCGTGTGGCTCAGTTACTGCCTCTACGGATGAAAACGTCATAAAAGTTACTTGTACTTAAAGATGCCCAAATGAAGAAGATGTTTAAACAGTTCCCCAGAAAACTCCCCATGATAAACGCCATAAAGAATGCACAGCGAGCCAAAGTGTCAGACCCTTTGCAGATCATCCCCAACGATTCAAAACGGCTCTGAGTTGTATGCGATCAAATGGATCGAGCTGACATTGGGGTGCACAACCACAAGCGCAGAAATGAGAATATGGAGGATATTTAAAAAAACACTGGCTAAATTAGACTTATTATTTCCAACCAATCAAAAGGGCTCTGGGTTCTAGCTAGAAGATCTACATACTGTCTATCTAATTACACAACGATTGGGCTTTTAGGATCTTCTGCAATGAAAGAATTCTTCGAGGCAAGTTCTTCACAACAGTTATAAAACACCACATAATACTAATAATAATATTTTGTAGAGGTCTCTCCCTGTTTGTTATAGTTCCAATACGCATTTTTCAGGAGCAAATCTCATTCTAAATCGAGAGTCCAACATTGTTGATAGGGAATTTCTGGTACATAAGGTCAATTTCTGAAATTTCGTGCTTTCGGGTGGAGGTATGGTAGGGCCCGCTCGTTATCTAGCCAGCGACGGCATGTTAAAACCTGTTTACGCAGCAAAATAATGAGGAAATGGTAAACCGAATAATTCGGCCGAATATCCGGTTTGGTAAAGTTTGAACCGAATAGTATTCGGTATTCGGTTATTCGGTGTAAACACGATTCGGCGCATCTCTAGTTTTTAGCCATAATCTTGACCATTCCTTAGTGTCACCATTATCAATAGGATGACAATATTTTTTAAAAATGAAAAACAAACAAGACTGATAGTTATATGTTCCTACGGATTTCACTTCTAACGGTTAATGACGTATTGTTTATATTAATTAGAAGCTGTTAGAAGTTTTTGTTTTTTTTGTTCGCTTCCTTTTAGTTTTATTTATTTATATTTAATTAAGTAAGTATAAATAAGTGTCAGTTTTACGTTAGTGTAGTCTTATATTAGATTTAATAAGTTTAGACTTATTTTTCTTTAAAAAAATGTCACGAAAAGGACAAATATGGGACTATTTCAATATTGCGGAACATAAAATTACCGCTGTGAATATGTTGCTAATAATCAGTTTTTATTTGCAACATACTCACTATCACTCTATCCCACGTACATCAGGGTAGGCAGACGTAACCCAGTGTTAAGACACTCCGATTTTTTTAAGGCATTGCGTGTAAAATAAAAATATTAATAAATAACAATTCATTCCCTTGAGTGGGGATCGAATTTACAACTATATGTATGTGTGTCCACTTTATTGGTTTATTGGTCTTTATTCATTGTTAATTGTAATTTATTTTTAATTGGAGTTTTATTCTAGAAATAAAGATTTTATATTATTATTGTTGAGGACACTGCGCCTGACATTTGCGCGCGGGCATTGGTCCGCGCGTCTTTAGAGCGGGGCGCGGCGACGTAGCGACGGTGGGGGGAGCAGGGACGGCGAGAACAACAGCGGCACTCGTCTTCACTTCACTTCCACTTCATTTCAACCTTTCTAACTTCAAGTCCCATTTTAACGACATTTTACTTACTATTGTCAGGGTACTTTTGTCATGTGAAGTCAATATATAATTATACAGTCCATTCTTTTATTTCTACAACAATTCAGGAAGGCAGTATTCCCTACCCAAGTAGGCACAGGGCACTGTCCGCAACAATAATGAATGCCTTAATTGACCTTCTTTTCTTTTAATAAATAGTACGCGGATATTAGACGATCGATTTTTTTAAATTATGTCTTTTCGAAATTTATACTTAGATATAAGTTACATATTAAAAAAAAGAAAAATATGGGCCGAAAACATCCGGACTCGAACTAAGGTATTCTAGTTTAGAATTCGCCTGATTTACTCAAGCTATCGCAGCTACATATGTATCGGAGAAATTTACCTTTGTGTTCTATTAACATATAGTTCGTTCTCGTTTATAAAGGTGGACTATTGTGCATGGTCCTAGTTATTATCACCTTGATAAACAAACATGACAAATTATATTTAATTTGAAACGCATAGACAGAAGTCACCGTTTAACAGTTGTTACTAAAATGGACCTTTCTGTCGCTCTCAGACAAAACTCTGTTGAATTTAACCTCTTGATTAGTTGTGGTATAGGCCTGCCTGAGCTTCTTGAGGCTGTGTTTGTTTTTATAGAAAATTCGAGCTGAACAAATTATAGTAAAAAAAAATTCTGACCTACAGTTTTATTCTCACCCAATGCAAATAAGACAATATAATTCAAATTATTTCCAAAGATTTCGAGCATTATTTAACCAATTCATCGTAAATATGTATGCTACAATTGAAACTGAAAGATTACTTTATATACGTACCAACCAGAAACGTCGACGTCGCAGAAGATTATGTACACATTTGAGAGGCGATTAGTTATTTTACCGTCAAGTTTTACTGGAGGCCCGCGTTATATGCATGTATCCCGTTTACCATAAATCCTAAGTAGAATGAAATATCTCAACCACTTTTCCTGGTCAGACATCTTACAAAAGTTAGTAGTATGTCATCCATAATAGCGCGGGTTTTTCACCTATAGCTAAGGCTTATGATTGAGCTAATTACAAAAGAAAGTTTTGGATCATTTGTTTGTTATATGTACACCGTGGAGTTGTAAAAAATGACCATATACTATTGTGGCTAGAAGAAAAAATTAGAACTGACGATAAAGATGTCATTGTAAGTGCCAAACTTCCAGATAAAAATGAAGCAGAGCAAAATGTTATATGAGGTGGTAAAAACTCACACGGTACACGGGACATGTGGCACTTTAAATAAGAATTCTCTTCGAATGCAAGACGGTTGTTGCTTAAAAAAAAATACCCTGGCACCCACAAATAAGATGATATCGGGGCAAAAATAGCGGATAGCTATATCGCCGAAAATCACGTCAAATTACAAGTCAGATTACACGGTCAAGAGATAGATTTATATAATAGATACCCATCTATTAGGTATCTTATTCACCGGTATTGTCGATATCAACATCGAAACGCAAGTATAATAATATAAGGGCAGTGACCAAGCAACAGCGGGGCTCACAAATAATAATGATGAAGTTACGAAATTTCAGTCTGAGCGTTATATTAGTTCATCTTGAGGACAAAGGGTGTACTTCAATCCGTCAAAAGGCTTGGAACGAAACGAAACGAATTCAAAAGCTACTTACGGATGAAAGACCTCATCGGTTTCACCATTTGTTTACAGTTATGCTGGTTGTCTAAGCACTTTTAAATGCCGCACAGTTGTGGAACAAAAAAAATGATTTCCTGAAGACTTTTTAAGAATGCACAAGGAGGCCAGACGGGCGGAAGTAGCAACGGACGGCTATTTGAATCGATATTAGCTGGCGATTGAAGATATTAGTGTTACCTATTGGTGGTAATCCTATATCACAATATGGGTTGCCTAAGTCATCATTTGATAGTAAGCTCATCATCTTTCAGCAGTGATCATTTTCCTATTATTGTGACTTTGCGCAGTAAAACATCCCTTTCTACCGCTCTAACCCCTCCGTTGCCTTACCGGTTGAATAGAGTCAATTGGGTGGAGTTTTCGTTATTTATTGATTCCCATCTCCGTAGTTTTCCTAATGTTAATGCAGATAATTCTTTGGCTTGCTACGAACTTATTTTAATATTTTATACTCTACAGCTGATTCTAATATGAGGAATATTAGCTGGCGATTGAATATATCGTGTTACATATTGTCGGTCATCCTATATCACAATATGGGTTGCCCAAGTCATCATTTGATGGTGAACACATTAATAGAGATTACGCAATAGAAATAAACTATAAAACAGTAGATTCAGCCGAAACTTTTAAAGCTGACTTTTCGAAACTGACTGAAGAACAGCTTTTAATATTCAATAGTGTGTGATTTTTGAAAGAGATGAAGAAAGGACGGAATGCAAGATCAGTGAAAATAGTAAGATATTAGAACAAGTGAATGAGGTGGTATACTTGGGAAGTATGTTCAGTAGAGATGGAATATACGAGATGGATGTGGAAAGGCGTATTGCTGCAGGTAACAAGGTTAACGGAGCCTTAGCTGCATTGATGAGACGGCGAAACGTCAGCACAGCTGCGCGTTTGGCCGTACACAATGCACTTTTGGTACCGACTCTGTTAAACGGCAGCGAAACGTGGGTATTACAGAAGAAGAATGAAAGAAAGATGAATGCTGTGGAGATGCGATCTCTTCGTAGGATATGCGGAGTCAGCTTAGCTGATCGAATCCGCAATGAAGAGGTACACAGAATGGCAGGTACTAGCGAGGATGTCACGATTTGAATGAAGAAGAACGTGCTCAGCTGGTTTGGGCACGTCGAACGAATGAGTGATGAAAGAATGGCAAAAAAGATTTATGATGGAAAAGTGAGTGCTAAGAGAGGTAGGGGGAGACCTCGGCTGACCTTCGAAAACACAGTATCAAAGATACTGGAGGAAGGTCACGTACAAAGCATGAGGACCCCCCGGAGGGCATGTATGAAGAGGTTGATGACAGTGGACGAGGCGAAAGAGGTATTTAGACTCCGTTTTCTCTGGCTACCGCGCTAGGGATAAAGCGTGAAGTTAAGTTAAGTTAGTGTGTGATCACAGCGTGCTTTGGGATAAGTATTATTTGTGAATACTCTCAGTGAAACCATGATGACATTTCTTACTAAAATTATTTTGACATAGTTACGGCGCCGTAAAATTGCGCTTGCTGTTGCTTCATCAGGCATAACAGATACCTTGTTACCAGGAGGAAAAACTGCAAATGTATGTTCAAAATTCCGATCGACTTAGACCGCACTGAGAGCCCTGTTTGTAATATTTCTAAAAACAGCGATAAAGCAAAGGTTTTACGTGATTGTAGCCTTAAATGCTATGTTGAAAAGGATGATTGTTGCTATATTATTAATAAAAAATATATAGAAAAGATCTATTGACCTGTTATATTAAGGCAGTTTCCTAAGAAATATCAAACAAAGTATAGATGTAAGCAATAAAGTGGAAGTTTTTTTTTAATTTCAACAAAAGCTTTAATTTGTATCAACACAAGAAGTAGCTAGCTCGAAAAATTATTTTTAAAGTTAGTTAGTCTCTCTTAACAACATATAAGTGCCACAAAATATTGTGTATCTACCAGGGATAACGCAGCCGGGAAGCCTGGCTGCAGTAAGTCCACCTGGGTGGTGAACAATTTCATTCCTGATAGAGATCTGGTAGCAACTACAACTACTGAGGCAGCCGAGGACCTCAGGAGTAAGATACCTTTTAGTTGCACCAGGGACGCAAAAATCAAAGTCCGAACAATCGCCTCTATTCTGGTAAATAGTGTTACAGAAAATCCCGCAAGACTTTTCGTGGATGAGGCCCTAATGAACCGTTTTGGGGCAATCGTAATGGCGGCCATATTATCAAAAGCCAAGACACTTATACTTATCGGGGACATAAATCAACTACCCTTTATCGACAGATTAAACCTCTTCCAAATGCACTATATCGGCCCAAACCTCGTGACGGCCATCAGTCAAGAGCTAGCGAGATCATATAGATGTCCAATACATATAACTCGCTCCTGGAGAAAGTCGCGATATACGGGTGCTTCCATCCCTATAGATTCCCCCAATACTCTGTACCTGGTCCATACACAAGCAGAAAAAGCGGACCTAACCAGGAAAGGATACGGAAAGGTGGGGAAACTCATGCACCCTGACCATCAACGAATCTCAGGGACTTACATACGAGTTAGTAGTAATAATCCAAACTAAGGCCATTAAAAACGCCCTATACGACAGAATATCACATGCAATCGTCGCCTTAACAAGGCATACAAAAGGATGCATCTACTACACTGACGCCGAAGAAGACGCTATCCGCAGGTTCATTCGCCGGGCAAATGAAGGTTCCGTGACTGATATAGTGGAACACAACATTAAAATGGCTATTTCCTATAGAGATGAGGAGGCAATAGATATATTACGAAAACAACTAACTGCGCCTTAGCCGGAGCCTTAGCTGCATTGATGAGACGGCAAAACGTCAGCACAGCTGCGCGTTTGGCCGTACACAATGCACTTTTGGTACCGACTCTGTTAAACGGCAGCGAAACGTGGGTATTACAGAAGAAGAATGAAAGAAAGATGAATGCTGTGGAGATGCGATCTCTTCGTAGGATATGCGGAGTCAGCTTAGCTGATCGAATCCGCAATGAAGAGGTACACAGAATGGCAGGTACTAGCGAGGATGTCACGATTTGAATGAAGAAGAACGTGCTCAGCTGGTTTGGGCACGTCGAACGAATGAGTGATGAAAGAATGGCAAAAAAGATTTATGATGGAAAAGTGAGTGCTAAGAGAGGTAGGGGGAGACCTCGGCTGACCTTCGAAAACACAGTATCAAAGATACTGGAGGAAGGTCACGTACAAAGCATGAGGACCCTCCGGAGGGCATGTATGAAGAGGTTGATGACAGTGGACGAGGCGAAAGAGGTATTTAGACTCCGTTTTCTCTGGCTACCGCGCTAGGGATAAAGCGTGAAGTTAAGAAATTGTTCAAGAAAATTACACTGTGATTACATTCCTCATTAAACAAGGAAAAAACCATATATGTGGCTGTTTACCAATAACCTGCATGTTCATTATCTACTGTTTAAATGTAGTCGAGTGAATTTAAAAGGAGCAGAGAGACGATTGAATACTCGTTCGTGTGGCTCAGTTACTGCTTCTACGGATGAAAACGTTATAAAAGTTACTTGTACTTAAAGATGCCCAAATGAAGAAGATGTTCAAATAGTTCCCCAGAAAACTCCCCATGATAAACGCCATAAAGAATGCACAGCGAGCCAAAGTGTCAGACCCTTTGCAGATCATCCCCAACGATTCAAAACGGCTCTGAGTTGTATGCGATCAAATGGATCGAGCTGACATTGGGGTGCACAACCACAAGCGCAGAAATGAGAATATGGAGGATATTTAAAAAAACACTGGCTAAATTAGACTTATTATTTCCAACCAATCAAAAGGGCTCTGGGTTCTAGCTAGAAGATCTACATACTGTCTATCTAATTACACAACGATTGGGCTTTTAGGATCTTCTGCAATGAAAGAATTCTTCGAGGCAAGTTCTTCACAACAGTTATAAAACACCACATAATACTAATAATAATATTTTGTAGAGGTCTCTCCCTGTTTGTTATAGTTCCAATACGCATTTTTCAGGAGCAAATCTCATTCTAAATCGAGAGTCCAACATTGTTGATAGGGAATTTCTGGTACATAAGGTCAATTTCTGAAATTTCGTGCTTTCGGGTGGAGGTATGGTAGGGCCCGCTCGTTATCTAGCCAGCGACGGCATGTTAAAACCTGTTTACGCAGCAAAATAACGAGGAAATGGTAAACCGAATAATTCGGCCGAATATCCGGTTTGGTAAAGTTTGAACCGAATAGTATTCGGTATTCGGTTATTCGGTGTAAACACGATTCGGCGCATCTCTAGTTTTTAGCCATAATCTTGACCATTCCTTAGTGTCACCATTATCAATAGGATGACAATATTTTTTAAAAATGAAAAACAAACAAGACTGATAGTTATATGTTCCTACGGATTTCACTTTTAACGGTTAATGACGTATTGTTTATATTAATTAGAAGCTGTTAGAAGTTTTTGTTTTTTTTGTTCGCTTCCTTTTAGTTTTATTTATTTATATTTAATTAAGTAAGTATAAATAAGTGTCAGTTTTACGTTAGTGTAGTCTTATATTAGATTTAATAAGTTTAGACTTATTTTTCTTTAAAAAAATGTCACGAAAAGGACAAATATGGGACTATTTCAATATTGCGGAACATAAAATTACCGCTGTGAATATGTTGCTAATAATCAGTTTTTATTTGCAACATACTCACTATCACTCTATCCCACGTACATCAGGGTAGGCAGACGTAACCCAGTGTTAAGACACTCCGATTTTTTTAAGGCATTGCGTGTAAAATAAAAATATTAATAAATAACAATTCATTCCCTTGAGTGGGGATCGAATTTACAACTATATGTATGTGTGTCCACTTTATTGGTTTATTGGTCTTTATTCATTGTTAATTGTAATTTATTTTTAATTGGAGTTTTATTCTAGAAATAAAGATTTTATATTATTATTGTTGAGGACACTGCGCCTGACATTTGCGCGCGGGCATTGGTCCGCGCGTCTTTAGAGCGGGGCGCGGCGACGTAGCGACGGTGGGGGGAGCAGGGACGGCGAGAACAACAGCGGCACTCGTCTTCACTTCACTTCCACTTCATTTCAACCTTTCTAACTTCAAGTCCCATTTTAACGACATTTTACTTACTATTGTCAGGGTACTTTTGTCATGTGAAGTCAATATATAATTATACAGTCCATTCTTTTATTTCTACAACAATTCAGGAAGGCAGTATTCCCTACCCAAGTAGGCACAGGGCACTGTCCGCAACAATAATGAATGCCTTAATTGACCTTCTTTTCTTTTAATAAATAGTACGCGGATATTAGACGATCGATTTTTTTAAATTATGTCTTTTCGAAATTTATACTTAGATATAAGTTACATATTAAAAAAAAGAAAAATATGGGCCGAAAACATCCGGACTCGAACTAAGGTATTCTAGTTTAGAATTCGCCTGATTTACTCAAGCTATCGCAGCTACATATGTATCGGAGAAATTTACCTTTGTGTTCTATTAACATATAGTTCGTTCTCGTTTATAAAGGTGGACTATTGTGCATGGTCCTAGTTATTATCACCTTGATAAACAAACATGACAAATTATATTTAATTTGAAACGCATAGACAGAAGTCACCGTTTAACAGTTGTTACTAAAATGGACCTTTCTGTCGCTCTCAGACAAAACTCTGTTGAATTTAACCTCTTGATTAGTTGTGGTATAGGCCTGCCTGAGCTTCTTGAGGCTGTGTTTGTTTTTATAGAAAATTCGAGCTGAACAAATTATAGTAAAAAAAAATTCTGACCTACAGTTTTATTCTCACCCAATGCAAATAAGACAATATAATTCAAATTATTTCCAAAGATTTCGAGCATTATTTAACCAATTCATCGTAAATATGTATGCTACAATTGAAACTGAAAGATTACTTTATATACGTACCAACCAGAAACGTCGACGTCGCAGAAGATTATGTACACATTTGAGAGGCGATTAGTTATTTTACCGTCAAGTTTTACTGGAGGCCCGCGTTATATGCATGTATCCCGTTTACCATAAATCCTAAGTAGAATGAAATATCTCAACCACTTTTCCTGGTCAGACATCTTACAAAAGTTAGTAGTATGTCATCCATAATAGCGCGGGTTTTTCACCTATAGCTAAGGCTTATGATTGAGCTAATTACAAAAGAAAGTTTTGGATCATTTGTTTGTTATATGTACACCGTGGAGTGGTAAAAAATGACCATATACTATTGTGGCTAGAAGAAAAAATTAGAACTGACGATAAAGATGTCATTGTAAGTGCCAAACTTCCAGATAAAAATGAAGCAGAGCAAAATGTTATATGAGGTGGTAAAAACTCACACGGTACACGGGACATGTGGCACTTTAAATAAGAATTCTCTTCGAATGCAAGACGGTTGTTGCTTAAAAAAAATACCCTGGCACCCACAAATAAGATGATATCGGGGCAAAAATAGCGGATAGCTATATCGCCGAAAATCACGTCAAATTACAAGTCAGATTACACGGTCAAGAGATAGATTTATATAATAGATACCCATCTATTAGGTATCTTATTCACCGGTATTGTCGATATCAACATCGAAACGCAAGTATAATAATATAAGGGCAGTGACCAAGCAACAGCGGGGCTCACAAATAATAATGATGAAGTTACGAAATTTCAGTCTGAGCGTTATATTAGTTCATCTTGAGGACAAAGGGTGTACTTCAATCCGTCAAAAGGCTTGGAACGAAACGAAACGAATTCAAAAGCTACTTACGGATGAAAGACCTCATCGGTTTCACCATTTGTTTACAGTTATGCTGGTTGTCTAAGCACTTTTAAATGCCGCACAGTTGTGGAACAAAAAAAATGATTTCCTGAAGACTTTTTAAGAATGCACAAGGAGGCCAGACGGGCGGAAGTAGCAACGGACGGCTATTTGAATCGATATTAGCTGGCGATTGAAGATATTAGTGTTACCTATTGGTGGTAATCCTATATCACAATATGGGTTGCCTAAGTCATCATTTGATAGTAAGCTCATCATCTTTCAGCAGTGATCATTTTCCTATTATTGTGACTTTGCGCAGTAAAACATCCCTTTCTACCGCTCTAACCCCTCCGTTGCCTTACCGGTTGAATAGAGTCAATTGGGTGGAGTTTTCGTTATTTATTGATTCCCATCTCCGTAGTTTTCCTAATGTTAATGCAGATAATTCTTTGGCTTGCTACGAACTTATTTTAATATTTTATACTCTACAGCTGATTCTAATATGAGGAATATTAGCTGGCGATTGAATATATCGTGTTACATATTGTCGGTCATCCTATATCACAATATGGGTTGCCCAAGTCATCATTTGATGGTGAACACATTAATAGAGATTACGCAATAGAAATAAACTATAAAACAGTAGATTCAGCCGAAACTTTTAAAGCTGACTTTTCGAAACTGACTGAAGAACAGCTTTTAATATTCAATAGTGTGTGATTTTTGAAAGAGATGAAGAAAGGACGGAATGCAAGATCAGTGAAAATAGTAAGATATTAGAACAAGTGAATGAGGTGGTATACTTGGGAAGTATGTTCAGTAGAGATGGAATATACGAGATGGATGTGGAAAGGCGTATTGCTGCAGGTAACAAGGTTAACGGAGCCTTAGCTGCATTGATGAGACGGCGAAACGTCAGCACAGCTGCGCGTTTGGCCGTACACAATGCACTTTTGGTACCGACTCTGTTAAACGGCAGCGAAACGTGGGTATTACAGAAGAAGAATGAAAGAAAGATGAATGCTGTGGAGATGCGATCTCTTCGTAGGATATGCGGAGTCAGCTTAGCTGATCGAATCCGCAATGAAGAGGTACACAGAATGGCAGGTACTAGCGAGGATGTCACGATTTGAATGAAGAAGAACGTGCTCAGCTGGTTTGGGCACGTCGAACGAATGAGTGATGAAAGAATGGCAAAAAAGATTTATGATGGAAAAGTGAGTGCTAAGAGAGGTAGGGGGAGACCTCGGCTGACCTTCGAAAACACAGTATCAAAGATACTGGAGGAAGGTCACGTACAAAGCATGAGGACCCCCCGGAGGGCATGTATGAAGAGGTTGATGACAGTGGACGAGGCGAAAGAGGTATTTAGACTCCGTTTTCTCTGGCTACCGCGCTAGGGATAAAGCGTGAAGTTAAGTTAAGTTAGTGTGTGATCACAGCGTGCTTTGGGATAAGTATTATTTGTGAATACTCTCAGTGAAACCATGATGACATTTCTTACCAAAATTATTTTGACATAGTTACGGCGCCGTAAAATTGCGCTTGCTGTTGCTTCATCAGGCATAACAGATACCTTGTTACCAGGAGGAAAAACTGCAAATGTATGTTCAAAATTCCGATCGACTTAGACCGCACTGAGAGCCCTGTTTGTAATATTTCTAAAAACAGCGATAAAGCAAAGGTTTTACGTGATTGTAGCCTTAAATGCTATGTTGAAAAGGATGATTGTTGCTATATTATTAATAAAAAATATATAGAAAAGATCTATTGACCTGTTATATTAAGGCAGTTTCCTAAGAAATATCAAACAAAGTATAGATGTAAGCAATAAAGTGGAAGTTTTTTTTTAATTTCAACAAAAGCTTTAATTTGTATCAACACAAGAAGTAGCTAGCTCGAAAAATTATTTTTAAAGTTAGTTAGTCTCTCTTAACAACATATAAGTGCCACAAAATATTGTGTATCTACCAGGGATAACGCAGCCAGGAAGCCTGGCTGCAGTAAGTCCACCTGGGTGGTGAACAATTTCATTCCTGATAGAGATCTGGTAGCAACTACAACTACTGAGGCAGCCGAGGACCTCAGGAGTAAGATACCTTTTAGTTGCACCAGGGACGCAAAAATCAAAGTCCGAATAATCGCCTCTATTCTGGTAACTAGTGTTACAGAAAATCCCGCAAGACTTTTCGTGGATGAGGCCCTAATGAACCGTTTTGGGGCAATCGTAATGGCGGCCATATTATCAAAAGCCAAGACACTTATACTTATCGGGGACATAAATCAACTACCCTTTATCGACAGATTAAACCTCTTCCAAATGCACTATATCGGCCCAAACCTCGTGACGGCCATCAGTCAAGAGCTAGCGAGATCATATAGATGTCCAATACATATAACTCGCTCCTGGAGAAAGTCGCGATATACGGGTGCTTCCATCCCTATAGATTCCCCCAATACTCTGTACCTGGTCCATACACAAGCAGAAAAAGCGGACCTAACCAGGAAAGGATACGGAAAGGGGGGGAAACTCATGCACCCTGACCATCAACGAATCTCAGGGACTTAAATACGAGTTAGTAGTAATAATCCAAACTAAGGCCATTAAAAACGCCCTATACGACAGCATATCACATGCAATCGTCGCCTTAACAAGGCATACAAAAGGATGCATCTACTACACTGACGCCGAAGAAGACGCTATCCGCAGGTTCATTCGCCGGGCAAATGAAGGTTCCGTGACTGATATAGTGGAACACAACATTAAAATGGCTATTTCCTATAGAGATGAGGAGGCAATAGATATATTACGAAAACAACTAACTGCGCCTTAGCCGGAGCCTTAGCTGCATTGATGAGACGGCGAAACGTCAGCACAGCTGCGCGTTTGGCCGTACACAATGCAGTTTTGGTACCGACTCTGTTAAACGGCAGCGAAACGTGGGTATTACAGAAGAAGAATGAAAGAAAGATGAATGCTGTGGAGATGCGATCTCTTCGTAGGATATGCGGAGTCAGCTTAGCTGATCGAATCCGCAATGAAGAGGTACACAGAATGGCAGGTAGGGGAGACTGGGTCACAGTGAATCGCGGGGTACAGAGGATCATTCACTATAACTCAGTATGTGTTGCACGCACACACACTAACAAACATGTATTTGCCGCTCGTCTACAACTCATTCCTACGCACTAGTCCTCGACGCGGTGTCACAGCGGGAGGCCGCGCTGCCCCACTCCGGACGGTCGGTAAGTACCAAAACAATTTTTAACGAAGTTTTTAAATTTGTTTCATTTCTAAGTGAATGATAAATGTAAATGTTTTTCCCTTGTCGAACGCTTCTCGTATCTTAAATTCGTTGTAAAACGTGTTGTGATGTCCTTGAGATAGATAGTTTTTTTTTTGTTTATTTTATTTTTCCATAACGGCCAATGGGTCACAGTGAATCGTTTCGTATTGGGTCAGAATGAACTGCTGATCCATTGTAACCCATCAAGCTAAAATTTATTTGTACTTTATTTTTTAGGTAAAAATGCCTCGCAATCGAGTAAGGAAGACTACGATTGGGCTTCACACTAAAGAACAGATGAGTAACGCTCTAAAACTTATTTCGGATGGCCAAAAAATAAGAGCTGTAGCTAGATCGACTGGCATACCGTACGCAACTTTATATAGGTATAATTTAAAAGTTAAAAACAATCCTGATCCTGAAAAACCAATAAGGCTAACACCTAACTATGCAGTTCATAAAATATTCACGGAAGAGCAAGAAAAAGATATAGTCGATTACATTGTTAAGTGCAGCCAAATGTTCTATGGACTTACCATCACAGATGTTCGAGGCCTAATTTACGAAGTAGCGGTGTTAAATAGAATAAAAGTACCAGACAAATGGCACGAAAAAAAGCTCGCAGGTATTGAGTATTTATATAATCTCAGAAAAAGAGATAATCGATTATCGTTGAGAACTCCAGAGGGTTGCAGTTTGAGCAGAGCGACGTCTTTTAACCGCCATAATGTTGGTGTATTTTTCGATAATTTGGAAAATGTGATGGCTAGACATGTTTCCTTTGGAAATGGCACCAGAGTTTTTAATTTGGACGAAACAAACACTATGACGGTGCAAAAATGTGCCAAAGTATTAGCAGCCAAAGGGCAAAGACAAGTTTCCAAGGTCACTAGCGCTGAACGGGGAACCTTAACAACAACTTGTTATATTGTCAGCGCTTTGGGCAATCCCCTGCCGCCAGTAATTATATTTCCAAGGGTCCACTTCAAGCAGCATATGATTGCAGAGGCTCCCACTGGAACCTTAGGTCTAGCTACACCATCCGGTTGGATGAACTCTGAATTGTTCGTGAAAACCATGCAGCATTTTATAACCTATTCAAATAGCAGCAAAGTCAACCCTGCTCTGCTCATATACGATAACCACGAGTCGCACATTTGCATAGAAGCCTTGAATCTAGCTAAAGAAAATGGTGTGACAATTTTGACAGTACCGCCGCATTCAACAGGAAAACTACAGCCATTAGATGTCGGAATTTTTGGGCCATTCAAAACGGCATATAACAAAGCTGTAGATAGTTGGATGTTGAGAAATCCAGGGAAAACTTTCTCGATATATGAAGTAGCTGGATGTGTCAGGGAAGCCCATATGAAAGCTATGACACCCGGGAATATTTGCGCTGCTTTCAAAGCTACTGGAATATTCCCCTTCGACAGAAATGTTTTTACTGATCTAGATTTTGCTCCAAGTGAGGTTACTGATCGACAAGTTAATGTGGAAAATAATCAAAATGAGATTAATAGGCCTCTTCAAGATAATGAATCAAGAACCCCATCGCCATCAATATAAGAGTTTTCCTGTCCTGGTTCAACTCAAGATGTTCAACTTACCGAACCTGGTGCTCCAAGCACTCACGTTGATGGAACCACATCCCCACCGCCGTGTGAAGTACAACCCCTTGGAACTCCTCACAAATATAGTCAAGCTGGTATCACATCATCTACAATTGTGGATTTGACTGCAACTGCATCTAATACCACCTCCTCAAATGTGGAAAAAGGATTCGTAAGTCCATTTCAATTTCGAGGGCTACCTAAAGCAGGTCCGCGAAAAGTTGGAAGAGCACCACGACGAAAAGGGAAATCGATGATTGCGACTGACACACCAAATAAAAATGAAATACAAATGAGAGAAGATGGAAAGAAACGCAAACAGAGAAAGGCAACTGCAAAAACAAAGAAAAGAAAAATTTTACAAGAGAGTTCCAGTGAAAATGAAGATAATCTAAGTATTTATTCTGAAGAGGAACCAATATTTGAAGATGAAGAAGATGATTATGAGATGGTGGATCCTAACAATTTACCTGCACTTCAAAGTTTGCCTATGGAAGGTGATTTTATTATTGTTGAATTTCAAGTTAAGGGAAAACGAATTTATTATATAGCCAAAGTTATAGGAGAACAGAAAAATGAGACTGAAGTGAGTTTTCTTAGAAGATCTGACAAAAATAATTTTCACATGCCAAACGTGCCAGATATTGCCACGGTTGCATTAAATGACATTAAGATGATTTTACCAAAACCTAAATGTTCTGGTAACACAAAAAGAAAACAGTGTATGTATCACTTTGACGTGGATTTTTCTAAAATTGATTTACGTTAATTTTATGTTTGTTTTCACGTTTGACCATTTAGGTCCTACAGCTCAAAGAAAGAGTTTAATTTTGTTAATTTTTAGGTTTAGGAAAACCTATTAAGAAAGAGTTTAATTTGTTAATTTTTAGGTTTAGGAAAACCTATTTATATGTTAATTAAAATTTGATTGTGAATTCTTCATAAGACTATTTTCACATAAAAGACTGTCTAGTAGTACAAAGACAAATTAGTATAAGTACAACTACTTTGTCATACATTTTTCTATGTTGATTTATGTCTTAATTTTATATTTGTTTCCAAGTTAAACCAATTATTAAAGTTCAAAGAAGGCGTTTATATCTGTTAATTTTTAGGTCTAAGAAAACCTACCTATTTTTATGTTCATTGAAATGTCATTGTTAATTTGTCAAACGTTTTGTCATAAAAGACTGTCTAGTAGTACAAATAAAGATCTCATAACATACAAATTGGCGTCTTTTACTGTTTTTTTTTCAATTGATCCAGTCTGCCCCTGTCGATTCACTGTCACCCATGCATTGATCCAAAGTGACCCATTCCCGGGTCAGAGTGGATCGTTTCTGAATTTTTTAAAAAGTGCCTATAACAGGTAATTTTATATAACACACACTATGAAATGACTTTTTCTTTATAGATTAGATACTCATATTATCATTCAATTTCAGACATGTATGATTTGGCCTTAAACTTCAGAGTAACATGTCTTTAAAAAAAAAGTGATTCACTGTTACCCACTCTCCCTTACTAGCGAGGACGTCACGATTTGAATGAAGAAGAACGTGCTCAGCTGGTTTGGGCACGTCGAACGAATGAGTGATGAAAGAATGGCAAAAAAGATTTATGATGGAAAAGTGAGTGCTAAGAGAGGTAGGGGGAGACCTCGGTTGACCTTCGAAAACACAGTATCAAAGATACTGGAGGAAGGTCACGTACAAAGCATGAGGACCCCCCGGAGGGCATGTATGAAGAGGTTGATGACAGTGGACGAGGCGAAAGAGGTCATTAGACTCCGTTTTCTCTGGCTACCGCGCTAGGGATAAAGCGTGAAGTTAAGTTAAGTTACTGTGTGATCACAGCGTGCTTTGGGATAAGTATTATTTGTGAATACTCTCAGTGAAACCATGATGACATTTCTTACCAAAATTATTTTGACATAGTTACGGCGCCGTAAAATTGCGCTTGCTGTTGCTTCATCAGGCATAACAGATACCTTGTTACCAGGAGGAAAAACTGCAAATGTATGTTCAAAATTCCGATTGACTTAGACCGCACTGAGTGCCCTGTTTGTAATATTTCTAAAAACAGCGATAAAGCAAAGGTTTTACGTGATTGTAGCCTTAAATGCTATGTTGAAAAGGATGATTGTTGCTATATTATTAATAAAAAATATATAGAAAAGATTTATTGACCTGTTATATTAAGGCAGTTTCCTAAGAAATATCAAACAAAGTATAGATGTAAGCAATAAAGTGGAAGTTTTTTTTTTAATTTCAACAAAAGCTTTAATTTGTATCAACACAAGAAGTAGCTAGCTCGAAAAATTATTTTTAAAGTTAGTTAGTCTCTCTTAACAACATATAAGTGCCACAAAATATTGTGTATCTACCAGGGATAACGCAGCCAGGAAGCCTGGCTGCAGTAAGTCCACCTGGGTGGTGAACAATTTCATTCCTGATAGAGATCTGGTAGCAACTACAACTACTGAGGCAGCCGAGGACCTCAGGAGTAAGATACCTTTTAGTTGCACCAGGGACGCAAAAATCAAAGTCCGAATAATCGCCTCTATTCTGGTAACTAGTGTTACAGAAAATCCCGCAAGACTTTTCGTGGATGAGGCCCTAATGAACCGTTTTGGGGCAATCGTAATGGCGGCCATATTATCAAAAGCCAAGACACTTATACTTATCGGGGACATAAATCAACTACCCTTTATCGAGATTAAACCACTTCCAAATGCACTATATCGGCCCAAACCTCGTGACGGCCATCAGTCAAGAGCTAGCGAGATCATATAGATGTCCAATACATATAACTCGCTCCTGGAGAAAGTCGCGATATACGGGTGCTTCCATCCCTATAGATTCCCCCAATACTCTGTACCTGGTCCATACACAAGCAGAAAAAGCGGACCTAACCAGGAAAGGATACGGAAAGGGGGGGAATCTCATGCACCCTGACCATCAACGAATCTCAGGGACTTACATACGAGTTAGTAGTAATAATCCAAACTAAGGCCATTAAAAACGCCCTATACGACAGCATATCACATGCAATCGTCGCCTTAACAAGGCATACAAAAGGATGCATCTACTACACTGACGCCGAAGAAGACGCTATCCGCAGGTTCATTCGCCGGGCAAATGAAGGTTCCGTGACTGATATAGTGGAACACAACATTAAAATGGCTATTTCCTATAGAGATGAGGAGGCAATAGATATATTACGAAAACAACTAACTGCGCCTTAGCCGGAGCCTTAGCTGCATTGATGAGACGGCGAAACGTCAGCACAGCTGCGCGTTTGGCCGTACACAATGCACTTTTGGTACCGACTCTGTTAAACGGCAGCGAAACGTGGGTATTACAGAAGAAGAATGAAAGAAAGATGAATGCTGTGGAGATGCGATCTCTTCGTAGGATATGCGGAGTCAGCTTAGCTGATCGAATCCGCAATGAAGAGGTACACAGAATGGCAGGTACTAGCGAGGATGTCACGATTTGAATGAAGAAGAACGTGCTCAGCTGGTTTGGGCACGTCGAACGAATGAGTGATGAAAGAATGGCAAAAAAGATTTATGATGGAAAAGTGAGTGCTAAGAGAGGTAGGGGGAGACCTCGGCTGACCTTCGAAAACACAGTATCAAAGATACTGGAGGAAGGTCACGTACAAAGCATGAGGACCCCCCGGAGGGCATGTATGAAGAGGTTGATGACAGTGGACGAGGCGAAAGAGGTATTTAGACTCCGTTTTCTCTGGCTACCGCGCTAGGGATAAAGCGTGAAGTTAAGTTAAGTTAGTGTGTGATCACAGCGTGCTTTGGGATAAGTATTATTTGTGAATACTCTCAGTGAAACCATGATGACATTTCTTACCAAAATTATTTTGACATAGTTACGGCGCCGTAAAATTGCGCTTGCTGTTGCTTCATCAGGCATAACAGATACCTTGTTACCAGGAGGAAAAACTGCAAATGTATGTTCAAAATTCCGATCGACTTAGACCGCACTGAGAGCCCTGTTTGTAATATTTCTAAAAACAGCGATAAAGCAAAGGTTTTACGTGATTGTAGCCTTAAATGCTATGTTGAAAAGGATGATTGTTGCTATATTATTAATAAAAAATATATAGAAAAGATCTATTGACCTGTTATATTAAGGCAGTTTCCTAAGAAATATCAAACAAAGTATAGATGTAAGCAATAAAGTGGAAGTTTTTTTTTTAATTTCAACAAAAGCTTTAATTTGTATCAACACAAGAAGTAGCTAGCTCGAAAAATTATTTTTAAAGTTAGTTAGTCTCTCTTAACAACATATAAGTGCCACAAAATATTGTGTATCTACCAGGGATAACGCAGCCAGGAAGCCTGGCTGCAGTAAGTCCACCTGGGTGGTGAACAATTTCATTCCTGATAGAGATCTGGTAGCAACTACAACTACTGAGGCAGCCGAGGACCTCAGGAGTAAGATACCTTTTAGTTGCACCAGGGACGCAAAAATCAAAGTCCGAATAATCGCCTCTATTCTGGTAACTAGTGTTACAGAAAATCCCGCAAGACTTTTCGTGGATGAGGCCCTAATGAACCGAACCGAATGACGCCGAAGAAGACGCTATCCGCAGGCTCATTCGCCGGGCAAATTAAGGTTCCGTGAATGATATAGTGGAACACAACATTAAAATGGCTATTTCCTATAGAGATGAGGAGGCAATAGATATATTACGAATACAACTAACTGCGCTGCAATCAACATAATCAACGGCCAAAAACGGCAAAAAGGAACTCGGATTTGACCAAAGCAGACCATTCAAGATATTAACGTCCACTTCATATTTTAAAAAGAAAAAATAACATTTTTAATAATCAATTAAGAACAAAAAAGGCACGGACAACAAAGTCTGTGACGCATAACAATTCAAATATTTAAAAAAAACAGGGATAACGCAAACAGGTCAACAAAACGAGGACAACAGAACGAGAAAAAATCAACCAATGAAACTCAAGAAGGACCAGTCCTCCAGACCAGTGGTTTGTAATTTTAGACAACCATAAACAATTAAAGTAAATTTGAAGTGCCTTAGACGAAAATCACGGATGTCTTTGCACTAACACTGTGTTTTATACAACACATTTATTTTTGTTGTAATGCAAAACAGTTATATTGTATTATGTAATAATAATTTAATTTAACCAATAATATGTGGGCAAAATTCAAATATTGGCGCTACACAGACAGCTTGAAAGGTGATTACTTCTGTCACTTATATTTGAAATATATAATATAGTTCACTTAAAATATAATAAACGGATGTACGTCCATACCTACGTGTATGTAGAAAATAGAATTAGAGAATTAAAAGAAACATATTTGATGTATTTTTTTGTGGTTAAGTTGATTATTATATTACAGAATAAGTAGCAGAGCACAAATATAAAATCGTAATAATTTGTTATATTATTTATCGAAATGAAGAGTTCCATTTCGATAAATAATTAAATAAAAAAAAATGGATCAGCTTCACGCTGTATCCCGCACACAGCAGGGTAGACAGTGAACCTGGTGTGAAGACACTCCGTTCCCCACATTCTGCCGAGTTTTGAAAGCATTGCGTTTGAGTCGCCGACCTCAATGCCGCGCTTTGCCTCGACACCAGAGCGAAGAAATGTAAATAAATATTTCATTTCCTCGAGTGGGGATGGAACCGACAACCAATCGAGTCACACTTTGTCCCCTGCGCCACGACTGACCTAATTAGTTCTTGGATAAAATTCCCACGAATGTGTAAGCTGTGCTTTATAAGTATAATTGACTTTTTAGAAGCATTGAAATATTTTCAAAAACGATAAATAACCTGTGGCATTTATTTAACTAATATTTTTTGCAAGCTTTGTTTTGTTCTAATATATATATATATATATATATATATATATATATATATATATATATATATATATATATATATATATATATATATATATATATATATATATTCTTTTATCTTACAATATTGGTAAACCGAATAAAAAAAATCATACCGCTATATTGACAACCAAATGAAAATCAATTGCATATCATACAATACAAAACATTTTGTCGCATAAGGATCAAACCCCTTTAGTAGAATACCTATTAAGCAAAAAAAAATCTTATCCTCGACGCGAGAGCAAACTAATAACTTTGCGCCTAACTTCCCAGACATTGCAGAGTGGCAGAACTCAACGCCACACTTTGTCCTGTTAGCGGCCCAGAACGAGAAACATAATTCATTCTTCCTAAATAACAATCAAACCCACAACCCTGTACCACTACGCCACGGACGCTACAACGAAATAATATAAGAAATAAAAATTAAAAAAATAAAGACTTACTATTTTAAATAAAACTATTTTAACCGGATTAATCGCGTAGTCTACCCGTGACCACGGACTACTGCAAAGTGTTCAAAACGTCGGGTTTCCAAAAATGTACAACAAAACTAAATATACGCGATTAATCCGGTTAAAATAGTTTTATTTAAAATAAACTTATTATAAACACTTACTAATTAACAGTTTTGCCAGTTTGCAGCCATTGTTTCAAAAGATATTCGTAATAGCTGTCGCCCCTCGCGCCGAGCGTGATGGTGGCGTGAGGCAGAAAGTGCCCAGTGTTGGGATTGATGAATATCGGCACCAAGCCACGTTTCTTTGGCAACTGGTGGATTTTCTCTGACACCGCCGCCGCTGCGTCCTGGAATTTGGTTGGTTATTCTCGTGTAGTGATTTGAATGGTCTTATTTTGTTTTAGTACATGCGTATGCGCATTGTTAAGATTGAACACAAGTATATATAATAAATAGTATATTATTTCAAATACAGAATATAAGAAATAATTTAGAAGTTATGATAAATTTGCCTACTAAAAACAAAAATTTCGCCGAAAAGTACAAATATAAAAGAATAATGATGCACAATCATGCACATACATTTAGTATTGTTAGGTATTATAGTATAGGTACATAATAATTAAGTATATTTATTGAATAAAAATAAAAAATCAGAAATATAATTTTCATGAAAATATATGGTTTTTGTAGTACTTGTAGTAAATAGTTGTTAATAACCGTGGTAAAATAATTCATTGAAGAAAAGCATTCAATAGCCATCACAAATTATTAAGTATTTCTGTTCAGAAATATAAAATAAATACAATAAACTGATAATAATTTTTAAAATCTAGCCAAATTCAAAATAAAGTAATTCGCAATACTTTCGCAACACTATACTTTCTTGTTAATTTTCACACCCATTTGACCGAGTAAACAATTAAAAAAGAGAACCTAAAATTACACATTTCTATGTTTCTGTTAATTTTAAGGAAATTGCGGCGTCTATACTAATAAAACATATATACATATATGTATATTCCAAATTAAACATTCCCGTTATTAGGATTTGAACCCAAAGACATTTCCCGCTAATATAGTTAAATAGCTTTATAATTAATTTTAAAACAATAGTTTAATAAAACAATCGCTTTACCATTATCACGTAATATTTGACACTCAAATATAATAAATAGATTTCATTATTTATATAATTGTTATTATTACAACAAATTGAATATTTAAAAAGAAATATTTTAAAAGTTGACACATTTATACCACATTATTAGTTACGTCAAATAACTATTATTCATCTCCACGCTGTATCCCGTATACAGTAGGGTAGGCAGAGAGAACCTAGCGTCAAGACAGGTATTGGGTGTTGAGTGGCGGAATTCAACATGAATATAGTTATTTCCTCATAGTGGGAATCGAACCCAAAAAGCCGTGCTTTTCCTTGACACCAGAACGAAGAAATTAAAGTATTAAATATTTCATTTCCTCGAGTAGGAATATAACCCACAACCTGTCGCGTTTACAGTCACACGCATGTTTACAAAATAATAAAATCACCTTCGCGTTCTATAAAATGTAGCTAGATAGTTCGCATTTATACTTATAAAGTGACAATGAAAAAAATAGTCTATTGGATTTGGTATATAAATTATACTATATCCCGCACATAGCAGGGTATTCTGGGAACCTAGTGTTATGACACTCTGTTCCCATTAAGACACTTGCGTTCTCCACTTTCCGGCGATGTCTGAAGGCATAGCGTGTTGAGTGGCGGAACCCAAAGCCACTGTGTGCCACGTCGCAAGCTTGTTGGTTAAAATTAATTTACAGCAATAAATAATTCCATTTTATATATCTCATCTAAACTAGGTGCTTAGCGCAAAAAAAATTATAAATTAATGGAATAATAAGTGAGTTAAATTATTCAACAGAAATTGGATATAAAAATATTTAAAATATTTTGCACATTCATAAATAACTTAAGTATTCGATTTAATAGGAAAGTTATACAGTATTATTTACACAATAAAATTAAAAATCAATAAAATTACAAAACATAGCTGGGTAGGCAGAGGAAACCTAGTGTTAAGTCACATTCCATTCTCCATTCTCTGCACAATTTTCGAGACATTTCGTTTTCGCTTGCTACGACGGCATGAAATATTAAATTAAATCTTTTTAATTACTCGCAAATATCACATTAAAATAAATCAGTGCTTATTTTTTTTTAATTAATGCCGAAAACTTATATATAAACTTATAATACAGAATATTGCACTTGCAAGATGAAAAAAAAAATATAAAAATCGCATCACGCAAATAGCAAGCGGCGGAAACATAGCGATGCAATTTGCACCAAGTGTGTACATAAATATAATTTAAATAAAATAAGAAACCCCGAGCCGCGGTCGAACACACAACAACGGTGTTCACAATCAGACGATGTCCCACTGCGCCACGACGACCTCTGATAAAATATATTTACTTTCATTTAACCTTAATTAGTCGATTATTAAAAGATCATCACAATCATTTTATTATAAATTTTAAGTAATAACTACTAAAATTATAAACTATTATTAGTTAAAATTTAGGCATTTTTATGGATAAAATTATTTCCATTTCCAGTTCATAATTCCTTTTACATTTTAAATTATAGACGTAGGCTCTCGAACAAAGTAAAATGGGCGTCGAACCCACAAAAAACATCTTATAAAGTTACACTTTTGAATTAGACTAAAACTTATTCGCAATAGCTATAGTATTTTAATATTTTCAAGGCATTTTTGAATTTTTCAGAAAAGTATTTTTTTCACCTTCACGTTGTATCCCGCAAATAACAGGGTAGGCAGAGGGAAACTAGTGTTATAACACTCCTTTCCCCACGCACCACCTTTTCTCATACAGAATGTGTGTTGAGTAGAGTAGATATCAACGCAAAGCTTTGCCTTTTTTCCAAAGGTGTGCAATGAAAATAATTAGTTGATCCGACAGGGAATTGAACCCACAACCGTCACGTTTGCTGCCAGATGCTGTACCGCCACGCCACGAAGGCCCCTAAGTAATATAGAACATAAAGGTTCATTTTAAAAGACATGTCGCGATTGGGCTCCACTTTATCTAAAAACAAGTGAAAAACGTTGTTTTAAGTCCTAATTAGAATTGAATCCACAACCATCGCAAGCTACCCAAACACACATATATGTTTTCGCACTGAGCCACTATAACTACAGTTAAAAAAAAAATATCGCAAAAATTTTATTATTACGCGTCGCAATTATTATTAATCAAACAATTTTCTAACTTCATTAACATTAAAAATAACAAAATATGTACGTACTTTTCTTGTACTAATACAAGACAAAAAAAGAAAAATAATACAAACCTCAAAAACGGGATTACTACTGGCTCTGGAAAGTTCTCGAAACTCCAACTGCACAGTGGTAACTTCGGCCGTAGTACTATAGTGGGACCATTCTGGTGCGTGTGCCGTCCGAGTACCAAGGTTCACATCCGAATAAGGTATACCGGAGGGTGAGGAGAACGCAGCCATTAGACGCTCGCCTAGATCTTTCTGAAATTATTTTAGTAATATATGACATATAAATATAAAACATACGTAGTAAACAAAATTATATTCGCACACGATAGTTTCCTGATTAAATTGATTGATTGTATTTATCCTGCTTAAACAGAATAGTTCACTTTCCGTTCTATTTTCGCGTATATTTTATTGATTTGACTAGATTTTGCTTGCTATTAGTGGCAAAACTTAACACCGCGCTTTATAATTCTTATCAAGGCAGGCAAATGAAAATTTATTCCCTCGAGTGACTACCGAAACCCACAACCGTTTACACCGACACTAGGGTGAAGAAATGGAAATATACAAATAGTTACGCAACACCCGGCCGACATCGGTCGGGGGAGAGGCTTGGCGGGAAAAGAATGACGCGCGCTTATAATGTCAAATTTGGGCGGGAAAATGTTTTGGTTGGAGTGAGCATATATGTTGTCAGAAATTGGAAGTCTAATAAGTGTCAATATCAACTTTTTGCGTTATAAAATATTTAATTTCCTCGAGTGGGGATCGAACCCACAACTAGTCGGTTTTACACTCACACGGTGTTCCGCTGCGCCACGAAGGCCTCAAATTAATTGATATTGTACCAAAAATAATAAGGTCGTCTATATTTTATTATTATTGAAATAAAGTAATAGTATAACTATAGGCTAGAAAATTAAAAATTACACTTACAAATTTCAATAAATAACAAACGGTATTAACAAAACATTTTAAAATATGTTTTTTTTTTCAAATTAGATATAATTTCAAACATTAATAACCAATTGACATTTCCCTTATTTTTTTTTTCGTATAATGTTTGTATGTGGCCAGCTGTTTATTTAGTGTATACAAGGGGAAAAGTAATATAAATTCTTTATTGGCCAGTTTCTTAATATTTTTTTCTTGTTGTTTTAAATGTATAAGATTTATTTGTTTATTGTTCAGCTTCACGCTGTAGCAAGTACCGCTTGATAAGAAGGATACGTAATTTTAATACTCTTAGAATTTTCCACCCAATTTATGAAACATTACGTTGTCATGAGGCCAGTCGTGGCGCAGGGGCACAAAATGTGACTGTAAACGCGACTGATTGTGGGTTCGATACCCACTCGAGGAAATTGAACATTTATTTAAATTTATATTTCCTTGTCTTCGCTCTAACGTCGAGGCAAAGCGCGACGTTGAGTTCCACTACTCAACATGCAATGCCTCCAGAATTCTGCGAGAATTGGGGACGGAGTATATAGGTTTCCTCAGTCTACTCTGCTGTGTGCGGGATACAGCGTGAAGCTAAAGCCAGGATAGCCTCAATGGTTATAAGATTATTCTGGATCTCTCTGTCCTAATGGCGTAAAGCCTTTTTTATTCTTTATAAAAATATATACAAATAATAAAATACTTACAGCTTTATCCAAAAACATATTATCCTGTGTAAAATGATAGTTTGTTAACAACGCACCAAGCACTCTTATTGTTACCTCGAAGAAGTTGACATCTTTGCTTTTTGAGAATATCAATTCTTCTTTTATCCACTCTTTACCTTCTTCATATTCTGTTAATAAATATACGATAATTTAATCTTACTAATATTATAAATTTGATATTTAGTGAGGATATATGGATGTTTTATCCCCATTAAAAAAAATACTGAACGGACTCAGATGAAAATTGACAATAATATATCTTATATATCAGAATGACATATAGGCTACAATTTATGCAAGCATTTTATATAGTTTGACTATAATGTAACAAAAAGTTTAAATATAAGGGATTTTTATGATTACTATTTTTTAAATAAAGTGAGATTATTTTTATAATTACAAATATGAGTTGTAGTTTAGTTAATAGTAGATGACTATATTTAAAATATCAAGATTTCTTTGGTCTCGTTACATATACAACTCTGGCGAAAATCAAACAATATGTCACTAAATTCTTTTTTTTTTCCATTTCCCAACAGATAATAAAGTAAAACGTTGCTTTTTATTTTATCAGAACGGGAAAAATAAAATAATTTATATACAAGCATTCTACGTCGTTGTGACGCAGTAGGATGGCGACTAACTGTAAATGTTGTGGGGTCAATCGCCATTCTTGGAACTAATAATTTAAACTACTTTTCTTTTAGAGAGCCCTTGGTTGAAAGTTCTGTTTCCCTACCTTATCCGCTAGGGGAGGAAAGGCGTGGAGCTATATGATAATTGAAAGTTAACAACCTCTCGACATTAAAAGTAAACAAGCAACTAGAAAAGAGATAAACGGATGAAAGAAATTCCTCGAATCATACCGAAAAAGACTTGGTTAAGCCACCTTTCATATAAAATAATAAAAAAAAACTAAATCAAAATCAGTTCATCCATTACGAAGCTACAATACACAACACACACAAACCCCTATTTTATACTTTTTATAGGTTAAAAACAAGATGAATATTTAAATAATATGCTTGTATATCTAACCTTCACTCAGACCCATTATAAACGCCGTATCCAAGCTATCAACAATGGTCAGGCCGAGGGAGAACCAATCGTATGGCATTCCCGATACAGGTTTCAAATTGTCGTGTCCCCACGCGTGCTCCTTGTAGCCCTTCCACGCGTGTTTAAACGCTTGCACCACCGCGAATTGCCTGGCGTTGCCTGGGCCTGGAATTTTAATGGGGGTTTATGTAATTTCCCCCTGGCCTCGCTCTTCACTCCGCAGAGGCTGTGCAGAGAGAATCTTGGAACTTAGTGTTACGGCACTCCATTCCCCACTTTCTGCCAAATTCTCGAGGAGTTGCGTATTCAGTGGCAGAACTCCAGGCCGCGCTTTGCCCCGTTACTAATAATACATAGTTATAAGGGCAAATAAATAAAAATATAAGACATTTCATACACCCCAAGCAGGAATTGAACGCACAACCGTCGTGTTTACAGGCGCACGCTTGCGCCCCGGTGCGACGACAGACTCAAAATTTTACTCATTTAAAAAAAAATCGTACCTATATATGAATATAGGTGACTTGATCGATCGTAATAGACATACATACATGTTCATACAATTGAAAATCCAATGTTCAATACAAAATTACGTATTGTATAAAAGAAACTAAGCATTACGCTAATCCTATTTACATGTCACGAACGACCAAGCACATCTGCACTAAATGTTCTATACAATTATTTCACTTATAGGCAACGAGATTTTAATAAAAAAATACATTATTAAGTTTCAAATTGAAGGGTTGAATAATAAAAAGGGGCAGTTTAAGCCCTCTTATAAAATATACAGACAAAGGGGTTATTATATATATATAACTGTAGGTTTTTAGGATCCCTTAGTGTTTAAAATGCAGCTTTGTGTTAGCAAAAACTAGTTTGTAATGCTTTAGTGAGTTACATGTTACATTGCTTATAATTAATTCTGAATAATAAGTATTACAAATGGCGTGTAGAATGGTGAAACTCAACGCCGCGCTTTGTCTCGTTACCATATTATTAAATATTTAGTAACCTTAATTTATTATGCCCCGTATTATGCATATATTCAAATTATATTTTTAGATTAATTTTAAATAAAGAATAATTTAATTATTTTATGACATTTTCAATATTAGCTTAAGTAGTTTTAAATAATTTTTACAAAATTTAACCTTAAAGGAAAACAAAATATTCGAACAATATTAGTATATATATTAGGTTACTTACACATTAAAATAAAATTACAAACGTACCTGTAAATATCGGTCTGTCAAATACCTCTATATCGTCCACCACATTCTTAGACAGCAACGGATTTAAAACTTGTTCACTGATGACAGACGAGTTTCTTGCTATATTCTGTAATTTAAAGTTATATCAAAAATAAAGTAAAAATCTTATATATTTATACAAGTATATAGTTTAATTTTAGTATTTGTATTTGTCACCCTCCTTCTCATGCACGGCTGGACTGATTTAGATGAAATTTTGTTACTATATTGTAATAGGTTTCTAGTTGATTTGGAAACACAATTTGAACCTTTAGGTAGCAATTAATAAACTAACTTATATTTATAAGAAGGCGGGAAATATCGCATTAATTAATATTACTGAGGCCGTCTTGGAGCAGCAGTATAACTGTAAGCGACGAGGGATACGAGTCCAAGTTCTACTCATGGAGAATGAATTATTAGTATATATTTTCATTTCCTTGCTCCGGTACAAAGACAAAGTTGGAAAAGCGGCGTACAGTTACGTCACATACGTCGAGGTGCAAAGTGTCGGCATTCTGGTGAAAAGAGGGGGACGAGTGTCGTGTCTAAACACCAGGTTCCCTTTGTCTACCCTGCGGACGCCTAATATGCGGGATACAGCATAAAACTAAAAAAAAAATATGGTAGTAATAGACATTACGACATCTGCCGCTCCAGTTAGTTCTTTAAAAAAAATTGAATCCATGCCAATTATTATAATCGCAACTAAGCAAATAATATATCACATATTTTAATATAAAAATGTCGTTTTATATAAATAGTGGTCACTAAGGTCAGCGGTCGTCATGCGAGAAGCATTGATAATGGAATTTTCATTTATATCTTTTAAGAATATCATAAGTACATAGATTATATATAATATAGTTTATAATAATATATTGAGACTATAAAGTCGACTGGTTGTTGGTTCGATCCCCTCTCGAGAATATTTATTTATTTATATTATTATTAATATTACAGAAGGATAGGCAGATGGAACCTAGTTTTAAGACACTCCATTCCTCATTTTCCGTCGAATTCTGGTGGCATTGCGTGTTGAGTGGCGGAACTAAGCGACGGACATTAACAACATTTAATTTACTCGCCAGGTTGTGGGGATCGAACCCACAACCTGGCGCGTTCACATTCACACACATGTGCCTCTGCACCATGGCTGGCCTCAATTTGGCAACTTAATAAAAAAACGATTTTATTTAATTTTATTGAATCAACTGTTAAAGACGTCTGTGTATTTATTTAAAGCCCAAGGAAATTGTTTTTTATATGTAATTTTAGTTTTAAATGAGCTGTATAATAAAATGTTACAGAGCTATTAAAAAAATCCAAAACAGTACTGTAATCTAAACTCTTAACTACCAATTGGATATTACCTTGTTTGATATATTTTTTATTACATTTTGCACCTTATAAGTCTTGAAATAAGGTCATATTTACAATGAGTCTGGAATACGTAAATACGTTTTTTTTTAAAGGAATGGACATAAAAACCGTCTTTAGTTTTACTTTGCAATATATATCTTAACTTGTGGATGTTTTCACCAATAAAACAGAATCCATATCAATTTTGTTATCAAAATTAAAAAAAAACAACTAAAAACAAGGGCATATAAATAAGAACATAGTTAATTTACCTGATATAGATATATATAGTTGAAGCTAATAAAAGCAATTGCAAATATTTTGAATATGAACTCGTGACCTCCATCAAATATTTACTTATACTATTCATATAATAATACTATTCACTCACGTGTTCAACATTTTGTTTCATATTATTTTCGTCTGTAGTCCTTGAAGTGCAGAACAGTATTATTAATGTAGTAACTATGATCACCGATGCGTACACTATGGACCTTTGAAGCCGCGACAGCTGATTCCATTTCTGAAATTAAAATTATATATTAAAAGTATGAAAAAATATATATATTTATAAATAAAAAAAATATTTATTTTATTTCTTTTTTCATTGAAATATTGATAATTTTTGCCGAAATCTACATATACATATAAAAACAAAAATCAAAAACATATATTTTCCATTACATACAAAAAAATGTATATAGAAATAAAAAAAAAAGACATTTTATACCATGTTTATATAAATTTTATAAAACGACAAGATGTACGTGATTCAACCTATTTAATAAGCCTTGTTCAATAGAATAAGCTGTTTGTTACAATTGTAGCTCCAAGTATATTACAAATTAACCTCATACATGTAGGTTAGTCATAGTGTGTGGGTTTTAGAGGAATTTAAAACACAGATAAATTAAATGTTTTTCGTTATATATTTTCACAGAGTATGCAAAAAAAACTTGATTATGTCAAAGTCAAAAAGGTAGGGATGGTCTATGGTAGAGATGCAGGTTCAAATCCAGATTGCACAAATCGCTTTAAAATCTTTTAGCGACAAAGTTGAGACATTTGTTTCCTTTTTAGGTGTAGTTAAATCTTTTTATACACTTGGTAGTCAATATATGCTTCTCTTATGGAAAGCAGAATATAGTGATGTCCCACTCTGTTTTATCACAAATTTCCTAACCCAAAGTTTGTCTGGTAGAAATTGCTGATTAGCAATAACACCGCCGTTTGTGTGTGAATTGTTTTTAATTTGTTGTTTTATACATTTTTTTTTTTTGCTAATGAGTAATTGAACGCAATAAAGTGTAAATAAATAAATGAGACACTGCTTTTCTTTTTTCCATTTAATTTCAAAAATTGCATTTTGAGTAGTGGAACCTAATATCATGATTCATCTTATCAGAGTGAAATGAAGTCATATCCACTAGTAGCCTATCGTTAGCAATGGTATATAATATTAAAACTAATCAGGCTGTAATAAAGGGCAGGACTACCTTGTTAGCCATATTAGATGAGTTATTGCTTCTCAAGAATAATAAATGTGGATTTGTGTAAGTAAATGAAAATATACATTTACATAGTATAATATTGTTGACATCTATTAAATTTGTGTGATATCATAACAAGTAAGCTTATAAATTACTTAATTTATAATATAATACAAAAATAGCCTAATATTATTATATACATTCTCCACTTTTCGTTCAGTCTGTGTACAATGTTGATTTTAACTCAGGTGAATGATTTATTTTGAGTTCCTTGCTCTAGTAAAAAGACGTAGGACACCATTGAGTTCCACTATTCAACCCACAATATGAAAATAATAAGTGAAGAATTTAGTGTTTTGACAGTAGATTTTTCCGCCAATCCTGCTATGTGAAGAAGAAGAATGGTGAAAAAAAAACTTACTCGGATAATTTTGATATGTGATAATGATTGATCTATATTCCTATCTGCACTCTGCCATGTGTCTATTGACTTTAAAACCATTGGCAAGGGAGTGCCAAGGTCGATCCTGACATCTTTTTTAGGGTGATGCATTTTCATTTCAAACAGTAAAATTGGCATACATTTTCGTGATAAATACTGAAACAAAAAGGATTTTTAAGTTTTTTTTTTATTTTTTACATGGTCTTCTGCATATAACAGTTTTGAGTAAAGATAGAGAGAACCTAGTGTTGTAACACTCTGTTCCCAAATTTCTGTTTAACCCAACACTGCACTTTGGTCTTGAAGTTTAGTAAATTAATTAAAAGGTTGAAAAGTGAAGGTATTTCAGTCTCAAAATACTGAAATGGAGTCGGCTGATGCTGTGATGATTTTCTACTGTGTGGTAACAGATAGTTTCTTGTTAGTTACATCCTTTTATTGAACCTTACAGATCATTAGTATTGTAAATATACACTGATTTTAAAGTTAAATCCATTGATTCAAGAACTGTTACTAATATAGCTGGAAGAACTGCACTCTAGTAATGGGGTAGTATCAAGAACTAGTCCCTACACACCTCTTTCATCTCATCTACTGTCATTAACCTCTTTGTACATGCCTTCTGGAGGCCTCATATACTAGGTCTTCCCTATCCTTTTTACCAGTCACACTAGCAATCATATTTGTATGTATTATTAACCAGATAAATGAAAAAAATAGAAAAATAAACTAGAAAAAAAAACGGAGTGTCTTATCACTAGGTTCCCTCTGCCTACCCTGCTGTGTGCGGAATACAGCGTGAAGCTGATTTGGTTTGATTTAGTTAATAATATCTTCATTTATGTTATTTGATGATGGTGTTCCAAATATGTTTGTTAAACATCAATCACTTCCCCAATATTATATTAGATACAAAATAGGTTGTCTGGTATTAAAGAGGTAAAATTACACAATAGGTTAATGCATACTAAAAATAAATCCAGTTAAACACTGCTTTCACCAAAAAAAATTAAATTCAATATTTACAAAATATACATAACATTGTGGGTATGAGTAATAAATATTTCACTACTATAATAAAAGTTATTTTGATTTTGCTAAAAATATGATATGTATGTAGTTTATTTATCTAATCATGAGATCAGTTTTTTTAAAAACTGTGTATGTTTTACATTATGTTATTTACATAAATCATTAGAATATAAGAAAAACAGTCAACACTACGTAAAATATTTTAGCAAAAACGAAAAATATTCACTAACCTGTTTTATTAAAAAAGGTTATACTAACTCAAAGTAAATAAAAGAAAGAAGATAGTTCAATTAAAAATACTTACTGCTTTATAAAACGAGCAATATTATTTCGTAGGCTTTTCAAAATGGATATGAACACCAAAATTCTGTTTGTCCACGTCTACAATAGAAAAAGTGCATCTTAAACAATTTTTTTATTTGTCACCCAACGAAATGCATTTTTAACATGATTCGTACTATATCAACACAGTTTATATATTTGTATTTAAATTATAATTTAGTTTATCTGTAGAATAACGTACATATTATTTTAAAACATTTGTTGGGTTAACAAAGTATTGCTAAGGTGCGAAATTGTATTCGCACAATCAAATATCGTTTAACCATAGACTATAGACAAATGTCAGTTGTACGAAGAAATACAGAAGGCCATTACTGTCATCGGGTTAAATTTTAGATGTAAATGGTTATTTAATTTATTATTTAAAAATAATATAGTAGAATTTTATTGTAAACATAATTATGGGTGTCAATTATTTTATTTATAACAATTGTATTTTTATCTATAATATAATACTGCCAAAAATGTCCAAAAATATATTGTATCTAAATCTTCTATTATTATTACCTAATTGGATAATAGCCGTATATAATAAACAAATCGTTACAGCCCTATTCTTCTTATTTCCTCTTATTCTTATAGCAGCGTCACATATTTAATTCTTAATAATTATTTTACTTTTGTGCTTGATGTATTAAAAGTAAATGATAAAGTTGGCACTGTCACTATATCAAATAGGAAAAAATTATGTAAAACCAGTACCAATGAAAAAAGACAAACAAAATCGTGGACACAACGCTATTGTTGATGATATAACGAAACGACTCATTATCATTATCGTATCTAGAGATATTTTCCAGGGGGGAATGGATTTTACCTTTGAACAGATATATAAACATTGTTATTTTTTTAATTTTCTTTTCGTGGCAACTTTTTTGTACTAAAATTTCTAAGGCGGGCAGCAAACTATTCTGGGGTAGGCACTGCCCACTCGGGAAGAGGGATCTTTTCATACGCCCATGCTCATTATTAACGCAAAACTCACATACTTTTTTATAAGTTAATTTTTTTATCTATTTTTAATAAAAAATATTTTAATAGAATTTTTTGGTTCTTTCGAATGGAAGCAAACACAAATTCAAAGCTCAGATTAAACTTCCCTTGCTGTATCTACTAATAATCCCACCAAACACAGCCTTTAAGAAACCAACCAAGTCTCGTTGAAGGTGTTTGTTTTGTTTTGAACCAAGCCATATTTTGTAAACTAAGACCATTCTCGTCGAACTTAGCCCTTTACTGAGTTGAAACTTCACGCCACGCTTCATGTAAATAAATCGGCTTCACGCAGTATCCCACATATCGCAGTGTAAGCAGAAGGAACCTAGTGTCAAGACTCTCCGTTCCCCATTTTCTGCTGAATTCTGGAAGCATTGCGTGTTGAGTGGCAGCATTCAACGCCACGCTTTTGCCTCGTCACCATAGCTGACACTAGGTTCCTTCTGCCTATCTTGCAGTGTGCGGGATACAGCATGAAGTTAAAAATGAAATAGAATTCTCGATTTCTAAATTTATACATTATTTCTCAATAATAGGATAGACTTATGAATGTAAAGTGGTGAAATAGATGTGGGTCATACTGTCGCACAAGAACTACTGAACGGATCTAAATAAAATTAATAATATAAATTATATATAAAAATAACACAATACTACAATTTATGGAAATATTTCGTATAACGTTGGCTATAATATAACAGGTTGAGTTGAGCGGGCAAAGACGTGCTTGGGTCGTGTGTATACCAGAATTATAACAAGAATTATTTATCTTATAAGTATAATAACATAAATGAAATTAGATAAACAACATACTTATGAGGCCAGTCGTGGCGCAGTGGTACAAAGTGTGACTGTAAAACCGACTGGTTGTGGGTTCGATCCCCACTCGAGGAGATGAAATATTTACTTAAATTTATATTTTCATTTCTTCGCTCTGGTGTCGAGGCAAAGCGCGGCGTTGAGTTCTGCCACTCAACACGCAATGCCTCCAAAATTCGGCAGAAAGTGGGGAACAGAGTGTGTTAACATTAGGTTCCCTCTGCCTACCCTGCTGTGTGCTGGAGCGTGAAGCTAATTTTTTTTTTTTTAACATACTTGTTTAGAAAACGTATAAAAATTTGAACGTCCTGGTCGGTTTTTAGGAGGCGCGGGTTCGAGTCCCGCCACGTTCAAATTTTTATACGTTTTCTAAATAAGTATTTTTCTTTCCTAAGTACGGAATAACACTTTAAAAATGTTTAAAAAGATAAACAACATTTTGTATAACATAATAGCATAGGAAATAACTGGTGTTGTGAGTTGTGACTATAGCGTCGTTATAATCGAGGTACTTTTCAATGAATTTCAAAAGAGAAAATCCAATTATATATATATTAATACTTGAAATATTTTTTTTTTATTCTTTTTTATGGATATTGTGCCAAGAGTAGAGTAGTAGTAATTTGGCACAGTTATCATTTATATAGATAAGGTTTTAATAAACTAGTATAGTAAGTACAACACACACCACCATACATTTGTATATAAACTTTTGTATTTTTTAAAGTAACACACAAAAATTCCAATATTTTTGACATCATTATATAATTTGGTACCTACCTACATTATTTTCGAAATATAAATAACGACGAAACTACAACACTTAAAAACAATATTTTCATTTTCTGTCGTAAAGTCGTCGCATACAAAGTTATCGATAATGACTACATCAATATATACTACCTCTTTTTATTAGTTTCACGCTGTAACCCGCACATAGCGTGGCTGGCAGAGGCACCATGGTATGGAACCTCCGTTTCTGTTAAGACATGTCCATTCCCCATTTTCCGCCGGACGAAACGGACGTTTGGTGGAACTCGAAACCGCGCTTTGCCTCATTACCAAAGCGAGGAATTAATATTAATAAGAATAAGAAGTATTTCATTTACTTAAGCGGGAATCGGACACACAACCTGTCGCATTTACAGTCGCGTTAATACTTTACATGATAAACATATTTATAAATCAAATCAAAATTTAAATCAGCTTCACGCTTTATCCCACACAGCAATATAGACAGAGGGATCCTAGTGTTAAAACACTCCGCGACGTTCAGCGTTCGGCATTGATTTCTGCCACTCAACACGCAATGCCTCCAGAATTGGGCAGAAAGTGGGGAACGGAGTGTCTAAGCACTAGATCCCTCTGCCTACCCCACTGAGTGAGTGAGAGGGCTGAAAAAAATGTTTTTTCATTAATTTATTTACGTTATTTTATTATTAAATTTATTTTATATTGTTGTATTTATACAATAACAAAGTATTAATGCAATATATAAGCATTATTATATGATGGCCAAAGTTTTACAAAATATTTCCATAAATTGTAGTAATGTTTTATTCTGATGAATAATTTATAATAATGTAAAGTTTAATTTAGATTCGTAAGTAAATCCTTGCGTGAAAGTGGAACCAACATCTATTTTCACAAACTTTCATGTTTATAATATTAGTAGATATGACTGAGATTATTCTCAGTGACATACATAATCCCAGTATTAAGAAATCATGTATAATTTTAGAAATCGTGATTTCTTTTTTCATTAACTCTTTATCCTGGAGACAGCAGGGAAGGCAGAGGCAAACTAGTTTCAAGACAATTCATTCCCTATTTTCCGCCGAATTCTGGAGGCATTGCGTGTTGAGTGGTAGAATTCAACGCCACGCTTTTGCCTCGTCATCAAAGTGAAGAAATGAAAATAATAAATATTTAATTTCCTCGAATGGGAATCGAACTCGGACCCTGGCATTCACAGTCATAAATGATGTCCCATGGCTGACCTCACTTCCAATTTAAAACAGAAAACTAGACTTGAATTTAAATTATTTTTTACTTTAAAAAAAACTGAGCTTGCACACCATTGTTTTGGTAGGAGCTTAAAGTAAAAATTATACTCCATCGTGCCACGTGGACATTTTCCTACTATGCCCTCGTATCTAACCTTGAATAATAGAAAAAAAAGATGTTAAAATAATTAAATTCAACAAATACAAATATATAATGTCGTTAGAAACACCCAACATAAAAATTATAGTAGTAATCTAAATACTTTCTTTTATTCATGTGTTTTTGTACTCATACAAATTATATGAAAAAATGAAAACGTTTTTTGCTGGTCAATACAAAGGCGCGCAGTATATTTGTTGACCACTGGTTATCTAAAGACTGAAACAAGATGGTTGTCTATTAGGGAAAATTAGTGTTCCACCAAATGAAGAATTTCAGGCGAAACCGAAACGGACTTTCGGTTTTAGTCTCAGCTTCCACCGAAACCGAATCTTTTTAATTTACTGTATAATTATACTATAAGTTAAAAAGATTAGAAAGACAAACTAAAACAGTCGTTAGGGATGGTCATTACCTACTACTTTTTATCCTATATTGCCTAGTCATATATTTTTTTATTAAATATCATATTTGTATCCTTTCTCTTATTGAACACACTGTAATTACAAGTCCTATGAAATAAATTAGATATAAAGCCGTGGCTAAATTTTGTTTTAGTATTAAAAAGTTTTTTGGTACTAAAAATAAGATAATTCTGAATAACTTACTAGAATCTTTAAAATTTGTTACAGTTAGGAGTTAATATGACCATTACATTGTATTTTTTAAAAACTGTCTTTTTGGACATTCCCGGATAATTTGGGCAGATCACTATTGAAATTTAATGAAAGATTGTCTTGATTGCTTTGGTCCGTGAGAAAAATGCTTACAGAATATCTTTTTTATTTATTTTTTTTGATGAACAAAATACAGACTTTTTCTTATCATGTCATTCTTAAAGTGTATATTAGTACTATTATTTAGACTTTTTCAGTGAAACAGCTAATAGTTTTTTTTATCAAAAACTAGAGCTAATTTGGCAAAACTGATATTTTTTTAGTATTCAGGATATTAGTATTAGATATGATTGACTTTCAGCTATCAGCAATATAAAATTACAGCATCCTAATTTTATTGCCCAAAATTCTACGTAACAAAGATATTATTTTAAGAAACGTCCTTACTTGTCTTCTTGTTGTTGTCTTCTTTCATTTGATATCACGTAAGTTTTATTCCGATTATTAATTTTAAGATATTACATACTTAACCTATCTTTTTTTCTTTGACATTCGGTGACGTCTAAGTTTCTGTTGTTTTTTTGGTTAAAATCGAAACTATGGACAAAACTACGGCTTTTGGACGAAACTGGTCGGTACCGAAACCGAAATTGAACGTTCTGTCACTAATGAAAATATCACACGGCCATTGGATTTAGTTACTTTTATATGTGGGGGGTACGTTATGCAGCCCTTTCCAACAATACTTACGTTTTAATACTTAAGTTTGATAATTATGAAACTATTTATGTTAACATTACTTAATATGTGTTTGCAACTTGAAAGTAATATGCAATACAAAATGTTGTTTCACTAATTTCCTTTACGTTATTTTATGTATAAAATAAATAATTTTTTTGTTCTAATTATTTTTATATCCATTACCCTTATATCTGTATTGATAAATGAAGTATAATTTTAGAAATTAAGTATTCTATTTTAAAACAGAAATTCGTAGTTATTGAATTTAAATTGATAAATAATTTTCTAAATATACAAAAATGTCAAAGAGAAGGTGAAAATAAAACAACCAAGTTAATAATACAATACATTTGCATTCTACATATATAATACATATAATTTAATTTTGGATATGTGTCCTAAAATTATATAACTACGTTCTATTTCCTACTTTTTCCCTACTTGGCTCTACTTATTATTTTTTTTTACATTTTTTTGACTACTTTCTTGTATTTTTTTTTACTTTTTTACTTTTTTACTTTCCTAACTTTTCCCTACTAAGCTCTCTACTTAATATTTTTGAATTTTTTTGACTACTTTCTTGTATTTTTTTTTTACTTTTCTTTCCTACTTTCTTGTACTTTTTTTTTTTTTACTTATATCTAATTACAATTTTAATTTAGGCCGTCTTTAGGCTTAGACTTTAAATTCTTCAGATGTTGCTGTGTCCACCGAAAGAAGGCCCTCAGCTTTTGCTGCAACATTTTCATCTTCTTAGGATTCGAGCGTTCCGCGATGTTCAACTCCTGATAACTCCAACTCCTAGATGCTTCCAACTCCTGCTCCTCCTTACTCACTTTTCTAGGTATGTCTGCCTCCTCCTTACTTCGTCTTTTCAGGAATGATGGTTTCGAAACCTTATCCCATCTCACAGACAATCCAAACTCCAACCAAATCCATCGCTCCTATAATAAAGACAGTCCTACCTTACTATTGTCTAATAATTTGCCAAAACAAAAAAAAAATCAAAATTGGTTAAAATCTTAAATATCTTAGTGCTTTCAAAACTAGTAAAACTTAATTTTCTTTCGGCAGTTTCTACCGCTACCGATACCGCTTGAAAATCTAACCCATAATTTTATTTTATCTTAACCACAATAGAGCAGTCAAGTCACTTATTTTGAGTGAGCCTGTATAAAAAATTGTTCTCAAAGTAAAGTAAATATCAAAATCTCTCTCTAAAAAGACCAAGCAACGTTTAAAAGTGCCAAAAGAAATGCAGAAAATAAACATTTTAATATGCCCAGATACCCTATTGAAATTAATGTAGACTACCAAATACCATAAAAATGCTGAAAATGCTGCAAAGATATACCACAGAATGATGCATGTACTGACATGACTTATGAAGATCAAGCTATTTTGTTTGTGTCCTCTCTAACTAAAAATGTATGCACGATCCGCGTAACTTACATACTGTAATCCAATAGTAATAATAGGACGTTATTCCCCTTTCTGATATATTTGTTATTTTACTAGAGAAAGTTTAATTTTGTTTTGTTTTTGGTACTTTATGAAAGATTTTTTAAATTATAGACGAAAAAATGCGTATTTGATTTATTAAACTTCTTATTCAAATGAAATGAACATTAGCTGCCCGCCTAATATGCGCTAAAATAAAAAAAAAGAAGATGTTCATCTAACAGCCATACTTACCGACATTTTAGAACCCATGTTGAAGCTTTAGTGAAATTTAAGCGATGGTTTTCGAAAAACAACCGTCTGCCGCAGCGCCAAAGAAGCCAGCAAAGCAAACTATATGAACTGTAAATAATGAACAAAACACTATATTAACATATTTAGTTATTTTTGATCATACATATCTAAATAGTTTGTGTAAATTTCTACTTGGAATGATTATGTGATAAAATCGGGTGGTGGTGTCTAATTTCTAAATACTATATAATATATTATGACTAAGTAATATTTGGACACTAATACCTACGCACTTAATCTTATTTCATTACATGCTTTCGGTGGCTATTAAAACGTTATGGATTATCTACATTTTGGAAAAGTTATTTTTGTTATTATATTATTATATCGTATGTAATTGGCGGACGTTACTATGTTTAACTGCTAAAATTCATTAAATGCATGTAAATAGTTCAAGCAGTAGCAAGCAAAATTAAATTAGCTGTAATTCATTAATAAGTAAATCATTAATAAGTAACAAGGAATAAAAATCTTTTGTGGTAGCTTAGAAAGTCTAGAAACTCTCTCTCAAGTTTCATGGTATCAGTCTGCTGGGTGATCAACTTTTGTTTGCTGAAGACCCCAAATCCACTTTTCATCATTGGCTGTCTTTAATTCCCCCTTTTTTTTTTTAAAGCCTTCACCTTCTTCCCTTGATAAGAAATGTTTGAAGTGCTAAATAGGAAAAAGTTTTATGTCAGATATGTATATTGATTTTACTACGTACCGCTATGTCAGCTAACAATTATTATTTACACAAATAATTTTATAGTGTTCAAAATGTGAATTTTCGAATTATTTATATAGGTACCTAATACCTAATACGATTATCTTTAATTTTATCACAAATATTAATCTTTAAAGTCACTATATTTAATATACGTTTATTAAATAGAGCACTGAATGACCTTCGGTATTTGAGATGAATCAATGAAATATACGAGATGGCGGATGCATCCTGCGCGTTGGGTATGTGCAATCGAAAGGAAAATCAATACATGGGATGACCTGTTGCGCAATAATAATAAAAATATAAATATAAATATAATAACTCACCATAGACAATCGATTGATGTGGAAAATAAGGTGTCTGCAGGGTTTTTGATCTTGGTTGGTTGTTTTAGGTGACGGAGAGATATAAAACAAAATAATTTAAAATATGGAGAAGGAGATAAAACCTAAAAAAAAAGAAAATAAGTAAAAAAAAGACACAAAAAAGATATTTAAAATTAAGGACGATAATGATAACAGGAGAGTAGTACAGCTAACAAAAATATTACGAAGTAAGAGCTGCCCCACACAACTGGTTCGAACTGCTTAAAATCAAAAATATCCAAAAGGACACAGTTTTGGATACAAACAAAAAGAATAAGACGAGACAGGACGAAAGTCACAACGCGAATTCTTCCATCCATTGAGATGTCTTTTGCTTTGATCTGGCCGAAGCCCAATAACTATACAGTACTGCTCGTTAAGACGCCTCTGATTCTACTGTTTATTTTTAAACAGCCCTCCCAGGATCAAAATATTGCCAACATTTGACATTTACTCAATGTATGGCCAACATATGCATATTTTATGAACAATTTAATATCTTTTTAAATGAGATGCATCGAAAATTTAATATTATATGTATCAAAAAAATACGTGATATTTAATATTGTTATTTAATATGATTTTGCATATTTTTATTAAATATCTTTTATCTAGAAAGTTCTGTAAAAGTGAAAGTGTATCTAGATGCCTCTAGTCTAGAAAATGTTTAGTGACACTACTCGCCAATAGATGGCGTTAGTTTGTATGCTATTTGTAATAATATTTTCTCAGCTTCCACTGTATCCGTTTCCGATAGCAGGGTAGGCAGAGGGATGCTAGTGCTTAGACATTCTTCTCCCCACTTTTTAAATCTTGCAAATAAACTATTGGTTAAATATTAAGTATTGTTCATGGTAAGATATCTCATTTTTTGCCTTGGATCTGGCCGAAGCTCTAAATTACAGGACTAGTTTTGTTTTAATTTAAAATATGAAACTGTAATATAACATTCAGCTCTCTACTGATATATATTCTTTTTAAAGGTTAAAGTGTCACACGCTTGTTACATTATCAACTAGTAATCCCGGTAAGGCGAAACGCGGATGATTTATGTGGTGAGGTATCGGGAAATGCTTTTAGTGGAGCCTTTAATGTATTAACTATATAGATACTTCTTAGATAACTATCAGTGAGATCTCTCTATAATAATTTTTAACCACGATTATTGTAGTATATGACATTTCATTAAATTATAAAAAAATATCACTAATCTATTAGTCTTGAAACTAAATTTGTTTGCTTTACAAAATTATATCTACTTTATGTTAAGATCTTAAAAGTTAGGTTAGAATGTAGACTATATTTATTTTTATAACTCATTATGTGGTTAAAGAGTTTATTTATTTCTCAAAAGAAATTAACATTTCACCTAAAGAGAAAAACAGAGTTTTTTTATCTTAAATAGGTACATAATAATAAATGTGAGCGTTTGAATCAGCAAACATACTAAAAATACATATGTAACTTTGAGTGGGTATATTGACATAATTTAGTAATATTATGCTTTATATATACTTTGATAAAGTGATATAATATATAATTTGAAAAAATTACAATACAGGGTCGGATTCTATTTTAATTTTTATAAGATATTCCTTCAATTTAGTTTTAAAATTGTAAAAATTTTAGTTTAGTTTTAGATGTTTTTATATCTTGAGGTAATTTATTGTAAATTTGTGCTCCTTCATAAATAATAGATGTTTTGCCACAATTGGTTCTTGTTTTTGTTAAGTATAAATTATTTGCACTTCTGATTGGTCTATTTCCTTTTTGTTCATTTGTCAGAAAAGATAACTTGGACTATGAGTTGTTTTGATATACTTAGTTGATAAATGTATAAAATTTTAGTTTCATTATATACTTTATTTTTAGATGTTAATTCTTTTTTCTCAGATTAACTCTTTGTGGAGGAGAGGATCTAGCTTCAAGACAGTATTTTCTTCACCTTCTGCTCGAACTAAGCAAGCTAAGCGAAAACATAAAAATATTTAATTTCTCTGACAGGAGTCTCTCGCACTGCACCTGGCATCTAATTATTAATATTCTCCTTGTGTAATTATTAATATTCTTCTTGTCTAATTATTATTATTTTTCCATTTGAATTATTCTAACAGGCACAAATTTCTCACGAAAACTTTCATATTACAACATTTTGTTAGGATTTTGTCTATTGTATTTATTATGTAATCCTTTATGATTGCATTATGTTAAAAAGGTAAAAAAATACTTGGTTTCTTTTAAAAATGTCCCAATCTCTACACGCTCGGAAGAAATATCTATCGATCCTCCCGTGTCAAAAGCGTCAGTATCATTCTATTTGATCCTATATATTATGTCACGATGTTGGTCTACAAATTCTAATAATGGCAGAATTTCGATTGCACTAAGATATCTATTTTAATGTTATAAAGCCAAAGTCAAGCTCCATGCTGTGAGACACTCCGTTCCTCACCTTCCGCCGAAAATTTCGAGGTATCGCGTGTTGAGTCACGGAACTCTACGTTGTCTTGGTGACGAAGAAATAAAAATATTAATAAATAATAATTAATTCCCCCGAATCGAACCCATAACTGACACACTACAGTCACACCCTTGATCATTGGTACAGGATGATTGCGCCACGATGGCCTCAATGATCCTGTACTAATGTTACAAAGCTGTAACATTTGTTTGAAGGTGTCAATCAAATTTCTTTGAACTAAACAACTCCAAACAGTAATACCGTGTTTAAAGTCTTTAATTAAATTTACTAAGAATGTATATATGTACACACACTCAATTTATTTTATTATGTTGGAAGGACAACGTTTGTGCTTATAAAAAAATAAAGTTTTATATAAGGTAATAAATTCATAAAAATAATAAGTATAAGAACTCGTTTGTTTACACGTATAAAAGTAATTAAGAACTGAATGGATAAATAATAATTGTAAAAAAATAAAATAAATTTTCAACAAATGTTAGAATGGCGCGACGAGCTATATTAGTGCCTATGTTCCATTAACATATCCAACAAAAAATCACCTATATCAAATTCTTTCCAAAAAAAAATACATAAAATTAATTTAAAATATAAATTTTAAAAATCCAAACATTTAAATTGAACATTATATTCAATCACCAGCTAAATCATCTCCAAGATTAATGATTACGCTGAAAAACAATTTAAAATCAAGTTATTATTTATAGACGGTTTCAACGCCTGACTTATTCTCCTAAGGCCACCAGCGAGTTCCTGTTAAATGGTGAAATCCACCCAGGTATTGCAGCATTTCAGCCTTCACCTTATTCTGTTCCTGGAGTCGTGGCACCGGTCACGTACACCAACTTGACACACAAAAAAATTGGTAATAATAATCATGACTTCCGTAAATTGAAGTTGTCTTCCTTTTTATGAGTCTATTGTTTTAAAGTTAGACTTTTTTTTTGTGAAGTGCAGAACGAAATCTACATATATTGTACCCACCTATAGCACTCAGGTGTAACATTAACAGCGTCAGACTGCGAATGGTTGCGAGTTCGATCCCTGTTCGGGGGAATGTATTGTAATGTTAAATAATTTTTACAATTTTTATAATTTATATTCACAAATAGGATTTGAAATTAACTTGATTATCTATAATATTTATAGCATATAACTATATCCTAGACAAAGAGGCACAGTTCTAGAAACTTCCATAAGTAACTAATGACAATATACTAAAGAATAATAAATTGTCTTGATTATATCGAGCAGGACATGTCTACGTTTGGATTTCCCCAATCATAAAACCAAGTGCTTTTTGTGTACTACACCTATATAATTGAATTCAAGAGAATGAAATAATATGTTTTTAGGTGTCCGTATCTACACAACGAAAGTTGCACCTGTAGGTCTTATTAAAGTTATTAAGAAAAGTTTTTAAATTTGTACTATGAAAAAAAAACAACAAAATAAAGATTTTAGTGCATATTGTTTTATCAACTAAGTCACTACTTCTAAGTCAACGATACCTAAAATGGTCATATCCGTTTGTCAAAGTCGTTACACTATTGGAATTATACCGAAACGAAATCGATTGCGATTGATTGTTTTTTGTTTAGTTAATGACAGTGTAACTTCATTTTTTTTCCTAAAAGATTTTGTATTAAATCCGTAAGCAACATAAACTTCATCTAGAACATAAACAGATTGATGATTTCAATTAATATGAAAATAACTTTAACCAGAGATTAAGAACAATAGAACTTATTAATTCCTGTTTCAACAGGATTTTTTTAGGCTTAATACGGTCTCTCGCGATAGACTGTGGGTTCGATACCCAATCAAGAAAATTAAATATTTAATATTTTCATATCTTTGCTCTGGTGTCGGGGCAAGCGCGGCGTTGAGACGGCGTTCAGCCACTTGACACGCTATGTCTTCCAAATTCGGCGGAAAATGGAGATCGGAGTGTCAGAGCTCTTCCTGCGTACCCTCCTAGATGCGGTAAAAAGAGTGAAGCTTTATATAAAATTAATACAATAAATTAATAATTATTATTTTAAGAACATTAATTTAAAATACTGTTTTAATAACTACGAGTGAGTATTTTTTCTTGATGTTCGCTTAAAATATTTCAATGAGACAGTACCATCTAAGATTCATATTGTATTGTGTAACTAGATTTGTATTGATTTTCGTAATAAAGTCAGTAAACGTATCACGAAATTAGATTCTCAAATAAATTTAAATCATTTTCCTATACTATAAAGTTTATTTAGTCAATTACTTTGAGATCTTATTGATTGGATTGGATATCTATAATATTGTACTTCGTTTGTTAATTTAGTCATAAAATATGTAATTCGTTGTTTCACAACAAGGTAGTCGAATACAAACTAATCTATCTTAATATCTTTGTCTTTTTTTGGTCTTTTAATGATTATCAATTTTTTTGTTTGTATTTAGTATATCTTACTTTTTTTTAATACATTATGCCTGTATTCTGTACAATGCATATTTGGAGTAATCTGTACCTAAATTTCACATTTTTGTCTTAAGTTACAAAAAAATGGAGAATCAATCTAGGTCATATATAGCTTACAAATACCAAAAGCGATTGGTATTTGTATATATTTTTAATTGCAACAAAAATACTTAATAACACGTTTAATAGTTTTTTTTAGGCAAATTAAAAAGAAAACTAGCGAAAATAATTAAAGCAAACAAAAAAATTGTAAGAACTTGAGTATTAAAAATCAGCTTTACGCTGTATCCTGAAAACAACAGGGAAGCAGAGGGAACTTAGTGTTAAGACACTCCATTCTCCACTTTCCGCCGAATTCTAGAAGCATTGTGTGTTGTGTGAGGGAACTCTACGCCCCGGTTAGCCTTAACAACAGAGCGAAGGAATGAAAATATAAATTTAAATTAATATTTTATTTCTGCGAGTGGGGATCGAACCCACAACCAGTCGCGTTTACACTCACACCTCGTGCCGCCGCGCCATATCTGCCAACTTAAGTTATTGTCTCTCACTCATTGTTCTCCACCATAATCATCATCAATTATGTACAGCACTATTTTTACTGGTATCATTTTTTTTTTATTTTCAGACTGTAATTCATTTCACACGTTTGATGTTAATAGTGCCAAAAAAATATTTCTTTATCTATATTTGTGGTTTCCTTGAGCTGAGTTCCTCTTAAGTTTCTTTTCGTTTGTAAAATGAACTTTTCTTTATTAAAATAAACATTAAACAACAATAGTCAATACTGTTGTTTCATACACTACTACTGCCAGGAAAAATTATAGAAACTAGTTCGAGGTCCAATGAGTCAATGTTACTCGGAGAATCAAACTTTTCCAGATTGTCTGTACACTGATAGCACTGTTAATAATACTATAGAACAATATCTATAGAATTTACTCATAAATGCTTTAAATTATTTTCCTTTAAAAAAAATCAGCTTCACGCTGTATCCTGCACAGTGCAGAGTAGGCATAGGGAACCTAGTGTTAAGACATTCCGTTCCCCACTTTCTGCCGAATTCTGGACGCATTGCGTGTTGAGTGGCAGAACTTAACGCCTCGCTTTGCCTCGACACCAGAGCGAAGAAATGGAATTATAAATTTAAGTAAATATTTCATCTGTCACACTTTGTGCCGCTGCGCCACGACCGGCCTCAATTTTCCTTTTACATATATATTTTTTATTAAATAATTTACATGTAAAAACACCTAAAACTCACATTATTTCCAAACTTCAAATGCATTTTAATATTAATAAATTATATACACACAGATGCTGGAAACATTTAACATTAAAATGTAACGTCAGGTCAGTCATTGGTCAGGTTATATCAGCTATTTTTATAATACAAGAGAATTGTTTTCAAATATTATATTTAACTCTCTTTTTTTTGTTGTGACTTTTATTTTGTTTTTTTTTGTTTTTGTTTTATTAAGCTTAAATGTGTTGTTTTGTTTCGGTTATATTGTATTATATGTTTTCCTGCTTAAAACATGGATGAACCTCAAACAAGCAACGTTTCACTTTCTTTCACTTTCACCTCACAAAAAGCACTTAAACAAAACTCCAATAGGGACAAGGCGCTGTTCTTAAGGATTTGTATCTGTACAAATGCAATATTTTCAATAAAGGTTTGAGAAGCTTTGTTTTTTTTATTTACATTTTGTCTCAAGCCCAAATGCAAATTGCAACTAATGACTATCTGATAGAGTAATAAAATTTTATATTTTTAAACTCAAAATTCTAAAACTATACAAATATAAATTTTCTTAATTTTTATGTAAACTTAGTTTACATAGAATTTAATGATAGATTTATTCATAGTATGTCTCCTTTGTTTACAATGGATAGAATAGATTCTATGTGAACAGTGTTGCATAAGATTGCATAAAAATGAAGAAAAATTATATTTTTATAAATTTTAAAGTATAAGACTTGATAATATTTTCAATACTGATTAGTACTTAATAAAAGGTTACAGTAAAAAAAAAATGATAAAAAAAGTATTTTGTGTAAAAATAATCATTGCGGTATCAAATCCACGACCGCCTTGCGTCGTGATGGCTTCTTTTATATTTAGTATTATTTTTCCTATTGCTTATTTGAAGACAATGAGTTACGACGAGGGCGTTTAAAGTAATTTGTGACTATTATTTATAAATTTAAAAAAGTGGTACTAGAGATAAAAAACTTTGAACTTAGCTCCTATTATCGGTGAATCAGTAGATGTTTATATAAACAATACTAATTACACATATCAAGACACGCGCTAGCGTGTCCAGCCAAGTTTCCAGTTTTTTAACTGTTTCTAACTAACTAAAAAAGCTATTTTTAAGCTGTCATAACTTATAAACCAATTAGTCTACATACATTAAATTTAGCACAATTATTAAAATGTCCAAGATTGTGATGTATGTAAAATTACAACCATTTCACTCAAATGGTTATTGATATATGTAAAACGTCAAAAATCTGCCATTTTTGTGACTGACTCACTCACTCATCAAAAACCTAACCAACTTCTAGGTGATCTAGAAACTTGACATTTGGTACCAAGGTAGACTATAATATATACAGGAAGAATCTGAAAACTGATAATTATTAACAACAAGAGTTAAGTATAAAAGTTAGATCAAAGAAAATAGAAAAATAAAGCGATTTAAAAAACAAAATGTTAATGATTAATAGTAATAATTTCTGTACAAAAAACTATGATATCCCATCCAAAACATAAATATGAAATGAGAGCCAAGTTAAATGTAAAGTAATGAGTCGTTCTCGACTTTTCTTACAAAAGAATGGGAGATTTACATTCGAGCCGATTTATGCGTTCACTCAGAACAAAATTCAAGCCTTTGACTTATTTCCTAGCACTAGGCACTAAACCAAATATAACTTCATGGTCCAGTACAAACTGGAAGTACACTTATCTGTAAATATAATAAAGCCTGTATGTAAAAAATGTCGAATTATAAATTATTTTTTTGCAAAAAAAGCGACTACAAATAATACAGAAGTGAAAAATAAATTTATTTATTACAAAGGAAAACAGATTTTGATATTTTTTAACAAAAATGATTAAAGAAAGATTTTATATTGTGCCAATCGGTGCCAAGAAAAAAAAACAAATAACAATTGTTATTTTAGTACGGTTGTTGTAGCCTTTGCTTATTTTACGATTTTAAGTGATGGGTAGACCTTAAAAGTATGCTTCTCAAACGAGTAGGTAGTGGTTGTCTTGTAATTAGGTGTTATTTTTGCCATTAATATTCGGGCAAATTGGAAACTTCCCCCTTTTTTGAAGTCTGTTGAAAAGAAATGCAACGATGAGGAATCTCACTTCCGACAAAAAATGAGCAGTGATTCGCCATTTTTATATCATTCATATAATTTTTACCAAAATACAAACTTGATTAATTTCATCCCATACTCAGAGCCTAACCAAACTTTCAACAAATTATGCTTGAAGGCTATACTTTTGTAAAAAAAAAAAAAGAATCATTGGGATCTGTTGTTTTGATATTGAGATATTTGTTCATATGTCGCGCAAATTGAAAACTTATGTGACTTTCTCACAGATATCATTATCAGAAATAGACCAAATTAAATTGGGACTACACGGAAAGCACTAACTTTCAATTTAAAAAAAAATCATTAAAATCGGTACACCCAGTCAAAAATTCAGTCGAATTCGTGACCTACTTTTCTTACACAAGTCAGTCAGTTCAAAATCAGGCGCATTAGTTTACATTTACAACTTGGGTTTTATTTCACGTTTGTTATCTATTCTCATTCTCAGTCCCATTTGATAAATGTAACTTTTGTTTTAGATTCACGCTGTATCCCGCACCGAAAAGCTAGATACTTTCCATTTTCCGTAGGTGGACATAACTACGGAAAATGGAAAGTTCCGGTTTCATTAAAAAATTAAAGTGAAAGTCTCTTCTCTTGAGAAAACGCTGCTTAAGTTTAGTTTCAAGTAAGCTAAGGTATCCATTTTCACTCAATTGAAACTAAAAGTCAAGCAATCTATCAAACCTAAATGCTAATATGTTAATAAACTCAAATGCATTATTCTGAACAATTAACGTCTACTCGATTTCCGCTTAACAAGCAAACCCGTTTTAGAAACCAGATCGAGTCCTTCAAAATTATATTTTTGTAGTTTTGAAAAATTGAGAAAAAACTGAACTGGTTAGCATATTATTATTATGTTGAATAAATTGCTATGTACGACGTAATTTACGCGGCCGCAGTGGGTATTTTTTTTTCTAAAATGAATATAAACATTCTTTATATTTTACGCCGAAAATAAAATAGTGAACGTAGTGTCATAACACTAGATTTTCTCTACCTATTCTGGTATATGTGGGAGATTAGTGAAACTAAAGTAGCACAATTTGCGGCGAATTTCACAAAATTTCTAATGGAAAGGGGTTTTACTTGTCCACTTCAATTTCATTCAATTCAAGTTCACGAACAATAAATCCTGGGAACCTAGTGTTAATATTAATTAATACTTCCGTTTCCCACTATCCACCAAATTATGGAGACATTGCATGTTGAATGGCAAAACTCAACGCCGCACTTTGCTTCGGCACCAGAGCGAATATATGGAAATTAATTGAAAATTGAAATAGTTCACTAAACCATGATGTGTTAGTCTTGATTACGTTTTACACTTTTTTATTTAGCCTTTTTATTGATCAATCAATATTGTAGGTATGCTAAGCACAAGATCTTAACTAAACTGCAAATACAAAAATATTTTTATTGCCCACTAATACTTAAGACCGTATGTATTTTTTAACGTAGATTCGCTACTCGTGTACTCGCACCTCTTCAAATTAATCCAAGAACTCCACGCCGCGGGGGCCAATTCCGCTCTGTTTTTTTTTTAAATTTCAAAATATTTTTCTTTACTTTTTTTTTTGTATCTTCACGCTGTATACGAAGAGCTAGTGCTAAAACACTCCATTCTCATTAAGACACTTCCGTTCCCCATTTTCACTTGAAGCATTGCGTGTTGAGTGGCGGAACTCAAAATCTTGACTGTAAAACTGACTGGTTGTGGGTTCACTCGAAGCTTTGAAATATTTACTTAAATTTATATTTCTATTTCTTCGCTCTGGTGTCGAGGCTAAGCGCGGCGTTGAGTTCTGCCACTCAACACGCAATGCCTCCAGAATTCGGCAGAAAGTGGGGAACGGAGTGTCTTAACACTAGGTTCCCTCTGCCTACCCTGCTGTGTGCGGGATACAACGTCTCTCGCGCGTCGTCTAGTCCAATACAAGTTATAAATACTTCGAAACAAAGGACTATAAGCAATTAGCAAACCACTCAACCAAATACATAGTCGCTCTTATATTATAAATCACGATTTAAACCAACAACATTTTTAAAGTTTATTTTATTTTATTTCGTGTAATTTGGTGTAGGTTATTGCACTTCAGTGTCGGCATTTACTCATTAACGAGTTCCTTGTCGATTTATTTTTTTTTTATTTTTATATTACTATACAATGTAAGCGGAACCGTAGTTGGTGAGAGTTCAACTATTGTCACAGAATAAATATCGTATAGAAGTTTCATTAAATAATGAAATTAATGAATGCTGTAAATAAATGCGATATATGTATATATATATATATATATATATATATATATATATATATATATATATATATATATATATATATATATATATATATATACACATGTCACGTGCTCATTTATCGTTATTTTTATTTTTATCATTTATAAAAGAAAATCTAGACACAAGCAAAGAAAATCTGGTTAAGAAATAATTCTATACACTTGTATGTACATACTTACTACCTGTAGATGCTAGCTGCCAAATTTCGTAAAGGTCATCTAGGTCAGCCGGGAAGTCCTCTAAGAATTTTAATTCCCTTTATAGTGAAAAATACTTTGGGATATAAACGGTCATATCTTTTACCTAGAAACATAAAGAAATATGTTTTTTATCAGAAAATCATGCGGCCGAAGATCTGAGTATATAGGTTTGAATTTCAATTTTCATTTTGAATTTCAAATTTCGATATATCCAAGCGTTCCTGTCATAAGAGGTTTTGATAGACAGACAGACTGATGGACAACCGAGTCATCTCATAAGGGTTCCTTTTTTCGTTAAAACCCTAAAAATAAAGATAAAATCATCTTAAAAGTGAAAATTTATAGGTATTTCATAACAATCCCCATTATAAACTTATATTTGTACTTCATTTCATACAAAATGAGTACATATACCCGCAAACTTAAGCTTGTCAACTTTTATAAGTTGTACTTCCCGTTGACATACAATCCTGAATTTGGTAAGCCTCAGTGATGACCGACTCGCACTTAAGCGGTATTTCTTAATTCACATGGAACTCTTAATTATAAATTACTACTGTACCTAGAATAATAAGATTTGGCTTTGTTAAATTAAATTAATAGAAACAGCAAATTCTATTAAATGCTTTCGTAGTATAATAAATGGCATGCAAAATTATAATTTTATAATATTAAATACGGATAAATTTTTCATTTATTCACATGTCAAAATGACGCAAATATTAAAAGGCATTCAAAAATTCAAAAAAATTAAATAAAAAAAATATAAAAAAAAAATAAAAATAATATATAAATAAATAAAATTCATTAGAAGATTTTTTCTGTTATTTCATAGAAAAAGTAGTAGGTAATTACAATATCCACATTAAAAATATCTTGTTTCTCAGTTTAAATAGTATTATTGAAATAAATGTAGTTCCTATTGTATGGAAATTTGAAATAGATACCGTTGTTTAGTATTATTTTATTATAATTCAAAGTAAAAAAAATAAGAACTATTAGAAATATATTAACAGTTCTATTTTTCAATTAATTTTGCATTCATAAATAAATATTATTTAATAATCACTATCACTTTTATAAAGTAGATTATTAGGTCATGAATAATCAATATAATGGAAAGAAAATATTTTTATATTCCGTCCTGGCCAGTCGTGGCGCGGGTGTCGTGAGAAAGTGTCATAACACTATGTTCCCTCTGATCCTGCTTTGTGCGGGATACAGCATGATGCTAAAAACAATTACGTTCATTGTATTGATGTACAATAGAAAAAAAATCAGTTTCACGCTGTATCCCGCACACAGCAGGGTAGGCAGAGGGAATCTAGTGTTAAGACACTCCGTTCTTCACTCTCTGCCGAATTCTTGGAAGCTTTGCGTGTTGAGTGGCAGAACTCAACTAAGCGCTTAGCCTCGACACCAGAACGCAGAAATGGAAATATAAATTTAAGTAAATATTTCATCTCCTCGAGTGGATATCGAACCCACAACCAGTCGGTTTTACAGTCACACTTTGTGCCACTGCGCCACGACTGGCCTGAATAGCTGTAATCATATCTGTTTATCATGTTTTTATACCTACATCATTATTTTTTCATAGAATAACTAAAAAAATGAAAAAAAAAAATTGATCCAGTTAAACTTCAAAAATACATATTTTTAGGAAAATTTTAAGGAACAGTATAAGATAAGCGAGTAGTCAGTACTCGCTGACAGCACTATTATAGCCCTTTTTTATACATAAGAGACCTTTGAAATTTAACATTGCCCATTTTATTTTTGCCCAAAATGTAATACTATTTTTATAGACTTTACGTAACAATATTTGTACTAAAATAGTTTTTTTCTAGCTTCAGGATAGGCCTGGGAACCTAATGTTAAGACATTTCTGTTCCCCACTTTCCGCCGTATTCTGGCAATGCGAGTGACGTAACACATCGTATTATTACCGCTTGTATTTTTTTTTAAATATCTCAATCATCATATATCATTACGCAACATACCGCATTGTATGTTGTGTAATGATATATGGAAGTAAAATAATGTATAATAATTTTGAAAAATCACTTAAACATAACTAATTGCGATATGCATAAGGTAAAAAACTATACAAACAAAACAATGCAGCATCTTCATAGAGACGGTACTTAGGAACATTAAAAAATAACTAACTTACTTTTTCCCCCACTAGTACTTATCGTACTTACCGAGAATCGTAATTATCGAACGACATTGACATGGAGTTCTCCCGCAGCATTGACTATAACAATTTGTATAATATCGCGCTGTACTGCGGATCTCATTTTAGAATCATTCTTTTTACTCGATTGATCGTCAAAAAGAAGGATATTTTTTTGTTATAATTTTAATGATAGCATAAAATTTATCATATTAATAAAATAAATAAATTAAATCAGGTTCACGCTGTATCCCGCACACAGCAGGGTAAGCAGAATAAACCTAGTGTTTTAGACACTCCGTTCCCCACTTTCTGCCGAATTCTGGAGGCATTGCGTGTTGAGTGGTAGAACTCAACGCCGCGCTTAGCCTCGACACCAGAGCGAAGAAATGGAAATATAAATTTAAGTAAATATTTCATCTCCTCGAGTGGGGATCGAACCCACAACCAGTCGGTTTTACTTTCACACTTCGTGCCGCTGCGCTACGACTGGCCTCAATATATATATCATAAAAATAATTAAAAATAGAAATTCAAAAATTATAATAACTCACACGATATCCGAATGCATTAAAAACTAAAAACAGTAAAATAAACCCATTCATTACTTCCATATATCCCTTGTACTTCGCAGGGAAGGCAAACAAAGACAGTATTAAAACACCCTACTTTCATATTCCTTTCACCATTTGCCGAAGTGAAAGCCCGACTTCCACTGCGAGCAGAGCAGGCCCTTTAAAGCTCGTACTCCACCAAAGCGGAGACGAGATAAATGGAGAGATGATTTTTTTAACAATTAATAGAATTTCGTTATTTACACATCTCATCACTTGTGGAGATAAGCTTGTCTTGTAATTCACCGCTTTGGACTGGTCCACACTTCTCCCCTTTGGTGGAGTTCGGCCCTAAAGACTACTTTGAAATCACAAGCTGCTATTTAAATTTCCACGAAGAAATTGTCTGAAATGAACTCGATCAGTTCGAGCAAAGCGGAGCGAAATACATGAACTTCTTTGTTGGTGGACATTAGAACTTATTTTTTTTAAAAGGAACCCCTTCCGCCTAATTGTTACCCGCTCATTTTTCTCCCTTTCCGCTGGAAACAGGGCTTAAAGCCACGATTGACTTACTACAACCGTAAAATCAAGTTGAACTTGAATACGCTTTATATAAAAAATAAATATATACAAATAGCAATAATATTGACATATTTTTATGACATTTATAAATAAAAATTATATTTATTGATTAAATTTTAAAATCATATGCAACAGGTCAATCATTCTATGTAAATGACGGCGTAGTAATATATTTTGAGTATAAATTCCAATTGACAGCTATAAAACCTTTTTTCTTAACTTAATAAGATTTATTGATGCTTATCGAACCGAGATAAATAATATGAAATTATTTTGTATTTTTCTTTAATACTTCGCACTATTTGAACCTTTGATGGCAAAGATGACAATAAGAATCATGAAGATTTTAAATGAAGGTAAATAATTTCCATATATAACTAACAAAACGAAGAAATATCATCTATATTTATTTTAACAAAAATACGAATAATACGGTGAGTTACGTCACTTCCAGAATACGGTGGAAAGTGGGGATCAGAAATGTCTTAACATTAGGTTCCCAGGTTCCCTCAGTCTATCCTAAAGCTATAAAAAACGATTTAAAAGCGTACAAATATTGTTACGTATATACGTATAACCTATAAAAATAGTGTTACGTAATTTTTTTACATATTACGAAACAAATTATATATCTATGTATATAATTTAGAGGATATTGCGAAACACTTTATTGTTCGGAGCAAGTGTTAGGCTGTATGCATCAGTGCTTTCAACGCGAAACCGAAAACAAATTTGAAAAATATTATATAAATCTTTCGTTATTTGAGTTTTTGACGGAATAATAATAACAATATATATTAAATTTAATGTATTTTTATAATTAAATCAAACGGTATGATGTACTGTCTTGTATTTATTCCAGCAAATGTTAGTGCTTTTGTATATAAAGATTTTAAAAGAAATACTTATTATTTGATCTTTACAGCAATTTGTATTTACTTCGTGTCGGTTTTTAAAAAAATGACTACTGCCTCTGTGAATGCAAAGTAAACATCACAAAGTATAAAAAAAATACTTCTTGAATTACAGAATTGTTTTATCATAATGTTATCAATATATATATTAAGTACAAAAATCCAGTTCAGAATTTCAGTCTATAAAGTACACTTACAACTTATATTTTCGCTATTGTGCATATTATGTTAAAAAAATTATAATGTACAATTTAAGTTCAGCTTCATGCTATATCCCGCACACAGCAAGGTAGGCAGAGGGAACTTTGTGTTAAGACACTCCGTTCCTCACTTTCTGCTGAATTCTGGAGGCATTGCGTGTTGAGTTGAGTTAAATTGAATTAATGCAATTTAAATTATTCAGATTAAAGTAAGGCCGTCGTACTACTGTGGTACAACGTATAACTGTACAGAGGATCAGTTGTGGGTTCGATATCCATTCAGAGGAATAAAGTTATTCTATTTCCTTGCTGTGGTAACGAGGCAATACAGGGCTTTGAATTCCATCACTCTCTCATGTCGCAAAAATTGGACAAAGTGCCTTAAGACTAGATTGCCCTTTGCCAATCCTGCTATAACAAGAGACAGAGAAGCTAAATAATATATAAATTACAGATATTTTTTACCGGAAACACATATTACAAGCGGATGCTTAAACTGGATCATATCATGTTTTTACATTTTTCTCCACATAATTCCTCGTTGTACACGTTTATTGGTCGTCGATATGGCCAGTTAATGACATTTTTGCAATTGCAATACTGTGTTACGTCGTGAATCTGAATGGTATGTAGAGGTGAACCAGATAGCCGTTAACGCGAATGTCTACATAACTCTTGAATTTGGTTTGTAAGAAAATTAAAATTTTATTACATTTTGTTTTATCGACAAATGTCATAGGTCAGCCAGACAGGCAGGTAAATGTAGTTTTTTATTGATTTAGTTTTGTTTTATTAATTCATTTATATGTTTATACGTGTATACTTTATGTGCAATATTTAATGTTTAAAAATATAAAAGTCGATTATGTCAAATTACTTTTAATATTGATAACTACTGGATAAAGGTGAAGTGAAGGTCGATTTTAGTGTTAGTTAAAACGACAAAATACAAAGGACAAAAGCTTAAATAATACTTTTTAGTGTAATATAAATATTATTTCAAATAATGTCAACAATCAAACTTTACCTTGATCGAATAAATTTCATTTGTAGTAGTTAATGATAACTCAATTGTTTCCAAGAACAATATTAAAACACCTTTTTAGGAAATTAGATTTAGAAATGTATGATTCTATAAAAAATTGACTAAAAATATTTAGAGTACATCCAATTGTGTAAGCTTTTATAAGAGAGTTCTTTGCATAATTTGTAATGATATAATTACAATTTATTACAACAAAAAAAAACCGACTTCCTTCCTTCCTTCCCATTATCCTTCTTCTTGGAGTGTATCCGTTACAATAAAAAAAATAATCGAAATCGGTTACATACTTAAAGCAAATTTTAATTTAAGACTTGTGTGATTTTTTCATGGATAATATTGTCAGAAATGGACTAAACTAAAATGGAACCACACGGGAAGCAACTCCTTTCAAATGGAAAAGAAGCATCGAAATCGCTTCACCCAGTCAAAAGTCTGAGGTAATAAACAAATAAAATACAGTCGAATTGATTACTTTTTTATGACGGAAATTGGTTAAAAAGTAAACATCATATTAATTCAATATTTGAATTTCAATAAATTATATGTTGAATTAAAATTAATGCCGGAAATTTAGTTAAGCATTACAGATAAAATAAAAATCAATTTCAAGATTATAAGTTTATAACAAATAATTTAATATAAATCATATTGTTTAATTTTAATAAAATGTTTATAGATATGATTACCGTGGTATGGTAATCAATCAATAAGCTGTTGTTTTAAAAATATTCTTACTGTGCATAAATTCATATTAAAACAATATTTTTCTGACAATTTTCATTTACTTACTTATTAATATATGTAGCTCCAATGTTTTTCAAGTTCCAGCTTAAACTGGCGGCCCCCTAAATGTTGAAAGGTTTATTTGTATAAAATATTTTATTATGTGTAGCGCTACTTCCCTTAAAGATAAACCATTTTAAGAAAATCTTTTTAACTTCCGCCCATTTACATTGTTTATTGAATTCGAAATTCTCTCTTGCCAGATCAGAGAAATAATATAATTATCCATCAAATACTAACACATATCCCGCCTCCTTATCTTCCTCGGTGAGTTTGGCTGGCATTTGACTTGCTTATATTATATTACTTCCACAGATTTTATTGAAAGATTAATTCCACAGATTTTTTTATATAAAAAATCTATACTTCTTGTGTACTTCTTGTGTTGAACGTAAAATTTCATATATATTTATTAGCAAATTGTTTCGTATTATAACTGTTATTCATATTATAAATAAATAAATACTTCAACCATTAAATAAATATTTGTTAGAATATATGATCAATTCTTTAAATTGATTTAATCCCATATACAGAGTGTTTTTTTTTTGTTCTCGCCACTTTAAATGAAACCACGGTTTTAACTACTCTATAAAAATTTTTCAAACAAAATAATTAATAGATTATCGTTGTATTGTAAAATGAAACGCCATTAGTCAAAAATGACGCACACACATACAAACCTATCAAAGCATTAACGCCGCACACGCTTCATTCACGAAATCGAGTCGTAAGTAATGGTGGCGATGTTGAGTTGCGTTAAATAGAACGAGAGATGTCTCTTTCTCGTTCTTGTATGTTTTTTGGGAATGACAAGCGACGAATCGTCGCGACGACGACGGTTAGCAGTATTTTTGAAGTAGTGTGTTTTTACGTTATTGGTATCTATTCGTATCTGCGTCACACGAAATACAGTATGGATAAACTAATCTTGATTAATTTCTTTAGGTATGGGTTTGACATTTTTTCCCTATATGATGTTCCCGTAAAAGTAGTGCAGACGCTTATCACCCTGTATATCATCTAACTTTCCGACTTCTTTGTATGATTAGATTACATATAGAAACTATTTACAAGGCTGATTAGGTAAACTATAAAACGAATTCCAAGCGTAATAAAGATCTTATAAAGTTATTCTTGCGCAACTTGTACAATGACCATAAATTCTAGATTTAAGTAACTCCCGCCTGTGGTTTGTACATAAATAGTATTGACTATTTGTTTAATACATTTTTAAAATGTTATTCCATACTAAGGAAAGACAAATATAAAAAAAAAAATACAAAAAAAATTTAGCATTGTTGGAAGGCCTCCAAGAAATCTCTCGTTGTCCTCTATAAAAGGCTAACTATTAACTACATTATAATATAGAATGTCGATTAATATAGATAAATACTATATTTTACCAAAAAAATCGCATATAAATTACAAATAATAGTGTTAATAAAAAATTGCCTCAAAAAGTCTATTCACGAAATAACAAAACGATCTTAAGATATATTTTAACGGGGGTTTGTTTCTGTTGCCCAAGTGACCTTGACTCCATTATTATTTGTTATTGTAATTAAATGATTTAATTGATTATAACATTGTATTAACTTTTAGTTATTAAGTTTTAATTGTTAATAAAGTATATTTTATTACAGTCAATTCCAGTTAGTCAATTATAATCTAGTAGTTTTGATTTTTTGTGTTATTATATTATATTATATTATTATGTTACATAATTAACATAATGTATCATCATATGGACTATTTCGTGGTGTAGTGGATTTGTGTAAAACGGATACTGTGGTTGTGAGTTCAATTTTGTGGATGAAGAAAAAGTTTTGCGGCAATTTTTCTTCAAATGGAGGATTCACAGGTTCTAAACGAGAAAGGTAAAACACACATAAATGTAAAACGTAATGACGTTTTTTTTTGTATTTTTTATCGTATACAGATAAATCATTGTTTTAGAGGTTTAAAATTTGCTATATTGTTTAAATTTCATATTTGCTACTATTAATTGTGTATGAAATATATTAAATATAAGAGATTAATTGTAAAATCTTGCAAATAAATAATATAGTAAAATTTAATATCAAACAGTAACTGTGACGTCGATTCATTCTGTCAGACGGTTTGTCTGTCTTTCAAGGCTAACAGCCTAAATCGATTTCAATTTAAATCGATATAAACAATTTTTAAACGCCAAGAAAGGACATGCCTTACATGTAATAATATCATAATACATTTTGTAGGTTCATGCTGTATCCCGCACACAGCAGAGTTGTAAGAGGTAATCTAGAGTTAAGACACTCCGTTCCTCATTTTATGCTGAATTCTGGAGGCATTGCGTGATTCTGGTGGTTGAGATGTGGAACCCAACGTTTCGCCTTAACAACAGTGCAAAGTAATAAAAATATAAATTTCCTCGAGTCGCGTTTACACACACTAGTACGCTTGCTCCAGGACCTAGATATAAATTAAAAAAAGAATTTCTATGGAAAATAATTTCTAGTTAATTGTTTATAGAGAAATTTAGTTATTTTTTCTGCAAACAATTTAACAAAAATACATTTTCAATGTCGGTCATTTAAAATTGTAAATAATTCTTCTTTAATAATTTTAGCCTTAGCACTAATGAACATACGTACGCGCAAGACGTGGTTTATGTAAAACCTTGCTCCAGTGACACGCCGTCTACAGGAACTTGATTTGTTTTAACATGCTCTTGGCATTGAAATTGTATGGAATATGTTGACTTTTTATTTTAAAAAAACCAAATAGGTAATATTTAAAAAATATCTAATTAAATCTGTTTTACGCTGTATCCTGTTTACAGCAGGGTAGGCAGAGGGAACCTAGTGTTAAGACACTCGGTTTCCCACTTTCAGCTGAATTCTGTCGAGTTGAAACCCGAGTTGGAATCAAGCCCCTAAACCATCGCATTTACAGTCCAAAAATAGCAAGACGGCGAAGTATTTTATATATCAATTTAAAATCTAGATAAAGTTAGGCATTAAATACGAGAGACTTTTATCAGCATTGAATTAATTGCTCGCCAAGTGACCTAAAGTAGAATGCAGATTTACTTAGAGATTAGAGATAAATAATATAGTAAACATTATATTATAATATTATTTTTTTACTATAGATAGTGTATGTAGGAAGGTTATTGTGACTATGTGACGTTGACTGTTTTGTTGACGTTTTTATAACTAATTTTTTATCAAAAATTTAAATTTTAAGTATTTGTAATTTTATTAATTGTTAATTGATATCAATTTTATTAGTTGTTAGTTACTTATACTTTTTTATTTACACATAACGTCCTCCAATAAAATGAGACTTTAGGTTCCTCAAAGTAAGCCAAATGGCAGTACAAAGGAAAATAGTTTATCGCTAGATTTTCCACTACAAGAGATTTTTTTAGGTTCACAATTTATCCCGCTCATAACAGAGTAGGCAGAGGGAACCTGGGAACCTAATTTTAACATATTTTGTTCCCATAAAGACATGTTTCCCACTTTCCAGCGTAATCGAGAGGTATTGCAACTGAAGGACGGAAGACTGAATTCAAACCCTCGTTAGCAGAGGCAACATTATACATGCATCTTGTTATAGTAAAAATCATAATGAATATTTTAATTAAAGTTATATTGGCTGACGCCAGTCGTGGCGCAGGGGCACAAAGTATGACTTTAAAATCTACTAATCGTGGGTTCGATCCCCACTCTATTTTTATTTCTTCGCTCTGGTGTCGAGGCAAAGTGCGAGGTTGAGTACCACCACTCAACACGCAATGCGGCGAAAAGTGGGGACCGGAGTGTCGTAACATTAGGTTTCCTCTGCCTACCCTACTGTGTGCGGGAAACAGCGTGGAGCTCATGTAATTTTATTTTCTTAAAATTTATATTGGCTAATTAATAGATAATAAAATATTGGAATAAAATGAATTTTTTAACTAAAAAACCTAATTACATACAGATAAAGTTTCTACACTTTTGTAAGATAGATTCAGCCTGGTGAAGATTACTGATACCCACATATTTTGTATAATATAATAAAACACATATATTATCATATAAATATATATAAATATTATTATTGATTAATACTAAAATGTCTTGTTTAATAGTATGTCTTACACAATTTTTACTCGAGGTATTTTTTGTTGTTAAAGTATACAGATTTAAGTAGGTTTTTATTATGAAAATATACAAACAATTTCATTAAAAAAATTAAGTTCTTTTCACTTGCTGTTAATATGTTTGTTTAATCTTAATTAATCAGCGTGAACTTTAAACTATATGCAAAAATTGTCGTCTTTTGTCGTTTTTCGTTTGTGTTTTGTTTTTTATTAATAAAAAAGATATTAATTTAAATAATTTATATTATTACTATTTACATTGTACTTTCATTTACCGAAATGCTATTTTACTTACAAAAGTATTGATATTTTAGATTAAAGACAATGATTTTCATCAGCTGCCATGTAAACCTTCGATATATTAGTTGGTAGAGAAGACTGTAGTTGGTGGTTGAAATTCAAAGATCGTTGGTTGAAATCCGACTCGAAGAAGATTTTTTCACGAAGTTTATTAGTCAAAATGCTTTAAATCTTGAATTCATATACTATAATCTTCTTGTATGAAGAAGTTCTCACAAACTTTCAGATTAATGGATAATATGTCGCAGTTTTTAAACTTTTAAAAAAAAATCCAAAGAATTTCTTATTATTACCGTACAAATTCCCAGTCATTAAAATGATTACTCAATCAAAATATATAATTAATCAACCTGTATACATTGACATATTTAACTTAAAAAATGTTATGTATCTGTTGCACTAAATAATATTAATATTTCGTGAGGCCAGTCATAGCGCAGCGGCACGAAGTGTGACTGTGAAACTGACTGGTTGTGGGTTCGATCCCCACTCGAGGAGATGAAATATTTACTTAAATTTATATTTTCATTTCTTCGCTCTGGTGTCGAGGCAAAAGTGCGGCGTTGAGTTCTGCCTCTCAACACGCAATGCCTCCAAAATTCAGCAGAAAGTGGGGAACGGAGTGTCTTAACTTTAGGTTCCCTCTGCCTACCCTGCTGTGTGCGGGATATAGCGTGAAGCTAATTTAATTTTTTTAATTTAATATTTCGTATATAGTTTTTATTAAAACTAGAATTTAATTAATAAATATTCTGAAGAGCCATTTTTATCTAGTATCCATTTGTAAACAGTAAACAGTGATTGCACGCGAGGATGTCATTATTATTTATGCTTATTTCGCATTACAGTGTAATAAACTACTTATTTTTTATTTTTCTGCTTCACGCTGTATCCCGCACCTAGCGAGAGCCTATTTCTAAGATACTCCACTCTCCACTTTCCGTCGAGTTCTGAGTGTATTACGTATTGAGTGACGTATTTCAATGCCTCGACACCAAAGTGAAGAAATGAAAATACTAAATGTTTCATCTCCCGAGGAGAAATCGAACCCATAACCCGTCGCATATGCATATGTGTACTTGCGCCAAGATAGTTCTTATAATTCCTTTTTTATCGATTTTTTATTGCGTGTTGTGTGTAAAGCTTATCTGATCATAGGTCATAAAATATTTTTTGTGTATATGAAATTACCTAATGACATAATTCTCATACAGTTATCTTTTAATTTCTTAATTGTGTTAGCTTTTACTATCTTTTAATTCTTAACAAAGGGAACCTAATATTAAGACACTCCATTCCACACATTTCAACCGATTTTCAAGATATTGTGTGTTAATTTCTGGAATACAAAGCCGTTCTTCGTACTGTTATCAGAGCGAGGAAATGAAAATATTGATTTCCTGAGTGGGAATCGAATTCAGAACCGTTGCGTTTACAATTAGAAGCTATGACAATGTACTACGGCCTTTAGTAATAAACCATAAAAAAATGTTTGTATTTTTATATAATTATGATCTATAACTAGTGTTTACTGTATTTTTATTAAGGTAGTTTATAAACTTAGATTATCGATTTTTTAAGTTTACATACCCCTGCTTCGATGCTCTATGTAAGCCTTCGATAGCTCAGTTGGTAGAGCGGTGGACTGTAGTCGGTTAATTGATATCCATAGGTCGCTGGTTCAAATCCGGCTCGAAGGATCTTTTTTTTTTTCATAAAATGTTTTATCAATAATTTCATATTTGTATTTACTATTTTATAAATAAAAACTACCGTATACAAATGTTACTATAATTATACATTTAAAAAAATGTGAGAACGTCAATAATATTTTTTATTAACTAATGAATGTAACATTGAATTGACTAATCAATTTTGCTTCAACGGAGAAATAATGTTGTATATAAATTTTAGCATTTCCTCGTCTCGTGATGAGTATATTGCATGCATATGAAAAGTTTATTTCTACAAAATATTTATTTATCTACTTTATCCCGCATACAGCAAGGAGAAGCTAATGACTTCATTCTCCGTTTTCCGCCCAAATTCCAGTCATTGCCTATTGTGGCGCAACTCAACGTTTTGCTCTGCGAGAGCAGACAAACAAAACTACCTCACCCACGAATGGGATCGACACGCAACCGCATAATAGCCTCAATAAAAAAAAATGAAACGGCCTCAAAAAAATCACTAACTTAGACTGGCTAAGCACATTACTAAGTTGCCGTGCCAAAGACAGCCAGCCTTGATCCACTCACTGACTCAATAGGAACGAGGCTGTACTTTTCAGTCCACGCCACGTTTCTGATCTGAATTCGCGTTGCCGAATAATTAGATGCAGTTGGTAATTACAGACAGTATCGATTAACAGACTGTGATATTTATGTATATTTTGTTTAATTAGTTTATTTATTATTTATGGTATGATTTCTTTTAATATGAAGTTTAGACGTTAATGTATATTTTGTATTGTTTGCGTCTTTTTTGTTTATATGACAGATTAGGTAGAGGGAAACTGGGGAGCTAGTGTAAAAGATAATCCATCCCATCGCCCAAGGAATGAAACTGTCTTAATTTCGTTACCCACTTTCCGCCAAATTCTACGGGCATTGCTTGCTTAGTGGTAGCGGCGGAACTCAACGCTGCGTAACCAGAGCGAGAAAATGAGTATATTAAATATTTTATTTCCTCGAGTGGGTATCTACTACTACCCACAATCTATAGCGTTTACAGTCGTATACTTACCCCTGGGACTGTCTTTAACTTATGTAATACAAGGTAACTGTTGGTGGCATAAGATTTAACAATATCTACGTATCTTTTATTAAGGAAAGAATTGAAACTAATATTTAAAATTATAATTTTATAAATAAAAAAGTTTGAAAAGTTAAGACCAATCAAAAAAAAAATTATAAGCAAAACATACTCAAAAAACTTAAAAAATATTTTCAAGTACTTTATAAAAAATGAATAATAATATATTAAATAATTTATTCCACATATATTTTTATTCTTAACATAGAAAGTAGTTAATTTCAACAAAACAATTTTCAGATTATATTTAAAAAAAGCTGACTTTATGACTTGTAGATGTTATATTTATTTACAATGTTTTTTTTCGTGACCTTGTGGCTTTTTGCTTGATAAACTGATAACAGTCCACAACGACAATATATTTTTTGAGATCACATACATATATATGTTTTCTAAATAAGTTTTTGATTTAATATGGTAAATAGGTGTGTTAAAAATACATCATTTTTAGATCCCAGCTGATATAAGTCGCATGCGTGCTTTCTTTACGTAATAAGATCAATGAAAAAATATCCAAGAGAAACAATTCTAAAGTAATTTGGAAATAGAGAAAGATTAAAAAAATCAAATTGGTAATTTGAATTACTAAGAAGTATTGTAATAAGTAAAATGTGTAACAGATACATGATGACGCTACAAAAATTTAAATTTAAACTTTTAAATTTATTTTCTTGTTAAACCCAGTGTTGTAATGTATCTATGTTTACTTGTTAATGTAATAAGGATATTGTAATATATTAAGTACTGTTAAGTTATGTTAAGTAAACGATCAATAGAAGCTTTCGCTTTATTTAAATTAGCATCTTATCATAGGATATAAGTCTATTGATCATCAAAAATTAGATATATTTCAAGTTTTTTATTCTCAAAGTTAAAGTTCATCGCCGGTGCACAACCATGTGACTGTAAACTCAACATACGGATGAAGGTTCACATTAGGTTCCCAGATTCCTTCTGTGTATACTGAAAAAAAAATTTTTTTTTATTAAAAAAAATGTTAGAAATTATTGATACACGTAATGAAAATTAGTGAAGATGGATGTCTGCGCGTTCACCCAAAACTATTCCACGGATTAACAATAATATAGCTTATACATCAGAACAACATATAGACTACAATTTATATAAGCATATACATTTTATACAATAAGGCAAACAATAACATATACAAAGGGAATCTATAATATAACAATAACTTTAAGCGGTCGAAGCCGCACCAACCTAAGTCAGATTAGCCACCTTGGCCCAAATCAGATAAAAGAGATTAACAAAACCTATCACACATATTACACGACACGTACGTATGGAGGTTTAAAAGAGGTTAAAGTTACAGCTCTAAGGCCTTTACATAATAAGCCATGGATCGTATGTCTCACCAGGTGTTGGGGCTGTTACATCACGCACGCCCCGACCTTGACTTTCACCGGCATTGGGCGTTACGTGCGAGCCTTGACTTTGTCTCGGTCATCCAAAATTTTGGACAAATTTATTTTTATCTTTTCATCAGCCTTAGATTTGGTGTATGGCTGTATGTGTTGTATGTGTGATGTATTAGTTTTGGTTTTTTTTTTTGGAGGTCGTCGTTGCGCGGTGGTGTGTGGGTTCGGTTTTCGGGGCAATGAATTATTGTTTATTGTTTTTTTTTATGTCTTCGCTCTGGTGCTAATGTATGTATGTGTGGTGTTGAGATCCGCCACCTAACTTGAACGCCTTGAAAATTTGGCGGAAAGTGAGGAACGGAGCCTTTTAAGACTAAGTTCCCTCTGCCTACTCTACTATATGCGGGATACAGAGTGGGGTAAAAGGAATGGTTGTTATTGTATGTAAGTAGATTTGTGTGTATTGGAATAATATAAAGGTATATGATGTTAAATGTGTTATTAAAATAAAAAGAAATCTAATAAAAAAAATATGATAAGAATTATTAACATAATGATCATAAAAGACAATAAAAAGAAAATAAAAAATATATATAATAAAAGAATAAAAAAAAAATAAAAAAATTTAACATATCTTTAAATCAGTTATTTCACAAAAAAAAAAAAACCTACAAAAAATATTTTAGCGTATAAAAGAACGAACGTTCTTTATTTTATATATTTTATAGAATTTTTAACATTTCAATTTGTACCAAATATCGATTCAGAAACTTTTAATCATACAATCTAATAGTTTGAATGCATGAACGAAAGAAATTGCGAAACAAACGTCTCAGCTAATTAGTTTAAATTTGAATGTGAATAAATTCTGGTTTTGTTTTAAGCGGCTATAACTATATATAGGTATTTCTCAATTGAATTAAAAGAACTTTATTATTTAACTTGTTTTATATTCTGTTAGTGTTTGATGCTATTAAGACATTGGCTCCCAAGGTCTCAATGTCTCTAGTTATCTCAAGACAATTTTCATGATATATAAAATATATATAAATTAAATTAAATTAAATTAAATTAGCTTCACGCTATATCCCGCACACAGCAGGGTAGGCAGAGGGAACGTAGTGTTAAGACACTTCGTTCCCCACTTTCTGCCGAATTTTGGAGGCATTGCGTGTTGAGTGGCAGAACTCAACGCCGCACTTTTGCCTCGACACCAGAGCGAAGAAATGAAAATATAAATTTAAGTAAATATTTCATCTCCTCGAGTGGGGATCGAACCCACAACCAGTCGGTTTTACAGTCACACTTCGTGCCACTGCGCTGCGACTGGCCTTAAAATATATATAAAACATATAAATAAATAAACGCCTATTTAAGTAATAAAAAAAAGCCACAGATTTTTTATGTAGTTCCTGGAACATAACGGCAGGCAGAGGGAATCTGGGAACCCAGTATTAAGAGGACACTTCGTTCCCATTAAGACACATCCGTTTCATTCCCCCGATTTGACACAGTATAGTTTACAGCGACACGCTTATGTCATTGCGCCGCGACGGCCTCAAGTTATTTTTTATCCATTTGTCATGTAATAAAAACCTATATATGTATGTGTATGTCGTTCGTGAGTACATAGAGGCCGTCGTGCACTAGAATACTATATTCAAAGTTCCGCCACGTCTCAAAAATGGAGCTTAAAGCGGGGAATTGAGAAAAGTCAAAAAAAAAATACATCACTTAAAAAATATATTAGTGTCATATATCAAAAAATGTAATTTCAGTACAATATAGATAGATACAAAGATTGTTTAAAAGCACTGCTTAGTTCGGCCACAAATTACGAACTCATTTATATCAATATAAATGAGTTCCGCCACCTTTTTGATTAGTACTAATTTGTTACTGATAATACAATATAGATGTTAGAATTTTATTAACAAATCAATTGTATATTCTGATCAATATTGAGGTCAAGTCAGTCATGGCGCAGTGACACGCGTGAGACTACAAATGCAACAGGTCGTGGGTTCGATTGCCACTCGAAATATTGAATATTTTTATTTCTTCGCTCTGGTGTCGAGGCAAATCTAGCGCGGCTTTGTGTGTACTGGCGTCTGCTCCACTTCCTGAAACTCATATTTACAAAAATGATTATTTTGTATAGGTTGTTTAAATAGGATCTAAATCTTTTAGAAATTAACATTTTGATAAATAATAATTCATTTTCTCAAGTGGGAATTGAACCCACAACCGTCGCGCTACAGTCAAACCCTTGAGCCCCAGCGCCACGACGGTCCCAAATAATAGATTTTAGTCTTAAGTTTTGACCAGGCAGCGTGTACGTAACGACGTCCGAGATGATTTTCCTTATCACATATCTCGATTAACTTTTATAATTTGAAAACCAGTTAGGTACATTATTTTTGTCTAACATAGGGAAATATCACATTTAAAATGTGATTAGCAAAAAGACGTAGTATCATAATAATATAACGTTTGTGTGTTAATAATTACTGTTTTCATGTATGAATATTATTAATAAAATTATTATTATTATTTTTTTAAATTATTTTTTGTGGAAAAAAAAATTCAGTTGTGCTTATTAAAAGTTAATAAATCAGCTTTTTCCCGCATAGCAGAGTGGGTCGGTCATCAGGCAGAAGAAGCCTAGTGTTGAGACTCTCCATCGCCTACTTCTCAATCAATTATTGAGACATTGCGTTTGTAAAATGAAACTAGGACCTATACATATTTTTTGTTCAGCTTTACGTTGTATCCCGCATAGGTATATAAATATAATCATCTTCACGCTGTATCCCCCATACAGCAAGGTAGGCAAAGGGAACTTAGTGTTAAGACACACAGTGGTGGGTCTCAACGCCACGCTTAGCCTCGTCACCAGGGCGAAGAAATGAAAATATTAAATATTTCACTGCGCCACGACTGGACTCTATTAATATAATCATTTCCCTAAATGGAAACTGACCCATCGCATTTACAATTGGACATGTTTTTTGGGACCTATTTAAATTATTTTCATTTCTTTAATTTGGTTGATTTACCAATCACCAATACGGCGCGAAGCAAAAACCGGATAAAAACTAATATAAACTTAATACTAGATTCTCTTTCCCCTGAAATATATATATAGATGTATGAAGCTATAAAAATACTTATCGGACAGTACAGACAAACAGACAGAGATACAACAAAATGATCATTTCCAATTATATATTTTAAAGTAGAGAATCGAACCCTAAAAATGTATTTATGTTATTTTAACGTATCATTTCGTAAAAGTGTTAATAACTTCTTACTTACAGTTAAATTAAACTATTAATTTCCTTTAAAAAGTGACTAATTCTTGTTCATTTTTGTATTTCATTTAGTTTTGGTACATGACTTTTAAAATACAGCAAGTATTTTAAAAGTCATGTACCAAAACTAAATGAATTTAGTACGCGAGTGAAATTAACTGACTTTTTGTTGATAGGTTTTGCATATCCATATGCAAAAGTACCGTAGAGGAGAAAATTCTTAGCATTCCATGGTTTTGCCATGCAGGGGCTCATCACCTTTCAGATAGGGCACCTTGCACCATTTACTGGAGCTGGAAACCCAATTTTAAATAATGTTGTTCGACAAAACTGCTAAAAGTAACTGTTTTTTTATTTACCTTTTAAGGAGACATCGAATCCTTATAACATCACTTTGTTGTCCGTCCGTCCATCCATCAGCTTGGAGATAACGAAATTTAAACCATATAATCAGATATACGGTCCCTTAATTTCCTAAAAAAATGTATTTCTTTATTTACATAAAAAACGATATGGCTGTTTATATCGCCAAAAACGCGTATTTCGACACTATAAAGAGAGTCAAAATTAATAGGGTACTTCCATATGAACTAGATTTATGAAATTAACAACTAGTATCTACAGATAGTGGTACTTCAGGAATAAATTTGAAAACTATACCGTTTATTATTTATTTATTATACAGCTGTGGTTAAATCCTTGAAAAATAATAGCCTTAAAAGAGGTATCAGATGAAAGGGCTCTGGTTAAGCTAAACTTGAATGTCAAAAAAAGCTCAAGACCTCCAATTTTCGTACGGAACCCTCAGTGAGCGAGCTCGACTCGCTCTTGTTTGGTTTTTATTAATTAATATAGCATAATATATGTTAACATTATGCTTGTAGGTCTATTTGTTGACTATAGGAGGAGGAAACGAGGTTTCCGCATTTCTGCAGCAAGTGTCAAGTCAATATGCCAGTAAATAAGGAAATCTATCAAAGCTGTAATAATGATATGCCTTATAGTGTAATAAAGATTTAGTTTAATGACTAATTAAGATATTACAGGTTGTTTTTCGCAATAAAGTATTTAGTGCAAACCAAGGACGTATGTACGTATGTGTATTTTATTTTAATTTAGGCCTGACATTGTGTTGGAGTACCATAAACTTTTTATTTTGAATATTTTTAAAAACAAATCAACAAACAATCTTATCCCTTAATTGTAACATTTTTTATTTTTATTTAGGTTCACGCTGTATCTCGCATGTAGCAGGGTAGGCAAAGGGAGCTTAGTGTTAAGTCTCAGCCTTCCAGTTCCCGACGAATTTTGAAGACATTTCTTATTGTGTGGTGGAACTCAACGCGCTTGCCTCGACACTAGAGCGTTAAATAACAAAATATTAAATATTTCACTTCATTGAATGGGAATCGAACCCACAACCTGTCGCTTTACACACGCTCGTGCCCCTGCGCCACGACAGGTGTCCTACGTTTTAATATTTTAATATTTTTAGATTTTACTCACAAACAAGTATATACTTGCTTAGAGCTGAGTGTTGTGGTCATTTCAAGCTAAATTATACGTATAAATAACTCAAACAAAAGCCCCGGGCGTTCAGCGGGACGGCGTGTTTCTTAGTGAATGATCTATCATTTTACGTCCGCCAACTGGTCGGGTCAAGGAAATCACTATTGGAAATTGCTGCAATTTGTCTCATTATATTTTTTTTCTTCTGCCTTCATTATATAACCCTGTTTGTTAGCAATTGTTTTTGCCTTGACATTGTCTCTAAAATGATTTTTCCATAATACGAAATACCCTCAAAGTTTAGAAACGTTAAAAAAATATTGCGCTTTAAAATTAAGTAAATTTCATGGAAATATATCAGTAACAAGTAAAAGTCAAATACAGTTAAAATTATTCCGAAACACATACAAAATATTGTAATAGAACTCGAACTCACTTCCTACTGTCTCTTTGAACGCAGCTCTATACAACTGTCTGGCATAGTGGCTAATGCGATTACACAACATTCAAAAGGCGCGGATTCGAGTCCCGCTTCGTTCAAATTTCTAAACATTGACCAATGTTCTTTTTTTAATGTGTTAAAAAGATAACTGGCATAAATTAATCACGATCACTGGGCCATAACAGTGTTAGTATCAATGTCAATTGTTTTAGTATATATTTTATATCTGTCGGAAACAAAGCCTTTTAGGACCGGAAGCGTCGGGGTTTGCTATTTACAATATAACGCTTAAGATCGGTGAACATTTGTTATTGTATTAAAATGGAGTGTTTTATTTGCGTTTATTGAAACTCGTTCTACTCTAGTACAAAACGTGATACCCACAACAAAATCATTTCAGGTTTTGAATGTTAACAACTACGAAATATTTAGTTATTTGGTGAACATTATCAAAATCTGTATACAAAATATTTCTTTTTATTATAATTGATATAACGAGAATTGTATTATCGTTCATTATTTTTTATCTTCATGTATATATTATATATATATATTATTGAGCCAAATTCTTATATTATCAAATTATTGAAGTGCTTTTGTCATTTTATTATAAAATTATTAAAATTATTACAAATATAATTTCATAAAGGCGTTGTAATAAATGTATTGTACTTTGTGCATGTTATCCGCAACCAATGCCTCCAATTTAACACAAATTGAGAAACATAAAAATGTATCAAGGTCCTGTTTTAAGTGATATGCTATGTTTCGTCTGGGGAGTCCACACGTGAGGACAGCGGAGAACAGAGTGTCTGGATACTAGGTTTTCTATGCCTTCTCTGGTACATGCATTGCCTTATAAAAACAAATAAAAATTTAAGTTAATGTTATAACAATGAACATTGATGTTATAATATTCTGTCTTAATTGAATATTATAACAAATGTTGTTATTATTGTTGTTACTGACAATGACGGGAAATTAAGTAAAAATTATTGACTTTAAACATACTATAAGTTGGAAATTAAAACCGATCTAAAGTAAGATATTATTAAAATAGTCTTGTCGTAAAATCGATTACGAAACACAAATAAATATTGGTTGCACCGTGAATAATTCAATAAGTACAATGCAAAGGTAAAACCACCTAAAGAATTGATAAAGCAAATGACTTATTACGTATTATTATGCCATAATAAGAACGTTGGTGTAAAAATTGTTTAACTCTTGTATATTTTTTTTTACTTCACGCTGTACTGCGCGTATAGCAGGATAGGTTGAGGGAACCTGGGAACCTAGTGTTAGGACACTCAGTACTCATTATGATATTTCCGTTCCACACTTTCCACCGAATTCTGGGGGCCCTGTGTGTTGAAAGCTGGAGATTAACACTGCGCATTGCGAATGAATACAAGGTATACTTTGAATATTTCATTTCCTCGAGCGGGTATCAAACCCACAATCTGTCGATTTTACAGTCACATGCTTGTGGCCCTGCGCTATGATGTGGGGAGCGGAGTGTCTTAGCATTAGACTCCCTCTGCGTACTCTGCTATATGCGATATATCGTGAAGCTGAAAAAATATATATTACTAAAATTCTTATAACTTAGGCCATTTTGGCACAAAGAATATACAATATTCTTTATAATCCAAATTTCATAGCTAACTCAAGGTAATTGATCAAAATTGGCTTCAAATTAAAGTGTCTACTTTGAATGTGAACAAATTCATTATTATATCAATTATATGCTATAAGTATATTCTACTAACATGCCTTTATTTTTATTTATTATATTTATAAAATAAATTTAAAAAGTCCATATTTTAAAATAAATCGTTTTTAGATTATTTTAAGACAGTAAAAACAATAATCAACAATAATAATAACAATCAATTTCATGGTATCCGCCTCCAGAATTTGGCAGAAAGTGGGGAACGGAAGTGTCTTAATGGGAACAGGGTCTCTAATCGCTAGGTTCCCAGGTTCCATATACCTGCCTTGCTATGTAAAAATACAGAGTGAAACTAAAGAACATATGTACTGGTAACATGATCACCTCCAACCAATTAATAGTCCTGTAGTTATAGTAGTCAAAATAACTAACCAGCCTTCGATATACCAATCCTAAAGTTTACATTTTCCTTTTCTTTTTATCATCAAATTTTAATACAGTACAAATAGAAAATAACGAATAGTCTCCATTTGACCATTTTTTCCACTTCTTTCTTTTTCTTTTAGTATATGTTAAATATTTTCTATCAATAATATAACGAGTGATACTGTGGTAGCGCAGTGGGACATTTTTTTTGATTTATTAATTGAATTACCAAAATAGTGTCTTAACGGGAACGGAGTATCTACACACTTGATTCTCTTTGTCTACTCTGCTAAGTGTGGGATACAGCGTGAAGCCAAAAGTAACTAAAGTACGAAATTTCTTGACACTAAATCTCTTTATCTGTAGTCTGTTTCAAGAGGGATAAATATAAAAAAAAATAAATGGATGTATTTGTGGTGATGTGATAAATAAAAAAAATTAAACGGCATGTAGAAATTTTAAAAAGCATTGGTTTATCTATTTTAAAATTCAAGATAAATTATGGATTAATTATTTTAATTACGATTAATAAAGGATAGTTTAAAAGAAAAATTTATATATTTTATAATTAAGAAGTGAAGAATATATGAAATGTTGATTTTCAACCAAATACAACATGATTTGGATTTTGACAATCAAAGAAAAGACTAAACTTTAGGCTTATATTTTAAATACTAACTAGACCGGGCAATTCTACAGAGTAGACATTTAATTTCCTGTTTTGTGCATATGATGTGTCATATGCACAAAACAGGAAATTACATACTCTGAAATGTGTTTCAGTTTAAATAAACTTTGAGTATTTCGTACATGTGTTTCATGAAAATATTATATACAGATTTTAATGAAAAAAATTAATTAAATTAAATAAGCAAGTTATATTTCATTGTACGATAGTAAACTGTAGTGTTTTGAGAGGAGGAACTCAACGCCGCTGTGCCGCCGCGGAATTACGGTCATAATAATAATGTAATGATTATATATTTTTTTACAGTCACGCTGTATCCCGCACACAGCATTGAAGGCAGAGGAAACCTAGAGTGAATACATTTCGTTCCCCATTTTTCGCTAAATTTTGAAGGCATTGCGTGTTGTGTCATGGAACTCAACGCCGCGCTTTGCCTTGATATCAGAGCAAAGAAAATAGAAATATTAAATATTTAATTTCCTCAAATGAGAGTTGAACTCAAAACATCGAGTCGAGTTTTCACTCACATTTAGTTGCCCTTGCGCCACAACTGGCCTAATGTTCAACGTTTTAATTTCATCTTTTGTACCTACTTAACGGCATAGAGCAGAAAGAAGCATAGATTTATAATTGGTTTCTCAACGCTATTCGAGACATTATGTTGATAGTGGCGGATCTTAACGCCGCTCTTTCCATAGAATAGAATTCCAATCCACAACTGTCGCGTCGCGTCAATTTTTTTGCTAATTCCTTCTATATCACGTTGGTAACACTTAATAATACAACATTTTATCTAAATAATTTTGAGGTCATTGGTAAAAGTAAGTTGCTATTGATACCATTTAAATTTGATTTGTGTGTGTGTGATTCATATCTTAATATTGCAGATTTTATCTAAATACATTAAAAAATATGTAAGAATTGAACTCGCTGTTATATTCTTAATTTTATTAACGAAGACAATTAATCAATCTATTATTATTATTTTTTTATTATTACGAAAAAAATATTTTGCTGATACATGTTACGAGTAATAAAGGCTTTTACAATACGAACGACTCCGACATTAATGTCAGATATTAATGTATGTACTGTTTACACTAATACATATTTTTTGTGACTAAGTAACTAAGACTAAGAAAACATAGTGTTATTACACTCCATTTTTCGCAAAATTACTCGAGGCATTGCGTATTCAACGCCAAATTTTGCCCTGATGCCAGAGCGAAGAAATGAAAATATTAATTAATGACAATTTATTCCCCCGAATAGGGATCGGACTCATAACCGTCGCATTACAGACACATCCTTGTGCCCCTGCGCCATGACGGCCTCTGTCTGTCTGCTTGTAAGTTCGGAGCTGTTCACACGCAAACTAACAACTTAATGATCATAATGTAGTGCGCTTATTGTTAGCGATGATGACGATTGAAAATATCAAGTTGTTCAAAAACTTTTCAAATACACTAGACACTTGGGCACTACGCGGTCAGACACAGGTTGATGGCGACACTAATGATCGAGTCAGAAAAAAATTGGAATTAGAGACATGTTCGTATAGAGACACTTGATGTATATATACACTGAGTGTAACATGTATAGTGTTTAAAAATGTATAGTGTCGTAGCCTATTAGTATCTTTAGTGAGGTCATTCGTGGCACAGCGGCGCGAAGTGTGACTGTAAAATCGACTGGTTGTGGGTTCGATCCCCACTCGAGGAGATGGAATATTTCCTTAAATTTATATTTCCATTTCTTCGCTCTGGTGTCGAGACTAAGCGCGGCGTTAAGTTCTGCCACTTAACACGCAATACCTCCAGAATTCAGAATGAAGTGTCTTAACAATAGGTTCCCTCTGCTTACCCTGCTGTATGCGGAATACAGCGTGAAGCTGAGTTTTTTTAGTCAATACTATTTTATAAATAAGTAAAGCTTTGTTAAAAAAATATATGTATATAGAAGAGTAATTATAAGACGACTATAATGACTTCCTCACTTTGCCTTTTGACTAACTACTCACTGGTACGCACTAACTTAGAACAAATAATACGGTACAAAAGACAATCATTTGTAAAATATTATCAAAGAAAACTTGAATGGGTTCGATGCCCATTAGGAGGAATGGAATATTTTCATTTCCTGGCTCTGGTAAAGAGGCAAAGCGCAGCGTCGAGTTCCGCTTCTAATATCTAATGTCTCGAGAATCAACCAACTCTGGTCAAGGACTGTTTCCTATTCACTCCAAGTCTTGAAAAATTTATTACGATAAATATGTTACTACCATTCGTTCATAAGCACTTAGCTTACTTTTACATACATATGATTTTTTTTTTTTAAACTCGCGACTTCGCCCGCTTAAACTACTGAGTTATTTATTTAATACACTGAACTACGTTCCTTTTTGGGGTAAAAGGTTCCACAGAACCTTTTAAAGAAAAACCCTTGTAAGTTCACTTTGTTGTCCCCCTGTCTGTCTGTCTGTCAAGAGCCTTTATCTCAGGAACTTTTGGAGATATCGAGTTTCTACGGCTCCCTGATTTTCTGTCAATAAAATATATTTCTATATTTACTTAAAAAAAGATAAAGCCGTCTACATTCGTTATACACTATAAAAGGAATCAAAATGAATAGGGTACTTCCGGTTAACCTTAAATAAGGAATTAGTTCAGGAAAAATTTGAAAAGTATACATTTGTGTTTAAACCATAAAAAATGATAGTCATAAGAGGGAGGCAACGTTTGGAAAAAGCTCGAATATTTTTTATGGAACCCTCGGTGGCGAGTCCAGCTTGTGCTTTGGCAAACTTCCCGTCACAATAAGTATTTGTTTTATTTCAATGGTTTCATAAATAAAAAGGTCTTATTAATATAAACTGTTTTGTAAATTGCATTTAAATTACTGTTTTATTGAATTGGGTGAAACTTTACTTGAAAATTAATGTGGTAGTGGCAAAGTGGTAGTGGTAAGACACTCTGTTCTACACCTTCCACAGAATTTTCGAGGCATTGTGTATTGAGTTGATTTTAGCGAATAAATAAATATATTAATAAATAATTCCCCGAGTAGGGGATCGAACTCACAATCCTTCACGTTACAGTCACACCCTTGTGCCCCTGCGCCACGACTGTATATAACTCAATGTATAGATATCGTCTTTAAAAAGACTATGTTAGAGTTGAATCAAAAGTTATTCAGTTTAGTAAATAAATTAAGTATTACCTAGTATCTAAAATCGGCTTATTCGATTTATTTAATACTGATATATCAACATTCTTTTTCGCTTTTTAATATTTTTTAAGGAAACTATAATGAAACCCATCGTACAAAAAGTTTTACCTCCTGACCACAGAAGCTATCAACATACAATAAACATTAATTTCTTTCCGGTTGTTTTTGCGTAATTGGCGAACAAACAAACAGACAGACAAGAATTCTGCTGAGTTTTTTAGCTTCTACAATCTACATGTTAACCGACCTAGTTTTGATTTTTTTAATATCTTTCTCGTACAGGATACACTTTTATATCCTTTTATTATATATAAATTAAATTAAATTAAATTAGCTTCACGCTATATCCCGCACACAGCAGGGTAGGCAGAGGGAACCTAGTGTTAAGACACTCCGTTCCCCACTTTCTGCCGAATTTTGGAGGCATTACGTGTTGAGTGGCAGAACTCAACGCCGCGCTTTGCCTCGACACCAGAGCGAAGAAATGAAAATATAAATTTAAGTAAATATTTCATCTCCTCGAGTGGGGATCGAACCCACAACCAGTCGGTTTTACAGTCACACTTTGTACCACTGCGCCACGACTGGCCTCAACTATATACAGATAATATACTAAGCACAGTACTATTTAAGAACAATAATTAACCAATAAATATTGCCAATGTTATTATTTCGCACAATATTTCGTATAGTGGCCCGCAATTTTCGAATAATTTTGAATAATAAAACTGGATTAATAATAAAATAAAGTTTATATAGGCCCTCAAGTATTCATTTAAATCTATCAATATTAAAATTAAATATAGACTAGTGTAAATTATTGACTATCGACTAAAACACTAGGTTGAATCAAATTGCCGTACGTCAAATTTAACTAATATTTTATTGAAAGTTGAAAATAAATCTATTCAGTTTATGTATTTTATGATCACATTTTGTTGGAGAATTTTGTCCTGTTTTATCTTGCACATTCTTATACAGTTCGTTTTTAGGATAGCTGTTTATATTTGATTTACTTCTTCGAATGCTGTATACGATTTTACAGAAACTTTTTTTCTTTACACTGAGAACGTAGTGTTTAATCCTACACACGACATTCCGTTCCATAAATTGCGCTGAATTATTCAGGCATTTCTTACCAGAGTGAAGAAATGAATATAATTCTATTACATAATTTATTACTGCGAGTGGGAATCGAACGCACGGCCATCGTGCTTACACGGTTTTACCATTGGGTTAACACGGCCAAGTTATGTCTCCTATTTTAATGCCTATTTTACTTCCGGTACAATTGACCAAGAATCTATCTATAAAGTTTCAACCTTCTACGTTGAGCGGTTTAGAAAATTTAAAGCTATGATGAATATTTGTCGTTTCAGTCGATCGCCGCAAATATAATAAACACCAGTAGTAAATAATAAGGACATTCCATAATAAGTGGTTATATAGATTTTTTTCTTAAGATCAACGTAGATATGCACAAGGATGTGGTAGCCAGTTGACAAAGATTTAACTCCTCTATTCTTGGGCAAAGAGAACCGACGTGGGATTTTAGTCAGGTGATTGCTACCAAAAAAATAATAATATGCAAAATCTAATGACTGATTTTTTTTTAAACTCACAAATTGGAATGTATATGCACCAACAATCAATCTCATTAATAAAATAAAGAACACAGGAGCTACTTCAATAAAAAAAAACAAGAAATCGCACACGTAGCAAGAAAAAAAATATATACAGTGCACACGAAAAAAAATATAGATTCAAAATGCAAGAATTGTACCATTTTACTTGTCGTTTGCTACCGGACTTTTATTATTTTTATTACGTTTAATATCACTATCCGATTTATAAATATTATATTGCACTGTAACGTACAGGTGTAACAGCTACCACAGTTTTAATACAAGGTTAATGATTTATATTACTATTCTACATAATACAACTACAATATAAAGTAGACAGTATTATTTGGTCACGTTATATATGGAATCTCCATCCATATTTTTATTGCTCTATCCGTTTGTTCTCGTTTAAGAAGACTTCGAGGAAAGAGTGGTTTTCGTGGCACAGCAGAGATGCGGTTAAATGTGAGGTAATAGTGAGACTATACACGGCGTTGAATTCCGGATATCATTGTTCACGGAACACTTATTTTGTAATCTATTTTTCACTTGTTTTCAGGGCTCTATACCAAAATGGTTAACTGGGTACTCACTACTAGGATATCTCGCTCGCTGTCCGTCTGTTTTTCACCACGCAATATCTGATAAACCATGGTAGTAGTAGTAAATAGTTTACGGGGCTCTCATAGAACATTTTTTTTCTTTCGCGTTCTATAGTATGGTATGGAACCCGTGTAAAACCGACTCGCACCAGGCCGATTTTATTAACATAGCGTGTTAAGTGTCAAATCCTAATGGCTAACTTTGAAACTTTAGAACAAGCTTAGTCAAAATTTAATAATATAAAAAAAAAAATAATAGAAAATCCAATACTCCTTTAAAATTAACACCAGCGTAATGTTTCCAGCCTAATCACAAAAATGCTTAATATATTATTGTTATTTTTGTTTGATATTTTTAATAAGCAATATTGACATGATAATATCCAGATTTAACAAATTTATATAATTGGAAATACAAAACGATCTTCTGAACTGCAGCCATTGTAGGGTAGTAAAAAAGTATTTAGTGCGGTGAAGTAAATGTGAAGGTTTCACTTAGGTCATTCGAACGTGCGCAATTATACGAGCATATTCATATTTAAAGCTTGACTTAACTTTAGATATTTATTTTTAGTTTATAATATATTAGTACTAAAAATGAGAATTAATTTGAGGCCAGTCGTCGCGTAGGGGCACAAAGTGTGACTGCACAATCGACTGGTTGTGGGTTCGATCCCCTCAACGGACAACAACGGAAAATAACGGACTCAAGGAGATGAAATATTTACTTAAATTTATATTTCCATTTCTTCGCTCTGGTGTCGAGGCTGAGCACTTAACACGCAACGGTTCTAAAATTTGGCGAAAAAAGGGGAGTGGGGATTCTTAAAACTAGGCTGCCTCTGCCTATAGACCGTGGAACTGAAGCAATACACTGCATCGCACATTTTAAAATGTTACAGAAAAAACCAAACCCATGACTTAACGGAAATTTTTGAAAATAAAACCTATAAATTACTGAATCTTTTCAATAACAATGCGAATAATTCTTGATTAAATTTCGGAAGATTTGTCACATTTACAGTTGATCTTGATATTATTTATACATATAAGTGGTATGACGTCTGTGTGTTACTTAAAATACGTTGTTTAAATTAACTTCTATAACTTGTGGTTTACGTATATTGACGTTTCTAAGAAAGACTGAGGTAAAAATGTATGATTTGTACACAGTTTTTTATCTTAGGTTATTTTCACGACAGGAAAAAATATTGTAACTTAATGTTACCGTTAAAGGCCGTTAAAACAGACTGGTTGTGGGTTCGATCCCCTCTCGAGGAGTGTAAATATTCCATATATATATTTACTTAAATTTATATTTCCGTTTCTTCGCTGTGGTGTTGAGGCAAAGCGTGGCGTTGAGTTCTGCCACTCACGCAATGACTTCAGAATTCGGCAGAAAATGGGGAATGGAGTGTCTTAACACTAGGTTCCCTCTGCCTACCCTGCTGTGTGCGGGATACAGCATGAAAAGGATTTGATTTAGACAAGTAAGAAAATTTTCATTAACGTGTCCTACAAAACTCTTGTATATTTATATCAAAAACAAAATAGAATTCCTCTCATCCCGTTCCTGTATTTTGTACTATTAGTTGCACCTTCGGTAGCTCAGTCGGTAGAGCGGTGGACAATAATATTGCAGTTGAGGATAACATTGGCGAGTATCCACAGGTCGCTGGTTCAAGTCCAGCCCGAAGGCAACTTTTTTCGCTTAATTACTAATGTTTATTTCTTGTATACGGTTTATTTCTTATATTGGTAGCCTTAAATTTTTAAAAACCTTTATTAAGAAAAAAATTTGGCAATCAAAATTGAAACATATTTTCTGTTTTAATTTTTCATAAGGAAAACTTTTAAGTTTATAACAATCGATTATTCTTACAATAACACAACTTCACCCTGCATCCTGCTTGTAACAGGGTAGGGAGAGGGAGCCTAGTGTTAAGGCACTCCGTTGCCCACTGTCCACTTGTTTCTGGGGGCTTTGCGATATTAGAGTGAAGAAATGAATTTAATAAATATTTCATTTCTTTGAATGGAAATAGAATCCACAACTCACCAGTCGCACCTTATATCCCTGCCCCACGATTGGTCTCCTGGAACTTTTATTATTTACACTTTCTGAAATTGACATTTGTCCGTCCTGGATCAAAAGCGGCTCAAAGGGTTTATTTTTTAATATATGTATACGAATATGTTGCTTTTATTGTTAATTAAAACTTAAAACATTAGTCAAATCAATTTTAAATTATAGTGATATGTAAGGTCTTTATTTTAAAGTAACTTAGCTTCACGTTGTATCCCTAGTGGGGTAGAGAGAGCGGACCGGCAAACACAATCTTTTCTGTATACCTCTTCCGCCTCGTCTACTGTCATCAACCGCTTTATTCATGCCCTCCACGGGGGTCCCCACGGTTTTTAGCGACTTTCCTCCAGTGTGTCATATTGTTTTTACTTTACTTTACCAAGGTTTTTATTTTCTTTGTATATAATAGTTGACTAAAAAATGTATTTTTTGTAATTTATATGAATGTTCTCAATATTGCTTAATAATGGTATAGCAGAACAACATTTAAAGGAATATTGATGTTAGCATCAACGCTTTATTTTCAGGTTATGTACCCTTTTTGTTAAAACACTGAGCAAGCCTTCGATAGCTCAGTTGGTAGAGCGGTGGACTGTAGTTGGAACGTTGATATCCATAGGTCGCTGGTTCAAATCCGGCTCGAAGGATATTTTTTATAACCTTTTTACAATAAAACTAGATAATCTCTTTTTACCTATAAGTGTTTCTTGTGAGATAATATTTAGCATTATGATGTATTCTATATTTCTATAATTACATTAGTTACTCCATGTAAAGTCAATAAATTTCGATAAAAGGTTTTTTCTTAAAAAAAAAAAGATATTTCTTAACTGATTTTTTTTGATAAAATTGTTGTTATCGGATTTTAAATTTTGAAATTATACAGTTAATATAAATTTCAGCCATAATTACAAACTAAAATACAAGGGAATACAATACATTAAGGAGATGAAGTGTCCATGTTGGTGCATCTACGTAGTTCCATGTGAAATTTGACTTCTAGACTAGATGGCGTTTGCTCGCAAAAATGCACTTTATTGACAAAGTACTTTCTTTTTTTTGTGATACTGAAATATTTTTGAAACAACATTATACAAGTCTATTGATATTAATTAAGTTACAAAAAATATATAAACTAACGTAGTTAGTCTTTTAATTTTTATTTTTGATACTTCTCCATCTTTCCCCCTTCCTCCCTATACTCTATCCTATATTATTTAATCATAACATGACTTATATAAAAGTAAAACACGAATATTTCACAAAAACGTTATTTTTTCGAGAGCATTTTATTTTTTAATGAACAAATAAGTTATTTAGAAAAAATATTTGAATGTCAATATCATAAAAAACATATAATTTTATTTTATATGGTATAACAATAGTAAAAATCAGTCTGTTTTATCACTCTTGTCATTTCATCTATGAGTTCATGGTCAGACACTTCGATGGCTTGTCTCGTGTTAAATATATTTCAAATTAAGTAGCCGGAGTGACGAACGGAAAGAAGCAACAACTGGTGGAACATGGCACAAGGGAGCGATGTACTCTCTCATAATGGACTTCAGACATCAAACGGAACACATAATACAAATTTTATTGGAACGTAAAATTCCATATTATACATAAACATACATACATATATAAAGTACTTCCGCGTTACTTTTAATACTGTTTTAGAAAAAAATGTGCGACGCGTGTACGAAAGCGTTTTTGTTGAGTTTTAAAGTTAGTTGCTATAATTATGAACTGGTTTGCGAGACGCATTCACTACACTAGTATTTGAATTGAGCACTAAAGTTTTACTTTAAGCTTAGATATATATATTATTACCTAATAGTGTAGACAGTTATATTTTAATACGTTTCATTTCCCCTTTTTTCTTGACTCAACATCCAATATATATAGCATTGGGCGGAAGTGGGAGAGTCTTAACACTAAACTTTGCCAACGATACAAATCGATTTTTCCAAAACAAATGATATCTTTCTAAACTAAAGACTTTCATAGATTATTAAATATTACTAAATTTGGTGTTATTATATCTGATTAAAATCTATATCTCTTTAGAAAAATCCTTATAACATTAAGAATCAAAAGAATAGATACATAAAGTTTCCGATCACGTCGGAAGGATGAGCTTAAAGCTTTAAAGCTTTATCATACATAAAAAAACTTTTGCCAAAAATGCCATGCTGGAAAAACTGTGGAGTTGTTTTTAATTATTATTGCTAATAAAATTACACATTCTGATAATCATATGAATAATTCTATTCTATAATTAAATATATTTAAAAAAAATCTATATATTCAATCGATCAATTTTTCTTAAACATATTTACTAAAATAAGAAAGTAAGTCAAATAAGAAAGTATCCTGAAAAGGAGACTGGTTGGAAATGTCCTGTTAATATTTCTACTTATAATATAAGTTATATTATAAGTAGAAATATATAACTATATATATAACTTATATTATAAGTAGAAATATACTATTAACAGGATATTTCCAACCAGTCTCCTTTTCAGTATATTTTTTTTATTGTACACCTAATCACTCCTTACTTATCCGTATCAGCTTAAAATAACTGAATAAGCTTAATTTTATAACATATCTATATTTAAAATTGTATGAGGTCAAGTTTGGTGACCTCGGTGGTGTAATTTGGACTAAGATGTCTCGTTTTGCCTAAAGATAATCGAATTACGTCTTGCGTTAGTTTATGTTTTTGTCTTTTCATTCTCTTCACTGAGTAGGGACCTAAAGACAGTGACCAAAAAAAAAAAACAAATAGTAATTTAATTTTAATTTCAAATTTTTAACTTCTATTATTGTTAATTATGAAAAAAAGATGAAATAATAAACAATATTGTGTCGCAATGGTACAGCGTCTGACTGTATACGCGACGGTTATCGATTCGATTCTCGGGGAATTATGTATATTTCCTCGCTCAATACGCAATGTCTTGAATAGTGGTAATGGAAGCGGGGGACAGTGAGTTAAGTAACACTAGGTTCCCTCTCCCTACCCTTGGATACACCGTCAAGTTAAAAAAAAATCACAAAATACAACTTCTAAATGTAATTAACGGTGAGGAAGTAACAAAATTCTAAATTGATTTAAAAAGGAAGTCATTACTATGAGATTTTCTTCTATTATCTTATATATATACTCGTATATATTATAATTTGTTTCCTACTTTGTTTTGCACGGATAGAGCTCGAGGGCATACTGGTGCGTGAGTCGGTTAATGTCAATCGGTTATTTTGCCCACTTTGAAAATGATATAGGCACGTAAGAAATATTATTGATTTATATAAAAAATATATATAAAAGCCATATAGAGCAAATATATATAAAAATATATATAGAGGCCAGTCGTTGCGCAGTGGTACAATGTGTGACTGTAAAACCGACTGGTTGTGGGTTCGATTCCCACTCGAGGAGATGAATATATTTACTTAAATTTATATTTTCATTTCTTCGCTCTGGTTTCGAGACTAAGCGCGGCGTTGAGTTCTGCCACTCAATACGCAATGTCTCCAAAATTCGGCAGAAAGTGGGGAACGGAGTGTCTTATCACTAGGTTCCCTCTGCCTACCCTGCTGTGTGCGGGATATAGCGTGAAGCTAATTTAATTTAATTTTAATTTTATATATATAAAAAATAAAAATAAATTAGTCCACACTCCGATCCCCACTTTCTGCCGAACTTTGGAGGTATTGCGTGTTGAGTGGCAGAACTCAACGCCGTGCTTTGCCTTGACACCAGAGCGAAGAAATTAAAATATAAATTTAAGTAAATATTTCAACTCCTCGAGTGAGGATCGAACCCACAACCAGTCGGTTTTACAGTCACACTTTGTACTACTGTGCTACGACTGGCCTATCGAATTATATATATAATAAAATTGTAGCACATTGCTGTCTGTACATGCAAGATATGTGAGAAGAACTGTTATTAGGTGTGCATAACCCGAAACAATGTTTTCTTTTTGTTTGTTTGTCTGTGCGTTTGTGAAATCTATTTTCAGAAACGACTTGTCCCATTTATATGCACTTTTCACTAGTGTATTTTGGCAAGTTTCCATCAACATTTACTGCTTGCTTTATTTAAATTGGCGAACATTAAAAATGTTCTAATATCAATATAAATTAATAGACTGCTACATATACTGTTCGACGAAATTGCTAAAAAACATACATCTCATAATTAAAAAATCCAGTTTATCTTGATTTATTCCTTTTATCCTTTAAAGGATATATATTTCATTAATCTAATACTATAATTGGTATAATCATGTATGTCTGTATATCTATAATCAATTATCGATATTAGCAAGCAATAACTTTTATGAGGTAAAGTTCAGCGTCCATAACATGTAAAAGCTTGAAAATTATATAAATGCTTATACGCTCTGTATATGTATTTTGTAATGTGTTTATGTATCTAAAAATTTAAATGAAAACACTATTTTAACTACAAACAAAACGAAAGAGATTTTGTCAAAAATCAATCAATCAAATCAATAATTGCAAAAAAACTGCTTACGTAACTTGAACGGCCACTTACATCATTATATTCAAATTGTTAAAATAAAAACCAAAATACTCTCAAAATATAGCATGGGCAATGTATGCCCATAAAATAAAATCACAAAAGACAAAAAAAAATCTTATTTTAGATCATTCATCAAATTTTCTACTTTCACTATTAAGAAATACTTTTTAAACGGGTTATTATATATTTTTCTTAACATATTATTACATTTATTATTATCTCCGTTAACAAATCTTGATATTATCGTTAGCTCAATACGTTAGTATGAACAGGCAACCTTACCTGGGTTTGACACCAAACGCACTTGAGTCGACAAGGTCAGGGGTTGTCAAAACCGCCTACGGTACTGTAATTGCACAACTTAACTCACATATCATATATTTACCAATATACATCGAGTTAGACATTAGTAGGAAATAAGGTCAAGTAAATGAATCAATAATTATATATACATTAAATAGCTTTGCTTTTTGCAGAGAGGAAATGAAAATATAAGATTTTTTTTCCTGGAATGGGAATTGAACCCACAACACACCCACGACTGTCGCGCTTACACTTTGTGCTCCTGCGCCACGACTATATACAGCATTAAGCAAAAAAATAAAATTAAATACAACGAAGCAGTTATAAATATACAATAAAATACAACATATATTCCTATTGTTATGTTCTCACACTAAATTGTAGTTACCCGAGTGGCAAGTACTCAGCTCGAGACGTATTTATAAGATAATTTCAAAATTGATATAATTTAAACGTCACTACAGTACTACAGTAGTGCAGTAGAAAAATGACGTAAGTCATCAGACTGTAGTTACTTAAATGATTCCTTCCTCATGACTCAGAGGAAGCGTTCCTTAGTAATAAATCATTTTTTTTAATAAATATATATATATATATATATATATATATATATATATATATTTATGTTCTTTTTTATTTATTTACTATATAGCGTGTATATAAAACTTTGGCCTTGATATAAAAGTATTTTGCATAGTATGTGAATATAATTAATTTTTTTACAGGAAAGGATGCACATAATTGTTTTAATTGCAAAGGATCAAATCCAATTATCAATTCGCCATCTTAGAAGTAATTAATAGATAAGTTTATTATGAGTATATTATTATGCTATTATTAAAAAGATAATTGCGATTCTATATGGAAAATTTGTATTTTGTTTTTATTTAATAGGATTCTTAATAAATGTGTTAATAAATCTTTTGTTTAATGTACTCATTTGTAGCCTTTTTTTATTAAAATTATTTTTTGTTATGAGCAAAAAAAATTATGTCAAAGTGCGGCGTTGAATTCTGCCACTCAACACGTGGTGTCTCAACATTTGTGGTGCGGTGACTGAAAAACGGAGTGTCTTAAAAGTAGGTTCCCTCTTTATATCCTGCTATAGTATGAGGGATACAGCGTGAAGTTAAAAAAAACATATATATGCTAAGTTCAGTATATTTTATATATTATAAGTAGAATACAATTGAAAGTGATTCATATTAAAGACATTGTAAATATATTAAAAAAAAAAACTATTTACAAATAAAACAAAATGTCGCTAGCGGTAGTTTAAAACGCGGTGTAGTTAATATTCTCATATACGGAATTAAAATCCCTACAGCCCAGTGCGTTAAAAAGCGTATTACACTAAGTTACCCTCACTTCCTCGCACGACGATAAAACATATAGAAGAACATCTCTCATAGAGACTTGACAGGTGGTGTTAAGCGGCGTATGATGTCTTAAGTGGTCCTCGATCTTACTTTGTGGGAGATTAGCTTGGATTTTTTATATGAGGTCACGATGTCTCGAGGTTTTATAGAAATTTAAGTTATTTTTCTCTATTGTCCCTCTTTTAGTGATGTTTAGTGTGGAATGAAAGTGAAGAGCAACCCAGATTTACGGCTGTGGATACTGGTATCTATAATACAGCAGAAAGTGGGGAACGGAGTGTTTTAACACTAAGTTTCCTCTGCCTACCCTGCTGTGTGCGGGATACAGCGTGAAGCTGATTTCTTTCTTGTAATATAGTTATACCATCTAGAATCCAAATCCAACTTAAAAATAACAAATGATTTATATTGGTTAAAAATATCTTTGTAGGTTAAAATCAAGGTTAAAAACTAAAAATCATTATATAACGATGTTGCATGCACCCAGCATGACTAACTATGTTTATTTACGTAACATTTACTACTACCATGTTCAATTAGTGTGTTTCATATTCTATTAGAACATTTTTTTTATGGCTTTAATGGAAATAACTAATAGTTTTGTATGACAAATGAGACATTCTAAGAAGCCGAGGTATAACTCTAACCGCAAGAACAGGGGGTTATATGATAAAAATCAGCACCATATACGAGTACTAAAATCTTCGATTCGAGAAGAGTAAAATTTATTAATATAAGAAAAAAAAAATAAAGGTAAATTTTCTTAAAACGTTACCACTAATTAAACATATACTGTTTGCCTACTTTATCAATACTACTTTATCAAACTGAAAATTGAACGTAACTTATATTTTTTTGAAAACGATCGTCCCTTACATTCTACTATCCTGTATCCACCATTCACAGTTTTATAAAACTAAAGAAAAAGGTGAAAAAGGACGATATAAGGACGATATAACATAATCACATCTTCTGACATGAATCGCCTATAAAAAGAAACCTACACACGAACACTTGCCAATTTGAATGTCACGTGAATATATAATACCTATAGTCGTATAGTTAAACATAAATGAGACAAAGTAACCCTGGACATGATAAATTGATATCTAGTGCAGCTGTTATAGAAACGGAACTTGAAAATAATGTAATATTGTGACGTTGCCGGCACTCCGCTCCAATTATTGCGGCTTAGTCATTCGCGACTCCAAGGTACGCTTTTAAGAAATATAATGTTAACTTTATATAATATACTATAATATAATATGTTATAATATTGGAGGCCAGTCGTGGTGTATGGGCACAAGCGAGAGATTTTAAGCACGACAGGTTGTGGATTCGATTACTGTTCGAGGAAATGAAATATTTAATGTTTTTCTATTTCCGATCTGGTGTCCATTTAACACGCAATGCCTCCAGGATTCGATGGAAGATTACTAGGACCTCTTTGCCTAGTCTATTACGCGCGGGATACAACGTGAAGCTAAAAAAAAAGTTATAATAGCATGAGAGTGAAAATAGATTTTAAAACGAAATACTTTAAAATAAAATTAAAAAGTAAATGGCTCTTGAAATTATTGAGTTGATAATGCTGTGATGCCAAAAGCTTTGACGCCAGAGGAGGAAAATTTAAAATAATAAAAAAAAAACAAAATATAAGGTAAATTACTTAAAAAAATGACAACTAATTAAACCAAATGCCTACTTTATAAATTACTTTGAATTATTTAATGACTCAACTGGAAAATACATATCCAATACATATAATAAAAAATATTTTATTACGTAATGTAATTCCTAAATTCGCTCTGTTGTATTTCAAAATATCTCCAATTTTACATTTGTATAAATTGAGATAACAAACATTGGATTGAATTGTTGCCATTTAGTCTAACAGACAGAAATGGAAAGTGGCTACAAAATTAACTTTGTATGAAAATAGCAAACAAAAAGTCAAGTTTTTTTTATTTATTGTAGGTTTACGCTGTATCACGCTTATAGCAGGGTAAACAGTATTGACACTCCGTTCTCCACTTTCAGCCCAACGCAATAAAATACAGAAAAAATAGATAATATTATAAATAACTAACATAACATAGGAATATAATTTATTATATGTAATTATTAAACTTATATTATGTCCATGAATGATACATTGAAGATTGTAAAAAGTTATAACAACTTTTTGTTTTGTTATTTCAATATCATACCTACACACATAAACTCAATCAGATTTTATAACCAATTTTTTTGAAATAGCATTTATTTTGCAGTTATAGTACTGTAATATGATATTATTTGGTTATGTAGCGTTATTTTTATATATGTATATATATATGTAATAAAGCGGAAGTGTTAGTGTGATTGTTAAAACGCTAAGATCTCTGGATCTACTGGTGCGTGTTTACTTTTTTTTTGTTTTGCATGAAAGTTGCATTTCTTCTGCTATAGGCTATATAATATTACGGTGTAAGTCTTTGTTAGCCTTAAATAACAAAATAACAACAATAAGGAACGCCATCGAATTGTTTTGTCAGTACGTTGTATGACAAAAATATTACTTTTTATTAATTCTATACAAAAATCTGCGACTGCATATATCTATTTCTTATAAATAAGTGACAATAAAGCATTTTGTGACAAGAAATAATTGAAAATTATAGGTGATATTTTATTGATTTCTATTTCACATATTTCACGTATATTGAAACTTACGCGCAAAAGTTATTTCATCATCAAGCAAATTTAATTAAGATAATCTTCGGCTTTTACAGTATGTAATTTAGACGCATATTTTTCGAGAAAATGTTATATAAATTAAAATAATACAACGCTATGTTTATGGCAGCAAGTCTAGGCTTGGGTCCCGCGGGGGGCGCCCTTGCCGCCGATGACGTATATCATATAGCCACGTAGTGTTCATGATTGATTGTATCAATCAATCTGTTGGCAAATGCAGCATAATAAAAGTGTTATAGGTGGTATGCGGGCGAAGCCGCGAGTGGGCAGCTAGTAAATATATATAATTAAAACACAATTACCAATAAAAACCGAACAGTAGATGGATAATCAAGGCTAAGTCGAAGGCTCGTGCTTAAGTTAATTTTAGTTGAACCCGTTATACTGGAAGATAAAATTTTAAAGTATTTATATAAATTCAGCTTGTCGTGACCTAAAGGAATGTAGTCGAATGTTGCTTAATGAAAGACTCCCAAGTGCGGATAAACGATTAAATATTTGGCAATTTGGCAATCTACGCACCTACATTATTTAACTATGTATATAAAAATATTTTTCATGACCGATGTTACTTTAATTAATTGCACAATTCATTTTCAAACTTTTTTAATGTATACATATTCTATTCAATAAATTCATTAAACTGTAGAAGAAAAAATGATTTTAAAAATATTTAGGCGTTTATATTATAGTCAAGAAAAAGAAGCTAAAAGTATACTTATATTTTTATTTCTGTATTTTCGTAGTTCACTTTCAACGCAAACACTACATACTAATAAATATTAAAAAGTATTTTTTTTTGTTGTATAGCTACTAGCTTAATGAATGCCGTGGTGATGCAATTTCTTCGTAGGCTATGTAGAGTTATTTATTCATTCATTCTTCTTCTTCTTTGGATCAAATTCGCAATGAAGAGATACACAGAATGGCAGGTACTAGGGAGGATCTCACGCTAAGAATGTATAAGAACGTGCTCAGCTGGTTTGGGCATGTCGAACGAATGAGTGATGAAAGAATCTTTTGCTAAAAGATTAGTTTTAAAATTAGTGATGGGAAAATGAGTGGTAAAAGAGATAGGGGGAGACCTCGGTTGACCTTCGAAAACACAGTATCAAAGATATTGGAAGAATGTTACATAAAAAGCATGAGGACCCCCCAGAGGGCATGTAAGAAGAGGTTGATGACAGTGGACGAGGCGAAAGAGGTATGTAGAGACCGTAGCATTTTTCGCTCCGTACTCTCTGACTACCCCGCTAGGGATAAAGCGTGAAGCTAAGTTACGTTGAAGCTATTAGTCATCGGTAACATACATCCTAACTGACCAGTTGAACTTAATGTCATAAGCTCAAATATCATCCTCACCTGGATACGTGGCGCTCTACTACTGTGTTTAGTTGGAAGTTCCTTCCACGAGGCACACCACTGTGGAGTGGCGTACCTGCGTCGATACCACATGGGTACCTCCACCTCCTAGGCTGGCCACCTGTAAATATACAACTCTAGGCTTTCAATCTCAACGTAAATGAAGACGTTTCTCCATTTGGGCCAATATCACTTTGCAACATGAGTTAGGGCTAACTACGAGTATATCGCCTGTATGTAATATATTTTGCACTTCTCCATATTGTGTCAATAGATATATTTAAAATTATCCTGATAAAAGAAATAATTAAATGAAGTAATGGAAAATAGCTAACATTTATATTAAATGCTTTAAGGAACACCGCTGACTAGTGAGGATAAAAGGCTCCTTTTTATTGTTTATATTTTTATTATTTGTAGCTCCGTCCTCCACTCTATTATACCCTAGTTTGGTACTCAGTTCTCTCTTATTACCCCGCTAGGGACAAAGCGTGAAGTTAAGTTAAATTAAGTTTATTTTTTATACTTTTGTACTAGCATGTGTTACGTTGAGGTATCTTGATTTGGTACTTTTACGTATGGGCTTAAAACATTTTACCCTATATGCTGTTCCCGTAAAAGAAGCGCTGACGCTACCATCCTGTATAAAGAATAATATTTCCGTATACTGGATCTCGCAAATATCAGGATAAAAAATAATTTCTCTCAAAAACCGAGATTACATACAGGTGAGCGAGATACGTCCTGTATACAGCTGCAGTACAAAACTTTGTTACTAACCTCATGTCCAAATTTGATACTCCCAACGCCATCTATACTAAATATGTAACACTTGATTCATGTATTATTTTTCAGGTTTATTCATTTATACTTATTTAATAATATAAGGTCGGGGCAAAAACATTTACATATTGTTCTCACAAAGGAATTTTTTTTTGGTATAATTTGTTATTTATATGTGTGTACCGTTCTGATTGATGGCTTGTTGCCAGCGTATTTGATTTAAAAAATCTGACAGGTAGTGTTGACAGTGTTCTTTTGAAGTTAGCTTTATGCTTTCTAAAGAGGTCTGCAATGACCGAAACAGGTCCACCTGTTCTGATCTGGGCTCAGGTCAGGGCTATACGGAGGATGCATCAATACAACATGTCATGGTAGAACACCTCAATAGCTATTTTAACCTCATCAGTTGCTGACAGCAGAGTTCAGAATCGATCGTTTTACCCGGTGACAAAAGATCATAGTGGACGATTCCTTTGCAATCCCACCATACATATAACATCGCTGTATTCCGAGTCAGGCCGGGCTTTGCCACAGCGTGGGGTTTGCCAATGCTTCGACCATGATCTTTTTCGCAAATTCTTATTGTAAATCATCCATCTTCATCACCTGTAATCAACTGTTTAAAAAATGGTTCCGAATTGATACATTTCAACAGAGAATCGCAAATGGAAACATCAGGTTTCTCTTAGTGAGAACATGTGGTATCCATATTACTCGTAAAACTGTTTTATGACCAACATGCAGTTCTTTATATTTCATAGCAGCAATTTATAGCTACTTATATGTCAAATTTGCTTCACTTTCTCAAAAATGGTCTATATACCATGATTTATCTGTATACCAGACTTGAAAAGCTTGAACCACATTTGTTCTAATCTTATTAATACCGCATTAGGTCCGTAAACCACACAAATCTTATTAGCGGAATTCGTCGCATTTTTATCTTCCTTGTAATAAAACCTTAAAATGTATCGAATTTCTTCGTTACATACGTTCATCTTGCTTGCTTAAAGAACAATTGAAAAATGGCGGGAACTAGTTTTTTTTACCAGCCATTCAGTACAGCCAAAGAGGTATGATTACTAATAATACATTCAAAATACGAAAATACCTTTTTCCCGACCTATTATAACATAGTGTTTATCATAGTTTCTCGTGGGTGCCCATGAAATTTTCTTTTTCTCTTTTTTCTATAAAAAATCATGATTCTATTAAAAGAAAAATTAAAAAAATAAAGCACCTACGTCAATACGTAGCAATATTTGCGTAATTCCAAATGACTGGCATTTTCTCGTGCGAAGAAGGCCTCATTCTTTCTCAACATCAATAAAAATAATTTTAAACATAAAATACGATATGACACTGAATTCGTTACCATCGCCGCAGTAATTTATTCAATACAACATATAAATGGGTCACGACAACAGATTCTCATGGAATTGAAAATATATTATTTCTTATACAAAGGTTATCTTAACTGAATGTAAATTACATCTTAATGTTAACAGTTACTGTAATGATGTTAAATGAAGCCTATTTAACCGATGTCTATCTGGAGCAATTTCAATTTAGAGATTTATAACGTTGATGTGAACATTGTAAAATATATATTGAGGATATCGTGGCGCAGCGACAGTTCTGTGTTCAATTCCCGGTCGCGAAATTAATATTTTATTTTCATGCTCTGGTAACAAGACACAGTGCGAAGTTGAGTTGTAGCTACGTGGAGCCGGCAATATCTCGAAAATTGGGCAAAATGGGAACGGACTGTCTTAATACTAGATTGCCTTATAAAAAATTGTCCTAAATTTACCCGCTCAAGACTTCAACACTGTATGACATGTAATGCAACAAATATTCAAGAACCATACGACGTAATAGAAATTTGCAATAACCGGATACTATAAATTTATTAAAAAAAATCGTTGAAGAAATAATACATACGCTCCCCAAGTTAGTAATCCCAATATATACGAAACAATAAGTACACGAGTCCGACTCACACTTGACGGATTTTTCGCATCTACGTAAAACGTAAAAATATGAATAATATCCCAGAATCCCACAATATGTTCAATGTACTTTAAGACACTGTAATTTTGCTCACTTCTCAATCAATTATTATAAATTCTCCTTGACACGTGGGTTACGTTTATCGAATCGGTTTTGTTGCGACGCGGAATACAGTAGGTAGTATCTAACAATATTATTTACTTATAATGTACGAGTAGTCATTAGGGCTACTATTAATTAAGTATATAAACAAGCGAGGCCAGTAGTGGCGCAGGCGCACAATGTGTTGTAAACGCGACTGGTTGTAGGTTCGATCCTCACTCGAGGATAAGAAATATTTATGATGAAATATATTTGCAGGTGTGGAGGCGAAGTGCAGTGTTGAGTTCTAACTCTTGACACGCAATGCCTCCAGAATTCGGCGGAAAGTGGATAACAGAGTGCTTTAACACTAGGTTCCCTCTGCCTATCCTGTTTATTATTATATTCTTATATAAACAAGCGTTTATTTTAGCCTTAATAATACGTGGGAAACATATATACTTCTGGATTTATATATGACTGGCGAACTAAATGCGGCTTTCGAAATTTATTAAGTTATTGTCAAATTACACAAAGTATTCACATAAATTATTAGCCTATGTGTTGTTCTGATGTATAATATCTTATATATTACGAAATACGTAAATCCATTCAGTGATCTTTGTGTAAAAATGTAACAAACAAATTTTAACATTTCAAATATTAATACGATAAATCTCCTTAGCATATCTACAATTCGAGAAGAGGAGAAGCAGAACGTGAGATTGGAGATCCAAATAACCTTAACATAGATATTAAATATAACCATTATAACTAAAGTTAAATATCATTTTTTACTACAAAATGAATTAATGAACATATAATATAATAATCATTAAATTTTATAATACTTTGGAAGCGGAAGCCTCTGGTATTAAAGTAGGTATAATAAAAAAAGATGCCAAATTAACTGTTAATTAAATTGTAATGCAACATTCAGTCGAGTTATTAACAAGTTTTTGTATTTGACTATAAAATATAAATTGTTTTTTTTTATAATATCTTTATTAATTAAATATTATGAAATTAAATATTTATGAAGATTTATATGGATATAACAAATTGTAACGTTTTAGTACAGGCGCAATGGCTGTGGATTCGCTTTCTGTTCCCCCCGAACATTTAATTGTTAATTATTTTCTAGCAAGAGAAAATGCGACGTTAAAATCCGCAAATCAATAGATAATGACCTTAATTCAATGGGAAAATGGACAATGGAGTATCTTGACTCCCTCTCTCTCTCTCTCTCTTTGCTTACCCGAATGTACGGGAAGTATAAATACTAATTTTCAAAGTAAATTCCTTTAAAAGGAAGGATATTCTATATAAATATTAATATTAATTTAATATACACATTATTTGTCAATATGTACCTTTTATAATTATTTATTATAATTCAATGTTACCACATGTAAGGCTTACTCATGCAAATATATAATTGACGTTAAAGGCAATACTAGATTAATTATAACACGACTAAATAAATAAAATTACAATATTCAATATCTCTATGAAAATCAGGGTTGCTTAATATTAACATTTCGTTTATAAGAAATCACAGATTTTTTTTTTTAATATAAGGCGTAGGGTTCCTAGAATCAACCTAGCTTAAGTTCAGTGCACTCAGAGTCATCTAGTGTCTATAGGTTAAAAACAGATGCCTAAATACATTTAAATATTGCGCAATTTTTTAAACACGAACTTTACAAATGCTGTTTCTATAACTAATATCGTATATAATCTTTCTAACAGTAATAATAATAAGTTAAACATGAATTCTAGAAATATATATATATATATATATATATATATATATATAAATTTTTGCTGCGTTAAGGCTAAAAATCCTTCTTTTTGGAAATGACCAACCCTTGCTAATTAGTTATGAGTAAAGTTCATTCAAGAGCCTCATTTTATATAGACTTCTCAATGAAACGATGATAATTTCAGAATCATAATATGATAATATTATAAAGATCGTATATCAGTAGTTTACGTCAGTTAGTTTTTTTTAAGTAAGAAATAGATGAGTACTAAGAAAACATTTTGTCAAATATTTAACATAATATATAGCTATCACACATTCGATTTACATACAAACAACAATAAATATGTGACATTGTACATATATATTACATTATAAGTATTTCGAATACAACATACTCTAGGTACGTTGTATTACTTTAAAATTATATGAATTTTTGAGTCCCGGATGGAACAGGGTACCCACCTTGCTGGGTAAGCCCTGTCCACCGGGACCGTCGAGCCTCAATTGCATCCAGCCTTTATACTTTCCGAAACGACCAAACGATAGCTCGCTTATTTTCGTGCCAGAGTCATCTAGTTTTCCAACAGGAAAGCCTGAAATCCTGAAATTAATTTGTAAATTTTGTGTATTTCTACTTGAAATTGACTAAAAATCGTTTACTTGAAACAAAATGGAGTTTTGTTAATTTTATTTAAGTCATATTAAACTTCTATAGTTCTCTTTTTAGGCATTTACATAATGTTACTTATTTTTTTTTATTAATATTTAAATACGTAAATAATATATTTTTTCACATACTTTCATCACTCTTGCCGCTCGTGCCCGCTGAAAGTCCCCTTTGAAATGTCTCTTGGCTTTCCGCCAAGTGCAAACCTATAACAATGCCTTAATTTAACAAAAGTATGGTTTACTATATGATCTTATATAATATTAATTTCTTATAACATATTGTAATTAAAAGATGTTATAGTAAGCGAGAATCGTTAATTTTTCTTAGACTAAAATTGACATTAAAAAGATATTTTAATAAATGTTTTTTACTACATGGATATATATATATATATATATATATATATATATATATATATATATATATATATACATTACATTACATTATAAGTATTTTGAATACAACATACTCTAGGTACGTTGTATTACTTTAAAATTATATTAATTTTTGAGTCCCGGATGGAACAGGGTGCCCACCTTGCTGGGTAAGCCCTGTCCACCGGGACCGTCGAGTCTCAATTGCATCCAGCCTTTATACTTTTCGAAACAACCAAACGATAGCTTGCTTATTTTCGTGCCAGAGTCATCTAGTTTTCCAACAGGAAAGCCTGAAATCCTGAAATTAATTTGTAAATTTTGTGTATTTCTACTTTAAATTGACTAAAAAACGTTTACTTTAAACATAATGGAGTTTCGTTAATTTTATTTAAGTCATATTAAACTTCTATAGTTCTCTTTTCAGGCATTTACATGATGTTACTTATTTTTTTTTTATTAATATTTAAATACGTAAATAATATATTTTTTCACATACTTTCATCACTCTTGCCGCTCGTGCCCGCTGAAAGTCCCCTTTGAAATGTCTCTTGGCTTTCCGCCAAGTGCAAACCTATAACAATGCCTTAATTTAACAAAAGTATGGTTTACTATATGATCTTATATAATATTAATTTCTTATAACATATTGTAATTAAAAGATGTTATAGTAAGCGAGAATCGTTAATTTTTCTTGGACTAAAATTGACAACAACAAAATTAGCATTAAAAAGATATTTTAATAAATGTTTTTTTATTACACATATATATATATATACATTACATTACAATTATTTTGAATACAACATACTCTAGGTACGTTGTATTACTTTAAAATTATATTAATTTTTGAGTCCCGGATGGAACAGGGTACCCACCTTGCTGGGTAAGCCCTGTCCACCGGGACCGTCGAGTCTCAATTGCATCCAGCCTTTATACTTTTCGAAACAACCAAACGATAGCTTGCTTATTTTCGTGCCAGAGTCATCTAGTTTTCCAACAGGAAAGCCTGAAATCCTGAAATTAATTTGTAAATTTTGTGTATTTCTACTTTAAATTGACTAAAAAACGTTTACCTTAAACATAATGGAGTTTCGTTAATTTTATTTAAGTCATATTAAACTTCTATAGTTCTCTTTTCAGGCATTTACATGATGTTACTTATTTTTTTTTTATTAATATTTAAATACGTAAATAATATATTTTTTCACATACTTTCATCACTCTTGCCGCTCGTGCCCGCTGAAAGTCCCCTTTGAAATGTCTCTTGGCTTTCCGCCAAGTGCAAACCTATAACAATGCCTTAATTTAACAAAAGTATGGTTTACTATATGATCTTATATAATATTAATTTCTTATAACATATTGTAATTAAAAGATGTTATAGTAAGCGAGAATCGTTAATTTTTCTTGGACTAAAATTGACAACAACAAAATTAGCATTAAAAAGATATTTTAATAAATGTTTTTTTATTACACATATATATATATATATATACATTACATTACAATTATTTTGAATACAACATACTCTAGGTACGTTGTATTACTTTAAAATTATATTAATTTTTGAGTCCCGGATGGAACAGGGTACCCACCTTGCTGGGTAAGCCCTGTCCACCGGGACCGTCGAGTCTCAATTGCATCCAGCCTTTATACTTTTCGAAACGACCAAACGATAGCTTGCTTATTTTCGTGCCAGAGTCATCTAGTTTTCCAACAGGAAAGCCTGAAATCCTGAAATTAATTTGTAAATTTTGTGTATTTCTACTTTAAATTGACTAAAAAACGTTTACTTTAAACATAATGGAGTTTCGTTAATTTTATTTAAGTCATATTAAACTTCTATAGTTCTCTTTTCAGGCATTTACATGATGTTACTTATTTTTTTTTATTAATATTTAAATACGTAAATAATATATTTTTTCACATACTTTCATCACTCTTGCCGCTCGTGCCCGCTGAAAGTCCCCTTTGAAATGTCTCTTGGCTCTCCGCCAAGTGCAAACCTATAACAATGCCTTAATTTAACAAAAGTATGGTTTACTATATGATCTTATATAATATTAATTTCTTATAACATATTGTAATTAAAAGATGTTATATTAAGCGAGAATCGTTAATTTTTCTTGGACTAAAATTGACAACAACAAAATTAGCATTAAAAAGATATTTTAATAAATGTTTTTTTATTACATTTTGAAAATAATTTTCAATATTTTAATTTACAAGTTTCGTAATCATACAAAAACAACAAGTTCTTTCTTTTTTTTAAATTTAATTAAGGAAGTTATTTATACATATGTGTAATAAGTTACATAATTATATTCTAGAAATTTAACTCAAATTCAAAAGTACATAATAATATATTTTTATATTGATTTGTTAACGCCAGTAATAACATCCGCGTTAATTGAAAATTAACTATAATGAAAGTTTAAAATATTATATAATATATAGATTAAAGGATCTTTCACGTTAAAAACTTAATATTTATTATATTTGTAAACGTGGGTTTTTGAGTCTTGAAAAATCTCTCTCGTCTCTCTTTCTCTCGTCGTCTCTTTTTTTCGTAGTTTGTTTTCTCAATCTCTTGTAAAACGTGTCAAAAACAAATGGGTATCAAGACAGATAGCTTCCAAATATACATTAATCTCTAAGGTATATTTTTAATAAAATAATTTTAATAGCCAAATAAATTAATAATAATGAATAGATAAGAATAAAATTCTATATATAATGCAAAATACATATGTCGATACGATACCATTATATAAAATATTTGAAAGCTGTTGCAAAATTTTAAGGTAGGACTATAAAACAATATTTTTTTTTAAAAACAATAATTGATTTCCAATAATCATGCTCAAGTTAAACGCAAAAACGTAAATTAATAACAGGAATAATTTAAATCCTGAAAGGGTAAAAGATTTGAATGCTCTTAGCAGTGGCGCCAACAAAGAAAATCTAATCGAATACATGTGAAAATATCGACACTGAACTTCGTCCTAAAAGCAATATTCCGTTCAATAAAATTTTCCACTATGATGAAGTTAGTACTGAAATGGCGTTCTGACCAATCACAAGAGGGCAGTTGTAACAACATTCAGCATTGCATTATTGGTGCATTTACGAAATACGACAAAATGCTTTTAAAAAAATAGTTATTATTAATTTTGTTTTATAGCTTAAATAATATTTAACAGTATATTATATAAAAATAACTAACATTATATCAAAGATATTTTTTTTTATAAAATATTTAATTCTGTCACACTTAGAAGGTTTACTCTACGCCTTACAATGTTACAAAACAAATAAAAACAAACTAAATGCATAACAGAGCGTTATTTAAATATAATAATGAATATTATTTAATTTATTTGCTCATTATTTATTCTAGGCCGATAAAAATCAATGTTTCCAAGTATCAGAGGGCCCTGGCGACCTTTAAATCTCGACATTACCGTGTCAGTCACGGTAGCAAAATAATTGTTTATTTTTATCTGGAAAATATTTGCTATTTTACCTGTAAAGTGAATTAGCTGTCGGATTTCTAATATTTTTTTGTATTTTTTTTTTAAATTTGCATCTACGTGCACTCGGCTTGGTGCGTTTTGACATCAATACCAATTTTGACATATGTCAAGTAGAATGAATTAGGTTTGAAGCAAACTAGTATGTAGAGGTCTAAGTTTTAATATTATAATTTCTTGATGTTCTAGCTGCCTTTATGTAATGATTGACTGACCCTAACTGGGTGCGAGGTTCAACTCTGTATTTATATCTACAATGTATGCAACATTTTTGTATTTGAAAGTTAAATACGAATTTTTGTGTCAACATTACTTTGACAAGTTTATATTAAAGACTTTTTAATAAATTAAAATTAAATTTAAAAAAAGACTTTTTATTCTAACGATACATTTAAATATTCTTATAATATATTTATTACAAAAGTTCAAAATTCTAATAACTATCTCGCTATTATATTCTCCACTATATTAGCTTATCTATTTTTCCATCGAGACACGTGATATGTCTTATTAATAAAATATTTGACGCTTATCGATTATTAATTACATTTACTTTTAATTGACACCATATAAGTCCACGTGGCGTAGTAAAAAAATATATCAAACATAGATATTTAGAGAACGTCATTTAATTTCAAATAGTTTTATTTATGTTCATATCGTCAAGTTTTCCTTAAGACAAAAACATTTACTATAATAATCAGGCATTATTACATAGAGCGCTTGAAATTTCTGGCATTTTAGCATTTTAGTAATATTTTTAAGTCTTAAGTATCAGGATTGTATTCTTTTAATATTTAGCAACTCCGTTCTTGACTTTCGGTCGGTTGCGTATTGAGTGATAAAGATAGGAAATGAAAATAATTCATTTACACGAGTGGGAATAGAACCCACAATCGTCATGTTCACAGTCAGATGATATAGCGGCGGCCTCTAAACTATACATATTTTATATTAGTTATTGTATATGGTATGGATACATGTTAATTGTATATGGTGAGACCAGTCGTGGCGCAGGGAGACAAAGTGTGACTGGTTGTGGGTTCGATCCCCACTCGAGGGAATGATACACATTTTACATCTATATTTTAATTTCTTCGATCTGACGTCGAATCAAAGGCGCAATACCGTTCAATGCCACTCAAACGCGGCGGAAAGTGGGGGACGAGTGTCTTAATACTAGCTTCCCTCTGCCTGCCCTGCTGAATGCGGGATACAGGGTAGAGCTGATTTAATTTGTGTATCGTACTGCTGAATAATATCCAAGATGACTGAAATTCTTCTAAAACGCTTTCATTTCTAGCATTTTAACGTTCATAATCTCTTTTAACTACAATTATCGATATAGGAAAAATATAAACGAGACATTTTTATGAGAACAACCGCAATAAATTATAATAAGTAAATATATCAATATGAATGATGTATTGATTAGGGATATCAATACATCGTTTATATGTAACAGATCTCATTGCAATTGCAAAACATCCGGATGTTTAAGAATACATTAAGATAATTATTTATAAAATCCGGCCGAACTAATAATAAACTTATTATTACCGGTTTATGTCACAGTCCCTTAAAGAAATATATCGATGGAATGCGGAAACGTCCAGACCTATCTATCGCATGAAATAATATGTATTTTAATACCTATACAAAGAAACGGTAACGATTGCGGTTAGAAAATAATGAAACAGGCTGGTCGTAATGGGTAATTGTTGATTGGGAATTTATCAATGTTATAATGTGGTGAAGTGGGATTGGCGTGGTGTGGTGGTGAGTTCTGCCACTCAAGATGTAGTATCCCGAAAAACTGGACGGGAAGTGGGGAACGGAGTTTTTAACTAGGTTCTCTCAATCTACACTAGGAGGTGGGAAAAAGCTACATAAATGAAGAATTTTTGTTCTCTACTATAGTGGCTCTATTTAATTAACAAGGCGGAGGACATAGATTCATTAATTAAGGACTAAGTGATACTTCAAGTACAACTTCAAACTAGACGAAGTCGAGATCTCAAAATTTGAACTTGATTTTAGGAAATTTCAAAATATTACCATTTAATTTGATTTGATTATGTTATATGAGTTGTTATATGAATGTTTAATTACATTACTTTCACTGCGTGTCCTTTGCTTGTGAAATACAATGATATTACGTTCACACAATTGTTAACACAAAAAGTAGCACTAAAATCATTTTTGAAGCTGTGTATTTTAAAAATGTCTCAAATCCGGTAATATATAGTATTCTTCTTTGAAAGATATTATTAAAATTAAACATAAAATTATTCATAAATACACTCTATCAATCAATTTGTTAATTTAATTTCAATTTGACAAACATCCCCTGATAAGGCTTCGATCCAAGAACTGTCGTGCGCAGTCTCGGCACTACCCCGACGACTTATTTTTTTCACTTCAAGCTGTAGCAATGTAGCCTGGAGAACCTAGTATTTATATATAATTTCAGACATTTCCCGTCAAGGAAGACCAATAAGTAATTAAAATAAACATCGTCAACATACATATAAAATCAAATTAACACAAAAAAAATAACAAACCTCCCAACACAACCTCATTAAAAAACACCGCCGGGGAATATTTTCATTTTCAAAACGTTCGTCACTATTTGTACATAAACGTCTAATTATGTCAATTATGGAAGAATCCCAATTGATTTGTCATTTTATTCCATTAAATTTGTAAGAGGAAAAACTCGTGGCGCATATCGAAATTAATACTGAGAAGGTATGACATGAATCATGTACTAAAGAAATTTCCCACAAACCTTCCTGTTGGCCTTGATCCGTGACAAATTAGATCTAACGCTTTAAATAAAAACATTCTATCATTACTTAACTAAAAACTTAGTTTTTAATTATTTTATTTTGTGAAGGCGCAGGGGTACAAGCGTCTTTAAGCGTGACGGTCGTCGGTTCGACTCGAATTGAAATATTTGATATTTTAATTTTCTCACTCAACACGTGATGCTTCAAAAATTGTGCGGAAATTGTAATTCAATGCCCCGATACATTATTATGTATTTTAAAAGAGAGAGAGAAACAAAAAACTGATTTAAAAAATATAATTTCATTGGTAAGTAGCAAACAGAGAGCATTCATTCCTTGAGATGTTAATGACTAAATTGTACTTAATTTTTAACATCCAGTGCCTTTGAAAATTACATTTAAAGAGGTTCTATATGCTTATAACTCAGATTTTAAAACCTTAGTTAGCTATACTTAAGTAAAGTTAAAAGTACTTGGTAACACGCGAAATATTTTTTATACAGAAAATGCGTATATATATTTTACACTTACTATTAAGTAATATATTAGATCAGTGGATCCATGAAATGAAATGACGATTGAAGAACAAATAACAGGATTTTCAACACCTTCATACATTTTTGAATTGTTTAAATCAAATTAATCAAGTTTGCGGCCAGTCATAGCGCAGCGGCACGAAGTGTGACTGTGAAACTGACTGGTTGTGGGTTCGATCCCCACTCGAGGAGATTAAATATTTACTTAAATTTATATTTTCATTTCTTCGCTCTGGTGTCGAGGCAAAAGTGCGGCGTTGAGTTCTGCCACTCAACACGCAATGCCTCCAAAATTCGGCAGAAAGTGGGGAACGGAGTGTCTTAACTTTAGGTTCCATCTGCCTACCCTGCTGTGTGCGGGATATAGCGTGAAGCTAATTTAATTTAATTTAATTTTTAATCACCTGATTGACGTGCGAAAGCTGAAACTTTCTTTTAACTTCACGTTTTATCCCGCAGATCTATAGCGGGGAAGTAAACCTTGCTTCTTCTTTTACACTCCGTTTTTTTTATATTTCATTATTTAGTTTTTTCTATCAAGGACAAGTTAATATACAACTAAATAGATATTAAGAGAAAGATAAATTTCATATAAAATTATTAATTAAAGTACTGCTTACTCGGTAAATTTTGCGTATATGAAAAAAAGAAATTTAAATCTAGACTACATAAAACAGATCAAAGAACAAAGTACGTGAGTATAGTGCTAAATTGTGTGTTGAATGGTGGAACTCAACGCCGTTCTATATCTTAAGATGACCAGAGTGGAAAAATAAAAAATATTTTAACTATAATCATATTTAAATTAATTTTCATTATATATATAATATAATATATACCCTGAGCGAGAATCAAACCCACAACTATCGTGATCATAGTTATGCTCAGTTCCATTGCGTCAATATGGCCGCGAAATAATATAAGGTTATGTAAATATAGTAAGGTACATTAAAATGTACATTGTACACGCGCATTGACATGGGGAATCCCAAAATTATTAACATTTTTGTAATGTCATCTAAAAAATACACATTCGATCAGACGCTGACGTCGTTATGACGTATTTGTGACTTATTTTTTAGCGTAACAAAAATTAATTATTTCATCATTTAGTGTTTTTTTTTTATCTGCGCGTATTTTTTAATAAAGATAGGTGCAAGTTAATATGCTACTTAATATGTACAGATTTAGAAGAAAATAGTTTATTGAAGAGAAAAAAATAAATAATACATTGAACATTTTCAAAGTAATTAAGTACTCTCCTATAAAATGATGCTTAAATTAAAAAAAGAAATTCAAATATAGTGTATACAAAATACAACAGAACTGAGTATATGACTATAATAATATCATTATTTTTATATTATTTTGCTTACTTTAATCATAATTCAATAAATTTTTTTATATATAAATTTTAAGAAGAAAAAAACGGGAAAATGTAAAAATATGTTATTAATATATATATATAACTAAATATTCACGATAAAGTGGTTTTTCTTGATTATCAAAGTAACTAAACAGAATAAATTAATGTCAGTTAATTAAATATTAAGTGAAACAATTGTTTAATCGATCATGAGATTCATTAACCTTGTCGGCATGGCCGTCACGATATTCGCAATTTACATTGGAAATTGGTTTGGAGCGGACTAGATGCAACAGATCGATGGTTTTAGTGTTTTACTGTTGAATATTTTATATATATTTTTATAGTTTTACGGTGCATCCAACACGTAGCAGAGGTAGGTAGAGGGAACCCGGGAACCTAGTGTTGTTAAAACACTTCTGGAGAAATTGCGTGTTGAGTGGTGGATCTCAACGCCGCGCCGCGTTACCAAAGTGAGGAAAGGAGATATTAAAATAATAGAAAAAAAAGGCTTAATTAGAAATATTGGGTGCACACAACATACTCGTATAATTAAATTTTTTTAGCAAAAATTAAAGAAAAATATTGTTGGTAACTTTTTGTTTATTCTCACAAACTGGGACGTAAGAAGGCAAATGCTGAGTTATTTCCATTTCATAACATAGTTTCTAAAAGAAAAATAAATAAAATGTACTTTATTTAAATTATCCTCAATTTTTAAAGGGAAAAAAATGCTAAGGCATTGTTAGTTTATTGAAGACTTTCCCTTGAGACATTTCTCTATTTTTTTAAATCTTGAGGCATTTCTCTATTTTTTTGAATTATTAACAACTAAATAGTGTAAATTTAACATTTAAAAAAAATCTATTCTTTTTTTGTTGAGGTTCGCTTGAAAACCTCCTCTTTCTCCTCTTTCAGAAGTCGGCTAAAAATAAAAATATCTAAAAGAGGTAGCCACTCCATCCATTTTCTGTAGAATTTTCAAGACATTGCGTATTGAATTTTATGTTGGTATCAGAGCAAAGAAATGAAAAAAAATCTTTTCCCCAAGTAGGACTCAAACTTACATGCTTTTACAGATCCGTCTCGTCATTATGTTACATATTATATTACATAAAAAAAATAACATTTTTTGATGAAAAAAAAAGAACATGTCACAGTACTCTGTATGAGTCAAGTGAATATGAGTGAACATGTAGAAGTATTTTTTTTGCTTTACGCTGTTCCATCAAATAATTTTTCCTCACGTAATTGAGGAAAATAACTGTCACTGGATTCCTATATAGGTTTTCCCTTATATTCACTACTGTTTGCATAGAAGAGGAAATGAAAAAAATATTTTTTCACAGGTAATTTCCACCTTCAATTAAAATTATATAAGGTAAGTACGTATATTATGGCTGTCTAAGCGGTACATTTATATATTTATGTAGACATTAACGTTTTACATTATATGTATTTAAGGTATTTTAAAGTCCGTCGTGGTACTAGGGCTCGAGAGTGTGTGACTGTAATGCGACGGTTGCGGGTTTGATCCCCACTCGGGACAATGAGTTATTATTTATATATTTTCTTTTTATTTTTCGCTCTGGCACCAAGACGCACCTGACGTATTAATAATTGGGAAAAGAATGTCCTAATTCTACTCTAAAATTATAGTTTAAGACATTTTTTTTTAATCTTTAACTGTATTGTACAAATAGCAGCTTAGGCAAATAATTGCTTCTTATTGATAATACATTCTGTTTTTTTTTTTCAATATTAGAAAACATTTATATAAGTCGATTTGCAATAAATATATCGAGACATTAATAATTAATAAAAAAATATGGTATTTTATTTTTCTCCGCGAAAATGACAATTACGATATAAAAAATTAAAATTTTAAAGTGATTGCCTTATTTAAATAAATATATGGTTATTAAAGTAGGAATTGATCTGACGGTTTCCGGCTCGATACGTTTCCGCGGTAGATATTACATACAGCTATTATATTCGAATTTCGCATTGAAATATCGATTTTATTTTTCAAAAATGTAACCTTCGTGAATATTGATTTCAATATTGACATTAAAATCTAAATACGAAAAATGTATTTTTTTTTTTGAAAAAAAAGAGCAATGCTAACAACATAATAATAAACGTGTTTATTTATCCAAGGTCGGAATTTTTGATATTTTCAACAGAATTTTTAATTAGTTCGCATTTAAAATGCTCTAATAGATATTATGTACAAGTATAGAATTTAAAAATGTAAGATATTTTGTATGGACAATTTGGGATGTTGTAGCGTCCGATTGTAAACGGGAGAGTTGTGGGTTCAACTCTAACTCGAAACAATAATAATATTTACATTATTTTTTCGCTTTGGTCGAATTTTCCAACACCTACCCACTTATCTCTACAGCTAGTATAGAATTTACTTTATTTATTATGAGGCACGTCGAGGTGAAACATTGCATAATTTATTAATTTGTTAATTATAACCTACTGGCCGTATACCTAAGCTCTTAAAAATTGAAGCTTATTTTTTCAATACAATGGCCCAGAGAAAGCAAATATATCAATAAAAAGGCACAACAGAAATTCGAATTACAAATATATATATTTAACTTATCTTAAAGCTTCACACTGTATCTCTTTGTAGCACGGTAGGCAAAGGGAACCTAGCATTAAATCAGTTCTCAACTTTCTGCCCAGTTTCCAAAATATTGCATGTGGTGTAGCGGATCACCATTCCGCGCTTAGTCTAGTTAAAAGGGCGAAGAGATAAAGATAAGTAAATCCCTCGAGTGCAAATCGAACTCACAACCAAATCACAACGCCCCACGACGGCCCCACACATTTTATCCAAAAAATAAAACGGAAGTAAAAATCAACTTTTATGTCACAAATATATATATATATATATATATATATATATATATATATATATATATATATACATACACATATATATATATATATATATATATATATATGTATGTATGTATACTTCTTACTCGCGCTTTCGGCCATTGAAGAGGTGAATTAAGATGAACGAGGTTATTGACTCAGAACAGAAGGCACTGTTGTTTACCAAGTGATCGGTGACAGTGCGGAACTGAAATGTGGAACGTTTCGTAACATTTAATTTTGTTAATAGTATGAATTTTTAATTAAAATTTATTATCTTTTTTGTTGTTTCTGTTGATGTTATTTTTGTGTGGTTGGGTTGCTTGGTATTATATCAGTTGTTGCGTAATAGATATGGATATTTATATATTATGTATAAATAAATGACATGTTATAATATATTTTTTGTGATTAAAATAAAGATCAGCTTCACGCTGTAACCCACAGCACACAGCAGGGTAGGCATAGGGAACCTAATGCTAAGACACTTCAAACACTTCAACTGGGAATATAAATTTAAGTAAATATTTCATCTCCTCGAGTGGGGATCGAACCCACAACCACTGTCACACTTTGTGTGCCTGCGCCACGACTGGCCTCTTTTTGTAATAATTTTTTATATATATTTTGCGAAGAAGGTAATCGTCTGTTCTATAGTAAAAAAGAGAAATTTCTTGTTATTTCGTATAACAAAAGAGTATGTAGTGATTTTGAGACTTATTAGCAAAATTCAATAAAATTAAATGTATGTTTGTGAACATACGGAGTAAGTTAATATCAAAATGGTACTTAAATACATAAATATTTAAATAATAATAAAATTTGTAAGAAAATTAAACTCAATAAAATTTAGACAGTCAAACGAGCCTTAATTTTAATTAATTCTTTTTCTATATTTCTTCTACTGCATTCATCTCTATTATCTTCAACCCTACATCTTTATGTCATCAAGTAATGAAAATATAAAATAACCACGCCGTGGTCAAGGGGCATAAGCGTGTGTATGTAAAAACGATGGTTGTGGGTTGGATACCCACTTGGGGGACTGAAATGTTACATATTTTCTATTACTGGCTCTCGTGTTCCAAGTTCGAGTTCCGTCACTGAGCTTGCATTGCTTCAAGAATACGACGGAAAATGATGTTATTTCGAAATAGTATCATCTAAAACAAAGTACTAAAATGATTTAGACCAGTCCAGTTGTGGGTCTAAATCCCGCTCGAGTTCTACCTACCCTGTTTCATGCGGGATACAGCGTGAAGCGTGAAAAAAACAAAATGATTAGTGTTTGACAAATGTTTAGTAACATTTAAGGGGAAAAATAGTAAACTTTATAATACAGATAGTACGAGTATTACAGATAATAACACAGCAAACGGACAAAGAATTATAATTTTCGCTATGTGATGCATATTTCTGTGTTCATGAATAATTGATCGTTTTGCTGCAGTTAACTGACCTTGGTAAGTTACTGTGTTCAGATACGTACTGCGTTTTTTTTTTAATAGAAATAAATATTATATTATATTATTTAAATAAGAAATATTAAAGGGGGCCTAATAAAGGGGGGGGGGAGGGGGGTCATATTACCTGTGGGAATCACAATAACACCTTCTCCTATAGTATTTAAAGTGTATGAATACTTAAAAATGACATTAATAAATTATTTTATTTCGATGTTGCGATTTTCTTTATTTACTTAGCACAAAAAAAGTTTTGGCTCATACGATTTGAGTAAACTTGTAAAAAGTCAATTTGTATATATGTTATAATTATCATTAACTTATATACTATCGAATGTGACTAAAAATATTAAATAAGAAGATAAAAGACTACTTAATATGTAGCAAAATTTATCAATTTAATATATACTCAAATAAATAAAAATCAGCTTCTCGCTGTATCCCTCACCAGCAGACACTCCGTTCCCCACTTTCTGCCGAATTATGGAGGCATTGCGTGTTGAGTGGCAGAACTCAACGCCGCGCTTTGCCTCAACACCAGAGCGAAGAAATGGAAATATAAATTTAAATAAATATTTCATCTCCTCGAGTGGGGATCGAACCTACAACTAGTCGGTTTTACAGCCACTCTTCGTGCTGCTGCGCCACGAATGGCCTCAAAATATAATGTATTTTGATAGGTAGATATCTATCTACGAGTACGAGTATCTACTCGTAATACATTTCAATAGCTCTTATTTTCAATCTTCACGTTTTATCCCGCAAATAGCAAGGCAGGAAAAGGAACGTGGGAACCTAGTGTTAAGAAATGGCAGGCTAGTGGTGTGTAAATGAATAATTTAATTTTATAATATTTTCATTACCTCATTGAGATAATGAAAATGTATTTTATTAATTTGCCTAAGACTACCCATTAGTTAATTCATTAAAATTATAAAAAAATTGAAATAATTAAATTGAATCAGCTTCACGTTGTATCCCGCGCATAGCAGGGTAGGAGGAGGGAACCCAGTGTTAAGACACTCCGTTCCCCACTTATAAAAATTATAAAAATATATTTTTTTAAATAACGCACACAAATATAAATAAACAAACGAAACTGTGATATAATATTATATAAACAATTATAATTTTAAATACACTAGCCTCGGCATTGTAACGTACTTACTACGTTATACTCTAATTAATGTATTTGTATGACAAAATGCAAATAATGACAAAAAAATATAATATACGTATATATGTATATAAAGATACAGTGCATTTATGAATAACTTTAGCAAGACATTGATAATCGCGTGTATACAAGGTTGGGTGGATTATTGATTAATAGTTAATAGACGGTACTGAGGCTAACGCTACAGGTGTTTTAGTATGGATGAGTCAACTTTCATTGATCTTATCTTTTTTTTTTATTATATATATTTACTATATAAGATTAGTTTATTTTTATTTTTTGGGAAATTCGATAAATTATAGATGAAAATAATTAAATTATTAATTAAAAAAATATTATTTTTGCTATTAATTGTTATAGGTACTAATCTAGATAAAGTTTTAGTAATCACTGAATACTTTGTTAGGTGAGTAATGAATGAGATTACAAGATTTTTCGATTTATTTTTGTTAAGGCGGCCTCAATCGGGGATTTACCCAAACAGGATTGGACTGCCCGGGCGCAGTGGAATAGTGTCTGATTGTAAGCGGAGTAATTGTTGGTTCAATATTCATTCAGGGGAATTAGTTATTTTCATTTCTTTGTTTTAGTAAGAAAGCAAAGCACGGCGTTGAGCTCCATCAATCAACGCGTAATGTCCAAAATCGAGAGGTGCATGTACACTAGATTACTTCAAATCGTCTCGTCTTCGTCTTCGTCGAGGCAAAGCATGGCGTTCATTTCCGCCATTCCACACGCAGTGTCTCCAGAACTCGGAAAGTAGGGAACGGAATGCTTAAGCAAGATTCACAGCAGATCAAGGAGAGAGATTCAGGTACCGTACGATTCTCGGTAGGCAAACATTCCACCAGATAGAACGAGAATCTGGTCAAGGTTGCGGGAACTTGACGTCGAGATCCTTGGAGGAGGCCGATGTTAAAAGGTTGATATGAGCGTAATGATGTTCCAGGTCTCTTTTCTTTTAAAGCAGAGAAAAAAATCAAACTTTTATGTCAACGCAAACAAAAGACAAAAGATTTATGCATCGTTTTTGCTGCATTTTCTATGAAACTCGCCGTGTAATCAAAACTTATGTACTTCTTTATTTATGAAATTTGTCACGAATTGAAAACTTACAATACAATTAATAAATGAAAAAATGTCAAAACTGGTAATTTATATTGTTTATATTATTTACAGATAGAAATTACAAATAAAACTAATTACAAATTTATAATTGTAGTTCATTTCATATAAAAGTAGTTTTAAACTTAAGTTTCTCGACTTATAAAAGTTATTAAAACTTAATGTTAAAGTTCAATAATGAAATTGACATGGAACCCTCGGTAGACGAATCCAACTCGCACTTGTCCACATTTTTTTCAATCCTAATAAATAGATTAGAATGTAGTATTGGGTACTACAAAAACAGAACTAGTACTACACATATGTATATATAATGAATCATACAAACCAATAAACACACTTCCGATCAATATTTAACTTTAAATCAGGATAATTACTTTTAAAACTAACTCTTCAAGGTCATTTTTTATGGACTATACAATATGACCAATATCCAGTTCTTTTTGTAAGGACCATTTACATTTATGTATGTATGTAAGACTGTATGTATGTATGTAACGTGTGTATTTCACCTTTTTGCCTTAAAGTAGTTTTAATAATAATCTATCTATATATACATAATATATTAATATTTTATTATTATGTAAATAAATTTAACAATCAGAAAAAGGTGTTGAAGTAAAAAAGAACTGGCAACCTTGACAAGTTCACTAACAAGTTTTAAACCTACTACCGTACTTCCTAATTCATAATTTTAGTATAGAACATGGCGGAAATACAATATTCTCGTTATAATAAATAACACAAAAATTTTGATTTTACTGATTTGCGATGACAGGAAACAAACAAATGTAATTAGCACGTTCTTGCGTATCGAGAAACAACTGATTTTAATCACCAAAATATGACAAAAAATCCTATGTTTTTGTATGAAAGGGTAAAAAATATTTTAATTTTATTGTTACAGGAATATATTGTAATCTTTGGAGTAAACAATGAGTAAATGTGGAGGCCAGTTTTACGTTCACTGATTGACTTGGAAACGTACAATACGTTGTGTTATTGGTGTAAATGTGTAGAAGGTCGCGAAAGATTCACTTAACACCAGCAGCTGGTTGTGCGGGGCTCGAGTACAGGGCCGGTGCCTAAAAATAAATTTAATCGTTTCTCACTCTAAATTACTTACAAATTATTAGTTATTTAAAGGTTGCAGTAGTTTCATGTATCCCAAACGTTTCGTTTTTATAATGACACTTCTATTTCCCACTTTTCGCCAAATTTTAGCTTTACGTATTTGATGACAGAAACATTCTTGTCCTGAGTGGGTATCAAACCCACAGCTGTCGCGTTTTCAGTCGCTTGTGCCCCTGCACTACAACGGTTCTTTTCTATACTAGGTTTTATCTGCGGTTTTACTGTCATGGATAAATCTAATGGTGTGTGGTGTGTGGTCATGCGTGTAGCGTTTAACTCATACCGCTGGTTCCTATGACGGGCAATATTGAATCCCGTATTACCTATTGCCTTCCTAGATAAATGAAATATACTACACAAAACAAAAATAAAACAATTCAAACCAGTAGTTTCTTAGATACACGCATCCCACCAAAGACATTCTTCAGCTGTATTATATTAGTATAGATATAAATTAATGGATTGGAGAATTAAATAAATAGAGGCCAGCCGTGGCACAGGGGTACAAAGTGTGACTGTAAAATCGACTGGTTATGGTTTCGATCCCCACTCGAGGAAACTCCATTTCTTCAGCGTACAGTTCCGTCACTCAACACGCAATGCCTCCAGAATTCGTCGGAAACTTAACTGAGTGTCTTAACACTGGGATCCCTCTGCCTACCCTGCTGTGTACGGGATACAGCGTGACGCTGATAAAAAAAAACATGTCATTTCTTAAACTTGCGCACGAGGTTGTCTCATATGTGGACAGCACTTCTATGGCTAAAGTCCTTTATTTGTATAAGGATAAACATTTAATTGAATAAATGCCTTCTCGCTCGAACTGATATATATATATATATATCGATCCCCACTATATATATATATATATATATTATTATTTTAATTAATCTTTAAGAGTAAAGAATCTAAAATCAATTAAAGTAAATTTATCGCAATAACTGGTGGAAAAAATATATGTAAGTTACATGTCAGACAGAAAGTGAACATGTCGTGTTCACTTAATTTATAAAATATTATATTTTGTTCACTAATCAAGTATGTATGTATATATATATATATATATATATATATATATATATATATATATATATATGTATATATATATATATATATATATATATATCTATATATACATTACATTATAAGTATTTTGAATACAACATACTCTAGGTACGTTGTATTACTTTAAAATTATATTAATTTTTGAGTCCCGGATGGAACAGGGTACCCACCTTGCTGGGTAAGCCCTGTCCACCGGGACCGTCGAGTCTCAATTGCATCCAGCCTTTATACTTTCCGAAACGACCAAACGATAGCTTGCTTATTTTCGTGCCAGAGTCATCTAGTTTTCCAACAGGAAAGCCTGAAATCCTGAAATTAATTTGTAAATTTTGTGTATTTCTACTTGAAATTGACTAAAAATCGTTTACTTGAAACAAAATGGAGTTTTGTTAATTTTATTTAAGTCATATTAAACTTCTTTAGTTCTCTTTTTAGGCATTTACATGATGTTACTTATTTTTTTTTTATTAATATTTAAATACGTAAATAATATATTTTTTCACATACTTTCATCACTCTTGCCGCTCGTGCCCGCTGAAAGTCCCCTTTGAAATGTCTCTTGGCTTTCCGCCAAGTGCAAACCTATAACAATGCCTTAATTTAACAAAAGTATGGTTTACTATATGATCTTATATAATATTAATTTCTTATAACATATTGTAATTAAAAGATGTTATAGTAAGCGAGAATCGTTAATTTTTCTTGGACTAAAATTGACATTAAAAAGATATTTTAATAAATGTATTTTTATTACATAGATTTATATATATATATAAACATTACATTATAAGTATTTTGAATACAACATACTCTAGGTACGTTGTATTACTTTAAAATTATATTAATTTTTGAGTCCCGGATGGAACAGGGTACCCACCTTGCTGGGTAGGCCCTGTCCACCGGGACCGTCGAGCCTCAATTGCATCCAGCCTTTATACTTTCCGAAACGACCAAACGATAGCTCGCTTATTTTCGTGCCAGAGTCATCTAGTTTTCGAACAGGAAAGCCTGAAATCCTGAAATTAATTTGGATATTTTGTGTTTTCCTACTTGAAATTGACTAATATATATATGTATATATCTTAATCTTACACATGTTTAGGCATCAATTAGCCAAAAGCTTCGAGTATATAATAAAAATATTAAAATGTTAGAAAATAAAACTAACATAGTTATAATAAGAAAAAAAAGGTACAGTTCGAATCGTTGGGGACCCAGAAATCTGTGCAGGTCTTTGCGTAGAGACGTCTCTTCGCTGTGCGTTCTCTACCGCATTTATCATGGGGTGTGTTCTAGAGAACTGTTTGACCTGTTTCTTGCCGCCGAAGTTTCTAATTGCACAGAATGTCACAAACTCAAGTATCATCCACACCATCTGTATCCAAATGTGGCACTCCACTACTGTGTGAGTGGTGGATTTGTGGGAACCTCCTTTCAAAACTGTGTGAAACTGTGGAATGGCCTACCTGCGCCAGTGTTTCAAGTCGATATGACACACTCATGTCTGTGCATTGCCGGCTGACAAGGTGAAGATAGACGCGCTTTTTGAAGGTACTCGCCTTCAAAAAGCGCGTCTATCTCCTTAAAGGCCGGCAACGCACCTGTAGTTCTGGAGTTGAATCGGGTTTGCCTTGTCTTTTTCTTAAAAAAAAGATCAAATATCTTTAGAGCTATCAGTTTCTATATTTAAAAAAAAATCTATTGTTGGTGTTAAGCAAACAGTCTCACACATCCTATGGATAATTCGTGTTTTCGTCGAAAATAAAGAAAAGAAATCAGTTACACTCGTGGCTTCACCTACATGGACTACTCGGCTACAATATATGTACATTACATATTAATGCCTAAACTACGTATAATATAAAAAAATCTTCTCACTTTCTCTAATCTCTGGTAAAAACCGTTTAAGTCCGTTGCGCAGTTTGAAAAATTATCTAGGCAAGCTTAACTGATGTTAAGGAGATTTTGTTTCATATTATATAAAGATATGTAAATATGGTTGATATAAGCTTGTTACCGGTGCTACCTAGTTGTTGGTTTTTTCTTAAAAGGATTTAATACTTTTAGAATATTTAGGTACAAACATTCGACATTAAATACCCCTTGATTTATTACATGATTTCACAATAGGATTTATTTGCGTACTACATAGGATTTTTTTCCTTATAAAATGGTACTTGAGACAAAATTAAAAAAAATAACTAATAATATTTGAATTAAAAAATTAAACATTAAATTAGCTTCACGCTATATCCCGCACACAGCAGGGTAGGCAGAGGGAACCTAGTGTAAAGACACTCCGTTCCCCACTTTCTGCCGAATTTTGGAGGCATTGCGTGTTGAGTGGCAGAACTCAACGCCGCGCTTTGCCTCGACACCAGAGCGAAGAAATGAAAATATAAATTTAAGTAAATATTTCATATCCTCGAGTGGGGATCGAACCCACAACCAGTCGGTTTACAGTCACACTTTGTACCACTGCGCCACGACTGGCCTAATAATATTTGAATGGGAAGATATAGAAAAAATCACACAAGAAAAAAGGTTTCGACGTTTAGCATTTTTTTTATGTTAGTACGAAATAATAAAAAGAAAATAATATTATAATAATATGTTTTTCGAACGATTTCCCTCAAAAAAAAACAGTTTTGAAATTAAAATTATTCCACAAAGTACAGTGCGATACAGTTTTAATCAATCGAAATCGATTGCACATTTACAAGACAAGACGTCATTGATATCGATACCCAAATACGATTAAAGTAAAGGACAATGGCATAAGTATATCGGAATGTTGTAATTTAAGTAAAAATAAATTCAAGTACATGTATTATTAAGTAATCGAATAAAAATTTATTTTTAGATCGCCCACCATCTCACCATGCTTGTTTCGCTTTAGCCAGACCTTTCTCGCACTTCCCAATGCCATTGCACCGTTCGTACATTCTTATAATATGTGTAGCAATATTAAAACATATTGGTTCAAGGTATATATGGAAATATCTTCAGAAAAAATTAAATGAATCACCTTCACGCTGTATCCCGCACACATCAGGTTAGGCGAAGTGAACCACCGAGTTTTGGAGGTATTGCGTGTTGAGTGGCGGAACCCAGCGCCGCGTTTTACCTAGGCACCAAAGCGAAGAATTGAAATTATAAATGTAAATAGTAATTATTGAATTCGTCAACAGCTTAGGCGTGTTTAAGTCTTTCAAATTCAACCTCTAAAATAATTATATATTGATATTAAAAGGCGCCAATAAATCTTTTTTTTTTTGCTAATTTATTTCGAAATTAGGGCATATATAATTTAATTAAAGAAATTACAACTAAAATATAAAATATATTTTATAATAAAACGTCAAACGGATATTGAAATTTATTGTAAAAATTAATTATAAAACATTTGTAGACATTTACTAAAATTGTCAAATAATTTTATATATCTCTCTCTATCTCTCTACATCTATTTTATATATCTCTCTATCACTCTACATTTGAATAGATCAAGTGTGGCAGAGAATGGGTAACATACGAATATGTATGGGTAATATTGCATTTTTACTTCCTTTTTCAATAGATACCCAAGGGCACAAGCTTGCGACTGTAAAAGAGTTGTGAGTTCGCTCTAGACAAAAACTGATTATTTTCTCGGTAGGCAAAATGCGGCGTTGAGTTCCACCTTCTAATTTTGTGTACCTACCGTGTACAATTTTGTATACGAGACGCTGTAAATTTTTACGTTACTATGACGTAAAAATATTCTAATAACAAATAACATTCTACACCACTAGACGAACTAGTAAGCAACATATCCATGGTCATTACGAAATGATTATATTATACACTAGCGCCCCGCTCGCGGCTTCACCCGCTTGAACTACATGATTTTTAATTTATTCACCTGTATTGGTTTTCTAATAATAACGTCATTTTAAAAACAATATCTATAAATATATATAAATCAATAATACAGTTACTTTAAAATGGTATTAAGTTTTTTTTTATTTATAAACCAATTAAAATAAAACAAACGTTACATGTTTAAGGAAACTTGCCATAATATAATAGTGAAATGCATTTAAATCGATTAAGCCGTTTCGGAGATCGGCGTGTACAAACGCACCTACAAACAGGTACAGATATTTTTGATGGTATTTCATTATTAAAAGGAAACAATGACAATTTTGCTTACATATATTCCATGTACAGACACCGATCAGTTACAATTTTATCATAAGTATAGAGTAATAGATATAATTCATTTTTGCAACAACGTAACACACACAACTCGTTTAACAGATGACAGAGGTCAGACAGCGACCGTTATGCAAAATCACATACTACTTGCCGCATGTACATATACAGGAATTAGAAAAGTCGCTATATATTTTATTGATCTGTAGTATATGTATATAAATATATATATTATTTAAAAATTATAGGAGATGGTGGTATTGTGGCCCCCATCGGTATCGTGGCCCCCTTTGATATTTTTTATTAAGAATCACACAAAGTTTTTTTAAAAAGCGACATTAATATGACAATATTTAAATTATACAAAAGAACCTGAGGAGATGGCAGCGCATTCCCGTGTTTTACGGAACATTTAGAAACTGCACTCGTAATTTATTTTTTTACGTGCTGCTTTCAATAATTTTGTCAATATCAAGTCATAGTAGTAGAGAGTTCGACATTATGTTTAATTAACGGTGTCCTACAAGATTGTTTACTCTCTTCCGGTAACGAGGCAACAGCGCGGCTCAACACAATGTCTACAGATTTCGACGGAAGGTGGCGAACGTAAATCTTAGTGGAAATAGAGTGTCTTAACAATAGTTTCCCAGGTTCCCTGTGCTTACCATGCTATGTGCGATAAGATGCAACTGTCCTAATTATGATTAAATAAATGTAAAAATGACAATAAATTTGTAGAGAGTAAAGTTTTTCAATATTATAAAAAAAATAATTAAAACAATGTATTTTTTGTGGTTATAACATTTTTATAACGCTTGTTAGTATAAATCTTATACAATTGTCTGTAATGATGTAATGGGAATTAGTCTTAAAAATTTCATACTTTTTGTTCCATTTCACAGCATTTTGAAATGAAATGAAATCTTTTTGTGTTGGATAGTCCATGTATAAAGAAACGCTATAGGCTATATACAAACGCTATGGGTTATAATTTAATTTGACATTACCGGTCAGAGAACTGGGTACTTAAACTGTGTCAAGTGTCATATACAATCCTCAGTTACTTTGAATTGTATGAATTTTGAATGTACATATATTTTATTTATGGAAATTTGGTAGGTATTTTAATTCTGAATTCTGATTGAGGCCAGTCGTGGCACAAGGTGTGACTGAAAAACGACTGGTTGTGGGTTCGATCCCCACTCGAGGAGATGAAATATTTACTTAAATTTATATTTCCATTCCTTCGCGGCGTTGTGTTCTGCCACTCAACACGCAATAATAATATAATATAATATAATAAAGCCTTTTATTTCCGTATTTCAAGTTACAATACAAATGACGTTAGTGAGTTAGGATAAACGTATAAGTAGTTATTATAGTGGTGTTAGTATTTATGTTAGTAGTATTAGTGGTTAGTGAGTTTTGAAATATGGACCCCATTTTGGGTGAAGGCCTCCTCCAGTCTTCTCCAGGAATTTCTGTCCTTACTTAGTTTTAGCCAGTCTTTCCCAGCTATTTGTGTTATATCATCAGCCCACCTTCTCTTCGGTCTACCAATGTTTCTTTTTCCCCTTGGGCCTTTCCATCGTGTGGTCTGTATTGTCCATCTTCTATCTGTGTAACGTGAGATGTGGCCAGCCCACCTCCATTTTAGTGTGAGTGCATGTTTAAGAGCGTCAGTGATTTTTGTCTTATGTCTGATATGTTCATTTTTGATTTTTTGTATTTTTCTAATTTTTAGCATGCTTCTTTCCATGGCTGTTTGGGCGCATTTTATTTTTTGCTTAACTTTATTTGTGAAGGTCCAGGTTTCGCATCCATAAAGCAAGCATGGTAAGAGACATGTGTCAAACACAACTTTTTTCAGACGTAGTTCATAATTTCCTTTTAGGATTTCTTTCCATGTCCAAAACTTTTTCCAGGTCGCGTTGATTCTTCTGGATACTTCATCTTCGTTGTTAGTCTTTTTAAATGATATTTGTTTTCCTAAGTATACATAGTCGTCGACGTATTCTATATTATTACCTTTTATTATGATGGGATATTTGTCAGCTACAAATATCTAATTAGTAAGTATCTTGGTTTTATGTTGGTTCATATCTAAGCCAATTTTGGAGCTGTAGTGGTCAAGTTGTTTCATCATATTCACGATGACTCAACACGCAATACCTCCAAAATTCGGCAGAAAGTGGGGAACGGAGTGTCTTACACTAGGTTCCCTCTGCCTACCCTGCTGTGTGCGGGATATAGCGTGAAGCTATTTTTTTTAAATTTAATATATTAAATATTTAGACAGGTCATAGCTTCGTTTGTTCTCCTAATTCGTCTCTTTATTTCGAAGATCCAGCTATCACTGCATATTTGGGTGCCCAGGTATACATTGTGGTACAACGATATCAAGGTTGTATTTGATACTTTTCCGGCTCGGTTCGCTATTATGTTGGTCTTCCATGAATGTTGCCAGAAGAACGGTCTCATCAGCACATGAAAGATTTCTTATTTTTCTTTCACCAATAGTAATTATAATTTTTAAACAAACGACTACGATTGGATCCGATAATCAGGAACTAATGATTTTTTTTAAAAAAAGTTCCTTTAAAGTGTATCCTTTCCTATATAAAAAAGAATAACGATAACGATTGACGTGATATTGAGTTATTCGTCAATTTGTCGCGCACATACTTAATGCAAATAAAAGATTTGTGTAATTTTCTCTTCGCAACTTTGTCAGAAATGGACCAAATCATAATAAATAAATAGAAAAACACGGGAAGCACCAGCTTTCAAATAAAAAAATAATCATGAAAATCAGTTCATCCAGATAAAAGTTCTAGGGTAACAATAAAAAGTACAGTCGAATTGATAACCTCGTCCTTTTACAGAAGTCGGTTAAAAAGTGCGGGGGGCAAAATACAACCTTCTTGTCTCACTCCGTTTTTCTCTGCCTATAAGAGGAGATAAGAAGGTATGGTTCCCAATGTATATAGACTTTGAATAAGAGCATCGAGGTGTTCAGGAACTAGCGTTAGATACATGTCAGATACTATTATATTTTATGCCTTAATTTTTACATTCTAACACACTTGTATAAAATACATATAAATTAAGTAATAAGTATGTACTAAAAATATTTTTTTTCTGAATTCTACAATACGTATTTTTGATATTTCGTTTTTTATTTTTCTATGTTTGTGCAAGTCTAATTCAAACAGTAATTAGAAGATATAAACTAAATGATTATTTCACACATATTTGTACATGAAAAAAAAATGATAGATTTATGAAATGTAAAAATTTTTTTTACTCTGATAACTCCATTTAACTAAGTTCGCTCAGGGCCTCCGACCGGGTTAGTCCACCACTGCCCCCATGTTCATAATCTCGTAAAACAGCATGCAGAATTTATTGTCCCGTCGAAGAAAGAAATATTTTTTATATTTTTAATATCAATTTATAATTTAAGTAAAAAAAGTTTTCCTCTTGGAGGAAAACTATTCAATAAAAATACCTACATATTGTGGTATAAAAACAAAACTTCTGATCAACGTCACAAAGACGTAAATGTGCTAAATTAAAAATGAAATGACATACAAAATGTTATATTGGATGAGTCATGTTTATTTGATAAAGTTTTCCTCTGCGCAGGCGCACGGCACAGGTAATACCCGGGTTATTTACTTTCGTTGCTATGGACATTCTGCACTGCAATAAGGTTTTTTTTTATGCCAATTTTACCTCTTATCTTTTTTATGAATGTTAAAGTATATGTAATTTTAATAAGTCATTAATTTTTTTTTATGGTTTTTATTGTATAAGAATTTTATCCATATATTAGTATTTAAGTTAGGTCTCATATTAGTATTGAAATAGATAATTATTATAACGGAAACGTAAAAGGATCCATATTTGTACAAATCCTATTTTTTTATCAGCTTCACGCTGTATCCATAACATAGCAGCGTAGGCAGAGGGAACTTAATGTTAAGACACTCCGTTTGCCACTTTCCGCTTTATTCTGGAGGCATTGCGTGTAGAGTGGCGGAACTCAACGCCGCGCTTTTGCATCGACACCAGAGATAAGAAATGTCTATTCTTAATAATAATTGAATTTGATTGGATAGAAAGGTGAACTCTCAGAGTGGAGTGACGTTGGTGCGCTTTTTAAAGAGGCCCGTTTAGCAATACTTCAGGCACTAGTACAATGAATCACTTTTTCATATATAAAATAAATTAAAATAATAAAAGAACAACTTTGTTAAACTATTAGAAAAAGTGAGAAAACTGGTTGGTATATATAGAAAATATGTAGAGATGAAAGAAGAATACAGAATGTATGAAGAGGTTAATGACAGTGGATGGGACGAAAGAGATATACAGAGACCACACGTTAGACTCTCCGTTCACTATGGCTACCCCACTTGGGATAAAACGTGAAGACCAAAAAAAATCTATTAAAAATGCATATAAAAATTATTAAAGTACTCTAGAAACCAGCTCCTTTGTCGGTTATTATAAATATTTGTATGAACAGGTTTTTATTAAGCACGTGAAATTCTAATAATATCTAACGAAATATTTTAATACGTTTATAAAACGTGTTTTACAGAGAGTTTCAGTTTTAAGCTACCTAACACTTACAAATGTATAATCTTAAGCATTTTTTTTTACTATATAAATATTATAAACAAGGATTTATTATATAATAATTACTATAAAATCATATATTTAAAATTAAGTATATATTGTTATCATTTTAATAGTTAAATTGAAAACTTGATTCTTATATTTATTATATACTTTATATTATTTAAAATACTTTATTACACCAACTTATTAATAAAACAAATGCAACATTAAAACAAATGAAAAACCACACCACAGGTGATCTCTTCCAGCGGCCTTATCACCACAGGTGATTTCTTCTATTAAATGAATATATTCAAACTATTGTAGATCTTGTACGAAAATTTCAAACTTTTACTTTTTTGCTTTACAATGCTGGATAACATTACAACAAAATAATTTAATTATTTAATCATACGAAACGTGTTTAAATTGATTACCTGTATAGGTCAAAACTTAAAATGGCAAAACTTTAGGCAACATAACTAAAAATCTTGTTTTTGGTAGAAATAATTATTTTATGTAACTATAATATGAGGTGACCAGTTGGTCTCGTTGTAACTTGATTGTCGACAAAAAGTTCAGCGCAGTTATGTATTTTTTTTAAATACATATATACACACACACACATATATATATATATTTATATACTGTAAATATATATATATATTTACTGTTCAAAGTGCCTGATGCTAAACGAAAGTGTAGAAAAAAAGAACACCTTTGTCTCGAACAAACGAAACAAACAATACTGTATTAAAAACGTCTAACGTATAACCATACGAACAACTTAATATTACACAAGTTCAACGAGCTTCAATTGTTGTAGTAGTAATTAAATACGCCAAATTACAATTAAAATCTTAATATAGTTTATTATTATCAAAACTAAAATTTTCGGCTTTAATTTAAAATTTATTTTTAATCCTATTATACGTTGCTATATAGGAAAATTTGGAATTATTTGTTATTAAATGTGTGTTAAGGAAGGGATATATATAAAAAATAAACTTAAAATATCATCAAAATCATAAAAATATATATATATATTTCTGTTGAAAATGATCAATTAATCAAAAGTAGGCAAATATTTATTTTTTCTAGACTATCGTGACGCAGGGGCGCAAACTGTGAGTGTAAATGCGACTTATTGTGGGTTCGATCCCCCATTCGAGGAAATGAAATATTTATTTAAATTTATATTTTCACTTGGCAGTGAGTGGGGAATGGAGTGTTTTAACACTAGGTTCTCTCTGCCTACCCTGCTGTGTGTGGGATACAGCGTGAAGCTGATTTGATTTGAACCTAGAAATTTTTAATAGGTAATACATAAATTGTGCAAAATCATAGTCAACGTAAATATATATATTTTTTAAATATTTTTATACATATAAAATAACCCTTCCTTTAACGATCAAGCTAAAACCAATGTGCCAGTAACGAATAAATTATATTATTTTCATTAAAAAAGAAAGTATCATATGTATTTAAATATATATTATTACGCAAATAAAAACAGAAAAAAATGTTTATTTTACTCTCTTATACATATTTCAAAAGACAAAAAACGTTGGAAAAATATGGAGGAGGCCTCTTCTTATAACCGAAAAGGGGCTATTAATATGTATTTGTTATACTTTTGATTATATATTTTTTATCATCAAGATATTAGGCCTTGTTTTTATTACGAATAGTAATATAACATAATATTCACTTAAATGTCTTAACTCAGGCCACAATCATACTTAAGGCAATAAAAACCAAAACACACACACGCTAAGGAAAAATCGATTTAAAAAACATCAACGCTCGGAAAGTACGACATCACAAAAACCTATATACAGCTAATTTTAATTTCCTTTCATTAATTTAACCCGAAAGGTAACGGACTCGATTAGAGTATCATATTATAGAACAGCTATACGTATATATTTAGTATGAAGAAAACCAAATGCCGTGACGTAGCCACCGACCGGCCAACTGGTTTTCTATATACATATGTAATTAAACCTAAGACGGACGCTACGGTAAATCCCGCGTGACGTAGAATTGCCTTTTCCCATTCACAAAGAACATCGTATCATGTCATGTGCCTGTCAATACAGTATCATTTTCTTTGCGGTCTATAGGAAACCGCAACTTATTCATTTATAAATGGACAATTTATATCTTTATAGCTTATGGATTTCATTCAATATTGTATTGTATGTTTATGTAGATGAAAGATATAAGGAAAACAAAGATGTTTTTTTTTTCAGCTACACATGGAAAATATGAATTATTTCATTTCCTCTAATGGAAATCGAACTCATAACCTGTCAGCCAACCAACCAACAAAGATAATGGTGGGATGTTTTGCATTTGTATTTGTATTTAAAATACAAACGCTAACAAAAGCATCTGAACATTTATATTTATAATAATACACAACTTTAAGTTAGAGTTAGAGGATGTGCGGCGTTAAGCGCCGCAATACAAGCACTGAAGCCTTTTATTCTTTCCACTTACCCAGCAAAATAAGCAGTTCTTTTTTTATATAATTACCTACAACGATATATTTATTTACTTTATTTACATAAAAATATTATCATCGTATATGTGTTATAAATAAAATAAGTCGACTACAGGATGAAATAAGGCCATAGCCTTCATTGAATTAAACAATTTCTAAGAAAAAAAAAATATTATAATAATTTATTCCTTAATATACATAAATATATTTGTATTTGTAAAGAGCTGTGTTTAATAAATACTCAGATCAGTAAAAATCCTCAATTAACACTTTATTACAAATCGTTACTTGCACATTTAAGCCTGATGAATGGTTTAAATGCTGTCCAAGTTGAAAAACTAAAAGTAGTAGAGATTTGTCAATTTGAAAAAATAACATTTATAATTAGAAAATATATAAATATATATATATTTAAGGCATTTTTTATTACATATAATATGTCACCGTGTTTTACCTAATTTTTATTATATCTTTTTAACTATAGTACTGTTAGTTGCCAAATCGGCATAACTAAATATATTTATATATACAAAAAAAAAGATGAGAGATGTCTATCTATCTATAAATTTTCACTTTTCTCACTTCTTGCCAAATGTACATCCACGTATAACTGTATATTCACGGGAAGTACCCTACAGGTTTTGATTACGTGGAAAATTTCATACAAAATGCAGCAATAAGTGAAGCATATTTTAAGATTGCGTGGACTTAGAAGCCCGATTCTTTTTTGTCCTCCTGTCTTTGTCCTAGCTTCACGCCGCATCCTGTACACAGCAAGCTTGGTAAAAGGAACCTGGGAACCTATATTCAAGACACTCTGTTTAAATTGAAACATTTTCATTTTCCACTTTCTGCTTTCCCCTTTCGTTATTAGAGCGAGAAAATTTAAATATTAAATATTATTATCGAGAACAGAACCCTCGACCGTCGCGCATACACGGGCGTTGTGAACGCCCTGCGCAGCAACTTGGGAGTCTTAGGGAGTACTTCATTTCATATAACAGTAAACAAAATATGTATATCAGTAACTTACTATTACTTTTATGTTGATAGATGTAGAGATACCTTACTATATTAGCTCTTTGAACTACTGGGATCAGATTCACTGATAGCTATAGTGCAGCGAGTGGTTGTGGCTTCGATCTCTACTTGAGGAAATGAAATATTTATTTACATTTATGTATATTTCCATTTCTTCGCTGGTGTTGAGGCGAATGCGCGGCGTTAAGTTCCGCCTAGGTTATTTCTACTGAATGTGAGATACTGCATGAAGCTGATAAAAAAAGGAACCACCAAGATGTAATTAGTGTATAAAATTTAACAAATATCTTACATGTTGCGGTTTTGTACTCACATTTTGCAAAACAGTAAATAGAAAAACATGAACTTCGTTAAACGTCATCGTCGTCTCACAAAAAAAATAACTAAAGAATTTATCTTTAAAAATGAGAAAAACGACATGAGGGTCCGCGAAATAATAAAGCTTTACGTTGTAACATTGTGTCAGCAATAAAGTCATTGAAAGCCGCACTTTGACATATCCTGTTCCGAGTTACGATGAACTAAATCTACTTCCTGGTACGTAAGGCCAGGTCGGAGACAACGCGAACCGGATCCTAATTTCTTATGTTGCTTTTGTGTTTTTAATGAAGTTGACAAAAAAAATCCCACATCATTTGTGACGAAATTGTGGCCAGAGCCGAAGTATAATATACAAGAGTTAAGGCCGTCTGAGTGCGGTGTGCCTTCGATGTCCTTTCAGGGGAATGATTATTATTAAAAATTTAATTTATTTTTCTTTCCCCAACGAGAGGATAATGCGCGGCGTTAAGTTCCATCACACAACACGCAATGAATAGTTAGGAGGAAAGTGGAGAACTGAGTATTTGAACAGTAGGATTGTCTGACTGACTGGCTGACTGTGAACTCTGTCTAATTTGCTGTATGAGGGAAAAAGCGTGAAGCTACGTGAAACATAATACAATTCAATTGAAAATAATTCAAAATAAAAAATATATTAAACGTAATAGCTACTTTTATTATTCAGTTTATTTTCTAGTTAAAGCATTAAATTGTTTTAACCATCAAATTTGACAAAATAAGTAAAAAAAAATATTTAACTATTGCTCTTGAAAAAAAAATTTATTAAAACTAACATTTCAATGAATACAGCTTTGATTTACACAAAGTGCTTATATTATAAATATTCATATATTTTTTGCAGCATATATCAGAGAACTACAGAAAAACATATAATTTAAGATTATAAGTAAAATCTTATAAATATTGAAATTAAACAGCTAAATACTACTTTTTTGTCTATTTACAATCAGTTTCCAAACTTTATTAAGATGTATAAACATTTGCAAAACGAATTAAAACGATATTTTATTATTATAAAATATATGCCTTTGTTTATATTTGAGAAGTTTATTTATATTATCATTTTATAAATAAATCGAAAAAAAAAACAATAGAGATACAAACATTAGGGTTGTGTTACAGCGTCAGCGGCGGCGGCGGCGCGGCAGGACTCGCGGCGCGGGGCGCGCTGTGACGCATGCGCACGAGGCGCGAGGGTGGGAGGCGAAAAACACTATTTAAACTGTTCTTGCGAACGGTCACCATGCATTGGTCTGTTTGCAATCCGAAGTTTAGTTAGCCATCGTAATACGACAGCTCGAGTCGTAGACAGACAGGCTCCTGCCCGTGGTCGAGACATCAGGCTCTCGCAGACTTTACGCTAGCTAAACGCGCAGTGAACTTCAGTTCAGGCTCCCCTATCTTTACGTGTGGTGTTTCGAAGCATGGCCGTCGCAGCTGCCCAAAAGAACCGCGAAATGTTCGCCATCAAGAAGTCCTACAGCATCGAGGTGAGGAGCCCCGTCCAGCTTGCTTGCTTTCAGTTCAACGCTGTTTGAGGATTTGTGCCTAAAGTTTTGCATGAGTTTCAATATTGTTTGTTTTTTTTTGTTTTAAATGGCTTTAGACACTAATTTACTTAAAAAGTGATTGCTTGTTCACTATTGATTTATTTTTGCATTAATGTTTATATATATATTTTTATTAATTTTACTTGAAAATAACATTCTCATAATTTACGCTTCATAAATCATATTTCTTTTTCATGTGATTTCCTTCTGTAAATAGTAAATATTCCTTATGTTTACCACAACACATGCACAATAATACGCACAAATATTAATTTTGCCAGTCAATAACAAACGCGCTTCGGTAATACAAGTAGTTTTATAAACTAACTTACATATTCTGTTTAAAATCTTCAAAACTAATTTTTCCATTGTTTACGGTGATATTATTTTTATGTTATGTGTCACTAAGTAATCTGTCACTACAGTTTTTGCTTTCATCATAAAAATCTCGGTTATATAAAATCAATTATTCCACAGTTAGAGGTCAATTTTAGTTTAAATTATTTAATTCGTGAGAAAACCTGACGCCCTTAATGGGGCTTTAAGAGGGTAATGCACGCAAGTCACTTAAGGTCTAATCGCGAGTATGTAGTGCTGGACCTTCAGTCAGAGTCGCACGTCATCTTCAATCATTATTATTTTCTTGCTCCAATCGGCCTTGTGCCGTGTAACGATGGCTGAACAGCGTGTTTACAAAAACAAACCATTGATCGACCTACCCTAACCTAGTCTTAAAAAAAAACTAGAACGCAACATTAACGCGAAAAAGTTACAAAAATACCCACAAACAGTAAGCGACAATGTTAAAGAAATCGTGAGAAAGCGCGCAAAATTCTCCAGACGCATCACATTTTCACTAGTGTCATAAACAATTAAAAAACTTAAAATTGTATGAGACGATCGAGATAAGTTTATTATTCAGCTCTCGTCGCTTTCCCACATTAACGTACCAACTAGTGATGTAACCAATGTGTATCAACATATTAAAATTAAAAATAACCATTGTATTGAGAAATATTCTCATAAAAGTCTCTTTTATTGGGGCAATACGATAATATTACCGACAAATTGTTTACAAAGAACAAGAAGCTAATTAAATACGCTGGCAATTATCTCCTTTATTATCATCGAGAGTAATCGCTATTGTCAATATTCAAGGCGTCTGTAACTGTACTTACCTCATCTTGACGAACATTATCAGATATCGAGATATAAATTATAATTTTAAAATTGAATCCGCTTCTGCGAAATTAAAATGCGAATTGTTTAAGTATTTATATTATTTTAATAACAATAATAGATTTTTTATAAAATAGAAAAAAAAAACACGATTCCTTTTAATTTAGATGATAAAAGTAACAGTAAATATATAATATACAAAAATAAAATAACTTAGCGTTGCGATATATAACTATATTATTCATAATATGCTGTGCGAAAATCAGGTCTCACGTTAACGAACTCGCATCCAACGTACTATGATTAACGTATATTTTATAATTGGTTGCTTGAATGATTGTATTTCCTTGACCGTCGAAGGTCGGTACGCGTTTTGCGACGCTCACCAACATTGCGAACGGCATCGATAGTTGAAACAAGAGAGACAAATAACTTTAAATAATAACTAAAAAACACAAAAAATTAAAAATCTCTTACCAAAATAAAAAAAAAAGAACTCGCGCCACTAATTAATCTGTACGCAAATAGTTCAATCCGTTTGAAGCAGATTCGAGGCTGTGCGATGCCCTTGACCAAACGAGGTTGTTCGTCGCGGTCAAATTAACATAAAAACTTAGATGTTAGCTAGATCTGCAATCGTGCGTGTCCGAGGAGTTATGGTCAATTTGAGGTATTTTTTTTATTAATATAAATCACATATTCTTCAAATCATACGAATTACATACAAACAAAATTTTTATATAATTTTTGACATTGATTTTTTACCGTGAATGCGTTTCGTTCATTATGATAACCAACATCCGACGGTTTCGCGGTCAAACTCGGCGAGTGCTCAATCGGAAACCAGAGTTAATTAAAATGTGTATAACTATATGTAAAATGTTTAACTTTGGGCATTTAGTCCTTGTTACATAAAAAATAATGTAGTGAAAGCGACAGTTTAAATGTACAATGCATTAAGCGTACAACATGATAAATAAGTGAATTCGGCTGTCGTTGTGATATAGGCGGTAATTAACTTGGATTGGAACGGTAAAGTCGCCGACCAGCACCAAGGCTGCCCAACCGGATTCGATCCCAGGCGTTCCAGTTAGCCGGACCTTTGCACAGACTTTGCGGAAATGTCCGCAATCTACGATCACAAATTTTAATAGTGTCACAAAACTAACACGACGTACTTGAACTTGTACTAACGTGGTTATAACTTTAACCCAGCTAGCCTTGCGAGCGTCACTCACATCCGACCCAAGATTAAAGTTAACGGTAATTAAAAGAGATCCTTCAAACAATATTTACGCAGCAACCGCTCGTCGAGTTACCACATTTATCATAATTTGAACGTTATTAATTAAAACAGCCGTGGACGGTTTAAATTGTTAACTGCAGAAATAATAAATAACAAAAGGATTAATGACAGTTATTGTAACCTAGATTTTCCAATAGTAAGGACACTATAGAGTTGGTATGGAATTACAGATCGACGTGTGGATTCGCATTCTATATATTATTTTCGGCAAAATAATATTTGGCAATTTTTCTATATTTATATACATTATTTTATTGTTTTATCCTTTAAAAGTTATATTTACCAGTTCAACCTTCAATTGATTATTAGCAATGAAACGTTATATTTTAAGAATCTTATTAAATATAAGTTTAAGTGGATATCGGTGTAAAAATTATAATTTTGTATACTTACGTCACCTAGTGTCTTTTCAGGGAGTAGGTAACAATACCGTGTGATTACAAACCCTTGACACACATTGTGCCGCAGCCACTCTAGTGGAAAATGCTAGGTCTCAACGCCCGCGCACACCTCGCTATCAACCTCACACCTCTGGACAATTACACTGCTTTAATGATCACGTAGTTGCTACTGAGAAATTCAAATTAGATATAAAAAATATAATTTTAAAGTTTTTATTTAATATAACTTTAATGCTATGTTAAAGTACTAGTAACCTTAATTTTAAAGTAATCAAAATAATTGTCGGGTGCTCAAGGAAAATTTGGTCGATTTCATAAAAAAAACGGAGGTCAAAATGTTAAATTACTATGACAATCACAAATAATCTAAATTAAGGGGAAAACTAGATAAAAAATCAAATGATCTTTCCTCTAAACGTCCTTTGAATCAATTCATAACAGTATATAGTACGTGCATCGCTGAAGGCAAAATAACTTCTAATGACGTAAGAGCTTACAATTCACGAACACAAATTTGAAGATGACCCGATAACGACAGCTATTCCAATTTAGAGGATAAAGGAATCGATTAAAACGCATTCAATTACCGTTCGACGAAAGTAATTTTTAAAAGTCACCGAAAACACGATTCAACAATTAACACGCCGACAGCGGACAACCCCAACAGGTCACACAAGCCCCACTCCACGTCGCTCGACCCTCGTCCGTATATCGCTTCCGATTTACGTCCCACTTACCCCAATTTCTATGCAACTGTTAAAATTGAACAAGTTACCACATTGTTTTATATAACTTATTACGAGCCTATACGGACACGAGGATATCTTGATTGAATTGCGTAATTTGAATATAAAAAACGTTTATAGAAATTTGCAATAAAAATGTCACACGATATCAGTGGGTCAAAACAATTTCGAATGAAATTTTGAGAAAACCCGTTTCGGTCGTGATTTAATACTTCTTAATTGTTAACGAGGGCATATAAATCTTTATTAAGCCGATATATCAGATAACAAAAAGCCATAATATTCAATCTTATTTTTATCGAATTTTTATTTTATATAATCCAGAAAATATGAAGAACCGCTTTTTTTATATATATTTATAACATTTCAATACGTTTATGGCACTAAAACCTAAATTATTATTATAGTAGCTTATTAACCGCCACGTTGAACTTGTCCGCTGAAGAGCGCTGTTAACGGCGTTTAGCATTCAAGTCTCTCAGAGTTGTTCAAAAGTTCCCTCGACATATAATTGGTTCCATCGAGACGCAGCCGTCCAGAAACTGAGATTCCTTTGTGCGACTCCATCTAAGATCCGGTGGGGGGTGCGGGGTGTAATGGAAGCACTTTACGCCCGACCGCAGGAAATAAGCTTAGGAACTCCGTAAAAGCAATTCCTACTCTCACATGAAATATAATATTGTACGACCTCTTTATATTCATAAGGATTTAGAGGGCGTATTTTTAGGATTATCTTCGCCTCTTTGTGTTTGCTATGTCCTTGTTATGACCGAGATTAGCTATAGTATAGATCGAAATTATTAAAAAAAAATATATCATCATCAATCATTGAAATTAACTTTCATGCATGATTAAATCATTTAACATTAAAGTCTGGTTTAGTTTCTTTTTTATAAAAAATAAATAAATCGAGATTCAATATTGACCTTTGTTTTGTTTTTGTTACAGAACGGCTACCCATCTCGCCGTCGCTCGCTCGTAGATGACGCTCGCTTCGAGACACTTGTCGTCAAACAGACCAAACAAAGTGTACTTGAGGAGGCTCGTGCCCGTGCCAATGGTAGGTGACGAGATAATACAACATATATATTTTATTGTTTTATTTTGATTGTTCTGTTTTTCGCTCTTTTTTGTTTTTTTTTTTTTTTTTTGTTCAATTTTGTTTTATTTTGTTATTTTATTTCTTAACTAGACTCTGGCTTGGACTCTGATTTCATCCAAGACGCCGCTCATGTAGGCGAAGACGGGAAGACCGTTGAAGATGGCGCACAAAATGATGAATGCAAAAACGGTCGCCCTGGTAACATTCTTTACTGATTTGTGTAGCTTTTTAAAATTTTTAATTTCTTAGTTACGCTTTTTTTATTTTGATTTCTTTTTGTTTATTTTTTTATAATTTTTTTCGTTGTTTTTTTTAAATAGATGCGGATGCCAACGATGGTAACGCTAATGGGGATGAAGGTTTGTATCGATTGTTAATTTTAATTGACAATTAATTAACCAAAACTATACAAAACATTCAGTTATTTATAAATTTATTAAATGTTTTAATTCTGTATTTTTAGATTATACTCTGACCGAAGAAGAGATAATTTTGCAAAACGCCGCCAGCGAGAGCCCTGAAGCCGAACAGGCGACCCAACAAGCCGCTTTACTTCTTCGTATGCGCGAAGGCATGGGCTCTCTCGCTCGCATCCTGAAAACAATCGACAACTACAAGGGTTGCGTAGAACATCTCGAAACTCGCCCCTCTCAAGTACCCGGAAACCAATTCGATGCTCTCGTTAAAGTGAGCATGTCCCGCGTGAACCTGCTACAACTGATTAGATCTCTACGTCAGTCAACTTCTTTCGTTGGAGTTAATCTCATCTCTGAGAACAACCTGTCTAACAAGACTCCATGGTTCCCGCGCCATGCATCTGATCTTGACAACTGTAACCATCTGATGACTAAATATGAACCAGAACTCGACATGAACCATCCAGGCTTCGCCGACAAGGAATACAGAGAACGTAGGAAGCAAATTGCCGAAATCGCCTTCGCCTACAAATACGGCGACCCGATCCCATCCATCACCTACAGCGAAAGCGAGAACGCTACCTGGCAGCGTGTCTTCAACACCGTGCTCGACTTGATGCCCAAACATGCTTGCCGTGAATACAAGGCAGCGTTTGGCAAGTTGCAATCCGCTGACATTTTTGTACCACACCGCATCCCACAATTGGAGGATGTCAGCAACTTCCTGCGCAAGCACACCGGCTTCACTCTCCGCCCGGCCGCTGGTCTACTCACGGCTCGCGATTTCTTGGCCTCTCTCGCCTTCCGTGTTTTCCAATCTACACAATACGTACGCCACGCTAACTCACCATTCCACACACCTGAACCGTAAGTATTCGATATTTTTCTCCTTTTTGATATTTAATTTTCAATTTTCATGAGAGCACATTATTCTATTATTTTACAAAATATCTTTTTAAGAGAATTTTAAATCAAATTATTATAATAAGGTAAATATGCTTACTACCATCACTTACCACATTAAATCTTATATATAATGTAAATTGTAAATACAACTATTTATATTAACCAATTTTGCTGAGAGCTCTACTCATTTTTACATTAAATAAAAATAGAAGAGAATTGAAACCAGTATAAGAACATAAAAATTGATACTCGACAGCTTTTAAATTCCGACAAGAGGGGTCGAAGCTATGATGGAGTAGTAACTTTGTTAAATGCTCGCTTATAATTTAGTTTGACTCTGTTCGAGACCTTATCAACTTCAAAGACTACTTTCATTGAGTTAAACGTTTTCACTTAATTATACTATACGCGTGGGAACATGTTAAGTGGATCGTCCAAACAACTTTAATGCAAGGATGCATTAATGTCGATAGATTTTTAATTTTGATATAAATGTTCAAATGATTACGACAGCTTATTAACTTACTTATTTATTTCCAGTGATTGCATTCACGAGCTCCTTGGACATATCCCTCTTCTGGCTGACCCGAGCTTCGCTCAGTTCTCTCAGGAGATCGGATTAGCTTCACTTGGAGCTTCTGACGCCGAAATTGAAAAACTATCCACTGTAAGTTTCCACAGTATTTTGATTAGTAAATTTAACTTTATAATTTAACTTTATAAAACTACACTGAGCGAATTATTTTATATGGGCCCAAGCACTTGCGATTTTTTTTATACATGATTAGCGCATATACAATGAAATATTTTTCTTTTCAATAGGTATACTGGTTCACCGTAGAATTTGGCCTGTGCAAAGAAAATCAACAATTGAAAGCTTACGGCGCTGCTCTACTTTCATCCATTGGAGAACTTCTTCACGCACTTAGCGACAAACCCGAGTTGAGGCCCTTCGAACCGGCATCCACATCGGTACAGCCCTACCAAGATCAAGAATACCAGCCGATCTATTACGTCGCCGAGAGCTTTGAAGATGCCAAAGACAAATTCAGGTACGTTTTATAAAACTGTTGTTAAATGTTAAATGTTTAATGAATCTTATTTAAAAAGTCGCTAATGATGATGTCCCTTCTCCATCAGACGCTGGGTTTCGACCATGTCTCGACCATTCGAAGTACGTTTCAACCCACACACAGAGCGTGTTGAGGTTCTGGACTCTGTGGACAAACTGGAGACCCTCATCTGGCAGTTGAACACAGAAATGCTCCACCTCACCAATGCCATCAAGAAGCTCAAGGACTCACGCTTCGAGTGAACCAGTTACCTACATTATTGAACCAGATCAGTGCACGCGGCCTCGCCGTACCTGTATAGCTAGTGATATTATAGATGTAAGACTGTTGTCGTGTGGAGCGTGTTTGCGAGTGTGGAAACCATCGGATGGTACTTCGTTGAATTCCTTTTGTATCTTATTATTTATTATGCCGAGTTCATTGCCCGGGTTTCGGAAGGCGCACAGAACTCCCGATTGCCCATTTACGGAGGCTGTGCCCGTTCGCGAGACCTTTACTATTATATTAGTGTTAATTTATAATTTAATGAAAAACACAAACAAATAAAAAATGGAGCACCAAAAAGTAAAAAAAATCAAACAGAAATATATGTGTTTGAGTGGAATTTGTTGTTTTATTGTTATTTTTGTAATTATAAACATTTGAGCTACCTAATATTTAAATGAAAAATATTATTAATTTACATAATTATTATAAGAAACAAACATATATTTTTTTTAATGCCTTAAAATGAAAATATCTAAATTGATGATGTCTTAAGTAAAAAGCTGATTGAGCATATATTAACGAATTAATTTGTATAGCAAATGACTAAAAAATGCCGACAAAAACTTTAATCGTACTCGAAATGCTAACGAGACTTTTTGCTATAAGGCATTTACACACAATTTGTTTATTCTCAATTTTTTTGTATTTTGGGGTTCACTGTACTATAATAATTCAGTAAGAGAAATTTGTTTAAAAATAATATAATAAACGAAACGTCTACTATAAATATACTTCACAAGTTCGACAGTTAACTAACTAAAATTAACTAACTTTAAGGAACAGTTCAAAAGATTAACTAACAATTACGTCAATTTACTTTATATTCTTCTACACAATCAAAGCGCTAATACCTCGAAGAGATAATAGAATGATTTAACTTACAAATTTAATATAAAAAGGAAAATTTCCAATCAATTACGGATTGAGTCCGATACCTGCAAGATTTTACTCCCTGGGGCCTTCGAATATCCTCAATCTTGTACTACCCGCTATAGAAAATATTGTTTTTAATTACTGTTCGAGGTGAACCGTGCAAATCGATACATATTTATTTAACGTGACATTGAGTTGCGTACTTATAGAGCGTTTATTCGTGAAACAAATATAAAACCTACATTCTCGGCTGCAAGGTACTTCCTTATGTAATTAAATCAATTAGAACAGTCTAGAGACACTGCAAAAAGTTCACGTGGCGAATAAAAAAAACAAAGAGTATTGTTGTAGTGAAAAAAGCATGCGTGAGTAACGAGAGAACGGATTATGCGAGATCGAGAGCATAATATATAAAAAAAAAAATATGCCTGTATCCCGCACATAGAAGGGCAGGCAGAGGGAACCTAGTGTTACACACTCCATTGCCCACTTTCCGGCGAATTCTGGAGCCGCGCTTTGCCTCGACACCGGAGTGAAGAAAATGAAATATAAATTTATATAAATATTTAATTTCCTCGACGATCGAAGCCACAACCCATCGCGTTTACAGTCACACTTTGTGCCCCTGCGCCACGACTGGCCTTAGACACAAAAAAAAGTCCATAAACGTAACTCGCTTGAAAAAGGTCAGAATCCGTACATTAAGTCGGCAAATGAGAGGTACGGCCTCAGTGGGCAAGGGCGCGAACACAGTTGGGTTAATTTGAAATATTATTTTGTCGATTATTACTTTAAATATGGCTGACGTAGTCCCCACATACACTGACAGTAATGATTTTGTCTTTTATTTACAAAAGTACTAGTTGGTCCACTTAAGAGAAACTAAGATAATAAGCCTTTATAATTACATCACCATGAGCCTATTTTGAGTGAAGAAAAAAAACGATTAGGTTTTTTAATATTTTAATTTGTTGTTTAAATTATGTCTTTCCTTTTCTGATCGAATTGTATAATAAATGAGTGAATTTATGCATAAAATAACCTCTAAATGTCACATTTAAATACTTTTATTTATTATGTTTAATTTTGGCAATAAATGAGAAAAAGGAAAGTGGAATAATTCGTGTAAAGTAACGTTTGTATTGTATTTTTTATTTTCTGATATTCATTTTTGCTTAACACATATAAATAAATGTATACATTTTCTTTGATTTCCGATGTATCCGGGTGGAAGAGTCTGGAAACCAGGGAACCTATTAAGCCACTCCGTTCCTATTAAGATACTTCTGTTTCACACTTTACGTCGAATTGGAGAACTGGAGGCATTGCGTGTTGAGTGGCAGAACATCACGCCGCGCTTTACTACAAAGAAGAAATGAAAATATAAAATATTTTATTTCCCCAAATGGGAATCGAACCTGTCGGTTTTACAGCCGAATTCTGCCACTACTGGTCTCAAATTGAACTGTTTATTATGCTTCGAAATTATATGCGCAATATTGTATTCATCCGCACTGCGCTCCTGGGCATGTATTTGCACAGGTATTCACAGAAATTAGGATATCACTTAAAGTTTCCTTCTTTATTTTGCTAAATAAAGAAATCCAGGTAAACCCCAATCATTACAAAGATGACAAAAGACAAAAGACGAATGTGATATATTATAGTTAGATGCCTTATAGAACTATTTTAAAAAACTATTATAGCGGTTATTCTCTAAAATCCTAAATTTGTATGACCTAATGGGACAAGTAAAAGGAAGGCAAAAGTCAAGGCCAAGGTCGGCAAGGTTCAGCAATTAAAATAGAACTCAAGTTACGCTTGTACTTTTTTTAAGGAAGTTGATTTTTTATTTTACAAAGGAAAGTGCGTTAAGACGTTATATTATTATGTTTAACATAGTAGGTATATTTGTACGTATGGGGGAGACTGTCGAAGAAAGAAGAGAAAGGAAGACAGGTAATCGTTTATCAAAATCTTCAGAGGCCATGTCATCATGAGGTCGTGAGGTCGTGGCGCAGGGGTAAACGCGACAGGTTGTGGGTTCGATCCCCACTCCTTTTCCGGTGAGTTCCGCTATTTAACAAGCAATGTCTCCTGAATTCGGTGGAAAAACCAATTGGTGATGGAAGCGGAGTTTCTTAATACTAGGCTCCTTTCCTGCTACGTGTGGGATACAGAGGAAATTTTGAAAATCAGAGGCCAGTCGTGGCGCATTGATACAAGCGTGTGACAGTATACGCGACAGTTTATGGATTCGATTCCCACTCCTTTTCCGGCGTTGAGTTCCGCTATTTAACAAACAATGTCTCCTGAATTCGGTGGAAAAATCAATTGGTGATGGAAGCGGAGTTTCTTAACACTAGGCTCCTTTCCTGCTACGTATGGGATACAGAGTAAATTTAAAAAAAAAACTCCAAATCTCGAATCACTTAATAAAAAGTATAAGATAAGATAATTAACAATTAAGAAGTCAATATAGCTGAGTCGTGTACCAACCATACATATCGACATGTAAAGACCATATTTATATATTGTCTTACAACCCAAATTAATTTTATAAAACCTTTTACCTTTTTAACTGATAAACAATTAAACATATTAAGAAATTGTAAACCTCATATGCTTTTGTGTGTATATACATGTGCAACAATATCCGAAACCGGAAAACCGTGGTGAATAGCCTTTTATTTACTTATTAATTTATTGCCAAAAATAAGCTTTATTATGCTTTTATATTTTATATCTTATAATATTGACAATTGTTCTTTCTTATATATCTTTTCTTTGGCATCTCTATATTAACAATTCGCTTTGAATTCTTTTTATATGTCCTTAAAATATTACAAACTAGCGACCCGCTCGCGGGCTAGGGGTGAGGGAACCTGGAATCCTGGTGTTAAATTACCCGTACTTGTTTCCAGTAAGACACATGGGTTCCTTATTTTTATTATATGTATAAATTAAAAACAAAAACAGCTTCACGCTGTATCCCGCACACAGCAGGGTAGACAGAGGGAAGCTAGTGTTAAGACACTCCGTTTCCCAATGTACAGATATATGAGTAATTTTTATAAGTGTTAAAATGGGCTGCTGCAAATTTGTTTATTGTATACTACCTAATACTACTTTACCTCAATATAAAACATTTATTTAAAATATTATCAGGCAACAGTATGGAAACACACACACACACACACACACACACACGGGTCGTTGACCTTACACTCCACATTAGAAGTACAATGTGAAGGCAGACCGCCGATCTAACTCCACAGCCTACAGAAAGTGACAGTATTAATTGTATATTAATATAGGTAATTGCATTCATTAACTTGAAACAAAGGACGTAAAGCGTAAACGGCGGTGAACGACGGTATAGCGGCGTTGAGTTCCGTCATTCAACTCTCTCAATCTCTCTGCATATGCTTTTTGAGAAAATGGAAATAAATAAACTAAAAAAAAAATTAAATCGACATTTCATACCTATCTTCATACATATAAAAGATTAATTTATTTAAAACATGATCATTATTGCCGACTAAGCCTGGCGCAAAGTGTAACTGTAAAAGCGACTGGTTATGGATTCAATTCCCACTCGAGAAAATGAAATATTTTATATTTTCGCTCTGGTGTGCGAAGCAAAGCGCGAGAGCCCCCAGAATTCGTCGGAAAGTGAGGGACTGAGTGTCTTAACATTAGGTTCCCCCCAACCACCAAACAGCGTGAAGCTTAAAATAACATTTTATTATTTAAATGCATTAGGTACTAAATATTATAATTATCTATATGACATTGAAGAAAACAGATCAAATCGAGTTCCGTACTTTACGACGTCTATCGGCACTTGAGATACAATTCAATATTTTTTTTTATTATTCCTTTTTTTTAATATTTACACATTATTTCAATATAATATAAAAAAAATGTTTTATTTATTTAATTATTAATTAACAGTAATTAATTATTTTTTCAGCCTTCATTCATAGGAAACGAATTACTAAATTGACTACGTCATTTAATCAATGTTTTTATGTTATGAGTTGTTCGTGTAGAGTACTTGGCGATCATTGATCAAAAATTTATATACCGAAAACTGTGGAACACTCTCGATGAAATCCACGACCTCTGAGCTAGCAGTGACTATTCAACAATAATAAAACAATGTTAAAAATCATTATAATACACAAATAAAATTATCTTACATATATATGTATATATATATATATACATACATATATTATATAATGTAATTTGCCTTCTACACTGAATAAATTACTATCACTATGATCTTGAAACCGCTGTCAATACGTAAACTTTTAAATGAACGCTACTCACTTCTCTAGTAGAGATATAGATGTTGATGTATGTAAATGTATAATATCTCACATTTTGCTTTTAGCTGTGAAGTAGATCAAATCAAAGTTTATTTTAGTTTTCAATTAAACCTATATTTTAATTTTAACATATCAGATTAGTTCAATGACATCACCGTAGATGATACTTACTCATTTTACCTTGTAAGGCTAGTGGTGATGTGATTGTAAACGTGAATATTTAATTTAAGTTGAAATTAATTTTGTTCAGGCAAAGCGCGGCGTTGAGTTCCGGGACGGACCACCCACCCCCTCAATCATACGCCCCTGAGTGATTCATTGTACAATGAGACACCGTTTAGTCGGTGAACAATAAAATTTTTTTTTTCGATATTTCTATATTGTTGTTATGCAAATTATAACATATACAGTTCTATTTTAGTTATCATATACCAATATACCAATATTTCACATTGTTTCGAAGTACCAAGAGAGCATATGAAATTAGATGTTACCGATCTAATGTTAACTGTTTATCGAAGTTACACAAGGGCGCTCCAAGCTATAAATCTATAAATCTTTTAGGGACAAGAAAATGTCAGTTGAAGTATGAATAATAAATAAACAATATATTTTGATTTGACTAATATATAGAATATAGTATTTAGAACCATTTCGCAATGTCGGCAGAGGGAACAAAAACCACTCCGTTCTTCACTTTCGAATTAAACTAAAATTATTTAAAAAAATTTCGAATTAATTAAAAAAAAACTAAAATTTTGAAGAAAATGAAATTAATTCATATCGCCGAGTGGGGATTAAGCCCACAACCGTCGCGTGATATCGAAAGTTTAAAATCACTTTCTAAAACCTAAATATCATTGTCATATAAATATGACTATAATTTTAACATTTCTCAATCTTTATAAATATAGGATCCAGTCTTTTTGCTAAACTACGTCTTTTAAAACGGAGAATGGAGTGTCCTAACACTACATTTCCTACATTGCCTCACCCTGCAGTATGCGGAATACGGAGTGAAGCTGATTTTATATTAAACAAAAGTAATTTTTGAGGCTAGTCGTTGCGCAGCGGCACAAAGTGTGACTGTAAAACCGACTGATTGTGGGCTCGATCCCTACACGAGGAGATGATATATTTACTTACATTTATATTTCCATTTCTTCGCTCTGGTGTAGAGTCAAAGCGCGGCGTTTAGTTCCGCCACTCAACACGCAATGCCTCTAGAATTCGGCAGAAGGTGGAGAACGGAGTGTCTTAAAACTAGATTCCCTCTGCCTACCCTGCTGTATGCGGAATACAGCGTGAAACAGATTTAATCTTAGGAAAAAAAAGTAATTTTCAAACGTCAGCAAATACCTACGCAGGAGTACGATTAATTGTATGTTATTTATTACTTATTTATCATAATAATGTAAAAGGACTAACTAGTACTTAACGGTTAGTATTTCCTATAAATCACTCCAAGTATTTCTGTCCATATGTTTAAACAAATCAAATTTATTTGCATAACTTTGTGGGTGTGACTTAGTTCATTATAGTCTTTACTAAATGGAGAAAATTGTAAAAAAAAAATGTATTTTCTTCTTTTTTAGCTTCACGCTGTATCCTATATATAGTAGGATAGGCAGATTGAACTTGGGAACTTAGTGATAAGACACTACGTAGTACTTTCCATATTTTAGGCGCAACTCAATGCCGCGCTTTACCAGAGCGAAATAAAGAAAATATTAATCAATAATAATTCATTTCTCCAAGTAGGCATCAAACCCGAAAAAGATAATAATTTATTAATAAAAAAAATATTATTCTTTATTCTTTATTAATATTCTCTATTCCTTCCTTTCTTGAGTGTCGAAGTTAAGATAATTGTTTCCTACCGATACTAATTAAAATTAATAACATTAAACAACCGACTAGCCAAGAGACCTTTAAATTTCAAGCGCAACGAATCACCTAACAAAACCAACCTTAGCTATATACAAAAACAAAAAAGAAAACTACAATTTTAAGATTCACAAATTTAATTTTTGCCATGAAAATTTGTGATATTAGAAACTAATATATATATATATATATATATATATATATATATATATATATATATATATATATATAAAAAAAAATGTATCAACAATTCAAGCAGATATAACATTAGATAGATCACAACAATCGTCGTCCGACAGTATGAACGCATATGTATTTTTCAAAGCCGCCACCTCGTTTTGCATCGATCGAAATTTTATTCTCACGAGGTTGAAGTTCTCTTGCAGACTGTTCACTTGCGATTGTATTCTTTGGCGAATCTGAAATTTGAGATAAAAAATGCGAGGCCAGTCGTGGCGCAGCGGCGCGAAGTGTGACTGTGAGAACGACTGGTTGTGGGTTCGATCCCATCTCGAGGAGATGAAATATTTATTTAAAATGTATATTTCCATTTCTTCGCTCTGGTGTCGAGGCTAAGCGCAGCGTTGAGTTCTGCCACTCAACACGCAATGCTTCCAGAATTCGGCAGAAAGTGGGGAATGGAGTGTCTGAACACTAGGTTCCCTCTGCCTATCCTGTTGTGTGCGGGATACAGCGTGAAGCTGATTTTTAATTTAAAAATAAAAAATGTGTGTTTTTTTGTAGAGAATACTTTTTTTGGAAAGAAATAATTTAATCTTGACATAAGGTGTCTTATGCCTATAGGGGGTAGCATAACGATTAATAAAAATTAGTTTAACACGCTAAGATAAAAAAGTGAAATTTGTCTTGACCACAAATTATTCATTCAGGTTATTAAAATAAAAATAAAGCTTATATTAATGTAAAAATTAAATTCACAGGAACACACACTTTAGGTGAAAAAAAAAATATTGAATATATATTTTAAGAAACCTTCATTTGTTCATTTTATTTGATTACATTTGAAAGCTATTGGTTTCTTGACTCCCAACATCATTATTTTATATAGTAATTAAGATGAATTGATTTAAGTACTATATTATATTATTATTTATTTAATTTAGTCCAGGCCAGTCGTGGCGCAATTTTTTTTTTATCATATTATATTATTTATGTAGTATTGTACTATGTCATATACATATTCCAATATTCATCATAACGCCTTGTATGCGTTGGGAATATATTAACAGCATGTCTTTTACACGTTATATCTTAATTAGTTTAAATTAACATTAAAACGATCAACGTAAATGCACTAACAAGATTTTTTTTATGTAGAACTTAGTAACAGCTGAAAATCAGCTTCACGCTGTATCCCGCACACAATAGAGAAGGCAGAGAAAAGCTAGTGATAAGACACTCCGTTCCCCACTCTCAGACGAATCTGGAGACATGGCGTGTTGAGTGGCGAAAAAACGCCGAGTTTTGCCTCTACACCAGAGCGAAGAAATAGAAATATAAATTTATATAAATTTTCCCTTTCCCTCGAGTGGGGATCGAACCCACAACCGCCACGACTGATCTCAGTAAGAAATACGACTATTATATAAAATGATATGCTTTGATATTTGACATACTGTAAGGTATATTTAAATTTATAACAACCAAATTGTGTATCATAAGTTAGAAGGAAATGTCAAACGCTATAAGGAAATACGTTACATTTCTTTATAATACGTATTTAGACTTTTAATAAATTATTTTTAACCTTTTATTACGAAATTGTAAATAAATTAATATTTTAACATTCATAAGACTATTTTTAAATATTTTTGGGGATTTTTAAATATAAAAAAAAGGTGGAGGAAATGGTGAAGACGATGGAATTGGTTTCGTGTTTTAAAAATTAAATTACTATGTGTATGTTTGTGTATTAGGTATAATGATATAATAAAAAGTCAGTTACAGAAAAAAATAGTGTAAACCATCGATCGTCATCATCAGCTTCACGTTGTATCCCGCACACAACTGGGTAGGCGGAGGGAACCTAGTGTTAAAACACTCTGTTCCCTACATTCTGCCGAATTCTTGAAGCATTGCGTATTGAGTGGCAGAACTCAACGCCGCGTTTAGCCTCGACACCAGAGCGAAAAAATGGAAATATAAATTTAACCCACGATTTAATTTTCATATTATGGAGAGTGGTTTATATATATAAAAATTATTACTCACGTCATCCCGTTCCTTCTGACAAGCCCTGCATTGAGCTCGACTCTGTATCAATTGCCGTTCCAACTCTGATATTTGCGTCTGCATGTAACGTCGCATAGAGTCACATCTCTCTTTACTCCTAGCGAGGGACCTGGCACTTTCAGTTTTCACATCCTCCAAGTCGTTTAATATTTGAGAGAACTCCATTGATTTCTCTTTGTATCTACCCTCTTCTTGTGAAAGTTTTTCTTCTAACCGCAGTATTGAATATCTGTATTTGTTTACTATATTATCATTTTTTTAAATTAACCATTTAACGTTTTATGAAAGGCAGGGAAAGAGAAGTGAATCTATTATTTAGACACTCCGTTTCCAATCAAAATAATTCCGTCCACTTTCAGCCGTAATTCCTGCGCGCTGCTGCTTAACTCCAAAATATAAAATATTACCATAAAATACTGTTGCCAGCCGTGGCTCAGGGGCCACTGGCCGTGGGTTCGATCGCCACTCGAGGAAATGAAATATTTAATTACATTTATATTTTTATTTTACCGTTCTGCTGACGAGAAAAAGCGCGGTTGCGTTTAAACATTCAACATGCAATACCTCCAGAATCCACCGAAATGAGGGTAATGTTGTGTTTTAACATTAGGTTCTCCCTGCCTACCCTGTTGTGCGCAGGATTCAGCGTAAATCTGGTTTAATTCGATTTTTTTTTAATATTACCCACATCCTTGAATGAGATCGCTCACTTAGGGCTCTACATATTTTGTATGCTTAATACATATTTTTCTTACTTATATTCGTCTACATTCCTTAACAAGTCATCCACTTCCTTCAGCTTTTGCTCTAAATCAATCTTAAGTGCCTTGTTATCTTCAATCAATTTAGATTTATCAACTTTCTCCATACTTAAGTTATTAACAGCGATCACTAGCTGCAAATAAATAAATATTAAAAAATTTATATTCAAAATAAAAAATTACAAATGTATAATAAAATTAAATTAATATTTAATGTTCAGAGTGGCATGTGATTAAAACTTTGGATCGCTTTGTTAGAAATTATTTGAATTTGGATATATAACATTTTTCATACTTCAAGTGTGGTGCTGGTTCAAGAAAAGACAAAAGATCCGGTCGAGTCTGCCCGTGTGTGTGTTGCCATTGCCGGCGACGTGACTCTATCACACGTACTTTAGTCGCCTCTTACGACACCACCAGTAGCAGGACGATCCTATTCTAGGCCGAGATTACACGGCACAATGTCTCTTACAATATTAGCAGTATAGGCTAAAGAGCTAGTGCTAAGACACTATGTTTCTCACTTTCCGCCATATTTTAGAAACATTACATTGTTGAGTGACGAAACCCCCTGCCTCGTTTTATTCTCTCAAAAATAAATGAATTTAAAATAATTAATTCCTCCAAATCAAAATCGAACCTACAACGATTGCGTGTACAATAAAACTTTTTCCTGAATATAGAAGAGTAGACAGAACCTAGTGTTAGGACACTCCGTTCTCATTAGGAAACTTCCGTTCTTTACTTTCCGAAAAATACTGAATACATTGCCTGTAAATGGTGGACCTCAATGCCGCGCATTGACCCGACACCAGAGCGAAAGAATGAAAATATTATATTTCATTTCCTCGAGTGGGAATCGAACCCATAACTTGTCGCGTACGCCGCTGCGCCACGACTGCCCTAAACAAATGCCAGCAATGGCTGCTTACTTTAAATACATAATATTATAATACTTAAAACCTTTTCTTTGACACACTGCAGCTCGTTCGACAGTTGATCCGAACTGCTCTCCGCCAACTTCTGCAATTGCTTTGCTTCCTGAAGCTGAATTTGGGCACCTTTCAGTAAGTCCGGTAAAGGTGCTAGCTCTTGTAATTTCTCTTGAAATTGCATCTAACGAGAAAGAAAATCATATAAAGTAAATTAGTACTTAGTTTTCTTTCTTTAGTGTGGAGAAATATTTAAAAACTGTTAAATATATTAGTCATTTTTGTTAAAATAATGGTTGCTTAAATATTTCGTTTGGTTCTTTTCATACAATTTACATCGACTTTCACGGTGTATGTCACATCACTTCATATTTTCCGTATAACTCTGGAGGCATATCGTGTTGAGTAGCGGAACTCAACGCAGCGATTTGCTTCAACACCAGAGAGAAGTTTACAAATCAGCTTCACGCTGTATCCCGCTCAAAGCAGGGTAGGCAGATGGAACCTAGTGGTAAGACACTCCGTTCCCCATTTTCTGCCGAATTCTGAAGACATTGCGTGTTGTGTGGCAGAACTCAGCGCCGCACATTTACCTGGACACCAGGGCGAAGAAATGGAATTATAAATTTAAGTAAATATTTCATCTTCTCGAGTGGAGATCGAACCCACAATCAGTCGGTTTTACTTTGTATCGCTGCGCCACAAGTGGCCTCAAGTTTACAGTAACATATCCACGAACACTAATTTCCTTTATCTATATAATCACTTATATACGAAGGAAGCGGTTTAAATTATGAAAAATATTAAAATAATTAACTTTAAAAGTAATTAATGCAAATCAAAGTTATTATTTAACGATAAAAAGAAAAAAAAAAGGAAAAAATATTAAATTTACGATCTTTGATATAAGAAAAACGATAGACGATACCGATTAGGTGTATTTAAAAACCATTTGTTTTTCGTGTTATCGCCAATCAAAGATGCCAAAATATCGTTTTTATATAACTGACTGCATGCACTGTAATAAATGTTTATAGATAGATTTTAATAGGTAAAATGGAAGTTTTTTTTTTATTTTCATAGGAATTTCAAGAAATCCTAGTAAACGTTCCTAGAATCCTAGTAGTGCTTCCCTACAAAGCGTCGAGCAGATTCGTCTGTCATAATTTGTGTGTCAATTGTACTAATATTATAAATGTGGAAGTTGAAGTTAAGTATTTGTTTCACTTCCGTGCAAAAACTACTGAACGGATTTTGATAAAACTCGACAGAAATAAGACTTACATATTGGAATAGCACATATGCTATAATTTATGTAAACATTTTGTTTAATTTTGATATAATATAAACATAAATGGGTGAGGTCAGTCGTGGCGCAGCGGCACGAAGTGTGACTGGTTGTGGGTTCGATCTCTACTCGACGAAAAGAAATGTATATTTCCATTTCTTCGCTCTGGTGTCGAGGCTAAGAGCGGCGTTGAGTTCTGCCACTCAACACGCAATGCCTCCAGAATTCGGCAGAAAGTGGGGAACGGAGTGTATTAACACTAGGTTCCCCCTGCCTACCCTGCTGTGTGCGGGATACAGCGTGAAGCTGATTTATGATTTATTTATTTTATTTTATAAATTGCTGCTAGTGACTAAAGAAAAGAAGAGACATACATCTATACATTGTATGGATTTCAGTGTTTATTATTATTTTGTAGATAAAAGACAAATGATTAAGTAAATTATATACTTAATTGAAATACACAAATATTGTTCAATTTCAGTATTCAAATAACTTATAGATATATAGGGACACAAAGTGTCACTGTAAAATCGACTGGTTGTGGGTTCGATCTTCACTTGAAGAATATTTATCTAGATTTATATTTTCATTCAGGTGGAGCGCGGCGTTGAGTTCCGCCACTCAACACGCACTGCCTCCAGAACTTGACGAAAAATGGGAAACGGAGTGTCTTGACACTGGGTTCCCTCTGCCTAACCTGCTGCGGGATACAGCGTGAAGCTTATTTAATAGATATATAAAAATCAAATCAAGACTCAATCAATTCCTATACTGTATACAAAAAAAATAGAAGAATGGCCAATGGAATCTATTTACTTAATGAAATACGAAAAAGAAAAGATCTTACTTTATAATATTATTTCTTTATATTAATTGAGCGCAATGTTGAGCAAAAAACGATAACAGTAATTGGATTTCCCGGAAAACATAAAATTTTACTTGAAAATTAACACGTAAGTGCGATTGAGAACAAAGAAATGCATCGAAGCGTAACGTCTATATTAGATTGCATCTCGCAACTTTTATGGGTAGAGAGTACTTAGTATTACGTCACTTCGCTTCCCGGTTCCTCTCCGTGGAACTCAACGCTGTTGGTTTCCGATATTAGGGATCTATTTGGGCGGTGCCCGTAATCACGATATGTCGTGGGATCCATTCTCACTCGTGGGAAGGCAATGCGTTCAAAATACTGCGAACGATGGAGAACGAAAGATTCTTAAAGATTTTAGGTTTCAGGTCCCCTCTGCCTATCCTGCTGTATGCGGGATACAACGTGAAACTATTTTTCAACCACTACCATCGTGTCAGACATCGTTCTAATGTGGCACATTAGATGATAGTGGGTGAGATCCCCAATTCCCCGCGATCGAAGGAATTATTTCCATCACACCACAATTACTTTCACTATCCAAAAAAAATATTTCATGTACACAGGTGAAAAGCGAACTACGGAGTGTCTGAACACTACGTCTCCTGCTATACGTGATGCCGAAAAAAGTACGAAGCTAGCACTGATACCTGATCAGTGGCGACATTGAGGGAAAATAGCGAACCTTCATAGTTTGTATTTCCATTTGGATTTGATCTGACACTTGTTTGTTGTCGAACTCCATGACATCTACTTGTCGTTTAAGTTCTTCAGCTTGTTGCTGCGCTTGAAGGTACTACAATTGAAAAATATGAGGTAATTTAGTTTAATAATAAAAGAAATCCAAATTATTACACATTTTGTAGCCGTCGTGACGCAGGGACACAGTCGTGTCACTGTAACGCTCCCACTCCCACTCCCACTCGGGGGAGTGAATAAAAATTAAAAACTAATCAGATTCACACTGATTTTCGCATACAGCAGAGTAGGCAGAGGGAACCTAGTGTTAGGAAACTCTTCCCCACTTTTCACAGAATTTTTCGAGACTGACGGCAAGCCCTGTGCCAGAGCGAAGAAATAAAAATATTAATAAATAATACCTTGTACCGCTATGCCACGATGGCCTAAAACCAGACTATTTTACATAGTATTATACACGTTTGATCGCAATTAGTTCGGTTAAAAAGTACGTTTAAAATAGGACACGAAAATGATAGGAAAAGTTAAATAACTTTACCAACCTAGCTGCACGCGGCGTTAATTTCTGCCGTTCATTACGCAAGGTTTCGCAATATGATGAAATGTGGAAAATATTCCATTTTTCCATTTTAATAAATTCTTTCTGCCTACAGCGTTATAATAAAAAAATATAAATATATGTAGTAAAATTAATACAATTTCGAGATAGCGCCACTTAAAAAAAAATTGCTTTAAATCAATATTGAGTAACTAAAACCAACCTTCAACCGATAATCTTGAGCTTCATCGGATTTTTCATTGAGTGACATTTTCAACTCTTCAATCTCCTCTTTCATCTCTCTCAGTTCCTTTTTCAAAGCGGTAACCTCCTCGGTGGGTTTACGTGGTTCCTAACGTTACGTAAACTTTCATTGTAATCGTAATAATGATAATAATATCGCGTTCTGAGTGAGACTTAAATGGAAATACTATAGTAGGTTATTGTTATTTATGTCCTTTACATGTGACATTAGATTAAATTATAATAAAAAAAAACTGTTCTAACTAACTAGAATAAAAAGTACAAATGTGACACAAAAAATAGGCTTGTTGATTACTGCAAGTGCTATGCTTTAATTAGCTTTAATAATTCAACAAAATTACATTTACCAGTATACCTACGGAGCTCAACGCCGCATTTCGTCTTACCAAACCGTAGTAATGAAAATAATTAATGCCTCTGAGTGGGAATCAAACCAACAACGTATTTACAGTCTGCCACTGTCTCACTGCATATCTTGTGATACTGCTCTGATATTTTTTTCGATGTATCCTGCACGTAGCAGGGTAGGCAGAGGGAGCTTGGGAACCTAGTGTCAAGTGACTCCGTATGAATTAAAACACTTTCGTTATGAAAATATTTAATACTTTCTTGCTACAAGCGGGAATCGAACTCACGACCATCGTATTTACAGTCACACTCTTGTGCCACCGGGCCACAACTGCCTCAAATATAATATATTCTTTAACTACGACGTACTCTGACTCCAGGTATCTCCTCACGACATATACTATTTAGCTTCAATTCCAGACCTTTCAGCTTTTTTTCAAATTTCTCTTTCTGGAACCGTTCCTCGTCGGCTAAGTTTTTCGCCCGAATCAATTCTTCCCGTAGCTGTGATACCTTTTTGCATTAACATTAAGATAATTTAGTAAGTTAAGTTATAAATAGGTAAGTTATGTAAGTAAGCCGATAACATACTGCCAATCTTCAAAGTAATGACACAAGGCATTTTTTTTACATGAATAATGATTATCAATTGTTCATGTTTGATCAATTTCCTAGAAAATTTACTAACCTCTTCGCACAGTTCGAGACATCCTTGCATGTGTTATATAAGCAGACCGGAAGTGAAAAACATATCAGATTTAAATTCACAATTCCATCCATTCACAGACGTCAATATTATCTACACTATTAAAATATGATACAATTTTTGTTTGCAGCTTCACGCTGTATAGTATGCAGGGGCAGTCTATTGTTAAAAGATACCACTCCCCACTCTCCGCCGAATTGCTTTTCCACCGAAGTATATTTTATTATTTTTTTCATTCACTAAATAATGGATAGCCAAATATACAAATATTAAGATGTGTACTTAAAATGTTTATAATACCTGCGGGTTTCTAACACAATCTGTTTCATTTTGTTTTAATGAATCTGTATTTATTGCGAAATCCTCCTGCGTTTCTTGAGATTCCTGCAAAAACATAAGCATTTACTATCATCATCTCATGTAGTACTGAAACTTTTCTATTTAAAAGAATATTTGTTTATATGTATACCGATTATGGCATCATTTCATTGGCTTAAGTCTAGATGTATATTTAAAAAAAAAACACAAAAAACAAAAAAAACTTTCCGCCGAATACCGAAGGTACTGCGTTTTGAGTGGCAAAATTCTACGCAGCATTTTTTTAAAATATTTTATGTAATATTTATTATTGATATTTTTTTTTAAGTTTTACAAAATACTCACAATGCCGTCTGCAGTTTTACGACTTAAAAAAAATCGTTCCTGTCTGATAGCGGCCAGCTCCATTTGTATTTTCTTCACCTCGTCCTCCATAACACCCACTTGTTCTTGCTTAAAAATATATACATATATATTTAAATTTTCTAGCTTAGCGCAGGGGACTGGGTCCAAGTAATTTTCTAGCTTCCTTTTATACAAATACCGTATCGTAGTATCTTAGCGCAGGGGACTGGGTCCAAGTAATGGTTACGGGTTCGATTACCACTTGAGTGAATAATTATACTTACTTTAATTAGCTGGTCAGGTAAGACAGAGTGCGACGTTCGCTTCCACGATGCTAAAAGCAATGTTAAGAAATAAAAAGGCATAAATATGTTAATTACCAATATAGAAGGCTCGCCATCGGCCTTAATATCTTTAACTGGTTCAAATTTGCGAAATGGAAAATACTCTGGATGAGGCATGAATTTTTATAAAATTAAAAAAATCCTGCAAAATAAAAATGTTTACTTTTTTATAAACACCGATTTAAAGTTTTCGCGATTACAAATATAATATAAAGTATAAAATCAAAGTAAATCAATTTATATTATACAAAATGTCTTCATCAATGACGTTGAATGACATTTTTTTTCTTTTAATATAAACAACTAAAGAGAGTCTCTATACGCATTATAAAAATAAGCTTCAATTATTAAAGCCCAGAAGTATTCTCCTAACATACAATTTAAAGGAAATTATATAAAAAGATAATAAATATTAACTTTTTTTTAACTTATAAAAAGAAAATTAACCATGAAATCATTTAAATTAATAAACTAATAAAACTTACAAATGTATGAATTACTCATGTGTGTGTCGCCATCTAGCGTAGAGAGGCTGAACTAAGTTGCTATTGCTATTACGTTTTATAATCGTTTGGCAACATATCAACAGGTGATGCATTCATTCAAACTTTTGACTGTTGCTTTAAGTAGCTTTTGATCGAAAAGTATTTTTTTATTATTTTAAATGTAAAATTAAATATAATTTAACATTTTATGTAGAATATTTGATTGAATTTAACTCTTATACGCTGTATATGTTTTTTTAAATTTCAAATGTATTTTTCTATCCAATGATAGATGGCTCATGATAATGCAATAATGAAACTTTTTAATCATTATCTTACTACTGTTTTCTTTTCGTTCGGTCTATTGATATTAAGTGTTTATAAGTACTGTACACTGTATACTGTCAACACAAAATATCATCAAATTATGTTTGAGAAGTTATCAAATTACATTATGTTTTATAAACTGGAATTTATTTTAATTCGTTATAAGTTTTTTTGACTGCCATATTTTTTATTATTAGGCAACAAATCTAGGCTCGTATTTATTTATATCGCTTTCAAATTTGAGATCGATCTTGAGATGCCGTTATCATTCATAGTCACCATCATTCATAAATAATGAATCAAAACAGCATCTCAAGATCGATCTCAGATTTGTGAGTGGTTTATAAAAACGGGTCCTAGACTCCAATATGCTTGTTAAGTATAAAAATGTAGACCGAAAGTTACAAAATGTTAAAAAATAGATCAAAAGGTGGGTGGTAGTTGTTACATATTTTTTAATACACAGGAAAATCAATAAATAAGATTCAATTTAAAATATTAGTAAAGTAAAGCGCCGTTCTCAATTACTTTTAACAGCCGATACCTGCAATTTGGTAAACAGATCAAGCTAACAGACGTACTTATACTCTACATCCTTACACAAAAACTACTTTATTCCATACATTTTATTAGTAAGAAAATAGCTTAGTTTCGGTGGTCCTGTTTAACATTTGCATATTATAATATGTTATGTATAATATAATATGTTTTGTGAACAGTGGTACAATTAATATATGAGTTATGAAACCAAAAATAAATTAAAATATATTTTAAAATAATATAATATTGAATGATGAGAACAAATAGTAGGAACAGAATTTGCTTCTACTCCGTACTAGATGGCGTAGCATAGGTCAATTGTAATAAAACAACACCACATCGATTGAATAGTTTATTAATTTTATTTACCTATATTAATCGTATGTCGACAATTTATATGACATCTTATTAAAATTTTGTTAAAATCAAACAAGAGTTAGTTTTATTAAACTTAATTTTACCGCATTATGCAGAGGTAAAACAAATTTAAGGGTGCCTACCCTTTTTTAATACTAGACACCCTCAGCATGTAGTAGCATGTAATTTTCTATAAAAAAAAATCTTGTAATATTCACCTGAATAAATTTGAAACCGTAGAATTAAGATATAGTTAAATAATTAACGCATTATCCTTTAAAAAAAGTAATATTTCTCGTTCATATTTTCGTGTTTTACAATCTTTTATTTAAATTGCAATGTCAGTTTGTTCGTCAGTTTGTTCGGGTGGAATATTGTAACTCAATTTTGCAACAGATCCGATTGAGCAGAAATTATTGTTTAGTTAAAGTTCGTCGTTAAAGTCGTTTAGTTTGAATAATAATGCATAGTAGGTAGCGTGATATTATTCTAAATTCAAAATGGCGGAACTCCCAAGATGTTGGATTTTCAATAATATTTTTATATAAAATAACAAAATTAACTTAACAAAAATAATAAAAATTAACAAAACTTTAAAAAAAAACCAAATTTATTTGCGTATGTAAACATACAATTAACATTCAATTTTTTTATGGAAAAAGACAAGGCAAACGAGCGTTCGGGACAATGTGCAACACCAGAGGAGCTACAGGTGCGTTGCCGGCCGACAAGGTGGAGATAGACGCGCTTTTTGAGGAACCCGCCCATGTCATATTGACCTGGAAACACTGCCGCGGGTAGGCCAATTCACAGTTCGTGGCGCGTGGAAGGAAGGGAGATTTTATACAAAAGTTTGTTTTAAAAAATATATATTTTGTAGTTTAGGTAAAATGACAACCGTTTCTCACTTCTTGATTAAACATACAACTTATTTGTAAGTAGAATTTGAATGTTATCAGAATAATAAAAATTATTTGAATGTTCTATTTCTATTTATTTATGTATATTATAATAATATAAATCATATTTTGTTAATTTGCAACTCAATCAAATAAATATGCAAAATAACAAATTTATAGATTTTTTTCCTGCATATATATATATAAGATAGGAAACATAGGGTTAAGACATTCCGTTGTCCATTTTCTTCAACATGCAATGTCTCGAAATTTCGTCGGTAGTTAATTTTTAGTTTATTAGTAGATTAATTTTTTATAAAACCTAAAGATGTCTTAAGGATATATTTACTTTATAAACGATATCAAGCAAAAATGTTATAGGTACATTGTTCACCGACATTTTTTGTACTCTTTTCATAAAATTATATCGTAAAAGTCTATACAAAGTATTGTTCAGTTACTTATTGATTTAAATAATATTTTTTATATTAAATACTCACATGTATATTAATTATATATCACCATTTAGCCAAAGGCTGCAAACGTTGTGGGTTCGATTTTATTCGAATATTTATCATTTTCATTTCTTCTCTCGGGTGTCGAGGTAAAGCGCGAGTTGAGTTCGGCGACTCAAGTGAGAAGCGGAGTGTCTTAACACTACGATCCTTCTGCCTACCTACGTGCAAATAAAAAATATTACGTAATTGCTTGAATTCTTTAAAAATATCTTAAAAATACATACGTTTAACTACAAAGCGATTGGCTACATTAAAAATGTTTTATGTCTCGTTTAAAGCGTACATATTCAATCACCCTCTTACAGTAGAGCTCTCAAGTTTAAACTGAATAGTAATATAATTACTTACAAGAGAAAAGAGCTTTAGAAAATTTTATTAAAAATCTATGTTTACGTGTTACAGTAAAAGTAAGTAGACTAATACATTTTTAGTTTAACTTGTAAAGTTCAGGCCAGTCGTGGCGCGTATTCCTTCTTAATCGAGAAAATGAGATTTTTAATATGTTAATTTCTTGACTGTGGTGTTGAGAGAAAAGATTACTGGGATACAGTGAGTAAGCTTTAAAAATCTTAAAATTAAATCTTTACTAGAAAATCTTAGTATTTACCGTATATTTTATTACTACTCTACCGATAGCGGATATTAAAGTATTTTAAGTTCACGCTGTATCCCGTCCATGACAGGGTAGGCAGAGGGAACCTGGGAACCTAGTGTTAACAGACGCGGTTCCTATTAAGATACTTATATTGTCATTTCCGTTCCCAGAGCGAGAAAATAAAAAAAAAATTGATTGGGAATCGAATCCACAACCTGTCGCGCTTACAGGCGCACGCTTGTGCCCCTGCACCACGACTGGCCTCATGGCAAAAGTCCATCGCCATATTTAGTGTAATCGCAACAGAGTGACACTAGTATATTTAAATATCACCTAATAAAATTTGAATCCATAGATGTGATGCAACAAGTGCTCATATTAAACAGTTAAAGTATAAGTAAATAAACGTTGAGGGCATCGAGGCGCCGTGGAGCAACCTCTGCCTGAAAACGCGATGGTTGCACATTCAATATCTACTCGATGAATTATTTCCATTTTTGTGTGCTTCTAGATCATAACGTGGCTTTAAATGTCTTTGTCTTGCACGTAGTCTGATAAAAATATAAGAAGTTGTTGGGAAAAAATAAAGCAATCTTTTCAAACAAAAATAATAGTCTCAAGTAACCAAACCAGTTTAGAAGTTTTAGTTCTTACATTGTTTTGATAGTACGTACTAGAAAATATAGTGAGAACAAATCCCCTTCAAGTACACGTGTACCTGGAGTACCTGATGCTACGGACAAAGGTTAATAGGCAATCGGGGGAATCGATAAATTCCGCGAACTGGAAGCATAGGGAAGGCAAAAAGGATTATTTGAAATGTTCCCGTTCCCATGTTTAATGCAAAATGCATTTTATTCAAACAACCTAACGTTGAAAATTACAATTTTGTTACATTTTAATACTTAATGAAATTTTATTCATATTGCTTCACAACTAATCCCTTTCGGGGAAATGTTTACGTTTAAATTATGAAATATCATAATTTAATTTAATATATTTTCTATAAAATATTATAGAAAATATATAAAGTAAAATTTTATATATATTTGAAGCCATTCGCTGTATGTGGCGCAGGAGCACGAGTGTGTGTTTGTAAAAGCGAAAGGGTTAAATATGAAAAGGGTGTCTTTTAAGTCACCCGAGTGGGGACAAGAGCGCTTTACGAGGATCTCATAGACCACCAGATCAAGATCAACCTGACGGTGTTCCTCCATGCCGGCCACCCACCTGGGTTACGAGGGCCAAGGGAATCTTCCATAACTCCGCGCGGCTTCTTTGTCTGCCCTACTGTATGTGTAGTTAAGGTTGAAAAAGACATCGGGGCGCATTTTAAAAATGCGCCTGTACTTAATCTGACCATAAATACTATTACAATTTAAAATAAACAAAATATTACTTTTGAATTTGGAATCTGTCATTTTCATACGATTGTTCAGTGTGCGTGTGTGTGTGTTTTTTTATTTTGGCTTCAATGTATTGAAAAATATTTTTGATATAAAAATATTGGAATTGGGTGATAAAGGAAAGCAGCCGCTCCAAGAACATCGGCACTCGTGTCAGATGAGAGATGCCATTCTTGTGACGGTAGTAAAGGCCCTAAACACCACCGTGTTCAATAACCAGGAAGGATCCTTTCAGCAAGACTCGGCGCCGGCGTACGGCGTACGGGTTGCTCTAAACGCTATGTTAATTTGAAGTCCATAAAAAAATCCATACGATTGACAGTGAAGAATTTTCCTATAAAAAGAGTACGTACTGCTATTGATAACTGGAATCATTGATTAAAGGACTGTATCGCAGCCAATAGAGACCACTTTCGAATAAACTTGATATAATTTTAATTATATAAAATAATTAAAAGTACATTAATATATTAAACTAATATACTAGTAAAAAATCAGATCACTAATAGTGATAAGGTCGCCTTTGCATGCTACATTTATATTTATAGAAATATATTGTCGTTTCTTTTTTATTTTTGTACTTTTGATTTATAAACGATGGGTGCAATAAAGAATTTTATCTATCTATCTATTAAAAGTTCTTTGTAAATATATTTATGACAATAACTAAGTATACGGGTATGTAACGGTTATGGGTGCGAAAAAACGTAGAGAGGTGAGGTGAGAGATATTGGACACATTTTATAGCCCTTATTTTCTATGTCTGGTAATATATATAAGTTGAAGTTTATCTGCAATTTTGCAAACTCGAATTGAAAAAATATTTTTCTGTTCTGTTTTGTTCTGTTCTATTCTTTTATCATGGCGTTCTGTTCTTTTATTATTTAAAAAAATATTTTTGTGTTTCATAGTCCATTTATTGGCTATAATAGGACATAGACTATATGTCAACTATACGTCAGTAATTTTAAGGTACCCCACTGTAACCGAGATCGAAGTTATCTCGAGTGCTTGGAATATGAGAGTTGTGTCGCACAGTACCTAGGCAGAGGGAACCTAGTGTTAAGACACTCCGTTCCCCACTTTCTGATGAATTCTGGAAGCATCGCGTTTTGAGTGGCAGAACTCAACGCCGCGCTTTGACTCGACATCAGAGCGAAAAAATAGAAATATACATTTTAAACAAATATTTGATTTTCTCGAATGGGGATCGAACCCACAACCAGTCGGTCTTACAGTCACACTTTGTGCCCCTGCGCCACGACCGGTCGCACTGTACGCAGCTCCTAGCCCACTAGACTACGTAGACAAAATTGTAGGTAAAATAAAAAGTAGAACAGCTATAATGTGAGACAATTTTTTTGTTTATTATATATTGTGCATATAACGTTAATTATTATATAATATAATTATTAATAACGTGGCACTTACCAATGACTTGGTCGTTAAATTTTATCATCGATATATATATATATATATATATATATATATATATATATATATATAATATTATTGTACAAACATGACAGATTATATACAACTAGTACCTAAATATAATAGAAATAAAATGACTACGTCATCTTGACACATTTGTGTCTGGATTGATAATTGATTGCACGCGACGTAGACTTCACTTTGGGAAATGTTTTTATTTAATTAAGATGTCATCGCCGCGCAGTGATAAAGGGAGCGACTGTAAACGCGACGGTTGTGGGTTATATACCCATATACGGACGGTACTTTTCGTGTACCCAACAAAATGGTTACTATAATGTGACTTTATTCTCATTTTTATTGTATTTTTCATACATCAAAATGCATCCATTTGGTGCTTTCCACCTTCTTGTTAGGTACACAGAATCTAAAAAGTACAAAAAGTAGAGAACGGAGTAACTTGACACTAATTCTCCGTAATAGCGCCACTATATACCTAAATACATGAACAAATGCACGGAAATAAAACAATCAACAACAATACACTAACAAAACAAAAGATCTAATTGCACATTCGTATAAAAAATTTGAACGCAACGAGCTTTGAAATCGGGCCCTCTCTGGTAGCACATTCTTTCCACAAAAAAAAACGTTCGATTTGTATAGCTTCATTACTCAAATATCATTCTACGTTGTTTTATATCCACAACATGTAAATACCAAAAATAAATATATATATACGATAGTACCTAGTGATTTTAATAAAAAATAGTAAGGATTCAAGGAGCGGCTGAGTGGTCGTCAGCAAAGCGGAGAAAAGAGTGTCCTTGCACTATGTTTTCTTTGACCTACAAAACAGTGAAGTTTTTTCACGTTGTATCCCACATAAGCGAGCAGAGGGGATCTAAGTCCCCTGAGTGAAGTGTCTTAACACTAACGTCACACTCTCTCACTCTCCACCCACGTTCCTACCCATCAATTCGAGACACCATGTTGCGTTGCGGAACTGAATGTCGCAATATTTAATTTAACTGGAGCGGGGACATAATACACTTTCCTAAACGCGAATCGAATTTACAACCGGCCTCTTAAAACTTATATAGATTCTCGCTACACACATTGTACTGAACACAGCATTGTAGGCAAAGAGATCCTGCAATTAAGACAGTCTATTCTCCATGTTTTCACCAAATTCTGGAGGCATTATTTTATTTACTCTCTAGTTGCGGTTAAAAATCAAACATCATGACAGTCCATATACCAAACAGCAATTGTTGGTAAAGGTTGTATGAAAGATTACAGTGGAACAGTTTGATATTAACTGATTATAAACGTATTGGTAATGAATTTGATTTCCATCGAAGAATATGTTTATTATTAAAAAACATTTCTAAGCAAGGTAGTTGCTTGATAAGGAGCATTATAAAAATGAAAAAAAAAATATATATAAAATTTTTTGCTAACAGTTTATTTTATAAGCTTAAGCAAATTCGTGTAAAAGAGGGTGGATATAGGTAAAAAAGTCTATATAAAAGGCATGGAATTGTGTCAATCGGGGGTTCCCGCCCAGTGACGCTGTCAAGACCAATGCAGGTCAACAGCACAAAAGCCAATTCGAAAAAGGAAAGTCAATCGGGGGCAGTCGTTTGTAGTCAACCGCTCTTATATTGTTACTGCGTTATACATATCACTTATTGTAATTACGTAGAATCTCTTTTCAAATAACTTAAATAAATATTTCATTTCTTCGAGTGGAAATCTAAGCAAGATCAACCAAACGATCTCTGTTAGGATGTGTACATAAATCTATCTATCTATCTATCTATCTATCTATACTTATTATTATACTTGAAACATATATTGTAAAAAATGTTTTACTGGTGGCGTTTAATACCGTAATAGAACGAAAATATTTTTTTTTGTTATCTTGTCGTCTATGCGTTTATTTACGCATATCTCAGAAACGTCTTAACCAATTTAATTCCAGATTTCACTATAGTACTTTGGCAAGCTTCCCTTACTTAACATTTTATGTTTGCTTCATTTCAAACGGCTTATATAAAAAAAAAAATATTATACCATTTAAAATAATGTTGATCGACGAAATTGCTATATATATGTACCGTATAAGCGTTTTATTGAATTAGCTGACACATCATTTTTCAAATTAGGTATAGATATTGTTTTTAAAACAATAATTATGTAGTTCAAGCGGGCGAAGCCGCGAGCGAGTCACTGGTTCATAGCACACGTAGATATATATGTACATAAGATAACGGGAACGTCTTAATGCACTTCATATAACACTCAAATGCAATAGCAAATCCTATAAATATAAATGAATAAATTACTCATGTAATAGACCATAGCTTGTTGCGCCTTTATATTTTGTGCCAAGCAAATTTCAATTCGCTGATTACGGAAATTCTAAGCTAACGTTGATGTTTTGATGCAACTATGTAGTAGAGTCCCCTCGGTGCTGGTTTATTGACCTTAATTGAAGGTACCGAGTCACCTTTCAGTCTGTCAATATTTAGCTTGACCACTGACACCGGTCGATACCCAATATCTAATAGGTTATCCGTTGACCTTCCTATGTTGTTTTCTTGTAGTTTTCCATTAGATCAGTACGAAACGATACGATTTTACACATCCTGATTTAGATTTGGACTTTCAACTATTTGTTGGAAACGTCTAATTTTGAAAATTATAATTGGCGTAACGTAGCGCGGGTGTGTTATCATCAACTTGCAGATAAGGAATTTGTTGTTTCAATTGTTTATTTCCCCGGGCGGTGCGGGCGGGGCGACCAGTGCGCGCGCGATGCGGCCGCCGATGCACGCGTGCAGTCCACTCTAGTTTGCCACCAGCCACGAGGAATAAAACATGGCAGATTGGTCGATACTCGATCGCGATTACAGCTGTTACGATTACTACCCCTATTATCAGGAGAAAGAGCAAAATGCGCCTGCGCAGTGTGTGCAGGAGCCCTTCAAAAGTCCGTCGCCAACGCTGACCCTGCTCCTCTCACCCCCGCCGCAATGCTACCAACCCTCGAAGGGGTAAGTCTATACATTTTATTAACCTGTAAAACATTTTGAACGTGTTTTCTACATTATATTTAGTGATTCGATATTTTGGCGCGGGCGTACGCAGTCGATATAATATAGGTAAACAGATTCGTTACAATGTAGAGTCTGTATTGGCTTATTTATTGTTTTTATGCGTTGTTATGATTAGATTATTAATATTATGGTTGGCAATTACATGAAACTGCATAAAATTAGCTAGTATTCTAGAACATAATGTTTATGTTTACTTTTTTTTTTTACTGTTTACTATGTATAGTTATCTCGTTGTTATCTAAAGCAACAGTTGCGCTGTGATTGTTGCCGTCTTGCTTCAGATTGCAAATTTATATGAAATTTATGTTAAATGTTTGCGAAAAGCTGTCAGCGATGAGCTTACCGCGTCTGTGATAACATCAATAGTGCAATGTGAATATACAAATAACAAATATTATCTTATTAATGGAAATATCGTGTATATTAATATCGAGATTCTAGTTGTGTTTTAACAACATACTCATTTTTAATATTTTGTATTTTTTTTTTAAATTAGTTAATTTTTTTAAGTTACAATCGCTTAAAAAAAATGTTTTTTTGTAGAGTACATTTTTTACTTTTGATGAATCTCGGTGGTATCATTTTGGAGCGACAATGACCATATTTGTACTTTGTTTTTGGTAAAAAGCTAATTATGTCAATGTGTGACTGTAAACAACTGGTTGTAGGTTCGATATCCACTCGAGGAAATGAAATATTTTTATAAATTTATTAAATATAAATTTCTTAATATATATTCATTTCTTCGCTCTGGTGTGGAGGCAAAGCGCGGCGTTGAGTTCCGCCGCTCAGCACGCAATTCCTTCACAATTCGGCGAAAATTGGGAAACGGTGTGTAACACTAGGTTCCCTCTGCTTATCCTGCTATGTGCGGGATACAGCCTAAATCTGATTTCGAATAAAACCTATTCAACATTTTCGATCGCGTCTCTTGAAAAAGTGCAATTACTATATAGTCGCACGAAATGATCGATATACGAGTCCTTGAATTGGGCTATTCCAAAACAGACTAACTCTTCTAACAGAATGAAGATAGAAATATTAATATATTGTATATCTTCTTTAATATTAACTAAAATAATATATAATTATATTTTAAATTACAAAATTTATTTATTTTTTTGTAAAAATAAATACAAAATTATATGTATTAGAAGCCATTCGTGGCGTAGGGGTACAAGTTTGCGACTGTAAACACGAGGTTGTGGGTACAATTTCCACTGGAGGAAATGGAACGGAAGTATCTTAATGTGGACGGAGTGCCTAAACACTAGGTTCCCAGGTTCCCTCCGCGTACCCTGCTATATACGGAATACAGTGTGAAGCTAAAAATATATATGCATGCGATTTTTACACGAGACCTTTAATCGTACGTTCATTATTTCCGTAGTTCGTCCAATTCTACGCTGCGCATATAAGCGTCGGGCGTAGGAAGACATTATTTATTTGGTACCAAAAGAATACGTTTTATAATATATTTTCTTCAATTTGTGTACTTTAAAAAACTAATTGACTTTAATTTGAAGTAATTTTCAATGAACGCCCAAATAAAAATAAATATAATAATCTATCCATAGTCTTTTATTTGATATTTTTAAAATTTTGATCCCGTTAATGTACTGTACTTTATAAACAGAGCTATAAATGAAATCCTTTGTTATGTGTTAAGATGCAATCTAAGCAAAAAAAAACAAAACCAAGTCTCTTGAAAAATTTCTCAACAGGTTCATTTTATTACTGATGAAACTAAATAATTATACAGCGCATACATTATACACGATATCTTTATAAAATATCTCAAATTAAAGTTAATAAAGGTAGGGTTGAATTCTCATTTGAGGAAATTAAATTTAATTTTTTTTCGCGCGCGCGGCGTTGATTTCCACCAGTCAACACGCAACGCTTCCAGTCCTAACACTAGGTTCCCTCTGCCTACCTTTCCGTGTGTATTCCACAGCGCGAAGCTAAAAAAGTGAACGAAACTAGAGTAGATCACTCATACAGATCTCAACACGGTTACTTACCAGACAGTATGTCTCCCATTCTAACAGTAGTTACTATAGAATATTTTTTAAGGCCATTATTCAAATCTGTTGCGTTCGAACACGTTACAAACTGCGCTACGTCGATGTCACTTTGAGATAATCAAATATAAAATTGAGGCAACGGTGGTGGTGGCAAGCTATCTTTATTTCTTCTATGAAACTTTTTGCTTTGTTTTTAATTTGTTTTATTTTTAGCTCAGCCGGGTTGGAAGAGGGAACCTGGGAACCTTGTATTAGGACACTCCATTTTCCTTTTTGTTTTATTGCGTTGAGTATATAGTGAGGTCGTCGTGGCGCAATGGGATAGTGTGTGGTTCTAATTGTAATGGATGGTTGTGGGCTCGATCTCAGCAAGGGGGAATAATTAAATTATATTTTATCTTCTACTTAACACGAAATATTTCAAATTTGAGTGAGGAAAGAAGTTTCTTAAGTACACATTATTTCTAAATTTAAAATATTTTGCATGCGAAATTTTGCTGCAAAGCCAAACAGTTTTCAATGACAAGACGTTATAGTGCCCTCTTTCTATAAACAAAATCTAGATATTATATCATTTTAACATAACAACTTTTAAAAAGATATTCTTCACTAAGTAAAGGACACTTTTTCACAAAACATGTAAAAATTGGAACAATTTGCTTCAGATCCGCGGTTCTTGGATACCGTACGATTACTTGATCCATGACCTCCTAAGCAAAATGTAAATAACATAACCTAGCCACCTCATCAAGGCAGATATAGCGTAATTTCTTTCTACAGGAAACTTAGTGTTAAGACACTCCGTTCTATACTTTTCAGTTCATTATTGAATGGCAGAAGTGGACGCCGCGCTTTTCCACTGTACCAGAGCGAAAAAATGAAAATGAGGACTCATTCCCTCGAGTGAGAATCGAACCCACAATCGTCGCATTTAAAATCACACGCTTATGATCCTGCGCCACAACGGGCCTCTATAACGTCATAATTTATATAATATAGCAAATACGAATTGCTTTGTATTTACTGAATCCTTTAATCATCGACTCGCTATATCCATAAAGGTACGTGTTCCAAGGTTCAACGTGAAGCTCTGTGTATTTGTTGTGTGAAGCTTATTTGACTATTGTATATAATACCGCGTAAACAATACGATATGTTACTGATATTGTAAGCCTATGGAAGAACACACAAAAACATCTTATGGAACTTGCCTTCCTAGTCAGTGGTGATTTGGCCGTTGACTTGTTGATCAATCAATCTTGATATAAGATATAATTATGCTTGAAGAATGTTCAACGGTCGATTGTATAAAATTTAACTAGAATATTTGAAAAATCGCTATATCGATATCGCTATATCGTCGTATTGAAAAATCGTTAGAAAGGAACGTTGAACGGACTTGGCTTAACTGATTGGCTGATTTTTTACAAGTGTTTTTGGTGAGATATAGATTATATGTAATTTAATTATGAAAACTGTTCAAAACTGAAGTCGTAATCCAAATTTAAGCTCAAGTACTGGGAAGTGGATCAAATTAAGATTACAGGATTTCACACACTAACGCACGTACTAGCACGCCCAGTCAACAAAACATATAAAAAGTTACTTTGCCAAACGCACCACCTCGCTACTCAGACGTGTAGAATTCATTAAAATATTTTATTTGTACCGTAACAATATATTATAGCTTGTTACGTTTCAAATAAAATAATTTAAGTTAAACTCATTTGTACGTATTACTAACTTTTTTATGAAAAAAAAAACGAGGCAAACGAGCGTTCAGGTCACCTAATGGTAAGTGATCACCGCCTCCCTCGACCCCGTGCAACACCAGAGGAGCTACAGGTGCGTTGCCGGCCGACAAGGTGGAGATAGACGCGCTTTTTGAAGGTAGCCTGGTCGTATCGATCTGGAAAGACTGCCGCAGATACACATGCCGCACAAAGTGTGACTGTATAAACCGACTGGTTGTGGGTTCAATCCATACTCGAGGAGATAAAATATTTACTTGTATTTATATTTCCATTTCTTCGCTCTGGTGTCGAGTGAAAATGCTGCGTTGTGCTCCGCCACTCAGCACGCAATAACTTCAAAATTTGGCGGAAAATAGGGAACGGAGTGCCTTAACACTAAGTTCCCTGCCTACCCTGAATTGTGCGGGATACAGCGTGAAGCTGATTTGTTACTTAGGAAAAAAAATCTTATTTAAAATTAAAATATATTAAATCTATACCTACTTAACGATTCTCCCATAGATATAATATGATGGTCAGTTCCAGGCAGCCGAATGTTACATGAATTCGTCTGCCCCGAAAAGGGAAGTGCGTTCTAAACTGAAAATTATTAACTCATAACTCAACAACGTTACACGAAAAAATATCTCTTTTCTTAGTCACTGTACTATCCGTCTATGTTTAAACAAATGGGTCATTAAAATCAATTGATGTTGATGCTAATTACTAATAAAGGTTTCAACAAAATTGAACTTACGCAGTTTATTTACTACGTGAGTCATTTTTGTACGAAAATATATTGAAAGCAAAATTGTATGACAATTTAGAATAACATAATATGTTTATTAGACGGGAGGCGCGGGTTCGAGTCTCGCTACGTTCAAATTTTTTAAATTAGTATTTAGAAATCAAAATTTAAAAAAAAATCTAAATATTTTATACATTTTCTAAATAAGTATTTTATTTTTCTAAATGTGGAAAAAAACTTTAAAAATGTTAGCAACATGATACTTCTTTTCGTCATATCACGTTGGCTCGATATGTTAATTAAAAAATCAAATTAGCTTCATGCTGTATCCCGCTCACAGCAGGGTAGGCAGAGGGAACCTAGTGTTAAGACACTCTGTTCCCCACTTTCTGCCGAATTCTGGAGGCATTGCGTGTTGAGTGGCAAAACTCAACGCCGCGCTTAGCCTTGATACCAGAGCGAAAAAATGGAAATATAATTTTAAGTAAATATTTCTCTCTTTTTAAATAAATATCTCCTCGAGTGGGGATCGAACCCACAACCAGTCGGTTTTACAGTCACACTTCGTGCCGCTGCACCACGACTGTTAAAAATGTTAATTAAAATAAATTTAATTATCTCCTAATTGGCCTTGTGATTGCGAAAGGGGTTGTTAGTGTCGGATCCCCTTAGTACAACCGTACTGCTTGTATTGCAGGTGTCTCGCGACCGCTCAAAATAACGAAAATCGATACCGCGTAATATTAATGAGGACCAGCTAAGTGCGAGTCGGATTCGCCTGCCGAGGATTCCGTACCAATTTCAGGATTGTAGGTCAACGTGCGTATGCACTCTTTCTATTTAAAATAATTTTTGGTTTTTTTCTCGATGAAATACTTATAAATTTTCACTTTTCAGATTTTTGTAATTAGTTGCATATGCCCATATCTTTTGATAGCGTTGTCTGCTTGATTTTTTCTGCTGTCGAAGGGTTTTAGCTTACTACCTCCACTCGATCTCGAGTTAGATGGTTTTGTTAGACGGACAAAAAAGTGATCCTATAAGTTACCGTTTTTACTTTTGAGGGAACCCTAAAAATAAGTACTTTACTTAATAATTCCGATATAATTTCACGTTGTTATAATTAAGCAATATGGCTATATGCTTTTAAATAAGAGTATATCAAATTCCTAGGGGCTATTAAATTTAATATAGTTGGTCAGTATGCGTTGTTGTTACTATAGTATTGTTTAAAAAACAAATTAAAACCATAGAAGATAATGAATTTGCTTAAATAAGCTTTTATTATTTTAATTAAAAATATACTTGTGGGGAACGGAGCGTCTTACTACTAGGTTCCTTCTGCTATTAGCAGGACACCGCTTAAAAGTTAAAAATAGTTTATAAAGTATTATATCTAGATTCTTCTTTTTCTTCTTTAGTAAATATCTTAATAATAAATTAAAAAAATGTATTGATAAAAAAATGTATACCTACCTTACTATAATTAACATTTATAATATATTATAAGCACAAATGCTGTTCAGGTTTTTTATTTTTTAACTTTGCGTGTTGAGCAGCAGAAGAGAAGAGAAGAGAGAGAGAGAGAGAGAATGTTGAGGTTTACATTCTTACCAGAACGAGGAAATGAAAATCGTCAAGATGTTTTCTTTTCCATGCAATCTTAATATCAAAATAAATCAAAGCCATTGTGTGGCAATAAGACAGCTTTTGCTTGTAATATGATGGTTGTGAGTTCGATTACCAATATAAATAATTCCATTGCAAATTTCTATAAAACTCTTTTTATTAAAATATAAAATAAGTAGTAATATCGATTTATATAAGTATAATGTAAATGTGAAGTTCCCTTAAGGTTCCCTTGGGAGTCAATTGACTTTGCACTTGATCGAGGCAAAGCAAAGCGTTAGCTCCGCCACCTGAAATTGGGAAGCGGAGTGTCTTAACACTAGCCTCCCTCTACCCACCCTGAAGCTGAAAAAATACTTTTATTTAAAATTAATATCGCTTCAACAAAATATATTTCTGAACATGAAATGGCTCAATTTTTAATTCTGTTAATTGTAAAATGAGAAATGTAGCGTGTGTTTGTTGTTGTTTTTGATATTCCTTTGACAGCGGAATGACGCTTTACAATTCAATATGGGATAATAACGGTAGTACTTTTGTATATCATTTTAGCTAGACAGTTCTTTAAAAAAAATAACAGAGGAGGTTTCTACCACTCGATTAAGCCACCACCACCACATTTTTTTTTGTCATTTTACCACCTGACAATCAATTTTAAGATATTGAGTGGATGAAGTCAACGCCACACTTTGTCTTCGAAAGTGGAAAAATTAAAATAACTTATTCCCTCGAGTGGGAATCGAACCCACAAACGTCATGTCTGCAGTGAGACGCTGTGCCGTTACACCACGACGTCTTTTTAAATAGTAAAATAATATTATATTGAATATTATATTATTTTCAGCTGAAGATTTAACCGTGGGTGGCAATGTTAAAGGGTTCTCTTTCTATGAAAACATTATAATTGCCTACTTGTACATTAAAATGAAAATTAGTTTTAAATAAATCTCCTTAATTTGAATGTAAAATAGGCGTAACAGTATATTGGTTAAAAATATACTCAACTTTTATTGTTGTACATTTAATTTGAGTGGGAAACGGAGTGCCTTAACACTCTAACAGATTCTCTCTGCCCACCCTGGTTAAAGGTAAAACATAAATCTGAATAAAAATACCAGTTCTAATGGAGTTCGTTTTGTCAGTATTAGCGAAATATTAATAGGTACAAAAATAAAATTATTTTATAGGATAAAATATACTACACAAACTAAATAATTTATATAAATATATATCTACTAATACTTCCCTGTTAACGCCTTTTTAAAACAAGATAAAATTGATGCTCCCTTATTCGAAATGATTATTTTTATTTGTGTTTTGTGATATCTCTTATGGCTTGACAAAGGAAATGCATTAGCTTGGAGATAAAAAGAAGTAGATTTTTTTAATTTATTTATAATAATCCCAGCTGCGGTCCGATAAAAAAGTGAATTGTTAGAACATGTCAAACGTTAAATCGTTGTTATGAGTTCGATTCTTGCGCAGGTAAAAACATATTAAATATGTTGGTTTAATCAGTGTAGTAAAGGCAAAAATTAGTACTAAGATGTACTAATTTCAAGTTCATACAATTGGATATGGGTCGTTCGATATCTAGTTGAGGGACATTAGAAAGAACGCGGTGTTGATTTCACCGCCGTCGTTTCTCCCCACGCTATTTCTCAAACATTGGGAGGAGAGTTGGGAATAGAGTGTTTAAACACTAAATTCCCTTTGTCTACTCTAATGTGCGGTAAAAAAGCATGGAAACGCTGCTATAGAATCTTAGACATTACGAAAACATGACCCATGTAATAAAGACATCGAGTCGAAATATAAATTTATACTTGGACAAGCAAAATTAAGTAACGTGAGTGCAGAATATAACAAGTTTCATATTTACGTAACACAACCTACGCTGATAGCGCCTAGTCAACTAGAAATCTGCTTACTGTGCCCGTTAATATGGGCGTCGTAAGAAGGGGGGCCGGGGGGACCGTGCCCACCCCAGAACAGTCTAGTGCTCACACCAGTAATTTTACTAGCTTAAATTTTTTTTTTGATTTTTCATTTAATCATAAATTAATCAACGTAATACTTTTATAAATAATACTTTAATAAATATGAGTATTAATAAGAGGTAGCAGAATGTTAAAAGCGAAAATTTTACAGTAAAAATAAAAAAAGTTGGTCATTGGGCACGTTGACGTCGACAGGATGAGTGGTGAAATATTAATAACGATGTAGGTATGATTCAAAGTACGGGAGACGAGAACAGAGTATCGATTACATTGGAGGAAGATCAGGTGAAAAGCATGAGGGACCTAGGACCTAGTTAGGTTAGGTTAAATGCAAATCAATCCAATGGCTTTTGTTTTGCTTAAATAGCGACTTCAATATTGTAACGCAACGTTGCCGGTTTTATTTTGTTTATATCAAAACTAGTACAGTAAGATATATTTGTTTTAAAAGTCACTCAATAATAATTATATTTATTTTGTGTCACTTTTGGTATATATAGGTACTTATAAAATTTGGTCAGAGGCCAGTCGTAGCGCAGCGGCACGAAGTGTGACTGTAAAACCGACTGGTTGTGGGTTCGATCCCCACTCGAGGAGATGAGCAAAGTGCGGCGTTGAGTTCTGCCACTCAACACGCATTGCCTCCAAAAATCCGGCAGAAAGTGGGGAACGGAGTGTCTTAACACTAGGTTCCCTCTGCCTACCCTGCCGTGTGCGGGATATAGCGTGAAGCTAATTTAATTTAATTATTTTTTTTTTTAATTTGGTTAACTTATGTTAGTAACATACTTTTTTCATTACTTAAGCTTAAATCGTAATACATTGGAAATGTAATATTAATCTTACAAAAACAACTTCACGCTTTATCCCGCCGGCAGGAAAAATCTAGTGTTAGAACTCTCCGTTCCCCACTTTCAACCCAATTATCGGCTTATAATCCAGGGATCGAGCCCACAACCTCGCGTTTGCAGATAGATATTGACACTGCGCAACGACGTACTCAAATTCACGTTAGTCTATTTCTTTTGAAAATGTAAATGTCAACAAGCCTGTTAAAATACTATTTATAGTCGGAGTCGATATATATCAGCTCCAGTCGTGTCTGAATCTAGACTGCATTCAAATAACAGTGTATGAAATTATTTCATAAAAGATTTAGGTCTTGATGTCTGTCGCTAAGGTTATATAGTTTTTTTAGGTTCACGCTGTATCTTGCGTATTGGAGGGAAGGTAGAGGGAACGTAGTGGTAAGACATTCCGTTCCCCATTCCCCGTCGAATTCTCGTGGCATTGCGTGCTTAGTATTAGGTTATGGACTGTTATATATTTTATGTCATCTTCACGCTAGTACACGTGTGCGCGCAGTTGCACAGGTGGGTGTGGTGGTTGTGGGTTTATTCCCCACTCCGGTTTTTTTTAAAATACTTTTTAGAAAACGTAGTAGCGCTCTGACTACTAAACCATATATTCTGAATGTATGGCTATTAAATATTACTTTTAGATACTTTTGGGTATTAGATATCTACATAAATGTTATACTAATAAAACTGAGAGTTTGTTTGGTAGAACGCACTAATCTCAGCAACTACAGCGTTAAATTAGGAATATATTTTTTGATTGAAAGTCTATTTATCGAAAAAAGAAGCACCTGCGATTATATTTATCTCCAGCATACAAAACTTTTTATTTATTTATGCTGGCGAAGCTCGGAAAGTAAATAATACATATTTTAATAATAAAAAAGGAAAACGTATATTTAAATTATATACTGCACGGTATTGACTTTCACAAGCAATATCACGGAGTGTCTTAGCTTTCGGTTCTCTCTACCTACCCCGCTAATCGAAATAGAGGAGTTAAAAATTTTATAATAATATAGAATGGTTAAACATAATCATTTTGGAATCGAACTCACAACCCTTGCCTTTATAGTTAGACGCTTTGACAATTTTCCACGACGGCGTAATAACAATACATATTTTTTAGCTTCTCACTGAATCCTGCACATAGTAGAGTGGGAAGATTGAACCTGGGAACGTAGTGCTAAGATACCGTGCCCTTTAGGGTACTTTAGTTCCCTATTTTCCTTTTTTGAGGCATTGCCTGTTGAGTACCGGAAGTTAACGCCGCGTTATGTTTCGTTACCAGAACGCAGAAATTGATAAATTCAATATTGAAATATTCCTCCAAGTGAAAATCGAACCCACAGCCACTAGGTTTAGAGTATGCTCACGTGTGAAGCTGCGCTACGACAATTTCACTAAAAATACATACAAAATAAATAAGTAATACAATATTATTGAAGCAGCATACAGTTGACTGAGATCGATTCCGATGTATCGAGAATTTGTTGAACCGCTTGTAAAGTATTGAAATGCTTGTTGCACGATCATTAAAATAGTGGTATCTACATATAGAAAGTTATCTTCGGAGTGTATGAAAAGATTTTGTTATGTTTTTTGTTATTTTGTCTTAAACATCTGATTCTAATAGAAATTACAAAAATATATATCAAATGCTCAGCTTTTGTGTTTTTTATTGATTAAAAAATATTATCGATTTAACTTTGCCATTTCTTTTTTATTTTCAAAATATTAATTATTTATCTTTACGCTTTTGTTGTGTTTGTTGTAAACACAGCAAATTATTTTTAACGAAGGGTTTCAATAGATTGATGTTTTCTTTCGAAATTTCTAGTGATTGATTTTTTTTCTGATATATAGATAGTTTTCTATATACATTTTATATAGAAATTTAGATAAAAATCTATTAGGTGTAGTTGGCGACTGAAATGTGACGATGGGTATTACTTTGCGTCGTGCGTCAATTATAATGAGACGTGTTGCATCGCTGTACTATGAAATGCTTTGTACTATTGCTATTTTTATTTTCTTCTTTTTTTATTAAAATTATTTGTGTGGAACGGAGTGTCTTAACACTAGATTCCCTCTGCCTGCTGTGTGCGGGATACAGCGTGAAGCTGAATTTGAAAACGTTGTAAGTTTTAGAAGAAAAAAAGCACTATCCTTATTTAAATTACGTGTACATTTATATTTTAAGTTAGTAGTTTTAACTTTTAAGTGATTTTTTTCAATACCTTCAGTTATTATGATCACAGAAAAGTTTCAATGTCCTACATTTATGTTTGAGTGGAATTATACAGAAACTGTAGGTGTTGACACTATGGAACTTGATAAATAAGCTTAAAACTTAAAAGAACTCGAGTATTACTTTTAAGTTCTCCAAGTTATTATGTTTATTGGGTCTAATATTGTTGCTGTAATAAGTTAAAAGATTTGTACCTATTTTAGTTAAATTTACATTGCCTAATAAAGAATTAAATGAATATGATATACTCGAATGTCATACGTGTAATAAATTTGTATATGATACAACGATATTAAATAAATCAGCTTGACGTTGTATCCTGCGCACAGCAGGGTAGGCAGAGGGAACCTGTGTTAAGACACTCTGTTCCCCACTTTACGCCGAATTCTGGAGGCATTGCGTGTTGTGTAATGGAACTCAACGCCGTGCTTTGCTTCGACACCAGAGCAAAGAAATGGAAATATAAATTTAAATAAATATTTCATCTCCTCGAGTGGGTATCGAACCCACAACCAGTCGATGTTACGGTGTCTCTTTGTGCCTCATGCACCACTTCCGACTGATATTATATTATATTCTATTATAAATATTGTATATTGATAGAAAGTGCTAAAAAAATAAAAAAATAATGTATTAACTGTCAAAATAAATATTTTTTTTACCTTACACCAAATTGTAAACTAGCGTATCTCATCGTGTAACATCATATCGTAGCAAAAAAACAGGGAAATGAAAAAAAATTGAGGAACAAATTTCACCCCGAAAGGGGATCGATACTATCGCATCCAGTTTTACGCAGTCCCACTACGCCACGACGGTCTCTTTAATCTTAATAGAAAATAATACAAAATATTAATAGTGTGAAAGTACTTCCTCACCTTCTTTTCCAATGTGACTTGGCGATCGGTGGTAATAGATTTCAATGGCCAGTGAGTACTTACGTGCTATATATAATCTTGGCATAGCCACTCCGACGCGTACGCATACTGCTATCGTTCCCAAATCAAAATATTACTATCGTATGTTTGGTGCTATAAAAATCTTATTGCGGCGTTGAGTTCCGCTACAAAATGCTTAACTTCTGTAAACAGATACAAACTGGAGAGCGGAGTGATTTGGCAATTTAATATAAAATATGGGTGAATATAGAAAATGTAAAATATTTTCATTAAAAATTTAGTACCGTATTTCTTACTTATTTTTTCATTTATGCTACTAACTAGAAAACACCATCAATTGATATAGAAAGAAATAAACAAAATTGTACAAAATTAATTTTACATAACAGCAAAATATAATATGCAAAAAAAACATATATTAATCATATAACATGCGTAAAAGGAAACCAATAAAACAAAACGATATACAAAAAACAAATCGAAATTTTACTTCACTCTTACAAAATATGAATTCAAAACCTCAAAATATTTATACAATTATAAATAACCACAGCGGGTATTTATAAACAAATCAATAATAATATTAATTGATACATCAATATACATTCAACACGTTCGAACGTGTCTGTACGCAACAACATAGAGAGTTTGGCAATGTTTAGCATTAGATCGCTTTGCCATTACTTTGTAAATATCGATTTTACATGTTGCTCTAACATCGATGTAATTCTATATCTAGTATATAATATCGATTTAACCTATGTCTTAATGGGATAAGATTAATGATAAGAGATGAGGCCAGTCGTGGCGCAGCGTGAGCGTGTGGCTGTTGCGCGACAGGTTGTGGGCTCGATTACCGTTCGAGGAAATGAAACGGTAAATATTTTAATTTCTTCGCTCTGGTGTCGGGGCAAAGCGCGGCGTTGCAGGTTCATAATTCGATGGAAAGTAGAGAATGGAGTGTCTTAGGCTCCCTCCCTCCCTCTGCATGCCCTGATACGTGCGGGTTACATCGTGAACCTGAATTACTGCAATATAATATCTGTGATTATAGAATTAATTGTACATCGATATCAGTTACTAATTGCTTTGAAATTGAACTAGAAATCCTTAGATTACGGTTACATGGTTGGCTTAAGCGGTTATATTTCTCTCTGTTTCTCCACAACGACAATGGTATAACATGTTATTAGTATAAGTAATAAAAAAATATCTATATATAACTCTGACTCTACAACTTACATTTTTTTTTAAAGTCTATGCTATTTTTTTATTAAAAAAAAAACTTAATCAGTTATAAAATTTGTTTAACAGAAGCTTAACAATAAAAGCGTATAGCAATTTCACATGAGAAGTCCATATTATCTTTCTAGAAATGAACTGAACTAATTGATACAAAGTACTACAACCACATTTGACATAATTTATGTATGTTTGTTGGTTAATATATGTTTATATGAGTATTTTCTTGTGATTCTATTAAAAGAATATGTATTTTTGTCCTTTGTAATATACGAGTATATAGTTCGTTTGATGCAACAATATAATACAATAATATAATTGCGCTTTTTTAAATATTTCAGGGGATACAATTAAATTTTATAATCTTGTATAGAAGACAATATTTAATATAGAATACATTGCCATATTTAAACAGATTTTTTTTAAATTCCAATATCCGCGATATGTATATTAACAAAATATTTCAAAGATTCTTAAATCGTATTAAAACTTTAAGCTGCAAGCGTGCATAAAATAAATTTTCTATTACAGAGGTGTAGATTCAAATCCTATTCAATCTCAGTCATTTCTGCATTTTTTTCGGATCGTGTTACTGTAAACGCGAGGTTGTGGATACGATTTCCGCTGTAGGAAATGAAATATTTAATATTTTATTGTTTTCGTTCAAATAACAAGAAATACTCAAACTTAAATGTATCTATTAAACTAACACATGTTCTTATAACACATCTCGTACCTTGTTATAATAACATGGCGCAGCTGTATGCCAGTACAATAAGACCTACACAGGAACTCATAGTAAAATATTATATTGATTTAGTATTATATTTAGTATAATTGCGGCATTGAATTCCGCCACTCAACACGCAATGCCTCCAGAACTTGGCGGAAAGTGGGGAACGGAGTGTCTTAAAACTAGGTTCCCTCTGACTACCCTGCTTTGTGCGAGATACAGCGTTAAGCTGATTTATTTATTTTCTTTAGTATTATGTAAGGTCCATATACTACAAAAAAAATACATATGGAAAGAAAACTTGTTCAACCAATTTTGAGACATTGTTCTTTTATTTTTTAGTAGCGAAATTCAACGCTACGGCTTGTCTTTTTTGATTATAGAAATTATAATAATTTAATATACCACAAAGGCCAGTCGTGGCGCAGTGGCACAAAGTGTGACTGTAAAACCGACTGGTTGTGGGTTCGATCCCCACTCGAAGAGATGGAGTATTTACTTAAATTTATATTTCCATTTTCTTCGCTCTGGTGTCGAGGCAAAGCGCGGCGTTGAGCTCTGCCACTCAACACGCAATGCCTCCAAAATTCGGCAGAAAGTGGGGAACGGAGTGTCTTACACTAGGTTCCCTCTGCATACCCTGCTGTGTGCGGGATATAGCGTAAAGCTAATATACCACAAGTGGAAATCAAATCTACTGTCAAACATTGTCTACTTTAGAATCATATTATTTATTATTTTTAATGCAGGCATGACCTAGTATATAAATATCTTTTCCAGGTAAAAATACTTCCGCTAATTTGCATCTATATTTAAGTTTTCCAGAAAATGATTTTCAATGAGCAATTAAAATTAATGAAGGCCTTGTTGTGGAATTTATTATTAAAATTAGCTTTTATTATATTAAAATATAGACTATAATATGTTATATTTTTAAAGATGGGTTATGTATTTAAATTTATTTCTTAATTAAGTCACTGAGGTCAGTGTAGACGCCAGTCGTGGTGCAAAGGCACAAGCTTTTGACTGTAAACGCAACCGGGTCTTGGTTTGATTCCCAATCGATTAAATTAAATATTTAATATTTTCATTTCTTCACTCCGTTGTCGAAGCCAAGTAGGGGGTTGAGTTCCACTACTTACAACGCAATGTGTTCACAATTCAGGGGAAAATGAGGAACGGAATGTCTTAACACTACGTTCCCTCCGCCTACTTTGCTACAGCATGAAGGTGAAAAAAAAAAATCTAAATACTGGAACGAAGGAGAATTTTCAGTAACGTAGCTGTTTTAAGCACAAAACATTAAAATGTAAACTAAATTTTCACGCATAGCAACGATGTTCTATAACAGGATGTTTTGGTACTGAACGCTGGAGTACTTGTTAATAGTACTTGGCGGATATTGACGTAATTGGGTACATCTTATAATGGATTATTAAGATTTTGAAATATTTTAGTGAAGCAAAATTTGAAACAACTTCTGTTGAAATTTGTTTTTTTTTATTAATTTTAAACACGTTGTGGATTCGAATCCCACTTGAGGATATAATATATTTATTCATTGAAGCAAAAAAATGAGTTGTTATTTTATTTATATTAAAATATTTATTTTTAGTATAAATAAAAACTGCCTATTTCGAAGGCATAGCAATTATCGATTCCGGATTCCGGAGAATTTAGAACTTTTAATTTTTTTATTTATCTATCTATATAAATAAATATTTTGCCTTTTTGTAGGGAAAATCCCCGGGAGATAAGAAACAAAGCGGAGAAACAGAGAAGGGACAAGATGAACCAGTCGGTGTTGCGGCTCGCGTCCATCGTGCCCACAGTCGCTAAACCTGGTCGAAAATTGAATAAGACCAGCGTACTGCGACTTGCCGCCCACTACCTGCGATCTCATCAACATGGTAAACGACAATATAAATTATATATTTATATACATTCCTATATTCATTATTATTTTTTATTTTGTTATATAGTTTATAAGGGTGTCGTGGCCCAATGGCGTCAGACTGTAAGCGCGGCGATGGAATGAACGTAAGCGCGACGGTTTGATTTCGAGAATAATTAACAATAAAATATATATTACTTTATTAAGACACTTAGACACGGATTACGACACTTGATGGAACTCAACGGCGTGCTTTGTCTCATAAAAAAAAATTATTAAACAAAAGAATAAATGGAATAAATACTCATCATACTACAGGACCGTAAAGATTAAGGCAGAATCTATTAATATAAATGTTTATTATTTTTTTTAAGTATCTGTTGGACGTTCTCAGTGGCAGGTTATCTTAAGTCGAGATGTAGTACAGATCTGAATTTATGTGTAAAAAATGATAACTGATTGTAATTAAAATAGCGTAAAACCTACGCGTTTTTATTACAATTTTACAATAAATGATTAGCAAATCTTTTTTGTTATGCTTAATTTATCTTTTACCTCTGTATTAGTAATATGTATATATTTTAATAATATATTTTAGAGGCCGACGTATTATGAGTTAGATTTCCAATTGGCGCAAAGTGATAGTAATATAGAACTCATTTCAAAAAAAAGTTGTCTTCAAAAAACTAGCGCTTCGTCGCGTTGTTATTTTTAATCAACAATTTTTTTTTCTTTACTTTCTCATACACCACACGGTATAGTTATAATAATATGCCTTATTGTATGCCCCAAAAATAAAAAATGTTTTTTTTTTGTTTTTCCAATTTTGAACTGCATGACAAGTGCGGTGTCGAGTTAAATTAGGACGTTACATTAAAATAATATTGACATTTTATTAATCGACATAAAATTCCATCCAATCGGCAAAAATAATAAAATACACGAATAGAGCGTGTTTTATTATAATAGTTTTAATAAGTTTAAGCTAACATTTAATATAACTTTTAAAAAATTAAATCAAATATTTCGACACAGTGAGTGGCGGGTACTTTTTCTTATCAGAGCTGGGAAATGAAAATAATAATTTGTTTAAATTTAAGTGCAATAAAGTATATTGTATTGTATTGTATTGTAATATTTCCCCATCGAGTGATAATCGAACCCACAGCCACTGTACCGCAATGACTTCGAAACTACGGCCTCTATTACATATGTACATCAATAAATATTTAATTGTATAAGTTATTTAAACTTAATAAGTGAGAACAAAGCGACGTGTCTTATATGCGTTGACATTCCATTACAATTACAAAATGGAATGTGGCGAAACTGGAATTATTCACAAATAATAAGATAGGTATAGCGCATAAACTAGATCATATAATATACTACGCTGTTAGGTATATAGGATACTAGCGGCCCACTCGCGGCTTCGCCCGCATACCACCTATAATACTTTTATCATGCTGAATTTGCCAACATATTGATACATTCAATCATGAAAACCTCGTACTCGAACCTACGCTTGCCGCCGGAAACAGAGCGTTGAATTATTTAAATTTTTACTTTTTCTTGGAAATAAACGCCCAAATTACATACTATAAAAGCCAAAGTTTATCTTCATAAACTTTCCTGTGGTCTTTGATTCAAAAATGTCTTATTGTGACTTATTTATAAGAGATAAGACTTTGTCGCGGACTTTTTTTTTGAAACTATTTAAATAGAATATTTTTGTCATATATTGTAATTACATATATTGAGCTGTTTTTGAAACGCACGCGGTTATAGCAATTCGATAGTGTTCATTATTATTGTTATTATATTTAAAGCCAAATAAGCTTACATCGTAATGTTATTTAGCCTATATCACTCCTGAAGAATGTAGTTTTGATATAAAACAAAACAAGAAAAAAGTAAATTAGTCCAGTAGATCCAGAAACCTTAACGCTTGAATAAACAAAATACAAACTATTCTGCCTTATTATCTTAGTACAGATTAAATAAACTATTTTATTTATAGACGCGTCGTGGCGCAGGAGAACAAACGTGCGACCGTAAACGCGATGACGGCCGGTTGTGGGTTCGACTTCCATTTGGGAGAATGAAATATTTAATATTTTCGTTCTGTCGCTCTGTTAACGAGGCCAATCACGGCGTTAATTTCCACCACTCATCACCAATGCTTCGAAAATTCGTCAGAGAGAGTGGAACGGAAGGAAGCGTCTTAAAGAAAACGGGCTGCCTTAAAATTAAATTCCTAGGTTTCTCCATGCAATGTGCAGGATAGAGCGTTTTTGCATTATACAGGATTGACAGTAGGAAGTTAACGATGTCCGTTACCATTTCGTTACTTAATGTTCCGTTCGTTACCAATATCATAAAAATTCTGTTCGATTTCCATCTATATTAGAGACGTTAGATGCTTTGTTTGGAAATTTTATACCATTTAGTATATTAGACCAGCTTTTTTATGCATAACAGAATAGACAAGAGGAACTTAGTGTTAAAATACTAACAACATAAATAAATTAAAACTAGCTCATAAGAACTTCGCCGTAGCTCGATAAGAACGTATGGCTTAGTTGGTCAGAGCTCTTGGACCGTTTCCAAAGAGGCGCGGGTTCCAATATCGCTACGTTCGATTTTTTATACGTTCTCTTAATAAGTACTTTTCTTTCCTTTATGGAATAACAATTTAAAAAAAAGCAGCAAGATATTGTTAATACTGTTATTAAAGTACATAATTCATTGATTATATATATATATATATATATATATATATATTATATATAATAGATAGTGTATATATATATATATATATATATATATATATATATATATATATATATATATATATATATATATATATATATATTATGGTATATATTATAGTATATACTATCTAAGTCATAATCATTTGCATTGTACGACGACGCAGTTTAAGTTTTGCTCCTACATAAATATTAATACACAACGTACAAATTGTTGTGTGAGTCACGTCAGTATTACCTACTAGCGGTAGTGGTTCCATATTGGATTGTCTATATATTTTTTATAGAAAAAATAAATATATTTTTAGGTTAAAATCAATAAAAAAAATAAAAACAGCTTTATGCTGTATCCCGCATATGGCATGGTGGATAGGGAACCTAGTGTTAAGGTATTCCGTTCCCCATTTTCCGCCGATTTTTTTGAAGTATTATATATGGAGTGGCGAAACTCAACACGGGGATTTTGAAATGAAAATAATTAAAATATTTATTCAACTAAGTATTTAAGAAAAAACTAGCACATGGATGGACGAAATAAATAATTATATTACAAAATACACTTTTAAGAAAATTACAATAGATAACTAAAACAAAAACAATTTATCGAATACAATCTAAGTTTTATGACACCGTTCGAATGTTAAGCTAGAATAAATTAATAATATTATACTATTTAATATCAATTAAACTTTAATTGGCATCTCTAAGTGCAACTATAAGACGCATATTGTGAAGTAAAATATCTATATAACATAGTATTGTAATTAATGTATTGTTATTGCTATTGCTTGTAACAATGTAAGCAACGAGATACAAAAGCATCGTTATGTATCGTATATTTTTATGTATTTTTTAGTGTGATCTAATAGTAAAATATAATAATATCACTCCTCTTCGACATTTTTCATATTACAAAACTGGAAAGGAAGTGGAGAATAGAATGCTTGACACTAGATTTTCCCTTATTGTCTTGCTGTGCGGACAAAGCTGTTTCAGGTTTATTAGACTCAAATTCTATTTATTCATAAAATTTTCTTATCAAAGTATATATATATATATATATATATATATATATATATATATTTATATATATATATATATATATATATATATATATATATATATATATATATATATATATATAGTTTTGCATGTCTAAATAAGAGCATAATTGTATTGTTTTGTAAAAAAAACCGCCCATTGTTTTTTAGTGAATGATAACGACGCAAGTATTTTTTTTTTGTAGAATAATGCTATAAGTGATAAACATTTATTGAAAGCTATAAACGATTGTATATTTATTTCACATTAAATATAATTGATATAAAGAGAGATAGAGCGTAAAAATATTGTTGTATGCAAAAAAAAATGTTGTGAAAGATCACTTCACTTTTTTTTGTTGTTGTCCATTATTAGAATATTTTATGTTAAAAAAAAGATCTATAGCCGTATCTTATTGTACCGTACAAATTAAAATTACGCTACTCAAAAAGCGATGTCGCAAACGTGACAGAAAATTTGAGGCCCAAATGTAAAAAGTTGTAAAATTCATTTTCAATTTGATAAAAAAATCAGCTCAATTGGCAATCTAAATAAATGAGAAAGAAAAATGGATTTATATATCTTTAATCCATATAAATAATCCATTACAGCACTACGAAAAAAAAAATATTGGTTTATTTTAATTAAGCCTATAGTATTTTAACTTACTTATAAGTGCATATTAGTACAAAATAAATAAATCAATGAAATAAACAACTATCAATTACTTAAAAAACAAAAAGAAATCCATTTTGAATCGATTAAAATCGATCATATTTTAAATGACAGATGTAAACAGCTGATTGACATGGACACCGTGTCGAATGATTTTTGCATTTCTCGTTTGATTCGATGCGTATTGAGTACTTTCCCGTTTGTTTGATATTTGCAACGACTACTGCTTTGATTTTCGTAGATTTTTTTTCTCAGTTATCATGTATTTTAGAGATATTGATTTTATAAAAATTGGGCTGTGAACCTAACATCACCAAATGTCTTATAACTCAGCCCTGAGACTGCCAAAACTGAGAGAATTTTCAAAAAAAGAATGATCTATTAAATCATAACATTTTCATCTCTTTACATTGAATGAATGCAATCGCTTCAGCATCCTTTGGGCGGTAAGTGACGAGGCTCTCTTTACCTCCTCTTAGTTAAATGCCATATACTGTGTGAAGCTGGAAAAAAAATAATATCACGAAATGCCAATTTTTCGAAACTGCACTATATTTTTTTTTCACCTTCACCCTCTATAATACATATAACAGGATAATCAAACGAAACCTAGTGTTAGCACACTTCGTTTCCACTTTGTCAAACTTTCGAGACATTGCGTATTGCGTGGCGGAACTCAACGCCGCGGCTTGTCCCGTTACCAAAGCTAGGAAATAAAATTAAATCATTTCTAGAGTAGGAATTAAGCTACTGCGCCACGACGGCCTCTACAGCGTAAAGTAGGTATAGATAATTATATAACCGGTATCTTACTACCATGGCTATAGTTTTTTACTACAATATCGATAGTATTGTGGTCTTATCAATTAGTAAGCGTTTGTTCACGAACAATCCACTATTACGCTAGGAGTTATGAATGTAGTTATAATATTGTATATGGAGTGATTCATTCACAGTGCGCCGCGCATATTGATATGTGAAGGATAATTCTCTTTTTACTATATCGTTAGCCTACTTTGTTTAGACGAGATAGATTCTTACAAATAGTATAGATTTGATTTGATTTATTTAGTGTTCGATAATATGAATAAAAATATATACAAAAATTAAAATTAAATTAAATTAGCTTCACGCTATATCCCGCACACAGCAGGGTAGGCAGAAGGAACCTAGTGTTAAGACACTTCGTTCCCCATTTTCTGCCGAATTTTTGAGGCATTGCGTGTTGAGTGGCAGAACTCAACGCCGCGCTCTGCCTCGACACCAGAGCGAAGAAATGAAAATATAAATTTAAGTAAATATTTTATCTCCTCGAGTGGGGATCGAACCCACAACCAGTCGGTTTTACAGTCACACTTTGTACCACTGCGCCACGACTGGCCTCAAAAATATATACAAAAATAAACATTTTGTAAATTGATTTGTAATTAAACATAATTTAAAGTATGATACGTGAAAACAGAAAATTTAAAAAAACTGCATTTTTTTTTTAAAAATGCAACCCACTTTTTTATTATTCTAAAGTGAATAACTTTAACATTTTTCATTTAGTTTTACAATAATAATATATACCCCGCACATAGACAATGGGAACCTTATGGTAAGACACCACCAAATTCTGAAGGCATTGCGTGTTGAGTGACGTAACTAAACGCCGCGCGAAAATATTAAATAATAAAAATATCAATAGATATAAAACTGCAATAAACGTTATAATAATTTCCCATTACATTTTAATAGAATCTTTGTTGTGTCAATAATATAATAGCTGGTACGATAGATATTTTATTGTGATCCTTGTCAATGTCCGGCTCAGGTTCCCTATACCTTGGCTTTGGTGTCAGCTTTACATGATGCACATGGCGCCGCGTCGACGCCGACTGTGCTACCTAGGTACTTTTGTGTCATTGTAAGCTATTTACTTTGAATATTTCACTATTATTATATGATATGAATAAATATTTTGAGGCCAGACGAGGCGCAGGGTAACTGCACAAGTGTAACTGTAAACTGGTTGTGGGTTCGATCCCCACTCCATTAAATGAAATATTTGTTTGCATTTATATTTTTATTTCTCCGCTCTGGTTTTAAGGCAAAACGCGGCGTTAAGCTGTGTAACTCTATACGGAGTGCCTTCAGAATTAGTCATGGGGAACAGTGGGGAATAAAGTGGAGAATGGTGTGTTTTAACACAGTGTTAAGGCACTTCGTTGCGCATTTTCCGCCAAACTCTAAAGGCATTGCGTACTGAGTGGCGGAACTCAACGCCGCACTTTGACTCGACACCAGAGCGAAGAAATGGATATATAAATTTCCTTGAGTGTCCTACCCTGCACCACAACTGGCCCCAAGAATTTTTCCTTTATTTAATTCAAAGTTAAATCTCAATTACATTTGCTTTATTTAAAGGGTGCTGGTAACAATGTAATCACAAACGTTGAGGTAGGGTCAGCAAGCAAATTATATAATTATACAATTTTCTGTGACATTTAGACACACTAATGTGTCATAGCGATCGTTATACGACGATAGATCATTTTTGAATTATAAATTATCTTGTCAAGTAAGTTGTTTTTATGTACAGGTACACTTTTATTGTATAGTAGGTTTTACTTTTATTGTATAATATAATAGGTTTTTTTTTAATTAATCACTTTTAAATGGAATTAAAACATTTGAAGGATAGTTAGTTTTAAAAAATAATTTAACAATGATGCATGAAGGGATTTTTTTAATATAATAATGTAGGCAGAGGAAATATAAGATCCTAGTAGGCACTCCGTTCTCATTGCGTGTTGAGTGGCGGAACTAATCGCCGCAATTTTCGAGGCTTTTTTATTTTCTTTTGCGAGGAAATAATCTTTCATTTCCTCGCAAAAGCGAAAATTTAATATTTTCTGTCTCCGAGTGGGAGTCGACGCCACAACCATCGCGCATACAATCGCACATATATTTTGCAAGGTAACCAGAAATCATCGATAATAAATAGTGATTGCCCATTTTATATTTTTGACATCAATCACATTGTAAGTATAAAATAAGGAAGGAAAGAAATTAATATAATAAATATATTAGATTTATATGTGATTCGATGTAAGTTTCAAAATTGGGCCGAAAGAGAAATGAATAAATAATATATTTCTACAGAAGTTTTATTTAACGCTGTAATAGTTCATTTCGAGGAACGACAAGCTAGCGCATACAACGCGATAGGCTATAATTATCAAAAAAACCGGACAAGCGCGAGTCGAGCTCGCACACTGAGGGTTCCGTACAAAAATTAGAGGACTCGAGCTTTTTCTGAAATTCAAGCTTAGATTTACCAGAGCGCTTTCATCTGACCACACTTCATAATTCTTCAACCGGAACCGTCAACCGGAAGTACCATAGGGTACTTCCGGTTAACGGTTCTAAAAAAAAATACTAATAGTAGTATTTTTTTTTAGAACAATTGTAGCAATTTTTTCAGGAAAACTTTGGATCGCAGACCTGAGTGTAAGATTTCAATTTCAACTTGATATTGAACGTTAGATACGTTCCTTAACGGAACCCTAAAAAGGAAATTTCCAATATGAAATTTAAACCTTCTCGGAAAATAAGGAAAATTCTCGGAATACGGAAATAGTTGAACAAGTACAAAGTGTATAATAGCTGAAATATAGTATTACACGACTATTGCTCATCCTATCAATAAGAGAAAGTTTTAAAAAGTTTTACTATGAAATTATAAACCCTATGCCCAGTTTATTAATTTGTGTATTGAAATCTAATATTTAAGGACTCTGTGAGCACAAAACTTCTTCTTCTGAGTGGATATTAAAAAAATATACATATTATTTATTATTTATAATGTTAAGTCGTCGACTTTTTTTCCAAATTCAAGAAATGTAGATAAAAGAAAGATAGTGTTAAGACACTCCGTTACGGACGTCATTAACCTTTTTTAGAAAAAGAAAAATGGTGCAGGGCGGAACGGTATACCGTTACGCCACGACGCATTGATCTGTATTGAACACACACTCACACACACATGTTCACTTTTACTACAGTATCCCTTTACATCATTAAAATATAAAATTATTTATAAAATCTGAAAATTATCTTCAACAATTGAAATTTATTCATATACATACATATATTGTTAAAAAGCTTATTTTAAATATTTTTTATTTGTTTTATAGAGGCCAGTCGTGGCGCAGTGGCACAAAGTGTGACTGTAAAACCGACTGGTTGTGGGTTCGATCCCCACTCGAAGAGATGGAATATTTACTTAAATTTATATTTCCATTTCTTCGCTCTGGTGTCGAGGCAAAGCGCGGCGTTGAACTCTGCCACTGAACACGCAATGCCTCCAAAATTCGGCAGAAAGTGGGGAACGGAGTGTCTTACACTAGGTTCCCTCTGCCTACCCTGCTGTGTGCGGGATATAGCGTGAAGCTAATTTAATTTGTTTATTTTTATTTGTTTTAGTATTCGGCAGCAGCATCGATCGGGGACCAGAATTCAGTTTAAAATTCACAGAGACGTTACTAAACAATCTTAAAGGCTTTCTGATCACAACTACATATAAAGGAGTTGTTGTCGTCATCTCACCCAACGTTCAGGAGTACTTAGGATATACCGAAGTAAGTTGATATATTGCATTTTTCAGGACACACGTAATGTTTTGACGTAACTTATGTTCTTTTTTTTAATTCTTGGGGTCGACATGGGAAAGGGCACAAGAGTGCGGCTGTTGTGGGTTCGATTATTCCACTGAATAAGGCCAAGCACGCACTCAACATGTAATAACTTGAGAATTTGGCGGAATATATAATTTATCTGCATACCAGATTCCTTCTTTTTTCTTTTTCCGGTTTTATTTCCTTCACGCCGTACATTGCAATGTAGACCTACAATATACGGCGTAAAGGAAAAAAAACTAAAACATATTTAATGTTTTGTTCAATTCCCACTCGGGGGAACGATTATATTAAAATTATTTTCTTTTCACCACAGAGTAGTTAGACTATTATTTTACGACACGTATAAATGCCGTAGTTTATAATTAGAAATTCTTAATGGAGAATAAATTTTTATAAATGACAAATAAGTAGAACAATTTAACAAAATGAAAAGGACGTATAGTTTATTTATTAATCACAACATCAAAATCTTATAAAAGTAGTTATATTATTCCTTTCATCTGCAAATAATTGGCTTCAGCTTCCGCTTGTTAAACAAGAAATAAGAAGCTACAGGTGTAATTTAATAATCTTCGCTAATACTTGAACTGCTCTTCCTTGGAGACATCTTTAGTATTTTGTTGCGTCTATTAATAAAAACATTTTGAAATCTTAGACCGGACCAGCACCTTATTTTATTATTAAAAGTCGTTTTCCATTTTTCTGCTTAAACATAATAAATATAATTTATACTTTGGATAGGATTATGTAAAAAATTGAAAATTTTACTAATAAATTCACATAAAAATATAAAATAATAAATAAAATTATATATATTGTATATAAATTGTAACAGAAACAAAAAAAAAAACAGCTTCACGCTGTATCCCGCACACAGCAGGGAAGGCAATGAGAACCTACTGTTAAACACCCCCACTTTCCGCCGGATATTTCCATAGCGCTGTCATAGCGAAAATAGAAAATATTGAGAAATAATAATTCATTCCCTCGAATGATAATCGTATCCACAAATAGGAACAACATACGGAAACGGTGTTGGTGTTACATTTATATATTTTGTTATGCTGTTCTTTTATTTATATGTATGTGCACTGTCTGTTTACCCCAATAAGTGGAAAAAAAAACAAAAAGTCAAAGTTCATCGTAACGGCTTTGGCTAACGTGAAGACGATCGCGTTACGTATTGTGTCTATTGAATCTTTCACTATTCTGTTATAGTTTTATAATAGAACTCAGTTTAGTGATAAGGGTTGATAAACATACGAAGAAAGAGTTAATAAACTTACACATAAAGGTTTATTGGGTTTTAATTTAAAGGATTTTGTAAGTATGTTTGTAAACTTGTTTTTAGTCCGTCTTTAGTTTTCAAGTAGCATTATCAATAATAATATTTTATTTGTTAGTTTGTTTACATTTAATAATATATCTTATTTATTAATAAATTATTATTTATTTATATTTAAATTTCTTCCCTCTGGCAACAAGGCAAAGCGCGGCGTTGAGTTTCGCCACCTCAACACGCAATGCTCCAAAAATTTTAACTTAAAAAAGTATATTAAAATATGATATTATGTTGTAAAAAATTGTTTAGGCTACTCGTCCGTTCGTCCGTCCGTTTCCATTATGCCACTTCCTTTTCACATTTTCCGCCGAATTCTTGAGTTAAGCGGCGGAACTCAACGCCGTGCTTTGTTTCTTTAACAGAGCGAGGAAATGAAAATATTCCATATATCATTCCCCCGAATGAGAATCGAACCCACAATCGTCGCGCTTACAGTCGCAATAATGCATGTCCGTCACGACGACTTCTTATTTAAATTTTTATAGTTTAAATTAGAACAGGCAATGGATTATTATTATACAGCCTCCAAAGTCATTAATGGAACGCGATATATTATTAGACCAACGTAGATTATATTTTTAGTCTGTTGTCGGGCGCTTTGGCGGGAAAAGGAAAATTGTTACAACATATAACGAAATTATTATACGATACGGTGTGCGTAACGTAACGTAACGTGTAACAAATAACAATTTTTTTTTGTTTCTCTTATATTTAGTCTTCATCTTATTTCACTGGTAATTCAAAAATAATTACCTAATAAATAAATAGTACAGTAAGTTAGTGAGTGCAAATTACTTCTGTGTCAGTGAATCTACTTAAATGTCAGTATGTAGCACGTATAGACCAAAAATTAAATGTCCCGATCAAAATGAGTTTATTGCACGTACTGTGAGAAATTAACTAATAATTTTATAGAATTACATATAAGTATATTCGTAAATTGTGTATAGTTATTCTAGTTATAGTTCTAAAATAATTTTCTACTTTTAAAATAATTTTCTACCTCTAAAATAAGCAATTTTCAAAGCAATGTAAGGCTCTAACCATACGCCATTACTATCATCGATATTAGATTAACGACCGGAACCGACTAGTTAACGTGCCCTTCGTAGAACGGAAAAGGTCGTCTACACACTTATTCACTTCATTTGCTTCCTGAAGCCGTGAAATAATTATGTTATTAGTCAATTATATTATTAGATATGATCAGCTTCAAAAGAATACAATAGCTATAGAAAATTATTTTTTATTTTTAATAAAAAAATCGTACTTATATATAGTCGGTTGAAATAAAAGATTAGAGAAAAACGTTCGTTAATTTTACTGTTACAACAGAAAAAAATGGTTAAAAAAATTGAAAGAACATAATTTCTTGTTGACAGCTTACGTTCCACCCTTACTGCGGTAACGGACGAAATTGTTTAATAAGAATTATTTTTGATGGTAAAATCAAATTATTTGTTAAATGATATATTATCGTGTGTGTGTGTACCAGTCGTGGCGCAGTGGTAGAAAGTGTGACTGAAAAACCGACTGGTTGTGAGTTCGATCCCCACTCGAGGAGATGAAATATTTACTTAAATTTATATTTTCATTTCTTCGCTCTGGTTTCGAGGCGCGGTGTTGAGTTCTGCCACTCAACACGCAATGCCTCCAAAATTCGGCAGAAAGTGGGGAACTAGGTTCCCTCTGCCTACCCTGCTGTGTGCGGGATATAGCGTGAAGCTAATTTAATTTAATTTAATTTTATATATTATTTACAAAAGAGATGCTTACAAATTATAGCAATCCTTATCATCAGAAGCAGTAGCGTAGCGTAGGGTAATCTGTAATGGAAGAATGTTTCCTTGTAACTTGTCCTGTCTAAAGACTTACTGTAATATTGCACTTCCATTTTTTGATTTGCTAAGTATCTATAGTAATTAAACCACTCTGAGGAGATGTTTTCTTTTTCTCAATGCTATTTTAAAAAATATATATAAAACCCTATTAGATGGGTACCAACTAAATAATTCAATCCATCACCATTTGGAATGCAGTTTTATTATATTTTAGATATTCTATTACACAGCTCGAGCTGCTCGGACAAAATGTTTTCAACATCATCCATAAAGACGATCACCAGCTATTAAGAGATCAGCTATACCCCAGATCCTGTACGCTAACTCAAAGAGGCGAACTTTCAATACCAAAGGAAAACGATGCAGTGGAAAAAATTGCTGACGCTCTTGCAAATGAAAGACGAAGCTTTGTTATCAGGTAATTTAAGCTAAAGACCTGTTTATCTTGGAAAATATTTTATAAAATAATGTATTACAGAGAAGGCGCAACGGTAGAGCGCCCCAATCGAGGGAATGATTTATTTAATATTTTCAAATATTATAATATACTAAAAACAAAAGAAAAAGCTGTATTCACTCAATTTTCCAGATGTAGCGGTTTAAGACCGCTGACTGTCTTATCACCACATTGAGGAAATGAAAATAATGAATACTCTTATAATATTTTTTTTATTATTATAACAAAAAAAAATATTAGTTAGCCACAACAGTCACGTTCACAGTCAAATACCGTATCCTTGCGCTACGACAACCTTAACCTATGCTAAATAAAAACTCATACGACTTTATTTCTATTTATATATAAAAAGTGTATTTTTCAGTTGATATTTATAATACAAGGATTACTTTTCTCTTGTGGCGCTTAGAGAAGCGTCTATAAACTTCTCACGTGAAAGTAATTAAAATTTTATTTCATTCTATTATTAAATTATCTTTTATATTACAAAGTTACTATAGCGAATAATGTACGCTGGATATAAAAAAAGGGGCTAGTCGTGGCGCAAGGGCACATAGTGTGCCCTGTAAGCGTGACTGGTTGTGGGTTCGATTCCAACTCAAGGAAATGAAATATTTATTCAAATTTATATTTTCATTTCTTCGCTCTGATGTCGAGGCAAAGGCAAAGCGCGGCGCACGTTGAATTGCGACACGCCATACCTACGGAATTAGGCGGAAAGTGGGGAACGGAGTGTCGTTATACTAGTGTCAAAATACTCTGTTCCCTAGGGAACCTAGGGTTCCCCCTGCCTACCCTGCCGTGTGCAGCGTCAAACTGATTTTTTTCTGTAAAAAAATATTTACTTCATATATATAAGGATTATTTTAAAATTAATAAAAGCAAATTTGATAAAATAATTAGAAGAATATATTATACTTACCTAAAGATAAGTAAGTATTCTAACCGGCCATCTTTTCCAGATTTAGGAAACTAAGTCAGCAAAGATCGGAGCCACCGCAGTACATATCGTGTCACGTGGAAGGTTCACTCAGGAAGGCGGACCACGCGGGGTCACGGGGGGAACAAGTGGTCCACACGGGACGCCGTGCGAGGTCAAGAGGAGAAAATAATAGTTCCAGTGGAAATGATATAGTAAGTGCTAAGTACAAAAATTATGTGATTATATATTTCGTTTACTACCACTTACACTTGGGTAAAATTTATTGTTGAGAAGTTCAGAAATTAATTTTAAATCAATTATAAGATATTAACTTTAGTGTTGCGGAAACTTTGACTTTTGACACTTGATGGTGTAAAAAAGTATAGTATAGAAAAACCCATAGTAAAATGTTATAAATGCAGGAAAGCCACCATTACCTATATAAATAATAAATCTAAAGTAATTTCGATTGCTTGCTTATAATGAAAATGTATGTATGTGTACGGAAAAGATGCGATAAAATATGTAAAAGATAATTTATACTTATTAAAAAATAGTCGAGGCTAAGTGCGGCGTTGAGTTCTGACACTCAACAAGGAATTCCTCCAGAAATCGGCAGAAAGTGGGGAACGGAGTGTCTTTACACTAGGTTCCCTCTGCCTACCCTGCTGTGTACAACGTGAAGATGATTTTTTTTAAATAGTAATAAATAACTAACTTCTTATATAAAGTGGGGGATGGAATTTCTTAACACTAGGTTCCCACTAGTAGGTAGAGGTTCCCTCTAGTATCCTGGCGTAAGCGGGCTACGGCGTGAAGCTGATTAATTTATAATATTTCATCAAAAGTAATTTTCTATATAGAAAAAACTAACAAACAAAACAACAACATGTTTATTACTATACACAAAACGTTTGACATCCGACAAACATCGACAAGAGGGTGACGAACCCTTCCCATATCAAATCTCTCACCCTACGTGAGCACTTTTTGATTTTGACCTTGATTATTGATGCTGCTACGGACAGGTTACTATGTTTTGGTGTAGTCTATATGAATATAGACTATAAAATCAATTACACTCATGTTTATTTCATAATTTTTTTTTAATATATTAATAAGAATTCTATACTTTTCTATATGAACTATAATTGTGCCATATTTTCTGCACAATTTTTCTTAAAATGAGTACAACGTTTTTGCTTCACGTATCCATATATTAGATTACTAGCGCTTGAGATAAAAATATATATTTTCAATTACAAATAATTGAAGATATTGTCTTTATAAAGTTTTTTCTAACAACATACACTAAATAAATACGCTCAACAAGCAATGTCTCAATAATTCGACGGAAAGTTGAAATCGCAAGTGGTTTAATGGGAACGGAGTGCCTTATCACTAGGTTCCCTACGCCTAACGGGATACAATATGAAGCTACAAAAAATAATAAAAAAGAAACTAGTATATAAATATTATTTATATTTTATAGTACCTATAAATTATTATTTACCCAAGTTTGAACGAAAATCTGATTTATGTATGAAAAGAAACGGTTATGACCCTCGTTTATAAGTGACCTATTAGTATTATCAATTAGATCAAAAATGCTTCACCATACTACGAATTATATTACATTATAGTGCACTCATATTATAAATGTGGGGTGCAACATCGAAGTTGTAGGTCTCTAAACAAAATTTATAGCTTACTATACTTCATAATATTGACTTTGGGTAAAAAAGTGTATTAAATTTATTAAACGTTAAATAGAATGATTTTAATTTAAATATATTTTTGCTTTATAAATTGTTACGTAAATTTCTAATTTGAGAAGTTCATAAAAAAAATTGCAGCAAAAAAGAATTTGAGGCTTATTATTTATAAAGCTGCTCTTAAATCTGAGATCGATCTTGAGATGCCGTTGTCATTCACAAATTAAATATATAATAAATAGTATATGTGAATGAAAATGGCAACTTGAAAACGAACGATCTCAAAACATTTTATAACCTAAAAGGCCTAAAAGCATACGCATGTTTCGATACACAATAAAAGCTTCCAGGCATATAATGCAATTTGTTATTTCATCACTATTCCATACGAGATTCAATTTGACCAAAATAACTGGTAGGTGAAAATAAAACTTAATTAAGGTGCAATTACAAAGATCAAAAACGTATGCTCGTCGAGGGTGGCTCTTTTGTCAGGGGGGTGGAAAAATGTATGTTTTTAATATGTTAACTAATACCATTGTGCACTCTCGGACAGTCCCTTGCTTATGTTTTAATTAAAATGTGAAAGTTCTTTGAAGCCAACGTGTCGTTGTTGGAAACCTTCTGATTGTATGCAAGATCGATGGAGAATTAGGGCGCCCCAGGCTCCTTGGAACGATTTGAAAAAAAAATCGTTTTTACTTGTAGAGGCCAGTCGTGACGCAGACGTACAAAGTGTGACTGTAAAACCGACTGGTTGTGGGTTCGATCCCCACTCGAGGAGATGAAATATTTACTTAAATTTATATTTCCATTTTTTCGCTCTGGTGTCAAGGCAAGCGCGGCGTTGAGTTCTGCCACTCAACACACAATGCCGCCAGAATTAAGCAGAAAGTGGGAAACGGAGTGTCTTAACACTAGGTTTCCTCTGCCTACCCTACTATATGCGGAATACAGCGTGAAGCTGATAAGAAAATATTGTTTTTATATGCATAGCATATTTAAAATATTCTAAAATTGGCGGAAAGTAAGAAACGGAGTGACTCGATGCTGGTACACAGTATCGGCTTTGAAAAGGCTTAATAACATTTCTTAAGTATTATTGAATTTCCTTTTTGACCCTATTTTGGTATTATTATTATTATTTTGTTTAGCTGTAAAGCTTATAAAGAATTGGTTGAAAAGAGGAAGGAGGAGGTTGAAAGAGGGGAAGATTATATTATTTTTTCATAAAAACATTATCCTTTACGCCATTACTAACCAGAACTAAAATATAAAATTTCAAACTGTCACGTATCAAAACAAATTCACTTTTCGGTTTTGTTTGGATGTAAATATTATTAAATATTAATATCAGACAGACTCAGAGAGAGCATGTCATAAATTGACTGTTCGTAAAATGCGTTGATTTTCAGCAACATTACACAAACATTTTTAATCATATTTATATGTTTATTTGTATTTGATCTGAATGAGCGAGGCCGTCGTAGCGCAGGGGTACAAATATGTGTTGCACCGCGGCGGTTGTGAGTTCGATCCCATTCGCGAAAATGAACTTTTATTTATTTATTTATTTATATTTTCATTTCTTTGCTCTGGCACGGACGCAAAAGCCCGTCGTTGAGTACCGCCACTCAACATGCAACGCATCGAAAAATTCGGCGGAAAGTGGAGAATGGGGCGTTTTAACACTAGGTTCCCTTTGCCTACCCTGTAGTATGCGGGATACAGCGTGAAACTAATTATTAAAAATTAATTTCTTTTACAAATTTCAGGTATTTGTCGGCATGGTGCGTCCTACAGCTGAGACATTCGTCACAGAGGGTGTTCTAGAGTCATTCAGAATGGAGTACCGAACTCGACACTCAATAGACGGTGAAATCATACAGTGTGAACAGCGTATAGCACTCGTCACCGGGTACATGACCCACGAAGTCAGTGGTGTTAACGCTATGAACTTTATGCACCGCGACGATGTACGATGGGTGATCATAGCTTTGAGAGAGAGTAAGTATTTAGATAGCTAGTTTCGTACAGGAAACCTAGTGTTAAAAGATTCCATATACCGCGCACCGCCCCCGTTTTTTGGGTTATTGTTTGTTGAGTTGCGGTATTCGACGTCGCGGTTTGTCGATTTGATTTAATAGTAGGACTAGGAAATGAAAATAATTTATTCTTCCCAGTGACAATCGAACCTACATCCAGCGCAATTGCAATCAGACGCCGTGCCGCTGCACCACAACGGTAATTAAATATTTACGTGTTTATATTAAATATTTTTATTGTGGAGTACGGATTATCTCAACACAAGGTTCTGACTGCCTGTTGTGCATATTATTTCGAGTTGTTTATATTATGTTACTTTTGTGTTTTTTATATATTTTAATCTTACCTCCTATTAGGTTAGTATAATCTAGTACTGAACGTATATTCAATTAGTAAAATCTTTTTATGTACAGTCGGAACCTTAAATCTACCTAAAATCGTAAACCTTTATAAAAAATACATTATTGGTCTCCCTCACTTCCTCGTTTCTCAATAACATAAAGAAATAAACGTGCAGATGAAACAACTTTTTCCTTTAAAATATTTAAATGCAAATATGGGCAAAACATACAAAAGGCTATTGAAAGTTTTTAAGCTTAGTAATGGCAAATTATTAATATAAACATAAAAACATTACGTATATAATTTATATTTCCATTTCTTCGCTCTGGTGTCGAGGTTAAGCGCGGCGTTGAGTTCTGCCACTCAACACGCAATGCCTCCAGAATTCGGTGGAAATGGAGTGTCTTAACACCAGGTTCCCTCTGCCTACCCTGTTGTGTGCGGGATACAGCGTGAAGCTGATTTATTTATTTATTTTACTTATACCCTGGAGTAGATACAGAGATAATACGTTAATTCTTAAAACCACAATTCTTAGTTACATGCATTAATGATTTCTAAATAATAGCGTTATATTACATTAAACCAATTAACCACGGTTTGTGGAGTCTAACGTACGTTGTCAGGCGTAAAGCCGTGCTTGGTAATTGCTTCAAATTCGTCATTATACCACATCAAGGCGCTCAGCCATACAATCTGTCTTCAATATGATAATATGTATTTCATTAAACCAAATACACTGCCAATTTCCATGATATATTTCCGAGAACTAAGTTTACAGTCTACAAGATTCGGTGCACGGAAGGTGTTTCGATAACATAATTGATTGCCATAATGCCGTAAAGGACTCAGTTATGAACGCGGCTAAATATATTTTAACCGTAATTTGTTTACTTGTAAAATATAAAGAAGAAAATAATATAAATAATGTATTGTTGTATGAGTGTGACTGTAAATCTGACTGGTTGTGGGTTCGATTTTCACTCGAGGAGATGAAATATTTACTTAAATTTATATTTCCATTTCTTCGCTCTAGTGTCGAGGTTAAACGCGGCGTTGAGTTCCGCCACTCAACACGCAATGCCTCCAGAAATCGGCGGAAAGTGGGGAACGGAGTGTCTTAACACTAGGTTCCGTCTGCCTACCCTGCTGTATGCGAAAAAAATAACAAATATTTATTTTGCTTACCCTAATAAATGTTCACAATATCATGTATTTTCTAAGTTAAACAAGACAATATTATATTCAAATCATTTATTCAATTATATTTGCGCTCACTTTCGTTGTGAGTTGTAAAATAACTTCCATTAGAAAAAATTTTTAAAAGAATTGCTTCGAATAAACGAAAATATAAAAAACAAAATAAAACGTGTCCGTCTGTCCTCTTTGTTGGACTAGCAAATGAATGCGCTTTTGACAAAACAAAATCAATATGGCATGGAAATATCCGAAGAGTAGGTATTAAAAACGACGAAAGTGAAATCTCTCCAATTTCAGTCTTATATGAATTTCAATAGATGTTTTCTCTTTGAATTGATTAATGGCTTACGAGATTTTCTTTTACATTGTTTTTTTTCGGCTTCACGCTGTATCCCGCATATAGCAGAGTAAGCAGATAGACACTCCGTTTCCCACTGCCCTTGTTTTTTTGTTTTTGTCTTTACTCAAATACTTAATATTGTTTTTATCTATGAATAATTTAATCGTGATTTTGAATTTAATTATACAAAATTTTAAATGCGGCGTCGAATTTTGCTATTCAACGTGCAATGTCTCGAAAACAGACAAAAAATTAAATATTACATAAAAGTCTTAAATATTGATACAAGATTATTATATCCTGCAATAAGCACAATAGGCAGAAATAACAATAATATAAGTAAATATAATTCAAAAATGCCTAAAAATATTAAAAAAGACATATCTAAAATAACCTTTATAAAATCTTATAATGTTTATCCGTATACCCACCTATTTTTAGTTACTCTGGTAGGTGGTAACCTAAGTTATAGTTTGACCCACTGTCGCGTCAGAAATTGTTGTTACTCATGCTATTACTACTTGTATTGTAGTTTGTTGTAGTTTGTACACAAATTGTTGTTACTTGTACCGCGACTGATGTTGTTGATAAACTGTTATTATAAAAAGTATAGGTACTAGTTAGAAGTAAATACAATACATAATAATTATTCTTTTAAATTATAAATATCTAAGTAAATAATGGTTGTATTAACGTGACGGTTGTGGGTTCCATGCCCAAGGGAATTTATTATTTTTATTTCTTCGCTTTGGTAACAAGACAAAACGCAGCGTTGAGTGCCGCCGCAATTTTTCGGAACTGAGAATCGAGTGTTTTAACACTGGACTTCGTCAATCTACCCTTTGCTGTATATTGGCTTTTAACAAGTATAAAATATTTCATTTATATTTAAATAATTTTGAAGTCTCTAAAATATTTCATTTATATTTAAAAGAGGCTTAAAATAAAAATATTACGATGTAAATAACCTTTTTCATTTAATGTTTAAACATTAAACTAAATAACGTACAGTTCGCGGCTTAAGCTGAGTTTTTCCATTTGTGTAAGTGATTGCAAAAGTAGAATCAGAAAAAAAGTATATTAATACAAGTCAACAAAAAATTGCAAAAAAAAAATATATTGATTCTTGTATTATATGTAGGACGTATCCTGCTCATAATTTTAACTCTCGTTTGATGTGTCATTTGAGTTAATAATGTTTTTATTGCGTTATAATGTCAAGAAAAGTGTTGTCTGTGATACATACAGAAGGACAAAAAATAAAAAATAAATGTTTTCTATTGTTATTTTTAAGGGCCGCCATCGTTTTCATTTCAGCCAAAAATACTAAATGCATAGACAAATAATTTTTACAATCTTGTTATATGTATAGATTATATTGAGACGAAAGATTCTTGTTAAGGAGGTTTCTTCTGCATTGCCATCTTATCATTCAACCATGTACACGTATAAAAAACGATTTAGTATGCTTACATTGCTTTATCAAATACAAGTTCAAATGTTAAACAAACAACGTGTTTAAAATAATTAAATTAGATGATAGGTACGATTAAAATAAAATTTACATTTTCACTTCCCTTATATTGCAATTGATTGAGCGATAATTACACATCAATCACCAACACGGCCATCGTGGCGCAACGACAACGTCTGACTATACACGATAGTTTTCGGTTCGAATACAATTCGGGAGAAAAAAAGGATGATGCAGTGTGAATTAAAATCAACTTCTTTATGCCTTTTCTGGTATGAACTTGAAATGTAAATAACTTAGAAATATTAATAGATTACGTGCAAAGGTTATTTTAGTACTAAATCTATCAGCACCTGCACCTAACAAGCTCTCACTCGTTTTCAACGCACCACTCGAATAAGTTTATCATTCCCTCGTGCATAATCCTTTGTAAAGATTTGACGCGTCAACAACGTCTCACGCCAATTTGATCAAAGGGTCGAATATCAAACTTAGAAATTTTCCAATATGAGCATGATTATTATAGAATCTTGGAACAAAATTGTTGTTTTATATATATATATATATATATATATATATATATATATATATATATATATATATATATAAATATATATATATATATATATATATATATAGAAGCTAAGTGATTACTTTATCAAGCTTAAAAACCAAAACGTATAAAAGCTTTATGAAGGTCATATTCATAAAAGTATTTTAGAAAACAGCGAGTGCTTTTTTTTTTAGCTATGAAAATAATAGCATAAACCGGCTGTAGTTCACAGCCTTGATGCATGGAGTTTAAAAAGTAATATGGATAGTCCCGTAGTTTTTCCACTCCCGCAAGAATTTCGGGAAATATTCTATCAGAGGTCCCTCGCACTTCCCTAGAGGGGTCCTCTACATCTCCACCAAATTTCAAATTTCAAAGCTGCTTAGTCTCGGCTCACATAGTAACAGAAATCTTTTATATACATAAGTTTTTTGCAATTTTGCACTCCCCATTTATAATATATATAATTTGTAACCGTATGCGCAGGGGCACACGAGGGTTACTGTAACGCGACAGTAATATGTTCGATCCCCACTCGAAAGAATGAATTATTATTTTTTAATATTTTCATTTCTTCGCCCTGACCAAGGCATAAACCAGGCGTTGAGCTCCGCCACTCAACACGCACCGAGGTCAACCAAATTTCTTAACACTAGGTTCCCTCTGCCTACTCCTCCGTATGTGGGATACGGGAAACCGATAGTATTTAAATTAGGAACAATCTGTGTATATAAAAATTGAGTAGGGTTACAACCAGAATAAATATTGAATGTATATAATATATTTACCTAAGCCGCGACTCGAGCGAATATGCTTTTTAAAACAAACGTATTTACCAGAATAGAACATTTCAATTTGCTTGTCAATGGGATTACATTAAGCCGTACATTTAAAATATTGGACTTGCATGCAGGCATGGAGCCCCGGCGACCTACACGCTGTACCTTTGTAATATACACTGGAGCACCATCGCTGTGCTCTTTTTATTTTTAGATTTTTTAGTTCCGACTGAACGTTGTTGACAAAACTTGTTGTTTTCCATAAAAACGTATGTTTTCTTCTTTTATAATAAAGACAACGTGGATCTATTATTCATATTTTACTTTGTTCACTTTCCATCTAATTCGGGAATATGAAATTACGATTATGGAACCCGATACCAAGTGTTGTCTGAGGTGGTGAAATGATTAAACGAAATTTAAACGTTTTATCATGTCACCATGGATACTTCAACGAAATTTTATACCAATATCGGTTACAATATAAGTATATATAGTACAAACGTATTGTTAAGACGCTCCTTTTCCTGATGTATGAATATAAGAAGCAATCAAAAAATAAATTAAAGGAAAATATACTCTTATTGATTTCCGATTTTCTGTTCGAGGTGCTCGTGGTTGTTAGTTCTATTTGCTGGAAAATATAATTGTTGCTATAATTCAAAAGTTTCCACTGTACCCGCCTACGCGTAGACGACGCGCTTCTTTATATTTTAACATTACAATATTTATATGGTATAGGACGAATCTACCAGGGGAACGGATTTTTTTTTTATTCTGTTCCCATTTATGTGGATCGTGGTCATATTTAAAATTAAAGCTTGAGTAACGCTTAATTCATTAATTATAAAACCTATTTATTTAATTTCCATTCATAAAAACAATGAAAACTGTTTAGTTTTTATTTTTTACTTTACGTGTTACAAAATACGTATTTGTAATTTGACTATATCGTCACACACTAAGGGGAGTCTATCGACAAACAATAGTTCTACAAAAAATGTGATTTCCCATATATACAACATAAACTTTACTAAGTTAAATATCAAGTTTCTAATTCACCTAGAAGTGGGTTAACTTTTTGATGAGTGAGTGAGCCAGTCACAGAAATGGCTGTTTTCAAACGTTAATATATCTATAATGATTTAAATGTAATATTTCCTAATCATGCTTTACTTAACACGTATACAAATTTGAACGGCGAATAGCAGGATTTTGATACATTTTCTAAGTAAATAGTTTTCTTCCACGATTATACCACAAATAACACCTTAAAAATGTCAAAAATAACTTCGAATAGGTACTAAGTAAAATTATAAACTTCTCGACCATAGATTATAATTTCACACTGTATCCAGCCAGACTATAAAATACATATCTATAATACACTATCCCCCTGATGCTTTTCGAACCCACAACCCTCTCATTAAATTAATTGGGCAAATATGATAAGTACCTACTTAACAGAGATTAAAATATTTAATATGAAATATTATTCACAGTGTATGACCAGCACCGCCTAGTTGGCGAGTCATGTTATCGTTTAATGACCAAAAATGGCCAATTTATCTACATGAGGACCCTTGGGTGGTTAGACGTGGATCAGAACTCAAAAGCGGTGACCAGTTTCGTCTGCACCAACACAGTAGTAGCTGAGCAAGAAGGGAAACAACTTATAAAATTGATGAAAAAAAAGTTTACCCTAATGATCAATAATAACGAGGAACCAAAGGAAGAAGAAGAATTGTCGGAGGTGAGTTTTGCGGCTAACTTGTATATCATTAGCTAGATGCATCTTTTGTATATGTGTAAAGCAGTGAATCTAGTGTCAAGACACTCCGTTCTTCCTTTGATTGGCAGGGTAATGTAAATAATTTTAATTTAATCATTCTTTCGACGGAAATCGAATCAGAATTGTCACGCTACAGACTACACTGCGCTACGATAGCCTTCCGGTCGATCTGTATATATCTTTGTATGTTTTAATTATATAATATAATTAAAATATAAATGAAATCAGTAATAGTTTAAACTAAAAGTACATTTACACGAGCCACCTTTTCACCTTATAATAAACAAGAAGACTTTGTGTGTATTGGCATTTTTTTTTTATTTTTATTAACTTACTCTTGAGAACTGCCTATCGTTTTCTAAAATATTTTTTTATCCCTTGCTAGAAAATAAAAAATGTTAAAATATATATATATATTACATAATAAAATATTATTTCACATTAACTTATTGTCACTATTGTTAAGCGTAATTGGTATCATAAATTTCCAAACCTCTTTTGTAGTGAAGGATTTTTTTTACTTTTTACCTTCACGCCACCCCCACGTTGTAAAAACAAAACGAACGAACGAATGATTCGAATGCCATTTGATCTTTGTCGAGTGAAATATTTTAAGTTATCGATCGCGCGGTTTCGCCCGCTTATTGTTATATAATATATAAACCCGCTTATTGTAATATACGGCGGCCAAGACTCGTCGTTCGTACTGTACTATTGGTACTACTCGTTACGCCAACTTAAAACGCCTCTTCACAAATATATAACGCCACTTTCTGTACTTCATCAGACTATATAAAAGGAAATCTTAATTGGCCCTTATACATAGAAATCATTGGAATAGTACATATTCAAATATGACATATTTTTTGTATTATATATTTTTTTGTATAAAAGAAGAATTTCGATAACAATTTTATGTTTAAGCATGTACCAATGTCTATTATGCTATTTTATAAGAGACCTTTTTAATGAAAATAAGCTTGTTATTATTATAAAATAATATTAATTTAATGCATTTCTTATCCAAACTTAAGTGGAGAGCAAAAAAGAAACATAAAGAAAACAAAAAAAAAAATATATTTTATTTCATTTTTTATTTTCCTCTCATTTGAAGCAACAAGTTACTAAACATAATTTTTGGCCCTCTTAACAATCGTTTCGTAAGAAGCGTTCAATCAAATGTTAATTCTTCAGGTAGGTATACAAGCGTAGGTACATACTTAAGTAAATAAATATAAGATGGTTTTGTTCGAAATAATATTTTATAAAATGTTATAATTTAATTTAATTAATTTAAGGAAAAACTATTTAAAATGTATATATTATAACACAATTCCAATCAACACATAATCTTTTATATTTTGTCCTATCCCTAATATGCGATCGTAAGCTCAATCCACTTTCGAGGAAACCATCATATTCAATACTTTTTTTTAGTTAGACACAACGCAGCGTTAGGTTTCACCACTCAATAAGTAGGCATTGTCTCCGAATTTAGAAAGTAAAGAAAGACATGTTCTAACACCAGAAACGTGTAAAGTAAAAATAATCTAAAGTTTCCTATATCAATAAAAACAACTAAGTTCTTACAAACAGAAAAAAAGAGTTTCTCAAACTTTTTATATTAAATTTCTTCAACAACAGTGTTATTTAAAACGTTTTACATGCATTTCATACAAGCTAGGCAAAGCACGTTGGTAAAACTAAAGTAGGATCACTATTTTAATATTGCAAAGTGACTAATTTCGCTGTTTCTATTGTCTCACTCACTCCCGCTCTCTCTGTCCCTCCCTCAAAGTGATTGAATAATATAGTATATAATTATATAATATTATTAATATAATATATTTGAATGTGTTGTACTTAAATTTGTTTACCAAATAAAACAACCCAAATGAGGATACTCATATGTCGTTATGATTTTTAAGAAAAACATTCAGTTAAATTATTAGAATCACAAAAAATAATATTAATCAAATATATCCTCTAACATCCCTTGATATTTACAATTTTCAAATTGAAAAAAAAATCACTTACATCCCTTTAAAAAAAAGGGAAAACCTGTATTAAGTAAATGGACGATAAAATCGAAGTTTGAGAGGTAGGTACAGTAATGCACTCTGTGGGCAGGACGGGGACGCCCCGCCTCCCGCCCCACCAAAGTAGTTTCACTGTAGTTCGTACCCTAATGCTGCACTACAACTTAATAGGAACCTTAAAAGGTTCTTTATAAAATACGACTTAAGTTATTATATTAAAATTGTAAAAACCGTATGAAAATGCAACGTCGCTTACAACCTTACAGTATCGTACGCAGTGTTCACCGAGAGGTGGTGTGAGTTTAATAAAAGGAATGGGTCACAGGCAGTCCCGCCAGTGACGTCGGACTGATAGGCATCACGCTAGCCAGCGTTCAATATATCGAAAAGTTCGATTTCGTTCGTTTCTTCATTTTTAATTTTTGTCTTTAATCACTAGTCGATGTATGCGCTCGTATAAACAAGTGATAATTTACTGTTGTTTAGAAATAAAAATTTTAAAAATATTTAAATATACAAAACTTTGTCTCGACTTCTGAGGATTCATGTCTTTGATTTGACAAGTAAGTAAAACATTTTGTGCCTTAATTAAATAAATATAGAGTATAATTTGTTTTTATTTGTGCTAAGGAAGGTGCTCAAGTTGTATTTTGTTTGTGCAGCGATATCGGGTATTCGTTAATTTTATTATCGAAGTATAATTTAATTTAGAAAAACTCCTGTTACATGGTTTTTTTTTAATTAAAAAAATCCAGTTGGTATTTACATGTATATTTAGTTTTTAAAAATACATTTAAAATAATTAAAAGATAAAAGAGAAATATTTAAAAATTTTTGAATGACTGTTTTTTTTTGTACATGAGCGGGTATATTCTAGAATGATATGATATTTTATTTTCCACTTATACTATAAAAATATGAATAGATAAATTGATTTTCCTATATCCTGCGTTTTAATATTTAAATAACATTTAAAATTAAAATAAGATTATTTGCATTTGATTAAACTTTTACGGTGTTATAATTAATTTTAACGTTTTAACTTTTGTGGTGTTATAATTTTGTTTCGTTTCCGTTGGCTTACGTTATTAATGTATAGCTTAATATGACACGTTTCAATGCTCTTACCTAGTCGTGAGTTCAAATCCCCGGAATGTGTATATTTATTTAGGTAATATTTACTATTTTTATCTATATTTATTTAAATAGATTTTGTAGTGAGTTTTTTTTTAACCATTTTTCAGTTTTTTATCGTTTAAAATAAATAAGCATCTGAATAAAAAAAGTAAAGCAATGAAAATATTCAATAATATATAAAAATATTTAGTAGCCAAATCTTCGTTTTAATAAGGGAGCTCAAAACGCAATTTCCAGAATTTGGGAAGCGAAGTGTCTTGAAACCTAGTAATGTCTCTCTTTCTTGTGATATTAATATATATTTTTTAACACTATTTAATTTATTGTTTAATATTTTTTAAAATAAGTATTATATGTAACTACATATATATACATAAATATTTTGATTAAAGCCGGAAAACGAAAAGCAGACTCCGCCCGTAGAAGATCCAAAACAGCTGGAGAAAGTCATTCTTCATTTGGTGACAGACCTACCGTCTCCAAGAACAGATGATGGCCTTAACCAAGCACCACTCGGTAACGGCGGAACATCTCCACACTTGGCTATAATTCCTCCAAGGAAGGAAAAAATTCACGAAGCAATAGAAAAAAGCTACAGTGTTATCAGATCCTGCTGCTCCACAATGGTGGGTCGAAAGAGAAAGACGAACAAAAAGAAACCACAGCCTCCTACGCCAATAGAATCCCCACCCATGCAATTTAATTCTCCGGACTTAAACACATTCACAGATCCCTTTCAAGTAAATTCTCCATTAATGACGACTTATTACGGACAGACAGACCCGCACACTACGAACAGACCGATCGACACGGTCGCTTCTTTTTCTAACATGGCCCTGGTCCCCCACAGCCCGCCTACTACGAGTACTCGTTTACCGCCTCGACACTTTAGTAACTACGTGGATAATTGGAACAGCATTATTCCCGAACTTTCACCACCAACTAACAACGATATATATCCCAGCAACGCCAGTGACGATTACTACGATTTTTCAAATATATCAAATTCTTTCTCATGTGAATCTATATTTGATATATTGAACGATGTAAACATAACGCCGTATAGTTATCCGAGTCCTTTGTACACGCCGGCTCCTCTCACACCGCCTTCCCCACCGCTCTCGCTACACGGGCAGTCGTCACTACTCATGCAACCACCAGTAGTTACAGAGCCACCAGTAATGTATCAACCTCTGGTACCCCCTGTACCCCCAGAACCACTAGCACCCTCTCGGCCACCTGTACCCCCAGAACCACTAGCACCCTCCCGACAGCATGTACCGCGGCCGCCATTACCCCCAGAGACACCAGCATCCTCCCGACCGCGTGCATCGCGAACGGCAGTACGCCCACAACCTTCGGTACCCCAACCAACACCGAGTACTAGCAAGGGCAAAGGAAAAATCACGTGTTATAGCAACTCAGCTCCCAGCTCTGTTGGTGTCAAAAGAAATAAGGTTTATGAAAACACAAAAGAACAAGTAAAGAAAATAAAAGTCAACCGCGAACCGCAATTGCCTAAGGAAATCGAAGATATGATCACCCGGGAAAGTAAGTGTTTATTAACTTTTATTCGATTATATAAATGAAATTCTTGTTTTTGTTATATTTAACTTCTCGCTAGAAAAAAAATACATTCAGCTAGGAATTAAAATTACAACCATCGGATATTGAAATCACATTGATCATCAATAACAACTTGATGTTATTTAAATTGAACGCTATTAGAGATTAGCGTAAAAAAAATTAGTTTTTAATTTCTGACGAATAAGTCTGACTAAACTCAAGAAGGAAGGAACAGATTCTCTCCTGTTTCATATAAAATCCGCTCATCCCACAAAAATATTCTTCGAATATTTTTGATTAATTACTTAAGAACTGAAAATTGCTAAAAAGTTACCTAATTATAATTTCTTTTCAGTATCTAGCAGTACAGCCATGGAGAGAAAGGGGGGACTGCCGACACATAACATTTTGGTAAATACCTAAGCTAGTAGGCGATCTCAAAGTCAATATAATAAATAATCTATATTATGTATCAATTATGCACTATGCTAACAATTTTTTTTTTTTAAAACTATTATGCTATGCAGAATAACAATTTATATTTATGGCTGGCGTTGGTTGGCGACAGATTCTCTTAAATGTTTGCTGTGTTTTTTTTTTGTGTTTAATAAATACTTTTCTCATATTAAAGAAATGTATTGTTTTTGATATGTCTACACTATCGATGACTTAGGCCATCGAATTATAAAATATGGACTATTATAGAATTATAGGTACGAGATATATTTATTAAAAATTACATTCATATATAAAACAACAAAAAATAAGGAACTGGGCTTTATAATAAAGAAATTAGTTTTGCATATTTAACTAAAATTAATATGCAAAATTGTAATTAAATTACCAATATATTGCAATTATTTCGAATAGAACATATGTATTTAGTTATATTAGCTTAAAATATTCCAGACGGAGGGAGAGCTAGAGAGAATCCTGGAATCAGTAGAACAAGATGATGGCATTTCGAGTAGAAATTTCAATGAGGTATTCCACTATTTGCAAGATGGTGGATTATATGGGGAGACGTCTGAAGAAGAGAACCAAAATGATAAATCAAAAGACGATGAGAAAAAAGCCGAGGAGACAGAAAACGAAGACAAAGATGATCCTTACGAGTTTAATGAAGATCGAGAGATCGAGAAACAATAATGTCGAATTATCTAAAGTGTCAGCCGGTGGCTCCTTAAGATATGTTGCTTGACACTTTAGATCAAAAAAAAAAATATTTACCTATATAGTTGGTACATGGGCACGAAGAATGGGAAGGGAAATTTTGAAGAATTAAATAAATGTACTGTGAGACTATTGGACGACTAAAAAGTATTGAATTTATGACGTGCTATTTCTTAAGTGATTGTCAAAAGTGGGCATAAAATTATCCAGTACATTATAGGGAGTCATTGTAGTTGGTAGTATTTAAGCTACATATCAAATGCGAATTAAAGAGAAGAGACCTGAAATGTACAATAAAAAATCTAGCTTTCGAAATATTATGTACATTTATAAATTGATCTTTCTTAACGTTTTCAATTACATAGATATTTTTCTTCATACAAAGCTGGCTGGCTCCAGTCAGTTTCTAGAATTTAGTTATTGAAATATAATTAGGTTATTTTAGGTATAGTTATGTCTTGTATAGCATTGGCTTTTATGAGCGATGATTGAGGATTTAAAATCCACTTTGAAATTATTGCACATATTATAATTTCTTTACGTAACTCCATTTTCTTTTAAGAAGTGGATTATTATATAAAGAGTTAACTCACTATATTCTATTTCCATGATGAATCTGCTGATTTGCTGCTGCAAACTTTGCAAGATCGCCTTTATACATCTTGTGTCCTTCTTTTTTTATTTTTTTTAAATATTAATATATGCAATATAGGTATATATTACATACATGTATACAGGTACATGCATGTACATTTATATTTTACCTAAATTAAGTGAATGCTCAAAAAGATCTCTATTCTTTTTTAGTTATTTGGCACCGAGGTGTGCACAATTTTTTGTCTCTCGCATAGCAGAGTATGCAGAGGGAACCTAGGAAGCTAATGTTAGGATACTCCGTTCCCATTGAGACACCTCGTCTAAATAGGAACGAAGTCTCCCCTTTTTTCCGCCGAACGACGAGGTATTGCGTGTTAAGTGACGGAACTCAACGTCGCGCTTTGCCTTGTCACTAGAGTCAAATATGTCATTGCGCCGAGTGGGAATCGAACCCACAATCGTCTTATACGAGTATATAGTCGCACGCTTGTGCTTCGTTTATCTTCAATAGACATTGTCAACATTGTTCTTTAGAATATTATTATAATATAAAGTCGAACGAATTCTCAAGATGGTAGTTGAAATATAAATACTTATATCTTATATCGTGTCAGTAGGAACTCTTTACAGATCGCCTATTTATATGAAAATGAAGGATAGTTTTTGGAAATTAAAATTATTATTATTATTATAAGGGAAACTGTGTAATATAACGAAATAAACTCACTGATATAGGTTGTGATTGTGTCGACTTATCTAATGGGAGGATATGTGAAGACCAAATAGAAATTGTCTTTTACTCTTTTCTTTTAGCTTCACGCTGTATCCCGCACTATGAAGGTAGGCCCGAACATAAAACACTTCGTTCTCCACTTTCCGCATAACTTTCCGTTTCCAGAGCGAGAAATTGAACAGTTCCAATATTTTATCACCCCGAGAGTGAGATCGAATCTACCACCGTCGCGTTTATACTCTCTGCGCTACAACGGCCTAATGGAAAAATTGCCTAAAGCAATTTATTTTGCTAAAAAAATAATTTTTTCTTAATTTTTATTTTGATATTATGTACTATTATTATAATATTTTAGCAAACAGGCCATCTTTAAGACTGAATATATTTTGTTAGCTTTCTATCTTGTGGTTATTTAGAATTAGGTTATTGAGCGTTTTTTTTTTATTACACGTACTATTATCAATAATCGTTACGTGTAATTATTTCATAATAAAACTTAATATATATTTATGTTTTAAGTTTGATAAAGAAAATTATTATTTTGATAAGAAAATTAAGTATTTTTGATAAAAGCTAAGACTTTTTGCTATATATATTTATGTTACTGTTACTTTTTTTCATATTTTATTTTCAATGTTTTGTTATCTATTTGGTACTCATGCGGCATGTGATATGACATTGTATTGATGCTCTAGGCTCAGTAGAGAGCATAAAATTTCATGTTTTAGATTTAAAAAAAAGATACCGTAACCAAATATTACATTTTAAATAGACGGTAAGTATTAGGAGTGTTTAAGTATAAAATATAGATGTTTTCTTTTGATTCACTTGAAATCTTCAAAAGATTTTTAATATTTAGGCAAAGTGTTATTAACAACACAAGTTGAAATTGTTTCTTTAGGATAATTGTTATTATTCGTTAGAATTTATTTTTGTTTATCAAACTTTAAATAATTTTAAGCTACAAATTATTGTTTTATACACTATGTTATTATACGTTTTCTTTTCAAAAAATCTTTTCTTATTGAAAAAAAAATATTTTTGTTGAATTATAACTAAATTAGGTAAATATGATGTAAAACTAAGTGGTATAAAACAATATTTGTGTGAAGTTGTAGTAGTATAATCTTATATAAGTATAACTGTAGTTACATTTTACTTCTATCCATATATAAATGTCTATATAATCTGTGGACTAGCTCTTAAGGTTTTCGAAAGTGATTCTCATTTTTTTTTAAGTTATACTTCTTTGAACTTTGAGTAAATTTGAACGATGCGCACGCGCACCGTCAAGTAGAACCAACACCATAAAATTAATCACAAACGACATTGTGACTACATTTCTTTTTAATTATAACGCAAATTAAATGATGATTTTTTTTAAAAGATTTTTATCTAGTTACGAGAAAGAAGTATAACTTGTAACTTTTTACTAACGACAAGTTTTAATGTCACACTTCGAAATATACTTTGAGGATATCACTGTTTACGTTTCAAAATCTGTTTGTTGATATATTTTCTTTAATAATAAAATTGTTGCTTCAAAGTCTTTCTCTAGGTTATTAAATGATGAAAACTTACTAAAATAAGTAATTGTACACTTTAGTGTGTCTTTGTAGCTGTATCTGTGTACAAGGCTTGTAGATTAAATGTGAATAAAAATTAAATCGATGTTTTATTTCCAATCGATCTACCTATATGCAATTAGCGAAATAAATATATATATTCCTTTTTTTATATAAATGATGCATTCGCAGCGCAGCGACGCGAAAGTTTTGCGTTCGATTCCCATTCGGGGAAATGAATTATTATTTATTGATATTTACCATTTCTTGGCTCAGGTAACAAGCAAGGTAAAGCGTGGCGATGAGTTCCGCCATTCAACACGCAATCCATTGAAAACTTTGCAGCGGAAGGTGTCAGCACTGGGTTCCCTCTGCCTACTCTGCAGTAAGCGAGATACAGCCTGAAGCTGATTCAATGTTATGTAGGTCTATTGTCTTTTTTTTTTGTTATAGAACGAAGAAACTTTAACTTTAACATTCACAAAATTAAATAATGGAAGTTTAATAAGAAAAAATAATAAAAACTTGTTGAATTCTCATAAAGTTTATTGAAGTATAAACCAGCCTTAGAAATATAAACAAAAACATGTACAAAGATTCAGTAAAAGTTAATTAAGGACTTATTTTTTTATCTACTTTTCAGAATGGTCATATTATGTGAAATAGGTGGTTGACTTATTAATGTATTTCAAATGAATTATTAGAAATTGTTCACAATACAGAGTGTTTCTGAGAAAGGAGATAAAATATACACTTTAACATTATACTACCTAGTGAATGGAATGGATGAAATCACAATTAATCATAATTTAATAATGTAAATTAAGTAACTAAATTAATTAATATTTACGAACTTAAAGTTTAAAAATTAATTTTTACACGAGTAACACACAACATATAGCAACACACGGTCTTAATTTTTTGACTAGATTTATTGTTAATGGCAAGAGTCCTAAAATTATATTATTTTCTGTCAAGCGATATTTTTTATAAATAATTTCAAGTCCATGATTTGTGAATATTCCTGTGATTATAATTAATTAATTTTAATAATAGAAATAACTTTATATTAAACTAAATAATTTAAATAAACATTTATATACAAAAAATAATTAAAAAAGAAATTCATATTGATATTCGCTTAAACACTTATCTAATTACAACATTTAACTACACCTACACATTTACTTACAAAGAGATCTGAAATCATAAAAAAAAATATGAAAAATAGATGACAGAAATCTGTGGTCGACGTTTACTTTAGAACTTTAGTCATTTTTCATGTAAAAATTACTCTTTCTTATTGTTTTATCCGAATCAACATACTATATACTCCAAAATCGAGAGATCACAGTTTCTTGCAAATTATAATATAATGAGAGATACTCAGAGATGAAATATTACTATTAGAAAAGGTTTCTAAGCATCATCTATTCTAGTTTAATATATTTAATAAAAATTAAATGAACTTAGTTCATAATAAAATATAATAATTAAAACTGCAACGAATAAACAACCGTATACAACAAAAACATAACACGGATCTACATCGGCGTTCTACATCGACGTCGCAATTCCATCACAGTCGCTTTTATTTATGAATTTAATTAGAAAATTTTAATTGCATGGGAATTATGAAAGATTTGCTTTCTTGTTCAGTCGTGGCACCGGGCCACAAGTGTGTGACTGTAAACGCTACTGGTTACGGGTTCGATCCACACTCGAGCCACCGAAATATTTATTTAAATTGATGGTGTCGAGGCAAAGCGCGGCGTCAAGTTCCGCCACTCAACACGCAATGCCTTCAGAATTAGGGAATGGAGTGTTTTAACACTAAATTCCTTCTTGTACTTCTTGTCAAATTATAAAAATATCATAACATATCGTTTCTCGATTTTTTGTCAATTTTGTTCTTTTAAATAAATTTCTGTTGAATAGAATGTCGTTATAGTAATAGTACTCAGTTCATCTGAATTAAAATTTTCCAACTATAATTTTAATTTAATTTTACAAGGACCCTTATCTAACCATGAAATGCCTACTATATACAGTTCTCATACTTCACAAGTTCTCAACTTATTTATTACAACGTATACATTTCCAAAGTTTTTTCAAAATTGATTTACAAAATAAGTATAACTAACAATATTAGATTTAAGAAAAATCTTAATAATAATCAATTAAACTAATATACACTAGTGACTTTGTATTAAAGCATAAACTAAAATCTAAGTTTAAAAATAATTACAATAAATTTAATTTCATAAATAACTGACAATTTTATTTTTTATAAAGAATACGATTTTGAGATATATTTTATTTGCTTTTCCTTCAAACCATCGCCTCAGTTTAAGATTCTTTAAAATAACAAACATAATTTATATACATATAAATAGAAGCCAGACAAGATGCAGGGGCACAAGCGCGACAGGTTGTGGGTTCAGTTCAAAAGAGGGGAGCGGAGTGTATAAGCACTGCTCTCCCTCAGCCTACGCGATACAGCTTGCTACATTATTTATAAATTAAAAAAAAAAAAAAAAAATTAGCTTCACGCTATATCCCGCACACAGCAGGGTAGGCAGAGGGAACCTAGTGTTAATACACTTCGTTCCCCACTTTCTGCCGAATTTTGGAGGCATTGCGTGTTGAGTGGCAGAACTCAACGCCGCGCTTTGCCTCGACACCAGAGCGAAGAAATAAAAATATAAATTTAAGTAAATATTTCATCTCCTCGAGTGGGGATCGAACCCACAACCAGTCGGTTTTACAGTCACACTTTGTACCACTGCGCCGCGACTGGCCTCTTTATTCTATTTATAAATCATAAGTATAATAAACAAAACAAAATATATTAAAGCGTTAATTTTGCGTAAATAAAAACAGCCATGTCCTTCCGTCGCAAGCAATTGTTTTTATGGAGATTGGCAAGAAATCTGAAAATAAATATGAAGAACAATAAATTTAAATAGTAAATATCAATTTTCTATCAATTAAGAGTTAAATGTTTGGCTCAAGGTTTTGTTACACAAATTTGGAAGTTAATAAAAATATAACTTAATAAAATAAATAGCATTTTTCATCTTACAGATATACCAAAATATTTCATTCTTATAAGGCCAGTCGTGATGCAGGAGCACAAAGTGTGTCTGTAAACCGACCGGTGACGGGCTCGATCTTAAATTTTATATTTATTTGCCCTTTGCCTCGACGACAGAAAAGTGGGGAACAGAGTGTAGCACTAGGTTCCCTCTAGTATCCTGCTGTGTGCTGGATACATCCTAAAGCTGATAATTTCATACACCTCTTACTTAGTATTCTTGCAAAAACATCTAAACTGCTGTCTAAGCTTTTTAATTTGTTGTATTTACTTAAACAGCATATCGTCGGCCTATAGTGTAAACCTGATAAATCCGTTTATCGCTTTTTTCTTATGTACATTTTTATAATGTTCGAAAAATAAAGGCATATCCTTTATTTTATTTTATATAGAAGAAAATAAAAAAAAATTTTGAAATGATAAAATTCTTCTGATAATACATATATATTATTATTACCTACTCATTATTTTTGCCAGTAATAGGCTGTTAGCAGGTTTACACTCTAACCTAACGATATGCCAATATTGGCAACATTTACTCCGTCGTGTCGCCGTAGCCCAACGCCTGATCATAGATTAAATAAACGCTGGTTTACAAGTTCACATAATAAATTAAAAAAAATTAAAACGCCTGAATTTTTAAAATAAGCTTTTTTATAAAACTTTTTTTTTCTTATTTTATATATAACCACCGTTTATTTCTAAAACTTAATGACTAATATTTCCTGTTGTTTTAGTTTAGGGATCCCCCTCAGGTAATGGTCTGTTCCAATGACCAACAAAAATCCATTTTGACACAACTATATTATTAAAATAACGAAGGACAACCAACAAAGCCAGTTACATATAATACAATTCGTAGCTTTTCTATAATAATTTTACCTCTTACCTTACTCCCAGGTGCCCTCATCATCAAAGTACGTCACCTCATGCACGTCCCAGGGGTGAGTGTACTTCATTTCCTCACGCTGCGCCTTCAGCATCATAAGGGCACCGACCATTTCTAAAAGACAGTTGTAAAGATAACTTTATATAAAAATATAACATTTACAAATAAATAATAAAATATGAAATATTTAATTTATTCTATTTTTTTTTTTAGTATATTATAGGGCAACGCATTCTATACAAAAACTTTAAAAAATATTAACCGCAAACTAAGCTAGAAATAACAATATTTTATATTAAGTAGATAGTATTTTCAGGGATCAGTCGTGGTGAAGGGGCACAAAGTGTGACTGTAATACCGACTGATTGTGGGTTCGATCCCCATTTGAGGTGATGAAATATTTTTTAAAATTTATATTTCCATTTCTTCACTCTGGTGTCGAGGCAAAGCGCGACGTTGAGTTTTGCCACTCAACACGCAATGCTTTCAGAATTCGGCAGAAAGGGGGGAACAGTGTCTTAACACTAGGTTCCCTCTCCCTACCCTGCTGCATGCAGCGTGAAGCTGATTTTACCAGTGGTTAATTTAATATCAATAAAATTCAAAATAATTATGTTAATTTATATTTTAAAATATTTTATATAAGACATACAAGCTTACCGTGCAATTCGAAGTATGCCGCTTCCGCCAAAAGCAAGTCCAGATGAGGGAAATCAAATGGTATTAAGAGTCGATGGTTGCGCAGAAAGTTTAGAATGTGACGGAACATCTCTCCGTCTCTATCTATAAAATAGTGTTGTTTTAATGTATCCAACACAATGGGGATATCGCCCGAAAACATTTTGGCCAATTTTGAGTCCGGGTACCTGTAATGAAAAAATATTGAGTTTAACATATACTTAGTCTTGTCTACTGGTTTAACTGTTATTTTTATTAACTTTAAAATTAAAACTAGAAACCGGAATGCTGTATGCGGATGGTCTGCTGTATGCGGAATGGGGCGTGACAATGATTTTTTTTGAGTTTATTATTTTTTTTTTTTTTTTAAATGATATTTTATCAATTTAGCGTAGCAAAATTAAAGATTATACGAATACACAGGAAAAAATGAGGGTAATTGGCGGATCTAGCGTAGGACGTCGGCGTGACAGTATTTGACAATGCTTTTAAGATTACTGTCATTAAGATTAATTTCATTGTCTTCCCTTGTAGTTATATGAAGTACTCATTTAATTTGTTTTAGTTCACGGAATTCCAGCGTTAATTAAACAAATGAACATGTGAAATTTAAAAGTCACTCTGACTTTCTTCCCAGCAGTTTGGACCCAACGCGATCCCTTTCCAGATTGGAATTACAATTTTTTTTAAAGAACAAAAGAACCCAAACTAAAAACAGCATTCACAACCTTCGCAAACACATTCAGATACGACTACTTCCCACCACGACATAAATTTCACCTCCAATTCTTATTACAACTTGAAGGCATCGACAGATTATTTAACTTGTATCCGTATCCCCTTTATACAATCGTCGAGATATATTTTTGTGCCCTCGGGGGGGCTGATTAAAAGAGCGGTATAGTGCCGCGGGACACCCAGTGTAATATGGCCCGCGGCGTCGCCGGTGGCACCACGAGCCCGACACAGATAAAACAAGCTTATTTACAACGCAACCTACATGGCTAGTGCTGCCCACGAAACATGACGTCAAAATAAATTTTATATTATGTACCTTTTTATTTGGTTCTTGTTTTCATTTAATATATAAATATAAATAACTTAACAGAGTTAATTCTATTTTCTTATTTTTAGATAAACATTCAAGCCCTTGATTGTTTAAAGTGTTTATTTATTTGAAGATATCAGAAACTTTTTATTTTGTGGCTCACTTAATATTGTAGGTGTTCAATTACACCAAAATGTGTATTTATATGAAAGAAGCGTATTAATTTATAGATGTTTTACAACTAACTCTCTGTTTAAAAAAACATGAAGAACAGTTTTTTTACTTTGAAATAATTACTTTGCCAACACAACGCGCTTTGATTTGTTAGTAATGTCCATCCATCCATCCATCAGCCTTTCGAAGTCCACTGCTGGATATAGGCCTCCCCTAATACTCGCCCCTCCATCCGGTCCTGCGCCCTCTGAATCCAGCAGACTCCCGCTGTCTTTCTTAGGTCGTCGGTCCACCAGCCAGGAGGGCGGCCTGTACTCCTTTTGCCGAGACGTGGTCTCCATGCGAGGACCTTTCTTCCCCATCGGTTGTCAGTCCTCCTGACAATATGGCTTGCCCTTACCATTTCGTTAGCAATGTAAAAAGGCATAATATGTAACTCAAACTCCTATAAGGCCTTAAGTAGCGTATTCTTTTAGTTTGCGAGAAATTTGCGCACAAAATCCATACACTTTTTAGCATACATGCTAAGGAACTCAAATCTATTCAAATATTTGACAATTGCTATAATATCACATACATAAATGTTAAACTCATAACATCCTTTTTTGAAGTCGTGTGAAAAGACAGACAAACATTATACATATATATACTAATTATAATTAAAAATTAATAAATTATAATGTTTTACTATTAATAGATACCTACTCAGGTATCGCTACTGAATTTACCAGACTTGATTGACATACGCCTCGGGCTGGTCTGCATTTGATGAAACATGCGGAAGTCAAAAATGTCGGTACATTTACAATTTTCTACATAAAAAGCGGTAAAGCTCGTAATAATTAATTTTATTTGTAGATTAAATATTTTTTTTTTTATATAAAATTAGAATTAAATTAAATCAGCTTCACGCTGTATCCCGCACACAGGAGGGTAGGTAGAGGGAACCCAGTGTTAAACACTCTGTTTCCCACTTTCCGCCGAATTCCGGAGGCGTCGCGTGTTGAGTGGCGGAACTCAGCGCCGCGCTTTGCCTAGACGACACCAGAGCGAAGAAATTAATAAATAAATGTAAATGAATATTTCACTTCCCCGAGTGGAGATCGAACCCACAACCTGTCGATTTTACAGTCACACTTTGTACCTCTGCACCACGACTGGCCTCATTTTTATAATCTTACTTTTAAATATTTGTTCTCCGTGGCAAAGCGCGTGAACATACACCAGACAGGTGTGGTATCGATTCCCACTTTAGATTTTTTTTACATTTTCATTTCTTCGCTCTGATAAGAACACAAAGAGTTGCGTTGAGCTGCGTCACTTAACTGAAGCTGTTAAAAAATATATTTTGTATTTACTTTTCGATTTGGTGGACATTTTGTATTTAATATTAATTTAAAAATCAAACTGTAAATTATTCACATTTTTATTATGTTGATGGCATTAAATTACGGACGGAGAACTTGTGGGGATCGGAGTGTCTAAACACTAGGCTAATCTGCTGTGTGTGTACAGCGTAAAGCTGATTAATAGCATTAAACTAATTTTATTTTGTATAGTGTTAGTGTGTTATACAACTTTTATTTTTTCAATGAAAATTCCCCATATCCACACCCACAAGAGATTTGGTATTTGTCTATATACTATCGACCCACTTGTGGCTTTGCCCGCTTAAACTACTGAATTATTTACTTAATATACAACAGACACGTTCCTTAAACAACAGACACGACACGATCAACAGAATACTTAAATGCTTAAAATTATAAACAACATAGTAAGTAGTCTACGTACTATTCTTTTATCTAAAATTACTTAAACGAAGCATGAAACCAAAATATGTTTCGCTGAAATAATACATTATAATTATTTAGAGATATCCAAAATACGTGCATTTGCTTTTAAACCTACTTTATTATAGAGAATAGCTAGCATTGACGCATTTTCTCGTCCAACTCCTTTCTTTTGGCGCTTGGAAACGGCAACAGGGCGTTGGCCTTCTGGCCCTAGAACTGTGTACCTGCCCTGGAGCAAATACAGGGAGAAGGATTTTTGATGGGATTGGAAGGATGATCAAATGCCACCTGAGCGGTCAGCTCAGCCAGTTGAGACCCTTAGTCAGGGAGGTCCAGCTTAAGTGACCAGTGACCAAGGTGACTGCTCAGTAGTCGGATTCGGGGAAAGATAGAAAGTCACTCGGAAGACGACCTCTGAGTTCTGGCGGCCGGGTGTGCACTGGGCGATGCTCCTTAGGTGCAGGTAACACAATACATCAGCGTGTGGTAAGATATTCGACCTGAGTTGGACCCTTTCTATTTTTAGGTTGCGGTGAAGGGTGGTGTTCCTCAGTGCTGGACCACTTACAGGATTCCTCGTTGATTGGTACTGGCGTAGGTAAAATAAGGCCTAACCCGCGCGCAGTAGCGCTTCAGCTTTGTTGTTAGAGATAGGTTGGATGAAGAGTGGTCGCAGCAGGAACTTTGCGGTCGGTCGCTGCGTTGGCAGCTTTCTTGACTTGCCCTGTCATCGAAAGTCTTCTGTCAATAACAACTTGCAGGTAGTCGCTAAGCTGCCCCAGGGGCATGCTGTCGGCTGTATCTTAGTGACGTTAAGGGCAAGCCTCTAATTTGTCAGCCAGTTTGGCATCAGGTAAAGGACTCGCTAGAGTTTCTTGGATGTTTGGTAGGAATTAAGAGACTTTGAGAGGTCATCGGCGTAACGCGCCAATATCGTGGTTGGATGCGTTGGGATGTCATCAGTGCATAATGCTTAGAGGACAGATAACAAAATGCTGCCCTAGGAAACTTCGGAAGCGATCGAGTGGCTGCTACACTCTCCACTCTTACGCAAAGTGTTCTATCAGGTAGATAGTCGATAAGGACATGCTCGACGTGATGGTGCGGGCTCTGAGCACTATATAAAGTAGCCCCGACTCGAAGAACAATTGCACTCTCGAAAGGAGAGTTAATCGCTGCTGCAGCGTAGTGGCCCGCGCTGGCCACCTGCACAGTGGTTGAGTGCTCGCCAAACTGCTTTTACCTTGGTGTTGGAGAAGTGTGAGGAATAACTTCTAAAATAGCTTCGCCACCGCGCTGATGAGGGTTATATATAGGTCAGTAATCCTCAGGGCGTCGTGGGCTCTTCCCAGTCTTAAGCAACATGACCAGGCCTCCCTTCCACGCCCGGGGGAAAGGGGCCAGGCGGCCGTGGCGTATTCGTGGCGGGCGTCGAGCCATATTGCAGCAAAGATTTTTTAGTAATATAATTTGAAATCTGTGTTACAGCTTCTAAAGTACTTATTAAAATGAAAAATAGTAAAGGACAGTATTTATCTCCATTAAATAGTCAAAGTAACTAATATAGTTATTTATATGCCGAGAGTAAGGGATAAATGAAACATTAGTCGATACAGCTGCTTATAGCCTGCGTTATGCTTTTATAATGCTAATTAAAGATTTACACACGGACAACATAGTGATCCTATAAGGATTTCGTTTTTTTTTCCTTTTGAGGTACAGAACCCTAAAAATGATTTTTTTTTTTACTTTGATTATCCATACTGTTGTGCACTAAATAGACTTAAGTCTAAATCAATTCCGATTTGATTTTGCTTGCAAGAATTGTCATGTTTAATAGAAATATGTTTAGTTATTTCATATTTGTCTAGGTGAACTGTAACTTCGTGCACACTGCAAGCGCAATTTTTCCCACATAAATTCCGGGTCAAAATATAGATTATATATTGCTACACAAATCACTTTTTATCTTACAGAAATTGCGCGAACTATGAAATCTTGGTCTATATTGCAATCATATAATGTCGATTTTTTTCTATCATCATACAAATAATAATTGAAAACTATAGATTTTCTCATCGCCTAATGAGTAGTTTTGGCGCTTTGCCTTTTTACCAAAATGAAGAAATTAAAATATTAATAAATGATATCTCTTTTTCCGAAGTGGCAACTGAATTCACTACTATCACGTTTAAAATCACACGATTGTGCTGTGTCTGTGTCATGACGGCAGCTTTAAGTAATTTAAGTGTTTTGAGCATTTATTTGATTTTACTCGTTTTTTTTTCGAACTCCAGTTCGACTTTATGTTGTTAGCCCTACTGGCTTTTACAGCGTCACCCGGTGAGTAGAGAAGAGGCTTCTCTGTCTCAGAAAAAATTGCAATCACATATCGCTGCTTGTAAGTATGCCGACGGCGGTAAGGGCGTCCCCTGCGTGACGTGAATCTTACTTTGCGGCAGTCGAATAGACTGGATTTTGTTAGCAAAATTTGTTGTGTTGTAAGAAAAATATTTAGATATACGGTATTTAAGCTAATTATCAACGTAAAATAAATATTTAAAAGTATTAAAACTAAAAGTACAAAAAAACGCGGGGGACGCAAAGCGACGCATGGCGAGCGGCGAAACGTTTCGTAGCAAGGATTTTTTGGTACTGTAATTAAATCTATTTGTCTTGGTCATTTGGTGTTGATCAAATTTCTGTAAAGGGCATTCCTTTCTGGTCTCATTAATTCCCTTATTAATATTACTTGTGGTTTCGTCTGAGTGGTCAAATGAAAATAATCAACAGTTATATGTAAAACATAAAAAAAAATATAGCTTCACGCTATATCCCGAAAACAGCAGGGTAGGCAGAGGGAACCTAGTGTTAAGACACTCCGTTCCCCACTTTCTGCCGAATTTTATTGGCATTGCGTGTTGAGTGGCAGAACTCAACGCCGCGCTTTTGCCTCGACTCCAGAGCGAAGAAATGGAAATATAAATTTAAGTAAGTATTTTATCTCATCGAGTAGGGATCGAACCCACAACCAGTCGGTTTTACAGTCACACTTTGTGCCACTGCGCCACGACTGGCTTCAACATGACAAGTTTTAATCGCCCAACATAACTCTGCTTACAAGTACCCATCGAAAGTAATAACGTAATATTAGATTTATCTTTTTTTTTTTTAGCTTTATCCCGCACGTAGCAGCAGAGAGAATCTGGAAATCTATCGTTAAAACTCTCCATTTATCTTTAAGACACTACCGTTTACCACTCTTTGCACACAAAAAAAATTAAAATGTTAGATATTTCATTTCCTTGAATCGAAATCGAACCGTTGCGTTTATGGTTTGTGCTGTGGGCAAAAACGGCCTAAGCATATCTTATATTATTTATTTATATATTTAAACAATTCCCGGATAAATGGTCAATCCAAAGAAATATTTTTCTCAATTCTAACCAATAGTTTCTAAGCGTTCAACCTAAAAAAAAAATAAGCTCAATAATTAGAGCTAGTAATAATTAGAGCTTATGCGTCGAATATTCACTTTTTATTCGGTATATGTAAGTCATTTTTTGCATTATCGCCGTGCCGTATTCGGCCAATATGGAAATCTGCCGAAGTATTCGATTATGGTGCCGAATACATTCGGTAAAAAATAATCGATTTTTATTTAATTATTATTATAAATCACTTAATGCTATGTCCATCTCCTTCGCTAGAGCGGAGCGGTGCCAAACTGGACACGCATATTCACCCGCAGAGAACGATTATATATATATATATATATATATATATATATATATATATATATATATATATACCGAGTACCAAACGAATTCGGCGCATCACTACTAATAATATTAAATACGGAATGTATTATAGCACAATAAAATATACTTACGTAGTAAGAGTTTCCAACGACGACGTGTATATAACGCCGCCAACGTCTATGTGAACGGGGGCTTTAAACGTCGATGTTATGGCTACCCGTGGAATTGCCAGTTGGGGTTTTCGATCGTAGAATCCGGGGGTGATGGGGGAGCATGGCTTGATGTTCTGCATGTTCATGCAGTGGTACAGGCTTGAAAAATATGTAAACATACTATTTTTAAATAAAATTATCAGTTACTTTTCAGTGTTAGATATGATGGCAATGTGTATGAAGTAAAAAAAATGTAAGAACTTAAACTATAATGATATATTGCAATTAAATATAAATTTAAGAAATAATAGTTTATTTTGATGACCACATCTTCATTAATGTACTTATGGTGAACAAATTTTTGTAATTCACCTCAATGCATCATTTTACTTTCCAGTTTTAAACTACATTTTTGTTAGTTTGAAAAAAATAAAAAAAATATATTATAAGAAAATAAAGATACAAAAAAAAACTTGGTAAAAAATATCGAAAGTTAATTAAGCAATACATATATAAAAGTCACTAAACAAGTTGCAAGCAAAAAGTATATTTAGAGAAGTCCACGTTATTATAGGATATTTATATTTAAGAGATCCCACTTGTTTCATCACAATTCTTAGAAAATCTTAATACTGTTATAAAAAAATATTGAAGCATAATATAAACCGGCGTACACTAACATTTTCTTAATTTCCTCATAAACTTTTACAAAATATATAAAAAAATATTAACAAAAATAAATATTAACATAGCTAGATGATGGTGAAAACATGATATTCAAATTAGAATCTTAATAAAATACCTTCTTGGTGAAGAAAGTTGGATGCGGTGTGACACTGGTCTATACGTCGTAGAAAGTGACGTAAGAGGTCCGACGGGCAAAGGATGCGATGGGTGAAACGGTTTCTGAAAAAGAAATATATAATAGATTAATGAAAATAACACTTAATTTAAAATATGTAAGGATCTAGATTAAAATAAATTTAATATTTTTTTTACTATAGTTGAATTGTCTAATGCTTAACTCTAATTAACAAGTTATATCTTAAAATAAAAAATAAATATACAATATTGATTTTAGCTACAAAAGCAATTGTTTTAACCACTGTTAAAACGCACTCTTAGGAATTAAGAAGGATTTATTGGTTTGTAAATGATGTAAAAAAAAATTAAATCGCTTTTTATTCAAATTCTAGTATTTTTTTATAAATAAAAAGTTACAAAATTCTAGTAATTTTTTTTAAATAAGAAGTTACGTGTTTCTTTTTTTGCACGTCAAATAATTTACCACCAGTTCACTAAAGTTCCTCAGACCTGAGAAGAACCGGCGCAAGAAACTCAGCGGGACCTATTTTTGTCAAATCAATTTTAAACAAATACATATTTAATTATCTGTTACAATGATACCTTTAAAACAGACTGGACTGAACATTTCATTCGCACGGCGTGTTATCATTTACAAAATTATTAATTAATTTAAAAATAAAAATAAATCAGCTTCACGCTGTATCCCGCACACAGCAGGGTAGGCAGAGGGAACCTAGTGTTAAGTTAAGTTCCATTCCCCACTTTCTGCCGAATTCTGGAGGCATTGCATGTTGAGTGCAAAACTCAACGCCGCGCTTAGCCTCGACACCAGAGCGAAGAAATGGAAATATAAATTTAAGTAAATATTTCATCTCCTCGAGTGGGGATCGAACCCACAACCAGTCGGTTTTACAGTCACACTTCGTGCCGCTGCGCCACGACCGGCCTCATAAATTAATTAATATCATAAGGTAATAATAACCTTTACCACACAAACGTCTTTTTTTTTAAATCGTGATATAGAAAATTCTCTGACGTTTTATTAATCAAATATATCTAATATTTGATAAAAAAAAAGGATTTTGCGTATATAAAAAGAAACCTATTGTCAAGACACTCCTATCTCCGCTTTACACCCGAATTCAAGAAATCGCATACAAATTAAGATACACCTGAACTGCGCTTCGTGTTACCATACCGAAGAAAAAAAAATGGAATCAGAAAAAAAATAATTCCACCTACATCATATAATATACATATATATACACCATAATAACAGAAAGTAAGCTCAAAATAAATTAGTACATCATAAAGAAATTATAAAACACATAGATAGCAATTAACAGCGCCATATAATAACGAAAATTCTAATAACATAAAAATATTTTTTGCAACGAAATGTAGGTAATAGATTCCAGTGATATCGACAGGTATCAATCAGTCAGTGACCGGAAACCAACAATTACCGATGGCGACAAACGAGCAGCCCCATAGTTATTAAAGTGTAACTGGATTATGATGTGTGGAAAAGCTACCATAATTTCAATGATTATAGCAAACGACTATATATATATATATATTTTATTAGCTCCACCGTTTATCGCTTTTTACCAGAGCGAGGTTATGAAATTATTTAAATTCTCTGTATGGGAGTCGAACCCACAACCATTGCGTTTACAGTCAGGCGCTGCCCCATTGCAGCACGACGGTGTTTTATTTTATTAGCAAGTAAATTATATAAAAGCAACATTAGTCTTTGAGACACGTTAAGCAGAGAGAACTTAGTGTCTGCACACTCCGTCCTCCACTTTCCGCTAAAATTAGAGATTTTAAGAACTCATCACGATAATAAAATATAATGAGAATTAAAAACGGTAAGATTAATAAAGAAGTTCATTCAACCCCGCGCTTTGTCTTAGTATGGGAAATTTATGGGGATCCAACCTACACCCCTCGCGGTTACATTCAGATACTGTACCGACGTGCAATGTTCTTTTTTTTAAATTTTAACTGTCTATCTTTTTTAAGTATCTATCTAGTAGCTTCGTCAAGTGATGTCTAGGTAAACCTAGCAATTACCGGTAGCGTGTAACGATGTATAATTATATAATACTAACGCCCCATGCGCGGCTTCGCCCGCTTACATTTTTCTTATCGTGAGATTATACAAAATTTTACATAAATCGTAGACTATGTAATATACTGATGTTTAGGCTATGTTACTGTAAAGTTTCATCTAACTAAAATCTAAAGCAAACATTCACATTTATAATATTAGTATTTATATAATTATTTTAGCATCACGAATGTAGCATGGTAGGCAGAGAGAACCTAGTTTTAAGACAATCCGATCCCCACTTTTCAACGAATTCTGAAGGCATTGCTTGTTGAATGGCGGATCTCAACGCCGCCCATATTTCCTCCACATCAGAGCGAAGAAAATCAAAATGTTCAATATCTAATTTCCTCGGGTGGGAATCGCACCCACAGCCTGTCGCATATGCAGTCACACGCTCTCTGTATATACATATAGGAGTATGTATACGAGTATCATAAAATTAAAGTACTGTAACAGTATGTAAAAAATACTTTAATTATATACAAAGTTTTGCTTCTGTATTTTGGACGTAATGCCGCAGGCTAGAGGCTGGCGACAACAATCAATGTCAGTAGCCCAAGAGCCCAGGGCCGCCAGACCTACGTAATTTTAGTAAAGCTGAAATTTTGAGGACTATTAGTCTAATAATAAACTTGAAAGTGGGACCCTTTCACAGGCAGCGCCGAATAAAGGTACATCTCTGGGTGCTTATAAGGAGTTTTGAAATACTCCGTAAATAATATTATTTTACGTATATACGTAAAATTAAAACTTGCTAGTGTAACGTATTTTCCCCCATTTTTTAACAACTTTTAGGACGTCTGGCAGGAGTAAAGGCCCACTATATTTATTTTTACCAGGTCCTTTAGATCTGGTAATAATAGATATATTTTTTTTTAGGTTACTTCACCCCCACTTTTACTTTAGTAAGTACGTATACAGTCTTTACTACATATTAAGACTATAAATCCTCAAAATTTAAACTTTGGTAAAATGACGTAGGTCTGGGGGCCCTGAGATCTCGGTCAACAGGTTTATTATAAATATCATGCCTTAGGTCATTTGCTACTCGCTAACTAAATGGCAAGTATGGCAATGCAATAAAAATATGTTGAAATTTAAAAAGGATTTGTGTGTGTTTTTTTTAATATACTTTTAGTTTATGGTTTTGTTTTTACCTTCGCGACGCTGTGACATCGTCTGATTATAAGTGCGATGGTTGGGGGTTCGATCCCCGCTCTGAATATTACTATGATTAATTAATATAATTTTTCCGACCTATAGACAAGGCGTAGCGTAGAGATGGGTCATTTAACACGAGTAAGTGATCAAAAATGGAAATAGAAAGGGAGGAACGAAGTGTTTCTACTAGTTCAACACTAGTCTGAGATTGTTGTGAGGGAAAAGTTTGTAAATTTAATTATGTCAACGAGAGTATCTTATTGATTTATATTAATTTATCTACTATTTGTTATGTGTATTTCAATAACAAGTAATTAGTTGAGATGCGATGTGTTGATACGACTGTAAACGCGACAGGTTGTGGGTTCAATTCCCAGTCGAGGATTAAATATTTTATATTTTCATTTTGTCGCTCTGGTAATGAGGCAAAGCGCGGCATTACCACCACTCAACACAGAATGATACAGAATTAGCCATTATTAAACAGAGAATTGTCTTAACGGGAAACGAGTGTCCCAGAATCTTAAAAATATAGAACTTGTTTTTCCACCATTACATACATATATAAACACTAAAGTATATAATTTACCACAGTTTTAATAGCAATCCTATATAGATAGATACATATGTAAATTCTCAGCAGACTACCTACCACCTACCACCTCTATACAATTCGTCTATATTTTTGTATGGCGTGTACACTCGAGGCACTCGAGGCTAGACTTGGGTGTTTTTTCAAAAGTCATGCGCTGGCGGCGGTCCGGCCTAGCCGCGGGTGTCGCCGCCCTGGGCCCCGGGCAAGAGCATTACTTTGAATACATTCACGCTTCATACACTTGGAGTAGTCATAATTTATATATATTATATTCATGAATTCGAAGCATTGCGTGTTTAGTGGCGGAACTCAGCTCCGCGCTTTTTTAGTAATACGTTAAATATAATTTATATTAAATATTTTACACAATTTCTTTACAAAATCGGGCGTCGTGTTTATGAAACAACAAAACACAAGCAACAAAACGACGAAATCTTTTTTCTTAATATAAAATTGAACTACTACGTTGGAGTACTTCAGTCTCAAGTATCCAAAGCAAGCCGTACAAAGTTATTAACTTAAAGTGCCGTGATATAAATTTCTAGAATTTATCGGGTTCCCAACTTTGATTGGTTTCTTCAACATTTATTGGAATATGTGAGACAAATCAATATTTCATGTAGCCTTTTCATCATTCTACCTACTGGAGACGCAGTGTTAAACATTTATTAAAGTAGCTATAGACATACTAAGTGTGTAAATATATCTTATATAATAGGTTCAAATCCCACTAGGTTTTAAACACCCGCCTCTTGGATACCACCCACACTCTGACCACCAAACCATATATTCTTATCAAACTACGTTAAAATTTTTACAACAATTTATGATCTTTTTAAAAATAAGTACTTTTTCATTAACAGTGCAAATTAACAATTTAAAAAGTTATAAATAACCGAGGAGTTCGAGAGCGAAGAATCTCAGGAATATATTTTTTTTTGTGCTTTTGTGATAGTCCATTTATCGAGGCTATAGTCCGTCTCCATCAAAAAAATCGTTTTCATGTAAACTAACATTAGTTTACATTACGTTTTTGGTACATACCGACGGTCACAGCTACCTCGGGAACTTGTAATAATATAATGTGTTGTATATAAAACTCTTACTCATTTACATTTCACTATGGTCGTGGACCAATTAAAATATATAAAAATATACATCACACACACAAATTACCAAGGAGTATCTAATCTACGGTCATTTTGTATCTTACAAAAAGCCCTAAAAACTGCAAAAACTAATTCCTTATATTTCATATCCATAGCGTATATTTTTAATTAATTGATGTTAAGCATAATTTAATTTGACTTCCCTTTGTCGTGCACGTGTACGATATTGTGGCGCTACCGTAAAAGGAATCACTATTCTACAAAGCCTTTGGGGAAATTAAATACGGTATATAAGTAGTTTATACGATATATACGATTATCTCATAAGATAAATTATATACCGATAGCCACTATGGCAAAGTGGTATATATTTAGAATGATAAACGGCGGTCGTGGATTCGTATAGTTGTTAACTTTAAATATACAAATGTATGTCCGCCATTCTCTTTTTTGGTTCCGATTCGAACAAAAAATTACAATTTTGATTATTAAAATAATTTTGAAATTATTAATAACTTTCTTTTGAAATTTAGTGATTAATAATAATTTTATCAAAAATGCTTAAGCGGCAGATTCTAACCGTAAACGCGACAGTTGTGGGTTCGATTTCCACTGAAAACAATTATTCACAAATCACATTACATAGTGTTGAGTTCCGCCACTCAACATATAATCTCTCGAAAATTATTCATGGGGCGCGGAATTTCTTAACACTAGGTTCCCTCTCTGTCTGCTATTGCGGGATACAGCGTATAGCTAAAAGGGATTATAATAATTTAAACTCCAATACAAGTACAGACCGCAAACACAACAATATTATTTTTGTAAAAAAATTTAAACTTACCTACATTTTTTTCTAAAATTGCAATACTTTTGTTTCACAATATAGTATATTTTATAAAAATATAATATAATTTATATACAAAACTTCTAGAAATCATGTCTCAATAACTCACATGAGTGAGTTCACAAAATGCATCGAAATGGAATATTTCCTAGAAAGGACAGCTACCAAGTTTTAATAAGCTGCTTTTACGCCTTTTTACCGATAGTTATTTATTAATACAGCGACTTTTAGAAAAAGTAAAGAAATGTTAATTGGATCGGAATTTAAATCTAAATGAGGCCAGTCGGTACCGTCGAGTCGTGAAGCTGGAAAAAATATAGATCTAAATGTTATACTTTGCAGAATCTTTATTTATCTCCACGATCTTTGATGAAAAAATATTTAAAAAAATAATTCATTTCCTCGATTGGGCACCGAACTCACAACCGTCGTGATACAGTTACACTCTTGTGGTCCTGGGTCACGACGACCTCTCGGTAGAAAATATTGTTCATAAACAACCCCAAAAGCCATTTATTCTGTTTGTATCTCATATAAGTCTGTGTTGTACCTTATTAACACTACAGGATATACGTTAAAATCAAATTTTCCTCCGAGAAATAGTTCAACACAAAAGGTATAGAGCTAAATATCATGGAGTCGTAAAATGGTATATGCACTCATTCATTTTTATTATTAGCGAATGAAATTGCCAATAGAAACCATTCAGACACACAAACCCGCCTACCATAGTTGCAAAATGACAAAATGAAATCATTTCATACCCAACAAAATGTAAGGTAAACAGAAATATCTATCTATATCGAAGTAATTAAAATAGAAATCAATCAAATTCAGCTTCAGTCTCGTATCAAAGCGAAATAATATTAATATGTACCAATATCAATACAAACTGAGACCTGGTTCTACATGAATTTTGTACTAAAATCTATATTAATAATTTGATTTATACAGAGGACTGGAATCCTGTCTAAAAGCCGGTCCATTTATATGATGATTTACAGACATATGTAGCGTACACAAACAGAAACTATATTAGTACCGTCGGCTTTCAGGGGAAAATAATTATTACTAACCTAATCGAAACAAGACTGGTTGTCCATTTTGCGCCTAATAAGAAATAGCGAAACTTAACGCTGTATAAATTAGTAATCTGATCGAAGATTTTAGACATTAGTCTTCATGAAATCTTGACTAGCACTCACAAAACAATGATTGGATGGACGTTTGTTTATTACTAGACAAAGCAAAAAATTAAAATAAATTTCTGCATTATGTTTAATATGAGCTTATATAATATGACATGTGAGAAAATATTAACTTTGGTGGTTTTGGCCATGGTGATTGTCGCGTATGGGAGGAACAAAGGGTCGAATATTTTTTTTACATTATATATTTTCTTAGTCAAAGTATGAACCAATGTTATCTATGCACTTTTGAGATCTGATAAGTAGTTCATTGATACAAAAAAAATCCATTCAGATGGGAATCAATGAGATCTTTGAAGGCGGTTTGGACTGATGATGACTGACAGATTCGTAAAAAAAAATATCATCAGAAACTCTCGTGCGCGTCAGATTAAGGTAGAGTGAGTTAGTTACATGCTAATTATGTATATACAACTACAAAAAACAGGCCATATTGCCATTGAGTTTTCATTGTCTCCCTTTGCTATTACTTTTTATAAAACCAAATTTGGCCCCCTTTTTAAGGTGATAATTCAGGATTTAACAACATATTTAAGATGTATTGCTGAACTAATACTATCTGTAGATGCGAGGTGCAAAATTTTTTAATTCTAGGTCAACCAAAAGTACCCTATTAATTTTGATTCACTTTATTTCACGTTTTTTGATAAACGGCTATTTTTCCTTTTATAATAAATGTAGAAATACGTTTTTTTCAGGAGAAAACAAGAGATTATAGATGGACTCAAACGTTCCTGAGATAAAGGCTCTCGACCGGCAGACTGACAGACAGACAGACGGACAACAAAGAGATCTTATAAGGGTTCATTTTTCCATAAAAATTACTTAACCCTAAAAAACGGTATATATACTACATATATTAATTAATTAACAGAACATTGAATTTACAAATCTCGTTGCAAACATATATGAGATAATCTTGTATGGGAGAGTCCCACTATGCGACGGCCTAATTAATATACCTAATGAAACAAGCGCCAGTGGCTTAATGTCAATTAATTTAATTAAAAACATAATTATTTTGTTTTTTTTTTCTTTGTTAATATTAAAGTGTAAGAATATATTTCCATATAAGGAATACGAAGCGAAAATATTTAGATTACTTATATGAATCGCCGTGAGGTGAGCCCGAGGTGAGACCGCCTTACCCGAAACATAATTATATATATATATATATATATATATATATATATATATATATATATATATATATATATATATATATATATATATATATATATTATATATATATAATTATGTTTCGGGTAAGGCGGTCTCACTTTACCCGAAACGAAGGCGGTAGCAGAGAAGAGAAGAGTTACTAAGTGACTAAGACAGCATAGCTGAGCTAAAGCTACGTGTACATGTAGTTTCCTTGGAGAGTATAGCAGATTGCTAAGAGAGGATTTCTTTAACATCCTATTGGAACTGCAAAACACGGGATCTACATAAAAACGTGAAACGCCCGAAATTTTTGTCAAACGAAAACAAAGTTCGGACGGCGACTAGTCATGTTAAAAAAATAATTTCGACTTATGCATCTACAGGTGCATATGTAGAAAAAATAAAATAAATTTAAAAGATTAGTGATTCGCCTATCCTCAACTTTGAAGTGGCTTTTACAATAATCGAAGTAGGCAAAAAGAATGTCGCGATAGAACACTCCGTTCTCCGTTTTCAGCTGCTTGATTGCGAAGTTGCATATCTCTTGGTGGAAATTAGCTTTAACTATATGTGCTTAACTACAAGTATGTATGTGACACCATCGTGGCGCAGCGGCAAAGTGTCTGACTGTGTAGATTCTCACTCGAGGACTCGATAAGAGAGGTGCTTTCTCCGCAACTCAACACGCAATGTCTCGAAATTTGGACGGAAAGTGAGGAACAGAATGTCTTAACACTAGGTTCCCTTCATGCATACGCGGGATGCAAAATTCTGTTACTATAACTTTTATACATATATTTTTTACTTGGAAACGTACAATTATCGACCCAAACTGAAATATAATCGTATATAGGGTGAAACATTTCGAAATTACATAATAAGCTTTCAAAGTATTGCAGCATAAAGCGGATTAAATAAGAGGAATTCTGAATAAATCGGATTCCCCGTATTTTAATAAATTCGACGCAATATATATTTGACTAGAGAGCACAGTATGTTTATTTTTATTAAATATTTAAAAGGAATGAACTATTTTGAAATTAATAAATGAAGCCATTAGCGTTCGGCTGCAAACGCGACTGGTTGTGGGTTCGAATGCCACTGAAGGAAATTATATATTTAATTTTTTTTTATGTCCTCGCTCTGGTAACGAGGTAGAACGAAACGTAGAGAACGGAGTGTCTTAACACTGTTTCCTCGGCCTAACCTGCCTAGCTACTATACGCGAGATACAGCGTGAAATTGATTTATTTATTATATTAATTATTATTATATTTATAAAATCTTTAACATCAGCTTCACGCTGTATCCCGCACACAGCAGAGTAGACAGAGGGAACCTAGTGTTTTAGATACTCCGTTCCCCACTTTCTGCCGAATTCTGTAGGCATTGCGCGTTGAGTGTCAGAACTCAACGCCGCACTTAGCCTTGACACCAGAGCGAAGAAATGGAAATATAAATTTAAGTAAATATTTCGAGTTGAGATCGAACCCACAACCAGTCGGTTTCATAGTCACACTTGGTGCCGCTGCGCTACGACTGGCCTCAATCTTTAATATTTAAGCACAAAATATGTTGGATATATAACTCGTATGTACAAAGGAGTATGTATCTGTGCATCTATATATAGAAATATCAATACGATGTTATGACGAGCGATTCTCATATTTCCCAATTAGTACAATATTCGATCGTTAACATCACACATTTCAACGTACATACAGTTTCTCGGTATTGTTGTTAATACACTTTAGTTCCAGTAAATTATTTTAAACATGAAATTTTAAATATCATACCAATAATCCATATTACTTTAGGTTTTAATATTTTTTTTTGACGATAAAAAATTATAGTTAAAATAAATTTATAAAGAAAATTTTTTAACAAATATTAAAAAAAATTATAAGTAATTTTCATCCTCACTTTCTGCAGGCTGTTCTGAAGGCTTTGCGTGTTGATTGGCGGAACTCAACGCCGCGCTTTGTCTCGACACCAGAACAAAGAAATTAAAATATAAACGTAAATAAATATTTCACTTCCTCGAGTGGGGATCGAGCCCACAACCAGTCGATTATACAGTCACACTTTGTGCCCCTGCGCCACGACTGACTGACCTGGTGATAATCTTTCACATACCTTTTTTCTTTTCTTTAAGTATTGATTTCTTTTTTTCTTTTTCTTTACGTGATTTTTTATTTCTATGTATAAGGTAGTTTTATTCATACTTTTAATTTGATGTTAAAAGTATCTTTCGCTGAAATTTTATCCGATTGGGACAATTATTATGTAGAAACAAGAAAAATATTACCTTGTTTCATCCCCTTTCGAACATGTTTAAAAAATGAATGTTAAAAAAATCGATCAATTGAAAATAAAAATGATGAATATAATTATGTCCCAAATTGGAGTCGAACCTACAAACTATTGTAAAGCCAAACAATGTTCCACTGCGCCTCCGTGGTCCAAATATTCAATGATGTATGTAATATGATAATGTTGTTACAATCGATTGGACAACGTACTATTCATTTGATGTGGCAAACAATCCCCTCATATTTCTAAGTTTACACCACAATTTTTGGTGCTGGTGATTATTTTACGTACATTTTGAGCTTTAAATATAGTTTAAAATTAATTTTAATTCGAAATTTTTCATATGTTACATTTAGAATTGCTCTTTATTTGTTAATCATAAGACCATATTCCGGTAAAATACTTGTTTATTTAGCTTCAGGTACATAGCAGAGTAGGCAGCGGGTACCAGGAACTTTAGTGTTAAGTCACTCCCTTCCTATTGAGACACTTTACTTCTTTATTTTACGCTTTGTCTCTTAACCAGAGCGAGCTAATGAAAATATTAAATATTTTATTTCCTCGGTCTGGAATCGAACCCACAACCTGTGACGTTTACAGCCACACACTAGTGCCTCGGCGCCACGACTGGCGTCAAAATATTTGTTCCATTCTTAAAAATATTTGTTTCTATATACGTATAGATACAGATTATACGACAACTGTTGCGGCTGTTTAAGCTAACCGCAAAGCCGCGAGCTACAACTGACAGATTCTTCCACCAAATGGACCCCATATGTTACTAACTACTACCCATCAAACTAAATTTTTAACTGACATGTTCGGTACGCCATAATCAAAGAATTAAACCGAAATTAACAGAATTTTAACCATATACCAAATTGCGGTTTAAAAATTTAAAAAAAAGTTCGAACTAGGTTACAGTGTAGATTGAAATTAACCTATTAACCTATTCGTTTGGAATATTTGTTTATAAATTTATCGCTGGCGTCGTGTTTACTTCCACAACGTGCTTCTATCTACGATCCACGATCGTTACTTACAATTTTGGGTTAATGTATTTATTAAATTACAATTTTTCTTCTCTTATAATCCCTAAATTATAACATAAATGATCTACGTAAATTCTTAAATAAGTTGATGTGTGCCTGTAAATGCGACAGGTTGTGGGTTCGATTCGCACTCGAGGAAATAAAACATTGAAGGAAATAGTTGAACCAATCAACAGCACAGATCCAGAATTCGACGAAAAATGCGGAACATAGTCTTAACACAAGGTTCCCTATGCCTACCCTGCTACTAACTTAAATCGGTGAGCATAAGACTATGTTGCAATTTCAATATGCAATGTTTTGAGCAATTGAAATTAAAAAGCAATTATATATGTATAATTGATAAATAATAATTGAATTGAAGTACAACATATGGTTTCTACGTACATACAGTCACTAGTATATAGGATGCATGATTTAATTTGGGTATGTACCGGGTACAATAAAGCACTGGTAGGTTGTACGACGCTGGGCCCAAGGCGACACCGCGGGCCGTGCTGTACCCGCTTTATCAATAGTTTATATTTTTGCCCCGGGCCACTCAACAATCTTTGTCGATTTAAACATTCACTCTCAAAAGGATTAAAATATTATATTATATTGTTGAATAATGAACTGTTTGTATGTTTGGCTTTTTTTATAATGTAGAAGGAAAGCCGTTGTTTTTTTTTTCAAAGATTTTCTTGATCATATAAAAAAATATGTTGGTGGAAATATATTTTCTCTATTCCGATTTTATTCTTTTTTTTCAGCTTCACATACAACAGGCTAGGCAGAAGGAAAATAGTGGTTAGACACTCCGTTACCCACTTTCGGCCGAATTCGGCCGCATTGCATGCTGAGTGACGAAACCAAAGCCGGGCTTTTACTTTAGTGCCAATGAAAATATAAAATAGAATTCGAACTCACAGCCGTCGCATTACATCGTCGTGGCATTGTCCTTTGTGCCCCTGCATCAAGACGACTTCTAACTAACGGTTTTAACGGTCTTAAAGAAATACGTGGAAATTAATATTTGCAATTATTAAATTATCCTACTATGGAAATATATCTTTTAAAAAATCTTTTTTATTTATTTCAGGTTCACGCTGTATCACGCACAAAATAAATATTTCATTTCCTCGAGTGGGGATCTAACCCACAACCAGTGGCGTTTACAGTCACACTTTGTGCCTCTGCGCCTCAATCGGCCTCTTTTTTTTTTAAATAAAATATAAGTTTATAATAAAAAAATGTCAGTAAAATATATAAAACATAATGATTTCAGTAAATTTCCGACAATTTATAAATTCAGTTAATATCATAAATTCGGTGACTATCATAAGTTCATCTAACATGATGCTGAAAAGTTAGTTTGGTGGACCGTGCTAGTTTTATATAGATGTAACTTATGGCCAGTTGTCATTTGATACAACTCTGAGATCGGTTTTGAGAGCAATCTTGAGATGCCTTCTTAATAGTTTACGTACCGCAGTACAAAGCAAGTGTGTATATAAAACCTCTAATTAATTACAAGGAATGTATTTATAATGGAATTTATCATTTATCTTTAGCATAAAAAACTGTTTTATTATCATAAGATAAGATTCCTTTTTTATACTTTACAAATGTTTTTAAAATTGGACTTAGTTATCTTCAAAGAAATGTTATTTAATTGTGGCTTTAAAATATACTATTTCTATTAGAAAACATAAAGGAAACTAAATATATATGTATTTTTTAATTTCCTTCTAACTTGCTATTATCTATTTTTTTAAATATTTATAAATTCTTCTTATCCGAAGCTAAACTAAATTAATTTAATTTATAATAAAATTTAAAAAAAGTGTGTAAAGTTCTGGAAAATGAAATGAAAATGTCTCTCTTAGCTCAACTAAGCCGTTTAAGTTTATGACGACGACGGTCAACTATGTAATTGAATATAAACCTTAAAATTAAAATCAACACTTTAATAGAAACATAAATAATAATAGAAACTGTTACAAATACACAAAATAAAATATGTTTTTTTTTTCAGCTTCACGCTGTATCCCGCACACAGAGTTAAGACACTCCGTTACCCATTTTTCGCCGAATTCTAGAGGCATTGCGTGATAAGTTGTGGAACTCAACGCCGCGCTTCGCCTCGACACCAAAATAAAAAATTGAAAATATAAATTGAAATAAATATGATGAACGCGATTATTTGGCAATCCATCATAGATAATTAGATGTGTCTACCACCGATACAATTGTTTTATACCGAAAACCATACTTATTTATATTTCATAAGACAAAGTTGTACTTTCATTACTGTCAGTCGTAGCACAGAAGCAAGTTACGGATTTGATTCCCACTCGGCAAATATTTGGTTTTGGAGGCAACAGAAAATCCCACAACAATATTTCCCACTCAGGAAATATTTGGTATTAGAGGCACAAATGCAATATTTGGTTTTGTAAAAATGTTGAATTTAGTAAATTAATCAGAAATTCAGTACTTAAGAGCTGTGTTTAAGGGTGCAACCGTTTGTAAATAAGTAGGTTCAAAATTATAGTATTAAAAGAAAAAATATCCAAAACGCTTCCTTCTGATTCAATAGAATTATTTTTTCTTTCTTTTTTTAGGTTTCACACTACCCCATACATAGAAAGGTAGGCAGAGGCCTAGAAACCTAGCGTCCGTTCCCATTAAGTCTCCTCCGTTTCTCATTTCCCGTTCAATCCTGGAGACATTGCGTGTTGAGTCGCGGAACTCAACGCTTAGCTTTATATAATAGAAATATATATATTGCTCATGTTTCTCGTACTACCACTATTATAAGGGTAACTTGAATTTTTAAGAGCCCTATAAATATAGGAGGATTACCATACAACAAGTTTACACTCTAGTATTTTAAACCTCCTGCGAATGTTCGAAATTCAAAATTACTTACTACTTAAGTTTAGAAAACCACTCTTACTTTATCTGACGACGAAAATAGGTATGTGTATTTATGAGTTGGAAAAGTTTATTGCATTGTAAAGTATAAGATACTTATGTAACGTTGTACCTGTCGGCTCTAACTTTGTTTCTTTAAATTTGTTACTAGCAAAGAAGAAAAATGCAAATGTTATGCTTATTTCTTCATTTTAGAAATAACATGTTCAATATATTTTTCTCTAGCTTCACTCTGTATCCCGCACAAAGCAGGATAGGCAGAGGAATCCTAATCCTAGTATCAAGACACTCCGCTCCCCACTTTTGGATGGTGAATGGTGGAACTCAACTTTTCATTTTAATTAATTGTAAAAATAAACTTGATGATCCTAACAAAAAGGAAGATTGCAGTTTCAAAAACGATAGAATTCATTTGCCTTTGATTTGGGTATACCTACTGACAAACTTTCATCCTTCTTTCACTCCCTTGGAGAAATAATTCCTCCATTTTTTTTTTGTTCTAAACCGATGATTTACATATAAGAAACTTATTTTAATTTTATATTATTAAAAATGTCATTTATTTGAAACCAAAAAACCTGTTCATTCAATTCTAACACACACTTGTAATCACAGTGAGACTAAGAACTGATACCAAATTTAAAATACAATCAAAATCAGCACATTCTTGACGATAAATCCACAAGTTATCCTTAAAAAGTTAAGTTCAAGTACCTCCAGCAGAACCGTTAAACAAAATTTCACTATAATTATTTTGGGTGATCGAGATATGAAAAATAAAAGTCACGACTCTCGTCGCCTTTGGCTGTATGTACGGGTGTGGAGTATGTATGATGTGGACCACATGAATTATTATTATTTAGCATCACATCAGAAATATTTTATGGGACGCGAGCGGCGCCCCCTGCGCCGTCGGGGCCCGAGGGGGGAGAAGGCCTGGGGGCGTCGCTGTGGCCGCCGGCATCCACATTATTAAGGAACACCTAGCAGTGCCCCGGAGCCAACCGTTTCACCGGAGGCCCTCATCTACAGAACAATCATTTCGAAAATTATTTTGAATCTGCCGTAAGCGCTCGACTGCTGCCAGCCTGGTAGGTATATAACGAGAATTCCACTTTTCAGTTTTCTTTTTCGATACTAACGCGTAATACGGATGCGATTTTAACTCCATTTGTTAACTGTTAATGGAGTCAAGCCCGAGGCTTTATTTTCATTAAAATTTTACATTAATTAAAAATATATATTGATAAACAATTTTAAATATTCCAGATCCGTGAGTTTTATGTATGCATTGATTAATGATAATTATGTAGAATATTCAATTTAAGTGAGGCGGAAATCGTATTCCATATTGTATATATACATATATATAAAAATGGTATTTGTTTTTTTTTCAGCTTTTGAAATGTATCTTGCATGAAGCAGGGTTGCAGAGGGAGCCTAGTGGTAAGGTATTCCACTCCTCACTTTCCATAGAATAGCGAAACTCAACACCGCACTTGGCCTTATCACATTTCTTTTGAAATATGTGTTTTAAATTACGTATTTATGTTTCAAAGTTTTTAAAATATAAACAAATTCATAGTACAAGTTACATTTACATATCCATTCCTATTCATATATAGCAGTAAATAAAAATGGAGCTGCAACTGTGTAAATATTAAATGGGTTCGAATCCAGCAGCGGACACGAGGGCGCGCTGTCGCTGTCACAACAAACATTCGAATTTCATGTTTCAGACAGTATGTAGACAACGTCATGTCAAACAAAGCTACATTCAGATTTTAAAGTTAATCCCATTTTCATTAAACCAGTAATTACAATTTTAAGTTCATTATTATTCGATGGTTGCATTATTATTCGATGGTTTGTAATTGCGATGGTTGTGAGTTCGATTTCCACTCGTGGGAATGAATTATTTCTAATTCCCCTCTGATAGACAAACCACAGTGTTGAACTCGGCCACTTATCACACAATGCCGCTAAGATTTTCTGGGATATAGGAAACACGCTAACGTAAAGTTTATTGCTACTATGAAGAAAAAACTTAAAAATTACAAAATAAGCTCCTTTTACAATCTTTTCATTTATATGTAAGTATACAAAAATGAAAGAAGGTTTTTTTATGACAGTCGAGGCGCAGTGGTACAAAGTGTGACTGTAAAATGGACTGATTGTGGGTTCGATCCCCACTCGAGGAGATGAGATATTTACTTAAATTTATATTTTCATTTCCTCGCTCTGCCACTCAACACGCAATGCCTCCAAAATTCGGCAGAAAGTGGGGAACGGAGTGTCTTAACATTAGGTTCCCTCTGCCTATCCTGCTGTTTGTGAGATATAGCGTGAAGCTAATTTATTTTTTTTGTTTATCATGATCATGGGCTCATGATAAAATAAAAAAATACACTTTAAAAAGTATTTGTAATTAAATAATATTCGGTTTTGAAAGTGCACTTTTCGATAACGCTAACTTATGTGCAATATGAATGCGATTTCCAAAAGCTTCGTACAAAAAGTTACCCTACACGGTACAGAACTTACCCAAAAAATTAAATTGTACGTAAGTATGAAATAAAATTTAATTTATTTTTTGTATGTTATTACAATACACATACACATATCTAACAATATACATATCTAATAGCCACATACCAAATGAAACGACCAGCGTATTGGCAGAATTTTTGAATATCAGCTGAAGCCTCGCCCGTGTGGTCAAATTGAAATAACTAAGAGTTCCGCGTAGTACTTAGAACGGAAGATACTGTACGGGTGCGGTGGGATACATGTCGACGACTAACAACACCCTGTAGCCCTCAAACCAAATACAATTTCAAAATCAGCAATTTTTTTTCCATCCAAGCGTAGTAGTCGCTTTTAATGTTAGTATACAAAAATTGATTGATAAATACTTAATATTACAAGTTAACTAGAGGATATTTTTGTAAATTATTATTTTGAAAATTTAATTTCATATTTGTACAGCCTAATATTAATTATTAATTAAATATTTTAAAATTGATAATTATTCCTATTTTTTTTACATTCTTATAACACTACTTAGGCTTGATTCCTATTTTGCCGACTTATTATTTTTATTTCTCGCCTTAAGACAAAACACGGCGTTGAGGTCCGCCACTAGAAATGCATTGTCTTGAGGATATGGTGGAAAGTAAGTAATGGAGTATTTTAAACCTAGACCTTTGTTGAGGACAAGTGCGGCGTTGAGTTCTGCCACTCAACACGCAATGCCAGAATTCGGCAGAAAGTGGGAAACGGAGTGTCTTTCTGCCGGCAGTGTGCAGGATACAGCGTGAAACTGATTTATTTTTTAAGCCTGGATTCTCTCCGCTAATGTAATGCTATCTATGTTTAAACAGGATACAACCTGACCCTACCGAAAAACCAACAAAAAAACCAGAAATTTCTACGTATTTAAAAAAATTATCACAGCTACTGTACTAAAAAAAGTATCTACTCAAACAACATTGTACCAAGCGAGAAGAGTTTTAATTTTTTTTTTGCATTGCAACAGTCCATAGAACCGCCATCCTCGTGTTTGTCGTGGCGGCGTTCTTTTATTTGTCAATACATTCAGCACGTACGCCATAGCCGTTGATTTGATTACGATTTTTTTTCTACAGTTATATGTATATGTATATATATATATATATGTCACGGAACGTGAAGTTAAGTTGAGTTAAGTATTTTTGTAGCTGCAGATATCGTATACCATATTGAGGATATCAAACTACAAACGTAGGGTGGGCACGGAGGGGTTAATGCCAATACAGTCCCACTTTCCGCCCAAATTCGAGACTTTTCTTATTGTTTGTCGAAATTGAACGCCGCTATATCGCCGCTCATTGTTTTCTACTTTACGCTGTATGTAGCAGGGTAGCCAGAGGGAACCTAGTGTTAAGACACTCCACTCATTACAATCTACCGAATTCTGGATGCATTGTGTATTCAGTGGTGGAACTCAACGCCACGCTTTATCTCGAAACCAGAGCGAAGTTATAAAAATGTTAAATTGGTATTTAATTTTCTCGGTATCTCGATATATTGAAAATCGAACCTTTGCAATATTTATTTTAAATAAATAAAACAATGTGAAATAAAAAATATAAGCTCTTTATATGACAAGTATATGACGAAATACGTTTATAATCATGCTTTTTTTTCATAATCACAGTTTGTTAATTAAAAAATCTAATATTCTTAATAGGAATTGTTTTATATTGTTAATTTTATCGCATATTATTAGTAATCCGATATCAAAAAATAATATCTAACGAAAGCAACAAATATTTTTTTTACATCTACTGCACCTCGCACCAGCGGCGGCGTCAACCAGTGGTCGACTAAAATTAACTAACAGTTTGAATGACCCACAACACATACGAAATACCCCATCAACCTATGAACCTACGACCGCAGGATTAAGCATGTATCCTGGGGTCGTCCTTGATAGCCACATTAAGCAAAGTCAGAAAAAATATTTTGAAATTAGGACCAGTACTTTCTGATATTAGCGCCAAATAAACAAATTCTTCAGTTTTATAAAAACAGTACAGTATACCTACATATAATTAGATATTATTGAAATGTATGTAAATAATATTGTTAGTATGCATTCGCTTTGCACCTATAGATAATAATTTAATAAATATTACTTTTTGATATTTTAAATTGTTTGCAACAATCCGCATTTTATAATAAAAATTAAAATAACAATTACGTATCGAAAAACAAAACAAATAATAGCCAAAAATATATACAACAATAAGAAAATTCATCACATGTTCAGAAAAAAGAATATTATAGTTTCACGCTTTATCCCGCACACAGCAGGGTAGGCCGAGGGAACCTAGTGTTAAGACACTCCGTTCGTCACTTCTTGCCGAATTCTAGGGGCATTGCGTGTGGAGTGGCAGAACTCAATACTTTAAATAAATATTTTATTTCCTCGAATGGGGATCGAACCCAAAACCAGTCGGTTTTAGAGTCATACTTTATGCCCCTGCGCCTCGACTGGCCTCAAGACAATATTATAAACATATATAAATAAAAAAATAAAATTCATACTTTTAAACATTTTCAAAGTGTAATTCCACACTTAGTAAAGAAAAATACTTATTTAAAAAACGTATAAAAATTTATGAAAAATTATAAAATAATTCTCCCCGTCCCTGTCCCGCTACATTAAATATAATAAGTAAAATCCATACTTACCGAAATTGCTAAAAGTTACACTGTAAACTTAGAAAACGCGCGACTAACTTCGAATAGAACTAGAGGGACGTCCACACCGACCGACGCGGGGACGAGGAGTGACGTAATACACGACCTAACCATCGTTATTGGTCGGGAATAGAAAATGGGAAATGCTAACTAAATTTTTCTTTTTTAATGAATGCACTTTTATTTTTTATAGGTAAACGCTTTTTACCCCATAGCAGGGTAGAGGGAACCTAGTGTTAGGGTAAGACACTCTGTTCCCCACGCGACGGCTGTAGATTCGTTTCTTGTTTGAAGACATGATACTATCCAAATATTTTTTAATTTCCCATTCACTTTGTAGAAAAAACGCGTTGTGTTGCTTCACTTATCACGCAATACCTTAAAAGTTGGTACGAAAAGTAAAGTACTTACGATGTTTTGTCTAATTTTATATAGATAGCTAAGAGAGAAGAGTTAAGTTAAAAAAATTTTTTTTGCTTATTTGATTAGAAAATCCGTAGGAAATCCTTAATTATTTCGTTGGAAAATATCTAATTTTCTTGCTTTAATCAGAAAACATGAGAAGCATAACTTTCATGAACCCACTAGTATCGCTATCCGTACGTATGGCATATTCAGCACAGTTTAAAAGTTGTAATATTTGAACATTTTTAAAAATGTAAACATGAGCTGAACAAAGAAAAATATAATAAAAGCGGTTAGCATGGTTTATACCATCGAAAGTTCTAAGCTAACACCACGAGCCGACTGTACAACAGTAATTACCAGCTTCACGCTGTATCCCGCACACAGCAGGATAGGCAGAGGAAACATAGTGTTAAGACACTCCACCAACAACAAACACACAACAGTACAAGTGCAACATCATCGTAACAGTACAGTTACAACAGTAACTTTTCTTTAAAAATTAAATTAAATTGTTTTAACCATAAAATATACCTATAAAACGGATAATTATAAATTATATTGATCTAGTAGAAAGTGTCGTGACACTATCAAGCCGCATTTGCTTAAACTCTCTTAAAGACACGCCGATTATCATTACAAAAATCACGTCAAATGTGGATTTTTCTACTGCGTTTTCGCGCGATAGCTAGAAGGTACTAGCTAAAATTTTACCCTCAAATATTTAAAAGCAGTGCAGAATTCAATCTATAAAATATCTTCATTTTATTTTAAAAAAAAGTGCTTCGCTTTCCATATATTCCAATAGAAGCAAATACGTGGAACCAAGAAATATTGCAAATTCATTACGTTTAAATCAAAGTAGTTTAAATTCGTTTTATTAAGGCGCTGTACCGAACGCCGGCGTTATATTTAGAAAATAACTTTGCACGAGCTTTAGAAGCGATGAAAATTATTTAAAATGTAAAAAATAATAAGTTTGAATTCCGTAATACTTCGATTTAAAGTTAATATTTACTATTATTTATTTTACTTCGAATCCGAATCATTTTTTTTTTTATTTTTTTATTTCAAATTAAAACAGTCGAAGGATATGAATTGATATAAAAGGCATGTTGTGGAGATTTTGAATATAAGCTGGAATTATACCGAATTATTGCATATGCTTATTGATAATTCCAAAACGCGTTGACTATTTTAAGTTTCTTTTTTTTTTTTGTAAAATAACAAGGCAAACTAGCGTAGGTACGGGTCACTTGATGCTAAGTGATCACCGCCGCCCACGACCCCGTGCAACACTAGAAGAGCTACAGGTGCGTTGCCGGCCTTTACGGTGGAAATAGACGTGCTTTATTGTCCCGGGACCTCCCCAGGTCATATCCACCTGGAAGCACTGCCGCAGGTAGACAATTTCACAAATTAATCTGATCACTTCAGTGTCCGTGTCAGTGTGTGATACAATAATGCATGGTATCAGTCACATCAATACACAGTGATAGAAGATAAAAGAGCGACAGTCTCACTTGCCCCAAAAATATTCTTAGCTTTATACTCGTATATTTAAGTTTATTTAGTACTAATCGTGGCGCAGGGGCACAAAGTGTGACTGTATAATCAACTGGTTGTGGGTTCGATCCCCACTCGAGGAAATGAAATATTTATTTACATTTATATTTTCATTTCTTCGCTCTGGTGTCGGGGCAAAGCGTGGCGTTGAGTGCCGCCACTCAACGCACAATACCTCCAGAACTCGGCGAAAAGTGGGGAACGGAGTGTCTTAACACTAGGTTCCCTCTATCTACCTTGCTGTATGCAGGATACAGCTTGAAGCTGTTTTTTTTTTATTTCATTTAGTATGTAAAAGCAACCGAAGCCGCTCGAAGGATTTAACTATGTGGAATATTCTATTTTTGTACCGGATTTAAATTGATATTAAGTTATTAGGCTTTCCGACCTGAAATACAGCGACACCGAGCCGCGTGTGGGCGATACCTGCAAATACCTACCGTATGTTTGATAGAGGGTCGTTGTTTTGTGTACTGTTTAATTTTATTTATTTAATTATAGTTAAATAGAAATTAAAGAAAGATAAAAACAAAATAGGAAAAGGTAAAAAAAATCTTGACATCTAAATATGTTTTTGTTTAGTTTTCTTATATATTGGAATCCAGCTTCACGCTGTATACCGTATATAAAAAAGGAACCTAGTGTTAAGGCACTCCGGTATTGAGATCCAGAAATAAAATTTATTGAAATTTGATAAAAATGAAAAAAATACGATGTCTCGTCATTATTACTAAGTTATCATAGATATAAAGGTTTTCTAAACATATTTTGTGCTTTTCTTAAATCTTTTGTTTGAAAAATTTGGAAACTTCTTTACCATATCAATAAGCATAAACTGTAATTTTTTACAAAATTTTTTTGTAGCAACTTTGTTAAATTTATGCCGTTTTAACCGACGTTTTTTTGCACAAAGCATGTAATTTTGTAATATTTTTCATGTACAAACAGCGAACTGTATTTTTTTTTATTTTATGTAGCTATAGATGGAGTGGATTTGTAGTTTACTTGCATTAATTAAAAGTTACTTGAGTCTAACAAATTTACTTACGAACAAAATACATAGAACTTGGCCACCAGTGCTAATGCGGTGCGGACGTGTCCGTATTTTGTTAAACTCAATAAATATCGTTAAATACTGTGTCACAGTGTCGAGTGCGCGGCAGTTGCAAGCGGAGCGTAAACGAGATATTTGAAATAATTCATCTTGCTCGCACTTGTACGTTAATAATCTAGTACGAATTAAGGATGAGCCTCCATCACTCACCTAAAACCGGACTACCTAGAAGCGATACCGGGGGTGGATCTCAGCCAGATCTACGAACTTTCTTTGAGAAAAGTGCCATAAAAAGAAAACACCGAATGTAAGCATAAAGAAAAAAATGGAATCCCTTCGGAAACAAATGGAATCCCTTCAAAAAGATATAAAAGGCTATTTTGCGGATTTTATGAGGTTACAAAAAGAGGATAATGCCGAAATAAAATTCGAGTTCATTAATATTTAGAAAATAACTGAAGATTTATCTGAACAATATCAAAATTTGAAAGAGAGAGAGTAGTGAATATTCAAACAGAAAATAAGTACATTGTAACTGTTATCTCAAACTCCTTTTAAAATATTATTTAATAAATAATGCCTTGGCTCGTGATGTGTCTAATGGTTAGAACTGTTTATAGTTGTGATCGTGAAGAACCCAAAATCTTTTAGAGATTCAGAGGTAACAGTATTAAGAATTTTATATTATGCCATTAGAAGGTATCGCTTTAATAACATATTTGCCATCAGAAGTTGTTCTTGTGTCAGTTATTTAGATAACTGGAAACTCGACAATATGACATTGTCATAACTCGAAGCTCGTCCGAAGAAAAGCCAAGAGCGCGTCCTATCTTCCTCTCCACTATAACTGCGAACTAGTTATAATACAAGGAAGAAAGAGTACGGGCACCTCCCCGCCCTACACCGTGAATTCCTACCTGACTGCGGCTGCAACAGTCTTATTGAACTCTCCGGGACGTTTGTGTGTGATCAGTCTGAAGGTACTTGTTACGCTTGTTTATATTAAGATTATTATATTACAATTGTGATTCGTGATGTTGATTGATTTGTGAGATCAATATAAGTCGTTGGAACGAACGCACTACCGCAAGGCGGCCGATATGTTAAATAAACGCACGGCACACACCCCACAGTCGTGTCTCGAACCGTAGGCGGACACTACTACATACACCAGAGTTCCAGGACATAAAATAGCACCACACACCCGTATGAGACAGGCGGACACTACTACATACACCGGAGCTGGGACATAAAATAGCACCACACACCTACTAGTCGTATACCAAGTCGTAGAAATGGTATATCAATATATTAATGGCTAACGCCATACAAGCACAGCTTACGTACCGCGAGCGTACTGCGAGACGGCATCAGCCAAGACATAGTTAATGTCACTGCAACAGTTCGCATAAGCCCATCACGTCAGCTTCCGCGACGTCAAGCAACATTCAATATTATAACATTGGTCAAAGATAACTTTAATCCATAATATGTGTCGCTCCTACACATATAATTCCTTTATAAGGAATTCGATCCTAAAAGATCGTGTCATCATAGACTTCGAATTATCATATTATATTCATTATACATTTGGTACGAGTCTTTATGTGCATCATATTTACTAGTACCGTAGTACTTAAGAGTTCGACTCGACCGCTGCCTTCCAGCATCACCACCACCTATATATACGAAACGACGGTCGCGACATTCGGGACGACAATACACGAACTCGTCTCGATTAATATGGTATCAAAAATATATAGTTTGTATTATACATCATTAACTATGTTATTTATGTGTATTGCCATGCATATTTTATTTTATTTATTTATTTATTTTCAACTTATATCCGTGGTACATACTGTTACATTCAACCCCCTAAATTCTATGGAGTTCATCGAAATAGAATTTACATTCACTTATTTATTTATTTATTACCAACCCCCAGACTAGGCAATCCCCCAACCTCACTATGTTTTGTTTTGACAACCCCCAAACATAAATATTCCTTACACTGTAAACCTCCTCTATCTCATTCCATTTCACGGACAACAAATTGTAGGCGTATGCCTATTTGTATATATATGTATTTCATTACAAAGCCGTTTGACCATCCTGGTCACGGCACCAAATTGTAACTGTTATCTCAAACTCCTTTTAAAATATTATTTAATAAATAATGCCTTGGCTCGTGATGTGTCTAATGGTTAGAACTGTTTATAGTTGTGATCGTGAAGAACCCAAAATCTTTTAGAGATTCAGAGGTAACAGTATTAAGAATTTTATATTATGCCATTAGAAGGTATCGCTTTAATAACATATTTGCCATCAGAAGTTGTTCTTGTGTCAGTTATTTAGATAACTGGAAACTCGACAATATGACATTGTCATAACTCGAAGCTCGTCCGAAGAAAAGCCAAGAGCGCGTCCTATCTTCCTCTCCACTATAACTGCGAACTAGTTATAATACAAGGAAGAAAGAGTACGGGCACCTCCCCGCCCTACACCGTGAATTCCTACCTGACTGCGGCTGCAACAGTCTTATTGAACTCTCCGGGACGTTTGTGTGTGATCAGTCTGAAGGTACTTGTTACGCTTGTTTATATTAAGATTATTATATTACAATTGTGATTCGTGATGTTGATTGATTTGTGAGATCAATATAAGTCGTTGGAACGAACGCACTACCGCAAGGCGGCCGATATGTTAAATAAACGCACGGCACACACCCCACAGTCGTGTCTCGAACCGTAGGCGGACACTACTACATACACCAGAGTTCCAGGACATAAAATAGCACCACACACCCGTATGAGACAGGCGGACACTACTACATACACCGGAGCTGGGACATAAAATAGCACCACACACCTACTAGTCGTATACCAAGTCGTAGAAATGGTATATCAATATATTAATGGCTAACGCCATACAAGCACAGCTTACGTACCGCGAGCGTACTGCGAGACGGCATCAGCCAAGACATAGTTAATGTCACTGCAACAGTTCGCATAAGCCCATCACGTCAGCTTCCGCGACGTCAAGCAACATTCAATATTATAACATTGGTCAAAGATAACTTTAATCCATAATATGTGTCGCTCCTACACATATAATTCCTTTATAAGGAATTCGATCCTAAAAGATCGTGTCATCATAGACTTCGAATTATCATATTATATTCATTATACATTTGGTACGAGTCTTTATGTGCATCATATTTACTAGTACCGTAGTACTTAAGAGATCGACTCGAACGCTGCCTTCCAGCATCACCACCACCTATATATACGAAACGACGGTCGCGACATTCGGGACGACAATACACGAACTCGTCTCGATTAATATGGTATCAAAAATATATAGTTTGTATTATACATCATTAACTATGTTATTTATGTGTATTGCCATGCATATTTTATTTTATTTATTTATTTATTTTCAACTTATATCCGTGGTACATACTGTTACAACATACAGGAGAAAATTGACACCTTAGAATCAACAGCGCATGCAATAAATTCAATCGAAAAAAATACCACCGGGACGAATTCGAATTTTATCGCCGCCGCGGTCTACCGCTCCGTGGACAACATGCCTAACATTTCGCACGAAGCTTTGTTTCTTGAAATCAAAGAACGTCAAACGAACAATTTTTTTTTTGTGGGTATGACCGAAATAACAGAAAAAAGTTTTAAGGTACGCCAGGAACATGATGAGAGGGAAGTTATGAAAATTTTCAACATCGTTAAGCAGGTTCTACGTTCAAAGTCCAAGCTCACCGGTTCCGTACGTGTTTACGCTGATTTGACATTGGCACAGAGACATTATTTTAATAGTCTAAAGAAAAATTTATTGGATCGGAAGCGAAATAGCGAAAAAGATCTCATTTTAAAGTACACCAACGATTTTCTAAAAATTGTTAAAAAGGTTCCAAAAACTCCAAAAAGTCACATCTTTAATCCCCCAGTGCACCCCTTTGTAAGCCCTCAAGTGCCCCTTATAACAATATCAATTATTATATTAAGTCTAAATACGAAAATATGTCCGAATACTCTTCGCAGTTATAAAAACGTAGCAAGTGTTTAGTTTCATTTTAATAAATTTAAATTTAAATTAATATTTAAATATTTCAGTTTTACCCGTTTTATCTAAGGTGTTCGAAAAAATATTATAAAATAGATTAGAGCAGCATTTACTGACGTTACACTTTTTATATGAACACCAATACGGCTTTAGATCAAAATCAAGTACGTTATCTACCACCATATAAATTTAATTACTAAAATTAAAATAAATATAGACAAAAAATGTTATTTCTTAGGAGTATGTAAGGAGGAGTAGTAATATTGATTAAAAAAAAACATTTGATACGGTTAGTCAATTATGTTAAATTAACACAATAATGTTAAATAAACTAAGAGATTTGGAAATAACGGGTACAACACTAAAAATTTTTAAATCGTATCTCGGAAATAGACTTCAAGTTGTTAAAGTTGGTAAATTCCAAAGTACCCCACGGGTTATTAATTTTGGCATACCGCAGGGCTCAGTGCTCGGCCCTTTATTGTTTTTGATTTATGTTAATAATATTAGAAAAATAGGCCTCACTGGACACATAAATCTATAGGCCGATGATACCCGCTTGTTTTATTTCAGACGCAACCTACCAGACTTTAGTAAAGCAAGCACAGACCGATCTATTTAAATGCAACATCTGTTGTCAAAGCAATCTGTTGACAATAAATAGTAAAAAGACAAGCTATATGATTTACTGTGCAAAAAATAAAAAAATACCAAAATATTTAAAATTGCATCTAAATTTATCATCATCATCATTGACAAATTGGATTGGCGTGCACATATCGACCACGTCAGTTCCAAAGTATCATCAATTACAAGGACTTTACGCAGGGTAGTAGGCTGTATACCTCGTGAAGTTCGAATGACCATCTACAACTCTATAGTTAAATCTCATTTGGAATATCTTGTAAAAATATGGGGATATGCCGATGAAACAAATCTTAAAACGCTCCATGTGGCTCAAAATAAATTAGTAAAAATCTATAAATAAACCATAAAGAAACCAAGATTCATTTGGATTAATAAAACAATTATATACGTATGCAACATGTAACTTAATAAAGAAAATTATATGGTGTAAGATACATTCAAACCTAAAATTTAAAATTCAAATTTTTAACGTACAATGAGATATAAAAACAAAATTCAAACAAGAAAGCGAAGAACTACCTGCAACGGAAATTTTATTCGAAAATATTGTGTATGAGGGTATTCAAATATTTAAGAACTTGCCAAATAGTACAAAGACGTTTACAACAGTAAAAGAATTTAAGAAAAATCTCAAATTATATATTATATACTCCTTGCTTAATTAATATTTATTTATTTAATAAAGTAATATCTAATTACTCGTTACACGTCATCACTGGATTTTTTTTTATTTAAGATTAAGTTATTTGTTTATTTAAGTTTAAGTAAGTAGTTATATATAAGTATTTAAGCTCAATTTAAGCGAACATTGTTCTTTTTTAGTAAATAAAAGTTTTCTATAACCTTAAAAAACAAAAGAGGCCTAACGTTAATGTATAACGACCGTTAATAATACGTTATTCAAATACCGCGCTTAGCAGAAACGTATAAAAGTTACAAAATAATTTATATTACTATAAAACACACTGATGAAGATTTTCGCAAAGCTTTTATTTTGCAATAAACATTTTGTTTTTCCATTATAGTTAAATGCCAGCATTTAAATATATATATAATAAATACACAAATAAATAAAATTTAGCTAAAATTATAATAATATTTACCAAAAGTCTGGAAGTACTGGGACAGGAACGTGCGAGTGTCACACGAACAGGCAAGCGTACCAGCCAGAGCGACGCGACGCGGGCGACTGACGTTGAAGAGATTTAAAGCTTTATTTAGTTCGATGCATCCTGCCCTCACTCCTCCAGTTTACCCTACATTTACCCAATATATGAATTATATTCATGTATTTTATTATATTACTAATATTTACTTAGAGAATATGTATATACCCTCTAGGTGAATATTAATAAATTTTCCCTGAGCAAGATTCGAACCCATAACCGTCACGATAACCTCAATAAATATAATCAATAAACAATTATAATCAACTTTATTTATAGCAATTCAACGGGCGTTTGCGAGAACTTCGATAAAAATATAAACCAGAGCGGCAATTTTCCAGGAAGTTATCTCTGATAACTGGAAAACAGCTTGGAAGGCATTCCAAGTAAGAAGTGAACGAACATAAAAATCAGCTATTTTTACCTCAAAAGTATAAAAAACGGCATTCTTATAGAATTATTTTTCGTTTCGTCTGTCTGCCTGTCTGTGTGTTTGTCCGTCTCTCAAGAACAATTTTCACGAGATGGTGTAGAGGATACCTCCACACCAAAAGTTCAAATTATTGGCTGTAGATATGGATATCTCTACACTCGCGGCTTCGCCCGCATGCCACCTGTAATACTTTTATGCTGCATTTGCCAACATATTTATTATACATTTAACAATGAACAATTTATTTTTGAAAATTCTGAGAAAGTGCAAGGACTACGTGACTGCTTGGACGTCACTGGCAAGCCCGACCTCCGCGCGAATCGAACCTAGGCTTGTGGACGTATACAAAGCGTTGATTTATTTTAATTTTACATTTTGTTCGAAAAGTATGCGACTAATATACACGCTATAGAATCCGTAACTTATTTTCATAAAATTTCCTACATGATCAACTAACTTTTGCTTGTAAATTTCAATATCCATGACAAATAAAAGTCGGTGAAATATCATCTTAAAAAAAAAAAAATTAGCTTCACGCTGTATCCCGCACACAGCAGGGTAGGCAGAGGGAACCTAGTGTAAGACACTCCGTTCCCACTTTCTGCCGAATTTTGGAGGCATTGCGTGAGTGGCAGAGCTCAACGCCGCGCTTTGCCTCGACACCAAAGCGAAGAAATGGAAATATAAATTTAAGTAAATATTTCACCTCTTCGAGTGGGGATCGAACCCACAACCAGTCGGTTTTACAGTCACACTTTGTGCCCCTGCGCCACGACTGGTCTCATCAATATCATCTTGCGCTTTTTAATTATTTTTTGTCAAAAAATGTCTTATTGTGACATATTTATAAGAGATAGATAGATATACGGTGACGCGGACTTTTTTTAGAACTCATAAATAAAAAATATTTACTAATTTAATGTACCGACATACATTTAACTATTTTTGCAGCGCACGCTCTTTAAGCTAACCGATAGTAATTATTTTTATGGATATTTCGTCATTTGAGGGTAACTATAACTTACACTATTATGTTATTTTTTATTTTTCTCTGTGTTAAAAGCCTTTATCTCAGGAATGCTTGGAGATATCGAGTTGAAATTCAAATCATATATTGAGATCATCGGTCACTTGATTTCTTGAAAGAATCGTAAATTTACATTTACTTTAAAAAAATCTAATAGATATGTTTTTGGTTTAGACGCCATTATCTATAAAGAAGAAAAACAATCAACAAAATAGGACATGAGCTTATGATGTGGACCACTCACTGGTCTATATTTAGAAATTTACTAGTCCATAGTACAAAAGGATAACTTTTTGAGGTTATTGTATTGTAATCATATTTTGAAACTAGATACTGCTACAAGTTAAATTGGCCATTCATCCTATCACTACGATGTTTAAAGTATGTACATCATTATAACTGAAAAAATAATAACAACATTATAATATTTTTGGATAAGTTACCAAAAATATTCATCAAATTTGTAACCAATAAAAAAGGCTGTCATTGACACTGACACAATGGTACGCAATGTTGCAAGGGGATCGAGATGTGGGGTGAGGGTCTTCACTTCACTTCGCTAGCAGCAAGCGTTGAAAGAGGATGGTGGTACATATATACGACTAGTCCATATTTAGGGAACTTACTCTAGTACTGGTTCCGAATAAAATGTTAGTTCCTAAAAAATAATAGCGTGACATATCAGATGAAAGCGCTTGCATATTCCATCACTATATTTTATATTTGTTTTATTATAAATTAAATAATAAATTTAAAAAAATAAGTAATTTAAGAGTCATATGGCGCGTTAAATGACGGAAGTTGCCTAGCTTTGTATTTTTGACAGCGAGTGAGTTGATGGCCTGATTTATTTATTTTTTGATTTGATGAGTATTTGTTTTTTATTATGTTATTGTCTACAGTGATGTAGTGTAATATGTAGCGATAAGTTTCACAATCACACGGAGCAATAGGAGAAGAAGGAGCAGTAGGAGAAACAGAGTGACTTTTTTCACTGATTAAAAGATATTTAATTGAAGTTGATTTTATTAGCTTAGCTGCAAATTAAAAATGTATTTTATATAATAAGGAAATAATCAATGCTACGCTATGAATAGTTAAAAAAATGTATTACTGTAGGTAAATACTGTAAAAGTTTCAGTACACATCATTTAAAGCAATAACCGTTGTTTGATACAAAAATAAATGAAGGAGCTAACAATTTCATGTATGCGAAAGTAGGTCTGTATTTATTAAGAATTTAAATAATGTCTTTAAGCATTTTTTTATCAATTCTGATTATCTGCTGTGGTTGTAAGTTCAAATATTTTCCTAATCTCGACAAACAATCTCGGCGGAAAGTGGGGAATGTAGTGTCTTAACCCTAGGTTCCCTCTGCCTACCTGCTGTGTGCGGGATACAGTGTGAAACTCATAAAAAAACGCACCTGTAGCTCCTCTGGTGTTGCACGGGGCGGCGGCTATCACTTACCAAACGCTCGTTTGTTTGCCTTGTCCTTTTCCATAAAAAAAAGCTGTATTGAGTTCCGCCGCCACACACCACAAAAACCAAATATAGTTAACATCAATCTAATATAGTTAACATCGTACAACTCTAGCAATTAGCCATTTAGTATGAAGTCAATCAAAAACAGTTATTCGTACAAGTTAAAAAATATATATGAAATTACATAATATAAAGTGTTCATGCGAAATATTCTCTTATATGATAATTAAATGGAAAAACCGGCTTGCTATTGAACATAACAACGATGGCGTGATTCTGACAAGCGAAACATACCCCTGTCTGGCTGCCCCTGTGCGTGTGCCTGTGAGTGAAGTGAGGCAGAGCTGTCGAAATGCATTGTGATGGACCTCGTCCAGGATGAGATGGTAAAAATAAACATTCACTTTGACTAGTTTGTTAATAATAATCAGCTTCACGCTGCACGCTGTGTGCGGGAACACAGCAGGGTAGGCAGAGGGAACCTAGTGTTAAGACACTCCATTCCCCACTTTCTGCCGAATTCTGGAGGCATTGTACTACTACTACTAGACTACTTTGTTGTAAAATACTTTTTCATTTTTAAATTCCCTATTTGCCTATTTCGTGAACCTTAAGGAACACAAAACAGTTGTACTAAACGTTAAAACGTGAATGTGCGTTATCATGACGATATGACTAAGCTATCATTACGTTCCGGGTCTATAACCCGCAATGTCTGCTCGGTGGTAGACCTCAAAACCGCATTCTATCTAACTAAATCGAATCAATCAAAATATTAAAAATGCTGTTTACCTATCAGGTACCACGCGTACAGTAGCTTACGTTGAAATGTTACATTAACGTGAACGTAATATTGATTTTCACAAATGGACTATCCAATACAAAAACTATTTTTCAATTTGAACCAGTTAAACTTTTTCTACCAGATTGGCACATTCCATCTAAAAAACTTTTCAGCTCTATAGTATTACTTTTTTAAGCTTCACATTGTATTCCGCACATAGCAGGGTAGGCAGGCTTCTGTTTACCATTGCATGAGTGGCAGAACTTAACGTCGTGCTTTGCCGTTTTACAAGATCAAGGAAGTGAAATTATTAAATATTTCATTAATATGAGTGGAAATAGAACACAAAATCATCGCGTTTACTCATGCGTGAGTCCCTGTGCCACAACGGGATCACCTTTCATATAGTTAGTATAGACAAATATTCTGCTCAGCTTGAATTGAACGTACATTCAAACCGAGTACAGTTTGACACAATTTTTTTTTTATTTTTTTTTATTTTTAACTTAACTAACTTACCTGACTCGCTTCCCCATATTCATTACTACCTAAGTACTTTCTACTTTGTCCCGGGCAAAAACGATCTTATAAACGCTTGTAAATATAATTATTTTAAAAAATGCAGACTTTGTAAGTGAACACCAGTGCACTTATGAATCGTATTAACGGGACCGTTTGCCTTAATATACACGACAATTTAATTTGCTTTAGAAAGGACAAAAAAAATTAGAGAAATTTACAAGAGGACCTGGAAGGAAAGGAAGGTCCATTTACTTGTGTATATTGGAGACCCTCGGAACTAATTTTTAGCTTCTGCCTCCTGACTGTAAACACAGTGGATGTAGGTTAGATTCTTAAACGAGGGAAGGAGTTCTATTTACGTTCCCACGTGCGCGTTGCATCAATCAACAAACAGTTGAGGATATCTTACCGTAAGTAAATAAAGAAGTATGCCCCATTATCCCTTAAGAGAATATCTATAATCTAGGATTAATGTATAAAATATTGATATTATAATAAGGAAGTCAAGGAGGCCAGTCGTGGCGCAGCGGCACGAAGTGTAAAACCAACTGGTTGAGGGTGCGATTGACACTCGAAAAGATGAAATATTTGCTTAAATTTATATTCCTATGTTTTCGCTCTGGTGATGAGGTTAACAGAAGAATTCTTCTATTAACCTCATCACCAAAGCTCCAGAATTCGGCAGAAGGTGGGGAACGGAGTGTCTTAACACTAGGTTCCATCTACCTACCCTCATGTGTGCGGGACACAGCGTGAAGCTGATTTGAAGTCCAGAATTGTTTATTAATTACTTTTTTTTAACTTCACGCTGTATCCCGCAATGCCGAGTAGACAAAGGAAAACTAATGTTAAAAACACCGTACGCCGCTTTGAACCCAATTTTCGAAACATAACGTGTCGAATGGCGGAAATCAACGCCGCGCCTTTCATTTTTAATATTAAAATTCCATTTTTAATTACGTTAACTATTATGTAGGACCAAATGGACATTGATTTCACGGAAAAGCAACGAAATAGGAAAGCTAAATATTGAATAAATTAAATCATGGAGCTTATGGTGTGTTTTACTTACAGTGTTCACTGGGACGCGAAACAAAACAAACTCATCTACACATTGCTGGATAATAATCGTGTTAATAAATCATTGTATGAAACGGTTATGATGGAAGTTGTATGGTTTTTAAAAGAAATTTATATTAGAGGAGATATTTAGCTAGAGGCGCGTGAGTTTTGGTGAGGGGCAGACGCCCCTATATTCTATAAACGGTAGGTTGTGGGTTCGGTTTTCACTCGAAATATTTAATATTTTCATTTCTTCCCTTTGTTTTGAGGCAAAGGGTGGCGTTGAATTTCACTACTCAACACGTAGTGCTACCAGAATTCCGCGGAAAGAGGAGTGTCTTAACACTAGACTCCCTCTGCCTATCCTGCTGCAGTGTAAAGCTGAAAAAATATTAGTTAATGTATTCGCCGTTACACTATATCTAGCTGTATTTAAATTCCTGTAATGATATAGACAGAAAATTCATAAATAATTTAGCTTTGCATTGTTGTACATTTAATTCTTACTCGGTGACGTTTTCGCTACTAAAAATATTCATAGACCTAACACCAAATCGTCAAAATTTTAAAGTGGTTGATTAATATTACTGGAATAAACCATAATTTTATGGTAAAAAATTTCCTTTTAGTTAAAAAAAATACTTTTCTAGTCACTCTTTGTTACTATGAACAATCTAATTCTCTTTTTAAAACCGTACAGTCTGCTCTTCCACTCGGTGTAATGCTCCCTGGCTGAATCAAAATAATTAACTTTGACTTTGACACGTTTCTAAACAAAGCCTTACTTACTTAGTCCTTACAACGTTTCTAAAGGTTTTGATTTCACTTTTGTGCACAATATTACATTATCCAATGTCATTTATCTTGTGGAAAAACTTTATGACGTTATGAGTCCATGGAGTATGTGTGAACTTTTAACTTGTGATAGTTGGCATTGGCAAAATGATGCTTGGTTGAGCTGAACCGGTCATAAATCAAGAAATCAATCACTCAATGAACTTGTGATAGTAAACTGATGATAGATATGTTTATAGACAATTTTTATATTTTAAAGTTTTATATAATATTATAAAATATTAATAAAACAAAAATCTTTTTAAAAATAAACTCTCAAGGTTTTTGTTGTGGTATATTGTATTTTACAAATCAAGCTATTTCATTTGATTTTTACACAAACAACTTAATATATAAGTTGTTTGTGTAAAAATCTATAATCCACCATTTTGTCGCGGCGGCCGTATTGAATTAACAACTACATATAAAAAAATCAGCTTCACGCTGTAGCATACAGCAGTATAGGCAGAGAGAAACTAGTGTTAAGACACTCCGTTTCGTACTTTCCACCAAGTTCTGGAGGATTCGCGAGTTGAGTGGCGGAACTCAGCGCCGCGCTTTACCTCGACACCAGAGCGGAGAAATGAAAATATAAATGTAAATAAATATTTCATTTTCTCGAGTCCCCACTTCGAACCCACAACCAGTCGATTTTACAGTCACAATAACATTGATTGTATGTAATTGTATGTAGTCATTGTCACCAGAACTGAATGCAGCTCAATCGGAGTTTGAGAAGTGGATCAAATTGAGGTTACAATATCACATATATACTAACACGAATAATATTATAGCAATTTAAATAAAATCTTTAAACATAAGAACTACGTAATATGTGAAAAATAACAAGGAAACTTATACAACAATGAATAAATGACGTTTGATAAAGTAGTCATAATTAATACCGCCTGAAGCCTTGCGCTTAATAGAATAGCTGCAATGTAACATTGCTATTACACAAACGTCAGGCGTATTGAATTTCTCTTTGCGCATATATATATAAAACACAGATACGATAATGCGTAGTATATTGAAAGACCTTATTAATTATATATAATAATTAATTTTTGATTAATTTTTTACCCTGTATATTATTTTTAATTATAAAAATATTGAATAGATATTATACTAAATACAAGTGGTTCGAATGAATACGCCAACATTAATTAAAATACTTAAATTAACATTCAGGCCATCATAATACAGAGAGAGGCACAGCATTTAACCGGGTTCCTGATGCTTGTGTGGTGTTCATATTTTACTACTGAGAGACTGGATTATTTTTATTTTGCATCTGTGGTGAGAGAAACTGGTCATTCATCACTTATCCAATCTCAATTTCTGAGGGACTACCTAAAACGGAGAGTTTTACACTAGGTATGCTTACCGCCTCTAAGTTAATTCCAAGTTATAACCTTTTAAGCTCTATTTCAAATAGTCGTCTATGTAAATCCTGTGATCCACATACGCAGTGCAAACATAATCCCTTAAGGGGATTTGTTTTTGCTCTTTGTCTTATTGAAACGAGTGTAAAATTGTGAGTAAAAATTAATCGATAAATTATGCACACAATTTATATGTACAATGACAATTTAATTTAATGTAGTTTGCGTGTGACGGAGCGACAATATGAAATTACAAAATTTTGTTTCTTTTGTACTCAATAATTAAATTTTGTAACAGAAAAATAGAGTTGAGGTCAGTCGTGGCGTAGGGGTACAAAGTGTGACTGTACAACCGACTGGTTGTGGGTTCGATCCCCACTCGCGGAAATTAAATATTTATTTACATTTATATTTCCATTTCTTCGCTCTGGTGTCATATTCATATTATATTCCCATTTATTTTTAGGTTAATGTAGAAATACGATAAATAAATATATTTTTTTTTTTTTTTTCAGAAAATCATGGACCGTAGATCTGATTACATGGTTTTAATTTCAATTCGATATCTCAAAGCGAAAAAAATTTTAGCTTACAAATACCAAATTAGTGTAATATTTTGATATAAATTCAATACTAATATCGATATTGGTACATAATTTAGTTCCGTAATTACATAATACATACAATTCTATAAGAAGATAAACTCCAATGATTTTAACTTATTTCACTCGCTAGTGCCCTTTATCTATATAGTTAATTTAATAATAGGAACGTCACAGATGTATTGAATGTAAAATTATATATACTTATTACATGGAATTGAAAGTTTAATAAATTAAATTAACATTTCTACATTAGTATTTTCAAGGCGGACGTATAACGGATATAGAACGGTAGTCAATGAATTCGAATCTCGCACTGATAGTTCCGTACAAATTTCAACGCCAGCGGTCAACGATCAAGAGGAAGAGCGGGGAAGGAGATGTATGCAAATATTTTGTATAATATGAACTACAAATATAGGTTTATAATAATTTTTTCTGCGATGTGCCTATAAATAATCAATTTTCAGATATTTCCCTATAAATGTATCAGGCGTGGAACCCTAAAAACACAAAATAATCCAGTATTGATTCAATCAGTTCAATGCAGGTTTTCCAAACACCCTATACAGCCAAACAGCCATCCTCTTCAATTTCATATTATATATTATAGTGTAACGAATGTTGTCTAAAATGTAAAAGAAATCCTTATAATTTATAAATCAGTCTCACCCTTTTCCCTTAGATTTGAACCCTAAACGTTAAATATTTTTTTAATAAAAATTTGTAAAGTCATCGCGATATAAATATTAACAAATTATCTATGTACATTTTACATATATATAGTGAAATCAACAAATATTTACCGAATGTTGGTGACAATCACGATGTCAAGAGTCAAGAGCGGCCCTTATCTCTTACGTACGCACGCTAATGGAGGACGTTATATTAATTTATGTTAAGCAGAATTGATTTGATTGAGCTATTTTCGAAATTATTTCATTTTATATTAAAAAATCGCGTCGTCAAGTTCCGCCACTCAACACGCAATGCCTCCATAATTTGGCCGAAAGTGAGCAACGTAGTGTCTTAGCACTAGGTTTCCTACGCCTGCTTACTTTTTTTTTGTATATAAAATATTATGAATTTAGATTTTTTTAAGGAATATATCATATTTTACCACACATTTCTACGGCCCGTTTAGGCGTAAACAATTTTATTTTCTCTGATTTTTTTTCCGTAAAATAAATTTCACATTAGCGTTTTTTTATTTTACAATTAAAAATAATCTATGTCTCAATACATTTATCGACGAAGTGCTTATTTCGCTAACTTTCTTTAGCTTTGTCCATATTGTTTTGTCTTCGCTCCCTAAGAGAGCCAAGTCTATCAATAACTCTGATTTGAAACAATAGCTTCTAACTAGAGTACCCAGCAACTCAAATGTTACCTGCTTATATAGAGTATTTATTGTACCTTAAACGCAACGGAAATTACGTAATTTCCGTTGCGTTTTTAAAAAATATATTATTTTAATAGATAAAATATATTGAGGCAATCGTGACACAATGGCGACGGTTGTGGGCTCGATCCCCACTCGACGGAATAAATTATTATTTGTTAATGCCCGACACAGCATTGAAGTTTGCCACTGAACAAGCAATGCCTCGAAAAAATCAGTGGAAAGTGGAGAACGGAGTGTCTTAACGCTGAGTTTTCTCTGCCTATCCTGATATATGCGGGAAACAGCGTGAAGCGGATTCAGATAAATCAACATATTATTAATTATTATATTAATATTTTATAAATATAATAATTATTATCAAAGGAAAAAAAAGAAACAGTGTAATTAAGTACTGATTTAATAACAAAATTACAATCATATTAGCTTAGAGCAGAAAAACGGAACAAAATGTTCACAAACTTACGTAGACGTAACTTACACATAATATGTTTAATAAAAATAAATAAATAATCTTAAGACATCGTTTCATTATAACTATTTTAATTTAAACTTCCCTTCTTCCTCTTCATATTTTAAGTTAAGGCGGATTTTTATGTGGTTCATCCAATGTAATTAATTCTGAAACAAGGAAATATATTTAAATTTTATAAACCAAGACCACCGTGGCGAAGTAGGACTGTGACCGACTGTAAGCGCGATGGTTGTGGGTTCGATAGTAATTCGGGGGAATCAGCTATTTTCATGTCTCACCGGACAACTCGTAATGTTGTATTCTGTGATCTGTCACATAACACTTAATAGTAGAAGAGCCCAAGCGTGGATTTGAAACTTACGTGGGCTCGACTGAATATTACTCTAGAAGAAAATTTGTCTCAAATGTGGGGGACCAGCGGAGAACGTAACGTCTGGACACTAAATACACCATACGTCATAAATATATCAATGTACATACATATCACTATTAATTACGAAATACTATTTACTAAGTGAACCTACCAGTATATTTGATACTGTCGTACCACGAATGGAATTTGAACTCACAACCGGAGTGTTCATTACACATTCCCACGAGATCGTTAAGATTGTATGGTAGTAGGTAGGTTGAATCATATTATATTTATAGATTTATATTGTGAATAGGTACCTAAGCTTAACATTTTTATTTACGAGTACTTTGAAGTGAAAATAATATTACGTTAGAACTATCCGCGAGGTCTTAGACCTTTGTTTTTCGAATGTTCATATACACCTAATATAGACGTGATGGTGGCCGTCAGTCGCGGCGCACGCGCATCCCTTGTTTGGCCTAAACTCTAAAACAATTTATATTGTTTTTTGACAACCGGCTTCCACCCCCATTACTGATAGCAGCGTCATATTATTTCTAATATAAAATTGATATCAATAGTTTTTTTTACTCTCCGTTTCCAATCAATAACACAAATGCAAAGCTCAGCTTAAGCTTTTTTTACAATGCAATAAATCTTGTACATTAACTATGAGCGTATCTAGAGTGTTTTTTTTTATTTTTGGGAAGGTTGGGGTTGGACTTTAACTTTGAACGTTACGCTTAAAGATAAGAGATTATATAAAGGATTTTTTTTATTTTTTTGTTACGAAAATTTCTGGGGTCGACACAAGACTATTCTGATTTGTCCTACGCCCATAACAGTAACTGAATTATTCAACTCCACTTACATAACAACATTCGACTCCCAAGTGCCTCTGAGCTGGACACAGTATGACTCCGCTAATCCTCACCAGGTTGCCGGGGTCGCAGTCCTCAGTACGCAGACAGATGCCACCCTGTCTCACGCAGGGCTCTTCCAGCTCGATGATGCTTACTACTAAAATTAGAAAATTTTAGGTTATTTTTAGAAGGTTTATAAGCACGTACGATTTAAATAGCCATTTTTTATATTACTAACACATAGGGGTACAAAAAATGGCTTGTAAATAGTATATTGTAGATCTGAGTATTTTTTTCATCTTTAAGCTTCCGCATTTAACTAGGTAGGTGTAGTGATAAGACACTCCGTTGGGGGCTTCTACCACCAAGAGTTGGAATCGAATCCACAATCACCGAGTCAGACGCTCATATAATAAATGACCATAAGTATCTATAGCTTTAATGATAATAAATAACAAGTAATCAAGTTATTCATCGTATTGTGTACCTTACGAAGTGAGTACCGGATGCTGTTTATGAGAACTTCCGCCCACCCCACTCAAAGAGCATACAATTCAATTAAGATAATAGTATTACGTTTGTATATATATATTTTGTATATATATGTTTGTATAATTATTTAAATAGACTTTAACTTTAATTAAATATTATTCTTGTTATATTAATTTATTTTACTTTTTTTTATCTTTTGTAGGGAAAAAGATTTTTGTATCGAATTTAAAATGAGTAGGTATGCATGAGATCGGTATTGTAGCTGAAATACAAAAATTAAAATAATACAAAAAAAATAACAAAGTATTACTATTCGATAAATTAAGGTGAAATGGAAAATAAATAATTATCAACATGACACTACTTTATATAATTTTTAGGATTCCGTCACTTTTTAAGGGATAATGAACACTTATAAGACCACTTTGTTGTCTGTCCGTCTATCTGTCTGTCAAGACTCTTTACCTCAGGAACGCTTAGAGATATCGAGTTGAAATCCACACTATATACTCAGATCTACGGCACCATGATTTCCTAATAAAAAAACGTATTTCTATATTTACTTAGAAAAAAGATATGGCCGTTTATATCGCAAAAAACGCGTATTTCAACTCTATCCAGGGAGTCAAAATTAATAGAGTAATTCCAGTTTCATCAACTTAGAATTATGAAATCTTAAAAAATAATTAAAAATTAAATTAAATTAGCTTCACGCTGTATCCCGCACACAGCAGGGTAGGCAGAGGGAACCTAGTGTAAGACACTCCGTTCCCCACTTTCTGCCGAATTTCGGAGGCATTGCGTGTTGAGTGGCAGAACTCAACGCCGCGCTTTGCCTCGACACCAGAGCGAAGAAATGGAAATATAAATTTAAGTAAATATTTCATCTCCCCGAATGGGGATCGAACCCACAACCAGTCGGTTTTCAGTCACACTTTGTGCCACTGCGCCACGACTGGCCTCAAAAAATAATGGTAAAAAAAAATTGGCAATAAAGCCGCTAGTTCAAGTGAGGTATCAAATGAAAGGGCTCTGGCTAAGTTAAGAGTGAATAACAGAAAAAACTAAAGACCTCCAATTTTTTACGGAACTCTGGATGGGCGATCTCGACTCGCCCTTGTCCGGTTTTTATATTTCCTTTACACTGTGTCCAATATTGAATGGCATTTTAGTATGCACGAGGAGCCCAGTAGTAAAACATATCATCTCCCACTCTAACTTGCCACAATTTGCTAAACATTGCGTGTTGATTGACGGAACTCAACGCCGCTCTTATGTCTGTATTTATAAACCACTATCAAGTCTGAGATCGATTTTGAGATGCCGTTTTCATTCATATATGAAAACTAAATATTGCCTAGTCTTAAATATATTTCCTAAATGGAAATCGAACTCACAACCAGCATACAATGAAATTTTATACTCTTAATAAATCCAAGTCTAGATTTAACATTTGTTTACTGTTTGACATTGATATCCTCGTAAATATTGAGTTTACTGCGGCAATGAGCGAAAATTTAGTTTTAGTTTATAAATAAATCTGACTCGATCGAGTAGTAAGTAAAACTATATAGGTAGTAAACTGTATATAATATAATGATTTAGTGTTGAATAGTCAAGGTCGTTATTGTTTTGTTAGAGGCCAGTCGTGGCGCAGGGGCACAATACGTGCCCGTACGTAATACAAGGGGCATGTATGGCAGTAAACGGGACAGGTCGTGGGTTCGATTCGAATTCAAATGATTTTTTTTAATATTTTCATGTTCTTTGCTCTGGCATTTAGACAAAGCGCGGCGATGAGTTTCACCACTCAATACGCAATGCCTCCAGAATTCGGTGGAAAGTTGAGAACGGAGTGTTTAAAACAGTACACTAGGTGTTAAATACAAGATACAGTGAGAAATAGAAAAAAAAATATTGTTTTAAATAATAGTATAGTAAATAAAGAGAAAAGAATATTTTTATGAAATACAGATACAAATTAGGCCAATAAAAGTGTGAAAATCTATTTACTACATCCTGCATATATATACATAGCAGGTTAGGCAGAGGGAACTTTATGTTAAGACACTCCGTTCGCCACTCTCCGCCAAAATTTTCGAAATTTTGATTATTGAGTAGTTAAAAAAATTAAAAATATTTACGACTTTCCAATAATTTGATACCAAAATTCTTATCAATCAATAAGAAGCACTTGATGACATATATTATAATTATATTTTTTTTATATATATAAATCTATCGTCACTAAAAAACCAATACATTATGGACTATAATATAGAACTATAATTTATAGTTCTATAGGACAGTATTCATGCCAGCGGTCGATATCGACGATGGAGAAAAGATTTAGTATTAAAGCGGGGAACTCCCCCTATCTCTGACCTCCATACACTCTACTAACATATATACAAGATAACTACATTTTAATTAAGAGTAAACTATATTTATTCATTAAATACGCCAGATTAAAACGTACTTCCCTCGACCTAACAGTTAACCAACTGGAAACTAATAGCAGAAACATAAAATATTATTTAAAGATATATATTATTGAGGCCAGTCGTGGCGGGCGTAGCGTGATTGTAAACGCGACCGGTTGTGGGTTCGATCCCCAGTCGAGGAAATTAAATATTTATTTGAATTAATATTTTCATTTCTTCACTCTGGTGTCAAGGCAAACGCAGCGTTGAGTTCCGCCACTGGAAATGGGGAACAAAGTGTCTTAACACTAGGTTCTCTCTGATTTAAAGATAATGTATTTCTTTATGATTTGGTAGTAACTCCTAATAGTAAAAGAAATTAAAATTCTTGCACGCGATAATCTTTCAATGAATGGTAAAAGTACAAACAATTTTAATAAAAATAAGATTTCAAACGACCTTTTTCTACGAAACATGTCATTTGAAAAAAAAATTGTTCACTATTACAATACCATTTTTTTTAAACACTACTATACAATTGTACTGAGAAAAAATCATAAAACGTCGTCGTCTTCGTCTGTTTTATTATTATATTTTCAATGTAAAAATTAAAAAATAATCAATTTTATATTGATATACTTTTTTAAACTTCAAGAAACGATTGAACGTTGCTCAAAATTTTTAATGAAGTTCAAATAAATATTTTCTATACAACTTTTATTGTAAAATTAATTTACCTAAAATAACAACTTTAGATTCAATCATTTTAAAAATATTGATATATGAATTTCACAAAGCAAAAGAAACACCAAAAACTAACAGTAAAAATAAAAACTAAAAAGTAATAACAAATCGCCAGCACAAACGAAAAGTAACTTACATTCTAACGTCGACCTCCCTTTTAACGGAGTGGCAGCTACCCATGGCACTATCAAAATCAGCACAGCAAACGCGAAAACGTATTTAATAAACATTTTTATTTATTGGAAGAACTTATCCAACCCGTGTCCAAGTATCGTCTGACCACACCGTCACCCAGCACGCATATTTATAGCATTTTGTTGATAAACAAAGGAGGAAATTAAATTTTCCCACGATCAATCATTACACGAACTCTATATAGTTGATGTAGGAGAATTTTCTCCGTCTCAAGTCACTTTCTCGAAGCCCCTCTCGAACTGGGGGCGAGGTGACGCGATAGTAGACGATAATTCTAATCAATAGGTCATTCTGTTTAAGTACTAATTACGTAATATTTTAGAAATAAACCAATAGGTATATGTAATTTATTGTGTATTTATCTGTTCTTAATTGGACTTGTGGCGGATTTCTCTTTTTATTTACTTTTTTATATGTATGTATTCCCATTGGAGATGAAATATTTACTTAAATTTATATTTCCATTTTTTTGCTCTGGTGTCGAGGCTAAGCGCGGCGTTGAGTTCTGCCACACAACACGCAATGCCTCCAGAATTCAGCAGAAAGTGGGGAACAGTGTGACTTAACGCTAGGTTCCTTCTGCCATCGTGAAGCTGATGTATAAGAAATATAGTAGTTGATAAGAACCATAAAAGAAAATGGTGATTGATAAGAAAGTAGGTCCAGGGAAGTAATGAAAAATCCATAAAAATGTGTGAGGTTTCAAGCTATTAGCATTCACTATAAATAGATATAATAGGTATAACGTTACTCTTAATATTTCTATAAAGGGAATTTATGTTTTAATTTTTCTTCAAAGAACTTTTTTTAAGCTTCCCTTATATAGTGGGACTACAACCCACAACCGTCGCGCTTACAATAGTAAAATAGTACGTTGTGCCGTTGCGCCACGACGTGACGGCCTTAAAATATTTAAAGATCAATATAATAATTTCCATATATAAGACCAGCCGTGGCGCAGGGGCATAAGTTTGTAATAAACGCAAGCGATAGTGGGTTCGATTCCCACTCAAGAAAATGAAATATTTATTTAAATTTGTATTTTCATTGTAAGGTGTCTAGGCAAAACGCGGGTTTCCGCCACTCAACACGCAATATATCCGGAATACGGCAGAAAGTGAGGAACAGAGTGTCTTAACATAACGTTCCCTCTACCTACTCTTCTGTGTGCGGTATTGAGCATGAACCTGATTATTATTTAACTTTTTAATATTCCAAATATACAATCTATACGTTTAGCGTTTAGTGATATTTCAAATTATTCCATATGCAGTATTTAGTATTAGAGAAACACAAACACTTTCATAAGTCAGTCTACGTGAGGCCCATCGCATACATTCAGCTGTAGCTCCACCGACAACAATGGTCTTGTTCTGGTCTCTTTGTACAATGACGGTTTTATGCTATACATAATACCTGGGGTGAATAGATATTGATAAGAGAATGATGTTTCTATCTATATCTTTTTTATGTTTTTATGGTAATATTGTAATATTGCTGTTTTTTATGTTAGATAAAAATTTAATAAATAATGATGATGAAGTAAGGACGGAATGCGATATCAGTGTAAATTAGAACAAGTGAATGAAGTGGTATATTTGGGAAGTATGTTCAGTAGAGATGGCAGATACGAGATGGATGTGAAAAGGCGTATTGTTGCTGGTAACAGGGTTAACGGAGCCTTAGCTGCGTTGATGAGACGGTAAAACGTACGTAGCTAAACTACGCGTTTGGTCGTACATAATGCAGTGTTGGTACCGACGGTATTATACGGCAGCAAAACGTGGGTATTACAGAAGAATAATGAAAGAAAGATGAATGCCGTGAAGAAGCGATTTCTTCGGAGTCAGCTTAGCTGATCACGAAATCTGCAACAAGAAGAAGAAGAGAAACACAGAATGGCAGGTACAAGCAAGGATGTCTTGGCGAGAATGAAGAAGAAAATGTTAGATGATTATTATTTATTATTTTTTTATAAGTTATGCTCTGTCAAAATTTCAAAATGACCATTTTCAATTTTTTCAAAGTGTGTTCAAGTGCATATAATTGTTGTCACGATACTAATACACAAATAAATAAGTTAATATGTTTGTCTGTCTGTCTCTTTAGTCCAGGCAAATCTCTGGAAAAACTAAACCGATTTTTAGACGAGCAACATATAGGCTACTTTTATATCGGAATTCCTGCGATTTATTTACTTTTCTAAATAGATCAAAAGTAATTAAATATTTTTCTATAAAGTACGATAAATTTTGAGGGCAAAATCAAATAAAATTTTAAAAGATTATAACAAAAACCCAGTCGTGGCGCAGGGGTACGAACTGTGGCTCTAAATAGGCGCGATAGGTTGTGGGCTCAATTCCCACTTGGACGGTTATCAAAAAGGCGCGGGTTCAGGATCCCACTACGTTTAAAAATTTTATATGTTTTTTAAATAAGTATTTTTTCCTGAACATTTTGTTCAAAAATAAATAACAAATATTTATTAAAAAAATAAGCGGGTAAAACCGCGCAGAGCCCACTAGTATAAAAATATTAGGGAAAATAATTCAGATACCATTTAGATTTTTTATGTTTTTTTTTATTGTTAATGATAAAAATAATATTAGATAACACAACATATGTATATGAAGTAGGGAATAGGGATGTTCAACATATTAAATTACTTATACGATAAAAGAAAAACGAACGAAATAATAAAATAATATGAATTTTCAAAATTATTAATCAATTCTTTTTATATTAATACAAAAATTATTATTCAATTACTTAATTTTTTTTTAATAATTTTATTACTCTACAAAATGTTTGAAAGATCAAATCATATTATCAACGTATTTATTTAACATTTTGTATTTTCCCAATTTTCCGCCGAATTCTAAAGGCATAGCGCGTTGCGTGGAACTCAACGCCACATTTTGCCTAGACACCAGAGCGCCGAAATTAAATACTGAATGTTTTAATTTCTAACGTCTGAATGGGAATCGAACCCCCAACTTGTCGCGTTCACAGTTCGCACGCTCATAGCCCTGCGTCACGACCAGAATCATTTATATAATATTTTTTTAATAATTTTCTTATTTAAAACATCAAAACACAATATTAACATTTACAAACATAGTCTTCCCTATTCCGGTTCAATATTTTATTTACATCACAGTATTAATTAAGGTTTATGAAACGATATTTGTCGGAATATCTCCGACTTGCTCTTGACCTTGTAGCCAATTGTCGACTGTTTACTGTTTTGTATGACCCACAGACCTCCCCTATCATGTGACCCACAATTTGACGACTGAGCCATAGCGATATGAACCTTGAGCGTCGAATTTAAGAACTATATTTGACATTCGCTATTATAGAACATCTAAATTATATCAATATGGAATGGAATGATGTATGAACTGATTCTAAGAATTATTTTGGTACCATTTTTTCGCTACGTAATAGAAACTTGAGTTTTACTAACGTGTCTGTCGATATAATTTGTTTTTATTTATTTCCGCTTATATGTTGAAGTACTATAAAATGTGGACAAGAGAATATTAATATTACTATATAAATATGCGTCACTCTGGTACTATTCTTTTCTCTAACTAACAATATATATTACAATATTTTCATTTTTGGTTAAATGACGTGACTTATTAAAACGTATGTGTCTCACGCTGTATTCCGCACACAGCGGGGTAGGCAAAGGGATCCTAGTGTTAAGACACTCCGTTTTCCACTTTTTACCGAATTCTGGAGGCATTGCGTGTTGAGTGGCAGAAGTCAACGCCGCGCTTAACCTCGACACCAGAGCGAAGAAATGGAAATATGAATTTAAGTAAATATTTCATCTTCTCGAGTGGGGATCGAACTAACAACCAGGCGGCTTTACAGTCACACCTCGTGCCGCTGCGCCACGACTGGCCTCAATGGCCAATGTGTCGCAATACTCAATTTTGTCAGTCTATCCCGGTAACTAAAATTTTGAATAATTACAATATATAAAAGACGACTCCATACATTTTAAGCTAATATTTCTATGTACATGGCACATATGAAAATATTACAATTAAATACAAATATATTATATCATTACAGCTACATACGTTTTTTTAGCTTTTTTTTAACGTTGTATCCCGCATGTAACAGGGTATTCAGAGGGAACCTAGAGTACACACACTCCACTTCCCACTTTTCGCCGAATTCTAGATACATAGCGTGTTGAATGAAGAGAGAGCGAAGAAATAAATATCAAATATTTCATTTCCTCGAGTACTAATCGAACTCACAACCTGCGGCGTCTGTCCTCACATACGTACATTCATATAGCGTTAATATAACAGAAATAATATAACAAGTGTCACATCTCCCGTTACGATTATGCCACGGGAACGATAAACGTGGGAATGTGGATCCGTTCTCGCGGGTATAACTTGCAATTTTCAAGACCATTAAATGTAATTGCGACCTAGTTGTACCTCCAGCCCATTGGCTGGGTATGTATGTGGTAGTGGATACTAATCTATGCAGGTTTGTCGCTTCCTATATTTTATGATTGAGATGTTTCGATTTGCTTGGTAATGAAAAATATCTAGATGTATATTGGTATCGTATAATTTCCTTGAGTTGAGCGTTTGGATGGGTTTTGATAGATACGGGTTCAAATTCTAATACCTTTTGTTTATTTTATCACTGTTTACTACTAGTTTTTTCTTTAAATCTTTAGTTTATTTAAGCTTTACTTAAATCTTCAAATTGGTGCTTACCTCATATTTTATGCGTGAGGTATTCAGCGTCGATTAATGTATAGCTTCACGCTGTATCCCGCACATAGCAGGGTATACAGAGAGAACCTAGTAAACTCGACAATCCGTTTCCATTAAGACAGTGGTGTTATCCTAATATGATACGCTAAGAAATATATATGGTTCTATTCCCACTCGACGAAATAAAATAATAAATATTTTTTGAAATATTGAATGTCTCAAAAACTTCGCAGAAATTAGAGAGTGTCTTGATCCTTCTTCCTTCTGCTTGCCCGTCCATATCCGGGATATAGAAAAAAAAACCGAATTATCAAGAAAAATCCACCACTAGGTGGTTACCGTAATATGAGATTCACAAAATAAACACACACATTTACTTCATAACATTTATTCAATCTTTTGACATATTACACACATCGTATACACACCTTATCTTAGATCACACCGCAGTTATATACTAGATACATCTTATAAATAGATTATTTCTCCGAGTAAACTAAAACTTGACATAATAATAATAATAATAAAGAGACACTTGACAAAAGAAAAGAGAATCACTACAATTACATAAGTTTAAAAGCTTAAATGCAACTAAAGTTTATAAATAATGTAAGAGATAATAAAAAATAATAAAAATACTCCACACTGCTCTTCTGGTCTTGTATTGAATGAGACAGACCATAAAATTACAAACAATTTATTTATCAAAAAAAAAATCCGTATAGGTATAGAAGATCATAAAAATAAATCAGCTTCACGCTGTATCCCGCACACAGCAGGGTAGGCAGAGGGAACCTAGGCATTGCGTGTTGAGTGGCAGAACTCAACGCCGCGCTTAACCTCGACTCCAGAGTGAAGAAAATGGAAATATAAATTTAAGTAAATATTTCATCTCCTCGAGTGGGGATCGAACCCACAACCAGTCGGTTTTACAGTCACACTTCGTGCCGCTGCGCCACGACTGGCCTCCTAAGAAGTAGAAGATCATACATAGTCTATTTCTAACTTTATATTTAAAAAGATGGAAAAATCGTTGAACACGAATGCATATACAGTTACTGCACTCAGCGATCATTTCTTGATATTAACTACTTCAACATAATTTGTATGGAGACTAATCTAGCGAAGCTTATATAGTAACCCTTATAAGGTAATTTATTAACAGAATAGATCGATGTTACATGGATACAAAAAAATATCACAGACTTTGAGCGGAAATTATCAAAAAATGAAGAACATTAAATATTTTACTTGAAATTTGACAAGAAAAAGTGAAATTTTAATTCAATATATATTGAACGTTTATATTACGTTTAGTTAACGACTAAAAGGAACACGTACAAGGTTATGCTTTGTTTATATAAGAAACATTTAAAATAACTAAATAAATTGTTTACTCTGGGGCGAAATGTATGGGTAACAAATAGAAATAAAATAAAAAAAATATATAATAAATAAACTCATACAAAACAATGAATTATAAGTACACGCCACTCACATAATTACTAAATTATTTTAATATAGAAGGAAGATTTATGAGAAGCATTTGTTGATGTACAAATTGAACCCTGAAATTCTGTTTTTTATCTTTTTATAGTAAGGCTTATAGAGCCTGGAAGAGATCACCTGTGATACAGCCGCCCTTACACCAATGCCTTTCTGTTTTTCTTTGTGTAATATAGTAATAAATAATACATAATAATACGTTAATATAAAATAAAATTCTAATTCGCCAAATTCGTATAATATACACACATATATATGCACATATTATATGAAAAGTGGGGAAAAATTCTTTTTCCTCGCCCACCGAGGGTTCCGTGCTAAAATTGTTTTCGTTAAGTGTCCAAATAAGCGTGTTTTGCTATATAAACGGCCATATCTTTTTTTAAGTATATGTAATATACGGAGTAATGTAAGTAGATCTAGGAATATGGTTTGAATTTCGACTCGATATCTCCATGCATTCTTGAGATAAAGGCTCTTGGCAGACAGAAAGACAGACAGACGCATGGACAACGAAGTGATCTTATAAGAGTTCCTTTTTTTCTTAAAAGTTAAAGGAACCTAAAAAGATTTTTAGGTAAAGTAGTGATTCGATTGTTATATTTTAAAAACACAAGGCACACGATATAAGTATGTATGTTGATATTTATGTCACGGTTTTTTTGATATGGATTAATATAACCGATAATCCCTTCCTTCGATATATAAACCCACAACCTCTAAATAAAGTAAGACATTTACTACTATGTCACAACGGTGACTTACTAGTTAAACACACATTAATAAGGTTATCCCGGTAATATAGCAATACGCAAAATTTGAAAGTTTGTTAACATATTATCTATACTAATATTATAAACCTGAGTTTGTTTGGTTGAACGCACTTATCTTGAATTTGTTCGAATTGAAAAAAACATTGCGAATCAGATAGTTCATAAATCGAGGGAGATTATAGTCTATTATATCACGGTATGGACAATAGAAACGGACTAATATTTAAAAAAAAAAACAAAAACGGAAGTACTTGTGAGCTAAAATATCTACGCTATTTTATAATTAAAAAATAATAATCATATCAGCTTCACTCTGTATCTCGCATACAACAGGGTAGGCAGAGGGAAACTTAACACTAGGTGTGTTAAGACACTCCGTTCCCACGTTCCATCGAATTTTTCACCGCATTGCGTGTTGAGTGGCGGAACTCAAAGCCGGACTACTATACATATTTTTATGACATTAAATTCCGGCCACGGATAACTCCAGAGTCCAGGCGTGTTTATATATACCGAGTTTCCTCGCAACGACCTTGGACTTTTATTAGAACATCTGGTGCAAAGAAATGAGCACGAGGTTCCGATATAAATCTTTTATAGTTAGCGCGAAATCAACTTCCGATCGGTCTGTTGTCTGTAGTCCGTCCGACACCGACCTTCATACAAACGATGACGTTATGATTATATAAATACAATCAGCTTCACGCTGTATCCCGCATACGTCAGCTGTGTTACTCCAGTACTCCATTCAATATTGTCATTATTATCGTTGTATATTTTGCACTATAAAATTAAGCGTAAATCAATTCATTTTTCTATCTTTTTATACTTTGGCAATAAATGAAAGCTCGGCAAATGGTAAATTATAGTCTGTATAACGAACTAAATTTATAAAAGAAACGTTATTTTCACGAATTCAAAGTATCTAGGAATATTAACATTTAAAAGTTACACGATTCGACTCACAATTCAGCTTATAAAAAGCTGATCGAACAGAAAGATGTCAATTTACCTCATGGCAATGATACATTAGACAAACACTAAGATCCGTATTTATAAATCTCTTTCATTTTAATTATATCAATGAATGAAAACATCTCAGGATCGATCTCAGGCTTGAGAAGAATATATAAATACGGGCCTAAGCAAGGATCATTGGCCATTATAAGTAGAAAAGAAAAGACGACTTTATTTCAACTGTGATTTTAAAATAGTTTCACTTTTAACGGAGTTTGCTCAAATAGTCGTAAGCTACAGAAAAATATCATCTCTCGTATTAGATAAAGGGGGTCATAAAAGGAATCAGGTAAATGGATTATGTTAGATATATATATATATATATATATATATATATATATATATATATATATATATATATATATATATATATATATATATTAGAAAGTATTATTAATGACTTGAACAATATTAAACGGCCAGTCCTAGCAGAGGCGTGCGGCTGCAAGCGCAACAATTTGTGGATCCCACACGAGGAAATGAAACATTCAATATTTTTATTTTCTCTGCTTGCTTGCTTGCTCTGTAACGACGCAAAAGTTCCGCAACTTATTACTCAATGCAATGATTTTTACACTGAGTTTCAGAATGTACAAAAATATTGAAAAAGAAAAAAGATGAAAAAAATGCTTAAATGTATATTAAATTGCAGTTATTAGAAAATATAAAAAATCAAATCAGCTGCACGCTTTGCCTCGACACCAGGGCGAAGAAATTAAAAAATACATTTAAATAAATATTTTATGTCCACAACTAGTCGCGTTTACAGTCAATATTATTCAAAAATCCCATTTAAAATTAAGTAAGCCAGTTCTGTTAGTGCCGGAACGAACTTTATCAATGTAAACAAAAAGTAAAAGACAAAAATTTATTTACAACACGAGTTATTTTTTAAATAAATTATAATTATATACATATATATATATTAAAATAAATTGTAATATATATATTATACATTATAAAATATATTTTACAAGATATATTTATTATAGATAAAATTTTAAGACTTGAATGCATATTCAGTTAAAAGTTGATTATCGATGTATATTTCATTCACAATTTTTTTTCAAAAATTAAAAATAATTAAGTCGATATTGATTCTATATATCGACGATTTGGTGGTGAACATAAATTTTACTTAATTTTTTGACCATATGTCAAAATTTCATAAGTTTATTTTTTTTGTTGAAATTATATGTTTCTCTCGAAACTACGAATCTTATTTAAACACGTCTATATAACATGTGTACTACAATAATATGGCCGAAGAGTAATTAACACATACAAAAAGCTATCATGGTTGGTATAATAATAATAGTTCATATTATATTATATAAACACATAATAATATCATGTTTGAATGTAATATTAAAAAAATAATTGTTTACACATTAATGTATATTTTTATTACTAAGTCAATATAAAATCATACTTATTTTATTATATATTAACTGTAGAATAAATCATGATACATATAAATACATAAATCTTCTGCCCTAACTATATACATTTCGATGTTAAGAATTATAAAATGCACATATAAATATAGTAACATACAATTTGATCGAAAAATAAATGTGATATCGGTTAGTTAATTAAGACACCCAATGAACATAGATGCATATTTTTTTTGTATATACATATAATAAATTTTAGAAATAAAGAAATAAGTGCAATTTATCAGCTGTTAACGAAAAAAATACATTTTTTTTACTAATATTTCTTTTTTTTATTGAATCATCAAACTATAGATGCCTTACCATTATTTCTATATTATTACAACCGGATATACTAAATTTGATGTGATATGTTTAAACCGTGTCTGTGAAAACCTATAATGTATTTTGAAATGAAACATATTAATTACTTTTTAAATATGTATGTTTATTCTATAAAGCGTGTATTTCGATGAGACCAAATGCTCGTATAAGAGCAAATTCGGTTTATCAATTATCCTAAGTGGTCTAACGAAGACTAGTACAAGATCTTTTTTTTAAAATCACACTAGAGAAAACACAAGTAAAACCTATATGTATTTCATTATAAAAAAAATGTGAGGCGTACTGTTGTCACTCAAAACTGTTAATTTGTATATAATTATACAAATACGTTTAGAGCTCATTTCCTTCGTCTTGTTGGGGGCCATTCATTGATTACGTCACAAGTTGGTTATGACCTCTCACGAATCCTTGGTGCTTTTGTAATTTAACATAATTTATTTAAAAAAGCAAAAAAAAAATATTATTTTGAAACATGTCTTATTATATTTTTTATATATTATGAAAATATTACATTATAGACACTTACTGTGTGACGTAATTCATGGATACCACCCCTTATAAACACCATTATTATTCCTTATCATACATTCTTTGTCATTTTGTGGGAGCAATTAAAGAAGTAAATAAAAAAAAACGCGCATATAGCATAAAATTCGACACATCACAAACATAATGACAAAAATCTTTAATTGAATCCCCGTAAAAAAAAATTAAGTCAAAGTTTAAAAAGAAAAGGTTATTTTAATTCTTATTTTAACCCTGATTTAATATAGATAGGTAGGCCACGTATGAATAGATTTTCCTTAAATGTCGTTTATACATACTTATATATATATGTAATATTTGTTATTCAATAAAACAATTTGTTGGGCAAAAGACAAAATGTCTATGGCACTTTACGGAATGCAGAGTATATATATATAAAGATAGTAAGGCATTATGCGAAAATTACAAAGGCACATACATACATAAGAATGATACTTATAATATATTTAATTTCATTATATTTATTTATATCTTAAAAATATTAAAATTAAATGCACCTATGAGATTACTAACGCCAATAACCTTTTTTGCTTATGCCTTTATTATTTTTTTACAATATAACTACTTATAAATAATAAGTATATATATATATATATATATATATATATATAAATACAAATAGATAGTTAAAATTATAAACGACAGACCAGATGCGTTACCGTAACAATAACAGATACTATCGGATATCAGAAATATTTTTTTACTTCTGATATCCGTATCCATTAAGTTACGGATGATTTCGGATATGGGCGGAGTTTAAGTAAGGCTGTGGATACAAACTAATGCTTAATACGAAGTAGCGATGACTACGAAAATTTTTGTTACAAGAAAAAGATAAACAACTTGATAAGGGGCCGTTCAAGTTATTTAATTGCCTATGGGTCATCAAAAAGAAGCAATCCTCTTGAAAATGTTTCATTGAACACGTCAAAAATAAGCAAACCCAAAACGGAGGTCTTGGGTCCGCTCCCCTACAGCGCTTACGAAACAACAACAACGGATTCTTGAAAAAAAAAAAATCTCAACTATATAATACACGTAACCAAAATGAACGGATACTCCGCAATACTTTTATATCTGAAACCGATATGGTATTCTTCTTACATCCGTATCCACATCCGAAACGCTACATCTGCGACGTCCCTCCTCTATAGACGTATTGTATTGAGATGGTACACAGGGACCTTATTAATTATACAGTATTACTTTTATTATTAGTTATCAGTCAGAATAGTGATATTATAGAATATTATCGTGCTATAATATCGTATAATCAAAATGAGTCCCTGAATAGTTAGTTTCCTAATGAATATCTATTAATTACATAGAATTACATACATTGTTCTATTAAAGCACCAAAATAACACAAAAAATACAGATCACACGATAATTAAGTTTATAACTATAGAGTGGATACAATGTCTTAATAATATTTATATATTTTATGTCCAACATGGATCCCGCATATAGCCGGGTAGGCAAAAGGAACCTAATGTTAAACATAAGAGTTAAGACACTTCGTTTACCACACACACCTCATTCTTCGAGACATTGCGCGCAGCTTGACGGAAATCAACATCACATTTTGTTTTCTGATCAGAGCAATAAAACAAAATTATAAATAACTCATTTGCCAGAAAAAAAAGCCTGTGGGAATCGAACTGACAACCCACGAGTTACAGTCAGACGCTGTCCCAAGACCTCTTAAAATTTTATTACTATTATTAATGTATTTGATGATTTAACATAATGTATCCACCCTATATACAATAGTTACAATAATAAACTCAGAATCATATTATAAGAAGCAAATTTAAGAACGTATTTACAAAATATGCTGTAAAATAAATGAATTAAAAAATACATTTACATTTCTTTCAATATAATTGTAGTGTTTAAATATTTCGATGGTAAAATTTGGTTATTATATTTATTTATAATAAAGTTTAGGAAAATTTGTCTATATTTTTTTAATAATTTTTCAATATTTATTCCTAATAATAAGAAAAGAAAAATATTTCATTACAAAACGTGTAAAAATTTTAATGGAGCGGGATTGGCCTCCGCCTCTTGCAAACCTTCCACGATCCGAACCGCGATTTTATTATCTATATTATTGTCTATATTATATTATTATAGTTCACTACATACTTATATTTAAGACCCAACACAAGAATGTTGATAGCAAATTATATTTTAAAAAATCTATTCATGTAAAAAAAGCAAAAACATATTATTAACATGCATTCTTATCGAATGTACGACTAGAGAACTATAGCATTTTATAAGTACGTTCTTAAAAGTAACAAAAAAATGGTCAGTCACTACACACAATTTACCACTGAACAGAAGTTAAATAGAAGTGGCAAAGACCGAGTCTACAAAAATAAAAAATATATTTAAAAAACGTATAAAAATCTCAACACAGTAGGACTTGAATTCACGACTCGGAATCACCGATCGTCCAAGCATTCAGACCTCTATGCCGTGAGTTCACATGAAACTATATCGAAATTATTATATGTTTGTATTAATTTATGCTATTATTTTTCTGTATAAATAAATATTGTACCATAAATTATTTTGACTTTTTAAAAATTTCAACTCACCCGAAGAATGTGCGATTACACATCTTAGCAACATTTTACACTTTTTTCTTTTATTCTTCGAAGAATGATGTCCTATTTGCAAAGTAATTTTTTGTCAATAGGACAAGGTGTTTGCAAAAAGTGCCTTTTTCTTCGGATGAGGCGATTTAATAGAAAAACAAATTGGCTTAGGTTTGAATTGTGAATGTTCTCTATATACTTCTGTATCTTTTTTGTTCTGTGGCTTACAAAATTAAATTATCTTTGGTTCGGCGACTAACGGCCAGCGATAATAGACGCCGAATGCAAAATTAAATTTAATACAACATGTATGGAAATTACTGTATTGAATTCATTTTGATTGATATATTATAAAATGCTGGTTAGCAATAAGTGCTTCTAAGAGAGGATTGTTTATATTCAACATAAACACAAAGGGACAATGCACTAGTCTTTTTAAATGACAGTTTCTACCACATTATTGCTTGAACAAATTAAAAAAAGGTATTTTAATGTACTTTCCAATAAATTTATTTTTATACAAGTTAAAATTCCATCATAACGACATTTTCTTGCAATCCAATACAGAATTTCCATATCAATTATCTCTAGAGTAAAAAAAAATGAACAATTAAATAATACGAACTACAGGATCTATACTCTAGCACCATTTATAAAGAAACACAAGTACAAGTTACATACATTTCATATGAGATTATTTTAACCTAAGTCTACTATGGAAATCTGGGCGAAGCCTATTAGCGTTTTATCGTCGAATTGCTCGTTGGGTCCAGTTGAGTTCTGGAAAAAAATTATCTATTGAAAAATGTTATATGTTATAATAGTAAATTTGATTTCTTTTTGTATTATTTTTTATTTGAACGCGACAGTTGTTCAATTGTGATATGGAGTAACGATTTTTTTTCCTTTTTCTCTATGATAAGAAGACAAAGTGAGTTGAGTTCCTCTCATCACGTAACGTCACAGAAATTGCGTAATTAATGGTCTTAACACAAAGTTTCCTCTATCTAACCTGCTGTATTAGACAGGGACGCTTAGTGGTCCCTAAGCTAAAACAATGTTTTTAAAATTTGACCGTAATATTTATATATATTAAATGACTACCTTATATAATAGATCACACTGCTATATACAGTTTTGTAATATCAGCACACCATGATCGTAGATTAAAATCCCATTGTTGGAAACGATTATGCTTACTTTTATCGTAACCAATCAAATTTGTGTGTGTTTGTGTTCTACCCTTTTCGACACATAAAAATATTTTAAGTACAAAAACCATCACAAAATTCATATTAAAAGACTAAAAAAGCTTACCAAATGGAATGTAACAGTTTTCACACTCTGCGGCATCCTCTGTGCCGCGAGTAACTTCGCCAGGTTCGTGGAGATCGGCACCGAGTCCTGCGGGTCCACCAGACTTGCGCCCACCAGCTCCGAGGCGATGCCCTCGGGCGTGTCCTTGCCAGTTATGAACTCGAAACGGATGTCGTTTAGCTCTTTGCGATTGTTTCTACAAGGATTTTTTACATGATTACTAAATGTTATAGTATTTTTTGTTCCACACGCTAATCTCAGGAACTACTATATATATTACACATAGCGTTCTTCGATAAACAAAATTAACACAAAATAGAAATATTTTTTTTATACCAATATGAACCAGTTGTTGCTGATATTCGTGTGTTCAACCAAACAAACTCTTTAGCTTTATATTAGTGACAAGATTTTTTGTGAGGTACGTAAGTAGAAGTTCTTTTATATGTTTTAAAGTTACCGATACGAGAAATCTTTTTCATATTTACTATTTCATTAGAGTTGAAAAAGTTGTTACTTTTTTTACCAATGTATTTTTGACCATGGAATACTTGCAGCAGGATATTTGAAATTCTTCATTGAAATTGTTTAAAATCTATCAAAGTCAAATAATTTTATTCAAAATAAGAAGTTACATGCTTATTTTGTTTAATTTTAAATAATTTTGCATCAGTTCAGTAAAGTTACTGCCTCAGACTTGAGAAGGAACACTACGGGACTTTTTTCAGATATACTTGCCGGTAATAGGCGTTTATTAAAATATATATAAAACTAACCTTAGCCTTAGTACTAAGTTGATAACCGCCGGCTCCTGCGGGGCTTGGACCGCAGGTGCTGGTTGACGAGTCTCTTTTTGCATTGATTCCTATTGTAAAGTTAAAAAACATTATTATCAGAGCTAATTTTTTTTAATTTAAAAAACCCTATAAATAAGTTATTATACTATTACTATAGTAAAGTTGAGTACTAAACTATAATTTTGTAACAAATATTCAATAAGCATTCAATTCCAGCATGTAATTTTAAGCATGCCTTAAGTAACGGATTCCTTCCTTCCAACGACAAAATGTGTGATCTGAATCTTGTGAGCGATCTTGAGATATCTACTGTAATGCTTACTTCTCGGTAGTCCATTAATAGTAGCGTGCATACTCATAAATAATTATTGTTTAATTACAAAACTACATAAGGGAAATATTGCATACATGTACTGTAAGCAATTAGAAGAAAAAGTGGAGCAAGTCTTCATCACTATCTATAGGATCTTTTGGGGGATATATGTTGCTCGCGTCCGTAGGATTTACCATCTTTTCCTATAACAAATAAGAATCATCCTACACGTGTCCCCTGGGTGGTGCAAAATGAGTAACAAACGCCGAATCACAGGCGGCGGTCAATTAACCTGTTTAGGCCATAGCAGGCCTAGGGGAGTTAAATGCCCCCTGAAATAGCTGCTATAATACCTTGGGAAAGTAATATATGCCTCCTCTCCCAGCCCTCAATTTTATGAAAATGTCGAATAATGTGAAAGATAGTACGTCATGCGATCCGGTTAACACCCGGCGCTCTCCGGTACCCGGGCCGGAGGGTGTGAAATTAGTAGTAATTAGCTACCGAAGACTTGATGGAAGTAGACGACCAGGCTTCCATTACAGTGAATGCTACTGGCAGCAAAAAACTTACTCAGCAGACCTTCCACCGCAGTATGTTTACGACAAGACCTAAAAGTAACTCCTTGGGCGGTAAACCCCCAGAACACCCACATAGTGTGCTAAAACCTTTGAAAGACACAGTTACGCATCATGCACACAGCCAACAAGGCACCGTGAGCCCTCCTTCTTGGCAGAGAGTACCAGGCAGAAACCCTAAACGGAAGAAACTCAGCAATTCACCAGACAGCTTAACTACCAGAAATATGTTCAGTCAGTTACCAATCGACTTAACTGAGAACCCCCCTGCAACTAAAAAAATAGTGGAAAAGAAACCTAGCAAACCCCCACCTATAGTATTGTATGGTATAGAAGATGTGAATAAACCTAAGTGAACTTGTGGAAACCGTTGCAGATAAAAGCTCATTCACATATTGGACTACAAATAGAAACCAGCTGAGAATCAACACCCAAGATATGGAGGCATACAAGCGAATCATCACCAAATTTCGCGAAAGTGGCTTAATTGGTCACACATTTAAAAAGAAACCACCACACAACACCTAAAAATGTGATAAAGGAAGAAATTGAAAAAAGTGGGAATATTGTAATTGGAGAAATTATCAACTGCAGATACGGCCCGGACAAAAAGCCAACTTCAACATTCTTCGTAAATCTCTTACCTAGCACAAGCAATAAGGCAGCTAAAGAAATCAAATACATATACCATCAGGCTGTAACTGTAGAGGATCCGAAGAAGAAAAATGCAATCGTGCAGTGCCAACGGTGCCAGCAATATGGGCACACAAAGAATTATTGTATGAGACCCTTCCGTTGTGTAAAATGCGCAAAGGCTCATAAAACTTCAGATTGTCCAAAGCGAGATAGAAATACACCAGCTCAATGTGCACTGTGCCATATCTCCCACCCAGCAAAAGGTTGTGAGGTATATAGAGAAATCCTTGCCAGAAAAAATAACAGATATGGTTAACGTAGAGCCACTGCAATAGACAACACAAACCGAGACAAAAATCGCCCAAGCTATACTGCCCAACAATATACCTCCATTCATAAGGGAAATGAACCGCACTCATACGCCAAAGTTACTGGAAACGAATCACACAAAGCTGCCTCAGAAAATCCCTTACCTGATATAAACAAAAACCCTACGGTATTGGAAACTCTCCTCAGCAAACAAAATGAAAAATTCGATTTGGTTTTACAACAAATGAGTACTCTTATGAGCCTCATAACTACACTCATAACCAAATTACAAGGATAAAAGGCCTTGGGCTAAGACTGGCTACTTGGAACATAAATGGACTTTCACCCAACAAAGGTGAGCTCGACATGCTGATCGCCGTGCACAAACTCGACATAGTTCTAATATCCGAAGCTCACTGCACGGACAAAACTAATGTAAAAATCAAAGGGTTTCAGACATATACTACAAATCATCCAGATGGCACAGGTCATGCAGGATCAGCCATAATTATCCGGGACAAAATAAAGCACCACCTAATGCCTGAATATAAAACTGACCAAATACAGGCCACTTCAGTCTCGATACAGGATAGATGTGGATACTTTAATGTTTCATCTGTGTACTGTCCCCCAAAACATCGTATAGACTCGGACCAATTCTCTAACTTCTTCTCAAGTCTAGGCAATCGATTCATAGCAGGAGGCGATTGGAACTCCAAACATGTCTTTTGGGGATCTAGATTAATATCAACAAAAATCGCCTAAATACAATTGCCCCATCAGAGCCTACTAACTGGCCAGCAGATCATAATCGAATTCCGGATGTACTTGACTTTTTCATAACAAAAGGACTCTCGAAGCTGTATATGAAAATCGAGACATGTAATGGTGGGTCATCAGATCACACTCCAGTCTTACTAACTATAAGCTCAACTATAATCGAGGTTGAAAGACCCATACTATTATACCACCCGCATACGGACTGAAGCTCCTTCAGAGACTACATAGAATCTTAACCTAAACATCAGACTCAAAACAGCAGAAGAAATCGAAACAGCGGTAGTAGGCTTCACTTATATCATAAAAGTTGCAGCATGGAAGTGCACACCTATTGCCGAGTATAGAAACCAAGGCACAAACATACCTCTGGAAATAAAGAACATGATCCTGGAAAAGCGCAAATTACGCAGAACCTGGCAACTTAGCCGCCACCCGCAAGATAAGACTGCCTTTAACAACGCCATTGTAGAATTAAAAGAAGCTCTGAAGAATGCAAATGATTCAACAATGCAATCAAAGTTGGAATCTCTAACTGCTACTAAAGCCACCAATTACTCGCTCTGGAAAGTCAGCCGCTCTTGTGACAGACGTAATGTATCTAAGCCCCCTATAAAAAAAGATAATGACTGGGCCAGAACCAGCCAAGACAAGGCAAACCTGTTTGCGGAGCATCTAGCAAATGTTTTTAAACCAAACGTAATTCTAGACAAACCATCAGAAGAATACGTTGACCACATCCTAAAACAAGATCTTCAAATGGACCTTCCCCCGAGACCTGTGTCGCCCGCAGAAGTCATAAAAATAATTAAACGGCTGGACAGCAAAAAAGCACCAGGTTACGATCTGATAACCAAAGAAGTTTTGTTAGAACTACCCAGAAGGGCTTTTGTCTTCCTCACCGTCATCTTCAACGCTATGTTGCGAGTAGGGTACTTCCCTATTGCGTGGAAAGTCTCGGAAATCATTATGATCCCGAAACCTGGCAAAGTAATTACTGATAAGACTTCCTATCGACCGATCAGTCTGTTGCCTATACTATCCAAGGTACTAGAGAAAATAATACTTCGCAGAATTATGCCGAACCTCTTGGAGCGCGGAGTGAAACCAGATATCACCAATTTGGTTTTAGAGAACGCCATGGCACAGTAGAACAGGTCCACAGAGTATGTGATACTATAAGAAAGTCCCTAGAACAAAAAGAGTACTGCTCGGCAGCATTCCTGGACATCCAGCAGGCATTTGACAAGGTCTGGCACAAAGGTTTATTATGTAAGATCAAACAGAATGTCCCACACTTTCCTGTGTTCAAGTTGTACCTGTAGGATCGTATATATTATGTAAAAGAAGGTGACGCCACCTCCAACTTCCAAGAGATCTACGCCGGGATCTGTCCTGGGCCCAATGCTCTACACTTTATTCACTGCAGACCTACCATTGACACCAAATACAATTACAGCCTCATTCGCAGACTATACTGCCATATTATCAAGCCATAAGGACCCAAAACTGGCATCAGAGAACCTGCAAAAGGGTCTGGATAAGGTATACGAATGGGAAATTATGGCTAGTGCTACAAAGTCAGTTCAGGTGACATTCGCTCTAAAAAGAGGCAGCTGCCCCCCCGTTAATTTAGGCCTATATACTCTACCCCACAGTGACCATGTAAGATATCTTGGCCTGCACATTGACCGTAGACTAACCTGGAAGCACCACATGAAATGTAAAAAGCAAGAGCTTCAACTAATGTACAATAGCCTGTACTGGATGCTGGGAAGGAACTCAAGACTTTCTATGGACAACAAACTGCTTATATACAAAGTCGTCCTAAAGCCCATCTGGACATACAGTCTGCAACTATGGGGCAGTGCAAGCGACTCCAACCTAAATATAATTAAGCGCCTACAGAACAAGATATTAAGAACAATTGCAAAAGCACCTTGGTATATAACCAATGAAAAAAAAAATGAAATCCACGAGCACCTCGGAATGAGAACAATTAAGGAGGAAATTCGGAGTCTGGCAGCTAAGTACAAAGAGAGGCTGATTCATCACCCCAATAAACTTGCTCGCCAACTCACCACGGAACGTTGTGTGAAACGATTAAAACGACACCACATCCTAGAGCTAGAAGCCCGCCATTAGCTCTGGGCAGCATATGAGTTGGAGCATCCGATGGGATGCCACTCGGCACGACAGCATCACAGAACAGATTTGTTCATAGTCACAGGACTGATTGCAAATATATTAAAAACAAAAAAAAATCTATAGGATCTAAGTCTAAGTCTAAGCCTCATCCAGAGGGTGCCCTGACTAATATCTGTCCGTTATTTGTTCATGGGCATACGGGTACGCGACCCCGGATCCTCGAGCCACCACTTGTTATAATCTCCGTCCAGTCCATAAAAGTGGTGTCCCCTTCTTTCAATCCCCTTCTTTTCCTACCCTCTCCCTCTGCCTATCCTTTCCCCCTTTTTCTATCTGTCCTATTCCTCTCCCCACGGTTTCTCCCCACAAAGGGGTTTTGGAGGTCAGATGGCAATCGCTCCATCAAAAACCACAACTTGCCATAACATGGAACGAAAAACGAAAAGACTGGGTACGGCTAGGGCGTCGCCGCAAAACGACGCGCAGGCACATCGCCCTACACCTGCGACAAGTGGGCAAGGGCTACCGTGTCAAGTACGGGCACGGCTAAAGACGCTAGTACCTAGACGGAAACTCCGCTTTGCAACGTGGAATATTGGCTCTCTAACCGGACGATGCAGGGAACTCGCAGATGTACTCATGAGACGTCGGGTCCAGTGTGCTTTCCTCCAGGAAACTCGCTGGAAGGGCAATAAGTCCCGTAACATCGGACAGGGTTACCGGCTTATATACACTGGGTCACCTTCCGGTAGAAACGGTGTGGCGGTAGTGCTTTCTGAAGAGCTTCAGAATGGGCTCCTTGAAGTTGACCGTCGCTGCGACCGCTTGATGCGAGTAAAGGTACTGATTGAGGGCGTTACCACAAACTTAATCAGTGCCTATGCTCCCCAGGCGGGATGTAGCGCGTCCGAAAAGGAGACATTCTGGGAGCAGTATGAAGAGGTGCTACTTGCTGTACCGTCTACCGAAGTGGTCTTAGTTGGGGGGGACTTGAACGGTCACGTTGGTAAGGCTGCTGAACCGTATGAACGTGTTCACGGGGGTTTCGGGTACGGTCTCCGCAATACAGAGGGAGAAAATATTCTGAGAACCTGTATTGCGTCGGATCTGGCCGTCGTGAATACGTTCTTCCAAAAGAATCCTCAGCACCTTATCACGTATAAGAGCGGGTCCCACTCAACTCAAATAGACTATTTATTGACCAGACGGTGTCATATGGGTAGGGTAACTAACTGTAAGGTCATTCCAGGCGAAAGCCTAACGGCCCAACATCGTCTTCTTGTCATGGACTTCAACGTCACTCCGAAGAAGAAAGTAGCCGAGAAACGTAGGCCTCGGATCAAGTGGTGGTTGCTGAATGGACCGATGCAGACCGAGTTCCTGGCAGAGGTGAAAAGTCATCATCTTTTGACTAACACCGAGACTGCTCAGGATGCTTGGGATCGAGCTCAGTCGGCAATCATTGCGGCAGGCAGGCGAGTTCTTGGCCTTTCTAAGGGAGGACGTGTCATCGACAGGGAGACATGGTGGTGGAATGACAAGGTGCAGGAGGTGACTCGTGAAAAGAAGGATGCCTTTAAGAAGTGGCAGCAATCCAACTCTCCTGAAGACAGACTGGAGTACATAGTAGCTAAACATGCCAGTAAAAGAGCTGTAGCCAGAGCCCGCAGTGAGAGTTTGTCACCATTGTATGATAAACTTGAAACTGTGGAGGGGCAGAAGTTCATTTACAAGCTGGCACGTTCCCGGGATAAAGCGACGCAAGATATCGCAAAATGTCTTTGCGTCAGAGATTCCCAGGGCACGCTGCTCTGTAGTCATGACTCTGTGAAGGCGAGGTGGAGATGCTACTTCCAGGAGTTGCTGAATACTCAGCACCCATGCAGTCTTCATCACGACCCACCCCCTAACCTCGGACTTATTGCCCCAATAACCCTTGACGAAACTCGTAATTGCCTTCGACGCATGAAGAACGGAAAAGCGGTGGGACCTGACGATATTCCGATCGAAGCGTGGAAATCGTTGGGCTCTCTTGGTGTCCTCATACTTACTGTCCTTTTTAACCATATCTTGAACACTGGAAAGATGCCACACCAGTGGCGGCTTAGCTTTATTACCCCTATTTACAAGGGAAGGGGCAGTGTTCAAGATTGTGGTAGTTATAGGGGCATTAAGCTTATGAGTCATACCATGAAGCTCTTCGAGCGCATGATCGACCTCAGGCTCCGCCGCGAGTGTACTGTCTCTGAGTCTCAGTATGGATTTCAGCCAGGATCGGGCACTATGGACGCCGTTTTCGCCCTCAGAACATTGATGGAGGCATACAGGGAAAAAAGGAGAGCTCTGCATGTGGCCTTTTTAGATCTGCAGAAGGCCTTTGACTGTGTGCCTCGTCAGTGTATCTGGTGGGCATTGCGATCAAAAGGGATCCCTGAGGCCTATATTGAGATTATCAGAGACATGTACCGCGATTCCGCGTCTATAGTTAGGACTGCTGTTGGCGACACTAAACCCTTCCACATTACAGTAGGGGTTCACCAGGGCTCGGCTCTTAGTCCGTTCTTATTCAATGTGGTGCTCGATACTGTCTCGGCTCACATCCAAGACCAGCCTCCATTGCTGATGATGTATGCCGATGATATAGCACTCATTGACGAGAACCGACTGATGCTGGAGCGTAAAGTGAACCTGTGGAAGGGTACGCTTGAGAACGGCGGTCTTAAACTTAATGTGTCGAAGACCGAGTACATGGCCTGTGGGAGCCCGGACTCGAGCACTATCCTTATAGGTCCTGAACCAGCCGTTAAGTCGGAAAAGTTCAGGTACCTTGGATCCGTTATGCACGAGTCCGGAGGCATCGATCACGATGTCTATAGCCGGATAAGCGCTGCTTGGGCCAAATGGCGGGAGGTCACTGGTGTGGTCTGCGATCGCAGGATACCGCCCAAACTCAAGGGTCTGATATACAAGAGCGTCATCCGACCGGTTCTTTTATACGGCAGCGAATGTTGGCCGGCACTATCTCGGCACACTCAGGAGCTTCACGTCACGGAAATGAAGATGCTGAGGTGGATGTGCGGCGTAACGCGGTCTGACCGCATACGCAACACATTCATTCGAGGTACTCTTGGAGTCCGTGACGTAGCGGATAAGCTCCAAGAGCGTCGCCTGAGATGGTTTGGTCACGTTACGCGCCGGCCTAAGAACTATGTCGGATGCAAGTGCCTTGCTATGTCAGTCCCTGGAGTGAGACCTCTCGGACGCCCCAGGAAGCGCTGGTTGGATGTCGTGAAGCAGAACATGAGAGCCAATGGTCTAACCACCGAGGACGCTAAAGACCGTGCAAAGTGGAACAGGTTGAGTAGGAAGGCAGACCCTGGCAAAAGCCGGGACTAATGCCAGGTAGAAGAAGAGGATCTAAGTCTAAGCAATGAACCCACCTCATCATTATCACTTCCGCTCGACTCGGCCCTCTGCAGCTCGTTCATAGGTCTCTTATCGGGCGCCGGCGAGTCCTCCTCGTCGGAAGCGGGCTCCCCTTCGTCCTCCTCCTCGCTCCACACCCACTCGCCTGTCACGGTGCGGTGCAAACGGCCGGAGGCACCTGGTTGACGTTTACTTGCCTGGAGATAAGCATACAATGTTGAGAATGGATGGTTTTGGGTTTAAATAGTGTTATAGGTGAGACCAATTGTGGCGCAGAGGTATAAGTGTGTGACTGTAAATGCGACTGGTTGTAGGTTCAATTCCCACTGGAGAAAATAAAAAAAATCTTAAGTTTATATATTCATTTCTATCTGGTATCGAGGCAAAGTGCGGCGTTGAGTTTCGCCACTCAACACGCAATGCCTCCAGAATTCCTTTTCTTTTTTGTGAATTGCTACTTAAATTAACAGCTTTAGTATAGTCTGTAGAGACGGCGTCTTTATAGGCGGCGTAGATTTGACTATTTTCTACCCAAGTAAACAATACGCCAACTTCAGATAGCCTAACTTCCCCAACCTATAACACTAAAAATCAGCTTTACGCCGTATTCCGCACACAGCATGGTAGCATGGCAGAGGGAACCTAGTGTTAAGACATTCTGAACCCCGAATTTTTCAAGGCATTGTGCGTTGATTGACGAAACTGAACCCCGAATTTTTTACCTTAGTGCCAATTATTTCGCTCAATCGGGGATCGAACCCACAACTTTCGCGTAACACCCTAGTGCCCTTGGGCCACGATGACCTGGACTTCTTCACAGACAGCTTAATAAAATTAACGACAATTTTCTCTGCCTACTCACCTTACTAAGAACAGGATTTTCTCGTATTATGTGAAATTGAAAAATATATAAAATGTATTGACTAACCTTATGTACCCTAGTTTCCATACTGGGTCCGATAGCGACTAGAGTTTGAGTTAAATATTTCTTATCTTTGGCCTTTTTGAAAAATGGATGCTTCAAGAGCTCAGTCGCGGTTGGCCTTTTAGCTGGATCCTTTTGTAGACAATCTATTATCATTTTTCTGAATGTTTTTCCATATATTTTGTATTGTTCTTTTTCATCAGCACCTTAAAAAAGTACAATAATCATATTAAACCTTGTATAATTTGCCTATATCATATTTTTAAATATATATTTTTTTAACTTCACACTGTATCCTGCACATAGCGAGATAGGCAAAGAAATCCTGGAAAATTAGTAATAACCAATCAGACTTTGCCTCATTACCAGAGCAAGGAAATAAAAATATTAAATATATCATTGCGTCAAGTGGGAATCATTATATATTAATCGTTCATATCATTATATCACATCATTATCATTAGCTACTTGTTTTTCAGAAACATTATGAAGGTTTGAACATAACAAATGTCGTTGAACCCGCGCCTCATACAAGCCATCGAAGCTCTGACCACTGAGCCATACGTATATCTGATATCTCTCTATACCTTATCTTATATAGTATTATTGTTGTACTTATTATTAATTATTATAATAAATATTACCTGTATCCAAATTGGGCGGATCATTCTGCAGTGTCAACATGAGCACCTTCATCGGTGGGTATTTATGGTAGGGCGCCGTGCCGGTCGCCATTTCTATGGCCGTGATGCCAAAGGACCAGATATCCGCTTTGAAATCATAGCCATGGTCCTGGAAATAAACAATGCTTTATATCAATAACTGATAGTTGATATTTATGAAAAGTAAGGTAAAAATGGAGACTTTTTTATTTTCACTCTGCATTTCTCATATAGGAGGGAATAAAGAGTCACACTCCATTGTCCTTGTACTGGAGCGTAAGAATTAAAATAATTCACTACACCGAACCCACAACCGTCGCGTTTACAGTAATATGCTGTGTCACTGAGCCAGGACGGCGTCATGTAGTTAACTAACTTTCAGTGGCAGAACTCAACGCCGCGCTTTGTCATCACGCCAAAGCAAGGAAATGAGATACAATTTACTATTTTGATATATTAAAAACCTTTCTGGCTCTTTTTTATGGTAAATAACCAGTTCTATCCAAGTTAGGTTCCAGTTTAGAATGTTACCTGTTCCATAACCTCGGGCGCCATCCAACAAGGTGTACCAACAAATGTATGCCTAACTTTCTGCCTGGACAGATCTCGGCCTGTGGCTAGCCAGGCTGAAACGCCAAAATCAGCTATCTGCACCGCGCCATCCTCGCCCAGTAGTATGTTACCTGCTTTTATGTCCCTGGAAAATATTTAAGAGAATATATCATTTAATATGTATTAAAAGATTCATTATTTTTTTTTATTGATAAAAGCAACGAGTGGTTATGGTAAAATTGTCGGTCGCAAGCAAAAAAAACAGTACAGCTTGTATGAATTAAAGAACATATTATAGTTTTATAGCTCACGTTGTATTTCGTTTATAGCAAGGTAGGCAGTGTGAACCTAGTGTTAAGTCACTCTTCCGCATGCACCGCCCGATTTTCGACAAATTACGTGTAAGTGACAAAACTCAACCTCGCAATATCTTGTTTTTTTTTAAATAGAGCGTAAAAAATGAAAATAATTACTCACGCCGGGCGGAACTCTACACAGCAAGAAATACATATAAACGAAATAAATTATTATAATACCAATGATAACATTCACAATGGCATTTTATATGAAAACATAGCAATATACATATAGTACTTTAGACTGTTTTTGATATATGCAACGGCATTGTTGAATCCACAAATTAAATTAAATTATTATTTAAAACATATCTTCGTCGTTTCAAATTTATTTCGCAATTTTACAAATATATTACAAATTATTTCGTTAATATAATCCGTCGCATTTGTTTGTATTTCGTTAATGTAATGAAGTAACATATTTTAGGTTTGTAAAGCTTTGAGTGGGAGTTGAACCCACTAGCATCGCTTCTGCAACGACATTTAAATAATAGATTAATAAATACTCATATTATACTAAATATTTTTTTTATTAACTGTACGCTGTACCCCGCATACAAAAGGGTTGGCATCTCTGCCCAACATGGGTGTCTAGTGTTAAGACACTACGATCCCCCCATTCCGTCGAATTCTGGAAGCATTGAGTTTTGAGGAACTCAACGCTGCACTTTGCCTCGACACCAGACCGAGGACATAAAAATATTAAATATTAAATTTCCTCGAGTGGGAATCGAACCCACAATTTGCAACAACGCTTGCGCTTGCACCGCTTGCAAACACCAGAACGTGTCAACAGACACGCACCAAGGGGCGCGACACAAAAAAGCTTATAACAACAAATCCAAATAAACACGAGATTATACGTGATATATGTGACATACGAGCTAACTTATTATAGCTAACGTATTGTTTTACAGCCGTTTCAGTATAATCGTGACACATTCTGAGTAATGGCGAAGGTTGCGTTTGCGCAGAGTAAGTATGACTGTCGCACAGCACAGCATATTTTTGTTATATTGTTTTACAATGACACCGTGTTTACTTTAACTAGAACGGCACGTGTCGCAAGCAAGGTTCTAAAATAATAATAAAAATAAAATAAATAAATCGTCTTCACGCTGTATCCCGCACGAGCAGGGTATGCAGAGGGAACTAGTGTTAATACACTACATTCCCCACTTTCTGCCGAATTCTGGAGGCATTGAGTGTTGAGAGGCAGAACTCAACACCACGCTTTACCTCGACACCTGAGCAAAAAATGGAAATATACATTTAAGTAAATATATCATTTCCTCGAGTGGGGATCGAACCCACCACCAGTCGGTTTTACAGTCACACTTTGTGCCCCTGCGCCACGAGTGGCCTCTAAAAATAATAATGTAATTAATACAATAATATTATACTAATAAAAGTGTAAATACTTCATTCCCCGAGTGGAAATAAAACCCACATCCGTCGTGTTTAAAGTCACATACTGTGCCACAACGGCGTCTATATGTTTCAATAACTAAAAATAAATCCATAAAGTAGTAAGGAATTATTTTTAGCTTCACGCTTTTCCACAGAACAACCTAGGGTTATGACATCCATTATGCATATCCAACCCGAAATCAACTCCATCTACATTTAATATCGGAACTGAACACGCTTTGTCAAACATGGAAATTAAAATAATTAAAATAAATAATCTTTTCAGCAGATGAGAGTCGAACCCACGACCATATGATTTAAAGTCAGACCACATCCTACGGCAACGGAAAGGTCTCACAAGCATTAAAAAAAGTCCACATAAATAACATCACGTCTTTATCATGCGTGTGTCACACTTTTATCCACAATAATCTTAAAAATGTTACAATTTTAACTCAATTCATTTAATATTGACAATTGTATGTTCTTCCAAGCGCCTTCCGTTATATGCGGGATATGGAAATTTAACCTAGAATCAAGCAACCGTCATCTCCATCTTTAGCAAACTTTAACAAGATTGTGTACTGATCTGGAACTAAACGCTGTACTTTGTCTAACCAAACAGAATAATATGTCATATAAAATGTACAATCTAGTCTAAAACATTTACTATACATCTAAATAATAAAATACAGATTATTAAATATCAGTTTACCGACAAATGAATAAAATAATTACGAGTCGCCAACAAAAAGTACATACAATTCGTGTTCACGTAACGACGCTAATGGAATAACATTTTCGCATTGTCTTTTTATAAAAAAAAAAAAGTCACATGAATATTAATGAACATATTGTACTTTTGAATGACATGAGCAAAAAATATTTCTACATATATATTTTTTTTATTTATATTAGTATTTCGCAACATTGCTCGCTTGTGTTAGTTGACAGCCGTAGTTTATATGTATAATATGTACTGTTTATGTATGTATATGTATATATATATATATATATATATATATATATATATATATGTACATTCTTATTTTTATATTTTACTGGTAAAACTTGAAATTGATATTTAAACAACCCATACGCTTGTATAAAATAATATAACTTTTGACTGCTTACATTTTTTTTACGACATATAGCAAGCACTTGTTTATCACTTGTCTACCAGAGTGGGGAAATCAAAATAGTTTTCACTCGGGGAAGTAACCTTAGATCGAACCCATAACCGTCGCGTTTACAGTCGCAAGTTTGTGCTCCTGCGCCTAACATCCTCTAAATAATATTAGGCAGGAAGTCAGCGTTACCTATATTATTGTAGAATAACTGAAAGTATGTAATTTACCTTAAGCCTTATTATGTATCCAGCATATAGCAGGGTAGTCAAGAGAAGAATTCTAGTGTACAGATACTCCATTCTAGATACATAGGGAACCATACACCCCTCAATTCCCCCTTAGTGGAACTTAAGACTACAACTGCCACGCTTACAGTCTAATGCATTGCTGCAGTGTCACAATACAGTAGTGTACTTGAATTTGCTTTTTAATTCACTTTTCCCATACACATGTAGGAGGCTAGGCATTATATAATCCAATCTAATCATCGCTTATACCATATTTAAATCTAGTTTAATTAAAATATAAAAAATTTCGCTATCTTACACAGCCGCAAGCAAGATGATCATAAAATAGATAAGAAATATTTACAATAAGGTCTAGCAAAAACCAAAAAAATAGTTTATTGTAGTAAATTTTGAAAATTGTTATATCATTGATACTTTAAAAATATTATGAGGTACTATATGTATACTTTTATCTATATGACAATATAGGTAAAAGCTAAAGAAAATGGTCACATGATTTTTTATTTTTGTTATTGGCGAGATTTGAACTTGCAACCTAAGAATGAGTTATAAGAAATTTTATCAGTAGTTAAAACATAAAAACGAATATCTTTTTATTTTTATTCTACAGCTAATGAATAAGTCATACTATAGCAGTAATAGTAGGTAATACAGAATTTCTTTTTTTTTTTGATTTGATTTATTTTATTTAACAAGCTAACCTAAATTTGATTTAAAATGTGAATTTCAAGGAATACCCATTATTAAAATATAACAAAATATATATTTAAAAAACAATAAATACCTGTGTATTTGTCCATTGCTGTGGAAATATTCCAGTCCTTTCAATACTTCCTTAAGCACAGTGGCAATGGTGGCTTCATCAAAAACTCCATGCTTGCAGTTTGACACGCGCATTTTGTGTTTTATCACATCTAGGAGACTGCCGCCTGAAAGGATATTTTTGTTATATTTTTTTATTCACTCACCTCAATCTTAATACTGCCTGGGTATAGCATAGTGCTATACCATGTATATCTTCACTTTTAGTCTGAATTCATGATATTGTATGTTTATTGGCAGATTTCAGCACCACACTTTACCTTTAACCTCTGAAGGAGGTAATACAAATAATTTATTTTCCCGAATGGCAATCATATCTACTACCATCGAGTTTACAGCCAGACACCATTCCACTGTGCCACAACTGTGCCAATTTTGTGTTATACTAATAATTTGTTTATGTAAATTTTTAAAAAGAAAACATTTTTTAAACAAAATAGAGGATTTAAGTTATAAAAATGAGATAATATCAATAAACTGCCTAAAATGTATTATTTATACACACATCTGTTACTTAATACTTTCCATTACGGCACACCATACAATTTGCTTAACCGTCTTTGAGTGAATGCAAATCAAACTAGATCAGACTCTCGATAAAATTGATTGAAACACAATGACATGTTTTGACCTTATCAATTCAAGCAGAATCACTGAGCTCTGTTCAATGACTCCATTTTAACGTACATACTAAAATAACATTTTTGCCCATATAAGATAAATATTATTACTGTTTTCTATCTTCAACTATATCCTCAGATTCAAGTACCGAGACATACCTTTATCTGCTTTAAAGACATTATGTTTTAAGTGGAGGAATTTAACACCACACTGTACATTACCTATACATCATAGAGAAATAAAGACAATTCATTACCAATACATTAAATTGAATAGGGACTAAATCTACAACTATTGTGTTAAGACAATGTCCTACTGCACCGTAATGGTCATCAATCAACATGAATCACTATTATGTAAATATGTGGACCTAGTTGTCCATTCTGCCTGTTCTACTTTTAATATGTTTATTTACTTTCGATTTGAAGCCATTGTGGTACAGCAGCACATCATATGAACGTCGACATAACAGTTGTGAGTTTAATTTCCACTTGAGGGAATTCAATATTTTCATAATACATTATTGCTTTGGTAAAGAGAAAAAATTTGGATCAATCAATCAGAATCAATTTTTAACAATTGGACGAAAAGTTTATGGGAATAGTCTTAACAATAGTTTGCCTCTATCTTCCTCTTTTATTAGTGGGATACAAGCTGCAGCTAAAAAAAATTACCTTCTAACAACTTCAACACTAGCCATAACTCATCATTCACAACAAAACTGGTGTAGTATGTTACAACATTGAGGTGATTGCAGCTGGACATTGCCTGAAATCAAAACATTAATTAGAAATATTAAGTACACACATACATACAGAGGTTGGTTGTGGCGCAAGGGCACAAAGTGTGACTAAAACTGATTGGTTGTGGGTTCAATCCCCACTCAAGAAGATGAAATATTCACTTAAATTTATATTTCCATATATTTGTTTTGGTCTCGAGGCAAAGCATGGCATTAAGTTCTACCACTCAACACACAATGCCTCCAGAATTTGGCAGAAAGTGGAGATGGTGTGTCTTAACACTAGGTTCCCTCTGCCTACTATACTGTGTGCAGGATAAAATGTGAAGCTGATTTTAAAAGTACATACATTTATATGTGATTTAATGTATAATATTACAATTTTAATTATTGATGATGTTTTAAACTAAAAATATTACTTTTATTCATTACACATATAAATTTGATGTCAATTAAATAATTTATAATTTATATCCATCCTGAATTAAAACTACTTCTTTCAGGGAATAAGGAATTAAATAAATACTTTTTCTATTTGTGTAAATATTCTTTTTAAAAGTCACTATTCTTTTGTATTAAGAGTATTTGCCTTACTTGAATTTCTTTGAGTAGCTCATCCATGGATGTATTCCATTTTTCTAAGTTAATTCTCTTAATGGCACATTTTTCATTTCTTGGTTTACAATATGCTGAATATACAACAGCTGTTGCACCAACACCTAGTACAAATGTTAAAATATTAAATTATAAATGTCCATAAATTAGACAAATACTTAGATACTTATTACTGAACTCTTCAATAAACATATAATTTTATTATGACTATATATTAAACTAGCTTCTTTTAAATTAAAAATGAATTAAAACTCTTAAAATATTTGAAAAAGCGGAATAAATCTCCACATTCGTTAAAATTTACTTATTTTGCCATTTGTTTATATACAAATATACACCTTATGAAGTGTGTTTGAATTATTATTTTGCCTCTAACATTTCAATTCTATAATAGAGTTGCAAATGGAATGTTATAATCAACGAAACACGTTTTGCTGGCTACTTGTAAAATACGTAATGAATTGTTTACATTTGCCCGTCCCCGCAAATGGGCGGATTCCGTCAATATCATTGCGTATTACATCAACTGCATAGTTTTTAATAGAAATTCTATTAATATATAGGCTCTAAAAATGCACTTATATCTTAGAATTTTCTCAATTTCATTAATTACTTGAATAATATTGATTGAAAAGCGAACTGACAATCAATTATACAATATGACAGATCGCCTAAGAGATAATGAGAAAAACCAAACAAAGCGTACAACAGAGTTTGTTTTGAATTATAACAAAATTAATAGCGTGGGTTATTTAAGAAAATACAACTACATACCGATGACATCTCGCAGATCATAGTGTTCCTGACTATTGGGCCACGGACAAGAAGTATTTGCACTGGCCGCCATTTTGCGTGTGAATAAATTTCCGATGTTACCGGCCGTGTTGTTCAAAGAGCATGCGGCACGTACGTACGACGACAACGCCGACAATTGACGGTCGCATGTCCCAAATGATTTCTAAAATATATTTACAAGAAACGAGATAATTAAAAAATATTTTTGTCACGTCTTAATGTATGTTTTTTTTTTTTGTTGTTGTTATGTTACTTAATATTTGCGTCGAGTTTATTTATTATTAATTTCATGTACTACAACTTTTTTTTACTTACTTCACAAATTTATAATTGAAAAGTAGTATCAAAATAATAAATATTTGAAGTTTGATTTGAAAAAAAAATGTAAATATAACTAATGACAAAGTATGATGTCATAGCTTTATCAAGGTATTATCAAAAAAATGCAATTTCGGGAAATATCTTATCAAGAGACGTCACAATTATAAATTATTAAAATAACATATTGTTATCACCTTAATATTTCATATAAATGTAAAAATTTTAGAAGGGAAATAGAAAATAAATGGATATTTTATGTCAGACAGTTACGTCGCATTGAATAGTATATATTATTGAGTACTCTGTGGGATCCTTATCGCGAACGTGCGTAAAGTTCGATTAAGAATGGTATATTATATAAACATATGCATATTATAATATAATGCTTACCTGGCGAAAAACTCCACTAACGCCTGCCGGTGTTATTTCTGGCTTTAAGTTTCTAAAATAAAAAAAATATTTTTTATTGACATCATATAAGTAGTTATGTACGGTACCGCACCGTGCCTACTTTTAGTAATATATTAAAATATGTTTTTCACATTACTTTCTTTTTTATTTTTTTATCTTTTAAATTTGTTTTATAACTTTTAAACTGGAAAAATCAATTTAGAAATGCAAGTTATAAAAATATAAATAGAACGTTGATACACCCGTATGCTAACGGTACTGTAATTTACTATACGTACCTAGAACTTAGAAGACGTTAGTATAAAATGTTACTAAATGCCAATCTATAAACGCCAATAATCACACACTTATAATAAAATCTAAAATAATCGAATAGATAATAAACTAAAATAGGTATTCCAATATTAAGTATGATGAATAAAGTTCAACCTTCAAAGTTGTTGAAATATACGCAAATGAAAAATTACATTAAATGCTCTAAGTACAATTCCTGCGGCATATATATATATATATTTAATTTAATCAAAATATTTATTTCGAGAAAGAAGGGAATAATGATTGGTGTTTATAAGAAAAATATCCATGTCTTATTTTAATTGTTTAATTATTTTATAATTATATTTCCACTATGTTTGTATATGAGGCATAAGTACGTCGAATTTGGGACCAAGCCTAGGTAAAGTAGATTTACTTTAAGCATATGTTAATATAACGAAACTAACAAACAATACCTATATAATCTATGATTATGGAAAAAAAAAATTTTTTTAATCCGCATTTACATTTGTAGATTGAATATGTGATTGCCTTCCTAATACTTCAGGCGCTAAAGTTTTTTTTTTGAATAGAAGTTAAATGATCATGAGTTCCTTCAATTTGAAATTACGATATGGAAATATTTATTTTTAAAAATAATTGATATTTTTTTTTATTTTCCAAATTATTTTTAATTTAATTTTAGGTACACATCGAAGATGAAAATATATATTTTAAAGTATTTTTTAAATTATTATTAAAATTAAAGTTAAAATTTAATAAAACTGTTAGAAGCGTCATAGAACATATAGATTTTTTTCTGTTGTTTGAGTTTCACAGAAAAACTGGACGAATTTTGATGTATTTTTTTTGTTATCACTATTGGCTAGTCCTTGACAACTTCGGCCTAAAATACCTGATGTAAAACACTAGCAATCCGTCTTATTAATTATTATAGCGTCATAACAAAATTTGGACAGCGTGATGATGAATAAAAATATTCTATATATTTTGTAAAGATATTAAGTTGTTCAATTGTATAAGCATGTTTGATACAATAAGAAAAGTAAATTCTTTGTAGCTCCTCCCTGGTATTACATCATCTCTGGGATCGTCATCTCATCTCTGGGATCGTCATCACTCACCATCAGGTGACCCGTATGGTCCTTTAGGTGACTTTTTTGCCTTGTGAAAAAAAAAACTCTACTAATATACCGTTACCTAGGTATTAAAAAGATTAACTTTAAACACTAAGTTAAGTTTTTCTTTGAAATTTGTAATTTTAGTGAATGTATGGTACAAAATTTGAATACCCAATTTCATATTTATAGGTATGTAGCCCGTTATGAGGCCGTCGAGGCGCAGGAGCACAACGGTATGACTCTAACGCGGCAGTTGTTGATTTGATGCCCTCTCGGGGGATTAATTTTTTTTATCAATAAATAAAAAACATATTTACATATATTATTTGAGGATTGACAAAACGGCTTCAAACGATTCGCGTAATATAGTCTATATATCTACCAAACTGCTGCGTCGCCAGCACAATTTCACTTGAAAAAGGGGCCGCATCTTTGGATATACGAAACTTATTGTCGAGAGAATAATAATTATTTTGATTATTATTGCTATTTATTACAATGCAATTCAAGCTGAATTGTATAATAATTAATAATACGATAGCGACATTATTTTCGAGTCGTTTCGCATACCAACTTATTTACTTAAAACTAGCGACCCGCCGAGTCTTCGCACGTCCGATACAATTTATTTATTTAATATTATTCAAGGAAAATTAGTTTAGTCACAAACAGACAATTCAAATTTATTTGTATGTATTGATATTGCCATAATAATTTATTCGTTGAAATGTAATTTATTGAATATATTCTCTTCAATAAATTTGTTATCCCGAATACCCTACAAACAGTCCCAATGTCTCTCAAAAGTAACAAAAATTGATAATATAATTTACCAATATTATATGATATGGATACTACTTATTCCGTTTTCTGATTCATTATACCTTTAGTATTCTATATATTGGCATAATATGTATAAATGAATGAAATAATCATCAACTATTAAAGAGGTAGGGGTAGTTTGAATCCATCTACAGCTATAATAAAGTCCTGACGGATGTGTGTCAAAAAAAAAACATTAGTAGAATTAAATAGAGTTACTGAACCAACGACAATGATTTTTAAAATTGTTGTCTATTTGTCTGTGCGTTTGTTCAAGCCAATCTCAGAATCGACTTAACAGATTTACATGCAGTTTTAGTTATTTTACCTTTATTTTTAGTATTATTAATAAATGAAAAAGCTGTAGGTACCTTTTTAAAAAAAAATTTGATAAAGTTACTACAAATAACAGACATGACAGTCTAGAGTTAAAAGCTTTATACTTAAAACAATTTTTTTTTGTACTCTATTAACAATTAAGTGTAAATATTAATGCATTCCAGATAAATGTGTTCATTTTAATTCATACGTAACACCGCATGTGGACCCTTTTCTACATGGTAGGTACACTAAGTTTATCTTATAAAAGTAAATATTATTAAAGTAAGTAAGTAAATAATAGAGACGGGTTGTGGCGCAAGGGCACAAATTGTGACTTTTAAAAAATCTGCCTTAAAACATATTTTTATTAATTGGGACAATGAACGAACAAACGAACGAACGGGTCTTTGCAAATTAAAAGATAGAAGAAAGAAGATCTTCTTGTGTCCGCGGCAACATAGTTATTGCTGTTGGTATATCTAATAAGACTTTGAAGATCTCCCAGAATGGACTAATCTCAAATTAAAGTATGACTTATTGATATTTGATATTTTTGATGATATTCGACTTCGTCACTGTTATTGTTATTGTTGCTACAAATGGAAGTTGACCTATTAGTAGGCACGCTTTGCAATTTTTGCTGAATTGGATGCGTCTATAATTATAGCTTTATTCTTAAAGCCGTCGCTTAATCATATCAAAAATTAAATGTTCTATCGATAACTTTTTGATGATTTTTTTATCACTTCATGTTATATCCCGCAAATAACAGTGTAGGCAGAGTGAACCTAGTCTAATACACTCCGTTCCCAAAGAGACTCTCGTTGAACCACTTTCCGCCTAATCGTTCAGTGGCCTAACTCAACGCTGCGCTTTACCTCGTTACCAATTAATTGGCTGCTAATCATTTATAAGTGTATATATTAGGCTGTAATAATATTTTTATTTCAAATATTACAATAAACAATTGTACCAATTTATACTAAAATAGAAAAGTCTAATTATATAAGACTTTTTTTAATTAAATTGAAATCAAGTAAACAACCATTCAAAATAAACATTTGAATGGCGGCTTATAGAAATAAATCTTCAATCACTCACAAATTTTAATTTTCTTCAAAAAAATAAATAAATAAAAGTAATAATTGCTGGTATATTTTTACTAATTTATATTAATTGTGGAAGCAACGTTAATTGCGGCTACAATCTCAGTCGATAACAGATTATCTCGCTTTGTAAAACTGGCCTAATATAATAAATGAAAAACTCTCAGTCATGTTACAGTGGATACGACTTTTGTATTTTATTTTTCCGTTTCTCATATAATGGTCTGAACTTAAATATAATAAGTACAAAAATGTTTGTTTATGTATATTTTAAGAAGAATCATATTCATGTATAGCAATAGCATTTCATCTATTGACATTCTCAGCATAACGGTGTTATTCTCCCATTTTTGTTAGACTTCGATTCCACGCTAAAAATTCTTTGCCCTTATAATAAAATGTTTAAAACAAATACAAAATATTAAATAAAGTATTCATAACAGGTATTTTTTTAATTTAACTATATCCCGCACATGGCAAGGTAGGCAGATTTAACCTGAGATAAGTAATTTTGTTACCATTAAAACACTTTCTGTACTGTTTATTTTTAAGATAGATATTTTACAAAGGAACCTGACGCGTAAGTATTACACATGTAATATATTATATATATTATAAAAGTAATTACAATTTATTTTATTTATAAAATTAATGAACAAAAAAATATTAGTGGAATATCCGGACTACAATCAACGCGGGGATTAATATTTTTTTTTATGAGAACACCTTCACAATTGTAGCTTATTGAGATAAATCAAAATATAAATAGAGGTTTGACGAAAAGTTACGTTCATAAAACATTATAATATCGGGGAGTTCGTGCTAAGTTGAAATAGAAATAATAAAATATGTCAGCAAACATTTTATTACGGGTAAGTATTAAAATTAGAAGTACCGGTTCTATACTTTTTTGGTTTTTTAGATGTATTGTATATGTATTGTTCTTCTTGTATTAATTTTTATATGGTAATAAATTGAAAAGAATAAATTACAGACTGCTGGATTGGTTCACGAAAAATTAAATAAATACAAAACCACCTAACAATATAAATAAAGTGCAAAAACAGGAATACATAAATCGATACACATACATGTAGATAGATACAAATGAGAAACATTAAATGTTATGAAAAAATAATTATTTAATATAAATAAATAAATTAGAACTAAAATTAGAACTTGTTTTCTAAATAAACATTTTTCTTTCCTATATTCCGTCAATTATTATTTTTTATTAGATTTTTGTCATTAGATAATATTATGCTTATTTATTTGATATTACTATTTAAATTATTAATTGTTATATTTGTTTTTATCTAATACAAATAAAACAAAAAACATCAATCTACATTTAGTTTACAGCGATTACGTATTTACGAAATTTTAAATTTTTGTACACATTTTTTTTTATAAAAAAATAGTATTTTTATTTCTATATAAAAGTTATCACAATGAAATTTCAAATAAACCTAACCAAAATTATATAAGAAAAAACGTATCATGCATTTTTCCCAATTTTATTGTTTGGACAAATAGAAGAACAGTAAATTAAAGATAATAATTTTAAAGACCATATGTATTCTTAAATTGTTATATGAAATGCAAATACTTACCCATTTTTATCCCTCTTCGTCTTGAACGGGCTCCCTATTTCAACGCCGGTTTCCTTCTTGAAATACCCGATATTCTTGCGACGAATTTCCATTGTCATGTTTTCTTTTGTTTCGTTTGCTGAATCTTGAACCAGTTACCGTATATTCCTGGAAGAATTTTTTTTTTGTCTAAAACCAGCATTTAATATTAAGCAGATTATTTTCAAAACTATGTACACGATTCTTTGACGTATGTATGTATATATAACAAAAAAAATGAGTTTTGATTGCAATGAACAACAAATTATGTATTTATTTGTGCTAAAACCACAAATAATAATAACTGTTACTTATAAGATAACGATTAATAAAAAATTGCCCAGTTCTACATATAGCATATTAGATTGTGTACATTTTCAAAATATTTTCAATAAGCTTAAAATATTTTATTAATTTCATGATACACAAATTTTCATTTATATATGTAATTTTAAATATCTAATTCCACAGACGAAACTAAGGATATTTTCCAGGGATAAAAAAATATAGAAAAGAAAAGAATAGAAAAGATAAAAGTAACGAAAATATACATATGATATAACGAATTTAGGTATATTTCAATATATATTTGTAAAATAGTTATAAATTTCGGTTCTCATTGATAACCCCGGTACGTAGGAAAATACGTGAAACTGAAAACAAAATAACGATGTTAATTAAAATGTAGTCTCTTTGACTTTCCTTATAAATTAATAGCTTTAAAAGTAGATTAAAGAAATATTTCACAGTTAAAAAAATCTATCACAGGCTGACTGTCGAACCATTGGCATTTATTTAAATTAGGGTGCTCTTGGCTTACCTTGAGTAAAGAATCATTTCAAAGACCTTTGACATACTATAAATAAAAAAAGTAAATAATGACATATACCATGTCAAAAAGAAAATTTGATCACCTCGTTATAATTAAGTCTATTCTTATCTATATTTTCTTATTATAACCAACAATAGAACACAAAATAACAAACAAATATTTTTTTCTATAGAGAATAATATAACTACATTGTTTCATCTAGTATGTAAGTATTCAGTAGATACGTTAAATTTAAGTGTTCATGCTTAAAAGCAATAAACAAAACCTTAACGATTTCCTTACTAATACGCTCTGCGAATGTATTTTTTTTTACCGATACTATAATATTTTTATAAAAAATTTAACGTGTTATTTTACACTTAGGAAAGAAAAATACTTATTCAGAAAACCTATAAAAATTTGAACGCAGCGGGACTCGAACCCGCGCCTCTTGGTCCTGGTCGGTTTCAAAATGGTGCGGGTTCGAGTCCCGCTACGTTAAAATTTTTATACGTTTTCTAAATAAGTACTATAAATATAACAAAAATAACAGTTTTATTTGATGGAGTTAATTATTAAGATTTTTTAACGGTTTTATTACATTTCAATTGAGAAAACTTTTATTTACCAGAATTCAAATTCAAAATATTCTTTATTTAAATTAAATAAACTCTTATAAGGACTTTTGAATCGTCAAATGAACATATAAGCAAAAAAAAGCTACCACCGTTTCGGGGAAGGCAGTTCTGCCTAATATTAAAATTCTAGATAATAAAGTTTTGAAGATAACATATTGGAAATATCTCCTTCGGCTTATACAAAAACAATATATAATACAAAAGAAAAATACGTTATTCAGTAAACTTATATATAAGTATTTAAAATATTTCACATAGTGTTATTACAAAAATAACTTTTTATTTTCAATAATTGTATCTATAAAAAAACACCAAACTAGACTATTCCATGCACCAATAACAACGAAAAGAGAAGAATTACTATAATAATTATGTGACGATTATATGGGCGGTGCGTAGGGAACGGAGTGTTTGAACACCTCGACCCACCCACCTCACTTCCCCCGCCTACCCTGCTATGTGCGGGATACAGCGTGAAGCTATAACCTATGGTATGTAATTTGTACACAACATTTAATCGAAAATTCTATTGCTCTCTATACCAATATAACAAAAAATGCAAAAATAAATCTAAAAATATACTACCAATAAAAATCACTTAAGCCACATACAAAGCCATACAAAAAAATCGAATTATTTATTTAGTTATTATATAACACTGTAGTATCATCAAGAACGCCTTAACAAACAACGAGCGCCTTACGGTTTAAAATCAAATCTACGACTACTTTAACATGGATCTAGCCCGTATTCCGGTAGCAATATACAAAATGTCTTACCATCGACTTGTTATCATATCCACTGTAATCCTATATGTTGTACATTTTCACATCCTACATAAAAATAGATTGACCTTTAAGTCAGTCACAATAACACTAAAGGGGTCCGCGCGTATTCGCTATTAAACTAACTCCGACTAAAGTGTCTTACCCACGGGCCAGTACTAAACGCAGGAGCTGTCAACAATTTTTAAATATATCTTTATTGATTTTTTTTTTAAATTTCATAGATATTATTTCAAATATATAGACGTAGGTGTGTATTTGTGTTTTATGAATGGGTTAAAAAAATTAGAATGGTTAAATTTGGAAAAAAATATAAAGTTATGTTTATGCCCATACAGTGTAGATGGTATTCATATCTTTTGATCTTAATAGAACTTAACGATTTTCTTCAATTTGGTATATATAATATAATACAACACAATCACAAAATCTCTCTAAATTTAAAGTTTTTTTTATATAGAATTAGTTTTATGTCAGACGTGACCTTAAAGTCAATGACAATAACGCAAGGAGTACGCACCGCTAACACTTCGTTACCTCAACTATTTCGTTAACCCAAATCAATATGCTCATTTTGAAATATATTATTATTTCATACATTTTCTTTATCACTGACATAATTTTTGGGTTAGTTTAAATGTCAAATCACTATATAATATTAGAAAATAAATATATTTTTCGTAAAAAATAATAATTGCCACTTGCATTACATATTCTCAGTCGTCGACATTTTAAAAGAAATACATATATCTAATAAGCCGTGTAGAAGCGTAACGAAACGGTTTGAAACGTTTGAAAGAGTGCTATCGCGACTGTACACTTCCAGTAGAATGGCATAATGAGTTGCTATTTATTATTTAAATAATGTAAGAACATTTTAAAAAAAAAGTACAATTCGCTATGGCATTTCAGCTAATTCAAAAAATCTGTCACTACTAAACTAATTAAATTTTATTTCTTAATAAAAAAAAAAATAATATACATTAGATGCCAGTGTCAAATTTCCAAAAATATATATAATAAAAAAAAATGTGAATACATCTTACATTAGGTGTTTCACTCCTGGTATCCTGCACGCTGCAGAGCTCAGAACGGTCTCTGCGGATGGCAATCAAAGTACAGGCCAATCGCGGCTCGAGAACAACTGAACGATGAGGCGTTATGCGTCAGCTCCTTGCACCTTGTCCAGGTTGTTTTATAAGCTGATACACTATAAACTATGCGCAAATAACAGTTCAGTCTATTTATATCACATAATTTGAATATATCACTTTTGGTCGAAATTTTGGGTATTTTGTGGCAAAAAATGATCAGAATCAGGGACGCAGAAGAAATATTTTATTGCGTAGGAGATTCTCTCTTGGTGTTTAGATATGGTGACAAATTTAGTTTGAATTTATAATTTTCTGTTTTTTAATAACTAAATCAAATTGTAGTTCTTTATCTATGTCGTTCCGAGCGTTCAGCACTAATCACTTCGCCGATGTAAATCAAAGTAGGTATATAGGAGATTTGTGTACTTACTTTTTTCTATAATATGACATTCCCCCCTGTCGGTATCATTAATATTTTCTAGAACAAATTATTCAATCAGAACTGTTTGAGCCATCACATGACGAATGTTCAAGCATTAAAAACTATAATAAATATAGAATAAGACCTCCAAATGGCACAGATTATACCAATTCAACTCCTATTAACAAAATATGAAACCGCAACAAGCAATGAACATTATAGAAGTTTAAAAAAAATATTACAAAAAAAAAATTGGGTAGAAACTAAAAAAAAACACAGTACATGGTGTACCTACATTTGTAAGTATAATTTTATATTATTCACATATGTATCTATACGATATATTTATAAAGAGATATTATCTCATACTTTAGTATTATGGAAAGTTATTTTCTTTATACCGGGATAGCCGTAGTGATCATCATCATATCATGTATTTGCAACTACAGGAACCTACCGAATTAAGTTGAGTCGTCCTCAGGCGTCATCCTATTTTCTCAATCAGCGTCAATTGGAACGCCTACGTAGGCTGGTCAAATAGTTATTGAAATTATGTACTGAACATGAGTTCATATTATTTTTTTTGCTTTACTAAAGCTTAAAACTACTTTTTACTAATGTACAACTGGGAATTAATATAGATAGACAGTCGTCATTTAAAATACTTAATAAATTAAATAATAGTTAAAATTGTAGTTTAGTCATTTGTGACTGTAAAATATTTTTATCCCACACATAGTAGAGTAGGGAGGGAACCAGGTAACCTAGTGTTAAGACACTCCGTTCCCATTAAGATACTAGGTAGAGTGGCGGAACTTAACACCGAGCTTTGCCTCGCTACCAGAGGGAGAAAATGAAGATATATTATTCTTAAATTATAATCTTAAGAAAAAATATTTCCTCACTCCTCGTCTCTAAACAACCGAATTTCATACTCCCATGGGCAAATTGCATTTTAAAAATCTTCCTTTCACTTAATTACTAACGCAATTACTGACTGGCTTAACGTGACTCATTTGTTGTAAAAAATTGAGAATGATTTTATCTGAACTAACTGATTCAAATGAATAAGATTTTTGTAAATTAAGAATTTGATCACAGTCTAGGGGCGGCGGTCATATAACACGAGGATCGTGGGATCGATCTGCTGTCAGTGGTAACTATTTTTATTTCCCCGCTCTGGTAGACAAAGTTCTGCGTTGAGTTCCGCCGATATATACGCTGTGAATAAAACTGGAAAGTGGTGAAAGAATAGTTTTGAGTTTTAACACTAGATGCTCTCTTGTTATATTTATGATGCAGCGTGAAGCTGTAGTAATAAGAATTGCATGATATTTCTCTGTAAAATCTTGAGTTGCCTAGATGAAAACGCGTCCTGGAAATATATTTTATAAGCTACGAAATCTCAAATATGACAACTGACTGTCCTTGACTTAACATATGTAGGTGTAAATGCATTTAAACATCTGATGAGTATGAAACTAAGAAGTAAACATATTTCTATGTATTATTTCCGTATATCGACATCGGCATTTTACACGGTACACTGAGATAGTAGGCAAACACATTATTTTTGCGTAACTGACGGATAACTTTATATTTCGCACCATATCTATTTGTTTTTAGCTACACGCCTTTTCCTACGTAACAGGGTAGGCAAAGTGTATCTTGTGTCAAGACACTCCGTTTTCCATTAGATTTTTTTCAAAAGTAGCAGATTCGAGGATTTTTATCCCTTATCGAAGCGAGGAAAGAAAAAAATTGCTATAATCATTCTCTTTAAGAGGCGATCGAACTCATAACTATTACGTTTAAAGTCAGAATATCTCTCATTGTGTCACGATGGCCTCAATTGTAATAGAATATTATATTTTTCTCAGCTTTACACTGTATCCCGCATTCAGGAGGGGGTCAGAGGGAGCCTAGACACTCCGCTCCCCACTTTCCCCCGAATTTTGGAGTCATTCCGTGTTAAGTGGATGAACTCAACGCCACGCTATACCTCGATATCAGAGCGAAGAAATGACAATATTAAATATTAAACTTTTGACTCGCATGGGAATTGAACTTACAAACTACCGACTGTAGTCACACGCTTGTGTTAATATTTCTCTACAGGTTATATGCATGTGGATGTTCCTGAACACCATGTCGGCATCGCGTGAAGACGCCGCGCACGACTTCATAGAACATGTATTGAGAATACCTAATCCGGAGAGAGTTCTAAACTCAGTTTTAGGAAGATTGGAAAGGAATAGGCAAGGACAGAGAGCGAGACCGAGGTTCGCTGATGACGCTGACTGCGAGCAACCCGAAGTATGACTTCTTCTTTTCTTAATATGTTATTCTATTTCATTATAAGACTCCTTTTTTATGATTTCCACCTGAATTAGAAACTGCATGTTGATAAGTGGAACTCAACGCCGCGCTTTGTCTCGCCGGAGTGGAAAAATAAATTAATTCATTCCGCCAAGTGCGAATTGAATGATATAAATATCGATTGATCGATTGATATTTTATCAGTTTTAATAAACCAGCCAGCCCTGATTTACCGCCCTTTAGTACCTACACAACAATAAAATGGGCGACATACTGAAGACAGGAGTAACTTATTAATAAGTTCTTTGTTCTTAAAATCAACCACATCACACATTCTGGGATTATTCTTAGTTCAATAAAAAAGTTTTTGTATATTACAGAATCTTCCAGAATACACTGAATCCTTGCAAACCTCTCAAGAACGAGAACTAAGACAACTAAGTTCACAGGTAAAAAACGACTTCAATTAATATATATATATATATATATATATATATATATATATAATTAGCTTCACGCTTTATCCCGCACACAGCAGGGTAGGCAGAGGGAACCTAGTGTTAACACACTCCGTTCCCCACTTTCTGCCGAATTTTGAAGGCATTGCGTGTTGAGTGGCAGAACTCAACGCCGCGCTTTACCTCGACACCAGAGCGAAGAAATGGAAATATAAATTTAAGTAAATATTTCATCTCCTCGAGTGGGGATCGAACCTACAACCAGTCGGTTTAGCAGTCACACTTTGTACCACTATATATATATATATATATATATATATATATATATATATATATATATATATATATAACATAATACGTATTAATTGTACTGTTAAAGGAACTAAATCTTTAACTGTGCCTTTTAAGGATAACTTTTTTCTTCTATAAAATTAAGCCATAATCTCTCACATTTGTCACACGATTTTTTTCCACTTCATCAACCTGGACAAATTGTTGATGTTCACACAAATTCAAGATATGGACAGAATGGCTGTATACTTACATATGTGCCTACATATTATTTACATAATTAAAAATAAAAATCAGCTTCACACTGTATCCCGCAAACAGCAGGGTAGCCAGAGGGAACCTAGTGTTAGATAGATCACTCCGTTCCCGACTTTCGCCGAGTTCTGGAGACATTGCATGTTTGCCATTGGAAGTTAGTCGTGCTTTGCCTTGACACCAGAGCGAAGAAATGAAAATAAATGAAAGTTAATATCTCATTTCCTCGAGTAAGGATCGAACCCACAATCAGTTAATTTTACAGTCACACTTTGTGCCGCTGCCCCACCACTGGCCTCTATTTTCATAATTTGATTGTTTAATTTGATTCGTAGATTTGGAATCTACAAATAATAAAAATATGCACCATATGTAAAATAACGTATTTACTTAAGACATTAAAGCACTAGATCATTTTAAATTGTGACTATAACAAGTGGTAAGGCAACCATAATACATACGGAAACCTTGGTTAAATCATAATTTCGTAAAATATATCCAACAATGTAACGCATGTTTATAATATACAACGTCTCAACATTGTAGAAATAACTCGAAGATAAAAAAATATCTTAATATTTTCTTACACGTCACTTATTTTGTCATTTAATGTTTAAGGATCTTTATTTTTTTGGGAAATGGATAGTTGTAGTGTCACGTCACTCCCATCTTCAGTAACTGTCTATTTCCAGTCATAGAGGTACATGTCATGATTTGACTAATTTTTTTTTTTTCAAATTTATCCCGCGAATAAAATATACTAGATTTATATATCTATTTATTTATAACTAATCTAAACCCAAAACATCACACCCTAGTAGGTACCTAGGAGACTAGACTACATTTCCGACATTTTTTAACCCCAGTTTATAGAAAAAAATAAAAAACCGAAACTTCACTGTACTGAAATTTTAATTAATATTAAACTTACAAGCAATTAATGTTAACAAGAATTAACCTTAATTCAAAAATGATTTTATCTACAGAAGCACTACCCTATATGCCACTTAGAGAGGAAGATCCACAGGCTCAACACCAACGAGTACGAATACAGGCCGGCGTACTACGAGGAGGTGCGCTGTACCACGACCCCCGGCGACGTCACCAACGAGGTAAACCATTCGTTGAGCAATAGTACGCTTATTATTTATTGTTCTATTTTAATAATATGAATTATAAGGGTTTCTAGTTGTCGCGGTGGAGTTGTAACGTGTTTCGTGGTGATAGTGGGTTTAAATATTGCCAAAATAAATATTTCGGTGTATGTATATTCAAAAGTTTTTTATTCCGAAAAAGTTAATAGACTTTTAGAATTTTTTTGAGAAATCTTCTATTTATTTGATTCTCTATTTCCGTCTCAAAATGTGCAAAAGGAGAGTAAATTTATAAAGAAGAAAAAAAATTGTTTACAATTTATTACGTTGTTATGTTTAATAAAGGCCAACATTCTACATTAAGGTCAGTTTTTCTTAAGAACCTTGGAACTCTTACAATGCCATTACAACCACAACGAAAATTTTGTTGCATACATACAACATCTTCAATCTAATTGTAACTATAGGTTCCAATGTCTTGAATACATTATGAGGTTAATTTTCTCTCTGTCACTCATTCTTGAACCACCGTTTTCCACCGTTTCATTTAACTAGTCCTAGGAAACGAGAGGAAATAGAGAAAACCAGTGTACTGCTTATATCGTAGCTAATAAATTAAAATACTGCCATTAAAAAAAAATGTCATACATAAATTATTTACTTTTAGTCTTAACTAATTATCAAAGAATCTATTTTCCATTAAAGGAGAGCAGAATGTAATATAGATTTACGTAAAAAAATTAAAAGTGCTGATTTTAAATGACGTTATAATTTTTAAACAAAAAAAAAACTAGTTCTACAATAACCACCGGATCCCATAATCAGAACCTTGCCAAACTTTCATCAAACTACCCTTGAAGTGTATACTTTCCAGTAAAGGAAACATCGAGACCGTTTGGCGGGATATTGAATTCTTCGTACATTTTTCGAGCTCGTACTTAATGCAAATTTAAGACTTACGGGATTTTTTCATAGATACCATTACATCCAGAGGGTGTCCTGACTAATCCGTCCGTTATTTGTTCTTGGGCATACGGGTACTTGACCCCGGATCCTCGAGCCGAGAACTATGTCGGATGCAAGTGCCTTGTTGTGTCAGTTCTTGGAGTGAGACCTCTCGGACGCCGGAAGGAAGCGCTGGTTGGATGTCGTGAAGCAGGACATGATAGCCAATGGTCTAACCACCGAGGACGCTAAAGACCGTACAAAGTGGAGTAGGTTGAGTAGGAAGGCAGACCTAGGCGAAAGCCGGGACTAATGCCAGGTAGAAGAAGACCATTGTCAGAAATTGACCAACTTAAAATGGGATCACACGGGAAACATTAGCGTTCAAGTAAAAACAGAATCATCAAAATCGGCTCACCCAGTCAAACGTTCTGAGGTAACAAACACGTGAAAAAAAACAAAAGAAAAATACAGCCCAAATGATAACCTCCTCCTTTTAGGAAGTCGGTTTGAAACATCATTCATTCGATTCTATTTAAGTCATTTCGTAACCAATGACAAATCGTTGGGCACAAATTGACAAGCAAATGATATCTGCAATAGACGCTTTTGTTTTTGTTTGAACAGTAAGTTAACTTCCGTAATACATCTAGATGTATCCACACGGATAGATGACCTTTTTGTTGGAGGTTTTTTTTTTTTTTATAATTTTAACTAAACACTACAGACACGTGGTCCGTACTTTTCTTTTAAATAAATAAATCAGCTTCACGCTGTATCCCGCACACAGCAGGGTAGGCAGAGGGAACCTAGTGTTAAGACACTCCGTTCCCCACTTTCTGCCGAATTCTGGAGGCATTGCGTGTTGAGTGGCAGAACTCAACGCCGCCTTTAACCTCGACACCAGAGCGAAGAAATGGAAATATAAATTTAAGTAAATATTTCATCTCCTCGAGTGGGGATCGAACCCACAACCAATCGGTTTTACAGTCACACCTCGTGCCGCTGCGCCTCGACTGGCCTCAGTCAATAGTCCTATAGATAATTATCTAGATATTTAATTCCTAAGAAAGTCCAGGTAATTTTAGATTGCCTTTTTTTTTGTTTACATTTCACAACACTTGTTGGAGGTTAGGAAGGTGGAGAAAAAAAAAACTTAACTGACATAAGTCATCTAAGATTTTTTTTATGTACTTCGTAGCTTAAATTTTTTGTTAGTATATTGTTTTTAGATACTTTGGAAAACAATGGAAATCGAGAAATTACTATAGCTAGTTACTAGTTAACTCTGTTAATAATAATTGTAATATGTAAAAAAAATATTTTAACTAACTCAATTGTGCAGGTTTTGACAGAAAATATTTTTTTTAAATATATTATATAAAATTTATTTTGTTATGGTGATATTATGGAATATGTGATTATATTTTTTTGTTTCGTAGTGCTTTTTACTATATCATAACTTATTATTTTAACTTTTCCTGGTTATAATGGATCCCGCAATAACCACGTTAAATTAATAATGTCGATTACGTACAGTACAGGTGCCGACGTAAAGTTCTTCTTCATATTTATAGGCCATTCATCTCGGTCAGTATTATACGAAGGCAGTTTTTGCGAGAATATTATTTATTTCAGCTTCACGCTGCATCCCGCATATAGCAGGGTAAACAGAATAAGTCCATTGTTAAGACTCCCCGACGCCCATTTTTCATCAAATTTTTGAGATATTGTAATTGGCGGAAACTAACACCGCGCTTTTTTCACCAGACCGAGGTAATAAAAAAATTGTTACATAAAAAAGTTTATTACCTCGTGTAGGAATTGAACTCAAAACTATCGCGTATCCAGTCAGATGCTATGACGAACCAATACGGCCGCCAATTAATAATGTAATTAAATAATTACAATATAAAACATTTAACATTTAATATTAAATAATAAAATTCTCCCATTCCATATAAACCAAATACATAAATCTTCTATTCACTTGCAAAAGGAAATCGTTAACGATATAAACCGTCGTACAGTTTGATTGGCGGTCCTATACAAAAAATACAATGTACAAACAAGCAAAATGCACTGCAGCAAAATCCGAATACATAATCTACCAGGAGAGCAGAAGTCGTTAGGTGGTAGGATGCAGATGCACTCAGATGAGTGTATCATGGAAATCAATAGTGGCTAGACTAGGAGATGTTGGCACGATTTATAAGATTTTTTAAAAAAATATATTTTCTATTAAAGTAATTAATTTGATTATTTATTATAGATATGCTAATTTTGTAGACAAATAAACTTTATCGCAATTTGCTTTACCTATCTTTTATAATATATTGTATATGTTTTTATAGCCTTATTACAGCAAGACGGAGGAACAACAATTATTTAATATATTTTTTCCTAGGCAGATATCAAACCTAAGACCACTAAGCATCAAGAACATTTTAAACTCATACACAATTTATAAAAAATATATATGTAAAAAAGACAAAAAAAAATTGTATCAAAAATTTGGCCCCTATCTCTTAGTCTATATCAAACGCCCAATGCTCGGGGTATTGATCCAGCCAGTCTATATTTAGACTACAGTACCAGGACTTCATAAATACAGTGGTGTAAAAGTACTAGCTCTCTCTTTCTCTTCACCCAAAAATACTTTCACTATCAATATGATGCCTTTTATAGTATAGGGGACGATCGTTAAAATTAAATGTATGTATGATAAACATAAACGCGACAGTTGTAAGTTCGATTTTCACTTAGGGGTATGAACTATTCTCATTTCTTTGCTCTGGCAGCAAGACGAGGCACGGCGTTCAGTTTCGCTACTCAACAAATAAATATCTTGAGAATTTGGTGGATAGAGGGAAACGGAGTGTCTCTATTCTGGATTCCCTTTACGCACCCTGAGATGTGCGGGATACTGGGCGAAGCTACAAAATAGCTAATTTAACTCAAATAAAATTTGTTATTTATTATAATATGTCATTTCTTACAATCTTCGCGTTTCGTGTGCTTTTTTGACAAGGCCGTGTGTCCTCCATCAAGGAGAACAGAAGTGAGCATAGCTTTGTCTAGCAAAAGTTCGAAAAAAATTTATTTCTAAAAATACAAGCCCCCGATTGGAATATTTTGTACCATCAAACAATTTCCCAGCTTGATTACTATTCCTGAAATATCAACTTTTCAAGAATATACAAAATATATAATATATAGCACTATCAAATATATATATATATATATATATATGTATTTCAATTATTAGCCCAAATATCACAATCACTGTGTTCAAATACTCAGTACGTATTGAAATAAAGTTGTTATTTTGTTTTGATTGTTTCAATGATCGAGATGTTATAACATTGTTATTACGTAACATAAGTCACAAGATCCAACAGTATGTATGTAACACATATGTAGTTGAAATGCATACAAAGTTCTTATAAAGTAAAGGATTTTTTTATGCTTTTTTAAATCTCCTTTTATAGCCTGGTGTCGTCTTACTATTTTTTTTAGATCTTGAAGCTTAGATCTAGATCTTTTTAGTACTAGGCACGCTGTTCTTCAATCCCTATCCATATTTTACCCACTACACGTACATGTTTGAGACACTTTTTGGGGTTGGTCCAAAAAGTGTCTCAAATCTGGAGGCGTTGCGTGTTGGAATATATTTTCATTTCTCCGCTCTACATTAGAACGAATAAATTAAAATACTCATTATATGATTTCCTCGAGTGTGGATCGAACCCACAACCAGTCGCGTTTACGGTCACCTGTGTTTCTGCGCCAAGACTGGACTAAATAATAATTATTTATTTATATCCTTTAGGTATGTTCAAGTCTCGGATTCTCTTGTGTGCAATGGAACAAAACTATTCACTTGACCAGACGACGATACTCAAGGTAAAGGGTTTCCTTTTGGATTTCAATCAAATTTAGCTTAATTCACTTATACTGAAGCTGACTTATTTTATTTATTTAATTTTTCTCGCTCTGGTAAATAGGCAAATCACGGCGTTGAGTTTCGCCATTCAACACGGCGGTGTGGAACAGAAGTGTCTTAATGAGAACAGAGTATGTTAGCACGAAGTTTCCATTTTATATAATTTTCTTCTTCGTCCTGTTTCAGTGACTGCTGGGAAACAAGGACAATGGTCATACCAGCCGGCTGCGAATGCATGTGGCCAGTGCACAGGCTAGGTGACATGTCTCTGCATGTTTGAACATGGTGGCACAATCGATCTTTGCTTTCTATTACGAAAATATTTTAATCTGCGCTCTTTTAAATTTCCGTTGTGTAAACGCTCAACGCATATGTAAATAATCGTAAAGTATTAATATTTCTAAATATATATAAAATGTTATATATATATAAAATAAAAATTTATGAAAATCCAAAAATGATAAGGAATTAAAAAAAATAAAATATATCAAAGTTCACTCTTGTTTTATTTTATATTGACGAGCACTAGCGTAGGGTTTTTGACCGATACAGTTTTCCCTTGTATGTAATTTGGCTTCTATTATTAATGTTAAAAAATAGAATGAACAACCATCTTACACTATGGATTCACCGTTCACCGTGGAAACCCATCAAATTCAATTCAATTCAAATTCAAGCCCTGCAGAATGAGGAGCTCGGAGTACTGGGTGGAACTTGTGACCCAAATCTCTAAAAAACCCTCTAAAATATATAAGTAAGACCGGCTGCTAAAACAACTTTAGTAAGGAAAATAAAAAAAAAAAGGGAATCCAACATGACTTATGTAGTACAATACGCGTATCATAAGCATTAATCAAACAAGACGACATCCGCCCACATGCAAATAGCAATCAATTGTTGCTTCGTCATTTGATCCTACATTATTAATAAACAAGTAGAATATTCTGAAAGGAATCTTTTATTATTTATTAATAATAGAAAGTATAATAAAATGAATAAAAGTCAGTAAACCGAATCTATTCTCGTTTAAAGTATCAACTCTACTTTTGAAGACTTCTATATCTGAAGACTTAAGAAAAACAAACGTCAGCAATGAGTTTCCCTGTGCCAATAAATAAGGTAAATTGGGAGCTTTTTGTAACATAGTAAAAATTTCTTCAACGTCCGGATGGCGAGATGCTGGTGTGATTAATCTGATAGTAAAATGAAATAGGGAAGATCGGTCTCTGGAAAACCAAGACACGTTGTCCAATCTCTAACCATTCGCTGATTGCTGATATTGAATTAACCTCCTACCACGTCTCTCGGTTGACCCTACAGACGTCTGTAGTTGGTACTTGATAGAGCCGTGCCAGGAGTGAGTTTACTTGTGTTTAGTAGATGTGAAAAGCTGTTTAAGAGTAAATCACTGTTGGCAAACATGCACGTCCGTCCGTCGGTGACGTTGACTTTGACTATTGACATCACCTCAATCACAGGTTGACTGATGGCTAAAGGATTCAAATTAGGAGTTCAAGCAAGTTAAATCTATCTTAACATTTTTAAAGGTCTATAAATTAAATATTATAAATACTAATATTATTTATAGAGGCCAGCCGTGATACAGGGGTATAAGCTCGTAAGGTTATGGATTCTATTTCCACTCCAGGAAATGAAATAAATATTATTTTTATTTCTTTCGCTCTGGTGTCTTGGCAAAGCCGCTATTCAATACACAATGCCTGCCGAATTCGGCCGAATGTGGGGAGCGGAGTGTTTTAGCACTAGGCTTCCCCTGCCCACCCTGCTACATGCGTGATACAGCGTGAATCTGAAAAAATATATATACATATATACATATCATACTGCAGTGCGGGATAGTGCGGAAAACGGAGATAACTGTCGATAAAATTAAATTGATTAAATCATTAAATAAAAACGAATGAAAGAAATTAGAGAACGTGAATCTTAGGCATTTACATTAAATACATTATTAAGCAAATATGCATTGTGAAAACTGTTCAGAAAAAAAAAATGTGAACCCTTGACATTGAACAACGATTTGTAAGAGACCTTCATCTGTTATCTTACGTAGATAAGATGTCCACATTTAAAGGAACAGGAACAAATAAGTGTGCCTTATTTGGAATATGTAAAAGGATAGTATAAGAATAATATAAAAGGAACTATATGGTAATATTATATTTTTTTTAAATTAATTAATTAGCTTCACGCTATATCCCGCACACAGCAGGATAGGCAGAGGGAACCTAGTGTTAAGACACTTCGTTACCCACTTTCTGCCGAATTTTGGAGGCATTGCGTGTTGAGTGGAAGAACTCAACGCCGCGCTTTGCCTCGACACCAGAGCGAAGAAATGAAAATATAAATTTAGGTAAATATTTCATCAATATGGAAATATTATAGTTTACTAAATATTTGCTATTAGGTCACAAGAGACCTAATAACAAATATTTAGTAAGTTAGACTGCGGATCTGGGATAATAATTAATATTGAAATTATGAATAGTGAAGTTGATTACTTACTAAAGACATGAAATGTTTATTTAAATTTTCATTTCTTCGTTCTGGTATTGAGCAAAACGCGGCGTTGAGTTCCACCACTCAACACACATAGCCTCGAGAATTCGGCGGAAAATGGGAAACGGTTAGGTTTCCTCTGCGTTCACTACTGTGTATGGGATACAGCGTAAAGTTGATTAATTTAATCTTTTTGCGTAAAAATAAAAAATACACTATACCAAACACATATACCGAAAAAAGAACTTTATTTTTTGACGCCATTTTTTTTATAAATTTGCAAGAATTTTCTGATAAACTTCATTGCATTTCTCAATCCTGCTGAGACCCATTTTGCAAATAATTGATTGTAATTGGGTTCATCTAGTGGAATTTAACCTATCGGGAGACGTATCAACTTAGATGCATTGCATTCGTCATGATTCGATATTAAAACCGATTGCTTCGTTCCATTTTCTGCCGTATTCAGGATGGCGGAACTCAACTCAATATTTCATATATTTCATTTCCTCGAGTTCGAATCGAACCTACAACCAGTCGCATATACAGTCACTAAAAATGGGGAACGGAGCTCTGCCAGCAGGGTTGCTGTGTGCGGGATACAGCGGAAAACTGAAAAAAAAAACAATATAATAAAAAAAAAATTAAATAAGTTTCACGCTATATCCCGCACGCAGCAGGGTAGGCAGAGGGAACCTAGTGTTAAGACACTTCGTTCCCCACTTTCTGCCGAATTTTGGAGGCATTGCGTGTTGAGTGGCAGAACTCAACGCCGCGCTCTGCCTCGACACCAGAGCGAAGAAATGAAAATATAAATTTAAGTAAATATTTTATTTCCTCGAGTGGGGATCGAACCCACAACCAGTCGGTTTTACAGTCACTCTTTGTACCACTGCGCCACGACTGGCCTCAATATAATAAATTAATAATAATAAATATTTGTTCAATTAGGAATAGTGCAAATAAAATACTAACTGTGATGAATATCATTGAAAAAGAAAAACAAAAAGATATTAAAGTTTAGAACGCAACCTCTGATTTCACCTACATTATGGACGGAGGTTGCAAGATTTCCATGTAGATTTATCTGATCAAATTAAAATCTTTAATATTATCTTCATAATTATATTACCTAATCTTTATCCATTATTTACATAAGCATATAATAACAATAATTACCCAAAAAGTCTTCGATTGACCAAAAAATATTAAAAAAAAAGAAGTTTTTTATCTCAAATTAAAGGCACTATTTAGAATTTCATAAATTCAAATAGATAAAAAAAAAATACAAAATCAAAAACAAAACGGGTGGGCTTTTAATTTTTATCCGTCGTCAGAGCTGCGCGAGCGCCAGTTGCGTTACGGTGTGCGTGAGAGGTTGTCGTTGAGGTGATACTTATACCGCTCTACAGGTGAGTAAGAACTATAAATACACGTTAATTAAAAAAATTACATTGTTGTTCTTATTATATTATTAGTATATGAAGCGTATTTAAATGTGATTGTTATGACATCTTATATCAAAATAATGACTTATAAATCTGCATTTATTTTGTTGTTTTTATTATACATAATTATATAATGTTTTATGTGTTTGAATAAACAATAATTTTAAAACATATTATAATAATATAAATAAATTAATCCTTATTTCCAGAAATTGCGAAATTGCGTTAATTGCTAGTATATTATAATGAAATGTTGTTCTAAATTATGATAAAAATATAATTCGTCATTAAAAAACTAACTAAAAGACATAAAAATACAAAACAGGCCAGGGAAGAACAAAAAAATAAATAAACAATAACAATATTGTAGAGTGCCTACAATACAAAATGATAAAACAGTTATATAATACTCTATATAGATATTAAAAGTATAAAATTCTATAACAAAAAATTTAAAGTTTGTCGCAAATGAGTTTTCTAGATCATTTTTAACTTAACTTCTGTAAAATTCCGTGGTACTTTATAAGCATTTAATATTTTCGATTCGCTATTATATAGGCTATCGTGGCACAGTGGCACAAGCGTGTAACAGTAAACACGACGATTTTGAATTCAATTCCCATTCAGAAGAATTAATTATTCAATATTTTAATCTCTTTTCATATTTTCATTTCAAGAAGAAGGGAACAGAATGTCACCAGGCTTTCTCAGCCTACTCTATTAAACGCGGGTTACATGAAAACTAATAACAATTGAGTATTGAGCAATTTAAATTTATTATTATTAAACTTTTCAATATAATATAAAAATAACTATAAATTTAAATAAACTATTAGTTCCCTGGACTCTTCTTGATCTTAAGCAAATACTACACCTTTTATTTTCAACCTTAAAGGAAAGTGGTTGAAAACTCTTTTTTCTTGTTGTTGGTTAAAAAGTTAGATGTATTGATCGCAGATCAATTTTATATAAATAATTTGTTATTAATAATTATTTTAATATGTTATTTTAGTTATTAATATGTTATATATAATTATTTTAATATGTTATTTAATAATAATATTTATATATCTTTATTTTAATTGCTAATGCAATTAAGTAAAACAGAGGTTAATTACAACGTTTAACTCTACGTGTATTACAGATTTTATTTACTGTGTTTTGCTTTATATTAGGTACTGCCAAGACTAAATGGCTTATATAATATCATAGCTAGTCCGTGTTTGGTTTTTTATATCTTGAAACATTTCTAGCGTAAACAGTGAGTGTTTGTATTTCGTCCATATTTTCTTTGAAAAAATCATTATATTGGATTAGTCATTAACATCAAACTTTGCCTATTAAAAATAAACGAAAAAAAGAATCACTTAATGTTAATAATATTTCTCTAAATAACAACGCTTTGCTTCTCTGCTATGCTAAAAAATATATAATAATAATATAAGATGTACGTATGTATGTGAATTGAGTTGAGGTTGGGATTGAGTATTACAATTTACAATAAATTTCGAATGAACTTTGAAAAAGCAACTATCACTTAAAAAAACATTCTAATATTGACCCAGTATACTTTTCATTTTGTTCTTTTAATAAAATTCAGATAGAGTTAGTTATTCAAAATAATTAAATATAATAAATAATTATTGAAATTTATTTATTAAAGACTACTGTACTAGAGGCCAGTCGTGGCGCAGCGGCACAACGTGTGACTGTAAACCGACTGGTTGTGGGTTCGATCCCCACTCGAGGAGATGAAATATTTACTTAAATTTATATTTCCATTTCTTCGCTCTGGTGTCGAGGCTAAGCGCGGCGTTGAGTTCTGCCACTCAACACGCAATGCCTCCAAAATTCGGCAGAAAGTGGGGAACGGAGTGTCCAAAAACACTAGGTTCCCTCTGCCTACCCTGCTGTGTGCGGGATACAGCGTGAAGCTGATTTTTATTTATTGACTACTGTGAAAGTTTGTGAAAAATGCAATAAAGATTCATTTTGAAATAAAGTTTTTAATTGCACATTATATAAATCTTTATTGTTTACGACTTTTTAATTATTCATTTATTATATTAAGATAATTTATATTTTTAGTGATTTATATAATTAACAGACTGTAAAGTTCGACAATCGTTAAAAAAGGCGAACGACGTTGAGTGGCAAAACTCAACGCTGCTGTTTGCCTTGACCCCAGAGCAAAGAAATGATAAAATAAATAAATCAGCCTCACGCTGTATCCCGCACACAACAGGGTAGGCAGAGGGAACCTAGTGTTAAAACACTCCGTTCCCCACTTTCTGCCGCATTCTGGAGGCATTGCGTGTTGAGTGGCAGAACTCAACGCCGCGCTCAGCCTCGACACCAGAGCGAAGAAATGGAAATATAAATTTAAGTAAATATTTCATCTTTTCGTGTGGGGATCGAACCCACAACCCCGACTGGTTGTTTTACAGTCACATTTCGTGCCGCTGCGCCACGGCTGGCCTCAAACAAAAATGTGACATTCTCGTTTTAAATTAAAAGTTGTTTCCGCAGGTTAAGACACTCCGTTCATTCCATTTTCCGCTGAATTCTGGGGGTATTGCGTGTTGAGTGGCGAAACTTAACGCTGCTCTTTGCCTCGACTCCAGATCGAAGAAATGAAAATACAAAATATTTTATTTCTGCTAATGTGAATCGAACCCAGAGCCGTCGCGTTTGCACTTCGAGAAATTTGCCACGACTGGTGTCAGACCAGTTTTAAATTAAATAAAAAAGTGGAGAAATAAATATCATAAAAACACAACACACCGATTGATTCTGCATCTTCTAATTCGTGCCGCAGCGGCACGAAGTGTGACTGTAAAACCGACTGATTGTGGGTTCGATCCCCACTCGAAGAGATGAAATATTTACTTAAATTTATATTTCTTCGCTCTGGTGCCGAGGCAATGTGCGAAGTTGAATGCCACCACACAACAAGCAATATCTCCAGAATTTGACGGAAAGTGGGAAGCGGAATGTCTTAACACTACGCTCCTTCTGCCTACCCTGCTTCATGCGGGATACAGAGGGAAGCTGAAAACAAAAGTATGTACTTTCTAATATATGTAAGTAATGTAAGCACTTATTATATTTTCAAATACCTAATAATGCACGTACAAATGCGTGTTAAGTCAAAGTCAAAAAAATATTAAAAAAACCAATTAACTGCGTGCGTTCTTTTACGCTTAAGTTATAACACAATTTTAGTAATGTAATACGTGTTATATAAAACACTTACATATATGTATTTTTAAAATAAAATACAATACGTTTTGTTTTCATGAAAAAATATTAAAATCATTTAAGATTTTTTTCTTGTTTATTCGACGCGACCATACGAAAATCTTTCATATACAGTTTTCTACATTTTTGCAGGTAGACTACAGATATTTTTAATAATTTAAGATTCATTTAACTTTGAGATCGATCTTGAGTGCGAAATTGAGATGAATGAAAGTATCTCAAGATCAATCCCAGAATTGAGAGCGGTTTATTAATACCCTAAATGAATTTTATATGACAAATTTCGTGCTATGTAAGTTAGTTATGTACCAATAGATAATTGGCATAATGGAACCTAATTAGGACAAGGATTTTCGTTAACTTATTTGTAGTTATAGTTGAAAATTCAAATTATATAGTGTTATCTAACGTTGCGGCCAGACTGACCACTAAATACAATATGCGTTATAAAATTTGCATTCTTGTACTACAAGATTTCATGAAATTTGTAAAATTATTACGAAGTAATTTCGTTTTACATTTTTATAAAATAAATAGTTTATTTAAATTGTTTTTTTTTGACCACTGGTGAATCTCAATAAATAAATATAATACTATATGACTGAAAAAATTGTTTTGGCTTAACGCTCCAGTATTGATGGACCTAAAGAAAACTTTAACGTTTTGTATGTAACGAGGAAGGCTTTATTATATATTACATCACGTTAATCGTTTCCATGTAACCCACAAGTACTCAAAGCATCAAGTGCATCGCACACTCAGATCGACAGGAGCAGTTGGAACTTCTCTAGTGTATGAACTGGATTTCTTTCTATCTATATTCGATATTATTGAAATGATCATCAGTATTTTTCCTTTTTGTAAGCAACTATATCGCTGTACTATATTTTACGTTTGGGTTACAAATATATTTTTTCATATAAAGTTGTCACTGCCATCTGTGGTCATTGAAATATTTGCTTTGGAGTCCCATTTTCTGTACTTGTTGCTTGTGTAAACAGAAAAGGCCATATAAATAATTATTTATTCTTCTTCTTTAATATGAATAATTTGGTGAATTTATATCATACAATTTTTTTTGACAAGATAACAGACTTCTTCAATTTCAACCGGATCCCATAATCTCCCATAATCAGATCCTAACCAAACTTTTGTCAAACTACCCTTGATGGGATTCCGGTTGCCGGGATATTGAGTTATTCGCCAATTTGTCGCGCACATACATAATGCAAATTTAAGACTGTGATTTTCTTATGGATTACAATTAAAATGGGTCCACGTGTTCCATAAGCGTGTTAAGAAGGAAAAAGTTCGATCATAAAGTGGATTCTATATTTTGTTTTTTTGTATAAATGTTGTGGATATTGTTTAAATTTTGTCTTTTTTTTTTAGCATGTAATTGTAATTTCAGAGTTGGTTCCAGTTTAATTGGTTGGCAAAAATAACACTTTTGTATTCACGTGAATTATAAAATTATTTGGTATTTTTTTATGTATCTACATTTCATTTTTTTTTATGTATTTATATATATGTATGTAGTTATAGTTTAAAATATTTTTTTTACAAAATTATATATTAAATGTGTTTAATATAAATTTTACACAACTTTTAGTGCATAAAACATGCGAAACTAAATGTAGGTACTTATACATTAAGTAATTAATTCACAAAAAAAAAAAAACTCAAAGCATATGATCTTTTTGTTTCCTCGCGATAAGACATGGGAGGGTTTATCTTTTGTATCTGACATTTATAACCTCTTTTGTTTTTACCTCATTGTAAGTACTGTCATTGTGTGGAATAAAGACTACAAACACTTCAATACATAAAAACATTATAGTTATATATTTTTTATATTTTACATAAACTATAGACCATAAATTATTTTAATTTCTGTTACCGCCTAAGGATCTTATTTATAAGTAGTCTCAACTCTGAGATCGAACTTGATACCATTTTCATAATTATTACTTATTTCAGAATATTAAAATGGTATCTTAAAAACGAACTCAGTGTTTAGAACAGTTTATAAATAAGGGCCGGGCGTTGAGTTCCGCTACTCAACATCTCGAAAATTCGGCGAGAAGCGTGGAAGGATTGCTTCAATACATAAATACCTGTAAAAATATAACATTTCTCCATACAACGTGACATTGGCGAAGTGATATGTGCTCTACTGGCACGCTCGGAACGCCATAATCAAAGAACCAACCAACAAAATATAACATTTATATAGTGCTTAAATAATTATTTCATTAGCTTAAGTTGAACTAAAGCACAGCGTTGAATTCCGCAAGTCAACACGCAATGTCTCGAATATTGGGCGATATGTGGAGAACGGAGAGTGTTAACACCACGTTCTATACTTAACCTGCTGTATACGGGATACAGCAGGGTACGCGGAGTAATAAAAAAATAAAGAATAAAAAACGGGGAACTAGGTTCCTTCTGCCTACCGTGCATGTGGAATACAGGATGAATAAAAAACGAAGAATAAAAAAAAGTTAAAAGTTATTATATCTAGCGTTAATCATTAAAATCTTATTTATTTAGGCTAAACCAGAGGTGATATTTTTGTATAAAGCAAACAAAACAAATTTACAATATCCCAATGCCATCCATCTTAACCTCGATTGAAAATGTGATCTTTAAATTACGGACAAACTGCAAAATGGATATGCATACAGCTCTGTTAACATATGATAATAGTAATTTCGCAAATGTCATTAAATAATTATAACTAAGTAAGGTAGTTAGCTATAAATATAATCACTAGGTACGCTGGAAGAAGTAAAAACACGTAATTTTTTGGGGTTCCCTATAGGTTGTCCTGCTATTTTAAATGGGAATGTTTGTGTGAATAGATGTATGTATGTTCCACGTTCACACAATAACTACTGAACTGATTTAGAGTAAACTTACCAGTAATATAGCTAATACATTACAATAACACATACACATAGTCAACAGTTCATCTAATAATTCATTAAATCATTTTGTATAATTTGGCTACTAACAATTAGTACGAGCGGTCGAAATTTTGTAAGTATGGATTGCGTAATTGCGTACCGACGTTTCTTCTAAACCCTTTAGGTATTTATATATTGACTTTGCATACAAATTAGATTCATAAGACAAAGTGCACTATTAAATATAAGTAAATAACAATGGGTTGTAAAAAATAATGAATGGTCTTCAACTTTAGTAATAATTGAATATGCTTCGAAAATAAACAAATACTTACGCGTGTTACTTACTTCAGTATGTTTACTTTATTACTATGAAAAGCGAACCGTTACGTTAATACAATCACGCTGTACCGTCAACTTCACGCCCCACCCAGCAGGATAGGTGAAGGAACCTAGTGCTAAAAGACTCCGTTCCCCATTTTACGCCGAATTCTGGTGGAGGCATTGCGTTTTGCCGCGTTTTCTACACCAGAGCTAAGAAAATGGAAATATTAAATATTCAACTTCCCCGAATGGGAACCGAACTCACAACCTGTCGCGTATACAGTTTCACTTTGGGCCCATGCATCACGACTGGCTTTATTTATGTATTTAGTTACTTACTCATTATCAAGTGACGTAAGTGTACATTCTATATATCTATATGTATATATGTGAATGTATTATTTTCCTTCAATATTATATAAGCTTTTTTTTATTAAGATATACGCTGTGTCCAGCATATAGAAGGGTAGGCAGAGGGAACTTTTGAACTTTTGCCTTGGTCCAGAGCGAAGAAATTAAAATATTAATAAATAGATAATATTTTTAAAACATTTTTTAAAGTGTTATTCCACACTTAGGAAAGAAAAATACTTATTTAGAAAACGTATAAAAATTTGAACGCAGCGGGACTCGAACCCGCGCCTCCTGGAAACCGACCAGGCGCTCTGACCACTAATGCGTTCTTATTTATTATTAGCATATCTGTAGGGAGATTATTACAAATTTCCATCTGTTATCTAGTTTCTAAATAAGTAAATAGATAATAATTATTTCCCTCGTGTAGAGATCGAACCCACAACCGTCGCGCTACAATCACACCCGGGCCCTTTGGACCCCTGGGCCACGACAGCCTCAAACGATGTAACATTTACTTGTAAACATTCGTCAATTCGAATAAATTAATCAAGACACGCGCCAAAGCTAACACTAACAACTACTGTTGAACCCTTGATTATTCGCGAGTCAATTAGTCTACATACATGAAATCTACTCCGTTAGTTAAAACCCACTAGTTCGTGATGTATGAAAAATTTTAATAATTTAACTTAAACGGTAATTGATATATTAACATTTGAAAATCGGCATATTTGAGACTGACTCACTCAGTCATCAACCACCTAACCCACTTCTAGGTGACATAAAATCTTGATATTTGGAAATGAGATATATACTGAAAAATCATAATTTTTGATAATTATAACAAAAAAAGTAATAAAAAGTATAAAAAATTATTTGTAAAAACAAAAACCCCGTCTGCATAAAACTAAAAAGAAAACAAACAAGACCAATTGTTTATTAGGATTACCAGTATTTTTTTATTTTTTCCTTTTTTGTTAGGATTCATTATGGTAATGATAATCATGATATACCTTTTTGAAATCCTCGTATTGAGTTATTGAATTTGATACCTGTATTGTGGTATTTAAAAAAAAAATTACCTTCACGCTATATCCCGCACACAGCAGGGTAGGCAGAAGGAACCTAGTGTTAAGACACTCCGTTCCCCACTTTCTGCCGAATTTTGGAGGCATTGCGTGTTAAGTGGCAGAACTCAACGCCGCACTTTTGCCTCGACACCAGAGGCCAGTCGTGGCGCAGTGGCACAAAGTGTGACTGTAAAACCGACTGGTTGTGGGTTCGATCCCCACTCGAGGAGATGAAATATTTACTTAAATTTATATTTCTATTTCTTCGCTCTGGTGTCGAGGCAAAAGCGCGGCGTTGAGCTCTGCCACTCAACACGCAATGCCTCCAAAAATTCGGCAGAAAGTGGGGAACGGAGTGTCTTACACTAGGTTCCCTCTGCCTACCCTGCTGTGTGCGGGATATAGCGTGACACCAGAGCGAAGAAATGAAAATATAAATTTAAGTAAATATTTCATCTCCTCGAGTGGGGATCGAACCCACAACCAGTCGGTTTTACAGTCACACTTCGTGCCGCTGCGCTACAACTGGCCTCAACTATTGTGGTATTCAAAACGATTTTTTTTATTTACTAAGTCCAATGGCGTCCTACAGCCGCCATGATTGTTTTTATTTAACGTTACCTATCTAAGAACACTTGGGCTGCTAATACGAATCTAACGACACCTCAATTATGTAAATCCATTCAGCAGTTCTGGAGATATGAGGTAATAAAGAATATTACATACATACAAGATACGCGCGAAAAACATAACCCTTCCTTAGCAGTCGGGAAAAATTTATTCAATCAAAGAACGTAGGAATATAAATATATTTTAATAATAATTTATTGACTTGGCTACTTTTTGCCACCAGGCGCCAATTCAAATATCAACCTAACAGTTTGGAAATATTTACTTATAAATATAATAAAGATTGTATGTCAAAAAAATCTAGTAGAATTAAGAACTTGAAATTTATTCCAAGTGAACACAGAACTTGGCACCCATATAGATCTCCCAAGTTAGTGAAAACGAAAATAGCGCACCGTGACCGTGATAAGTATTTTTTATATCCACATAGATAGGATAGAGGATAGGAGAAGATTTTTTTAGAAAATTAATTTGAACAAAATACATTTATTTATAACAATTAAAATCATATATTATTATATCTATATAATTAAGAATATCTAATATTTATAGATTTATAGATTTCTTTTTGTTTCATAGATACCAAAAGATATTACAACCAACATATTTTGGGCAGCTTCTTAATCCTTTATATATTATAAACTAGCGACCCGCTCGCGGCTTCGCCCGCTTAAACCACAGAATTATTTACTAAACACACTGAATTATGTTCGTGTTTTGATATACTTATAATGTATGTTTGCAATGTAATGAAGATTTTTTATGAGAAAGTTGTTAAAACTTTAGGTCGCATTTTCGTACCTCCCATAAGAATATTCAATTGAATGTTTGAAATAAAAACACAACTTATCGATACTTACTATATGTGCGTTTCTTTACGATAATCTCAGAAACGGCTTAACCGATTTAAATATTTTTTTTGCTTATATTCTGGCAAACTGCCCTTAAATATTAAGCATTAGTTTTATTTTAAGCAGCTTCATGCTAGTCAGAGGGAGGAACCTAGTATTAAGACACTCCGTTCCCCACTTTCTACCGAATTCGGGACGCATTGCGTGTTGAGTGGCAGAACGCAACGCCGTGCTTAACCTCGACCCCAGAGCGAAGAAATAGAAATATAAATTTAAGTAAATATTTCATCTCCTCGTGTGGGGATCGAACTCGGAGAACCAGTCGGTTTTACAGTCACACTTTGTGCCGATGCGCCACGACTGGCCTCAACTGGACTGGACTTTATTTTAATCGGTTCACATAAAGTTAAAACCAGATCCACGCTTTATCCTGCCCTTAGTAGGGCAACTTAGTGTAAGATATTGGGTATAATGTGTGACTGATGTGCGAAATGAAAATATTATTAAATTATAATTCAATCCTGCGTGTGTGGATCGGACCCACAACGTCGCGTTACAGTTACAATTGGGCATATAGGGTAAAATAGTTTAAACCCTTACCTAACGAATTTAAGCAAGATACATCAACAGTGAAGACGTAGGTTTTTTTTCTTATTTCACAATGTTTATTCATATCTATATTTCGTATGACGCGGTTACGCATAGGTACCAATAATGTAAACACATACTACTACAAAAATACTACTAAAATGTTTAGAACTTTAAACTTTGCCGCCAATACCTACGACTCGATTTCGCAATGAGGCGTATGCGGCGGTTTCCCTTCGATAGGTTTATGTGTGCGTGCGTCGTTCTTGACAAATTGTATTTTATTTTACAACGATAATTTTATTATTTATTTTGTTTGAAAAAATAACTTTTTTATTTTCGGGTTTTTAATTTAATATGTAATAGGCTTTTATAGAGTAGTTAAACTGTGGTTTCATTTAAAGTGGTCCTAACAAAAAAACTCTGTATAATCTCTTATTTAATATTTATAATGATTTTTTGGAAAATAGATACCAATAGTTATTACAACCACTTGCGAAGAAGCATAGTTTAGGCAATTTTTTATTCTTATACCTTTTGAAAAACTACTATCGTTCTTATAGTTAATATATTTATTTTTCAAATTAAAAAAATTGTCTATGTCATCCTAATGGCGGAAAAATATTCAAAATGTTTTGTAATACCACATTAGTATCGACAATGATAGTAATTGAAAATAGTTATACTACAGGAGGATACCTTTTAACCTGTTTTTATGTATAATATAGAATAATATATTGTATAGAGGAATCACACATTCTTTTTATTCAGTTTAGTAAATACATTTTTTAGAGGTTACTCTGTACTAAAATGGCATGCAACTCTGTTCCCGCATTTACGTTCCTGATATATCGATATAAATTATAGAAATACAAAATATAGGAAGGAAACACAAATGCAATTATATTGCCTTTTTTCTTTTTTTCATACTTGAAACGTATTAATAAATTACATATTATGTATTACATGCAATTAATTTCTTTTGAATATAACACTAAGTTTAATTAGCTTCACGCTATTTTAACAGATAACATAAGATGACATTAAAACGTATTGACATCACCACGTGATCCATCTAAACACAATATAAACTTTTATAAACTATGAACTCACAATCAGAATTTACTTTCTAAATACATATACTTTTTATTCTATACATCGCCATATGAGCTAATCCCGTAAAATATACCTACTTTATTATGTTTGTTAATATCACCAACGTTGACGTTTAAAATAATAATTATGGTAGACTGAACAAATATTGATTATACTTCTTTTTTTAGCTTCACGCTGTATCCCGCACACAGCAGGGTAGGCATAGGACACCTAGTGTTAAGACACTCTGTTCCCTACTTTCCTCGGAATTCTGTAGGCATTGCGTTCTGAGTAGTGAAACTCAACGCCGCACTTTACCTCGACACCAGAGCGATGAAATGGAAATATAAATTTAAATAAATATTTCGTTTCCTTGCGTGGTCATCGAACCCACAACAGTTACACTTTGTGCCCCTGTGCAACGAACGGCCTCAATTTACTTTCTTCTTTTAAAATGTGGTTAAATGAAATAGTCGTAATTTAATTATGTCAGATTACTATTAACCGACTTCTTAAAAGATCAGATTCAGAAAAGGTCATCAATTGGACTGTATTTTTTATCCTTGTTACCTTAGAACTTTTGATTGTATGAACCGATTTTAATGATTCTTTTTTTATTTGAAAGCTAATGCCTCCCGTGTAGTCTTATTTTAATTTAGTTTATATCCAACAATGATATCTATGAGAAAATCATATAAATCTCAAATTTACATTAAGTATATGCGCGACAAATGAACGTATAAGTCAATATCAATTCAACCGATTTTAATGATTCTTTTTTTATTAGAAAGGGTACATATAAGGGGTAGTTTGGTGAAAGTTTAGGTAAGTTCAGAGTGTGAAATCCGGATGAAATTGAAGAAGTCGTTTTTTTTTATTAAAAAATATAATTATGTAATTTTTTCTACAAAAAATTCTTTATATTCCATGATAAAAACTATCCTATAAGTGACATTAGGCTTTGAACTATTACCATACCAAAATTAATTTAATTTCATACAGTAGTTATCGGTATTTTAGGTAATTTATATTTTTCAGTTTTTATTTTTTTTAAAGAAAACTATCATGAAATTCGGAATGAAACCGAAAAAAAATGTACCTTTAGGCCCTAGGCTAACACCATGCAAAAATTCATCAATTTCTGTCGGGTAGTTTTTGCGTGATTGACGCACAAACAAACCGACAGACAGACAGACAGACAGACAGACAGACAGACAGACAGACAGACAGACAAGAATTCTGCTGAGTGGTTTTTTAGGTTCTATAATCGACATATTAACCGACCTAATTTTTATTTTTTTTATATCTTTCATGTACAGAATTGACTTTTCTATCCTTTTATTATATATGGAGATGGAGATAACAACCAACATTCTTATAATTAATAAATTATTTTATCAAATATATTTACTTTTTATTGTGCGATGTATACATGTGAGAAAGTCCCGAAGAACACCAATATCGCCGTTGAAAATAACATTTATGTTAGACTAAAAAAATATTAATTGAACTTTCTTCTTTTAAATAGTGGTTTCAATTCTACTAAAATTATTTTAAGCCAAGTGATTAAAACTATACTTTAAGTTGCTTTGTCTTTGAACCATTATCATGTCAATTTTTTTTTTAATTCTTTTCTATGGTTTTTATTTTTTTTAGTTTTTTATATGTATATAGAGATGCAATATAATGCAATGCGAATGTTAAGCGTATGGTGCTTTTCATGAATTTTTCACTGCCTGAGCGAAATATTTTTATATATATATCTAGTACGTTATATATTCCAATGTTTATTTATAATATTAATATTTTAGTTATAGCCACTCTTTTTTCCACTCGAGAAAATGAAATATTTAACATTATCATTTTTTCGCTCTATTAACGAGGTAAAGCGCGGCGTTGAGTACCGCCGCTCAACACACAATGCAACCAGAGCAGACCAGAAATGCCATAATGGGAACGGAGTTTCTTAACACAGGTTCCCAGACTTCCACCCTGCCATGTGCGATATACAGTGTCTAACGAAAATAAGAAGTATAGTCCATACTATACTTTATTTAAATGTAATACATACCTATAATTATATATATCGTTTTCTTCATTCAAACAAAAAAATATTCTGTCATGATTTAAGTAAAAAGAAAAGTTTATTTAGGTATACACGCTTCGGTAAACACGTGAGCGGGGTCTGCCTCTGGCGTTTGCCGTACTTTTCGTAACTAACATTATAAACAAAACTTTCTTGCATATAAACTAAGTTGGAACCAAGTTTTTTAGTACAAAAGTAAATAAAAAAGCAAGTCATTTGTAAATTTTATAAAACATTTACTTAAACATATATAAAATACTTTGTCATCATAACGTCATTCTATTTCTGTAGTAATAATAATAAATCTCTATTAATAATTACAAAGACGCACTACTTTGTTGAATAATAAGTAGTTACGATATAATCATTTCATATTGTAAACATTTGAGAAAAATACATTAAAAGGAACAGAAGACCGGATGTTTTCGTTAATGAAAAGAAAATTTTTTTTCGTTATTTTAAAGAACTTTAGATAATAATTTAAATAAGGTATTGTACCATAAGTGTAACAATCATAGAAGATACAAGAATTTAACATCCCTTATAATCTCAATACGTTTAATGTTGTCAAAATTTGTTCTATGTTCTGTACAATGAAAAATATTATATTATATCTATTATAATTTTTTTATCAATATTAAAATATTGGGCACGATTTAAAGTTTTGGATTTTCTTGAGAGTCTTTCCCTCAAACTACTTATTTAAATTTCATTCAACCCTTAATTTGAATTTTGATGTTTAAATGATGGTTATGAGTCAAAAATCATTATCATTATATTATTTAGCTTCACGTTAAAAATAGATTGAGATCCCAGTACCACCAGACCTACGTCATTTTAGCAAAGCTGAAATTTTAAGGATTTATAGTCTTATATGAAGTTAAGACGAAGTACGTACTTACTAATTTGAATGTGGGACCCTTGCGGAGGTAGCGCCAACTTAAGGTATACCTACGTTAAAGTAGAAGAGTTGTTAAGAATTTTATAAAAAATGTATGCTTATTACTACCAGACCCTTTAATCCTGCCAGCTGCCGGCCCTAAGGTTGTTTAAATTTAGGACAAAATACGTGCAGCGGAACTCAACTGCTGTGCTCGTCACCGAAAATATTAAACATTTCATTCCTTGAGAGGGAATCGAACCCACAACCTTTCACAGATGAACGCATTGGCACGAGCACACAACTGCGCACGTCTGACCATATTAATCATAATATAATAATTATTAATTATAACAATTCACATTTCCTATCTAATACAAAATTTTACTCTTAACTTTGAAAGCTTTTTAAGCAACTAAATACGACATACAAAAACAACTACCGTTATAGTTCGGCAGTACTCCGAACAATTTCGACCGATTATGTGATGCATTGTATTGCGCAATCCTTTTAGACACTACAATTTTTTTTTTACGCTGCAGTGAATGTGCACTTAAGATAATAAACGTAGAATAGTGACACTTATATAAATACTTATATAATATATTAAAAATTATATTAAAGATCGCTACTAGGTTTAAGTTTATTTTTTTATATTTATCGCGTTTTAAGGTTCCGGACCCTTTGACAAAAAAAACTGTCTGTCTGTCATGTTAAAAACATGACAACTATACATTTGTGGTTAAAACTTAAAAAATAATAGCCCTAAAAGGGGGGCAAAATTTGGTATTAAAGCCGCTAGTTCTAGTGGGGTATCAGATGAAAGGGCTAAGCTAAGCTTAAATTTCAGAAAAAGCTTGAAATCACCTATTTTTACATATTTAAATATTTAAAACCATTTCAATTTTTTTCCAAAAAAAAAATTATTTCCGTTGCGTTTGCAGTCACACTTTGGGCTCCTGCGTCAAAGAATTTCCTTAGAACAAGCCAAAATGAAAAGGAGTAAATAGATTAAATATTAATTATCTAATGAAACACATTTTTGAGGCCAGTCATGGCGCAGTAGTATAAGTAGGTTGTGGGTTCGATCCCCACTCGAGGAGATGAAATATTTACTTCTGTAGGTTAGTACCCACAGAAGTTCTGTAGAAATAAATTTTAAAAAGATGAACTAAATCATTATTCTCTCTTATTAAACGAACGCAATCTAAATAAACACCAAATAACCTCAAAATAAATTAAGTAACCTAACCCATATACGTACTTTGGAATGACTTATTAAATATGGTTTACATAGTTAAGAAATATATTTTTTAAAGTCTGTACGCCTTTTGACAGCGCAAACTACTTACGTCGGCCATCAAGTAGATTTGATGTTTCGCAACGTTCCACTTCCAAGGTAAAAAGAAGCAAAGCCAGACGTTCGCTTATCCAAATTTATATGTTTTATTTATTTGTTATTTGTTACACACTATAGCAGATCAGCTGTGAATAGTCCCATTTATACGATAATTGTGAGTTCGAGGTCCACTTAGGGAATATTTATATTTATTAGTAAAATGTTATAGTTTACCTGATCTGTTGATATATAAAATAAGGTAGCATATTTTGTCATCTAACGCAAAATATCAATCAATCAATCAATGATCAAAAACAAGTGGACGGAAATGATTCTTTTATTTCCGCCCATGGTACATGGCAAAGTAAGTAGAGGGAATCCTGAAAGTTATGCTTGAGACACGTCGTTCCCATTAAGACATTTTCTTTCCCCACTTTCCGCGGTTTTCCGGAACCATTGCGCGTTGAATGGCGGAATTCAAAACCATGCTTTATCTCGTTACCACAGCGAGGAAATTAAAATTTAAAAAAATATTTCATTTCTTCGATTGGGTATCGAACCCGTAATCTGTCGCATTTGGAATAGCACTTTTGTGACGACCGGCACCAAGTGAATATTAATAAAGTAACATAATATATTTTAACCAAAACAAAAACAAAAAAAATCCATTGCGAACTACTTGCAACAGGACACAAAGCTATTATTAAATATAATTATTAATAAGTTTCCTTTAATTATGTTCTTATTAAAGTAATCATTTACGTAAGAACTTCATTGTGAGTGTTGTTAAAAGTACTAAATGTCGCAGATAAATGACAAACGGTTATACGGTTTTGATAAACTATTTTTTAAATCATATAAAGGTTTAATCCAAATAAAAATTTTAATCGACGACGACGTGATTAAATTGGACAGCGTCTGTAAGTTCGATAGTTGTTTCCTGTAATGGTCCCCTTGTGGGGATTGATCCCCCACTCGGAATTAGGAGTTACTCAACACTGAACACGCAATATCTTAAATTCAGGCGGAAAGCCGATAACGGATGCGAGATAAAGCGTGAAGTTGATTAATCAGATCTATATTTTCGTTCTATTTTAAACCTACATACAGGACGTAACGTCGACAAATCTACGGTTGTCTATGGGTAGACCTCGGTACGTGTCCATTTCATTCCCATAAATATTTCAGAATTTGTTAGTCTTATTACGAGAATTGACTACATATAAATATATATATTTTTTAATATTTACATAAGTGTTTACATTTTTCACCAGTCTACTATAATCAGACAATGTTTAGAGACTGTAAATTATAATATAATATTATCATTTTTATACGTTTTGTTAATGCTATCCGAATGGATATTATAGGGTTATTCTTTATATGTATTTGTACTTTTTAAATTAGACAGTACAAAAAATTTACTTGTTAAATATTCATTTTAAAATGTCTTCTATGTTTGATAGTTCTTATCAACCAACATCTAAGTGCAATAGGCATTTCCTGGCCTGTGCTGAGATAGCTTCCCAATATCAATACCGTACTCCATAAGCATTGACTGATTATAGTAGACTTATGTAAGTATATAGCTTCACGCTGTATCCCGCACACAGCAGGGTAGGCAGAGGGAACCTAGTGTTAAGACACTCCGTTCCCCACTTTCTGCCGAATTTTTGGAGGCATTGCGTGTTGAGTGGCAGAACTCAACGCCGCGCTTAGCCTCGACACCAGAGCGAAGAAATGGAAATATAAATTTAAGTAAATATTTCATCTCCTCGAGTGGGGATCGAACCCACAACCAGTCGGTATTACAGTCACACTCCGTGCCGCTGCGCTATGACTGGATATTCTTATGTAAGTAAATATGTAGAAAAATCTATTGAAATCTAGTATAAGAATAATACCAATAATTATTGGTTTATAATTTAAATACTAGAAAAGACAAATTTATTATAAAATCACTTTATACAGTTACTCATGTATTTGTTTCTGAATTTGAACCACATATAAGTTATAATTAATTCTTTAGAGACACGGTCGGTCCGTCCGTCCGTCGGTCAAGTTATGGGTGCTACACCAAAAAGAGTTAAATATAGACATTTACCCGTCGAAAATCGTAATTACAACCATAGCCTAGTTAAATGGGTACATACTTCTTGACTGATCTTCGTTAGATTCACATTAGTACCTATAGAAATACATAAAATTAATGATTTTTCTTTGTATATTTATTAATGATTTATAAATTTTATGTTTCAAACGAAATGCTTATTTTCTATTGACTGTGGCAATGTTGTATTATTGACAATAAGCAGTACGTGCTCCATCAATACTAGTCGTTTCACTCGGATATAATAATAACATTACAACACCTTGTCAGCCTTTCCCCTTTTTTTAGTGAAGTTTGTACAATGGCATTGGTATACAAAGACAATAGATAGATCAGTTATTATATACTTTCACGGTGTATCCCGTATGTAATAGGGTAAGCAGAAAGAGACTATGACAACCCGTTCCCTAATTTCCGCCGAATTTTGGAGGCATTGCCTGTTGAATACCGGAACTCAACTGGATGAAGATATTTTATTTCTTCGAGTGAGAATCGAACCCACAACCTGTCGCGTTTGAAGACACACGCATAAGCCCCTGCGCCAGACTGGCCATATACGTTTTGCATAATAAATTGGTAAACACAAGATTAGCGTGTAAACACTCGTAATTATCTCATAAATTTATGTTACTGCACTTTGAAATGTAAATATATAGAACAAAGTCTTAATTATTTTAATTTATGTACATAGTTTCTAGTTCTTTGATATTGTTTCAAGGCGATTTTTCTAATAAAAAATCTATAATATTTAAAAAAAATATCAATAGTTACAAATTTCAAAAATTTTAAAACTCAAACTCTAACAATAGTACTACAAGAAGAATTTTAGTATCTATATAGATACGTTTACAAGACAAGGTAGTGGACGGGGGGGAACCAAACGCCTACCAAAAACGACGAAAAATATGTGGTCCAACCAGGTCGACAAAGTTATGCAAACCGGTGACAAGATAGATACGCTTCATCTAAGATTACAAGATAGAAATGATACATCCAGACACATCTTGGTTATTCCACAAAAGTGTTTGTACAAGATGGTAGTGAGTTCAAGACCACTAGAGGTATATAAATAGTTTAAGAGATTCGTTGAGTTTCGCAACTCATCGCACATAATTAACAAAATAGATGAAAAATGCTGGTCAAGTGCACTAGTTCGGGTCAATGAGTAAACGGTAGAAACAAACTTAAGTATATGATCGTATGTTTAACAATTTGTATGAAATTCACTCCAGAAATATCACAGATTTTTTATTTTTACTTTCAATTTTTACCAAATTTCATAATTCTATGTTGGCAACGGGAAGTATCCTACAGACAGACGCCTGTCTGACTGTCTGTCCGTCTGCCAAAACCCTACAAAGTGATCCTATAAGGGTTATTTTCTATTCGACAAGGAACCCCAAAAATGAGCTCAAACCAATATAATACGAAATGTCTCTTTACATTTTTAAAAATTTAAAAAAAATATATGAAAACACAAAAATGATAACCTCAATATTTCATAATGACAAAAATATTAAGTACGATGGGACCAATCTGTACCCTATATCACTTTCATTTCCTTTATTCTATGCCCAGACGCACGTGGCCGACCACGTTATAAAAACTACTACAGTGAAAGGCGTCCGAAAACGCCGAATCTCACACTGTCTCAGCTTTTAATTGTGCAATGAGAGGTAAATACAATATATTGGCTCAAAATTAAAATTAAATTAGCTTCACGCTATATCCCGCACACAGCAGGGTAGGCAGAGGGAACCTAGTGTTAAGACACTCCGTTCCCCACTTTCTGCCGGATTTTGGAGGCATTGCGTGTTGAGAGGCAGAACTCAACGCCGCGCTTTGCCTCGACACCAGAGCGAAGAAATGAAAATAAAAATTTAAGTAAATATTTCATCTCCTCGAGTGGGGATCGAACCCACAACCAGTCGGTTTTACAGTCAAACTTTGTACCACTGCGCCACGACTGGCCTAATTTATTGGTTCAGTAGCGAAAATAAGCGATGGGAATAAGATAAAACAGGACTGGGCAAAAATGGACACAATTTTAATGTTCCTATATGGTCACAAGTATGTTAAACTTCATTTTAGTATTTACCTACTTTTGATTGAGTACTATCAGCATATTATGCTCGCATATATTCTAATAATAATATTCCACTCTCAGCATATATTCCCTTTGACATACAATTTTAAAAATTAGCACGGAACCCTCGGTATGCGATTCCTACTCGCATTTGACTGGCTTTATTTTGGTTAACAAATATTGCGTGAAATCTATTATTTCACGTGTCGCTCTCAACTAGATAGAGTAGTCAAAGAAAAGAAGTGAGAAAGAGAGTTTTAGTAATAGAACGCTCCGCCACATTCTGTTTAAATAGATTGTCCTTTTTATAGACAAATTTTTTAAGCAAAATATTCCTTTCTAAACAAAATATTCGAAATATACCTTATGGTATATTAATCTTTATAAAAAAAAATTGGATGGTAGTTAAGAACAATTTTCTTTAAATGAAAATTTTCGATCAATCTCAGGAAGTATTAAAAGTCAATTGGCTAAAAAAAGATCAATTCATTATAACCTCAATATGTATTACGTTAAGAGATTTTAATCTTAACGACGCAAGAGTGGTTCACCATTCTTATGTAAAATCTTATTTTTTTTGTACATTTAAAACTTTGTAAGTGAATTGTTTGCGAAATTTGACGATGCGATGCAATTAATAATTAAGTTGATATAATGGTACGAATTAAATACGACTTAAATTCCGATATAAATGTCAGACATTAATGTATATACTGTTTACGTATAATAAATAGTACGTTTTTTTTACGTGAGAGTAGTGTCAGTGTGTAAATGTACGGAAATTTTGTCCGATTTGTTAACATGCAAACTGATAATAAAATGCATTTATTACGCGCGATGCGGTGTATTGAAAATATCAAACTTGTTCGAAAACTTTTCAACGACACTTCGACACTACGTCACGACACAATAGCAGCTGCGACATTAATTTTCGTGTCTCAGTAAATGTTGCAACTAGGTATACTCATGTTTATACAGAGACACTCGATGTATACACTCAGTGTACAGTGTATAGTGTCATAGTCTTTCATACCTTAATTTTCTGAATTGCCTCCAGTAAAATATTTATACCAGTTACTAGGAGAAAAAAATCCAACAACTTTATCAACTTTTTAAATGTGTACTAGTATACAAAGTTTTAACTAAAGCTGTTGGTCGTTTTTGCGTAATTGGGTATGTAAAATATTTAAACCTACTAGGTTTTACAATTTAAGTTATACATGGCGTAGCAAGGTTATATGCCGTAAAAAGGAAAATAAATTTACAACTAATTGATCTAGACTAGAGACACTAGAGGCCAGTCGTGGCGCAGCGGCACAAAGTGTGACTGTAAACCGACTGGTTGTGGGTTCGATCCCCACTCGAGGAGATGAAATATTTACTTAAATTTATATTTCCATTTTCTTCGCTCTGGTGTCGAGGCTAAGCACGGCGTTGAGTTCTGCCACTCAACACGCAATACCTCCAAAATTCGGCAGAAAGTGGGGAACGGAGTGTCTAAAACACTAGGTTCCCTCTGTCTACCCTGCTGTGTGCGGGATACAGCGTGATGTTGAAAAAAAAAAAACTAATTGATTATTTTTTTTCACAGGCATGGCGCCAGATTCCTCAATACGAGAATTTTATAAGAATAAAAGCGTCCTATTGACCGGTGGGACGGGGTTCATGGGAAAAGTTCTTATAGAAAAACTCCTATATAGTATACCAGACATTGGAAATGTTTATGTATTAATGCGACCGAAAAGGGGGAAGTCGATTAACCAAAGATTTGAAGACATGCAACGTTTACCAGTGCGTTTATTGTTTTTATGAATAATTCTTACCAATTCTTTTAATTTTTCATAATTTTTATACTTTCTTATAATAAAATCATCTTCAACACTATTTATTCCGAGAGGCCAGTCGTGGCGCAGTGGCACAAAGTGTGACTGTAATACCGACTGGTTGTGGGTTCGATCCCCACTCGAGGAGATGAAATATTTATTTAAATTTATATTTCCATTTCTTCGCTCTGGTATCGAGGCAAAGCGCGGCAGAAAGTGGGGAACGGAGTGTCTTACACTAGGTTCCCTCTGCCTACCCTGCTTTGTGCGGGATATAGCGTGAAGCTAATTTAATTTAATTTTAATTTTTAACACTAATTATAAAATACAATATTACTAATTTAATGGTTCATGCATATATTTTAATAATATATTTTTAGTTTTCACTTAAGTATAGACAATTTAGTTCAAAGATATTCAAAGATTATTGTTAAAACGAAACTAAAAAGAAATTAAGTTGATATTATAAATTTTCGCCTAACACTAAAGTAAACATAAATTTCAGTTATTCGACCGGCTGAAGAACGAGAGACCGGATAGTTTCAAAAAAATCATACCACTGCAAGGTGACGTATTGTTCGATAACTTCGGACTATCTGATAGAGAAATAGAAAATTTATCCAAAGAAGTGTCCATATTATTTCACTTTGCCGCTACTTTGAGGCTGGAAGCGCCTCTAAAGGACAATGTGAACATGAACACATGTGGCACGCAAAGGACCTTAAAAGTGGCGAAGAAGTTAAAGAAACTACTCGTATTTATACATTTATCTACTGCGTTTTGCTACCCTGATTATGCAGTTTTGGAGGAAAAGGTGGGCTTTTAGATGACTTTTTACTTTTTTAGCTTCTCTCATATAGCAGGAAAGACAGAGAAAATTTGGTGTTAAGACACTTCGTTCCCCACTTTCCGCCGAATTCACAAGGCATTGCACGGTTGGGAGGCGGAACTCAACGTAGAGGGATTCACTTTTGTTTGAGTATTTTTAAATGCATTTATGCACATGGAAGAAAAATAAAATTTAAAAAATAATTGCGATCTCCCCATTAAATTATATAATTGTACTACTATGTATGTACAAGTACGTGTCAATAAGAGCCGGTTTGTAATTTAAAAGTAAGCAATGTTGATAATTAAAAAATATAATGCATTTAAATACAGCGTTACAAAAGAAATATTATCTATTTTTAGGGTTCCGTATTTTTTAAAGAAAAATGGAACCTTTATCACTTTGTTGTCCGTTTGTCTATCTGTTTGTGCCTGTCTGTCAAGAGGAATTTTATTATTTTATTTCAGGAACGCTTGGAGATATCGAGTTGAAATTCAAATTATACACCTAGTTCAAATGAGCATCTGATAGATGAAGCTAAGCTAAGCCCAATTAATATATAAAGCTAATTTCAGAAAAAGCTAAAGACCTCCAATTTTTGTACGGAACCATCTGAGGGCGGGTTCGACTCGCACCTACCTGTCCGGTTTTTTTCTACATATAGTATTTAACGATGCCGTTATGTATATAGCAATTGTTCTAGAGAATATTTATACGCAACAAATACCTATAGAGTAGAAACATTGCCACTTGGAAAATGTTTACTATCTGGCAGACAGAGCGCGGTGTTGGGTTCCACCATGCACCCTGCAATGTCTTCAATATAGACAAAAAAACTGAATACTTAGTTGTGGATTTAAAAACGATTTTCAATTTTTCTCTTACACAGATGCACGCGCCTCCAGTAAACCCATCGGACGTCATGCATCTAATCGAATGGCTGGACGGTAAACAAGTGAACATATTGACACCGTCACTTCTGCGTCAACATCCAAATTGCTACACGTTTTCAAAGAGGCTGGCTGAGGCGGTGGTGGAAAATGAGTATAAAAATCTTCCCGTAGTCATCGCCAGACCCAGTATCGGTAAGATTTTTTAAATATATATATATATATATATATATATATATATATATATATATATATATATATATATATATTAGCTTCACGCTGTATCCCGCATGTAGGCAGAGGAAGGGACTAGTGTTGACACTCCGCTCCCCACTTTCCGCTGATTTCTGGAGGCATTTGCATTGCGTCGACACCAGAGCGAAGAAATATAAATATAAATTTAAATAAATATTCCATTTCCTCGTGTGGGAATCGAACCCACAATCGTCGCATTTCAGTCACACCCTTGTGCCTCTGGGCCACGACGGCCTCAACATATTTTATTTAACTTAAAACACCGTCTAACTACATGAATACAGCAATGCACTTTTCTACATAACATCTACAAATACATTGTATAGTGCAATATTACGATGCATCTTTACCAGGAGCGCATGGTCTGTGAGGAGGTGCGAGATGCAGTCTGACGAAAGAGATAGATATGCATTTGTGTACTTACTTTGTAAATCAATAACCAATAGGCTAGGAGCTAGCGGCTATATCTAGACTTTAGCAAGTCTAGATAGATTTACTTTAAATAAGGGTGAAGTCTAATTTCAGCAATGACAATATTTATTATAAAATTATAAAATAATTAATAATTGATGTCAGGGGCACGTTAGTGCGAAGATAATCAATGGGATGTGGGTTCGATTCCCACTCGAGGTAATGAAATATTAAATATTCTCATTTCTTAGCTCTGGTAACGAGGCAAAGCGCCGCGATGCTGTTGCAGAATTCGTCATAAGCAGAGAATGAAAGTGACTTAATGGAAATAGTGTCATAACACTAGGTTTCCAGGTACCCTCTGCCTATGTGCAGAAAGCTGTATCTTCCATACATGGAGCTAAAAAAAAATTAATAGCAATCAGCATTATGCATATTGTATTGGTACAAACATACATACATCTATACACAAGTACAAATTAAATCTTACATAAATAACATTATAAAGACGTCAAAATGGTTAGATGTATGAAAACGGTCGCCGCCTCCTTTTCTATGGCAGGTTGCTACAGCGCATCGCAAGTATTGATCCATTATGATATTTTTAAGCGACACTACCAGGCTCTTATAGACGGAAAGATGTTAAAGTTCCCCTTTTCCTTTGATTATTGAAAATTAATACTAAAATATTTTTTTATTTTTCATTTTAGTTCAATATTTTGATATATTTACCGTTATTTACATGTAAATAAGATTTTCTTATATTCGATTTACAGTTTGTAATCAAGATTGCATTTAAAATACAACGCCATCTAAAGCTATAATTGATAGTTTATAAAATGGAATACAATCGCTTCTTTTCCCTTTCTTTCCTTAAATAAATTGATGGGACCTTCATGTTCCTCTAAGATATAAATAAATTGTTTTTCAAAAATGTTTTTTTTTTAATTTTTAATTAATATTACTACTATCGAAGTTTACTTTTTTAGGTTATTGATAAAATAATAAAATTATTATTTAAAAAAAAACTACCATCGCCTGGCATTAAAATAAAGTTTGATCTGAAAAAAAATACAATTAAACAAATTCAATACTAATAAAGTAAATTAATTAATATTTAATGTCAAAGTAAATATAAATAAGATTTCCAATAACAACTTTCGCTAGTGTCTTGCCTATTTAACTTGGGTAAGTGGCACGCCTCTGACCTCCGCAACCCTTGGACCTGTCCACGGTGTACATATTTATGTATTCCTTTCTAATGTTTTAGTTCGTCTTAGACGCATAAACCTTTAAATATTATCATAGAAACTAGCTTTTAATGATCCGCATGTCGTATATTTCGCGGGAAAATAAAAAAAGCCTTTTCGAATGAAAATAATGTAGTTTTCCGCTCATTTAGATTAGCGTGAAGTTATTATTTAATTATTATTTTTTGAACTTTGATACCGTATCCAACATCATTAATTATTATTTTCGATTATAACATAGTAGTTATTAAAATAATTTTTAAAGCGTTATTTATTACCACACTTAAAAAAGGAAAAATACATTTTAAAGAAAATACGAAGAAATTAAGTAAGTTAATATTAATATTATTAAATTCCAGTATGCCCAGCCTACAAGGAACCTATACCAGGTTGGGTGGACAACCTCAACGGCCCAGTGGGGCTGATGCTGGGGGCAGGCAAAGGTGTGATACGGACAATGTTATGCGATGGCAACTTGATTGCTCAAGTGGTACCTGTTGATACTGCCATCAATGGGATTATAGCTATAGGTATGATCGAGGGGACGAAAAAAGAGAAGTAAGATACTTTTTCAATTATGCATTTTGTTAAAATACCCTACATACACGAATTAAGACGTAAAACGCTTAGAAAACATGGTTTCTTTAAGGTCTGACAATTTCTTGTTATATTTTATAATTAATATGCAAAATATAAAAATTACAGAAGATAAATTGCTATATTTACTAGAAACACAATTTTTAATTCATATTATCATAAAACATAATTGAATTGTCTTGCAGATCGGAAACCATACCCGTATACAACGTGAATATTGGTCATCAGAAGCCCACAACTTGGGGAGATGTTCTGAAAGTCGCCAAAGACTACGGCCGGAAGTACCCCTTAGCTTGGCCTTTGTGGTACCCAAATGGGGACATAACTACCAACATCATTTTACATGAGTTTAGAAGGATTTTCTATCATTTACTGCCTGCTTATTTTATTGATTTTATATTGTTCTTATTGGGACAAAAACGACTGTAAGTAACTAATTAATATATACATAAATCAGCTTCACGCTGTATCCCGAATACAGCAGGGTAGGCAGAGGGAACCCAGTGTTAAGACATTCCGTTCCACACTTTCTGCCGAATTCTGGAGGCATTGCGTGTTGAGTGGCAGAACGCAACGCCGCGCTTAGCCTTAACACCAGAGCGAAGAAATAGAAATATAAATTTAAGTAAATATTTCATCTCCTCGAGTGGGGATCGAACCCACAACCAGTCAGTTTTACAGTCACACTTCGTGCCGCTGCGCTACGACTGGCCTCAGTCAATCAATATACACATGATAAACTCAATTAGTGTAGGTATGATTGAATCAAGATACTTCTCTTTGTGTTAAGTAAATTAAAGTAACTTTTGAGAAATAATAACAACTTTAAACCAACTTCAAGTTTCTAATTTATATAATTAGTTTAAAACACGTAATTAACACAGTTCTATAAATCACACAAAAAAAAACTAACACCATATTTTTCCAAATAACACACAGTATGGTGCGAATTCAAGATCGTATTAGCCAAGGATTAGAGGTATTACAATATTTTACGATGAGACCTTGGAATTTTCCTTGTCCAAACTACGACAGTATTCATAGTAAACTAGACGAAGAGGAAAAAATTATATTTAACACCGATCTGACCAACGCCGACCGCGATAAATATATGCAGCAATGTGTGGAGGGCGGTCGGGTGTACTGCCTTAAAGAAGATCCAAACAAAATATCCATTAACAGGACTTATCATAATTTGTAAGTATTTTTGTTTATAGATTTTAAACTGAAATTAACTTTTAGATGGGTAATTTTTAGGGTTCCGTTACCAAAATAGTTAAACGAGACCCTATTTATTACTATGCCCCCTATGCTGACTGTCTGTCCGTCTGTCACCAGGCTGTATCTCATAAACACTGATAGTTAGACAATTGAAACATTCACAGATGATATATTTCTGTTGGCGCTATAACAACAAATACTAAAGAAACAGAATTTAATTATTTTATTTTTTTGATTCTGTTCGGGATGGTAGTGTTATGGGTGTCATATAAGAGACATGATGTTTTTATTAATGTTGAATGGAATTGTTTATTATATGAATTTTTTTCTCTAATTATTTAAGACGAAACGCACATACTTACCCGATTGCAAAATCAACAAGTAACACCAAAAAAAAATCTATATCTTTAAACATATTTACAATATGTAATTATTTCCACATTTATTTCCTAAAATCGGTAACAAAAAAGTTTATCAATTAATTAAAAAAAAATATTGAAGTCGTATTGATTGAAGCGGATTATTTAATTTAAAATAATATGAAATTCCATAGTAACAATTGTAATGTGTTTAATTTTATTTTTTTCTTATAATTACAAAAAAAAAGGTAATAACAGGTGTTCACAAATGATGAGGGTTATATATGAGGGTTTGATGGTGGGTTCTTAGATTGAGGGTAACTTTCAAATTTTTTAAGGGACATTTTATATGCTTCATGTAATATAACTTGTTAATAACTTGTTATAATATATTTTTTTTAAATAATATTTTTTTCCTTTTCAGCTTATACATCTTAGACTGGGTGGTCAAAATATTCTTTTGGATGTTCGCACTATCTTTTTTAGTGAGTTGGTTTGATCCGCTAAAGAGTATATTCAGCTATGGAGAACCAGTCGTGAAACACATGCCTATGTTAGGAGCAGCGGTTTTTGATAAGAATTCATAATAAAAATATTTTTTACCTCTCATAACCTCAACAAATTCTACAATAATGACGCAATTATATTCCATATTATCTACTGTTATTAAGGGAAATGGAATTTAAAAAAAAAGACTATGTAATACTTTCCTTGAAAGTTAAACCTACATTAAAATAAGATTTTGTTTGTTAGCTTAATAAAACATTGCTTAGAAGTTACCAAATTTAAGCTGGTGTAGTCTGTTAAATTTAAAACTTAAACTTAATAATACGGGTCAAACGGTGCTCAAATTTATATTATTAGTAAATAATTAATGTTTAATTAACCAAATATTTTCGTTATACAAATTTAAAATTACGGAGAAATTTAAAGTTCCATAAAAAATATTAAAATAATTAACATTTTCTTGGAGATTTGGGATCCATTTTTCATAGTTGAAAAAACAAAGTGAATTATATTTCTTTTTCTTTTATAGTAACATATCGTTAGTTCTATTATTTGTTTACTTTTTTTAAAGTCACAAGATACCTTTAGTTACTAAAATGTACTTTAAGTTACGTTTATATGTTTTTTATATATTTTATATTATGTATAACTTTGAGTATTTCGAAATAAATCTTGTTTTGGAAACTTGTACTGAGTGACTTTTTTTGGATATTTCCTTAAAATGTACGGTGTCAAGAGAAAGTACTATTTTACAAGGATTACTAGTTTGACTTACTAGATTACTCAAGTGTACGATAGACTCATATGTAAGTGATACATTTTTTTTATCTATAATTTGTATCTAATATTTGCTTCACGCTTTATCCCGTACAAAACAGGGATGGCCGAGGGGGCCTAATGTAAAACCTCTCCATTCCCGATTCACTGCTCAACTTGAATGGCGAAACTCAACGCCGTGCTTTGTCTTGACACTAGTGTGAGAAATTTTAATACATTGTTATATAAGTTACTCAAACATGTAAAAATCGCAAGCTTCAAATAATATATATTTATTACTTCCTTTGCTATTGCTTCCAATTAATTGGGTGTTTGCTTCCTATTGGTTGGGTTTATTGTTATATTTTTCGAATTTTTTTTAGTCTGAAGAAATTATATGAAACTATTGTTAAGTTTTTTTTTTAAAGGCAGAGGGAATCTAGCATTAAGACACCATTCCCCATTTTCCGTCGAATATTTTTTGAGACATTGAAAATATTAATAAATAATCATTCATTTCCCCGAGTAGGAATCTAACTTGTAATCGTCGCGTTTACAGTCACCCTTCAGCCACCGGGCCACTATGGCCTCGAAAGTAAATATTATAGAGGGGTCTTTTTGTACGGCAGGTTAATGTTATTTTTATAAAACAAACCAAATTATATTATACGTAGACGTTTATTACTTTATAACATAAATAAATATACGACAAAATTCGCCTAGATATGTGATAGGAGTACAAAAAAGGAGTAAAGGGCAGTTATACATAAGAAAAATATATATATATTCAACTTACATTATGAAAAATACGAAACATTTGATGTGCGTAAATAAAGACATTATAAAATAATAATAGTAAAAAATAATAAAGTATTATTATAATAAACATTCGCTTTTAAACATATAATTGCTCTGCAACAAGTATAACGCCAGCAAAACTACTTGGTTTACTCAATACATTGATCAAATTACTAATTTAACTACTAAAACTGAGTGTTTATTTCTAATATATTAATAAATAATCTCATATTTTTTTAAATTTAGAATGAAAAATCAATATAAAAGTGATACCTAGAAATTTTGGAAGTTCCAATATGTCTCTAAAGACATGATTTTACAATGATTAAAAAACAACAATTATATGGCAGATGCAACATTCTAATACAATGAAAACAATCAAAATATTTCTTCAGTTATTAATCGTTTAACAACATTTGATCTTACTCATGTTATATTCAAATAACAGTAAAACATACAAAATTACTGTGAAGCGTTGATAATGTCAACGAATTCTGGTTTTAAGCTTGCTCCGCCTACTAAGAAGCCATCAATGTCTTTGCAAGCGGCCAGTTCCTTAGCGTTTGCCGCTGTTACTGAGCCGCCATATTGGATGCGAACAGATTCAGCTACATCAGGAGAAGCATTGCTGGAAAGCCAGTTACGTAAAGCAGCGTGGACATCTTGAGCCTAGAATATGTTACGATTAGAATTTTTTTAATATAAAAAAAAAACAAATAAAATTTAAGCACAACATTCTTTGAACTGACGCTTATTCTTCAAAACTCAAGCGCTAGCAAGCTATTTCCAAGTGACATGGGTTCAAATCAAATTTATATACAAATAATTAAAAAAAAATATCCTAAGTAAGGATTGGCACTTTAGAAATGTTAAAAACACCAATAACCTAAAAAAGAATATAGACACACATTAAGGAAGTGGTGGAGAGGTTGGTGCAGTGTGTCAGTGTCAGTAGTATGACAAGTTAGTGCTAAATTTTGTTACATAACATTTCAAAATATAATATGCAAACATATATTTTTTTTTTGGAAAGTAGGAAGATTTAAATTTTAAAACTTAATTATAGATTGGTCAATAATAAAAAAGTCCACTACAGAGATAGTGGAATAATATATCTAGAAATAAAATAAATGTACAGACTAACATTGGCTAAAGTTGTGACCTTTAGCATATAATTATCACAATATAGTCTATTTATAGTCTACACATCAATGTTGTCAAGCAAATAAAATAAAAATGTTTTCTTCTCTTCAAGACTATTTTTACTTAATTAATTTTTTTTCAATACTCAAAACAAAGTACTGCATTGCATTATATCACTCAAGACTAAGACTGTCTCAAATTTGGACAGAAAATGGAAAACAGTTTCTCTGAACCATATAATTTTTTTCTGCCTACCCTGCTATGCTGGAAAAAATATAAAGCTGAAAAATGTTATCTAGGATGACGCAGTGCAGCAACAAGTCACATCTCCAAAATTTGGATGATGAATAAAAAACATTATCCTAATCTTTTGGCTACACTAGCTGTAAAACAAATTACCTGTTGTGGTGAAGCAGTTTTGCCAGTGCCAATAGCCCATACAGGTTCGTAAGCCAACACAACATTTGCCCAGTTGTTGCCAATGGCAGGCAATAGAGCCTTAGTTTGTCTGAACACCACTTCCTCAGTTTTACCCGCCTCCCTCTCTTCTAAAGTTTCACCGATGCAGGCAATCACTTTTAAGCCACATTCAAGGGCATGGGCCACCTGAAATATAATAGTTTATTTTTAACATATTAGTTTGAATAATATATGCCTATTGTAAAACAGCATTGCTTATGCAGATATTGACCAACTTAACAATTGCTCATTTGAACAATTTGGCCGACCCATATTATTCCTCCTGCACATTTTCATGGTGTTTGTGAACTTATTTATACAATTGGTATAATAATTCATAGAAAATACTAGACGATAAAATTAACTTTGCAGTGTTAATCGCTTGTTTTACCTTTTCAGCAACCAGATCATCCTTTTCACCAAAGATGGTTCTCCTTTCAGAGTGACCAAGGATTACCCAGTCAGCTCCAACATCTTTAATCATTGCAGGAGAAATTTCACCTAAAACAAATTGTTATTATTGAAACACAATACATATATTATTAATTAATTTTATTTATAAAAGGTCATGTATTAAATGTTAGTTAAACTTATACCTGTGAATGCTCCTTTAGGAACCTTCCAGCAGTTTTGTGCAGCAACTCCAACATTGCTAGGAACAATACTTTTCACATGAGCAAGATAGATAGCTGGTACTCCAATTACGATCTGCGATTATTTTTAATCATTTACATATGTATAATAAAGAAATGGAATAAAATTACATTAAACCTTCCAAGACTTATAAAATGATAATTTTAAGATTTTGTATTAACCACACCTACCTCAGCATTAGGGTCGAGGGGACCTTTCTTTAAGTTGTTAACAATTTCATTTATTTGGATTTTGTCTCCATTCATCTTCCAATTACCTCCAACAACGAATTTACGACCCATGATTGTAATTTGATTCTATAAAGATGCAAGTGGTCCATTAGAATAGACACAATACAATTAATATCTTTTTGTAAAATAAAACTGTGCTAAAAGTTCGACTTAATTATATATATAGATGACATCACAATATACTTACAATGTATTACAAAGTTAAAATATAAGATACTTTATATAATACTTGATCCGTGCCGGTCTCCACAATTCAATGACTGGCGAGGAGAATTATAATCTAAAGTAAAAACGTTTTCGTATCACAATAAAACTGACTGCCTAACTATGACTACCCAGTGATTGGATTATAAACGAGAAACTCTTGCTGTAGTACCATTTTTATCCAATGAAAAGTCAGATGTAGCTAGAATAATATTGATATAACAGATAAAACGGACTTATACCGAATGACCTCTCTGACATTGAGAAATGTCATCTACTTCAATTAATTCGACTACCGTATCTTAAATATTTTATGTATTTTACTTTTCTAAATATATTTGATCTTACGTATTAAATAAACATAGGTTTATAACAAGTTATTTTATCACATATAATATTATTTATAAATCAATTAAATGATAATGTCATAATCATATTATCTGTGGTAGGTATATCGCTTTTATTTTTTTAATAATATCTGTCCATTATGTTTGGTGTCTTTGACTTAACATTTTAATTTTTGGAATTAGCTTGTTTAGTTTTGAAGTTTATTTAAGTTTAACGAACCTTTTACTTCTTACCTTTTATATTTTACTTTAATTTATAATAAATTTAATTGAAAAGGTCATTAAATTCATGTTCTATATTTTATACATTTTAAGCGATATATATATTTTTTTTTTACGACTCTAAACCCACGATTCGATATATTCCTTATTTTATTATAGATGACCACTGAAGATTCTATAATAAATTCAAACACTATAGAGCCAAATCCAGATACCAGTTCCAGCTTAAATAAAGATATAGCTATTCGAAAAAAACTTCTTCCGGACTATTTTACAGTAAGGTAGTTATAAAATAAATGAATATTTAATATATTTTCTTATTTTTTATTATTATTCGATTATTTTTCAATTTTCAAAATGTTGATTAAACTATCTGACGCCTTCATAGAGTTCTTTATTATTATTAATTCTTGTGTGTAATGTTGCTTATTTATGCAAATTTTACAGAACAGAGGTGAAAACGAGCTCTAAAATGGTTCAAGTAAACTTAGAAGATTGTACATCCGATGATAATTTATCATCTGGTTCATCTGAGAACTATTGGAGGCTAGTTGCAGAGAAAAAACGGTAAAAAAATATGAATATTTTTTCATTGTATCCATCATTTCCCACTTACTGCATGGGTTTCGAAAGTTATTCCTACTAACTCAAAGGGAGTTGGATCAAGCCCACAACTATCTTGTTTACCATCAAACATTGTGTCTTGACATCCTCAACACGTCATCAATTATATGTTTAGTTATAATTTTACTATGCTTAAAATGATAATGGTACTATTTAATATGGTTTACTAAAGAATCAATACAATATTTTTTTTCCTTTACAGAATTGATTTAAAAAATGCTTTAGATGAAAATGAAATATTATGCAATCAAAAAGATATGCTGGTGCAACAATTGAAGGGATATAAGGAAATGCTTGCGGAGATGAGTACTTTCATTGATGTATTTAAAGTAAGTTTAAAGCTCATGTTTTTATTTGATGGTTATACTCCTTTTCTCATGAAGTTTGCTCCAGTTTCTTAAAAATATATTGAAATTTGTATATGGTCTTAGTTTATTAATTGCTTGTCAATTATATATTCATTATTAACTAAATACAGCAGTATTATTTTCACTTTTTTACTCTAGTAAGATAACAGAATAAGATTGAGTTCCACAAGTTTTTATGTTGTCTACATTTTCTAATTCTTTCTATTTGGCTAAATTTTGAGAACAAAAAGTGCTAAATATTGGAAATCAGGAGAAAATAACCAATAAAAAATAAACTTTAAAGGCCGGCAACGGCACCTGTAGCTCCTCTGGTGTTGCACGGGGCTGTGGGCGGCGGCAATCACTTACCATCAGGTGACCCGAACGCTCATTTGCCTTGTCCTTTTCCATAAAAAAAAAATAAAAAATATCTGGATCCTAACAATATTATACATTGTATTTTAAACATATGTTTTTTATTAATAAAACAGAGTGAGGCGCTGGACGCTGCTAATGATACTGGAATAGATGTTGGAGATGAATCATGTGATTAATGAAGACTGAATATTATTGTTAAACCAAATATCTACTGTTTTTTCTTAATTGCTATTCAATATTAGCATAGAAGTGTTACATCCAATCTGTTGTAATATATATTTTTACATTTCTTGTGTATTTGTGAGGCCGTGGTGGTGCTGCACAGCAACTCACTGTGTACGTGATGCTTATGGGTTCAATATCACCTGGAGAAATATATTTTTTTCCACACCCTAGTAATAAGGCAAAAGGTAGCATTGAGTTCTTCTTCTAGACATGTTGCCTTAAAAATAACCATTTGTAAGATAAATATATAATAACAAGTATAAGTATAATATTTTTTGTATATGTATTAATACTAAAACCTATTTAATTACAGTTGTGTTGTAATTTCAAATTCAAAGTGGTCTTCAGTATTGGATATATAAAGCTTATATTTTGTAACTTTTACACATCTCAAACTTAGATAGTAAATAGCAATAATTGGCAAATAAATATTGTGATAAATAACAATTGTTAGTAACTGTTATTTGGAGATGTAGTTGAGTTTGCTTAGTAGTATGTAAGAAATAAAAAATAAGGTACATTGCCTAGATAATAAGCCAAAAAATATTTAGGTGTATCCTAAATTATAGCTGTGTAATAATAAAAAAAACTTATTTAGTGCTTATTAAGGTTGCCACACTATGTTCCGCCTTACGGCCCTGCCTTAAAATATCTATTAAGTAGTCTTTAATGACAAAAACTGGTAAAACATGTATATTTTGTAAGTAATAATCAATTTGTGTAGTCAGATTTACGACCACTTGAAAAGTGTGTGTTTACACACAACATATATGTTATAAAATCTATGATTTAAAGTAATTTCTTGATATTACTTTTAATCATCATTATCTATAACATGAAGTGTAATAAGTAATTCTTATATTTTTGTAATAATTTATATTTCTACTGTAATGAATATAATCGATTTAATTTCACATTATGTTGTTTTAACAATAAATCTGTTAGTTTCTTTGTGTACGAAACATAAAAAACAAAAGAAAAAATATATGTTTATTAAATTTTAAGAGTGTGTCTAATTTTCCTTATATAACTACCCTTTTTATACCAGCAAGTGAATGTAAATGCGGCGGTTGAGTTCAATTCCTACTCTGGGGGAATGAACTGTTAATAAAATAATATGTTGAGTTATTCGCTCTGGTAATAAGGTGAAAACGCTCGTTAAATTCCGCCACTCAACACGCAAAGCCTTGAAAATTCGTCGGTAAGTAGAGATCGGAGTGTCTTAAGCTTATATAAGCGGGATACAGCGTGAAGCTAAATCAAAAAGATATATAAAAATGTGAAGCTAAATTATAAAGATATTAATACCTAATCGTAAGCTACAGTACAAGTTCGATTAATTTTAAATAATATCTTTAATATTAAGGAACTATACCAGGTAATCTTTGACATATTTTCCTGGTTATAAAAAAGCTTTAGCATGACATTGACAGAACCGGTGTAATGCTGTGCTGACACATCATTCATTAATCATTACAAAATTTTTGCGGCCTGTGAAAGTTTGGTTCAAATAATTAGTCTTCCAAATATTATATATCATCACATTTTTACTAGTGCTTTAACAAAAGTATAAATATAATATTTATTATTTACAAATGTATTAAAATAGTATAACAAGATAAACATGTTGCGCCAACACTTTTGGAAGGTATTTGTTTCTTTCGTTAAGCTTTAACTGAGTTCTTAAAACAGTATAACAGTTAATTTAATATACATTGATCTATTGTTGCCTAATAATATTTGCTTATAACATATTTACAAAACAAAAACTGAGCATAATATATCCAAATCTAGTTGACTTAAAACAACTGTTATTTCAGATATTTGTATTGCTTTTCCTATGTCTCCATTTATCAACGCAAGTAAAAAAACAGAAGTCGAATATTATATCTGATATCGATGACATCAAAGAATTTAAAAAATTGTTAAGAACAAAAACAAATGTCTTGGTGTTATATATAAATAACCAAAAATCATCACAATCTGTCCTTGACGTAGTTAAAGATGCTGCTGATAGTATGAAAGGTCAAGCTACGTTAGTAGCCATAGATTGTAATGGAAGGTAAGCATGTGACTTGTATTGACTTAAATTAAGAATATTTTTACATATACAGCATAACATGAAGCTATCGTCATGTACCCTGCATATCGCAAGGTAAGCAATGGGAACCTAATGTTGGGCCACTTCAATTTTCGAAATATCATATATTAAGCACTTTGCTTTTTTTTACCAGAACAAGAAATTGCAAGTAATATATTCTTCCAACCCACCACCCACAATTGTATTTACAGGTGCTGTGCCATCTTGCCAAAAAAGCCTTAAAATTAATTTGAATTATAAAATTCTGAACTTGAATGCAATTTATAATAACTTGTGTTAAACAGATATATTTGTTTGCAGTGAAGGCAAAAAGCTTTGTAAAAAATTAAAAGTATCATTTGACAAGCCTTATATTATAAAACACTACAAGGATGGTGACTATCATAAGGACTACGATAGAGGCACCACTATAAGTGCAATGGTTAACTTCTTACGGGACCCCACAGGTGATTTACCATGGGAGGAAGATCCGAGTGCATCAGATATTGTCCACCTTGCTGATGCTGATGTAAGATATTGATATTTTTTGTATATTACATATAGTAGAGAAGGCAGAAGGAACCTGCTATTAGAACATTCTGTTCCCCATACACCCAGGTTATTAAAACAATGTGCACACAAACCAGAATGAAGAAATGATAAGATTAAAATAAATCAGCTTCACATTGTATCCATATACAAAGCACGGTAGGCAGAGGGAACCTAGTGTTAAGACACTCCATTCCCCACTCCTCTGAATTCTGGAGGCTTTGTGACAATCACGCTTAGAGCCCCTGCGTCACAAAATGAAGATAATTCATTTACAAGTGCTGTATCATTGTGTAGTATTTATTGTAATGAATCATAGATTTTGTAACATATAATTAATAGTTTTCATGGTGTTCAATAATATTAAACAAACAAATTAGTAGCAGTTTATACAATTATGTATGGATGTTCAATTTGTAACAGTCGCTTGACTGTTTCAAATTGCTTAATAGCTTAACTACTAAATAGTTAAGCTTAACAGTTATTATATTTAAATCAGCTTCACACTGTATCCTGCAAACAGTGGGGTATGCAGAGGCAACCTAGTGTTAAGACACTAGGTTTCCTCTGCCTTATTAAATTCAAAATATTCATTTATAAAATTATATATTTGTATCATTTTATCTATATTACAGCTAAGAATATATGGATATTGTATATATTATTTAAATAACATATCTTTGGCAGGCTCTATCAAAATTTCTCAAGAAAGGCGTAGCTACATATAAAAAATCTATAATAATGTTCTACGCCCCATGGTGCGGATATTGCAAGTCCCTGAAACCAGACTATGTAGCTGCTGCTGCTGATTTGAAGGTTCAAAATTAAATTATTATTAATCACTTACTACTTGTATAAAAAAATAATACTTATACTTAAAAATATATATAAAACAAAATTATGTGCATAATAATGCATGTATATCAAAATTTGAAAATGGTAAATTTTTGGTAAGATTTCAGCAAAGATAATGTTGACTATGAAAGTTAGATACCATATAACAAAGTATAGATAATTAATAATAATATTGTTTTTATAAAAGTTATGATATCCCTTCAAAATAATAAATGTGAAATAAGTCAAGTTCAATATTTATATATGAGTGCCAAGTTTTCTGTCCAGCATGTTTCTCTTATTAATGCTCGGGATTGGACTTGTCTTTTTTAGCACGAAACCAAATATATATGCCAAGTATTTACAAGATGTAAGTACACTAATTTGCAAATAGTTTGTAATTATATATTATCTAAAAAAATGTTAACTTGGCAATCATATAGATAGATTCCCGTTCTTTATTTGGTTTATGAAGTTGAAAACACTGCATTATTCAATATTGAACTTGTGTCTCATTTTACATATTTTTTTTGTTAATAAAATTACTATGTATAATTTAGCTTTAAAATAACCTAATGAATCAATTTGACATTTCACTATAGGTACTGATATACAATTTCAGTTATATTTTAAATTTCTAAATATATTTTAAAATTTTAGGGTGAAGCATTCTTGGCGGCCATAGATGTGTCAAAACCTGGAAATTCTAAAATTAGACAAGTGTATAATATAACTGGCTTCCCCACACTTTTATTCTTTGAGTAAGTATCACTTAATTTTTTCTTATAACTATATTATACAAATAAGTAAAAATATTCATGTATTAAAAACAAAATGGCTTATTAATATGTGATCTTAATTTAGACTTTGTTGTTGTGTTTTGATATAGATTAATTCAAAAAATTCTATGTGAAATGATATTATTCTAATAGTATATCCTCATTCCCTTAATAGAAAAGGTCAATATCGTTTCCCATACAATGGAGATAACAAACGTCAAGCTATAGTAGACTTTATGAGAGATCCAACATCACAACAGAAGAAAAAAGAAGTGGTTGATGAAAGCTGGTCTCAAGATTCTGAAGTTATACATCTTACTTGTAAGTATTATAAAAAAAAATAGTCTAATGCAAGTTTGTCTCGCCCACCACTCTTGTGTTCTGAATGATTTGACTTAATAAAAACTTAGTTCTTCAAGGAGCCATAGACCTGGATATTTGATAATAATTTCAGCTCGATATCCCCACGCCATCTTAAGATAAATACAGAAAGACAATAAAGAGATCTGTTCTTTCCTTTTGAGATACAAAATTTATAAAATAGCTTATATTTTAATGTACACCTATTATATTTAGTAAAATCTAAATACTTTATTCACAGTTATAAAGATAATTATTGTTTTTACTTTCTAGTGTATAAATATAGAGCATTGCCTAATTTAATTGTTGAGATAAGGGAATGAAAAAATAAGTAATATTCATCTTAAGATACATGATTTTTAAGATACATAATATAATCTTTTTTTTTCTAAGTTAATGAATAGATTTTGCTATATACAAACGTACGCCTTAGCTATGGGCCCTAACATAAAATGCATTTACATAGTAAATAATTAGTTTGGACCTTTATATTTAAAATTGACAAGCACTTCATACGTCCAGATGAGAGAAAAAAGAGAGTAACTTCAAACTTTTGACAGCACAGCAGGTTATGCAGAGGGAACCTAGCGTTAAGACACTCTATTCCCCACTTACCATCACATTTTTTTAGACAAGTTGCGCACCACTCAACATTATTAGATATACACTTTATACATACATATTCTGATATAAATCCATTACTTAGAAAACTTGGTGTCGTACAAACATATATCAAACTTAATTATATATATTTTTAAATTCCCAAATAAACTTTTTTGAATTTTCCTTTCTTTAATGTTATATTTTTTAATTCATGTCAATATGTCATTGATATCTATAATGTTATCTAATAATTTGTTTCGAGTTCTGAAAGGTGGATATTTATTTTTCATATGAATATAATGTTATAAAATAAAGAGAAATATACATTTAGCAGATACTAGTCACTCCCGTTCATGGCTTCGCCCGCTTGAATATGCTGGTATTTATTGACTTATCGAAATTCTTTCGTGTTTTAATAACATAATCTTTAAAGTAAAGATAATATCTATATGTTTAAAACTAAGGTTTCATATCATAATTTATTAAAAACAAAGGGTTTTACACTTTAAATTTAAATTGGTATTGATAACTTTGTATTTATTAATAGATTGAAGTAAAACAAATACTTCTTGCCCTTAGTTGCCCTCAAACAGCTTGCCAAAATACAATAGTGAAAACTGTATTTAATTTCGTAAAGGCAAGTGAAATTAACGTGTACAAACGCACAGACAAACGAACAAACCAACATAATGACATCATTGTATAGGGTTACATTGATAAATGCCCTCAATAGTAGATTTTCTTAAACATCTTTCATGTAAAGACGGCGATCAGTTACAACTTTATTATACGAGTATGTAAAGAGTACACAAGTTACACGGGGAACGGAGTGTCTAAGCTTTAGGTGCTCTGCTTAAAAAAAAAGCTTTAATTTTTTTTACGAAACATAGGTGTCTTGACACTGTTTTCTCTGTTCCGCTATTTAGATAAAGCATAAAACTGTTATTTTATATAATAACTAAATATTTAATTCCCAGCTGAAACATTCGACAGTGTGCTTTCAAAGGCGGAAAATGCTCTAGTGGTGTTCTACGCGCCTTGGTGCGGCCATTGTAAACGTATTAAACCCGAATATGAAAAAGCAGCGGCTAGGATTAAAGACGAAAAGGTATTATTGATTTTTATAACTATTAGCTGTTTCAGCTGATATGTACCAATCAGATACCATAACAGCAGCAACAAAATTAAAATAAATTTGTAGTGAAAGTATTTATACTTCTTAAAAATATGTTTTAATGACTGATATTAACAATAATTTCTCTTGTAATTATAGCATATATTGTAAAATACATTATTACACAGATACAGTTATTGTTAAATACACTCAAAACAAGATACTTAAATTTATATTTTTTGATAATTTTCTAATAAATATAAATAACATTGTAGATAAACGGTCTTCTAGCGGCTGTGGATGCCACAAAACAACCCGAGTTGGCGTCCAGGTTTGGTGTCAAAGGTTATCCGACGCTGAAGTACTTTAGCAGGGGCGAATTCAAATATGACGCCGGACACGCTCGACAGGAGGAACAAATTGTAGAATTTATTAAGGTATGTGTTATTACTTCGTGGACCTATTTCTTGTATGAAGGCATTTTTTATCTGGCATTAATCTGGTAAAAATAAGAACTAAGGAATAATATAAGATAAACTAATAACAAATATTTTGTTTTTTGTTATTAGTAAATCAATTATTTTGCTTTTCCTTTGCAACACAGAAATTTAAATTTAATCTAGAAATTTTGAGGTAAGTTGTGGCTGGAGGAACAAGCGTGCGATCGAATGCGATATATTGTAGGTTCGACTTGCACTCGAGGAGGAAATATTTAATACTTTCAATTTTTCTTTCTACTCAAGAATTTGGTTAAAAATGAGGAACGACGTGTTTAAACACTAAGTTCTCTCTATCTTCCCATTTCTGTAGGATACAGCGTGAAGCTAAAAAAAGATCTTGAATTCCATAATTTCGTTTACAATTAATCGATTTTATTAATTCTCTCAAAATCTTATAATTTTTTTACTAATAGATATTCTTACATGGCGGTCTCTATCAAACAATCACTATTAACCCCATCATATCGATTGAAAATATTAAATTCCTGTATACCGTAAAACATATTCATCCCTTATTCCCAATGTCAGGATGGCCGAGCGGTCCAAGGCGCTGCGTTCAGGTCGCAGTCCACTTCGGTGGGCGCGGGTTCGAATCCCGCTTCTGGCAAAGTTTTTATGTTACTACAACTAAATTTATATATCACACAATTTAGGGGTAGTGACTAAAATTTATTATGTTTTTATTTACAACGATCTATTGGTGACAAACTGAGAAGTATAAAATTTAACTTATTTAGCAATAGCGGCGCGTAGTAGAAACTTTGGTGCTGTAGTTCCCATATAAGATGCCTAGATGGAGCTGGATTTTTATATAATATATATGAGGTTTCACATCGAAGGCGCTGTTAGTGCCGATGAAGCTGTGGATGTGCAGTCGTATATCGTCCTTTGTTTCATTTGCCAGCGTTGGTCCCAATATGCTCTAAAAGTTCAATGGCAATACGTATTTTTCTTGGGTTTTAAGTTTAAATTCAATACTATTTATTTATTAATATTTGAAATCATTTTAAATATTAAAATGTTACTTAGATACAGTTTATTATTCATTTGTTTGTTCAAACTTGTCACTTGTTTATTTTTTAAAATGAAAAAAAAAGTATTTAAGAATCACGGACTACTGTAAAAAGTAAATTACAACTTTAAATCTGATACTATATCTGCAAAATATGAATGGAGGACGTATATGGTAGAAATATCATATGCAAGGTAGATGGAAGATTTGATCCCCACTCGGAGAATCGTTACCATTAAATAATTTAAGTTAATACCAACCAATTAGGAGTAAGACATTGAGTGACAAAATAGAGATTAACATAAAATATTTAGTTTCATGAGGCCAGTCGTGGCGCAGCGGCACAAAGTGTGACTGTAAACCGACTGGTTGTGGGTTCGATCCCCACTCGAGGAGATGAAATATTTACTTAAATTTATATTTCCATTTCTTCGCTCTGGTGTCGAGACCAAGCGCGGCGTTGAGTTCTGCCACTTAACACGCAATACCTCCAGAATTCGGCAGAAAGTGGGGAACGGAGTGTCTAAAAAAACACTAGGTTCCCTCTGCCTACCCTGCTGTGTGCGGGATACAGCGTGAAGCTGATTTATTTTATTTTATTTAGTTTCATCAAGCGGGCATCGAACCCACAACCAGCCTCGACTGGTCTCCTAATTAACTATCATAAATCCTTTTAAAATATTTTTTAATCCATATATCTAATTAATTCCAAATTAATATTTTAACTTTAGTCACCACAAGAGCCGCCTCCACCGCCGCCGCCGGAGACACCGTGGTCCGAGGAAGAGTCTGCGGTACGGCACCTTGACACCACCACGTTCAGGAATACGTTACGGAAAATTAAACATGCTGTAGTTATGTTTTATGCGCCGTGTGAGTGTTTGCCTTTTTTTTGGTAGTTTACGCTACTTTAAGTTAAAATTTACAGCGCACGAGGCTTAGGCTGAGCTTTGCATTTGTGTGAGTGATGTACACAGTAGAGCCAGAAAATAAATGTATCAAAAATATAATTTGTTATTAATACTCGATAAAAAAGGCTCTATAATTTTTACTGAGGTCAGTCGTGTGATGGAAAGTGTGACTGTAAAATCGACTGGTTGTGGATTTGATCCCCACTCGAGGAGATTTTTTAATTAAATTTTTATTTACATTTGTTCCGCGTTTTGAGTTCCGCCACTCAATACGCAATGCCTCCAGAATTCCGGCGGAAAATGGGGAACGGAGTGTCTTTACACTGGTTTCCCTCTGCCTACCCTGCTGTGTGCGGGATACAGCGTGAAGCTAACTTATTTATTTATTTTTATGTACCTATATAAAAGTACTGTAGTATATTGGCGGCATCCTATGCAGGGTCAAACGGGAATTACTTAAATTTGTATGAGACATGATATATTTTAAATGGCCGAGATCGCTGTGTCTGTTACATCACATAATAAAACCTCCTCGATAAATGTATAAACGATATCCAATACAAAGATTTTTTTATTTCTAACTAGTGGTTTCTGAGATTAAAGCGTTCAATCAAATAAACTCTACAGCTTTATTATATTAGTGTAGATAATATAATACCAATCATTGTTACCACTATGGGTAAAAATTATATTTTTTATTAAATTATTAAATGCTTAAATATAATTTTATTTTTTATTTGAAAGGGTGCGGCCATTGCAAAAGCACCAAACCGGAATTCGTGAAAGCAGCTGAAAAATTCTCCGATGAATTAATGGTCGCCTTTGGTGCAGTGGATTGTACTAAACAGCAGGATCTGTGCGCGAACTACGACGTCAAAGGATACCCCACTCTCAAATATTTTAGTTATTTCGATAAAATCGTCGAGGATTACAGTGGTGGGAGAAAAGTATGTGTTTTTTGTTTTTTTTTCTTTCTCTCATATCTATCTATATTGGCATATATCTAAAGAAAGTAATCTTTGGCTAGCGACATGGTGTAGCTCGATAAGCATAGGAAAACTGAACTGGCTTTTAATGAATTAATTTTAATATGATTTTATGGTATTTTAATTTAATTTTTATTTTCTTTTTAAAACTTAGTATCCCTAACAAAAATAGCTTTAGAATTAACGTAAAGTGCTTGGACAATATGATTGATTATTATTTCCCCTTTGCTAAATTATATTTAAGCTTCACGTTTTATCTTGCATAGCAGGGACGGCAAAGGGAACCTAGGGGTTAAGACACTCCGTTCATATTGAGAAACGTCCGTATGCTGTTTATTAATTGTACTTATTTCAAAAACCACATTTATTTTTAATTTCAGGAAGCTGATTTCGTATCATTCATACACAGTCAGATGGGTGACATGTCGCCGACGTCGCAGAGCAAGTCGGACAGCCAGAGCGCGGGTTTCGGCGTGAACGTGCAAATGGCGGACGACGGTAACTTCCAGAACATTATAGCAGTGAAGGAGCCGACGTTTGTCATGTTTTTCGCCACTTGTGAGTGATTTTTTTCTTTTTTTCTCATATAAACTCTTTTTCCCGCATAGCGGTGGAGATAGAGGAAACCTATTGTACAATCGCACCTAAAAATACATTTTATTTTACACTACCTTTGGATAAACTAAAAATAATTAAAAATATATAATATATAAACAACTAAAAATATATTAATAAACTACATAAAAGATAATACGTGTTATATGATGATTTGTTAAAATAAAAATGAAGGATCACTGTGGCGCAGTAGTATATGGCTGTAAACACGATGGTTGTATATTCGATTTCCACTCGAGGGGCATGTATTGTTTTAGTTTTGAACTCGTTGACTTCAGCCACTTAATACGCAATTTCAGGAAATATGACTAAATACTAGGTAGTTCCCTCAACCCACCCGGTTATGTGCGGGGTACAGCGTGAAGCCAAAATAAACATATAATCTCATTTAATTCCAGGGTGCAGCCACTGTTCAACAGTTAAACCAGCGTTCAGTAAATTAGCAACGACACTTAAAAAGGAAAGTATTCCAGTGAAAGCTATAGCTGTAGAAGCGGCGGAAAATGCCAAAGTAGCTGATTTTGCTTCCATACAAACTTTACCTACATTCAAAATATATTCGGATGGGAAACTACTCGCCGACTACAACGGAGACAGGTCTTTGGAGGATATGCTGAAGTTTTGTAAGGGTTATGCTAAAGTTAGGGACGAGTTGTGATAACGGTAAGTTCTTTTTTATCATGTTTTATTTTTTTTTTTTTTTTAATTTTCGAACCATATTTGTATTTTGGTGAAAATATTTTGTTCTCATTTATACTGTTTTCTCATTTTTTTTTATATTTGTTGTTAATTGTGCTTACTTTATTTTGTATATTGGTAACTTTATCTGTATATATTAATATCGTTTTTTTTAGTCTCTGTTTTGGCGTTGGTATTAATATCATTGCAAATCTAACATCTCCAAGATATTCAAACCAATATAAATAATTTTACTTTAAACTGATCATAACTTCCTTATATCAATATTATTATAATTTTATATACTTTTATGATAATCCCAATGGTAATTTGTAGTATCCTCAAATATCATACAATATTTTTCGAATTATGTCACAAATATATACCAGTTAAAACCTTGTATCGCTTTAATTATTTACATGTTAATATTATTTCTTATATTCTTTAAATTTTTTATTAAAATAAAAACTATAGACTTTTTTAATGTTTAGTTAACAATTTAAATGAAATAAGTATACATTTAACTTGAATCCAACCTTTTTTCTCAGTTTTACTCAAAATATTTAATATATTGTGTATTTAAAAGAAATTTTGTTTTTTGTTAAACATTTAAGCTTCTAAGGCATTTACTTAAATAATAATTATTAAAAATATATAATCATGCGCTTTAAAGTAATAATGTTATTATATTATTATTATTATCTATAAATAAAAAAAATGCATTTACGTATTCATAGGTATGTAGTTAGATGAGATATTATATATTTTTTAATACTTTTTAGAGAATCGTAGTTGCTAGAGACATATCAATAACATTTAAATTTCCGTTATCATACATACATGAACTAAAATTTGTATAAATATTTTTTTAAATATGTTGTGTTTTGTAAAAAAGTATTTTTTTTTTTAATTTTCGTGTACTATTTGTAAAAAAAAATGTGGATATCATTAACTGAAGATATGATACATTATCCGAACGATAAAAATGCATATGAATAATATAATTTTTACTGAAAAATTAAAAAAAATAATACTTTTTTACATTAACTTTAACAATTTAAGAAATCTTTTATGGAAAAATGTTTCTCTTTAATAATTAATTATGTTATGTAGTTTATTACCATTACAAGCCATATAAATTACGTCACACGTCAAGCTGTTGGCAAAGTGTGACATGGTATGACGAGAAGTGACTGACTTGCAGTTGGACAAATTATAATTCCAATTGACAATATATTAAATATTATAAAAAATGATTATTTGTTTGTGCTAATTGTAATTAGCAATTAATTAATTGTCAATTGTTACTCTCGAAATAACAATTCAAGTATTGCTAATTGTGATTACCGCGAACTAAAACACAAAATTACTAGTGGTCATAAAATTCTCGACATCACATTTTTAAATACAATATACAAACACGATATATACAATATACAATATACAAACATTTCAGTAAATCCGTTTATGTCGCACTAGTTAGAGGATGGCACAAAAGTGACTAGCTGTGACAATGACGTGGGATGAGTAAAAAAATAATTAAATTCGTGTGACGTAATTTACATATGGCCCCTTATATGAAATTTGAATAATAACGTATTTAGTAAATATTTTGTTATTATTATATTTTATGTAATAGCAGTTTTAGCATATTTATATGATATTCTTGTACTTTGTTATCTGTATTTAGATTATAAGAGTTGGGAGATGTTAAAACGACGATTTTAACCAAAACTTTTTTTTATTTGAAATATTTATGATGTTTTAAATGTGCATTCAAATACAATATCAACACGTTTCTAAAACTTGTCTAAATAGCACACAGATACGATAATTAGTGTTTAATTGTGTTTAACTTAGTATATACAGATTAAATTATATTTAGTTTAACACCAATTTATGTTTTCGATTGACATCTGTATTTCAATAAAAAAACCTGTATGATGTAACATTTAAAATATACATATGATTTCTTAAAGAGTAAACTGCCTTCTTTTTACATATTTCGAATATATATATATATATATATATATATATATATATATATATATATATATATATATTCGAAATAGCTACAAACTTGAAAAATATGTAAAAAGAAGGCAGTTTACTCTTTAAGAAATCATATGTATATTTTAAATGTTACATCATACAGGTTTTTTATATATATATATATATATATATATATATATATATATATATATATAAAAAGTTTTGGTTTAATCATACGTCTGTTTGTCAATACATTAGTTAGTACAAGTGGTAAAGAAATTCTAAATATTATAACTTTAATACCATAATCTCGCTTGTAATTGTATTTTACTTATATATAAAATAAAATTTATCGTCGTTCGTCTATTACAATATTTTAGTACTATTCACTGTATAATTATATACTTGGGTGGTTAAAGTGTTTATGTATTTATATTATCGGTACGTTCACAAGGCATAAGCGGACCTTTGCTCTAAAAGAATAGCCACAAAAAAAAATTAAATGACGTCTATTATTACACATTAAAATAAAATAAAAAACGCTATGCCTAAGTAAAGCGACACCTACTATATAGAAACACTCACACAAATGCAAAAGTAAAGCTTATACCTCGTGGATTGTATATATTGTAGTCCCACAACAAAAGTAACATAATTCAAAAACTTTCTTTTTTTTTTTAATCTAATATAGATAAACTAAAATTTTGAGATTGTTCACTTACTTTAATTGTTTTGAATGTGACAGGTTAATTGTCATATTGTCGATGCTTAGCAATTTGCTATTAATATATTTTTTTATATGAAATAGTGCTTATAATTTGATTTTCTCTCCTTACAAAATATTTATAGCTGCTCATAAAATATAAAAATAATATCTTTGAGCAATAATTTTTTAAATCTAACTTTGTGACATTATCGTCTCCGTCATATTATATTACTAGGCTATACAAAATATTAACACGATGTTCTAAATTCCAAGCTTATATCAATCGTAACTGACAATATTCTAAATTTAAAATATTTTACATATATACTTACTTGTTATACAATATTTAATATAGAGTTACTGTATACATTTTGATAATATGAAGTGCTTTTGAACTATATACGTTTGTATTTGTATGTAGAGATATATGCAATGTTGAATTATAGTAAATTGTATTATTATTAAATTGTTCGTCTCGGTGTAATTGAGAAAAGTAGCTGTCTGTGAGCGCGGTGGTCTTGAATTCGATTTTAGTTACTTTTTTTTTTATGTAAACTTAAAAATGTTATATTTTGAATGGTCACCAATGACCAATTTTTCAATCTTAGCATGTTTCACAACCGTAAAGTAGTATCGGCCAAAAGTTATAAAAAATATATAGAACGGGCTTCCAATTTTTTTATTCTCGTTTAAATATGTTAATTATACCTACATATAGTCTATTAACAAAATGTTTTCTATTTTAATTGAACATTATGGAGATTACGATCTGTTTTTAAATAAAGAAATATGATAGTATTTTCAAAGCATTTAGTACATTGTTTGATATAATAAAATGGTTATATAATATTATTATGACCGTAAAAAGTATTATCATTTTCTTTCCTTTTTATAATATTTTATGGAAACTATACAAAAACATAGAACGTTTTAGCTTTTTTCTATATTGAACTGTTTACAAACTAACCTATAGCACGCTTTAAAACAAACTACGATTATTCCAAATTGACAATAAAAATAAGAAATGTATCATATTTTAGTAATTTTAACGAATTTTCTATATTCTTAATAATATTGTTGCTATTGCTTCATTATTTAATTGTATAGTATTGATCGTAAAAGTTGCTAAAATTGTCTATATTGTAATAACGAGAAAGAAGAAGCTAAGAAATAGATAGCATTTTACTACTGTTTTTTATTGATCTATATACAATTATATATGTATCGACGCCCCTGAGACCAGTCATCACAAAATATTTCACGCTAGAAGCTATCGTCTATCGAAGAAATTGAGAACGCTATGGTTGTGGGTTCAATTTCCCACTTCGTCTATATGATACAAAAAGTATAAAAGACTTAAAATAACAGCGTATTACTAAGGGACTTCGAAATATATTGTAATGTTTTCTTTACATTACAAATTAATTTTTATTTTTTTTTATTTAGTATCAATTCATTTTTACTTAACTTGATACTCACCATATAGAATATAACATTTTTATATAATATTTAACTGATTATATCTTCTTAGATGCTAATATAATATACATTTTTATTACACGTGTTTTATTTTTGAGTACCTAATACCTTTGACTTATAACTTACAGTTCAGATAAAAGTTAAGATTTAAAAAAAATAAGTTTTAAAGTTATATTTATCATTATATATTTAAATTAATATTGAAATTATGATTATTATGCGAGATTATTTAATTAAATAGACGACAACGAGACGAGCCAGTCAGGCCATCGTGGCCCAGTGGCACAAAGGTGTGATTGTAACGCGGCAGTTGTGAGTTCGATCCCCACTCGTGGAAGTGAAATATTTATATATATTTCTATTTCTTCGCTCCAGTGTCGAGGCAAAGAACGGCGTTGAGTTCCGCCAACAATGCCTTAATAATTCGGTGGAAAGTGGGAAACTGAGTGTCTTAACACTAGTTTCCCTCTACCCTGCTGTATGCGGCAAATACAGCGTTAATCTGATTTTATTTACTTAAAAAAATATTTGAGATCTATTTTTTTTTTAATTTTGTATTTTATACAGTAACTACTAAACACAACTTACATAATAGTCGACTTGTAGATGTTACAAAAAGGAAATGCTTTCTGTTAGAAGAAAATAAATGAGCCGTCTCTTTTAGATATAAGCATCGATTTATATTCAGAAGAGGTACCACGCCGCCTTTATAGTATACCTACTGGTGACAGTTGGTAATGTATGAGTTAGTTAAAAAGTTTAAAGTTAACTTCTATATTATGATACTAAAGTTGGAAATAGTTGTAATACAAATAAATCTGGTTCACGCTGCACACGGCAAGGTAGGCTGAGGGGACTTAGTGTTAAGACATTACGTTCCCCACTTTCTGCCGAAATTTTTGAGGCATTTCGTGTTATGTGGCGTAATTTTGTTGGGCTTTTTTGCCTTGGTGCCAGAGCGGAGAAATGAAAATATTAATATATATATAATTACTCATTTCATATCAGTCTTGATACGGTCAAGCGTACGCCAACTTTAATATAAAAAAAAGCAGACAAGCGTGAAAGGGGGTTCACCCACCCAGGGTTCCGTACAAAAATTGGAGATCTTTTTATGAAATTCAAGCTTGGCTTAGCCAGAGCTCTTTCATCTGATACCTTGAACTTGTGGCTTAATACCAATTTTTTTCTTCCTTTTAAGAATATTATTTTATGAATTTAGCCATAAATGCATAGTTTTCAGATTTTTCCTGAACTGGTGCTTACTACTCATAACTACGATTCTCTTTATAGTGTCAAAATAATGGGTAGAAGCGGTTTAAATTATAACTCGATATCTCCAAGCGTAAATTCTAATTAAATGTATATAAATCGACATATAATTTTTCTTTGAAAATAAAAACATGAACGTACAACTATCGTTTAATAAGAAATGCTTAAAATCTCCGTTCTGCACTTTCCATTTTATTATTTACTTTTTAAACTAAAATAATGAACCTACAACTATCGTTTAAAAAGCAATGTTTGTGAGACACGTCCCGAAAACGATGAAATAAAAAAACCCCATACGATTCGTGTTCTCTTGGTTACAATATCATATACATAATTCTAATATAGACACAGCACAGAGATAGGTGGTTGCTCTTTAATAATATGGGTAGTTCCAAAGTAGAAAGCCCGTCCGCCGTCCAGCCGCGGCGAGTCAGGAAATGTTCCACTACAGGTTATCTGACCGGTCCCTAATTGAGGCAAAAACGGCCTCACTTACTCACAGTGAATACGTTTACTTCGTGTTGGTATAAGAATACTACGTCACGTTTTTCCGATTCGATCGGAATTAGCTGTTTAGATTATCTTTATCCAGTCTAATTACGTTTGTTAATGTTATTTTAAAACATTTTTTTAAAACGTTATTCCACACTTAAGAAAGAAGAAAATCTTTTTTTAGAAACGTATAGAAATCTTAAAGGAAGCGGTATTTGGACTCATGTTTTTTGGACTGTCAAATGGTTGGACCGTCTTCAAGAGGCGCGATTTCTTAAAGTATTTTTTTTAATGTTGTTTGTGGGTTCATTTATTTGAGGTATATGTAGTGTAGGGTAAATTAAATTTTGTATGGAGGCATTGCGTATTGAGTGGCGGAATGAGTGGTAATCGAACCCACAACGCGTCGCGTCTATAGGCGCAGGTTTGCGCATTTGCGTCATGACTGGCTTCCAAATTAGGATATAAGAATATTTTGTTTACATGAAAAATCTACTGCCATCATCCGTTTTTAAACTACCTAATATAAAAAATATATATACTAATAGATTAAACACGCGTAAAATTCTATTACGTCTTCATACTCGGTACAGTACGGTCAACGAGTCGTGGACGTGAAATTAGCTTAAGACGACTGCAAAAATTAGATTTTAGGATTTTTTAAACTTTGAAATATTTTCTTCCCGAATGAACAATGCGCATAAGTTCAGGCAACTTAACGTCAGGGCCAATACTTTTCGGTCGTACTATACATAATGTATTAGTGCTAATTCAATGACCACTAGGTCACAACTCCGTAGCTAGGGTACACCGTACACCGTACAGTACAGGGCATAATTACATAAGACGTTTCTCTCTAAAAAAAGTGAACGTGCAAACGTAATCGAAATAATTATTTGTGTAAGAAATCGCCTTTGATGCCTCGCACTGTGGTCTGCTTGCTATTATTAAACATCACTTCCTAGTTCCTATCATCTTCATTTAGTGTAATACTGGCAGCCCACGTGGCATCGCCCGTTCAAACTTAAATTCTGTTAGCTTCACGCTGTATCCCGCACAAAAGCAGAGTAGGCAGAGGGAACTTAATGTTAAGCCACTCCGTTCCTCACTTTCCGCCGAATTCTGGAGGCATTGCGCGTTGAGTGGCGGATCTCAACGCCGCGCTTTTGCCTCAACCAAAGAGCGGAGAAATGAAAATATAAATATAAATAAACATTTCATTTTTTCGAGTAGGGATCGAATCCACCACCAATCGGCTTACAGGCACACTTTGTGCCCCTGTACCACAACTTGTTAAACTGGTTAAACTTTATATAATATCAAAATTATACAAAATAATTACATAATTTTTATAATTTTTAAAGTGTTATTCCACACTTAGGAAAGAAAAATACTTTTTAAAAACGTATAAAAGTTTGAACGTATTTGGATTTTTGTTGAACCCACGCCTCTTGGAAACCATCAAAGCGCTCTGACCACTAAGCCTAAAACCACTTTTATAAAAACTATGATTATATAAATTTTAGCCTGTTTTATAAGCTATATTATTGTAAAGTTTCATCGAACTCCGTTCAGTAGTTTTTGGGGGAAGTGAAACGAACAACCATCCTCAAACTATCACGTCATCAACATTAGTGAGGTCAGTCGTGGCGCAGTGGCGCAGAGTGTAAAACCGACTGGTTGTGGGTCCGATCACCACTCGAGGAGATGAAATATTTACTTAAATTTATATTTCCTTTTGTTCGCTCTGGTGTCGAGGCAAAGCGCGGCGTTGAGTTCTGCCACTCAACACGCAATGCCTCCAAAAATTCGGCAGAAAGTGGGGAACGGAGTGTCTTAACACTAGATTCTCTCTACCTACCCTGCTGTACGTGAGATACAATACAGAATGAAGCTGAAAAAAAAAAGGTATTGTGTAGGATAAATGGCAACCAGAAAAAGGTGGTTCTAATAGCACACTAAATTAATATAATATTATAATTTTTTTTTATTTTATTTTTCTTATTATCTTATTTTTTTTATAATAAGTCTTTATTTCTAAATAAAATATAATATAATAAATATTTAATATTGTTTCACAAACATGAACTTAACTCATCATGGAACCAGTAACGTATGCACGTATTCAGTTTATCAACCAAGATACCAACAGACCGATATTTATATGTATATATGTATTAAGCCTGAATTTTATTGCCCACTTCATTTGTTAACTTATTAAAATAAAGAAATAAAAGCCTTCTTTTATTTGACATTCATTAATATCTCATTGTTAGGACATTACCTCGTTGTGTCGCAGTCATAGACTCGTAACATGATGGTTGTGGGTTGCAATACTATTGAGGGGAATGTTTTTACACTTATATTGTGTAATAAAAACTATATATTTATATTTTCTACATTCGTGAAGAATATATGTATGTATAAAAAAAAATCACTGCAGTAGTAGAGAGGTTACATTTACGATAGGTACTTCCTATATTATATATAAAAAATAAAATTAGAGAATAATTTATATGTTATATCTCTCTCATCATTTTCTGAGTGACTGATGGAAAACGCCCAGACGAAACTGCCGAACTTAGAAATTTAATTTTTCTTAAATCGTTGGTTTTGTGAGTGTAGACGGGCAAAGAGGGGAAAAACAAGATTTCTCTTCTAAATTATTACAAAAACGAGATTTCTTAAAGTCCTCGCAAACAACATTGCGGGCAGAGATTAAAAAAATATATAAACTTTACTATTCAATCATAATAAAAACTAACGAACAAAACGAATTTTATTTCTCATTAAACTATGAGGAAATAAAAATCAAATCAGTTTCACTCTGTATCCCGCACACAGCAGGGTAGACAGAGGGAACCTAGTGTAGAGACACTCCGTTCCCCACTTTCTGCCGAATTCTGGAAGCATTGCGTGTTGAGTGGCAGAACTCAACGCCGCGCTTTGCTTCGACACCAGAGCGAAAAATGGAAATATAAATTTAAATAAATATCATCTCCTCGAGTGGGGATCGAACCCACAACCAGTCGGTTTTACAGTCACACTTTGTGCCCCTGCGCCACGACTGGCCTGAACTATGAAGAAGCGTAGTATTAATGATATTTTTTAAAGTTTTCAAAACAAATTTTTATTTATGTATTGTTTTAACCGTATATATAATGAAAAACTACCCTTGTTAGTACTTCAAAAGAGCCATAAAAGGCATTAGATTTTTTTCACTTTCGACATTATCTAGCAACCATTGAAAACCTGAAAACAGGTTAACGTCAATTGAAATTTACTTAAAACCAATGCAATGTGTTTGGTAAGCTAACAATTAAAACACATAGATAGTTACACATTTGAATGCGTGACAAGCTGTCGTTTTTGGATATACTGACGACATAGTAGCGTAAAAGCCTGTCTGATCTGATTAAAAATTAAATTAAATTAGCTTCACGCTATATCCCGCACACAGCAGGGTAGGCAGAGGGAACCTAATGTTAAGACACTCCGTTCCCCACTTTCTGCCGAATTTTGGAGGCATTGCTTGTTGAGTGGCAGAACTCAACGCCGCGCTTTGCCTCGACACCAGAGCGAAGAAATGGAAATATAAATTTAAGTAAATATTTCATCTCCTCGAGTGGGGATCGAACCCACAACCAGTCGGTTTTACAGTCACACTTTGTACCACTGCGCCACAACTGGCCTGTCTGATCTGATATTCTTGCAATTTAAATAATATTTTTGAATAAATAAGAAATGGTGTAATCATATTTATCATTAAATACAAAGTGAGATTAATAAAATGATAGGATAATAAAGAAGGTTTTGTTTTAAATATGTTTTTTTTTAGTGGCACAGCGGTATTAAAATGTGACTATAAACGTGACTAGTTGTGGGTTCGATTCCCACTCGAGGAAATTAAAGATTTATTCAATTTTATCTTTTCGTTTCTTCTCTATGGTTTCGAGGCTAAGCGCGGCGTTGAGTTCTCCTGAATTGGCCGAACAGTGAGGAACTGAGTGTCTTAACATTAAGTTCCTTCATTCCCAAGGATACTGCGTGAAGCTGAAAAGAAAACATTATTTTATTCTCACCATACTTCTCACTCATACAATGACCGTACCGACTTTGATGCTTTCAATAAATCGAACAAAAAGCAAAATATTAAAGTAAAAAGTAAAATATTAAGATTGAAACACATAACGTCGTCGTAAGCGTCGTCGCACCTACTCTTCTATGTACACTCAAACATATGCGGACCTCATCATCATCAGGTACTCACGCCTTAGCCTGCGAGAGGTAGAGGCTTCAGGGCTTTCAGCTACTGCCTTGGAGAAATTTGGCCAGGATTCGCACGAGGTTGTAAGGGACGGCAGCTTGAACGACCTTGTGCAGCAATCCTGGATGCCATACCCGGCCGCTGCTGCAACTTCCTTTCTCAGCTCAGCTCACGCCTCGCGGACTGTATAGTGCCCCACACCTGTCACGCTTGCCTAAGACGGAGCGGTTTGGAATAAATTAACTGTAATCAATCTAATCCGCTTCGTCTCGAATAATTGTATTCACTATTAATTAGTTACATTTCCTCGGTCTAATAATAAGATAAAGCGCGACGTTGAGTTCCGCTGATCGAAAATGATTAATATTGAATGCAAATGTCTCGAAAGTTGGGCGGGTCACACTAGGTTCTTACCTATCCTGCCGTAAGCCACACACAGGGAGAAAATCCTGGATTATATTACTAACAACAACTTTAAACTTTACTCACGACAAATATAATAATCCATCGTTACATTGCGATCATTAAAAGGTTATGTTATATACCGGCTCACACATCACCGTTATATAATTTTTGTATGTTTACTTATTATTTAGTTGTGACATAACATTTTGAGTTTATCTCAATTATTGAAGCCTCATATATTCTAGATGCGTGTCGTAAACGATTTACAACGGTTGAAGATATTGTGTAAATGTCCTTCTAGACTGATCTACGACCGACGCCTATGGGCGTAGGTCCGTGCCCACCCCAGAACAGCCTGGTGCCCACGCCAAAAATTTACTAACAAAAAGTTTGCTCCGAAAACAACATTTACACGAATCTACATATATATATATATATATATATATATATATATATATACAGCTTCACGCTGTATCCCGCACACAGCAGGGTAGGCAGAGGGAACCTAGTGTTTTTAGACACTCCGTTCCTCACTTTCTGCCGAATTCTGGAGGCATTGCGTGTTGAATGGCAGAACTCAACGCCGCACTTAGCCTCGACACCAGAGCGGAGAAATAGAAATATAAATTTAAGTAAATATTTCATCTCCCCGAGTGGGGATCGAACCCACAACCAGTCGGTTTACAGTCACACTTTGTGCCGCTGCGCCACAGCTGGCCTCATTATATGGCCTTGATTATATATATATATATATATATATATATATATATATATATATATATCTTTCATGCTGATCCTAGACTTTAGTTGGCTGTTTCTAACTGTTATTTAACTTATAGATAATAAAACCTAGCACTCTTCCTTCCACTTTCGCCATATCATAATAAAATTAGTTCTGTCTGTGATTTGAACTAATCTAACACTACCACAGTATTATATCTTTTTTTTATGTTCTTAATATTTTAACACAATAAAAAAAACTTTAACAAACAATATTTTTTCTTATTTAAGTAATGTTTAAAAAATAAATTCATGAGAACTGTTAATATCAACAGTAATATAAAAATGCGTTCTCAGGTCTTTAAACCTTGTCGATTGATAGATTGGATGGAGTGTTCAGTAGAAATGATGTGTGCGACAATCGAAAGCTATCTCCGCGTCTTCACATTTTCTACACAGAGAAGTCATTATGATCTTGCATAACCGACATCTGTTATAATTAAAAATATATTTCACCTAGTGTTAGAATCTTTTTATTTTAGTTTTGTTTTTATTTATTATTTTTTATTAATAAAGCAAAATTTATAAATGTGAGGAGTGATTGAGGAGGTCTGTCGTGGCGCAGAGGCACAAATATTTATTTAAATATATATTTTCGATCTGGTGTGGTGTAGGCAAAGCGCGACGTTCAGTTCCGCCATTCAATAAGGAATTGTTCCAGAATTCGGCGGATGCTAATCAACGGAAGTGTCTGTGTGGGAACACTAACTAAAGGGACTCTAGGAACTTAACACTAGATTTCCTGGTTCCCTCTGCCTAACCTACTATTTGAAGGAGACAGCGTTAAGCTAAAGTTTAAAAAAAGAAACTAACTGACTTTCTATACTCTATCCTGTACTAATATTATCTATACTAATATTATAAATCGAAAGATTTTTTTCGGTTGAACGCCTTAATATCATTAACTACATTAATTCGGAAATAAAAATATTTTTTGCGCCAGTCGTGGCGCAGCGGCACTAAGTGTGACTGTAAAATCGACTGGTTGTGGGTTCGATCCCCACTCGAGGAGATGAAATATTTACTTAAATTTATATTTCCATTTTTTCGCTCTGGTGTCGAAGCAAAGCGCGGCGTTGAGTAATGCCACTCAACACGCAATGCCTCCAAAATTCAGCAGAAAGTGGAGAACGGAGTGTCTTACACTAGGTTCCCTCTGCCTACCCTGCTGTGTGCGGGAAACAGCGTGAAGCTGATCTTTTTGATTTCAAATATTTTTCTGTCGAATAATCCATGAATCGGGGAAGGCTATATGTATATTGTATCTTGTTAACCCTGCCGATGTAACTCACTAAACGTATAATTATTTTAATATCGCTGCAATAGCTTGGAAACTAAAGACTAGGTGTCTTATTTAATTTTAGCTAAAAATCTCTTTCTTTCATTCAAAATATAAAAAAAAAAAATTGTTTAAATATTCATATAAACGATGACTAAGACCCTCGAAAATATAAAATGATTATTGAGAAAAGTAATATTTCATTATACACAGTGCCGTTATTTAATAATGTAAACAGTATTTTTACATATATCGCATCTTATGTGCGAAGTAGGGGTGCACATTCACTGTCTTATAAAAGGCTTGGTGTATCGGCAAAGCAACAAGAGTTTACTTTGGTGCGGGAAGGAGCTACGACACACAATGGCTTACCGTTTTGCCGTGAGTAGTATCTCTTTTTTTTTTCATATAAATATTATTTAATACATTATCCTTATAAATAAATCGTTGGTGTTAATTGAAAATCAAAGTTTATTAATATTATATTATATATTATTCAAAATGAAAGTTCAATATCCTACAAGTAGGTACTGGATATCCCCCGGTTACGTCACCCGGAACAGTCGTGAACTAGACATTCGTCTGGTTCAAGTACCGCTTTCGTTTTCATCTTAAACTTAATCAAGCTCTAGGATCGTTATATAACTAACTCCATACATGAAACAGTAGAGAATGGCTTTTAAAACTGCATATTATATGTATATATTGTATATTATATGTATTATATTGTATTTCAGCTAAGCTGTATTCTGCTGGCTAGCGTTGGCATCTGCACCGCGACTTTTGGACATGAACAGTTAGTATTTTCATGTCCTTCATTTTATTTGTTTTAAATTTGTGGTTCCTTTTTTTAGCAATTTAGTGTTAAGACACTCCGTCACCCATTTTCCACCGAATTCTTTAGGAATTGTGTGTCGAGTGGAACTCGACGCCGCACTTTGCCCTGAAACGACAGAGTGAGGAAAGGAAAAGTATTAAATATTTCATTTCCTCGAGAGAGAGAATCGAACTTACAATTTGTTGCATTTACAGTGATACTTTGTGCTACTGCGCAGTAACTGGTCTCAATTGTGGTTAAGACTGTTTATAATATACACTAGAACGCTTACCGGAACCACAAGCCACCTGTAGATGGAAGTATTTAATTGAAATTTCTGTACTTAACGATTTCTCACGGGCTTATTGTGGTAATTGTGAAAAGTCATTGTGTCTTCACCCTTAGGTTTTCACTGCCTTCACATCCGACCCTGCTCCGCGACCTATTGTAGCTGAGGTTTCCCATGATTATAGCAATTTACTTTATATTTGCCGACTTTTTGCAGTGATAATGAAGACGCAATGCGATGCGAGAGTTGTAATTTTTAATTATTTTTGATGTTTTACAGTGTTCATATTCGGGTTCATATACCTGAAGATCATCATTCGAAAGAAGTGGTAGTACACCACGACGACCACGGACATGGAGGTGGTGGAGGATATGGAGGCCATGGTGGTCATGGAAGTGGTCTAGCTGATCATTTGCATGGAGGATTTGCTGATCACCTGAAAGGCAGTGGTGGTCATGGCGGAGGCGGAGGCGGATACGGAGGAGGATTTGGAGGCGGCTTTGGAGGAGGCCATGGCGGCGGTTTTGGAGGTGGTCATGGGGGAGGATTTGGGGGTGGCCATGACATCGGCGGTGATCACGGATTTGGAGGCGGTGACGGTGGAGGATTTGGTGGTGGCCATGACTTTGGAGGTGATCATTCGGGAGGAGGATATGGCGGTGGACACGATATAGGAGGCGGCTATGGCGGAGGTCACGACAGTGGTCACGGAGGTGATGGCGGCCATGGTATTGATTTAGGAGGCGGTCACGGAGGTCATGACATAGATGGTGGCCACGGAGGTGATTTTGGAGGCTATGACCTTGGCGGAGGTCATGGAGGCATTGGCTTTGGAGGAGGAAGTGGTGGAGGACATGGAGGTGGACATGGAGGTGGCTTTGACGAAATTAGCGGAGGAGGCGGCTATGGCGGTGGTCATGGTGGTAGTATCAGCAGTGATCATGGCAGTCATGGAGGAGGATTTGGTGGTGGTCACGGAGGTAGTTTCGGCGGTGGTCATGGAGGTGGTTTCGGCGGAGGTCATGGAGGAGGTTTCGGTGGAGGTCACAGTTCTGGTGGTTTTGATATCGGTAGTAGTTTAGGCGGACACGGCGGCCATGATGACCACAGTAGCGGTGGATCTAGCCATGGATTTGGAGGTGGCCAAGACAGCTACAGTGTTGGATTTTCTGGCCATGATAGCCACGGGTCAGGTGGGCTTGGTAGCTACGGAGGTGGAAGCCACGGAGGGCATGGAGGTGGACTCGGCGGAGGTTTTGGTGGTGGCCATGGAGGTGGACATGACAGCTACTCCGTCGTGAGTGTACAATCCTTTGGAGGAGGCGGCGGTGGTCACGGCGGAGACAGTTATAGTGTCGGCGGTGGACATGGATCTGGTCTTGGAGGTTACGGAGGAGGACATGGCGATAGCTATAGTATTTCTGGATCTGGAGGTCATGGCGGCCACGGGGGCTTCAGTTTATCTGACTTAGGCGGTCACGGCGGTCATGGCAGTATCGGTCACGGTAGTGGTGGCAGCAGTTTTGGTGATAGCTACACAAACGCGCTAAGCGCTGGCCATGGAGGTGGTCCATATCACAAAAGAAAATAATAGATATCAAAATTAAATATTATACATGTTATAATTGTCAACTAAGTCATAGTATTCGCTGGTGAAATACGGTGAGATCCAGTATTACAGTACAACTCTTTAAGTTATGTAGTTTTAAGTTATTGTTATAGTGTTATTAATAATAAATGTTATTTAAATATTGCGTGTTTCTTTTTACATTTCTTTAATAAATTTATGATAGATCAGCTTCACCCAGTATTCCGCACACGGCAGAGTAGGCAGAGGGAACCTAGTGTTAAGATACTTCGTTCCCCACTTTCTGCCGAATTCTGGAGGCATTGCGTACTGAGTGGCAGAACTCAATAATTTTATGGATATACATAATAATGTATATAATATACACACACACATATATATATATTACTATTAAAAAATTAGAGAATCTCATGTTTTTTAAACTCCTAATTATGAATTATGAACTAACAACAAAATTATATTTTTTTCCTAAGCCATTGTATTCACTTCCGCAGTCGTTTCTTGTTGTCTGTGTATCATGTGCTACTTTCTGTCGAGTGGGTAATTTCACATATTTGGTTGTATGTGCATAAGTTTAATAGAGATAATAAAAATATCGTTATACTACTTTTCTGTAAACATATTATTTTATATTTGTAAAGCTATTTAAATACATATTTTGAACTTTTCACGTAGTCCAGTCGTTGCGCAGAGATACTGTGTGAATATAAACGCGCCAGGTTGTAGATTCGATTTCCACTCGAATCAAATTAAATATTTAATATATTTATTCCGTCGCTCTGATAAACAACGCGTTCAGAATATAGCGCTGAGCGGAAAACAGAAGTATCGTCATGGAAACGGAGTATCTTGACACTGCGGGATACAGAGTGAAGCCTTAAAAAATAGTTTTATTACTGTACTGGAATGAACACCATGGCGATGGTTATGGATTCGAATTTTAAGGCGATATAATTATGAACATAATATGTAGATATTGTTTTGGCTGGCACAGACGAAATGCAAAGTGAGGTTGAGCTGGGAACTACCATACGAGACTCACAATGGAGAATAGGTAATAGGATATGATCTTTAAGAAGTTTCTTTCTTATCTTAAGAAAAAATTATGTAAGACTTGAATGTGTAGATTTAATTAAAATATATAATTTTAATGTCGGTTCTTTTTTTTAATTGTTTTCAAAAATTTCTATGCAAATATTTTCTTCACGTAGTTCCACAATTTGCGTGTTGAGTGACGGAACTCAAATCCACACTTTTACCTTGTTACCAGAGCGATGAAATTGCAACATTAATATTAATAAATAGAAATTAATACCCCCCAGTGAAAATCAAATGCACAACCGTCGTGTTTAGTCATACGCTTGTGCCACTGCGCCACGACGTCATCCATATACATACATGTATATATATAAATATATTTTTAACATTAATCTTAGTATTTTTTATATAACAAGTATTATCAGATGTGAATACGGAAAAAATAAGGTTTACGTAATAATTACGTGAAAGTGATAAGCGGGAAGTGGTCATTATGCTTGAAACAATCACCTGTCATGTAAACAATGCGGGCAAGAAATGAGAAAAAAATATCTTTTTTTTACTCTTTCAAAATTTTTTTTTTGTGTTCGACGCGTGGTAGCTCTCTGTAAATGTAGTTGTTAGGGGTTCGCTTCTCGATCGGTGAAATTCTTGTATTACAAATATTTTTGCTTAAATACATATGTACTACGTTGTTTTCCAGTACTTTTTTTAGTTTTTTTTAGCTTCACGTTGTACCCCGCATATAGCGGGGTATGCAGATGGCATCTATGTGTCTTATAACTAGGGTCCCCTGCCACGCTATAAGCGCCGATTAGTAATCAAGCAATGGTTTCGAGTTCAAATCCCCGGTACAATGCTTAAAATATATTAGTAAGTAGGTATGACCTAATAATATAAAATGTGGCGTAGTGTCTTGTCACTCAATATATAATATGTTTTGATTTCAGTGAAATATTTTATAATTTTTTAAACGGGATGACGTATCACCCTCTCTATCAATTTGTATCTTTTTGAAATACTTAATACGAATTTTTTTTGCTTTATTGATCAAAAAACAAATAAAACATTTAGATATTCATCAAAAGCAAAGATATTCTTAATATAGCTTACTTTTATTAACCTAAAAAACTCTATTTATTATATTTATATAAAAAAACACTAGACTTTTATAATAAACTAAGAAATATTACTGAACTGAATTAATTGACGCCAATCGTGACGCAGGGGCACAAAGTGTGACTGTAAAATCGAGTGGTATTTAAATTTACATTTTCATTTTCTCGCTCTGGTGTCGAGGCAAAGCGGGGCGTGTAGTTCCGCCACTTGGTACGCTTTGCCACCAGAATTCGGCGGAAAGAGGGGAACGAAATATCTTAACACTAGGTTCCTTCTGCCGTATGCGGGATACATCGTGGAGCTAATATATTTTTATTAAGAATAATTGAAATTATATTATTTTTTATAATGATAAAAACTTAAATTACAAATTAAGACTACACGACTTGAATACAATTGTTAAGGTCATAACGCAAGTGACAAAACAGAATCACTTTATCGCTACGTCGAATCACAGCTGATGTTTGATGACCTTTGCGGCTTGTGAGAATACACTGAAATGTAGTTTCTAATATCTTGAGAATTTTATTATTAACACCATTCTCCAGAAACCACCGTCTATCGTGCGAATGTGGCGTTTAAAATAATCAAATTTATTATGTAGTTAAATGTGCCTTGTTGAAATTAACAACTTCTTCCTTAGTTTTCACTATATATGATGTTATGATATCAAAAATTAGAGAGAAATCTATTAATTTGGAAGTAGTTGACTTAGTGTTACAGGATCTATTGTTACGAAGGCACTTTTGTTAATGTCAAGTGTAAAAGAACTTACGTAAGTTTAGTTATCTCAGCCTGTGCTTAATCCGGTTGTGCAATCGCCCTTCACTTCCGGTCGTTCGGATTCCCATGAATCATGGTAGAAAGCTCGTCCATCTAATTTCCTGTTTCATTCCATTATGAACACATAGAAGGACATTTTTTATAATATAAACATTTAAAAATATTATAGCCTAGTAATTTAAATTATATTACTATACAATAACGCAACTTCTTAAACAGCGCCTGAAATAAAAAATTACGCAACAACGTAAATAAAATTATTTATATATTATTTTGGTAGGCGCTGTATACAGTCCAATTTGATTGTTTGCGTCTGCGATTATTTCCTATAATGAAATTAAAATATGATCTAATTTTTAATAATTATACACTAAATATTACTGAACAAAAGCTATTTTAAATAACTTAATTGTAAAAAATATATAATATCCTCTTGTATAATATATGTTGGCGTAAGTAATAGTAAAATATTTTTTAATATTTATTTTAATCCTTACAATATTAACTACAAATTCACACGAAATGCCTAATATCGTTTTGCGCTATTTACATTAAAACGGAATCATATAATTTATAAATAATTTAAGTTACCACAGGATTACGAGTATGTCTTCATATCACTATAGGCGTTTCTTGTAGGACCTTATACTCTGACGTCACTATATACAACCAAATTCACTTTTAAAATTTACTTATCGAAGCAGTCTAAATTTTATCACCATATTTGAGTTTTCCTTTGACTAAAAAGCTATCTTGTGCATGTGAATGCGTAGATTCTTGATTGTGTAATAACCTTGTCCTAGGATCCCTGGGGTTTTCATTAATATCTTTTCTTTTTCCTTGTTCTGAATTTTTATTTAATTTTATGTCAACTGAAAACTTGGAAAAGTCCATATTTGGATTTTCTGAACTTTGTAGGTTATAATAGTTAGGGGTAGATGATATGGGTGGAGGACCCGTCGTTGATATTGATGGTGCGTCTGCATATTGAAAATTATCATTTGATGCATCAGGAGCAGACATTTGATCTCCATGCAGTGCTTTGGCTGCCATCAAAGAATAATACTGATGTGAAGGCGTGTTCTCTTTTAGCATAAAATTTGGTTGCGTAACAATATCACTATTTTGTTGTTGGTCATATTGTTCAATATTTTCTAATGCAGTGGGACCGTCCCCGTCCATACTGTCAATAAAACTTTCATCTTCCATGTGATCTACAAATGATACGTGGTCTTTGCCGCCAAAGCTTATATTCTGCGTCGATATTGATTTTTTCTTACCTTTCTTACCTCGGCCTGAATATTCTACATCATTTTTATCTTCGGACGTATACATATTAGATGGGGAGGCATAAGTATCGTATTCAAAATTATTAGCATAACTGTCCTTGAAATTAGCAAAAGGATCCCTCAATTTTGTTAGACCTGCATGTGGTGGAGACGGTCCAGAATATCTTTTTGGTTTATAATTATGTACTACTGTTGATGATGTAGAGAAAGGTGCTGGAGGACTTGACGGCTGTATTTTGTAGTCATTTTTACTGTAATATGAATTACCAGCATTTCGATGCTTTTTATCTTTGTATCCATATTCAGGAGCAGCTTTATATTCTTCGAAGTTTGCTTCCTCTGATGCATCAAATGTTGGAATGGTTAAGGAAGGTCTGTGTACTTTACTTTGTCCAATTGAGGGAGAATATATACTTTCGTAATAAGAAAAATCACCTGTTAAAGGCTTTAAGTTTTTTTTGCTTTTATGATAATTTTTACTTTTTGGTCTGTTGCTTGAGGGGATCCTTAAGCCTTGGCTATTGTATGATACTTTAGGAGGAAGCGCTAAGGCTTCTTTATTTAATTCTACGTCTGCAGGAATTTCGCCATGGTCGTGAAATACATGGTCATGGGTGACTTCCCTCGGATTATACTCGGCGTATTGGAAGTGGGCAGGATTATTTATTGCACCAACTGCTGAAAACCCAGCAAACGGGCTCGAAGCCACAGCTAGTAATTGGTGGGCACCTTTTATAGGAATTACATGTTGACTATTAGATATAACAGGCAATCCGTTATAAGGGTCAATTCCAACGACGCCATTTAATTTGGAGTCGTAGAGCATTTTATGTATATGTTCTTCACTGTATGTGTGAATGTGCTCTGTGTCCCCGTCAACGATTTTCTCGACCCTGGGTGGTTTTCTTATCTTTCTTATGGTTCCGGAACCGTCAATATCCGAGTAAAACTGTTCATGGAAGGTTGACACAGGATGTTCACCATCCGCATTCGGCGCAGGCTGTGGCTTATTACGTAATACTACTCGTTTCGGTTTTACTTTTCTTACAACTTTTTTTCGTGGTGGTTCATTGACTTTAATAATTTTTAATCTCTTCGATTGGTGAGGCGGAGGATGGGCAGGATATGACTGAGGCACATAATCTACATTTTCAGATTCTTCATCTTCAGTGTCTTCTATGTCAGACGGTGTCGGTCCATAGTAACCCCGCGCGTGATACAAAGGCAAAATTTGTGAAGCTGCAGGAGCAATGGTTGGCAGCCGTGATGGGTTGTCATCGTATAGATCTACAGGGTTGATGGGCAGGATGTTTGCCATCGCTGGTAACGCGACGCTCGTGGGCACTGCCACTGTGCCCTCCGCACTCGGCATGTACGCTGGGGCATACTGGGGCGCTGGGTGGTTTGTTATATAAATTTTCTTATGGTGGTGAATATGCTTCACTTTCTGTGGTAGATGTATGCGGATCTTTTTTCTGTAACAATGCAAAAGTGGTAAAATAATGGTAGTGTCTTTTTTTTTTCATTAATACACTAATTAAAACTCAAGGAAATCATATGTAACGATAGTAATGACTTTCGCATGCAAGTTTCGCCTGTTTCTCGTGGTTCCGCCTACAGTCAACGGCGTGCGTGACTCGGGTTGCTTTCCCTCTCAGCGTCGCGACGTCGCTGCCCTGTTTATTCTTCACACGTCACATATTATACATAACTTTTAATTAAAATATTTCTTATTAATATTAATTTTTATTTCTTTCATCTTCGTATTTTTTATATTTCAAATGATAATTAGCTTTTTGAAGAGATATTTTTTTACAAAATATTCTCATTTAAAGATATAATCGCCTAGCAAGTATTAAAATGGTATTATTGATTGTCGCTGCGTCTTTATATTTTCTTGTAATCGCTAAGCAAAATTATATAATTCACTGTTTTCGCATACATTTGTTGTTTTAGAATAGTACTTTGAATTAACTATTAATTTCAAAAAAAATACTTACTTAGGTCCATCTGCCTTTACAGAGATAGAAGCAACAGCTACAAGAAGAGTGAACTGTAAAAATAAAAACAACTGTTACAATTTTTATAATTTAACTCAAGATTTATGGAATAAAATTATAAAAATATAATGTATTTTTTTTAAGAAAATGATTTTATATGAAATTTATTAAATAACAATTAAATTGTTTTATTAAATCACTAAAGTACATCCAATTATTCGTTAATTTATATTGTTCAAAAGTTTAATCTGCTAAATTAGTGATAATCTGATTAGCTGCAAAAGCACTTCACAATCACTATTCTCAACACTGAAAAGTCCTTTAAGATTTTCACTAAGCACTGACACGAAAACACCAAAAAATATCCAGAAATACCGACCAATTTCAACCAATCCATCGCCGTCTGGTGCTCGGCGGTTGCCGAAATTCAATTTTTTTTATAATATTATTAAACGTTTTTTTACTTTTGTAATATTATTTAAGTTTTTTCTTTCTTTTGTTAAGACAAAACCACACAGGAGTCCGGGCTCGTATGATAATAGGCCGCGAGGCGCGTGTTTATTTATAACATTCATTTTCACGCCTGAAAGATTACAATGCGGCTTCATCGCTAAGCAACCCCTAAAAATTTTGCTTGAATTTGCGAAAGTAAATATTTTTTTTGAGGAATATTATGTATCTTAAATATATATATAATTTAATAATATATATATATAAGCTTAAATATGTATATATAACGTTCTGATGTATTTGGGCATATCTAAATGCACAATTCCTGTTTGGTTAAGGTTTTTAAAAACCATACAGATTATCCTGATTAGGTAGAACATAATTTATATTTTGGTTTTGCCCAACTGTTAGTTACTCTTAGAACGCAGAACGTATTGATAACAAAGTAAATTTTTTAGGTACATCATGCTTACCCCGTAAACTATGGAAGTCCGATACAAGCGGTAGAAATAAATACCATATAGTTTTTATAACACACTTATCTTATAAAAATGTGGATAAATTCGTTATTCTTTAGTATAATTTGTAGCAAATCTATAATAATACGTACTGTTTTTATTGGTATTGCTCACTCTACAGCAATACTAATAAAAACAAAAGTTTGTTGCACTGTCGACACGATACTATACTGATATTATGTAATCGCTACCTATCGTGACCCGAAATGATGCATACCTTTTTTGTTCGATTTTGTGATTTATTCTATATATAAAAGACCAGCCAGAGAAAATATAGAGTTAAGACACTTCGTCTCTATTTACCGCTCAATTTTCGAGACATTTCGTATTGAGATTGGCGGATCGCAACGCCGTACCTTGTTTTGTTATCAGAACGAGGAAATGAAAATTGTTTTTTCCTTTAAATGGGAATCGAACACACATTCGCTGCGCTTATAGTCAGTTGGCTTTCTTAACAATCGTACCAAAATGTTTTGATAACAACGCAAGTAAGAGAACCTACCCGTTTTTTACATTTAACTTTTATATGCAATGTTATATTATATATTAATAGCGTACATTTAATCATATTGAAGTAATTATAAAAACATATTTTTTTATAACAATTTTATACATAATATTAGAGGCCAGTCGTGGGGCAGTGGTACAAAGTGTGACTGTAAAACCGACTGGTTGTGGGTTCGACCCCCACTCGAGGAGATGAAATATTTATTTAAATTTATATTTTCATTTCTTCGCTCTGGTGTCGAGGCAAAGCGCGGCGTTGAGTTCTGCCACTCAACACGCAATGCCTCCAAAAATTCGGCAGAAAGTGGGGAACGGAGTGTCCTAACACTAGGTTCCCTCTGCCTACCCTGCTGTGTGCGGGATATAGCGTGAAGCTATTTTTTTTTTTTTAATTTTATACAAACTTTTTGAAAAAAATATATATATTATTTTTATACCTACTTGCAATTATATTTTTTATTGTGACTGTGTGATTTTTCTGAACTACTTCAGTATCGCAAAAAGATCAGTAATTCACTGATCTTTGCAATTACAAAAATTGTAAGGCCAGTCATGAAAAAAATTTTTTTTTTTTCAGCTTTACGCTGTATACAGCGGGTAGCAGGGTAGGCAGAGGGAGTGTTAAGACGCTCCACTCCCCGCTTTCCGATGAAATCTAGAGGTGAAAATCAACACCAAGTTTTGCCACAACACCCGAGCGAAGAAATAATAGCATTAAATGTTCACTTTCCTCGAGTGCGAATCGAATCCGCAACCTGTCGCGTTTACAGCACGCTAAGCCTCTACACCAGAATTAGCTTCAGTTTATTTAATTTATGTTAATAATACTATTTTAAAACGAGATTTATCAAACAATTTTAAACAATAACACAATAAAGTACGTATATTTCTATATACGTAATAAGAATATAATATTACACAAATTACAGAAAGTAGAGAGAGATGTAGCCGACAATAAATCATACGTTCTGTCGACTGCTGATTAGGAGTTAGGTTAAAAAGATGGACGCGATCAGTGCTGAGAAACAACTCACGCGACGTCTCGTATCCGCGTTACACTGTAGTCGTATGTAGGGTTGACGGAAAGTTTCTAATAATAAATGAATTTTCTATTGTTCATTTGTTTGTTTTATATATTGATATTTTAGGACGGAAAGAAAAGATGAGGTGAAATTGTAAAGTGGGTTCTAGAGCTTTGTTAGATAAATAAATCTTATATATTTTGAAGAGGGAATAGGATATTTTATTGTTTTCAATTTTTCGATTATGGTAAAGAGAGGAGGTCTGACAGTGTAGATGAGTGTTGGGCTTACTCTTGGTTTTCCCCTCTCCTCCGGCCAGTTGTGGTGAGGAGCGCAACGTGTGTTTGCAAAATTGGCTGGTTTTGGGTTACATCCCCACTCGAGGAAATAAAATATTTATTTACTTTTATATTTTCATTTCTTCGATCTGGTGTGGGGACAAAGCGCGGCGTTCCGCAACTCAACACGCAATGCCTTCAGAACTCGGCAGAAAGTGGGGAACGGTGTGTCTTAACACAAATTTCTCTATGCATACCCTGCTGTGTGCGGGATACAGCTTGACGCTGATTTTACCTCTCTGGTCTGGTCACATATAAAATTCGTGAAAACAAAATATTTTCATAATTATATTTGGATTAATAATAATACATTTTTGCACGACAATAAAACGTCAACTGCTTCTAAAAACAGTAGAAAATATAAACAAAAACAAAACAAATATTGAAAAAATTTCGAAACGTTGACAACCATGACGCTTACAATATAATAATAGCAATAAAGTATTTGTATAAAGGAAACCGGCACGCATGGCGGGTATCATAGTGTTACAGCTTTATTTAATCATTATTTATGGTAATTTTGTGAATAAGAAATTATAAATTAATTGGGGTGTATACTTTTAACTATATAGCCGTATGGCTACATTGATAAGCTGTATTTACGTAGACCTAATCTGATAGGTTCTATAGAATTTTGTAAAATATTGTAATAATTATCTCGGTTTAACATCTTATTCCATGGATGATATAATTCTTCTATTTTATATCTTAAAATATGAAATATATTTTATATATCACATTGTGTTTGTGAAATCTTTATCACTGTTCAAGGGAAAGCGGTGAGTTGTAACTTTATTTGAAATATGTCGACTAGTAGCTTATGGAGGTTAAATATTTAATTTTTTTAGCTGTATTTGATCAAAAGTTTATAAAAAAGTTATTCTTTCTACATATTAATTAATTTATCTTCACTCTGTTTCCGGCATATCCCCTAAGTTCCGTTCTACTTTCCACCAGGATTCGAGACATTTCGGCATGACTGGTAGACTCAACGCCACATTGGGTCTGGGTCTGGAAGAAGTAAGTATCGAAACAACAGTCGATACCGATGTATGTACACAAACGTAAAATATTAAGTACGGCACTGACTTCGGTTATCGAACACGCAGAAAGTAGTCTTACATTTATTTTCTCCCAATATATTTTTCTCTCTTTCTCCCATACAGTTAAATATTATTATTTCATATTATGCCTGGAAGGTTCCTAAGGTTAAAAATCATTTATAATATACCTTTTTGATAAACAATACGTATTTGAATAAAAGAAAAATGTCTTGAATTTAAAACTAGTGTTATTTACTTTACAGTAGTATAAAAGTATACTTAAACATTCTTATATGGTTATACAATATACGATATTTCCTATTATTATTACATAACCGCCGACGGATCCGGCGGAAATGCTTAATGAAGCAAGGAAAACCGTTTAGGTATAGGCTGTCAAGCGAAAAATAAGATTCAGAGTTATACAAGATTAACATTTAACATTTATAATTAAAAGTTCCTCAATAATATATCAATTAGTCAAGAACAAAAAATCGTACATTCTCATCGAAGTGGAAACAAAAATTATTTTGATTGCGTTTAATAACGTATATATAATTATATAAATAAATATTGTAACAATGTATTCTTAGAGACGATTGCCCTTAGATGTAGTTGAGTAAATCTTTGGAATGGAATGGGATTATAAATATTTTTCAAGTAAAAACTATAAATACTGTAAACTCTAATCCATCTGATCTATTTTTTAATTGACAGAAAACAACCAATAATAAATATTAGTATATTTTGTTTTCAGCTTCACGCTGTATACCGAATGTAGTAGGATAGGCACAGGAAGCCTAGTGTTAAGACATTTCACTCCCCACTTACCGGCGAGTTCTACAGGCTGAACTCAACGCCGCGCTCGGCCTTGACACTAGAGAATAAAATAAATTTATTTCCTCAAGTGGAAATCGATCCCACAATCTGTCGCAGTTACAGTCACCTTTTGACCCTCCTTTACCTGTCTATAATTTTAATACATACATTTTAGTAAATCAATACTAATATGTGAACTATTTGTTTGTTTGTAGCACTTATATCAGCAACTACTGGTTAGAATTGAAAAAATAGTTTCGTGTCAGATAGTCCAACTATGGTGGAAGGTCCTTAGGGCCTGTTACCGTGCCTCGGCCATTTACTTATTTTTCATATTTTTCACTGCATTTGATCTAGAGAGATAGAGGAAGACCTCGGTTGACCTTCGAAAGCACAGTGCGGACGATACTGGAGGAAGGTCACATAAAAAGCACCAGGACTCCCCGGAGGGCATGTATGAAGAGTTTGATGACAGTGGACGAGGCGAAAGAGGTATGTAAAGATAATTGACATCCCTGTAAACACTCCGCTCGACGGCCGCAAGCCGAGGTTCTAGTCCCGCAGAGGACCCCTATCGCCGTTGACTTCCTCACAGGCAACCACAAGTGACACACATTGACCTCAAGTTCCAAGAAAAAAAAGAAAAGCAAAGACTTTTTTATGAAGAGGTACCATGATTGATACGCAAATTACGAATGGTTAAACAAAATAGTATATAAGTTTTTCTTATAAAATTATAAAAGAAATAATGATATTAATAAGTATATACTGTCAATAACTTTAATTAACGTTATTAGCGACTATACAAATGACAATGTGAATAAAAAACTTGACTAATTGTTTAATAAAAAGATTATTTATGAATAGAAACACTTTAATGTAATAAATAATTTTCTAATTCTTTTTGTAATTGCTTTTTAAATTCACATCTGCTTATAATTTTATTGAAGTTGTCGTAGACGGTTGTGGGTTCGATTTTCATTTGGGAGAATGTGTTTATATTACCGGTTAAACTAAAAAGAAACCAAATTTCTAATTTCTTAATTTTCATGAGCTTAAGGGTTATATTTTAGCGTAAAAATATTATTATAATAAATAAAATTAAAATAAATATAAAAAAAAAACTTATGTGATAATATTTTATTATATGATTATTTTATTTGATGTACTTTTGTATTATTCTGCGACAGCCATAGAAATAAAATGATACGTAATTAATATTTCTTAAAACGATATTTATTATACCTTTAATGAAACAAAAAAAAAGATACATCTTTTCACTTTTTCTTTGACCGGCTAAAAATATGATGAGTGTAGCCATGAAACCTCATTTCCCCGTATAGCAGAGTAGGCATAAAGAACTCAAAGTCAGAGTTTAGAATGGTGGCAATACTAACTGGACCACCCGACCCTCCTCTTCCTACGCCCATAAATAAAGAACTAATTAAAAAATATATAATTTAAAACTTCAATGTATATATTGTCGAATGTTACAAGAACGGTGTCCTGAGGCTGCATCTTCAGTAATTTGTATCTCAGCGGGTACTACAGCATATATGATTATGCGTGGATAATTCACTATATTACATCATCCTGCCTTACCTTCCTGCTTTCTAACGATAAGCCTCCTTATCGTATGGAACTTTTATTATGGCAATATATTTACAATTTCCTTAATAATAACATTGTTTGTATACACAGTGGTTTAGTGGAGAGGTTTTTTATTTATTAACCAAAGTTCTAGATTCGTTTTTAATGTTACTACTACTACTACTTCGTGAACTAGGTGAAAGACTAGCTTCATATATTTCCACTATAAATGTAAACCCAAACAAAACAACAAAAACGCATAAGGACCTAAAGGCCTACTAACATTTTATCATCGTATATTTAATAGTTCTATTATTTAGATGCTGGATATCATTTTTCTATGAGAAGTAAACGTATCTTGAACCTAAGTTTATTTCATTTAAATTACAAAATATTCTTAATTTATATTAAGAAACGAGCCTGTAGTCAAAATTAATAACAACCACAATAAATAAAACATGGAAACATTTACAGAAAACAAAAATTATATCAAACACATTAGAAAAAAAAACAATAACTTGTCCCTTTTTAAAAAACTATTGGGTTTTTAAGATACTCCATTTCCCACTTATATCAATTGTTGAAAAATAGCCTGTTGAATGGCGGAACTCAACCAAAATAATTGAAATACAATCATTTCCAAAATGATTGCCAGTCATGGCACCGGAGCACATGTGTGTGATTGTAAACACGACTAACTAGTCGTGTGTGGGTTCGATTCTCACTCGAAGAAATGAAACACTTATTTAAATTAATATTATTATTTCTTTGCTCTGGTGACGAAAGAAAGCGCGGCGTGGAGTTCTGCCTCTCAACACGCAACGCCTTCAGATTTCGGCGGATAATGAGGTACGGAATGTCGTAACACTTGTTTCCCTCTGCATAATCTGCTGTGTGCGGGATACAATGCTGATTCTCAAAGTGAATGGGGTTGAACCGACAATTATCAAGTCGAATAGTGGTGTCCCATTTTGGTACAACGGCCTCAAGACATTTTTTTTAAGTTTCACGCTATATCTCACTTCACTAGGAAGATAGGCAAAGGGAACCTGTGAAGCTAGGGTTAATACATTCCGTTCCCATTAAGTCACTAACGTTTCCCACCTTCTGCCGAACTCTTGAAGCATTGCGTGTTGAGTAGCGGAACTCAATGCTCCGTCTTGCCTCGATACTATAACCCTCGTTCTTGTGAATGGAAATATTAAATAACTCATTCCCTCCAGTGGGAATCGAATCCACAGGCCATCAGGTCGTCGCGTTTACAGCCGCATGCTTGTGCCCTTGCCACAAGGGCCTAAACATATCTAATAATATAATATTTTTTTTTTTAATATTAATTAATAATAATTAGAACTGGGCGGAAAGTGGGGAACGGAGTGTCTAAACACTAGGTTCCCTCTGCCTATCCTGCTGTGTACGGGACACAGCGTGCAGCTGTTTTTTTTAAATTAATAATAATTATTAATATTAATTAATAATTATTAATATTCATTTATAATTTATTACAAAAATATATATATAAAAAAGAAATTAAATACCGCCTTCCTCATTTTAATTAAATGCAAACAAACAAAATAACCGCTCAATTACTATTTATTGAAGAGGTTTATATTAGTATTCAGTCAATAATGACTAATTGACTCGAAAAAAGTCAATTTCAACCAGTTCTTTAAGCAATATTTTTTTACATAAATAAATATTCTTCATCGATACGTTGACATGAGGCCAGTCGTGGCGCAGTGGCACAAAGTGTGACTGTAAACCGACTGGTTGTGGGTTCGATCCCCACTCGAGGAGATGAAATATTTACTTAAATTTATATTTCCATTTCTTCGCTCTGGTGTCGAGGACAAGCGCGGCGTTGAGTTCTGCCATTCAACACGCAATGCCTCCAGAATTCGGCAGAAAGTGGGGAACGGAGTGTCTTACGCTTTGCCTCGACACCAGAGCGAAGAAATGGAAATATAAATTTAAGTAAATATTTCATCTCCTCGAGTGGGGAACGAACCCACAACCAGTCGGTTTTACAGTCACACTTTGTGCCACTGCGCCACGACTGGCCTCAAGTAGTAAGTGGAGAATTGAATTGAAAATTGCCGAACATAAACGGTAATTTCATGTTTTTTATAGATATTCATTTATCTAATGTAGGCACCTACTTAACGTTCCCAATACTTTGATTTTTTTCTTGTTAGAACATAGAAACACGACAAAAATTCCTGCAATTTTTTTTAATATTCAACCAAAGATTTGAATGCTTAATAATCAGATCAATCGATATTATTCGATCTTATATACCTTCTCCTGTGTATGTGTTTACTTAAAAACAAAAAGTCATCTACCAATACAAAACAATAAGCAAATCGCCGCATTGACTTCCGTCACTCAACACGCAATTCCTTTAGATTGTAAAAAAATGGGGTAGCGAAGTGTCTTAACACTACATTCCCTCTGTTTATCCCGGTACACGCGGGATACAGCGTGAAACTGAAAAAAATACATTCAAAAAGAACTAGTACAGCAAGTATACAAGTATTATAGACTGATGTAGTAGGTGTCAAGAAGCGCGTTGCGTGCGCAGGCGTTTCCTGCTTGCCCGCAGTGAAACTCGCGATGAGGGAAATGCTTAGCGAAAGTGATTTATTAATGCAACCAAAAATTACACAATATCTATAAAAATGTGTAATATTTTTATTTTTTTTTCAGTATTTTACATGATATTTTATAACGTTTTATTGTTTGTAACATCTGTTGGTATGTCATATTAAAGATAATATAAATATTATGTTATATTAATCCGTATATTTCAAACATTATTAAAGTTATTTTTGGTGTTCGTTTAGATTACGGAGAGTTTTATGATTTCCTTTATATCTTTTTCTAATTAAAAAACAGTTGAATATATATTGTTAATCTTTAATTATATATAATATTTAAAAACTAAAAATCTAATTTATATACAAAATGTAACACAGCCATATTTATTATTTAAATCGAAAATTAAAAGGCGAGGGTGAGGAAGTAAGAAACAAACAAATTACGTATAAACCTATCATCGATATGTATCGTGGAGTTCATTCACTGCATTCTCGGAGTTTTAACGGTGCATCCACTTATTATGAGAGATAACATTCAAAGTGAGATAAAAAATTGAAAGTACGTACTTGTTGGGAATGAAATGCTTTAATAATTGTAGGTTCCGTATTAGTATACGTCCCCGTCGAGAGTATAGAATTATGGTTAATAATTTTTTAGAGGAATTGCTTTTTTTTTTGGTCTACTATCTTGGTGGTTGTAGGTTCAATTTACTCGATTTTTTTATGATAATAATCTAGTAATTGCTTATATTCATAACTTTTCGTCAAAAAAGCTAACAGTATATAATTTATATTTATTTATATCAACCTATTATTATCTCTGTTTTCAGTCATTTAATAGTAGGCATATATTTCCAATATACTTCTTACGGTCTTTTTATATGTTCTATAGAGATTTTACATGTATCCAAAGGAACTACAGACAGGCCAAAGTCGCGAGGGCCGAGGCCGAGTAAGAGGCACCGAGGAGCATCAATCTAGAGGCGTGCTGAAGCCCACCGATACACTCCACGGTTTTTTACTCTTTCTGATTATTAGGCCACATTAAAATGTCAGACACTGTTCTCCAAACTTTCACTTGTCAAGTCCTTAGATGATTTCTTTTTAAAAATATCCTTATATCTAGAATTATATTGTTTTATTATAATTGTATAAAATAATACAAATATATTCGCTTTATTAATAATATATATTTGTAAATAATTAATTAACTTATATATTATTATTGAACAGCAACGATAAATATAAATAACATATAAAGATTCAATACAATTAAAGCTAAAGCCACAAAAACGTATTACATATACTTATAAATTTACATACAATTATAATCTTATTTACATTAGATTGAGAAGCACTGCGTTTAAGAAGAGGACTCTTAAAGATTTATTATAAACAAGGGAGGAAGGGCCGTGCGCATTAGAAAGTCGGCTTATCTTAGTATTTTTTGTGTTACGGTAAATCAGAGGGCCCCCGGCTGGAACTGCGTGACGGCACTCACGACGTCCTGCGAGATGAGCATACACGTTTTTACCTGTGAACGATTTTACCTATGATAGATGGTGATTTCATCCACATATCATTACATATAAATCTGGTGTTATTGGATAAAATAAAAAAAATACTCTTACAGAATTTCAAATGAGCACAGTAAAAAATGTAATAGGAATTGAATCTTTGCACTACTTATAAATGTCTGCTGAGCCAGTAGGTTTATATAGATGTTCTCAGTACTAGAAATACTCATTACAACTATGTTTGACCACAAAATTGTATAGTCAATTTTTTATTAACATTATGTCACGCTTATGTATATGAATCTCTACATTTATTTACGTACATACATATATGAAAACATTAAAATACATTATTATATAGACAGCCAAAGGAAACCTAGTAAAAATAAGTAGTAATAAGTCACTGTGTTCGCTACTTCCCGTCCAATTTTCGAGACACTGCGAGTCTTGTAATGAAACTTAACGCCGCGCTTTGTCTTCATATATTTAGTACAAGAAAATGAAAATGCTTCATTGCACCTAATGCTAGAAGCGACGGCCTTAAAATACCAAAAGATATAAAAATAAATAAATTAAATTAGCTTCACGCTATATCCCGCACACAGCAGGGTAGGCAGAGGGAACCTAGTGTTAAGACACTCCGCTTTCTGCCGAATTTTGGAGGCATTGCGTGTTGAGTGGCAGAACTCAACGCCGCGCTTTGTCTCGACTTCAGAGCGAAGAAATGAAAATTTAAGTAAATATTTCATCTCCTCGAGTGGGGATCGAATCCACAACCAGTCGGTTTTACAGTCACATTTTTTACCACTGTGCCACGACTGGCCTCTGGTCAAAAGATATACATACTTATATATATGTAACAGAATAGCAAAATTATACTATTAAAATATATTTAATAGTAGTCTTTTAATGATATCTACGTGTTATTTAACAATACATAAAAATTTTATTTCATAGCGGTTGCCTATTATACGGTCGTAGTAGCTACTGCGTATTAGTATTGAATTTCACTTGTAAATTATGCTATAGCTGTTATTATGCCATTTGGATAATTTATTTACTATTAAAAAATATTGTTGTTGTTATATCTAACTTTCACAACATTAACGATCGGTGTTAACAATTTCCCTTGTCTAGGTTAAAAATGATATATTAAATATAAACTTATATCTATAGTATTATGAAAAGAAGGGAGATTTGTATGTTTGTAGTGAATAAAAATAAAAAATACTGAATCGATTTTCAAAATTCTTTTACCATTAGAATGCTACATTATCACTGAGTAGCACAGGTTAAATTTATTAATAGAAAAAATTAAGCATCCCTACAAAAATTCCAATAATTTAAAAATTCTATGTGTAAAATAGTAGGGATAAAATTGAAAATAGAAGCAAGAGATGTTCTACAAAATATAAGAACATATCCATATCTACAACAAAACTTCATCATACCATATCTTACTGTTGTAGTTTTGACTATACAAATACGTTTTTTACAGTTTGATATTAGATAGAAATGAAGACTAGAATCAGAGCATTTTATCCATATCTTTATATGAATCTTTATATCGTACTTTATAACCGAGACTGTTTTAATACCTTCAGTTTACTCTTTAAATTATTAAAATCAGGCATTCCATTCAAAAGAGATTACGAATTTAATAGTACCAATCTGAACAAATATATTATTTTTAACATTTTGTGTTAATCCACACTTAGGAAAGAACAATACTTATTTAGAAAATGTTTAATAATTTCGTGTCGTTTCCAAGAGGCGCGGGTTCGAGTCCCGCTACGTTCAAATTTTTATACGTTTCCTAAATAAGTAAATATATTATTTTCGATTACGATCTCCACAAAATCTGTGTATTTTGTAGTTACCTACAAATACCACTGTTAACGTAGTGTATAGTGAAGCTCTGGTAAATGTGGAAAATAATAAATAAAAACGTCAAGTATCCATTCATTCTAATATGAAAATGGGAAAATATAAAAATGGGAAAGTATATATGTCTGTCTGTCTGTTTTTGACGCCACGTCCACGTAAAAAAATCTGCATTTCATCGTTTTACGTAAAGCTCACCAAAAATGAGCTCCCTGAAAGTTTACATTTAATTAAAAAAACCTATAAAATAGCATGTCATATTATTTATATGTTAACCTCTGAAGATTGACACGATTTTAATATATATTTTTTTTAATTTATCGGGTTATTATTAATGTCCCTTCTGTAATTTGGTATTGATTCTTATGTAGGTAAATACACAGTTCAAACATAAAAATAACATAATTAATATGTTATTGGGATCCCCAAAGATCGTTTGCGTGCTCAGTGCCTCCCCGTTGGTATGTCAAGTGGTGACGAATGCCGTGTTGGGGACCACCACCCAACACACCATGTCCGGAACGGCGGGAAATGTTGTCTATCTATTTTCGTGGAAAAGAGATGGTGGATGGGATGGTATAGAACATATATGAATTATTAGATGTGATGGATGACAGAGATCTGAATGTTGTTTGTGTGACTAAGAGCAAGAGAAGGCGTAATGACAGAACCGATTTGTGGTAGAATACAAGGCGTGCCTTGTGGTATGTTTAGTAAAGAGGGAAGGTGCCGGAAGGTGCTGGAAGTATGTTTAGTAAACTATGGTTTTTGTTTTAGTGTAATTTTTTTAACACTCACAAGCATTTTACACTTACCACCCGGCTTCCTATGCCGGTTTACGAACGAGAGTGCATTCTTTACGGAAGGAGAAAAGTTACATTTACAGGGAATTACAAAAGTTAATATTACGTATTGAGGTTATGGGGTACTTGTAATTTATATTTTATCGTGGCCAGTGACACAAACGTGTGACTGTGTAAACGACAGATTTTGGTTTCGATTCCCACTCGACGAAATGAAATATATTTTAGTTTTATCATTTCCTTGCTCTGGAGACGAGGCAAAGCGCGGCGTTGAATTCCGCTACTCAACACGCAATTTCTCCAGAATTTCTCCAGAGAGTGGGAAACGGAAGTGTCTTAATGGGAATAGAGTGTCCATAACACTAGGGTTACACTAGGGACTCTGCGATGTACACGATACAGCTTGAATCTAAAAAATAATACATATTTTAAATAAACAATGGCTAATAATATTATCGATTTAACAATAAAAATATATGAAGTCTTCTGCAGTCAAAAGCAGCTTTGTTAGATGTAGACGTTATTATTACATAAAAAATTTGATTTCTAATCCTATCCGGTTATTAGAGACGTCGTTATGGGGTATAATGGTTTAAATGGCTACCGTCAAAGGGCAAGCGGTTGGACGGTTAATTAATTGAAATAGTTTGAAGAGATGGCGTGTCATAATTCTAAGTAAACTGTACTCCATAGAGCCGGTCTGCTTGGATGCCACCCAGGGTTGGTGCAGCACTGGCTGTGTGGTCGATGTATACGAGATTTGATGAAACTGGTTGCAAGACTGTATAAAATGTAGAAATAATAATATAGAGAAAAATTATAGTGACATGTTGTAGTGTTAAGAATTCTTATTTATATACTCTTATCTTATGAGCCAGTCGTGGCCGGGGGCACAGGCGTGTGACTGTGTAAACGATAGATTGTGGGTTCGATTCCTATTTGATGAAATGAAATATGTTTTATTTGTTGTTTTTCCTCGCTCTGTTGGCGAGGCGCGGCGTTGAATTCCGCTACTCCAAAATTTTACATGCCAAAATTTTAAACATTATTAATTTTTATTCACTGAATTTATACAAAAAGAAAATCAATAAAGTAAAGAATGTTTTTTATGTTGCTCCTTACTATACATAGATAGGTGTCAACTGCCAACAATGGATATACTGGAACAATCAGAGCAGAATTTATATTACAACGGGAAGTAAAAATTAGAGGCCAGTCGTGGCGCAGCGGCACGAGGTGTGACTGTAAAACCGACTGGTTGTGGGTTCGATCCCCACTCGAGGAGATGAAATATTTACTTAAATTTATATTTCCATTTCTTCGCTCTGGTTTCGAGGCAAAGCGCGGCGTTGAGTTCTGCCACTCAACACGCAAAGCCTCCAGAATTCGGCAGAAAGTGGGGAACGGAGTGTCTTAACACTAGGTTCCCTCTGCCTACCCTGCTGTGTGCGGGATACAGCGTGAAGCTGACAGCGTGAAGCTGGGAAGTAAAAATAAAAAATTGCGTTATAGATGGCAAACTGAGATAGACACAGGTTCAAATCTGTTCATAATTACGGTTTATGCCTTCTATATATATATTATATATTCTTTATAAGAACTCGCTTTTGGATGTGGGGTTCACCCATATAGGCAAATATAAATAAATAAAAAAACAAATAAAGAACTATTTTTAACACATTTTTTTTATTCAGACCTGAGATCAGTGGATACAACCTAAAAACCTCCTAATTTTTATAAAATCATTAAAATAAAGTTAGTTATAATAATATTTTTAGTTTTATTTCTGTATACATCTATCTATCTATCTATCTACCCGTATCTATCTATCTATCTATCTATCTATCTATCTACCCGTAACTATTGCGTCTATCTACGTATAAAATATAAATTATTACTCTGTACAACTTACTAGGAGCGCATAGCCGTTAGAGGGTAGCTGTTGCACTGTTTAAAATGTAAATAGGTCAGAGGCTGGCGGTGACATTTGGTTTTAATTGATTTTAACGAAACCAGAAAATTATTTGTTTGACGTTTTGTTCTGAACTTGACCGGAACGATAGTAAGGATTCTATCTCATTGGTTAATTTTTTTTAATAAATGTTGTGGGTTTGATCCCCACTCGAGGAAGTGAAATATTTACTTAAATGTATATAACCATTTCTTCGCTCTGGTGTCAAGGCAAAACGCGGCGCTTAGTTCTGCCACTCAACAAGCAATGCCTTCAAAATTCAGCAGAAAGTGGGAACGGAATGTCTTAACACTAGGTTCCTTCTGCCTAACCCACCCTGCTGTTTGCGGGTTTTTTTTTAATATAAAAAAACTAAATAAATACTCGAGGAGATGAAATATTTACTTAAATTTATATTTTCATTTCTTCGCTCTGGTGTCGAGGCAAAGCGCGGCGTTGAGTTCTGCCACTCAACACGCAATGCCTCCAAAATTCGGCAGAAAGTGGGGAACGGAGTGTCTTAACACTAGGTTCCCTCTGCCTACCCTGCCGTGTGCGGGATATAGCGTGAAGCTAATTTAATTTTTTTTATTTTAAATAAATACACAAGTCACGACGACGACGACGACTACGACGCTGTCCACTACGACATGACGGCCTGGTTTGTTTGTTACTCAGTTTACTATGGAAGAAAGAAGAAATTCCATCCATTATAATCCATCCATTATAATAAATAAATAAACAAAATAAATACATCTAGAAGTAACATGCACACTTACTAGGAGCGCATAGCCGTTTGAGAGTAGACCCATTGAACTATTTGTATCGACGACTTAATTAAATGCGTTTAATTTAATTAATGTGGTGGTACTTGGATCCGCCGCACGCTGTGCCCAATTTTCGCAATTTTTAAGAAATTTATCCGAAATTTATGCGAAATTTTTGTGAAATTTTTGCGAAATTTTTGTGAAATTTATGCGAAATTCTCTGTTTGTCCGCACGCGCTGGGTTAGGTTAGTCAAAGTTCAACCTGTGGTCGTGAATTTCAAAACGTACCACAGCTTAACTTTATGGGAGACATTTTGACCATTTATTTATTAAAAAAAACTACAATTAAAACGCTGGATTTATTAACATTTACTTTTATGAATGAAACTTTTTATTTTGTTGAATAACAGAAAAAAAAGGAAAATTATAAATAAATAAATATAATAAATAATAAAATGCACACTTTTTGCACGCTACTAGAAAATATTACGACGTGCACATACTAGGACCACATAGTCGTTAGAGAGTAGAAGCTACTGCGTTATTTATATGGGTACGTGAAGGAATACTTTGTACTAGTCGCGGACAAAAAGGGGGAGTGGGTAGGGGGGGCTGCGTCCCGGGTCTCTAGTCCTGGGGGACCTCCAAATAGCTGCAAGCATCAACATGACATAGGCGGGTTCCTCAAAAAGCGCGTCTATCTCCACTTTAGCGGCCGGCAACGCACCTGTAGCTCCTCTGGTGTTGCACGGGGTCGTGGGCGGTGGTGATCACTTACCATCAGGTGACGCGAACGCGAGTTTGCCTTGTCCTATTCCATAAAAAAAAATGTTTATTTTTTTCTTGGTGGTACTATATATAAATATTACGACTAACGCTTACTAGGAGATCATAGCCATTGAAGAGTATGGAATCATTTGTATATTTCATTTGTAGATAGAAGAACAGAAACAGAAACAGAAATAATAAATGTACAGTTACTAGGAGCGCATTGCCGTAAGGAAGTAGATAATGGACGAACACAAAACACCAATATAAAATTTAAATAATTTATTTTTAATATGCAATTTTTAAAATTTATTTATTATTTAACTTCACATTTCAAAATTTTACAGGTAAGCGTAGAGAAGTGAGTGAGAAAATTGACTTTTTTTTATTTTTGATAATACTCAAAATAAAGAAAAGAAAGAGAAAGATATGTATTTTATTTATATAATCATATTATATGAGAAACAATGAACGATATTTTATAATAGATAAGTAATAATAAAATAATTATAATATTTGAATGAATTCGCTAAAATAAAAACCCTCGATGAGCGAGTCGGACTCCTTCCTATTAAGTGTTCCGTAGAAGCCAACAAAATATATATTACCAGCCCCACCACCACCACCACCACCATTCTTGCCATGTTTTAACCGACTTCAAATAGGAGGAAGCGCAATTCGACTTCGAATCCCATATCTTTTTAGCAACTTTATCAATTTTGTTCAAACCAAATTTTCGTAGTTCAAAATTTATATGGGGCAGAAGAAGTTTTACATATAAACAAAAAAACACTTTAAAATTTCTTTCTTTTTCAATTATTTTGTTGTGGCTTATAAAATACCCAAGTGTAAGAGAAGAAGAGAAGAGAAGAGAAGAAGATAATTTATCTTTTAGATATCAAACATACAATACCTTAATAACACCACTAAATAGTTGATGAATAAAATGGATGTGACATACGGACGGACGGACAGACAAAAAAAAGATATGACGAAATTATTACAAAACAAGGGTTCCGTAAAAATCAAATATAATATAAAATAGAAATATTACGATATACACTTACTAGGAGCGCATAGACGTTAGAGAGTTGGTTAACTATGTAGGCTGTCAAAGCGCAGTGGGGAAGCCTCTGATTGAAAGTGTGACTTTTTGCGATATACTATGACTTGCACAATTTTCGTTCTCCCATTCTGCTTAGAGGAAGCGCGGTGTTAATTACCGTCAGCCAATTCGTAATGTATCGAATTTAGGGCGGGCACTTTAAAAGTAATATTTCAAATCATCGTCATTCCAGTTTTTTCTACGTCCACTGCTGGAAATAAATAGCTCGGATTTCCACGATAATCGGTCTTGCGTTTCCCACATCCAGCGACCTTGACCAGACCGTCGGTCCACCAGGTGTAGGACCTCTGACCGCGCTTCCGGATCGTGGCCGCCATTCGAGAACCTATCCGCCTCAAGGTCTATAGGTTCTCCTCGCCGTGTTCCGCCCACTGCAGTAGCAATGTTGACGCCGACGTTGACTCCAAGAATAACAGCTGCAGTGCGACTTGTTCCTATATGATGATAACTCTCATTATCCTACGGATGTCCTCATTTTAAATTCTATCACGTAAGGCAATAAAATACGTATTACTTATGAAATGTGATATTTGTATTTTATTTTAAAAGGTATAGTTTTTTAAATACACATACTTTATAAGTGCGCGCACACACACACACTCACACGCACACACGCACACACACATACACACGCACAAACACATATATATATATATACGATTCGATCAACTATTAATTAGTTAGTAGTATACTTACTCTCTCTCTCTGTCTATCTTATATACCCCTACCCCTATGTGTGAATCAATATAGTATTATTACGATATTCACTTACTAGGAGCGCATAGTCGCTAGAGTAGCTATTTTGAAGTGAATGAATAAGGCGGGCTATTTTGAACGGCGTGTTTATTTCATTTTATTTTATTATTTTTAAAAACTTATATTATCTATACTCCTAATAAAATCGTAATGGATCGGTGTCTGTACATATAAGATAAATAAGAAAAAAATGTTGTCGGCGGCATTTAAATAATAGTAATGAAAATTAAAAAAAATAATTAAATTAGCTTCACGCTATATCCCTCCCGCACACAGCAGGGTAGGCAGAGGGAACCTAGTGTTAAGACACTCCGTTCCCCACTTTCTGCCGAATTTTGGAGGCATTGCGTGTTGAGTCTCAGAACTCAACGCCGCGCCTCAACACGAGAGCGAAGAAATGAAAATATAAATTTAAGTAAATATTTCATCTCCTCGAGTGGGGATCGAACCCACAACCAGTCGGTTTTACAGTCACACTTTGTACCACTGCGCCACGACTGGCCTCTAATAATAGTAATAGAACCGAAAATAATTAATCACCTTTTAAATATTTGTCGATGTGTCTGTCTGTTTGTTTGTACGTTTGTCATGCTAATCTCAGCAATATCCGATTTAACTGCAATTTTCACTACTGTATTTTATTGGCAAGCCCCTCTTATCTCTAGTGTATGTTCTATTTTTATTGGTTTGTAAATGTAAAAAAGTATAAAATATTTATTTTCATACAATGTTGTTCGATTAAATTACTAATATAAATAGTTTTTTTTTACACGTGTGTTTAATATAAGAGAAATAAGAAAAAAAAAATCAATTAAAAACAATTCATCGACCGACTGAAATGTACTATTTAAAATCGCTGTTTTTGTATTGCATGTGCGTGCACTGTTATTTGTATAAATATAAATAAATTGAATTTCTGCTATTCTTTTCTTTTTTTTCTGCTTTTATCGCGACAAAAAAGTAATAATCATCATCAATCCATCAATCATATTTTATTAATGCTTGAGAGAAATATTACGATGTACCCTTACTAGGATCGCATAACCGTTAAAGAGTAGATGTCTATCTATTGAAATATTTGTTCGAAAATGTACAGATAAATAACATATCAATAACCTCTTTTTTTAATTACTTATTAACACGTTTTTTAATAAATATATACGTTATGTATTTTTTTTTAATTCCCCACTTACTGCCAAATTCTGGAGGCATTGCGTGTTGAATGGCGGAACTCAACGCCGCGCTTTGCCTCGACACCAGAGCGAAGAAATGGAAATATAAATAAAATTTTTCGAGTGGAGATCGAACCCACAACCAGTCGGTTTTACAGTCACACTTTGCGCCACTGCGCCACGACTGGCCTCATACAAGCCGATAATTAGACAATCTAATTAATAAATCGATGATCGAAAATTGATGATTAATTTATTTATACAATATCTAGAATTAAACCAAATATAACCATATAAAAAATCAAATAAATAAATCAGCTTCACGCTGTATCCCGCACACAGCAGGGTAGGCAGAGGGAACCTAGTGTTAAGACACCCCGTTCCCCACTTTCTGCCGAATTCTGGAGGTATTGCGTGTTGAGTGGCAGAACTCAACGCCGCGCTTAACCTCGACACCAGAGCGAAGAAAATAGAAATATAAATTTAAGTAAATATTTCATCTCCTCGAGTGGGGATCGAACCCACAACCAGTCGGTTTTACAGTCACACTTCGTGCCGCTGCGCCACGACTGGCCTCATAACCATATAACGTTAAAATATATTCAATTGCTAATAAATAAATATTATTCAATTTAATTATTAAAAAAATAATTTAATTTAACAATTAAAAATATTATTCAATTGCTTAAAGGAACCTTACTTAACTCCGTCCTGATGAAAAAAAACATATATACGACGATACAACGGTATATTACGATTTTTATATACTAGGAGCGCATAACCGTTAGAGAGTAGCTTAAAAGCTATCGCACTTACTACGTAGATGTACAGATAGTATGTGTAATCATAAAATCAATAACATACTCTGGGGGTTGATTGTGAAATTTTAATTAACTATACACAACGACAATAAATAAATTGTCATGCTTTGAACAGGTGTTTATTTATATTTTCAATTATTTTAGAATTATATGTTTTTACAAATAGGTAAAAGAAATCATTGAATTAAAATTTATCTAATTAAAGGTTAATTTTAATATTTTGTTCATACTGTGTATTTTCAATTTAAAGCTCCCTTCGAATCGGATCATTTTTGTACATATAGTACAGCATTTGGTGCTCTTTTTTTAAATAATAATTTGCTGTCATAAAAATATTTAAATTAAAAAAAATAATCAGCTTCACACTGTAGCACACAGCGTGGTAGGCAGAGGGAACTTAGAATTAAGACACTCCATTCCCCACTTTCCGCTGAGTTCCGAGATCTGAGACATTGCGTGTTGAGTGGCGGAACTCAGCATATGAAAATATGAAACATTTAATTTCCTCGAATGGTAATCGAACCTACAACCCGTCGTGTTAATAGTCACACTGACTGACTGACCTCATTCTCTTTAAATTGATTATAAATGTTCAAATCATTTAAATGGATGCTGACCCTCATCCTATGACCGAATGCTACTGCACATCTATGTATTGATCGATGAAATATATTTAGGTCTTACTACCAGGATTTCATGAGGAAGTAAGAGACGTTTATTAGCCTATAACCTTTTAGTTCATTACAAAAAAACGGGGGAGACTATTTAAAAGTTTTTAAAATAAAGAAAAAATATATTCTCCCATAAATTAAAGTTTGTAAAAATTAAATTTTATTATATTAAATTTTTTTTTTAATAATACATATAAGTATAAATTAAAAGTATATAAAATTATAATATTTTATTGTTTACAATAAAATATATATTATACAGGGCGCCATCTAAAGTATTTGAATTGAAAGTGTTAATCAAATGCATCGTCGACGATGTTTGTTTCGCAGTTTCTTTGCAATCGTACAATAATTTGCCTCTAGATGGTATTACAGTTGAATTATTTTTAAATAAAATTATAAAATATTAAAAAAATGCAGTGCTTTTAATTTTTTTTTATTAATTTATTTAAAATATTTATATTCTTAATAAAATGTTAAATTAGTATTAATATTAGATATTTCTTGTAAATTAAAAAAAGGAAATTAAAGCAACTTCAATAATACTATAGTATCCATCAATAAATACTTTTTTGGGGTAAACTTAAATAAGGAAAAAAAAATCATAATTGATTCGAGTATTATATTATTGGCAGTTTAAAAATAAAAAATAATAATAGCAAATAGTATAATATAATGGAGTTGTACAAAATATATATAGCAGGAGTTTTGAAAATTGGAACATCTGATAAAAATTGTATAGAGTAGTCCAGTTGCGCCACCGGCGCCGTGACCTTATACACATATAGATTTCTTTTCCTACAATATACAAAAATTGAATGCCAAATTTGGAATATTTCCATTTGAAATTATACACTTTGTTAGCTGCACGCTGTGCCCCGCAAGAAGCAGGGTAGGCAAAGGGAACCTGGGAACGTAGTGTTAACTTCCCAATAATTCACTTCGATTCACTCCGTTCCTCACTTTTCGCCGAATTTTGAAGGTATTGCGTGTTGAGTAACGGAACTCAACGCCTCCTCGTTGCGAGCTGGTCGAAAGGGAATCGAACCCATAATCTGTCGCGATTGGCCTAACTCAGCTATAAATTACAATCCTAAAAGGATTGTAATTAACAATTTCCGTATTGATACTAATAAAATATAATAAACAAAACTATAATAAAGCTTTACATTCATTATGTGAAAGTGTTTTATGTAATGGAAGCTGTCTACGCAAGAAAATTATTTTTTTTCGTTGTTTTGCGCGCTTCCTCGATAAAAATCATTTGAAAGTGATGGCAAAACAAGCTTAGGTCCATTGTAAATGTGTTCTTGATGTATGTTCTCGTAACATCCAAGCCGATACAATCCTGATATTTAAAATTATAATCTAGATATATTTAAGCGAGTAAATATTTTAAAAATCTACAACTTTTTTTAATCTATATATTTTTTATCTATTATATTAATACAATCGTGAAGGAAAAGTTTACTTTAAGAAGCATTGTAAGAACGGAGTGGTATGAAATTTGGCATATCATAACTGAGTACGATATGAAGAGCAGAATGTATATATATATATATATATATATATATATATATGTTTAAATAGAAATATGTTAAATGTCCAAAATAAATAATAAGCACTAACATAATATGTTTGACAAAGGTGTATTTATTTTTAAAGTGACATACGTTGCTATGGTAACGCGTATTTTATCGTCCACCAGTTATGATTATAATAAACATTCATTGTACTTCTTCTCTCTTCTCAATTTCTCCGCTTTAATTGGTAAAACAACCCCGCTACCACTATTGTCATCGAGCTATATCTGTTTTAGTAAAAAATATTATATACAACTAGGGATGCAAAATTACATATATATTGTTCTTTATATTTTTCACGTGCAATAAGAAAAGTGAAAAAGAATAATTTAGTAATAACTTTGACTAATAAGTAAATTGTGCATTGTTAACAAACGAATCCACGATCTTTTTCTGATTATATTTTACTGATGTAAGAAAATATTTTTCTTTTTCTAAAATAAAGGCGGAGCGTGGAAAATGAGATTACTTTCAACGTTGTCTCTCTCTCTCTCTCTCTCTCTCTACGTCGCATTTTGTGGAAGATGTGCAAAAAAAGAAGCCAGAGGTTGTGAGTTCGACAAGCAGTCGAGATTTTTTCACTCTGGTGTTGGCAAAGCGCGTTGTTGAGTTCCGCCACTCCGCACGGAATGCCTCCAAAATTCGTAGAAAAGTGACGAGCGAAGTGTCTTAACACTAAGCTGTCTCAGCAGCAGCAGCACACTGCTACTTGCAGGATATGCGTGAAACTGAAAAAAAAATATTTTGTATAATCAGCAAAACCAATGTCAATGGCGAAACCTATATTTTCTATAGTTTATTTGTAAGTGAAACGTGCATTTCCTCACTGACCTTCGCACATAGGAAATTTTGTTTCGAGCCGACAAGCACGACACGGTTCGTTAGTTCATCCGATATCAGCTTTCCTGTCACCTTCACCTTAGTATCTAGAGTTCTAGATCATTTGTTGGTACTTCATATTATAATTAAATTTTTTATTCTTGATTTAGTCTTTTCTCTTTCAGATCCAACAAAGGATGTAACGTATTAGTAATATTTTTCAAGCTTTCCTTATAAAAAAAATATATAAATTGACAAAAATATACTAAACAACAAGTCCTCGTCGGGTTACTCGTGGAAACACTAGTGATCAACTGAACTATACATTCCGTTTTCGCCGTAATGTGATTTTGATATGCTTTAATAAAATTTACGGTCTTTGAACATGATGATGTTGTGAGTGATATTAGACACGACACACGGCTATAATAGTAATTAGATCAGGTATTGTCGAGTTCCGGTAGCGCGGAGTGCTCTCGGTTTGTGTCGTGATTTATATATTAGGAAAAGAATACTGTATTAGGAATTGGGATAACGATCTGTGTAACTCTTTGAGAAATATGTTTTGTTTTATATTGTGAAGTTTCTTTTTATAAGTTTCATATTAAATTTACGTATTTTATTAGTCTTATTACCTCCAAGTCGGGATCTGATGATGGAATCAAATGAAAATCGAGGCAAAACCATCGAATTTTTATAATATAGGTATATCTGTTATCTCATATGAGATAAGTAGGTTTAGTTTTGAAGTCAGTTTCTTTTTAATGATGTAGCCCTTATGTTGTAGTAGTAGGTAGACGGAGATTATTGTTAAGACACTCCGCACCCCTCTTTCTATTTAATTCTAGAGTTGAGTAGCGGAACTTAAGATAAAAGTAAAACAAGCAATTGTAACTATTTTTAAGAATTATTTCTTTTATTTCTCTTAATGTTGTTCTTCTTCTTCTTGTTTTAATTTAACAAATCTTTAACAAATTACAAAATCTCAAATACGAGATGATACAGATTCATTTGTCAAACTTCCATGTGCAGTGTAAAAGACATCAACGAGATACGTAACAAGTAAATTGTATTGCTATACTGATATTGTACAAACAAAAAAGTTTATTTATTATATACTTATTTCAATTATTAATTATTATATTTTAATCGTTATATTTGTAGAAATTCAGTAACTATGTAGATAGTTGACCGATTTTTTTTTATCAGCTTCACGCCGCAGGGTAGGCACAGGGAACCTAGTGTTAAGACAATCGGTTCTTTACTTTCTGTCGAATTCTGAAGGCATTGCGTGTTTAGTTCAACGCCACGCTTTGCCTCGACACCAGAGCGAAGAAGTAAAAATAATTGAATATTTCATCTCCTACATTCCTTAACTTTTATTTGACACAGAAAAGATATTGTTGATAAGAATACAAAACAAAGTACACAAAAACAGTATGTACAAGAATACAATGTTGATAATAAAACTGTGTTACTTCAGTAAATACTTCCTAATATTATCTATGTGAAATTCCCCTGCATACATAACGTTATAATAATATGGTGCGGCGTCACGCTACTTTCCTATGTTTATTCGTAGTGTGTACGTATATACATTTGTATATATATATATTCAGCTTCACCCTGTATCCCGCATTAAGACATTCCGTTCTCTTCACTTTCCGCTTCCTTTCCATTTTCAAGGTATTACGTGTAGACTGGCGCTCAACAACGCGCTTTGTCTTGTGACCGACCGAAAAAAAATATGTGTAAATATAATAAATCATTCACCTCAATGAGAATGGAATCCACAATCTTCACGTTAACAGTCACACGCATTCACCATTGCACCATGACCACCGGAAGGCCGGTACTACGGAAATGTATATATGACATACTTTTTATTTTTTTAAGAATTTCAGCTAATTTCTTAAGTATTTTTGAGGTTTAAATGATTCTTTCTGTGTACTGCTAATAGTTCTAGAATTTTTGTGATGCAGATGAACAATTCATTTATTTTGTTTAATGGTTGGATTACCAATGATCAAAAAAAATGTGATTATACTAAATAATCGATATGTCTTATTGCGATTATTACACATACATTTTGATTAAGCAATTATAAAATATCTTTTTTCATTTCTAAGTTATAAAATTAATTATTGCAATGTGTTTAAATATTAATAACTTAAACACTTGCTAGAACCGAAAATACCGGCTTATTTGGCTAGAGCTATAGCATATTAATGGTTTCCAAAAGGAGCGAGTTCAATTCCCGTTACGTTTGATTTTCATAGGTTTCTAAATACAATATATGCCAATGTACACCACTAACCACAGAAACCGTGATGGATACCACAAAAAAAAACTGTTCAACAGTTACTTAACTTTGATAGCGATCGACAGGTGCTATATTATTAACAATACGCACGCACTTTGAAAATCAGGTCGCACTCTTACTTCGTTGTTGACTGTTAGAGAATGAGTAAGTATTTTTTTTAATAATGCTTTCGTTAAATTGTAAATTATTTGGGTGTCAAACGAGAGAACCCACTTTTCGCCGAACTCAATTGATTTTAAATGTGACGGTCGTGGATTCGCTTCCCAGTTGAGGAAAACTGTGGTAACAAGATAAAGACCGTCGTTCAGTCACACTCAATGAGCAATGTCTCGAAAATGGAGCGAAAAGCTGGGAACGGTGATGTCTTTACAGTAAGTCCCCTTTACCTAAGATGATATATTGTATCGGGGAGTATAGCATGAACTACATTTATATTTTTTCATTTATCCCTTAGGTATTTATTAAAATAAAAAAAAGTAATATGTTAGTATATTAAAAATCCGCATAATTCATTATTTAATAAACATGAAAGAGAATGGATATTTGCTCCACTTTAACGTAAAAACAACTGAATTTTATTTTTATTTTTGTATAAAACTAAACATTAATATAGCTTATACATAAAAATAATACATAGGCTACAATTAACGAAAAGATTTTATATAATTAGGTGATATAAAATATAACTACCGTCGGTAATAGTGACATGTCTGTAACGTGTTATGTTGTTCACTTTCAGCGAACGAGAGTGAGTGTGCATTCATTTGTGTTTGATTCATACTACTTTTTGCGTTGTTTGTGTTACGCAAATTTTTCTTTTACGATTTTTTTATATATTCAATACGTATAACATTCATTCATTATTAACAATTGAAATACATTTATTATAATAGATATAACATCTTTTTATTATTTTGAATAAACGAAATTGAAATAAGATAAAATTTTTTTTTTTTTCTTTATTATAAAATAATATAAGCGTTACATGACAATAATAATTTTGGTGATTTTTAGTTTATTCTTGAATTCAAATAATCTTTATTGTATCATCCTACTTAAATTTTTAAGACAAGTATTTCCAAATAGAAATTGATTTAGAAGTAGGTATTTAGCAAATTAAAATAAAATAAATAAAATAAATAAATCAGCTTCACGCTGTATCCCGCACACAGCAGGGTAGGCAGAGGAAACCTAGTGTTAAGAAACTCCGTTCTCCACTTTCTGCCGAATTCTAGAGGCATTGCGTGTTGAATGGCAGAACTCAACGCCGCCCTCAACCTCGACACCAGAGCGAAGAAATGGAAATATAAATTTAAGTAAATATTTCATCTCCTCGAGTAGGGATCGAACCCACAACCAGTCGGTTTTACAGTCACACCTCGTGCCGCTGCGCCACGACTGGCCAATTAAAATGTATTTTCAATTTAATAACGGTACCTTCATGTTCTTCTAAAACATAAATCAAATTCGTTTTTTTTTTCTCCGTTTTCAGGTATCATTTCGAATAGCATACTGAAAATTTATGTAAAATCTTAACTGGAACCACTTATAACGTATTTTGGGGCGTATTTCCAGGTACTAAAGTTGATATTGTCTTAGCAATTTGTAAATACGGATTAGATTGAAGGCATCGAGGGGCAGTGTCGCGAAACTCAAGCACGTTGCGATATAAAAGGAAGTTTAGTTAAAATTTCTTTATCACACACCGGCTAACTGCACTAGAGATTGGTCTTCTTTTCCATCATGATATCCGCACGGCTTTTGGTGAGTGGACCATATATATATACATACACATATATATATATATATATATATATATATATATATATATATATATATATATATATATATATATATATAACGTTTTTGATACGAGTACTTAGATACAGACAGACAAGTGTTGATTAGTGTTTTACGTGTTAGTTACGTGAATTGTGATATTAGATGTGATATAAGGATTTTTTTAAAAACTATTTAATTTCGATTACGTATAAGTTTTGTAATTAATATTAAAATATGTAAATACTATATATTTATAATATATTTACTATATTTTTTTATAAAAAAAATATATATATTCTACTCACAATATATAAATAAGGAAAATGAACAATTCTATAATAACGTTCACATTCAATTGAACAACAGTTTGTAAAACAATAAACAACATTTTACAAATCCATCACCAAGTCTGCGGGCGCCCTACTTCCTACTTTTTCTCTTTTCTTTTAACGTCTGTAACAAAAACACAAACAAAATGATAGTGAGAGGCTAAAACGTTTTTATTTTTTGTTCGAAAGCGAATCATTCCGTTACAACATCAAAAGTTAAATTACTGAGACGATTGACGGTAGATATAACATGGGGACATTCTATTGTAACACATTTAGAAAGTTATCTAGTAATTGTTGTATATATTTATAGAAAATGTATTTGTAATGATATGTTAATATTTCTCGTGTCTAGGCAAAGCGCGGCGTTGAGTTTCGCCACTCAACACGCAATGCCTTCAGATTTTGGAAAGTGGGGAACGGAGTGTCTTAGCACTAGGTTCGTCTGTCTACCTTGCTGTGTGTGGGATACAGCGTGACACTAAAAAATAATGTAAATTTCTCTCAGATTGTGCTTTAGCGAATAATGAACTGCTATGTCGTTTAGCGAACATCTTGTGTAACTCTAATGTGCTTTGCGATAGTTTTTGTGATAAGATTATTGTGACTTAATAATAAAGGAAGTGGATTAAGTAAAAAATATATAAATTTGGTTTTTGTAAACTATCGTAGTTTGCTGTTGTAGTGGCCGTCGTAGCAGCACTGTGTCTGAATGTAAACTCGACGGTAGTGGGTTCGATTCCGACTTTTTCTCAGATGTTTTCTATTTAAGTTATATAAAGGCAAAATACCTTTGGGTAGACTTTATTGATAATTTATCTTGTAATTTCATTGTTTTATAGTTTGATTAATGAGTTTGGAACTGATTTACTGATATCGAAAGTAGAATACCGTCACACTCAAGAACCTTTTCCAAGACGTTGGTGTAAAAAAGGTCCCTATGTTATTCCAGTTACGAATAGTAGAGCTAAAATTATCAAAATATTAGAATATTTTGCAATTTATTTATTTACCCTTACTAATCAAAATCGTACAAAATCCCCAATATTTCTAACATAAACAAACATTTCTATCAACAGCTTATACTAGTTTGCGTGGCGGAGCTATCGACCCTCATCCTGGCCGGCGGTGGCGGCGGTCACAAGAAGGTCATTATCCACGTCCCAGTGTTCGTCAAACACCACCACCACAAGCACACCATAGTGAAGCATGTCCACCACAAGAGTGGGGGTGGGGGGGGCGATCATTATGAAGTGCTAGGGTATACGTATGGGGAGCCTAAGGGAGCGCCGCACTTTGGAGGAGGTTAGTTTTGTTTAGGTTCACGCTGTATCCTGCATATAGTAGGGTAGATAGAGAGAAGACTTTGAGTTAAGAAACTCCATCTTTCATTTTTTGGGACGTTGGGAGTGTTTGTCTTGTTAACAGCGCGGGGAAATGAAAATATTAAAGGTTTAATTTTCGTCAAATGAAAATCGAACACACAACCATTACGTTTACAGTTCACACGCTACGTCAATGTATCACAATGGCCTTGAGATTAGTTATAGCGATTTAAATGTTCATTTTACATTTCTGAAGACATACAGACTAGAATTTGCATTTTTTAATACTTTTCAATCAGCACGTTAACAAAAGTTATATATAAAGAAGAAGACAATTTGTTAGGAAAGTATCCAAATATAATCATATCTAGTGATACGAGATAGTGATGAAATTTAATTCAAAAAATGTATTTGTTAAGTATAATCAAAATATTTTTCTGTATATGTTATTATGCTTCTTGAGCTTATATAGGTCTTGTTTTGATATATTTTATAGATCCAAGAGAATTCGAACCTGTACCTTATATTATAAGATATGTCGTTAAGCTGTTTATGATGAAATTATTTAAAAAATATATTTAAGGCATTTAATTGAAATTACAGGACACGGCTGGGGAGCAGCAGAAGAGAGTCACGGGCACGAGGACTCACCCGTCAGCTTCGAAGGTGGCGACCACGGCGGCTACGCATTGAGCAGCGATGAACATGGATATTAAATTAACGTGAAAAAATAATTTAAAATTATAAAACAAACGTACAAACCTACATTTTGCCCTAAATCATCTTAACATTAAAAAATCGTATGAACCAATTGCATCTAACTATACAAAAATCGATATTTATAACAATTTTTAGTTAAACATTCAAGTATCGATTTAAGAATCCTGAGAAAACCGAAATAAAATACCGAAAGATACAATTTTATGCTCACATTGTTCCTGTAATAAGGATTTATGAGGATATTTTTATTACAGCCCATATATCAGGTTAAATGTGACTGTAAATCAAGACGCCATTACTATTCTATAAATTGGTATTGTGTTTCTTATCTTTTTTAGTTTCGGATAAGAAATAAGATATTAAATTTTCTAAATTTTATGACAAAAGGGTTCCTTTTTAAAAGAAAGAAATGTATTTATTAAATTTAACAAATTATTTTAAAACGAGCTATACTTTATGAAAGTTCAATGTACATATTAATATGGGAAATGTTCAAATCTTGTATTATTATTTAGTATTTAAGAGACTGTTGTTGTGAAACTATTCAATAAGTATTAACTGTAGATATTATTATTATATTTCTATTATTTTTGATGTGTGTTTCATGTTTAAATCTTGTTTGGTTACTTATAACTTAATTAGATATTCGGTATAGAATAGCAGCGTTTTAAAAATATTAAAGTCGAGGATAAGCGCGGCGTTGAGTTACGCCACTCAACACGTAATTCCTACAGAATTCGGCGAAAGTGGAGGACCGAGTGATTTAACACTAGATTCCCTCAGCCTATCCTGCTGTGTACACAAAAAATGTTTCTTTATTTTAAGATTGCTTTATTCTAAGATTGTCTTTAAGTCGTATAAAATGAGATTTTTATGACGTAATTTAACTTATTGATTTATATAAAACATGGTGAAATACATACTCTAGTTAGTCCGAGTGTTAGTTGAAGTATTTTAAGTATGAATATAGGATATTAGTTTTTACACATTTCGCCCACGTAGCCAATTGAAAATAATACCCTATTTATTTTCAACAAAAAATAAAAAAAAATCAAACCAGTCGTTCCTAAGATTAGCATACTTCACAAACATACACCTTAGTTATAGAATATTAGTATGGACAAACATTTTAGTATTTGACATTAGAAGACTCTAACCATAGTTGAAGCATAAATAATTTTATCCATTTATGATACAAAAAAGTAATGCGAAAGTTATTGCTCAGATATAATGATTAGGTGCATAGTTTTGACTGAAATCATTTAAAAAAAATGTTTGTTGCAAAATTTAAGTATCCAATTTTTGTTGTTACTAATTCAAATGTAAAAAAAAAAAAAAAATCAGCTTCACGCTGTATCCCGCACACAGCAGGGTAGGCAGAGGGAACGTAGTGTTAAGACACTCTATTCCCCACTTTCTGCCGAATTCTGGAGGCATTACGTGTTGAGTGGCAGAACTCAACGCCGCGCTTAGCCTCGACACCAGAGCGAAGAAATGGAAATATAAATTTAAGTAAATATTTCCTCTCCCCGAGTGGGGATCGAACCCACAACCAGTCGGTTTTACAGTCACACTTCGTGCCACTGCGCCACGACTGGTGTTTTTTTTATTTAAAATCTAAAACAATATGGTTTATACAAGCAATACAAATACATTTTTATAAGATAAAAATCTAAATATAGCACATATTTTGAAAAAGTTATATAAAAACAACTCAACACGCAATGCCTTTGAGAATTTGGCGGACAGTAGTGCACGGAGTGACTTAATGGAGAACGGAGTGCCTTCACACTATATTCCAGATTTTCCCTGCCTACCCTGCTATGTGTGGCATACAGCGTCAAACTAAAAAATGTATACAAAAAACACTAGGTACAAATAATAACTAAATGCCTGGAACCGAAATTATAATAATAATTTACAACACAAATATAAGTTTTGTTATAAAATTTTCCATCTCTACGTGAACATCAGTTAGTAATTGGTCACTAATAAATCACTAGTTGGTCTCAAATTGGTCTAGAGTTTTAGGAAAGACGCACGCACAGCCGTAACCGCTGTTGGTAGAAACGTGAAATTTGGAAAAATGTTCATTTTTATAATCTGTCCAATACTAAGATCCACTAAGAAAGGATTTTGAAAAATTTTAGCCCTAAAGAGATAAATAGGGTTTGAAAGTTTGTATATAGGGTTTGTATAAAAATATTTCAGTGAACACGCGTTTCATGGTTTTTTATAATTCACCCCGTAAGGTCAAATAAGGGGTTGAAAGTTTATATGGAAAATTTTTATAAGAAATTAAATTCAGACTGTTAAAATAATTTTATTGAACACGTGTTTCGTGGTTTTTTTAGAATTCATCCCTAAGGGTGGAAACAAGCAGGCGAAGCTGCGCGCGCCCCCTACTAATGTAAATGTATAAATAGTAACAGTTAGGCAGTGCCTACTGCACTGTCTATGGTAGTGTCTGACTTACAGACTAATGGTTGTGGGTTCGATTTCCTTTAGTAAAAATTATTATAAATTTATATTTAAAAAAATCGGCTTCATCAATGTATCCCGCGCACAGCAGGGTAGGTAGAGGGAACCTAGTGTTAAGACACCACGTTCCTCACTTTCTGCTGGCATTGCGTGTTGAGTGGCAGAGCTCAACGCTGCGCTTAGACTCGACACCAGAGCGAAGAAATAAAAATATAAATTTAAATAAATGTTTCATCCCCTGGCCTCAATCAATAAATATAGATGATATATTTAAATATACACAATACAAAGTATGTCTTAATTCTACATTTAGAAAAAGTTAAGACGCATATCACTAATCTTAAAGAACACTAAAAGTATCTAAAAACAGAAAGGTTTTTTTAATTCAAATATAAAGGTTTTTACCAAATTTAGCTAACAGTCACGACATTTGTTTTAGTCACAATTTAAATAATGGAACCAAATAACAGATAAACTGATAAAAATTACGGCACAATAGAGTAGATAAATACGAAATCGTATTACATACATTTTTTTTTATTTTTCCGTTTGTTTGTAGTAAGCCGTGAGAAAAACAATATTTTATGACTGGAGAAATATCGAGGTGTGATGATAAGTGGATTTTTTTTACTTTTTTTGCTGTACGTTGTACCCTACACATAGGGTAGGCAGTAGGAACCTGGGAACCTAATGTTGGAAGACACTCCTTGCTCATTAAAACACTTCCGTTTTCCACTTCCGCAGAGTTCTGAACATATTAACAACAACAGCAAATAACATACTTAATATTTATCTACATTAATCTCAGATTTTTCATTAGAGGCCTTCGTAGACGTGATGGACATGGTTCGATTCCCACTTGGAGAAATTAATTATTATCATTTCCTCTCTTTGGTAAAAATAGCAATAACGCACCGTTGAATTCCAGCAACCAACACGCAATATCTCGAAGATATGGCAAAATGTTAAGAGTGGAGTGTCTTAACATTAAGTTCTGTCTGGTGGGACACAAGATTGGTGTAAAGCCAAAATAGTCCTAATAATCTTAATATATACTTATATTATTCCAATCATCGTTACCATATTAGAAGAATTTGCTCCTTAATTGTAGTTTAGTCGATCATCTTAGGTAATTTATTTATGTTATTATAACTAGAAATGATTGCTTAGTTAGGTCCAAGGTGTTTATGACTACAATTTTTTTAACTGTAACTTTCAGGAACCAAAAGTGAGACCAAAATTGAAGCCCTACGTTTCAACATGCAGCAACTTCTATACGCAATAGTTGATTATTATATTTCCTTTGGTATCAGGATATGGTGCGGTGTTAAGTTCCGCTATTTAACATGCAATGTCTCAAAAATCGGTCAGAGAGTATGGAAGCGTTACCACTTTAATAGACTCGGGTTGCGGGATACAGCGTGAACATAATCACAAATCGGATACATTTATAAGAGGCAGATTTCGTATATATTTTATCTATGATTATTCGTTTATAAATTAAAATGATTTATTATTATATATTTATTAAAAGAAACATTGTCAATATGTGAGCTATCAAACCAATCTACCCGAGTACACACAACCGGAAAAAGAATGTAAAAACGAACAATGCAATAAGATTCACAGATAAAAGGCATCTGCTGTAAAAAAAATAACAAGAACTAATAACTTCCTGATAGAAGTAGGGAAAATATTAAAAAAAATGCGTTGCGCAATAACCACAACACTATTTTGTATTGTGTCCATTATGTTTTATTTTCCATGGTTGCACAACGGAAGTAGGGCACGGACTTGCTTGACTTTTTGGGCGGTTTGAGACCGCAATGACATAATTGCTTGAAAGTTACCTACTGTATAGATCGACAACCTCTCGCATTTTTTATTATTAATATTTAAAAAATAATATATATATATATATTTTAAACATATTATTAAATAAATTATATTAAAGAGTTTTGGATTATGCAAAAATATACGTATATGTATATAAATGGTAATTACGGAAATGGAATTTGCTCTTACCTACAAAGTTATTAAAGTTCTATTAGTAACCCTCTAACGTTGATGAGGGAAAGTTATATTAATAATTCAATCATTTCTTGCTTTATTTATTACGTAAGTAATATAATCTTAATTTATATCTATATACAAGCAGTGGTTCAAATCATTATGTAGTGTTTACTTCCTCAAATGACATATCATTCGCCTTAATGTGACTGTAACGCGACGGTTGTGGGTTTGATTCCTACTCAGAGGATTGAATTATTTATTAATATTTTTCTTTTCTGCGCTCTGGTGCAGAGTTAAAGGGCGGCGTTGAGTTCCGCCTCTCAACACGCAATGCGTCAAAAATTCGCCTGAAAGTGGGAAACGGCGTGTTTTAAATTACGATTTCTTCTGCCTATCCTGCTATATGCAGGATACAAGAATGCGTGAAGCTGCAAAAAAAGAAAAATAAAAGCTCGATCTGTTTTATCTAACAGTTTTATTTATAACAAATCAATAAAATTAAATAACAACAATACTAAACACTATAACAACAACTTAAACCAATTGTATAAATAGAATTATTAAGATTATTTATTTTTTAATAATATTACTAGTTATCAGATAATAATATTATCAACAATATAGTGCAAGTAACCCAAAATAATTATTTGGTCGTTTCTACGTTGAAATGATTAATATTTATTTTATAATTTATATTATTGCTATTTAAACCACCTCTTAAACCTCTTCTCCTCTTATACACAGCGTGGATACAGCGTGAAGCTGATTTTTTTTTCAAACCACCTCTTAGTATACTACTGTTTCAATACCTCCCGTCTTAATAGTTTGCTGTATCCCCGCCTCACGGTTAAAAGACACAGGCGTTTCGTCGTTAAACCCTTCCTCGGGTGACAAGAATGCTGTACTGCTTATATCACCAATAATTGTATTGCCAATATCATCAAAACCCGTTTCGGAAGCATCGTTACCAGTGAACTGTGAGGGTTGGACGCTGGAGAATATGATACCTTGAGTGGGAACTGAGGTACCTAGAGCACCATTCTGTCCTGTAAACCCTTCAATGTTCGCAAATGATGTAGGCTGAGGGGCAGCAGCAAAAGGATCATGATTGGGCACAGATGCTGTACTCTGTTGAGAAATATCGGAGAAGGGATCGTTATTTGCAGGTGCAGCATTCTTCACAAATCCATATGTCCCTGGGAAGGATTGTGGTAAAGAATTTACGGCTGTGAACACGTCTTCCTCGCCTTCGTCTCCTTCTTCAGTAACTTCGTATCCATGTGAGACTGGTTTGCCTGTGTTCCCTTGTAAAGCACCTGGTAAGGAGTCGAAGACCTTCACTTGCTTTACCGTATGTACGACACCACGCACTTGTGGGTTACCAGGGACTGATGGCACGAATGGAGTGTAATCTTGAACAAAATTTGTATTAGGATAGTTTACTTGAGGAGGCTCATAGTTTACTACTGGTGGGTTATAGTTCACTGCTGGAGGCTCATAACTAATAGATGGAGGATCATAACTGGGTATGTCATGATGTTTATGCCCGTGACCGTGATGTCCATGGTGACCATGATGACCGTGATGGCCTTTGTGGCCGTGATGGCCGTGAGTGCCGTGATGACTTGAATGGCCTTTCGATACAGAATGTGTCGAGGTCTTCTTATGATGATGATGATAACCATGATGACCATGAGGAATGTGTGGTTTTGGATGATGGTGATGATGGTGATGGTGGTGATGCTCCTTTTTAGGCTTATGGTGATGATGGTGAATTGTTATAACTTTCGTGTGATGGTCGTGATGAATAAATTCTGGTACGTGCAACTTGACGTGATCGCTGAAATTGAAATTGTTATAGTTAATTAACGCATAAAAAACATATTTTTTTAAAAGGAAATTGATTTATATGCAAATAATATTTATTATTTCATAAAAAATACAATTGTAAGCAAGAATCAGAATGTTTTTATGTATCATACAATAAAAAGATTTACATATGTTTATTTTTTGTGTTATTAATATTATTTCGCCGCAGCTACATATAATATTTGAAAATGAATATCAATTGAAAAATATTAAATATACATCGCTTAAGCTTCCTAATAATTTAAACTTTAAAAATATATGTATATGATACATACTGATGTTTTTCCCCATGTCCCCCTGCGTCGCTGTTGACAACAAACACAAATAATACTGACAAATATTTTAACAAATCCATCGTTTCACTAAAACTTGTTTTTGTCAACTAATAAAATTTCTTATCAGCATTAGTATTTCGAAAACATCACATTTTTCAACACATTCTCTATAAAAAAAAAAACTTAATTTTAACGTCTTATACTCTAGCACCGTCCGCAGTGTAGTGCCGCCGCGACGTTGCACTGCACTGGATTGAACAGTAAAAGATTCTGAGATGACCATTTATCTAATTTCACTTAAATAAACCCGTAATGTCAACAAAAAGACAACAATTGTTCAACACCAAGCAAAATGTACTTATCCGGCGTGCGCTAACGACTTTTGTCCTAATTCCTTAACCGCTATGGTCTATATTGCTACGCAATGTAATATTTTCAATACAAAATATGTTTAAGGTGATTGTTCGAACTATTTGACTGCCGTTCCAAAGCTTTTGAGTGGATGCTGTAATCTGATTGCATATTAGAGATATTGGGTTCACGATCAACGCGTCAAATTAGTTCCGTCTGTAGCGGGTTGTTGTTGTTGTTGTATTGTTTTAAAATATCTACGTCTGAAAATTTAATTTAAAAAGATGTTAAGTTTAGATTTATTTCAAGAATCTTAGTCAAGAAATATAAGAAAATGTACGATATTTTTTAATATTAATACAATATTAGGTCGGAATTTACAAATGATATTTTATTTATTATGTGTGTTGATTATATATTGTGATTATTTCATTTTTTTGTTATTTATGTTATTTTTTGGTAACTTAGCAATAACATATTATATAATAAAATTATTACGTATAAGTTTATTTTATTTTTGTATCTTCACGCTGTATCATGGTATCGCACATAGCATGGTAGGCAGAGGCTAACGTTAAGACACTCCGTTTTGCATTTTCAGCCGATTTTTGCGTGTTGAGTAACGGTATTCATCGCCAGGTTCTAGGGGCCAGAGCGAAAAATTCCTCGAGTGAGGATTGAACCCACAAATGTCGCGTTACAGTCACATCCTTGTGCTCCTGAACCACGACGGCCGCTATCTAAGTTATTAATATAATTTAATTTCCAGTCAACCACGTTTATAGTAATCAAATAATGTTATCAAGAATTAAAATTTAATAATATTGACACAAGCTCGAAAATAGTTAATTGATTATACTTTTTTTTATACACGTAGATCAATATTTTTACATACAAGGCTGACGAACTTAGAGAGTCCAAATTTTTACATATGCTTAAAATAATGCTTGAGAATTAGAAGAACTTAGCGCCTGAAATATATAGGGCTTACTTAATAGTAATTAAAAACATAAACATTTCCCATATTCAAATGCGAACCCACTAACAATTGAGGTAAATTGACCTATTACTTTTAATATATTATTCTCTTTTTACTCCTACACTTATTTCTAATATACATTTACAAATTACCCTAACAAAAACTGTATAAAAGTTGACTATTTAATGTCAAATACCGTTTAGATTGGTTAATGTTTCGAATCTTATATCCTATCCGTTTTTAATTGGGCGTCCGCTCGATTTATTGGTTTCCCTCGGGAACCAGCGTTTGTAATATAAACGTGGGGAATTAAGCCATTACTCATTCATTTGCCTTATAATTATGGTAATAGACCAAAATAAAACAGACTTTACACTGCTTTAACGTATCCATAGTAAATACGATTCGAAATAAAGTTTTTAATTTGTTTTTCGATAGTAGTTTCTGTATTACAAGTAGGTATGTATAGAAGCCGTAGTGGTTTAGTAGTGTGTGTCTCTTTATTTATAGGTGGAGAAAGTGAGTTCAATGTCATTAACATGCAAATAAGAGATAAAACGGAAAGCTATTCTATTCTAATATAACTCCTGTCCACATTGTCCTTCGAGTTCTGGAGCCATTGTGTGTTGAGTTGCGGAATTCAACACCGCGTTTTGCCTGGACAACAGAGTAAAGAAATGAAAATATTAAATATTTCATTTTATTATCTAACTAAGTGTGTTCCCATTTTCCCTTTATTTACTTTGTATACTACGGACGATTTAATTAGTTTTATTCAATTGCAACCACCAAACAACGTGAAGCTGACGTTGTATTCCGCACACAGCAGGGTAGGCAAAGGGAACCTAATGTCAAGACACTCAGTTCCCTACTTACTGCCGAATTCTGGAAGCGTTGCGTGTTGAGTGGCAGAACTTAACGCCGCGCTTTTCCTCGACACCAGAGCGAAGAAATGGAAATATAAATTTAAGTAAATATTTCATCTCCTCGAGTGGGGATCGAACCCACAACTAGTCGGTTTTACAGTCACACTTTGTGCCGCTGCGCCACGACTGGCCTGATTTTTTTATTTCATTTAAATAATTAAAAACTTATGGATTAAACATTAGTTTGTAAGGTTAATATTAGATTTGGTCACTTTCTTATATATACCTATTGCTTAACTTGGAAAATATTGTTATTAACACTATGTATATGTACAGACCTATATAGTTTTAATAAGAGTTAAAGCTAATTAGATTAAAGTTTTTAGAGGCATAATAAAACAAACAATTTAAACTTTAAAATTTTTATTTTATACAAATTTTAATATAATAGGATAATTTAAATTTAATATGAGAAGGTAAATTAAACGAATATACGGTTTTTTTGATAAATTTAATAATTCGCACACAGATGACATATAAAAAATAGTTCTGTCGCTAGCAGAGGGAGTCTAGTGTTAAGACACTCCGTTCCCCACTTTCCGCCGGATTCCAGAGGCATTGCGTGTTGAGTGGCGGAACTCAACGCTGCGATTTGCCTCGACATTAAAGCAAAGAAATTAAAATAAAAATGTAAACAAATATTTCATCTCCTAAAGTGGGGATCGAACCCACAATCAGTTTGTTTATACAGCCAAATTCAGTGCCACTGTCCACTTGAGGCCCCGCTTCTATTATTATTTTAATTTATCAGTTCTATAATAAAAAATATAAAAATAATAATTAATTTAAAGCACACTATAAACGTTAATAACGATTATTATAAGAAATAATATAAATAAGAATTTAATTAATAAACATTAAAAATTATAAAAGCAAAAATTATAAAAAGTGAAGCATATTTCGCATGGCATATTGTTATTTGGTTAGTTATTAGGATATAGGTGGGACATTTAAGTAGAAGTAAACCATCATCAGTCAGTCTTGTCAGTAAAAACTCCTAAAATTAAACTTAAAACATTCAATATCTCTATCATTACCTATATATTAGCGATATTGGTTTGTACAAAATATTTGGTCTTAACTTTTATCACGAACTACATTACTAAATTACAAAATTTCCAAACACAGTCTTTATAAAAAAAAGAATTTAAAATATATGAATCATACATTATCAAGATCGTAAAATATTTTCTAAAATAGATAAAACAAATGACTACTCTAGATGAAACCAGATTAATAGCATTTGATTTTAATCGTTTCGCTTGTACAAAGGAATATTAAGACGTTGAGGTTTCACGGTAAGATCTCGAGGTAGATCCGGGATATCCCCTGACAGCTCCAAAGGTGCATCCGGCAGGAATTCCGGGATTTTAATACTTTTGACACCGATTCCTGATACATGAGAATGTTTGGCCACTGGTTCATCCAGGTGCATGTAGTGATAATGCTCGTGTTCCTCCGCTGGTGATAGACTGTCGATATCCTGATGATCATGGTGGGTGTGATGATGATGGACAGTCTTAAATACGGTGTGTGTGTGCCTGATTCTCTTCACCTTGTATGGTACGTGAATGACTACTTTTTTGGTTCGTCTAAAAATAAAAAAAATGCTTAAAATGAAACTCTTGTGCCTCATGAAATTAAAAAGTTTAGCGTTTATTTAGGTATTTATGTTAAAAAAACTTATTATTCAACTATAGAAAGGAGAGCTGGGCGGACTCAAATATGCTTACTAAATATACTTTACTGAGGATATCAATAATGAACAAATAGGAAACATGTTTGCTTGTTAGATTGATTCTACGTTATCGCCAAGCGTAACTTAAATTAATTTAGCTTCACGCTGTATTCCAGCAGCACACAGCAGGGCAGGCAGAAGGAACCTAGTGTTAAGACACTCCGTTCCCCACTTTCTGCTGAATTCTGGAGGCATTGCGTGTTGAGTGGTAAAACTCAACGCCATACTCCTCGACACCAGAGCGAAGAAATGGAAATATAAATTTAAGTAAATATTTCAACTCCTCGAATGGGGATCGAATCCACAACCAGTCGGTTTTACAGTCACACTTCATACCGCTGCGCCACGACTGGCCCCATTCTTATATAAGCAAAACTTAAAATAAAACAAACCACTCAATACAACGGTCACGTCACAATGATATAAAATGTAAAATATATATAATAAAAAGTAATAAAAAAACAACACGAGACAGACCGACATTCACATAATATACGCATGTTGGTATAAAGAAAAACTAACTGTTACGTCATAGTCCGGTGAAATTGGTTCGTGCGTTATTTTTTGTTATTTGTTTATTGATTTCATTACGATTTTTCATTGGAACTTCAATAGTAGTCTGAAGCCAGTCGTGGCGCAGGGGCACAAGTGTGTGATTATAAACGCGACTGATTACGGCTTCAATCCCCACTCGAGGAAATTAAATATTTATTTAAATTTATATTTTCATTTCTTCGCTTTGGTGTCGAGACAAAGCGCGGCTTTGAGCTGAAAGCGGGGAACGGAGTGACTTAACAATAGGTTCCTTCTGCCTACGCTACTGTGTGCGGGATACAGCGTGATGCTATTTTTTTTTTAATAGATGTACGGATTCTCGAATTTCGAATAAACTAATCAGGATCAATTTTGCTGTCAGACTGCCTAGAACTCAAACATCAGTTAAATTTTAAACGCTTTCCAAAGGCGGCATTAATAAATCTTTTAAGTTTGATTAAGTGGCCAGAGGAACTACCATAGTGGTTGGATGCCGTTGTTTGTCAAGTAATCATGAAACGTCCGTAAGTTCAAATTCAAAGCTTGAATATTTAAAATATTATATAAAATTAAAAAAGTAATTTATTAATTATATTATAAATAGTTCTAAAAATCTAATTGTATAGTATAAATGAAAGTAATTAAAAAAATATATAAAATAAAGTTTAATACATAATTTATTATGAAAATGTTTAATTTTATTTTGCTCTATGCGGCATGGACTAGGACTGCACCTTATACATTTCGCTTATAAATTAAAATTATTTTAATTACTATAATATGCCATTAACCGACTGCGGAAGTGATTCAAATTTAAAACACACAGTTGTTAAAAAAAATATAAAAGCCAATTTCAATATAATTACTAAAATAACACGACAACGTCTTTCATAAAGTTAAGTTACATTCAAGTACAATTCCACTAAATTTAAAATTTATTGTCATAGTACTTTAACTTATTAATTAAATAAAAAATAAATAAATCAGCTTCACGCTGTATCCCGCACACAGCAGGGTAGGCAGAGGGAACCTAGTGTTAAGACACTCCGTTCCCCACTTTCTGCCGAATTCTGGAGGCATTGCGTGTTGAGTGGCAGAACTCAACGCCGCCCTTAACCTCGACACCAGAGCGAAGAAATGGAAATATAAATTTAAGTAAATATTTCATCTCCTCGAGTGGGAATCGAACCCACAACCAGTCGGTTTTACAGTCACACCTCGTGCCGCTGCGCCACGACTGGCCTCAACTTACTTATTAATTAATATTATTATTATATATTAATAAAATAAATATGGCTACGATTGACTTACCCTTCACTGTATGTAACCAGTACCGCTAGAAGCACCGCCAAACAGAACAAAAGCTGTAAACAAAGTATATATTATTTTGTACGTTTAAATCTTACTTTATCAAATTTATATAACTCAGTAAATTATGCTAACTGAGTTAATATCGTCTATCAATATCAATAAAACGTACTAATATAATAAATGTTAAAGTTTGTGAGGATGTTTGTTCCACTTTCACACAAAAACTAGTGAACAGATTTAGATTAAAAATTCCAATAATATATCTTATACATCAGAACAACATATAGACTATAATTTCTGTAAGGATGCTATATGATTGGGCTTTAATATAACAATAAAATTAGGCGGGCGAAGCCGCGCATGCGTTTCTAGTATAGTATATAAAGAATTTCAAAAATGTTTAATAAATAAAAGCTTCTAGAAGGAATTCTTACAACAATAAACATACCACAGACCGACAATCCATAGTCCCGTAGCTATTGTTCGTAGACAATACAATGGAAAGCGATGGAGAAAAACGTGAAAAGCTCAAACTATGAAATATGATATCAATTAGTGCGATGCGGCCGCGCGTGATGTGGAACCGATAATGAGGGCCGATGCAATTGTTTATACTTATATATGTTTCACACGTGTGCCTTCTGCCTTCTGTCTTCTGTCTTCTCGGTCTTATAGCCATCCCTGTTTGGGATTGTATCTAAAAAAACATGGTATTTAAGATATATAACCCTATGCCCTTTTGTTTTCGAATATTTTCATAAAAATTGTAATCCTAATCTTAAGGTTATCTTCACAGTGTATCCTGCATATAGCAGGATAGACAGAGGGAACTCTGTTCTCTAATTTTTGGTTGAATTTTTAGAGGCATCGTGTGTTGAGTGGCCATTACTTTATTTTGTGATAATTCAGTGGTAAATCATGTGTAAATTTCATTTATATGAACTAATAACAGTTTTCGGTACAATACGTTTATTCTAGACTAAAAAAAACTAACAACAAGTTGTAATATTATCTTAACATAATATCGATAATCGATAAGCTTTGTATTTTTTAAAAAGACAATATTATAATAATCAAATAATAAATCACAATTTTAATTAAGTTACAAATAACTTATTACCGAACACTTCCTCGATCACAAACAAAAAAAGTACCCACACTAACTTTTTTCGTTATGATCGAGGAAACGTTCAAATACGTATCGAAATATTGTAATGCCTCGGTTTGTCTTGACTGAGTGCAATACTGAATTACGCTATTAAGCTTTATTTTTATATAAGAAAAGTCGGTTACCTAGTGTTAAGACACTCCGTCATATTTCTTTATAAAGTACCTATAACTCATAACTAAAGTAATACAAAATATTAAAATAAATTTAACTGGTAACACGTGCCAAGTGGGCTGCACAAAATCATACAAATACTGAACTGATCATATTACTTTTAATACGAAGTTGTCGTGTTATATTTATAAATGTCGGCCAAAAAATAATGTTTATTTATCATATAAAAATTATATATTATGTGTCCTCTTCCTAAGAAGCGAGGTTTTGTATTTAGTCCCTGTCACACAGTATAATCTTAAAAGTACGTAAATAACCATAGTAATAATATTAAGTTTTTGTCAACCAAAAAAAATGTCAGAATGGTGCTAATTTAATTATGAAACTGATACTGTCGCCATACCCTTGAAATTGTTAAACTGTTCACGCAGAACATTTCGTCGGCATGGAAAATGAGATTTTAAAAACCAATTGATTTATTTGCAATTCTTTTTGATAATGCAATGGATAACTTGTTGGGAAATAAGTTTAAGTGATGGATCTATTCCGAGGTTCGATTTTTTTTATTGTATTTTTTTTATAGTTTATGTTGTAATTGGATTTAAATGGAATTATATGATTTAGCTTCACGCTGTACCCCGCACATTGTAGAGTAGGCTAGAGAACCTAGTGTTAAGAGACGAATTCTAGTGATTTTGCGTATTGAGTATCAAAACTCAGCGCCGCGCTTTGTCAAAAATAAACATTTTTGTCAAGTTGGGATCGAACTCACAACCAGTCCCGTTTTCATTCACACATTTGTGTCGACCGCAACTGGGCCCTATTAAGGACCACAGTCATATACATATTAAATTTGAGTAAAACGTATGCTGAACGGATATTTCTTCACCTATTAGTCGAATATTTACAAAAAAAATATAATATAGCGTCAAGTAAAATTCAAAACGGTAAATCTGAAGAAAACGAAAAGTGCCCAATATTAGTAATAAAACATATATCAAAAAATCTTTATAAACTTGTTCTTGACGTTATCATCAACCGTGGCGCAGTTGAGACTACTCATATTAACGATGAGTACGGGTTTGAATTTCACTCGGGTTCATTTTGGATTATAAAATATAATATGAGAAGTATAGGCCAGTTGAGGCCAGTCGTGGCGCAGCGGCACGAGGTGTGACTGTAAAAACCGACTGGTTGTGGGTTCGATCCCCACTCGAGGAGATGAAATATTTACTTAAATTTATATTTCCATTTCTTCGCTCTGGTGTCGAGGCTAAGCGCGGCGTTGAGTTCTGCCACTCAACACGCAATGCCTCCAGAATTCGGCAGAAAGTGGGGAACGGAGTGTCTTAACACTAGGTTCCCTCTGCCTACCCTGCTGTGTGCGGGATACAGCGTGAAGCTGATTTTTTTTTTTATTTTGATGAGAAGTATATTTTTAAGTGGTCAAAAAAGGTAATAATAATTCTACCTTGCAAAATGAAATGACGGATGCGCGATAAAAACCTTGGCTCATCGATAAGCGTTTGGTATTTAGTGATTTTGTTTAACTTAGTGTCTTTTTGTTCTTCTTCGGAACACACATACAATGATTGATTACGTAGGAAGACATTACCTTCTTTGCATCGCGCAGTAGGATAAAAAGTCCTCAGTCCAATAATGACTTCGAACTGAATAAAATGGCAGTGGGTACAAAGTTCCGTTCGCTTTTCCAAGTTCATAATTTAAAATCCACCGTATCAAATGAAAAAACTATCTGACAGAAGTGTTTTAATCGTTAAAGAGAGTCGCGAGATGAGGCTACAGGAACAACTCACAATTTAAAAAGCAGGCGTCATGATAGCTACATTTATGTCAAGAGTACGCAAACGTTAAGAAGGAACGTTAAGATTTAGCAGCCAAAATTAGGCGGCCAGTGGTGAAAGAAGTGTTTTAACACTAGGTTCCCTCTACGTACCCAATTAACAGGAAAAATACTTTTTTTCAGTATATTTGTTAAAAAATGTACATAGAATAAAAATTTAGGAGTCCAGTTCGTTTATAATCCTATATAAACTATACAATCCAATTCATATCAACCAATTATAATATTTATATGTTTTTTATATTATCTGGCACACAGCAAGGTAGTAGAGAATGGAGCGTCTTAACATTAGGTTAAGACGGCAGAAAGTGGGGAATGGAGTGTCTTAACACTAGGTTCCCTCTGCCTACCCTGCTGTGTACGGGATACAGCGTGAAGCTGATTTATTTTTTTTGATTTATTTTATTTCTCGAATTTTGAATTCTGTCGCGCTTACAGTCACACGCGTGTGCCATTGAGTTAAGTCCCGCTACGTTAAAAAAAATGTTTACTTTAAGTTATTTTTCTGAAGAATTAAATTCTTAATAGTATAATTTCTAAAAGTCTAAAATTTTGTATATTTTCAAATAATAAGAATAATATATTGTACTAATCTATTTCTTTCATAAATGCGACGAGATTACATATGTCATTCATTGTGAGTGGTTAGTTAAAAATGAAATCTCGTGTAAAAAAAGAGAGTGAGCTAATTGTTGGCGAGGGAGAGTGATCATTATGCTTTCTTGCGTATGCGCAGGAAAAAACATTATGTTCTTTAAGAAAGTTCTCATTGTCTTAACGATTAGTGTTTTACATGCTGTATGAAACATAAGTTTCAACTTTAACATATTATTGTATTTAATTTAAAATACTAGCGGCCCGTTCGCGGCTTCGCCCGCTTGAAATACTCTGTTATTTATTTAAGAATTTTAATTACTTGTGTGTTGTAATAACATTGTTGAACAAAATATTTTATATTGATAGTATGGAAGAATATTTTATATTGATAATATTTGAGGCCAGTCGTGGCGCAGCGGCACGAAGTGTGACTGTAAAGCCGACTGGATGTGTGTTCTATCCCCACTCGAGGAGATGAAATATTCACTTACATTTATATCTCCATTTCTTCGCTTTGGTGTAGAAGCAAAGCGTGACGTTGAGTTGAAAGTGGGGAACGGAATGTCTTAACACTAGGTTCCCTCTATCTGCCCTGCTGTGTGCGGGATACTGCGTGAAGCAGATTTATTTATTTTATATATTATTATTTTTTATTTATGAACCGATTTAAATAAGACACACCATGAATGTTAAGGCAAAATTTGACAATGTAGAAGAATGTAAACTACTTATAAATCGGTTAAGCCGTTACTGAGATTAGCGTGCATAGCATACGAAAATACAAACTAACAAACAGATATTTTTTTTAATTCATTGTTTAGGGTTACATCAAAAAACTCTCTCAAAAGTAGATAGGGCTACAATTTTATTATATGTATAGATTTTATCTCATGCGATGTATAAGTTTATATTTACAGAACATCGTTGTTAAATAAAAATCATGCCAAAAAGTCATTTCCAATTACGTAAAAGATCTGCGAGAATCAATTAACCAAATTAATTGTATTGTAAACATATATATTTATATTTATATGATATTTTGTATTTTTTTTAAATTAAAATCAAATCAGCTTCACGCTATATCCCGCACACTGCAGAATTAATATTTTTGCGCATCTAATTCGCAATTTAACTCTTTAAAGTTACAAGAATTAAACATTTTATTTGGTTTGAAATAACCAATTTGATGTATAAAAGTCGATAGATATTTTGTCGTGAAAAACTATATATTATAGCAAAATTGGCCTCTATCAATGTAATTACACTAAACAAAGTTACGCAAAGAATTTTTATTATTCAACATATCGATTGCCTGCTTATACAATAAACCAATTGAACGTTGATTATAATCGATATTCACTAACTAGGGAAATTAAGCAAATTATAACACTAAAAATTTAATCGATTTTGTTTACGCACGATTGTTTTATAATTCATTTAAAAAATCATTACAATTATTTATTGCTTTTTCCTTATTATTATATTATATAAAAGTAAATTTCATATTATTTGGTTAGCTATTGTTGGTCTGAAGATAATGACTTTTTATCCTACCGTGCGACTCAAACGGGGTAATGTCTTTATCAAGCTATACTTTAAGTTTGACCGATTTTCATCCTGTCAAAAATAAAAATCAAGTATCGATGAATTAAGAAATGTTTTTAAGGTTCTTTACATATATTTTTTTTATTGTAAACAACTATTTAAGATGTGTAACGATTTAAATTTCATAACGAATTTACATGCTTATAACACATATTTGTAATCGTAATAACAAAGCTCCTTACTAAAAATTATGAAAAAATAAATTGTAGATATATAAAAAGTATAGGAAGTTCAGAAACTCGACTAAAATTGCACAAAAGACGAAAGAGAGAAAAACTAAGTTCAAAATCCGAAACGTTCGAGTTTTTATGCGTTTAGTAAAAATATTTTTCTTACCTCAATATTTTCTTACCTTACATTTTAAATTTAAATTATGTAAAAATATTTAAAATGGTTAAAGATATATATGCTTTTGCAGAATAAAAGAACTCGAAAATAAAATTATTTTCGAGTTGCTTATGTACGAGTATATCAACATTGTTGTTGTTCAGTGTTAGTTTTGACAAAATTGTTAACTTCTGGGCTTGTTTTTTTTAGCACTACGCTGTATCCCGGTCACAGCAAGGTAGACAGGAATCTAGTGTTTACATACTCCGTTCTTATTTTCCACCCAATACTGGAGGCATTGCGTGTTGAAATGAAAATACTAAATATTTATTTTTATCGAGTGAGAATCGAACCCACAGCTTATAGCATTATATTCACACTTTGTGTTCCTGCGCCGCGACTGGCCTCTTTTGTTTTTTCTCTAGTTTTTGTTTTAGTTTTTTTTTTATACAATCGACTCTTTTCTTGTAACAAGTCCATTCATCATCTATATTCTACTTTGTTGTACAATTTTATGACTATAGTATAACATAATTTACCAAACAAAAATAACAAGTAGAAACATCGAAAAAAAAAACTCAAAATAGACGCCTTTCATTATTTCATATAAGTAACAGTATTACATGTCCGTATTTCGATTGATATCTAGAACACAATGAAAGCGGTGACGCAACTTCCTGACTGGAGCGAGCGCCGCGTGCGCCTGCGCAAAAAATTACCGTAGAAACTAGAAATGTTTTGATTTGGTACATTGTTATTTTTAAATTGCGTTCAGTTTTAAATGAGGTCATAAGAATGGAGACTTATAGAGTTTATATTAGATTGATAATATACTTCACCCTTTTTCGCATTGTGGGGTTGGCAGAGGACACCTAGTTTTAAAACACACCGTTCTCGCTTTCCGTAGTAATTATCTAGACAATGCCGTGATAAGTGGTGGAGCTCAACGCGGCGATTAGTCTGCCAGAGCGGAGAAATTAATATAAATTATATACAATCAAGCTCTCGAGTAACGAACTAACAGTCCACTACGGCGCCACTACGGCCTCATTTGACGGCCTCTCTGACAATGATAGATTTATTTATTTACTTATTATTTCTCCATTTATATATTTACTTATCATATTATTTTATATATCACGGTGTGGGCAAAGAGAATACATAGATCAATTCGTCTGCTTTTTTCGATCATATCAGTTAGTTTATGCTTCGCTTCGATTGAGCTCAAGATTATATTGCATAATATGGTAATTTATATCAATTAATATATTTAGCTCCATTCTGCAATGATATAGATAATTATAGTAGTAGAGGTCAGTCGTGGCGCAGTGGCACGAGGTGTGACTGTAAAACCGACTGGTTGTGGGTTCGATGCCCACTCGAGGAGATGAAATATTTACTTAAATTTATATTTCCATTTCTTCGCTCTGGTCGAGGTTCGAGGCTTCGAGGTTAAGGGCGGCGTTAAGTTCTGCCGCTCAACACGCAATACCTCCAGAATTCGGCGGAAAGTGGCGGAACGGAGTGTCTTAACACTAGGTTCCCTCTGCCTACCCGGCTGTGTACTGGATACAGCGTGAAGCTGATAGTAAAGACAAATTAAAATATTAATAATTTTATTACTAATTTAAAGAAATTTGCATATACTCCCAATTATTACGTAGTGAAATGTCACGAATACGTAATAAAATTAAATATTTAATAACATTTTGTTATTTAAAATTTAGCAATTTAGAATGTAAAACGATTTAAAAAAAACACACAAAATAATTTAAATATAAGTTTATTTGCAAAAACACACAAGTTCACCTATTCTATCAGTCTTATTATATTTATTATAAATAGAGAAATGAAATAAATTATTACACGAACTTCATATATTGGTGGGTTATATAGACACCTCAAGTGTTCACTGTTTGGTTGTGGTTTTAGTTGTATCGACGACTGTCATTTGTTGTGGGACTGCATAATTTTGAGGGTAGCTTTGGGCCACATAGGGTCCTGGGCCTACTTGTTCCTGCAGTTTTTCTGCTTCCTCAGGGGCCACTGGGCACATACAAGGAACTAATTGTACATGTTGGAGGGAAACTGGCGTTAAACTGGCTCCAGCAGGCACGCTGATGGGAATTGGAGCCAAGTTCTGCTGCATTTGGACCTCGTGTTGGAACGGCTGGTACACTTTCCTTGATTCATATTGGGGGTACATGTACTGGTAACGGTATGGGGATATTGGTTGTGCCCACGTTTTTGCTGATGATTGACTTCTGTAACAAAAGTTGGAGATTTTAGGACTATTACAGACGTCTGGGGGCTACGTCGACTTTTTTTGGTTTTGGACAATATATTCTGTAAATTCGCAATCATGCCAGCAATGTCGAAATCATTTCGCAAAAGCATAATACTTGGTGTACGTGAAAATAATAAAGTGCTATTTATACTTTATTATTTTATTTTTTTTTCTTAAAATATTCTAATAATAGGTAAGTAAAAATAAATCATAAATTCCTTTTCCGTTTTACCCACCCAGAGTCTGAGCCCCATTTCAGGAAGAACGCCTCGCCTGTGGCTATAAGCGCCAAACATAGAAGAAGGCACATCTGTAATGAAAATCAAAAAGAACAAAGTTAAGATGTATGTTAAAACACAACGAAATTATAGGTAAAAATATCGCAATGCAAAAAAAAAGAAATGTTAAATAAAATTCAGTGCCCTTAAAAATAATGCATACAATAAATTATTAAAAATTAGTGCTTATTAATAGTTACAACATATTAATAATAAATACCATTATAAACAATTTTATATTTACATCTATAATAAATCAAAGAAAAACAAAACAAACAAGCATTGGGCGACATTGTTGGATTTTTTTAGTAAATCAATTATGTGTAGATATATTGCCGTTGTTTTTTTTATGCTAAATCACCTTTTTTCAGCTTCACGCTGTTTCCCGCACACAGCAGGATAAAATAAGTAGTTGTCAATAAATTACATACTATGATGAATACATTGAGCTAACTGGCAGATTATTTTAGAACCATTTGTTTGTAAAAGAATGATATTGGAGTTAGTTGCAAAGTTTATAGTTGATTTGTACAGGCACAAACACAGGGTATTGGTGTCACTTCGGATAGAGGCTTAATCCACCAATATTGAAAACAAGAAATGAATTAAAAACAAAGAAGCATTGGCCACTCTTAAATATTATATTTTCTACTATTTCACTTGTACTAGATATTATAAACAAAAATATTTATATTAAATTTGTTTGTATGCACAATTACAGTGAAAAATGTTAATCAAATTGCTGTTAAGATTTTAAATATTCCAATAATTTATTGTTTTTTCAAATGTCTTTAAATGTTATAATCATTTAAGCAATCGTTTTTTATTAGTCGTTAATTTTGGTTATATAAACAAAGCTATAGAAGCAGTGCTTATTATACTAATAGATGTAACCGTTTATCTTCTCCCTTAAGAAAAAAAAAGAAAAAAGAAAAGACAGCACCATGTTCTTGCATTGAATATTTGAATTTTTGTTTTTATTTGTACCATAATTTCTTCAAGATTGCTATGAAAAACAATTTATTAACACCGAAATACAAAAGGATTTAGATTATTATTATTATAAGTTTTACATTTATTTTGATATGGTGCTAATAAAGATAAATTATAAAGATTTATCGATTGAATAATACCATGTACATAAAACACAGTAAATGAATAACATGTTTATAAGAAAGTATAAGGTCGTGGCGCAGCGGCACGAGGTGTGACTGTAAAACCGACTGGTTGTGGGTTCGATCCCCACTCGAGGAGATGAAATATTTACTTAAATTTATATGTCCATTTCTTCGCTCTGGTGTCGAGGTTAAGAGCGGCGTTGAGTTCTGCCACTCAACACGCAATGCCTCCAGAATTCGGCAGAAAGTGGGGAACGGAGTGTCTTAACACTAGGTTCCCTCTGCCTACCTTGCTGTGTGCGTGATACAGCGTGAAGCTGATTTATTTTTATTTCTTATATATCTTTAAGACTTCCATTAAGAAGTTTAAAAAGCTCTGCATTGAACATTTAAAAATTTTGAAAACTTAAGAAAAATCTTTACTGAATGACTGACAGACAAGGCACAGCCAAAAATATTTCTATAAATTACATTAAAAAGTTCGAATTAGGCAGCGTAAGGAATCTAGGGAATAACCTTAAAGAGTATAGGAGAGCAGTGAGCACTTAGAAGGAGGATTTTCTGAAATTACTCGAGAAACATGGGTAAAAAGGTATCAGCAGAAGTTGCTATACTTTTATGATATTAAAGCAAAATTATAAATATTTTTATATAAAAAATACCGTCTATTCGATTGATGACCATTGATCATGACTAGAACTGGATAACTACACAGTTTACAGTTTATAGTTTATATAAAAATAAAGTACAAGAATAAGGTTTACTCAACGAATATACTATTTAATTTCCCTATACTTAAGACGCTTGAAGACGCTTAGTTAAACCGATTTTGAAAGTATCACCACACCACCTCAGGGTGAGGTCCGAGTTTAGTGTAAATGGGACTAAATCACCTCGTGATAAATGATTTCTCATAAGTTACAACATAAATATGAATAGGACCTCCTGTAATTATACAACAGACAAACACACGTATAAATCAAGTCAATTTATCAAGTTTATTTTTTTAGTCTCGTTAAAGTTAAATGTGTTATTTACTTTATAACAATAAAATTTGACGTAGGGTTTGGCACTCCGTTCTCTCTGACTACCCCGCTAGGGATACAGCGTGTAGCTAATTTAGTTTAGTTCTAACAATAAAATAAAAACAGTTTTTTATAATATAATAAAATTATAAATTCATCTAAATAATTGAATTGGTTCTCTTTATATATCCTTATACTGGAATTGTTAATAGTGAATTTCTATGTAAAAAATAAATTAAAATTTTCATGAAAATGAAATTCTTATTTTCATTTTTTATTTAATATAAAGTTATACAAATTCTCAGAAACTTTATATAAAAATAAATATAACATAAATCTAAGTAGATTTCTATGCAAATTTATAAGAAATAATTACAAAAATTTGACACAATTACAAATAATGTATTACGTTTTACGTAATTAAAGCAAACAAATAAAAAAAATAGACTCAATTTACTTCACATAAATAAACAAAATGCCGTAACCAACGTACTATTGTAACCCAAACAAGGAACCTAAACACAACCCTTTATCCTTTCAATCGATAATTTGAATCGTATTATTATCGATTGACGGTACTGAAAGAACATTTTGTTACAACGCCTGGTGCTTATGGTGTCGGCAGCTGTCATAATAGAGGTAAGAGAACCGTGATTCGACAAAGGCTGCCTCTCCAGCATCCTATTCAACACGATGTTTATTGAAATTTCAAACGACAATAGGTAATCGTTAATAGAAATGTAAACATTACAGATCGATAAACCATAGCCGTATACGTTAGATTGATTTGTTGTAAGACGTTCAGATCATAGGTCGAGGAGCGTTCGTTTTTTGGGATATTTCGATAGTTAAAAATGGAACTAATTAATATTTTTATATTAGTTTTGACGATCTATATCTATTACAAAAGAAGGTTGGTACGCATGTTGTGTGTTATAGAAAAAAAAAATCGCAAGGAAATATAAAATAAAAAAATAGATACTCACCGACATATTTCTAGACCTGTACATCGCACTGTACAATTACAAATAACTTAGACTGTCTCAAGTTCGACTCACACAATAAGAAGTAAGTATTATTTAAAGTTCCCTAAAGTTATATAGAAACGAAGATGCCCGCACCTGATCCGACCGCGGAATGACCGATCCCAGGGGACCGCGCGTTTTTTATACACGAATTCAGTAACATTCCGTCCCCAAAAGCCGGTCCACGGTCCCCGGTCCGGGCATCAACCATAATAATAATCTTATTAACGTATCTACACTCCTATCTTTACTTAGAACGTACCGTTATTCGCCCGAATTTAAAAAGGAGTTTTGGACTGCCCACTTAAGATAATTTCACACTTTTTTATGGAATGGCTAAGTGTTGGGGTGGCGTGGGGCATGGGGCGTGGGGCATGGGGCATGGGGCATGGGGCATGGGAAGGATGTGCCCGCGGTCGTGTCGAATCGAGACGGCTATATCACCGGCGCGGCGGATCCGTGACTCGGCACTTCTCGGACGCGTGAAATCCTAAATGGGTGCAGCGTCAACATTTACAATGCAACAACAAAAAGTTTCTTCGGTCCCGTACTCGCTTAATTGCCCCTGATTGATATTTTACTGAGGGGTCTTCATTACGTTTTTTCGATCGTTTCCGCTCGCACCGACATGATAGCTTGGAAATGAAATTCGATCGCCTCGACAGTATGGGAAATATTTTGTGGGTGAACATTTTTTAGTTACATATATTTTAATCAGCTTCACGTTGTATCCCGCAAACAACAGTGTATACAGAGGGAAGTGTTATTACACTTTATTCCTCATTTTCCGCTGAATTTTTCGAGGCATTGTGTGTTTAATGGCGGAAATCAGTGCCGGGCTTTTGCCTTGTTGTCAGAGCGAAGAAGTGAAAATATTAAAAAATAATCATTCCCTCGAGTAGGGATCGAACATCTTGCATTACATCCTTGTGCCACTGCGCCACCAAGGCCTCGGCGGCATGTCTTTATTTGCTGAAATATAAATCGCAAGAAAAATACCAATTTATTTTATATACATATTAATTCAAACATATGTACTATTTACAACTATAACGGGAACGCTTTTCAGTAATAATAAAAAAACAAAAAACATATTGGTATAAAATTTACTACCGTCGATAAATCTTGTCAATACATACCTAAAAGTATCGTGTGAGCACTTTACTGACACAGTATAAAAAAATAGAGCATGTGTCCAACGTTGACATTTACAACCACTTCAAAGAACATAACACCAGAAAAACAAAGCGAAGAAGAACATAAAAATAGACCGTTGACTTTTATTCCTTGAATTCACTTAAACTCCGCCGCCCCAGAGAATACTTCTAGATAACAAATAATGGCCACTAGCGACAACCTCTATGATATATACGAGCTATCAAAAGTAACGGATGAGCTCGTATCACGATAAGAAACAACCAGCCGTCGAGGCACCAAGATGCCCTTTTACAGTTACAGCGACATTCCAGGCCCTAATCGTCCAAAATAACACTAACAACCTAATAATCAATATGTGAGGTTGTTTCCTCACTTTACATAGGAAAACTATTAAAATATCATCATAGATTTAGATAAATGGTCGAATTTACATAAAAAATTGTGGTCTCTCCGCAGCTTAGTAGCGGTCTGTTTGAATTTATTGAATAATATAATGTAGTGTTACTTTAAAACTAATGTATTGGGAATTGTTGATTTGTTATAAATATGCTAAATAAGCTTTTTAAAATGAGAGTAGATATAGAATTTCATATAAAATTGTTAATGGCGCAGGGGCACACTGCATCTGTAAACGTGACAGGATTTGGATTTGATTCCCACTCGGGGAAATTAAATATTTAGTATTTTGATTTCATCGGTGTGACAACGAGGTTAAGCGCGGCATTGAGATCCGCACCTCAACATGCACCGTTTCTCTGGAAACGTTTCCATAATTCGACAGAAAGTAGGCAACGGAAGTGACTTAATGGAAATAGTGTCTTTACATTATTTCCATCGCGTGGAGGTGTCATGCAAAAATGTATATAAAATGTTCACGCTACCGTCTGTCGGATCACTGAAAAAATCTAGCTTCAATCAAGACAGCGCAATCATAGGATACAAAGATTTATCGTATTTATCGTTTTTGATGTAATCTATATGAAATTTACCGTTTAATCAAAGCACAAATTGAGAACTTACAATGCAAATTACAAACTTATATGTGCATACACCTGCAAGTTTAGGTTTGACAAGCTCATTTGCTACATAACCAACCGCGCTGACCTACAGTTATGAAATTTGATTTTCCATAATCCAAATCTCAAACAGCAAACCAAAATTTCAAACAGCAAACAACATTTCTATTACAGATAAATACTATTATAAGCTCATATTGTAGTTAATTTCAAATAAAATTAATGCATACTCGCGCAATTTGACCTACAAATGAAATTTGTACGAAAACCTCTCGCACTCGCAATTGACCGGTTTTTTATTGAAAGGTAATTATTTTAAGTCAGTACTCTTCAGGCACATCGACTGATTTGGGACTCTAGCGTTTTGTGTGGTTCTCGTGGATTCGCAGACTTAGACTGTTCACAACACCCCATAAAACCCCACGGATCTTTTCAACCACCATTAATTGGCACTATAGGGTGCATAAGGATTCTACCGTCAAGCCCGAATGGAAAAATAATTACATTTCTAATACCACGTACAGTGTCGATATTAGTCAGTTTTGATAAAAAAATTGCTATAAAAATAACCACGTACATAATCAGGGCTTCCATTAGTAACACTTATTTTATTTAAACAATATACAATATACATTGTTCAACGTGACTGATTCATTAAGGAACCTAGTGTTAAGACACTCCAGTTCCCACTTTTCGCTGAATTTTGGAGGGATTGCTTGTCAAGTGGCGGAACTCAATGACGCTCTTTGCCTCGACACCAGAGCAAAGAAATAGAAATATAAATTTAAATAAATATTTCATTATCTCGAGTAAGAATCGAACCCACAACCGCAGCGTTACTGTCACACTTTCGTGCCCATGGGCCACGACGGCCTCATTTCGATAACACGTCTCTAAATTACGTGTAAATAAGGTACAATATTCATATTTTTTTTTTGATAAATATGCACCTAATCTTTGATATTAATTAAACGAGAATAACAATATAAATAATCGACATACCCGTACATATGTACTTTTTTGTTTACTATCAGCGCTGTAATTTCTGGATCGACTCTAACAACAGGCAAAGTTTGGCACAGCGTATTATAAAGTTAAATGAAATTTTACTTTGTCCTACTCCTTTGTCATTCTTTGTAAAAGACAGTTCCATTTTACATATTTAAGTTATAGATAATGTAAGTGACGGTTAAGTTACTTGAAACCGCGCCTCTTGGAATGGATTGGAACTCGTCCAAGTTAAGGTCTTACCGACAGTTATTAAGTTAAGTATTAAAAGTGAAGAAAAGAATGTTACTGTCTTGAACAACTAATAAGTTTTTGCTTCTTGTTCTTTTAGTTTGAGACATTTTCAAAAATTATATAAAATAGTTAAATATGCGTTTTTTTAACGTTTTAATATTTTAAGCTTATACATTTTCGTTAATTTATATAACGATAAGCAAGAAATTTAAATTGAAAATATTGAATACCACCTATTGCTACTTATTTATAACCATTGTAGATTTGATATTTTTTATATCAAATTTTATATAATAAAATAGCAGATCATACACACATAAGGAATTGAAAAAATGGTACATTGTTAAAAGTGTTGCAACATTGAAGTGATGTAAAAATTTTATTAATCTATTTAATTTTTTTTAATATGTGAAATGTGGAAAAGGTTTTCTACTTTTCGACCATATTGAAAAATTTTAAACAACTTAAATAAAAAAAAACGAAACTCTCTCTCAAGGGCCAACCGTGTATTTCTAAACTGTGCCGCAACAAGCCAAACATTGGCAAGCCTGTCAGGATCATGCTTTTAGAACTTTATAATGTCGTCAAATGTGACCAAGTTAAGACTACGAGACGAAGTGGGTCAAACAAACGTTGCACGATTTAGTTACATTGATAAATTGATAGGTGTTTACTTATCAATTTATCAATACAGGTTAAATAACCGGATTTATGTTATTATTATTTTAATTTTTTTTTGCATAACATCTGAAACAAATAAATTTGTTAAAACACAAATAGGAGGTTTTATTGCGCATGACAGCTTTAGTCCTGCTGATTTGGAAAGAAGTATAGATTGACTTATATAGAATTATTAGCTTCATGCTATATCCCGCACACAGCAGGATAGGCAGAGGGAACCTAGTGTTAAGACATTCCGTTCCCCACTTTCTGCCGAATTTTGGAGGCATTGCGTGTTGAGTGGCAGAAGTCAACGCTGCACTTTGCCTCGACACCAGAGCGAAGAAATGAAAATATAACATTATTTATAACATTTTTCTTTCCTAAGTGTGGAATAACACTTCAAAAATGTTAAAAATATTGAGTTAGTAGGTATAGATGTTCTCATAACAGAGAAAGTAACACTACAAATAAACGGAAAGCAGATGTCTATAATATCTTCCTGTTTATTCCACAAAATGCGGATATAAGTGAGTTAATAATAAAAACTGGAAAAATGTGGGATCTAGTTACATAATATAATGTTCGACGCGTCGCTTTCCTTTCATATACTTTAATGTTCTCATATCTATCTCGATGGAACAAATACAATTGTCATATTATATACATACTAAATAATACTTCGCTTAAAGCATGCAGTTATTGTTTTAATTATATTATTTTAAACATACAAGTGATTTAGATTTCATTCTTGAACAAAAAATAATCTTGTATAATTATAACAAAAAAATAACTTTATAAAAAAATATACTACTTGTGAAAAAATGAAAAAAAAATCGACTTAATAAAAATTTCGCTATGCCATATCAGACAAGAAGGAATAGAAAAAAAATGTCACGACAACCATTCAAAAATTCATATATTCACAAATCAATTTATTCTTCATCGTCATCGAAATTGAAGCGCCTCATCCCATCGAACCTGAACCCGTAGGCCGCCGCGTTCTTCACGTCGACCAGCGCCGGGTTGCGGTGCTTGAAGAAACTGCCGTGCGCGTGCGCAGGCCTAGACGAGCCATTGGGCACGCCGTGCGACCGCGGATAAAACGCCTCGAACTGCCCACTAGATGGCAGCACCTCCTTTACTTCCCCATCCTCTGGATCGTAGGGCCGACACACAGATGCCGCTACTAGCACCAACAAGCAAATTAACCGAAATATCTAAAACAACAATCGACGAATGTTTTTATTTTGCTTTTTTAAACTAAGTAACAAAAAACGTTACGTACCATGACCGTAGACGACACAAATGAAGCGAGTTTAGATAAATTTTGCGCAATGGCGGTTGGTCACCTTGGCGGGGAAGGCTCGCGTCGGCCCGTCGACGCAACACTTTCCCTTTGCATCACCCGACCAGAGACGCCAGAGAGCTACTTCTAGCACTATTAACACCACGCACGGAATGATGGAAAACATTTACATTCTAATTTAAATATATGTGATATAATTATTATGTTTATAAGGAATTTTAAAAATCCAGTTAATTACAAAGTTATTAGTTAACATAATAATTAATAAATCTATCTATTTATAATCAAGATGGATATTGTATATATTTTTTACGTAACTTTTGTGATAGATGATTTTGAGAATTCTTAAAGTGGCTAGTGTATCCAATTCTTATGTGTTAATGAATTTGACTAGACATGGGCAATGTATAACATAATCGAGTCGAATAATCGCATAATTAGTTTCGCGGACAAACATAACGATTATTTCATGTACATAGTTTCATGACAGTAAGGAGTAATAAATTTGTCAAAAGCAGTTGCTGCACAACTGTAACTGATGTTAATAGTTACATCGATTCTAGCATCGCATCTCGCTCTATCTTATTGTTCCGGAAAAAAAAGAGACAACAATAGTCCAATTGCATACAGGAATTCGACTTTTTATGTACATAAATGTGAAATGTTAAAAAAAAAAATAATCAACATACAACAAAATTTTAATAAATAAATCTCCAATTTGTCTTACTTTTGAATTAATAACATCCCTACGAAATTTAAATATATCGTTGCACACATAGTTAGAACAAAAAAGTTAAAAAAATTAAAAATTAAATTAAATTAGCTTCACGCTATATCCCGCACACAGCAGGGTAGGCAGAGGGAACCTAGTGTTAAGACACTCCGTTCCCCACTTTCTGCCGAATTTTGGAGGCATTGCGTGTTGAGTGGCAGAGCACAACGCTGTACTTTTGCCTCGACACCAGAGCGAAGAAATGAAAACATAAATTTCAGTAAATATTTCATCTCCTCGAGTGGGGATCGAACCCACAACCAGTCGGTTTTACAGTCGCACTTCGTGCCGCTGCGCTACGACTGGCCTCATACACAAACAAACAAAAAAGTTATTATTTTTAAATATTAAATTTCTAGGAATATAGACATTAATACGTTTCATATTAGTATCAAAGTCGATATAACCTTAAGCAATTTGTATTTATAAATTAAATTAGTATTAATGTAATTATAAAACTTTTTACCGTTATGATTACAGAAAATATATACCGTTTTCGGTAATCATAACTATAAAAGTAAACATAAGTAGATGCTTTGTAAAATTGTAACTAGTTTCAAAAACGTTGAAAACGCGTGCATCCTTTAACTAGTCGCAACCGAGTATGCCTAAAAGATGTTACGACCCACGTCTAAATTTGACCTAAATACTAGTTCAACAGTACAATATTAGGTATGCTTATTATATCTTTATAAGTATATAGAATAATATACACTTAAGTCTAAAAGTGTATATTATTATATCTCCTTATAAATATAATATAAAGATATAATAATCTTTTGGAATGCTAAAAGAAGTAAACTTCTTCGACTTTTATGTAATTTATTACAGTGTATCAAATCATTGATAAACTGTATATCAAAAATTGTATTTTTTAATCCCCACATTAAGGGTAGGCAGAGTTAACGAAAGCATCGAAATCGCCGAATTATATGCATGCGATATGAACGTAACGATAGCGCGATCTAACTTCGTTCAACGCCCTCTATGTTCCATTTCGCGAAACTTAACGCGACTCGAGTGTACCTTATGAGAGCGGGAAAATTTAAACATTTCAATATCGAACGACCCGCTCTCGGCTTCGTTCGCTTGAACGACTCCATTATTTAATTATTATCTGAATTTCTTCAGTGTTCTAATAATATTATAATTTTAAAGATATCTATATATTGAAAACTAAAATTTCATCCAATTCAATAAAACATTTACTATGTAGTAATATTGACTGATAAAATACTGATGACTTTTTTTATGAGAAAAGCTTTCATTTGAGATTATCAAAACAAGCTTAACCAATTTAAATGGAGTTTAAATAAGTATTTAATTTCCATTAATCCAGTGCGCCACGACCTCGGATTTTTTCCTTTATTTGCACTGTGTTCTGAATCTTACTTATAATTTGGCAATTCAATAAAACAGTTGAACAAAATAACTCCTTTAGTAAGTAGCAATTTTTTTGACCATCTTCAAATTGATATAACTTTTTTATTTATGAAACGATTGTAATAAAAAAAATCTATATATTAAGCGAAGCTTGCCAGAATCCAATAGTGAAAACTGCATTTAAACCAGTTGAGCCGTCTTTGAGACAAGCGTGAACTAGCGCACAGACAAGCAGACAAAAAATTAAAAAATCTATTTTTTTTGTTTTGTTACACTAATGTTTTTTTTTCTGAAGGTATCTTCTGTATCTGATCTTCTGATCATTTTCAAAAAATATCTACTAAAAATCAATTTATTGTAGCATGTCGGCAAAAATTATGTCAATTTTGAAACGATAACGAAAATGTTTAAAATTACATTTTTTTACAAAAAAATAACAGCTATCGATTATGTTTTTCTTCACAAGTTCTGCATATAAAAATGTGTAATTACTTAATATGGCCAATATTAGTTGTCATCACAATAACATCACAAAAAACTTTATATAACTTTTGTTTTAATTAGATTTTTTTATTTTATTGCATTTTGAAAAGAGGCGAAGAGATCTTGGCGAATGGGGACAAAGTATCCTGGAACTTTTTGGAAGGAACTTAGGTGAGGTAGAAGGAACTTAATAGATGCATTATATTATTTTACCCCAAGCAAATCCGCGTGCGAAACATTAGCAGGAAATAAAAAATACACAGTCATAATTTGAAGTTGATGTATTTCTTGCTTAGGTAAGTAAGCATCCACGAAACAGAAGAGTTTATTATTAATAATTATATTATATTATATTAAATAGTATAATAGATAAAATATACATTTTTTTACCAATATTTTACAAATGTCTAGATGATTTGTTGCTCAGACCAATTCTACTTAAGATCTAACATTGCGTTAACTGAACATTGGTTTGTGATCGTTATTAATCATTTTTTTTCTTACAAGTGAAGTTTTTTTTAAATCTAATAATAAATATTAACAGTGATGTGTTTCCATTAAGAACGTACTTATTCTACAGAGTACGAGAACTACTGTAATACCACTATTTACAGTACGGTCTACGAGTAGTGTCTGTCCCGAAGTTGGTTGTAGATGGCTGCGCAGATCAGATTTCAAGATTTTTCTTAATTTTTATTATGTTCTTCTCGAGTGATCAATGCGCAAACATTCAGAAAGCCAAGCTTCAAGGTAGCCAAGACTCGTCAACCGGACTGTATTGATTTAGTTAAGATAATACTTATCTGAAACAGTCGGACGGACGTACAGAGCAGAGGTGACGAAATTAAAATAAATTAATTATTTATGTAGACATGAGGCCAGTTTATTTTCGTATATTTAAAAATGACAGTCAGAAAAAGTTACTTCCACGATACATTTTTCGATTATTATTATTATTATTATGTTAAATTTTATAAAAATATAAAAAGTAATGTTTAAAATTTAAATTTAATTTTTAATTTAATTAAGCTCTATCATTAGGGCTTCGTAACTGCTGCTCTGACGTCCTAAATATTCTTCCTATAAAGGCCGCATCACACTCGACTGTTCACAACATTTTTTTTATTAAAAAACCCCTACAGTAAATAAAGGTAAAGTCCCGAACAATTGAATGCGGAAAAGCTCTTAGGCCAGTAAGAACAGTATATTATCTACGGTCAACTTTTAAAGACAATACAATACAATAGTAACAAGGTAACTTTGTTTAGCATAAAATACCTCTATTTAACAAATTCGCTAATAAAATAACGATTTCTAAACGAGCCAGTTAGTTTAGCTTGACATAATCGATAAACAAAAAAAATCACATAATTCAGATAATAATTTCGCATTAATTCAATAAATTAGTAACAATTAAAAGAAAGAGATATATAAAAGAAATTGCAAACATTTTAGAGGGCAATACTGTGTTTTGTCCAAGTCAAAAATACATAGGAATTGTAGTTTAAGCCATACACATTAGATCTCTAATATTACTTTTAAGCATTATAGCATTTTTTAACAATAAATGTAATGGAACTATGTATGATACATACAATATTGCTATAAATCGGCACAATTGTATTAAACATAATTTTGACATATTCCTAAAACATAAACCAGATATACATATATAACATGTAAAGTTAAACAATTATTACACAAAAAATAGCGCTATTATTGCTTAGCTTTAACTTATATATATAACTACATAAAAATATTGATTTTACTTCCAATTTTAAATTTTAAATTGTTATTAAATAAGAAAAGTTGTAATAAATATAAAAATTTATAAGGTAACATATAAGGTGATGCCATTAAACTGAATAAATAATAAAATATATGAAAGCAATACATAAAATAAAAGATATATTTTTTATTTTAATTTTGAACAAATTTGGTAATATGTAACTTATTCACATAAAAAAAATCACAATTCTAGCTTTGTATCATAAGGTGCCAAACACATTCTACTGATTCGATAACAATATTAAATTTATTAAAAATAAATATATATTATATATAGATATTTAAGATATTATTCATATACAATAAACATAATTTATGCTAAATGAGCAAAAAACTATATGTTACAACTAATTATTTCTTTATATACGCGTAGTTCTAAGAAAGGTATATTTTAAAAAACTATTCAATAATCGCAGGCCTATTGGAACCGGTCCTTTTTAGGCGCGCCTGCCTTATATTTTAAAATTATGAACAAAAAAAGTATGATAATAATAAATTAAAAAATATATTGTATAATTATAAAATTATTAAGCAAATTAAAATTAAAATTATGTTCATATATTTAAGTTATTTTAAAATAGTATTAAGTAAGCTTTGGTATTTTCGTTATATACCTTCAAATACTATTAAAGTTATACAACGAAAATATTTTAAAGACTGCTTGATATATACTAAGTAAACTGTACTGGTGTAAATATTCATTAACTAGCGTTCTAAAGGCAACAAACAGTACTACTACCAGATTTCAATATTTTTTTAAAATGTATCCAGTAAGAATATTAAAAATCTCAAATTTTACCAGTATTTTACAATTTTATCTCATCAATATGTGTAGATTTCAACTTATATTATGATCAAATATATAATTAACACTTTGAAGAAATTTATAAAAAAATATAAGTTTCTAATTATTTAAAATATATTCTGCTGCATAAGATTGTGACTTTATCAATGTTAATAGAGATCAAATCGATAAGGATTCTGATATTACTAAATTATCATATTATAGTTTTATATTATAATGTGACAAATAAAATTCTAAATGTTTTGTGAAAAAAATGAAGCATTTTTTTTAATTCAAGACTTGTTTGCATTGCATGTTGATTGACGGAACTCGACGTCGCTCTCAATCTAATTTCCGCACCAGAGCAAAGAAATGAAAATAATTCACAACCTCGAGTGAGGTTGCACCACAGTATGCCTGGTTTGTAATAAGAAAACATAATTTCAATATTTACATATATAATATATATAATGTATAAAACCTGAATTAAAACCCGATTACATTATCTGTAGACCTCGCTGAAATGTGGAACCTTCCCCACTTTGGTTGTCAATACATGTTGTAATATTTATTCATTTATTTATTCTGGCAATGAATTTTTCGTATGTATATCAGAAAAGTAAATATTTTTTTTGTACTCAACCAAGACAATTTCTTTAATTTTTCATCATTTTAATAACCTGCACAACAAGACACATTTAAACCAATCCAGAATAAAGTAAAATATATATATAATTATTAACGATAATATACTGGTGTTACTTGTTTTGCGCACTGTACCAGAGCGCTGTAGTGACGTCACCGACGTCAAGTCTACAGATATTATAATCGGATTGTAGGCAACAATACATAAATAACAAGTTTCTCAAACTCTTGTCTTTTTTACCATATTATTTATTTAAATTTGAGTTAGTTTATTATCATTTTAATGATGAGATTTTATGATGAGTAAATATGTATATAAATGATATATAACATATACATAAAGATCATATAATGAAGTATGAAATTCTTTTACACGCATATAGCACTAAACAGTGTATCATGGCAGCCACGTTTAATGAAAAAAAAATATATTCTTGTGAAATATAAACTTAACATCTGTACATAAAATTTAAGTTTTTTCAATGAACAGAATAGAGACACGATGAATAAAATTGCTTATGGACTAAAATAATTCAAATTTATTTTTATTATATTTTTTACTGGTTGTATAGAAACAACATAAAAGATGTTTTATTTAATTACAAAGTCGTTACAAGTTTACAAAAAATTGTATACAGTCCTAAAATATATTTCAAAGCAATTTTATTCGAGAACGTAAAATTGTGAAAATCTAAAACAATTTACACACTAAGCTACAATCACCAAATATTCAATTAAGTATCGGAATATTAATTAAATATATTATAATACAAATTATAGCAATATTGATTATTAATAACTTAACAAAGACCTCACTCAATTCCTTTGCCCTAATTCCTAGACCTAAGTGCGTGACTAAAACCTAAGCAAACAAAAAAGTGCGTACAAATAAATTAATATCAAATACTAATGTAACCTTAGACCGTTGATCTTACACAAGTTGGACTCTTACTTTTCATTTGTAAAGTAAAAGCGTATACAAGAAGCAATTTAAATTCTATTTGGAATTTTTAATTTACTTTATGTACTACTCCTAACTACTACATCTAATATACATGTATAAAGAACTCGATTCTACAAAATTGAAATTGCCACGAATAAAACGTTTTAACACTAATAGTCCGAGTCACAATAACATTTAGTTCGAAAGCGATTAATCGGGACAAAAATCGATAATGGAAGATCGCAAACGCTAAAACGGACACATAAGCAATATTATTAAAAAAATATTTATATCTTTGCAACTAGATTTGTATAAAGCGTTATACGGAACGTTAATGTTAGACAATTTTGGTATAAAAAGACGAAATCATCGAACATTTCGTATAATTGTAAAAAAATAATTACTTCCATAGTTTTAATAGCGTACAAGAGGAACAAAACGTTTTAAAAAACGAGGATAAAAGAGATCGTACTATATATTTGATTCTAGTTTAAAATTAATCTTATTTGATTAGCATTGATGCAGGCACGTATACAAATACATACATTTTTACGAAACTATCGTGATATTTTGTTAAATATTCAATTAAATTAAATATTTGGCAACCGGAAATACTAAGCATGTTGACTGTAATTATTTAAATGAGCAAAATAAAAAATATGTTGTTTTTTTTATATTTGTATAAAACAAGATCGTCAATGCGGCTTGACTTGATAATTAATTCGTAGAAATGATAGTGATATTGTGAAACACATACGACTTTTAATTTATTGTAAGTTCAATACAAAACATTGATTTTTAAAAACGTGTATGATTATTAAGTTTAACATAACCTATAATAAATCAATATATAAAATAAATAAATAAATATATAATATATCAAATTGTACAAACGCAATACAAGGTATGACTAAATTTCGAATATTATAAAATACACTAAAAATGACTATACGGATCCTGCATCAATGATATCTTCGTATTTGTGACATACAATAATTTTAAGTTTCGCTGTACACTTATGATTTATCATATGTATGTAAATACTTAAGTTATTTTGTGATTTGAACTTTATTCAGAGTAAAACCTATTTGAAACACATATATTAAGCCATATCACATAACAAAATATCAGTAAAGTATCAAAATAAGATTGTAATATATATATTTAAAATTTTTGTGGGTAAATACAGTGGGTTGTTATTTATTAAGCCATTTATAGCGTCTTTTTTTTATTACATTAATTTTACGAAATTTTTAATATTATGTTACTGGCAAAATTGATTTCTTAATCTTTAATGAATCGTTTCTTTAATACGACGAATAAATTTTATGTTTTTTTTAAGTAATCGTAAAATGTATGTCGGCAACATATATATGTAATTATTAGATGAAGGCCAGTGACGTGTTTCAATGTTAACAAGATGTTGGTCCCAATTTAAATGGCCTGAATATCGAAATTTAATCACATTATATATTTAACTAATTTGTTCTAAATAAGAAAGAAAACAATTAACAAACGATAATTATGTAAAATTAAAAAAATATTATGAAATACCGTAATATATGCGTATCAAATATTTTTTTATGTAGTTTAGAAAATGACAAAAGTTCTAAATATTTTTCAATATATTTAGATAATAAGAGATACATACCAGTATATGTTTAATAATACATACATACTGAGTGCTAGTGCATATCTCAGCATCGTGTGCCCGTTAGAATCACGTGTATTATTTTTTTTAATAAATCAAGAAACACCACAAAAGTAGGCACGTTTACCCTACAAAAAAATTATAAAGTTTTTTATTTATATGTTATTTATAATTATATATTGATAATTGATAAATTATGTATTAAAATAGAAGCATTTTTTATAATTATTTTTCATAGTGGAAGAATTATATAGTTAATTAAACGAATTAAAACGTTTGGTAAAATTGATTAAAGTCCAAATAATATTAATAATTGACGGTATCAGTTAAAGTCAGTGAATATTTCTTATATTATTTAGTGACGGTGTCAGTTAAGAGCAGCTTTACTCATTTATTGGTGGACAAAATTGCTTTAATGATTATGGTGTTCGAAATTATATAAGCTAAGAAATGAATTGAACTTATTACACAAAATATTTAATGAAGGATTGTAATTTTTTATCGTTTCTTTTTTATTTTTTTTAAAATCCCAATAAATATACCTACTTTTGTGGTAATTCTGTTAATATATAATATCAATCACATAGATTTTTAAGGCGTTTGTAAGAATATATCAGTTTTTCGAATATATAAGTACACATATAAACATTATCCATAATATTAAATGCAAGTGATTTGTTCTTAAACTACACATAGACGTAGCTTTCAGTTTTTACAATTACAAATTCAGTAAAACGACTACAAACATTGATATTATTCAATCGGTTAATATAATATAAACATTACAATCGAATAATTACAAATATTACGATACAATCGGTACAACATCTAACAAATGGCGGTATTGAATTGCCGCGGGATATATTAGAAATATTTAGTAGAGTATTTTTAATAAGATTCGATTATTATTGTATTATTATTATTATATTATATTATATAGCATCTCGCAGTATCCCGCATATAGCCGGGTAAGCAGAGGGAACTTAGTGTTAATACACTTCGTTCGATACAATTTCAAGACGTTGCGTTTGGAGTGGCGGTGCCGTGCTTTATCTACCAGAGCGAGCAAATCACTCGAGTGGGAATCGAACCCACAACCTTCGCGTTTACAGTAACACTCAGTGTCGCTGCGCCACGACTGCCTCCATTATAATAACCAGTATTATTTTATATAATCATATATAATAATATTCCATTCCCAGCTACGTCTATAACTAATTCTACGAAAACCACATCAGTCAAGTGTAAATATTATTTATCGTTAACTAACAAAATAAATTACACATCTCAATATACATACAATGTAATAGCAGGTTCGAGCGACTCGATGAGAAAATCGATATTAATCATCAATTATTTAAAACAATCAATAAAATAACTGACAAACATCGACTTTAAAAATTAAATAATTCGCTCAAATCGATTTTAAATAAAGAAAATACCTCAAAAGCGATGATTTTAGACGCTATATAAATAACTTTCCAGTTTTGTTTTAGGCGACGGTTGTGTGAATGGTGAGAACCATAGTATGGAAAATCGACCAAATACTGATTGTATGCTCTTCCATCGCGACTTGCGTACCCATCGAGCTTGTTCCTTCTTTAATTGTTCTATACCCTGTAAACAATTCATAGACATATTTTCTTTTATAAGTTCAAATTCAAATAATTTTATTCAAAATAAAAAGTTACATGCTTAATTTTTTGAACGTCAAATAATTTACCACCAGTTCACTAAAGTTAATGCCTCAGACCTGAGAAGAACCGGCGCAAGAAACTCAACGGGACTTATATATATATATTTTAAATCAATGATAAACAAATACATATTTAATTATCTGTGACAATGATACCTTTAAAACAGACTGGAGTGAACATTTCATTCCCAAGGCGTGTTATCATTTAAAAACTCAATAATTAGGTACATCACAATTTTTTAAATCGTGATATAGAAAATTCTCTGACGTTTTCTAGGATCCTATTGTAAAAGCGTACACATTGTCCCATAAAAGGATTCGATGCAACCGAGTTACAGGTGCACCAGGATTATGCCTATTTCTAGTGTTAATATTATGAAAATCACCAATTTTGGTAAAATTATTAATGTTTTTCCTAACATACATAACATTTTCAAAAATATATTGAGATGCAACTGTCAATATATTAATTTCTTTAAACTTTTGCCTTAAGGAGTCTTTAGGAACTAAGTTATAGATTGCACGAATAGCTCACTTCTGCAGGAGAAATTAGTCTTCTTAAATTTATTATGATCTTCTCTATCTATATTAGTTGTACTATTTTTAACAGAATTACTCAAATATTACAATACATAGAAAAAGCTATACACACTATCATACATTAGGTGGGAAACATATTTAAATTAAAGAAAACAGGCAAAAATAAATCTGCAACGCTTATTTCACTTTAAAAAATAAAAAAAAAACAAAAAAATTATAACTATGTACAAAAATAAAATCCACATACCGTCTCATCATTCCAGATAGCGTGCAGCTGGGTGCCCAACATGACAGCTGTAAATATGGCGAACAGCAAGGCCTCGGCTATCAGGAACAGGAGGAGCACCACCGTGGCGGGGGGCGAGTACGTGCTGCAGTCGCGCCACTCGTGCCTGATGCATGTCACGAACTGGTACGCGGAGAGAGTGAGCGAGTGGATCGATATGGCAGCTATGTAGAACTGAAAACCGAATATTGTTATTGTTTATATATTTATTATTTTTTTTAATTCAGTGTGGCGTTGAATTTCGTACATGTCAGGGTAGCCAGAGGGAACCTGGGAACCTAGGGTTAGGACATTTCGTTTCCATTAAGACACTTGCTTTCCCCACTTTGGGAACGAAACTCAACTTAGAACTTTTATATCAATATTTATTGTATTAATGTAGTTGGATATAATAATTATTACAACAGACAGACAAATGCTACCTCAAAACACCAGGTTTTTAAAAATATTTAATACTACAAACCTTTAAGGGTTCACTTCAAAATATATGGTCTAACCCTCAATGCGAATTCTTATTACCTTTGTCTTCAAAGGTTCCGATTTTTGAAAGAGATGAAGAAAGGACGGAATGCAAGATCAGTGTAAATAGTAAGATATTAGAACAAGTGCATGAGGTGGTATACTTGGGAAGTATGTTCAGTAGAGATGGAAAATACGAGATGGATGTGGAAAGGCATATTGCTGCCGGTAACAAGGTTAACGGAGCCTTAGCTGCATTTATGAGACGGCGAAACATCAGCACAGCTACGCGTTTGGCCGTACACAATGCAGTTTTGGTACCGACTCTGTTATACGGCAGCGAAACGTGGGTATTACAGAAGAAGAATGAAAGAAAGGTGAATGCTGTGGAGATGCGATCTCTTCGTAGGATATGCGGAGTCAGCTTAGCTGATCGAATCCGCAATGAAGAGGTACACAGAATGGCAGGTACTAGCGAGGATGTCATGGTGAGAATGAAGAACGTGCTCAGCTGGTTTGGGCACGTCGAACGAATGAGTGATGAAAGAATGGCAAAAAAGATTTATGATGGAAAAGTTAGCGGTAAGAGAGGTAGGGGGGACCTCGGTTGACCTTCGAAAACACAGTATCGAAGATACTGGAGGAAGGTCACGTAAAAAGCATGAGGACCCCCCGGAGGGCATGTATGAAGAGGTTGATGACAGTGGACGAGGCGAAAGAGGTATGTAAGGACCGTAGCGTTTGGTGCTCCGTTCTCTCGGACTACCCCGTTAGGGAAAAAGCGTGAAGTTAGTTTAATTTTTTCAAAATATAACATATTTCTTCATGGGAAATATATACAAAAACAAAACAAAAACAACAACATACCGTAAACAAGACAAAATACTTTTGGTTGTTTTCCCCGACACAGTTATTGACCCACGGACAGTGGTGGTCCATTTTCCTGATACACCTCTGGCACACGGAGCAGTGGTGGGCGCGCTCGGGCTTGATGCTGCAGCATTTGGTACATTTAAATATCACTTGACCCTCGCGAAAGCTCATTTGTTTTATCATTTCCTTTGTTGCGTTGCCTTTTGGTACTGCACCCTGTTAAATTATTGAAAATTGTAGTTATAAAACAATTTGTTAGTATAAATGTATGTGAGATAGGTACCAATAGTTAATACTTTTGGTGAAATGAAATCCACATAATATTTTTTTATATACAGATATGCGAATAGTATTTGAACCCACAACCTTAACCAACGTTTAATCTGATGTAATAAAAGCTTTATTGTGTCTTTGTTTAATTTATATATTTCATGATCAAATAGAAAAAAAAACACATTTTAATCTACAAAAAATATTTGATATCTGGTACAAGGGAGAAAAAGTAAGAGAAGTCATTTTTATTAGTGTTTTATGTACGTATTTATATGTAAAAGTATATAGTTCAAAATATAATCCATATATTAAAATTAGATATCTATCTGAAAACCACATTAAAATCGGTTCAGCCGAACGCGAGGTCAGGCAGGCGTACATTTATACATAGAGCTCAAAATGAGAATCTCATTAATTTCCGAAATCGGTGAAGAACTAAAAGAATTGTCTAAACTAAACAACGTCACTCACAGGATCCGTAAACATTGTCCTCAAATGGGACGCGAAAGCCAGGAACGCGAACAGTTGAAATATCATAATGTTTATATAACTGTACACTGGATAGGTTGTCAGACCGGGCACCAGCATCACCATCATCACCACGAACTCCGCGTACAGAATCAGCAGCCATGTTAACACAGCACATATTATACCACAAATATCCTGGAAAAATAAATTAACCATTTTTAAATTATTCAAAATATTTTATTAATATTAAATTTATTACTTTCAAATAAAAAAAATTAAGGCTGTTGTGGCACAGTTCAATACTGTCTCGTGTGTTATTCTGATGTATAAGCTATATTAATATAAAGTTTCATCTCAATCCGTTCAGTAGTTGTCACGTGAAAGTAGAACAAATGTCCATCCTAATAATCTTTTATATTAAGAATAGCCACAAAGGGCCCAAAGTAGCTTACATCTGCCTTCCCCGCTGTGTGCGGGATACGGCGTGAAGCTGATTTATGATAGTAGAATAAAATTCCTGATCTGAGGAAACAAAATATTTCATATGATTCCCGCCACCCAATACGCAATGTGGTTAGAATTATCGAAAAATTGAGATCAAATGTTTTAAGAATAGGTTTTTCTTATTATAACTGCTTATAAGCGGGTGATGTATAAAAAAAGAAATGTCACTCAGGTTTATTAGCAGAGTCGCAAAGAGAACCTAGTGTTAAAACACTCCATTTCCATGAAGACTAACAAAATTTTTCGTTATAATTTTTTATTACCGCGAGTAGAAAAATGAAATTCACAAGCACTATGCAATACTTAGTCCTAACTTTAAACAAAATAATATTACTTAACCAACATAGTCTGTTGTAAATATTCTTCTTTTTTATAATATATTTTACAAAAAGACCTATAAAACACAATGTTAAAATAATAATTAAATCACATCTCAACTTCAATTCTACTCCAGTGCCTAGTTATTAAAACCGTGCAATTCAACCGTTAAACCAGGGGTTCCAAACTTTTTCTTCATCAAAGACCATTTTTACATAATTCTTGGTAGCAGGAACCACTATGCATGTAGGTAGGTAATAATAAAAATTAACTGTGACTATTAAATAGAAACTTCGCCTCACCATCTCCAGTCATAAAATTAAAATCGTTCGCGGATCATATTTAGGCTTTACTGCGAACCACTAGTTGGGAACCCCTGCATTAAACGTATATATGGCAGTTGTTACATATAGAAATGTATTGAAAACTGGTCACGGTAATCGAAATAATAGTTATAAAACTGTTTCTTAATAGAAAAAGAAATGATATGTTGCATTTTTTCGTAATATACATACTTATACGTCTTTAAATAGACGCATATAATATTACTGACCTAATTTTTAAAATTCCAAGTAATAAACAACATAACATTTGTGGCCAGTCGTGGCGCAGGAGCACAAAGTGTGACTGTAAAATCTACTGGTTGTGGGTTCGATCCCTACTCGAGAAAATTTTTCATTTCTTTGCTCTGGTGTCGAGGCAAAGCGCGGCGTTGAGTTTCGCCATTCAACACTTAATGCCTCCAGAACTTGACGGAAAGTGGGGAACAGAGTGTCCTAATACTAGGTTCACTTTGCTCTTACAGTAATAAATAGGCTGTCTCTACTATTTATATTACCATAGTAGTTCATAGTGTGATATATATAATTATTTACTATCATGTGACAAAAAAAAATTGAATAATTTTATCTTTACAACAAATTAAACTTTTTAAAATGCCACCACATTTTTTTTATTTACATATATTTGTACGTTTCATTTTAATTTAAGCTCTGATTCAAAAAAAGATAGACTACACTACAATTGTTGCATGATGATATAAATTATTCAATTCTATTCTTCAAACGAATAACCTTTGATTGTAAATAGGTAGGTAAGATACATCATTATTTTTCAAACATTTTTCCAAGTTCTATAATAGCATACATATTTTCTCATGAATAGATATTGCTACTTAGACATTTCTTTCAAAAGGTCAGGCATATTTTTAAAAAGTTAAAGAATTCAGTTTCTTTTAACACTCACACAAAAGAGTAGTGTTATTTTATGCTTTGGGTTTTATTAATAGACAAGGTCAAGTTCTATTATTAGTTAAGTAATATGGTACTAATTGTACATTAATTGTTTATTATTCTAATAGTAAGTTTTTGTGATAAGAGATGCAAGGTGTACTCAAGGGTACTCAGCTGACCTTGGAGAGCATATTATCTTCTTACTCCCCAAGGCATTGTTGAGGAGGTTGATGGTAATGGTCTGGACAGGAGAGGTATGCGGAAACCGTAGAGTTTGGTGCTCACTTACTGCACTAAAGCATGAATTTAAAGTTAAATTTTTTTGCATCTCTCGCACACAGCACAACGGGAAAAGATTGAAAAGATTCTATTGTGGTTATCATTGATTTTTTAAATTAAATTTACCATTTTACTAATAAAGAGTTAATACTAAGGTGACAAATATGCACATTGTTCATAAAAACTTAGTGCTCCCCACTTTTAGCCTATGAGAGTAAAATAACAACAAAGACTTGTATATAATAATTTCTTTGTTGCTATTGACATTGTTGAAACTGATCAAATTCAGTAAGCACCACACATACTCTCATATTCTGATTAACCAAATCACTATATTTATAGTTGTTACTTAGCGCCACACTTTTTACACAGCAGACTAGGGGGGAAAGAGCCAAGTTTCAAGATATTTTCTACTTTTTGGGTTCATACCTAAGGAAACAAGAGCCGTCGATTGATCGAACAAGTTGATCTGTTTGTCAAGAGAGATATAAAAAATAAAAGCTTTATAAGGGGGGCAAAGCTTTAATTTGGTAACAAGCCGCGAGTTTCAAGTAAAATATCAGATAAAAGGGCTCTGGCTAAGCTAAGCTTGAATTTCAGGAAAAGCTTGAGACCTCCAATTTTCGTACATAACCCTCGGTGATCGAGTCTAGAGTCATATTAGTCTAGTTTTTTACTATCTGTTACCTCAATCATTGGAATTAGTTTGATGATGTCAAGGCCATAATGGACAAGGCTGTATTAAAATATAATGACCAACACAAAAAATCTAAAGCTGGCAAAATCTCATGTAATAATGAAAACTGTAAACTTACCCGAATGCACCAAGCTTTACCACCACAGCACCGGTTATGCATGTCTCTGTCTGGCCAAGTGAGCACTGAACATTCCGGGTCTATTTGATACTGGCTTTCCATTTCATCTTCATCTGAACTATCGTAAAATTCTTGTATCATTTATATTATATGTCTAAAAAAAAAGAAAGAAAGGTCAATTGATATCACAGTGATAGTACAAAATTTTGTACAAAATATTAAATTATATATATAAATGTATTGTTTTTAACTTCAACCTATATTCAACATATAGAACAGTAGATAGAGAGAATAGAACTAGATTCATCCAATTTTCAAGTCATTACATGTTTTATCTTCTTATCAGAGTGAGGAAATGCAAGTAATTTATTACCCAAAGAGGAATTGAATCCCCAAATATTGCATTAGCAGTCAGTTGCTGTGCAATTTTTATCAAGTTAACTTAGAAAATATATGTATTATTTACATATTAAATATCTATAAGTTACAAAAAATATATCTGAAATAAAAATATATAAAAAATAAATATAATACACCATCACAATAGCCAGTACACATAATTTACACATTTGCCTTGCAAATAAAAAAGATGAGTAAAAAAGGCATAAATAAATTTATAATGTACCACATTACAATTTATGCTATACTTTTAAAATGTATAACAAAGATTAATTCACTGTATATATTTTGTTTTAGTTGATAAGTTATTAGTATTTTAGTTAACGTCGATATTTACTAAAGGTTTATCAAGATTAACATAGAAATAAAGCTGAACTCAATCGCCGCCAAAAAAAGCAGTGCAATAATTTTTTGCATTCCATTTCGCTTTGCTTTTCTAATTAGAATATTAGTGACACGTTTAAATTAGGGTTAGAAAGTTATAATAATAAACAATTTGCACATAATTATTTATACCTTAAGCCACTGTACTGAATTATTTAAAAAAATGCACATTTTTAAGAAAAATTAATAATTGTACCAAATATCTCGTAATGACATTATACCTACCAAAAGTTTTTAGCTAATAAGTTTCTAATTTGAGGGTCAAGGTTTGTACACAAGATCTCTGGCAAATTTCATATTTTCACTAAGATTACAATTTAGATTTGGCTTAAATGTAATTTGCAGTTACTTTAAGATTTTTCACTCAGTTTTGCATTTCAGACCAATTCATTCAAAATCAATAAAACTAAACGAAATTGCTCTCTCACTCGGTAGTTCAGCAATTTCCGAGTTGCGAGAGCAAAATATTCTACCATTGAAGTAAAATTTGTTCTACACTCTCGCTTTATAAATTTACTATGACGTAGAAAATATTATTATAAATATAGTTACCGTATATATTATAGTACCTATAAAAATTATATTAAAAAATTATTATACCACGAATGACCATGTAACTACTTAAAGATTGATTATTTTAAATCTATATCCTATTAATTTTGCTAATTTAATGTTAAATATATAATGTTTCAAATATGTAAAAAATAATGTAATTTCATTAAATATAATAATCACACTTAATTATAATTGAATATTTAACATATTCTGCCTTATAAGGCAGAATATCATTAAGGCAAGAATGTATTAATCTTCTTTTGATCGCTTATCAATAGATAAAAATAGAGAAAAGATATTATGTATACAATTAATAAGTATTTATTTATAAGTAAGTTTTATTTTGACTTATAAACTATATACATAATATTTTTTTCTCTATTTTTAACATTAACTTTGACATTTTAATATATCTGCTAAATTTATTTTGATCAACTAGTACATTTGTATAGCGAAAGTGTGTAATACACATGAAATATTTTTTAAAGAAGCTTATCTGCATAAAAAAATATATAATGTAACAAAATATAACTTTTAACATTTAGTTAGCAACTTTATTAATAAATATTTAATTATAATTACTGTTTTATATTTTTAAAACGCTTTAATAATTTCTAAACGTTTGCCACATAGATGAATGACTTTTCAGTAATTGTCGTGACGCAACTCAGGATAGACTGGGCAGTTGTCAATTTGAACATTATTGCTTCGGTCTTGATCCTTGACCAACCTCCTAAATATTTATAAATTGGAGTTTCCCCTATATGTATAGTGTCCCTAAGCGGCATTTTTAATTATTAAAATTACATTTTAAATACGTGACACAATCTTGAATAGGCATTGTAAACTTTATCTGTGCGTTAGGTAAGTATTTCTTGGTTGTTTTTATATTTCATATCCAAAATTACTTTAGGAAGCGAATTATGTGTTATTCCTAAGTATGTAACCCTATCCTGTTTTGCAATTTTGCCATTTCTTTCGTATTTATTGTTTTGTTTTAAATATAATTGGTTATTTACTGTAGTATGTTGATTGTTGCAGTTTTTTTGTATACAATATATTTTAAAGTTTGGCGATAGTTTTGTAGCTATAGTTATTTTAGAAAAGCAATATTAAAAAAAATATAAATTGCCAAATATATTTTATTAAAATTATTGATAAGATTATTAGTTAGATCTTAGCTTATAAACTTTCTCCAAGCTTGGCACCTGCTAGGGCAGGTAGTTTTTATTTAGATAATGAACTGAAACTTTGGTACAAAACATTTCACAAAAGAAAATATTAAGGATAAAAAAGTTGTTATAAGTATAGTTGTTATAAGAATATCTGTATAATGAAATTATTTACTTTTAATTTTTTTTTGTACCTTGTTGAAAATATCCAATACAAAAGTTACAATATAATATTTAAGTAATTATTGAAACAGATTTTTTTTTAGTAGAATAAGAATATTATATATACATGAAACATTAAATTCACTATCTAAACATATATAAAGATAATAAAATTGTAATAAATTCAAGGAATCAAAAAATCAAATAAATAAATAAAATATAATAATCCAGATGCAATCTAGAAAAACCATTGCTAACAAACATTAGCTAACAACTAAATTTTTTTAGGACACAAGCCTGTCCTAAAACTAGGAGTGATCCTAGTTTTTTTAAAAGCAGGGAGTAAATCAAAGGCGCCAAGCTGCTGCTCGGCGTGGTAAGCAAGCGAGGAAAAAACTATAGAATGGCGCCGGTAAGATAAAATAACATAAAAAACTTATTTGACATCATAATTATTTTACTACAAGATACAAAGAATAGTTTATTAATTTGCAATTACATTTTAGCAACATAAAGGGAAGGCACCTACTAAGGGTGCGAAACAAATTTTAACTGAAAACACAGCTACTGTGTATTTCTACAGGAACATGTCTTTAGCGGCGACCCTCCTTTATAACTTTGTCTCTATATGCTTTTACTTTGAGAGTATTTGCTATGGATCTACAGTAAGTTTTTTTTAATAACCATATACATTTTTAACTTTACCATTACCTTACACCACATATGGTACGGTGGACAGAGGGAACTTAGTGTTTAAGACTGCCTAATTCTACACTAAACTAAACTCATTAACGCACTTTGCATTGTCATCAGAGTAATTGAATGAAAATATTTCATTTCTACAAATATGAATTGAACCTATATCCATCACATTGACGGTAACATTCTGTGTTATAGCATTATAGCCTTTTTATAAGATTTTGTGAAAGAATGTATTATAATGAGTGTTTTTTATTCTAGTTCATGAATTTTCTTGTGATAGTCATATACTTTGGCTGTTATCAATTAATGTGTTATATCAGTAGACCCCAATATGCTGATAATAGCCTTCTTATTGATCCCGGCTTGGATTTGAACATGGAAGGGGGAATGGGAGAGTAAGTGCTTAAATTCTTTTTGTTTTATTTTTCACCTAATATACAAATATGTAATTGTGCTCTCCTACTGGCTTTTCATATATAAAACATTGTTCTGTTATATGTTTTCGTGTACTTAGAGATTGCGAAGGATTTATAACTTTTTTTTGTTACTATTGTTTTTAAATTATTAGTTGCGCTTTGAATAGCAATTTTCAAAAAGTTTTCAGGTAAAAGAATAAAAGCAAGCTAATGCGAAATATTATATGATAGTTTATCGGCGGTAGTTTTCCGTTATGTCTTTGCATCTTAATATTTTACATCATTTTGGCGAAAATTCGAAATAATTATGACTTACAGCATATCAAAAATAAATTCGGTTGCCTTTCTTTTCAAAGACTGGTTAAAAAAACATGAGGTATGCGCTTGCGCATACATTGTCTGATTAATCCTAAAAATAATATCTTCGTATTTTAGAATAAAAATCTATAAAAAAAAAATTGCATAATTCAAACAATTACACCTCATTTTGCCACGACGAAATTGCCCATTTCCTTACTTGGCATCTATAGCAACATTTAATTACAGGCATATAAAAGATATCGTCATCCTGGCGTCAATAACACACGTTATGGCTCTTTTCTCGAATTATTTCTGGGGTTTACTGATCTTGATGCCAGTTCGTATGCTGTGGCTTTTGTGGAAGCATATCATTGCCCCGTGGATCTTCCAAGCGCCTCCCCCTGATCCTTCCGAAGTGGAGGAGAAGAAACGTAAGAAAATGGAGCGCCGTATGAGAAGGCTTCAAATGTAAGCCTTTGTCTGTTGTACCCACTGACAATTTTGTTTTTCGTTTTAAGTACATATTACATTATTTTTTATTTTTGTGGTAAGAAAGTAAATTATTATTTGTTATGAATATTTATATATTTCATTTACACATTTTTTTTTATTTTTCATTTTGGTTAGGAAATGTTTTATTTTATTCGATTTTTGTTTTTCTTAATAATTTTACTGTTCCAATTGGTTTTTTAAGGGGCATTTTTTGTTTTACAACTACCAGATAGGTTCTTGTTAACTTTCTACTTATAAGTTATCTGTAACTTATCTGACAGTTGAGAACAAATCATAAATCTATGTCCAAAAATATATAATTTATTGGAGATTATAAATTTCGTACTAAATGATTTAATTAAGATTGGCAAAAGCAAGGTTTCCCTCCCAGTATAAGATGGCTTAACAAAATATTTTTTATACTTAAGCTTTTGTTATATAGATTTTTTCGGTTTACATTTTAAACTATACATATATACTGCTAGTTGTAACGTAGGTTAATTTGACACATTCTGCTGTGGTACACCATTATGTTGATGCTATTGTTATTATGCTTGATATTATTATTTAAAATTTTGCCGAAGCATCAATATTTGATATTTTTTTTTGAAAATAAAATTGTTTTAATTTCTGAAATGACACTAGGAAAACGGATATTTTGATATATTTTTTAATTTGCAACAAAAAATTACATTAATGCACAAAAACAGTTCAAATAAATTTATTTTACGCGGGAATAAGTTCGATTATTTAACGTCATGCACATTACATTAAAGTTCTCTTTAATATATGATATTTAGATGAATAATAGATGTTTAGTGAAATAATATGTGTGGACTTAAGTAATATCGCTTTCACCACCTGTTTTATATTTTAAAGTCAAAAGGCGATTTACATTTAAGTGTTAATTTTTCAATAAATTTAATTTGAAATATATTTTTTTGAATTGTTAAGTTTCAATATTTGTATAAAAATTTTGAATATTACTTGAAATTAAATTAATTTCATTATTTTAATACACTTCCATACAAATTCAATTAGAACATTATTTTCATATAAAACTATCACTCAGCTTAAATGTAATAAATATTAAGCATATATAATAATATAGTGGTGTTAAAGGGTGACTATGAATGATTGAACAATGAAATGAAAATATCTAAAATATATTTGAAATAAAATTGATAGCTCTACTCCTTACTAAAGTACAATATACAATTAAATATAATTGCTATTTATAAAATCAGGCGCCCAAAATATTTCGTTCTGGTAATAAATAGTAAATGAACAAAATTGAGCTAAATAGGTTATAGTAAATGGTCATTCATGGGCGCTCCTACCCCAAAGAATGTGCCTCCTGTGGCACTAAGTATGAATAGATACATTTGAAGTTCTGATTAAAATAAATAGACATAGTAACAACTATACATGTATACTCTTTAGTATAGAATAAACTGGATGTGAACAGTAAATAAATATTGTTGTTTTATTTTATTATAAAATCCTGCCCTTATTTGTAAAGAGGTAAAGAGGTTATATTAAAAGAGATGTTATGCGAACCTAGTGTTGAGACACTACGTTCTTCATTTTCCGTTCAAGTTTCGAAAGTAAGTGGCGGAATGCTATTATGGCGTGATTGGAAAATGTTAAGTCCAACGCAATGTATGGTACTGTATCTGATATGTATTGGAGTCATAATTGAACTGAGCTAATCTTCTTTTCCCTGGCTTGTTAGAGTAGGTGGAAAGTAGGAGAACACAGTGTCTTAACTTACAGATACTAACAAACTAGTTTTGAAAATTAAATCTCAGGTTCTTAGAAGAGCATAAAATACCTATGTAATCAGGAGAGTTTGATCGTACGAATGTATTTGAGTTTTGAGAATAAAATTGTTAGTTCATCAAGTAGAACTCGATCCCACAACTGTAGCGCCGGTCGTAAAGTTAAAGAAATAATTCCCTGATAACAAAATGCAAACTATTTCAAATTTCTAAGTACTCTGATAGTGGGTTCGATGCACGAGCAACAATTCAGCTTAAAATCGTACGACGGATGAGTCAATTTATACATAAAACATATCAAAACACGGCGAAAATGCAGGATGTAGTTACCCCTCCATTGTAGTCTGGTCTGGTCGTGATAAATTGAATCTCAAGTAGTAGTGTCACGCCGTCATGCGTTTATTGAAAGCGAACCCCGCTTTGTCCAGGACATTGCACTTTGATGTACCTACATGCAAAATAAATCGTAGAATAAATACAAATAATAAGAGCGTGTGGCTAAACGTGGTAGTGGGTTCGATTTTCATTCGAGGAAATGAAATATTTAATATTTTCTAATACCGAAGTAAAGCGCGGCGTTGATTTCCGCCATTCAACACGCCTGCCGAAATGCTTTCAGAATTCGGCGAAAAATGGGGAACAGAGGAGTGTATTAACACTAGCTTCTCTCTGGGTGTCCTGCTGTGTGAGGAACAGTTTAAAGGTACAAAAAATACTGAACATAAGAATAAGAATTTTAATGATTTCTAGAAAATATTTATAAAATATATCCAGATCCAGTATCTTATATGCAAAGTATTTGGTAACGCACGTTATGTATGTAAGTATAGTAATATAATATTAAAATGTATATCCATAAAATGGATTTTTAATAATATAATAATTATAATAATAAGCCTTTCCATTACGATTTGCAGGTATATTAGAGAAAAAATATAATTTTTTTTTAAAGTTATCTTTGATTATAATTCTATGAGAATTCAATCTACATATTTGCTTTCATTTATCTGTAGGTACAAATTTAGATTATAAGTATATCTATTTACTTAGTACGTTAATATGTCTCAGCTGAGGCCATCCGTGGCGCAGGGTCACTAGTGAGAGACTATAAACGCGACTGGTTATGGCCTCGATCCCCTCTCGAGGAAATGAAATATTTATTTAAATTTATATTTTCATTCCTTCACTCTGGTGACGAGGCAAAGTGAGGCGTTGAGTCCCGCTACTCAACATTTACTGCCTCCAGGATTCGGCGGAAAATGGGGATCGGAGTGTCTTAGTACTAGGTTTCTATCTGCCCTACCCTGCTGTGTGCGGGATACAGCGTGAAGCTGGTTTCATTATTTCTCACCACTAGTAGGTTTCTCACTACCTATTCCATAGTTATCTGTATATATATCCTGAGATATTATCTTTAACATTATAAAAGAGACACAGAGCGGCAAATGGTACCATTCAATCAATACAGAAGGAATAAACTACGAGGAAAATGTCAATCACTTTTCTTTTTTTAACACGCCTCTATAAAAGGAGGAGGTCATCAATTCGACTGTATGTATCAATTGTTTGTTATCTCAGAACTTTGAACAGGGTGAACGGATTTTGATATTTTTTTAGGGTTCCTTTACAGGAAAAAAGTAACCCTTAAAAGATCACTTTGTTGTTCAAGAGCTTTGATCTCAGGAACACTTGGAGATATCGAGTTTAAATTCAAACCATATACGGTCTCATGATTTCCTGTAAAATGTAATTCGCCATTGGCCGTTTATATCACTAAAACATGTATTTCGATACTATAAAGGAAATGAAAATTAATAAGATAATTTTGGTTACACGTAGTACTAGTTCAGGAAAAAATCTGTAAACTATACTGTTGTGGTTAAATCCCGATAATAGTAGCCTTTAAAGAGGGGTAACATTTGGTATTAAAGCCAAGTAGTTCAGGAGAAGTATCAGATGAAAAGGCTCAGGTTAAGATAAGCTTGAATTTCAGAAAAAGCTGAGGCCTTATATTTTTGTACGGAACCCTCAGTGGACGAGCCTAAATCGCGCTTGTCCGGAACTCGTAGTAAAACAAAACCGAAATAAAATATTTATAATGATGGCAACCTTTGGTTGCGGCAGTTATTTTTCGGACAATGTGTCCAGATAAAAATAAGTTTTAATTTGACATAGAATTCATTAAAGAAGCACATAAGTGCAAATTATTAACATTAGGTGACCCGTTTAAGAAAGGCAACTCTGGGCTTACGGCAGACTGAGAGCTGGAAACCATTGTTTTTCCAATTCCTTATGCGATTTTCTTTCAAATGATGTGCGATTTTCAAAAAAAAACGTATGAGTGCAATTTTTTCCAAAAACGCATTACGAAAAAAAAATATTAAAGGCGATTGTGGCATAATTCTTCTAGGCAACCCTAGTGTAATCTATTCTACTATCATGTATCATTCCTTAATATAAGTTCCATTAAAAAAACAGATACTTATAGATTTAAGCAATGGGATCCATTAAACAATCTATAAATTAAGAATCACCGTAGTGACGTAAAATATGCTTAAGTGGTAAATCGAAGGAAAGTTACTCAGTGATATTACTGGCTGCACTGGAGTGATGATTATGGGTTCGAGAGTACCTCGGGGGAATGTTTATGAACATTCTAAAATGAGCAAAGAAAAGTGGAGGATAGGGAGACCTAGTAAGATTTAGTCTTAATATTTTTTTTCTCTCTCCTCTCCTAAATATGTGAGATAAATAAATTTTAAGTTACAGATTTCACATTTAAAAGTATCTTATCAGTCACTTTTTTATTATGTAAAATAACAATATACTCAAAGTTTAAATTTCTATAAAATAACATTATATAAGAACAAAGAACAAAATATTTTCCAAAATAATACTTAGCTAGATTGTTAAACAATATATTTTCACAAGTAAATAGGAAGTTGGTCGGCCAGTAGTAGGGTAGAGATCGTTATTATATTATGGACTTGCGTAAATCCCCGCTCCGCTCGCTAACCAAATTATACTATGGAGCTGGAACCGCCGTAAAATCATTTTCTAAATAGGACGTAAACTGAAACAGATTACCCAGCCGTTAGCGCTACACGGTTAGATATTTTCTCGTTATTTCACCAAAGCAGTTACGTGAACTAGTTGATGATTATTTTGTTTTAGCTTCACGGTGTGTCCCGCTTACTGCAGGATAAGCTAGGGGAACCTAATGTCAAGAAACTCAGTTACCCATTTTCGTCGAATTCTGGAGGCATTGCGTGCTCGTGACGGAACTTAACGCCGCGTTTGGCCTCGACACCTAAACATTGTGTTTTAATTAGGTAGTAGAGAACGAATTAAAGCGTACAATACGCGTTGCTGATAGGTGCAGTAGGTTACGTTGTATCGATTATGAAAAAAACTTAAACTCCATAAATGGACTATCCAATACAATAATAATAATTTCGAACGAGTAGTTCCCGACATTAGCGCGATATACCAAACAAACATTTTGGGCATTATTATTTTTTGTCTGAACCAGATGTTGAATAACATAGAATTTAACAATAAATTAGTGATAACAATTGTAAAAATAAAAACGTCGTTGTGGATACTTGCAGTTTTTGTAATTGGTATGTTTTACTTTTTATGCTCCACGGACTTTTGTCATCTGTGCCTTTGTTTGTTCCCTTTAATAGTGTTTTCTTTATCTACTATATTTTATAATTTGTGATAGATTTTCAGGTTGGAGTCTATTATATCGGCTTCGGAGTATGTAATGTAGCAATCATGCATTTGATCGCACACAGATCGTTAAATGCTATGAATATAAGATAGGATGTATATTTAAATAGTTTTTTTCAGCTTCTCGCTGTTTCTCGCACTCAGCAGGGTAGGCAGAGGGAACCTAGTGTTAAGATACTCCGTTCCCCACTTTTCACCAATTTCACCAATGAACTCAACGCCGTGCTTTCACCTCTTCACCAGAGCGAATAATAGAAAAAAAAATATTGTAAACAAATATTTCATCCCCTCTAGTGGGTTCGGACCCACAACCAGTGTATTTACAGTCACACTTTGTGCCCCAGCGCCACGACTGGCTTCAAATAGTTATTAATTATATTATTATGTTAGTTACACCCTACAACCTCGATGGGGAGAACTGATATTTTAATTTCTAGAATATTTTGCAAGGCTATGGAAGTACAAAAACATTCTAATTTCAATAGAAACAACGATTGGAAAGTTTCTACCACCTGGGACTCACTCATGAAAACTATGAAGTGTCAAACCCACGACAACAAAGAGCAGGTGAGATAGGTACAGACAGGTCATTCTGCAAAAATCTTGGGCTGAACGAAAGTTGTTGAGGCAAATAAATAAAAAAAAAAATAATAGGCAAAAAACATCTAATCAATTAAAATGTGTAACAATCTTTAAAATCAGATATCTTATAGGCATATAGGTAGAAAATAATAAAACCCAGGCTGCGTTCAACACTGCATATTGTCTGATCAAGTCTGGCTTAAGTAATCAATTTTCGAAGAAGTACCAACCTAGATGGAATTAAATCGTTATGACGATTACATGTAATAACATCTTATATTATATATATACAATTTGGTTAAGTCTTTCCATTAATAACCTAAATACGAAAATTTCGTAGTCCACTTCAATTTTGAATAGAATTTAGCTTTAAATTTATTGGGAAATATTCTGCAAAATAATAATATTGTAACAAATAACAAGAATTGTAATAATATACTTTGAATAAATTAAAAAGTGAGAAAGCGTAACATATTTTATTAAACCTTGAAAAATCTAGTTTTTTTGGCGAGTGGTGTGTGATTCATTATGGTCCACTTACGGGGCACCCTTTCACGTGAGACAGTATATTACACAATATATAAATCAGCTGAGCTCCACGCTGTATCCCCCAGACAGCAGGGTAAGCAAAGGGGAACCTAGTGTTAAGACACTCAGTCCTCCACTTTCCGCCGAGTTCTGGAGGCATTGCGTGATGTTTGGCGGAACTCAACGCCTCGCCTTGTCTCGACACCAGAGCGAAGAAATGGAAATATAAATTTAAAAAAATATTTCATTAACCGAGTGGGGATCGAACCCACACTCAGACGATTTTACAGTCACATTTATTTACACAATATATAATAGGATAAAATTTAATATCGGCTTAATTATTAGTAGCCATCAACATAAAGTCGATGGTTTCAAAATAAACTCACCGTACCAGCGGTCAGAGCTTTTAAAAGGTGCGTATAGCACCTTATATTCATTAATTCCAATTTAGCAAAGCCACAGGAAATCAATTTCACGCTGTATCCCGCACACTGCACATTGTAGGATGAGGGAATCAGCGCTATGAGACTCCGTAACCCGTTTTCCTCCTATTTCTGGAGGCATTACGTGTTTAGTGGGGGAACTCAACGCCGCGCTTTGTCTCCAAACCAGAGTGAATAAATAAATATATAAATTTAAATAAATATTAAATTTCACACTAAAATTGCGTTTACAGTTACACATTTGCGTCCCTGCACCTCGACTGGCCTCACTACTACTTTATAAATCAATTAATAAAATTATGATTTTGTCATTTTAATAAATAAAGGAAATGCGTCTGAAAATGGAAAATGAAAAACCTCGGAACAAACAAATAATTTCAAATGCAAAAGATAAAAATTCAAGAAGATAATGTATTGGATTCCAAAATGGAATGAGCTATGAGATAGGAGGATCGACAATGCATTTCAATTAGCCAACCCATATGTAAACCGTCTAGTACCTATCGGTCGATCTTTCGCGAAACAGTTATTTATTTCGTAGTCATGTTTACCTATATAAGTCGAATATAATACAAATTATAGTAGTAACTGTAAAAACCGACTTGTTGTGGGTTCGATCCTCACTCGAGGAGATGAAATATTTACTTAAATTTATATTTCCATTTCTTCGCTTTGGTGTCGAGGCTGAGCGAGGCGTTGAGTTCTGCCACTCAACACGCAAAGCTTCCAGAATTAGGCAGAAAGTGGGGATCGGAGTTTCTTAACACTAGGTTCCCTCTGCTACGGGAGCTGCGTGAAGCTGATTTTGATTGATTAAGTTACTATTTTCTAATTAAAATAAATAATTCAACGAGAACTATCTGTTTGTGTTGGCTTGAACATAATAATCCAATTACTGGATTTTCCACTGGACGTCAATGGTGGAAGTGCAGCGAGGGGTGGGCACCGTTGCAAATATTATTTTATTTGTGCAGTGATAAAACAAACATCATGGCGCAGGGTCTGAAAACGTGACAAGGTGTGAGTTTGATTCCCAATCGAGGAAACAAGAAAAATATATTTTTCATTTATCGTTCTGGGGTCGGGGCAAAGCGCGGCGTTGAGTCCCGACACTCAATACGCAATGCTTCCAGAATTCAGTAGAAAGTGGGAATCGTAGTGTTTTAACACAAGGCTCCCTCCGCCTACGCAGCGTTGACCTAAAAAAAATATATACAGCTATTATTTCTTTTTTATCCTTCTACTTGATTTAACAAACAAAACAAAAAACAATCCTTCTATTTACTTTTTTCGAAGTACGCACAAAGAATCTAGTTTCGAGACGTTATTTTCATCATTTTGCTCAATCAAAATTCAGAAACTTCCCAATTGCTACAATGGCGTCTATATTTATTTGTCTTATCCTCAATTTCAATGTTGCCAAATTTTATTGACATAGACTGCACGAATTGGCAATTGCGTGTATAATGTTAAATTATATTATAATATATTATAAACCGGCTGTGAGTTATAATTCTAATATATTATAATAGATACTTGTGAAGTCTCTCATTCGATTATTTACTATGTAAGTTTTTTTTTTTTCAGTTGTTCATCGTGCAAAAAAATCTATTAAAAGTCGGCGTAGAAAGTGTTGTTGCAAAACATAGATAGTTAGATATAGGTTTAAAAAACTTTATGTAAATTATTAAAATCTTAAAATAAGAAACATAAAACGGTCAAGGTAAAAAAAAGAATATCAAAATGAACTAAAAACTGGAGTTATAATTGCCTACAGTGGCCTCAGTGTGGGGAAAAATCGATCCATTAAAGTATAAGGTGGTTCGAGAACTTTCTTTGACTTTTGGTTTTAAGAATATGCTCGTAAATATATACTAAATACACTTATATTTTTTTACAATTCGTATTTATCACCAAAAACTAAATATGTGGTTATGGTAGACGTAAAGAATGCATTAAAAAAAACAGCTACACGTTGTTTCACGCACACGGCCGGGTATGCAGAGGGAACCTAGTGTAAGACACTCCGTTCCCCACTTTCTGCCGAATTCCTGTAATACCTCCAGTATTGCGTTTTAAGTGGCAGAACTCAATGCCGCGCTTTGTCTTGACACCAGAGCGAATAAATGGAAATATAAATTAGATATCACTATATTGTAAGACACCGTCGTGTCGCAGTGGAATTGTTTTCATTTTCCCTCTCTAGTAGACGAATCGCGGCGTTGAGGTCCGCTATTTAACACGTAAAATGTCTCGAAAACTTTGTGTTTATTTTTAGATTGGCTTTAGCTGAAATGTCAAATTCGGTTTCTTTTAATTTTATAAGTGCCTTAACATTTTTTTTATAATTCAATAAGTTTTTATGTATTGAAAAACGCATGCGATACATTCACTGTTGGTGAACACACACCTTATCATAGTGTAGAAATGTAAGAGTAACACAAAGTTTTATCAAGTTTCCGTCTTTTGAATTTCCGTTTGTTCTAGTCGGTTTCTCTTTCAATATAGGATATATAGAGCAGATTAACAACACGACAAAACTCTAGATCTGTGACTTTTTAAGAGAATATGATTTTATATTGTATTTATAATATTAAATTATTTAACAGTCTTGTATCACAGTCCATGGATGAATGTAGGTATTTTTATAAGCACAATATCATTCCCCCTTATGGGAACCGAACCTACAACGCGCATTTACTTTAAAGATGTTATTTTAAATAAAAATCAGCTTCACGCTGTATCCCTCCTAGTGTTAAGACACTCCGTTCCCAACTTTCTGCCGAATTCTGGAGGCATTGCGTGTTGGCAGAACTCAACGCCGCGCATACCCTCGAAACCAGAGCGAAGAAATGGAAATATAAATATTAAGTAAATATTTCATATCCTCGAGTAGGGATCGAACACACAATCATGTTATTTTAGCTTACACTTAATAAAGCGAGTATACAGAACCTTATTTTACTAATCAATTTTTTAAACTATGACTGTCTTAATTAATATATAACACATATAAGACAAATAATTAATATTGTAAACATAACATAACACAAATCGTGGTGCAGAGGCACAATGCCTGATAGTAAAAGCTACACGGTATGGGTTCGCTTCCCACTAGAGTTAATAAAATATTTAACATTTTCATTTCCTCGCTGTGATGTCGAGGCAAAGCGCGGCTCAACACGCAATGCCTTCAGAATTCAGAGATGCGGGATACAGCGTGTTGTGTGACACTAAAAAAAAAACGCATCTTCGACGCATTTGATACCCATGAGTACCAACCATCTCAACATAAATTGATTTTCATCGTAACTACCAGTTAAGACTACTGTGGTATACTATCCTGTGTGCGACCGGAAAGGCGAATTGAAGCGAATTATCTTATAAGGGTCTTCGTATCACTAACATCACATTGTATCGATGTAAGTTATAACAATATTTTTTATACTTTACAAAATATTTTGACGGTGTCATTTTTGAAAATTGAGCGCGTGGCTGTAAATGCGATAGGTTAGGGCTTCGATTCTCGATTCTCGCTTGCAGAAATTAATTATTTAATTAATTTCTGCAAGCGAGAATCGAGAATTAATTAAATAATTAATTTCTGCAAGCGAGAATCGAAGCCATAATCTATAACCTAAGAGAAGCGAGCGCCAGTCGTGGCGCAGCGGCATGAAGTGTGACTGTAAAATCAACTGGTTGTGGGTTCGATCCCCACTCGAGGAGATGAAATATTTACTTAAATTTATATTTTTATTTCTTCGCTCTGGTATCCAGGCTAAGCGCGGCGTCGAGTTCTGCCACTCAACACGCAATGCCTCCAGAATTGGGCAGAAAGTGGGGAACGGAGTGTATTAATACTAGGTTCCCTCTGCCTACCCTGTGTGCGGGATACAGCGTGAAGCTGATTTTTAATTTTTTAATTTTAATTATTTAATATTTTATATCTCCGCACTGGTTTCGAGGCGAATCGCGTTGATTTCTGCAAATCCGCACGCACGATCTCCAGAATTCGGCGGAAAGTTAAGAGCGGAGTGTCACAACACTAGGTTTCCTCTGCCCACCCAGTTAACAAGTGGGAAGCTGAAAAAAAATGCCATATCACGCTATACCTACATATATACGTATACGTGATTAATGCGATATATAGTTGCTTCACTCGATATTGCATTGCGCGGCAGATAGAAGACGCGAGCGCGGCCGCAGCTGATCCATTGCTAGGTTGCCCGTCGTTGAGTGAACTACCTTTTCTTTTTTTTTTTTGGATATTTTTGCGTCAATTTTTATTTGTGAGTATTTATTATTTTTTATTATATTTTTATTATGTTATTATAATATATTTTTTTTTAGTTGAAAAGATATATATTTTGATGGTTTTGTTTTATTACTATTATATACTGTATGTGCTAGCGCTTGCCTTTTTTATGTATTACATTAAAAAAAAACATCGTGTACTTTTTTATTATTACAATTATGTTAATAACAATAACACATTCATCTTTTTTTATAAATTTTACACTGTTGATTTACGTTTTGTTTTGTTTAGAGAAGCTGTTATATTTAGAAAAATTATAACTACTACTAGAATTTCATAGTTAGGAGTACATCTTAATATTTTTGGAAAATAATTAACAGACATAATAAACACAAAGGAAAATAAAACATTTTTTTTAAGTTCAAAAAAGTTAAAATAATTTATGACAAAACAAATAACGTAACTTCTATGTTTCACATATTCTATATATTTTTAAAATTCTTTTATAAAATAATGTCTGTCTATGACAATAAATTGTTTTATTCAAGTATACGTAGGTATCTACTTTTTCAGTACTATTCACTGAGCACTGTATTAACAACATATTCAACGAATTTTCATTTCAATTGACTTGACGGGTGTTTATCTGAATATCCTACCTATATTATAAATTTAAAAGTTTGTGAGGATGAATATTTGTGTGACGTTCACGCAAAAACTATTGAATTAAAAAAATTAAATTAAATTAGCTTCACGCTGTATCCCGCACATAGCAGGGTAGGCAGAGGGAATCTAGTGTCAAGACACTCCGTTCCCCACTTTCTGCTGAATTTTTGGAGGCATTGCGTGTGGAGTGGCAGAACACAACGCCGCGCTTTGCCTCGACACCAGAGCGAAGAAATGGAAATATAAATTTAAGTAAATATTTTCATCTCCTCGAGTGGTGATCGAACCCACAACCAGTCGGTTTTACAGTCACACTTTGTGCCACTGCGCCACGACTGGCCTGAAACTGGTACTGACAGGATTTATATGAAACTTTACAGTAATTATCTTATACATCATAGTAAAACATAGACTAAGTTTTATATTTAGAGAGAAAATTTAAATTTAGAGATTAAGATTAATTATAAAGATATACAATACAATTTTGTACGATATTTTTAATAAATTTTATAATTTAATTTATCAATTACTTAATAAGCAAAGCCGCATGTGGTTAGCTTAGTTTACTTTCGTTAAAAAATTTTAGAAACTTACCTTTATTGTAACTAATATGGTAAAATAAACTTCTCAACTATATATATTATAATAAAATTAATATATTTTAATATGCCGGGACAAAATTAGGCGTTCATTGCATCTCTTCTAAAGTAGCCGCAAAACCCTAAAACTGTGATTCCGCAAGAGCGTTACGAAAATGTCTTAATATTTCATTACATAACATAACTAAACCGAAATGTTGATGCGATGATAACTAGCGACCCACATACGCCGATGACTTCGTCGACATTGTTTGACTTCGAACTTGAAATCTTTATGTAGGTTACATTATATTACATTACATTATGCCTTTTTATTCTTCTAAACATAATACAATCACATTGGTAAGACGTAAAGAACGTCTTTTTTTATCTGTGCCTATACATTGTACCTATTTATTGGATTGTTGTCTATGAATTTTATTTTTAATTAATTAATTAAATTTTTTTTGTATTTTTTCATTGAAAACTCAATTAACTTTCACAATTGAACTGTCATGGAGACGTCAAAAGTACTGGAGTGCGCTTTTAATGGCAGTTTACAGTTTATTATTATCTGATTCCGAGAGGAGCTTCTTTTTAAGATATACTTAGTTTCATTTTGTAATATAAAACCATAGCATAAATAAACCACTACTCTTGAAACTTCATAATATTACTAGAAGCCTTTGAAATGTGATCAAAAGTTTAATAAGTTGAGGTTCCTGTGATAGAAGTTGCGATTGGATAGGATTTCTTATTAAGTTTACCTCTAGCTTTGTTTGTTTTTTATTTGAAAATATATAGTCTATAATTCATAAACTTCAACAGAGAATGGAAGTCGAACTTTTGTTTTTATTATTTGTATATTCCAATGTTCTTCTAATAAATGATTTCACTATTTTACATAATAAATTGGAAGTGCTCTGATGTTTTTGCTTCGGCTTCACGGACCAATGTCTAATTTTGGCATATAGTGCTTTGCTCGTAGATCGTTTTTAGCGTCTTTTTGTATTATTTTTTGACACGAATGTCATATAAACAGTCACTAGCGACGGTTAAAATGTTTTCGAAAGTTCAAGTAATACGGAAATACCAAGAATATAAATGTCAACTGGCACAATTTGTTTTAGTTTTATTTTGAACTGTAGTACGTATTGAGGCACTTAAAATCTTTTGTTACTCTTTTAGGGAAGGATAACATGTAGATTAAAAATAGATAGCCTTTTAATATTTATGGTTAAAGATTTTATTTTTATGCAATAAATAAAAACATTTTGAACCGTTGTGGTACAAGCGTGTGATTGTAATTGTGACGTGATGGGTTTGATTCCCACTCGAGGAAGTGAATTATTATTTATTACTATTTTGACACATTGCTGTAATGTAGTTCACTCTGGTAACAAGCCAAAATTCGGGAGTGTCTCAACACTAGGTTCCCTTGCCTACCCTGCAATATGCGGGGTACAGCAGGAAGCTGAAAAGAAAATGTGAATTATATATATGTGTATTTTAAGTAATAATTTTATATAGCGTTGCGAATATTTTCCATTTCCTATGCATAGTAATATTTGCAGTGGTCACAACGACGTCGCCCGAGGGCGGTCTTTGAGCTGTCTGTGCTAGCTCACATATTTGTAAAGTTTATGTTTATATTATTCACTTTGTGGCTGGTGTAACAATTTTACAGAAAATAATAAGTTACAAAAAAAAAATAAAAAAAAAATCAGGTCACGCTGTATCCTGCCCACAATAGGGTAGGCAGAGGGAACCTAGTGGTATGACACTCTGGCAGAGCGAAGAAATGGAAATATAAATTTAAGTAAATATTTCATCTCCTCGAGTGGGGATCGAACCCACAACCAGTCGGTTTTACAGTCTTAATATGCGGCGTTGAATTCTGGCACTCAACACGCAATGGCTCCAGAATTCGGCAGAAAGTGGGGAATGGAGTGTCTTAACACTAGGTTTCCTCTGCCTACCCTGCAGTGTGCGGGATACAGCCTGAAGCTGATAATAAGTTACTTTTAAATATATCATTTCCACCTGCCGCCAATCGATCGGGCGTCCCAATTCCATTCGTTGTGTAAAATACAAGTTTTGTAATGAAATAGTAATTATTGTTTTTATGTATTGAAATAATTTATTTATCCAATAAAGTACATTTATCCAAAGAAGTATACACATTTGCGAGGAAATAAAATAAAATTAGATATATTTTTTATTAAAGTCTTATATATGTATATACAAATCTTCAAGCCAAATATAGCTATGATTCAAATTTTACTGCGATTTATATATAGCACGTAATATCATGTGTGCGTTCGAACACGTTTCCCATTTGGCGGAAATTTTTAATTGAAAAATTTAATATTTTCATTTTCGGCGGCGTTGACTTCCGCCACTCAACACGCAATGACTCGAGAATTTAGCAGAAAGTGAAAAACAGATAGGGGAGTAAATGTTAAGAACATTAGGTTAACAGGTTACCTCCGCCTGAGTGTGAAGGTAAGAAAATATAACATGGCGTTGAGTCCCGCCATTCAAGGTCTTGAAAGGAAAAAACATAATATCGTAACACGAGTTCCCCTCTGCTGTGCTACATGGGATACGGCGTGCTGAATAAAACTATACGGCTACGATATTTACGTACCCACATTAATTATACGAATGGATTGAGTTAAAAAAGCAACAAAAAAGTATTCAAATTTATGTTATTAATATCGATTAACATATCGATAAATTATAAAATATCGATACTGTTTTTCGTATCGCATTTTTAAAAAAATATTATCAGAAAATATTATAACTAAACAAACACGTTGTACGCATCATTTTATTTGTTGGAAGTTGAGAATTTTTATATAGAGGAATTTCCTTCTGGTCAGGGTCACCTCGCCAACCGGTTATTATGACATTAAAAAAATATTTATCTTACATTTTAGAAGTTTAATGTTACTTACGAAAATTCATGTTTATTTTTTTAAGCATTTTTTAGATTTTTTTTTGTGTTAACGCATGTCTCGCTTTTGTGGGGTAAATTACAGAACTTAGTCAATGATTAAGTTCCTCCACTCTCCGGTTTCTTTTTATAAATATTGTTAATGTTTCTTGAAGTGATGGAATCCAACGTCGCGCTTTACCAAGTTAGACGAAAAAAGTTAGATTTTTACTATAGTCAATTGAATTCAAAACCACAGCAATAATATATAATCAAAAAAGGCCCAAATTCACAAATAGTTAATAATAAATTTCCTTAGTAATAAATGATCTTAATACTACTATAATTAGAGATAAACTTGTTAAAACATGTTATATTATGTGAAAAATTAATATTCTAATCTACTTATATTTGTAGAGTTCACTAAATGAGGACGAAATAGTAATTTGCATATTTAGTTATAAATATTTACAAATATCGGTCTACTAAAGTATTGATTATTTCATGACTCCTAAATATTATAAAGGGTGCAATTATTGCGGGTATTTATCTTTTTAATTAGGAAATTATATATTATTTTTACAATACAAAATACTGCTATGGAAAATTCACAATTTAATATATAAACAGTTCGAATAAAGATTTAATTTAAGATTGAGTTTTTATTACATTATATTTTTCTTTAAAACATGAGGCATTTCGGGCGTCTTATATTCTCATAGTCAACCGAAACCGGAATAAATCATTGACGGCAACCTCTGCTTGCGGCAGTTATCTTTTAGGTAACCATGTTTTAAGAAAAAAAATAGTTTTAATTTGATATATACTACACATGAGTGCAAATTATCAACATTAAGTGACTGGTTTAAGCCTGGCAACCCTAGGGCAGCGGCAGACTGAGAAGTGGCAACCAATGTTTTTGCAATTCCTTATGCAATTTTCTTTCAAAATATGTTGGTTTCACGACTTATGAGTGCAATTTTTAACGTAAAACGAATTACCATAAATTTAATTAAAGATGATTACACCATTGATCATTGATTGGCACAATTTTTCTAGACAACTCTGGTGTAATATATTCTACTATCATGTATTACAATACACTCATCATGCAATAAGAGGGCCCAAGTGGATTTTGCTGCAGATGTAAGCAATGGGATCTTAGACCAATTGAAGTGTTTTATCGATTACATAAAAATGTACATTAATATTTTCCAATTTTCATTATTCAATCGGTTTTCTATTTTATACTGATATAATTTTTCAGCGATATAATTTTTTGTAAGTTAAGATGCTTATAATAATATGTTTTATTGAGAGGTGGGCTCCATCTCTTCTCGGTGGAAGATAGGCATACATTAAATAATGTTTATATTTTCATTACTTTGGTTTGATAAGTTCCGCCATCCAACCGGCTTTTGTCCAAAATGATGAAAAAAAATTAAAACCAATTGTGAAATATCACACATTAAAATTGTATCATTTAAAAAAGATATAGACAGTTACTATAAATGACAAATTTAAATATAACCTTTAAAACAGCCAAGAGCATTGAACCTTTGACCATGGTCGATATACAATTTAATGTATAAGATTTTCACTGAAACTATATTAATAACGACCTTACAAACTGTTATTTCATATAGAACTAGAATTTCAATCACAAGGTGCACGTGCAGTTTAGTTAATCCTAAATTACATTTCACTCCTGTGTCAGCTTCATTATAAATTAATTTGTTGAATTTATAATAGAAATATATGTGAATATAAGCAAAATGTCCAACAAAAATGCGATAGAGTGATTTTTAAAATTAAAGAAAACAACAAGTTATATGTGAATCGGACTCGACCATCAAAGGTTCCGTACCAATTTCATTACCTTACAAAAATTTACAAAATTAAGTTTGCAGGCGAACGCATTCATTTTGTTTGAAATTAAATGTAGTTTTGTAATGATTACAAACCATACACGGTGAATTTAATTCGAAATGCAGCGAAATCGATGCATAAATGCGTATCTTTTGATTACGTTGACTTAGAATGGGGAATTCCAATTATAGAATTTCATATGAACAGACATTGCCTATTTAATATAGCTTTTATATTATTTATGTAAGAAATTATACATTTTTTGTTTGATTTTTAAATAAAATTTCATTCTATGAAAAACTAAACAAGTATATCAATACTTTTTATTATATTTAAACTTTCTTATTGAAGCGATTACTAAATTCACGTGTGAGATGTGAGTGTTTTTCTCAATATGAAACACGATTTTCATCCTATAACACTCAAAATAAAAAAAAATATTGGATGGAACAAACTCGAACCTAGTGCGGAATTCTAATAATTTGATCGCTGAACCATTACGGCCATTTACACAATTGCTTTACCTGTCAATATCTAAAATTCACTCAAGGCGCCGATAAAGTTGTAACATTGTCGGACGTTACATATTCTAGAATATCCTTTACATTTTTTAATGTAGAGGCATTGAGTGTTTTTCATGTTTCCTGAATGCCTTTCATTAAAAATGTTTTATTGGTTAATTAACTTTACATTGTTTTACAAGAAATCTATAGATATTATTAAACATCGATAATATCAAATAAAGGTGAGTTCTTCTATCATAGACAAAATAAAAAAATCCCAAAGGATTTTTTTAGATGTATATCTACAGCATCTCCATCGTGTGACGGTTAACGGGATGGTTGTAGTGTACCGAGGTGTAGTAAACCGTGGCATTGAGTTCCAAAACTCAATATAGGAAATCATATGGCCAGTATTGAAATATTTAACATTTTAATTTTTCAATCGGAACGGAATGTCTTAGTACTAGGTTCCCATCTTGCGGGATACAGCTTGAGGTTACAAAAAAACATAATACATAGAATTAAGGAAAGCGAAGGTGCTCTCTATCTATTCTGCTGCAAAAAAGCATTAAAATCGCATTTAATAACATACTCTTGTATGCGCTATGTTATTAAATAATTAACCAATACAAAATTAACATAAATCAAATAATTTTCCGATCGCGCTTACAAATAAACAACTAATTGTTCCATTTGCAATAATAACATAATTGAGCAAAGGTTATAATTAAACGGCTTAAGTTTGTGCTCGTTACTATTCAATATATTAATAGGGGAGGTCAACCGGGGATTTCGGGATTTACTAAAACGTAGCAGATTAATATACTGGGAGATCTCTTTCACTCAGTTAAGTACTTACACCAAATATGAGCTCCATCTGAATTTCTCAAGTTTTCAAAGAGTTAGTTACAAGCCAAATCAATTTGAGAGTGACATAAAGAAGAGGTAAGGCTACAAAGTTATCTCGACATTCTCGAACGTGTCTATTTTTTTTATTTCGAAGAAAACAATTCAAGGATTACGAAAAATGTATAATCTGATGAATTTCGCAAACCAAAGTAATAAAAATTGATCGATAAATTTTAATGCGGCTACGAGTTGCCTATATTCCTAATGAGTAATATTCTCCCATCTTTAAATAATGTAAATGGCTTATGACGCAGTAGTAGTAATTCGGCGGGAAGTAGGGAACGAAGGTGTCTGGTTTGCGTCGCGTAAATAAAGATGGGCCATTTTTAAAGAGTGTATGGAAATTACCGCTACTATAGATTCTCTTTGTGAGCGTTTGTGATTGACGACGATGGATACAAAAACGAAAATTTACTTTATAAAGAAAAGAAGTCATGTTTTTCCATCGTTTTTTTTTTCATTTGTAGTATATTGACATACATTTTATATAAACGAACTCCTATATATTTTAGAAAATATCAAATCTCAATTTTTATAAATACATTACTGTAAATCATTATCAAAAGTATCAATAAAATTACTATAAGAATACTTTAACTTGAAGTGCAAAACTAACGCTACGCTACGCGATAATTTAGCTCACAAAAGAGCGTTATATTTTTCATTATAATATTATACACTGTAACATGCACATATTTCCACAAGTATCAAAGAGAGGGACCTAGTGCTTAAACACTCTGTATACCACCTTCCGACCATAGTTTGAGACGTTGCGTGTTGAGTTGCGCAACTGAACACCGCACTTTCCCTTCTTTAAAAGAAGACAGAGAAACAAACATTTCCCCGAGTGAGAATCAAACTAATAACCGTATCAAACAGCCATACTTTATTGCCTGGCCAAGTGAATACTTGTTATTAGATAACTATTCAATATAACTTAAATTAAAATTATTTATTCGAATGAAAATCCATCCCTTTAAGTTAACTGTGCCTCAATAAACATTTTAGTTTCCTTCATAACTATAGGTTGTTATCGATTAAAATGAGAACATTTTTGTAGAGTGCGCGGTACTCGCTTTTATATAATAGCTTTTATCAGTGTCCATTATAACAGCAGTTTTCAATTTAATCGAATTTTAATTATAACAGTGAATATTCAATTATTTTTTTGTGATTTGATTTATTTTCCTTGAGACTAGTCGTGCTGTAGGGGCAATAGCGTGTGATTGAAAAAAATGTATGAAATGAAATATTCAATATTTCCGCTTGTTCGCTTTAGAGACAAGGGCGGCAAGGGTGACGTAGAATCATATATCACAATCGGGAATGGAGCCTTAAAACTAGGTTCCCATGTTCTCTCTGCCTACCCTAATATGTACGTGAGGCAAAATTTTGTTTATTCAAACATTTTACTAAGCGCATTTTTTACCATTCACGACTCTCTTACATTATTGAATAATTTGGGTAGAGATTATGTAAATGTATTTTACATTATTCATTCACCGTTAAACGCTAATAAAAAATATTGTACGATGACATCTCGGAAACTATCCAAAAATATACACAAAAATTAAAAAAATATAAGCATTTAAAGGAGATCCAACTTGGATAGTAAGAGGTACTGGTACCTACTTCTTAGAAGAATTGACTTATAAAAAAATTTAAGTGTCGCTAAAAGAATAAATCTAGATTCCTTGAATACTACACTACGAGATTTCACCCAATAAACTTATTCACGGCAATATGAATCCCTACAAGCAGTTTATCATTTTACATATAAGGGGTGAACTCAATGATCTAGTATTGATGTACTGTGAGCAAAGCTTCAGCTTTCAAAGGATTTAAATTTCCAATGAAATTACAGGGACGCACGTTCACTCCAACGACCACTCGGGAGACCTCAGTTTTATATTGAACGGTATGGTGCCGGTAGCTCTACCTTTAAATTTAAAACTGGCCAGCGAGCTCGCTGCCATAGCCATATTGAATCAGATGCGAATCATTTGGATGTTCTATTTGTTTATACCTGCAAATTTGTTTTTGTATATTCTCTCGTTTATATAGACCACTGAGGCCAGTGAGGCCAGTGAGGCCAGTGAGGCCAGTAAGGCCGTGGTGCAGGAGCACAAGGTGGGTTCGATGATGACGCCTGGAAATGAAATATTTAATATTTGTATTTCTTCGCTCAGGAGTTGAGGCAAACCGCGGTATTGTATACTGTCACTGAACACGTTATGCCTCTAGTATTTGGCGGAAAGTATCTTAACACTAGGTTACCAGGTTCTCTCTGAAAACAACGTGTTCATATGCATGTTTTGTAAAGTTAATATTGATTTTCCGATGTCATATAGTAATAAAATAATATTACATTATGTCAATAATAAAGTTAATGAATATAAGCTATTAAAGTAATTACTTGTGATGAACTAAGTTTTTTTGTTTAGAATTTAATTTCATATAATAATAAAAAAAAAATCAAATCAGCTTCACGCTGTGTCCCGTATACAGTAGGGTAGGCAGACTGAACATAGTGTTAAGACACTCCGTTCCCTACTTTCTGCCGAATTTTAGAGGCATTGCGTGTTGAGTGGCAGAACTCAACGCCGCGCTTAGCCTCGACACCAGAGCGAAGAAATGGAAATATAAATTTAAGTAAATATTTCATCTCCTCGATTGGGGATCGAACCCACAACCAGTCGGTTTTACAGTCACACTTCGTGCCACTGCGCCACGACTGGCCTCAAATATGCATTTAATAATTATTCATATAATAATTTATTTTTTTTATTTAAGTATCATTTTTTTATCTTGTGCCATAATAACAGATGACACAACAAGGTTTCAGTTGTTTCTAGAAAACATAAGCTCGTATGAGCACGATATGTCGACGCTGTATTAAGTTATTAATATGACATTATAGCGCGGAGGTTGACTATTTTACCGACTGCGCAACACAAAAGAGGATAATATATTTATCAGTATATATATATATATATATATATATATATATATATATATATATATATATATATAATCTCATCTCATCAAATCTTAAGAAAAACTTTTAAAATTTAAATGAGTAAATGATTTTTTTTAATATTTTCTATACAGATATTGTGTAAATTACAATATTCAATTTTAAAACGTCTACTAAAATTTATTAACAGACAGTCTCTAATTGGATTATACTAAAGTGAACTGTCATAGTTAAATGTAAACTTAGTTACAAATGTATTGTCGTAGTATGAAACACGGTTTGTTTACGGCTGCCTGCGCGCGATAATTGCTGGTTTGGACCAATTTTAATTGCCAAAAATATATTATTATTAATAAATATTATTATTATTTGAAATTTAGTGAGACCACATCTGATTGTAAACGTGGCGGTTGTCGATTCGATTCCCAGTCGGGAGACAAACACGGTACACTAAACAAGAAGTTGAGTTCCGCTACTCAACACGTAATATCTCGAAAATTGGTGTCTTCTTGCCTCCTACTCTGTTATATGTGAAAAAACCGATAAAAAACGTATAGACTTAAAAGCATGGAACTATATTCAGCTATTATAAACACACCCTAAGTTCTCAATATTACTACGTTCTTGACATTGAGAATATCGATTGAATCATCAATGAAATATGAGTTACACCTAAAATTCTTGTTACTTTTCGAAAAACCGTTCATTCATGTCAGTTATCGCTGTAGAACATGACTCCTAATATGTCCTGGACACTTATTTTGTTCTTATTCATGGGAACTGCTAGCAGCCTAACATGTAACGAGGTCCTCCAATCTGATGTAAACAAGATGAAGCTGTATGAATTACAGTCTTTATCACCTCAAGGTGTCATGGATTGTTTATCACATTTGGCCAAAGACAAAATTACATTATCATTAGCGGCATTTATTTGGAATTCCATAATAAAATTCTATTCAGGGATACCCAATATACCAGAAGAAACGCTAGTGATGCTCCACTGGGTGACCATTGCGATTCAGCCTGAAGATTATGACAAAATGACACTGGGTTCACTCGACGTCGTAGCCAACTTTGGATATGATTACGGTTTGAGTAACGAACAGCTTCTGATCATAGCCAATCGTGTCCGTTCAGATTTCGGTGCGAAGGAACCAAAGGACTTTAGCAGCTACGATTTGATTGCTCTCAGACAAATTTTATGCGTCTTTAGTAAAAGTGAAATAGAAGGCATTCATCCCAAGGCATATAAAGAAGCCGCGCTAGTGATTGGAAAGTTAAAGAACTGTAATTTCGATGTACTCCAAGGTTTCGCCAATTTGGCTGTACAAAAAGATGCCTTCGGCTCGCCCGATACTTGGACGCAGAGTACGGTGCAGACATTAGGAGTCGTAGCATCACATTTACCAGAAGAAATAGTGAAGATAGTAAAGAAAAAACTTGGAAATTATATTTTGACAGGTATACCTAAAAATTGATAGTGATTGTTTTACTCAAAGAAACGATCTTTACTAATATAACCTTCATTAATATATTGGAATAAAGCAACCGTGTGTAATGACATGGATCACTGCCCTTGGAAAAAACCAACTAGATATGATAATGTTGTTATTGTATTAAATAAGGTTGTAATGAATAAATTACTAGTTACACTTGATGCGTTGATAATATATGGTATTAATATGATATTATCCACAATCAATAGACGAACATATTTGTATAAAACAAAAATTATTTATGAAATGGTTTAATATACTACTACTTTGGAACAGTGAGATTCTGTGTTTTATTTAAGATTCGTGACTTCTGCATTGCTGTTGTTACTCGCAATCTACCAATTATTATAATGTTCCAAATTATTATTAACTTTAATATATAATGTCGTTTGAATTTTTTTTAATGCACCTCGCGTGCTGGTTTGTACGCCGTTTTCCTTGCCGATTATAGCCATTAATTTAGATATCACATCACTATAAATAACTAACGCATCAATATCGCATATTAGCATTAAAATAAATATGACGAATGTGCCAAATTCTAATATTTAGTGAGAAAATAATAAAAAATATAAAGTATCGATACTGCACACCACCCAAGATCCTATGTTTTTGATCAGAAGATTATCGAAGTCAAAAGCTATAATTAATATTGATAATACAGGTGAAAATCAATAACGACAGCACAGCAAATTCTACGAAATCGGCCCTCGGTACTTTGTGATTTATAACCCGGTTCTAAAAGTTTCAAAATCACCATCCTAACCTTCGCCTATGGGCAATTAAATTTTTCACAATATCTTGGTCGGCTTTAATATGGGCACGTTTGTTTCTTAATATTCGTGTTTTGCTTATAACGTTTAACTTCTGAAGCAATACTTGTTCCTATGTAGAAAAAAAAATGTATCGATTATTTATTTATAGCTATAATAATATACACACTAACATGAACATAGCGTTGTAGACAGGTTAGACAGAGGGAACTTAGTGTTAAGATACTCCGTTTCTCTCTGCGGAACTCAGCACCGCACTTTTTGCCTTGATATCATAGCGACGAAACGAAAATATTATATATGAAAATATAAATAATAATTCATTACACTGAGTGGGAATCGAACCCACAACTACCGCATTATATATTACACACTTGTGCTCCTACTCCACGACGGCCTCGAAAAAAAAAATCGATTATTGTAGCCAAATAAAATGATAATAAAAATAAACATATACGAACATGTCCGTTTTTCGTAAGTAGTATTATAAGTGTATAAAAACAGAAATCACATAATATTATTATACCAAATATCAAAGATTGACGCAACCCATTCTTTACTTAACTCGCTAACGTATTTGGCGCGGACTCGTGAATTGTAAACTATGCATATTTTATAACTCTATCGATAATTAAAATGCCATATCGTATACGTTACGGTCTTTTCCTCGTTTATATTAATATGGTATAGAATTTATGTGAGTTCCGTATAGATTTTCTATTAATAATAATTTGGTATTTAATCTTTATTTGTTATAGAATATTGTAAAAAAATATATATAAATATCAGTTTCACGCTGCATCCCGCACATACTTTTCGCCAACTTCTGGAGGCTTGTGTGTTGAGTGGCGGAATTCAACGCCGCGCTTTACCTCAACACCAGAGCGAAGGAATGAAAATATAAATGTAAATAAATATTTCATTTCATCGAGTGGGGATCGAAACCACAGCCAGTCGATTTACATACCTTACGCCACCGCCACGTCTACATACCTTAAAGCCTTGCCGCGTAAGTGTTAGTTTCAAAATTTTTTATCGCACCTCTAAATACGAAAAGCTATATAAGCTATCTTACTAGGAGAAATAGGTACGAGAAAAATGAGTGGTCGACGATCTAGTTTAATTATTTAAACAACATTGTTTGTTTATAAGGTACGTTAGAATTTTTTTTTTATATTTGAGATTTTAGATTAAAAGATAAATTCCATTCAAGAACAACAATATTTTCGCTCGTTAATTCTAGTTAATCAAAGCGTGGGATTATTTTCTAATTTTTTGTCTTATAGACCAAAATTGAAATGTTTTATTTACATAAATAGAGGGCACTCGTGGCGCTGGAATACAACCATGTTACTAAGCTGTTTCGGCTTCGAATCTCGAGGCTTTGGAGTCTAGGCAAAAGACGATGATTCCCGCCACTCAACAGGCGACTCCGGAATTCAGCGAAAAATGAGGAGCGAATGGCTTCCCTCTTTTTTTTTCCTGATGGACTTAAATGCTGTTGACCTGGAATGATCTTGACAGCGTCACCGGGCTGGGACATGGCTTCCCTCTGTGTACCCTGCTACCTATACACATAGATGCTGCTACATTTACATGCGGGATATAGCGAACAACTCAAAAAAAAAATAAGAAAAAAAACGAAGTGACTTACTCCATAGTCCATTTCGTATTTTTATACAAAGACAGCCCTAACTTCGATCTGAACCTACATCTGTTCTGTATACTAAAATAAAAATAAAATACTCAAAAACTGTGCCACGATGACAACAACAAGATCAAATATCTAGAACACCATTTCATTTCCTAGCAAATTTTCATCGACGAGAAGCGATAGTTAGACGAAATTGTGGTTAAAATTAACCTTCCATGGAGACGTGATATTAGATATTATCCACCGTAAATCGTAGTATGGACCCTTAATTACATTATGTAACTTCGTACATTATGAAATATTTTTATGTAACTAAGTTGAGCAAGTTTTGGATGCGTGGGACTTAAAAAGGTTAGTACTGTATTTACTAATGTTGTTACTGACATGCTATTGTTTAACTTCTTAACCAATGCACCAATTACCGTTGGTCAGTTGGACAAAGGTCTTTGCCAACCGTGTGTTTCTATTGTTAGATATGAATCGGAATGGTTTGGAATCGCTTACTTTATTCTCTTGTGGTTGCTTCATTTAGTTTTTCTATTGTATTATTTTTTATTAAAGATTTAGAATTTTTTTTTATAAATATGTTATTTTTAGACTTTTATGAATATATCTTTTTGTTTTTCATAAAATAATACATCATTATTTTTATACATACACAAAATCATATTTAAAACAAAATATTAACTAAACAATCTTTTGAAAAACAACTTTTCAATTTTTTTTATGGTTGTATGGTTTGATACCCATAATCACTTATTATTATGTTGTACAAAAATTTGTAATCCGCCATTTTGTTACGGCGGCCATTTTGGATTAATAACAATAATATTGATTATACGAAATTTCATTGTCATCAGAACGGAAGTCGTTATCCCAATTTCAGCTTAATCGGAGTGTGTCAAATTGAGATTTCAAGATTTCACATACATTTACAAAAGCACATACATATACGACAAGTCAAATAAAATCTTGTAAACAAAATATATAATAGGATAGATTTATAAATTATTAGATAAACCTACTAGACGCCAATCCCGAGCTCCAACAAGTTTTAGCTCTACCTGGAACCGTACTTATTTCCGGTAAATAGTAGCATCGGATATTGATCGACGCCACATAGATTAACATTTACAAGATTGCTACAATGTTTGGTGCAAAATTTTAATATAATGTTATTATATATTTTTATTCAATTTCTTAATAAAGATTTTGATTTTCGCGATTATTACACATTTTAAATGAAAATCTAAATGGATTTTTCCGGTATGTTTAGAACTATACATTTTTGGAAACCCGACGTTACGAACTCTTTGTAGCACTTCGTACTCATGAGTACAGTATAATTTCAAGCAGGATAGAAATAGTTAGCATCAAGATTATTTTGTTGTCCACTCCATTTTTGATTCGAACTGACGACTATCAGGTTAATAGTCAGATGCCATTTCATAGCGCTATTGAGGTCTCAATTCATATCATTAATAGTATTGATAGTATTTATTATTGAGAAACAACATATTACAAGCGGAATACGTAAATAGGTAATTTAAATGGCTACCATAACCACATATACTACGAAATTGGCAAAGTAAATCAGGTTAAATTTCATACGTTAGCCTTGCACTACCTGCTCCGGTCAGATTTGTACGGCTACATATTATTCTAATCTAATAATCTGAAACATTACGTTATGTTACTTTAGATTTGTAACATTTTGTTAGTAACGCCAACGATAGGCTGAAATGAGGCGGTGAATGTAATACGCGATTGTTGCAATTTCGGTTCTAACTCGTGGGAGCTCAGTATTTAAATTTCAACGCTCTGGTTAAAGCGCGGTGTTAAACTCTGCCAGATAACAAGCAATGTCTCGAATGCACTGGATTTACTGAAAAATCTAACGTTTTGATAGCAATTAATGTTCGACGTAGAAGAATTGATATTGTTCTTTTTTATAGATTTCTAATAATATATATTTTTTTTCTGTCCCAACTTTTATAATAATTTTTTTTTACGCATCTCAGGAAAATTTAAAATCTATGTACAATGAAATTATACTTTTTTATAAAAGTTTAATAATTTTGTAATTCAATTCCTCGTAATCATTCTCTTACTTTAAGAATTAAGCAGTCACCACTTTGACCGGATATCCACAGTACCTTAAGCCATTATCCACATACCTGAAAGACAAGACGGTGCTTTAGGAAGCTTATCTAAGCGACTTGCTGCTCGTAGTTGTAAATTTGTTAGTAAGCTTATGCTTGACTCGTTGTACAAAGTGGAGCTTAACTAAATGTAGAGACGGTACCAACTAAATATATTACATACATACTTATAATATATATATATATATATATATATATATATATATATATATATATATATATATATATATTATCAGCTTCACGCTGTGTCCCGCACACAGCAGGATTACTTTGAAACCAATAAATTTAAGTAAATATCTCATCTCCTCGAGTGGGGATCGAACCCACAACCAATCGGTCTGTCAGTCACTTTATGCCGCTACGCCACGACTGGTGTCGATACTTATAATAGTTTGTACATTAGAAAATTCTAGATGAAGTCCCAGATGGTCCGTTGGTTAGACGCTATTTCTTCTACTTAAATTTTATTTATTTAAGCCGTTGTAACGCGACAGCACAGCGTCTGTAAACGCGACGCTTGCATTGAAGTGGAGGGAAAAGGAAAAAAAAGTGGAGAACGGAATTTCTTATCACTAATTTCCCTCTTGTGTGAAGCTAAAAAAAAAGAGAAAAAATTATAATTATTATGTGCAAATTAACATATGTGTATGTTAATGTATGCTTACGTTAAATTTAATCATCAAATTAATATAGAGGCATATTCATATCCAATCAGGATATTACGGAAAGCGTCCGGAAATAGAGCGAGGTGAACCAGTTTTCAATTTTGCTGCACATTTTTAAATTAAATGTTTACTTTTGCGGACTTTTTTTTTTTTGTGAAATTAATTACTTTTTCTCGAAAAAGGACGATTGTGACGCATTTGGATCGATGTTTTGTCATGTTGAAGGTTGCGAGGCCTTATAAAAGTACACCAACACTCTATACAATTACGTTAAGTAATTAAAAAAAAATACATGAAAATAGTAATATTTATAAAGTAAAATATAAATATTAAACGTCAATTTTAAAATAATTTGTACGTACACGTAAGAGTTAAGGTGAAGGGGACTAAAATGATTAGTTCAATGTGAACAGCAGCATTCGCCTTGCTTAGGTGTCAACCTCGACGGTGTTGAGGCTTTGATATACTATATGTTTAGACTTCGTTAGGAGGTTTATTAAAAAAAATATATAATTATTTTCTTTTTCTTAGTTAGAGGGAAGAAATAAGAAATAGAACAAACAATAACAAATTTTGAAGCCAATCGCAGAATAAATGCGACTCCCACTTGACACTAAATTAAATATTTGATCATTTTAATTTGATCAATTGTTACAAATTAAAGCGCGGTGTTGAGTTCTGCCGTTTAAGTCGCAGTACCACCAGAATTCAACAGAAAGTGGGGACCGGTAGAGTCTTAACACTAGGTTCTCAAGTTCCCTCTGCCTCTAGCAGGGTTGATATGATCTGGATACTGTTTGGAGCAAAAAAAATACAAATGTGTATGTATGCTGAAAAACTATTTTTATAAATTTGACTGCATCTCCTGAGATATTTCAAACGTTCCAAATATGTCATTATTGCGTCAAATGAGCAATATAATACAACCGTCAAATTATGGTCTCTTTAATTCAATCGTCTTTCGTGTATCTTATGATTTTTTGCCATTTTCGAATGATACTTTTGTAGTATCATAATGACTGTGACAATAGTTATTAAATAATATTTATAATGATATTAGTTCGTAAATATTATTGTTTATAGCAACACTCAAGTGTTGTAAAACAAAAAAGTTTGCTCGAGACTTGGTGTATTGATATTTCTATTTCCAGATTTATTTAAAAGCAAACATTTTCATTTGTGAATCTAAAATGTGACCGCAATATATTTCTAAGTATATAAATAGAATGACCGCTCGAAAAATACTTTAGAAAAATAGTCTTAAAATAGCTCCAAATTTTAGTGACGATGTAGAGGTAATGGAAATAGTATGAAAATGGCCATAGAGTCCACGCAATGTGGGCGGTCACTAACGTAGAACTTAAATACGTTAAACAGTTTGTCATTGACATCTAAATCTGCTATCGTAATGTTAACGTAGAGTCATTCGTTGTTTTTACTAGGTAAGTTTTTGAAAATATCTTATTTAAAGAAAAATTAAGAAAAAAAATTTAATTTTTTTTTCAACTTCACGCTATATCCCGCATGTCACGGCGTCCGCCGTTCCCCATTTTCCGTCGTATAGTGCCTTAGCATTGCATGTGAAGTGGGGAGCCGCAACGATACTCTGTTGCCTTGGTACCGAACGAAGAAATTAAAATACAATAATATTTTTTTCCCCTGAGTGGAAATCTAACCTACAACCATCGCATTACAGCCAGATGCTTGGAACCTGCGGTCCGACGGCCTCATTTTTTGTTACTATTTTCTATAGCGTGTCAGATATTTTTCTATAAATTCAATATACACCGGCAAATTCAAAACCGCTGCATACAATCTAAAAAAAAAGACGACACGTACCTTCTATCCGATTTGAAAAATGGCACGCGGGATGGTGGTTTAAAAGCTTTCTACTAAAACCTATTTGGTTTAGAGCGCATATATGTACGTCCTGAAAACTTTTTTTGAGTAAAATATTTTTTATTTTATTGACGAAAATATTTGATTATTTCAATAACATTTCGCTGAAATATTTATTTTCAATCACAATATATTCATTGTACGGCTGTGATGAAATATGTAGTTATTCATTTCATTGAAAAAATGCAAAATGTTTAATTTTACTCATAATAATTGTATATTTAACTATTGATATCACATTCTCTGTTCGGGTAAGTCAAAATGCGGCGTTGAGCTCCACTCAGATAATGTTACACAGCGTAACCTTTATACACTTATAAGGATCGTAAAGATACATATCTATACGTAAACCAATAAATATATTTACCATTTGTCCACAGTTTGAATAAAATGACGACAGCCAGCGTTCTGCTCACCGTGAGCACGACGTGGTCAGCCAGCAGTGACGTGTGCGATAAAGAGGAGCGAGTGGGTCGCTCCATCAGGAACGTAGCCGCTGTGGCTGCGAGGGAACTCAGGGAGACACCGGCCACCAGAGACCAGGCCGTACGCATTATGCGTGATTGGATACAGAAGAACAGTGATATCAAGAATGTTAGACAAGGTAAGCTTCACGCTGTATCTCGCATGGGTGAATTTCCCCGAACGGGAATCAAAGCCATAACCGTCGCTTTTGCAGTCATACACTTGTGCCACAGTTCCACGATGGCCTCAAAGTTAGTGTTATTATCCTTTATAGTGTTAGGTAGTCTTAACATTTTAGTATTTATGTAGGGCCCAAAGTGCCAGTGCAAGTAGTGCTAATGACAAAATTATAGGATTTTATGAGACTAATGTAAGTTATAAATAACAATATATTATTTATACTTTAAAATAGTTTTTATTATTAACGTTAGTTTCATTTAAACAACCTGTCACATAAATATTCCTTTAGCTTAAAGAACATAACTAACTCCTATTTCCTTTTAAATAAATCGAAATCATTGAACGACATATAGCCTGGCAAAGTTAGACGTTCCTAGATATGTTAAAGTTCCTAGGTATTGGTTCGACGCTAGTTAAAAATATATTATAATAATATCATATTGCAGTGATCCTATCAATTGGATAGAAAGACGTATACAATTTTTTTTTTTGGCAAACCCTATTTTTTATCTATTTATGTTATTTTTAATTCTTAAATAATTATAAAATTTTTTATGACAATTAATAAGCTGTAATTAATTAAATTCGAGATTAACTTTCTCAGACGCATTTTACATGTGTTTGAGTTTTTTTTCAGCATCACACTGTATTCCGGTAGGACTGTCAGGGGTAACACTGAGGACACTCCGTTCCTCACTTCTCGAATTATTTTCGTGCCATTAGGTTTTGAATGGTGGAACTCAACGTCGCAGTTTGCCTTGCTACCAGAGCCAAAGCCAAAAACATGAAGGGAATCGTATCCACAACCGTCTCATTTACAGTCACTTACATGTGCAATTTTTGATTTTAAGTGGAAATTATTCATTATTGAGATATGAATAGCGAAATACCACTATATATAAATATCGCTAGTCTAGAAAATATAATTTATATGACCGTTCGTTCCACTTCACGTGAATTCACTATATAATTATGAATTTCACTGTACTTGAAATATAATCATAATTGATAAATTCGTACATTGTATTGAAGTTCCTTTGTTTTATATGTTATAAATTATATTGATAAAACATTTAAATTTAAATGTATATTATTAAGCTTTATTAATAGAATAGCTTTTATGTGCAATGTGACAAATTAACACTAAAAACAATTATTGTATAATACCTAAAAAACAACACATAAAAAACAAAATAAACTATTTTGTTTTGCTTCACGTGTATCCCGCGCAAAGCAAACCGAGGGAACCTAATGTTAAGACAATTTCTTTCCCACTTTCCGAATTTACATACTATTCTGAAAATACGAGGTTAGGCAGGCAGGCATTTGGCATTTGGTCATTTGAGTTTCGGAACTCACCGCCGCGCTTTTTTTTGACACCAGAGCGCAGAAATGAAAATATAAATTTAAATAAATATGTTGTATTTAAATTTATATTCTTGAGGGGGATCGAACCCACAACCAGACGCATTTACAGTCACCCTTTTCGCTTCTGCGCCACGACTGTGTTTTACCAAAGTATAACTTATGGGTAATATGTTGTTATTTATATTTAAGTTGTTTTGATTTTCCCGCTCTGGTAAGCACCTAATATCTTGAATTTGAGTGGAAAGCGGAAAACGATATGTCCTACCACTAGACCCTGTCTCCGTACTTGGTGCAGGTTTTAAGGTGATAAATGGAAGTAGTATGTCAAGCCAAGCCCCATGCCACTCAAACAGTGGGGGCAGTTGGGGGCAGCAACTAGTCTACTCAAACAGTGGGGGCAGTTGGGGGCAGAAACTAGTCTACTCACTCTATTAAATATAGCCTTAACAGAACGTAGATAATAATGTAAGGCAAGGTTTCTTAGAGGCACCTGTAATGATATCCAACCACAATTTTTATTTATATGATACAAGTATATTTATATCATTTGAAATGAGAAACTAGAGCATTGCCAAGGGCAGAACTAAATTGTGTAATATTGTGAAATTTTATTTTAAAATTATGTTTAATGTAAATGTGAGTTTAAAATGTGTTTGTTATGTTTTAACGCTGAAATAACTCAATCGATAATCATAAATCAAATCAAATCAAATCAGCTTCACGCTGTATCCTAGTGTTTTTTTTTTTAGACACTCCGTTCCCCACTTTCTGCGGAATTCTGGAGGCATTGCGTCTTGAGTGGCAGCCTCGACACCAGAGCGAAGAAATGGAAATATAAATTTAAGTAAATATTCCATCTCCTCGAGTGGGGATCGAACCCACAACCAGTCGGTTTACAGTCACACTGTGCCGCTGCGCCACGACTGGCCTCAATCGAAATCATGAAATCAAATCGATAATCATAAAACTTAGTACCTATACATATTCTATAAAGTGCTATTTATAGGTACATGTTTATTTTTATATATAAACGTATAAAAATGGAAATAGAGTACTTATAATTATTATTTTTTAAATATTTTTCATTATATAAATATAAACGAGCAAAGCCACGTTTAGGTCTCTAGTATTTGTATATAGTTTAAAATAAAACAGTTTCGCGTTTTGTCTGAAAGAGCGGTAAAATGTAAATAATACCCCTATTTAATATATTTATTGCTAATAATTTTAATTTGTGTAATTTAAATATTTATTTTAGATGAAGTCTTCTTGCTGCGCTTTCTTCGGCACAAGAAGTACAGTATTCCGATGGCACAGCAAACGCTCCTTAAGTACTTAAGTTTGAGAAAGTTTTACCCGAGCATCTTCACTAACTTGGACTGTGAAGATCCAAAAATCAAGGAGATCCTGGGCAACGGGTAAGTATGTCTTTTTAGTTTGAAGTCAATCTATTGATCATAGAAAAAAAGACATTCTTCTCGCTTTTCCAAATAATAGAATAATTTCTTTCTCTTCTGTTTTGTATGTCAAGTAAATTTTGTTTTATTAAAAAACAAATATAAGTAGATCAGTTAATCTTCTTAACTGACATTCTCATTGCCTCGTCTAATCTAGTTCCGAACAGTGCCGGTGCTTTTTATTTTAATACTCCAACTTCTAGGCGCAAAAAATGAAATAAATAAGAAAAGAAAGGAAGAAAAAATAAATTTACAACAATTTATAATATTTAAAATAAAATCACAATTGAAATCATGATAACTAAGAGTTATGTATATTTAATATATCTATGTAGATATTGGCTATATAAAAAGTTTTTAAAAGAATTTTCTAAAGCACCATAAAATTGTGTGAAACAAAATATAAATAGTCAAATAACCTAAATTAATTACTTAAACCACACTTGCATTGAAAAAAATATAATTTGAAGAAAAAAAAAATAAGAAAAAACAAAAGTCATTCAACTTTTATCGTATAATATGTAAACATAGCAACACCGGCCGCTATGGTAATAAAAAATGGCGATATTGGCCTCATTTTGCAAAAAAAAAACCTACTAACACCGTTACAAAACCATCCGCATTATGCAAGGGGCTTGCCCAATTCATGCTTTTTAATTATACATATCTTATAACTGTAATAATATGTAAATAGGAATATAATCTTTATATATATGTGTGTAAGATCGAGTTTCTTGTCACGTAAATATGGGTAGAAGGGATCGCGCCATGGCATATTCGAAAGTGCTCAAGTAGAACCTTGAACTCTGAACGTTGCAAATAAGTTTATTATGTAAAACAATTGCTATAATTTTTATATTATATTATATATTTATATAATTTTAACCTTTCTCTAAAAATAATATTATTAAACTAGAGTTTCTTACGATTAGATATTATTAATACCAAATATTTTCTTAGATTAACATATAAAAATAAACTCGCGATCAGAGAGATCTTATAAGTCATAGGTTCGAATTCCATTAAAATAAAAAGGCTTATCATTCCTAATTTATATAATTAATTGAATTATCGATAATTACATAAAAATATTTCAATTCAAAGGTACATAGCAGTGTCGCCGGTCCGCGACAGCAAAGGTCGTCGGGTCATCGTCTACAATATGGGTAAGTCCTCCTATGAACCTCGTGGGAACCCTATGTTTGTTCACCTGTAATACATTATGTAAGTTATATATAAGGACGTATGCGAATGCCTTGCGATGGTACTGACTTTGACACTGTGTTAAATTGCATTGCGATGTGTGACATTATACAAGAATGCGTAATTTCTTCTGAGCTCGTATAAGTACGGTATTTATTATTATTTTATTTTTTTGTGTATTTTTGTATTGGATACTTTTTTAAGTTTCACCGTTTTCATTTAAATTTCATTAATTTCTTTTATTTACCGTCGAACTCGATAGAAAAAGAACATTAAAAATAATTATTTATTAAAAATAACAATAAGCATCCATGTATACGTCTGTCTATAATCTATATTTATAATGTAAAACTACACTAATATATACATAGCACTTATTTACCATAATCTTATCTGAAATTTAATTTTAAATATTACAAATTATTTAAAAATATGTATTATTTTTCTATCTTTTCTTATTTATGTCATTTTCCGCGCCTTCGAGTTAGTGTCAATTGATGTATAAAAATAACAAGCAACGGCACTACGCAGAACTTGATTTAGTTAGACAGGTTTATGGAATTGTGAGTTGAGAGGATTTTCTGCAATAATCTCGGGAAACTTTTAATCTTCTATCGGATTTTCTAAGAAGCGAATATTTTCTTTAAATTAATTATGTTGAAGATGTTTCAATATCGATTTTATATTGTTCAGACGTCGATAAAACTCGGTTCTATTTTCTATTCAAGAAACAAAAACGTAAATACGGCCTTATTGCATATATTACAATCAAACTTAGCATGCTCAATAAAAAATTCTTTTGTCAGGCAAATTCGATGCTACAAAATTCAGTTGCTGGGACATGTGCCGGGCTCACATAATAGTTTACGAAGTTCTAATGGAAGACTCCATCGACCAAATCTTTGGCTTCAGCCACGTGGGCGACGGCAGCGGCTCCACGACCGCCCACGTGACCACTTGGAACCCGATCGACTTCGCAAGACTCATGAAGTGGGGAGAGGTAAACATGGGTGGGGTGGATACCCAATTTTTTTGTTGTTTTCTTGCATAATAACTTCTTTTTGTGTGTGTATTTTGTGTTGTACTTCCATAGAAATGAAGAAATCGGCGTTTTTAATAGTAGAAAGCTTAATTAGCTGACAAAATTAATTATAGTCATTGAGCTGTACGCTTAGTGACAACTGCTTATGTTTGTGAGTTAATGGCACCAAACATTATTTCATATGTTTTTATAGCTGTAATTAAGAAATAGGTGGTGAAATGCAGCTTTTACTTTATAAATTTGTGAGTTACTCGTGTAAAGTTAAATCACTCTCTCAGCTTGCAGAAATTCCAACGTAGGTAATAATATTTGTCAATATTTTAAGCTTAATCCTAATACCTATCAACTAGGCCAGTTGTGGCGCAGGGGCACAAAGTGTGACTGTAAATTCGGCCGGTTGTGGGTTCGATCTCCATTCGAGGAGATGAAATATTTATTTACATTTATATTTTCATTTCTTCGTTCTGGTGTCCAGGCAAAACGCGTCGTTGAGTTCCATCACTCAACACGCAATGCCTCCTAAATTCCGCGAAAAGTGGGGGGCGGAGTGTCTTAACACTAGGTTCCCTTTCTACCCTGCTGTGAGCGGGATACAGCGTGAAGCTGGCCTCCCAGCTATTGTGTAGAAGCTCCCCTGCCTGTATAACATATATTTATGGATATATAATGAAAATGTGTCTTCCAATCCATCAATTCTTTAAGCCGATCAGCGTCTAACAAGCACAAACTATTACATTGAATCCAGAAAAAGAGAGAAACATCGCTACTCTCTACCTTTTGGATAAGATCTGTTCTTTTCCGCTTCAGTTTTTGTATATTGTACATAAAAGAGATATTTAAACATGACGTCTAATTAATAAATATATAAATTCCAAAATTATTTACATGCCAGAATAACTTATTGGAGATGTAAATTAAAATGATGATTCACGAGGTGCACGGTGGCAGCATCATCAATCCTTTTTTGAATACAACCTTCACCTGTTTTTCCCTTATGCAAGGTCTAGACGTGTACGGTTGACAAAAAAGCTTTTAATATATAATTAAATTAAATATATTTATATAAAATTTATACTAGCGTAGGTATGTTATGACCCTTCATTACCTTTTCAAATAATAATTTTACAAATATATTTTTGATTCGTCTACTTTAAATATTATTCTTATAATAAAAATCTTTAAATAATACATTGTTTTAAAATTGACTATTGTTATTACTTTTAATTAAAATTAATACTATTCCAATATATGAGATTAAATAAAATCAAAAGAAAAACTGATATTTGAATCTCATTTAGCTTCTTTTCATTCGTGAATACCTCTCGGTTGTCTTATTATTATTAGGCAACCATTACTAAGCAAGTACGTCGATACATTTCGGTTATATCACATGTGTTTGTAAACACGTATTCGGTTAATGTTCCAAAAATCTTGAGTAAAAATGTAATAGACACGCCAAGTTACTTCATAGAGAAGTAGAAAAATATATACATAAAAAAATGTCATAACCTTTGCTTATAATTGCGTTAGTTTATTTGAGGCCGTTGTGGTCCATGGGCACAAGTGTGTGTGTACGGCGATGGTTGTGGGTTCGATCCAACTCGGTAGAATGAGTAATTATTTAGTAATATTTTCATTTCTTCGCTCTGGTACTAAGGCAAAATCCCGGCGTTGAGCTCCACCATTCAATACGCAGTGCTTCGAAAAATTCGGCAGAAAGAGGGGAACGGAGTGTCTTAACACTAGCTTCCCCCTGCCTTCACTGCTGTGTGCGGGATACAGCGTGAAGCTGTGTGATTTAAAATATGATTATTTAGTTTATTTGGTGACCGTCAAAGGGAACGCATGGCGTGGAAGTGATCGATAAATCGTATTATACTTGTAGAAGTAGATTTTACGGTACGTCGATTTCCAGTTGCTATTTCGCAGACTTCAGTTTATAATTTATTCTACCATACTTTTATGTATTTAAACTTGTTGTTATATAACTAATTGCTTTGTTTATTTCGTTGGCTACTAAGTTGCTTTATGTACCAGCTTTAGAGGGAATATAGAGTCAAGACACTCCGTTCCTCACTTTTCGCTGGTTTTTTCAAGGCGTTGTGTGTTTTTTTTTTGAGGCATTTTCCGCCGAATTCTGGAGGCATACGGTGTGAAAAGGCGGAACTCAACGCCGCCTTTTGTGAACCAGAGATACACATTTAATATTATAAAAAAAGTCATCAAAACAAAAAAAATTAAAGATTTTGTACCTTTAAAGCACACTTTTTAAAAAGGCACAAATTATTGTGAAATCTATAATAAATACGTGTAAACAATTATTTTCTTTTACTGTTTGATAATTAATGAAATATCAATATATTGATAGCATTTTTAGTAGAAGAAGCCTAGTGTTAAGTCACTTCATTTTCCACTTTCCGCCGATTTTTTCGAGGCATCGTATGTAGAGTGGCGGATTCAACATCGGGCTTTAACCTTGGTGTAAGAGCGAAGAAATGCAAGTAATAATAAATATTAATTTATTCCCTCGAGTGCGAATCGAACCCACAACCGTTGCGTGCTTCGGTGCCACGATGGTCTCATATTTATTTAATTACATATATAGTGTTATTAATAATTCTTCACCGATAGACGTCCAACGCGGATATTTTTATGCATGTTTCTTCTTCTTATTTACAGCTAACTTCATATTATAGCGGGTAGTTATTAAAAGTCGATTATTAATTTGCCTGTCTTTTTGTTTGAAGGCCGTCGACGAGTTTCTCAATATGCTTATAGAACAGCTAAATCCTTGACATTATGGAAATATGAAAGTATACTAAAATATGTTAATAATATATAATTTATTGTGTATATATTTAAATCGTGGTTATTTTTATAATTTTTTTTGCTTTACTTTCGATTCCATGTTAAAACACTCCGCTTTCCACTTTCCATCGAATTCTGCAAATGTTGTGTGTGGTGGCGGAACTCAACGACGCGTTTTGCCTTGACAGACAACAGAGCGAATAAACGAAAATTTTAAATATTTAATTTCCTTGAGTGGATATCGAATCCACAACGTGTCGCGTTTAGAGCGACACGGTTGTACCCTCCACCGACACTGGCTTCAATATTTTTTATTTGTTTTTTAATGTACGCAGATACTAGCTTCGAAATCCACGCGTAGTAAAAAGTATGTAAACAAGAATGATAGGTTGGAATCGTATGTCTCCTTTTTTATAAATGATGATTTTTCTAATAGTCTCGAATTAACCACCAGCCATATAAAATTTTATTAATTATATCTACAATATTTTACTTTATATTATTTATTTTAAAATCTAATATAATAGAGAGATTTTATATTTTTATCCGTTTTTTATTAATTTTAATCCGAAGATAATTAAGTGTGGATGTAGCAACATTGTTGCAAATTCTACGAACCGACTTAAGGTTACATAAAATATTATTTTTAAATTTCTTTTTAGAAAGGAAGGAAAAAATTAAATGATACTTATTCTACAGCTTTATCCTGTATCCCACAAGTTGCGGGATAGGCAGAGGAAGCTTTGTGTTAAGACACTCCACTCTCCACTTTCCACCGAAATTCTGGAGGAATTGCGTGTTGAGAAGCGAAACTCAACAGCACTCTTTGCCTCGGAACAAGAGCGCAGAAACGAAAATATGAAATAATTCATTTCCTCGAGTGGGAATCAAACCCGCTACCTACCACGCTTGTGCCCGTACACTATGGCTGGGCTATTCAATACTTATTATTAAATTAAATATTATATATGGTAATATATTTTTGTTTATTGCAGCAATCAGTACCAATGCGTCACAAAGAGTTCCAGCTGGTCAACGTGCCGGGCGCTCTTAAATATATAATTGACTTTGCAACGAGCAAAGTGTCACCCAAAATTGGCGAAAGACTTCACGTGAGTTATTTTGTTTTTATTTGTGATAATTGAAATTATAATATGGTAATTCTCTTTTGATGAATATGTAGAATTTTTAACTTTTGAATGATTTAAATTTATTGTTAATTTATGAAGAGGTCGATGAAGTGGTCAGAGGTCGGAACGAAAGAGGTTTGGATACAGCGCGAAGCTAAGTTAAGTTAAATTTATTGACTTCATATGTCATGGCGGACAGAAAAAATGTGAATGTAGTCTCCATTTCTCACTGGCGGAATTTTTTTGTACTGGAGCACTGGGGAAATGACAAAAAATTATTCCCCGAGTGGGTTGCGAACTCACTACTATCGAGTTTATAGTTAGGCGTTATAATGCCAAATACAAATATAACTAAAATGGTACAGAAATAGAAAACAGCGTATTGACATTGACATATGGTTTAGGTAGAAAAAGCATTGAGTTCCGTCACTGAGCACTCTATGTCCCAAAAAATTGCCGTAAAGTGGGGAGAGGAATAACTATTGAGTTCTCCCGCCTACTCTGTACTTCGGTAAAAATGTAAAGCTGCATATATATAGCATTAAAATTATTCGACCTTTTTTTCATATTCAATTAAAATATAATAAAAAAATATCGTCAGTGGCACAAAAACGTGATTGTAAAGCACGCGATAGATGTGGGTTCAACCTCATTGAATTCGGAACCGGGAATGAATGATTATTTGTTCGCTTTGGTACCAAGGCAAAAGCTCGGCGTTGAGTTCCGCCACTCAAGACGCGCGATGCTTCTGAAAATTCGATGGAAAGTGTCTTAACACTAGATGCCCTCTGACTAACCTGCTGTATGCGGTATACGATGTGAAGTTGATATAAAATATTTCTATTTTATATTTGTAGGTCTTCTGTTTCATAGAAACAGAAGACCGTCGAGCTTAATCAAGCCTCGTATTATATTACGGAATTATGTACGATTGATATGCAAATGTTGTTTGTTGCGTTAGAGTACAGTTTATACTTCACTTTGACACTAATATATATATATAGTTAAATAGTCCTGGCGCAAGAGTACAACCGTGTAACTGAAAGGGTTGTGGGTTCGATTTTCACTCGGGTGAAAGAAATGTTTAATATTTTCATTTTTTCGCTGTGGTCACGAGACAAAGCCGTGGTGTTAAGTTTCGCCACTCCATACCTAAAAAGAAAAATATGGAACTCTTATAAAATCACTTTCTTGTCCGTCTTTTACTGTCCGTTTGTCAAGATTATTTAGAGAAAGAGGGAGAAATTAAAATTAAAATAAATAAGCTTCACGCTCCATTCCGAACACAGCAGGGTAGGCTGGGGGAACCCAGTGTTAAGATAGCTGCCAGAGCGAGGAAAAGAAAATATTAATAAATAATAATTCATTCCCTCGAGTGGGGATCGAAAACACAACCGTCGCGTAATAGTCCCTCTCTTGTGCCCTTGGGTCACAACGACCTCGGGGTACTTCCCGTGGACCTACAATTATGAAAAACAAAGGAAAAAGTCTGAAAAATAGAAATTTATATTACAAAATTATATTTGTAATTAATTTCATGCTAAATGAGTGCAAACGCCACAAAATTTCAGAAAAGTCGTTTTCCCATTACGGAACCGTACCGTAACTCGCAACTGATTTTTTTAATAGTAATAAATAACAAAATTATATGAAAATTTTTTATTAATATTTCTCTGTATATAACTTATCTGTAACTACTGTATTTCACTACTAACTATACCAACGGTAGGATAACTTAGATCAGTCACTTAATTTTTAAATCATGTTAAATTTCTTTTTTTATTTTAATATTTATATAAAATCAATTTACACTTGAAAATGAATAAAAATTTCATTTACAATCAATAATTACAAAAAAACTGCTTACGTAATACTTAAACAACCCCTTTTGTATAAATATAGAAATATATTTATGGTAATAACATAAGTCTAGTTCTAGGTGATATTTATAGAGAAAAATTTCGTAGAAATGTAAAAACAACAAAAGGTACGGACCATAATTCTGTAGTGTAAGTAAGAATTAAAATTTAAAAATATATATATATTTAAGATCTGTGGAGGATTGTTTTTCTTTAAATATAACAAATTTTGGGGGCAGGCTCAAGTAACGGGATACATCGTGAAACTAATTTAATAATTATATATTTAATTTACAACAACACTAGCAACCCGCTAACGCTCGTGTCTTGGCTCGATTGCACGACACAATTATTTATTTATTAATCAGGATTAATTACTTGTTCTAATAACATTTCATAAAGATGATATTTATATATTATATCTATATATAGATACAAAATAGTGCGTATTAATATAACCTTTTTAAGTGACCTCCGTAAGGGCGAGGTTATCAATTCGACTGTATTTTTTTATGTTGTTATCTCAGAACTTTTGACTGGGTGAACTGATTTTGAAGATACTTTTTTTTTATTGGAAAGCTGGTGCTTCCCGTGTGGATTCATATTAATTTAGTCTTCCCGTGTGCGTACGTGATTTTATTATAAATATAGAGATAATTTGTTTTTGTTTTAATAAAAATTTTACCCTAAGGCTTAAATAATTGAAATGTTAAGCGCTTTGCAAGCACACATTATATATTATTAAGCAAATAATTCAGTAGTTTAAGTGGACGAAGCCGCGGGAGGGTCGCTAGTATTTATATGAATATATACTAAATTAAAAAAAAGAAATTATCTGCACGCTGTATCCCGCACAAAGCATTGTAAGCAGAGGAAACCTAGCGTAAAAACTTCCACCAAATTCCGAAAATTGCATATTTAGTCACGTAACTCAACGCCGCGCTTTGCGTCAACACCAAATATGTAATACTACTACAGAATAAAATTATAAAAAATATTTCTTTATTATAGATCCACACGAACATGAAGAACATGCAAAGCCACGTGGACATATCGTGTTTGCCCACTTCCTTTGGCGGTCATATACCATTACAGGATATGATCAAATTCACAAGAGAACTGCTTATGGAGAAAAGACAGATCATACTAGCTTTGGACAAAATGGAGATTTTAAGTACTAAAGGCATCATATCATCGAGGAAACCAACGAATATTATCAAAGGTGACAACGTCTCCGTAGAAGGGAGTTTTAGGAAGCTCGAAATAGATTAACTATAAGTTAGTATACTATAGTTTTTTTAAGCATTTATATTAATATGTTTAATTTTAAACAAACTTGGCAAAGTTATATACAGGTTTCTTTTTTGGAGCATCAGGGGACGGTAGGTGACTGTCTTTTTGTGGTGATACTGTTTTAATGATATATACTTAATAGTACTTAAAATGTAAATAACGTTTGTAATTTTGCTTAAAACGATTTAGTACACAATATAAAGATTAAAATAGTATATTCTGATTTATCAAAGCTTTCACTAAATAATTAAAACTAATATGCTAATTTAAGTGGAGAACGGATTATCTTCACTAGGTTCTCCCTATCTCTCCTGCTATATGAGAGAGCTGATTGAAGGTAATTTAAAAAAAAACATGCATATATGCAAAGAAAGCTTTAATATATGTATATGTGTATAAATATTTCTCCGCTCTGGGAGACAATATGTAGTGTCCCTAAAATTGAGCGGAAAGTGAGGAATGGAGTGTCTTAACACTTCGTTTTCTCTGCTTTGTTGAAAAGGGTAAAGCTGTAAAAAAATAATATATAGGTATATGTATACTGGGAATAGATAATATACGCTTAGTTAGTGTTTGTTTTATATTAGTAAAACTTTTCATGTTAACTCCAATACTTTAATGTAATAAAAGAACAAATTAATTAAGCAATGTACTTATAATGTCGTGTAAAGTTTGAGAAGATTGACATATCTAGAAATTATGATATAGCGCTATGTGTTATTATTACAAAAATAAATATAAAATTGAAAATATTAAAACGACTTTGTTTTCATTATTATTTATATTTAAATATATTTTATTAAAATTATATGTTTATAAATATATTTTATTAACAACGTTGGCCCAATATTATTCTACTTGTAAAAGCATTGAGGCAAATATACATGTAATTAACCTTTTTTTTTTTTTTTCGCTGGGAAATGCATTTACGCAGACTGCTCATTCGGAAGGCCAGAGCCTTCGGGATGAGCATGTAATTAACCTGCGGCTACGCCCCCGTAATTCAAGAAATGGAAATTTCTTAGACTTGTATATATACCCCATTCTAGGTGCCAGAGGTAACTTTTACCACAGATGTAGTGGGTTACGCTGGCACGAAAAAAGTTATATAATATGTAGCCTTAAACTATAAAAGTACTATTCAAGACCAAAGGATTATTTCAATTCGAGATAGTAGTTTAGTAGTAGTTAAATCAGTTTCACGCTGTATCCCGCAAGCAGGAGGGTAGGCAGAGGGAAATCTGTAGGCGTTGCGTGTGAATTGGCGGAACTCAACGCCGCGCTTTACCTAGACACCAGATCAAAATATAGATTTAAATGAATATTTAAATTGGTTTCAATAAAAACATAAAAAGAGTCAATTATAAAAAAAAACCCTTAGTTGCCCTTTTTATTATTGTCGTAGTTAAATAATATTTTTTAAATACAATTATCAGCCAATATATTTATAATTATATAAAATCTAATATTTTTATTAAGATTAAAATCATATAAAAAAATCATGTTAAAAAAACATGCTTGTATAAAATCTTAGAAGAAAATGAAAATAAAACTCAAGATTTCTTAAGAAATAGTAAAGAATGTGAGTCGTAGCGCAGCGGCACGAAGTGTGTGAACTGTAAAACCGACTGGTAGTGGGTTCGATCCCCACTCGAGGAAATGAAATATTTACTTAAATTTATATTTTCATTTCTTCGCTCTGGTGTCGAGGCAAAAGCGCGGCGTTGAGTTCTGCCACTCAACACGCAATGCCTCCAAAATTCAGCAGAAAGTGGGGAACGGAGTGTCTTAACACTAGGTTCCCTCTGCCTACCCTGCTGTGTGCGGGATATAGCGTGAAGCTAATTTTTTTTTTTTTTTAGTAAAGAATGTCTAATAAGCTGTATAATTAACTCCTATATAATATATACGTGTTGGCACATCAGTATCTTATCTCAAACTGTAGCTGGTCTAATAGAGAATGGCTGTTGTGCACACAACAGCCATTTTTTATGTAACCGTGAGTCCAATTATAATTTTACGGTCAAATTAAAAAAAAAAAATCTAACTATTACATGTTTCTAATAAAATGTGAATTATATACAGAATGTAAGCATTCGGGTGACCGAGTTACTTGAAGAGTTGCAATATACTTATGTTTGGTTAGCTAGAGGCTATTGTGCAGTGGGTAAGTATAGGCTCATCTTTTTAAGCGATAGTTATGGATTCAATCTCCATTGAGGGGATTAGTTATGTTGTTAAATTATTTTCATTTTCTCGCTTTGATAATAGAAAGTAAGACGTTCGGTTCTGCTATACAAAGCAAAATGTATACTAGGTAGAATATAGATCCAGAAAAATTAAAACTAGCAACGTAGTTTCAAGTAAATCATATTTATTTATATATTTTGTTATTAGAAAATTCCAATGTTGTAGAGTATTTAATTAATAATTGTAGTTATAGTACCACTAATATAACAAGGGAACCTGTGATAAAACATTTTGTTCCCCATCCAATTCTGGAGGCATTGCGCATTAAGTGGAGGAACTCAACGCCGCGCTTTGCCTCGAAAACAGAAATTTGAATCCTACCCACAACCTTCCTTGCGGCACAACGGCCTCAATAGTTGTCACCTGATAACAAGTTCCCTTAATTTTTGTAATAAAAAATAGAGTATTAGTAGTGGTTTCCCATATTAAGAAGATATAATAAATAGTCTTATTATTGCTCCTTAATATTCAATGGGAAACCATTTCTTTTTTATCAATACAATGTATTTAATGTATTATTTTAATTTTAAAGTTCCCTCCACCTACCCTGCTGTGTGCGATAACCGAGGACCTACAAAAAATTGTACGCTCTTCTAAATTTTGGACTCTTAGGGCCAGTTTCATCAAAGGCTTATAAAGTTCCGGCCATCCTTATCTGCCAGACAAGTTACAATTTTTATTTTCACAAGTCTCGAATAGCCATATCTAGTATTTAATTTTTATCATAACAAATCGCATGAAATATTTTACTTACAATTATCGTTTATTATCAAAAATATCTATTTTATATTTTCCCATTGTATCTGTGAGATAGCGTTAATTATTAGATTACTATCTGAAACTTTGTTCATAACCGGTGAAACTGGCAATTATTTTCGCGAACTCCACGCGTTAACAGGCCCACGGCGTACACGGAAAAATCTAGAACAAAATGAAATAAATTCGAGCAAAGTAAACAGGGTATTGTCGGTCAAAAATATTACTCAACTGGCACTACTTAAACCACGAATATGTATGTAATTAATAGTTTATTAATTGAGGACGTCGTTTCAACATTAAGCCAGACATGTAATCCCACCACTTAAACTTTGTATTGTACAATTATTTTATATGTATAATTATAATATCAACATAATATATTATGCATTTTAAAATATTTTTGTGTTTTCAACATTTCTCTTATTTCGTTAGAAATTGAAGGCCGAAGTGAGTTTATTCTTTTTATTCCTTATCTATGTTTTATATAATATTAAAATTTTCTTTATTGTAAACATTAAGCTGAGGCCGGTCGTGGTGCAGTGACACGAAGTGTGACTGTAAAACCGACTGGTTGTGGTTTCGATCCCCACTCGAGGAGATGAAATATTTACTTAAATTTATATTTCCATTTGTTCGCTCTGGTGTCGAGGCTAAGCGCGGCGTTGAGTTCTGCCACTTAACATGCAATGCCTCCAGAATTCGGCAGAAAGTGGGGAATGGAGTGTCTTAACACTAGGTTCCCTCTGCCTACCCTGCTGTGTGCGGGATAAGGCGTGAAGCTGTAAACATTAAGCTCAAGGGGAAGCAAAACGGTTAAGACACTCCGTTTTTTAAATTTTTATTTATAAAGTAAAACACCTGCACATAACACCAGGCAGCCAATGCGGGTGTCTGAGCTATGGTAACCATTATTTTTTCAATTCTTTTTTTCACTACTTTCAAATGATGATGATGTTAACTAAAAAAAACATGTGAATACCTATAATTTATTAATAAAAACTAATATGAATCATAAATTTAAATAAAGTTATTGCAAAAAAGTTTTGCAAGGCAACCGTGGTGTAATTTATTCTATCATTATATTAAGTAGTATATAGTATAATAATAAATAGAAAAAAAATCACGGAAAAACAGACACCCGCTGTAATTTGCAGCTTGATCTCATACTATAAGCAAAAAGTTCAACCTTAATAATATATTTTTATATGTATGTAAATTTTGAAATTGAAATTTATTACATAACAGAAGTAAGTTCTTCATTAACACCACATTTACAGACACCAATTAGTAGATTATTGATTAAATTAATTTTATATTAAAGTAGTCTTTGTACAACAAAAATTGCATAATGCATTGCATTTTGTTGTTATGGAGTTCAAGACGTAAAATACAAAAAAATGTTCCAATGTTCTCTCTTCCTCCTAGTGACCTTTCACACTCTCCTCCCACCTGTATATCTATATAAATAATGAAACAGAACCTTACTAAAAGTGATGAAAACTTTATTAGACAACTTGTATGGAAATGCTCTTATAGCGTGGAAACTTCTAACGGCCATTAACAAACTACCGTGAACTTCTACAACTGTTATGACATGACTACATCTCGTATGGACTTGCAAATTTTGTTTTAAATTTTATAAAACTTTTCTTTTATATACTTATTAAGTGAATAAAATTGTCTGTTGTATAATTTTTTGTATATATATCGGCATAATGGTAAAAAGAAATTTTCAACAAGCAAAAAATATGTTTTTCAAGTTGTCTTAAGAGAAAAGTATGGTTTTTTCTATTGAAATTAGCTGTTGTTTGGTGGAAACCAACGCCACATTTTGTTGTCACCTGCAGTCTCATCTTTATTAGGCCAGTTGTGGCGCAGGGGCACCAGTGAGTAACTGTAAACGCGATAAGTTCTATGTTCAATCCCTACTCTAGGAAATGAAATTAATATTTTCATTTCTTCACTGTGGTTGAGGCAAAGCACGACGTTGAGTTACGCCTCTCAACACCCAATGCCTCTAGAATACGGCGGAAAATGATTAACGAAGTTTCTCTGCCTACGTGTCGTTTTCAATATATCAATAAGCACTTTAATTTAAGTTTTCAATATGGGAAACGTCAAACGATCTACTTCAAATTGCACTTCGGCTGTGAAGCGATAATAAGCTTTATTTGTAAGCTCAGATTATTCCACTTAAGAAACACTTACTGGCGTCTAAGTGAAGTTGAGTGAAGTTTCTAGATTATCTGAAAGCAATTTGTGCATTGCTTATTTGTATGTTATCAGCCATTTTCTATCGTAGTGGAAGGTTAATTTTTAAGTTATTACAGCTTCACGCCGCTTCCCGCACACAGCAGGGTAGACAGAGGGAACCTAGTGATAAGACACACCGTTCCCCAGATTTTATAGATACACTTTGTAAATCTGCGCCAAGATATCTTATCTCAAATAATATTGTAACTAAATTTAAATAGCCAATCCTAGCATTTGTAAATGTTTTTGTATAAATATTTGATAAAAAATTAAGTAAATATGCTACTTGAGTACATTTACACCAATTGGGTGACGTCAAAAGTAATTATAAGTATGGAATCAAATGTTATTTGGCTTGAAAGATCAATAAAAATATTGAATTTCTTATTTATTACATTAAAACTTATTTAATTTATGCCATCATTTTAGCTTATTTATTTGGACTCAACTGTTGTCGTGTAACGCGTTGACACATCAATCTTGTCTTGTCTGAAAATTTTTTTTTTTCATCTTCACCCGACACATTGTAGAGTGGGAAGAGGGAACCAGGAAACCTAGTGCTCAGACACTTCCGTTCCCTACATTCTGCCGAATTCTCAAGTGTGTTTGCAGTGGCCGCCCCTATTAAAGGAAACGTAACGCAACAGAAAATAAATTATTTAAAAAATAACATTATCTTTGAGTAAAGACCAAATCCATGACCGTCGCTCTTATAGCCAGACAACGTATCACTAACACTTATTTAGAAAACGTATAAAAATTTGAACGCAGCGGGACTCGAACCCGCGCCTCCTAGAAACCGACCAGGCGCTTGGCGAGAACGCATGGCATAGTGGTCAGAGCGCCTGGTCGGCTTCCAGGGGGCGCGGGTTCGAGTCCCGCTGCGTTCAAATTTTTATACGTTTTCTGAATAAGTATTTTTATTTCCTAAGTGTGGAATAACACTTTAAAAAATGTTTAAAAACGCATCACTATATCACGATAGATCGCCCTAGTTACGCGCTAGCACCTAAATCCTGATGCTGTCGCGTCAGCGATATTATTATTTGATTTATTATTATACTATGATCTTTTAAGCTGTATTTTGGGATTTGTTAACCTTGTCAGTGACCGTGACGGTCGTGGACAAGGTGCTAAACAGCTAACATCTACATTAAATTAACTTATATATGAATGTTTAGATTTCAACGACAACAATACATAGTAGTATTTGGTATGTATTAGAATACAAGGATAAGGACAAGGATTACTGGAAGCAAATTGGGTAGAGCAACAATACTAAAAAAAAACCTTATTAATTGATTCGGTGTGAGAGGATTGAACCCATAACCATAGTTTTTATACACCAGCTTTGTTCCACTATTCCACGATGACGTCCGATTATCAGGTATTTTAATAAAAGAAATAAAAGAGTTAAAAGCCTGATTCTCACTGTAGCTCGAGTGACATTTGTTATTTTGTCCACACACGTTATTTCCCATCAAAACTCGTTATTTATTTATAATATATTCACTCACTCAGGCTGACGAAAGGTGTCATATGTTTTGTCCTATTTTCTTGTGATTAATAAAAAATAAAATATATATTATATATATTTATAAATATAAATTATTATTATTATTATTTATATTTATAAATACTAAATGGTAGCTATTTTTATAAAAGTCGAATGTATAATTCTTTTCATATTTTTATTTAGCCTTTTTAGCAAGTAACCGAAATATAGCAGAGTAGGCATAGGGAACCTGGAAACCTAATTTCATCTAGTGGGAATCAAACTCACAACGTTTCGCGCTTACAGTAACACGCCACGCCATTGCGCCACGATTGACGTTATTCTTTTTTGTAAATTATCATATTTATTATTTTATTATTGTATATTATTCATTTCTCCGAATGGCAATCGAACCCAAAACCGTTATGCTTACTATCCGAATCTGCTCCATTGGCAAAGGACAAAAACATTATGGTGTATTTAATCTTATTTTATCTATATTATAAATTACAATAAATATTATACAGCCATTTTATAAGAATAAAAAAGAGAATTAGTAAACACTTGTTGTTTTCTTCTTCGTAACAAACATCCAACATTGTTTACAAACAAGTGAGCTACATCATTATTTCTCGTTCGTTTCTATAGAGGGAGGTACTTAAAACTTTCCTTTGGACAGGAAAATGCTTACTTTAATTTTTTTTATATTTACTTATCTATATAAGGTTGTTGGAAAATTGTAATTATTATGGTAATGGAAAACTGGAAAATAACCTATTTTATACAAAAACATATATTGAAATGGCCCGTCGTAGCGCAGTGGCGCGAAGTGTGACTGTAAAACCGACTGGTTGTGGGTTCGATCCCCATTCGAGGAGATGAGATATTTACTTAAATTGATATTTCCATTTATTCGCTCTGGTGTCGAGGTTAAGCGCGGTGTTAAGTTCTGTCACTCAACACGCAATGACTCCAGAATTCGGCAGAAAGTGGGGAACTTTGTATCTTAACACTAGGTTCCCTCTGCCTACCCTGCTGTGTGCGGGATACAACGTGAAGCTGATTTCATTTTTGATTTGAAATACTTCAAATTGTAAAATTATTAAATTACTGCTTAGTGGCTGGATTCGAATTCCCATCATTGTCATACTATCCAAGCTCCTGTCTTAAAGGTTTGCAGTTTCATGAGCTATCAATTTGCCAAGATCAAGATAACTACTTAGCATATCAATTTGCTATAATTACAAATTAATATATTGTGTCATTATTACCTATTAGTTACATTAGGTATGTATATGAAAGGTCACAGATTGAGCGTAGCGTATATATATATTTTTTTATGGAAAAGGACAAGGCAAACGAGCGTTCGGGTCACCTGATGGTAAGTGATCACCGTCGCCCACGACCCCGTGCAACACCAGAGGAGCTACAGGTGCGTTGCCGGCCTTTAAGGTGGAGATAGACGCGCTTTTTGAAGGTACCCATGTCATATCGACCTGGAAACACTGCTGCGGGTAGGCCATACCACAGTTCCGTGGCGCGTGGAAGGCAGTTCCTACGAAACCGCACAGTAGTTATTTTATTAATAAAAATATTTTCTCAAAAAATGTGCCTGATGGCGCAGTGAAACAGCGAATGCACACACGATGTGAGTGGCTTTGATCTCCACTCAGGGCAATTATTATATTTTATAACATGAAGCTAAAATGTTTCATGCTATATGTAAACAGAGGAAACCTGGAAATTCAGTTTTAAGACACATCTGTTCCCCACTTTCCGCCGAATTTTTAAATGGTGGAACTCAACGTAGTACTTTGCTTTATTATCTGAGCGTTAAGATACCTATTGTTGTTGGAAACCTATTGTTAAGATACTTCTGTTTCCCCCTTTCCGCCGAATTCTTGAGTGCTGGAACGTAAGACAGTGCTTTGCTTTGCTTTGCGTTACCTGAGCGATTAAATGAAAATATTAAATATATGATTATATTTAAATTACCCCAAATGAATTTTCAACCACTGTTAAAGATAACAAAATTAACCTTGTAAACAAAGCGCGGCGTTGTGTTACTCCATCCAACACGCAATTTTTAATGGCCTGGTGAATAATGCAGAACTGTATCTTGACACAAGATTCTCTTTACCTCTCAACGTGGGGAAAGCAGAGAACTTCTTAAAAATCTATAAATAAAAGTTATTTAAATATAAAATAATATAAATTAAATAACAGCTGTGAACGGAAATCCCTGTTCAGCCAGGCTGAACTTGTTTGTATAATCTAAAAATACCCTTACTAGATCAATACAAGAATTGCAGTACTGTAACATCAGCTCATAGTAAAGGAGGTATTATTTTTTATATGTATATACAGATAAAAATTATATCACTTTTTTATTATTTTAAATAAAAAAAAGATATGAAATATGTTTTACCTGAGAGATAGTAAAATATCATATTTTGTTAAATTTAGAACTACTACAATTTGTTTTGTTCAATCAATTGAGTTGGTTTTTGACGATGACGATGATACAAGATATATGGTTTGTTTTTTTTGTAGTTTATTTAGAAATCGATATTATATTATCATAAAATAAATAAATAAATCAGCGCTGTATACCACACACGGCAGAGTAGGCAAAGGAAACCCAGTGCTAAGACACTCCGTTCTCCACTTTCTGCCGAATTCTGGAGGCATTGCGTGTTGAATGGCAGAACTCAACGCCGCGCTCAGCCTCGACACCAGAGCGAAGAAATGGAAATATACATTTAAGTTAACATTTCATCTCCTCGAGTGGGGATCGAACCCACAACCAGTCGGTTTTACAGTCACACTTCGTGCCGCTCTGCCACGACTGGCATCATAATTATATATTATATTATGTGTATAATTATGTATTTATAGAATATAAATGTACCCTATGTATATGAATGTGTATTTTACTTCTACACACTGCGTACATATTATCACACATGACAAGGTTCGCTGGTAGAGAATGCTCTTCAGCGTTAAACCCGCCTTTTGTACATCTTTTTTTGTATTTATGTGCAATAAAATATATATAAATAAATAAATAGATATAAGTATATAAACATCATATTTTTTGAAGTTACCTATTGTATTCTATTGTTGGCTTTTTGACTATCAGTTTACTCCTAAATTTGCATCGAATTTTATATTTACTAAATTCAAATACACAGAATATTTGAATTTAGTGAGTATGAAATTCCAGAAACTGTAATTAAATATCAGTTTCGAGCTTTTCCAGTTAAATTTTGCAATTTCGTTCACAAAGGCTTTGAACGTCATGAATATAGTTATTTGTTTATTAACATGGAACTTTTGTGTGTGATTAAATAACTCACTCATATTTCCACCTGGGTTAGATATGATACATTATTAACTGTAACTAAAGTAAGTGTAGTAAGTGTAAATAATTTAAAAAAAAATGTAAGCAAAAATTTTTCATTAGAAATGTTTCGTACTTTACACACTGTATAATGTGAAATGTTTGTGAATTTTTCATTTTTTTTTTCAACAAATAAAAAATGTATTAAATATGTATAGTTTTCATATATATTATGATATGCATAAGAGTATATGACACAATTAAAATGAAATTTTTATTTTGCTGAAAATCGACGGCAGAGCGAAAAAGTTAAAATATAAATATAAATAAATATTTCACTTCCTCGACTGGGGATCGAACCCACAACCAGTTGATTTTACAATCACACTTTGTGCCCTGCTTTGAGCGGGATACAACGTGAAACTGATAAAAAAATGCATAAAAACACATTCAATCAATAAAATAAGTAAAACACACGCTAGCATACATTCGACAATGTAAAATTTTATATAAAATGTGTATGTCACACGTATTATATATAACGTGTATTATACACGTCAATTGGTTCTCTAGTATAAAGGAAAATTGTAAAACAGTTCTTTTTTTTACGGTATAATGTAACAGTATGTACCACGGATATAAGTTAAAAATAAATAAATAAATAAAATAAAATATGCATGGCAATACACATAAATAACATAGTCAATTATGAATAATACAAACTATATATTTTTGATACCATAATAGTCGAGACGAGTTCGTGTATTGTGGTCCCGAATGTCGCGACCGTCGTTCTGTCTATATAGGTGGTGGTGATGCTGGAAGGCAGCGGTCGAGTCGAACTCTTAAGTACTACGGTACTAATATATATGATGCACATAAAGGCTCGTATAATGAATATAATATGATAATTCGAAGTCTATGATGGCACGATCTTTTAGGATCGAATTTCCTATAACCGAAATATATGTGTAGGAGCGACACATATTATGGATTAAAGTTATCTTTGACCAATGTTATAATATTGAATGTTGCTTGACGTCGCGGAAACTGGCGTGATGGGCTTAAGCGAACTGTTGCAGCGACATTAACTATGTCTTGGCCGATGCCGTCTCGCAGTACGCTCGCGGTACGTAAGCTTTGCTTGTATGGCGTTAGCCATTGATATATTGAATACCACTTCAACGACTTGGTATACGACTAGTAGGTGTGTGGTGCTATTTTATGTCCCAGCTCCGGTGTATGTAGTAGTGTCCGCCCGTCTCATACGGGTGCGTGGTGCTATTTTATGTCCTGGAACTCTGGTGTATGTAGTAGTGTCCGCCTACGGTTCGAGACACGACTGTGGGGTGTGTGCCGTGCGTTTATATAACATATCGGCCGCCTTGCGGCAGTGCGTTCGTTCCAACGACTTATATTGATCTCACAAATCAATCAACATCACGAATCACCATTCTAATACAATCTTAATATAAATAAGCGTAACAGGTACCTTCAGACTGATCACACACAAACGTCCCGGAGAGTTCATTAAGACTGTTGCAGCCGCAGTCAGGTAGGAATTCACGGTGTAGGGCGGGGAGGTGCCCGTACTCTTTCTTCCTTTTATTATAACTAGTTCGCAGTAATAGTGGAGAGGAAGATAGGACGCGCTCTTGGCTTTTCTTCGGACGAGCTTCGAGTTATGACAATGTCATATTGTCGAGTTTCCAGTTATCTAAATAACTGACACAAGAACTACTTTACACTTTATCCAATACATAGCAGAGTAAACAGAGGGAACCGAGGTTTAAAACATTCCATTTCCCATTCAGACACTTCCGTCCCCTACTCACCGATCCTTACGGCGATGCATGTTGAGTTACGGGTCTCAACGCCACGCTTCATCTGGTTAATACAGTGAAAAAAATAAAATATTTTTAATTAAGTGGAATGGAATCTGCAGCCGTGGCGCTTACAGTGCACATTTTTGTGCCCGTGAGTCACGAAGGCGTCAAAACAATATTTATTTGCAACAACCTTAATTACAATATAAATCTATTAATGGTATTTTCTTTCATCTCTTTAAATCTGTGTCTACTAGTATTTTGTTTGCAATAATGTCTAGTACTACTACTAGACAATATTGCAAACAAAATACTTCTTCTATTCATATTTGAATTCAAAATCAAGACAAGAACCATCAACATTTCGCGGCAACATAACACTAGGTTCCCTCTACCTACCTTGCTGTGTGCGGGATACAGCGTGATGTTAAAAAAATATATGAACACTTAAAGATACATATGCTTATATTTGAAATAGAAGCTATGATTTGTTTTTATAACTAACATCCTTAACTTAGGCCACAAAGACAACAACAAAAGCAACAATGGCCTTAGGTAATCTAAACTTTAAATTGAGTATGCTAAAAATATATATGAAGTAGCATCTGCATCCGATATGTTATCGGTTTTCTTTTTTCAGGTTTTGTCGGCCTCGTTGGCGCTGTGGCCACGAAATTGACTTAAACGGTTAGTGTAGGTTTGTCTCATCTATAATTTGTTTTGTTATTTCAATAATGAAATAAGAATTTATTTCGAAAATATCAATTAGTGGCAATAATATAAATAAATAAAGGCAAAGGTATGTAATGGGAATCTAGTGAGACACTCCGTTCCTCACTTTCCGCCGATTTCTGGAGCTATTGCGTGCTGAATGGCGGAACTCAACACCGCGCTTTGCCTCGACACCAGAGCGAAAAAATGAAAATATAAATATAAATAAATATTTTATCTCCTCGAGTGGGGATCGAACCCACAACCAGTCGATTTTACAATCACACTTTGTGCCCACGACGGGGGATATATTTTTTTTAATTAATCGATTGTATGCTTAGAGAACACTACCACTGATGATAAAAAAGCATAAATGAAAATAAAGTATATAAAATGAATTAATTTTCAACATAATCTGTTAATTCAACATAGACTGATAACTAGAAATGTCTCACTTCTTTGAGATTTCTTAAAGAGAAAAGAAATCTAAAGAAGCTATACTAATAGGTACTTGCTGCCTACAACTTCTATTGAGTTCTCCTTGTTAAGTCTTATGTACTATCAATTATCAGATGAGTGTGAGTAGGTTCGAAGTGAACAAAGATGCTAGTGAAATTTTCAAGGTAAATATTTTTAAAACCTGTCACATAGAATTGCTTAGTTTCCATCAAGGTCCTGGGTTCCGCCATCAGATATTGTAGACGTTACATTTTTTGACGTCAGCAGAAAGTGCTCATAATGCAAAACAACTATGTTCACGGCATCATACACATCTCTTAAGGTTTAACTGGGCTGCTTGGTTCCCACATCAGACTTAATATTTATGTCAAATTCAAATTTAAATTCAAAATATTAAATAAAGTACTAATAAAAGTCGCGACAGCATATCTCTTATAAATAAGTAAGACAAAAAAAATTGATAATTGCATTCCAGGAAAATAGAATTGCAGGTTTCCAAATTCAAATTCAAAATATTCTTTATTCAAATAGACTGTTGTAAGCAGTTTTACAGAAAAGACTACCACCGGTTCGGAAGACAGTTCTCAGGAAGGAAATTCAATAGCTGCTCTTTTCAAAGTCAATACACAAATACAAAAAAAAAACTGTGTACCTACTTGTCTGTTTTTCTAATTCCCGGAGCTAATGTGCTAAACAGTTGAACTCATATTATGGGACTTTCAGTGACCGATAGAAGGGGCTATCGAGCGACACATAGGCTACTTTTTATCCCAGTATTTCGACGGGAAAAAAGTTATTTTCGTACGTTTTCCGTGCGCGCGAACATAGATACTTTATGAAATAACTAAACATTTTTATGTATTAAATACGATAGTTTTTGTGGGTAACATCAAATAAAACCCTAAATAACCTCTACTACTTTTTAATAGATTTTGTGAACGACTATATTTTGTAAAACATTGTTTTTATGTGTGTCCTAAAGTTGAGATAGCGCACGCCATGTTAGTTCAGGAAGGTTATTTTTTCTTAACTCAAAAAAAAATCCTTGTTGCTTAGCAATTTTTGCTTAGTAAAGGTTTTAATTAACATGGCAGAATAAATTGTTATGAATAAAATGTCAAATTGACAGGTATTTTAATATATTAGTTTATATCGAGAATATTATAAATATGAGAAAAAAAGCAACCTATGTCCACCCCAAGACCCTCGAGTATTTCTACATAAAATTTTACCACAATCGGATTAGCAGTTTGGCTCTGATTTGGTCACAGACAGACAGATTGAGTTACTTTTGAATTTATAATATACTCTTAGGTATGGAAAGGTATGGATGTTGTTCTCGTATAGCCACTAGATGACTCTTAACCTTTTTATGTTCAACTGTTCATAAAATACTTTTTATTCATTTACTTCATTTGAAATATAATATATGTTTATTATTATTATATTTATTATTTTATTACTTTTTTAGTGGTTGCTAGTTCTGATTGAGGTTTTTTCGTAGCACTGTGCCCAATTTCTCCGTTCAGCATTCCTTTGTTTAGCAGCATTTGTTTGTCTAAAAAAAATATTTCTTCAATGCTGACAGCATAGAAGTACTAATAACTACTCTATTACTAGTACTAGTATTACTCTTTTTAGTAAAATCTGCATTTCAGTAAGTCACTGCCTCACATAAATAAGAATATTATTTTTTCTAGCTTCAGGCTGTTCCCCGCATATAGCAAGGTAGGCAGGGGAAACCTGGGGGAATAGAGTTGAGAAATGAAAATATGAAATATTTCATTCCCTCGAGTGAAAATAGAACCCAAAATCGTTTACAATCACACGAGGCCACGGAGGCCTCAAACTCACCACAAGGTTCTTTCTACTTATCCTGTTATCCGTGGAACAAAGTGGAAACAAAAAAAAATAACAAGTTGCTAAAAAAAGGGGTTGATTAAAATTCTTAGGTCCTTGAATAAAACATAGTATCAATTCTATATATTTTATTTATGATGTTAGAATCTACCACCAGTTCGGAAAGAAGCCTCTGTCCTGAGAAGAACTGGCAAGAAACTCAGCGGGACTCTTATTTTTATAACATTTACAAAAAAAATGCTCATTTTGACAGTTATATTTTGACAATATTATTAATTGGTCTACTTCTTAATATTATTTTCAATACATATGTATATTTAGTATTCGATATAAAGAATAACTTTGTATTTTTTAAATTAATATATGATTTAGAAAAATTAAAGCTTATTTTTTTTAAATATTAACATTTGTATACAGAATAATAAAGCCTCAAAGTTAAAAATATAAGTAAGTTGTGATTGTAACTTTATACATATCAAAAAATATTTATATCGTCAAGTGTACTAAAATTTTCGAGTATAGTTTGAGTCGGTTAACTTTAAGCGTACTAACGCTTGTTGTTTAAAAAAAATGTTTCCTTTTAATCTTGTAAACCGATTTCGATGCAAATATTATTGATGTTAACAATATAAACACTTGTATATTGAAGAGAATAGTTGTAGTACAAAAATAATGTATGAAAAAATATAGATTACTATAAAATATAATAAATCCGTAATCTCTATTAATTTTGGAATTTTGTTTAGTAGGAATTGTAATGTGATATTCCTACAAATTTTTAAGTAACTAATAAGCATCAAAGACGCTGATATAAATGTTAAATTTATTCAGATAATATTGTAAAATTTAATTATTTGTTCATAGATCATTTTTTAACATTTACTTAATTAATTCAAATTTATTGTTCTTTTTTTGTAATTTTGTGGTCAAATATGGATACCTGATACACAGTATTTCAAATCTACAGCTTAATAGGACTATACGATAGTATATAACAAAAGACAATGATAGTTTCAATAGGTAAGGTGAGTGACGCTCTTGCAATGCTGTAGCAAAATTTTGAAGAATCGAATACAGATTTAACTAAATATAACATCGAGACACAAATATGATGAAGAGAGATAGTTATTAGAACGTAAGTGCAGATGAGAGAATGTCTGTATTATGTGAAACGGAAGCGTCGAGAAGAATTGCGAAAGAATTTTAGTTAGCAAGCAATATATTACAAACAAATAGTAATTAAATTATTAAAAGATTGATATATTAATTGATTTTCAATTTTTTTTTACATCTAACATCAAAAAGTTCTGTACTGTAATGTTGGTACTAATGATTGAATTAAAAAGCTTTTGACACAAGTGCGGTATCTATAAGAAAATATACTTTATAATACATAAAATAGTAATGATTGTTAACAAACGTGTGTACAGCTTCATATAACTGACATAGTAATGATGATTTTAAAATCAACATCAAATTTGTAATGAAACACATAGAATGCCAAAGGACACATGCCCAAAGCAGAGTTAAAAAAAAAAAAACTTGTCAATAAAAAAAAAATCTTCAGTTCCATTTTATACATGTAAGGTTGTAGTGCACTCGTTGGAAACTCACAGATGATAAAATTTTTAATTATTGCTGTTTTTAGTCCTTATAGATTCATATGTTAGCTAGTGAAAGATAAACTAACCAATTTGAAGATGAATCTATTTCAATTTGTTTAGCGACAGCAGTCCCAGGACACTCGTACGACGGCAATTTTATAAGAATTTCTACTCTTAGCATACTACGAGTATTGTAGCTACTGGTTTGCTTTCAGTTCAATTGTTCAAGCGTGATCAAAGCGTAGTGTGTCAGTTCATACACTTTAGTAGAAGCATTTTTAGGAATGCGTCACTCACACAGATATAGACTAGGATGGGTACCGCCTACCGAACGCCACTATTGTTCTTACATCTCCATAATAATCCCACATCGTTTAAAGTCAGTCAACAATATCAGAAAGTCAGTTCTTTAATACACGTGCCCCAGTCTTTGTTTAATCAAGTTCAGAAGAATTGATGTTGTGTAGTCAGCTCAAATGTAATTCAAACACCCAATTACCATATACGATCCGTCAAAACTCAAGTCAATTTATTGTCATACGATGAATGGGTTTCGGGTAGCCAAAGATTAAATTGTATAGTTTACTCTAAAATCACATAAGGGCAGACGTTTTTTAGGTAACGCGCGGTATTCAATATATCAAAATATAATGAAAATGCGGTACCCATCTTACTCTAAAGCTGTGATCACTCACCTAGACCTACTGAACCAATCATTGTCGAATGCTTACACTTATCGCTAGGTTAAGCTTTACATAATATGTAATGAAATGGCATCAAATCATTGCGTGAAAAATGAATGTGGCTTTGTTTTGGACAGTCCGTGTGTTGTATTTGCCGTGTACGTATTTTTTTCATATTAATAGATATAAATTACGAATCTCTCTCTCTTATATATAATCGATAAATTTTGACGAAAGCTGACGATTAAAAATTTAATTAAAGTCGTACCGTGCCCATGTCAAAAGTTATACTAAATGAAAATCTCGATACGCAGCAAAATAACTTCATCATTATGTGGTAAAGAATCATTACATGGGAACGTATAACTGTTTAAGTCGAATTATTGATTTGTTACTAGTATTTGTGTTACTAAAACTTTATAATTATAATGGAATTTTAAAATAGTTTTGAATATTTTGTTCTTTCTTCTGCATTTTCTGTTTCTTTTCTTCTACTTCTGAACGTAGACGTCTTCTTCAGGAGCATCTTCTATATAATATATAATAGCTGATATTCTTCTAGTATCTGAAATAACACAAAAATATTAAAAAGAAATAAAAAATAATGAAAGAGTTGGAATGGTGGAGGTTACCTTAAAAATATGAAATGAATACGTCATTTTTCATTAACTAACAAGTTATTAAAAATTTGACTAATTATTTATTTACGGAAACTTCTTGTATCTAAGGGTATAATAAAGTTTTATCTCCAAAAAGGCAAAAAATCATCGGAAATTGTATGAAATTTTGGAAAAGAAAATTTTACATTCTACATGCTTATATGACACAATAGGAAACCAAAAAAAACTTTTTTAGTTTCTCATTGTATCTTGTATGTCATGTGGGAATGTAGTATTAGGGCACCCTGTTCTCCACGTACCAACCAATGATATGAAACCCAATTTTCTAAGCATTGTATTGAGTATCCGTACTCAACGCTGCATTTTGCCTTGCCTTGTTATTAAATAAAAGAAATTTATTATCGTGAGTGCGATTCTCGCTACTGGATATGCAATATTTTCATTTTCTCGCCCTGTTAACTAGAAGTTTGGCGTTGAGTTCCGCGACTCAACAGAGAAAAAGAACAACAAAACTTTCCTCTGCCTTCCCTGCTATGTGCGGGACACAGCGTGAAGCTAAAAAAAGGTAATGGTACAATAATATTTTTAAATGGGAACTGGAGATATTACCTGTGTTTTATAATTGTGAATTTCATCTTTTCTCGCCGTTATATTCAACTAAAGTTGTAATTTTTTTTTCGTATTTTTTTTTAAATTTATAGACGCTTCTGTTTCATCCCGCTGAAAATATACCAAGTAATCATTAATTACAATTGTTTTTTTTATTACGCTATAGATTTTTGTAGTTTTTAATTAAATTTAAATCACGAGAGATTAAAGAAAAATCAATTTTACTATATTTTGAACGAAGTAACTTACCAATGCACACACTAAGCGCCTTCATTTTGGCAAATTCTCAAATATGTATGTGTAAGGATGTTTTTGAATTTTGACTTTAAAAGAAATTAGAAAATAGTAGGTACTGCTCACGGCGTAGACATCACATATATGTTAATCATTTTCAATAAGTTGAGATTCTGAAAATTAATAAAACATTAATAAATAAAGTATAAGCTGAAAAAAAAACCTTTTTAAAAATAAACTTTCTAGGTATTTTCTCATAACGATATTTTACATATCAAGTCCTTTCATTTGATATCTATATTAGGTGGGTTGTGTACAAATTTGTGGTCCGCCATTTTGTCGCGCGGCCATTTTGGGTAAACAACAAACTATAGATAATTTCGTGTTTACGATACGTAATTTCTTAGTCATCAAAACTGAAGTAGTAATAGAAATTTCTGCCTAATCGGACACTGAGAATTGGGTCAAATTGGGCTTGCAATATTTCATTTTAACTAGCACTTTAAATCAAGTAAAGTAAAACTTATTATTATAAGATTTTAAGCATCAACAATAAATTTAATATTGAACTAACTTAACCTGTTGTGTGTTGTGACTGTTTTCTTCATGATGATGGCTGACTGTTTTCTTGATGATGATGACCGACTGTTTTCTTGATGATGATGGTCGACTTTTTCTTGATGATGATGGCGGGCTGTTTTCTTAACCTGTGACTTATCTTACGTCCTACTTACAATATTAATGGTAAAAAAAAAAAATGAAATTTTATTACGATGCATGTTTGTTTCCCTTCCACGTAAAAATCCGTATAATATGCTTGATATTTTAATCGCCTCCCATTTAGTTTTAGCTTAAGTAAACGTTTTAAGGGTTCTGTACCTCAAAAGGCAAAAACGGTACCCTTGTAAGATCATTTTATTGTACGTCAAGACCATTTGTCTCAAAACCGCGTAAAGGTATTAATACCCAATATATAAATATGTCCCTAATAAAATCAAGATTCATCATTCGTAATAAGCCTAAAGATATGAGCGTAATACGTGTAATCATAACCTCTATAAGTTACTACCCTATAGTACTTCCCGTGCACCTACAATCATGAACCTACTTTCCAAAATTGGTACGGAACCTATTTTTTTAATCTCTTGACGCTCAATTTAACTTGTATTCGTGCGTTTATACTTATATTGCTATATATTATAATAACTATATATTAAAAAAACTTAGAAATAAGACGCAACTTAAGAGTCCCAAATGATGCACTGGAAGCTTTATGCGATGATTGAACGATGATGACTTGAACGATGCAATGGAACAGCAGACTTGCTACTGCTAACGATGCAGCTGAATCTGAAAAGATCTAAAATTAATTAAAATGTAAGGTAAGACATTTATTTCTTTAAACTAAACTATATATGACACTACTTTATAATATGTTGAGTGGCGGAGCACAACGGTGGTATGTTTTGTTACTAGATTAGAGTGAGAGTCTAACTCACATGGGTGGAGGGATTATTCATATTTTTAAAGTGTAGTATATTAAAACATAAAATGTCAGTTTAATTTTATAGTTACGATAATGTATGTACGTACAGGTACATGTTATAAATGTATTTTTTTTAAACATATATTATACAAGACTGATTGGTTTTTGTAAGATTTTTAAAGAAACATATACAATTTTTTTTAAAGTACGGATGAACTCTATTTCTTTATATTAAGTGTATCAAGGTGAAAAATCGCATAGTCTGTGCAGAAATATACATAGCATGCATATATCTTTCGCTAATAAAAATATTATAATGATGTCGATTAATATAATAAAATAAAATGTTCGCGTCGCCGTCTTAATATGACAAAGCAATGTTAAAGTTATGAAAGTTTGAAATTAAAAAATATATATAATACCTAAAAAAAATTTATAGTTGGTTCATAATAGTTAGATATCCCATAGCACCTCGTTGAGGCTCTTCACTTGCATCCTTCTTAAATAATCTCTTTCTTCTTTCCTTTCTTCACAGATCTTAATATTTTCTGAAATCATTATACAAATCGATTACAATTTAGTCGCCATTTGTTGTCAAGTAATAAATGAATGAAAAAAATAAAAAAAATGTGGGGATTGTGAGGTAACATATGAAAAAATAAAGAAATTTGTAATGAAAATGCAAGTAAGAAATGCATGATTGGTGCCGTTTTGATACTAAAATATGTATGAAACATGAAATTGAAGTATAAATGTGAGTGAATGCGCCGTGATTATATTACATTACTATTATTATGAGTGCTCGATGTTTTTTAAATGCAATATATAATATGAAGTGATATTTAAAATGAAATATTAATAAATAGGTTATGTTGTTACCACCATGTAACTTAATAGGGTTAGGAAGCGAGATGTAAATGTGCAATCAACTGTTAGAACGTCATATAGTCTAACAGTGTCTAAATTCGTCGTGATACAATAAAACGAAATCAGCAAATACCATAAAATTCAAGAAAATCAACGTGAATAGATGTAACCGGTGGATGCCACCATGTCTCATTAACAGAATGGAAGTAGTGATGAATGTGTCATTGCAACGGTGATAATGCCAGTGATAAGAAGAAATGAGTGATATGAGTCGATAAGATGGGTGCCATGTTTTTATATTTCATTTAAAAACGTGTTCATGTGTAAATTCGATATGATAATGATAAAATGAAAATGGGACAAATGAAATGGGATAAATGAAAAGGATACTTCGTTTGTATTAATCGCCACCTAGTCAAGAAAAATTACAACATATAATTTAAAACTAGAGTCATAAGTATAAAAACATGCATATAGAAAAATATATAATCTATGGATAATATGTGGACTATCCATATTTATATTTATAAATTGTTTTATCAGTAGTCATCTGGTGGTACCCAGGTCTTGTTATACGAACTACTGATTTAAACATATATACTAAAAGCTACAAAATATTCTTGAAGTTGATTTAATTATTCTTTAAGATGTATGATGCTAGAAATTTCTATGTAGTGCTTCGATGTGATCTTCATATGTTCTTATCTTCTTGTTGATGCGTATTATTAATAAATATAAGAGAAGGAAAATATATAATAAAAAGAAATATTAATATGTTCCTCCTAAAGACATATAACATATTTTTGGATATAATAAGTGGATGCTCAAGGCTAGATTTAGGGACGGGCAAAATATGATGAGTAGAAATTGAAAAAAATTGAAGCGAAATCAAAAATTATTTTGTTTGAAAAGATATATTGTAGTTAGTTACTTTTTGATAATGATTTAGCATGACAAAAATTTATTGTATGCATTAAATTTAAAGAGTTACTAAATGATATTTTTACTATTTTGCCTACGAATCCATAAAACTAGCTATGGTTGTATGTACAAAGTAAAAAATATTTTCAAAGACATAATAAATATACAGAAATTTATGATCTAAAGTTGATAATGTATATAGGTATATGTAAAATAATAATAAAAGAATTCGCCACAAGAAATAAAAAATGTTACATTAATTGTTCTTATTATTTAATTTAATAATAAAACAATATAATGAATAAACATTTTAATTAATAAAATAATTAGATCAAAAAATAAAAACTATCAAATATTTGACATAATATTATTTTACAATCATAATTAAATGAATAAAGAAATATAAATTTAAAATAAGACAGTCAGATGTCATACTTATCGAACATCAGTCGACGTCATTTTAAATTTTTGTATATATTAAAGAAATTACTTAATTGCAATTACGTGTATGTAAATAAACAATACAAAAAAAATTATCATCAACCCTGAAATGTTTTCTAAACCCTTGTAAATAAATTCAAAAACCGTGTGTTTGTGTGTGTGTATCTGATATTTACATCCAATATAATGATGTATATAATTTATAAAAAAATATAAATATTTAAAGAAATCGTTATGATTTTTTTCTGTGACAAAATTGATTTGTAACTTGCCAAAAATAATAGCGAAATGACGAATTTATTAAGTCAATAATGATTGATTAATAATTAATATTTTGTAATAATAGATTTTTCTTTATAAGCCGCACAATTTATTTAAGGGTTAATTTTAGTTCGTATAATAAGAACAATTATACATACAATATTTACCAATCAAATTATTTTTACATATACCTATAAATATACACCCTGTAAGGGCCGGTAAAAATAATCTTAATTTTAATATAAAATCAATATATTGATATGAATTAGCTTTCGCGTGTAATTTTAAGTTATAAAAACTTATATTTCAGTGAAACTTACCTTTTTAATACGATGGATACTTACCAACGCGGACAGCATCTACTCACCCCCGCGGCGGCTGGATAGGAAAGAGCGGTTCGCCGGGACCAGCCAGATATTGATTTCCATGAAACGTTCAGGAATCTTTTAACAGCGTCTATATGAAAATATTTATTTCTTCTATTATTTTACTGTTAAAAAAATATGTTTTAATTAAACGTACTATGTCATGCTATTATTTTATAAAAACAGCCATTATTTTCAAAGAAAAAATGTTTTGGTCCATCGTATTTAAAAAATACGACGTTTTAAATGTCGTTGGTTACACAGTTCGAAATGAAAGAAAATCTTTGATTTAATTAAATAATATTAAGTTCATTTAAAGTTAATATTCATTTATATATATAACACGATTCCTGAACGACCAAGTGAATAAACATAAATATGAACAAGCAATAACGCATCGCTCAAATCAATACTCCCCTCCTATGCACCCAGACAGGATGCATCTAGATACATTTAGTATATATTTGTACTAAAATTTTGGGTGTGGTCCCTTTGTTTAAATGAACCAATGTATTATTATCTTTTTCTATATATATGTATATTAATATTATTATTTCGTAGTATTATTGAGAAAGAAGTTGGTATCTTAAGTTTTATCGCATATATAAAATAATAATTTAAATATTTAAAAAAATATATATATTAATCAAATTTTAATATAATCTGAAGATGATCTTGTAGATATTTATTATTTTTTTATTTATAATACTAAATTTATATTTTTTTATGTTTAATATTTATTTGACGGAAACAAAGATTTATATATAAATTTTACTACTATTATTTATTTAATTAATTAATATTTTAGCTTCACGCTATATCCCGCACACAGCAGGGTAGGCAGAGGGAACCTAGTATAAGACACTCCGTTCCCCACTTTCTGCCGAATTTTGGAGGCATTGCGTGTTGAGTGGCAGAACTTAACGCCGCGCTTTGCCTTGACACCAGAGCGAAGAAATGGAAATATAAATTTAAGTAAATATTTCATCTCCTCGAGTGGGGATCGAACCCACAACCAGTCGTTTTTCAGTCACACCTTGTGCCACTGCGCCACGACTGGCCTCAAAACAATTTAATTTAAGTAATATTTAATTTTTAATAATAATATTTATTTTATTTTAGTCTAATATAGTAATTTAATAATATTATAGTATAAAAACATTACAAATAATAAGTCTATTTCGCAATATATGTGGTATATATTTGTTCTCATTTATTAGGAATTATAATTTGTAAAAATACTTCACTTTTAATAAAAAAAAATGGTGTCACAGTTTCTCCCACATAATGATAGATTATATATCATTATATAGAATCTTTAACACAAGAAATAGAATCGTTTAGACAAGTGTTTTAACGTTCCCAACTTTCTACCCAATTTTTTGGACATTGCGTGATGAGCGGCGGAACTTAACACTGCACTTTGTCTCTAAGGCAAGGAAATAAAAACAATTCAAATGAACCTACAACTAATCAAACATTCTCCCACTACACCAGGACAGCGAAAAATTTTTTAAAAGTAGTTTATAAAATTTTTATACCAATATAGCTATGTTTATTCTTTTTAATTGAAATATTATTTCTTCCGTATTTTTTTATTCTTTTGATTGCTTAAAGTATTGAATGTAAAATTATTGTTCAAATTAAGACAGAGTCTTTCTTTCTTTCAAATTTTGCTTCTGAGTGATTGACTAGTAGCTAATGTAAATGGATATTGGCAGTCAGATACAAAATAAATATAATTTTATAAAAAAAATGTTTTTAGGTACTGCGTTACCTTGTTACAAATAAAACATACATAGAGCCAAAATATAAATTGAATAGTTGTATAATTACTACAATAAACCAGAATACTATAAGAAACTAAGAAACATGAAAAATAATAAAAACATTTTATTTTGACACTTAATTGCAGTCTTAAAAAAATTTAAGCAATACATTATTATACATTAAAAAGTTTTTTTAATTTATATCAGCCTAAACTCGAGTGGCTTACTAACCTGCCTTGAACTTCTCATGTCCTGGCTCCATTATCAGACCAGCTCGATAATACCATATTGTTGTATTGACTGAAGCCAGGGCGGCTTCTTAACCAAATTTCAAGATGATATAATATGAGTGGATCATTTAGTTTCTTAGAAAATTACATAGCTACCAGCTGTCCTTTTAAAATCGTGTTTAAAAATACAGGAATCTTTTCAATTGTTATTCAAATTCTTCCAAAGTTGTACAGCGATTAAAATCCTTGAAAAGGACTTACGGCCAGTTTTATGAGAATAGATGGTTAGGGTAAACTTTTTATCATGGTTAACCCTTTATGGTAAGAAAGAAAAGAATTTGTATAACACATAATTGAATGGATTAAGGTCAAGTACAGTCTTTGATACAAAATACATTATAAATATGTATTTTTGCTTGATCTTTTAAAATGAGTTAACCAAGAGTTTTAGTGGCGCAAATAATCTTATAATCTTAGTGGTACAAGTGTGTGGTACCAAGGTAAAAGCCCAATGTTAAGTTCCGTTACTCAACAAGCAAAAACGTGGGAAACAGAGTGTCTTCAGCTGAAATTAATATTAAATGTCTAAGTTTTTGAGGCTAGTCGTGGCGCAGTGGCACGAAGTGTGACTGTAAAACCGACTGGTTGTGGGTTCGATCCCCACTCGAGTAGATGAAATATTTACTTAAATTTATATTTCCATTTCTTCGCCCTGGTGTCGAGGCTAAGCGCGGCGTTGAGTTCTGCCACTTAACACGCAATGTCTCCAGAATTCGGCAGAAAGTGGGGAACGGAGTGTCTTAACACTAGGTTCCCTCTGCCTACCCTGCTGTGTGCGAGATACAGCGTGAAGCTGATTTATAAGTCTTTGATTCCTTAAAGCACAGAAAAAATAAAGCTTCTCAATAAAAGAAACAATCCCAAAAGTGAAAATTTATAGGTATTTCATTAAAAAAACAAAGCAACCTTATAATTGTAGTTAATTTAATACAAAGTGAGTGTACATGCTCGCAAACTTAACTTTGTCAACGTTTGTAACTTATACTTTGCCTTGACGAATCAGACTCTCACTTTACCGGTTAAAAACACAAAAAATAATTCTCAATATTTTATATATATTTTTTGTGTTTTCACAAGAAATATTGAGAAATATTTTTTGTGTTTTTTTAACGAGAATATGACTGCGATTTGGAATTAGATATATGCCTTCAACTTAGAAATTACTTAAATTATAAAGTTAACAATTAGGTAATTTAACAATTTTATCAATAACAATACTCGTACTAGTTGTACAAACAAATTTGCAGAACTTCACTAAACTTCTCTTCTTTCTACTCTTTTCTGGAGTCTACACCATTACATGCTCTTGTTTAAAAAAGATTCAAGCACTATATTTACAGAAATTTATTAAAGCAGTAATATTTTTATTGTATTTACATCTCGATTTATTTGCAGTTCAGAAGTTTATAATATGTATGCTTACACGCAAAAAAAGGCAAAGCGCATCCCTCCAGAATTCGGCGGCATATAATAAATTCTCTCTACCTACGACGCTAAATGCGGGATATAGCTGAAAAATTGTCTAGTTTGTGTTTCTTAGGGCTAATCAGGCATAAAAGAGTCGAGCTCGCCCACCGACGGTTCCGTACAAAAATAACCGCTCTAGTTAAGCTAAGCCTGAATTTTAGAATAAGGTCTCGAGCTTATTCTGAAATTCAAGCTTAGCTTAACTAGAGCAGTTTCATCTGATACCTTACTCGAACAAGCGGCTTCACTACGTAATTTTGCCCCCCTTTTAAGCCTATTATTTTTAGAATTTAACCACAAATGTATAGTTTCAGATTATTTCCTGAACTAGTACTACCTGTAGACACTAGCTGTTAAATTTTATAATTGTAGGTTATCCAGAAGTACCCTATTAGTTTTGAATCTATTTAGTGTAGATATACATAATTTTGGCTATATATTTTGTAAGTAAATGTGTAAATACATTTTTCTTTGTGAAATCATTGGGCTGTAGATCTAGATATACGTTTTGAATTTCAACTCGATATCCTCAAGCGTTCCTGAGATAAACGCTTTTGAGTTCCTGAGACAGACAGACAACAAAGTGATCTTATAAAGGTTCCTTTTTTCCTTAAAAAATATGGAACCCTAAAAACGGTTAATGACTTTAATAACTTGAAGGTAACTAAATAAAAAAGGATAACAATCCATTGTTTTTAGTAGCATAATGTTTTTTTAAAAACAAAATTGATGACATACTAATATAATGACATGTTTTGTAAAAAAAGACAATTTTATACATAAAAGAAGAACTGTGAAAAAACAAAATTTTATGATATTTAATAATATAAATTGTAAAATTAATATTATTTAAAAATCATAAAAGTATTAAAATACTGCTATTGTATAGGTGACAACAGGTTGTGGGTTCGACTCCCAGTCGAGGAAATGAGATATTTAATATTTTCAGTTCTTCGCTCGCACTCGACACGCAATTTGGAGGAGTATGGGAGTGGAAGAAGAAGGGAGACGTGGAGCGTCTTAACATTAAGCTCTTTTAGCTCTTTTTTTTCTATGATGGCTACTATGGGATACCAACAAGCAGTATATTAAAGTAATAAGTAAGTTTGTAATAGGGGAGGTAAATAAAACACCGATATTCGTGTTCTCTACTTTTACTACTTGTGATTATTATTATAATATTATAAGCTTGAGAATAATATTAATATTTATTAAATCTAAAAAGCATATAATAACTTATTTTACTAACTAAACATAAAGTCGTCGTGTTAAATATGCCGTACGGACGTAGAATTATTTTACCTTAATATTAACAAGTGATTTAATCCTAAACTCTTATTTATTCCACAGTGTGATGAGGATCTTAAAAGTATATGAAGAGATAATACGCTTAAGTAGGAGTCGACGAGCGTAGCAGATAGTGCCTTCATAATGTTACAGGGTAAGTGCATGTTACAGGGCAACATCATGTTACAGAGTGACTTATGTTACTGATTGATATCAAGTAACAAGGTGACTTTGTGTTACAGTGTAACTTTACGTTACAGGGTAACTTCATTTTATAGAGTGACTTCATGTAACAAGGTGACTTAGTTACAGAGTAACTTCATGTTACAGAGTAACTTTATGAATTGCAATACTCCGCTCCCGTCGTCTCGAGACACAGATGTTTGGCCCCCGTATGTTCAGCATTTCACTTGGTTACATCCACCCTTAAAACTAGAACATCAATTAATTCTACATTTCTTTAATAAAATACTCATCCGGCCAGGAATTGTTGACGTCTGGTTAGATTTCATCAGCTCGTTTCTTATCGACCGATCTGAAATTGATATTTTTATTTAAGTTAATTTTTATTTATTAATTAAATTATACAAAAATATATATACTACTAGTAGTAAAATTTAATAAAAAAATATTATTTCAACATTTTATATTTAAATATAGTTTGAAGCAACTCTTACACAGATTTTAATTAAAAAAAATTGTAAAGCAAAAAATTAATAAACACAAATATTTTTACCTGCATGTCTCGTAATACTCGAGTGCACCACTGTACACCCTCATGCCCGGGTGTCGTCTCCAAATACGTCCTAGATTGCAGCTCAAGTTGGTCTGGCTCCAAATTTAGAGATCTGGTTCTTTCTTTGATACTCCAATTTCTTGCTGAAATAAAAATAATTTTTATTTTTTTTTTGTATTTAGCTCTTTTTGCTAATCATTTTTGCTATATCCTAGTCGATTTCGTTGGGTCAACATAATTCAGCTCTTTTCGTTTGGTTTTGGCCTTATTTCTTTTGGTTCCGTTAGATTATGTTAATTTTGGTAGAATTCGTCAATTTCATGGAAAGAGGTAAACGTAACGCAGTGTTTGATCACTGTCTATCCTACTTTGAATGAGTTACAGGGTGAAGCTTAAAAAAGGTTTATAAGCTTCACTCTGTTATTCTCTTCAATTCGATTCAATTCAGTAGGCTTTGTTCGATTCAGCTCGATTTGACCCTGTTTAGTAGTTTGATTTGGTTTGATTTGGTTTGATTTGGTATGATTTGGTTTGATTTGGTTTGATTTGGTTTGATTTGGTTTGATTTGGTTTGATTTGGTTTGATTTGGTTTGATTTGGTTTGATTTGGTTTGATTTGGCTTGATTTGGTTTGATTTGGTTTGATTTGGTTTGATTTGGTTTGATTTGGTTTGATTTGGTTTGATTTGGTTTGATTTGGTTTGATTTGGTTTGATTTGGTTTGATTTGGTTTGATTTGGTTTGATTTGGTTTGATTTGGTTTGATTTGGTTTGATTTGGTTTGATTTGGTTTGATTTGGTTTGATTTGGTTTGATTTGGTTTGATTTGGTTTGATTTGGTTTGATTTGGTTTGATTTGGTTTGATTTGGTTTGATTTGGTTTGATTTGGTTTGATTTGGTTTGATTTGGTTTGATTTGGTTTGATTTGGTTTGATTTGGTTTGATTTGGTTTGATTTGGTTTGATTTGGTTTGATTTGGTTTGATTTGGTTTGGTTTGGTTTGGTTTGGTTTGGTTTGGTTTGATTTGGTTTGATTTGATCAAAAATGTTGATTTGGCGTTTAAAAGATTTGAATTTTGATTTTCCTTATATTGATTTTTTGATTGAGGCCAGTCGTGGCGCAGTGGTACAAAGTGTGACTGTAAATCGACTGGTTGTGGGTTCGATCCCCACTCGAGGAGACGAAATATTTACTTAAATTTATATTTTCATTTCTTCGCTCTGGTGTCGAGGCAAAGCGCGGCGTTGAGTTCTGCCACTCAACACGCAATGCCTCCAAAATTCGGCAGAAAGTGGGGAACGAAGTGTCTTAACACTAGGTTCCCTCTGCCTACCCTGCTGTGTGCGGGATATAGCGTGAAGCTAATTTAACTTATATTGATTATTTTTTTCCGAAGATAAAAAGACAATAATTTAAAATCACCTATCCACTTTTCCTAGGACGGAAGAAAATTTTATACTATTGATTTAGTTATGTGTACCAAATATTTAACATAAGGCGGGACTTAAGTAATATTTTACATATTAATTTTCAAATATATCAATTATTCCATTGTTACTTAAATCAAAAGAATAAAATATAGCTTTCTCAATAATTATTTAAATTATTGTTGTCCTGACTTGTAACGAGACCTAAGTATATGAAAAGGGCGTGCCATCTATCTATATATATAAATGTAATATAATTATACATTTATAAAATAAATATTCCGTGAATACGTATATTATTTTTGGATTTTCGAAAAAGAAAGATAACAATATCCTATTATAATGCTTAATTTGAATAAAGAACTGGTTGAAAATTACGAAGTATTGATTTCCAATTGCATATGGCGTCGTTGGTATCTAGGGCAATAGGGCGGGGCGCCCGACATCCATATAAATTTATATGGATATAAAAAAATCCATTTTTTTTTGGAAAATATTACACCGTATTGACCTTTTATAGGTTTAAATTGGTCACTGAAGAGAAATATAAAACATTTATTTTTGGTTACAAATTTAGAACAGGGCGGGGTCGCGGAGCTGCCTATATAATATGTTGATGAAACACGAACAAAATCTAAAATTCACATTCTTTCCACTATAATACTCGATTAATCAACTATACTTATATTTACTCTTATGTTAGACGAAAAATTAAAATTATCTTCAATTGCGTATGTAGGTATAAATCAATAAAAGGGCGTAGCCGCTAGCTTGAAATTAAAAATAATATTTAACAAAACAAAATTGAAATCTTCGCAAAATCGCCAAAACAATTAGTTATCATAGTTTACTCACCTATTCGGGAATTTGGCTGCATGGCGCAGAAGTCTAGAAATTTCTGAAATCTAGATTTTCTCAGCATTCCCGGAGAGAGGTCTTGTCGCTTCCAGGGCGCGGATGCAAAAGGAACGAGGCTGTGCAATTATCGATTTCGCTGCATTCGAATGCGTTTAGAAACCTTCATAATGGTTGTTGGTGGTCAGAGTCATTTATATTTTTATCAATTTGGAAGACGTAAGAAGTATTAAAAATCACAATGTTTTTTTGTTTAATGAATACAATTAAAAATATTTTTGAAATCTTGAAATTTAAAATATTTAAATAAAGCTATAGTACTGTCACTGTTACTTTGAAAGAATCATAAAATATTATTATTTTCTTTATTATAAAATTAGGACTAATTAAATTGTCAACAAGTCCAACCCAATAATATTTAAAGTATAAGGTATTTTAAAGTATAAGGTATATTGTATAATAATAATAACAAATCTTGAGGCCAGTCGTGGCGCAGCAGCACAAAGTGTGACTGTAAAACCGACTGGTTGTGGGTTCGTTCCCCACTCGAGGTGATGAAATATTTACTTAAATTTATATTTCCATTTTTTCGCTCTGGTGTCGAGGTTAAGCGCGGCGTTGAGTTCTGCCACTCATCACGCAATGCCTCCAGAATTCGGTAGAAGGTAGGGAACAGTGTTTTAACACTAGGTTCCCTCTTCTTAACCTGCTGTGTGCGGGATACATCATGTAGCTGATGATGATATAATGATGGTAACAAATCTTTATTTCCACAAAGAAAGTACAGATACAATTAACTTTTCATAAGTGCAACGTTAAAGTTCATTTTCTCTGTGTAATATATTATTTTTCATTAAATACTATAGTCAACATTTTATAAAATTACCTTACAATATGATGATGAGTCAGTCATCACTCATGTTATGAAACTTACCTTACATTTTAAAACAATAGCAATAAATCTATATTATACAACATAACATCGAAATATTATAAATAATAATATACATGGTTACTAATACTACCAAACCTTAGAAGATAGACTATTTTACGCAATAAAAGTAAATACATAACTTGTTTCATAGACATTTTTGAACGCATTCGGATGCTGAAAAATCAATAACTGCACTGATCGCCCGTTTCGGACAGGTTGATATCGCGAATTTATATTTGGAATAAAAGTTTAAATTTACATTATCAAAATGCATGTACGGCCTCGTTATCAATTAGCTCTAAAAATTTCACCTACCGAACCATCAACTAGCGGTAAGATCCTTTTTGTATGATAACATAAATATATTTAGTTTGTCTATAAATTTATACTAAGGTTTCGCGTCCGTAATGGCGGACATGCTCTTTCCCTTTGTTCATTTATGTAATAGTCATTATATTGTTTGAATAGAACTCTTAGCTGAAAAGAAATTGCTAAATACAATTATTAAGGAACATAATTTATTAATTGAGGATTTTATAATACTTTAATTTATTCCCCTGTCCATACTAAGTGCTAACTTCGATTTAGTGAGATATGATCACATAGTCTTTATTTTCGGAAGCAATATATAATATTATTATATTGTTAAAAAAAACAATATATAATATGAAAATCCGTTATTTTTTCTTACTTTATTCCAGACGATATACGCAGCAGTCAGAGCTACTCCGTCATGGAAGCTGGCGGCATGTCTGAAGAACGAGTCACCAAGTCAACTGTAGCGACGGTCCTCAAGTACATATGTTCGATGCTATGTTTCGGCATGAGAGATATAAAGGTTAATAAATAATATTTATTTAGATTTTTAGATTTATTTGGCGTTTGTTTTATCTTAAAATAAGTAAATAATTAATAATATGTGCTGAGTTATGCGAGTTCAAATTTACTGCAGCTAGCGATAGTATGTCACTCTTACAATCAGAGCGAAATTATATATATTAGTTAGGTACTAATACGAATCATAGAAAAATTAAAATCAGCAACTAACTAATTACAAATATATCTTATATGAAGTAAATAGCCTGTTTATTTTATATTTATTTCAGGTTGATCTTGAAGAAGAACAAATCGTAATCACCGATCTTGTGGTTACCCCCGACAGGCAGGACGAGGAGTCCAGGAACCACGCTGAATATAATTCTATATTCCATTAAAAACTTAAACGTGTCTCCTTTTGAGTATCTATCGATATTTAGTTACTGTTGAAACTATTTTTTTTCGTACTTACTATTAAAGATTAACGCCAGTTCATCTTTAATATCTAATGTACTAGGTCTGTGTAATGTGTAATTCATGTGCCATTTTTTTAAAATTCCACGTCAAGTAATCGTATTGGTGTTGTAGAGTAGTAAATTTTATATGATATTTCGAATTTTTTATAGGTATTAAAATTTTTTAAACATTTTCGTATATACATACAAGCAAGGAGGCAGGGTAAGTGCTTGGTAACTCCTAAATTTTTTTGTACATTATTATATAAAATAAAAATAATAAAAAAATACATTTATTTTGGTTTATTCTATTCTATTCATATTATTTTGTTAATTTTTATGAATGATTGTATATTTCTTATGAAAAAAGCATAGTTTTTTCATATTATTTTAAGCCCAATTAATCTTCGCACAATCATGTTCTATACCTAAGAGTTTATTAAAAGTGTAGAGCCAGTTTCATGCTTTCAATAATTTAACTACAAGAAGATTGAAACAGACAAAATCAAACCTAATATTTCTAAAAGACATGTGAAATTTTTACTCATCATCATATGTATATATATTATATTATTCGCCGTCCGTACAAATATAACTAAATCTGTCAATTGTAATATGAGTTTGCTTTATAAAAACAAAATAGCTTTTAACATTACAACATAATAAAAATAAAATATAAAATCATAAAGGAACTTTGTTTGCAACGACTCAGTTTAGGTTGGCCTATAATATGAACAATTCATTTCCAAAGCAATTTAGAGGTAATATAATCCTGAACATTTTTACATTGTGGTAATATAAATAAGTCTATTTGAAAAAGATATTCTTGATATAACTCTACACCTTATTTATTGTAACGTTTTAGTATTTATTAATTGTATTTAATATTTATTAATTGTAATTAGGATTCTGTATTTTCTCCTTAATCTAGGATGGTATCAACACGGTGAACTAGTTTTATTTAGATTACTTAATATTCAATAATAAGTTCTTCTCTTCGTGCCAATTATATATACAATTACTCTTAATACTTCTTTATAGCTCGTGATATTGTAATTTAGAACTTATATTAAAATAAAAAAGAAGAACTTAAATGAGCAGCAGTTTTGGCTGTATCTTTATTTATCTTATCCTATTTTGTCTCGGGTACAAATTTTGTATAAAATGTAATTGTTTGAAATTAAAACATTGACCCGTATCGGCCGTCCGATGTACAATAATAAAAATAATCATCAATAAATAGTCACATATCGCCTACAATGATGCTAAAAAAATAAAAAAAATCAATCGGTTTGTTAACATTTTCAATACTTCGTTTATTGTGTCATGTAATTTACTATATGAAATGTTCCTGTTATTTTCATTTGACAAATATCTGTAATGTTATTTCGGTTGTATATTTTATCTAAGTCATATCGCAGGTATTCAGTACCTATATTTTATATTATAGTATTTAAATTAATGATTATTTTAACTTGTACCTAAAAAAAAATGTGTCCGAATTTTGAGAATTTTACTTAAATTAAATCTTCTATACGTGTAATAAATGTGATTTTGTTAAATAAATGTGATTAAAAAGAAATTGTTTTTTATTTACAAATTTTTGTTGTAGGCTTTATTTTATATCCTTTTCTATGGTCTTATCCTATACATTTTTCATTTCTGCATTAAGCGTTAGTGAAATAAAAATTCGCATCTTGGAAGTTTGAAAAAACAAAGGATTTTTGCATTTCCCGCGTCGACGTTTTTGCTTTACTTTATCTATAATTAAAAAATATTTCATAGATTTTTTTTTATTTGTAGCTTTCTATATACTTCTTGCTATTCTAAAGTGTATTAACGTCTCTGATAAAGCTTTCGACTGGTTCCACTCCTACCTGCATGGCTGCAAACAGTGCATAACAATCAATGATAGATATTTATATCCATCCTATCTTAAAACTGGTGTTCCCCAAGGCGAAATTCTGTCCCCGCTTCTCTTTTCCATTATTTAAACTTTATTTTTGATTCTTTTATAAATTTACATAACTAAACTGCACCTATTAACTATATGGAGATACCATAACGCTATAGCTGTACTCAAATCAATCCTAATTCTGTGAGAATGTGGAGCAATTTGTTTGGATTATCAATAAATGCAGGTAATACATTTAAAAATTTAGGCATTATAATGGAAAACTTTAATTAAATTTGATATTTTTATTTGCTGTAATCTACCGATCGAGAGGATGGAAATGGAAATAAATCCTTCCAATAAAAGCTAAAACATCGCTTTTAAATTAAACTATTTTAACCCGATGAACCGTGTATATTTGGGATTATATATTTTTCGAAACCCGATATCATATATCATTAGTGTCTTTGCTATCAGGAGAAAATATCCAGCAGTAGCTCCAATAATGAAAAAGTCGTAAAAGAATTCTAGCGATAGGCTGTGTCTGTATATTATAGACTAACACTTGCTGGGCAGTGGAAAATCTGCGAAATTTTTCTTAAGTTAAATACATTTAAATTGGCCCCCGGATTGCCCTCACTTTATCTCAAATATTGTCGTATTTTTTTTAATTCCATAGTAAATCATATATATCAAAACCGGTGAAGTACATTAGTAAACCTTTTACTTTTTATACTAGGTTGTTGAAGTTAAAATTTACATTTATCCATTTCCACGGGTTGAATCGAAGAGATCCCTTCTCAACATTTTTATTGTAGTTCTTTTTTCTCTTATGTGTGTATTTCTTGCAATAAAATTTTTACGTGTTAGTGTACATCCAACTATCATTATTCAGGCAGAACATTCTCTTGCTTACACATTATGTTATAGTCTTATAGTTAATAAGTTGTAAAGTTATGAGTTCTAATTCCAGGTTTGTGTAAAATAGTTAGAAATCCAGTTATTGAACTATATCCAGGACAGATATATGAACTTTTTATGGGATTCAATGGATATGAGTTAATTTAAAAATTTAATTTAATTATTAATTATTATTTATTTCAATAAACAGACACTTATGACACAAAAATATGTTATAGATTCAAATACATAGACACATATACACATTCGCATTAAAAGAATTTTTATGCTTAACTTAAAAAATAATAAGAAACGATAATAATATTAACACTCGACTATCTTTACTACGACTAATATCTATTGATATAATAGTAATATATTTTTTAACAAAGCCAATTATTTAAATGAGCTATAATGATAAATAAATCAATCCAATATAATTCAAGCTTAATAAGACCGAATTAGTAATTTAGAACCAAGGACAACATTTTTTAATAATTTAAACATTAAAAAAATATATTTAATGTTATTACAAATTATGATAAAAACATATTATGTATTCAAAAAATCTGGGTAAAATCAGGGCTGTGGCTATTATGCGATGTTTACAAGTTTAAATATTTCTACAGACAGTTATTAGTAAATTAAGTAAAAGTACAATTATATCAAGAATATTTTATATATAATACATTTTTCAACAAGATACTATTTATTTATTTTTAAAATTCTTAAAGTGTTATTCCACACTTAACACAGGAAAAAAAAACTTATTTAGAAAACGTAAACGTAGCGTGACTCGCACCCTCATCTCCTGGAAACCGAGCAGGAGGGGCTTCAAATATCGTTTATACGTTTCCTAAATTAGTACTATTTATTTACTAAAGGTATATTCTGTACCATACCAGAATGGAAATCGGAAATCCATAACAATAGTGTTTACAGTCAGACGCTGTCACACTATGCCTTGACGGCCCCTTAATATTTTCAAATAGGAATTAATTATGACTCTATATTTGACGTTAATGTATATTAAACTACCTTCACTAACCAGCCTCGACTCACTGCCTTGACAAGTGACAAGACTGCTCGCTCGTTTTGACTAAAGAATCGTGACTTGTGAGTGCGGTTCAACGATAAAACGCAGTTAGCGTTCTTGCCTATGTAGTCGTTTTCCCTCTGTATATATATATATATAACACGGGGACACGGCTTATAAAACAATAAATATATAATAATAATTAATGCAAAAGTGTAATATTAGTTAAAACATATATATCATAAAATGTATATATATATTTTAAATTTAAATTAAGTATTTAGTCAATTGAATAAAATAAATGTTATTAAATTAACTAACTAACCCTTGTATAAAGTGAAAAAAATTATAAAAAAATACGTAACATAACAAACTAAAACAAAATTGATGGCTATCCTTTGTCAAATGTGTTTTACAAACATCTATCCCTGTGTTATTTCAACGAGTGAACCCAACACACGTGTCGCCTCTCAGAAGACATCGTACATTCCTCCAATGTCTTTGCTTCCATCAAACACATCTGAAAATCATTAAAAAATCTTTAATTACTTTCTCCACACATAACTACAAAAGTTTTGTTTTAGCTCCCATGTTTTAATAATTCTATAAACATAACACAATCGCATCGTTCAATATGAATTAACTTTTTTTATTAAATTTATTGACAATGATTTATAATTGTCGAAATAAAATACGTTTTAATCAACAAGAGGCCAGAGGAAACAAGCTGTGGTGCAGGGCCACAAAGTGTGACTGTAAAACCGACTGACTGGTTGTAGGTTCGATCTCCACTCGAAGATATGAAATATTTACTTAAATTTATATTTCCATTCCTTCGCTCTGATGTCGAGGCAAATTGCAGCGTTGAGTTCTGCCACTCAACACGCAATGCCTCCAGAATTCGGCAGAAAATTGGCAACGGAGTGCCTTAACACTAGATTCCCTCTGCCTACTCTGCTGTGTGCATGGTAGAGCGTGCAGCTGATTTATTTGATTTATTTATTTATTCCAATCAACAAATAATGGTAAGTGACATCGGCGGCAAGCTACATGTATTTATATGGCATAAAGTGACTCAGTGACCGCGCTGCAGTAAAGTGATACACAGTACCGTCGCTGGTTGCTGGTTGTATTTGCACTCGTTAATACGAACAACATACAAACTACTCATACATCACTGACCTTTGCCTTTATATAAAACGATATGGAAGTTTTACATTATTTTACTAAATAGTTTCCAATACCTGCAAGTCTCTCATTCGTGAGTACATCGTCGGGTCTATACACTTAGGAGCCATCGTTTCGGTCTTCGTTGTGTCGTTTTGTTCGCGACGATCTTCTTCTTTCATGGCGTTGAAGCTTTTTAGCAGCTCGTTAAAGTTATAGATTTCGACTGAAATATAACAAGATGGCGGCTATTGGTAATATACTGAAGAAATCAATATATAGGTAAGCATGTATAAAACATATTTTATATAAAATAAAAATATCACACTCCACGTGATTATTGAAAATTTTATTTTTTTATATATTGTAAATTAATTGTATTGATTAATACACAAATAATGAGTTACGTGGAACACGTTAGAACCAATTAAAGCAAATTAAACTTATTGTAAAATAGTATTCACCTGAATTACATTTCTTCGAATGCATCGTTGATTTCCAATTGCCAAGGCTTTATTAAAATTTATGATGTATGTTAAAGGATGTAAGCGTCTCCATAGCGAATGAGAAACTGGTGCAGTTATTGATTTTTCCGCCCATATAAGGATGCGTTCAAAAACATCAGTCAGGTTAAGCCTCGTCGGATTTTATAGTTCACCTAATAATATCTACATTAAATAATTAAATCATTGGTATATACTTTTTTCACAAAACCTAATAATTATAAGAAAACATAAAAGATAATATTTAAAATAATATATCTATATGTATATATATATTGATTGTTTTTTTTTTAAATAAATTTTAAATTATGTATTAATTAATGAGACCAGACATTAATTTTGTCAACTTTTATTAATTGTACTTCCCTTTGACCTACAATCATGTAATTGGTACGGACCCCACGTTGGATGAATCCGATTCGCACTTGACCTTTTAATTTTTATTGTTATGTATCTGATTCTATATTTTTATTGTCATGAACGCAAAGGCTTTGTCAATATTAGGTATATTTACCCCATAAACATTTTTAGTCCCACATCTCATCATCATCATCATCATCATCATCAGTTAAAACCTTACCTTGCTTAGATATATAAAACTTATATTATATTGGTAATTTGGGTAATAAGCGAATCTCTGTTGTATATTTAAATTGAAATTTTTCCATTTATTAATCTATTTTGAAGAATCACACAGGAAACACTTTTTATTACGTTTATTTAATTCAATTACAATAAATAGACATTTATGACACACAATTACGAGTATTTATAAGTTCTTATACAGTTATAAAATTCAAAGATTTAGAAATCTTCAATATGATAAACCACTTATTAAATATAATTTACAAATAATGACTATAATAGATACTAATTATCTTTTGAGTATACGAAGTCTACCTCTGGTTATTCCACAAAGGGTTAGCAGGTTTGACTCCTACTGAAGACAGGTAAGTTAAGAAAGTGTACAATTATATCAAGAATATTTTTTTGATCTACGATTACGACATCTAGTGACTACGATTTTTCAATAAGATATTATTACAGTATTTTGATTTTGTAATAATAGTAAACAATAGAAATGTAGAGACCAGAAATGTCTTCTCAATCTCTACAATTTAAAAAAACTACAATTTAGAAAATTAGAGGAATAGAGCTTTTTCTGAAATTCAAACTTAGCTTGGTAAGAGGCCTTGCAGCCGATACCTTACTTAAACTATCCCTTTTAAGGTGATAATTTTTTTGTATTACGTACTACAAATATGTAGGTTTTAGCTTTTTTACCGAGTTAATCCTAATAATATTTATTCTCTTTACACTAGTCTCGAAATACACGAGTTTTGCAGACAGACAGTCTGACAACAAAATGAGGGTTCCAGGGTTTCTTTTTGTCTTAAGAGGTACGGAAACCTAAAAAGTTGTCCCATGTCAAAGTTGAAACAAATATTTTTAAACAAGACAATATTATATAGTAAGACTGACACATATTTTATCAAATTTAATCTAATAGAACGTATATGTTTGTATTTCATTAATCTTACATCTGTTATAAAGGTTTTCTAAAATTTCCCTTATTTTGAGCGTGACCTTTCCTTTTTATGAACGCTATACTCCGCATGTTGTATGAACGATATAGGTAATTCCCAATGTACCAACCACTTTTCGAGACATTGCATGTTAAATGGCGGACTTTAACACCGATCTTCATTCATTCCCTCGAGGGGAAATCAAACCAACAGCCGCCGTGCTTACTGTCAGACGCTGTCACACTGTGTCACGACAGCCATTGATCTTTTCAAATAGGATTTAATTATAATCCATATTTGATGTTAATTAATATTAAACTACCTTCACTAAGAACCAGTCTCGACTCACTGCCTCCACCGGTGACAAGACAGCTCGCTCGTTTTTGACTAAAGAATCGTGACTCGTGAGTGCGATTCAACGATAAAACGCAGTTAGCGTTCTTGCCACTATAAGTTATATATTATACAACACGGGGACACGGCTTATAAAATAATCTAAGATAAAATTCAAAACATTAGAAAAGAAATTTACTTATAGCAAAAATATCTTTCAAAAAAAAATATTTTATTACTGAAATGAAATATTTAGTCAAATTAGTAAAAGAAAAAAATAACTGACTAAAATTTTGCATAAAATGTTTTTCTAAGTAATATAAAAAAATATATTTGAACTAAAAATAACATTGTTGGCTATTCTTTGTGAAATGTATTTACAAACATCTATCCCTGTGTTATTTCAACGCGTGAACCAAACACAAGTGTCGCCTCTGAGAAGACATCGTACAATCCTCCAATGTCTTCTCTTCCATCAAACACATCTGGAAATAAAAAATAATAATAACATCTATAAGCTCGAATGTTTTAATAATTCTATAAACATAATACAATCGCACCGCCCAATATGAAATAATTTTAATATATCTTCTAATTTTATAAGCAAACTATTATACAGTAGCAAGTATTTATACAGTAAAGAGTCGCTCAGTGAACGCGCTGCAGTAAAGTGATACACAGTACCGTCGCTGGCTGCTGGTTGTATTTGCACTCGTTAATACGAACAACATACAAACTACTCATATATCACTGACCTTTGCCTTTATATGAAACGATATGGAAGTTTTACATTATTTTACTAAATAGTTTCCAATACCTGCAAGTCTCTCATTCGTGAGTACATCGTCGGGTCTATACACTTAGGAGCCATCGTTTCGGTCTTCGTTGTGTCGTTTTGTTCGCGACGATCTTCTTCTTTCATGGCGTTGAAGCTTTTTAGCAGCTCGTTAAAGTTATAGATTTCGACTGAAATATAACAAGATGGCGGCTATTGGTAATATACTGAAGAAATCAATATATAGGTAAGCATGTATAAAACATATTTTATATAAAATAAAAATATCACACTCCACGTGATTATTGAACATTTTATTTTTTTTATATATTGTAAATTAATTGTATTGATTAATACACAAATAATGAGTTACGTGGAACACGTTGAACCAATTAAAGTATTAACTAACCAAAAAAATGTATTAACTAATGAGACCAGACCTTAATTTTGTCAACTTTTATTAATTGTACTTCCTTTTGACCTACAATCATGTAATTGGTACGGACCCCACGGTGGGTGAATCAATTAAAGCAAATTAAACTTATTGTAAAATAGTATTCACCTGAATTACATTTCTTCGAATGCATCGTTGATTTCCAATTGCCAAGGCTTTATTAAAATTTATGATGTATGTTAAAGGATGTAAGCGTCTCCATAGCGAATGAGAAACTGGTGCAGTTATTGATTTTTCCGCCCATATAAGGATGCGTTCAAAAACTTCAGTCAGGTTAAGGCTCGTCGGATTTTATAGTTCACCTAATAATATCTACATTAAATAATTAAATCATTGGTATATACTTTTTTCACAAAACCTAATAATTATAATAAAACATAAAAGATAATATTTAAAATAATATATCTATATGTATATATATATTGATTGTTTTTTTTTAAATAAATTTTAAAAAATGTATTAACTAATGAGACCAGACATTAATTTTGTCAACTTTTATTAATTGTACTTCCCTTTGACCTACGATCATGTAATTGGTACGGACCCTACGGTGGGTGAATCCGACTCGCACTTGACCTTTTAATTTTTATTGTTATGTATCTGATTCTATATTTTTATTGTCATGAACGCAAAGGTTTTGTCAATATTAGGTATATTTACCCCGTAAACATTTTTAGTCCCACATCTCATCATCATCATCATCATCAGTTAAAACCTTACCTTGCTTAGATATATAACTTATATTATATTGGTAATTTGGGTAATAAGCGTATCTCTGTTGTATATTTAAATTGAAATTTTTCCATTTATTAATCTATTTTGAAGAATCACACAAGAAACACTTTTTATTACGTTTATTTAATTTAATTACAATAAATAGACATTTATGACACACAATTACGAGTATTTATAAGTTCTTATACAGTTATAAAATTCAAAGATTTAGAAATCTTGAATAAGATAAACCACTTATTAAATATAATTTACAAATAATGACTATAATAGATACTAATTATCTTTTGAGTATATGAAGTCTACCTCTGGTTATTCCACCGAGGTTAGCAGGTTTGACTCCTACTGAAGATAGGTAAATTAAGAAAGTGTACAATTATATCAAGAATATTTTTTTCATCTAGTACATTCAAGTGACTACGATTTTTCAATAACATATTATTACAGTATTTTCATTTCGTTATTATATAAAAGAATAGAAATGTAGAGACCAGAAATGTCTTCTCAAACTCTACAATTTAAAAAACTACAATTTAAAAAATTGGAGGAAAAGAGCTTTTTCTGAAATTTAAGCTTAGCTTGGTAAGAGGCTTTTCAGCTGATACCTCACTTGAACTATCTCTTTTAAGGTGATTATTTTTTTGAATTACGTACTACAAATATGTAGGTTTCAGCTTTTTTACCGAGTTAATCCTAATAATATTTATTCTCTTTACACTAGTCTCAAAATACACGAGTTTTGCAGACAGACAGACTGACAACAAAATGAGGTTTCCAGGGTTTCTTTTTGTCTTAAGAGGTACGGAAACCTAAAAAGTTGTCCCATGTCAAAGTTGAAACAAATATTTTTAAGCAAGACAATAATATATAGTAAGACACATATTTTATCAAATTTAATCTAATAGAACGTATATGTTAGTATTTCATTAATCTTACATCTATTATAAAGGTTTTCTAAAATTTCCCTTATTTTGAGCGTGACCTTTCCTTTTTATGAACGCTATACTCCGCATGTTGTATGAACGATATAGGTAATTCCCAATGTACCAACCACTTTTCGAGACATTGCATGTTAAATGGCGGACTTTAACGCCGATCTTCATTCATTCCCTCGAGTGGAAATCAAACCAACAGCCGCCGTGCTTACTGTCAGACGCTGTCACACTGTGTCACGACAGCCATTGATCTTTTCAAATAGGACTTAATTATAATCCATATTTGATGTTAATTAATATTAAACTACCTTCACTAAGAACCAGCTTCGACTCACTGCCTCCACCGGTGACAAGACAGCTCGCTCGTTTTTGACTAAAGAATCGTGACTCGTGAGTGCGATTCAACGATAAAACGCAGTTAGCGTTCTTGCCACTATAAGTTATATATTATACAACACGGGGACTCGTCTTATAAAATAATCTAAGGAAAAATTTAAAACTTTAAAATGAAATTTACTTATAACAAAAATATCTTTCAAAAAATATTTTACAACTGAAATAAAATATTTAGTCAAATTAATAAAAAAAATATTAACTGACTAAAACTTTGCATAAAATGTTTTTCTAAGTAATATAAAAAAATATATTTGAACTAAAAATAACATTGTTGGCTATTCTTTGTGAAATGTATTTTACAAACATCTATCCCTGTGTTATTTCAACGCGTGAACCAAACACAAGTGTCGCCTCTGAGAAGACATCGTACAATCCTCCAATGTCTTCTCTTCCATCAAACACATCTGGAAATAAAAAATAATAATAACATCCTCGACACATATCTACAGAACCACTATAAGCTCCAATGTTTTAATAATTCTATAAACATAATACAATCGCACCGCCCAATATGAAATAATTTTAATATATTTTCTAATTTTATAAGCAAACTATTATACAGTAGCAAGTATTTATACAGTAAAGAGTCGCTCAGTGAACGCGCTGCAGTAAAGTGATACACAGTACCGTCGCTGGCTGCTGGTTGTATTTGCACTCGTTAATACGAACAACATACAAACTACTCATACATCACTGACCTTTGCCTTTATATAAAACGATATGGAAGTTTTACATTATTTTACTAAATAGTTTCCAATACCTGCAAGTCTCTCATTCGTGAGTACATCGTCGGGTCTATACACTTAGGAGCCATCGTTTCGGTCTTCGTTGTGTCGTTTTGTTCGCGACGATCTTCTTCTTTCATGGCGTTGAAGCTTTTTAGCAGCTCGTTAAAGTTATAGATTTCGACTGAAATATAACAAGATGGCGGCTATTGGTAATATACTGAAGAAATCAATATATAGGTAAGCATGTATAAAATATATTTTATATAAAATAAAAATATTACACTCCACGTGATTATTGAAAATTTTATTTTTTTATATATTGTAAATTAATTGTATTGATTAATACACAAATAATGAGTTACGTGGAACACGTTAGAACCAATTAAAGCAAATTAAAGTTATTGTAAAATAGTATTCACCTGAATTACATTTCTTCGAATGCATCGTTGATTTCCAATTGCCAAGGCTTTATTAAAATTTATGATGTATGTTAAAGGATGTAAGCGTCTCCATAGCGAATGAGAAACTGGTGCAGTTATTGATTTTTCCGCCCATATAAGGATGCGTTCAAAAACATCAGTCAGGTTAAGGCTCGTCGGATTTTATGATTCACCTAATAATATCTACATTAAATAAAGTTATTAAATCATTGGTATATACTTTTTTCACAAAACCTAATAATTATAAAAAAACATAAAAGATAATATTTAAAATAATATATCTATATGTATATATATATTGATTGTTTTTTTTTTAAATAAATTTTAAAAAATGTATTAACTAATGAGACCAGACATTAATTTTGTCAACTTTTATTAATTGTACTTCCCTTTGACCTACGATCATGTAATTGGTACGGACCCCACGGTGGGTGAATCCGACTCGCACTTGACCTTTTATTTTTTATTGTTATGTATCTGATTCTATATTTTTATTGTCATGAACGCAAAGGTTTTGTCAATATTAGGTATATTTACCCCGTAAACATTTTTAGTCCCACATCTCATCATCATCATCATCATCAGTTAAAACCTTACCTTGCTTAGATATATAACTTATATTATATTGGTAATTTGGGTAATAAGCGTATCTCTGTTGTATACTTAAATTTAAATTTTTCCATTCATTAAACTATTTTAAAGAACCACACAGGAAACACTTTTTATTACGTTTATTTAATTCAATTACAATAAATAGACATTTATGACACACAATTACGAGTATTTATAAGTTCTTATACAGTTATAAAATTCAAAGAAAAGATTTAGAAATGTTGTATATGATAAACCACTTATTAAATATAATTTACAAATAATGATTATAATAGATACTAATTATCTATTGAATATATGAAGTCTGCCTCTGGTTATTCCACCGAGGTTAGCAGGTTTGACTCCTACTGAAGATAGGTAAGTTAAGAAAGTGTACAATTATATCAAGAATATTTTTTTCATCTAGTACATTCAAGTGACTACGATTATTCAATAACATATTATTACAGTATTTTCATTTCGTTATTATATAAAAGAATAGAAATGTAGAGACCAGAAATGTCTTCTCAAACTCTACAATTTAAAAAACTACAATTTAAAAAATTGGAGGAAAAGAGCTTTTTCTAAAATTTAAGCTTAGCTTGGTAAGAGGCTTTTCAGCTGATATCTCACTTGAACTATCTCTTTTAAGGTGATTATTTTTTTGAATTACGTACTACAAATATGTAGGTTTCAGCTTTTTTACCGAATTAATCCTAATAATATTTATTCTCTTTACACTAGTCTCGAAATACACGAGTTTTGCAGACAGACAGTCTGACAACAAAATGAGGGTTCCAGGGTTTCTTTTTGTTTTAAGAGGTACGTAAACCTAAAAAGTTGTCCCATGTCAAAGTTGAAACAAATATTTTTAAACAAGACAATATTATATAGTAAGACTGACACATATTTTATTAAATTTAATCTAATAGAACGTATATGTTAGTATTTCATTAATCTTACATCTATTATAAAGGTTTTCTAAAATTTTCCTTATTTTGAGCGTGACCTTTCCTTTTTATGCACGCTATACTCCGCATGTTGTATGAACGATATAGGTAATTCCAAATAAACCAACCACTTTTCGAGACATTGTATGTTAAATGGCGGACTTTAACGCCGATCTTCATTCATTCCCTCGAGTGGAAATCAAACCAACAGCCGCCGTGCTTACTGTCAGACGCTGTCACACTGTGTCACGACAGCAATTGATCTTTTCAAATAGGATTTAATTATGACTCCATATTTGACGTTAATGTATATTAAACTACCTTCACTAAGAACCAGCCTCGACTCACTGCCTCCATCGGTGACAAGACAGCTCGCTCGTTTTTGACTAAAGAATCGTGACTCGTGAGTGCAGTTCAACGATAAAACGCAGTTAGCGTTCTTGCCTATGTAGTCGTTTCCCCCATGTATATTTATATATATATAACACGGGGACACGGCTTGTAAAACAATAAATATATAATAATAATTAATGCAAAAGTATAATATTAGTTAAAACATATATATCATAAAATATATGTATATATTTTAAATTTAAATTAAGTATTTAGTCAATTGAATAAAATAAATGTTATTAAATGGACTAACTAACCTTTGTATAAATTGAAAAAAATAATAAAAAAAAATTACGTAACATAACAAACTAAAACAAAATTGATGGCTATCCTTTGTCAAATGTGTTTTACAAACATCTATCCCTGTGTTATTTCAACGAGTGAACCCAACACACGTGTCGCCTCTCAGAAGACATCGTACATTCCTCCAATGTCTTTGCTTCCATCAAACACATCTGAAAATCATTAAAAAATCTTTAATTACTTTCTCCACACATAACTACAAAAGTTTTGTTTTAGCTCCCATGTTTTAATAATTCTATAAACATAACACAATCGCATCGTTCAATATGAATTAACTTTTTTTATTAAATTTATTAACAATGATTTATAATTGTCGAAATAAAATACGTTTTAATCAACAAGAGGCCAGAGGAAACAAGCTGTGGTGCAGGGCCACAAAGTGTGACTGTAAAACCGACTGACTGGTTGTAGGTTCGATCTCCACTCGAAGAGATGAAATATTTACTTAAATTTATATTTCCATTCCTTCGCTCTGATGTCGAGGCAAATTGCAGCGTTGAGTTCTGCCACTCAACACGCAATGCCTCCAGAATTCGGCAGAAACTTGGCAACGGAGTGCCTTAACACTAGATTCCCTCTGCCTACTCTGCTGTGTGCGTGGTAGAGCGTGCAGCTGATTTATTTGATTTATTTATTTATTTTAATCAACAAATAATGGTAAGTGACATCGGCGGCAAGCTACATGTATTTATATAGCATAAAGTGACTCAGTGACCGCGCTGCAGTAAAGTGATACACAGTACCGTCGCTGGCTGCTGGTTGTATTTGCACTCGTTAATACGAACAACATACAAACTACTCATACATCACTGACCTTTGCCTTTATATAAAACGATATGGAAGTTTTACATTATTTTACTAAATAGTTTCCAATACCTGCAAGTCTCTCATTCGTGAGTACATCGTCGGGTCTATACACTTAGGAGCCATCGTTTCGGTCTTCGTTGTGTCGTTTTGTTCGCGACGATCTTCTTCTTTCATGGCGTTGAAGCTTTTTAGCAGCTCGTTAAAGTTATAGATTTCGACTGAAATATAACAAGATGGCGGCTATTGGTAATATACTGAAGAAATCAATATATAGGTAAGCATGTATAAAACATATTTTATATAAAATAAAAATATCACACTCCACGTGATTATTGAACATTTTATTTTTTTTATATATTGTAAATTAATTGTATTGATTAATACACAAATAATGAGTTACGTGGAACACGTTGAACCAATTAAAGTATTAACTAACCAAAAAAATGTATTAACTAATGAGACCAGACCTTAATTTTGTCAACTTTTATTAATTGTACTTCCTTTTGACCTACAATCATGTAATTGGTACGGACCCCACGGTGGGTGAATCAATTAAAGCAAATTAAACTTATTGTAAAATAGTATTCACCTGAATTACATTTCTTCGAATGCATCGTTGATTTCCAATTGCCAAGGCTTTATTAAAATTTATGATGTATGTTAAAGGATGTAAGCGTCTCCATAGCGAATGAGAAACTGGTGCAGTTATTGATTTTTCCGCCCATATAAGGATGCGTTCAAAAACTTCAGTCAGGTTAAGGCTCGTCGGATTTTATAGTTCACCTAATAATATCTACATTAAATAATTAAATCATTGGTATATACTTTTTTCACAAAACCTAATAATTATAATAAAACATAAAAGATAATATTTAAAATAATATATCTATATGTATATATATATTGATTGTTTTTTTTTAAAATAAATTTTAAAAAATGTATTAACTAATGAGACCAGACATTAATTTTGTCAACTTTTATTAATTGTACTTCCCTTTGACCTACGATCATGTAATTGGTACGGACCCTACGGTGGGTGAATCCGACTCGCACTTGACCTTTTAATTTTTATTGTTATGTATCTGATTCTATATTTTTATTGTCATGAACGCAAAGGTTTTGTCAATATTAGGTATATTTACCCCGTAAACATTTTTAGTCCCACATCTCATCATCATCATCATCATCAGTTAAAACCTTACCTTGCTTAGATATATAACTTATATTATATTGGTAATTTGGGTAATAAGCGTATCTCTGTTGTATATTTAAATTGAAATTTTTCCATTTATTAATCTATTTTGAAGAATCACACAAGAAACACTTTTTATTACGTTTATTTAATTTAATTACAATAAATAGACATTTATGACACACAATTACGAGTATTTATAAGTTCTTATACAGTTATAAAATTCAAAGATTTAGAAATCTTGAATAAGATAAACCACTTATTAAATATAATTTACAAATAATGACTATAATAGATACTAATTATCTTTTGAGTATATGAAGTCTACCTCTGGTTATTCCACCGAGGTTAGCAGGTTTGACTCCTACTGAAGATAGGTAAATTAAGAAAGTGTACAATTATATCAAGAATATTTTTTTCATCTAGTACATTCAAGTGACTACGATTTTTCAATAACATATTATTACAGTATTTTCATTTCGTTATTATATAAAAGAATAGAAATGTAGAGACCAGAAATGTCTTCTCAAACTCTACAATTTAAAAAACTACAATTTAAAAAATTGGAGGAAAAGAGCTTTTTCTGAAATTTAAGCTTAGCTTGGTAAGAGGCTTTTCAGCTGATACCTCACTTGAACTATCTCTTTTAAGGTGATTATTTTTTTGAATTACGTACTACAAATATGTAGGTTTCAGCTTTTTTACCGAGTTAATCCTAATAATATTTATTCTCTTTACACTAGTCTCGAAATACACGAGTTTTGCAGACAGACAGACTGACAACAAAATGAGGTTTCCAGGGTTTCTTTTTGTCTTAAGAGGTACGGAAAATTATACAACACGGGGACTCGTCTTATAAAATAATCTAAGATAAAATTCAAAACTTTAAAATGAAATTTACTTATAACAAAAACATCTTTCAAAAAATATTTTACAACTGAAATAAAATATTTAGTCAAATTAATAAAAAAAATATTAACTGACTAAAACTTTGCATAAAATGTTTTTCTAAGAAAAATAAAAAAAAATATTTGAACAAAAACTAACATTGTTGGCTATTCTTTGTCAAATGTATTTTACAAACATCTATCCCTGTGTTATTTCAACGCGTGAACCAAACACAAGTGTCGCCTCTGAGAAGACATCGTACAATCCTCCAATGTCTTCTCTTCCATCAAACACATCTGGAAATAAAAAATAATAATAACATCCTCGACACATATCTACAGAACCACTATAAGCTCCAATGTTTTAATAATTCTATAAGCATAATACAATCGCACCGCCCAATATGAAATAATTTTAATATATTTTCTAATTTTATAAGCAAACTATTATACAGTAGCAAGTATTTATACAGTAGAGAGTCGCTCAGTGAACGCGCTGCAGTAAAGTGATACACAGTACCGTCGCTGGCTGCTGGTTGTATTTGCACTCGTTAATACGAACAACATACAAACTACTCATACATCACTGACCTTTGCCTTTATATAAAACGATATGGAAGTTTTACATTATTTTACTAAATAGTTTCCAATACCTGCAAGTCTCTCATTCGTGAGTACATCGTCGGGTCTATACACTTAGGAGCCATCGTTTCGGTCTTCGTTGTGTCGTTTTGTTCGCGACGATCTTCTTCTTTCATGGCGTTGAAGCTTTTTAGCAGCTCGTTAAAGTTATAGATTTCGACTGAAATATAACAAGATGGCGGCTATTGGTAATATACTGAAGAAATCAATATATAGGTAAGCATGTATAAAACATATTTTATATAAAATAAAAATATCACACTCCACGTGATTATTGAAAATTTTATTTTTTTATATATTGTAAATTAATTGTATTGATTAATACACAAATAATGAGTTACGTGGAACACGTTAGAACCAATTAAAGCAAATTAAACTTATTGTAAAATAGTATTCACCTGAATTACATTTCTTCGAATGCATCGTTGATTTCCAATTGCCAAGGCTTTATTAAAATTTATGATGTATGTTAAAGGATGTAAGCGTCTCCATAGCGAATGAGAAACTGGTGCAGTTATTGATTTTTCCGCCCATATAAGAATGCGTTCAAAAACTTCAGTCAGGTTAAGGGCTCGTCGGATTTTATAGTTCACCTAATAATATCTACATTAAATAAAGTTATTAAATCATTGGTATTTATTTACTTTTTTCACAAAACCTAATAATTATAAGAAAACATAAAAGATAATATTTAAAATAATATATCTATATGTATATATATATATTGATTGTTTTTTTTTTTAAGTAAATTTTAAAGAATGTATTAACTAATGAGACCAGACATTAATTTTGTCAACTTTTATTAATTGTACTTCCCTTTGACCTACGATCATGTAATTGGTACGGACCCCACGTTGGATGAATCCGACTCGCACTTGACCTTTTAATTTTTATTGTTATGTATCTGATTCTATATTTTTATCGTCATGAACGCAAAGGCTTTGTCAATATTAGGTATATTTACCCCATAAACATTTTTAGTCCCACATCTCATCATCATCATCATCAGTTAAAACCTTACCTTGCTTAGATATATAAAACTTATATTATATTGGTAATTTGGGTAATAAGCGTATCTCTGTTGTATATTTAAATTGAATTTTTTCCATTTATTAATCTATTTTGAAGAATCACACAGGAAACACTTTTTATTACGTTTATTTAATTTAATTATTTAATTAAATTACAATAAATAGACATTTATGACACACAATTACGAGTATTTATAAGTTCTTATACAGTTATAAAATTCAAAGAAAAGATTTAGAAATCTTGAATATGATAAACCACTTATTAAATATAATTTACAAATAATGACTATAATAGATACTAATTATCTATTGAATATATGAAGTCTGCCTCTGGTTATTCCACCGAGGTTAACAGGTTTGACTTCTACTGAAGATAGGTAAATTAAGAAAATGTACAATTATATCAAGAATATTTTTTTCATCTAGTACATTCAAGTGACTACGATTTTTCAATAAGATATTTTTACAGTATTTTGATTTTGTAATAATAGGAAACAATAGAAATGTAGAGACCAGAAATGTCTTCTTAATCTCTACAATTTAAAATAACTACAATTTAGAAAATTAGAGGAATAGAGCTTTTTCTGAAATTCAAACTTAGCTTGGTAAGAGGCCTTTCAGCCGATACCTCACTTGAATTATCCCTTTTAAGGTGATAATTTTTTTGAATTACGTACTACAAATATGTAGGTTTCAGCTTTTTTACCGAGTTAATCCTAATAATATTTATTCTTTTTACACTAGTCTCGAAATACACGAGTTTTGCAGACAGACAGTCTGACAACAAAATGAGGGTTCCAGGGTTTCTTTTTGTCTTAAGAGGTACGGAAACCTAAAAAGTTGTCCCATGTCAAAGTTGAAACAAATATTTTTAAACAAGACAATATTATATAGTAAGACTGACACATATTTTATTAAATTTAATCTAATTGAACGTATATGTTAGTATTTCATTACTCTTACATCTATTATAAAGGTTTTCTTTCATTTCATTTATTTTGAGCGTGACCTTTCATTTTTCATTTAAGCTATACTCCGCATATTGTATGAACGATATAGGGAACTAGTGGCAAGACACTTCGTTCCCAACGTACCCACTTTTCGAGACATTGCATGTTGAGTGACGGATGCCGATCTTCATTCATTCCCCCGTCATGTTAACAGTCAGATGCTGTCACACTGCGCCACGCAAGCCCTTGATCGTTTTAAATAGGATTTAATTATGAATTAATATTTGATGTTAATGAATATTAAACTACCTTCACTAAGAACCATCCTCGACTCACTGCCTCCACCGGTGACAAAACAGCTAGCTCGTTTTTGACTAAAGAATCGTGACTCGTGAGTGCGATTCAACGATAAAACGCAGTTAGCGTTCTTGCCACTATAAGTTATACAATAAATAACACGGGGACTCGTCTTATAAAATAATCTAAGATAAAATTCAAAACTTTAAAATGAAATTTACTTATAACAAAAATATCTTTCAAAAAATATTTTACAACTGAAATAAAATATTTAGTCAAATTAATAAAAAAAATATTAACTGACTAAAACTTTGCATAAAATGTTTTTCTAAGAAAAATAAAAAAAAATATTTGAACAAAAACTAACATTGTTGGCTATTCTTTGTCAAATGTATTTTACAAACATCTATCCCTGTGTTATTTCAACGCGTGAACCAAACACAAGTGTCGCCTCTGAGAAGACATCGTACAATCCTCCAATGTCTTCTCTTCCATCAAACACATCTGGAAATAAAAAATAATAATAACATCCTCGACACATATCTACAGAACCACTATAAGCTCCAATGTTTTAATAATTCTATAAACATAATACAATCGCACCGCCCAATATGAAATAATTTTAATATATCTTCTAATTTTATAAGCAAACTATTATACAGTAGCAAGTATTTATACAGTAAAGAGTCGCTCAGTGAACGCGCTGCAGTAAAGTGATACACAGTACCGTCGCTGGCTGCTGGTTGTATTTGCACTCGTTAATACGAACAACATACAAACTACTCATATATCACTGACCTTTGCCTTTATATGAAACGATATGGAAGTTTTACATTATTTTACTAAATAGTTTCCAATACCTGCAAGTCTCTCATTCGTGAGTACATCGTCGGGTCTATACACTTAGGAGCCATCGTTTCGGTCTTCGTTGTGTCGTTTTGTTCGCGACGATCTTCTTCTTTCATGGCGTTGAAGCTTTTTAGCAGCTCGTTAAAGTTATAGATTTCGACTGAAATATAACAAGATGGCGGCTATTGGTAATATACTGAAGAAATCAATATATAGGTAAGCATGTATAAAACATATTTTATATAAAATAAAAATATCACACTCCACGTGATTATTGAAAATTTTATTTTTTTATATATTATAAATTAATTGTATTGATTAATACACAAATAATGAGTTACGTGGAACACGTTAGAACCAATTAAAGCAAATTAAACTTATTGTAAAATAGTATTCACCTGAATTACATTTCTTCGAATGCATCGTTGATTTCCAATTGCCAAGGCTTTATTAAAATTTATGATGTATGTTAAAGGATGTAAGCGTCTCCATAGCGAATGAGAAACTGGTGCAGTTATTGATTTTTCCGCCCATATAAGGATGCGTTCAAAAACATCAGTCAGGTTAAGGCTCGTCAGATTTTATGATTCACCTAATAATATCTACATTAAATAAAGTTATTAAATCATTGGTATATACTTTTTTCACAAAACCTAATAATTATAAAAAAACAAAAGATAATATTTAAAATTATTTATATATATAATTTTAAATATTATCTTTTACGTTTTCTTTATATATATATATATATATATATATATATATATATATATATATATATATATATATATATATATATATATATATATATATATATATATTGATTGTTTTTTTTATAAATTTTAAAGAATGTATTAACTAAGGAGACCAGACGTAGCGCAGCAGCACATGTACCTAAGCGTGAGTGGTTGTGAGTTCAATCCCTACTCGAGGAGATGAACTTACTTACTTACAACAACTTACAAGTGTTGGGTGGCATGTGCTGAAACTATCAGGATTTATAAAATAACGAAAGTCTAGTTTGTTTTGGCTCTGGGGTCATTAATTTTGTCAACTTTTATTAATTGTTCTTCCCTTTGACCTACAATCATGTAATTGGTACGGACCCCACCGTGGGTGAATCCGACTCGCACTTGACCTTTTAATTTTTATTGTTATGTATCTGATTCTATATTTTTATTGTCATGAACGCAAAGGTTTTGTCAATATTAGGTATACTTACCCCGTAAACATTTTTAGTCCCACATCTCATCATCATCATCATCAGTTAAAACCTTACCTTGCTTAGATATATAACTTATATTATATTGGTAATTTGGGTAATAAGCGTATCTCTGTTGTATATTTAAATTGAAATTTTTCCATTTATTAATCTATTTTGAAGAATCACACAGGAAACACCTTTTATTACGTTTATTTAATTCAATTACAATAAATAGACATTTATGACACACAATTACGAGTATTTATAAGTTCTTATACAGTTATAAAATTCAAAGAAAAGATTTAGAAATCTTGAATATGATAAACCACTTATTAAATATAATTTACAAATAATGGTTATAATAGATACTAATTATCTATTGAATATATGAAGTCTGCCTCTGGTTATTCCACCGAGGTTAACAGGTTTGACTCCTACTGAAGATAGGTAAATTAAGAAAGTGTACAATTATATCAAGAATATTTTTTTCATCTAGTACATTCAAGAGACTACGATTTTTCAATAAGATATTTTTACAGTATTTTGATTTTGTAATAATAGGAAACAATAGAAATGTAGAGACTATAAATGTCTTCTTAATCTCTACAATTTAAAATAACTTCAATTTAGAAAATTAGAGGAATAGAGCTTTTTCTGAAATTCAAACTTAGCTTGGTAAGAGGCCTTTCAGCCGATACCTCACTTGAACTATCCCTTTTAAGGTGATAATTTTTTTGAATTACGTACTACAAATATGTAGGTTTCAGCTTTTTTACCGAGTTAATCCTAATAATATTTATTCTCTTTACACTAGTCTCGAAATACACGAGTTTTGCAGACAGACAGACTGACAACAAAATGAGGGTTCCAGGGTTTCTTTTTCTCTTAAGAGGTACGGAAACCTAAAAAGTTGTCCCATGTCAAAGTTGAAACAAATATTTTTAAACAAGACAATAATATATACTAAGACACATATTTTATCAAATTTAATCTAATAGAACGTATATGTTAGTATTTCATTAATCTTACATCTATTATAAAGGTTTTCTAAAATTTCCCTTATTTTGAGCGTGACCTTTCCTTTTAATGAACGCTATACTCCGCATGTTGTATGAACGATATAGGTAATTCCCAATGTACCAACCACTTTTCGAGACATTGCATGTTAAATGGCGGACTTTAACGCCGATCTTCATTCATTCCCTCGAGTGGAAATCAAACCAACAGCCGCCGTGCTTACTGTCAGACGCTGTCACACTGTGTCACGACAGCCATTGATCTTTTCAAATAGGACTTAATTATAATCCATATTTGATGTTAATTAATATTAAACTACCTTCACTAAAAACCAGCCTCGACTCACTGCCTCCACCGGTGACAAGACAGCTCGCTCGTTTTTGACTAAAGAATCGTGACTCGTGAGTGCGATTCAACGATAAAACGCAGTTAGCGTTCTTGCCACTATAAGTTATATATTATACAACACGGAGACACGGCTTATAAAATAATCTAAGATAAAATTCAAAACATTAGAAAAGAAATTTACTTATAGCAAAAATATCTTTCAAAAAAAAATATTTTACCACTGAAATGAAATATTTAGTCAAATTAGTAAAAGAAAAAATTAACTGACTAAAATTTTGCATAAAATGTTTTTCTAAGTAATATAAAAAAATATATTTGAACTAAAAATAACATTGTTGGCTATTCTTTGTCAAATGTATTTTACAAACATCTATCCCTGTGTTATTTCAACGCGTGAACCAAACACAAGTGTCGCCTCTGAGAAGACATCGTACAATCCTCCAATGTCTTCTCTTCCATCAAACACATCTGGAAATAAAAAATAATAATAACATCTATAAGCTCGAATGTTTTAATAATTCTATAAACATAATACAATCGCACCGCCCAATATGAAATAATTTTAATATATCTTCTAATTTTATAAGCAAACTATTATACAGTAGCAAGTATTTATACAGTAAAGAGTCGCTCAGTGAACGCGCTGCAGTAAAGTGATACACAGTACCGTCGCTGGCTGCTGGTTGTATTTGCACTCGTTAATACGAACAACATACAAACTACTCATATATCACTGACCTTTGCCTTTATATGAAACGATATGGAAGTTTTACATTATTTTACTAAATAGTTTCCAATACCTGCAAGTCTCTCATTCGTGAGTACATCGTCGGGTCTATACACTTAGGAGCCATCGTTTCGGTCTTCGTTGTGTCGTTTTGTTCGCGACGATCTTCTTCTTTCATGGCGTTGAAGCTTTTTAGCAGCTCGTTAAAGTTATAGATTTCGACTGAAATATAACAAGATGGCGGCTATTGGTAATATACTGAAGAAATCAATATATAGGTAAGCATGTATAAAACATATTTTATATAAAATAAAAATATCACACTCCACGTGATTATTGAAAATTTTATTTTTTTATATATTGTAAATTAATTGTATTGATTAATACACAAATAATGAGTTACGTGGAACACGTTAGAACCAATTAAAGCAAATTAAACTTATTGTAAAATAGTATTCACCTGAATTACATTTCTTCGAATGCATCGTTGATTTCCAATTGCCAAGGCTTTATTAAAATTTATGATGTATGTTAAAGGATGTAAGCGTCTCCATAGCGAATGAGAAACTGGTGCAGTTATTGATTTTTCCGCCCATATAAGGATGCGTTCAAAAACTTCAGTCAGGTTTAGGCTCGTCGGATTTTATAGTTCACCTAATAATATCTACATTAAATAATTAAATCATTGCTATATACTTTTTTCACAAAACCTAATAATTATAAGAAAACATAAAAGATAATATTTAAAATAATATATCTATATGTATATATATATTGATTGTTTTTTTAAAATAAATTTTAAAGAATGTATTAACTAATGAGACCAGACATTAATTTTGTCAACTTTTATTAATTGTACTTACCTTTGACCTACAATCATGTAATTGGTACGGACCCCACGTTGGATGAATCCGACTCGCACTTGACCTTTTAATTTTTATTGTTATGTATCTGATTCTATATTTTTATTGACATGAACGCAAAGGCTTTGTCAATATTAGGTATATTTACCCCATAAACATTTTTAGTCCCACATCTCATCATCATCATCATCAGTTAAAACCTTACCTTGCTTAGATATACAAAACTTATATTAAATTGGTAATTTGGGTAATAAGCGTATCTCTGTTGTATATTTAAATTGAAATTTTTCCATTTATTAATCTATTTTGAAGAATCACACAGGAAACACTTTTTATTACGTTTATTTAATTTAATTATTTAATTCAATTACAATAAACAGACATTTATGACACACAATTACGAGTATTTATAAGTTCTTATACAGTTATAAAATTCAAAGAAAAGATTTAGAAATGTTGTATAAGATAAACCACTTATTAAATATAATTTACAAATAATGACTATAATAGATACTAATTATGTTTTGAGTATATGAAGTCTACCTCTGGTTATTCCACAAAGGGTTAGCAGGTTTGACTCCTACTGAAGACAGGTAAGTTAAGAAAGTGTACAATTATATCAAGAATATTTTTTTGATCTACAATTACGAAATCTAGTGACGATGATTTTTCAATAAGATATTATTACAGTATTTTGATTTTGTAATAATAGGAAACAATAGAAATGTAGAGACCAGAAATGTCTTCTCAATCTCTACAATTTAAAAAAACTACAATTTAGAAAATTAGAGGAATAGAGCTATTTCTGAAATTCAAACTTAGCTTGGTGAGAGGCTTTTCAACCGATACCTCACTTGAACTATCCCTTTTAAGGTGATTATTTTTTTGAATTACGTACTACAAATATGTAGGTTTCAGCTTTTTTACCGAGTTAATCCTAATAATATTTATTCTCTTTACACTAGTCACGAAATACACGAGTTTTACAGACAGACAGACTGACAACAAAATGAGGTTTCCAGGGTTTCTTTTTGTCTTAAGAGGTACGGAAACCTAAAAAGTTGTCCCATGTCAAAGTTGAAACAAATATTTTTAAACAAGACACATATATATAGTAAGACACATATTTTATCAAATTTAATCTAATAGAACGTATATGTTAGTATTTCATTAATCTTACATCTATTATAAAGGTTTTCTAAAATTTCCCTTATTTTGAGCGTGACCTTTCCTTTTTATGAACGCTATACTCCGCATGTTGTATGAACGATATAGGTAATTCCCAATGTACCAACCACTTTTCGAGACATTGCATGTTAAATGGCGGACTTTAACGCCGATCTTCATTCATTCCCTCGAGTGGAAATCAAACCAACAGCCGCCGTGCTTACTGTCAGACGCTGTCAGACTGTGTCACGACAGCCATTGATCTTTTCAAATAGGATTTAATTATAATCCATATTTGATGTTAATTAATATTAAACTACCTTCACTAAGAACCAGCCTCGACTCACTGCCTCCACCGGTGACAAGACAGCTCGCTCGTTTTTGACTAAAGAATCGTGACTCGTGAGTGCGATTCAACGATAAAACGCAGTTAGCGTTCTTGCCACTATAAGTTATATATTATACAACACGGGGACACGGCTTATAAAATAATCTAAGATAAAATTCAAAACATTAGAAAAGAAATTTACTTATAGCAAAAATATCTTTCAAAAAAAAATATTTTACCGCTGAAATGAAATATTTAGTCAAATTAGTAAAAGAAAAAATTAACTGACTAAAATTTTGCATAAAATGTTTTTCTAAGTAATATAAAAAAATATATTTGAACTAAAAATAACATTGTTGGCTATTCTTTGTCAAATGTATTTTACAAACATCTATCCCTGTGTTATTTCAACGCGTGAACCAAACACAAGTGTCGCCTCTGAGAAGACATCGTACAATCCTCCAATGTCTTCTCTTCCATCAAACACATCTGGAAATAAAAAATAATAATAACATCCTCGACACATATCTACAGAACCACTATAAGCTCCAATGTTTTAATAATTCTATAAACATAATACAATCGCACCGCCCAATATGAAATAATTTTAATATATTTTCTAATTTTATAAGCAAACTATTATACAGTAGCAAGTATTTATACAGTAAAGAGTCGCTCAGTGAACGCGCTGCAGTAAAGTGATACACAGTACCGTCGCTGGCTGCTGGTTGTATTTGCACTCGTTAATACGAACAACATACAAACTACTCATACATCACTGACCTTTGCCTTTATATAAAACGATATGGAAGTTTTACATTATTTTACTAAATAGTTTCCAATACCTGCAAGTCTCTCATTCGTGAGTACATCGTCGGGTCTATACACTTAGGAGCCATCGTTTCGGTCTTCGTTGTGTCGTTTTGTTCGCGACGATCTTCTTCTTTCATGGCGTTGAAGCTTTTTAGCAGCTCGTTAAAGTTATAGATTTCGACTGAAATATAACAAGATGGCGGCTATTGGTAATATACTGAAGAAATCAATATATAGGTAAGCATGTATAAAATATATTTTATATAAAATAAAAATATTACACTCCACGTGATTATTGAAAATTTTATTTTTTTATATATTGTAAATTAATTGTATTGATTAATACACAAATAATGAGTTACGTGGAACACGTTAGAACCAATTAAAGCAAATTAAAGTTATTGTAAAATAGTATTCACCTGAATTACATTTCTTCGAATGCATCGTTGATTTCCAATTGCCAAGGCTTTATTAAAATTTATGATGTATGTTAAAGGATGTAAGCGTCTCCATAGCGAATGAGAAACTGGTGCAGTTATTGATTTTTCCGCCCATATAAGGATGCGTTCAAAAACATCAGTCAGGTTAAGGCTCGTCGGATTTTATGATTCACCTAATAATATCTACATTAAATAAAGTTATTAAATCATTGGTATATACTTTTTTCACAAAACCTAATAATTATAAAAAAACATAAAAGATAATATTTAAAATAATATATCTACATGTATATATATATATTGATTGTTTTTTTTTAAAATAAATTTTAAAAAATGTATTAACTAATGAGACCAGACATTAATTTTGTCAACTTTTATTAATTGTACTTCCCTTTGACCTACGATCATGTAATTGGTACGGACCCCACGGTGGGTGAATCCGACTCGCACTTGACCTTTTAATTTTTATTGTTATGTATCTGATTCTATATTTTTATTGTCATGAACGCAAAGGTTTTGTCAATATTAGGTATATTTACCCCGTAAACATTTTTAGTCCCACATCTCATCATCATCATCATCATCAGTTAAAACCTTACCTTGCTTAGATATATAACTTATATTATATTGGTAATTTGGGTAATAAGCGTATCTCTGTTGTATACTTAAATTTAAATTTTTCCATTCATTAAACTATTTTAAAGAACCACACAGGAAACACTTTTTATTACGTTTATTTAATTCAATTACAATAAATAGACATTTATGACACACAATTACGAGTATTTATAAGTTCTTATACAGTTATAAAATTCAAAGAAAAGATTTAGAAATGTTGTATATGATAAACCACTTATTAAATATAATTTACAAATAATGATTATAATAGATACTAATTATCTATTGAATATATGAAGTCTGCCTCTGGTTATTCCACCGAGGTTAGCAGGTTTGACTCCTACTGAAGATAGGTAAGTTAAGAAAGTGTACAATTATATCAAGAATATTTTTTTCATCTAGTACATTCAAGTGACTACGATTATTCAATAACATATTATTACAGTATTTTCATTTCGTTATTATATAAAAGAATAGAAATGTAGAGACCAGAAATGTCTTCTCAAACTCTACAATTTAAAAAACTACAATTTAAAAAATTGGAGGAAAAGAGCTTTTTCTAAAATTTAAGCTTAGCTTGGTAAGAGGCTTTTCAGCTGATATCTCACTTGAACTATCTCTTTTAAGGTGATTATTTTTTTGAATTACGTACTACAAATATGTAGGTTTCAGCTTTTTTACCGAGTTAATCCTAATAATATTTATTCTCTTTACACTAGTCTCGAAATACACGAGTTTTGCAGACAGACAGTCTGACAACAAAATGAGGGTTCCAGGGTTTCTTTTTGTTTTAAGAGGTACGTAAACCTAAAAAGTTGTCCCATGTCAAAGTTGAAACAAATATTTTTAAACAAGACAATATTATATAGTAAGACTGACACATATTTTATTAAATTTAATCTAATAGAACGTATATGTTAGTATTTCATTAATCTTACATCTATTATAAAGGTTTTCTAAAATTTTCCTTATTTTGAGCGTGACCTTTCCTTTTTATGCACGCTATACTCCGCATGTTGTATGAACGATATAGGTAATTCCAAATAAACCAACCACTTTTCGAGACATTGTATGTTAAATGGCGGACTTTAACGCCGATCTTCATTCATTCCCTCGAGTGGAAATCAAACCAACAGCCGCCGTGCTTACTGTCAGACGCTGTCACACTGTGTCACGACAGCAATTGATCTTTTCAAATAGGATTTAATTATGACTCCATATTTGACGTTAATGTATATTAAACTACCTTCACTAAGAACCAGCCTCGACTCACTGCCTCCATCGGTGACAAGACAGCTCGCTCGTTTTTGACTAAAGAATCGTGACTCGTGAGTGCAGTTCAACGATAAAACGCAGTTAGCGTTCTTCCCTATGTAGTCGTTTCCCCCATGTATATTTATATATATATAACACGGGGACACGGCTTGTAAAACAATAAATATATAATAATAATTAATGCAAAAGTATAATATTAGTTAAAACATATATATCATAAAATATATGTATATATTTTAAATTTAAATTAAGTATTTAGTCAATTGAATAAAATGAATGTTATTAAATGGACTAACTAACCTTTGTATAAATTGAAAAAAATAATAAAAAAAAATTACGTAACATAACAAACTAAAACAAAATTGATGGCTATCCTTTGTCAAATGTGTTTTACAAACATCTATCCCTGTGTTATTTCAACGAGTGAACCCAACACACGTGTCGCCTCTCAGAAGACATCGTACATTCCTCCAATGTCTTTGCTTCCATCAAACACATCTGAAAATCATTAAAAAATCTTTAATTACTTTCTCCACACATAACTACAAAAGTTTTGTTTTAGCTCCCATGTTTTAATAATTCTATAAACATAACACAATCGCATCGTTCAATATGAATTAACTTTTTTTATTAAATTTATTGACAATGATTTATAATTGTCGAAATAAAATACGTTTTAATCAACAAGAGGCCAGAGGAAACAAGCTGTGGTGCAGGGCCACAAAGTGTGACTGTAAAACCGACTGACTGGTTGTAGGTTCGATCTCCACTCGAAGATATGAAATATTTACTTAAATTTATATTTCCATTCCTTCGCTCTGATGTCGAGGCAAATTGCAGCGTTGAGTTCTGCCACTCAACACGCAATGCCTCCAGAATTCGGCAGAAAATTGGCAACGGAGTGCCTTAACACTAGATTCCCTCTGCCTACTCTGCTGTGTGCATGGTAGAGCGTGCAGCTGATTTATTTGATTTATTTATTTATTCCAATCAACAAATAATGGTAAGTGACATCGGCGGCAAGCTACATGTATTTATATGGCATAAAGTGACTCAGTGACCGCGCTGCAGTAAAGTGATACACAGTACCGTCGCTGGTTGCTGGTTGTATTTGCACTCGTTAATACGAACAACATACAAACTACTCATATATCACTGACCTTTGCCTTTATATAAAACGATATGGAAGTTTTACATTATTTTACTAAATAGTTTCCAATACCTGCAAGTCTCTCATTCGTGAGTACATCGTCGGGTCTATACACTTAGGAGCCATCGTTTCGGTCTTCGTTGTGTCGTTTTGTTCGCGACGATCTTCTTCTTTCATGGCGTTGAAGCTTTTTAGCAGCTCGTTAAAGTTATAGATTTCGACTGAAATATAACAAGATGGCGGCTATTGGTAATATACTGAAGAAATCAATATATAGGTAAGCATGTATAAAACATATTTTATATAAAATAAAAATATCACACTCCACGTGATTATTGAAAATTTTATTTTTTTATATATTGTAAATTAATTGTATTGATTAATACACAAATAATGAGTTACGTGGAACACGTTAGAACCAATTAAAGCAAATTAAACTTATTGTAAAATAGTATTCACCTGAATTACATTTCTTCGAATGCATCGTTGATTTCCAATTGCCAAGGCTTTATTAAAATTTATGATGTATGTTAAAGGATGTAAGCGTCTCCATAGCGAATGAGAAACTGGTGCAGTTATTGATTTTTCCGCCCATATAAGGATGCGTTCAAAAACATCAGTCAGGTTAAGCCTCGTCGGATTTTATAGTTCACCTAATAATATCTACATTAAATAATTAAATCATTGGTATATACTTTTTTCACAAAACCTAATAATTATAAGAAAACATAAAAGATAATATTTAAAATAATATATCTATATGTATATATATATTGATTGTTTTTTTTTTAAATAAATTTTAAATTATGTATTAATTAATGAGACCAGACATTAATTTTGTCAACTTTTATTAATTGTACTTCCCTTTGACCTACAATCATGTAATTGGTACGGACCCCACGTTGGATGAATCCGATTCGCACTTGACCTTTTAATTTTTATTGTTATGTATCTGATTCTATATTTTTATTGTCATGAACGCAAAGGCTTTGTCAATATTAGGTATATTTACCCCATAAACATTTTTAGTCCCACATCTCATCATCATCATCATCATCATCATCAGTTAAAACCTTACCTTGCTTAGATATATAAAACTTATATTATATTGGTAATTTGGGTAATAAGCGAATCTCTGTTGTATATTTAAATTGAAATTTTTCCATTTATTAATCTATTTTGAAGAATCACACAGGAAACACTTTTTATTACGTTTATTTAATTCAATTACAATAAATAGACATTTATGACACACAATTACGAGTATTTATAAGTTCTTATACAGTTATAAAATTCAAAGAAAAGATTTAGAAATGTTGTATAAGATAAACCACTTATTAAATATAATTTACAAATAATGACTATAATAGATACTAATTATCTTTTGAGTATACGAAGTCTACCTCTGGTTATTCCACAAAGGGTTAGCAGGTTTGACTCCTACTGAAGACAGGTAAGTTAAGAAAGTGTACAATTATATCAAGAATATTTTTTTGATCTACGATTACGACATCTAGTGACTACGATTTTTCAATAAGATATTATTACAGTATTTTGATTTTGTAATAATAGTAAACAATAGAAATGTAGAGACCAGAAATGTCTTCTCAATCTCTACAATTTAAAAAAACTACAATTTAGAAAATTAGAGGAATAGAGCTTTTTCTGAAATTCAAACTTAGCTTGGTAAGAGGCCTTGCAGCCGATACCTTACTTAAACTATCCCTTTTAAGGTGATAATTTTTTTGTATTACGTACTACAAATATGTAGGTTTTAGCTTTTTTACCGAGTTAATCCTAATAATATTTATTCTCTTTACACTAGTCTCGAAATACACGAGTTTTGCAGACAGACAGTCTGACAACAAAATGAGGGTTCCAGGGTTTCTTTTTGTCTTAAGAGGTACGGAAACCTAAAAAGTTGTCCCATGTCAAAGTTGAAACAAATATTTTTAAACAAGACAATATTATATAGTAAGACTGACACATATTTTATCAAATTTAATCTAATAGAACGTATATGTTTGTATTTCATTAATCTTACATCTGTTATAAAGGTTTTCTAAAATTTCCCTTATTTTGAGCGTGACCTTTCCTTTTTATGAACGCTATACTCCGCATGTTGTATGAACGATATAGGTAATTCCCAATGTACCAACCACTTTTCGAGACATTGCATGTTAAATGGCGGACTTTAACACCGATCTTCATTCATTCCCTCGAGGGGAAATCAAACCAACAGCCGCCGTGCTTACTGTCAGACGCTGTCACACTGTGTCACGACAGCCATTGATCTTTTCAAATAGGATTTAATTATAATCCATATTTGATGTTAATTAATATTAAACTACCTTCACTAAGAACCAGCCTCGACTCACTGCCTCCACCGGTGACAAGACAGCTCGCTCGTTTTTGACTAAAGAATCGTGACTCGTGAGTGCGATTCAACGATAAAACGCAGTTAGCGTTCTTGCCACTATAAGTTATATATTATACAACACGGGGACACGGCTTATAAAATAATCTAAGATAAAATTCAAAACATTAGAAAAGAAATTTACTTATAGCAAAAATATCTTTCAAAAAAAAATATTTTACCACTGAAATGAAATATTTAGTCAAATTAGTAAAAGAAAAAAATAACTGACTAAAATTTTGCATAAAATGTTTTTCTAAGTAATATAAAAAAATATATTTGAACTAAAAATAACATTGTTGGCTATTCTTTGTGAAATGTATTTACAAACATCTATCCCTGTGTTATTTCAACGCGTGAACCAAACACAAGTGTCGCCTCTGAGAAGACATCGTACAATCCTCCAATGTCTTCTCTTCCATCAAACACATCTGGAAATAAAAAATAATAATAACATCCTCGACACATATCTACAGAACCACTATAAGCTCCAATGTTTTAATAATTCTATAAACATAATACAATCGCACCGCCCAATATGAAATAATTTTAATATATTTTCTAATTTTATAAGCAAGCTATTATACAGTAGCAAGTATTTATACAGTAAAGAGTCGCTCAGTGAACGCGCTGCAGTAAAGTGATACACAGTACCGTCGCTGGCTGCTGGCTGGCATTGTACTCGCTTATTTAATACGAACAACATATAAACTACTCATATATCACTGACCTTTGCCTTTATATGAAACGATATGGAAGTTTTACATTATTTTACTAAATAGTTTCCAATACCTGCAAGTCTCTCATTCGTGAGTACATCGTCGGGTCTATACACTTAGGAGCCATCGTTTCGGTCTTCGTTGTGTCGTTTTGTTCGCGACGATCTTCTTCTTTCATGGCGTTGAAGCTTTTTAGCAGCTCGTTAAAGTTATAGATTTCGACTGAAATATAACAAGATGGCGGCTATTGGTAATATACTGAAGAAATCAATATATAGGTAAGCATGTATAAAACATATTTTATATAAAATAAAAATATCACACTCCACGTGATTATTGAACATTTTATTTTTTTTATATATTGTAAATTAATTGTATTGATTAATACACAAATAATGAGTTACGTGGAACACGTTAGAACCAATTAAAGCAAATTAAACTTATTGTAAAATAGTATTCACCTGAATTACATTTCTTCGAATGCATCGTTGATTTCCAATTGCCAAGGCTTTATTAAAATTTATGATGTATGTTAAAGGATGTAAGCGTCTCCATAGCGAATGAGAAACTGGTGCAGTTATTGATTTTTCCGCCCATATAAGGATGCGTTCAAAAACATCAGTCAGGTTAAGGCTCGTCGGATTTTATAGTTCACCTAATAATATCTACATTAAATAAAGTTATTAAATCATTGGTATTTATTTACTTTTTTCACAAAACCTAATAATTATAAGAAAACATAAAAGATAATATTTAAAATAATATATCTATATGTATATATATATGGATTGTTTTTTTTTTTTTTTAAATTTTAAAGAATGTATTAACTAATGAGACCAGACATTCATTTCGTCAACTTTTATTAATTGTACTTCCCTTTGACCTACAATCATGTAATTGGTACGGACCCCACGGTGGGTGAATCCGACTCGCACTTGACCTTTTAATTTTTATTGTTATGTATCTGATTCTATATTTTTATTGTCATGAACGCAAAGGCTTTGTCAATATTAGGTATATTTACCCCGTAAACATTTTTAGTCCCACATCTCATCATCATCATCATCATCAGTTAAAACCTTACCTTGCTTAGATATATAAAACTTATATTATATTGGTAATTTGGGTAATAAGCGTATCTCTGTTGTATATTTAAATTGAAATTTTTCCATTTATTAATCTATTTTGAAGAAACACACAGGAAACACTTTTTATTACGTTTATTTAATTCAATTACAATAAATAGACATTTATGACACACAATTACGAGTATTTATAAGTTCTTATACAGTTATAAAATTCAAAGATTTAGAAATCTTGAATAAGATGAACCACTTATTAAATATAATTTACAAATAATGATTATAATAGATACTAATTATCTTTTGAGTATATGAAGTCTACCTCTGGTTATTCCACCGAGGTTAGCAGGTTTGACTCCTACTGAAGATAGGTAAATTAAGAAAGTGTACAATTATATCAAGAATATTTTTTTGATCTACAATTACGACATCTAGTGACTACGATTTTTCAATAAGATATTATTACAGTATTTTGATTTTGTAATAATAGTAAACAATAGAAATGTAGAGACCAGAAATGTCTTCTCAATCTCTACAATTTAAAAAACTACAATTTAGAAAATTAGAGGAATAGAGCTTTTTCTGAAATTCAAACTTAGCTTGGTGAGAGGCTTTTCAGCCGATACCTCACATGAACTATCCCTTTTAAGGTGATTATTTTTTTTAATTACGTACTACAAATATGTAGGTTTCAGCTTTTTTACCGAGTTAATCCTAATAATATTTATTCTCTTTACACTAGTCTCGAAATACACGAGTTTTGCAGACAGACAGACTGACAACAAAATGAGGGTTCCAGGGTTTCTTTTTGTCTTAAGAGGTACGGAAACCTAAAAAGTTGTCCCATGTCAAAGTTGAAACAAATATTTTTAAACAAGACAATAATATATAGTAAGACACATATTTTATCAAATTTAATCTAATAGAACGTATATGTTTGTATTTCATTAATCTTACATCTATTATAAGGGTTTTCTAAAAGTTCCCTTATTTTGAGCGTGACCTTTCCTTTTAATGAACGCTATACTCCGCATGTTGTATGAACGATATAGGTAATTCCCAATGTACCAACCACTTTTCGAGACATTGCATGTTAAATGGCGGACTTTAACGCCGATCTTCATTCATTCCCTCGAGTGGAAATCAAACCAACAGCCGCCGTGCTTACTGTCAGACGCTGTCACACTGTGTCACGAAAGCCATTGATCTTTTCAAATAGGATTTAATTATAATCCATATTTGATGTTAATTAATATTAAACTACCTTCACCAAGAACCAGCCTCGACTCACTGCCTCCACCGGTGACAAGACAGCTCGTGAGTGCTATTAAACGATAAAACGCAGTTAGCGTTCTTGCCACTATAAGTTATATAATAAATAACACGGAGACTCGTCTTATAAAATAATCTAAGATAAAATTAAAAAATTTAAAATGAAATTTACTTATAACAAAAATATCTTTCAAAAAATATTTTACAACTGAAATGAAATATTTAGTCAAATTAGTAAAAAAAATATTAACTGACTAAAACTTTGCATAAAATGTTTTTCTAAGTAAAATAAAAAATATATTTGAACTAAAAATAACATTGTTGGCTATTCTTTGTCAAATGTATTTTACAAACATCTATCCCTGTGTTATTTCAACGCGTGAACCAAACACAAGTGTCGCCTCTGAGAAGACATCGTACAATCCTCCAATGTCTTCTCTTCCATCAAACACATCTGGAAATAAAAAATAATAATAACATCCTCGACACATATCTACAGAACCACTATAAGCTCCAATGTTTTAATAATTCTATAAACATAATACAATCGCACCGCCCAATATGAAATAATTTTAATATATTTTCTAATTTTATAAGCAAACTATTATACAGTAGCAAGTATTTATACAGTAAAGAGTCGCTCAGTGAACGCGCTGCAGTAAAGTGATACACAGTACCGTCGCTGGTTGCTGGTTGTATTTGCACTCGTTAATACGAACAACATACAAACTACTCATGTATCACTGACCTTTGCCTTTATATGAAACGATATGGAAGTTTTACATTATTTTACTAAATAGTTTCCAATACCTGCAAGTCTCTCATTCGTGAGTACATCGTCGGGTCTATACACTTAGGAGCCATCGTTTCGGTCTTCGTTGTCTCGTTTTGTTCGCGACGATCTTCTTCTTTCATGGCGTTGAAGCTTTTTAGCAGCTCGTTAAAGTTATAGATTTCGACTGAAATATAACAAGATGGCGGCTATTGGTAATATACTGAAGAAATCAATATATAGGTAAGCATGTATAAAACATATTTTATATAAAATAAAAATATCACACTCCACGTGATTATTGAAAATTTTATTTTTTTATATATTGTAAATTAATTGTATTGATTAATACACAAATAATGAGTTACGTGGAACACGTTAGAACCAATTAAAGCAAATTAAACTTATTGTAAAATAGTATTCACCTGAATTACATTTCTTCGAATGCATCGTTGATTTCCAATTGCCAAGGCTTTATTAAAATTTATGATGTATGTTAAAGGATGTAAGCGTCTCCATAGCGAATGAGAAACTGGTGCAGTTATTGATTTTTCCGCCCATATAAGAATGCGTTCAAAAACTTCAGTCAGGTTAAGGCTCGTCGGATTTTATAGTTCACCTAATAATATCTACATTAAATAATTAAATCATTGGTATATACTTTTTTCACAAAACCTAATAATTATAAGAAAACATAAAAGATAATATTTAAAATAATATATCTATATGTATATATATATATTGATTGTTTTTTTAAAATAAATTTTAAAGAATGTATTAACTAATGAGACCAGACATTAATTTTGTCAACTTTTATTAATTGTACTTCCCTTTGACCTACAATCATGTAATTGGTACGGACCCCACGGTGGGTGAATCCGACTCGCACTTGACCTTTTAATTTTTATTGTTATGTATCTGATTCTATATTTTTATTGTCATGAACGCAAAGGCTTTGTCAATATTAGGTATATTTACCCCATAAACATTTTTAGTCCCACATCTCATCATCATCATCATCAGTTAAAACCTTCCTTGCTTATATATATAAAACTTATATTATATTGGTAATTTGGGTAATAAGCGAATCTCTGTTGTATATTTAAATTGAAATTTTTCCATTTATTAATCTATTTTGAAGAATCACACAGGAAACACTTTTTATTACGTTTATTTAATTCAATTACAATAAATAGACATTTATGACACACAATTACGAGTATTTATAAGTTCTTATACAGTTATAAAATTCAAAGAAAAGATTTAGAAATCTTCAATATGATAAACCACTTATTAAATATAATTTACAAATAATGATTATAATAGATACTAATTATCTTTTGAGTATATGAAGTCTACCTCTGGTTATTCCACCGAGGTTAGCAGGTTTGACTCCTACTGAAGATAGGTAAATTAAGAAAGTCTACAATTATATCAAGAATATTTTTTTCATCTAGTACATTCAAGTGACTACGATTTTTCAATAACATATTATTACAGTATTTTCATTTCGTTATTATATAAAAGAATAGAAATGTAGAGACCAGAAATGTCTTCTCAAGCTCTACAATTTAAAAAACTACAATTTAAAAAATTGGAGGAAAAGAGCTTTTTCTGAAATTTAAGCTTAGCTTGGTAAGAGGCTTTTCAGCTGATACCTCACTTGAACTATCTCTTTTAAGGTGATTATTTTTTTGAATTACGTACTACAAATATGTAGGTTTCAGCTTTTTTACCGAGTTAATCCTAATAATATTTATTCTCTTTACACTAGTCTCGAAATACACGAGTTTTGCAGACAGACAGACTGACAACAAAATGAGGGTTCCAGGGTTTCTTTTTCTCTTAAGAGGTACGGAAACCTAAAAAGTTGTCCCATGTCAAAGTTGAAACAAATATTTTTAAACAAGACAATAATATATAGTAAGACACATATTTTATCAAATTTAATCTAATAGAACGTATATGTTAGTATTTCATTAATCTTACATCTATTATAAAGGTTTTCGAAAATTTCCCTTATTTTGAGCGTGACCTTTCCTTTTTATGCACGCTATACTCCGCATGTTGTATGAACGATATAGGTAATTCCAAATGAACCAACCACTTTTCGAGACATTGTATGTTAAATGGCGGACTTTAACGCCGATCTTCATTCATTCCCTCGAGTGGAAATCAAACCAACAGCCGCCGTGCTTACTGTCAGACGCTGTCACACTGTGTCACGAAAGCCATTGATCTTTTCAAATAGGATTTAATTATAATCCATATTTCATGTTAATTAATATTAAACTACCTTCACCAAGAACCAGCCTCGACTCACTGCCTTCACCGGTGACAAGACAGCTCGTGAGTGCTATTCAACGATAAAACGCTGTTAGCGTTCTTGCCACTATAAGTTATATAATAACTAACACGGAGACTCGTCTTATAAAATAATCTAAGATAAAATTAAAAAAATTAAAATGAAATTTACTTATAACAAAAATATCTTTCAAAAAATATTTTACAACTGAAATGAAATATTTAGTCAAATTAGTAAAAAAAATATTAACTAACTAAAACTTTGCATAAAATGTTTTTCTAAGTAAAATAAAAAATATATTTGAACTAAAAATAACATTGTTGGCTATTCTTTGTGAAATGTATTTTACAAACATCTATCCCTGTGTTATTTCAACGCGTGAACCAAACACAAGTGTCGCCTCTGAGAAGACATCGTACAATCCTCCAATGTCTTCTCTTCCATCAAACACATCTGGAAATAAAAAATAATAATAACATCCTCGACACATATCTACAGAACCACTATAAGCTCCAATGTTTTAATAATTCTATAAACATAATACAATCGCACCGCCCAATATGAAATAATTTTAATATATTTTCTAATTTTATAAGCAAACTATTATACAGTAGCAAGTATTTATACAGTAAAGAGTCGCTCAGTGAACGCGCTGCAGTAAAGTGATACACAGTACCGTCGCTGGCTGCTGGTTGTATTTGCACTCGTTAATACGAACAACATATAAACTACTCATATATCACTGACCTTTGCCTTTATATGAAACGATATGGAAGTTTTACATTATTTTGCTAAATAGTTTCCAATACCTGCAAGTCTCTCATTCGTGAGTACATCGTCGGGTCTATACACTTAGGAGCCATCGTTTCGGTCTTCGTTGTCTCGTTTTGTTCGCGACGATCTTCTTCTTTCATGGCGTTGAAGCTTTTTAGCAGCTCGTTAAAGTTATAGATTTCGACTGAAATATAACAAGATGGCGGCTATTGGTAATATACTGAAGAAATCAATATATAGGTAAGCATGTATAAAACATATTTTATATAAAATAAAAATATCACACTCCACGTGATTATTGAAAATTTTATTTTTTTATATATTGTAAATTAATTGTATTGATTAACACACAAATAATGAGTTACGTGGAACACGTTAGAACCAATTAAAGCAAATTAAACTTATTGTAAAATAGTATTCACCTGAATTACATTTCTTCGAATGCATCGTTGATTTCCAATTGCCAAGGCTTTATTAAAATTTAAAATGTATGTTAAAGGATGTAAGCGTCTCCATAGCGAATGAGAAACTGGTGCAGTTATTGATTTTTCCGCCCATATAAGGATGCGTTCAAAAACATCAGTCAGGTTAAGGCTCGTCGGATTTTATAGTTCACCTAATAATATCTACATTAAATAATTAAATCATTGGTATATACTTTTTTCACAAAACCTAATAATTATAAGAAAACATAAAAGATAATATTTAAAATAATATATCTATATGTATATATATATTGATTGTTTTTTTTAAATAAATTTTAAAGAATGTATTAACTAATGAGACCAGACATTAATTTTGTCAACTTTTATTAATTGTACTTCCCTTTGACCTACAATCATGTAATTGGTACGGACCCCACGGTGGGTGAATCCGACTCGCACTTGACCTTTTAATTTTTATTGTTATGTATCTGATTCTATATTTTTATTGTCATGAACGCAAAGGCTTTGTCAATATTAGGTATATTTACCCCATAAACATTTTTAGTCCCACATCTCATCATCATCATCATCATCAGTTAAAACCTTACCTTGCTTAGATATATAAAACTTATATTATATTGGTAATTTGGGTTATAAGCGTATCTCTGTTGTATATTTAAATTGAAATTTTTCCATTTATTAATCTATTTTGAAGAAACACACAGGAAACACTTTTTATTACGTTTATTTAATTCAATTACAATAAATAGACATTTATGACACACAATTACGAGTATTTATAAGTTCTTATACAGTTATAAAATTCAAAGATTTAGAAATCTTGAATAAGATGAACCACTTATTAAATATAATTTACAAATAATGATTATAATAGATACTAATTATCTTTTGAGTATATGAAGTCTACCTCTGGTTATTCCACCGAGGTTAGCAGGTTTGACTCCTACTGAAGATAGGTAAATTAAGAAAGTGTACAATTATATCAAGAATATTTTTTTCATCTAGTACATTCAAGTGACTACGATTTTTCAATAACATATTATTACAGTATTTTCATTTCGTTATTATATAAAAGAATAGAAATGTAGAGACCAGAAATGTCTTCTCAATCTCTACAATTTAAAAAAAACTACAATTTAGAAAATTAGAGGAATAGAGCTTTTTCTGAAATTCAAACTTAGCTTGGTAAGAGGCCTTTCAGCCGATACCTCACTTGAACTATCCCTTTTAAGGTGATAATTTTTTTGAATTACGTACTACAAATATGTAGGTTTCAGCTTTTTTACCGAGTTAATCCTAATAATATTTATTCTCTTTACACTAGTCTCGAAATACACGAGTTTTGCAGACAGACAGTCTGACAACAAAATGAGGGTTCCAGGGTTTCTTTTTGTCTTAAGAGGTACGGAAACCTAAAAAGTTGTCCCATGTCAAAGTTGAAACAAATATTTTTAAACAAGACAATATTATATAGTAAGACTGACACGTATTTTATTAAATTTAATCTAATTGAACGTATATGTTATTAGTATTTCATTACTCTTACATCTATTATAAAGGTTTTCTTTCATTTCATTTATTTTGAGCGTGACCTTTCATTTTTCATTCAAGCTATACTCCGCATATTGTATCAACGATATAGGGAACTAGTGGCAAGATACTTCGTTCCCAACGTACCCACTTTTCGAGACATTGCATGTTGAGTGGCGGATGCCGATCTTCATTCATTCCCCCGTCATGTTAACAGTCAGATGCTGTCACACTGCGCCACGCAAGCCCTTGATCGTTTTAAATAGGATTTAATTATGAATCCATATTTGATGTTAATGAATATTAAACTACCTTCACTAAGAACCACCCTCGACTCACTGCCTCCACCCGTGACAAGACAGCTCGCTCGTTTTTGACTAAAGAATCGTGACTCGTGAGTGCGATTCAACTATAAAACGCAGTTAGCGTTCTTGCCACTATAAGTTATATAATAAATAACACGGGGACTCGTCTTATAAAATAATCTAAGGAAAAATTTTAAAACTTTAAAATGAAATTTACTTATAACAAAAATATCTTTCAAAAAATATTTTATAATTGAAATAAAATATTTAGTCAAATTAATAAAAAAAATATTAACTGAATAAAACTTTGCATAAAATGTTTTTCTAAGTAATATAAAAAAACATATTTGAACAAAAACTAACATTGTTGGCTATTTTTTGTCAAATGTATTTTACAAACATCTATCCCTGTGTTATTTCAACGCGTGAACCAAACACAAGTGTCGCCTCTGAGAAGACATCGTACAATCCTCCAATGTCTTCTCTTCCATCAAACACATCTGGAAATAAAAAATAATAATAACATCCTCGACACATATCTACAGAACCACTATAAGCTCCAATGTTTTAATAATTCTATAAACATAATACAATCGCACCGCCCAATATGAAATAATTTTAATATATCTTCTAATTTTATAAGCAAACTATTATACAGTAAAGAGTCGCTCAGTGAACGCGCTGCAGTAAAGTGATACACAGTACCGTCGCTGGCTGCTGGTTGTATTTGCACTCGTTAATACGAACAACATACAAACTACTCATGTATCACTGACCTTTGCCTTTATATGAAACGATATGGAAGTTTTACATTATTTTACTAAATAGTTTCCAATACCTGCAAGTCTCTCATTCGCGAGTACATCGTCGGGTCTATACACTTAGGAGCCATCGTTTCGGTCTTCGTTGTCTCGTTTTGTTCGCGACGATCTTCTTCTTTCATGGCGTTGAAGCTTTTTAGCAGCTCGTTAAAGTTATAGATTTCGACTGAAATATAACAAGATGGCGGCTATTGGTAATATACTGAAGAAATCAATATATAGGTAAGCATGTATAAAACATATTTTATATAAAATAAAAATATCACACTCCACGTGATTATTGAAAATTTTATTTTTTTATATATTGTAAATTAATTGTATTGATTAACACACAAATAATGAGTTACGTGGAACACGTTAGAACCAATTAAAGCAAATTAAACTTATTGTAAAATAGTATTCACCTGAATTACATTTCTTCGAATGCATCGTTGATTTCCAATTGCCAAGGCTTTATTAAAATTTAAAATGTATGTTAAAGGATGTAAGCGTCTCCATAGCGAATGAGAAACTGGTGCAGTTATTGATTTTTCCGCCCATATAAGGATGCGTTCAAAAACATCAGTCAGGTTAAGGCTCGTCGGATTTTATAGTTCACCTAATAATATCTACATTAAATAATTAAATCATTGGTATATACTTTTTTCACAAAACCTAATAATTATAAGAAAACATAAAAGATAATATTTAAAATAATATATCTATATGTATATATATATTGATTGTTTTTTTTAAATAAATTTTAAAGAATGTATTAACTAATGAGACCAGACATTAATTTTGTCAACTTTTATTAATTGTACTTCCCTTTGACCTACAATCATGTAATTGGTACGGACCCCACGGTGGGTGAATCCGACTCGCACTTGACCTTTTAATTTTTATTGTTATGTATCTGATTCTATATTTTTATTGTCATGAACGCAAAGGCTTTGTCAATATTAGGTATATTTACCCCATAAACATTTTTAGTCCCACATCTCATCATCATCATCATCATCAGTTAAAACCTTACCTTGCTTAGATATATAAAACTTATATTATATTGGTAATTTGGGTAATAAGCGTATCTCTGTTGTATATTTAAATTGAAATTTTTCCATTTATTAATCTATTTTGAAGAAACACACAGGAAACACTTTTTATTACGTTTATTTAATTCAATTACAATAAATAGACATTTATGACACACAATTACGAGTATTTATAAGTTCTTATACAGTTATAAAATTCAAAGATTTAGAAATCTTGAATAAGATGAACCACTTATTAAATATAATTTACAAATAATGATTATAATAGATACTAATTATCTTTTGAGTATATGAAGTCTACCTCTGGTTATTCCACCGAGGTTAGCAGGTTTGACTCCTACTGAAGATAGGTAAATTAAGAAAGTGTACAATTATATCAAGAATATTTTTTTCATCTAGTACATTCAAGTGACTACGATTTTTCAATAACATATTATTACAGTATTTTCATTTCGTTATTATATAAAAGAATAGAAATGTAGAGACCAGAAATGTCTTCTCAATCTCTACAATTTAAAAAAAACTACAATTTAGAAAATTAGAGGAATAGAGCTTTTTCTGAAATTCAAACTTAGCTTGGTAAGAGGCCTTTCAGCCGATACCTCACTTGAACTATCCCTTTTAAGGTGATAATTTTTTTGAATTACGTACTACAAATATGTAGGTTTCAGCTTTTTTACCGAGTTAATCCTAATAATATTTATTCTCTTTACACTAGTCTCGAAATACACGAGTTTTGCAGACAGACAGTCTGACAACAAAATGAGGGTTCCAGGGTTTCTTTTTGTCTTAAGAGGTACGGAAACCTAAAAAGTTGTCCCATGTCAAAGTTGAAACAAATATTTTTAAACAAGACAATATTATATAGTAAGACTGACACGTATTTTATTAAATTTAATCTAATTGAACGTATATGTTATTAGTATTTCATTACTCTTACATCTATTATAAAGGTTTTCTTTCATTTCATTTATTTTGAGCGTGACCTTTCATTTTTCATTCAAGCTATACTCCGCATATTGTATGAACGATATAGGGAACTAGTGGCAAGATACTTCGTTCCCAACGTACCCACTTTTCGAGACATTGCATGTTGAGTGGCGGATGCCGATCTTCATTCATTCCCCCGTCATGTTAACAGTCAGATGCTGTCACACTGCGCCACGAAAGCCCTTGATCGTTTTAAATAGGATTTAATTATGAATCCATATTTGATGTTAATGAATATTAAACTACCTTCACTAAGAACCACCCTCGACTCACTGCCTCCACCGGTGACAAGACAGCTCGCTCGTTTTTGACTAAAGAATCGTGACTCGTGAGTGCGATTCAACTATAAAACGCAGTTAGCGTTCTTGCCACTATAAGTTATATAATAAATAACACGGGGACTCGTCTTATAAAATAATCTAAGGAAAAATTTAAAACTTTAAAATGAAATTTACTTATAACAAAAATATCTTTCAAAAAATATTTTACAACTGAAATGAAATATTTAGTCAAATTAGTAAAAAAAATATTAACTGACTAAAACTTTGCATAAAATGTTTTTCTAAGTAAAATAAAAAATATATTTGAACTAAAAATAACATTGTTGGCTATTCTTTGTCAAATGTATTTTACAAACATCTATCCCTGTGTTATTTCAACGCGTGAACCAAACACAAGTGTCGCCTCTGAGAAGACATCGTACAATCCTCCAATGTCTTCTCTTCCATCAAACACATCTGGAAATAAAAAATAATAATAACATCCTCGACACATATCTACAGAACCACTATAAGCTCCAATGTTTTAATAATTCTATAAACATAATACAATCGCACCGCCCAATATGAAATAATTTTAATATATCTTCTAATTTTATAAGCAAACTATTATACAGTAAAGAGTCGCTCAGTGAACGCGCTGCAGTAAAGTGATACACAGTACCGTCGCTGGCTGCTGGTTGTATTTGCACTCGTTAATACGAACAACATACAAACTACTCATGTATCACTGACCTTTGCCTTTATATGAAACGATATGGAAGTTTTACATTATTTTACTAAATAGTTTCCAATACCTGCAAGTCTCTCATTCGTGAGTACATCGTCGGGTCTATACACTTAGGAGCCATCGTTTCGGTCTTCGTTGTCTCGTTTTGTTCGCGACGATCTTCTTCTTTCATGGCGTTGAAGCTTTTTAGCAGCTCGTTAAAGTTATAGATTTCGACTGAAATATAACAAGATGGCGGCTATTGGTAATATACTGAAGAAATCAATATATAGGTAAGCATGTATAAAACATATTTTATATAAAATAAAAATATCACACTCCACGTGATTATTGAAAATTTTATTTTTTTTATATATTGTAAATTAATTGTATTGATTAATACACAAATAATGAGTTACGTGGAACACGTTAGAACCAATTAAAGCAAATTAAACTTATTGTAAAATAGTATTCACCTGAATTACATTTCTTCGAATGCATCGTTGATTTCCAATTGCCAAGGCTTTATTAAAATTTATGATGTATGTTAAAGGATGTAAGCGTCTCCATAGCGAATGAGAAACTGGTGCAGTTATTGATTTTTCCGCCCATATAAGAATGCGTTCAAAAACTTCAGTCAGGTTAAGGCTCGTCGGATTTTATAGTTCACCTAATAATATCTACATTAAATAATTAAATCATTGGTATATACTTTTTTCACAAAACCTAATAATTATAAGAAAACATAAAAGATAATATTTAAAATAATATATTTATATGTATATATATATTGATTGTTTTTTTAAAATAAATTTTAAAGAATGTATTAACTAATGAGACCAGACATTAATTTTGTCAACTTTTATTAATTGTACTTCCCTTTGACCTACAATCATGTAATTGGTACGGACCCCACGGTGGGTGAATCCGACTCGCACTTGACCTTTTAATTTTTATTGTTATGTATCTGATTCTATATTTTTATTGTCATGAACGCAAAGGCTTTGTCAATATTAGGTATATTTACCCCATAAACATTTTTAGTCCCACATCTCATCATCATCATCATCAGTTAAAACCTTCCTTGCTTATATATATAAAACTTATATTATATTGGTAATTTGGGTAATAAGCGAATCTCTGTTGTATATTTAAATTGAAATTTTTCCATTTATTAATCTATTTTGAAGAATCACACAGGAAACACTTTTTATTACGTTTATTTAATTCAATTACAATAAATAGACATTTATGACACACAATTACGAGTATTTATAAGTTCTTATACAGTTATAAAATTCAAAGAAAAGATTTAGAAATCTTCAATATGATAAACCACTTATTAAATATAATTTACAAATAATGATTATAATAGATACTAATTATCTTTTGAGTATATGAAGTCTACCTCTGGTTATTCCACCGAGGTTAGCAGGTTTGACTCCTACTGAAGATAGGTAAATTAAGAAAGTCTACAATTATATCAAGAATATTTTTTTCATCTAGTACATTCAAGTGACTACGATTTTTCAATAACATATTATTACAGTATTTTCATTTCGTTATTATATAAAAGAATAGAAATGTAGAGACCAGAAATGTCTTCTCAAGCTCTACAATTTAAAAAACTACAATTTAAAAAATTGTAGGAAAAGAGCTTTTTCTGAAATTTAAGCTCAGCTTGGTAAGAGGCTTTTCAGCTGATACCTCACTTGAACTATCTCTTTTAAGGTGATTATTTTTTTGAATTACGTACTACAAATATGTAGGTTTCAGCTTTTTTACCGAGTTAATCCTAATAATATTTATTCTCTTTACACTAGTCTCGAAATACACGAGTTTTGCAGACAGACAGACTGACAACAAAATGAGGGTTCCAGGGTTTCTTTTTCTCTTAAGAGGTACGGAAACCTAAAAAGTTGTCCCATGTCAAAGTTGAAACAAATATTTTTAAACAAGACAATAATATATAGTAAGACACATATTTTATCAAATTTAATCTAATAGAACGTATATGTTAGTATTTCATTAATCTTACATCTATTATAAAGGTTTTCTAAAATTTCCCTTATTTTGAGCGTGACCTTTCCTTTTTATGCACGCTATACTCCGCATGTTGTATGAACGATATAGGTAATTCCAAATGAACCAACCACTTTTCGAGACATTGTATGTTAAATGGCGGACTTTAACGCCGATCTTCATTCATTCCCTCGAGTGGAAATCAAACCAACAGCCGCCGTGCTTACTGTCAGACGCTGTCACACTGTGTCACGAAAGCCATTGATCTTTTCAAATAGGATTTAATTATAATCCATATTTCATGTTAATTAATATTAAACTACCTTCACCAAGAACCAGCCTCGACTCACTGCCTTCACCGGTGACAAGACAGCTCGTGAGTGCTATTCAACGATAAAACGCTGTTAGCGTTCTTGCCACTATAAGTTATATAATAACTAACACGGAGACTCGTCTTATAAAATAATCTAAGATAAAATTAAAAAATTAAAATGAAATTTACTTATAACAAAAATATCTTTCAAAAAATATTTTACAACTGAAATGAAATATTTAGTCAAATTAGTAAAAAAAATATTAACTAACTAAAACTTTGCATAAAATGTTTTTCTAAGTAAAATAAAAAATATATTTGAACTAAAAATAACATTGTTGGCTATTCTTTGTGAAATGTATTTTACAAACATCTATCCCTGTGTTATTTCAACGCGTGAACCAAACACAAGTGTCGCCTCTGAGAAGACATCGTACAATCCTCCAATGTCTTCTCTTCCATCAAACACATCTGGAAATAAAAAATAATAATAACATCCTCGACACATATCTACAGAACCACTATAAGCTCCAATGTTTTAATAATTCTATAAACATAATACAATCGCACCGCCCAATATGAAATAATTTTAATATATTTTCTAATTTTATAAGCAAACTATTATACAGTAGCAAGTATTTATACAGTAAAGAGTCGCTCAGTGAACGCGCTGCAGTAAAGTGATACACAGTACCGTCGCTGGCTACTGGTTGTATTTGCACTCGTTAATACGAACAACATATAAACTACTCATATATCACTGACCTTTGCCTTTATATGAAACGATATGGAAGTTTTACATTATTTTGCTAAATAGTTTCCAATACCTGCAAGTCTCTCATTCGTGAGTACATCGTCGGGTCTATACACTTAGGAGCCATCGTTTCGGTCTTCGTTGTCTCGTTTTGTTCGCGACGATCTTCTTCTTTCATGGCGTTGAAGCTTTTTAGCAGCTCGTTAAAGTTATAGATTTCGACTGAAATATAACAAGATGGCGGCTATTGGTAATATACTGAAGAAATCAATATATAGGTAAGCATGTATAAAACATATTTTATATAAAATAAAAATATCACACTCCACGTGATTATTGAAAATTTTATTTTTTTATATATTGTAAATTAATTGTATTGATTAACACACAAATAATGAGTTACGTGGAACACGTTAGAACCAATTAAAGCAAATTAAACTTATTGTAAAATAGTATTCACCTGAATTACATTTCTTCGAATGCATCGTTGATTTCCAATTGCCAAGGCTTTATTAAAATTTAAAATGTATGTTAAAGGATGTAAGCGTCTCCATAGCGAATGAGAAACTGGTGCAGTTATTGATTTTTCCGCCCATATAAGGATGCGTTCAAAAACATCAGTCAGGTTAAGGCTCGTCGGATTTTATGATTCACCTAATAATATCTACATTAAATAAAGTTATTAAATCATTGGTATATACTTTTTTCACAAAACCTAATAATTATAAAAAAACAAAAGATAATATTTAAAATTATTTATATATATAATTTTAAATATTATCTTTTATGTTTTCTTTATATATATATATATATATATATATATATATATATATATATATATATATATATATATATATATATATATATATATATATATATATATATATATATATTGATTGTTTTTTTTTATAAATTTTAAAGAATGTATTAACTAAGGAGACCAGACGTAGCGCAGCAGCACATGTACCTAAGCGTGAGTGGTTGTGAGTTCAATCCCTACTCGAGGAGATGAACTTACTTACTTACAACAACTTAAAAGTGTTGGGTGGCATGTGCCGAAACTATCAGGATTTATAAAATAACGAAAGTCTAGTTTGTTTTGGCTCTGGGGTCATTAATTTTGTCAACTTTTATTAATTGTACTTCCCTTTGACCTACAATCATGTAATTGGTACGGACCCCACCGTGGGTGAATTCGACTCGCACTTGACCTTTTAATTTTTATTGTTATGTATCTGATTCTATATTTTTATTGTCATGAACGCAAAGGTTTTGTCAATATTAGGTATATTTGCCCCGTAAACATTTTTAGTCCCACATCTCATCATCATCATCATCATCAGTTAAAACCTTACCTTGCTTAGATATATAACTTATATTATATTGGTAATTTGGGTAATAAGCGTATCTCTGTTGTATATTTAAATGGAAATTTTTCCATTTATTAATCTATTTTGAAGAATCACACAGGAAACACTTTTTATTACGTTTATTTAATTCAATTACAATAAATAGACATTTATGACACACAATTACGAGTATATATAAGTTCTTATACAGTTATAAAATTCAAAGATTTAGAAATCTTGAATAAGATGAACCACTTATTAAATATAATTTACAAATAATGATTATAATAGATACTAATTATCTTTTGAGTATATGAAGTCTACCTCTGGTTATTCCACAAAGGGTTAGCAGTTTTGACTCCTACTGAAGATAGGTAAGTTAAGAAAGTGTACAATTATATCAAGAATATTTTTTTGATCTACAATTACGACATCTAGTGACTACGATTTTTCAATAAGATATTATTACAGTATTTTGATTTTGTAATAATAGGAAACAATAGAAATGTAGAGACCAGAAATGTCTTCTCAATCTCTACAATTTAAAAAAACTACAATTTAGAAAATTAGAGGAATAGAGCTTTTTCTGAAATTCAAACTTAGCTTGGTGAGAGGCTTTTCAGCCGATACCTCACATGAACTATCCCTTTGAAGGTGATTATTTTTTTTAATTACGTACTACAAATATGTAGGTTTCAGCTTTTTTACCGAGTTAATCCTAATAATATTTATTCTCTTTACACTAGTCTCGAAATACACGAGTTTTGCAGACAGACAGTCTGACAACAAAATGAGGGTTCCAGGGTTTCTTTTTGTCTTAAGAGGTACGGAAACCTAAAAAGTTGTCCCATGTCAAAGTTGAAACAAATATTTTTAAACAAGACAATAATATATAGTAAAACTGACACATATTTTATCAAATTTAATCTAATAGAACGTATATGTTAGTATTTCATTAATCTTACATCTATTATAAAGGTTTTCTAAAATTTCCCTTATTTTGAGCGTGACCTTTCATTTTTCATTCAAGCTATACTCCGCATATTGTATGAACGATATAGGGAACTAGTGGCAAGACACTTCGTTCCCAACGTACCCACTTTTCGAGACATTGCATGTTGAGTGGCGGATGCCGATCTTCATTCATTCCCCCGTCATGTTAACAGTCAGATGCTGTCACACTGCGCCACGCAAGCCCTTGATCGTTTTAAATAGGATTTAATTATGAATTCATATTTGATGTTAATTAATATTAAGCTACCTTCACTAAGAACCACCCTCGACTCACTGCCTCCACCGGTGACAAAACAGCTAGCTCGTTTTTGACTAAAGAATCGTGACTCCTGAGTGCGATTCAACGATAAAACGCAGTTAACGTTCTTGCCACTATAAGTTATATAATAAATAACACGGGGACTCGTCTTATAAAATAATCTAAGGAAAAATTTAAAACTTTAAAATGAAATTTACTTATAACAAAAATATCTTTCAAAAAATATTTTACAACTGAAATAAAATATTTAGTCAAATTAATAAAAAAAATATTAACTGACTAAAACTTTGCATAAAATGTTTTTCTAAGTAAAATAAAAAAACATATTTGAACAAAAACTAACATTGTTGGCTATTCTTTGTCAAATGTATTTTACAAACATCTATCCCTGTGTTATTTCAACGCGTGAACCAAACACAAGTGTCGCCTCTGAGAAGACATCGTACAATCCTCCAATGTCTTCTCTTCCATCAAACACATCTGGAAATAAAAAATAATAATAACATCCTCGACACATATCTACAGAACCACTATAAGCTCCAATGTTTTAATAATTCTATAAACATAATACAATCGCACCGCCCAATATGAAATAATTTTAATATATTTTCTAATTTTATGAGCAAGCTATATAAAGAGTCGCTCAGTGACCGCGCTGCAGTAAAGTGATACACAGTACCGTCGCTGGCTGCTGGCTGGCATTGTACTCGCTTATTTAATACGAACAACATATAAACTACTCATATATCACTGACCTTTGCCTTTATATGAAACGATATGGAAGTTTTACATTATTTTACTAAATAGTTTCCAATACCTGCAAGTCTCTCATTCGTGAGTACATCGTCGGGTCTATACACTTAGGAGCCATCGTTTCGGTCTTCGTTGTCTCGTTTTGTTCGCGACGATCTTCTTCTTTCATGGCGTTGAAGCTTTTTAGCAGCTCGTTAAAGTTATAGATTTCGACTGAAATATAACAAGATGGCGGCTATTGGTAATGTACTGAAGAAATCAATATATAGGTAAGCATGTATAAAACATATTGTAAATTAATTGTATTGATTAATACACAAATAATGAGTTACGTGGAACACGTTAGAACCAATTAAAGCAAATTAAACTTATTGTAAAATAGTATTCATCTGAATTACATTTCTTCGAATGCATCGTTGATTTCCAATTGCCAAGGCTTTATTAAAATTTAAAATGTATGTTAAAGGATGTAAGCGTCTCCATAGCGAATGAGAAACTGGTGCAGTTATTGATTTTTCCGCCCATATAAGGATGCGTTCAAAAACATCAGTCAGGTTAAGGCTCGTCGGATTTTATGATTCACTTTAATAATAATATCTACATTAAATAAAGTTATTAAATCATTGGTATATACTTTTTTCACAAAACCTAATAATTATAAAAAAACATAAAATAAAATTTAAAATTATATATATATATATATATATATATATATATATATATATATTGATTCTTTTTTTATAAATTTTAAAGAATGTATTAACTAAGGAGACCAGACGTAGCGCAGCAGCACATGTACCTAAGCGTGAGTGGTTGTGAGTTCAATCCCTACTCGAGGAGATGAACTTACTTACTTACAACAACTTACAAGTGTTGGGTGGCATGTGCCGAAACTATCAGGATTTATAAAATAACGAAAGTCTAGTTTGTTTTGGCTCTGGGGTCATTAATTTTGTCAACTTTTATTAATTGTACTTCCCTTTGACCTACAATCATGTAATTGGTACGGACCCCACCGTGGGTGAATCCGACTCGCACTTGACGTTTTAATTTTTATCGTTATGTATCTGATTCTATATTTTTATTGTCATGAACGCAAAGGTTTTGTCAATATTAGGTATATTTACCCCGTAAACATTTTTAGTCCCACATCTCATCATCATCATCATCATCAGTTAAAACCTTACCTTGCTTAGATATATAACTTATATTATATTGGTAATTTGGGTAATAAGCGTATCTCTTGTATATTTAAATTGAAATTTTTCCATTTATTAATCTATTTTGAAGAATCACACAGGAAACACTTTTTATTACGTTTATTTAATTCAATTACAATAAATAGACATTTATGACACACAATTACGAGTATATATAAGTTCTTATACAGTTATAAAATTCAAAGAAAAGATTTAGAAATCTTGAATATGATAAACCACTTATTAAATATAATTTACAAATAATGATTATAATAGATACTAATTATCTTTTGAGTATATGAAGTCTACCTCTGGTTATTCCACCGAGGTTAGCAGGTTTGACTCCTACTGAAGACAGGTAAGCTAAGAAAGTGTACAATTATATCAAGAATATTTTTTTGATCTACAATTACGACATCTAGTGACTACGATTTTTCAATAAGATATTTTTACAGTATTTTGATTTTGTAATAATAGGAAACAATAGAAATGTAGAGACCAGAAATGTCTTCTTAATCTCTACAATTAAAAAAAACTACAATTTAGAAAATTAGAGGAATAGAGCTTTTTCTGAAATTCAAACTTAGCTTGGTGAGAGGCTTTTCAGCCGATACCTCGCATAAACTATCCCTTTTAAGGTGATTTTTTTTTTAATTACGTACTACAAATATGTAGGTTTCAGCTTTTTTACCGAGTTAATCCTAATAATATTTATTCTCTTTACACTAGTCTCGAAATACACGAGTTTTGCTGACAGACAGTCTGACAACAAAATGAGGGTTTCAGGGTTTCTTTTTGTCTTAAGAGGTACGGAAACCTAAAAAGTTGTCCCATGTCAAAGTTGAAACAAATATTTTTAAACAAGACAATATTATATAGTAAGACTGACACATATTTTATTAAATTTAATCTAATAGAACGTATATGTTAGTATTTCATTACTCTTACATCTATTATAAAGGTTTCCTTTCATTTCATTTATTTTGAGCTTGACCTTTCATTTTTCATTCAAGCTATACTCCGCATATTGTATGAACGATATAGGGAACTAGTGGCAAGATACTTCGTTCCCAACGTACCCACTTTTCGAGACATTGCATGTTGAGTGGCGGATGCCGATCTTCATTCATTCCCCCGTCATGTTAACAGTCAGATGCTGTCACACTGCGCCACGCAAGCCCTTGATCGTTTTAAATAGGATTTAATTATGAATTCATATTTGATGTTAATTAATATTAAGCTACCTTCACTAAGAACCACCCTCGACTCACTGCCTCCACCGGTGACAAAACAGCTAGCTCGTTTTTGACTAAAGAATCGTGACTCCTGAGTGCGATTCAACGATAAAACGCAGTTAACGTTCTTGCCACTATAAGTTATATAATAAATAACACGGGGACTCGTCTTATAAAATAATCTAAGGAAAAATTTAAAACTTTAAAATGAAATTTACTTATAACAAAAATATCTTTCAAAAAATATTTTACAACTGAAATAAAATATTTAGTCAAATTAATAAAAAAAATATTAACTGACTAAAACTTTGCATAAAATGTTTTTCTAAGTAAAATAAAAAAACATATTTGAACAAAAACTAACATTGTTGGCTATTCTTTGTCAAATGTATTTTACAAACATCTATCCCTGTGTTATTTCAACGCGTGAACCAAACACAAGTGTCGCCTCTGAGAAGACATCGTACAATCCTCCAATGTCTTCTCTTCCATCAAACACATCTGGAAATAAAAAATAATAATAACATCCTCGACACATATCTACAGAACCACTATAAGCTCCAATGTTTTAATAATTCTATAAACATAATACAATCGCACCGCCCAATATGAAATAATTTTAATATATTTTCTAATTTTATAAGCAAGCTATTATACAGTAGCAAGTATTTATACAGTAAAGAGTCGCTCAGTGAACGCGCTGCAGTAAAGTGATACACAGTACCGTCGCTGGCTGCTGGTTGTATTTGCACTCGTTAATACGAACAACATACTAACTACTCATACATCACTCACCTTTGCCTTTATATGAAACGATATGGAAGTTTTACATTATTTTACTAAATAGTTTCCAATACCTGCAAGTCTCTCATTCGTGAGTACATCGTCGGGTCTATACACTTAGGAGCCATCGCTTCGGTCTTCGTTGTCTCGTTTTGTTCGCGACGATCTTCTTCTTTCATGGCGTTGAAGCTTTTTAGCAGCTCGTTAAAGTTATAGATTTCGACTGAAATATAACAAGATGGCGACTATTGGTAATGTACTGAAGAAATCAATATGTATAAGGTAAGTATGTATAAAACATATTTTATATATAAAATTTCACATTCCATTTAAAAATTCATATATTATAATCTCGTATCAGTAAATTTTAAAATACAGATACATTAATAAATCAATACACAAATGATGAGAAACGTAGAACACGTTGGATTAAATTGAAATAAACAGTTATTGTAAAATAGTATTCACCTGAATTACATTTCTTCGAATGCATTGTTGATTTCCAATTGCCAAGGCTTTATTAAAATTTAAAATGTATGTTAAAGGATGTAAGTGCTTCCATAGCGAGTGCGACACTGCTGCAGTTATTGATTTTTCCGCCCAAGTTAGAATGCGTTCAGAAATTTCATTCAGTTTAAGACTTCGATGGCTTTCGAGTTTTATAATTCAACTATTAATATATATAGCAAATTGAGTTAATGACTTCTTGATTTTTATCTTTTTTTCATAGTACCTTGTAACTATTAGAAATTATAAAAGAAAATACTTAAGTTAATATTTATCGTATAACAATTTTTTTGTTCATTAAATTTTAAAGAACATTGTTTTAATTAACTTTCTTACTGTTATGTATATTGAATGCGTTGACTTTGAAGTTTATTTTTTCTGTACTTCAAGGGGCTGATTTAGATATTTTTGATAGGATATCTTTATCTTAATGCAAAAAAATGCAGCATTCATTTTAAAAAGCTGGTGTATTTTAAGATATTTATTTATATCTATATACTTATAATAAAGTCGTAACTAATCAGTGTCTGTTCATATGTAGAAAATATATTAGAAAAACTTTTAATGAGGCCTTTTAGTTTTAATATGATTTTTAAAATTTTTGTCTATTTGTTAGCGCATATCTCAAAAACGGCTTAACTGGTTTAAATGTAATGTTCATTATTGAATTTTGGCAAGCTTTGTTTAACATTTATTGTTTCATTACAATTGGTTCATAAATAAAAACCTCTAAATAAAGACCTCACGTAAATCACGAAATATCGATCTCAGCTTTTTCGTTTATCGTCCATTGCAAACAAACTTTACAACAACAGCATTAAACAGCAGCAGCAGCAGTTTACATTACTGAACGCCACACAATAATAACTGTCTTACAAAAGATTTAAAAAGTTAGAACCTGTCGAAACATGAATTTAATATGAAATTGAATGGAGTAAACTGATAGAATTATAAAAAAGAAAAGTTATAAATTAATGAAATTCGTTATATAGACGTAAATAATACCTTATTTACATTTTTTTCTGGTTTTAGGCAGGGCAGTTTTATGTTAAAAGTCGATATATTAAGATTATACTGTATATATATAGATATAGATAAAAACTATTGATGACGAAATAATAAATAGATATAATTAAATCGTCCCTAGGGAAACTGAACAAATATATAATTAAATATACTCTAATTTATGTATTACGACATATATATATATATATATATATATATATATATATATATATATATATATATATATATATATATATATATATATATATATATATATATATTATACTACTTATCCTTGATGACTGCATACTTTCATAATAAATAAACTTTAAAAGTACGAAAACTTGATCCTAAAAAGTTTTTGTGAAAAAAAAATTATATTTATTAGGATTTTCACATACAAAAAAAATAATTTGTCATCTTGATTTATTTCCAACCTACCCTGTAAATATTTGAAAATGTATTCGATGCATAAAAATCAATAGACGCCGCGCAGATTTCCCGTTCAGCATCCGCCCTTGCATCGGTCGTAGCTCTCCAGAGTGATTTCCAATAAATTTTGATATTTCAAATTCCTAAAAGTTACCAGTATGGAGTTAAAATCACTAAATACTACTTGTAAGTATTCACACATAATTTATTACAAATATTAAAACGTTTTTCAAAGTTAATTTTGATTTTTGCGAATTGAAATATATAAGTTCTTTGTGCTTAATAAACTAGTTCGACATCTTGCTTTTCGAATTATACAAGATTAGTAATGAATTTACATAAACATTTTAATTTTAATTGAAAGATAGTGTTGTATTTTGTAAATACAATAATGGTGATAAATAAATAAAGTTATTTTTATTTTTATTTTAGCGAATTTAAATGTATATAATTCCTTTGTCTTAGGCAAACTACTTGGACGCCTTGCTTTTTGTATTATACTGTAATAATAATAAATTTACACAATATAAGCAATACTAGATTGAAATAAATCATATATTTATTATATATATATACATTTTTACTTTAGCAAAATTCACAATAAGCATTGACAAAGAGATCGTCAAATCCGAGGAAGTAGTTGAGATACAAGAAAAAACTTATGACAAAATAATGAAGACACCTCTAGGAGTCAGGTTTTGTGATTACATACGCAGCATGTGCAGCTCGTGCAATGGATGCATACGTAATGAAATTGAGGTGCAGATACAAATACATGTGCAGGTAAAAAAAAAATAGGTAGAAATTTCATTTGGCGATGTTCTTTTGTGTTCTTTTGTACGTAATTTCGCAGAGTTTTCTGTAAATGTGTATTTAGAATTTAATTTGCATTTAATTTTATGTATATAAGCTATGCGAGTGCAACGGTGTGATATAAAACTATAAATATAACTGACTATTGACTCCATTTTAAGAAATAGATTTAGAGAAATAGTATCTAACTATAGATAATTTACTTAAAGACTTCTCGGGGTATGTTTAATTGTTTATTTCCGGGTCAAAAGACCGGGTTTAAAGACAAAGACGTTAAAGAAACCTATGGACATATATTGTCTTGAATAAAGTGTGTTAACGTTGCTCTTTCTATATTCTGATTGGAGACGCTATTGTTGTGGGTTCGATTCCCACTAGGAAATATTTTTTTTATTAATTTGCTCGCTCCTATAACAACACATAGCGTGTTTTAAAGATTGTAAATTATTACAGCTACCCAGCAAGAGGAAACTATTTACCACCCATTATTTTATTTTTTTTAATTGTTTCAGAATGAAGTTGTGCAACCCGAAAAGTTACCGGTTGCACCCGAATCTAAGATATATCGCAAATGTTCAAGAAGAGCTGGGGATTATTATGTATATTATTTACAATAATTTCACCACTTTCTAATATAATCTTAATAAGCTTAATGTCTCGATGTCTACAATAAAACTGCTCAATGTCTTTACAGTTAATATACATATAAATATATATTATAAATGTAATGATTTTTTAAAGATTTTTCGCCTAAAATACAACGTCTATTCTGAAATTTATAATATACTATACGTTTCTTAATTAACACTTTACAATTAAATCTTTGGAAAGAATATTTACAATTTCAATGATAATGTAATGAAAAAATACCTCTAACTAATATTATATTATAATGATTTTACTATACTTTTGACTAGTAAGTTCTCGATATATGTAGCTTTTAATATTTTAAGCATAAGAAAGCAAACACCGAATTATTTTAAATTAGCTTTTTAATATATTGATTTGACATAAGATAATGAAAAAAAATTAAATATATGCAAATAAATATGATGATTAATTTATACAATGTGTTTTCTCGTAGTGCTATTTTTACTATTGTGTATTGTGTACTATAAAAAATATTCTTGATATGTCTACAACTATACCTTCTTCTTTCGACGACGTATTTTTGTGTGTTAATATTATTTATTGAAATAAATGTATTTAAATTTAACTTAGAATGGTAGTTTTAATAAAGTTTAGTTATTTAAAAAAAATATAGTATGACATATAAATCCTACCCCTAGATTTCCTCTAACTCTAGCATCCTTCCTCTTTCTTAAATTTAAATAATATCAATCAATCATAATATTTTTTTATATATTAAAATGACTATTAAATACATAAAATAAAATCTCAGCATCATCACGCTGTTTATGAGATTTTTGATGAAAAGAACTTGTCCAAATCTCAAAGAAAGGTTGGAACTGAGGTTTGCTTAAAACCAATCATGGCCCCATACCCCATTTGTCGTGTAATTTTTTAATATTTAGAATAAATATTCCCTTACATGGCTCAAACAGGCTTTTTTAGCAATGGCTCCTTTTCTTACAGAAGTCTGTTAGAAAGCTTGGAGATCTAAATAGTTACCATCTCAAATGTGAGTTTCAAATGTGATTGAAATTGCTTCTTTGTTTCATATATTAGCATTGCATTTCATAAACTCACCAAATATTTATAAAATGTGCTAAAAATTGTAACTCGTGTATTAAAATAACATTTTTTTCAACTTTTGTAACATATCAAGAGGACAGTACAGTACCTCAATCAACAATTGTATTGTACTTAAGTGTTTAAATATAAAAAAAATCAAATCACGCTGTATCCCGCACACAGCAGGGTAGGCGGAGGAACCCTAGTGTTAAGATATTCCTTTCCCCACTTCCCCCGGTATTCTAGAGGCGTTGCCTAATGAATGGCGGAACTTAAAACCGCGCTTTGCCCTGACACCAGAGAGCGAAAAAAATATATAAATTTAAATAAATATTTTATTTCCTCGAGTGGGGATCGAGCCCACAACCAATCGCGTGTACAATCACACTTTTTGCCCCTACTCCACGTCCGGCCTCATGCTATGGTGCTTAAATAAAGTTATTATTATTATTATATTAACATCTGCTGCCATTGAAAAGAAGTAGTAGTAACAAAAAGTACGATAAAGTTCCACAAAAGGACCCCTCACCCTAATAAAACTTTTAAACCACGTACGCAGGCAGGCCTTGAAACTTCCATCAAGGTGAGCTAGTGGAGTTATGAAAAGACTTCAGCATATTTAACTTAGATCCGTAAGTAAAAAGGGGCTATAGAATGTAATATAATACCTTTTTTAAATTAGTACTTATTTGCGTTTCCGGTTTTGAACTTATTATGCTTATATTATATATGTATACGTATTATATTTTTAACAAATTATATTGGAAAATAAAAAAAATACAATAGTTCTATGATGATATTATTATGTAGTAGGTATGCAGTTTATTTGCAGTATTTATAATTTTTGAGGCATATGAAGGATTTTATAGTTTTCAACGCCCATCTTTCTGAAAGTAGTCACAGATAAGATAAACATATAATTTGACAGCAACTCACAAACGATCAATGGATTAATTAAAAATAAAAAAATACCGCAATAACCTTATACAACTTTAGAAAATCCTGATTAAAATTTCATGATAAACGTATAGAATTACCGGGAAGCCCGTCTTATGACACATAATTTTTCATTAAAATACTTCAGTTTTCCATTTTACACTCAATTCCGTAGGATTTGCGTGTAAAGTGGCGGAACTCAACACTGCGCTTTGCCTCGTTACCATTAAAATATTAAATATTTCATTTCGTGTAGGAATCGAACCTACAACCTACTTGTGCTCCTACATCACGGCTGGCAAGAAAGAAAAAGTAAGAAACATATATAAGAAACAAATAATAAAAAAAATCTGAATATGATAATAGTATAACAAATATTGAGGACATCCAGACCGAATATTTTTCTATAACTACTCTAGAAGCCTGTTATATAATTGTAATAAACATTAATTCCAATTATCTCTTAACTAAGCTTAAAATTCGACATATCAAGCACTAGCTGCTTCCCTCGACATTTCCGAACGCGTTCGTATGCGGAAAATCAATATTTTCAGTCTCTCCCCATCAACTTCTAGTTGCGTTAGGGACGCTCGTATCTCTTAGTAGATTTGGGAAAAAAAACACATTTATCTGAAGAAACTTGCTACATTTCCGCGATGCAGTTGATAAGATCTCATATAAGTAAGTAATTTGTGATGATTTAATAGCTTTTCGAAAGAATATAGTTGGCTTGGGCGAAATCCTTTGTTTTATATCTATGCCAGCTTATACACATGCGCGACTTTGTTCTGATACTGCTTTGTGAATTTTCATATTATTGTAGGCATTTCCTTTGTTATTTGAACATTAAAAAATATTGCAAGCGAATCTAATTTGAAAATAGATTTTCTAAAAAAAAATGTCTTTTGAATAGACAAATAAAAGAAATTGAAAAAATCGTTAGTATGTAGAGGCCAGTCGTAGCGCAGTAGTACTAAGTGTGACTGGTTGTGTATTCGATTTCCAATTGAAGAAAGGAAATATTTATTCATATTTATATTGCCATTTCTTGGTTCTGGTGTCAAGGCAAAGCGCAGCGTTGAGTTCCGCAACTCAACACGCAATGCATCCAGAATTCGGCAGAAAGTGGGGAACGGAGTGCCTCAACACTAGATTCCTTCTGATCTGCTGATTTAGTTTAATTTAGTGAGCATGTAATTAGATATTCTTTATCTTGATTCAAGTTCGAGGACCGTTCCGGAGGAACAGACGGTTTTGCCTCTGCAATTACGGCCGATGCTACCGCGACAACTACCAGAGGCACATTTTGAATGACACCGGTCTGGACTACTGCCGCGGCTGTCACCGTCCTGGGGAGTCGATGAGACACATTTTTACTGGCCGTCCACAATATTCTAACGGTAAGTACTTTTTTTAGCGTCACGCTGTATCCCGCACACAGCAGGGCGGGCAGCCAGAGCGAACTTAGTATTAAGACATTTCGTTACCCATTTTCACTCAATGCCGCGCTTTGCCTTGACACTAATATGAAAATATCTAACCTTTCATTTCCTCGAGTGGGAATCCACAACCAGACGCGTTCACAGTCATCATAACCGAGCATAAATAATTTCTTTGACATGAAAGTCCTCTACTATAAATACAATCCTTATCTGCTCTTGAAATTACTTTGTTTTTTTTTTGTAAGTAAAACTCACCATTGCCTCATCTCTGCCCTTTTTTATGTTTCTTTTTTATTTTAGCTAATTTTCTTTTATTTTAGTAAGCTCTTTAAATATACGAAGTAAAGACTAAAGTAGGAAGCTAGAGGAGCCTCTAAAAATAATAATAGTTTACTATCCGTAAATAAATACGTCTTATTTATTATGTTTTCAAATTTTCAGTGCGACCCTGGAATCCTAACGAGGAAATCAATTGTTTCCTCAATACAGAAGCTGATAATCATCGTGACCAGCCCGAAAAAACCGTGCTCCCGATTGTTCCAGCAACGACTGAACCTAAAACCGTGTCGTGGTGCGCACAAGAACTACAGAACATGCAGGTATTTAAATACGTATTTAAACATTTATTTATGGCCATCATGGCGCAGGGGCTCAAGTGTTTGACAGTAAACGTGGCGATTGGGATTCCGTTCCCAATCGAGGAAATGGAATATTGAATATTTTCATTTCTCTGCTCTGGTATCGAGACAAAGCGCGGCGTCTTGGTCCGCCAACATGCAATGTCTCCAGAATTCGGCGGGAAGAAAAGCCTCTGCCTACCCTGCTATATGCGAGATACAAATTATTGTATAGCAACATAAATAATAATAAAATACCATTATTTACAGATCAAAGACGAGGGAAACCAGCCAAACAGCAATTCGGTGCCATCTTTCAGTGGACCGAGTGAGGTGTCAACAGTCCCGGCCGATAATACCGAATTTGTTTCTTATTAAAGAAAATACTAATATAATAAGCGTTCGTAGCATCTATTACTAACTAATAAGCCAAGTTTTAAAATGTATAACTTTCATTGTATTTGTAGAATCGATCCGCATTAACTTCACTGGACTGCATTTCGAATATTTTTAAGTACTTAATTTTTAGGTTTTGGAAATATACACACGCCTAATAAAAAACCTCTTTTTAATCTAAAAAATAATCTTGAAAGCAACATTCATACATAATATTTAATTAAAACGTATTTTAAAATTGAATTTCCATGTGTTTAGCAGATAATAATATATCTTTATTATAAGGTAGTGATCTCATCTCTGTATCAAGTGATAAAAAAAAATCATAGCCATGGCGGACGTATAAGTATTAAATTATTTACTTCAACGGAACTGCTTCTTACTGTAAACGCGATGATTGTGGCTTCGATTCCCACTCGAGGGAATTAGTTATTTATTCTCCGCTCTGGTAATCAAACAAAGCACGGCGTTGGTATCCGCCACTCAATTCGCAATGTTTCTAAATGTTGGTAACGGAGTCTTCTAGTTTCCTTCGATCTGCTTGCGGGATTCAGCTAAAAAAGATTTATTTTTTAAACTTCTATACGACGATATAATGTCGCTATTTTGAAAAAGAATGTTATAATTTTATATGTCACATTTTTAACTATAAAAAATCAATTCTTATTTCACATTTAAATAGTTTTTTTTTTAATTTTACACTTTCATCTCACTAATTTTAACGGAAAAGGAGGGTTAAACTTACATATAACTACTACTATACTTACTTGTGATTATTTAAATATTTAAGTTAAGTTAAATTTTTGAAGCTTAATTTACTATTTTCTAAATTAATAATATTATGTTTAAATTAAGATTATATTTTAATTTTTCTATGAGATCCTTAGGGTCCTCTTTTTTATATATATTTAGACTGAATGTACTCTAGCATAGACAATTATTCGAAAACATATTATTCGAAATATCGATGTATACTTATACACTAGTCTGTTAGTGTACTTTTGAAATTGTAATTAAATAAAGTCGTCGTAAGTCGTTGCATTTTTATTTAAATCCTTGAAAACGTACAAAGCATTTAAACTTTTGCTTCCTCACTTTCTCTTTGTACTGTAAATAATGTATAGTTTAGGGAAACCTAAAAATAAATGTCATTATTCTAGGTTAGGTTGAAATATTTACTTAAATTTATATTTCCATTTCTTCGCTCTGGTGTCGAGGCTAAGCGCGGCGTTGAGTTCTGCCACTCAACACACAATGCCTCCAGAATTCGGCAGAAAGTGGGAAACGGAGTGTCTAAAAACACTAGGTTCCCTCTGCCTACCCTCTGTGAAGCTGATTTTTTTTTTTTTATTATTCTAGGTGAAGAGGCTAATTAACCCTATAGGTTTTAATTACATTTTAAAGTTACTACAAAAATCGAGCATAAAAACAGTATATGCATATGTTTTGTTTGTGTTGGCCGAGTTTTTATTTCCTTCTGGCCGAGCTCCAAGCGCACGTAGACCAGATTAATTGATATTAATTTCAGCTTGAAATCTCCACATATTCTTGAGAAATATAGTCCTGAGAGTAATATTTGGTATAATAAAAATCTATTGAGTAGGCATATTTTCAGGGTTTCGTAGGAAAATGGCAAAAAACGGAATATTTATAATTTTGTCCTGCCGTCTGTTCATGCATCCATATGTCACAGTCACTTTGCACATACATACTCGTATACGTGAAATTTGGAAGGTAGTGTATTTTGTAAGCTTTACCATATAATTTAGTATAATTTTACAAAAATATTTAAAACAAACTACGGTTATAGAACACAATTAAAACCTATAACAATATTTGGCTTCAACAAAAATTAATTTTGTTGTTTAAGTGATATGTTTGAATTTAATTCGAACTGAGAACCTCCTCGTTTCTGGAGTCAGTCAAAAATTGTATGGCAAGAACAATAAAACAATGGTAATGTGTTTATGTTTGCTGCTACGTAGGCAAACCCTTCATAGGCGAGTTGACACTAAGATAATAATATAAATAGTTAAATTGATTTTACATTTTTTTATGATTTTACTTTATCAGATTCATAACATTTGTTGTTTTAAATAAAAGACCCATATAATGTTGAATACACGTATTTATTTCAATAAATAGACACATAGGAGACACATTGATAATTTCTAGTAGAATGTAGAGTTACTATGACAAAGTATATAAGAATAAGTATAGGAAACATCCAATATCATAAAAAATATGTTATATTTTATTAGCACAAACAAAATAACAGTTTATAATAAAATTTTATAATCAATAAAATGGATAAAATAACAAAAAATCAGTTGAATAACAAAAAGGTAATATAATGAATAGGAAAAAACAATAAGTAAATTAACAATAGCAATAAGTTAAAAGAGACCTCGGTCACTAAAAAAAAGAGATTTAATAATCAGAATACATTGACCTATTGAAAATATATTATACTAACACTCTTGAATAATTTTATATTTAAATTGTTGTAAATTGGTTTACATTTGGAAGAAGTAGAATTTTTTATGAACAAAGACAAGACAAACGAGCGTATGGATCACCTGATGGTAAGTGACCACCGCCGCTCAGGTGCGTTGCCTGCCTTTAAAAGAATTGTATAATAGACGAGTACAGAAATACAATACTTCTAATCCTTTTTTTCAACTTCAACTGTCTCTCGCACATAGCAGAGTAGGCAGAGGGAACCCAGTTTAAGACACTCCGTTCCCCAAGGATTATTATGATAAATATTGGAAAAATATAAAAAAAATAGGACGATAATCGATGGTTATTCATAAGTTATCCTATCGGTACATCATATTTAACCAAAAAGAGTATATAATATTAAATATTATTATATAGAGATATGCGGTATAGCCCCCGATTTAACGGTCGGGGGACTCGCAAGGTATCTTCTTTTCCTTTGGCTGTGTCTTTTTCTGAAAAAGGAAAATATATTAATAAAATACGCACATCTATTTTCAAAATGTAAACTGTGCATGCTATGATTGTTGATACGATTTAGAGATGGGATAAAAATATATTTAAGATGTATAGTCTTATGCAATATGTAATATATATTTTAAGAAAAATAGAAATGTTAATTTATCTCTGCTCAATAAAATAGAGCGGAATTTTAAAGCTAAAGAGTAGAATTCTAAGAAACTTAATAGAAAAGATGGGCGTGCTAGTGCTAAACTACAACGTCTTTAAATGCGACGGTTGCGAGTTCGCTTCTTACTCGGGGGATTGAAATTATTAATGCGTGAGGAACGGAACCTCTCAACACTAAACCACTGCCTAATGTGTTATAGACGGTACATAGTGTGAAAAAAATAGCTCGATAAATAATAACTTCACCTGCATATTTCCCCCTCGTAAGGACAATGGATTTTCATTTCCAGATGTCGCTACAGCCCTCGCTTGTTGTGCCCGCTGATTGGGAGGTGTCGGGTCGGGTTCATTGGAGCGGTTGTCTTCATGGGAGATTATGGACAAATAAAAGATTAAAAGTTACATAATTAGATGAAAGATTTTCTAAATTCTTTTATGTATGTGGTTGTTTATTTATTATAATATTCAAAAATCTTAATTTTGGGTGAAAATGATTAATATAGTAAAAATAATAACCTATGTTTATAACAAAAATAATCTGACTGCTTTAAAATTATAACAATAAAAATAACATTAATTTTTTTTTCATATAAATAAGATACTTTATTAAGAGAATCTAAAAAGGATATAAGTAAAAAAAAACAACTTTACGCTCTTTCCCGCATAGCAGGGTATACAGAGGGTCTATAGTGTTAAGACACTCCCTTTCACTGTTTCCGCCCAAATTTTGACATTTTTTGTTGAACGAATAAAAAGTATACGTAATTAGGGATTAATTTACCATAGAAATTAAAAAGATTTAGAAAATTACATTATTAATCTATTTCATTCTTTCGTAGCAGGCTGAGAATGAGTTCCAACGAGTTTCAATTTACAATGAAAATCGATCGAAAATTTCGAAGAAAATTTAATTTATGAAATTATTTATAGCACTTACCAATACGAAAATTCGAAGATCTCGTAGCTGGTGGGCTGGAATGCTGCTGAGTTCCAGACATATTCGAAATTTCTTTCTCGAAAACTTTTTTCTCGAAACGAACTAGGCGTGTCACCGCTCCAGAGACCGGGTGCAAAGGGAGGAAGCTGTGCAGTTATTGATTATCCTGCAACAGAATGCGTTCAGAAATTTTAGTAGTGATATTAATGTGTTAGTGTAACTTATTGAAACAAATTCTTATTTGTTTTTAAATTGCTATCATTTATTTATTTTCAAATAATATAATTGTTTTTTTTTTGTATGACCATTCAATAACAAAAAATATATTTGTAAATATGTAGACTGGGGAAATGAATATTTTTTTATTCATATATAAATATAGATATTATATTTTTAAAAGAGCAATTTTATTTTAGTGTACCATCTCAAAACATCTTTTTAAATTGTATGATGTTTTAGAACTAATAGTCAATATCAGTTTATACATTTCTCTAAAAAGTAAGTATAATTTTAAAAAGTTACCTTCACGTAACCTAACAGTGAACGATGACGGAAGTTTAAATATAATGTTAGCGTTTTTAATTTGAGTTTCTTTGGAAATGTATATTTTATGCCTATGCCAATAATAAAATATATTTTAGTAAAAAATTGCTACTGAATATAAATTCATTCAATAGTAGTTTTTCTACTTTAATTGTGAACTAAGGACATGCGATCCATATTTTTTGCACATTTATAATTTGCTATAAAATCTTAAAAGTTGAGGTAAATAAAACTAACGCATTATTATTGTATTTATTGGAAAAAAGAAACAAATCTAGGGTTAAATGTATTTATTTCAATAAATGATCATCAAAGAGATACATTACATTACATTACATTACATTACATTATTTTTTATTAAATATATATATAACTTAACTTAACTGTACTTGATATAGTTGTAAAAATATAAAACAACGTGATTTGGTAACTCAGCAGATGAACAATACCAAAAAATAAAACAAAACAGATCTATTGAAGAAGCTATGACAAAAATGGTTTAAAATTTATCAATGGAGACGCGATATTTAAAAAGCAGTAACTAATCTAGCAATTGGAAGACATAGCGAACAATATTTCATATAAGATATGCACATTCATAATAATCGAATTTTAAAATAATCATTTTCCTTACTTATTTAATTTTTTAAATAAGTAACGACCAATAGGAAAATTATTTTGGTACAGACATACAAACAATACAAAACATTGATACTTCCTAGAAGGTACATTTAAAGTGAAAAAAATAGAATTAACATTAAATACACTAAGATATTTTTAAAATACTTACTGTCTCTTTAAAATTTTAACTTATTTACTAAAATACATTTTAATTATAGATAAATTAATATCTATAGAAAGATATTTTCCTAAAACTAAGCTATTACATATGTTAACACTCTTTGAAATTCATTATAATTTTTTATCAAAAAAAAATACGCAACCCAGATTTCTAAGAATATAAAAAAAATATATTTTTATAAAAATAATATAAGAAACATATATTATCATATTTTAAAAAATAGACAAATATAATACAGGCCTGTCTTGATCATTTTCTTAAAGATAACTTACGACTAATACGTTTATTTATTTTTTAAAAAAAAAAGGCCTAATTAATTAATGTCTAACTAAGTATACTAAATATTATTAATTAAGTTTACTCTACTAATCTTAATATTAAGTTAACAATTAAAATTCAATTTAATCAGATAATTGTTACTTTTAAAATTTTTGATTTTGGGCAGTAAAAAATCTGGAAAATTAAATATTTCTTATATATTGTTAGTCTTTGAAAAAACACCTAGGAAGTGATTAGGGCTAAGCAAACCTAGAGTAGTTGGCGATTTGACATTTGACTACAACATAGGTACATAGATTTCTATTCTAAATATTATTATTAACCTATTATCTACGTTATATGACAATGCCCGTAGCGTACTAAACGTCTCTCACCTGCAACATATCCTAGAAATTATCGCACAAAAGTGCATTTAATAGAACGAAAAAAATTAAAAGTCAAGAGTCCAATCCTATAGCTTGTTTCAGCATTTGATTAACAAATTTATAACTAGAATCGTTCCTTTCAAACAGAAACTGTAATATTGAAAAAATTACTAATAAATTTTGATTTAATCAGAGAAAATTATTACTTTGTTAAATTTAAATTTTAGGGAAATAAAAAATCTGCAAAAACACCTAAGAAATGATCAGGTCTAAGCAAACCTATAGTTGTAACATAGGTAGATAGATTTCTATTCTAAATATTATTATTAACCTATTATCTACGTTTTATGACAATGTCCGTAGCGTACTAAACGTCTCTCACCTGCAACATATCCTAGAAATTATCGCACAAATGTGCATCTAATAGAACGAAAAAAATTAAAAGCCAAGAGTCCAATCCTATAGCTTGATTTAGCATTTGATTAACAAATTTATAACTAGAATCGTTCCTTTCAAACAGAAACTGTAATATTGAAAAGATTACTAATAAATTTTGATTTAATCAGAGAAAATTATTACTTTGTTAAATTTAAATTTTAGGGAAATAAGAAATCTGCAAAAACACTTAAGAAATGATCAGGGCTAAGCAAACCTATAGTTGTAACATAGGTAGATAGATTTCTATTCTAAATATTATTATTATTATTTAACTATTATCTACGTTTTAAGACAATGCCAGTAGTGTACTAATAAACGTCTCTCACCTGCAACATATCCTAGAAAGTATTGCACAAAAGTGCATAAATTATCGAACGAAAATTCCTAAGAAAAATACCTAATAAACTACCTTTACTTAATAAACTAGATATGCTGTGTTACCCTCGACTTCCTGTTGCGGCCATTCATTAGGTGAAGGTGGTCCTATTGTCTTTGTCTTCCTTTTGTCAGCAAACTTGTTCTGAAAAAAAAAAAATCGTCATTTAACTGCTTAGACTAAATTGGAAAAGATCTGAAAACATTGCATTAAAATGTATATTCTCTCTATATATATTATTTTAGGAAAAACATGACATATGACATTATCATTTATTCTAATTTACCTGCTTATTTCTGCATTTCTTTCGCGAGTACTGTCTGTTTTCATCTTCAGAGGCTGTTGCCAAGGTCGTCGTTCCTGTGGTGGTGACGAGTTTTACCAAGCATGGTTCCCGGGGCCAATAGTCTGGAGGTTTAGATAAATATGATATATTATTGTTTCGTAAAAACACACTTAAATATTTTGTGAAATTGTTTAATTTTTTTTTTTAATGGAAATTTATAAAACGACCAAACAATATAATACTATTTGAAAACTTTAACACAACACACAATAAATTAAATATTAAAAAAATATATAATTCGAAGTTGAGTCTCAAAAGAAAACTTTAGGAAACGTAGAAAACAAGATTGATGTAGCCTAACGTGAAATTTATATAAATAACATTTAATTGTCCTTACCTGTAGGAAAATTTGAAGGCTTCACAGCAAATGAGCTTATATACTCATAAAATTTAAATATATTCAACATCTCTCAAAAGAGGCGTGTCACCGCTCCCGAGACCGGGTGCAAAAGGAGGAAGCTGTGCAGTTATTGATTATCCTGCAATCGAATGCGTTCAAAACTTTATATAACTTCCGTTTGATATTATTTTAAATCATATTTTTTTTAAACTTTAATTGTTTTTAAATGATATAATGACTTTTTTACATATTTGTCTACACCTAATAAGAATTAAATATAAAAAATAACAAAAGTCCTGCAAGGTTAAGTTTCCTATAGATTTCTAATACTTTCTTTATTGTAATATTTTTTCGTCTATGCGTCTATATTTTACACATTGTACAAGTCACCGTATATTACGAGGGCTTCAGAAGGAGGATTAAAAAAATACGATTTTCTTTATAAACTAATTTAATTTCGTTTAATTAAAAAAGTACAAAAAATTAAACGTAAACTATATTGTTGACCTCAATAGTAGAAGGAATAGATGTCATACGATCCAATTTTTTTACTTTAATTTGCTTTATAAACGTTAAGGTAAATAAAACTAATGTATTAATATTATATTTATTGGAAAAAAACCAAATTCACAGTTAAATATATTTATTTCAATACATGGCCATCAAAAATTATTTTAGGACAGAAGTACAAATACAATACTTTCTAGAAGGTACATTTGAAGAGAAGAAAATAGAATTAACATTAACTACACTAACATATTTTTAAACTATTAACTATCTCTTTAATTTTTTTTCTAATACGGTTCCAAAGAAAATCACGTGTTTATTCAAATACATTAGAATTTCATCTAATTTAATATCTATATGAAGATATTTTCCTAAGTTTAAGCTATTAGGTTAAGGGTTAAATGTATAATTATAATCTAAATATGTTTAATACTCTTTGATTTCTTAGAATATAAGAAAAAAATATATTTAAGGAAAGAATATAATAAACATAAATTTTAAAAACATATTATTTTTTCATTAAAAAATAAACAGAACTAATACAGGCCTCACTTGACAATTTTCTTAAAGATAACTTACGACTAATACTTTTATATATTCTTCCAATAAAACGAACTAATTAATTAAAAATTGATTAAAATTAATTAATTTATATTTAACTAAATCTAATTAATATAATAAATAAACACAATTGAAGAAATTTTATTACTGTAGTTTTAAATGCTACTTATAGCTAAAAATATATCTATATCTGGCTTCTGCCAATATGCAATCAATGAATACCTACTTACTATCCTCCTAGGTCTAGTCAGCTTCGATATAAAGCCTTAGTCAAAAGTCAAAAGTCCAATCCTATAGCTTGTTTCAGCATTTGATTAACAAATTTATAACTAGAATCGTTCCTTTCAAACAGAAACTGTAATATTGAAAAGATTACTAATAAATTTTGAATTAATCAGAGAAAATTATTACTTTGTTAAATTTAAATTTTAGGGAAATAAAAAATCTGCAAACACACTTAAGAAATGATCAGGGCTAAGCAAACCTATAGTTGTAACATAGGTAGATAGATTTCTATTCTAAATATTATTATCAACCTATTATCTACGTTTTATGACAATGCCCGTAGCGTACTAAACGTCTCTCACCTGCAACATATCCTAGAAATTATCGCACAAAAGTGCATCTAATAGAACGAAAAAAATTAAAAGTCAAGAGTCCAATCCTATAGCTTGTTTTAGCATTTGATTAACAAATTTATAACTAGAATCGTTCCTTTCAAACAGAAACTGTAATATTGAAAAGATTACTAATAAATTTTGAATTAATCAGAGAAAATTATTACTTTGTTAAATTTAAATTTTAGAGAAATAAAAAATCTGCAAAAACACCTAAGATATGATCAGGGCTAAGCAAACCTATAGTTGTAACATAGGTAGATAGATTTCTATTCTAAATATTATTATTATTATTTAACTATTATCTACGTTTTAAGACAATGCCAGTAGCGTACTAATAAACGTCTCTCACCTGCAACATATCCTAGAAGCAATACAAAAGTGCATAAATGATATAACATATTTTTAAACTATTAACTATCTCTTTAATTTTTTTTCTAATACGGTTCCAAAGAAAATCACGTGTTTATTCAAATACATTAGAATTTCATCTAATTTAATATCTATATGAAGATATTTTCCTAAGTTTAAGCTATTAGGTTAAGGGTTAAATGTATAATTATAATCTAAATATGTTTAATACTCTTTGATTTCTTAGAATATAAGAAAAAAATATATTTAAGGAAAGAATATAATAAACATATATTTTAAAAACATATTATTTTTTCATTAAAAAATAAACAGAACTAATACAGGCCTCACTTGACAATTTTCTTAAAGATAACTTACGACTAATACTTTTATATATTCTTCCAATAAAACGAACTAATTAATTAAAAATTGATTAAAATTAATTAATTTATATTTAACTAAATCTAATTAATATAATAAATAAACACAATTGAAGAAATTTTATTACTGTAGTTTTAAATGCTACTTATAGCTAAAAATATATCTATATCTGGCTTCTGCCAATATGCAATCAATGAATACCTACTTACTATCCTCCTAGGTCTAGTCAGCTTCGATATAAAGCCTTAGTCAAAAGTCAAAAGTCCAATCCTATAGCTTGTTTCAGCATTTGATTAACAAATTTATAACTCGAATCGTTCCTTTCAAACAGAAACTGTAATATTGAAAAGATTACTAATAAATTTTGATTTAATCAGAGAAAATTATTACTTTGTTAAATTTAAATTTTAGGGAAATAAAAAATCTGCAAAAACACTTAAGAAATGATCAGGGCTAAGCAAACCTATAGTTGTAACATAGGTAGATAGATTTCTATTCTAAATATTATTATTAACCTATTATCTACGTTTTATGACAATGCCCGTAGCGTACTAAACGTCTCTCACCTGCAACATATCCTAGAAAGTATTGCACAAAAGTGCATAAATGATCAAACGAAAATTCCTAAGAAAAATACCTAATAAACTACCTTTACCTAATAAACTAGATATGCTGTGTTACCCTCGACTTCCTGTTGCGGCCATTCATAAGGTGACTTCCTATTGTCTTTGTCTTCCTTTTGTCAGCAAACTTGTTCTGAAAAAAAAAATCGTCACTTAACTGCTTAGACTAAATTGGAAAAGATCTGAAAACATTGCATTAAAATGTATATACTCTCTACATATATTATTTTAGGAAAAACATGACGTATGACATTTTCATTTATTCCAATTTACCTGCTTATTTCTGCATTTCTTTCGCGAGTACTGTCTGTTTTCATCTTCAGAGGCTATTGCCAAGGTCGTCGTTCCTGTGGTGGTGACGAGTTTTACCAAGCATGGTTCCCGGGGCCAATAGTCTGGAGGTTTAGATAAATATGATATATTATTGTTTCGTAAAAACACACTAAAATATTTTATGAAATTGCTGACGTTGGTCACGCTCTCTTACAAGGTGTACAAGACACGTTACGATTTCGATAGAATTATCACCTCAAAGCACCATTATTTCGAAACCAATTTTTGTTAAATGTGAGTGATTTAACTTAGGGCCACTTTGTAGTTTTTAATTTAAAAGTTTTTATATTACTCATAGAAATTAAACCATATATTCCATCTATTTCGCTCTCTTTCTCTGACGCCTAAGATAATGCGTATTTTTTTATTAATGGAAATTTATAACACGACCAAACAATATAATACTATTTGAAAACTTTACTTTAACACAGCACACAATAACTTAAATTTTAAAAATAAATGTATTTCGAAGTTGAGTGTCAAAAAAAACTTTAGGAAACGTAGAAAACAAGATTGATGCAGCCTAACGTGAAATTTATATAAATAACATTTAATTGTCCTTACCTGTAGGAAAATATGAAGGCTTCACAGCAAATGAGCTTATATACTCATAAAATTTAAATATATTCAACATCTCTAAAACGAGGCGTGTCACCGCTCCCGAGACCGGGTGCAAAAGGAAGAAGCTGTGCTGTTATTGATTATCCTGCAATCGAATGCGTTCAAAACTTTATATAACTTCCGTTTGATATTATTTTAAATAATATTTTTTTTACACTTTAATTGTTTTTAAATGATATAATGACTTTTTTACATATTTGTCTACACCTAATAAGAATTAAATATAAAAAGTAACAAAACTCCTGCAAGGTTAAGTTTCCTATAGATTTCTAATACTTTCTTTATTGTAATATTTTTTCGTCTATGCGTCTATATTTTACACATTGTACAAGTCACCGTATATTACGAGGGCTTCAGAAGGAGGATTAAAAAAATACGATTTTCTTTATAAACTAATTTAATTTCGTTTAATTAAAAAAGTACAAAAAATTAAACGTAAACTATATTGTTGACCTCAATAGTAGAAGGAATAGATGTCATACGATCCAATTTTTTTACTTTAATTTGCTTTATAAACGTTAAGGTAAATAAAACTAATGTATTAATATTATATTTATTGGAAAAAAACCAAATTCACAGTTAAATATATTTATTTCAATACATGGCCATCAAAAATTATTTTAGGACAGAAGTACAAATACAATACTTTCTAGAAGGTACATTTGAAAAGAAGAAAATAGAATTAACATTAACTACACTAACATATTTTTAAACTATTAACTATCTCTTTAATTTTTTTTCTAATACGGTTCCAAAGAAAATCACGTGTTTATTCAAATACATTAGAATTTTAGCTAATTTAATATCTATATGAAGATATTTTCCTAAGTTTAAGCTATTAGGTTAAGGGTTAAATGTATAATTATAATCTAAATATGTTTAATACTCTTTGATTTCTTAGAATATAAGAAAAAAATATTTTTAACCAAAGAATATAAGAAACATATATTTTAAAAACATATTATTTTTACATTAAAAAATAAACAGAACTAATACAGGTGTAACAGTATGTACCACGGATATAAGTTGGAAATAAATAAATAAATAAAATAAAATATGCATGGCAATACACATAAATAACATAGTTAATGATGTATAATACAAACTATATATTTTTGATACCATATTAATCGAGACGAGTTCGTGTATTGTCGTCCCGAATGTCGCGACCGTCGTTTCGTATATATAGGTGGTGGTGATGCTGGAAGGCAGCGGTCGAGTCGAACTCTTAAGTACTACGGTACTAATAAATATGACGCACATAAAGACTCGTACCAAATGTATAATGAATAAATATAATATGATAATTCGAAGTCTATGATGACACGATCTTTTAGGATCGAATTCCTTATAAAGGAAATATATGTGTATGAGCGACACATATTATGGATTAAAGTTATCTTTGACCAATGTTATAATATTGAATGTTGCTTGACGTCGCGGAAGCTGACGTGATGGGCTTAAGCGAACTGTTACAGCGCCATTAACTATGTCGTGGCCGATGCCGTCTCGCAGTACGCTCGCGGTACGTAAGCTGTGTTTGTATGGCGTTAGCCATTGATATATTGATATACCATTTCTACGACTTGGTATACGACTAGTAGGTGTGAGGTGCTATTTTATGTCCCAGCTCCGGTGTATGTAGTAGTGTCCGCCCGTCTCATGCGGGTGTGTGGTGCTATTTTATGTCCTGGAACTCTGGTGTATGTAGTAGTGTCCGCCTACGGTTCGAGACACGACTGTGGGGTGTGTGCCGTGCGTTCATTTAACATATCGGCCGCCTTGCGGCAGTGCGTTCGTTCCAACGACTTATATTGATCTCACAAATCAATCAACATCACGAATCACAATTCTAATATAATAATCTTTATATAAACAAGCGTGACAAGTACCTTCAGACTGATCACACACAAACGTCCCGGAGAGTTCAATAAGACTGTTGCAGTCGCAGTCTGGTAGGAATTCACGGTGTAGGGCGGGGAGGTGCCCGTACTCTTTCTTCTTTTTACTATAACTAGTTCGCAGTTATAGTGGAGAGGAAGATAGGACGCGCTCTTGGCTTTTCTTCGGACGAGCTTCGAGTTATGACAATGTTATATTGTCGAGTTTCCAGTTATCTAAATAACTGACACAAGAACAACTTCTGATGGCAAATATTATATTAAAGCGATACCTTCTAATGGCATAATATAAAGTTCTTAATACTGTTACCTCTGAATCTCTAAAAGATTTTTGGTTCTTCACGATCACAACTATAGACGGTTCTAATCACTAGACACATCACGAGCCAAGGCATTATTTATTAAATAATATTTTAAAAGGTGTTTGAGATAACAGTTACAATTTGGTGCCGTGACCAGGATGGTCAAACGGCTTTGTAATAAAGTACATATATATACAAATAGGCATACGCCTACAATTTGTTGTCCGTGAAATGGAGTGAGATAGAGGAGGTTAACAGTGTAAGGAATATTCATGTTTGGGGATTGTCAAAACAAAGCATAGTGAGGTTGGGGGGTTGCCCAGTCTGGGGGTTGGTAATAAATAAATAAATATGTAAATAAGTGAATGTAAATTCTATTTCGATGAACTCCATAGAATTTAGGGGGTTGAATGTAACAGTATGTACCACGGATATAAGTTGGAAATAAATAAATAAATAAAATAAAATATGCATGGCAATACACATAAATAACATAGTTAATGATGTATAATACAAACTATATATTTTTGATACCATATTAATCGAGACGAGTTCGTGTATTGTCGTCCCGAATGTCGCGACCGTCGTTTCGTATATATAGGTGGTGGTGATGCTGGAAGGCAGCGGTCGAGTCGAACTCTTAAGTACTACGGTACTAATAAATATGACGCACATAAAGACTCGTACCAAATGTATAATGAATAAATATAATATGATAATTCGAAGTCTATGATGACACGATCTTTTAGGATCGAATTCCTTATAAAGGAAATATATGTGTATGAGCGACACATATTATGGATTAAAGTTATCTTTGACCAATGTTATAATATTGAATGTTGCTTGACGTCGCGGAAGCTGACGTGATGGGCTTAAGCGAACTGTTACAGCGCCATTAACTATGTCGTGGCCGATGCCGTCTCGCAGTACGCTCGCGGTACGTAAGCTGTGTTTGTATGGCGTTAGCCATTGATATATTGATATACCATTTCTACGACTTGGTATACGACTAGTAGGTGTGAGGTGCTATTTTATGTCCCAGCTCCGGTGTATGTAGTAGTGTCCGCCCGTCTCATGCGGGTGTGTGGTGCTATTTTATGTCCTGGAACTCTGGTGTATGTAGTAGTGTCCGCCTACGGTTCGAGACACGACTGTGGGGTGTGTGCCGTGCGTTCATTTAACATATCGGCCGCCTTGCGGCAGTGCGTTCGTTCCAACGACTTATATTGATCTCACAAATCAATCAACATCACGAATCACAATTCTAATATAATAATCTTTATATAAACAAGCGTGACAAGTACCTTCAGACTGATCACACACAAACGTCCCGGAGAGTTCAATAAGACTGTTGCAGTCGCAGTCTGGTAGGAATTCACGGTGTAGGGCGGGGAGGTGCCCGTACTCTTTCTTCTTTTTACTATAACTAGTTCGCAGTTATAGTGGAGAGGAAGATAGGACGCGCTCTTGGCTTTTCTTCGGACGAGCTTCGAGTTATGACAATGTTATATTGTCGAGTTTCCAGTTATCTAAATAACTGACACAAGAACAACTTCTGATGGCAAATATTATATTAAAGCGATACCTTCTAATGGCATAATATAAAGTTCTTAATACTGTTACCTCTGAATCTCTAAAAGATTTTTGGTTCTTCACGATCACAACTATAGACGGTTCTAATCACTAGACACATCACGAGCCAAGGCATTATTTATTAAATAATATTTTAAAAGGTGTTTGAGATAACAGTTACACAGGCCTCACTTGACAATTTTCTTAAAGATAACTTACGACTTATACTTTTATATATTCTTCCAATAAAACGAACTAATTAATTTAAAATTGATTAAAATTAATTAATTTATATTAACTAAATCTAATTAATATAATAAATAAACACAATAGAAGAAATTTTATTACTGTAGTTTTGCTACTTATAGCTAAAAATATATCTATCTGGCTTCTGCCAATATGCAATCAATGAATACCTACTTACTATCCTCCTAGGTCTAGTCAGCTTCGATATGAAGCCTTAGTCAAAAGTCAAAAGTCCAATCCTATAGCTTGTTTCAGCATTTGATTAACAAATTTATAACTAGAATCGTTCCTTTCAAACAGAAACTGTAATATTGAAAAAATTACTAATAAATTTTGATTTAATCAGAGAAAATTATTACTTTGTTAAATTTAAATTTTAGGGAAATAAAAAATCTGCAAAAACACTTAAGAAATGATCAGGTCTAAGCAAACCTATAGTTGTAACATAGGTAGATAGATTTCTATTCTAAATATTATTATTAACCTATTATCTACGTTTTATGACAATGCCCGTAGCGTACTAAACGTCTCTCACCTGCAACATATCCTAGAAATTATCGCACAAATGTGCATCTAATAGAACGAAAAAAATTAAAAGCCAAGAGTCCAATCCTATAGCTTGATTTAGCATTTGACTAACAAATTTATAACTAGAATCGTTCCTTTCAAACAGAAACTGTAATATTGAAAAGATTACTAATAAATTTTGATTTAATCAGAGAAAATTATTACTTTGTTAAATTTAAATTTTAGGGAAATAAGAAATCTGCAAAAATTCTATTCTATTCTAAATATTATTATTATTATTTAACTATTATCTACGTTTTAAGACAATGCCAGTAGTGTACTAATAAACGTCTCTCACCTGCAACATATCCTAGAAAGTATTGCACAAAAGTGCATAAATGATCGAACGAAAATTCCTAAGAAAAATACCTAATAAACTACCTTTACTTAATAAACTAGATATGCTGTGTTACCCTCGACTTACTGTTGCGGCCATTCATAAGGTGAAGGTGGTCCTATTGTCTTTGTCTTCCTTTTGTCAGCAAACTTGTTCTGAAAAAAAAAAATCGTCATTTAACTGCTTAGACTAAATTGGAAAAGATCTGAAAACATTGCATTAAAATGTATATACTCTCTATATATATTATTTTAGGAAAAACATGACATATGACATTTTCATTTATTCTAATTTACCTGCTTATTTCTGCATTTCTTTCGCGAGTACTGTCTGTTTTCATCTTCAGAGGCTGTTGCCAAGGTCGTCGTTCCTGTGGTGGTGACGAGTTTTACCAAGCATGGTTCCCGGGGCCAATAGTCTGGAGGTTTAGATAAATATGATATATTATTGTTTTGTAAAAACACACTTAAATATTTTATGAAATTGCTGACGTTGGTCACGCTTTCTTACAAGGTTTACAAGTCACGTCACGATTTCGATAGAATTATCACCTCAAAGCACCATTATTTCGAAACCAATTTTTGTTAAATGTGAGTGATTTAACTTAGGGCCACTTTGTAGTTTTTAATTTAAAAGTTTTTATATTACTCATAGAAATTAAACCATATATTCCATCTATCTCGCTCTCTTTCTCTGACGCCTAAGATAATGCGTATTTTTTTATTAATAGAAATTTATAACACGACCAAACAATATAATACTATTTGAAAACTTTAACACAGCACACAATAACTAAAATTTTTAAATTAAATATATTTCGAAGTTGAGTGTCAAAAAAAACTTTAGGAAACGTAGAAAACAAGATTGATGCAGCCTAACGTGAAATTTATATAAATAACATTTAATTGTCCTTACCTGTAGGAAAATATGAAGGCTTCACAGCAAATGAGCTTATATACTCATAAAATTTAAATATATTCAACATCTCTCAAACGAGGCGTGTCACCGCTCCCGAGATCGGGTGCAAAAGGAGGAAGCTGTGCAGTTATTGATTATCCTACCATCGAATGCGTTCAACACTTTCAGTAAGAATAGTAAGGACGTCAATATTTAATATAACTTGCATTAGGTATTATTTCAAATAATAATGTTTTTTACATTTTATTTCTTTTTAAATTATATATTTAATTATTTTTTTACATATTTATTTATCTACGCCTAATAAGAATTAAATATATAAAAAAACAAACGTCCTACATGGTTTAATTTTTCTATACATTTCTAACATTTTCTTTATTGTAATATATTAAAAAAATACGATTTTCGTATAAGCTAATTATATATATTTTTTCTCAGTATTAGAAAAACCAATAGCGAATGGGAAAAAATCATCACTTTATTGCGATCGGCCGCCTATCAGACGGACGCTCTTTTTTATGTTAAATAATTGCTCCACTGTGACACCGTACAAAAATAGAAAAAAAAATGTTTATGTCTCTGCCTACCCAATAATATCTCTTCCATTTTAATTGTAACTAAGGACATGCGATCCATATTTTTTGCACACGTATAATTTGCATCTTAAACGTTAAGGTAAATAAAACTAATGTATGAATATTATAATTATATTTATTGGATAAAAACCAAATTCACAGTTAAATATATTTATTTCAATAAATGACCATCAAAGAAGTAAATTGATATTTTTTTCAAGAAGATATTGCGTACAATATTTCATATAAAATATGGACATTTATAAAATTCAAGTAACGCTTGAAAATTAATTATAAAATATTAAATAAGTAAGGAAAAATAGGAATAATATTTTGGGACAGAAGTACAAATACAATACTTTCTAGAAGGTGCATTTGAAGAGAAGAAAATAGAATTAACATTGACTACACTAACATATTTTTAAACTATTAACTATCTCTTTAATTTTTTTTCTAATACGGTTCCAAAGAAAATCACGTGTTTATTCAAATACATTAGAATTTTAGCTAATTTAATATCTATATGAAGATATTTTCCTAAGTTTAAGCTATTAGGTTAAGGGTTAAATGTATAATTATAATCTAAATATGTTTAATACTCTTTGATTTCTTAGAATATAAGAAAAAAATATTTTTAACCAAAGAATATAAGAAACATATATTTTAAAAACATATTATTTTTACATTAAAAAATAAACAGAACTAATACAGGCCTCACTTGACAATTTTCTTAAAGATAACTTACGACTTATACTTTTATATATTCTTCCAATAAAACGAACTAATTAATTTAAAATTGATTAAAATTAATTAATTTATATTAACTAAATCTAATTAATATAATAAATAAACACAATAGAAGAAATTTTATTACTGTAGTTTTGCTACTTATAGCTAAAAATATATCTATCTGGCTTTTGCCAATATGCAATCAATGAATACCTACTTACTATCCTCCTAGGTCTAGTCAGCTTCGATATGAAGCCTTAGTCAAAAGTCAAAAGTCCAATCCTATAGCTTGTTTCAGCATTTGATTAACAAATTTATAACTCGAATCGTTCCTTTCAAACAGAAACTGTAATATTGAAAAGATTACTAATAAATTTTGATTTAATCAGAGAAAATTATTACTTTGTTAAATTTAAATTTTAGGGAAATAAAAAATCTGCAAAAACACTTAAGAAATGATCAGGGCTAAGCAAACCTATAGTTGTAACATAGGTAGATAGATTTCTATTCTAAATATTATTATTAACCTATTATCTACGTTTTATGACAATGCCCGTAGCGTACTAAACGTCTCTCACCTGCAACATATCCTAGAAAGTATTGCACAAAAGTGCATAAATGATCAAACGAAAATTCCTAAGAAAAATACCTAATAAACTACCTTTACCTAATAAACTAGATATGCTGTGTTACCCTCGACTTCCTGTTGCGGCCATTCATAAGGTGACTTCCTATTGTCTTTGTCTTCCTTTTGTCAGCAAACTTGTTCTGAAAAAAAAAATCGTCACTTAACTGCTTAGACTAAATTGGAAAAGATCTGAAAACATTGCATTAAAATGTATATACTCTCTACATATATTATTTTAGGAAAAACATGACGTATGACATTTTCATTTATTCCAATTTACCTGCTTATTTCTGCATTTCTTTCGCGAGTACTGTCTGTTTTCATCTTCAGAGGCTATTGCCAAGGTCGTCGTTCCTGTGGTGGTGACGAGTTTTACCAAGCATGGTTCCCGGGGCCAACAGTCTGGAGGTTTAGATAAATATGATATATTATTGTTTCGTAAAAACACACTAAAATATTTTATGAAATTGCTGACGTTGGTCACGCTCTCTTACAAGGTGTACAAGACACGTTACGATTTCGATAGAATTATCACCTCAAAGCACCATTATTTCGAAACCAATTTTTGTTAAATGTGAGTGATTTAACTTAGGGCCACTTTGTAGTTTTTAATTTAAAAGTTTTTATATTACTCATAGAAATTAAACCATATATTCCATCTATTTCGCTCTCTTTCTCTGACGCCTAAGATAATGCGTATTTTTTTATTAATGGAAATTTATAACACGACCAAACAATATAATACTATTTGAAAACTTTACTTTAACACAGCACACAATAACTTAAATTTTAAAAATAAATGTATTTCGAAGTTGAGTGTCAAAAAAAACTTTAGGAAACGTAGAAAACAAGATTGATGCAGCCTAACGTGAAATTTATATAAATAACATTTAATTGTCCTTACCTGTAGGAAAATATGAAGGCTTCACAGCAAATGAGCTTATATACTCATAAAATTTAAATATATTCAACATCTCTAAAACGAGGCGTGTCACCGCTCCCGAGACCGGGTGCAAAAGGAAGAAGCTGTGCTGTTATTGATTATCCTGCAATCGAATGCGTTCAAAACTTTATATAACTTCCGTTTGATATTATTTTAAATAATATTTTTTTTACACTTTAATTGTTTTTAAATGATATAATGACTTTTTTACATATTTGTCTACACCTAATAAGAATTAAATATAAAAAATAACAAAAGTCCTGCAAGGTTAAGTTTCCTATAGATTTCTAATACTTTCTTCATTGTAATATTTTTTCGTCTATGCGTCTATATTTTACACATTGTACAAGTCACCGTATATTACGAGGGCTTCAGAAGGAGGATTAAAAAAATACGATTTTCTTTATAAACTAATTTAATTTCGTTTAATTAAAAAAGTACAAAAAATTAAACGTAAACTATATTGTTGACCTCAATAGTAGAAGGAATAGATGTCATACGATCCAATTTTTTTACTTTAATTTGCTTTATAAACGTTAAGGTAAATAAAACTAATGTATTAATATTATATTTATTGGAAAAAAACCAAATTCACAGTTAAATATATTTATTTCAATACATGGCCATCAAAAATTATTTTAGGACAGAAGTACAAATACAATACTTTCTAGAAGGTACATTTGAAGAGAAGAAAATAGAATTAACATTAACTACACTAACATATTTTTAAACTATTAACTATCTCTTTAATTTTTTTTCTAATACGGTTCCAAAGAAAATCACGTGTTTATTCAAATACATTAGAATTTTAGCTAATTTAATATCTATATGAAGATATTTTCCTAAGTTTAAGCTATTAGGTTAAGGGTTAAATGTATAATTATAATCTAAATATGTTTAATACTCTTTGATTTCTTAGAATATAAGAAAAAAATATTTTTAACCAAAGAATATAAGAAACATATATTTTAAAAACATATTATTTTTACATTAAAAAATAAACAGAACTAATACAGGCCTCACTTGACAATTTTCTTAAAGATAACTTACGACTTATACTTTTATATATTCTTCCAATAAAACGAACTAATTAATTTAAAATTGATTAAAATTAATTAATTTATATTAACTAAATCTAATTAATATAATAAATAAACACAATAGAAGAAATTTTATTACTGTAGTTTTGCTACTTATAGCTAAAAATATATCTATCTGGCTTCTGCCAATATGCAATCAATGAATACCTACTTACTATCCTCCTAGGTCTAGTCAGCTTCGATATGAAGCCTTAGTCAAAAGTCAAAAGTCCAATCCTATAGCTTGTTTCAGCATTTGATTAACAAATTTATAACTAGAATCGTTCCTTTCAAACAGAAACTGTAATATTGAAAAAATTACTAATAAATTTTGATTTAATCAGAGAAAATTATTACTTTGTTAAATTTAAATTTTAGGGAAATAAAAAATCTGCAAAAACACTTAAGAAATGATCAGGTCTAAGCAAACCTATAGTTGTAACATAGGTAGATAGATTTCTATTCTAAATATTATTATTAACCTATTATCTACGTTTTATGACAATGCCCGTAGCGTACTAAACGTCTCTCACCTGCAACATATCCTAGAAATTATCGCACAAATGTGCATCTAATAGAACGAAAAAAATTAAAAGCCAAGAGTCCAATCCTATAGCTTGATTTAGCATTTGACTAACAAATTTATAACTAGAATCGTTCCTTTCAAACAGAAACTGTAATATTGAAAAGATTACTAATAAATTTTGATTTAATCAGAGAAAATTATTACTTTGTTAAATTTAAATTTTAGGGAAATAAGAAATCTGCAAAAATTCTATTCTATTCTAAATATTATTATTATTATTTAACTATTATCTACGTTTTAAGACAATGCCAGTAGTGTACTAATAAACGTCTCTCACCTGCAACATATCCTAGAAAGTATTGCACAAAAGTGCATAAATGATCGAACGAAAATTCCTAAGAAAAATACCTAATAAACTACCTTTACTTAATAAACTAGATATGCTGTGTTACCCTCGACTTACTGTTGCGGCCATTCATAAGGTGAAGGTGGTCCTATTGTCTTTGTCTTCCTTTTGTCAGCAAACTTGTTCTGAAAAAAAAAAATCGTCATTTAACTGCTTAGACTAAATTGGAAAAGATCTGAAAACATTGCATTAAAATGTATATACTCTCTATATATATTATTTTAGGAAAAACATGACATATGACATTTTCATTTATTCTAATTTACCTGCTTATTTCTGCATTTCTTTCGCGAGTACTGTCTGTTTTCATCTTCAGAGGCTGTTGCCAAGGTCGTCGTTCCTGTGGTGGTGACGAGTTTTACCAAGCATGGTTCCCGGGGCCAATAGTCTGGAGGTTTAGATAAATATGATATATTATTGTTTTGTAAAAACACACTTAAATATTTTATGAAATTGCTGACGTTGGTCACGCTTTCTTACAAGGTTTACAAGTCACGTCACGATTTCGATAGAATTATCACCTCAAAGCACCATTATTTCGAAACCAATTTTTGTTAAATGTGAGTGATTTAACTTAGGGCCACTTTGTAGTTTTTAATTTAAAAGTTTTTATATTACTCATAGAAATTAAACCATATATTCCATCTATCTCGCTCTCTTTCTCTGACGCCTAAGATAATGCGTATTTTTTTATTAATAGAAATTTATAACACGACCAAACAATATAATACTATTTGAAAATTTTAACACAGCACACAATAACTAAAATTTTTAAATTAAATATATTTCGAAGTTGAGTGTCAAAAAAAACTTTAGGAAACGTAGAAAACAAGATTGATGCAGCCTAACGTGAAATTTATATAAATAACATTTAATTGTCCTTACCTGTAGGAAAATATGAAGGCTTCACAGCAAATGAGCTTATATACTCATAAAATTTAAATATATTCAACATCTCTCAAACGAGGCGTGTCACCGCTCCCGAGATCGGGTGCAAAAGGAGGAAGCTGTGCAGTTATTGATTATCCTACCATCGAATGCGTTCAACACTTTCAGTAAGAATAGTAAGGACGTCAATATTTAATATAACTTGCATTAGGTATTATTTCAAATAATAATGTTTTTTACATTTTATTTCTTTTTAAATTATATATTTAATTATTTTTTTACATATTTATTTATCTACGCCTAATAAGAATTAAATATATAAAAAAACAAACGTCCTACATGGTTTAATTTTTCTATACATTTCTAACATTTTCTTTATTGTAATATATTAAAAAAATACGATTTTCGTATAAGCTAATTATATATATTTTTTCTCAGTATTAGAAAAACCAATAGCGAATGGGAAAAAATCATCACTTTATTGCGATCGGCCGCCTATCAGACGGACGCTCTTTTTTATGTTAAATAATTGCTCCACTGTGACACCGTACAAAAATAGAAAAAAAAATGTTTATGTCTCTGCCTACCCAATAATATCTCTTCCATTTTAATTGTAACTAAGGACATGCGATCCATATTTTTTGCACACGTATAATTTGCATCTTAAACGTTAAGGTAAATAAAACTAATGTATGAATATTATAATTATATTTATTGGATAAAAACCAAATTCACAGTTAAATATATTTATTTCAATAAATGACCATCAAAGAAGTAAATTGATATTTTTTTCAAGAAGATATTGCGTACAATATTTCATATAAAATATGGACATTTATAAAATTCAAGTAACGCTTGAAAATTAATTATAAAATATTAAATAAGTAAGGAAAAATAGGAATAATATTTTGGGACAGAAGTACAAATACAATACTTTCTAGAAGGTGCATTTGAAGAGAAGAAAATAGAATTAACATTGACTACACTAACATATTTTTAAACTATTAACTATCTCTTTAATTTTTTTTCTAATACGGTTCCAAAGAAAATCACGTGTTTATTCAAATACATTAGAATTTTAGCTAATTTAATATCTATATGAAGATATTTTCCTAAGTTTAAGCTATTAGGTTAAGGGTTAAATGTATAATTATAATCTAAATATGTTTAATACTCTTTGATTTCTTAGAATATAAGAAAAAAATATTTTTAACCAAAGAATATAAGAAACATATATTTTAAAAACATATTATTTTTACATTAAAAAATAAACAGAACTAATACAGGCCTCACTTGACAATTTTCTTAAAGATAACTTACGACTTATACTTTTATATATTCTTCCAATAAAACGAACTAATTAATTTAAAATTGATTAAAATTAATTAATTTATATTAACTAAATCTAATTAATATAATAAATAAACACAATAGAAGAAATTTTATTACTGTAGTTTTGCTACTTATAGCTAAAAATATATCTATCTGGCTTTTGCCAATATGCAATCAATGAATACCTACTTACTATCCTCCTAGGTCTAGTCAGCTTCGATATAAAGCCTTAGTCAAAAGTCAAAAGTCCAATCCTATAGCTTGTTTCAGCATTTGATTAACAAATTTATAACTCGAATCGTTCCTTTCAAACAGAAACTGTAATATTGAAAAGATTACTAATAAATTTTGATTTAATCAGAGAAAATTATTACTTTGTTAAATTTAAATTTTAGGGAAATAAAAAATCTGCAAAAACACTTAAGAAATGATCAGGGCTAAGCAAACCTATAGTTGTAACATAGGTAGATAGATTTCTATTCTAAATATTATTATTAACCTATTATCTACGTTTTATGACAATGCCCGTAGCGTACTAAACGTCTCTCACCTGCAACATATCCTAGAAATTATCGCACAAATGTGCATCTAATAGAACGAAAAAAATTAGCTTATATACTCATAAAATTTAAATATATAGCAAATGAGCTTATATACTCATAAAATTTAAATATATTCAACATCTCTCAAAAGAGGCGTGTCACCGCTCCCGAGACCGGGTGCAAAAGGAGGAAGCTGTGCAGTTATTGATTATCCTGCAATCGAATGCGTTCAAAACTTTATATAACTTCCGTTTGATATTATTTTAAATCATATTTTTTTTAAACTTTAATTGTTTTTAAATGATATAATGACTTTTTTACATATTTGTCTACACCTAATAAGAATTAAATATAAAAAATAACAAAAGTCCTGCAAGGTTAAGTTTCCTATAGATTTCTAATACTTTCTTCATTGTAATATTTTTTCGTCTATGCGTCTATATTTTACACATTGTACAAGTCACCGTATATTACGAGGGCTTCAGAAGGAGGATTAAAAAAATACGATTTTCTTTATAAACTAATTTAATTTCGTTTAATTAAAAAAGTACAAAAAATTAAACGTAAACTATATTGTTGACCTCAATAGTAGAAGGAATAGATGTCATACGATCCAATTTTTTTACTTTAATTTGCTTTATAAACGTTAAGGTAAATAAAACTAATGTATTAATATTATATTTATTGGAAAAAAACCAAATTCACAGTTAAATATATTTATTTCAATACATGGCCATCAAAAATTATTTTAGGACAGAAGTACAAATACAATTCTTTCTAGAAGGTACATTTGAAGAGAAGAAAATAGAATTAACATTAACTACACTAACATATTTTTAAACTATTAACTATCTCTTTAATTTTTTTTCTAATACGGTTCCAAAGAAAATCACGTGTTTATTCAAATACATTAGAATTTTAGCTAATTTAATATCTATATGAAGATATTTTCCTAAGTTTAAGCTATTAGGTTAAGGGTTAAATGTATAATTATAATCTAAATATGTTTAATACTCTTTGATTTCTTAGAATATAAGAAAAAAATATTTTTAAGCAAAGAATATAAGAAACATATATTTTAAAAACATATTATTTTTACATTAAAAAATAAACAGAACTAATACAGGCCTCACTTGACAATTTTCTTAAAGATAACTTACGACTAATACTTTTATATATTCTTCCAATAAAACGAACTAATTAATTTAAAATTGATTAAAATTAATTAATTTATATTTAACTAAATCTAATTAATATAATAAATAAACACAATTGAAGAAATTTTATTACTGTAGTTTTAAATGCTACTTATAGCTAAAAATATATCTATATCTGGCTTCTGCCAATATGCAATCAATGAATACCTACTTACTATCCTCCTAGGTCTAGTCAGCTTCGATATAAAGCCTTAGTCAAAAGTCAAAAGTCCAATCCTATAGCTTGTTTCAGCATTTGATTAACAAATTTATAACTAGAATCGTTCCTTTCAAACAGAAACTGTAATATTGAAAAGATTACTAATAAATTTTGAATTAATCAGAGAAAATTATTACTTTGTTAAATTTAAATTTTAGGGAAATAAAAAATCTGCAAACACACTTAAGAAATGATCAGGGCTAAGCAAACCTATAGTTGTAACATAGGTAGATAGATTTCTATTCTAAATATTATTATCAACCTATTATCTACGTTTTATGACAATGCCCGTAGCGTACTAAACGTCTCTCACCTGCAAAATATCCTAGAAATTATCGCACAAAAGTGCATCTAATAGAACGAAAAAAATTAAAAGTCAAGAGTCCAATCCTATAGCTTGTTTTAGCATTTGATTAACAAATTTATAATTAGAATCGTTCCTTTCAAACAGAAACTGTAATATTGAAAAGATTACTAATAAATTTTGAATTAATCAGAGAAAATTATTACTTTGTTAAATTTAAATTTTAGGGAAATAAAAAATCTGCAAAAACACTTAAGAAATGATCAGGGCTAAGCAAACCTATAGTTGTAACATAGCTAGATAGATTTCTATTCTAAATATTATTATTATTTAACTATTATCTACGTTTTAAGACAATGCCAGTAGCGTACTAATAAACGTCTCTCACCTGCAACATATCCTAGAAGCAATACAAAAGTGCATAAATGATCGAACGAAAATTCTTAAGAAAAATACCTAATAAACTACCTTTACTTAATAAACTGGATATGCTGTGTTACCCTCGACTTCCAGTTGCGGCCATTCATAAGGTGACTTCCTATTGTCTTTGTCTTCCTTTTGTCAGCAAACTTGTTCTGAAAAAAAAAATCGTCACTTAACTGCTTAGACTAAATTGGAAAAGATCTGAAAACATTGCATTAAAATGTATATTCTCTCTACATATATTATTTTAAGAAAAATATAACGTATGACATTTTCATTTATTCTAATTTACCTGCTTATTTCTGCATTTCTTTCGCGAGTACTGTCTGTTTTCATCTTCAGAGGCTATTGCCAAGGTCGTCGTTCCTGTGGTGGTGACGAGTTTTACCAAGCATGGTTCCCGGGGCCAACAGTCTGGAGGTTTAGATAAATATGATATATTATTGTTTCGTAAAAACACACTTAAATATTTTATGAAATTGCTGACGTTGGTCACGCTCTCTTACAAGGTGTACAAGTCACGTCACGATTTCGATAGAATTATCACCTCAAAGCACCATTATTTCGAAACCAATTTTTGTTAAATGTGAGTGATTTAACTTAGGGCCACTTTGTAGTTTTTAATTTAAAAGTTTTATATTACTCATAGAAATTAAACCATATATTCCATCTATCTCCCTCTCTTTCTCTGACGCCTAAGATAATGCGTATTTTTTATTAATAGAAATTTATAACACGACCAAACAATATAATACTATTTGAAAACTTTAACACAGCACACAATAACTAAAATTTTTAAATTAAATATATTTCGAAGTTGAGTGTCAAAAAAAACTTTAGGAAACGTAGAAAACAAGATTGATGCAGCCTAACGTGAAATTTATATAAATAACATTTAATTGTCCTTACCTGTAGGAAAATATGAAGGCTTCACAGCAAATGAGCTTATATACTCATAAAATTTAAATATATTCAACATCTCTCAAACGAGGCGTGTCACCGCTCCCGAGATCGGGTGCAAAAGGAGGAAGCTGTGCAGTTATTGATTATCCTACCATCGAATGCGTTCAACACTTTCAGTAAGAATAGTAAGGACGTCAATATTTAATATAACTTGCATTAGGTATTATTTCAAATAATAATGTTTTTTACATTTTATTTCTTTTTAAATTATATATTTAATTATTTTTTTACATATTTATTTATCTACGCCTAATAAGAATTAAATATATAAAAAAACAAACGTCCTACATGGTTTAATTTTTCTATACATTTCTAACATTTTCTTTATTGTAATATATTAAAAAAATACGATTTTCGTATAAGCTAATTATATATATTTTTTCTCAGTATTAGAAAAACCAATAGCGAATGGGAAAAAATCATCACTTTATTGCGATCGGCCGCCTATCAGACGGACGCTCTTTTTTATGTTAAATAATTGCTCCGCTGTGACACCGTACAAAAATAGAAAAAAAAATGTTTATGTCTCTGCCTACCCAATAATATCTCTTCCATTTTAATTGTAACTAAGGACATGCGATCCATATTTTTTGCACACGTATAATTTGCATCTTAAACGTTAAGGTAAATAAAACTAATGTATGAATATTATAATTATATTTATTGGATAAAAACCAAATTCACAGTTAAATATATTTATTTCAATAAATGACCATCAAAGAAGTAAATTGATATTTTTTTCAAGAAGATATTGCGTACAATATTTCATATAAAATATGGACATTTATAAAATTCAAGTAACGCTTGAAAATTAATTATAAAATATTAAATAAGTAAGGAAAAATAGGAATAATATTTTGGGACAGAAGTACAAATACAATACTTTCTAGAAGGTGCATTTGAAGAGAAGAAAATAGAATTAACATTGACTACACTAACATATTTTTAAACTATTAACTATCTCTTTAATTTTTTTTCTAATACGGTTCCAAAGAAAATCACGTGTTTATTCAAATACATTAGAATTTTAGCTAATTTAATATCTATATGAAGATATTTTCCTAAGTTTAAGCTATTAGGTTAAGGGTTAAATGTATAATTATAATCTAAATATGTTTAATACTCTTTGATTTCTTAGAATATAAGAAAAAAATATTTTTAAACAAAGAATATAAGAAACATATATTTTAAAAACATATTATTTTTACATTAAAAAATAAACAGAACTAATACAGGCCTCACTTGACAATTTTCTTAAAGATAACTTACGACTAATACTTTTATATATTCTTCCAATAAAACGAACTAATTAATTTAAAATTGATTAAAATTAATTAATTTATATTTAACTAAATCTAATTAATATAATAAATAAACACAATAGAAGAAATTTTATTACTGTAGTTTTAAATGCTACTTATAGCTAAAAATATATCTATATCTGGCTTCTGCCAATATGCAATCAATGAATACCTACTTACTATCCTCCTAGGTTTAGTCAGCTTCGATATGAAGCCTTAGTCAAAAGTCAAAAGTCCAATCCTATAGCTTGTTTCAGCATTTGATTAACAAATTTATAATATTGAAAAGATTACTAATTAAATTTGATTTATTCAGAGAAATTTATTACTTTATTAAATTAAAATTTTAAGAAAATAAAAAATCTGCAAAATTTAAATATTTCTTATATTTTGCTAGTCTTTGAAAGAACACCGAAGAAATGATTAGGGCTAGGCAAACCTATAGTTGTTGGCGATTTGGCATTTGACTACAACATAGGTAGATAGATTTCTATTCTAAATATTATTATTATTATTTAACTAATATCTACGTTTTAAGGCAATGCCGATGTCACCTGCAACATATCCTAGAAAGTATTGCACAAAAGTACATATGATCGAACGAAAATTGTTAAGAAAAATACCTAATAAACTACCTTTACCTAATAAACTAGATATGCTGTGTTACCTTCGACTTCCTGTTGCGGCCATTCATAAGGTGAAGGTGGTCCTATTGTCTTTGTCTTCCTTTTGTCAGCAAACTTGTTCTGAAAAAAAAAAATCGTCATTTAACTGCTTAGACTAAATTGGAAAAGATCTGAAAACATTGCATTAAAATGTATATTCTCTCTATATATATTATTTTAGGAAAAACATGACATATGACATTATCATTTATTCTAATTTACCTGCTTATTTCTGCATTTCTTTCGCGAGTACTGTCTGTTTTCATCTTCAGAGGCTGTTGCCAAGGTCGTCGTTCCTGTGGTGGTGACGAGTTTTACCAAGCATGGTTCCCGGGGCCAATAGTCTGGAGGTTTAGATAAATATGATATATTATTGTTTCGTAAAAACACACTTAAATATTTTGTGAAATTGTTTAATTTTTTTTTTTTAATGGAAATTTATAAAACGACCAAACAATATAATATTATTTGAAAACTTTAACACAACACACAATAAATTAAATATTAAAAAAATATATAATTCGAAGTTGAGTCTCAAAAGAAAACTTTAGGAAACGTAGAAAACAAGATTGATGTAGGCCTAACGTGAAATTTATATAAATAACATTTAATTGTCCTTACCTGTAGGAAAATTTGAAGGCTTCACAGCAAATGAGCTTATATACTCATAAAATTTAAATATATTCAACATCTCTCAAAAGAGGCGTGTCACCGCTCCCGAGACCGGGTGCAAAAGGAGGAAGCTGTGCAGTTATTGATTATCCTGCAATCGAATGCGTTCAAAACTTTATATAACTTCCGTTTGATATTATTTTAAATCATATTTTTTTTAAACTTTAATTGTTTTTAAATGATATAATGACTTTTTTACATATTTGTCTACACCTAATAAGAATTAAATATAAAAAATAACAAAAGTCCTGCAAGGTTAAGTTTCCTATAGATTTCTAATACTTTCTTCATTGTAATATTTTTTCGTCTATGCGTCTATATTTTACACATTGTACAAGTCACCGTATATTACGAGGGCTTCAGAAGGAGGATTAAAAAAATACGATTTTCTTTATAAACTAATTTAATTTCGTTTAATTAAAAAAGTACAAAAAATTAAACGTAAACTATATTGTTGACCTCAATAGTAGAAGGAATAGATGTCATACGATCCAATTTTTTTACTTTAATTTGCTTTATAAACGTTAAGGTAAATAAAACTAATGTATTAATATTATATTTATTGGAAAAAAACCAAATTCACAGTTAAATATATTTATTTCAATACATGGCCATCAAAAATTATTTTAGGACAGAAGTACAAATACAATTCTTTCTAGAAGGTACATTTGAAGAGAAGAAAATAGAATTAACATTAACTACACTAACATATTTTTAAACTATTAACTATCTCTTTAATTTTTTTTCTAATACGGTTCCAAAGAAAATCACGTGTTTATTCAAATACATTAGAATTTCATCTAATTTAATATCTATATGAAGATATTTTCCTAAGTTTAAGCTATTAGGTTAAGGGTTAAATGTATAATTATAATCTAAATATGTTTAATACTCTTTGATTTCTTAGAATATAAGAAAAAAATATATTTAAGGAAAGAATATAATAAACATAAATTTTAAAAACATATTATTTTTTCATTAAAAAATAAACAGAACTAATACAGGCCTCACTTGACAATTTTCTTAAAGATAACTTACGACTAATACTTTTATATATTCTTCCAATAAAACGAACTAATTAATTAAAAATTGATTAAAATTAATTAATTTATATTTAACTAAATCTAATTAATATAATAAATAAACACAATTGAAGAAATTTTATTACTGTAGTTTTAAATGCTACTTATAGCTAAAAATATATCTATATCTGGCTTCTGCCAATATGCAATCAATGAATACCTACTTACTATCCTCCTAGGTCTAGTCAGCTTCGATATAAAGCCTTAGTCAAAAGTCAAAAGTCCAATCCTATAGCTTGTTTCAGCATTTGATTAACAAATTTATAACTAGAATCGTTCCTTTCAAACAGAAACTGTAATATTGAAAAGATTACTAATAAATTTTGAATTAATCAGAGAAAATTATTACTTTGTTAAATTTAAATTTTAGGGAAATAAAAAATCTGCAAACACACTTAAGAAATGATCAGGGCTAAGCAAACCTATAGTTGTAACATAGGTAGATAGATTTCTATTCTAAATATTATTATCAACCTATTATCTACGTTTTATGACAATGCCCGTAGCGTACTAAACGTCTCTCACCTGCACATATCCTAGAAATTATCGCACAAAAGTGCATCTAATAGAAGGAAAAAAATTAAAAGTCAAGAGTCCAATCCTATAGCTTGTTTTAGCATTTGATTAACAAATTTATAACTAGAATCGTTCCTTTCAAACAGAAACTGTAATATTGAAAAGATTACTAATAAATTTTGAATTAATCAGAGAAAATTATTACTTTGTTAAATTTAAATTTTAGAGAAATAAAAAATCTGCAAAAACACCTAAGAAATGATCAGGGCTAAGCAAACCTATAGTTGTAACATAGGTAGATAGATTTCTATTCTAAATATTATTATTATTATTTAACTATTATCTACGTTTTAAGACAATGCCAGTAGCGTACTAATAAACGTCTCTCACCTGCAACATATCCTAGAAGCAATACAAAAGTGCATAAATGATCGAACGAAAATTCCTAAGAAAAATACCTAATAAACTACCTTTACTTAATAAACTAGATATGCTGTGTTACCCTCGACTTCCAGTTGCGGCCATTCATAAGGCGACTTCCTATTGTCTTTGTCTTCCTTTTGTCAGCAAACTTGTTCTGAAAAAAAAAATCGTCACTTAACTGCTTAGACTAAAATGGAAAAGATCTGAAAACTTTGCATTAAAATGTATATTCTCTCTACATATATTATTTTAAGAAAAATATAACGTATGACATTTTCATTTATTCTAATTTACCTGCTTATTTCTGCATTTCTTTCGCGAGTACTGTCTGTTTTCATCTTCAGAGGCTATTGCCAAGGTCGTCGTTCCTGTGGTGGTGACGAGTTTTACCAAGCATGGTTCCCGGGGCCAACAGTCTGGAGGTTTAGATAAATATGATATATTATTGTTTCGTAAAAACACACTTAAATATTTTATGAAATTGCTGACGTTGGTCACGCTCTCTTACAAGGTGTACAAGTCACGTCACGATTTCGATAGAATTATCACCTCAAAGCACCATTATTTCGAAACCAATTTTTGTTAAATGTGAGTGATTTAACTTAGGGCCACTTTGTAGTTTTTAATTTAAAAGTTTTTATATTACTCATAGAAAATAAACCATATATTCCATCTATTTCGCTCTCTTTCTCTGACGCCTAAGATAATGCGTATTTTTTTATTAATGGAAATTTATAACACGACCAAACAATATAATACTATTTGAAAACTTTAACACAGCACACAATAACTTAAATTTTAAAAATAAATGTATTTCGAAGTTGAGTGTCAAAAAAAACTTTAGGAAACGTAGAAAACAAGATTGATGCAGCCTAACGTGAAATTTATATAAATAACATTTAATTGTCCTTACCTGTAGGAAAATATGAAGGCTTCACAGCAAATGAGCTTATATACTCATAAAATTTAAATATATTCAACATCTCTCAAACGAGGCGTGTCACCGCTCCCGAGATCGGGTGCAAAAGGAGGAAGCTGTGCAGTTATTGATTATCCTACCATCGAATGCGTTCAAAACTTTCAGTAAGAATAGTAAGGACATTAATATTTAATATAACTTGCATTAGGTATTATTTCAAATAATAATGTTTTTTACATTTTATTTTTTTTTAAATTATATATTTAATTACTTTTTTACATATTTATTTATCTACGCCTAATAAGAATTAAATATAAAAAAAAAACAAACGTCCTGCAAGGTTTAATTTTTCTATACATTTCTAACATTTTCAGCATTTGATTAACAAATTTATAATATTGAAAAGATTACTAATAAAATTTGATTTAATCAGAGAAATTTATTACTTTGTTAAATTTAAATTTAAAGAAAATAAAAAATCTGCAAAATTTAAATATTTCTTATATTTTGCTAGTCTTTGAAAGAACACCGAAGAAATGATTAGGGCTAAGCAAACCTATAGTTGTTGGCGATTTGACATTTGACTACAACATAGGTACATAGATATCTATTCTAAATATTATTATTATTATTTAACTATTATCTACGTTTTAAGGCAATGCCGATAGTCATGCGAGAAACAACGTAAAGTCGAAAAAAATCACTTCGTTCAATATATTTATTTCAATAAACATTTAGGAGATACATTGATTACTTTCACTTGAATACACTTATAATACGACAAAGTGCATGATATAAAATCAAAGGGACTATGCTTTAACATAATCACAAAAAAAGTTTTATATAAAAATATAAATAAATAGGCGACTCGAGGCCAGTCGTAGCGCAGTGGCACAAAGTGTGACTGTAAAATCGACTGGTTGTGGGTTCGATCCCCATTTGAGGAGATGAAATATTTACTTAAATTTATATTTCCATTTCTTCGCTCTGGTGTCGAGGACAAGCGCGGCGTTGAGTTCTGCCATTCAACACGCAATGCCTCCAGATTTCGGCAGAAAGTGGGGAACAGAGTGTCTTAACACTAGGTTCCCTCTGCCTACCCTGCAGTGTGCGGGATACAGCGTGAAGCTGATTTTTTTTATTTTTTTTTTATAAATAAATAGAACAATGTTATTTATCTCTACAATAATAAACTATATTTTAAACGATGCGATGTGAATAATATTGATTATTTATCAGCATACATTAATAAGTAGAAAATATAAAAATAAATATATATAAATAATCATAATAGAGAAGTTTTATGCATAAACCTAGGAATCTTTTTGAGCTTCTGATGGCAAAAATCAGCAATTGAAATGAAGTAATCGATTTTATAATCGGAATATTTTAAAGAAAAATCAATAATTAAGTATCTTTCGCAAACTGCCTTTGCCTTATTAATATTATTTATTATAATATATTAAGTTGGTAATTACAAATATATAACGAAGACCACTTACTTCGTGTAAGATACATTTAAATTATCGAAAAAATCTACATATAATAAAACTAAGAACTTTTTTATAAGCACTAAGAATTCTAACCTAGTCTTTACCTAGAATACTTGTTCTGATAATAGAATAGGTTTAGCTATAATCTAAATAAGTTGACACGTTCGTTGATATTATTTTATAAATATTGTCGAAAAAAATCGATTTACATGAAAATCGTTAAATATTTTCCGAAAAACCGAATAAACTTACGACACATAGATATACTAACATTATTTTATATGATGTATTATTAAAGACACAATCTAGGCTTGGCATCGGCCAGTGCTTTTCAGGAATCTTAATCAGTAGATACTTTTTTAACTATCTAGGGGAATATCTTATGTTTTAATTAAAAGCGAAAAACCTCTACTGGAAACCTCCACCTTTGGGCGAAATAAAGTAACCACTTTATTTCGCCCAATCATCGAGACGACAAGTGGTGGCACTAAGCGCCATACTTTGACATGTTATCAGAGCGAGGAAATGCAATCAGTGCATGCCCGAGTGGGATTCGAACCCACTACTTCTTATTCTTTACTTCAATAATCGACCAATAATTTTATAATGGGCTGTAATGGGTTTCAACTCGGATATATTAGAAGTTACACACCGTACTTTTGTCAAAACGTCTACACTATCTTGTTACATTTGATTTAGACCTAAAACTAGACAAACCCAGGTTTCTCTATACAAGTAGTACTTAAACTGCTGTATAACCTATATGACTATATTAGTAGCTCGCGTATAACAACGTTCGTCAACAACACCACCTAAGGTATCAACTAAAATATAAAGAATTAAAGTAAAATAATTTCACTAATTATCTACTTTACATTTATCTTTTATATTATATTAGACACAAATGATTGGATATGATTGAATATTTTGAAAAACAATATTTTTGATTTGTAAAATACATAAGTTGTTTGTTAAGAGTATAAGACATTTTTTAAAGAAATGTATAATTATAATATCGTATTGTATATTAAAAATAAATACATTGTAAACTATAAGACAGTATAGTCATGTTTAAAAACTCTAGCTTACAATTCAAATAAACATAATGGACATTAATTATAATTTTAATAAATATAAGAAAGTAAATAAAAGAAGAATTTACTTGACCAGCCGAATTTTTTTAAGAAATAGACGTTTTTTTTCAGAGTAACGTTAATTATTTTCTATCTATCTATATATATCTTTCTAAGAATTAAATCAGCTTCACGCTGTATCCCGCACACAGCAGGGTAGGGAGAGGGAACCTAGTGTAAAGACACTCCGTTCCCCACTACTAGTACTTAATATTTTATTTAATAATATAGATGGCTAGATGAAGCAATGAAGCAACAAATTTCCCGATACGGCCACTCGAAAGATGACTTACAATCCTCTTGTGTTTTCTCTTCCTTAGCAAAGTGATTCTGAAATAAAAAAAAAACAACAAAAAATAATAAGGCAGATGTAGTTGCAAAGTATGTTAGTACAAAAAATATCATAAAATAAAATATAAAATTATCTTTTTTCATACCTCCGTATCTCCTCCTTGTGAGATCAGCGTCCTTTCATTTTTTGGAGTTAACGCCGCTCCTGGCCCCCGTACTGGTACTTTTTATTATTCGGGTCAGGGTCGCTGGGCCGACAGTCTTGTGTGGAAATTTGGATAAAAAATATGATAAGATTATATTTTAATCTATAAATAATTTTCACTATAAACGAGTTAAGAGGTACAAGATGTCGGACGTTTTATTATAATTTACATATTTACTAATGGATGGTTCTTATCTCTTTAAAGTAATTAAAAAAAAAAAAAAAGTTAATAAAATGATTACCACTTTATTCTGTACTTCATTTGTGTTGAAATCAAATATTTAAATATGATCTTAACATGAGATATTACTAAGAGGTTGTTTATAATAGAACTCTTGCCCCTTATCACCACCATTTTGTGGGATGAGATCTGAATGCCACAAACGCTTATTAAAATTTAAAATTAATAGCATTAAACAGGGTAGGCAGAGGGAACCTAGAGTTAAGAAGCAATTATTTATATACCTACTAAATGTAAATTGCTCGAGTTAAGAAAAAAATGCTAAATTATAAATACTGGAACTTTAGAAAACCATAATAAAATATCTTTGTTTAATTTGTAGTTGATAAATTGAAACTTTCCTGGCTCTTTCCCCTAATACCAGTAGTTGAATATAAAAAAACGTATGAAAGATTGATTCGAGCCTTTTATTATATTATGTTATGTATAAAATATATTAATTATTCTTTATTTAATTAATTACAAATTAAAACAATATATATATATTAGTTAAAAATCCAACCTAGATACTGTCCGCCCGTTTTGTACGTGTGGTGTGCATGAGACTAAATAAATAAAAGTATAGTAGTATATACCAATTGGAAAATCCGGAGGCTTCATGGCAGATGACCTTAAATAATTATTTAATTTAAATATATTCAACATCTCTAAAACGAGGCGTGTCACCGCTCCCGAGACCGGGTGCAAAAGGAGGAAGCTGTGCAATCGAATGCGTTCAGATGTTACATTATTTGATTCATAATATTTATATTAATATTACATTTATAAAAATATTTACGTTCCTGTTATAACTTACTTTATTTTTTAATAGTGTAAATGATGTAAATTATTTTTTCTATCCATATTTTATTCAAGAGCTATTTTTATTTATGTGTATTATTTATATATATTTTTTTCAATTATTAAATAAGTTTTGTTTAACATTATTCAGTGATTTGAATACATTAAGAGAGAGAGAAAAATGAAAATATAATAATTAATTTTATAAAATAAATAATTTTTTATTAAGATATATTTTGTTTCAATACAACGAGGGATTATAAAAAATGTATTCGTGTAGTCTTTTTTTATTCTATCCTTGCTCATACATATTTAACAAATTCAATATATTTTTTTATCAAATAGATTTGTGTATTCACTTTTGAATCATTGAAGCACCACCATCTCTGAAGAAAGTTCAACTGAAATGAACCGGCACAACACTCAACTGGTGCTAGTTTCAATATAAGACAAATTGACTGACTTTAGAACAGTAGTTCCCAACCAGTGGTCCGCAGAAGCCTAAATGTGGTCCACAAACGATTTTAATTTTATGATTGGGGATGGTGAGGCGAAGTTTCTGTTTAGTTATTACAAATTTAAAATAAATTAATTATTTTTTAAAATAATTTAATTTATTGTAAATTTTTAATATACCTACATGCATAGTGGTCTCTGCTACCAAGACTGATATAAAAGTGGCCCTTCATCAAGAAAAGGTCGGGAATCCCTGCTCTAGAATGTGTGTATTCGTTTTATTTTCGGCTTAAACAAATTAGACCACGTGTCTGACTTCCGTCGGCAACTGAATTGGCTTCCTGTACAGAAAGCCACGTCGTAACCTGCAAATTCCCACTCTTCTTTTTAACATTTTAATGTTATCCTCTCCGTACTTGAGGGAGCGTTTTCAATTGCCACTTCCAAGTGAAAAACCTGTTCGCTCCTGTGTCTCTAAAAAAGCTTGGGTTTATTCTCTATATTTAACATCTCTTTCTTTTAAAAATCTTTCACAGTTCTAGCAACGCGCTAATGGAACTCATTTTCTAACTTTATACTGGCTGGCAATCCGCCTCTTAATACTTTTATAATCAGATTAAAACAAGATTTTGTTAACTTCAATTTAATATTTCGCTTTGTCTTTATTGTTTATTTTTTTTAAGTTCTTTATGTTGTATGTTTATATAAATATAGTGTTCATATATGTATATAGGCATATTTATATTGTTTTATATCAAGTAAATTTGTATGTAGATTTATTATTATTATTAACATAATCTTTAAACACCGCACCCGAACAATTTCTTTTATCATTCCCTAAATTCAAGGGTTTCTGGTAGAGATCTCTAATATGGTAAATACAATAAAGAAATTTTGAAATAAAACACCAATCGAGTGTTGAATACATTTATTTCGGTAAATAGACATTTATTAAACATATAGTACTACTTGAAGTATAGAATAGTTATAACATCATAAAATATATGTTTAGTAAGTATAAGTTGAAAAGAAATATCGACTAACATTAAAAGCACTCTTTAAGAGAAGAGCTAAATATATCGTTGTTACAAAATATATTTTATTTTTGAAAAAAAAAAAATATTTAAAAAATAGTAAATAAGAGAACAATTTTAAATTGTTGTAGAGTGTTGTTAAAAAAAAGGAAATCAAAAAAATATATTAAAAAAAAAGAAAAAATGAGTGGTAATAATCCATTAAATATAGTGGAAATGGATATCAAATACTGAAATACTTATGAATCCTACGAGCTAACATAAAGAATATAGACAACAATTTCGGTTATATATTGATATTACGCTACGAAGTACATCAAGGAAAAAAATCTTTTACATCAACTACTACAACTCCTCTATCATACCTACTGATATTCCCATATTGTTTGGGAACCTACAAGTTACATACTATAAGGTTAGTGTAAATTTAAATTTAAAAGCTTAGTTCCCATACTATTGGAAAACTAAGAAACCGTGGAAACTATATCTGAACATAGAATTAAATCCCTACAAAAACACATAGAGAAAGTTCAAGAAGACATTAAGTTCAAAATAGCATTTCCTAAATATCTTACATTCTAAAATTTAAACTACGAAAGCCTTCCGGCTTTTATGACAACTTTGTTCAGGCAGCATTCAACCCCTCGCCTCAACCGAAGTAGATGTCAACATTATATATAAGGGAAGTTAACCTATTAAGTATATAATAGTTTAAGTAAAACGAAGTTACGATGAATATGTGGTAATTTTATCTAAATATCTTAATATTAATCAAAATAACAATTGCATGTCGTGCTTATGTCTACATTTTTCTTATTTTAGAGATAAAATGTTACTTAATTTTAAACATCAATTGATTAAAATAGATATTGTTAATGAAATTACGTTATATTGATAAAATGCTAGTGTTAACATTTCATACGCCATTTTGTGAAGAGATAATAAGTACTTTTCTTAACATTAAAACATTTAAGTTTAAGTTTCTAAGTAATACTACTGGTATTTAATATTTTTATTTAATATGCTAGGGTTAAATAAGAATCCCTGAACGCCTCGACCTGTCTTCCGTGAGGTGTTACACCGTCCGGCTCCGAATCTTGGTCTTCGAAAGCCACGGAAACCGCGAGGTTTCCAAGCTGAAAATAAATAAGATGATTTTTTTTCAATTTGTATAAGGCTATTTGAAAAATGTTGACAAGCTAAACCAGTAAAAACTATTAAAATTAAAATAGGATTTATAAGTTAGCTTCACGCTGTATCCCGCAACTCTGTGTCCCACTTTCCACCGAATTTTCTAATAATCTCTTGTTGAATCGCAAATAAACGCCGCCTCCTGTTACAAATGTGAGAAAATAAAAATAATACATACACCACGATAAATTTTATTAAACAAATATTAAAAAAATAATAAATTTTACAATACCTGTACATCTCTTTGTTGAAATTGGAACCGCAGTCCATCGTAGCCAACGGTCTCCTTCATACTCTTAGCTGATTGCATCTCGCCATAATCAACCGCTTTCAAACTTGTAGAGTGTTTGTTCATGTCATCTAGGCTCCAGGCCTTAGCTATGAAAAATATAAAAAACAAATTAAATTATTTAAAAATATTTTTTGATTAAAGATTGGTTAGTATGTTATAATACGATAAACTGTCTTAAATTGCGATCGCAGTAGCTCATTCACTTTTAACACAAATAAAATCGATACAATGCAAGGGCGTTGCCAAAGGTGGGGCGGTAGGGTAGGGTGGAGCAGCTCAACCACCCCCCTCCCCTTCCCTTTGACCTTTATAAAACAGCGCATAATTGCAGCAAAATGCAAGTTAACATTTGAAAATATATTCGCTAAAATGATTTCTACTTTACAGTAAGCGGTTAAAAAGTCTGTTTAATAATATTTACTATTCATGATTTCGCATACTTTATAATATATTGAGTTGCACCCATGCACCCCCACCCCCTCCCCGTTTCCCCTTCGTTTCCGGCCGTGGGCTGGCAACGCCCCTGGTACAAATGTAAGCCATATTTGATTTAATACAAATTATGCTTATTGACTTCTCTCAATGCGCACGCCGTAAAATTTCCGTAATTCAAAGTGCAACGTTTTAAAATTGTGCGAAAATCAAAATAAATAAACAATTTATATTTTTTTGGATCTAAATAGTTGAAACGTAATTTATGTTTAAATATATTCATATTTATTTATGGCCTTGGATTCTATTAGAAACCATATAATCGCTCATAGCAAATGTCTATTAATAAAATGGGCGTGGCCGAGACGGAAAACAAAGGAGCGGCCTTTGTTCGACAGCAAAAACAAATCACCAAATTAACAGAAAGTGGAAAATAAAATTAAATCATAAAGCTTTCCGTACCCAAAGAAAAAAAAAATTATAAAACAAAAAAAAAAATTAAAAAAAATTCTAGCAAAAAATAAAATATATTGAAAACCAATGAATATTATAGCAAAATACATACCAATACGAGTGTTCCAGGGTGGCATGATGAAATAAAATGGTTAATATCTGGATTTTCTTCCAGCCCCGAAAACGCGTCGTCCTCGCGTCGAGGCTAGATCCAAAAGGAGGAGGCTGGGAACTTATCGATTTTCCTGAGCGTCGCTTCGTCTAGAAATCTATTAAATTACAAATATTCATATTTCTTACTTTAAAAAAATGCTTTATCGTTAATTTGAAAATAAAGTTAAAATTTTAATTATTAATATGTATGTATTACTTTTTTTATAAATGACCATCGGTATATAAGGACATATGTAGCTTTGTACAAGATTAAAATATGTTAAAAAGTTAATTAACGCTTAAATTTTGTTACTATAGTGAATAAAATAAAACTTTTTTCAAATAAAATTAACAGAATAATATTTTAATTTCATATAAACTAACATTTTTACTCAGACTTAAAACTTTACATTTAGTAAATCGTGCTTTAAAAGAAACCTAACTTTAGTACTCAATTTCTGAACGAAAGCTAGCATCTATAGGTATAATATAAACCTATATGTACAGCAGGCGCGAGGCTAAATCAATAATCCTAGGTACCCTGGAAATGAGGACTATGGCGTTTGAATTTATCATCCCTATGTTTAGGTACATATAGTTATGTTATTATAGGGGTAAAATTTGGCCGGGACGATTTTTCCTTTATGTTAAGCCGTTTGTTTTCCCTAACAAGGCTGTAGATATAATGTGATAGCTTACGGTAAGCGCAATGCTAATGGGTTCGATTTCCGATCGGGTAAAATTATGAAACTCATATTATTAGCGCGTTGGCGCGGCGTTCGATTCTGCTACTTAACTCGCATATAGAAAATTAAGAGCGGAGAAACTCAACACTTACTCTCTGTATATCCGTTATAAGTTGAAAAAGGATTTTTTTTATTATTCACAAGTTAATATAATTCTGTTTCTATATTTCTTTCCCAATTCTGCGAAGAATACTGATTCTGCCTGTTTTCAAAATATTGTGGATTTCGTGATGGAGCTTTCTCTGATGCTATACTTATTTAATAATTGTATTTTAGCTTAATCCATAATAATTGAATTAAATTAAATTTATATAGATATAACCATTCGACTATGTAGGAAATAAAAGTAGAAGTAGGAATGAAATAATTTGAAGTAGTAGGAATAAAAGAAGTAGGAATAAAATATATTTTTTTAAAATAATATTAAGTTTGAATAAACATATATAATTTTATAACTTTTACAAAGCGCGGCGTTGCATTCCGCAACTAACCACGCAATATCTCAAAAATTCTAATATGTTTTATTTATATATAGGTCTGAGACAATTATAAGCATTTTCTGATTTTTTCTCCGTTTAATTTCGTGCCGGTCTGTCCTCCTTTCATCGATATCAATACATTACATTTGAAGTTCCTGGATGACCTAGATTTTAGAACGCCAAAGCGAAACGACAGCAAAATCAATAACCGCACCTCTCTGTCTCCATCATATAGAATGCACTGTAGCCATTCTATCCAGGATATGGTAAAATTATTTGATGTGTATACAAGTGATAGTTATTTGATGTGTATATATATATATATATATATATATATATATATATATATATATATATATATATATATATACTATAAAATCGCAACATCTGTACATGAAAGATATCCTACAAGAAAAAATGTTATTAGAGACTTTTATTAATGTAATAGAACTCAAAACAAAGATTTTTATTTTTTTTGTCTTTTTGGTTTTTTGTTTGTCTCAGAATAGGCTTAACTGATTTAAATGCAGTTTTCACTATTGGATTCTTCAAGCTTCCGTTAACATATAGGGTTTGTTTTATTACAACCGGTTCATAAATAAAAATATTATATCAATGTTACGTAGGTACACAGTTCAACAAGTTTACTAATTGCTATAATAGTTATTTTATACAACTGTTTTACTGAATTGGCTGAATCTTTAGTTTTCAATTTGTATGATGATAAAAACATTAAGATTTCAAGATTAAGGATCGGGATCGGAGTTTATGCCGTCTTCATAAATACCCTATAGTTTAATATTCTTATTTAAATTCAGCTAAATCCGCGGGCAAAATCAAATAAATTCCCAAGAAACTTAATGAGGCCATCGTGGCTCAGTGCCAAAACCGTGTGACTTTAAGCACGACAGTTTTGGATTCAGTTTCTCCTCGGAGAAATGAATTATAATTTATTAATATTTTGAAGCCAGTCGTAAAGCAGAAGAACAAAGTGTGACTGTAAACGCGACTGGTTTTGGGTTCGATCCCCTACTCGAGGAGAGTTAAAGTAAGTTTTTTTTTGATTTAATAAAAAATAACTTATTCATTTTTGGCAAAATCTCCTTGTTTTAATCGTATTAGGCTTATTTTATAGAGCAGTTAAAATTGTGGTTTCATCATCAAAGCGGTGATGCCAAAAATACTCTGTATATACATATTAGAATTTAGAAAAGTACATTTTTTTGTTAAGTAAAATTCTTGTGAAAGACTTACATAATTTGATATTTTATTTTATTATAGCTGTTACATATACTGTATGTACTATACTGAGTCACTATTATTTAATAAAAAAGTCCTTAATATAGTATTTATTATGTGACTTTTTATAAATAGTATAAGAAAAGGATTATCAGTCTAATATATTGTTAAGACGGTACGGGTACAATAAATATATATTATTCTTAAAAACATATTTAAAAACGAGCGCTTCTGTTTTCTTTACCTTTACTTGTCACTGCACCTCTGAAAGTGGAGCCCCCCTATCAAATTAGGAGATAGGATATAATAATTAGATTTTTAGGTATAAGTACCAACGCCAAATTATGACACTCGAATTTCTTTTCTATTTCCTTTTTTTTATGATATCCATAGCTGAAATAAAACATTCATTTCATTTGAGGGTAATAAAAATATTGTTACTATTCTTTCTTCGCTCTGGTATCGAGACAAAACGCGGCGTTGAGTTCACTCAGTTTGAGTACAGTTTTCTATTAAGTGATACCTACTGCTGCTTTTTTCTCAGGACATATTAACACACCTAAAAGAAACGGAGTACTTCTTGACTTGGCAAGAGATCAAAATATATTTCACAGAACAGAATGCAATTAAAATATCATAGATCCGGTATTTTTTTTATAACATTAAGATTATCGTACTTTAGTTATTATAAATCGCAAATTTTTGATGAATTTATAACGTATACCTTTACCATAAGACACTCAGTTTCCTTTCAAATTTTCGAGGTATTGCGTTTCGAAACTCTATGAAGCAATTTGCCATGACACCAGAGCGACGCGACGAAATGAAAATGTTTAAAAATTCATCGACCCGAGTGTGCATCAAACCCACATCCGTCGCATTTTAGTAGCACGCTCGTGCCACTGCACCACGATGGTCTTATATAAGTAAGAATGTATTTATTTTATGAACAATAAATTGAACTTTCTTTATCTATTGACAATAAATAGTAGGTACTCTCTTTCATACACGTAACGCTATCTATTGACAAAAAATAGTAGGTACTAACGAATCTTGATAACGCTAAAAACGTTCTGTGGAGTTTAACACTAATTACGACGGGAGGAATATTAATCATTTTAATACTTTAGCACAACATCGTTTTCGGTTAATATAATTTTGTTAGGTGAAATTTAATATAAAAATAGCATTTTTAACTGTATATAATAGATGGCGCTTTGCATACAAAAAAAAATATTTTTTATAGTTTGGAAAGGTTACCGCTACACTCTATCTAAAAATAATGAACTTAAAGTTTTAAAGATATTTGTATTTGAAAAAAAAAGAAACATGCAAAGATATCTATTGACTACATATGATAATAAATGTTGATAACGCATAAAACATATTGTTGAGTTATTATTTTTAAACGTTAATTACGTCTTATTTATTAAACTGTTAATAAATTTACGTATTTTTGAAGTACAATTGTTCATAGTACTAACTACAAGCCAGTCGTGGCGCAGTGGTACAAAGTGTGACTGGTTGTGGGTTCGATCCCCACTCGAGGATTTGAACTTACTTAAATTTATATTTTTATTTCTTCGCTCTGGTGTCGAGGCAAAGCGTGCCGTTGAGTTCTGCCACTCAACGCCTCAATGCCACCAGAATTCGGCAGAAAGTGGGGAACGGAGTGTCTTAACACTAGGTTCCCTCTTTCTCACTGCTGTGTGCAGGATATAGCGTGAAGCTAATTTATTTTTTAGTTTTTTAAGTGTAATCTATACTTACAATAAATTTAATATAAACATCTTATTTATTTGACTGTTGATAAATTTACGTAAGTTACGTTTTCAAACTACAATTGTTCATACTACTAACTACAAAGTAAACTAAATTGAATTGTTGGTGAAGATTTACAGTCTACCTTCGTTACAGTCTAGCTTAATTCGTAATTATTTAACACAGTGATAAAGAATGACTTAATATTCAAAGAAATATTATGAATAGGTTCTTTATTCCGTTCGTTCGTTTATGTTATTACTATTTTTTTAAGAAACGTATAATAAAAATAACTTTTGGGAGCAACCTCTAAAAAATTGTGTCTCGAGAGAAAAATGCTCTGACACTGCTTATAAAAATATCCCGCAGTATTATTTCATAAGTTACAAGCACACGTACCGACATTCCACTATTACACCCGTATGTTGCATGTATGTATGTGCCAAGGGTATTTTAGGATACAAAAACACCTCAAAATCCTTTTAATATTGTTGTTTATTTTTGTTTTTTGTATTTTTGTTTGAACTTTGTTGTTTGTCTGTCTGTCAAGAGTATTTTGTACAAGATCGCTTAAAGGTTAGATACCTCAATGTTCAAGTCTATATTCCCTTAAAGCACAAAAAAATCTATCTTTTAGATCATCGTAATCAAATGACGATAAACTATGAGGGTTTATGCATCGTTATTTGTCGCATTTTCTATCAAAACTATACTTCCCGTTGATACACAATTACGAAATTTATTAAGAAGTTAAAACTTACGGCACGTATAAAGGAAAATTTCAAAATTATTTTTCAAAAATTGACAACTTTTTGTATTTGTGTCACAGAAACAAACTATTAGGTACAAATTTTAATCTGTACTTAATTTGATACAAAATTACAACTTTAATAAGTTATTCTTTTGATGTATCTCCATTCTTGAAACGGGTACGAAACTCTTGGGTCATAAGAACGACTTGAACTTGACCGAAAGTGTCGATTATTTCATAGATTATATAAATATGTTACTAATTTAAAAACTGTACAGGAGCTAATATAGGTTATTTTACAAAGAATATCGTGAATCCAAATAAATAAATTAATAATTAAGGCTGTTTGTAATATCTCTATTTCCTTAATAAATAATCATCTAATTCAAGCGGGCAAAGCCGCGGGCAGGCCACTAGTTGTTAATATATTTTCTAAACGTAACTACCGAATCCAACAGAACAGCATGTTATTCTACATTGTTTTTAAAAAAAATCGATCATTTGAGGAAGTAATATTTTTACTATTTATTTTTCTACTAATAATGAACAAATACTATTGTCAGACATGGTTTTAGATACATAAAGAAATGGGTCCCTCGAAAAAAACAGCCCCCTAGTTTTACACTACTTAAATCAATATATTTACTAAAATCAAAAATATATTTACGAAAAATTTAGTTATTTATAAGGAATATGAACAAACAATAAATACATTTTTTTTCGCATAGCACGCATACAATAAACAACTAATTTCTGTTTTTTCTTGTCTACTACGGTTAGCTAGTAAAATATATATTAAAAACAATTATGCTGTCCATTTTTATATTTTGCTTTATTTCTTGCAATATTTTATTATTTTATAGATAATAATTTGCATTTTATTAAAAAATAAACATTGCACTACTTTCCCACATAATATAAAAAAAAACATTCACCAGCAAAATTATAAGAATATATCGCTGAGACTAGTCGTGGTGCTTTGACACAAGCGTGTGATTGTATACGCGACAGGTTCAATTTGGGTTTCGATTCCTAACCGAGGAAATTAAATATTTAATATTTTCATTTTTTCGCTCCGGTGACGAGACAAAACGCGGCGTTTAGCTCACTCAGTTTCAGTTGGCCACTCAACCCGCAATGCCTGTAGAATTCACCGGAATGGGGAGCAGTGTCTTAACGCTAGGATCCTTTGCCAACGCTCCTGTATGCTGGATACAACGTGAAACAAAAAAAAACCACCCAAAACATATTATGTTGCGTTTTTTTATTTTATCGCTTTTCTTTTTTCGCTATGCAACTTGACTCTTAAAATCAATACTTAATTAAATTATTTAAATTCGCACGAAATACGCTTTATTTGACATTCACAGAGCAATTTCAATAAAATAAATCTAATAATAAACACATTTTATAACGCCAGATTTTAGAAACGCCATCATGCTGCAAAGGCACAGCGTCCAACTGTAAACATGACAGTTATAGGTTCAATTTCAACTCGGGGGTATAATTATATCTACTTTTTTTATATATAAAGCTTCGACAAAACAAAACGCAATGCCGACTTCCACAGGCACACAACGCCGCGATTGTCCACTCTATACTAAGTTCCATACCTCAACACACAATACCTCAAGAATTTAGCGGAAATGTGGAAAAGGGAAGTGTCCTAATGGGACAATGGAGTGTCTTAGGTTCCATGCAGATACAGCGTGAATCTAAAAAAATATAAGTAAGTAGGTACTCTCTCTATAATGATCTGTTCATACCGCGTATTCCGGTCCAGGTTAATAAAATATTTTTGTTTCTTAAAGTTAACAATATAATAAAAAAAAATGTATCGTAAATCTAAAGGTGAAATAAAACATTAATATTCCTCTAATATGCTTTTATTACGATTATCGATATGTAGGTAACTAAAACAGTTACAAAGAATCACGTAGCAACTCCAATAAGGACTAAAATACAATAAAAATATTTAAACAAAACATAACAAAAATCACACACAAAAGTGATATAAAAATCAGTCAAACGTATAAATAAACGACTATAGACAAACAGACAAATTAATAATATATAAAATTATTAAACCACGCAATACACTATTTTAATACTTAATTAATTAAAATTAAACGTGTTCTTAACACAGACGAGCAATACAATTCCACAATCCATCCATTATAATAAAATTTTCCAAAAAAATATCTCTCAAACAAATTACTGAGGATTTACTCTTTTCCGGGTTTTTTTTTAAATTGGTATAGTTTTTTTTATTTTAAATTCAATTTAATAATTATTTGCCCAAACTAGTTAAATTAAAAAAAAACCTCAGACGTATGTGGTCCCATACACATTCTATCATATTCGTATACTTTTTTTTTAAAAATATAATATAAAATAGACGGCATTCGTTTCAAATGAAATGTTAAACTTATGTTAATAATAATAATTTAAACTTAATACAATTACCCTTCCTTTAACTTATTCTATCCCTCATTCTTTCAGAATTTCGAGACAAAACTAGAAGTCATGTTTTTTTTTTTATTTAGCATAATTGCAACCGCCAGGAATAGTACCTACGATACCTTCTTAAACTTTAAGAATATTCGATATATAGTCAAGAGATTATAATAATCTTATACACTAACATCAAGAAGAGCTATCATCGGTTTATACATACTAAGACCAAAGTATCCGTGTAAATTTTCAAAAAAATGCCTAAATATTCATTTATGTCCAAAAGGAACTTGCAATTTTTTATATTATATGTATGTATAAGCCGATAAATAGCGTTAAGCAATAATAAAATGCGTTTCCCCTTTAATATATGAAAATGCTTGAGCACACTGACGATTTTTTTTTTAAATAATTTTAAAATCTTTAATTTGGGAATGCCCCAAAGATGGTAAAAAAGACGTTTAAAATCGATATTACACGAATGAAATTGTTTTGACACATTATAATCGACAGTGCGCTTCACTCTTACATCTAACGTCAAAAGTCAAAGAAATTTGCCAGTTTTCTTTTTTTTTTCTTTTCAAGGGAATCTAATAGTATAGTTTTAATGCACCGTATCAATTTTTTTTATTGTCTAAGCAATTAAATATTTTTCCCTTTGGCCAATTTGTTTTAAACGTCTGAAGAAAAGTTTTATACCAATATTTATTTTTTGATAGCCGATGGTGAAAATTTATTTGTGCTCTACTATGGCACGGAACTTAACCTACGTACACACAGATCAAACAACATCAACGTTTTATCCATTAAGTGAGATTAAGGCTTCATATAATGCCCATATAGAATATCATATACAACTACAAGTCAGTCCAAATGTCCAAAAAAAAATATGGAAAGCTTGAGCTTCCCAAAAGTTCACATAAAAAATGTTTGCATAACAAAAGTTATAGTTAGAGATGTAGAAGTACCGTTAGTAAGGAATATAAAAAAAGCATAAAACGACCTAGGACGCAAAAATTCCGCAAGAATTGTAAAAGTTGACGGAAAACGAGTATAATATATTAATATCAGAAAATATATAATATGAAAAGTCATATTAATGTCGCCATCGAACATAAAGCGGTTTACATATGATTGACGGCCTCGGTGAAGTTCGAGAACATTCTAGTTAGGACCACGAACAGTAGCTTATCAACTTGGGCGATAAGACTGGCGGGATTCCTCGACAAGTGTTTCAGATCATTTTTATCTTTGCCCAGGATCGTATAATTTTGTGCCAGATGATTGCATTTTATCAATTGGTCGATAATCTGCTTTGCCGAAATAATTTGATTCTTTGATGGCGGTGTATATGTATAATTACCTGTATTAGAAAGGAACAATGTGTAAATTCTCAGTCCTATTATGTAAAACTATTAAAATTAAATATAGATCACGTAAACATAGAGAAGATAGAGAAAAAATATTCAGTTCAGTAGTTTAAATTTCAGATGTAAATTAATAAATACTTGTGGGGTTGTGATCATCTGAACTTACCAATAAAAGCAAAAACAATAGAATGGCGGTCCTGAATGTAGTCACTGGGGACTGTACCGAGATATTCATAGGCGACACCTTCAGTGCTTATAATATAATTATACGGCAAATAATCGTTTTTATACTGAAAAGAAAATACAACATATATCAAACCATGCCTAAGATCAAGCCATAATTTAGAAAATCGTATAAATATAGGCATATATATGAAGCAATTTATGACGCATGATCAAAAGGTTTAATCGCGACAGGTCGTGGCTTCTTTTCCCACTGGAGGAAATGAAATTTCTAATATTTTCATGTCTACACTCTGATAATGAGACAAAGTGAGTTCGCCACTCAACATGTAATGCCTCGAGAATTCGGCAGAAATTGAGGACAGTGTCTTAATGGGAACGGAGTGTCCTAACACAAGCTTCCCCAGAAGTAAGGCTTTCTAAACTCTTACCTATCATGTACTTGGGGAGAAAATAATCGAAAGTAAGAAAAATATCTTAAAATCCAACTTGCGCAGTCGCCTTCAGCTAACTTAATCACAGATGGGCACGTCACGTCGATCGTACTGTAAGAAAACAATACATTACCTCCAAGCTCTCGATATATTCCACACATTCTTCGAAGGTATGGCAAGCTCCACTATCAGTTTGGGTAAAGACAACGCAATCAGCCATAACTCCAGGGAAATTCGATACTGAACTCAATGGTATAACTTTGCCTTTTTGCCATACACTACGAGCGAGGAACGGCGGCACAATCACCGCTGGCATTTCGGCTGAAAAATATAAACATATATTTAAATAAGTATTTTGTGATGTAAATTAAATAAGATGTTTGTACTCAACAAAAGACTTTTTGGAAGATTATAATAATATGTTCAGGCTGGTACAAATATCAAAAACAGTACAGTCGAAGTCGAAGCCGAGGCTCCACTGAAGTTGGAGCAGAGCTTTTTAAACTTTGATATTATTATTTACTTGGGAAGAAAATAACCGAAAGTAAATCTGAGCAGAACTTGATGGCGACCACGACTCATCCATTGTACTATGTTCAAAAAAACTCACTCGAATGCTGTATAAACAGGAGGTAAATGCCAATCATAGCTCCGCCAGCCAACACTAGTATTAGGCATCCCACCACAAGGATCGTGAACAAGTTGGACGTTTCGGCTCCACCCCTTGGAAGCCTGGAGTCGAGGAGAGGGGTGTGCTCACTCGGTATCCTAAGCCCAATGACCGGACACATCCTTCTTAGTTCAAGTTCTGGATGAGAAACACAAATAATTAGCGAATCGATTTATAATTATTTTTTTTGGTAACATATGCAAACCTTAGCGTAAAAGCAAACTAATTTGAAAATTTTGTATACAATCTTACAATAGGCAGTTTTAAGCAATTGTTGCTTTGCTTTTTGAAGTTTATTTTTAATTTACTTAATTTTTTTAAGGCTGTGTATTAATAGCAAAAATTAGACTTTAGCAGTTACCACTCTTGAAATACTATACTCTTTATTTATATTAATTAATTTCAAAATATCTCTATTTAAACATACCTAATATTAAATGACATCCATAGTATAAATATAATACGAATGTTTTGTAAATATTTTGTCGGAAATATGTAAATAATATTATTGTATTCTAAAAGTTACGTACGTTTGTATTAAAAAAAAATATAATAGATTATTTTCCTAATATATTTATCTTCACTATATTTTACGTAAATAAATAGAACCTATTCTAATATTTTCTCTTTCTACCTTCTAATATAGCTTTAGAAAAAGAACGGCAACTGCTACTCTTTGACAGCGTAAAGCAAACACAATAAATTCAGCAAGCGAGTCTCATAATTCGAACAATGGATGGATTGATAAAAAAAAGGTAATAATGTATCAGAAAACAGCGATTTGATATCTATTTGACGAATAATATATCCTTCTTTAATTATCTATTACTATTCGTTACGCATCGAACATCCATCGATTAAACGAATTAAAAATAATATATAAAACTATGAAAAACTAATTATATTTACAATAGAAAAACTAACAAGATTACACAAATCAGCACAAGCAGAACTCCAGAAAGAGCCGAGCAAATAAAATTGACTTTAAAATTCAAATTTAAAACAAGAGCTGAGCACTTAGTTAACATGCGACAGGACGAGAAACGCATTGAAAACTGAAAATTGTATGCATCAAAATGGCGGCCGACAAAGCGACGCTTTATTGATTTTCAGGACGTACCTTGTACAAACAGGACGAACGCAAAAAGAGTCAAGAGAAGTGCATAATTATTTATAAAGCAATTTACATTCTGAACATGTTTTACTGTCTTTATATTCTCCCATTCACGACTACTAGTGCCGATTGTTTTATGAACTGCAAATAATATTTAGCATTAATTAAAATACTGTACGTTTTTCGAACTTCATCATTTTTTATATTATTTTTCTATAAAATAAATGTCCTATATCCTATATTATTAAAAAAGATGTGAATGACATGATTATAACATGGAGCTTCACTGATAGTTTATGTTTGTCTACTACTTATTACAAAAAGTAATATATATATTTTAATAAATGATATATTCAAAATACTGAATTGTATATAAACTGTCTTTTGATAAATTTTTAATGTATAAATGTACAGAACTTAAAACAATTGATCATATGATACATAATAAGATATTAAAAGTGAAATATTTACAATATTTGTTAATTTATCTGGTTTAAGCAGAATATTATGATTGAATTAAAATATTGCTTGTTTACATATACTTTAATTATTAATTTCTTTATTTGCATGCACCTCTCTAGTAGAACACTAAATTGTTGGATTTTCTGAAAAATGGAAATATTGTGTATTAAGTTGCGGAGCCCAATGCTGCAATTTGTCAATTTGTTTGTGTAGCTTCTCTTTGTATTTCACATGTAACCGGGTGGGCAGAGGAAAATTGCATAGTGTTAAGACAATTTTTGAGGCATAAAGGTTGATAGGTGAAGAAATCCGATGCCACACTTTTTCTTTTAACAATTGGTAAATGTAAAAACTTGATTAAGTTTTTAAAAAACAAATGTTGGTTTTGATTGCTATTTGGGAAATTCCCTAAATAGCAATCCTAACCAACACCACATTTACTGATGCCACTGAGCCACAAAACCATTGAAAAGAACAATAAAAATAGAATGAACTAAAATAATAGTTAAGTTAAAAAAAGTTAATATGCACTCGAATATTCTGATCATTAAATTTTGTGATCAATTCTATTCTATCCTGTGTTTTTAAACTTTAGTTAATTTAATTTTATAATAAAATATTTGAATTTTCCTTCCCATATTTTAGGTATTCTATTGTTTTAAGCTTTTTACAGTATAAGTTTTAAATCTAATCTTAGGAGTATACATTTACTTTTTGTACCCATTTGTGAGGTAGGTAAAGAATTGTTATGTTTTAAAATCTCTCCATAGTGGTTAAATCACCTTTTGAGTGTTGTAACTATCATCAAGTTAGTTCAAGGCAGCACTAACAGTAAAATTTTGAATTTGGTTAGCTAGAGAGAAGAACTCGGACAGTAATGACAATTGACTTGAGTCACAAGTCCCTACACTGTTAACAGCTTATTACCCTGTGCCGACCCACTGACACAAACGCATAGTGATTATATGATAATCAAAAATATCAACTAGCAAGGCCATGTATATATATATATATATACAAAAAAAATGATATTTACAAAATATAAATCAAAATACAAAATTATTAAAAATAATATTTGAATACATTTTTTTATTACTTGCCTGGCTTTTCTATAATGTTACAAAATTATTATTTTTCAAGTCAATACCAAAAGGAGAACAAATAGTAGGCTATTAGTGAAAATTCAATTATAACATAAAAAATATATATTTAACACTGGTTTATATTTAAATATTCAATTGTATGTAATATATATTATTTAAAATATTATTTAAAAAATACATAACAAATAACCCTACACGAACTTCAATTTGTCTGACATAAAAATTGAATGACAAATACAGATGTCAGATAATAAGACAGCAATGTCATTAATTAATTAATGTCAACATAATTAATTAATATTATTTGCAATACCGTAATTAAAATCAGTTGTAATAATATCTATTAATCAAAGGATTAAAATATTATTTAAATATTATAGGAATTGAACGATTTTAAGAAATATTATTAAAATTAAGTATTTTTAAAAACTTAAAATATAATTAATTGTATAGGAAGCAACTCAAAACTTCAATTAAACGTTATATTTTTGACAATCGATAGTTTTAAATAATTCGCATTATTACATTAATAAAAATAATAGTAAAATAAAAAAAGATAAATAACAAAAATTAAATAAATATTTAAAACTTACCGAGATATGTTATTAATGGATGCATGACAAATTCACTTGTTGGATATTATACTCAATTGAAATATTACACCGACTGAAGTCTACTGAAGCAAAACAAGGAGTGCCGTTTGGAGCGAGCTCAGATTTTCATGTATTGATTTTACAATTTAAAGCAGTGCTGCCATTTAAAAACTATACAATCTACAATCTCAAAATAAATTACGTCTATAAAGTAAAAACTTTAGGAAAAATATGAAAAATTACTTATTATAAGTATTTACAAATAATAAACAAAAGTGAATTGGTAAAAATAACGAGTCAATAGTTAGTAAGCTACTGGCAATAGTTTTCAATATGGCAGGGTGCAAAGTACTATATCCGGATTTCATAATCGCTCGCAGCGCTCATGGTGGCCAAAAGTAGAAAAAATTTAGGCTTTGTCAACTATTAATGTCAAAGTAAAATGTTCGACTTACCGTTTTAAATCAAGAAAATGAGAAATTCTACAACTCAATTATTTATATTAATAATGACAAAATAGTTAAGGACTAAATACGTAATACCCCTCAAAAACACATATAGATGTAGTAAGTTCAACAGAAAAAGATGATTTTACTTGGTTCTTAAATGAAATAAAAATTAATAAATTAATAATTAAATCAAATTATTATTTAAACCTCAGCAACGATATTGTTTTAGATGATAAAGGTTTTCCAGATATAGATGGAAAATTTTAAATGGTGAAGATTTTTGCCCCCTTTCCTTCAAAATAACAGTGAATTTTCCAGAGAGGAAACACAAGAAACACATAATATTGCAGGTGTAAGAATTTATGTCGAAAGGATAATGCAAAGATGAATGGTGGAGTCGGGAATTTTATAAAAAAATTGGTATATTCCAAATTTTGAATAAAATTCCCGAAAAATTATTTAACTGCATTGATTTCAGAACATTGTACATATCTTCTTTGTAAATTTAAAAGTCCCCATATTTAAAAAAGATCTTTAGAATTGTAAATATTTTTATTCAATTACGCTTAAAAATAAAACAACAGTAATTAAAATAAAAAAAAATAAAAATTCAATTAGCTTCACGCTATATCCCGCACACAGCAGGGTAGGCAGAGGGAACCTAGTGCTAAGACACTCCGTTCCCCACTTTCTACCGAATTCTGAAGGCATTGCGTTTTGAGTAGCAGAACTCAACGCCGCGCTTAACCTCGACACCAGAGCGAAGAAATGAAAATATAAATTTAAGTAAATATTTCATCTCCTCGAGTAGGGATCGAACCCACAACCAGTCGGTTTTACAGTCACACTTGTACCACTGCGCCACGACTGGCGCGATTAAAAATATTATTATTATTATATTATTGTAAAATTTTGTAATTACCACTGGTGAATCTGAATAAATAAATAAAAAAATACCTCAATCACAACTGGGTAAAAAAAGTAAACCAAAGATTTGATTGAAATGTATACCTTAAAAAAACTTAGAACTTATTAAATATAATTAATTAAATGTATAGAAAACAACTCAAAACTTCAATTAGATCTTATATTTTTGACAATCTGTAAAATTAAAATAATTCTCAATTTTTCATTGATAAAAATAATAGTAAAATAAAATAAAAAAAAGATAAATAAAAAAATAAAATAAATATTTAAAACTTACCGAGATATCTTATTAATGGATGCATGACAAATTCACTTTTTGGATATTATACTCAATTGAAATATTAATTTGACAATAAATAACACCGACTGAAAACTTCTGAAGCTAAACAAGGAGTGCCGTTTGGAGCGAGCTCAGATTTTCATGTATTGATTTTACAATTTAAAGCAGTGCTGCCATTTAAAAACTATACAATCTACAATAACAAAATAAATGACGACTATAAAGTAAAAACCTTAGGAAAAAGTATGGAATTGTTTTTATTATAAGTATTCAAAAATAACAAACAAAAGTGAATTGGTAACAACAACGAGGCAATAGTTTTTAGAACGCGTGTGTTGGCAGTTCTCCAAAACGCACAAATTTCAATTTCTTTGTGCCTACCCATAATAATAAATAATTTTAAGAAGATGAATATCATATTAAATACTGAACTAAATAATAAACAAGTCATCTAGACAAGTTTAATGATTTAGTGTATACAAAAATATATTTTAAGAACAAACCTTTGAATTATTAAATAATTTTTAAAAAAATTAATATTTTACGTGGAGATTTGGTATGTTCTTAGCTAATTTCTTTTCAAAAATATTCCTAATAAAACTATTTTTTTTTGTTATTTTTAATACATACATACTTAAAGTTTTTAATAATAAAACGTGCTTATAATTTATATGTACAGCTACACGAAAATCGATCGCACAAAAAGTTTATAAAAATAGGGTCATTGATCTTGATTATACCCGACATATACCCGAGCTTTTGTTTTAAATACGTTAAGTAAAATGGTAAAAGATGGCAATGACGTTGGAAGAAAAGTAGCTGAAGACAATGATTATTAGCTTTTAGACGAATGGGTCTGATTTTAGGCTGTAATCCTGAATTTTAGACGTCGTCGTGTGATGAATTTTTAATGTTTAAGCCAGCTATGAGTGAAATTTACGTAGCATCTAAATTTTGTCCTTGAATTTTTAAAGCTTTTGAATCTTCTTGCTATATCACTACCATGGCATTTAGTTTCAGTGTAATTGAAACGTTGTAAATATTATATTACTGTTTTTCACATATAGAATAGTACAAAAACAAGCTACTTCTACTTAAATTTTCGATTTAGAGTTATTTAAATATATCTAAAATTTTACGATTTCTGTTAATATTCTTTAGTTGGTTTTATTTTATTTTTCATTATTCTTTATTTTTAATATCTCACTATATCCCTAGCGGGGTAGTCAGAGAGAATGGAGCGCCAAAAGCCCTACTCTCTGTATATTTTACTTTATCCACTGTTACCACTCGTCAGTCTCTTTACAAATGCCATGCGGGGGTTTCTTATGTTGTATATCTTTTCTCCCGAGTGAGGGTTTGTGATTTATAAGACCCGATATTATGGTTAGGTTTATAAGCTCTTTACCCAGACGCAGCTGATTTCGATGCATGTCCATTCTTGACATCGGAGATTCCCCCAATACCGATGCTTCCCCTTTTTTTAAAAATTATGTTAAATCTCAGTTACTATCTAGTTTTTATAGGTCTAACATTGCAGAGGAAAATTACGTTTCACTGGTCTTAAAAATTTGATTTACTTTCTTGTTAGACTTATATATAGTTTTACTGGAAGCTTTTCTCTTAAAATGTTGCAATTCTGTCTATTTCAAAAGTTGTTTTACATATGTTAGAATTCCCAGTTGTCTTTCTACCGAAGGTCTTCTGATAACGTTGGAGGGGCGTAGGCACCTTGCTCTGATGAAAGTCATTCTTCACCTATTAAACCTCGTCCCCTAGATGTTCAGCGTCGCAGAGTTGGTGGGCTCTTTGAAATAAAGATTTGCCATTGGAAAAAAAATGTGGGTAATATTCACTATTGAATTATGTGAGTATGGTTTCTTTGTTAGATAACTTAAGATCTTTTAGCCCACAAACAAAATGGTAGGAGTCCTTGGCATGTTGAGCTAGTTTATACCTCGGTGTACCGATTTGGCTAACTATTGAAGATAGAGTCAGCTTAGTCTTATTGTGTATTTTCGGCAACCTACAATTTCGGACATTTTCCACAACCAGATACGAGGGATTTAATGTTACATATCTTATCTACGTTTTTTTTATTCTTCTTCTGCAACACCTACGTTTTGCTGTCGTATACCAGCGTCGTTCGTCAGCATTGCACAGTGTACCCAAACGTGCAACTATTCTGCTATATCATGGTCTCACCAATGCATCTATTTTTTCATTTTTTCAAATTCAAGAACAGGAAATTTTCCCTTGCATGTCATTTTGTGTCACTTTATGTTGCCAAGTTGACATTGCACAACCATATTCAATACGTTAAACGTCCCTTTTCCTTCTCGCACACAGGCTGAGTGATTTCTATGAACAGACTTTACAACAAGGGAAGGGATTAAAGTATTGTTCCGAGGTAGTCTCCTAAAATATCTTACACCCCTGTCAAACATCTAAAATGAATCCTTAGTTTAGGATCTCCTGCGACCTGCTCACTGCTGTAAAATGTGTGGCAAATTAGTAAACAACCTTAGAAATTATTAAAATTTCGTTAACATTTATTTATTACATTAATTCATCTTTATCAATTCTTTCGTTTGGTGCCTTTGCAGAGCTTATCGTTTTTCTTTTATAAAAAGATTTATTTAAGGCCTTATAATCCTAACGAGCTTTTTTTCTAAATAGTATCTTACTTTATCAACCCACCATTTATCGTGATTTTTACTAAAACCTCGTCGTTTCATTTACCACATATTCCGTCGCTGCTTTTCTCATATAATTCTTAAATTTATTGGCAAAGTCTACTTCAACGTTTTCTGTTTCAAAGATGTCTAATATTACGAAAGTACTTATTCCTCTTTGATCAATGGATCTTAAAACTTCCAGCTGCTTATGCGATAATTTCCAAGTTTGGACGTCTCGTACCTCAAAATGAAACAGACTCCTTATTCTAGCAACGACTACATATTGGTCTGTTCCCAAGATGGCATCCTAAGCACTCGTGTGTCTACAACTTAACCTTAAATATACTGATCCGCTAGGAAAAAGTCAATCATACTTTTCACAGTGAGAATATAATAGAACGTGCGAATGAACTGGTGATGAAGGAATAGCAAAAAAGATTAATGAAGAAAAAGTGAGCGGTAACAAAGATAGGGGGAGACCTCGGTTGACGTTCGAAAATACAGCATCAAAATATATGAAAAGTTGATGATAGTGGATGAGGTGAAAGAGGTATATAGAGACCGTAGCGTTTGGAGTTCCGTTCTCTCTGACTTTTCCACTAGTAAGATAGCGTGAAGCCAAATAAGTATTTAATTTCAATTTTGTTGTAAAGAATCATTGTCGGTACCACAGCATCATTTTTCTTCAGTTGCTTATCATTATTCTACACTAACCGTCATTGTCCGTATTAACACATTTTCTAAAAATTCCTTTTATAAAATAAATAGGGATTGTTCATAGATGCCACTTCAATAAACGTGCATTATAATGTCCAAGCTTATATCTCACAGCAAAATTACAGGTTTACACGCTGGTTTTAAAAAATACATAATTTTTAGTTAAAAATAACAATTTTAGGGGAACTGCCAGTATACATGGCCATAAACGTACAATAATATTGTCAATGGCGGCCAGGCATTTTATAGAAAAATGTATTCAAACATTATTTTTAATAATTTTGTTTTTATTTATACTTTGTAAATATCTACTTTTTCGTATATATATTTTATTTCATATTATATTCTCTATGTAACATGTACAGTAGCCATGCTAGTTAATATTTTTGATTATCATATAGTCACTATGCGTTTGTGTTAGTGGGTCGGCACAGTCTAGCCACTCAAGTCCATTGCTAACCATCACTGTCTGAGTTCCTCTCTTTACTTAACCAAATTCAAAATGATACTGTTAGTGTTAAGTTAAACTTAAACTTTAGTAGTTAAGTTGAGTTAAAACAAAGCAATATGTGAATTCTCAAGTAAATCGGTTCTTTACTTTCAGAGAAAAATGTGGATATACATATTGAAGGTCAGACAGACAAACAAAAAATAAAAAAATATATTTTTACTTACTATTATTCTTTTTAAGTGTCCCTCTATTCATTTCAGTCAAAATTACTAAATGTACAGACAAAATATTTTTCCTGTCTTATTATATATAGAGATAATTAATTGCTTCAATTAGACGTTATATTTTTGACAATCGATAGTTTAAAATATTTCGCAATATTACATTGATGAAAATAATAGTAAAATAAAATAAAAAAAGATATATAACAAAAATAAAATAAATATTTAAAACTTACCGAGATATCTTATTAATGGATGCATGACAAATTCACTTGTTGGATGTTATGCTCAATTGAAATATTAATTTGACAATAATTACACCGACTGAAGACTTCTGAAGCAATACAAGGAGTGCCGTTTGGAGCGACGTCAGATTTTCATGTATTGATTTTAAATTTTGAAGCAGTGCTGCCATTTAAAAATGTCGACTATACAATTGTCAAATGAATGAACCCTATGCCATAAAAACTTTAGGAAAAAAATATGGAAAATTACTAATAAAAAAAAGTGGTATTGGTAACAACAACGAGTCAACAGTTAAAAAGTTTTTAATGCGCGTGTATACATGGCCATAAACATAAAATTATATTGTTAATGCCGTCGAGGCATTGGCAATATTATTGACAATATTTTTACACACGTACAATGATGCGATTGCATGTATGCGGCCGATTTTCAATATTATTGTAGATTTCTGGCAATTATGTTTATGCAACCACAATACCGGTGGAAACTACTTTGTCAGTAATACTATCTGGGGTTGTGCGGGCGCACTGCAATATTTGAGTTGAAAAAAAGACTTCAAAGGAGGCAGACGCTTATATTTTTTACTCAAGATGGCCGACGAAAACAGTGTAAATAGCGAAAATAATGTTGATTTTACTACTCTTACGGTAAACAATACCTATTTAATAGAGTTTATTACAAAATAGTAGACTTATCCAGAATTATAGGATATCATGAAAAAGTTAAAAATATTTTGCGCAAAAAAAAACTAAATATAAATAACATTTTTTGAAAGTGGCTATCTCTCATCCTCATGTATTTTTTTTATAAATCATTCTGTTAGTCAAATGAACTTCACGCTGTATGCCGCACACAGCGGAGTAGGCAGAGGGAACCTTAGGATTTCATTTCATTAGTTACCATAATAGGGCTAATATTCTTAACAATGGTATAAAGCAGTGGTTTCTTTGAAACAATATAATACCTTTGCCATGTTTCCCTTTTCCACTGAATTCTGGAGGCATTGCGCTTTGAGTGGCGGAACTCAACGCTGCGCTTTGCAACGACACCGAAGCTACGAAATGAAAATATTAAATATTTCATTTCCTCGAGTGGGAATCGAACCCACAACCAATCGTGCTGACAGTAACGCGTTTCCCACGAATGTCCTCTGTTAGTTATAGCTCATTAATAATATTGAAATGATTTAACTCAGTTTTTTCTCATCAAAGCTTTGATAAAAATTTTGAGGGCCTTTTTTTGTAAATAAGCTAGCCAGTCTTAAAATTTGTTCAATAAATAAAAAAGATTTTTTACATACTAAACAAAAAGAGGCCATAGTGGCGCAGCGGCACGAAGTGTGGCTGTAAAACCGACTGATTGTGGATTCGATCCCCACTCGGGGAGATTTAAATATTTACTTAAATTTATACTTCCATTGGGGAACGGTGTGTCTTAACACTAGGTTTCCTCTGCATACCCTGCTGTGTGCCCGCTCATATGCTTATATTTAAAAAAATATATATTTATATGTTGGCTTAATAACTTTATTTTGTTACGTTTTTGATTCAAAATGCATAGATATTTTAAGTATTTGTATTTAATTCGTGTTAGAACTAGGTTATACAGGGTGTAATGCATGCTACGGATTAACTGTTGTCTATGAGTTTGGCCTGAGTAACTAACCATTTTACTCCCATTCCTGTCAGCCGATTTTTAGTGGTTCATATTACATTTTATTCCGTTATTCTATGTCAATTTTCTTCAAGAATCCTAAAATTCTTTCCTAAAAATCACAAATTCTCAAATATTTGCTGAACCGTCCTCTACCGATAGATAACCGTTAACCCGTCCATAGCGTTACACCTGTATAATAGGTATTTTCAAAGCTAGAGGGCAATGGTTACGATGTAATATACTAACATATGTATAGATGTCGCTATAAAGAACTTTATTGCTATAAATAATTTTACTTTATGGTATTTTGTAGGTAAGAATTGTCTTTATCATTCGAAAGTCAAATATAAAATTGAACTAAGTGAAATTTCTCTTACTTTTCGGTCTTTTGAAGTTTTTGCCAAAGTTATTCTTACCAGGGATTGATAACGTTGCGAGTTCACATTAAAAATAACGTTACTTGCCGGTAGCTCCAAACAGATAATTGAAGTCGTAACAATTTACGATTTGGTGCCGTTACTTGGTAACTTAACATAATAATAACGTAATTAATTGTGTTGTTACTGGGTTAATATTAGGATTAGGAGGATTCTTACCTTTACTTTTAACGTTCTTGTTAAAAGTAACAGTCAGAATTATCCTAATATTTTGTTATTTTGCGACGTTGCCGTTTTCTCCATGCCGGACGACGCGCTGTAGCCATTTCGTTTGTTGTGTACTAGAATACACTTTCATAAACCCTTATACTAGCCAACCCATTGACTGAAGCAATACGCGTTGCCAAAGCAACGTATAAATGAAAACAGAATATGTTACTTTATGCAATAGCGTCAAACATGATTGAGTGTGTTATGCTTATTTTATTAATTTAAATTATTTTAAGCTACTAGCGATTGAATTCTTTATTTAATACACTAAATTACATCCGTGTTTTAATAAGTATAAAATGTATGTTCGCAGTGCACTTAAGATTTCTTATGTGAAAATTATTAAAAAATTAGGCTTGTCATTTGTGTGTTTGTAAGAGTTTTTTTAGAAAAACCTTAATGATTTGAATGTAATTTGCACTATGGCATTTTAGCAACCTTCCCTTAACCTTGAACCAGTCTACATACATACTTTTGTGATTGGACGAGAGCGACGGCAAGGAAACTACCTCGTCATGATACGTTATTTTAAAATTACCAAGTGATAGTGTAGATTTAATGTTAGCCATTCTTAACGATAACATGTGCTAAATATAACGTTCAATATAATAACATTATTTATCAGGAAACGATACCTGGCGTAACGTTACGACACTTGTAACTTGTAACGCTATTTCTGCTCTGGTTTTAACTATTATTATCTATACTTTAATATAATAGATTTAAAAATACTAATGGAACTCGAATTTGTGTCTGTCTATTTATCACTTTGTTTTTTTGTTTGTTTCTTTGTTCAGAACTGCGGAACAGAATTGAATGGTTCTTGTATAGCTATTATGCCTGAGCAGGATCTAGCTTACATTTCATTTTAACTGGCACCTGATGTACAACTATGGTTGTAGTGTGGTCTAGGTTAATTATAAGAAATAATTAAATGAGTTAACCAACAAAACAATTAAATGACTTAACCAACAAAAATAGTTGAGCGCTTGAATAATGCATATTAGCAAAATTTGTTTATCTTAATTGATATTTTCCATTGACTATAAACATCGAAGATCTGAAAATGTACTGAAACATAATAGTCCAATTAAACTATAAGAAATAATGAAATACGCCTCCGTAAAGATTGTTCAGCCGTCAGTGTTATCGACATTTTCCATTTACTTATAAAAATTTTAAATCACAATTTTAAGAAATAATGAAATGCCACCTCAGTCACAGTTATATGGTGTGCAATTTCAATCTCTATATATAAGACAGTAAAAATATTGTGTCTGTACATTTAGTAATTTTGACTGAAATGGATAGAGGGACACTTAAAAAGAGTAAAAGAAAGCAAAAACTTAGCTTTGAACATTTTTTTGAATTTAGTCGTCTGTCTGTCTGTCGATATGTATGTCCACATTTCTCTCTAAAAGTACTGAGCCTGAATTTTTGAAAATTTCACCACTTGCTTCGTTTTAACTCAACTTGGAGAAATGGTTCATCACAATCGGTTCATAAAAAAAAGCTATCGTTATTTGAATGGACTCAAGGCATTAGTTTGCCTGCGAATGTTATATAGCACTATTATAATATTTTATACAATACAGTAAACAAAATTGAATTGTTAGTGGAGATTACCTTCATAAATTATAACAGTTGAGTTTAAGTCGTAATTAATTGAACACAGAGATAAAGAACGATCTTGAAAGAAATATCAAGTAATACAAAGATTTTTTGGTCGATTCGTTCGTATACATGTAAATTATTTAAAAACTGTACATGAGTTAATATGCAATTATGACAGTTATTTTACTAAGAATATTATGAATCTTTACTCAAATCAATAATTTAACATTTAAGGCTGTTTTTGAAGCAGTAAATTAAATTATTAACTGACATCAGCACATTTAACAGAGTTTTAAAAAACATAACATTGGTAAAAATAACGTAATGTTACAAAAATATACGTATAGTATACGCATAATAAATAATTAGCTTTATGTATATTTTATAAATCAAATAATTAATACAATAATGTCATCGAAAATTTAGGCCGTCGTGACACAATGTCGATCTCCACTCTGGGAAATAATTATTATTTACTCGCATCCGTAATACAAGACGTGGCTTTGAGTTGCAACTTGACACGCAGTAAACCCAATTTGAGTAGACAGCGAAGAACGGAATCAGAGAACGGAGAACATGTTAACAATACGTTCTGTTTTGTCTATTAAGTGCAAGTTGCCATCACAAGGCATGGTCAATCGAAGTAACATAGCATGGTTGTAGCAAGTAAGCGGCGTTGAGTTCCGCCACTCAACACGCAATGCCTCCAGAATTCGACGAAAAGTGTGGAGTGTCATAACACTGGGTTCCTACTGCCTACCCTGCTGAGTGCGGCACACAGCGTAAAGCTAATAAAAAGTAGGTAAGTACTAAGTCGTCCACAATAACGATGTTGCGGACGGCCATAAGTAACTAATAAAAGGTAATCAGAAAATGCTCAGACGATATTAGTGGGTTTAATTCCCACGCAGATATATTTTGTATTAAAAAAACTCTTTTAAAAATCAGCAGACGAATAGAATGTTACAGCTTCTCTGTGCCTACCTCGGTAAAGGAATCAATAAACACGAGGGTTCCGTACAAAAATTGGAGGTCTCGAGTTTTTTATGAAATTCAAACTTAGCTTGGCGAAAGCTCTTTCATCTAATACATCACTTGAACCAGTAGCTATTATTATTTTTTAGGATTTAATCACAAATATATAGTTTAGAGATTTTTTACCTCAACTAGTACTACCTGTAAATGCTAGCGGCCAAATGTCATAATTCTAGGTCAAGCGGAAGTACCGTATTAATTTTGATTCTCTTTATAGTGTCGAAATATGCGGTTCTTGCAAGATAAACCCCATATCTTTTTTAAGTAAATATGGAAATATGATTTTTTCAGGAAATCAAGGGACCGTAGATCTTATCTCTTAAATCCATATTCATATCTTGTCTTATGAATTACAACTCAATATCCCCAAGCATTCCTGAAATAAAGGCTCTTGATAGACAGACAGACTCAAGGACAACAAAGTGATCTTATAATGTTTCCGTTTTTCCTTAAAGGGTATGGAATCAATGAAAAATGTAGGTACCTACGGCAGGTGTAGGTGGAGGTAGTGTTTCTTAAGTAACATGGTATGTCGGTTATTTTTTATTATTCTTTAAAATATTTTTATCAGTTATGTTAAAGAGTAAGGTATATCTTGCTGTGGATTAAATTCGTCATACAGTAGAATTAAGTACAAAGAATATTAATAAATATTTATACGTAGACGTTTTATTTGCTGTATATTTATTGCAGATCAAAATATTTTAAATAAAAATTAAAAATTAAATTAGCTTCACGCTATATCCCGCACACAACAGGGTAGGCAGAGGGAACCTAGTGTTAAGACACTCCGTTCCCCACTTTCTGCCGAATTTTGGAGGCATTGCGTGTTGAGTGGCAGAACTCAACGCCGCGTACTCTTCACCATATTTTCATTTCTTCGCTTGCCTCGACACCAGAGCGAAGAAATGAAAATATAAATTTAAGTAAATATTTCATCTCCTCGAGTGGGGATCGAACCCACAACCAGTCGGTTTTACAGTCACACTTTGTACCACTGCGCCACAACTGGCCTCAAAATATTTTGTATATAATTAAAATAAATATCTTAGAAGATATCAGAGATATCATATTTCTGTTAAAATACTAATTTGAGTAAAAGTGGTCGCAGTGAAACGCAGCTGGTTGATGCTCTTCGGGAGGTATATTTGAATAGTTAGGAAGATCTCACCAAAATTGGTAAAATTGTGGTAGCAGTAAAGGTGAAACTGTGAAACTTTATAAGCTGAAAATTTCTAACTTCGTCGTTCGTTAAATTCGACAAGCTCGTTGCCATTTACCAATGACTATTGGACATAATACAATAACTACACAAATCATGTAAATATAATCTTTTTTTTATTTTTAGCGTCACGCTGTATACCACGCACAGCAGGATAGGCAGAGGGAACCTAGCGTTGACACACTCCGTTCACCATTTTCTGCTGGATAATGGGGGCATTGCGTGTTGACTGGCGGAACTCAAAGCCGAGCTTTGTATATTAATATATAATAAATATTTCCCACGAGTCGAGCCCACAGCAGTCAGACCTTCGTGCAACTGAGCCACGACGACCTCAATAACCTCCTTTTTACGTTAATTTTACTCTAACAATTATTATGTATCACTTTGTTTCTATCGAGGAGGAAGCATCGATCACACGTAAATTTACGTGATGCATCACAGATAGGTCACTTTCTTTATTGTATAATAGAGACGTGCGTTCCCGACAAAGTAACTATAAGTTACATAAGAAATATACACAAATAATTTAAATTTATATACATACATACATACATACATACAATCCTTTTGTATGTACCATAAATAAAAATATTTACTGAGTGGTAGTTTATTAATTTTTGATATTATGCTATTTTAACTCTTATTTTATTGGTTTAGTGTTTATTTTTCTATATTGCAGTTGTTCAAATTAATAATATATTTTGTTGGAGTGTACGATATATTTTATTATGGATAGCGTTCATTGTACGGTCCGCGATGCATCTTAATTTACTACCATGGACGGTTAAATTAAAGGTCGCGATGTAAAGATTTTATTTACACTGGGAAGTATTAAATTTTTTATAATTCTGTTTAAAAACTACTATCTAAAGCTAAATAAATAAAGAGATAGTTTAACTGATTGATTAGGTATTAGGTAACCTAAAAGTTAACAAAAACGATATCTTCGTGATTGTAAATCAACGGGAAGTACTACAATTGATAAAACTTAATTTTGCGACAATATGCACTCAGTTTATATGAGATGAATTACAATTTAAAGTTTTAACTAATATTTTGATCTGTAAAGTAAATAAAAAAATTCCATTTCTTGTATTTTTTCCATAATCTGTATTACAAATCCTTCTTCCCATATTTCATAATCGTAGATTTAAGGGAAATATCCTATGGGCTTTGATTATGAAAGTAAAGTATCGAAAGCAAAAAATCGCAAATGTTTTTATCGTTCTTTTAAACTACTAAGAAGTGTAGTTTTTTTTTATTAAATAATATTGAGGCCAGTTGTGGCGCAGTAGCACAAAGTGTGACTATAAAACCGACTGGTCGTGGGTTGGATCCCCACTCGAGGAGATGAAATATTTACTTAAATTTATATTTCCATTTCTTCGCTCTGGTGTCGAGGCAAAGCGCGGCGTTGAGTTCCGCCACTCAACACGCATTGCCACCAAAATTCGGCAGAAAGTGAGAAACGGAGTGTCTTAACACTAGGTAGTTTTTTAAATTTTAAATAAATAGTTATCTGTGCGTATACGTAATAGAAAACTACCCTAACAAGGGTAAAACAATTAACAGCAAACTAGTTCAAAATAGTAATTAAAGATACTTGCAATTACTCACTTTCAATACTTCATCTAGGGAACGTCGAAATATGACAAACTTAAGTTTGCGGGTATATGCACTAATTTAGTATGAAATACACTACAATTATAAATGTGTAATGATTTTTTTCAATGAAAAACCATTACATACATACATATATACATTTTAAATTTACGGAAATTTATAGGGTTCCGTATTTAAATTAATAATAAAGAAATATTAATTTAATTCATTTATATTCAATACAAATATATCGACGGTCGTAACTCAGATAGCATGTGCTTAACTAGAATAGAAAATATAGAATGCACATTTAATGGAAGAAAGTTATATATACTCAAAGTTCTAAACGGATATTTCTAATAATAGGTTCTGTTTAAATATCTCCTGAAACGCGAGAGATACGTATAGGAAAATAAATTATATACGATACTACTATACCACTTTTACTTTTAATACATACAGAAAAATAATCACAAATGGCTCACATTACGCATAACTTTGAAAAAGGATCAAATTGACGATCAGTTTATTAAAAATTTTCAATAAAATATATTTTTAACATATTTAAAGTGTTAAGAAAACGTATAAAAATGTAAATTAGTATTTTTCTTTCCTAAGTGTGAAATAACGTTGTATCGAACGTATCAAATTTCGGCACGAGCGCCTGGTCGGTCGCACGTTCTACCTTTTCCATGAATGAGGATAACAATTTCAAGATCCAAAATAGACTACTTCATTAGAACTTCTACGACTAAATGGATTTCGAAAAGAACTAGGTACCAATATTGCAACAAGTTGAAAACGCATTCAATCGACAAACAATCTTTTCAATTTGCTCCCGAACAGAATGTTTGTTCGCGACTGAAGATGAATCCGGATGTGAATGGAACCGGAACATAGGGACGGACAGGTGTAGCTCCGAAGAAACTTTGCGCTTTTATCTCTTATCAGTTTCCATATTATCTAGAACTAGCGACCCGATCGCGGCTGTGCTCTTCGATCTATGCTGTTATTTATTTCAAATCAAATCAGTTTCACGCTATATCCCGCACAATGCAGGGTAGGGAGAGGGAACTGAGTGTTAAGTCACTCCATTCCCCACTTTCTACCGAATTCTGGAGGCATGGCGTGTTGATTGGCAGAACTCAACGCCGCGCCTTGCCTCGACACCAGAGGAACACAGGAGGGCACCAGAGGAATGGAAACATAAAATTAAGTAAATATTTCATCTCCTCGGGTGGGGATCGAACCCACAACCCTAATTTTGTTTGGTTCGCTTTCGTGGACTTATAGTTATTAAAATTTGTAGTGGCGAAGTGTCCAAAAATTAAAAATTGATTCACTGAAGGTCTTTACTAGAAAAAAATACTCACAAAGTTATACTTTTATAACTGTTATTTACCCCTTAACCTATAAGACTAAAATTGGTACAAGATTTTCGGTGCGTGAACCAGACTCGCGCTTGACTGCTTTTTTTAACGAGATCGGTCAATAATATTTAATATTGTCTGAGAATTCCCGAAGCGAATATAAGATACTTTGCAATCGCATCACGGTTAAAAATAGCATAAGTTTATGATTAAGCTTTCACTAGAATTTATTAGAAAATTAATTAGAAAAGGTAAAATATTTTGTTTACCTTTTCTAACTTTCCTATAGAGAGTTTTCGATCAAGATTTTCCGATCAATTCTTCTAGTTCGAGAAAACGAAGCAACAGTTTTCATTGAAATTAACTATAAAATTACTTATTGAGGCCAGTCGTGGCGCAGTGGCACAAAGTGTGACTGTAAAACCGTCTGGTTGTGGGTCGATCCCCACTCGAGGAGATGAAATATTTACTTAAATTTATATTTCCGTTTCTTCGCTCTGGTGTCGAGGCAAAGCGCGGCGTTGAGTTCTGCCACTCAACACGCAATGACACCAAAAATTCGGCAGAAAGTGGGGAACGGAGTGTCTTGACACTAGGCTCCCTCTGCCTACCCTGCTGTGTGCGGGATACAGCGTGAAGCTAATTTAATTTTTAATTATAAGATATTGAAGGAAATTACACATTTTCTAAGAAATTAATATAAAAATAGTCTAATAGTTGTAGTTATAATAAATTCAACTAAGAATAATTAATTCTTAGACTTTAGAAGTAACAATAGAAGTAAACTTGACCAGCCCTGGCTAAATGCCAAATAAGATACACCTATAAAAGGCATTATTAGCAAATACATCATCAGTGTGATAACGTGGTTTCTGTACAGTGAACTATAATTTTGTTAGTTTATATAGTAAATTTAAAATGAATTTAAAAGAGCTGGTAGGTGCCCTATATTTGGAGTTATAATAACTTTGTAAAATATATACAGATAAAAGCGTATCCCGCTCACTGCAGGGTAGGCAGAGGGAACCTGGTGTAAAGACACTCATTTCTCCACTTCCCGCCTTGTTCTGGAGGCTTGATCTCAACACCAGACCGCGAAGAAATGAAGATATAAATAAATATTTCATCTCCTAGAGTGGGGATCGATCGCACAATTAGTCGATTTTACAGTCACACTTTGTACCCTGTCGTGGCGTTGGCCACGACTGGCCTCATATCATAGTGTCTAATGGATTAAGAATTGTGAACCTTTTTAAAACCAATTGTTTTAACGGACGGAATGAAGTGAATTGAGCTATTTCTTGTAAAAACTTATCCTGACTTATCTAAAAACTACATTATTAACATACAAATATATATAGTTCTTATGTGTTGTTAAATCCCATTAGTTTGTTCTTCTGTCTTTTGTTTAAAAGTAATTTTAAAGATATTAAGAAAAATGTAAACAAAAAATATACTATTGGTGCATGTTGTGTCTAGCTGTTAAGAGAATAAAACAGACTTTGCAATGCATTTTTTATAATATTTTTTTTATGAGGCCAGTCGTGGCGCAGTGGCACGAAGTGTGAATGTAAAACCGACTGGTAGTGAGTTCGATCCCCACTCGAAGAGATGAAATATTTACTTAAATTTATATTTCCATTTCTTCGCTCTGGTGTCACGGCTAAGCGCGGCGTTGTGTTCTGCCACTCAACACGCAATGCCTCCAGAATTCGGCAGAAAGTGGGGAACGAAGTATCTGCACACTAGGTTCCCTCTGCTATGTGCGGGATACAGCGTGAAGCTGATTATTTTATGTTCATGTACTGTGTATATTCTGTTGGTGGATCTTATAAATAAATAGTGTAAGCTGCAGTATAGCGAATAGTAATTACTTTGCAATAACAGGATATCTATGGGACAGGTTCACGAACCACTTTGTTAGTTACAAAAAAAAATTGCAAGTATACCTACAACAATGAAATATGAACGTTTAGTTCGAAACCATCGCCGCTGTATATTGGACTTTTTCAGGAATTGATTCGACTGATTGGTGCTGTGTTTTAACAGCTGTCTTAAGTAAATGTATGGGACGTGACGTTTTTCAAGCGTTTTCCAATTTATTTAAGTCTTTTGGGCCACATTATTCAAAATCTACTTTTTTGTTCGGATATTTTAGATATATCATTATATTTAGCAGTTTAGCAGTGGTTATCTAAAAAATATAAATATTTATCAAGTTGAAATCGAACCCGTTATGGGTTCGATTTCTATATATATCTTGTACTGACTGTACTTGGTATATAGTTACGAAAGTTTGCATACTATTAAATATATTGTTTCAGAATTAATTATAATAATTATTACAGCTACACGCTTTATCCCGCACACAGCAGGGTAAGCAGAGGGAACCTGGTGTTAAGACGCGCTTTGCCTCGAAACCAGAGCGAAGAAATGAAAATATAATTGTAAATAAATATTTCATTTCCTCGAGTGGGGATCGAACCCACAACCAGTCGATTTTACAGTCGCACTTCGTGCCCCTGCGCCACGACTGGCCTCAATCTCAATCTGGCCTTATAATGATTATTCAATTATATTTACAGATTATTATCATATTTGCTGTATCAGTACAGATTCACTCAAGTATCGGTGAAGAGATGCAAGAAAAAGGTCACGTGTCTATTAATCCACCAATGTAAGTACAAAATTATATGGCTTGTTGTAAAGGAGTCGTCTTACGGGGTATATGTGACATAGCTGGTCAGATAAAACTCGGTTTGGAGTTCAACCTCAGCTAATATATCATCTTATTAGATTTTTATTATTTTTCGTAGTCAGACAGTGCTGAGTGTTAAAGCACTCCGAATTAGAGACATTGCGTGTTGAATGGTGGAACTGAACGCCGCACTTAGTCTTTGGGACAGATTTTTTTCAATCAAAATTGCTTCCTCTATTTATTTAAACATTCCTTTTACAAAATCCGAAATGAGTAAAATTAAATATAGCAAATTAGTATAATAAATAACAGTACGCTCAAAACACGTGTGGTGTCCGAGCACGTTTTGCATATGAAACACAATTTTCTATCAATAGCACAGCCACTAACTTTATTACCAGTTTATTTGGCGGTATTGTGTTGGACGTGGCCTAAGGGCCTTTGTTCTAGAATCGCAGTGCTCAAAGAGAATTTAATATGATTATGCCATGTTGAATTCGAATAATCAAAATTAAATTGTGTGTAGGTATTTGTATGGTAGGTAGGTAGGTAGGTAGGTAGGTAGGTATGCAAATTACCTCAATATATGTTTCGAGGCCAGTCGTGGCGCAGGGGCACAAAGTCTAAGATTGAGTGGTAGTGGCTTCGATCCTCACCCGAGACTTCATTTTTTCGCTCTGGTGTCGAGGCAAAGCGCGGCATTGAGTTCCGCCACTCAAGAGGCAATGCCTTCAGAACTCGACGGAAAGTGGGGAACGGAGTGTTTTAGCACCAGGTATGCCCTCTGCCTACCCTGCAGTGTGCGGAATACAACGTGAATTAATTTATCAATAAATACGTTAAATTAAATGGTGTAGAGAAAATTAAAGGTTTCGCTTGCACCGTGAGTTAATTCGAACTACAATCCTATATTATTTACCACTAAAATGTCATCCAATTTGTCTCTTTAACTGTAATAGTTATCTAAATAGTTTTTTTGTATTATCTGCTATTTTGAATACATCAAAAGGGTAGAGGGTACCTAGCGCCAAGACATTCTGTTACCCACTTCCCGCCCAATTATCGAGACATTTCGCGTTGAGTAGCGGAAGTTTTTTTACCCAAGACAGAGATGCAAATAATGAATTTCCTCGAGTGGGAATTGAACCTCCCAATAACGGTTACTACTCTATAATAATAGTCCTTATTCATTATTAACGAGGCCAGTCGTGGTGTTGGGGCATAAAGAGTGACTTTAAGCGCGATAGATTGAAAGAAATAATAAAATAAATATTTAATATTTTCAATACTTCGTCCTAGTGCTGAGGCAAAGCACGTCACTCAACACGCAATGCCTCCAGAATTCGTCGGTAAATGAGGAACGGAGTGTCTTAACACTAGGTTCCCTCTGCCTTCCTTGCTGTGTGCCGGATACAGCGTGAAGCTGTAAACAAATCCTTTAATCAGATGATGCTGATACCTCATTTGGTTTTACCTAACTGTATTTACTATCCAATCCAAAAATAAGTGAGCTAGTCGACTCACATTTTGCACATTCGTCTCTTAAATTCAAGACCGTTTAGTTTCCGTGAACTATTTACTTATGAACTAGATGTTGTAGAAGACATCACTATGCATTTAAAACAGAGTAGTTTGTTAATGCAGTTTAAACAATACGGCCAGTGCAGTATTTAGTTACGTTCTAGATCGATTTTACTTTTGCTAGTTTTTTTAGCTTCTCCCTGTATCCTGCATGGGCAGGCAGAGGTAACCTGCTGCTAAGACACTCCGTTCCCCAATGTTCACTGAATTTTTGGAACACAGCATGTTGAGTGGAGGAACTCATCGCTGCGCTTTACCTTGTTACCAGAGTGAGTGGAAATCGAACCCATAATGATTGCCAACGCGCCACGCAAATGCGCCACGACGGCCTAACTAAACAGTTATTTTATTTTCAACTGCTTATATTTCATATTTTTTTATACACATATTTATCAATAATGTATTACCCATTCAGTTCAACTATACCTATAATTTTTAAATTTATTAAGTTTCCATTTTAAGTTAATAATAGCGTTAAAATTTTTCGATATTAATAATTAAAAGCGTTACACGCAAATGTTGAGTGGTTATTGAATTCTCACGTGGACTAGAGTAAATAAATTTATAGGTATATTTTGTTTATTGGGAGGCCATGCATTAATGTATTATTAAGCATAATTTATACTATTTCCGCTGATCGCGGGTTCGATGACTTGGGAGTTTTTTTTATTTGTATTTTGTCACACACACGACAAAACTGGGACTTGTGTTCTTCTATCCAACATGCAATATGTCACGTTCTGACGAAAAGTGAAGAACAGAGTGTATTGACACTGACACTGTTTATCGGAAAAGTCGAGGGATTTTTTTTTATCATAGCATATGCTGAGGCTTTAGGCTTCATGCTGTATCCCGCATATAACAGGATAGGTTAGGTAGACAGATTCGCGGAATTTTCGACGCAGTGTAAGTTGAGTAGCAAAACTCAACGCCGCGCTTTTGCCTTGCTTTTGGTGCCAGAGCGAAGAAATTAAAATATTAATAATAATTAATTCCGACGAGCGGAGATCAAACCCACAACGAACGCGTTACAGACACACGCTTGTTCTTCTGTGCCACGACGGCTAGGGCTTACGCTTGGGAGTAAGGATTATTGGTTTGTATATTGTATTATGAACAATAACAATCGTTATATGTATATATGGGAATTAATATCTATTATACATATTTCGGTATAATATATATATATATATATATATATATATATATATATATATATATATATATATATATATATATATATATATGTATAGAAACTTATATATAAAAATTTTACTATAAATGTTATTATTTTCTTCAGCGATAGATCATCACACCATCACCACGAAACCCCTAAATTCCAAGGGATTTGGAAGAAGAAGTTCATTTGGAAACCACGATGGGTAAAAACTTGGCAAGAGAAGAAAATATACGTAGCCGTATGGAAGAGAATGTGGGGACCTGCTGAGGTTAAGGAGTGGGTACCAATACCCAAACCACCACCTGGCTGGGTCAAGAGTAATCCTGGCAACTATTTTGTCAAAGTACCACATTAATCTATCACAAAGACATATGTTGTTTAATTTTAAATTCTCATAACAAAAATGGAATATTATCACTTAATTGAAAAATTACCGTTATTGTACCCAATAAGTCTATTAAATATAAAGCCAGCCAGACGCTCTCTGGTATTGGAGGAATGGTGACTTTTTGAGAGCCCTTAGTTTTATAAGGGAATATTTATTTTTGTTTAATTTTTCATGTAAGTCCTCAATTTGAATATTATAATAGTTTGTGGTACTTTTTTATTGTAATTTTAACGATGTTTAATAGTAATCTACTAATAACGAGTATAGGATGCTTGCTAGTCAGCGTTTTTTTTATATTTCAAATGTAATTATTTTACATTTTCTTATTTAAAACAAATAATACAGCCTCATGATGTCCACATATGGCAGATGGCAGAGTAGGTAGAGGGTACCTAGTGTTAAGACACTCTGTCCCCTTCATTTTTATTTTTTAGTGACCCAAACGCGACTTCACCCGTATTTACTCATTAGTATATTATAGGCAAATAATACAAAATCTGTCCACAAATTATATTATTCTTATTATTATTGTTATTCCGGTGTATAAATTGAATTATTTGAAAGTTTCATCTAAATTCATTGAGCACGACGAAAAACAAACGACGAAACTTTAACATTTATAACATCAGTAGGATAGTTCGGTTATTTATTTTTTCTAAATTCAGTCTATATGGTATGCGCCAGCAACCAGGTAGGTAAAATTCTTAAAACAAATATTATAAAATTTCAAAAAATAAAAAACATATACACTAAACTGTCAAATTGAAATTTCCCACAAAATTTAAGTTCACTTTGAATTTCTCACTAACTGTGTTACGTTTACGCTTAAAGGGTGGTATCGAGTAGCGAGAAGCTCCACTCCCCAAAGTGTTGCAATACCATTACGACACATAGTAAGCCTAAATTGAAATACATTTAGTTGGACCTTCACGTACATACGTAGATTAGTCGATGGGAAGTACCATTTCGATTTTGCATCCACATACTATAGCGAAGCAATCAAATTACGTAAATAGATAGATGTATAGAAATCTATTAGATTCAGTCAATTGTGAGATTGATCTTGAGATTATTAAACAGGCATCTCAAGAATGATTGTGATAACAATCTTGAGATGTCTGTTTAGTAATCTCAAGAGCGATCACAGAGTTGAGAACGATTAGTAAATACGGGCCTAAGTTATTCATTTGGCTTCGTTTTAAAGGTATAGTGAGTAAGTAAATCACATAATATAATATACATGTAAAAATATTACTGCATATTTTTTTTATTAAATTATAAAAAAATAATGTATCAATATCTATTTGTATTTAAGTATCGCAATAAACACTTTCCTTTTCATTATAAGAGCCTATTTCTGTATTCAGCCAATATCATCAGGAAGTACTATATTCAACTTTTTCTTTGTTTCTGTCTCTTACTCTCTTGTTTTACTTTTCTTTAAATATTTCCATTTCTTCGCTCTGGTGTCGAGGCAAAGCGCGGCGTTGAGTTCTGCCACTCAACACGCAATGCTTCCGGAATTCGGCAGAAAGTGGGGAACGGAGTGTTTTAACACTACTTACGTTCCCTCTGCCTACCCTACTGTGTGCGGGATAAAGCGTGAAGCTGAAATGTGAAAGTTTATGAGAATACTAAACAATTTTGGTGAAACTTTACAACAATATAGCTTTTGTATATTACTGTAAAGTTCAGAACAGGCTCCAATTTATGTAAAGATTTTGTATATTTTTGTAACCATTTTTAAAGTGTTATTCCACACTTAGGAAAGAAAAATACTTATTTAGAAAACGTATAAAAATTTGAACGTAGCGGGACTCGAACCCGCGCCTCCTGGAAACCGACCAGGCACTCTTACCACTAAGCCATACGTTCTTTCCTGGAGGCGTTTTCTAAAAAGGTAGATTTTATATAACTTGGCAATGATATAAAAAACAAGTTAAAACTGGTGAAACCTCGTTAGGGTCGCTAGTAAACAATATATGAGACGTTTACATTATTTCAGCGAATTTTCCATAAAACTAGCACATTTATTGAAATTTGCAGAGCGAAATTACAAGCGAATTGTTGAAAATGAAATGTTTTCATTAAACAGTTACTTTCAATAAAATATATTGTTACATTAAATGTTGTGTTAAAATTATTCTTGGTTTTTTTTTTCTAGAGTGGAGCTACTTTGTAAAATGTTTTGGTTTATAAGTATATAAAAATAATCAAAATTAAGTTTATCAACTTTTATAAAATGTAGATACAACTTGATCTCGTATCATGAAATTAATAAGAAACACCCTTTAAGTTAAAACAATAATTTAAAGTGCAAATCGAACTCATGACCATCGCTATACACTAAGATACTCTAATACATTGGTTCCCAAACAGTGGTCCGCAGAAGCCTAAATATGGTCTGGGAACGATTTAAATTTTATGACTGGAGATGGTGAGGCGAAGTTTGTGTTTGATTCTCTATTATTATCTATATATTATAGGTCCCTGCTACCAAGAATGATATAAAAGTGGTCCTTGATCAAGAAACGGTTGGGAACCCCTGCTTTAATACATAACATTAGTAACAAAATCAATAAAGATTTGTATTAAATTATATACCGATATTAGTTCGTCTCGTAAACTACACAAGTTGTCTAAATAACGAACACCTATTGACTAATGACGTCACACAGGTACAGTGCTTATTAGTAGTGGTATTTCAAGATTGTATTTTATATATACAGGGTGTTTCGTCCCCACTTTAAATGAAACAGTTTTAACTACTCTATAAAAACCTAATACAAAAAGAAATTTTTTCAGTCTATATATATTAATATAAAGCGGAGGCGTTTATTTACTTGTTTAAGCGCTAAGATCTCTGGATGTACATCCAGATTCCGATTTATTTTATTTTTATTTTGTATGAAAGCTACATTCTCCTATCTCTTACAAATAAGTCACAAAAAGGCATTTTGTAATAAAAAAATATTGAAAATCATTAGGTGATATTACACTTACTACTATTTATTTCATAAAGGTATTGAAACTTACGAGCAAAAGTTATTGCATCATCAAGGAAATTGTATGAAGATAAGCTTTGGCTTTTATAGAGTATAAATGCAGCATAAAAGAATTCGTAGGTGGTATGTGGGCGACGCCGCGAGTGGGCTGCTAGTATTTATAATAAAATCGTAACGGATCGCCTGAGTCGGTATCTGTATATAGAAGAAATATGATAAAAAAATTATTGGGGAACTTTATTAAAGTAATAGAACCTAACAAAAATGTTTTAAATTTTTTTCTGTTTGTTTAACGTGCTTGTTTAGTTAAATTCTAGCTCAAAATATTTATATCTTTTAAGGTATGTTGCTCTACGAAATTGCTACTTTTTAAAATAGTTATTTTATACAATTCATTTATTAAATTGGCTAAATCTCTAGTTTTCAATGTTTTATTTTTTGATACTGTTTGTAAATTATTATTTGTATGATGATAGAAAAATCTAGTAAATAATAAAATTATCGTTGTAAAATAAAAAATGTGTTTGTACTGACTTTGTAGTAGTAGGTTTTTAGGTTTTCGGTATCAATTCATACTGCATCACACGTTATACAGTATGGATAAAAATCATGAAACGAAAATAATAATCCTACATCTAAGCTGTTGAGGAATCTTATTTATTATTTTTAGCTATAAGTTTAAAATATTTTACCCTGTATGCTGCCCCCGTAAACGGAGCGCAGACGCCTCCACTCGGTATATTGCACCTATGTATTTAACGTCACGTAGAACTGGAGTACACTGGTGATTAGGAATGCAAACTTACCAATATTGATATACTAGGGCTGTTTGCCAATAACGTAGTCTAAAGCTTTTAATAAGCTTAGCTATATTGGAAATTGTCACGTTTAGCGATACTTGCAACGTTTGGGTAGTATTCAAGCATCCCTGTACCAGATACTTGGTTAAATTTATATTATATTTTATATATAATATTTTTTACTAGCGTCACGTTGTATCCCACACGTTGCAGGGTAGAAGGAACCTGGAACCTACTGTTAAAACAATTCCGTTGCCCTCATTCCGCCGAATTCTGGAGAGTGACGGACCTCAATGCCTCCGTTTGACGCGTTACCAGAGCTAGGAAATAAAAATATTAAACATTTCATGCGTTTACAGTCACACACTTATATACATATAATAAACATAACCGTACTAATATAATTTAACATTTTTTCTTAAACGTACTTAAATTAATGCTAGTATAGTTCAAGCGGAAATTTAAAGAGGGGCGGTAGTAAATAATATATTCCAACATTGTTTATATATGTTATATCTCGTAATTAAGTTTGAACACCGAGAGGATTGATACATGATGGTTAGAACTAGATGCTCAGTCGGTTTAAATACACAAAGCAAGACATAAATTTATATATATAAATTGTGTTAAAGCCTTTGGTTCTAGTTTGTGTGATATGCTGTGTATGACTGACTTTGCCTGAGGCTTACATCAATTAACTGACTTACTTGAAAAGCCCTTAGATCGTGGTTTAAATACCTACAAACGCTTTACGTGCTTTTGTTATACTGTTATGTTATGTGCAGTCGTGGCGCAGCGGCACGAAATGTGACTGTAAATCGACTGGTTGTGGGTTCGATCCCAACTGGAGGAGATGAAATATTTACTTAAATGTATATTTCCATTTTTTCGCTTTGGTGTTGAGGCTAAGCGCGACGTTGAGTTCTACCACTCTAGAATTCGGCAGAAAGTGGGGAACGGAATGTCTTAACACTAGGTTCCCTCTGCATACCTTGCTGTGTGCAGGATACAGCGTGAAGCTGTTATGTTATGTTAAAAATATAATCTGTGAATATGACGAAAAATTATAAATTAAAAAAGACGCTGGTAATTTATTCTTGAAACTATGAAGAACAATATCTAGTCACTTATAAAACAATATCTCGTCAAACAACCTACACAATAATATGTTCAATTGCTTTGAGAAGCTTTATAAAATAAAGAATGTAAGATTTATGGGTGGTATAGAAACATAAGGAGTTATAGGAAATTTCAATAACATCATATATATTGATATGTTATTTGATTTCCTACATCTAAATATAGGAAATCAAATAACATATCAATATTTGCATTACGTTGTGAGTCTAAGGTAAGGCATGGTGCCTTTATTAGTATTAACATCAATATACCGAGGCCAGTCGTGGCACAGTAGCACAAGCGTGTCAGTACAAACGCGACGGGTTGCGAGTTCGATTCCCAGATGAAGAAATGAGATAGTTAATATTATTATTTCTTAGCTCTGGTATCGAGGCTAAGGTATTGAGCGTTGAGCGGGCGTTGAGCTCCGCCACTAAACACGCAATTTACACTTTTTAGACTAGATTTCGGTGCAAAGTAGAGAGCTTAGTTTCTTCACATCACGTAATACATATATCATCGCCATTATCATCATCATAATCAGTACATCCTTGTCCACTGCTGCTTCGAAATATATATTATAATATAAATAATTTTGTAATTTTATTACAATTTACACTTTATAACAATTTTCTATATACTAATACGTGAAGCAAAAATTTTCGACCTATTTTTAGGAAAATTGCGCGGACGGAGTATGAAATTTGGCACTTTTATAGTTTATTTCTAGGAGAAGTACAGAACGCTGATATTTTTCAATAATAATGCTTATAAAGTGCATTTACATTAAAGTACAATTAATAAATAAAACATTACGCTACCATGCTTTTGACAAGATTTACACTTTTATGTTTATAAATTCGGCGGAAAGTGGGGAATGGAGTGTCTTAACACTAGGTTCCCTCTGCCTACTCTGCTGTATGCGGGATACAGCGTGAAGCTGATGTTTATAAAGAGGCCAGGCGTGGCGCAGGGCCACAACATGTGACTGTAAAACCAACTGGTTGTGAGTTCGATCCCCACTCGAGGAGATGTGAAATATTAACTTAAAATTATATTTCCATTTCTTCGCTCTGGTGTCGCAGTGAGGCGCGACGTTGAGTTCTGCCACTCAACACGCAATGCCTCCAGAATTTGGAAGAAAATGGGGAACGGAGTGTCTTAACAATAGGTTCTCTATGCCTACTTTGCTGTGTGCGGGATACAGCGTGAAGCTGATTTATTTTTATGTTTATAAAGTGGCATACACGTTGCTATGGCAACGCCAACGAGTATTATTAAACGCGTCAATTGGCTCTTTAGCAATTGATAAATTCAAAATTTCACGTATAATATGATAATTTTAATATGGATTTTTTGTTGGCATATCTTGTATAGAAATAAAAAACAACAGTTTTCTTTAACAACACTTATTTGAAGCATAATTTGTCACTAACGAATATTGCTTTAAACGAGTAGTTGAGACTGAATTAAAAGAGTAAAAGCCGTACCGTAATTAGGAACCTTGTTAATTTACAGAAAAAGTACCATTTTTTATGGAAAAGATAAGGCCTAAACATAATAGATAGTGATCACCCACAACTCATGTAACGCCAGAAACGTAATATCTATTTATTAAATTATATTATCTCCAAATGTGGTAAATTCAAATAACGTGCGGTCGACCGAACGCTGTTCTGATTTAGTCCAACACAGCCAATAACCGCTCTAAGTTCAATTTTGCTGACAGCTCTCTGTAAACAGAAATGGTCAATTAATAAGCAATTTTCAGATCATTTTGTTTGCCGGATATTTACGTGACGTTTGTAATGTGTTGTTGTTATAAATGGAATTTTGTGTAAATAGACTTGATAGTTTTTACCTTTCCAGCTTTGGTGTGAGAAAATTAAAATATTATTGATTCAATTAGGCTATTACATACATTTCAAAAGAATCAAATCTAGTCAAGTCGAAGTCGAAGTCAAGTCTAGTCGAGTCAAGTCAAAATCAAGTTATGTAGAAATATCATTTGCACCAGTATCCTACAGGAAACAACCACCAGTTACTCTTTGACACTCCGGTCTTCACTTTTTTAATAATTTCAGTGATGTTACGCTCATTGTGAAATTCGACACCATACCATCATTTAACAAGACCGCCACTACTGAAAAAGAAGTCAACAACCCCCAAATGGATATTGAACCTACAAACATGTCATTCTCAATTAAGTAGACATGACTGATTAGGCTTTAGCATTTCTCCTTATTTTATTATCAACTTTTCTTGCCTTGTCTCTTCAACTGCCTGTTTTACATATTTTATGGGTACACTACATTACACTGTGCAGTCTCAGACAGTAGCAGTTAGATAATTTTGACATAAATATCTTTATAGAGAGAGAGAAGAGAGAATAAAGCTATTGCTTAGCATGCTTAAGGATAAATAATTTTTACTGAATTATTACTTAAAAATTAGGTAAATACTATATTATAATATTATTTACTAACGTAGAAATTTTATTTTTACCTATTCAATCTACCAGTTTTACCAGTAAAATGTAGGTAAGTCACTTAAAGATTTATATAACTATCAACCGCTATAAACATAGCGCCAGAAGAGAAATCCGAGCGGCGACATGTGCGAAGGATTTCCGCTGTCGTACACGGAAAACGACAAACGTCTGAGGGAGCAGTGGTATTTCGTATTTTCAAAGCAGCAAAGATTTGGAGATCTCTTTATGATCTTTCATCTAAGATAAGGAACTAACTTTAGTTATAAAACCAAGCCTTGATGCTGCAGATTTGACAAAGAGATTTTTTTATAAACAAAATATTTATATCATAAAAATAGCCTTATCCGTATGTGTATGTATTTTTTTCCAGCAAACAGCAGTGTATCCCGCACACAGCAGGATAGGCAGAGGGAATCCCTCCCTTCCCCACTTGCAGTTGAGTTCTGGAGGCATTGCATGTTGAGTGGCGGAATTTAACGCCGCGCTTTGACAATATAAATGTAATTGAATGTTAAATTTTCTCGAGTGAGGATCGAACCCACAACCGGTCTCTTTTACAGTCACTTTAAGCCCCTGCGCCACGACTGGCCTTTTCAAAAATAACGGATCTTAAATAATAAATAAGTAGATACTATAAAATTATCAATAATTTCAGTTAATATTTTTAAATTTTTCTTACTTTGAAATAATTTAAATATTACAAAAATATTTCTACAATTAGGAGTTTTATTTGAATAATATACGCGTAGTTTTGAAGTCGGTTTCTATCTTTTTAAATTATTTCTTACATTTTTTTTCTAAACGTCTAATTTTAACATTGTGACTTCCTTATAAAATATTGAACTTTGTACTAAAATGACACTATTATTATATCTATTACATAAATATCTATTACAGACTTGAAGGAAGTGTTCGTTCCTTTCCTATAACATCATTTCATATTATTAAAGGCATTTCTTTCAGTTTACTTAAAACTTGTCTAGAGCGTGCAAAGGATAAAAGGTACTTGAATATATGAAAAGAAATATTATATTTTAAGGAGTGCGAACTGCAAACTCTTATTACGAGGATATGAATTCAATTTGAAAGTTCTGCACAAAATTGAATTGGCAAATATACCTACATATTTTTTTATAAAATTAAAATAAATAAATAAATAAATCAGCTTGACGCTGTATCCCCGCAGGTGGGCGGAGGGAACCTAGTGTTAAGACACGCCGAATTCGTGTAGAACATAACGCCGCGCTTTGCCGCGACACCAGAGCGAAGAAATGAAAATAGAAATAAATATATTAAAAAAAAATTAAATTAAATTATCTTCACGCTATATCTCGCACACAGCAGGGTAGTCAGAGGGAACCTAGTGTTAACACACTCCGTTCCCCACTTTCTGCCGAATTTTGGAGGCATTGCGTGTTGAGTAGCAGAACTCAACGCCGCACTTTTGCCTCGACACCAGAGCGAAGAAATGAAAATATAAATTTAAGTAAATATTTCATCTCCTCGAGTGGGGATCGAACCCACAACCAGTCGGTTTTACAGTCACACTTTGTACCACTGCGCCACGACTGGCCTCGATAAATTATTACAGTTGAAAATAACAATAAAGTAACAACATTGAAGTCAAGAAACAACTTCCTCGATTCTTGTTGGAGCCAAGTAATTTCCGTCGTCGTGTAGTTTCGAAAATATAGATAATAAAGACGATGCCCGAGGCTACATCTAGGTAAATTAAACTACCCGCTGTACAAACTTTATTCAAAACATTATATTAGGTAAAATTTTGAAACATGACCAAGACCTTGTACTGTGCTCTGCACAGATAAGAGTTATGCCTTAATGGACTAAAAAATTACATACTTTATATAACAACAGGCAATGTCTTGAGAATCGACGGAAAGTGTGTGTAGTACAAGGATTAGGTATTTGACCTGGGATTTCTAGGGGATCAGTTTGCCATGTAGGTAAATAATGGAGACGGTCTCGTAACGCTTACGAGGAAAGAGGACGGTTTCCAGGTTAACCTCAAATCTCCACTTGCTGAACCAATCGCCTATAGAGTTGTTCTGTTGTACTCGTTGAAGTTTTTAATGTGAACGAGAGAGTCTGGCAATCTAGTCAGTATGATTCTCTCGTAAAGTTTACCTAAGCTGCTAATGAGACAGATAGGTCTATGGGGAGCTGGAAGGAAGGTCTTTTAGGCAAATGCCTATTGCTGTCGCTTCTTTCCATTTGGTAGGGAAGCAGCGGCTTGCTAGAAGTTCTTTGAAAATGGGGTAAAGGTGACTCTAACGTATCTGTGAGCCATTTCGCTTTTTCGGTGTCGTCGGCTTTTTTGTGTTTTATTTTGTGGCCGTACAGTACCCGTGCGGTCTTTTATGTAATCCTTAACAAGTAAGTGAGGCCAGTCGTGGCGCAGTGGCACGAAGCGTGACTGTAAAACCGACTGGTTGTGGGTTCGATCCCTCGAATTCGGCAGAAAGTGGGGAATGGAGTGTCTGCATACTAGGTTCCCTCTGCCTACCCTGCTGTATGCGGGATACAGCGTGAAGCTGATTTTATTTTTTCTTAACAAGTAAGTTGTAGGGTAGAATGAATAAGAATTGATTACGCGCCTCATAGTTTCGAGATCGATAGGTGTCGTATAGAAACGTATAGGCAACTAACATGATATTCCGAGATTAATATATCTAAAAGCGTTTAAGGGTGTTGTTTGATAATGTTTCTTATAAGTTGCTTGTCACAAACACAAACAATTGTATGACATTAATGTTATAAGTTGTAGGTACAAAGAAATATTGTATGTTAGATACGTAATACTTACTATTAACCTTTTTCACCAAATAATATTACATGTATCCCTTGAAGGATTGGTATGGTTTCCATTTAAATTTATTTTCTTTTCATATATCGTTATATTTTGAAAATTAAAAGTATTTAATATTAAACAAGATTATTGCCATTATTAATTCAAATCTTTAACCTTTATCGCATATATTGTAATAACGTGTGACTGTATTTGAACTGTAACGTTCAGACCAAGCGATATGTAGACGACTGGAAAATTAGGCTGAAAGTGAGTAACGGAGTGTTTTAACACTGCGTTACTTTACCTGGGTTCCTCTGCATGACGAGAAACCTACTGTGTAGTAAATTGATTTGGTTAACCTGGAATCAAATTAGTGGACACGCAGTGTAACAATTGAGATTGTTACAGCGAGACCGAGATTTCAATACTGTGTTTACCCTGGTTGCCTTTGACACAATGCTCTAACGAGGTAGAGAGGTACTGGATACGGCACGCCGCTATGTACGTAGTGTATCACAATCTGTGACTATTTATGTGAAAAGCTATTGTTTTGAAGGATATTATTAATATTATTTATAAGTCTTAGTGAGAGTTGATAAGATTTATATTTTTTAGGGTTCCTTATCCCAAAATAAAAAAAAAACTCTTAAAGAGTTAAACAACAAAGTAAACTTGGTTATCCATCTGTCTGTATGTCTGTTCCTGCCTGTCAAGACAATTTTCCCCAATATCACGCGGTGAAGCTGAAATTATATTGAAATTAATTATAAGCTGTTATTGCAAGGACTTTTAAATCATCGAATAAACATAAAATTATCATCAGATTAGAACAATGACTAAATAACAATATATTTTTTATAAGATTTATCCTATCTATCATATATTAAATTCAAATCACCATTTTGAACAAAGTCAGAGTCGAAGTATAATTTTATTCAAAATAATAAACTACAACTAAAGTTGTAGTTACATGCAGTTCATGCTTCATTTTTAGAACGTCAAATAATTTACCACCAGTTCACTAAAGTTAATGCCTCAGACCTGAGAAGAACCGGCGCAAGAAACTCAGCGGTATTTATTTTTTCATTAAATTCATACTTGTCATTAAATCTCATTAAATGAATCTCATTAAATTCATTTTTCTTTATTTTTTTAGCGGTAATTCTGGAGGTGTTTCGGCTTGATTGGCGAAACTCAACGCCGCGCTATACCTCGCCACCAATAGAAAATATTAAATATTTTAATACCTCGAATGAGAATCGAACCCACAAATAATAAATATTCTTTGATTTTAATTTTTTATAGTTTTCCTGCACAGACTAAATAGGTTTTAAAGTGTCATTGTTTTTAACGTTTCCCAAAATTTCTTTGGCGTCAAATTCAAAATATATTAATTATCTCTCGTGTAAGTTTTAAACTCATGTAACAAATGTTAACGTCATCAGTTTGATTGTAAAAAAAAATCGTCTATCTTCAATTTAAAGCAAACAAGAAATTAGATACTGTCTTTTATTATAGTAAGCCCAACTGAATGCTGTTTTAGTACATTTCTACCTATACGCCGCGACGGACACCCTATATACACGTACGTTACCATTAAAGTGACGAGCCTAGAGTGAACTAGGTAATTATTTCTAAAGTTTTGTTTATTATTTTCTATTTTTTTCGTATTTTATAACGGATTAATAATGGTGTCACTTCACTCCGTTTCCTTTTTTTTATATATTATTATAAGATGTATTAAATAAGTCGCTGTTTGGGTGCAGAATTAAATGTAGTAATTTTTTTTAATAGTCTGGAAGGTTAACTTATTGCAATAAATAATTAATTTTAAAAATACATTCTTCACTTTTTTATTTATAATATATGAAGAAGTAATAAATTATTTAATTAATTTAGATTCTCGCTGTATCCCGCTGGGGAGGCAAAGAGAAATTAGTGCTGAGACAGTCCGTTGTCCACTTTCAGCCCTATTTAGCATCCCGTGTTGCCAGCATTACGTGTTGAGTGGTGGTGGTGTTGGTGAGTTCCGGGCTTTCCTTGTTATCAGAGCGAGAAAATGAGAATAAATTATTTCCCCGAGTAGGAATTGAACCTACAATTGTCGCATTTATAATGCCTCAAATGTTGTCTCATTTCGCCACAGCAACCTTATAGGTACTCTACGTAAAGAAATGTATAATATATATAGAATTTTCATTTAATTATAAAGTGTTATATTAAAAATATTTTGTTAAAATTGGGTTTATGAGTTCATAAAATTGGTTCGTTATGATTAAATTACGTTATAATAATGTAATATTTATTATATTTATTGATACGGTAATAATTATTAAAATGAGCTCTTTTCTGTTCTTTGGTTATGGCGTTATTATATTACATCGTAACCATTTGGCATTTAAGTTTTCAAATTGTGCTGCGTTTATTTTAAATTATATATATATAAATTTCTTTGTTTCATGCTTTATCTCTGACACAAACCCTGATTGATTTCAACTCCCAATTATTATGACTAAAAAGAATTTACTAGTATTAACGATTTTGTGCAATTGGCCGACCTGTGCCTAATTAAGACACTAAGTTTTGACCTCATCGCCATCGTGTTCCAATATATATTTTTAGCAGCTTCTCGTTTCTTCACCCATGGCAGGGAACGCAGAGGGAACCTAGCGTTTCTCATTTTCCGGTCAATTATAGTGACTAACAAAACCAGAGCGGGGCAATGAAAACAATTAATTGCCGCACTGATGATCGAACCCATATTTATCGCGTTTAAAGTCATACCGTCCCACAGTTAAAAAAAAAACACCGATTATCTATTATATTTTCAAAAACTTCCTTATGAATAATTGTGATAGTCAATGAAAACAAAACGCAATAGCTTTTGAAAAGGGAATTTCGGTATTTCGATTTCCTCATCTGCCTTCACCACACATGACATGTCAAAGTGAAAATTCCCGATATTTGTCCCCAGCACTCCTCCTACGTACTTACCTACTAGTTTCAATTAACTAGCATGCGCCTGTAAACCTGTAACGCCGGTCTGTCAATACTGTTAGCAGGTGAATCTACGTTATCTGTATGATTCTTTCAACTTCGGTTCAGTAGGGTTGTTAGAGGGAACATAGTTTTAACACACTCCGTTCCCCATTTTCCGCCGAATTCTGGAGGCATTGGGTGTTGATTGGCGAAAGAGGACACCGCGAAACCAGATCGCAGAAATGGATATATAAATTAAAATATATATATATATTTTATTTTCTCGGGTGCGGATCGAACCCACAACCAGTCACGGTTACTGGCTCACGGCATGCAATGCCTACAGACTTCGGCAGAAAGGCTGGAACAGAGTCTCTTAACACTAGGTTAGTAGGTATATTCGGGATACAGTCTTAACTTTAAATTTCTAGTCTGTAGGTACTAGAACCTTACAAGATGTGTATGAAAATCCGTTGGATTCCGTTAACTCTTACACAATGCATCGGAAATAGGCCGATCTATAATTCTGGCTGATTCACATAATAATGCTATTACGACAGCGAAATAAACTTTTCAATTATTTACATAGCTAGGTATAAATATAAAAATGAAATGTATAAAAAAATACCTTTTTTAATATTTTAAAATAATAAATAATGAAGAAACCATTTTCGTCTAACGTTAATTTTTATTTCTATCTGCCTATCTCTCATTCAAGTAAAAATAAAAAAAAATCAATTATTTATCTAATAATATGTTAAAAATATACCTAAGACTATTTTCACAGTAACATCCCTTACAAGAGGGAAGTTATTCATTACTCAATCGCTTCCCTTATCCACGAGTGTCTTATCAATAGACGAGTTTCTTATCAATAGACGTATGACAGGATCTATGACTATAAAGCGACTAAGATTCTGGTGTATGATTGCTTGTTAGCAAGCGTGGAAGTAAAGCAGTAATTGATTATCTATCTAATTTTATTTTTTTCTACGTTGCATCCCGCACAGATCAGTGTAGGAAGAGGGAACCTGGGAACCTAGTGTTCAGAGTTCGGACGCTCCATTTTCCGCTGAATTCTGGAAGTACTACGTGTTGCCTCGTTACCATAGCGAGGAAATGAAAATATTCAATATTTAATTTTTTTGAGTGGGAATCGAACCCACAAACTGTAGAGCCGTCGCACGCTTGTTCACCTGTACCACTGATATGAAATATGCTTTACTGTTAATAATATTGATTGTGGGTTCTTCTCTTGAAGTTTTTGTATTTTAAATGATTTTCTGGTTTCCAGAAGGCGCGGGTTCGAGTCCCGCTACGTTTAATTTTTTACGCATTTTATAAATAAATATTTTTCTCTTCTAAGTGTAACAATTTAGAAATGTTAAAAATATTTAATAAACCGCATTCTCTCTCGTCAAACGATAATTCCTAGTAATTATCTTTGGGTAGCGGAAATTTCTAAAAAAACTCTCTACAGAGATCCTAACAACATAAATAAATTGTAACAAGCGTATAAAAATTTCAACGTAGCTCGATGAGAACCTATGGCTTAGTGTTTAAAGCGCCTAGTCGGTTTTGAGGAAGCGCGGGTTCGAGACCTGCTACGTTCAAATTAATACGTTTTCTAAATAAGTATTTCTCTTTCATATTTGTACTACAAACTTGTCACCTTCTCTCTCTCTGTCATCCTTACCTTGATAAGAAACAAACGCAAATAGATAATTATACATTGTTATTGTGACATCTTAAAATCCGTTTAGAGTGCTCAATATTTCTCTAATCAACATTCTAGCTAGACGTAATTTGATACAGCAACGTGCAAACACCGCTGTTTATAAACACTTGAAGAAGGTAGTCAAGTTCGAACCGCCGTGGTAGGCTTTTTAAAAAGATACAATTTTATTTAATTATAATATATTTAAAGACAACTTGTCGCTAAGACTACATGTTACAGACTCTGTTTCTTAATACTAACTTACTTATTATATTACATTTCGACATCCGCTAGATGATGCAATTGTTTATGGTAATTGATATAGTTGCTTATGTTAAATGATACATATTTTATACTTGATAACAAAAAGCTTATGTTAAACGATACATGTTTATACTTGATAACAAAGAGCTTATGTTAAGGGTTCTGCGAATATACCAGAGCGGCCAACGGAATGTACTTGCTCAGCACTTTGGGATGACGTAACTAGGTACTGTCGACTGTTACTATGTAATGATATTATTAATAATATACATATCTCCCCTGTATGTTTGTACGCTTGTTATTTATGTTATAATATAATATTAATAAAAAAAAAACATTTAAAAAAAAAATCTATGTAATAATATATTTTTTTTATAAATCTAAGGTAGAGATTTTTTACATTATATATTATTTACATTGCAACATTATTTATATGACAAGGCTAGAGACGTTAAACGCCTACGAAAGACACGTGAGCAAATTTGCGATTTCTTTTTTGATTTTCTTCACAAAAATTGTAAATAAGTCCGTTTTTGTAACAAGTATACCAAGGACGTATGAAAGAGGTCAAATACCACCCAAATTCCAACATAAACCATCCTTAAATTTTCTTCAATAACTCTTATTTATGGAGCGTTAAATAAAAGATTTTAGTAGTAAAATATCGTAATAGACCAAATTCACTATCTCACTTACTCTACTTAATTATATTCGCCTCACGATCGTCCCTACGATAGCTTTTCAATAAGTCTGGCTAGATGAACTAACCAACAAAACGTTCTGGCAACTGGGATTTTACCTTGTAGTAAGCTTGAGGTAGCAACACAAAAAAATCACCTTTTATAGTATGACGAAAGTGCACCTATAATTTTAGAGGGTTAGACGTTTAAAACCGTGTTGTGTCTGGATGGTATTTGTTGCCAAGAAAATAAAAAAAAAATTAAAATCAGCTTTATAATTTAACGAAAGTTACATTTTTTGTACCTTATTTACCTAGTAACTGCCAAAGTAACCGCAACCTAAATTCCATATTCCCTAATAGTACTTACAGGTGTTGACTGTTCTCTTCTTCATGGCATTAATCCAGGTGTTTGCAAAGGTCTGCCTTCTTGTTCAACATGTTCACTTTGCACGGTCTCATGCGTTCTCGGTGGTTAGACCATTGGCTCTCATGTCCTGCATCATGACATCCAATCACCGCTTTCTTGGGCATTCAAGAGGTCTCACTCCAGGGACTAATATAGTAAGGAATTGACTGTATGCGGCTTTATAAAAAGTATTTATTATAACGCTGTATAGTAACGTACAATTTCAATCTAGATAAATTGCTGCTATTATATTTATTTTGATAAGGCTGAACCAAATTATAGAAATTACATTAACAATACCAGAGACCAGTCGTGGCGCAGTGGCACAAAGTGTGACTGTAAAACCGACTGGTTGTGGGTTCGATTCCCACTCGAGGAGATGAAATATTTACTTAAATGTATATTTCCATTTCTTCGCTCTGGTGTCGAGGACAAGCGCGGCGTTGAGTTCTGCCACTCAACACGCAATGCAAAGGTAAAAAGTGGGGAACTGAGTGTCTTAACACTAGGTTCCCTCTGCCTACCCTGCAGTGTGCGGGATGCAGCGTGAAGCTGATTTATTTATTTAATTACATTAACAATAACCTGATATATTTTATTGTATATATTAAAATGGTTACTGTGGCGTAACCTTCAAAGATAAACATATACTATCGGGGACTAATACTACCCACCGAAATAGAACCTAAGACCTTTGCTTCGTCAACTACACCATTGTGATTGATGGTGCCTTTCTAAATTTTAACGTATAAATTTTAGCAACTTGGTTTCACGGAAGTTCTACAACTAGCCAATTTAAATTTAGATTTTAGCGCCACAACAGGATATTACAGAGGCCAGTATCAATACTGTTTGTAATGTACAAGTTCACATTTTCACTCGGAAGTAGTCAAAGGGAGCCTATTGTCAAAATACTCCGTTCTCCACGCACCGTTCAATTTATACATAGACAGAAAAACATTGTATTTTGGGTGTTGGAACTCAACTCCGCGCTTTATCTTATTATCAGAGCGTGGAAATTAAAATAATTCAATCTCACAGTCACAGCCTCGTGTCATTGCGTCCCTACGGCCTCTCAGGGACAATATTTATTTTATTTCTATCAATGAAATCGTAAGGCACGGATGTATGGCTAATACGTTTCTCGATGCTTCTAAACATACTTTAAGCTTGTTCAGCTTGTGCCACGACGGCCTTAATATAGCCTTATAACATACTCTATTAAAAATTCGATATTTTTAGTATGGTAAATAAACATAAGCGTGCGATTTTAAAGTCGTTCATCGGTCTGGTAGCGCGGCTGTGAGTTCTGCCACACAATGGAGGTATCTTAATACTGAACGGAGTGTCTTAACACTGGGTTCCAAGATTTATTCTTCCAACTCTGCTATTTGTTAGGCCCTCTTCCTTGCAATCGATAGCCGCAGTCCAGCAGTCGGTTACAAAACTGATGAATTCCGGACGGTCAGATCTCAACCTGTGAAATAACTAAAACCAAATAAATAACAAATATAATAGTAAATAATGTTTAAATATCTTTAAAAATTGTATAATAAATTAGAAGAAATGAAGAACAAATCTTAGGGTCGTTTGCTATGCACCACTGTGACGGCTAAATTAGTCCCAGAGGTAGCTCATACTGCGTCTTAAGACTGCAATAAATTTATATAATAAACGTTATATATAGAATACATCAATTATTTTCATCATTTTTCTAGTACGAGTGACTTTTAATATGTTTTTTTTTTATATTTGATTATTATAAAAACTCAAAAAAATCTAGAAGAAGCTACAAAAAAAAATTATTAAGTTAAATGATTTTTGATTGTTTAAATATCTATAATATATATAATCTGTAACTAAAATGTACTTAAGAAAAAAATGGCAACTACTAAGCTACTGCCCGTATTTACAAATCGATCCCAAGTCTAAGAACGATCTTAAGATGCCGTTGTTATCCATAATAATCTATGAACACGAACGGCATCTACATATCAATCTCAGATTTGGGAGGAGTTGATAAATACGGCTATGTTTACTAAACTCAGCTACTGTGCCAGAAGAACTTAGCAATCTACATAAATATTTAAAGCTTTTCAAATTTAAAATATAAAAGTAACATCCTTTTATATTGTGAATATTATAAATATTGTAATAAAATGAGAATTTAAAGTAAACAGGTTTATTGACATATTACACATACAAAATGGGAATGCGTCGACTGTCTCTTCAGCTAAGCGCAAAGCGAACGCTCGAGGCGGGCAATATTAAAATAAATGCATCTTATGAATTTTGAGTGTTCTTTAAAAGGTTCAAAAGATATTGAAAATTCGTTCACGGTCTGTTATAATACTTATATATATTAATAAGAGCCGGGTCTTACATTACATACAGCCGATTCAAATTAAAGGTAAGATTTTCTTATATTTTCCATATTTATTTATTAAATTTTTGTATTGCAGTAGGTACTAAATCCGTAACAAAATAATACATTTTTCCCATAACAATAGGACAGAATGAACTGTTGCATTTTAATCGACATCCGTTCGATCGTCGAATAAATTCTCTTTTTGTTTTTAAAGTTTAATACTGTGGAAGCATAACGCCAATCAATATTTGTTTGCAATACTAGAAATATTTCGACTTTAACGGTGAACTGTAGGCAGAGCACGAGTAGAACACGAATATATCAAAGATTTTTAATTATTTTCCTACCTTTTAATATATTTTTTTTTCATCTTCATGCTGCATCCCGCGCATGGCAGGGTAGGCAGAGGGAATCTGGGATCCTAGTGTTAAGACACTCCGTTCCCACTAAGACCCATTCGTTCATCATTCTCCAAGTATATTGCTTGAGTGAAAGAACCCAATACTGTAGTCACGTAATGTAATTAATAATGTTCAATATTTTATTGTTATACGAATTGAATGAATTTTTTACGTAATCCCAACTAAGTTTTCCAACTTTGACGCGTTACATCTATGTTCATAATAAATTTTCAAACGCTACTCGCTGGAAAAATGCTATCTCGCCACCATAAAATGTAAATTATCTGTGCACAAAGAGAAAATAGTCTACCTTTAAAATATTAATATACTGGTACCCTTCCAGTACAATAATATATACATGAATGCACTTTAGGTTCCCTGGTAGCACATAGATGTTGAGAGTAATCAAAAGAGTTTTATAACAAAAAGTTAATGCAGGTGAGGCTGCTACAGCACCTATAAATAATCTTGCATACCCTCGTTAGCGTGCTATGACCTGAGGATTCCTTTTCCTAGTTATTCTTTATACCATAATGACATGTACTATTTTTTAATTAGAGCAGATTAATTGATTATTGACATCAATAACACCCTCGTCCAGAGTATAAAAGCCATCGCGTACTTCCACTGTTGGAACGTGGATTTCTCTGAGGTAAGATGTCCCGTTCAGCCCTCCTGTAGTTTGACGTAAAAGTGATTGTTTCATAGTATTTAAATTCTTTATGGTGTGTTTTGTTATAAAAAAGTGTATTTTTGGTGAAAACTATTGTTTGGGTGAAATTAAAATTTGTTATACAAGTTGCTAAACGATTTTGTCAGGCGCAAAATAATTAAAACACCGATCGTCCTTTTGCTGTTAGAGTTTTATTCAAAATATTCTGTGTGACGGTACACTTCAATCTATCTATCTATCTTTATTTCATATTGTCGGACAACTTTGCGACTGACAGCATGACGGCCCGTGTATTTGTTTTATCACTGCTCCGGATGAATTCATTATGGCTGAAATTTTACGTCAAAAAACCAGCCAAGCGCGAGATGGAGTCGCTCGACGGGTTCCGTACCGTTATCCATAAAAATTGCAAAAACTCAATGTTGTATCAGATATTTAAAAGGGCATTCTATTCTTGGTTTTTTGAATTTATCACGATTCGTGAATCGTTGCCGAGTTACAGCCTGGTGACAAACGGACAGACAGATAGCCTTAGTAGTCTAATAGAATACTGTTTTATCCTTTGAATATGGAACCCTAAGAATATTATTTGGTACAAATTGAAAAATGGAAAGCTTTTGTCGTAAAGTAAGTACAAATAGCACAGACCGTTTCAAAAAGTAAGGTAAATAAAACATTTATTACCAATGCATATGCATATATGATTTATTTACAATTCATTGTTTGGATCCGAGATTCGGAATATATTAAAGTATAGGTTAGAAAAGGAAAATACTTTTTGCAGGGGAACTCACGCCTCTTAGAATTGCACCTTTTTTCTTTTCAAAGTGTGGAATAATATTTTAAAAATGTTAAAATTTGTTTAAAGTTATTTAAATAATGAAATTATATATAAACACTTAATAAGATCTATTTATGTATGAAAATTTTCGTAAAAACTGCATATAATGAATTCAATTGTTAGTTGAAGCCATACTATATTTTAAAGTATTTACTATTTTATTTTACTATGTAAGTAACATATGGTTTTTTTTTCTTATAACAACGTCTGACTGTAAACGTAATTGTGGGTTCGATTTTCACACTGAAAGTGAAGGTCGATTAATTGGAATTAAAATATTTAAATTTCCCTTCTTTGAACTAGACAAACCACGGCGTTACACCACTCAACACAAAATATCTCGAAAAAAGATGGCATGAAATACTAATTTAGTACATTTTTATCATTATCACGTAGCGCGTCAAGAGACAGGCTACCATTGTCTCCATCTGCATTTTAAATTTGAAATTTTCTGTTTTAGCACAAGAAATATTTTCTGCAATCCGTACTGACAAGTAAAATTTTAATAAGTTTAGCTGTTTTGTTCTGTGGACCACTCCCACTGGTACCTATGCTATTATTTCAATATTTAATGATTTAAATTTATCATCATTTTATTTTATAAATTACAGACTTTAATACGGCATCTGGTACCGCGGCCTGTGACTTTTAATTGGTTCGACCACCGCTGGTTGCGAAAAGCGGAAACGCAAGTAACTAAGTAAAAAACAACCAAACGTCGCGGATTCTATGCCACTTCCTTTATTATTAGGCATCTCACTCAGGTTACGTTTCTATGTTCTCTATATAAGTTCATACAAGTGAATGAATTTCTGTCAAAATCTTTTTAACTCCAGAAACGTTGGCCAAGTCGTAACGAGAACTATTTGTAAACAAATAATTGTCGCCCCTTACATTTTCTATATATTTTTGGGACATTTTCTCTCGTTGCCTTGGTACACCATGGATAGGATATGAATCGTGTGACGTCAATATGGCTCGTCTTCCACTGGTTGCTGGTTGTAGTTAGTAAGTTGCAAGAAATCAACTCAATCAATCAAGTCAATGTATGGATACTTTAAAATGATAATATTATTAGATCACAGAAGTAAGACAGATTTGTAAATAAACAATTGTTTATTTCAAGCGGGCGAAGCCTCGAGCGAGTTGCTATTTATTTATATATGTAAAATTATAGTATTTTTTTTAGTTTCAAGCTTTACTATAGATATAGGGAGCCTAGTGTTAACACACTCCGCCGTATACAGTGTAAATTCGTGTTCAGTTTCGGAACTAAAAACGGAGCTTAACCTCGATACCAAAGCTATGGGAATATTAAAAATTCTATTATCTCAAATGGGAATCAAACCCACAATTTGTCGTGTTTACAGTCACACGTTTGTGTCTGCGCCACAACCGGCCTCGAACAGCAAGACGTGACGTACTCGTATACATCCAGTTTTAGTAAACATTTTACTTTACACATACTCCATTGTAGTAGCCTGCCTTTTGTAACGACAGCGCTCGTGAAATTCGTCTAGTGATTTGCATATTTCAAAAATACGCCCCATTGAATCCAACAATGCCGTGTTTTACAACCTTACCTATTTGTTTTCCTAAAAATAGCACTTTTCCGAGATTAAAATGCATGCATTTGCCAAGGTTATCTCATTTTTTTAGTTTAGCTTCAGCTTTATGATTTTTTTTAAGAATGGATTGATTAATTTATATATATATATACATACAAATATATTCTTTTCTAATTAAAAAAAAACTTATTACATAAATAATTAAGTTTAAAATAAAGAACAAGCTATATACCAAAGTTGAATTTAAGTTTCAGTTAAAAAAAGCTAATGTTCTAAGCATTAAGTTTCAGATAGTCGCTGTTTTATAGAGCTCGGTTTTATAAACTTTTTATTGTACCCGCAAGCGGTATAGCTGAGCGAACTGTGGCCATACTAACTCCGCACTAAAAGACAAATGAGATTCTATTATAGTGACTTTTTCATATTGAAAAATATAAGGAAATTATACCATTTTCTAAATGATTTTTATTTTATTGCTTATAAAATGTCCATCGTGACGCATAGTCGCAATTGTGTGACAAAAAACGCGACTGGTTGTGGGTTTGATCCCCATTCGAGGAATTGAAATATTTATTTTAATTTATGTTTTCATTTCTTCGTTCTGGTGTCGAGGCAAAATGCGGCGTTGAGTTCCGTCATCCAACACACAATGCCTACAGAATTCATCGAAAAATGAGAAACGGAGTTTCTTAACGCTAGGTTGCCCTGCTGTTTGCGATTTGTAATATATTTGTTGTCTCGAATTGAAAGTAGTAAAATGTGTAGTTGAGGTTGAAAAACCTAGTTAGATTTATTTTACATTCTATTTTCCGCTGAAAGTTTATTTTGCGACGCAAAGCACTGATTTTAAATGCATTAGAGAGAACTTTTAATCCTATACAAGCTTGTTATTTTTAAACGGAAGTTGGTATAAGTAGCTTAGGACTGTAACACACAGTTTCAATAAGAGCTCCTTTCTTATAAATAAAAATATATACATATTTCATATTAATCCTGTAGATAGTACTGAGTAAAACATACATACATTTCCTTTGAACACTAAAATAGAATGTTTTTAAGATTTTTCTACTTTATAGTAAGACTCGCAGATGTAAAAAGTCTTATAAAATGTCAATTTATATACAGGACATTCTGCTAAATATATATATATATATATATGTATATATATATATTTTGTACTTTTGGCACAATAGCCTGTCAACGTTTAATTTGAATATCTCGAAAAAAAGAAATAATAACATACAAATAATTATATTGATGCCAGTCGTGGCGCAGCGAAGTGTGATTGTAAAATCGACTGGTTGTGGGTTCGATCCCCACTCCAGGAGATGAAATACTTACTTAAAGTAATATTTTCATTTCTTTCCTCTGATTTCATGGCTAAGCGCGGCGTTGAGTTCTGCCACTCAGCGTCTCTTAACACGCGGTTCCCTCTGCCTACCCTAATGTGTGCGGGATACAGCGTGAAGCTGATTTATTTATTTTATTTTTTTAATTATATTCCAGGAGCACAATGAAAATTCTTATATATTTGATAATGCTGATAATTCTCGTCGGGGCGATGCCGGACGAGAGGCCGCACACTTTCTGCGGCCGGGCGCTAGCTGAAGCTCGAATATTGTATTGCTTCGGACCGGAAATGGCGTCGGACGCCAAGAGAAGCTTTCACGGCGATAGTAAGTTCAACGTGGACATGTTCTTTTAAAATTTCGATATGTAATAGGCACTTTCAAATAATAATGTCTTGAAACTTGAAAGTGTCAAACGGAACTGTATCCGTGTTTGTGTATAACTTTATCAATTAAATGTTTTGAACTTTATGTAACTTTGGTAGTATTTTGTAGAAATATTTTGTACGTTGCCATAGTAAAACAGTTTCTTGTTGTAAATGCAATGCTTTTGAATTATTACAATATTGATTTACATTTAAGAGAAGAATTAAATTTTGATTGTCTCAATTTTCCTGATTTGGTAAGGCAAAGGAAATAATAAAAATGCAGAAAAAATGTGGTTATATCTGTATAATATAAGCAATATATGCGCAATAGGTGGAAATACTTGATATACCTATGTTTTTTTACCGTCACCTTGTCTTCCTCATATAGCAGTTAGGTAGGCAGAGGAAAACTAAAGTTAAAACACTCGTACAACCTCTTTTCGCCGAATTTTCGAGGCATTCCGCGTCACCATATGCATGTATACATGAAATAAAAATAGTTCATTCTGGCGGGGCGGGCTCGTTGTATTTAAAATTAATTTAATTTAATGTTAAATCACTCTCTAGAAACACAAGGGTAACAACATTGAGGGAATAAAGAATGTGATGTAATAAGTAAAAAGAGCCTTACATCTTTAGTTAATATAAATGTATCGAAAAATGTGCATTTTGTTAGTTGTGTGTGGCAAAATCCATAAAGTCGTATTTCAGTAAAATACGAGGTTGCTTTTATACCTATTGAATAAAAAAAATTGAATTTCCAATCCTCAATCGCAGTAGTTAGTTTTCACTAAATTCACTATGGACCTAAAGTACCTAGGCGAATTATTATAAATAAGAGCAAAATAAAGGAAAATGGACGGATGAGTAAAATAAATATTTTCATTTTCCGCTCTGATACGGTTTCAAATAGGTAGGTTAGATATCAGATTAGTTTTGTTGGAAAAATTGAAAGCGGAGTGTCTTGGCACTAGGCTTTCTCTGCTTTCCTTAATTATAATACAAAAAAGCAAAACATTTTAGTGGATATTGAAAACAACTAAAATATAAATTGATCGGATAAATTAAAAAAAAAGTATTATTACGCGTAAAAATGTAAAAGTCAATACCGTTTTAAACATGAAATTTGTAAATTGACCTCCTTATAAAGTGATGGTATTCAGTAAGAAAGTATATATGTAATATAAATTGAATTTACGTCCAAAATTTTACATAAGTGGATATTACCTCAATAGGCAATATTTTTTTAGGGCTCCGTACCTCATAAGGAACAAAACGGATCCCTTGTAAGATTATTTTGTTGTCCGTCTGTCCGTCTGTCAAGACCATTTATCTTATCTATATATATCGCTTGAAGGTGAGAGCTGAAATTCATATGAAATTTTTAGGTCTATCCCTTAAGGCACTGAAAACAAATCATTTAAAGTTTCTTAAAAAATATATTAAATAAATAAAAATAAAAAAAATGCAAAATGAAATGCAATCAAAACAATGCTCACGAGCATATACATTGTTTTTCCTGTACCTTGTATGAAATGCACCGCGGAACTACAGTTACAAGAAACTTGGCGTAAAGTGAAAACTTACAATACAAATGAAGAAAAAAAACTGAGAAATAAATAAATAATATTTATAATTATAACATAGAAAAAAATCTTTACAAACTCGTATTGGTCGTTCTTTTGAAACAAAATGAATGGCCACAAAAAAACTAAAATAGATTTGTATATTTTTAGGTATAAAATATTTCCCGTTGACCTAGCATTATTATATTTGACAAAAAGTCCGAGTAAAGACATAAAATCGAAACATGTATATATATTTATTTTACAGAACAATTACAAATATAAATAATTATAGTTCTTTAACACAAAATACATACAAGCGCTCGCATACTTAAATTTGTCGGCTTTTATGTGTAGTAATTTCCACTATCCTATCCTAATAACCCTTAAATCGGTACGGAATCCTTAGTGGGCAAGTCCGGCTTACTCTTGACTAGTTTTTTATGGCACAAGAATTAAACTAAATCAGCATCGGTGACATTGTTTTAGTTAAAAAAAAAATTACCGCTTTTAAATATACTTTTTAATCAAAGCTTTATAATTAGATATACATATATTTAAATGTCAATTATATTAAATCCAGTACAGTGCGTTGTGTTCTAACAAAATGGTTTTAATTAATTCCAGCGTGGAACCTTCGCAAGAAGACACTTGTTTGGCCGTGGCTGGCTAACCGTATTCTCAAGAGGGACCCCGGCCTCGTGGACGAATGTTGCCTGAAGCCTTGCTATGTTAACCAGTTGTTGAGCTACTGTTAAATACAAGTAACTGAGAAAACTTAATATTTCTTTTTATTCCAATTATTCCTTTTTCAAGGATACTTAGGGTTTAGGTATCATTAGATATATAACTGGTTGTGATTCGATAATTTAGATCAGCTTCACGCTGTATCCCGAACACAGCAGACTAGGTAGAGGGAATCTAGTGTTCAGACACTCCGTTCGCCACTTTCTGCCGAATTCTGGAGGCATTGCGTATTGAGTTGTAGAACTCAACACCGCGCTTAAGCTCGACACCAGATGATATCTATTATAGAAATTCGTTTTTCCCGCTATATGGTTATTTTCTATAAGTCACATATCCATATGCATAAAATGATAATAATTAGCAGTCACATCGTATAATTTTGCTAAATAAAAGAGGTAGGTTGTCCAAAATACCTGTAAATAACAAAAACTCACATTTTTTTATCCCAACGTTGAATTCCAAAGACAAGAGGTATTATTTTACTCCTAATTGCTACTTCAGACTAGAAGGTAGCTCGATACGTATTCGATAACAAAAATAAAAGAATGAACTATCATAGTTTCCGTTTTTAAAAAACGCTGTAATATTCGATATATTGCTACCCGTAGATACAAAAATAATATTTTTTTATAAATGTTAGTTCAAAAAGGCATGTTTTTTTTAAAATAGTTATCTATGCTATTTAACGAATCTATTTTTCATCATGTAGAGTTATAAAGCCATGTAATATGTACTGTATAAAATTCTCATATATTTAACACAAAGGAAGCCATTGTGGTGCAGAAGGACGCAAGCGCTTTTTTGTTTCACTTCTAGTAATACACATGGTGGCGTTGAGTTCCGCACTCAATTCGCAATGTCATGCATTCAAACAGAAAACGAAGAGCGGAGTGTTCTAATGATTTAATATCTCTACCTAACCTGACATATCCTCATAAGTATATTGGTACAGCTCCACGTTTTATCCCATAATAATATAATGATGTAATAAAAATAGAAATATTGACTTATTGGCGTACTAAAATACATAAGAATATCACTTTTATTTAAGTAATCTATGAAACTACTGTAAACAACCATATATTTGTAAACTTTCGTTTCACTTCATATAAAATTATTGTCGTTAGTTCTAACTTCTTGAGGGTCGTTATGATAGAAAGTTGTGTTGCTAGAATTTTAAAGAGAGTCCACGGAAAGCTCATTTGTCACAGTCAGAAGCAAAACTAATTTATCTTGATCAATAAGTATTTGACGTTAGTTTTCTTTCGTTTTTAATTATTGTATTATTAGCAGAAAATTTGTAAACATAATATATATTTATTACTTAAGAAAAATAAATTTTACATTTTTAAATATAAAATGTTATAAAAAATATATGTTAAAATATTTAAAAAACACTTTTCCGAGAGTAGGACAAGAAGGGTGCAAGCCATCGGTGGCTCTCTCGTATCAAGTAAAGCTGCCTTCTGCAGTCGGTTCTTAATGCAACAGCTAAACGATAACCTCTTAAAATGTTGGTCGAGGCTTTTCGCTATTAAACCGTTAACTGAAAGCACTATCGGCAATGATAGCCGCAGTGACACCTCGCATGGCGGTAATTTCATTGATTAGGTCCAAAGACTTAGTAGTTTTTTCTTTTTCTGACTTCACGAGATTGTCATCATAAAAAAAATAAAAATTAAATTAGCTTCACGCTGTGTCCCGCACACAGCAGGGTAGGCAGAGGGAACCTAGTGCTAAGGCATTCCGTTCCCCACTTTCTGCCGAATTCTGAAGGCATTGCGTGTTGAGTGGCAGAACTCAACGACGCGCTTAGCCTCGACACCAGAGCGAAGAAATGGAAATATAAATTTAAGTAAATATTTCATCTCCTTGAGTGGGGATCGAACCCACTACCAGTCGATTTTATAGTCACACTTCGTGCCGCTGCGCCACGACTGGCCTCAAATTGTCATCATGTGGGACAGTAATGTCAGCAATCAGCACAACGCGCCACTCGGTCTACTAGTACTTTGTCGGGTAAGGAAACTCCAATACTACAAGACCATACTGTAGGACAAGTTGCTGGTGTATTATCTTAAATTTACTGTTTTTAATTGTAAATAATAAAATTTCTAGATTTTTTAAATAAACTATGTAAAAAAAATTACGATTTAAATGCATTTCTAAGAAGGTTTTTCAGTGCAAAAAAACGGGATAAACGCGTCGGGGTTTACTTGATCTAGCGGCTTCAAGACCAAATTTTCACACCTGTTGTAACTATTATTTTTAAGGATTTTTTTCTGAACTAGTAAAATCTATACTAGCCAGCTGTCAAAGTTCATAATTCTAGGTTAACCGGAACTACCTTATTTGTTTTGATTCGCTTTTTAGTGTATAAATACGCGTCGTTTGTTATATAATCGGTTATATCTATTTTTAGTAAGTAAATGTAAAAATATGTTTTTTTTTCAGGAAATCATGGGGGGGGGGGCGTAAATCTAGATATATATACAGATAGACAGACAGTCAACAAAATGATCTTATAAGGGTTTTTTAACATTTTTAAAGTGTTACTCCACACTTAGGAAAGAAAAATACTTATTAAGAAAACGTATAAACGTCTTGAACGTAGCTGGACTTGAACCTGTGCCTCTTGGACGGTTTCTAAAGAGGCGCGGATTCAAATCCCGCTACGATCAAAATTTTTATAAGTTTTCATAATAAGCATTTAATTAAGTTTTCGTTTTGTTCCTTAAAAGTACGGAATCCTAAAAAAACACAAAATATTATGAAGAAAAATCTTATTCTTTATTTCATTGGTTCCGCTATATCATCTAAAAACTTACAACTAGATATAAACTTAACAATACACACAAATCAACATAACAAAGTATTCAGTGGGTAAAGAATCTCGTAAATATCGAGAATTTTTTTTAACTTTATATATTTAAAAAATATATATTAGACGAATGATAGAAATTGATTGATTTAAAAATAACTATGGCAGCCTTAATATTAATAATTACATTTGATCAATAAGTTGAATAGACAACCACCAATTATTAATAATATTTGAGATGGAAACAAGTTGGAGACCTATAGTAATGGTAACTCGTAGATATCATTTCACGAAGCGAGAGAATTTGCAATCACGAACGATCTAATTTATATACCCTCGTTATAGCTTCATTTAATAACAACATTTTCGATCCAATGGAGAATGAAATCTGATATTCTGGATTGTGACTGGAAAACGAGACGGATCGACTGTAAATTGGGATTCTGTAATTGCAGTTTACTTGGAAAGTTTGATAGTAAAACTTCGACATTTATTGATGCACTCGATACTATAGTGCTTCGTAACAACCTATTAAAGCTTTCCACTAGAACAAAGTCTAGTGAAAATTAAAATTTTATTAAATTTCAATTTTCACTATAACAAGAATTGTAAGAATTTGTACCATAGAACACAATCGCATCGCACGCACATTTCTTCGCAATGCTCTATATATACATACATATATCATAAAACAGTCTTTACCTATAATGTAGTGCGAAGCGAAAGATTCTTCGGTATGTTGACCCTTTTACAACAGGCCCTGACTTCACCTTTCTTATACTCTTCAAGTCAGAACTTATAAGTAATCTTTGACTCATATTTACACACAAATGTCATTAATGATTAAATATTTAATAATTTATTTTGGGAATTGCCACGTCGCCTGCTGTTGCTGCGACGCTGGTTGCTGTTGTACTTTTTGTTGAGGCGCCAATTGTTTGGGGGCTGGCTGAACAGCCACCGATTTTTGACTTGCAGCCAAACTGTTATCATTTCTATCCCAACCATGCACGTGTTCGTGGTGATCAGGTGAAGGGAACCACTCTGATATCCAGACAGGTCTCCAAATCTTTTTTACACCAGGTACCCAGATCTCCTTCCAGTCTGGTACCCAGATTTGTTTCCAGGCTTCTTTCCATTCCAATTTCTTGTCAGGTACCCAGATAAGTTTTTTCGAGGGTTTCCAGATTTGTTGCCAAGCTTCCTTCCAAATTAATTTCTTGTCGTCAATCCAAATTTGTTGCTTTTCTGTTTTCCAGATTTGTTTCCATTCATCTTTCCAAATTAATTTCTTATCAGGAATCCAAATTTGTTTTTTGGCTGGCTTCCAGTACTTTTTCCAAATTGGTTTCCAAATAAGCTTCTTTTTCCAAAGGTCATGCGATGTATATTCCCAACCTTCATGATCCTTACCTAGATATTTTTCACCAGGAATTCCAACTTTAACCCATTCAGGTTTCCATAACTTTTTCCATGCTGGTACTTGAATATCTTTCCAACCCGGAACTACGATGTTTTTCCATACAGGAACTGTTATCTTTTTCCAGTCAGGTACTTTGACTTCCTTCCATGCAGGTACCTTTATTGGCTTCCAATCTGGTTTGTAAATTTTTTTCCAATCAGGAACCTTTATGTCTTTCCAAACCGGTACTTTTGTTGGCACCCAGATAGGCTTCCAAATCTTTTTCCAGGATGGCTTCCAGATTTGCTTCTTAGCTGGTTTCCAAATTTTCTTCCATCCAGGCTTCCATATCAACTTCTTTTTCCAGTATCCAGGGTCGTGATGATCATGATGATCATGGTGATCATCGTGATGTTCATGATGTTCCTCGATGTGATGTTCTTCTAAATGATGAACATCGTGTCCGTGGTCATCAATAATTTCGTGATGATCATCATGCGGATGAAGGTTGTCGTGATCTTGAAAAGGGTTGATTAAATCATTTGGGGGCACTGGATAGTCATATCCGACTCGTTTTTGTGCATTATTTTGGTCTTTTTGAACCACCTGCTGCTGAGTTTGTTGATCTTGTGGTATTAACGCCTTTCCTGATACTAGAGCGAGTTGTAGAATTACCGTCACGGTAATCTGTAACAAAAAAATTACAATTTAATAAAAAAAAAACAATATCATATATTTCGCTCTGTATGTATAATTTGCATAAAATAATTATATTATGTAAACACATTGTCATATTAGTAATCCACAGTAAATATCGGGTAAAATATTATACATACAGATGGTGCATGCATACAGGCATTTTATGGTCCTCAACGGATGTTAAACCAGTAATAAAATCCAGTTCAATATCAATTACAAATTATTAATAAAAATACGCAATGCAAATTACAAAATTCAATCGCACAGCCTTAATTATATAATATAATAAATCCTATATTATTAACAGTTCTATGAAACATATATAATGAGGCCAGTCGTGGCGCAGTAACCGCAACAGGTTGTGGGTTCGATTGCCGCTCGAGGAAATGAAATGTTTAATATTTTCAATACTTCGCTCTGTTGTCGAATTTCACTTCCACTCGCCGACACTTTACGCTTTAGAGTTCAGTGGGAAGTGGAGGGCGGAGTGTCTTAACACTAGGATCCCTCTGTCTAACCCGCTACATGCGGGATGCAGCGTGAAGCCATAAAAAAACATATACAATCGTCAAAGCCCGCCTTGTATGGCACGAGCCATTTAAACGTGACATTTTAATAAAACAAACGATCGTAAAATTAGACGACGATGACCTTTTTCGTGGCTTGTATTTAACAAACAACAATTTCACTCGCTTATAGGGATTACATAAATAATGTTTTATTGCGTAACAATATCGAGCGAATAATAAAAGGAAAGTAGGTCTAAATCTATGACCGGTCCTTTGAAATAGGAAGTAATGAGAACTCCATGCTGTTATGGCGACCTCAGTGAAAGTTGCCGAGTTACTCTCGTTACCCTGTCGGTGAATAGAATTTTTTTAAATAACTTTTAGCGTACGCACGTACGTATGTAGGTACATACGTTACATAAACACACTTTTTAACTCCAACATTTATTGCAACACTCACTAAGAGGCTAATTACTGCGAATGTGTTGAAATTTAAATAATATATACATATTACGATTTTCTTATATTGTTACCTAAAAAAGGAATTGAGTGAATATATGGATAGTATAATAACCTAAGTGCAGAAATTCAAATAAATATATGGGTATATTTTTTGATAATATTTATTATGTCTAGTGTGTTAATGTGAACATGACCGATTATAGGTTCGATTTCCACTTGACAAAATAAAATATTTAACATTTTCATTTTTACGCTCTGGTGTCGAGGCCAAGCGTAGAGTTGAATTCTGCCACTCAACACACAATGCCTCAAGAACTTGGCGGAAAATCGGGAACGGAGTGTTACCATGTTCCCTCTGCCGACCCTGTTCACCATGTTCCCTCCGCTGACCCTATGTGCGGGATACAGCGTGAATCTAATGAAGAAATATATAAATATTATGTAAAAGCGGTAAAATCCCGTGAAAGTGCCATATTACTTATATTTATTATGATAGTTTGCACCTGGTTAATAATGTACGGTACTCGGATAATATTATGCAAGAGTTACACAAGTGACAATGGCCATTCATACGCCAGTTACGATCTTATCAAGAAATTAGTTCCTGTTAGAGGTTTCAGATTTTGTCTTACGATTTTGTAAACGAATTCTCCAAAAATATATATTATTGTGTTTATTTGAAATACGTTATTTTTTTTAATTACTTAATAATGTGAAAAAGAAAATTAAAATGTATAACGCTCTCTTTAACGTTATAATTATCGAATGTACTATGAATAACAATATAAATCCGGTTCATAAAGTTTAACGATTCATTAAGTTATTAATAATTATGAATCGTACCTCAGAAATTTCTGTAAAATCACACACACAGAGTCTCTCACACACACAAACACAAACACTGATTTCGTATCGAAATCGTATTGTGCAATGCACCGTATTTGCCCGGCCACCTACGTATTACGTATAATTGTTACCAAAATACAACGTGATCTGACACCGGAACCAAAAGAAATCCGCCACTTATGCAACAAAACATGCAGACAAAAACACAAAAAAATATTCAATTCTATACATTATATTATAGAATAGAAAAGAATATTATTTACTAACACAAAAACATGACAATTTATAGAAGAAGAAACAAATAACACAAAATCATTAAAATATATAGTTTATAAGAGGTATGCATAGGGGATTTTATTGCCTCAAGCAATGTCTTACAGACCTTTAATAAATTCGGAGGAAGGTGGTAAACGGAGTGTCCTAACACTAGGTTCCCTCTGCCTACATTAAAGAAAATATTAGATAATAACAACCACAAATAATATATTATCTAGAAGAATTGATGTAATTGTAAAACCGTGTAGGTAACTAGTGCGAAAATACATAACATCAGTTGTTAAGAATTCAATGGCTGTATAGACAATGGTGGGACCCTCGGTGAGGAACTGAGATGTTTTCGATAGTCTTTTTGTCTCTCAATAAGCATGTTTTTTTTTGTCTTCAAAGCGGATATAAAGTGATTATTTAAGTAGGCGTACGTTTTAATTGGCTGTGTAAGCTTCACTGACATCCGCATTTAATTAACATAATATCAGTTATTTTAACGTGAGATTCACAAGTGTGGTAATTATTTAAATAAATTATTTTGTATTTTTCTGTATAAATTTGTGGAAAAGTACTACTGTGTCGGACTGAGACAGTCAATATGCAAGTTGTATAGAGATATAAATATTGCCATCTTAGAAAATAATATAAATATCGCACGTAAGACTAATTTTATTTAATTATTTAACAATAATATAATGAATTGGCATTGAATCTATATTTACTACATACTTACTTCTTAATCACGCGCGATTTTAAGGTTTATGGGACGAGAGAACACAAAGGCAAAATTGATTAAAATAATTACAATAAATAAAAACGTGGGACACATTCACCCAAAATCTTGATAAGAAAAATTATAACAAAAATATCGTAAAAACAATATTAAACGTATCTACTATAAAAAAGAAAACGTTTCAACCGATCGGTCGCCGATCAAATTTGGCTGTATAAAAAACGTTTTTATTCGTTTACATAAAATATTTGACAAGTATTAACTAAACACGCACTGACCACTACATAAGTGTGAATTGCTGCTTCTATATAATTTGTCCGACGGTCAATATTTGAACTTGGCTACCAGTTTTAGAATTCACTAGTAAATCACACTCCCAATATTTACTTTAATATTAATCTTTCAAAATATACAATAAATACCCGTTATCAATTGTCTCTTGAAACGGTAAAATGATAAAAATATTTTTTAAAAAAAAATGTCATCGACGTAAACAGAACGTCAAAGAATGAAATCGTAATTAGTTCGATTCAAAGAAGTTCGAGAAGTACCGGATATCCGTACCAGCGAACGGAATCCTATTTAGCCCAAAGCCTTACCTTACGAGAACAGATAATTTAAAATATGTATATATATAAGAACCGTGAACGAAACAATTATAAAATAAAATAATTATTTTCAAGAAAATTTAAACTATTTTTTTTACAAGAAAATAAAATTGAATTCTCAAATGACACTGACCACTTGGCTCCAGATCCCTCGCATGTTGAGGCGGGGACGGCCGGTGATAGCTTCGAGAAACTGTTTACTCGATTTACTTATGTTGGTTTTGAGTTTATATACTAGCACGATCGTGCCCACCCCATGATGCTGGAGGGGCGCACTTTCGCGGCCAGGTCCTCGGGAAGCGTGGGAAGTAAAGGATATTTCTAGATTTGAAATTGTTTTACAGTAACAGCCGGACGTCCGGCGCGATTGTCTTAGTACTCGTCAATTGTCCTTTTGTTTAATTATGAAAAAAAAATTACTGTTATGAGTGATTTAAATAATTTTATTTAAGCATAAAAAATGTCTTCTATCATTTTATTATATTAAATATTATAAATAAAATGTATAATAGGTTTTAATATTGAATTAATCAAATATAGTTAAATATATACGATCCTTTGCTGCATCTTTCATTAGATAGATAGAAATGGAATCAATTATTTATATTATATTAAATAATTTTATTAAGATTAAATTAAAATTACAAACAAACATGCCTAAGCTATTTTTATAAAAAAAAAAGAACATCAAATAATTTCGTTATTTTGATGAAAATATAACACAACCAAATTCTAGTAGTTGAAAAAGATGTTTTTTTACAATTAGTGCCAGTTAGGAGCTCAGTTCGGAGCGCTTTCCCTGTCACGTCACAAGATTTACTTTATTATCACATTTTTAGCGAGTTCTCTAAATTCGCGAGAGTTTTCTGAAATGCATTTCAGTGAATTCACGAATTTAGAGATTTTATTATGTATGTTTTTTTTTTTATTATTTGAAGATGCGTATTTAAAGATAAAATTTCGCTGATTGAATAAATTAATATGTAAAAACTAGGATATTTATTGAAATAATATATGTGCTATATTTATTACATACACTACACTATATTTATTTTTATTGTATTTATTATTCACACCATCAACCCTTTTTCCTCCTTTTTAAGTAAAATGCCTTAAGGTTGCCTAAACGAGATCGCTGTTTTAGCGAGAAAGCCGCCTCTTGTATATTTTTTTTATTGATTGATTATTTTTTGCATTATACGGGTATAATAAATATATTATTTTTTTTAATCATAATTATTACTAATATTTTATAAGATTAAATAGCCAATTCGTCTAGTAAGTCAGTTAAAGTATACTCGTATAGTAAGTATATATTAAAATCTGTACTTATCTAATTCATTTGTTACTTGTTAAGACAATTTATAGATTATAAAATATAACAACTATTTTTTTCTTTTTTTTCAGCTTCACACTGCATCTTGCGTGTTAGGACACTCCGTTGTCCGTTTTCCGCTGAATTTCTCGGGGCAAATCCCATTGAGTGTCAGAATTTAAATTCGGACTTAAAAACATTGCAACGCCAGAGCGAAGAAATTAAAAAAAATAATAAATAATAATTCATTCCTTCGTGTGTGGATCGAACCCACAACCGTCGCGTTACATTCACATCCCTCTACCCCTGCGCCATGAGGGCCTTATTTAATAACTTATGGATTTTAATTTGGTTTTCACAGTAATTATGATTTTTTCATTTTTCAGTTGGTACAATATATTTTGAGATATACCTTATTTTTGGCAGCGTACTTGTAGATTTTATTTAAATATCCTTCACGTGCCGTTAAATTTTGCTTCTTTTTCATAAATTGATTATGTTATCTAGATTATAATATTCAGAATTCTTTATATAAATTGTCACTGAGAAGACCTGATTACCGGTAACATCACAGGTTACAGGTAACCAGGTCTTCCCAGTGACAATTTATGATTAAATTCGAGACCACGTTGCGAAGGTTGCGTATTCGATTCCTACTCGATAGAATGAATTATTATCGTTTTCGTGCCCTGGTAACGAGACAAAACGCAGCATTTTAAAACGCAGAGTTCCTCTACTCAACACGAAATGTCTCGAATTTAGGCGGAAGGTAACGAATGGAGTCATAGCACTAGGTTCCCTCCTGCTTGCTTTTTATATTTCGGATACAGCGTGAATATAAAAATATATATATTTTTATATGCCTTTTTTATGTGGGGAACGGAAATATCTTAATGAGATCGGAATATCTTAATTAGGTCAGGTTCCCAGGTTCATTCTACCTTCTCTGCTATATAAGCGGGATACTGCGTAAAGCCAAAAAAAATCATTATTTTAAATTGAACTAGAATTTCTCGAGTAGAACTGGTACACAATTTTTTTTGGTACACAAAATGCGCTTACATAATAAAACTCTACAAGCATACATATATTTTATATTAACTCTTAGCTTCACGCTGTATTCCGCATAAACCCTGCTTTAAAGACACAGGGGACCTATAATTAAGACACTACATTCCCCACCTTTCACCGAATTTCCGGCGGAGCTCAACGCCACGCTTTTGCCTTAGTACCAGAGCGAAGAAAATGAAAATATCAATATATACATAATAATACATTCCCCCGAGTGGCTATCGAACCCACAACTGCGCCACGACATCCTATACATATTAACTAAATGTAATATATGTATATCTGCCTCTATACATACATATATAGATAGTTAGCGAAAGTATTTAAATTAATAAGAGCCATTAATAGCCTTGGGTACCGTAATAATTGATGGTGGTTTTTTTTATGTAACGAACGTAACATTAGGTTCACTTTTGTTAATCATCATACGTAATTTGTAAGTAAACCAAGCATAGCTCGGAGGTAAATGTAGAAAATAGATATCTTATCTTTATATATCTTTTAAATTATCTCTTATTTCTATCAATATATGAAGTCAATCTTGGCGCATTGGTACACGCGTATGACTGAACGTAACAGGTTGTGGGTTCGATTCCCATTCGAGAAAATGAGTGTCTAGTGTCTAGTGTGACTGGTGTCGAGGCAAAGTGCCTCGTTGAGGGGGTTAGGTTCCCATTGCTTACAACGCGGGATAAAGCGTGAAGCTGAAAAAAAATCTATTCAATTACAAAGTGACTGTCACACAATGCACACACGAAACTAGTAGTCTCAGAGAGTTGAAGTTTGGCTTCTATGTAGGTTCGGGAGAGAAGGAGAACCGCACGAGATTTTCCACTTTGTGTCTTAAAGTTCACGATGCCACGACTAGTACGTAAACTAAAAACAAATTAGATACAGAGGATCCATAAAGAGGGAACCTAGTGTTAAGAAACCCCATTCCCCACTTACCGCCGAATTCTGGCGGCATTGCGTATTGAGTGGCGGAGCCCACCGCCGCGGGCTGTGGAAAGTATTATTTTAATAAATATTTAATTTTCTCGAGGAAAGGAAAGGAAGGTAGGAATCGAACCCACAACCAGTCACTTTACAATCACACTTTGTGCCCCTTCGCCACGACTTGCCCTTATTATTACAATTTACATTCCCGTTCCTTCGCTTTGATGTCAAGGAAAAACGCGGCGTTGAGTTCCCACATCCAACATGCAATGCCAACATAATTCGGCTTAAAGTGAGGTACAGTGTTTCTTAACAGATCTTTCTTTTATTTTAAAGTAAATATATATGTATTCAATAAATTTACATGATCTTGGAGGTTATATGACATGTTAATAACGGGTATGTGACGATTGAATGGTAGTTAAAATTGTATTATTGTGTTCTCGAAGTCGAGTTCGGGTAAAATATATTTTTTTCCAGTTTCACGCCAATGCAAATATTGGTAAATAATAATTAATTCCCCCTCAAATAAGAATCGAACTCGTAACCGTTGCGTTACAGTCAAACGTTTGTGTTCTGCGCCACGATGGCCTCGAAAGAAATGTATTTTAAAATAAAAATATCTTTTAAATCTAAAGAAAAATGTATATCTTTTACTTATGTTTATTTAGAAAATGTTATTTTTTTATGTATCTATCTAGATCTAGATACTAGAAAGATAGCACCTAATTTTTAAGTATATCTCGATATATAATTAGAAATTAGGTGTTTATAAATCAACAGATTAATTTTATTACAACTTTTTATTTTATTTTGTGACGTAAACATTAAATATTAATGGAAAGTTATTTTTAATTTAAAGTTATTAATTGAAAGTTTTTATCAATTATAAAATCGTGGGTGATTCTAGAGTAGGTAATATTTAAAAATATATGTATTAATAATCGATACAAGATATTTTTACAACATTGAAATTAGCTTTATAATAAACAATGTAAAATTTGAAGCTTTTGGAAGCAGCTTAAGCGTGTTTTCTGATTAATTAAAGTATTCCCCAAAATAAAACCTATTTTAAGTCGAAAAAAAAAAAAAAAAATAATGAATGAATGATGAATTCAATTATAATTGTTGTTATAACTGGTAAAAATAATACAATATATTTTTGTTGTTGTTATTGTTAATGTATTAACAAGCCTTTTGGTTTTGTATATTCATCGCGCATGTATAAAGCAATATATTTTATATATTCCATTCTATTCTTTTTTTTTAAATCATATAAAATTTTGAACCTGCACTCGCCTTTTAGAAAGATTCCATAAGGCGCAAGTTCGATTTCAGCTTCGTTAAAAATGTTATATATCTATGATTTTTATAAAAAATATTTTTTCATTCTCGGTGTAGAATAATACTTTTAAAATGTTAAAAACCATTTTTCATACATTTTAGAGACCTGACATATTGGGCATGTTGATTCAAGCCGTTATAAAAATCAATTTTTAGAGTTCCGTAATTCAAAAGAAAAACGGATCATTTATAGGGCTGACTCTGTTTGGCACAAAACTCAGGTCTTTAATACGTTGGAGCTAAGAGAATATGACAATACAATCAAAAGATGGAGTTGTTCATATAATAGAAAATATAAGAGTTGACCTATAACCGTAAAAATAGGGAGGTACCCTTGGTGATCTATCCGACTCGCACTTGACTGAGTTTTTGGTATACCATACCGATGAAATTCTATCAAATCCATATGCATTTTAGTCGAGCAGGAAACAATTTAAAAAATTGAACGTAACTTTTCCACGTTACTCCCATCCTCTCTCTAATCCTGGACACACAGAGGTTTCAGTGGCTAAAAAACATATTTGTTTGACAGTTTTAAAGGTTTTCCACTAACGACTTTTGAACTATTAAATCCGCTCGTAACAAATAAAACAATGAAAACTATTAATATATTTGACTAATAATACATTTTCTTTAAATCCACGTATCTATTAATAAATAAATTGAACAAGGTAGAGAACCTAATATTAAAACACTCCGTTCTCCACTGACGTTACAAAGACATAGCATTTTGAGTGGTAGGACTTAACGCCGCGTTTTATAATAACACCTTTTATTCGTCAAATTTGTAACGCTTTGTGAAAACGCAAGAGCTCACGAGCAGGTGTAATGACTCGTACTCGAGACTTTTAGTTTAAAGATGTTAGGGGCATCTAATTGTGCATATAGAACTATATGCACAATTAGATGCCCCTAAGAGCTTTTTACTAGCGGCTCTTTAGTAACAATTGAGGTACAATAAGCAATATTTTATATATACCGACTGAAATACAATATACGCTTCACATTCCTTATTAATGTACCACCACTTTCTCACCAATCGAGACGAAACTCAACGCCGAGCACTTGGTGAAAGAGCGAAAAAATTAAAATATCAAGAAATATATATTTAAAAAAAAAAATTACAATTAGCTTCACGTCATATCCCGCACACAGCAGGGTAGGCAGAGGGAACCTAGTGTTAAGACACTCCGTTCCCCACTTTCTGCCGAATTTTGGAGGCATTGCGTATTGAGTGGCAGAACTCAACGCCGCGCTTTGCCTCGACACCAGAGCGAAGAAATGAAAATATAAATTTAAGTAAATATTTCATCTCCTCGAGTGGGGATCGAACCCACAACCAGTCGGTTTTACAGTCACACTTTGTGCCACTGCGCCACGACTGGCCTCATACTACCTACTATATGTATATAGTAAATATATATTTACTATATATATATATTTACTATATACATATAGTAGGTAATATTAATCCCGCAAACAGCCGGGTAGGCAGAGGGAACCTAGTGTTAAGACAATCCGTTCCCCACTTGCCGCCAAATTTTGGTAGCATTGCGTGTTGAGTGGCGGAACTTAACACCGCTCTTTGCCTCGACACCAGAGCGAAGAAATAGAAATTTAAATTATAATAAATATTTCATTTCCTCGAAATGGGAACCAAATCCACAATCAGCGTGTTACAGTCACACCCTTGTGCCCATGGGCCACGATATTTAAAAAGTGCTGTATCAGAAAACAAAAAATGCACAATATATAACAAAAAAAGGCAATTACAAGATTGAATTGAAAACAACAAAGTTATTACAATAGTATAGGATTGACGAATGAGTATTATACAACAATATAGCAGCCGTTGCGTTGTTTAGGAGGCTGTATCTAATAGGCACACAATAAAGAAATCTTTATGTGAAATCACCTAATATCGCTGGAACCCTGAGCCTTGCTAGACAATAGTAATGTCTTGATTATTGAATACGTATTTTTTTATTATCTTTACCCTCTATCCCGCTCATAGTTGGGTATACAGAGGGAACCTTGTGATAAGACACTCCGTTCTAAGAGGAGGTGGCTGAACTCTACGCCGCGCTTTGCCTCGACGTCAGAACGAAGGAGTAAAAACATTAAATATTTCATTTCCTCGTTCACAGTCATACGCATGTGCCCCTACGACATGACCATCGCTCCGCTGTCCAGTCAGACCACCATAAGATTATGAAAAGAAGCAGCAGTAAAGGTAGAAGAAATCTAGTATAAAGGTTTGGACTTTGTTCCCCACTTTTCACGTAATTTCCGTGGCATTGCGCGTTGAGTGGCAGGACTAAACACGTTGCTCTAGCAGAGCAGAGAGGGTAAAAGAAAAAAAAAAACAATATTTTCCCGAGAAGGATTCGAGTCCGCAATTACAGCGCTTTAGCGTGTTCCACTACGCCACTATAGCCAATATATATAAAATGATATCTTAACAACATTAACTCAGTACCGTAAGATGTAGAGACGCATTATGATTAGAACAGTGCCCGTGCAACTCTGTGAAGAGTATTTATATCCATATATAATAAGATCGTAATAGACTGGTGTCTGTATATAGAAGATATAAGAAAAAAGGTTATTGGTTGCATTTAATAACTCAATAGAATCAAAAAACAATTATTTTAAAATTTTTATGTTTGTTTGTTTGTTCGCCTAATCTGAAAAACGGCTTAACGGATTCAATTGTAGTGTTCACTATATTGTTTAAGCTAGCTTTCCAAAACATTCAGAGCTTGTCATATTCCAATTGGTTTAGAAATAAAAAAGTTATACCATTTAAAAAATGTTTGTTTGACAAAATTGGACAAATGACTTTTTTACGGAATTAAATAAAAAAAAATTAAAATTTACTTTTTTATTACAGGTGTAGATATTGTTTTCAAATTTGAAATTATATTATAAGTGTTAGAAATCTTAAATAGTCCAGATTAGTAAATTAATAATTATGTAGCATAAACGAACGAAGTCGCGAGCGGGTCGCTAGTATTGAATATATTATGCAAAAGTGGAATTCTTGTTAAAGTGTTGAATATAAAAGCTTTATTTACCATATTAGTTAATATTATAAAATCGTGAAATTAGATTTCTTAATAATTACATTATTTTAGTAAACTTTTAATGATATCTGTATTAAATTCTGTGTTCAAACTTTAACCTATTTACCTTACAGTATCATGTCTATGTTTCTCGGTGGTTTCACCGCAACAAAGACAAAGTGTCTTTGGCTAATTTGAGATCACAAGATTGAAAATCAAGAGCGACTTTCGATTTATTTATGATACAGTTATAAAATGTCGGATGTGTTTATGTAATGGTCTTGTTACATTAGTTAGATTCTGTTTGAAGGGAATGTATTTTTGTATTTTTCTGCTTCATTCCTTATTCCAGCCTATGGAGGCTAGTCGTGGCGCAGGGGCACAAAGTGTGACTGTAAAAGGACCTGGTTGTGGGTTCGATCCCCACTCGAGTATATTTATTTAAATTTATATCCATTTCTTCGCTCTAGTGTCGAGGCAATGCGCGACGTTGAATTCTACCACTCAACACGCAATGAATACAGAACTCAGCAGAAAGTGGAGAATGGACTGTCTTAACACTAGGTTCCCTCTGCCTACTCTGCTGTGTGTGTGGTGATACAGCGCGATTTTATCCTCTATCTGTGACATAGCATTAATTATTAGATTACTATATGAAAGTTTATTCGTACCCGGTGAAACTGACCTTAAGCTTATTTTCAGCTTTTTACTAATTTACCTCCCGAAAATTGAACCAGCACTTGGCATCTGCAATTTCAATAAGTAATCACAATTTCACTATTATTTCGAAAACTAAAACAAAATGCCTCTTTTCTACTATATATATATTATTAAGAACTTTCAAAATATATTCTTTCTATTTACATTTATAGGCAAACTAGTGAAGCGTAAAGTCAACACACTTTTGTCTGTTCACTAGGGAAATAGCGTAAAGTACTTATATGGAATTCTACTGACTGATTGACATTTCGACTTTGAACGTACTAAAAATATAAAAGTTCTATATAAATATACATATAAAATAAATAAATCAAATAAATCAGCTTCACGCTGTATCCCGCACACAGCAGGGTAGGCAGAGGGAACCTAGTGTTTTTAGACACTCCGTTCCCCACTTTCTGCCGATTTCTGGAGGCATTGCGTGTTGAGTGGCAGAACTCAACGCCGCGCTTAGCCTCGACACCAGAGCGAAGAAATGGAAATATAAATTTAAGTAAATATTTCATCTCCTCGAGTGGGGATCGAACCCACAACCAGTCGGTTTACAGTCACACTTTGTGCCGCTGCGCCACGACTGGCCTCAATATACATATATACGAAATATTTTGAATCCGTAGAAAATATTATGTTTTATTTTTAACAATTCTATAGTATTATTCCAAGATTAAGAAAGAATATGTTCTATAATAAGAAAGTTAGGCTTAGTGGTCAAAGCGTGGACGGTTTTCAAGAGGTGCGGGCTTAAATTCCGCTACATTAAAATTAACGTACGTTTTCCTAAATAAGTATTATGTTTTTAGTTACTATTGCATTTACCTTGAAAGGCAGATAACTCAATTTTAATACGATCACAGTTACATTTTTGGCTCACTTTCTGGACTTATCGAAAACAGCGAGTAGCGAAACAACACTGCACTGCATCTTTGCCTTAACAAAACGGCAATAATAATCCAAATATAATACTTACTCCGAACGGGGATTGAACCCACGACTATTACGTAACTGAGACAATGTTCTACTACATTTATATGTGTTTTGAAATTCTTGATATGTAAATGTTTAAAATAAGAAAAACAATATATTAATTTATCGTATAAATATAATTATATAAATACATTTCATGAGATTTCTTCTATTCAGATTTTTTTTGGAGTATTAGTGAAATTGAGTGTCCCTTTAAAATAACCTGCTAGTGGAAAACAGTGATTTTTAACATCGAATATAACATGAATATTTACATATATTTTACTAAGACTGTGGAACGGGGGAAGTGGGGAACGGAGTGTTTTAACACTAGGTTCCCTCTGCCTACCCTGCTGTACGCGGAATGCAGCGCGAAGCAAATTTTTTATTTATTTATTTCCCCAAATCCCCTGCTGCACCTATAACACTACACTATGAACGAGTAACTGGCGTCGTTTGTTTGGAGCATCAATGACAAAGATCGGGGCTCAAAGACATGAGATGCACTTTGTGAGCTCTCTACTGCATGAATAAAGCGCATTCGCTTATAATGACGTGTAACTGAATTTCAATATTTTTACAATATTAGAATGTTATTTCTTTATACATTTATAAACTTCAGATCGTCGTGGCGATCGTTGTGGGTTCGATCCCCACTCGAGGTTATGAACTATTATTTTATTATATTTATTATTATTCCCTCTTGTATCAAGATAAAATGTCCAGTGTTGAGTTCCGCCACTCAACACGCACTGTCTTAAACAATTTGTCGGAAAGTGTTGACTGGAGTGTCATAATACTAGGTTCCCTCTGCTTATCCTGTTGTACGTGCGCTGATGCCACGCCTGGCCTCAAGCTCAAAATCTGTAAATAACATATTTTATTTATTAAATATTGCATTCAAACATTTACACAATCTGAAACAGTTCTCTTTGAGCATGTCGTTGTATTGTCAGTAGCGAAATGCCGGCGGGTAGTATATTCCTATTAAATGAAAGTAACTTTTCGTTCTGGCAATTTTAATGCTAATAATAAAATCCAGTTTTGCAGAGAATATTTAACTTTAAAACAGTAAATGTACGAGTGAGTTTGTATAACATACAAAGAACTTAAAATTAAAAGTTAAACTTCAATAAAGGGACTCTCGTTTTGATTGAATCTCAATGCATATTTTTATACTATCAATAAATAATATAACTATTTTCCAATAATTTTCTTTCATCAGGATAATTTGTTTACAGTAGCTCTTCCTTTTTCAATTGGATTTGAATTCAAACTTAATAAGCGTGCCTAGCAATCTGTGTAATTTAAATAAAATGGATATATTCATTTTATAATTTATAAAGATAACATAAGAAATAAATTATACAAGAGAGAGAACTGAAATTGAACAGATATAAGTATCTAAGAAAATATTTCAATTTTGAATGACATGTCTTTTCTCACTCACTTTAAACGTCTTAGCTCTACATTTTATGTCATTTAGTTCCACATAGCCCAATTTTAGAAAAAATGCGTGTTAAATGACGGAACTCAACGCCGTACGTTTTCGACCAAAACTAAATATAAAAATATACATAGTATCTATTTCTAAAGTTACTACACAACAATATATATATATTGTCGTCATAGTTGGTAAATGTCAATATATACTGTCATAAAATATAATTGAGGCCAGTCGTGGCGCAGAAACACAAAGTATGACTGTAAAACCGATTGGTTGTGGATTCGATTCCTACTTGAAGAGGTGAAATATTTACTTAAATTTATATTTCCATTTCTTCGCCCTGGTGTCGAGTTGAGTTCTGCCGTTAAACACGCAATGCCTCCAGAATTCGGCAGAAAATGGGGAACAGAATGTCTTAACACTAGGTTACCCGGCTGTGTGCGGGATACAGTGTGAAGTTTATTTATTAATTTTATAAAATATAATAACAATTTCTTCTCTACGTGTTGCAATTTTAACAATACTTATTAAATCTTTTTACTGTACCCAATGGACATACACATATATTTCCATATTAAAAACTTAAAAAATATAATGTTAAACAACATATATAACATATATACTAAAATGATTAACTTCCCTACCTTCCCAACGGAAACAGCTCTACAACGGTTACCTTTTTCGTCTTGCAAGTGCAAACTTGCAACATAGTATTTTTGATATTCTACTGGGATTTTCTATACACGAGAACGAGGTCCTCCTCGTCTCGTATTGTGAGAGCTTTGGAAGTCGACATTGCGAGTTGCCTTATAAATATTGCTGGATGTACAGTAGATCTGTTCTGTATGTGTTTTTGTGGACAGAAGGGGCTTATATTTGAAAATTATATTTACAGTCATAACCAGAGACGCCAATTACATTTTAAATTCAATTAAATAGATATAAATGTACCAATTTGTACTTATTTTGTATAGATAATAATCAAAAATACAATTTTATTTTGTATTCAATATACATATATAATGTATAAATAATAAGGATTAGCTCAACCGTACCTTATACTCAACATACATTTGTAACTGATCGGTGTGTCTGTGCATGGAAGATATACAGACTCGTATAAGAAAAAATATTATTGGTAGCATTTAATATCGTAATAGAAGTATGAAAATTATTTTAAAAAAATATCCGTATTACTGTTAGTTTGTTAACTCTAATCTCAGAAACGGCTTACCCAAACAAGCTTCCCTTAATATTAGAGTTTATTTTATTCGATTCAATCGGATTAAAAAATTAAAAAGTTATACCATATATAGTGCGACTGTTTTGGATTCAATTCCCGTTCGGGGGGAAATAACTATTTTCGTATTCCTCGCACTAGTGTGACAAAGAACAGCGTTCATAATCTTACATACTTATGTACAACACACAATGTCTGGAATTCGTGCGAGACGTTTCTTTGAGACACTCGATTCTGCCTTCCTTGAAATATGCTATAAAAAAAACTGTCTTTCATTTATTATAAATTAGGCAAAAAAACATTGATTGAACCCGCTCATGTCGCGTTCTTCCCTATCGAACTCAATAAGTAAATAATAACACAATCTTATGTCAGAATTTCTTGTAATATTACCTCTCTATAAATATTCCTTCGAACTCTCAAGAAGATATTGTTAGTATAGCGTTCTATTGATTTCAACTCGACACACAGCACTCATGTCGAATCTATATGTATAGAAAATAAAATAAATAAATCAGCTTCCACGTTGTGCGATATATCGCACACTGCATAGTAGGCAGAGGGAACCTTTTTGTAAATGCACTCCGTTCCCCACTTTCCGCCATTTTCTGAAAGCATCTGACAACAGAGCGAAGAAAAGAAAATATAAATGTAAATACATATATTTCATTTCCTCGAGTAGAGATCGAACCCATAACCAATCGATTTTACTTTCACACTTTGTGCCCCTGCACCACGACTGGCCTCTTAAATAAATAAATATATATAAGGATAGTAATGTAATATGAGTGAAAATGTGAATATAATCTATTATACAAATAAACTGTAGGTCAAAAGTAAAATTTTAATATGGCGGAAAAACACTGTATAATTGCCGCGTTCCACATAATTTATATAATTAAATTGTTTTAATGGCATACAGCAATATTTTTACTCATATAATCTAACATTACATTTATTGAGGCCGTTGGGGCCCAGGATGTGACTGTAACAAGACGGTTGTGGGTTCGATCCCCACTCGAAGAAATAGAATATTTATGTAAATATATATTTTTATTTCTTCGCTCTAGTGTCGAGGCAAAGAGTGGCGTTTAGTTTCGCTACTTAACACGCAATGCCTCCAAAATTCGGCGGAAAGTGGGAAACGGAGTATCTTAACACTAGGTTCCCTCTACCGACTCTGCTGTGTGCTGGATACAGTGTGAAGCTGATTTATTTATTTTTTAACTTTTATATCGACAACATCATCAATATATATGTAACATTTTTTTTTATTATTGTTAAGCTTTTGTTTTGTTCTTTATTTTCCACCTATATTAGAGATAGATACTTAAGATGAAATAAACATTTTCTTACTTATTAAAAAAACGTATAAAAATTGGAACGTAGCGGGACTCGAACCCGCTTAGTGGTCAGAGGACCTGGTCGATTTCCAGAAGGCGCGGGTTCGAGTCCTGTTAGGTTCAATTTTTTATACGTTTTCTAAATAAGTACTTTTCTTTACTGAGTTTTAAAAATGTAAAAAATATACTATAACTGTCCACCAAATGGACAAATGGTAAAAGGTCTGTGTTTTACCATTTGTCTATTACTTTTATAAGCTAAAAAAACAACATATAAACACATCAATTGCATCGTCGGTTTTATATTTATATGTGATGGTATTAATGCCAATAAATAGCGACTGCGCTCCGCCAGACAGGCATTAACGTAAATTATTTCATTTTAATAATGGTGCAATACGTGATTAAAATGTATCGGTAAAGTTTGTAGCGTACCCGCGAACCGTGGTCGGTGGTGAAGCCAGCGTACGGTGGTGGTTCGCTAGTGGTCGTGTAGGCCACTAGTGGAATTAGTTAATTGCTCTCTACAACTCCCAATTTGAGGCCAGTGGCGCTGGGGCAAAAACGTGTGATTCTAGATACAAAATTTTATAAGTTCGAATATCACCAGAGGAAATTAAATATTTAATACTTTCATCAAAGTGCGGCTTTAAGTTCCGATACTCAACACGCTATACGTCCAGATTTTGGCGGAAAATGGGGAACGGAGTCTCAACACTAGCTTCACAGGTTCCCTCTGCGTACCCTTAAAAAAATAATTAAAAAATAAAATATAAATATTAATAAGTTAAATACGCTAGACAGCTATAGAAATTCTATTAGACTAGCATTTATCTAAAGTACGGAGTAAGCTTTATCTTATGTGCTTGCTCTCAACATTTTGTATCTAGTTAATAGCAGACCATCCTTCTAACGAGAGGATATACTATCGTCATATATGGACATTAAATTAAAGTATAAAATATATATAAATATTGATTAATGTATGAGTGAAACAACTAACGGTAATTGTAGGTTCGATTTAAATTATTCTTAAGGTGCGTATTTAAGACAAATTAAGGTGTGTAAGACAAAGCTCGGCGTTGGATTCCGCCAGGAAACATTTTTTTTTCAGCGTGAGCTCAGAGGGCCTAGTGTTAATGACACTCTACCTCCCACTTTCCACAGCATTCTAGTGGCATTTACGGAACTCAAAACCGCGTTTTGCCTCGACACTAGAGCGCAGAAATGAAAATATCATATATTTGATGTCCTCGAATTGGAATCGAACCCACAGCCTGTTGTGTTCACACATACACGCTTTCACTCCTGCCGCGACTTTCCTATTAGAAACAGTATTCCGAGTATTAGATGTTTTCCCATATTTGACTCATCACGGTTAAACATTATTGTTTCCTAACTGAGTAGTTATACAATACGTGATGCTAGCGGCGTCGTGAGACCATCAAATTCTGAGATTATGTAAAGATTTCACCAAGTACTTACATTTATAGGACGAAAATTTAACTTTGAAAATATTTTTTTATAAAAACTTTAATTTGAATATTACATTGCTATTCTTATAAGTATATATTTATTGGCGCAGTGGCACAAAGTGTGGCTGTAAAACAGTACACTCGAGTAGATGACATATTTATTTAAATTTATATTTCCATTTTCTTCGCTCTGGTATCGAGGTTAAACGCGGCGTTGAGCTCTGCCACTCAACACACAATGCCTCCAGCATGCCGGCAGAAAGTGGGAAACGAGGATTTTAACACTAGATTCCCTCGCGGGATACAGCTTGAAGCTGATTTTGATTTTTTTATTTGAATGCAAAATAAATTTTGTGCTAATTAAAAAAGCATGAAATAATTTTTATGACATTCAAAATATAATGTTATATAAAATTCTGAATCAAAATCAGAAACATTAAAATCATCATTTCATTTATATTTCTGTTATTATGTAAAAATATATTTTTTTTATATTACGTAATCTTTAACTCCGTATCAAATACGTGAGAGTGAAACTGGAAAAAATAAAATATATCACAAGAGCCCTTCAATTTAATGATAATATTTTTAAATAAAATAAGCAGTAAATGTTAAATCAAATATGGCGACGATATTTTAGTATGTAAGTAGAACGACTGATGCATATCAAGTGAACGTGATAGTTACAAATTCGAATCCCTCTTGGGACTATATTTATATTGATATATATGGAGCCATTTTTGTTACAGGGGAGAGGAGTGGGGGTATGGGGTGTAGATTATTCTCTCTCCGTTGTAAGAGAAACAGAGCGATGTTGAATTCCTCCACTCAACCCGCAACATCTCCATTACGGTTGAAAAGCGAAAAACAGAGTTCCTTACCAGCAGGTTCACTCTGTCCATCCTGCTTTATAAGCGTGAAGCAATAGAAATAAATATATTTGGTCAACAGAGAATGCCCATTTAATAATTTTACCCAAACACACAAACGGAAAAAAATAACATATCAAAACAACAATACGCACAACAACAATAAACATAAAACACGAAATTTATCAAACAATTTACCAAAATTGTTTATCTAAAATTAAAGTAAATAGCTTATTAATATATCCATTACTAAAAATACCGCAATCCGCCCACTAATTATATGTTATTATACCAGTAGGTATATGGAGGCCGTAATGGCCCAGAGGCACAAGGGTGTAACGCGACGGTTGTGGGTTCGATCCCTACTCGAGGAAATGAATTATTTATTTAAATTTATGTTCTTATTTCTTCGCTCTGTGTCGAGGCAAAAAGCGATATTGAGCTCCGCCACTCAACACACAATGCCCCCCAAATTCGGCGGAATGTGGGATACGGAGTGTCCTAACACTACGTTCCCTTTGCCTAACCTGCTGTGTGCGGGATGCAGCGTGAAGCTGATTTATTTGATTTTAGGTATAGGCGGTCGTGGAAAGTGCTTGGGGCCTATGAGACTGTTACGTACATACGTAGTAAGTGAAATATTTAAATTCGCATTAAAATGTTTAATGACAAAGTTGGGCGAATTAAGAATTTTTAACCGAATTCTGTATAAGAAAAACAGGTTATTAATTCGATTTTAGTTTTACTATGTTTCTTTTTTTCAGAACTTTTGACTGGGTGAAACGACTTTAATGTTTTTTTTTAATTTGGAAGTCCCGTTCGCTTGTCAAGCTAATGCTACAACAACCTTACTACAATATCGAATTAATAAGCCTTTTGTTCGATTTACTTGGCAACGACTTCAAAAATCTTTTTCAATATTTTTTGCTTAACAAAATCAAAAAACGTTTTACAATTATTGATGAAAAAAAAAATATACATGTCAAATGCACAAAATTTTTTTAGTTATCGCATATTTAATATTGTATTGAACGGGAGTCGTTCGTGTATTGTCCTTTTCCCTAGTACATAGTCCCGAGAGTCGTAATTGTTGTCGTATACATATATAGTGAAGACAGCGGTCGAGTAAAACTTTTAAGTAGTACGAGATGCTTATAAATATAATGTGCAAGACTCGTGCCAAATATATATATTGCGTCATTATTAGTTTGTCCACCAGAACAGGTGAAGTGAAAATAATTTAAATATGACACTCCCAAATTGACATCGACCCTACAACCACCGTGTTAACAGTCAACGCCGTCCACTGCGCCACAGCCAATATATAATACTAACTTTAGGTTCATTTTAAGGTAACTAACGAAAAGCTAACTTTATTTATAATCTAACCTTAAATCTCAAGTACCCATGACCGTCGGTTTCGTTCTAAATAATAGACGGAAGTTCAAGCCGATCTCGAACGCGCTACCACGTATTACATAACATAATTATACAAAACAGTGTAATGTTACACTTCGGAATGTTAACTGTCTTGTAATCCAGTTAATAAATATTACCCAAAATTTCACTTAATGTCGTATAACGTATTCTTTTATAAAGGTAACTATAAATTAAAAGTATTTTCTAATTTATTTCCATATTTATATCCATAGTGTTATTATAAAAATATGTTTTTTTGTGTTGATTGATACTTATGTATAATTTTGATAGATTAAATAAGTGTTTTTAGAAAACATAATAAGACAATATGTCACATAAGCCTGTATCTATAAACCTTTTTGTTTTTATATTACAATACCATTATATTAATATTTATAAATGTTAACGGCAATTCAGATCGATCTCAGAGTTGAGAGCAGCTTATACATCGACCAAAAACGAACTTTCATGAATACTCCGTCCAGAAAATTAAAAGTTTAACTACGGTAAATATTACATAATATCAATGAAACTCTCTTTTTCTCTTTATTTTATTTACAATGTCATTCGACCCGAGCGCCGACCGTTTCGTCTCGCAAACTGATGCCACCCAATCGACGTCGTGCTGCGGTAGACGCCAATAAACAACTTTAATTACTTATTTATTCAGTACCTTTTACTTATTAAAAATAATCTTACGTTGTCTGACGCCACGTATCTTGTTGGTATTAAATAATATTTTATTGAGGGCGTCATGGCGTAGGGTCTGACTGCAGGTTCGATTCCCACTTAATGAAATTTCTTCGCTGTAGGAACAGGGCAAAACGCTGAGTTGATTCCGTAACTCAACACAGTCAATGCGTCGAAAATGGCGATTCGGTGGGCGAAAGAAGTTTACACTACGTTCCCTCCTGCCCTGCTATTCAATAGAAATATAAGTATCACTAACATATAAAAATATAATATATTTTAACAAACAAATCTCGAATTGAACCCTAGTTAAGCAGATAATTTACTAAGCCGATTGATTCTATCATCGACTCAATTCATGATATATTATTAGAGAAACATTTAATCCTCAGTTTCCTTATGTGGAATATGCTCATGCTGTACGGGCTCCTCATTACCTATATGGCTTTAAGCTGCGGGTTGAACCGTCTTACAGAGTGAACGTGAGTATTAATCTAGGAGATCTTCATATGAAATAGAAGCCTCACTTCGCCTGTGTATGGTGTGGTATTAAGTGTTCATATAACACAAAGTTCATATAAGCGCTCTCTGTATAAACGTGGAAGGTTATGGGTTCAGTTCTTACTTAAAAGACATTACATACATTGAGGCCAGTCGTGGCGCAGAAGCATAAACGCGCTACTGTATACGAGATACCGAAACTGTATACAAGGCAGATTGTGGCTTCGATTACCACTCGAGTAAATTTTTTTTTAATATTTTCGTTTTCTCGCTCTGGTAACGGAGCAAAGCACGACGTTGAAATCCGCCACATTTAAATATCTCCGCTCTCGTTCTTTATGCGTGTCAACACTTATATTTAAAAGATAATATGCATCATCATATTTTTTAAACCATTCACATTAAAAGATAGATATATGGATAGATAGATAAATTTGTATGGGTCATTTCTTCATGAAGACTCATTCCATATCCTTTAAGTTATGTAGTAGTCTGTACATACCTTTCGCAAGCAGTGACCGCTGTACAAACAAACGTGACAGTATTACGACGATGTCACAAGGTCAAAACAGCGTGGACGTGATTACAATCGAAATAAATTATATAATGTGGAGAATTGTGTCACTAAATTTATAGCACATATATATTCGGAAGGTGAAATGTATATAAGTAAATAGTTCTTTTAGATTTATTAATATACAATTCATTTTTAAGATTCATGTTTTTATTTGAGGCCAGTCGTGGCGCAGGGGCACAACGTGTGATTGTAAAACTGACTGGTTGTAGGTTCGATCCACACTCGAGGAGATGAAATATTTACTTAAATTTATATTTTCATTTCTTCGCTCTGGTGTCGAGGCAAAGCGCGGCGTTGAGTTCTGCCACTCAACACGCAATGTCTCCAGAATTCGGCAGAAAGTGTGGAACGGAGTGTCTTAACACTAGGTTCCCTCTGCCTAGCCTGCTTTGTGCGGGATACAGCGTGAAGCTGCTTTATTATTTATATTTTTATTTTTATTTTGTTAAAAATGGTAATTAATGACGGTTAATTCAAGATTATACTATTGTTTATTGTTTTATATTAGTGTATAAAAGAAAATCTGTTATATCCAATAAAATAAATTCCATAACTACTAGGGAAAGTAATTACACTTTGAACAAAGTTGGTAAACTTCCGTTCGATGCTTTAATAAAGATATATTTGTTACTGAAACATTGTAGGTAAAATCGATTTTCTTAATATTTAAATTTCCGAATAGAATCGATATTCACATACCTTTATGTACGTACTGTGAAACGCTATCCAACTTCAATAACATGACGCTAGTATTTTATAATCGTTAAGAATAAACTAAATTTATTACAATTTAACAATTCGTTGGCGCAAGGGCACAAGCGTATGACTGCAGCGTGACGGTAGTGGGTTCGATTCCCATTCGGTGGAATGAATTATTAAATTAATTTATTCGCTCTGATACCAAGGCGCGGCGTTGAGTTTCGCCACTCAACGCGCAATGCCTCGAATTCGGTGGAAACTGGGGAAACGGGTGGCTTAACTTAAAAAAAATATTATTGATATTCGAATTGCAAACTGTAAAACCTATACAAATATATCCTTCACATGTCCATTGAAACGATCTCTAGTAATAAAGTATTTTATGAACCAGTGACGTCACCAACTCCATAACGGTAATAAAAAAATAAATAAAAGAGAATAACGAATCCGTTCCGTTGTTACGTAATAGGCGCTATCACGATTACAAGCACTCAATCCAGATTATATATGGGCAATATCTTATAAGGTGTGATATGAGGAAGCAGACGGCACTGTAGGGTTGCCGCGGCAGTGTACGGTGGTAGTCAATATTTAATTGTAATTAAAATTAATTGTCGTTTACAATTAAAATTTTATATTAAATATAGACTGTAGTTAATTATTTATCTAATTTATTATTTATAAAATTGTATGTAAAGTTATTTAAAAAAAAAAAAAACATCTTTTGAGTTTCTGGTTGCCGTTTCTTAGCAAATAGATAAATATGGTTTTAAAGCCGATGGTAAAATATAGGATTGTTGATTTGAAAGGTAGGATTCGAAATACTTTTATATTATTTTTATATTAATTTACAATTCTAATAAGTTTTTATTGACCTATTTAAATAAAAATATTTTGATATCTATTTAAAATCACGAGATTTTAGGTCGCCAAGACATTATTTACTTAAATGGACTAATTTGTCAGGATATTGTGGTTGCGGCTGTGAAGCCAACGATATATTTAGTGGTCCATTTCATAGCGTATAATTCAGGTTATTAATCTGCATTTACTTTACAACCGCATATCTATATATAAAAATTTGTATTGTTTGTATAAGTAGCACAATGCAGTCCTTTATTTGTATGCATTAACATAAATCAGCTTCACGCTGTATCCCGCGCACAGCTGGGTAGGCAGAGAGAACCTAGTGTTAAGACACTCCGTTCTCCAATTTCTGCCGAATTCTAGACGCATTGCGTGTTGAGTGGCAGAACTCAACGCCGCGCTTTGCTTCAAACAAATAATATTATTATATCATTTGTGTTATTTTTATAACACTTTGTTATAAAATATTTTGAATTACATGATATAGAGAGCTGAAACCGCAAACACTACGCACAGACTTTCTGATGCCATAATTTTTTTTATTTTGTTTTAATTTCACGCTGTATTCCCTATATAACAAAGTAAACATATCAAAGTAAGTGTTAAGACACTACGTTTTCCACTTTCCGCTAAATTTTCGAGCGTTGATTGGTGGATTTTTTTTTATTAGCTCCTGCACATTGCACGGAAGGTAGAGGGAACCTGTGAACTTAGTATTAAGATACTCCGTTCCTATTATTTAAGACTCCTTCATTACCCACTTCCTGTCAAGTTCTGGAGGCATTGCGTGTTAATTTTTGGAACTCAACGACTCAACACCAGTGCACTGAAATGAAAATATTTAATAATTTAATTCTTCGAGTCCCACTCGAAGAATTAAATTATTCCAATCCAACCTACAACCGGTCGGGCTTATAGACACGCTTACCCTGCGCCACGACTTACCTATTTGTTACTTAGTGAAATTAAAATTACAATGTATAGATAATTACGGAATCGTTTTACTTGTAATCTGATAGCCCTAGCTCCAGTCACAGAGTGGACGGGTCGCGGAAACCATACCTAAGAACGAGTCGAATAACTTTCTCAAACCGCGTCCTACACCCACTTGCGAAGAGATGGATCTGACGAGATACAGGACTGTAGATGCTAAATAATAAAAATTTAATAAGAAATAAGAAGAATGTTGTTTTATTTTGTCGAAATAAATATGGAATCAGAAGCGCCAATTTCAAAAAAAATATTTAAATTTATTTATTGTTTCTTTGGTAGATTTATGATTATTTTTGTCTTTATTTATTTTTGGTCGTGATTTTCCACGCGTTCATATATCAAACACATCCTTGTTCCCCACCTTCGCCCAATTTTCGAAACATTGTGTTTCGACTAGAGCAGGGGTTCCCTTTTCTTGATCAAGGACCACTTTTATATCATTTCTGGTACCAGGGACCACTTTGCATGTAGGTATAATTAAATTAATTATGTGATAATTAATTTAATTATAACAGAAACTTCACGTCGCCATCCCCAGTCATAAAATTATAATCGTTCGCGGACCATATTTAGGCTTCTCGACCACTGGTTGGGAACCAGTGGACTAGAGGAACTCACAGCCGCGCTTCGTTTTATTCCCAGAGCGAACAAATGAAAGTAATTCATTCCCCCTTTGTAATCGAACCCACAACCGTCCCACTTTCAGCCAAGATGTTTGAGCCACGTCGACTTCAATCATATAGATAAATTCCTCATTTGTTTACACAAAATAGTTCCGCCGATCAATATACTGCGAGAAGAGAGCGCTAAGGCATACAATTTATTGTATTGTACTTGCAATATAAAAACTAACACGATTTTAAATATTTAATGATAATATTTTATTAAATAAATATAATTTGGTTTTTCAAAATCATCCTAATAAAAAAAAAACATTTGGTTTTTCACACAATAAAACGCGATAGTTTGGATTTAACTCGTAGAAAGAAGTATATACCTAAAAGTAAATATTTATTTGTATATAAAAAACCGTAAAAATAAAATATTTATGTTATACATTAAAATTACATAAAAATCAAAAATTAAATCAGCTTCACGCTGTATCCCGCACACAGCAGCGTAGGCAGAGGGAACCTAGTGTTTTAGACACTCCATTCCCCACTTTCTGCCGAATTCTGGAGGCATTGCGTGTTGAGTGGCAGAACTCAACGCCGCGCTTTGCCTCGAAACCAGAGCGAAGAAAAGGAAATATAAATTTAAGTAAATATTTCATCTCCTCGAGTGGGGATCAAACCCACAACCAGTCGGTTTACAGTCACACTTTGTGCCGCTGCGCCACGATTGGCCTCAACTACTAAAATTACATAAATATTGTTATTTATTATTAGTTATATCAAAACTTTCATTGCGCTGTCTAGGTAGTTCCAGATAATAAAATTACATTTAATAGGCCCAGTCCAGAAATCACTTGCCACTATGTATTCGACTGCCAAAAGTTATATAAGAAGATAACGAAAAAGAAACAAAGCGACTCGTTGCTTACATCCGTACACATTATTCCGTCATATTACCTACTATATGACGGAATAATGCTGTGAAAGTCCAAATAATAATAATACTTGATCATTTCTATACTATAAGTCGATACTATGAGGTTCTACATACAGTGATATACAGTCAGATTCACATATTTTACATATAAAAATAATAGACCGACCGGCCGTCCGTGGTAACGGGACGGTAGTGGGTTCGATCTCCATTCGAAGTAATGAAATGTTTATTTAAACTTATATGTCTCTTTCTTCGCTCTGGTGTCGAGGCAAAGAAAGGCGTTGAGTTCCCCCACTCAACACGCAATACCTCCAAAATTCTGCGGAAAGTGTTGAACGGAGTGGAGCTGTGTGTGGTATACAGCGTGAAGGTGTTTTGATTTATTTTATTTATTAAGCTAGCGACCCGCTCGCGGCTTCGCCCGCTTAAACCACAGAACTATTTACTTAACACACTAAATTATGTTCGTGTCTTGATATACTTATAATGTATGTTTGCAATGTAATGAAGATTTTTTATAAGAAAGTTGTTAAAACTTTAGGTCGCATTTTCGTACCTCCCATAAGAATCTTCAATTGAATGTTTGAAATAAAAACACAACTTATCGATACTTACTATATGTGCGTTTCTTTACGATAATCTCAGAAACGGCTTAACCGATTTAAATACTTTTTTTGTTTGTATTCTGGCAAACTGCCCTTAAATATTAAGCATTAGTTTTATTTTAAGCAGCTTCATGCTAGTCAGAGGGAGGAACCTAGTATTAAGACACTCCATTCCCCACTTTCTACCGAATTCTGGACGCATTGCGTGTTGAGTGGCAGAACGCAACGCCGTGCTTAACCTCGACCCCAGAGCGAAGAAATGGAAATATAAATTTAAGTAAATATTTCATCTCCTCGTGTGGGGATCGAACTCAGAGAACCAGTCGGTTTTACAGTCACACTTTGTGCCGCTGTGCCACGACTGGCCTCAACTGGACTGGACTTTATTTTAATCGGTTCGCATAAAGTTAAAACCAGATCCACGCTTTATCCCGCCCTTAGTAGGGCAACTTAGTGTAAGATATTGGGTATAATGTTTGACTGATGTGCGAAATGAAAATATTATTAAATTATAACTCAATCCTGCATGTGTGGATCAGACCCACAACGTCACGTTACAGTTACAATTGGGCATATAGGGTAAAATAGTTTTTAAGATACATCAACAGTGAAGACGTAGGTTTTTTTTCTTATTTCACAATGTTTATTCATATCTATATTTCGTATGACGCGGTTACGCATAGGTACCAATAATGTAAACACATACTACTACAAAAATAGTACTAAAATGTTTAGAACTTTAAATTTTGCCGCCAATACCTACGACTCGATTTCGCAATGAGGCGTATGCGGCGGTTTCCCTTTGATAAGTTTATGTGTGCGTGCGTCGTTCTTAACAAATTGTATTTTATTTTACAACGATAATTTTATTATTTGTTTTGTTTGAAAAAATAACTTTTTTATTTTCGGGTTTTTAATTCAATATGTAATAGGCTTTTATAGAGTAGTTAAACTGTGGTTTCATTTAAGGTGGTCCTAACAAAAAAACTCTGTATAATTGAGCATATTTAATATTTATAGTGATTTTTTGGAAAATAGATACCAATAGTTATTACAACCACTTGCGAAGAAGCATAGTTTAGGCAATTTTTTATTCTATAAGAATTCCTTTTAAAAAACTACCAACGTTCTTATAGTTAATATATTATTTTTCCAAATTAAAAAAATTGTCTATGTCATCATAATGGCGGAAAAATTTCATTCATATTGTAATACCACATTAGTATCGACAATGTAGTGTTGATAGTAATTGAAAATAGTTATACTACAGGAGGACCTTCATATGCACTGTTTTAACCTGTTTTATGTATAATATAGAATAATATATTGTATAGAGGAATCACACATTCTTTTTATTCAGTTTAGTAAATACATTTTTTAGAGGTTACTCTGTACTAAAATGGCATGCAACTCTGTTCCCACATTTACGTTCCTGATATATCGATTTAAATAATAGAAATACAAAATATAGGAAGGAAACACAAATGCAATTATATTGCATTTTTTCTTTTTTTCATACTTGAAACGTATTAATAAATTACATATTATGTATTACATACAATTAATTTCTTTTGAATATAACACTAAGTTTAATCAGCTTCACGCTATTTTAACATAAGATGACATTAAAACGTATTGACATCACCACGTGATCCATCTAAACACAATATAAACTTTTATAAACTATGAACTCACAATCAGAATTTACTTTCCAAATACATATACTTTTTATTCTACACATCGCCATATGAGCTAATTCCGTAAAATATACCTACTTTATTATGTTTGTTAATATCACCAACGTTGACGTTTGAAATAATAATTATGGTAGACTGAACAAATATTGATTATACTTCTTTTTTTAGCTTCACGCTGTATCCCGCACACAGCAGGGTAGGCATAGGACCTCTAGTGTTAACAACAACACTCTGTTCCCTACTTTTCTCGGAATTCTGTAGGCATTGCGTGCTGAGTAGTGAAACTCAACGCCGCACTTTACCTCGACACCAGAGCGATGAAATGGAAATATAAATTTAAATAAATATTTCGTTTTCTTGCGTGGTCATCGAACCCACAACAGTTACACTTTGTGCCCCTGTGCAACGAACGGCCTCAATTTACTTTCTTCTTTTAAAATGTGGTTAAATGAAATAGTCGTAATTTAATTATGTCAGATTACTATTAACCGACTTCTTAAAAGGGGTCATCAATTGGGCTGTATTTTTTAGCCTTGTTACCTTAGAACTTTTGATTGTATGAACCGATTTTAATGATTCTTTTTTTATTTGAAAGCTAATGCCTCCCGTGTAGTCTTATTTTAATTTAGTTTATATCCAACAATGGTATCTATGAGAAAATCATATAAATCTCAAATTTACATTAAGTATATGCGCGACAAATGAACGTATAAGTCAATATCAATTCAACCGATTTTAATGATTCTTTTTTTATTAGAAAGGGTACATATAAGGGGTAGTTTGGTGAAAGTTTAGTTAAGTTCAGAGTGTGAAATCCGGTTGAAATTGAAGAAGTCGATTTTTTTTATTAAAAAATATAATTATGTAATTTTTTCTACAAAAAATTCTTTATACTCCATGATAAAAGCTATCCTATAAGTGACATTAGGCTTTGAACTATTACCATGCCAAAATTAATTTAATTTCATACAGTAGTTATCGGTATTTTAGGTAATTTATATTTTTCAGTTTTTATTTTTTTTAAAGAAAACTATCATGAAATTCGGAATGAAACCCAAAAAAAATGTACCTTGAGGCCCTAGGCTAACACCATGCAAAAATCATCAATTTCTGTCAGGTAGTTTTTGCGTGATTGACGCACAAACAAACCGACAGACAGACAGACAGACAGACAGACAGACAGACAGACAGACAGACAGACAGACAAGAATTCTGCTGAGTGGTTTTTTAGGTTCTATAATCGACATATTAACCGACCTAATTTTTATTTTTTTTATATCTTTCATGTACAGAATTGACTTTTCTATCCTTTTATTATATATGGAGATTAATCACATTAATAAGATAATGAGTGCGACAAGGTCAGGCAAGACAAAACTAACATCATTTTTTTAATTCTTAAAATAAAAAATAGGTATAGATTTTTTTGTGAATTCATGTGATAAATTACATTTTATAACTCCTTTTAATTTTTGACTTTTCAGTTCGTTTCAATACAAATTTAAAATACCTTTCGTGACAAAGTGCATTTATACATCGCTCATTTACCGAAACAATGTGTCGGTAACCTTCTTTCGTCGTACCATCGTTTCTAATTCAGTAGCTTAGAGAAATAGCTGTCTCCATAGCTGACTTGGAGCCTGCGAATGAGGCTAAGGATGAAGGACCTTGTCTCTCAACGCAATAGGTCATCACTGACACACACACTGGTCCTCCTAGTTTTTCCATTTAACTACACTTCAGATAGGAGACAGCCTACATAAAAAATAAACTTTTTTAAATTATAAAACTTTTATTGAAGTTTATTCGTGTAGTAAAAAATTTTTTATGTGAATGTGTAGTCACATATATAGATCACATGTGTGAATATGTAGTCACATATGTGGACCACATGTGTGAATATGTGGTCACATATGTGGACCACATGTGTCAATATGTGCTCACGTATGTGGACCACATGTGTGAATATGTGGTCTTTCATGTGGACCACATGTGAGAATGTGTGGTCACATATGTGGACCACATGTGTCAATATGTGCTCACGTATGTGGACCACATGTGTGAATATGTGGTCTTTCATGTGGACCACATGTGAGAATGTGTGGTCACATATGTGGACCACATGTGTGAATACGTGGTCGCGTATGTGGACCACATGTGGGAAAATGTGGTCACATATGTGGACCACATGTGAGAATTTGTGGTCACATATGTGGACCACATGTGTAAATATATGGTCCCATATGTGGACCACATGTGTGAATATGTGGTCTTTCATGTGGACCACATGTGAGAATTTGTGGACACATATGTGGACCACATGTGTGAATATGTGGTCGCGTATGTGGATTACATGTGGGAAAATGTGGTCACATATGTGGACCACATGTGTGATATGTAGTCACATATGAAGATTACATGGGTGATCCTGTGGTCACATATGTGGACCACATGTGTGAATATGTGGTCTTTCATGTGGACCACACGTGAGAATTTGTGGCCACATATGTGGACCACATGTGTGAATATGTGGTCGCGTATGTGGACCACATGTGGGAAAATGTGGTCACATATGTGGACCACATGTGTGATATGTAGTCACATATGAAGATTACATGGGTGACCATGTGGTCACATATGTGGACCACATGTGTGAATATGTGGTCACGTGTGTGGACCACATGTGTGTATATGTGCTCACATATGTGGACCACATATGTGAACATGTGGTCACATATGTGGACCACATGTGGCATCGTGTGGTCATATATGTGAACCACATGTGTGAGTAAGTATTCACATGTGCAGATCGCATGTGTGATATGTTGTCACATATGTAGACCACATGTGTGATATGTAGTCACATATGAAGATTACATGTGTGATCATGTGGTCACATATGTGGACCACATGTGTAAATATGTGGTCACGTGTGTGGACCACATGTGTGAATATGTGGTCACGTGTGTGGACCACATGTGTGTTTATGTGCTCACATATGTGGACCACATATGTGATCATGTGGTCACATATGTGGACCACATGTGTGAATACGTGGTCGCGTATGTGGACCACATGTGGGAAAATGTGGTCACATATGTGGACCACATGTGAGAATTTGTGGTCACATATGTGGACCACATGTGTAAATATATGGTCCCATATGTGGACCACATGTGTGAATATGTGGTCTTTCATGTGGACCACATGTGAGAATTTGTGGACACATATGTGGACCACATGTGTGAATATGTGGTCGCGTATGTGGATTACATGTGGGAAAATGTGGTCACATATGTGGACCACATATGTGAACATGTGGTCACATATGTGGACCACATGTGGCATCGTGTGGTCATATATGTGAACCACATGTGTGAGTAAGTATTCACATGTGCAGATCGCATGTGTGATATGTTGTCACATATGTAGACCACATGTGTGATATGTAGTCACATATGAAGATTACATGTGTGATCATGTGGTCACATATGTGGACCACATGTATGAATATGTGGTCACGTGTGTGGACCACATGTGTGAATATGTGGTCACGTGTGTGGACCACATGTGTGTTTATGTGCTCACATATGTGGACCACATATGTGATCATGTGGTCACATATGTGGACCACATGTGGCATCGTGTGGTCATATATGTGTACCACATGTGTGAATAAGTATTCACATGGGCATATCACATGTGTGATATGTAGTCACATATGTAGACCACATGTGTGATATGTAGTCACATATGAAGATTACATGTGTGATCATGTGGTCACATATGTGGACCACATGTGTGAATATGTGGTCACGTGTGTGGACCACATGTGTGAATATGTGGTCACATATGTGGACCACTTGTGTGAACATGTTATCACATATGTGAACCTTTTATAAAATATATTTAATTCATTAAATGTAATATGTATATAAATAAATAAACGTAAAGAAACGTTACGTAACATCATACATAATAACAATTAAAACGTAAACTGCAGGCTAATTGATCATCCGGTAGACATTTTAATTAAATTATCAGCTGAAGCAGAATGTCTTTGTATCATCAGAGTTGTAAACCATTTGTTCGATAATTAACTTTAACAGTTATGAACATATACTATTGTTCAAAGACGTCACTATTACATTTCAATCCTATGAAAATTTATAATGGAGAGAAGAAAGAATTTCAAATAAGATAGTGGTGCACTTACTCAATTTTGCACTTTCCAATTTCTTTAGATAGTATAGCGGAACACAAGGCTTCGCTTCGTTTGTTTTTACGGGCAGAAAAATAAATATATTCTTCCACTTAGTGGGAATTTAACCTAATTAAAATATAACTAGTGCTACAACCAGAAATCTCAGTTCTCTCAACTGTACCGTCATAGCGTCAAGTTTTAGTCGACATATTAACTTTAAACATATTAATTTTTTATCGACATATTAACCGACCTAATTTTTATTTTTTTTATATCTTTCATGTACAGAATTGACTTTTCTATCCTTTTATTATATATGGAGATTTTGTTTGAAAAAATAACTTTTTTATTTTCGGGTTTTTAATTTAATATGTAATAGGCTTTTATAGAGTAGTTAAACTGTGGTTTCATTTAAAGTGGTCCTAACAAAAAAACTCTGTATAATTGAGCATATTTAATATTTATAGTGATTTTTTGGAAAATTGATACCAATAGTTATTACAACCACTTGCGAAGAAGCATAGTTTAGGCAATTTTTTATTCTATAAGAATTCCTTTTAAAAAGCTACCAACGTTCTTATAGTTAATATATTATTTTTCCAAATTAAAAAAATTGTCTATGTCATCATAATGGCGGAAAAATTTCATTCATATTGTAATACCACATTAGTATCGACAATGTAGTGTTGATAGTAATTGAAAATAGTTATACTACAGGAGGACCTTCATATGCACTGTTTTAACCTGTTTTATGTATAACTAGCGACCCGCTCGCGGCTTCGCCCGCTTTAACTATGTTTGCAAAACACTTAAGATTACCAATGTGAAAATTATTTAAACCTTAATGCAACCCACATTTTCGTTGTTCCAATAAGGGTGTTCCAATTGTTTAAAAAAACAAACTTAAACAAATGACACAAACAACAGAAAACTTTAACGAAAGAATTTAGAAATAGAATATAAACAACAGCACACTTAGATACTATTCTCTTACCCAAAAATACTTAAACGAAAGATGTAACCAACTATGTCGCGTTGAACTACATTATAATTATTGGCTAACTCTGAAATGCATGCAAACGCTTCTAAATTAACTTTGCTATAGAGCCTGGCGCAGAGTTGAAGCATTCTCTCGTCCATCTCCGTAGTAGCTCCGAACGACATCTGGGCGTTGACACAGTATGGAATTGGAAGGATTATCAAAGGATAGAAAGTCCCTAGGAAGTAGTCTTACGTCTGATCTCGGGCGGCCGGGTATGCCACGGAGTGCTGCTCCTTAGATGCAGGTGACCCGATACATTGGCGCAGCGGAATGCGTTGGACGCAAGACGACCAATGTGTACCTCAAGGCTTTCTATTTTTATGTTGCTATGATGCGTGGTGTTCCTCACTTAGTATGGCGCCTGCGTCACTCGACGGAGGATGAGGTTGTGGACTACCTGCAGGAATTCTCGTTTTGTGATACTTGCTATGGCGTTGTGATGTCATCAGTGTATAGTGCGTAGAGAGCAGGTGATAAAATGCTGCCCTGAGGAACATCGGCATCGATCGAGTCGCTGCTAGACCTCGAACTCTCAACTCTCACGCAAAATGTTCTGTCACTAAGGCAGGGAGGCAAATACATGCGCGACGTGCTGGGGGGTTCCGGCTCTGAGCACTTAATGAAGTAGGCCCGGGTGCCAGACGCGGTCGAATGCGTGCTACGTCGAAGAAGACTACTATTGCACTCTCCTTTCGGTTGATCGCTGTTGCGGCGTAGTATAACCAAACTGCTCGCTTCGTGGGTGGATGTGCGACTGGAGAAGTGAGAGGAATATCTTCTCGAATAGCTTGGCGACCGCGCTAAGGAGGGTTATAGATCGGTATCCTTCAGGCTGCGGGGTCTTCCCAGCCTTGGGCAACATGATGAGCAGGTCTTCCTTGCATGCCCGGGGGAAAGAAGACAGGCGGGTGCGGCGGATCCATTGTTATAAGCATATGAGGTTGCGGGGCGCGGGGGGACGCGTGGTGGGTGGCGAGCCGTTACACAGCAAGAATTTTTTAGTACCGTAATGGTAATTTTAAATCTGTGCTACTTAGTTACTTAAATCTGTGCTACTTACTTATACCTTGAAATGAAATGAAAACAGTAAACAACATTTTGATCTATATTAAATGTCCAAAAGGTAACTAATATACTTATTTATATACTGAGAGTAAGGGATGATATAGCTGTTCTCTAAAACTGTTTGTAATTTCAAAATATTGTAGAGAGCAAAGGTTATCTTTGTTTAACGTAGAAAATTAATAACTTATTTAAAAGGATAAGGATTAATATCATTATGGACACACATCCCTTACAATAAGAAAATATATTTAAATTGACGTCTAATTTCCGTCTCCTCTACGCTTTTATTAGTAAGATTTAAACGATTGTTATTTGCATTTCTTGTTCTACGGTCTATGAACGACTTTTTCGTGGCATAATTAAATTAAAAAAGGAAATGTTTAAAAAGGTAAAAAAATAACAAAAAGAAGGAGAGAAAACAATTTAAACAACAGGATACTTAAACGAAAGAAATGATAAACAAAAGACTACCTACTATTCTATTAATCAAAAAAGATGAAACTAAATATATCGCGCTGAAATAATACATTAAACTCTAATTATCCAATACGTACAATCGCATCTAAATCTACTTCGATACAGAGACATGGCGTGTGGTGAGCCGTTTCGCAGCAAGGATATTTTGATATTGTAACAACTTCTAAAGTACTTATTAAAATAAAAAACAATAAAAGACAGTTTTCATCTCCATTAAATGGCCAACATAACTAATATACTTATTTATATGCTTTATGAGTAAGGGATAAACGAAACATGAGCCAAATCTGTGGCTTATAGCGGGCGTGATGTGTCAACAATTAAATGCGTTTTTCTCTAAAATTATTCGTAATTTCCAATTAGTGTAAAAAGCAAATTTTATCTTCGTTAAACGTAGAAAATTAATAAAGTATTTAGAAGGATAAGGATTGATATCATTATGGACAAACATCCCTCACAATAAAAAATATATTCAAATTATTATTTTTAGACAGAAATATGCTCACTGTATGTTATCCTTAGAAGATACAAATATGCTGTCGCTGACTTTTTTGTAGATCTTATTAAGAGGAATAATACTCTAGTACATTGTTTTCATGTAAGACTTACCATTAAAGCAGCGCATGCGTGAAAGTTTCTCAACGGGTAGGACTTTATGCACATTTATCATATTTATGTCAAATTACATTAAAATATATATATAATAAATCATATACAAACCTTCTCTGAGAAATACTCTACCTCATGGTGAAAACCGCATCAAAATCCGTTGGGTGGTTTAGACAAAGATCGCTTAGAAAGGCCAGACAGAGAAAAAAGCGTTTCTATTTTATAATATTTATAGATAAGACCCACAACTACCTATTTGTACATAAAGTTATATAAAAACCTATTCTTTACATAAATATACTATTGTAGGGTGTCTATTATCATATGAGCTAGAAGAAGTAAGAACCTAATCATAATTTTTCCAACTTTTAATTTTTTTGATTTTAACCAATTATTTTCCTTTGGGTAAGTCCGAGTGTTAAAACTAAGATCTATTTGTAAGAGAGGTTACATCGAGTAAACAAAAACTTTTTTTTAATTTGGTAATGTAGTAGTTCCTAAAATTAGCACGTTCTACCAAACAAAAGAACTCTTCTTCAGCTGTATACTATTGATATAAACACAATGTTTTCAAAGTGTAATGATGATGATAAATTTATATATATGAATTGATGTTTATTTGCGTTTAAAAATGCGTCGGTAAATGCGACGTTTCTCCGGAATTGCAAGTATTCACTGATATTTTGTTAACAATATCTATACAAATCATTCCTTTGCTAAGAATTTTATACTTCTGTATTTTATTCTGTTTTTTACAACGTTTTTTTTTTCATTTATTTAAAATATCTATTGTAGATTATAGATATATTTAAAAGTGATATAGTTATTGTCTATTTGAGATATAAGGAAATCAAAATTGTACGTAAAGAATTGATACCTATTAAGCATATATTTTTTGAAGTTCCCTTTTTTATTTTAATAGACAATTTATAAATAAATATTTTTTATCAAAAGTAATCTTTTCGCAATGATATTGAAGCTTAAAGGGAAATAAATAGATCTAAATGTTTATAAATGTTTTAATTTTTCCACCACAGTACCCATCGCTTAATATTTATAACAATAATTAACATTCACGTTATTTCATCTATTTTAAAATGGCAACACTCAAATAGATACACCAACATTTCGATATATCCGAAATCCACTTGTTCACTCTATCAAAACTAAGGCTGTCTCGTGAGTCAGTCATCATAGGCCTAGCCCAAGACGAGTGGAACCTTTTACTCTTTACAAATCAGACGCCGGTGCATCGCGATGCTTGAATTTCTAACTGGGTGAGAGATTTCTTTTGCATATGGCTGTGAGTATTTGTTATAGATCTGTCTATAATCTTAGTTAGTTGGTATATTAGTTTTTAAATTTATGAGTGAATTGAGGCCGGTTTTTTGTTAATGAGTGAATTAAAAATCAAAAAAACAGTTTTAGCTTCATGCTGTATCCCGCTCAGCAGGGTAGGCAGAGGGAACCTAGTGTTAAGACACACCGTTCCCCACTTTCCGCCGACTTGCCGAAGTGAATTAAAAAAAAAATAATCAATTATCAAAATAAATGATTGAAGAAACAAACGAACGATTGAATGAATGAATGAATAAATTAATATTTAATATTACCTACCAACACATTATTACATTAATTTTAAAATATAAACGTAACCATTTTAAAGAAATATATCTTAATATGACTCTTGAACTATTATTAGTTATATATGTATTTTGTCAATTTTAATCTCTATAAGACAGTAAAAATATTTTGTCTGTACATTTAGTACTTTTGACGGAAATGGATAGAGAGACACTTAAGAAGAATAATAGAAAGCAAATAGATTTTTTTTTAATTTTTTGTCTGTATGTTTGTCTGTCTGTCTGTCGATATGTATGTCCACATTTTTTTCTGAAAGTGCTAAACCGATTTACTTGAAAATTTCACCAATTGCTTTGTTATAACTCAACTTTACTACTAAAGTTTGATTCATCAAAATCGGTTCATTAAAAAAAGTTATCGTCATTTGAATGAACTCAAGGCATTAGTTTGCCTGCGAATGTTATATAGCAATCGCGCTGGTGAGATTCCTGGCTAAAGAATGACATTCAAAACGTCTAGGTTATATGACAGTTGATAAAAATATATATTTTAGAAACACTATTATATAACATTTTATACAATAAAGTAAACAAAATTGAATTGTTTATTAATCATAGCAGTGAAGTTTAAGTCGTAATTAATATAACACAGAGATAAAGAACAATCTTGAAAGAAATATCAAGTAAATATTAAGATTTTTTGATTGGTTCGTTCTTATAATATCACATAATATTATAAAAAAAATTAAAAACAGTACAGCAGTTAATATGCAATTGTTACAGTTATTTTACAAAGAATATTATGAATCATTTAAAGGGTGTTTCTGAAGCAATAAATTAAATATAATAATAAAAGGTAAAGAGGCCAGTCGTGGCGCAGCGGCACAAAGTGTGACTGTAAACCGACTGGTTGTGGGTTCGATCCCCACTCGAGGATTTCTTCGCTCTGGTGTCGAGGCAAAGCGCGGCGTTGAGTTCTGCCACTCAACACGCAATGCCTCCAGAATTCGGCAGAAAGTGGGGAATGGATTGTCTTAACACTAGGTTCCCTCTGCCTACCCTGCTGTGTGCGGGATACAGCGTGAAGCTGATTCAAAAATTTGAACGTAGCGCGGTAAATAAACGAGAATTTGACTTAATAAAACTAGGGACTGAGGGACTTGACGCCGTTGTGGCGCAGTAGTGGCACAAGGTTGTAAACGAACGAGATATCATTTATTTTCATATCTTTGCTCTGGTAATGAAACAAAGCGCGGCGTTGAGTACCGCTACTCAATAGGCAATGCCTGGAGAATTCGACAGGAAATGGGGAACGGAAGTATCTTATTGGGAAACTGATATCTCACGACTTGGCACATGAAGCTATAAGAACAAAAAACTTTATTTGGGATATTTTTTAGATAAATGAGAATGTAATTAGGACTAAATCTATTTTTAGTGTATTCTCTGATATTTAAGATGTCTTTGAGCTCACGCTGTACCAACGCTGTACATCCTTTGTTTTCACGCCATTACCGCACAACGCCAAAGGAAACAAAACGGCGCGTGAATCTGTTCTCTTAAAAAATATAATCTATACTTTTAATAATATTGTAAATAGTCGGTATCTGTACATGGAAGGGATATAAAAAAAATGTTATTTTTAATGCTACCCAAAAACAACCTCCTTCTTCCCAAAAACTTCGTCCTTACGTTTGTTGACGCTCATCTTAGAATTGGTTTAACCAATTTAAATGAAATTTAAATTAACTACAAATTTAAATTAACTACCTATTTGATTCCCTTAACATATAGTCTTATTGTTGTTTTATTACTATTGATTCATAAATAAAAAAGTTATATCAATTTAAAGTACTTAGTACGACAGATTCTCTAATTGCTATAACAGTTATTTTATATAATTTTTACTGAATTGGCTAAATATTTTTTTGATGATACAAAAAAACTCGAGATATCAAGATTTAGTAACGAGACTGACACTGGAGAAACTGTGCGCGTACTGTGCTGTCTACCTGAATACTGTAGAGATAAATATTTTTCTTTAAATACATTTTTTTACATTTTATTTTATTACGGAAAAAGCATATCACTTTAAACGGGACGGTCTTAGTGCTTAATAAGAATATAATGTAATAAGAATGTAATGCAAAGGTTGATTAAATACTGCTAAGCAGTAAGCACAAAAAATGAACAGAATTTTCTTCTAAATTACTTGTCTTAGTAAATTAATTTACTTTAAAAAAGGGTAGAGGCCTTTAGGGGTGTAGAATATACAAGACTAAAGCCGTGTTTGTTTAAAACGAGGTGTGACATCGTTATACCGCCGGCGTTAAACATCGTAAGTCTTGTAAACTAAACTGAACTCGGTAACTACTGAGGTCACTTTATAGTACATATTAAACTATATGAGACGGAATAGAGAGGATAATGTTTGTAGAGTAGAAACTTATCGTTTGTTTGGTTAACGTGGTCTGAGTTAATTGTGTATAAAAATTATGTAGGTTATTTCATATAAAATTTGATATTTTTAATTAATTATTTATAAACAAATAGAAGAATTATATATAACATTGCACTAGTTATTGAGTTTATATATTGAGGGAAAATTTTAATTGGATTGGATTGGATTGATTATTATATTTCGTAGCGGTGTTAAACTACGCAGATTGTAAAATCTTGATATGACCATTCATATCCATAGAGTATCAAAAGTTAACCTCTGTTTACACATCTCAATAAATGCTGTGAGTTCAAACAACATTTAGCAGAACAAAATTAAAGATACGTTGAGTCCGAAACCAAAACGTTATATCTCAAATTTGATCGAAAATGGAGTGTCTTGACACTAGATTTTCTCTGCCTACATTTCTACATATAAACGAAACCTCGCAAAAATTGTGAAGGTTAGTATAAATAGAAATCCCGTGTATTCACTTTATATCCTCGATATCAATCGAAACACTCGAATAGGAATTAAGCTATCGCTTAGACTGACGCTTTTATTTGAAATTGAACTTAGCTTTCACGTGAATCCAAACAGCCAGTACGAGTGAAAAGGTTAATTGGAATAAACGTACTATGAAATTGTCCGTTTAACCTTTATTTTAAGATGCAAGTACTTGATTTTATTTATTTATTTATTTTGTATTTCTCCCTTTTTACTTAAGTATTTTATTTTCTTTTTTTTATTTTTCATAATTTGAATTGTAACAATTTCTCAAAAAAAAAGTTAAACGTTATACATAAAATTTGTTAAAGCCATCGCCATGGCTGTTAATGCTATAGTAGTGGGCCCAATTTGCAATAAAATTGAAGTTGTTGAGTTCTTGAAAGTGATTCCAACATCACGTGTTCAATCACAGATATACACAGCTTATAAATACGGCCCTGAGGGACTCCGTTCTCAATATTCTACCTTACTTCGATACATTGTATATTTGGTGGTGAAACCTAACGCCGTACTTTTTCTTCGAGGATCAACAACCCAATCATTTTGTGATAAATCAGTAATTTTTCGATACAATGCTTCAATCTATACTTATAGATATTATAAAAAAATGTACCAAAAATGATTAACCAAGGTAACATTATATATATATATATATATTTTTAATTAATTATGAGCTTCACGTTATATCCCGCACTCAGCAGGGTAGGCAGAGGGAACCTAGTGTTAAGACACTTCGTTCCCCACTTTCTGCCGAATTTTGGAGGCATTGCGTGTTGAATGGCAGAACTCAACGCCGCGCTTTGCCTTAACACCAGAGCGACGAAATGAAAATATAAATTTAAGTAAATATTTCATCTCCTCGAGTGGGGATCGAACCCACAACCAGTCGGTTTTACAGTCATACTTTGTACCACTGCGCCACGACTGGCCTCATTATACTAAGTTAGTTAGTAGTTAGTTAGTTAACATTATATTAAGTTATTAATATGCTCAATCTTGAGGTCTTCATGGCGCAGCGGCACTGCTTCTGACTGTGAACGTGACTATTGTCGTTACTATTCCCAACAAGGTAACAAGACAACGATCTTCAGTGAGTTCCGTCACTTGACACGCAATTCCTCCAGAGTTTGGCAAAAAATGAGTAAACGTATGTAAAACTTAATGACAACGGAGTGTCTTAACACTCGGTTCCCTCCACCTTACCTATCACGAGCAGGAAATAGCGTTGGAGAAATAAAAAATTCCTCGTAACATACCAACGTCAAATCATTCTCACGACACATAATGGAACTACGAAGGCGTTAAGTACTGGCACAAAGTTCATATTCCATTTTCCTAGTTTCTAGAGAGCATGGCACGCGCTTTGAGTTTTAGTTAAAGCTACACTCGCTCGAGGCGTTCTAAAATGACTTGGTCTATACAATTGGATTGACCTTCCTTTATACACCAACATATGGAGATGTAAGAGGAAAGCTCATTTCGTTAAAACAGGTATTATGTGAAATAGGAAATTGAAAGTGAAAAAAACATTTTTTATTTTCATATATTTTTTTTGCATTGGGTTAAAGGGGTAAAGTTTACTATACAGTTATGTATACACCTATTAGGTATAGGTGAACTAGAATAGAGGCCGTCGTAATGCCGGGACACAAACTTGCAACTGTAAACGCGACGGTTGTGGGTTTAGTTCTCACTCGAGGGAATGACTTTTTTTCTTCTCCTCTGTTAGCTAGGCTAAAGGCGCTGAGTTCGGAAAATTCGATGGAAAGAGGAGAACTGATTCTCAATACTAATTTCCCAGGTTCCCTCTGCTACTCTGCTATGTGCGAGATTAAAAAAAATATTAAAACTGAGCAGATGATATACATAATAAAATTTTAATAAATATGAAATATTGGGGAAGCGACAAAAAGTACATTACAAACTGTAATTCAATCAATTTCTATTAAAATTTTACAGTGCGCCGTGCAATTACTACTACAGATCGGATCACGCTCGATTGTATTAAGCACCGTATGGAAGACCATTTCAAGTACATCTTCTAATCCCAGGTCCAATAAGACCACCACCACCAGATATTCTTCATTCTTAGTGACACCTATATTGTTAATGATTACTAAGAAGCATAGGACAAATTTTGTAATTTGTTATATAAATCAACTTCACGCTGTATCCCGAACCTCATTTTTCTTTTTTCCTCATTTCTGGAGGCATAGCATACTGAGTGGCGAAACTCAACGCCGTGCTTTGCTGCGACACGAAAGCGAAATTAAAATATAAATTTTAATAAATAATTAATTTCCTCGCTTTGGAAAGCAAGGCGTTGAGTTTCGTCACTCAACACGCAATGCCTCGAGAATTCACCGGAAAGTGAAGAACGGAGCTTCACACCAGGTTCCCAGGACCCCCCTACTTACCCTGCTGTATGCAAAAACGAAGTAGGAGACAAGATGAAAGAGAGAGTGAAGAAATGCTAAAAGCCAAATAAAATAAAATACATCCAATATGACATTTTTAACCAGGTGCATATATTATCTCATATAATGGTTACCAAAAAGCTTTAATTAATATACTCTTTAAACCTTAAAAGTACGCACGATTTAATGCTGTACGAACATAAAATTATACAATTTTTAATTTCACCGACGAGAATACAATTTAACGGCATACAATTTAAATAATTTCGCATTTGTTAATTACACCAAAATGTTTTGTGCTGGCGGACGATCCTCCATTACTTATTACTAAATTACTTTCTACTCGTTATATGCCATTTTTTTATTTTTTTATATTTAGACTTCGGTTCCTAAAGTACTTACTGATGCCACCAGTAGAAAGATACTGTTACATTTTTTTTTTTATTAGCTTCACGCTATATCCCGCACACAGCAGGGTAGGCAGAGGGAACCTAGTGTTAAGACACTCCGTTCCCCACTTTTCTGCCGAATTTTGGAGGCATTGCGTGTTGAGTGGCAGAACTCAACGCCGCGCTTTGCCTCGACACCAGAGCGAAGAAATGAAAATATAACTTTAAGTAAATATTTCATCTCCTCGAGTGGGGATCGAACCCACAACCAGTCGGTTTTACAGTCACACTTTGTACCACTGCGCCACGACTGGCCTCACTGTTACATATAACATTGCTATATCTATAGATATTCTTCTATTGGTTCTTTTGAACTTTAGATGAGGCCTGTCGTGGCGCAGGTGGACTGTAAAATCGATTGGTGGGTTCGATCCCCACTCGAGGAAATGAAATATTTATTTACATTTATATTTCTTCCGAGAGATTTGAGTTTTTTTCTTTTCATTAAGTTCCGCCACTTAACACGCAACGCCTCCAGAACTCGGCGAACAGTGGGGAACGGAATGTCTTAACACAAGGTTCCCTCTACCTACCCTGCTGTGTGCGGGATACAGTGTGCAGTTGATATAATTTAATTTTAATTTTAATTTTTTTTACATTGATTGATAATGATGATGGTGATATCATATTTTTGTATTGTCAAGTCTCAAATTGATATAAATATATTACAAGTACGTATCTGATCTACTTGTAATATATTTATATATTCTTACATTTTTTATATATATTCAATTGGACTAAATAAAAAGACACTCACACTGTACATCCCATATAGCAGAGTAGGCAGAGAGAACCTAATCTTAAGATACTCCGTTCTCCATATTGCGCTGAATTCTGGAAAAAAATTATGTTGAGTTGCGGAACTCAACGCCGTGCTTTATCTACACTGGAGCGAAGAAATGTAAAATAAACATATATATGTTATATGTTGTAAAGAAAACTACATATAAGTAACTGTCACGTTTCATATGTTGATATAAATATAACAAGCGGGTCAGATACAGCTTCATATATTTTATTATATAGTTAATTCAACCAAATAGAAAGCGTAATAAAAATATGCAAAATTTTTGTCCTTTTGTGAACTTTATATAATCATTAAATATTAAATAAAGAAAGAACATCAAATATTATTACACATAAAATGAATGTCGGTCGCCATCACGTATAAATTACAATTAGGCAGAAGTGGAGCCAATGTGGTTTCCACACGAATATGATGTTATGTTATGTAACTATTGATAAAAATATTTAAACGTATGATTGTTCAATTCCTTAATCCGTTTCGTTTTCATTAAAGTTGGTTCACTTTTTTTAAAATAAATATTATAAAAAAAAAACAAAAATCATCGACTGCCTAAAAATTATTAGAAAAAAAAACAATGTGTAGAAGTAAACAATAAAGAGTAGATATTTACCCAGTACTGAGGACGTACACCATTGAAATATTTGTATAGACGACATACACATAAATAAGTATTTTTTTATATATATAAAATAGAATGATTTTTATTCGATGCCTATCTAAATTTTACAGAGCTCCTTTCGAAGAGTACTTGAAGAATGGATCCTGTTTTTGTTTATGTGTAAGTATGTAAATCGACAACGAGCCCGCTAGTTCTCAGCTGTATACGAAATGAGGGTGTCCCTAGGAGAACAATGGCTTCTGATGCTGCTTGATGATGCTTGGCGGCCGAGAACCGGATGATACTCGATGGGCAGACACTCCACCACGTGGACCGACGTTCTGGTCAAAGTCACAGAAATGTCGTGGAGATCCATGGGGCAAGCCTATGCCCAACAATATCGTGAGCGTCGAAAGGCTGATATGATATCGTGATGATATATATAGAAAACTTAATGCTGAGACACACTGTTCCCTATAAAATAGAGCGATGCGCTCTATTTTCGAAATATTGCACGGTAAGGAGCTTAACTCAATGCTACGCGTATAATAATATCACTTTTATACCAAATATCAAGAGAAAATCCTATAAAGAAATATTATAAATATATTTGCTTTTTATATTCACTACATTTACCAATTTTTATCAAAAGTATTAGTACAGATTATAAAAAAAGAGTAAAACAAAATATAAAAAAAGGCAGCAGACCAGACAACAACAGAGGCCAGTCGTGGCGCAGTGGTACAAAGTGTGACTGTAAAACCGACTGGTTGTGGGTTCGATCCCCACTCGAGGAGATGAAATATTTACTTAAATTTATATTTTCATTTCTTCGCTCTGGTGTCGAGGCAAAGCGCGGCGTTGAGTTCTGCCACTCAATACGCAATGCCTCCAAAATTCGGCAGAAAGTGGGGAACGGAGTGTCTTAACACTTGGTTCCCTCTGCCTACCCTACTGTGTGCGGGATATAGCGTGAAGCTAATTTAATTTAATTTTTTTTTTTTTTTAAAACAATCAAAAACAAATGTCTAAAGTACTAACCGCGTGTGTAATGGAAAATGTTATTAGGAACTGGAAAATTATTTAAAACGAAGACTTGCACAGCGACTGCATACATTAATACCGGTTAATTATAACCTCGCGTTGAACAATATAATGGGCGGGAAAGTTACGTCCGCTTCAACAAATTCATTTATTAGTGACAAAATGGGCATTTACACATTTGTCGTTGTGTTCTCTAAAATAATTCTATTGGTTATGAAAAAAGTAAACTTTATTAGTTTTTATTTATTTATTGATTCCTGAAACTTATGAAGCAAAACGCGGTGTTGTGCTCCATAACTTTATTGTCTAAAATGGGTAAGCTTAGAGCTTATTGATCTTGACATCAACGCTTATTTCTATAAAAAAAATAATAAACTTAGAACTAAAGTTAGAAAACGTAATAAAAAGAAATAATTAAAAAAAATAAAGCTACATCTACTTTTAGCTAAATTTTATGCATCTACGTCAAAGCTTTCCCGTTTACAATCTATTTCCCTCTAAAAATTACTATTACAGAAGTCTAGACAATTTCCGATAATTCAGGATGTTGCCAACAGGAAATAGGCAGGGAAGTGGAAATACTATATGAGCAATATAAAATGACTGAAAAGATTGATTACAAAAGAATATTATAATTTTTATAATGATTGAAAATATGAATTTCATGACGTTTTTTTGTTAGTGTTAAGCAAGTTTTAGGTTCTGGTTTATGAACGAGATAAAGAAAGGACGGAATGCAATATCAGTCGAAATGGTAGGATACTAGAACAAGTGAATGGTAGTGGTATACTTGGGAAGTACGTTTAATAGAAGTGGAAGATGCGAGGTGCGGAAAGGCCTATTGCTGTTGGAAACAAGGTTAACTGAGCCTTAGCTGCGTTGATGAGACGGCGAAACGTCAGCAAAGCTGCCCCTTTGGTCGTAAACAATGCAGTTTTGGTACCGACTCTGTTATACGGCAGCGAAACGTGGGTATTACAGAAGAAGAATGAAAGAAAGATGAATGCCGTGGAGATGCGATCTCTTCGTAGGATATGCGGAGTGCAGCTTAACTGATCGAATCCGCAATAAAGAGTTACACAGAATGGCATATACTAGCGAATTTTTCCAATTTTTTATGAAAATTTAAAAGATTTTGTAAACATTTTTGTAAAATTTAATGTGCTTCTCGCTATATTCTCTGTGATAGTAAATTTTGAGTAAATGTATTTAAATATATATATTTTTTTATAATAAAAAAAATATAAAAACTGATTATGAGAGTATTGCAAGAAAAAATATTTAAGTGTACATAAGTGACATACAGTAAGTTAATTACAAATAATCTTTTTTCCCATATGTCTTGTCTGTTCCTTTCATAAAAAAGACATAGATATATTTTTTATAGAAACAAAGATATTTACTAGAAATCGATTAAAATACCGTGAAAATTCAACCGAGTGTAGTAAATGTCATTCTCTAGAATCGAATCTCGCTAACAAAGTTTCTAGTACGTATGTATGTATATACGTACAAGTTAAGCCTTCCTACTATCTAATACCGCGTCACAGTAAAATTAATCTGTCGTTTAACAGCTAACTCGATATCCGGTTAGAGTAATTAACTTATTGAACTTCCGCTTGCACATGACTTTACTATAATTTTGTCACATTTTAGGTAAAAAAACTAACAGGGTAGAATATTAGAATTCTAGAAGCGTTGTGGGTTGAGTGACGAAACTCAACAAACTACCATTCGATGAAATTAAATTGTTAAATATTTAATTTCTTCGAGTGGGAATCGAACCCACAACCTGAAGCGTTTACAGTTACACGCTAAACATTTTATAACATATTTTTGTTGATTTAGCTCATTTAGAATTAGAAAACTTAATATACAGTCATGTAAGTATTTACCGGGCCGTGGAAATTAATATAATTGAAGTTCTTTCGAATGATAATCGAATCCACTACCGCGTTTTTATTGCAACCTTCCGATAAAAGCTTTTATCATTGTCAAAAATTAGTAAAATATACACACATTATAATCATACTATTGTCACTAAACTGTTAGTTTTCTCCACACAACGTGACATTGGCAAAGTGATATGTGCTCTACTGGCACGCTCGGAACGCCATAATCAAAGAACCAAACCAAACCACTAAACTGTTTTTTTTTCGAATGGACTTAATGCTGTTGACCTGGAATGGTCTTCACAGCGTCACCGGGCTGGGTCTAAACTGTGCGAGTCACTCTCGGTCATCGAGGGAACCATGTCAATCTTATGATTGTAGGTCAACCAGAATTACAACTGATAAAAGTTGACAAATTTCAATTTGTCGGATCTTTCCCTTTTATTTATACTTCAAATTCTACTTGAATTGCAAAGGACGATGCTTTATGCCAAATATAGTTTTAGTTCAACGGGAGTACCCTACGTTTTGATCTTAGGCCAATTCAATTCAATTATACAATTGCTTTAATTTTGAGTTTAGCTATTGTTATGTTCAAAGGTACCGTGGACCCGGATATTTAATATTAATTTCAGATTAATATCTCTACATCAAACAATCTTGATAAGTGGATAGAACGACAACAAAATGATCCTAAATCAATTTTGTTTTTATTTTAAAATACGGAATTAAAAAGTGTGCGCTAATAATGAACTCAGCCTTATTTGATTTAAAGCCATATTAATTTGTTACAAATTCCATTAACAGTCATAAAGAAACAATTAAATTGTTTATTGATATATAAAAAAAGGGGCACTCAATTAAACATCTGCATAATGTTAATTACTTTTTTCACACTGTATCCTGCACCTAGCAGAGTAGCCAAAGGGAACCTGGAAACCAAGTATTAAGACACTTGCTTTCCATTAAGACGCCACTTTCCGCCGAAATCTGGATGCATTACATGTTGATTGGCAGAACTCAGCCTCAAGCTTTACCTCATACTAGAGCGATGATATTAAAATATTAAATATTTCCTCGAGTGGGAATCGAATGCACGGTCTGTAGCGTTTACCTACAGTCGCACTTGTATCTCTGAGTCTATTTATTACTCATACTAATATATAATATATATATTATAGATAGATATATAAAATACATTATAAAATTTCTTTATTACAAAATGCTAAGTAGTGCAGTGATATATTATATGGAAATAAAGAGATCACCGATCTGATTATGACATTGATTTATTTTTTACCTAAACTTGTATTGCCTATTGTTTTTTTTTTCTAAAAGGCAAAAATTACATCTTATCATACAATTCCTTCATTTATCTTTCGTATATGAGCCCACAACTACGGCGGCAAATGTAATATACGTAAAACAAAGAGTGAAAGTAGATGTTTGGGAGTCTTATTACAATCTGCTATCACGATTCAATTGACTCGTGATTAAATACACTTGATTTAATTCCGAGCAACTTTTTGTTGGTCGCTTTAAAAAAGAATTATATAAACTTCCTGTTTTGACCGGTTATGAGAGTGCAATAATGGGAGCAGTTTACTTGGTAATACTCGAGTCATGAATTTCTACTATGGTAGCCATAATATAATATATTATGTAGTTGAATTTTTATAATTTTTTTGAGTTATTTTAGACTAAGAAACATTTTATTCGGTTTTATACTTTTTAGTTGTAAAAGAATTGTTCATTAAATGTATGTAATGAACATTATATTTATTTATTAAATTTAGATTTTATAACTGAATAAAAAATTGAAAAATATTTTTTATTAATTGTATACTTAATAAATTTTTGAAATATTTTTATAATTTTATTAACTAATAAATAAATCAAATAAATTGTCTTCACGCTGTATCCCGCATATAATAGGGTAGGCAGCGGGAACCTTTAACCTAGTGTTAAGACAATCCGTATACCATTTTTCACCGAATTCTGAAGGCATTGTGTGTTGAGTAACTATATTCTTTTCTTCTTTCCACACCAGAGCGAAGAAATAAAATACAATAAAATAAATCATTTTTGCGCTGTATCCCGCACAAAGCGGGATGGGCAGAGGGAACCTAGTGTTAAGACATTCCGTTCCCCACTTTCTGCTGAATTCTAGAGGCATTGCGTGTTGAGTGGCAGAACTCAACGCCGCACTTAACCTCGACACCAGAGCGAAGAAATGGAAATATAAATTTAAGTAAATATTTCATCTGCCCTAGTGGGGATCGAACACATAACCAGTCGGTTTTACAGTCACACTTCGACTAGACTAATTAGGTTCAAAATCATTATATATTTGAAACTGGTATTTTATTGATATTTTTGAACGCCTAATCAATAGTAATAGCAAAGTGAGGATTGATGGTATTTGCTTTATGAACAAATACCAATATTTCTAGAGAAATAAAACCAAATTGAAAATAAATATTCAAGCAATTTTAAAAAAAGTTTTCCGTTAATATAAGTAAATATTTTTAATTCATAGACTTTTTTATTGTGATAGCATTTGTTTTTTTTTTTAATTTAATGGCCTGATTTTGCGATGTTGTGATAGCATTATCATATTGATATTTCACTATCACTGTCGTTTGACAAATAAGATATCTGACACACGTCAAATGTCAACATTTAAATGTAAACATATAGTATTTTATATTTAATTTCGATTAGGTTATCATGTACAATTATTAACTTATATTAAGGTGTATTAGCACAAATAAAATGACATCTAAGGCGGCAAAAATAGCTGAATTGTTCACAAAAACTATTGCTTCAACAAAATGTTTCGATCATAACCTACGGAAGGTAAAATATGTTTTATAATTTTAAAGATACATAAGTTCTTTAAACTACCAAGTATTATCTAAATACTATAGTTTTTATTTGATTATTACGTAATATAATAGTAGAAGAATTATTTCGTAATGGTTACGTAATTTTCTCAAATGTATTAAAAATAATCACATTGAAACAAGCACTTCATTTTTATGCTAATTTGCTATTAATAACAGGCAATTTGTTCTGACATATAATAATATCGTTAATATGTTATTTAAATATTTTGTTAGCTTTCTATTTTTTTTTCTTTTATAATTTATTTCTATTAATATTAATTACTAGTGGCTGTTTACGATTATTTATTAATTACTAGAGATCCATTCGCGGGTTCGCCCTCTTGAACACTCTTGAACACTATTATTCATTTAATAATCTGATCATCTCTGCATTGGAAATCAAAGTTTCAGCCAAATAAATATTTTTTTTGTAGCAATTTTGTTGAACTAAATACTTTATATTGTAATAACTGTTTTATTTATAAACCAATTGAAATAAAACAATTACTAATTGTTAAAAGAAACTTGTTGTTAAGTTGTTTCTAAGATAAGTGTGCATAAATGTACACAGACAAACAATCAAACATTTTAAAATCAGTTTATTTTTGGTTCTTTTGTATTGACAAATAAGAGATATTCTTATTTATCTTCCATTTACAAACAAAAAATAGTTGCAATTTAATTGTATGTGTAGATTATCCTATTAACTATGTATATAACTATTTAAAATACTTATTTAATGTATAGGTTAAAGTCATAAGTGTAGGCAACGGAAAGATGGTAACAGAGTTCCAAGTGGGCGAGGAACATCTGAATCAACGTGGCACTTTACATGGTGGTTTCATTGCACACTTAGTAGATGCTATTTCAACTTGCGCTCTCGCATCTCATGAAAATATTGATACTAGAGGAGTATCTATTGATCTTAGTGTAAGGTAATAGAATTTTTATATTTCAGCTTCTCACAGTCTTAAGACATTTAATTCACCACTGTTTTGACTTTTATTGTTTAATTTAAATATTTATATTATATTTCTATTCAGTTACATGAATGCAGCCAAACCAGGTGACAATGTTGAAGTAGAGGCCGTTACTAGAAAGCTTGGTAAGAAAATAGCATTTTTAGAAGTGGAAGTACGAAATAAAGACAACAATAAGGTTTTAGCAACCGGGAGACATACAAAGTATGTTGGAATTTAATTTCATTAATTGACATGAAATTTTATATTAGTGTAGTTAATTTGTTATCATTTAGTGCTTAAGATCAATAAATTATATTAAATTTAATATTTTTGTTTTATTTTATCCTTTTTACAGTACAGAAATACAGTACCTATTTTTTAATATTAAATGGTAGGAATAAACCAATCAAACAACCAATTTTCTTTTTCCATTTATTTTTTTTAAGCATAATGAAAAAAATATATATAAATGAAAGGAACCACACATGAAAGTGTTATATTTTTTTTACTACAATTTAAACACATATGTCCTTGGAAACATAATAAATATGTGATATAAAATAAATATTATGAAGTAGTGCAGGTATATTAATGTAATTATGACGTTAAGTTATTATTATTTTTATAAATGTTGTAAAAAACAAGTCTTAGTTAATTAACTTAAATATAATAAATTAATACATTTTTTTTAATAAATGTGCACAGAATATATAAATTATAATTATATTTAACTTTACATCATTTCTTAACTTAAAAAAAAATGTAATAACCATCTAACACATTGTGATGTTTTTTATCATTATTGTCAAATGTAGGAACAGTTTTTTGGACAAACCACCATTTTATATACGGTATTTAATTTTTTTTTCTTGGTAGATAAATGTAAAGTGCTAATAAGACATCAGTCTACGAATTGAAAGAAATTTGGTGGATTAGCTGTCTTTATTTTTATTTATATGAAATGGTTATTATATTGTATTTAATAATTTTTGTAATCCATTTATCTGCACCTACATTTAGAAATAAAATTACATGTTAAAATAAATTTATTCACATCTATATATGGGAAGGGCTCCAACTTAATATTTAACAAAAAGACGCGCGACAAGGTTATCAATGCTAGTTGTTTAAATCAGACTCTGATATAAACACTAATTTATATTTTGGTGGATTATTCGATAAATTATTTTCATAATTTGCAGTTGTATTTTGTCATCATTTTTTACGAATTGTGAAGCGAAGTGCCAACTTGCACTTGCTTAATCAGATCTGATAAATAATCGCGTCGTAAGAACTTTTAAAAATGATACGATAACCTAGCAACGCCTTGGAGTATTTAATTGCAATTATACTGTAAGTGTGATTCCTTTCTTACATAAATGATTTAGAAAAAATAAACGTCAATTTATATTGGTAACTTCGTATAATAAATGGCTTTTTAATTTTTAAAGAATAAACAAAAATCATGAAATTATCAATTAACGTCTAAATTAACGTCAATTAGACGTTAATTTATCATATCACGATATTTGCGATGTGCAATGTCCATATTTGTGTATTTTAAAATATGAAATCTTGTCAAAAGTGTGTGAATACTTAAAAAAATTCAAAGAACTTGAGTATAGGTCATGGTCGGAGTGATAAGCTTTGCCATGTTACCAGAGCGCGGAAATTAATTTCCCCGAGTGGAAAAAGAACCCACAACCGTCACGCTTACAGTCACATGCTTGTTTTCCAACAAATGAATACTAAGAAGTTACCAAGATAAATATCGAAATTGACGAATCAGTCGTAGACAGTCTGTGTGGTTAAGGAGTATAAAATCTCGTTGGTTATTCTGTAACTAAGAATGCACATTCTTATTGAATTTAGGTGAAATTTTCATCTCCCAAAATTGATTTTGTAATAAAAGTATGTTTAGGTTATGTTGCTTAAAGTTGATAATTTAATATAGATTTTAACTTTTGATTTTGAACTTGAACATTATAAGATTTTATAAACACTTCCACTCCACACGACCAACTACGACAACGGTAAATACAAAGCAAATAAAGAACACACCTAGAAACAATTATTTATAATTTTGTTTACTTGTAATTTTTTTATTTGCGATAAATATATATTTAGAAATAATAATCATCGATTGATTTACAGGTTCCGATTTTTTATACCTTGCAATGTTGTATTAAAAAATACTCAAGCAGATCTATTCACAAAGTAAAATTTGTATTCCATAAATCTAACGAAATTTGCGTTAACTTTGGAACTGACCACAAATAATTGACATTAAAGTTATAAATTACAACAATAAGTGATCATTTATTGAATTATGATTAGATTTTGAATAAGATCGATGATTAATTACGATTAAACGGTCAAATTGATCCATATAAGCGGTTCTTCTTTAAAGAATTGAAGTGATTTCGTATGTAAATAACCATTGTTAGTTGTGATTTATTGAACGGATGTATCCATTCCAGTCCTAACATATAAGTAAGTTATGAATAATTTATTTTCATTGCCCAATCGTCGAACTTTTAAGGAACAGGCACTACAATATTGTCATCAGCTTAGCATAATTAGCCCTATACGTAAATGTCAGTCTAATCCTCTCCATCCGGAATAGTTTACGATGAACGGATGAAAATAAATTATTTACAACTTTATATATTTTGTTATATTTTCTTTTGCTCTTATGTTTTATTGTTCTTTGAACAAAAACCTCTCAAATTGAATCCATTACTAAAAGTGATGATGAACTTTGCGTGTGATCATTTGAAATTTGAAATAACGAGAGAAAAATTTGCAAAATCTTTATAACAAACATAATTTAAAAAAAATATTGAAAAAAATGTGATCAAGGTCGAGCAAGAGATTGACTTTGTATTGTCAAATCTTGCCCGTAGCGTAACATATGTAGCGCACACTACAATGTACTCGCTCCTCGCTCCAAGTAAATATATATATACATGTGTGTATATCTGGTAAACCTCATCATAACCAACGAATAACTCATAAACTGATTGCAATCTTAATTTTTTTTGAATATTTTTTAAATCATTTGATGGTCAGTTCTATAGTCCGATGCTAAAAAGCGCAAATAAACATTTCTTATTATTACTCTTACGCTTTAATTACATCGAAATTTAAACTACACATCTATTAATACATTTATAATGATGGATTCCAAAATGGAAATGCTTATCCTAACTATAAGATGAAGAGGAGCTTGCGAACATTCGTATTCTTTTGTCTCGTTCAAGGTTATTACCACAAAATGGTTACAATTTTATACGATTTTATACCACGTTACCGGCCATATGGTAGGTGTGTGGGCGAACTTCCAGAGTTCAAAAGTAAAATTCCATCAGGCAACGAGATTTCTATTAAAAAATACACAAAAGTTGCTCGAAACTGGTAGCTGAAGTTAGTAGCGCGATTGATCTTTGCTTCGTAGAACTGTTATAATTTGTCAGTCCAACACGTTCGCTTTTGCCAGCTGTTTCTGTCAGGGTATTAAAAATTCTCACAGATTACTAGCTCAGTGAGTTCGACTCGGAGGAAAGTCGTTGTTGTTATATATAGGTCATGAATCTGATTTATTAGTATTGTAAATCAAATAAATCAAATCAGCTTCACGCTGTATCCCGTACACAGCAGGGTAGTCAAGGGAACCTAGTGTTAAGACACTCTGTTCCCTACTTTCCGCGGAATTCTGTAGGCACTGCGTGTTGAGTGGCGAAACTCAACGCCGCGCTTTGCCTTGACATCATAGCGAAGAAATGAATATATAAATGTAAATAAATATTTCATTGCCTCGAGTGGGATCGAACCCACAACCAGTCAAATTTACAGTCCCATATTGTGCCTCTGCGCCACGACTGGCCTCTATAGTATTGTACTTGTATTATATTTGCGATCATTATTATAGTATCATTACAATTTGTAAAACAATGGAAAACAAGATACGTAACTAACGTGCGAACCAAAACGCATTAATAATTATCACACCAGTGCCGTGTAAGTAGCTTAAAATATCGAATGTTCGCATCTCCTAATAGACACTGACGAATCTACTAATATCAAAAATATGTTAGTTATAAATTAATATAAAATTGTAAGTACAGAAAGAAACAAAATCTTATCATGTCAATATAATATAACATTTCTGAAACCAATCACATATATTAGAAATGAAAATTCAATAACAAAATAAATTTGAGTACAAAAAATCAAATATTAATACAAAAAAAAACGCTTGATTTTATTAAATTTGAAATACAATATAGTTATTATAGACGACAGGGACATCCAGAAAATATCTGATTATTCTATAGAATTTAAAACTTACTCTTATATGATGAATGTACGAGAAAAAAATCGATTTTCCTATTATACGTATTTACTAGAAATAGATAACATAGACACCGAGGGCTTATATCGAACTAGCCATACGAGAGTGCATTGAATCGTACGTAACGTTACGGAACGGAGTTTACGTTTAATTTCGTTAGCGTCCGCCATCAGGGTGACTATTTTTATGACTGAATACGACTTTCATATAGCTGATTCGAAAGAGCCGAACAACATCGAGATTTTATTGAGAAATGTTAACAATTATATTATCGATATTTAAGGTCATGCGTCACAAACTAACCGACCAACTTATTATTTTATTGCTAAAAAGCGCAGCAGTTACAAAAGATTACCTAAGTTTACATTATATTATATTATGTAAATAAAATAGGAAATGTTAAAGTGCAATTTAAAATCGCGTTCACATTATACCTTCTATCCACCCTCTATATACTCAGTCCATATTATTACATTCAAAATTCGTGTCATACATTAAATTTGGGACGGATCTTGACCTTCCTATATGAACACATACAAATCGCTCTACTTAAGAAAGAAGCTGTTGCGTAAAAGATCGCAATTTTTAATGTAAATTATTAAGGTACTATGTAAATTATATAACATATTTTTTTTTAAATGGCACAAAATACGATCCTTGTTAAGCTAAGTTAAGCTTGGAAATGTTTGCGAAATGAAATTATACTGTCGATTAAGTTGTTCCTTAAATTTAAACCTATATTACGACTAGATTATGTTGCATATAGACACCTAATATAGGAAATTGTAACTTGGGGTAAATCTTCTTGGCCTACACAACATAAATATTATATTGAAGTTTATACGAAAAATTTATTTTTTAATATTTTAAATTAGTTAAATCTAGTTGTGTTTTGGATATAAAAGTGAACATAATCATAGCAAAGTTAATTTAATTGATAGTAATTAAAAATAAATGTTTGACTATAATAGAAATAGTTGGCAAAACCACATAAAAAATATATCAGGCATAATAGTTGATAAAATGGAATTCAAATAAATTCTTAATTAGTTGGACCACATAGAGAAGGCTTAAAGCTATGTTGGATAGCCTACGTTTATACACATAAATACACTGAGCACATGATTTTTTTTGTTTTTTTTGTATTTTATTTGTTTTTTTTTTTCAATTTAATGATATAATGAATATATTTAATAACTGTAGACACATATTTTTTTTTCATCTTTTTTTTTTATTTTGCAACTTACATCAAAAACATTTTTTTTTAATTTTTATTATTTTGTGTTTTTTTTTGTTTTTTTTTTTTTAATTTTTAACTTTTTTAATATATCAATAAGGATATGAATAGGATATATGGACTAATTCCTGGTTACCGGGTCAATTTGATATAATTGTTGTAGTTCTTAAATGGTATATGCCAATCTTGTTAATTTAATTTTTCTGACAGGTGTCTTCTAAATATTTAACTTTCTTTTTCAAATCTGCAATAGTTTTTTGCAGCATAGAATAAGAGTCCTCTAATGTGTTCAAGCGATGGTCGTTTTCAGTATATTGGGCGTAAAGATCCATTTGGGCCGAAGTATCGCGGCGTATTCGATTTGATTCATTTTCACCTATATCATCTCCACAAGATTCACAATCTGCCCAAAAGCGAAAATCGACTGATGGAACATCTTCACAAGAAATCAAACCGTCTTGAACTTCAGGAAGTAAAAACACGTTTTCACTTATCGTGTCGATATTGTCTCCGTTGTCGCACAAGATCCTTGCTAAGTTGGCCTGCCTAATCTGACGTAATTGTTCAGGCTCAAATGTTGAAGGATTCTCATACCAGAGACGATCACCATCACGCAAGCGCTTGAATTGTTCGATTAATAAGCAACGGAAAAGAGGACCAACTTTTCCTCCCTCAACTTGATCTTCTAATATTCCACCCACCCAAACATCAATGTTATGTACTGATCCATAAAGTGTTTTAAGTTTATCCCTGACAGTCTGATCGGATATTTCACCAGCCAAATCATCGAAATCATTTACTTCACTCATATTGCAAAATTGGCGGAACTGTGTATAAGGAGGAATAGCGTGATCACGTCCTCGTTGAATATTAATAGCTGCCAAATCAAGTGCTACAGCATGTGCTGTATGGAACAGCTGCTCAGTAAGTTCAGTGTTTAAATTTTGTGTAGGAGTTTTAAGTTTAGCAGGGGTGCTGAACATGCCTCGTAGTAAAGGATCAACTCCACCTTCATCAACCAGTCTCCAAGGGGAGAAGAAAGCATTGCGCAATAATAAATGTCCTTGGGGTATAGTTTCAAAATTTTCATCATAACGATGTAATAATGGATTTATGATTGAATGACCAAACCGTAAGGCGGCTGTAGCAAAAACGTTAGAGATAGACGGATTGAGATTTGGGTTATATTGTTTGTATTCACCCAATTGTTCATATCCTTCAGGGCCTATAATGAGAGGCAACCAGTCTTTATATGTTATGACTTGTATTTCAGCTCCAACAATTTTCCTTGCTTCTTGATATACTCTGTCGCCATCCCAAAATGGATTCAGAGCCTTTAGGATTAATGCTATACGATTATGTTCTCGCATCCAGATGGTATGCATTGCTGCTAAGCCAATTTGTTCGTTAGCTCTTATGTCCCCGGCGACAAAACAGCTGCGGGTACTTTCTTCTAAATTGCGTCTACAGTCCATTGCATTCAAACCAGTAGTAGGTAATAAATGTTTTTTACCAGGAAATTGAGCCCCGACACGAAGAGTACCATTTTCGTTACTTAGATCCCGGAGATCTTCAGCAACTGTTTTTTCAAAACCGTAAACCTGAGAAGCGTCAATAAACGATGTAAGTTGATTAATTTGTTCTCTCGGTTGTAATTTTCCGAAAAGAGCTGAGGTCATTCCAGAGCCGCAAACCGAGCTCGTCCTTACAAAGTCAATGCATCTGCGATTAGTTATTCTTGGATCATTTTTGGGAACATCTATAGGGAAACATGGGGCTGCATAATCACACGTTTTTTTGCAATCTACCCCATCCCAAGTCTGTGAGCTTACAGATGGCAAAGCATGGTCCAAGTCATGATCTAACCATTGACCCCACTGCATCGTCATATGAGTTATTTCAATATCCATAGATATCTCAGTGGTACTAATAATTTCTGTAGAAATTAATCTTGCACTCGGTAATCTATGTCCGTTATATTTTTTGTTTTTGTTCCATCCTACTGGTTGACTAAATCCGTTTTCATATATAGGATAAAGAAGTCGACGGAAACTAGAAAGCGAAGTACCCCAATTCGGATGATTGTAGTTATTGCAGCTTCCGTCAATACTTCGGTACTTTTTATGAAAACACATATCTGAACAATCTTTGTTTTCCCTATGAGCTACACAACCAGACAAACGAGCTATAATTTCTAAATGTTCACCGGATAAGATTCCTTCATAATAATAGGGTTGAATAGCAGTAATGTTTGATCCAGACTGCGTAAATTCCTTGACTTTATCTAAAGTTCGCTCATAAATTTCAGCTGCACGTGCTACCTCTCTTTCTGGTGCGTTAGGAAATCTTGCCATCCTGTAAAGTTCTGCTATGCTTGTTACTGATGATCTATCCTTAAATAGGTTTTCCACAGTCCTTGCAATTGCTTGATCAACATCTCTTGTTGCTTCTGTTAAAGCAATATTCACATATTCGTCACCTGGTAGAATATGATCTTTAACAGTAAGAAACACCGACGCAGTATCACGTCCATATTCATTATACACAGAACACTCGTAATTGCCGGCATCCGATAAGCTTACGTTATTAATAATTAAACTACCGATCACGGTAATTGTGAATCGGTAGTTGGCAACGATGCGGTTTCCATCTTTTCTCCACTCAACTGTGGCCGGGGGGTCACTTTCATATTCGCATGGCATTTGCACAGACGTTTCCTTAAAAGCGTCGGTGTCTTCTGGTTTAAGTGTTATTTTGGGATGCGTAATTTTGAATTCTTGTACTTTTAAAATAGCAGATATTTCTGTAAGCCCTTCAGAATTTTCGGCACGACAGTGGTATAAGCCACCGTCTTCATCAGTGGCCTCAACTATTGTCAGATTTTGATGTTCATTGCTTAAAATTATGTTGTCGGTAGGCGGCAATACCATAGTGTTTCGATACCATGAAATAACTGGTTTAGGCACTCCTCTAGCTGTACATTGGAATTGAGCAGTATCGCCAATTGTGACTGTTAGATCCTTTGGTACTATAATAAACGCGGGTGCAACTAAAACAAAAAATATTATTATATTATACTTTAAAAAAATATAACTTAGTATAATTTAAGCTAAGTGATTTTATTACCCATAACTTCAAGTGTAACAGAGGCCGTTATTTTCCCGTTAATGTTTTCAGCTTGACAGGTGTACAGTCCAGAATCTTCATGTTGGATGTTTTCGATTATAATAGAACCATTGTGACGCATCGAAATACGTTCAGTTAATAATATTCGTTCATTATTATAATACCATGAGATATGAGGCGTTGGATTGCCTTTTGCAACACAGTCAAAGCGTGCAAGACGTTGATTTATTTTGACCACTTGTTTACGAGGTAGTATAGTAAATACCGGATAACCTGCAATAAAATTAGATTATATATTTTATTTTTAAACACATTCATTTTTACACATCAAAATTTATGATTACTGTTATTACCGCTTCTGGTAATAATACTTACCGTTGCTGTCAGGCTTTATTTGCACCATCATTTTAGCTGGCTTTGATTTTACTTCACCAGCAGGGTTCTTAGCTGCACATTCGAATACACCCACATCATTTTGATCTGCATTATGAACCATAAGGGTGCCATTGTCCATAACTTCATATCTAGAACTATCTATGGGCAAAACTGCCGAATCTCTAAACCATACAATTTCGGGTGTTGGTTCGCCTTTTGCGATACAGCTGAACATTGCATCGTCCCCAAAGTTGACCACTACATCTTCAGGATCCGATTCAATTTCAGGCCGTTCTGGAAAGATTTCAATTAGTAACAAAGACAATAAATCTTAAGATTCTATAAGATTATAAAGAATAACTTACGACAATGGAAGTCTTTCTCTTTCATTGCAGCCAGAGATGTTCCAGTGGCCCCGGCGGGTTCATAGCAAGTGGCGGCGATACTCATATCATTGTGTTCGGCGAGCATGTGAACGAACCAGAGCATAGCACAATCGCATACTAGGGCATTGCTGTCCAAGCGCAACTTGTGCAACTTCGGCATGCCGCGGAAGGAACCAGGTGGAATGGTCTTTAAGTTATTGTTGTGTAAGTATCTGAATAAACAATTTTCAATTTAATATACGTTTATGAGGAAATTAAATTCTGTCTATCGTATTTTAAACAAATAACTTACAATCGCTCAAGGCGTGGCAAGTTGGAGAAAGTTTCAGGTTCAATTTGATGTATTTCATTGATATGCAGATAGCTGGAACAAAATCATAATTAATCTAATTTCTTTTTTATATATAAGTAAACCGTATATAAGTAAGTGACCGTATGTAATATAAGTTACATGCGCGATAGATTCCGCATGTAACAAGGGAAACAGAGGGAATCTAGTGTTAAGACTCCGTTCCACATTTTCCTCCGAATTCTGGATTACGTATTGAGTGACGGAACTCAAAGTCGAAGCTATCGACATCAGAGCGAAGAAATGAAACGTCGCGTTTACAGTCCCACTCTTGAGCCCCTGCACCACGACTGGTCTTATTACATTGTATTGTTGTAGAGAAGGGTTATCTTTTTGATATTATTTTCATATGAAGATTCAGAACTAAAGAAATTGAAAGTGAAATAACAGAAATGTTAAACAGAACGTAACTTTCATTTTAAACTGTTTTAGTCACCAATTTGCATTTCTACCGTACAAACATATATAAAGTCTCGTAGACGAGCGAAAAGCGTTGAAATATTGCTAACAAAAGATTGTTTGCGTCATGCACAGGTTCCCTTTGTACTATAAAGCGAACTTTGCATTTGGTGAGACCGCTTCCACAAAAACATAAGTGCACGGAATTGCTTTCCAAAGCAAATCATTGTTTTATCAACGACATTTGGACAACAGGGGTTTTTTCGAGACAGAACTCAACGCCGCGCTTTTGCCTTGCGATCATGGATATTTTCAAATACGAGTATTTATTAAAAATCTAAGCCCATAACTACAAGGAGTATTTGAATTGAAAAACGCCTAAAAAGTAATCAGCTTCACGCTACACGCTGTATCCCGCACACAGCAGAGTATGCAGAGGGAACCTATTGTTAAGACATTGCGTTCCCCACTTTCTGCCGAATTCTGAAGGCATTGCGTGTTTAGTGGCAGAACTCAACGCTTCGCTTTGCATCGACACCAGAGCGAAGAAATGGAAATATAAATTTAAGTAAATATTTCATCTCCTCGAGTGGGATCGAACCGACAACCAATCGGTTTTAAAGTCACACTTCGTGCCGCTGCGCCACGACTGGCACAATAAAAAATAAAAAGAAAATTAAATATATAAAATACATTGGTATACGCATTCGTTTTACATATAGACAAATACAACCAAATTAAGCTTCAAAATATAAACACAATCTATTCCAAGAACAATACTTGATTTTCCTCCCTATATAGCACACTGTGTCATATTGTTACACACTTAGCAACCGCAATGACATCATTTCATGATAATACGATCGACTATTACTGTATATTTAGATCTTAAAAACATTTTATTTTAATGGCGCAACCGTAATATGATAAGAATTTAAGATGATTAAAAATAAATTAATCAGCTTCACGCTGTATCCCGCATGCAGCAAAGTAGGCAGAGGGCTAACCTTGTATTAAGACACTCAGTTCTTCACTTTTCGCTGAATTTTTCGAGGTATTGCTTATTGAGTGGCGGAACTAAACGCCGGGTTAACCTTGGAGCCAGAGCGAAAAAATGAAAATATTAAGAAATAATAATTACTTCCAAACGACAGCCTGAGATCTAAGATGACTAAATTAATTAATATAATTGTAAATTTTGTTGTTCCCAATATTTAATCGTAACTTATATCGATCGTGAACTTAATACAGTTAAACAGATTTAAGAGGTAAACTCTTAAATTCAAACCTATAGGAAAAAAAAGAGGCCAGTCGTGGCGCAGGGGCACAAGTGTGTGCCTGTAAATGACGACTGGTTGTGAATGAAATTAAATATTTATTTAAATTTATGTTTTCCATTCTTCGCTCTGGTGTCGACACAAAGAGCGGCGTTGAGTTCTGCCACTTAACAGCAACTATCTTCGAATTTCGGCGGCAAGTGGAGAATGGAGTCTTAACACTAGGTTCCCTCAGTTCAGCGTATAAAAAAGCTGTATCAAAAATCGAATTCAGAATCCAAGGAGATGTATATGAGAACTACAAAAATGCAGACGTAACAGTAATGTTACATTAATATGTTTAATTTTAATACGGGAATATTAATTAAAAAATTAAATTAAAATTAAATTAAATTAGCTTCACGCTGTATCCCGCACACAGCAGGGTAGGCAGAGGGAACCTAGTGCTAAGACACTCCGTTCCCCACTTTCTGCCGAATTTTTGGAGGCATTGCGTGTTGAGTGGCAGAACTCAACGCCGCGCTTTGCCTCGACACCAGAGCGAAGAAATGGAAATATAAATTTAAGTAAATATTTCATCTCCTCGAGTGGGGATCGAACCCACAACCAGTCGGTTTTACAGTCACACTTTGTGCCACTGCGCCACGACTGGCCTATATTAATTCTTAACATAAATAAAATTTATTGCTAAACGATAAATGAATCGAGTAAATTGGATGGAATTGAATGTGATTTTTTTTCTTTCAAGTTTTACGCTGTATCCCGCACATAGTAGGGGAAGAGGGGACCTCGTGTTAAGACACATTTATAATCACACGTTTGTGCCCCCGTGCCACGACTGATCTGGACCATATTTGTTATTTAAAAATTAATTAAATTCATCTTTCATTGAGGTCGTTGTGGCGCAGGTTAGTAGGCAGTACAAGTAGATTCCCGCTCGAGGGAATGAATTATTATTTTTTAATGTTTTCATTTCTTCGCGCTGGCAACAAGAAAAATTCGGCGGACAGTGGAGCGGAGTGTGACAATAGGTTTCGCTATGCCTACCGTGTATGCGGGCTACAGCGTGAAGTCGATTTTAAATTCTCATAAAATAATTATTAACAAATTCATAAAAGCTAAATTATGCAACTAAAATATGTACATATCTATTACGATAGCTTTCAAAGATTTTTTTATATAAAACTGAACAATATCAATTGTAAACTTAAAGAAATCCTTAGTTAAAAATAAAATTTAATTTAATAATTGCTTTTTTACCTATTTTATTAAAACAAAATGTAACGTAATAATAAAGTCATACATCCTGTATAATAGGAAGTACCTAACTTTGAAGTCGTTCCTTTCTTCGCTTAACGAGATACTTATTCCAATACAAACTAACTTTACAACTTTTGTGACGGTAGCCGAAACACAAGTATCAACTCCGGCGCTGTATACACACGGTCGGTAAACTGAACGGATACTTAGGTCCAATCAAGATTATATAACCTGCTTCCTGTAGTTTTTTTTTAGTTCATCAAAAAAAAATCAGCTTCACGCTGTATCCCGCACACAGCAAGGTAGGCAGAGGGAACCTAGTATAAGACACATTCTGTTTCCCACTTTCTGCCGAACTTTCTTAGTTCATAGTGACACATATTATGAAGTAAATGTTTTTTTATTATAATATATATATTTTTTTAAATTGCACTTAGTATAATAGTTTGTCAAAAATGTATATAAACATTTTATATGCTGTGTGATGAGGGGTTTCAAATAATTCGATGATTTAAATTTTTACAACACTGAAATGTTATTTTTTAAATATTTTGTAACAAAGCTATTGATTTAATATAAAAAAAAAACAATTTTAAAATATTTTATAAAGAATAAAGTTCTTCTTTCAATCAATTAGTGAAGAAACTTAAAATAAAAAAAAATACATTTATTAATTGAAGCCAGTCGTGGCGCGATTCACTAGCATCTGTTGTGTAAGTTCGATTCACTCTTGAGAAAATGAAATATTTATTTTTATATTTTGTCAGAATGGGAACGAAATGTTAACACTAGGTTCCCTAGTTCAATCTGTCTACCCTGCTATATGCGGGATACAACGATTATAAATTATAAAATAAGGTTAACAATAGAAATGAAATACTCACAGTTGTTCCAAATGCGCCATGCCGTGGAAAACATCAGAATCTATATGTTTAATACGATTTCTGTACAGATAGAGATATTTCAACCGGCGTAGGCCGTGGAAGGAGCCAGATCGTAACTCCGTCAGCTGGTTGTCGTTTAGCAGCAGTGATCGTAGCCGATGGAGATGGCTGAACACACCCGGTGCTATGTCGAATATGCGATTAAAACGCACGTCCCTGGAACAAAGGAATTTTTTGTTAGTAAAATACAGTGTGAGCGCGGCGTTGAGTTCCGCAATTAAATTCTACACGACATAAATTGATAAAAACAATATTGTTTTAGTTTTTACGGATATATATATTACCATATTTTTTTTTAGTTTCACGCTCTGTACCTAGGGAACTTGCAACACCAAATGTTAACCGTTCACTATTTTCGGCCAAATTCTGGATGCATTGCGTATTGAGTTGAGTAACTCAACGCCGCTTTGTTTTTTCTCGTTACTTTTGCTTTGTCTCGTTACTAGAGCGAGGACATAAAAATATTAAACATTTTATTTCCTCGAGTGGGAATCGAATCCACAAGCTGTCTCACGCGGTTGAGTGACCATGCGCCACGACTGGCCTCTTAATTATTTCTCGTATGCTGATATTTTTATATTGACTATGAAATGACTACGAACTACCCCGACTTACGTTGGATAAAATAAATTCTTTCTATTTAAGACGGCAGCGACGTCATTTATACGTAATGAAAAAATGCCCCTCTTAAGATCCATATAAAATTAACTCACTCTTGCAGGAAAATAGAAATAAATTTAAAAATAACATGCCCTTTATTATACTAAAATTAAACATTGTTAATCTAAAGACGAATCAATAAATGTTAACGTAAACACGACAGGTTGTGGGTTCGATTCCCACTTTAGGAAATGAAATTGCTAATATTTAAATTTGATTGCTCTTGTATGTAAGTACGTACACTAGGTTCCCAAGTTTCTTCTACGTGATGTGCGGAATACAGCGTGAAGCTATAATAATCGATATGCGTAAATAAAGTTTAATATTTATTTCTTTTAGTTTAATATTATCGATTATTATATTTAAACTTAAACAATTGAAATTCCCAATAATACGTTTTCATTAAAATAAGCATTAATTTTCAATCACAATAGACTAAATATAGATATTGTGGTCAATTTATAATAGGCTTAAATACTAAGTGGTTAGTTAGTATACCTTAAATTTTAATAAAACAACTGTTATATCGATTAATTAGTCTAGGCCAATTATAGGTTCGATTCCCACTCTGGGGAATGAACTATTTTTTGTCTCACTGGTTAGAAATCTATGCGCGGTATTGTGTTAAACCACAATGTCAACCACTCGAAATGTCTTGCAAATTTGGAGGAAAGTGTCGTAATGGGAACGGAGTGTCTTAACACTAGGTTCCCAGTGTCCCATAAATAGAAAATAGTACAAAAAAAAACAAATTTCCAATTACAAATCGTAACCGACCCTGCTCAGCGTCACGGCCGCGCTTTATTGGACCGCACAAAGCGACATAGAAAATAGCTTCCAATACTTTTTATACTGATCTAAAGCTTATAAAAAGGGTAAAACGAGAGAATTCTATTCTATATATTGTATATTTTTTTTTGCTTTACTATTTTAATAGTTTTTTTTTTAAATAAAATTATAGTGCAACATTATTTCATTATAAATCTATTTTCGTATAGTTATTTATAGCATTTAATCACAGCTTATACAGAATTAGAAGCAAAAGTAAAAAATATTGATGACAAACCTTTTTAAAAACAAAGGCCAAACATTTTTTTTGAGGCCTGTCTCGAACAATATCGACTGGTTGTGAATTCGATTCCCACTCGACGAAATGAAATATTTATTTTCATTTCAACGCTCAGGCAAAGCGCGGCGTTGAGTTCCGCCACTCAACACGCAATGCCTTCAGAGCTTGGCGGAAAGTGGCTAACGGAGTGTCTTAATACAAGCAAGCAAAAACAAGCTTTCTAGATTTTTGTGCTGTATTGTTTTTTAGATCTCATCCTTTTAATTTAATATTGAGTTGTGCAATTTTTTATAATCTGCCATTTTAATCCGGTGGCCAGTTTGAAATGGCATATTATTTATATGTGAGAGAGTTAAAAATTAGAGTTAAAATCGTAATCCAAATTTTAAATCAATCGGACACTGAGAAGTGGGTCAAATTGAGCTTGCAAGATTTCACATACACTAAATACACTAACAACACGGCAAGTCAAATAAAAGCATGAAACATACCTTACATTTATATTTGAAATTTATTAGTGACTTCTTGAAAATCACACGAAAAATGGACGATGAAATCAAATCTAATGAACCTTTTCATTTATTGAATTTATAATAAGTTCAAACAAGCGAAGCTCCTTAAAAGCTTTTGTAAATAACAATAACTCGTTTGGTTTCCACGAACTACTTTTACATTGAGATCGAAGTATTGAGACTTAAGTTCCATAAATACCGTTCAATTTTCCAATTAAGCTCAATTAACACTACAATAATGACTGTAGTGCTAATTGAGCTGGATTGAATTTCCACAATTCTGAATATTCTAGTAGATGATTTATATTATAGAAACATATATATTTTATATTAATTTATTTAATCTAATTTAATTTAACTTCACGTTTTATCTGTATCTAGGGAGGCCAGAGAGAACGGAGCGCAAAACTACATTCCTACCTCTTTCACCTCGTCCACTGTCATCAACCTCCCTATACATTCCCTCCGGGGGATCCTCATGCTTTTTACGTGACTTTCCTCCAGTACTTTGATACTGTGTTTTCGAAGGTCAACCGCGGTCTCCCTCTACCTCTCTTACCACTTACTTTTCCATCATAAATCTTTTTTGTCATTCTTTCATCACTCATTCGTTCGACGTGCCCAAACTAGCCGAGCTCGTTCTTCTTCATCTTCTTCATCCTGTCACGGTGGTAATGAATGCCAGTACCTGCCATTCTGTGTATCTTTTCGCCGAGTTCCGCCACACTACACGCAATGCCTCCAGAAATAGACGAAAAGTGAAGAGAAGAGTGTCAAAGCTCTAGGCTACGTCCTCCTACTCTGCTAAATGCGAGATACAGCGTGAAGCTAAAGAAGAAGACAAAAATCAAAAGGAGATCGAACCCACAACCATCTTCTTGAGTCACAATGTGTTTCACTGCACCACGATGACAACAATGACTAATACTAATCTAATAGAACATAATAAAAGAATAAGTACTATATGTATAATCAGTACTGAAACGGTCACAATGGTAGGGAGCGTCGCCGTGTCTAATGTGTTTTAGTTCAATGGATTCACCTTCCTTATATGAAACGACCTGGACTCACCCAATTGCTTTGTGCATGGGAGTTTTTTTAAATCGTTTTTATAATTGAACTTGCTACTACGTTTGTGGACGGCCGATTAGATGTTTTTTTTTAATATGTAGCTACATTGTAAGCCTGAAAATATTAAGCATTTTGCAGGATAATTTAATATTTAGATAACTATATATATTAGAAGAAATAAATTAAAGCAGCTTCACACTTTACCCTGCACACAGCACGGTGGGCAGGGGGAACCTAGTGTTAAGGCACTCTGTTCCCCACTTTTCGCCGAACCAGAGCGCAGAAGCGGAATATAAATTTATATAAATATTTCATTTTCTCGAATGGGGATAGAACCCACAACCAGTCGCGATTACGGTCAGACTTAGTCTGAAATGTAACAACTGGTATACAATGTCGTGAGTTCAACGTTTAATACTTTACTGTTTAACGATATGTATTAACGTAAATAAGATCACTTGACTTTTTAACAAGAACTGTCACTGTCATACATTATAAATTCTTCCATGATAAGTACTAAACGTACATTTGTGAATTTTTCTAATATTATAATATTATTTGCAGTTAATCTTAATACTAAGAAATTTATCGACTGATCAAAGTTAGTACCAAGAAATTTATGGACTGATCGATCAAAGAACTATTGACAGACAGAAAAACCAAGATTTCTCCAATATAGGACTATAACAGTAGGTTATATAAAATGCTGTAATAGTTAGGAAAAATTACGTTTCAATAAGTATTTGTACATAACATTTGAGGCCGTCATGGCCTAGTGGCATCTGATTGTAAACGCGATGGTTATGAGTTCTATTCCTCTCGGGACAATACAATATTTGAATTTCATTGAAGACAAAGCGCGTCTTGACGATTGAACGGAACGGTAGTGTCTTAACACTACCTTTCCTCTAACAATCCTGTATACGGCATAAAGTGCAGCGTATAGTAAAAAAAATCGATATAAAAGCTCGAACAACAGCTAAGCTATAACGTAAGTGAAGCGGAATGATCGGTATCGATACTAAAAACACAACGATATTTTAAAATGGTTGGAAATATTGTAATTTAAATGGTTTTTAAACGTAGAGGACCCTACAAATATTTAACCGTGAGTGCTGATCGTACTTCAGTCAGTTTTATTATATCAGACCAGTAAAATGAAACGCAACTCGTTGATAAAAAAATTTTGAATACGTTAAAACGCAAAAGAGACTTAGAGTTAAGACACTCCATTTCCACTTTCTGCCGAATTCTGGAGGTATTGCGTGTTGACTCGCAGAACTCAACGCCGCGCTCAGCCTCGACACCAGAGCGAACAAATGGAAATATAAATTTAAGTAAATATTTCGTCTCCTCGAGTGGGGATCGAACCCATAACCAGTTGGTTTTACAGTCACACTTCGTGCCGCTGCGCCACGACTGGCCTCTATAAAAATATTAATGTTTAAGTAAAATATAATATTTTTTACTAAAAGTAACAAAAGCGAGAGATAACATTGAATCGCGAAGCGACACAACGGATGCGTTTCGATAATTCTTAGAAACATGATGTCCGTTGTTCGTTAAATAATCTCATCTATTTCACTGATAGATATTGTAATTGTAGAGTTCCCAATTTTAATAATTTTACTTTTTTTTCTGCTTCACGCTGCATCCCGCACTATGCAGAGTAGACTGAGGGAATCTAATGTTAAAACACTCCGCTCCCCATTTTCTATTGAATTCTGGAGGCATTGTGTGTTGAGTGGTGGAATGTTTATATCGAACCCAGAGCGAAGAAAAAGAAAATGTTTAATATATGCCATTTCCTCGAGTGGAAATCGAACCCACAACCTACCGCGTTTACAGAGTCACACGCTTGTGCCCCGACTGGCCTGAATAATTTTAGTAATTTTTATGGATGAAAAAGTACTATTTCAAATTACATAACAACTTTTAATACAGTTTTTAGTAATTATTATCAATCAGCTTCACGCTGTATCCCGCACACAGCAGGGTAGGCAGAGGGAACCTAGTGTTAAGACACTCCGTTCCCCACTTTCTGCCGAATTTTTGGAGGCATTGCGTGTTGAGTGGCAGAACTCAACGCCGCGCTTTGCCTCGACACCAGAGCGAAGAAATGGAAATATAAATTTAAGTAAATGTTTCCTCCTCGAGTGGGGATCGAACCCACAACCAGTCGGTTTTACAGTCACACTAGGTAACCCTGCGCCAGGACTGTCCTTTAGTGTCTTCTAGTATTTATAACATACTTTATGTATAGTTTTACTAAGCGATGTTAAAAACAACTAATAATTTAGTACATTACCCCACGAAAATGGGCAATAAGTAACATCGAACTTAGAGAACTAAATAGTATTAAACATTTAGAACACAAGTTATGGGTAAACCGATTGTTTCATTACAACAACCCAAAGCGTTCCTCATACATAATTACTAAAGCAAACTTTCAAAGTCATTTCGCTACAGAAAATTTTGTGTACAAATTTATAGATGCCGTCGTGGCCCAGGGGCACAAAGCTGATTGTAACGCGACGTTTGTGGGTTCGATCTCCACTCGAGGTACTGAAATGTTTATTTAAATTTATATTTATTTCTTCGCTCTGGTGTCAAGGCTAAGAGCGGCGTTGAGTTTCGCCACTCAACACGCAATCCCGTCAAAATTATTAGGTTTAGACTCAAAAGCTGATTTAATTAATTTTTTTTTACAAATCTATAGAAGGATAGAGAGAGACCTAGAGTCAGACAATCCGTTCTCCACTTTAGCCGTATTCGAGACGGAACTCAACACCGCTATATTCTATATACCTATTGTAAATATACAATGTTTAACATCTTTATAAACCCAACCTCAAAATAAAATGTTCCGGTGATTGCTTATATTGTCTCTATTTGTCTCAATTTGTAGAGTGCAGCAAAGCTCTATGGCAGGCGAACTGTAATAACTAGATTTTACCACAAATATATTCCGATATTGTTCATTGTAATATATTTTATAACTAATATATTATTTATAGTGACTTCAATTTCAATTTAGTACTACATAATTTATGTTTAATTGTTAATAATTTATGCCAGTCGTGTCGCAGCGGCACGAAGTGTGACTGTAAAACCGACTGGTTGTGGGTTCGATCCCCACTCGAGGAGATGAAATATTAACTTAAATTTATATTTCCATTTATTCGCTTTGGTGTCGAGGCTAAGCGCGGCGTTGAGTTCTGCCACTCAACACGCAATACCTCCACAATTCAGCAGAAAGTGGGTAACGGTGTGTCTTAACACTAGGTTCCCTCTGCCTACCCTGCTGTGTGCAGGACACAACGTGAAGCTGATTTATTTTATTTTATTTATGTTTTAATTGATGTAGTTTTATTAAACATAATAAATATATATATACTAATAATGGGCACAGCGCCCCTTGCTTATAAGTATGAAGGTTGTAAATTGGGGTGATCTACCTTCCCTGGGAAATAGATAATTTTTCATCAACAAGACAAAACGCGGCGGTGAGTCTCAATAGGCAATGTCTTGAAAATGGCTTTGCTTTCTTTTCTTAGAAAGAATAAATGACCATTTGTGATTGAACATTTCACTTTGTCTTACTATAGCGGGGATAATTAAGATAATTCATTATAAAATGTAGAGATCGAACCCACAACCATTTAAAGTCAGACGCCCTCTCACTGCGCCACGATAGTGTTTTTGAAAGAAAGGCAGTGGCAACTTAGAAACAAACCTAGTGTTAAGACAGTCCGTATCCATGAAGACCCTTCCATTCTAAACTTGCCAAATCCTTAAGGCATTGCTTTTTGAGTGACAGAACACAATGCCAGAGCGAGGAAATGAATATTTTGAATATTTAATTTCTCATGTGGGAATCAAACCCACCACCTCGTTTGGAATAACACGTTTATGCCACGACAGAGGTCGTCGTTGTACATAAGTTGACTATTACTACTAGTACTGGTAGCTTCACGCTATCCATAGCTGAATAGTCATGGAGAATGGAGCGCAAAACGCTGCGGTCTCTGCATACCCCTTTCGCCGCTTTGACTGTCACCAACCTATGCATATATACTCTCCGGGGAGTTCTCGTGATATTTACGTAACCTTCCTCCAGTATCTTCGATCTCTGACAGAAGTCTCAACGTAACTCTGTTACGCATCACATGCAATTACAAAATTTAAATTAGCATTAAAACAAATTCTCACTCAAATGCATCCAAAATGACAAAATTCCACGTTAACTCAATGGAATATATAAAGCGAATTACGTAATTTGCATTAGAATTGACTAATAATAGTTCAGCCGACACAGTAACACGAATGGAACACAATAAACGGTTTAGCGACAAAATTAGCCGAATTAACAGAATTCTGGTTGGCTCGAGGCTTACCTGTTTAATATAATATCAGGTGTATTCTATTTCAGTTTAATGTGATTGTTTATATTTATATATTTTTGTGTATTTATATATTGAGGCTGTTGTGATAGAGTTGGTGTGTGTGGTTGTGAGCGCGATGGTGTGTGGTTCAATCTCCGTTTGAAAGAACGTTTGTCATGTTTTGAGAAGCCTAAAACCTACTATACCCGAGCGCTCCAGAGCAATCCAGGGCAGTACGCGAGGCAAGTAATCGATGACGGTAGTTTGATATAATAATTCGAATGGAATTTAAACGTCTGGTTCCAAAAAGATATGATACCAAAAATACGCGATTAATCCGGTAAAAGAGTTTTATTTAAAATTAAGAATGTTTGTTTATATTAAAATTATTTTCGTTTTTTTTTTTCAGATCTCAAATAAAAGTAGAAAGTTTAGTACATAGTGTCTTAATGCTAAGTCCTCTCTGAGCGGAAAAAACGTTATACATTCTTTGAAAAAGTAAATTCTTTAGTAGCCACTTATAGTTTAGTAAATACATATATACCTTATATATATAAAAAATATTAAACTTAATTAAAACTTTACTCAAGTCGTACAATATGTTCAAACAACCAGAAACAGTCAACACTAATCTATGACCTAGTTTCTCTATTATTAATATAAAAATCATATCAAAATCAGTTAAACAAAATAACAAAATATCGATTTCAAAATGCCACTACAGTTCATTTAAGAAGAGTTTATCATCTAAAAATTCTTGCCACGTCTCTAGTACAATCAGCAGCAAAAATTGTTGCAGATATAAAATTCTAAACGAGTAACCCATACGCCGCGTCGCGTCGTTGGCGACGTGTTTATATAGCATAAACAGCGATACGTGATCTCTGTGAAATTATACAATAAATTCCCAGCTTAGAATGCCCTCGTGGTGTAGGTGAAAGGTTTTTAACAAAGTTAAAAAATTTCAACACGAAAAGTCCCAAGAACTAAAAAAAAATGGCTGATCATTTTATCGAATTCAACAATTCTAAGCACTCTCGATTAAGTCACCTTTTCAAAATCGATTCATCAGGAGCTACGATGCCACAATCAGACATACAGACACACATGCACAGATATGAAAAACTCATAACACAACTTTGTTTCCGTTCCGTAGGATTAGCAATAATTAGGTATACAAATGTACCTCGCAAAATACATATTACATTTTGTGATATAGCTTCATTTTTTATTAGACAAAACGTAAACGACAGAATAACAAAACGGACGTACAACATATTCTGAAAAGCGATAATTAAAAATAAATCAAATCAGCTTCACGCTGTATCCCGCACACAGCAGGGTAGGCAGAGGGAACATAGTGTTAAGACACTCGATTCGCCACTTTCTGCCGAATTCTGGAGGCATTGCGTGTTGAGTGGCAGAACTCAACGCCGCGCTTAGCCTCGACACCAGAGCGAAGAAAATGAAAATATAAATTTAAGTAAATATTTCATCTCCTCGAGTGGGGATCGAACCCACAACCAGTCGGTTTTACAGTCACACTTCGTGCCACTGCGCCACGACTGGCCTCAAAAGCGATAATTACAAGGCGGAAAGCGGAGACCAAAATGATACAAAGAAAATCACTTCGTAAAAGCCACAGTAATAAAAAAAACACACCGATGATAAAAAAAAACAATACCCGACTCCAATATTTAGTTACCAATACAAATATAACACGGAATACAAATGTATTGCGGTAATAATAGATTCGAATAGATAAAGTGAATTAATAATGAACCTCCAGTTGGCAATCTAACGTATTTTTACGGTTATCGAGGGCTGTTTTATATTTTATTTTTTGTATTATCAAAACAATACGGTGTTTTAACGGATTAAAAGATAAACACCGCACATCCCTTATTTACACAGGGTGAAATTTTGCAAAATATTGACTATTTTACATGTAAACATTATAAATGAAGTAGTTTAATATTTATATTGGTACTGTATTTATATACACGCCATTGTAGCGAGCGTTGTGGCCAACTGTGATACCTACCACACCTATCAATCCTTAAACTTAGGTGACTCAGACACTGAAATATATAATTATATTTTAAGCTAGCTTTTACTTTCAGCTTCCACCGACACCGACGTCCCTCAAGAAATGTCCCACCCAATTTAATTCTTTAAAATATAAAACAAATAAAAAAAAGGAAATATAGCATAATATAAAGAAACAGGAAAATTTAAATATATACAAATCAAAGCTTACTCGTAAAGCTTCGATCGGACTTCTGGCCATCACTGATTTATTGATGGGTGGGGACACTCTACTGTACGACATCGTACTCATTTTTCGACTATAAATATTTATAAATCGGTCATGTATTGGCGGATTAAGAAAAATTGAATTTCTGTATCTTATAATTGAATGATTTATATTGAATGAAATATTTTTTAATTAATTTAATCTTAAGTTCAATTTTTCAGAGCATAAAACAACTCACTATGCGATTGTATATTCGTGATAAACACAAAGCTTCTACATTTTTTTATATAAAATTAAGTAGAAATTACATACGGCCCGAAAAATTGTTTAGGCATACCAATCATTATTGGAGTATTCAGACATCCGATGCTATAATAAAAAATATTTTTTTCGACGAAATATTGAACAATTGAAATATTTCCAGTTTTCAGCATAAATACTTGGATATTCCGAAATCAAACACAGGCATATTGGATAGCCACCTTTGTACCTAACAGGCTTTTCGGTCGCTCTTTTGTAGATTTAACAGCAACAGCAATAAAAACACATATTTTTTTTATATTTCACATTTCCCTTGCGACAAAAATACCAGAATCGCTATGATATCTGGCTTTGTATTTTCAATGGAAGCGCAATACGCGGTAACATACGTTATTCGTTATACAGTACCTATATGTATATGTATATACACGCCGCAAAAACGCAGTACATACATTTTGTCAAAAATCTTCATATACAGCTTCATGTTATATCCCGCACGCAACAGAGGAGGCAGAGGGACGCTAATAGTAAAACACTCCGTTCCCCCTTTTCTACCAAATTCTAGAGGGTCTCGAAACCAGAACGAAGAAATGAAAATAATAAATAAATCCTGGAGTTGTGATTTTTCCACATCCGAATTGAACCTACAACTGTCGTGTTTACAATGATAAGTGCCGCTTCGCCACGACTATCTAGATATTTCCACTAATAGTAGTACTAAATTAATTTATATTTAAAACTTACATACAACTAATTAATTTTCAACGGAACGAATTTAACATTATTTACAGTAAACATATGAACACTAACGAAACTATTTTAAACGCATTTAACGTTTTTGTAGATGTAGTTGTAAATACAATGAAAGGTGACAATTTGTAAATAGACTTCGGTTTGTATGAAAATAAATGAAGTTCGTTTTAATAATGTCCAGTACATGTACGTATGTGAGCTTAAAAATTGTTACATATATTATTAATTATAGCTCATATTTATTTTAAGGATGAATATTTTTTTTAGCTTCATTGCTGTAGAGTAGGCAGAAGAAACTAAACAACGTCTGTCGACGTTAGTACAAAGTCGCATACTAAAGTTCTTTGGACATGTATCCAGAAGGGGATGTGGCTCCATCGACCACCTTGTCGTGCAGGGCAGGGTGTAAGGCACTAAAGGGCGATGAAGATTTCCCATGCGTTGGGCCGACTAAATTAAAGCTGCAGTAGGGGGTCCCTTACATGAGTGTACCAGGCTTTCAGCCAGTAGAGATAAATGGCGAATGTTCGTGAGGAGTGTAACATCTGTCCCTAATGTCACTTTTTCGACCGCTCTGACAACAGGGTTACGACAGAGAAGTAGAAAGCAGAAGAAACCCGGAAACCGGGACATGGAGGGAGACAATAGACGTGGAGGTAGTGGTTTTGAATATAATAAAAAAATTGCACTAGTTAGTCAAAAGTTTTACTTACTCGTTCGAAAAAAACAGTAATTCTCTTCATTTCAACATATAAAGTTACTTACGAATTGGATATAAGTTAACTAACGTCCCAATTCTATTACGAGGACTTTGTATTACCTTCATACTGTATCCCTACATTGAAACCGTTGAAACCAACTGCTAAAACTCTTCAATTCATTCATTCCATTGATGGTGGAATTGAACGCCGCGCTTTGTCTTATTACCATAGCGAGGAAAATTAAATTAATGATTTCCCCGAGAAACTTAAATAAAAATTTTACACAGACAGTTAAGAATTGAAATTAAGAAAAATATATAAATGGCCATAACCTTTTTAAAGCTTTTTCTTATATCTACTATAGTATTTTATTAAATTTTCTATCCATACCTATATTATAAATTCGAAAGTAACTCTGTCTGTCTGTCTGTCTGTCATTTACGCAATCAGGGTCAAACCGCTAATTCAATTGTAATAAAATACTCATATAGATATACTTGAGATTCTTCGGATGAACATAGGTGACTTTTTTTTCTCATATTTGTAATATTCTCGATATATATATACTAAGATATTAAAATACGTTTCAATTAGACATGTTATTTATTCTGCCATTTTAATAACAACCGTCGCTAAGCAACCGTTGCTAGGCAACAAGGAATTATGTCGTTTTAAGAAAAGGGCGCCCAAAATGAGCTTCCCAAACGCTTACACGGCGTGCGCTGACTCAACTTTGTGAGACATACAAAAACGATGTTTTACAAAAATTTTGTTTTTTAAAAAATCTGTGTGATGTAAGTTTCGGCATCGGCATAATATTATTTAAGTATTGAGGAAAGATTGCTCGGTTATTTAACTTAGGTTATCTATGCCGTTGTTATCCGATCGGTCGGTCGGTCCACTAGTAATTAAATATAAAGCATTATTTTCAAAGCAAACGAAGTTACGTTCAAAAGTTAAACAGTTTATATTCCTTGAGAAATTCTCTGCAGAAAGAAACAATCTTATGACAGCGTATCTAATAAAAATATAAGTTACAAATATATGTTACACTATAGTACTACTACTACAACTACTACTACAACTACAACTATTACTACTACTACAACTACAACTACTACTATAACTAATAGAACTACGGTTAGTAATATCGTCTCTTATACTTGCGGTAAAGTGGAAGCTGAAATTTACATTTATTGGTTGCCTTTGGCTCGCTGTGCCACCAGGACCACTAATGATGAAAATTCAGAGAATATTGTTGTTTTAAGTATAAATTGTTTTTGTTTTATATTTGATGTTTTTTTATATATTAATATATCATAATTTATCCAGTCAGAGGCCAGTCGTGGCGCAGTGGCACTAAGTGTGACTGTTAAACCGTCTGGTTGTGGGTTCGATCCCAGAGGAGATGAAAAATTAACTTAAATTTAAATTTTTACATTTCTTCGCTCTGGTGTCGAAGTTAAAAGCGGCGTTGAGTTCTGCCACTCAACACGCAAAGCCTCCAGTATTCGGCAGAAAGTGGGGAACGGAGTGTCTTAACGCTAGGTTCCCTCTGCCTACCCTGCTGTGTGCAGGGTGGGATACAGCGTGAAGCTGACTTTTGATTTATTATTTATAAATATGAAGCATACTTACTTATATAGGTTACTCCATTTAATGAAATGGAGTAAATTAAATTATAATTTAGTCTTAAAACATTCTGTTCTCCATTCTCTGTCCACAAACGGTTAAGTCTATCTCATATTTTGCTTTTACACGAGGGATTGTGTTTATAGTAAAAAAACATCGCAACTGCTCCACAAAGAAGAATTTAATATACATTTAAGAGCTCAAATCACAGAAACCAAATCTTGAAAATATATATATTTAAATTACACTGTAAATGGTCATGTTATCTGGAATACATAGTACTAGTTTCGACCATACAACAAAACAACACACAACTACCCGAGCAGAAAATGGAGGAAGATTATGGATACTTCGACCATCTAAATTTAGCATGTAATATTTATTTTAATTAAGAAAAAGTATTATGATAATACAAAATGAATCTCACTCTTCAGCTTTATACCCATAAAATATTCAAATTTCATTAAATAAACCTTTTTGTTCAAGACTCTAGAAACGCAATATAGTTTACTTACCATAATAATATGAAAAGCGAATAATAATGAGAGTTCATTCCGCTCGCTTTGTCAAACCTTATTTTAATACACGAACTACATTATATTATTGAGGCCAGTCGTGGCGCAGTGGCATGAAGTGTGACTGTAAAACCGACTGGTTGTGGATTCGATCCCCACTCGAGGAGATGAAATATTTACTTAAATTTATATTTCCATTTCTTCGCTCTGGTGTCGAGGTTAAGGGCGGCGTTGAGTTCTGCCACTGAACACGCAATGCCTCCAGAATTCGGCAGAAAGTGGGGAACGGAGTGTCTTAACACTAGGTTCCCTTCTGCCTACCCTGCTGTGTGCGGGATACAGCGTGAAGCTGATTTATTTTTTAACTACATTATAATTTAATGAATCTACTAAATCATTTTATATATTCATTGAGGCTGCCGCGGCACAGCGGCACTACATCTGGTTGTAAATGCGACGGTTGTGAGTTCGATGTCTTCTCGGGGCAATTTATTTATTTGTCTATTTTCATTTCCACGCTCTGTTAAGATAGAAGCTTAAATTAGTTAAGGTGTGTTGAATTCCGGTTACTGAACACACGACATATCTCGAAGTTTTTCTTAAAGTGGAGAATGGAGTGTCTTAATACTAGATTCCCTCAGTCTATCTTGCTAGCTGCGGGATATAGCGTGAACCTAATTTAATTTAAATATTAATCGAATCGTTTTTAAAAGTTACGTGCTTAGCGACACCAAATAAACTTCACCATAAAACCGTTTCCTAATACGATTTAAAGTCACTCTTGCATTTTGAGAGACGAAGTTTTCGATTGAGTCAGTCTATTTATAGTTTACTTCGAGTTCGACGTTTCAATTATTCAAGGGATGTATCATGTTATTTTTAAATTCATTACATGTTTTAATTTTTAGTTTCTGTAAGGTATATGAGCTAGATCTTAATAATTTTATCTATCTATCTATATAAGTTAAGGTTATCTATATTTAAGCTCAACTAACTTATACAGGATAGGCGTAGCTAAAATGGGAAAGATAGAATATTGTTGGATTTATCTTTTTATAAGATATTTGGTTCTATATGTTTAACTCATTTGCGTGTGTAAAGATAAAACCTTTTAAAATATCCAATAATTCTTCCAAATGAGTTTAGGTACTTGATTTTACTGTATTGGTTGCGTCACAATGAAATCGATTTCATCTATATCCACATTTTGTAATTAAAATATGAACTTATCTAAAATATTTTTCTTTAATAAGTGTGGAATAACATTTTAAAAATGTTTAAAATATAACCTAATCTAGATAGACGTCAGTCAGATGACAGGGATTCATTCACCATTATCAAAGGAAACAAAAGATTCCATATAAAATATTAACTTTGGAGAATTCATAAAAACTCAAACTCAAGTAAATACAAAAGTAACGAAGTATATTAATTAATAAATTAAAACACCAGTCAATTTATAAATGCTTCAAACAGTATACTATCTTTAGAACAGATAAAGATTAAATTTTATGAGCACTTACAAGTGTCCTGTCACATACTAAGTTAAGTTGCACAAACTTCTTTAAGTTGTAAAAGCTTAGAGTTGTCCACTACAATTTTATTTTAAGTCGTATATAGATTTAAAAATTTATATAGATTTAAAAATATTTTTTTTATCCGTTATACTAAAAAAATTTTTTCGTTAGTAATTCGAAAAAATATTTTTCGAAACACTGGCTAGTTTTTTAAAGTATCAGTAAAACGTTAGCGTTAAAATTGAATATTATTAATCTAACATTAACTGCGACTTATCATATTGTGACGGAGTTGATTAATCTATTGAGGTTATAGATTCAAATCCTGCTTGAAATTTTATGTATATAATATAGATATAATATGGTGCAAACAACTAATTTTGAAAAATTCGTTGTCTTTAGGTAAGGTTATAGCTAAGATTTATAAAAAGAAATAAAAAGTTTTCTTTTTTTTAGTTTCATGGCAGAGGGATGGGACCTGGAAACGAACTTTTGAGATGTACGTTCCCATTAAAACACTACCGTTCCCTATTTTCCCCCAAATTATGAAAGCGTTGCGCGTTAAAGCTGAACTCGACGCCACCTAAAAATTGTTCAATGTATAAATTGCACTAAGTGATTTAACCGTATTCTTTTATTTGTATTGGGCCTCATCGAGATTAGTTAGTAAAGTTAACGGGTAACTAAAACTAATGTTTATGCATCATAAAATATCTTCATAAAAGCAAATGTAGAGAAGTGCAACAACCGTCCGTGACTTCTGTGCCATATAGTTTATTCAGTATTATAAGATGATGCTCAATTATATAATGTGCATAATATTTTAATAAAATTAACCAAGATCCAACCAAATAAGAAAATTAATTGTTAATATAAATTTACGTTTTTTATACATTAAAAAAATATGGAGGGGTCCTTTTACATGGAAGTAAAGCTAAATTAAAAATATATATTAAATCTAGTCATTAGCATTAACATATAGTACATTTTGAAAAAAAAATTTTTTTTATATCAGACTAACGCTGTATCCCTCACACAGCAGGGTAGGCAGAGGAAACCTAGTGTTAAGACACACCGTTCCCCACTTTCTGCCCAATTCTAGAGGCATTGCGTGTTGAGTGGCAGAACTCAACGCCGCGCAACACCAGAGCGAAGAAGTGGAAATATAAATCTAAATAAATATTTTTTCTCCTCGAGTGAGAATTGAACCCACAAGTCGGTTTTACAGTCACACTTCGTGCCCAACTCCACGACTGGCCTCATATTATATACACCATAATATTCTAATATTCTATTAAAAAATATACTAAATAACTTAAATAAAAGCCGCTATTCGACCGACATCATACAAGCCCTGAGGGTTCAATCAGGGCCATGTTATTGTCCATTCACATAACATTCATTTCATTTCATTTCAATTTCACATATCTTTTGTTTCCTATTTTTCTTATTTGTTAAATGTCCATATCATTGTGTGGTAGTGTAAGTGGGTTACCGGTAAATTGGAAAATATTTTTTCCAATTTAGTAACACTGAATGCAAAAACCGCTTTAATCCTGTTTTTATACCAATCACCTACCTAAATGGATATGAAATAACAACATTTTTTCTAGTACGACATTTTTTTCGTGTAAAATTAAATAAAATTCCTTCATTTTTTTATTACTGTTTATTTAACGCATAACGGTGCAAAATAGACATACAAATATATATATATATATATATATATATATATATATATATATATATATATATTTTTTTAATTAACTTATTAAATATTCGAGGAGTTCGTTTCATTATCATATAAAACTCTTCCATTGAGTAGTAACAGATAACGCAATAAGCTACTGGATTTGAGAAAGATTAAATTTGTGTTGGACTAGATTATAGCGTGTAAAAATGCACGAAAAAACAATTTCTCAACACGCAGATATTATGGGAAAGCAGGGGAAACCTAAGACTAACTAATATAATAACCAGGCTAAGTTAAGACACTGCGTTCCCCACTTTCCGCCAAATTTTCGAGGCATTGAGTGTTCAACGCCGGCTTTGAGCCTTGGTGCCAGAGCGAAGAAATAGCAATATGAGTAATTAATAATTCATACAGTATTATTACGGGAACGGGAATATTTTTTAATGGAGTGTCTTATCACTAGGTTCCCACTGCCTACCCTGCTGTGTGCGAGATACAGCACAAGACGTTTTTTTTTTTTTACGAAGTTGATAACGTAACCTACACACGAAGAGCCATAAACGAAGAGTTCAATGTACCAATGCGTGTTTAAATAATTACTTTTAGTATTAAAATTTGCTGATTTGCAGATTGCTGTGTACATTTTTTATCTCACAAGGGAAATAACTTAAAACTCTCTGTTTATTTTTATGACAGTTGATTTTAAAATGATGGTTTCATGTTTATATGTAAGCATGTTTTTTTTTTGTATTTATGTACACTAAAATAAAAATAAGAACATCAAATCAGCTTCATACATATCCCGCACACTGCAGGAAGCAGAGGGAACCTAATGTTAATTTAAGACACCCCGTTCCCCACTTACCGCTGAATTTTGAGGCATTGCGTGTGAAGTAGCCGAACTCAACACCAAACTTTTGCCTTGGTGCCAGAGCGAAGAAACGATTATATATAATAATAATTTATTCCTTTAAGTGAAGATCGAACCCACAACCACCACGTTACAATTACTTTTGCCCTTGTGCCTTGACGGCATACACTACGTATACCTATATTATATTCTATTAATTAATTTAAAATAAAAAATAAATCAGCTTCACGCTGTATCCCGCACACAGCAAGGTAGGCAGAGGGAACCTAGTGTTAAGACACTCCGTTCCTCACTTTCTGCTGAATTCTGGAGGCATTGCGTGTTGAGTGGCAGAACTCAACGCCGCCCTTAACCTCGACATCAGAGCGAAGAAATGGAAATATAAATTTAAGTAAATATTTCATCTCCTCGAGTGGGGATCGAACCCACAACCAGTCGGTTTTACAGTCACACCTCGTGCCGCTGCGCCACGACTGGCCTCACTATTACTACTACATTAATTAATTTAGATGTAAATTTTGCCAATTCAGTATTAACATATTTACTAAATAAAATTAATTTAAAGAATCTTTTAGTTATATGGAATATATTTTCTTTATACATTGAGCGTCTTAGCAAATTTTGATAACAATTTATATTAACTAATGAGTTATTATTTCATTTATTTTATCTCATTTTACTATAATACATTAGTTGACGTTGACTGTTTTGTGCATATAATACCATAGATAGTCTATTTATAATATGAACCGTCGTTATAAATCTATATTAAAAATAAATCTTTTTTTTTTCTATTATACAAAAATATTATGAGTCGTCGCGGTGGATCTTCGGGCGTCATTTTATATTTAAATTTGAATGTGAATTCAATTTTTCCTTTAAAATAGTTCCCTACACTTTAAGCCCGAACATCGGAACAACGCATTTATTTGAATGATTGTTGTATTGTCGTTTTTTCAATATTAAATAGGAAAAAACAGGATGTTCAATAAAATAAAATTGTCACCTTTTTATGTTATAAATAGGATTGTTTAGTTTAATACTTTAAGCAATTTTAGGTTTATTATTATGTTACAAATTATGTTTTTTTTTTATTATTGGGAAGTCAACGATTGGTGAGCGAAACGAGGAGGGGCCGAAGCTACCTTTCACTTAAATATAAAATGAATTCACTACTATCTGATATGCTACAAACTGAAACTACTAAACTTAAGTAGTGTATGGAAACATTGAGATTATGAGAGAATCCAAAAAAAAAAATTACGAGAACAAAAAATAAATGAATTTATCGTTTTATAGTCCACGTAAGCACAAAAACGGGCTAATACTCATCTATAAGATACCATAATTCACTTATATACGTAAAAACTGATATAATATAAAATAAATATTTCAATATTTAAATCGAAAATGTCGCTAATGGTAGCGCCATCAAAGGCACAATGGCGATTCATAACACGAAGAAGATAAAGACCTTTTCATCCCGTTACACTCGAGAGACGTCTTGTTAGTAAACTAACATATGTTGAACGATTATACTTTGCATTTTTCAAAACTATTTATTAATATTATGTTACATATATTTTATGCCAGTCTGAGGCCAGTCGTGGCGCAGTGGTACAAAGTGTGACTGTAAAACCGACTGGTTGTGGGTTCGATCCCCACTCGAGGAGATGAAATATTTACTTAAATTTATATTTCCATTTTCTTCGCTCTGGTGTCGAGGCAAAGCGCGGCGTTGAGTTCTGCCACTCAACACGCAATGCCTCCAAAATTCGGCAGAAAGTGGGGAACGGAGTGTCTTACACTAGGTTCCCTCTGCCTACCCTGCTGTGTGCGGGATATAGCGTGAAGCTAATTTAATTTAATTTAATTTATTATTTTATATATTTTATGGTAGAGAAAATGTAGAATCTTATCTAAAGTTATAATTCTTTGTATCTTCACTCTTCGTCATCCAAATGTCAGGGTTGCAGAGGGAACCTGGTGTTAAAACAAATTTAACCTAATATAAAGAACAGTCAACGCAAAATTTTGCTTTGTTACAAGAGACATTAAGAAAATAATTGATTCACATAAGTGGGATTTGAAGTCACAACCGTCGCGTTTACGTCCACACTCGATGCCACTATCTACGTGTATTTCTCCTAACCTCACCTATAAAACAGTAAGACATTTATGGTGAAATTGACGTTTGACAGTAAAGCGTGTCTGGAATTTATTAACTCCGACATTCACCTCCAAAGGTTAAAGGGTAGGCTTCCGTCGTAATATCGTTTCAAACTCTATTTTCTTGTTTCATGTTTTATTTACTAGTGAACCGTTCTTGCAACAATTGATTGCATATTATAATCAAGAAACATTGTATTGAAGAAAAAATTATAGAAGAAGCTGCAATTTTCTATGTTTATAAATAGTATTTATTTATTAAAATACAATATACAAAGCTAAAATCAAAGATTTGCATCTAAAATCTCTAAATTCATTTATAAATATGCAAAAAAGTTTTTTTTCCCAATGTGATTTATTTTTATTACGTTCATAATGGATCTTCTGCATTCCACGACTTTAGTTCGTATTATTAGAGTTGTTTAGTCTTGTCTTAATTAAATAAAGTTATTTTGCAGAGCTCTGTTTAGTTAAGCCATTTACTGCACCTTTTTTTTAAAGTTTTATTTTACATTTTTTTTGTCTCAGGCTGTATCATTAAAGAAACAAAATCGAGTATAGTCGTTTTTAAATGTATGTTTGACCATAAAAATTAATTATAATTAATACATAGTACTAATTACATAGTATTAATTATATATTTAAAGTTAGTATAGCGATCGCGACCTTGTTCGCTTGGATTATATCATATCATCAGCTTCACGCTGTATCCCGCAAACAGCATGGTAGGCAGAGAGAATTAGTGATCAGATACTCCGTTCCCCACTTTCCGCCAAATTCCGAGGCATTGCGTATTAAGTGGCGGAACTCAACGCCGTGCCTTGCCTCGACACCAGAGTGAAGAAATGGAAATATAAATTTAAATAAATATTTCATTTCCTCGAGTGGGGATCGAACCTGCAACCAGTCGCGTTTACAATCACACTTAGTGCCCTTGTGAAGTGCGTGGAGCTTATTTAATTTTTAATTTGGATTTTATTTCAAAACTTATGCTGTACCTTGTACTTTGAGAAGAGTTGCACCAAATCTACAAGACGCTTCCATACTGCTTGCGGAATAGATATTATTAACATAGTAATTACTCAGTACTTGTAATATGGTACGTAATGCATTATTATATAAACGTGCTTTAGAACTATAATAACTTAAATTTACTTTAGTTTCACGCTGTATCCCGCACATTGTTAAGACATTACGTTTTCCATTAAGACATTTCCGTTCCCAACTTTTCTCCGATTTCTTGAGGCATGGCGTTGATTGGTGGAACTCAATATCGCGCTTTACCTCGTTGTTACAGCGAGAAAATGTATATAGCTATTTTTTTATCGGGGGAAGTATTTTATTAAAAAATAAATCAAATATTCATATAGTAACAACACGTGTATAAACATGTGCATTAATTAGAAACATTGTATACGGAACTTTGACATTGTACGCGACAACCGATATCCAATTTAAAGTTTACAATACAGTATTAATAAGGAATGTTGGAGAAAATTAAATCAAAGTGGAAACATGTAGTATCACCCACCTATATCACGTATCCTACCTATAGTAGTATGAAAATAACATCATAGAGTCCAAAAAGCAATAATCAAGTTAAAATATTGGCTCGATATTTAGTTAACTTCGATGTTCGTCGTTCATACTCTACTCTGATAGCGCATAATGAAATAGAAATCCGTAGAGACAACTGACTCAAGTATACAAGCCGATCGGAAGCTGCCTTTGTGATAGTACAAAAATAAACAGTATTCTTTATATGTGTCCACTAGTATTATAAATATAAAGAGTTTGTTTGGTTGGACGTACTTATCTCAGGAACTGGTGTGACGATTTGACAAAATTATTTTTGTGTTAGTTAATCGTTAATTTTTTTTTCGAATCGTTTTTTTTGCTTGACGCTGCATCCTGGACGTAGTGAGGTTGACAGAGAGAACCTCAAAATCTAGTGTTAAGACCTTCCGTTCCCATTGAGACATTTCTGTTCCCCACTTTCTTCCGAATTCTGGAGGCATTGTGTGTTGAGTAACGGAACTCAGTACTACGCTTTACCTCGTTACCAGAGCGAGAAAACGGAAATAAATATTTAATTTTCTCGAGTGGAAATAGAATCTACAACTCAATAAAAATATATTTAAATAATATTATCAATATCATATTTTGAGCCAGACAACAGCCGTGTTTTGCCATTTAGATCTGAATCGACTCTTATTTATGAAAGTGCTTATAATATAAATACTTAAAATATTCTCGCTTACTTGGTCCAGTACAATATCGTTTTGCTTAAGGCTCTACAAAAATAAGAGAACAGTGAAAATAAGAGAACTAATTTAAGAAATAACATTTTACTCATTAAAATGTTATTTCTTCGTCCCGTCCCGTAGCCCGTCCGTGGGACAGGGGCACGAGGGTGTGAGTTCGATTCCCACTCGAGGGAATGAATTATTATTATTTTCATTAATAAATAATAATTCATTCCCCCAAGTACCAAAGCAAAATGGAGAACGGAGTCTTAACACTAGGTGAAAGTAAAAAACAATCGTTTCGTTTCTAAGCTTCAATTATAAAAAGGTCATTTCTAAAGTCTCTCATGACTACCTCAGTTAACATTTTCTTGCAAAAATAACAGATATTTTAATATAAAAAATATTCACTTTATAAGCATTTCAGTTCAAATGTTGATCTTAGTTACTTTTTAGAACGCGTTAAATAAAGTTATTACAAAGTTCAGCTTTAAGCTTCCATGTTGATAAATATGCAATTATTATACGTCAACTTTAAGTAAGTTACCTTTTTTATTACAAAAAACATTGAAGGCAGTATTGGGTCGTTGTCTAATTAGATTATATTTATTTGTCTTATTTAAAAAATATACCGGAGATGGAAATATTTTCAAAATGACCAAATCTCTCTCTCTCACTCACCACAAAACTTTATCTACAGTACAAAAAGCACAAACTAAATAATATATATTTTTAAAAAAAACTCCTGCGTTACTTAAGAGAGGATTTCTCGAAATTCCTAAGGGAACGGGAAAATACAAGATTTTTATTTTACATTTTGAAGTCTACGTAAACTAAGTTGGGGGTGACACCTAGTGATATTATAAAACTATTTATGAAGAAAATGAGTCCAGTCTTAGCGCAGTGGCACAAAGTGTGACTGTAAAACCGACTGGTTGTGGATTCGATCCCCACTCGAGGAGATAAAAATCCGGTGGAAAGTGGGAAACGGAGTGTCTTAACACTAGGTTCCCTCTGCCTACCCTGATGTGTGCGGAATACAACGTGAAGCTGAATTTATTTATAAAGAAAATCTCTTGAGGCCTGCCGTAACTCATGCACACAAGTATTAACTGTTGTGGTGTTGTGGGTTCTATTCCCACTCGAGGAAATGCAATATATATCTTTATATATAATAATCTTTTCATTGGCTTTGGTAAAAACTAAATAAGCGATTACAATTCAGCGGAAAATGGAAAATGGAAATGTTTAAAGACATTTAAGTTCCCAGGTTCCCTGCTATGTTTTGGCCTTCTGCTATGTTTTGGATATAGCGTAAATTTATATACAAAGGAATAAAAGAAGGAAAAACCTAGTGATGGACATATTAAAATCGGACACCGCTGAACCCACCTGTTACAGAAATAAGATAATAGAAAACGTTAGTAAAAGTAATTAAGTTCAACAATCAAGTTCCCTTTGAACGCACAGACAGAGGCAACGAAAACTATTATTATATAAAAGTATCCAGAGGCAAAACGAGGAAGACTTAGTTATTGAATCTGTCAGATTCACTAGTCCTTATAATATTTTTCTACCTTGGCGCATCGTCGCTTTATTTTTTGCAAAACTTACAAAGAGAATTTACTAATATAAATATTACAAATATAAGAATTATATATAATAATAAAATGATTAATTTATTAGAACTTTTCGTTCCCTTCTCTGTAATATAATGAGAACGAAATGAAAATATTAAATATTTATCATTTAAAATCATCGAATTTAAAAGCAATAGTAACTTATCGATAAAAATGTCTACATTTTATATTATTTAATATCGAAACCACATTGAATACCAAAATTTAATTTTAAACTCACCTTTGTATGGTCAAAAGGAAATAGTCCGATAATTCCTAGTAGAAACCTGTAAAATTAGGTATTTACAGGCCATTCGTGGTAATAACCTGACTGTTGAACATGTCAAACAGCGACTTACCTCGTGGATAATTACACTGCCGTTCATACGATTCTATATGTTGACTAATACAAAATTAGATTTAATTTAAATTTTTCGTTTCGTAGGCAGAGGTAATCTATTGTTGGGACACTCCGTTTCTGACGTTGAATGAATTTGGAGACACTGCGTGTTGAGTGGCAGAGCTAAACGCCGCTCTTTGCCTCGTTACCAGATCGAAGAAATTAAAGTTTATTAATTTCCCCAAGTATAAATCGGGCCCACAACCGTCGCGTTTACAGTAAAACTAGATAATATTGATTTTAAAAGCTTATGTTAAGTTACTATAGTTTGTGAAAATGAATGTTTGTCCCCTCTCATGCAAGAACTACTGAACGAATTTAGATGAAATTTTATCGTAATGTGACTTATACATCAGAATATTATTAGACTACAATTTGAGTAAACATTTGGTTTGGTTTGGCATTTGGTTGGTCGAAGTGTGACTGTAAAACCGAGTGGTTGAAAGGAGGTGGAGGAGGAGATGAAATATTAACTTAAATTTATATTTCCATTTCTTCGCTCTGGTGTCGACGTTAAGCACGGCGTTGAGTTCTGCCACTCAACACGCAGTGCCTCCAGAATTCGGCAGAAAATTGGGAACGGAGTGTCTTAACACTAGGTTCCCTCTGCCTACCCTGCTGTGTGCGGGATACAGCGTGAAGCTGATCTATTTTATTTTATTTTATTTTATTTGGTTCAATTTGGTCATAATATAACAATAAGTTGAAGCCGCGCGTGGGTTGCTAGTATTCTATAAGCACATAAAATTACAGAAAATAATACCAATTACTAAATAAGAAAAAAAAGATGTAGTAAAATATTTTACAGAAGAACTTCAACTTCAACTTCTCGTAGTTAGGTGATCAGAACTGAACGTGAAATTAGCTTTTAAGTAAAATAACCTCTGCCCTTCTTCTGTAAGCTCTTTGAAATTAAGTACTGAAATACTGATTAGCCTGTAAACTTTGTTACAGGAGATTCTAAGATTATATAAAATTAAGAGCTAGTTATAGCAATTTAGTTTATCGGTATTAATAAAATTGATGTTTTTAAGAAAGATTTTTTGTTTAAATCATACATAGATAATATTTAAGAGACTTAAGTTTTGTGATATTTTTTTATCTCGAAGTGCCTAATCCTAATCTCTTCGACCAAATTGAACACAGTAACAACCATCAACACGCAATGCTTCGAGAATTCAGTTGAAAGTGGGGGACGGAGTGTCTTAATAGGAACGGAACGTCTAAACACTATATCCCCAGGTTCCCCCTACCTCCCATGCTATGTGCGACAAAGCAAGAAAATAAAAAAGATAGATTTCATATGTTTGCACATATGTATGTATTCCTGTAACTATATAAAATAATCATTTATCCACTAATAGCAAAAAGTCATACTAATTCCAATTATTTATTACATCTTTTTTAGGCCAGTCGTGACTATAAAATCGGCTGGTTGTGGGTTCGATTCCCACTCGAGGAGATGGAAATATTTACTTAAATCTACATTTCTTCGCTCTGGTGTCGGCAAAACGCGGCGTTAAGTTCTGCCACTTAACACTCCAGAATTCGGCAGAAAGTTGGGAACGGAGTGTCTTAACAATAGGTTCCCTCTGCCTACCCTGCTGTGTGCGGGATACAGCGTGAGGCTGATTTTTATTCATTAAATCAATTATTTTACGATATTATGACAATTAATTGCAAAAGTAAATCTCTCTATTGAATTCCTTTACAGAATGTAGGTATATGTTACCAATGTAAGAGCTTAGGGTGAAAACGCATTGTCCATACAATATAATAGTTTTACAATTTTTTTTTTTATTTACTATATACAATATAAAAATAGTTTCACACGTTTTCCCTCATAGCAGGGTAGGCAGAGAGAACATAGTGTTAAAACCCCAATTTTCGTGATATTTCGTTTTAAATGTTTGGCTATCGAAACGAAGAAATTAAAATAATTTAAATACACATATTAAGGAGGGATTAAAATCACAACCTCCACGATTACAGTCAGACTTGCCCCACTGCGCTACAACGGACTTAAGTTAGTTTAGTTAGTTAATTTTGAAACAATTTTTCATATAAGAGATTTAAAAAATAGATTAGACTTAGATATTTTTAATAATTAGTTTAAAATAATACAAAAATTATATCCGTTTTTTGTATTTTAAACTAATTATTTTTAATGTAAAGGACAATTTTCAATAATTGTATAGAATTCAAAGCTCAATTTTTCTTACTCAACACTTATTTGGCGTTGGCTTTCAGCGAAACGGCGAAACTTCGGTGTGAATAAAAAAGTACAGTTAACTTATTTGAAGGAAATCGTAAGGAGCAGTTTTAAAGTATTTCGTGATTAAAACGTACTTTGGTACAGCTTTTAAAAAAGTTTTAACTTGAATTATTTAAGTCTTATCTCCAAATGTTTCTTTCTATTCGAACTTTCTTTTGTTATGTTTTTTGTTTCAAGTCTGAAAATAAGTTATGTTCGAATTGGGAAAGGTAGACCAAATAGTCTACTTTTCCTAGTCACACATCTATCATATAGTGCAATAATAAAAAAATATCTATTAAATCTCTATTAACGACAAAGTTGATTTTAACGATCAGCAAAATAGATTAAGGCCAGTCGTGGCGCAGTGGCATGAAGTGCGACTGTAAAACCGACTGGTTATGGGTTCGATCCCCACTCGAGAAGATGAAATATTTACTTAAATTTATATTTCCATTTCTTCGCTCTAAAAATATAAACATTTTAAAAACGATATCCATACATTTCTAGCTAAAGTTTCTACCAATTAAATAAAATACTTATTTTGTTTCTGATTTGCACCCTTATTTTATTTATAATTCTATTATCGCAGGCGCAATTGGACGTATTCACATAACTTATTTTATTTATGAACCGATTGTAATGAAACAAACACTAAATGATAATGGAAGTTTGCCAACATACAATAGTGAAAACTGCAATAAAATCAGTTAAGCCGTTTCTGAGATATAACGTAAAGAAAACGCACAAACAAACAACGTGGTTCTATTACGTAACTTATACATATACATATCTTCCATATACAGACACAAATCCGTTACTATTTTATTTTATGTATGGATTTAATATATATGGTAGTGGGTTCAGTTATCGTCTAAACTTAAGAGCAATATATATAAGTCACGTCAACTAGCACACCAATTTATATGCGTCGGACCGTGTAAAGCGGGACTCGGTGTGTGTACCAAGAGGATTAGTCAAGGACTTATTCGTGGCTGACGTGACGTTAACCGTCAATCATCTAGCGATAGCAGATTCATATTGGATTGTAGAGATTATGAATCTGGGGCTGTGGTTTAGTGTTCGAATATAAGGCGGTTGTGGGTTCGATTACTATTTGCGGACATAAGTTTTTATTTTTCTATTATGACAAAAGAAAGTGATGTTGATGTCTGACACTCAATACGTAATGTTTTTTTTCATAATATATTTTTTTAATAAAACGGTGCATTGGAATCGGAGTGTTTCAACATTAGTTTCCCTCTGCCTACTCCGCTGTGAACATACTTATATATGAATATTAATAAAAAAGTGCTGAGAAATATTCTAGTATAATCAATTTTGTAATAATTGGCAGTGAGAACTCCCAAAACTGCTAAATATTGTATATATCATCAGTAGTACTCAGGGCGTCATGGCGCAGTGGTACAAGAGTGTGAATATAACGCGACGGTTGTGGCTTCAACAAATTCACCCAAATGGGGGGAATGAATTATTATTTTTTAATATTCTAAATTCTTTGCCCTGACATCAACGCAAAAAGCCCGGCGTTGAGTTCCACCAATCATCACTCCTGCATGCAGGATACAGCGTCAGCTGATATTTCTTTTTTAAAAGTAGTAACCTTTTTTGCAAAACATTAGGTATATCTGTCGTAAGTGGCCATTATTGAAATAAATTACAAAATAATTATTTAATATGATTTATCAAATTAAATGTTCTTTAAACAAAAAATCGTTAAGAATGTAGTTTCATTCTTTATTCACGACAGACTAACCGTAAGCTCCAAGGGTATTTTAAAAGGGACGCAGTTTCCTACGGCAGTTATCGTTATCTATATTTTATGTAATCTTCAACTTCAACAGTGGTCCAAACAAAGACACTATTTTTTTTTAATGGTTACTATAATAATAATGGACGTTATATATAATAATTGCTATATTTTTTAACTTTATGTTTCTCCTATATCTTGGGACTTCAAAATACAGATCATTTCATCTAGCATCGCATTTTATCTATCAAAAGAATAAAAAATATTTAGAGGCCGTAAACGCGAAGGTTATGTGTTTAATCCCCTTTCACTTTCCCGCTCTTGTAGATAAAGCGCGGCGCTAAATTCCGCGATTTTTGCAACGCACAATGTATAATAATACAGCGTGAAGCTTAAAAAAATAGTAAATATACCAGATAAAAGTTTAAAGGAAGAAGTTTTTTTCATGACCACAGTGTACATTATACAATCACATATACCGCTAAGTAATCAAAAAAAATCAGCTTCGCGCCTTATCCCGCACACAGCATGGTAGGCAAAAGGAATCTAGTGTTAACGCACTCCGTTCCCCACTTTCTGCCGAATTCTGGAGGCATTACTTTCATGATTGGTAGAACTCAACGCCGCTCAATTTGCCTCGACACCAGACCGAAGAAATGGAAATATTTCATGAAAAAAAGTAAATATTTCATCTCTTTGAGTGGGGATCGAACCCGCAACCAGTCGGTTTTACAGTCACACTTAGTGCCACTGCGCCACGACTGGCCTCAAGCTAAGTAATCGATAATAAGAATTATCCCCAAGCAATATCAGGTTAACCTAATTAGAAGGTACTATTAATTTGCTATATACAAATCTCTAATGCAAATGCAAATGTACCCCGACACGTACAAACACGTCGTATAAATGATTGTGAACTGAATGTTCCATCTGATGCATTTCCCCTATCACTGGTTCCCTGATTAGTAAATACTACTCATACTGTTTCGATTTTGTCTCCGTAGATTTTGCTCTACGTTTTCAGCTGTTCGGTAAAGCAAAATTCTCAAAATACAGCCATGTGAGCTACATTTGAAATATATATGAATCAAAAGTATTTTTAATTTGAATGATGTTTACATTTACTTTATTTATAATCAGCTTAGTATCCCGCACACAGCAGAGTAGGCAGAGGGAACCTAGTGTTAAGACACTCCGTTCCTTTCTGCCGAATTTTGGAGGCATTGCGTGTTGAGTGGCAGAACTCAACGCCGCGCTTACCTCCACCTCCTCGGCACCAGAGCGAAGAAATGGAAATATAAATTTAAGTAAATATTTCATCTCCTTGAGTGGGGACCGAACCCAGAACCAGTCGATTTTACAGTCACACTTCGTGCCACTGCGCCACGACCGGCCTCTCTAAAATTATTAATAAATTATTCTTGGCAAAAGAATAACCAAGTTATATCTTCGAATGAACGCCATTAAAACGAAAACAGCACCTATTTCAACATAAAAAAGAGGTAACTTTGCCAATATTACACCCACTGCCATGACCTTTACTGTAAGTGTGAATTAAATGTATACATTCTACACAGTACGTGAGCTGGTCAAGTAAGAGAAGTATTTCTTTTCTGTTTCATACTTTATTTTGCATATAGCGGGTAGCGAGAATACAGCGTCAAAGACAGACAGACAGCCACGGTAGCCTTGTCTAATTTATTTTAGATTCACACTGTCTTCCGCATATAGTAGGGCAGCCAGAGGGAACCTGGAACCTAGTGTTAAGACTCACCGTTGCCATTAAGACACTCCATTTACCCAAGCTCTGCCGAATTCTTAAGGCATTGCGTGTTGAGTGGCGAAATTCAACTTCGCGCTTCGCCTCGTTACCAAAGCGAGCAAATGAAAATATTACATATTTTAATCCTCTCGAGTGAGGACCGAACCAATAAAACAAAAATCTGTGCCACGATGGCCTGAAATAAAATTTATTGGAACGTTTTAAAAATTCTTAAACAAAATTGAAACCCTATAGTAAATTTAATTAAAACTTAAAAATAAGAAGTTATAAAAGCTATGCAAAGGAATATTAGTTTTCTAAGAGGAAATATTTGCAATTTATAACTTGAACCGTATTTCACTTATTAATTTTCTTTATATCAATATTTCTTGATTCCCTTCATTTTTTAAGTGGTTCAAGTTTAAAATCAGAACGTAAAGACCGAAGTTATAATTTGAACAATATATGAAATAAGTAATATGTAGATTTAGGTTATGCATAGTACTTTACAGAGAGTAAAGAAAAAGAAGAAGTAAAAGAGTCTCTTGAAGCTAAGAAATATCAAACTTTGATTTTAAATATCATAGTAACCATTGTTATGAAAGAGTGTAGAAAAAAGTATTTTGTACCTACATCTTTTATAAATCCAAAATTTTTCGATAACTTCAAACTATATGTAAAATATAGTATGAAATTATCGAAAAAAATGTAGCAAAGAAGTCAAAGAAAACAAAATATCAAGACACATCTCTCTACATTTTCCACCCTATTTGGAGACAGCGTGTTGTTTGTTGGAATATACAAAATTAAAATAATTAAACCCCCGAATTTTGATTGAACCAACAACCACCGCGCTCACTCTTCGAACTTGATATTATTATTAAAAAGCCACAGTCCAACTTAAAGTCAATAAATTAACTTAATACCAGTTAAGTTGGTACATTGTATAATAAATAACCTCAGTCCATCCTCTGATTACATGGTACAAGAGAACTGTCTCACTAATTTATAGCTCAAGTCTTCCTTCATTTCTGTATGTGGGTAAATGGAACATATTGGTTTTGATTTTTCATTTTATATAACGTGATAATATTTTTAAATTCGTGTTAATACTTTATTCTTTTTACATTTTAATAGTTAGTTGTAATGAATTGAAAATTTTTATTATCTATTTCATTATACTTTTAATTTCCAAGTCCTAAATTACCTGATTTGACAATTTTTTTTTCAAAGAGGAGTGTCTTAACACTAAATTCTGTTTGCCCTGCTATATACGGGATACAGCTTGAAGCTGATATCTCTTTTTTCAAATTATACATACACATATTATTTCTAATTTTCATTTCTTCGCTCTGGTGTCGGCATAAAGCGTGGCGTTGAGTTCCGCCACTCACCCGCAATGTCCCCAGAACTCAGCGGAAAGTGGGAAACGGAGTTTTAACACTAGGTTCCCTCTGCCTACCGTGATGTGCAGCGTGAAGCTGACACATACATATTATTAGCTCCTACAATATTCAAATCGATAATTTAATTAAACTTTAAACTGACCTACACTGTGTTGTACGCACTCACACTTCACTTCAGTTTAGTTTTCTGATTAGTTGTACGCATTTAAATATCGAACATCAATTTATGTTGGACAGATGTGGGTTAATAGATAAATTTACTATACACTTAGCAAACACTCCATACGCCTGTAAATATATGATTGTATAACACAAAGAACGCTAAATTAGCTTCAATACATTAAAATGCAGTCTATAATAAAAGCGATAAGTTGTGTATTGTAGTATGTTTACTGCTCAAGGAAATGGTATATTTTATATTTTAATTTTTTTGTTTGTATTTCACTCTATATTTTTATTTCTTCGCTTTGATGTCGTGGCTAAGCGCGGTGTTAAGTTCATTCTCTCGAAATTTGGCTTAAAATTGGATCCTTGACTTTAATATTTTATCTTTTTTTTGTGAATTGTTAATACAAGCAAAAATAATCCTGACTTAAAAAATCACTGCTTTGTCTAGGCAAATTGCTTGTAGCTAAAGCTTGAAGCATAGGCTGCTTTTCCGATCTTCACAAAACATATCTAAGAAACACCGCGATAAGCAAGGATCGATTAAAAACCGCACTGAAATCGATTAATTTATTCAGGAGCTATAGTGCCACATGCATATACACAGACAGACATGCAGAAAGACACAACATCTCAAACTTATAACATCTTTCTTTTGACGTTTGGATTTAAAAACAGAGTTCACTATCTTATTTCTACTTACTAAGAATTAAAATGTATTTCTTTTATATTAATGTAGATATTTTTTACAACATATGATTGATATAAGAATCGTTATGGAAAACGGAAATATGAAAAAATATTCTCGTACATATTTTTTCGTGAAATGAAACCGTAGTAAATACTTGTACAAAAACTATATTCTGGAAATCGGTAAGTCGGGATTTCCAGTGAAGTACTATTAGTGATCCCAGATTTTTCAGCTATTTTTATCTTTCGTGCATATCGAATTTTTTAATTAAGTGTAAGTATATCTGTGTTTATCGATATTTAATAGCGATTTTCAATCGATAGTATATTAATTGTAATATAAAGTTATTTATACAATTGTTGAAATTAAATTAAATATAGAGTTTGCTGAAACGTTAAAAAAAATTAAGTGTATTCTTTTTCATCGTTTTAATTTATTTACGAAAATTCCATGCCATTGAGGCCCGACGTGATCGTGACGTGGCTTACAAGAATTTGACTGTTTTCTTTTAAATTATTGTGTTCATTTCTTCGCTCCGGTTAAGAGGCAAAGCGCGGCGTTGAGTTCCGCACCTCAACACGCAATTTCTCCAGAATTTCGCGGAAAATATGGAATTAAGTATTTTAACATTAGGTTCCCTCTGCCTACTCTGCTGTGTGCGGGATACAGCGTGTCGCTGACTTAATTAAATATATAATTGCAAAAGATTGCACATGTTTTAAATGATTTACAAAAATCCTGTCTTAAAATAATACTCTACCATATAGTAACAAAAACAACGTCTGGATTGTGTTAGACAGTCTCTGTATATCATATTTGTGATTATTTACAAGTGGTTCTCGTCGGCGCGGAGCTGCGTATAAAATATTTTTCTAATTGTTTACCTTAGAAAATAGAGTGAGCCGCGTCTGGTAAATTTTAATATCCATAAAGGTGTTATTTTTTTATACTGATGATATCCAGGGATTATGGTTTCAAAACTATTCTATAATTATATTAATAAATTTTAAGTTTTTATATATTTTTATATTATTATTATTTTATTATTAGTCAAATGGAAGTTACGAGTTTTGTGTGATATAAGAACACAGTTACTTTGAAATGTTTTATATTAAAAAATCGGTTAAGTGAGAAGTGAACGCATCCACCGAAGGTTCTGTACAAAATCCAAGACTACAATCCGAAATTTTGTACCGAGCCTAAACACGGAAACCGAAATACGGAAAATAGTTACCACTAATAAAAAAATTCCAAACTTACTAATATTGTCAAATGAAATATTTTTTTAAAAAATCGTAAGCAGGTCAAGACATCTACATCGGAAAATAAAAGAAATGTTATGTTAGAAAATCTTTTCAAATCACTTTTCTACGGTACCTATTTAAGGTTTTACAAAATATCGCTTACAGGAAACGTCGTGCTTTTCAATACTATTGCTTACAGGAAAGCTCGTGTAAAGCTTAATACAAGATGCATCATCTCACGTGAAAATCTACGGAGTTCTCCAAACATTAGTTAGATGTACTAGTATGTACCTAAAATCAAGATCTGAAGTCAGAAATCTAAGCTTCTTTATGTACTGCATCAGTGGTAGTCAAACTTTACTCCTTCAATTTAGCACCCAGTAAGTTCGAAATTAATTTTGCCGTTCATAATATAAACTTTATTGACGAAATATACTGACAGATAACTCGATATTGAATATTATATGGTATTTGAATAATTGGTTCACAGTTTAGATTTTAAATATATATATTTCAATTAAAATGGGAAATTTAAACAATGTAATGGATTGAGTTAAAATTGTACAAAATAGAATGTTAAATAAAAACGAAGCGCGGCGTTGAGCTCCTCCCCTCAACACTCAATGTCTTGAATAATTGTGGAGAAGATCGGGGAATGGAATTTCCTTACACTAAAAGCTGACCTTTTTATAAACAACATTTATATCTTATTTACATCACAAGTATACACTCAATCTTATCCGAAGACAAGAGTGATCATTATTTGGTCGTCGCAGTGAATAGCAATTGATTAAAGCAACTGACATAAGAAATTGAAATAAAGCTTTTTTTTATTTTCTCTTTTATATTCGATAGAAGAAAGAGAGAAAATGTATACACATTTGAAGGCAACATGATAAACTAGCAATAATAACTGTTACGAGTATCTTAATTGACAGATATTTAAAATTTATTTATTTGACAGTTTTTAGACTTATTTTTATTAAGAAAACATATTAAAATTTTAACGTAGCGAGATTTGAACCCGTCTAAACGCCTTGACTGACTAAGCCATACGTAGGTTCAAATCCCGCTATGTTCAAATTGTTATACTTTTTCCTTAATAAATATTTAAGTGAACACTTTGAGAATATAAAAGAAACTTTTTTCGTTCTTATATATTTACAGTATAATATGTTTCTTCTTATAATATAAATACATAACAACAACTTCTGCTTCTTCTTTTTTTTTGTGGTATATTAAGCTAATATGGACTAATGTGGTAATTATATTATAGCCCAAGATCCCAGGACCGACAGATCTACGTCATAGGTGAACGTGTACCTTAAGTTGGCGCTAACTCTGAACGTTAAGTAAGTATGTACGCACACCGTCTTAACTACATACTAAGATATTAATCTTCTAAATTTCAGGTTTCCTAAAATGACGTAGGTCTAGTGGCCCTGGGATCTCAGTCTATTACATGGATATATCTATAACCATATTATAGATCCATATTTTATGTACAACAATGATTTTTCTTTCAGCTTCACGCTATATCCCGCACACAGCAGGGTAGACAGGGGAACCCTAGTATTAAGACACTCCGTTCCCCACTTTCCGCCGAATTTTCTAGGCATTGAGCGCTAAGTGGTGGAACTCAACGCCGCACTTTGCCTCGACACACAACAATGATATTATTTGAAAAAAATATATATAGTTGTCGTTTTAAATATTATAAAATCAATTTCCTCTTGTATAGCAAAAATGACGTAATGCACATTTTGTTTTACCATGGCATACACTATTAAACCGTATTAATATCTAGTCTTTAACAAAAAAAATAGTTTGTATCTTTAAAAAGAAAATATTATTAGAATCTATTATGATGAGAAAATTGCAAATAAATAAAATATCCTGCTGTGAATTGAATGAAGTCATTCACATTCCATATAAATATTTCTGTAAACGTACAAAACCACGTCTAGTGACGCTAATTGCTTCTATCAACATGAAAACGATTAGGTACTATGAAAATTGACTAAGTTTTGAATATTTTTTTATGGAAAATTTTAAGGAAAACATTTTATATTATATTCCAATTATACTTCATTTTCAATTTGCGATGGCTACCCGCGACTTCACGACACGAACAATGTCAATACAAAAATATTTTTTATTCATCAAAACGCTTAGTCTGGATATCATTATATTTAAAAAAAATTGTATTTAACATTTAATTTAAATCAAGCTTTCCCTTATTTTTTAAAAATATTATTTAAAAAATAATAAATATAAAAAAAAGTAAAGTCTTTTTTCATTTAACGCTTTATCCCACACATAGCGACCTGAAAACTTAGCGACCAAGACACCATCGTTCCTTTCCCCAGTTTTCGGCGAATTATGTTACTTACGTATTGAGCGGCGGAACTCAACGCCGCGCTTACCTCGTCACCAGAGCAAAGAAATGAAAATATTAAATTATTCATTTCCTCGAACGATAATCGAACCCATAATTACTAAATGTCAAATCGATTTACTAGAATTGCATCGAGAAAAACGAACGTGTTCCTTACCTATCCCGCGGTATTAGTGCTTGATGCATTTATGGTTGTTGTTTGTATAGTAATTTGTAAAGTAAACAAATTAACTAATATTGAACTTGTTCTCGTTGTTTTATCGTGGAAAAGCATCTGAACTTTAACGATACGGGGCTTTAGAAAGGTTTAGTTTTAAAGCTTCCATGTAGAAACATCGTATTATGATGTAATTTAATAAATTTATAGTTTTCCCTTTTCAGCTTCGTATCCTTGTTTTGTATATAGTAGGATATATTTTTTATACAAGCGCCGACAAAATTAAAATAATGCTATTTTCTCTAGTGGGATTGAACCCACAACCGTTGACGAAATTAATTCATAGAATATTATTAGTATTATACTATATTTTTTGATCGATTTTATTTTACTTTTTAATTATTCGAAGCTAATTTAAATAAATCTTTACCACGTAAATAGCAGAGTAGTGCTCTGTAAGACATTCTGTTCCCCATTTTTCGCTTCATTTTTGAGAGAGTGCGTGTTGAGTGGCGGATTTCAACGCCGCGCTTTGTCTTTCTAACAGAGGGAGTAAGTGAAAATTATTCATTCGCCCGAGTTAATGATCTTATAATTGATGTGAAACAACGGACAAGGATAAAAATAACGGACAAGCGTGAGTCGGCCTCCGAGGGAACTACAGGTAGTACTACCTGTAGATGTTAGCTGCCATATATTATCAGGAAGTATCCTATTAATTTTGATTTCTTTTTTTAGAGACCAAATACGCGTTTTTTGTGATAAACGGCCATATCTTTTTTTAAAGTAAATGTAGAAATACAAATTTTTCAAATAAACAAGGGACCGTATGTATGAATTTATGGTTTAAATATTAACTTCATATCTCCAAGCGCCCCTGAGAAAAAGGCTCCTTACAGACAGAAAGACTCACTGACAGCGGACAAGAAAGTGATATTATAAGGGGAACCCTTATAATATCACTTTTTACCTTTTTTTCCTTAAAAGATACGAAACCCTAAAAAGATATAATACGAAACCGTAAAAAGATATAAATGACATATTTTTAAACGACAACACAAATCATACAATTTCAAAACGACTAAATGCAAATCGAACCCACTACCTCTCATCACCAACAATCACTATCATCATCAACAGTACCAACAGTAGTAAGAACCCAGTGAGGCATCACCATAAAAAATTCTGAGAATGTACGCGTACATTGCTAAATCGAGTTTATCTTTTGTCTTCGGCGCTTGTAATATACACACACGACCTAAAATATACATGTTTATAGAACGATAACCCTTTATGATATCAGCTCGTCCAGGACACGCCCCGTCGGTATGTATATCAGCTTTTTTTGTTTTTTTTTTATTTAAATAATAAATTTTCACGCATTATCACGTTGGGTAGGAATAGAAAATCTAGTCTAAAATCGTAAAAAAAAACAATAATTATCTCGAATAAGGATTGAACCTACACCATCGCAATCACAGATATTGTCCCAATGCGCCACAATGGCCTCAGTATTAATTAATATCGATATATGATAAAAAATTCTGCTCATAAGACAAGATGTAAAATTATTTCTTTGGAACAAAAAATGTTAATTGCTTGGAATTTAACGGCCGGTTGTAGAATATTATTTGGTCAACTCAACAGTTAAAATGTCAGATAAAATGTATAGTATTAAAACTATTACTTAAATAAATCAAATCAGCTTCACGCTGTATCCCGCACACGGCAGGGTAGGCAGAGGGAACCTAGTGTTAAGACACTCCGTTCTCAACTTTCTGCCGAAGTCTGGAGGTATTCCGTGTTGAGTGGCAGAACTCAACGCCGTGCTTAGCCTCGACACCAAAGCGACGAAATGGAAATTTAAGTAAGTATTTCATCTCCTCGAATGGGGATCGAACCAACAACCAGTCGGCTTTACAGTCACACTTCGTGCCGCTGCGACACGACTGGCCTCTATTACTACATATTACATAAATTTACTAACAAAAATAACAATTATATATAGTAATAAATAATAATTGCCGTTTTGACACAGTTTCTATGGGTTCTAAGCTCATCTCAATAACAATTTCTTCTTAGAAATGGTCAAGTATTTTAACTGTAACTCAATAGAGTTACTAACATTAAATATACTGTACTAGGAATTTTGACATTTCTGCTTAGCTGAAAAGTTTATTTTTGCAGCTAGCACGCGAGGTCATGGAGCATGAAAGGCTGAGGGTGCCTAGTGTTAAGTCACTCCGCTCTCCTCTTTGCGCCGAATTCTGGAGGCATTGCGTCTTAGGTGGCGGAACTCAACGTCGCTCTTTTGCCTCGACACGAGGGCGAAGATATGAAAATATAAAATTTCCTCGATTAGGAATCGAACTAACAGCTTGTCGCGTTCGCAGTCAAACGCTTGTGCCCCTGCGCCACAACTGGCCTTGCATAAAACTATATCACTCTATTTATCTAAATGCCCTAGATGCATATGTAAATAAATTATTTTAATATTATTAAAACTAAAAACCTAAATTAAAAAAAAAAACTAAAATTTAATATTATTTTCCTAGTAGTTAAAATCGCGGCACTCAACAAGAAATGCCTCCAGGAACGAAAGTGTCTTAATAGAAACGAAGTGTCTTAACACTAGGTTCCCAGGTTCCTTTGAACAACATGAATCATCATCATCTTAATAGGGTAAAGTCGCAGACAGGAGCCAGTCAATAATATTTCACTTTACTAACGCACTTATTTGTACATTCTGTTCCACAAAAATATATTGGATTCAGCAGATATTTGATGCCGACTCGTGGAATGCACGGAATTGCCTATCAAAATAGTTTTTTTATTATATTTAAATGCATTTTTTTGGTTTTAGTTCTATAAAGTAGTATGGAACTATTAATTTTGAACTATCCATCCATATATGTTGTTATTTCAAAGTATTTTTTTAATGCTAAAATAGATATAATTATGTTTAATGTATTTGGATTTGTTTGTTTGTTTGCTTTCATGAAAATTGTAAAATGTCTTCCCATTAACTTCATTCATTCAGTCAGTCATTGTCATCGAGAGTGGAGAACGGAATATCTTGACACTAGATACTCTCCGCCTACCCTGCTATATACGGGATACAGCGAGAGCCCGAAGAAGAAAAAATATGTAAAAAAAAAAGATCGTCTACATTTTCAAAGATATTTAGTTAGACAAAGTGAACTCCTTTGTGAAACATGAATTTTATATGAAAGAGTCGTATTTACATCGTGCATCTGGTCTAAAATAGATTTAATTTCATCAAATCTCTCTGGCACTAGAGATCCCACTTCGCGACTCTGTCTAAGCTGTCTGAATATGATATGGAGGGTTTTCTATAAGTACATTTTTAACATATCACAAATTTAATAGAAGTGCCAAAAAAAATCTCATGCCATTTGTATGAATTTAAATTTGCTTGGCACTTAATAAATGATGTATTTCTCCTATTTAATAACAATTGATACATATTTTACAATCAACATTTTAACTTTCCACACTTTTGGTGGGTAGGCGTCAAAATACGTACACGCGAATTTTGTTGCTCTTGCTTTAATTTCATTTATATATTAGATATTTATGTATATTAGTGCAGTAATTCAATAAAAATCATCCCACCTACCAGCATACATATTATCCTTTATTAAAATCACTATTTACAAACAAAATAACCAAGTATCAAGATTTATTTTTCTTTTTACTTTTTCACTGTGACATATCAATAACTATGGAGTCAATGAAGCTTACAATCAATGAATTAAGTGAAGTTTTTAATAAAAGAATGGCCGAGTTCCAGCAAAATCTTCAAAGTTCATCCATTCCCGTGGTGAGTCCTACAACATCAAATATTGCTGCTCAGTTTAACGCCTTCAGAACCTTTGTTTTAACTGCCCTGGACAGCCTCCACAAACAGCTCGAGCTCCTTACTAGTAAATGTGATGCCTTGGAGATGAGGTCAAGGAGGAAAATCATCTTGATGCATGGTATACCGGAGAGCAAAAATGAGCATGTTGCCACAATTGCTGCTAAAGTGTTCTCTGACCATTTTGGAATGCCTGATATCAATGCAAATCATTTTAGTCGCTGTCATCGTTTGGGTCGCAGCAACAACAATAAACCTAGGCCTGTGCTGATTAAATTCAAAGATGCTATATCCAAAAACAAGATTTGGTTTGCTAAAACTGGCCTTAAGAATACTGGCATCACCATGTCAGAGTTTTTAACAAAGGACAGGCATAAGACATTTATGTTGGCTCGCCAACGTTATGGTATTAATAAATGCTGGACCAAAGATGGTAATATATATGTTATTGGGGATGACGGTTCCCGAAGATGTATTACTTCTATGGCTACAGTGGATGCTGTACCATCATCTTGCCCTGATGGCCTTCCATTAGGCACAAGCCCTCATACTACTATCCCGCCAAATCCCAGCCATAAGGATAACAAGGTTTCACAAACTAGGCCCAAGAGGGTGGTGAAAAAATAAAGATAGTGTCCACTGTTTGTGAGTATTCACTTCTCATAAATTATGTTTGACTGTTGCATCATTTTCCATATACATACTATTATAAATGTTTTACTAATTACTCAGCTTATAATTATATTTGATCTTAACTTAAATAATTAATTAATAGTATAGGTAGCTATACTATTTATGTCTGATTGTGGTAGTTTGTTTTTCACTTCTCATAAATTATGTTGATTGTTGCCTTGTTTTTTATATACATATAGATAACTGTTTTAGTATCTATTTAGCTTACAATTATATTTTGTTATATAATCTATCTTATTTTCAATAACGTAGCTACTACTATTTATATCTGATTGTGGTAGTTTGTATCATTTATTTAAATAAATTAACTATTTATTAATTATTCTGTAACTTAGTCTTAATATGACAGAAACAGTTCCTTTTCTTGTTATTAGTAATTATTGCTATGTAATGTTGACGTTGTGTCGGCTACAGACTATAAATTTATTTAATTACATTACATAGACAATATTGTTTTATGATATCATAATTATTGATTTGTTTTTTCCTAGTGTATGTATATATTATGTATATTTAAGTTATGTATGCGTATTACCACAGTCAATATTTATTATTATAATTTTGTTACATACTATAGTGTGTAGATACGAAGTAGCTTTGTTAGTTTTGTTTTTTTTATTTTATCATCGTTGTTTTTATTTTTATTTTTTTTATTCCTTGTTTGTGTAAGTGGTCTGGGGTTATATTTATTTTCTTTTCTTTTTTTTTTTTTTTTTTTAATTATTACTGGTGTCTGCTGTAAGGTATATTGTTATACCCCTACCGCTTTATTATTATTATTTTTATTTGTTACTGCTGGTGGTGAAGGATGGTGAATAATGTGATCTGTGCACATTTTATTTTATTTTATAGTTTTAGTTGGTACATTTATTAGATTATTTAATTTAGTACTTATATTACGTTTTTTTTATTTATTTAATAGTATATGTAATATGTATTATAATAATATTTCATCTAACTCAAATGACGCTTCTTTTTGTTCTTTATCATCCTCATCTGAATGTAGTTTTCACAGTACTTCCGTTCCTCTCTCCAATCTACTTGTCGACACATTTTCCAATTTTCCTAAGAATTTCAATGTCCTACACATTAATGCCCAAAGCGTTCCTGCACATTATCCTGACTTATTAGCTTCCTTTGATTGTGACAACGTCCATGCGATTTTAATTTCAGAAACTTTCCTCAAACCCTGCCTTCCTACCTCCTCCTTCTCTATACCTAACTTCCATCTCATACGTAATGACCGTACAGGTAAGGGTGGTGGTGGTGTGGCCATCTATATTCGCAATCACATACCTTTCACAATTGTTAGTAAGTCTCCAACGCTATACTCTGAAACTGCTGAACATCTCTTTATTGAAATTTTACTTGGTCGATTAAAGTTATTACTTGGGGTCTTCTATAGCCCTTCTTTACATATAAATTATTTCCACGCCTTGGAGACCTTAGTGGAGAAACATGTGCCAAGCGTAGATCACACTATAATTCTTGGAGACTTTAATACTTGTATTATTAAAAATGACTTACGTGCAAAACAACTCCTTAACATCATTAATAGCTCAAACTTAAAATTGCTTCCTACGAATCCTACACATTTTTTTCCGAATTGTGCCCCGTCCCAACTTGATCTTATGATTGTTTCCTCCGTTGACCATGTAGTGACTCATGGTCAATTTCCTGCTGACGCCTTTTCCTATCATGATTTAATGTATTTGTCGTATAATGTTCGTCCCCCTAAGCTCAAGCCATCTGTCGTAATGCGACGCAGTTTTAAAAAATTTAATAGTGACGAGTTCTTGGTTGATCTCAATGACATCGACTGGAACGTCATCTTTAACACAACAACCATCGATGACAAGTTGGAGATATTTAATTCTATTTTAACTGAGCTCTATGACAAGCACGCTCCTTTTCGGCCAATTAAATTAAAACACTTACCCGCTCCATGGCTTACGCCAGATATTAAGTCATTGATGACTAAAAGAAATGTGGCGAAATCCAAATATAAGCATAATCCCACCGATCAGAATCTCTTAAGGTATAAGAGCTTGCGTAACCGATGTAGCAGAGTTTGCAGGGATGCGCAACGAAATTATATTGATCTGAGCTTACAAAACTTAAGCCCACGTAAGTTGTGGAAATTTCTGGAATCGCTAGGTATTGGTCGGCAACATAAGGATTTGAATTGCAATCTAGACGTTGATGCCTTGAATAAACACTTTGCCTCGATAACACCTATGGACAACAGAATTAAGGCAAATACATTGAATTATATCAACTCCTTGCCGTCTCCCACAATCGTTCCTTTTAACTTTGCTCCTATAACCCCATCCCAGGTAAGAAACAGTATCCTAGCCATCAAATCGGATGCTTCTGGTTATGATGGCATAAACCGTAAAATGATAATTATGCCCTTGGATGTTTTAGCACCAGTCATTACCCATATTCTAAATTTTTCTATTTCCCATAGCACTTTTCCCAGTATGTGGCGTATTGCCCGCATTATCCCCATTCCCAAAACCAAAGACCCAAAATCCTTCTCTCACTACCGTCCTATCTCTATACTTCCTTTTTTGTCAAAGGTCTTGGAGCGTATTGTTTTTCAGCAGCTAAATGAATATCTGTTAGATAACCATATATTATCCGAGTTCCAGTCTGGGTTTCGTTACGGGCATAGCACAGTCACTTCTTTGATAAAAGTTTGTGACGATATCAGATTCAACATGGACAAACAAAATCTTACTATCATTGCCCTGCTGGACTTTAGTAACGCCTTTAATACCGTTGATACGGATCTCTTGGTTGCTGTTCTGCGGTCATTGAATATCTCTCCTGAAGCCATTGAGTGGTTCAGAAGCTATTTATATGATCGGCAACAGTACGTTCAAGCCAATGACAAGTCATCTTCCTTTTGCTCTCCTCCTGCTGGTGTTCCCCAAGGTGGTGTCCTCTCTCCTCTCCTTTTCTCCATTTTTATTAATTCAATTTCCCAAAATATATCCTCTTCCTTTCATCTATATGCTGACGACCTTCAAATTTACTTAGCCGCTCCGTTGGATGATATTAGTGAGGCTATTCAAAAGCTTAATAAAGATTTGCAGAACGTTAGTAGGTGGAGCAAATCTTTCGGCTTAACAGTCAATCCTGCCAAATCACAGGTCAGTATAATTGGTAGCTCTAAGCTACTAAAAAAACTTGACCAGAATAGCCTCCCTACTATCCAGTTTGACGGCGTCGATTTGAGCCTGAGTCCATCTCTTAAGAACCTTGGTATTATTATAGACAATTCCCTATCTTGGTCAGTACAAATAGCTGAGGTTAGCCGTAAATTATTTGCCACGATCGGATCGCTCAAACGATGGAAATATTTCTTACCTACAAAGACCAAAACTACTCTAGCTCATTCACTACTGTTACCGATTTTAGATTACGCTGACTCGTGCTACCCAGACTTATCTGAGGAGCAATTAAATAAACTAGAGCGTTTACAAAATCTATGTATTAGATTTATCTTCGGTTTGCGTAAGTTTGATCATGTTTCTGATCATCGTCGTCAGCTTGGATGGCTTCCTATCCGACATCGCCGAAATTTCCGTATGCTGACTCTCCTATATTCCATCCTATATAACTCTACCTCTCCCTCATATTTAAAAGATAGATTCTGTTTCCTAGGTTCCGATTCACTTCTCCGCCTTCACCTTAGATCCCGTTGTGATAATCTCCTTAAATTGCCAACTTCCCATACGCTATTTTATTCCAAGTCTTTTACTGTGAAAGCTGCGATTCTTTGGAATGAACTTCCTACAGAAGTTCGACATTCCAAATCACTGTACACTTTTAAAAAGCGTCTAAAAGAGTACTTATTTAAAATAGAATAGTAGTTTATCCTTATCTATTTAATATTATGTAAATTTTTTTTACACACGTTTAAGTATATATATATATATATATATATATATATAAGTATATATTGTTTTAAATATATGTATATATGTATGTGTATTGTATATAAACACTAAACGTATTTTATGTAAGTGTATTCTATATTATTGATTTATATTATAATATATTATATTTAATTCCACCATATAAAATTTGCACCGTGACGTTGTCCCCCTTTTCCTCTTAACAACCTATCCGTAATGTTCCAAAGGTTGTCTGGCAGAGATTGCTTAAAGCAATAAGACCGCCTTTGCATACGCGCTATTTTTTTTCTTCTTGTTTATGTGTTGTTCATTTTTTTTTGTAAATATTTCGTTGTGTGCAATAAAGTTTATTGTATTGTATTGTATTAGAAAAGACAGATACTTATTTAGGAAACGTATCAAAAATATTAACGAGCGAGCGATATGATATTTAAAAAATTTGAAACGCGGGTTCAAATCGCGCTACGTTAAAATGTTTGATACGTTACGTATATAATATATTCTTTCATATATTTGTATACAATCAAATCCTTTATGTTTATTAAGTTATTATGTGTTTGCATATAACGCGAGTCCCATGCCAACTGTACCACGACGTTTTGTCTATCATATTAAATTTACAATAAAATAATTCAAACATACAAAATCTAAAAAAAATTCTGTTACATTCAAAGTTCACATCATTGATTGATACGAATTTATAAAAAGATAACTTTTGGCGGACTCGAAACAGCTTGAACCAACAAAAAAGTACCGGACAGAATTATTTAGAGACTAAAGAGAGTCGCCTTCGCAGAATTTCTCTTTTTTTCCATTTTAAATGTTACCTTTGTAGAGATTTTTTTGAAGCAAATTAAGATATGAGATCGTTTCTGTTGAACTTTAACCTTTTAATTAATAGACTCTGTCCGACTTGATGCAATTCTTAAATAAAAAAATCATAATTAAGAAAATTACAAAATTAATTGAGAAAGAAATTGAATATTTATTAAAAAAATCTATACTGCCTTTAAACCAAAGTTACAAATGATTAATGTACAGCGCAACGACCACCTACTAAACACTTTACAAAAATCTAATCACATTATCATCGGCTTATTGACCTAAAAGTTTAAGCAAAATTATTATAATAATAAATATTAAATAATATTTAAAAATCATATTATAAAAAGCCATTTATTTGTGGTACGATATTTTACTTTTTATGATAAGTCAATGACAATAGCAAAAAAAAGGTTTCCATTGTTATAACGTTACATCCACTGAAACAATAATCCTTTCCGCTATTTGCAAAACGTGTATGTATCATCTAAAAGTAAACTATTGTCAAGCGTCGAAATCGGGATATTCATTTTTTTTTTTAAATATTGATTTTGGTTCCAACGAAATGATTGGGCACGAAAACTTTACCAGGTCTGTTTTAAGCATCAATAAAATGCAATAAATTAGAAAAAAACAATAATTTATTTTTAGATAACGTATAAAAATTTAAACGTAGCGGGATTTGAACCCGCGCCCCCTCTTGGGAACATCACAGCGCAGCGCATGTCATCTCTGTAGGGAGATTTGTGGCTATTGTGTAAAATTATTAAAAACTGTCTTTTTTTAATTTAATAATTCAATGACAAGGTAAATTCTATATCAAGTCTAAATTCTATTATCGGTAGAGCAGGTAGAGTTTGTATAAGTATTCTTCTACACTCTCTCTCTCTCTTTGCTTTTTGTTTTACATATTGATAAGTTTGTCAGTCTGCCTGTTTGTGTGCGTATTTGTTTTGTCCTTAATTTTTGGTATGTCTACCACCTTATAAGTCTCTATGGGTGATGTAAATTGAAATAAATACATTTATTTTAAATAATAAAAATCTGTATTTTTATATTAATCATAAAAACTGCGACTTACGATTGAAATTGATAAATATAAAAAAATTTATAAGAACTTTTCAACATTTTTTTGAAGATACACAAAAAATCACCAACGAGATCATTATTAATAATCTGTGTTCATTCAATTTGTAGATATTGATGCACGTGAGTCTTTACTTTTAAAATTTACATTACATTTATGGTAACATCACTAACATAGGAGACCTATGTAAGGGCGTCACCAAATTTCATTCAAATCTTTCCTATTTTTATTTAATTTTTTTATTCATTTATGTCCAAAAATGTAATATTCTCGAAAAAAAAAACTTTTCTACAAATAACTAATAATGAAACTGATTGACTTTGGCTGATACACGATTTCTTTATGTACGTTAGTATCGCTTACAAAAGACGATCCCTAAAAGGTCGTCAAATTCAATCTCTTGATTTAAATCTTTTATTTGATTTTAATTTAAATAATATAAAGATATTTAATATATTGTATAATAGATGATTTTCTCAACGGCTTTACCCGCTAATTAAATTTGGGCTTTTTTGATTATTTAATGAAAGTGGTTTTTTAATGCACTAAGTCCGTTATTTATTTTTTTCTATATAAAATTATTCTTAGGAATAGATTATAATATACATAATATTATATATTTTTTCCCAAATCTAAAATCAACTATTTAAAAGGTGTATAGGTATAAGAACGTACAAAGTAATAGTAAATAGTAGTAATACCGACTTAATCGTTTTATTGAAGCAACGCTAACAAAGGTTCATCCCTAGGGCGTTGTCAAATTTAGTCTGAATCCTGGAGTTTCATATAATTTATAATTATTTCGAACATATTTTATAATAAATAGTTATAATATGTAATATAAGTTATTTTAAATAATAAAACATATTATAAATTGACAAGAAGACATCCGCCCTTCAGAAGCCAATGCGTTTTTAGTGTACCCGTCGGTCAATATTTTTTTACGTTCCTATAAGGAATATTGAAATGTCTATCGGTGACTCTTACGAAGTCGGTCTGTCTGCCGTCATTTTTTTTTATCTGAACTATTAATAAAAAAAATCGAAGAATCTATTTTATGGGACTTTCAAGAGATTTTTTTTTTCCACCTGACTTGATTTTTACTAGTAATAATTTTTAAATTACAGATTAAATTTACATGGAATAATAATAAGTGATAACCAGTTCCATCGCGGCCTGTAACTAATATACAATCTGCCGTGTTTAAATATTTCAAATGTTCGAGACAAATTTAAAATTGCAAGATACTCTTATGAGATATCAAAATTAATTAAATTTCATCTTTATAACATATAAACCGACATTCGAGTTTACTATAAAGTTGAAATAATAAATATACATACATTTTTTTATTTTTTCATTGATGTGCATATAATCATCTCTCTCTCTTTTTCATTTCTTTATGAAATTTAAAGCGAATGTTACAATAAATATTTTTATATTATATAATTGGAGTAAGCAGCGAGATTTAAGTAACTTAAAAATTTTACTCCTCCAGCTGCGTCTCGTAAAACTTTATGAAGTTTTTAAAATTAATTATTTTGTTGTGTGTAACTAATGTTTCAAATAAAATTTCTCTTAGTTTTTACTTTACTTTAATAATACATTATACAAAGAATAATTTTTATATTTTTTGTCAAAATGTGGTAAAAAGATAAAAACAGAAGATTTTCGCGTTCTACGCTAATTTAATAAATATATAAGTACTTTTCTCGCTAAATTCAAAAATTAAAATTTGTTACGTTACTGTTGTTTCATACAAATTATAAAATTAATAAAAGAACACATACAACACAATAAACACTCAAGTGAATATTAGAAATCCAACATTTGGAACTAACGAAGTTACAAAAAAAACGGTCAAACAAAACCTAAAATTGAATTTTAATACGATATCCTCACAAATATTTCAATCCGCCTGGCAGCAAAGCTCAGTATGACTTTCGCACGCATTATAAATAGAACTTTTAAACAAACTTTTATACTTACAACGTGTGCGCGTCGTCCGGCGTTTTGGGTATAGCCTGCAGTTCTTGATGGAGACATCTGACCGAGTTGTGGATGCACTGGCATTTCGTGGGGCATTTCTCCGCGGATGCCACCAGGATGTTGAGGATCAGGAAGTTCAGGAAGTTGAGTAAGTTCGGTAGGAGCATTTTGGACCGCGCCGCAGTCCAACGCCTGCGAGGGCCGCGTTACGAATGAGACTGCTCTGGTCGCGGGCTCGCGGCTCAGCGCTATGACGCCATACATCCCATGGCTGGTGCTATATATACTGGTGTATATAACATGTAGGTGTATAGCGGCTTCGATTTAATATGTATAGATGTGCTCTTCTTTTTTTTTATTCTTTTTAATTTGTTTTTTTTTTTTTATTGTTTTTGTGATTTTGTGTTTTAAGTGTAAATATTTTTACGTATACTTTGATATTAATTAGGTTATTTATACTCAATATTTCGACTTGATTTTATAAATTAATTGTAGATCTTTTTTATTAGAATTTAATACTTTTTTTCGTGTATCAGGTTACGTTAAAATTATATTATATTTTTGTTTTCAAAATAATGATATTAACGCACAATAACTAATTAGCAGACACATTCGCTTTGGGACTCCTCAAAAGAGTCAACAAACGACATCGCTTGGACAAACTCCACTGTCACACTACGGGGTCTCATACTCGTACTTTGCATGAGGTCGACTAACTTTATTGTTCTATATATAAGTTTCTATATTCCACTCTCATCTTAACCTTTTGTTTTTCATTTACTCATTATGGGGAAAAAATACAGTGTTATATTCCGCTGCGTGATACCCATTTTCTCGAAATGCGACGGTAAATGTAAAATGGAGTGTCTTAACATTATTTATTATTTTTCAGGAAAAATTTACTTTAAAGGTGTTCGAAACATTTGTAATATCTACTTAAGCTTTTCTCTCTCTTTCTCTCTCTCTCTCTCTCTCTCTCTCATCATCTCATACCAACTGTTGAGTTGCTCAAAATGGTATAGTATGAGACATATAGTCAACTTGAGAGAGTCGGTCGGACGGTGTTTGTAAGTGTATGTTTGTATTTCTACGGAAAGTGTAAAATTATTATTTTTTATTTTAATACTCTCTGTAAAATTTAAAAAAATATGAATTTAATACTGTCTTATCGGTATTGCTACTCTTTTCCATACTTACATATTTCAAGTTCATCAGTCGTGTTGTTGTCGAGTCGTAAAACTATATATTACGTTTGTTTATTTCTACATATGTCTTTTATTATATGAAGCCGTCGTGGCGCAGGTGCATGAGGGTGTGACTTGTAAAATGACAGTCGTGGGTTCGACTCTCGTTTGGTAGAGTGGAGTGCAGTGTTGACAATATTTAAAAAAATATATCCTGGGTGTTAAAGGATAACTAACAGAATCCATATCTAACATTTTTGGAATTTTTATTTGTTTATCTGTATGTCTGAATAACTTTGTTGTTTGGTCGTCTGTCCGTCTGTCCAGACTATTTTGTACAAGAACGGCTGTTTGTAATATCTATATATATTTCTTAAATGAATAATCATATAATTGAAGAATACTTTCATTTCTCTCCTCAGGTATTAAGGCAAAAGCCCGGCGTTGGTTTCCGCCACTGAACACGCAATGTCTCAATTTGGCGGAAAATGGCAAACGGAGTGTCTTGACACTAGGTTCCAACTGTCTGCCCTTGCTAAATGCGGGATACAACGTCGTGAGTTGTTTTACTTAGAAATACTATCAATTTTTCATTCTCGTTACCTACAGTAGTAGTACCTATCTGTAGTGTTCTTATAAAAACTTTTATTTAAATTTTTCTTGGGTTATATTATCGTATATTCCGTAAGAATTTTAGTTTGTTTTGGAAATAAAAAAGTATAATTTAAGGCATTTTACATTAAGACACTTTCCACAAGAAAGAATTAAATAGAATCTGGAGGCATTGCGTTGCGTTGCGTTGAGTGGCCGATCTCAATAACGCACTGTGCCTTGTTACCAGAGCGAGGAAATAAAAACAATTATTATTTCATTTCCTCGAGTGGGAGTCGAACCCACAACCTGACATGCTTACCCTGCACCACGACTGGCCTCTATATATGTTAACCAGAACCAGAATAAGAAAATACTAAACTATTACCTAAATAAGACATTTAAAAAATGTAACTAATCTACTACCCAAATAACCTAACCAAAGGAAAAAGTAAACAAAAATAAAAATTAATATCTATTATATGAAAATTGACACAACCGTCGACGTTGGCTACCCGTTGTGGTCGGTCATTCCGTGACCAACCCGCCCCCGCACTCGACGCGGCTTTAAGTCGTTTTGAATCTATGATATCTCCTAAAGTATTTGTTTTAATGATGTAAATTACAATTTTAATCTGGATAAAATGTCAAAGGTGACTATTATATTTTTACGCTGTATCCCTAAGAGTGGAACTAAAGTCACTCAATTTTCTGCATATATTTAATTTGCCATTCTTTCATGACTCATTCCTTTAACGTGCCCAACCTGCCCCAGTATGTTCTTCAACTTCCCGTGACGTCCTCGCTAGTCACACACAGTTCTGTGTCTCCCTAAGAAGAGATCACAGGTCCACAGAATTAATTTCTTTTCTTTTTTCTTTTGTTTCGAACAAACGTATTAAATGTAAGCGTATAGAAAGCTTATTTTCGGGGACGTTTACGTAAAACGATGAAATTCTTGTAAATTTAAAAAAAATAATTGAAAAATGTAGCTTACGTGTATACCAAGACTCAAGTATAAAAAATTTAATCACAATCAGTGCAGCGGTTTGAACGTGTTGGCGTCACAGTCAGACAGAGTTACTTTAGAATTTAAAGTATATATAGTATTAGTATGGATACGTCATTTTTTTATGTTTTCCATATTAAAAGTGGTATTTATACATACATAAATTTTTTGAAGATCGTAATCGAGAAAGATACATATTGTTCAAATTTGAATTTTTAAATTCGTAAAATTATTAATAAAATAAAGTAAAATAATTTAATCAATGAACGGAAGATATTCAAACAGTCTCGAATACCAATAATAAAATTCAAATACCTAAATAATTCGTTCACCCGAAGGAAATCGAACCTACAACCGTCGCGTTTACAGTCCCACGCTGTGCCTCTGCCCCACGACGACGATTCCATAATTATTTATTAACACTTTTGTTTATTAACCTAAGTAAATGTTTCGAAATCTTTTTCTTTAAAGTTTGAAATACCAATTATTGAGAGTGGAAAGTGTAGTATTAATATAGGTAGGCTAATTTTAAAACCGTATAAGGCTTCACTAGCAATACTATTAAATTCTGTACCTTTATCTAAAGGCTCAGGTAAATCAGTTTGAGCGTTAACTTAAATAGACATCTAAATTCAACAAACAAAATGCTTTTTAAATTTACAGAATATATTCTCCACAATACGAACGTTGGAATAAAATACCATTTAATTGGAATTTCGCTATTTTATATTGAAATTTTTCGATTGATGTGTTAGGTATGACAAATTCTTAGTGTAAGTAAATCAGCTTCACGCTGTATCCCGCACACAGCAGGGTAGGCAGCGGGAATCTAATGTTAAGACACTCTGTTCCCCACTTTCTGCCGAATTTTGGAAACATTGCGTGTTGAGTGGCTGAACTCAACGCCGCACTTTTGCTTCGACACCAGAGCGAAGAAATGAAAATATAAATTTAAGTAAATATTTCATCTCTTCGAGTAGGAATCGAACCCACAACCAGTCGGTTTTACAGTCACACTTCTCGCCGCTGCGCTACGACTGGCCTCATTTAGTTAGTAATAAAAAATTCTTCATAGGACTGAGAAAAAAGACAAAATGGGCCCAGAGAGAAGAAAGAGGAGAAATGGATTCGAACCCACAACCTGTCACGTTTTTAGTCATACGTTGAGACCCTGGGCCACGACTGCCATCTTTTAAAATAACACACGAAAACTTTACCTTTACCACTTGAAATGTATTATACAGTTTTATTGAACATTTTAACGCGCTTTTTGATACTAAAAACGAAGCGAAAACTTAAATAGGATTTAAATTTAAAAAAAAATCCATCTAGCAGCAAGTAGGTGCAAGTATTCCGTTCGAATTGCCTAAGCGGCTTATTTATCGATTTGAATCTGTAGTCCGCCAGTACTTACGTTATAAATTGTGGTAATATTATCAACGAATTGCTGCAGGCGTAATAAAGTGATCATATATCCTTAAAAATTGTTGCATTAAATATTATTAAATATTTGTATTGGTATAGTAATATGGAAGCATTTAGTTCGAAAATTTTGAGATACATTTTTGTAATGTAGTATATACATTACAAAAATGTATCGTAAAGTATATTTTTTTAAGTAAATATTTCATCTCCTCGAGAGGCGATCGAACCCACAACCAGTCGGTTTCACACTTCCTGCCGCTGCGCCAGAACTGGCCTCAAACTAAATCAAACTAAAAAGACAGGAAGTACGTTATAGTCAAAACCTATAAGGTACTTCCTGTGAACCTGCAGTTATTAAATTGACACGAAGTGAGAATTTACAATACAAATAAAGACAAAAATACAAAAAATGATAGGTTTTTCATAGAAAAAATTATTATAAACTTATAATTATGCATCTACAATCCTGTAATTGATAAGGAAATCTCGGTTTTCTTTTGTTCCATACCTCGAAAAGAAAATACGGAACCTTTATAGGATCACTCTGTTGTCCGTCCGTCTGTCCGTCTGTCAAGAATAATAATCTCGAAATTGCGTGGAGATCAATCAAAAGATACGAGCTTTGAAGCATCGATTTTGCTGCATTTGAATGAAATATGCTGTGGAATCAACCCCTAAATAAAGGTAGGTACTCATTAAATTTGGCACAAAATGAGAACTTACAACGTAAATAAAGGAAAAATGCCGAAAAGTGAAATATATAATATATAATAAAATATAAATGTAATTAATTTCATAGTAAACAAGTGCATAGGTTCGCAAACTTCATTTCATAACTTTTTATAAATTTTGACTTACAACCGATTTTTTTTGTAGTAGTAGTGTAGATTCATCGATATTCCATTTCCGATGTTTGGTGTCAGTCACTTGACACACACCCGACAAAATCAAAGATTTACGGGAAAAAACTAAACCATCACCGCCGTGTGTAGTCTGCGCAAGAGGGGGACCACAATGACCATATTACTTTATATATTACTTATATATATATATGTATATATATATATATATATATATATATATATATATATATATGTGTGTGTGTGTGTGTGGCTTAACACAACATCAATATAAATCAATCTTTGTAACATTAAACACACTTAAATACTTTAAAAGAAACACAAAAAAGCGTCGACGACAACTAATTCAAATCATTGATTCAATTGATTGTGATTTATAATCATAGCGACCAATTTAAGCATAATAAAAACTCTTATTACGATTTTATTTTTGGATTTGTATTTAGAAGTTCTACATAGGTTGGTTATGTTGGTTCGATTTCCACTCAGGAAAATTCTTATCAATATTTCCACACTTTGGTCACGAAACAAAGCGTTGCATTAAGATCCACCAGTTGACATCTCAAATATTGAGGGGAAAGAGCTATATAGCAAGATAGGCAGAGACAATCTATCGCTAAGACACTGCGTCTACAAAAATACAACATATATTTTTTTTTATTAAAGCTTCACAAAAAGCGTTTTACGCATAAGTATCGTTGGCCAATATATAACATTTACAGTAGGTTCCCTCTGCCTATCCTGCTGATTGCGGGGAAGTTTAGAGTTCTAAACCATTCCGATTCGAATATTTATTTTACTCTCCCGTGTTCCTTTCTCCTTTCGTGTTTTTTTTTATTTGTTACTTGGTTTTATTTATTTGGAAAATATAGTTTTGATAGCAAACTGTCGGGATTAAGAATTTTAAAACATTATGCGAAGAATTTCATAACTGTAGATCCACGGGAACAACCCTATAGATTTTGATTACGCGGCGAGTTTCGTAACGTAACATCGCTATAAGGAAGGATTACTCTCGATCACGATTGTTTTGCTTTAACTAAAATAATTTATTTTTATACTTAGCCATTCATTTGATAGATTAAAAACCAACATACAAGTTTCTTTTCATATACGTATTTCTTTTGTTATTAGAAGTGAACATTCATTTAAAGTTGTGCTATCTCAATCTCAAACTTTCCTCATAAATCATAAAGGTAACAAATATTTATGGAACTTTAGCAATCTATCACACTTACTATTGTTGACACTAGTGTAAGAAAATTGTAATCAAAGTAATACAATTTTAAAGGTTCCCGTGTTTTTATGAATGAAATAGGAAATAATGAATGGAAAAGGAGTTTATGCACATAAACCGTCGTAGCGCAGTGGCACAGTCTTGTGATCGGAAGGCGACGTTGGGTTGATTACCAATCGGGGGTAATGAAATATATTTATTAATATTTTCATTTCGTCGCTCTCGCAATGCCAATAAAATTCTACGGTGAGTCTTAACACTAGGTCCCCTTTTTTTTGGGGGGAAATCCTCATGGACTGCCTCCGCCTGGGGAAAAACGGAGGGGTGAGTCGGACACCTACCGGCTAAAGCCACCCCGGTGTCTCCTCGCACGTGAGCGCGGGGCTGCGGGAGTCCACATTCATCCGTAGCACCTCACTAGTGCTGGCCGGGTCTGTCCAGGCCTCGTCTCCTGCGCGGCTTAGCCAAAGCCAACCCGTGCATCGTCTCAGAAACACTAGGTCCCCTCTGCCTACCTGACAAACACTATATGTGTAATTTTTATTTTTATATATAAATCATACTTTTTATATAATCACCAATGTCCGAAATGTAAACGGTGAATTTTAGAAGAGAACATTATTGAATTAATAATCCTTATTTTTGGTCGTCCTTAATAAACATATTAATAGATATTAATTTAGTTCCCCATTATTACGCTGCGCCGTGTCTGTGTTATTGATATGATTGTTTGTTGGTACACGGAAATGAATACGGTTGAACTTGTTTTCGGAATATTACCATATTAAAGAGAATTCAAACGTGTTATATATATATATATATATATATATATATATATATATATATATATATATATATATATATATATATATATATATATATATATATATATATATATATATATTTATATACATAACACCTGGGTTTGGGTTTGAGACTTCAAAGGTTTTATGAGTGGGTACTCATAAAATCTTTGAAGTCTCAAACCCACCATACCAGAGAGCAAGATACAGTTAGCTCATTCTGCAAGAATCCAGGGCATTATGCGAGGAAATTAAGAAATCGTTGGCGGTAGTTTGATACAATAATTATGTCAAGTGACGAATGCCACCTCAGTCTACCTGTGACCACAAACTTCTGCAAACTGTTCGAAACGTCGGGATCCCAAAAATGTATAAAAATACAAAATATACGTAAAAATAATTTTATTCAAAACGCTATCACATTTTCCACTTTAAATATATTTCCCAGTTATTGGTAAATCAGATCGTGGAAACATACAAAAAAAAATATCTAGAAGTCATTATATAAAATGCAGTCCGTATTAAATCCTTGTGTAAGTGACATAAAATTTTATAACTGATATTTTGCTATCTTTCTCAATCATATGTAAACAAAAAAATATATGTGATATTATCTATACTTAAAATAAAATATTAATTATTGAATAATCCCAATCGAAAACTAAAAAGGTCAACTAATTTAAGGTTGTCGCTTTCATTCCTGACATTTCCGTAATATGCTTGGAAACGCCGAGATACACCTGAAGACAAGTTAAGGAATAGAAAATGAGGTTCAATATTAAAAAATGGCCTCACGGGAAATAAAACAGAAAATTATACCTACAATATTTGTTATACAACTGTATTGTTTCTTAGTAAAATATACAATACTTGCTTTACCTTCCCGCTTTGCTCCTCATGTAACGGACAGGCAGGGAACCTAGTGGTATCATACTCCGTTCTAAGACCGCTCATTCTGAGCTTCAATCCACGATTGACGTCACAATTATGGGAAACTGACTGTATGAGTTGGCTGAACTGATTGATGGTTATTTAAATATTTTATTTTGTATTTTATTGTCAGTCTGGTGGGAATGACATTGCCAGACTGAAAGTGGGCTTATTAGCTATCAATCTGTTGTCAGTCACCGCCAAGTCGCCGCCTGCACCACCACCACCACCCTCGACATCCCCTTCTCAACCACTACCCTGGAGAAATAATTTATTCATACTTTAGAAAAAACATATCTGGGGTAACACCTTAATGCGTCGTTATACACTTTAGCGAACTTTTTAATTTGATTTTAATTGGGAAATACTTTTTAAGTATTGATGAAGCGGCAAATTAATTTAAGAAACTTAAGTTTGACCATATACACTTATTTAGTACGAAATGAATTACAAATATATGAATGTAAAGATTTTTTTTCTATGAAATATTAATAACTTTACTTTTTGGATTTTTTCCTTTATTTGCATTGTAAGATATGAAATTTCATAACTGTAGGTCTACGGGAAGTACAATATAGATTTATAACATTTTTTTTAAAGTGTTATTCCTCACTTAGGAAAGAAAAATACTTATTTAGAAAATGTTACGTAAATGCTGATTTCCTTTGATTGCGTTGTATTAGAAGCATATTTTATGTGTTCCAAGAATCTGATATTAATTTCAGATTGATACCTCAACACAATCTTAAGTAAAATGATAAGTAAAATGAGTAATGACTCTAGAACTCAATGCCACGCTTTACCTTGTTACCTAACGAAAAATTGAAAATATTAAGTCAAATCAAATCAGCTTCACGCTATATCCCGCACACAGCACGGTAGGCAGAAAAATCCTAGTGTTAAGACACTCCGTTGCCCACCTTCCGCCGAATTCTGGAAGCATTTCGTGTTGAGTGGCGGAACTAGACGCAGTGCCTCGGCTCAACACCTGAGCGAAGGAAATGGAAATATACATTTAAATAAATACTTCATTTCCTCGTGCGGGGATTGAACCAACCACCTCTCGCGTTTACAGTCGGTACGGTAAGTACGCGTGCACGGCAAGCGCAGCTTTTCCAGCATAAACTCCGATCCCGATCCTAAATCCTGAAATCTCGGTGTCTTTATCACCATACAAGTTGAAAGCTAATGATGAAAGCCAATTCAGTGAGACAGTTGTATAAAATAACTGTAGTAGTACTTTATATGATATAACTATTTTAATGATGAACCGATTGTCATAAAATAATTCTTGGCAAAAGTTAGTTTAAAGTATGTATATAATCATATAATTAATATGCTTTTAACGTTCATATTAAATAAGTTTTTTTTTGCTTCACACTGTATCCCGCACATAGCAGGATAGGCAGATTTGGGAACCTACCTGTTGAGACACTACGTTTCCATTATGACACTTCTGAATTATGACACTGAAGCATTTGGCGGATGCCAAAGGCGGATGCCTCCAGGCATTGCGTGTTGAATAGCGGAACTTAACGCCGCGTTTTGCCTTGTTAGCAGAGCGAAGAAATGAGAATATTAAATATTTAATTTATGAGCTAGCTAGTTTTATTTATGAGTTTATTAATATTAATTTAATAAGGAGCCTTACAGTATCTACGGAATGATAGCATCCCGATAAAAATAGATTGCCGTCTAGATTTACTGCAGATGTGTATCCCGATTAAGACTTATAAGTAAGGAAATAGAACTATTTCCATGTAGTAGGTATCTACAACACAAGATTTGTATATTTTTAAAATAGAATAACTAAGAGTTGACATTATTTCAATTTTATTATTATAATTTTCACAATAGAAATATACATAGATTCTTGTAAACACAGATGTATTCAATGGTGGCTTAAGGGAGCAATCAATTCCTTTTATAACATGTTCATATATATATATATATATATATATATATATATATATATATATATATATATATTTATATATATCATATATATATATATATATATATATATATATATATATATATATATATATATATATATATATATATATATATCCTTTTTGCTCGGTTTGCGTGTTGAGTGGCGGAACTCTACACCGCGGTTTGCCTCTACACCGTGGTTTGCCTCAACACCACAGCGAATAAATGGAAATATATATTTAAAATAAATATTCCATTACCTCCAGTCGGGATCGAACCCAAAACCAAAGTGCTTACAGTCACACTTCGTACCCCTGCGCCACGACTGGTCACTGGACTATAGAGTCCTATTCCCATACATATCCCATTTAAAACAAAAACAAAAATTAAACAAATCAGACGTTCTCTCACACTGACACTAAGTAATCTTCTAATTTTACCGGTTTAAAATTCCTTAGTACGTAATGATATCTAAAAAAAAATAGAGTTCTGAAACATATCTGTACATTAGGGATTATTTATAGATATAGTCATGGTATCATTTTATACAGTTTCCACGTCAAAAACCTCTAGATGTAGTCGAAGGGGAAGTCCTTGTGGGAGGTCCATGTCCAGCAGTGGGCGTAAAAAAAGTAGTAATGATAAAAGATACAGTTCCCTGGCCTGATTAAAGTTTAATTTAAGTAGGTAGAACGCCAACGTATATAAATGCTCCTAGTAACAAAATTATAACTTCTCTTGTATTCACGTCACGTAAAAATTGCTATATAACTTTAAAGCCTTTTTATATATTTTTAAATAACATTATAATAATTATATTTGAAATTGATTTAGCGATTGCTATAAATTTACGTAAAGTTTTCACTTTTAATAATTACTCTATATACATGGTGTTAAGATGTTCCTCTTCTTGAGTGACAGAACCGACACGACACGACGTCGCGCTAATAACAAAGCAAACTAAATATTTAATACAAATTATATAAGCGATAACTTTTACACAATTAAAGCGTACTTGGTATCATTATAAAATTGATTAATATATACATTAATAAGTGGGAAACGGAGCGTCTTAACACTAGGTTCCCTCTGCCAACCCCGCTGTGCGCGGGATACAGCGTGAAGCTGAATAACGAATTTTATTAATTAAATTTTAAAAATATAAAATATAATGAATATTTCGTAAAAAAAAGTCATAAATATAGAACAATAATCTTTTCTAATTATAGTAAAATGAAGCCGTAGGTACCCTTGACTGAGAACAGATATAGAGCTAGCTCACAAGAAAGGATTAAGCACAATTTTGAAAAGCTTGCAGTAAACCTTGCTGAGACTAAAACAAGCTATTTTGATATCTAATATAACTAAAATAACGTCCAATTTCATTTACTGCATATATTAGCAGGGCACGAACAGTGGAGAGATAAAAATTAAATCTTTTAATACTACGGGTATTCTAGAGATAGCTATTATAAAGGTAAAATGTTATTCAGGTTGTAGTCAATGGTGTAAAATTTAATAGAGAACGCACAAATTACAAAGTTATCTCGATTTATGAAAAGCTCGTTGTTTTATGTCAAAGTCAAGGTCAAAGTTGTGTGTACAAAGAAGAAACTTGGCGGTTGTGTGATTTTATTTTTATATTTGTATTTTTTATATATGAATTCCAAGTTTAATTAATAGTTTTAGGAGGCCATAGTGGTGCAGGGACACAAGGGTGTGACTGTAATGCGACGGTTTTGGATTCGATCTCCACTCGAGGAGATGAAATATTTATTTAAATTTATATTTCCATTTCTTCGCTCTGGTCTCGAGGCTAAGCGCGGCGTTGAGTTCTGTCACTCAACATACAATGCCTCAAAAATTTGGCAGAAAGTGGGGAACGGAGTGTCTTAACACTAGATTCCCTCTGCCTACCCTGCTGCGTGCTGAATACAGCGTACAATGTTCAAAATATATAAACTATAGGTAAATGAAATAAGAATATTCTTTACTCATTTTAATATGAAAAGCTCATTTTTTTCAGCCCAATAAAATAGAGCTGGTTTAAAATACAATTCTATTTTATTCTATATATTAAACTCTACCATATGAATGTCAAATGTAGTGAAATAAACACATTTAGTTAATAAAGTGCCTATTATTCATATAAAGATCTACTTCATAATATTTCATAATTAAATATAGATCATTTCATTATATTATGTATGACTAGCGGCCCACCGGCGGCTTCGCCCGCTTAAACTATATGATTATTGATCTAATATACAAAATTGATTGACAACTAAAATAAATTCTAATATGATTTTTTATTACTTTAACCTGTGATATCCTAATATGATTATTTTACTACATTAACGTAATTTTTATAAGAATTTTTAAATGTTTTGAACTAAAAAATACGACCAATGTTGATATTTGATATTTATAAAATAAATAAAAGGCTAATTATTTATTATACATATATATTCTTGTAATATTACGTTCTTTTACCTGTGTTATGTTTTTTTAAAACTCTGTTAAATGTGCTGTTGTCAATGAATAATGTAATTTACTGCTTCAGAAACAGCCTTAAATGTGGAATTATTGATTTGGGTAAAGATTCATAATTTTCTTTGTAAAATAACTGTAATTAATTAATTAATTTATTTATTTTTTAATCTATAAAATAGAGTCATCAGACCGTGGAAACACCTACGTACAATATGTATAAAAAGCAACACAAGGATGTGACTGCAACACGACGGTAATGGGTCCTATCTCTACTCAAGAAATGAATTATTACTCATTAATATTATATATTTTTTCGCTCTGTCACTACGGCACACAATCCCTCGAAAAATTCGGCGCAAATTGGAGAACAGACTGTTTCCACACTAGGTTCCCACTGCCTACCCTGTATGTGGTCATGAATTTGATTTTAATATATTTAAATGTTTATATTTCTACTAATAGAAATTGATCATTCAACCATAATGAACGAGAAGATACTAAAATAAGTTATAAAGATATTTTTTAATATAATAAACTAAAATATTTGACCAAAGCGGACTGAACTAAAATAAAGTACATATCAAAGAGCACATATAAATAAATAAAAACACCTCAAATACGATATGCAATGGAAAACGATATTTTGATATACAACTCGACCCGGCTGGTATCGGAATAAAATAATAAAAAAAAACACTGTATGTTTTGGTAAAATGGATTATAATATTTTTAAACGAAATTCTTGGATATATATTGGAGTTCTAAAATATTACATGGTATAAATAGTATATTGTAAATATATATATATATATATATATATATATATATATATATATATATATATATATATATATATGTATATATATATATATGCGATGTCTGATGTATTATGTAGTACAACACAACACTGTTTATCCGTGTGTTTGTTATTAATTAATTTAAACGCGTTTTCATTATTGTATTGTGTCAAATTTTTGTTAACATATGGGGTTTATTTTTTAACAATCGGTTAGTAAATAAAAACGTTATATCAATTTAAAATACTTAGTTCGACAAATTTACAATTTGCTTTAACAGGTATTTCATACAACTGTTCTTTTTTTCAAACTAATTTTTATTTTTTTTAAACATCATTAAATTGGCTGAACCTTTATTTCCAATGTGTATGATGATAAAATACGTAATGCGGAAAAAACTTCGCTTCCCTCGCACACTTACTTACGGCACGTAAATTTCATATAGCTAAACATTTTTCTTTAAATACAACAAATTTTGGGAAGTAAAATCAAAAGAAACCCCAAAAGACTTAAATTAAGTACTTAATGAGGCCGTCGTGGCGCAAGCGTATGATTTTAAAGACGACAGTTGTGCGTTCAGTCCCCACTTGGAAAAATTAATTATAATTAATTAATATTTTGAGGCCAGTCGTGGCTCAGGAGCATAAAGTATGCTTGCAAACGCGACTGGTTATAGATTCGATTCCCACTAGAGGAAATGAAATATTTATTAAAATGTTTATATCCATATGGTTCGCTCTGGTGTCAAGGCATATCGCGGCGTTGAAATCCGCCATTCAACACGCAATGCTTCTTTAGTTTCACTCGAACACGTGCCCGAACTAACAACGACCTCAGGTACAGTCAGTGACATCGAAAAGATTAACGTGATGAAATACCTAAAAATAATAACCCGTAACTATCCTCTGTAAATGGGCTATCCAAAAAGAAAAGGATTTCGAAATTTGAACCAATGGTTCCTGAGATTGGTGCATTCAACCAATCTAACTATTCATTTTTATAATTTTAGTATAAATAATAATAATAATCTAAAACACATTGTAATTTAATATAAAAACTATTTACAAACAATTATTCAGTTAAGCTGTACAGTAGAATCCACGAAGCGTATAGAAGGGGATTCGCACTAACTAATGAACCAGATTAAAACCAACCTGTTTAGACATAAGAGGGAGCCTGTATATGTTAACTCTTGATTGTGTTAAATTGTTTTGTTAAAATAGTGAAGCTAACTAACTGAATCTGCCTCTATATACTAATATTTTGTTAAACTGAAGAGCTTGTTTGGTTGAGCGCGCTAATCTCATGAAATACTAGAGTTGAAACATTATGTTTGTTTTATATAAGAAGGCCATATTAAAACGCATCAATCAACGGGATACAGTGAGACTTAACGGGAAAGTGGGAAAATAGGGTGTATTTTTTTGTTTATTTTCTTGTACTGACTAAACTAGGATTAGAAGATATAGTTATCTCTAGGCATGTAAATAAGAGAGCCGAAAAAATATTTCTTTGTTAATTTATCCAACTAAATTATTGATATATCATATACTGATACTATATAATTAATCTAAGTTACTTGTATTTTCTTTCAATAATAACAAAATAGAAACAAATAGAAAATAGCTTAAAAAAATTAAAATATAAAAAAAAAAGTACTATATAACATAAGCATAGAAAATAATATAAATATTTCAAACTCTACAAAGTGGATCTCGTTCCTCATACTGCTTCAATGAACTCTCATACATGGAATGTGACATGATTGAGCTATTGTCAAGTTTACAACAATTTTAGATACGCTTTGGAATACTATAAATATTTAAGTACTTTGTAAGAAGTATTTATTCGAAACGTAACGTAATATTGAGCAACGTGTATTTTTTATTTAATTGAAAAATATCAGCTTCACGCTGTATCCCGCACACAGCAGGGTAGGCAGAGGGAACCTAGTGGTTTTAGACACTCCGTTCCCCATTGAAAAATATATTCATCAATATTTTAAATTTTATATATTTTTAATTCCTTATAGAAAACATTTACGTCAAAAAATTATAGAAATTCAAGCCCACATTTGTTATGTAATATATTTGATGTATAAATATTCCATTTCCTTAAGTGGAGATTGAACCTACAACCAGTCGCGTTTACTGTAACTCTGCTTCACGACCAAAAAAAAAGTGAAAAATGCAAAATTCTAATATAGATGTGGACAGAGAGAGCATGTTAATACTTCAATCGTTTGTCGTTTAATTTATTCAAATTCCATATTATTCCAATTTTAGGTATTTTGTGGCAAAAATAAACGCAACACAATATTTTATAGATTGGATAATTTTTAGGGTACCGTACCTCAAAAAGAAAAAACGGAGCTATTAGGATCACTTTTTGTCCGTCCGTCTGTATACTAGTATTTTTTATTGATCTCTTCACGCGACCTCGAACTCGAGATAAATTAAAAAAATCAAAATTATTATTAAAATTATCTTTTCAAACGAACTGAGGGTCAAAGAAGCTATCCTATAAGGGTTGCGTTTTTTCCTCCGTGTTCTAGTTCTAGAGCCATAAAAATGTTTTACATATTATTAAACAAATATTACTAGCGACTGGGCGACAATGTATACTTTGAACAGTTTAAAGTTATAAAATCTTTTCCAATTATTTTTGATTAACAAAATCAAAGTACGTTTAACTATATGTAAAATTATTTTTTACTTTTTAGTTCGTTGTTTGAAGTCGGTTTTTTTTTGTTAAAAAATAATTTTATTAAACTAAAGCTTTATATTTTTTATTGGTTGATTTCATCGGTTTTCTTAATAAACAATTACAACCGGTCAAGTGTGAATCGGTGTAACGCCTATCGAGAGTTATCCCTCAATTACCATAAAACTTGACAAATTTAAGTTCGCAGCCACATACATTTATCTTGTATAAAATCAACTACAAGTTTGTAGTATTTTTATGGCTAGATGCATTTAAAATATAGATTCATCAAATTTCTATAAATAATCTTGAATTACCAATAACATTTCCCTATAATTATATCCCGCACACAGCAGGGTAGGCAGAGGGAACCTAGTGTTAAGACACTCCATTCCCCACTTTCTGCCGAATTCTGGAGGCATTGCGTGTTCAGTGGCAGAACTCAACGCCGCGCTTTGCCTCGACACCAGAGCGAAGAAATGAAAATATAAAATTAAGTAAATATTTCATCACCTCGAGTGGGGATCGAACCCACAACCAGTAGGTTTTACAGTCACACTTTGTGCCACTGCGCCACGACCGGCCTAAATATTTATTATAATATACTATTACCAATATTAAATTAAAATGCAATATATTTAATTATAATGGAATACTTGTAATACAACGCGAATAGGTTATGGATGTTATAAATTAATTTCGTAGCGTGTAAACACATAATTTCATAATTACCAATTTATATTTGGTTCGATGAATGTAGGCAACGTGGCGCAGTGGGACAGCTCTTGGGGGAATTAATAATTTTTGTTCGTTTCTCTACTCTAGCCAATGTCTCGAAATCGGTCGGAAAACGGAGGACGCAGTGTCCTGACTCTCTCCGTCTATACAGTTACATAATTGTTGAAACAAATTTGAGTGTAGGAAATTGAACCCACGACCGTCGCATTTATTTTGACAAGCCCTATATGCCCTGCAAAGTAAATTCTATTTCAAAATATTACTTATTCAGATATACTTTAGCAAACACTTTTGAACCGTCGAATGAACAAAAAGTTACCACTGGTCCCGAAGGTAGTTCTGTTGATAGGAGCCGGCAATAAACTCATATAAATATATATATATATATATATATTAAAATATAATAAATTCTCAAAACAAATACAAAAAAGAGTTTCATTCAAATCCGTGTGGTGTCTGTGGTTCCGGAGATTAACGCGTACAAACAGACATTTTTTTTATGGATTTGAGTTCTATACTATCCTAGCTTCACGCTTTATTCCTAGCGGGGTAGTCAGAGAATGGAGCGCCAAACGCTACGGTCTCCCCGAGTTCTATTACTGTTCCTAAAACGCCTTCAATTATTATTTTGTAAATATATTCAATGTACAGACAAGCCATGTTTACTGTTTTATTATATTTATAGATAGGTGAAAATCAAAATCCAGTCAAACGCAGTTCACAATTTGTTTGTTCTTAGAACGCTTCTCTAAGTCAATTTACTAATTTCCTGTTCAGCACTTGCCTCTCCCCATTTGACAAATCTTAAACTCAACTTACTTACCGTTCAAAGATTATACCATTCTCATTAATATTCAAAATATATATTTTTAAATAGTATATGATATTGTAAATACATATATCTACTTATTTAGAAAACGTATAAGAATTTATAAAAAAATCGACCAGGAGGCGCGGGTTCGAGTCCCGCTGCGTTCAAATTTTTATACGTTTTCTAAATAAGTGTTTTTCTTTCCTAAGTGTGGAATAACACTTAAAAAATGTTTAAAAAAATACATATATCTAATTTTAAATCTGTTTTCTAAAATTGTAAATTTAATAAATATACTCTTGTTCACAATAGGTCTTTGCATATCAATGTCATTTAATTATTTATCAACGCATTCCCTTTTCCTACATCTACGGGAAAATATAAAATGATGCTTAAAGTTACTCAAAAGAACATTTTTGTACCCAAATATTATTGAAGTAACCAATAAAATTAGAATTTTTATATAAGTGAAGTTAAGGCCAGTAGTGGCGCAGCGGCACGAGCCGACGACTGTAAAACCGACTGGTTGTAGGTTCGATCCCCACTCGAGGAGATGAAATATTTATTTAAATTTATATTTCCATTTCTGCGCTCTGGTGTCGAGGAGGAAAAGCGCGGCGTTGAGTTCTGCCACCCAACACGCAATGCCTCCAGAATTCGGCAGAAAGTGGGGAACGGAGTGCCTTATGACACGAGGTTCCCTGTGCCTACCCTGCTGTGTGCGGGATACAGCGTGAAGCTGATTTATTTATTTTATTTTTATAAGTAAAGAGCAACTGTTGATTCTCTTACCGGTTCTTCTCAGAAAAGCTGGCTTCTGAGCACGGTAGAAGCTTTTCTTTCGCTCAAAAATTCAAATAAATAGCAAAAGTTACTAAATAATAATATTTTAAATTTTAATGTGATTTCTATATGTATTAAATTATTAAATACAACCAGCGTGTTCAACAATAATTAATTTTAATTAGTCTCACTCAGAAATTCGCCATAGTAGGTATACTAGGCGTAATTTATGCTCACATACGCTTTTAACTACAGCAAAGAACGGAATATGTAATTAACTCTAAAATTCACTGTAACTACAACATTCTAAACTATATGAAAATTGAAATACCCGACATGAAATTCATTTGAGCCAGCGAGGGACGAATAGTTGTCAAAAATAGGTTCACAGTGAAAACTATTTTCATATGAAATAGGTTATTATCACAGTTATATTTTTGTAATATATTTATAACGAGTTTTATTTATAGCTGTGAGTATTAAAATTTTAATTTTTATTGTATTCTATTTTATTTTTATTTCAGGTGACATATGCCATAATGGTCAGTCATGCAGGGAAAACATCTAAATCACCCAATAAAAAAAATACGTCGTTTATTTAAACTAAGATTTGAACCTACAACTACAGCACAAAGTTAAACAAGATCGAACTGCGCTACAATTGTGCTATTAACTTAATGAATACTCAGCTCTGTTGATATAAATGTATTATATCAATAAAAAAAAATATTAAGTTAAGTACTTACAATATATTTTTCATCATACTTTTCATTTAAAGTTACTTTTGTAATCGTTTTTATTACACAATCGTTTTTATGACAATTCAATTATAGAGGAAGGCTATAGGTATATATCACACTATGGTTTCGGTCGCATGATATTATTAAGCCATACACAACACTAACTTACTTCACATTTGACAGAGATAACGCCACAGGTGAAAAAAAGGAAATAAAATATATTTTGCATTTTTTTTTCGTCTTTAAGAATCTCCAGCACAATACCAGCCCTTACGGATGTCATGCCTAGACCTAGAGGACCGCAACTACCGAAGCAAGAAGCAAGAAGCAACCACATGTGAATATTAGTGTATTTAGATTATCGAATAATGTTAGAAATTATTAACATCGATATAATCACGTATTGACCGCATCATACTGTCTCCCGTCAACTGCATAGGTTTGCGTGAAACATCATGTCGGGTTGCGGTATTTGATTGTTTTGTAATAGATATTAATTTCCTATTAAATGTTTACTTGACAGTGGTTCTACTATAGGTAACAAGTGGCACGCACGCGGCTTTGCCTGCTTAATGTACACAATTATTTTTTTTGCTGTATAATGCTATAAAATACTCGAGAATCCGCCGGAAAATGGTGAACGGAGTGTCTTAGAACTTTCTTTTCTCTGCCTATCCAGCCGTTAATGGGATAGAACTTGACGCTATAAAAAATACGTTAAAATTATTTAACTTTAGTATTTATGATTTGTTATTAATTTCATTAAATTTGTACAAACACAAAATAAAAAAACCGAAAATTACATATAAATAAGTTTAGTCGTTACTGAGATTAGCGTGTGTACAAACGCACAGATAAACAGACAAACTTGTTTTTTAATTATTTTATTTTTCCAGCAATATAGCATGGTAGGCAGAGGGAACCTGGAATTAAGACACCTTACACCACGATACTGCCGAGACGTTGCGTTTTGAGTGGTGGAGATCAACACCGTGCTTTGTCGTGTTACCAAAGCGAGAGATTGAAAATAATCATCAAAAAACCCACAACCGTTGTGTTACTTCCAGACACTGTAACACAACTGTCATTTATACTGGTTAATCTATGTAAGACAAACGCAAAGTTAAAACTGAAAATTTATCTTCTTGTCTATACCGTAATACTCCCAGATTTAACTAATTTAAGTAAACTTTATGAAGAACTTTCCCGAAGTCAAAGACAGTTTGTCTTTATATATTTTATACTGACTTCACCAAGCGCTGGTCAAGCTGCTATTTTATAGGTGAAATTATGAAGATCTTACTTCCATAGAATACTCCCCTACAACCAGAACCTAAAACCATTCGCTACATAAAAATCTAAAATATACTTCTGAGTAACAGTATACTAATTATGACAGGGTATACTTTATTCTATCATTTTTGAGGACGTTCAATATATAAAACTCCTTCGTAACTTAATACGAAGAAATCCAAAAAAAAAAATCAACTTCACGCTGAGAAGGCAGAGGGAACCTAGCGTTAAGACACTCCGTTCCCCACTTTCTGCCAAATTCTGGAGGCATGGCGTGTTGTTCGACACCAGAGCGAAGAAATGGAAATATAAATTTAAGTAAATAATTCATCTCCTCGAGTGGGGATCGAACCCACAACACACTTCGAGCCGGTGCGCCACGACTGGCCTCATTACACTCATAATTAATAAGTTTTATATGAAAACAAAAGACCCTAGACTCGTTCGAGTCGAAATCGAAAATGTCCCATCACCTAAAGCTCAATTGAAACTATAAAATTTGAATATTCAAATATCAAATCCAAAAAAAAAGCAATAAAACAATCGAAATGCAGGACGTATGGGTAAAGTTTCTGAGCGGACAAATACATTTGTAACAAGAAGAACTTCTGTTTTACTCGCTACTGTGTACCAGAAAGTAAACATAAAAAAACCGTTTATTAATAAAGTTTATTATTTAATTTTGAAAAAATTTCACAAAAATATTAGTAATGTAAACAAAAATGTTCGTTGAAGTTCAATTTAAATCGGATTAAAATTTTCAGTACGTAGCAATGTTAACGTGCTTAATATAAATTTAAAACGTGTATTCACGAAACAATTTTAAAGTGAGTACTTTAAAATAATAAAGTTATAAGATATATTTTTAATTTTTGAATTGTCTGATTGTTGGTTTTAATTTCATTTAAGTATTACTCAATGTTGTTGTTTCACAAAGTCTTAATAGACAAAGTGCGGGGTTGTGCTCCGTCAGTAACTCGTAATCGTACTACATGATGTATAAGAAATTGCCGCTTAAAAAGCTAAGATAAGTAAATAAATAAGTATTTACAAATAACAGCTGTTATTTGTACCGCATTATGTCCCTGTGAACCTAATGCGGTACAAAAGCGCGGCGTTCGGTTCCGCAGCCGAAATATTTCATAACTATACCTCGCACACAGCAGAGAAGACAGAGAGACAATTCTAGAGACGTTGGAACGGAACTCAACATCGAACTTTATCTCGACACCAAACCGAAGAAATATACATTGAAATAAATATTCCATTTCTTCGAGAGGGGATCGAATCCACAACCAATCACATTTAAATTCACACTTTATGCCCCTGCGCCACGACTGGCCTCAAGCGATCATAATTCTAAAAGGAAAGTATCTTAATACAAAATTGTCCGTCTCTACGTTGCTATATGAGTCCGTCACGTGCAGCAGGGTAAACAGAGAGAACCTAATGTAAAGATACGTACGTACCCCATATTCCGTCGCATATTTGAGACAAATTATCACAACGAGAAAATGATAATAATTCATTCCCTCTAATGAGAATCGAACCCATGGTCTATGTATCCTAACACTAGGTTCCATCTGTCTTTCTTGCTATACGTGGGATTGCTTGAAGCTAGAAAAAAATATAACTGTCTATCGGATTGATCTTCAATAAAAATATTGTTCTGAAGTCAACACTTGAAACTTTGGGTACTAGAGTTCTTCAACAACGTGACCACTTACGATGGAAATATTTTTATCCTATCTAGTGTGGATAAAATACGAACGTGTGTCTGTATGTAATATCTTATTTTTACTTTTTTAATTTTAACTCTCGCTACGTAGCACTCAAATATTAAATAAGTTTATTATAGAGCAAAATATGAAAGTACGAAAATTTTGAGTTATGCCACTTTCATTCGAGTAATACATGTCCGTCCGTCCGGAAATAACGTAATTTCGTAAATCAGCTTCACGCTGTATCCCGTACACAGCACGGTAAGCAGAAGGAACCTAGTGTTAAGTGTTGAGTGGCGGAACTCAACGCCGCGCTTTGCCTCGACACCAGAGCAAAAAAATGTAAATATTATTTTAAATGAAATATTGACTTAATCCTCGAGTGAAGATCGAACCCACAACCAGTCGGTTTTACAGTCACACTTAGCGCCCCTGCGCAATGACTGGCTCTCGAGGAAATGAAATATAATTTTATGCAGGTATAAAAAAATATGAATGGCTAATTTATTAATGTCATACAAAATAATCCCATTTCTAATTCTGCAAAGTATTCTCTTGTATTAAAATGTATGACATGTTTGTTACTTCACGTGAAAAGAAAAATGTTCTAACGTTAAAAGTATTATAAGTTCTCATAAGTATATTTTCTCAAGAAACTTCAGTTCGGGCAAATGCACAAATATAATGATGTCACCAACTCGCCGTGGGTTTTAATAAATATAGAATGCGGTACAGAATGTTGTTATAAATACTTTTATATATATACATAAAAATTAACAAATTTTTGCTATTAAAAAATATATTTTTTTTTTTTCAGCTAAAGTCTCAACCTTTTCGCAATTACCAAGTTAAGAAGAGAGAACTCTTCCCCCATCCGTCAATTGTGATATATATGTTATTCTTTGTGAGGGCAATTTATTAACTGGATCTCTTTTTAACATGCATTTTCTTATTATGTAAATTTTTCTCTTTTTCTAGCGTAAAATCTCCTTAGTGTGTTCTCCATACAACCGTGACATTGGCGAAATTGCGTTTATTATCGAGGAAGCATTTGCTCGCCTTGCATTTTTTAATAGATAATGGAGAAAATGTTCAGCGACGTAGATTAGTAGATATACGAGTGCATTCATGAAAAATACTTATTTAGAAAACGTAATAAAATTTGAACATAGCGTAGCACTGAGCCATACGTCGAATTTTTTTTACGCTTGATACAACTTAAGCTTCCTAAGTGCGGAATAACACTTAAAAAAATGTTAAAAATACATTAATGAAATTATTTGAGCTTACGCGGCGTTGAATTTCACCACTCACCACGCCACATCTCGAAAAATTGGGCGGAAAATGGGAGACGGCGGGTCTTAACTGGGTTCTCTCTGCCTCTCTCGTGTAAGGAAAAGGAAAGTCATGAAACTGTTTGCTTGCATATTAAACAAAAAAAATATAGCTTTAAATTAGGTCATAAAAACATTCAATTCCAAAATGATTCTTTCATATATAATACTTCTGATTTTCTTATTTTTTACTCATTTTTCAAATGCGCGACCCTAAATAATTTGGTCTCACCGTATTTTATACAAAATAATTTCTAATATAGCTTAGGTAACATTTTGAACTATTTTACACTGCTTCTAGAAAAAACTATTATACTCAAATGACGCTTGCAGCGGGATCGACGGGCACTGTCATTAAATTTCTCCTCATATTTTCCGCATTTCGATTTTCGATTCCAATGTTACGTAGCGAGAGGAATAATTCAAAGTCATGTATCGACTTGCCAGAGCACATTTCCAGCAGTCGACATCAGGAGCACAATCTGTGTCACGTTGGAGTACATGTTTCTGTGATATAACGCCGCCGAATCTCGGTACTACTGGTTTGAATTGTTTTTTTTTTTGTATTAGATTTCCATCATAAATCATTTTTTTTAGCAGGGTAAGGAATGGATACTTGGGAACCTAGTGTTAGGCTTAACATTAGGACACATTAACCGTGCCCCACTGCCGAATTCTTGAGACGTTGCGTGTGGACCGGAAGTCGACACCGCACTTTGCCTCTGTACCAGAGCGAGAAAATGAACATATTAGGTATTTCATTTCCCAACTAACAAAAGGGAATCGAACCTATTACCGTCGCGTTTACAGTCTCATGCGCCTATATTAAATTTAAATGTAATTTAAATATAATTTAAACTAATAAAACCTACAATACACGATGCAATGACGAAAGTAATGTATTGCAGTACAAAATGAGAGTGCCGGCTCGTAAGTATATTAAAGAATTGGAAACGTCAACACTTTGAACTTTATCGAGTTACACTTGAGTACTTAACTTACTCGATGTAGGTTTTTAACTTTTTCCACTTGTTCCAGTGAGTTTGTTCTTAAAAATTTAAGTCGATGACAGTTGGAGTTTCAGTCTAGTTCTTTAGATTAGAAATTAAATCGATGTACTTTGGATATTTTTTTAAATATATACATAGACATAGCAGTATATATTGTAGTATATTATTATTAAAAAGTTGTACTGTTATATTATTTACAAGAAGTTACATTTATTTTTATTATTATTACCAATACATATTTAACTTCCTATACACAAATTCTTATATTTATAATTGTTCTAATACTATATTAAGTACGCTAGATACGCTACGCTTGTCTTGGAACAGGATTGAGGAGTTTCGCTTAATGAGAAATTCTTTTTAAAATTTTTTAAATGTTATTTTTGTTAATTATTTACAATTTTTTTTATTTGTTTGGCCTTTATGCCTGACATTCTTGTGCCACAGAGCTAAGGAAAAATAAACATCCCTACGTGTATGCGAAGGTAAAAAGGAAAAATAAATCTGGACGACGTGGAAATTTGGTACCTGGTCCAATTTTTTAAAAAGTCAGAATAGTATATGTAACTAGACCACTCATTTTTAAAAGCATGGTACACAAAAAAAATACTACTCTTTAAAAACACAAAAGCAATAACAAAAGCTACATTCGGAACAACTGGAACCGGAACGAAAATTGGAACAGGTTCAGCCGGTATAGAACGGCTGAAACACGTTCCCCATATTTTCCGGAAGATAACATCACCAGTTCACATTAGAATTGTAAATGCATTTAGTAATCATAATGGGCACGATGCAACATTCAAATACAAATCCACATACAATCTAGTTTGTTAAATGTGTTAATAATAGAGTGTTATTAAACAGTTTTCAAATATACAGTCAGGGGGCCAGTCGTGGCGCAGTGGCACAAAGTGTGACTGTAAAACCGACTGGTTGTGGGTTCGATCCCCACTCGAGGAGATGAAATATTTACTTAAATTTATATTTCCATTTCTTCGCTCTGGTGTCGAGGCAAAAGCGCGGCGTTGAGTTCTGCCACTCAACACGCAATGCCTCCAAAATTCAGCAGAAAGTGGGGAACGAAGTGTCCTAACTCTAGGTTCCCTCTACCTACGCTGCTGTGTGCGGAATGCAGTGTGAAGCTAATTTAATTTAATGAATTTTGAAATATCTATTAACTATTAATCGAAAAATTATTAAATATTTAGTAAAAAAGTAAAGCTAAATTACTTAAATAATGGATAAACCACAATAAGTTCTACTTAGTTATCTTTATCTATTATCTCCATCGAAAACAGTACGTTATTCCAATGTGGGTGTGTGATTTGAAGCGGCGTGAAGCTTTGCCCGTCGCCGTTTTAATTTTCCTTTTCCTACTAAAAATGCAAGAGATTTTCCACTTGCTGCTGTTTTCACTCCTTTATTTCTACAAAGCAATTTATGGTTTCCCTAAATTTTGTTTTAAAATGCAAAACTTGTCTGATGTCATTCCTAATATTAAGTTTACATTTTTCCGGGACACGCCAGTAAACTATTTTGTTTAAGTGCAACCATTCACTGCAACACCGTATGGTTGTCATGTATAATGCGATTGGCTCGTCCTGTTCTTCCGTATACATTTTAAATAAATGTTAGTGTTAATGTTAATTACTAGTATTTTTGATGGACACAGTCGATAAATTAGTGCCTTTTTATCACTAAACGCGAAATTAAGGAAAGTTATTTGTAACGTCTGGTTTTTAAAAAGAAAAAAAATATACATTTTCAAAAACAATTTCGAGTATTTTTCCGGGCACGCGATAGTTGTCCATTCAATTACCCTCGGAGGCGTATTTACAAATTGCTATTAATTAATACATATGTATAAGATATTATATTACATTTGATAAATGTTATTGTAACCTTTGTCCTAGACTTATTTTTTATTTTTACAAGTTATACCTACATATTTTATAATCCTGACAAGATCAGATTAAGAATTCTTGGTCTCAATAAACATAAATATTGAATAGCAAAGTAATATTAATATATATTAGTCTAATTTATTTCCTACATAGCAAAAAGAGTCGACTTAGTGAGAAGACGTACCGGTCGCCAATTTTCCGTAATTCAACGCCGCATTTCGGCAACGACGTCAGAATCCTTAATATATATATATTTTTATTGGCATTTAGATAAAAGATAGGCTTCACCCGTATATAAAAGCGTATCTATCTTTTATCCAAATGTTTGAACAGAAGTCAAACTCGGTTCTCTAAAAGTGAAATATCAGATAGTACAACAACCACAAACTAGCACCGGTGCCGCTAATTGATCAGTGTCAATGCATCAGCTCTCGCGAACAGAAGTTTATAAACGCGCACAGAATTACACAAAGTCTAACTGAAATGAACTGGATAATGAACGTGAACAATTAGATAGCAATTTTCAGTGGAAATGAAGATAACTCGTTACCTTGGATACCTAGAAACTTCTCACTGTTGCATTTTTTTTAATTGAACACATATTTTAATTCATGAATATTGTACAAACCTATAAATGAACGGACAAGCTTTTTCCATTGATACTGAACTATTATTTATTTAGAATTTGTAATATAGACATTTAAATATATTTTTCTTTTTGCTTTTCGTGATTTATCTTCTTAATAATGTTTTTAGGGTTCCGTACCTTAAATGTGAAAAAACGTTAAAAGGTTCACTTTACTGTCCGTCTCTCCAACTATCAAAACCATATGTGTGATCCATATTGGATCATACACAAAACGCGACTAGAAAATGTATGAAATAAAAGATATATTTGTTCAAAAGAAGATATATTATATTTGTTCACTTTCATTTAATATTTATAGATGAACCTAATACAGAAAAAATTAAATCCAGATCCTTATTTGCTTTAAAAAGCACATTTTGGAAATTAAAAAATAACTAGTGAGGCCAGTCGTGGCGCAGTGGTACAAAGTGTGACTGTAAAACCGACTGGTTGTGGGTTCGATCCCCACTCGAGGAGATGAAATATTTACTTAAATTTATATTTTCATTTCTTCGCTCTGGTGTCGAGGCAAAGCGCGGCGTTGAGTTCTGCCACTCAACACGCAATGCCTCCAAAATTCGGCAGAAAGTGGGGAACGGAGTGTCTTAACACTAGGTTCCCTCTGCCTACCCTGCTGTGTGCGGGATATAGCGTGAAGCTAATTTAATTTAATTTAATTTTTTTTTTTAAAAAATAACTATTGACTCATAGTATAATTTGGATGTCTTAACTTGTCATTTACGATTAGATGGTAGGCGCAGTAACATTTATAATGAAATATCGTTCAGTTTCATTTTATTGATTATTACTATTATAATATAACATACGTGTATGATCGTAATATCAAATACAGGTCTACCGTCTTTCAAAGCACAGAAAAAATAAGCTTTTACGTCAATGCAATAAAAAAATACGAGAATTTACGTATCGCTTTTTTGTATTTAAAAATTCCGCAGCGTAATAAAAAATGATACTTCACTTGATCCTACAGCTTATTTCGAAGTGAGAACTTTTTTTTATGGAAAAAGACGAGCGCATGGGTCACTTGATGGTAAGTGATCACCGCCGCCCACGACCCCTTGTAACACAACAGGAGCTACAGGTGCGTTGCCCACCTTTACAGTGGAGATAGCAAATAGATCAAGTAAAGAAATTATAATCGTTTTAGTTTAATTATAAAAGCTATTTTTATAGTAAAATCATAATAATTTCTTGTATAAAAAATGTAAATTTAACTGAGTACTTTGTCTATAAGTTATTTATAGGCAATAGCGACGCTAAGTCGGTCGTCAATAAATTGCATTCTCAGAATTACATTTTGACTCGACAACTATTTGTGACAGATAGATTTTTTTCAAACTAGTGCTAAAAATGTATGTATGTATAGATTTAGACAAATCATTTGTTTTTCTATTTTCTAGTTTTATATATGTTATGGACAAAGAGAAAACATGGTAATTTTTCATAATTTCCGGGCATTATTAAAAATAATATAATATATTCGAAATTAAGTAATCCGACAGAGAACTAATGTTATCGACATAGCCCAAAGGATTAGCAGGCTGAAGTGGCAGTGGGCTGGTAACGCATTTTAGAGTGGAGACCACGCCTCGGCAAGCGTAATGTGGGACGTCCACCATCTAGGGGTGACGATATACGCAAAGTGGCTGGCATTTGCTGGATGCGAAGTGCTCAAGATAGAGCTCTGTGGCGTGCCATTGGAGAGGCCTATGTCCAGCAGTGGACTAGGGTAGGCTGATGATGATGATGATGATGATTAAAAATAGGTAGATTATTTGTTAAATAAAGAAAAAATCGATTTATTCAAAATATTATTTTTATTTTTTCGTTAGGCTGCGTTTAATTATTATTCCAGTTCATACTATCAATAAGGGAGATTAAGGTAACCACGTAAAATAATCCCGTGCGTTCTTCTGAATATAAATGATGAATAATATTTTTTTTACGTAAGTTTTTTTTTTCTCGTGAAGATATCCTGTTACTGATACTGACTCGAACATGTTACGTGGGACTTACGAGTGGTCAGATGTGGCCTACATCCGAATAGCCTCACTCAAACCTCCTCCTTGGTCGACACTGATCGGGATCTAAGCACATCACGGAAATAAGACTGTAAATTACCCTCAACAAGTTTCTATAGTTGTAGAAGTACGCGGAATAAACCTCCTGGTACTTATCGGGTCGGGAAATTAATAAAAAAATAACCATACCTAACTTTGCTACTTAGGTATCACGATTTCAATTGAAATATATTAAAATAATGTAATGGATTTTTTTTTAGGTTAAGTTAGGTCAGATTTGTTTTATTTAACTGATTCTCTGTAGATTTGTTTATGTAGAATATCGGACACATACATTTTATTAAATATTAAAAAACTGTTTCACAAGTTAGGCAAAATAACATTTCCACTTTTCATGCAAAAATAATGATAGCTTTATTATCAAATTGGGTAATAGTGACTTAGCAATATTCATAATGTCTATACAATATGATAAATAATCAAAATAATCAGCTTCACGCTGTATTCCGCACACATCAGGGTAGGCAGAGGGAACCTAGTGTTAAGACACGCCGTTCCCCACTTTCTGCCAAATTCTGGAGGCATTGGGTGTTGAGTGGCAGAACTCAACGCCGCGCTTAGCCTCCATACCAGAGCGAAGAAATGAAAATATAAATTCAAGTAAATATTTCATCTTCTCGGAGGACGATCGAACCCACAACCAGTCGGCTTTACAGTCACACTTCGTGCCGCTGCGCCATGATTGGCCTCAATAAATAGATAATAATTAATTAGTTGGACCGATTTAGCTAAGTCATTGTACATAATGTCTGGGCATTATAAGCAATGCGCTTTTTAATCACTTGGTCCATAATATATACGTTACATTTTACTATAGAAGTAACATTACTTAAACGTATGCAGGAATTGAACCCACATCTATCTAGAACAATCCTCTCACGACTCCTCATTACTAAAAAGATATTGATTTCTCTTAAAATTAATTCTTAAAATTTATAGCAGTGAAATGTCTCCATTCTTTCCTAAAAGACCACAGACTATATTTAAAACTACTAATTATTAATGTGTACAACTTGAAAGATGAGGGGCTCAGACACTTGTACTTAGTGGCGTTGAAGATGCGCATCTCTAAAGGGTTTCTGCCGTCGCAAGTCCGGGGCACTGCCCTAAAGTCTTCTCTCTGCAGCGCGATAAATGTTCTATGGAATTATTAAATATTAATTTAGTGCAATTAAAAGATAACAGAGAAATTTAAACATGTCACTTCGTCGATAAACTGCGTATCAAGCGCCAGTCTTCGAGCATCTGGGGGCAATCAAAATAAAGGACCTATTCTCCGACCGTTGGCTTGTTCCTTTTAATTCCTTTCATAAAAAAAGGCGTATACTCTGGAAAATAATGAACAACTATCGATATAAATATTTTGTGTAAAAAATACAACTCAAAAACCACTTTACAGATTAACTAGAAACAGTCGTCCACGTGTCTATTTAATGTAATTTAAACGCCAACCAACGTTCCAGAGATTGCTACACCCACCCATATAAACAAGAACACAATTTAACTTACACGGATTTGGGTGACGAATATCACCGTTGCATTGTTCGAGTGGAATAGAATGTAATAAAACTTTTAATAACCGTGGAGGTAAAATATAGAGTGCTCTAACTCAAACGCCGGAAATAAAGCTCCTCCTATTTACGTACAGGAGTAACAATAGTGAGAAGTTGTTAGCCGACTAGCGTTATTGCATTCCGACGCCATTTAAATACTGCGATGAAACTGCACGGACTTACTGTTCGCTATATACATTATATTATACAGTCCGTATGTTGTTTGGTTTGCATTTATCAAGTTGCATTTGGCTAAAGTTTAAAAAGATGTTGAAATAATGTTTTCTTGTTCGAATTTTTAAATAAGAAGTGATTACGCATAAAGATACATCGTACTATATGCGCCTCATCAAATTATTTTGGCTGTGGGTTCGATCCCCACTCGAGGAAATTGAATATTTATTTAAATTTATATTTTTACTTTCATTTCTTCGCTCTGGTGTCGAGGCAAAGTGCGGCGTTGAGTTCCGCCACTCAACACGCAATGCCACAAGAATTATTTAAATTGGAACACAGAAAAAATCAAGCTTCTTCATCAAAAGATCGTCGATATGCATCGTTTTTGCAATATTTTGCACAACTTGCAGTAGATAACTACTTAAAATTTATAATTGTAATTAATTAATAAATTTGTCAATTTTTACTACTAGTACTTCCGTTTCCGTTTCCGTTGACCTGCAGTTCTGAAATTGGTACCGAACTTTCGGTGGGCGAATTCAACACGTACTTAAACGTTTTTTTACTAATTTAATACGTTTAATATTCTCTTATATAGTCGACCATTATACCATCTATGGAGTATTTTCCTTGAAACTTTCACGTAATCTCTATATATTTCAATAGATGTCAGCTAAGGAAATTAGTAGCCTATATGCTCCATATAAAGCTAGATGGTTCTTTCAAACGCAGAATTTTACTTAAATTGGAATTACTGTTGATACAAGATGGCGTTAATTATTTTTGTTTTAAAACGATGTATGACATTTGACGTATACCTACTATAAGTAGTTTTTTTCTATTTTACAATATAGAATATCTTAAAAAAAGCGTGACTCTGTATCCCGCATATAGCAGGGTACTGGGAACCTAGTGCTGAAACACTTTGTCCCTATTAAGGCTTACTTCTTCAATAATGAAGTATATTTAACCAAAAATATTTAATCTTTTTTAAAAGTTTATCTTTTTTGGAAACCAAAAAAGAATGTGTGCAATTATTATAAGGTTTGTTTATTTATTTTGGATTATAATATGACATACTATAGGACCTTTTTTATATAGTCAACTTAATTATTTTGGAGTTCTTATTACATTTGGTCTTAGGCTCAGGGTCGTTAAAAATATTTTTGGTGATCGTATAAATTACACCCAACAAATTTTTTTGAAAAATTATAAATACAAGTACAGTCCGCGAGCCGTAAGCTGAACTTTTCATTTGTGTGACTGTGTCTAAAAAAAATCATCTTCACGCGGTATCCCGCACACAGCGGGATAGGCAGAGTGTTAAGACACTCCGAATCCGTGCCTAAATGTATTTTTTTGTTTTATCTATTAAAAGTGAAAAAAAAAGTTGCCAGGATCACTGTAAGGTATAAACAAAATCTACTTGAACAAAAAGTAAAAAGAAAAAAAAAACGTAGTCGCAGCTGTGTCATAACAACGGAACAATTCAATATTAAACAACACAACAGACGAGTGTAAAAATAATGTTTGCCAATCCGATGTAGAAGAATTGATATTTTAGACTATATTTTATTGACTTTTACAACTATTAATAATAATAATAATAAGCCCGCAGGGCAGCTTGTGGCGAGCTGTTGGGGAGTGGCGACCCCACGGACCTGAGTCCTCCGGAGGGGAATTGTAATCTATCCCCCGCCTCTGGCTTGCCTTTATTGGCCGGCAGAGTGGAGCGCAAGAGCTATATGCTCGAAAGGGTGGAAGTGCTCAATCTGCGTAATAGCGGGGAAACCCGCTCACGAGCTCCTCGTGATGGTGAAACCGGTGCACACCTCTCTACACCCTTAGCCGACCACGCCGATGTTGCGCCCAAGGCACTACGCCGCTTTGTGGGGGCCCATCTAGTGGGAGGCGAGTCACCGTCCGCCAACCGTTCAATTTGAGACTATTGTAAAGGCGGACGTCCGTTAGTCTCACTCAATAGCCCAGTAGCTAGTCCATCCAAATTTCATTCCATAGTCCTAGTTTAGATTTCCACATTTTCCATAGTTTCTACGCATTAACCGGCGACCATCTCTGGGCAATTATTTGTGGTTACCTAGAGATGGATCCCGGCTGATGCGTCACAGTAAAACATTTGTATATTCTCTAAGGGGCCTCTACGTGTTGGACCTGTGTCCCCACGCAAGCCTTCCAAAGGACCGGGTTCTTTTGAACCTGAGATACTGTTAGAGAAACAAAATAATAATAATATTCATCATTTTATCGTTTTCTATGGCGAAGTGATATGTGCTCTACTGGCACGCTCGGAAACCCATAATCAAAGAACCAAACCATCATTTTCTATTTTTTTTTCTGGCTCTTCTCTTTCTGGCCCTGGCTTTTTGGTGAACACCAAAACACATGCAAAGCTCAGCTTACACCGCGCAGACTGTATTTATTCAATCTAATGTTACTATTTTTTGACGCTCAGATTTTTTTTATGTGGAATGGAGTTAAATTAAAAGTAATTTACATATATATAATTATTCTCCGAATATCGAACCCATAGCTATCATATTTAAATTATAAGGATACAATAAAACACAATAATAATTGTTAATATTTTACATTTTTTTTTTAATTATAATAGATTTCTATATAATCTAATAGATCTAGATAAGGCACATATAATTAATACATTAACACAAATGTTAGCACAACTTATTTAATAAGCACATATCGTCAAATACTATAAAAATATATATTAAATATTTTTATGTAAATCTTTTATGAAAATAATATTAACCATCGATTTTTGTTTTTTAAAAGATTTTAATTTATTTACTTTTTTTTGGTACCTAATAAAACTGTTTATAAAGAACAATATGTTTAAATATTAATTTTGGATTAATTTAAAATAACTAAATAAAACGATAATTACCTAAGGTCCACACAGAGACGTTATTCAGCGTTAAAATGACATTAAATATCTAATGGCAGTAAATATTTGTTTCTAAGAAGTAAACAAAATTTATTGTGGCACATAGAAATCATCGCAAAATAATTATAAAATAAAAAAAAAAACACCTTCACACTTAGAACCTAGTGTTAAGATAAACATTTTGTGTGACAGAACTCAACGCCGCAACATGTCCACCAGAGCAAAAAATAAGTAAAATATAATAATTCTCTTGTGTGGACATCGAATTCACATCGTCGCGTTTACAGCCAGACGCCGACCCACTTAGCCACAATGGCCTTAAAATAAAATAAAAAGTAAATACTTAAAAACATTTTACACATAATTTATGTAACATAAAGCTATTTTATTAATTTCTACATTGAAGTTATTTAGTTATAAAATATTATTATTTATTAGTATATTATATAAATAAGGCAAATTTTAGGCCATATTTTTGTACTTTGTGAACAGATTGTATAGCACCCTGAGGGTTGACTTCAAGTCGAGATTCACGATATCTGAAACAATTTAGAGTATATCAATAAAGGATTTCAAATTAAAATAAAAAGATGGTAGTATGTTTTACCATAGCTGCAAAGCGAATATATTAATGTTGTAACTTTAATAGGGATCTGTACTATATTTATATACAAAATCACTGCATAACTCCTCCATGAAATTGGTACAAAGCCCTCGCATCAAAAAAATCAGCTTCACGCTGTATCCCGCACACAGCAGCGTAGGCAGAGGGAACCTAGTGTTAAGACACTCCGTTACGACACTTCCCCACTTTCTGCTGAAGTCTGGAGGCATTGCGTGTTGAGTGGCAGAACTCAACGCCGCGCTTTTGCCTTAACACCAGAGCGAAGAAATGGAAATATAAATTTAAATAAATTTCATCTGCCCGAGTGAGGATCAAATACACTTTGTGCCCCTGCGCCACGACTGGTCTCTGGTATAATGCAACCAAAGTTAAGTTAAAAGTTAAATACGTAACATTCACAAGATGTGTGGGTCCATCATAGTATGGACTTAACTTTAACTAAAATTTAACCAATTGTCAAAAACAAACCTTTTAATAAAGCAAAAAATAATAAGCCTTGCTAATATTAGTCTTAGTAGACTACTATAGTATTATATTAGTAGTGACTATTTTCGAGACAATGCGTGTTGAGTGTCGAAACTCCATTTTGCGCTTTGTTTGTTATTTATTAGAGCAAAAAAGAAATGTAAAATAATTTACTCTCCCACTAATTCTTTAAGTCTAATAGAATGTTATGGTTTTCCATCATTGATTATTTTGTACTAATTAATTAAATAATTTAAGTATTATATATATATATATATATATATATATATATATATATATATATATATATATATTAAAATTAACTTACCTTCAGGCCTAGCTTTAGGCTTAGCCAAACCAACATCTTGCATCAGTTCAAACGCGAACGTCACATTGTGGACCTTCTGGTCAAAGTCCTGAGGGGTCAAGTGGAAATCGTAGAGGGGTACAAAGAATCCCTCGAGTAACCCCATGAGGAGGACCAGGTATACCCCGTCGTGGAACTGACTGTCCAGATCCAACACTTCGAGGTTCACTTTGCTGAGATGCTTGTTCACGAAGGTTATGAGGGACTGGATAAGAAAATTACAATAAGTCACAAATTCATAAAAGTTATAATTAATTGCAGGGGGTTATAAATGTTAAAATGTTACATGTGTCTGAATGTATTAGTAAGAACTGATATTTTGTTTTTGACTTCGTTATAACGAAGACATTACAATAGATCAAATATTTGATCTTAAATTGTTATATCGTTAATACTCAGTAGACAGGTTATGCAAAGTTTATTATTTTTTATAATATTCAAGCATCTTATGTTTTTTTTCGATCTTCTTCTTCTTCCTGGCATTAATCTCGGCTTTTGCCAGGGTCAAAGGCAAGGCAGTACTACTCAACCTACTCCACGTTGCACTGTCTTTAGCGTCCTCGGTGGTTAGACTATTGGCCCTCATGTCCTGCATCACGACATCCAACCAGCGCTTCTTTCCATCAGAGGTCGTCCTCACTCCAGGGACTAACATAACAAGTTACTTGCATCCGACATAGTCCTTAGGCCGGTACGTAACGTGACCAAACCATCTCAGGCGACGCTCTTAGAGCTTATACGCTACGTCACGGACTCCAAGACTACCTCGAATTAATGGGTTGCGTATGCGATCAGACCGTGTTACGCCGCACATCCACCTCAGCATCTCTATTTCCGTAACGTGAAGTTCCTGAGTGTGCCAAGATAGTGCGGGCCAACGCGGCGGATGATGATATAGATGAGGATACCGCCCAAACTCAAGGCTCTGATATATATCAGACCCTTGAGTTTGGGCGGTATCCTGCGATCGCAGACCACACCAGTGACCTCCCGCCATTTGGCCCAAGCAGCGCTTATCCGGCTATAGACATCGTGATCGATGCCTCCAGACTCGTGCATAACGGATCCAAGGTACCTGAACTTTTCCGACTTAACGGCTGGTTCAGGACCTATAAGGATAATGCTCAAGTCCGGGCTCCATGACATGTAAGCCATGTACTCGGTCTTCGACACATTTAGTTTAAGACTGTCGTTCGCAAGCGTACCTTTCCACAGTTCCACTTTACGCTCCAGCATCAGTCAGTTCTCGTCAATGAGTGCTACATCATCGGCATATATCATCAGCCATGGAGGCTGGTCTTGGGTGTGAGCCAAGACAGTATCAAGCACCACATGAAGTAAGAACGGACTAAGAGCTGAGCCCTTGTGAACCCCTACTGTAACCTGGAAGGGTTTAGTGTCGCCGACAGGAACCCAACACCACGCTTTGCTTAATTACCAGAGTGAAGAAATTAAAATATTAAATATTTCATTATAACGAGTAGAAACAGAAGAAAAGAACTAGAAAGGCACGCTTGTCGCCTACGCCTCTACAGGTAAAAAGACCCTCAAAGTATAAAACAGCATGTACAAAAGTAACAGATAAAAAAGAAAAAAAATTGTACCTTCTTAACAACTTGTAATTTATCTGGTGCGTGATCAAACAAAGCGTCGAAAGCATCTCTTTCGCATTTCATGCCGAGGTCGTCGTACGTGGTCGTTATATCTTCTATGTACGTCCTGATAAAAATTTAAGAAAAAATAAGAACTATTAATTTTTTTTTTGAGGCCGTAAACGCGACTGTAGCGGGTTCCATTCCCACTCGTATAAGGTTCTTGTTCGGTCACGAGGCGAAGCGCGGCGTTAAGTTGCATTCAACACACAATACCTCGAGAATTCTAATACTAGGCCACTCTGCCTAACCTGCTGTGTGCGGGAAAAAGCGTGAAGCCAAAAAAAAAATCTTTGACTTTTCGTGAACAAATTTTATTAATATTAGCCCTGTGATTTTATTTTGTTTAGTTTTGACTATAAAAAAATTAACTAAGCATGAAGACATTGAACAGAAATTTCACTCCCCAAAATCATGAGAGTTAATCGTATATTCTTTTTATTTTATTTTTATTATTACATATTATAAATGACTCACAAATATTTTAATACTATATTATTAATACCAGTACATTAACATTATGACAGTATGAGGTCAGTAAAGCAGACAATGTCACTATTTATATTTCCAATTCCCAGTAACTTATAATATATGTATATCTTTTTCTTAATATTTTTTTTAGATGTATTATAAATCAAAATTTTGGTTATTATTCTACTTTTAGATCTGAATGATAAAATTAGCATAGTCACACACTCATCAGTTTTTCTAAAATAATAAAATTATGTTTTATAAATATAAATGTACAAAGAATTACATTCACATTACAAAAATTATATTTATTTTAAAATTGCAGCAATAGAGTATGTTAGTCTATTACGGAAGTAATATAATTGTCCTACTCTATTGTTGCAATTATATAAAATAATCATAAATAAGGTAAGTTTAATGCTAAAAATATGAAATAATATAACACATACTCTCAAAGCATTCAACATTAAAATTAAATCACTAATTTTAATTTTATTTCACTTCTATATTATGTTTCAGCAATACTATTCCATTTATAATATAGCCTCTTTTTTTTGCTACACGCAGCATTTCGCAAAAAGCGGGGCAGGCAGAGGGAACCTAGTGTGAAGACACCACAGTTCTCAAATCTATGGTCCCTTATTTAACTTACCTATGAGACAATTGATTAGAGCCATCCTTCTTCACCACTACTACTGTAACGCTGACATTTTCAGGCAAGCGTATAGGAGCTCTAAAATGGCGGGCGAGGGCCACTAATAGATGCAAAATAGACACTACATTCTTTGAATGCACAGAATCAACACTCCATTTCTGTACGGGTTTTGGTGTCCCATAGAGAACCTGTAAATAATTAAGATAGTTTTGTTATAATGTTTTACTTTCTTTTATTCCATATAATGTATAAATGAATAATATTATATTTTTTATATTAAGTTGTATGTAAACGCTAGCAAAATTATTTAAGTACAAAACCATATATACTTCTTAAATCATATAAGTATAAATTTTTATCAGCTTAATGCTATATGTATATAAAAATTTAGACACAAGGAACCTAGTGTTAAGACACTCAGTTACCTGCACACCACAGAACTTTTCACGACACTGCTGATGAGTATTGAGTGGCGGCACTCAACAAAATTATTACGTAACTAGAGTGAGGAAATAAAATAAGTAAACCGTCCCCCTATATGGGAATTCCCAACAGTACAGTCCGACACTATATTCCTTTGCAACAATGGCTTCATATTTCATATTAAAATTACAATTAAAACTCCTAATGATATCTTTTCATTTTACAGCATAAATAATAATTGAACAACATTTGGATGGATATTTTATATAATACCAGTTCGCAAAAACAATATTCAACAAGAAATAAATCTGGAATATAATGTAAAATGGCAATAGCATTAACACTATATAATTCAATTCGCTAGCATATTATTTATTGCACTGCAAATGCATTTTGTGCATTTTCAACATTTTAAATGAGAATACTACTATTAATATAAATGTAAGGGTGCTACAATTTTAACTATATTAAATGCACTGCACGTGTAACCATTCAATTTGCAATAAAGACAAATAAGAATATTGAGGCCAGTCGTGGCGCAGCGGCACGAGGTGTAACTGTAAAACCGACTGGTTGTGGGTTCAATCCCCACTCGAGGAGATGAAATATTTACTTAAATTTATATTTCCATTTCTTCGCTCTGGTGTCGAGGTTAAGGGCGGCGTTGAGTTCTGCTACTCAACACGCAATGCCTCCAGAATTCGGCAGAAAGTGGGGAATGGAGTGTCTCAACACTAGGTTCCCTCTGCCTACCCTGCTGTGTGCGGGATACAGCGTGAAGCTGATTTATTTTTTTTAATTTTTAAGAATATTGACAAAAGTAATAAAATTTTGTACTATGGAAGTGAAATTTCGAATTGTAAAAAATAATCAATAAACAAGATTTATTTTGCTTTTACAAACACAGAAAGAATAATATTGCATAGCAAAAAGTAAAATTGTGCAACAGTTTTAAATATAAGCTTAAACAATGCAAAAACAGACCATTGTAGTATTACAATACAATTATTTAGGTTTTTTACTACAGCAACATTTATTTTGGTACCATACTAAACCAGCAAAGGTATAAGTAATTCACTGATAGACATATTGTAGCACCAATTGCTAAGGCAATGTTCATAAAGTTTGCAAGTTTGTTGGCAAATTGAATGCAATACTTATTTTTAATTCATCATCTCACACACTTCTTGTGAAATAAATAGAGCAATAATTCTGTTACAAATCTTAGTAATTCTAATTTCTGCTCAATTTGAATCATAGAGTCCCACAAGGTATTTTTTCATACCAGATGGATGGATAGTGAAAATAATACCCAAGGGTGAATGAAGCGTATTAGAAGACAGAAGATTAAATTTAATGTATGTATTAAAATATATATATATATATATAGTGCAATGTAATTACACTTATCACTAAGTTATATTTTTGACTCCTTGGGTGTCATGTTATACAGAATCTATAATTGTATAGAAAACAAGCAAAGGACAACAATATTAAATGGAGTTTGGACTATACTAATAAAAGATACTATAAAATATCTAAATAATACATACCCGATTTACAGCTCTCAGCACTACAGCCAGCTTCTGCCGTTGCCCCTCTTCTGACTGTGTCACTTCAGGTACATCCAATTTGGTCTCTGTTAACTTTTCCAGAAGTTTCTGTAGCACTTGACCATCATAAAGATCTTCACTAATATCTTTGACGATGATTCTTTGTGCTGCCAGTTCGTCATTTATCCAATCAATCAATACTTGGATCAAGTCTTTTACTCTGGGATCTTCCAAGCACCTAGGTTCAATTATTGCCCTTTCTTCATTGTCATCTAAAATTATTGAAAATAATTAAATATTATTATTAATGAGTGAGGATGTCATGGTGCAGAGTGACAGTACACTAACTGACCATACACAATGGTTGTGATTTATATCCTTACATATAATAATAATTTTATTTAAATTAGAATATACTTTATTGCACACCGAAAAACAAAAGAAATACAAATAACAGAATAACAATATGTATATGTTTATAAAATGTATGCAAAGGTGGCCTTACTGCTTCAAGCAATCTCTTACAGGCATTTCTAATTCTTTATTTAATTGTTCTACCACTCATAATATATGGTCTCCAAATTTGTGTGGTGCATGGGATCAGAGTGTGTCTCCCTGCCCTCTTCTGTCTCTTTTTGTGATAATTAGTAAAATAAAGACATTATATATCTAGATCTTACGCAAGCTATATTCCTCTGGTGGAATTTCTGGAGCTGTTGGACTACCAGGTGAGTCGATTGCGTATTTTCCTTCCGCCTGTACTTCCTGCACTGAAATAAAAAGTTAAAGCTTAATTAGATCATATATCAGACATCTGCAGGTCAATGAGGTAACACTAAGGGAAACTATAAATGTCTCAACCTACACACGGCATATGATTAGTATACGAGTAATTATTCTCACCTTCCTTTATGCGCTTTTTGCGACCAATCGTTCCAATTTTATCCCAAAATGATTCTTCTTTGTCTTCTTTCTTTGGTAAAACGGGAGTACGAGGTGATTTAGGGCGTGGTGAAGACATTATTGGTTCTAATGGGGAAAACAAGAGTTATATGAATCATCACAAGCTTAATATACACACTGTTCTTCTAAATAATTAACACAATGTTTGACCACTGAATTAAATAATAGATTTTTTAATTACCTCGCGTATGTTGGGCTAATTTCTAAACAGAAAAGGTACGTGTGTATATATTATTTAGTTATTTCAGTACCATACGATTACGATATAAGACAAGTACCTAACACAGATGGCTATTTTTGTTTCTCTGACAGTTGACTTCACATAATCACAGACTACATATATCCAAAGATGTAAATGATTTACATTTTTTTTTAATAAATTGTCTATGGTGATGTAGCATAGATTAAACAATTATAGCTAAAATCAATTTAAAATCTCCGGTACGGTCTTTAAAAATATATATTATGATATGTAAGGTACAAATTTTTGCAATGGATGTAATTACTTTAAGTATTATACAGCATCACGCTGTATCCCGCATATAGCAGAGTACGTATAGAGAATCTGTGTAATGTTAAAACATTCCGTTTCCCACTTCCCGCCGAATGTTTTGACGTAGTGTGTGTTGTGTACCGGAACTCAATGCTGAGCTGACCTCGTGGATAGAGCGAATAAAGTGAAATATTAATAAATAATAATTAATAGACTCGAGTGGAGATTGAACCAACAACCGTCGCTTTACAGTCAACCCTTGTGCGTCCGCGACACAATGGCCTCCACATATTCGAAATTATCTATTGAAAGAATAAATTTAATAAATACTAATGAAAAAAAAATAATAAATCTTTTTTGGAGAGTTACTATTTTACTTATTAAAATTGACGATTAATTGATATAATGTAATATTGCGTTTACACGCTTTCTTAGACTTATGTTTTTTTTTGCTTTACGTTGTATCCCGCACACAGCAGGGTAGATAGAGAGAATCTAGTATGAAGACACTCCGTTCCCTCGAGTGGGGATCGACCCACACGAGGAAATGAAATATTTATTTCACATCGAACGAGTTAGAATTTTACAGACACATTTTGTGCCCCAGCGTCACGATTAGCTACTACTTACCTACTTCTAAACCAGTATCGATTTTTGAACATGGATCAAAAGGAGATCACGGCAAGCACTTTAGACAGTCATGAGTTCGTACAAGCAAATAAATAATAGAGAATTGTAATACCTACTAGTTTGTTAAGCATGTAAATATCATTTAACCATGGGGGGCCACGACTCTTCCACCATACTTTACCAAGCTCCTTTCTCGTTTAATTTAAGCGTACGTCTAATTCAAATTAAAAAAAAATCGTTTTATTTCAGTTCTTTTATTACATATAATGTTACATCAATAAAACGTTACATTGATAAAATGTTACATAGGATAAAATTGAAAATGTTTTAAATTCCATATAGAATGCTTGGATATGTACGACATAAATACTAAAAGGATGAGCAATGATGCCCAGTTATAAGATAGTACTAAGCCATTTTTCATCCGACAATAAATTGTTTTTATAGAATATTACATATTTATATATCACATTTATACGCAAATTATATAAATAAGCATAAGTCTAAGACTTTTCGTATATAAATAATCTAAAAGAATATACTAGTATCACATAGAAAGGAAAACACACATTAAGAAATAAGTACTTAGGTATACATATCTCAACCCGACATTGTAACTCCTTAATGTAGATGTAGGTATGATGTACTCATTTATTCCGGCTTAAATAATAAGCCCGGGCCCAGGATACAACATCTTCCCCTGATAAAAGACCTGAGTACATACGAGTCGGGTGCAAACAGTAGATCGTTACGTTTTGTAGGTATACCTACATAACTTACACAAAGACTTTTAATTTCTTATATTATTAATTCCCTGTAAACACATACATATATGCATACATAGACGGAATCAAAATACATAGAAACACTTACTTTTTTTAATTGAATTGTTTCTCGAACACAGAATCTTTCAGATTATAGTTTAGATATTCACTACAAGATGAAATTGTTTAATACATCCATTAAAATCTTACAATTACTCAGAATTTGATATCTTCCAATTTACTTTGGAAATAAGCGATAGAAACAAGTAGTCCGTCCTATGGAGTAAATATCAATACATAATACATCAAACATCAATATAATTAGGTATAAGTACCGAATTTGTATATAATAAAAGGTTTGTTGCATAGTATATCTATATACGTAATACATTTGATGTTATTGAGCACACAAAATATCTTATAACTAATTATTTCTAACCACAAGCTATATTTTGACAGTTTTATCAATTGCCAAATTTTGTGATTTTCTCTTTTAATTGATCTCTGTAGCACAGTGCGTGCGTTCTATGGCGTCAAGGCGCCTAATACGATACCTTTGTGGACTTTCCTAATTGCTATTGATCAAGACGATCACAAATGTTTATATATTATATATATAAACTGGAACGGCCTTATGACTACTTTTGTTTTATATTATACGAGTAATTAAATGTTTACTACTTTTATGTCGTTCCAACAGTTCCAGTAACACGATTTTCCACTCTCTTATATCTTCAAACAACATCCAACATGCAATGCCTCTAAAATTCAGCAGAAAGTGGGGAACGGAGTGTCTTAACACTAGGTTCCCTCTGCCTACCCTGCTGGGTGCGGTATACAGGGTGAAGCAAATTTAACTTACGAATTTAATCTATAGACAAATCTATAATAGGTATCTATGTTATGCCTTGTCTTTATTATCATTTGGACAACATTGGATGTATCCATGTGATAATTTAAGTAGCTATAGCATAGACAATAATACCTGGCTTGAAATCCGAATACTATACGAACATTTCATACATTTGTTCCTCCATAAGTAAGTTGTTTTGAATAAATATATGCGAATCTTAAACATTTTACAAATTAACATTACTACAATCACCTATATTATTGGTTACCACAAAAGTTATAATTACCTTACACCAATTTTCCAATAAATATTGACAAAACAGCAAATACACAGAACATGTAGTGAACTAATTGCAGTTCATTCTGTTAAAAGTGACAATGTAATACTTAGTTTACCATTTATTAATTATTACCTTAGGCTCTAAAATATGTTTTGTCTACAGTAAGTATAATACGGTCAGCAACATTTAACTTTTTGACAAAAGTTTAGAAATCTTTATTTCTTTAGTCACATACAATCATCACATATAAATGTGTAAGTACTATCATTTCGAAAATTGCCAATCACTATGGTGTTTGGTTTTCAGAAAAAAAGTTGCGAAGTTGCGAGGAACTAAAAGCGTATCTTGATTTAATGATAAATATTATATTAATCTTTCTGCTTGAAGCTTGAAACTCATGCATTACAGCTATGACAAGAACATAGATACTTTTCATAATATTATACTCGTAAGCCTACTACCACTAATCTACCACTAAATCTACCACAAAATGTCAAGCTCGTCCTCAGCTTGCCTCACTTTTTTATAATATAAGCGAAAAAGAGGCGAGCATGAGACGTATTACAGTTGCCATATCTATATCTTGTTTAAGCTTATCTTAGCTTAATCTTGAAGAGTAATATTCATCTACTATTGAATTGTAAATTATCGCCATTTAAATAATAATAGATACTGTATTGTACCAGTATTTTCACAGTTACTATTCTCTATTGCAGAACAGATTTTTTTTTATATCTTGTGTTTTTAATTTTTTAAGTACTGTTTATTTTTGGGTCTGCCGCGCTTCCCTGTTACATTTAATAACTCTTCTTTCCAAGCGTTTGTTTCTTTACTTTCTTCCCATAGCACCACTTCTCCAGTATGAGGATCAATGGGGCATATACCCTTATCCGTCCGTTTCCTCTTAGCGATACTAATATTATGTAGCACCTTCATATGCTTGTCATAGTTTGCCCAGCTTGCGAACTTCTTATCGCAAATATCACAACAGTATGGCTTGATTCCAGTGTGCTGACGCATATGTTCGCTTATGAAATTTTTGAATCGAAATTTCTTACTGCAGAGAGGGCAAGTATATGGATAGTTGTCTGTGTGTATAATAAAGTGATTGACCAGTTGGTTTGATAAACGAAATCTTTTACCGCACACGTGACACTCAAAAGGCTTCACATCATCATGGACTCTCACGTGCACCCTTAACTGCCCGTTGGTCCTAAATCTAAGTTTGCAAATTAAACAAGGAAACGGCCTGATGTCATCATGTGCCATCAGATGCACGTTCAGACCCTGCTTAGTGACATATGTCTTGCCACATCTCTCGCATGTATGTTCCGGTTTTTTATTTGTATGTTTTAAAAGATGACTCGATAATGAGCGCTTGTGTTTAAATGATTTCTTGCAGACATGGCAACAAAGATTCTCATTTAAGTTAGCGCGAGGAGCTTGCTTTGTTTGTGTATCTCTTTTAAAAGCCAAATTGTGCTGATCAAGTTCATCGGCCGTTTCAAATGACTCATTGCATCCGGAACAGGTGTGTTTACTTTTAACGTGAGTTTTATAATGTAGCTTAGTTTGACTTATTTCGGAAAACTTTTCGTAACACACATAGCATGAATATTTTAAATATTTCTTATGTGTTGTGATATGAGTGACAAAGCAATCAAGTTTTGCCTTACGGATGTTACAATCCGTACATTTGTATGGGTTGCAACTATCGTGAATCTCAATTCCATGTATTTTAAGTTCGGTGACGGTAGGAAAAAATGATTCACAATATTGACACTGCCAGTTATAATTCTCCCATGTTGAATCTATTTGCGGTAGGGGTGGAGGCAGCGGTTGTTTTAAATTTCCTTGGGTTTTTTTCTTTTTCTGTGTTATTTGCTTTTCTTCTTTGGATCTGGGTAATTCATCAGACGGGCCTGGCTCGATTGGAGGCGTTTCAATGTTGAGTTCTAAATCTAATGGAGGTATATCATCCACATTTAGAAAATAATATTTTTCGTCAATATCATATGAAGCGTCTCTCAGTCCAGCGCACACCTCTTGAGCGCAATCCATCATATTTACTAATTTATAATCCTTTCTACAGGGAAGTAAAACGGCGCATGCGCGCTGCACGACAGTAAGTGAATGAATCTATCATTCAAGTCGCATCAATGTTTATGTCAAATTCTACCAAATTCTTTAATACTGTTTGAAGCATGTCGCTTTTAACTGAAATATCAACAATCGCAATATTTGATTTACACAAAACACACAAACGACATACGTCATATTGATTTTTCGGCATGACTCGGAGTTAGTATTGAATTATTAAAGTTTTTAAAAAGTCACTCGATTTTCTGATGATCTATAATATTCTGACACTAGACAATATATGCAGACCGATGAGCCTTCGACAGGAACATCTACAACAATAAAAAGGTAACATTTATATATAGAAAAATTCTACACACATAATTAAAATGTAATTAATACTGATACAGCTTAGCAGAATTTAAATATGTAAAAGGACCCCAGCCAGTGATTTTTTTGTCTATTTTTCTGTATGTTTATGATAATCTCAAAGTTAAATGCAGTTTTCACTACTGTATTTCAGTAAATTTCTCTAAACATTTAATGCGTGTTTTATTTTTCATTCGTTTCATGAATAAAAAAGTTTATTAAAGTTATATCAATTAACTTCCCACCCAAACGAAATCGCAGGCATAGATAGTAAATAAAATAAATTGATTGCCAAAAAATTGCTTTCTAAAAAAATATTAATATTTTCAATAACAAAATTCTTAGTTAATAAGCCGCTCACTGCAATGTACGTGTAGTAACAGGCTAGTGTTACACTTTTTATGCATATAATGATATATTGTATTAATTATTGAATTATACTATTGAAGCCAGTCGTGGTAGGAGCACAAGCTTGCGATTTCCTATAGATAGAGAACATGAAATATTTAATATTTAATAATATATTTTTTCCAGAAGTGACAAGGCTAAGCGCGGCGTTGAGTTCCGCCAGTCAACTCGCAATGCCTTAAGAGTTGGCCTGAACGCTTTCTTCTGAATTCTTGAACGGTGTCCTAAACGGGGAACGGGATGTAGAAGGTTAACGTAGGATCTCAGGTTCCCTCTTATTATCATATATAGCATAAAGCTAAAAAAATACAACAAAGATGTGCATAGTAGCAAAAATGTTTAAATAAAAAAATTATGTAAACCAACATTATCTAATTTTGGCTCATACTCAAATTTGTTCGTTATTTCATAAGTTTTTTAAAAACAGTAGCTTGTCTTATATTAGCGCTAATATATATAAGGATACCTTAAACAAATTTAAAAATTAAATTAAATAAATTCGTTTAAAATCGCGGTTGCGCATAATTTAATATAAATTAAATCTAAAGATTATTTTATAGTATTATAAGCTTCGCAAAATTTTAGCTGTCGTTATGCAATCACATAAGAAAAAAAATACAGCCACACCTCGTTTTGCCTTGCACTCTATTGATTTTTCAGGTTCCTTTGTCTTGTAAAAATCATAAATTGTAAAACTAAAAATTAGTTACTTACTTTAAATCCTTTGTCAGAACATTTCGAGAGCAGAAAACACCGAATAAAACATTTTGAAGCCAACTATAAGAAAAATGGGAAAATATATTATTAACACATAGAGCTGTTGCACGAACCACGTCTAGACTGTAGTCTGTAGAATGTAGTCTCAAAATCAATAATTTTAGGATTCGTCCTGCGCATGCCTGCCGTCCGGATTGGTGAACACCTCAATCGACCCTATGCCGCCCATTAGGTATGGTGTTTCCAGGTGAAAAATAGCGTTGCGCAATTTTAGCCTTAACATTCATGTATTTGAGGTGTAGAATTTATATATAGTCCTTAAAGCTTTCATTGCTTGGTAATTTTAATGAAATAAATCACAATAAAAAAAATTGTTACCCTACAATTAACAACTAATGAATTGTGGTTTCCGCTCAAACAAATGGCAGTTGGTAATAATTAATAGTCAATGGCAATTCAAATTAGCCCAACTTTAATAGGTATAAGTACCATTATCGTTTTTGTTACCTATGACGAATAAGCCGTCTAATAATCATGAAATTCCCTGTAAAGCCTTTCCTACCCTAGTAGAGCCCAATGTTGCCATTACATTAAACAAAAAAGCTTATTTAAAAATGCTATTAGATGAAAAAATGGCTTATCGTAAAATTCCAGTGCAATGAAATAATAACTTATTAGGTATATACACACCACGCCTTTTTTATAATAAGGCACAGGTGTGCTAGCCCACGTATTATTAAATTAAAGTATATTGAAGAAAACCCACGCTAACCGTATTTTAATACGTAGGTGAAATAAGTATGTCGATGAGATAAAGGCTACGACATTGGGAGAAACACTAAAAATTTATTTATTCTTTAGTTCGTTTTAATTATTTATGACAGTAATTTGAAATTTATAATATTACTTAAACATATTCTAATGTTAAATATACAAATAATCAAACTAAATTTGTTAATAATGTCCAGGGAAAGTAATATTTGCCGAAATAAAAAAAAATATTTTTTCTGTTTATTATTCCATTTATTTTTTGTTAATATTGCAAATAATCACATTTATCTATTTATATCGTAAAAATATACGATACGGTATGCTAGCGGTACTGTACCTATACAATAAAGATGATTTTTGAAATAATATTTTTAGTCTGTGGTTCTTGTCTATATTTTCAATTCGTTAATCGTAAATCGTAATTAACAAAGCAAAAAATCGTTGTTTGATCGGGCGTCTATTGATAAAAGAAAGACAGCATTTTTAATAACATCAAAGTGAAAAAAACCCCTACAAGAAATGAGCGTCTAGATTTGTTATTATTTAAATTGATCAAACCGCATTATTCACTTACTCATGAACCTTTTAGTTCACGAATGAGCATTTGTTTTATTGGTTGGTGGAATCATACCTAAAAATAGAAGCGATATTGTATTGCATCACGCGAAGGTATACTCTATAGAGTGCGCGCACTAAGTAGCGTTAACGTTGAGTGGTGATTATTTATTTCTTTTTCTTAAAATGGAAAAAAGTGGTAATCCTCCTCCATATGGCTGGGGTAACGGACATACGATGCAGCCTCCCCCGGCTGCTCCCCCGAGCTATTCTCAAGCTGTTGGTGGAGTCGGGCCCTCGAGTCCCTATACACCACAATACCCACCAAGTAAGCTTAATTTCTTACATATATCATATTTTTAACATATATTATTAAATATGACCTCAAAATTATTTGGAGACATGAGTAATATGCCCTTGTAACAGTTAACAATTTTAGGACAGAAGTGAAGGTAAAACATATATCCTGATAATTAATAATATGTAAATAAGAATAATAGAGCCTTATTCTCAGGTTTCTTTTATGATGAAATCAGAAATATAATATATGACAAATCTTTGTTTTTGACAACATTTTGTATAAAATTTTATTTTTAATCATAATAATTAATAACTATTGTCATAGTATAATTACTTTATAATGAAAGGTAAACATTTTTTTTTTAGTTTAGACACTTGGCTCTTTTATGAGACTGCATATTGATTGATGGAGCTTAATGCTTACACTTACCTTTGTAAAAGATGTAAATTTCTTTCCTTATTAATTAAAAAACCCATAAAACATAAAAGAATAATATATTTGTCGCAGTAGCACAGCACCTAATTAAATATATGATAGTTCTGGGTTCCTGAGAGGAGTGAATTATTTTCATTTCTCACATTATGAAAAAAACAACATACATTGATTACACCCATCTTACTCTGCTATATGTAATGTACAAATGAAGCTAAATCAATAATATATTAATAGCATTTTGTTACATACACATTTATTAATCTCCAGTCAAAGGAATTCAAACAGTGGACTTTTATGGATTTAAATATGCATGTTCATTATTGGTTACTTATAAGTTATAAACAAAATAAATGAATCATTATAAAATTGTAATACTATTTTACTCTAACAAATTGTTTGTTTGCCAATGTGAAGATCAAAGAATTATTATTTTTGACTGTTAAACTGGTGTCGATTTCAATACCTATTCCCTGGGAATGGATTATTTTTATTTTTTCTTCTTCACTCTGACTGACAATGGGACAACAGAGTGTCATAACACAAGGTTCTGCCTACTCTACTAAATATGGAAATGAAGATAAAAACACACACAGTTGTGGCACAGGAGCACAAGTGTGTGACTGGTTGTGGTTTTAAACAACACTCAAGGAAATGAAATGTCCACCACTAGACATTCCTGCTAATGCAATGCTCTAGAATTTAGCAGAAAGCGGGAAAGGAGTGTTGTAACACTAAGTTTCCTCTGCCTACCCTCTGTGTGCAGAATACAGTGTGTAGTGGCCTATTTAAAATATTAAAATATTCATTTACTAACCCAGTTGAAAACACTGAACATAGAAAACAGTACTTGTCATGTAGTTTCCTTGGGTGAATGTAAGGGAGCACTAAGAGCATTATCTTCTAAATTATATACATCAAAGAGAGAAACTGGTTAACTTGGACAAATAAAATTGCATGCTTATAAGTTATTAAATAATTTTATTCTTTTCATAGCTGCCGGTCCAGCCATAGTGACCACAGTGGTGCCAGTGGGTCCCCATCCCACCCACATGATATGCCCCAGTTGCCATGCCGAAATGGATTCCTATACGCAAACCAAGCCAGGACTTATTGCTTATGTTTCCGGAACAATAATTTGTATGTTAGGGTAAGTTTTTTCACATTTTTCTTAAATAATGTTTTGTAATGTAAAGGGCACCACACGCTTAAAAGTTTCTTAGTTATAATATTCTTCAAGTTATATGTTTTACTGAAACATAGATTGATAAAGGATTTTTTTATATAATTCCTTTTTAATAGTAATGTTTGTGCTAAGCAGTACAATTATTGTATTAAAACTTTTTAAGCATTATATCATGACAATTATTGAGGCATGTCTGATGTCAAAAATAAATCTTATTTAAAAAAGTATGTATATGTAATATTTTTAAAATTTAAACACTATTTTTTTTATATAAAAAAGTTAATAGTCAAATAATATTTTTAATTTATGATATAAAGTGTGTATTTTTATAAAATAATACAATCATTCTGAAAATAAAACTTCCAATATTACATCATCATTTTCAAAAGATAGTACACATAAATGTATTTGGAATATTGGCTGTGCGTTACTAATCAAGTTTTCTGGTGCTAATTTTTAATTTGAATTCATTTGTTTCAAGCTATTAGTCACACTGTGTATTTTAAAGTTATTTAAATAGAAGACAATATTTTCTATCTATATATATAATCTGTGTAATATTTTTAAATGTGTAGTTATTTTTATCTGCCGCCTTCCTATTCCTACTTGCATAACAATGCAGAATTAGTGTTGAAATCAATTTAAATATTATATTTTCCTGTAGTAATTTTCTTGTTTTATTATAATTTACTTTACAACAAATGTTTATATATAATAGTGCAATGTAAATATTTACAAAAATTCCCACTGCTTAGGATTATTAAATATGCTGACCTTTGTTCCTGACCTTTCAAGATAAATTGAGCTATGTTTGTGACAACGTAAATTAAAATACACGCATTTGTTTTACGTAATAACACAGCATTGTAAATATTTTAATTCGGTTTTCTAGGTGTGATTTGATTACTTAGTGTTCAAACTTTCCCTTGTATGCTTTGTCCATAGTAAATTAATTTTTACTATAGAAATGAGATAATAGATTTTTGCATCATCTTCTATTTTCCTGTTAGACTTATTACAATATTTGATTTTTTAGTTTAAAATTGGATATTTATTCTTCATGCTTTGTTCCACATTTATCAGGGAACACACTCCGTGACCTGCATTTTGCTTGCATTCAAAATGAGTGTGCTGAGTTGTGGAACCCATTGCTATTACTACAATTCATAGCCTCTCATTCCTATGAGGTGCAATATATTGTTTTCATCAAACCCACAACCATTGCATTCAATCAGTCCCTCTACGCCACAATGAGCTTTTTAGATAATGTTTAACAATTATACTATTTGTTATTTTAAAATATATTGTTACAGAGGTTTCCTCGGATGCTGCCTAATCCCTTGCTGTATAGACAGCTGCATGGACGTCCATCACAAATGCCCGAACTGCGGTGCGTATCTCGGTCGCTACCGGCGATAAGATGTTCCACGATCACTCAATGAATCTTTTACTAAACAGTTGTTAACTGATAACTCGATAGATTAGAATGTACGAATCTCAGAAACGGCTCGAAATATTCTTCTAATCTATAATCCAAGACAAAAAGCGTAGTCATATGTATTGTATGTATGTATGTAAAGTTAGTCGCCGTTGTAGAACAGTTTCAGTTGCAACATGAAAATAAATATAATAAATATTAAACCTTGTTTCGAGTGCTTAAAATATTGAAAATATTTTCCATTATATATTTAAAATAGATGTTTAAATGTTCTACGATTATAATATATTGGATTGTGAACAGATACATGTTTACATGCACATTATATTTCATGCCATACTGCCTCTTAGACTGAATGTAACCAGTGATCTTCCTTCATTCATCACATTTAGAGACATAACAATTTAATGTATAATTATTATATAATACTGTAAATCAGGGATGTTATGGATATACAATACAGATACGGATATAAAAAAACATACTGTATCGCTCTCCGTTGACGATATAATAATATTTCATATTATTAGTTACTAGATAATTGTAGAGGATTTGAAAATTTAATTAATATACAACTGACATTTAAGAAAAATTGTTCTTTATTTTTTCTGGTAACAAAAATTGTTCATGTTGATCCATACTCCGTACTAACCAACCGCTACTGTGTCGGTTCGGTCAGACCACATCAAAAACCAGTCAAAACAAATTACATTTAAACTCCCGCCCGTATCCGAAATTATCCGTAACTTCTGATCGGATTCGGTTACGGATATCATTTTGTTTTTGGATTTACGATAGTTTCGGTTACGTTTGCAGAGCTCCGTAACATCCCTGATATAAATATATGTCTTGTAGATAATAATATATTGATCTTAATAGTTAACATTAAAAAATATAATATATTGTGAAATTTATATTCAACTTGCAACATATTCTTTTAATGTTCAATATTAAGAAATTACTTTTCTAATGTTAATATTTGGTGTCTTTTATGAATCTTGTATAGGATTAAGCGTTAATATTACTAACATGTCCGCATTTTGTGTATTTTTATGAACATGCACTGTCCAGTTTACAAATTTTATCTCTTTAGGTTGTCTATTTAATTAATTAATTAATAATAAGAATCTGAATTTTCTTAAGAAGTTTTTAGTCTTAAGTTAAAATTAATTTTATACATATATTTTTGTGAGATGACCTATTTTTTAATATTTAAACCTGATAAACAGCTTTCATTATAATTATTTAACGATTAAGTTATTTCTTATTATAATTATATAGTAATATAATAAAAAAAACAACTGATAATTTTTTGAGGAAAAAAATATATTTGAACTTTTTGAGCTATTGTAAAAGATTTTTTTAATAACAAAATCCTAAAATATATTCTATTAAAGTGTATAAATTTATTTCATTCCGCACATTACCCTTGAAACTTTACTACCTATAGTATACGTTACAATATTTAAAAAAAATATCTTATGACTGGTACAGTTATTTGTATGACAAATCTCTCTGTCTCCAAGGAGTTAAAGAAACAGGCATTTTAGTGAAAGTAGGTGACTTAAGTGTAGATTACTCTAAAAGAGGGGTATGAAAATAATGGTAAAGTTCTGGTATTTGAAAGAAAAGACGGAATGCAAGATCAGTGTAAATGGTAAGCTATTAGAACAAATGAATGAAGTGGTATATTTGGAAAGTATGCTCAGTTGAGATGAATGTGGAAAGGCATATTGCTGTCGGTAACAGGGTTAATGGTGCCTTCGCTGCATTGATGAGACGGCGAAACGTCAGTACAGATGCGCGTTTAGCCATATACAATGCAATGATGGTACCGACGTTGTTGTACGGCAGCGAAACGTGGGTGTTACAGAAAATTGAGTCAGATTTGATACACATCTTAAGATTTATAAAAAAACAAATATATTTATTATCTGAATATATAATTTAAACTATATAAAAGTATTTATATAATACGAGATAAAACGAGCGTGGTAAACAATTTCATAGTAAATATAATTAGTATATAAAGACTGCAGAACATTGCAGTACTGTAGTTATTATTCAAACATACGGTATATACCATTATTTTCACGTATCTATTTTTTTATTTCATATATTTATACACTCTGTGGACTTTGACATCTTTAAATTGAATGTACTGATGTATCTATAGTCTGTGGTCTGTCTTTTGGTGATCGATCAAAGATTTCTCGTTGTGCGGTGTTTCATTGAATAGGAAATATTGTGATTTCTTTGGAGTAGCACTTATTTAATGAATAAAGCTACTCATTTTTAAAATATGTCTTGGATATTCGGATACAGTAGGCCTCAACAGCCGCCTCCAGATGAGCCTCCGGCAAACGGCGGTGAATCCGCTGCTCCTCCTGTTGCCTTAACTAAAGCCGAGAAAAAGGCAATGGAGGCTTATAGATTTGATTCCAGCGCTCTAGAAAGAGCTGCTCAAGCTGCGCGAGAGTTGGAAAGATCAAGTATGTATTTAACCTTATCAGTCACATTTTAGGGTATTGCATAATGCGGTTGAACCTAACCTAAAATCTTGTTGGATGAATATTAATTATGTATTAAAAATAAATAGAAAAGTAGTAAACTAGAAATCCTATCAAATTGTTTTAATTTCTTTTACAATAATTTTTCATCAAATGATTCAATTTAATATATAATTATATATATTGTAGACTTAAAGATTTCACAATGTTAATATGCTAGTTGTATCGTTAGGATAAAAGTATATAAAAATAAAACATTTTATTGATTACACCCAAAGTTACATTACTAATATGCTTATATTTATGGATAACTTCAATGATAAAAAGAAACTGATTTGACCATTTGAAATGTATTTAAATGTAGATATTATTATAAAAAAGTACGGTAAAAAAGTTATATAATATGAGATGATGCAAATATTTACAATACCTTATAATAATGAAATAGAAAGGCCACACTATATTCTTACCAGAGCAAGTTAATAAAAATTCATACTTGCCATCAGGGATTGAACACAACCTTTATTATAAAAGTAAGATGCTTTGCTGCTGCACCATTATTTAATTTATTTAGACATTTTTATACATTTTTAAAGTGATATTCCAAACTTAAGAAAGAAAAATACTTATTAAGAAAACATAAAATTTGAGTCTAGCAAGATCTTTCCTTTCCAATCTTGAGTGGTTTTCAAAGAGGAGTGGGTTCAAATCCCATGTTTAATTTTTTATATGTTTTCTTAATAAGTATTCATTAATTTGTTCCACATCCATACAATCTATATAACTTTAGGTAAGTCCTAAGACTATGCATGCATAATTTGACCATTCTTTGTTTAGCTCAAAATGGAACATGCTTACGGTGGCTTTTGTTTCTTTTTAGTAGCAATATTAAACCAACCAAATTTTCATGCCATTCTAACAAAACACTGGTAGCTTGTTTCTTGACAGAGGGTCACACAAGTGAAAGGCAGAATGTCTTGTCATGTTATGTATGCACTATATATTTTATACTTTTTTCATATTATATAGAATATTGCCTTCTTTTCACCAAGATTTACTGGTTTTGACCAAAAATATATCATTCTTGTTCTTTGAAAAAATAATAAATATTTTTTCAACTATTCAGTACTAAAAATGTGTTTCTATTTAAAACAAAGTATTCAGTTTTACAATATTCACTTTGATTACAAATTTTACTTTTATATATTTGAAAAAAGAGACTGTTGAAATACTTATTCTCTTCTCATCAGAATTGCAATCTGAGTTAATATTTCACATGACAATTGAAGAGCTGTTGCTAAAGTGTAAATATATATATAAGTATAATTCTTTTTACACAGCAAGTTAGGTTAGACACTCCGTCCACTCCACCTAGTGTTAAGACATTCCGTTCCTTATTTTTTTCCGGGTTCTGGAGGCATTACATGTTAGTGGCGGAACTCAATGCCTTGCTTTACCTCGAAACCAGAGCAAAGAAATAAAAATATAAATGTAAATAATTATTTAATTTTCTTGAATGGTGATAGAAATCACAACTAGTCAATTTTACAGTCAAACTTTACCACAATTGGCCTTGATGAAAAAACCCAAATATCAATAATGTTGAATATACAATGTAAAAGAAACCTGTGAACAAAATATGAAAAATTAAATTATATTTACATAATACCTTTGCTCATCCCTCATAATGTAAAAGATAACCTTAAAGAAATCAAAACTTAAAAGGATATTTGCCAATTTATTTGTAAATGTTAAACATTTTCCACTGAATTTTTTGGAATTGTAACCTCTTCTTTCTCTATTATATAACCTAAAAAAGTTTTGCAAGTATACTATAATATAAATATAATTAATATATTATTAACATTGTATTAAATTAAATATTACTTATATATAAATATTTAAGATTTATGCAGTGGACAATAAATATTAATTATATTCTGCATTTAATGGTGTTCCAATTTTGACAAAAGCATATTATAGTGAGATAGATACACACAATTTTAGAAAAAATACTAAAGCGTTCTATAATGATATCATAAATTAAATTAAGTAAATAAAAATTAGCTACACGCTTTATCCTGCACGCAGCAGGGTAGGCAGATGGAACCTACTGTTAAGACACTCCATTCCCCACGTTCTGCCGAATGCCTCCAGGCATTGCATTTTGAGTAGCAAAACATGCGATCAACGCCGGGATTTTGCCTTGACACTAGAGCAAAGAAATGGAAATATAAAATTAGTGATATCATAAATTTAAAAAAATGTATAATTTAGTGTGCTTATCTTAGGACATCTCTTAAGTCCAAGATTGATCTTAAGATGCTATTTTCATTCATAAATGAAATCCTCAACATCAATCACAGATGTTTAAATACAAGCCTTAGTGTTTGAATAAATTTATGAAGGAAGGCTATATGGGTATATTACATGATGGTAATTATATGTATGAGTCATGTGGCTCATAACTCTTAGTTGTTTTGACCATGCTGAGAAAATTTGATGCAAAAAAAATATTATATATTATTGCACATGCATAGTTTATAGTGTAGTTAAGATATTATTTTGTTTTAAATTGGACCTAATTTATTTATCCATGGATATTATATGCCTCATATATTTAAACTAAACATAAAAATGTTAAAATGCCCTCAATAATAGGTTTTCTCATATATCTCTGTGCAGACAGCGGCTGCCTATAATTTTACTATATATTATAGGTGACGTGGTAACAAAGCCCTGTTGTACTTTTTTTATTAATAAATAATTACATATCATTACATTAAATATTAATAGTATTAATAAGTAATACTAATAATATCTTAGAAAATATGACTGCTTCATTAATAGGAAATATAATATTTTGTAATAAAATAATGATACTTACTTATTGTTTAGTTCACAAATATTGGAGTTTCAGCTACTACAACATGATAACATAGGTTATGTGATCATATCACAATGCTGGGAATAATATATGAATGTTTAAAATAATGCATTTGTTTTTCCTTATCACATAATTTTTTCTTTTTAATTTTACAACTAAAGTGTTAAATATATTGGTTTTGGTAATTATTTTGATTAAACAATTGGTTTTGGAAACTTAAAATAATTTCATGCAACATAATCTTATCATATTTAGTGGAAAACTAAATTTACCAGTGTTTTTTTTTTATGATTGTTAAGGACATGCGAAAGATGCTCTGGATCTCAGCAAATTACAAGAAAGCACTCGGCAGCAGGAGCAGATGGCAAAAATCAAGGAGTATGAGGCAGCCATTGAACAGTCCAAAGTTGATCAGAAACGTGTTGATTATGAAGAGAGGCGTAAAACTTTACAGGTAATATAGTTAGGCTTGATATATGTACCAAAGTATAATTAACTGCTTTTTTGAATAATTTTAATGTGATATGATATTTAAAAATAATGTGGTTTCTTGGTCTGATAAGAGATATTATCACTAATGTTTTAAAATCTTTTGTTTAAGAGAATCCACATATGTAAAAAAATACTTATATTGTATGTATATTTTTTCAATAAATAACTAACTCATAGCCCATTGGAGGTTAAGTTTGACCATAGATTACATTATCAAAATTCTTAATACCTACCAACATTATGAATTTTAACAATTTTTGAATATTTTATAATGACATATAATTTAAACGATATATTTATCATACAGGAAGAAACTAAACAACATCAAATAAGGGCGCAGTATCAAGACCAACTGGCGAAGACTCGCTACGAAGAACAATTGCTCCAACATCAGAAGAACCAGGAGGAAGTGTTGAGAAAGTGAGTTTTAGAAATACTAGAGACTAGAAGATAAATACATTTTAAATGACTTTGACTTATGTATGACTACGGAATATGTAAAATATAATAAAAAAATATATATATAATTTTTATTTTGTACAGACAAGAAGAAAGCGTAGCAAAACAAGAGGCGATGCGTCGCGCGACAGTTGAACACGAAATGGAGTTGCGTGAGAAGAACAAATTGAAGGCAATCGAAGCTGAGGCCAGAGCTCGGGCCAAAGCTGACAGAGAGAATAGAGATATAACACTGGAGCAGATTAGATTGAAGGCGGCGGAGAACAGGACCACCATATTGGAAAGTATACAGTGAGTAACAAGTATTGTTTGATTTTGTGTTTGTTTCTGATATATTATATTTAACATTTTAAAAATGTTATTGACAGAGGCTAACCATGGCATTACATAGTATATCATTTGAGATATCTTTATATATCTTTATATTTATAACATTCCATATATTATGTCTCCCATCTTTTCCTCCGAACAGGACGGCGGGCAGCGTGATAGGTACAGGCCTGAACGCGCTAGTGACAGACTGGGACAAGACCCTGGCGGCGGCCGGCGGGCTGTCCCTCTTGGCCCTCGGTGTGTACACCGCCAGGGGCGCCACGTCTGTCACCGCCAGATTCATTGAAGCCAGGATTGGTAAGCATGGCGGATGGATTATTTTTCTGTTATTTTTTTAATATTGCGGAAGTTATAATGAATGAGGTTTATTTTATTTTTTTAAATAGCAGGATAGGCACTAAAAACACTAGTAACAGACTGATACATACCTATTGATATGTATTTTTTTCATATAGTAGGGGAGGCGTAAAGTGCCTAAAAAAGAAGTGGTACTTAATGTCTTAATGTGTTGTAAGATTCATTGAAGATAGGATAGGTAAATCCTTTTTTTTAATGGGTTGGCAAAGGTGTAATGTTTACAGTCTACAGAATAAGGACGAGGTTCAATGCGTTTGTTATGTGATCTGATCTGATCTGAAGAAACTAGGATATTATTATGTATGTTTAGTGTTGAATGATTCTTTATTTTTTCTAGCATGCTAGGTAAATATATAAAGGCAATAAAAATTATCATATTTAACAAAGTTTTTTTTTTCCAATAAAAGCGTCAGTGTACCTGATTACTCGTATTATTGTATTATTTTTTTTTTTTAATTTTAATTTCAAATTCCATACTTAATTTTAATATTCATCAATACACATGAACTGTGAGAAATATATGAATGAAATGGTTTATAAATAACGATATAAAAATATATACTTTATTTTACAACCACCTTTTTCAGTTTTATTCTACAAGACCAACAATTATAATGCTTATTTCCCACAATTTTAGGTAAACCAACACTAGTAAACGAAACATCAAGATTTTCGCTGCTGGAGGCCGTCAAACATCCGATACTAACAATTCAAAGGGCAGTGGCCAGTTTCAAAAAGCCTTCTGACGCACTAGCCGGTGTCGTACTATCGCCTACTTTGGAGAACCGTCTCAGAGACATCGCAATTGCGACGAAAAATACAAAAATGAATAAGGGTTTCTATAGAAATTTACTGATGTACGGCCCACCTGGTACGGGTAAAACGTTATTTTCTAAGGTACGTTTGGTTTGAGCTTCTATTACACCCCCTTACCTCTCTTACCGCTCACTTTTCCCTCATAAATCTTTTTTGCCATTTTCCATCACTCATTCGTTCGACTTGACATCCTCGGTAGTACCTACCATTCTATGTATATCTTTACATATCATACGAAGAGATAGTATTTCCACAGCATTTATCTTTCTTAAAAAAAAAAGAAACTTATAGTTATTAAAGTAAGTTAATGATAAATTTTTATAAATATAGTAGTTTATCAAGATAGTTAAATAATATGAGATTAATTTTGATTATACTGACGAAAATCTCTTGACTGAACTATGTAATAAGTTATTTATTAAATCTCATTTAAAAATGATTCGAGAGACACAAGTGTGTGGCTGTTATCATGACGATTGCGGGCTTGATTTCCACTCGGGGGAATAAATGATTATTTATTAATATTTTCATTTCGCATACCGAGGCAAAAACTCGTGGTGGAGAGTTCCGCTACTAGCAATGCCTCGAAAATTAAGCAGAAAGTGGGGAACGAGATCTTAACACTTGATTCTATCCGCTATATGCGGGATACAAAGTGAAGCTCAAAAAAATAAAGTTAAGCTTATGAGTTATTGAGTACCTCAGTAAGTAATAGAAATTGGTTTATAATAGTTTTTTTTTCTATCAGAAACTAGCAAAGCACTCGGGCATGGATTACGCCATTATGACGGGCGGCGACGTCGCCCCCATGGGCAAGCACGCGGTGGCAGCCATACACAAAATGTTCGATTGGGCCAATACCAGCAGGAAAGGTAGGACACCATAGTAAATGTTATATATAGGTTATTTATTTTTGTTAGGCAGTTAATTAGAAAATGTTTAAAACTTAAAACTTAAATTTATTTTTTAAATTATTTGTTGTATTAAATACAAGCTATATTGCTAAGTAATAAATATTGCAGGTTTTTGTGACAATGCCAATATATGTATGTAACAGGTACAAAAATGATCAACAACAGTCTTGCAATACAAAATACAAAGTTAATTTAGCAATGTTCATTTTAATCAAAGTCATGAGCGTGCCATGTGCAAATGGAATCTAACAGATCTACAGACTATTAATTACAGTTTAACTGCTAACTTATCCAGTCTTTATTATGGACTATATGATTAAAACAAAGCAAGTAGGAGCGGGTTCGAGTCTCGCTACGTTCAAATTTATATGTTTTCTAAAAAAGTATTACACTTAAACATTAATTAATAAAAAATTAAAAGCAGGTTTTAATACGAAAAAAATTTTGAAAACAACAACAGTGACCAAGAAGAAAAATATATTTATAAATTATCATAAGAATATATTTATTAATGTAATTTTTTTTTGCGCCAGGCGTTCTATTATTCATCGACGAAGCCGACGCGTTCCTCCACAAGCGTTCATCGACACAGCTGAGTGAGGACCTCCGGGCGGCCCTCAACGCTTTCCTCTACCGCACCTCAGACCAAAGTAGTCGTATCATGCTGGTGTTAGCTTCAAATACGCCGCAACAGTTCGACTCAGCCATAAACGATAGGTTGGACAAGATGATCGAGTTTGGTCTACCAGGATTTGAGGAGAGGGAACGTCTTATTAGATTGTATTTTGATAAATTCGTGCTGCAGCCGGCTTCGGAGGGTAAACGGTAAGTCATAATATGGATTTATGTAAAATGTGGATACATTCGATATTTAATTTAAAGAAATGCCAACTTTTAGATCAAATTTCATCATTTAAGTTCAATCTTTTTGTAAATCAACTACATCAGCTATTTGTTTACTTTGTACTTGGTGCTCCATATAGTTGAATATATCGTCTGACAACGCAACAAAATGTCGATACATTATGTAGTTTCCAACCAATGTCAGACATAAAGGACATGTTTTCCAATCCAGCCGTCTCAACGTCGACCAATTCGACTACGGTGCACTGTGCACGCTGCTCGCGGAGCGCACCTCGGGCATGTCCGGACGCGCCCTGTCCAAACTGGGCGTGGCGTGGCAGGCGGCGGCGTACGCGTCCGACGACGGTACGCTCACCGAGAAGATGTGCATTGAGATATGCGACGACGCTGTCATGGATCACAGGCAGAAGGTTTGTGTTTGTTTTGTTTGTTTATGTTGTGTGTATGTGTATTTTGTATTGGTTTTGGGGTTAAATGGATTGGGAAATGTTAATTTTATGTAATAACTACTTACTAGTTCTGTTTTTTATTGAATTTGAAAGATTTTGAAAAGTATTTACTAAGTTGTGTTATTACTATTTAGAAATCTTTATAGACATTATTTCAAATTAGGAAGTTATTAATTATATTAATGAATAAAACAATTGTTCTTATTACACTGATTTTATATGTACGCGATATAGACGATGAAATATATAACAAAAACAATTTTTACAGATGGAATGGCTGTCCGCCGAAGAGAAATCAAGAAGCATGATGCCATACTTGCTAGATCTTCCACCTTTGGACGCACCACAAGAAAACGTCGAAAAAGCAAAAATTGTAGAAATCGAAGAAGTTAAAGAACCAAAAATTAAATCAAACAAGAAAAAATCTAAAGATGTCGACTCGGACAAGTGACACGATGGAGAAATGAAAAAATGTGATATAAAAAAACAGTGCATCTACGACTTTAGTGATACAAAACGGAACACGCATATACATCTGTCTGATAATGTTATGATGAAATTACGTTACTTGGCGTTGCAAATGAAAAATAATTGTAATAAGTAATTAATGTTTTTGGGGGTTATTATATATAGGGGGGTTTATCTGAAGTCCTCTTTTTAAAGAATAACCAATATTTTCAATTATCTGTATTAAATTAACGGTACGATTAGACTACGACAGAAAGTATGACACAAATGTCAGACACTACGATGTGTAATGTAATTGCACTTGTATTTTTTTTATTTTGGAGTAGTGTCTCTATGGAAGTATACGGAAATTGGGTCCGAACTATTGAAACGAAACGTAAATCTCATTTTGAAAATATCAGATCTTGATCTGAAAACTTTTCAATTTCACTAGGCACTTGCACGCTTCGATATATGCGACACTAATAATCGTGTTACAATCGATTTTTCAATTAGAGACACTCCTATGCAGAGAGTTGGTGAGATTCGTAACACATTTCGATGCATTAATAAAAAGAATTGTGTGTATGTAAAGTTACATTTTGAACTAAGCTATGCTTAGAAAGTAGTACAGAAGTTTCTATGGCGTAATTGGTAAGCACATTATGGGTATGCGCTCAAATCTCATCTATTCTCCATATTATATAAGTATATTTCAAAAGTTAGCCGATTAGTGACTGGATTTCGTCAATTTATAAAATGAAAATCGTTAAATGAAATAAAAACATATAAGAGATTTATGTGTACAGGAAAAAAATATTAAAAAATAATTCATTATTTGAAATTTTTCTTATTTTTTATTTAATCCAAATCAAAAAATTTTTTTATAAATTTAAAAAAAGTTTCAATTTATAAAAAATATGATGGGATAAATAATTACAAAATATTAATAATAATATAAATGGTATTGTATATACACATCTATTACTTACACGTAGAAGCATTAATACCGTTAATTTTAAAATTATTAAATAATTAAATATTGCTTCTCGTCTCTAATGCTACTATTGTAGTATTAATATACATACAAGATATTGCGTTCAAAAACATGAATAATTAATTTTCTTTAGCACCATTTTGATTTTTTTTTCCATTTATATAGCCAAAAAGTCCAGCTGTTAGCTGTTTGCGGTGTAGGGCTCAATGGTTATGGTTAAATTACATATTTTACTATTGCAATAACAAAAAATAATAAATATTTTTTTTGTTGGATTTTATTTATGGATAAGTTATAAAGACATTTTTTTCGTAAACTAATTTTTGATCTTTTACTTCAACGATTGGTCACTCAATTCTCTATATAAAACAAATATTTTGAACCATTATTTAAAGGAATAGTAGATTTCAAGCTAAATTAAAAGCATAGGATAAATTTGTAAACTCGCATAACATTATTATCCTGACGCAGTCTGATAAAAATCAGCCAAAAATAAAACATATTTCAATATATACAATTCATAATTAAAGACAGAACTGAGCTAATTTTATATGAAGTTATTGTCCAATCTAATATTTGCTACTATGTACATTTAATACAAGACTTCTTGAACTATACAGCATTTATTATAGGTATATTATAATGTAATAAAATGATGTTTAGAGATGTTGATATAAATTGAAATTTAAATGGTTAGATTTAAACTGACTGTGTGTAATAAAGTGTTTTGATAATTATTTTCTTTACAGATAGCATTAATTTTATAAAGTTAATATAAATTTTGGTAAAAATTAATTTGCATATTTTTTTTTTCAATTAATTGAATATAAAAAATTATACAAGTATAAAAAAAATAAAAAGTTCAAATATTGAAACATGTGAGAAATAAATATGTATGAATAATTCTTATATTTAAAGTTATTAATACAATTTTTTTTAATATTTTTTTTTTAGTTTACATAGTTAAATAAAAAGATTTAAAATTTTGTCAACATCTCTATTATCACTTGTCTGATAATTGTCTAAGTGCACAATATAAAGATTCAACGGTAAGGTATTTAAAATATTATTGAAACAAATACTGTACAAATTAAATAAGAATAATGGTCTTATAGTATTCAAAAGAAATTTTAAGTATGTCTATGTATATTTTATTCTATATATTTACAAATATAATAAAAATGCATCATCTAAAAGTGATGGAAAATTTATGAGAAATGCTATTATGGGGGCATTTATTTAAAGTAATAGAATTAAAAATAATTATTTTAATTTCTTTTTTTGCCTTGTTTGTCCGCCACAGAAACAGCTTAACCAGTTTGAATTCAGTTTTCAGTACTGTATTTTGGCAAAATTCCATAAACATTTTTCTTTGTCTGTTTTATTGAATTGGCTGAAACTTTAATTTTGTGTGTAAAGATATTGACACAAAAGTAATTTTGATTAGTACATAGTTCAAGCGGGCGAAGCCGCGAGTAAGTCCCTAGTATATAATATATTGTCTGTAATAATTTAATTCCGGCTTATAGTTTTTTTTTTTAATTAAAGGTATATGCTACAAAATGTAGTCTTCCTATAATACGAAGTTTTAAAGTATAAATAAAGTACTTTGCTTTTGTTTTAAGAATCAGTTGTTCTTTTGCGTAATAATAGCAGCTAAGAGTTTCTTACTTTTTTGTTTAATGTTTCACAATGATTTCATTTGATGTCTTATAAATAGAAGTAAATCACAATGGCATTTTTTCTATACTGTAATTGTGTAACGAACGAATTTTATTTTGTTGTAATTAAAAATAAACATAGTATCATCAATATGACAAATCTTTGTGAACCTCGAATTATACCTGTATTTTCATGTATTTTTTTTTTTAATTTCCAAATACAATATATGAAGCCAATTAAATACTTATCGTTGCATTTTAAGGTATTTTTAAATTGATGTCATACTAAATAGTAATAAGAATATTATTCTACAGGTCTATATAAAAAAAAGTTAGTGTAACATTCAATTTAGTTATAAGACAACTGGAGTACCAGAAAATGACTACTAGAACATGTTCCTATGAATCTGATTTAACAAATTTACAGTTTTTTTTACGCCATCCTCGTTTAATCGCTTATTTTTAAGTAACTATCACGGCTCAGTAGAACTGTGTCGGAATGAATGCGCGATGATCGTGGGTTTGATTCTTACATATGTAAAATATCAACAACTCTTTATGTACTACCAAAGCCAATATGTAATTTTATTTTATTATTACATTATTAGAAGATTGTATTGTATTAAAAACATTTTAGTTACGCATTTTTTTTAATAATTAAGTTAGTATGTTATTATGTTGGTAAATGATAGTTTTTGGTGTCATTGCGGCCTCGTGAGTAAATATTATGTAGTGGTAATAATAGATTTGTTTAAATGTTATTTTGTTTTATTTACCTATAAAGTTGTAGAAAATTATAAATTTGAAGAATTAATAATTATTTTGGAGTACATTTCTAAATAAACTAATATAAATTTAAAATGTTGTATAGACATAAAATCAATTTTAAGTATTTCCAATTCGTTTACTACAAAAGAATTTTGGACGTTGATTTCTATCTAGAATATTTCATTTATCCGATCTGATGAGACAAACAATTAAATTAGAACGTTTTTTATAAATAATGTAAGTTTTGATCGTAGCGGAACTTGAACTGTCACTTTTTGAAAACTGTTCTAGTACTGTAAACCTTTTAAGTCCTACATTCTCATCGAGTTGTTAGCATCTCTGTATAGAGATTTTAGTGTGAAATAACATATTAAATAATATGTTAAAAACAATAACTTCGTCCAAACAAAAAAAAATGTCTTAAATGAGTAAAACGGACATTTTATCTCTAGAATCTCTCAGGCAAGGGCCTAATGCAGGAAATGTAATAAAAAAAATATTAACATTAAACTTAATCAAACACTTAGCATCATTGTCAATATAAAATAAAAAAGCGATTTTATGATGTTTTCATTCTTCAAATGTAAACGCGACAATTGTGGCCTCGACTCCCGAGGGGTCCCGACTTACACTTTTTTATACCTCTGGTAACAAGACAAGACGCGGCGTTGAGTTTCAGAACTCAACGCACCACGTGCCCAAAATTGGGCGGTGCGTGGAAATTAATTAAACTGGATTTCCACTACCTAACCTACTGCTATACGCAGCGTGAAGTGAGGAGGTAAAAAAAACTGAGTTATATTAATTAGTTTACAGTTTTAGTTTAAGGTCTTTTGAAGTTTATTACTTTTTTTATAAGTTTGTAATGAATGAAATGAAAAATCAAAAATTATTAACAAAAACATTTATTCCAATTATCCATAGAATACATCCTAATATAAAGTTTTAAATTCGTAAACATTACAAAGTTCATGAAAGTAAGTAAAAGAAGTCTTAAATTAACAACAACTAAGACCAGATTTCAATCACTTAAATTTTTTTTTTCTACAAAAAGAAATCAAAATGATTTAATGACAAATCAATAATACGTTTCCAAATACAAAAAAAACATAAAAACAAAACAAAAGTTTCATCATAATCAGCACAGTCGTTTAACATGGAATAAATAGACATTACTCGGTTTAATATTCTATAATAGATCTACATAATATATTAAATACATAGAATTGAAATATAACTATCTTGAAATATTTCCTTCACAGCTCATTTCATATTAGACAAGGCATTTTTCACGCAACCTATTATTATTTATTATTAATATATTATATATAATGTAGGGACAAAACACTTGTAGGGAACCATTGTTTATACGGTGAAAAAAGTTAACGTGGACAAATAGCGTTGCCATAGCACAGCAAATGAAATTTCATTTACTTAATTTAATGTGGTTTAAATGAGATATTTACACTAAATATATATATATATATATATATATATATATATATATATATATATATATATATATATATATATTAAAATTAAAAAATTAAATATATATATATATAAACTATAACTGTGCCAAATTTAATATTTCTCCACGTGTACAAAGGGTTTGCTTCATTTAAAAATGTTGTTTATTTAATATATGTCAATTATATATATGAAATATAAATATCATTTAGGTCACATCTAATAAGTAGGTACATAATATTATTAAATAAAATTATATTTATTTATTGTAATTATATTTATAGCCATCCGTATTTAGTTTATATTATATATAAACGAAAGCCGTTAACAGGACCGGAATGGGGTCGTCTTGTTTAGATCTACATTACGGTGACCACCCCAAAGTTAGCTTTTCCGAACTTTTGCACATTGCTCACTCGGCAAGAAAATTTTGAAAAGCTAAACGTCATAAAATCAATTATGCGCAGCAACTCACCGCAAACTTCAGGGTGGCCACGACTCATCGACTGTACTATGCTCCCATGTTTTAATGATATCTAATATATGAATGAGATATATTAAATAAATAATGAATATAAACAATAGTTACCCACAAAGTTATTAACATAATAAAAGGCATTTTAGATTATGAAATAATTATTATACATAATTTAATATATTTTTTTTCTTTAAATTTTTGGCACAAGCATCCAATTTGAAAATAAACGTCAAATATGACAGCCATTTTGCTTTTACTTATTTGTCCCTTACACTATGTTATCATATTTATATTCAATTTTTAACTTTTATAATTTATTTTATAAATACATTTCAATAGAATATGCTCAGTTTTTTTGTAAAGACAATAGAATTATATATATATGTATATATATATTTTTTGAATAAACTTAACAAACATTTGCTTCAGCACGTTGAAGGAATGATTCGCAGAGCAACTTCGCATTTTAAATTGCTTCAATAATTTAATTAAAAACAATTGTTCTAAAAATGCTTCTTATGTGAAAAAAAATAATAAAAAAAATCACAAAGAGTTACTACTACAATAGAAACATGAACAATGCACATACAGAAAAATTATTTAACTATACAGAAATTATTTTTACTCTGTTATTTTAATAATGTATAAAAATATTATTCAATATAGTGAAATAAATTAGATTTGCTCCAATTTTTACACACTATGTCTATGTTATGTAAAGCTTGCATTAGAAAGATTTTTAGAAAAAATCCTATGATTAACCAAAATAAGGCTTTTACAGTATTGTATGCAAATATAAAAAAATATATATTAAATCAAAATCAGCTTCACGCTGTATCCTGCACAAAGCAGGCTAGGCAGAGGGAACCTAGTGTTAAGACACTCCGTTCCACACTTTCTGCCGAATTCTGGAGGCATTGCGTGTTGAGTGGCAGAACTCAACGCCGCGCTTTACTTCGACACCAGAGCGCAGAAATGGAAATATAAATTTAAGTAAATATTTCATCTCCTCGAGTGGGGATCGAACCCACAACCAGTCGGTTTACAGTCACAATTCATGCCGCTGCGCCACGACTGGCCCTTATATATTATAAATATATTAAAAACAACATAAGTATATAAAGAAGTTGATAATTTTACATTTTGAGGATCATTACTCCTTTATATTCATATTTATCAAACCGATATAAATGTATCAGATAAGATAATCTCCATAAAAACAAGAACTGCTTACTTGTTCACATTGAAAATACGTTTCGATCGTACATCTTCATAATAAAATTATAGAAAAAATAAATGTTAATTGCCTTGCAATTAAATGATTAATTCGAGCCCATACAAAAAAATATAGCTTGTACAAAAGTGGAACAGGGACGTTACGGAGCTCCGTAAACGTAACTATCCATAATCAAACACGATATAAAGTTTTTGGTGGAGTTTAAATGAGACTTTTTAATAAAGTTTTTGAGATTTTGAGTGGTCGAGCCGACGCACTAGAGCTTGGTAAGAAGAAACCAAGTACGAAGAGCTTATGTTATTACAACAAAATTAACCATAGAAACGGATACAAAAAGAGTAAACAAACAGATTTTTGAGACATAAAATTTTAAGAAAACAATATATTTGTAAAGTTACATCCGTAACATCCCTAGTTTAAAGCGTTTTGTATAAATGTTGGCGAAAAATAGATTTAATTTAAAAAAAATACACAGATGTTTGACTAAATCGATTTCATAAGGAGGAACATCTAAAAATAATGAATAATATGGTCAAAAGATATTCAATTAACCTTAATTTTATTGTATATTAAACGGGTACATGACAATAAAAAAAGTACAATAAAATATTTACACCACAATTGCATTACTCAAAAACTCCTTAATAATCTAAGTTGACAAGAATAGATTCAAAAGATGATATACTTCAATAACCATATTAAAAAAAATGGCTGACTACACAATAATCATGGGTTCAAATCCTATTAACAAACAAAAAGAAAAAAACGGGGCCTACTATCTACAAGAAAAACACGACGACAATAATATATAATACATAACATTAGCTACGATTGCAAAAAAAAATTACACGTCACGTACCCAATACTAGTTAGTACCCAATGTACTCAAGTAATATGGACTATAATTTCCATATTCACCTAATAAAAAAAAATTGAAAACCTAATTGCTCCTCATGCCTGAACAGCACGAGGACTGGGCCGGGGCCTCGTCCTCCACCACCAGGACCCTGGAGGACCTGTTCGCGTCGGTGTTGGTTTTTTGATCGAAATGTTCCACCATTTCCCTGGTCAGCTCTAGGAACAGCTCTTCGACGCCTTGGTTGAATTTCGCTGACGTGTAGAAATGTTTGGCGCCCACCATTTTTGCGTAACTGTAATTATAGTATAAAAAATATTGCTTCACGCTTTATCCTATACATAATGTAGGCAGAGAACGTAGTGTTAAGACACTCCATTGCCTACTTTCCGCCGAATTTTCGTGACACACACACTGCGCTGCGTTTTCCCTTGCAAGAGATATTTTTTTAATCATAGTTATTCCATTTTAATCGGATTTATAAGCAAAAATGACTAATGGTAATGATCTGTTTTACTGCACACAACAAACTTGAGACGTTTTATATAATAGTCTAACTAAATAGGAGTATTATTAAATCCAAATATGAATATGCAAACCGATCTATCAACTTATTCAACATCTGGTTTTATAAAATGGAATTGGAATTATAAAAATACATTAGTGAGGAAATACTAAATTTGTATAAAAATAAAGATTAATTATTTTTACTTTGGGGAACAGAGTGTCTTAGATTCCCTCTACCTACTCTGCCGTGTTTGGGATACGGTGTGAAGCTGATAAAAAAAGATATATCTTTTATTTATATGAAAACTATATATTTTGTGAGGCTGTCGTGACACAGCAGCACACTGGCACGACTGATGTGGCTTCGACCCCCTATTGGGGAAATCAAATATTTAATATTCTAATTTGTAGTTCCGTCTTCGGAAAGTGGGGAACGGAGTGTCTTAACGCTAGGTTCCCTGTGCCTAACCTGCTGCGGGATACAGCATGAAGCTAAAGCCACGAGCGGGATAGAGCGTGAAATTAAAAATATATATAATACATACTTCTCAGCTTCATCTTGCGGCACTGTCCTCTCATGTTCCATATCAATCTTGTTGCCGGCTATCACAAGAACTATGTCTGATCCGAGCATCTTTCGCAGTTCCTTTACCCAGTTTTTCACCTAAGGCGGTAAGAAAGGTAAGATAAAAAAAATTATTATATATTTAAAAACTAAAGAGTCAGATAAGATTTTTTTTTTATTTCTTGGCCGTATCGCGGCGTTGAAGACGCAAAAGGCGGAAAGTGGGGAGCGCTAGGATCTCTCCGCCTATTCTGCTACATACGGGAGACAGCGTGAAGCTGAAAATAAAATGTATTTTAACAAACATTATAGAGCTGATGTTATTGTTTGGTTTAACTAATCTCAGGAACTACAAGTTCCAATTGGAAAAAACCAATTTTGTTAGATAGAACGTTTATTAAGGAAGGCTACAGAAGTGTATATACACCAATAGGCGCAAAGTAACAATGAAAAATGTTGTATATACGGGAACCTTCAGAGCTTCAAAGGACAAAATCCAGTACATTGTTTTCTATTTGAACAAGTTTAAGGTAGTATAATATAAAAATATTTTTTTATGTAGCTCTAGGTAAGTACGTACGTGTGTGTAGCGACTTCCGTTATCTCATATCATATTGTTTACAAAGAAATTGCAAATTTACTTTGGCTACGCATGACTTCCACTGATCTAATTAGATTACATTCAAGGACAATTCTAATTAGTATTTCATTTTTTAAATTATGTTCGACCGGGTAGGATGAGTCCCCGGTGCCGTAATGTTGAATCAAATCATTTTTTTTTCAGTTTCACGCTGTTCATCTAGTGTCGGCGGTACTCTATTAATACTATTTTAAAAGTGTTATTTCACACTTAAATTATAGGAAAGAAAAATGCTGTTTTAGAAAAGATATAAAAATTTGAACGCAGTGGAGTTTGAATCCGTGCCTTTTGGAATACGTCCAAGAGGCGACAACTAACAGGGACGCGTCTGTAAAAAAATTGAACAAAATATTTTTATTTTACATATTTATTAGAAATAAAACCCCTTACACATTCACATACTTACCTCACATTACAATATCATATTTCAAAAATAAACATTCTCCAGAAACTATAAATGTTGATTGTAAAATCAGAGTATAAATAAATAAAGCAGCCAGTTCAAGGTTCCGAGTCGAACAATACATTTCACAAAGCATGCACGCAATTGAGGTTTTTATTAAATACATCCTCTCAGCTAGTGTATGCCAGTTGAAAGTTCAAATAGGATTATAAATCTACACACACACACAAGAAGACAACTACTTACTATATATGTAGAATACAGTGTTAAGTTAGAGAAAACAAGATTTTCTCACCTTTCCAAAAGATTCATCATCAGTGATGTCGTAAACTAAAATGGCTCCATTGGAATTGCGGTAGTATATGGGTCCTAAAGCATGGAACCTTTCTTGACCCGCTGTATCCCAGATGGATAGGTTGATGCGTTTCCCATTGATGTTCAACTTCTTATTGAGGAATGTTGCCTGCACATAATATTATATTTAAAAAATAAATGTAAAAAAATAAAACTAAACTATTTGACCTAATAAGGTCATGATTGATGGAGCTTTACGTATAGAATATTCTTTATTGCATTAAAAACAAAATAATTTACATTTAATAGAAAATAAAAGTTAGCCTCAATGAAATATCTTTTGAATGTAGTAAATTATTTTTGTAAAATACCTACGGATTTATGGATATAAAATTATATTTTTAACAATATTAATATAACATACTAATATATAATAATTATAATTTCAATTTATTGTTTTCATTGCTAATGAAATGATTTTTTTAAATGTGTTGTCAAATTTTATAAGTCTCAACTATTCTCAAAGTTGAGATGCATTTTAGTACTATTATAATCAGATCAATTAGTCAGATTACATCCATCTTTTTTACTATCAGTCAACCTGTTCATAAGACAGTACTGTAGTGATTCCATTGTTCCTTTTTTGATGTTTTTTGATTATTTTGTTTTTGCTATATTGGTTTTGTTTATATGATAACCATGAGTAAGCTTGGTGCAAAATTAAATAGAAATTAAAAAGTTACATAGAAGTTTAAAAAAAGAATTTCATTGTTTATATTTTGTCTCATGCCAAAATGAATAGGGTTTAGTACTGAATAATAAAATTCAAAGAAGTTATCAAGCACCATAACTATAAGCATTACATATTTGTAAGCAAATACAGAATAATATTAAAGAATTTTAAGATATGAGAGGAGTCTAAAAGGGACTTGCTGATACAGGTTCCTGATTTTGCATGGCAGAACTGACACACTAGCCCGTAATATTAACTTCTGTTCCTAGAAAAATTATTTGTAACTCAAATAACTCAAAACATGTTATTTTGCAATAATATTATATCCATATTGTTTTTTTTTATATTATTATATATTTTTTTATATGGTATCTTAAAAGTTTAAGCTATTTTGGTTAATTGTAGAATATTTGACAAATTCTGACATTAATATAAAAAATTTAGATTAGGTTAGTTTTTATAAGAGCAGCAGTATATAGTGTTACTATATATCGCGTGACAGTAATATTCTTTACTAATTTGATTATTAGAAAAACGTCATTCATAATATAAATATTATTGAGCCAATTATGTCCCAAGCATGGTAATCAATACGATTATTGTTTAGATTTATAAAAAATATTGAACAATATTCTATACCTGTAAAGTCGTCAAGTGTTTATCGTTGAATTTGTCTTCTATGTATCGAAGTAAAAGGGATGTTTTGCCGACACAGCCTTCCCCCAACAAAACTACTTTAAAATTCCGTGTTCCACTTGGTCCTGCTGCTGAACTCATTTTTATGGTGATATTTAAATATTTTCTAGAACTCAAACCAGTAATTGGATATAGATTGGTACACTTAAATGAAGTTCTATCACGCAATTTACGCTAGTATCATTCCTTGTGTATATCCAATATGTTAATTATAATTAATTTCTATTCATTAATAGCACAAGTATATATATATATATATTTTTTGAACTTACACTTTTATTATTATTATTATTTAATGTTATTTAACGCCTAGTCTCACATCTATAAAAAAATAGAGACGATAGTTTGTAAAGAAAATGTCAGGCATGTTCCATAGGCAACATAGACGAATGTAAACAGATAAAATATATGCAGTATAGAATAAAAGTATTATTAAAAACATCATACTATTGCGTTAATTGTAAAATATAAAATATAAATTAAAGCCTGAATTTTAAAATATTATTAGATATAAACTTAGATACTGTTGAGGCCAGTCGTGGCGCAGCGGCACGAGGTGTGACTGTAAAACCGACTGGTTGTGGGTTCGATCCCCACTCGAGATGAAATGTTTACTTAAATTTATATTTTCATTTCTTCGCTCTGGTGTCGAGGTTAAGGGCGGCGTTGAGTTCTGCCACTCAACACGCAATGTCTCCAAAATTCGGCAGAAAGTGGGGAACGGAGTGTTTTAACACTAGGTCCCCTCTGCCTACCCTGCTGTGTGCGGGATACAGCGTGAAGCTGATTTATTTTATTTACTGTTAATATTCATGAAATTTCGTTATTATTGACAATGAGCAAGAAATTTGTATAACTCAGAAACTTGTTGCGCTAATAGAATAGCTAACCAACACAAGTAAAAAATGAAAAGTACCTAATCTATCGTATTTTACAATTTTTAATTAAAACACATAAGATTTAGCAGATGTCCAAAGGGCATTTCTAAAGTATAAATCTGCGAGGTAATTTACAGCTAGCACCAAGAGGGCCATTATTTTTAAATTATTCTAAACTAACGACTCATGGTCACATAACTAATATTTCCACATACGTCAACATTTATATACTTGTGATCCCACATAATAGCACATAATATGTGATTACACATCCACACATGCTTCTTCATTCTTCTTCTTCAAATTTATGTCATCATCATCATCATATATGGATGGAGATGGATGTGATACGACACCATCACACGTATATTTTGCACGTGATTACAAAATTACAGGTGTGATATAAGTACATCTACAAATGTGCGTGTGCTCTCAAGTTCTTGATTAAGTGCATTTCGTATCTAACGTATTTATTTGGATAATGATATACCGTCCCAAAATGCCTTTTGAAGAAACCAATATTTTTTTGCAATATATAAGACATAAAAAATATTAGATACTGTGAATTTGAAGGATATTTTTGTACATCTTTTTTATAGAACATTATTTTAGTGACTCTTGTAATAGGTAGCTATTATATTTGCGCACAAAAATATGTTTTTTACGATTTTCCCAGTTTTACTCCCATATAATGTACTCATTATTTTTATATATAAACCGATCGACCAATTCTAAGTCTTAGATTAGTGTAATAAGAAAAAAAGACACATTTTATTTATTTGTAAAATTAATTGTATTTTAAATTTTCACATTAGATGTTGCTTTGTAACAAAATGAAAGATACTTAAAATACATCCGAATGTGTACAAAATGATGAGCCTAGCGTATCATATCAGCAACCATTTTGACTTCACCCAGATATATCCACTTTGTGTGAAGTGATAAAATTACCTAGGATTTTGTACAAATCAATCTATTGAATGTTGCCAAATTTTCTTCTTATTTTAATAAAAATAAATAATCAGGCCAGTTGGGGCGCAGAGGCACACTCGAGGAAATGAAATATTTACTTAAATTTATATTGGAAAGCAAAGCTTAAGGCAAAGCGCGGCGTTGAGTTGGCAGAAAGTGGGGAACGGAGTGTCTTAACACTAGGTTGCTGATGTTACCTGCTGTGTGCGAGATACAGCGTGGAGCTGGTTTTTAAATAATCATAAAAAAGATTTAATAAATTTAATTACTGCTCAGAATAAAATGGATATAAACACATATATAACGTTTATATATGATATATATAACGGTGAGTTTGGGATTATCATTTTTTTTTTATTTTTTTTAAATTTATTATGTTAGATCTACAAATTCCGACATTTTTTTTGTGGGCGTAGTTAATATAAGCACTGGCGTACTATTTGTTTGTCTCATGTTTTTAACCTTATTAAACCATTCTAAAACATTAGTACTGATTTTATTTTCCATTTTGTTCGTTCTATTTTTAGTTGTAGATTTCTTAAGAAGTGAAGGAATCATTTTTCTTCGCGTATTTTTTTTACCCGATTTATATGTACTTTTCACTGGAATTTTTGCAGAACTTCTTATTAATTTCAATGTTTTAACTTTTGTCGACTTGGTTTTTGTAATTGTAGGGCTTATTTCCTCAGATCTTGAGCAATTTTTCTTTATAAATACATCCGTAGCTTTTTGTTTTCTTATGGAACTTACCTTGGTAATTTTGAAAGTTTTCATTGTGGTAAGGTATTTGTTTTTGTTAGAAATTTTCTTTGATTTCTTTTGTTTACGTGTTGTTTCGCCACTACCTTTAAATTTCTTTTTTTGCAATACTTTCTTAGGTTTCTTCTGTTTATTAATATAATTTTGTATTATTTGTTTTGTGTTGCAAGTTACGGTGCTATTATTATATTGTTTAATCATATAATGAGGAGTATCTTTAAAAATTGATTTAGTTGTAGCCATTGTTACAGAATTTACTCGTCTAAAAATTTGTAAGTTGTCGTCACGTGTATTATACGATATCCAGTATGCAAGTGGAGATAGCGAAAGAAATACAGTACCAGATTTTAGGCCGTTACGCGAATTAGCTCCTTTTATACCGACAATTTGTAGTCCCACAAACAAAGGAGTTCCTTGTGGAATTTCATAATTTTCATCATACGTGCAGATATAATAAACATTTGATAAATCCGATTTATTATCACATTGTGTTATTAATGTAGATTTTAATACAATATTGTTTCTTGATATTGGAAACGAAGCATGTAGACCGTATAAGGAAGTTGTATTTATATCTGATATGCTCTCACGAATGCTATCTTTATTGGATGTATAACATTGTAAGACCACAATGGCAACAGTATCGGGCCCTGTGAAGGTGTAAGTGAAAACATAAGTCTTTGAGTTCGTATATTCATATTTTTCGACAATAGAAACTTCTTTTTTATCTATTTCAACAGAATTACACATTTTAGCGCAATAATTTGTTGTTAAAATATATTTATAAGCTAGAACCATGCCAACACAGCACTGATTTCTATTTGGTGTACATTCTTCACAAACGAGCTTCACTAGTTTATTTAAATATGCAGTTTGAGCGCAGCAAAAGTAAGTTAATATAATATTGTAAGGAATAAGAAGAATCATAATTTTTATTTGCACTTTATGAAATTGTATTTATTGCCAAAAGCAAGATGCTTTAGAAAAATTATTAAATTTTACAGTTTTTTATTTTACTTTATATTATTATTATCATTTTAAAACAATATTTACACCCGAACGACGGTGCACTGCATTATTTATTTATCACAAAATACTTTTATTTGTTCACATTTTTTATTATTTTTTTATGGTTACTATAAACGAAATTGTATAGGTACATAAAATATAAATTATAACTAAGGTCGATCGTGGCGCAGTGCTATAAGCGTGTGACTGTAAACGCGACAGGTTGTGGGTTCGATTTCTACGCGGGGGAATGAATATTTAAAATAAATAAATAATATTTAAAATTTTAATTTCTTGTCAGTTTCAAGTGTCAAGTTCAAGTTTCAGTTAAAAAAATCTTACTATTCAATTCGATTCGAAATTAATTTTTAAATCACCTTAATTTTAAAATAATTTGCACATATGATGATTGCGGGTATAAATCCAACTCGAAAGATTACTTATTTGTATTTAAAAAAAAATCTACAAACTACGTTGAATTCCGGTATTAGTCAATATGAAAAGTCATATTTTTTATTTTTTTTTATTTGACTGGTATTATATATATATGATATATACAATAATGTATACGACAACTTAATATAAAGAATAATTATTTTACTAAAAGATGATAAAATAACATCGTTTTAGACTATAAGGAAACTATAAGTTCCTTTCAAGTTTCGAATTTAACTTGTGCAATTGAACTGCATATTATGGAAGTTGGAGGCGGTAACTGGAACTTAGCTCAAACGATTCTGATAGGTGTGTATATATATATATATATATATATATATATATATATATATATATATAGTATGTAAAAAATGTACGTAAAATTATTTTATACTATTTTTTTTTCGAAATGTAATTTACGTTCAAAAGCATTTGTATTAATAGTGTCTTTATTTAGAAACTGTTTGAGTCTCCTGGAAACCGACCAGGCGCTCTGACTACTAACGCCCAATATTAATAATCTATCTCCCACGTCAATCTTCGATTGTTCCATATACAGATATATGGAATAATCGAAGATTGACGTACGTACATACGTTCTCATTGAGCTACGTCGAAATTTTTATACGCTTGTTACAACTAATTTATGTAGTTAGCATCTCTGTAGGTATTTTTCTTTCCTAAGTGTGGAATAACACTTTAAAAATCTTAAAAATAAAAGTACGGCGCTTACCGGGACGGGACTGCTACTCTGACCACCTGCCAGGACCAATGTGTAACCGTATTTTGCCATATCCTGCCACATTTGTCCAAGCGATGTAATAAAATTTGCGGCCAGATCTTATATTATATCTTTGCTGACAGCTAACCACAATTTAAAAACTAAAATATGTCTTGAGATAATTAAGAATGTTCAAATGTAATATACGAATCTTATTTGTTTCTATTTACACAAACTATATCTTTGCTGACAGTTTATAACATATTTATTTAGAAAAAATATGAAAATCCATTTTTTTATGTTTTTGAAATAAGTATTTTTCTTTCCGAAGTGGGGAATATACTTTAAAAATGTTTAAAAATAGATTATAACATATTCTGCGGCTATACAGTGGTTAGATTAACCGAGTAGTGCTCAATAACAAATAGCATGCTGTGCCAGTACTGAGCATGTGTAACTGTAGTGTAACTGACATGGCGGTTATAAAGCAATTTATTTGTCCACCAACGGTCTATAGATCTGTATGTTATATATTAATTTCATCTTCATGTCTCCACAGAGTTTTTAATAGAATAGATTTATTTGTAGTATACTTGAACGAAACATTTCGATGGCCATATTATATGACTCAGAACTTTGATGAGTTTACTAACTTCACTTTGAGCCCGGAATGTACACGCGCTGAGGTTCAGCATCAGAGCAGATTTAATATTAACTAGAAATAATAAATAGTGTATTATTTCAATAATTTTCCTTCCAAAATATCTTAGTAACATCTGACTTTTGTCAGTTACAAGAGCGTTAAGTTTATACTAATGTAAGTTAGTGTCTAATGTGTATGTAAACTGTAATAAAAAAAAAATAGTAAAAAACAATACACCATTAAAAGAATACGGAGTTGTTTTTAAAAAGGTTTTTTTTACGTTATATTTTTACTTCAATTAATTTGCCTATATGAATTTTCTATCTCATCTTTATTAACAGATGAATGTTTAAAATTTATAGTTATATTTGCTTTTACGTTAAGATATAAATTTCTTTGAGAATCAATTATCCGAATTAGCAAGGATAGGCAGTTGCAGATCACTAGTAGTACTTCGAACCGCACCAGAGTCAAGAATTTCCGTACGATGCTTGTGCGGCCGTTTAATAATAAAGTTAAAGGTTAAAAAAAAAATTAAATTAAATTAGCTTCACGCTGTATCTCGCACACAGCATCGTAGGCCTAGGGAACCTAGTGTTAAGACACTCCGTTCCCCACTTTCTGCCGAATTTCGGAAGCATTGCGTGTTGGGTGGCAGAACTCAACGCTGCGCATTGCTTCGACACCAGAGCAAAGAAATGGAAATATAAATTTAAGTCAATATTTTATCCCCTCGAGTGGGGATCGAACCCACAACCAGTCGATTTTACAGTCACACTTTGTGCCACTGCGCCATGACTGGCCTCATGTTAAAGTATAGAGTGAATAAGAATTGACGACCCGCCTCATAGTGGCGTGATCGGTAGGTGTTATAGAAAAACGTATGGGCAATTAACATGATATACCCACATATGTGTAATAGTCTGCTTTGGTACGAAATATCAAATTTATAGGTATATATAGTAGTGGGTTAGGTTTTTGATGAGTCAGCCGGTCTCAATCAAAAAGGTCTCCGATGTTTAAAAGGTAAAGTTGATCAATAACCGTTTGAGTTAAATTATTGAAATTTTGTATAGGAGTAAAATTTTAAGCATCTTGACTAATTGGCGTACAAGTTATAAAGGGTTCAAAATTGGCTTGAAATGTTTCTTGTAAAATATATATTGCGCTTTTTCAGCTTTTTACTTAACTAGATGTTTACAAAGTGTCGTACAATGGAATTCAAAACATTATTATTCATTTAAAATGTTATTACTAAATTTCTATAATTAAAATTTAATCTACCACAGGGGTACTAGTTAATGACATATGCTTAGGATAGAATTATAAAATAAAACACAATCTGTAGCAACAACCGGCGTTTTGTCCAGTTAAAAGAAAAAGCGGAACTGGGTGCCACCTCCACACACGTCTAATTTTAGCTAGAAGAGCTTACCAAAAGCTAACCAAAACTTCTATTACAAATTAATTTTACATATGGACAATACATCAATACATACATATATATATATAATATATATAATATCGAAAATAGAGTTAATTAAGTTATATTATGAAATATCGTAAATTAAATATTTTCAATGGGAAGCCTTTGAACAGATCTCGCTGGAAGTTATCAAATATTCAATCAGAATCAAAGGCTACATCGAAATACATCTTGTCCAAGGAACACAGTCGCGCAATATGAATTCACGGAATTGATAGAAATTTGTTAATTACGCCCTTTGACGTCGCAAACGAGTCTGTTTCGTATTGCATACTCCACTGTAGGTATGCTGGCTGAAACGTTTTCCATTTAATTACTACAAATTGTGAATTTACATTCGGGTTTTTGAAGTATTTCAATATATATTTATATTACCTACCAACCTACGTAAATATTTAAAATCTCTTATATATAGAATTTCAATTCATTTCATATAAATCCTTTATTCTGCGTAAAGCCAATTACTTTAAAATGTTAATTATTTTATTAATACACTATTATTTGGGGTAGTCAGTCGTGATGCAGTGGTACTGCGTTTAGCTGTAAGCGTGACATCGTCCTCGTTGTGTGGGTACGATTTCCACTCGGGAGAAGAAACTATTCTCAATTCCTAGCTCTGTTAAGAATAAAAGTATTTTAACACTAGGTTCCCCCTATCTACCTACCAAAACGGATATAGTTTTTACATATTTTCAAATATTACGTAAAAAAACTGTATTAACATGTCATAAATAGAAGCCTAAATATTTTTTTTAAATATCAAGATTTTCAACTCAGGTAGCTAAGCGCTCCAGAATTCGGCAGAAAGTGGGGAACGGAATGTCTTAACAATAGGTTCCCTCAGCCTACCAAGCCGTGTGCGAGATACAGCGTGAAGCTGATTTATTTTTTATTTATTTCAACCCAGGTCCCGGCTAAGTGGTAATTGAACAACCGTAAACAAATTGTCTTGTGGCAGTATGCAAAAGTATAACATAATTAGATAAGTGCTTTCACGTGTAACCGAAGAGGATCGATAATATATCCTATTTTAAGAAAAGATATACACATGTCTACGTCGTGTTTTTCCTCCAAAAAAGACAAAATATTAAAATGAACAAAATCTTTGATTTTATTTTTAAAAATGTACTATGTACTAGCGGCCCGCTTGCGGCTTCGCCAACTTAAACTAAATCTTTCGTTTCTTTTGTAATACTTATAGAGACCACTATTATAAAAATTAAAAAAACCGGAGAGTGACTCAAGTTTTTAAAATTTTCATCGTAACATTTATCGTAACTTTTATAAAGACATCCGATTGTTTTGAAAATAGAAAACATAAAATTTATACTATGAACATACACTTGACTTTTTACATAATTAATATGAACGGTTCCCCACCGCGCGCATATGGGGTGACGGGGATTTGCAATTTAAGGCACCCCCTTCTCCCCAACGGTTACTATCAACCCCTTCTGCGGCTTTGATCGCGATGGCTTGTTCAATAATATGACACATCCAGAGCCTGCACTGCGTACTGTCTATTGTAATACAAGCTCAGGACTTCAAACAGTTACCGCGCACAAAGGGTTATACACTAAAGTCACTTAATTAATCTCTCTATAGATATATCTCTATAGATATATATCTCTCTCTCTATGTGTGTGACAATTTTGTATCGGATTACCAAAGCTTTGTTGTTTGTCATTGTTTCGGGTCAATTAGTGTTCGTGTAATGAATTGGAGCTACAAAACGTTTACGGTTGCGTGTGTTTGCGTAGTGTATAAGTGTAAGGATCATTTAGCCGGTGGCGCCGGCGCTGACCGCGCATTCCGCGCGCTCTCGAGGGAAGTGCATCCGCGAATATCTCAACAAACACGCTCACACATTAAGACATCACGCGCCACCGCCTCGAAATAGAGCCATTCCATTCATAAACAATACGTATCAGGCTGTTTTATCGGCTTTAACGCATTACCATTAAATTAAACACTCGGAATTCGATATTCTGGCAGCGATCTCGATAAATCAAGATAACGTCGGTTAGCTATGCGGATGGGGCCTATTAAAATACCAGTTATATGCCAATTCCAATTGCAATCGGCTAGTTCCTATACTAAATAATAAGTAACTGACGTAGTTCGTGTGTGGACGTCATCGACTGATGTTACATTTACACTAAAAGTTGGTACCGAGTACGTCTTAGCGCTGTGTTAGATGAGAGAAATTGCTTTTTTATGTAGTAAAGGTTAATTTTATAATTATTTTATATTTTTTATAATTATTAACAAACAAACTAAAATCATGTACGTTTCGTCCTTTAAATCAATGTAAATAAATAGTTTGCTAACAAAGTGGATGGGAGGTTAAATTGCATATAATAAATGTTTTAAATTTTGAAGTGTGGGCAAATTCTCAAATTAAACATTATTTTTATTGTGCAAAATAAAAAAATAAATATAAGTATTTGGAATACTTTTGCTGTTTTACTTTTTTTGTTTAAGATGAAATAAATAAATCAAATTAATAAATCAGCTTCAGGCTGTATCCCCCACACATCAGGGTAGGCAAAGAGAACTAGTATTAAAACATTCCGTTCCCCACTTTCTGCCGAATTCTGGAGGCATTGTGTTTTGAGTAAGATGAAATAAATAAGTTATATTTTAAATGATACCGAATCATTTAACACATTGCCACAGGAAGTATACCTATGTCAAGCTTCTTTGTTGAAATAACGGAAATATAGAACACTAAAAGATATATTACAACGAAAATTTATAAAATTATTATAATAATGATCCTCTGATTTTGTTATATTTGTTTGTTAATTTTTTATTTTTTTTTAAATTCATGTCCCAACCAGAACGAGGACGAGAACGAACCCACCAGAGCGTGGAAATGAAAATAACTCTGAGTAGGAATTGATCCCACTATTGTTACACTTATAGAGTCAGACACTATGCCGCTTTCGATTTGTAACACATATACACCAACCACATTTTCTATAAAATCTGATAAAGCTTAGAATTAGAAATAAAACAATATATAATTTCACATCATTTATTTGTATTTAATATAAAAATAGAACATCATTGTAATTTTTATATTAATGATATCTTTATTCTACAACGCCTTGAATTTAGGTGGTCCGTAAGTTTCATGAGGAATGCCTTGACTAGATGGAATAAGACTTGAATCGTAATTTGAGATTGAACTTTCTGAGCTAGAGCTAAAATTATTAGAGTCCAAGTTACCATTCGCAACTAGGACACCAGAAGACGGCCCATAACCACTGGAGAGAGAGTCGTAGCTGTTGGCTTCTGAAGCAACGCTACCAGATTCAGACACAAAACTGTTGACGGAAGGTAGCTCATCTGATTGAGATGGACTTAAGGTACTTGAAACATCAGATCCGAGTACAAAAACAGAGCTGTCAGAAGCTGAATTAGGGGAAATGGTACTGGAGCCAAAACTAGAGTCAATACCAACATTTTCAGAATTGACATTCAGGTTGCTTGAAGATGAATCAAAGTTGGAGATTGTTGAAAGTCCCGAATTACCAACAGAAGGACCACCTAATCCAGCGCTGTATTTGGAGACCAAACCAGAGCCAAAGCTTCCAGAGCTACCAGATCCATAATTGCTATTGGAACCCAAATTACCATAGCCATAGCTAGATTTACCAGCACTGTTGCTATTTCCAAGACTACCCGAATTTGCACCAACATTTGAACCGACATTACCAGAACCAAAGTGATATTTATTGTCACTACTACCAAAAGCAGTTCCAAAACCGTAACTGCTTTTGAATTTGCTAGCACCAGGACCAAAACCGCTGGGCACTGAACCGTAATTGTTATTTAAACCATAGTTATATTTGTTGTTTCCTAAATTACTGGAACCATAGCCAAAATTACCGGATGCTAGTCCAGAATTGCTACCTAATCCAAAACTGTATTTGTTGCTTCCCAAATTACCTGAACTGGAACTGGCTCCACTGGAGGATGCAGAACCACTACCTAATCCAAAGCTGTATTTACTGCTGCCCAAATTACCAGAACTGGATCCGATATTTCCAGAGGATCCAGAACCGCTACCTAATCCAAAACTATATTTGTTGCTTCCCAAATTACCAGAACTGGAACTAGCACCACCGGAGGATGCAGAACCACTACCTAATCCAAAACTGTATTTACTACTACCCAAATTACTAGAACTGGCAATTCCAGACGACCCAGAACCGATACCAGAACCAAAACTGTATTTGTTGTTTTCCAGACTACCAGAATTTACACTACCGGAGGATCCAGAATTGCTACCTAAGCCAATACTGTATTTATCGCTACCAGAAATTAAACCAAGACTGCTTCCTGACCCAGAGCTGCCTTCCGATCCGATGGCACTAGAATCAAAAGCAACAGAGCTTGATTCTTGTTTACTAGAGTCTAAAGAGCCTGATAAAAGACTGGCACCGCTAGAAAGACTACTAGCTAAACTTCCTGATAAAGAACTTGAACTTAAACTGCTACCAGCGTTCTTTTCAAATTCGTTTCCACTTTCAGATGAAAAACTACTAGAACCGCCATTTAATGAACTGGAGCTCGATGCCAAATTTGAATCAAACAATTTTTCAGAGTTAGAAGAGCTGACTTGTCCATCAGATAAAACTTCAACACTTGAACTGGGCTTTAAACTTAAAGAACTGCCTGATCCAAAAGCGGAGCTTGATGCTAGGTTGCTGCTACCTTTATTTATGCTAAAAACACTTCCAGAATTTGCCAAACCACTATTACTATTTAAGCCAAAAGATGACACTGCGTTTCCTGAAGATAAAGCACCTGCACTAGATGAAGAAACGTCCGCTGCACTTGGTGATACATAAGCCAATCCTTCAGCAGCAGACTTATCGGAACCATCTCCAGAAACAGACACGGAAGAATCAGACCCTGACTTATATCCAGAATTAGGAATGCCAACACCAGAAAAGCTAGCAGAAACTCCGCCCTTGTTGTAATCATGAACAATATTGTCGATTAAAGCTTGAGAGTCTTGTTTGTTATTATACTTGATAAAGAAAACATCAGGTTTAGATGGTGCTTTTTGTTCAAACTTAGGTAATACAACATTCTTGACGTCTTCTGGTTTTTTAACAAGTACATAAACAATAGTTTTCTCTTCATTCTGTTGTGGTACTGGAATGACTTGAGGTACTTGAGGTTGTTGCGCTGGAGCCTTGATAAAGATAATTTTGTAATGTTTTTGTGGAGGTGGGAGAACTATGGATGGATTAGGCTTGATTGGTTCAGGTTCTTCTGGAGCCGCATGCACGTAAAAATGTTTGAAAATTTGTGCTGGTTGTCTGTGTATTTGATTGTAATATTCCTGGTAATTGTGTACAGCAGCGTTTTGGTACTGATTTGAAGATATAAATTGATTAGCTGCACTAGCGGATTGATAATAGTTGCCAATGCTATCTAATTTACTCGTGTCGACTCCTGACTGGTAAGAAGATTGGTAGCCAGAATTTTGATCATAACCAGATTGATATATTCCCTGAGACGGTCCTCCTATGTTATAGTTCGCATTTGAGCCACTGCTGCTGCCAAATACATTGTAGCTTGAACCTGATCCAGCATTCGCTACGCCCTGTCCGTTTTGTTGAGAGGAGGCGGAACCTAGACCGGCTGAGCCGTAATTATATTGTGAACCAGATGCGGCACCAGAGGAACCTACATTGTAGTTCGAGTTTAATCCATTATTTGACGCTCCGAAGTTATTGTAATTTGATCCAGAGTTTGAACCTAATACATTGTATTTTGAGGATCCAAGCCCTGCTGAGTTATACTTAGAACTGCCGGCGCTAGCACCATCGTAACTAAATCCTGATCCTAGTGATTGTTGCCCGTAGCCTAAACCGGAGCCGGAGGAGGCCGAAGAGAACGCAGAGTTGAAGTTATTTCCACTGTTGCTGCTGCTGATTTGGTAAGACGGCGCGCCGAATGAGGAAATTGGTTTATTGTATTGGTATCCTAGTCCAACATCAGCTGCCGCTACGCCCAAGGCGAGCGCTAACACCTGGAAACAAAAAAAATCTTAAGTATTTTTCAAATCTCATAAAACGGTATTATTTTTAGTTGTAAACTATTATTTTTTTTAAAATCACATCTATCAACTATATCAACGTATCGTTACGTTAATATTCTTTATGTGTTTTTAAGGAAAATTGGTTTGTTATTTTAGTACGGTGAGCTAATTTCATATAGACGCTAGGTAAATCCCGATAAAGCGGGAATACCGGAATAAAAAGTAGCCTATACTTTGCTCCACAACTTCCTCATAAAAATCCGGTCTGCAGGTCCGAAGATTGGCCCGGACCAATGGAAAGAGAGACAGACAATTTTTTTAATAACCTTTGTTTATGTTTTGTGCCGTCTAAACAACTATATGAACTTGGAAAAGCAGTTATGTTGAAATCACACAGAAAAAAAAAATGTTTATATATATACGAGATATACATACATATCAATATACATATTTCTTTTATGTTTTATACCCATACTAATTTTCTTTATAAAGTATGTTATAAATTATATAGATTTTATTATCTGATCATATTTCTAAGTACGTACAGGTTATCGTGATGCAATAATGACTTATACAAGCACTGTCACTTTCACACAAAGCACATTGACCTTCCATTGAAGAATTTACGAGCCGCAAGACGGTTTTAGAGCTACAAAAGTTCTATTACAATGTAAGCTACATTTGCTGATATAAGAAAGACACAAGAAAAGTAATAAAATTTCCTTGTTGTATCTTCTAAGTTTGACTATAGCTATATCATCAGAAAAAAAATCTATTTGGTAATCGAGGCCAGTCGTGGCGCAGTGGTACAAGGTGTGACTGTAAAACCGACTGGTTGTGGGTTCGATCCCCACTCGAGGAGATGAAATATTTACTTAAATTTATATTTTCATTTCTTCGCTCTGGTGTCGAGGCAAAGCGCGTGAGTTCTGCCACTCAACACGCAATGCCTCCAAAATTCGGCAGAAAGTGGGGAACGGAGGATCTTAACACTAGGTTCCCTCTGCCTACCCTGCTGTGTGCGGGATATAGCGTGAAGCTAATTTAATTTAATTTATTTTTTTATATACATTCTACAACGACAGCGTCCTATAAAAAAATTCTTGTAACTAACGATTGGTATTTATCTAAGTGATTTGTTTACATTCAACAAATATTATTGTGTGCATAGATCAAACTCTTGCGTTAAGAATGCATTTAACGGCTCCTTACTTTTTCCCTTTATTTTGTAAATAGACCTATGAGTTGAATACTCGAGATGTACTAGAGCGGGAAAACAAAAAGTAATCTAAATACAATCATTCCCTTGAATTGGGATCGAAACCACAACCTTACTTACAAACGCACGCTGTGCCACTGCGCCACGACGGTCTCATTTCAACTTGTTATGTATGTATATAAAAAAAAAAAAATTCAAGAAAAATTATTTATCAATGTGATGTGAAGCTATTACAATGCACATTTCCTATACCGACGCAACGAAAGCCACCCAAGTAGTAAATCGCTGACCAAACGTCTTTCACTGGGATTGCGCAACGAGACCTTGACTTTGAGTCAAGATCAACGAACTAGAGAGCTTGTGTTTAAAAAAAATCATTAAGAATAGACGAAAATTAATGCCGATATGTTTCATGTATAATAATTTAATATAACAAATTAATATGTTTATAATATAATATGTAAATCAGAATAGGGAGGTCGACAAACCGGTTGGAAATATATTATATTGTCCATTTTTTATTCTAACGTCTTTAAAATCTTAGGTCATATTATTGCCTTGGTTTTTATAAATATGTTATTGTTGTTATTATTAAAATGATAAAATAAATTGGGTTATTCCCCACTTTTGTGTCTATTGTTAGAGCCTAATGTCATTCTTTACTTAACCAAGTAAAAAACCACTCATGTTGTATATTCAATTTTTAAGTCACCTAATAACAAATAATTCAATATTATACTGTTTTCCGGACATAGCAGGAGAAAGCAGAGGAAAGCTGGGAACCTAGTGTTAAGACACTCCGTTTCCTTTAAGTTACTGTCGTTCCCCATTTTCCCCCTGATTTCGGGAGACATTGCGTGTTGGATGGCAGAACGCAACACCGAGCCGCGCCTCTTTATCTTTACCAAAAGCGAGGGAAATGAAACAATTATATATTTTATTTTCTTGAGTGGAAATCGAACGTACAACCTTCTCCCTGCACCATGACCTTTTACAAATTAAATCAAGATTATCCTTTACATTTACGTAACATTACATTATAAAATAAATATATTTGAACATATCTACTAACTAATTTATTTAAGGCTATGTGGTGTCTTTGAAAATAATATAATCTTTAAAATAAGTTCCAATCATGAAATAATCATATTTCAAAAGCTCATCTTCTATTCATAGATTTTGTTAAGCTGATTTTAATAATAACCGTTTTAATCAGACAAATCATAAAAATGACCTGTTTGAGTTATAAATTTTGTAAATCAAATCTGTCTATGCTAGTGTGGAACATTCTGTAGGTATTGGATTTTACTTTTTTTTATTATGATTAAGGTACTATTTCAATTTAAATCAAATTTAAATTAATTTATTTAATTTCCACAATATTTAAATTTTTTTAGTCTAACCAGGTAATACGGTGAGCTTACCATCTGACACCTAGTCTCTTTAATATGTCGAAAGTCAAAGTTGTATTACAAGAAGCAAATAAACAAAACAAAAGTATATTCAAAGAAAGTAATTCATATTTCACGCGCACTTTATGAAATCTATATCTACTTATATTATAAATATAAAGAGTTTGTATGGTTAAGCGCACTAATCTCAGGAACTAGTATTTCCAATGGCATGATGCTTTTAGTAACATCGTCCAATTATCGAGATAGTAACCCATAATATAAGCGGTCGGGGTTAGCTCTGATTCAAAAATATTATAAAAATAGCAACGACAATATTGAGAAAGGCGTAAAATGTAACATATAGGTACCTAATACTGATGATATGTATTAGCAAATAGAGTTAGATGTGCACCACAAATTAAAGTTACTATCGCATATCCTCTTTCTCTATAAGTTCGTTCTACAACTAATATCGCTAGTTAACTAACAAACGAACTTCCTGAGCTCAACGGAACGGAAAATGTTTGAGCAATCACAAATGCATATAGATAGGAGTTCCGTCATACAACACGTCTGGATACCGGGTGGAAAATAGAGAACGGAGTATCTTATAACTAGGTTCTCTAAAAAGATGTGAAGCACTTAAAGGAGTGACCAGAGTTCAAATGAAAATATTTAATATATCCTTCCCACGAGTGAACCCACAACCGTTACGTTTACAGTCGCCCATTTGTGCCTATGCGCCACGACGGCCTAAAATTCTTCAAATATAATAAATTTTGGCAACTATTTATTGTTTGTACGTCAAAATAAAATGAAGACCTTAGATGTATCTAATTAAAAGTTTAAATATGTATCTAATATAAGAAGCTATAATACAAGTTTATAACGACGACCGTGGCTATGTTTATGTATGTTCATTCAAAGCAAGGATGGTGGCATTGTTGTGTAAATTCACAATTTAAACTTGACATTTTCCATCTAATGTTTTCTTGAAGGTGCTAGAATTTCGAGATCTAAACTACTAAATTTAAACGATATATATATATATATATATATATATATATATATATATATATATATATATATATATATATATATATATATATATATATATATATATATATATATATATATGAGGCCAGTCGTGGCGCAGTGGCACGAGGTGTGACTGTAAAACCGACTGGTTGTGGGTTCGATCCCCACTCGAGGAGATGAAATATTTACTTAAAATTTATATTTCCATTTCTTCGCTCTGGAGTCGAGGCTAAGCGCGGCGTTGAGTTCTGCCACTCAACATGCAATGCCTCCAGAATTCGGCAGCAAGTGGGGAATGGAGAATCTTAACACTAGGTTCCCTCTGCCTACCCTGCTGTGTGCGGAATACAGCGTGAAGCTTTTATATTAAAATATTAATAATAAACGAAATCATAAATTTAAATTTATTAACAATGTATAAATCAAACCACTGGAACTAACAAGCTGTACGTTTAGATCCATATATTCTTAGAACATAAGTAGCGTTATAATTCGGTAAATATGGATGAATTACAAAGGTCAATAACCTTTTATTAACTATTAATTGCTTTATAAAGTGCTATATGAAGTATAATTTTCGTTAAGGGACAAAAAAAATCTTGCCTAATTTTCATATTATTTTCAAAACTAAATATATATATTTTCATTTTATTATACAAAATTTTAGCTACAGTAGAGGAACCTCAGACGAGGAAATGGATTTCTTATATTATTTTTCCCCACCTATATATGTTTTTTAATTTTTATTATTCTTTTGGGGGAAGTTGTGCCATGAAATATGTTATGATTATGATTATTTATTATAAAGCTGTATTGTTATAAGTAGTAAAGATATTTTTTTTTTTGAATGAGCAATCAAAATCAGGAAAAAAACAAAGATAACAATCAAATTTAAAAAAATCTACAGGCTGCGTTATTTTCGTTGTATAACATTAGCATGAGCTTTATCCACTATTTGTATCCCGCATATAGCAAGGTGGGCAAATGGAGTGTTAAGATACTCTGCTCCCCATTTTCCACTGCATTCTGGAGTTTTGCGTGTTAAGTGGCGGAACTCAATGCCGCGCTTTGCCTCTATATCATCGCGAAAAATAAAAACAAAATATTTAATTTAATCGGGTGGTAATCGAATCCACAACCTATCAAGTTTGCATTGACTTCATGTGTTTGTAGATAAAATAATTTTGGAGCTTTTGTTGTGTTTGCGTTTCTCGTTTTTCATTCAAACTTGCGAGATCACACGAAGGATACGATAGAGGCTGACATTTAACAATTTAAAAGAGACATTAAACAAAAACAAAAACAATAGAAAATAAACATTGAGCAAATCCGCGAAAAGCTAAATTCTGTGAAAAGTGATATATCAAAAAAACTAATTTATACATGACCAGAAAGGATTAAATTAACTTAATTCTAAGAAAGTATTTATATAAAATTTATATTTTTGAAACTAGGACATTACTTTCATAAGTGGGGCATCTATCCTGGTTTTACCCTATATACGATGAAATGTGCAGCTATAAGTATATTAAAATAGATATATGTTATAATCAGCTTCTAAAATCAATTTTAATTTCAAAAAATTAAATTAAAATGTTGATGAGATATAAAATGTAAAATTGTAACTCTAAATGCAAATATAGAAAAAAAGTTTTTTGTATTTATATAACGGTTATAGTTATATAGTTATGACTAAATATTAATATTTTTTTTCAGTATATTATTACAATTTGTTACAAAAACAATTAAATAAAATTAAAGTTCACAAATAAACTAAGAAAGAATGATTATTTTGATACTTTTAGTTTCCGTTCATAAAGTAAAGATTCATTTTAAAATAAAATTTCGTTAATTGGTCACGTTTTCAAAAGAAACTAATGTAAATAATCCATATTCAATCCATGTTGCTAAAAGGTGTGTGCAACATTTATTTTTATTTACTTCCCCATATCTTGGGAGATCCATTTATATTTAATTGTTTTAAATGATCGCGGTAGCGGCGGCCGGACCGCACTCTAGACGCGGATACGAGGTAAATGTCAAGATTCGTCCATTTTTTTTTTAGTGTAAATTCAATATTTGATCAATAATAACGGATGAGCTAACTTTGTGGTTCATTATAACTTTAAATAGAAGTATAGGAAAAAGATATATATATATATTTCTTGGTTTCTTTCAATTCAAATTAACTATTCTCGCCCTATGAATTTGTATTTTTTTTTTCTCTTTGATGAACGCTATGAACTGACCGGCCGTTCACCAAATGCGTTTGCGTTTGCTCTAATCCATAGAATATGAGGAATATAGAAAAAAAACCACAAAAAAATACACTGTCGGTATGACGAGTACGGCACTGTCGGTATGACGAGTACGGACAGCTTATAAACAAGGACAGCTTTAAAAAAGATGAATACCGTTTAAAATACTATATATCGAATAAACTCGGGAAAGGAATACGTAATGACTTAAAAAAAGATATTTTTTAAGCGACAAAATCGATCGACGATTTTTAGAAGAATGTTAGAGAACATAATGTTTTACATATACGACTGTAAGGCGACAGGCAACAGTTTTATATACACAAATATTAAGTACAGCCCAAATCGAGGAACCTACTAATTTTACAGCACCTATATTTCAATGTTTTCCACATCACAAATGAGTATAATGTTTATCTACATTCTATGTTTAGTCGAAGTCTGTGTTTGTTGACTGGAGGAATCCTGCACCTTGTTTTGTCTAATTAAATTAAAAAGAAAAGCTTGTTTGCGAGTGGATATCGAATTTTGAACCGTCGTCGTGTAAGTTATAGGTATCTCTTTAACTATATAGGAAAATTGGGTGAATTTATGCACTGCCTTCTAATGTAGAATATAGAAGATATTTTCAGCATTTTATTGATCTACCGCATGCCAGTCGTGATGATGTAGAGAGATATAGAGAGAGAGAGAGAGAGAGAGAAGCTCGTAGCAGTGCCTGGGACTTGTTAGTTGTGATATAAGTAAAGGCTTAACCACCATGAAGCGAACGAAACTAATTTTAAATCTATTTCTGATTACTTCTTTGGAAAGAAGCAAATATATGATAATATTTTATCGAATACTTATATTACTAGCTGAATCGCTTTAAGCTAAATTGATTGAAAAAATATAAAACAATACAATTATAATATAACAATTGGACTTAGAAAGTTGAGATTTGGCATATTTTTAGGTTAGGGAGAGTAGGGTAGTATAATTTTACCTCTTAAAGTCCACCCAAACAGAGCTGCGGGCGATGACTAGTAATTCAATATGGCAAAAGTGAAGGTCTTCTATAATGAACATTTAAAAAAAATCTGATTTCTTAAATTATGGTTTAAGTTTTACGATCGTCAACCTTGAGCGGTATTCTGACCGCAAGTGTGTTATGTTTAAATTATTGTTATAACCAAATCCGGGATAAATTTAATTAATTACCAAAAAAACTAAATATATAACGTCATCGGGATTTTGTACAAAATATTTCAACACAAAATAGTTAATTTATTTAAGAAAACCTGCGATTTTTGGCTTTAAATCAATTTGATATGAATAAGATTATTAGATTCTCTAGCATTATGCTAAAAGTGGATCAATAAATAATAGTGACATATAATAAAAAAAAAAATAAAAAAAAATCAGCTTCACGCTGTATCCCACACACAGCAGGGTAGGCAGAGGGAACCTAGTGTTAAGACACTCCATTCCCCACTTTTACTAATTCTGGAGGCATTGCGTGTTGAGTGGCAGAACTCAACGCCGCGTTTAGCCTCGACACCAGAGCGAAGAAATGGAAATATAAATTTAAGTAAATATTTCATCTCCTCGAGTGGGGATCGAACCCACAACCAGTCGGTTTTACAGTCATACTTCGTGCCACTGCGCCACGACTGGCCTCTTCTCTACATATAATAAAAAATGTATAAATATTTATATTTGTTTAATATCATCCTGCGTCGCAAGGCTACATACAACATATCCATATTTTGTTTTCGTACTGACTTCTAATGTAATTAATTCTTACTTCTACTCCTGTTGTATTTATTATATTTTTTTTTTAAATTTGATTTTAAAAATGTACAAAGTTAATTATAAATAAACGTTATTTTATTTTAAATTTATGTCATTACAATATAATTTATGTTTGATAATATTAAATAGATTTATTTATTGAATAAGGCCCGGATAATTAATGAGGATATCGTCGCGCAGTGCCGACGTAGCATTTGAGCTATAAACGGTATGTTGTGGGATCGATTCCCAATCGAATGAAAATCGGGGGTGTTTAATTTGAACAGTAACTATTGTAGGAGTGTCTTACATATAGGATCGTCTCCATCTTCCCTCGAATTTTATATGGGATAAAGTTAAAAAAAAATAAGTTAAAAAGCCTATTTGTTTCTTGGGAAAATCTTCTAAGTCGTAGGTTTGCGTTAGTAGAAATGTATAGTAACTTATATTAATATATTTAAAATAATCAATTTAAAATGCCAGTTCATTCGGTTTGTTCGCTTACTATGAAATTTTACAGAACAGTAAAAGTGTGACAGATCACAGAAATTGTTGTTAATTTCAAGAAAATTACTATAATCTAGCGACGATTTTATAGAATTTATTGAGAAAATAAGTATATCTCGAAATTAAAATAAACCTATAAGCAATATTAAATATTTTATTTGTTAATATTTAGATACTTATTGGATCGTAAGTGCCGGTAGGCTATTATTACCGTTAAATTATAAAAATAACGCTATCAATTATACATTATCCAAAAACCTAACTAATATAGTTAATTTTTAAAAAATGATACCTAAAAAAATTAGTCTAGACGACCAGTTACCGTTAAACGGAAAGAAAGTGCGGTGGTACTCTATTATTATCTTTTCTATATATCCTTGAGGCAATTTCACTGATTATACTTTAGCTTTGATACTTTATAATAGCGGCAACGTCTGCAACGAGTTCACAAGGAAAACTCTACTTTGTGTAGTTTTTAATTTTCAACATAATTATTGGAGTAATTTTTAAAAAGTTTTTTTTTAAACTGTCAGAACTATGTAGGTATTTAAAAGTAGTTAGTGGCAGTGTACATTATAAGTATATTCCATTTTAATCTCCTTTTTATTACTTAATTTAATAAATTAAAATAAATAGTTTATTTTTACGTCATGCTTAGTATCTATACATTTGACATATTAAATTTGTTGCCTTATATGAATCGTTTCAGTCTTAATTTTCGTTCAGAATTTCTATACAAAGTTTTAAATTTTGTTTTAATTAAATATAATATATAATTAAAAAAATTATGAAAAATTATAAATAATAAAAACAAAACATAGTAAAAACTAAAATATACATATTTAAATACAGTACAAGAAATAGTTGCAGTATATAAAAAAAATATATATAATAATAACAAAAATATCGCCAAGCAATTAGTAATAATATATAAAAAAAAACTATGAACAATTCAAAATTAAAAAAAAAACCTCTCAAAATTATTACTTTATTTAAAATAAAAAAGCTACAGCCTAAACTATTTTTTCTATTTCAGCCTAATAAATCCTTTTTTTATAATTAAAACCATATAAAAAAAAAACAATTCTACGCACCCAAATCGTATACATGGTCACACCGGTCCCCGTTTAACACTAGACCTCTGAATGTGACATTACCAACGAAATCTCACTTATATACGGAACGGAACTTAACGACCGATGCGTCCAAGTACAAGGCCACGGCCCAAACCGGTATACGAAAGCTATGTGAAAATAAAAGCTTCAAATTAAATAAAATAAATTTAAATCAGTATCCAGCACACAGCAGGTTAGGCAGAGGGAACCTAGTGTTAAGACACTCCGTCTCCTATTTTCCGCTGAATTTTGGAGGCTTTGCGTGTTGAGTGGCGGAACTCAACGCCGCTCTTTACTTTGAAATATACATTTAAATAAATATTTAATTTCCTTCAGTGGAGATCGAACCCACAACCGTCGCTTTACAGTCTCACCCTGCGTCACGGTGTTAAAAAATTAATTGCCTTTAATCCTACTTACTTCACGTTACATTTATTTTCACTACTTTTAATCTGAATAAAATACAAATTAAATAGATAGATAATTTTGATATTTTATTTTTTTGTTTTTTGGTTTATCCCTTTACTTTGTTGGCTTTACTAATGAATAATTAGTAATAAAATAAATAAATAAATCAGCTTCACGCTGTATCCCACACACAGCAAGGTAGGCAGAGGGAACCTAGTGTTTTTAGACACTCCGTTCCCCACTTTCTGCTGAATTCTGGAGGCATTGCGTGTTGAGTGGCAACTCCACGCCGCGCTTAGCCTCGACACCAGAGCGAAGAAACGGAAATATAAATTTAAGTAAATATTTCATCTCCTCGAGTGGGGATCGAACCCACAACCAGTCGGTTTACAGTCACACTTTGTGCCGCTGCGCCACGACTGGCCTCATAATCAATAATAACTTATTAAAATTCTATTTAAATTGTTACTGTATTGACTGAAAAAGATTGTATCGTATTAATATTGTATAACGTAACGTTTGTATTGAATACATAAATAAAACTTCCTTAGATTTATTCCAAATGTGAACTTGTTTCACAAATTCAATGATCAGAGTTTATTGAGTCTTAAAAGTGTAAAGAAATTTGATCTCACTCTCGATTTTTGCCACAAAATGAAGAAGATATGTGAAAACGATAAACAACGCTAGTAGACTGCGGATTCCGCAAAGTATAAAAAAAAACAAAATTGAATATTTGATTTTAGACTTTTAATTTAAGATTTAAATCATCAATATCAAAATGACGATCTACAGTGCTATTTCTATTAAATTATTCTATTTAAAATATACATAACATTATTAATATCATTTTCACGCTATATCCCGCATGTAGCAGGCCAAAAGAACCCAGTTATAAGACTACTAGACGAGACTACGAGACTAGTGGGAAATAAGAAATGAAAATATTCAATATTGAATATCCTCGAGTGGGAAACGAACCCACTACCAGCTTACACAAATATACATTACCCATACTTACACAAATATATTGTTAATTGAATACTAACAAAATAATTCGAACATTGGAGTGGTGAAGCCCTCGAGAATGCAACCGGCAAATTAAATTACGGATAAACGGACGTAATGTGGACGGCAGTCAATACCAATTGGTATTTGGCGTTTGTGATTGTATTATTAAATTTTGTGTAGGTAGCTCCTACTTCGAATGTTTATTTTCTTTTATAGATATTTTTTTTTAGCTTTATGCTGTATCCTGCACCAGGGTAGACTGAGGGAACCTGGGAACCTAGTGTTAAGATACTTGACTACTCATTGGGACACTTCTGTTTTCTACTTTCCATTGAATATTTAGTTTTCTGGTCTCCCATTCAGTTGTGTTAAACACAGTGAGAGATGAAGAAGTCGGCTGTCTAAGTTTTGAAGCATTTAGTTCACGCTTAGTGGCGGAACTGATAGCATTTTATGGAACCAGATTAAAAAAATTATAATATATTGCACTTCTTTATTCAGAGGTAACAGTCAGTTCGGGCGTTCTTACTAAAGCAATGAGCTGTTAATAAAAGTTCGTAACCATCACTATTTTACTGTATACAGCCATGTTTAATGGTGCTCATACTTCCACTGTTCGTGCTATGAGGTGTTGTCTACTTGCTGTTGCACATCAAGGGTGATGGAATGGTTCCACAGGAGTTAAGTGTCTACCTACTATATCTCCTTTATGACCACTTTATGTCTCTGTTAACGCATAAAAATGTGTTAATTTATTTTTTGAATTTAATACAAGTTTCATATATTTTTAAAGCTGATGACGTCAAATTTATTAGGATTTAAGGAATTTGAAATTAAATGTTACATTATAAATTAATAGAATATAGCTATATTATAACTTCTTAGAAGGATGTATAGTCAATGTATGTTATTGTTGATGTCCGTGGAACATATGGTATATACGTATGCCTGTACGAAAATTGAATCAGAACATACAATTCAGTTAGAATCAATGTGAGCTTAAGGCAATTTCACACATTTTTATTTTATTACAATAAAATAGAGAACATAGATATTAGGCACCAGGTTTTGTTTCTTTTATACAAGATAAGACTTGTGAATGTCACGTGAAGTAAATCTTTAATATAAGATTTATATTTGTCAAGAACTTCACCTAGATCTATTTACGAATGTAGGACGCGATATACATAGTTCGCCAAGCTGAAGGCCCAAGATTCTACATCCCGTCATTTTATTATATAACCAAGTGCAATAAGTCCATATAATTGATATTTAAATTTTAAATGGCTAACATTAAAGTTTGAAATCAATAGATGCGACATTAATATAAGATCAAATTATCCGTCCTTTTGTCAATAATATGTTCGCTGGATATATTGTAGAGGCCATCATGTCGCAACAAGGGTGTTTCTGTAACGCGGTGATTGTGGGGGAGTGTATCCCGGCAAAACGGTTTAGACGTTTATGTGATAAGCGTGAACAGGAAACAGACAAAAAAACAATTAAAATTATTGTTTTGGTTTTTTGTAACACCAATAAATGCCACCAATACTAGATACACACATCACATATCTTTCATGTACCTACAGACAGCGTTAAGGTTCAGTTTTATTATATAAAATATATCCCGCGTATAGCGCGGTAGTCAGTGGAAACCTAGTGTAAAGACACTCCGTTCCCCACTTTCCGCCAAATTCTGGAAGCATTGCGTGTCGAATGGAGGAACTGAACGCCGCGCTTTGCCTCGATACTAGAGCGAAGAAATGAAAATATTAATTCAAATACATATTTTATTTCCTCGAGTGGTGATCGAACCCACAACCAATCGCTTTTACAGTCACACTTTATACCCCTGCGGCCCCATTAAGTTTTATTATAATCAAAAAATGTTTTTATGATCTACAAAATTCTTTAAACATATTTCTTTTCTTATATCCTTATAAATTTCATCCAATCGTTAAACTTAATTTAACAATATTAGTATACATTGGTAGTAGTCAAGTTACATAGAAATGTATAACTGGTTTTCTACATTCAAATTAGTTCATAATGAGTTTATATGTTATAGGCAAGGCGATATTAGTATCTTCAAAAGGAATATTTAATTAAGACTTATTAATTTTTTTTCTTTATACACACCCTGCATCATGCAGAGAATATAAAAAAAAATCTAGTGTTTATTTATTCCGTTTTATGATTTATTCTGTTTTAAGTCCTATTTTTTCGGACAACTTGCTTGTTAAGGTGGCTAGGTTGAAACTGAAAAATAATTAATTGTAACCATATCCTCTGGCAAGAATCAAACCCATAATCATCACATGTATAATCATACACCTAGACCACCCAGCTTTACTATACATCACTTTTGACGTATCTGCCCTCTAATAAAAAAAAAGACTTGTATATGACACATGCCATATGCTAAGCGTCCGAGGTAACCCTGATTGTAGGTACAGCGTTACTAATGGACTAACCAACTGAATTTGGACCAGGACACGATACCCCTAGCACGTTAAGCCTCTAAAAGTCTTTAGCTTTATAATTTAGTAAGAAGGCGATGGCAAACATTTTTATTTTTTATGTTATAGCCAAAGGAAGTATATATTTACATATATATTTAAGTACGTATCATATTACATTTGCTATTTAAATTATGTTTGTAAGTAGGGATAATTATCTACATTTTTAACTTCTTAGAGAGTCCAGGTATTTTTATATTGCCTTCTTGTACACATTTAACTAAATGCCTATTACAATTTTACTATTTTATTTATAGTTTCAAAATAATCAATTGAGCAATTTTGGCGTGAAAGCGTAACAAACAAACTTACATTCACATTAATAATATCACTATGATATATTAGAAATAAACTAAGAAAAACGATTCAATTTAACCAAACATTTTACAAAATAGATCTATTCAACCATACCGAAGCTCCATTTCAAATAGATAGAACATTTTTGAACTCGTTGATACAAGTCGGCGACACAAAGATGGAAACGAGAAACGGAACAGAAAATGCTACGTGCAGGGTGGATATGACATGACGAAAATTTGTTATTTATATTTAGGTGAGGATCAGATTTTAAAAAGCTTTAAACAATGTACTAGTAGCGTTTTTTTTTAAATCATATTGCTTGAAAGTTATCACTTATAAAAAAGAAGAAAGTATATATTAAAGGAAATTTTCCGCATTCTTTGTCATGTAAAGGTCATCGTACCTACTCCATAATGAATTTACTGACTTCTTTTGTTTTTTTTTGTAAACAAAAATATAACAGTAAAATTATTACGCAAAGATATACGGGTTTATTCTAATGTGAAACACAAGTATACAGCATAGTTAGAATTTGTGGCCATTATTGTTATCCATTTTTTTAGCTTTATGCTGTGCTCAGATCCTGAGAAGCTAGTGTTAAGACACTCATTTTCTCTTTAACCGGCGAATTCTAGAGGTTGCCTCGACACCGCAGCGAACAAATGAAAATATTAAATATTTTATGTCCTCGAGTGGGAATCGAACCCGACTGGTCTCAGTATTAATTATTACTACCTACCAATCAATTGAGATTATTATAGTATATACTATATAACAATAGAATTAGTTATTACAGTATTATTAACATTTGATTAATTTGCAAATATGTCTTAAAGGCATGTGAGATTGAGATGATTCTATACCTAATATAGATGATTCTATATTAATATTAAATTAATCTACATAACTGGCCCACTAAATTAGTTATTGTATAGTTGCTTTATAAATATATGTATCTATATAAAAAGTTATATAAATTGTATAAATTACCTGTTGAAATATTTTTATGTTTATAAAATTTAAACTGTATTGTATATATTAATTAAATTGGCTGTATAGAGTTATGTTGTAGTCTGATTTTTATGTCATTGTTTGAATAAAGAAGACGCGGTTTATTCTATTTGGCATTGATTAAAAGAATTATTAAAAAAAGTATATTTAAAAAAATACTATTATTATATTAATTTAAAAATATAAAATATGTATAAACTGATTTGCACTAATTTGCTACGTTATTATAATTATACTTGTATTCAACCGTACGGTCTAACATAATATTTCATGAAATGACATTTTTTTCCATCTAATATATTTATGCCACATGCATAAATTGATGAAAAAGAACTTCAAGTAAGAAGTAAGTAGAAAACTTCTAAAGATAAAATATAATCATTTTAAATTCTTTCAGCTCAAGTTATCTTTTTGTTGTTAAGTTGTTATTTTACATATACACATTTATATTTAAAACGTTATATAGATTTGGATCTTTAAATTGTGAATATAAATCGATAAATAAATCTGAAACTACATAATTCGTTCTAAAATTCGATTTGAGGTATAAATAATACAAAATCGTAATCATCGATCGCATCCAAAGACTGTGTTGCCTTATGTTTTTATGCAAAAAGTATAACGTCTTTCGTAAATTTCAAGATTAATAAAGTGAAGGATATATATACCGTCATATAGGTGCAGATCAGGTGCAGATCTTCGTTTAAAATATGCCAATTTCCTCGTATCCAGGATGTCATTTGAAGTTTCTGAATGTTCAACTTAACCCTCAATTTCCTCCACTCCCGCAGACGAGCCCTGGCGGTGGGCGACGGGGCACTTCCGCTCGGCGCACGACGGATGACATTCAAAGGAAGCAATATTGTGTATCAAAATATTCATGAAAAATGTTCCTTTGAAAGGAAATGTTATTTAAATGTCACTTGTCGTTTCGCTTATCTTCTTTGAAATCTAATCAATTAAATTAAATTAAATATGATGCATAAAATAGATAAATCAGTTTTCTGTTCAATACAGTTTCACAAATATCAAAGGTTTATTTGCGTTTTTTTCTTGTTTTTATGCAAGTCCCGGACGTTAGCGAGTAGACAGTAGGAAAATCAGCGATCTACGCTTTTTGACCATTTAGCGAAATTCAGTAGTACATTTAATTTTTACCAGATCATAAAAATCGAAAATCTTCTCACACAAATACTCCCATACGAATGTGCAAAAAGTTCGAACCCATAACTACTGCATATCGCACATTTTCTTTCCTACTTTGCAATGATGACGTCAATGTATCACAGACGAAGTAACTTAAGCGCTAATACGCTAATAATAAAACAACCGTGGGCGGATCTAATAGAAATTTTCCATCGAATTCTGAACTCCGTTATTGAATTACTGTATATTTTATGTGTGCACTGCTTTTATTGACTAAGAACATTTTTCTACAAACATAAAGGAGCTTACATTTTATATTGTTTAGGACACTTAATTATTATTATTTTAATACAGTGTATGTCGACACGATGTTTGTTGGTTCAAACCTCGATACTAACTCGATTTTATGAATTATTTTCATTTCGTCGTTTTATTAAGAACAAGGCACTCCAATACATATGGTCTCGAATACGAGTGGAAAGGGAAAAAGCTGAGTGTCTTTACATTAGTTTCTAATTTGTCTACTCTGGTATGCCGTGTATAGGTTGAATTTAAAAAAAAATATGTCAATGTAATTTCGTTCATAAAAGTATTACAACTGACGGGGTAGCTGATGACTCAATTCAAGACCGGGAACTCAAGACAAGTTCAATTTGATTATATATATGTGAAATTTTCATTTCTTCGCTCTGTGAGTCTCTGTGTGTCTGTGTCAGTTCCGCCACTCAACCACCTGCTGTGTGTGGTTTACAACGTGAAGATGATAATATTTCTATTTTCCGTATTAGGTTACAGCAAAATATATTTTGTGTAAACGTTTCGTGGTGGTTTAAGTGGGTTTCTCTGTCATGAATACTTTATAAAGTATATTTAGAGAACCCACCTATCTCACGAAATTATGAAGTTGCATAAAAATGCAATAAACGCTCTAAATTCATTTAATAAGATCTTTAATATCTCATCGAGCATATCTGAATTTAAATCAGATCGTCTGTGACATTATTCGCTCTTTTATTTGTTTATTCGATTATCATCGAATAAATTATCGACTGACTATCGATCATATTATTTAATTTTTCATCCCCTATTATGCGAGTAGGTACCTAGTGTCACTAAAAAGTAAATAATTAGGACTAGAAATAAAGCAATTTATTATTAATATCAGACATATTTCAATTAATCTTTATTTAATCTCTGTTGAAAGGAAACTTGATAGCTCTATGTAAATTAGTATAATTTCAATTAAAGTAAAAGTTCCTATATAAATAAAAAGTATATTCTTATAATAATAATGTTTATTTGAGTAATACTACTATAGAGAAGAGAGTGCGAAGCAATATTCTTTGAGTATAATCAAAGCCGCACACAGCAGGGTAGGCAGGGGAAACCTAGTGTTAAGACACTCCGTTCCACACTTTCTGCCGAATTCTGGAGGCATTGCGTGTTGAGTGGCCGAGCTTAACTACCACATTGTCTCGACACCAGAGCGAAGAAGTGGAAATATAAATTTAAATAAATATTTAATCTCCTTAAGTCGGGATCAAACTCACAACCAGTCAGTCGGTTTTACAGTCACACTTTATGCTTCTGCGCCACGACTGATCTCATTCTTTGAGATATTATTTAAATTTTAATTTTATAAAATCGATGACCTAAATATAATATCTATTTCATCACGAGAATTAAAAATATAAAAAAGGCAATCTGATCGACGTTAAGCGGATTGTTCAAAGTTAGTGCAGGCAAGTGCACGATCAGAAAATTGTTGAATAAATCTCCTAATTGATTTTCTTTGAAAGTAGTGGTTGAAGACGATCGTCTTTCCAACTTTGACCTTTCAAAGCAACCTTTTGCTTCAAAAGTTAGTCAAAGAAGAAGCCAGCCATTTGACATTGCCTTTGTCATTCTTCTAAAATTTTACTTATCTATATTGACACTGCGGTTGAACTCAACGCCGCATTCGGCGTTGAGTTCAGCCGCATTTCTAGAATTGAAAAATTAAAAACTTATTACATCATTTACAAATATCCACGATATTCAGATTGAACCTAAACTCATTGCGCATAGTCTGGACTTGTCCCCCCTGTCGCTACACTAACCCACTTAAAACGCGCTGCCAATCTAATTTCGCAGAATATTCGTCGTAGCGTAGCAGTGCAGCGTTTGATTTTTAACGTGACAGTTGTGAGTTTGATTTCGACTCGAATGGACTGATATATTAATTTGATAACTAGACAAAGCGCGGTGTCATATTCCGAAAAATGGAGAACTGAATGTGACTAGATTTCGTTTACCTTTCCTAATAGATCCTACAGATCGTGAAACAAAATATTAACAACGACTTTTGTTTTTTTTATTTGGCCAATTTCTACACATTTATCGTAATATTTATTAAAATTTGAATGAACCAGGCACCCTAAATCAACCAAAGCGGAATTGCTCCAAAATTAAAAATGAAATTTTATAATAGTATATTTTATAATAAAATTGAGCTTGGTCGCTGTCTGTATAGGCAAAATCTCTCATGGGAGGCATTTACCAATTTAATAAAAACAAAATATAGGTTTATTAAAGCGTTTTGTCTCTTTGTTTTCTATTTTAAAAAAGTTTAAAAGTCCACAAAGCCGCAACACAACTAGTACATTATATTTTCACCTTTGATACGATTGCGTAACTAAAAAAACATCACTTTTAATTGCTAATATCCACTGTACGACAGTAACATGCCTATATTAGCATGGCAATAGGAAAGGTATTTCCAATTTACGATCGTTTTTTACCTAACGCCGGTCCTTTATTTTGAATATGTATAAGTTTATAAGCGAAATGGCCGTAATCGGTTGAAAATGACCGAATGTTAGACCGGTTATAGCGTTTTCGTAATAGTAATAATATATGAATTAGTAATAATATGTTATAGTGTCGGGGATGGCGTCTGTCGCGCGCACTTTTAAAATATATATATTGTTATTATAATTATCATTATCAGCTTCACGCTGTATCCCGCAAACAGCAGAGTAGGCAGGGGGAACCTAGTGTTGAGACACTCCGTTCCCCACTTCCCGCCGAGTTCTGGAGGCATTGCGTGTTGAATGTCGAAATCAACGCCGCACTTTTCCTCTACACCAGAGCGAAGAAAAGGAAAGTATACAGCTAATTTAAATGCATTCCAAGTAATGCCACATTCTTTTTAATCGTGAAGGAACCAAAGAGCTCTCCTTTCGACCCGTATATAGCTACGTTTAATATTTTATTTTCACTGAGTAATTAAATCTAACTATATAGACAAAGGACCAGACTCAAGTGTAGTTAAGGATATAGGATAATATGTTTAAAATGGCCAATACTGCTCGCTTCCACTATGTCAGATTGCCCATCTAACCAAATTCGACGGGATTTCTGTATATCGCCATGTTCTAATAAATACGGAAAATAAAATCATAACGCAGCACGCCGCTTATTAAAGCAAATTAAAATTTTAAGATGATAACAATATTCTAATAGCAATATTAATTTAAATTATTTGAAATTATTCTTGTTATCTATAGAAGCTTCAATATTTTACAGTATATTATAAACTATATATGTTATATGTAAATTTACATTATTTTCTGTATATCTATATAAAAGTATTTAACAATATAAAAAATTAAAATACTTAGTTTTATCTTTGGTTCTCGATTATTTTGATTGTGTAATTTATATAGAATGTTTAAAAAACAAAAACATGTCCACGTTAATTAAAGATAAAATAAATTTAATTTATAAAGTAAATACGGCGTGTAAAGATAGATGGTGTACTTGAAACTTTAACTAAGAGTGACATCACACTGACGCCATTTGGATTTTCCGTTGTATACAACACATTTCAATCGATTCGGACAGTGTGTATATGAAAGAATTGCTTATACTAATATTATAGGAGATATTTATAGTCTTAAAATCGATTTTGATAATATCGATATCACATGAAAAGATTATTTAACGATTACGACCTCGAAAATGAGCTCTTAAAGTTGAAGTTTCAAGCATATTTTCCTTTGGAGGAAAAAAACCTCCAAATCCAAAATTATGCATACATATGCGTTATTATATTATTTTTATCTTCTCAATCAATCGTAATATAAGCTTTCATTGAAATGGGACAGTAATAGACATTTCTAGCTTTTTAATTATTGGTTGCTTTTTTCATATAACATAATATCTATAATACAGTGTTTATTTAAGTTGCCAGAAACAAAAACAGACATCGACCAGCTAAAATTATTTTATTTTATAGATAACTATCTATATAGTATAGATAGATATGTGAGTAACTCCAGTATCCTGTTGCTGTATAATTAAAATAACATTAGCAACAGGTTTTCATGAATATTTTTCGATAGAAAACATAAAATAGTATGAGAGAATGTATTAAATTAAATCAAAATTTATAATATTATTTTTAATCGGATATAGATACTCATAGCAACTAGACAATTATGTAAAAAAATAAAAGTGAAATCAGCTTTACGCTGTATCCCGTACACAGCAGGGAGGGAACCTAGAGGTAAGACAATACGCCGCAATCTCCGCCGAATTCAGAAGACATTGCGTATTGAATTGCGAAACTCAACGCCGCACTTTCTTTGACTCCAGAGCTAAAAAATGAAAATATAAATTTAAATAAACATTTAATTTCCTCGAGCGAGAATCGAACCCACAACCAACCGCGTTTACACTCACACTGTGCGCCCCTGCGCCTGGCCTCGATACCTGTTAAATACGAGTTTTAATTATTCATTTCGACATGAAATAGGGAGGGTGGAACGTACTGAACAGATTCGAGTTTCGAGGGGTGGTAAAAACACAGCTACCTTGTAATATGAACGAGACGAGCCATATATGAATAAACATATCTCTGGGCTAATAGTAACGCCTAGGGGAATTAATTTCACTCAATACAGGCCGTCGCGTCGGTCACTGCTGGACGGGGGCGACGGTCGCAAAGGGAAGCCTCAAGGCATAGGGAAATGTTGAAATATAGGATTAAAAGCATATGTATATATAGAAGTTTATAATTTATTCGTTTGTTCTCAGTATATGTTGGAACTAGTTTTAATTTGTACATCTTCAACTTGTTTTATTTTTTTTGGTCGATAATTTGGTATATGGTTAATCAAATAAAAAGGTTATGTAAAATTTGTGTATATAATATATAATAAGGAATACAGCGTGAATCTATAAAAGATTCACGTTGTATCCCGTACATAGCAGGATGGTAACCTAGTGTTAAGACACTCCTTTCCCGTTAAGACATTTCCGTTCCCAACTTTCCTTTCGTCGAAATCTTGAAATATTGCGTGTTCAGTGGCGGACCAAAACGCCGCACTTTCGTCTCGTTACAAATTCACTCTCACGAGTGATAATCGAACCCACAATCGTCGCGTTTACACACATACGCTTTTGCCATTGCGCCACGACAACCACAACAAACGACAATTAAATTGATTAATTCTATTAAATTCATTATGATTAATTTTATTTTAACTGGTAGTTAAAACATATATATTTACAATTCCTGACAAAAAATAAATTAAACCATCCATTAGTCATGAGGTTCGATACACTCGATATATGAATGTCTTACCAATATTGAAATTAGGTAATATAATTGAAAAATTGCTACAGTCACTTTAGTCACTTTAGAAGACTTAAATAGATTTTGTTGAATATTTTAACAAAAACAAAAACTGACAGGTTAATTCTTTAACTTCGTAAATAAGAAAATTTATTTTTATAAAATAGATGAGTATTAGCCAGTGTTAAGCTTTTAACTTTAAAACTTTTTAAAATTATTTTAAAGTGTTATTCCACATTTAGGAAAGAAAAATACTTTCAAACGTAATGAGATTTGAACCTTCTTTGGACAGTTTCCAAAAAGGCGCGGGTTCAAATCCCTTTACGTTCAAAGTTTTATACGTTTTCTTAATAACTAACTATAAAACTTAGTGTATTTTTGATTAACATTTTATTTTGTTGTATTTCAATTTTAACTAGCTGCTCTTAGCTTTGTTTGCGTGGACTATAAGATGTAAAATGGAAAATCCCCAAAAAAACTTATTTTTTATAGTAACTGTTAGAAAGTCTCAGAGACCATCGTGGTATAGTAGAACTGTGCTTGTTAACATCACGGTTGTGGATTCGATCTTCACTTGAGGGAATAATTATATATATTTCTTTCCTTTCTTAGGTTCCCCCTACATCCCCAAACCTACTTACAGGCCATATTTCATATTTCTAAATCCAGAAGTAAATACGTCTGTCCGTTGTATTAAATCAGTAACGGAGGAACTTTATACATAAATTTATATATTAAGCTTTGTCGGTGTCCATCCCACATCAGTCGGACAGCATCAAACAAAGCACCCGACGACTAAAATTTCATTTTACACAGCACTCGGAACATACCACCGTTTTCAATTATGAGAGCTCTCTTGCAGCTATGTTATAACAGTGGCAGGTACACGCGTCAGTGCGAGTGGCGTTTCGTATAACATCCACCCGCATTTACCTTTGTAACTCACATTTCGACATATTTTATGAGTTTAAAGTGAAATTTATTGGATGTTTCGTTTTATAATAGGTAGTGTTGAGGAGGAGTTATTAAATTTTAGTACTAAATTGTATTTTGTATGTTTTCATCGTTGGTAGCGAATTTGTGAGTGCTCGTGGGTGTTTTAGATTGCTATATGGTTTAATTAGCGGCCAGCCTGCGGCTTCGCCTGCTTAAGTCAATATTTTTATGTACATATGTCTGTAGCATACTTATGGAGATTACTAATGTGAAAAAATAATACAATTTTTCTGTTTTTCATTGTTTTTAAAATAAAAAGTATATCTTATGTTTATCTTGTACTTGAGTTCTTACCTATCTAATACCTTGATTGATGATTGAGTGCACGTCCTATTATGCCGTAGTGATGTAGCTTCGTGACTAATATTGACTTCTGTGCGCAATCAAAGTCTTTGGACAAATCTCAAAACATGAACTTCAACAAACCAAGAGCATCCTGCGATCCCTCCCAAGCCTCATATATATTATTTATAAGACTTATACCAGCTGCTGTAGTTGAATGATCTTTGAAAAACCATACTGTTATGTACTGTTATGTACTCGTGCTCAAGTTTATGTGAACTAAAATGCACACTGCATTTTCACTGCATGATCTACAGAAATGTTATAAAACGAGGGTAGTTTAGAAACGGGTCGAAAATTATTGGGTTCAGATATACTACCCGACTTAAATATAGTTATGATTTTACTAAATTTCATTAGATCAAGAAGCACACCATACTCGGTACAATTAGTATATACAGTGAGGGGGGAAGAACAGCGTCTATTATATACATAACTGATCAGATTGACAGAAATACCCCATCGATCTGACGTTTTCTTGATATCTAGGGACTTATCACGGACGATATGACATCCACACGTGAACTCCTACATTGTCTGTGCCGCTCACAGGTAAAACAAATTCAAAAGTTTAGTATTAAAGCCACAAGTGGTTTTATCATATCATGGGAATTAAAATGTAATAAATTAAGATCATTCCCTTGAGTGCAATCAAACCCATGACCTTCGCATGTAGTCAACTATTGGTGCACTGATCTAAAATACCATCTTATACATAATATCTAATTATCCCCACTCGGGGGACCACCCGGAGGTGAGTTCCGTCACTTAAAACTTCTTGAAAAGAGTGTCTTACCAATAGTTCCCTCTGTCTATCCTGCTATATGCGGGATACAGCGTTAAGCTAAAAATAAAGTGTAATTACATAAATATAGATTACGTTTTATAATAAATACATAATATATGAAACTTCATCAAGGGACATGGGGGTTGCTTAGAGACTGTATGCGGTCCGCTTTGCTTTCAAAGTTTTAATTATTACTTCAAACGTAATGTATTTTTTAAAAAAAATGTACCTACTGTTCATGTGATTACATGAGTTAAGGCTGAATAATATGGGAAATATTTTTTTTTTAAGAAAACGCGACAGTCGAGGGCATGTTCTTCATTGAGAAAAATAAACTATTTTGTTTCCACTCTAGCAAGACCTCGCCCGGCGTTGAGTTTCGTCACTCAACACGTCTTGTCTCGAATTCGGGCGGAGATTGGAGAACAAAGTGTCTTAATATTAGGTTCTTTGTCTACTTCTCTAAGTGGGAAGAAACGGGAAGCTTTTTATTAGTAGATAATATATTTTTTTGCGAAATTATTGTAACAATTTTAAAATTGAGGCCATCGTGGCCAGAAACCACATGGCTGTAAACGCGACGGTTCCAAGTTCGATCCTCACTTAAGGAATGAATTATTATTTATTAATATTGGCATTCCTTTGCTCTGGCACAAATGGCAAATGCAAGGCAAGGCAAGGGCAAAAGCCCGGCGTTTAGTTCCGCTACCCAACAATGCCTTGAAAAATTTGACCGAAAGTGGGAAACGCAGTGTCTTAATATTAGTTTTCCTATGCCTCCCCTAATGCGGGATACAGTGTGAAGCTGATTTTTAAAATAACGCAATTTAACGTAAATTATTTTTCAAGCCAGCCAGTCCAGGCCAGTCGTGGCGCAGTGGTACAAAGTGTGACTGTAAAACCGACTGGTTGTGGGTTCGATCCCCACTCGAGGAGATATTTTCATTTCTTCGCTCTGAGGTCGAGGCAAAGCGCGGCGTTGAGTTCTGCCACTCAACACGCAATGCCTCCAAAATTCGGCGGGAAGTGGGAAACGGAGTGTCTTAACACTAGGTTCCCTCTGCCTACTCTGCTGTGCGCGGGATATAGCGTGAAGTTAATTTAATTTAATTTAATTTTAATTTTTTTTTCAAAAAATCTGTGACAATTTATTTAAAAATTTACATCATAGATTGTGTGAGAGACTTGCATCTCATAACCTTTTAATACGGGCTGTCGGAGCTCAATACGTAACGTAGAGCGACGGTACACTTTGTGGAAGGAAACTTAAAAGCTGCGATCATATAAGCTTTATATTTTGTACATCAGATTTTTTAGTCACATTTAGTTTATGTCATAATACTTACTCCTTACATTCGATTGGCGTTCGGCGAAATGAATTATTTTATAGTTTTATTTAATCGCTCTGGTAACAAGGCAAAACACGGCGTTGAGTTCCGCCACTCATGACTCAACATGCAATGATTCGAGATTTCAGCGGAAAGTAGGGAACGTTGTGTCTGCCCTGCCCTATATACGGAACAAAGCGTGAATGTAAAAAATATGTTCGTTGAAGCTAGCTTACCTGGCAGTGAGTTTTGTCACAGACCACATCATATTAAACTATTAGGTACATTATTGACCAAAAGGTGACGGTAGTGTACATCGTATTGCATAGACGATTACCGAAAATGTGTTAATGGGAACTGAGTGTCCTAACAATAGGATCCCAGGTTCCCTCTACCTACCCTGCTATGAGCGGATTACAGTATGAAGCCTAAATATATATATCTTTTTATATTGTTAGAAATCGGAAGTGGGTAACGTTTTTAAAATACACGTTAAAACACACATCGTCTATATGATTCTAAACTATTTGGAAAGGGATGCTATGTAATTGTAATAAGTGATATGTATCACCTACCACCACCTGTATAACAATACTATATGTATAACAATACTTCCCACTAGTTTCCTTCCAATAGGGGCCGTCACCTATAAGCAACGGTCCCCCGATTGACACAATTCTACTTCTTTTATAATTACTTTCACCTAAATCTACCCTCTTTTAAACGAGTTCGCGAACAATATATAAAAAAATTGAAAAAAAAAATGTATTTGTTTTACTTATTTTTTTATAGTGGATTGATATTTTCATTTCAGATCAAGTAGCAATAAATGTATGTTACGTTATATTGCAATTATATAGCGACAGGCGTATTTTGTTGCATATTTTGTTACAACATTGGGATGAGGACAGACAAAAGACTTTCGGTCCGCTTGACATGCAAAATTCAGTGAACTATGTGTCAATGATAAAATTTCAGGCGTTCATTTGTTGGTAACGATATTCATATTCATTTAGTTGACATGGGCGTAGGAACAGAGGGGGTCGGGTGGTCCGTGCCCACCCCAGAACGGTCTAATGCCCACCCCTGAAATTTTGCTAACAAAACGTTTTCCTCGAAAGATTAAAATGAAACGACCTTTATATATCAGTTCAAACCTAAAGTAAAATTTTCCATGTTAGTTAACGTATACATAATAAACTTTTTTTAAAAGGAAGGAAAAGTTGTTTTTCTGATATTATGCGATTCGTCATACCAGAAAATAACTAAAACAATTAAAAGAGTTTTTATTCATTTATAGCTCTGAGTAAGTCAAATTTGGTCTGATGATGCCCACTACATGACCGCGTCTTGTACTGATATCTTAGATGTTGGCTTCGTGGTGAAGTAACAAATGTCATCGTGTCAGACTTTGTGCGATTGTAAGTTCGATTTCCAATTGAGTGAAAAATGACCTCCTTTCGGTAAACTGGTTGAACAAAATTGGTTTTTGAGTTCTGTTAACCGACATACAATATCACTATCGCTAGGTTCTTCTATAACTGTTAGGAGCGGAATATACGAGAATCAGAAATAGATATTTGTCCATCATTACTAATTTGGAAATTAGTTTAATTATTTTTATAAATACTGTACGTACTGTAATTCATATACATAAAAATACTACGACGCAAGTAATAAAAAAAGTTATTTATATTATGAAAAACAAAAAAGAAAAAAACAATAGAACATTTTATATTGAACTAGTTTAAAAGCTCATAGTATTTCACAATAATCTATAAATAAATGCCTGATGATAAAATGAAAATATTTCCTCTCTATTGGATGTTGGCGTAAATTGCGATAGCCGTTCTCTCGCTAACGTTATGGAATTTTAATAGGAATTATCGGCGTCTACTTATATTTTCATTGAAGCAAATGTCTTTCTCTGTTTAAACTGACTGAAGAAACCAAAACGTTTTAATATTTTTGTATACAGTTTTTACATTAAAAAGTAATATGTACATGTAGTTCGCGAGGTCAAAGCTGAGCTTTGCATTTGTGTAAGTGATCAAAAAATTATAATGTAGGTTTAAACTCATATGAGTTTAAAGCCTCGTGAATTAAACATATATACATACTCCATAAACGTACATAAAAATTAAATTCAAGTGGCTGTCTATTTTTTCAAGTGTCTATAGTCATTTACACGGTACTAAAATACAAGCAAACAAATTTAAAGATTTTCTCTATCGGTCTGACTTCAGAGTAATATCCGGACCAGCTGAATCGATTTTATAGGATTTTCACTGGAAAGTATAGGAGGTAGTTGTGCAACATATAGGATATTTTTTGTAGCGGTACTCCCGCTGGAACAACTATGTTTACTGCGCAACGATTATTAAAAAAAAAACAAATATTTAATGTTCTTATAGTTCAAGCGAAAATGAGGACGGTTCATTAGTAAGGACATAAATCGTTGAGGTGGATATTATCATTTTAATCATAATAAATCAGCTTCACGCTGTATCCCGCACAGAGGGAACCTATTAGTTAAGACACTCCGTTCACCACTTTCTCCGTTAACCACAATTAGTAGATTGTACAGTCACACTTTGTGCCTCCTCAGCATAATTCGAACTGACAACCGTAGGACAATATGATATTTCTCAACTGTGCCATGACGATTTCAATAAAATTAAGTCAATATACCCTTAAAGGCTATATGGGTGTACAAAACCCACGTATGTTTCCATTTTAGTCGCTACACTTTTCGATTCTTGTGCGCTTTGCACTTTCGTCATCCTGAGTAGTCTGTAGCCTTTGATCACGCGGGGGAAGTGGGTGTATCGACACCCAAAATAGTCATAGTGCCCTATTGATTAACAACGGAAGTGGTTATCTTTTTTATGATTTTTTTTTTGAGATTTAGCACGCAGAATACAAATTATTTTTGGATTATGAGTCTACGAAAATAGTAGTGTAATTAGCTCCTACGAAAATTTAAAATTAAAGCTGTACTAGCATCTGCTGACGATCCGACTATTAGAAGAGGTCGATTATTAGAAGAAGAAGAACAAGAAGATTATCAAAAGAAGTCATTCATCAATATGATCTCCAAAGTTTTGACGATTAAGAAGAACTACTGTTTCATCTCTATGAAAACACTTTGTAAATGGAAGGAGAAAAAAAATATTTAAAAATAACTGAGAAATTAAAAATTATTTAAGAATTTAATTTTTTTTGTCACACTTGTGAGGATTTGTATATTTTTCTTTTTTTTTAGGTTAGCCAGGTTATGGGTGACATATTGTACTAAACGGAAATACAAACTTTTGCTTTGTATTTGGATTTCATTTTATTACACAAAAAGAAAATATTATGATCCCCACTTGTACACTCATCAGCTTAAGAAATATTTTAAATTTTTTTTTTCATTTTTTTCTTACAATGTAAACAAATAACGATGTGTTTTACACAAGTAACTGTTAAAAGTAAGTTGTTCACAATTTATTAGAAATCATTAATAATTTTATTACTTTAAAAAATAAGGTGTTTCTATACTCATAGTCTTAGAGGGTGGATTAGGTTAAGTTTGGTATACATGAAAAAGCAATCCATAAAATTTGCTTTTATTTGAAAATCTTTTGCAATATTTCTGCAATATATTCATGGATAGGTCGTTAAAGTTGTTTTAGAATTTATATCACATTTATTTGTACGTAAACGTCTGAGTACTGAGTCTGAGTGCAGACGAAAGGAAATTTCAATTTCAAGCAATTTAGTATAAATCTGATAGGCGAGGTTATCTTCGATTTATAAACTCCAATAACATCCAATATCCATTCGTACTCCAATATTGGAAAATATTACAATTGTTAAACCTATTTCTACATATGGCTGTCTGTCTGATTACACGTTTATATATATATATATATATATATATATATATATATATATATAAACGTGTAATCTCCTATGTTTTTAGGCACTCCGTTCCCCACTTTCTGCCGATTTCTGGAGGCATTGCGTGTTGAGTGGCAGAACTCAACGCCGCGCTTAGCCTCGACACCAGAGCGAAGAAATGAAAATATAAATTTAAGTAAATATTTCATCTCCTCGAGTGGGGATCGAACCCACAACCAGTCGGTTTACAGTCACACTTTGTGCCGCTGCGCCACGACGACGACTGGCCTCTATTTATATATATTTGTATATAATATAATTGTATGTATGGTTGCACATTGAATAAGTAAATAACTAAGAACTTTTTCTAGAAAAGTCATTACAAAGCATAAAACAAATGATTTATTCGTCAAGAATGCATGGTAAAGATGGGAACGTTAGCTAATATACCCTGTTCCCTTTATTTAGGCACTTTCATTGCCTCGAAATTAAAATATAAAACATTTGATATCCTTTAGTGGGAATCGAACCCACAACCAGTCGCGTTTATAGTCACATGCTTGTGCTCCATGACTGGCCGAACTGTAGCAGTTTATGTGCTTATTATATTTATTCGCGTCAACAGTCAAATTCGACTTGAAGAGTGCTAAAAATTGGCGCTTATCAAAAGTTCACGAGAAAAACTCGACGCGGAAAGCTTTACCTTTAAAAATGAAGGGGCGTGAAACAAAGCTCTCTCTCTATCTCTCTCTATCTCTAACCTAATCGAACCAAACTGTATGAGAGATGCAGAAAAAATCCTACTACTATAATAAATGTAAAAGTTTGTGGAGGATGCGTGTTTGTTTCACTTTCAACCAAAAACTGCTGAACGCACTTAGGTAAAACTTTACCTTTTTATAGTATATACATTTATCAGAGTAACTCATAGAATACGGTAGACGGACAAAACTCAAACAAAAAGAAAACAACAAACAAAACACACCTTTATGAAAATCCAATTGAAATGTCAATCTTTTAGCTTTCATTTGAAAAGATGTTATAATTTATGTTATTTTCTAGTTACAGAAACCTTCAACAATATTATACTTTGAATTACTGTTTTAAAAGTTTACATATATTTTAAATGTTGTGCGGAAAAATGTGTGAAGAATTGTTTTGGCGCGCTTAAATGATAGCGGAAATTTTACTGCCGGAAGTAAAATTTTCGCCATCATTTAAGCGCGCTTTTACCTATCGTGCTTTTATTATAAAAATACAATTGATGTTTGTACTATAAATATATTTTTAGATGTAGATACATATTATATAGGTACTTTATGATATTGCTTCTTAACTGCCGGTAGGTTTGTGTAAATATATATGTTTATTTATTAGAGTATTCCTGGGTATAACAAACGTTTATATTTATAACAGTTTTTACTTGTGTATGTGATATCAGATATTCTGCGGGATGTCACTCTGACCTTCTGACCATAGGTACAGTACAAAAGGAAATAATAATATAGCCTATGGCTACCCTTTCTTGAGCAAAGTCTGAAAGGAAGTCTTTAAATATAAAAGAAAATATAAATAGTTCCTGAGATCAGAGCGTTCACCGCGTTCAACAAATTCTTTAATTTTATATTATTAATATTGGTACCTCCTTATGTTATTAAAAACCTGAAAGTGGCGAACGGATTGATATACTGGATTGGATAACTAGGCTGCTTTTCATTTTTTTTGCTAATTTATGAAAGATGTCTTATAAATTAAAAATAATAAGAAAAAAATGCAAACTTTTATTTACATGCGCTAGAAAATATACAAAAATACACTTTTTCTTTAAAACTTTTACTATCAATTTATAAAGTTATTACATCATTTAGAAAATGTAGCTTGTCGCTAGACATACGTACTCATATTTATGTACTACTACTATTTGATATATGATGAGGTCATCGTGGCGCAGGGGCACAAGGGCTTGGTTGTGGGTTCGATCCCCACTAGAGGGAACGAATTATTATTTATTAATATTTTCATTTATTCGCTTTGGCACCAAGGCAAAAGGCCGACGTTGAGCTCCGCCATTTAACATGCAATGTCTCAAAAAATTCTGCTGAAAGTGGGGAATGGAGTCTCTTAACACTAGCTTAACATTAGGTTAACACTAGGTTAGGTACTACTCCCTGCTTACCCTGCTGTGTGTGGGATACAACGTGAACCTGATTTACTATTTGCAATATCGCAGGATTGATTATAATGTAACGAAGTTCATTATCAGTACGATGACATAGCTCTAGTGTGAAATGAACTAAGTACAATTATAAAATTGTATTTAATTTTATTTATTTTTTTGGTAATTTTCCTTTGTTTATATATTGTATGTTCTCACATTGTAGTAAATTTAATTATTGCAGGCTTACGGAAAGTACCCTATAGGTTTTTATTAAGTGACGAATTACTTACAAAATGATGCATAAATTGTCATATCATATCTTTTGATTGTGTTGACTTAGAAGCTTAAGTTTTTCTGAGATTCAATGGATCATAAACCTGGATATATCATATTAATTTCAGCTTATACCTACACACGATCCTAAGATTCGATTGTCTTCTTTGGAGATAAAAACCCTAAAACCCTAAAAATGGTAACTATAAATAAAAGGATAAATCATTTATTTCACTCAATTAAAAATCTAATCCCACTCACAGCGCGGTACGCAGGGGGAACCTGGAAATCTTAAAATCTAGTCTTAAATCTTAATTAAAACACCTCTGTTCCCCACTTTCCTCCAAATATAGTAGAGCTAGTAGCATAGCGTGTTGAGTGGCAGAACTCAAAGCCACTCTTTGTCTGTTGCCAGAGACACCGAAAGAGAGAGAGAGAAATTGAAAATATGAAATATTTCATTTCTTCTTTTATATGATATATTTCAATATTATCAAATAATTGAGGCCAGTCGTGAGGCAACGGCACAAAGTGTGACTGTAAACCGACTGGTTGTGGGTTCGATCCCCACTCGAGGAGATGAAATATTTACTTAAATTTATATTTCCATTTCTTCGCTCTGGTGTCGAGGCTAAGCGCGGCGTTGAGTTCTGCCACTCAACACGCAATGCCTCCAGAATTCGGCAGAAAGTGGGGAACGGATTGTTTCAACACTAGGTTCCCTCTGCCTACCCTGCTGTGTGCGGGATACAGCGTGAAGCTGATTTATTTGATTTATTTATTTTTTTATATAATACAAAAATTTACTCAAGCGTCCTCTATGGAGATAAACGTCTCTTTTCTATTCGCCCCAGCAATCCTCTGCACGGAATTTGAATGATGCCAAACGCTTGTAGCGCAAGGTCGATATGCACTTGTACTGCGTTCTTTGGTTATAGGCACTGGCAATTAGGAATGGAATGTTTTGTTTATTTATGGATATAAGATATTTTATATATGAGATATTTTTGCTATTGTGACGTACGTACAATAGTCTTAGGTATACGGTATTCACCGTTGGAGATTTGTATGTTTGTAACAAGTAAAATTACCAATTATGAGGGGAGTCGTGGCACAAGGGCACAGACGAGTGACTGTAAACGCGACAGGTTGTGGATTCGATTCTCATTCATACTTCGAGAGCGAAGAAATGACAATATAAATGTAAATAAATATTTCGCTTCCTCGAGTGGGGATCGAACCCACAACCAGTGGATTTTACAGTCACACTTTGTGCTCCTGCGCCACGACTGGCTGCATGCAGATGCATTATTTATATCACATTATTTTATTATTATACTTGATTAACTAATACTTGAGTATATTTTAGGTAACATAGCAGTCAAATAAAAAAATAATAGTAAATTAATTGATAATTCTTATTAAGAATAAAATTATTTGTCTTTTTGACATCTTCTGTATATAGCAGTGTAAACGAAAAGTTACATATCAAATAGGACTTAAGGAAATTAGCCTAAGAAAATATTTTAGAGCTGGTAAAACGTCTTACATCGTGGAAACGTTAGACCATTGTTATCAATAGAAAAAATATCTCAATATAGAAAGTAATATTACAACATCGATAAAAAATGTAAAATATCAATATTTTGTTTCCTACGCCAGTACTACCTATAGATGCTGTAGGTTACTACCTGGCATGCCAAATTTTATAATTTTAGATCAACCAGAAGTACCCTATGAATTTCTAATTCCCTTGATAGTGAGATTCCGTTTATAACGCAAAAGACGCGTATTCAAAATACGCATTTTTCTTCTCTCTAGGATTGTGCCTTGTTGAATATTATAGCACAAAACGGTTTTTTGTAATTGCATTCACTTACCCTTACTGCTCTGCTATGAAGCACGCTGGGATCATTTTTGTGTTTTTGATGATATCCAAAAATATAAGTTATTTTAAATTAAATAAATTATTTAAATAAATCATTAAATAATTTAAATAAATATAGTTTATTTTAAATGAACTCTCTTAATAATTAACAATCTTAAGTGCGCTTCTATTTTGAAAAAAATACTAACTAATAAAGATGAAAAAAATATTTATTTCTTCTACAAAAATTTGGAATGAACTTATAGAAACCGGGCTATTGCAAATTTTTATTATGTCATATGGATTTCGATTGTTTTTATTTTATAACGATATGGATATTCTAAGTGGTACCCAAACCCCGCGAACAAACATTTAACGTGACCCATTACTTTATAAATAAATTCAGTGGTGGGAAGTAGAGACCTGGTGTTTTGCTCTTTTACAAAGTCAGAAAAAATCTATCCAGCTTCAACCATAGTGGCTTCCTTCAGCCTCTGTTTCAGGTAGGTGAAAGGAAAACAAGTACGAGTATAAGCGTACGGGTGGTGTGACGCAGCAGCATTATTTGCTGCTCCATTGCCTTCTAGGTCAACGCGTGCTTTGACCCATCCGAATTCTATTCTCCCCCCCTGTCCATCTCCTATATTATGAACTAGCGCATATGTATTATCAAATCTTATATCAAATCTTTGTATGTTGTACTAGTGTAACTATTAGACCGTATCATAAAATATAATACATTTTTGAGACTAGCAGCATCCGCTCTAAAATACAGTAGACTACCCAAACTATAAAAAAATGGTCAAGTCCGAGTTGAACTTTTCCACCGAGGGTTGGTTCCCTTTTCAGTATTGTACGTCAACGGGGAGTATAGTTTATAAAAATGTTAGTGTTTTAAATGAATGGAACTATTTGTAATAAACTGAAAGTGTAATTTCTTAGGATTTAGTTTTTTATTTTTGTCAAATTTCGTCATTGTAAGTCTACAGGAAATAATAAAATAAACTATAAAAGTTATATTTACAAATGTTTACATTCTTTTAAAAAAAAAAAAAAAAAAACACTCTTTTAATTTTATTTTAAGTTCACTCTTCGTGTCAAATTTTATAACTGTAGGTAGGTGACAGAAATTACCTTATAGGTTTTGATAAGTTATCGAATTTCTTACAAAATGCAGCAAAAATATGCATAGAGAAAATAAGCTTGTTCTTTTTTGTGCTTCAAAGCACGGTAAATGTAAATATTGGATATTAATTCCAGATTGATACAGACAGACAGATCCACATCAAAGTGATCCTATAAGGGTTCCGTTTGTTTGTTTTTGGATACGAAACCTTAAAAAAGAATATACCGCCTTTGTAAAAATTGCTAGCGGGAAAGGAAAATTGACCGATCGATCTATAATGGAGCGTGATTAGGGTTGGCATGTTTCTTTTTTTAGCTCAGGTCAGGCCAAATATTTATATGTCCGTCTTTTGATAGGCATTCAGCACTTTTAGTTCGAAAACAAAGTTGCGTTAAGGAAGACAGTATCTATTCTTACCAAAAACATACAAAACTTTTTTACCAATGCCAGATTTTTTTTAAATTTGTACAGAAACAATAGGGGAACATATTAAAAAGCTATTGGTACATCAAATGTTAACAGTTTATTTCAAATAATTTGTTAATGGGGAATTTTAATTTTTGAATTTTTGAAATTGGTAGAACAGTTATTTGTTATTCCGGTCCTTAATACCAATGTTGAAAAAGTTTTCTCTTAAAAAAAACTTCGAGTGGACCAAGGAGTGCAATAAATTGCAAACAGAATCAATCACACAATGTGCACAGTTTTGTTTTTTGATGATTGATTTCTAAAGAAAGAAACAAAGAAAACAACGTAAGCGTTTTCTTCGCCCTTGGTAATCAAAAATTATGAATGAAAATCAAAGTCAGCAAAATGCGGCGTTGAGTTTCGCCACTCAATATGAATCAGAATTCTTTTAAACACAACAATGACTTACCACATTTCTCTACTTACTATATAAAAATATCTTTAGTTTATACCTACATACTACACACCTATCAAGTAAGTAACTATCTAATGATTCTAAATAAATACTAGTGGTAAAGAATAAAGAAAAAGAACGACAATGATAATATTTGTAAAAATATGACTTGAGTGAACGTTGAAAAAGTTCTACTTATTAATCAGCTTCACGTACAGCAGGGTAGGCCTAGTGTTAAGATACTCCGTTCCCCATTTTTTGCGCAATTCTGGAAGAATTTGCGTTTTAAGTGACAGAACTCAACGCCACGCTTTGCCTCTACACCAGAGCGAAGAAATAGAAATATGAATTTAAGTAAATATTTCATATCCTCGAGTGGGGATGGAACCCACAACCAGTCGCTTTTACAGTCACATTTCGTGCCGCTGCGTCACGACTGGTTTCAGCTTATTAAAGTTACCAAAATACAAAAATGTGAACAATTTTTTGGTATTTTATTAAAAAACAAAGTAATCGGTAAAAAGAAAATTACAAGTTCAATAATATTTATAATCAGAAAGCTTTAAGTGTGGATGCACAGCATAAATAAATATGCTTACATTGCAAACGTCGAGCGAAATGCTGTTATCGTCGTTTACTACTTATTGATTATTTTCTTGGAATTGTTATGTACTCTCCGTGATGTAATTCCGTTATCTGCCGCTACTACAGCGCACAGTAGTGTGTAGTTGTCGGTCGTTGCGAGTTTATATTCAAAACCGCACCACCATTGCACGTGGGCGGCATTTTACTATGTATTTGCTACCGTATTATCTCCTATTGATATAGTCACTACGCAAACATCCGCCTCAAGTGACGAGTTCAAAATGATGTTGTTCCATCGTATTATTCGTATAAAGCTGATAACAATAAAATATATTTCGGTTACATTACATATAAGTTTAAAGAAAGCGCATCGTAGGCGCGCGCCGTAGCCCGCGGCGTGGCGGCGCGCGCGCATCTCTCGCGGCGGCGCTCGGTGGTCGCTGTCAGTAGTCAATAGTCAGTCGCGCGACTCACACGATGTTCGTGCTCGCGCTCGCTGCCACCCTCCTGAGCGCGCTGGCCGGCCAGCCCGGCGCCGGCGCCAGCCTGCACTGCGCCATGCGTCGCGAGATCTCGCCCTGCACGTGTCGGCGCGAGGACCTGGGCACGGGCGCCGTGCTCGTCATCTGCCAGCGTATCAGCGCCTATGGGGACATCGCGCGCGCCCTCACAAACAAGTTCAGCCCCGAGACCAAGATCGGTCTCGACATCTCCTACTCGCAGCTGCCCGACTTCGCCGACCACAGCTTCCGCGATCTCGGCCTCTCCATCACCCGCCTGAAACTCAATTTCGACAACCTAAGGCAAGTCGTTCAGTTGCTCCGACATTAAATACTTCATAAATGAAAATGTGTAAGCCCTTTGTTGTGTAAAATGACGAGTAACTCATGAAAACGTGGTAATGAAACATCAAAACAGTGCGTGAGTTGAAGAGAAACAACAGGTTTGTGATAAGAGGAGCGACGGCGATGGAAATCCGTGCGTTATCGTGAGTGTGGGCGGCGGCCTGCAGAGGTCTGGGGGACCGCGCCTCCGAGGTCGTAGGATCATATCTCTGAATTCATTAGGCAACACATAACTTTCAGAGGTCGGTACGTTCGTAACAAAAAGAAATAGTAAAGCAAGCTCAGTACCCAGTGGCTTGTACTTTTCGGTATTGTCGAATTCCAGAAAATAATTAAGTCGTTTCTGACCCGTCACCTCGACCCTCATTGACCGCAATTGATGTTCTGTGATCTTCAAGTCACGCATCATATACATCGGCCGTTACATATTACATACAGAAAGTATTAAAAAAAATCTCTTTAAACCAGTACATATCTAGTTTCTCCGGAATTTGTAAATAAATTAATCATTTCAAACTATAGCGGGCGACTGATATGAATGTTACACATACATACATAAATATAACGTATATAAATGTTTTATCTACATAATATAAGATTATTATATTGTTTTCACTATAGTTATTTAATTTATATATTTGGGGAAACTTGGTTTTTTACAAATACCATTCTGGATTCCATCCTCGCATGGGGATCACATCTAGGACGCTGCGCGATAGTTCGCTGGGTTATCGCAGGTCGCTTCTAAAGCAGTAAAATTGAATGATATCTTATTGGTCGTGTCGTATTCACTATATTTACCCATTAATGGTGTACTAACGTATTAAAGAACCCGTTGTTCGTTAGTTATTTTCGTTCGACAAGAGATTATTGTACTATTTTAATCTTTTTAGTAATTCATTTGAATATTTTGCTATATAAAATCAGCTTCACGGTGTGTCCCGCATAGAGCAGGGTAGACAGAGGGATACTAATGTTAAATACACTCCGTTTCCCACTTTTCGCCAAATTTTTCGAGGCATTGCGTGTTGGGTGGCGGAACTCAACGCTTTTGAATTATTGCCAGAGCGAATAAATAGTAATATTTATATACAATATTTCTTTCCCTCCAGTGGGGATCGAACCCATAACCGTCCCTTTACGGCCACAGTCACAGCTTTGTGTACTACAAAATATCATAAAAATTTTATGGAAGGATTTATAACATAAATATGCTTTATAAATTTATATTAAAAGCTCATCCGATAACCACTTAATATAACTAGCTTTTCGCAGAAAATGTCGCTACCACGAAGGCTAGTATCAGATTACAAAATATTTTGAGCAAAATAATATTTAAATATATTAGGGCAATATAATTTTTTAGTAGTTTCCTTTATAAATAGTTTTTCTTATATAATAGGTTTTTAATGGATTAAAAATAGTGATAATAAATGTATTTTTTATAATTTATTTATAGATTCATTCACTCTACTCTCTGTAGAGAGATTTCTCTACGTAAATCAATTTTCTTTTCAAAGATATTGTTAGAGTACGTTTTGGGCCTAACGTGCCTATAATCATGGACCTAACTAAAATCAGTTAACCGTCTGGACGCGGTAATCGAAATCGATTTTCGTTAACATCGTACTATGTTAAGAGCTATCGTGTTTTATATACTGTAAAATATTCTTAAAATCAAATTCACGTTACACAATAATGATTAACAGTTTGTTTTGTTGAACTTGCTAATCTCGGGAACTACTGGTTCAAATTAAAAAGTCTTTTTTTAAATTGAATAGTTCATTTATGGAGAAAGACTATAGATTATATTTTATAAAGCGGGCTGGCTTTAACGTAGCAAGATTTAAAACAGCGTCTTTAAGATATTTTTATACAAAAAGCAGTTTCAAAGTCATTAAAATATTTCTTATTTAACATAAGTCTATGTTTATATAATAAATATTTATTTTTATAATAAAAAATATGTTAAATTCAACGTAAAAAGTCTATATAAATTAGAATTTTAAAATATTTTTATTTTTTATCATCTTCACGCTGTACCCCGCACACAGTAGTGTAGGCAGATGAAACCTAGGATTAAGACACTTGGTTTCACACTTTCCGCCTAGTTCTGGAGGTATTGTGTATTGAGTGGCGGAACTAAACGCCATACTTTGCCTCGATACCAAGGCGAAGAAATGAAAGTATAAATGTAAATAAATATTTCACTTCCTCAAGTGGGGATTGAACCCACAACCTGCGCCACGACTGGCCCCAGTAAACGATATATGTATATATTTTTTTACCAGAAGCTTGATGATCAAAATACATATTCCATATTTAATTTTTATTTAATATAAATTAATATTTTTATTGTTAATCCAACTTAAATTTAGCATAGACAAAATAAACATATAATAACTGAAACAGTAATCTTAAAATATTACATTATTTCAAAATAATAAAGTTGATCAGTAGTTACCGCAATCCTAAACGGAATGGAGTTAAATTAAAGCTGAAGCTTAGTTAAAAGTTGCGAATTAATTCAGGACGAGAGGAGGAGTACCCAATATATTTTATATATATATTTAGCATGACGATGGATTCCGCGCATGGCAGGGTAGGCAGAGGGAACCTGGGAACCTAGTGTTAAAATACTCCGTTATCTATTAAGATTCGATCTCAACTTTACGCCGAATTCGCGAGACGTAGTTCAACGCCGCAATTTTCTTGTATGTAATTTGACCCTGAGCTATTAATGCCATCTTTACACTGTTCTATTTCTTGTAATTTGACCCTGAGCTAATACTGCCATCTACAATGAATGATATTTTCGTATAATACGTTACTTTTGAATAGGAGCCCGTCGTGGCGCAGTGGAGCAGTCTCTCAGTAAGCGTGACGGTTGTGGGTGTGATCTCAGCTCGGGAGGATAATTATATTATTTATTCTCTCTTCCGCACTCTGGTAAACGATGTGGGGCGTTCAGTTTCACCACTTGACACAGAACATCTCAATGTCTTAATTAGTTTCCCTCTGCCTATTCTCTAAACGTACATCTACTAAAACTAGCTTTAAAATACTATTTTTCCCAAAAAAAAATACAGGTATCACAAACTGTTATAAGAGACAAAGACAGACAAAGAAAAATTCAGGATTTGAAAATGATGATATAAATCTGATGTTTGTTATGAAATGCACTAAAGTTTTAGTTATTTTGCAAACAATAGATAGATGGTCGCTGCTTTGATTAATGTACAACTTTTAATAGATTTTTCGTATAGCTGAGAAAACTAAAATTTATAATAAAAGAAAATATTAATTAATTAAAATTAGGACTTAATTAATTTTTTCCCCATTTACATTAACATACGGTTTCAAACTGATTTCCGGCCCGCGCAAGACTGAGTTTTAAAGCTCTCGTAGAGCTACGTAATGAAAATTATTCATTTACCCAAGAGAAAATCGAACCCACAACCTATTTTACACTTAAGCGCTGTATTGCAGCACCACGACGGCCTCAAAGCAAACATTTTTTCACTATATTCAATAACTTTTCGCTTCTTACGGTGTAGACAAAAACTATTTGGCAACGTTTAAAGGGATTATATGCTGTGTGTACACTAGTACATATACAGTCTATTCTAAACTTGAAGTGAATTCAAAATATTTAAGATAAAATAAAATTTAAAAGGTTGTGTAAGCATACTCATTAAAAAAAATATGTTAAACACAATGAAGTTTCACCACGATTTCATATAAGCGTACATTTTATATGAAATCGTGGTGAAACTTAGCACTTCCCGTTCTTATGAGATTTTTAATTCTATTATTTAAAAAGTTAATAACTAATATTTAAAATTTTCAATTATTCTTAATTTATGTCTCTTAATTCTTTTTTTTTTACGTTATTTTTGTATATATAATACAATTATTAACATATCACACTGTATATATAACACACTGTTCAAACTTTTCCATTATTGAGTGACTAACAGACGAAAGAACTGGAGTTCGAAAGCTTAAATTTAGAGTGCGATTAGATTAGGAAAGTGTACGGAAGCACTTAGGGAGGATTTCTTGATATTTCAACGGAAACGGAAAGGCTGACCCTTTTTTTCCGATTTTCCGGGACGGGGACGGGATTTATTTTTACATTTTCAAAGTTACGGGCGTCGACTAGTATGTAATAAGCGAAGCACGTTGTTTTTCTAACGGCCAGAAACGTGCAGATAAGCAATAGATACGCCGTTTTACTCCCAGATATGGGGAGACACTTAAAGTCAATCAATCGTATGCACGTGTTAAACGAGACTGTCGGAGACGAGCTACCTCATTTTAAATTGTGTTTGTTAGGCTCCTGCATCAATAACTGTTTGGTTTTATATGATTGTGGGTTCAATTCTTTAGTTTAACTATATGTATATTTATATTACCTTCGTCAAGTAAAACTGAAATTTTCACAATTCGTTTTACCACGCTCTTTCTAATAAACTTACGCATATTCTCTGGTATATATAAAAAATTAACAAGACAAAAAAAACTGAAAAGCTTCGATTATCATCTTTTTTTATATAACAAAAATAAAATTTTTATAAAAAACATATACATATGTACATAGATTATCACTCTAGGGTCGCGCTATCAGTCTCGGTCATCTTATAATTTACTTACTATTCATCATTAAGATTTTCTATATATTTTTCAATTATAAATAACGAAGAGTTTTAATGTAAAAAAGACTCTCGAAGAGTACGTTAATATGGTTGTCACGAGCATTTCTAAGGGGCTTTATTTATTTATGAATGCATACCAAAATACAAGGTATGATCAAAGATGCGGTGAATAATTTTATTGTGGGCGAAATGTTGTTAGAAAACACATAAGTGAAAATGCGGCAGGTTGTGGGTTTGATTTCCACTCGAGGACATTAAATATTTAATATTTTAATTTCGTCGTTCTGATGTCGCGGCATTGAGTTCCTCCGTTCACGAGCCACAACCCCTGCCCTCCTACGCTAGATTCCTGCCTATCCTGCTACATGCGATATACAGAGTGAAACCAAAAAAAGGATTAAGTTTTCCTTCATCAAAATAAAATATTTGAAAGTAAGTTCCCACGGTGGGTAGCGATGCAGTTATCCCAACGTGAATTTTATAAATGAAAAGCAACTGGAACCTATCTTCGGGAAGCTCTTTTAGCTGCTCTATCGTAGCTCTACCATTGTCGAGATTAGTGTTAAAACGGTTAGTTCTCCCTATAATTTCATTTTAAGGTAGAGTCAGGAGCTCCATGATACTTATTCCGAACGTATATATTTTAAAACGTCACAAATTAGTAACCTGTATAATATAGAAGAAAACTAATTTAGACAATTTTTCAAATTTCTTTCTCCGTATCTCTCTCTCCGTTCTTATTAATCAATTATATGTTTGATCGAAATACTGGACCTTTACCCGATTTCAATTTTGCTTCTTAATAGCTGAACTTTTCATACTTGTTGTAAATGGTCTCCAGAATTACGTTTTCATTACCACTTAAAACCAATATGAAGACATGGTTTAAAAAAATTCTCTTTGTCTGTCTGTCTTCTAAAGATTAAGAGTGATTAGCTATATGAACTTAGTGCTCAATGTTTTTTTTTTCTTGAATTTTGAGTGCGTGCTGAGTGGCAGTTCTACTCCGGCCTTCGCTCCCGTAAGATATGCATCTTAACCTCGTTTACCTTCAGCACTCTCTGTCATATAAACTATTTATGTAACTACTAGTGCTTCATTTAAGGAATAATAAAGATGAAATATAACAAAAATATATGCTTTGAAACAAGAAAAATAAGCGATCGTGGTATAATTACGACATTTCTGCCTGTACGGTGGTAGTGTGTTCGAACTTATTTATAACCAGATATTTCCATAGTTCTATTATAGAACGAGAGACGATCTAAGTTTATAAAATATTTATGAAGCCCAAGCCAAATCAAAATCAAATCCCAAAATCAAATCAAATCAAAGCCCAAATCTATCAATAGAGTAGGTAGTGCAAAATAAAAAAATAGTTTCTTTCATATGATATTAATATAAACAATTCTTGTTACTTCCTTGTTCATATTGTGAAAATCGTAGTTATCAATGAATATAGCGGCGTTGAGTTCCGTAACTCAACCCGCAATGCCTCCAGAATTCTGCGGAAATGGGAACGGTATGTGTAAACTCTAGGTTCCTAGGTTCCTTCTGCCTACTCAACGTGCGACGGTGCGGGTACTATGCGTGAAGCTAAAAAAAATATTATTAATATATTAAAGCAATGAAAATACATTTTACCCATTTATAAAATGATATTTACACATTAGACTGGGTAGGCGTCATCCGATAATATTGTAAACATTTTCGCGACACATTTTATCGAATTAGTACATATCCCAGTTATTTTCCCTGACACATATAGATAGTGAAAGAAGTGACAAAATGTGGAGCTCATAGAGTTAATATTAAATTAAAAAGAAAACAAAGAATAATTTCTATAAATTTCATTTTCATATCTATATTCTATACTAGAGTAGAATAATGTTAAAGTATAAATAAAATGTGTAAGTACATAATATCATTAAAATTAAAAAAAAAAAAAAAAAATTAGCTTCACGCTGTATCCCGCACACAGCAGGGTAGGCAGAGGGAACCTAGTGTTAAGACACTCCGCCGAATTTCGGAGGCATTGCGTGTTGAGTGGCAGAACTCAACGCCGCGCTTTGCCTCGACACCAGAGCGAAGAAATGGAAATATAAATTTAAGTAAATATTTCATCTCCTCGAGTGGGGATCGAACCCACAACCAGTCGATTTTACAGTCACACTTTGTGCCACTGCGCCACGACAGGCCCCAAAATTTAAAATTTTAAATACATATAATTTATATTATTCATATATTTTATAGTTTATAATAAATACAAATAAAAGTTTACATAACTAAACTTCACCCTTTATCCCTAGTAGTCAGAGAGAACGGAGCGCCAAACGCTACGGTCTCTACATACCTCTTTCGCCTCGTCCACTGTCATCAACCTCTTCACTCCTTCACGTAAAAAGTATGAGGACCTCCCAGTGACTTTGCCCAGTATCTTTGATACTGTGTTTTCGAATGTCAACCGAGGTTTCTGTACGACCAAACGCCGTCGCCGTCGTTTCGCCGTCTTATCAATGCAGCTAAGGCTACATTAACCCTGTTACCGGCAGCAGTACGCCTTTCCACATCAATATAGTTCACACACAGGCACTGTACTGAACATACTTCCCAAATATACCACTTCATTCACTTGTTCTAATATCTTGCCATTTATACTGATCTTGCATTCTTTTTTTAAAAATCAGAACCTTTGCAATTTTTCCACCTCTCATTCTGACGATGCAATGAGCACTGCATCATCTGCGTACAGCAGGCAATTCACATTCAAGCCACCTGCTTTTACTCTCACATCACTTTGTATCGCTCCTTATATCTCCTTTATTTACTCCTCTCCTCCTTACCTCCTTCATTAACTCCTTTATTTACTCGGTCACCTCTGAATCACTTAAAGATCTTGGATTACTTCACGGATGGATCACAAAGATCTACGGCTCTAACAACTAAGACACACACAAGATAATTCAGGTTCACGCTAAGGGAGGGAGGGAACCTAATTATAGGAGACTCCATTTCCCACTTTCCGCCAAGTTTTTCGATGCATTGCGTGGTGAGTGGCGAAACTCAACGCCGGGTTTGATGCCAGAGCGAGAAAATAAAAAATATTGTATTTCGTACATATATACATACATACACAATGACATTAAATGGAATGCAAGTAAAGAAACGAGAAGCAAGGATAACATAATATTACAAATCTACTAATTAATTTATTTATTTAGACAACAACAGTATATTTAACGTTCGTCGTCGAGTTGATAAAGAGGTAATTAGGTCAAGAGTAAGTCTACAAAACACCTCTCGATTAGTACCGAAGTTACATCCGATGTGTTGACATACGAGTTTACAGTAGCTACATATGGTGTAGAATATACATGTATATATAAAATAAATAAAAAATTAGCTTCACGCTGTATCCCGCACACAGCAGGGTAGGCAGATGGAACCTAGTGTTAAGACACTCCGTTCCCCACTTTCTGCTGAATTCTGGAGGCATTGCGTGTTGAGTGGCAGAAATCAACGCCGCGCTTGGTATCGACACCAGAGCGAAGAAATGGAAATATAAATTTAAGTAAATATTTCGTCTCCTCGAGTGGGGATCGAACCCACAACCAGTCGGTTTTACTGTCACACTTCGTACCGCTGCGCCTCGACTGGCCCCATACATACATGTATATATGATTACCTAATATTTATTATTTTATTAACACTTTAATTATTTAATTATAACATTATTTGTTATGAATATATTTATCCTTACTTAAGCTAAAAAAATCAACCTCTGCTTTGTTAAGATAAAGTGCGGCAATCAGCTCCCACATTTTTCACGCAATGTCTTAATTTAAACGAAAAAAAGGTAAGCATAAAAAACTGAGTGTTTTGACACTGAATTTTCTCTGTCTACGATGCTATATACGCGATATGTGAACCTAAAAAGTATTACTATCATATTCAATTAATAACGACTTAAAAAGATTAAGAGATCGTACTTCAAAATTTATATAAAGTTAGTAAGTATCAAAGGCTTAAAGAATACCGTCTTACATGTATTGGATGTTCCGTTTATTTTCTTGTCATACTAACTTTAACTTATAAGCTCCGAAACATCCACTTTGTTCTCTATCTACAAGTTCTCTTCCAACGTACTTTCTTATAGTAAACAGATGAGTTTGAAAAGCTTAAAATTTTATTCAATTTCACGCTGAATCCCTTACATACAGGTGAGTATGTTGACAGATTCCCCATTACGACACCTCTGTTTCCCACTTTCCAGTGAGTTGTATGTTGTGAGGCATTGCATGTTGAGTGATGAGGTTTAACGCCGCACTATACTTCGTTACCTTAGCGAGGAAAATGAAATATTAAATATGAAGGGTGTGACTGCAGCGCGACGATTGTGATTTTTTTTTTATTCTTTATTGCACAAAATTTTATACATAAAAAAAATGTACAATAGGCGGGTTTAACGCTAAAAAGCACAATTTTTAATAGAATTCGATCCCCATTCGAGAGAATGAACTATTATTTCTTAATATTTTTATTTCTTCGCTCTAGCACCAACGCAAACACAACGCAATGCCTCGAAAAATTCTGCAAAAAGTGGAGCACAGTGTGTCCTGCACTGCTGTATGTTATATTTTATTCCTCTTATATTTTCTTTAAATCGAATCCACAAGCTACGCGTTACCGTCACACGCCTGTACCCACCCTTGCGCCGTCATGGCATCTGTAATAAAGCTTAACATTACAAAAATATAAATAACAAGATAAATTTACGTGCAAAGATTGTGTGTTTATCATGTTTTTTTAGAAAGCAATTGGGATTCCCGTAAGAACATCACTTTGATGATAAAAATTGTGGCTTCCAATCTGTTGTAGGTTTGTGGATTTTTCGTGATTTAATTTTTCCTAAAAATATAAAAGAACCGTCTTAAACTATAAATACTTATTAAAAATGTTACTGTTTCACTGTATTTAACGAAGAAATTTTTACTTTATATGATTATCTCACTTAATAAAAAGTTAAATATACAAAATTGTTGTAGTACCGATTAGGTACAAAAATAATAAAATATGGAGAAAAAAAATAGATAATTCCTTTTTTAGAATATTTCCTTTATGTAGATATGACACACACATTTATTATCAAAAATCATGTTCAGTCATTGATGTAACCAATTTTAATATGTTTTTCGACTTTAGAAAAAAAAATAACTTTTCAAACTATACCTACAGTCGCCGTAAAACTTAAAAATTGCTTAAAATTAAAAAAGTACCTAAATATACCTATATAAAAAAACCTTGAATTCTCTCATCAATAAATCAAGATGTCAAATAATGTATACCTACATTTAGTGGTCACATTTTCCATTCAACCTTGCCTCTAATACATCAATATATGTAGGTCTCAGTACAATCACGTCCAGGCCGAGCCTAGCGCTTCGTTTAATTGGTCTCCTTTTGTAATTTAATTACCCTTTGGCCTGAGCCGGAGAGACAATTATGAATCGTTCAGACCACTTCTACTTGCGCCGCCCGAGTGTGATCTTTCCTTGTTTAAACTAAGTTTTGTTATGTAAATTTTATAAAACCTATATATGTATAAGATATTATTTTTTCAATATTTCTTCTATGTACTATTGAAGCGGAAAGATGTGATAGTCGTATCCAGATTGAAATTTAGCTGCCTTCGTTCTGTCTAATTTGCGATGCGGAAAATAATCGAGTTTTATTATTTATTTATGAAAAAGAATTAACCCGTAAAAATATGAATAAACGAACACTTCGTTCCGCAGACACTGTCTGTATTTCGAGATATGGCATGCTTTGTCTGCTTATCAGAGCAAAAACATTAAAATTATTCACTATCTCGTGTGGTAATTGAATCCATAACCATCGTGTTTAAAGTCAAACGCTGCGCTGCTACGCCACGAAAGCCTCAAATAACTTGAAAAACAGATAATGAGTGGATATATAATTTTAAAAAAATAAAAAAAGTAGAAAAATTAAAAGTAAAACAATTATCCAAAACTTATAACGTACCTGTTACAAATAATTTTATTTTAATATGTTTATTGTACACCTGCACATGGCGTCCAAAGAAGCAGCGGGGGCTCCCCCTACATATCATTTAAGATAAAACGTAACCGGCGGTGATTTTAACTAGTGTATTTACTTGATAAGCCGCCGTCCAAAACTTCGCGGAATTAAAAATATTTATATTTAAAAAAATGCATATACTAATCAATTCCTTTTATGAGATAAAACATTCAATGGCAGAATAGATTTTGACCATTGCGCTAAGATGCAACACTAGGTTGCCTCTAGCTATGTCACTATATGCTGGTGACAACGTGATGTTAAAAAGAGGTGTTTGTATAATGAGGCTTACATTTATACTAACTTATATTACTTAAAAAAAAATAATTAATCTATAGACCGTAAATCATAAATCATATTTATAAAGTAAATACTGTTTAAAGATATATTCCACTGAATGTCAAAAATCATTTACATTTTGTCGTGTGATCAACTTATACATAGTTCAACAAAACGAAAAGTAATCTATTCCTACTATGACTCGTATTTATAAGCCACACTCAAGTCTGAGATTAATCTTGAGATGCCGTTTTCATTCATGAATTATATACATATCTATACATATCTATACCGTACATAAGTTTCGCTTAATAAGAACATAATATTCTCAAAGTCTCATATATTATCACAATGTTTTTATATAAACATTGTATCATATAGTATAATGTAAATAACACAATAAAATTACTATTTTTTTCGTTGCAACGCTAAAAATAGATAAATTGCTTATAAAAGATAAGTATTTACACGTGCACCCTGTTTATTACCTCTTATTTAATCGTGTTACAGCTGAAGTGATAAAACCACATACATCGTTATATACATAATGTAGAGTATAGCGAAATAAAATTTAAAAATATATAATTTACACAATTTTTTTCCTATTTGACGTAAAATGTTGGTAAAACCAGTCTAATTAAATCTGAGCTGGCTATAAAAAAAATACAAATATTTTCTTTTTAATTAAATCAAAAATAGTTTTTAATTAAGGTTAGATTAGGTTATTATACATAATATCTGTGTTTACTACTTTAGCTGCAACATATACACTATTTATAAGCTATCGTGATAAACCCATCCACGGTGGTATTGATTGACTGACGCAAAATATAGGAGAGTAGTGCGGATTAAACTCAATGTAACTTACTATTTAAATAAAATAATTTAACTTTTTACTTTTATGTGACCATCGTGGTGCAATGGCACAAGCGTGTGTCTGTAACCGAGGAGGTCGTGGGTTCGATTTCCACTCGGGGTAATGGATTATTGCTTGTTAATGTTTTCGTTTCCGTACTCTGGTAGCAAGGCAAGGCGTTGAGTTCCGCCATTCAACACGCAATGCCTCGAAAATGGAGGATTTTAACACTAAGTTCCCTCTGCCTACCCAGCAGTGTGCGAGATGTATCCCGCGTGAAGCTGATTTATTTTTATTTTTAACTTTTTTTTCCTTATTAAGTTACTGATAGATTAAGCACAGACAAAAATACTGAATTTAAAAGATAGAAATTTGTCAAATACTCAGTGAATGTGATTGGAGAACCAATAGAGGATTTCTGGATATTCCTGCGGGGACGAGGAACCAGGATTTCCATTTTACGCTATACGCTTTAAAGACCATGCAAAAAAAGTCGCGGGAGACGACTAGTTTCAAGTATAAATCTCTTAACGGGATGTAAAACAGCAAAAATTGTAACAAAATTATTTTTTTCGGGGAATGATGATATAACGTATAACGAACGTATAGTTTTGTTATCTACACTGCAAAAGGACGAAAAATGCCAGCTTAATATATTAATTGTATGCATTTTTTTCTTATTTACAATATTGTCTTTATTTATAGTTATAAAAATATCGAATTGTTGAGACTAGTCGTAGCGCCGGGGCACAAAGTGGGACTCAACACGCAATGCCTCCAAAATTCAGCGGAAAATAGCGAACGGAGTGTCTTAACACCAGGTTCTCTTTGTGTACCCTGCTGAGTGTGGAACAGCCAGAAGATGAAAAAAGAAAAAAAGAAATACAAATACTTGAATACTTTTGACAAAAACAAATAATTAATTCTGTAATCGTAATTAAGTGATAATAAAGTAAAGGGGAAACCACTCACAGGAATACCCCAGTTTTATCAGTTCCTTCCACAATAATAAGCCACATTGTAAAAAACGTCTGAACATTTCGAATGTTCAACGTATATCCTTGTTTTTCAGTCAATCAAGAAATTTAATTAGGCAATCGTATGCTCCGGGGGAATACCCATTTTTATTTATGGCAGTACAATGATCACTTTAGGGTCAATTCAAATTAGTCTAAATTTGTCTAAACGTAGGTTTAATTTAACGGAGTCTTGTCTAGGTTCCTTCTAGCTATCCTGCATATGAGGGATACACCGTGAAGCTGTATTAGTAATTTTACCACGTATATTGAAATATTATTGGGATATTTAAAAAAAAAAACGAATTTAAATGTAATTTGTTTTTTTTTTATCTTAGTAGTAAAATTGAATGATGCAGCATTTATATGTACCAAAATACGTTTAATAACTTTACTTATTAAAGAATTAAAAATGATGGTTAATGTATTACAAAATATATTTCCGCCGTGTTTTTTTTTCATCATCATCGATTTGAAGGCGTTTTGAATATCTATAAAAAACACGAGAAAATATATTAATTCTCAATATACCTATTTAAAAAACATTCAACATTTTGTTAATGCAAGAGAAGTTCAGAAAGATTTTAATAAAGATTGTCTGTCGCTAAGAATCTTTTGATATGAAAATAGGATTTATTCGAGTTGCTGCTGTAAGCCTGCAGAATTTCCATTTAAAATATTATTGAAATTACACTTTTTTAATATACGTGCGTGTTTGTGGGTGACATCGGTATTTCCAATTATATTAAAATGATTTTTCATAAATATGTTTTATTATAATTCAAAATAGATTAAAAATTCAAGTTAAAATGCAAAGTTCAGTCATGTTAGATCTGCTTTAGAAATGCTTAATCCTTTTTTTTAGCTAGTAAGCAGAAGGAACATAACGTTGCTTTCTGTTCAGTTTTTCCGTTCCTTCAGGTATACCGTTTTCCACTTTTCGCCCAATTTTTAAGACAGCGTCTTGAGTGGCGGAAATCAATGCTGCGCTTTCTCTTTTTACCAGGCGCTCTGACCACTAAGCCATGCGTTTTCTTTCCTAAGTGTGGAATAACACTTTAAAAAAAATGTTTGAGAATTAAGTTTGTCAACCTATATAGATTGTAGTTCCCCTTGACCTAAAATCCTGAAATTTACAGAAGTGCCGGTGGGCGGGTCCTACTCAATTTAACTAGTCTTCTTATACTTTAAACCAAACCACTACATCTTTACAATACATACAGCAACATATGTTCAATACGTTTCCTTCCCATGTTAGTTAGTGAGATATTCTGTCACTTACTCTATTCTCTATTCTATCTACTACAGTTACTGAATCACGATAACTAAGTTATAACTTAGTGTTTAAATATCTAAGCACACCTTTTATGAATTTTATTAATACAACTGTAATAGTTCATTAAAATGACAAAGTGATGTAAGTTTTATAATTCTCTATAACATAAGATTTTTGTTTTATGCAAAGTAACTAATTTGTACATTTTAAATTATAATTTTATTTTATTTTTTCGTTTCCATAAAAGAAACGCAAGTTAACATTTCCCTGTCCTGGTAAGAAAAATCGTTTGAGTCTCTTATGTCATAACGATCGATAACAGATTAATTTCTATTTTCTTATATTTATACATTTTTTTGACATTTCCATACTTAAAAATATAAAAATTCTACTCTACTCTACTCTGCTATATTTGGCTTTCTTTTGTGGTTAATAAAAAAAAATGAAGCATATCGTGGCGCGGGGGCGCATACGCTACTGGTTGTGTATTCGATCCCCAGTAGGGGAAATGAAATATTTATTTAAATTTATATTTTTATTTCTTCACTCTGGTGTCGACACAAAGAGCGGCGCTGAGTTCCGCCACTCCAAAGCAATGCCTCCAGAATTCGGTGGAAAGTCGGGAACGGAGTGTCTTGACACTATGTCACGGGATGCAACGCGCAAATTTTCCCTCTTTAATAGAATCATTATAAAAAAATTACCACTCAAAAGCCACAGCGGAAAACCAATACTCATAAAGTATTATCTCATACCAACAATCAAGCTAAAACCGTCTTAAACTTGAACGTTCACCAAATTACGAAACGGCCTACCGAGACATTGCCAATTGTCAGATAAAGCGTTATCGACATTATCAATTACAAATTAATAAATATGTCGAAAAGTACGCATGCATTTCCGTAAAATTTCGCTAGTTCCATGTAGCGCGGTCGTGGTGCGTCGCGACCCTGCGACCGTTTGGCGCCGTCCCGCTGCGATAACCCCGGGAACGTTGACCCGTCACTTATGTTTACTGAAGCGCTGTGCTAGCTTGTGCTCTGCCCCGGATGCGTTTGGTTCCGTCTAATAATCTAATAATCTATTGTTTTAAATTTTTAGATGTATGCTGCAAACGCGACTGGTTGTGGGCTTATTCCCTAGTCGAGGAAATGAATTTTTTATTTATATTTTCATATCTTCGCTCTGGTGTCGAGGTAAGGCGCGGCGTTGATTACGCCTTTCAACACGAAATGCCTCCAGAACTCGGCGGGAAATGGGGAATGTAGTGTTTTAGCATAAGGTTCCCTCTGCCTACTCGATGTGTTCGGGATGCAGCGTGAAGCTGATTTTTCTATTTATAATATATTATTTGGGAATTATTTTAGTAATGTAACTTTTTGTTTTGATTTTCTCGATGTTTTGTTGTGTGTTGAGTGGTAGAGTTCGACGCCGCGCTTTGTCTTGTTACCAGAGCGATAAAAAATAAAAATAATGCATTCTTTCAAGTGGAAATTGAACCCATAACCGCTACGTTTACAGTCAGACGCGCTTATAATCGGAAAAATAAAAATCGATTAAATTTCCAATTTTATATTCATTTCACACAAAAAATAAAGAAAACATAATAACTGTCAAAAGTATTATTATATATTTTTTAAGATTTAAATGTATTTATATAAAACTGTAAGATGCACCTATACTCCTATAATAGAATATTCTGTTTGAAGCAGAATTTTCTATTGTTATTTAATATAGGTAACTTAAATCTTAAGGTAACTTATCGACTGCATACGTTAATGCAAGAGTTTACCTTTAAAATCTTTCATGAAATAAGGTACTGAAATATACTTTGAAAGTTTGATACTTATTTACTCGAGGCTATATAAATTTTAACATATGGATATTTATAAAATTCCTTTATATGATAATATATTAAGGATAGGATTAATATTAAGGACAGGAGGAGGTCCGTCGTGGCGCGCGACAGGTAGTGAGTTCATTTCCGACGAGGAAATGATTTTTTTTTTCATTTCTGCGCTCGTCGTCGTCGTCGCAATGCCTCCAGAATTCGGAAAATAGGCAACATAATGTACGTTCGTTCGTATTTTAAAAATGATCATAGTACTATCAAGATTATTAACAAGTCCTGAAAGTAAGCTTGTCCACCTTGACTTATTTCGTATTTAAAGTTTATTAAAACATAATAAACAGTCATTTATTTCGTTATTAATAAAAGGAAAATGAATTATAATTTTGTATCGAATCCTTATGTCAATATCGATAATCAATAATTAAAAGTCTTTACCGTGGGGGGAGCAATTGACGCACAGATTCAGGCACTTTTAGGGAGGTGTGGATTAATATTATGAGTGACTTAATAGATTTCAATTTATTATTAATAATTTTCATACCAAGGATATTCGATGAAAACAAATTTATTATTTCATTGTTGTTTGTTGCCTCTAGAATTCAGCGGAAAGTGGGGAACAGAGTGTCTTAACACTAGGTTCCCTAGGCCTACCCTGTTGTGTGCGGGATACAGCGAGAAGCTGATTTTTTTATTTATTTATTATTGTTAAGTTACCTCTTAACTTAACTTTTTTGGCATCCGACATATGCTATGCAAAAGCTTTATCACAAGAAACTGTTATTCAAAAAATGATTGTGTTCTGTATTTTTTACTGGATTGTAGAAACGTTTGTAAGAGAAAAAATACTCGCTGATATTCGATTACAAATGCTTGTAGCAAATGAAAAATAGAGAACTAAAACTAAACGAAGTCCTGGAGAGCTAGAAGCTCTGACCATTATTATTTTGATTTTAGTACAACTGATCTTTTGAATAAAAGCTTTTTTTCAGAAATTCTGATTGTAGTTAAGTTAAATATTTTTTGTAACGTGATATTTTCTCTATTTCCAGTGAATTAAAGGAGAGTGTATTCACTAAGCTGGACTTGGTGGATTACTTCAGCTTGGCCGACAACTCCCTTACAGAGATGCCCCGACACGTGCTCCGACACCTGCCACACATCAAGACGTTGGATCTGTGCAGGAATAAAATTACTAAACTATCTGTGGAGGACTTTAAAGTGAGGATAATTTCAATTATTAATTTAGTTAAGGCATCTATATATAATAAAGTATTGAAATTCTCTATGATTGAATATAAATGTAAGTAGTAGTTAGTAATTAAGACACTTTGTTCCCATTAAAATACTTCCGTTTCACACTTCCCGCAGATTGGTTGAAAATATAATATATTTTATTTTCTCGATTGGGAGTCGAACCCACAACCTGTAGTGCAGTCACACGCTTGTGACCCTGCATCACGACTGAAAAAAAAATATACAAAACAAAAATCATATGATATTATGTATAACGAACTATAAATCAATACTTTTGCTTATTACAACCTAATTATTAAGAAAACCTTTTACAATACCTCCTACAATAAAGCTTCCAGTTGAGTAAACAATATAGGTGTCGTTATTGTTTAAAGTTTCCATCGTCAGTGAAATATTAATGAACCTCTCATATAAGATTACGTTTGATTTTCTAGTAGATAAATAATTTACATAATGTGTACCTACTAATATTATAATGTTGGTTTGGTTAAACACGCTAAACTCGGGAACTACTGATTTGAATTCAAAAAATATCTGTATGTTGGAAATATAGATAGAGGCAAGCGTGATAATATCACGTTAATCGTTTGATGTAATCCACTGTACCGTACTGTATCGTGTGTATGACACATCTAAAACACATTATAAGTCAATGGGTCATGTGTCATACATAACTCCCAGTTATTTCCATTCGACCACGCGGGCGAAGCCGCCGATAAAAGCTGTTTATTTATATAACAAGCAATAACTCTATTTTTTTATACGTCATACTTTTTTTTTACTTAAGTAAGTTCATCAAATATTTTATCGTGTTGCTGAGCAAATATCAGCTTATTTTTTGTTATATTCTTATTTATGATTAACAACAACGTTTGTGTGTCGTGGCGCAGGGTCACAAGCGTGCAGCTATAAATGCTACAGGTCGTGGGTACGATTCCCACTCGAGGAAATAAAATATTTAATAATTACATTTAAATGCGCGGCGTTGAGTTCCGCCACTGAACACGCAATGTATGCAGAGTTCGGCGGAATGAGGGGAACGAAAGCTTCCCACTTTCTTTTCTGCTGTGTGGCTTACAGGGCATGCTAAAAAAGACCTTACTTTTTAGATATGATCAAGCAAATGTAATATAAAAATAGATAATACGTATACATTGAGTTATACACCAGAGATGTAATATATATGATATTATTATTTGAAAATATTTTATTATACTTATTTTATTTACCCCCGACGGCCATGTATGAAGAGGTTGATGACAGTCGACGAGGCGAAAGAGAAAATGTAGAGACCGTAGCGTTTGGCGCTCCGCTCTCTCTCTCTGACTACCCCTCTAGGGATAAAGCGTGAAGCTAGTATAATATAGTATTTTAGTTTCGAAATCGAAATCAAAATACTCTTCGTCAACATAAACTTACTATTTTAAGTAAAAGCCATAGTTTCTTTCTAAATTATATTTTCATTTAACTTTTTCTTTTCGTTATAGGACATTCAAGAAGTAGAGCATTTAGTGGTAGCTGACAATCAAATATCTAAGATAGAGCAGCATGCAGTACCGAAAGCTTTAAAACATGTACATTTAGGAATTAATAAGTTAAATTCTTTAAATGGGGCTCTCCGTGACCTGGACGATTTGGAGTGGATTTTTATAAATGCCAATCATCTAAAATCTATAGAAAACGAACTACCAGTGGTAAGATGTCTATAACACATAAGTATATGCAAATTAATTTAAAAATTAGAGATTTTTTTTTACTTTTATAAAAAATCTGTTCTTTTTAGAAAGCGAAAAAGATTGTTCTAATACACGCTGCACATAATGAATTGCAAAGTTTACCGAAAGATCTTAGGCAAATGCCCTCTTTGGAGTCTTTGTATTTCTACGACAACAGCATAAAGTCACTTGATGGCGCTCTACAAAAGTCCAAAAGACTTATGAGGATTGGTCTTTCTTTCAATAAAATAGAAACTGTAAGTAATTTACAATTTTGAATATATTTTTATTTTTGTTTTTTATTGTAAGGCCTTTTTTAGCTCCATGCGGGATACATATCCCGCATATAGTAGAGTAGGCAACGGGAAGCTAGTGTTACGACGTTTTTCGAGGCATTTTGCATCATTCGCGCTTTGTTAAGCCAAAAAATAAAAATATTAAAAAATAATAACTCATATGTCCAAATAGAAAACGAATCACCAACCATCACGTTCACAGTTCCAATTATAGAAATTAGATTTTTATTTTTTATTTTTATTGAATTATTAAGGCACGCCAAATTAAAATATTTCAGCTGGCCGAAGATGAATTTGCCGAAGCAGATATTTTAGCAGACCTGGACATCGCATATAATCAGCTACGCTCCTTAAATGGGTCCTTGAGAAGTCTTAAATCCTTGCGTTACTTAAATTTGACTCACAATTGCTTAACTGAATTTTCTTTACAAGAAATAAAGGGACTTAAAAGATTATCAGTTATAGATCTATCTCACAACAAAATTAGCCATATAACAGGAAATATTGAGGTATATATTATTATTATTTTTTCCTTTTTTAGTAATTTTTTACCTGGTTCACGCGTTACCCCGCCTATAGCAGGGTAGACAGAGGGAGCCTAGTGTTAATGTTTGAAGCATTGCGTGTTGAGTGACGCTTTGCCTTGATGTGTATGAATGATTTATTTCTCCCTAGTGAAAAGTATATATTGTATTAATTTAACAAAAAAAAAATAGTTATTTTGGATAGGAATGTAATATTTAATAATATTTCAGAACTTAGTTGATGTAGAAACACGAGTATTGGAGTTGCGGCTGGATCACAATCACATTATGAGTTTAGGAGGGGCATTGATAGGTGTTCATGGTCTTCTGCGGCTCAATTTGAGCCACAATCAAATACAACAAATTTTACCAGAAGACCTGATAGGATTAGAAGACTTAAGACTTCTCGATGTCTCGCACAACCATATCACATCTTTGGAAGAAACATCGAAGGTTTGTTTACAATATTGGGTAACTATTTTTATAATACTGCTCGCGAGCTGTTGCGAATTTTGCTCAAATCTTTGTGATTACATTCTAAAGTGACGTGTTACTACTTACTAAATACATTTTTAAAAGGAAATTTTGTTTATTGCAGACGTTCTTGCCTTCTCTAGAAGATCTTATCGCCCACCATAACAATATAACTTTGCTGGATAAAGATTTCCATGGATTGCCATCGTTGTGTTTCGCGGACTTGTCTTATAATAAAATTCAATCAATGAATTACGAAGTTGTTTCGAAATCGAGATGTACAATTAACGGCGTGCCCAGCATATTGAAGATTAATCTTCAAGGTTGGTGAAGTCCGTCATTGCTGCTAGTTAATAAAAAGTTCTATTTCTCATATACTAAAACAAACGACGTATTCATAAGGAACTTATTGCATGGTGTGATATTACTGCAGCGTTACTGCGAACGTGTATACAGCACTGTACATACATTGCATATGCGATTTTATATTTTATATCTTATTAATTAAAATTTCAGGGCACTTTTTATTGTGTAAATGGTTAAATTATTATTCCAGTGAACATTTTGTTTGGCCGTACATGATCTCATTTCTAGTATTTCTTTACAGATAATCCGGTATTATGCGACGAACGGTTGTATGAACTGTTAGCGATAATAGAGAGCCTGAACGCACGAGTGACAGGCTCCTCGACCTGCGTGGCCCCACAGACCGCCGCCCCCGTTCTGATGAGGGCGCTGAACGATATTGTGCCTGACAGCCCCGTGATCGTCGTCACTCACATGAGTACGGGCGTGAGAGTGCTGGAAGGGAGGGAGATACAGCCCTCGCAGCTCGCGTACCAACGAGTCGGTGCCTTGATCGGGCACGTCCTGCCCGAGCACGAGGGCGGCCTGCCCGTGCTGGTGGAGCCGCCGATCACGCTGCCGCCGGCCAGCAGCAACGTAGTCGTCAAGTGGCCGGACACTCGGAGAGAGAAGTCTCACCCTCTAGCCGACCACCTCCGCCTACGTGACCTCAACTCATCGCCGCAATGAATGCGCCCAGCACCGGCGCACATCGAGGCCATCGAAAAGAGTGCTTCGCCTTAGATAATAGCTGCCTGATTTTCCGGGACAGTTTCTCATTCGGTTGGATGCACGGAATAATCTCATTTTAAACCTTCGCGCTGTACATAGGAGTAAATTTCCGTAGTGTTCGTTCTCTTCATGTTATTCGGTATTTCAAACGACGAGCGATGCACGTACTGCAGCTACCCATGTAAGCCTAGAATGTGTTGATATAATTGGTCTTATCTATGACAGTTTGAGTGATTGTGTATTGGGCGTAGTTTTCAATTAGTCGTTTATGATTTATGCCTTGGCTTAAAACGAAATTGGCTTAAAGTAAATTGGCGTTTCGATGTCTTTTTTAGTATTTAGGGAAGTGTCGCACTCTTGGACTATTACTAATAACAAAATAAATGTATAAACTATGAATTGTACCTAAAATAATTTATGTAACTTTATATTATTATTATTAATTTTAGTTATAATAGATGTTAGAATAATTTATATTGGCTATTAACATAAATTAGGAAAAAAATATTTACCTGATTGTAATTAATACTTATTTTGCTTCTGGCAATACTAATAAAGTGAGAACTGTTAACATGATTATTACTTTTAGAAATGATTATTTTTTAACAAATGCGCTTTAATCTTTCTTTTTTTATTGTATACATATACCTTTCTAACGTAGTTTTCCTTTCGTATATGGATCTTCCGACGGTCGATGTATCTATAGTAGCTGTATGAAGATAAAATAACGATTGTAGTTGTTGTTTGAAATAAATAATATATTATAAAATTTGTCATTATTTTTACGTAACCCAACTGCTGTTACTGACAATTATATGTACAATACTTAGTCCAATAATGATTAATATATTATTCAGTTCTCATTCTAAATGGTGTGGCTATTTATAATTCAACATTAATAGATTTTTTTTTAAGGTTAAAAACGGGATTTGTGAAGATTTTAAAAGTTTAAATAAAAAGCGGCTTTTGGCAAAAGCGGGACAAAAAATATAATAAGAATTAAATGTATTATTTACTAAAGTTTTAAATAAAGCTTCCAATGGTGATAGACATCAATATAAAATGTTTTTTTAATAGAATAATGTCAAAATTCTTGAGAACGATATTATTTTGTCTTACCATATATAATGTAGTTAAGTCTTCATAATTATTAAACATAAGTTAAGATATACTTGTTTGTACTACTATGAAATTATTAGTAACTAATTAAAATCTTAAAGTAATAAAAAAAAACATGTTTCACAGTACGCGGAATAATAGTCCGTGAAAAATGGGACAATGCCTGTCCCGATCGAGACATTTAATTTTTGGCCTAAAAATCGAGACGTCCCGCCAAAATTGGGGAGGATCTAGCAATGCTGGTATAACTAGTGTACAGGATATTGGATAGATTTCCATATACAAATAACTTGAAAAATCAAAATCAAAAGTTGAGCTTCGATAAAAAAAAAAGCAAAACATCGATGTTACATAAACATAAATAATTCTCTTCTATGTAGGAAACGATGCATTTTGACATCATAGCTATACCAAATTACGAGGAAAAAACGTTAAGCTGAATAAAAACGAAGTTTAAGTTTAAGCTACTTATGCGATGGTCCATGTTTAAATTTAGTTATATAGATGCTAATTGAGTTTATTAAGCTTATTCAATATAATCAAAATGACAAAAATAATTAATTTGTGAATGTCAGAGGTGGAACATATAAAGGTCTTTCTCATATGCACTAACCCTGCAAGTGCATAAGAGAGAAGACAAGAGAAATGGGCGTGGAAAACCTAATAGGCGTGGCATAGTTGTGAAAATCTAGTTTTTAAAGTACAGAAATGCACTGGGGAGGGTAAAAGGGGTGGGACTTACGGTTGAGCCATATTACAAGAAGCCGCTGCGGATTAAAAAATAAAGATTGTCTATGAATGTTATTTTGACAGTTGGAATTAAATCATTATAGTGGAATTTGAAAATTGTTAAAAATTATATCGTATTTTAAACATAACATTCTAATATAATAATTTAAATGATCATTACCTAGTACGAAAAATATTATTACGTCGTTATGATTGAAGATGTTTGATCGTTTTAGAATATATAAAAACTAAATCAGCTTCACGCTGTATCCAGCACACAGCAGGGTAGGCAGAGGGAACGTAGTGTAATATCACTCCGTCCGCGACTTTCCGCTGAATTTTGAAGGCATTACATGTTGAGTGGCGGAGCTCAATACCGCTCTTTGCCTCGATACACAGGTACAGGACAAGCAGAATTGAGTTACTATTAATAATATTTTTATTGAATTTTATTCATATTCTATATTGAAAAAAGATACAATTTCAGGTAATTTTATAATTTCCATGACGACAAAATACATTTTTTTTTATAAAACACAAACAAAAACAAAAAAAGAAACTATTTTTATTAAATAATACTTTTTTATCGTTTATTATAACCATACATTAAATAAAATGAAATAAACAAGAAATATAATGTATATAATATTAATAAAAAACCGAAAATTACATTTTATAATAAATAATTAAATTATCGTTTAGTAATTATTATGAAAATTCATGTGAATTAAAATTTTTTATCTGTTGGCTTAAATCGCTAGAATCCACGTCGGTCTCGCATATAGAAATGACGACCATTGTCGATGCACTGTGCGACTGCGATACAATATTTCTCCTAAGCGAGCCAGTGCGGGTAGTAGATTTTGCCATTTTAACGCGAGATCTCCTCCCGTTTGGACATCAAAATAAACAGTACACAGTGAAGCGGTGATAGTGATGTTAAGTGAGCTCTTACTTTGCAAAATGTTTATATTATGCGATTTTTAATATGACTTAGAAGATTCCATTGAACTACTACTTCACGATGACGACCGAACGTGAAGTGTTTTCTGTGTACGACAGTACACCAGACTCACTTCTGAACCTGTGCATGGACTATATTGTGGCTAACTTGAACATTATTACTAAACTGGATACAACGAGCCGGTGGCGTAAATTAAAAGACGACATTATATTACCAGTTGAGATCTGTGAAAAATTTCTACAAGCCTATCAAAAAAAGAACCGTGTCAATGATAACATCGCGAACTTGTTTCGTGACCGCTCTCGAACTCGCCTACACGCTGTCAGGCTGCGTAACTCGCGCATTACGGATGAAGGTCTTAGATTCTTCATGGAACACAAACCCCACGAAGTGGAACTTGTACAATGTGAGTATCTTTCACAAGCCTCAATTGATATCATAAATAACAACAGTGACAACCTGATCTCATTAAAATTTGGGCCGCTGACATATGTGTTCTCTCAAGAACCACAGGACAACCTTTTCCGTCCGCGCCGATACGTAATTGATGCTCCGAAATTACGACGGCTTACTATACATTGCCGAGGATTGGCGATATTTCCTCTTTTGCTTTTGAAGCCACTTCAGTTACATCAGCTAACACATTTGGATCTCTCTGAATATCAAGCAAACACAACTTGGCCACTACATGAGTTGAAAAACCTTAAATCATTGATACTCCACAGCGTTTTGTGGTCAAAAGAGATAATTGATTGGATTTCAACTTTGCATACTTTGCGACACCTTGATATCTCACAATCAAATGAGAGACAAGGAAAATACTTCAATCCCAATGAGGTTCTAGCAAAGCTTGTGACAAATTTGCCGTTTCTGGAATCACTAGACATATCTGGCACAAACCTGGCTGGGACAGGTTCAGCAGTGCCAGCATTGACTAGTGGGCCCTCTGATGGTACTGAGGTACATGTCAGATGTGATATACCAGGCTTGGTAAGCCGTGTTAACAAACCGCTTGAGTTCCTTGGCCTGTATGGTACTCACCATGGAGCTTGCACCCGACATGATATTCCTGCTAAAATTGTAAGTATACATGTCGTATTAATTGTTTTTAAACTTCACACTATTCTGTATATTGGCTTCTTATATGTCTCAGTATGATTAAAAATAAACATATAATAGTCTAGGATAATTCTAAAGAGTTAAAAGTATTTAAACTTGCATTCATACTATAAATAGATAACTGGTGATGCAAATGAAGAGCAAATCCTGACTGCTGGTGTGGCATACATGGAGCGTCCTGCAATGCTCACTCGGGTCTTGAATGATCTATATTATATGTTCCGTAGCACTGAAAGATATAATTCATATGTAGGCCGAGCTCTCAAAGTTGTTTTGGACGCAATGGAACAACATGTATCTGAGAAGAATATTCAGATATCTGGCAGGTAGGCTTTAAAAATAATAATATGTTATGGTCTTTTATTGCACTTAAACCATTGAAGAAATATAAAATTATAAAATTAGCTGACAAAGGTGGGTTTATTTTTAAAACAAAACTCTTCCAGTCCCCAGTGGAGGTTGTAAACCTCCACTGGGGTGCAAAGCCTACTTTTTTAAACTACAGTGCAATTATATATGAAAATATAATACAAAATTGCAATATCACAAAAATAAATCAGTTTCCCTTGGTGTACCCCAGATATAGCAGGCGGAATGAACCTAGTTTTTCCAACTCCACCGTGGCCTTGCCTTAGTACCAGAGCACAGAAACGAAAATATTAATAAATAATAATTCATTCCCCCAAATGTGGATAGAACCCACAATACATATTTAATGATTATGCAGAAACATAAAAAAGAAATATTACGCTCCTAATATGTCTGAAGCTAAGTTAATTGTTCTCATTAGTGGGTAGACGCTTAACAAAAATATATTAGCGTAATACACGTATTAGAGTTGTATAAAGTTGAAGTAAAAAGAAATGTATTTTTTTATTTACCTTATTGTGAGTTATTCTAAAATTCACTTGCATACTTCTTACTACATACTTCTATTTTTATCTTAGGTTCACTCTTTAAACCATATTTTGTTAGGGTAGGTAGAACAAATACATTGTATTAACACACTGAGTCGAAACTCACGCTGCGCTTTGCTTTCTTATCAAAAGGAAGTACGACAAGAGAATAATAATTCATTTCCTGAGCGAGAATCGAACCTACAACCGTGGTTTACCCACCACCACCCATCTGCGCTGCGCCGGTCTCTAGAAATTTTAAATTGTTTCTTTATTAACCTAATCCCTTTTTTACAGTGCTACATTATTCTATATAGTGAAAGATAAGGAAAAACCGCGTATTGGTATTACGTTAAAGCGTAGAATTATCACGGCCCTTCTCGACGGGATGGAGGCCCACCTCGGAGATGATACTATGATGAGAAACGGCTGCCTTACACTGTGCCAGTTCAAAATACCTACGGATGTCGTAAGTATTTAGATTTTTTCTAGCTTCTTTTTATTGGTGCAGCTGTTTACGATTTTAGGTTTTTTAACCGATTTGAGTAGGAAGAGGAGGTTATAAAAGTGTTTTATTTTGAAGTTGAAAGGTTAGTAATTTTGATATTTTATTGCCTTACGTTCTATTAGGCTATACAGTCTTTATACAGCAGCAGCAAAAAACTTAATAATATTTATAATATAAATATTTTTTACAATTATTCTCTGATGTGTATTTTAATACTGTTGTATATTTATATATATATATATATATATATATATATATATATATATATATATATATATATATATATATATATATATATATATATATATTAACACATTATTATAATAAGTACTCCAATGATGCATTATTTATAACAAACCAACCGATCAACTTAAAAAAAGGAAGGCGTTAAGTCCCGCCATCCAATGGCTACACGAAAAACGGAGACAGATACTATTCAAAAGACAAGAGTAAAAACATACATATATGTATCACAAAATAATTTAAACTAGAAGTAGACATTTTTTAATTCTATAAATCAAAATAATAAGTTATTTTTAGTTATCAATTAGAGTTGTCGCCGCCGGGTTTCAAAGATATCGTCTGTAACATATCCAAATAAACTTGATCCAAATAGACTTGTTGGGAACGGGGCTTTAATTATTTTGTATAATTGTGGCAGTGGTGTCAGTCCGACGGGGAAACGTCCGACGGGGAAACTTACATATAATTCTATTATGATGAATCGATCAAGAACTCGAGTCATAAGTGATGGTTATTATCTTATATTAACAGCAAGATCGATTTTTTTAAAATACTTTATTTAATATCGATTAGTTCAATTAATAGTTTTTGTATTGTAATTAACGAAAATGCATAGTATAATGATAAAATAATACAAAGCTAGATATGGGTAAATAAAATAATAGGAACAGTTGCTATACAAGATTATTATAATTTTATTTATCTATAAAAAGTTTATTTTATTATCAAACATTATATTATTTTGTTCCACGCTGTATTTACATTAAAAACGTGTCAGCGTTAAACGCAGTAAGTTTATTTATTCCTGAGAAATCAAAACAGTTAATAAACAACATACATAAAATTGAACCTACAATTATCGAGTTTTAATCACTTGCTAGCTGCAGTATCTGTGGAATATAATTTTAAATTCTTTGCTACTATATTATCTATTAATTTAATTACTACTCGACACGCATTTTCTCCAGAATTTGGCGGAAAATGGAGAACGGAAGTGTCCTAATAGCACACGGACACTCCGTTTGCTATTAGGACACTTCCTTCCCTCTTTCTTTCCTCTCTTAACACTAGGTTTCCAGATTCCCTCTGCTACCCTGCTTTTATTTGTTGTATACAGTGTGAAGCTAAAAATACGTCGTCTATATATACTAGTCAAAACAAAATAAGGGCCGCCACGTATATTTACACTTCGGGCTAATTTATTTATATGAATGCAATCTTGAGTGGTTCATACTGATGATACGTTCATCTTAAGTCCTATTTGAGTATACCACCAGCAAAAATAAAATAAAATTGGGTAGATTTAAAGATTTTTTGGCTTAAATTTTATCCTTATTTAAGTTGATAGTTAAATTTAGTCAAAGTTTGGAATTAATCGGGTACAGTTCATATATATATTATTTAACTATCGTGTTAATAGATTTTATGCGAACACTATGCCGCGTATCCAACAACATATGGAATTGCCAACCATAGCCAGAGTCGTAACTTTAATTCAAGAAGGTCCTACACAGCGTTCTATAGCTCGACTATTCACGAAAAGCGGTCCTTGCTTGCAAAATGCTTGCTTTGTTCGCTGGACTGAGCGAAATGAGCGTTTTGTCACCGCTCATATATGTATACAAAATCGCTCGCGGCAATCTTTAGTGACCAAACAATTAGGAACCGTTTGCACGAAGACCAGCAGTTCTCCAGAGTAGTAGACGAGTAGTGCAAATTCCACTGACAACTGCCAATCGTGTTCAACTGTTTTGCGTATGCAAGGCAACATCTTGACTGGAACATAAGTGACTGGAGCACAGTTCCGCTGACTGATGACAGTGAGGTGATTATTTTTTGTGATGGGCGCATTATGGCTTGGAAACGTGAACGTGAGCGATGCTCGGATACTTGCATTCGAGAACGTGATAGACATGTGACATGTTAGTACAGAGTAACCTCTAAAGAATACAATTATATATTATTGTGAAAGAATAAAAAGAATGTATCATTCCTCTATAGAATATATTATTCTATATTGTGTCAAAAAAAAAACATCTTTAAACATCGCATATAGAGGTATCTTTTTTAATTTCATTAATAATAAAATCTTTATTTTCTTCTCACAAAGCTTAGTCTTAATAACACAAAAATACACATTTAACAAAGAAACCAGTCGCGAACATCAAAAACCTAATGTGAGAGACTGGTGTCCACGCTGGGTATGGATATACCTGTTTTACATATCACCCAGGCACTCGCCCTTTCATAATCTACAATAAGAATAGTTTCAAATAAAATAAATATTAATAGTATAGACCTCTGATTAATCGTTAGTATTTAGTATCTATTAATAATTAATTTAATACTTAACATGTTCGTGTGTGTGTGTGTGTGTGTGTGTGAATCTATGTATGTCTGCATATTTCGAATTAAGATTACATTTTCAGTTTCATCATAGTAACAGTCATTCCGTTATAAGTTTTTTGAGTATAAAGAGTTTATTTATTTCTCAAAAGAAATTACATTTCACTTAAAAAGAAATACAAAGTTACTTATCTTAAATAGATAAAATATTAATAAATGTGAGCGTTCTAATCAGCAAACATAGTAAAAACAAAAAAGAAAACAATATTAAATATTCAATTAACAGTATACACATATGTAAGTTAAAGAGTGGGTATATTGAAATAATTTAGTAATGTTAGCTTTGATAAATTGAAGTAGACCCACATTTGAAAAAGTTACAATACGGAGTTGAGAGGATTATATTTTATTTCTTATAAGATATTCCTTTAATTTAGTTTTAAAATTATAAAAAGTTTTAGATATTTTTATATCTTGAAGTAATTTATTGTAAATTTGTGCTTCTTCATAAATAATAGATTTATTATTAAATAAATTAATCAGCTTCACGCTGTATCCCGCACACAGCAGGTTAGGCAAAGGGAACCTAGAGTAAGATACTTCGTTCCTTTTTTACATTTATTTTTATTTACAGGGTATATAAGTACTGATTTACTTTATTATATAAAAAGTCCAAGAAACCGATAAAACTCATGAGAAAAAGTTGTTTTAAAATTGTTCAAAGGACAAATATTTTTGTTCTCCTGGAAACAGCTGTAGGTACTTTTGGAATCATAGACAGTTGCAGAGTGCTTCTTTAGGATTATGTATTATATAATACAAACAATTAACGAACTGTTAGGACATTGCAGTATTTATATAAAGCTGAAGTGGGGTGTTGAAAAGGAAGAGAGTATCCAGTTTTTAGAATAGACCTTTGGGCGCGTTCAATTGTCGCTAATGTTGATTTACAAATGTCACCCCACGGTGTAATGCAGTAGGAAAGTACTCGTATTTCACAAAACATTTATTTATTTACTAAATTGGATTATTAACATGATATAACACAATTATCATTTTAAAGACGATATCTATACATGGAGTCCGTAGAGGCGCATGGGCACACACAAGTGTGTGACTATAACGGCGGTTGTGGGTGCGATCCCAACTGGGAGGATTAATTATTAATATTTTCATTTCTTCGTCATCAAGGAAGCCCAACTGTGGCCAAAAGCCACTAAGGCTTTGAGTTCTGCTACTCACAACGCACAATGCCTCACAAAATTCGGCGGAAAGTGGGGAAGAACGGAGTGTCTTAACACTAGGTTCCCTGTGCCTACTCTGGTAAATGCGGGATACAGCGTGAACCTGATCTATACATTGGAAACCAACATTTAAGTTAAATAAAACAGTAATTTTACAGAAGTTATACATACATTTGTGGTTGGCAATAATAATAGATTTAAAAGGGTGGCAAACCTTAGTAAAGCCGCTAGTTCAATATAGGCTCTAATAGGCTCTGGCTAAGTTTGAATTTCAGAATAAGCTCGAGAACTCCAATTTTTGTACGAAACCCTTGGTGGGCGAGCCCGACTCGCACTTGTCCGGTTTTTTATATTTATAAACCTATTGAAATAAAGCAAATACTAAATGTTAAGGAAAGTTTGCCAAATTACAACGGTGCAAACTGTATATTTAATTTGGTTTAGCCCCTTCTGAGACTAGCGCGAACAAATTCACAGATAAACAGACACACCGACCAGGTTCTATTACATTGTTAAATGCCCCAATTGCAATTCTTCTAATATATCTTCCATATACAGGCACCGATGAATTACGATTTTATTATAAATATACACACAAGTTGTCTTTTTTTCAAAATAATTGAATATCCATTTGGGATAAAAATTAAATCTTAAGGTTTTGATATTTTTTACAGTAGAAATCCTAAGTGCTTTGCAAACATACATTATATATTAAAACAGAAACGTAATTCAATGTATTAATTAAATAATTCAGTAGTACGAGGCCAGTCGTGGCGCAGCGGCACAAAGTGTGACTGTAAACCGACTGGTTGTGGGTTCGATCCCCACTCGAGGAGATGAAATATTTACTTAAATTTATATTTCCATTTTCTTCGCTCTGGTGTCAAGGCTAAGCGCGGCGTTGAGTTCTGCCACTCAACACGCAATGCCACCAGAATTCGGCAGAAAGTGGGGAACGGAGTGTCTAAAAACACTAGGTTCCCTCTGCCTACCCTGCTGTGTGCGGGATACAGCGTGAAGCTGATCATCAGTAGTTTAAGCGGGCGAAGCCGCGAGCGGGTCGCTAGTAAAGTGATATAATTATTGTAATGTGATAGTTAATTCGTCAAATAGGTATAAATTAAACTTAAGAAGTGCGGTCAAATCGTAGCGCATGGCGACAATTTGAGGTCGGAGCGGTTACCGCGATATTAGAGCCAAATCTGCGGTGATTAAATTATATTTCAATTTAGAAATGACATGGATTTAATAGTTTTTTTTTTCATTCAAAAAAAAACTGTTAAATCAATGGTAGGGAGCCTAATGTTAAGACACTGTGTTTCTTATTTTCCGTCCAAACTTTGATATATTGCTGTTGAATGTCGGTGATTACCGCTGCCCGCTGTCTTGTTTCTAGAGCTGACAAATGAAAATAATTCATTTCCCCGATTGCAAGGTAAACTCACAGCCGTCGCGTTCAACAGACAGTCTGTGCGGCCGGATTTAGTATTGAAATGATCTTTTATGATATTTTTACGTATTCTATATATTCTTTGCACTCAAAGACAAAAGCTACCTAATATACGTAATAATTATAGTATATGTGATCAAAAGAAAACCAAAAAGAAAACCAAACTATTTGGGGTCCCCCAAGTGGTTTCCCGACAGGGCTTGATATAGACAGCAATGGCAATCAATCTTCCTCATTGCGCCCCGGCGGGCGTCGCGGATCATCGTATTAAAAATAATTTACTAAATTAAATTGACTTCTAAGCTTCAGACAGGTGAAATTTTCCTCTGATTTCGGGAGGTATTGCGTGTTGAGTGGCGAAACTAAACGCCGCGCTTAGTCTCAACAGCAGAGCGAAGATATGGAAATTTTTTTTTTCCTCCTCGAGTGAGAATCGATCCCACAACGTTTGCGTGCGTTTACAGTCACATATTGTACCCCTGCGTCACGCTCACGCCTGACTACATACTGGTATTTTAATTGAATCCGTCAAAACATGAAATATTTTATTATTTACTGATTGAATATCAATTAGTAGATGCTTGATGTTAATACACAACTATTGGTGTCCGTATGTGCCAATAAGATTAACAGAATTATTAAAAGGAAAAATATATTAATTAATTAGTTTCAGTTCATTATTTTAATTGTTTATATCAATTATACACGGAGTTTATTGTCGTAGTGAATTTCGAGTTTGTGCTTTTTTTAGGGTTCCGAACATCGAAATAAAAACACCCGTCCGTCCTTTAAGATCGCGTAGAGATATTAGCTTTAGCAGCATAGAAAAAATAAGATTTGCTAAGTTAATTCAAAAGAAAGGCACAAGCGTCATTGTTTTTGATTATGATTGATTATATATGATTTATTTGGCATTTTGTATGAAGCTTACAAATGTAAAAATTGCCTCGAAATCAGAAATTACAATACAAACAAAGCAAAAAAAACCGAAAAATGATGATTTATAGGTCATATCACAGGAAAACATTATATTTAAAAATAATTTTAAACTTATATTTGTAGCTCATTTCACACAAAATAAATGTATATGCCCGCAAAATTAAGTTTGTCACGTACAATCATCAAATATTCACAGGTTTAACCGGATAGTGTGTTTATCCATATTAATACCATACTATAACCGAGTTAAGCGAGTGCGCTTTTTGACGAAGTTATCGAAGCTTTCAGACGAAACCGCGGGCCCCGGGCAGGGAGATGGATAAAAGTGATTACTCGCTGTACGTGAAACCTCCACCGGGGCCCACCACGCGGATTTTTTTAAAACCAGAAACCATTTTCCAATTAAGTGAACGTTGAAAATGATATTTCTATAGTTTGTTTTTCTTTTTTAGTTTATTTCGAAGTAGATATAGGTTTGAAGAACTTTATTATGAACGAAGAGTTAATGTCTTAAAAAAATAAAAAAATAAATTAAATTAGCTTCACGCTGTATCCCGCACACAGCAGGGTAGGCAGAGGGATCCCAGTGTTAAGACACTCCGTTCCTCACTTTCTGTCGAATTTTGGAGGCATTGCGTGTTGAGTGGCAGAACTCAACGCCGCGCTTTGCCTCGACACCAGAGCGAAGAAATGGAAATATAAATTTAAGTAAATATTTCATCTCCTCGAGTGGGGATCGAACCCACAACCAGTCGGTTTTACAGTCACACTTTGTGCCACTGCGCCACGACTGGCCTCTACTTAAGTTTTGGAGTTAATGTCTTAAGTCTAATTAAGATATATTTTCCGGGGCTTGCCTTGATTTAAATTTTGAATTGAACTTTTTATATAAAAGTTTTTTCTTCCAATTTTTCGAGTAAAATTTGTTGTTGTTGGTAAAATTGTGTGGTGAGGACATTGTTACAAAAAACAGCCCCCCTCTGCTCCGCCTATTCCTACTCACATGGTTATACGGTTTTATTGCGATATATTTATGCTAACGAAATATTAAAAAAAAAATGCCTATACTATTAAAAAGAAACGGAAATGTGCATGTTACATTGTTTCCTTGACATATTATAATTAACTTATTAAAATTCAATAATTTTAATAGTAATTGGAGAAATATTGATAGAAATATGAAAATATTTATTTATTACAAAACTACAACTGTTAAATAGGCTGTGTAGATATTTTGTTTTTGTATAAATACATATTATGTTCATAGAAAGTTATTACGTTTATATTATTATTATGTGTTCATTCCAACAACATTTTTCTATAACTTCTTTTAATGCTTTAGAAAAATCATACATAAACCATTATATTTTGTCAATAGGTAGGTACACCTACTTGTAATGATCATTTATTTCCAGTTGTTCGAATATGAGCGGGTCGTTCAGATTCTATTGAACGGTGTGGCTGATGTGAACCAGGAGGGCTTCGTGCAGCGCATCGCCATCTATCTCCTGAACTCCCTGGCGTGCCAGGTGGACGGCAAACAGAAGAGATTCCTCGGCAACAATGGCGCCATTGGGGTAAGTTTTTATTTTTCAACTTTTTTTAATAAAACATTCGGATCTCTTATGTTAATTTGAGGAAAAATGGTAAATGAGGTTATGTAGGGGCGCTTAAACGTTAAGGTTGAGAGTTCGATTCCCATTCGAGGAAATGCAATATTTAATAATGTAATTTCCTTGAGTTCCGCTACTAAACACGGAAGCCTTCAGGATTCCGCGGAAACTGGATAACGGAAGTGTTTTAATGGAAATGGAATGTCTGATCAAATCCCAGGTTCCCTCTGCCTACACTGCTACGTGCGAGATTACGCTGTGCTGCGCACGCCTTTACGCTGAGTAAGGCTAAAAAAATATTAATGCTAAATTCTATAGCAATATGGTGGAACTTAACGCTGCAATTTGTGTATTGAGTAATTTAGATAAATAACAATATTTATAAAATTACCCCAATCGGAGTCAAACCTATAAACATTGCGTGCAAGATCACTTTCCAATTATAAACCGACGACGACGTGATCATTATTTTTCATATAATGTCATTAACATTTCCATACCGTTACCGCCATATTGTTATTTATTCATTATAATTATGTTGTTAGGGTGGCCACATAGTAAATATTTTATATACAAACGGACGTATGGATGTATTTATTATGCAGTATTCGACAGCAAGGATGTCTTTGATGGCAGCGAATTGAATGAACGTGCAAAAGCAATGCGAAGTTATATATATTTAGGTAGTGATGGCCGTCATTACCGATTTTTTTAACCTGTGTTCGTATGTTTTGTGTGTGTTTAAAATATTTTTAGACGGCACGGAAATATTGTTGCGGCGTTGAGGCACAAGCGCGTTACTAAAATGAAGGAGACGCGAATTATTATTTATTATTTTTTATTTGCTCGCTCTTTATATAAAATATTTCATTTCCTCAATACAGAATCGAACCCACAACCTGTCCGATAAACAGCCACACGCTGGTGCCCTCCCTGCGCGACGACATGCGTCTACAATTGTAATTTGTAATATTTTAGCATGCTAGGTCTGATCCTAGAACTAGTTCTCGAGGCTTTGTGATCATATACGTCGACCAACTGGTTTTGGGTATTATTATTGACATTTATTATATAATAAGCTATGCCTATTCATAGTAATAATAAAAAATATGCTTTATTTTCGTTGCCAGCGAATTTATATATTTTTTTTATTACAAACAATATCCATCTTCAAATTGAATTTTGCTGCAATGGCGATATTTTATGACGTTATAGCATCTTGCTGTATCTCGCTCGTAGGTAGAGGGAACCTTAAGAAGCTGTTCCCCACAGATTGCTCAATATTTGGGACAGCGAGCGAGACATGGAGTAGCGGAACTCAACGCCGCTTGTTTCGTTTTTATTTAAGTGAGGAAAGGCAAATAATTATAGAACCTGCAACCATCGCGTTCCCAGGCATGCTGCTGAGAAGTTATTTGTTTTATAACTTCCTCATGTGATCGCACAAAGTTGCTGTCCACTAAAGATGACATAGTTTATAAAGTCCTGATATAACGTGGCTTAACTCCTATAATCACTTTATACTGCCTAGATTTAATGTTTATCTCTGGACTCGATTATGCGGCCTTAACCTGTGGTTTGCTTTTTTTTTATTATTTGTAACTTAGAAATTGATATTATATATTCAATTATGATTACTAGTGTTATAGTACGAGGAGAAGCGGAATGTCTGAACACTAGCGTCACAGGTACCCTCTGCCTATCCTGCTACCTGGGGGATATAGCGAGAAGCTAAAAAAAATCATGCCGTCGGTGGTTGCCGTAAGTGGTCATACACTTATACTAGAAACGTGGTGGTAGTAGGTTCTATGTAAAAGGAATTATCTATTACATTTAAATTATTTCAATTTATTCGTTTTTGTATAGTAATATGTGGCATTGCATGTCATTACTCCCCTTGTAATGTCTTAATTAGGCGTATAATGGAGAAGTGAGTGTCTTGACCACAGATTTGTCCTATCTATCATATATTGAGAAGAGGCTAAAAAACGACTTAGAGCTACTGCGTTATTGTAGAATAATACATCGCTATGATCTTAGACTTTAAATAAACCTAAGAGATGATTTTAGGACAGCAATCAAATTAAGATAATAAATTAATTGAAATCTTATATTAACAAAAACACATTCAACACGCAATGCCTCCAGAATCCGGCAGAAAGTGGGGAACGGAGTGTCTTAACGCTAGGTTCCTTCTGCCTACCCTGCTGTTGTACGGGATACAGCGTGAAGCTGATTTTTTATTTATATTAACAAAAACATATTTTTAAATATAAATCAAAGATTACTATAAAAATAAGAGCACTTCAATGCAAAAGCAATGTATTTACGTACAAACCGTCTATTCCGTCCGTCGTTCTGGGTTCAAATCCCACTAACGGTCATAACTATAACCTATTTAATGATTTAATTTGAACAAAGTGTAGCTTTTGGTTTAGTAGTGTTGCTTTGTTCTTCAGGAACAATTAAAATATTATACATTTTTATGTGTAATATAAGAACTCCGCGAAAAGTGGGAAACGGAAGTGTATTAATTGGAACGGAGCGCCCTAACACTAAATTCCCAGGTTCCTCCTGACTACCTAGCTATGAGCTGGATACAATATGGAAATATTATTAAAAATATATATTTTTAATAATATTTTAAAACGTTACCAACCCATCCGTTGCATAAATATTATGAAACTATTACACAATTGTTTTATGAAGTCGCTTGTTGCCGGCATTTTAACTGCAATTAAAGATATTAGCCAATATATTGCGGAAAGCGTTTACAAATATATAGTAAGTACCAAGTAAGTCTTTCATTTCTTCATTAATTGTAATTAAATTATTTTTGAAACATGACTTGAATCACGTCGGAGTTCCATAATCTATGTATTGTTTCTATTTAGCAATAAAAAAACGATTTAAAAGTCTATCGAATCTTCCGTGGCGTAGTGGAGCAGCGTCTGTAAATACGACGGCTGTAGGTTTGTTTTCTGCTCAGGGGAGTGAAGTAAAGAAAATTGAGCGGAAAGTGAAGTACGGAGTGTCCAGGTTACCTCTGACTACCCTGCTATACGTTAACAACAAGGCTGCTTTTAAGAGGAAACAAACAAAGAAACTAAAAAGAAACTAATATTTTCACATTTTTGATATTTTCATACAAGACTATTCTACACGGCTATTGGACTACGCCGATATTATTATAGTGCTTAGAAGTATAAGTACTTATTACTTACACAAATGCAACTATTAAAAAAATTTGATAACAGTGTATTTTAATATTCAATATATATGTTATACTCTGCATATAGCAGAATGTGCACAGGGAACCTGAGAAACCAGTTAACAGACATTCCATTGTCCTCTTCCCCGTATTCCGTCGAATTATTAAGGCTTTGCGAGTTGAGTAGCGAAACTCAACGTCGCGCCGAGCAAGGAAATGAAAAAAAAATGAGAAGATATAACAATATATTTTTTTGATTAATTTAACACACGATTTTGTACCATCAGACTACAGAGTGGATAGTGACCTAATTTTATGTAGTTCATGAACTTTAGCTTCATTTGCTATCATTGTAACGCAAAGTTAGTTTTATAATATTGAAATAAAAACGGCAATCGTATTTTAACCATTTTATATATTTGTTTTAAGTGATTTTTTCCCCGTTCAACACTTTTACCAAATTTTCATTAATATTCACAAACATCATGTTTACTGTCAAACTCTCCACTCTCCTTATCTATAAAATCTTGTGAAAGGATGTAGTCATTGTAATAATTATTCATCGTGTTGTGTGATCGAATAAATTATTTTTAATTCATTGATCTGGCAACAAAGTGCGGCGTTAAGTTCCGCCACTCGTCAATATCTCGAATACGAGCAGAAAGCGTTGAACTCACTATCGTACCAATTTTTTAAGCTCACGAAAAGAGTAATAGTAATAAAATAAATTTCCAATATAATTATAATTTAGTTCTTGAAGAGTAACCAACTAGTTAGTTATTGTTAACCTCTCCAATTTACTTTGGCTCAATATACCAGAGGACAAGTTTCTAAGGGGGGCCTGAAAAATGGTGGCTGTTCGAAGTCGAATTTAGTTGTCTTCTTCCTGGCATTAATCCCGGCTATTTGCCAGGGTCTGCCTTCCTACTCCACCTACTCCACTTTGCACGGTCTTTTGCGTCCTCGGTGGTTAGACCATTGGCTCTCATGTCCTGCATCACGACATCCAACCAGCGCTTCCTTGGGCGTCCGGGAGGTCTTACTCCAGGGACTGACATAGCAAGCAACTTGTATATTATTTATACTCATTACAATCTTGACTTAGAAATGCAGAAAAAAGTTTCTTTGCTTGTTTCTTTATCCGAATAGAACAATGTATTGTTGTAGTTCAATTATACTTATCCTAGTGATGAAAGGTTTCCATAGAATAAAGGGGCTTAAAACGTATCGCATTAATATAATGAATCGTATTGTAGGACCACAGCATATGCGAGCTCTTTATATAAACAACGTTAAAATGTTTATAAGTTATATTAAATTATGGATCGATAAAATTTCATTATATTTTTGGAAAATTAACTTCTGAAATATGTAGTAATTTAAAAGAAAAATAGAATGTAAATACTGAAAGCTAAAATGAGACTTGCCTTTAGATAAGATACTCTTCGGTATTTCTATATCTAGAATTAAAAAATAATAAACTGATATGATTTAGTAACCCTTACATAGCAAATACAGTCACCAGTTATCAATAGCAAGCAATTTTGACATAGAAAGCTATGGAAAAATCCGTCACTGCTATTCGTATGGATTGTTTTAGGGGCTCCAAATTTGAATAGTGTTTAAAGCAAACCTTACTCTCTAAAACCATACCATAAACCATAATACATTGGATTAAGACCAGGACTAGATGACGGCCAGACTTCAGCTCTGATAGAGTCCGGCACGTTAATTAAACTTAAGGACTTTGATTTTACCGCCTTATTCTTTTTAAGATTATTAGTTAAGAAAAGACCAGTGCGTCTCTTATGTTTTAGCTACTAGCTAGTTCTAAGTCATCTTTAAAATACCGCTGCATTCTTCTGCGGTTTTCGGACAGGATTTCTTCGCAATCCTCGTACTGCTTTGATCACCTTTTCCGTATGAACACCACGTAGACGGTCAGAATTTATACTGTCACAAGTAAAGGTTTCATTGTACCCGCCAATATAATATACAAACGTTTTACTAATACCCAGATTATGGAAGATTTTAGAAATTGTATTTTCCTCCACACCTACTATATGTAATGCAATCATAGCGATTCGTTTCCCTTTATTATGTAGGCGTTATAATAAAAAAACACAATGAACAATCGTATAAAAATGACAGAATTCCAAATTCACAAAAAATAAAAAAATATATTTTTAGTTGTATCTGTATTTATGGCCAGACTATATATTTTGAGGTGAATGAGTTGGAAGAGACATAAATTCTGTTACGGCTTTAGTTGTCGATTCTCCGTAATCTCTGCCTTCTCACTAAAGGCCATTTTTAAAAATACTACTATTATTACCAAAAATATATATTTATTACCATACATACTTGTTACAGAAAATGCTCAAGCTGATCTCAGACCGCCTGGACCGGCACGTCTGCGACGACGTGCTCGAGGTCGCCTGGTCCACCATGTGGAACGTGACTGATGAAACGCCGCAGAACTGCCAGCGCTTCTTGGACAACCGCGGGATGGAGTTCTTTTTGGCTTGCCTTAAGGTAATTATTTGTCATTTTTTGTATGGAAAAAAGAGAAGCAATAAGCGGGGTAGCCAGAGAGAACGAATCGCCAAACGCCTCGTCCACTGGTCATTGGTTGATTTTTCTCCGTATGAGGACGGACGATGAGCAAAAAAAGTGGAGCCGTCGCGGAATGTGCCCGGTTGTTATGCTAACTATATATAAACAAAGTTGCGTAAAAAATACGCTATGCCGCGTGATTTATTTTTCGTGCCACTGTGCGCACCTCGTCATACATGCTCTCCTGAGGGACTCGAGTATCACACGTAGTATTTTCGAAAGTCAACCGAGGCCTTCTAGGTAGGAGGAGACCGAAAGAATATAGAATTGTTAAAAATAAATGAAGAAATAGAGGTCTTTTTCTTCATTTATTTATTTTTTACCATTCTTCTATCAGTCATTTGCTCGACGTGCCCAAACCATTGGCGAAATTTGAAGGTAAATAAGAAAAATGCGTCAACATTTAACAAAATATTTTACGTTATGAAAGAAAGTAATATTAGAGTTGCAAAATTGCGTAAATGCAACGACTGTGATTTCGATTTCCACTCGAGGGAATTATTTATTTTACATTTTCATTTTCTCGCTCTAGTAATAATAACACAAGACAAAGTTCCGCCACACAACACGCAATCCTCCAAATCCTCCAAAATTCGGCCGAAAATGGGAAACGGGAACGAAATTCACTTTGTGCCCGCTGCCTTCCCTTCTATATACGGGATACAAAATGGAAAAAATAAAAAAATAAGTAACAAAAAAAAATTTCTAAATGTTACCAGAACTTCCCCGACAAAGAAGAATTGTTGCGCAACATGATGGGGCTCCTCGGCAATGTGGCGGAGGTGGCAGAACTCCGTCCAAAATTGATGGACCAGTTGTTTCTCACCGTGTTCTACGACCTACTCGATTCGTCTAGCGATGGGATTGAAGTATGTATTGTTTTCGACAAGCCCTTGTTGATCTTCTTTGTATTTATTTTATTAATCTATCAGAATCTATGTAAGGAAATCTCGAAACATTATTTTTATACCTTTTCGTTAAAATTGTGAACAGAATGCGCGATACAAATTAAATATATACTGTATTTAATAAGCACAAAATAAATAAATAAATCAACTTCATGCTGTATCCCGCATACAGCAGGGTAAGCAGAGAGAACCTAGTATTGAGATACTCTGTTCCCCACTTCCTGCCGAATTCTGGAGGTATTGTTGAGTGGCAGAACTCAACGCTGCGCTTAGTCTTGACACCAGAGGGAAGAAATGGAAATATAAATTTAAGTAAATATTTCATCTCCTCGAGTGGGGATCGAACCCACAACAGTCGGTTTTACAGTCACACTTCGTGCCACTGCGCCACGACTGGCTAATAAGCACTAGCACACTACAAATAATCTGGATTATGTCTATCGAAAATTGGTCAGACACGACAGGTTTCGTCTTGCTAACGTAACTAATTTATATATAGAGAATGTCTAGGAACGCTATTTTGGTTGACCTTTTCCACAATAACGTCAAAGTGGTCTAAATTAATTTTAAACTGATAGACCTACTGATGCATCTAGCGGTGAGATTAAAATATATGTTATATTTATACAAATTTTAATCACTGACACTTGTAATTTCAATCGATTAGCTATTTCTGGAATCCTAAACGCGATGTGTTTTAAACCGATTATTTAGACCGAATCGTCGCGTTTTTAAACCATAAATAATATCTATATATACTCATTATATCTTCTTTAAGAAAATATAATTCGTTTTCGATAAATATTTGTCACTAAAAATATGTCTTTATTTTTTAAGAATTAAATTTTAACATTATAGTCAACCAAGAAAATTATATTATTTTTATTTTACGCCATTCTCATTTACAGAAAAAAGCAGGTGGTATTGTTTTTGTTTATATGTACATGATAATGGCTTTATTTTAAATAATAATAATAATTGACAGCCAATGCTTCCTATTTTTTAAAAGATAGCGTTTCTTGCGGTTATCTCAATCACGAAAACAATTAAATCACCATTTTTTATCTATAGTAATTGCTGCAATAAGGTCTTTAAGATAACATATAACATCTGATAAAAGAATCAATTCCAACGCTCTTAATTAAAACTGATATGACAATAACTCACTCAAGTTTACACTAATACACTATGTAGTGCAGCGTGGTTGGAGCAATACCAAGGCAATCTATTAACCCTACAAAAGAAATGCAATGGCAAGGGATATCAGCATAAACTCTTTCAAATGTAGGCTTTCAAAAAGTGGTCTGCAACAGCTAACGAAACTAAAAAAACAAAGAAACGATATAAATTAATTGTGCAAAGACGTTTTCGTGTGAATCTCAAAGGATTACATGTTGAAAAATCACGACAAAATACTGAACATAGCAACGATGGGAACACGGCTAGAAGTCTTTTTCAAATGTACTACCGAAACAACAAATGTCGAAAAATTTGTTACAAAATACTAGGTGTATTTATACAGTGTAATTTTATATTAACAAGTACGACATGCCTTCTTCGGTCCTTAAGATACTTAAAGACGTAGAAAACAATATTTATAACAATATTTAACAAATAAAATAGTATATCAAAATTATTCAATACTACGCAATTCCTCCTATTTGACAACTTTCTAATGATGTTGAAGAAGCAAGTAGATGTCAGGAAGTATTCTTGTTCGCGATCAGCTACGGATAATGTCTTTCGTATTTTACGGTATACGCGCCACGGAACTGTGGAATGGCCTACCCGCGGCAGTGTTTCCAGGTCAATATGACATGGGCGGGTTCCTCAAAAAGCGCGTCTATCTCCACCTTGGCGGCCGGCAATGCACCTGTAGCTTCTCTGGTGTTGCACGGGGTCGTAGGCGACGGTGATCACTTACCATCAGATGACCAGAACAAAAAAAAATAACCAGAATAAAAAATAAAACAACCAGAATAAAAAAAAATACCTCTGGCCCTTATAATTCAAACCTCAGCTCACCAGGTGTAATTATATCTGAAGAACAGTTTGAAGCAGAAGAACTGGCTGCAGTGCGACTTGCAGTCACAGAATAACTTCTGTGTATGTATCATCATATTTGACACTACACTTATTTATGGATTTAGTATAAATAAACTATTTTTACTAATTTAATCATAATATTATTTTTTAAGTAATTTTACATATAATATATTGTAGCATGTGTATGTTAAATTATAAGGGTCTATAATCAGAAATAAATTATATTTTTTTAAACATTTTTAAGCGTTATTCCACACGTAGGAAATTTTAACACACGTTCAAATGTTTATACGTTTTCTAACTAAGTAGAAATAAATAAGTTAGAGGGTTATGTGATGAAGCACCTCGTTGAGACCCACTGTGCGATGGAACAGTTGTTTTTATTTTTTTCTACGACATACTTTATTTATCTAGCAATATGTTAATATTCTTTGCATTTGTTATTTTAACTTTGATTTCACAAAATAATATGCCTAAGAAAGAGATTGATACTTCAGTCATTATAGTCTGTAGACAGATATAATGTTGCGAAATGCGCGAGACTGTGTGAGTTTAAATTTCATGCAATTTTTAAATGATCTAGCAATATAAGCATATAAAACTTTCAGTGTGTCATGATTTCATTTAAAATGTTCACATCTAAAAAATCGATACGCCAATATTTTAGTCTTCATCTTCACAACCATTGTTAAAATGTTATTTCATTAATATTTGTTAAAGATATACAAATTTCGGCCTACCCTGCTGTGTGCGGGCACAGCGTGAAACTGATTTATATACAATTTCGTCTCCAAAGAGTGAAACAAAGTAACATGTTAGTGTTAGGCAGATGATGCAGTGCAAATTGCATCATCAGAATGCGAGTTGCAGACACTAGTCACCGCTCTGAAAGAAGTGTGTGAAAATAATGATCTAAGCCTGAATGCGAGTAAGACAAATGTTTTGGTATTTGAAAGAGATGAAGAAAGGACGGAATGCGAGACCAGTGTAAATGGTCTATTTAGGGGTATCTATTAGAACAAGTGAATGAAGTATATTTGGGAAGTATGTTCAGGAGATATGGAAGATACAAGATGGATGCGGAAAGGCGTATTGCTGCCGGTAACAGGCACCATTTGCCTTCATCGGCACAGCGGCACGTTTGGCTTTACACAATGCAGTGTTCGTACCGACGCTGTTATACAGCAGCCAAACGTGGGTATTACAGAAGAAGAATGAAAGATGGCATTCATCTTTGTGGAGATGCGATCTCTTCGTTGGATATGCGGAGTCAACTTAGATACACAGAATGGTGAGAATGAAGAAGAATGTGCTCAGCTGGTTTGAGCACATCGAACGAATGAGTGAAAAAAGAATGGCAAAAAGGATTTAACGTGGAAAAGTGAGCGGTAAGAGAGGTGGAGGGAGACCTCGGTTAACCTTCGGAAACACAGTACAGTAAAGATTGATGACAGTGGACGAGGCGAATGAGGTATGCAGAGACCGTAGTTCGGCGCTCCGTTCACTCTGACTACCCGGCTAGAATTACAATGTGAAGTTAGATTAAGATATACATATTAAATATTTATTTATGTAAGTTGAATAAAAATTCCGTATTTAAAAGTCAGCCATATTTAAAAGTTTAGCTGTAGAATTCAACAAGAGTAAACATATATATTAGAAGGTGATAAAGTCATTTTTCTGCGTCACGCTCTATTACCCATATAGCAGTGTAGGCAGAGGACACCAAATGTTAAGGCACCTCGCTTCCTACTCTCTGCCGCTCGTGTCTGCGTGTTGGATGGCGAAACTCAACGTTACTCTTGCATTGTTATGAAAGCAAAGAAATGACAATATAAACTTGGACCAACCACTGCGCCACGACCGCTTTAAATAAAATTTGATTATGATCAATTTAATTTTTAAACATACATAAATAAATAACAATTTCCATTAAAAACGGTCATATATAACTTCCAGGTGAGCTACAACGCGGCGGGCGTTCTAGCGCACATGGCCTCAGACGGACCTCAAGCCTGGACCGTCGAGGAGCCGGCCAGGGACGCGGTTCTGTCTCGTATAGCCTCAGCCGTTGAGAGATGGGATCTATCAGCCGAAAGGAATATAAACTATCGGTCCTTCGAGCCTATATTAACTTTGCTGCAGGCTCATCACACACCGCAGTGCCAGCATTGGGCAGTGTGGGCCCTCGCCAACTTGACGACGGTTTACCGTAAGTATTTTTTTTTTGTTGGTTTTTTTTTTGGTTTGTAGATATCTAATGTATTATAAGAAAGGCGAAGTGATAAATCATTGAGCAAATCTTTAGAACTTTGTTTTTGGAGAAATGTGTCTTATTTAATGGCAGAATGTGACACCGCGCATTGTGTTATTGTAATTGGAGAAATGGAAAGTTATTTTTGGATAATCTATTTGAATGTGACATTACTAGTTACGCTGCGTAATTTTCCAATGCAAAATTGTATTTACAATTTTGGCGATAATCCAACATATTATGCGGATTACATAAATAATGATGCCATCGTATGTGAAGTACTTCATTGTACACGCAATGGTTGTGGGTTTAATTCCCACTCGGGGTAATGAAATTTATTATCATTTCCATGCTTTTTTGAATGAATTTTACCACAATTTGGAGATGCGTGGGGAACGGAGTGTCTTAGCACTGCAGGTCGCGATCGAAAGATTGACTGGTCGTGGCCGCGTGAAATTAGATTTTCTGAGCTTTTATGCCGAACGTACTATAATCATTTGCCGACCATGCTATGCGGAATACGACTAGGAGCTAAAATATATATATATATACTTACAGTTACATCTATCTCTTCCGTCATTCGTGTGAAAAATTAAAAACTATAGCCTTTATTTTTAACCATATTAATTAGCCACGATACTAACATTAATTTAACACTTTACAGCCGACAAATACTGCAGCTTGGTAGAAACCGAAGGTGGTCTGAATCTGCTTCAGGAGTTACTCAGACACCCAGGCCCCTACCTGATGATCAAGGATCTGGCGTGGACAGTTATAAACAACTGCGCCAGGCACGCCCTCCGCGACATCTCACCACCGCCGGGCTCACCGGACAATTAACTAATGGAGTACTTCGAGGAGATAGATCCTCATGTACGGGAATAGCGATTGCTTGGCCAAGGATGTTTCGTCTGTTGGTTGTCGTGTCTGGGTGTGGCCTTCTTAGGCTTTTTCACCCTGATATTCGCATACCCGTAAATGAAAACTGATAGGACAGTGTCTTTTTTGGTGTTTTGTGATAGTGATTAGTGATCGTGTACAATGTCAAAGATGAATCGTTGATGGAACATTCCTAATGGAGTACTTCGAGGAGATAGATCCCTAGATAGTACAGGAGAAGCGATTGCTTGGCTAAGGACGCTATGCCTGCTGGCTGTCGTGCTTGGGTATTTAGGCTTCTCTACCCTGATATTCTCGTACCCAGTAAATAGAAACTGATAAGACAAAGTAATTTTTTGGTGTTTTTGTGATGGTGATAGTGATTACGGTGTACTTTTAGGGGTGGCATCAGTCAAAGATCTAATATGTCTTGGCTCTTGTTTGGGTATGACCTTTATAGACTCTTACCCTAACTTTTAAGTACCCGTAAATAAAAACTGATAGAACAGTACGTTTTTTTATATGATAGTGATAGTGTTTTAATTGTTGTTGGCTCGGTGTGAGATGGATTTTGGATAATGGCTTTAAGGACTAATAATATACTGTTGTAGGTGTGTAGCCATTTTGTGAAATTGAATGAGGGATTGGTATTGAAAATTTCTGGTGACTGGTGTTTTTTTTTTTATTTTGTTTTCCATATTATCTATGTATATTTATTTCAGGTATTATGTGTTTATGTAAATTTTTCTATTTGGATTATTATACATATACAATGAACTATAAAGTTACAAGTTATAAAGAATAATATAAGGCTAATTAGGCTAATTAGTGAAATAACGAAATAGTATAAATATACCACTTCTTCATTTTCAGTAATAATGTTCAAAACCAAAGAATTCCTTTGGATACACTTTGTAGTTTTTTTTCTTCTATATGTGTGCAATAACTTCAAACATAATTGATTAACTTCCAAGAAAAGTTTTTATTCGAACTGTTCTTAATGTGATAGTTTCTTTTTAGATTCGTTTTTTTAAAATGGTTATTTAAAATGCATGGTGTGTATTAACAAAAGTGTTTAATAATCTAATATATCCATAGATGTAGCGACTTTAACCCTTAATCGGGTAAACCCCGAAACAGTCAAGAAATACTTCACCAAAAGAGTAAAAAAATCAGCTACAGTAATATATTTATTAATTATTTATATGATTAATAATGTTATCTAGTTAATGTAGTGGCTAAAAAAATAAATAATAAAATAATTAATTTAGTCGTCTGTTTAAGGGTTATAGTAAAATTTTTGTGGTAATAAAAACATACGCAGAAAGAGCCTTTAGTGTTTTTTGTGATATATAAAGAAAAAAAAACAAAAAAATATATGTTTTGAAATAACGTCTAAATAGTATAATCAGGTACTTTAAATAAGTATACTCTTAATACATACATGTTTATTAATTATTATCATCTAAGTATAATAATAATATGTTCATTATTTATTATCAAATTAGGTAATTGTTCACTGTATGTCTATTTATCCATTGTTCTTTAATAAAATACGTCATTTCGATCACAGATTAAAAAGGGTTAAGTGTAATGCTCTCTCATTTTGCATTAGAATTAAAATTGATTCTTAAAACATTATTAATATGTAAAATAAAGTATAAGAATTGTATTTTAAATAAGTTAAATTAAAAAAAATATATAAATTAATTAATTGAATGTCTCTTAATTAAGTGAATATTTAATATAATACGATCTTCACTTCTGCATGTATATCGATCATAAGATTAAACTTTTTTACATCTGTTGTGCTTAAAAGTTGAATCTTTTTGAACTATCACACAAAGTGAACGATTTTGTTGGACAACTAATGGTCTGATATTTAAGGGATGTATGAAGTATACAATGCTTCTATTGTACATAAGTTTATTATAGGGATGTTAGAAATGTAACATGTAACATGTCGGTCTCAGTTACGGATATACAACGATTTACGTTACGGATATCATATTATTGACATTTTTAAATAAATTATAATCTTTCAAAGAATTATCTCTTATCCTGTGCAACCATATTTTAAATTAATCGAAACTTTTATATAGGTTTCGATTACAGAAACGAATTGCTATTTTGTTTCGGATTTCCGATAGTTTCGGTACGGTTACGGAGTTCCGTAACATCTCTCGCTTTTTAATTTAATATTGAAATAATTTAACATTTTAAATTTTATATCGGCTTTAAAAAAAGCTATTTGGCCTATTTGTAACACTTCTAGGGTTTAATTCTTATTGTAGTATTATATGGTATAAGTGGAAGTCTCTGGTAGCTTATAAACTATAAAATTAACTTACATTATTAATATTAATAGAAAATTAAATATTTTTCTGAAAATGTTTTATATATGAAGATATATAAACATTCTATATTAAATAGTAATATTAATAATTTATTCTCTATACTTGAGAATTTATGGACTATACATTCTACCTTGAAATTTTAGCAGTAAATATTTGAGCCAAACTATGTATATATATTTAAAAAATATCTTCCACTTGTTTACTATATGTAATACAGACATTTTGGAAAATTTTGATGTCCAAAAATGTCCATTTATCAGAAGCTTACCTTGTATAAGATTTTAATATATGAAATTATTAAGGAAATATCTTAGTAGCGAGACTTAGAGAAATGGAATGCATACATATATTCATCACATCTAACCGTGTTTAGTATCTTCTTTTTTGTCGTTTAGAAGTAAGGATAGTTTATTATTAATAATATTGTAAAAAATAACTTGTCCGTTCCAAAAGAAAGGAACTTTTATTAAAAATTATTAATAATATTATAATATCATAAAAAATTCTATTAGAATAATATAGTAAATACTTGATATCTTATCTTTATATTAAATTATAAACGTTTTAGAAAGCGTTTTTTCGGTGTTGAATGTGTTTAAATTGTATCCAATATATTTAGGAGTATCACTTTTTCGGTGTCCATCTTTAACTATATTGCACTTTAACTTCAAATATGCCGTTGTGTAGATGATTTGGATTTAAAAAAAATAATAATATTCTCTTATGAAATGTTTACAAATTACATAACGGCTGTTGAAATTTAATATTACACCATTTAAACGTCTATTTATAGGGTAAATTGTATTTATTTTAAATAATTAATATTATTATTATTATACACCTTATTGTAATTATAGTTGTGACTAAGTGTTATATGAAATATCGTCACACTAAGTGATCAATCACTCACATTTTCTCTGCTATTCTTTTTTCAAGTGAATGTCAATATTTTCGAAGTAACTTGCGTGCAGCAAAAGCGCGACGGTTGTCGGTTCAATGCCCATTTAGAGGAGTGATTTATATTCATTTTCTCGTTCTAGTAATCGCGGCGTTAAGTTTCGCCTCTCAACACGCATCAATGGTTTGGGGATTGGGCGGCCTACCCTACCCTACCTTATTTATGGAATCCAGTGTGATGTTAAGACGAACTTAATTTCAACTACAATTATATATTTTATCTGTGCATAAAAATGTTTGAAATCTTTAACTTTCTATAATTATTGTTTTTAGTTTTAAATTACGCACAGTATGTTAAATTGGAGCTTTCGTTTTGATTTATTAAAAAAAAACGTTATGCATTGTTATTGATATTAAATATTGTCTATATTTAACTTTTATTTTTGTGTAATTTGTTCGGCTTACTATTAAAAATAAGCGTATTAAGTTTGAGTATATATATGAGGATTTATAATATTGATTTATTATGATTTAAAAATAAACTTATATACAACAAAAATAGTATAAATCTAGTAATTATATTAAAATTCTCATATAAAACGTTTAAGCCTTGTATTGTTATATATATATATATATATATAATATTAAAAAAAATATATAGTATATTTACATATAATTATAATTGTATATTTATTTCTTGTAGTTAATATTTATTGTTAGTTAGCGTTTGATGATTGCCTCTTAAGTAATTAATTGAGTTTAGTTTTTTTTTATTCACACCTGAGTAATTTAAGTAACTAAGTATAATTTAATTGTGTTATAGAAAATATAACTTTTATATGTTGTTACTTGATTTTTTTTTCTTATTTACACTTTTTCTAATATGTATTTCTAAGAATTACCTCTTTTGAAGAAATGTCGTTTAGAGTAACGTTATTATTAAACAAATTATATTCCAAGTGGTTGTTTTATTTGGTATGTTTTTTTTTTGTAATTATTTTTTTTTTTACATTTATGTAGTTCCAATACTGAGAGATAATGATAGTGAATTGAGTGTATCACGTTCCCCCGTAAAAGAATGAACACTCTACGGTCGCATTTACAATGAGACGGTGTGCTGCTGCGGCACGACGGCCAAAAAGTTATATATTTAACTGAATTAGGAACCAAAACGTTTAGTTATTGTCATATAAATTCCGATTCCGCAAACATGCCGGGTTAAATCATAGATTATACGTTGTCTGCAAAGCTCTTATCTATTATTGAAAATTTGAGAAATTGCAAGCTCTATGTTGTTACTTGAGACGGTGTCGTGTTACATTAAAGAATACTAAATCACAGTCTATTGTATAATCACACAATCTCGAGATTTTTTTGAATTTACAAACAATATCAAAACAGAAAAGTTATTATTTGGCTAATTCAATAAAACAGTAATATTATATATAACTTTATTATTAATTAGCAATTTAACATACTTTATATTGATACATTTTTTTTGTATCAAAATACCCTCTATGGTGCTCCACAACCTCCTCTTACTTTCCCATTATAATCAGTTCAGCTGGTCCGGAGGTTAGACCGGCTTAATTTTATTGTTTTTTTTTATTATATTTATAGATAAAAGTTTTTTTTTTTCAATTTTATAGTTTTTTTTTCTAATCATAGCAGAGGATGCAGAAATGTTAAGACAGCTTTGTCCGCTTTCCGAACAATTTTCGAGGCATCGCTATTTCGCGGTAAAACTCAACACCACTCTGCCTTATTTCCAAAGCGAAGAAATTTACATTAATAAATTATAATTCATTTCCCCGAGTGGAAACTGAACCCACAACCGTCACGTGTAAAGTTACATGCTTGTGACACATGATGGCGACTGCTCTAAATTATTAAGTAATTTAAAAAATATATATATATAAAGAAAAATATTATATGGTAGTATGCGTACAAGGCAAAAGAAGGTTTCCTAAATCTTGAAAGATCAGTGTTTTTATCATCATAGAATCTCGATTTTTTTCTTCCACCATACAAATTGAAAGCTAAAGGTTCAGTCAATTCAGTAAAACAGTTGTATGAAATAAGTTTTGTAGCTAAAATCAAAATTGTCGAACTAAGTATATACACTCAGTACTACGCACAGTAGTAACTTTTTTATTTATGAATCAATTGTAATAAAACAAATAAACCTATGAGTTAAGGGAAGCATGCCAACAATCCAATAGTGAAATGAATTCTCGAACTTTACCTTGTTTAAACTGTATTTATACGACATTGTAAATGTAATTTAAAAAATCCAATCATTATTTTTTATTTAAAAACATATAATTACTACTGAATTTGTTCAGTTACTGTTTTAGTACTATTATTTAGGGGATCTCCAACCATACAGGTATCAAATGTATCTATAATATAATTATGGGATATACGAATGGTTTTAACTTCCAGGTAAATAATAAATAAGTGCTTTTTTTTACATTATATAAATTTGTGTGTGTGTTGTTGTATAAAATATATTTTTAGCATTAAAATTTAAGTTGTTTTGTACAAAATATATGTTATTATTTATTCTGCTCGATAACAGATGGCGCCATACTACATGCCATGCCCAGTAAAACAAAACGTCAAGACAAGAAAAATTGTTTTGGTTGATTGTTATCTTATTACAAACGAGAAATAAAAATAATTTAATTTCCCTGAACGGTAAGCGAACCCCCAATCATTACATGTAGACTGTACGTGATATAAGCACATCATAGGTATTGTTATTGCCCAGCAGCAGCACCAACAGCAGTTTTAAAAAGACTATCGGAGGCAGAAACAAAAATAAAACCAAAACATAACAAATTATTATTTATTCTGATAACGTTCCAATAACATGTTCATATACAACTTTAAATAAAATTTGTCAATACCAGACACATTGAATGCATGCAAAAAAAAAAACAATTTAAAACCTAAACCTTAACATAATTTTTCATGAAATTGCGCTTAACATTTAACTAAAATCTGGTGTTATACTTTTCAATTCATAAGTGATAAAAAGGCTCTGTGTCTTATTACTCTCAATAATTCCCTACCACGAGGCTTGCATCATTAATTGTAACAGCTATCTCATCTACAATATTCCATTGACAGACAATAAATTATTATATATTAATATAAAAAAAAAATATATTAAACCACTTTAGTTAATCAAGTGTATAATAATAACAATCAATTTTACAAATGTGATATACATCTAACTATGTATATTATAATATATTATCTATGCAATAAATGAATTTGTTAGAAATAATGATATGTGGTTACTTTGTATACAATAAACTATATAACATGAAAAAATAACAACTAATGCTTAAATATCACATAATAGTCGTAGAAAATATTATCTAGTATATTATTATTATTATTATTATTTATATTATAATATCTTGTGGTCCATATCAACGCACTACGTTTATAAAGTGACTGCGAGAAGCGAAAAGTGCTAGCGTTCTAACAACAGTTACTAGATTTAATACCAAACAAAAAAAAACAATTCCTATTATATAACAATGGTAATAAACATTACTAGGGTAATATATTACCGTGGTAATCTAAATTGGTGTTTATGCTTATTTATAGTTTGTTATTGTATATTCACATAAGGCGTTTAGGGGATTTGTGATGATTTTGATAAATATATTATTACATGGGTAATATATTACTTGGTAATATTTCACTTTGCAATTATTATACGCATTTAGTGTTAGCTACCACATTTAGCTCAAACGTGTTGTATGATGATATAACATAGGCGTTACACACATACCACCCGGTAATATATTACCATGGTAATCAAATTTATTGTATGTTCACGGTGTTTAAGGCATTCGGGATCTGTTAGCTAGCACGTTTATCTCGTTGATGTCGGCGTTATTCATTTAGTATGCAGGTGCGCATAAGGGCGTCGCACACCGCGTACGGGTCGCAGTTGGACGCGGGCCGGCGGTCCTCCAGATAGCCCTTGCCATCCTCGGCTACGGCGCGAGGTATCCTGATGCTGCTGCCGCGGCTCGCCACGCCTTTGTAAAAAAAAATTAGAGAGTATTTATTAATTTATAATCGATATAAGAGCAACTAGTTTATACAATCAGAAGGGCATTAAGGAAATTGTCAGATTTGCGTTACTATTTTAATTTATTGCATTTTCCCGGGCGAAACGTGAAAAAAAAATTGGCGGAATATAGGGAACTAAATGTTTTAATATTAGTTTCCCTTTGCCGATATCTGCTATTGACCAGAGATTTAGCCTAGCGTCTCGCTAAAGAAGGAAATGGTAACAAAATCAACACTAAATCTAATTCCCATAAGATTCCAACACACAACCATCGTCGCTGTACGCCGCTGACCACCGGACCACAATAGTCACTCAAAAATAATAAAAAAAAAACATAAATAAAGTAACAAAATGAATGTAGTATTTAATAAAAAAAAAGTGACTGACCAGCGCTAAAGTCGTTGATACTGGCGGTCTCGTGCAGGCCGGTGAGCCGCCGCTCGTTGTCCTTGCCGCCGCGCGGGTCGTACACCTTTATGTGTTTCATGTGCACTTTGGACAACTTATCGATTGCTTTCTCGATTTCACTGTGGAGAGAAAAAAATGTTGTAAGATTACAATTAAACCGAAACAGGTAAAAAAACAGCGTAGAAGTTTGTTTATAGGATGTTAGGCAGCTAGTCAATTTATTGGTCAAGAATACGAAGTTTCGTATAGTGCCGGAGTGACATGTTTTTTTTTTACAGAGAGAAAGAAATATTCTTTTTCTTTCGAGTTGGGGTCGAACCTACAACCACCGCGACTACCATCAGTCCTTATAAAAAATATAATTTCAACAAAGAAAAGTTAATAAGTAGTCACTATATTTGTCTTCCAAATCCAACTATACAAGTACTAAGTATAAAAGACAAAAAACTGTTTTACCGGCTAATAACACGGAAAATACATATTATATTAATTGAAAGAAAAAAAAACAATACTATATTCATCTACAAAATAAAAAAAATCAAGTTTTAGGAAACCCAAGATTATTCTCGTATAGAAGTCAAAACATTCGAAAACTTGTATATAAAAACTTTGACCCATTTAAGAGAAGCGATAACGTTACATTGACGTAAATGGTAATCACCGATTGTGGACTCGTTCGATGCGACGTAAGTGATAACAATCGACAATACGAATAATGTATTTCTTTTAGTTTCCCTCTATATCCCGCATGTAGCGGGTTAGGCGGTGGACACCTAGTGTTACGACACTACGCTCCACACTTTTGAATTTTCGAGGCATTGCGTGTTGAGTGGCGGAGCTCAACGCCGCGCTTTACCTCAGCTTTAAACAGAGTGAAGAAATGAAAGTATGAAACATTCCATTTCCTCGAATGGGATTCGAACCTTGCTTGTTTCCATTTTAACAAAGCAAACCTTACTCAAGGTTTAAGCACTCCGTTGGTAAGCAACGGATTTATATAATTTTGAGATAAACGAATTTTATAATAGACTTAAAACTGTTTCTTATGCGTTTTATTCAAGAAATAAGGCCACGGCACTTACACATTATAATATATTTATAGGTACTATATTTTACTATGTAAGACATTTGCGTATGTAATATATATTACCTCGTAGTCGTGAGTCTTACAAGAAATACAGCAAACTAAAGAAAATACACGGTCAACCAGTAGTACATACATTCAAGTCGAGCAACTAACAGCGTTTATTATGTATGTACACATAGTTGTAAACTTAATTATTTTAAGCGTTAAGTTCCGTTACCATTTATCAATAACTTGCTCACACGTGTGGCTGTCGACCGCATGGTCAAATGGAAATAAATAGAGTTAGTGTCAGTCAGACACTACACAATGGACACTTGGGAGTCTCAAGTGTCCATTCTGTCGGTAGATAGTGACAGTGAGTACTATATGTAACGTAACGTAGTGTTTTTTATTTCACTATCAAATACATTTTTTTATTAATTTCGAACCGAAACTTATTGAGATCAGCGCGTTCACTCAAATAAACTTCAATGTTTTATGTTAATATTATGAATAATATAAATCAATACTCACATAATACCGTTATCCTCTCTCATTTTTTTAGTCGAGAAGTTAGTATGGGCACCAGATCCGTTCCAGCCTTGCACCGGCTTGGGGTCGAAGGACACTATGACTCCGTACTCCTCGGCCAGTCTATGTAATATGTATCTCGCCATCCAGAGGTCGTCTCCGGCGGACACGCCTATTGAAGGTCCCACTTGGAACTCCCATTGGGAAGGCATCACTTCGGCATTGGTACCAGCTATCGGAACACCAGCGTAGAGGCAGCATCTGGACGAAATATATAACAAATATGAGCAAAGAAAAGAAAAGCAGTTTCACGCTTTTTCCCACAGATCAGGATAAATTGAGGGAACCTAACGTTAAGACACTCAGTCCTACACACACCGCTGAATTATTCGAGATATTGGTGTGAAAGTGGTGGTGGTAACGTAAATAAGTGGTGGAATTCAACGTCACATAAACTAACGAGGTTTTTGAATTTTCCTAATACTATTACATGTTTCACTTCTTCTAAGAAAATTTTCAACAATTAAATATATTATGATATAAAAAATAAATAACTAATAAGTAAAATTTTCATATTTAAACTATATTTTCATATAATTTCAACTTTTATTAAGATATTATCAGTGGACCTTCTATTTTTATAAACTAAATTATTAAAACAAAATTTATTTAATTTCGCGTTTAAAATACATAAACATATATTATGCAAAACCGGCCATTTTGATCGCCAAAAATGCGGAACTAGTAATACTTAGGTGTTGAATAAAATTATGGTGTTTAATAGTCTAGATATCTAACTTCCGGTTGATAAGTTCCTGTTAATTTATTTGCTAGATATCCTTGGGCTATGTTTTAAGAATTTATGATTACTATTTTTTATAATACTAGCAGCTATGCTTCTTAATGTATATTTGACAAAATATATATATACAACATGTAGCAGGATAACGCAGAGAGAACCTAGTGTCAAGACACTCTGATCCCCATTTCCCGCGTAATTTTCAAGGCATTGCGTGTTGAGTGACAAAATTCAACACTTCAACGAAAATATTTATTAGCGCGGCGTTGAGTTCTGCCACTCAACACGCAATGCCTCCAAAAATTCGGCAGAAAGTGGGGAACGGAGTGTCTTGACACTAGGTTCCCTCTGCCTACCCTGCTGTGTGCGGGATACAGCGTGAAGCTAATTAATTTTTTTATTAAATGTCAAAGTCTGTGAGGACGGATGTGTGTTCGACTTTCAAGTAAAAACTACTGAACTAGCTTATAAATCAGAATAACATATGCCTCCAACTTATAAAAAGATTATCTACAAAATAATTTAATATTTACCAATTAATTCAGTAATAAAACAAATCAATACTTACTTGTAGTGAGCTTCAACAAGATCTCTGGCAAACACTTTGTTGGCGCCCACACCGCAGTAGTAGGGGCCCTGTGGCGGTGGACAGCCGCCGGGTGGCCAGCCGAAGGGTCGCAGGTCTGAATCCAAGAGAATGTACTCCTGTTCAATGCCGAACCAGGGCTCGTCCTCCTTGCAATTGTCGTACGCCTCCTCGCACTTCACGCGATGATTGCTCTCTGGAATTTTGTTTAACTTATTAAATTAACCGTAACCATTTAAAAAAAGGAATTTAATATCGGCCTTAGACGCCAGTCGTGGCGCAGTGGCACGAAGTGTGCCTGCAAAACCGACTGGTTGTGGGTTCGATCCCCACTCGAGGAGATGAAATATTTACTTAAATAATATAAAACACTGCCACTCAACACGCAATGTCTCCAGAATAAAATAAAAATATTAATAAGTCACCTGTAGGCTGGTGATTGTATTTGAAGGTATCGCACATGACGAGGATGTGGTTTCCGCGACGGAAGGGGTCCTTGTAGATTGCACGAGGGATCAGATACGTGTCAGAGTTGTTGCCCTCGGCCTGGCCAGTCGAGCTGCCGTCGAAGTTCCACTCGGGCAAATCTATAGGGAAACATAATAATTAGTTAATCATTTTATTATTTATTTACCTTTATTATTATATATATGTATAAAATATATACCCGAGGCCAGTCGTGGCGCAGCGGCACAAAGTGTGACTGTAAAACCGACTATACGAACCGGTTGTGGGTTCGATCCCCACTCGAGGTGATGAAATATTTATTTAAATTTATATTTTCATTTTCTTCGCTCTGGTGTCGAGGAAAAGCGCGGCGTTGAGTTCTGCCACTCAACACGCAATGCCTCCGGAATTCGGCAGAAAGTGGGGAACGGAGTGCCTTATGACACTGAGTTCCCTCTGCCTACCCTGCTGTATGCGGAATACAGCGTGAAGCTGATATAATATATACCTATGCTTTGTTGATGGTAGATATATGTATATTATAGGTGAAAACTAGACAAAACATTATTTTTTTATTTTTGAAGTTACTCATAGTATATTCTTAAATGTTCTTAAATTCTCTTTTCATACAAAGAATAGTATAAACGTTCTATATTAGGTACTCTAGGAAGTTATGTAACTAAGGTTCATACGTAACTAACGTTCATTTCTAATATATGTTGGTAGTTTACTTTACTATAACATGTAAACAATGGCCTAAAGTCATTTTCTCTTTTTCAGCTTTCCGCTGTATCTGGAGCGGGGTAGGCACTTGGAACCTAGTGTTAAGACACTCCGTTTTCCACTTTTCACCGGGTGAAGTGAGTGGCGAAATTCAACGCCGCATTTAGCCTTGTTATCAGAGCGAAAAAATGATATAAATTTATTAATAAAAAATATTTCCTGAGTTGGTATCAAACTCACAACCGTCGCGTTTACACACGCTCGTGCCACTGTGGAACGGCTGCCTTTTATTATTTATTACTATAATTTTATTTACTTATCTACATTATACACTATAATGCTAGATACGCCTACTAACGTATAGGATGTCAGAATGTGCATTCATCATACACACAGTGCAAGTTCAATGTTCCCACAAAAAAATAACCTAAAGATAACATAAAAATATTAATATTATAAAAAAAGTAAACAAACTGTTTTAACCTTTGTTTCCCGTCAGTCGTTCATAAATAGAACATTAAAAGGATTTTAGGAATTTAACGGAGATTCAGGGAGGCCAGACGTGGCGCAGGGGCACAAAGTGTGACTATTTACGCGACAGGTCGTGGGTTCGATTCCCATTCAAGGAAATGACATATTTATGTTTTTATTTCTTCGCTTTGATGTTGAGGCATAGCTGATAGTGTTCTCCAATTTTCGCCGAATTGTGGAGACATTACGTATTAAGTGGCGGAGCTCAACGCCGGGCCTCAACACAAAAAGAATAAATAAAGATAATAATTAATAGCCTCAAGTGGGGATCGAACCCGCAGCCGTCGCATTAGTCGCACCCTTGTGCCCCAGCGCCTCTACGGACAACAACGGAGGAACAAATTTGAGCTTCAATTCCTTTAGAGAATCTATAGTTGGAACGTTGGAGCGCGCCAAACGGAATAATATTGTAAATGTAATTTTATACGTAAATTCAATACATGTTGAATATCCTCAGAAGAAACGGAAAACTACTTCGTACAGCCATACATTCGTATTACAAAGTATTTTATTGCCGTTGCATAGATAATAAATAGGAAACAATGTTATTTTTTAAATTATATTTTGACAACGGTAATAAAACACACATCTAAATCAAAATATATGTATTTACACATATTTTATAAAAATCTATTATTATTTTGTGAATTTTACTAATTACACGAATAAATAATAATATAAGAAGAAACTAACAAACTAACAAATATCAAAGTACGGCAATAGAAAATAATAATTAATTAATCGATATTTAATTAGCAAGAAGCTACCACCAGTGCTAGTATCTACGTACAAAAGTGTAGATACAGCTACATTTGTACGATTGCTGGGGAGTATATTAGAAGGAAACCTTTTAAGTTTTCATCAAAGCTATTGCTGTCGATGTTCCTTTTGCATTGTACATCAAACACACGTTCCAGATCCTTCGGGAAAACGTATGGGAACGTGTAGTTCCCCTCGTGTGTACCGTGCAACGAGTTCCTGAGATTTTGATTGTACTCGTCGTTTATCTTGTCTATGAGCTGTGTTAGTTTGTCTATAATTGAGATGAGCGGTATATTGAGATATATTGAGTTGTCCAAATGGTTAATATTTAATTTATCTAGTCTATATGCACTATAGGTTTCTAAGAGGCGCGGGTTCAAATCCAGCTACGTTCAATTAATTGTTTTTCTTTTTCTATTTTAAGTTTGGAATAACTCTAGTCTAATTGATAGTGATTGCTGTCATGGTGACCACGTCTAGTACGTTAGTACTACGTTAATGCGCCTGAAGACAACTGACAACATAGCCAGTTTTGTCAGTGAACTTTTCAACAAGTTTATATTGAATTGCGCACGACTGACACATCTTAAGTTCACCACGCACGAGATCTTGATTCTACTTAGACGAAATGCTACAAGTTCGTTCAACCGGCACCCAAAGCCAAAAATAGACGAACTAAATACTATCATTCAATTGAATTTAAAATCCTAAAAAAAAACCGTAATTCCACCAAGAATTAGTATAATATAATTAACATCAAAACAATAGTAACAATCACAATACAATACACTACAATACAATACAATATCAGTCACACGGGCATTCCTAGCACTTGCATCTAAATGTTAACCGTTTGTATCTACAATACGAGTACGTATTATACTTAGGTATTGTTCGTTGTTTACAAATAAAACGTTGGAGGCCGCGAAATTATGTGACTAACGCTAATTACTGTGTTTAATGCGGATGTATTAAATACACGGTGTAATGTGAGTGTTATATTTCATGGTATTTTAGTTAGACACATATCTATATGTATGTTAGTTGGTGGCAGTTTAACTACTGTACCACCATTAACTTTAATGTAACAATTAATAGTTCTTTTATGAACGTTCACGTTTTACTGTCGCTTGTTTTGTTATATTTAAATGTGACCATTTTAGTTCTGTAATGTAATATGATAATTTTTATGTGTATTACTTTGTTGTTGTTAATAAATGTCTTAATAGGAACCTTGCTATGTGCGTAAAGAAGCTTTGAAACGGTATTTTTTTTCCCGTCGGGTAAAACGTAATTTTACTCACAAAAGTAAAGGCAACCAACGTTGTGACAAGACTGTTCTATACTTTTCAGCCAAATTCTCATTGCGCGTTGGTGGAACTCAACGCCTCGCTTTGCCTTTCATTGATTTAATTATTAAGATTTTGTTTTCTTTTTATTTGTAATGCAGATAAAAAAAAAGAAATTTGAAATTGTTAACGGAAATCAAATTTTCAGCCGCGACCAATAAAGATTACAAACAGACAAATTATATATATTTTAATAATGGACAATATAATGGACAATCTTCATAATTCTTTATTTAAATGACTTGATTCGATAACATAACCAGCCAGTGAGCAACTGGTGTGTAATCAAATTGCACTATTTGCGCAGTTAAAGAGTTAATAGACAAGCGCACTACGTGATAAATACAATGGAATTATTTACAATGGAGATAGATATAAACAAGTTATTTGTTTTGTTATTGTTATTATAATGTTGGGTTGCTTTGAATATTATATTTTTTTTGGTAAAGTATAAAAAGTGGTGATTAAAAGGAAGAGGTTACTAATATGTTGTATATTATCAGCTTCACGCTGTATCCTGCACACAGCGGTGTAGGCAGAGAGACCTAGTGTCATGAGACACTCCGTTCCCCACTTATCGTATATTATCAAATTTTTATTTTCTAACTTCTCTTTCTATTTTATTAAGCGACTGTCGTCTAACCTGAATGTCTCATTCAATCTCTCTATATAGATGGACTGGATGAGATAATTGCCCATTGCACACGCCTTTAGGCTCTATACATTATCTTTAATGCAAAATCAATCACATTACTGCACTCCAAAGCAAGAAATTCCGTTGAATTCCTATAGTGAGTACTAAATTCCGTATAAAATTATTTTTATTATGGAATTATTACGTTATTAACCTATTAATTATATGCGATTCTTTTTATGCAATCGTTAGTCTGTATTATCTGTATTGTTTATAAACAGAGTAAAAAGTCTTAGGAAAGTAGACAGCTTGTTAACCATCTATAAAGTTCAAAATCGATGTGTTGAATTGGAATTTAGAAAATACAAAAAACAAAAAGAAATTTTTACCTTTAGGTTTCTTGGGAATGAAGGTCAAAGTGCGGTCCTTGCATCTCAAGTGTTCGCCAGTGCCGTCTATCCATACGTAAGTGGCCTGGATGCGGTCAACGGGCAACGGCAGGTCGTTGTAGCGACCCAGCAGTGTCTTGGATAATACTGCGTTTGGTGAGTTCGTCAGGACTGGCCCTGACAGAATCTTTGGATTATCTGTAAAAGAATTATTCATTTAAATTGTTTGTTTTCTTTATGGTTATCATTTGTTTAATAACTATGTTTTCATTGAAATAATTTCCTTTCATTTTGATTTTGTATTTGTTTATTTAATGCAGTTAAAATTTACGTTTATAAAAAGTTACTATATTAAAACTTTCAAACTAACCTCTACGTCGATCGATGATATTCCTTGTCATTGTCATGATGACATAATACAAATTAGACAAATAAATACAAATATATTTATAATAATAATAGTTTTATCTTTGACTGTGTCCCATTTAGAACGTGAATCATTATATCGAGAACATAAATGAAGCCGGGAAAATGATTACCTATTTTTAATATAATTTTACTACGAATTTTGATAATTAAACATAAATATATAACTACAAAATTTCATAAAATGTTAAAGTTCCGCATTTTGACATTTAAAAAAATACATGAATGAATGTTATGACGTTTCTATTTTGGGAATTACAGTATATAAATTGAACGAATGAACAAAAAAATAAAGAACGAATGATATGTTTGTCAAGCACTTACCTTCTATTTTAACGAGGCCTGAGTCAGCCATTTTGTGGATTTTTAATTAACCTGAAACAAGCAAAGACAATTATGAGAAAACGGAAAATAGTAAAAGAACAAAAATATATTTTACACAAAATAGATTAATACTTAAAAAAACTATGAATTCGCCAGTAAGATACAAATGTACATATGAAAGAAAAAAAAACACATTTTGGAAATGGTTTTAATTTTAAAATAAGTTTAGTAAGAAAAAATATTGAATTCTATACTAAAATCATCTTAAATTCAAAATAGTAAAATATATTACGATAAATAGATTTCCTTGACATTTGCGAGTAAACGATAAAATAATCAAAATAACTATATATATTGAACATAATATAATAACTAATCGAAATATTAAATTTTATATATCGGTTTAGAATTTTGCACTTTGTAAGGCTAACATTTTTTTACTACTTTATTAAAAAATCATGATCTCGATAGTGTTATTGCCATTGTCCAAGGTACAATTTCGTGAATAAGGAATTTTCTTTTTTAGCTTCACGCTGTATCCCGCATATAACAGAATAGGCACGGAGAATATTGTCAAGACAAGCGATTCATCACTTTCCTCTTAAATTTGAGGTTTGACGGGTTTGCGAAACTTAACGCCGCAGTTATACATATAAATATTTCTAATCCATATCTTAATTGCGCAACGATAACTTCTATTTTATTACTATGTCCTATTAAAAAAACTGAACCGCTACTCAGCTGTTTGGAACGTGCCTATCATAAACTTTAGCCTTGACTAAAGAAATAGGTTTTACATTCAATATTGTATTTACGTATTACTTTTGCGTTTTAATATTATTAACGATCTAATGAATATACAAATTATATTATCTATAAACGCAGGTGGATTCAAGGTTTCTTTTGATTTTACAAAAACAAAAATATGTGACAAAACAATAAAATATACATGACAATTCTAAAAACGTCTACAGAAGACTTCACAATCTAATAAATAATGGAAATGAAGGAATGAATGATGAGTTAAGAAGGAATAACTAAATTTATTTTAAAGGAGAATCTATTATTTATTTAAAAAGGAATGTCTACTTTTTAAATAACTTTCAATTTCTTCACGTAGCTAGGGGTCACGTTCACGGGCGTCACGGTCAGGTGAGCACTACGGTGTGTCTAGACATTGAATAGACACAAAAAAAGTAAACAAACAAACGATTATATTACACTCGTCGTGATAAGCCCACGCGTGTTCGTCGGTGTTTTTATTAATGTTGTTTGTTTACTGCATTATGTGAGTGAGTTTATTTTTCATTTCCTCGCGGGAAAATGCGGTGTTGAGTTCCGCTACCTGCTTGAAGGTTTTTTATTGTATAAATAAATATTATTTTCGCTCAGTATTTAGTTTAACTTCTGTACCTTATATTCATCCGAGTAACAAAAGCGTACAGGGGTACTAATTTAGTCTAGTGAAGAAAACTTATATACATGCGAGTATGTACCTATCTAATTAACCTACAATATTAAAAATAACTTAACAGTGAATGATTTCAATATATCGCAATATCTGCACTTCCGTTGCAATTGTCGTTGCGTTATAATAATTCAATTTTGTTTGTTAATAATTTAAAATTAATATTTAATGTTTCACGTTGACGAATGTGTGAATTCTTTCATTTCTTTCATTCTCAAAATATTTTCAGCTTCACGCTTAAGTCAAGACAGGAAGCGATGACCTATTGTATCCCGTTTATTGCACTAGGAACTGGGAACCTGGGAGCCTTTAAAAACACTCCGTTCTCCACTAAGACAATACTGTTCCCCACATTCCGCCGAATTTTTAAGGCATTGCGTATTGTCAGTGCGAAGAAAAAAAGAGGAAATGACATATGAAATATTAAATTTCCTCGAGTGGGAATCGAACCCACAACCGTCGTAAAAATTTGTAATAATTATTTTACACTACACGACATTGTCTAGCGTGAGAGATGACAAACGCTCTTTACTATAAAACAATGATTGATCACACTATAGACAATTGTAAATAAACTGGGCCCTTGACACAACCCACAAGGCATTGGACGCGAGGGTGTTGGCTTTGTGCCAACTGGTGCCAAAGCTGGCACCTCACACTCCACGCCGTACCGGAAAGTTTACTATGTTGTGATGAAAATTAAAATTAGCACCAACATAGAAATTTACTTTTTATAGAAATTGATGGACTATTTCCTGTATATCATTCTAATATTTTATTTAGGCAAGTTTATATAATCAAAATATATAGTATCTGTATATTTTTAGCGTCACGCTGTTCCGCCTATAGCATAGTGGACGGACAGAGGCTGAGACACTCCGGTCTCCACTTCCCATCAGAATTGTATACATTGCATGAAGAGTAGCGGAACTGAACGCCGCACGTGTATTTTTCTATTCTATTTATAATCACAGGAAACTCCCAAAGATTTAACGGTTAATTACCACACGGCATAACAAAGCGGCGTGCCAATACGACCCGCTAAACATTATGTCATTGTGAATTAGCTAACTCGTCGCTTCGTATCAATGCCAAGAACATCAATAACACTAGTAGAACGTGTCAGTGAAAATGCTGGGTTTTAATGGAATTAAGTTCGTTATGGCGCAATTGTATATTGGCGCGATTGTAGGTTCGATTCTCAGCCAAAAAAAAAATATTAGGGAGGAATGTTTGGCATTAGATCATTTTTGTCTATCCTGTTATATGCGGGAAGAAGCGGTAAAATAAACAACAGAAAAATTATTTTTTTCAATTTTATTTCTTAATTTCCCATGATTCCCATGTACGTCCATTTTTATTTGTCATAGAGAACGGAAAGTATATTTATGATATTTTTTTAAATTTATAACTGATACCGACTGGTTGTGGGTTCGATCCCCACTCGAGGAGATGAAATATTTACTTAAATTTATATTTCCATTTCTTCGCTCTGGTGTCGAGGCAAAGCGCGGCGTTGAGTTCTGCCACTCAACACGCAATGCCTCCAAAAATTCGGCAGAAAGTGGGGAACGGAGTGTCTTAACACTAGGTTCCCTCTGCCTACCCTGCTGTGTGCGGGATACAGCGTGAAGCTAATTTAATTTTTAATTTATTTTTTTATTTAAGTATATTAATAATTAATTATTAAAAACCTTTATATTTTTTTCTATAACTATATATAAATAGTCTATTTAATTTTTTTCATATAATTTCAACACACAACAGTGAATATGGTGCAGATTACACATATAATTGCATATCCGCAGATGAATAATCCAATCATTCTTGTTGCTCCGGAAATAGAAACGGATATCAACGATCTATCAATACTTGACCTAATAAATCCTCTAAACTCTAAACTATTGTAGATGAAACTAAAAAAAATGGAAAATAATACGTATTAACTAGGTTTATATTTTTTAAATAAAAAAAAAAACATAAGAAAATAGAGTCATAAGAGTGTGGCTGTAACCGCGACGGTTGTGGGTTCGTTTCCCACACAGAGAAAGGAAACGTATATGCCGTTTATTTTGTAAACTACCCCAAAAAAGAGACAAATTATTAAAACATCAAGTTCAAGCCAAGCTCTCTCTATGGCGGAGCTAAACGCCGTTACACTTAAGTTAAATAAGTAATTCCAACTAGTTGTTCACTATTTATTTTCATAAACTGTTCAAGATAACTTTGAACATTTATTCACTCTCAATTTGCCGTAATAACCTAGGTTGGTGGTGCAAGCAACCGAGCTTTCACCGTAACTTTAATGTATTTCGATACAGTTTACTTAATTAATAGATGCTTTAGTTGCGTCGCCCATTAAACTTGTACTGTGGTTAGATACGGACGGACGGATAGCTATTATATTATATATTATATACACTATGGATCTAGCTTGTTATTAATCAAGTGTATATGTGTATAGTTTACGTAGGAATGTTAAATAAGGCAGTTTTCATTAAAAAATGTTTTAAATATTGTATAATATATTAATTTAAAAATATATATATATATATATATATATATAATTTTTTTTTAATCGAATAAATAAAAAATATTTAGAACAACCTAACAGGAAAACTGAAAGTGATATCTATCTACAATTATATTTTTGGTTTTCATTTCGTTCCCTTTTCAATGCGTGTTGAGTGGTGAAACTCAATGACGATGCTTCATTGATGTCTTATTTACCAGAATGAGGCAAGGAAAACAATAGGTTCCTCCGAATGAGAAACGAACCCACAACCGTCGCGTTTAATCACTGCGCCCCGACGGCTACATGCAATTTTACGTGGGATTTAGTAAATATGACATGACTTTAGAGCGTCTCGAGACGTGCAATTTTCCAGTGCCGGATCAACAGATTAATGTTGCTAGTATTAAATATTAAATATAGACTACGACTACGTTATGTAAGAGATTGCAATATTGAAAAAATTACCGACTTTAACCAAATAACTAAAATACTTATATTTTCTATATTTGGGTTGTTATTTTTATTTTTCTTATATAATAAAAAGAATTAAAAAAAAAACAGTTTTTACAAAGTTGCTTACTACTTAAAACGTATTCAAACATATCTATTTACCTATACATTACACCTTTAAACCTGTATTATAGAGGAGAGTCACGTATTATACATATTTAATGAGACGTGATAATAAGACGCAATCGTTTGTACATAATCAGGTAAAGGCTTAATTTTCCAGTTAAATTATTATATTGACTAGCTCTATAATAATACAAAATCAATTTAGAAAAAAAAATAAAAAAAATCAATTTAGATTTGTCCAATATTCTAATGTTATTGAAAAACACTTTCTACTGTATTGGTTCGTATGTAACAGTACATACATATATAATGGCTTGGTAATCAAATTGGAGTTTAGCTTAAGCAATTTTTGAAAATCGGAAGTCGTGAATTTGATTCCCACTTGAATTTTTTTTCAGCTTCACGCTGTATCCCGCATGTAGCAAACTACGCTTTCCATTGAATTCCAGAGGCATTGTGTATTAAATGGTGGAACTTAACACCGTGTTTTTACACTTGAGATAAATGTCGTAAGCACGTAAGTACTATGTACATAGGAGTTTATAGTAGATAAAATTTATAATAAACTATTTAGTTCACTAAAAAACCACATTTACATTCACAACCTGTAATTTTCACTAAACCAATTCTTGCTTTATAATATCGTATTATTTGACGTGACCTTATTTCTACAGGAGAACAGTATGACTTGGTGAGTTACAAGCGACCCTTGAAACGTGTGTAATTTGTGTTAACGACCCGAGGGGTGGAATTGAATAATATTTCTAGTACTTTCCAGCATTAAATCTACAATAGCAGCAAAGAAATTATTAAAGTAAATACTACCTAAGTTTGTAATATCATATAAATATTTTATATAAACTTTGACATGCGGCTACTCCCGAGTGATCGAATGGCAAGAACAGAAATTACTAACTTATCAAATCGAGCCAACAGTTCTTAAGGTTAGTGTGTTTTGTCATACAAACTCGTTTAATGTTACAGTTAATAAAGATTTGTAATATATTTGCAGTGCATCTAAACTCTTAAATGATAAAAATGGCACGGACCAAGTGTCTGTAGTGCTAAAAAATAATATTAAAAAAAAAAAACTAAAATGAAAACGGAGACTGGAGTCACCAATAACCAAGTTTTTCCGCAATGCGGGAAGCTTACAAAGATAATAGTATTTATACCTCTGTGATAACATATACAATACAATATTAAATATAGATAAATAATATTTTATCATTTAGTAGTTATGTATGAATTTTATAACCAGGATTATTTATATAATTTTATCGTAATAAATATATCCATATAATTGCTTCAATCGTTAAGTAGTGTCGTCCATTTTATCTTTTTTTATATTTAAATGCAATCTTATTAGATACGGGCTCTTCTTCGTATTATTATTTACTGTATGTAATATTCGTCTCTATTCTTATTTTTTTTAAATTGTTCTAAGACTAAAGCCGCGAAACAAAGTTTTTTTTCCTTTTTATTAATCTCTATAAAAAATTAATTATATTTCTTATTTATATTGAGGCCAGTCGTGGCGCAGTGGTACAAAGTGTGACTGTAACTGTAAAACCGACTGGTTGTGGGTTCGATCCCCACTCGAGGAGATGAAATATTCACTTAAATTTATATTTTAATTTCTTCGCTCTGGTGTCGAGGCAAAGCGCGGCGTTGAGTTCTGCCACTCAACACGCAATGCCTCCAAAATTCGGCAGAAAGTGGGGAACAGAGTGTCTTAACACTAGGTTTCCTCTGCCTACCCTGCTGTGTGCGGGATATGTGAAGCTATTTTTTTTTTATTTTTTTAATTTTTTATTTATATTAATTATACTAGTCGTCCTTAACCGAATCTATAGAAAATCTCGTCTTTAACCGTTCCCGTCGGAATTTCAAGAAAACCTCTGTTACTACTATCATACACTCCCTAATCTACCTATATGCCAAATCTCAACTTTCAAAGTCCTGTTGATTCATTTGTGCATAATCTGCGTCAATAATATATAAGTATATATACTTTATAGCACACTTTTAATCTCAATTATATTAATTATAATTTTATCATATTTTCAATTTTATCATTCACACGAGCTTCATTTAGCAATGCAGCGGTCACGTGATATGATAAAAAGATAAACACAGATCAAAAGATGTTTTATCATAATTGATAATAAATATTTTTTTTATTACCTTCACACTGTATCCAAGTAATACGATAGATAGAGGGAAAGAACCTGTTAAGCCCCTCCGTCTCCTACTTTTGGCTGAATTTTCGAGACATTGCATTTTAAGTGGTGTGGTTCAACGCTGCGATTTGTCTAGTTACCAAAAACATATGAATTTATTAAATACTTCATTCGCCCGAGTGGGAATGTAACCCATAACTGTCGCGTTTACAAACACAACTAGACTATATCTCTGCCACTGCGCCACAATGGTCGGACCGACGTTCTAATTTATATTTAAATATAAATATCATTATATATTTTATAATAGAATTTTTATTTATCATCATAATAGAAAAAAAAATATAAAAAAGATTTAACAGCGTCAATCGTCGTCGTCGAATCAAAAGTCGTCGTAATTTTGACTCACTTCACTGAATAAGTGAAAATAAATTCGGCGCAAAGTGAACGGAGTGTCTTGACATTAGGTTCCCTCTCTACCCTTTTATATGCGGGACAGTGCGTGAAGCTGAAATTTCCAACAATCCAATATATATATATATATAGAAGATCTTCTAGGAAATGTTCATTCCCGTATAAGCTATATTCAAATTGGCATCTAAGGTTAATATAGCTAAGTGAGTGATATATCTAGACATCAATCCAAATGGTTATTTAATACTAAAGCCGTTCTGCATATACTCGTATGACGCTTGTTAACATTTCCATATCTGTAGAAAGATACTATGAAGATGGAATAGTTATGTACTAGATATAGTTGGAATATTATAATTAAATCCACAAAAGTAACTTCACACTGTATCCCTCACATACCAGAGGTTGCACGCAGGTGGAACCTAGGAACCTTTAAAAAAATAACTACATTTGTGCGCTCTAGAGCAAAGTTGTTATTTACAAGTATTAGTCTATCATCAACTATTTCTACACACTTTCAAAACTCCAGCAAAAGTCATTCTGATAACTACCCTAATAACTAACGGGTATTCCCCTCACATAGATATATTACATGAGTTGCGGAGTGTGGTAAATATTATATGGATATAACTGACTGAAGGCATCCATCCAACTAATTATGGCAAAAATGAAAAAAAATCCGCTTCACGCTGTATCCCGCACACAGCAGGGTAGGCAGAGGGATCCTAGTAATAAGACACACCGTTCCCCACTTCCCTCCGATTTCTGAAAGCGTGTTGAGTGGCGGAACTCGATGACGCCCTTTGCCTCGACACCAGAGCGAAGAAACAGAAATACAAAATTCAAATAAATATTTCATTTCCTCGAGTTGGGATCGAACCCACAAACAATCGTGTTTACAATCACACTTTTCACTTTTGGCAAAATATGTAAGATAATAATTCCACAATTTGACCACTAGTCGTAAATAAAATAATAATTAATAGGCTCACTTAAAAAACAGATCCTCTTTAATACTTTTTGAAATATTAATATACACAAATTGACAGACAGAGAATGACATTATCTAATATTTATTTTGAGATGGGCGTCGTCTATCTCGTTGGAAATAAGATATAATTAAATTTGTTGATTTGAATTTACAAAAACTGAGTCAAGGTGCGCGTCTGAAAATATAAGTGTATTTGGTCGTAAAATGTGAAACAAAAGTGTGCTTTAAGCTTAAATAAACTTTCGAAATACGTATTCTCCTAATTTGTATAAGATATTTTGTATTACACATACATATATATATTGAAAATATTTTTATTATGGATTACCTAAATAATAAGCGCAATACACTTGTAATATTAATAGTTTTAAATTAATTAAAATTTCCAAACTATTTAATGTAAGTACATATTTATAAAATCCACATAAACTTTCATGAACTATTTCGAACGACCTCGTAATTGGTTCAAAATGTGAGTAATGCCAAAACGAAAGTAAAAAATACCGTTTTTTTTTCATATGTAACACAAGATTTCGTAAAAAAATCTTTGAAACAATAGACTTTAATTTACTTCATAATAAGGCGTGCGATGTATCTAATATAAGTTGTTGTTTACAGTGTATGTATGTACGTACATAAAGTACCTATTTATAACTGATAACGATTAGCGTTCGAGATAGATTTTTTATCGCGCACTTCCATCATTGGGACACTGCGTGGTGTGATAAGGGTTATGTAAAAAAAAAACATTTTCTTGAAGCCTGTCGGGGCGCAGTGCCACAAAATGTGACTGTAAACGCGGGAGGTCGTAGGTTCGATTCCCACTCAAGGAAATGAAATATTCAATATTAGCATTTTCTTCACTGTGGTGTTGGTTTCCGCCCGGCGTTGAGTTCCGTCACTCAACACGAATTTTCCTACCCCGTTGACGTAAAAGACAATTGAACGCTGACACGACGTGATTACAAAGAAAATTATAAAATTATTTATTTGGATAAACTATCTCACAAATTTACAGTCACAATATTATATCGTCCAAAAACTAACAGTGAATAAAATTTCAAAATAAAAAAAAATACTTTTTGGGAAAGCAAGAAGTAGCAAAACACTGAAAGACACTTTTGTACGTTGTTACGTATATAAATGAATGAATCTGTTTAAGCCAGCTGTTCACTATCCATAGAAAGTGTACCGGAGTTACATTTCATACCATATACTTGCGTCATGATGAGTACCTATACACAAAGATGCAATCTGAGACGAGTCGGTCTTGACCTAAAGAAGAATAACTACAAACCACGGTGCAGATGGTTTGCGCAAGCAAATCTGAACTGGTATCCAATATACCCGAAAGCCGTGCCCGAGACCGGTAAGGAGGTATTCTCAAAACCTACGCTATATTATTGCTAATATACTATATACATAAATTACAATGTTACAACAATTTAACGTCGTATTTAGACTTAAGGTTAGATAAATCCATTATATTAATAAAGATATCTTATCAATAAAACCTAATTAGGCCAATAAATTTCAATAAAATTAGAAATTAAGCCTGATTTCTGATCTTGTGGATGTGGATTCCAATGGAATTATGATATGATATCTCCACGTGCACAGTAAGTAGATACTTAGACTGAGCAGACCCGTGTGGGCGTTACAAACTGAATATGTAAAGGTAATGTAAATGAAACCTCGCAACAAGAAATGTATTACTGATAATAATGCTAATTTTAAAGTAACGGTTTCCATATCAGAAGTTGCGTCAACCATCCAATATTGGGTCACGGTTTTGACGACCTGAGAGATAAGCCTAAACCGACTGGTTTACTAACTATATAACCGCTGGTTTCGTTATATGTTTACATGTACTTTATCTACAGTTTGTTATTTTTATTTATTATGAGATAAAAAAGCGTTACACGACGTATTCCTCAATTTTGAGTGTACTTTATATTGGTATATTACTTTGGTTAGGACGATGCGAGTTACTATAGTTGCTAAAGTACTGTAGTCATCGACTGGTTTAGTTTCTTTGCACTAGGTTACCCGTTAAGTTCCGTATACTATATATTTTTTGTAAGTTCTACTTAGTACAGTCTCGATCTAGTTACAAAGACCTTATTTTTTTCCATATTATGTATAGATGTTACAAATATTAGCTTTGAATCTCAATATGTAGTTCAAAATTTATAAAATAAAATATGGCCTTAACTTAAATACAATGATTTAGATTCATTCATTTTATTTTTGTATAAAACGTAATGCGGGCCAATGATCGACGTTATCACTCAATTAAAATGATTCGACATATTGGAGGACGTTGGAGATAGCCTACTTTTGTATTATAAAGAGTTTGCCGAACAAGGATTATTCTTTGTTTACAATTGATATAATCAAGGCCATCTAATAGATATATCATCTGCTTTATGAAATAACAGAGTAAGCGAGCAATAGGCCAAGGTCAGGTACGTATTGCGTATGAAAAAAACAATAAATAGTAATAAATATTTATATTTTTATGATAATATGAATATTATAATCAACTTCCTTAGAAGATGAGTTACGTTTTAAGAGCGTATTGACCTATTTTTAAGATATCTACATATACCTTATAAGCATTTCATAACCATTACATTTCTGTTTTTAATTGACCAAAGGTCATTGACTGATAGGAGAATAATTCATATCTGCAACTTAATTATCAATCCTAATATTCAAGATTATAAAATAATTCAACATTAATAGGCTAAGTTAATTTTTTTGGTTTTTTTCCGCCAGCCAGAGACGGGTACAGCTGTGATGTATTGGCGCGAACCACATATATTTATAAATAGCATCCGTACGGAAAGTTTACAGGAGATACATAACCCGAGAGTGTGAAGGTGCGTGACCGTTGATGAGTCACGTCTGTTTTTATTTTTACGTTTAATTCGCACGAGAGTGACGCTCGCACGCGGCGGCGCCGTGATTGTCAAACCCTTTGACTGTTATTTACTAACAAACGCCTAAGGTTAAATATTCCTAAATTTACACCTTTATGAACCAATTCACGCCTGAATTGCTGCTAACGTAGAAATCACGTTTGTTGGTTCAAATCTCAATCGGAGGATATGGAGAATAATGAGCGTTCTATTCCTCTAAACGAAAGTCACGCAAGCGTTGAGCTCTATCTGTCAATATACAATATTTAAATGATAATTAGAAAGCGGAGAATAGAACAGAAGACGTATATTATCTTTTCATTCGACAGTTTTCTTATTTTCAATAATTGAATTAAGTAAGTATTAAGAATCTAAAATTGATAAAACTTTTGTTGATACGAAATTAACAATTATTTTATAATAACTTCTCACATACTTACAAAATAAAATTGAATAAATAATAAGTAATAACAACAGTATTAGTGTTATATACATATTTCCTTATAAATAGTTGCAGGTACAATCCCTATTCACATTGGAAAATTTATTGAAATGTTTAAAAATAAAGTTACTGCGTTTGACCTTTAAATACGACGCCCTGTTCAGTGTTCACGCTCTCGCACCGTGATGTGTTGCGAGTTGCAAGCGTAGCTGGTGCGCGAGTTCAACGAAATTTCGTACATATCTTATGACGTTAAGAACGAAGATATCGCATTAATAATCTTGAATACAGAAACAAAGGATTTCTTTTCAAGTTCATCAAAGAGTGTAGGTGAAAACACAAAAGAATATTTTCTAAATACGTTGTCGGGCCCTTCGTTTTGTCTGAACCGATTTGGGGCAAACAATACATTTATTTGGTTGTCGTTAGCATTGACGGGGAAAGCCTTTGGAATGTTCTAATTTCTATCTTTAAAAATTTTGCTTTTCTAATATTTATTATGTTTCAAAGTTATTACAATCTACTAAATGGCGGTATCCATAATGACACTGCTCAGGTGAACGGTCGTACCAACCTTCTATGAACAAGTTATTGTGTAATTTTACTTTATACAGATACAGAACAGACAGACAAAGAACAGCACAATATTATGCTTCCTACAAGTAAACGCTTAAAGTTAACCTAATTTTGTTTCCGTAAGGAAACGTTACGATACAAAAATAAACATGTTCAACAAATATTCATGATTCATTAACATTTGTTCTTTGTATTTTATTACGACACGTCTTAAAGGTTATTTTAAAGGACTGTCAAATATATATAATTTTTTATATTAAGACTTTGGATTTTAGGTCGTCAAGCACGCCATTAAATAGTAATTAAAAATGTTAGTTATTAAATAAATAGTTTCAGTAATTCGTATTTAATAGGCTAAGTTTAAATTATGTTAATGATTTGAAAAATTATCTATCAATTAACGTTATATGATGTAATTGTTACTCTCGTTAATATTAAAAATAGCTTATTTTCATTGTAGTATATATTTTTAAGTGCGAGGTCAATAATGTGAACGAGCTGGGAAATGGGTTTAGAGGGATTGAGCAGTAATGTATTAATGTTTCATGTGAGCTCGTGTTGGAGTTACGAGAATTTCTAATTTACATGAACGAAATTACACTCAGAATATCGAGCGATATGAAAATAACCACCTATATGAGATTATTCGTAATTACATATTTTTATTTAATTTGAAAATTGTAGTAATTTATATTAAACAAATTAATTTCTTGTTTCTAAATGAATGTTTACTAAATCATAATTGTAGTGACGCATTCGAAGTAACGAGGTCGATTACTTGTGAATGCACGATAAATGCATTAGTGTGTTATTGTTGGTAAGCTTGTGGTGGGATTCACTTTTTAAAACAAAAGATATAACAAAACTGGGCTATATCCCGCGAATAGGATAGGGTTGGTGGAGGGAACCTTGTGTTAAGGCAAATTTATTGAATCTAAAAAAAACTCTTTTTTATAAGGAAGTTATGTGAAAGAAATAATCACAGGAAAGGTAGTCAGAAACAGTAAATAGAAGTGCACAACACAATTACTGAAATGACATATTAAATTAATATTGTAGGAAAACAAGGTATTGGGTTAGTAATACGTTTCCATGGCAACAATCGGGAGTCAGTTTCAAAAACATCGACAGTGCTATATATATTTTATTGATAATTTTGATCCCCCGCAGTTCTTTCACTATTATACGGTCCGACTCGATGAATAAAACAAAACAATCGTGACCCCGACGTTGACTCAGTTTATTTGAAATTAATATTGGAAATTACTAACGTAGTTGATTCTTTGTAAAAATATGAAAAGTCGGTCGGTCGAAGAATTTCTTATATGACCATTAAAGAAATACTGTCGATATGGAGTTACGGCTAAATGATAATTAAGAGAGAAAATAACGTAAATTTAACATTATTTGACGGCTTACTTCCTTATTGATTTAGAAAAAAACACGAATATAATATTATGTTCGTTTAAGTATTTCTTTGTCACGTCAAAATATACCTCGACGCACTCGAGATTTTTATCTCCGATTGAGGTTAGAATTAAGTATTAAATTGTTGGAATTGGTGAAATATTTATATTTTTCAGTATTTCTTCGTGCGAAACAAATTTTGAGTGTCCCCTCCAATATTAAACGATGAACTGACGACAGTTTGTAATGTTTAAAAAGTTCGCTTAGCAAGTACTATGAAAGTTTGTATCGCGAGCATTTAATAGTACCGCGTATTTTGGACGAGTGTGATGCAATTCGCAATGCAAGGGGCCTCGCCTGCACCGGCCGCTGGGCCTGCGGGGCCCGCCGAGGGGGCCTCACTGACACACTGTACAGTTAAAATAAAATATATACAGTACCTTGATAAAGTCCTTAAAGCCGCGCGCGAATCGTGCGTGTAGCGATGCGGTCGGAACAGAATGTACGCCACCGACGCCGTTCAAAGATTGACTGATGCTCCAACGGCGTGCTGGTGAATATATGCGCGCGCATCTCTTGCGCTTGCGTGGAGGGAGAACCACGTACAGTCGGCCACACAGCGCTGGTCCACCACTCATTCAGAAGCATTGGTGCGTTGCGACATTTAAGTGCGCCACCGTACACCCAACGGCGACATCGGATGTCCCATACCATTAAATTGTTCTGACAAATTGAAGCAGGTAATGGTTCCCACTTCGCACGATTGGAGGTGATTGTTAGGGAAGTCCTCGGTCCCCCAGGGTCCGGGACTCGGCCCGACGCCGGCCAGCACGATAGTCGAATAGTAAACAACTTTTGAAAGATGCATGTTTGCGTGGGAAATTTTCAATTTATCTGCATTGCCGGAAACTGCGCGGTGCGGGAAGCGCGGAACATTGTTAAATAGTTCAAATTTGTTGTTGACAGTTTGATTAAGAAACGGGAAAACTGGGACTCGTTGCAAAAAACGCGTTTAAATGGCCCATTTCGTTTTTAAAAAACAATTGTATTTTCTTCAGTTAGAATATAGTTAAATAGAGAACCAATTTTTAAGTCTTTTTTAGTTTATTTTGTCTCAGTTTGGATCAAATTCATCTATACCTATTACATCGCGTAAGTGCCGTAGATCAGTTTTGTTTAAGCAATTTTAAATATCATATCGTAATATTCAAGTCGATAGTTGTTGACAATTTCTAAGTATTTTCCTGTTATTTTTGCAAGTGTCATACCAATTATTTATTACGATTATCTTTTATTACTTTATAAAAATACATGTTCAATTATTATTATGATATAATTTGTTAACATATTTCTATTATAGTTCAATTAATCTAATGATATAAGTTGTGGTACTTTGGCCCGATTTACTTGGCAACTATATTTAGTAACTGAGGTAAATCCACCATTTTTCAAAATTCACTTACCTCGATTGAACAAAAAACAATATTTATATTAACTACTAAAATAAAATCGATTCAAATGTGTTATAGATTTTTTACAGCCATCTTTATTTTAACTCTCAAAGCGATATGAATTGGGTCCTTCAAATTTTCTGCTTGAATTTGAATTTGATAGCTCAAGGGAATTAAACATTTTCATTTCTTCGCTCTCGACACCCAACACGCAATGCCTCAAAGATTCGCAGAAAATGGAGAATTGAGTGACTTCAATAGGTTTCCAGATTCCCTCTTAACTCTCCTCTTACTGTACGTCACCTTCAAATTTAAAATTGGGTAGTTCATATACACTAGTTTATTAAAAACAAATCTGCAGCTTAAGCGCATTGAATTCTTTTTAGCGCCCAAAATAAAAAAAACGGGGTATAATCGTTTTGAAGTGTATGTCTGTCTGTTTATTTATCTATGGCACTGTAGCTCTTAAATTAATGAACCAATTCGAATGTGGTTTTTAATAAAAAGCCTTGTTCATTGCAGCTATGTTTTATGAAGCTACAAGCACTTTGCCAAGATTAGGTAGCGATATTTTTGAAACAAACACGCAAAGAACGGTTTCCACTATTTATAATTTATTTGAAAATAAGTTAAGAAACGAAATTAAAGATAATTTTAGAGACTAGAGGATTCTCTTAATCACGTCATTGCGAGATGGTACATCAATAGTTTCGCGGCTTAAAAGTGATGCAAATGATACAAAAGAAGACCGATTAGATAGTATAAGAATTGAATAGAATTTAAGACGGTAGCTGTATGAGTGTGTAAAGACGGTCTACCGCGTGCGAACTACTTCTGCGACGGAAAAAAAAAGTTTTTTACACCGTATCAATTGGTGACGAAAAGTGGATTTACTATAATTAAAAGCGTAAAAAATCTAAAGAGAAGAAATCTGATAGCGTGATTGTGTTACACGATGACGCTTTACAATATATTGCAAAAACAGTCAAAAACTACCTGGAAAAATTTTATTAGAAAATTCTCTCTACTCATCAAACTTCCAGTCCAGTGTATGTTTCATTATATACCATAACAAATATGTTGATGCTTCGTTTTGATAAAAAAAAGTATATTCTTTAATAACTTCAAAATAAGAATCGTCTTTTCTAGACAAAAATCAATTACTACCAAAAGTAACTAAATCATAAATATCAAAATCCTCATACTTTAAATTAAATTTTTTATTACAAACTCATTCAAGGTCCTGTAACATTGAGATATATTTAGTATATTTTGTTGTAACATTACAACAAAGAACAATCGGCACGAACAAACATAATGTCTAGTGACAGTTTACATAATGTTTATTTTGTTGATATTATTACATACATTGTAAATAATAAGAAAAAAGAACTTCTGATACACCTCCGTACTACTCCGTAGTGTTATCAATACATGTACAAACAGATACTTACACACGATGTGTAGATAGATTATGAGCAAATATGGACGATAAATGTAGCGCTGTTTTGACTGAGCTCGATGTTTAATTTACTAAATTTGTTCTTGTTTTTGTACTTTTTTGTATATTTATAGTAAGCGTGTGAAAGATTCAATTGTTTATAGTAAAATGCATGAAATTATGATTTTTTTTTGCTACAATAAACTCGTTTCTAAGTATAATAGAACCCACTTCATTCATCACGTTTAATATGATTTCATGCGTAATACACCATTCTCCACCACATCAAATTGACAATTGTTGTATTTTTCAATATTTATTAGATATAGATAAGAACTAAACTTATTTGCAAGATATTCCACGATTTTAAAACGCCAGAGAGGTGTCAGGAGAAAAAGGAAAGGAAAAAAGGAAATTTGGTCAAAATTGAATTCCTACTTAGGTTTTTGTACGTTATTGTTTATAGACAGACATATCCCTACAGTAAAAAATCACGCTACCAATAAACAAAGAAACATTACTAACATAATTAGAAAAAAATACACAAATAGCATCCAAGTCAAGAAGGAATTTTCATCGCGATAGAGATTAAATAAGTATAATGAAAAAAGACCGAACGGTATAAAATGTCAGATCATCTGCCAAAAAATGATTGCAGTAAAGTTATATAAATGGCGGTTCGTTCAATTTACTCTTATTAACTGACGAATATCATAGGAGGTACTAAAGTTGATTTGAAACTTTTTTTATTTTTGACTAATTTTCATAACGGATGTGGATGGATATTGATAATATTTTTTCATTGGATATTCTGGGTACTACTCCCACAATATATAAACTTATGGCAATTTGTTTTGGGTACTTTTTGAAAAAATCAACAAAAACTATATATAAATATACGTCTATATCTGCTTCCAAATGTTTTCTATTCCTTAAATAAATAAATAAATCAGCTTCACGCTGTATCCCGCACACAGCAGGGTAGGCAGAGGGAACCTAGTGTTAAGACACTCCGTTCCCCACTTTCTGCCGAATTTTGGAGGCATTGCGTATTGAGTGGCAGAACTCAACGCCGCGCTTAGCCTCGACACCAGAGCGAAGAAATGAAAATATAAATTTGAGTAAATATTTCATCTCCTCGAGTGGGGATCGAACCCACAACCAGTCGGTTTTACAGTCACACTTTGTACCACTGCGCCACGACTGGCCTCAATTCTATTACTTCTTAGTCATAAGACAATATTTTATCATTTTCTTTTACAAGTTCAACAGCATTTAAGAAATCGGTATAAATACAATTATCATCAAAGACCAATGAGGCCGTCGTGAAGACGCAGAAAAACGTAATTTAAAATTATTTTCATATCGACCCTCTAAGAAATAAAGCGGTAAGGTAAAAACGATTTCGCGTTCCGTCTATAAAATTGCTCAAAAGTGCGGAACCGAGTGATCACTATTCTCTGTCTATCCTGCAGTTAAAAACGTGAAATTGCAAAAACTAAAAAAAAAAATCAACGAACGCAGGTTGAACCCAGTACCATCGCGCGCTCAACTGTATCCTGTACATCGCCTTAAGTTTATATAGAGTTTAAAAAAAAATATCTTGTAGTGTGTCTAAATGGCCATATAATAAGCAAGTGGCTAACTATTACACAAAGAAGTGTGAATACAATTTTCAGATTTTTCCACTCAGTTACTGCTTGCCAAGTTGACTAAACGTGAATTACATATTAAAGAAAAATTCACGAGACCACGACAGTTGACTTCTTGTGAAGGAAAACGTAGGAAAATAAGATAATTTATATTATTACATTTTAAATTTGTTACAAGGTGACTACATTACTTAGGTACTTGTAGGTTTAACTATTTTCTATTTTTTTACTTGTATAGAAAATCATTAAAATAAACGTGAGCATTATTATGTTTTTAAATTATTTTTCTTAATGTAATGGTAGTTACGCATTAGGACCAAAAATTTTTTTTTTTATGTTTTTTAGGTTTAAAGTGACTCTTACTTAGTGACATTTTATTCCGTCCTCTAGTTTATGTTTATTTTAAGCTACCTTTTGCTGAATATCGGAGCTAGATATGATACGTGAAAACGTAGTCATAGTGTATCAGACTCCTCCCAAATATGTGCATTTTTTATTTGTAATAACTGTTCATATATGTTATTTACAGTTATTATTACTATTCTCTTTCATAGTACTCGGGTTCAAAAGAACCCGGTCCTTTGGAAGGCTTGCGTGGGGACACAGGTCCAACACGTAGAGGCCCCTTAGAGAATGTACAAAAGTTTTACTGTGACGCATCAGCCGGGATCCATCTCTGGGTAACCACAGGTAATTGCCCAGAGATGGTCGCCGGTTAATGCGTAGAAACTATGGAAAATGTGGAAATCTAAACTAGGACTATGGAATGAAATTTGGATGGACTGGCTACTGGGCTATTGAGTGAGACTAACGGACGTCCGCCTTTACAATAGTCTCAAATTGAACGGTTGGCGGACGGTGACTCGCCTCCCACTAGATGGGCCCCCACAAAGCGGCGTAGTGCCTTGGGCGCAACATCGGCGTGGTCGGCTAAGGGTGTAGAGAGGTGTGCACCGGTTTCACCATCACGAGGAGCTCGTGAGCGGGTTTCCCCGCTATTACGCAGATTGAGCACTTCCACCCTTTCGAGCATATAGCTCTTGCGCTCCACTCTGCCGGCCAATAAAGGCAAGCCAGAGGCGGGGGATAGATTACAATTCCCCTCCGGAGGACTCAGGTCCGTGGGGTCGCCACTCCCCAACAGCTCGCCACAAGCTGCCCTGCGGGTTATTACTATTTATTATTATTAAGTGAGGAACGGAGTGTTTTAACATTAGGTTCCCTTTTCCTACCCTGCTGTGTGCGGGATACAACGTGAAAGTGAATATTATTATATTGTGAACATGATTTTTACTAAGATTGTTAGATCTGAACATGTAAAGTACATTGATAATATGGTACTTTTATAGTATATTATATATTAAAAGAGCATCTATTGATTTTCTTGTTGACTTTTCTCTGGAGAACTGCCTTCCGGGCCGGTGTTGGCTTCCTGCAGATATAGCTAATACTGCCATTTTTATGGTATTTAGGAATTCAAGTCTTTATAATGGCTCATTAAAAAAAGAATATTTTATTTTGATTTGAGTTAAAATTTGAGTTAAGTAGTTAAAATCACCTATGTGTAGGTACATACGTCAGTATGTCCGATGTATAACACGGTGTATAATATCTCATGTTTTATTAAAGAAATACCGCTAACAAATTATTTAATTTCAAATTTATAGTAATAGGCTATAGGGACGTGAAATATTTGTTTCTCCATTTCAAACTCTGTTTTATTTCAGAGGTTCTCTATTTCAATACAAATAGTTAGTAATTGAAATAGAAAACCTATAAAATCAATTTTTTTTAAGTTATTTTTCACATTAGCTTCGCTAAAAAAAAATTAGCTTCGCTAAAATGACGTAGGTCTGGCGACCCTGGGATCTTGGGGTAATAAAGAAAATAACGAAGGAATTCAAAATTAAATAAAAATCAAAATAATAAGTTAAATGTTTCAGTTTCTTAACGTGAAACAATTTACCACCAGTTCACTAACGTTAATGCCTCACACCCGAGAAGAACCGGCGCAAAAACCAAATTTTGAAGTGACTGCATTTTCAATGTAACCGCAACCCAACGCCGCAACATCTTTCATCAAACCAGGAAAATATTAATATACAACTACGTATAGCCACTGGATGCGAGAAACGCAGGACCTATCGTCGTGGAAAATTTTGAGGGACGCCTCTGTCTCAGAACGGAGCGTACAAAAATCTCGGTTGGTGACCTGAAATGAAAGTCAAATTTGAAGCCACGATCACGACGATTACCTTTAACGCAACACAACTCAACTACACTACTATATTTATTATATTCACATTAGTAAGTACTAGAGAACCAATTGACGCGTATAATAATACGCGTTGGCGTTGCCATGGCAACGTGAATGTTATTTTATAAGCATAAAAGTGTAAATATTGTCAAATGCATGGATGGTGTGTGTAATGTTATATTAATTAACTTATAATGTACTTGAGGCCAGCCGTGGCGCAGCGGCACGAAGTATGACTGTAAAACCGACTGGTTGTGGGTTCGATCCCCACTCGAGGAGATGAAATATTTACTTAAATTTATATTTCCATTTTCTTCGCTCTGGTGTCGAGGTTAAGCGCGGCGTTGAGTTCTGCCACTTAACACGCAATGTCTCCAGAATTCGGCAGAAAGTGGGGAACGGAGTGTCTTAACACTAGGTTCCCTATGCCTACCCTGTTGTGTGCGGGATACAGCGTGAAGCTGATTGATTTGATTTATTTATAATGTACTTTATGAGTATTATTATTAAAAAAATATTAGCGTTCTGAACTACGCCTTCATATAAACTAAAGTGCCCAATTTCGTACACTCCGTCCTCGCTTTTCGTAAAAAAGGTTCCAAAGATTTTGTCTTTTTTTTTAAATATATATATAGAACTATTATAGATAACTTTGAGTTACATGATACAGTCTTGACGTATTTCTTTTTAAAAAAAAACCGATGTGTTACAATAACATTCGCGGGATATGCTGCCTCAAACAGATAAACTTACCAAGTATAGATCAACCATTCATCCTCCTTGGATCCTTATTTTTATATTCTATATAGTATCCTTTGATAATACAGAATAGAAGCTATCGGAATAAACAATAATGGTTTCTATTTAAAATGAATTACGTGAAATAAATGAAACGATTATGTTTCTGTTCGTTCTTTATAGATAGTATTGTTTACAGCGTGTAATTATATTGGCGTCTAATAGAAGCGCAATTATATAATATTTTATAGACGTTTGAGCGGGATATTTGGGAAAACGATACTAAATGTGATTAATTCCTATTTAGAAAACGTATAAAAAAATTATCGTAGCGGGACTCGAACCTGCTTCTCTTCCGACCAGTCGCTCTGACCATACGTTTTAATGTTGAATTAATGTTAAAAAAAAGAGATTAATACCGTTGATTTTTTTAATATATTACAAACCTAGGTAGTACTTATGAGACTCAGTGGTAGTTGCAGGTTTAAATACTCTACGAAGTTAGGTTCGTTTTATATTTGAATGTACAGTCGGGGAGAAAAACGAACTTACCCTTAACTACTCTCCCGGTCTTTAAGTAAACTAACAACATATAGTTCTTGTCTTTACATATTTTTACATAGCAATCTATCAAGAGAAAATATTTTTATAGCGATAATTATATATTTCACGTCATTTTATACCGTTTTTAAAGATTAGCTTACGGAATTTAAAACAAAATATGCATTTAGTACATTGCAAGTTGGCCCAAACTTGGCCCAAGTTTAAGTATATTCATTCAAATCCTTTGGCAAAACGCGTTGGTATAGGTTGGCCAAATGTTAGTCTGTTTTCCCATAGAGATGTTACATCATCGTGACAGGGTGGTACTTCATTAGGGAGAGTGAAGCAAACAAAAAACAAAATACAGTTCCTGTCTCCTGACGTTTATATACCTTCTCTTCATTGTTAGGTTCATTAATTCTAATATATTTTGGGAAGTAAATACGATTTTGTGGTTTGTTTGCCTATTTGCGGTATTTTCGGTAAAAAAATAATTATTTGCGATTGTCCTAGGTTTATATACAAATGAAGCGTATTCTTATTTAGGTATATGTATGTCCTTTTGCATCACGCTGTATCCTGCATGGTATGATAGGCAGAAAGTTGAGATGAGAGAGGCAGAGAAAATCTGGGAAAGCGTTAAGACACTCCGTTCCCATTAAGATACTTAATTTATCAACTTTCAAAAATTGTTGAAAAGAAAATTGTTTAATATTTCCTTCCTCCGAATGGGAATCGAACCTACAACCATCGAGTTGACAGTCGCATGCTTGTGCCCATGGTCCACGAGGACCATCAAATAATGTATATGTATTTTCTTGGTCTCGTTACACAAAAACTGCAACCCACCACGTGATAGTAAATGCAAAATTTACTCACACATAAAAAATTGTACAGTAATAAAAGTTTATTCATATGAAACGGTGCAAAAAAACGATTCTGCACGAAATTTTCGCAACATTTATCTCAATTCACATATAAATTAAAATTTTAATTGCTCAGGGGCATAAAAGTGAGACTGTAACGCGATGGTTGTGGGTTCGATCCCCACTCGAGGAAATAAATTATTATCTATATTAATATTTCTCCGCTCTGGCATCCAGATCCAAACCCGGCTATGAATTCCGCTGCTCAACATGCAATGCCTCCAAAAACTCGACCAAGAATGGGGAACGGAGTGTCTTTACACTATATTCCCTCTGCCCACCCTGCTGTATGAGGGATATAGCGTGAAACTGAAAAAAAGTTGTACATAATATCCATTGTTAGAACAAATCGTGACAGCCCGATTGATTTACAAGAATGTATGTGACTATATATTATTAGCTACAGGGACATAATACGTTATATATGTAGCTTGTTTAAAACAATACCTTAACAACAATGGCGTCCACTCTAATACCTGAATTATATGATTTGCTTTTTACTTATTTATTTTGTTATTCATTTCAAACACAATGTAACAAAACGTTATCAGCACTCGCTTTATTATCTATACATATGTACTCATATATAGTCACTAACCTTATATTATGAGTGTGACAAGTGAATTTTATAATTTTACGATATTTTGTTTAATGATCTGAGTTTTAGAAGAATATGATTTTCATGCTTTTTCCCAATTTCCAAAATGGCTGTGCGTGTGACTGGTTGTGAATTCGATTCCCACGAGAAAATTATATATTTATATGAATTTTTATTTCATCTCTCTGATGTCGAGAAAATGCGCAAATTTCAATTCCGCCACTGGATTCGCAATGCCTACAGAATTCAGCGGAAAATGGGGAACGGAGTGCCTTAAAACTAGGTTCCCTCTGGCTACCCAGCTGTGTGCGGGATACAGCGTGAATCTAAAAAGAATAATAACCTAAATAAATATACGTGCAAATATATCATTTTTCTTTTTCTTTACCATTCATCTAAATTTTCCACTAAAATAGATCGCCGAGGCAATGTGGCGAATTCGCACATAGGTAGTATTTATTCAACCAAAAAAAATGCATAAAATTACTAAAAAAGCAAAAAACTTACCAATATTTTTTCCCGCATAGCATGGCACAGAAAACGAGTGTTAACTTTTAAGGCAGTTCGTTCCCTACTTTTCGCAAAGTTTCGAGACATTGCGTGTCGAGTTGCGAAACTCAACACCTCGCTCTGTCTATCTGACTAAGGAAAATGAAAATAAATTTAATATTTTTTGTTTTTTTTCTATTGTTATAATCTCTAATCTCATCTAATAACCTATAATCTCTCTCTATCATCTTTGAGCATGATAATAGATGGTTAGTAACTAAAGTAAGTAGATCCATTCTCATCATAACCGTTAATTAACTATTTTATATTTCAAACTGACATTCCGATAAAAAAAAACTACATTTATTTTATTAACAGTACAAAACAACAGTAGGTTCAAATCCTGCCATATTAAAATTATTATAAAGTAATTCAATATAGTAGTAGTTCTATTTACAGACCATTATATAGATACGTTGAGTTCCGCCACTTGGTGTTGAGAACCGCAACTCAACACGCAATATCTTCAAAGTTTGGCGGAAAGTGAGGAACGGAGTGTTTTAAAACTAGCTTCCCTCTGCCTTCCCTGCTGTGTGCGGGATACAACCTGATTAATTGTATTGTAAAAATATATTTTAAATGATGCTACTGTAGAATATTTTTCATGAACACCATCAATATATAATATTACATTAGTAGAATATAATCTTATGTAAATATATATTAATAATTAACCTGCGGCTTCGCTCCCATGGTCAAATGGAAATAACTAAGAGTTGATGATATATGACATATCCTTAGTGCCCGAGGTAACTCCGACCACAGATACATTAGTTTACATTACATGTTTTCTTTCTCTATAAATGGATTTTTCAACAACAAAATAAATATTTTTTAATTCCAGCAGTACTTAGTTCCTGAGATTGTATTAGTTCGTCCAACGAAACAAAAAAAAAATTAAAATATCATTATCTTTACTAATATTGTTGTGCTGTGCAGATGTATAAAATAAAAATAAAATAAGCATACATTTGTTTATAAATCCAAATTCAACCATAAAATGCAAAAAATGTAAAATTGAAAAATACAAAAAAAAAAGTTGTAAAACTGTATGTAATGTAAAATTTTTATAATATAAAGTGGGGACTTCCGTTGAGTAAACATTTGACGATCGAAAAGCTACTGGAATTTGAATGGACGATAATAATATGAGTAATTAATGTGACACAGTGTATTACGAAAATTAGTCGATTTAGGTCAATTGTTCATTATCAACAATGTTTATATATACCTTGTATTTGTATCATTACGTTTAGTTTTAACCTTCCAATATGGAGTGGTTGGTGGTCTGGCTCAGAGAAATGAGTTATTGTCGTACAGGTATGTTGGGTGGCGGAACTTAACGCCGGGTCTTGGTGTCAGAGCGAAGAAACGAAAATATTAGTAAATAATAATTCACTCCCCCTAATGGGTTTCGAACCCACAACCGTCATACACAATCAAAATTAAAATAGCCTATATTCACTGGCTAATTAACTTACATAATACATTACATTTACTATTTAGATTAAACTTATTTACTTTTCTTTTTTTTACTAAGATAGTATACTACTACGGCTAAACTATTTTTACGTATGTTCTATGCCTTTTAGACATAGGCCTGCCTCCCCCAACTTCCTCCAATGTCTCTCGCTTTGACTAGCTTTCCCCAACGTTTCGGTAGGTCGTCCTTCTATATTTTTACCTACCACTTTTTAATTGTCTCTGGGGTACCACTCTGTGAAATTCTTTATCCATTTGTCGATTTCCATTTTAGTGATCCAGTATGTTGCATAAAACATATTTAACCCTCGTAATTTCCCTGACCTTAGTAGCTCTCCATTTATCTTTTCTTTTGAAATTAAACGTACTTCTTTCCACACTTAAAGATTCTGTCCTAAGTATATGTACTCGTTAACTAATTTTATGTGGTGATCAATAATTTGTATAGCATTCATTAACTTATATGTCATACACAATATTATAAACTAAATATTTTATTTATCAGCTTCACGCTGTATCCCGCACACAGCAGGGTAGGCAGAGGGAACCTAGTGTCATGACACTCCGTTCCCCACTCTCTGCCGAATTCTGGAGGCATTGCGTGTTGAGTCGCAGAACTCAACGCCGAGCTTTGCTTCGACACCAGCGAAGAAATGGAAATAAAAATTTAAATAAATCTTTCATCTACTCGAGTGGGGATCGAACCTACAACCAGTCGGTTTTACAGTCACACTTCGTGCCACCGCGCCACGACTGGCCTCAACTAAATCAATTTACATTATAGAAGCCGAATCGAAAACAAGCTAAACACTTAGGTGAGGAAAAACACCGTTATCTTTTTCCATTGTGTTCGCAGTAATTGTCACTTAAAGATGATTAGTTAATTAACTTTTCAAAGTATCATTTAACTTTGGCGTACGTAATAGGTACCTGCTATCTACATCTTAATTGTTATACTGGTTTTCTTGATAGAATTGAAAAAGTCGACCGAATGTATAGGTATTGTGTAAATGCGCATGCGCAATATTCAGTACTAAAATTAGGATTTGGTAAAAAACCAGGTAAATGTTTTTAAGTTGTGGCGCAGGGGTGCAAGGGTGTGAGTGTAAAGTGACGGAAGGGGGTTCTATGTCCACTCGGGGAATGCATTATTATTTATTAATTTATATTTCTTCGTTCTGACACCAAGGTCAGAAGCCCAGCGTTCAGTTCTGCCACTCAATATGCAATGCCTTCAAAAAATATGTTAAAGTGGGGGAAGGAGTGTTCTAACACTAATGGTGGAATGAGTGGAATTTATAATGCGGAGAGCACAAAGACTTAGTAATTCATTTTTTATAAGACCTGACTTAACTTGACTTTCTAATGTCGCAAGATACGATAGGAACATTAACATTTTTTAATTTGTTGCACACGTTTAAATTTATTTTGGATCTTAAGCGATTCTTTTACATTAAATGAAGAATTTAACATTTAAAAAAAACTGTTTAAAAAATGTTATATATAGTTAAAGTTTATATTTTTTTGCGTACATCGAATCTTAAAATATTTCAATGGTATGTCACCGTGTTGTCTACCGTTGTCTGTAGACAACATTCCAAACAAAGGCCTTGTTTTCTTCTTTTTGTATCTAATAATTGAATACAGATAAAAAAATGTCATTTTTCTGTTTTGCGCCCAAATTGGAACAATGTCTTTAGCTTATTACAGAATACTCGCGGTGACGTGTCGTAACCTCATTTTTTAATGAATGGATGATAACAACAAGGTAACAATCAATTAAAATTGAACATGTTTGGAAATTACTTCCAGTAATTGATATATTAATTACATATTATGACTATATATAGGTTTTGACTTTTAGATTTTATTACGTAGGTAATAGTAAACGGATTATTTTTTTAAAACTAGAACAAACTTTGAGTGCGTATGCACATTTTTTGTATGGAATTAACTACAAACATAAGTTTGTATTATGGTTTTGTTTTGAATAATTGGATTTTCTTTCCTTTATTTATACTGTAAGTTCTCACTTCTTGCCAAATTTAATTGTAGACCAGAAAGTATCATATGTCACTTTTAGATATAAAGTTAAATTCATTCATTCATTTAGTAAAAATTACATTATATTTAGTAAAATTACAAAAAAGTATAAAATATTTATAAAATAGTTTAAAAAAACTTTCATCGGTTAATTTTAAGAGTGTGAGCTAATCCTGAACTGTTCAAATGAACTAAATTCAATTAGAGTAGCTCTCAAATGGAAGTAGAATCGCTGTACCGTATTCATTTGTGTTGAAAAGATTAGACCAAAAACACAAAAAGCGAACGTACAGAAAACGGTTATTGGATGGAATGCTATTGAAAAAAATCTAAAGACCGATATGACTATTACACTCGAATGAATTTGCAATTAGATTGTAAACAGAGTTTCTGATTTTTATTATTGTTTCTGGTAAACAAACACCGTAGGTAAAATGTTAATATTATTATCCAAATAATCGAGATTGTGGTCTCAGTGGTAAAGTTCAAAAACGAAAACATATATGTTTAATTGTTTTTATATCCTCACACTGGTAGAAAACGCGCGGCGTTTAGTTTCGTAATGTGTCGAAAAATGATGTACAAAGAAACTGTTTTACATTGATATTTCCTGTCATGTTTATAGGTCTACGTACTTTACTATAGAATAAAGCGTGAAGTTATTGAAATTATTAATTTTAATTATTTCAGCCACAAATTTGATTCGTCTATATTATTTTAAGCGTTGAACTATTTATTGATCCAATTTAACAAAGCTGGGTCATAAAAACATAGGCAGTCTCTTCTTATTACTTTTGTTATTCTTATTGCTTATAAAAATATAATTAATTTTATATATATTTTAAAGTATTTTTTAATTACAAGGTGATTTACATTGCGTCATTGTCACTACAATGCCAAATTACCGGAAGCAGGTAAAAGTTTTTATAAACACATAAATTGAAATTAAATTTCGAATGAATTTATTTTGAAATAAGTGTGATTGGCAAAAAGGAAATTTCTGGAAAATCAAAAAGATTCTAATTTTGGTTAGTTTTTTTAGTCGCTCAGCTACAAGTGCTCAATTTTAAAGGTCCGTTTATCGAGGAAGGCTATATTATCATTATAAATGGTTTTGATGTAACCCACTGTACTGGACAATGTCGAAATTACCTTTAATATTTTGAATGTGCTGTATACTATTTTAAGTCATTTCAACATGACCTCGGGGGCAGTCGTATTTGAAAGTTACCTTAAAGTAAATAATTCTGATCTTTATGAGAGTAAGGAGAGACGGAAATCGTCAGGTGAACTTCCAACATCACTCACAACAACTAGGGCACAACTTATTACTCATAAGGGAAGGTCACGTACTAAACTTGGTACTTTCTGTAGGACGAGTTATCAAATGAACTTAATTCGCATTATATATCTACTATGAAAAGTAAATATATTTAATTTAATGACCACATAATACATTACATTAGAGCATTATATGGATTGAAACCAGTCGTGGCGCAGAAGCACAAGGTGTGACTGTAAAATCGACTGGTAGTGGGTTCGATCTCCACTCGAGGAGATGAAATATTTACTTAAATAAATTAATATTTCCATTTCTTTGCTCTGGTCTCGAGCCTAAGCGCGGCGTTGAGTTCTGCTACTCAACACGCAATGCCTCCAGAATTCCGCAGAAAGGGGAGAACGGAGTGCCTTAACACTAGGTTCCCTCTGCCTACTGTGCTGTGTGCGGGGTACAGCGTGAAACTAAAAAAAAATTGACGCAATTTCAATTATTCTCTCAATTTTCCATACAAAATTGGTCTTTAGAGAGCACGAACAGTGAACGTGACACACGATAATCTATGATAATAGGAATCTCGCTGGACCTGCGATACGTTGTTTACACACATCCGGTTTGTGCCGGTGCTGTATTCGCCAATTAGAACCTCCGTTGAATGAAACTGAAATCGAGATCGCTAACGATACTAAATTTAAAGTAAACAATATATGTATGTTTGTCAACGAGCAAATATCAGCTGAAGTTGTTTATCAATATGTTAAACACAAATGTTTCAGATTACATTGTATTAAAGTACCTGTTCTCGTGAATTTTCCTTTTGTCACTAAGCGGTTACGGAAAATATTATTTATATTATTGCTGAATCTACGGTTTTTTTTTGGGATAAGAGGGAGAATTGTGAAGAATGGTATATGTTTGGTATAGAAAGGCTTAATAGACCAACGTTTCGTAATTACACGACAACTACGTCTTCGATAAAAAAGTCAATCATTTATTTTTAATGAAAAAAAAATGCCAACATAACATAAATTAGCTAATATTGTAAGGTTCTGTATCAAAATAGGGCTTTGCATTGATTAAACAAATTTTGATAAAGTTTTTCCTATATAGCAGTGTGCAAAGAAAAAATTTCTCGAAATTTCTCCAGGAATTTATTTCATCGCAGATAAAGTTGCGGGTAAGAACTTGTAATTGTACAAATAGATTATGTAATTTTTGTGTAAAAATTCTTTTAAATTTCATATGTAAGCTAAAATTCTATATTTAGTAAATTGACATAAGTAAATTTTATTTTAAAATATACAAATAAGTAAGTACCCTTATAAATGATAAGGTGTTACAATAAACACACATAATATAGAATGTAAGAGTTCGTTTGGTTGAACGCGCTTTTCTCCAAAAGGGCTGGTATTAATTGAAAAAAAAAAACTTTTTGGTGTTGAATTTCTGTTCATTTATCGGGGAAGAACATATTATATCTGTTACTGTTACCGTTACCGTTACTATCACAATGTTACCATTATTGTAGACGACAAAGTAAAGCCTGTAATTAAGAATGTGTCATGTCACTATATTTTGTATTTGAACAACCGGGTGAAGCAACAAGACAAAGCTACATGGTGTGCTAGTTGATTCAATGGGTATACAATAGAGGGATGTGGTTTGCACCACTGGCAATTTTTTATTAATTAGTTAATTAATTATAGCGAAGTATCCAAGCGAAGTCAAGACATACAGACAATATTAACGTTTATATAAAAACTATATATTTCACATTACAACGGGCCAACACATAATTGAGCCAAACTAACAAAAATTCTCAGATGCTCTCTTCAACTATTTAATGGAAAATTTTGTGGCGCTATATTTATTTACAGCAATGGAAACGTTGTTGCCGGACAGATCGTACGTTTGATTTTTTTTTAGCTTCACACTGTATGCGTCACTCAACAGGGTAAGTAAAGGGAACCTCATTTGAAAAAACTGCGTTCACATTATGACAATTCCGTTCTTCACGTTTAGCATTAAATGGTGGTACTTAACGCCGCGGTATGCTTTGTTACCAGAGTGAGGAGATGATATTAAATATAAATGTACCATGTACGCGACTGTGCCCTTGCACCACCACAGCCTCCTTACTGTGGTACAATTGATACTAATGTAAATCAAATCTAGAGTTACTAAATAGTCTCTGTGCCACTACTGACCTCAACATATACTAAGAGTGATATGAAGAATTCATATAGTAAGTTAGATTTTGCATATTTGTTTTGTACGAGTGTAGGATGATCAGAGAAAACCACCAGTGTAGCCCAATATTGAAATCGATCCCAAAATCATCAATTTTAATTAAATTTTATCATTCAACTTCTTTCGCTATTTGTCAATTGATTATTTAAAAAAAAAAGGGTAGGCAGAGGGAACCTAGTGTTAAGACACTCCGTTCCCCACTTTCTGCCGAATTTTGGAGGCATTGCGTGTTGAGTGGCAGAACTGAACGCTGCGCTTTGCCTCGACACCAGAGCGAAGAAATGGAAATATAAATTTAAATAAATGTTTCATCTCCTCGAGTGGGGATCGAACCCACAACCCGTCGGTTTTACAGTCACACTTTGTACCACTGCGCCACGACTGGCCACTATATTACTATTACTACTATACTATTAATTATTTCATTCCCTTTAAACCTTTATTATATCACTTTTACTTAATTCATCATTAAAATTATTCTCTTTTTTATTGAACTCGACAAATAAATTGTTAAAAAACATATATAAAGCTACGCCTTCTAATTTATTATAATAACAAATAGACGATTTGAGAAGTTAATAGGAATTAACATAATTTTAATATCTAGTGCTACAAATATTTTGGTATAATTATAATTAACAAATATATTATATCAAAAGTATAGGTTTTTTAACTTAAATAAATAACATTTATAAATGAATTATAAATTCTAGTTTGATTATAACAACAACCTCCCCGCCGAAGGTCTTTAAAAAAAAACAGTATAATTTTTTAAATGTTATATTATAACCACTTTAAGTACATAAAAGTAGTGCTTAAGTGACAATTTTTTTCTATTTTTCTTTAGATATTTATTATTTCACAAATTTAAAAGTATATATCCCAGGTTGGCAGGTTCACTTTTTCCCAATTTTTCCACCGAGAGGGGACGAACCCAGAGCCTTCGCGATTACAGTCGCCGTTTCACTGCTATGATTGATTCATTACTATTGTTGTTTCGTTATTTAAAGCTAACTAAGGATACACTTTGATATAGCACTCCTGGGAAATACAACTTTCATATAAAACAACAAAAATGTAAATCCGACCAGTAGTTCCAGAGATAGTAGAGTTTAAGCAAACTAACTCTTCCGCTTTATTATATTTTAATAGATATTGTACAACGATACTTAGAATGAACGACGTAATTTCCTTGAATATTATTTATCAAACATCGCCCTGACCTATCTTATCCTAATTTACGCATTGGATAGTTCAATTTAGGCAAACAGAATAACAAGGCAAAAATATATAAGTAGGTATAATATTTTATTAGGTTAACGCTGTATCCCGGACATAGCAGGAACAATTTGTTACCATTAAGACACTCGTTCATCGCTTTCTGCCAAATTTATTTCATTCCCCATTTTCCGCTAATTTCTGTAGATGCCTACATAGATAGTAGTGTTGAGTCACAGAAGAAAACGCCGCGTTTTGGCCTCGTTACCAGAGTGAGAAAATTAAAATATTAAATATTTTATTCCCGTGACTAAGAATCAAATTCACACGTTCACAATCACACTTTGCCGCCGAGCCACGACGGCCTCAAGTTTTTTTAATACATTTGTTTCCCTAAGGTGTTATAATTATTAATGTTAACGTTATCTGGTCTGCCAGAATTCCACAGCATATCTTTGGTGTTATATATGAACATGCTCATCATGTCGACGATTTTTTTATTAATTTAGATCTCAAACAAACGTATTAGACGAGCTACTACAGTTTCACTTCAGGAATACAGACTTAAAATAAATTAAAGTCTATATAATGCTGACGACTAACAGTTATCAAAATCAACTTCACACTGTATCCCGTACACAGCAGGGTAGGCAGAGGGAACCTAGTGTTAAGACACTCCGTTCCCCACTTATATTTCTGGAAGCTTTGCGTGTTGAGTGACAGAACTCAATGCCGCGCTTAGCCTCGACACCAGAGCGAAGATATAGAAATATAAATTTAAGTAAATATTTCGAATTTTCGATTTACGATTGGCCTTGGAAAGTATAACACATACACAAAATAAATTTAAAATTCATACTTTTGTTTTCTGTTACTAGAAGTATTTTTTTTAGTTCATATTCAACAATCTATAGTTTTATTACATTTATAGATTGCTTGGCCGTGACTTCATTTAATATTATTTATTTTAGATAAAACCTAATAAGTACAAATGTAAATATTTTTTTATGAATTGTTGGTTTTGTAATTGAATTATTGATTGCTTTTGATTTATTTAAGTTAAATAGTTTTTGTGATATCTTAATAATCTGTGTAAGTAGAACACCAATTGATTTGATAAAATGTATATTGATAAGATTGTGTATATGATCTATTCTGAGAGGCCAGTCGTGGCGCAGGAGCACAAGTATGTGACTGTACTGCAACAGGTCGTGAGTTCGATTCGAACTCGAGGAAATTAAATATTACTTAAACTTAAATATTTTTTCGCTCTGGAGTGGTGGCAAATCGTTGAGTTCCGCCACTCAACAGGCAATGCCTCCGGAATTCGACGGAAAGTGGAGGATGGGGAGGCAACTAAATTATTTATTACGCACAAAAAAATACTCTATACGGATAAAAAAGCCAAAATTTTTTTTTAGTTTCAACCCGTCTTTCGGTTGTTAAGGGCTATCTATATTTTCCTTTATTACTTTTCTTTTATATTTCACTTTTTTGCCACTTAAGTCCTTTGGACATTATACGTTGATTGGCTACACCACACTCTATCTTAGTGATTCTATCCACGGAATGCTGTTTACGTATACATAATATATATTATATTTTTACTCCGCGTGCATACAGTCTCGACTCGACTGCGTCTATATTGTCAACAACGTGATGAAATAAAAATTTGTCAGTCCCTCGAGTAGGAGTCGAACTCACAACTATTGCGCTTACAGTCAGACGCGGTGGCTTTGCGCCATTATAGCCTTTACTTATATTTAATAAATTAAATTAGCTTCACGCTATGTCCCGCACACAGCAGGGTAGGCAGAGGGAACCTAGTGTAAGACACTCCGTTCCCCACTTTCTGCCGAATTTTAGGGGCTTTGCGTGTTAAGTGGCAGAACTCAACGCCGCGCTTTGCCTCGACACCAGAGCGAAGAAATGGAAATATAAATTTAAGTAAATATTTCATCTCCTCGAGTGGGGATCGAACCCACAATTTACTTATATTTCTTATAAAATTAACATTCTTTTGTGTTGGAAATGATAGCAGATTCGAGATAATCTGTTAATAAGATAATATAAATTTAAATATTATGTAACAAAAAAAGGCTTATATACATAGGCAAAGCGCAGCGTTGAGTTCGGCCACTCAGCACACAACGGCTCCAGAACTCGGTGGAAAGTGGGAAACGAAGTGACTTAACACTAGTTTCCCTCTGCCTGACCTGTTGTGTGCGGGATACAGCGTGGAGCTGTTTTTTTTAACAAAAAAAAAGTTTTATGGCGCCACTAAAGCGATTTATAGCTTACATTTACAACGCAGTTGAGTAGACTGTATGTACGCGAAATAGAATATATATTATGTGAATGTAAATATCACTCCGTGGCTAGAATGATTAAAATTAATCATTAATCATTATATTTTAAGACCAACTTAGTGATTTATATTTTCATACAAATAAAAACTAAGTAAAAGTGATTGTCATTGAATTAAATGTTATTTTTTGGTTACATATAATGTTATTTCTCAAAATAAAAATAACAACATATTAATGTGTCCACAGAAAGACAATCGAAACCAAAAATGAAAAATAATTTTATAATTCGGTATATCACTGGACGCTATTAGAGCGGTGAAATATTTTTTGTCATTTATTATTTTTTTTTCTGGTAACAGCAAAGGCACATTGAGTTCCGATACGAAATGTTAAACGGAAGTGTTGTAATGCTAAATTTACAGGTTCCCACTGTTATGCGGGATAAAGCGTGAAGCGAAAAAATAAAAAAAATATAACTTTTATTCATAAACACGTTCTAATCTACTATATAATATATCTATAATTACTATCACAATTCACGAATAGCAACAAGATAAAATGATTAGGACGTTTATTTCTTTAAATAAATATTTCTACATAATAAACAGATGTTTGTTATTGCTGTTGAGTGTTGATCTACTTTTAGTACGTTACCTTTGTTCTCTTATAATGACCAGAGATAAGCCTTCAGTCAGCAGTAGTAGTTAGTAAAATATGGATCTTTCTTTAATAATTGAGGCCGTCGTGGCGCAGTGGCTGTGACGGCTATGGGTTAGATTCTAACTTGGGGAAATTAAATATTTCATATTTTCAATTCTATCTAATATTTTCGTTCTGGTGTTGAGGCAAAGCACGACGTTGACTTCCGCCACTCAACACATAATGTCTCTAGATTTCCGTGGGAAATGGGAAACGGAGTGTCACGACACTATGCTTTCTCTGACTAACCTGATATATGCATTGTGAAGCTAAAAAATGTTAGAAAGAAACAATTAAATTAAAACTGCTCTATTCAATTCATGTTTTTCTAACGTAATCTTTGATTTATTGAAAATATAATGATAAAAAACTCAAGAAAACATTTTCATGTAATATGTGGCCAAGATCTCATGTAGAGCCGAGTTTCTATCTTCACAAACTTTTCACCTTTATCAAAATGTGTCACTTGACCGTATTAGTTTCTTATTTAACAGCAATAAATCCCGCCGAGTTTCTTACGCCGGTTCTTCTCAGGTCTGAGGCACTAACTTTAGTGAACTGGTGGTAAATTATTTGACGTTCAAAAAATGAAGCATGTAACTTCTTATTTTGAACAAAATTATTAGACTTTGACTTTGACAGCACAATTTTTTTTTGTTATTTAGAGAAAAGTTAGCAATTACATAGAAGTATGTACTTTATTACGTACAGACATTTAAAAGGCTACCATAAGAAGGCCGTGGTGGTGGCGGGGCACAAGCGTATGACTGTAAACCATAGATTGTGGGTTGGTTTCACACTCCGGGGAAGGAATTATTATTTATTAATATTTTTAACTTAGCTAATTTTCGTCACTCGGCACTCAAGAAATCGGCGGAAAGTGGGGAACGGAGTGTTTTAACACTAGGTTCCCTCTGCCTGCCCTACTACATGCGGGATATATAAGAAGAAAATACATTCAATAGTTAACCGTAGTAATAACAGTAGAATCATCTTTATTCTGCCATTTTCAAAGTGGTTTCAGCTGTTACTAGATAAATTGCTACACAGTGAACTATAAATTCAAAGGTGAGTACAATTAAGGTGGCCCGTTGAGCTCTGAGTCGAATTTCCAAATGTTTGCCTACAATTTCTCTGCCTTTGCCTACAGAATCTACATACTCGTCCAGACGTTATGTGAATAATAAATAAATTATTTTTATACCTTTATTAGTAAACCGTGTATGGAAAATGGCATAATAATTTGTATCTAATAGTTATGGGTTCCAATCCAGTGGAATATTAAGTTACGCCAAGGAATTAAATGGGAAAAAAGATGATGCATACAAAAATAAGAACAACAACAAAAATCATGGTCATCATCATCATCATCATCGATATCAGTCTGTATTCGCCCACTGCTGAACATAGGCCTCTCCAAGCTTGTCGTTTATTTTTTTTTCTACCAACAGTTGCCAAGCAGTTTGCATATACTGGCACGATAAACGGAGACTCTGCACACTACATTCTCTCTATCTATATAGAGATATGTAAATTAATATAATAGATAACTTACATAGCACATAACGTAATATATTGTAAATTACAACATTATTTACAACAATTACACTCAAAGGTTCGACCGGCTGGTGTATACTGATAATGCGTGTAAAAACAATTGATGATAGCACGCCGCCGGCACGTGCGCCCCGCGCCCGAGATTGAAGACGAGGACGCCCGTATATATTTAGTGAACAGAAACTGTTTTTAATGCTAGCAAGGCGATATAAGATCGATTTTATTATCGATTATAGCCAATAAGTAATCACCTATTGTGGATGTGCGAGTGCTTGTAAATTATTTGTAAATCTTTGAATGACTATGTCTATTTTTTTCTATGCTGTGGATACGCAATAGCGTTGGGGTTAAAGGGTTTTGTTGTGGAGACTATGACGAAGTAAATTTTGTGTAGGACGCCCCCCGGATAGCTGGAGTTTGTGGTTGGCGACTGTTGGCAGATAGGAATTGAACATATAGTTTAGTGGCGACTGCCGTGTCATTAGAGAGGCCTATGCCCAGCAGTAGACGAGAGTATGCTGATGATGCTTGTCATAATTCCATTTCTTCAGCTCTGTGTTTATTCCGTTGTGTTCGAGATTCTTAAAATATGTATATGAAATATGTATTATAATTAATCAGATTTTCATTTACACAAATAACGCATAAACAGTGAAAGAGAGTAACAACAGTGTTGCGAGATACTTCTCGAACTGTTCTTTCTAAATAAAAATATCAAATATATTGATATGAGGCCAGTCGTGGCGCAGCGGCACAAAGTGTGACTGCAAAACCGATTGGTCGTGGGTTCGATTCCCACTCGAAGAGATGAAATATTATTTAAATTTATATTTCCATTTCTTCGGTCTGGTGTCGAGGCTAAGCGCGGCGTTGAGTTCTGCCACTCAACACGCAATGCCTCCGGAATTCGGCAGAAAGTGGGGAATGTAGTGTCTTAACACTAGGTTCCCTCTGCCTACCCTGCTGTGTGCGGGATACAGCGTGAAGCTGATTTATTTCTAGTTTTATCCGTATTTGGAGAAAAATGGCTTTTCCTCCAAATAGTAAACGAATAGGCAACAACCGTGAAATCATCAAGTTACAACCAACATTTTCCTCGTCTCTACATAAATTAATTTCAACGTGATAATATCATTTTACCTTACTGATACAAGAATTATTGACCTCTACAATTTGTAGCGGATCTCAAGATAAGGGTGTACAAGTATGACGCAAATGAATCACGTGCTTAGCACACTATCAATTCAAACATTTTAATTGTTAGTAACAAGTATTCTTTGCTCATAAAATTGACTATTAAAATTTTATCAAAAATCAAAGATTTTGCTGAGCAATGGCTTTTTCAAATTCATTTAAAATCTTTTTTTCTTTTTTCAGCATCACTCTGAATACAGAATGCAGTTGTATGGTGCCGGATAATTTGGCTAAAGTAGATATTAATAGTTATAACAACTAATTATAGGTGCACTTGGACATAAGTAACCATGGTTACATTATGACTTGGTCTTCAGTCTTCACGTGGTTCTTGATTCCCTCGGACCTCATGTAGTTGTTGACAATTTGACAAAAAGTAAAATGCTGGGAGTACTATTGCTCATCTTCTCGCCTTTTATATATATATACTAGGATATACAGAGAAAATCTTATATCTAAAGAACACCGTTCTCCGGATTTCGCCAGAATTATACATCAGAGCGAAGAGGTGGAATTATAAATATAAACAACCAGTTCCGTGTACAGTCACATCATTTCTAGCTTAAGTTACATTTTAATTTAAATTTATTGTTTTGTATGTCCACGCTCTGGGTAAAGGCGCCGTTGAGATCCACCACTCAACAAGCAATACATCCAAAATTCGGCTTAAAATTGGGAACGGAAGTATCTTAAGACTGGTTCCCCTCTGTCTACAAATAATTTAAATATTACGATACAGCAGCCAAGCACCAAACCTACGCTTATCTCGTTTACAGTTACACACCGTACAAAAGAAAAGAAATTTCAAAGATTATTGTGTATACGATACATAATTTAACGTAATGGCGATAACCTCTGAGACGTGGGGGACCGGCACGGTCATACAGCGATACTCTCATGTAGGATAGACGTATCTATTTTTAAATTTACATTAAAATAAAGACAAATAACTTTTTGACGCTAAAGAAATTTTAATGAATTCAATAAGTATTTTTTCGCTTAAATTAAAAATGTAAAACTACTGTCGCGTGTTGAGTCTAACATCGTACACGGATAGGACATCAGCGTAGGAATAATCAAGGCCAGGTGGTCCATGCCCACCCCAGCATAGTCTTGTGTCCATCTTAGAAGTGTCACTAACAAAAAATCACTGCGAAGGCCTGAAAAATAAAAAAAAAACTTTATACATACAGATTTGTTCAAAGTTAGAGTTCAGGGCTCCGTTGAAATTATTTCTAGATATGCTCATGGGCAAAATATGAATACGACATACAAATTCCATAAAGATAAAGATAATATTAAATCATAAGTATACACGCAATGCCTTAAAAACTAGGAGGAAAGTAGGGAACGTAGTGTCTTAAGACTAGGTTCCCTCTACCCTACCCTGCTGTGTGGTCCCCCACACAGCAGGGTAGGGTACAGTGTAAAGCACTTTTTTTATAATTATACTAAATTGTAAAGTACGACACGACTGTAACTCTATATATGGAAGGTTTTTTTAGGTAAAATAGAAGAAAACGGTTTTGCATTTTGAAATTCCGATTATTAAAAAAACGCTACTGCAAACTGTGGGCTTTATTAAAACAAACAAAACACAAAGTGGATGGAAAATTGAAGCACTCAGCTAAAATGAAATCCGATTGTCTTTTTTAGTAAAAAACTTTTTTCAACGTAACATTGGTTTTATGAAATGTTTTTAGGTTATTTTAGATAGTTCTACTTAGTAGATAGTAGAACTTTTAGTTGTAAGAAGTAATATAGTGATTATTCACTCCATACTTAACTTTTATATGTAGAATTTTTGTTTATAAAGCAAAGCACAGAGTAAAATAAATATTTTTCCCCCAAGGAAAAAAAATACAAAAATCTATTTTGCAATATTTTAAAACATACTTAAAGTAAAAATGTATATATACATAGATATATATATGCAGGATACAGATGAAGAAACGTTTATTTAAAGGCTTTCATAGAAATAAATAAACCAATAGGTATTAGTTAGCCGTTGCAGTTTTAATTGAGTATAAATTGAATGTACACGATGTAAGTAGATGACACTTCCTATCATATCATGATAAGGAGTGAAGTTGGATAAAAAAACTGTGACTCATCCTATATAATTGGTGGGTCTGTATTTCTGTTTGTCCGCCGTAATCTACGGAAAAGCTAAACCTATTTAAATGAGGCCTGCACTAGAAGAAAGAGGAGATTGTGGGGCAACATATAGGTTGTTCTTTATTCCGAAAATCTCGCGGTATCCGGATATCTGTACGCTAGTGCCTACCGCACAGATAAATATTAAATTTTCATTCTTCTTTTTTTACCAGCAAATACGTATAAAAAAAGCGTAAATTAGCATATTAAAATATACCTCAATAATACTTATAGTCTCTTTATTAGGCTTGAGAAAAAATGTAAACAAACTACACAAAGCCTCTCAAACTTTTTTCAAATTTTTATAGATACGAATCCTTTGGCCACCTTCCTTCTACGTGGTAGAATACGTTAATAACAGCCACCTTGTCCACATTGGAGATGTCTTTGATTGCTTTTACATTGGCGGAGAAAAGTGCAAGCCTTGCTTGCTTGCTTAAGGTTCACGTTTGCTTTAAGCACGAAAACGTCAATACAATAATAAAACAGGAAAAAGAGAGAGAGAGAAAATGTCTGGAAACAGTTCTATCATATCAACAATACGAGTACTTACAAATATGCTATCTCCGTAAACTGACTCGTATGTTATAAGCGTCAATTTACTTTCTTAACAACATTTGAATAGGATACATTTTAGATATGATCATACATACTTCGGATATTATCTGTTTTATCAGTAGACACGAGCGATTTACCAAAAATGGATATCTATTCGATTTATTAATAAAATACATGTGTATTATATAATAGCGACCCGCTTGCAATTTCGCTCGCATAAACTAAAAATAATTGAGTTTTCTGAATTTTGTTTTATGATCTAATATAATCATTATTTTAACCACAATATCCATACATTGGGAATTAAAATTTCAGTGAATTCAAAAAAAATACATAATATTGTAGTCATTTTGTCAAACATATTAAAAATGATTTAATTTTCATTTATGAACCGATTCAAATAACACAAAAACTAAATGTTAAAGGAGGTTTGTCAAAGCGCAACAGTCAAAATTGCATTTAAATTGCATTTCTGTGATTAGAGTGCACGTACGAACAGACAAACAGAGAAAACGGCAAAAAAAAATTATTTAGAGTTGATACATTCATAAATTCCCCCAATCATATTTTTTCTCATAAATCTCCCATGTACAGACAGCGATCAGTTACAATTTTATTATATGTATAGATTATGTAACAGCTTAAGTACATTACAAAAATCTTGGACGGGTCACAGAGATAAGTACGTACGTCAATGGGCAAATCTCAACATTACCTCTAGATTTTTCCATCCGATGATTGTTTCCATATGTATGTATGTATGTATGTATGTATGTATATACTTATCAATATTAGAAATTATTGTTTATTACAATATATTCTTTATCATTTTTTGTATCTTTATGTTATTGACCTGCTTAGTACTGCTGCTAATCGGTCTCTCGACTAAGACTTGGAACACTATTAAATAAACAAATTTTATATCATAAATAGAGATATCAGATTTATATTGCTTCGTCATTTAAAGCAATGATTTTGATCATTTAAAAATTATAAGCCTACAACGACATTTTAATATCGACGTCACGTCACGTTTATTCAAATTTAAAAAAAAATGTGAGTGATATATTTTTAATTAATCTATTTATTTATTTTTTGCTTCACGCTGTATCCCGCATATAGCAGGTTTTGAGATATCAGGAGGCTTCGTTCCCAACGCAAACTCCAATTTTAAAGACATTGAGTGTTGAATAGTAAAGTTGAACGCGCCGCGCCGCTCTGTCTTCTTTTAAAACCAAGAATATGAAAATAATTAACCCCCAAGCGGGAATCGAAGCCACAGTCGTCTTGTTTACAGTCGGACGCTTTACCACTCTGGATGACGACCTCCTAATAAATTTTGATAGTAAACACATAATTAAAATGTAATAGCCTGACTATAATCTTATATATTTTCCTTAAGGATTAAACTAGAAAATGGAAGGACGAGGTCTTCGCTCTTCATTATTAACCGTCTTACTTACCAACTACTGTCGCGGCACACGAGGCCGAATCGAGGAAATATTTTGATTTCCTCTAATAGTACGTATACAAAAAATCTTAATACAAACTTTTATTTGACTTGCCGTGTGTTAGTGTAAGTGAAATCGTGCAAGCTCAAAGTGACAAACACCCACCAACTTCCCAGTGTCGGATAGATCTGAAATCTGGATGACGACATCAGCTCTGATGACATTTGTAATTACATTTTATATTTAATATACATATTTAAAAAATCAGCTTCACGCTGTGTCCCACACACAGCAACTTAGGCAGAGGGAACCTAGTGCTTAGACACACCGTTTCTCACTTTCCGCCGAATTTTGAAGGCATTGCGTGTTGAGTGGCAGAACTCAACGCCGCGCTTTGCCTCGGTACCAGAGCGAGGAAATGAAAATATAAATGTAAATATTTTATCTCCTCGAGTGGGGATCGAACCCACAACTGGTCGGTTTTACAGTCACACTTTGTACCACTGCGCCACGACTGGCCTCAACACTTTTAATAATGAAACATGGTTATGAACGTTAACGTGACTATACATTAGAAGGGTATCCTCGAGCTGGTTTGATGATGGAGTCAAAGCCTGAGTAGTAGAATTCTTCAGAATTTGCTAGCTTACTAGAAAAGCAATCGAGAGAGGCTCATGTAGTTTATTGATCCTCTGTGGTGATTGCATTTTTTTTAATGTTCATTCGACGAGTTCTATTTAAGTTGTCTACTTAAATAAAGAATAATTTAAATTTGAATTTATAGCTCCGAGCACATGTTCTTGACTTCCTGCAACGATTGGAGCTTCTAGTCACACACGAGGAAATGTTTACATTTCAAACATGATGGCAAGAGTTTTCCCCATTATGTCTCTAATAACGTAGAAACATATATATGTAGCGGAAAAAACTTGATATAATATTTTTGGTTAGCTTTATTCCAAGTGTCAAGACACTCCGACCTCGTTTCATTCTCCCAGTAAGATTTTGCCCACATAGCGCCATCGTGTTAATATATAGTCAGTCTTCTTTGGTATCTTTAAAATTTCTATTAATACATAAAAAAGCGCATCAATTGAGGCCGTCGTAGCACAGATGCACAAAAAAACCAACACATTTCACGTCTGTATTTATTCTGTTTCTCTTTTCAACAAGGAGGACGACACAGTTTCAAGCTCCATTCCGCTTAGGGATAATATAAAACTTTGTATCAAAATAGTCCATTCTGCTCTATTCGTACAATTTGAGTCTGTAAAGTTCCAAAACTGAACGCCATGTTCTTTATGCTACCATTGCGATGGAACCTAAATCATTCATATCAAAGAAAGGAAAAAAAATCTGTAATATTATTAACGTGTCTAATGCCTACTGTATATTTTTAAAGCATGACAGTGATCAGCTTCAGTTTCACACTGTACCCCGCACACAGACCTAACCTGCGGCAGAGGGAACCTAGTGTTAAAACACTCCGTTTCCCACTTTCCGCCGAATTGTAGAGGCATTTCATGTTGAACGCCGAAACTCAACGCCGCGCTTTTCTTTGACACCAGAGCGAAAAAACGTAAATAGAAACTTTAAATAAATATTTCATTTCCTTGAGTGGGGATCGAACCCACAACCAGTCGCTTCTACAGTCACACATTGTGTCCCTGCGCCGCGACTGGTCTCAAGGCATGACAGTGTTTAAATTGAAAATAGATAACAAAAAGCCCGAAAGACAAATGCAGAAGTGACAACATTAAATTTCTGACACTTTAGATTAAGAAACATCTTATATCTATCTCATCTAGCCCATATGCTTAGATACCGGGTAATCTATAAGTACTTAGTTTTTCATCTTTTTAACTGACTTTAAAAAGATTTTTTCTCGGGAGGTGAAGACAGCACCAGAAGACAGGACTTGCAGCCTATAAGAGCACGCGCTGGTCAGTTCTTAACACATGATTTTAAAAAGAATAGGGTGGATAAAGTCAAAACAACTACTTATTCAAAACAACAAGCTATATATTGGGCAATATTTTTAGATTCTTCTTTCTAATTAGTCAACAGAGTACAACGTGAACATTAACTGACTTCAGTGACAGCCATATTTTTGTGAAAAAGATATCAAAAGATCGGCACACGTCTATCAGGACACCATTATTTATAAGTTTAACTACGCCTTAGCAATAAAATGTACAATACCAAGAATAGTCCTTTCATCAAGTCTCGGCGCCAGATCACAAACGTCTATCCACGGAATCTTGGCAAGAAACGAAAGTTCTCATCAGAGCTGAAACCTGGCGATCACCTAGTCTTGATCTTCTAGATTATAATTATGATTGCTATAAGCTCCGTGATAATTTGGAGTCCCTGAAACAATCCATAAGATTGGCAGTGAAGAATTTTCTCAAAAAAAGATTCCGCTATTGATTTGAAATTCCGCTATATTGCAGCTAACGGAAACCACTTCGAATAAGCTGTTTATATTTTTAATAGTTTTATATAAATGTCAGAAACCGGGGTCGTGACGGATTGGCACAAGCGTGTCACTGTAAACGAGATAAGTTGTGGATTCAATTCCTACTCGAGAAAATGAAATATTTCATATTATATTAGTGTTCAGACAAAGCACAGTGCTGAGATCCCCCACTCAACACGAAGAACTCGGTGGAAAATGGGGAATGTAGTGTCTTACACAAAGAAATACATAAAAAAATATATTTCTTTGTGACAATATTCATGGCAAGATTAATTATAAGCAATATTGTTGGAATTGCATGATATTTGAGTAAGATAACATAAGAGATAAGATTTCATAAGTATGTTTGTACTTTTGTCCACAATTTCTCGGAAACTAAAGTTGATATCCAAATGATTTAAATCACCTTTCGATTAATAAATCAAGGGGAGTGTCTAAGTTTCAACAAAATCTGTTCATAATTTTTTGAGATATAATATAATTTCATTAAAATATTTATATTTTCATATAGCTTTATTTATTTTCCTCATAAAAGTACATGTAGTAGATACAGATCTCTATCTCGGACTAAAAGGAGGTTAACCGCAACCAATGGTCACAGTCAATACCGAGATCTTAAATTGCGTATCTAATAATAAACTAAGATTCTTATAGTAGTATCTAGAGTATTGTGGCGCTATGTGTGAAAAATAATAATACATAAAATAATATCAAAATTCTTATTTTGTTTTTTAGCGACCCGCTGTATCCCGCACACAGTAGGGTAGTCAGAGGGAACCTTGCGTTGCGAAACCCCGTTTCCCGTTTTCCGTTGGATGGCATTGCGTGTTGAGTGGTGGAATTCAACGCTGCGCTTCACCTCGACATTAGAGCGAGGCCAGCCGTGACGCAGGAGCACAAAGTGTGACGAGACGTGTGACGAGACGTGTGACGAGTAAATGAAATATATCATATTTTCATTATTTATATTGATGAATAAATATTGGCATATGTCGAGTATTAACTGGTACTTTAACCACATAAATAAAGACACAGACAGCAGCAATAGACTGTAAGCACGACGGTCGTGGGTTCGATTTGTATGTGAGAGAATGAATTATTCTCGTTTCCTTTGATAACATAATGGAAAGGAGTGTCATAACACTAGATTTCCTCTATATGGTCAACGAACTACATAAATATCGAAAAAAAAACAACGAAATTTCATACAAAATTATATTACAATTAGAAATTTCACACTTTAACCAAGATCGGTCAGTATCATTACAGTTAAATCACCAAAAAAATATCAACAAAGCGACATTTTATCGCACAACGAAAGTCAACGACCAAACAATGAAAATTGACAATAATATCCAAATGGCAAATATTATTTAGACAACAACAAAGTGACCGCAGTAGCTGGAGCAGTGTCGTTAGTTCCGTTCAAAGTTAATAATATCCACTTCACGCTACCAACTTCCACTTGCGAGTTCTGGTAATAAATCAGGATGAGTTTTGAATAGTTATTTTGCATTATATTTTCCGTTAGTTTTGACATCCGGCTGGCTATATCCCAGTTTATGATTTTGTAAAACGTTTTTTTTTTTTTCAAGTAGAACCACTAGTTTTTGAGATAAGAAGAATAGCGTAGTTTTATAATTTTTTTTTTTTACTTTTTATATGGTGGAGAGGTTTCAACAATCATCAGATTTACAAAAGATGCGATATTTATGCATTCTAATTTATACATTTAATTGAATTTGGTCTAAGATAAATGATTTGCTGTATATTAATTATGTAGCGCAGAGGCACAAGCGATCGACTGTAAACGCGTCAGGTTGTGAGTTCGATTCCCACACGAAGAAATGAAACATAATTTTTTTCATTTCCTCGCTCTTTTTACCGTTACCGAGGTAAAATGTAAGTTGACATTGAATTTTGCCACTCAACGCGCAATGCATCAAGTATTTAATGACAGGGGAACGAAAGTAAATTCCCAAGTTCCCTCAGCCCAGGTAGGCTAACAAAAATTAGTTATCTATTTATACCACAGCTAAATCCTTCAAAAAAAAGCTATAAAAAAATATATTTTTACATATAATATTAACGATGTACACGCACCGTACGTTTCTAGTTTCCACACAACGTACGTATGCGGTTAGTGCACGCTGCATTCATTCCAATTGACCTATTACGTTTAAAATGTTCATTATTTCTACTTATTTTCATATTAAATAAATTGTTTTTGTCACGCCACTGCATTTTAGGGCATTTACGGGGTAAATAACATAATTTATGTTTACTGTGTACCCATTGTTTGGTATTGTATGGTTTTCTTTTGTGTTTAATGATTGAATTAGCTAATTTTATTCTCGCTTTTATTAGTTTTAAAGGGTGCGCGCGCAGTAACCATATAATTGTCATAGTAAAAATTTGAGCGACATTTGGAAACGTCTAAGGGGTGCGTATTCAAATCCGTTATATCCGTATAATTACTACCGAACTCTGGAATAACACTTTAAAAAAAATCGAGATACCTTATGTCAATCAGTAAGGAAAAGTTTTACAACTATTTTGATCACTTTCGTGTCATCAGATTTGCTTATTTTGATTTGCCTACTTTTAATATGTTATTCCAATTGATACCTTATGTACTATTAATCAAAGGTAAAAATCAACTGATTTTCAATTGAAAAAATACAAGAACCCAGTAGTACATTTGGTTTTTTTTATTAAAATAAGTTTATTGAATATTGATGTCGTCCATATATATCCTGGTGTTACTCCTTAATGCTTTAATCTCACTTAGAAATAATATCAAATAAAATGCGGCGTTAAGTTACGCAAGTCGCGTGTGGAAATTAGAGAACGTGGTAATTTTTCAGTAGATTTTTCATAACAAATAATTAAAGAACATTTTCGACGATGTCACTTTTTGTTCTATTTATTGTGTCAACAGAGGGAGTGGACCAAATTAGTTTAGTCACTTAGTGCAATATATCGGTAACAATATTGGGGGCAATATGAATAGACATAGATAGATAGAATAAATATAGATAGATAGATATAGAAGAAAATATAGATAGCGCAGGGGCACAAAGTGTGCCTGTAAGATCGACTGGTTGTGGATTCCATCCCCGCTCGAGAGAATGAAATGTTTATTTAAATTTATATTTTCATTTCTTTGCTCTATTGCTTTGCTAAAGGCGGCGTAGAATTCCGCGCAACACGCAATGCCTCCAGAATTAGGCGGAAAGTGGGGAACAGCGTGTATTAACACTAGTTTCTCTCTGACTACCCTGCTGTGTGCGGGAAACGGCGTGACGCTGATTTAATACATAAGTATATTAAGAATTTGTTAAAATGTGTTAATGTTATTACTACTTACGATACATTCTACAATTTAATATTTATTTAAGTTAAACGTATTTCTCGTTGATATTGACCAAGGTATACAAAGACAACCTAATGTTGGTACACTCCGTCCTGGACTTTCCACTATTTTTTAAAATACTGTATACACATACATACAGCCCCTAACCTGAGATTTCTGTTTTATCAAAGCGAGGCTTTTTACCTTCACGCTGTATCCCTCAATGCTAATACATTCTATTCCCCACTTTTCGTCCAATTACCGAGATATTACGCGTCAAACAACGAAATTTTATGTTTTTTTTAATATTTATTTAATGAAAATAATCCGTAAATAATCCAATGTTCTCTTCAGTTTATATATAGATAGTTTTAGTAGAAACAAAAGGCATAAGTCACTTTTATAACAACGTCTGACCCAATAAAGGCACTAATTAGAACAGGTTATATGCAGTGAAAATATCGACCCCTCTATATATAAACAACCATTACCGTCTCTGATCTGAATGTAAATAGCTTCAGACGAGATTTTCTCTAATATTAGTTCACTTCCATATCTATTATGGATAATTTGCTTTGATAAATTAAACTTAATTGTTTTTATGTTAAAAAAAAAGTGTTCATATTTTTCTTCGCATATAAGGGGAGGCAGAGGGAATGGAGATGAGGAAATGTGAGAAACGTAGTGTATAAGCACTACGTTTCTCACATTTCGCTCAATTTTCGATATTTGGTGTGTTGAGTCACGTAATCAGCGCCGCTCTTTGTTATTCTCGCGTTAAAAACATATTTAGGTTGATGGCAATTTTGGGACAGTAATCTTGAGTCTATAAAAAAAGTTAACCAAAAATATGTTTCTATCCTTAGTATGGAGTCAAATTTTAAAAATATTTGAAAACGGTTAACTCTGATAGAAAACGTCTAAAGATAAAATGATAAATGTAAAACATCAAATAATTATATTATTTGATGTAACCATGAAACATAACAAGAGGAAAACCAGTAGATACTAGGCCACTAGCTCGACGTATTGGTGTCAAAGCCTTCCTTAGTTCCTTACCTATAAATATTAATAAAAACGACTACAAAGATTTTGAATCGTTTAGTTCATTCTGCTTCTAAGCCACATTTTTTTTTGAGTTTAGATGTAAACAATACTTAAGAAAATCACCATATTCAATTTAAATTACCCAATTAAAACTGATACATTCTTCCGATGGGGAATCGATCCCGAAATTATAGTCTCTAGACCAAGACTCTATACCACTGCACGGCGACGGCCTCAATTACACTGATTAGGTACAAATTAACTTAAGTGAATATTATATTTACAAAAAGCAACAAATTTGTTAATTACTATAGTTGGTACTTCGTCGCGTTGCAAGTTGGTAAAGGAATGATATCAAGCAAACGATGGTCAAGGGTTCGAGGTTTCCTGGTAAGATAACGATCTTTAAAAACTGGAAAGTTTACAATATTTTACATTATATATAATAATCGTTCTTTCTTTAACGTCATGCTGTATACCTCCTCCAGCAGGGTAAGTAGAGGGAGCCAGAGGGAGGTAGCAGAGGGAGGAGGCAGACATAGGGAGGGAGCGATGAAATGAACATTAAATATTTTATTTCATTCCCTCGAGTGGGACCGAACCCACAACCTGTTGCGTTTACAGTTACACGTTTTTTTCAGCGTCACGTAACTTAGCACACAGGAGGGTAAGCTGTCAACCTAGTTCTAAGATATTCCGCCCCCCGTTTTCCACCAAATTTTGGAGGCACTGCGTGTTGAGTGGCGGTAAGCAACGACACGTTTTGCCTCAACACCAGAGCGAAAAAAATAGAACCTGTTGCGTTTAAAATAACACCTTGTGCCTCTTTTACTGTATTATTGGTATAAATAAATAATAAATATAAACATGAAACATTTTCTACTTTTAACCGATAGTCGATCAATCCGTATTATTATTTTTAACTCAATTTAATAATATTTTGGTAGGTACACGTGTTTCCATATATTTATAACAGCTTTGAAATAATATCAGAAATACCAGTTTAGACAGAAACAGAATTCAAACTTTAACCCCTAATGTGATTATCAAATTAAGCTTGAAAAATCTTCTTTTAACCGGATTATATTGGAGATATTATGTAAAAATATTATACTTTATTTACACTTATACCAATAACTTATAAATATCGTGATATTTTTAAAGCGTGTTTGATACAAATCGTTGGTCGGTCGTCGTCGTGGCGTAGGGGCACAATGACGTGCTTAAACGCGAGGGTTGTGGGTTCGATTCCCACTCGGGGAAATTTATTATTATTTATTAATATTCTCACTTCTTCACTCTAGTTGAGTTCCACCACTCAACACGCAATACTTCCGGAATTCTACGGATAGTGGGGAGCGGAGTGTCTTAACAGTAGGTTCCTTCTGGCTACTCTGCTATGTGGATGCAACGTAAAGCTGATTCATTTTTTTAAAAATTGTCAATAATTCAGATAAGACGGATAAATTCGTTATTACGGAACTTACTCTTCAAGATCGCATGTCGATGATAGTACTCGAAATACACTTAGAGATAATTTATGTAACGACTAAAGAAGCAAGTGAAAAAATTAAACAAAAAGTTTTTAATAAATGCTCGTGAACTCGTTTGGTGTAGGGTAACCATGTTTTAATGTAGTAAGTATAAAAATAAAAAAAAATAAAAAAAAATGAAAAACAGCGACTTTGTTTTACTTCACGTTAAGTCGTGGAACTTAAAGCCGCGCTTAAGAGCAGTATTTTTTTTCTTTCAATATCCTAATTACAGCTTTTACCTTCTCTATTTTATACGTGATGAATAACTTGGTTGACTTCGTCGTGTAGAAAATTTTATGTTCATAAATTACGAAGATATAATAAAAAAATAGTTTATAATGCTTTTATTATACAATTTTTAATGTATTGAAAAGTATTTAAGAATGATTTATTAACATTACTGAGGCCGTCACAGTTTTGCGGGGACGAATCCCACTCGGGAAATGATTGTATTTAAATCATTCCTGTCATTCGTCAATGTCAATGTCAATCATTTCAATTATTTGGTGTTAAGCTTTGCTGAATCGCAAAAATGTTTTAAAAATTATATAAACTATTCCACTTTCCGCACAATTTTTAACTATTATTTGACTACAAGCGACCAGCTCGCGGCTTCGATCGTTTAAACTACAGATTATTTACTTAATGCACTGAATTAAGTTTGAAACGAGAATTCTGCTGAGTGTTTTTTTAGGTTCTATAATCGATATATTAACTGACTTAATTTTTGTTTTTTTTATATCTTTAATGTACAGAATCGGTTTTTCTGTACATTTATTATATGTAGAGCTTATACTAAAATACTAGAATACTGGAATAATAATACTGAAATAATCTTAATACTAGAGTTTCTCTGTCTATTCTTCAATACTAAAAAGTATAAACCTCCTCTAAGTATAAAACTCTGACTCACGCACCATTGCAGTAGAGGTTATCCCTCTTTCTATATTTTGCGATAGAGTATTTTAAAATATTAATTTTTCTGCTTGTAATTTGACCTGGCTAGGTAACTCAGACTGATCAAGGACAAGTAAAGGACCGAGTAAGGGATTTATATTAGTAAGGATGTCCAGTCCTATGAAAATTTGTTTTCAACGACATACAATGAATTAACAATAATTCTAGAAAGTTCTCTGATAAATATTAGCGTTTTAACTTTACATTATTTGTGCGGAGTACACGAGGATTTTATAATACTTAATTAAATTATCTACTTATCAACTGATAATTATAGTTATGATGTTGACTTTAATATTATTGATTTTATTTTGCATCGAAAATCTCTTTATTTGTAGCGTCACGTATATAGATAGATATAGATAGTGTATCCCGCATATAGATAGAGAAGCATATAGAATTTTGCACCAAGACACTCCGTTCTTCGCTTTCTGCAAAAGATCAAAGACTTTGTCTTTGTCTTTATTCTTACCAGAGCACAGCAGAGCAGAGGAATTGTCAAATATTTAAAACAAGAGATTCCCACGAGTAAGTGTCGAACCCATAGCCACCGCAGTAACGACTAGGTGACTATAAACGCTTCTAACTAGATGCTGTCCCACTGGCTTTAAATACTTTTGGTACTTAACGTTTTCGAAATATATTAACTTAATAGAAATTTCAATTAAGTTAATTATTATGACGTTAGTCAACAAGATTATAATTTTTTTTCCCCCGATGTAAAGTATATGCCCCTTTATGTAAGTAAATTTAAATTGCTGTCATTAGCCGTTTGCGTTTTGTAATGACTCAATCGGGACTACTGTCCCGCCTTTTATTTACCGTGTGTGTCCATCTCTTATGCACTGTCTTTTTAATAAGCCATGAAAAACAGAAAAAAAGTGGAAGATTATTAAATAATAAAACTTTTAATTGAAATAAATGACCAAATAAATATAATAATGCAACGGAAAATGTGCAAACGCAAAATAAAATTAAAATTGAAACTAAAATCTAAAGAGCTCTTGACTCGTCACCGACTCTACGTTTCTTAGGTAATTATTTTTTTTAAACAAATTAATATATCTAATATTAAATTTTATTTTTTAATCAAGTGATGTAGAAATAATATTTAGCATTTTTATTATTTTATATATTTCAGTTTTTTGATCAGTTCATATTATATATTAAAAAGTTTTTATGTTACAACCAGATTTAAGATGCTTTGTTAATTAGCATATAAATTTATTTTAAAACTTTTTAATTTTCTTTCGCAACCTCGCTTATGACTTTGGCCTCTCTTCCATTTTTACCACCTGTTGTAATTCAAATTTGATGCAAATAGGCAAGAGCGTTATTTAATAACAATAGTAACGTCAAATGTCAGAATATACATATGTAGTATAATTTAATATTAAGACAAGTTTCTCTCTCTCTCCCTCTCTATCTCTCTAATCTTAAGGAGAAATAGGGTAGTGGGCAAAGCTAAAAGAAGTGCTATCACTTTTTTTTTTCATTTGTCTACAAGTATAATGACTGGTTCTATAATTCTTGTTATGCATCAACTCTGAATGGTTAATCAGGATCCTTGGAAATAAGTCCATTATGACTAACTCGAACGGGAATTTCTCAAACCGCTATTGAACCCACAACCAGGGTCTAAGGGTCAACCACTTTTCATTTGAACAGTGATGTCATCATTTCAATTACTTATTTAATACTAAAAACTTTATTATAAAATTAAATCGGCTTCGAGCTGCAACCCGCACACAGAGGGAACATAGTGTTATGACACTCGGTGCCCCACTTTCTGCCGAATTTTGGAGGCATGGCGTGTTGATTGGCAGAACTCAACACAGCGTTTTGCCTCGACACCAGAGGGAAGAAATGGATATATGAATTTAAGTAAAGATTTCATCTCAACGAGTGGAGATCGAACCCACAACCAGTCGGTTTTACAGTCACACTGTGTGCCGCTGCGTCCCACACTAGTCCCACAAAATTATATTATATTAATATTTAATACTAAATAAATGGCAAACATCAATGTTTAACCTCAATTAAACATTAATAATCTTAGTAGATATAAATAAATAAACGAAAACATAAAAGTCGTTTAAATAACGCTCTTTCATTTTTTTACCTATCGTTTCCATCACGTGCGCCTCGCATGAGGAGCAACGAGAATTGTAAAGAATTTTTTTTTGCTTATGCCATAACTTGTCCTGTACCTATAGAATTAACGACTTAACACTACAGTACGGCCGACGAGTCGTGGCCGCCCTGAAGTTTGAGCAGATTTGCTTTAAGATTTTTATGTCTCCAAACGGAACTCAACTCTTATAGGATCATTTCATACGATACGATCCAAAAAAAGACATGGAATCATCGGTGGGAGAGTCCTACTCGCACTTCACACACATATATATATATATATATATATATATATATATATATATATATATATATATATATATATATATATATATATATATATTTCGAGGCTATTCGACTGTTGGGATTCGCGACAGTTGAGAGTTCGATTCGATTTTGATTTCCTCGCTCTGGTACTCTGGTAGGAAGACCGAGTGTGGCGTTGAGTTGTATTTTAATAATATAAATTTAATTTTATCAAAATTTTGAATACAGAAGACCGTGGTCACAGATAATATTATATGTTATAAATTATGAAATCCAATTTGGAAAGCAATTTTAATAAACATATTAACTAATTGTCAAATTCAAAGAAATTATTAAGATAAGGTGGTATCTTTTACATGTATAGTAAAATTATATTAAACAATAAAATTAATTTTTAACTCATTCACTTCGGATAAGTGCCTGTACCTATAATATTTGACTTCCACATTTTAAGAAAAAAGGTACATTAGGTTCCCTATATAGGATTTTTCTAATTCCCCTATATAGGATTCTTATAAATGTCAGATCTTAAATTTTTATATATAAATGGAAAGTGCTTATTATGCTTAATATTTTTTGCTAAGAAAGAGCACATTTAATTTATTATTTTTATAGAAATTGTGTATAGCCTAAATACTAAAATATAAAAACGTTACATTTAAATCTGTCCGGTACTTATATATTGTATAATATAATCTATTATACGATACACAAGAACTATATTTTTTTTACATCTTAAATAGTTTTTCGTAAAAATATTTAACGAACAATCACTTTTTTTACTGTTTTGTTATGTTATAGATTGACGATTAGATTATGTTATTTTTTATCAGCTTTTTATTTAGACAGAGGGAACCTAGTGTGAAGACACTTCGTTCCCCACCTTCCACCGAATTCTTGGAGGCAATGCACGTTGAATGGCGGCATTCAACGCCGCGCTTTGTCTCAAGACTAGAGTGTTACATACACATACATGCTACATATTTTTGTTTTTATCATACTATCGTGTTTTTTTATTTATCAAGAATGAGAATAAACATTTCTTAATATATATTTTTTTGTACATACGACATTTTGGACATACGAGATACTGTGTGTAGCTACTTTATCTCGTATGTAGCAGGATACCCAGAGGGAGCCTATAAGCCTATTAAGACACTCCGCTCCCCATCTCCGCCGAATTCTGGAGACATTGCCTATTGAGTGGTTGGAAGGCACCAGAGCGAAGACATGATATTATTAATTATTTCATTTCATCGAGCGGGGATCGAACCTACAACCAGCCAGTTTTACAGTCACACTTTGTGCCCCTGTGCCACGACTGGTCACAACTATATATAGTTCTCTAGATCCGTTGTACGTACCTATTATTGTATGTCTCTAAAGGTGCACAGTAGCTCGACCTTGTAGTAAATTACTAACGCGCGCGTATTACTAATTATTATAATATCTACATTTTAAATAGGTGTTCTAATATTTCAATTTGTATTTTTAAATAGGTAGTTTAAATATTCTTCAATAGATGGGTTTTTTAAATTGATTAACTGTTTAAGACCGTTGTGGCGCAGTGACTGTAACCGCGACAGATCTATGTTTTGATTTCCACTATACTTATACTTCAACACTAGGTTCCCTCTACGTACCCTGCTGAATGATACAACGTGAAACGTATTAAAAATATGATGGCGGAACTTAACGACGCAATTAGTCTAGAGAAATATAAATTTTAAATAAATATTTAATTTTCCCAAGTTGGATCGAACCCACAACCAGTCGGTTTACAGGCACTATAACAAAATAAATATCCACAGGATATGCTGTTAGTATTTTAGGTAGCTCAATTTCATGAATAAGAAATAGTAAGGATACCAAATATAAGCTTGTCCGGGCGCAATTCAAAAAGCTGTTGTCTAGATTTACTTTGCTTTTGCGACGCTGGACGGCATCCAGACAGCTTAATTTTATTTTAGGAATTAGTAGGTATTATATAAAAATAAAATCATTTAAAAATAATATTCAAATAAACAAGAGAGCAGTTACGAATAGCTTAGGTAGGTACTTACTTCCTTTTTTTATACGATTCCCAAAAAAAATCTTATTTCGTAAGTGTGGGAAACATTTTAAAAATATAAAGAAAAAATGTATTCCTTGAATATTTAAGTAAATTTTTATAATACATTAAAACCATTTTATTGTAGCGGCGGATGGCGGTTTTTATATGGAGCGACTGCCATCTGACCTCCTTTGTGGGAAGAAACCTAAAGATCGTGCAAAGTGGAGTAGGTTGAGCAGGAAAGCAGACCCTGGTAAAAGCCGGGATTAATGCCAGGAAGAAGAAGAAGAAGATTAAAACCAATATTACTAGATAGTAGCAATCGATATGGAATTACGATTGAACTTGACTACTTAATTATACGTTATTTATAAAGCATAATAACACCACTCAGTTTTGAACAATGCACAGAAATGTTTTCATTAAAAAATATATTTGCAACAACATTTATATAGATTATATACCAATTTTAATAAGAACAAGGCAATATATTTTTAAATTAAATCAATTTCAATTGCAGTAATTTACAATTAAATAAACAATTTCATGTTATAATGACAAGTAGGTAATTCAAATCCAATATTTGTTACAATCTCCTTCATACAACGTCCATACAACGTGATATTGTAGAAGTCATTAGTGTTCAACTGGTACTTTCGGAACACCAAAATCAAAGAACAGAACAGAACATAGCTATTTTTGTCCTCGTAACGGAAACTAATTATCGAGAGAAAAAATATATGAAAAGGGCATCTTTTACGCTGATATTAAATTAAGCATTTTTTATATGTAATTACAAAAATGTCATAATTAAATTCCTTTGCCGATGATATTTTCTGAATATTTCAGTTAAAATATCACTGTGCTTTGTATTTAGTTGGATGGCAAAGGTCCAACACTCCGCTTGGTCTAACATGGTGGGAACCACCACCTGCCTTCCTCTTTCATTTAAAATTAAAATAAATCAGCTTCACGTTGTATCCCGCACACAGCAGGGTAGACACAGGAAACCTAGTGTAGAGGCATTGCGTGTTGATTGGCAGAACTTAACGCCGCGCTTTGCCTCGACACCAGAGCAAAGAAATGAAAAAAAAAAAAACAATTCATTCCCTCGACTGGAAACGAACCCACAACCTGTCGCGTTTATATCTAAATCCATTCATTCAGGCCTTCATATTTCTATCTAAATTTATCAATATAAAATATTTTCTAACAAATTTATCTATTTCATTGAATCTAACAAATGTTTGGATATCTAATATAAATATTGGTTCAGGCTAATCATGCTAGTCTATTAATTTTCAATAAATCTAATAATTGGAGTTTACAAAAACACTGTATTTATGTACTAACGCTATCTACAGTAGAAGGATTTTTAAGTGCAGGTTCGACTGAATTTCCTAACCGCACGGTATGTCACAAACTCAAGTACCACCCACACACACCACCTGGATACGTGGCACTCCACTACTGTGCGGTTACGCAGGAACTTCCTTCTACGAACAGTCTCGTTCACTGTGGAATGCCCTACCTGCAGCAGTGGGGTTCCTTCAAAAAGCGCGTCTATCTCCACCTTGTCGACCGGCAACGCACCTGTAGCTCCTCTGATGTTGCATGGGGTCGTGAGCCGTACGTTCGTGTCCCTTGTCTTTTCCATAAAGAAAAATCTCCTCTTGATTGCTCGAGCTCGATATGGCTAATTAAAAATATTTCTTTTCTCCGATTTCTTCTTTTTTTTCTATGTTATGCTTCATATCACATGTAGCAGGATAGGGCAAAGGGAGCCTGGAGAGGGAGGGAGTGTCTAAACACTCTGCTCCCCTAGTTCTGGAAGCGGTGCGTGTGGAGTGGCGGAACTTAAAACCGTGCTTTACCTAGACTAGCTGTTATTAGTTAAATAATAGTACACTGACTACACTGTAATAACTATATAACTATTTATTTTAAATATAATATGACAAATTAAAAAAAACATCTACTAAAATTCAATTGTAAACTATCAAATTAAATCGTTATTTACATTTTATTTAATCCAGTTGATTAATTACTCAACATTTTAATAAATAATTCAACGTACACAAATGTTAGTGTTTTTATTCGATGCATGTTTAATTTACATCAAGTATCATTTTCGAGGCCAGTCGTGGAGCAGGGGCACAAGGGGTGACTGTAAACGCGACTGGTTGTGAGTTCGATCCCCACTTGAAAAAATGAAATAATTATTTAAATTTGTTTTTTCAGATATTCGTTCTGGTGTCGAGCCATAGCGCGGCGTTGAGTTCCACCACTCAACACGCAATGATGTCTCCAGAATTCTACGAAAAATGAATAATGAGTCTCCATTAGCTCCATTTATCCTCCATTAACACACAACAATAACGGGATACAGATTTTATTTTATATTTTACATATATTTTCATATGTCCATTGTCCACCGATGTAGAGCCTGCTTTGTATTGTATACGGTTAATAAAACAAAATGTGACCTGTACGAGTACTTTATAAGCGATGAATAAACAAGTAACGACCGCTATCGAAAATATATGAGATACTATATGGTAGGTAAGTTTTTTTATTGTAAGCTCAAGCTGTATTCCGCACATAGCCGGGTAGGCAGAGGAAGTCGGGGAACCTTGCCTTAAGACACTCCGTCCTCCAGTTTCGCTGTCTTTAAGTCTGTGTCATAAACTCCGTAATTTATCAAATCAACTTATCAAATCAATCAGTAATGTCATGATCATTATACAAAGTCATGCAAGATCCTATATAAAATTTATTAAATAAACATTAACCTACATATTTTTTTCTAAAAAAAAAGTAGGTAGGTAGTAAAGTTTTCTGTAAAAGGAAACTAACAATGTGGTATACCTATAACAACACAGCTTTATGCAGGATACAGCTTCACGATGTATCTCGCATATAGCAGAGCCGCATAGGCAGAGGGACAACATTGTTAAGACACTCCACCTTAAGATATTTCCAAATTTCTTAGGACTTTGCTTGTTAAGTGGCGGAACCCTACATCGTACATCGGGCTTTTGCCTTTGCTTCGGTCTTTTGTGCCAAAACGAAGAAGTGAAAATATTAATAATTAATAACAATTTATTATCTCGAGTGGGGATCGAACCCACAATCGTCGTGTTTAGTCACACCCTCGTGCCCCTGCGCCACGACGGTAGCAAGATACCTATAGAAAACTACAACTAGATTTAAGTAAAGCTACATTTAACTAAAAACAGGCTTATACATAAACACACGTATCCATAATGACTGTAGACTGGAACAGTTTGTAAAGCTCCGTGTTCAATTTAGTAAAGCAGATTTAAACGGATACGTCGAGACGAGAAGGCAGTACAAATTGTAATAGATATAGAAATTAATAATGGGAGGAAAACGCAAAACCAACCAATGTGGTGGTATAAAATATATTTAAAAAATCTTCGAAGAATGGATCTCAATCTCTGAATGTTAGTCTTGAAGCAGCACCATAGAATCTGGCTCAAACGCAATGCTTAAAGGTTTGATTCCCGCTCGGGAATTTAAGTATTCCTCGATCTGGTAGCAGGAGGAAAGCGCGGCGTTGAGTTTCGCTACTCAATTCTGAACGACTTGAAAATTGTACAGTGCGGGAATGACGTTTCTCAACTTTCACTCTACATAATCTATTATATGAGGGATACAGCGTGAAGTTAAAAAGAATATCACGTCAATTACGTGTAACATTAACTTTATTCAACCAACTCCGCGATATAATTGAGATTCGTCAATCAATTTAGAACATCACATAACTTAGATGATGATGATGGTGATGATGATGATGATGATGATGACAAATGACGATATGACACGAGTTTTTTTTATGTAATGGTCATGGGCTATTCGGGCAATCGTATTGTAAAGATTTTTTCCCCTATATAGATGTATAAAAAATTGTAGAAATTACAACAATAAAAAGCCTGTGTGTGTGTAAAACAGTGCCTGACTTACTATACAAGTGAGAATTTTTGGGTTAAATGTCGTTTTGAAGAACTATTATTATATTAATATAATTTTAAGTGTTTTGATTTATTTATTTTTGGTTTTCTTTTCAGCTTCACGCTGTAACCCGCACATATCAAAGCAGGCAGAGAACCTGGGAACCTAATGTTTCCGTCACATCTATAAATAATATATTTAAATCGAACACATATTTAATACAAATATATTCTAAAACTTACAATATTTATAAGCTGTTTAATAACAAATACAATATAAAGTGACATCATATGACTTGCATAGATGGCGGCGTATTATCGCGTTAATTATGGCATGCCATATTTTATGCAGGAGACGCCGTCGGGTGTAATCGGTGAGGTCTGCCTGAATGCTAACTAGATACAGCTCAGTCGTACCGTGTATTGATATAGATAGGATTATTTTATTAGGTTTATTTCATATTTTATGTACTTTTATCAACAAAAAAAATCACGTAGGTACATAACCTACGTGATATTTTTTGTTGTAAATTATTGAAATAAATAAATTATTAAATTAGCTTCACGCTATATCCCGCACACAGCAGGGTAGGCAGAGGGAATCTAATGTTAAGACATTCTGTTCCCCACTTTCTGCCGAATTTTGGAGGCATTGCGTATTGAGTGGCAGAACTCAACGCCGTGCTTTGCCTCGACACCAGAACGAAGAAATGAAAATATAAATTTAAGTAAATATTTCATCTCCTCGAGTGGGGATCGAACCCACAACCAGTCGGTTTTACAGTCACACTTCGTGCCACTGCGCCACGACTGGCCTCAAATATAACTAAAGGATTTGTTATCAGCATTGGTATATTCTAAATGTAAAGAAGGAAAAGCTATTAGGACCTAAACTTTTCGAAAGACAATTCCAATTCATTAATAATTTGTAAATATAATCCGACAAATACTATATTAAAACCTTCATTATTTTTCTTCTCGTCTTTGAACTATAAAAAACAGCTTTCCACTTTTTCCCGCACACTAGGCTCGGCAGAGGGAACCTGCTTAGACACTCCGTTCCTCGCTTCCGAGATTATTTTTTAATTTTCAAGACATTACTTATAGAGTGGCGGAACTCTACACCGCACCGCGTCTACCTGAGCCTGAAAATGAAAATGAACAAATATAATACAACCATGGTTTATAATCAGAAGCTGTCCTAATGCACCAGGACAAGTCATTTCACCATATAAATAGATACTTCACATACCAACTTATAAACAATATTTCTCATAAATTACACAACAAATAAATAATATAATGGAGCAGTAGGTGTCAAGTCGTAACGGATGTTGTCGTCTCCGTGACTGAAGCCTCGAGGTCATGAGCTCCCCTCGCAATTATCCAGTTTATTCCCTTCCTTGCGAACCCCCTCCTGTTTGTTGGTACTACTAGTGCCGGTCTGCTGGTAATTGAGGATTGTTGATCGGTTGAGACGGTGTATGCTGCTGTATGGTGTATTTGTTTAGATGGACTTGATAAAATATTGTTTGTAAATTAAGTTTATTGATTTGTACCTACTTTATTGTTCATAATTTTTCAAATTAAGGAAATAATATAAGAAATTCTTTTCTTATATTAGTTCCTTAATTTAAAAATAAGTATTTGACCAGACTTAATTTAAAAATAAGTATGATGCCAGTCGTGGCGCAGCAGCACAAAGTGTGACTGTAAACCGACTGGTTGTGGGTTCGATCCCCACTCGAGGAGATGAAATATTTACTTAAATTTATATTTCCATTTTCTCCGCTCTGGTGTAGAGGCTAAGCGCGGCGTTGAGTTCTGCCACTCAACACGCAATGCCTCCAGAATTCGGCAGAAAGTGGGGAACGGAGTGTCTAAAAACACTAGGTTCCCTCTGCCTACCCTGCTGTGTGCGGGATACAGCGTGAAGCTGATTTTAAAGTATTTGACAGACGGACGGCAAAGTGATACTATAATTTTTAAAATGTTAAGGTATGAAACTCTAGAAAGGACATCTTATCGTTAATCAGTGATTTCTTCAGTATAACCTTTGGGTTAAGAAATTTATATGATAGATCTCTAACCTAATCTAGTCGAGAGATCAGAAAAGAGTTTCTTTACAAACCTAAGTATTTTTAATATTGAAATAAAATTTAAAATATTTTTTTACATGTATTGGGCCACACTATCGACATAACATATAGTCAGCAGTGGCCCCTCTATTGTACACTTTGGGAACCTATTATATTTAAAACGTAAAACCGAATGTGCCACTTTGATCTTTTTGCTAACAATCTATATAACTTTATTAGAAAAATAACTTTATTTTCATTTTAACTTCTATTATTACGAAATTCCAATAAAAAATATTTTTTTATTTTATTTTCTTCAGAGATGACATTAATGTTTTCGTCAGAGAGTGTTTATATTGATTAACAATTCTTTTGTTGTCTTACCACATACTTTACGTCTCTCAACAATACTAATTCAAGGTCATGATCACGATGTGAACACCATCTCAACCAAATTTAATATCAAAATTTTACTGATTCATTTCGATTGATGGTCTTCATCATGATCTCCATTAACTAAGCTGACTCCGCATATCTTTCCATTCATTAAACATTAATTGAATCGATGTAATCAAATTTCTTTCATTAGTTAAGCTGAGATACAATCAAAAGTTAAAAAATTAAAATTGATATGGTAATTCATTGTTTTTAGAGTTCCGTACCTCCATAGAAAACACTTTAACCCTTTACATAGGAATATATGAACAACATGATTCTATAAGGCTTACAGAATCGCTTTGTTTGTACGTCCGCCGGCCTGTCAAGACCAGTCTTTCCTACCTCAACATCGTGTGGAGGAACAAAACAAAATTAAAATCAATATCAAATATCCAGGGACCGTTCCCTTGTAGTACAAAAAAAATATGCTTCTTAGTCATCACAATCAAAAGTCAGTAGCGTTTATGCATCCATTCCTGAGGATCTACAATTATAAAATTAAGAAAGAAGTCAAAATTTATAACTTAAACAAACTAAAAACTATTATAAATTCCATACAAATGAGTGTACAGGTCCGCAAATTTAAGTATTTAAGTTTCTTCAACTCTTATAAGTCTCGGTCTCGTTGACGTACAATCACGAAATTAATACGGAATCATCGGTGGGTAAGACCGACTCGCACTTGACCTTGACCTTTTTTTTTATGGAAAAGGACTAGACCTGACTTGCCTGACCATGACTTGGCTATTATTTTCCTAAATATAACACATCTTCCGCATATAGCAGAGCAGGTGGACAGAGAAAACAGAGAGAAATGTTCAAAGCTATAAATTCCAGCCAAAAATTCCTGACTTATCCCATAAATAAATACGAGAACATAGGTATATACATAGTCATATTTCTACGAGAATAGAGAAGAAACTAAATAAGTGATATATATTATAATATACAATATTGATTAGCATTTCCATTATACTTTTAACACAGAGTACTTAACACTAATATATTATTATCTTATTATTCGCATTTTACGCAGTTAGTAACGACATGGAACGAGGCACGCCGGTCTCCGGGGATATGTTTACAAAAGATTTGTAAAGAAATAATGGATCTCGTCAAACGCTCTTCTAATTGATTACTGAAGCTAAATAATTCTTTTAAGCCTATTTAGTTCTTCGACGCCTAAGCAAATTAGTTTTTTTGATGAGCTGTTTATTTAAATTTCTTTTGAAATTATTTTGTAGAATTGAAACGTCTTATGTTTTAAGTGTCCAATTATATGGTTAGTTAGGTCTGTCGTGGCGCAGGGATGCAAACGCGTGTCTGTAATCGCGACAGGTCGTGAGTTCGATTTCCACTCGAGAAATGAATAATTTAATTCTTTATTTGCTGCCCTTTGGTGTTGAGGTAAAGCGCGGCGTTGTATTCCGCCACTAAAAAAAAATGGGGAACAGGTGTTTTAACACTAGGTATAAAGTGTAAAATAAAATCTAAAAATCTTTTATTTTCAGACTTAACTATAACTATAACTTAAATTTTAAACCTCAATTTTTGTCCAAATTGTAAAAAATATTCCAGTGCTATGACTTGTAATTGTTCAACTTGTGGAATTATTTTCTTGCAAGCAATTTTTAAGTATGTGACACTAAGCGCCATCTATGGATGAATAGTTAAACTAGTGACAACTGTCATTGTATGATTTGACAACGTCATTTGTAAATAGCGTTCAGAAACCAACTGACATTAATCCGGGAACTTTAATAAATTTTAGATTTTCGTATATTTTACATATTATTTTATATAATTAAGTATTTTTTATATATTTAAGCAACATAATTTATATAAACTTCTATTTTTAAGCACGCAAAGTACAAATATGATAATTAAGTTGAAGACATTTTTTTTATTTATTGTGGAATTGGTTAATTCTAATACATTTATATAACCGTAGAACCGTATTCTAAAAAAATAAAGATAAGTTCTGTATGTCTTTACAGTTTGCTGATAAGTTGTGAACAAATTCAGTTTTTAGTTCTTAATTAAGCTATAAAAAAATCTGTGATATTAATCTACACATTTTTTGTCCTGCATTATTCTCATTAATTCATCTGTTAGATGAATAAAATATTATTACTAAATTTCTTTTTATTTTTTTATAACTTCACGCTGTATTTCGCAAATAGCACCCTGCCAGAAATTAGTGTTAAGACACTCCATTCCCCTCGCCACACAGTTTTCAAGACATTGCGTTTGATTGGCTGAGCACAACGTCGCGTTCGGCTCGTTACTTGAGCGATGAAATAAAAAATAACTAAGTAATTCAGAGTCCAAATCGAATCCACAACACAACATTACTAGTCGAACACTAAGACAGTCCCAATACTACATACCTACAATATTTCTCTAAAATACTTAGAGATAAATAAAACACCAATATAATAATATACTTATATTTTTGCAGAATATAATTTGGGTAATACATATTCAACAGTCGGACATACTGCGACAGTTATCTTAGGAACACGTAGAAGGGACGGCTTGGCCGACTTTCAAGATAATTCAAAAATGCCTCTAAATCTGCACATATAATACCTAAGTACCTACGACTACGAAGCGACGTCTATAAATACATTTCAAATATAACTTGTGCAATTTTAAAAGAGAAAGTTGTTAAGAAAATGTAGAATAAAAAAACTTTTAATTTTTTTTTCCAAAATTTAGATCATAAACGATATGTATGAGAATAAAATAAACCAGGATTGCTACATTTGGCATTATTCATCCCTTATACAACATGACAGAAAATAAACTATATAATGTACAGTCTTTCATTTTTTTATAATAAAATAAAGATATTTTACCCAATAAATCTGTCTAATACTAATTTATCAAAGTTTCTTAAAACTAAAATCTTAAAAAAATACCATGAATATGTTTTTTATTCAAATAAAATTCTTAACTAATTATAAATAATAATACAAAGTAAAAGTAAAAATGGAAAAGTATTTAAAAAAAAAAAATCTTTTGAGATTTTTTTTTCTAATTCTAATAGAGTAAGTAAATATTTCCAAATTTTTTTAGTTGCCATAAAATATTATAAAAATAATCTCATATCAAAATAATGTAATAAGTAAAATAAATTTACCTAGGTCGTATAAAATAATTATGGTGCAACACTATGGAAATACAGACTTTATTTTCAACTCAAAGTAGAAATTTGTAATAAATAGATTAATATATATATATATTAATGATTACAAATGCGAGAAATTAGGGGAGGCTATCAAGCTTGGGTAGGGGGACTTGATTAACATGTCCATACTAAACAATTCAAAATTTCAAAAAAATAAAAATCAAATTTAGATGTCTTTTAAAACTTTTTTCTAGATATTCCTTTTAAATCTGAAACAAACTATATTTTTTTTTATGTTTATTATTTTTTTTCTTCAAGAAATAAAATCAGAACATGCAATCAAGTCAACATTTATACAGTGGGCCAGCGGTAATCCGACACGCATATTACTGTTGATCACGCCTATAGCTGTTGGTTGTAATTTAAAAATTCGGCAAACTTCCATTAATGCGTGATAGAACAAGATGTAACTTATTAGATTAGCATTTGATCTACAATTTACGACATACTGTACAAGTCGTGGTTGTTCTGAAGTTTGCTGTTGATTTTAGATTTTTTTTTACTTCAGCTCTTCTTCTGAGGTGCATAATACGCAAAAGTTCAGGAATTCGTCCACAATACTGTAGTCTTATTCAGAAACACTCCATACTATAGAATCTTGGTCTTCAAATTGATATATTTAATGATCTGATATAATACAAAATGTTTGTCGGGTTACCGCGAGTCTACTTAGGTAATCAGGTATGCGTCGGGATTTTATCAGCTGTTTAAGCTGTTCGCAGGATAATATGGTAGCCAGAGTCGGTGTCGATGACCTGGCTCAGTTGTCCAACTCGTAGAGCAAAGGCAGCTTCCTCGAATGGACGCTGCATCTGGCCTCGCTTGAAACGACCCAAGTCCCCATCATGCTTGGCCGACGAGCAGTCTGAGAACTGCTTGGCTATCTCCACAAATGTTGTCTCCCTGTCGACGATTTTACGTCGGTACTCTGTAAGAATATATATTAGAATCATAGAAGTTTGTGTGGTGCATTTAAATAACATTTTGTAATTTGTTTAAAAATATGTTTGTAGGTTTCTGAATGTCCTGTAAAATAAAAAAAAGGAACAAAAGTTATAATAAAACCTTTATTATATAACTCTCTTTTGAGCTCCACATTGTTTAGTTGGCTAGATAGGAGGTACCTAGTGTTAAGACACTCTGTTCCACACACACCCATTGTGTGTTAAGTGACAGAATTCAATGTCACACAAAAAATCATATGCATATAAAAAATCTTTCCAGATGTTAAATCAACTAAGCAGATTGAACATCCCATTGAAATCTACAATAAACATACCTTTAATAGTCTCCATTGCCTCTTCCTTAGTGCATACAATGTTGTCATTACGCCAAGAGGCTGGGCGACGACTGCCCGCATGCTTCACCAGGATATGGCTGCACTGGATCTGGCTGGGGTTGGCCTCATCCTCCTCCTGCTCCTTGCGAGGAGCTGGGGCCGTCGGCTTATCCCATTGGGACCTCTTAGTATGGGTGTTCAGGTAGTATGTTAGGCCTGGAAGAAATTTGTTGGGGTATATTATGTTATACAATTGTTACTTTTAGTCTTCTTTTTCTTTTAAATAGGAATAAGCCCTGTTTTTTTTTAATACTATGTTATGTTTATTTTATTTTAATCTAAAAATTACAATACAAGTCAATTTTCAAAATAACAAAACTTCTTTTAGTATTATATGTATACTTCTAGTTTTATTTAAATATTATATATCTCAAACAAAAATAAAAATAAGTGCAGGTTTACATTCTAAGCCAACGATATAACAGTGAGTTTTTTATTTAATTTTTTTAATGGAAAAAGACAAGGCAAAAGAGTGTACAGGTTACCTCATGGTAAGTAATTAACCACCTCCCATAACCCCATGTAACAAACATCAGACAAGCTAAAGATGCATGCCATTTTTAGATTAGAACCTACAATCATTGGTCCAGTTTTTTGATCTGCACTGTTCCTGGTATTTAGCAGGATGGGCATCTGCCCACCTGGCTATTCCATTTGGATCCTAATGTTAAGACTCAGTTCCCCAATTTCTACATCAGAAGGTGAATGGTGGAACCCAACAACACACTTTGGCTCATCACAAGAGTAATCTCTATATATATATAATAAGACGTAAAAATATTTTGTCTGTACATTTAGTAATTTTGACTGAAATGGATAGAGGGACACTTAAAAAAAAATAATAGAAAGCAAAAATATATTTTTTTACTTTCTTGTCTGTCTGTCTGTCTGTGGGTAGTTTTTTGTCCACATTTTTCTCTAAAAGTACTGAACCGATTTACTTGAAAATTCACCAATTGCTTTGTTTTAACTCAACTTAACTGCTAAAGTTTAGTTCATCAAAATCGTTTCATTAAAAAAAAAGTTATCATCATTTCAATGAACTTTTAGGACATTAGGCATTAGCTTGCCTGCGAATATGATATAGCAATCGCGCTGGTAAGATTCTTGGCTAAAGAATGACATTCGAAACGTCTGGGTTATATGACTGTTGATAAAAATATATATTTTTAAAGCACTATTGTTCAGAGTACAAACAATAAAGTAAACGTTAGTTCATCACGTTTATAAATCATAACAGTTAAGTTTAAGTTGTAATCAAATCAACAGATAGATAAAGACCGATTTGATCTTCAAAGAAATAATTACATAGTCGTTTGTTTGTTTGAAATAAATCTATATAAAAATGTCTAAAAACATTCTTTCTATGTGTACTTTGTAATAATTACATGTTTACCAATTGTACATTTATCTAATAATATATATAACGAATTTAAAAACTGTATAGCAATTAATTACAGTTATTTTACAAAGAATATTATGAATCCTTCAAATCAATAATTTAACATGTGAGGCTTTTTCTGAAAGGGTAAATTAAATTATTCACTGACATCAGCAAATTTAACAGAGTTTTAAAATTTTTATGAGACTTACATTACATAGGTAAAACGATCGTAATATTACAAAAAAATATATGTTTAAGAAATAATTAGCTTTATATATAGTTTTATAAATATCAAATAACAACATTGGTTGTATTTTTTAATTCAAAACAATCAAATGTCCTAATAGAAATTACGATAATATAGTGAAAAAATCATAGAAGTTAATATAATTGCCAGTCAATTCTGTTTATTACATCAATAATCATGCACTTTAAGCGGGCGAAGCCGTGGGCGGGCCGCTAGTATAAAAAAAATCATTTTCCCCCAGTTGAATTAAATCATAATTACTACTACATAACTATCACATTTACAGTGAGATGCGGTAGTGCTGCAGTATCAACAAATAATTTAATAATTTATTTGTTAAATAATTCTAAAGAAACAAAGAAGTCATCATTTCATAATATTTCTTTGTTTATAAAGCAACAAGCTACGCAATTACAGCGGCCATTTGCATTGCAGTATTGATTGGGGTTGCCAGGCAACGATCTCAGTGCATAGGGGTAGGGTGGAGGGTGGCTTGACCCACCCCTATGTAAATCAATTAAGCTTGTCCAGGCCCAGACGTGACCTTTACATACAGGATGTACTCTTGATACATTATTTAAAAATCTGTATTAGTTATATTTTTATTCTTTTTAGTTTAATTTTTTATTAAATGTTTATTTATTTGTATCCAAATTTTATAACGTAAAGACTAGATATTTTTCTCTGTATATCAATTCCACACTGGAGGACGTCGGTGGTGATTGTGTGCCCTACCATAAATGAAATACACAACAACAATAAAAAATTTATGACAATATCAAAAGAATACACATTTAAATTTTTAATTACTTTTGGGTCCATATGTATCTTTCCAAGTGGCTATAAAAATTACAATAACAGAAATAATGATAGAATTCAATTCTAAAATATAATTTAGAATAAGAAAGACTAGGTAAATCTATTTATTTGAGAAATAACAGTTACAAGTAATATATACACGCAAGTCGAAAGCAGTAAGTTAAATATATATATATATATATATATATATAAAGTAATCAATATGACAAAATACATAAGTTTTCTTACCAGTGCTTCGGCTTTTTCTAGCTTCCCATCCCGACGGCAGGGGCAGGGGATCCGGCTCAGGAGCTGAGGCCATTTTGGACAGAATGGTTACTTCTTTTTTGATCTTTTAGGGTTTAAAAGTAATACACAGAATTTGCAAAAACAAATATATGCCTAGCACGAACGCCCAACACAGCAGAATTGCACAAAGATTTCTGATCATGCGCTGTAAGATTTTAGAAAACAGGGGGTGGAAAAATCAATAGTTACACTCTGGAAAGTGTAAACCAGGCTCTACAATCTTAGTACAACGAAGCTGGAAACTTTTGACGTATAATATTATTAAATTAAGAAGTATCTAGAGCTTCGAGGCTTTAGACCATTATAGACAACTTTTTATTTTGTAGCATTATATTTGCATTAGTTGAGACTAAGAATTCTAGAGGTCGCTTTAGAATTGAATATTTCAATTAACGTCAACAGATGTCACTGCAAATTGAATACAAACAATAATATTAAATTAATTTATTAATTTTATATATTTTTGATTATTAATACGAAATTATATAATAATAAATTATTATTATATTTTTCATAAATAATTTTTGTATAGCTCGGCAAAGCTTCGGCCGTTGTTTTGTATTTTGAAGCTGTGGTAGTTCACTCTCAGTAACTCTCTATGGTACTCTATAGTCTATTTATCTAAGAATTATAAAATTTCAGTTTAAAAATATCTGTTGATGCTGGTGTTGCTCGTCGACTTCGGTATTCAAAAAGGATATTTTTGTAATAGTTAAGCGATTTTCCGTTGAGTTGAGCTCAAGTTCCTCCGGTAAATTAGTTTTGCTATTACTGTTACAACTTTGCTTGTAACTCGTTACTTGTGTGTCTTGACGATATTGTGTGTCTTGGAAAATTTTTTTAGGGCACATAATGTCTTCAGACAAACATTGCTGCGTTCCTGGGTGCAAGGAGAGTGGAGGTATTTTATAATTTGTTAGTAAATATGTATATGTATTGCCTACTAATAATATTATGTTACATTAAAATCTATTGTATAATGTCTGATTCAATAAAATTTATAAATTGGAAACGTATTTTATTTTCGTATACTTTTTCTACATCTACGTAACATGTGCAACAAGAATGCGCGTAAAAGTATATTTATATATGTATACACGACGCTATCTATATATAGTAGGATACACAGTTATATATATACATATATATATATATATATATACATACATTACTATTTTGTATAGTTGATACTAAGACTTGTAGATGGCGTTGATCCATGTTACCACTTTTGATGCCGGAGTTTGGTCTCTATTATAGTATATAGAATGTACTCTGTGGTGTAAACATCAGCAACAAGTAAAACAGATATAGGGTTAGCAGTTAGCATATTGCTATGTAAATTGTTAAAATTGATTAACCATTAATCGATTTCAAGTATATCAAATAAATAAATGTATTTCTTTGTGTTATTCTTTAAAAAAAAGTATCATTTTTATACTTATAATTTTATTTTACATTTTTTTATCTTTTTGATAAAAATATAAGTAATGAGTGAATGAGTGACATTTACTCAATTATTCGTGGTCCAAATAAATGTGGTTAAATAAACTAGGAAGACAAGTGATTTATTCGACTTAACATTAACTATTTTTATGAAAATTATATAATTTAGCTTCACTTGCGAGTAATTAAGGTTATTTGTTAGCGTCAGATTTCCCTCCTAAAATTACTTTATACTCCATAATGAAAACCAACCATAATGAAACCATACCAAAATTCATTTACTCCCATCCAGTAGATACTACCTGGATACCTTCAAAATAAATAAAATTCTTTTCTTTCTTATGTTTATCGAGCATCAAGGTTTTAGCTACGATGTTGACATCGATGTTATCAAAACATCGGGCATCCCTAAAGGCTACTAAAATCTTTCAAGATTTAATCACAACCCTAAATGAATGTCATACAGTGCTGTCAGTAAGTGCTTGTCAAAATTTGTTAACAGAGTCAAAATGGAATTATTTTTAATTCTTTCATATTATTTTAATTACTATTATTAATTGTCAATTTAATTTATTAATAAATAATTTATTATAGGTGGATATAACCATTTACACAGTAGTTTCAGTATTGCCACTTAAATTTCGTCAAATTTGTAAATCGATATACCATAGATAACTAAGGCTCATCTACTCACTAATAAAAATTATGTGCCTTAAACACATAAATATGTCCCGTACTAAAAATAGCCAAAACAATTATAAATGAAATTATAAATTGAATAGATACCAATATATTTGTCAATTGATATTTAATTTCAATAAATTTAAACTTTACTCTATTGTAAGTGTGAGACTTTTAATCAAAAGAGGTCGTTTATTTAAAAAAAATCAGCATATTCACAATATAGATATAATAATTTGCTCATATTGACTATAATTATAATTTTTTAAATATTTGTTCTACTAGAATTGCTTATTTGTTTGAGCATATTTAATATATATATTGACACACTTAATTAAAAGTGTTTTTTTAAAAATACGTCCTTTTAAATATTTAAATTGATAATTTGATAGTTAATTCTTTATATAATTTTCACAACTATTGAATGATTATAAATCTAGATATCGTTATTGTAGATTTTTAAGAAACCGTTATATTTGTTTATTGACTAGATAGATAGAGTAGTAGTAGAAAGCTCATTAATGTATCATAGGGATTAAAAATAGAATTATTTTTATATTGGATTCCCCGCTTTTTACATTTAAAGAAGATTGCGAACAACAAAAGAGAAGAGCTTGTAATTCTTCTTTCCCTTTATTATGGACAGGAAGAAAATTGATAAAAGATATTTGTTGATATAGAATATACATCTATAACTTATTTCAACATATTTTGTCACGCCCACAAGGAATCAGTAGCTTAAATGGCAAAGTTCAAATAATTAGGACACTGTGATGCAGTATTGATTTATCCCCGGGCCTAGATACCATATAGTCTTTATAATAGCCATACGTGGGGCGCAGCTCTGCGCGATATTCCTGATCAATAAATCCGCGCTTGCGTTAGGTCAGTGTTGCTAAAGTGCATAATATTTAATAACATGCAAATTTATTAATTTGTCCGTCTTCTCGTTGTTTTGAAAGATAATGTTATCAACAAATTCGTCTTAATTATATTTTATCAACCAATAAACAACATTTATTTACTTAATGATTATTGTTATATGTACTAAGCTCTGTAAGATGTTAAAAATACTATCAAACTTATAACAATCAAAATTCTTAGTTAACAACGTATTTACAGTGCAAGTGATAGCGTATTTTTTAACTTAATTTTTTATATAAAAATTAAAACATAAAAATTTATATTAAATCACGCGGCTTTACTTAAAACTAAATACTTATGTCAACTTATGGCAACACTAAACTCTTGTCTATCTTTCTCTAGCACAGGCAATCATATAGAAAGGACTGGTGCGGCGATATTCGCCAATTACTTTTCCATTAGAAAATTCTTCGTATCGAGCGTGGGTACATGATTTTAGTGTCCTATGCAATTTCTTGTGGTGCACGGTGTTAAAATACTTTGCTTGCGTTGCAGGTGTATCTTTAATAGTATATTCTGCTTTGCGGAGGTTGTTCTTACATGATTACCTGTAAAAATGATTCAGTTTACGATAAAAACGCTGGACTCCCGAGACCACCCTTTTACTGTGGACGATGAGGTAAGTCGATAGAAATTGGAAAATTAATATATTCGAACTTTTATAAGACCTAGTCTATCTAAATATATGCAACATATGAGAACTTATGAGTTTTCAGAGAAGAATACATAGGCGTGGTATATTTAATAGCAATGTATAGTATATTGTACTATATAAATCTATATCGATTAAAATTGTTCATTTGGTAGGTAGGTATCATATTTGGTTATTCTTATGGCTATTATCCATATTCAATTTCCTTTGTCGTTTAATAGATAAAGCAAATTCATCTGTGTTATTGATCATGATTTTACTTTTAAGAACCATTGTAGTGATTTCTGTCGTGACAATAATGGTACTATATGTGATATAAAAATACATTTGCAAAGCATCTCTATATATTTTATTGCCATAACCAATATAAAAAAAAATAGGTCCAGGATTTAAAGGGGAGGGGGCATGGTGGCACTAAGGGTGGGAGGGATGAGGTGGGAGTGTTCTGGGAGGTAGTGTGGGGACTGCAAAACTACCAGCTTGCTCTATGATCTGATTTATTGATTAGCCTGTGCTTTCTACTATCAATTTTGGATTTTATATATTTAGTTATACATTTAATATCATTTGTCCACTAATTCAATAATTAACTGATATACTTTACTGACAAATGCTTTGTGCAAGCTGTATGGTTATTTGTACTAAGAAGCAGAGAAGAGCATTCAATTAAAATAGGAACAAAGCATCTTTACACTCTTTATTAAAGCACTTTCTGGTAGGCAAATAAAGACATTTTCCCCATGTGTTAAGATTTACACAAAACCTTTGTTATGTGAAATGGCTTAACTTGTAGCTGCGCTATATCTATCAGAGCAGGAAATGATTAGCTTCATGCTGTATCCTGCACACAACAGAGTAGGCAGAGGGAACCTAGTGTTAAGACACACTGCCTGCTCTCCCCCCAGTCTCCTGGAGGCATTGTGTGTAGAGTGGAAGAACTCAAAGCCTCGCTTTGCCTCAATGCCTCGCTTTGCCTCAACACCATGCCTGTACACAGTGCCTGGCCTCAAATGGGGAAATGAAACTGGGAAAATGAAAATAATTTTAATATAGTCTTTCTCTAAACAAAAACAATCATGATTGCAGTCAGATGCTGTAGAACAATGTCCTAGATATTGAATTACCAATAAAAAAACTATAAAGGCAATGCAAGCAAATAATTTTTCTAAGCATTTGTGAATGTAATAAAGTTACTTGAAATTAAGCTACTTTTGCTGTATTTGCAAAGCTATAACTTAAAATTTTAAAATATTAGAATGTTTAGCTATGGCTTAAATGTCTAATAGTTAAATAAAATCTCAATTTATTATTATAGTGTTAAGATTGCCGCAATGCAAAGAATTTTCTTTTCGTGACCAAATATGAATGTAATAGAATATGGATAGCTATATGTCTTTACATATTTTACAAGTTCCCTGTTGTACACAAAAATTCCAATTTACAACCAAAGTTAAATGTTTTATTTTTTTTTTGTAAGAAATCTTTATTGATTGTCTGATAAAATTTCAGAACCCTTTGTTTTTGTAAAATATAAAAGATTTTTGATTGACTTAAATGAATGTACACACTATATGTTAGGGGTTTGAATGCCACTAAGTGGAATCTAGTATTTATAAATATAATATTGATTTGTCATGCAAATCTTGGAATGTTACAAAGAACAAAGTGTCTTTATAAATAGACCTGTTTCTTTTTAACTTCGAACTGAAGCAGATACCACATAAAGCAGACTAGCCAGTTCCCTACTTTCTGACAAATTTTTAGGATATTATGTATTAAGCGGTGGTACTTAATGGTGCATTTTGTATTATTGCAATAGAGAAGAATTTTTTTTTTTTTTTTCTACACAAATTTGATACCCAAAATTAGTCTTAATAAGAAGTGAGCAACTGTTGCCTGAAATCCTGACTTATATTTAAAAAAAAATTATCACCTTCATGCTGTATCCCGCGCATCTCAGTTAGGCAGAGGGAACATAGTGTTAAGACACTCCACTTTTCGCCGAATTCTGACAGCATTGCATCTTGAGAGGTGGATCTGAACGCCATGCTTTGTTTCAACACCAAAGCAAAGAAATGAAAACATAAATTCACATAAATATTTTATTTCCTCAAGTGGGTATTGAACCCACAACCAGCGTTTACAGTCCTCTGCCAAGACTAGCAATTTTAACTAAAAAAAAATAATATTTATATAAATTTATACTGTTACATTTAGTAGTTACAGTCTACGTCTTTATTCTATACTTTTTATTAATGGAAACATTTGCGAATTTATATTTATGTTAATATATACATATATTACTAATGTGAGTCATAAAATGAAATAAATTGCGAAATATTCATAATAACATATAATATATTTTTTAACCAACTTCAAAAAGAAGGAGGTTATTAGATGATAGACAGTTGTTTTACTTTTTAACATATATGATGTTATTTGCTTAATAACAAATAAAAATATCTTTACCTTATTTTCTTTCTTTGTTTTTTGCCCCTTTAATGTATAATTTTTATGCCAATATTTTGGTTTTTAGATCACAGTCCAAGAGTTAAAACAGAAGGTGATGGAGGAGATGGGAGTAGACATCAATCTGCAGCGTTTGATATTCTGCGGAAGAGTTTTACAGGATGATAAGAAATTGGCTGAATATGGTATAAAAATATATTATACTATTATACATTTCTTATATATATATATATATATATATATATATATATATATATATATATATATATATATATATATATATATAGATTTTCAGATAATTTAGTGTTAATATACTCCATTCTCAAGTTTGTGCAGATTTTTAAATATTTTGTTTTGAGTTGTGGAACTTAACGCCTCTTTTTATCTTATAAGGGCTGAGTAAGGTATAAAATGGTAATAATTTACTGAATCAGATCAAAGAAAGCACAAACGTTGCATTTAAATTCAGACCATATACAATTGCAACAATCTGCTATTTGCAGATTCTTTAATAACTAATATATGAATATATGTTAATTTTGTAATATTGTAATAATTTTATAATTTCTAATATTCTATATTCTCTATTATTAGAGAATTATAATAAGGACAGATATGGAGCAGGAGCTTAAAGTGTGACTGTAAACACGACTGGTTGTGGGTTCGAACCCCATACAAAGATATTAAATATTTCGATCAGGTATCGAGGCGAAGCGCGGCGTTGTGTACCGCCACTGCTACAACAACAAAACCAATGACTCCAGAATTCTGCGGCAAGTGGGGAATGGAGTGTCTTAACACTAGGTTCCCTCTGCCTACCCTGCTGTGTGCAGGATAGAGCGTGAATCCGATTTTTTATATAATAAATTACTAGAGGCTTTCATGGCTCAATTATGGATATCGTTACATTGCTTTGATTCCTATTCTTTTATAACACGACAAAGCGCGGTGTTAAGTGTAGCCAATATATAAAGGTGTTTCTTGCTTTAACCAGGTGTGGAAGGTAAAGTAGTCCACATGGTGCAAAGGGCGCCGCCATCGGTAGAAGCGAGAGAGGCTCTGCGGGAACGAGAGCGTGAAAGGGAGAGGGAACATGCGTTCACTAACCCACCCATCGTACCTCCAGAACCGATTACAATGAGTCCTGTACATTTGAATAATTTCACTCAACAACAGATAAGGCGCCTTGTGGTAAGTTATGCTCCACAAAATGGTGGTTATGGGAAAAAAAATTATTACTTGAGTTTCTTTTCTAAAAGGATTAAATAATTGAGTATTTCTTCATATTTAATTTTAAATTGATAGGATTGCTCAATTTTGCATTTTTTTTAAATATTTTGTTAGAACTAGCTTTTTTGTGTGCTCATTTTTTTGTTAGTAATATTGTTTTGGTTGAAGTGGTGTTTGCTTAACCAGTGATTTTTTAAAACCACAACTATCGCGTGTGACACTTTCTATTGACTAGTTACTGTATCTATGTCTCTTCTTCTTCTTCTTTTTATTTGCTAATTATATAATGCTTCTTAACAGCTTCTTACTATTTTATAAGTTTACATACATGTCTTGATTAAGATATGTCAGGACTGAATGATCACATTTTAATTATTTCGTTTCTAGCATGGTAGGCAGAGGGAGCCTCTCAACACTATTAAGACGCTCCGTTCCCATAGAGAAACTTTTGTTCCCCCGACGAAATACTTCATTCCCCCGAGTGGAAATCGAACCAAGTAATCGTTGCGCCTACAGTCGCACGTTTTGCTTTCTAGAAGACATAAGCACAGTGTTGAGGTCTAACACTCAACACCAAATGTCAAAGGAACTGTGTATCTTAACACTAGGTTCCCTATGCTTGGTTTATGCGGGATGGGGGAACTACAGCGTGAATCTAAAAAAAATATTAATATATATATTTTTCTAGGCTCTAGCAGCTTCAGCCCAAGGCATCCAGATCGAAGAGCTGCCCGGTCTAGACCTCTCACCCACAGCATCCAGGCTGGAGTTCCTAAGGCGTCTCATCACTGAGATAACCAGTCAAGTAGAGGCACTAAAACAAAACGAGAGTGATGTAAGAAATAATGTGTTTTTATAGCACATGTTAGAAAAAAAAAATGTGGCCTATTTCTTTAATGGATGATGTTTTTGATATTGTAAGGTGGTTTTTTTGGTTCTTTTTTTGTCGGGTATTTTATATATATTTTTTTATTCGTTGCCAAATTAATAGACTTGGTTTATTTATATAATAAATATACTTTGTTGTACTTTATATAAATTTTATGTCTTTATAGAGGTAGGTAGTAAATAAATCAATTCATTCTGCACCCCATATTGTTTAGGAGAACAAGTAAAGCAACCTACCTAAATACCTATTAAATTTGGATATAAAATACCTTTAGTGATAAAAAAAACCCCTTAACACATATTAATTATAAATTAATTGTTAGTTGTGATTTCCGCACAAACATTTCATGGATTGATAATTAAAATTTTCCCAGTACCAACTTACTTTAGCTATAGTATCCTTAGCGTTGTGTCAGCGTCTTCCGCTTATGGAGCTTCTACTTTTCAAACGATGTCAGCGTTACAGAGCCGGATATGGGATTCATAATTATATTAACGATTTCTGATGCGTTAATGAAAATAAATATATAATTTTTTTATATATAGGTATATGCGAGTTACTAAATTTTTTTTTACACGTCTGTATGTAAACTTTGAATAGAAAATTTTTAGTCAAATATTTCTTTTTTTTTCCAAAAGTTAATCATTACGTAAAGCTAAAATAACAATTGGGATTTAAATTCTATATAGATTTATATTTAAAAGTAAAAAGTCAATTCATGCAAATAAAGTGGAATATACAATAAAAAATATATAAATGACACTTTCAAGTAAGTCCTTAAGATGATCGTTATTGTAAATTATTACAAATTTTTTTGTCAAAAAATTTTGTCAATAGTTCTATTACAAACATAGAAAAATCCAGGGAGTTATAATTGAAATTATTTTTTTTTTGCTTCACGCTATATACCTAGCGAGGTAATCGGACTCCCCGCATACCTCTTTCGCCTCGTCCACTGTTATAAACCTCTTCATATGTGCCCTACTCTATTTACGTGACCTTCCTGGCGTATCATCTCGATACTGTATTCTCGAAGGTCAACCGGGATCCCCCCGGGCGAAATTAAATAATACGAATGTTAAAAGTTAAATGGCATTTATTTTCTACATTCGAGCGATCACATTTTGTTCTACCGTATAGTTTATAGAAAATTAATATTTCGTTCTAATATGCAACTAGGTCATACCAAAATAAACATTCAATTCTTACATTGATATCGATCGTGTGAAATATTAGAGATTGTTTAATGTTTGCGTTGTTTTAAGTCACATTTACTTTTATTGTATAGGTGATTTGCCATCAGATTTCATTGGCAAATCGACGGTTGTAAGTTCGAATTCTAATCGGTAAATTATTTTCATTTCGCTGCATCGGTAGATAAGGTGCTGCGTTTGGTTCCGCCACTGAAGTGTCTCGAGTTAGTAGGATATAATGCGGAGGACGGAGTGGCTTAATGCTTTGTTTTCTCTCCCTACGCTGCTACGGAGGACAAAGCGGGAAATAAAAAAAAGAGTTCTCCCAAGTTCAAGAGAGAAGAGAAGAGAGAACTTACAGCAGTCGCGTTTACATTCAAATATAGTTTTTTTTTGTAGATTAATAAACCTTGAATCGGCTATAATGTACTGCGCTCGTATCACATTGCTCTATAATGAAAACATTTGATTCAGATATATAATTAATATTAAAAATATTATGTGAATTTGAGATAGTATCATAGCGCCTCGTCTCGTATTCTTTGAAAATATCATGTTCAATTATGTGATATCTGTTGTTAGGTTTATTAACTAGAGTATCTTGTATAATACAAGGTTTCATTTATTAATAACATTACTTCGAGACTAAAAACATAATATATTTAACTGTTTTTTTTTTAATTAAAAATCAGCTGGGCTTTGTCTTGGTCTTTGTATTGGTGCTAGAGTGAAGAAATGGAAATATTAATAAATGATAATAAAAAGTCGGGAATCGAATCCACAATCGTCGTGTTACTGTCACACCCTTGTGCCCCTGCGCCACGACGGTCTTTTTTTAAATCAATGACTTGCAATGATAGGAATCGTTGATTGAGGGTCGTTAAGTTTTAATACCTATAGTATATTTGAACATTTGTACTGGGTACAACAAGTATTTTTTTTATCAGTAATTCAATGTGGTTAACTATTTTTTTTGTGATAGTCACAACAATAAGTTTAAAATAATATGACATTCTTAAAAATTAGCACATAAAACTCAATATTTGAAACCAGAGAGAGTGAGAATATATTAAATGTGTTAAAATTTAGATATTTTTTGGCCAACAAAAGGAAAAAGCCAGTAAAGTGAGTGAGCGGCACAAAGTGTGTCTGTAAAACCTACTGGTTGTGGATTCGATCCCCACCTGAGGACATTTAAATATTCTTATTTACTTAAATTTATATTTCCATTTCTTCGCTCTGGTGTCGTGGCTAAGCGCGGCGTTCAAATCTGCCACTTAACACGCAATGCGTCCAAAATTCAGAAAGTGGGGAACTGAGTGTCTTCACACTAGGTTCCCTCTGCCTACCCTGCCGGGTGCGGGATACAGCGTGAAGCTGATTTATTAAGGAAAAAGGAAAATTTACGTTTCTTCTGTTTTTGAATAAAAGGCTTTTGTTATAAAAATTTCAATCTACACATATATTCTTAATACCTTTTTGATTAGTAATCAACCTAAACTTAAAAGTTCATCAGGTCAAAATTTATGGCTTTTCTTTACTTGCGGCGTTGAATTCCATCACCCTGATGTCTCCAGATTTCGTAGCAAAATAGGCGTGTCTTAACACTTTTTCCACTGCCCTGTCGTGTAAAAAAAAATATCCTTGTTCTTCCTCACAACATTTCTCCCAAACTTCAGTAAATTTTGGAAATATTCACTTTTACACCTCACTAACCCTGTCTCACATTCACATTCTATTGAGATTGTCCATACATTCCTTAACATTTTTCACGATTTTCGGAAATTCTCCACCCAAAAGCAGCCTTAAACCTTGTGTTGAATATTGGCTTGTGACCATAGGAGCAACCCAGCTACCCAGATGAGGACCCGGCCCCGCCCACCGGTTCATTAGCAGAGGCGTGCGCTACCAACGAGGTGATGTGTCAAATACACCAAAGACCTCTCGTTTACCAGGTTGATTATAGTGTCTATTTAGTAAAGATTGGTCGATCTATACAACACGCCCGAATTTAAATGCTTAAACTTTTGGATTAAAAATTTGGAAGGTTGTTGATAACTATTTAAAATGGCAGTGTTATAGTGCTCTATAGTACTATGAAGACCAGCCAATCTTCTCTATGCAGACGCTTTAAGCATGGCTTTTGGATTTTTGGTTTTGTTTATCGATATTGGGGACAAAAGTTTTTTTTAATTTTTATTTTAAATTGCTCTATTTATGAATATTTATTCATAAATTTCATTGTGGTGTGGATTCGATTTCCACTCGGAGTAGTGAGTTATTTACATTTCTTTGCTTTGGTAACTAGAAAAACCGCGGCGTTTGGTTCCGCTACTCACCACGCAATGTAAGTGTTTTAAGACTAGATCCCCTCTACCTACCTTGCTGTAAGAAATTAAAAAAATATATATATCTGTTAATGTTTTTTTATATATAAATTTTTGTCCCCAGTCATATCGTCGCGTAACTAGATTGGTAGAATTCCGTTTGCGCTGACAACGTACTAAAATGTATAAAAGAAATAATTTTCGTTTTCGTTGCTATTAATTTTTAATATTACAACTTATTTGATATTTAAATAATAAATTAATTTTAAAAAAGCCTTAAATAATGCGTTAATCATTTTACGTTTTCATATATTTATGTTTCATCAATCAATTGAGCTATGCGACGATATTAAACCTAACAATATTGATACTTATGTGATTTATAGAAAAGAGAACTACGCAAATTCTTATAAAAATAAGAATTTTATCTTTTCCATAGTTGTAAAATAAAAAAAAGAAATATATCTAATATAATTTAAGAAACCTTATATAGGTTTATTTAAAATGTGTTTATATTTATATATAAATAGCATAAGTAAATGTGTATATTGCAAATTAAATTCATACTAATCTTCATGAAAATCATGGGCGCGGGTATTTTTAAATAAAAAATAAGGCATTTTGGAAAGATTTGTCAAAAATCGCTTTATAATCTTATTAATGAATAAATAATGTGGGAAAGGCATAGGTTATGGGTTGCTTAATTTTTTTCACTCAATTTTTACTTACACCTTTATTAGTTAGTGTTTTTAATTTTTTTTGCAAGGCAATGTTGCGATTTTTTTTGTTTGTTTTATTTTTTATTAATGCAATAACGTTTTACAGATTGAGCCACCCTCTGGCAGCACTAGGCAGAGTCGCGGTAGAAGGTTAGTACATAATATTTGTATTTAATTTAGTTACAATGCTAAATAAGGTGTATTTTATTTTAGGACCTATAAAAATCCAAGTAAATCTAAAATGCATTTGAACACATTAAAAACAATTATTATTAATAATTAATAATATACTTTGTTGGGATTTTTATTTATTTTACAGTATTTTAATATACTCTTTTATACAACTGCAACTACAAAAATGAATGGAGTGAAGCTAGAGGAATCCTTTTCAAAAATGTGCTCTACATTTTATTAAAAATAAAATATCGAATACGCTACTACCGTTCATTAAACGTATAGTTTATTGGCGACATTAATACAACTATAATAGAAAATACCAACTCTGTGTTTAATTAAAAGTACCTCGATAAGAACACAATGTATAAAATGAGTATTGGTTATTAAGGTTATCGTTCAACAACTTGCCGATTGGCAGTCTCTATAGAGCGACAGGCGTTAGTAACACGTACAATATTGAAAGTATCGTTTTAATAATACACACATTTTTTGGAGATTTTTTTTTTATATTTAATGGACTGATTTTGCGATGACAGGCGCAAAATAATCTGCCAGTGTCACGTATAGTAGAAAAGACACGAATGATATAAAGCAGTAAATTTTAACAAACACTATATTAGAAATGTACAAATGAAAATAAATAGTAAAAAATCACACACACTTTGAGAACAACTATAACTTAATGTCATTATCTTCAATAAACTTTACCAACATTTTAATGTAAGGACAACAGGACGCTGTACGCTGACGAGGAAATGTAATAATTAATATTACATTTCCTGGTGTCTTGTCGTGGTAAACGGTGGCGTTCAGATCCGCCACTCAATAGGCAATGGGTCCAGAATTCGGCGGAAGGTGGGCAGCGGAGTGTCTTAATACTATGCTCCTTCTGGCTATCCTGCTTCATACAAGATACAGCGTGAAGCTGAAAAAAGAAAAAATATATTAAGAAACGTTTATACTCAATCTTGATAAAAAACACGATAGTATGATAAAAACAAAAATATGTCAAAAATATAATGAAATGTATAGTCATTTGGTTATATTTTATCGTTCCGTACCTCTAAAGGAAGAAACGGAACCCTTATAGGATCACATTGTTGTCCGTCTGCCCCTCTGTCATGACCCTTTTTCGCAGGAACGCTGGAGGTAACAAGCTGAAATTTATATATATTATTATTATTTACTTATATTTCATAGAAAAAATCATTACTAACTTATATTTGTAGTTCATTGCATACAAAATGATAAGTGCATATGAACGCGTACTTAAGTTTCCCAATTTAAGTAAGTTGTACATCCTGTTCCCAGTTGATCTACAATTCTGTAATTGGAAGCCTTTTTGACTCATTATCTAACACTGACATGATTTTTCGAAAATATTCATAGTAGTTAGTTATAACTGAGAAATTAAATGAATTCTAATATTTATTAAAATTAAAAAACTTCCCTTGTCTATTAATAGAATCAAAAGCATTTTTTTTAGTATATATAGTTGATACTACACAATAAATAAATCGGTTATAAAAAGAAAAGGATTTGCTTAAACTGTAATTTACTGTCTGTTGAAGTGTTATTGTTAAAATCACTAACACCATTTAAGTGCCCATTACATCTAGGGCTATCTTATATTACTTTTAGTGAAGGCACCTTTTAAGAGTTTTTAATTGAAGGAAACTGAAAAAAATGTCGTTGGTACTCTACCCACTATGGTAAAGCCTATTACTGAGTTTAGGGATACCGTGTATTATACCATTTTATATGAGAGATGCTAAAAAAAAGCAAAATAAAATAAAAATTGCCTTTGACCGATAGTTTTTTAACTACATTACATAAAAATTGATACAGAATTATGTAGTTAAATATACTATTCTCATACTCGATACAATATGTTTGCATAGGATTTCTTTTCTTAAATTTAGCCTATGTATTATCGTTATAAATAAGCTATATTATTCATCTAAATTTACCTCATTTTTACATTTATAATATTAGTAGGATAAGATAGGAGTTGACTTGATATATATGATTGGGACTACCTAATATTTTTTAATTTCACACAATAAAAGTGCGCGGGTATTAAAAATGGATATTAATTCTAATCATATACGTGTAGTAAATAGATTTTTAGTTTTTTGTATCTGCTGCATATTTGCAAAACAGAACGGAATCACAACATTACTGTCCTACAAGCAGGTTGACCGATAGTAAAAATGGCGGATATAACCTGATCGATCACAAAACATAATGCTCCTAGTTTATTATAGCAGTTTATTTATAAAGTATTAAAATGGGTCTCGTTAGCCGTGACCTAAAAAGTAACCGTTTTTTATTTGTTTACTTCTTATCTCATGTCTTCGTGAGTAGGGTGTAGTTGCTTTGAAATTTTTAACAAGGTACGAAAAATGAAACATCATAAGTTAGTGCTTCGCCATGACTGAGCTATAGCCAACGTGGCCAATATGGCTATAGCCAATACGGCCAATATGGCTATAGCCAATACGGCCAATATGGCTATAGCCAATATGGCCATTACTATAACCAATTCTGTAGTCAATACCAGCGCCAATGTTACGCCAATGTTGAAATCAATACTATTGCCAATGCTGCAGCCAATATTGCAATCGATAGTATAGCCAATTCTATATCCATCGACGCCGCCATGAAGCCATCGCCGTACGACAGCGTTTGACTCTAAACGCGATAGTTATGGGTTTAATCCTCATTTGTGGCATTTAAAATATATTCTTTTTCCCTAGCATACGTGCAATGCGTTCGTCGTACCACACGCCGCCGGCCGACTTCGGCGAGATTGTTGAACAGTTGCACAATCTCGACGCCGAGTTCGCGCCCTTCAGGGAGTTGTACGTGAGGACTCTGCGAGAAGTCAACAATCCTCAAGTAAGGAATCTTTCAAATATAAAAAATAGGCTATTTTTTCATTTAAAAATCATTGTGATGTGTTGTTATTATGAATACATTAAAAGGGGCGTGGATTGCTTTATTTAGCTGAAGTTGGTTGAAGAAAAAAAAACGAGTACTCTCATGTACTGGGGTGTACCTTGCTGGTGTGATATGCTGTTTAATTTTATTCCTTTAGATATTTTAGGTTGCTTTATCAGCATATTTTTTTAATCACTATATCAGTGATTAATAACACAAAGCGTACCTTAGAAAAGAAGTTTTGGGGGTAAGTGTAAGGGTCAGTAAATATAAAAGTAATTAAGATGTTTTTCGACAAATTTCTTTAATTGTTAAATATTTTATTGATATGAAGAAATTTGGATTAATTAATTAACAACTATAAAAAAAAATCTTGTGGATTGATATTGGCGCTGACGTCGACTGGAATTTACTGCATCATATATTGGGAGGGGTGAGAAATGTCTCTCCCCTGAAGTTATTAAGGTGAATCTATGAAGTCTTTAGCACTGTCATGTGGGCAAGTCTTAGACGAAATACATGTCGTTTGGACTTTCATTACTTCATATAATTCACCTTACAGATTATATAGATATTGTGAAAAACTGTATAAGTTTTATTTATCAATAAATTAATTTTGTGTTTTCTTTATGTATCTGTTTTTTTAATAACTGTAAACATTTTTTAATATTGTTGTTGATATGTGCAAGAACTTATAAATCTAAAGTACCCAAAATGTGACTATTGCATAAGCGTTATTTAGTGATATGAGCAAATTTATGTGTCCCTACAATTCTACAAAAGATTCTATGTGGTTTCTCTTACTTGGAAGACATTTATACTTATTTTAACATTACCGTCACGCATCCCGCATCACGCAAACAGCAGAGTAGGCTTATTTAGTTTAAAAAACTCTTATAAAGTAAGAAAAAGCGGATCCTTGTTTCCACTATGTATATATCTATAAATTGAGAATTTTCAGCAATCAACCTAAGATACGTTAAGGAAAAACTCAATAATTTGTAGATCCAGTTGGACGAAGAAGAGCTTCAACGTCGTCAGCGTACTGCGGAGATTTCAGCGGAACTGTACCACAGCTTCTCCCACGCCTACCATCTTGTCTCCGACATTGGTCTCCTGATGACGCATGAGAACTCGCGCCTTACTTCCGAGGCACTGATGCGTACGCCGTTCCCTGTACAAGTAGGTTTTTGATGTTATTTGTTAATTTAGGCCAATTTTATGTTCGGAATATTTTTTTAAAAGAATAAGTAGAGATGGCATTCGGAGATTTTAATATATTAAGTGTTTCTAGTCTGGTTAGGCAAAGCACTAATGTGCATCTTATAATATTAGGAGTGTATAAAACAAGCAAAATGTTAGATGTTGGAAGTGTGAAGATAAATCAATATATTAATGTTAAGGTTTACCAATCTATCACAATTTAGATTTCCATTTAACTCTAGGTGATCCATTTCGATGCAAATACTTAGATCGTATAAATAATATAAATTGAAATTATTATAAATCTATTTTTTTTAAAACAATTTCTTTAGACACACATAAACGTAATACAATCCTCGACAACCCGTCGCGCGCCTCACGAGGCATCAAGCTCGAGCCAAGCTGAACCACCATCACAGAGTAGCCAAGCTCAAACTCAACCAAATAACCAACAAACAGTCAATATTAACGTACAACCGGACCCTATTACATACCAAGTGGAAATAGAAGCAAGAGTTCCGATACCCGTTAATCCTGATAGTCAAAATCAAAATCAGGGCCAAAATCAAAATCAGATTCAGGGCCAGAATCAGAATCAGCCCCAAATTCAGAGTCAGAACAATCAGAGTCAGGCTCAGAATAATCAGAATCAGAATAATCAAGATGGACAAGGCAATCGTCGTCAAGTTATGCTTGGTAAGTGCTTTGTATATTTTTTGGTTCAACAATTAGTTTGGATGTTCTTTTATATAAATAAAAATTATTAATAAAAATATTAAAAAAAAAACAGAAGAACAAAATGTTTAATACTAAGTCTAATAAAAAAATATACTACACTAAACATTATAATACATTGACCACAAATTGGGTTTCTTTACAAATCTTTCTTCTTTTCTTCACAAATTGGGTTCATTCACAAATCTATTCAATACCAAAAAAAAAGGCGACTAGCCCAGTTTAAAATAGTTTATTTTTTAATGTATAATAATTTTTTATCCCATCTCCGCGCAGATTTCGAGAACCTATTCCGTGGTCTGGGTCAAGTTGGTACACTAGGTGGTGTGGAAGTGGTGATGAGTATGGAGGAAATACCGCAAGGCGCGGCCGCCGCCATGCCGCAACAAGACGTCGCAGCCGGTGGGCCTCAAGTTTTTGGCTCTCAGAGTTAGTTTGGATATTTAGATTGACACTGCCGTCGACGCGTCGACTCGCGTCGTCTGCAGTTAGGATTTGTGCTGGCGCATTATCCATTTTAAGCAGAGTTTAATTGACAATCAAAAATTGACAATTGATAATTTTATTGTGTCAAAATAACAATTATCATTTAATTAATTGTTAATTATAGTACAGTTTCCAAATTATTTAATATTCAATTGTTAATTACAATTAAAGGAACAAAATAATCAATAGTAAGAAAAATAGCGTTTTGCAGACACACACTTTCAAGGTTGTCACGACAAGTCGACCGTAATGTACATGGGAGATTTTTGTTTTCTTTGTTATATTGGTGTCAGGGAACTTATTTTGGGTGCTATATATATTATCTAATAAACGAAGTATTTTTTTATAGAAGTAATAACATTAACCGTTTTATATAATATTTATTTAGTAATGGTTATTATATTTTATATCTGCAATCATTACTTTGTCTGTAACATAACACTAGTTATCAATATATAGTATATGAGTATTTTATTTGTTTAGTATACCTCGCCCAAATGCCATGGGCCGGTGGACCGCCGACTGCTGAGCTCCTGCAGAACATTCTATCGTCAGTAATACGGCAAGGCCTCGTTCCTGGAATGGAAGGAATATTGCACGCCCACTTACAGCAAATACCCAATCCCAACATAAATGTGAACCAAGCGGCCGGACAACAAAACGAAAATGACCAGGACGAAACTGCCAATGAAAATAATGGCGACCATAATGCTGACGCCCAAGCAAATCCACGCCAACATGGACAAGATCAAGATCCAGGCCAGACTGCATCTAATAAGTCTGGGTTAAGTCAAGCAGGCACGAGTCAGGCTGGTACAAGCCACGCTGGGACCAGCCAGGACGATTCTGGATCAAAACAAGGTGGCTCTGGCCAGAGTGGCGACAATCAGGCCAATCAAGGCCAAGGACAAGGTTATAGTGGTAACGGAGCAGGCGAAGGCTCGAGTAGCCAGGGTGGTCCAGGCCCAGGTGGCTCAGGCCAGGGAGGCTCAGGTCAAGGAGGTTCAGGCCATGGAGGTCCAGGCCAGGGTGGGTCGGGGCAGGATGGTTCTGACCAGGGCTCAGACCAGAATGGCCAAAGCCAAGATGATCAGAACCAACCTGGTCAAAGCCAGGCCAGTCAAGACCAAAACGACCAGAACCAACCAGGTCCTGCTCAACCTCAAGGACAAGAAAATGGAGGCTCCAGCGATCCCAATCGTATGTATAATGTCCATTCGATTACTAATATATTATTTATTACAAGTTAAATTATATTTCACGCAACATACTTATTACATATATTACTTTCATGGCGCTGATCCCTGAAAGTTAAACTCCGCAGTTTATCTTGTTGAGTTCCGCAGTTGAGTTCCAACACTCAAATCACTCGATTTTAGAAGCACTACGTATCCTGCTATGCGGGATAAAGCTAGAACTTCTAGAAGTATTAATGTAACAAATTGTAATTCTAATAACAATAATTATTATTATTCTTTTTATATTTTTAGAAGAAGAACCTCCTCGTCCCCAGTCGGTGTCGTTATTGAACTTGATATACGACAGATTCTTGCCTTGTGACAGTCCACACGCTAGACGCCAGTTGCAAAGGCGACGGTGAGTTTTGTTTTATTTTGTTGTATTTGTGTGCAGAAATTTATTATATGTTATAGAAATATCATCTTTCCAATTTTAGAATTTATATATTTAGACTAGTAGTATACTTATGACGTTATCCACTTCGAAATTTTTTATTCCCAGGTTATTTTAAACAGTAAATAAATATTATTTATTTAATTTTTAAGTTGTCGTTGGTTTTTTTTTATTTTTAATATTAATAGTATCCTCGGCTTTTTATTTTTAATATAAATAATTGGTCATATCAGTGTAGGAGGAAATTAAATATATTTTTTTAATTCAATAGGGAAGATACTCTAAGAGCTGGTGGACCTAGATTACGCGATAGCAGCACAAGTCGTATACAGGTAACTTATTTAATATATATATATGTATATATATGTATGTATATGTATATATATATATATATATATATATATATATATATATATATATATATATATATAAATTATAATAAATAAAATAAAAGAATTTTAAATTATATTAATAATTTATAAGTTATATAAATTTTATTTTGTTTTGTATTTTAGAACAACGTAGAAACTCTGTTCGAGAGGTTTGACAGGAATACTATCAATGAAGAGTCACTTATGATAGCTGCTTTCTTGACTTTGGTATGTATAAAATATAAATCAGCTTCACATTATATCCCGCACACAGCAGGGTAGGCAGAGATAACCTAGTGTTAAGACACTCCGTTCCCCACTTTCTGCCGAATTCTGGTAGCATTGTGTGTTGAGTGGCAGAGCTCAACGCCGCACTTTGTCTCAATTTCATTATAAAATTTAGTGAAAGTGTTGTAAATAAAATTTAGTTTTTTATTACTGTTTCATATGAGAGCACAACAATAAAAAAAAATGATAAATATTTTTTTAGCTTCACACTATATGCTACATATAGTGGGACAGGACAGACAGAAGGAACCTTGTGTTAAAACACTTCGTCCCTCACTTCCAGGTCAATTTTCAAGACGTGCGTTAAGTAGCGAGACTCAACGCCAAGCTTTGTCTCAGTTATCAGAGCGCGGAAATAACTCAAATCTATTTATCCCCCTCATAGAAATCGAACACACAACCGTCGCGCTTACAATCAGATTGTGCCGCTACATCAAAACGACCTCTACCGACGGATTTATTTATTACATTTATACATTTTTTGCAGCGTGAGGCAACCGCGTTTTCTAGTGGTCGTACACTAGTACCAGAGGAACTGTTGCCACTGCGACGGAGGTTACAGCATCACATGCGGGAGATAATGCAAGGAGAGTACGAAGTGGGGACTCAGGATCAATTGGCCGAAATAATATTTGCCCGCCATGCCGTTTTTATTGCTAGGATGGTGGGTTTTTGTTGATTGTATGGACATAATTTTTTCTTTCCTAAGTATAGACTTAGGAAAAAATAACAATTTTTTTAGAATGCTTATAAAATATAAAGGGTATTTGAATACGCATCGTTTGGAAACTGCTGTAATGTTCCGATCACTAATGGATACATACACATACATCGAAATTATTATATTATTGTTACAGCATATTTAATGTTTTCTTTTATGTTCTTATTTGTGTATATTGCTTGTATATAATATTTTTTAATGTAAGATTTTATTATTACTTTTAATTTATTTTCTTATACAAAATATTTTTAACAATGTTAGATAAATTGTAATTGTACTCGAGTAATTCTGCTTAAAATAGAAAAAAAGATGTATTATATAAATTTAATTATGAGTAAGAACAAAATTTTTCCCTTTTATTATAGCAACTTATAACACCTATACGTCCAAGCGTTGATCTGGTGGAGTCAATGAAAGCGGTGATACTCCGTTTCCTAAACGAAGCGATGACGGTTTTAGAGATGGAGAATAACGAGATGTTTTCTAGAAGGTTCCGCATAGTGTACCCTAGAATGTTCTATGAACTGTGTGGTGTGCTGTCATACTGTTGCTTGGAAGGTATTGAAGGGTTGAGACGGATATATAGATCTTTTATTGTGAGTATTGTTTTGTACCTTTTTTTATTTTAGTTAAGACACTCCGCTCCTATTAAGACACTACCCTTCCACAATACCCGATTTGTGGAGTGGTGAGCGATGGCGCTAAACGCCGCGCTTTGCCTCGTTGCCAGAGCGAGAAAATGAAAATGTTTAAATATTTCATTTCCACGAATGGGATTAATCTAAATTGAAGCTCTTAAATAGTAGCAATGCCTTAATACCCAGGGATATTAATGATGACTTATAAATAGTGTTTCAGTTCCTTACCCTGGTAACAGTACAGGGCGGCGTTAAGTTGGGCCTTCAACACGCAATGTCTCGAAAATTGTTGTTGTAGAGTGTCTTAACACTAAATTCCCTCTGTCTACCCCGCTATATGCAGTATATAAGGGGATACGGTGTGAAGTTTAAAAATAATAATAAAATATAATATTTATATTTTAATATCGTATTCAAAAAAAAATCTTCCACAGAGTGACCTAATCCAAAACATAGATGAGCCTGTCCGCGACCTCCTCTACAGTCTCGGCATGGAGAACCTGAACACGGCTATAAGTCGTATCGAGACGAACAAGGTGCACTGTGCACAGTTTATACGGCGCAAGGGAAGCTCCCAGGGCGATTCGTCGGTACGTTTACAATGAGAGTTGAAAATTGGATATTTTCATATATATATTTTTTTAAATTGTTAATAATATTTTTTTTGTTCCTTTTTTATTAAATGCAAACAAAAAAATATTCACACAATATATTTTTGTTTCTAATTTATATTTTATTTAAAAAAAATCGCGATACTAGTAATTTATTTATTAACATTGCTATTGCGAAGTGGTTTTTGTAGTTAAAAACCGGAATCATTTGCGTGTAGTAAGATTTTTTTGTTAATGAGCCGACATATTATTATTAATATTGCTTGCGACACTACTGAAATGGTTTAATCTCGTATTACAGGAAACTTCGTCAGAAACGGCTATGGATATAGTGGATGCGACATATTCACAGTCCGAGGCCATGGAGCGATCTCCAGATGACATTGAAGACTTTAGCCCTTACCCCAGCGAGAGCCCCCCAGCCGGCATCGTGCCTACTATAACGACTCTCGTCAACCCCACTTCGGGAACATCATCCACTACAACTCCAATAGTACCCACGGTCACCACTGTACCCAATGTGTCCACTTATCAAACCCCCACTACAACCCATTCAGTACCAATAGTACCAACTGCACCCATTATACCGACTGTTTCAATGGTCTCCTCCGCATCCTCCGCACCCTCCGCACACTCCGCACCCTCCGCTCCGCCAATGGGTTCTGTACCGATAGTACACACAGTACCCATGGTACCAACGGTGTCCATTCTCTCCCCCCGCCCCGTACTTGTCCCCGTACCCCCCATAGTACCAACTTTACCGACAATACCCGCTATACCCATACCCACTTTACCCATATCTCCTCAATATATAGACCGTTCTGGGGCTTCCGCAATAGCCTCGAATTCGAGCCAATTTCAATCGTCCTCAGCCGTGTTTCCTAGAGAAAGGTAAGTTCCACAATTATTATACATTTTTTTTATATTTAAATAAACAATTTAAAGCTTTAAAATAAACACATTGTTTAACCAAATCGCCTTGCACTTAACATATAAGCATATTACTAGTCTCCTTCGATCCTCTATAGCGGCTATCGGTGAGTTTAGGTTCGATTCTCGATCCGTGATAAAAATATACTATATACTATATTATATTACATATTTATAAATAGTGTTTTTAGTATCAGTGACTAGTCCATTTATTTTGCGGTGTAGTAAGATAGATTTGTTGACTGTGTAGTACCTACGTCGGGTGGCCAGTGAACGGCGTACGATGTTACACGCCTCACTACCATCTACACTACAGGTGAGGTCTAAATTAAATATTAATACATCTATACTATTCTATTCTCTTCTCTTCTAACACTTAAATTAAGTGTTTGGTCATTTCTATTACAAAATTAATTTTTTGATATACGAAAAATTCCCTTTGATGGATTTTGTCTTAGTAAACAAAGTAACTGATGTCTCTGTCTAATGTCAAATTAACAAGATGGCTTCGCCGCGACAAATGTCTCTATACATATAATAATTTTTTTTATATTCAATATGTATCTGATAGCACCATGGTTTGTAATGGCGTCTTTTCGTAGCGTTCTTTATATTGTAGTCGATATGTTCTTGTATCATGTATAATTATTTCTTAGCGCACCGATATACACCGTACCATTGCCGTTGCATCTCCACACCATTGGTTGCGTACTAGCTGGCAATAAGTAAGTGCTTTGTCATCACACAGCCATTTATACATTGTTATTTATACATGCATTTACGCTTTCCACATATGTCGGAGTGAAACCAGTGTCAAAACACTCTGTTTCTCACCTACAGCTCAATGTTCTCGTTACCAGAGCGAGGAAATGAAAATAGTTCATTTCTCCGAGTGGGAATCGAAGCCACAACGGTCGCTTTTATAGTTAGATGATGTGCCGTTGCGCCATATTACACATTTACTTTTAATTATACGTTATACACTCATGTCATACATACGACAGATGTATAACAAGATGCACAAAAGCCCATCCCTACAGATTTGGTGTATAATTGTTGTGATTTTGGTTTTGCATAGGGTTTTTCAAAATTGGATAGGATTTTTGCTTTTTTTGTGTTTCTCGCAATTTTTTATAGGCAGGAAAAGGTCGGACATGTCGAATACTTCACTACAGCTATTTTTGCTGGTTAAAGATATTGCACGTGTTTATATTTCAAGAAATATTTATAATGACCATAAAATCTTGTATACGTGTTTTGAACCCACTCTATTCAAGTACAGGAAGACATCTCAATTGAGCCTTGACGTCGTATAGCTCAAATACCAATATATAGCTTATATATTGTTTCTATATGACATTCGTTTCAACCAATTGGCAATAAAATGTAGAATAATAGAATCGCCATTATCATGTTGTTGTATACGCATATTTTATCACGCCAGCCAAGTGTATACACGTTCCAATTTCAAATCCCAGTTTCGAGACGGCGGAGATGCCCGAATATAGCGACCACGATTCTAGTTCCGCTTCGGATATGTCGCATCGATCGCGTGGCAGAACGTGAGTGTCATCTGTGACACACTAGCTTTGGTTTTTTTTTTGTTTTTTTCTACTTTGGTTCGACGTCGTAAGGGCCAAATTGGTCTTTAAGAATTAATTGTCTGTTTAGAAAAAAATAAGATGTGAAGATTGTTAGATAAATAACATTTACTATAAATTTAAAATACTCGATGATATGCTGTGTGTGTATTTGTAATATTTAAACCCTATATTAGTAATTCATAATCGAATTCTCTGACGATAAGGCAAAAAATAAAAAAAAAAAATTGTTCCAAATTATTAGTATTTCGTGTTAATCTATAAATCACCTTAATTTCTTATGTTGAATAGTCAATTGGCTCAACGCGGTTAAAATTGGCCCTTACGAGCTCTTTTTTTTCTTTCAAGCCATTAGAATGCTATTAATAATATGTTAAAATATTTCTATGTGACGATTACATTTAATAATTTTCAAAAATATATATCTATATTATTCAAAAAACGTTATAGAGTTTATATTGTATTATACAATTGAGTTCCGTAAACACATAAAAAAATAGGTTGTTTATTTTTTTTTATAATTTTTATTGAAATTAAAGTAAATTTAGTAAAATAATGATGTAATTTCGATAGTTCGGGCCGTCGGCCGTGCCCCTTCGTAGAGAATTACGATGATTATTGGGATGGCGATCTGTATCGAGGCCGGCGTACACGATATAGGTGAGATTAAATATGTATGGATTATTTTATATAGAAAACAATATATTATAAATATACTGAAAAAAACATTTTGATAGGGAATATATAGGATTTTTTTTTAATTAATAATAAACACACTTTATAGAAAGTCGATAATTTATTACAAAGCTGAATGTGTAGTCTAACGGGATTGCTTTAAGTAAAATTACATACTTCTTAGACAAGATTTAAAATATTAGATCATATAAATTATTCTTTAAAATGATATAATGCTTTATTATTCTCATGTTGAATGATTACTTTGGAAAAGTAAAATGTAAAAACAAAAGCTCATATATTATCGACTAAGTGCAATAAAATAGGTCCATTTTTCTAATATTTAGTTAATAAAGCCATATTTTGTAGCGCACCGTCTACATCGTCGGCGCCAGTACACGATATATACGGATTCGACGACAGTATGTCTGAGTCCCAGTAAGTTAAATACATCACACAAATATAATATTATATTCAAGTATATACACATATTTTCAATTTGTTAGATTAATAGAAACGCGTGATTGTCTTAAATGAATCGTACTTTGTAGAGCGTCGGCCTCGGCGTCTACTTCGCGGTCTTCGCGTCCGTATGAGCCTCGCGGACGCTACATGTGAGTTAATGTATTCGATGTCGTTTATATATAAATATATATATCATATATTTGTCAAAATTTTGCACTAAAGAGATAACAAGATACATACATATATTCGTTCAAAGAAAATTGTTACACTGAATGTGTTTTCTTACTTTTATTGTAATAAAATACAATTTTTTTGAGAGAAATGCAAATTTATGAACTGTTTGTTGTTATCTTTGTAATACTTCGCTTTACGTTTATAATACGTTTACGCTTATCGTTTTTTTTACACGTTTTTCGTCCGGCTGAATGTCCGCTTTGGTATTTTCAGTTGATTTTTCATTTTGCGTTTTGCATTAGCATTTCTTTTCACTATATAAATCTATTTGTAATAATAAATGTTATTTAAATTGGTATTTTTTTACGTGTGCAAAAGTTGTTATATTATAGAAAGAACAGTCAGAAATATTTTAATTACAAAAAACCACGACTTGTCAAAATTATATATTTTTCATTCAAAATTTTATCGTAACGATGTTTTAAAGAAAATTACAAACCAATTGGCGAAATAAAAACACAACAGAGTAAAAAATATGAAGAATATTTCGGACTATATCTATTTTACATCGTCAATAGTACAATAGAACTTGGTTTTATAGTCATCCCCGGTCGTCGCGCCCGGAGCGTTCGTACGACAGCCACCGTGGACGACGCAAGTGAGTAAATACATGTACAGGTTCATATGGGTGTAGGAGCTTAATATGGAATAATTCAATTGAAATGTTATTTGTTTTGAAGATTTTTTATTATTTTTACAGAATAACGTGATTTTTCAAGTTTGCACTGTATTTTTTTTTAATATTTTTTTCTTTACAAAAAAATCCACTCGTTTTTTCGTTTTTGAGCATTTAATAATTTCGTTTCTTTTTTTTTTTTGAGCAAAGGACTCGCGGTTTTTCTTTTTGAACGTTTCTTTAATTTTTTTGGAAATATAATGAGATTTTTTAAATCTTTCTTTTGGCAAAATATGCAAAAACTATCCGTATAATACTATATAGGGTATACTTAGATTTTAAAAAAATCCAATTTTCGTAAATTTTGTTTCATAGCGCTACATCCACGGTTACTTCGGCGCGCTCGGACCGTAGCTATGAACACAGACATAATAAGTGAGTTTACTACTATAGATTATTGTGTCGTTTATTTGTAGAATAATAGAAATTTATAATTTTATACAGGAATTTGGATTGTTAATTATATAATGTTATATTTTAGTCGTAATCTACTGAATTGATTTTGATTTAAAATATGCCTGCTGTGGCTACTAAAAAGCTGGAAGGGGAGGGAGGGGACAACTGACCTACGTGCCCTTTGACACGAATAATAAATCAGTACATAATAAATGAAACCAAATAAAAAACATCCATATTAGGCATAATTGTTTATATAATTTTACCCACGGCACATAATTCGTACTTTATAGTCCGTCGGCGTCCTCGTCGTCTTATCGTTCAGATCACACCCACCATCACACGTATCGTGGGTATCGTGGGCGCCGTATTCATCGTGGATCTAAGTAAGTCCATTGACGATTTAAGTGCTAGTTTTTTTTATGTTTTTGGATGGGATTGCAAATTTGTTAAGTTAAATGATTTATTTTAATAATTATTCAACTTAACATAGGAACTTCCCTACGTTAACGTTAGTAATTGTAATCGCCGGAGTGCGATATAATAAAAAAAGATATTGAAAATGTATAAGACAACTTTAAACAAAAAAATGTTTGATTAATAATGACAAAATTGATAAATAATTACTATAAAACAAAAATTATTAATAATTAGACTTATACTTGCAATTTCACAAATTTTTAAATATAACATATACTTCATAAATATATATATAAATATGAAAGCAAATTATTATTACATAAAATCAGCGTTGTTTCTTTACTTTATTCTCAAAAGTAAGTTGAGTGAAGTAAACGGTTACCTATTCGTTACTATTATTTCGTCTTAAAGATATGTCTTAATATGGACATAAGTGACAATGGGCTAAAATGGTTTATTTGATACCAGTCAGATGGAGGTACACTCGCTTTTGCTTAATGTAAAGGAAGTCGTAGGGGTTTCCACAATGAGGAGGCGAGGGTGCTCGTGATACTAACATATTCTCGGGCCACACCACACTTACATAATTTAATACATTTGATGTCTAACTTTAGATTAACTGAATGGGATCTACAGACTACGATATTTTCTATTAGTAACCGCTAGTCTATATTTTACATCAAACTTCAATTTGATTGATTAATTTGCCATTTGGTCAAAGGCAGTATTGATTTGTTTTAGTTTAAATGTTTTAATTAAAGATATTGAGAAATATTTGTTAACAATTTACGTTTTATTTGTATAAAAGTTTAAATTTAAAGTATAAAAAAAATGAAATAAGAACGTGTACTTGTGTTTTTTTTTATATATATATGCTACATTTTGCTTAAATGTCGATTTAGCTCCTATAATACATATGTAGCATATCTAGGACTGTATTTGCTGATGTGATTCGCATCATTGCTTAACATAAAAAAGTATCTACGTTCACTTACTACTAAATGTTGCTAGAATTGCTTATTTTATAGCCAGCCGTCGAGTTCGGGTAGGATGCACATCCACCGTCGCTTGATCCAAATCTATCGTAACAGGTACAATTTCAAGGTTATCTTTTCTTAGTGAGATGGACACTTAAAACTTAATTTATTTTTGTACCTATAATCTCAATAGTAAAATTCAAAGACGGTAATTGGCTATAAAAAAATATATTAAGAAGTATATTGTAACACATGGTAGACAAAAGCATATACTGTTTTTTTATGAGCACATTTTTTTTTATAAAAAACACATTGTTGCACATTTAACATTTGTGACAAATTTCAAATTTGTTACAGATATAATTAATCTACAATTAATGACTTACTAACGTATACAGTATCCACACATATTTTTCATGAACTAGAAGATATATTTACCCATTGCTGCCCAAAGTAATTTACTTTTATTTGAAAATTTTACATATGGTTTTGGAGTCTAAGCATTTGTAATTTTCTTGTATAATATTTAGTATGCGAGTGACCCATTACGTTGAAAATATATTATTTTAATATTTTATATGTGACAAGTTTAATCTTGTAATAAAATTTACGGTTTTAATGGTATTTAAGCGTAAACTTACTTCTATTAGCCATCCCGGACCATCTCGTGGTTCCCGTTCGGATATTCACGGCCATCCCAATGGTCACAACCACTACCATTTTAACGGAAGGCATAACAGGTGAAAATATTTATGAAATATTTAAAGCCCTAAATTTGCTATATTTGTGAAGAAAAATAATTTTATATTATTCTAGTATTAAATTATATATTTATAGAGGAAGCTCGGGCAAATGTCCTTAACAATTTAGGCTATAATGCTAACACCAATTTAATATATAAGTTCGTTATTAGATTAGCCGGCTTTTTTATTTCATTTTATTTGAACCGCCTATTCTGAAACTTGGAATACTGATGGCGTAGCTACATTTATTTAAATATAAACTATAATACAAATACTTGTGTATGCCGTATTTGAATTATATTTTATATGTTATTTATTTGCAGAATTCTTGTATCCTTAACAAAATACACGTGAAATTGGTTTATAGGTATATTTAAAAGAAAATATGATCTATTATAAATATTTCTGGAGGAGGGATGAGCATATGAACAGCAAAAAGCTTTGCCAATAATTTCACTAAAATAAGATATATGAAAAAGTATTGAATCACAAAACAAAGACAAACAGCAACAATAACTACTTTTAATGTATTTTATGTATAATATATAAAGAAAGCCTTTTCATATCAACAAGAATATTGTACTTTTTTTACTTGTTAAGATTAGATTCTAGAAAATTTGTCGGGCACCGACCGCAGTTGCCCGGACTTCCCCTATTATTTAGAACAATCTTTATAATAATAACGCTTTTAAAAATAAAGCTGAATAAATTAATTACAGCTTTGTAAATCTTGTTATATACCAACTAATCACGTTTAAATAACATTTTTATCGATCGTCATAAAATATGAGTCGCCTGCCTTTTATTTCATTGTCCATACATTTACATGCTTAGCGCGCACCTGGGCGGTCGCCCTGAGCGCCAGTTGATTGGAAACAGTTATGGGAGCATAAGGTAAATGCGTAAGATTCTTTCTTGTAAACATATAAACGTGATTATTTTTTATTCTTTTAGTCGATAAAATAATTTTATATAAAAAAAATATATATTTTAATCTAAAATAAGTTTAAAGGTTACTTATGCATATATTTTATAAACGTTAAGAACTGTTTCTAATACAATTTAAAACTAGCTATAGCTCCGATGTCCAATATCGGCTTGACCCGCGGGCCAATGGTATCGTCCGCCGCTCCTCGCACAGGGGCAGAGCCCGGTAAGGCCAAATACATGTTATAGGACTTATTATAAGGGTTGCCAGGTTGTCAAACCCAACAGCCGGATAAACCAGCCAGCCAGCCAGTATTGCCAGCCATTTGACTAAAAATTCTGGACGCCATTCATAGTTGAGGATTTTGTGTCGACAAAAGAAATTTCTAGCATTCAAACCGGAGTTTTTTTCGAGTATTTGTCATGAATTTAGTTAAGTTCCAATGAAAACAAATTGAAATGTAACAATTTAATTAAATTCAAAATGGGACACCGGACGATCGTTGATTTTGTCAGGAATCCGGCTTTTTCAGGCACCTGGCAACGTTACCTATAATATAGGTGCATGTGCGGTTGTTGATACACTCATAGATATGTCGTATTTAAGTACTTTTAGCGCTTTTTACACTCTTATCTCATCACTTTGTTTAATTTTTCGTTCTTCGGATGTCTTATTTTTTATTTAATAGACTAGATTTTTATATCGATCTATCTTACTACATCGGACTTCAGCATTTACACTGATTTAGCCTTATCTTAGAACTTTGTTTTGCCCTTTTTTTTTAACAACAATTTGCATGTTGATGTGTTTTTTATTTAATAGTAAACTTGTACTCATATATGTGGCGTTATTAGGCACAACCATCGAAACAACCACACAAACGAGAACCACCACAACAACCCGGCCTCGCCCCCGTCGCCGGATGATGGCAGTAATCTAAGATTCGTAAGTATAATAAAAGTGAGAATTTTATAATAGATGCCCAATGTTTCGTCATTAATATAACTAAACGTGTTTGTATGTAGATATCATTTATTAAATTGTTTTTTTAGAAAGAATATATATATAGGGTGTTAGCTACGTTTGGCTAAAATTCAAGTTAAAAGCTTGCTTTGTCATTACTTGTCGATATAGACTTTTGCTATATTCATTCATATATTTTTTCATTTAAGATTTTTATAGAGCATTTGTAGGTTATATTTATTTATCAGGAACAACATCAACGATTTTGCTAAACTTCTACTGAACGGTTTATTATACAATTTATATATACATACATTATACATAAGACTATTGTGACTATAATTAATTTTTGTTTTTAACATTCACATCTGTTTTTGAGCTATAATATTAGCAGTCGTCGTCGGAATTTTGAAGGTAACCTATTAATTTCACATAACTATGCAGCTTTTTGCGGCCGTTGTACAAAAGTATATTTACGCTTTTAACTAGCCTTATCGGTGTCTGTGTGTTTCATCAGATCGTTTTGATTATAAGAAGTAAATAATTTGTGAGGAAACAGGCAGGTACCCACATGTATGTGTCGTGTCGTATCGGTGTGTACACTACATAGTTGGTGGGGGTTCTATTTCAATATTGTTGTAGGTGCCACCTGCGCAGATAGCGCAGCACTGGGGCGAGGACTGGGTACCCACTTTTACTAGGGACTTGCAGCGGCAGAGCGAAGCGTCCGAGCCTTACAGCGATGCGTACCTATCCGGCATGCCGCCGAAGAAACGTCGGTGCGTCCGACAGTCACGACCGCCTACCACTCTGAACGGACTGATTGGTGGTGAGTGCTTTCAAACTGAGCAAACTTTCAACTATGAGTTGAGTTGTTTTTTTTTGCTGTTTTAATAGAGTTTTTTTAATAAATGAGACATTTTCTATTATGAATTCGATTCTAAGTCTTAATTTATCGGGTATTTTTTTCATTTGACTTGACAATATTGGTTACATTGTAGGTAACACTTATTAAATAGAAAATGTTTATATTTATACTACACCGGCTTATCTTATTGATTTTAAAACTATACAATATTTACTGATTATATATGCAAATTGAACATGTAAATTGAATGTAACAGAGAGTGTAGGCGAGATATCAGAGCAGCTCACCTCCCACGAGGAGCTCCGCGCGGCGTTCAGGGAGCAACTGCGGGCGCTCGTGAGGGCGCGCGCCGCCGCCGACGACGACTACGAGCCGACGCGGCTGGTGGCCACGGCGCGCTTCCTCAGGCAGACCAGGTATATATATGCGCAGTATATATAGATAAATAGTTATGGGATCCAATATTGTGCTTAAATAGTTGTCGATTCTATTTTATACTGTTAATGAGAGTAGCATAATATGATGTTCATTACATTCTACTTCACTTGGCGGAAAGTGGGGAACGGAGTGTCTTAACACTAGGTTCCCTCTGCTGTGTGCGGGATACAGCGTGAAGCTTTTATTCTATTAGTAGTTAACTTAAGGATTTTTATTTCTAAAATTTGTTTTATGATCATTATAATGATGTTTTTCTATCTCCACGCTTGCCCGTCACTATGGGAGTAGGCATCGAGAACGTAATGAAACGTGAGTTGACTTCTATTGAAATTTTTCAATGTAACTCAATACTAAACCTCATCCTTCACCAAGGATCTACCGAGGGGAATTAACAAATCATATACAATTATGTAGTATAGGTATTTTCTCAAAGAAAACTTTACCTATTGACAAATCAAAAAAAAAACCTTATTCCAAACACACAAAAGCAGCTAGCCACATACAAATAAAACAAAAAAATACTATTTAATACAAAATTTCCGTTTTCTCCATATCCAGGCCGAGCACGCGGAAATCAACGGAGACGCAACCGAGCGGCAACGAATAAGGCGCATCCTGTAACGTGGGATCGTTTTATATATATTTAAATAAGTTAAAAAGTTAATTCAAAGTTTGTCGCTTAACATCTATCTTCTTATCCTATGTCCAGTACGGTCGACGAGTCGTGGCCGCTTTAAAATTAAGATTTCTAAACTTTTGCGCATTGTAAACTCGGAAAGAAAATAATCAGAACTAATAAAAAAATAAAAATCAAAATTGCACATCCATCTACAGTTAACTCCAGAACGACCAAGACTCGTCGATCGTGCTGTACTTGTAACTAAATGTTATTATGTTCTTACTGTAAAGATTAAAATTAAGTGTCTATTTAATTACCTGTTTCATGAGAAATGTCGTTTAATATGTACATACATACTGATATACAGTAAGGGGATTTTTTTTTAAATATTTTGAGTAAAATTCTATTAAAATTGGACCTAAATTCGTGGCCCTAACTAAGTGTTTAAATACATATTTTTAAAATTTTATCGATAACCTTTTAGACTATCAATTGTAAATAACATGCATTTTTAATAATAATAAATATTAGAGATATTACAATTTTAATCAAGCTCATGAATAAATACTTCTAAACGTTTATGTCTACTGTTAGGACAAATGTATATGTACATATAATTTGTAAATACTATAATAAGTAAATAAACACAACAGTAATAGGTGAATTAAATTTTTCGGTTTTTAAGATTTGAACCGACGACCTCGGCTTAATAAATAAATCAGGGCCATCTATTTTTTTTTGTATAACATTTTTTAAAATATTAGGAAATAGGATAATTAATGATAGAAATAATAATAAGCGAAACAGGTGATTAAATCGACACTAAAACACATTTCAAAACAAAAATGGCCTTAATTATTGAGCTTTCAATAAAATCGTGTGAAGTTTCAGCCTCATATAATGTACGGCCAAATAGAATTTCTATCCGACTGACTTTCGCGATTTTTTATATTCTATAGTATATTTTTTGATATTTTTTTTAAAAACTTAATTATTTTTATTATTATTATTATATTATATTATATTAACTTTTTAACTTCACCCGTAACGCAGTGATTGAACGAAATGGTTTTTGTCGCAAGTAAATTGACTTGAAATAGCTCCCGTAGTATAAGAGATGGACTTAAAACAAAAGAAACTAGCGACGGAAATACAAAGTGGCAAATGGACAAAAATATGTTTAAAAAATTTGTTTAAAATAAATATAATATGTGAATATGAAAATAAAAAACAATAGTTAATTCAAGTAGTGAAATGACCTTAGGTCTTCGATTGGTGTTTCAATTGTTTAAATCATAAAGATTTTTGTTTTTTTTTTCATGTAATTACATTATAAAATATTACTTTAAACTCTAATAGAGTTTCACAGTAGATTTAAATGTTCCATTTCAATGTTGAAAATGTTGTATGTACGAAACTATTACCGATTATTATTATATGTATATATTTTGTTATTATTAATATTGATATTATATATAATGTGTAATATAAACCTTAGTCATGTAAAAGCTTGAGATGCTGACTTCTAATTCTAATCTGGATAACCTTCCTACGACTTCTTTTTATTTTAAATGGTTTTCCATTTTCAAAATTGACTAAAAATATTTTATTACCTGTATGTAATTTTAAAAAAAAGCGTTTCAAGCTTGCCTAGTTTCAAACCCATATAGGGAAACCTATTTATATATATATATATAATATAATATTATAGTTAAATAGTATAACCAATTATTAATATAGATATCGTTAATTATAATAGTTGGTGTTATCAATGTTCTAAGCTCAATGGGTGTTAATTATGGTTTTTTAATATTAATTTGCAAATTTCTTGTTTTATTCTTTTTCATTTTTTTCTCTTTTCATAGATCGCTGTATTCAAAGTAGGGTTCCTTACGAACTGTCAGTTTAGATAGCATTAGGTAAATGTCAAGTTAAATGTCATTTTTAGTTTTTTTTTAATTATGGTTTTTAAAATGCCCATGGCTTAATAAATATATATTTTTTTTTTAAAAAAGCAAAAGGTTATATATTTTTGCGTTTACGTCTCGTCTTATCGATGGACGTGAGTCTGGTACAGTTGAAATATGCGTACCTATCGTGGTTTACTTTGACGCCGTTTTAAATTGTTCTAAGGCTCATATTAAATGTGTAAGAAGCAAATGGTGTTTTATTTTTCCTATATTTTATAAATAATTTGTTTCTTTTTGTCTTGTTTTGTTTGTGAAATTTTGTCGATGTTTCTGTTACTTAGTGACCAATCTACAATAATCATATATAATGAAATGAACTTATCATATATCATGTTTATACATTATTGAAACTAGAAAGCATTTTTGGTCGATTATTGAATTTATTAAATCTTGATAATATTAAGGCTAAACATTAGTAGCCTAATATTTTTTTATTTATGAAATTTCAAAAGTGTTATTCCACGCTTAGGAAAGAAAATTACTTTTATTAACACAAAATAAATATTTTGAACGTAGCGGGATATGAACCCATGACAGGTTGGACACCTGTCCTCTTTGGAAACCGTCCATGCGTTCAGACCAACTAAGCCATACGTTCTAAAAATTTTTAACGCTGCCTAATAATTTTCGCATAATCTCTTGTAACAAGTAGTATTATATATTATTTATGATTACCAATAATAATAAAGTTATAAATACGCTTTTACAGTGTTTTAACTAACGCCATCATATTTTTAATGAAGGAAACAAGTTTTGTGAAATAAAATTTAGGTCACTACTACCGCCATCTATTTGATGTATATAGATATTATAAGACATCTGCTATATTTTGTGGAAATAAGTTGATTCCAGTCAAGAGCCATCTTTTGTAAAATTTTAGTATTATTTGAGTCATCTAGATACTATACCGCTCTTTGGCTGCCGCCCGTCGTTGCCCGTTATTTTATAAATTTCAGATCCAATTAGATGGTGTACTGTATCTGTGAAAAATGTCCAGAGTAATAAAAAATAAGTTACCGTTAGGCTGTATCCGGCATACAGGGAAGGCAGACGGAACCTAGTGTTAGGACACTCCGTTCCCTACTTTCTGCCGAGTTTTCGTGGCATTGCGTGTTGACTCTACGGCGGGATTTTGCCTTGGTATACCAGAGTGAAGAAATGAAAATATTAATTAATAATAATTAATTTCCTCGAGTGGGGATTGAACTCATAACCGTCGCATTGCAGTCGCACCCTTATGCTCCTGCGCCACGACAGGCTCATTCGAGTGGGTGATCAAATTTTACGTTATATATTTTTCAAATTATTCGGTATAGAGTTATTAATATATATTTTTTTTCATTAATTCAGAATAAAGTTATATATAATTTAATTATGTTTTAATAACATAAAAAAAAACTAAATTCAGTTCCACGCTGTATCCCGCATACACAAGGGGCCGCGCTTTGCATCGACACCAGAGCGAAGAAATGAAAATATAATTTTAAGTAAATATTTTATCTCCTCGAGTGGATACCGAACCCACAACCAGTCGGTTTTACAGCCACACTTTGTGCCACTGCGCCATAACTGGCCTCACATGCATACAGATTCTAAAATTATTTGAAAATGGAAATGAAAATACTTGGATGCTATGAGCAAGTTGTGCTTTGAAATGATGCTGCCTACTTAAAAATGTTGATATCTCCAATATTTTAAAATATAGCTAATTTAATTTAGCCCAGCAAATGAGGTTCAGTACCTGCTTTTCGTATACATTGACTTTATTAACATTTTTTATATTTTTAAATAAATACTAAATTCATTTTTTTTATTTTTTTAATATTATGAAGTAAATTAGTCTATATATAAAGTAAATACTTTCACAAAACACTATTTCAAGATTGCAAAAAGTACTTTATAAGAGCAACATGTGACGAAGTTGTATAGAACTTATTTTATTTTCGTTCATAAGAAGTTCAATATCTAAACACGCTCGCGGTCGCGCTCATCATGCTGGAATATATTTTTTGGTAATTTGCACTTTTTTTATTTAATATATTTTAAAATAATTAAAAATGGCAAGAACACTTTGTTACATAATAACAATTACGTCAGTCGTGGCGCAGGGTGCGACTGTAAACTCGACGGTCGTGGTTTCGATTTTCACTCAGGGTAATGTATTATTAGTTGTTAATATTTTGATTTCTTTGTTCTGTTTACATGGCAAAGCGCGGCGTTGAGTTCCACCACCCAAAACACAAAGCCTCCAGAATTCGGCCAAAAGTGGGAACGGAATGTTTTATTTAAAACTAGTTTCTCTCCATCTACAGTATAATATATGCGGGAACACACAGCGTAAAGCTGATAAAAATTAGAATAGGTTCCCAATTTTCCACTTCGGCACTTTTGGAACATTTTTCCACATATACACTAGTAAAAAATACCAGAGTATTGTTAAAATAAATGACTGAGGAGCCTTTATATTGGATCTTTTTGATATTCAAATTTTATTACAATATGAAGTTTAGATTCTATTTTGGTAAAGTGTCGAGTAGTTGCGGTAGTGGTTCGTTAAACTCAAAGGAGGAGGAGGACAAAGTACCGGAAATAAGAAAATGATCATAATCTTCGACGCCGATGACGCTCCGTAATATACCTTTATAATTTTCCAGAAAACTAGACGATCACAGTATATTATTTAAATAAAGAATATCTTTTTACTATGCCTAGGTTATCGAGTTAAAGACTTGATAGTCCATTTTCTGTTTATATTATATCTATATAAAAAAGGGCTTATTGGTTCACTATGCGTTGTAAGTGGTAGAATCCGTGTTTGTCTTGTCCAGGAAAACGAAAATATTTAAAAATTTACATTAACCCTAATGAGAATCGAACTCACAGTCATCACAATTGTGTACACTTCGCGCTGCCTTATATTATCTAAAGAAAATATCTCATATGAAGATTATTTTAAAATATAATAATAAATATCGTTTTAAAATATAATAATAAATACCGATTATTTTAAAATATGTAAATATGACGTTCAATATATATATAGCATTCTCGATATTGATATTGGATTTATCATACATTACTGTTGACTTATTCTCTTTATTTAACGGGTCTTGTTTATCAGATTTATTTGTTTCGAGATGTAAATAATATTCACAAGTAATTATATATATATTAAAAATATATTTTTCATAAAGCATTTACCTAAACTAACACTATATATACTAATTTTTTCTTAAAGTGTAAGCAGTGAGAACCTAATGTCAAGATTCTCTGCTTTCCGCCTTGAGGGCTCATAATATATATATATTTTTTCTGGAATTTTTGTTTTTTATTTATATATAAAGTTCTTTTTTTTGTATTCACTTCATGTTTGATGCATAAGTGGAAACTTTATTGGCTAATGTAATATTGACATGTCTTTGCTTTAAGTATTATAAGCGCTGTTTGTTTCCCAATATAAAATAAATTAATTTAATCGGGTTCACGCTGTATTCCGCATACAGTAATGTAGGCAGAGGGGACCTGGTGTTATGACACTCCGTTCTCCACTTTCCGCCGAATTCTGGAGAATGCCTCTAGAATATACGCGTGTTAAGTGGCGGAGCTCAACGAAATAATAAAAAACCTAGATTTAAATAAATATTTCATTTCCACGAGTGGGGATCGAACCCACAACCAGTCGCGTTCACAGTCTAACTTTGTGTCACTGGCCTCAATGTAATATAACTTATGAATACTAATTACAACATCTACGACATGAGTGTATGGTGTTTTTCGAACCGCGAATGCGGGCTGTAATGAACAATGGAAATAAGCGGGAAAGTGAAAATATTTCATTTCACATTGTAGGTATCGAACCTACATCTACTACGTTTACAGACAAGGTTCCACTGCGGCACCATAGCCTTTTTGCATATGTTGACTTTCAGGTATAATATTGTAGGTTTTATTACTTTTGTTAGTATCCCGTGTTTTTCTTGGTTTCAAGGTAGCAGTAAATATGTTGAAGAAAGTGAAGATCTCTCCGGCTTCCTATCGTTCTCCATTTTTTGCTTGATCAGAGTTGAATGATATAATCTTACGACATGTTTTATGAGATCATTTATTTTCTAATATTGGGACAAGTTTCGAAATTATTGTAGAATTCAAGTGAACTTGAAGTTTAATGTCTAAATAATTCGTACAATAGTGCATGAGGTAGGTACATGTTTTTAATGTTGAAAGGTACCAATATGAGACTCTCGGGGAAATAAATACTTATTTAATATTTTCAATTCCTCGCTACGGTATCGAGACAAAGCGCGGTGTTGAGTTCCGCCACTCAACACGCAATGTCTCGAGAACTCAGTGGAAAGTGGGGGACGGTCGTGTCTCAAGTTCCCTCTGCATATACCGTTATGTGTAAAAATATCTACAAGGGAATAGCAAAATGAAACACCAAATTGGATTTTTTAAATTTTTATTTCTACTTCCACGTATACACAGATCGAGTGACAACAAAATATATCTATTAAGTTAAAACATTCAATAATATATTAATTTATTTATTTGATTAAGTACAATATAGCTTTGCGTAACGGTAAATATGGTTGATTAATTATACTTCTAAACATTTCGCGTAAATCTCTTCATATATTTTTAAACATTTTTAAAGTATTATTAATCACTTAGGAAAAAAAATACTTTTTGAACGCAGCGGGACTCGAACCCGCGCCTCCTGGAAGCCGACCAGGTCGGGGGTTCGAGTCCCGCTGCGTTCAAAAATTTTATACGTTTTCTAAATAAGTATATATCTCTTCATATAGTTTAATAATTAATATTCAACATCAAAACTACGGAAACATGTTATGTAGAGAGATATATAGGATATTTTTTAACATACACATAAAGACTTTAACTATGCAGAAGTCCTTACATCTAATCACAATAAATATTAATATGTGGTATCTACTGATATTTATTTTGAAACGACAAATCGCTATTACTATAATAAACGGTTAAAGATACATCAAAGATACATTTAGATGCAGATAATATTTTAATATATGTTTAAATATAAACTTTGAATAGTTATGAGTATGTATTACATTATGGAACCTACTCCGCTGGAGACTTTACACAAATCGTCAAAAAAAGGTTTAAACTTCATTTAAATTGACGACCGTGTAACGCCTCCTCTGTACATTTAACAATATGTTCGAAGAGAGGAGTGTGACATGACAAGATTATATCTACATATTGTCAGTGACGGGTGAGTTTAAAGCTTTAGGTTGTATAAGTAAAGAGATATAAATTTATAGATAGATGTATAAAGAAAACTCTCCTAAAAAATAAAAAATAAAAATAAGAAATAGAGTCTACAGTAGTTTCGTAAGCTCACATCTTAGATTAGAAGAGGCCCTCGCTTGGAGCGTCGGGTCGTAGAGAAAATATAGGCGACCGCTACGCGCGTAGCGGTCGCTCCGATTAGAAAGAGATCACAGGGTAGCACAGACGCGCTCAAGTCTTACAAAGTCATTTAAATATATTTAAAGAGAATAAACTTTGGAAACGGGCTATAGAATAAAATGCGCGTATATATAATGAGTATGCAATATAAGTAACACTGATCAAATGTCACAATCGTCAGAGGAGACGCAAAAAATACGTACGAGAATTATTTTTTTAATAGAAAAATTAATCAACCTATTTCAACTGTATGTTGCCCTTCGAGTTACTATTCCACGTTACCAAATACAAAACCGTAGTTACGTAGTTACGTAGGCACAACACCTTATGACGTTAGAGTAGGCAAGTACTTTTAATTAAAGTCGATCAAAGTTAAATTTAGTAAAATTTTGAAATATATACATAACAGATTTTTTTATTGCAAACCAACAAGAATATTATCCCACAAAATACCTTAACTAGATCACTTTGCTTACGCGTAGACTTTTAAATCTCGTTCGAGACCTAATACCCGCTCCACTTTCATTTTTAAATAAATTTCATTTATATACTATACCATATATATATTATGTACATATAAATATAATATGTTATATTAGTATATTATAATTATTTTATATAATTTATATAGATTATATATAAGATCAATAACAATTGAAGGCAAAAAGTTTCTTTGAAAGATTCACAACGTTAATATATTATAATAATTATTTATATACGAAAATCTTAAACACCGAGCTATAGCTATAGCTATCCTATTTCTCACTTTCTGGACATTCTTAACCTAGCATCGTACGGTGTACGATGAATCCCTCTTAGCTTCACTTCAAATAAAGAAACTAAGGAATATTTGTTTCAAAATTAATTTACTTGAATTTTATATATTTTTTAAAATGCAATAAAAATAAATAAAATAGAAATCTGGGTTCAGGTTAATGAACGTCGATTTCAAAATACACAATCACGACAATATTAATATTGCGAAGACAGAATGCCAATTTTGTATAAAACGAAAACAAAAAAAATAACAAAATAAAGAAGACAAGAGATCTAAATAAAATATAAGACAAGAGACTAATAAAATATCTTTAAAATCACAGACCGTTTACTAGATTCAATTCAATTCAGTTCAATGAGTATGTTTGGTGACCTGACCATGTCCACTTTTCTACACTCATTTTCAATTTTAAATTTTCATCTCTTCTATCTCTTCCAAGCTTTACAACAAGTAAGGATAATATATTGTAGCGCTATGTGTTTGTATTTTAAAAGCCAATTTGTTATTAAAAAAAAACAATTTAATCGCGTTATACTCGCATTTATTCTTTTCAAAATTAACCTTCTAAATACATTAAACCACGACGATTCCCTCAAGATTTTGTAACAAACAAAACATTGTAGGTTTCATTGTAGGTACGTGATAAGTGAGTGCAAGCGACCGTGTCATGTTAGATGGGGCGTGTGCGGTCAGTCACTGGTGGCGAGACTATCTCGTGGTGGTCATGCAAAATTTGGACGTCATAGATAACAAACGTCAAAGATAGCCGATTACGAGTCCTCTGAAGCGTGTACAATGGTTGGTGAGTGGCGAATGTAGTTTTAATGTTTGAATGTATTAGTGCGGGGAGCGCGATGGTGCGGGCGCGTCGTCGACCCGCTCCCATCTATTAAGCGATATCAAATACACTCCCTCCCGTTCCCTCTCTCTATACTCTTTACGTACGCCCGGAAAACAGCTGGTGCTGGAAGCAACCACAAACACTCATTAAAACCTACGCCCCAGCGAGATCCCGGCCGAGTTATTGGCGCCGCTCGACTCGATTCTCGTGTTATCGTGGCTAACTTGGCTGGTTGAAATTTAAGATAACCTTTCACTTATTTAATTTAAATTTAACAGAAAAAGAAATAAATTTTGAATGTTAATAAATTACATTAAAAACGAAAAATAATATAAATCTCCATTAACTTGTAAAACAACAATTAAATATCAAATTAGTATACAATCGAGTCGAACAATACAAATAATTCAATACCGGGACAGTGGTGGTCGCGACCCCCGCAGTCCGCACGAGCTACCACACTAGACTACCGAGCTACACACCGCACTCACAAGCCAAAGCAAACTACGGGGTTTATGATATATATATATTATAATGATATTTCATTCACTATTAGTTAATGGATTGAAGAAATAACGGATTTTATATAAATAATGTTCTGATTCAATGGTACCAATGGCAAGTGTGAGTACCCACAAACAAACAACAGGTTTGAGATGGTCAATCAAATGTAACAATTTAAAAATAAAACAATGCAATTAATCTTGAAGGAACCTGTAATAGTAATTTATTTTAAAATATTTTTTTTATTATTTTATATTCAATTTAAACTGGGAGTCTTTTGTCGTATTATAAATATATCCTTGTAATAACATAAAATAGTATTTTATCATTTGTATGAATAATATACTTTGAGCATACACATTATAGTATAAAAAGAAATAAAAATGTAGATATTATATCAATATATGTAAATATGTTATAAATATATACATATTGGAATTAAGTCTAATCTCTATGTTATTGGAAATTAATATGCAAGATTTCAGAATTATACTATATAAAGACGTACAAAGTGGAGTTAACGTGCATTAAGTCAAATTGTTGCTTTCCAGTAAGAATAGAACTTATATATTGTGTATAGCACATTAAAGTGGCTTTATTTAATATTTAATAATAATATTATTAAATATATATAAACATTTGGAGCTTTTTAAGCCTGCGTTTGGCACGTAACGTCGAGCCCAGGAGTTGGGTTCTAATAAAATTCTCATCAAATTAACAAAAGAAGAAGTATTCTTCATATATCCCTTCAATACAACAATATCATATCACAGCACATATACAACACTCTACTGCGTGACGTCACTTTGGTGACGTCTCTCAATACTTTTATATTTCAAATATTTAAATTGTCTAATTTTTCAATATAATTGGACATTAAATTCACGTTTGAAGTCAATGTAGCAGTGATATGTCCACATTATATCAATTAAAGCTTTTCCAATACCAGGTTTCGTCTTACCGCAACATACGTTAGAAGTACAAAGAAAATTAAGATAGTTTCTAAAAAGCGAATCAGTCTTCATTTTGGAAACACAAGTGAGTTTTTTCGTTAACAAGAATAATACATAATAGTGGATCTCAAATGCAAACTAATGTAACGTCGACACTTGACAACAGCGATGGTAGAACTACTGAACATGAAGGGATCGGACAGGGCTTAACCCCGCCCACTCGTCCGGCGGACTATGCTGTGGCAGTGTTTACACACATCCGTGAAGGACTTGTTGGGGTTCAGATGTATAAATACGAGACAACACTGCACGTTTCAGAAGAACTTAATGAAAGTTAACATAAAGGGGACGTAACTTAGAGGAAAAACTTAATATCACAAATGGAGTTTATTATAAAGGAGAACACATTATTTAATTTTTAAACAAAATACAGCCGCATATTGTATATTTCGTTTAAAAAATCTTATTTATTTATATTTTCATTGGAATAAAATATTGTGAAATTACAATATTTTATTAAAAAATATAAACAATAGTTTTATAATAATATAAAATAATAAAAACAACAGAAATATTAGGTAGCGGTGGGGAATCCCTTACGACTGTGTAAACATGTCACCAAGAAAATCAGGGCGCCTTCGGTCCGCTGTAGTTTAAATGTATTATGGTGATTTTACACGTTTGGTAAGGCTTGGCAAGCGTCCACACACACAAGCAGGTAAAGAGTGTGCTTGGCTTGGTTTGCGAGAGATAGACTATTGTCGACTAATGCCAGATGTGGGCACAAAGAAACGCGAACCGGCTAGTGTCGGTCGTGTCTTCAAATCATTGGGTTAGACGTACCCGTTATCGCCTGGAGGTTGTGGAGGCTTGCCAAGTATGTAAATGCACCATAACGAGTGGGTGAGATTTAACGAGTCAGAGTGATATTTAAAGAGGGGCACTTCCTGACTGCCATCGCAGTGTGCCGCAGAGCGCTGTACCCTGCGGACGTGGCGCCCTGCAACGCGCCCCAGGGTTGTGGAGCGTGCGGTGCACTACCATGAGAGCCGACCGGGAGGTGCCTTACCATGCCGCTGCTGATCTGCTGCAGGATGCCGGAGCCCTGGGAGCCGCTGAGGCACGTCGACGGCCGCCGCGAGCGGATCGACTGCATCGATGACGTCAGCAAGAATGGAACGCTTGATGACGTATTCGGCATTGAACCACCCTACACCCATCATATTATTGTAATTTCTGCCCTAACAACCAAACTTCGCTTCGAACTCCGCTTCCATTCCCATGCAATGTTACATTACATTTTTTCTTACAGGGAATTTCAATAGTGCCCAAATAAAAGTACATGCGAGATGTGTATTGCTATATGTATGTATGTACCGCACAAGTGGTAAACGGTATATACGACAGGTATTTTTGGTAAACGGAAACATTGAATTCTTTGTAATACAAATGGAATATGTAAGTATAATTTCATTTTAAAGTACTCATGAAAAGGTTTATGAAATAAGACACATTAATAGTTATTTATTTCAAAACGGACAAATATATCAAATAAATATTTTGGATAAATTTAGTTTCAAGCATTTTTCAAGCGGTGGGAACAGAGGAAAAGATAAATTTAAAGAGTAATACATTAAATATTAAAAATATCTTGTCGAAATAATGACAAGAACACAACTTACAATTCACAAACTGTTCGTACCTAAAAGTAATTGGTAGAACGTACTACTGCATGCCGTCAAATGTACGTATATATATAATATCAGCACACAGCGCTCATGACGAGCTTACTTTCTTGTGTATTATAGATTAATTAATAAACTAAACTACTGACTTAGCTTCAAGGCACGAAGATGTTGCCGTTGTTAAAATTCGACTGACTTGTTTTAGAACTAGGACTATAAATAATTTAGACAATTCTATCAGTCGGTGTATAAAGTATTAACGTATTTGGGCAACATCGTAGTGACGCTAAATGCGATGACGGCAGAACACAGAAGACGTAACTGAACGACCAACACGTAAGAGAAGATCATACTCACGATCATGCTCCGTGCAAGCTGCGTAGAAGAACAAATAGCAATAGTATATGAGACAGCGTTTATCATTCGGCCGCAGCCACGAGATGGATGGAATGATGACTTTGAACTGATTCCTTTGACACTCATTAAAACATAAAGTAAGCGCTAGCAGAGCCGAGAGCTCCTGTCGACTATATATTTTCATTGAGATGTGTAAGTGTTTCCACGTTACAATCTCACGAAAATTTCACGGAAATGATTGTGTTATATTATCAATTTAAAATTTTGAATACATTTATTACAACTAATAATTATAAAGTTATTTATTGCCAATTATATAATCTAAAACACAGCATCGACGAGGATCCTTTGGGAAGTCGAAGGTAAAGAGCATGGTTGCATGGCACTGATAGCTGGGAGGTCGCCGCGGCGAGGTGACAGGCGTCATGCATCGCGAGTCGTCAACAGTACAGAATGACCAGCATGCACCACTTCATTATTTTTGAAGGTTAAGTTTCCTTGTCGGAACGGAAGTAGTAGTAGCAGCGATGTGATGTAATGAGAGACATGTGACAAGACGCCAACCAGGTTCGTGCAGATGGGCGTGTGTGATGGTGATGATGAGAATGACGCGATCTCTCCCAGTCCATATGGGAAGAAGACCCGACCGCAGAAGAAAACAGTCCACATCAATGTAAGCCGGTTCAAGTTGACATTCAACATAGGATTCGGGAACACGTTGCGAGGCGGGTTTGGGCGATATACATCACTTACAACGCAATGCGAGGTGGATGGCACGGACAGGCTCGAGCCTGAGCCGCCCCGCCCTCGGTATTGGTGGACCTGTCAAAATAATACCGTCACCATCCCGTCTTCTGCTCATAGGTACTTATAACACGGTGATTATTGTACATTATTAAATGTGGCAAATGATATGTGTTCAGTCATTAAATGAAGTCATTGGTGGCAGTCAAGCGACTTACAGTGGGTGGTGATAGGTTGACAGCGGATCCTCGGCGTTCCTGTGGCCCGATACTGGAGTGTCGGCGAGTTGGTAGCCCGGTGGTGCCTCCGGGGGTGCCGCCGGGGGATGAGGCGCAAGATGGCGCAATCTTAATCTTTGGAGTCATCAGAGTATTATCAGATAAACGGCGGTTCGGAAAAACACTTGCGACGCGCAGGAAGTTGCTGTCGTTGTTTGTGGAGTTGCTGGACCCGAAGAACCATTGTCCAATTCCTGTACCTAAAAGGTTGTAAACGTGGATTTCTCATATGAAAGTAATTTGACACACAAAATGTTACTTGACGAAGTGATACACACCTTTGAAGCCACCCACGCTGCCGGTGTTAGCCGTGGTGGTGGTCGGCGGGGCGGTGACCGAGTTCTTGCGAGCCATGTCCTCGGCGCTCGAAGTTTTTCGTTGCTCGACTCTCAAGTTCGGTATGTTGAATGGAGGAGCAGTGACATTGTCTGTGCTCATCTGGTGTCTAAGAGCGCGGCGCTCAGGGCTCGGGGCGGCCGGATCCGGCTTCAATTTGAGCCGTTGAGACTTGTCGATGTTTTCCAGCATGTCATATAGTATCTGTACATTTGTATAATTTTTAATATATTCAGGTAGTATTTATTAAGTATTAAGACTGCGGACCTTGAGGGCGCCCTAGAGGGATGGGAAAAACGTTTTCGTCACTACTATAGTATTTGTGCAGTAGTAGTTTGAAATAAACGTGTTTTTTTAAACAGGAGCTACGTATCAATTACAAATTTCTCGTAAAAGAATAGAAGATCAAGTGACAGTCGCAAAAAATGAACACGATGTATTGCACATGACAAAAGTCTGTGCGAAGTTGGTGCCAAAAACGCGTTATTTGCGAAGCGGAATTTGGCTGATAGACGCTCTCCGGTGCCTCAACATGTACCACCAGATTTAGCAACGTGCAACTTTTTTTTTGTGTCTGAAGATAAAATCTGCTTTGAAAGGGATCCAATTTGAGTCGATGGTAGCAGTAAAATAAATCTTCTAAAGATATTTAAGCACTGCTTCGATCAATGGAAAAAATATATGGCATAAGGTGTGTGGCAAGGGGAGGGGAGTGTATTCACGAGGGGAGTATTCAAAATATTTTTTATAATAAAAATCTTTTCGTCACCAGCCTCGTTATAGATAAATAGATAGACCTCGTATGTTATGTTAACAAAAATAAATTAAAATTAATATATATAACCCTTCCAAATATTATTATAATTAAAAACGAAAGATTAATGTTTAAAACCACATGAGTATAATAAAGTCCACTACATATTTATTGCTTCGATAAATATGTAGTGGAATTGTAAAACTTGTTAATGTATTTATTTTATACTCTACTCGCGACCCGCCCGCTTGAACTACATGATTATTTAAACAGAATTGACTGACAACTATAATGACTTCTAATATATTTTTTTATTACTTTAATCTATAATCTTCTAATATCGTAGTCGTAATCTCTATATATAGGATTTTTGATTGTTTCCAATTAAAAAATACCACCAATGTTGGCACTTATGATAATATACTTTGACTATTGATACCTAATGCTAATGATTTATTATATGTACATATTTTTGTAACATTACGTTCTTTTAAACTTTTAAAACTCTAATTAATGTGGTCGTGTCAGTGAATAATTTAATTTACTACAACAAAAACAGCAAAACAGCAAAAATTTTAAATGATTGATTTGAAAAAGTATTCATAAAATTCTTTGTAAAATAACTGTATCTTATAATTGCATATTAATTTTTACTACGTTTTTTAAATTAGTAACATATGTTATAAGTTAAATATACAATTGGTAAATATGTAAATATTACAGAGTTAACGTAGAAAGAATGTTTTAAGGCTTTTATTTTAATCTATACGACAATCAACATCTTCGATTAAGTTCGAGTCGTACTTTAAAAAGAGAGTTGACTGTGCCGGCTTTATAAAAATAGATACACGATAAGTATAACTTATTAAAGTTTGCATTTTGGTTGAAATTAAGTACAGATAAAAAATTGTAATGGTTTTTTTTTCTGTGACACAAATACAATAAATTATAAATTTTTGGAAAATAATGTTGGGATTTGTCTTTATACGTACCGTAAGTTTTAGCTTTTTACCAAATTTCATAATTGTAGATCAACGGTAAGTACTCTATATATAGTTTTATACAAAATGTGACAAAAAACGTATATTTTTCGTGCTAAGGGAGTATAGATTTGAACATTGAGGCATCTAAGCTCCAAGCGATCTCGTGAAATATGATGTGCTTATTAAGACACATTTTTTTAGAGATTACTCCCAAAAGTTAGAGTCCAATTAATCCTACGTTAAAAATTTTATATCTTTTAAAAAAAAGCATTGGCAATTTTGACTGTCCGTTAACAGTTAACAGTTACAGTTTAACTTTAAGTCCAATAAATGGCGCAGTGCATAAAGCATCAGTTTTTTAAGTGTCTATCCATTTCGGACAAAAATACTAAATGTACAGACAAAATATTTTTACTCGTTTATTATATGTTTAGATTATATACAAGAGAAATATTAAATATTATCTCTAATACATTTTGAGATACAAATAATATATGTAGGTTACAAGAAACTTTTCAAACTTATTTCGTTAATCTTGTCACAGAGTTGTTATTCAATATCCATTTATAAGAGCGAATCCCTTTATATATCGAATGGAATAAGTTATACAGCTTTTAATAAATGTACAGATTAAAAAGTAAGTAATAAGTATATACATTAACGATATATGGATATAAGAATATTTTATTGTTAATATATATTTATAAACCTAGTTATTTCATATTGTTCTTTTTAAATACTACTTTCATTAACACATACACAACGTGTATTTAATATTTCAATTGAACTGAAATTATAAAACTTAAATATCACTTAAAGCTTCGGAGGAAACTAGTATATTAAGACATTTCGTTCTTTATGTCCGCAGAAGTTCGAGACATAGAGGGGCGAAGCTCAAAGCGTTTCGCCCCTCAATGTCTTTGCCTCTTTACCAGAAAGAAGAAACTTATAAATAATATATTCTCCGGATTGGAAGACAACCACAATAGTTGCGTTCATAGCTAGCCGAGTTTTTATTCCGTTTCCAAACACACAGGGTGTTTTGATAGAGCTTGATATAAAAAAAAACTTTAATAAAGGAAAAAAAGGGAAATGCTACAATATTTCTAACACTCAAAATAAAGTAAAAAAAAATGTAGTATCCAGCTAGTTTACTAAGTATATTTCGTTAGTAGACAAGCCTCCGTCCTGCCTTCCATAGGAAGAGTTACAATAAGCTGTTTAACGTCTAATACGCCTTGTCTCAAGCAAATAGAGCGGTAATGGAGTTGATGCTAACAGCGTTACTGTCCTCCGTATCGGCACTGATCACATTTTCACGGAACAACGGCCTTTTATTATGAAGCTATGTAACAAGGAGAATTATGCCACTTTTGGTGTATCATAATCGTGAAAATTAAAAGTTTTGATTTAGGCCGTTTTTTAGGGTTTCATACTTTAAGGGGAAAAATAACTTTTATACTATCACTCCGTTGTCCGGCAATCGGTCTACCTGTCTTTCTGTCTGTCAAGACATCGAGATATCGAGTTGAAATTCAAACCTTACACTCAGATGTACAACCCCATGATTTCATAATATAAAACATATTTCTATATTTACTTAGAAAAATGATATAGCCTTTTAAATAGAAAAACACGCGTATTTCTTATAAAGGGAATCAGAATTCATAGGGTACTTCCGGGTGCCCTTTCATCTGATACCTTTTAAGTCTATATTTTTTAGGATTTAACTACATATATATGCACAGCACAGCAAATTTGGCAGTTAGCACCTACAGGTAGTCCTACTTCTAAAACACATCTGAAAATATCAATATCATATATATGATATGTAATATCAACATCATATATATGATATGTAGTTAAATCCTAAAAAATATAGACTTAAAATGTATCAGATGAAAGGGCTCTTGCTGAATTTCAGAAAAAGCTCAAAAAACCTCTCTATTGTACGGAACTCTCGGTGGGCAAGTCTGACTCGTGCTTGTCCGGGTTTTTATAATGGTTAGCTCCGGTTATCAGCCAAACGACCCAACAGTCTGGCTGTATTAGTCAATTTTCTTCAAGAAGTCCTATTCTTTCTAAACAATCACCAATTTCTAAATATTTGCTGAATCACTGAAAATCGCTGAATCATGGGAGTGAATGGATAGGTAGTTCTCTACTACCTCTACAAATGAACAACTGCAGATCCGTCGATCGCGTTACATCCTGTATATTGTTAAAAAAATGGCGAATGTCAGGAAAATCTTAAAACTTAGGATTTTAATTAATTTGAAACTTAAATGAAATAATTTTCTTCTTCACGTGCTGTGTTCCATATAAACATATATTGTTTTAATACTAGAATAAGTAACTTTACAAACGTTATTTGTTTTAGTGCGATAAACAGTAGTTGCACAGTGGTTGCACTCTTAGAACGGATTGTTCTCTGATAATAAGGTAAAGCGTCGCATTAAGTTCGCCATTCAAAACTTTAATTTTTGAAAATTGGATGGAGGCGAGCGAAGGAGACGTCCTAAAACTAGGTTCCCTCTGTCTACCCTGGTATATGCGGAACACAGTGCGAAACTGAAAAAAAAATACAAATTAATTTAACACTAGACTTACTTCCATTAGAGTCCCAAATTGGTCTAGACTCAAAGATGGATTAACAGTTTGCGGGGCGAGGGATGGTATCATTTTTGTGGCCATCACGTTGGTCGTGAGTGCAAACTTCCTCTCCAGAAGCATCGACTTGTACAGTTCTGTAATAAAACATATTTTAACCAGAATACTTATAGTTCATCCTATAAAAAATATAACACAAATTCGCATTAAATCTTTAATTCGCGATTCATAATTTCGCAGTACAGTCGCATTGCTCTAATAAAATTATATCGCTTTGGAAAAACTTATAACAATCAATAACAGTAAAAAGTATGAAATGGATAGAACAAAAAGCATTTAGAAATAAGCAATATTTTAAATTTGTTTCTCACAATCATAATAAACACGAAGCTAAATCTAATTTGCTTTTTACTCTAACAATAGTAAAACATCTACTTACTGACAACTCGTGTGATAATATCAGGATCTGTCAGTCTCATGGACAAGAGAGTGGGAATCACTTCTTCCAATATGTGATTCCTTTCCAGGCGAAAGAGAACTTTCTCGAAGAACCCGAGTATCAAACTGATGACTTTGACATCGCTTTGGTTTTTTTCTAGTAAAATTTTAACTTTGCCCAACACGATGTTGTGCAACGCTCGGTCTGATATGAATTCTGATATATTTTGGATGGCAATAAGAGACGACGTCTGTGAAAATGTGTAAGGTATATATATATATATTATATATATATATATATATATATATATATATATATATATATATATATATATATATATATATATATATATATATAATTAAAAAAAATATGGCAGTTATACTAATACTTAAAGATACTATGTACATTTTTAATAAAATGTATATAATTAAATTAAATTATTGTCACAAATAATATTAACTTTTACTAGAAAAGAAAAATTAAGTTATATTTTAAAAAGAAAATTGAATTTTTCTATGCGAAATGAAATATAAGTATTATTTTAAACATTATGTAAGTGGATGTAGGTACAATGGTCAGTTACCTTCTATCTGGAAGAGAACCGTCTTATAATCCCTATATTCGAATGGTAAGTTAATTAGGCAACAAATTACCGGCATTATTAAAATAATCAAACCTGAATGCTATTATTATTATGGTCCATGGCATTATACAGAAGCGGCATCAGTTCGTTATTGATGTCCTCCCTGGTGCACTTCCGTATGACAATGTGCAAGTTCTCCAGTAGAGTGATGGCCGCCTGTTGAGTCTTCGGCGAGTTCATAATGTGACAGAAGTCCACTGTCCTACATATCAATATAGTACAACCTCTTTATAATTTATTTCTATATAATTCGATGTGTGATATTTTCGAGATTATTTAGGAACCAGAAATGTTATAAACTAGTGAAATCACTCCGGTTCTCCTTCTCAGGCTTACCTTTCTTTTCTTTTGAATGATCAATTTTTTTGAACTACATATTATAAATTTAGTCCATATTTTCCATTCCGATCATAAAAGTCCGAAGAACCGCCAAAACATTTGGATTAGCATCCAACAATATATTTACGGTATTTCTTTTTCAAAAAAAATATGATATAATTCCATAAAATAAAAAAATAACCTACTACTAACCTCAACGCTGGTAAAACATGTAAAGCAAATTCTTCAGGAGTCGCCTCATTAGTCATCCATATAATTGGTATAAGTACAGCTTCTAACGTCTCTATACATCTTATTTCCAGTTGCAATACGGGCCAAACGTGTTGCCATCGCAGTTTCTGCAATTTCGTTAATAATTCAAACCACTTGCCCCACCTCTACCGTACTTCAATACAACGAGATAGAGACGCAGCCGAGAAAAATAAAAACAATGGCGATAATTGTCGCATTACAGAACTTTCGCAAAAATATGCATATAATCAAAATAAAACATCGACTGTGAATATTGTAAGAGTATTTTCCATTATGAGATTCTAAAGAAGTTAATATTGATGAATGTATCTATAAGCAAACACATTTAGAGCTATTTCTAAATATATGTACATCAAAAGTCGATGACAAAGTCAGTCTAATACAAACTACAATGACAGTAAGCAGAACAAGCAAATACTCAGAAGGTAAAATAAAATGCGATTTGATGTCGATGGAGCAGTTTTGATAGAAAATTTGTAAAAACTCGTAACTTACTACGTATACGTTGCATAAGCTCAGAATGGTGTTAGTTAGCGTAGGCGACAAAACAATATTTTGAATTTATTGTAAAAATAATGAACTTAAACAATTTTATAAACAAAATAAAATAGTCATTTAGGATTATGGCATTCAAAGATTGAGAAAAATTTAAGTGAAAGTTTAATGCCATAACGAGAATCGTGTTGCTTTACAATAGCTACGAAAGTAACAGGCACAAAAAATTTTTATATATAAGTAAGAAGAAAAAGTAGACGGAGACATTTAGTCTAGAAGTTAATGTATATTTTGAAAATTACTTTTTAACCTGTTTTCATTTAATAGGGAACTTTAATGAACGAATTTCGATTTTTTTAAACGTTTGTTCAATATGAATGATGGATAAGTGAAAAGAGCACATTTCGTGCTTGATATTGTTAAATGACGAATGAGGAATGATAATGTCATTAAATTTAATGATAATATTTATAATTAAGTAATTTGTCATGTTAAAATAAAATAAATTGCCAATTGTTAAAATAAATAAAAATAAGTGTCATTTTTAGTTGGTAACTTCGGGAATTGGGTTGAGTCTCAGGACGTATATGCGGTTGATGCCTATAATAACGGTTACGCCAGATTTGATTAGCCGCTTTTTGTGATATTTAAGAACCTAAAGACAACACAAAATATATTCAATATATGAATACTTGTTAGAAAAAATATATTATAAGATTAGATTAGAGATATATCATTGTTATGAGATATCATTATTATCATTAGTGCCAAAAATTACATAGAAGCAATATGATATTTGATGACAGAGAATTGAAAATGATAGATCTCTCATATTTTTATATTTTTTGACTGATTTGATTTAAACTACAAGCACCTATGATTTAACTAATAATCACAAAAATGGACTAATCTGGTCGACTGGACTAGACCGTTTTTTTTATATTTTTTGTAGACTCTGATAGTCTCCATAATATAAATTGTAAAAATAGTTATAGTACATCGCATTGCATATTCAGTATTCATCAAATCGCAAGGGCAGGTTTTAGCTTCTATACTATTATTTCAGTAAAATATAAGAGTTTCATGCTTTAGTTATGCTTAAGTTTAACGTTTTTCTCCAATCTTGCAAAGTCAATTTCAATGTAGTCGATTCGAAGTAATGGATTCTATAAATATATATTTTTTATGTAGATACTTTACTCATTTATTTTTATCTTCAGGTATCTTACACTATTATGAGATAGATAGAGAGAACCATCCGACAGGAGAAGATTTTTGTAAATATTTCATAAAATTAGGTTTATAAAATATATTATTATGAAATATTACCAAACTTTTGTGACAATATTGTCTACATCTTCCTTTATTTACCTTAAACAATAAAAGCGATTTCCTAACAAGGCACAAATTTATAAGCGAAATTACTTTTCAAGTCAACTCGAACTTTGTAACGAGCCTCTCCCTTGCTAAGTTACCGGAAACAAGATGTTTGAAAAAAATGCTTTATAAATAGCCGAATAGGATAGGCCTTTGCCAGTTTAGAAGTGATTCAAATTTGAAATATTATTAATGATAACTTCAAAAAGGAATACATGACCTATTAGTTTAGTCCCAAGAAAACTCTAAAAGAACAACAATATTGGGAAGTCTTTCTTCAGCCGACTTTAATTTATAATATACAGAACAAACGCGGGTCATTTCTTCAATGTATTAAAATTGGCCACCATTTTGTCTGTATCTTCTTCAAAAATATTTTATATATTTACATAAAATATATTTTTGAAAAAGATCTTTTACAATAGATAATTAAGCGAAAAAATGCATCTTGCAAACGAAAATGACGAATTCCACAAGAAACTATCATATTTTTTGAATATTGGATAACTTCCGAAATGAAAAATAGTCACTAAATACCCAATTCGACTTGCAATTATTGAATACGACCTAGCATTTAATGAACAACACAAATTCCAAAAATAACCAAATGGACTTATCGGCAATTGACTTTATTTTGTATTTTGAGAAGTAAACGTGATACCTAAAACATATGTAAGAAAATCACTTTACAACATTTAGAACGCTAAGACAAACACTCGATGTGCTCGTACAATAGACATATTAGTAAATTTCTTGTTACCTTGGGTATAAAAGGCATTGCCTCTATTAGTGCACTGCGGTAGAAGTGGCTTTTTTGAGCGGGATCCTTCATAGTGATCACGTCCAGGAACTGCATGGCCTGGATTGCGGGCTCGCTCTGGCATCTATTAACATTCGCGCCAATTTTTTTTGCTTTTAATACTCCTTTTTTTTTGTAACATTACCTTGTTGTTGTGTTTTAGTGCCTAGTGTAATAGATAGCTAATAACCGAAATCAACGAAATAATCGAAAGAAAATAGTTAATTAAGGTTAAGTATGAAAGTGAAATATAAATTAACAAAATTAACAGAAACATATTTTACATATAATATAATTATAAAATCGACTCATCACAGAACCTGCAACATTACAAAAATTATATACGTAGATCATATTAGATAGATGTCATTTCAAATATTTTTTTTCTCTGTAATGTTAATCAATAAGTAGAAAAATATCAAGCTTCCTGAAAGAACAAAATATATTAGTTATAGTAAAAGAATAAAGATTGATATTACTTAAAGTAGTTGATCAGAGGCAGTAGCTGCGTAGAGGGTCTCGGGTGAGGATCGCGTGAGAGCAGTCGCTGGACAGCTTCTTGCAACCCTACCGGAATGCGGGGCAGGATCTGGTTTACTTGAATGTCCAACTATAAATATACAATTTATATAGGTTTCCTAAAAAAATCTATTGTTCTTTTCTTCTACCTAAAAAAACATAATTAAAAAAAATCATAAATATTGTGAATTTATAACTTCTAAGTAATTTTTTTACTCATCGTCAACATATTAAAAAGTGGCGGGTTCACTTTTCAATATCCATACTATTTTCTTTATTTTTGGGAGATCAATGAATGTATGAACGTTTTTATGATTTTTTCTACTCTATCGTATTTGAATTCATATATTTAAAAACACAAAATAAACGAAAGTAGCACAATTTCACACTACACTATAGACAACTGTAGAAAAATACATGTCAGTAGTCAAAGTGTTATCTAATTTCCACTATCATTATATCTATTCTAGTATTATAAATGTGGAAATATATTGAAAATTGTTTATAATGTTATTATAAAATCGATCATCACTTAAATTATTGTGTCAACACGGCTTAATGGGTCGGCCGGTTAATAAATCATCAAACATTTGACCAATACACTTGTAAAACACGGGGCGATAAATTTTTTGTTCATATTTTTTCATTTAACCCGAAGTGGTTTTTAAAAGTATAAAAAAGTAACAAAAGAATCCTTTGTAGCATTTGACTAATTTTGTATTATGTAATAAAAATTTTAAATAAAAAAACACATAAATTTTGAATGTATAAAAAAATATATAAATAACAACAAAAACATTCATTTTAATTTTTCCCTCAGCTTCACGGTATATCCCTCATGTAGTAAGATATGCAAGGGTAGCCCTAGTTAACAAAATCCATTCCCCACTGTCCTCTGAATGCTGGAAGAATTTGAGATCTGTTGAGTGGCGAAATCCAACGCCGCGCTTTGTCTCAACACCAGAGCGAAGAAATGAAAATAACAAATACTTCATTTCCTCGAATCGAACCCACAACCACAATATATAATATAATCTTATTTTGTACTATATACATATATACTAGTATGTATATAGTAAGTACTACACAATGAGCCCTGAGCAATCCTCGCATGATGAAAGGATCGTTTAATCTGGTCTCGATTGCGAAATTAATTGGCATTATCAACTTAAAACGTCGGTCGTTCCACGTCGCCGTACCTACTCGTATTTACTCAGTAATTTCACTGATAATATTCCGCTCTGTAGGAGGCAGGTGTAATTAAACAAAACGCTTAGTGGTCCGCATCGCTACTGTTCCAAGACTAACATTGTTCGAATTGTTATATATTTTTACATTGATCGTTATTTACATTTTCGTTAATATCCTCTTAATTGTTACAGATGGGAACGTTTTGTTTTTTATTGTAGCGGAAACATTGTCGTTTTTTTTTTCACGTTTTAGAGACACGCGTTGTGAATTAAAACGTTACGTCCAAGACGTTAAGTTACACGCTTAGATGTTATTTTATTACAATTAATAAAATGATTAATGTATAAAATATTTACCACCCAATATCACAAATTCATGTATCAAATATCAGTTAAATCACTGACAAATTGAGAACCATCTTTCTATTGAAATTACTCAATAAAAGGTTTAATCGCTTATTAATTTGATGACGATAAAGCAAAGCCGCACACATAAATAAATCGTTAAATGAAATTGGAATTTAATAATATTTTGCGGTCAAAAGTGTGAATTGACTTCGTGCATAACTCTAGGTGTATTGTGCTGAAATTATATATATAAAAGTAAATTTTATAAATCCTCCCCGGTTAGACATCATTGTCTTGGACCTGGTTACAATAAAAATGAAAAACACAAATTTCGATAAACGTTGAATAGTCAAATTTAATGAAGAATTACACAAAAATAACGATACTTACGCATTCGATCTGCCGCAGATAGAGCACTGGATTGTTGTTGGCCTGCAGCAGTGGCCGGCCGTGGTTGAAGAGCGCGCAAATGATCAGCCCGAGAGAAAACATGTCCGATAGTATGTTGCAGTGTGCGTTCAACTGCACTTCGGGCGCTGGAGAACATTCACGTGATATTAATTTAACCAATTCGTGGTCTGCTGGTGTAGTGGCTTTTAATACTGATAGTAGAACTGTTATATTATAGATTGCAAGATCAAATTTGCTATAAGATGATAGAGTTGTTCAGAAAATTATGAACAAATATGCTTTTAATTCATTTTTCTCTTTCTTGTACTATGATGAAGTTAAGCAAGATGAATATTTCTTAATTTGCAATTTTAAAGTGAATTTGAAAGTCTTAAATATATTTATTTAATGTCTTTTATTCAGTATCAGCGACATCTAGCTTTACAGATTCAATGGATTTCGATTAATTTGGCCTATATGGCCCCCTATGCCGGGAGATGGAGTTGAATTGTTGATGGACCGCATTTGATTTATTTAAAACATTATTATTTTATATTAGTCAATTGGCGGCACAATTATGCTTTCAAATTTGATGTCAATCATCCTACAAGTGAATGTGATATGAGTGCTGCACTTATTTAGTTTTAGGTAGCATGTTACTGTAATAAAGAGTTAAACATTCGGTGGATGCCTCAATCGCGCTATAAAAGTTTTATGCTACACCAAATATAAATAGATGGACCAGAACTCATAAACGGGGATCCGTTTCCTCGGAGTAAGCCAGTTCATTGCCAAGCTGGTTCATGTTGGTAAACATCTTATTCGGATGAGTACTTAGATGTTAAGAAGGATTCACAAAATAAGATATATTATAAAAGATTTGATATTAAAATAATATAGATATAGATGAAGATTAGAAATAAATAATTAAGGTACATTAGCTTGCAGCTCTCGAGGAAAAATTGATCCCTTTTTGCTGGACTGTCCATTTTACTTAATTTTTTAATTGTCAAACTGAAAGGCAGTTGATGCGTTCAGTATATCATTTAAACCATTTTAAAACTTTAAAAATGATCTATGCAACAATGCAGTTTGTTTATATACAAAAACTGAAAATATTCTCGGTTGCTCTTTCAAATATCTAACTATTAAGTACTATTTATGTTTTATTCACATTTCAATGTAACTGTATATACTACTACTTTATGTAAGATGTAACGTATATGTAACGTATAATCATATAAGCCATACTAAAATAGAAATTTAAATAACTTACCCAAGTAATCTAGACATGGTTGGCAGATTTTTGCTAACTTGATGGACCACGGTGGTACGCTTACTACATCAGTCGGATCAGGCCCGATGATGTGTTCTGTAGACAAAAAGAAAAAATGTCGATATATTAATGACACAGTGTCTTAGCACTCTTCGGCTGTCTCTGCCATTGTGTCACTTCAATACAATATTAGAGAAGGTAAGAAACGCCGAATTTTTATATAAAAAATAGGAAATGAAAATAGGGTTAAAATACGTGAAGCAACAACTTTGAGACACCTTTTTACGAAAACTGCTAAAATTGGACGGAGGAGTGTGAAAATTGGTACACCTATAGTTTATATGTAGGAAAAATGCAGGACAACAAATTAATTAATAAAATATTACACACACTACCATCCATTTGACAATATGTACACTTTTATGTTTATAAAGTGGCATATACGCCAACGCGTAGCTTTATACGCGTCAATTGGCTCTAGCTCGTAAAGTAATATATTAGATAATTTTGAATCATTAATGCAAGATATTTTTAGAATTCCGTACATTTTAAGCAAAAAAGAAACCCTTATTTAAGTGATCTTCACTTTGTTGTCCGTCTGTCTGTCTGACAAGAGCCTTTATCTCAGGAACGCTCGGAGAAACCGAGTTGAAATTAAGTAGTTAAATTTATAGAAATACTGCCACATGTTTTCTTGAAAACACAAAATTTGGACAAAATTTGGTATTCAAGCCGCCAGTGGTGTATCATATGAGAGTGCTCTGGTCAAACTAAGCTTGAATTTCAGAAAAAGCTCGAGACCTCTAATATTTTTTCCTGAAGAGCCAGACTCGCGCTAGTCCCGTTTTTATACATTTTTAGCCTCATTTAAAAATAATATTAAATGTAGCGCTGATTCCTTATATTAGACTCTTTATTTTTATACTTAAACTCTATAATTCTCTTTATTTTTACAAACATATGACGTCCCTTAAAAAAAGAAAATATAATAAAAATATATCAAAATAACAATATTAGAATTGTGCATTGGCTTGGTTAACTAAATACAGGTAGTTAATTTAAGTTAGATAGATTTCTACCTGTAGAGTGGAGGTACGAGATACGGATCAGTACTCAGTAATTCCAGTGCTTACAGTTGAAGTAGATATGTATGTCCGTTCTACTGACCTTCATGTTCTTGTCATCGTGGAGTGACAGCGAAATTTAATTAAGGACATTGATTGTATTGAAGGGATTTGTGTTTTGGATTATAATATAATTTTTGTTTAGTTCGTAATTACAAATTATAAATAATGATTTTATTAATATATCAAGAAATTATCCACAGGAGGTTTTGGACTATCTTTTTTTGATGATGTAGTTTCAAACATTTTTATTAATTAAAAATAACAGGACAGCTCGGAATCTTAAGATCTAAAATCCTTGTTTAACAGAGTGTACCTCTGTAAGTATAGAAAAAATAATAAAGTTTAAAGATGTGTAAATACACTTGTCCATATATTTTCCGCACATTTTGATTGGTTCAGATAAAAAATGTAATCATATAACTGCTAGAGGCTGTCGTGGCGCAGAAGCACAAGTGTGTGACTCTAAGTAAAACGGTTGTGGGTTGTGGTGCTGGTGTTGTGGGTGTCGATCCCCACTCGCGGAAATGAGTTATCACTTATTAATACACATATAATTATATTTTGAAAAATATTTAAAAATATTATCCTAGAATATACATTATGTATGTATGTATGTAATGTTAATTCATTTTTTTTATACCCCAAATGTACAAATTTATAAACAAAAATGTATCAAATATTACCATATTTGATATATTTTTCAAATTAAATAAAATTAAACAAGCTTCACGCTGTATCCCGCCCCGCACACACGCAGGGTATGCAGACGGAACCTACCTAGTGTTAAGACACTCCGTTTCCCACTTTCTGCCGAATTCTGGAGGCATCGCGTGTTTAGTGGCAGAATTCAACGTCGCTCTTTGCCTCGACACCAGAGCGAAGAAATGGAAATATAAATTTAACTAAATATTTCATCTCCTCGAGTGAGGATGGAACCAGTCAGTTTTACAGTCACACTTTGTAACCCTGCGCCACGACTGGCCTCAATACTGGCTGGCCTCAATAAAATAGATTTTTCAATATTAAAAAATAGTTCACATTTTATAAAAAATCTATTCCATCTATTTTGATACACTTCTCTGACATACTAGCATGCCCCAATACTCAATTTATCCACGCGACAGGCAACAGGTCAGTACCATGTTATACTAAGGGTGGATGACCGTCGGTTACTTAATAGAATAGCTATATATAGATTATAGTTATATTTCGTTTTAAAAAAGCATTTGTTCATAATTAAAATTTGACATTTTTTATAATAAGTTATGAATATGTAACAAATTAGTGTTCCCCTCATGGTGCAGCAGTGCTGTATATGAGTTAAAACGCGACGGCTGTGGATTCAGTCCAAAGAAGTCAAAAATATATCAAATGCCTTTAAACATTGAATAGATCAATCTTTAAATTGTGAATAGATAAATGAAAATCAAGACAGCATCGTAGCCGTAAAACAAAACGGAAATTACACTTAGATGTTTATCCACTACAAATTTAATGAACATAATTTCTTCAAAGAAATTCGAGAGTCTATTTGTATTATGTATTGTATATTTATAATTCAGTAAAAGTAATCGACCAGCTCCTTGACAGGCTCAAACTCAACTTCACAATTTAGTTTAAGTACCGAACACTTTGGTAATCTTCAATTATTGTCCGACGCTGTCTAAAGCTTTGTGGAATATATCAAAATAATGTTTACAACATATGAGTTTCATATGCTTATTATACGTTAATAAGGAGTTAGTCGAACTTATAAGTAAAAATCAGCTTCACGCTGTAATCTGCACACAGCGGGTTAGGCAGAGGGATCTAATGTGTTAAGACCAACGCTGCCAGGTGTTCCGATTTTTAGCTCAAAAAATAAAACCCTCGATTGGGACGGGACTTTTTACAGATTATTAAACGTATTGTGAGAAATGTTTTTTATTACCTAAAATTTTTTTTACTTACTTGTAATTTCATAGAAAATCAAATGAGGATATTCGTAAGTTATGTTACGTTCTGAAGACTTAACTGCCTTTCTCATGCTAAACCAAAACAATATCGTTTACATATAGTTCCATTAAAAACTATCATAGTTTAATTTATTTGAATTATATTTTAAATAAAATTGAAATAAATTAATAAAAATTAATTGGTTTTGTCATTATTTTTTTCTTTTTTGTCACGTTCACGGCGAAAAAATCGTGACTTTTTACTTAAAACGTTCGTAAAGACAAAAAGTCTGTCAATGTGTCTATTTTACGCCGAATTCTGGAAGCATTGCGTGTTGAGTGGCGGAACTCAACACCACGCTTTGCCCGATACAACAAAAAAAAATCAGCTTCACGCTGTATCCCGCACACAGCAGGGTAGGCAGAGGGAACCGTATTGTTTTAGACACTCCGTTCCCCACTTTCTGCCAAATTCTGGAGGCATTGCGTGTTGAGTGGCAGAACTCGACGCCGCGCTTAGCCTCGACACCAGAGCGAAGAGATGGAAATATAAATTTAATTAAATATTTCATCCCCTCGAGTGGGGATCGAACCCACAACCAGTCGGTTAACAGTCACACTTTGTGCCGCTGCGCCACGACTTGCCCGATACGAGAGCGGAAAAATATAAATTAAAATAAATATTTCACTTCCTCAAGTGGGGATCGAACCAGTCGCGTTTACAGTCACACACCTGTGCCCCTACGCCACGACCGGCCTCAAGTGTAAGTAACAGGTGGTTTTATCGGTTTAACTGAAGTGTATAAGCGAGATCTGAAACGTTTTAGTGGAGTTCTACTTAGGGACTCTTCTTCTTTTTGACCTTCATATAGCGGGGTAGGCAGAGAGAACCTTGAGTTCAGAAATTACATTCTCCGCTTTCTCTTTTGACACTGAGTATTGATTGGTGAAGCTCAACGCTATATTTTGTCTTTTCACTTAAATGAAAATAAAAATAAAAGTAATTAATTGCGTGTACAGGTCTCAACCTCCCAAAAAACACCAAAGAGCGTCATTTATAAATATTTTATATAATTCACTATAAATAATTTTTTCTAATTAGTATTAGGTATAATATAAATCTGCCACAGCTGCTTACATACTATATAGCACGAGCTAACGTTATTATACTTTGGCCGCGAAAGTTGGCTCTGGGGAGCAGTTGCTAAATAATTATAGCGCATGTTGCTCTCTATTTATTTTGAGTTAGATAAAAGCCGTCGTGTCACAGCATGTGACTAAAAGCATTGCGGTCGCGGATTGGATTTGATTTTGGGGGAATGATTTTTTTTTTTTTTTTATTTTGCGATGATTAAAAATTTTCTTTTTTTTTTAGTAAATAAAGCTGCTTTATTACCAAGTGAGTGACGAACAGTGGACATTTAAACGAACGGGAAATAACGTGATTCTACTTTTTATAGTAGTAGCAATAAAACAATTGTTAATTAATATAAAATATGAAAATATATTTAATGATAAAATAGTGATAGATTAAATTGATCAAAGATTAACTTTCGAGTAAGCTTTATCACGAATTGGCTATTTACAATTTATTTATTTATTTTATAATTGCTATAAAAGCGGCGGCGTGGTCAGCGCCAGGTAACTCAAATAATTAATTCTTCATACGGGGAATGGAACCGTCATGTTTACAGATATCTCATTTTTATAATTCAAGTTAGCAGTTATCATATTTATATAGATGAAATATTTACTTAAATTTATATTTCCATTTTCTTCACTCTGGTGTCGAGGTTAAGCGCGGCGTTGAGTTCTGCCACTCAACACGCAATGCCTCTAAAATTCGGCAGAAAGTGGGGAACGGAGTATCTTAATACTAGGTTCCCTCTGCCTATCCTGCTGTGTGCGGGATACAGCGTGAAGCTAATTGATTGATTGATTGATATTTATATAATATTTGCATTTGCATAACAATCATTGCTAAGGTGCTGGACGGTTTGCTTGACAGTCGTCTAAGTAAAGCAGTTGAATTACACGATGCGCAGTTTGGTTTTAGGCCTAAACTTTCCACTGAAAGTGCCATACTGTGCCTCAAGCAGACAGTTCAGTATTATACTGAGCGGAAAACCCCAGTTTTTGCCTGTTTTTTGGATCTCTCTAAAGCTTTCGACCTTGTGTCGTACGAAATACTGTGGAATAGGTTGAAATTATGCTCTAGTTTAAATTCTAACTTAACTGACTTGTTTAAATATTGGTATAAAAATCAGACAAATATAGTTAAGTGGGGAAATGCTTTTAGTGACTCTTATAAATTAAAGTGTGGGGTAAGACAAGGGGGCCTTACGTCACCTAGGTTATTTAACTTGTATATAAATCAACTAATTGAGAAATTGAGTAAAGCTGGAGTAGGGTGTTCAGTCGATGGTGTTTCCATGAACAATATAAGTTATGCCGATGATATGGTTTTATTAAGTCCGTCAGTCAGTGGGCTTAAAAAATTACTGAAAATTTGTGAAGAATGGGCGGAGGTAAATGGACTCAGGTACAATAGTAAAAAGAGCGTTTTTCTTTTGTTTAGAGGAAATATCAAAAAAACTCATTATAAGCCAAACTTTGAACTAAATGGTGTTCCACTAAAACAAGTAACTGAGTACAAATACCTCGGTCATATTGTAACCGAACGTCTGAACGACGATAGTGATATGGAGCGGGAGCGCAGGGCGTTGTCAGTTAGAGGGAACATGCTGGCGCGCAGATTTGCGCGTTGTACATTGCAAGTAAAGTTAGCCTTATTTCGAGCCTACTGCCAATCTTTTTACACTTGCAGCCTGTGGTCTAACTTTACGCGGCGCAGCTACAACGCCCTGCGTGTCCAGTACAACAATGTGCTGAGGGCGGTGCTAGGGAGGCCTCGGCATTGCAGTGCGTCAACGATGTTCGCGGAGACGGGAGTTAATGATTTTTACGCAATCATTCGTAAGCGGGTCGCGTCTGTAATAGATAGGTTCACGAGCAGCACTAACACTCTCCTCAGCACATTGGCCTGTAAAATGGAAAGTCCCCTATGGAGGCACTGGAATGATGTACATATGAACTCAATAGATCGTAGATAATAAAATATAATAATTATGTACTAACATAGGTTAAGCAAATATATACTAACAAAATTATATGGATCTAAAAAGTCTGAAATAAAGATTATTATTATTATTATTATTATAACATCTCCTCGAGTGGGAATCGAACCCACAACCAATCGGTTTTGCAGTCACACTTTGTGCCGCTGTGCCACGACTGGCCTCGTATTTAACCGACACTTATAAAACAAAATTGGGTAGTAATTATTTATTAGAAGTTGGCCACATGTTTTTACCCTGGAAATATAGATACGCTCCGACATATATAATTGAAAAAAAAAATCTTCTGTGATTACCCAAAACACGGCGTTGAACCCCCACTCTGAACGGGACGTCTTTAATTCAGACGTTAGTAGGTGATGTTTAGGGACGTAGTGTCTGTGAAGTTTCCATCACTTAGCCCGACTAATTTAAACTTACTATATATTTGTGAAAATATTTAGTATCTAGTAAACTATTAAAAATGTCAACTTATTTCCAAGTAATCTATGCGGAAAACACCTATTAATCTTAAGTCAATTTTCAGTGAATTACCAATTTTAAAATAATAGAAAGTTTTTAACATTATTTGTTAAGAATTTAAATAATTTTAGATAAATTCTACATTTTAATTGTAAGTATTTATAATTAATTGAGCGGTGGAATTTAACGCCGCGCTATGTGTTGTTACCAGAGCGAGGAAATAAAAATATTAAGTATTTCATTTTCTCGTGCTGGAATCGAACCCCTCTCACACTTACAGTCACACGCTTGTTTCTGCGCCACGACTAGTTTCAACCTCTTCTAGTGATTCTTATATAAAGGATTGGCAGAAAACTTAGGCTAAATGATTTAAAAATATTGTTTCAATAAATTTCATTACTATTTATTCCCTTTTTCTCTTTTTTCCCTCTTTTATCCTGTAAGTGCGGGATATAGCGTGAAGCCAAAAAAAAGGAAAGTAACAGATTTTAGAACATTATTAATATTTAATATATATGTAATAAACTGTAATTATTTTGAAATGGGTGGTTCTAAGTGTCGTAGCACTGCGTTATATTTGTCATTATATGAATTTTCCTTTTAAATACAAGAAGCAAAGTATCATAAAAACATTTTCATCTGCATTAATTTCACACACATTTCAGCCGTATTTTTTATGATAAAAAAGGTAAAATATATAATTTTTAGTACAAATATATGTTAAAGTACTGACTAATTATTTTCTAATATATTTTGACTAAAATGTAATTCACCAAAACGGACAAAAATTCATTAATGTAGGTAAAATCAAACGAGCGTATACATGATTTCCCCAAAGGAAACCCCTGAATTGTTTTCAACGGTCACACTCTATTTTTATACGATAGACATTTATATTATAAAAGATTCCTTTAGTAAAAGTATCTTTTGTAATATAAATGAATGTTAAAGGAATGTTTATATTTTATAAGTATAGCTTAGGTGGACAAGGCGCGGCGTTGAGTTTCGCCGCGCTACAGGTAATTTCAGTTAAAATGAAGGTGGAAAGATGCTGTTCTTAAGTTATATAATCTCTCTATTTCTTGAGACACATTTTGTGATTGTCATACTAATTCCACAGGTAGATGTATAGCAGAAGAGAGTGACAGTTCTTCTACATTTATGTATATAAGTATATGGCGAGCCCAGTCGTGGCGCAGGGGCACAAATCGTGACTGTAAAATCGACTGGTTGTGGGTTCGATCCCCACTCGAGGATATAAAATATTTATTTACATTTATATTTTCATTTCTTCGCTCTGGTGTCGAGGCACAGCGTGGCGTTGAGTTCCGTCACTTACCCTAACCGCGTACCCTGCTGTATGCGATATATAGCGTGAAGCAGTATGTATCTAATATTCCGTAATTTATACGTAAATATAAAATATATATAATATATATTTTAAGGTTAAATTCAAAATGTTCATATTTCGAAGCTACAACCCGTCTAGTTAGCGATCGCCGGTCTTTTTGCACAGCACGGAAACATCTTATTTACTTAAGTGAGTTTCATTTCAATCGGTTGGTTAGACACGTTGCTCGTTGAGCGTCTGATAAGATTGTATATAGAGCGAGGGTGAGCCTGGAACTAGTAATTGGAGGAAATTGTTACTACTTAAAATGTTAAAAAAATCAAGATTCATAATTTGAAAGTTTTCATAATTTAAAAGTAACTTTCTAATAATAAGCCTTCGCTTAGGTTGTCGTCATCGTGATGGATCAGAAGAGAGGAGAGAACAATGTAATGAAAGTATTTTATAATATATATTCCAAAAAATATAAAGTGTATATATATATATATATATATATATATATATATATATATATATATATATATATATATCAACTAACGTTCACATATTTGACTATAGTAAAGTCAAAAACGTCGGGAATGCTGTTAAACGTACGCTGTAACGATTTCGTTTGAAGCCAGTTAATTTAGAATTTACATTGTAATGGAGAATTTATGTACCTATGTATATCTATGTACAATGAGACAGAAAATCGATGGCAATTTTCAAGTAGCATACGTTCAAGTCTTAAACTTATTCATTTTAACTTTATTTAGTTTCTTAATGCTTACAAGACTATTATAGGAGAAATGTAGAAATTATACATTTTTACAAGTTTTGAAGGCAAGTAAAACATATTAAAGTTGACAAACTTAAGTTTGCCGGCATATGCCCGTTTTGTTATTTCAAGTTGAAACCATTATATTCAATTCAAAGACATAACAGCATTAACATCATTTATATATTTTCTATAACAGGCATAATATCATGTACATAAAAGAGTCAAAAACAAGTAAGTATAGAGGCAAAAGCACGGTTTTTGGCTCATATATATATTTTTTTTACATATTCAAAAAATACTTAAAAAAAATATAATTATTAGGTAATATTTTTTTTTTTGATATTGGAAATAGTACATTCCTTTGTAGTCTTTAAATATTTATATATATATATATATATATATATATATATATATATATATATATATATATATATATATATAAGTATCGTTTCATGTATATTATGAGCTCGGAACCTTCGATCATACTATATACTTTTTGTCTTCACTAAGAAACTGAAATCAAAAAGCATTCTATCGTATGTTAAAGTTCAAGAGGATGCTCATTAAGCACTGCATTCTAGAAATCCTGTTACAATAGGGCTATTATAAATAATTAAAGCGATAGTTGTAACTTGCTTTGACAACAAAGAGGTCTCATCGTCTCTAAACAATGTTGAACAAATACTAGCAGGAGAACCGTCTTTTCTAAGTTTCCCACAGTATACCTACTGGTTTTGAGATTTCTTAGAAGAACTACCTACGTTTATAATGATTTTTCTTAACATTTAATTAATTTGGCGCTATCGTGAACGCTTTTATGGTTGTAGGTTCGATTTCGTGCTGGAAAGTAGATTGTTTCATCTTTCTAAAAGACAAAGACTTAAATATGGAGAAATCGATTCAGCCAGATTAGAGCTTTTCTGGAGGTTAAATTTGAACAACCACATGGTACTGAAGATATTAAAAGTAGTTTGTTTCAACTCAACAATAATTACTATTTTATAAATATAACCTGATACTAATTCAATTTTTTAGACATTGCCTGGAAAAAAATGATATACACCACCGTCTAGGTGGTGGTGCATATTTAGATTCCACCGCTACTTTATTTTCAACGATTTTTGACTTTTGAGTCTTTTTTACTGTTCAACGATTGATTATTTTTTATATAAAGTACAATTGTTTTGTATCTTGACACAACATTTTTGTTAACTTATTTAGTTTAGTTTACTTGTACTGATAACGGCGCCTTTGTGCATTTTGCCATAAGAATTTACTCTATCGTAAAAGATACAATAAAGACATTTATCATTCTATCTATGTAAGTATCTATCTATCTATCTCTGAAGTTCAAAATATTTATATAGTTTTTCGATTTATATGAGGCCATTGTGGCGCAGTAGGAAAGCGACCGTGTTCGAAAACATCCGTGGTTGTGGTTTCGATTCCCGCTTGGGAGAATAAATTATTTTCATTTCACTGCTTTGGAAAGGCAAGGCGAGACCTCTCCACTTAACGAGACGGAGTATCTTAACACTAGATTCTGCTTTCATAGAATAAAAGAAAAATCTTAAATAGTTACTGTTCTACTCATAAAATAGGAAATGTTTTAAATAAATGTGAAAAGCGAAAAACGGAATATCGTGACACTATGTTCTTTCAGCCTGTCAGGGTTGCTGTAGTACTATTTATTATTAGTCAATATATTTGGACAAAAAGAGGTTCTATGAGTGTTCCTTGTTGAAGTTCATATTGTTAGATGTCGCGAAAATTTTCAGTCCCCATACCAAAGGTTTTATTAACTCAAGCAATATTCGTGGTAATTAAAATTTGATCCTCGTTTTTGATGTGGCCTTCAGTAGGAAATTTCTACGGTATCACCGTTTTTTTGTTATATTTTTGCCTTTTGACCTTGAATTTATTTTAATTAATTGGTATGAAATTGTAATTTATGATTAATTTCTTTATTTTCGAGCGTTATTAATTTTGATTGTTTTTGACTATTCTAGTATAGGTAAGTTCATCGTTTTCTGTGCGTCACGTATATTTTGCGTCATAGTGGAATTTGGCACTGAAGAAATATCTTTTATTTTTCATACATAGCCCCGAAAATGCCTTTATAACATTTGTATATATTATATTTATTCACAAAAATATTGAAAATTCTTATATTTATTAAAATATAACGATTCTTTTTCAAAGCGTTTGGTTTCATGTAAAGTAAAATTTTTATTCAGGAAATCGGAGGCCGTATTGGAGATAGGGCACTTATATAGTAAAAATACATAATGATAGGTATGTATTTTTATGTATATAGTATTCTACCGTATATAGACATCCCGTACGCCTATCTACAAGGGCACCATTAAAGTCCAATTAAATTATTAAATATAACTTCTTATTAATTGATTAAATATATGTTTTTTTTTGTTTAACATGCAAAACACATAACACACTCCAATCCCTGGCTAAATTTTAGAACCATTTTATGTTGAGTGGTGAAACTAAACACCCTGTTTTGCCTCGACACCAGAGCGAATATTTTATTTCCTCAAGTGGGAATCGAACTCATGACCTGTCGCGCTTTGTCACCTGTAAACCTGTGCCACGACCGGCCTTCAATTTTTCCGGCCTCCCGGACATTCAATCTTAAGCATTATAAATTTAATTTGCTACTGTTCTCTGTCCATTGTACATTTTTATTTATTTTAGATCATCATCACTAAAATAAATGGTTTCAAAAGGCTTCAAATACATAGATGTTATTTTGGGGCAATTATAATAATTATATTTCCGCTGAGTTTTTGTCGGTTCTTCTCAGGTCTGAGGAATTAACTTTAGTGAACTGGTGGTTAATTGTTTGAAAAAATTAAGCATCGACCTTCTTATTGTAAATAAAATTATATAATTTTGGCTTTAAAGTTACAAGCATAGGATGAGTGAGTAAACCTTATTTTTTTAGTTATTGTTAATCGAAACGGTGACTATTTTTTTCAAAGTACTTAAAAATCAAACCGCGTGTGAGCCCGTCTACTATAAAATCTGTTCCTGCGATTTGGTAGGCAAACTAAATCTACTTCGTTCTCCACTTTCCCCTATAACGTATGTTTCATACTCGGTAGCGGCATAAAATATATAAAAGATCAGTTATAAAATATACAAAAATTGCATTAAAATACAGAAACACGTAACAGAAAATTATTTCATAAAATGAAATGTTAAATTTGTAAATTAAAATATTCCATTGAATATTCTTTCTATAGTTAAGTAAGGCACTTTTTCGATATTTTTATATATATATAAATTTACGGCTTTTTATATATATATATATATATATATATATATATATATATATATATATATATATATATATATATATATATATATATATATATATATATATAAATATATATATAAAAAGCCGTTAATTTTATATATGCTTTTTATATATATATATATATATATATATATATATATATATATATAAATATATATATAAAAAGCCGTTAATTTTTTTTTTTATTAACGATCTCGACTCATACTATTAATTATTTAATGTGAGATTATTGACTGTCTAGCCTCTTTGTTACTTTGTGAAGCTTAATAGACATGGCCGGTGAGAGCAATGTCAGAGACTCACTCTAGATTTTTGGCGTAGTATTTAAAATATTGTGTTTTATTTGCCTATATATGAGAATTATATTAATAATCGTACGTAATAGTTTTGGTTCTGCCTTTATTAATATTAGTAATTCTGCAGTAATTTGTCCAAAAATAGTATTTATCTATGTGTTGTATCCGCTAGTGGCAGAATAGAGAACCTACCTTACAAACGGACATTTTACATTTTAGTACTCGTAAAATGATAGTGAATGCACATAATAAGAGATGTTATAAAATATTATAATTAAGAAAAAAAATGTTACACGATATAAAAATAAGTTATTATATTTATTAAGTTGTCCACAGTTAGAAATTTTGATAAAGGTTGATTAATTAAAACAAAATTATACATATAAAATTAAGGTTATAAAGTTTAAATGTAATTTAAATAATTAATTACCGAGTTAATAAAATGTCCATCTTCTATGTGTGACTGGGGAACGCTCTGGCACCTTTTACCATCTGATTTACGTGATACCCACAGGTTTGATTCCCACTTAAAGGAAATTTAATAATGATCACGTCTTCTTACATTTTTTAAGCTTCACACTGTTTTAGCGCATATAGGCAGTAGGCAGAGGGACCTAGTATCAAAGCCCATGGAGGGCTACGCACCACCGCAGCTTTCTTTAATACCTTTCTTTGTACCACTCATCAGGCAATGTCTTTAAAATAGACAGGATCCCTAGTTTGGATTGAAATATATCACTATATTCTCCGTTTTTCTCATATAATATAAACAGTGAAAACGACTAGATTTATACAAAAAAAAAAAAACGACGTTCCCTAATACCACTCATATACTTAATATTAATTTTTCCTACTAGTGTTCCGATTCCGCCCACGTTCACGTTTACTGCCGCAACGGGTAATAAACTTGCAAGACCCTAAATTTATTGTTTTTAGTTTTGCCGCTATGACCTGTGTTCCATTTTATGAAAGTACTTCCCGCGAGTTATTGAGTTCCTTTTTTTAAATGGTTTATGGTTAACATACTGGTTTTATAATTATTACAGGTATCCAGTTTAGTTCTAACGTAGAGTAGTTCAATAATATAGCGTAAAGAACATTATTGATTAAATTATTAAAAATAATTATATTTGTCTAGATAAAAATGAACACTAAATACATCTATAACTACTTTCACATAAAAAACTTTTATTGAAAATATGTATCATCAAACTATGTGAATGTGAATAATCCTATAAAATGATTTATAGTGGGGTTTCCCTACTATAAATCATTTTATATATATTTGTAGTAGGGACACCCTACTGCAATCATTTTATACCCTACTCTGACCCTACGACTGAAAAAAAGGCTATACTCGTGGGAGTATAATTTTTTTCAGTGTCACACTACAGCTGGGCTAGAGGAGGCTTAGTGTTACAACGCCCCGCCCTCCATTTTCCAATTTTGGAGGAATTGTGTATTGAGTGGTGGAACTCAACGCCGCGCTTTACTTTCATAACAGAGAGCAGATATGAAAGTATTAAATATTTATACAGGATTTTCGTATCTAATATTAGTTATATTACTACAACAATTGTAAAAAGATAACAAATAGTCGTATTTCATGAGATTATTAAGATAAAAACATAAATATATATAGGTATACTTTTTACTTACCGGCAAATTCCAGGCCGAACAGTTTCCAGGTGCCTCGTTTGGTCACTATGATGACGTGGGGGCAGATGTTGCGGTGCACCTGCCTGGTGGTGTAGTGCAGGAAGTTAAGCGCCTCGATTATCTAAAAGAAAGAAATTGGTTAAAAAAAATGTTATGTTCCTTTTTTTTAGCTTTAAGCTGTACCTAGGCAGCAGTGTTGAGATGTGGAACTAAACGTCATGTTTCCCTACGTCATATTATTGCCCCCAAGTGGAAATCGAACTCACTCCTGTCGCGTTTACGGCCAGATGTTGTCCGGTTCGGCTTCGACGGCCTCAATTATTATAATAGATACTATTATTTTTCTATAAATTGTTCTGACCACAACGTAGACGTGGCAACTTATAGTAGTGTTTTCTGAATTATTAATGTCATATTTTGTTATATTATTTATCGTATTATGGCAAAATTATCCATAGATATTTACTGTAGGTTTAGAATTTATTCTATCCTCTATAGCATAAGGAATGACTGAGAAAGCAATATACAGACTTAAAGTTTTTTGAAATCTTTATAAAACGTTTGACTCGAGACACGTAGGTTAGATCTAATTAAACCATAAAAAAGTATATCGTACTTTAATTAGATATGGCGCAATTGTATACGAATATTATATGGAAGATTCCCTCGAAAAGGAATCGAGCCGGCTACCATCACTTTTACAGTCGGACGCCATCCCCGTCGATATATTAAATTATATCGAATATACCTTCAAATTATATAATTTTTAATTTGGTGGTAAAATCTGTTTAATCGTCTTGATTTGTTATATTCAATTTCAGCCCATGAAACGACCCAGACAGGTACAGGAGGTGTTTAATTAAACCAATATCGACTAAATTTGAGTGTTGCGGAGATTGAGCGTAGTATTAGTGGAGCTCAATTTTCTGTGTGCAAACATTTCCAAAGTCCTTCAAAAGTTCCTTCTAGGACTATTAATTATATATCAATTTAAAGTACTTCTTAAGTATATAATATTGTACTTAATTTTGTACAATATATATTTTTGTTGCCAAAGATGAAAATAATACATTTTTAAATATAAATTAATATAAAAAATAGATTTACAAATATTAAAAAAATAGAAATAATCTCGGCCATCGGTGGCTAGGATTTACCCCCCCATGACATGGCGCTTATTAGGAGGAAGGGGGGGGGGGCTTCCTCATAAGCGCCATGTCAAGCAATACTACTTTCAGCATCCAGTTCTTGACCCAACCGTGATATATTTTTAAAACAAATTGTAAAAGGTGTTGGTCGAGGATTTTATGTTATTAAAGCTTTAACTGAAAGGGTTGTGATCGGCGCTATTACAGTCGCACGGATATCCCACATCTCAATCTCATTTCAATCAATCTTCAATCTCTTTTTTTATGGATAAAGACAAGGCAAACGAGTACGGGTTATCTGATGGTAACTCGTCACCGCCGCCTTGTATTGTATCCTGTTTAATAATAGGAGGCTCTCGTGGGCTAAGATCAAACATTAAGTTTCTTTTTCTTTTCCCACCTTTACGGGACTATCATCTTACGGGAGAGCAATCAACAATCACTGCACAGCGCGTCACTCGGTCTACTAGTACTTTGTCAGGTCTATTTGCAACCATATACCGGTCAGTCACAATACAATAGACCCACAGTCACAGTCACAATAGACCGATCCCAGTAGAGCAAAGCACCGGTATTTCAACTAGAGATAGAAAGTAGCTTCAACTCAGCTCCACACTGTATCCCGCACACAGCAGGGTAGGCAGAGGGAACCTAGTGTTTTTAGACACTCCGTTCCCCACTTTCTGCAGAATTCTGGAGGCATTGCGTGTTAAGTGGCAGAACTCAACGCCGCGCTTAGCCTCGACACCAGAGCGAAGAAATGGAAATATAAATTTAAGTAAATATTTCATCTCCTCGAGTGGGGATCGAACCCACAACCAGTCGGTTTACAGTCACACTTTGTGCCGCTGCGCCACGACTGGCCTCAACTCCATAAGGCTAAATTGAAGAGCAAGATGCTGGTGTATTATTTTAGCTAATTGATTATGTTATTATTAGGTGATTTAAAGTAGTTGTTTTGTAATAATATTTTGTTTTAATTTTTTTTGGATATAGATAAAAAATAATTATATTTTGATTACTGGCATATCTTAACAAAAGTTGCTGAACGTGATAAGATTTTTCCAAAAGTCTGATGAAGAACCGTGATCGTCCAAAAAACTACAAGAAATAATGAAATGCTGTCTTGAGGAAAAATTTATCAGCGTATTTGGCCTTTTCCATTAAAATAAAAAGTTAAAGATCATCTGATGTACAACCATAACAGCGCAGTACAGTAGCAATTGGCTACTTCTCTAGAAAAAAGAGAAAAGAAAAAAATGCGTAACCTTTCTAGGTAAAATAAAGGATAAAAGAAATAAAAAGAGAGACTAATTTAATAGAAAATTCTTAACTCGCTAAGCTTTTAAATTATATCTGACTTTGAAGGCCAAGTTCTATTACAATGTACTAAGGCTACCTCGCCTCATTACATTAGAAAAGAACAGTTGAGAAAGATTCTAACATTTTCCGCCTCATTTATGATTTATACATATAAATATGTTATTTGAATATTTTTTTAAAATATAGTGATTGAAAAGCTTAAGTTTCACGCTTGGGGGATAAAGATAGGCATAGAGAACATGATTTTTATTGTTATTTGTGAGATGTTTTACGTCACAGATTTCGATGATGGCGCCTGTTTTGTTGCTGTTTTCTTAACTAAGTTATTCATTTGTATGAAATAAAACATAATTGGTCTCTCAACAAATATATAGCTCAATAGCTCACGATGGCTATGATTTTGACTTAAAACATTGCTTATTGATTAAATAAATAAATAATAATTTATTCATATCAAAATTACAAACAAAATACGACAATAACCGCATTAGTTATAAACTGCGTAGCAGTTATTAACGCCCGCCTCACAAGCGTCGTTTCATAAAGATTATCGAAACTCAACGCTTCATTTTGTCTTGTCAAACAGGAAATAAAAGTTACTTATCCCGAATGGGCATCGAACCCTGAAGAACCGCTTTTACAATTAGATGCTGATGTTATTACTCAGTTTGGAAATTTTCCTAACGTAACAGTATTAGCTCTATTTGGCAATACCGATTCGACCTAATACTTGATTGGTGTTTAGATGATTGCTTCCAATTTCGAGTACTCGGTGCTGGTAATTGATCGATCGAGATTCCTCACGAGTGGATAGTAGCTCGAGTAATTGTAGAGGAATTGATGTGCATTAAAGGTTAATGGGAGTCACTCTGTTATATAGTCGGGTGACTTGTGATGGAGTAAATTATATATGGAACCAAACCTACTAAATTTTTTCACAGTTCAACTTAATTAAACAGTCAACGGCTACTACCATTTATTCTAAAGTGTTCTGTTTTGAAGTATTATGAAAAGTCATTAAAATTTATAGTGTTAACTAACGTTTACAGTTGGCTTTCTGCACAATGTTGTAAACCTAATGCCTCCGGCGTTGTAATATAACTTTTAACTGGCTTTGTTATACCTGACTTATTTACTTAGTCATTTATGAAATATATTAGTTCGTGACATTGAAACATAGTTATAACAATATCATTTATGTCATGAAAGTTATATAGATAACTTCGTGGAACACGTTCTCTATGAGTGTAGCGTTGTATGCAATAATTAGAACTCGAGTCCAGGACTGAATAATAATTAAACATATATATTTATATATATTTATATATATATACATATATGTATGTATATATATATATACTTAAAATCTGATAATTTTTTTGGGAAAAAGCTTTTATTTGAATAATAGACATTGCAAAAATCGAACAAGTGAGATATCTATAAATTTGCATGGGGATGATAAAAAGGCAAATTGCCTCTTGACAAATTCACTTTGTCATATTTATTGCATTTTAATTTTTATTTCATTGTAAAACTATTAAACATTATTTAATATTGTTATTTAAAAAAAATAAGAGTTTTTATAACTTTTTTTTATAACTTCTTATTTTGAATAAAATTATTTGAATTTCAATTTTTATTTAAATTGTACAAAAGGTAAGGAGATGGATAAGTTAAAGTTAAAACATTCTGTTCTCAGGTTATAGTGCATTTTAAATATGCATAAAATAAGAATATCGCGGGTGCTCATAAATAGATAACATACCGCGTAGCAAAGATGAGATGGAATTATTTTGTGCACAACTGGCACGCTCGAAACGCTGTAATTAAAGAACTGAACTGAACTGAGATCGAATTAACAAGCAGCGCGTTTACATTCGAACATTTTCCAACTGTTGCTCTGTAATTAACGGAACGTACATACATTTTGAAATATTTTCTTATTATAACATACAGCTAGTGGTCCGTCCGTGACTTTGTTTGCGTGGAGTTTAAAGCGTAAAATGGAAAATACCGTTTTTCCGTCACCGTATAATTTCGATCGATTCCGATTTTTGATTCGATTCGATTGTCTCTTTATGCTTTTCTTATACTCCCTAAGGAACCTACGAGGCAAGATCCATGCATTCAACGCCGTAAAGCTTCGATTGTTCGTCGTATGTCAGTCACTCAGTAACGAAGGAGTTTTATATTTTTTTTACCTTCACACTGTATCTCGCACATATCATAGGTAGGCAGACAGAACCTTTCTACCAATTTGGAGGTATTGCATGTTAAGCAGCGGAACTCAATGCCACAAGAGTTCTGCAAATATAAAATTAAAAAAATAAAATATATTTTAATTATTTATTTTTGAGACAACTTTTAGAATTTTCAAAAAGTAAAAGCTTATCCGGGGTAAGTTCATATAACTACATATAGAGTAATAGTAAAAATATGCTTATTTAGGAAGCATAAAAAAAATATTTCCGAATCCATCAAGGGTAGGTGTGTTGTATTCCAATATGACATCAAGAGGTAGACTTGTCAAGTGTATACTTAAATAGACGATGAAGGCAGCGAGTGGGTGAGCTTATAAACGACATTTGATTTGTGAAACGGAATTATTTAAATATATTAGATTTATATAAGGAATTCACTTAGTTTTTATATATTTTTTATTTATTTACTTCATGTTGAGGATAAGTGGGACTTCATTTTTAGTATTGTTTTGTTTGTTTGTGTATTAAAAATATTAAAATAATCTATTATTGAAATATTTATTAAAAGTTGTTGGTTATATAGCCTTTTTTAAATATTTTATATGAAAAAGAAGCTTTAGTTATAAGAAAAAGTCTACTTTAGCTCAATAGTTTGGAGGCATGTACGGGTTTTAAGTGATGCTGATTCAAATGCTGAGGCCAGTCGTGGCGCAGTGGTACAAAGTGTGACTGTAAACCGACTGGTTGTGGATTCGATCCCCACTCGAGGATATGAAATATTTACTTAAATTTATATTTTCATTTCTTCGCTCTGGTGTCGAGGCAAAGCGCGGCGTTGAGTTCTGCCACTCAACATGCAATGCCTCCAAAATTCGGCAGAAAGTGGGGAACGGAGTGTCTTAACACTAGGTTCCCTCTGCCTACCCTGCTGTGTGTGGGATATAGCGTGAAGCTAATTTAATTTATTTAATTTAATTTAATTTCTGATTCAAATTTTGCTACAGCCAAGCCAGTTACTTCGTAATTAATTTTTCTAATAAATGTAACTTTCGAATAATCGTGTGTATCTAATAATTCTACTACTATTTAGAAGAACTTTATTTTTTCTCCTTTTTTTCCTGCAAGTACCACGGTAGGCAGAGGGAGTCTAGTATTAAGACATTCCTCTCTTCACTTTTCTTATTCTATAGGCATTGCGTGTTGTGTTGAATACCATATTATAATAAAATTACATACTTCATTACAAAAAAAATCCTGGGTTTTTTTTTAATTAAATCAAAAAATATTTATAAAAGAGTTCATATTAAAATCTAAGAATAGGTATCCTTTTGATAAAACAGAACGGCTTACAAAATTTAAAGGTCACGTTGTTTACAAAACAGTTTTCAATTACTGTTTCGCAGTCCTTGGTAGAATTTCTTAAGACGAATATGACAGGTGTTAATTACACCAGCCCTGGAAATTACCTGACAATATAAATAATGTATTAGGAACGACCATTTGTCTGTCTGGCCGTATTTATAATGTGGCTTTAATTTGTCTATAGAACTGAATTTATAATAAGCAGTTAGATTAGAACTCTAAGTGTGTGTACTTAGTTATTGAAAGTATGTAACAGGAGAGGTGTTTATTTTATGTTCGCTATCGCACATAGTAAGGCGGAAAGAGGGAACCTGGGAACCTAGTGACAAGACTCACCACGTTCCACCGAATTTTCGAGGCATTACGTGTTGAGTGGCGGTACACATCGCCACGCTTTGCTGTTACCAGGCCGGTGAAATGTTAATATATTTTTTTTTTTATTTCCTCAATTGGGAATTGAACCAAAACCTGTAGCGTTTACAGTCGCCATTCTCAAGAAAATATAATTTTTTAATGACATTACTACGCACATTACAACACAGACGTAGAACTAATGTAAAACGAATTCCTATACAAAACATCTGACACAACAAAATATTTAATACCCAAAAGCTTATAGCCGTACCGAGAAATATATAATAGTGTATTCTGAAATTCTATACAAAAGATAAATGTTTGAGAAGATTTGCTCTCTCGTCTATAGTGAAGGAATAGCCTTAACCCAGGGATCCGAGACACGTGTCGACAGACGTGCCCGATGCACCTCTGGACGTTAATACGGCTATAGAACACGTGCTATCTCTATGGATGCCCTTGAAATGTATAATGTTATTGAAAATCATTTATCAGAGATTCTTTGTGAATGTAGGCGTTTTCTATTTATATCTGTTAATTACTAGAGAGATTCGAGGCCAGTCGTTGCGCATGGGCACAAGCGTGACTGTAGACGTAACGGGTTGTGTTCGTTCGAGGAAATTAAATATTTAATATTTTCTTTTTTTCAAACTCGCCATACAAAATTGGTTACCGCCGAAAGAAATGGTTACCGCCGCCCACGACCCCGTGCAACATCAGAGGAGCTACAGGTGCGTTGCCGGCCGCCAAGGTGGAGATAGACGCGCTTTTTGTAGGTACCCATGTAGTATCGACCTGGAAACACTGCCGCGGGTAGGCCATTCCACGGTTCCGTGGCGCGTGGAAGGAAGTTCCTACGAAACCGCACAGTAGTGGATTACGTATCCAGGTGGTGAGGACGATATTTTAGATTACGACGTACTGTGCGGTTAGAAAATTCGGCGGCAGGTAACAGGTCAAACAGTTTTTCAGAACACTCCCCATTATAAATGCGATAGAGAACGCACAGCAAGGAGACGTCTCTACGCAAAGCCAAAGTATCAAAGCCCTATTGGGTATTGGGTCCCTAATGATTCGAATGGCTCTACTTTATATGCGATCAAATGGCTCAAAATGGAATCCTACAACTAACAGGGCGGCCACGACTCGTAAACCGTACTATACAATTATGATATGCCATCTCCCATTACTTCAACCACTAAGTGACGCTATATTATATTTCTGTACACATAAATAATAATAGCATTTGACATTTAAAACATACAGCGACAATGTTAATTGCATCAATAAATAGAATCATAACTTATAGAAGACAGAATGTATGTGAGTATATTTGGAACTTCACATTAAACGCTTGCCTGATAGTTAACCACAACTATTTTTGAATTGCAGTGTGTATATACATACTGAAAATTAAAATTAAATCAGCTTCACGCTGTACCCCGCACACAGCAGGGTAGGCAGAGGGAACCTAGTGTTAAGACACTCCGTTCTGCACTTTGGGCTGAATTCTGTAGGTATTGTCTGTTGAGTGGTGGAAAACATATAAATATAAAATTAAATATAAATTTAAACGACTGGCCTTACGGTTATTATCTTTATATATTATAAAATTCTCAAAGACTATATTATCTTGACTTACAATAAAATTGTAACAGATCTCTATCTGTACATATGAGAAAATCTATTATTGGGAGCATGTGTCAATGTAATAGAACACAAAACAATTATTTAAAAATCATTATTATGTGTTCTATTATATATTTTTGTTGTCTGTTTGTCTTTTGTTTGTGCATGCTAATCTCAGAAACGGCTTAAACATTTAAAAACAGTTTCGAATTTTGTATTTTACATTTTAGTGTATGTTTTATATAAATTGTATAAATAGAAAAATTATAGAGGCCAGTGGTGGCGCAATGGTACAAAGTGTGACTGTAAAACCGACTGGTTGTAGGTTCGAGGCCCACTCGAGGAGATGAAATATTTAGTTAAATTTATATTTTCATTTCTTCGCTCTGGTGTCGAGGCAAAGCGTGGCGTTGAGTTCTGCCACTCAACACGCAATGCCTCCAAAATTCGGCAGAAAGTGGGGATCGGAGTGTCTTAACGCTAGGTTCACTCTGCCTAACCTGCTGTGTGCGGGATATAGTGTGAGGCTAATTTATAGCGTGAAAGAAAAATTATAAGTATCAATAAAGTGGTTTATCGACAATCCTTTTAATGAATTGGCTGTAATTGCCTTGATTTTCCAATTTAAAAAAAAAAAATTGTAGTTTAAGCGAGCGAAGCCACGGATGTCACTAGTATTATATAAATTCAGACTTTTATCCAGTATTATATATAAAAGTTCAATTATAGAATTTAGTAAGGACAAAATAAAAATTTCCGAGATTGGTCTAAATAAATAAATATACAACTACTAAAATTTTCTTATAAATTGTAAAAAAAGAAACACTATTTTCAGAGCATATTTTAGTTTCGCACAAAATTTGTTTTCTAATTATTTCATATATGAAATAAAACAAAAACTAAAATAAAAATGGAATTTACAAAAGTAAATGTAGACGTTATTATGTACTTTATCTGCTTTATTCGATACGATATCGAGATAATATGAAATCCATCGACAAATGAATGTCGATAGTGTCTTTTCATAATAAAATGATAAGTTTTAAAAAAATAAAATTAAAAATTAGCTTCACGCTATATCCCGCACACAGCAGGGTAGGCAGAGGGAACCTAGTGTAAGACACTCCGTTCCCCACTTTCTGCCGAATTTTGGAGGTATTGCGTGTTGAGTGGCAGAACTCAACGCCGCGCTTTGCCTCGACACCAGAGCGAAGAAATGGAAATATAAATTTAAGTAAATATTTCATCTCCTCGAGTGGGGATCGAACCCACAACCAGTCGGTTTTCAGTCACACTTTGTGCCACTGCGCCACGACTGGCCTGATAAGTTTTTATATACTAATTATAATATAAACAGAAAATTTCCAGGAAGATGTAAAGTATATATTTATTTAATAGTCTTCGTGGACTTATCTTATTTCGCCTCCAGTAATCCGTCCTTTAAATGTAGCCAAGACAGACTAAGTGACCTCCTTTCGAAAGATAATTCGACTGATATAAAAATATTAAGAAAGTCTTTTAAAAAAACTTATCCAAACAAAGATTCTGCTATTTTAGTTTCGAATGATGACTTTTCAGTATATTAGAGTACGATCTAATAAATTGCGTATCTTGATTTCTAGATGTGGATCAAAAGAATTGATAACATTTAAAAAGTAAACATTTAGAAAGAAAAAAATCTTTAAAAAAATCTTAAATCTTTCTATGATAATGATATAAAAGGGTTTATGGATTTTTGGGGTTATGTATTTAAAAAGGAAAAAAAATCGTAACCCTTTTTAGAATCACTTTGTTGTCCGTAAGTCCGTCTGTCAAGATCGTTTATCCCAAGATCGCGTGAAGCTAACAAGTTGGAATTAATATCAAACACTTAGGCTTACGGTCCCTACGATCCCTAGAAAAACTAAGTCAACGCAATCAAAAGATTTCATAATAACGAACATTTATACATCATTTTTGTTGTATTCTGTACAAAATTCGCGTATTTAAAATCCACAGGATACTTCACATGGACTTACAATTAAGAAATTTGACATGAAGTCAGAATTTACAATAAAAATAAGGAGAAAGATCCGACAAGTTAAGTATTATAGGTATTTTACAGAACTGAGGGCAGTCGTGGCGCAGGGGCACTAAGTGTGACTGTAAAACTGACTGGTTGTGGGTTCGATCCCCACTAGAGGAGATGAAATATTTACTTAAATTTATATTTCCATTTCTTCGCTCTGGTGTCGAGACAAAGCGCGGCGTTGAGTTCTGTCACTCAACACACAATGCCTCCGGAATTCAGCAGAAAGTGGGCAACGGAGTGTCTTAATACTAGGTTCCATCTGCCTACCCTGCTAAAAATTAACGAATAGAAATAAATAAATACAAACGTATATTTGTATTTCATTTCATACAAAATAAATGCGTACTGTTTGATGTATTTTTTAAAACTTAAATCAGTTAGCTTTAATACTGTCTCGTTGGCCGCCAGTCCTGAAATTAGAACGGAACTCCCAGTGGGCGAGTCTAATTCAATAGACTAGAATAGCAAAGCCCTGGATTTATTTATATTTTTCCTGATAATTAGTTAATGAAGCCGTGGGTACTCTCCTCAAGACAAGACAACGTCACTTCAACCTAGGCCTAGAAATGATGATTGTGGGTTCAATTCTGATTCGGAAAATGTCTTTGTATTAGTCATTTGGTAACTAATTAAATAGTTTAAATATAGACAGCTTTTTAGTTTTCTAAAATTCTCAAATTCCTGTTTAAAATGTTCTAGTCCGGTAATGTAAACTGTTGTGGCTCCATATTTATTCGTACGGGTAATATAAATATTTTAAGCCCTCCTCTACAGTTAACGGCAAAGTTAAAGAGTACAAAATTTACAAACGTCTATTTAACTTTTAAGGTATGTTTAAACGATATTTAACTTTATAAAATCAAATACTTTAGCTTTGTGTTATTAAATTTTGCTGTAATTAACCAGTAATAGATTTGTTCGCAACTTCTCTCGGCTTAACATTCACTTTGCTTCGTGTAACGGGTAATTAAAATAAAATACTATTTGAGGCCGTTGTGGCCCATGGGCACAAGGGGTTGACTGTAACGCGACGGTTGTGGGTGCGATCCCCACTCGAAGGTATTAATTATTACTTAATATTATATTTTCATCTCTGCACTTTAGCACCAAGATAAAAGCCCGGCGTTTAGTTCCGCCATTTAACACGCAATGCGTCGAAAAATTCGGCGGAAAGTGGAGAATGTAGTATCATAACATTGGTTTCCCTCTGTTTAATTAGTAGCAGATGCAAAAAAATAGTATTTTTTAACTTTAAGCCTCTCCTACTTTGACAACGACTGTTCACTATATTTACAGTACATATGTTATATTATACGTAAAAAAATGTATGTTTATAAAATTCTTAAAATATATTTGACATTCAACAATTTCAACTCTGTCGAATTTTCATCAAAATTGCTAGCGTATATCGTGATTGGACGTAATGGGCGGAATCACTTATAAATGGGATTAGAGCGGCGCTCGATCATAAACTATTTCAAGGTTACATTCAAAATTTGTAACTGAACTATCCCATCTGCATAAATCTTTGAGTTGATTATAAAATTTTATTGTTTTCCAAATAGCCGAAAAGCACTGTAGTTTCTGTTTATATCTTTGTATAAGTAAAGAACGGAGTGTCCTAACACTAGGTTCCCTCTGCCTACCCTGCTGTGTGCGGGATACAGTGTGAAGCTGTTTTTTATATAAGTAAGGACAATACATAAATCTTTTTAAATATCACGTTTTTTATTTTGTCCATATTTAAAAGACATCGCGCCAATGTATTTTGACAGCCATATCTAATTAAAAAAAACCTAAATAGAAATCAATTGAAAATATAATAAAATCAATTTAAATTTAAAAATAATAAAGATCCGGGTAATGTGTACACTTGTGTGTTAATAAAAGTAACGTACCTGAAGTATCCCAAAACGCAGCTCAATATCCAGGAAGTGGTACTCCCTGGCATATGGCGGTCGTGGTGACGGTGCATACTGGGGCACCACAGTCGGTGGAGCTAGGGACACCGGGTGGGGCATGACCGGTGGTTTCACACCAGGTGGTAGCGGTGAAGAATCCTGGTGATAAGAGAACTAGTGTCACAAACTGAAATTTTGTAAATTATAGGTTTGAAAATAAAAAAAAAGATTTGCCCGCTAAGTTTCTTGCAGGCAGTAACTTAATAAATTTTACTTTTGACTTTCACTTTAGTATATATTTTTACATTACGCTCGACGAGTCGTGTCCACCCAACAAATATAAGTTTCCCCTGACGACCCCGTATGTGCTGACCCCATGTAACACCAGAGGAGCAACAAGCGGTTTGCCGGCCTTTAAGATGGAGATAAACATGACTTTGAAGATACTCATGTCGACTCGGAAATAATTACTTTTTATTTAGAAACACAATTCCTACTTTAGACTTTTTGATCTTTCCGCATAAATAACGCGCAAATTTCAGAAAAACTTACTTTACGGCGCCCACGACTTTGTCAACCGTACTGAAATATGTAACATTTGTTAAGTAAATATGTATTAATAAACGTGGAATTCAATATAAATAAGGAATAACAATAAAAATACTTGTTGCGGAGAATTGGATGTCAATTACAAGATAATTAATTATGTATCAATTAGGTCTTCATTTCGCTAATTTGGTGAACTGTGACGCATGGACGTGTGAACCAATATATAAATCATTTGTTGATAATTTGGTCAATTCGGATCGTTGCGTTGCAGTGGGGCAGAGTTTAACTGTACAAGTGATGGTGATGGTTGTGGGCTCATACTGTGTCCCGCACATAGCAGAGTAGTCATAGGGAACGTAGGAACAGGGTACATTCCCATTAAGACACTTGCGTTTCACTTGGGACAATAATTACTTTTAAACTGTTTTCCCTGCTTTGGTAGACAAAACGTGCGGAGTTGAGTTCCGCCTCTTAACAAGCAATGTCTTGAAAATAGCGGAAAGTTAGAAACGGAGTGTCTTAACACTAGATTTCTATGCTGGAAAAAACGAAACTGCTGAATAAAACAAAAATATACAAAGTAATACATATTTTTCGAATGGAAATGCAGTGTACGGTAATCCGCTAAATTTAGAAATAGTTTTATACAGAGCCAATATCGAATGATCCGTAAGCCATAAAGATTATTAAAAATATATATGGCTCACAAAGCGAATAAAAATGGCAGTTAAAGCTGGTTTTTTAAGTGAATACTATACGTCTTTTTATTATTGCAATTTTAGGTATCTTTCTAATTATATTTTTTTATTAAAGACAAATAAATACGCACAAAGAAACAGCAAACAACTATTTATAAATTTGAGTATAAATTAAAGAAAAATATAAAAAAAACAGCTTCACGCTGAATCCCGCACACAGCAGCTAGGCAGAGGGAACCCAGTGTTAGGACTACGTTCCCCACTTTCTGTCGAATTCTGGAGGCATTGCGAGTTGAGTGGCAGATATCAACGCCGCGTTTTGCCTCAACACCAGAGCGAGAAAATGAAAATATAAATTTAGATAAATATTGCTCCTCGAGTGGGGATCGAACCCACAACCAACTGATTTTTCAGTCACACTTTGTGTCCCTGCGCCACGACTGGCCTCAATATAAATTATTTATTACAAATTCCAAATTCTATAATATTTTCTTAAAATAAAGGCGACATGTCATAGTTTTACCTATTTGCCATTGAAATTACCAACTGTGTAATGTCACCCAAGAGATTTAACTGAACAAATGATTGAATGCCAGACGCCCAAGAGCTTAGAGTGTTTTTTCATTCGATATTTACCCTTAGAAACTCTTTAATGCATACATACAAAAAAGTCTCGTTCCTTTTCATTATTTGCGTATATAGATATAAAAGATTATTTATGAGAGATTCAGATATATGGATAGATATCATTTATGCAATAAAAGCTCGAATACCCGTACAAAATTATTGCTTTTAAAATTATTTTCGTTTGTGCGGTCTGGCAACACAAAACGTTGGGATCGGCCGTTTAATATTGTTAATTTGTTATATTTATCGATATGCTATGGTGCAAATGTAATCGATAGCGGCTCAATTCATACTCGAAGGAATGAGTTATTTTTATTTTTTCGCTCTGGTGACAAGACACAACACGGCGTTTAGTTTCGCCGCTCAACATATAATGTCCTAAAATTACGGAAATTGTATTTGTAGTACCTTAGCAGCGCATAGCAATAAAAAATCGATAAAACTGCAATGAAAACTCCGTATTTAAACTAATTTGAACTGTAGGTATAAAAGGCACTAACTATTACATTACATCCCTTTTAATTAGCCAAATCGTGCTCGAGCGTTGAAGGGCGAGTATTGATGTAATCTAGTGCAACTTAACGCCGTGTTTTGTCTTGTCACCAGAGCGAAGAAAAAAAAATAACTCATCAATATGAACCGTAATTTTTGTCACATAATTTTATGTTTTATAATAATAGTAGAAGAAAAAAATAGAAAACAATGTCACATAAAAGGAAAAGGGATTCCTTAATATTACGTTATGTACGCTTAATTAGTATATAGGTGATGTTTGTATGTGTAGACAAAAAATATAGCGTTTAGGTTACAAAAATATATGTACAGCTTCCTAATGTAATATTTTTTCTATATACAGTATATAGAATATACTATATTATAAATATTTTCACATATATTTCGATCAAAAATATGAACACTTTTATGAAAATATACGGTTATAACCATGTTTACTTCCGCTCGTTTCAAACGGCTAGAGTAAATTGAAAAATAATGAATCTACATGTTTATATAACGACTGTTGGATCACTTTTGAGGATTTTTATAGACTGGTAGATATAGGATCATTGAGGGAAATTTATGACGAAAAATAATGTTACTTCAGAAAATAATGGCGTTATTCGATGAATGATTTGCTATAACATGTATTTTAAATATAGTTTTACATATAGCTAGAAAACAACACTTGAAAGCGCAGTGAGCTCTAAATTTGAAAATATTTTGTTATTTATTATCTATTTTATCTTAACTTTTTTTTTTAAAACAAAATTTATTAATACTAGGCCTTTAGTGCCGAGAATATTATCTATGTGTATTAATGTTTGTTTGTAATATATTACTATTTTCCGCTTTTTTCCGCGGCAGGTAGGCAGAAATTAGATTATGCAGTAGATACTTGAAATTCCACTTTGCAATATTACATGTATAGACACAGATATCGCATCTATAGTGAAATAGGCCGAAGGAAAAAAAATTAAATACATATTGATTTCATTTGTAATGACAAAGAGCAACATAACGTTAAAAAAAATATACTTACAATCCAAGCCAAGATGCTCTCCAAGCTGCCGTACACCGACTCGGAAGCGAAGGCCAAGGTGTGATGACCTTCTTCCAACGAGTGAATGATCTGGAGCATCCGAGGGTGGCGCATCTTGTCCATGGCTATGATGCAGGCCTTTATGCGGTCTAGCATTGTTTCCTTGCGCTTGGGCTTGTACAGCTTGTCAGCGATGCGCTTGTCGAAGACGAATACTGAGCATTCCTGTGAAAGAAATTGTTGTTTTTATTTTTTGTTTATTTTTTTCAGATTCTCGCTATATTCTGCATATTGCAGGGTACGCAAAGGGAACCTAGTAGCAAGCTTTCCTTTCACTTCTCTTTTGCCTCATTTTAGTGGAGTAACTGAATGCCGCGCTTTGTCTTGTTTTGTTGTTCTGTTTGCGTTACCGACGTCAATTATCAGCAAATCATACTAATTTGATATTGACAAATGAGGATCTTAAGATATATTTATCTTAAGATAGAGGTATTCCTCTTGAGAAAAATATATAAACTTTACTATGTAAACAGCTTCACGTTATTTTATTTATAGAATAGGCGCGTTGAAACCAATATCAAACCATTGCATTCACCGCATACGCAAGACCAATTGAAAGCTAATTTCCGACAACAATATCAAATAAAGATGGCGGCGGAGGCTCTATATTAATAGAATGTTCTAAAATTACATACCTCAAAATAGAATATACTGGTAATGTTCATAATAGTATTAATTGATAAGAATCAATGTATTTATATTATTATTAGTTGTATAATAAGATAATATTTCATAAATATATTACTGTTATGTAACGCCTCTATTTATTTTTAAACATTTTTTAAAGTGTTATTCCACACTTAGGAAAGCAAATACTTATTTAGAAAACGTATAAAAATTTGAACGCAGCGGAACTCGAACCCGGACTCGACTATTTATATAGTCAATTTCCATATGTTTCAAATGTTAAACTTGTAAAATAAAATTGGAATGTATTAAATTAGTTTTATATAAAAAGCACTCATAATTTTTAAGACCACGCTAAAATGGCGCTCCCGCCATGCAATTTTTTTTTTTTTCAATTACAAATTTCGTAGAAGACAAACAGTAATTCATTCAGCCAGCAATATAAAAATTTAACAAACATCAAAATATATATTTTTTATTTCATTTCAATTTTGTCAAATTTTAATTATTACTATTATAACAAACATATTGTATATCTATTTATAATATTTGCTTACAATATGTAGTAAGTATTATTTTTGGGACTCTTTATATTAATGTTGCCATATATGTTTTTTCCAGGCAAATATAAATATTTTATATTTATATTAGAGTTTTTTTGTAATAAAACTATATAGATTAACTTTTATATGCTTAGAATATTAATTTATCTTTAATTTAGTAGAAGTTGGTCAATATCTGACTGGACCCACAATAATTGTAAGTGTCGATTTTTACTCGAGTGAATCGAGTTATATTTAAAATTCCAATTAATTTTTGTTACTAAATTCTAAAGTGTCTACAAATGTTAAACCAAATAATCCAAAGCCAATGGTCAAAAATCGAAACACAAAGAGTGTTTTCAGTTCTATTTCTATTTGTCTACTTCATAAAAGATGCACAGCAAAAATGTTTGAGCAATATCTTTGCTGAAATTTACAAATTACAATAAAAAATCAAGTGAATCCAGGAATGCTTATACGTTTCTATGTATCAGCCGTCCATGCCATGTAAGTTAAGCTGCAAAGCCGATTTAGATAGCGTCGGCCATACAGATAAATTGCAATCCAGAGATGGACAAAAGCATTTTTTTTAATTCGTCGAATTGGCACTTTTTTATCTCTACCATATTCCCATATAAAATAAATAAATCAATCAAATAAATCACGCTGTATCCCGCACACAGCAGGGAACCTAGTGTTAAGACATTCCGTTCCCCACTTTCTGCCGAATTCTGGAGGCATTGTGTGTTGAATGGCAGAACTTAACGCCGCGCTTAACATCGACACCAGAGTAAGAAATGGAAATACTTTACTTAAATTTAAGTAAGTATTTCATTTCCTCGAGAGGAGATCGAACCCACAACCAGGCGGTTTTACAGTCACACTTCGTGCCGCTGCGCTACAACTGGCCTCCTGGCCAATATCATGTGGGTAGACACGAACTTTCTATATTTATTTTGTAGGTGCTGTATGCTAGATGGTTGTAGGTTCGATCCTCACTCGAGTACATGAATGTCTAGAATTTGTTACGACAAAATATTTTATTTAGCTGAATTAAAGTGAAAATAAAATAAAATAAATATAACGCCTTTGTGGCACAACAAAATAGCAAAATACTCTAAAAGTAAAGGAAGTTCTTTTCCTTGTTTCAATATTAAATAAAGTTCTGCGTTAGTGTTCGACCACTCCCTAAACATGGATTAGATAGAGTAGAGAGTAAAAAAGGATAATAATTTCTCATGTTTAGTTTTAAAGATAACAAAATAATTTATATAAAAACTTTTATACGCATACTTTACTGTTATATTTATAACCTAATAGTCGTTCTTTTAAAGAAGTTAACAAAAATGAAGTCAATATTTAATTTATTTCCTCACAGTATTGTAATATAATATAAAATTTATAACTGACTAATTCCTATAGAAAATTGACTTTCTGTTTCGAAACAAACAGAGCTTTCTCGGGTGAGAGGAAAAGTTGTGATCTTTCTTGGAAATCTACTTTTGTTCTCTTTGGTATGTAGCGGAAAGTGATATTTGCGATGCAACAGATTAAATAAAAAAGTAACTGAGTTATTAAAATATGTTTTTTTTTTTTAATTGCCTTCGTAGCCCATCGGCCAAAGGGAAGAACGTTAACACTAGATTATCTAATTATATATTAACATATTTAAATCTTCTAATATTGTCAAAATACGAATAATAGCCAGAATTTACATTTACTTACTAACTGCAACAACTTTATACGAAAGTGTATTTCGAATTATCTCGCCTTGTAAATTGAATAAGTTTGAGGTTGCGCGCATTTAGAGCGCATTTGTAGTGTAAATCCGCACCTTTCATACATTTTTCATGAAGTTGCCGGTCGTGTCAACTAAGTTTTGGCTTCGTGAAAGAAAACGCAAATTTTATGTTGTCTGCTATATAGTAGAAAAAAGAAAATCTAGAAAAAAATATCTAAAAATATTCAGTAAATTTTTATACACAGTAAACATAAAAAAAGAGCAGAACTATCTTTTAAATTGATCTAAATTAGTATCCACGGTTATAACAATAAAACACCCTGTATTTTCTTATCACGGTTCACATAACGATAGAAAAACACGCAAAGTGAACTTTTACCACTCAGTAATTAGACAGCGATAAGGCTTCTTGGCAATTTTTCTTTATTTTTTATTATAAGATTATTTATGGCGCGCAGTGCAATTTTAATAGCTTGGTTATTGGCGCAGTTTGTTAAAGTTTGTTTACAACATACAGCAATGGTCTTAAAGACAATATACAGCATCTAGAGTTACGAGTGATATGCTCATTTACTTCTGTATATTCCAAGGCAAATTGTGGCGTTGAATTCCGCCAATCGCCTCCAAAATTCATCGGAAAGTGGGAAACGTTAACAGTGGGCTCCCAGCCTACCCTTTTACATGCGGAATATAGTATCAAGATGAAAAATATATTAATAAATCATGTGAATATGTGTGTGTACTAATTAAAAAATAAATTTAATGGGAAATATTTGTTTACGCATTTCAATTGCTATAATTACAAAGGATTATAATTTTCGCGCTGTGTCGTGTACGGCAAGATGGGCAGAAAGAACCCAGTAGCAGTAAGACACGAGGTTCCCATTTAGATACTTCCATTTCTCACTTTTCACTGTATTATGAGGCATCGCGTGTTGAGTCGCGGAACTCAATGCCGCGGTTTTCTCATCACTAGAGCGAGAAATTAAATATTTCATTTCTCCTAGTGAAAATTGAACCCTCAAACGTTGCGTTTTCTGTCACACTCTTGTGCCACCAGGCTACGACGGCATCCTAAATTGAAAATAGTAGTATGTATATATATACATAAATGTATATTTTTTTGGGTTTTCATTTATTTATAAATATATTTCATTATATTAAGTGGTCGGTAAAGCAAACTTACAATATAACACCGTGTTATTTTATAAAGCCTAAAACGAGTTTACGGCTCCAGTAAAGATCCTTTTACGATAATGACGTCGTAGGTAAAATTTTATTTGTCCTTAAACAGAACGATGTGACAAAATTTCAAGTTTTTTTAAGTACTAACATGTGTATATGATTTTAGTTGCCTCTACTGATATTAAAATATTAAATACTAGTGGGCACGCGCAGCTTCGCCCGCGTATTTGCACCCTCAGGGGGGACTTCTAAAAAAAACCACGAATCACGTGTTCAATAAAATATTTTTAACAATATGAATTTATTTTTTTATAAAAATCGGTAGCGATTTAAAGATTTTTCCGTATAAACTTTCAACCCCATATTTGACCCTTTAGGGGGTGAATTCTAAAAAACCATTAAACATGTGTTCAATGAAATGTTTTTAAGAGTCTGAATTTCAAATTTTATTAAAATCAATGACGATTTAAATTTTTTTCTATACAAATTTTCAACTTATGATGTCCAAATTATGAAAATGAACATCTGTCCAAATTTCACGTTTCTACCATCCTGCGTCTTACCTCAGTCAGTCAGTCAGGTCAGTCAGGACATGTAGTCCTTTTATATATATAGATTATGTTTTCGGTTCGTGTCCATATTTTTTTACTAAAATTGTATCAAATAAAGTACCAACATCCATATATTAATGAGTGAAGCAAACACTTTTGACCCCTTTTTACGAAAATTACGCGGACGGAAGTGTATGAAATTTGGTAATAGTTTATATATAGGACAAGTAGGAGAGTATGCATTGTTATTTTAAACAAAAATGTAAATTGATAATAAGAATATACAGTTTTGCATAAAGCGACATGCACGTTGCTATGGCAACGCGCACTTTACGCGTCAATTGGTCTTCTAGTTTGTATTAATTCTTGTATGCTACTATATTCACTGTCAGTTTTGTTGTTTATATCTCCGTTTACCAGTTTCTGCCGAATTTTGGAGGTATGGCGTGTTTGTGGTAGAACTCAACGCCGCGCTTTTGCCTCGACCCCAGAGCGAAGAAATGGAAATATAAAATTAAGTAAATATTTCATCTCCTCGAGTGGGGATCGAACCCAGAACCAGTCGGTTTTACAGTTCGTGCCGCTGCGCCACGACTGTCCTCAATTATTTTGACCATTATTATATCTTTAACATATAGCACAAGTATAATAACTCATGCTTCTTACATATTTACTAATGTAAATATGTATGTACACATCATTTTATATCTTAGTTTCAACTTCACATCGAATCCTGCACACCAATTTAGACAGAGGGAGCTTGGGGACCTATTGTTAAAACACTCCGTTCCAATTATAATACTTTCGTTGCCCACTCTCACTTTGGGGACATTGAGTGTTGAATATCGGAACTCAACGCTGCGCTTTATTTCATTACCAGATAGAAGCAATTAAAATGAGAATGAGAATCGAACATACATCCTATCGCGTTTATAGCCACACGCGTGTACTCCTGCGCCACGAATCATTTTGCTCATTTTGGTCGAAAATGAACAATTACACATACCGTAATCGCATCTAAATTATTTAGTAACAAAACACCATCACCGTATGTTGGTCATTCAACTGTTAATAATGTATACCGTTTCCAAGAACATCTACTCCGTTTCATTCATCATCCTAATATGACTACACAGAAAGACAGTCCCTTTGCATATATATGTCAGTTTGGACTTGGTAACTTCTTGTTTGGAAATTACTCCAGTTGACCGGCTTCTTACGAAGTTAAGGGATCTAAGTTCAATTAAAGTATAAAATATATGTATATATGACGAGAACATTAACTTACTTGAATTTATATATTTTTTTTATATTAAGCTCAGTGACTGTCTTTTTGAGTTAATATGATAAGCCAAATTCAAATCAAGCCTTGCGTCTCTTTTTCAGTTTTTTACTGGCTGAAGCCAGTATAAAGCAGGATAGATAGAGATCACTTTATGTTAAGACACAACGTCCTCCGCTTGTCCCACTACGCCAGAGTGATCTTTCTTTTTAGTAATACTACTGAATTTGAGAACCTGCTGATGATACTAATTTCGCTTATTTTTAAAAGGAGACTGAAACGATACATACGACTGGCTTCAATTCCGTCTCCGAAAATTCTGTCAATTTTGGCAATCCGAGAGCTGAGTTATTATTATAATTTACAGATTTGCTAAAAGTGAGGCTATCGTACAATTCACACTGCGATCAACATACATAGTGTAACGGTCGTTAGATCCGAAAGATTTCGGTGTCCAGTGGCGAAGTGAGGGTCGTACAAAGTAGGTAGTGTCAAAATCAATGAAAAACAAAACGGTCGTTAAAAATATCGAACGAGTGAGAAAACTCACTAAGTGAAGCAAAAAAATGCAATAATCATTAGACTAGTTGTCAATGTCAATCAGCTGTTACATCTGTCATTTAAAATATGAATGATTTTAATGTAAATAATATAAAATTGTGTCTGTACATGGAATATATTTAAGAAAAAGTTATGCTATTAAGGCTAAAATAAGTTATAGAATATGAATTTATGATTTCTCTTTTGTCGGTTTGAATATCTGCCCATTAAGATACCTCCATTCACCAATTTCCACTAAATCCTGGAGGTAAGGAGGAGGGAAGTAGGCAGGCTGGAGGCTCTCTACATATTGAGTGGCAGAACTCAACGCCACGCTTTGCCTTTTTACACCAGAGCGAAGAAATGAAAATACTAAATGTTTCTTTTCCTCTAATCCCGCAACTGCCGGTTTTTCCTCACTATGAACTTATACAAACAACTCCACAAAACACAAATAAAAAAATTTAGTTCGCTTCCCACGTGATAACAGAAAAATATAAACCTCTTAGGTTAGAAATGGAAAACAATATTTAGCGTGCATTCGGGTCAGCGTGGACGCGGAATGAATTATAACTAGTTCTAATGTTTTGCTCGTATTGTTTTATAAATTAGAAAAGTTTATATCGCTCGAAGATAAGCATATAAAGCATTTGTTGTGTCGTGTTAAATTTAGTTTCAATGTCACGTTAAATAATAGAGGCAACATACGGATTTTATAAAAAAATTTCTACAAATAAACTATTTAAAAAAAAAAAGTGTCATATTTCCTATACTTACAATTATTTAAAGTCAAGATTCTTAGTATTTAGTACAATTCGCGGCGTTGACTTTTGTCTCTAAATACAGAATTACATAAATCTAGAATTTGGGCGGAGAGTGGAGAATGGAGTGCCTTAACACTACTTCTCTCTGCCTAACAACGTCAATTAAGCGGAAAACTATTAACAAAAATTGTTTTAATTCCCTACAGTATCTCAAAAAGGGCACATACGTCACTGTTGCACCAAATGTGCCATTATAAATAACAACACCTGTTGCTGAACCGTAACTCAGTCACTTGTTAAGTTAATATTAATTTGCATATTCTATATAAGTACAAGTATATTCGCCAAGATTTAATATACATCGCAACATTGATACCTCGATTACGTGTGAAATCATATGAACGTGTTCAGAGAGAACTCAAGAGTATTTTATAAGAAACTAATTAGATTACGTTATAATAAATTATGCTGCCCATTTTTTTCAAAAAACTAAAATAATCATAAAATATAGAATCGTAAATACATCGATTTACATTGTAATAGTAAACATGACTTAATGTAGCCCATAGCTTTCCTCTACAAACGGACTATTAATTAAAACAAGAACATTTACAATTCGAATATCTAGTTCCTAATAAAAATCTTAAATTTTATTTTTTTTTAAGTTTCATACTGTCCGCTCATAGTATGGTAGGCAAAGGGGACCTGGGCGTCTAGTGTCCATTTCCATTTCTAATTTTCCACCGAATTCGGGAGACGTTACGTGTGAAACTCAACGTCGTGCTTTGTCTCAACACCACAGTGAAGAAATGAAAATGTTAAATATTTTATTTCCTTTATTGGGAATCGAACCCATAATCTGTCTACAACTAGCTTCAAGTGGCTTCAGTTTTATAACATTGGTATAAATTATAAGCGTCCAAATGAAAAATACATCAATATACAAAATATGTAATAAAAATGCCGCGCCGATCGACAATACTATAGCAAAAAGAACATACATTCAAAACTGTCGCCATTATAAAGTGTCCGAAAAATTGTTTTAGTTGAGGCTATTGTTCTCTATATATTTTTATACAATACGTTAAACTCGCTTGTCTAAAAAGTTTGATTCAATATTAGATTTCATATTTCATATTGGATTTCGATTTTTTAGTTTCACTTCTAGTTTTAGTTTAGCTATTTATTTTAAGAGAGGCCTCTGCACTCAGTGGGATGGGTGTTTCCTATAAAAGCGATGATCGTGGGTTGGATGTTGTCCAGTCTGATCGACGGCCGCAAGTCGAGGTTCGGGTCCCACAGGGGACGCACTTACCGCCGTCGATATCCCTTCAAGCAGGCACGTGCTCACAAAATTTTCACGGACAGAGTAACCTCTTCCCTAACCACCCGCTAACAGTATTAACCTCAAGTTTGAAAAAAAAATTGAATGTTGGATTTCAGATAAAGTTCCACTCAACATCTTTTGAAATCGGGCAGAGACCAGACAATGGAATGTCTTAACACTCGATTCTGTTTCTCATTCCTGGTTCCTGGTTCCTGGTTCCTCATTCCTCCCTAAATAATATATAGCTATATAATAATAATAAAAAGCGAAATATTAAAAATAATAAATAATTTGAATTTGAGGTCACGGTGCAAGGTAATGTTGTAACTATGAAATATAAACCTTAACGAGCAGGTGTGGAGCGAAGCTAACAGCAGCTAGTCGACTGTGCCTTAATTTCGATTGTACTACTACATTAATTATTATGCAAGCTATCGCTTTATGTGGTTTCGCTTTAATTACGATTATTACCAGCATTTATGTATTCGATTAACTTTAATTATGTATGTATTGTTTAATCATCGACACTGATGCTATGATTAAAGACCATCGTGGCGTAGTGGGACAGGGGCTGACTGTGAACGCAACGGTTGTGTTCGATCACCTTTCGGGAATAGTTATTTTTGCTTTATGCCGGAATAAAGATATCAGGTAAAAAAAACAAAGGCTGCACTCAAAACTTTCCGACACGAGAGAATATAAACGGAGAAATGAAGATAATTTCAGCATAATCTTTGCGCCTGAGTGGAGATTGAATCTACAACCATCGCGTTTATACACTGTCCCATTCCGCCACCATGTATTACATTTTTTACTAAAATAACTATCAAATCAATGACTGCCATCTACAGTTATCTCTTTTAGGAATTTAAAGTAGGTGGGTGGCGGATATAGCTTTTTTAGTCTCATTTCCGTTGAAATAAATTTGTTTTATTTAGTAAAGTTTATTAAAAGATCGATTCCTGAACCAAAGAAATAGTTTTAGTACAAAATATATTGCTAATACTTATCATAATGTCATTTTTGTATCGAAATGAAAGTTTTTTTTTTTTTAAAAATACAAAATAACTAAAACATACACATATATATTTTAAGTTAAAATTCTTTCCAAATAGTTAAATCACAGTTTTTTTTCAGAAAGTAGGTTTTAGTGTTTTTAGTATGTACTTTTAATTATAATTAAATATAAATCAAGTAGTAGGCAGGCAGCAGCGCGTTTCCTACTACTTGACAAGTAACAGGAAACAAGTGAAGTAGTAAATCAAACCCGCACATTTGTAAAGACAATTATCTATTTTGATTTATGTCTTGTTTCCAACTTATTTAGCTAAAGTTTCTTAGTACTAGCGAGTAAACTTATTGATACGAATAGATTTTCTTATACATATGGAAACTACCTTTTAACAGTGGCTTTGTCCGCGTGACGAATGTAGCTAGCTAAGAGTTGTGTATTACACATGACATAATCTAAGGTCCGTATTTGTAAATCGCTCTCAAGTCTGAGATTAATCTTGAGATGCCTTTTTCAGTCATATAGTTTATGAATAAAAAGTCGTAGTGTCTGAGGTAACTCTGTCCTCAGATATACATAGATAATTACATCGTAACGTGATAGTCTGTAGCCTCTCTCGATAAGGAGGCTATCCTACACAAAAATAATTTATCGTTTCAAATCAATAGTTCCTGAGATCAGCACGTCCAACCAAACAAACTCTTCAGTTATATAATATTATTAGTGTAGATTTAAGTCATCATAACCTAAATTCACCACTGTTTTCCTTGTGTATTTCCCTAAAAGATATAAAACTTTAACTCAACACTTATAATGAGAACTAACTAAAAAAAAATATCGTAAAAATATACAGGCTAATTTTTAAATCAAGACAGTAATAATCTGAGGTTGCGATTTAAACCAAATAAAAAAAAACTATTCGAGTATTTTTTTAGAAAGCGTATACTTAATAATTTGAACGTAGCGGAAATAGAACCCGTGTCCACGTGTCGAAGAAACATATATTTACATACACAATACGCTGTAGCATTTATAATATCTTCATTACAACGTATATTAGTTTAGTAAGCAGTGTGTCTATGTATGCATATGAATTGCTCTCGGCTTCGGGGAAGAACCTTACGTTATTAACGCGTATTCTACGATATCTTTATTTATATATATATATATACATATATGTGGCCTTTATACTTGTTTCGGAAGAAATGTAGAGTTAAATAGTGGTGTATATACACGAGGAAATAAAATATTTAATTTTATTTCTTTTTATTTCTTTGGTCTGTTATCGAAGCTAAGCGCGGCGTTGAGTTCCGCAAACCGAAACCGACACTCCGACACAGAAAAAAATGAGCGATTTTGTTTCAGCTTTTGAAACCAAATCGCTCATTTTTTTCTGTCGGAGTGTCTTAAATCCCTCTGCCTCTGTCGTTCATCAGTATGACTATTACCACGACGGTTATGTATTCGATCTCGGTTCGGAGAAATGAATCACTCTGGTAACAAAACAAGCGTGGCGCTTAGTTCCGCAGTGTCTCCCCGTCCAATAGAGGCTAGGTTCTGATACATTTTTTTTCCTGAGTACATTCCCTGCAACACGTACTACGTACTTATATAAAACTGCTTTTTATTTGCTTTTACTACATTAAAATTAAAAGTAAAACTCTACCTCTAATTGACATCGTTCAATTTAAAAGTAAGAGAAAACATCAAAAACATTGGGATAATGGCTTATAAAATAAATGTCAATTATAATTACTACAGTCCACTTCAAAAGAGGACGATATGAACAACTACAAAGCCGAGTCGCCAATCTGACACGACCTGTAAAACGTATCCGGTCGTGAGTAATAAAATAAAAGAGAAATATAAATGAAAAAAATGGATATTTACTGTTGGTTGCGTATCTAGATTGCGCGTTAAAAATTTGTAAAACTATATTTTATAAATTTCTAATACAAATCGAATATGTTTATATGGGAGTACTCTTTCTAAGTTTGGGTCTAGTTAGTTAGGTTCTACTTTGTACCAGTTGAAAAAACAAAAATGTTTTCCGCTAATATTATCAGTTCAATATTCGAGATATTGCTTGTTTAGTGTCAAAACTCACCGCCGTACTTTGTCTTTGTCTTTGAGTGGTAAACGACAATCAGAACGGTGAGGTCCCCTGAAGGGTAATTTACAGTCAGTATTTTAACGTTAGGTTCTCTTTGTTAAAACTAAACTTTCAAGTTTTTTATTTATTTTTATGCAGGTCATTTGACATTTATTTTATTTCACTTTTACTAAGCCAAGTTTAAAATAAATTGGTTTCACGCTGTATCCCACATACAGCAGATTCAGTGGCGGTCAATACCGCGCTTTGCCTTGACACCAGAGCAAAAAAATTAAAATGTAAATTTAAATAAATATTCAATCTCCTCGAGTGGGTATCGAATCTACAACCACACATCACATAAAAGTATTAATGTTTATATTTAATCTCTTTATATATATATATATATATATATATATATATATATATATATATATATATATTCAATTTTACATTTGTAATCAGTATCAAACTTCATTTAATGTTTTAACAAAGAAAATACGAATAGCGAATAATAGCGGAACCAAACTTTATACTCTGTCTAAACAGATTCAACTTTGTAAGCTTATTTCACGAAAAATTATATTTTAAAATAAATAAATAAATCAGCTTCACGCTGTATCCCGCACACAGCAGAGAGGGAACCTAGTGTTAAGACACTCCGTTCCCCACTTTCTGCCGAATTCTGGGGCATTGCGTGTTGAGTGGCAGAACTCAACGCCGCGCTTAGCCTTGACACCAGAGCGAAGAAATGGAAATATAAAATTTAAGTAAATATTTCATCTCTTCGAGTGGAGATCGAACCCACAACCAGTCAGTTTTACAGTCACACTTCGTGCCACTGCGCCACGACTGGCCTCTATATAACTTATATCTCTCTATATAACTTATTTTAAATGAGTTGCAGTGACAGTAAATATTATATAAACTAACAAATGTAAATGAACTTACTTAAATGTTAACTCAATTCACTGGTCTTTGAAGACTATCTAACACCGAGTGGTCTTTGACTAGATTATTGCAAGCGTTTCCAAGTGAATGTATTTCGTCGTTTCCAAGTGAATGTATATCGTTTAACTTGAGATTTTTTTTTTTTGCTTCACCCTGTATCCGTATATAGTAGCATAGGCAGATGAAACGTAGTGTTTAGACAATTCGTTCCTCACTTCCGGTAAAATTTTCGAGGTATTGCGTGTTGAGTAGCGCAATTCAAACACGCTATCAGAGCGAGGAGATGAAATTATTAAATATTTCAATCCACCAAGTCGGATTGAACTCACTACTATCGCGTTAGTCACGTGGTTGTGCCTCTGCGTTACTACTGCCTCAACATATGTAAGAGAAAAACATAAACTGTAAATGATCTAAGAACATTGTATGATCCAGCAATAGGTTTTAACTTTATTAAATCATCATGCGAATTGTTCTAAATAACGTTATCTTGTTATTAGAATTTCAAATAACAAATTTAATATGCATAAGTGAGTTAAATATCATAATCAATTCATAATTTATAATATAATCTATTATTGAATAAACAGTTATTTGTAGATTAATTTTAATTATTTTCAACTGCACGTGTTATTGAAAGTGAGTTTATATTAATCATTATCGAGTATGTTTGAATACAATGCACTGTTATATTATAACAAAATATATGAATAACATATTTTTGTTTGAGTGACGGAACTCAACGCCGCGTTTTTTCTTTAAAGGTTGAGAACTTACTAACTGTAGCGTTTAGTCAGATTTTGTACCACTGCGCGATGGCTATAAGTATACCTGGTCTTAGAAAAGTTAGGGTGTGTCAGTTTTTATGTGCGATAGTTGTAAGTTCGATTAAAAATAAAATAAATAAATCAGCTTCACGCTGTATCCCGCACACAGCAGGGTAGGCAGAGGGAACCTAGTGTTAAGGCTCTCCGTTCCACACTTTCTGCCGAATTCTGGAGGCATTGCGTGTTGAGTGGCAGAACTCAACGCCGCACTTAACCTCGACACCAGAGCGAAGAAAATGGAAATATAAATTTAAGTAAATATTTCATCTCCTCGAGTGGGGATCGAACCCACAACCATTCGGTTTTACAGTCATACTTCGTGCCGCTGCGCCACGACTGGCCTCAATCGGTTATTTCGAATAATTAAATAGAATAAAAAATATATATTTTCACTTTACTATTCTATGTAATATTAGAAACATAAGTTCGGATGCCATCCAGCAAGTGATATTGTTAGGGTGGAGACTGTTCTGTTCTTTGATAATGGCGATCCGAACTTGGAAGTTGAGAACTACTCACTTTGCCAATGTCACGTTGCATAGAGAAAATACACGAAGGAAGATGTAAAAAATAGTAGACGCACGCATTTTAAAAATAAATTCGGTTAAAATACTGCCATCTACGTATACAAGCGGAAACAAAAGAACGAAATAATTTAAAATTTTAGTTATGAACATGAAATTAAAATGAGTAAATTGAAAATATATTTTAAATTAAATACGAAATTTCATTTACAATTTATTACGTATTTCATAAAGTTCAAGTTCACAATACCAAAAAGCACTCACGAGTGCAGCGAGCGGGAAATTCATTATATTACACACAGATATTGGCCCTGTACGTATATTATAAATAAAATAATAAAATCAGCTTCACGCAAACAGAAGGGTAGGCAGAGGAAACCTAGTGTTATGACACTTAGTTCCTGCGTTTTGAGTGGCGGAACTCAACGCTGCGCTTAGTCTGGACACCAGAACGAAGAAACGAAAATATAAAGTTAAATACATATTTCATTTCCATGAATGGGGATCAAACACACAACCATCCGCTTTTACAGTCACACATTAGACTGGTCTCTACCACGTACGTGTATATTATAATATTTTCATTTCAGAAAGGGTGTGCTGGAACGTCAGAAGGCTCTTGTTAATACTCTACTTCCCTATTAAATCTAGGAAATTGACGTCGTATGTCCAGTAATTGCATTAAAAATTGTAAACGCAATATTGTACACGTGGACGGTGCCTAAGACGAAGTGAGTCAAGGGCGTGATAAGGACAGTGGAATATTTTCAAATTTTTACTTTGGCTTCAATTTTTTGAAATGGGCACGAGCAAACTGCTACTCGAAGATACCTTGAAAAACCATTGATGGGGGAAAAATTGAGGAAATTCCTTTTTTTTTGGCTGACTTATATAGACGGAAATCCTCTTCAAATTGATTTACCGCAGACCTACACAAATCCTCATCATGTTATTGTGTACTCACTTAAGTCCAAAGGTCACCTTTGCCTTATGAGAAGTATATATTCTGGTATATGCTCTTTGACAAGGGCATTGTATTCCCTTTCCATCTTTCTATGAAAGATATCAAAATGAACACTTCGTACCTCACGGTTACCCCGCAGGAGGATTACTCTCTAAACTGCGGGGGAGGCAGAGGAGAAATAGGTTCGCAAGTGCTGACAGTTCATGAGGCACAGGGTCTGACCAGTGCGACCGTTGTAGTGGTAAACATCAAATCCATTAAGTTGCTATAACATGATAGCGTTTTGTACGTTATCGTAGCAATATCACAACACGTCGGCAGTTGTACGTACTACAGGGAACACAAAGATGTCGCGCTCAAAATGGTAATTGGGAATGGGTCGGGGCAACAAAAATGAGCATTGCGAAATACCATATAAAGATGGTTTTCAATGCAATTCATGAATCGTACTTACTTTTCTTAAAAGTTGTACACATTCTGTTTATTTATTATGTAATTTTACAATAAATTATTAATTATTTGTCATAATATCCTTCGTATAATAAATTACGAGAAAATTATTACAACTAAAAAATATTTCTCCTATACTACAACTAAAAATAAGTAAAAGAAAATCTATATAAAGCCATTTATAAAAACTTCATGCAATCCATACTGGGGTAAGTTAGCGGTACGTTTAAGTTGTAGAAAAATGATAGTACCAGTAGCTTATAGTTTGTTCTGGTTAAGTGCCGTTGACTTCACTTCATTTTACTATGTTAAGCTATAGTTTAGTTTCATACTATCTTGGTGTAATGCATAATCACTAGGGTTTTGAATTCAATTCCCACTCGGGGAATGAATTATGTTTATTTCCTTTTTCTGGTATGAAAAGTGCGGTATTAATTTCCTCTACTCAATACGCAATGACACGCGGATAGTAGAAGACACACGCTTATTTTGACGTATCCTGCTATGCGTGAAAAAGCGTGAAATAGTAAATATAACTGTCCAATCTGGTACTCTCTACTTAACAATTAATAAAAATAATCAGAAAACATTTTTTTCATAATAGAATTATTTAAATAAAAAAGATAGAAAAAAAAGAAAAGGCTTGTATATTAAATTATTACATTTTAACCGTGACAAAGCTGACTTATTGTTCACAGCAAAAGGTTAAAGCAATGTATTCGAATTGAAAATTTGGATTTTTTTCATTTCGTTTCGTTTGATTTACGCTGGGTATTGTACCAGGTAATAAAGTATGCAAAGGGTATTTTGATCTATGAAATTAATTTTGGGTGCGATCGAGACTTGGCAATTATTAGTTTACGGCTTGCCGAATAGTGAAGTAGGCAGACAAAATCAAGTGTCTAAACACTCCGTTTTTTGCTTTTCGCCCGGTTCTCTCTTTTTTTTCTTTTAGCTATTATCGTGAAGATAGAACGTATTGTGTATCTTGTGTATGCCTCACAAAGTAGAGTAGGCAAAAGGAACTTGGAAAAATAGTTTTAAGTATTTCTGCAGCAAAAAAATGCTTAAAGCATTACATGTTGTGTGGAAGAAAACGTTACAGCGAGGAAATCAAAATGTGAAAAAAAAGTATTTTCCTAAGCGGAAATCGAACCCATAACCGTCCCGTGTACTGCCACAAGCTTCCACCACAGCTTTTCGCTATTTAATTGTTTCAACTTTCACTAGCACTGGTAACCAGCCAAAGCACAGCGTTGAGTTCCGACACTAAATTCCTCCGAATTACAGGGAAAAAATGAAAAATAAGGACCAGAAGTGTCCACTGGAATGAGTGTTTAACACTCAATTTCAAGGCTCTTTCTGCCCACAATGGTACGTGCGGGATACAGCGTGAAGGTGCGATTCAATTTTAATTGATAATTAGTGCCATTGAGTTAGAAACCTCACAGTTTTTCCCGTATAGTAGGGTAGGCATAGAAAGCTTAGTGTAAATACACTCCGTCCTCCTCTTCAAGCCTGACGTCGAGACATTGAGACGTGGCGGAAACCAACGTTTCGCTTTGTCGTTGGGTTACTTTATAACTTATATTTCAAAATAAAATCATCCCAATTTTTCCTTCCGCTTCTTAGAATTGATATAAAAATAGTTATAACCTTAGAGAGAAAAATTATAAAAGTTTTTACGAATAAAAGAAAATTAATAATTTAAATTAATAAAATTTAATATTAAATGATAAAATATAACTTTACACGGACCGAGAGAAACGCTTAGTGTAAAATATGTTTAAGATTTTTACTGCAGCTGGGAGGTGCGCTCTCAAGTTTATAGTTCCCAGGAATATTTTTACGAATGCCGTACATGTATATATTTCATTTTTAGTAAGAATGTTTATAAAATAAGCTGAAAAATAGCTTAAACGTTGTGAATAGTATAGAAGTTACAATTCGCTTTTGCAATATTTTTTTAACTATTATATAATATTATTTATTAATGTTGCATATTATGTGTAGTGGGTTCGATCCCCATTCAGCGGAGTAATTTTTAGTCCTAGTACTATTTTTCTAAATCGTGAAGCTTATGCTAGTGGGGAGAAAAAATAAATTAAGCTCACTTTTCAATAATATTATTCCTCCAAGTTTCCGTCAACAAATAGCATTATAAAAATTTCATTAAATTGTTGTAAATTTCTTTATCTAACAAAATATATTACAATTTTGTCCATACATATTTTTTAAATAATCTAAAATATAACAATAACCTTATAGACGAAATATTTAAATAAATGTATATTTCCATTTCTTCGCTCTGGTGTCAAGCGTTGAATTCTGCCACTTAACACACAATGCCTCCAGAATTCGGCAGAAAGTGGAGAACGGAGTGTCTTAACACTAGATTCCCTCTGCCTACCCTGCTGTGTGCGGGATACAGCGTGAAGCTGATTTTATTTAATATCCTTCCTAGCTAGCAGTGTTAATGCAAACTAACCTAGAGGAGAACTAAACGATAAGTCAATTAAAAACTAGTTAAGCTGTTAGCTTCTAAGTTAATAAAGTTTGTTTTTAAAGACTGTCTTAACTTGATTCAAGTAACTACTGCATTTTAACTGACCATAATATATTTTGAGCAGTGTTCTATCACTAGACCAATTAAATCAAATGAAAAATCACTATATTTTCTTTCTTTTATAAAAAAGATAAAAAAAGAGTATTTAGGTCATGTTCTGATCATAATGCATGATAGATGAGTAACCCCTATCAAATCTGTGTAGCAAATATTCCATTTGGAATTAGACAGACAAGCGTTTATTATGTTAAGTCAACTTCCAGGATTGAAGAGGCACCTTAAGAAGATGCATAAAAAATCATTTATATGAAAATTCCCGAATAACAATTGATTCCACACTTGATCACGTTATGGTACAATAATAAAAAAATATATATATTTTGAAAATAAAACAATATTTACAGCTTTTAATAAATATTTCAAATAAAACAGGCATTTCAGTACTCGAAACGCAACAAGTTCCTACAACGATGATGACTCTCGAGCGTCTACGGCTGTCGTAGTGACGTAGAGCTCTCGTAGCAAATGCAGCAACACGTTTTGTAGCAGCCGTGGCGACTTAATTTTTCTTTTTTTCTAATGATTGTTAGTTTTTTAGTTATTCTAATGAAAATGTAATTTTATAATAAGTTATTATTTAAATTAATTAATTATTCAAGTGTTTTGTAGCTTCCCGCTGTATCCCGGTTTTTGGGTTATTGTCATTATCTTGTTATCAGAGCAGGCTAACAAAAAAGGAAATCACATTTACCCAACCGATTCGCAATTATATGAAATTAGTGTACAAAAATTACCTTAAGCAAGGCAAATCGATCCTCAATCATTATATGTATAAACAACAACTAAAACCACAAAGTCGTTTAATACAAACATTAAATTTAAAAAATAATATAATAATATATATATTTCTCACAAAGTGAAAATTACATTCGCTACGTACATTTAAAGAGATATATAATCTATAAACCACATTTTCACTCGAAATGTGAAATTAACCGAAAAAACTAACCGCTATATTAGATATAAAAATCGATTCGTAACCTGATATCGTGACCTTCGACCTTGGCAAGTACCTACTGGCCGTGCACCGTACACCGTACACGACACGCTCGGGGCGCTTTCGTAAACTTTACATAATGAGAATGAGTATTTGAGCTGAACTCTAACTCGTTGTACCTTTATATATATTTAAAAGTACTTAGTTTATGAAGAAAAATTATAAACTCTATGTAAATAAGTAGCGGTCAGCTTTGAAGAAATTTAATACGGAGAGATTTTTGTGAATAAGGTAGTTAATAATAAAGTGTTATTTAACGTTATTGTGGGGCAGTGTGACTGTAAACGCGGTGGATGTCGATTCTCATTTGGGAGAAGAAAATAATTTTAATTTCTTGGTTTTGATATTTATGTGTTTTTTTTCTTATCTTCACGTTTATCCTGCATAGAATAGGGTAGACTGAGGGAACCTAGTCTTAGAGCAATCCATTCCTTACTTCCCAACCGGTTTATGGTTTGGTTTATTGTCATTATCTTGTTGCTAGAGCAAGGGCCAATAAAAACAGAAATCAAATGTACCCTAACGTTTTACAATTATATGAAATTAAACTATTTTAATTTCATCATTTTCATAGAACACGCCGTGAACATATCGTGATGCTTAAAAAATATATTTTAAACTGAAATCGCCACGGTAAAATTTAGTATCGTAATAAATTTGACATATATGTATATTATTTATGTAAAATAATTATATTTTAAGCTACTATCATTTGGTTTGGAGCTTATAGAAATAAATAGACCAATATTTAACCTAACTAATCATGTACTGGAATATGCGACCTAACATTGAAATGTCAAAAACAGTGACGCTTTGCAGATTTGCGTTGCGCCGGCTCTTAACCACAATAATTTGTACCTAGCAGCAACCACTCTATTTTGGTCCGGGGTTAGAGGAAGGTGAAGGTTAAACGTGTAGTATTTCAGATAGGTAACAGGTTGAAATCCTGCTATATTTTTTTTTAACTTAAAGCGGTGGGGAGGTACGTGGCGGTTGGCATAGGGAACCTGGGAAGCTATTGTTAAGACACTGTGTTCTCCATTAAGACAATTTCGATGAATTCTCGAGGCATTGCGTGTTGAGTTCTGGAACTCTACGCACCCCTTTGACTCGTAAACAGAGCGAGGAAATGAATAATACATTTCAGTCCCCGAGTGAGAATCGAACCCACAAATGTCGCGTTTATAGTGACGTGCTTGTGCCTTTGTGCACGATATGTTTGATACCTAGACACTCAAACGCGGATTTGTTCGCTTAAACGTATTATTATATTATAGCCAAAGGATAAATAAAAATATAAGAAACAAACATTTAATGCTGATATTTAATTAACTCTTAATTGAATTGATAAGGCAACTGATTTTAATTTCGCTGCTTAACTCGGGTGAAAAACAAGCAAAAAACATAACATAGCATAACATAATAAACTAGACTCATTCTCAACAAAATGTACTGAACGTATACGTAATAAAATAATGTACAAACAACAAACTGATTTATAAAGGGAATGCTAGAAATTAAATAGAAATAGTACTTAAGAACTTTGTCTAAGAAACAAAGGAGATTATAACGTATATAAGTTTCCTTGAATATCATATTAATATTTCCAAGTTGTTTATTGTTTACCTGCAGTTTTGTTCGTGATTTCTTGCTCGCAATATGTTTATAATTTCACGCTATATGTGGCACGGTAGACTGAGGGAACCTATTATCGAATACCACAACTACCAGATTCCTTCTTATTTTCGAGACATTGCGTGATAAGCGCAACTCAACTCCCTGATTTGCCTTGTTAACAGAGCGAGTAAATTAAAATATTAAATTATTCTTTCCCTTTAGTAGTAATTGAACCTGTTACCGGAAAATACCGTACCGCAGTTAACAGTCAGAATATGTGCCACTGCCCTACGAAGGACAATACGACGACGATGGTACGAATCAGATTTTGCGTCCACGACGAAGTTAAATATTATATTTTCTAGCACCATAGTCAGTCGCTAATAATTAAGTAAAATAATTTTATTCATATAAAAAAGTTTTTTTTTATGAACGTCAAATAATTTGTTGAGAGATTGTCAGAGAGAACTTAGTGTCAAGACACTCCGATTTTCACCACATTCGAGAAATTGTTAAATTGAATTTTCAAGGATTTACGATTTTTTTACTTCACAGAAATTATATATTTGTTGAACAAACGTATACCTGCATTACATATTAAACTCTTTTTCACTTTGTGACTGACCTGACGCACAATATACAGCTGTAATTGCACACCGGTACAACTCTAAAATTTAGCACACAGGTTCCTTAAGGAGTATAGTGGAGCAGGGTTCCCATTAAGACATCCTCACTTTCCACTATAAAAGGATTTCTGGTATTTCTACAGAAACAGAACAGCAGGACTTTACATTTTAAAGTTCACACAAATTAAATTGCCGTCGGCCATTAGTACATTATAACAAAAGAATTTATTATAACATAAGAAAAATATATATTAGCCAACAATAAAAAGGTTAAGTTGAATGAGAACAAAAATATGTTTTCATCAATTACCCAATGTACCGTGTACTAGAAGCCTTGACCCAGTTACCGAGCACGCCGAGATGCCGACCCAAAAAGCAATTCGCGTTAATATGACGATTCAACTGGTGGTTTCGAGCTGTTGTTATTTTCGTAGACCAGAAATATATAATATAAAGATGGTTTGTACGTAATAAATATTTATTAGGTTGGCTAAGATTTTGTTCGTGTGCTTTTAGATCGTCTCGGCGCAGGGGCACTGGGGTGTGTTTTGAACGTTTGTGGGTTCGATTCTTATTCCGAGAAATGAAATGTTAAATATTTTCATTTCGTCGCTCTGGTGATGATGCAAAGCGCGGCACGGAGTTCGAATTTGGTGAAAAGTTGGGAACAGGAGTGTCTTGATATTATGTTCTTTCTGCTTTTCCTGCTAAATATAGAGTGAAATAAAAAAAAATGTGTGCATTTAAACTTATTTTAGTGATGTTGAAAAATTGTGGGTTACGATTTTTGTTTATATGTCATATATAAAATAAGATTTACAACGCACTTCATAATTTGTATGTAGAGAAAAATCACCAAGGGAAGATTTTGTTAAAATGTTTTGAAATTCACGTTTTACGGTCCAAGAAAGAAATTACGGATTATCAATTTTTGTTTATGAGTATAGAGAAAAAAAATATTATTGTATTACGTTTCTTTATTAATCGTGAGAAAAGTTATAATATCTTAAATTCTTTTTCTTTTAATGTTTTATATAAGCATCACGATTGGTACGCCTGTCGTATATCGGAGTAAGAAGGAAAAATCTAGTGTAGAGACACTCCATTCTTTATTTTTCATTTAAAGTCAAGACATTGATTATTAAGTGGCAGAACGCAACATGTTGTCTTCAAGAGTGATAAAATAAAAATAATTCATTCCTACGAATGGGAATTGGATCATCGAACCCATCGAACCACATACGTATAATATATGTAAGTGTAGATAAAAAATATATAGTCCAAACAATCATTTTCATTTGGAAGTTTAGCTTAAAATTTAAATTAATTTGCAGTATAATAAAATGCACTCCCACGCTTAAATTGCGGAGGGTGTTGAAAATACAGCAGTATTTTATGTTACAAAGGAATGCGCCGTGAAATCATATTAAATATAAAATTTGTTAGTGGGCCATTTCTTTGTAACTAAAAGAGTTAGAACAGCAAATAACGTTTTATCTCGAGGAAGAAAAAAAATATTATAAAAATATGGTTTGAAAATAACTACTATTTTACAAATTCTTTGTTGAAGTTGTAGATCATGACAGTGAAAACAAAAACATATAAAGACTACTAATGCGACACCAAAATTTACTATATTCGATATTAAATTAAAATAATAGATGAATATTTAAAAACCATGAGATACTGTAATATCTTATGCTATTTAAATATTCGACTATTACAGTAGCGTTGCCTTTTAAGTAAGTTTATACAAAGGTTACAGTGAATGGCGTCGTTTGGTTTCTTTAATCAAAACGCAATATTTCAAAATATGCGGAGAGAATAGAGAAGTCTTTTTTCTACATACATTTATTCTTTAGCTGTACCTTAGGATAGGCAGATAAAATTTAATGTTAAGACACTGTTCTCCGTTCAGATTCAAGACATTGTGACTTGAGCGCCGGATCTCAACCCTACAAAAATGAAAATAAAAAAATAAAAGAAACAATTAAATAAATGTAAAACATACACGTAAAATTTATAGTATTACACAATGTGAACTAGAATGTAGAGTAGTAGTCAACATTCCAAAGAGAAACAAGGTAGCATACGTACAATATAGGTGGACTTAGTTATTATTATTATTATCTTCATTTCCTCGCTCTGGTCACAAGACAAAGCGCGGTATTGAATTCCGCCACTGAACACACATTGCTTTGAAAATTTGAAGTACTACAATCTCTCTGCTCACCCTGCTATATATGGGAAACAGATTGAAGCTTAAAAAAAGTGAGGAAGGGAGAGTCTTAACACAACTTTCCCTCTGATTAAATTGCTCATACAGGACACAACGTGAAGCTGAAAAAATAATATTAACACATAATGGTGTATTTCATGCCATTTCATGAAGTGGATAGCACAATTCCAGGAATTTCCCATACACGTATAAAAGTCTAAGGAATTTAATAATGTCTTTACAAAAAGATATTTCAAATAAACCAATAAATGAAAAATTAAGAACATGAGTTAGATTATATTCGTTGGAATTCACATTATACTTTATCAAACGAGAAGAGTACCCGAGTAGAATTCTGACGGTCACTTTGCGTTTTACTTAATTTACACCGATACACTAATATATCTGTCTGTTAAAGTGATGGTTGTGAGTTCGATTTCTACTATGGGAAATGAATTAATATGATTTCACCACTCTGGTAAGAAGACAAAGCACGCAATATCTCGAAAATATGAGCGCAAAGTCGAGAACGGAGAGTCACAGCACTCTCTCATTCACTCTGCTTACCCTATTTCAAGCGAGATACAATGTGTAACTATAAAAATACACACTAATCTTATCGTTTCAGGTATGATAATGAAATATAATGAATTTTATATCACGGCCAATAGTTTAGGAGCCATTACTAAAAGAAAATGAGAGAAAATCTAAACAAAACATTTTTAGTAGTAGTTCTACATGTTTATTTAAGACCAAATCTAAAAAGCAAGGGACCTCTGAAGTGGCATTAACAATTTAACAAAAGCGATATTGTTCCACAATTATTCTAGTTGAGATGAGATTCGGTAACAATTAAACCAAACCAGAGTAATTTATATTATCAAATTATTTAAGGCCAAGTCCTTTTGAAATTGAGACGATAATAATTGGTTGGGGCAGTAACAAGATAAATCTGTAGGTATAAGTGTTACTCTTAAACATCTTGGGAAACTGGAAATTAGAGAAAGTGAAACAGCTTTTATAAATGAATGCAAAATGTATAAATAGATCACTTTGCTTCGGAAGCTTAATAAAAATATTTCAAGAGAGCAGCTCCCAACAGAAGTTTATGAACAATTGTATGGAAATATGGCTTATGCAAAGTTTTGGCTTAATTGGCTGGCCTAGCTTAGGACGGCATCTATGATGCGTGGATTTAAATTTTGTTATGTTAGAGTATTTTATATAGAATTTTTAATCCTAATCCCAATTTTAAGTACTTTCTAAGTTACTGAAATAGAGTTATTAATAAAGAAATCCTGTCACTTCTGACTTCCAAGTTTAGCGTTATTTGTCTGTTGTGTCCGTTGCTTGACCATTTCAATATTTTCTTATTTAATTTAAACAGTAAACTGATCTAATAAAATTAATAGGATTTAAAGTACGGTAGCTAATTCATTTATATTTCACTCATTCAACAAATTTTCCTCAATATACCGTCATATACCGTCGGCATGTTCCGACAGCGGCACGATTAACATGATGTACTAAGACTTGTAAGCTAAGAGCAAATCAAAGTCTACTATAGATCTGGGTTATACTTCAGTTAGTTATGATATCTTCATAATATCTAATATATTATAAATCAATTGTATAATACCGGTGTTACTGTCCAAACTGATAATGGATCTATGAATATCGAACTACCCACATTTTTCTGTACATATTTTATATAAAAAAATCTTAGTATTTCATCCATGTGCTGATCAAAATAAATAAAATAATAGAATTTTGTATAACAATCTTAAAACATTAACAAAAGTCTTATTTATATATGTGATAAAACATATTTTTAGAAATTTTATAAGTTGAAGAACCATCCAAGAATTTTAGTTCAAGCAAAACAGGTTCGGCTGTTGACATTGTGACCATGAAAAGAATAAAATACTATTACGTGACACGTTTAAAGGTTAGCGACTTCATGACCTTGGCTATTTGTATCCAATGTTATAGGGTTATTCTAGGACATTCCAATAAACCTGGCTGGTATTGATATAAGATGAAGGAATTTGTGTTAAAAGACAGTCAGAACTGTATAAAAAATATATTTGATATAGATATAAGTAATTTTTTTACATAATTTTCAATAATATCTGCAGATGAAAACCAAATATATGTCTATCTAGAATTGCGTGCCACGCGGTACTGGAGCCGCGCATGCCTTGTAGCCCTGTGAGTACGTCAGATCGAGTTGTAAGTTTACTACGCTTCAATATTAAAGGCTGCCATCTGTCGAACTTTACTGGTAAAAGTGAACAAGATGCACGTCCTCCCTGGACGAGCTGTCGGGGGCTACTGGAGCGGTGCAACCAGAGTGTAGCTGTTTCAGCCGAGCTATTCATTCATGATTGTCAGGACCATCTGTTACTACCGTACGTGCGTTTATTTGTTCACACACATTGCTCCATACTACGAGAATAATACGTTGAAGTGAAGTTGAAGCGTGGGAATTTTTAGTTTTGCACAGTTGAAATTTATTTTGTCTATCCGAAATTATTAGTATTCATGAGAGCACAGAGTTACATAACGAAGTGATTAGTGCTCAATTCTCACGCTTGAAACGCCATAAACTAATAACAGAACAGAGTTATATTATCTGCTGTTAAAATCTTAATTAATCTATCTTCGTTATTCACTATGTTATTGATGTTACATAATATATTTATGAATTTTTGAAATATTATATATATATATATTTAAGACCAGCGACTAGGCGAATGTTTGTTTAAGTGTAAAAAACCGTGTAAAAAATCGAGCAAGCGCGAGTCGGACATCCCCATTGAGGGTTTTGTACTAATTTCAGGATTGTGATTGGGAAACGCCTTATAGGTTTTGAAATTGCGGTGAATTGTGTTGTATTAGAAGACGAACGGCCGAACAGACGAACAGACGAACAGACGAACAGACGAACAGACGAACAGACGAACAGACGAACAGACGAACAGACGAACAGACGAACAGACGAACAGACGAACAGACGAACTGACGAACAGACGAACAGACGAACAGACGAACAGACGAACAGACGAACAGACGAACAGACGAACAGACGAACAGACGAACAGACGAACAGACGAACAGACGAACAGACGAACAGACGAACAGACGAACAGACGAACAGACGAACAGACGAACAGACGAACAGACGAACAGACGAACAGACGAACAGACGAACAGACGAACAGACGAACAGACGAACAGACGAACAGGCGGGCATAACATTTTTTCTGATATACCTGTCATGTACTGACACCAAATCCGTTACGATGTTATTATAAGTATAGATATAGATATTTTTGAATGTTCATAAAAAATTTAAGAAATCCGATTATTTGTAAATTTTTTGGATATTGTATTTTTCATGAAATGACTGAATTCAAAGTCAAAGTCAAAAATTCTTTACTCCATAAAAATGAATAACATTTGTTTGGACATGTCAAAATTAATTATATAAACAAAGAATAAAAATTGCATATTTAGGAAAAATAAGCCTGATCGGTTAGTTGAGGTCATGAAAAGAATCGGGCAAAGAAACTCATGGCCACTCTTTTTAACTGTCAATGTCACAATTTTTCATCTTAAGAAATAGAGCAATTCAGTTCCAAGCATCTTTGTCGCGAGCAAAATCGGCGATAGAGTAATAAGCACTTTTAGATGCTTCTATAGATACTATGGATAGTAACATATGATCCTAGGTGTCAAAAATATTTTTTTGACACTTTGCTCTTCACGTAGTAGAGAAATGAAAATATTAAATATGTGAAAATCAAAGACCACAACCTGTCACATTGACAATAACATGCTCATGACCTTGCGCCACGCTCTATCAGATCGTTAAAAGGTTAATGCCACAAACGTTAATTATGTTAAGTGGGATTTCACTTTTATTTCAGTTTATTATTAAAACCCACTCTCAGAATGAAAGTATTTTAACTAAAATTATGTATGTCATTTCTGTGTTTGTAAAACAAAATTAAATATGGCGATCGTATCATAAGTTTTTTAAGAAATTGAATTAAATTAAATTAAATTAAGCCGACAGTTCATCTTTAATTTTTATAATAGAGTTGATTGGTTTTTTTTTCAGAAATTTTATATACTCTATATTTAATTATATTTACCCAATAAAAGGACAACAAAAAACAATAATAATTGGACACAAGCAATCTAAAAAGAATTAGTCAAATCCCAACTGATTGGAAAAGATATACGAAATAAATACTTAGTAATTGTACGAAATCCCATGTGTGGGGGCTGGCCTTGGTTGCCATGGCTTATAAAAAAAATACCAGTGAACGTAATATTTTGGATTTATTAAAAACATTCTGGACATGTATCTCATTCTTGAGACCAGACGTGGCGCAGACAAACACGCGTGTGCGATGGCGACGGATTGTGAGTTCGAACCCCACTCGAGGATACTATAAAATTATATAATTTCATTTATTTGCTTTGGTGTATAGACAAAGCGCGGCGTTGAATTCCGCCATTAACCAAAATATATTCTGAGTGTAGATAAAAAAAAACTTCTAAATTAAATAAAGTCAACGGTCAGCCGGTAATAAGTTCGGTCTCCAATCAGAGCATAAATCATTTTCATTTCAGATAAAGGGCTCTGGTAAGAAGACAAAGTGCGGCGTTGAGTTCCGTCACTCTATACGCAATGTCTCGAAAACTGAGCAGAAAGTTGGAATCGTAATACTTTAAGCTACAGTGACACATTATTCATAAGCGGAATGCTTATTAGCATGCTTAAAACTAGCGTGAAAATACTCAAATTGACTCATTTGCTTTAATTGAACATGCTTTTTTAAAGCGTGCATAAAGCAAATTATGGCATACACATGTTGTTTAAGCGCATGCTGGAATAATGAAACACCAAGTGGCCCTCTTTACAAAACTAAATAAAATCATCAGTTTGATTCCAATACAATATGACCAAAAACTTTTACCAAGAAAGAAAATAATAAGGAATAAGAAAATTTGGATACGTGATTAGATAAGTAAAGAAGGGGAAACCTTAGAGCGAGTACCCGATTGCGCGACTTTTTTTGCTGCGATATTGTGCACTCGCACCTCCACGAACAATATTAGCTCAATAAGCAAACATGTTCACATGCGCTCAAAGCACGACCACTTTTTCCACCGCTGCAGGTAAATGCATGGCTCTCGATGCTGTCGAGCATCTGTAACTATAGCTTTAAGCTACAGTTATACATGCTCTTCATCTGCTATCATCTTTACAAAAATGTTCCTCTGGGGTGACAATAACTGTAAAATTTGACGGAAGGACCACTGGTTGGGAACCAGTGTTCCTTCATAATAAGCATACAATTTATTGAGCACGTGTAACTTTAGATTAACTATGGAATTTATAGTTAATCTGCTACGTTCTGCCTATTCTACTATATATTTATATAATTTCTTGTTAACTTCAGTTAACTAGAAATTATATAAATTAAACTTGCTTGCTATAACAAATAAAATAATGAACTTGAACTTTCTGAAAGCGAAGCAAAGGCTGGTTAAAAGAAAACTAAACACACTGTAACGATCATTATAATTTTAATAAAGCAAGGCTTCTTTACACAAGGCTCTATATTAAACTCTTTTCATCACTGGAAATTCCCTTGAAAATGTAAACGTTTTAACAAGTGTTTATAATTAATAAACATTTCATATTTTTTCCCACAAAGCACAGTAGGCAGAGTAAACTTGAGAACAAAGTGCTAAGCACTTCCGTTCCCCACTTTTTTCTTAGTTCTGGAGACTCACAGAATGTAGAGTCAAGACTTTCCGCTCAGATTTGGGACATTGTATTAAATGGCGGAACTCTACGCCATTTTTATTCTTCAGAGCGTTGTATTTAATATATTGTACATTGTTATTGGATTATATTATAGTATTTGTATTTTAATGAGGTTATGTTCATTTTATATTAGTAGGTTATTATAAATTTTATAACAATTAATACAAAAATTCTACAGTCTGATTTAAATGTTTGTTTTTATTTATAAAATAAATATAAACTGGATATATTTTGTAAAACTAAAACACCTTACACCTAATCTAGAGATTACTTATCAAATTTTAATTGTCTAGTAGTTTCGTATGTGCTTTGTTTTTCAATCACTCAGTAATTATAAATCTCATTTCTACAGATATTAGAAAACGGACTATTTTATCACTAAAGTTATCTGTACTAACCATGACCACCAAAATACTTTCACTCCACCGCATCAAATATGTAGGCTTCTCGTTGCTTCTCGCAAAACAGAGGAGGCAGAGTTATGAATCTAGTGATAAGACTCTTCGTTCTCCCCATCAATAGAATCGAATCCTGGTATTTAAGAGGACGTGGCTATGCCGCAATTGAATTACCGCTGTGCAGTGGTTTCAAATATAAACTAATAAACAAACAATAAAGGAGAAACGCAGCGCTCATTTGATATTCAATTGTGTTAACATCGCTGAATACCAACAAATCAAGTTCACAAATGTGTGCCTTATATAATTAACTCCGATACTGTGTTTGTATTTAAATAATACGTTTATTAATATAATTATGAGAATAATATTGTATGGCGAGTCAGTGGTTGTACGTGAGATAGGTGTGGGTTTGATCCCCGCTCAGGAGGAAAATATGAAAATTTATATGATTACAAATAGCTAAGCTTCACGCTGTATCCCGCACACAGCAGGGTATTTTCTGGTAGAATTTGAATCATTGCTTGCAAGTTATAACTTTTGATTGAGTTGCGTAACTAGGCGCTGCGCTTTACCTTATCGGATCGAGGAATTGAAAATTATTAACTCACCGAGGAGGAAGCGAATCCATGACCACCACGTACGAGTGTAAAATTAATAAAATCAGTGGTTTATACACCAAAATGTTTTATATATTTTCTTTAAATATTTGTAATCACACATTTTTAATAGAGCGTTTTAAAACAAAATAAAATCTCGTACCGTATCTAACGGTGAATAAAATCCCAGGATTCGACTTAACTTCGCTTGTAAATTTTTCTAAATTTATAAACATATTACCTTTATATACATATATAGCAGTGCAGTGGGTCAGAGAGATATGACTATAAATGCGCCCTGTAAAGTTATGGATTCGATTTTAATTTGGGAGAATACACAATTTTTGTTTCTCTATTCTTGCAAGAGAAGGCGTGGTATTTAGTTCCGTTATCACACAATGTCTTTAATTTGGGTCAAGTGGATAAAAGAGAGTCTTGACACTGAATTCGTTGTCACTAAAGTGTAAAAAATAAAATAAAACGCTAAGCGTAAAGTTAAAACAACCTAAACGTTAATTATCTTGGGACCGAAATAATAGGTAGGGAATGTGTTTCCATGTAATTTAGTGGAATGATAATCTTATAGGATTACGGCTTTACATTGTTTACGTTATAATATATCTATAACATACATACATATATTACATACTCTATAATGACCGCAGGCAGAAATCGACCTTTTCAAAGGGCTTGCTCTTATGGACTTCTATGGTTCAGGGAATTAATATTATATATATATATATATATATATATATATATATATATATATATATATATATAATATATATATATATATATATATTAATATGGTTGGTTGGTTGTTCTCTTGTTTTTTTATCTTCGCTTATATTGCGTATGTTACTTAAATACAGTGTTTAATGAGAAACTTATTAGTAGCGTTAAGTTCCGCCACTCACCACCCAATGTTTTGAATTGGGGCGGATAATAGAGAAATCGGTTTCGCTATATTGTGTTCTGTAATGGAAAAACAGTGCAAATTTTGAATCGAAGTATTTAGTTCACCATAAATTAAAATATTTAAACATACATATATTTTAAGAGGAATTGGATCCACATTGATTATATGCTGATTCCGTGTAATATTTAGAATTACAAATCATCTCAATGTTTACGTTACTAAGAAATTTCAAGATATAACCGTTTCATATACTTATATGTTTATGTTAATTTAATATTATAATCCCTTTATTAAATATGGGTTTTGAGGCCGTCGTGGCGCAGTGGCACAAGTTAAGTGATTGGTAGCGCGAGTGGTTGTAGATTCGATCCCTACTTGAGGAAATTAAGTATTTATTTAAATTTACATTTTCATTTTTTTTTTTTTTTTTTTACATTTTCATTTTCATTTCTTCGCTCTTGTGTCGAGGCAAAGCGTGGCGTTAAACACATCATTGGCTGCTTCCCGACCGATTTCTAAACATTTTAGTTTTTTCTTTACCTCAGATTTGAACTTACACTAATTTGCAGAGGCAAGCAGAGAAAACCTAGTGTTAAAACTCGTTCCTCATTTTCCACCGACACATTGCGTGAGTGGAATCGAACCCACGACCGTTACGCGGCTTCAATAAATATATAAAAAAAAACTAGTATAAGATAAATACACACCGGTGAGACGGAGAGCCTAAGTAAACATAATAAAGGATGGCACTGTCACTTCATTTCTCTGTCAAGATCCACCCTACAAATTCATTAATAGTCAGTAGCTAATCTAAATACAATACGTTTCAAAGATAATCGAGATCAAAGAAGGTAATATGGCAGTAAACAAATACTATCTATATGTAATTTTATTGTGATGTTTAAAGATTAATTTAGTTAATCTTTTTGAAAAATGAAGACACATAAAATAGAAATAAATTAAAATGAACAATATTTGGTTATTTCATAAAAATATAAATACACAAGCTATAATAGAGGGAAGTCGTGGTGCACGGGCACAAATTGTGACTGGTTGTGGGTTCGATCTCCACTCGAGGAAGTTAAATATTTATCTAAATTTATATTTCCATTTCTTTGCTCTAGTGTCGAGGCAAAACGCGTCATAGAATTTCGCCATGCCTCCAAAATTTACCGGTAAGTGGGGAACGGAGTGTCTTAACACTAGGTTCCCTCTGTCTACCTTGCTGTGTGCAGGACACAGTGTGAATGAAGCTGATTTTATTTATAGTTACTCCGTTTCCCCATTTCGTCAAATGTTGAACATTGTTATTCCGTGGGGAGTGGGGATCGAATCCGCAACCATCTCGCTTACAGTCCAACTACGCCACGATTGCATCCAGTTACTTTTAAAATAAGTTAAGATAAGAAACTCGCGCTAACATCGTACTCTTCTGTAGAACTACAATTCTGTACTAGACAGTTAACTGATAGATAAATTTTTCGGTTAAATAACAAATAATAAAAAAAAAGTTCCGATCGTAATTTAATAATAAACAATGTTCTCTTTTGAATAGCGGAACTCAACGCCACAATTTGTATGGAAAGAATATGAAAAAAAAAGAAATTCAATTAATCATAATTTAAATGATTGAACATTCCAAGACTACGGAGTAGTTAATCTTTATAAGTTAAAGGAAATAGAAAAATATAAGATATAAGATACAAAATCCCTATTAAATCTCAATATAGAGATATCTATAGAGCCTTGGATATAAAAATGTAATGATATTATTGATTAAGTATTAGAGTATCCATTAGATGTTATTGAAATATTTTTACGCAGCTTTACGTACTACGTTTATTTATATAGTAAAATATATAAATTTTGACACTATCACAACGAGTCTCTATAAAGGTGAGTGCGCGGTGTTGCGATCCGCTAAAGTTATATTTTCTCTACGCGTAGTATGTATCGGCGTGATAAAGAGTAATACTGATGAAAACCAATAATAAATGCCAAAAATAAATGTATATTTCTTGTAACCAGTTTACATTTATATGGAGAATTGATAAATTTACATATGAATAGAAAATATCGATAAAACTTTAATTTTGAATGAAAAGTCAAAGAAATCAATAAAAACCTACCTACTTAAAAATATTTGCAAATAAGACTTATTAGTAAGTAAAGTGTCCTTATTTAACGCTAGCACAACGACTTAACGCTCTATTTCTCAAGGATTTTTGGATAACACATTGTACAGGATGGATGGTTTTTGCTCAATTTGACCGGAAATTCATAAATTTAGGTTATACAATAGATACCAAGGACATATCCTTATCATATATCCGTATTGTCTGTGTTGCAGAATAAATTGCTTCTACAATATTTTACAAAATACAATACAGCATTTGTAATATAATAATTATCTATATTTTGACGCCAGTCGTGGCGCAAGGGTACACAACAAAGTGTAACTGTAAGCTACATGTACGTTGTGGGCTCGATTCCCATTTGAGAAATTTTAATATCCCCATTCCCATTTCTCCAGAATGTGACGAAAAATGGGGACCGGAGTGTCTGAACACTAGATTCCCATAGCTTACTCTGCTCAATGCGGGATATAGCCTGAAACTGAAAAAAAGGAGAAAGTAGTATAAAATCCTTAAAACCGTGAAATAAAAGTGGAAAGCCATGTCGAATAATTAGTTCAATCAGATTGGAGCTAATTGATGCAGGATATCCGACCTAGGGCGTCCTCAGTCTATAGATAGACAGATGTTGATTTGAAAAAATAAAATAAATCTTTAAGAAAATGATTGATAAAAACTTTTTCGTGCTGTTATCAGCTTATTTTTTCTTTATATTATAGCTGATCGTGGTGGAGTGGAATAGCGTCTTAGTCAACATATTGGTTGTTCGATACATATTGGGGTTAATGAACTATTTAAATTTTCTCACTGGCGATGGAGATGTGGCGCTGAGCTCCGCCACAAAACAATCACAATTTTTGAATATGGACGGATGTTAGAGAACGGAGTGTCTTGACATTAGGATTTCTCTTTCTTTCTTAGGAAAGAAATATTACTACTTTTTTAGAGTAAAAATCGAGTCCACTAGCAACCAGACACTAACTATGTAATGGTAGGGCCGTTTACGTTATAATAATATACACGCTTCACTTTGTAATCTTATACAATTTACCTTATATTTTTTTCAAAGATACGGTAACCTTACTTAAAATTTAAGTTTTATTTTTAATTGTATTTATATTGAGTTTTCCCACTGCCAATACCACTTGTATTTATGCTTATAATCTTTTTCATGCAACACACAACGTTTCTGAAAATATATTTTTTCCACGTAACTCCTTTTAGCCATGTCACACTCCTTTTGGCCACTGTGGTTCATTTAAACTTTATTTTTGTCGTGAAATGATTCTTATTGTTTTAACAAATTGCATCGACCTCGCAGAAGTTGATAGATTCAAATTGTGATCAACTTTTGTGAAATATGTTTTTTTTTTCACGTGTGTTTTGATCAACAATAACTTTAGATTTTAAAGTAAATTTGATAGAAAGATATTTTTTACGGTTTTTATCTTTGCTCAGACAATGTTAATGTTTAATGTTTAGTCAAAAAACAAGGATGAAAATATATAAAAAATGTTTTGCGGTAGATTCGCGGTTTTTCACTTCGTTCTCCACTTGCTACCGAATTTTTGAGACATTGCGTATTGTACGTAACTCGACGCCATGCTTCGTGTACCAGAGCAGATAAAAAAAAATATAGTCATTCCCTCGGGAATTAATCGAACCCACAACCGTCGTAATTACAGTCACACACTATCCCACTGAGCCACTATACCACCGACCCTTAGTCAGTATCTAGAAAAATCTTTATACATTATAAAGAAAAAGCACCTATATTTCTTGTTTATAAAATAACATTTTATATTCGATATCATATTTTTCCAACAAATCGTATTAACAAGTTAAGTTATAGGAGGTTTTTTTTTTAATCGAAACTCGATCAATGTCAAGGTAACCGGCACGTGCGAAACTACGGGTGGATTTAAAATTACCTATTAAAATAAGATTAGCTTTTTATATATATATATATATATATATTTATTAGTTCACCGCTTTATATTTTCTTATTATATTTTATATATTTTTTTTAAAATGATGTTCTTATCATTAAGTTGGTATGAGCGGAGTACATTTTTTTTACAATTCACATTTATTTAACATCACGTTGGATCCACACACAGCAATATAGGTAGAAGGAACCTCGAAGCCTAGCGTTAGGACTCTACGTTCCCATTAAAACACTTCCGTTCCGCATTTTCAGTTGAATTCTAGAGCCATCACGTGTTGAGTGGCGAAATTCAACGCCGCGCTTAGCTTTATTTCCAGACTGAGGAAAGGAAAAATATTAAATATTTTATTTTGTCCTTTGGGAATTGAACCCATGAGCTGTCGCACGGTTGTTCTCCTTCAACTCACAATATGTCGATTTGGATCAAAACGTAGGGTTTATTAGATAAGTAGTTATAACAAGATTAATGATTATTTAAAACATTAAAGACTTTCTTTTAATGTTCAAAAATTTAAAGAGCACAAATCAATATTTTTTTCTCATACTTAAAACTACTTAAACACCGTCGTGGAGCAGTGATTCAGTGATTAATTATAAATGCAATAGTTCTTGGTACTGTTCCAACTCGGGTCATTTATATCATTCCCTTATTAAGTTCCCAATCGTTCCCAAATTAAGTTATTATCATTCCCTCACCTCGCTAGACAATGCACGGCGTTGAATACCGTCACCCAAATCTTGGGGTGTTCAAATCACTCAAATATTATGGAGAACGGAGTGACTTATAACTGACTTCCCTCTGCCCATACATCTATATACGAGAAAAAGACGCATCCACCCAAAACTACATAAAGCAAAACAAATTGAATATAATATAATTTAATTAAAATCACTTAATTTTAACCAATTTATAATTGAATTTATTAATTATTAATTGAGTGTTGAATCTAAAAATAATTTGAAAGGCTAAAATTAGCTGGAATCACCGCAGAAGTTGCGAGTCACTCCACACACCTACGGCACCACCTCCCTTTGACTATTGAGATGCGTTAGAGTGGGTGTCGAAACTATAGCTAGCTAGTATATGGTTCGATATGTTTAGCTTAATTTCGTTTGCAATTTTCTATTTGCGTTTAAAATGGTATTTTAGATTTTTTTTTTAATTTCTTTTTATTTTCGTTTCGTGGTTTTTTCAAATAAGCAGTGGTGAAAATAGTGATGTCTACTTTAAAATAAAAAAAAAATATACCCAACACGTAATGTCACGGAAATTGAACGATTGGTGCGTGGGAAGTATCTAAATTACTAGGTCCAGCTTATCTTGCTATATATGGGGCACTGGTTAAATATTTTTTTATATAGTCCATTTTTAGCCTTACGCTGCAACCAGCACATAGCAGGATAGGCAGAGGGAACCTGGGAACCTAGTGTGAAAACACTCCGTTACCATTTAGACACTCCCGTTCCTTGCTTTCCGCCGAATTCTAAAGACATTGCGTGTTGGGTGGCGGATCTCGGTGTCGCGCTTTGCCACGTTACCTCGAAATAAAAATATTAAATATTGTATTTCCTCGATTGGGGATCGAACTCACAACCTGTCGCGTTTACAGTGGCTCGCTTTTGTTCCTGCGCCATGACTGGCGTTAATATCGTCCTTTATTACATACTAACACTAACTAAGTACTAACAAAGGTACCCGAGAGACTATATCCACATCCTGGTAAGTTAACAGGAATTTTATTAAAATGTTATGTAGCTTACTAAAGTAATATCAACCAGCAGTTTCTCAGAAGTAAACACAAGTGCAACTCATTACCCTGGAACATTAAAGGTCAACAAATATGGAGGGTACTTATTATTTTTGCTTGTTATTAAAATTAAATGGGATTAAATCAAAAACAAATGAAATCGCTGCACACCGTATACAGCAGGGTAGGTATTGGGAACCTAGGCTTAAGACACCCCGTTCCCCACTTTCCGTCGTATTCTGGAGCCATTGCCATTCAGTTCAACAGTGGCGGGACTCAACGCCACGCTTTTGGTTTTGGTTTTGATTGGCCATTTGGCTTAATGAAAATATTATTAAATATTAATTAACACCTACAATCGTCACGTTCCAGTCTGTGCCGCGACGGCTTCGATGTAAAAAAACTTTTCTACTACTAAATAACACACAGACAACAAACAGACGAAACCACTAGAACTTACAAAGCTAAAAATAGAAGCAACTAGCGTAGGGAAGCTATAGTTAATAAAAATAATAAAAAAAGTACCAGTAAAAGTCAAACACGGGTGACGTACTAAAAAAGTAATCTATGCACTATACGGGATAGAATCTAAGCCAACAGCGAGTTTACTGTCATCCACTTTGCGATAAAGTGCAATTTCCTCTGACATTGAACTTGAACTTAGCAAAGAAAGCTTTTAATAATAAACTTCTCGTGTGTATACTGTAGTGTAAGCTCGTGCAGGCTTATAATATAAAGTTTCTTTTTAAAATATAGCTTTTTCATATTAGAGGTATGTTCGGCTGAACGACTTTGTAAGTGACTTCGATTTTCATTTTTTATCTTGTTATAGAAAATACATACCGGGTAGCGGGATCTAAAGTGTTTTAAAATTAATCTTGTTAATTTTAAAATATCTTAGATCCCGCTACCCGGGATTTGTAAAATAAAAATGTTGGTTGGTTGGTTGGTTGATAAAATAAAAGACAGTAGTAGCTTAGTTGGACAGCGTCAGACTGTTATTACGATTGTTCTGGTTCGATAGTTACTCGAAAGAATGATCATATTCAAAGTAGTCTATACACGATAAAGACAAAACGCGGCGTTGAAACACTAAAGATTTAATGTCTCGAAAATTGGGTGAAACGTTAAAGAAGAAAACGAGGCGTCTTAATACTGGGTGCGTTATTTTACGATTTTGAAACTAAACATTTTTTAATATACATTTGAAAGAATATTTAGTAATTAATTTTAGAACATTACAGCGCTATTTTGTTACGATTAAACATTATTTATATATCGCAGGGATGAGATAGAGAAGCCAACGATTTTACCCATTAAGAGGTATTTCACGTAGAGAGGCGAAATTTAACGTCGCATTCCCCGGAATGGAGATCGCACTCAAAACTTCGTTTGTACTCGTACTCGTCTCATACTGTATTTTGCGTACAGGCAGAAAAAATCTAGTGTCAAGACACTCCATTCCCCACGTACCGCCTAAATTTATAGATATGCCATGTTTTTTTTTATTTATTTTTTTCTCGTACCTCTAACTTTATCGGAGACTTTGTAGCAATATATTTTATCCGGTCGTGGCGCGAGTACTCGGTAAATCTTTTTGAGGCATGAATTAGTACTGGCGAGAACTGAGTACTAAGAACTAAGAACGCTTATATTTCTCGCTTATATCTCGTTTTGACGTCTTCCTTCTTTCCTTAATCCCTTGAATGCGATAACCCTGTGCATCAGTGGTAAGTGTTTATAACTGTCTGTATACTTTTTAACTGTCTTATATTTTTATTTTTGAATTTAATTCTTATTTCTATTTTCGTTTTCAAGTTTGCGTGGATCGGGATGTTTCCCGCATTCATTTTTCGGTGGAAAGTGGGTAAAGGAAGTTTCTTAATGGAAACGAAGTATTATAATAGGTTACCAGCTTCTTCCCGATGGCTATTCTGCTACATTCGAGTTACAACGTAAAGTTAAAAAAATCAAATCAATACTGCATTTTATTTTATTGTTAGGGTGAGGGAGGGAACAATATTTTTTCCTCCAAGCTCATCCACAACCGTCGCGTTCACAGACGTATACTGTACCGCTGGGCCACTACGGTCACACCAAATACATAAACGAGTCATCGTTTTATATAAAAGTTTATCTATTACATAAAACGATGAGTCACAGTTTACGTATATTAATTCTAGATATCACATTATAAAGTTCGGGATGATACAGTATTAACTATTAATACTTTTAACAGCTCTAACTTTGCTACGCGAGATTTTTAACCGCCTGAGTTTTCAGGTATTGATGATTTTAATTTTGTATTTTTATATAATAATATCTTTTATATCTACTATTTAATAATTTTTTTCGAGACTGTAGATTCGATGTAAGTACTTAAGAAATTTTTGTTTTGAGGTCGTCGTGACACAGTGGCACATCGTTTGACTGTAAAAGCGACGCATGTGCGTTCGATTTTAACTCACCGAAAGGGAACCAGATAAAATACAACGTTGACTTCCCTCCTAATACGTAATGTTTAAGTGCAAAATGAGGATTGGAGTGTCTTAACGTGAAGTTTTTCTACCTAATCCGCTATATTCGTCAAAATCTCTATCCGCTAAAAAAGACTTTCTATATGTACAAGTGGAAAGAGATAACAAAGAAAAATGCCAATTAGGCTTTTTTAGTACAATATAGATAAAATAAATCAAATAAATCAATCAGCTTCACGCTGTATCCCGCACACAGCAGGGTAGGCAGAGGGAACCTAGTGTTAAGACACTCCGTTCCCCACTTTCTGCCGAGTTCTGGAGGCATTGCGTGTTGAGTGGCAGAACTTAACGCCGCGCTTAACCTCGACACCAGAGCGAAGAAAATGGAAATATAAATTTAAGTAAATATTTCATCTACTCCAGTGGGGATCGAACCCACAACCAGTCGGTTTTACAGTAACACTTGGTTCCGCTGCGCCACGACTGGCCTCAAACACAATATAAATTTTTTAGGTAAATAACTATTTTATTTAAATACTAAGCCATTTCAGTTAATTGAAGTCTAAATATAAAAGAAAGATAGCCAAAAAAATCAATATAACATTAAATACAGTAAAAACATCAACAAGACCATTATCAACGTATAATTTCCGTAATCACTACCCATTTGGGCCCAATAATGACCTTTTTGTAAAGAACCTCAAATTGTGAGGTTAAATAGTATAGGTATATATTATATACAGGGGGTTTTAAAAGGTTGAGTCGATGTTATCACTCTTATCAGTTATCTGTTAGACGGCTACATTTATCTTAGTCCAGCTTTAAATCCATTTTACGGTGTTAGACATGCTTTTACGATGTTACCACGCCTTCTACTTTAGCGATTATGTATTTTTTTATTTTATTTTTTAGCTTATTTTATTCATGCAAAGTTTTTTAAATGTCACAGCAGATTTACATTTTTCGGATTCCCATTCAGGGGATTTAATTATTTTTAGTCAAAGTGGATTGTTGATTTGGCCCGTATTTATAAACCGTTCTCAACTCTGAGTTCGATTTTGAAAGCTATCTCTATATCTATATCATAGATTTTAATGTGTGAATGAATAGAAAAATCGATTTCAAAGTTGAGAGCGGTTTATAAATACGGTGCTTAAATTCGGGCGTAAAATGGAGATCGTGCTTCAGTACACTGGGTTCTAAATGACTACCCTGCTATATGCAAAATACAAATATACAAATTAAAGAAAGATCATTTCAACCAATTTATAAAACGTAGAAAATAGCTTAAATGTATAAAATAGATAACAAAAAAAATATTTGCTAAGAAAAATAAGATCTTATTTTTATACGTGATGTATGTATTTTTCAGGTTATGAAGACGCCCACACAATAGAAGATAATATCGATCAAAACGGAATTTCTAAAGAGTTTTGCTGATCGATGAGTGCAAGATGATCGGATGTGTCAAAAAGTAATTCTTTTGAAGACAACGTAACGTTACGTTAAAGTCAAGATACATTTTCTAATAATAATAAACTAAAATGCAAATATATAGGTCAGCTTCACGCTGTATCCCGCACACAGCAGGGTAGGCAGAGGGAAACTCGTGTTAGGACACTCCGTTCTCCAATTTCTGCCGAATTCTGGAGGCATTGTGTGTTTAGTGGCAGAACTCAACGCCAAGCTTTGCCTCGACATCAGAGCGAAGAAATGGAAATATACATTTAAGTAAATATTTCATCTCCTCGAGTGGGAATCGAACCCACAACCAATCGGTTTTGTAGTCACTCTTTGTACCGCTGCGCCACGACTGGCATCAAATATATAGGTTCTGGATTTTATTCCAAAGTAGAGACAAACTATTTTTGACAAGCCTTTATAAAATCGACCTGTAAGTATGTTATCATAATTAAGAAACTGAATTTGAACCGCTCGTAATAATTGTATCATATAACTAAAGTGAAGGTGGAAAATAGCCATGCTCCCGAGTGGGAATCAAACCCACAACCTTCGCGTGTCCAATCAAACACGGTCAACAAAACTAAAATGACTAAAACTATTTATTTTAATATTTAGTTAATACATTTAATTGAATTTATTCGCGATATATGTTCATTTGCACATGTCAATTTTAAACGAAATGATGAAATCGATTAAAAGCTTATGTAGAACGCGATGATAGTCGGCTTAAATTATAAATACTTTTTTAAGTTTGTTCAAGTTAATTCAGATCATTAACACAGACTGTAAGCACGTCGGTTGTGGGTTCAATTTCATTTAGGCATATCATATATGCATATCAGGAATGCGAAAAAGTTGCGTTTTTTCTATTCTTTAGCCAATATATTATTAATTTTATTCATTTAGGCTCACAATGCTTTATTTGTATAAGTATGTATAATTAAACAACAAACCTATTAGTAAATATATATATAATGAATGATAAATAACTCAATTCACCTCTTTTAGCGATTTAGGCCAAATTTTTAAAATCGATATATTAAACGAAACAGAAAGTGTAAGGGAGCACCATTCACGTTAATACGTTATAATTTTCAAAATAACCAATACATTTATTGCAAATTCAATCAAATAAATAATATAATAGAATAAATAGTAAACGGCCATTTGCAGTCTGCAAGTGACAGGTTAACTATTACTACAATATTAAACTAGTCCTGTCTCTGTAGTACAACACTATTACAGGGGTAGTTTAGTGTTGTAGTAGTGCTGTAGAAGTTATGAGGTAGGTATATAGTGTCTTGGACGGCTACTATCGACCACTGCGCTGTGAATTTAACATGGGGAACAAGCAAAGGAATTGCAATTTTGGTTAAACAGAGTAGGTTTTAATAAATAAATAATATGTAATTTATAATCCAGACCAGTCGTGGCGCAGCGGTACGAATTGTTTACAGACGTAAATCCGACTGGTTGTGAGTTCGATCCCCACTCACTCGAGGAGATGAAATATTTACTTAAATTTATATTTCCATTTCTTCGCTCTGGTGTCGAGGCTAAGCGCGGCGTTGAGTTCTGCCACGCAATACGTCCAGAATTCGGCAGAAAGTCGGGAAAGGTGTGTCTTACCACTAGGTTCCTTCTGCCTACCCTGCTGTGTTCGGGATACAGCGTGAAGCTGATTATTATAATTTATGTAAATAAATAAAAAGGACTTATAAGTAATATAGCTATTTCCTTTTGGGATGTATAATAGACAGTGAAGGTCAGTCAGTGGTTGTGGATTCGATCGTTGCTCGAGTAAATTAATAGATTTTTTTTATTTGGTAAATTAAAATGCGGCGTTGAGTTCACTCAAAAAGCAATGTCTAAAAATGGTAGAAAAGTAAAGTTCCAATTATATATTAGCTAAATACTTATTTGAACGTAGCGGGACTCAAACCCGCGCCTCCTGGAAATCGACTAAGCCATGCGTTCTCGCCAAGCTACGTCGAAATTTTTATACGCTTGTTACAACTTATTTATGTTGTTAGCATTTCTATAGGGAGATTTTCACAAATTTCCGCTACCTAAAGGTAATTACTAAGAATTATCGTTTGGCAAGAGAGAAGCTATCTTTAAATATTTTTTAAAGTGTTATTCCACACTTAGGAAAGAAAAAAGAAATTTTATACGTTTTCCAAATAAGTATTTTTCTTTCCTAAGTGTGGAATAACACTTTAAAAAATATTTAAAAATATATATTGGCTTTTTGGCCCCCAGCTATTTTACAATCACATTCCACGTAAGCTGCAACTTCCTCAGTAATCGACTGTAATAGTAAAAGACAGTAACAGAACATATCAAAGTGAAATAGACCTAAAACTTTGGTTATTTCAAAGTTAACGATTAACTAAAGTTTAAATTAATTTTATGAAATGTCCACAGAAGCCTACAGTTTGGTGAGATTTAGGATTGGGCAAATATATAAATTAATGGTTCAAGTAATAGGTAAGCCTCGCTTGTAATAGACCTATAGACCTTTGCGACTTCATCTTCAGTAACAAATTGTTGTGGTATAGGAAGGATCACAAATCTCATTGGGTTAAATAAAAAAAAAGAAATTATACCATATATATATATATATATATATATATAACATTATCCACTTATCCAGAGGGTGCCCTGACTAATATCTGTCCGATATTAGTTCTTGGGCATACGGGTACGCGACCCCGGATCCTCGAGCCACCACTTGTTATAACCCCGTCCAGTCCGTATAAGTGGTGTCCCCTCCTTTCAATCTCTTCCTTTTTCCTACCTTCTCCTTCTACCCATCCTCCCCCCCCCCTTTTCTATATGTCCTATTCCTCTTCCCCCGGTTTCTCCCCATAAAGGGGTTTTGGAGGTCAGATGGCAGTCGCTCCAATTAAAAACCGCCATCCGCCGCTACAAATGGACAGTATGAGTAGGAAACTGGGTACGGCTAGGGCGTCGCCGCTAAACGACGCGTCGCCCTACACCTGCGATAAGTGGGCAAGGGCTACCGTGTCAAGTACGGGCACGGCTAAGGACGCGAGTACCCAGAAGGAAACTCCGCTTTGCAACGTGGAATATTGGCTCTCTAACCGGACGATGCAGGGAACTCGCAGATGTACTCATGAGACGTCGGGTCCAGTGTGCTTTCCTCCAGGAAACTCGCTGGAAGGGCAATAAGTCCCGTAACATCGGACAGGGTTACCGGCTTATATACACTGGGTCACCTTCAGGTAGAAACGGTGTGGCGGTAGTGCTTTCCGAAGAGCTTCAGAATGGGCTCCTTGAAGTTGACCGTCGCTGCGACCGCTTGATGCGAGTAAGGGTACTGATTGAGGGCGTTACCACTAACTTAATCAGTGCCTATGCTCCCCAGGCGGGATGTAGCGCGTCCGAAAAGGAGACATTCTGGGAGCAGTATGAAGAAGTGCTACTTGGTATACCGTCTACCGAAGTGGTCTTAGTTGGGGGGGACTTGAACGGTCACGTCGGTAAGGCTGCTGAGCCGTTTGAACGTGTTCACGGGGGTTTTGGGCACGGTCTTCGCAATACAGAGGGAGAAAATATTCTAAGAACCTGTATTGCATCAGATCTGGCCGTCGTGAATACGTTCTTCCAAAAGAATCCTCAGCACCTTATCACGTATAAGAGCGGGTCCCACTCAACTCAAATAGACTACTTATTGACCAGACGGTGTCATATGGGCAGGGTAACTAACTGTAAGGTCATTCCAGGCGAAAGCCTAACGGCCCAACATCGTCTTCTTGTCATGGACTTTAACGTTACTCCGAAGAAGAAAGTAGCTGAGAAACGTAATGTCTGTGAACTTAGCAGAGCATTGTCCAGCAGATCAAAAAAAAATTAGAGTTCTCTTGGCATGCACAAGAGTTCTATAGTTCCTGATAGATTTTACAAATAGTTCTGGCGTTTTTACCCCGGAAAAGTTATTTAAAAATATGATCTGCTAACTTCCCGTAGCAGATCATTTTTTTGCAAATAAAAATCGGTGCGAGTTCTGAACATATAGGGATAAAAAAAATAGTTCCTCATCATTTTTATCGATAGTTCTGTTGATTTCACGACGAAAAAAATTTTCAAAGAGAAAAAAGAACGTTCGTTTCGTAAATAGTTTGAATGGTAAAGTAAGTTTAAAAATAAATAAAATTATACTCTGACGTGAGAACTCTTAATTTTATAATAGAATATAAGTTGTTCTATGATATTAAGCTTGAAAAAAGACCAGAACTCTGGAAAAACTGCCAGCAGAGCATAGTTGAATGTTTGAAATATTGAAAAATGTCTGTTTACACTCTTAAAATGGAAAAGTACTAGATATTTTTTGTTTGAATGTGCTCAGACTCGGGAACTCTTCGATTTCTAACAGACTATGAATAGTACTATAATAAAAAAATAATTACTAAACCAGAACTCTGAAAAAAGTTCCAGCAGAGCATACCTGTAAGTTCAATTTGATAAAAAATATCAAATTAATTTGTAGCGACGAGAAAATATTTTTTTTAAAATAGTAATATCGTGCAAAGAAGCGAGAACTCTTCGTTTTACAATAGAATATAAATATTCCTATGACATGAAGCTGGAAAAAAGACCAGAACTCTGAAAAAACTTTCAGCAGAGCATAGGTGAATGTTAGAAATATTGAAAAATGTCTATTTAAACACTTAATACGGAAAAGTACAAGATATTTTTTTTGTGATTATGCTGAGACTCGGGAACTCTTTGATTTCGAATAAAATATAAGTAGTTCTATTGAAAACACTCAATTACAAAACCAGAACTCTAAACAAACTACCAGCAGAGCATAGGTGAATATTCGATTTGTTAAAAAATATCAAATTAATTTGTTTAGACGGAAAAATATTTTTTTAAAATAGTATTATCATGCTTAGAAGCTAGAACTCTTCATTTTGCAATAGAATATAAATAATTCTATCATAAAAAGTTAAATACAAAACCAGAACTATGAAAAAACTGCCAGCAGAGCATAGGTGAATGTTTGAAATATTGAAAAATGTCTATTTAAACTCTTAATATGGAGAAGTACTAGATATTTTTTGTTTGAATGTGCTCAGACTCGGGAACTCTTCGATTTCTAACAGACTATGAATAGTACTATAATAAAAAAATAATTACTAAACCAGAACTCTGAAAAAAGTTCCAGCAGAGCATACCTGTAAGTTCAATTTGATAAAAAATATCAAATTAATTTGTAGCGACGAGAAAATATTTTTTTTAAAATAGTAATATCGTGCAAAGAAGCGAGAACTCTTCGTTTTACAATAGAATATAAATATTCCTATGACATGAAGCTGGAAAAAAGACCAGAACTCTGAAAAAACTTTCAGCAGAGCATAGGTGAATGTTAGAAATATTGAAAAATGTCTATTTAAACACTTAATACGGAAAAGTACAAGATATTTTTTTTGTGATTATGCTGAGACTCGGGAACTCTTTGATTTCGAATAAAATATAAGTAGTTCTATTGAAAACACTCAATTACAAAACCAGAACTCTAAAAAAACTACCAGCAGAGCATAGGTGAATATTCGATTTGTTAAAAAATATCAAATTAATTTGTTTAGACGGAAAAATATTTTTTTAAAATAGTATTATCATGCTTAGAAGCTAGAACTCTTCATTTTGCAATAGAATATAAATAATTCTATCATAAAAAGTTAAATACAAAACCAGAACTATGAAAAAACTGCCAGCAGAGCATAGGTGAATGTTTGAAATATTGAAAAATGTCTATTTAAACTCTTAATATGGAGAAGTACTAGATATTTTTTGTTTGAATGTGCTCAGACTCGGGAACTCTTCGATTTCTAACAGACTATGAATAGTACTATAATAAAAAAATAATTACTAAACCAGAACTCTGAAAAAAGTTCCAGCAGAGCATACCTGTAAGTTCAATTTGATAAAAAATATCAAATTAATTTGTAGCGACGAGAAAATATTTTTTTTAAAATAGTAATATCGTGCTAAGAAGCGAGAACTCTTCGTTTTACAATAGAATATAAATATTCCTATGACATGAAGCTGGAAAAAAGACCAGAACTCTGAAAAAACTTTCAGCAGAGCATAGGTGAATGTTAGAAATATTGAAAAATGTCTATTTAAACACTTAATACGGAAAAGTACAAGATATTTTTTTTGTGATTATGCTGAGACTCGGGAACTCTTTGATTTCGAATAAAATATAAGTAGTTCTATTGAAAACACTCAATTACAAAACCAGAACTCTAAAAAAACTACCAGCAGAGCATAGGTGAATATTCGATTTGTTAAAAAATATCAAATTAATTTGTTTAGACGGAAAAATATTTTTTTAAAATAGTATTATCATGCTTAGAAGCTAGAACTCTTCATTTTGCAATAGAATATAAATAATTCTATCATAAAAAGTTAAATACAAAACCAGAACTATGAAAAAACTGCCAGCAGAGCATAGGTGAATGTTTGAAATATTGAAAAATGTCTATTTAAACTCTTAATATGGAGAAGTACTAGATATTTTTTGTTTGAATGTGCTCAGACTCGGGAACTCTTCGATTTCTAACAGACTATGAATAGTACTATAATAAAAAAATAATTACTAAACCAGAACTCTGAAAAAAGTTCCAGCAGAGCATACCTGTAAGTTCAATTTGATAAAAAATATCAAATTAATTTGTAGCGACGAGAAAATATTTTTTTTAAAATAGTAATATCGTGCAAAGAAGCGAGAACTCTTCGTTTTACAATAGAATATAAATATTCCTATGACATGAAGCTGGAAAAAAGACCAGAACTCTGAAAAAACTTTCAGCAGAGCATAGGTGAATGTTAGAAATATTGAAAAATGTCTATTTAAACACTTAATACGGAAAAGTACAAGATATTTTTTTTGTGATTATGCTGAGACTCGGGAACTCTTTGATTTCGAATAAAATATAAGTAGTTCTATTGAAAACACTCAATTACAAAACCAGAACTCTAAAAAAACTACCAGCAGAGCATAGGTGAATATTCGATTTGTTAAAAAATATCAAATTAATTTGTTTAGACGGAAAAATATTTTTTTAAAATAGTATTATCATGCTTAGAAGCTAGAACTCTTCATTTTGCAATAGAATATAAATAATTCTATCATAAAAAGTTAAATACAAAACCAGAACTATGAAAAAACTGCCAGCAGAGCATAGGTGAATGTTTGAAATATTGAAAAATGTCTATTTAAACTCTTAATATGGAGAAGTACTAGATATTTTTTGTTTGAATGTGCTCAGACTCGGGAACTCTTCGATTTCTAACAGACTATGAATAGTACTATAATAAAAAAATAATTACTAAACCAGAACTCTGAAAAAAGTTCCAGCAGAGCATACCTGTAAGTTCAATTTGATAAAAAATATCAAATTAATTTGTAGCGACGAGAAAATATTTTTTTTAAAATAGTAATATCGTGCTAAGAAGCGAGAACTCTTCGTTTTACAATAGAATATAAATATTCCTATGACATGAAGCTGGAAAAAAGACCAGAACTCTGAAAAAACTTTCAGCAGAGCATAGGTGAATGTTAGAAATATTGAAAAATGTCTATTTAAACACTTAATACGGAAAAGTACAAGATATTTTTTTTGTGATTATGCTGAGACTCGGGAACTCTTTGATTTCGAATAAAATATAAGTAGTTCTATTGAAAACACTCAATTACAAAACCAGAACTCTAAAAAAACTACCAGCAGAGCATAGGTGAATATTCGATTTGTTAAAAAATATCAAATTAATTTGTTTAGACGGAAAAATATTTTTTTAAAATAGTATTATCATGCTTAGAAGCTAGAACTCTTCATTTTGCAATAGAATATAAATAATTCTATCATAAAAAGTTAAATACAAAACCAGAACTATGAAAAAACTGCCAGCAGAGCATAGGTGAATGTTTGAAATATTGAAAAATGTCTATTTAAACTCTTAATATGGAGAAGTACTAGATATTTTTTGTTTGAATGTGCTCAGACTCGGGAACTCTTCGATTTCTAACAGACTATGAATAGTACTATAATAAAAAAATAATTACTAAACCAGAACTCTGAAAAAAGTTCCAGCAGAGCATACCTGTAAGTTCAATTTGATAAAAAATATCAAATTAATTTGTAGCGACGAGAAAATATTTTTTTTAAAATAGTAATATCGTGCAAAGAAGCGAGAACTCTTCGTTTTACAATAGAATATAAATATTCCTATGACATGAAGCTGGAAAAAAGACCAGAACTCTGAAAAAACTTTCAGCAGAGCATAGGTGAATGTTAGAAATATTGAAAAATGTCTATTTAAACACTTAATACGGAAAAGTACAAGATATTTTTTTTGTGATTATGCTGAGACTCGGGAACTCTTTGATTTCGAATAAAATATAAGTAGTTCTATTGAAAACACTCAATTACAAAACCAGAACTCTAAAAAAACTACCAGCAGAGCATAGGTGAATATTCGATTTGTTAAAAAATATCAAATTAATTTGTTTAGACGGAAAAATATTTTTTTAAAATAGTATTATCATGCTTAGAAGCTAGAACTCTTCATTTTGCAATAGAATATAAATAATTCTATCATAAAAAGTTAAATACAAAACCAGAACTATGAAAAAACTGCCAGCAGAGCATAGGTGAATGTTTGAAATATTGAAAAATGTCTATTTAAACTCTTAATATGGAGAAGTACTAGATATTTTTTGTTTGAATGTGCTCAGACTCGGGAACTCTTCGATTTCTAACAGACTATGAATAGTACTATAATAAAAAAATAATTACTAAACCAGAACTCTGAAAAAAGTTCCAGCAGAGCATACCTGTAAGTTCAATTTGATAAAAAATATCAAATTAATTTGTAGCGACGAGAAAATATTTTTTTTAAAATAGTAATATCGTGCAAAGAAGCGAGAACTCTTCGTTTTACAATAGAATATAAATATTCCTATGACATGAAGCTGGAAAAAAGACCAGAACTCTGAAAAAACTTTCAGCAGAGCATAGGTGAATGTTAGAAATATTGAAAAATGTCTATTTAAACACTTAATACGGAAAAGTACAAGATATTTTTTTTGTGATTATGCTGAGACTCGGGAACTCTTTGATTTCGAATAAAATATAAGTAGTTCTATTGAAAACACTCAATTACAAAACCAGAACTCTAAAAAAACTACCAGCAGAGCATAGGTGAATATTCGATTTGTTAAAAAATATCAAATTAATTTGTTTAGACGGAAAAATATTTTTTTAAAATAGTATTATCATGCTTAGAAGCTAGAACTCTTCATTTTGCAATAGAATATAAATAATTCTATCATAAAAAGTTAAATACAAAACCAGAACTATGAAAAAACTGCCAGCAGAGCATAGGTGAATGTTTGAAATATTGAAAAATGTCTATTTAAACTCTTAATATGGAGAAGTACTAGATATTTTTTGTTTGAATGTGCTCAGACTCGGGAACTCTTCGATTTCTAACAGATTATGAATAGTACTATAATAAAAAAATAATTACTAAACCAGAACTCTGAAAAAAGTTCCAGCAGAGCATACCTGTAAGTTCAATTTGATAAAAAATATCAAATTAATTTGTAGCGACGAGAAAATATTTTTTTTAAAATAGTAATATCGTGCTAAGAAGCGAGAACTCTTCGTTTTACAATAGAATATAAATATTCCTATGACATGAAGCTGGAAAAAAGACCAGAACTCTGAAAAAACTTTCAGCAGAGCATAGGTGAATGTTAGAAATATTGAAAAATGTCTATTTAAACACTTAATACGGAAAAGTACAAGATATTTTTTTTGTGATTATGCTGAGACTCGGGAACTCTTCGATTTCTAACAGAATTTGAATAGTTCTATAATAAAAAAATAATTGCAAAATCAGAACTCTAAAAAAACTACCAGCAGAGCATAGGTGAACGTTCGATTTGTTAAAAAATATAATATTAATTTGTTTAGAATTTTTTTCAGAGTTCTGGTCGATTTTCTAGCTATATGTCACAGAAAAATTTAAATTCTATTGTTCAATGAAGAAATCTCTTTTCTTAGCACGATATAACTATAAAGAAAAAGAAATTCCCGTTTATTATATTATTAATTTGATTTTTTTAACAAATGAAATATTCAGGTATGCTCTGCTGGATTTTTTTATAGAGTTCTCGTATTGTAAATTGTTTTTTTTTATAGAACTATTCATATTCTATTAGAAATCGAAGAGTTCCCGAGTCTCAACATTATCGAAAAAAAACATCTAGTACTTTTACATATTAAGAGTTTAAATAGACATTTTTCAATATTTCAATCATTCAACTATGCTCTGCTGAAAGATTTTTCAGAGTTCTGGTCTTTTTTCCAGCTTCATGTCATAGGAATATTTATATTCTATTGTAAAACGAAGAGTTCTCGCTTCTTAGCACGATATTACTATTTTAAAAAAAATATTTTCTCGTCGCTACAAATTAATTTGATATTTTTTATCAAATTGAACTTACAGGTATGCTCTGCTGGAACTTTTTTCAGAGTTCTGGTTTAGTAATTATTTTTTTATTATAGTACTATTCATAGTCTGTTAGAAATCGAAGAGTTCCCGAGTCTGAGCACATTCAAACAAAAAATATCTAGTACTTCTCCATATTAAGAGTTTAAATAGACATTTTTCAATATTTCAAACATTCACCTATGCTCTGCTGGCAGTTTTTTCATAGTTCTGGTTTTGTATTTAACTTTTTATGATAGAATTATTTATATTCTATTGTAAAATGAAGAGTTCTAGCTTCTAAGCATGATAATACTATTTTAAAAAAATATATTTCCGTCTAAACAAATTAATTTGATATTTTTTAACAAATCGAATATTCACCTATGCTCTGCTGGTAGTTTTTTTAGAGTTCTGGTTTTGTAATTGAGTGTTTTCAATAGAACTACTTATATTTTATTCGAAATCAAAGAGTTCCCGAGTCTCAGCATAATCACAAAAAAAATATCTTGTACTTTTCCGTATTAAGTGTTTAAATAGACATTTTTCAATATTTCTAACATTCACCTATGCTCTGCTGAAAGTTTTTTCAGAGTTCTGGTCTTTTTTCCAGCTTCATGTCATAGGAATATTTATATTCTATTGTAAAACGAAGAGTTCTCGCTTCTTAGCACGATATTACTATTTTAAAAAAAATATTTTCTCGTCGCTACAAATTAATTTGATATTTTTTATCAAATTGAACTTACAGGTATGCTCTGCTGGAACTTTTTTCAGAGTTCTGGTTTAGTAATTATTTTTTTATTATAGTACTATTCATAGTCTGTTAGAAATCGAAGAGTTCCCGAGTCTGAGCACATTCAAACAAAAAATATCTAGTACTTCTCCATATTAAGAGTTTAAATAGACATTTTTCAATATTTCAAACATTCACCTATGCTCTGCTGGCAGTTTTTTCATAGTTCTGGTTTTGTATTTAACTTTTTATGATAGAATTATTTATATTCTATTGCAAAATGAAGAGTTCTAGCTTCTAAGCATGATAATACTATTTTAAAAAAATATTTTTCCGTCTAAACAAATTAATTTGATATTTTTTAACAAATCGAATATTCACCTATGCTCTGCTGGTAGTTTTTTTAGAGTTCTGGTTTTGTAATTGAGTGTTTTCAATAGAACTACTTATATTTTATTCGAAATCAAAGAGTTCCCGAGTCTCAGCATAATCACAAAAAAAATATCTTGTACTTTTCCGTATTAAGTGTTTAAATAGACATTTTTCAATATTTCTAACATTCACCTATGCTCTGCTGAAAGTTTTTTCAGAGTTCTGGTCTTTTTTCCAGCTTCATGTCATAGGAATATTTATATTCTATTGTAAAACGAAGAGTTCTCGCTTCTTAGCACGATATTACTATTTTAAAAAAAATATTTTCTCGTCGCTACAAATTAATTTGATATTTTTTATCAAATTGAACTTACAGGTATGCTCTGCTGGAACTTTTTTCAGAGTTCTGGTTTAGTAATTATTTTTTTATTATAGTACTATTCATAGTCTGTTAGAAATCGAAGAGTTCCCGAGTCTGAGCACATTCAAACAAAAAATATCTAGTACTTCTCCATATTAAGAGTTTAAATAGACATTTTTCAATATTTCAAACATTCACCTATGCTCTGCTGGCAGTTTTTTCATAGTTCTGGTTTTGTATTTAACTTTTTATGATAGAATTATTTATATTCTATTGCAAAATGAAGAGTTCTAGCTTCTAAGCATGATAATACTATTTTAAAAAAATATTTTTCCGTCTAAACAAATTAATTTGATATTTTTTAACAAATCGAATATTCACCTATGCTCTGCTGGTAGTTTTTTTAGAGTTCTGGTTTTGTAATTGAGTGTTTTCAATAGAACTACTTATATTTTATTCGAAATCAAAGAGTTCCCGAGTCTCAGCATAATCACAAAAAAAATATCTTGTACTTTTCCGTATTAAGTGTTTAAATAGACATTTTTCAATATTTCTAACATTCACCTATGCTCTGCTGAAAGTTTTTTCAGAGTTCTGGTCTTTTTTCCAGCTTCATGTCATAGGAATATTTATATTCTATTGTAAAACGAAGAGTTCTCGCTTCTTTGCACGATATTACTATTTTAAAAAAAATATTTTCTCGTCGCTACAAATTAATTTGATATTTTTTATCAAATTGAACTTACAGGTATGCTCTGCTGGAACTTTTTTCAGAGTTCTGGTTTAGTAATTATTTTTTTATTATAGTACTATTCATAGTCTGTTAGAAATCGAAGAGTTCCCGAGTCTGAGCACATTCAAACAAAAAATATCTAGTACTTCTCCATATTAAGAGTTTAAATAGACATTTTTCAATATTTCAAACATTCACCTATGCTCTGCTGGCAGTTTTTTCATAGTTCTGGTTTTGTATTTAACTTTTTATGATAGAATTATTTATATTCTATTGCAAAATGAAGAGTTCTAGCTTCTAAGCATGATAATACTATTTTAAAAAAATATTTTTCCGTCTAAACAAATTAATTTGATATTTTTTAACAAATCGAATATTCACCTATGCTCTGCTGGTAGTTTGTTTAGAGTTCTGGTTTTGTAATTGAGTGTTTTCAATAGAACTACTTATATTTTATTCGAAATCAAAGAGTTCCCGAGTCTCAGCATAATCACAAAAAAAATATCTTGTACTTTTCCGTATTAAGTGTTTAAATAGACATTTTTCAATATTTCTAACATTCACCTATGCTCTGCTGAAAGTTTTTTCAGAGTTCTGGTCTTTTTTCCAGCTTCATGTCATAGGAATATTTATATTCTATTGTAAAACGAAGAGTTCTCGCTTCTTTGCACGATATTACTATTTTAAAAAAAATATTTTCTCGTCGCTACAAATTAATTTGATATTTTTTATCAAATTGAACTTACAGGTATGCTCTGCTGGAACTTTTTTCAGAGTTCTGGTTTAGTAATTATTTTTTTATTATAGTACTATTCATAGTCTGTTAGAAATCGAAGAGTTCCCGAGTCTGAGCACATTCAAACAAAAAATATCTAGTACTTCTCCATATTAAGAGTTTAAATAGACATTTTTCAATATTTCAAACATTCACCTATGCTCTGCTGGCAGTTTTTTCATAGTTCTGGTTTTGTATTTAACTTTTTATGATAGAATTATTTATATTCTATTGCAAAATGAAGAGTTCTAGCTTCTAAGCATGATAATACTATTTTAAAAAAATATTTTTCCGTCTAAACAAATTAATTTGATATTTTTTAACAAATCGAATATTCACCTATGCTCTGCTGGTAGTTTTTTTAGAGTTCTGGTTTTGTAATTGAGTGTTTTCAATAGAACTACTTATATTTTATTCGAAATCAAAGAGTTCCCGAGTCTCAGCATAATCACAAAAAAAATATCTTGTACTTTTCCGTATTAAGTGTTTAAATAGACATTTTTCAATATTTCTAACATTCACCTATGCTCTGCTGAAAGTTTTTTCAGAGTTCTGGTCTTTTTTCCAGCTTCATGTCATAGGAATATTTATATTCTATTGTAAAACGAAGAGTTCTCGCTTCTTTGCACGATATTACTATTTTAAAAAAAATATTTTCTCGTCGCTACAAATTAATTTGATATTTTTTATCAAATTGAACTTACAGGTATGCTCTGCTGGAACTTTTTTCAGAGTTCTGGTTTAGTAATTATTTTTTTATTATAGTACTATTCATAGTCTGTTAGAAATCGAAGAGTTCCCGAGTCTGAGCACATTCAAACAAAAAATATCTAGTACTTCTCCATATTAAGAGTTTAAATAGACATTTTTCAATATTTCAAACATTCACCTATGCTCTGCTGGCAGTTTTTTCATAGTTCTGGTTTTGTATTTAACTTTTTATGATAGAATTATTTATATTCTATTGCAAAATGAAGAGTTCTAGCTTCTAAGCATGATAATACTATTTTAAAAAAATATTTTTCCGTCTAAACAAATTAATTTGATATTTTTTAACAAATCGAATATTCACCTATGCTCTGCTGGTAGTTTTTTTAGAGTTCTGGTTTTGTAATTGAGTGTTTTCAATAGAACTACTTATATTTTATTCGAAATCAAAGAGTTCCCGAGTCTCAGCATAATCACAAAAAAAATATCTTGTACTTTTCCGTATTAAGTGTTTAAATAGACATTTTTCAATATTTCTAACATTCACCTATGCTCTGCTGAAAGTTTTTTCAGAGTTCTGGTCTTTTTTCCAGCTTCATGTCATAGGAATATTTATATTCTATTGTAAAACGAAGAGTTCTCGCTTCTTAGCACGATATTACTATTTTAAAAAAAATATTTTCTCGTCGCTACAAATTAATTTGATATTTTTTATCAAATTGAACTTACAGGTATGCTCTGCTGGAACTTTTTTCAGAGTTCTGGTTTAGTAATTATTTTTTTATTATAGTACTATTCATAGTCTGTTAGAAATCGAAGAGTTCCCGAGTCTGAGCACATTCAAACAAAAAATATCTAGTACTTCTCCATATTAAGAGTTTAAATAGACATTTTTCAATATTTCAAACATTCACCTATGCTCTACTGGCAGTTTTTTCATAGTTCTGGTTTTGTATTTAACTTTTTATGATAGAATTATTTATATTCTATTGCAAAATGAAGAGTTCTAGCTTCTAAGCATGATAATACTATTTTAAAAAAATATTTTTCCGTCTAAACAAATTAATTTGATATTTTTTAACAAATCGAATATTCACCTATGCTCTGCTGGTAGTTTTTTTAGAGTTCTGGTTTTGTAATTGAGTGTTTTCAATAGAACTACTTATATTTTATTCGAAATCAAAGAGTTCCCGAGTCTCAGCATAATCACAAAAAAAATATCTTGTACTTTTCCGTATTAAGTGTTTAAATAGACATTTTTCAATATTTCTAACATTCACCTATGCTCTGCTGAAAGTTTTTTCAGAGTTCTGGTCTTTTTTCCAGCTTCATGTCATAGGAATATTTATATTCTATTGTAAAACGAAGAGTTCTCGCTTCTTTGCACGATATTACTATTTTAAAAAAAATATTTTCTCGTCGCTACAAATTAATTTGATATTTTTTATCAAATTGAACTTACAGGTATGCTCTGCTGGAACTTTTTTCAGAGTTCTGGTTTAGTAATTATTTTTTTATTATAGTACTATTCATAGTCTGTTAGAAATCGAAGAGTTCCCGAGTCTGAGCACATTCAAACAAAAAATATCTAGTACTTCTCCATATTAAGAGTTTAAATAGACATTTTTCAATATTTCAAACATTCACCTATGCTCTGCTGGCAGTTTTTTCATAGTTCTGGTTTTGTATTTAACTTTTTATGATAGAATTATTTATATTCTATTGCAAAATGAAGAGTTCTAGCTTCTAAGCATGATAATACTATTTTAAAAAAATATTTTTCCGTCTAAACAAATTAATTTGATATTTTTTAACAAATCGAATATTCACCTATGCTCTGCTGGTAGTTTTTTTAGAGTTCTGGTTTTGTAATTGAGTGTTTTCAATAGAACTACTTATATTTTATTCGAAATCAAAGAGTTCCCGAGTCTCAGCATAATCACAAAAAAAATATCTTGTACTTTTCCGTATTAAGTGTTTAAATAGACATTTTTCAATATTTCTAACATTCACCTATGCTCTGCTGAAAGTTTTTTCAGAGTTCTGGTCTTTTTTCCAGCTTCATGTCATAGGAATATTTATATTCTATTGTAAAACGAAGAGTTCTCGCTTCTTTGCACGATATTACTATTTTAAAAAAAATATTTTCTCGTCGCTACAAATTAATTTGATATTTTTTATCAAATTGAACTTACAGGTATGCTCTGCTGGAACTTTTTTCAGAGTTCTGGTTTAGTAATTATTTTTTTATTATAGTACTATTCATAGTCTGTTAGAAATCGAAGAGTTCCCGAGTCTGAGCACATTCAAACAAAAAATATCTAGTACTTCTCCATATTAAGAGTTTAAATAGACATTTTTCAATATTTCAAACATTCACCTATGCTCTGCTGGCAGTTTTTTCATAGTTCTGGTTTTGTATTTAACTTTTTATGATAGAATTATTTATATTCTATTGCAAAATGAAGAGTTCTAGCTTCTAAGCATGATAATACTATTTTAAAAAAATATTTTTCCGTCTAAACAAATTAATTTGATATTTTTTAACAAATCGAATATTCACCTATGCTCTGCTGGTAGTTTTTTTAGAGTTCTGGTTTTGTAATTGAGTGTTTTCAATAGAACTACTTATATTTTATTCGAAATCAAAGAGTTCCCGAGTCTCAGCATAATCACAAAAAAAATATCTTGTACTTTTCCGTATTAAGTGTTTAAATAGACATTTTTCAATATTTCTAACATTCACCTATGCTCTGCTGAAAGTTTTTTCAGAGTTCTGGTCTTTTTTCCAGCTTCATGTCATAGGAATATTTATATTCTATTGTAAAACGAAGAGTTCTCGCTTCTTAGCACGATATTACTATTTTAAAAAAAATATTTTCTCGTCGCTACAAATTAATTTGATATTTTTTATCAAATTGAACTTACAGGTATGCTCTGCTGGAACTTTTTTCAGAGTTCTGGTTTAGTAATTATTTTTTTATTATAGTACTATTCATAGTCTGTTAGAAATCGAAGAGTTCCCGAGTCTGAGCACATTCAAACAAAAAATATCTAGTACTTCTCCATATTAAGAGTTTAAATAGACATTTTTCAATATTTCAAACATTCACCTATGCTCTGCTGGCAGTTTTTTCATAGTTCTGGTTTTATATTTAACTTTTTATGATAGAATTATTTATATTCTATTGCAAAATGAAGAGTTCTAGCTTCTAAGCATGATAATACTATTTTAAAAAAATATTTTTCCGTCTAAACAAATTAATTTGATATTTTTTAACAAATCGAATATTCACCTATGCTCTGCTGGTAGTTTTTTTAGAGTTCTGGTTTTGTAATTGAGTGTTTTCAATAGAACTACTTATATTTTATTCGAAATCAAAGAGTTCCCGAGTCTCAGCATAATCACAAAAAAAATATCTTGTACTTTTCCGTATTAAGTGTTTAAATAGACATTTTTCAATATTTCTAACATTCACCTATGCTCTGCTGAAAGTTTTTTCAGAGTTCTGGTCTTTTTTCCAGCTTCATGTCATAGGAATATTTATATTCTATTGTAAAACGAAGAGTTCTCGCTTCTTAGCACGATATTAGTATTTTAAAAAAAATATTTTCTCGTCGCTACAAATTAATTTGATATTTTTTATCAAATTGAACTTACAGGTATGCTCTGCTGGAACTTTTTTCAGAGTTCTGGTTTAGTAATTATTTTTTTATTATAGTACTATTCATAGTCTGTTAGAAATCGAAGAGTTCCCGAGTCTGAGCACAATCAAAAAATAAATATCTAGTACTTTTCCATATTAAGAGTGTAAACAGACATTTTTCAATATTTCAAACATTCAACTATGCTCTGCTGGCAGTTTTTCCAGAGTTCTGGTCTTTTTTCAAGCTTAATATCATAGAACAACTTATATTCTATTATAAAATTAAGAGTTCTCACGTCAGAGTATAATTTTATTTATTTTTAAACTTACTTTACCATTCAAACTATTTTCGAAACGAACGTTCTTTTTTCTCTTTGAAAATTTTTTTCGTCGTGAAATCAACAGAACTATCGATAAAAATGATGAGGAACTATTTTTTTTATCCCTATATGTTCAGAACTCGCACCGATTTTTATTTGCAAAAAAATGATCTGCTACGGGAAGTCAGCAGATCATATTTTTAAATAACTTTTCCGGGGTAAAAACGCCAGAACTATTTGTAAAATCTATCAGGAACTATAGAACTCTTGTGCATGCCAAGAGAACTCTAATTTTTTTTTGATCTGCTGGACAATGCTCTGCTAAGTTCACACACATAGAAACGTAGGCCTCGGATCAAGTGGTGGTTGCTGAATGGACCGATGCAGACCGAGTTCCTGGCAGAGGTGAAAAGTCATAATCTTTCGACTAACACCGAGACTGCTCAGGATGCTTGGGATCGAGCTCAGTCGGCAATCATTGCGGCAGGCAGGCGAGTTCTTGGCCTTTCTAAGGGAGGACGTGTCATCGACAGGGAGACATGGTGGTGGAATGACAAGGTGCAGGAGATGACTCGTGAAAAGAAGGATGCCTTTAAGAAGTGGCAGCAATCCAACTCCCCTGAAGACAGACTGGAGTACATAGTAGCTAAACATGCCAGTAAAAGAGCTGTAGCCAGAGCCCGCAGTGCGAGTTTGTCACCACTGTATGATAAACTTGAAACTGTGGAGGGGCAGAAGTTCATTTACAAGCTGGCACGTTCCCGGGATAAAGCGACGCAAGATATCGCAAAATGTCTTTGCGTCAGAGATTCCCAGGGCACGCTGCTCTGTAGTCATGACTCTGTGAAGGAGAGGTGGAGAAGCTACTTTCAGGAGCTGCTGAATACTCAGCACCCATGCAGTCTTCATCACGACCCACCGCCTAACCTCGGACTTATTGCCCCAATAACCCTTGACGAAACTCGTAATTGCCTTCGACGCATGAAGAATGGAAAAGCGGTGGGACCTGACGACATTCCGATCGAAGCGTGGAAATCGTTGGGCTCTCTTGGTGTGCTCATACTTACTGTCCTTTTTAATCATATCTTGAACACTGGAAAGATGCCACACCAGTGGCGGCTTAGCTTCATTACCCCTATTTACAGTGTTCAAGATTGTGGTAGTTATAGGGGCATTAAGCTTATGAGTCATACCATGAAGCTCTTCGAGCGCATGATCGACCTCAGGCTCCGCCGCGAGTGTACTGTCTCTGAGTCTCAATATGGATTTCAGCCAGGATCGGGCACTATGGACGCCGTTTTCGCCCTCAGAACATTGATGGAGGCATACAGGGAAAAAAGGAGAGCTCTGCATGTGGCCTTTTTAGATCTGCAGAAGGCCTTTGACTGTGTGCCTCGTGAGTGTATCTGGTGGGCATTGCGATCCAAAGGGATCCCTGAGGCCTATATTGAGATTATCAGAGACATGTATCGCGATTCCGCTTCTATGGTTAGGACTGCTGTTGGCGACACTAAACCCTTCCAGATTACAGTAGGGGTTCACCAAGGCTCGGCTCTTAGTCCGTTCTTATTCAATGTGGTGCTCGATACTGTCTCGGCTCACATCCAAGACCAGCCTCCATGGTTGATGATGTATGCCGATGATATAGCACTCATTGATGAGAACCGACTGATGCTGGAGCGTAAAGTGAACCTGTGGAAGGGTACGCTTGAGAACGGCGGTCTTAAACTAAATGTGTCGAAGACCGAGTACATGGCCTGTGGGAGCCCGGACTCGAGCACTATCCTTATAGGTCCTGAACCAGCCGTTAAGTCGGAAAAGTTCAGGTACCTTGGATCCGTTATGCACGAGTCTGGAGGCATCGATCACGATGTCTATAGCCGGATAAGCGCTGCTTGGGCCAAATGGCGGGAGGTCACTGGTGTGGTCTGCGATCGCAGGATACCGCCCAAACTCAAGGGTCTGATATACAAGAGCATCATCCGACCGGTTCTTTTATACGGCAGCGAATGTTGGCCAGCACTATCTCGGCACACTCAGGAGCTTCACGTCACGGAAATGAAGATGCTGCGGTGGATGTGCGGCGTAACGCGGTCTGACCGCATACGCAACACATTCATTCGGGGTAGTCTTGGAGTCCGTGACGTAGCGGATAAGCTCCAAGAGCGTCGCCTGAGATGGTTTGGTCACGTTACGCGCCGGCCTAAGAACTATGTCGGATGCAAGTGCCTTGTTATGTCAGTCCCTGGAGTGAGGACGACCTCTGGTGGAAAGAAGCGCTGGTTGGATGTCGTGAAGCAGGACATGAGAGCCAATGGTCTAACCACCGAGGACGCTAAAGACCGTGCAAAGTGGAGTAGGTTGAGTGGGAAGGCAGACCCTGGCAAATAGCCGGGATTAATGCCAGGAAGAAGAAGAAGATATATATATATATATATATATATATATATATATATAACAGGTTAGGCAAAGAGAAATTTGCTTTCATACACTCCGTTTCACACTTTTTGATAAATCGCGCATTGTTACTAGTTTTATTGGCGGAAGTCAACGCAGTGCCTAAACACCAACGCGAGATATGAAAAATAATTTTCTAGTCCAGATACAAAGAAACGACGGCGCTGAAATAAGTAAAGTTTTAAAATGTTGTTGCTTGAGTGACTACGAAGTTTTATTATTAAACATGATAAAAATATAACTTATATTTTTGTATTTAAATGGAGTTTTGACAACTAAGAGACTTGAGTAATGTTAACGTCAGGAACGCAGGCCACTATGTGCTGATCAATGTTCGTAAATATTGTCTGTTTCCTTTTTTGCTTCGCGCTGTATCCTGCAAATTGCAGGGTAGGAGAGAGGAATCTGGGAACCTAGTGTTAAGACACTCCGTTCCCTTTAAGACACTACCACACATTTTAATTGGCTGAACTCAACGCCGCGCTTTGCTTTATTACCAAAAACAATGTAAAAAAATCGTTGTTGACATATTTTCATAAGTTGTCAAATTAAGTAAATCTACGTATACATTACATACATTTTTATTTAAATATCTGATATAGGAATTAAAATAGTATTCGCTACTTAGCTACTGAATTAAAATGTATTTAAAAAATTAAAATGGTAAGACTAGAAGCATTTCTTCACCATGCCACCACAATCATCATCACTATCACCAGAATCATCATCATCATCATTAGCCTGTCCTCGTTCTCTTGGCTTGGATATAAGCTCTCTAACCTCTAAGCATCCAACCAACGCCAGCCACTTTGCATTAGTCATGTATTTGTATTATATTATTATTATTATTTGCGGCCAATCGTAGCGCAGGGTCATAAAGTGTGTGGGTCATAAAGGTTATGGGTTCGATCCGCACTTGAGGAGATCAAATATTTACTTAAATTTATATTTCCATTTCTTCGCTCTGGTGTCGAGGCAAAGCGCGGTATTGAGTTCTGCCACTCATCACGAAATGCCTCCAGCAATGCTTCGCAAAAAAATGGGAACGTCTTAACACTAGGTTCCCCCTGCCTACCCTGCTGTGTGCGGGATGACTTGATTTATTTATTTTATTACCATTATTCTTTAAATTTCAATCGAATAACATATCTTTATGGATTTAAATCGTTAAATCTATTTTACGACGATTTGTGAGTTATAACGTTGAGTATAATAGCAATAAGCGCCAATCTCTCAATAGTCTTTGTTAGATGTGGCGTCGTCGATATTGACACATCTATTGTATAGTACAGGTTCACATTAATTTATGATGACATTCATTGTTACGCTAAAGCAACATGACCGCAAGAAAACTGCTTCAGGTATAATAATATGTACATAATACATAATATTTTAGGTTTATTAATTATAAAAATATTTTACTTTAATTTTTCCCGGCGTTGAGTTTCGCTACTCACGCAATGCCACGAAAACGTTGGGTGTTGTGGGAAGCGGAGGGTCTTAGCGCGAATCTGTTAATTTGTCATTTTGCCGACATAGCAATATAAGTGGCATGGGATTGATCAAAATCGTATGTTCCGACTAGCGAGACATAAAGCAGAGTTAAGTTCCGCAACACGTTAGGTCACTACAATGAGTAACAAGTAGAAAGCCCATTTGTTTCAATACTAAATTATCATAACTGCCCTGTTATATGCGGATATTTTAAAACTTCATAAAAAAACTTTCAAATATAAAACGTAAAATTTCACGAGTAAGCTGTCAAATACAGTATACAAGCTGTATTGTTCCCAACATGTCGATTGACGTGGATGCGATATTCTCGCGTCATTTCGTGTTTCGAAATATTTCTTTTGACAGGTTCATTTCCTTAAAATAGCTTTCTATTTTAAGGAAATGAACTTTTAAATATATATTTGTTTTTACGCTGCATCCCGCACATACGAGAGTAGACAGAGGGAACCTTTATTTTTATTGGGGATTACAACCATTTATTCGCTATCTCACCTGATGGTAAGTGACTTACCTAGATAGTGTCTATTCATTCTTGCCTTGAAAAGGTCCAAGTTATAGTTAGCGTCGAACAGTTCGGCATGTCGACGACATATGGGTGAAATCCCAGACTACGTCTATTGCCCCGCAGATGGAAAAGAGAAGGCGGTCCTAGGTTATCCAGTGCTGCTGCACACTCTACGTAATGTATCCTATGGAATACCGACAAGCAAGCTACTTTTCGTCGATGTTCAAGGCTTTGCAGCTTTGCCTCAACAGTCGCTGTGTCGCCAATGTGCTTCATGGCGTGCTTTTCAATCGTCTAAGGTTGCTAGCTCAAGTTTAGCAGATCCGTTCCAACGGTGGCAACAGTACTGCACACACAATCGGACTTGAGCTTGATAAAGTTGAAAAAGCTGTCCCGGAGCGAAATACTTCCATTACCTTTACGAGGACACTGCTGTAGTCGTAGTCAAAGATTCGACATAACGTCCAAAGTTTAGATCAGATATAAGATTCATGCCAAGAAGCTCAAGATGTATCTATCGGCTCGGGTACATTTCGGAAAGTCGGAACGAGACCGAAGTGGCTCCGTATTGCAGAGAATAAACACGCCTGAGTTTTGGTAGCGTTAAACCTGGCAAATTGGCATCGCCCAATTCGGAGACGCCCTGAAGTGCCCGGTTCAGACGATCTATCATAGACTCTCGACAAGTCTGGATTTCGTCTTTGCATTGGATAGATATCTATCAACAACTGTGCTTTCATGAGCGTACCCAACGATACCGGGTGTTACTGTTTCTCACATTCCACAATTTTTTTTGTGATTGTCTGTTAAGGGGTGGAATAAATTGCCGTACACTATCCCGCTGACTCTATGCCGCTACGCTGCGATGGCTTAAAAACGAATTTCATAGTTTATTTGTTTGAAATTTTACTTATATAAATTGATGTACAATATATTCATATTATTTGATGTCATCTAAGCAAAGACACTAAAAAAAAATCAGAACGATTCGCCATTTTTCTTTATATAATAAGACAGTGAAAATTCTTTGTCTGTACGTTTAGTAATTTTGACTGAAATGGATGGAGGGACACTTAAAAAGAATAATAGAAAGCAAAAAGATTTTTTGAATTTCTTGTCTGTCCGTCTGTCTGTCTGTCTCTGATATTCGAAACGTCTGGGTAATATGCCTGTTGATAAAAATCTATATATTTGAAGCACTATTATAAAATATTTTTTTAAGTTTAAGTCGTAATTAATTTAATACAGAGATAAAGAACGATCTTGAAAGAAATATCAAGTAAATACAAAGATTTTTTGGTTGGTTCGTTCATATATTATGTAGCTAATTTAATAACTGTACAGGAGTTAATATGCAATTAATATTTTACAAAAATATTATGAATCATTACCCAAATCAATAATTTAAGAATCAATGCTGTTTGTGAAGCACTAAATTAAATTATTAACTGACATCAGCACATTTAACAGAGTTTTAAAAAACATAACATAGGTAAAAAGAACGTAATGTTACAAAAACATACGTATACTATACGTATAGTAAATAATTGCTCGCATTTTTTAATTCGATAAACAAAAAATCTTATAGAAATTACGATAATGTCGTAAAAAATCATATTAGACTATTACAGATTAAAGTAATAAAAAATCATATTAGAAGTCATTTTAGTTGTCAATCAATTCTGCCTAATAAATCAATTAGCATGTAGTTTAAGCGGGCGAAGCCGCTGGTAGTATATAATAATTACATTATTACAATTAATGTCTATTACAAAAAAATATTATTTTTTATAAATTTTACTTAAAACCAAGGTGTTAAATATTAGCTTCATTAGAACTTTATTTTATAAAGAAACGTGTTAAAACAGACACGTTCATACATTAAAATATAATTTAACGTTGGCCAGTATGAAATTATAGGAAATTAAATTATAACGTATGCAAAAAGGAGAATGCAACATTTTGTATAATAGAGATACTTGGAATAGAAATAATGTATTTATCTCAACGCACTCCTTTGTCCGTTATAATTCGTTTTGCAATTTTATATGAAGGAGCCGTTGTGGTGTAGATGTTAAATAATTCACTTTATTCAAGTTGTCGGTTCGAATTCGATCCAATGAATGTTTATTTTTAAATATTAATATTTATATTTTAAATATAATGTTTATAAATCAAATAAATCAGCTTCACTCATTATTTCGCACACAGCAGGATAGGCAGAGGGAACCTAGTGTTAAAACACTCCGTACCCCTCTTTCCGCCGATTTCCGGAGTCATTGCGATTTGAGTGGCAGAACTCAACGAGGTGTTCTGCCTGAGAGAAACATAGTGTGTAATTTCTAGGATAGGCATATTTTCTCTCTATTATTATATTTCCTTTGTTTAATTGAATCTAAAAAAAATACAATCAGCCACATACTTCTTCATGTATAGGACATTATTCTTTTAAATGGTAAATAATAGTTCCCCTCACATATCCCTATTATTAAGACATTTCCGTTACATTGCATGTTGTGTGGCGGAGCTCAACGCCGCTCTTCGCCTCGTAACCACAGCGAGAAAGTGAAAATATTAAATATTTTATACGAAATCGAACCGGAATTGGAATCGAACCCACAACCGTTGCGCTTACAGCCGCACCCTTGTCATCTTGTACTATAGCGGCCTCATCATAATTGGATACTTATGAGAAAATAAACTGAATTCAGTAAAGTCTCCATTTACATAGTCTACGTGCTCAAAGCTCAAAGTAAATTATTGTCCTAAAGTAGACTAGGTTTACTGGTAACCTCCGAAAAGTTCCACCACACCACATTCAGGTCCTGGCTATTATTACCTGAACCACATGTGTTACTGTCAACTTTTGTGATAAATCACACTAAAATTTGTGATAAATTTCGAGACGGGTCAATTTAGTTTCTTAAATGTTATTTGATTTTTAGGGAACCTAGTGTCAAGACACTCCGTGGACACAATAATATGTTTTTTACAGCTCAAAATAAAAGTAACAATATTAACTCGCCTAATACATTTCAAAGCCTAAAGCCGCCACATTTGCTTGGTAAACCGGAAGTGACATCAAAGTCGGTGACAACATTCTAGCGGAATTCGCAAATGAAATTAACCTTTACATAATATCAGCTCATAAATAAATAATTTATATTAAAATTATGCAGTAAATTAAGAATTTGTCTGAGTATGTCTTTTAAATATTCATTGTTTTTATTGGCAGGTATTATTGGTATTTTATACATATCGTAAAGTTATTACAAGTATTAAGTAGTGAGGCCAGTCGTGGCGTAGCGGCACAAAGTGTGACTGTAAAACGACTGGTTGTGGGTTCGATCCCCAATCGAGGAGATGAAATATTTACCTAAATTTAAATTTCTATTTCTTCGCTCTGGTGTCGAGGCAAAGCGCGGCGTTGAGTTTTGCCACTCAACATGCAGTGCCTCCAGAATTCGGCAGAAAGTGGGGAACGGAGTGTCTTAACACTAGGTTCCGTCTGCCTACCTTGCTGTGTGCGAGATACAGCGTGAAGCTGATTTTTAGTACAAGTGGTTGTAGTTTCAATGACCGTACTCCTTCTTCAGCTTCACGTTGTATTCCATTTGTACCAAGTTAGACAGAATTATAGTGTTAAGACACTCCGCTTCCCACCTTCAAAGGCATCTTCTTGAGAAAGCTTGCTAATTAATTGTATAATAAAACTTTTCAAATTTAATAACATCAAGAAACAATATTATACAATTCTCTTTTTCGTTTCAATGTCAAGGTAATTTTCGTTTGCGCCCGTGTAACAAAATAATCGGATGGACACTTATTTTGTTTTATATTTTCATTTAGTACTTTACATTATTTCATAAAGGGAAATATAAAATATATATAATTGTATATATTTATATACTTGAGGTCAGTCATGGCGCAGGGACACAAGTATGCGATTGCAAGCGCCACAGGTTGTGAGTTCGATTTCCAGTCATTTTCATTTTCATTTCCTCGCTCAGGTAATGAGGCAAAGCGTGGCGTTAAGTTCCGCCATTTAGCATGTAATGGCTCCTGAAAATGGTCAACACTGTTATGTGCGGGATACAGCTTATATTATGAAGAGAAATTCAAAACGCTTGGATGTAAAAATATCACAGTTATTTAAAAAAATATAAAAACGATAATACCGCTACGATAATGTTTCAGTGAGCCGATTTGCAAATATACAAATGAATGCCAGCGAGATTTTACTGCAAGCTTATGCTTCCCAACTATTTTATCGATCTTAATTTTTTAGCTATAAAATTGAAAATTGTCGGTCTTATATGAAATATGTTTTCGTTTTTATTTCATTTTGTGTGTGAAAATATTCTTTTTAGGGTTCCGTATCTCAAATGGAAAAACCTGGACACTTATAGTAAGAGAATTTATCTGGAGATCGCGTGGATATATCAATCTGAAATCATTATCGATTATTCAGATCTATCTATCTATAGCAGGGGTTCCCAACCTTTTGTTGTTCAAGAACCACTTTTATATATTTTTTTTTAGCAGGGACCACTATGCACTTAGGTATAATAAAAATTAACTATGATAATCAAACAAAAACTTCACCTCACCATCCTCAGTCATAAAATTAAAATCGTTCGCGGACCACTAGTCGCGGACACTGATCTGTAGGATACTTCCCGCGGACTTATAATTGTGAAATATGGTAAGAATTGCGACCCTGCAGTTTGAAACCGAAAAGTGAACATTTGTAGAAAAAAATCATTACAAACTTAAAATTGTACCTCATTTCATACAAAATGCGTGCATGTAAATTTAAATTTTGTAACTTTTATAAATTGCTGTTACCTTGAAATACAATTTTGAAATTGGTATGGAACCCTGGTTAGTGTGAGTCCAACTCGCACTTCACCAGTATTTTTGTCTTACGATAAATGGAAACAGCGATCTCATAACTGCATTTTTTAGCATGTAATTTTTTAACGTAAGTTTTTTGAGAAACAATAATAATATGCTATATTTAGTAATTTTAATAATTTTTAATAGTGTATTTTCTGATTAACCATTCCCATGATGAACCATTTTCTTCTATTTTGTCTTTTAGCTTCACGCTGTATCCCGCACGTAGTATAGCCAGAGAACTTAGTGTTAAGTTTCCCATTAACACTCCCGTTTTATTCCAATCTCCACCGAATTCTGCATTGCGCGTTGAGCGGCAGAACTCTACATTGCGCTTTACCTCGTTACCAGAGCGATGGAACGAAAGTATTAAATATATCATTCACCCGAGCATGAATCGAACTAACAATCGTCTCGTTTAGTCACATGCTTATGCCCCTGCACTACAACGTCCAATAGTTTATCTTGATGCTTTAAAATTCCCTCCGTTTACTTCTTCATTTATTGCTTGTCGGATGGTAGAACTCGACGTCACGTTTATTTTATCAGAGTATGGAGATGATTGATTTGATTTCTCCTAGGAGTAATCGAACCCACAACTACATCGACACGTAGGCGACCTTTATAATACACCGTCCTCTATTATACTATTATCTAATAAATGTTAAAAATATTTTTTTCCCTAAGTGGTATGAAAAGTCACACTTATTACCGTGTGCAATCAAATGCATCGAATTAATAATCTTATATAAAGGTCAAACGGATTATTTATATCTGTATAAAATAAGAAATAAATTATTGATTTATTTTTAAACAATAAAATTTGAAAATATTTATGTAACACGTATTTTTAATAATTACAATAATATATAAAACGACTATATTGTTTATTAGCTAGTGTTCCGCTCGTGGCTTTGTCTGCGTGAGGTTATACGAGATACGCATAATAATGAGTTTTTTATTATATTATATCATAAATCTATAAATGTCCTATTCATAAAAACCTTTCCCTTAATCACTCTATCGATTAGTGAAAACCCCATTAAAATACGTCGCGTAGTTGGATATATCGATGGTAAACGACTATGTTTTGTACTGTATCAATAACGGAACCGCGCGGACTGTATCAATATTTATTTAATATATTTATGAAATATTTTTCAATTTTCAACAGTACTATAAAGATAATATAAAATCAAATAATTGAGATAATATGAAAAACATAAATAAGTAGACATATGTGAAGGAAATAAAATTCTCAATATTGGAAAAAAATACCAAACTAAATAAAATAAAAAATAAATAAATAAGTAAATGCAACAAAAGAAAATTATTTATATTGGAATAAATACTGAAAAAAAAAACTAAACGAAACTAGCTATTTCTATTATCAATCTAAAATAAATATATTTAAAAGTATCAAAAATAAAAGTAACCCGAAATATAATACCAGAATAAAATCAAAACAAAATACTTAACCTAATCAAGAAATTTTATTATGCGGGATACAGCGTGAAACTAAAAAAAAGAACAACTAACCTTAAGCAAGTGGTACGAGCTCGTACAACAGCTTCATATAACCTACCTTGCCATCGCTCTTCCTGTACGCGTCGTGGACCCGCCACACCAGACCGTGTCCAGCGCAGCTGCTCTCCTTGCCCACTTCGAAAAACTCCAAAATAGGATTGTTTTCCAACGTCGGTGGATGACTATTCACTGCTATCTTCATCTTGGATATGATGGCTGCCATTTCGGGTAGAACCCGATGACTTTGCTGAGATGGCTCCAGCTTGGGTTCGCGGTCGCCTGAAATTAAAAAAAATAATTAATAAAAGCTTTTGAATTATATTAGTAGGGTAACTATTTGTACCTAGCACTATAACATATAAAACTCCAGTACGCGTCACCTGATGGCCGCCCACGGCTCCGTGCAACACCAAAGGAGCTAAAGCTGTGTTAACGGGATTTAAGGTGGAGATAGACGTCAAAGAAACACGTAAAGTTAAAATAACAAGAATAATCGAAAAATACTATGGATATGTAAATCGTGATGTCGTCTTCTTTCTTCTTTACAACTACTGTTTGAAAATATCTACATATATCGCGTTTTATAAAGCGAACATAATAACTTCATATTCAATAAGAAGTTCGCGTTTCTTTTCGCGTACATCGTTTCCCACTAGTAATATTCGCTATCCTACTAATATTATAAATGCGAAAGTTTATGAGTATGTATGGATGTTTGTTACTCTTTCACGCAAATACTACTGAACCGATTACGATGAAATTTGGTATGTAGGTAGCTGAAGGCCCAGAATAACTAATAGGCTACTTTTTATCCCGGAGTTCCCGCGGGATTGATTCCTAATTGAAAATAGATAAATTTATCGCTTCTGAAGTGAATGCGTGATGTAGCGGAACGGCCGGTAATGGTACATAACATAGAGTTTCCACGCGGACGAAGTCGCGGGCGGCCTTTAGTTACACATATATTTCAACAGGTATAAATGCTTCCTGACAAAGGCTTTATTTTGTCGTATCAAAATTAATTAATTTTAATATTTTTCAATACACTATATGAACATGAAAGTTGATGGTTGATGTCGCAATTTATTTTGTGATTTTATGTAAAAAAATTTCAATAAAATTTCAACAAACATTTATTTTTTTTATTTAGCAATCAAATATTAATTACTAAGATAAAATGAGAAAAATCATAAAATTTACTGTTAATTAGAAAAGGAACATTTTATTTGGTTAAACGTGCTGATCTCAAGAACTAATAATATCTGGTATACAAATTTCAAATTTTAAAATTCCTCTTCATGTTGGAAATTTAACATATTGTGAAAGAGAGGAAACAAACATTATATTAATTAATTCAATGCTATAGGTAATCTGGCGTCCAAAATATGTCACATGCCCATACACTACTCTTTGTTGTTTCCATTTTACCACGAAACTCCTTTGTAGTGCTTCCTTTGAGCTTATCAAAATATGATGGTTGTGAAAATTTCAAATCGATATTTCAAGTTCAAGGCCGTAGCCGTGAATATTTTTTTAAAGGTTTTTCACTTTATTTTGTTTTTAATTTCGTGAAATATATTTTCAACATGGAATTAAGATACTATATTTTTCTCTTTTAAATAGAGGAAAATGGAGTCGAAAGTGGGGCTCGATTAATATTGCTTTTTCTGTGGTTAAATAATACAACCGTAAATAATATCAACGGACGCAATTAAAAACGATCGTCGTATACCAAGATACCGAGTTTACTTAGAACTGCAATACATAAAGCATTTGAAGTCACTTAAATGAGTTGAAGAAACTGAGTTTTTCTCAGAAGCGAAACGAAATTCAATGTTAAGGTCGCCGTCGGGTTGTAGTATTACCTAGAAATTTTTCATTAAACTTACACAGATAAGTTGAAATAAATCTAATCTCGCTGTCGTAATGCGAAACGGCAAAGTAATGTTGGCGAGCTAATAAATAAGCGAGAAATGGGAATTTGCGACACTCATTTTACAAGAGCTATAATGCTATATCAATTTTTTTTTCTCTCTTCTCCGCTTATACGTAGTGAATGTCGACAAATGATCCATTTGTTGATGGTTAGTGTTTAAATTTTATGCATTTTAATATATTGTAGAGCTAGAAATCATATTAAATTATTTGTATCTTCGAATCCTAATTTTAGATAAAGGACAATATCTTTTCATTCGATATAAAATCTCAAAAATCTAACACACTACACTAATTGACAATCTATACCAGTATTATAAACGTGAACAGTTTGTCTGTTTAAAGAAGGTTATCTCAGGAAGTATTAGTACGAATATTTTTTTTGTCAACTAATAACGAAATACTTAAATTACATCACGTTGATCGTTTCGATGTAACAGACTGTAACCTGTGGTCAGTTACTACAGGTACCCACGTCATCTCGTCAACGGATAAAGCCGTTGGTAAAATATAGATAATTTTAATCCAGATGGCCAAAAACACCGAAAAATTTAGTTACATAGGTATGGTTAACATGCGAATGTGTACATAGGTTCTTTTTCTTCGCATGATACAAAATCAAATCAAGTCAGCCTCACGCTGTTTATGCACAGGGAACCTACTTTTGAGAAACTTCATTACCCACGTTTCATCGAATTATGGAGGCATTGCGTATTGAGTGGCGGAAATCAACGCCGCAATTAGCCTCGATACCGGAACGAAGAAATGGAAATTTAAATAAATATTCCATTTCTTGAAACGGGATTCGAATCCACAACCACGATTGGCCTCAAATATATTAATTAAAACAGAAGAGTTTCACTTTGACACAATGCAAGTCTATTAAGTAGAATTAGAAACTATTCATAACCAGTCATAGCGCAGCGGCACGAAGTGTGACTGTAATACCGACTGGTTGTGGGTTCGATCCCCACTCGAGGAGATGAAATATTTACTTAAATTTATATTTTCATTTCTTCGCTCTGGTGTCGAGGCTAAGCGCGGCGTTGAGTTCTGCCACTCAACACGCAATGCCTCCAAAAATTCGGCAGAAAGTGGGGAACGGAGTGTCTTAACACTAGGTTCCCTCTGCCTACCCTGCTGTGTGCGGGATATAGCGTGAAGCTAATTTAGAAACTATTACATAACTTTTACCGAAGTATGTCACAGAATCACTTTCGATAATTAACCTAAATTGTATATAGTCTATACAAAGCGAAGGAAAGTAGTTTAATCAGAACTTTGTTACATAAAACTTTAATTTTATATGAATATTTTCAATGAAACACATAAATTTGTTAAAAAAAACAGCGCTTCACGCATTATCCCGCATCTAGCAGGATAGACAGAGTTAAGCTAGTGTTGATACACTACGTTCCCTACTTTCCAATTTTCGGAACATTGCGTTGTCTAAAGTAAATAAAAAAAATATACTGCATTTACAAAATGTTTTTTTCAAACAAATGAGCGGAGCATACCACCGCTTTTTGTTTTACAATGAGATAACGACAAATATTTAAATCAAATTTATAAATTAATTTCAAATTTGAAAAAGAAATTCAAAATTATCATTAAAATTTCTAAATTAAACTCAAATTTATAATATAAATTAAAATTAACATATAAGTAAAATAAGTATTCCCAACTATGATTCGAATAGATTACCATCGCTTGTACTGCCAGACCTACGGTACCGCCGAGATCATTTATATTAAAAACCTTTTAGGTTGTCAGCTAGCTTTAGCAAAGTAGTCTCACCCTTCTATACATAATTATAATATAGACGCTGGACGTCAAATGGAATAACGAAGAATGGTGTTTGACAATTTTTAAGTGGCCAAAGTAACTCTGACAGCAGGTAAAAAGAGTTACAAAGAAATATTTAATGTGATATAAAATATTTTTCCAATACGAAAATGTAGTTCTTGAGTTCTCGACTTCAGTAACACACAATATAAATAACACACATTTCAGCTTCACAGTATTAGTTTAGATATTTTATATTTTTAGGTACGCAGAGGGAACCTATTAATAACACACTTTCATTCCCCATTTTGCATCGAATTCTGGAGGCATTACGTGTCGAGTGGCGGAACTCAACACCGCCACACAACGCGCAATACAAAATATGACACAAAAATATAAAATGTTTGTTGATATTTCCTCAAATAATAAGAAAAGGATAAGCAATTTATACACGTTTCTATTGCTTATATATGAATCGGTAATATCGTATATAAAGAACCTCCGATGTTACACTCTATTGTAACATAATGTTATTACGTGTTCACCGAACTAACTTCACAAGGTTGAAATCAATTTAATTTATCAAAATAAATTTATTTTGTTTATTTTTATCGTCTGGCATTAGATTAAGGCAATGTTTAATTGCAATCAACAATTAAATATTAACATTTCACCAACAATTGATAGCGAGTTGTAGTTATAATCTTAATGTCTGTAGGTTCGATTCTCGTTTTGGTTGTATAAATAAAAAAAACGATCGAATATAAACGAAGATCGAGTACAACGACGTGACGAATTCTTTTTGTTCACAGTGAAAAGAAGAAAGTAGGGAAGTAGTTTTAAAACTCTATTCTCTATTCCTATTGTCAAAGTCAGGAAATGTTAGAAGATAAAAAATATATAATAACTAGGGTTATCAGCTAATAACATTACAAGGAATTGTATAAATTAATTGTTCTCTTCATATTTTTATTGTATTAAAAATGTTTTGTGTAAACGGCTTTCATAAAGCAAGGTTAAATAAAAAATGTTGTGTAAGAAGAAGTAAAGAAGAACTATGTTATGTACTATATTTAACTAAAAAATTACAATATTTTAGTGTGCTTAATTTTTTTTATATTATTATAGCAGTTTCTTGAGCTTACTGAAGGCCATCCACTCCCCATTTTACGCCAAAATTTCGAGAAATTGCACTTTTTTTTTTTAAATTAAAATTATTAATGAAAGCCTCAGTCTCAATAACGTAGAAGAAAGCCTAAGAGATATAACAATCCATTACTTTTATATACTAATATATATTTTTTCTTTTTATCAAGAATAACTTGAAAACACGCATATACAGGGTGGAGGTAAAAGGTTAATCTGTAATTGCTCAGTGGGGCCTACATCACGAGTGTCGCCTCGTCTTTGATCGCACCGCCGCCCGTGGAAAGCTCTGGCTCTTAAGTGATATATTTAAATATGTTTATTATTTATATATATAAACATATATATATATATAAAAACGATATTTAATTTTTTAATTTTGTGTTTTTATTATGTTGAGGTATTTAATAACTAATACTAAGATACTCCGTTTTCTATTTTTTAGCTATTATATATAGATTATTGTACCAATTCCTAGGGCCGTTTTTGTTATATACATCATTTCTTAATTTAGTTTTTTTTTCAAAAAAGCTTTTTAGAATTTTTCATGGAATATTGTGTTAATATAAAATCTATTAATATAATAATATACACATACGCTTTTTTTTCATTCTGTATACAGATCTTGAACTTATGGACAGTGGAGTCTTATTTAGACATGTAACAGACTCTACCATTGAGGTTTTTCGTAAATAATATTAAAAAAAAATTGTATCATCTTCGAATATTTTTGGTGTAGGTATTTTCGACTTTTCATCCAGGTATCGCTGTATCTCACAAATAGCAGGGTAGCCAAAAGGGACCTGGGAACCTAGCGTTAATACACTTCTTTCTCATTGACATAACACTTTATTCTCCACTTATCGCCGAATTTTTGAGTAGCGTAACTTAATGCCGCGGGTTGCCTGGTTGCCAGAGAGAGGAAATGACAATATTACATTTCTTCGAATAGGAATCAAACCTGTTGCGTTTATCTCTTCATATAATAATATCGAAAAAAATAAATAAATACAACTTTTTAGGGGTATAATTTACTTTGAATCCTCGCTCATACAGGTATCTATTGATAATGTGGGTACCAAAGAGTATATTATTATAGAACATATTATAAATTGTACGACCTTTGTGTATGAAGGAAGGGTGAAATCAAAGTATCCCTTATAAAATATATGCTACGGATACGGGTGCTTTCCTTTTATTACGTAGATAAATTTTAATAGCATTTATGAGGAATGTCAAACTTTTAAATCGGTGGTTTAGAGTTCGATTTCCATGTCCATGTTATGAATGAAATATGATTATATATTTTTTGCTCTACGCTGTATTTCGCACATAGAGCAGACAGAAGGAACCTAGTGTTATGACTCTTCGTTTTTACGTTATCCACCTTTTGCTCATTTCCTCCAGTGAGAATCGAACAAACAATCCCCTGGCGCGTTTATAAGCTTGTAACACTGTGCCATGACTGGCCTGTGTGATTATGTGTACATATATATTATTTTCATTTATGTTATCTTCACAACTAAAAGAGTCTTAGTATTATTTAAACTTGTATGTTATTTCCAAATACAATAACAAATAAGCCGGTACGGCAATAGCAAACACGGGAGACAACAAGACATGGCGCGGCGTTAAGTTCCACCACTCAACAAGTAATGTCTCGAAAATTGGCTACTCTATATAGATATAACGTAATCTATAAATGGACTAGCGCGTCCAATCAAACTAACTTTTCAGCTTTATTATGTATCTATAAATGTAAATCTACTAGAATGAATGAAGGGAAATGTACTGAATGGAACTCAGAGTAAATAATATACTAAATTTGTATTTTTTTCCTCATTTCGTACTCTCGTAATACGCGCGTAAATCATGTATTTTAAACGTCCTATATTTATAAATTGCCTTTTGAGGCCAGTCGTGGCGCAGTGGCACAAAGTGTGACTGTAAAACCGACTGGTTGTGGTTTCGATCCCCACTCGAGGAGATGAAATATTTACTTAAATTTATATTTCCATTTCTTCGCTCTGGTGTTTAGGACAAGCGCGGCGTTAAGTTCTACCACTCAACACGCAATGCCTCCAGAATTCGGCAGAAAGTGGGGAACGGGGTGTCTGAACACTAGGTTCCCTCTGCCTACCCTGCAGTGGATACAGCGTGAAGCTGATTTTTTTTTTAAATAGAAATGTAAATACAGCTTTTTTATTGTAATATATAGAGTATTAGTTAAAAAATACTCTAACTTGTTAACTGCCGCCTAGTGGTAAAAAGGTATATAAAATATAGTGTTAAGACTTTCTGCAAATTTTGTTCGATTTCAATACATAGCGTGACGAGTAGTCGAACTTCACGTTACATTTTTACTTCCATTTTTAAAACTTAACTCACAATATCTAGAAATCGAGTGGAAAGAGGAGAACTGAGTCTCCACATAGCTGATATTAAAAACGAATAGGTACATTTATAATATTACACAAAAACGAAGTATTTATTGTAAATAAGAGATGCTTAATACACCCATAATCATTGCAGTCATTATTGAATTTATATTATTAATGAAGTTAATTGGATACATTATTGGAACATTGTCTTGTATTGAAATGTGTGTATGAAAATAGTGTATAATATTTATGAAATCCTAATAGTGGACAATATAATAAATCTATGATATATATTATAGAACTCTCCTATAATTAAAATATTTTAAACGTCAAGTATTTAATAATTAAGACCGAAAAGACCAGAAAAAAAAACCATATTTATGTAAAATATTGCCAAGACCTGCCTTGCACTGTCAAAAAGTTACCAGTTCTGATGTAGAGCCAAGTTTCTAACTATGCACGTCGTAACTCTACAAGTCCCTACTTCCTAAACTATACCATTTATTTCGGACGAGTGGGCTGTCCGTTTAGTTACTAAACAAGTTAGTTATTCTTCGTTATTACAACATCTATAGGGACAGAAATAAAAATGCTTAATTGCATGAAAAACAGCATACAAAGACATAAATAAGAACATTACACAGTAGGGTACAGGACACAGAGGGAACCAAGTATTAAGACACTTCGTTACCCATTTTCTCCTAAATTCAGCAGCATTTCACGTGTTGAGTGGCGCATCTCAACGCTGCGCTTTTTGTCTAATATTTCACTTCCCCGGCTGGAAATCGAACCCACAACCTGTAGCGTTCACAGTCACACGCTTCAAGTAATTTAAATCCACAATAATCTTAATAACAATATTAAGCATAATATATAATTTAAATTAGCATAAAAAAAACAGTACACACACCAATATAATTTAACTTAAATGACGAGATTGCAGAACAACGTATATAAGTGAATCTATAAACTTTTTATGAATCTTATCTCTAGGGCTGTTCGTACCTTGAAAATATTTCAACTCCAATATCTTTAGAAACAAGAGTAAGTACCACTTAAATGGAACTTATATGCTCACTAAGTTACAAGTATCACTGTTGCTGTATAAAATGTTAAGGTCGAAGGAGAATAATCGATGGATTAAGTTAGTTTGCGTTGTTATAAAAGTAAGATATTTTAGTAAGAAATTTTATAAATTTTATAAATCTTTACTGTATATATATATATACAGCTTCACGCTGCTGTACACAGGATACACCTGTGTACAGCAGGTAAAAGTAACCTAGTGTTAGGACACTCCGTTCTCTTGGAGTTGTACTAGAGGTATTCCGTGTTAGGCGCTTTACTTCGACACTACAAGGACGATATAAAATTTTTCATTTCCTTGAAAGAGAGCCGAATCCACAACCTTTTACGTTCACAATCACACGCTTGTACCTCTGTGCCACAACTGGCTTCATAGGGTATTTATTTATATAATATTAATAGAACATCTAAGTTTCAAACCAATTTTTAAGCGTTAAGTAATACATAATAGAACTCAGAACAAGTTAACAATTTTTAAACATTTTTTAAAGTGTTATTCCACACTTAGGAAAGACAAATACTTATTTAGAAAACGTATAAAAATTTATAAAAATTTCGACGTAGCTTGGCGAGAACGCATGGCTTAGTGGTCAGAGCGCCTGGTCGGTTTCCAGGAGGCGCGGGTTCGAGTCCCGCTGCGTTCAAATTTTTATACGTTTTCTAAATAAGTATAAGTTAACAATTAACAAAAAATAATAAGCTGCTTATAACATTTTCGTTTTTTTCTTCTGAATTTTTGAAGTAAACGCCGAATTTACCTATTTTGTATACCTTGAACAGACAAAGCGCCATTCCCCCAGTCTGTTAGGTTCACCTAAATAGTTATGTTGGTAAAACACTGACACTGACCAGATGAGTGGCTGAACTCAACGCCGCGCTTTGTTTACCAGAACGTAAAGATTTGACAATTGATACAGGTTAAATGCAAATCGGACTCGGGCGCTAAGAAATCCATGCCATTTTATTTCCTTTTGACGTGCGACCTATAAATATATTTATTTATTTATATAATAATAACAAAAATGCTACCCATTTTCAATTCGTGGAAAAAGTTTATTTTTAACATGTTATTTATTACACAATTTTATTTAAATCCGTACGCTGCAACATAAATAACATAATCCGTCTCGCGTCTCTATTTTGACAACTGAGTTGAGCCAAAAATTCGTTTCTCTCGTTTAAATTTCAATTTGTAATTGATAAATTTAATATAGCCTTATCTTGTTTATTGCGTGGTTTTGACAATGCACATAATTCGGGGAAAAATAATTATTTAAGCTGGCAGGATATAGTGCGGCGTTAAATTCCGCCACTGTTCACGCAATATCTTAAATTTAAGTGAAAAATGGTGAACAGATTGTCTTGAAACTAATCTATCTCTGCCTACCCTACATGCGGGGTACAATGTAAATCTTAAAAAATATATGATGAAAAACAAGATGATTTCCACTTTTCAATGTAAACTAAATCGATAATATTAACATAAGGGTCAAAACACATACTAAGCCGTGTATCGTTAAAACCTTTTAAACGTGGCCAAGTATATGAAGGTTTTAAAAGTTTCGCCCTATAAAATATGAAATAAAGCGAGCTACCTTGTGAATTTTTTATTGTTCATCATTTTACATTATCATCTGGCCTAACTCAAAATTAGACGTTTTTCAACATAATTTTTCTTGGTCACTTAATTCATAGTGAAACAAAAATATATATTTTACATATAAAGTTTTAAAAATAAAAGCATATTCAGTTAAGCGTGAGTCGGACTCGCTCACCTAGGCTTCCGTACCAATACGTAAATAATTTATATTAAAATGGAACCCTAAATTGAGGAAATGAAATAATTAATATATTCTTTTTGTCGCTTCGAGGAAACACACGAATTCAGCGGAAAGTGGAGAATGGAAGCGTCTTAATATTAACGGAGTGTCTTAACACTGGGTTCCCTCCCAGACTCCCTCAGCCTACCCTGTAATAACTTTTAGCTTATTCTATATAGGTACAGTCGAAGCCGCAGTAAAGACTATCAAACAGTATGTTATTATTGATTCGACCTTAAGAGCGACGGTAAATATGATTGAACGCACGTCCAAAGAGTAACTTACGAGCGTACGTAGACGGCCTCATATTGACGGGGGGTAGCATAATGTATTTTTGCCAATCGATTTCTGTACTATATTTATAATAAGATCGTAATGGATTGGTGTCTGTATATGGAAGGTATTATAAAAAAAAGTTATAGGGGCATTTAATAACGTAATAGAACAAAAAACTATTATTTTTATCTGTTTGTCTGTTTGTTTGTCTGAACCTTTGTTCATGCTAATTTCAGAAATGGCTTCACCTATTTAAATGCAGTTTTCATTATTTTATTTTGGCAAGCTTTTCTTTACACTTAGTGTTTAATTTATTTCAATTGGTTTATGAATAATAAAGGTATAATGTTTTAAATTATGTTATCCAAAAAATATATATATAGAAAATTATATTTCAATTAATTAGCTTAATTTTATTTTCTAAATTAAATTAATTTTGAATTTGACCGAGTAAACCATCGATTGATTGATGAGTCGACAGAAAACATTTATATTTTCATTTCTTCACTTTGGTGTCGAGGTAATGCGCGGCGCCGAGTTCCACCACTCAACACTCCTAGAAGTTGACGGAAAGTGGAGAACGGAGTGTCTTAACACAAGGTTCCCTCTGCCTACCCTGCTGTGTGAGGGATACAGCGTGTAGAAACACTCCTAAGATATTTTGTTAAAAAAAAACAATCAATATAGCACAACCGTAGCTCCAAAAAGAACAACAACAAGAAACTATCTCGAAATAAATAAAAAAAAACCGTTTAAAATTTACATAAAAACTTTTTTAAAATAATATTGCTTCGAATGAAAGAAAAGTGGCGAACTCCTCTTTATATTTCCGCAGCCGTGCTCGATGGTGGCGCGAGTGCCGTGAGCTCTTGAATGGAGCGCGTTGTGGACTCATTTTCAATGATATCACTTTGAAGGCGAGAATTTTTTAAATTTATTTAATAGAGTATTTAATTTTTACTATTTAAATACTGTTTTTCAATAAAAAAATGTTTTTTTTAGGTTCACACTGTTTCGTAAACCGTTAAAGTAGGCGAAAGGAACTTAGGAACATCTCAAAGCAGAGATATTCTTTTCCTCAATTTCCGCCGAATTCTGTAACGCATTGAGTAAAGGATTTCAACGCTTCGCCTTGCCTCGTGTAGGAATCGAATCCACAACTCTGCTTCTGTGTTACGAGTGGCCTCAGCAAATTATTTTGAAAAAAATAATAGTGAACATAAAATCTTATTTATGATAAGCTTATTATAATTTATTTTATAAAATTGCATTTCTTTTAATTATAAAAATATTCATATGTAGAAAATATTTTTTTCTTATTATGATAATGATATAAAAATTATGTACACTAAGGAAAATATAAAACCAAGTAAGAGTAACATTTTCGTTGAAAGTATCCTTTTTTATATTTAATAAAAAAATCACACAAATTTATGGAGTCGTGTGACACTGGATGGTCACAGCTAACCCTGTCATACGTAAAATACATTATAAGAGTAGAATAAAGTAAGAAAATAAGAAAGTGACGAACCTGTGACCCCCACTTCCCGCTGAAATTTGAGATCCTGATTGCATTGTTAAATTTAGGAACTCAACGCCGCACTTCGTCTTTTTACCAGAATAATCAAAATTAATATATTGAACAATTAATTTGTCTCGAGTGGAAATGGAATCAACAACTGTCGCGTTTACAGTCGCACGCCATTCCACTGTGTCACAACAGCCTCTTATGGAACGTAGAAAGCGGAGAAACCAGTCACTATTTCCCTCATCTAGCTTATAAATATAAGAGATGCTGATATAAAATATATATTCAAATACGGGAGCAAAACTCGCCTTTCATCCTAACTAGGCCATGTTATCGCAGGTTATAAGATTTACGTTATGTGAAAATGTAAAACACGTATGGAAATTGCTACAATTTTCTCAGCGAAATGTATTTTCTATAAAGTGAAAGTATTTTGTTTTCAATGTCAGTGTTACTAGTGGGATGTGAAAGATGAAAGTGTTGATAGTATGGTTTGTTTGTATGTTTGTTGTTAAAACTATATATCTAACTATCCATGTAATAAAACTGTAACTCGTCGCTGTCTTTATGTGGAAGGTATGTAAGAAAATCTATTGTTGGAGCATTTATCAATAAAATAGAAAAAAAATCAGCTAGTGTGTGCTTGTGTCCCGCACATAGCAAGGTAGGCAGAGGGAACCTAGTGTTAAGACACACTGTTCCATACTTTCCGCCGGGTTCTGGAGACATGTTTTTATGAGTGGCGAAACTCAACGCCGCGGTTAACCTCGACACCAGAGCGAAGAAACGATAATAAGTAAATATTTCACTTCCTCCAATGGGATCGAACCCACAACCAGTCAATTTTCAAGTGTCAAGTTTAGTTTAGTTTTTTTTGTCTGCTCTGCCTGTTCACGATAATCTTGGAATCGGTGAAAACTGCACTTAAGTCGATTAAGCCGTTTCTGAGATAAAATAAACTGACATACAGACAAAAATTTTAAAAATCATATACATATGTACGTTTTAAGTTTATTTTATATTTTCATATTAAATGACTATTTAAATCGTCTTTGTATCAATTAATGTAAACATGTCAGTATTGTCGGTTCTACAGGAAGTTACTACCGGTTCGGAAAGCTGTTTTGTTAAAAAGAGTCGTTATAAAACCTAAGATATTTTTTATGCACTAAATGTAATGTTTTTTGTTTATTTTTTCATTTTACTATATTTGTTGTATTATTTTTTCCTTTTTATTCTCCTTTTTGTTGCATAATAAAGAGCTTTATATATCTGCTTTCGAATTTTTTTTCCTTTTTTTTCATCGTGATGCAGTGCAATGATGAGATGCGTTTATAATCACGCGTATAATTTACACGTTTAAAAATAAAAGGTGTTGGCTTTAATTCCCTGGAATTGGGAAACAAATTATATTATTATTTTAATTTTTTTTACTCTGATGTCGAGGCAAAGCGCTTCATTTAGTTCCACCACTCAACACGCAGTGCCTTGAAAATTTAGCGGAAAGTTTGGAGAGGAGCGGAGTTTCTTAACGCTAGGTTCTTAGCGTCAAGCACTAACATCACGAACGTCAGTTACTTCAACATTCTCTACGTTAAAATCACTAAGCGATATTTTTTACAACGATTTCCTTTTTTAAAAAGTATATGGTCTTTTTTTTTTAATGGGAATAATTTTCATACATCCTTGATGCCAGGCCAGACCAGATACAATAACCACGTTATTATTTGTAATAAATTAAATTTATTTTGAATGTATCAGTGTCTCCGCCATAAATATATAATATTCGAATTAGCAGTTTAATTTAAAATATGCAAAAATCGTGAAAATCAAAGATCTTATCGAGTATGTATATTTTGTCTTTCTAATAGCGACGGTGTGAGCTGATGGAATCGGCTTCCTTTTTAGCCGTCATTCGACCTAGTTTTCCGCCCATTGTTCATACAGCCATGTAATATAGTGTCTCAATTGATTCTTAAATTGTCTTTGTAAAGTCATATTCCTTGTGATTGAAGTCAATTTGCCATTATTTTTTATTCGGCGAAATGTTTACGTTTTATAATATTTTTTGCAGTTTCACTCTTCAATCATTATCCCGCAAAGGAGTGGATTAGTTTTGAAAAATGGAAAGTGGAGATATTTCGCCGCTGCCGCCCGCCGTAATCAAAACGAAAAAAATTAAAATATTTAATTCCCCCGATAGGCAAACAAACCCACAACCTTCACGCTTACAGTCAGACGTTGTACCCGCGACCACAGAGCCACGACGGTACTACGATAACTTTTCTTAACATTTTTTCACCTTTGAGTCAGAGGCCAGTCGTAGCGCAGCGGCACGAGGTGTAACTGTAAAACCGACTGGTTGTGGGTTCGATCCCCACTCGAGGAGATGAAATACTTACTTAAATTTATATTTCCATTTCTTCGCTCTGGTGTCGAGGTTAAGGGCGGCGTTGAGTTCTGCCACTCAACACGCAATGCCTCCAGAATTCGGCAGAAAGTGGGGAACGGAGTGTCTTAACACTAGGTTCCCTCTGCCTACCCTGCTGTGTGCGGGATACAGCGTGAAGCTGATTTATTTTATTTATTTTCACCTTTGTATACCTATATATTTAGAAGGAAAGAATTCGAATAAGCGTTTTAAAGCTATCGGTATTGCGCTATAATAATTCCAGATAGAGTAGAGTAGTAGAAGAATAGAGGACTATTGGAATATCTCGAAGACAATATATTTATAATTTGCAGGATCACCCCTACGCCGCTATATCTGAGGTTGGTTCAAGCATCTCAAGAATTTTTCTCATAAGATCTCTATTAATATCACATATTTTATAAAAATACTAGTCAGTCGTGGCGTGGCAGGTACACAAGTATGTGACTGTAAACGCGACTGGTTTTGGGTGCGATTCCCACTGGAGGAAATAAAATATTTATTTAAATTTATATTTTCTGGTGTCGAGACAAAACGCGGTGTAGAATTCTTTTACTCAACAGAGTGTCTTCGTACTAGGTTCCCTCTGCCTACCCAGCTGAGTGTGGGATACATCGTTTTCGTCTTCGAGCTGATTTAATATTTTTTTTTACCTAAAAAATCCTGAGATCCGCATTCCACCAAACAAAAAAAATAACAGAGAGCCCAACTCTTTGTTACGTATAAGAGAGTTATATATAGACAATAAAAAAAATAAGATGACGTAAACACATTACAGACATTGGCTCCTGACTGTCGGGCAAGCGCTATTAATTGATATTTCATGACGTTTCATCAGTAATTACATGAGTTAGCTTAATGAGATTAAATTTGTAATAATTATAATATACAATAATACATTTAATTTAAACCGACACGCAGAGATGTCAGTTATCTTTTAAATAATATTACACCATAAAAACAAAACGTAGCTTACAACGGTTCTACGGTCAAAGTATCTAGACTTCTTACAATGTCATATCTAGATTTGCTTCTAGATAATTTCAATTGAACATTATTTAATTTCTCTAAATTAGTCTTTACGTATATTATGTTTTTATTTTTTTATTTTGTAAGAAAACAATTTAGATTTTTTTCATATCAAACGAAACGGATTTTAGAAAAACTTGAAAGTAGCGAGATTTGAATGCCCGTCTTTGTAACCATCCAAACCCTCTGACCACTTAGCTGAATATTACAAATATAACTAAACATAAAATATTGAAATTTTATGCAAAAAAAAAACACTAAAAGCAATGAATTCTAACACTTGAAACTGCGGTTCATTCAACCACAATATCTTTTTTAAAAATCAGTTTTTTAGGTTGACCCATTCAACGGAAGGATTTCCCACGATTTGGGTCAAAGGTACTATGCGGATAAGGGAATTTAACACCGTTATCGAACATTCAAAATGGAATGGTAAAAAAGATTGTCGAACAGAATGTGTTTCCGCATATCGTAGATGCCTAATGCGACAGAAAAACGCACCTAATATGCATGTAAGTTATACAGACGAAAATAGATTTCTACATAAATATTTATAGCTAGTACTCGCAGGAGTAAGCTATATATAATGAAGCTGTCATGGTGGACGGGCACAAGCGTGGCTGAAAACCAAATGGACTCGATTCCCACTCGATCTTTTCATTTCCTCGCTCTTGAGTTCTAACTCTCGAATTCGGCGAAAAGTAGAGAACGGAATATCTTAACGTTAGGTTCCCCATGTTCCCTCTGCCTACCGTGCTATATGCAGAATAAATAGTGTTAAGCTAAACGGAGAAAAAAAGAAAGATTACGACTATTGGCACCTACCCTTATAAAACTACCCTTCACAGATTTGCACAATCTAATCGGACCGATGTAAATTTCCTGCCTCACAGCAATTGTGTGTTTGAAATGCACATTTATTCCTTTTCAGGAATAGCGGCCCATTAACTTAATTGCCTATATATATAGGAGGATAGAGAAATGAAAACGTTATCGGTTCCTTAAATAAAGTTCTGGAACTACTTTGTTTCAGCATATGAACAGTTTTAGTTAGTACCTACTAGTTTTAGATTTTTTTCCCGAATAGAATCGTGAATACAGCAGCAGGGCAAACAGGGTTTTGTAGTGGATTTCCCGTAAAATTTTCCAGATATTGCCTGTAGAGTGGTGGAGCTCGTCCCCGACCCGATAGGAATTTCGACAAATCCTCTTTTGGTGCTCGCTTGTACTTTTTAACCTACCTACATGCCGAATTTCATCATTCTACGTCGTTGTGTAGTGGGTTGTCTGTCAGTCCCTTTGTAACACTTAACAAAAGGATTTTGTACAGGAGTTTTATATGCTTTCAGAACTCGGTGGAAAGTGGGGAACGGAGTGTTTTAACACTGGGTTCCCTCTGATTATTCTACTATGTGCGGGATACAGCGTGAAGCTAATTTATATAGAGACAATAAAAATTATATCCAACAAATTATATCATAATTTTAATCGGTTTTGATTTCAGTTGTTGAGTTGAGGTTGAATCATTTCCATGCTATTTAGGTCACCTGTTCTTACCACCGCGAGCGGAGCGGGCTCATTAAGGACTACGTTAAACTCGCAACAGTAAGATGTACTTGCATTTCCACTAATAAATAGTTCGGCGGAAAGTATGAAGAGAGCAGAAACAGTTGAAACGAACTCGCTCAGTTTTAGGAAACGAAGCGAAGTAACTACAAAATATAAAACTCTTTGTTTGTGGAAAATGTATATAAAATTTTATTTTAAAAAAAGAGAAATGAGACGGATAGTCCGTTCCGCCTAACCCGCTCATTTCAATTTCTCTCAAAATAGCGTCTTAAGCTTAGGCTTTCTTAGTCCACTCTGCTTTATGCAAGATATCGATAGTGTGACGATAAAAAAAGATATTGATTTTTAGTAAGAACTTTGAATGGAACATTTTTGGAAAATCCATTTTAAGCATGATCTTTTAACCATTATTCAATATTATTTTCTTGAACAGAAAAAGTTAGAGGATTTAATTTCCCTCGCTTTCTTTTTCGTCTCTATATTTTATTTACTTTTGTTTGAGTCAAAGGCGAATTCTTTCATGTTTTGGGGATTATTTGAGCTTGAAGTAACGTTAATCCGGTGTACTTATATTTTACTTAAAGATATAGGTTTAGTAAAAAAAATAATTAAATAAGGATGTTTGTTTACAATAAATAGAGGTTTAAAAGTACGTATTTATAAGATAATACCAGTTTTTTTTCTTAGCCATGGGGTATTTGAGTAACCCACATTTTGTTCCTTCCTGGCATAGCTAAGGTAAGTTTAAATTTCAAATTTTAGTTTTCTCTGTCTCTTCGATCTTTGTCTGTCTGTCTATCACAGTAACGCACGCGTTGCCGCAACTCAACCACTTATCCTTGTTGAAATCAAATTTGCAACCACCATGTTCACAGTTAATAACTTTTGAATTCAATGTCATTATGGCGGAAGTAGGGAAATAGGGCGAAAAGTGGAGACGTAGTGTTAAATTTAGGTACCCTGTGCTTACTTTGCTATATGTATAGGATAGGATGACGCTTTACGCCTCTTTACGCTGTATCCCCCATATAGCAGGGCAGGGAACCTTCGATTTTTTGAGGCATTGCGTGTTGTGAGGCTGACCTCACCGCCGCGCTTTGCCTTGGTACCAGAGCGGAGAAATGAAAATATTAATGAATATGAAAAAAAATATCCATGCCCCCGAGCGGGAATCGAGCACAAAACCTTCGCGTTTCCAGTCAAAGGGTTAAGCCACAACGGCGTTCTTAATTTGATGTTCAACATAGGACATATGTTCTAACTGGTTTACATCAAGACCTGAATTTAGATTACACGAACAACTTCTCTTAGTGAAGTGGACTCGTAAATTAGCTTGCTAGGCGACTTCCTCAGTATATTTTGTTTTTAATTGTACTAGTATAGATCAGATGCTTTTTAAGAAGAGAAACGTACGTTTTAGTTCTATATATATATATATATATTAGAAGCTTAAAAAGTTATTGGAATTATATATATATATATAATTCCAATAACTTTTTAAGCTTCTAATATTTTTACACAAAAATATTCATAAATATATATTTTGTTTGTTAAGTTAAATAAATATTGCTTGTTTAAAGTAAATCTTTTCAAAAAAAAAAATTTTAACAAATCTGTTTTAAAATATATATATTTATAGAAAAATCTTTACTTTACTAAATTCAATATGTATACGTCCACTTCACTCAACAATATCAAAGTAAATTTACCTAACACGAGCTCTGAACCCAATACTATAAAGTAACCAAAATAATAAAATAATCAAATTAATTAAATAAGGGCCAGTCGCGACGCAGAAACACAAGCGTGGGACTGTCGTGGAAATGAAATATTTAATATTTTCCATTTCCTCGCTGTGGTAACGTTTCGAAGAGCTACGTTGAGCTCCGCCGCTCAGCACGCGGAGATTGTAAGTATCTTAATGGGTACGGAGTGTCTTAATACTATGTTCCCAGGTTCCCTCTGACTACCCTGATAAGTGCTCTATACAGCGTGTGACTGAATAAAAATAATAGAACTGACATTATCCAAAGTTTAGATTTACCAAAAATAATTCAAGGCGAAACTTAGTTTAAACTTAAATAAATATTTTTGCTGTTGACACATTTATTATTGACTCACAGAGGTCACGGCCGTTTCCATTTTCTATGCAATACTGTAGAATAGAATAGAATGATTTAACTCGAGATCAGCTTACAGAAACCTTTATTATAATTTAAAATAAATTACTCAGTTTACGTCTCCTTGTCAATTAAGAAGATACAATTTGATACATTAGAGGTATGATTTTCACGAATAGTATAAAGCTAAAGAGTTTGATAGTTCGAATCTTGGATCTTATTACAATTTTTTGTCGTTTAGAGGTCAGTCATGGCGCAGGGGCACATTTTTATTGATTTTTACATTTATATTTTCATTTCTTCGCTCTGGTGTCGAGGTAAAAGCGCGGCATTGAGTTCCGCCACTCATCACGCAATGCCTCCAGAATTCGGCGGAAAGTGGGGAACGAAGTGTCTTGGCACTAGGTTCCCTCTGCTTACCCTGCTGTGTGCGGGATACGGCGTGAAGCTGATTTGATGTTGTCGTTTCGATGTACCATTTGATTGCGGGTAGTTTTAAACAAGTGCTTATAATATTTGGATATACATAAATTTCAGTTTTTTTCGTCACATACATACATTTATCTTTATATTTTTTTCTATACAAAATATGTTGGCTTTGAAAAGATTAGGAAGTTCTTGTTTTTAAATAAGTGGTCTTGATTGACTAAATTTTAATAGTATCCCTGCAAAATAAATTCTATATTTCTACCAAAATGCGCTACAAATTTAGGAGAAAAAAGTATTGCCGAGTCCAATTATCTTTGTTATGATAATACTGCTAAATATATGGTACATTAATTAAAATCCAATACATAACAAGACCACCAAATATTTTCCATTAAAATTAAAAAAAAAACCCTCTTTTTACGATCGTACGTTGGATAAGAGTATAATATTGTTCGAATAAATCATTTTTGCGAGCAGTTTAGAAAAAAACACGACTTTTTTATTAGAAATTTTTCGTTTAACCTGAAAGTTTTACATGAACCGTTTCCGAATGAAGTAGAATTTTTCTACTGGATCTATCGCACAATGCAACTTTTTATCAAACCGCCAAGAAAACGTTGGCAGCCGTAGTATTGGATCAAACGCCTACGCTATAAGAGTATAAGAGGTGAACAATTTTTCGCTATTATAGCCATTTAGTTGATTTGTTATTTGTATTTTTTTTGCGTATTTTTTTTCTGTTTCACGCTGTATCCCGCTGTACACAGCAGGGTAGGCAGAGTTCCCTCTGTTAAGACACCTCCCTAGTGCTAAGACACTCCGTTCGCTACTTTCCGTCGAGTTCTGGATGCATTGCGTATTGATTGGCGCAACTTAACGCCGCGCTTTTATCTTGACTCAAAGCAAAGAAATGAAAATATAAATTATATAAATATTTCATTTTTATCGAGTGATAATTGAACCCACAACCATTTGATTTTGCAGTCACACCTTGTGCCACTGCACCACTACTACTATTTTATTATTTTAAATGTAAGGGAATGAGAATATTTCGAACAAACAACACTCCATTCCCCATTTTCCGCTTAATTTTAGAGACACTGCGTGGTAAGTAATGAAACTCAACGCCGCGTTTTTTCAAAGTGAGTGACAAAATGAAACTAACATAAATATAATAATTCCGTCGAGAGTGTCGAAATCACAACCTTCGTGTTTCCTGTCAGTTCCTGTTCCATTGCGCCACGACGGTCTCAAATTAAGAGGATTATAGCTAATTTTGAGTAAATTACATCCTAAAAATAATCTATTTGAAAAATGTTGTTATCCTCATGTTTAAGCTGTGTATTCCTCATATTTTTTAAACACTACAATCCAGTCAATTAAGGTGTAAAAGCTTTTAAAAGTTCCATGCAAAGATGAAACTATTTACGATAATATTTTATGAAAATTTCATAGCGCTAAGGCTAAGCGCGACGTTGAGTTCCTCCACTCAACAACTCATTGTTTCACATATAGTGATGAAAATGAAGATCAGAAAATCTTGACACTGTGATACCACTGTCTATTCTGTCATATGAGAGATAAGCGTGAAGTATATAACTATATACAGCTTCACGCTATCCCGCATACAGCAAGGTAAGCTGAGGGAAATTAGTGTTAAGACACACCATTTTCCATTTTCTCCCGAATTCTGGAGGCATTGCCTATTGAGTGGCCGAACATGGCCGCGATTTCCCTTAACACCAGAAATAAAAATAGAATATTTTATTTCCTCGAATAGGAATCGAACCCGCTCATGCCCATGCGCCATAATTGTCCTCATTTTTTTGATTTCACCTGCAATTCTGTTCTTATCAATACATATTACCATCGCTATCTATCTTTATTTTTATTCCGCTAAGACCCGCTCACGACAAATTCGGCCCCCCTACCATTCCGTACATACCTGTAGGGTTACACCGCCGTTCAATATTTGCTTCTAACCATACCACGCCCTTGACGCAAGATATACATATAACGGATATTTATTACATTGTTTTATCATTACACTTTGCTCGAAATTTACATTTAAAGAAAAAATTTAATTAAAATGTTATCTTTTCTTCCAGTTGCAGAAATAACTTGTTGCGCGGAATCCAACGCCGCGTTTTATTTAACTGGACTGTGGACATGACGATTTTTTTTTAATGTAAATTTTGTTTTGGGTACGAATCAAACTGCATAATATCTGGAGTCCTCTGCCCGCTGATACAGCGTGAAGTTGATAAAATAAACACGGACATTTTTAAAATTTAATCTATAAAAAAAAAAAAAATTAGCTTCACGCTATATCCCGCACACAGCAGGGTAGGCAGAGGGAACCTAGTGTAAGACATTCCGTTCCCCACTTTCTGCCGAATTTTGGAGGCATTGCGTGTTGAGTGGCAGAACTCAACGCCGCGCTTTGCCTCGACACCAGAGCGAAGAAATGAAAATATAAATTTAAGTAAATATTTCATCTCCTCGAGTGGGGATCGAACCCACAACCAGTCGTTTTTCAGTCACACCTTGTGCCACTGCACGACTGGCCTCAATATTTTTTTATAAAATAAATAAGATACCATTTATTAAATCGAATAAATATGGATGAATAAACGTAGATTTCGCAGAATCAATTTGAAAATCTATTAAGCAAGTAACATTTATCGTCATCAAACATTTTGAATGGTTGCAACACTTGTTGCTTTTACAAATTGAAATAACTAAAAATATTTTTTTCTGTTATCATTTTGTTTTATATTAGCCTTAAGCAAACCTTTTGTAATTACTATTTTCAGCTTTACGTTAGCTAATATCTAAATTTTTCTAAACTTAAAATTTCGATTTCTCTTTTCGGCCAGAATTCGTGACATTAAGTGAATGACGGAACTGAACGCTGCGCTTTATCCGCTAGGGGTTGGTGATGGGTGGATGGAACCTCCAACACTCAAATGCGTTAGTTATGAGTTCCATATTCAGTTTATACTTCATCTTTTCGCCCTTGTAGGCAAATCGCATCATTGGCCCATCAATTCACTCAGCACGCATTTTTTCAAAATCTTATGCAGAAAGTGGGGAACGGAGTGCCTCGACACTATTTATTCTCTTCCTTCCCTTATATGCGGGAAAAAGCGTGAAGAATATTCTTGAGTAATGGTTTAATCCTTGTTACCTCTTTTAGCTTAGCTTTTACATAATATCCCTTTATAAACTTCCATTATAAGTTTATGAGACTTCAATATATTTGATAACAAAACTTTATTGCTTTGGACGTATGGCATTTATTATATTGACTTCGCGGCTTCGACCGCTTCTACTATAAAATTATTAGTTTATTCTTCTGGATCACTTTCGTGTTCTACTAACATTATGTTTTTAGTTCTACTAGAAATTTTGTTAAACAAAATATACTAATAGAACTTTTTTTTTTGTAAATCAATTCACATGAAACAGCAATGAACGTAACCGCTAAATATAAGAGAAGCTTTCCAAAAAACAATAATAAAAACTGTATTTAAATTGGTTGAGCCGTTCCTGAGATTAGCGTGCAAAAACATATTGACAAACAGACGAAAAATTAAATAAATATCGTTTTGCGTTCTATTATATTAATTCATTCCCTAAATGATAGATTTTCTCAAATATCTCCCGTTTACAGACAGCAATCAGTTCCAATTTTATTATATGTATAGAATAATCTAGCTTTTATTTGCGGCTCCGCTCTAATCAAATTGAAATAACTAATATATGACATATTATATCATATACTGTCTTAGCGCTCGAGGTAACTCCGACCGCGGGTACTGTGGTTACATCGAATCGATTAACATAATGCAATATATGCTTAGAACTTTCCGTCAAATTTAACAATTTGAACCAGTAGTTTATGAGATAAGCAAGTTCAATCAAGCGAAATGTTTAGCTTTGTAATAATAGTATAGATTTGATTATTATTATTTCTTTTTTCGCTTAAATTTATAAATTGTTTTGAATTATTTTAAACAATTTAAAGTACATATTTCAAAACAGAATGTCACAAAATTTTTCTTAAGTTAATTTTTAAGCACTTACAGCGAAAAATAGTGAAGCGTGAATAGAAAAATATAATATTTTAATATAATATAAACTGTTTCATGTTGTAATCAAACCTACAAACATCGAAATAAGCAATAATTTCTTAATCGTCTCAAAAATGTATGCATATAATATGTATATACAAACAATTATGATACAAAATATTTGAAGCGATTTTTCCAAACAGAAATTATGTAAGCTAAATCGTAAAAATTAGTAAGCATCGCGGTATTTCTTTAATAAGTTTCATCAAAAATTTTAATTGAGCCAAAAACAATATTAAAGATTTTTTTTCAAACTTTTCTTATTATATAATGATGTACTTTTTAATTAAAGCGATCCCAGTTGAAGGCGTCGGATGAAGCCAAATAATAATTAATAAATCAACTTCTAACTTATTTAGGCACGGCAGCACAGTGTCTAGCTGCTAACAACGGTTGTAGGTTCGATGCGTACTCGTGGGAATGATATTTCATTTTGTTTATTCTGCTTATTTGTATTCCGACACTCAGCACGGAATTATTCGACAATTGGGAAATGCGTGGGGAACGGAGTGTTTTAACACTAGGGAACCTCGAAAGTGTCTAAGAACATTTTATAATGAACTTATTTTCTTAATTTTTTTTATCTGCTTCACGCATTTTGCATATATATCCGAATGGTAGGTAGAATCTCGTGTTAAAACACTCGGTTCCCCAATTTCAGGTAAATTTTTGAGGCTTTGCGCAGTTGTGGGAATAGAACCCACAACCGCCGTCTCACATTACACGTTTTTCACGAAAAGCGTATCTCAATATCCATTTTGTATAATCACGTCGCAGAAACGATAATTCATCATATTATACATAATATATCTTAAATAACATGAATTATTCATATAATAATTTATTTATTGAATATATATAAATAAACACATACTAAATCAATTAAAGAGTTTCGCTTCGCACCAGCGTGAAGAGTTAATACAGTAACACCTCAAAACGCCAACGCACCAGACCACACTATTAACGGGTGCAAACGTTTACAGAATCACTAATATACATGTGGAATATACATGCGTACACTCAACCATTATTTAAAACAAAACAAACAACCTATTTATATAAATAAAATAAATAAATCAGCTTCTCGCTGTATCCCGCACACAGCAGGGTAGGCAGAGGGAACCTAGTGTTAAGGCACTCTGTTAACCACGTTCCGCCAAATTCTGGAGGCATTGCGTGTTCAGTGGCGGAACTCAACGCCGCGCTTTGCACCCACAATTTGTCGCATTTACATCGCACGTTTGTGCCTCTGTGCCACGATTGGTCTTCCAATCATGTATGCATCTATTCACAGGAAACATAGGTTACCAGAAGTAAACTATATTTCCCCACATATACAACTATCCAATACTTTCTTTAGTTTACACTGATGATCACCTTCTTTGTGTACACCCATCCACATTTACATCGGTCCACATGCACAGCGGTCCACATCTACACTCATCCCCAAGTACAGCCATCCACATGTACACCTATCCATATGTACACCCGCCCACATGTACACCCGCCCACATGTACACCCGACCACATGTACACCTATCCACATGCACACCCGCCCACATGTACACCCGTACACATGTACACCTGTCCACATGTACACCCGCCCACATGTACACCCGTCCACATGTACACCGGCCCACATGTACACCCGTCCACATGTACACCCATCCACATGTACACCCGCCCACATCTACACCACTCCACATGTACACCCGTCCACATGTACACCCATCCACATGTACACCTGTTCACATGTACACCCATCCAAAGGTACACTCATCCACATGTTGACTCAACGACATGTGCACTCATCCACATGTACACACATCCATCATTCATTTTTACATATAAATTTCGATGGAGTTTAAGAAATTGGTCATAAAAATATATAATCAAAAACCTATTACCCTAGTTTTAACCAAGTACTTACTGCACGTAAGCATTTAAAATTTTTCCTTATGCCTTAAGTAAGCTAGAAATTGGTTTGCGTTACGTTAGATATGCATAATTATATATTCTTTAGAACAATGTTGATTGTAAAATAAAATAAAAAAATATATAATTTTATTATTTAGCTGTTCACAATGGATGTATCCAGATAGCTGGATAGGTCGAGGGAGCCTAGTGCTAATACAACCCGCTCCCCACTTTCCACTAAATTGTGGAAAGTGGCGGAACTTAACACTGCAATGCAAGAATGGAAGGGTCTTTCCGGGAAATAGAAAGTGTCTTAACACTTGGTTTCCAATTCTGTCTGCTTTCCCATCCAATAATACACTTATTTTTACTATTTAAAACTTCCGACTTTAATAGGTTTTTCTTAAGCTCATTTTACTAGATAATAATAACGATCAGCGAGAAAATGCAACTTAATTTAAAATGTTAGTAGAAAAATAAGTGTTGTATTATTAACTTAGTTGCAGGTCATCGTGGCGCAGTGGAACTTTGTCTGCATGTAAGCGCAATACTTTCAGGTTTGATTTCTTCTCAGATTGGATTGAATTATTTTAATTTCGATGCGCTTACAAGACATTGCGACATCAACATATAAAGTGTCAATTTCGGGCAGAAAACAGAGATGGGACGTCCTATCAGAGCAAAGCAAAATGAACCCACAGTCATCACGCTTACAGTCAAACTTCGTGCCGTTGTCACGAAAATCTTTCAAATTGGCCATAAAAAGTTAATAAAATCAGCTTCACGCTGTATCCCGCACACAGCAGGGTAGGCAGAGGGAACCTAGTGTTTTTTAGACACTTCGTTCCCCACTTTCTGCCGAATTCTGGAGGCATTGCGTGTTGAGTGGCAGAACTCAGCGCCGCGCTTAGCCTCGACACCAGAGCGAAGAAATGGAAATATAAATTTAAGTAAATATTTCATCTCCTCGAGTGGGGATCGAACCCACAACCAGTCTTATTGCAGTCACACTTTGTGCCGCTGCGCCACGACTGGCCTCAAAAAGTTAATTTTTATGTAATTAAAAATATTGACAAAATATTAAATCCTTAATATAGTTTTAAGTGAATAATATTTTTTTACCATCTTTTTTTTTTATTAAAATAACTGCCGAAATAAGCACAAACAATGAACAAAGCCGTCGGCTCCCCGACTACAATTAATTACTTCTTAATGAAGTCATTTCAAGTCTTAGACCAGGAATTTGTTGGTTGCTTCACGGCTAATAGAAAAGCGTTTTGCTATATTTCGAAATGTTTAGTAAACGAAAAATATTTACTTTTAAACATATATTTATAATACGTTTCTTAAGTTTCTTTTTTTTAAGTCACGATTTATAAAAGTGAGACCAGCCTCAGCACAAAAATCACGGCGTTGAGTTCCGCCGCGCAGTATTTCGCAATGTCTTGAAGATGAGTGACGAGTGTTAGGTACGTTTAGCCTACTCTAAGCGAGAAAAGAACTGAAACTAAGAGCTGGTAAACGTCCTCAGAAATCGAAACGTTACGCTAGGCTTTTTTAGTTTTTTAGCTATATCTCGCACGTAGCAGGGTACGCAGAGGGAACCTGGGAACCTAGTGTTTTTAACAGATGATTTCCTATAAGACATTCTCGTTCAACTCTTTTCGACAAATTCTTGAGGCAATGTGCGTTGAGTGGCGGAATTTATCGCCACGCTTTGCCAAAGCCCCTTTGTATCAGAGCGAGGATAAAATATTAAATATTTCGCTCAACCGAGTGGGACTCGAACCCACAACCGTCGCTTTACATTCGAACGCTATTGCCTCTGCGTCACGATGGTCCCTTAATCCTATTGTGTTTTTTTTTAATTATAAATATGATTCCCAAATTAAAATTATTTTGAATAAATTATCTATATGAACCTTTTATTTTATATCTTCAGAAATATGACTCCATTTCATTTTATATATTGATTCATTATTTTTATTTAACGTACAGTATCTGTATTTAAAAATATTTCCCAAAAAAAAAAAAATAATCAAAATAAACCGAATCGTTAGAAACGCCCAATTGCTTAAACTGCTTATTTGTTATTCTTCATGTTAATTTTGTTTACTGAGAATCCCTAGGCGTCGGAGCTCAATGATGGACTTAAGTAAGTCGTGTATAAGAATTAAAGCTCAAATTCCCCCATTAAAAATTCACAACAAATTTAAATTTTCAATTACAATTTACATAATATCTTAATAACAACTGGAATATTCAATAATAAATGCTAAAAATTAACAACAACTTAAAAATAAAAGAAAATTTTAAGATAAATCAAAAAGTGCGTGAACTAACCCAGAGAATACGTTAAGAAACAAATTCCTTCGAGCGCAACAGTTAGTTGTTACGGGGAAACCGGTCGTCGGCAAATCCGTGATAAAATGGCGGATGTTCCCAGGATAAAAGCTTAAACGGAAAAGTAAAAGAAGGTATCTTCGCTCGATACCGCGTACCTGTTGCGGGCCCGCGTCTCCCGCACACGCTTCACTTTTTCCGGCCTTCCGGCCAAAGTTTTGCGCGGTAATATTTAAATACTAAAAAACATAGTTCATCACTTACCGGAAGTGCTTGGCTGCTCTCCGGCGGGCCCGCCTTTCCTTTTGAAAACTTTTAATACAGTTGAAAACAGTTTGAAGTTTTGTTTTGTACTGTTATATGTATATATTTACATTATACGCCACGCACGAGCCTTTCGAGTGTAAGGACGCGTGCTCCCGGCTGGGCGGTTGTCGAGACAGTGCGGATCGCGGGCTCCACCGCGCCCCGCCCGGACCTCGCCAATATCCAGCCAACTTTCCACCAACCCCTGCTGAGACCCTGTAAGCGTTCGCCATGCGCCGAAATATTATTTTTGTATGCCCTTTTTTTTATATTCGCCTTTGGTGTATGTTGGGAATGGGAATTTTGGCGATTTTTTGCATTTTTTTTTTGGTTCAGAAAAAAAAATTGGATTTAGAACAAAATTTGGATTTAGTTGTGTTTTTTTTTGGTCGATATTGGCGCAGGGGCACAAAGTGTGACTGTAAAATCGACTGGTTGTGGGTTCGATCCCCAATCGACGAAATGAAATGAAACAAAAACCTGTAGTGTGAGGGATACAGCGTGAAGCTGATAAACATAAAGAAATGACGCTAAATGAGTTATTCAAGAGATAAGACCGATAAGCAGTGGCCTTTTTCATAAAATACTTACATATTATTTTGGATTTAATAACAAATTCAATAATAATACCATTATATCCGTTACTCATAAATCAACATACGCCTTCAACTTTTATAAGAGAGTAGAAATCGAAAAATCCTGTTCGGTCCAATATTTATAATATTGAATTAATACGTATTTTGACATGTCTACATATTTTTTTAGAAAATTAGATTTGTCACTTTACAAAATTCTTAACGCTGAAAATGCGCGTACATTGGCGCGCGTGGCTCCGCTTTATCTTTACCTAATTTTGTTTGGGAACATAGTGTTAAGATATTTCGTTCCCCACTTTCTGCCGAATTTTGTAGGCATTGCGTGTTGAGGGGCAGAACTCAACGCCGCGCTTTGCCTCAACACCAGAGCGAAGAAATGAAAATATAAATTTAAGTAAATATTTTATCTCCTCGAGTGGGGATCGAACCCACAACCAGTCGGTTTTACAGTCACACTTTGTACCACTGCGCCTCAGTGATATTTTATTCCTTATCCTTTCCTTAACCTAGTATTTAGGACTTAGAGATTAGGCCGAATCAGAAACATTACATGTAGAACGGTACAACACACCACCGCGTTTCCCGATTGGTATTTAATTTAACAGCTCGAAAAACGCCTATATATCTATAGAAATGCGAAAACACGGTGAAAAACTAATTTTTATATAAAATAAAAACAATCGAAAAAATAATAAATATATTTTGTAGCGTCACGCTGTATCCACACAGAAGGATAGATAAAGGAAACTTAGTTTTAAGACACTCTGTTCCCCCGCTGATTTCTGGAGGCAACTCAACGCCGCGCTTTTCCCCGATACCAGAACGAAGAAATGAAATATTAAATATTTAGTTTCCTCGAGTGGGAAGTCCAATCCTGTCACGTTTACAGTCTCACTTTAAGTCTCTGCGCCATGACTGGTCTCACGACTACAATATAATAATATTATTAAAATAATATCTATATGAAAATATAAATATTTTAGAACACAGCAAAATTAAATAAAGAAATTTGTCATTGCCGCATGTCTGAACTAATTCGTATAAAATAAATGCGAAAGCTCTTTTAACTGTCACAGCTTTACTGAAGTAGTTTTGAGGTCAAGAAGCAGGTTACTGAGTTACTTACGTTCACGTATAAAAGTGTAGGCAGAGGAAACGTAGTGCTTAGACACTCCGTTCCCTACTTTCCACCCATTCTTAACTGTGACCGCGGTTGTCTGTCTATTCAACTGATACTCAATCGAGAAAATAAATCATTTTTATATCCATTCATTCAGTTCCATCATTTTATAGACAACGTCTATCAGGTAGAAAGAGGAGACTATTCTCTCTACTTACCCTGCTTTATTATTTTTGCGATATAGAGTAAAGTTGAAAAAAAAATACGCCGTTGTGTTCCATTGTTCATTAGTAAAAGGTAAAATTTTGTCCTAAAAAATCAAATTTCAAATTAATTGAAAACTAACCTTATACCAAATTGGTTCCATTAACTATATCACAAATAAGTAAAGTGGGTGTTCATAATATTATTTATATTAGGAAGGCTGACAGGAACATAAAAATATTATCAAGATGATAAAGGGTTCCCGCGGGACCGAATGGAAAATATATAATAGAATACACGAATAAAATTATATTATAAGTACCCATATCGTTCTTATATAAGTATATACAACACAATACTAGTCAATGTGGAATATTTCTTCACTATATTCACTATAGCTTCACGCTTTTTCGAGCTGTTCGAGAGGCAGATCAAACTAAGTGTTAAAACATTTGTTACATTAAGTTACGTGTTGAGTGGTGGAGCTCAACGCTGTGATTTATCTACCAAAGTGAAGCAACGTTAAAATTCAACACCCCTAAAAGGATATCGAGTACTACTACAGCAAAGCCATTAAGTTAGTTTTTATAATTAAATATTTTCTTCTCAGTTACTTCAATTTATTACTTAAAATATTAAAATTCAAAAAGTTTTCACACTGTAGAATCATTAAATTTAATTATAAGCGAAATGAACGATTTATGTTTACAAAAAGTTAAATAACGTAGCTTTTAAGGTACAAAATATCACCTATTAAGTGTGCATTTTAACATCAATTATAAATTTATTTAAAAATAATACTATACTAATAAAACAAAAATTGTTTGTTTGTTCGGTCACGTGAATCTTAGGAAATACTGACTTGAAAAAATCTGTGTTATATAGTCACTTATCGAGAACGGCTATTAACTATGTTTTATTTTATCATGTCAATCAGGTTCACGCTGTATCCCGTGTACAGTAAGTTAGGCAGAGGGATCTTAGTGTTAAGACACTTCGTTCCCCACTTTCACCAAATTTTCTTCGTCTACTTCTACTTTCGTCAAATTTTTCGAGACATTGCGTATTGAGCAACGGAACCGTCGTTTTGCAGTCACATCCTCTGTCTGCCGTGTCGTGCCTCTGTGCCACGACGGCCTCATCTATCAATCGTTTCGATGTAGTCCTCTGTACCTGCGGTTACAGTTACATAACACTCAGCTATTGCCCACAGCCGCAAGTAAGCATTGCTTGTAATTATAAATAGATATATACTAGCAAACCGCTTGCGGCTTCGCCCGCTTAAACTACTGACTACACTGAATTATATTCCTATTTTATTATATAATGTATGTTTGCAAAGCACTTAAGAATTATAATGGAAATAAAAACTTTAGGGTTGCATTTTTGTAGTTCCCATAAAACGATTCAACAGTTTTGAAACAATAAAAAACAAATTATCTATATTAATAATAAAAACGTAATTCAAAAAATTGTTATTACATGCATTTAACAATGTAACAGAACCCGGTCGGTTTGTCTGTTTGTCTGTGTGTTTGTTCACGATAGTCTCAGAAACAGCTAAACCAATTTAAGTGCACAGTTGATACTATTATATTTTGGCAAACTTCCCTTAACATAAATAATCCCCCGAATGGGGATCGGACCCACGGCCGTGGGCCCCTGCGCCACGATGGCCTCCATTTATAGAAATAATATATAGATATTGTCTTTAAGATGATAATGTTATTAGAACACGGAATTAATCCAGTTTAGTTAAAAATAATTGTGTTGTTCAAACTGACTAAGACGCGAGTGGAAATAGAAATTTGATGAGGCTTTTGTGTACTGTTTATTTTCGAGATTTAAATACAAAATTGAACAAAATGCAATTATAATAATATAAAAACGACAATCACATATAATATCGTGATAAGTTCCCGTCAGTATATTTAAGAACAGTTAATATTTATAGTATTATTATGTTTAATAAGTAGATAGCTATATGACAACATTACTTTGTTCTTATACCGTTTGAAAAAAATACCAACATTTTTATAATTAATAGATTATTTTCAAATTTCACTCCATTTAATTTTTCATAAGTTTTCTAAAAAAACATATAATAAAAAAGCATATTTCTAAATTCACCCATTACATTTTGGGAAATGGTATTTTGGGAAATAGTATTTTGGGAAATGGTATTTTGGGGAATGGTACGTGAAATCACATAAGCTGCAAATATTACCTACGTAGAAAGACGTTTTCGGCGAAATGCTTAATGAAAATCCTTTACTATTTATAGTAAATAGAGAATCAGACGCGTTAGAGTTATATTCTCGTATTCAAGCGTTAAGTAGTGGGCGACACCAATGCTGGGTGTTATTTCTGTATTCCCTGCTATATGTGGGGTAGAGCGTCAAGGTACATACATATGTGATACTAGCGGACCGACGCGGCTTCGCCCGCTTGAACTATATTAATATTTACTAAATATATATATAAAAAAGACTACAAAATGTTCGTTACAATATATGATTTTTGTCTAACTTTAAATATTTACGCAACACATCACCGACGACAGAGTTACTTTTGAATTTATAATGTAGGTAAGGATTAATGTAGTTTAGTTTGTGGCCAGGAGTCACCGATAGCAAGACTTCCTCGTGCCCCAAGAGTAGAGGTATGCAAAGACCGTAGGCGGATTGGCGCCCCATTCTCTTTTTTTCTCCTTAATTTACAGGAAGGCCTGCAGAAATTTCACAAAAATTCTCCACTTCCCTCCCTAACCTATCTTCCTGCCAAAAGAAATATGCAATCAATAATAATAATAATAAAATAATAATAACAATATAATAATTGTCTATTAAGCTTCTGGAACGTAAAGCGTTTTAAATATACATATTATATTTTATTACGGAACACCTCATTTAACGTGTAAATTAAAGTAGTCGTTCTCACGCTCAATTTTTACCACACGCTTGCCTCCTGGATGTATCGACACCTATAAAGGTCATAGTGCCCTATTGCTTAACAGCGTAAGTGATTTTTATTGAATTTATGATTTTTATTGGATTACGCATGGAAAATGGAGATTTAGCGTGTATAATAGGGATTGTTCTTGTATTAAGAGTTTACGATATTAGTAGTGACTGGTGATTGAGAAACTAAAAGTTCGCTAAGAATTTAAAGATTTTTTTGTCACACTTGTGAGGAAAATCTTCTATATTATTTTTTTAATATAATTTATTAAAGTTAACCAGTATAAGAGCAGCATATTGTACTTAACAGAAATAAAAACTTGTATATGGATTTCATTTTGTTATAAAAAAATATAACACTATGTTCCTCTATTGTATAGTCAGCTTTTAAAGTCATATTTTAAAATTATATTTTTTTATGACTTTTTACAAGCATATTCAAATAACTAAATTAAAAATAAGTATTTTCCAATTCCTTACAATTAATTAATAATTTCAATACATTTAAAAAGAGGGTCTTTTCCACCCACTATAATCTTAATGGGTTATGTAATCCATTATAGCTCTTAAGGGTTAACGTTTCTCGTTGCCGATTATTTCTAGTTTAAATAACAATAGTTCTTGTATAGAATTTATATATAAACTTTTGCACGTAGCTTAACCGACGATAGCTAGATAGTGAGGTAAAAGAAATAACACGTTCATATTGAGGCCGTCGCAGAGCAGCGGTATTTCCTATCCAATTGATATTTCCTCGCTCTGGTAACAAGACAATGCGCGGCGTCGGGTTTTTTTTTTTTGCTTCTCGCAGTATCTCGCACGTATCAGTGTAGGCAGAGGGAACCTAGGATTCTAATGTTAAGGCGTTCTCAATTAAAACACCTCCGTTCCCCACCTGAAAGGCAGAACTAAACGCCACACTTTGACCTACCAGAGCTGAAAATAAAAACAATTCAATCCCACGAATGGGAAACGAACCCACAAGCATTGCCTTTACGACGCTGTTCCATAACATTGTAATGGTCTACGACGAAACAAATTTGAATCATTTTTTTATTTATTGTTGTTTTATATATTATAAGTAATCAACGGAATAGAATAAAATGTTTAAAAATAATCGTTTTACTATCTGACCCTTACAAGTATGTGTTTTGTCAAAGGAAAAAATAAGAAAGTTTCACCCCGACTCCCGATCCTTATTGAGTGGCGGAAGTCAACGTCGTTATTTGTCATGTTATTAGAGCAAGAAATTGAATTTAATTTATTCCCTCGAGTGGGAATTGAATACGCAATCGTCGCGTTTACAGCCAAGGCGGTATGTCGCTAGTTGTAAACACCACCACGCTGTGACCAAATATACGATACGATTAAGTTATACAAACATATACTTATATAATTTATTTTAACATATAAATAAAAGATTATTTATTTTACTACAGTTTTCATGAATGTATTGATAAATATATTAAAAATCTAAATATAGAACGCAAATAAAATATTTTCCTCTTTATTAAAACTGTTGATTAAAAATAGCGAAATCTAATATTAGTTACTATTTTAATTAAAAAATATTTGAATAAGCATCCGAGAGAAAAACACATATTTTTTTCTCACGTTGTATCCCTCATATAGCCGATCTAATCTAGTTTTAAAACTTCGTTCCTCAAGCACCGCCAAATTTTCGAGATACTGTGTGTTAAATGGCGGAAATTAACGCCGCGCTTTGCCTATTTACCACAGCGAGAGGTTGAGGAGAAGAAAAGAGGTAATCGAACCCACACCCGTCGCGTTTACAATCATTCACTAAATCACAACGGCTTAATTATTATTTTCAATTATATAATACAACACAATAGCTACATCATACCACATCAATCAGTCAGAACTCAATCTGGAAATGAGCCGTTCACGTTAACTCAGTATCGACACATTCCCTAAATACTATAGATAGGTAATATAATAATAGGTAGTTCGGCATAATTGAAACAATCCGCACCCAATTTACCAATTATTCGCGCTATGAGTATGTTAGAAGACCGATTGTCTTCTATTTCACTAATATGATGATATGTTAGTATTAAGTTATTAGTTAGTATTTTAGATTACATTTTATTTCTTTCTTACTATAGTAGAGGCCAGTCGTGGCGCAGCAGCGCGAAGTAAGACTGGTTGTGGGTTCGATCCCCACTCGAGAACATAAAATATTTACTTAAATTTTATATTTCCATTTCTTCGCTCTGGCGTCGAGGCTAAGCGCGGCGTTGAGTTTTGCCACTCAACACGCAATTTCTCTAGAATTCGGCAGAAAGTGGGGAATGGAGTGTCTTAACACTAGGTTTCCTCTGCCTACCCTGCTGTGTGCGGGATACAGCGTGAAGCTGCTTACTAATATTTAGATTAAAATAAATGTGTATATTTGCTTATAGAGACAGACAAAACCTATTAAGAAATACTTCTTGTCATAATATTCGAAAATAGTAATTGATACAGGAAATTGGATACAAGACAGTGGCGTGAACAAGGTGGATAAATTTCAAAAAATGATGTACTTGGCAGGTTAAATAGCTTCGTATTGTATCAAAGTTGTTCTGACAACGAAGACAAATTTAAGAGGGAGATAGAAACCTTTTTTTTGTTGAATATAGCAAGAGATTCAGTGCTATGTGATTAAAAAAACAAAAAAAAAACTGGATGTACAGTAAAAGATGGTCAAAAGAGGGGCTTATTATAAAGTCAAAGTCAAAGTCAAATAATTTTATTCAAAATAAGAAGTTACATTCATTTTTTTAACGTCAAATAATTTACCACCAGTTCACTAAAGTTAGTGCCTCAGACCTGAGAAGACCCGGCGCAAGAAACTCAGCGGGACTTATTTTTTTAAATCAATTACGTACATATATCATCATTAGTTGTGTATATAAATAAATGAAAAAGATCTAGGTCATATTAGTTCAATATTAATACAAAATGAACACTAAATATTGTTTCTTTGATGGATTGAAGGCTATTTTCCTTTGATAATTCCCAAATAACGATGTAATTTTGAGACTCTGATTTTGAATTTAACCATTGCATGTATAGCATATTCCCTATAGACTAATTTATAGTAATAGTCAATTTTCCAAATATCCAATGTTAAATATAATTTGAGTTTCTATTTTTGTTATGTTATTAACGTTAAAGAAGGGATTCATAGAGTAAATAATGAAAAGTCAATAAACATTCTTTTATGCACATTGTTTTCTTTATTTAAAAAAAAAATCCTAAATACTCAGTGGCGTAGTCGTGGCGCAGCGGCGCGAAGTGAGACTGTAAAACCGACCGGTTGTGGGTTCGATCCCCACTCGAGAACATAAAATATTTACTTAAATTTTATATTTCCATTTCTTCGCTCTGGCGTCGAGGCTAAGCGCGGCGTTGAGTTTTGCCACTCAACACGCAATTTCTCTAGAATTCGGCAGAAAGTGGGGAATGGAGTGTCTTAACACTAGGTTTCCTCTGCCTACCCTGCTGTGTGCGGGATACAGCGTGAAGCTGCTTACTAATATTTAGATTAAAATAAATGTGTATATTTGCTTATAGAGACAGACAAAACCTATTAAGAAATACTTCTTGTCATAATATTCGAAAATAGTAATTGATACAGGAAATTGGATACAAGACAGTGGCGTGAACAAGGTGGATAAATTTCAAAAAATGATGTACTTGGCAGGTTAAATAGCTTCGTATTGTATCAAAGTTGTTCTGACAACGAAGACAAATTTAAGAGGGAGATAGAAACCTTTTTTTTGTTGAATATAGCAAGAGATTCAGTGCTATGTGATTAAAAAAACAAAAAAAAAACTGGATGTACAGTAAAAGATGGTCAAAAGAGGGGCTTATTATAAAGTCAAAGTCAAAGTCAAATAATTTTATTCAAAATAAGAAGTTACATTCATTTTTTTAACGTCAAATAATTTACCACCAGTTCACTAAAGTTAGTGCCTCAGACCTGAGAAGACCCGGCGCAAGAAACTCAGCGGGACTTATTTTTTTAAATCAATTACGTACATATATCATCATTAGTTGTGTATATAAATAAATGAAAAAGATCTAGGTCATATTAGTTCAATATTAATACAAAATGAACACTAAATATTGTTTCTTTGATGGATTGAAGGCTATTTTCCTTTGATAATTCCCAAATAACGATGTAATTTTGAGACTCTGATTTTGAATTTAACCATTGCATGTATAGCATATTCCCTATAGACTAATTTATAGTAATAGTCAATTTTCCAAATATCCAATGTTAAATATAATTTGAGTTTCTATTTTTGTTATGTTATTAACGTTAAAGAAGGGATTCATAGAGTAAATAATGAAAAGTCAATAAACATTCTTTTATGCACATTGTTTTCTTTATTTAAAAAAAAAATCCTAAATACTCAGTGGCGTAGTCGTGGCGCAGCGGCGCGAAGTGAGACTGTAAAACCGACCGGTTGTGGGTTCGATCCCCACTCGAGAACATAAAATATTTACTTAAATTTTATATTTCCATTTCTTCGCTCTGGCGTCGAGGCTAAGCGCGGCGTTGAGTTTTGCCACTCAACACGCAATTTCTCTAGAATTCGGCAGAAAGTGGGGAATGGAGTGTCTTAACACTAGGTTTCCTCTGCCTACCCTGCTGTGTGCGGGATACAGCGTGAAGCTGCTTACTAATATTTAGATTAAAATAAATGTGTATATTTGCTTATAGAGACAGACAAAACCTATTAAGAAATACTTCTTGTCATAATATTCGAAAATAGTAATTGATACAGGAAATTGGATACAAGACAGTGGCGTGAACAAGGTGGATAAATTTCAAAAAATGATGTACTTGGCAGGTTAAATAGCTTCGTATTGTATCAAAGTTGTTCTGACAACGAAGACAAATTTAAGAGGGAGATAGAAACCTTTTTTTTGTTGAATATAGCAAGAGATTCAGTGCTATGTGATTAAAAAAACAAAAAAAAAACTGGATGTACAGTAAAAGATGGTCAAAAGAGGGGCTTATTATAAAGTCAAAGTCAAAGTCAAATAATTTTATTCAAAATAAGAAGTTACATTCATTTTTTTAACGTCAAATAATTTACCACCAGTTCACTAAAGTTAGTGCCTCAGACCTGAGAAGACCCGGCGCAAGAAACTCAGCGGGACTTATTTTTTTAAATCAATTACATACATATATCATCATTAGTTGTGTATATAAATAAATGAAAAAGATCTAGGTCATATTAGTTCAATATTAATACAAAATGAACACTAAATATTGTTTCTTTGATGGATTGAAGGCTATTTTCCTTTGATAATTCCCAAATAACGATGTAATTTTGAGACTCTGATTTTGAATTTAACCATTGCATGTATAGCATATTCCCTATAGACTAATTTATAGTAATAGTCAATTTTCCAAATATCCAATGTTAAATATAATTTGAGTTTCTATTTTTGTTATGTTATTAACGTTAAAGAAGGGATTCATAGAGTAAATAATGAAAAGTCAATAAACATTCTTTTATGCACATTGTTTTCTTTATTTAAAAAAAAAATCCTAAATACTCAGTGGCGTAGTCGTGGCGCAGCGGCGCGAAGTGAGACTGTAAAACCGACCGGTTGTGGGTTCGATCCCCACTCGAGAAGATGAAATATTTGCTTAAATGTTATATTTCCATTTCTTCGCTCTGGTGTCGATGCTAAGCGCGGCGTTGAGTTTTGCCACTCAACACACAATACCTCCAGAATTCATTCAATATATATATCACATACATATATATATATATATATATATATATATTTATATATACATATATATATATATATACATATATATATATGTATATATGTATATATATATATATTTGATAATAAGATTTTCAACTTAACGCCACTATTTGCGTCGACACCAAAGCGAAGAAATGAAAATATAATTGTAAATAGACATTTCATTTCTTCGAGTGGGGATCGAACTCACAACCAGTCGGTTTTACAGTCACACTTTGCGTCCCTGCGCCACGAATACGCCACTGAGTATTTAGGATTTTTTTTTAAATAAAGAAAACAATGTGCATAAAAGAATGTTTATTGACTTTTCATTATTTACTCTATGAATCCCTTCTTTAACGTTAATAACATAACAAAAATAGAAACGCAAATTATATTTAACATTGGATATTTGGAAAATTGACTATTACTATAAATTAGTCTATAGGGAATATGCTATACATGCAATGGTTAAATTCAAAATCAGAGTCTCAAAATTACATCGTTATTTGGGAATTATCAAAGGAAAATAGCCTTCAATCCATCAAAGAAACAATATTTAGTGTTCATTTTGTATTAATATTGAACTAATATGACCTAGATCTTTTTCATTTATTTATATACACAACTAATGATGATATATGTATGTAATTGATTTAAAAAAATAAGTCCCGCTGAGTTTCTTGCGCCGGGTCTTCTCAGGTCTGAGGCACTAACTTTAGTGAACTGGTGGTAAATTATTTGACGTTAAAAAAATGAATGTAACTTCTTATTTTGAATAAAATTATTTGACTTTGACTTTGACTTTATAATAGGCCCCTCTTTTGACCATCTTTTACTGTACATCCAGTTTTTTTTTAGTTTTTTTAATCACATAGCACTGAATCTCTTGCTATATTCAACAAAAAAAAGGTTTCTATCTCCCTCTTAAATTTGTCTTCGTTGTCAGAACAACTTTGATACAATACGAAGCTATTTAACCTGCCAAGTACATCATTTTTTGAAATTTATCCACCTTGTTCACGCCACTGTCTTGTATCCAATTTCCTGTATCAATTACTATTTTCGAATATTATGACAAGAAGTATTTCTTAATAGGTTTTGTCTGTCTCTATAAGCAAATATACACATTTATTTTAATCTAAATATTAGTAAGCAGCTTCACGCTGTATCCCGCACACAGCAGGGTAGGCAGAGGAAACCTAGTGTTAAGACACTCCATTCCCCACTTTCTGCCGAATTCTAGAGAAATTGCGTGTTGAGTGGCAAAACTCAACGCCGCGCTTAACCTCGACACCAAAGCGAAGAAAATGGAAATATAAATTTAAGTAAATATTTCATCTCCTGGAGTGGGGATCGAACCCACAACCAGTCGGTTTAACAGTCACACTTCGTACCACTGCGCCACGACTGGCCTCAGTATAAGTATACATATATATAATTTAATATTTATTTTAATGAAATAAAAGTTTAAAATAAAGCTAAATAATACGAAAATATAACCATTTTGTTATGGTGGTAGTCTAGTAGATACTTATCTTAACGCTGACGTGGCGGTCTCGTGGACACTTTCGTCCCTCTATGCACCTACGACTACCTGTCACACAAAATTCGACGCGTAAGCCTATTACAGTGAGGTACTAAAAGCAGTGGTGTTTAAATTTGAAAATAGGTGATAATAAACCGAATATTATGTCGCGGTATCTATTAGACTAAAACGTTAGTAGCACAGGGTTAAGTTTGCACCTAAGCCCTATCATAGTGCTCTATCATTTTGTGTGTAAACAAAATAAACTATAAAATATAAGTTTGCAAATATTTTCTTTACAGATCTTTACATCTATCGGTATATCTGTAAATAAAATAAAATTAGCTTCACGCTGTATCCCGCACACAGCGGGGTAGGCAGAGAGTGGAGGGTGGAAAGTGGGGAACGGAGTGTCTTGATACTAGGTTAGTTTCAAGACATTCCGTCCCGCACTTTCTGCCGAATTTTTGGAGGCATTGCGTGTTGAGTGACAGAACTCAACGCCGCGCTTTGCCTCGACACCAGAGTGAAGAAATGGAAATATAAATTTAAGTAAATATTTCTTCTCCTCGAGTGGGGATCGAACCCGCAACCAGTCGGTTTTACAGTCACACTTTGTGCCACTGCGCCACGACTGGCCTCCTCATCATATAGATACATCTGTAAATTTCCATTTTTATAATTATTATTTCTTAGTACCTCCACGCAATATAAATAGAAATGGTCTTGAAATACGAACAGACAGACAAACACACAGATGTACAACAAAGTGATCCTATAACCGTTCGGTTTTTTTCTCTGACGTGTATATATTACATGAACAATTTCTTTAGATCTCGTAAACTAATGTACATATATTTATTCTATATACATGAAATTTGGCAAGCTTATTGTCGCCTTTGACTTGTAAAGTATATAATATAAGGGAAACGAACTATTTTTATTTCCCCGTTCTGGTTAAATGGTGGCGTTAAGTTCCATCAAATTTTACGCAATGTCTTAAATTTAAAGGGAAAAAGGCAGAATGGATACTTGCCTTGTTGTCCGGAACAAAGCATGATATTTCTTGAATAAAAAAATTCAAAAACAATGTAATATAGAAATTAGTGCGAAATATCATTATTTCCGTAAAATTAACTAAATTCCAAGCAAACTTAAAGTATTATTTGTTATTTAAAACTAAAAAGTTGAGACCTCAAACAATCTGCCATTTGGCTTTTATAACACAGCTTAACACACATTATTTTAAGGCGCCGTGTAGAGCTTTATTCAACTACTGCTATTACTTCTGCTACAATTTGCCAAAAATATATATATTTTTAACATATTTTTTGAAGTGTTATTCCACACTCAGGAAAGAAAAATATTTATTTGGAAAATATATAAAAATTCTCCTTAAAAAAAGGATAAAAAATGCGCGGGTTCGCGTTCCGCTACGTTTAAACTTTTGTACGTTTTCTAGATAAGTATTTTTTTTTATCAGCTTCACGCTGTATCCCGTACACAACAGGGTAGGCAGAGGAAATCTAGTGTTAAGACACTCCGTTCCCCATTTTCCGCCGAGTTCTGAAGGCATTGCGTGTTGAGTAAACTCAGCGCGGCGCATTGCCTCGACACCAGAGCCAAGAAATGAAAATATAAATGTAAATAAATATTTTACTTCCTCGAGTGGAGATCGAACCCACAACCAGTCAATTTTACAGTCATACTATGTGCCTCTGCGCCACGACTGGCGTCTACTGTAATTTAATATAATGTAAATTAAACGTTTAATGACGTCTTTGAGTGTGATTAACGTGAGCTAGTGAGGCGATATTTAAATATTTTATTACAACGTGAAGCATTTTATTCAAATGAAACAAATATATTGACATTTAGTGTGTTTTCTCGACATTTTTGTTATTTCTACGTCGAATTTACAGGTATACGTGGAATTCTCACATTTCATTGAACACTATATATGAAGCTACAAAAACATTTTTTTTTTGTGAAATGATTGAACTTTAAACGAATACAATGTTATTTTTGTTATAAATCAGTAAAAGTTATTATATTTTTTTACAAAATTCCTATATTGCAAATTTATACAAAACTCCTATATAATCTAGAGGCCAGTCGTGGCGCAGGGACACAAAGTGTGACTGTAAAATGGACTGGTTGTGGGTTCTATGCCAACTCAAGGAAATTAAATATTTATTTAAATTTATATTTTCATTTCTTCGCTTTGGTGTAGAGGCAAAGCGCGGCGTGGAGTTCTACTACTCAACGCGCAATGTCTTCAGAACTCGACGGAAAGTGGGAAACGGAATGAATCTTAACTTGATTAATCCTTTTTATATGAAAAATTGTAAGCATTAACTTTGGAGTCAACGTCCTTGATGATGAAATGGGCTATATTTTTGTTCCTTCATCTGTATATATCGCTTATGTCTAGTACGGTAGGTACACGTATACCCAGTGATGTAGGTTAATCTCCCGTTTTCCGCTTTCCGTCTGAATTTGAAACATTGCGTAAACTATTTTTTTTGTCTAATCATATCATGTGATCAGCCGTAGTAGTTACGAGAAGATGAGTGGAAGGCAACAGTGTCAAGATAAGAGGAGCCCATCTTTTTATTTATGCAGTGTTGCTGGATATCCTGGTTGAAGATGTCTCGTGCTTTCTTGAGGCGGCGAATGCTTCCAGGAATTGTTAGTTCTTCCAAAATTGTTGGTTTTCTTTTCGGGTCTTGCTTTGTAGCGATCACTATAAGAAGCAATTTCCTTTTTCCTAAAAAAATAAATAGATAGATAAAATATTTGAAAGATATCTGTCTCAGAATATTATTTTACACCCCTTGCAATGGATTTGTATCTAGAACCATCGTGCATATAACCAAAAGCTGTTCCATTGCGCCACAGCGAACTTTACAGTATAAGTGAAAAAATAGTAGCAGCAAGATTTATTTTAAATAAATAAAAAGTGCCGCGTATGCACGCACGAGGCTAAAATTCAATTTAACCTCGCCACCGCACCTGTGAATAGTGAAAGTAAGTTATGACATACACAATGTAATTTTCTAAGGTGTTGCAACTGCGGTGGGACCCTTTGCTATATTATATGACAAATTAGATTTAATTTATGAGGATGCCGTGGTGCAGCGGAACACCTTGTACACACTGTATACGCGATGGTTGTTGGTTCTGTCACCACTCGAGGGATTATAACTTTTAAATAAAATAAAATCAGCTTCACGCTGTATCCCGCACACAGCATTGTAGGCAGAGGGAACCTAGTGTTAAGACACTCCATTCCCCACTTTCTGCCGAATTCTGGAGGCATTGCGTGTTGAGTGGCAGAACTCAACGCCGCGCTTAGCCTCGACACCAGAGCGAAGAAATGGAAATATAAATTTAAGTAAATATTTCATCTCCTGGAGTGGGGATCGAACCCACAACCAGTCGGTTTTACAGTCACACTTCGTGCCACTGCGCCACGACTGGCCCCTTATAACTTTTAAAATTTTATATCTTCGCTCTATGTACATAAAGCGTGGCGTTGAGTTCCACCACACAACACACAATAACTTAACACTAGCTTCCCCCTACCCCGCAAAGTGTGTAACTTTATTTTATCATTATGTTTTGCCGTATAATGTGAGATAGAGACAAGGGGCCTAGTGCAGAGATTCTCCGTACACTAATTCAATAAAACGAAAAATTTGAAATACATTCCCAATAAAGAACATATTCGTCGAATACTGTAATTGAAAAGCAGAGTATCGAATAGATTATTCCTTGCCTTTATCTAATAACTTAATATTAAGTTCTTTAACTTAAAATAAAACTAAATCGACAAAAATATTTAACACAATTCTATACGTAAAATTCCTTTCTATAAGAGTTTAAAAATATTGGAAAAATATACGTACCTACATAACCTGAATAAAATTTCCGATTCGCTTGAACATGATTTCAGGGTCGTGGAGTTGTATTGCTTCTCTGAAGTCCTCGTAGCGTTCAACGAACGCAGTCACGTTTTAAAAATACCTCATAGCAATTAAAGTGGAAAATTCTTCATATTTTTTGTCATTATCTTTTCTTTTTGATTCTTTTTCTTTGGGCACAAGGGTGTGAACGCGTTGGTTGTGGGTTCGATGCCCATTCGAGAGAAAATTTATTTTCTTGAATTGATTGAATAATTGATTGAATAATTATTTTCTTAATATTTTAATTTCTTCGCTTTTGCACTAAAGCAAACACTCAATATGCAATGCTTCGAAAAATTCGGCGGAAAGTGGGGACCGGAGTGACTTAACACTAGGTTCCCTCTGCCTATTCTGCTGTATGCGGGATATTTGTTTGTGTCTTGCTGGTCATTAGTATCTTTGTATGAGAAGAGAAAAATGAAACCCAATGTTGAAGCTACGTACGTTATGTTATGTTATGTGGCGTTCAGTTCCATCACTTTTTGCTACGCAACTGACCCGAAATTCAATTTTAATGGGAAGGGATTATCTCAACACTAGGTTCCCTCTGTTTACTTAGTGGAAGCTAAAAAAAGCTACTATATTAAAACAGTGATTTGAGTTTAATTTTGTTAAACAAGAATAATTTAAAAAAAGATTCAATTTTGAAGTTATAAAAATCACCAAAATCGGTTTACCCAGTCGAAAGTCCTGAGGTAACACACATAAAAAAAATCTTTTTCTTACAAAAGTCGGTTATAAAAGCCTATTATTGATCTATACTACAAAAAAAATCACGAGCGCATGCCCAAAAGTCAGGCTGTATTTGCCAATTTTGTTAAAGTATCCGGATTTAAAAAAAACACACAAATTTCCTTACATCTGCTGAACTGCACCTACAGACAAAGTTGATCCAGTTAGATGTAACTAATATACATGATGTTGTATGAAATGAGAACTTTAATAACTTCCCTTCAATAAGTTGTATAATCAATCTATAAAAGTTAAATAAAAAAATCAAATCCAATTAGTTAACCTATAATTATTAGTCCTAGAAAGCCGATTTACCTTTTAAATAATGCTGAAATAATACTCAGATACTCGAGAAAAGATTAAACTAAGTGCTATCAAGTGTCTAGGATTATAAAATGAACGGTAAAAATTTACGCAACATTTGCGCTATATAAAAAATTTCATTGAATGAGATAATTATTTTTTGCATTTTCACGCTGTTCTTAAGACAGAGGAAACATAGTGTTAAGACACTTTACCCACCCCATTCACCCATCCCACCACATTTTTGAAATATCAATTTGAGTGGCGAAACTCAGCGCCGCATTTTGTCTTCCATAGCGGAGAGATAAGATAATTAAACAACAATATTATTTCATCTTTATCTGTTTGTAAGAAATATGGTAAAGTGTTTGTCAAGTCGACGTAGCACGCAAATAGCGTCACTAAACGAGAGGAGAGTGAAGAGCGAAGTGAATGTAAATAGCTAGACGTGCTAAAATAACAGTATATATGTAGGTATATAAACAAAAAGTTGTCTTTCCATTAAATAATACATACGTATTATACTTTAAAATACCTGTACTGATGAGTGGAAATTCACTTTCCACTTGGGGAATAGAGGGAATAACTTAAGTTACAGTGGGGTCTTAGGCCCGTTTTAAATAATACTCTCAACTCTGAGATCGCTCTTGAGAAGGATCTTAAGATGTTTCGTTTCATTTCCATAAATTATAATCAGAATGAAGTGTCTTGACACTTAATTCCCTGTACTTACCCTGCATGATATAAATTTTCCCGTAGTATAATACAAACGTATGGCTTAATTTTCTACAGCGATTCAACTTTATAAAACAACAGTTGAGTTAGTTGCGTTGGCCAATTCCAGTCCTTTGTAAATTTTACACAGAAGGTGAACATTTTTGTTATTTCAAAGGTTGGTAATATTTTTATATTCAAATTAAAATTTCAAAATTACAAATGTAATTTAATATTTTGAGGCCAGTCGTAGTGCAGAGGCACAAGCGAGCGACTGTAAGCGTGACTGGTTGTGGGTTCGATTCCCACTCTAGGAAATATTATTAGGCGAAAATATTTACGTTTGTGTTTTAATGGGTACAAAGTGTCTTAACATAAGGTGTCCAGGTTCCCTCTGCCTATCTTCCTATGTGCGGGATGCAGCTTGAAGGCGTGTTGCTAAATACTAAGAAAAAAATAAATAAAATAAAAGCGTAACACTGCTTTTCAACTCTCCTTACCACCAAAGTGAAGAAATATTCATCATAACATTATAAAACATTCACAATTGATTTTTATTCCAATCTCGCCAAAATCAAAGTCACTGTCAGTGAACGATATGGTTATATTACGGGTATAATTACGTAGTACGATGGAACGTCGGCTATTAAATTAGCAATCAACGGCCAATTTACTGGGAAATTTGTTTTTATAAATGCGAATGTACATATATACAGGGTGTAACGCGATCGACGGATCAACGGCTGTCTATGAGCAGAGGACCTGAGTACTCATTTATTTTATTCCCATATATGTATGTTAGCCTATTATCAGCTGATTGGCAGATGTTTGAGAAATTCAGATTTTTTGGAAAAATTCGGATACTTTGATAATTGGCAAATACGGGCGACTGTTGAGTCTGCGCTCGTGATTTTTTTCTGAATTTAGCTCAATATTAAGTCTTTTGTATAATGTAATATTTCAAAACTTATAAATCTTGTAAATAACATGGAAATAAAAATTGTTTTTAAATAAGCAAAATTTTATTAGAAACTTTCAAGGGCTGTAGCAAAAAAAATACTGGTAATTTTTTTCCAGTAGTTATCCTAAAAACTACTAGCTACTAGGCATTTCATACAACAACATTTAAAAAATGTACTCAGATTTTAAAACGCTAAAATATTGTTATTTTCATTACGAGAACTGACATTTAAATCGATTTTTCTACACAATTACATTGTGACTGTAAACGCAACTGGTTGTGAAATCGATTCCCACTCGAGGAAATGAAATGTTTATTTAAATGTATATTTCCATTTCTTTGCTCTGGAGTTGAGGCAAAAGCGCGACGTTGAAAAGTAGGGAACGAAGTCTCTCTGAGTACCCAGCTGAATGTGGGATAAGGCGTGAAGCAGATTTTTATAATTATATTATATTATATTATATATATATATATATATTTATGGTAGCGAGGCTTTTAGCTAAGAACTTCAAAATAGATATAATTGAAACTTAATATTTAATTAAACGTACAATTTAGGCATAATAACTCTGTGACTTTAGCAGAGTCGTCCATCTTTGGTATACGCGAATTTTAAGGGACGCACAGGATATGTTATGTTAAATTACTGATAGTGTAAATAAATTGAAACATATATTTAAAAGTATGGGCCAACTCACGTTGTCGGAGAAAAGAGTGTAACACTGAGATTTCTCTGCCCTTGCTACATGCGTGATAAAGCGTGAAACTTTAAAAAAATAATAGCATAATATGTCATGCATCATATGTACGTACATACTCTCCAAAACTCATACCAACGAAGCTATTTTACAACTTCTACTATTCATCGTTGTAGAAGTTTAAACAAAGCACCGCTATCTCCAGGGTCTTTTGGCGTAGAAGATTTTATACAGAACTAGTTTTAAAATGTGGCTTCTCTTGCATGGTCTAAAAGAAATAGCAGAGATTCAAGATTTCATATGAAGTGGAGGTATTTATTATAAGTCGGGTGTCCCAAAATTAACGCAAAATTTGAATTTGTAGCAATTTGATGGCAACCCTTTAGGTTTGCCATCAAATTGCTACAACCGTACCAATTTCAAGATTATAGGTCAATGGGAAATACGACATATTTACGTAAAGAAAAAAAGCCAGTCGAAGAGGTCAGTCGTGGCGCAGCGGCACGAAGTGTGCCTGTAAAACCGACTGATTGTGGGTTCGATCCCTACTCGAGGAGATGAAATATTTACTTAAACTTATATTTCCATTTCTTCGCTCTGGTGTCAAGGCTAAGCGCGGCGTTGAGTTCTGCCAGTCAACACGCAATGCCTCCAGAATTCAGCAGAAAGTGGGGAACGGAGTGTATTAACAATAGGTTCCCTCTGCCTACCCTGCTGTGTGCGGGATACAGCGTGAAGCTGATATAAACGTAAAAGTTGTCAATTTTAGTATCTAAGGTGTATCTGGTACATTGTGCTATGTAGAAATAATAACCGCGATAAATTAATTAATTTATAATTTATAACTTTCCTCGATAAATGGACTTTCCAATACTTTTTTTTTAATTTGAACAATTAGTTTGTGAGATTACTTCGTTTAAGCAAATATCTAATTAGCTCTAATGTATGAATAAAGCTTTAAATACGTTTTTAAAATTATATTATATTTTAAACTGAAGAGGATATAGAAGAGGAATAGAATAGGTAAGGGAGGTAGCGGGAGACCATGGTTGACCTTCTAAAACACAGTATTACTGGAGGAAGGTTACATAAAAAGTATAAGAACATAGATGAATCACTTGATGACAGTTGACGAACATCGTTGAAAGTAATATGTAGAGAACGTAGCGCTTGGCGCTCCATTCTCTCTGACTAGTCCGCCAGGAATGCAGCGTGAAGCTGAGTTAAGTTTATGCATTGTTTCCAGATTTCGATGGAAACTGGGAAACAAAAATGGCATCATTTGAATTAAGTGTCTTTACACTAGGTTCCCTGGTCCTCTGTTTAACCTGCTACGTATGCGATACAGTGTAGTGCTAAAATACGGAATATCTATCGAAAATTGGGCAGAAAGTGAGAAAGTATTTAAACACTAGGTTCCCTTTGCCTACTCTACTATATGTGGAATACAGCGTGACTCTAAAGCAAAACACAACTACAAAAGTATTTAAATTTCCATTTTACTATTAATAACATTTTACACAGCATGAAAAAAAATTATAAGCTAATATTATACCGGCTTTGAGTCTAGTCCGCTTCGTTTCGCGATTTCGTTCGCGTGGATTCTTCATTTGAGTATTTATATTGTGAACTCGTGTAATATTATAACATTTGTTGATATTAAAGGTAAAGAACAAAATGTTAGGTTATTTTTTTCCAGGTTCCCTCTGAACGTGGGAACCTAGTGTCAAGATACTCTGGCATTAGGTTTCCCACTTTCAGCCAAATCCCGGAGCGGGGGAAATAAACGCCGCGCTATGTCTCTGTACTAGAGCGAAAAAATGAAAATATTAAATATCTAATGTCCAATATTAAGATAACATATAATATCGTCTCAAATAAACTCTTACTGACAATAATTTAAAAAAAACTATTTTTAGTATTGTAATAACGAACATTTTCAACTTCAAGACTAAAGTTAAAGTTATTATAAATATTATGTGACAAAACCGTCCCTGAAATTAAATTTTATTCATTGTAATGATTTTACATAACGTATTCTCAAATGAGTGAATTGCTCACCTAAAATTTGTCTTAAATTTAATAATAAAAATATTTTAAGTTACTTACTAAGGCTGTCGTAGCGCAGGTTGTGCCCCTGCGCTACGACGGTTGGGGGTTCGATCCTCACTCGGAGGAATGAATTATATTTTCATTGCTGTAGAACCAAGGCAAAAGCACTAGGTTCCCTTTGCCTTTCATATGCGGGATACAGCGTGAAGTTGAAAAAAAGGAAAATATACTTAAATATGGAGTGTCTTAGTACTAGCTAAGGCGTTTTCCTCTGCCCAGTCTCCCGTGCGGAAATAGCGTGAAGCTGTTGTTTTTTCTACGCTAACAAAATTACGGACTGAAACTTTAAAGTGCAATTTATAAAAGGCCAATTTATACGTGAACTTTATTTTAAAATACAATTTTACTATGGGAATTTGAATAATTTGATAAATCGGCTTTTACATTTGTATTGTGAAGTTTATATTTAATGGAAACGGAAACAGGTCATGACCCCCTACATCCCATTTCGAACATAAAGTCGATGCACTCGAATAAATTAGATACAGTGAATAATTTCGATTCATTAATCGACATTTCTGTGAATGTTAATAGTATATATACACAGCGAGTGAATCATACGTGGAAATACGTTGAACAAACATACATAATGGATGTGAAGATGTACATATGTAATGAAACAGAAAATAATTTTATAATATGTATTTTCCTTTTTTAATTTCACCCTTTTTCACATTCAGCAGTCACACACTGGCAGCGTTATATTTTAGCCATTCAAAGACACTGTGAGTGTGGGAACCCAATTATATACTTCCGCCTAACCTACAAGTAAATAACTTTTTTTTTATTTTATTAAAATTGCATTGCATACAATGAAAAATTTCATGGGAATGATACCAGTACACAGCAGGTATGGCAGATGGAAACTTATATTAAAGTGCATTCACAGCTCCTGTCCCGTCCCGTCTGAGCTCGAACCCGCAACCATCGTTACAACACTTAGAGGATGTCATTACAACTTTCATTAAATTGCATAAAACTACACCAGTACCACATTATTCTATTTGTACAACAACTATTTATAGACTAGAAGTATAAACTGCTAGCGCGTCAGACCTCGGACATTGGGCTGAACTGACAAACGCAGGAATGTATTTCCTCCCGGAATAGAGAACTGAGCCGACTGTAGTAAATGAAGTTGGACTTTCGACGCCAGTTAATATTTGAGTCAATACGCGTATTTCAATCAAGTTAAGTCAATTTACAGAGAATTTTAAAGCAAAGTTTCACAACCAGTGGATGAATGGATACTGCAATATTAAATGTGGTGAAACCATCATTGATTATGTTTAAATCGTTATTTATACGGATGTGTACTAATACTAAAAAGCTGAAGAGTTTGTATGGTTAAGTGCTTTAATCTCGGGAACTGGTGTAATTGGTTAGAATTGTTTTTTTTTGTTTTGGATAGTCTATTTACTGAGTGTATCCATTTACCAGATACCTTGAACTTGTGGACAAGCCCTATGATGAGTGCTTGTTTTGGGAGTCGTAGGTCATCATAGGCAGGACGCACTGATTGGATACTTTGTTCAAGACAAAGGCTCTGTGAGAGAGGCAATTCATAAATATATCGGTCGTCGGCTCAATATTAATGACAATATTTATTTTAGCAGATTTTTGAGGTTTTGGGTTGGGCGGCGATAAACAAGGGCGTTGAGTTCCACCACACAATACGTATATTCGGCATCGAGTGTTGGAACTCAACGTTAAAATCATCTTGTATTTACAAATGGTAATAACTTCAGAAATGATAAAATAACCAAGAAAGAATTTACAAAAATAAAGCTCGGTTTGTCTTATTTAAAATATTACACTACTGTTTATTTTAGTTTGAAAAATGGATGTAAAAAGCTAAAAGCAAAATTTAAAATAAATTTCTTACTGCAAGTCGCAAAGTAGAAGGAATTTTACCTAACATCTTGTGATTGCCTTGGAATTTTTGCTTTCAATGGCAGCTTTGACTTCCGGGACATTTCTGTAGACGACGCTGTAGTTTCTTAAGGAGTCTCCAAGTTGTACAACTTTGTTTACTAATGTTACTACTATAGAACTTATGTTAAATGCTCAGACTATCTTTAGAAAGAAGATTATATATGTATATAAATATATAGAATATTTTCTTTGAATAGAACAAACTTACTTTAGAGATTACACGGCTATATAAGATAAAATGGGAAGTATTTTTAACTTCACTCTATATATACCGCTTGTAGCTAGGTAGGCAGAGTGAACCTGAATATTTTGTGTTATGACACATATTCCCATTAAGACACTTCCGTTTTCCACTTTCCGTTAAATTCTCGGGGCATTGCGTGTTGGGTGGTGTAACTCAGCGCCGCATGGTAACGAGGCAAATAGCGCTGCTATTTAGTGCGGAGAAATGAAAATATAAAATATTTCACTACCCCAAGTGGGAATCAAACCCACAAATACCGCGACTGGTGCGACATTGAAAATAATAACTGATATGACTTTACTACTAATATATTCTAAACATATTTTAAAATTTACTGGAGTTAACAATAATGATGACGCAACATGATAAATACAGTTGCTGAGCTTGAACCCACAACCGTCGTGTTCACAGCCAGTCGCTACGCCACTGCGCCAAATAGGCATATGACGTCCGCCCTTATAACGCGTAGCTCACTTAGTTTCCATTCAATAACGTTGATCTAAACTGGCTGGTTTTGACGTTTATATTTCTAACGATAATTGCATCTGTCTATCCACCGGAGATATTATGGCTATTTATTTTTTTAAACGATTTAACAATTTTTTTTTTTTTATATAAAAGACAAAACAAAACTGATGCTAAACTCCTGAGGAGTTTATTGAAAGTGGCGACGTGATGTCGACCAGGAACTAAGGCCATTCCACATGTTTTCAGTTTTACATGTAAATTATATATACTGTATGTGATATTGTTGGAATTGAATAATATTTGAGTGAGATTGATCTATTTAGAATTCCAAGTATGTGTGTTTGTTTGTATGTGTGCCCACAAATTTCGTGGGAACCTAAGAATCATATTATATTAATACTTCTTGATTTGAATCATGTATTCAATTTAGGTAACATATATTTTTTTCAGTTGATAGGTATGTATTTGAATATGGCTTAATTAAATTAAAAAAATATATATATTTTTGTATAGTGAAATGGCAGAGTGGTGGAACTGGAAGCCACATTTTGCTTATCAGAAGTATGCGGGTATATGAGGAAATATAAAAACAATTTAAATACTATCATTTCCTCGAAAGAAAATCGTACTGTGGCTGTCAGTAGATGAAGTCTCACTACGCTACTACAGCCACATAGCATACATTAAAAGTACGTTTTTCTTATAAATCCAATTTATAAAATAGGACTGACGTCTTACCTTGTAAAGATTAAAAATATATACAAATATGTTTATTATTATGGGAAAATAGGTCTCAGCCAGGTCACAGGCACACTCCTTTATACGGTGTCTATTCACGTGGCTCACTGACGCTGTCACGTCCCTTTAGCTATAATATTATAAGCGTAGTACTTTTGACATATCAATGAACTGCGTTAAAACATCTACTTTGTGACGCAGATAAGTATGTTTCTAGGTAATCACTACTTTTTTTTTACATAGCAGAGTAGGCAAAAGGAACCTGGGAACCTTGTGTTAAGGCACTCCGTTTCCATTAAAACCCTTCTGTTCTCCACTTTTCGTTAAATTCTGGAGGTATTGAGTGATGAGTGACGGATTTCAGCGCCGAATATTGCCTCGTTTCCAAAGTCGTGAAATGATAATTAAATATTTTATTATCTAAAATTAAAAAGGTGCTTGAGAATTATTTATTTAATGAAGTGAAATATCGATATCAAAATAGTAAATTGTTGAAATTTAATTATATAAGAGAGAAACACCTAACAAGACCGCCGAGGCGCAGACGCACAACTGTAAGCGCGATAGTTGTGGTTTGGATTCCCACTCCGGGAAATGAATCATTATTTGTTAATACTTTAAGCGTCGCGTTGAGCACCGTCACCGTCGCAATGCCCCGAAAATTGGGGACGGAAAGTAGGGAACGGTGTGTCTTAACTCTAGATTCAAGGGAAAGAAAATAGATAACAATAAAGAAATACTTAAAAATGATAGACTTCAATAACAACCACTATGACATTTTGATAATTATTACAAAAAAAATAAATTAAATTAAATTAGCTTCACGCTATATCCCGCACACAGCAGGGCAGAGGGAACCTAGTGTTAAGACACTCCGTTCCCCACTTTCTGCCGAATTTTGGAGGCATTGCGTGTTGAGTTTCAGAACTCAACGCCGCACTTTTGCCTCGACACCAGAGCGAAGAAAATGAAAATATAAATTTAAGTAAATATTTCATCTCCTCGAGTGGGGATCGAACCCACAACCAGTCGGTTTTACAGTAACACTTCGTGCCGCTGCGCTACGACTGGCCTCGATAATTATTACAGTTTAGCATAAATTATATTTTATTTCCCCCGTATCGCCCGAGCCGCGCGCGGTGCTGTAATCGATTTGACAGGAAGACGTGCTTCAGTTCTACATTCATACATATTACAAAGCCACCTATTGAAATTCCTCGCGAGCACTTCGTACAGTTCCGATAGTTTTGTGAATATACCTCAATTTGCTTTAGGTATAGTTCGTTTTTCTGTAAAAAACGACACCTCATCCATCATCTCGGGAATATTTTTAAAAGGTTTTTCAAGCTTTTAATGTAGTTTGTAGCCGTGCCAGATTACTTTTTAGTCCCACTTTTGTATTTTTTTTTGCTTCACCCTGTATCCCGCGGATAGGGGAGGACTGAACCTGTCCAGTGTCAAGACACTATTCTTTCCAGCCGAATTTCAGACACACACACAGACAGTGAAATTTATTTCACCATTAAAATTTATTTATTAATATTTATTTCGCCATTCCACATTTAGTAAAAAATAAATGAGCTTCACGCTGTATCCCGCACACAGAAGGGTAGGCAGAGAGAACCTAGAGTTAAGACACTCCATTCCCGACCTTCTGCCGAATTCTGGAAGCATTGCGTGTTGAGTGGCAGAACTCAACACCGGGCTTAGCCACCAGAGCGAAGAAATAGAAATATAAATTTAAGTAAATATTTCATCTCTTAGAGTGGGGATCGAACCCACAACCAGTTAGTTTTACAGTCCCACTTTGTGGCACTGCGCTACGACTGGCCTCTTTTGTATTTTGTTAGGTAATATACATATATAAAGTATCATCCGGTAAAGTACCTACTGCATTTTTATGGGCAATATGCCAATTGAACACGACTTCCACTCTAGTTACCTTAACCATAATATCGAATTTAAATGGTTCAAGTTACTTTTTCTCATCAAACATAATCTTGAATTTTTCGGGCGTTCGCGTTCGGGAGAGGTCGTGTGCATCATTGATCTCAGTGTCACTAATCCTGCGTATCCCGCTCCTTTAATCTCGCGATGATGCGAGATCCCGCAATGGAAATATAAATTTAAATAAATATTTCATCTCCTCGAGTTGCGATCGTTCTTGAGTTTCCAGTCAGACGCTATCACACTATGCCATGAATGCCTTATGTTAAAATTATAAAAAAATAAATATATTATATTAATTTATGTTATAAGCTATTATAGATTGAGCTATATATCTTACTCTATAATAGATTATTATATAAATTGACAGTATTTAACACTTTACTGCGAGATGCGCAACAGTGTGTCGACGGCATTCCAATACCAATCATAATATTCAACAAGTGGGTACTAAAAGTACGAACTAGGGCTGCCACGGCTATTCACGATATCTTGGAATCGACTATCGACACATTTTATTGTTATATCAAACATTTCCCATGTTTGATTGTTAAAACCAAAATGATTATTAACATTCTTTTATCAATAAGGCAATTACGGAGAGTTATGAAACGTCAGGTTACACAGAGGCCAGTCATGGCTCAGGGGCACCAGCGTGTGATTGTAAAAGTGATAGAGTGTGGGTTTGATTCCCACTAGAGGAAATGAAATATTTAATATTTTCATTTCTCCGCTCTAGTGTCGAGGCAAAGCGCAGTGTTGAGTTCCACCGCTCAACATGCAATGCCTCAAGAATCAGGCGAAAATAGAGAGCGGAGTGCCTTAATACTAGTCTCCCCCTGCCTACCTAGCAGGGTAGGTAGCTCAGGATACAGTGTGGTACATAGAAAATGTCAGTAGCGTAAGTCCTACACGAATCTACCACCTTTATGATATGAATAATTTTGTAAGACTGTTGCAATTTCAATTCCCAGCTTTTTGAATTGACTATTTCCATTTCCTCGCTCAGGTGAAACGACGATGACGACACGGTGGCACGGCGAGATGTTGATTTCCGAACGCAGTATATCAAATTAGAACGGAGAGTGGAGAACTTAGAAACTCTATTCTGTTAGTTAAGATGAAAAATGATATACTTATTTTAAGGTTTTGGTGTATTATTTTTTTTTTAATTTAGTATTAGGATATCTATAAACGAATTAATTGACACAGGAGTTAACACAATCGTTGTTTATTTACAACACTAGAAAATTATATAGCACAAAAAAAGTGAAGGACAAAATGCTTTATCACTGAGTTTTTCTGCTTATTCAGCACGGAGAGAGATGTTCGAATAAAATATTATAAATATTTTGCAACCATCTGAACGAATTTTATTTACATAAAGTAAACAACAAGATAAACAGGAAGGTCGCTTGAATACACTACGTGAGTTATAATATACAAGTATCCATTTTACTGAGCGTGTTTATATTTCTTTTTTTATTATTTTACAAAATAATCAAAAAAGGTCATTTTCTTCCATTTTCCGTTTATAGCTGAGCACTAGGCACTCTCTGTCTATATGCAGAATACTGCGTAAAGCTGAAAAAATATAATAAATCAGTTTCACGCTGTATCCCGCCCACAGCAGGCTAGACAGAGGGAACCAGTGTTAAGATACTTCGTTCTCCATTGTCTGCCGAATGCTGGAGGCGTTGCGTGTTGAGTGGCAGAACTCCACGTCGCGCTTAGCCTCGACAACAGAGCGAGGAAATGGAAATATAAATTTAAGTAAAAATTTCATCTCCTCGAGTGGGGATCGAACCCACAACCAGTCGGTTTACAGTCACACTTCGTGCCGCTGCGTCACGACTGGTATTATAGTCGATTACAATATAAATATTTGTCGAAGTAAGTAAAGCGCGGAACAGAGCGCTACGACCGCTGTATACTCTTTTAGTTGATCTGCTATCATATTTTTCACAGCTTCCTGCAGGAAGATAACGCTTATTCCCTTATTTTCCAAATTCCACCCGCAATTGAGACAATGCGTGTTGAGTGGCTGAGCTCAATACCATGCTTTTTCTTATGAAAGCCAAAAACTTAATTATATCATACTTATTTAGAAAACGTATAAAAATTTGAACGTAGCGGGACTCGAACCCGCGCCTCCTAAAAACCGACCAGGCGCTCTGTCCACTAAGCCATGCGTTCTCGCCAAGCTGCTTCGAAATTTTTATACGCTTGTTATATCATTCTCCACAGTTGGAACCGAACCTATTATCAACGCGTTAAAATCAGACGTGGCTAAATTTATTGTATATTATCATAAGTGTATGTCCAATATAAGATTAAAATCGATTTTTTACTATATAAAATTGGAATCACAACTAACGACTATATAAAGTCAAAACGAAGTCCTGCGGCACCGCAATTCGAATAACGCGTGAATCAATAAAAATGTCATCATTCCAGTGGAATTACTAGAAAAGCTTCCCTCTACCCCATATTAATTAAGGATCTCAATAGTATTAATGCCAATATTTCTTTGAAAATTTTATGAGGCCTCTTATTCAATTTTCCTTTACAATTCATATATTAAATACGAACCAACCTTGACCGTGTTTATGTTGGTAGTGTTCGTTTTAATATTTTTTTGTTATTGCTTTTTACGCTGATGTCACTTTCCTCGACAATATCCGAGGTTTAGTGAATCATCACTCTGTTTTACTTTTATTTAAAAATACGTTTTTTTAACTGTACACTGTTGAAAGTGGAACCTTAGGTTAAAATACTACCTTTTCTATTTTCCAACGAATTTTCGAGACATTGCGACCAGAAGAAAAAGAGAAAAAAATGATTTCTGGATATCAAAAATCAAAACGTCGACATGATAATTGATCTTATTAATTTAATACTATAAAACTAACTAACTATATATCGGGATTTAGGCTTTGACGGATATAATCTGTATTAATGTAAATGTATGTGACCTAGATAGTAGGACATCTTTGTCTGTATTTAGAGAAATGCTATAGAATGGATGGAAACGTACTATTATACTGTGCATATTATAATTCCACTAATATTAACTACATATTAACATAGTCTATAGATTATGCTGATATTAAAGCTTAATAGTTTAAATTCGAAAAGCCTATCTCGGGAACTACTGGTTTGAATTGAAAATTCCTTTTGTGCGTTTGTGTTTTGAACAAAACTTGATGATTGCAGGTTTGATTTCCATTTGAGGAAAATATGATTGGGGAGAACGGAATGACAGAATTTAGAAGAATATTATTAAATAATTTTTTTTTATGAGGCCAGTCGTGGCGCAGTGGCACGAAGTGTGACTGTAAAACCGACTGGTTGTGGGTTCGATCCCCAGTCGAGGACATGAAATATTTACTTAAATTTATATTTTCATTTTTTCGCTCTGGTGTCGAGGCTAAACGCGGCGTTGAGTTCTGCCACTCAACACGCAATGCCTCCAGGTTCCCTCTGCCTACCCTGCTGTGTGCGGGATACAGCGTGAAGCTGTTTTTTTTTTAATGGATTCAATAACTAGAGCCACAGTAAAATTTAAAGCGTTTTATTAATCTAAAAAAAAGCTCAATAGATTTAAATGCAGTTTTCGCTATTGAATTTTTGGCAAACGCAGCTTATTTTAGTTTTATTTCAATCGGTTCACAAATAAAAAAAGGTATGTCAATATAGAGAATTGCATGCGACGATATTGCTATGAAACGTTTTAATGAATTAGCTTAAACTGAAGCTGTCAATGTATGGATATTCTTTCAAATGTTAATGTTAGTTTTATCAGCTTCACGCTGTATCCTGCACACAGCAGGGTAGGCAGAGGGAACCTAGTGTTAAGACACTCCGTTCTCCACTTTCTGCCGAATTCTGGAGGCATTGCGTGTTGAGTGGCAGAGCTCAACGCCGTGGCTTGCCACGTCAGTATTTGCAGTCGCACTCGCGCCACTACGGTCTCCACTTGTATTATTGTTGTGTCATATACTATAAAAAATAAAAAGATTTGGTATTTTTTTTAGTTTCACAGTTTATCCTACACAGTAAAGTGGACAGTGAGAAGCGAGAAGTTAGTGTTTCAACACTAACCCACCTGCTAGTGCTAGCTAGCTAGTGTTGAGACACAAGATTTTAATATTTTCGCTCGAATTCGGCACAATTAATTAAACGGGGAAAACCAGCACAAAGCATATTTATCGGAATTCAGAAATTTTACCAATAATTTTATATATGGGAGGCGAATTGAAAATACGTCGAAATTTGACGTTCCAAAGCCGATTCGGTTAAAATATTCGTGACCTAATAACAACAAACATCGCTTCATAAAACATTAGTTCATTAGCAAGCGAGGCGAAATCTGTATACAATAAATATATATTGATTTACATACATATATTTCAAGTACTATTATTGTAGCTAAATCTCCGTTTGAGTGTACTACAAAACGGAAATCAACTTTTTTGGTATGCAGGTAACGTTTATGCTCCATAAGCGTAAATATATATATATATTTCCTCCTCAAGTTTTGGATGTGCATTGTCAGCGGTCCCTGGTTATGTAATAATGGATAGTTTTATATATAGGTGTAATGTATTACACAAAAAACAAAAAAAAATAGTAACGTAACTTCACGCTTTATCCTTAGCGGGGTAGTCAGAGAGAACGGAGCGCCAAACGCTACGGTCTCTACATACCTCTTTCGCCTCGTCTACTATCATCAACCTCTTCATACGTGCCCTCCGTGGGGTCCTCATGCTTTTTACGTGCCCTTTCATACATACATACATTTATACAGTTCAATAAAATAAAAAATTGTTGGACCTGGAAAGTAGTCGTGGCTCCTTATAATCCCTTTGTCGCAAGTCCCGGGCACTGCTCCTGAGACTCCTAAGGAAAGTTTTCAGGAGACCAAATCAACTTTCCGCATATATTGTCATAATATTGAATTTGTTGTTTTCTTTAAAAGTGCAATTGCGTCATTGTTGCATCAAATATACAATGTAAGGTTATAAGAAAACGTGTGTCTAAAACAAGGTGGTGAAGTTTTATGCTATTTTCGTTACTTCAATTGTTCACTAGTATACAATAGTATCGGTATTTAAACCCTCTTAGAAAGCGAGATGGTAGAAGTGCGGGTTCAAATACTACATAATTTTTTTTTGATGTTTTCTAAAAAGCATATACATATCTCCCCTAAATAATAACACTTTAAAAATTTTAAAAATATATATATCATAAAATTGTAGTAGTAAAATCAAATAATAAAAAAATACTTTGGAAACATTGGTTAAATAATTGACATACATATCGTTTTCAGCTATTCGAGAGCTGTTAATATTTTTCGTATGCATATCAAAGTTTTTGAATAACTATATAATAAATTTAATATAATCTATTGGAATTTTTAATAATGTTTGGAGTTAACATCAGTTTGGTATTCGATAAATGTAAAATTGTACAACTTTATCGATCGTCAGTTAATTATGTGTCGAAATAATGTAGTTGAAGTTAACTTGTATAACTATAATACATATAATATTATAATTTATGAAGCCAGTCGTGGCGCAGGGGCACAAAGTGTGACTGTATTATCGACTGGTTGTGGGTTCGATCCCCTCTCGAGGAAATAAAATATTTATTTATATTTATTTATATTTTCATATCTTCGCTCTGGTATCGAGGCAAAGCGCGGCTTTGAGTGCCGCCACGCGACACGCAATGTTTCCAGAAGTCGGCAGGAAGTGGGGAACGTGTTTTAACACTCTCCCTCCCTCTGCCTATGTGATAGACACAGCGTGAAGCTGATTTATGTGTTTTTATTTATTATAATTTATTACGTAACTATTAGTCATTTTGTTACAGGGTAATTGCCCTCAAGAACAATAATAATTGTTGTTTGTTTGTCTGTGCTTGTTTACTCACGCTAATCTCAAAAACGGCTAAACCGATTGAATGCAGTTGCTCTATTGCATTTTGCCAACTTTGCCTCAGCATGTATGTTTTGTTTTATTCTAATCGGTTCATAAATAAGGAATTGTGTAGTTCAAGCGGGCGAAGCCGCAAGATTCACTAGGGTTTGTTTGGTTGACGTATAAATCTACAAGAAAGCTAATAGTTCAAGTAGAAAAATATTATAATACATTTATCGAAGAAGACTCTATTAGGCTATAGAAATTGCATGTAATCCGCTGTATCTGAGATCAAAGTTACTATAGGCATATAAACTGTATTTATATACCAAATGGTACAATCATAATTAAAAATTTGTCCAGCTTATCTTTGTTTGTTTGTGCGACTGTAAACGCGATGGGTTGTCGGTTTGATTCCCACCCGAGCAAATGAAATATGTATTATTTTAATTTCCTCACTCTAGTAACGAGACAAAGTGCAGCGTTAAGGTCCACAGCTCAACATATAATGCCTCCAGTATTCGGCGGATAGTGATAAGCGGAAGTGTCTTAATGGAAACGGAGTGCCTTAACGCTAATTCCACGTTCCCCCTGCCTATCCTAATATGTACGGGAAAAAGCGTGGAAAAGAAAAATAATAGTATACAATAATATTTCCAAAGACATAGAAACCGCGAAACTGCAGTTAAAAAATATTTTTATTATATACAAAAATATCTATACTGTAGTGTCTATATACGGGCACATACCTACAGTTAGTATACGCACGGTTAGGTCTCGCTTGATGTCTCGACAAACGCCAATTAACTTGAAACTGATAATTTGATATTCACTGACGACTGAACAATATTATACAATACCTACGATACGAGTACATACTAGTACAAGCCGAGTCGATGCCATTGTATTCGCGTTACACCGAATAAAACTGTATTTCAAGTTAAACTTTTCTTTTCAGCTTCACGCTATATCCCGCAAACAGCAGGGTAGGTAGAGGGAACGTAGTGTTAAGACACTCCGTTCCCCGCAACGTCGAATTCTGGAGGTATTGCGTGTTGAGTGGCAGAACTCAACGCCGCGCTTAGCCTTGACATCAAAGCGAAGAAATGGAAATATAAATTTAAGTAAATATTTCATCTCCTCTAGTGGGGATCGAATCCACAACCAGTCGATTTTACGGTCACACAGTCGTACCGCTGCGCCACGACTGGCCTCTGTCCGACTTTGTGTTTATTAATGCAAAGATATATGTTTGTTTTGCCTTTTTGTGGTAAGTCACTCTGTTATAAGCGTTCTATTCATTTTATAAAAACAACAAGCGAAGCGTTTCTTAACGACGTACTTGCTCACAATATAGTTTACAGCATTTAGAATCTTACCTTGCTCTCCGCTCACCGCGAATTGTCTATATTAATCAATAAAAATAAAAATATTTTGTCTTAAAAATAACTCAAGACTCGAGGTGGATTTAAACGCATCTCAATATAGGAGACATAAAAAAACAAGAACCCTTATTAGACTAGAGTAATTAGAGTATATTTTATTAGAGTATTTTTTGTATCAGCTTCACGCACACAGCAGGGTAGGCAGAGGGAACTTAGTGTTATGACACTCCGTTTCCCACTTTCCGATGAATTTTGGAGGCATTGCGCGTTGAGTGGCGGAACATAACGCCGCTCTTTGCTAGAGTAATAAAATACATATATATATATGAAATAAAAATAACAAACAAAGCCAAGACGCAATATGATTAAAAGAAAAGCTACAAAGGTCAAGCCTTCACGATTCAATAACATTTTATAACAAGTTTCAAGAAATTTTAAAAAAATAATTTGAACGTATATTATAGGAAGCGGAAGTATCTTAACACTAATTTCCCAGGTTCCCTCTGACTACTCCGCTATGTTATTGATAAAGCGTGAAGCTACAAAAAATATCGCCGGTATAACGTCTAAGTGTAATCGCGACGGTTGGGGGTTCGATTCCCACTCGAAGTAATGTATTATATTTATTTCGTCGTTCTAATAAAATTCAGGTGGCAAACGAGGGACTAAGTGGTTCTCTTTGCCGACCGTTCGACACGCGGGATACAGCGTGAAGCTAAAATTATTCAGTATTTTCAATTGTTTTGGTTTTATAAGGGATTTTTTTTATAGTGTTAACGAAAATGTATATTTAAGTGTTACAAAAATATTTATCTTATCTTTTTCTACGATATTTGCTTTTCTATAGTATTTAAAAATGAGAAAGTCCAAATAATAGTTGTAGTTTAATATAATCTTATATTTAAACGTTGACCTCACTAAAAATATAAAGGTAGCGGATGATATTTGGAAATGATTTAAGAAATGGCTGGAAAAGTTAAGTGATAACAAATTTAATAATATGGAAGAAGAGAACAGAGGCCAGTTGTGGAACAAACGCAGAAACGTGCGGCTGTAAATGTGTAATGCAGATTGTGGGTTCGCTTCCCACTCGAGCAAATTGAATATTTAGTATTTAAATTTCGCCTCTGTTCTAACTAATTCATAGGAGAGTGGGGAACGTACTCGTAAGTATCTTAATGGGATCAAAGTGTATTAACACTAGGTTCAACAGAAGAGAACAAAATGAATGCAATGCCTTTGTAGTTTCTATACTAAAATAGCACTTTTCATCGCTGTATGGTATGAAATTTTCGACAGGACGTGAGAATTTCCACGACTACATTTTTAGGTGCATTTGCGAAAAATCTCCTACAGCCATCCATTTTATTTTGACATTTAAAAATGCTACCGTGGTACAGTGGAAATATACTTGGCTAAAATTCTCTTTTTCAGCTAGTAGAGGAAACCTAGTGTTAGCTCACAGTTCTCCACTTTCCACCGAATGCTCGAAGTATTGCGGGTTGGAAGGTGGAACTCAACGCTACGCTTTTGCTTTGGGAATCGAACCCAAAACCGTCGCATTACAATTAGGAGTTATTTACAGGCGGAATAAGCCACAGGTTAATGAATGATTTTCGATGAGATTTTCACTAATACCAGTAGATAGATTCATACAAGAGGTTTCTGTGCACGAACAACGAAGCCATCTAAAATCATCAATTATCATCATTCAATTCGTATAAATATAGCAATTAAATTATTTAAGTGAGGCCAGCCATTGAGCAGAGGTCGAAACGTAGGAGGTTGTGAGGTAGATTTCCATTCGAGGAAATGAAATATTCAAGTCAAACCGCGACATTGAGTTCCGCCACTAAACTATCTAAGCAATATCTCCAGATCCAGAATTCAGCGGACGATGGAGAGGTGTGTCTCAGCACTAGGTTCCCTCTGTCTACCTGTACACGCGGGATACTGCGTGAAAGTAAATAAAAAATTAGTGAGAAAATTATCACAATGTATCTATCGCCCGTAACTAATCGTAGAGGCCAAGATAAAGTAGTGACAAAAAAATAAACTTAATTCAAGAATATCAAATATTTGTAATTAAATGTTTTAGATACTGACGGATTGTTTATAATGTACTTATTAATGAATTCATTTCATATTAATATATATTCACATACTAATATTATAAATGTCAATGTAAGTTTGTTACGTTTTCACGCCAAAAGTACTAAACCGACTACCATAAAACTTTGTACAAATATTTTTAGAGATGTTAGAAAGGATATAGGATGTTTCTTTTTATTAAAAAAAATGTATATTTATAAAAACGTATAATATGTTTTCTATAAATATATATTTTTGCAATAATATAAAAGTAAAGTTAAGCGAGTGAAGCCACTCTTGAATCTCTAGTTAAATATAAATGACAAAGTGTAGTTATAAGTCTCCATGCTTAGTATAGTTTTATTTAATTTATCGTGTAAATTACTATTATAGATTTTACATATCACAATTTTATAAATATATAATAGATAAAAATAAACATATTTGTATGAATTATATTATAAAATTATAATAATTATAAAATAAATATAATAATTTCATCACATTTTGCCCCACACTGGGCACCAAGTGGCCAAGAACGAGTACACAGCTGGCCTCTCGGGCAGACAGTAGCCTAAACTCTCCAGTAGCGAAGGAGTTTTCGTAACTGACGTGTGAAAATCTTGAAAGTTTATAACACCATCCAAGTCCACGTCCATACGTTTCAACATAATATCGACAAGTTCCTGAAAATTTAAATTTAGAGCATTAATATTTTATGTTACTACTTTTTAAATATTAATTAGATTAAGTTAAGGAGCTCCACGCTATTTTTTCCATAGCGAGGTAAATAATGGATGCCTAGTGTTGAGACTCCGTTCCCCAATGTCTATTAAATTTTCAAGACATTGGGTATTACGTGGTAGAACTTGACACCGCGGTTTGTCCATCAGAGTGGAGAAACGAAAATAATCAAAATATTATAATCATACTATCAACTTGGAATTGAACCCCCAACCATCGCAAATAATCAAGACGCTTTTCTGGTGCAAGGGCGTAAAAGTTTTTATGTTTATGATAATATCGCAAAGACACCTACGAGATTATCTGAGGAGTCGTAACCTGAAATCTCGTTCGCGTTCACTCAAGGAAAGCTTCTCAATTTTGATTGTAAGTAAGTACTTACTTACAAGCAAAGTTATCTGCCCGTCATGTAGTAGAAAAAAGAGAGAGAAAGTAATAGAAGAGTTTTATATATTACACATATTTTATATACATCAGAAATATTGAAAAATGCTTGAGGTCACTCGTGGCACAGGGGCACAAGTGTGTGATTGATTGTGGGTCGGTCTCCACTAGACAATATAACTATTTAATATATTCATTGCTTCGCTTTCGAGGCAAAGCGCGGCGTTGAACCACTCAACACGCATAGCACTCAGAATTCAGCGGAAAAGCTTCAACGGAATATTTTAACACTAAATTTACTCTGTCTACCCTACTGTGTGCACAATACAGTGTGAAACATAAAAAAAAACAAAAACAGAAAATCCACTAGACTAAAATAAGTCGGTAGCTTTGAAATAGGTAAAATAGCAACTTGTCATATATCTGACGTTTGACAAAACAGAGCTGACCTCAGATTTAAAAAAAATCGGTCAAGCGCAAGTCGGGCTCGCCCACCGAGGGTTCCGTACAAAATTTGGAGGCCTTAAACCTTTTCTGAAATTTAAGTTCACTTAAACTAACAGCCAGTTGAGCTAATTAGCTTAAACTAAATCCTTTTTTTTGCCCCTCTTTTAAGGCGATCTTTTCTAAGATATAACCCCAAATGTGTAGTTTTCAGATTTTTTCTACTAGTAATTACTTTTAGATGCTAGGTTCCAATTTTCATGAAGATAGATATGTACCCTATCAATTTTGATTGTCTTTATAGTGTTGAAATACGCGTTTTTTGCAATATAAACGGCCATACTTTTTTTAAGTAAATGTAATAAAATACAATGTGATAAAGTGATAAAATACATTTTTTTCAGACAATCATGGGGCCGAAGTTTTGAATTTACACTCGATATCTCCAAGCGTTCCTGAGATAAGTGCTCTTGAAAGACAGACAGACAGACGTACAACAAAGTAGTCTTATACGTGTTCCTTTTTTCCTTAAAAGGTATGGAACCCTAAAAGTCAATCAATTCGAATTGAGGCCGCACAACGACGGACGTATTCTACATGAAAGATCAGATACTTTCAAAAATAAAAAATATATTTGAAACTATAAACAAAAGGGTTTTTTTTTAACTTCACGCATTCCTGATATATATAGAAGTATTCTAGTAGAAAAGCCTTCCTTTCCTCACACTCGAACCTAATGCTACGCTTTATCTTAGTACCAAGAAGCTCACGAGGAAATAAATATAATTAATTTTCCTTAGTGATAATCAAACCCACGATCGTTCGTTTAGTGTCAAACACTATGCCGCTACTCCACGACGCCCTTATAGTAACTTTTTTATTAATGCAGAAAATATTATAATGGCCGTTTTAAAGAGAAAATACGTTCACTTTATCGTCTTCTTGTTCCGACCAAATTCGAGAGATGGAGTGTCGCAACTTAACGCCGTGCCGTGTTTAAATCGTAACTTTGCCATTTATATACAAGATTGTATTATTGTTGTTGTTGTAATTAAATTGTGTTTGTATTAGTAATGTTTTTTGTTAAATTTGGAAATTTTGAATTTATAAATATAGGTCGTCATGGCGCAGTGGGATAGCGTTCTACTGTAAACGAGAAGGTTGCGAGCTCGATTCGCCAATCGAGTTCCGCTTTTCAAAACTTTGTGACTTCGAAATTAAGCAACAAGTGGAGAAAGGAATATTTTGGCATTAGGTACCCTCCGCTTGCCTTGCCTGTGAAATAAATATTAATCACTTCTAATTGGTAAAAAGGTATAGTGACCACATCGAGTTCATCAATTCAACATAATATGATTTATAATTTAAAATATAAAAAAAATGTTTACCTTTGTTAGACAAACGTTGGCATAGAGTAATGCCACCTAAAACACAGTGTCTTAAGCAAGAAAAAAAATAAGAACTGAGTGACGTTCTACAAATTTATAACTATTACCCATTGCTCAGAAGACACAAGTAAACATAAAAATATCCTATATTGAAATAGAAATAAATTATTTCTTATACAAATATTTGCAAAGTCGTACTATTAACGTAGTTAATAAATAAATAACTTGGAACTATCTTGGTTGTGTGTTCCCGATACTACTTCTTGAAACCTTTCACACCAAATTGAACTAACTACTTTGCTCATTTAGAAAGAAATGTCATTAAAAAATATAAAAGTTATGGATAAAATAAATGTGCACACGATTAATGGAGTTTCGATTCCACTTGAAATAATGATTTTATTTGAATGATTCTCATTTCTTCGATCAGGATACTCGGATTTATGTTTATGATGCTCAGCAAATTTTTTTTAAACGTTACGCTTAGGTATTATTTTTATCTGGTATGGGTGGAGGAAGATGTGTCAAGACACTCTGTTCACCTTGGTCGATCGGAATTAAAGACATTGCGTGATTTTGTGTCCCAGAAAGCACCGCCGCGCTTTTTCTTGCCCGAGCATTAAACTAAAAAAAAAGAATAAATGATATTTGACGCCGTCATGTCGCAGGGACACATGTGTAAGACTGTTAGCGCGATAGTTGTGGGTTTGGTTGGCAATCGGGGGAATTAAATATTTAATATTTTCCACCTCGTAACAAGCAATACCTAGAGGATTTGGAGGCAAGTAGGAAATAGTTTTATTTTTATGGAAAAGGACAAGGGAAACGAACGTACTGGTCACCTGATGAAAAGTGATCACCGCCGCCCACGGCGGCCCTATGCGTTGAAAAAAATTTTTGGACAAAAAAAATAGGAAAAAAGACAAATAAATGCGATTTAATTCAAATGTCGTAATATATACTTTAACTAATCAAAAAAAATGTTTACACTCAAAAAAAATTTGTTTTCATTAGACGAAATTAAACCTGGTGTTTAACATTGATACAGTCTACAATAGTATTATTAGAGCTCCACGCTGTATCCACCTTATGTCAGGGAAGGCAGAAGAAACCTAGTGTTAAGACACTCCGTCCCCCACTTTTAGTCGCTCGAGGGATCGTTGAGTTACAGAACGGTTACTAGAGCGGAATAATAAATATATATTAGATATTTCATTTCTACAAGTGGAAATGCACCCTTGTGCCCCTGAGCCACGACGACCTCTATATTCCTTATAAAAAAAAAGCTTTACGCTGTATCCCGCACACAGCAGGGTAGGCAGAGGGAACCTAGTGTTAAGACACTCCATTCCCCACTTTCTGCCGAATTCTGGAGGCATTGCGTGTTGACTGGCAGAAATCAACGCCGCGCTTAGGCTCGACACCAGAGCGAAGAAATGGAAATATAAATTTAAGTAAATATTTCATCTCCTCGAGTGGGGATCGAACCCACAACCAGTCGGTTTTACAGTAACACTTCGTGCCACTCCGCCACGACTGGCCTCAATAATTTACCTCTATTCCTTATAAGATGCAATAAAAAGATAATATCTAGTCAAGTTGTCGTACAAACTACAAAAGATTAAAGTCAGCTATATCGGGTTCTCATATGAATGTCTCAGGTTTAATATGAAAATATTTACCAGGAAATTGATATCGCAAAGGTAAAATGTTAAGACTAAAGTACCAATAAGCTTTTGCCGATGTAGAACTATCTCTTATTTTTCAATATAGTACCTATTGATATAAAGGATATTTGAGGTTGATAATGTATTGATATTACATATCTAGCTCTTCTTCTCCTCTTCTCTTCAGTGGTTGTGGGTTCGTTTCCAACTTGGTGGAAAAAAAAATAAAACAATGCCTTAATTATAATAATACTTCAAAGACTTGAAAACGTCCGCGTCGTTGCGCACCAGTGTCTACCTCTAAATAAGATAGTTGTGGGTTCAATTTCCTTTCGAAAGAATGATTTACTATCACTCTCTCGCAGTAGCAACAACCACACCTCGCAAAGTGCCGAACATTGATTGAAAAGTGGAAAACGGAGTGTCTTAACACTAAGTTCCGTCAGCCTAACCCTCAAAATGAGATACAAGATGATTAATAAATAATAATAATAATAATAAAAAAAACTTAAATACTCGTACATATGTGGCACAAATTATGTAATGTTAAATATTTAAGTCGAGTCGAGCCTTTGTTGGTAAACAATGTATTTAGATGTCGTTTTGTAATATCTATATTTTAAATGAGTATCATATGTACTTTTTTCGCTTGACGCTATATCCTGCAAATAGCAAGGTGGGAACCCAATGTTAAGATAATTCGTCTTCCACTTTCCACAGAGACATTGTATGTTGAGTGGCGTAACCCAACGCCGCGCATTCTCTTGTTACAAGAACTAGGAAATTATAATAACTAACACTCCCTAATGAAAATCGATCCCATAACCTACCTACTCATACGTGATGCGGCTGCGCCTTGACGTACCTCGTACTTCTTATAAATAATTTTTTTAACAGCTTACTTATATAAAGTCTTAAAAATTACATTACTTTGTAAGTACACTGTCTCTCATAGCCATATATGTATCTAATCATCATTTTTAACTACTAATTTATATACGCGTTTTAAACAAGAATATTATAAAGTGCAAGTGAATTTTAATTTTAAGCACAAGAATGACTGTAATACGATGTTTGTGGGTTCGATTCCCATTTTAAGGAATGAATTATGAATTATTAAATAAAAATAAATAAATCAGCTTTACGCTATATCCCGCATACACCAGAGTAGGCAGATGGAACCTAATGTTAAGACACTTTGTCCTACTTTCTGCCGAATTCTGGAGTCATTGCGTGTTGAGTGGCAGAACTCATCGTCGTGCTTAACCTCGACACCAGAGCGAAGAAATGGAAATATAAATTTAAGAAAATATTTCATCTTCTCGAGTGGGGATCGAACCCACAACTAGTGGGATTTACCGTTTCACTACGTGCCGCTCAACCACGACTGGCCTCTTTATTACTATTTTTATTTCTTCGCTTAGGCACTAAGGCCATCATGCAATGCTCGAAAACTTTAGCGGAAAGTGGGGAGCGGAGTGTCTTAACACTATGTGGGATACAGCGTGAAGCTGATGAAATTCGTCGCGTAATTGGTCGATTATTGAACTTGGTACGAAGTGACAACTTGTAATGTAAATAAAAGAAAAAATCGGAAAAGTTAATATTTATAGGTGTTTCATAGAAAAAAAAATATTACCATATAAATATATTTGTGATTAATTTCATTCAAGACTAGTGCATACGCCTACAAACTTAAAATTGTCAACTTTTATAATTTGTACTTCCCGTTGACCTACAATCAAGGAAATTGGTACGGAAGCCTCGGTGAGCCCGACTTGCACTTAATTGATTTTTTTTTGCTTGACGCTTTCTATTTATTACATTTGTATTTAAATAATGTAGCATCTCGATTTTTTCTTTCATAGCAGGGTTGGCAGAACGAATCTAATGTAAAGACATTAATTACTCCACTTTTCACCCGTGTTCAACAGTTGCGGAAATAAACGCCGCCTATCGTTTCACAAAAAAAAATATTCAAAACAAAATCTTTAAAATGAGTGGGAATCGAACACAGAACCATCAGCTTAGTAGAATCACAGACAATATCCCAGACGATTAGTACAATCTGACTATATCACACTGCGGTAAGACGGCAAAAGATAGATATTTATCTTTATCTTGTATAACGAAACAATATGAAAAAGGGAAACCTATTAGGCGGCCTTTTGAACGTCTGTCAACTGCATAATACCAATGCACAAAGCCCGCCCGAGCAGACCGCTCTAATAGAACAGATCACTGCGGACCAATTGAGGACGTGATGGGATTTATTGTGATCTAATATTTCTTATATATAATATAATATTTTCAAATGTATATATATATATACATTTATGTATAATCTATATTTATATATTTTGGACGTCCTGGCGATGGGGTTTCGATTTTGATTCGGGAAGAGGGTTCGATTTCCACGCAAAGGAGTGAAATATTTCATCTTCTCGCTCTGATGACAAGACAAATGTCTTTCAGACGGAGTTTCACTTCGACAGAAAGTGGGGAACGGAGTATCGTAACATTAAGTTCCCTATGCCTATCCTGCTATATGCGGGATGCAGGGGTGAAAAATAATATATACATATGTATATCTATTTATTGAATCATATACTATATTGATTTTCAGCTTCACGCTTTATATACCAGCTACCAGCATACCAGCAGATTTCGAGAAATGTACAGTAAGTGGCAGTGCTTAACGCTGCGTTTTTTTTTGGCAGAGTGGGCAGATAAAGACAATAATTTTTCGGAGTGGAAAATAAACCTATACCTATAGTGTTTAAAATTAGATGTTGTCACAGACCACGAAGTCCTCATAAATTACGATTGATTGATGATTTTATATACAAACTGTTACGTAACTAAGTGATTGAGAGACAACGCACGGCCGGAACTAGAGCGCGTGGAAAGCTGAAATTTGACAAGTAAGTTTCCTGGGAAGTGTAGAGGAACCCAAAAAAAGTATTTATCGAAAATCGAGAAAGATATTAGATATTATATGTAACGTTTTATATACAGAGTGTTTTTGTCAGCAACACTTTAAATGAAACCACTATTCTAAATACTCTATAAAATTCTAATATTTTTTTCCCAGATATGAAAGCATTTTTTTTTAAACAAAATAAATAATAAAATGATCGTTCTATAATAAAACTCCATTTGTCAAGAACGACACACGCACACATAAAAGTTAACGCAAAGTGACTGCGTTACACGAAATAATACTGTATGATTAAACATCGTGAATGAAAAAGAGATCCTACGTTTGAGCTGGTGAGGTATCTTGATTAATTTCTTTAGGTATGGGCTTAAAATATGTTACCCTATATTCTGTTCCTGCAAAAGGAGCGCTGACGCTTCCACCCTGTACCTATATTTTACACAAAAGAGTAAAATATATAAAGGTATTTTGTAGTTTCACGCTCTAGGCTCACAGCAGGATACTCCATTTTTCACTCAATCTTTGATATTTTGAGGCATTGCGTGTGTAGTGAAAAAAAATAATTCAGTCTCCCGATTTCAGAGTGGGAATCGAACCCACAAACGTAGCGCTTACAGTCGCAGACGTTGTGCTTTATTAATAAACTTATAAAGCGAATTTTGCATAATTTGCTTCCGAGTGATAAAATTCCTGCACTTTACAAGTACTTGAAAATTATTCCACTTGATTTATATTGAGAGGTTTCATAAATAACGAATAGTTAGACAACTTACCGGACTATTTGAGTTCCAGGATTTATGCTTTATGTTTGTTTAATTAAATATTATAATAATTTTACGCTGTATCTCGCATATGCCAGGAAAAGTTGACATAAATTCAAATTCAAATTTGGCGTGTTGAGTTGCGATACTTAACGCCGCGCTTTGTCTTATAATGGGAGCGTGTACAATGGAAATATTAAATAATTAATTCCCTCGGGAATCGATCCCACAACCATACTGTTTACGGTCACACGCTGGACCGCTGTGCAACGATAGCCTATATGTACTTAATATTGCTTAATTAAATTGGTCAAGGTAGGAAAAACAGCGGTGTAAAGTACGATCTCTCTTGTATACATTTTCTTTTAAATAAATAAACAACAAAATTAAATAATATTTCAGTCACGGCGTTATATAAAGACGTATGAAGACACAACATTTAAACACAAGCATATATTTGTAATTATATATAAATAGAAACATACGTAGTGTAGATAGAATTCGAACTAGAAACGGAGCGTCTAAACACTAGGTTCCCTCTATCCTGTTGTGTGCGGGATATAGCGTGAAGCTAAAAAAATTCAGCTTCACGCTGTATCCCGCACACAGCAGGGTAGGCAGAGGGAACGTACTGTTCTTAGACACTCCGTTCCCCACTTTCTACCGAATTCTGGAGGCATTGCGTGTTGAGTGGCAGAACTCAACGCTGCGCTTAGCCTCGACACCAGAGCGAAGAAATGGAAATATAAATTTAAGTAAATATTTCATCTCCTCGAGTGGGGATCGAACCCACAACCAGTCGGTTTACAGTCACACTTTGTGCCACTGCGCCACGACTGGCCTCAAATCTAAACTTATAAAATATAACTTATAATAAAACATATAACTTCATTTAAAATACGAGAGAATAGAGTAAAATAACTTGTATGGTAGAAGGACAGCAAATAATACAGCAGGGTAGGCAAAGGGAACCCAGTATTACATCGCAGAGATTGCGAGGTAGTGACATTACTCAATGCTAAACTTTGTCTTGTTATCAGAGCTAAGAAATGAAAAAGCTTACACCCCTGAGTGGGAATCGAAGCTCCAACCACCATATCCGGCAAATACGATCTATTTTAGTCAATAGTTCAAATAATAAAATTAAATATAAATTTGGTTTTTCAATTATATTTGGAGTTCATATAATATAATAAAACTTGAGAGCACACCGCCTACCGCCATCTGTTAATGATATACATTTTGCACGCTTATGAGTAAAAGCTTCCCATGACAGGTACCTCGAGCTTCTGTTTCAATATACTTTAGAAGAATTTAAATAGATGGCGTACTTGTGAAAAAATAAATATTTTATATATATATATATATATATATATATATATATATATATATATATATATATATATATATATATATATATATATATATATATATATAATGGGTTTTTTTTTCTTTAGTTTTGGCTTTATTAAACAAAATATTATAGTACTATAATAAATTCTGAGATGAAATGCAACAATGACAATTAAAAATATCTTCTCTTAGAAGAATTTCAATAAATTTAGACTTTAATAATATTATTTCGCAGTGAATTGGCTGTATTAATATCAGTGATGCAACCAATTATGTTATATATTACGATTAATAATGTATACAAATATTTGAAGACAATGTTCTTCACATTAAATAAAAAACCTAGGCCGTCGCGGTGCAGAGGCGCAGCATCCGACTGTAAACGTGACGGTTACGTGTTCAATTCCCATTTGAAGAAATGACTTATTTTCATTTTACTTCGCTCTGGTACAAGACAAAGCGCGACCTTAAGATGCGCCACTCAGCACGCAATCCTTTTTTTAATTTTAAGTACAAAGCGGAGACATACGGACAGACGTTTTATGTTAGATAAGAAAAATATTGGTAAAATTGAGGTCATCGGGGCCCAGGATCACATATCTGTCCCTGTAAGGCTATAGTTGTGGGTTCGATCCCCACTCTAGGGAATGAATTATTATTTATTAATATTTTTATTTCTTTGCTTCGCTCTGGTACCGAGGGAAAAGGCCGGCTTTATGTTTCGCCACTCGAAACGCAATATTTGTAAAAAATTCGGCGAAAAGTGGAGAACGAAGTGTCTTAGCATTAGGTTCCCTCTGTCTTCTCTGTTGTGTGCGTGATGTATCTTAAATGTACCTTAACCGCTTCTTCGACATCGTCATCTCGAGACGCTTTCGCCAAACTCTTCTTCATTAGTTGGTACATCGTTTCCCTTCTTAGATGTCCTTCGCCTAATAAATCATAACACTGAAAGTAAAAGTGAAACATCACTTTATATTATATAAAAAAATAACCACAAATGGTTTTCATAGTATAGGATAATTATATAGACATTCTCTATACCTTCTCAACGTTCGTTTAACTTACATTACAGAGACGGCACAGGGAACCTAATACAAAATTACTTAAATTTGCAGTTTCCTTATCCGCGTGAAATGTAACTCAACACCGCATTTTAACTATAATCATATCGGGATTATTTAAAATATGAACATAAAAAAATAACATACAAATATCCCAAAAAAAAAAACAAACCAAACTAACGGTAAAAGCGTAGGAAATTCTTTCTTCCAAAGTTCCATGTAGATATAAAGACATTGCCTTGGCGAACGTTTCCATAGTGACGTACGGCGAGGTGCCCCTGTCGAGGGCCACCATGACGCGCTCCATCATGTACGCGTCGGTCATGCCGAGGCCGGTGTGCAGGACGTCGCGGAAGTGGGCCCTGGAGAAGTTATATTAGTATAGAAGTCATAAACCCCAAAAATATTTGTGAAACGAAAATCCCTTTTCTTGTTACCGTCGAAATTTCGGGAAATTCTCTTTTAAAGCTTTAGTGCAATCACCAAGAATAACATAAATACATGCTAAATTCCAGCGTTCTACGTCGCGTAGCGTCCGAATTTTGTTATCGTAGGACACCATGAGTGTCTGACTGTACGTGGCTATAAGCTTATGATAAGAAAAATAATACTTTAATGTTATTATTTTTGAATCTGTCATGGCGCACTGATGTTGGTGCGACTGTAACCCGGTTGTGGGTTCAGTTCCCTTTCGCGGGAATAAAATATTTAATATTTTAGTGTTCTCGCTGTTATAACGAGGCAAACCTTGGCGTTGAGATCCGTCACTCAACACGCAAAGCCTCGAGAAATCGATGGAAAGTGGGAAACGTGTCTCAATGGGAACGGAGTGCCTTAACATTAACAGTGTCAAGCTATAATAAATATTATTATTTACATTTTAAAACGTTTACAATCTATATTGAACCTATATCCAATGTAGAAAGAAAAGCTATGTATTTTGTGTGTGAGGAGAAAGTATGTAAATATCGTTATTATTCTTAATAATAGGTATATATTAAAACCTAATTATGCAAGAATCGTGATTTTTAATTTTTAAGTTCACTTGAGGCCAACAGAAATTGCAATCCAACTCACCTAGAGATTAAATCGGATGCAACAGGTTTCTCGTCCCGTTTTTGTATTTTAAAAAATATTATCATAACCTCTGAAATCACAAACAAAATTTAATTAAAAAAAACACGAAACACGAATATATACATTTTTGATTCTGAATTTTAGATTATACTTAAAAAATCGTGTAAATATAAGATTAGCTAGGAAATATGTTTAGTCTACTCGACACTAGATGTCGCTGATAGGCTTAAAAAAGTACCTTTTTCAGCATAACCGGATATATGGTTTAGGGAACCTAGCGTTAAGAGACTATGTTCCTTACTTTTCACTAAAGTTTCAAATAGCGGAACTCAACGCCACGGTTGGATAAATAAAAATAATAAAAATAATACTTGAAATGATAATAAATCCTACAATATAAAGTACTAACGTTCCAATTCATCGAAAGAAAAATGTGTATCTTTCTGTATTTCCATCCACATAGTCCCGTGCTTCTTTCGGAACCGGATCTCCTCCATAGGATCCAAAGCTGAGTCGAGAGAGGCCGACATTGTGTTTTATTTTAAATTATTTTCTTAGATGTTAGATAAAATTCTTGACGTTTCGTTAGTTAGAAGATACGCTTTTATTTTTAAAAAATTGTTAAAATAAAATAAAAAAATATCTGCAAGAATATTAAGATGAATAACATTTTTATTGTATGGCTTAGTTAGAGGTTTATCACTTCGTTATTTATCTACTCACCAGCAAAACACAGTTTGTTTTGAGAGAGCGCAGTGTCTGAACACTAGGTTCTCTCTGTCTGTACTGCCATGTACTTAGCTTACATTAACATTGAATAAACATACATTAAATAGAAGATGATCATATAAACTATTGACTATGAGCTTTAATTTATTTTTAGTACTTTGAAATAATTGTTTTTAAAAACCACGATAAAGCACTCTAGATTTGTATTGTCAAACATTATGTCATATTAGAAAAGACAAAAAACTAACAAAAAAGATGTTATAACATGAAAATTATCCATAATCACATGACGCTACATGATTTTATACTGTCACTAGCGATCAGTCCGCGGCTTCGCCCGCGAAATAGCGCTCGCTTACACTTATTTTTATATCAAAGCCGAAAGACAATATTTTTTTTATAAATATATCATTTTTTAATAATATATACTCTATGTCCTTTATGTAGTTTCAGCGTGAAACCGTTACAACAACCGTACGTTTATACTTATGATATTAAATATAGTTTACAGTATGATTATAACAATAAGGAATTCGTTCAGTTAAACGCGCCTATCTCAGGAACTATACATCGGATTAGATTTATTAAAATTAGTTCATCTATTTATCAAGGAGAACTAATTGCTATATTATATTACGACAATTGTTTCGAACCCACTGTAGCTGTAGTCGAAGTTAAGTGCCGCACGTAGAATGCGTCATGTTCACTACAATTTTACCATTTAGTCGTGGGGGCGGAGCCGCAAGTAGGAGTAAATTCGGGAACGGGATACGAAAACCTAAAACCCTAAAATAATCTAAAAAACCACTAAAGCTATAAAAAAGCAACTACGTAACGGGTATTTTTTTCAGTATTTAGTAGTTTTTTTTTAATTAGTTTCACTATGAATCCCGCACACAGCATCGTAGGCAAAGGGAACCTAATGTTCAGACACCCCGTTCCCCATTCCCACCGCATTCTGGAGGCATTGCGTATTGATTGGCGGAACTTAACGCCGCTCTTTGCTTCGACACCGGAGCGAAGAAATGAAAATAGTAAAAATGTCATTGCCTTGAGTGAGGATCGAATCCACAAGCAGTCGCGTTTACAATCACACTTTTGCCCCTGCGCCACGGCTGGCCTCTGGCCGTCGGAAGAATGAGTGATATGCTAATAATAGATCCTACAAACAGGAATTCATTCCTGTTTGAGGGATCTATTATTAAAAAGGATTTATTTATAAATTTTCATACGAGGCAAAATCCATAGTGCACCATTGATCAAAAAATTTAATAGGATTTCATCTGAAAGGGAATCCACGCATATGCGAAATACAAAATCGTTGTTAAGTAGTTATAATATAATATGTATATTTTATAATAGAGATAAATTTTAATTATGTTAAATATTTTTTTTTGCTTCACACTGTCACAGTATCCCCTATACATAAGCAGATGGAACTTGACGATCTTATGCTAAGACACTCTGTTCCCCATTAAGATATTTCCGTACCCCACTTTTCGCGAAATTAATGAGAGCGATTAAATAATAACATATATTTATATATTGAAATTCACAAAATAATAATGCATTTATCAACTACTTATGTAATGACTTTTAAATTTTAACTTCAAACTAATTTCCCATGTAGATTGGTAGGCGGAGAGAACTAAAGCTGGATTAACACTCTAGTGTCGGTCACGGTTCGTTCTCTGTCTGATTTCGTATTTGTATGAGAAATTTTCTTATATCTAATGTATGCAGTGAGCGGGAATCAAATTTAAGACTATCTTATTGCGTCAAGAGTTTACAATAACAGCAGAAATCAAATAACCTAACAAGTGAAGTAGGAAGAAGATTTGAAACACTGAATATACGGAGATTATAGGGAAAATCTACTTCAAACGCAATAATAGATTTTCTCTAGTCATATTTGATTATAGACCAAGAGCCAACATTAATTCGAGACATCATGTCGCATAGCTTATTGAAATCATTTAAATAATATACAATAAAAAAAATTACAAAATATTTTAAAAACTATTACAATACAAATATATCCGTTTTCTTCACTCCCCACCCACTTAAGCACCATGTAAAGTAATACTTGTATTAAAAATATTAACCATCCGTAGAATACTTATATAATAAATCACAACCACAAATAGAACTACGTAAATAATATTGGAATTTATAAATTAATTACACTAATAAAAATAGAAAAAACTGTTAGTAATCAAAAAAATAAAAAAAACCATATGGGGCCGTTGTGGCACAGGGGCCCAGGGGTATACCTGTAAGCGCGACGCTTGTGGATTCGATTTCTACTCGGGAGACTGAAATATTTAATATGTTCATTTTCTTCGCCCTGGTAACCAACAACAAAGTTTGATGTTCAGTTCCGCCACCGAACACGCAATTCAATAAACAGGATACATTGTGAAGCTAAAAGAATCCTATATGAAGTTAATATACGATACTACACTGTATCATATACACTGTGTATTATGTATTTACTTCCGCCTCCTGGACTACGTCCGTAGCAGACAGCGTAGCATCTAGGCTAGTTACGTTAAGTACGTTTATAAGGTGACTTGCGTAGGCAATGCAGTACTGTTTTGATGAAACAATATTATTTATTGCAGATTTTATAAAGCATACTGTAATATAGTTTTGTTTATAGTTCTGGTGTTTTCCGCGCTCTGTCGTAGTCACAAAAATTTGGAAACTGGGGATCTTATTGACATAACATTGGGTTCCGTTTGCCTATCATGCCATGCGGAATTTAAACATAACACGCTTTAGTCCAATTAAAAAAAATATTTGATGATAAAAAATATATTTCCTCCATTCAAAACAAAAAAAATATTAAAATACCCACATTTTTTATGGTGTACCTAATTATTAAGTTTAAGATTAAAACAAAAATTGCCTGTCAAGATGGCGAGCTTTCATACAACTTTACAAAAGACAACTACTAGATACTATCGATTAAGATTTTCAAGAAAAGCTAATTAACGTCAGAATGTAAGGTAATATTACGCTTAAACGCTTACCTAGTTAATAGTACCAAGAATTTGTATCTACAAATTCCGTATAAGATAAATTTTACGGGTACACGGATATTGGAACCTCGTCAGCTATAATGACAAGATTCTCAAAGAAGAGCTAATTAATACACTATCATTATCGATGTTTCTTAGAAAATATACGCCGATATATATAGAAACTTGAGATTTTTTTTTCGAGCTCACATTGTATTTTGCATCAAGAGTAAGGAAACAGAGGCCAGTCGTGGCGCAGCGGCACGTAGTGTGACTGTAAAACCGACAGGTTGTGAGTTCGATCCCCACTCGAGAAGATGAAATATTTACTTAAATTTATTTTACCATTTCCTCGCTCTGGTGTCGAGGCTAAGCGTGGCGTTGAGTTCTGCCACTCAACACGCAATGCCTCCAAAATTCGGTAGAAAGTGGTGAATGGAGTGTCTTAATACTAGGTTCCCTCTGCCTACCCTGCTGTGTGCGGGATACAGCGTGAAGCTGATTTACTTAACCGTTGTGATAACGGAAATAACTCTATATCCCTTATGTGAGTTGAACCCACAACCTTCGTTTTTGCAATCAGCTGCTATAGTTGCGCAAAGTCATCTTAACTTAAAATATTATATTAAAATTTTAAAATTTACTTCACAAAAAGAAAGATTTCATGTTTTATTCCTCAATACCTGTTTAACAAGCACTTAAATTAACTTGAATGCGATAACTTTGAACGTAGATAAGCTCTTTAATATTAGAGAAATGTTAATCCATTAAGTAGCAAATTATATAATATTATATTGAAATTGTATATCATGTACCGTAAATATATTTAATAAAATAAATCAAATAAATCACCTTCACGCTGTATCCCGCACACAGTAGGGTAGGCAGAGGGAGCCTAGTGCTAAGACACTCCGTTCCCCACATTCTGCCGAATACTGGAGGCATTGCGTGTTGAGTGGCAGAACTCAACGCCGCGCTTAGCCTCGACACCAGAGCGAAGAAATGGAAATACAAATTTAAGTAAATATTTCATCTCCTCGAGTGGGGATCGAACCCACAACCAGTCGGTTTTACAGTCACACTTCGTGCCACTGCGCCACGACTGGCCTCTATAATACCTCACTCTATAATAAATAATAAAATATATTTTTTTTACAATTTCCGCCACTCGAAACGCAATGCCACCAGAATTCAAATCGAAGAGCATTAATTAATTATATATAGTTTTCATGTAAATCATTATTAAATTTCTTCTCATCGGAACTGCTTTCCTAGCCGTCGGTACTTGTATTTTCCCTTAACGATTCAAAAATGCTTGCGGGAGCCTAAGTTAAATTGTTTGTAAAACATCATCTTTTTCAGTTTAATATTTTTAAGTTATATTTAATTTCTATTCATTTATAAACCGACATATTTATAAAAAAATATATATCTAAAAAATAAATAAATCAGCTTCATGATTTATCCCGCACAGCAGGATACATAGAAAGGGGCCTAGTGTTAAGCTACTCGCTACGGTCCCCACTTTCCGCTGAGTACTGAAGGCATTACGTTTTGAGTGGCGGAACTTAACGTTGCGCTTTGCTTCGACACCAAAGAGAAGAAATGAAAATGTAAATGTAAATAAATATTTCATTTCCTCGAGTGGGGATCAAACCCACAACCAGTCGATTCAGTACAGTCACACCCCCTGCGCCACATTTGTGTCTCTGCGCCACGACTGTCCTCTCTCTTTATCAGATTTTTATAAAAAAAAATCTTTATTTTATATGTTGTTAAGACACTTTGCCTTTTCCAGGGCGCACGCACTTCAAATATCTTCAGGTATATAAAATTCCACGTCCCTAACAGTGTAACTATAAGTCAACAAAGAGCCGAATTTGTGTATACCGTGTTCCTTGAAGGTTCCTTGAAGGGTGGAGTGAGCGGTAAGAGCGGTAGGGTGAGACATTGGTTGACCTTCGAAAATACAGTATGAAAAATACTGGCCGTGTATGTAAGAGGTTTTTGACAGTGGACGAGGCGAAAGAGATATGCAGAGACAGTAGCGTTTATCGCTCCATTCTCTCTGACTACTCCGATAGGGAAACAGATATATATATATATATATATATATATATATATATATATATATATATATATATATATATATATATATTCAAGGCACGGACAACAAAGTGTGGCGCCTAATAATTCAAATAAAAAAAAAAAACCCACAAGCAATCCTGTCCACAGCCGCATGCTTGCACCTCTGTACGAATGACCTTTAAAAAATTTAATATTCGTTCATTTAGGAGTTAAGCTTTCAACGCTTGTTATCGTGTAATAATTGTTACATAATACAAACAACAGTCGTGGCGCAGTGGCGCGAAGTGTGACTGTATAACCGGTTATGGGTTCGATCCCCACTCGAGGAGATGAAATGTTTACTTAAATTTATATTTCCGTTTATTCGCTCTGGTGTCGAGGCTAAGCGCGGCGTTGAGTTCTGCCACTCAACACGCAATACCTCTTAATTCGGCAGAAATTGGGGAATGTGTGCTAACACTAAGTTCCCTCTGCCTACCCTGCTGTGTGCGGGATACAGCGTGAAGCTAAAAAAAGAAATATCCAATGAAACATGACCTCTCTCTCACAAGTGCTAAGGCTTATCAAACTGCAACATCCGGAACCTTTAAAAGTTAAGATTTAATATAGGAAAAGAGAGATATATCATTATTTTAGATTTTTTTTTAACTATTGTTGAGAGACTCCGTTCTTGACGAACCATCCAATTTTCGAGACTATGCTAGTTGAGTAGCGGAAATAAACGCAGCACTTTTTTGTTACCAAACTGAGGAAATGTGGGAGTGAGGGGAAGGGAAGAAAATTGAACCGCAGAGTCCTGATGATATGTTTATATTATTACTTAAATTAAAGTTACATGAAGGCAATGGCCTTAAATTTATGTAAACGTATAAATCCATAATTAAAGAAAAATGTTTTATTTCTTATTTATTCAAAGAATTATATAATTTACTATATTTCATTTAAAATTGATACGTTTACGTAGGATGTACAAAATGAGTTTTACTTTTATTGCTTCAATCTATTAAATAACTTTGAATGTAACAGTAAAAGAAATATTAAATGATTTTTGTACATAAAATATAAAAAAATATGGTTTAGATTTCTTTTTTCTGTGTTTTTTGCTCCAAACTGTATCCTACATAAATCAGAGTAAGCACAAAAGCATAGTGCTAAGACACTCCGTTTGCCAATTTTCGAGACGTTTATGCTGAATACAACGATGTGCTTTCTCTTGTTACCGGAGCAAGAAATTGAAAACAATTTATTTCTCCGAGTTGGTATCGAACCCATAACCATCGCTACCCGTTGTTACAGCGGTCTCTAGGATTGTTTATTCCCTCTACCTACACTTCTATGTGCAGAGTACAGTAAAGCCAATACCAAAAACATTTTTTTATAATATAAGCAAATAAACATAGCTTATTAAAAAAAAACTCTGATATTAATCAAATTTATGAAAATAATAAATATAGTGAGTTCAATATAAAAAAAAACCCTATATATTTGTTCCTGGCTTGTTGGACCTGTTGCGTGTTGCGGCTGTTTACACTACGCGATGCTTACCGCACGTTCGATTATAATATTTAATAATAATAAATATTTTCAAGGATGTATGTAATATAGAAAATTTTGTCGTTTGGAAGTATATTGTTGTGGCTGTCCCAGGAGTAAGTTCCAGGATTAGTAGTGTCTTTATACAGGATATGAGAGAAGATAAAGGCCGTGTGAATCGGAGTAAGTAGGAAGGCAGACTCTGTTAACAGACGCCGATATGATGCCGTGAAAAAGTTTTAATAGGCTGTAAATATTTTATTTTGTGTTTTATTTATCTTATTTAACTTTTCTATAAGAAATTATTTTATCAACGAGAAAATTTTTGGTAATCACACAAGCGCAAGGTGGGCTCGCCTACCGATGGTTCCGTACAAAAATTGGAACTCTAGCTCTTTCTAAGCTTCAAGCCTAGCTAGTCAGCGCTCTTTTATCTCGCTTGACCTAGCAAATTTAATACCAAATTTTGCCTCCCTTTTAAGGCTATTATTTTTTAGGATTTAACTAAAAAAGACAATTTTCATTTCATTAATTTGGCAAAATAATACTAATAGTATATTACGCCGAACAGCAAAAACCTAACATATAGACTGTTATCGGCCGTCCGCCTGAATTTGTGACCTTGTACTAATTTTCCGCACTTTGCCCTCCCAAAGCTGGCCAACCTAAATATTTTATTTTTTAATGAAAAAGGCAAACGTGTGTACGGGTCACCTGGTAGTACGTGATCGCTGCCGCCCACAAGCATTGCGTTTACAGTCAGACTTTGTTCCAGTTAATTCGTATATAATAAAAAAAAATAATTAATAAAAAAAATCGTTGCTAAAATCGAATAGTCTAAAGGTCTTTCCAATACCTTCGAGCTACCCATTAACAATAAAAGCTGCGCAGTCTATCATAGACCAGAGCTGGTTGCAGTCCGCTGCAGCTTCCTAGATCAGTCAGTACCTGACCGCCCTGGCTGAAGGGTGCGCTGTAAACTAAGCGGGAAAAAGTTTCAGCTTCCACATATATGTGCATAAAATTCATTCTCAATAGTTAAAGTTTTTTGAAAGTTGCAAATACAAGAGTTTTATGTTATTTTATTGCGTATTCTAAAAATCAGGTATAGTCTCGTTTTGACCTATATTTTTTTTTTTATTTAAATTAAATTTAAAATAAAATTATTTAAATTGTTTTATGGCTTTTACATTTTATAAAAATTTAATGATTGTACTAAATTGTTCATTCCTATTTTATTCGGTCGAAATTACTGATTTTCAAAAAAAAAATTTGCTGTTTTGGCGTTGGTATAGGATCCAGAGTATCGTATCCTGCTCAACATACCGGGGTGTCATCGGAAATCGGTAAGTATTTTTTTTTAATTTTCTTATTTTTTTTTAATTTAAAAAATATTTATCGAAGCTGCAATGCTAGTTATATTAACATTTTAATGAATATTTGTATTGTTCAATTTAATACGCTATGCGTCATGTAAGTGTGATGTATATTTTTTTTTTGAAATATAACAAAAACTTATAGAATAGCACCTGCGACTATATTACTACAGCTATTCCCTGCAATCGTAGGTACGACTTCAAATAGCCGCCTACGGATTGACCACTTGTTGCTGCCGTCACATGCGAAAGCCATACCAATTCAAGAAGGCCGCGCGAAATTAGATTTATTATCAAAAAAAAAATATTTGGCATATCATTGGACTTTTTATACATCGACAACACAAACTATGCCTTGGAAAATAACTTGTACTATATCATTTTATATAAGTTATACTTCATCCTGGGCTATGTCATGGTACTTGACTTGGACTCCAAGTATGTTCCCGCAATGGAGCTCGACATGGGGCCTAACTTGGCATATTTCAAGTGGTTTTAATTTAAACTTGAAACCTAGTTGGAATATTGTCTTTAATATGATCAGAAATCCAATTTCGAATCCAGGTTCATCTTGGAAGCCAAGTTATGATATTTATCCAATTTGGACTGTCAATGTATCAAAATCATGGAATGTGAGTTCATTCATGGGATCCGACACTGAATCTGCTTCAGATTCTGAGCCTGACTATGATGTAGACTAAGGCTCATTGGACTGACAATGACTTTCTTAATTTAATAATTCACTTTGTCATTTCTATCATTATAATATCGTTACGTCATAATACGACGAATGAAAATAGATTACACTATCTTGAAAATCGTTAAAAATATAAAACTCGATGAAACAATTCATCATTCATGAATGAAACGATGATGAAAATCGATGAAATAAAAATTTTTTGCTCTAGTTTCTAGGAGGGTAGATGAAAACTTTTCAAATGTATTTATTCTGTACCTATCCCGTAAGTTTCTACACCTAACTAGGTATAGAAACTTAAAAATTAAATGAATAAAAAAATAGTATTTTTTTTAAAACATTATAATTGAATAACATTATTGGATGTAACTACAAACTTTTCTTATATGTAAATAAAGAAATATTTATTAAAATTTCTGGATACTTATTGTATTTTATTAATATAATCCATTTATTTTTGTTATTTTATGTCTAATAACTTTTTATTTATTAAATCAAAATTAAAATAGAATTTCGTATGTGAAAAAAATTTAAACACTTAAATATTGACAAAAAAAATAAACAAAGGAGAAACCAATATAAAAATAATTATAAAACTACAATTAAATATTTAAAAATGTTAATTGTAATAGCGCTTATTTTCTATAAAACTAAAACTACATATTGTTAGGTAAATTCATCAACTTTTTCAGTACATTCAAGCTAAGATCAAAAATTATTATTTAATGACGGACGAAGACAAACGGACAAACGGACAAACGGACAAACGGACAAACGGACAAACGGACAAACGGACAAACGGACAAACGGACAAACGGACAAACGGACAAACGGACAAACGGACAAACGGACAAACGGACAAACGGACAAACGGACAAACGGACAAACGGACAAACGGACAAACGGACAAACGGACAAACGGACAAACGGACAAACGGACAAACGGACAAACGGACAAACGGACAAACGGACAAACGGACAAACGGACAAACGGACAAACGGACAAACGGACAAACGGACAAACGGACAAACGGGCAAACGGACAAACGGACAAACGGACAAACGGACAAACGGACAAACGGACAAACGGACAAACGGACAAACGGACAAACGGACAAACGGACAAACGGACAAACGGACAAACGGACAAACGGACAAACGGACAAACGGACAAACGGACAAACGGACAAACGGACAAACGGACAAACGGACAAACGGACAAACGGACAAACGGACAAACGGACAAACGGACAAACGGACAAACGGACAAACGGACAAACGGACAAACGGACAAACGGACAAACGGACAAACGGACAAACGGACAAACGGACAAACGGACAAACGGACAAACGGACAAACGGACAAACGGACAAACGGACAAACGGACAAACGGACAAACGGACAAACGGACAAACGGACAAACGGACAAACGGACAAACGGACAAACGGACAAACGGACAAACGGACAAACGGACAAACGGACAAACGGACAAACGGACAAACGGACAAACGGACAAACGGACAAACGGACAAACGGACAAACGGACAAACGGACAAACGGACAAACGGACAAACGGACAAACGGACAGACGGACAGACGGACAGACGGACAGACGGACAGACGGACAGACGGACAAACGGACAAACGGACAAACGGACAAACGGACAAACGGACAAACGGACAAACGGACAAACGGACAAACGGACAAGCGGACAAGCGGACAAGCGGACAAGCGGACAAGCGGACAAGCGGACAAGCGGACAAGCGGACAAGCGGACAAGCGGACAAGCGGACAAGCGGACAAGCGGACAAGCGGACAAGCGGACAAGCGGACAAGCGGACAAGCGGACAAGCGGACAAGCGGACAAGCGGACAAGCGGACAAGCGGACAAGCGGACAAGCGGACAAGCGGACAAGCGGACAAGCGGACAAGCGGACAAGCGGACAAGCGGACAAGCGGACAAGCGGACAAGCGGACAAGCGGACAAGCGGACAAGCGGACAAGCGGAAAAGCGGACAAGCGGACAAGCGGACAAGCGGACAAGCGGACAAGCGGACAAGCGGACAAGCGGACAAGCGGACAAGCGGACAAGCGGACAAGCGGACAAGCGGACAAGCGGACACGCGGACACGCGGACACGCGTACACGCGGACAAGCGGACAAGCGGACAAGCGGACAAGCGGACAAGCGGAAACGCGGACACGCGGACACGCGGACACGCGGACAAGCGGACAAGCGGACAAGCGGACAAACGGACAAACGGACAAACGGACAAACGGACAAACGGACAAAAGGCCAAACGGACAAACGGACAAAAGGATAAATAGACAGATCTGATAAGGGTTCCTTTTTTTCTTTTGAAAGTACTGTACCCTGATCAATTGGGAAACGGAAACACTTAAACTTAAGACTTAACACCATGTGACTGAGGTGGGAGTCACACAGTTTAACTGCTTAGATCATGCATAAAATGAAAAAGACCGTTCTTTGAAGATTTTATAGAAAAATTAACAAAGCGTCCTACCGTTGATACATACAGTGTTTATATTTTATACACGATCATTTTTATTTTAGCAAAGCCTTGTCAATTTTATGCGCAAAGTGTAAAATGTCGAGTATAAATTTCAAAGGCATCAACGTAAAAACACCTTTTCAAACGATACTTTTGCGCGTCATGTCACTCGATCGGCGCGGCAGTGCGTTAAAAGAGTATCAATTTTCAGTAGGTACTTTTTGCAGTCCGTTTTTTTGAGACCTGTATTATTATATATTTTTTTGAGATTGGCACTGTATTATTTAGATGATGTGTTTAAAATAAAAAAGAACTGAAACATTTTATTTTCTATTTTTTATTTTACATGTATTTCTATTAACAAGCTCTTACATGCTGGTAACTTAATATCTAATTTTGTTATTTTGAAGAATTTATTTATAATAAGTGTAATAAGAATTTAACACGTACGGATCATGGAAATAAAGTAACGAATATTTAATATATTTTTTTACCACGCTCTGGTAACAAGACAAATCGCGGCGTCGACTTCCGCCACCACGCGCAATGCTTCCAAAACTCGGAAAGTGGGGAACTAAAATTAATAGGGACGGAGTATCCTAAGTATAGATTGGGTTCCCTCTGTCTTGCTATGTGCAGAATACGGCGTTAAACTAAAGAAAAGTATACAACATATGTTTCTATAACATATGTTACTTTTTCTGAAGTAAACAGAGCAAATTCGATCATAACTTACCAGGATGGCTAAACGCAAATAGTTCACTAGCCCAAGTTAGGATATAATGTCCACAATTATTATGTGTTTATAACCAGACGTTGCACCACTGCATTACGGTGACTTTATTTTGCTTAATTTTTAATTTGTCATTTTAAAATACTAATTGTAGAAATTAAACGATTGTGCGATACAACTCAGGTCCTGAAGAAAACGTTCTTTAGTTCCATATATATTAGATTCCATTTTCTATTGCAAAACGTTACTGGATATAAAGAGAAAGAGAAAGAAAAAAAGAGAAAGAAAATGTGCACCCGCACCTTCTTCTCTCTTGTGCCTACAGTAAGTAATATACGAAGTGATTATCTCTTTCTTTCTATCTTCACTAACTTATATCTCCCTCTCAACTTTCGCTCGCTTCACCCGATCATTTTTTCGTAACGCTCTCGTCACGCATTCATCAGCTCAACTATGTCAAACGTGCAAAAAGAAGTTTTAGTTCAAAAACTAAAAAAATGTGTAGACCTCTGATATGATTCTTTGAGGTTCATCAGGGGAGGAACTGAGGGTTAAATAAGTAAAAGAATTCCGCTAAAATTTTATGTATTTTTTGATCATTTACACTACTCATTTTTAATCATATGCAAAGATAGCATTTCGAGGCTTTAATGCAAAATACTATATAAAGTTGTTTCATATCTATTTTCATACATATATATTTTCTTTTATCTTCACGCATCCACTGCATCACGTGAGTTTGGCGAGAAACTAGTGGTAAGTCAATTCACCTTCCATTTATCTCTCATTCTACACGTACTAACAAGAAGCCTCCTTTTAAATCAAGGGAAGTCCTTCATTGTGGACTTTCGACTCACAACTATCGCTTACATTTTCATACATCATCTTTTGTTGAATTATCTTTTTCTTTAATAAAAAAGAGTTTGTGTTATATAAAATGGAATCTCTTTAAAAGAAGACGAAAAACAGTTTTCAATTTGACTGAATGTTTGGTACTTGATTAATTATTAATCGATTTTCATGATTCTTATTTTGTTTGGTAGACCATACTTAAAATTAGTCATGAAAAAAAAAGAAAATACAATAGTACATTGATTTATAAAAAAAAAGAATAAAGCTAGTCAATTTTGCAATACCAAACTTATTTAAACAATAGAAAATGTAATCTACATAATATATTAACTCTAAAAATACAAATAGTATTTTGTAAGTAAGTATTTTGTTGTTGTGCGTTTTTTAGTAAGTATTTTGTATTTTAATTACCCACTTGATTATGTTATCATAATTCTTACACTTAAAATTTTATCAACAAAACATACAATTTAAAAAAGACACGTAAAAAAATGATCTTTTTTTATTTTTTTTTATCTTTCGGTATATTTCCGCTTACGGATATGTATATTATTTTCAAACAAATATTTATATTTAAAATATCTAATTAACATAAAACAATATATTAAATAACAAGCAAAAACTTTTTTTTTTATTTAATAGCCTGATTTTGCGATAACAGGCGCAAAATAATCTGCCAGTAGTAGAAAAGACACGAATGATATAAAGCAGTAAATTTTGAGAGATATTATGAATTATATTCAAACACTAAAACAGACAAACAAACTACACTATATTAGAAATGTACAAATGAAAATAAATAGTAAAAAATCACACACACTTTGAGAACAACTATAACTTAATGTCATTATCTACAATAAACTTTACCAACATTTTAGTAAAAGGACTAAAAACTAAAGCTAATATACATTTTACACTAACAGGACGCTGTACATTAAGAGGAAGAATCATAAAGAAATTAGTTAAGTTTTGGGCAATTAAATACAATGTAATCCGTAGAAACCACCTTTCTCCAAACCACACTCACAAATGGAATTATCTTTAATCCTTAATTTAGATAGAGATAGAGGCGTACACGCGTGGCCTAGGCGTAGTCTACAAATAGTAGATGTTACAGATCTTTTGGCGCGACTATATCGAGATAACCACGGAAAACTTCCGGTAGGATAGAAGCATAATATTTACCTTTTATTAATACAGATTTATTCCAAAAAAAACTCCATGAAGATTTGACAAATCCTATTTTGACAAAGACAATAGATCTTGGGAACAAATAAGGTTATGAGTTACGGGACCAGAGGACACTGCAGATTTGGCATAGGAATCGACTATGTCATTGTCTGTAATACCAGAGTGGCTCGGGATCCATGCCAACGATAAGAATACCCCTTGTACGTGGCATCGATACAAACCTTCCCTAATTTTGAACACAAGGTGAAAATTAGATTTGCTACGGAAATAATAACTTTTTTAAGATTGTGCGACTCTGCAAGCAATATGCCTTCAAGCAAAGGAATACATACATTCGCCAGAAACAGTAGAGGAGGGGACTTAAAACTTAAAATAATTTTGTATTTCGGGATCCAACAGCAGCCCCAACATTAGAATTATGTGATGACTTAGAAGCATCTGTAAATATGCCTATATAGTCTGGCCAATTTTTAGCAAAATTAATTTGAAATTTAATATTACCGCCTGAATCGTTCTTGACACAATACCCAGGCTCGTTAGTACAGAAGAAGAGCGAATAGGAGAAGTGAAAATACATGCTGAAAGGGAAGAAAATTTATGGAAACTTTGCAAGAAGAATGGCGTGGGGATGTAATGGCACGGGACAGACGGTGAAGACAATTAATCAAAGGATGAGAAAAAGACTCCAACACTTTAGACACAAAGCGATCGGAAAGATATTGATGACGACGGTGGAGCGGAGGATCAACACATTCCACTCGACAATATTTTTGGAGCTAAAATACAACACAATATTTTCTGCGTGTTGCAAAATATTGCAAAAGCTATCGACTGACAAATCTAAATCATGAGTATAAAAGCTGTATAAAAGAGGGCTCGGCACAGAGCCCTGAAGAAGGCGATTCCAAAGAGATCTAAGAGGAAGAAGGTTGCCTCGATGCCTGATTCGAATGGATCTGTCAGTAAATAGATTAAAAATGAATTGAGAGAATTTAGGAGAGAGACCAAGTCTAAGCATTTTAAATTTAAGATTATAAAGAATGACGCTATCGTATGCGGAGTTAATATCCAAAAAACATCAATCTATCAGATGTTCGCCCTTAGCAAAGCTTAGGCGGATTTCTGGTGTGAGAACACTAAGGCTATCAATTGTGCCAAGATCTTTCCTAATTTCAAATTGGGACTTAGAAAGTAATCCCCTACTTTCCAGTATCCAGTCAAGTCTATTTTTTTAGACTTTGCACATCGTGGAAGACAATGCAATGGGACGGTAGGAAGAAGACTCTTTGCAATCTTTCCCAAGTTTTAAGATTGGGATAATAATTTGGGTTTTCCAGGATGAAAGAACATAACCGGATTCTAAAAAAGAATTAACGATAGATATATATTGTTTGCAGGAATTTTCATATTTATAAGGAACGAATAAGGGATACCATCTACACTAGGAGAAGAGTCAGATGAACCATTCAAAGAACATTTTAATAATATTTATAAAATGTTCGTAGCAAGCCAAAAAATTATCTACATTAACATTGGGAAAACTGCGGAGATGAGAATCAACAAAAAACGAAAACTCCAACCAATTGGCTCTATTCAACCGGTAAGGCAACAGATGGGTTGGAGTGGAAGGAAGGGATGATTTATTGCACAAAGTCACAATAGTGGGAAAATGATCACTGCCGAAAGATGATGAGAGAACTTCCCAATTAAGGAAAGGAGCCAAACAAGGAGAACAAAAGGGCAAATCGACTGCACTTTTAGGATTCTGATGAGGGTAAACCCTACAGTTGGCGAACCATCGTTAACAAAACAGACATTTGCATCATCAAAGATGTCCAAAAACTATAACGCAAAACTGTAACAGTGATGGCAACCCTATGCCGTGTGGCCGGAGTAGACTTGATAAAATAAACTGAATATCTGCACCTAAAGAGGAATGAGGATGGGGAATGTAAAACGTAACAAAAGTTATATCAATGGCTTTAACTGCAACAACATTAAAATTGGGGCTATGAGAAGGGAGGGGCACGCGCGAAAAAGGAAACAAGCGATTAATTAAAAATGCGTAGTGCATTTTTCAAGCAAAAAACTAATACTACTATTGAACTGACAGTTTGATTAAAATAGACTATAGTAATTGAAAAGATATTATATATTATTGTCTATATTAACGCTACGCTATATACAAGCTATTTTTAATCTATATTCTAATTTAAAATTACATATTTTTGTATTAATAATACTTTTATGGGACTTTTATAAGCAAAATCTAAATTTACTTCTAAATTAAATTAATAAAGTTATTTCACGGTCTAGACTTTTTTTTTCTTGATCGGAACCTTAAACTCTTTTAAATTCCATTTGAATTTAAAAGGAGAAATTTGGAGATCGTGTATTTACAATAAAAGAAATCTAATAATATTTTTTTGTCACATATTACATTCTATGATCATTTTCCTCAATTTGTATTTTTTTCAGTTAAGTCACTTTGCTGTTATATTTTACTATTTTTTTTTACAGAAAAATAAATTGGATCAAATTCTTAATATCATCATATCTGTTAATATAGACGAGGGTAACGGAAATTTTCGTGTTTCAATAATTATTATTTTAGTAATCAAGAATACGTTAAGTGAGCTTAAGAGAATTGTATGTCGGAGCTATAAATAATCAAGTTCAGCCAAGTTTACTTCGAAGACTAACAATGGTTTAAAAAAATAATAATCATGTTGTCTTCTGCAATATAACTGAAAATGTAATTGAAATGTAAATTACAGAGACTAAACTAAACTAAAATGTTATCTTCGCGTAGTAGGATAGCTGACATGTATTTAAGTAAGCCATTGAGATGATAAAATTATAACTTTTTAAGAATTCAAAAAAATAGTTTATTTCTTTTTTTGTTTCACTGTTACCAGTTATGTAGAGGTATTATGCAAAAATCAAAAACAAAACATATATTGAAAATCGTACCTGACTATAATAACAGAAATTGTAAATGTTTTTTGAGAGTTTTTAGTTAGACTTTATTCACGGAGAACTTTCTCATTGCAAAAGTCAAAGAGAAAAAATTCAAATAAGAATATAAGAATATGCATGGTGCATAACACATCTTTCTTCTTCAGCTTCTACCTCTGCTCATATTAAAATTTGTAAGTACAATTTGAAATCGATGTTACGTATTAAATTTATATGTTCGTTAAAATCATAATTTTTACTATACATGAGTAAATAAAATAAAAAAAATATTTAATAAATATGATTGTATTCCAATTTTTTTTTATTATTTAATAAGCACTTACTATTTACCTGAATGGTATATTAAAATTTAAAACGTTAGACTAATAAAATCAGCCGTTAGTAATATTAGGGTACGGTTCATTTTATTATTACAATTATCACATGATTCAAATGATTATAAAAGCCATAAAACAAAAATGATTATTATTTTCTGCTTCGTTAACCATAAATAATTTTTCTGTTTGGTAACAGGACCATGACTAAAAGAAATATATTCAATATAGTAAAGCGGGATACCGTTGAAAATGAAGTTGATGATTACTACGAAGAAATGGTTAGAATTCGGGATTCATGCTTCGCTTCAAACAGCACTAATTCGAACTATTATTTTGATAAACCCGACACAGAGGTAGACGGTAAGTTTGTGTTATTAGTGTAAATTTAAAATTTTAAATAATTGTACCTATTTATTAGGAAACCTCGCCATTCTTTTTCTTTCTGTGATTACTCTTTTTAGATATTTACATAGTCGTCGGTTAAGTTCTTTATCTTCAGGCATCTGTCATAAATAAAAAAAATAAAAGGAAGTCTGTATTTTTTACTACTGTGTTGTGTTCTTGTCTTTCTATACTTGCTATTTGTCCGTTATTCAATCTATGATTTATCAACTTACATTTCGAAAACATTTACTTTGCCGACTTGTACTTGGAAAATCTTTCGTATTATTAATATATTAACTATCGTATAATAAAGCTATAAAAAGGTAGAGATTGTATAGCTTCAGTACCGAAAGAAAATAGACTCCCATTTTTAACCATTTACATATTTCACCATCATATATTGTCACTGAATTGTTGTACTTACTTTTTTATATGTTACATATCAATTGTTTTTTTATATTTTTGTTTTCTATAAAAGTGATTATTCATGTATAAATCTTTTCTAATGTATTACCTGAATTTTTTCTAAGTAGTTCTTTTTTTTAGAAAACACGATGTACTGTCCGACCAATTTTGATGGTCGCATGTGTTGGTCATCGATCCCAGCAGGTGCTGTTGCTACCCAAAAATGCCCTGAATACTTAGTCGGACCTGGCGTAGTCCAAAACGTTACCAAAAAGTAAGCATTATTTAAATTGAAATATGCACTAGCGACTATAATGACTTATTATTCTAACATTTTTTTTTTTTAATACATTATCGTAATTTTATAAGGCTATATAGATTATTTAAAGATTTATGAAGAAAACCAACAATTCAATTTTCTTTACTTTATTTTTTGTACAATGAAAAATAGCGCTTTAAAAATATTTAGTTTATCATCAGTCAAATAATCAAGACGTTTCGAATGTCATTTTTTAGCCAAAAATCTACCAGCGTGATTCAGAAAATGATGCTTTGTGTACAGCGCCATCTGTTGGGCTTAAAGTTAAGCTGTACCTTTCGGACAGTTAAATAAAAAATGCTGTTTTTATGTTAAATTTCATTTAATATAATTACTAATCGTGCAAAATACACTCAAAATTAATAATTTTATTATCATTAATAAAATAGGAATATTTAATAGTTAATATGAGAGTTACATTAAGGTAGCAAAATAATAATTGTCACCGTTAATTCTACACTTGATGCGTAAACAATAATGATGACCGACAACTGTGTAGGAAGTGAGAAGTCTTATTGTGTGAGAGAAACAGAAGACCGACCGTTCTCATCCCTACTCCGTACTGTTTACTGGGTCAGAAGCGATACTTTTAGAGGACTGGCGGGGGGGGATAACTAACTAAATGACAATTGATCAATTATCCACCGAGGATGAACAATGATTGTATTACTAAAGGAGTACAGGAACGAACATTGTGACACGAGAATTTTATTTATAAGAAGATATGTCAGTTCAGTTCTTATATGGTGTTCCGAAATATATTTATATGGTCGACTAAAGTGTCAAACTTTGAAACTTTATCAGATCAAAAAAATATGAAACATAATATTAACCATAATAGATTTTATATTAATATTTATTTTGCTTATATATAGTTACTACAAACAATAGAAATAATTTTCTGAAACAAATCCGGTAAACATGTAAAAATAGAGTTACAAGATTTTGAGAATTATGGAGATAAGATTAAAATTAACACCCCTCGTTCAAATTTAAACATGAAACCTAGTTGTAAATAATTACTATTTCAATGAATACCCTTATCTTTAGAAAATTGTGCGGCCAGTTAAATAGGAACATTGAGGAACAATTTCTAAAAAGTTAATATCTTGAACTCAACTTAAGGTAATAATTATTACTAATAAAACCCATCAAAACTATTTTTTTGTTAATTAGTCAATCAGTAGATGGTACAAAATTTTATCCGCTGGCAAATATGTTAGGTGTCTCAATTCAGTCACAAAAGGTTAATCTGATTTTTGCCCTTGTCTTTGTTTTTTATTGCACTCCTCTTTTTATATTATCGAAGTTTTAAACTAATGTATGTAATCCAAATATTTAACATGATAGGATTTTTATTAGAGGCTGTTTTTGTAATGTATACTTAATCTTCTGCATTAACGTGTCTTTTCTCTCACTTGTCTCTTAATTATTAAATGCAAATTTTAAATTGTAATACAAATTAAATCTCAAACTAAACTATATCTAAGATTACTGCTTTCAAGGTTATAAAAACAGTAATTGGCTGAAACCTAAATAAATTTAACTTAACCTACGACTTAATTATTACACGATGAACTAATGAGTGTGGGAAAAGATGGAATTACTTTCCCATCAGCGCGGTAGCAGTATTTTGTGGCGCTCGGCCACCTATCAGACGGACACATTATAATATTAAATAATTTTCCGCCTACGACACCGAGCGCTATATAACAATATTGTAAAATAAATTAAAAATAAAATAATAATAATAATATGACACATACATACACATAGGTAATTAAAAATAATACAATCAATATATTTTTAATATTATATTGTTCCACAGTAATTTATATATTATATTATTATAATATTGTATAATAGTATTCCAACTAAAGGAGTAGTTATTTTCATCAAATTAGGTACCCTAGTTTTTAAGATATGGATGATGGATATTCATGCATATTTATATATCTCATATTTGTGTATATTTATACATAGGTTATAGGTTATTGTTTATTGATCAAAATTTTTAGATGCCTTAAAGATGGATACTGGTACACCAAAATTGGAGAGATGAGACCATGGGCCTCATACTTAGAATGTTTTTCACCAGATACCGAAGAAGTAAGCATAAATTAAGTAATAATACTCGATAATTAAATTTTACTAAGTAAAATCGAAAAATTAATATTATTTTTTCACCTAACGTTTAAATAAAAACATGGATGATATTATGAATAGAACATATCAAAAATATAAGTAACTTATCTCTATTGAAATGATTTTCTTCTTTAAATTCAGTTAAGATAAATCTTTAACGAGAACTTTGCATTTGCGAATAATTTGAACATTTCTTATATAATTGAAATAGCATATTATTACAACATCACATTATAATATTTACAATAATTCGATGCTTAATCGCATATTTAACATCATTTCAACACTTCTGGTTTACGTTTTTTTAATAAATAACACTTTTTTTCAGTTCGACACTCTAATAAAAGACATATTTTATAATGGTATCGTTACAGCACTCATTTGTCTAGTATTGACCATCTCTATATTGGTCACGTTTAGGTAAGTAATATAATACTTTAATAGTTTAGTTCTTTAAACTTATTTGTTTCAGGATTTTCTTTTTTTACAGGGGAGCTCAGAAACAGAACAAATTATTAATCCACTTCCAAACTAACAAAAAACAAAACTAAGCTAGTTTCACACTATATCCATAACAGAGTAGTCACAGAGAACGCAGCAAATACGATCTCTGCATATCTCCTTCGCTTTGTCCTCTGTCATCAAACTCTTCATACATGCCCTCAGAGGGTCCTCATGCTTTTTACGTGACCTTCCTCCAATATCTTTGATACTGTGTTTTCGAAGGTCTCCTCCTACCTCTCTTACCGCTCACTTTTCCGTGATAAATCTTTTTTGTTATTCTTTCATCACTCATTCGTTTGACGTGCCCAAACCATCTTAGCACTTTCTGCTTCATTCTCATCTACATCCTCGCTAGTACCTGCCGTTATTTGTATCTCTTCATTGCAACGGTTCTACAAATAGCTAATCCACTTTAAAACAAATCAATGCCATAAAAGTATGAAAAGTATATTTTTAAATTCTTGCAAAAAATGCGACTGCGAAGCGAACTGTAGCATATACATGTGTACTTTGCGAAATGGGCATAATAAGTCTAGGATAAAATGGCGTTTATATTTTCTTCTTTACTAACTTTAAGTAATAAACATAAACCAAGGCTGCGAATGTCAACTATCTATATACATACCATATTAATGTTCCTTTAGCTTCACGAGACGAGTGTTGATCGGCGGTAATCAACGCTACGCTTTATCTTTTTTACCGGAGCGAGGAAGCGACAATAATTGATTATCCTGAATGAGAATCGAACCCATAGATGCCGCGTTTACGTTCTCGCTTGACAGCCCAACCGCCTATCTATTACATATATTTCTATTTTCTATTTATTTATATAACAATGATATCAGAACAATTAAATTAATATCAATTGCGTATGAAAAGGAAAGATTACCAGCTTCATTCGGGATTTAAATTAGGATTTAAATAACATTAAGACATTTTAGTCGCAATTATTATTTTGATATTTCAATGCTAAATGAGCTTTTTCAGTACCTTGCTGGACGTGAAAAGCTCAAGCTAATTTTTTGTATGTCATGTACAATTTTTTATTTATTTTTATTTTAAAAGTGCTATACCACACTTTGAGAAAGTATAAAAATGTTTAATTTTGAAACGAAAAATTTCTTTAAAAAGTACATGTATAATATCTTTTAACAATTTGTTGCTTATTAAACTGTAAGGTATCTTTCAGGTGTGTAAAAAGCCTTAAAGTTAAACTCCACTATCGACTTCTTGGTGCGCTTCTATTGGACAATTTCTTTTTTGTGGGTTGGTTTAACACGGTTGTCGTGAACTCGGAATCCAGATTGGATATACGGGTAAGTAATATATCAATTAATATTGTTTTAGTAATAATATCGATTTATTTTAATTTTCATGTTCAGATATTTTAGATTTAGGCTAGGACCCTTATGTATTTTCTACTAATCATCACCCTTATTTATATTATAATAAGAGAAATGTTTTACATAATTTCTCTTATATATAATTTTAAATACAATAAAATTGGGTATATATATATATATATATATATACGGCCAAGTCATTTTGTAGGCAAGATAATCAAGATAATTTTGAATGTGTTATATCTCCTTAGTATCTATTTGTCATAATTTCAATCTAGATGAAATGCTAAAGGTGACTATTATATTTATTTTAATAAGGATTAATAGCAAATTATAGAAAATACATTAACAATATCGGGCGAACTAGCAAATTGGACACAAGATCACACACACACACACACGAGTGCCGCGTCGTTTGTGCTTTTTGGAAATCCACCGAAAAAGACAAGATACACTAGCGCACTTAATACGATCGATAATCGGAAACAATATCTAATGACATCCTCTTAATATATAAATATAAGAGAGAAAAGAAAAGAGAAAAAAGTAGCCTTAGTTAATTCCAAGACTCTCATGTATCTGTATAAGAAAATTTATTACAATCAAATCAGCAATTTGTGTGATTGCGTCACTGACATACAGACAGACAGCTTTACTTTCGAGTTTATAATATTAGTATACATATCAGCAAGCAGTAGTTTTTTAATTGAATCTGAATAAATATTTTTTATCAATAATTTCGATCAGATCATGGCGAAGGATGATGTTGTGAAAAAGTGGTTGTGCTTATTTGGTTGGGTAACAACCACGTTCTTCATTGCCATCCGCGCGGCTAAACGTAACAAGGAAGGGCGCGAACATCCGTAAGTACTTCATTTAAATACTAAATACACCTATTATAATAGTGAAATCCGCATTTAAATTGTTGAAACGGTTTCTCAGTATTATTATTATTTTATACACACCACGGACATGTGCTTATATACTTTAGTCTTTCGGTTTTTATGTTTTTCTTTTGTGATTCTAATTTTGTTTTGTGTATAACAGTTTTTTGATGAACTCAGTAGTGGTCTAGTCCTTGTTTTTCGTGTGAATTTAGTATTATCGCCGTTATTTTGCGTATTGCCTCGTAGCCCTGATATTGAACTTGAAGTTTATTCTATCGACTCGGCCGATTGCTTCATGAACGACAGCGTCTTATAGGCTGTCAGAGCTAGTTCCTTTGGTGGACTTTGTTTGAATGATGACCGACTCATATGTTAATCACTGAGACTCCTGAATAGTGAAGGTGCGTGAGCTGTCTCCTCTCCCATATCCTGACTATATAAATACAGAATCCCGAAAACTACATACCAAAATACACCTTGATAAGAGTACGCAGGGAATTCCCCTACGATCACTACCCACGAGCACGAGCGTAAATCAAAGTTCGCACTTTTCCTTCAGAGGTGAGCTACTCTCGCCACTCCCGGTGACGCTATAAAGACCATCCCATATCAACAGCAATATAGCCCTTTCGAAAAAAAAAATGTATCCCATACACAGTAGAATAGTCAGGAGAAACCTAGGTTTTTCGGTTTTAGTGTTAAAACACTAAGACAGAATTCTGGAAGCATTGTGTGTTGAGTAGCAAAACTCAAAAAAAGCTTTGCAACGGCACCAAAGCTAAAAAATGAACATATTAATACTAGCGGCTCGCCAGCGGCTTCGCCTGCTTAAACTACATGATTACATGATTATTGATATAATAAGCAGAATTGATTGACAACTAAAATTACTTCTAATATGATTTTTTAATTATTATTTTTTTTAAAAATATTTTGTCTATACATTTAGTAATTTTGACTGAAGTGAATAGAGGGACACTTAAAAAGAACAATAGAAAGCAAACATATTGTTTTTTAATTTTTTCTATCTGTCTGTCGTTATGTATACAAAATTTTTAATGAACAAAAAAAAAAATTTACTAATTTTTATAAAATATTTTTACTGTCTTATTATATATACAGAATTCATTTCCTCGAGTGGAAATTGAACTCACAACCAATCGCGTCTACAATGATAGTTATTAAAAAAGATTATGAAGAGGTCGTTGAAGCGCCATGGTGGTAACATTTGACTGTCTCAAATATCCTGCTATGGGGCAAAAGAAACTGATTTTTTAATAGTTTTTTTTTATTTTATTTTAATATTAAGTAATGTTTTATATTAAAATAAATAGGTTATGGATGGCCCCAACTGGCAAACATTGGCTGCATACAATGCCGTTCGTCATCATGACATACTTAGTTTTTGGTAAGTACATAGTCTTAATACCTACAGAAATATTGCGAAGTTAAATTTGATATAAATTAATATACTGAAACTGTTTTTACTAATATATAAATATTATTTTATATTGTTTTTTAACGTGGTCTTTTCAAGTAAATGCTGTAATTTTCAATAAACTATATATTTTCTTGTTTTTTAATATTTTTTTTAGGTTAAATCGCTTTAATCGTTTTAAAGTCATTTATACCTACATGTAAATTGTATTTTTTTTTTCTTATAAATAACAGTTGCACTGATTCACTTCATCACCGTGGTTGCCGCTAATCTTATTGGAGCTCCAGAGGACAGTTATATAGTTGACTTGTTATACGTGATGAAAACTCCTTTCTTTTTGGTAAGTTGTTGTAATATAGTGTTTTGTATATATTTATGTATTTATTTTTATATAATATCCTAATTTCATAAAATTACAAAGGTTTAAGGAACACAGTGGTTGAAGGTGATATAATTGGGGGACTGCATATGTTAACATTAGGTTCCCACTCTACCCCAACAGATACTGGAAAAACGAGAGTAAAATATATTTACTGTAATTTTAGTAAATAGGTTTAATTATAACATGAGATTGTAAGCAATGGCTTTTATTATTATTATTTTATTTTTACCATTTTTGTTCTCCCAAGTGATTGGGGTACGTTAGTTGTTATTATTATTACTAAAATAAATTCTTTTCTATATATTGACCTTATATATTTTAATCTATTTTGAAATAAAATCTAGAATGTCAAACGCGGGCCGCTTACATTTTACCTCTCGAAAAACCAAGAAAATGTAATAATAGTATACTTCTATTTTCTCTTAGATACCCATATGCGGACTGCATTTCCTACTCGTCCCCTTCAACCCACCGGAAAACAACATCATGTCCCAATATTGCAAGAGAATCACGTCCACCATATTTTCGTTCCTGGTAAGTAAATATAAATTTCATTATATTAAATTTGAACTTAACAAACATTTATTTAGATGTTTTATGTTATTAACATTACTAAACGATCTGTTATTAAGTTGATTTTTTTTGAACTAATAAACACACACACACAAATTATGAATACTTCTTTAGCATCATTCAGCTACCAATTATTCTATTATTTTATGTACTAAAACATTTATTATTTTTTTAATTTTAATGTTTGTGTTTTATCTAGGAATCCTGTCTATCGTACCTGTTGCACAACGGTCTTACTCTCGCTATGCGTTACCGAATGACCCGCTACCACCGTTTCCGCTACGGTTATCCCATTGAAGGTTAGACTTTTATCTTATATTTGTATCTATTTATATAGTAGTAAATTCTAAGTCCGTCGTGGCGCAGGGGCAGGAAGGAGGAACTAGGCGTTGAGTTTAGCCACTAACCACGCAATGGCTCAAGAAATGCCGCGGAAAGTGAGGAACGGTATATCTTAACTCTAGATTCTCTCTGCCTACCCTGCTATGTGCGGGATACAGCGTGAGGCCGATAAAAATATAGTAAATTATAAGTAAATTAATTAATTCATTCGGATTGCTGAATGTTACAAAATAAAAGTTAAATAAAACAACTAAATTTTACATTATATACTAGCGACCCCCTCGCGTCTTCGCCCGCTTAAACAACATAATTGTTTATTTACTAACGATTTAAAAACAATATCTTTACATTGACACCCAAAATTTCAGCCAATTCCATAAAACTACATTTTTATAGTAAATCGGTTAAGCCGTGTGTCGAAGTTTAGCGTGAACAGACACACAGACAGACAGAGAAAACAATAGAATATCTACGAAGGTGAAACGTATGGTTTCAATAATTTTCACATTAGAAATCTTATCTAGTAGTAATCTAGTATAAAACTTATAACAAGAACGTATTAAGTAAATAATTCAGTAATTTAAGCGGGTGAAGCCGCGAGCGGGTCGCAACTAAACTATATTTATACTTATAGTAAAATCGTAAAGAGAGGGTGTCTGTACATGGAATATATATAAGGAAAAAAATATTGGGGGCTTTTATAAATGTAAGAAAACCTAAAATACTGTTTTTTTTTTTAATTTTTATGTTTTTGTCTGTTTGTATATATATATATATATATATATATATATATATATATATATATATATATATATATATATATATATATATATATATATATATATATATATATATCTAATGCTGCGTCGAAAGCGAAGCGAGAAAATGTATATTTCCTCGAGTAGTAATCGAACGACGAACGTCGAAGAAGCGTCCACAGTCACATGCTGCCCGTGCGCTACCTCTGGCCTCAAACTAATTTCAATATAGCAACCTTTATATAAATAACTTATAGCTCGAAACAAACAATGCACCAAATCGTTGCAGAAATAGAACACCGAGGTTTCAAATATTTTAAACCAATAGAGAGTTTGCGAGCTCCCTAAATGAATTTCACGTGTAATACGTTACGAATTGGTAAACCAAAATATTTCGTGTTTCGCTCGGCGTTTATGAAAATGCGAAATTAGTTCTTGCTGTATACATAATTGCAATGTACATTTACAACGATGATTTAGTACGAGGCCGGTCGTAGCGAAAAGGCACAAAGTGTGAAATCGACTGGTTGTGAGTTCGATCCCCACTCGAGGAAGGGAAATATTTATTTACATTGATATTTTCATTTCTTCGCTCTGGTGTCGAGGCAAAACGCTGCGTTGAGTTCCGCTACTCAGCATGCAAGCAGAGTGTTTTAACACTAGGTTCCCTCTGCCTACCCTGCTGTGTGGATGAAGCTGATATATAATAGCCGTTTACCGCAATTTTATTTTCGTGAACTTTAGGAGTAACATGTAAAATTCTGTTTTTTCCCGTTTCCGTTTGAGATTTGTCTTAGTTTTTCTCTACACTCCTTAAACTACCTACATGTAGAGTTTCGACGTTCTAAGTCCAGCTGTTTCGTTTGTGCGCTGTCTGCGATAAATAAGGTCAATCGATAAGGGTTTATTTATAATAATGATGGCAAGTATGTAGAGTTGTAACAAGTGAGTAAAAACTAATTATTTAAAAAATCAGTTTCAGCAGGATTAAAACATTCGTCAATTCATACTGATATTCAATATTAAAACACGATTGAAGAAAGTTTTGTTGTATGATTAATAACCTGAGCCAAAAATCGTCTTTCCTAAAACAAATATATAAACATAAGAGCGTATACATTTATGTACCCGCATATGTCAAATAATTTTTAATATAAAAAATTATAAGTAAATACGTATACATTTCAACGCTCGTTTATGAAGAGCGATACACGTCTACCCTAAATAACCAACACACATCCACCCCTCTCAGCCGCTCAGGGCGTACTAACCTACCCCAACTCATATTGTAGTCTCGTTCACTCGATCACGAGCACTTGTTGACTACAGTCAATGAAACCTTTTTGCTCTGCGTAGTATTGAAAATAAGAATTGATTTTATGTAAATGTGTGAGAATATATATTTTTGACGGTTGCTTGTTTGTGTCATTCTTATATGATTTAATATTGAGTGCGCTCATATATATAAATGGTTTGTTATTTTTTAATAAAACTAAGCCTTCTCGACATCCGCTAGTCTAGTTTCACGCTCCACGGAGACCCCATTTCCACCGACGAACCCACCCGGCGTCAGTGTAAGACCCAGTAATAATTGCAGCGTTACTCTTATTTCGAAAGAAATCACCAAAGGTAGACCAGCTATCGGGCCTATCCTTCCGTAAGACTTATAGAGAGGACTCCATTTAGAACTGCTATTTTTGAAGCTAACGATCTTCGTATTTCAGGGGTAACTCTCTCAAACCAGGTTCCTCAAGACCCAATCGTAGATCAAATCTTCCAAATATGCGCTCATCCATTCAGTGATCGTGACTAAAACAAGATAATCTGATCTTGTTAAAGTTCATAGTATAGATCATAATGGTAAAATAGTCCAAATTAGTATATAAAAAGCGTATAGAGCTAAATAAATATAGATTCTTAACACTTAAAGAAGAGTGCAAAAACAACGTTATTTGCTATTTACTCAGGACAACTTGAGTATATACTCTCTTAAAAATACTTTTTTTGCAATAATGTTTTCAATCCTCCATTCGTTTTCAATTAAAAAAATATTATAAAAAGAGATAAATTCAGTTAATGCTTACTCAGAGAGCTAATATCCAACAGTACATTTACTGTAAGCTATATCTTAAAAGACCAACTGTTGAGATTCCCGTTGGCTCTTCTCAGAATATTTTTCCTACTTCCTTTAGTACTGATAACTTGCAAACTTAAATATTTTGATTATTTTTGAAATATAATTTAGAAGCGAGGCTAGTCGTGGCGCACAGGCACAAAGTGTGGGTTCGATCCCCAACTCGACGAAATGAAATATTTACTTAAAAAAAAATAACATGAGTGGCTTAACACTAGGTTCCCTCTGCCTCCCCTCCTGTGTGCGGGATACAGCGTGAAGCTGATTTAATTTAATTTTAATTTTTAATAGATACGAATTTAGATAAATCCGAAAGCCACATGCCAATTTGGGCGTTCTACACCGCGGAATGCCGGATATGCCAAATATTGTAAATATGATGATCTGATATTAAAAGAGTTGGTTATAAGCTGATTTCATGTTTCCAGACGCTTTCGACATTGACCTCCACACAATGACGTAAATTAAAACATCTTGATGAAATTTAAAAGGGGCGATGAGAAGAACCTGAATGTACGCAATATATTTTATGATCAGATTTAATTTTTTTTTTGGAGTACCTTGTTTTTTAAAATTCTTAATATTTTTCTTAATATGTCACATATTAGTTACCAAATATATCTTATATTTTATGGATTTAAATAGTTTCCTATAAAGTTTAATTTAAGATTCAATTATATTATATAAAAAAATCTTTAGATGTAAGTTAAATATTAAATGTGTTAGATTTAAGATTCAAGTAGTGATTTCAAATTCAAATAAAATAATAAAATACAAAAAATATGTAGAAAAAAAAAAAGTAAAAAAAAAAAAAAAGTAAAAAAAATATATATAAATTTAAAAAAAAATCATATAAAAATATGTCTACTTTAAGATAAAATAAATTTTCGAATTGTCTAAATTTAATCTTATTATAATCTTAAAAAAAATCTTTAAATGTTTTTTTTAGATGTAAGTTAAAATGTTAAATGTGTTAGACTTAAGATTCAAGTAGCGATTTCAAATTCAAATAAAATAAAAAAATATATTTAAAAAAAATATAAAAAAAAAATAAAAAATATATAAAAGAAAAGAAAAAAATAAAAATATGTTATTTTAGGGTATAATACATTTTCGAATTGTCTAAATTTAATCTTATTATAATCTTAAAAAAATCTTTAAATGTTTTTTTTAGATGTAAGTTAAAATGTTAAATGTGTTAGACTTAAGATTCAAGTAGCGATTTCAAATTCAAATAAAATAAAAAAATATATTTAAAAAAAATAAAAAATATATAAAAGAAAAGAAAAAAATAAAAATATGTTATTTTAGGGTATAATACATTTTCGAATTGTCTAAATTCAATCTTATTATAATCTTAAATATTTAAAAGTGGAGTATTAAGGAAGTCACTAGATACAGCTTAGATCAGATGGGTCCATCGGGGCGCAGTGGGTACATCGTTTGACAATGTGAACGCGATGATTGTGAGTTTGATTCCCATTCGGAGGTACAAGCATTATAAGCTGACATGATATAACATCTTTACATGCATTTCCTATTGTAAGTTCTAATAGCACTAACGTAATTTCAAACTATTTTAATGATAATTATATTTAGAATTGTAAACCATATATTATAAGAGTTTCACTAGATTAATAAATTCTTCCTAGGCTAGAAACGCCATCTTTTATTTCAACCCTAACCTAAACCAATAGTTTGCAATCAATTAGTCTATTTACTCTACCCACACCAATCTCATGCTACACTTCACAGTTAAAAAAAATAAAGAAATATATATAAGAAATAAAAATTCGGTGGCAAAAAATATTAAAAATGATCATAAGATTCTGCCACTTAATACGCAATGCCTCCTGAACTAGGGGGAAAGTGGGGAACGGAGTGTCTTAACACAAGGTTCCTTCTGCCTACCTTGCTGTGTGCAGAATACAACGTGAAGCTGATTTATTTATCATAAAATATTATAGTACAAGTTGAAATTCAACCGTTCATATGATATATAGAACAATCAATAGTACATCAATTGTAAATAAAATTTTACGAATTTATATTAAATTCATAGAGTGCATAGAGCACGAGTTTCTTAGAGGAAAGGCCGTTGTATTGCGGAGTAGTTGTGTGGAGATAAGACGGTTACGGGTTCCACTTCCACTTGGGAAAGTCAAATATTTGATATTTTTTCATTTCCTCGCTCTGATAATAAGACAGCGCAGCGTTGAGTTCTGCCAGTCGACACTCAATGCTTAGCAAATTTGTCGAGAGGTGGTGATCGAAGTGTCTTAACGGGAACGGAGTATTAGATTCTTAGCTTGAAGTTCCAAAGTTCTCTTGGCACAAATTAAACTCATTTCGTGAAAGCGTAGACTACGCTTCATTAAAACACTTTATAATTACAAATTTGTAAGGATCGGCATGATGATATAAAATGCAGCGTTGAGTTTCGCTTCATACACAAACCCTATAAAATAATCAAAAGATAAAAGAATTCGTTTTATAAAGTCCTATAATGAAAGAGATAATAGAAATTTGTAAAATAACGTACATAATAAATGAATAATCTATACAATTTTCGCAAAATCAAGATAAATTTGTTTTCACACTAATATGACTGGATGTCTAACTTCACCTTACATACAATTTTTTTTCTGAATCGCGAAAGAAAATTCTTCTTATTTCTTTCAATTTATTATAGTGATGTATTTCACATTTTAAAAGAATTTATATATGATTTAGGTAAAAAAAAAATAAAACAAAACAAACGATGAAAACAATTATAATTTAACACATTTCACATTTTGTCATTTTCATATTTATTAATCAGATCTGCTACTCTCATACATGCATAAATATCTTCACGCTTCTTCCCTCGTAACAAGGTAGGCAAGGGGAACATGCTATAAAGACACACCGTTCCCCATTTTCCTCGTAATTTTCGAGACGTTACGTATTGAGTGGTGGAGCTAAACGCCGCGCCTTGGCTACCAGAGCGAAGAAATGAAAATATTTGAAATAAAATCATTTACCCGAGTGAGCATTGAACCCACATCCATCAGGTACAGTTACACGCTGCGGAAATATGCCACGACGGCCTCAAACCTTAAACAGGTTTATGATATCAAAAAATATATATGTTTTCAAATACAAATTAAATAAAAACCGTTTGTGTTTTAGTAGAAAAACTAACTACTACACATGAATATTACAACTACAGTATTTAAATATTTAAAAAAAAGCATTCATCACAGAAATTTACAATTTCAACTAAATTAACGTACACAATAAGTACAGGCAAGTCTAAATCTCACTACACAACACAACCAATGGCTAGTATGTATCACTGTCCCTCCCAATGGCGTATTGGGCTTATTTGGGTTAAGTGACCAATCACTCCTTTAAAAAGCAATTTCTCTATCCAAAATGATGCCCATTTCGACAAGAATGGCGAACGTGATGAAAATCGCGTACAAAACCAAAAACACTCCGCCGATAGATTTTCTTAATTTAAATTTGCCTATAAATAGAGTGAGCCAGAGTAAAGAAGTGGCTACTAAAAGGGAGCCCACGACGAAGTCGATGCCCACGGAGTTAATTTTCACGGCCGTATCGGAACCTTCCACCAGTAACATCAACGTCTTGATCAGCCAAGGTAGACCCAAAGCAAACAATATGGCTAACGAGTTGGCACCCAATGCATTTGATACACCAATACCGCCTTCGCCTGTAACAGAAGAAAGTGGTTTTAGAACATTTGTTGTTTATTCAGATTCGAAACAGAATGTTTCGAAAAAAGTTGGATAGATAGGAATCCAGTGTTAAAACACTCCGTACATCAAGCACCGCTCGTTTTCGAGACGTTCTGCGTTGAGTGACGGAACTCAACGCCGTGCATTGTTTACCAAAGCGGGAAATTGAAAATGTTTTAAATATAATCATTTTCTCGATCACATCAAAGCTATAGGTGTCACAGTAATATAACAATTTCATATAGTAAAATGGTAATAATGGTTGTTAGTATATTTACTGCAAGTATTAAGACGTAAAATAAAAGCACTCTTTTTCCTGTTTCCTTAGGAATTTCAAGAAAATCTCTCTCAGTCTCTACTCTTAAGACCCTCCGCTCTCCACTCTCCGTCAAATTCTGAAGGTATTAAGTGATGCGGAACGCCGCGATACAAGAGCAAAGAAATGAAAATATTGAATGTTTTACTTCCTCGAGTGGGAATAGAACCTACGGCCCATTTCACGACTGGCCTCATTATATCTAGGTATTGAATTTATTTGAAAATTAAAACCACAATCAAAACACACATCAAACAAAACAAAACAAGTATTGAAATATATTTCAATAATCCGTTCCAATTATGAAGCATATAATTTATATAATATTAACTAATTAACTTTAATAAGATTATAAAATTGAAATGTTCTCTTAATAAAGGCTATTATGATATTATTTCAACATAGTTATTGTTTTATTATTTAAAATGTTAAAAGCCAGTCGTTAATACATTTTCATAACTTCGCTCTGGTGTAGAGGCGACGAGTGGCATTAATGCATAAGGTCAATCGGAAAATGAGGAACAGAAGTGTCCTAATGGGAACGGAGTGTCTTAACACTAGGCTTGGGGTGCAACGTGAAGTTAAAAAAAATAACATGCTAACTATAGTAAGATGAGATATTCAATTGAAAACAATGTAAGTCTATATCTGTACTTATAATAAAATCGTAACGAATCGGTGGCTGTATATGGAAGATTTACTGATTCTATTTTTGGGTTCTATTATCAATGTAATAAAACCAAAAACATATAAATATATTTAATTTTTTGTCTGTTTGTCTGTGCGTGTGTTCATGCTAATTTTAGAACGGCTTAATCAATTTAAGTGCAGTTTTCAACATAATCTTCCATCCAGTCCATCTGAACTGGTTGTTATGTGACTAACAAAGATTGTAGAGGAACATTTTTAACCGGGAATTCTCACGATAGAATCGTGGGACTAAGACAGGCTGTGAGTTCGATTCTCAGTTCAGTGCGATTTTTGCTCGAGGATAATGAAATATTTAATATGTACATATAGTACATATTTGCACCTTTGGAAAAATTACAGGAGATTGATAGTCAAAGTTTATTGTTAAGTAGAATACAATATAATAAAATATACCTTTCATTACTAATATAAGATAAAGGTATGTATAATAAATTTATAATTAAATTCCCGCATTAATTTCAACTATTTAATACAATTATTGCCCATGAATCATTTTATTGTGGGGAAAAGAAAAACTTGTATATATTACTATATATATATATAATTGAACGGTATCTCATATGAAGTCATTCAATCATTACAACCGCATTTGTCATTAATCGACTTCAGATAAATTTATTTGTTCATTTTATCATTCTAATGATTTAGATAAAAAAAAGTTAATTATTTTTTTAATGAATTATCTATTAAGATTGTAAAAAATTTCGTCGTTATGTCGTTTGACACAAAATGTCAAAGTTATCAGTATGAAAAAAAATAAAGGAGTATTTTTTTTATTTCATATATATCAATATACAGACAGGACCAAGTGGCAGACTCTCCGTTCTCCGCTTCCCCTGTATATTTGAAATATTGCATATTAGGTGGTGGAACTTAACCGCGCTTTGTCTAACAAGAAAATAATTCAATTTAAAATTCTTCCACGATGGCCTGAGCTTAAGTTGCATATTCACATCTTAATCAATTATTATGTGGAGATCGGAGCATCTTACTATGTGCGGGATACAGCGTGAAAAAAATATCATATTTTTTTTCTCAAGCAAAGACAAATGGATAAAGATATAAAAATATTTAAATTAATTATAATAAACATATTATCAAGAATACATATTAATTTAAAGTCAATATGTATAATTAATTAGACAACAACGTCAAACAGCAAAATTTGTCGAATCATCTCTATATGAAAGATTGAATCGTTGGTGGACACAGATTTATAATTATAAATTAGAGATCAGGAAAATTTAACTTCTCTATCGACTTCGAGCGCCTGATTGTTAAAGCACGGTTGTGGGTTCGATTCCCGCTCAGGGAATAAATAATTTTCATTTTTTCGCTCTAGTAACTAGTAAAGCGCAACGTTCAGTTCCGCCACTCAATATTTCGAAATTTTCGGATAAAGAGAACGGAGTGTCTTAATCTGTTTCTTATCTGCTATAACCGGAATACAGTATGAGACGTCCGTATTACAAAACGTTACAAGAAATTCACTTAAAGCGAATAAAAATATTTTGTTAAAATTATATTATTTACAGCGAAAAAAATAACAACACTTCTAGTTTTAAACGAGCATTTATCTAAGAAAATATCCCATACTTTACATACATATTGTAAAGTTTAAATATTAAATCAGAGAAGGCAAAACAAAAATAATGGCAATATGGATATATAATACTGTGCTATTATTAAACGACAGGCAAAAGTTATTGTGAACATTAATTATTAAAATTTAAAGTCGTCGTGGAGCAGATACAAAGCGTGCAACGCAACGGTTGTTGGTTCAATTCCCTCTCAGGGCAATGTTTATTTAATATTTTCATGTCTTCGCTCTCGTAGCGAGACAAAGCGCAGTGGCGAGTTTCGCCTCGTAAAACGAAATACCTAAAGAGTTTTGCGGAATGTGGGGAACTGTAATATATTAATAATGAACTCTTCAAGTATTAAGACGTAAAAGATGAGTACATTAAAAAAATACACTCTTAGATTATATACATTTTTTCTTCATGCATGTATCCCGCTTATAGCAAGCAGAGGGAACCTAGTATTGAAGTAATGCGTTCCCCACTTTCCACCAAATTTCAAAGATTTGCAGAGTTCAACGCACGTTTTTGCCTTGGTACCAGAGAAGGAAATGAGAATATTAATATATAATAATTCATTCCCCCGAGTGAGAATCGAACCCACAACCGTCGCGTTACAGTTTCATACCTCTGCACCGTTGGATACTATAAATTTATCCTTATTTCTAATTACTTTAACATTGTAATGTAGATATTAAATCGTCACTTCAAATCTAAAGTTTGAAGTGGGCGTACTTCCCACAATATTACATACTGTAGAACTACAAGTCCATGTCGATGTCGATTCTAAGAAAATATTTTTTCCTTTCTTTTTTTACCATTGAGACTTAAATTTTCAGGAAGTATTATTTTTTTTTTCAGCTTTACGCTATATTGATAAGATGAACGAAAAGTTGAGAACGGAGTGTCTTAACACTAGGAACTAATTATGTTTGGCCATAGTGTAACCGAACCGTAATAATTTTACTTTTAATCACGCGTAGTAATTTAATCGAAAGCCAGTCATGGTGCAGAGCCAAAAGCGTGAGTTCAATTCCACTCGAAGAAATAAAATGTTTTATGTCTTCGCTCTGGCAAAGGCAAAGCTCGGCGTTGAGTTCCGCCACTCAACACGCAATGCCTAAAGAATTCAGCGGAAAATGGGGAATGGAATGTGTTAACATTAGGTTCCCTCTGCCTAACCTGCTGTTTGCGGGATACAACGTGAACCTTAAAAAACAAGGAATACAATAGATATCAAATCATTATTTCAACTGATTTATTATTGTAACTAACATTAACATATAAATACAATTAGGGAAAACCTAATAACACATTAGTATTTTCCATTTGTTATAAATATTACAATGATTTATATAAGTAATAAAGATGTAATATTATCGAAATATATATATAATAGGATTTTTTATAAATAATTTATAATTTCCCCACTCTTATAGGCTAAGTGTGGCGTTGATTTTCACTATTAAATATGCAATGACTCAAATTTGTATGGATGACGGAATGCGGAGTGTCTAGACACTAAATTGTCCTTGCCTACCCTGCTATACTTACTTTTTGTCAGGGTAGGGTGATTTGAAAATTTATATAAATTACAACATAAAATGTTATTAAAATCATATTTTTTTATATTGAAATTAAAAAAATATTAAAAGTATATAATTTAATTTACTATAGTCAACTATGTTTTATACATCTGACTAATCTATATATATAAAAGGACATGTACTGACTGAGGTAAGACGCACGCACAGCCGTAACCGCGCGTCGAAACGTGAAATTTGGAAGGAAAGTTTATTTTCATAATCTGGACATCCACTAGAAGGGATTTTGAAAAATTTTAACCCTAAAGGGATAAAATAGGGGTTGAAAGTTTGTATGGAAAAAATTTAAATCGCCACCGATGTTTATAAAAAATAAAATTCAGACTGATAAAACTATTTTATTGAACGCTTGTTTCGTGGTTTTTTTAGAATTCACCCCTGAGGGTGCAAATAAGCGGGCGAAGCCGCGCGCGCCCGCTAGTCAACTAATATAAATATAAATATAAGAACAAGAAACTTTGATAAAAATACTTTTATTTTACTTTTACTTTTCCGTCAAAGGGACTCACGATCGTAAATGAAGAGGATTTTTAGATTAATACTATAAATAGTTTACTCTATAAGCGTAAAAGGAAGGCATTTGTTTTAAAATATAATATAGATAGTATATTTATTATTTTCAAGAAAAGTAATATAGCTAGAGTTAAGATACTATTTTACTAATTAGGGCGCTATCAGTAGAGGGAACCTGGGAACCTGTGAGGAAACAGTGTAAAAACGTATCGTTCCCATTAAGCCACTTCCGCTCCCCACAACCCATTGAATTAACGTGACATTGCGTGTTGAATGGCGAAAGTCAACACCACGTTTTGCCCCGTCACCAGAGCAACAAAATAAAAATATTAAATATTGCTATCGCCCGTCGGAATCGAACGGCTTACAATCGCACGTTTGTAGCACTAGACCAGGATAACCTCAAAATATATAATGTATCATATTTCAATATCTCATATTGATATAGAGGAATTCTTTTGAATGCATTTATAAACTGCGACGAGCAACAGTTTCAAACACGCTCGTGCCTTTACTCTCGACATGTTCGCGCTCGACTTAACGCAGCTGGATTTATAAAGTCCTTTACGAGTAAAATTGTATAAGTAAGGGCGACTACAGACGATTTTCAGATCGTACTTTATATAAAGTAATTTTTGAATTATAACGCGACGGTCGTGGTTTCGATTTCCACTCGGTGATATTTATCCGATAGATAATGTGATAAATATTTTATTTATTTTTATTTTCTTGTTCGGGTAACAAGAAAAAAAAATAAGTTTTCTGTCATGGTGAATATGTCTATTTTAATCGATTAAAAAAAAGGACGTTTTCAATTCGTTTGTACTTTATTGATTGTTGTTTGTTACGGAATTGCTCCGGGTATCTATTATTTTATTTCCTTATGGCATCTATTATCTTATTTCCTTAGCTCAAAATCCAAAGCAACAATTTTGCGAAATTAAATAAGTAGATTCCTTTGACGCTCATATTTAGCTGTAACTAGAATAACCAAACTGTAAACAGACTGTATTTCATTTTGTCCGTTTCCAACATTATTTGACTTTGTATATGGACATACATGAACTTCTATAAATATGAAAAGTTCGAGATAAACCGTCATTTCGATGAAATTTAAATTAAATGCGTTATTAAATATTAAGTACTAAAACATTTCCAGCTTAGAATAAATAATGAATGTTCATAATTAAATGTTCTGTATAAGTGACATGGTATTTTTTCGTGCTTCGCTTCGCATGTAGCAGGGCAAGCAGAAGGAACCTGGGAACCTGGGAAGTATTAAGATACTCCGTCCCCATAAACACACTTTCAAGAACAATAACTCAACATTTTCTGCCGATTTTCCGAATTGCGTGTTGAGTTGCGGAACTGGACGCCGCACTTTACGTTAGTTAGTTACCAAACAGAAGGAAACAAAAAAGTTTTTTTTGATGAAAATAAGAACGACCATTTCGATCTTTATAGTTTAAGCAAAAGAAATTTTACACACTTTAAAAAAAACTTCTTAATTTTTTTTTATAAAAGTATTTAAAGTAAATTATGGCTTATATACTATATATTTATACTAAATATAGTTAAAAAAATATAAGGAAAATAAAAAAACATAAAGAAAGACAATTATTATAACAACAGCAACTAGCCATACTACAAACGTTATCGCGAGCAATGCGTCAGCAAATCAGCTTTAAATGATAACAAGACACATTCGCAAAGCAGATACCTGATAAAATATATAAAAAATATCAATAATTTTATTTTAATATAAGTAAATAGTACATCGCTATCGCCAAAAGCAAAGATAATGATTGATTTTGCACTTTTTGGTGATCTAATTGTTTTTTTTTAAAGCCTCACACTTTATCACGCGTAGCAATATAAAAAGAACCTAACGCTTTTTGAGACACATGTTAGGTGAAATGTAAGTTATTTAAATAGAATCATTGTCTTGGCTGGGAATCGAATCCATAGTAACATATTACGGTGGCACAAGGACACTATCGTGCTACCGTGCAACCGAGTCAAACCCACAAGCGTCGCAATTGACACGACGTTTGTAGGTTTGATTTCCGCGTCGTGAAATTAAATATTTATTTAACATTTTCTCGCTAAGCAAAAAAAAACTTTTGTATAATGTCTCAGCACTGTAGCCGCTAAAGTGTATATTATCAATACAAATAAGATTTTCTTACAAAGTTTATAGCTAGGTTAATAATAAACAACAATTATTAAGGAATAAAAAGCAATTTTTATTTCTACCCTCCAGTGATGGATATCAAATTCATGTGTTTTCTAGAAACTGACAACTTCCACTGGACTTAGAACCTTCTACGTTAAGTTAAAATCGGAGAATCACAACCACAAAAAAACAGGCATTTTTCTTTTTACATCTTAAAGTCCATGCAAACACAAGTTACGGAAGTCGACTTGTACTACTTAAGTTGAGAATTGGATTCGACAAAATTCGGCGGAATAGAGTGTCTGAACACTAGGCTTTCTCTGAAAAAAATGCTATAAGCGGGAAAGAGCGTGAAACTGAAAAAAAAGATAACTTTATTATCTTTGCTCACAGTTTCCTACTTTCAAAGTGAACTTACCTCGTCTAGACATTATGAATATAGAGCACGCTTCCGGCAGACAGCCGCCGAAGGCGAGGAAGGTCATGCCCATCACGGACTCGGGTATGAAAAATGTATGGCCTGTAATGAAAAAGAACGACGTCAAGTATTTATTTGCATTTCCATACGATTATTTCTTATAAATCTGAAGAGTATGATTGGTTGAACGCGCCAATCTCAGGAACTAGTAGTTCGGATTTTAAAGCGAGGAAAATTTTTCGAATATAGGTAATTTTCAAATATATATTCCCCCTAATGGAGATTGAACCACGCCCATCACGATCACAGTGACGCACTGTCCCAGTGCAGCAAGATGGCCTCACGGTAAGCGGTGACAGATTTTAATGAAAAAATGCAATTGTTGCCATGAAATAAAGTCGTATAATATTCTCATTAAATTCATCATTTTATAAAAGGAAAAAAAATAAAGTCATTATAAATAAGCGCTATTATAGTATAGTATATAAATCTGAATCAAAATTATGGCTATGAATTCAAATCCCATTACTCAAAACTATTAAAAAATGGGCATTTCCGGTTTCAGTAATAAAATTGTGATAAAAGTAGTAGTATATATTATTACTTTTACCACAATTTTATTTACCATACTAACACAATTTTATAATAGTACATAGACACAGAAAAATATATTCTCTTCATAATATGTAGAGATAAAGAATTAAAATCGAATACTTTAAAAAGCAATACATATCTCCTATACGAGTATACACGATAGTCGTAGGTTCGATTCGCATTATAGCTTCATGGCTAGCTTCACACAAAAAAAGGACAAAAGAGTGCGAATCGAATCAAATACTTAATAAAAACTGAATACATTTTTTAACGTGATCCCTTTACAAAGTATCTAGGTCATTGTCATTTCTCAACAATCAACAAGTATTTACACACCTCTTAATCTGTATACGAACGAACGAATCTACAAATAATCTTGCAACAAAATAAACACACTCTATTATAATTTCTATTAGCCAATTTATTTCAATGAAGTGCTTATTGAATTATTATTAGTTAACATAGAAATTGCTACTTTTTTAGCAATAAATTAAAATATTACTTATTTCATTTTCACGAGTTGGAATAGAACCCAAAACCCGTTTACACATATATCTAAGCTTTCGATTCAAAATAGTAGTTCCTGAGATTAGCGCATTGAAACATACACATTCACATAGATAGTATAGAAATGTAGATTAAAATAAAACAATAGTTTTCCATTGTTATGTGATATTTTACTTATTATGTAGATTACTTTCAATTAACGGATCTTCAGAATGTTAATACCATAAGATTAATTCTTTAAATGTAAATATAATTTCATATTTTTAATTAACCTAAATTAATTTCATAATTAGGCCGTTGTGGCGCAGCGGCATAACGCCTGATTGTAAATTTGACGGTTATAGGTTCCATTCCGTCCAGGGGGAATAGCAACGAAGTAACAACTTAAATAATAATAATAAGGCAAAGCGTGACGTTAAGTTCCGTCACTCAATGTATTATCTAAAATTGTAAAAAGTTCTTACTACCCTCCAGCGGGAGCAGGAACGCATATATCAAAGCATTTAGCGTTTTGTTTTCCTTGGCAAACCTCTCCAGGAATTGCATGAAGTAAAAATTAATAATATTATTCTTAAAAATAATAACAATACTATATATAATATAATACTGGGATCGGTCTATTATAACTGACCGGTGTATTGTTGCCAATAGACCTGACAAAATACTAGTAGACCGAGTGACGCGCTGTGCAGTGATTGTTGACGTTACTATCCCACATGATGACAATCTCATGAAGGACGCAAAAGAAAAACTATCTAAATATTTGAACCTAACCCATGAGATTACCGCCATGCGAGGTGTCACTGCGGCTATCATTGAGTCGATAGTGGTTTCAGTTAACGGTTTAATAGCGAAATGCTTCGACCAACATGTTAAGAGGTTATCGCTTAGCCGTTACATTAAGAACCGGCTGCAGAAGGCAGTTTTACTTGAGACGGTGCGTGTTGTGAAGAGGATCCTCTCTCAGGAGTACTAGTCACCGATGGCTTGGCCCCTTGTCGCGCCCACGGAATACTGTTTATTTTTATTATGTATTTTTTATAACAATATATATTTAAAAATGTAAAATTGATGCTCTTGTATAATAAAAGTATATATCGTGTTATTCTTACCCAAAACAGTCATACTCCAGGAAACAAAATATGAATTGACTCCTATCCAAACGATGCACATGATGAAGGATAGTGGATAGAATCTTCTACACGTAAAAGGTGAAGGCACAGTTAAGCCGAGAACAAATTTCAATGGCCACGTATAAATCCACCAAATTTTGTAAAGTACGGAGTTCTCCTTCGGGAACCTCCACACACTCTTCTTTGGCTTCTCTGCGATTTCAACTGGAACAAAAATTGTTGATAAAAATTTATGGATAATAGATAAAACTATTTTTTTATGAAAAAAATATATGTTTACATAGTATAAAAAAACCGTTTTCTCGATGTTCGTTTATATGTTAGAAACGATTCAATGAATTTTCTGATTCAAGGGATAGGTTTATAAATATCGTAAATATCCATATTATATTAGATAAAACTAAGGTTTGGCGCGCCATTCCTTCTGGTCACTCGGCTAATATCGCTATACCATTTTGTTATATACGTAAATACAAAAATGAATTATTAATAAAAATATATGAAATGAAAAAATATAATCAAAAGAAAAGTAAATTAAGTTTTACTAAATTAAATTTTAATTATTCCAAAAAATAACCAATACTCGCTTGTCAAGTTTATTTTTAAGTTGATTTCAAACGACCGTAGATATGATAAGAGAACCACTTCGTTACTTAATATTAAAAAGTCGTTATTATTCTTTTTATTATCACTAAAATTTTGAAATATCTATTCGATAAGCCGATTGGAAAATGATAAAATTCTTTAGCGTTCTTCTAAAGTGCAAAATGCAGGTAGGCAGAGGGAACCTTAAATAAAAACACTACGTTCCCCACTTTCTGGCAGATTCTGAACGCAATAAGAGTTGAGTAGCGGGACGAGGAAATAAAACTAGTAAATTTTTAATTTCCTCGAGTGGAAATAGAACCCACAACCTGTCGTAGGTCCAGTTCGAACAAAAAGGCTAAAACATAAATATTAAATTGCAGATTTCACTTTACCCACTAAATTTAAAGTGCGTGATGATGTACATTTTTATTTGTACTAGAAAAAAGACCTTGACCCCTAATGCTTAGTGCCTCTCACGATCTATAATTATTTCTGCTGTTTTTTTTCATTTACATTTACTGTTCTTAACGTGAACGGAAAGGTCGTAGGTTTGATCCGCACCGTGGGATGAATTATTTTCATTCTTCGTTATGACAAAGCGCGTGGGTGGATTCCACGATTCAATAACGGCTCGCATTCGGGCGAAAATCCCTTTTTACATACTAGGATGTCTATATACGGAATACAGAGTGAAGATGGAATGAACTACTTCGCATTTTGTGGAGTGGCAGAGGGAGCTTAGTGACCTAACACTTTGTTTTCCACCTTCTACCAAAACATAACTAAATATAGAGTGATATTTACTCCAGGCTTAAGCTTGCGACTGTAAACGCGACTGGTTCTGGGTTCGATTCCTACTTGAAAATATGCAATATTTAAAACTTTCATTTCCTCGCAACGATAACCAGGCGAATCGCCGGCGTTGAGTTGCACTACACGCTATATACCGAATTCTATTTCCATTTCCCACAAGACAATTCCATTACCCACTTTATACTGAATTCTATTTAATCTATATTATATAAATAATTATAATCTATATATCTAACATAGATTAAATAGAATTCAGTATAAAGTGGCTAATGGAATTGTCTCAATGGGAACGCAGTGTCTTAACACTAGTTTCCCAGGTTCCGCACACCTACACAGGTACATGCGAGATACAGCGTGAAATGAGGGCTAATAAAAAAATATTTGTCGAGGAAAGCCACAAGTTCAAAAGAATCTTAATTGGCCTTGATTCAATAAAGTCACGTGGTCCGTTTTGATTTAGCCGTATGTACTTGCGGTCGGAGTTGCTCGGGCACTCAGTTGTAATGTAATATGATTATATGATTATATAATATTATTATATATTAATTTTTTACCTTTTTCCTCAACTGCCACTTTTTCATTTGAACTGTTGCTTATTTGTGCACCGCTGTTGTTGAAGCCACTGTTGTCGAGACCCTCTTCAATGACTTTAGTGTCGTTAGAAACTATATCTGCACACAAAATAATATAACATAAAAAAAAACAGCTTCACGCTGTATCCCGCACACTGCAGGGTAGGCAGAGGGAACCTAGTGCTAAGACACTCCGTTCCCCACTGTCTACCGAATTCTGTGCGTGTTGAGTGGCAGAAGTCAAGAAATGGAAATACAAATTTAAGTAAATATTTCACCTCCTTGAGTGGGGATCGAACCCACAACCAGTCGGTTTAACAGTCACACTTCGTGCCGCTGCGCAGCGACTGGCCTCAAATAACATATAACTATAATGATATTAAATATTATTTTATTTAAGGATGGCCAGTCGTGACACAGGGGCACAGGGGTGTGACTGTAAACGTAAAAGGTTATGGGTTCGAATCCCACTCCAGGAAACACTTTACGCACAGTTTTGGTTCAGGCGTTGCGTTAGATTGCTCAAATATATATATTTATGTAATAAAAAGAAAAGAAGAGAATATTTTAATTTCCTCGCTCTGGTAAAAAAACAAAGCGTGGCTTTGATTTCCGCCACTCAACACGGAAAACTTTGAAAATTTTCACAGATAACGGTGAACAAAGGACTTAATACTGGACTCTTTCTGCCTACCCTCCTATATGCGGGATACAGCGTGAAACGAAAAAAGAAAAAAAAAAAGGAACAAAAACACCAAAACTTACACTCTGAATGACCTTTACGGCATCCGGCGAAAATTTTGCTGAATAACGCAAATATCTTCATACTGTTGAACATTATGATGAAGTAGCATATATAGAGTATGCCCAGGACCATGGCCTCGTACCAGACCACCAGGCCGTCCCATACTATCGCAACTAGCACACCAACATTGATCATGTAAATTATGACATCTCGCGTAACCGGACCGCGATCTATGGCGATTGGCTGAAAGGAAATATAAAAAAAATGTATTTATATATATTTACTTTTTATTATAGCTATTTGAATAACATTTTAAAAAGATATTAAAATAAATTTATATTTTCCTCTTCATATTGTGTATATATTAAGTGTTTTGTGATAATGATTACATGATAATGATTGAGACATAGATGTTCTGTACTAAAGTGAACGATAGGTGGGGATACAAATCGCAAAATCGTATCGTATCGTCAAATACGGATGTAGGAAAATATTTTTATTGTAGTTGGGGCTATTATAGCAGGTCTATTGTTACGCAGTGGCACAAAGTGTGACTGCAAACACGACTGGTAGATGGGTTCGATCCCCCCTCGAGGAAGTGAAATGTTTATTTCTATTTATATTTTCATTTTCTCGCTCTGGTGTCTAGGTAAAAAAGCAGCGTTGAGTTCCGCCACTCATCACGCAATACCTCTAGGTTCCCTCTGCCTACCTTGCTGTGTGCGGGATACATCGTGAAGCAATTTTTTTTTAGTTTCCGAGTTTTGGTAGCGAGGCAGACCATGGCGTTAAGTTTCTCCAATCAACACACAAAGTCTCGGAAATTGAAAGATGGGATTGGAATGTCTTAATACCTAGGTTCACTCTGCCTACAAGTGGCTCACAGGAGCTTTATACACATTTTCAAACAGTTCAATTGAAGCGTTAGTGTGTAACTTATTTTACTCAGAAATTTTAAATTTATTTTTGCTGTAAAACTTTTAAACAAAGATAAACACGATATCGCCATCCAAATTGCAACGGAACGGAAATTTAACGTTCATTAAATAAATATTGGGAATTGATGCATAATATTTTATTTTGTTTTGTAAAATATGAAGTAATGATGTGAAAATTTCATATATAGCACGTCAACAGTAAAAAATAAATATGCAAAGTATGACTTTAACGAAGTTTATGATTCGATGATTTTTATATTTAATTAGTTTCCGCCTGAATTCGAGCCTCTATTCGACTTAATAGAGTCAACAACTAAAAGAACTCAACGCCGCATTTTGTCTTGCCAGAGCGGAGAGAGCGGAGGAATGGATATAATTTTGTAGTATTTTTTCATAAATATGAATCGAAACAACAACCATCGCGTTTTCTGACAGACGTTGTTTCACTGCGCCTTAATGGTCTCAATTTTTTTTTGTTTTCAACTTCACGCTACATCTCGCATATTGTAAGGTAGGCAGAACTGGGAACCTAGTGCTATAACACTCTGTTTCCAATAAGACACCTCCACTTTCCATTGAATACTTGAAGCATTGCATGTTGAATGGTGGAACTTAACGCCACGCTTTGCCTCGTTACCAGCGCGAGAAAATAATAATTAGACATTTCATTCCCCAGAGAGGCGGGTATTATTAGTAATTTTTCACTATCAAAATATTTTTAAATTTTCCTTGTGGTTTTATAAAAGAAACGTGAAAAGTGATATTGATGAAGGTGGATATTAAATTCAATTATTTTATTTTACCCTTATCGCAAAGATAGATAAAAATAAAGATAGATGATAAAAGAACCAAGTGAGTTAGCTCTTAGTGGTCTCTAATGACATCATAAAATGTTTAATGTCAATAACGATCTGATCATCTCGATGGTACTGTATAATGTATTGTAATTCGACTTCATATATTTTAGGCTAAAGTAAATTGTAAGTACTAAATTAAATCATAATTATTAACCATTATTAAGTGATCATTATAATTTCATATAACCTCAGCAGAATGGTATTTTCTTATAAATTTTGGAGAAATAGTCATACAGAAAGCCTTTACAACATATAAACGACAATCCCACGACTACGATTTGAATTCAAAATATCATCTTACTCTATTATATTACAAAACAGAATCTTTTATTTCTTATTTCATCATTATTTTCATTGATTTTGAGCTCAAATTTAAATTAACTTACCGCAATCGCCGCAAGTCCCCCGACGGCAGCCACTCCAAGTACGTTGAAGATGGCCGAGCCGACTATAGTTCCGATGCCCATGTCAGATTGAGTGAGAAATGTAGAGATCACGTTCACGAAGAATTCTGGACACGACGTAGCCACCGACATGAACGTAGCCGCTGCTACGTTCTATATAAAAAAAGTGAAATTTATATTTTTCATTTTTTCCATATTATGTCAAGAACAGTCTGAGGTTGAAAATTTTCTTATAATTTACAAATATCGTTCCCTAAAATGCAATTTCAGTAGACAATAGGTGCATTTAACCTTATATTTTCCTTTTACATTATATTGGTCTTACACTAAATTAATATTATAAGAAGTTGAGGAGTTCGTTTGGTTGAACAAGACGAGAGTAGGCAGAGAAAACAATGTAGTTTTAAGCATTGCGTGTTGAGTGGCGGAAGTCAACGCCGGGCTTTTGTCTTTGTGCCATTCATTCACCCGAGTGGGGATCGAACCCACAGCCGTCGCGTTACACCCACAGCCTTGCGTCCCAGCGCCTCGCCGGCCTCATCAATGCGAACAAACATTGAAAAAATAAAATAAATTAATTTTGTTCAATAATCGAGCATCTATCGAGCAAACCTATTTGTTATACTACACCCCTTTAATTGCTTCGACCCCACGTACTATAACTGCAATTACTTTTAATTACCTTTCGGCAGTAAATGTATCAATATCATAATAAACTTGACCACTAAATCAACTTTAATAATGAAATTACAATGAAAACAAACAACAAAGCGTTGTACTAACAATTTTTACCTATATTTCACAAAATTTAATGGAACTATTTAAAACCCTATCCACTTCTCCGCTCATACGGTTACGTATATATGCAACGTTCAAAACGGATTATACAATGCATCCAGAGATTGTTCAGAAATCTGAGTTCGTTTCGAGTGGAATTTGGGTAATCTAGATAATTAGTTATTATGTTGTTGTTTTGTTGTAGAATTTTAGTGTAAGAGCTCACTTAAAATATTAGTTGTTTGTGTAATATATCATTTCATGTCAGATTAAAACGAGATTTTCATTTATAAGGGCACTTTGATATAAAATTATGTACAACAATATTTCAAAGATTTAAAATAGCTGTAATGCCTCGTACCAACAAGGCTTTTCGGGCTTTTACGTCCATATATTAATTTTGTCTTGATATAGAAATGAGTAAAATTTGATATTTATATTCAAATTGTATTAGTACAACATAACATTAGTGTTAGGAAACTGAAGAGTTTGTTATGTTGAGTGCGATAATCTCACGAAGCACTCATTCAAATTAAAAAAATATTTTCGTATTGTATTATCGAGAAAAGTAATATTTATTTGATGACGCGGACGCAGATGCGAGAGAGACGCGGGCGCAGATGCATGCCGGTAGAATTACATCAGCTTCACGCTATATCCCGCTCACATCGGGGTCAAATCAAACAAAGGGGAAGTTAGTTTCAAAAACACCAACTCTGACTCAACGCCGGACTCAACGCCGCCCCGGCACCATAGCGAAGAAATGAAAATATAAATTTAAATAAATATTTTATACCGTATAATATTTCGTATAATATACTAGCGCATATTAATGAGTTTCATAAAATACATCCGTAAAGAGATGCGTTAAACTTTATGTTTAACCAAGATAGAACTATTTCTTATAAATTTTTACAGGCTTAACGGCTTTCAAGAGGCGCGGATTCAAATCACGCTACGTTTAGTTTTGCACGTTACTTAAGAAAGTACCAAAAGTAAAGTATTTATTATATTTTTTATACTAACCTGCGGTATCTTCAGGTCCTCGCATATAATTTCTACGCACGGAATGAAATAATCGTTGCACACAATTGCTAGAAGAGTGAACGTGTATATGCCGAATATAACATATAGTATAAACGCACCTTCCCTCAGTTGAGTCTCTGAAAAAAAAAAAATATTGATACTAAGAAAATTCACGCTCCTCTCCGCATAGTAAGGAGACCAAGGACGGGACATTGCGTATAGAATGACGGAGCTCAGCGCTGTGCTTTGTCTATCAGAGTACAGTAGAAACGAGGGTAGTAAATATAATTTGAATGTCATTTACCCAAGTCGAGAAGCCAACCCAGAATCACCTTTATAGTCATCGTTTTCCCACTGCGCCTTCAATATCGATCTAAGCCGAGTTCAGAGAATCGAGATCTTTAAAGGTGTATGAACAATGTAAATAAGCAGAGTATACAGAAATAACCCAAATAACAGGAAATAGGAACCTTAAATATATATATATATATATATATATATATATATATATATATATATATATATATATATATATATATATATATATCACATATAGTAAAATCTTTACAACTTTAAAACAAAGAGTTAATTAAAAATATTGGAAACATTTTATTTAAAATGTAAAACGCCAAAGCATATTGATGCAAGCATCACCCGCCAATACCTCTTTCGCGGTAAAAACCGGACTACACACGCGTTTCGCTTGTAATTAAAAACTTTAAACTGTTATGTATACTTTAAACGTTACACGCAAAAAAATAAAATGCTAAAAAAAAAAAAGTCAGCTTCACGCTGTATCCCGCACACAGCAGGGTAGGCCGAGGGAACCTAGTGTTTTTAAACACTCCATTCCCCACTTTCTGCTGATTTCTGGAGGCATTTCTGGATTCTGGAGCTGGAGTTGCGTGTTGAGTGGCAGAACTCAACGCCGCTCTTAGCCTCGACACCAGAGCGAAGAAATGGAAATATAAATTTAAGTAAATATTTCATCTCCTCGAGTGGGGATCGAACCCACAACCAGTCGGTTTACAGTCACACTTCGTGCCGCTGCGCCACGACTGGCTCTAAATTATCTTAATAATTTCTTTTTTGTATTTTTTTTTACTCTGTATCTTGTTGCAGGAAGCCTAGTGTTAATACACTCTGTTGTTCACTTTCCGCCAAATGTTGGTGACATTGCGTATTGAGTGGCGAAACTCAACTCCGCGCATTGCCTCGACACCAGAGCGAAAAAAAACTTATATATATTAAATATTTCATTTCCTCGAGTAGGTATTGAATCCACTACACGTCGCGTTTACATTCACTGGCTTGTGCCTCGACTGGCCCCAATTCACATTTTTAATTAAGAGCTCTCTCGATCAAATTCTTAATATATTCAACAAGTAAATCTCATTAAAATACAATTTTACAGGTGACCGACGCTTTTACGCGATATTCAAAACTAATGGAATCGCTTAATGGTAGACAAAATATATTAAATTTGCTCATCGTAATTATTTAGTTTGTAATGATTAATTTGTAGATGTAGATCACTTCTGATATTTAAATAAAAAAAATATATTAGCTTACACACGCTATCTCTCGCATATTTATGGAAGGCAAACAAAATTTAGTGTCCTGACCCTCCGGTCTCGTCTTTTTAACAAATAAATAGAGATCGTCCCTACAATCAATGGATGTATAAAATACATTAAATGCGTCGTGATGAGATCATGATTATGTTATTTTTTTTAGTTTCATGCTGTATCCCGCACACAGCAGGGTAGGTAGAGGGAACATTGTGTTGAAACACTCTGTATCCCATTTCTCGCCGCGGAACTTAACGCCGCGTTTTGCCTCGACATCAGAGAGATCAGAATAAACATTTAATTTCCCCGAATGGCGCTCAAATCCTCAACCTATCGCGTTTACAGTCACTCGCTGGAAGCACTGCGCCACGACTGGTCTTCATTTTAATTAAAATTATAATATGCAGCCTCAAAATAAATATTTATTTCATAATTATACTGTGATTTCACATTACAATATAAGACTTACCATCAAAGATCCCTTCAGGAAAGCTATCAACCGAATCCCCAGACGACCTCTCGACTTCCTGTATAATATTCCCAACGACTTCCGTTTTGGTCCTCAGCCAGGGCCTCCAGTGCCATGTCTCCGACTCCTCAGTCAGCCTCTTCATGAGCTCTCTCGTTATATACACTTTGTCACCATTATCGTTTAGCACTTCTATATATTCGTCATCTGTCACATCTGAAATAATTTACACTTCACTTACACTTAATCTTTGATGTATTTGTACGAAAAAACGCCAATATGGACTTTTCTTTATTATTTTTAATACAAAGTAATAATCAAAGAATAATCCATGCAATTATTATAGACTTGCCAGTTCAATAGACGCGCTACGACTGCACTAAAGGATAAAAGCGGAAAAATTTTGTATTAAAATATAAATATTTATATAAAATATAGACAAACAAAACGAGATTCTAATGATGCTAGTAGCTGTAGATTAATGTTAGTGCTGAATCGATTCTCAAATTATAGGGCATTTATCACTTTTTATCCACTAATATCGAGTGATAACGTGTTGGTAGAGAAGTTAATTTACATACGGTTTTAGTAACAAAATTGGCAAAAGTACTCGTATATTAATACGGGGATTTTCTCGCGCGTTAATGAGAGATATGACAGGTCAACAAAAATATTATAGTATATATATATATATATATACATATATATATTTGTATTTATACGTTTTTTTTTTAATGTGGTTAATTTTCAACTTAATGTAGGGTAGACAGATAAAAGAGTTAAATCACTCCGTGACTATGGCCGTACCGTTGACTTGGTCACTAGTTTTACATACATTGAGTGTTCGATGAAAATTAATACCATTCAGCTAACCAAATCGGAAGAATGTTAATAATTTGATCATTAACATTCACAGACTGGGAATTGAATCCAAAACTATCCTAAATAGACGACACAGACATTTTCATATATATTTTTAAGTTCACATTGTATATATCCTGTATACAACAGGCATTTCTTTTCCCATGCAGCTAAACGCCGCGCGTTTGTCACAACGGCCACAAATACAACCATTTCATTTAAGCAAATAATCAAATATACTCACTAAAATCCTCTAAAGCCACTGTGTACGAAATGGTGATCCATATCGTTACAGCCACAACTAACGACTTAGACGGCAGCATTTCCAAAATTTCTTCTTAATTTAAATAACCGTTACTGATACCTGTTGATAGTTAATTGAATTTTAATTATTAAGATATAAAATATTCATTTTATTGTAGATAAAAGTATGATTACTTTCTTAGTATAATAATTTAGATATTTTGTATATATAGTTTTGTATAGATAGTTCAAGAAAAAATCTAAATATTAATTAGTTTAATTATTTAGGGTTTTTTTGATGACGTGTACATTGTTTGACTATGACTAAATGACTATTAAAAAGGGGCTTTATAAGAAAATTTAATCAAACTGTTACACTTTTATATAACAATCGAACCCACAATCATCGTATTACAGTTAGACGCTATCACTGCGCGACGATAACCTCAATATATGGTTAATTTAGAAAAAGTTAAGGAAAATACTTAAAATAGAAATTAAAAAAATAATAGAACAAATCTTAAATATTTCTTGAATATAATCGATAGGTATAAGAGTAGTACTACTTTACTATGAAATAAATGTGTAAACATGTACACAACAAGTATCATAATTAGTTAATGGTCGTTTTATCCCTATACATAACATATTCTCTATATTTATTTGAAAAACCCCAAGTGTCGTAATATCTTTTAATACAGCTGAGGTGCTATGTTAAGGATAAAATTAAAAAAAGAAAATTATAGCCGTAACCCGTAACTCTGTTTCCGTGGACTTTAAAACATAACATGGAAAATCCCGTTCTTTAAATCAGCTTCACGCTGTATCCCGCACACAGCAGGGTAGGGAACCTAGTGTTAAGACACTCCATTCCCCACTTTCTGCCGAATTCTGGAGGCATTGCGTGTTGAGTGGCAGAACTCAACGCCGCGCTCAGCTTCGACATCAGAGCGAAGAAATGGAAATATAAATTTAAGTAAATATTTCATCTCCTCGAGTGGGGATCGAACCCACAACCAGTCGGTTTTACAGTCACACTTCGTGCCACTGCACCACGACTGGCCTCATCCCGTTCTTTCCCGGGAAAAAATACGGGAAGTATTTCGAGAAATCTCCTCGTAGCGCTGCCCTACACTCAATAACCTACCTACACGCCAAATTTTAACTTTTTACCGTTCGTCGATCACTATTTAAAAAATACACAGTTTAAAGTAAGTAAATACAAGTACAGATATTTTTTAATAATTCAAACAAAATAAATTGCTGTACAAATTTAATATAAATTTTGTTATATTGTTTTTAGAGTTCCATATTCCAAAAATAAAAACGGAATCTTTATAGGATAATATTATTGCCTGTCTGTCCGTCCGTCTGTTGTCCGTCTGTCAATACGTCTGTCCGTCCGTCAAGACCATATTTCTCGAGACCGCATGGATGTATCAAGATGAAATTAATATCTAATATTCAGGTTTAGGGTCCCCTGGAGCACAAATCACGCTACTAACAACGTCAACGTTTTTGACATAATTTGTATGAAATTCACCGCGAAATAAAAACCTATAGAGAGTACCTTAAACCCACCGTTATGGCATTTGGCACGATGTGTGAACTTACAATGTAAATAAAGGAAAAATCCTAAAAGTAAAAAAATATATATGAGTTCAATTTATATTTGCAAATAAACGAAAATATGTAATTTATATTTGCAGATAAAAACGGTTACAAACTTATAATTGTAGTTCGCGTCATATGAAGTGCAGTCACTTCGCGCTCGCAAACTTAAATTTGTCAACATTTGTAAGTTGTACTTTCCATTGACCTACAAGACTTGAAATTTCGGAACCCTTGGTGAGTGACTCCGACTCGCATTTGACCGATTTTTTTAGTGAACATTAAAAATGAAGCATACCGAAACGATAAAAAAAAATTCTTTCACCAATCGAAATCAATATGGCGCAATGGAAGGGCGGTTAACTGCAAATAATCATATTTACGATTTGTGAATTTTGGAGTTCATTTAAGGAGAATGGTTAAATCAAATTATACTTCTTCCTCCCTGTGGTAGAGCAAATTGCGGCGTTGAGCTCCGTCAACTGACACATAATGTCTCGAATTCCGGTGGAAAGTGCCACTATACCAATTTTCAATACTAAATTCATTGAAAATATTTCTGAGAGGAAATATGAACCAGACCCACTTTCATTGGATTGATGGAGGCTTCGAGTAAAAATAGCAAAATTGGTTATATCACATTTTTATTTCATCGAGTATTAATCGGGCATACTGAGAGCTAAATTATAAGTCACTTCGTCGGTCATTGTTGCCGTTATGGTAGAGTGGCACATTATCTGATAATACAAACAAGATGGTAATGGGTTCGATCCCTACATATAAAAAAAACAGGTCTCGATTAGCTCTGCCTCCATATCATAAATATTATTTCGTATATTTCAGGGTTAAAATATATAACAGGTTAACTAAATGATTTAATTATACTTCTTTAATTTTGAATGTTATGTTGATGTGTCATTTTTGTGTTTTCTAAAAAGTAACTATTATTTTGGTATCCTAAACGTTTACAATAGCAACATTTTTGATATAGTGATAACTTACATTTATTGAATTATTTTACAATGTTACTTTTCATTTATAAGAAAATATGGAAAACACATAAAAAAAACCCCAACTTTGAAAAAGTTGTATAAGATTTTACTATATACACAGTACAGTATGCTCGTTTTTTTCTAGAACATTTTCATTTCCTTGTTTTTTTTATAAACAGAACAAATAAATTCTTTCAAAAAAAATATTAAAGCCCGCGTCACAGTAACCTAGGGTTATGGTACTCCATCTTCCACTTTTCACACAATACCAGAGGAAGCAAATGAATATTATTCACTACTCCGAGTTGGAATCGAACCCACAGCCGTCGCGTCTGACGCTAAATTAATATTCTTTATTCATATCTTTGTTTATATATCATTATGAAATTTTAAAAGTCAAACGTTGATTTATATACTAAAGTAATATAAACATGAAACATCGAATCCACAAAGAGAAATATTAATCAGATTTGGCTCACATATAAATCCATATACTCATTTTTAATTATTTTAATCCTCCATTAATCGAATACCCGATGTGGATAAAAATATTCAATTCATAATAAACTAGCCGTTTTTTGTATAGACTTTAAGACGTGAACTGTGGGATACATCATTTCCCCTTTTCCAGTCTTAGTCTTTGAGCTCTATGTTACTAAATCGTTCTTAACTCCGAGATTAATCTTGAGAGCGATCTTGAGATGCCGTCTTCTTTCATATATCTATACACTCCCTAATCCTAACTACACGCGAAATTTAACTTTCTAAGTCCAGTAGTTTCGAATAGACAATTTTATGATCCTCGGTATATTAGAGGGAAAAATATAATTATAATAAAAAAAAACGGTTTTTACTCATATCAAACTACCCTTGAAATCGCAACCTGTTGGCCTGATATATTCCTCGATTTGTCACGCTCACACCTAATGCAAATTTAAGACTTAATTGATTTTCTCATAGATACAATGGTATCTATGAGAAAATCAATTAAGTCTTAAATTTGCAACTCTTAAAATTGACAATGGTCAGAGAGGCAAATTGAGAATCAAGTGACGTAACTTATCTTTGTGCATTGTCGTGCGTAAAAATAATTTAAAAATATAATAATATGATCGGTCGAAAAGCCAAAGGTTCTAATCGGTCCAAAAAAGGCACAAGGATTTGACAACTCTTCCTGGGAAATGAAATGCTTAATATTTTCATGTTCTCGCTATAGTAACGAAGCAAAGAATAACGTTGGATTCCACTAGTCAACACACAAAGCTCCGGCAACGCAGAATCCGGCGGTAGATGGGGGTTTCATTCCCCGTATCTTAGAGGCAACAGAGTGTCTTAGCCTTAGGCTACCAGATTTCCCCTGCTCACACTGGGGTGCGGGATACAACGTGAAGTTAAGAAAAATATAAACTAGAGAGAATTTTAATGGAGTAGGAATCGAATCCACACCCATTACGTGTACAGTCAGACGTTGTACCACTGCGTTACCATAGCTTCCGTCTTAGAAAGAAGCTATTGATTTAGTAAGTGATAATATTTGTTATTTTAATATAGTATTTATGAAAATGTCGATTAAAATGATTTTTTATTTTTTTATTTATTTATTCAAAACTGGGATTTATTTTTAATAACCTTAGTTATTATAAATTTTTACACGTTAAATAATGAGCAAAAGTATATACTATATATAGAGAATTATGTAAATAGAAAATATCGCATAGAAACATAATAATATTATGGACCACTATAAAACCATCATTTCGCTATACATTGCATTCACTTTCTCCATTATATGGCTGTTTACACGAAGGAGGCTATATAAGATTCTATATAGACTAACTGCGTACAATGTCTATTATAAAATATATATAAAAGATGCACAAACGAACGCAAATTAAAATTAAAAAAAAAATTACAATTAAAATTTAATGCAAAAAAAAATACCTTCGCCTCAAGAGTCACACACGTAACCTCAATAACATTATAAAAAAAATTAAAAAATATCTACTTACAACCCAAATCAAATATATCAATCAAAACACACCAAACGCGAAATGAAACTAACAAACAAAAAAAAACCATCGATTTTCGCTCAAAAAAAAATATTATAGCATAAACACAATAACGTTTTTTTTATAGTAACCACTACAACCGCTACAAAAGCACATCACTAAATACTTACTATGTACAAAGGGGACGCACAGAAAGGACAAACTATTTATTTATATATAAAAAACATTTTCGTCCGTACAAATTTGAACAGTGGCAGGCGCTTAGCACTGCCTTGATTCCATTCTGAACACTGTTTCAGTGATATGAACGCTTGCCGTTTTTAAACAGATAATCTTAATTGATAAGACGTTGTCACCGATTAGTAGTTACAATTACGTATTATATACATATCTACTGTTTATTGAATTATTGAATGTATTTAAATCAGCTTCACGCTGTATCCCGCACACAGTAAGGAGTGAATATAGTGTTAAGACACTCCGTTCCCCACTTTCAGAATTCTGGAGGCACTGTGAGACTCAACGCCAACTTTACCTCGACACGGAATTCGAAATATAAATTTAAATATTATTTTATTTGAGGCCTGTCGTGGCGCGGTGACTGTAAAACCGACTGGTTGTGGGTTCGATCCCCACTCGAGGAGAAATATTTACTTAAATTTATATTTCCATTTCTTTGCTCTGGTGTCGAGGGAAATGCGCGGCGTTGAGTTCTGCAACTCAACACGCATTGCCTCCAGAATTCGGCAGAAAGTGGGGAACGACACTAGGTGTCCTCTGCCTACCTGCTGTGTGCGGGATACAGCGTGAAGCTTTTTTTTTTACTTCCTCGAGTTGGGATTGAATGGACGATAGTCGCGTTTACAGTCACACTTTGAGCGACAATTGGCCTCAATATCTATCTGGCAAGGCTGCGGAGCTAAGTACCACCCAACTAACAATATTTTCGAAAATTGGGCCGAACGGAATGTGAACATTTCCTAGGAAAAAGCGCGTTGTCATACAAAAGATCTTAACATATTTTCTTATTGCGGTGGTACCTTACCTTCAAAAGTAACCTCAGAAAAGGTGAATTAAAGTAATTATTAACAATTATATAAGAGAAAAAATATTGGAATAATTTAACGAAATTGGTGCATTTACATTTTCCTTGATAAAAATATGTTTTCTCTAACAAATAGGAGGTAAGATAAAAAAAACTATCATTACTACCTAATTATAAACATTAAAATTGTATCAACAATCTGATTTACGAGTACGAGTATATTAATGAGGGACAGAGTCGCTTCACACTAGGGACCCAGGTTCCCTCTGCTTACACTAGTAGAAGTGTAAGCAGAGGGAACCTGGGTTCTGGATATAGGGTGAAGTTAAAAAAAATGTCGGAAAAAATATCGCTGTGGGTTCGATTTCCACTCGAAAATGTATTGTTTTAAGAACGGAGGTCCAAGACTTAGACGGTTTCCAAAGAGGCGCGGTTTCATATCCCGTTACGTTCAAATTTTTATACGTTTTCTATGCAATAACAATTTAAAAATGTTAATAAACTTCGGTACATGCTATACGGGGTGAATTTTATTGAAAATGCTCCTCCTATCACCTGTTGGCCTATCGATCTGACGGTCACCTGAATACCTATCAATATTTATTGTGTCATTTAAAGTATTCGAAAAATTGTCTAATCATTTAATCTTATTTTTTTAGCTTCACGCTGCATCCTGCATACAGCAGGGTATGGAACGTAGTGTTAAGACACTCTGTTCCCCGTTTTTCTGCCGATTTCTGGAGATTGCACTTTGCCTAGACACCAGAGCGAAAAAAGCAATGAAAGTGGGAAGCGAACCCACAACCTGCCACGTTTACCTCTAATTTAAAGAAACTGCAAAAAAAAATGTTTCAAGTGACAATGATAATCAGTGATTTATTGATTATGAATATTTCTAAAGGAAATAGGTATTTCTGTATAATCAATTTTCCTGTATTTAAAGTGGCCTTACTAGCACAAACTATACCGTATTGTTTTTAAGCACGATTTTACTGTATATTTTAAGTAGCTCATGCATACATATAATATTATTAATTATTAATAACACCTATTATATTTGTTATTGACTATATATAATATAATACTTAATATGTTGTGTACGTTTTTTTAAGAGAATCCAAAGAAAAACGTACTCTAATTTCTTCATTTTTCTGCTACTGTTTTTTATGTTACACTAGGTATTGTTTTTTTTATGGATTTCCTTTTTTGCGGATTTTGCGGTTTTCCTATAAAGGAATTTAAAATCCGCTGCTGCCAAGTATTATATATTATATTTATATATTAAATTTCAATAATTTGGGAAGATTTTTATATAGTAACAGACCAACAACTCTATTTAGCGACAAAATTCCATAAAAATGCAACAAATGAAAGAAACAACCCCAAAGTTTGTTGTATAAACAAAAAAGATAAATCTCTGTATAGTTAAAGAATAGAAAAGTAAATTCTGAACATAATAGATATAAAAAAATAACTTAAGTCGGTTAACATATTCATCATAGAAGCTAAAAAAACCACTCAGCAGAATCTTATCCGTCTGTCTATCTGATTGTTTGTTCCCCAATCGCGCAAAAAGTACCCGACAGAAATGTATGAACTTTTGTATGGTGATAATATTTACATATCACCATATTTTTATATGGTGGGTCTGGTGGTACATCTTATTTGGGTTTCATCCCGATTTGAGGTCAGTCGCGGCGCAGTAGCACGAAGTGGGACTGTAAAACCGTCTGGTTGTGGGTTGATCCTCACTCGAGGAGATGAAATATTTACTTAAATTTATATTTCCATTTCTATGCTCTGGTGTCGAGGCTAAGCGCGGCGTTAAGTTCTGCCACTAAACACGCAATGCCTCCAGAATTCGGCAGAAAATGAGAAACGGAGTGTCTTAACACTAGGTTCCCTCCGCCTAACCTGCTGTGTGCGGGATACAGAGTGAAGCAATTTTTTTTTTTTGACCCCGGTTTTCATTAACGATAACTACTATATAAACTAACCTGGATGTGTACCCTTTCCAATAAAAAATAACCATCAAAATCGGTTAGGTTGAAATTGAGTTAAAATATGACCATGCAGGAAGCGCAAGCTAACGAATAAAAAAAGAAACATCGATTCACCCAGTCAAAGGTCGAATCGATAACCTTTTTTTTACAGAAATCGGTTAGTAAAAGTTAGGTTGTTTACTCACAAATAATTTTAAATTACATAATTTTAATGATAATTATTAATATTAACCTAGTGTGTTAATTTTGATATTGACATTTTGTGTTCCACGACGGAACTTAACGCTACCGGCCGACACATTAGGGCTTCTCTACAAATTAGAAAACCTAGTATTAAGGCACTCCGTTCCCCACTTTCTGCCGAATTCTGGAGGCATTGCGTGTTGAGTGGCAGAACTCAACGCCGCGCTTTTCCCTCGACACCAGAGCAAAGAAATGGAAATATACATTTAAGTAAATATTTCATCTCCTCGAGTGGTGATCGAACCCATGATCAGTCGGTTTTACAGTCACACTTCGTGCCACTGAGCCACGACTGGTCTCTACGACTAACGAGGTATTAAAGTATAATTTGGAACGGTTTATGCGGTGGAAAACATAAGCTATTTTTATATTAAAAAAAATAATTTATTAATTATAAAAATGTTGGTCATTCGTGGCGCAGCGGCGCAAAGTGTGACTGTAAACCGAATGAACGGTTGTGGGTTCGATCCCTACTCGAAGAGATGAAATATTTACTTAAATTTATATTTCCATTTCTTGCTCTGGTGTCGAGGTTCCTAGAGAGTTCCTAGAACGAACGAAACTCTATAACATATAGAGGAGGATCAGGTAACCCTTGACACTTAAATGAATTGCAAATAAAAAACAAATTAATGAAATTTTTGACTTTAATTTGTTTTTCAACGAAATATAGTGAGAATTATTTCATAGGACTAAATGATTTCCCATTCGCTTTTAAACCTCACAAACGTCACAATTATAATTAAAATACGGTGCATCTATGTAAAGGCATCTCCAAGAGCAATCTCCAGTCTTCTTCAAAAATTTCTCCGAATCTGAGGCATTCGGTCTCTTTTTCTCGGTCTTGAGAAATTTGACTTTTAATATTTTTCTTTGTTTAAAATGTTTTTTAGCATCTTTACATTGTTTATCCGTTTGGTATTTTTGTTGCGTTTCTTCTACTTATATTTTTTATGGTGAAGATGTTAAAATTAAACCGCCGTAAATTTCGGTAAATTTGAAGTCTTTCTGCAACAATAGAAGCAGCGTTATATATAATATTAACTTTCCATAGATAAGCAGAATTATACTAAACTTGGTTATTTGGTGAAGCAATATTACGAATTTCAAAACTTAAAAGATATCCTAAGAAAAAGGATACACGATCGTTATCATGCAACATTTTAGAACTCCTAAATAGTTCAACAAATGTTACAAAATATTATTATAACCTTTAAATATATGAAATTTCACACAACATTGAACAATATACAAGTAGGGACACTTACTTAATGTTTTTGATAATCTGCGACTAAATATTTGTTAACATATTTAAAGAGTTATTCCATACTTAGGAAAGAAAAATACTTATTTAGAAAACGTATTAAAAATTTGAACGTAGAGAGACTCGAACCCGCGCCTCCTGTACAGCGAATAGGTGCCCTGACCACTAAGCCATACGTTCTGACCTAATCTGTGACTAAGTTTGAAAGGAGCAACGAAATTTTCTTGTTAGGAAAAGTGCACATATTTAGATTTTGTAACGTCCGGTCACCTGCCGTCCTGCCCACTGCTATACGACTTTACCTTGTGAATGTATTTTTATAGAAACAGGTAAAATATGTTATAATACGATAGTTTTTTTTTATTGTTTTTATTTATTATTACTTAACATTACAGACACTTGGTCCGTATCCTTTTTTAATTTAAAATTATATCTAATTTCTTTATCATGTATATTAATTTTATTATTATTTACATACAATTAATACCTTTTACCAATTTGAGGCCAGTCGTAGCGCAGTGGCACGAAGTGTGACTGTAAAACCGACTGGTTGTGGGTTCGATCCCCACTCGAGGAGATGAAATATTTACTTAAATTTATATTTTCATTTCTTCGCTCTGGTGGCGAGGCAAAAGTGCGACGTTGAGTTCTGCCACTCAACACGCAATGCCTCCAAAATTCGGCAGAAAGTGGGGAACGAAGTGTCTTAACACTAGGTTCCCTCTGCCTACCCTGCTGTGTGCGGGATATAGCGTGAAGCTAATTTATTTATTTTATTTTTTTTAATTAATATAGGTATATATGAGAAAATGTTTTTTTTTTCACTTTTCGGCTTCTTAACGGCTTCCAATTCCTGTAATATAGGAAAAGAAGAAACGATCTCTTTTTGTTTCATTATGCGATGTAAACAGATTTAATTTAGTATTGAAAGAGCTGACACTAAGAATGACCTAGTTAAATAAACAATGTTGATTTTGATATTGACATTTTGTGTTCCACGACGGAACTTTACGCTACCCGCCGACACATTAAGGCTTCTCTACAAATTAGAAAAAAATCAGCTTCACGCAGTATCCCGCACACAGCAGGGTGCCTACCCTAGTATTAAGACACTCCGTTCCCCACTTTCTGGCGAATTCTGGAGGTATTGCTTGTTGAGGCGCAGAACTCAACGCCGCGCTTTGCCTCGACACCAGAGCGAAAAAATGTAAATATAAATTTAAGTAAATATTTCATCTCCTCCATTGGGGATCGAACCCACAACCAAACAGTTTTAGAGTCACACTTCGTGCCGATAGAACCGATAAATCCAAATAAGCTTGAAAATGATTACCATTTTAATTATAAATATATAAATAAACATTTTAATTAACATCGTAGTAGAGATCGTCAAATACAATCGAAATTCGAGGAAAATTCAATATAACAACGTACAAAGGTATTTTCGGTCTGATGAAGACCAAACGTGCAGACGTGCAAATAGGAGTTTCCGTGAAAAGATCGAATGGCTGGAGCCAATCGCTTTGTTGCTGCACTGGACACGTAAATAGCTGAAAAAGTATGAAATGGCTCCACAACCTCTGGACAGTGGATGGTTCCGAGTAGACACGAGATTAATTTAAACGTCAACGCCTACCATTCTAATAAATATTGCGTAAAGTTTTAACGTGATGAAGTGAGTGGAGAGACGTGAGATATCTATGTGAATGTCTATTTTTGACGATAAAACTGGCGTTTGTTTCTAGAATTTCAAGCATGATGGATGTTGAGAGTGCCAATTTTTCTAAGTCCCGTCCTTGAAGTACTCTCCGAGGTCTCTCTAAATTCTCTATTTAGAATCTTTTAAAAAATAAAAAATCGCTTAACGCTGTATCCGGCACCCAGCAGGGTAGGCAGAGGGTACCTAGTGTTAAGACACTCCGTTACCCAGTTTCTGCCGAATTCTGGAGCAATTGCGTGTTGAGAGGCAGAACTCAACGCCGCGCTTAGCCTCGACACCAGAGCGAAGAAATGGAAATATAAATTTAAGTACATATTTCTTCTCCTCGAGTGGGGATCGAACCCACAACCAGTCGGTTTTACAGTCACACTTCGTGCCGCTGCGTCACGACTGGCCTCGATAGAATCTTTTAGTTTCACAATTATTTTTCCTTGTACCGCTAAAATATTTGGTTCCTAACAATATATAACATAGTTTATATCAATGAATGATTCTGGAGTCTCAGAGTGTCTCATTGGGTTACGGAGTGCCATAACACTAGGTTTCCAGGTTTCCCCTACCTACCCTGCCTATATACGGAGTAAAGAGTGATTTTTATTGCTTTACAAACATCACTGTTTCTTTTGGATATACTAACGCTCAACAGGTGATAAATGAAAATAGCATGTCAGTGGGTGTAAAGGTCATAGGAGGTCACGCAAACGAAATTGCGGGAGGCTGGCCGCCGATCAATAATTAAATATAATTCGGCTGAGTGGGGATTGAACCCACAAACATTTACAAGCAAAAAATGTCCCTGCACCACGAGGGCCTTAAAGTTTAATAATTACAAATCTTAAATACTTAACGATTCAGTATATTTGAATGACATCTATCGTAAAACGATAAGCAAAACGTTTGTAAAAATTAATAAAATAAATATAATAATACTACCATAATATGTTTCATTGTATATTTGTGTAATGTGATATACACGTTGCTATGGCAACGCATATTGTACGCGTCCATTCGTTCTCTAGTATGTATAAAAATGTCAAAAATCAGGTACCCCTATCTTCCTTCACTGATCTAATATCTATATGAGATAAGGTTAAAGCTTTGATGGCAATCTTTTACATGCACTCCAGTTCCACAACTATGCACGCAATACGTGCGGAGTTGCGGATCTTAACGCTGCTCTTTGTCCATCTGGACCAATGGGAAAATAATAAAATATTTATTTAAACGTATATTTCCATTTCTTCGCTCTGGTGTCTCGCAATGCCTCCAGAATTTGACGAAAAGTGGGTATCGGTGTCTTAACACCACGTGCCCTCTGCCTATGGTGCTGTGAGCGGGATACAGCGTGAAACCGATTTTTATTTAAAATACATTTTCAGTGAATATTTCAACATACTGCGTGCATATTTCAGTCGATGTTTACAGCCTTAACGCTCTAAAATGCAATTATCTGTTAAACGGTAGCCCTAACCTTCGTATTAGTTAATCAATTTAGCCGCCCGCCCACGCCGCGCCCCGCTCGCCTAACTATAACATATCATGGCGTTTTATTCAATTTCCAAGAAAATTTCCACGTGTACACAGAGTAGACAAGGGATTTTCAGCAGTGTAAGTTGGTTATTGCTATATTGAGGTTGAGCGTAATGGATGTGGGTTCGATTTAAGTTGAGAGATAAGATTTATGGAATAAATTCTAATACAACTTTTTGCCAGCTTTTTTTTGCTCAATTCGGTAGAAATAAGGGTTTTTAATTAAAATTACTGATGCCCACGGTCAACAGAAAGAAATTTTAAAAATCATGACAATTTGTGAAAAATCTTTTACACAAAAATATATTTTTTATTTTTTTTATTTTCTAGGTTAATTTAAATCACAAACACATCAGTTTTTGCGCTGTACTTTAATAAACCAGAAACGAGGAAGTATATATAACTATACTGTACTGTTGTACCTACGCTTCGACAGTTTATCGACAAAATAATATGGGTAACATTTCAGAATCCCGAATAAAAGTTACAGAAAAACTACATTACTCCAAGCAAAGTAAATAGTTACTATCTTTTAGTGGCTTTTAAAAGCCACCAAAAGATAAATATATTAACCTATAAGAAAATAAATTATTTGTTTATTTTCTTATAGATTAATGTATAAGAAAATAAATTATTTATTTCCCAAACATAAAGTTCATATTATGTCCAAGTCGCATTTATAAAACCACTTGTTTATTCAGGCACTGAGCACGCTCCGATCATAATAGTATTAGACATTAGACACTCGTGTAATGTACGTAGAGTACCTTTGTGCTAATCATATTATGGTTTATAGCTAAATTATTTTTAATGGTCATTAATCGAAGAAAATTTTATGAAAATTTATGTTACCTTTTATGTTTTGTCCGAAATTTTGTTAAAATAAATTTTAAAATGTTAATTATTAAATCATATCATCTTTTATACTTTTATATCATTATCATCATCAACATTAATAACAACAGTATCACTACCTTATCAGACAGGTGTCCAAGGTTAAATACTGACTTCCTCATATTATATAAATATTTCTTTGTGGAGCTTTATTCAGTATAGAAGGGTTGGCACAGAAAAACTTGCTTTTTTATAGTAAATGTCAAGGCGAACAAGCGTGCGGGCCACCCGATGGTAAGTGATCACCCCCGCCCACGACCCCGTGCAACACCAGAGGAGCTACAGGTGGGTTGCCGGCCTTTAAGGTCGAGATAGACGCGCTTTTTTAAGGTACCCAGTTCGTTTCGACCTGGAAATAATGCCACAGGTATGCCATTTCACAATTGCGTGGCGCGTGAAAGGAAGTTTCTACTAAACCGCACAGTATATGCGGAAGAGAACGCACAGCGAGGACACGTTTTTACACAAAGCCAAATTGTCAAGATTTTCCCAAATATATACCCAACGATTCGTATGACTCTATGTGGTATGCGACCAAATGGGACTGTATTTAGTGATTTAACTTAACGCCTCGTCTGTTTATCCGTGACCACAGACTACCGCAAAGTGCTCGAAGCGTCGGGTTTCCACGAATGTACAATACTAAATATACGCGATTAATCCCGTTAAAATAGTTTCATTTAACATTAACGCCTCGTTTTATTTTGCTAGGGCATATAAATAAAAATAATTTAATCACTCGAGTGAAACAGCTAAATATTTATTCAAATTAACCCAGTTTCTTCTATATTTTGTATCTTTAGTAATAAAAAAGATCTAACACTATTTCTTATGGTATTAGATGAAAATCAAAACATCAATAAAAATTAAAACATCTTGCTCTATTAAAAATGTTAAGCTTCTTATAAGAGTATTATTAGTACTAAAGGAAATTGAGAACCTATAGTTATATTTTATTTAACATGGAACGGACAAATGACTAAGTTCTCCATTTTCTTCATGTTGCTAATATTGTAGAAAACTGATTATGTGGATTTAAGTGTTCGTAAACACGAATATAATTATATAAATATTTGAAACAGAATACTTATTTAGAAAACGAATAAGAATTTGAACGTAGCGGGACTCGAACCCGCGCCTCAAGTCTCGCAACGTTCAAATTTTTAAACGTTTTCTTAATAAGTATTTTTTCCTAAGTGTGGAATAACACTTTAAAAACGTTAAAAATATGAAGAAGAAGTTTTAAAAATTATGCACAGTTTGCGTGAGCTTTGAATTTCTGTGAGAGATCACTAAAAATAGAACCGTAAAAAACCATTAAGAAAGAAATTTTGTTATAACAAAAATCTTTTTGAAAATAATCTGTAAAAAGCATGAGTCATTGTAACGTTCCGCCTGAGACGAGCGTGCGAGCGAGAGCGCGGGACCAGCGAGAGCGAGGCACGATCCGCCTAAGCGTTTGGCTTGTGACACCTTTATCCATACATTGTTAAATGTAATTAATCTGCAAAAAAATTTGTTAAAATAACATTTGGATTAACGAGTAGAGATAGAGATAGAATAGATAGATAGAAAACAACTTTTATTTCATCGTTTATATTTTTTATACAAAATGATGATAATTCAGTGATAATAGTTCAATTCAATTCATAAAAGTATACAATAATTCATGAATGTATTCTTACGATGTTATCACATAAATTTATCGGGTCATCAAACCGAGTTTACAGACAACCAGTGTATTTTTTTTTGTTAATTGTAGTCAGTTTTTTTTTATATTTTTTTTATTAAATATGGAATATACATGTATGTAATGATACATGTATATATAACGATTAAACATTTACGTCCGAAATAAGTGATCCATCAAATAATCGGTCGATAGTACATAAGACTTAAAAGACAATATCAGTTCTCAAATTTGATCCCTTATCATATGATTACAATGAAATAAAAAAATATATTTTTTAATTTTGATTCCTTGCAAATTACATTTTTGGTTGGAATCTTCTTTACCGATGTATGGAAGAAATCTTATAGCAATTTTAAAAAAGTTACTATTCGACGCCATCTTGAAAAAATAATCACTTTTTGCTGTCACTTTGGACTGTCATGGTGTCATGTATGCTTATTTAAATTGAGGAGTGACTTATAAAGAAATATTTTTATAATATAATAAATATAAATAACATGAAATTCATTTAAATAAATAGTGAAAGTGAGGGATATTTTTTTATTGTTTTGAAAAACCATCAAATGATTGTGATTGTGCTATATTTATGTCAACCACACTTTTGGTGTTATATAATATTACTGAATGTACATTAATTTGTTGAAATTATCCATCATTTGAGATAATATGAATGTTAATTTAGCAGACATTAATACATTTTTCATTCGCTGAAGTTAACGAATTCGCTTCGTTATCAGAGCGAGAAAATGAATATATCAAATATTACATTCACTCAGTTGGATCGTACCCACAACCGTGGCGTTTTCAGTCGCTCGCTTATGTCCTAAAGGAAAAAAAGGATAAGCAGAGAGAACTTAGTCTTAAAACACTCTTTATATACATTATTTAATAAAATCTCCTGTCTTTGACAAAAAATAGAAACATGTTCTTTAATATAACTGAATCTTGAATTTAAAAGGATGCAATTAAAAAAAATAATAAAAGACAATAAATGTTGTGCCTTTGAGGCCGTCGTGGCACAGTGGCAAAGCGTCTGAGTGTAAATGTGACGAGTTATGGGTTTGATGGAACCACGGATCCTACTCGAGGAAGTAAATTATTTAATTTCTTCGCTCCCATGTTGAGGTAAATGGCTGCGTTAAGTTTCGCACCTCAACATGCAATGTATCGAGAATTGGGCATACAGCGGGGATAGGAGAGTTGTGACGTAAAATAAAAAGTGAAAGAGATAATCTATACTTATATTTTTTTAAAGCAACCACTACTAATTAGTTAATTAATAATTATCAATATTGGAAGTATAATTACAGCTAAAGCTTTCAGTCAAAGCTCGCATGTTTTCTAAGAGTTAGTCTTTTAAAAAAACATGTGAGCTGGGACTGATTTTTATTATTAATAGAAATGAAATCATCGTCACGATGTACCCCGCGCACAGCAGTGTAGACAGAGGGAACCTAGTGTTGAGACACTCCGTTCCTCACTTTCCGCTGAATTCTAAATGCATTGTGTGTTGAGTGACGAACTCAACGCCACGTTGTGCCTCGACACTAGAGCAAACAAACGAAAATATACATTTTAACTCGCGTTTATAGTCACACATTGTGCCCCTGCGCCCAGACTGGCCTCATTGACAACTTTCATAATTGATATTTATTATTATTTTTATTACTTTAAGAACAAACTGAAAATTGTAAATATCATAAACTTATTTTAAAATTCTTCACGAGATTCATCCCTTATTAAATACAAGGTTTCTTGACGTCATCAATCACGGCGCACTAATGCGTTAAAACATTAGTGCTATAATATTTGTATTCATATATTTGGTATTTTCCTTGTTAAGATTAGATGAAGCGCGGTGTTAGGTTACGTGGCTTACGCGATAGTGCCCCTAAAGTAGACATTGATTAAACTCCACACTATGTTTTGTTTTGCAGGAAACAAAAATAATTAGTAGAAAAATCGATCTACTAGCGGCTTCACCCGCTTGGACTACACAAGTATTCATTTATTAATCTTGATTGTTTTCGTCTTCTGAAATAATTCTAAGTTTAAAGGCAACATTTAAATAGAAAACTAAAATTTTAGCCAATTCAATAAAACAATTATTTGTAGCAATTTTATCGGAAAAAGAATATATAACTTTTTAATTTATGAACTAATAGAAATAAAACAATGCTGTATAAATATTATAAAATAGAAACGCTTTTTTTCTCTGTCTGGCCTTTCTAAGCGATCTTCTTCTAAGCCACCCAACGGATTTTGATGCGGTTTTCATCATTAGGTAGAGTATTTCTCATGGAAGGTTTATATATAGTTAATTAAAAAAAAAATTAATTAGCTTCACGCTATATCCCGCACACAGCAGGCTAGGCAGAGGGAACCTAAAGTTAAAACACTCCGTTCCCCACTTCCTGCCGAATTTTGGAGGCATTGCGTGTTAAGTGGCAGAACTCAACGCCGCACTTTTGCCTCGACACCAGAGCGAAGAAATGAAAATATAAATTTAAGTAAATATTTAATCTCCTCGAGTGGGGATCGAACCCACAACTAGTCAGTTTTACAGTCACACTTCGTGCCGCTGCGCTATGACTGGCCTCATATATAGTTTATTGTATGTATATTTTAATGTAATTTGACATAAATATGATAAATGTGCATAAAGTCCTACCCATAGAGAAACTTTCACGCTGCTTTAATGGTAAGTCCTACATAAAAACAATGTACTAGAGTATTGTGCCTAAGAAGCCTAAGAAGAAGAGTAAACAATATAAACAACAGGATACTTAAACGAAAGAAATGATAAACAAAAGACTACCTATTCTCTTCCTAAAAACCTTATACGAAAGACTACCTACTATTCTATTGATCAGAAAAGATGAAACTAAATATATCGCGCTGAAATAATACATTAAACTCTAATTATCCAATACGTACAATCGCATCTAAATCTACTTCGCTACAGAGGCAGGCGGGGAGACGGGCGCGTAGGACGCGGCGGGCGCGGGTAGATGCATGGCGTGTGGCGAGCCGTTTCGCAGCAAGGATATTTTGATATTGTAACAACTTCTAAAGTACTTATTAAAATGAAAAACAGTAAAAGACAGTTTTCATCTCCATTAAATGGCCAACGTAACTAATATACTTATTTATATGTTTTATGAGTAAAGGATAAACGAAACATGAGCCAAATCTGCGGTTTATAGCCGGCGTTACAACAATTAAATGCGTTTTTCTCTAAAACTATTCGTAATTTCCAATTAGTGTGAAGAGCAAATTTTATCTTCGTTTAACGTAGAAAATTAATAAAGTATTTAAAAGGATAAGGATTGATACCATTATGGACAAACATCCCTCACAATAAAAAATATATTCAAATTACTATTTTTTGACAGAAATATGCTCACTGTATGTTATCCTGAGAAGATACAAATATGCTGTCGCTGACTTTTTTGTAGATCTTATTAAGAGAAATAATACTCTAGTACATTGTTTTCATGTAAGACTTAACATTAAAGCAGCGCATGCGTGAAAGTTTCTCAACGGGTAGGACTTTATGGACATATATCATATTTATGTCAAATTACATTAAAATGTACATACAATAAACTATATGTAAACCTTTCCTGAGAAATACTCTACCAAATGGTGAAAACCGCATCAAAATCCGTTGGGTAATTTAGAAGAAGATCGCTTAGAAAGGCCAGATAGAGAAAAAAAGCGTTTCTATTTTATAATATTTGTTGTTTACTGTTTTCATTTCATTTCAATAAGTACTTTAGAAGATTAGTAGCACAGATTTAAAATTACAATTACTCGCCCGCCACGCGTCCCTCCGCGCCCCGCAACCTTTGCTTATAACAATGGATCCTCCGCACCCGCCTGTCTTCTTTCCCCCGGGCATGGAAGGAAGGCCTGCTCAACATATTGCCCAAGGCTGGGAAGACAACGCAGCCTGAAGGATACCGATCTATAACCCTCCTTAGCGCGGTCGCCAAGCTGTTCGAGAAGATATTCCTCTCACTTCTCCAGTCGCACATCCACCCACGAAGCGAGCAGTTTGGCAAGCGCCGATCCAAACGCCGCAACAGCGATCAAGCGAAAGGAGAGTGCAATAGTAGTCTTCTTCGACGTAACACGCGTATTCGACGGCGTCTGGCACCCGGGCCTATTTCATTAAGTGCTCATAGCCGGAACCCCCCAGCACGTCGCGCATGTCTTTGCCCCCCTGCCTCAGTGAAAGGACATTTTGTGTGAAAGTTGAGAGTTCGAGGTCTAGCAGCGACTCGATCGCTGCCGTTGTTCCCCAGGGCAGCATTTTATCACCTGCTCTCTACGCACTATACACAGATGACATCACAACGCCCTAGCCAGTATCACAAAACGAGAAATCCTGCAGGTGGTCCAGAACCTCATCCTCCGTCGAGTGACGCAGGCGCCATACTAAGTGAGGAACACCACGCATCATCGCAACATAAAAATAGAAAGCCTGGAGGTACACATTGGTCGTCTCGCGTCCAACGCATTCCACTGCGCCAATGTATCTGGTCACCTGCACCTAAGGAGCAGCACTCCGTGGCATACCCGGCCGCCCGAGGTCAGACATAAGACTACTTCCGAGGGACTTTCTATCCTCCTCCAAATCCGACTCATGAGCCTTGCATTGAACCTTGTTCGTTTAGGATGGGCCTCCCTCAGGAAACCGAGGGTCTCTCCTGACTGAGTTAACCGCCTAAATGGAATTTGATAATCCTTCCAATTCCATACTGTGTCAACGCCCAGATGTCGTTCGGAGCTACTACGGAGATGGACGAGAGAATGCTTCATTTCTGCGCCTGGCTCTATAGCAAAGTTAATTTAGAAGCGTTTGCACGCATTTTGGAGCTATCCAATAATTATAATGTATTTCAACGCGACATAGTTGGTTACATCTTTCGTTTAAGTATTTTTGGGTAAGAGAATAGTAAGAGTGCTGTTGTTTATAATTTCTTCGTTAAAATTTTCTGTTGTTTGTGTCATTTGTATAAGTGTGTTTTTTAAACAATTGGAACATTTTTCATGATCAAACAACATTGGAACTACGAAAATGCGGGTTGCATTAAGGTTTAAATATTTTTTCACATTGGTAATCTTAAGTGTTTTGCAAACATAGATACATTACATGAATAATTCAGTAGTTAAAGCGGGCGAAGCCGCGAGCGGGTCGCTAGTATTTAATAAAAGCTTACCAAAATACAATAGTGAAAACGACATTTGAATCGGTTCGGCCGTTTTTGTGAGTTTCTTTTCTAAGGTTTATCAGAAGAAATTTTGTGCTAAGATACTGTTTCTTTCTACTCTCCGCCCAATTTCTGAGAAATTACACCAAAAACTGGCGGATCTTAACGCCGCACATAAAATGGAATTAAATTGGAAATATAAATATATTTTATATTTGAAGCCAGTCGTCGCGCAACGGCACGATCCCCACTCGAGGGGATGAAATATTTACTTAAATTTACATTTCTGTTTTCTTCGCTCTGGTGTCGAGGCAAAGCGCGGCATTGAATTCTGCCACTCAACACGCAATGCCTCCAGAATTCGGCAGAAAGTGGGGAACGGAGTGTCTTAACACTAGGTTCCCTCTGCCTACCCTGCTGTGTGCAGGATATAGCGTGATGGTAATTTTTTTGTATTATATAATTCATTCTTTCGAACAGAGATCGAACATCTTGTATTCATACACATGACCCATTGTATCACAAGGTATTAAAACGAAAGAGCATTTAAACAAAATAAAGACAAATGAGTATATAAAGATCCTCACTTGTACCAGTTAGTTACGTCGAGAGGCGCGTATTATTATATAAGTTATGCACAATAATAATACACGTTTGATGTTATGATCACGATCGAGTGTTCGCATATAAATATAATAAATAACCAGTTCTTTTGTTTATCATCTTTCACAGTTTTCTCAGTAAACTAAAGTAATATAAATTAAATATAATTTATTAGCTTCACGCTGTATCCCGTACACAGCACAGTAGGCAAAGGGAACCGAGTGTTAAGACACTCCGTTCCCCACTTTCCGCCAAATTTTGGAGGCATTGCGTGTTGAGTGGCAAAACTCAACGCCGCGCTTTGCTTCAAAATGGAAATATACATTTTAATTTAAGTTAATATTTCATCTCCTCGAGTGGGAATCGAACCCACAACCAGTCGATTTTACAGGCTTACTTTGTACTACTGCGCCACGACTGGCCTAATAAACTAAAGTAATATAATAGTAAAAATGTGATCTTTTTATATTATGCCCCAATTAGCGACGAGTCGATATCTTCACGTCATCCCTTATACAGTAGGGTATACAGAGAATGAAGGTCTTCGTTTCGCTCGAATCATAAATGTAGACATTGTGTGAACTTACCACCGTGGCCTATCCCAGGGAAATTAAAATAATTAATTACCTCGATTGAACATCGAACCCACAACCATCACGCTTACAGACAGACACAACAGTACCAACATGGTGAACACTACTGCACCATGTTGGCCAAGCCTCATTTCGATTTATAAATATGAATATATTTTAATTGTTGAGGCTATAAATTTCCACACTTAACATAAATAACGGCGGAAAGTGGGGATCGGAGTGTCTTAATTCTAGGTTCCCTCTGCATAATGTGATACATGCGGGATACAGTTCGGAGATAAAAAAAAAATCCTCACGCGTTGTATTGACTATACGAACATAACATCTATTTAGAACAGAGACCGCGAGATAAAGATCTCTCAAAGAGCTCTCATACATATTTGTATATCGTTACAAGTCAACGTAAGCGTTTGACTTTTGACGTAAAAACTCGGCTGTTCTGTGTCGGGAAAATTATTATTTTCATTTGACCGTTCTAGTAACTATAAAAAGTGCGGCGTTGAGTTCCGTCACTCAACATGTAATGTCTCGATAACTAGAAAACGACGACGTTAAACTAGGTTTCCTCCGTTCTTTCATCTTTAGCCCAGTTTTGAATTTGTTAATGGATAGAGGTCCGCTCCGTCCGCTTGAACTACTCTCTATTGTTTATTTACTAATCTGAATTACTAACATCCTCTATTATTGAAAACTAAAGTTTCAGGCAATTCAATAAAACAATTGTAGCGAGTGTGGAATTTATTTATGATTTGATTGAAATAAAACAAAAACTAAAGGAAAATAGTGGAAAGGGAAAAGTTTATTTCGTCTAAAAGTCAACGACCGGTGATGCGATTTTTAAACAAATAAAATAGGGAAAACTGCGCTTAAATCGATTAGACCGTTTCTGATAATCCTAGAAACAAAGGCTTCGATACGTAATAGAATAATATATATTTTTTTCATATATCTTCCATGTATGTACAAATAACGATCAGTTACAATTTTATTATATGAATAGATAAGGTTAAGTGAAGATTTTTTTTTTAATAATTCTATACAGCATGTCACTGTAAACGAGAACTTAATGGGTTCACTGTATCTCAAATTTGGGCGAAAAGGGGAGAACGTAGTGTCTTAACAAGAGTTTCATCACCTACTCTGCTGTGTTAGGAACAGGCAAAGTGAACCTGGGAACTTAGTGTTAAGATATTTCGTTTTCCACCATGCCACCTCGGTTACCCGTTTTCCGCCGAATTCTTGAGGCATTGCGTGTTGAGAGGCGGAACGACACCAGAGCGAAGAAATTAAAATATTAAATATTGAATCCTCGACCGGAGAACGAACCCACAACCCCGTGTTAACAGTCACACCACGCCACGACCGGCCTCAATTATAATAACTCATTATTTACTAATTCCACCAAATCGTTTATAATTACCAACTCATTTCAAACCAACATTTTTATGGTATTTCTGCAAAATGGCCTTTGTACATATTATACATTATTTAAAACAATAATGATTGAAATCTTAATTAAAATTCACATAATGCTGTTTCATTAACAACACAATGTTCATAAAATTTTCTATCTATTATATTATAACGGATTTATAATTTTCTGGAATTAAGCATTCCATTTGCTGGAATTTATTAAAACAATTTCAATCGTTTTGTTGAGGTAAACAGAAAAAATAATTTATTTATGTGTTTGTAATATATTATCAGAGGCCGCTGTGGATCAATATGACAACAGTGTACTCGTTGGTCATGAATTCGATTCACACTAGGATAAATGATGTTTGGCATTTTCTGTCTCTGGTAACTTAGGTTACATTATTTTCCGTTTATTTACGGGATACAGCGTGAGGCTAAAATAATATGCTTACAAAAGCCGCCATGGCACAGTGAGCAGGTTGTGGATTCGAGTACCATTCAAAACATAAACAGAAACCAGACAACGAAGAGTTATAACGGTACACTAGCTCTCACAGCCTACCCTGCTGCATAATAGACTGCGTTAAACTGAAAAAATTAAATCTCTATATAATTTTTTTTCAGCTCCTGATTACATCAAACTTTTCCGCTTCTGAATGACAAATCGGCATAAAAATTTAATTTTCTTAAATTCAATATTGGTATTGGCAGCAACGGAAAATAATGAGATTTTCCTTTTCTCGTTTGAAGTACCATATAGACATTATATATTTAGTAGCAGAGCTCAACGCCACTGGTTCGATCGCAGCCGTCGTGGCGTAGGACAGCGTCAGAACATTGACTCAATTCACTCATTTGACTCAGTCCCTCGAATAGGAATAGAACCCATTCTATTCCTATTCGAGGGAATGATTTTATTTCAATTATTTATTTAGGTCTCTACATTCTGCTTATTCGGTTTCTTCTGGACTGCTATACCCTATTACAAAAAACGAGAAGCTGCTAAAATTTAGATCGTTTACAATATAGAAAAATATTTATAAAATAGAACAAAATAACTCCATGGAGTAAAATGGCGGTAATGGTCTAATCACAACATTATCTATTGTAATTAAAAGAAATAATAACAGTATCGTCTAAACCCATGCAATTAAATACTGAAAGTAACACTGTCTTGTTACATAACTAAGCAAATAGCTTCACGCATTTGCACGGTATTTATATATAAGCACGGTAAATTGGCGTGATGCTGAGTTATCTGAGAGTATATCAAATCAAATCAAATAAGCTTCACGCTGTATCCCGCACACAGCAGGGTGGGCAGAGTGTCTTAACACTAGGTTGTGTTAAGACACTCCGTTTCCCACTTTCTGCCGAATTATGGAAGCACTGTGTATTGAGTGGCAGAACTCAACGCCGCTCTTTGCCTCGACACCAGAACGAAGAAATGGAAATATAAATTTAAATAAATATTTCATCTCCTCGATTGGCGATCGAACCCACAACAACACACAGTCGGTTTTACAGTCACATAGTTTTTGTGCCATTGCACCACGACTGGCATCTCACTTGGTCGATTTATATCTTTGCGCATGTTTGAGAATACTAGTGTTAAGAAGATTTACGTGAATTTACTTAGGGTTTATTATATAACGAGCAGCTCCACTCTGTATTCCCGTTTATATTATAATGGTACTGTCAAGACACTCCCCGCCGCCCGCCTCCTGTCTGAATTCGACACAATTCGTGTTGAGTGGTGGAACTCAACGCAGCGTTTTGTCTTGCCAAAGCATGGAAACAATGACCATCGCATACAGTTAGGTTATGCGTAATATCTAATTGGGTACATTTAACATATTTATAAATTCTTTCGTTTAGGAGTCATACCTACTATCTCAATTTCAGTACATAGTCTAAAAGCCAAAATAAATATAACTATAATCTAGAACAGTATTATATTGATACGAGTAGGAACTCAACGCCGCAACTTGTCTTGGTACCAGAGCGAGGAACTTGGAACCCCTGAGTGGGATTCGAACCCACATTCGTTGTATTTCCAGTCAGATGCTATTAAATAGACTTTAATAAACGTATCTCATACAAAATATACCTACATCTGTATGTCAGAATAACAGTTTAATTTAGGCATTTCAAATTGACATTTGCTGTTTCGGGCAGGAATATCGACATGTCGAAGTCTCTATCATATCCGTTCCCACATATCATATACTAGCGACCCGCTCGCGGTTTTGCGTGCCTGAATGCCATTATTCACTAGAAAAAAAACAAAGTAAGTTTATAATGGTGTTAATATTTTTTTTTACCTATACTGGTATAAACTAAATAAATTTTACTTTAACCCGCGCCTCTCACGTGGAAACCGCCCAACCGCTAAGCCCTATGATCAGAGGGATGGCAAGAGAGCTGATTCAAATCCCGCCACGTTCATGTTTTTATACGTTTTCTAAATAGTATTTTTCTTTTCCAAGTGTGGAATAACACTATTTACATTTGTTAAAATAATTACAACTTGCAACGTTTGATTTTGCTTGCAAAAATGCAAAAAATGTGTGGGCGGATCAAATAACAAGATTTTTCTTCGCACAAGTCCCAATCTCACCTAAGTTTTTTACATAAAAAGTAACCCATATGTTGACCAAAAACTTATTATTTATTCCACTGTGGAAGTGGAATTAATTTTTTTTTTTGTACGTTTAATATTAAGATAGAAAAAAGATGCAAAAATTGTGGAACAATTTTTGCATTTTTTTGTATCAAATATGAACAGTAAGCCTTTTTCATGGATTGACTGGTGTGGTAGGTACTGAGTGTCCATCTATAATACCCAGTCTACAACTAAACGGTGTTCCTCCTCCCACTGACCGAGGCCACGGGTGCCTAGGGTAATATGAACATACATTTTAATACAACCCATACTCCTGTTTCTACCCTCCCTTATCTCCCTCACGGATGAGTCTTCCATTAGCAATAATTAAAAAATTTATGTTTAGAATCATTTGAAGATTATCAGCTCTTTTTTACTTATTTGTTTACTTTCTAGATACTTTTGTGTCGGATGTATTAAACACAGATGGTGCAGTTCATGACAAAACATAGTAAATGAGAAAAACCAAGGTAATAAAAACAATTTAAACATAAAAAAATCCCAAAAACGTTTCGAACACGCTACTGTCATGTAAACCTCTAAGCTGCCTCTTCCCGATAACGTTTCAATGGCGTCCAATAACCAAATCTTAACTTTTATCATATACAATGTGAATACAATAAATTTCAAAAGTCAAAACCATAAATAAATCAAAACTCGATATATTAATGAGGCAGATTCTCGATAACGACTATGTATGACGCTTGAATTGTGTTGAAAATGCAATTATCTTTTAATAATTTTGTCTAAAATTTGATCTTTTATTTTTCTTGGATATATTGATTTTATATCTAGATTAATTGTTTACTATCTAAATAATATGTACATTCGTCATACATTTGCGTATGTCTTAAAGATATAATCATTTACATAAATATTTAGTACACACTAATCCGCATGAGGCCAATCGTGGCGCAGTGGCACGAAGTGTGAAAGTAAAATCGACTGGTTGTACATTCGATCCCCACTCTAGGAGATGAAATATTTACTTAATTTTATTTATATTTTCATTTCTTCGCTCTGGTGTCGAGGCTAAGTGCGGCGTTGAGTTCTGCCACTCAACACGCAATGCCTGCAGAATCCGGCAGAAAGTGGGGAACGGAGTGTCTTAACACTAGGTTTCCTCTGCCTCTACTCTGATTTAATTTTATTTTTTTATATTACAAACTGAAATTTAATTTATTTTTCAATTTCCCTTTTAGTCCTTCATTAATTCTTAGAGAGATTTTATACTTTCTGTTTTCTGTAGATTTTATTTGTATACTATAAAACGAATTTCAAAATTTTTAAGGGGCAAATAACTATATGCATTCCTCACTGTGGCAAGAGTAAGTGCCATTTTGAATTCCAAAACCCAACACAATAAGACCGTCGTGCGTCGTCGGCGCAGTGGCACTAGCGGGCACGCGGCGGTTTTGAGTTCGATCCCCACTCGAAGGAAAAAAATATTATATTTTCTCATCCTAGTAACGAGGCAAAACGTAGCGTTGAATTAAAGCCACAACGCAATGCCTTCGAAATTCGGTAAAAAGTAAAAGACAAAATTGTTTAAAGGGAAACGGAGTGTTTTATCACTAAGTTCCCATGTTCCCTCAGGCTACCATGCCATGTGCGTGATACAGCGTGAACTTAAAAAAATAGATTTATTTAAAAATCTGTACTACACAATAAACGTCATATATTTTCTACATATAAAGCTAAATGTATGAGGACATTCTTCCCGAAGACTAGAGACTGAAACTACATAATATAAATAAGGAAGTTCATCACGTCGCCTTAGTACTGAAATGTACTGATATTCAGATTATTAAATGAACAAGATAATTAAAGAGCTAAAAAATAATAAAAGGTCTTAGACAAAAGCTCAAACAAATATAAGTTCAACAATAATACTCAGTTCTCTTCTCTAAATGTAGACTAAAATATTAGGTAAGCTAATTTATTTTTAGCGTCAAGACAACTCACTTTCCGCCGAATTCTAGAGGCATTTAAAATATTTCATTTCCTCACAATGGAATCGAACCCATAACCTGTCGCGTTTACACGCTTGTGCCTAATTATATATTTTTTTGGATATTATTTGCAAAAGCAGTGTAGGATCTTACAGCTAAATGACGACACTGCAAAGTGTCTGGCAATGGTCAGAATGGCTCGAAGAGCCGAAGATCGAGATCAGTGGCGTGCCGTTACCTAGACCTATATCCAGCAGGGGACGAGGACAACCTGATGATGATGACGATATTTCTAATAAAATACTTTTAAGTTAATTTTAAGTTAATTTCCTCTGTTTTATCTTTAATAGGTATCGATCTAGTGGTGTATAAAGTAATACAGAATAATGTATGAGCAACACGTAAAAATTAGGTCGCTTGGGTATATTTCGGTTGCTAATACCGAAATGGACTAGTTTGCTCGATCAGTTGAAATGCTACAGTGTATTTATAGTGCTAATAAGCTCCTAAAACCAGTTTATAAAAACACAACCACATATAAATACAATTTTGTTATCTGCATTTAAAAAAACAGCAGTAAGGGTAAGCGGACGTAACTAACGTAACTTAGTGTTAAGACACTCAATTTCCCAATTCCGCGCAGTTATTTCGAGACATTCTCTGTTGGGCGCTGCAACTCAACGCCACAGTTCGTAACAGATCGTAGAAATGAAAATAATTTTATATACAATCATTCCCCCCAAGTGGGAATCGAAACCACGATCATTGCAACACAGACAGACGCTGTACCATTGCAGCAAGGAAGCTTCAGTAATCTATTTTATCAACGCAAAATACTTAAATATGATTATAGATTTTCAGAACTATTTCTGTTAAACTTAACTCTAGCCGTAACTGCATAAAGGTTGCCTAAGGCCATTTGCAGGAAACGCAAAGAAAATAAATGCACAAACCGTTAATGCAAAGTGTTGTACATTTTTTTAAAATCTGCTGAAAACTTACTAAAAAATAATCAATACAGCTTCCCGCCCACAGCAGGGTAGACAGAGGGAACCTGGTGTTAGGACGCTCCGTTCCGACAGTTTCCGCCGAATTCTGAAGTCATTGCTAGTTGAGTGGTGGAACTTAACGCCGCGCTTTGCCTCAACACCAGAGAGAATAAATGAAATTATAAATTTGAATAATAATTACCATATATAATAAATAATAAAATGTTATTAACTTGGTCTTTTCACAATGGCAAGTATCTAAACCTCGGTCGATGTCACAGAATCGATATACTAGGTGACTTAATGAATGCATGAGGAACCTCCAGATGTCATGTGTTTGCGTTGATGGAGAGGCGGAAGTGATATTAATATGCCTTAATAGGGTCAAAGTAAAATAAAAATAAAAATATTTGTTTTTCATATTAAAGATAAAATTTAATATTGACAAAAAAATCATGAAAATTGTCAAATCATGTATTTTGCAAAGAATTTCTTTGATATACGTTGTATTATATTTATAGTGTTGTTAAAAAGATAAGAATCTTTGATAACAGTTCTAATCAATTAGTGCAGATTTATATCAATGTAATGTTATTATAATGTCTATTGTTTTTTTTTTTTTTTAAATTGACCCTGAATTCCACATATATCCGCGTAGGCGGAGGGAACCCAGTGTTGATACACACGTTCATTCCGTTCACTCCGTTCACAACGTAACGAGTACGCGCGATTTGTATTTTTGCCAGAACGATGATGTGAAAATAAAATATTCCCTCAAAGTACAATCGAACCCACAACCGTCGTGTTTATAGTCGGACGCTATGCTACGATGGCCTCAATATTTAATTTAAACAATTTAAGGCCATAGGTTTTCTAATGCAGGTTTTTTTATCTAAACTGTAAGTAAAAGACAATGGAAAATAGTTGCTAATCAAGTTGGGCCCTTGTATCTAAATCATATTATTTACTTTTTTTCATCTTTCCTACTACTTCATATAACCTTAAAAAATAATAAATTTATAAAATATAAATTTATAAAATATAAATTATTGTCCTACGGCATCCTAATTTTGGGGTAATGCAGCCGGTATTAAATCAATTTTTGTCTATAAATAAAATCTATAATTTAGGCCCTAAAGAATCGTTAAGGCTAAAATTTAAAGAAATAAATATATTAACAGTTGCATCACAGTACATTTTTGAATATGTTACAAAATTGGTGATGTTCATAATATCAATACTAGAAATAGGAACAAACTTGTTGCACCGGTAACCCGATTACATCGAGTCCGTAATTCTTTTATGGGGCAATCTGTACGCTTTTACAATAGGATCCCAGAAAACGTCCGAGAATGTTCTATATCACAATTTAAAAGAGTTGTGAAAAGACGTTTGTGTGTTAAAGGTTATTACTTATTACCAAATTAATGATTATATAAATGATAGCACGCCTTGGGAATGAAATGCTCGCTCCAGTCTGTTTCAAAGTATCATTGTCAGTACTCAGTAACCTAAAATGTGATTGTGTGTATTGATTTAAAAAAACAAGTCCCGCTGAGTTTCTTGCGCCGGTTCTTCTCAGGTCTGAGGCACTAACTTTAGTGAACTGGTGGTAAATTATTTGACGTTCAAAAAATTAAGCATGTAACTTCTTATCTTGAATAAAATTATTTGACTTTGACTTTGACTTTATTGTAAAATGGAAATAAAACACACATATTTATATGATACAATTATCATTTATTAGTATTGATATTGTGAAAAGATATATCATATGTATTTAATAAGAGTTAAAGGATTTAAAAATTAAATAAATTTATTTTTATTTTGAAATAGCATATACGAGAAAAATTTAAATTAATACCGTATTTTCACATGTCGATCACTTTTACTTTCCTTTGGATGTGTCACCCATTTTTCATTTTTGTGTTCCTCAACGTTTATAATAAACCCTTTAGGTTCGTTGGAACTGTCGTCTATAAAAAACCTGGAAGTCGAATCATAAAGTACTCTTAAACTGAAGAAAACGATGAAATCAAATCCTGATATTAGAGTGAATCCCAACATAAGGCTTAATAGTCCACCGAAAGCCGCTGAAAAGAAAACAAAAAGGAAGATTAATTTGAGGCCGTCATGGCGCTGTGGTATAAGTGTGCGACTGTAAGTGCAACGGTTGTGGGGGTTCAGTTCCTACTCGAGAAATTATTATTGATTAATATTTTCATTTCTTCGCTGTGTCAAGATGACAAAGCGCGGCGTTGATTTCCGCCACTCAGCACGGATATTAAAAAAATTGTAGAAAGTGTGGAACGGAGTGTCTTAACACTAGGTTGCTTCTGCCTACCCTGCTATATGAGGGATAGAGCGTGAAGGTGAAAAAAAAAATAAGTACTATTTGAAATGATTAATATATATTTTTTTATGTTTACATTCAAACTTAATTATTTTTTAATTATTTTTCTGTATCCCGCAAATAGCAGAGTAAGCAGAAGGAACCTAGTGTTAAGACACTCCGTTCCAATGAAGACACTTCCATTCCACACTTTCTATAGAAATTTTGGAGCATCGCATGTTGAGTGGCGGAAACAAACGCCGTAAATGTTCTTCTTAGATTAAAATATGTTAGTAAGTATATAATATAACTGCTTATATTATGTTTAATTTCATAATTATGTACGATAATAACAAGTTCGGTACACAGCCAATACATTTACAAACATTTCGTTAAAATAAGAATCATTTTCCTTAACTAACAGGCAATGTAAATAGTACAATATTTATTGCGCTCTCAACTCGTCTACTTCACAAAGTAGCGTTTTCATGGAAATATGTATATTAAAATAGAATATTAGAGTATAATAAATAACATTTACTAATGTACTTAGAACTATTATTATATGTTTTATTGAAATTATGGTAAAGTAGGTGGAGGGGACTCCCCGTGTTTGTAGATTCCCCTCAACTCTTCAACTCTGAGAACAAGATCTTAAGATGCCGTTATTTAATTAAAAAGGAATTAATAGATTAAACTTAATGCCAGGCCAGTAGTGGCACATGAGGTGGGTTACATACCCACTCGAGGCAATCGCTTTGGGAACGAGGCAAAGTGCGGCGTTGAGTTTTACCTCTTATCACTCAATGCTCCCTGAATTTTACGAAAAGTGGGGAACAGAAGTGTCTTAACACTAGCTTCCCAGGTTTTCTCTGTCTACCCCGCTATGTGCGGGATACAGCGTGAAGATAAAAAAAATGTTCATAATATAAAATACATTTCCATATAAAAAGCTTAAAATACAACGGTAAACCTGAATTACGGAACAAGACATTTTCGTATAGAATTCCATTGCTATAGGCTATAATCCTGCCGTGGAAATATGTTAAAATTTTATGAAATATTTTATAATTTCACGCTACGTAGTTATCCGTTTGTTTGCAATTTAAATACATGCGCATACTATTTATATATCTATATGGATTATTTTAATAAAAATTCTAGTGGCAGCGTATTTTTTTAAAAACGTTCAATGATTGTGGGTACGATTGAAAAGCATCTACCTCGGTCTGATGAAACAAAGCACAGCGCAAGTTCTCAAAAAATCACAAAATAGCTAAGAATAAATAAATAAATAAATCAGGGTAGGCAGAGGGAACCTAGTGTTAAGACACTCCGTTCCTCACTTTCTGCCGAATTCTGGAGGCATTGCGTGTTGAGTGGCAGAACTAAACGCCGCGCTTTGCCTCGACACCAGAGCGAAGAAATGGAAATCCTCGAGTGGGGGGATCGAACCCACAACCAGACGGTTTTACAGTCACAATTTGTGTGTGTCGCTGCGCCACGACTGGCTTAAAAAATAATAATAATTTCTAGGTTTCACGTTGTATGCCACACACAGAAAGTAAGGAAACCTAAACTATATTAAGACACTCGCTTTCTCATTAAGACTCTCTCACGTTCCACTTTCCGCCGATTTTTTGAGGCAACCCAACGGTGGCGGAACTGAACATCGCGCTTTGTCTAGCTACCGACTCTTGAGCGAGTTAATGAAAACATTAAATATTTCATTCATTTCTATGAGTGAGAATTGAAGAATCGAACCACAAACGTCGCCTTTAAACGCTTGTGCATCTGCGGCACGACTAAGCTAAGCCTAGCATGTCTTATTATTACTAAAAAAATAATAATTTTATGTATTAATAATATTGTTTTAATATCTCTATAACCTGTCGATACTCATGACAATGTAATTATAGCGAAATGCAATTTATAAAATGTATCTCCTGTAATTAGAAGTACAAAGACTTGTTAATTACAATAAGGTTCAATCATTTTACTATAGGGTAGTGTTACATGTATGGTTTAATAAAATTTTAAACTTACACAATCAAAGCTCAGTTGGGAAACATCTGTCTAGGTGTGGCGTTGAGTTTCGCTCCTCGATTTCTGATGGAACGCCGAGTGTGTTGAGACTAGGCACTTTGTGCATTCGTTGCTATACACGGGGTACAACGTGAAGCTGAAGGAAGTTGCATTTGAAAAATATTCTCCAGGATAATTAGACTAAGCGCGGCGTTAAGTTTCATAGCACATATAATATAGAATTCACTACTTATTCTTCGGCGTACACTAAATTCGTGCATAGTCGAAAAAAAATGATATTAGCATACAGACAAACAACAAAATGATCCTATAAGGTATTTGTTTCTTTCTATTCGAGGCAGAGAATCTTAAAAAAGCATGCAATAAATAGAACTACAATTTTAAGAAAAAAAACTTTATTACGATGAGGAACTCAGCTAACTATATTAGAAATAACTAAAATATTTTCTAACTTCGCTTCACAAGTGAAGTTTATAGCTGGGAGTTTAATAAGTCTCGGAAGAAGTCGATTTTATTTCCACTCGAATAGTTATCGTCATAACTCGAATAATTGTGATGATGTCTAACTAAATGTTGAACATTGATGCACTTCTAATATTATAACTATGTCCAAGTTTAAACTTGGATAAAGCTATTTTTACTATCGATCAAGTATCTCATTCGATAACATTTTTATATGGAAAAACAGTTTCCTGTCTCAATTTTTTTTTTAATTGGCAGAAGACTTTTTTTGATTTGCTATCAACAACTTCATTTCACACCATCTGGCCAATCTTCGAGATGCTGTGTGTTGTGTAGCGTAACTTAATGCACTTTGTTTTGTTAAAAATCATTCCTCCGAATGAGAATCAAACCCACAACTGTCACGCTTACAGTAGACACCGCTATGCCGCTGTAAATTTAGTTGCCGCTTTGTCAATCTATAATATTTTGTTATAGCCATGTGTAGCCATGTGCTTCCGGCTTAAAATATGGTTCTATTAAAGTACATGTAATAGAGCCACGTCACCAGCAATAGGAACACGCATGGGCAGCAGATTCGACAGGATTATCACCACCCTTGGCATTTAAAACCGGCGTTAAGTAGTGGCATTTCGCATTAGGTAAGTAGTGCCAATCGGTGAAAGCCACAGCTCTTTGACTTGACACGTTTCATGCAAGGTCCGCACATATCACCAAAATTGGTCAGAAGCTAGGTCCTCTCAAAGGCTGCATTTGGTTACTTTAACCCGCCTCTGCGATTACGCACAGGAAACATCTTGGTCCATACGGCAAAAGAGAAAGATGATCTTCTGGGCGTTTTCTTTGGATATCCACAAGTCGAGCAGGCCAGATGGCATCTCTTCTTTAATGATCCATGTATGTGCTCAGAAGCTGACACGGGTGGTGCAGCGTTTGTTACGGTACTCTGACTCAGTGGGCGTAGTCCCTGACTCATGGAAGAGCGCTTTTATCCATCTGATCCCGAAGAAAGCCGATGAGTCCGATCTATCTAACTACAGTTTTTGTTCATTTTGTTTTGTTTTCATAAGTTTTCAAGAGCATAATAACTCCACTACTATGAAGTTTCATAGGACGTCACGCAACTGTGGAATGGCCTACCTGCGGCTGTGTTTCACACGGAATGGATAGTAAATTTATAAAAAAACATGTTAACATGCTAAGACGAATCGAAAGAGTGAGATTAAATGAACGTGATTTTAAATATCACATAAACAGTTATCTATACTTATAATATTTTAGTACTTCTAAGATCCGCCATATAAGGCCATTCTGGCCCTAGAAAATGTCTTGCTGTAAACGCAATAGTTGTAGCAAGAACAGAGAATGAAGTGATTTTACACTCTGCCTACACGGCGATATACAGCGTAGACTTGAGAAAAAAAAACAAATTATTTAATATTATTAATAGATACTGGATCTACATATCATGTAAAACTGTCTTTACCGTCCGCTGTTTCACAGGATGCATTATGTGTTATTGCAAAATTATAATTTTACCATTTCAGGGAAAATTAATTATTGTGATAACTTCCATTAACTTGGAGTAGAGAACTATAGATAATTTCGCGGAAAATCGTAAACTGTTTCCCTATTATATATAAATTGATAACTCTTATAATTAATACGTGAACAAAAAACACGGAATTCAATTATGAACGATGTAAATGGAAACATATAAAAAAAAGAGGAAATAATGGCACGTCTATTAGAAACGGAAAATATGTAACGAATGTGGAAAAGTCTATTGCTGTAGGTAAGACACTTAACGGTGTTTTAGATGCTATGATGAGATAACACTTTTTTGGCCGTTCACAATGCAGGGGTACAAACGCTGAAGAAGAACATAAGAAGAACGAAAAAAAAAAACAATTTTTATTTTTTTTAATATGAATACAAATACGACGGTCGTTGATATGTTCAAGGCTTCAGAAAGACGCTATTCGGACCGCACAGAACCGATCACCTTGGAAATCCTTGGAGGTCTATGGCCAACAACGAGCGCCGAAAATCTGATATAATGTTGGTTATGATTATGACAACCAATCTATAGGTTGTTTTTTTAAAAAAATCATTTTTTTTAAAAAAAGAGGCCATCGTGGCCCTGGGGTACAGAGTCGTGACTGTAACGTGATGGTTGTGGGTTAGATCCCTACTCGAGGAAATGAAATATTTAAATTAATATTTCTATTTCTTTGCTCTGGTGTCGAGGCAAAGAGCGGTTCCGCCACTCAACAGGCAATGCCTTCAAATTCGGCGGAGTATGGGGAACGGAGTGTCTTAACACTAGGTTCCCCTTGCCTACCTTACTCTGTGCTGGACACAGCGTGATTAAAATATTATTTAATTTTGCGCTGAACTATACATCATACATTAAAACAGGAAGTAATTCCGAGTACTTATTAAACAAATAATTCACTTTGCGCGGGCGTAGCCGCGAGCCGGCCGCTAGTATTAATGTGAATCGGCTTTGAGTGGTAGAAAATTGTGTCATAATAATATTTACACTACAATATTGTTACAATGTTATCAGAATATCGAAAGAGTGGAGCGAAGTGGCACAGTCTGTAAAATTCTAGTTAACATTACTTAAAATAGATGGATGCCAGTTAAAAATTTTAGTTTCGAAGTTTTATCTTACCAGAATGGAGAAATTAAAATGATTCATCCCCCGAGTAGGCATCGAACCCACATACATCGCGTTTAGTGCCTTACGCTGTCCCAGAGCGCCACGATTGCCTCTTTTTGTATGACATTTTAGTTCGCCTGCCTAAACTTATCTCTATATTAAAGTCAAATTATACAATTCTTTCGTAAACCTTTATGTAATTCTGAATCGTAAGCTACATTATTGAAAAGCGTAGTTTAACGCCGTCCATTAAATTGTTTTTGAGTGAAAGTGGAACAAATTCATAAATTTAAACATTTATTTATTATATTAGTTTGAACATTTGAACATTTATCATTGAATTGTAAATTCAATAAATTTAGAATTTTTCTACAAATTTTAATATCTGATCGTTATCCAATAACCGTTTTATTACGCAATAAGAAGTAAAAACTGCACTGTACGGAAAATTAAATCAAGATTTAAAAATTAAATTGCAAAGGCTCACAATGACCTAAGATCATATTGCTTAAATCTCCAGGTATCGGTTTTTTAAATTAAACTTAGTGTTAAGAAAAAAATAAGCTTTTATTTCTAATATAATTTATTAAAAAACACGTGAATACAAATTATTAACATTAGGTACTTATATTGAGGCCAGTCGTGGCGCAGTGGCACAAAGTGTGACTTTAAAACCGACTGGTTGTGGGTTCGATCCCCACTCGAGGAAATGAATTATGTTATTTACATTTATATTTTCTTTTATTCGCCCTGGTGTCGAGGCAAAGCACGGCGTTGAGTTCTGCCACTCAACACGCAATGCCTCCAAAAATTCGACAGAGAGTGGGGAACGGAGTGTCTTAACACTAGGTTCCCTCTGCCTACCCTGCTGTGTGCAGGGTATTTTGTATTTTTAATTTTAATTTAGGTACTTATAATAAGTACTCTACGTGGCTTGCGGCAGACAGAGCTGGCAACCATTGCTTTTCCAATTCCTTGTGCGTTTTTTTTTTCAAATGATGTAAAATTCACATCAAAAAATATATGAGTGCAAATTTCTACAAAAACCCTAAATTTAATTAAAGGTGATTGCGGCGGGATTCTTCTAGGCAACCGTAGTTAAATATAAGTTTAATTTAAAAAAACAGATACCTGGAAATTTAAGCAATGGGATCTCGACCTACAATCTTTCCTTCCAACGAAGTCTTAATAAAAGTTCTCAACCATATAAGCACTTAAACGGGCGTTCTAATACGAATATTAGAGATCAAATCGATATGCTCATCCGTTTCAAGATCTCGGTAGTGAATGGAGTTTTCCTTCTAAAATATAAAGAAATAAACTAACGGGAGTAAACTAGACCCTAGTATCAAGACACTCCTTTCTTCACTTGTAGCCAAGGCGGAACTTAACGCCGCGTATCATGACGATACTATGCTAGAGCTATAAAATAAAAAAAATCATTCCCCGGAGAATGAAGAATGTCAATTTTGTAAATATAAAAACATAATTTGAACATTTATGTATATTATTTTTATTCTCAATAACAAATACCTTAACGTTATATTTATTCTGCGTGTAATATAGGCTGAGGAAATGTAGTTTTAGGAACCCTGTTCCCTCCCTATTGTAACCTATTGTACGAAACGCCGTCTTTTGTCTTATTAACAGAGCTAAGAAAAGCGCAGTGCAGCGCAGGAGGAAAAATAATGTACATTCCATCAGTCCACAGGGAGGCTGCGTGGCCCCTGATTAAGAAATAAATATATAATAATTGTTTATTTCAAGATTTATTTAAACAAAGTTGCGGTAACCGTAGTTTATTTACCATTTACTCAACAACGTTTTAAGTATTCCTCGAATACGATCTATCGTGGACTAATATAAATTAAAATGAATCAGCAATTTTCAATCTCTGACCATTCATAGTTATTGTTGCTACAAATCTATTATAAATGGATATTTAAAGCTTTTACAAAATTTTGATTTTCAGTTTAGGTGAGGCCGATGTGGCGCAGCTAAACGCCGCGGTTGTGGGTTCGATTCAAAGAGTAAAGAAGTGAAAATATTAAATATTTTATTTAATTATGTGCGTATTGAACTCACGACCATATCATGTACAGTCGCTGTCCCTCTGCGAGATATCAGTAGATTACAGCCTATGATACGTAGATATTAATAAAATTAAATAAGCTTCACGCTGTATCCCCCACACAGCAGGGAAGGCAGAGAGTACCTAGTGTTAAGACACTCCGTTCCCCACTTTTCGGCAAGTTCTGGAGGTATTGCGTATTAAGTGACGGAACTCAACGCTTTGCCTCGACACCAGGGCGAAGAAAAGAAAATATAAATGTAAATAATATAATTCATTTCCTCTATTGGGAATCGAACCCACAACTAGTTTATTTTACAGTCACACATTGTGCTCCTGTATCACGTCTGACCTCTACGTAGATATCAAATTTTAAAAAACGTAAGCAAATGTCATAATATAATATATTATTATTACTATATTATAGTAAGAGAAACAAAAAATAAACATCCGCTTCTTTTGTTTTGTTATCACATCTATTATTAAATAGTTTTACGATTGCGTACAAAAGTGTCCATATCACATTTAAGATTTAAATTTATCATTTTTAGGGTTCCGTAGGACAATAGCAAAAAACGGAACCCTTTTACATTTATCGCGTCTCTCTGTAAAAATTGCAAATATAACCTTGTCTTTTGTACAAACACTATAGAAAACAAAATTATTTATTGTTAGCGTAAAATATAGTGATATTTTGGTTATGAGTACATGGGTACGGCTGTAATCTAAGCTTGCTACTCTACGGAACACTTCATATAGGCGAGTTCGACTCACACTTCGCCACTTTTCTTATCATCTAACTACATCAAAGTAGATTTTAGATACAAATAATTCTAAAATCAGAAACGCCGCTGCCGTCATACCTACTCTTATCTTAAAAGAAATTACGCAAACAATGAATCATGTAATTTTTTTATTGCGATATAAATATATTATTTATTGAAAAAATGTGTTATCATGACGCAGGTGGGATTTTCTTAAGTCCAAACAGTCCAAAAGTAGGTTCGACGCTATTTGATTGAAGATTTAACTTTATAGTAGGAGAATAATCCGATGGTTTCTAGACAAATCTTACTATTTATTAAAAAGAAAATAGAGAACGGAGACACCAATTATAACCAAAATCATATAAACTTAAAATATATAAATTTTAAAAAGATGTATCCTACATAAGACACAGAGAATGGGAAACGCACTCTATGCCCAATTTTTTAAGACATTGCGGTTTGAGCTGTAGAATTCAACGCCACGCTTTGTCCGAGCAAGGTAATGATAATAATTTAATAACAACGCTTTTCCCGAAGAAATCGAACCCACTATACAAGCTTACAACGACAACGCCCTTAATGTCAGACGATTTCCCAACGCGCCTGTACGGCGTGATTTCAGAGAATTTATCATTAAAATAATAATAAACTAGAACACGAACATAAAGTATGAAGCATCTGAACCGATGTTCCGCGAAGTGAATTGTCGTTTAATTTTTGATATCAACACGTTGATATTAAATTTAATATTAATTGTAATATTCTCGTTTCTTCGCTCTGGTGTCGAGGCACAGAGCTCACACAGCATCGTAGGCAGAGGGAACCTAGAGTTTAGACACTCCGTCTTTATTCCACCGAAGTTTTGAGTGGCGGAACTTAACGCCAGGCAAAGAAAGAAAAAACCTTGGTGCCAGAGCAAAGAAATGAAAATTTCAATAAATAATAATCAATTATCTCAAGTGGGAATCGAACCCACCGTGCCACCCAACCGTCGCGTTACAGTCACTCACTTGTGCACCTGCGCCATCATAACTTAAAACTATTTCAGAAATTAATTAAACGCCAATACCCACAATTCCAGCCACAAGGTCGTCCAATAGGAACTACTCAAATATATTTGAGAATGGGATGCGTCTAAAATCGTCGTTTCTCAGAACAACGTGTTTGATGATCGCATTAGTTTCGAGTACGACACTACAATACTGCAGAGTGCAAAATGAAGATCGATATTGATTGAATCTCGCCCCACACTAAGCTCATATTAGTGATTAGCAACCCACACGCGGCTTCGCCCGCTAGAATTATACGATGTATGTATATATGCAACTATTTGAATTAAAATATATGTAACTACAGTATGCATAATTTTATTAAAAGCGTATTTTTAGGGTTCCGTGCATCAAAAGGTAAAAACGGAACTCTTATACGATCACTTTGCTGAAAGCTGAAATTAATATCAAATAATAAAGTATACGCATTCAAAAGAAACGAGTTATTTTTGTATATATTTTTTTGCACTATATAGATAGTTTTTGATAGGTTACTTTTAGGGTACTTATTAAGAAAACTAATAAAAATTTTAACATAGCGAGATTTGAACCCCGCCCCTTTGGAGACCGTCCAAGCGCTCTGACCAACTAAGCCATACGTTGTCATCGAGCAAATCTTCGAAATTCTTATACGCTTGTTACAACTTATTTATGTTGTTAGCATCTCTGTAGGGAGATTTTTACAGATTTCCACTACCCAAAAATAATAGCTTATATTTTCCTAAGAAAAAAAACCTTTAGGTTCCGGCTCCTTGATCTATACGAATATTTATAAAAATGGTTTAATATTATATTGATTAAAAATGTTTAAGATATATTTTTTAAAAACACCTTGTATTTAAGATATATATATTAAATATTTTAATATATGTTTATCTATACTGCTATGCACTAAACAAATCGTTATTAAAGTCGTATTTTACATCTAGCAAGGTAGGCGGTAAGTACGCGTACACTTTAGATGCTATATCGGATTTTTTACGGAACCGGAATTCCCGCGTGAATTCCGATTCCGTAAAAATAACCTTTATGTAGGTCACAGGTAATCGGTTGACCTGATCCGGAAGCTAATCTGCAATAACAGAAAGACAGACAGAAAAAAAATTATTATATATGTTTTAAAGTATATGTAGAATTGCGAACAGATAAAACACAATTATGTTGAGATAATAAACAACCCTTCAATTTTATTTATATGTATAGATTAGGTAAATCGTAATAGAAGTTTGTTGGTTATGATTTAATTTATTGGTTTTTTGTGATTCGGATCTAGATTCAGATCCTAGGATCTGAACCCTCGGTTAGCGAGGCCGACTCGCACTTGGCCGGATTTTTATTATTGAATCGACGTTTCGAATACTTCAAAAAACAACGAACGATTCCAAAATATTGCAAACGTTACACTCGATTCAAAAATATTCAGCTTTTAATCAAATTATGTGCAATTTCATACGCTCGTAGCTCACAAAATAACTAATATAATATTAATATTTAGTAAAATATACGATTTTTTACATAGTGAAACTCAAACCTCAGTGTGAAATAAAACTACAAAAAGAAGCGTGGCTGTAAACGCGACTGGTTGTGGATTTGATTCCTCGAATTCCTCGAAGGGGAGTGCTCCAGGAAATAAAATATTTATGTAAATTTCTACTTTCGCTTTGTTTAGAGACAAAGCGCGGCGTTGAAATCCGCGACTCAACACGGAAAGCCTCCAGAATCCAGCGGAAAATGGTAGTGGTGGAACATAACACACAAATTAGGCGGATTGAAACGGAGTATACATTTGATTTATTTTGCCTATCCCGCTCCGCAAAACAGCAGAGTGAAGCTAAAAAAAGATCAAATATGAATCCCTTAAAAGCGTTAAAAGCGTACTCTCTGCCATCAAAAGTAAAATTTAAAAAATTTACAGTTCTCAGAAATGGTAATCCTAGGACACGTCTATGATAGTTTTTCAACGCAATCGCATTGGCTTCACCAAAAGTGAAAAAGGTATTTTTAAATTTTTAAACCTAAAAGCCTTTAGTGGAATCAACGTGGCAGCGTGGAAGCTAAAAATCAGTTCCTTTGAAATATTTCTAGCATAAAATCATATTCATGTTGTTATAATTGTGAGATAGTTGTAAGTTCGATTCCATTCGAGGAAAGTGACCAATTAGCTTTTTTTTAAACGGTATTCAGTATCGCCACAAAATGTCTATAATATGGATAATATATTTCTTATTGTTTTCCCCTTCTCGAGTAAGTGTGGTGTTGAGATTCGTCATTGAGTGCATTTAGACACACACAATGTCTCGAATTCGAGCAAAATCAGTGAACGGAATTTCTTGAGACATTAGAATGATTAAGTAATAAACTTGAAGAAAAATCAAACAGTTCTGTAGATGAAGAGAACCTTTGTATTTAAATATCATGTTTTTCTGTGATATTTTTGTGTCTTTATTTAGACTTCTCTTTTATGTTGTTCTTTGGCACTTCTTTATTATATATATAAAAGAGATTTATGTTAGGAACAAGCCAACGTTGGTCAACTAATATTTTAATTATAAATAAAAAAAAACATGTTTTTATAATCCCGAATCTTGTTGAATGGATGAGTGAATAACGAGAATTCTCTCCGCCCTCCTGGTATCTAATACAATTTATTATATTTATTACAATATTGCTTACCTAAAATATTCTGCCAATTAAAATACGCGTCTCTTCTGTACCTAGTCGCTACTAGGTCGTTGAAGAATACGTTGATCACGGAACGATTCTCCAGATTTATTGCATCACTGGAAAAAGAAATATTATATTTTCTATTGACGAGGTAATGAAAGAGATTTTGATTAACTTCTAAATTAATTTTACATATCCAGCGTAAAACGCCGTAATGGTACAGCGACATAGCGTTATGTCTGTAAACCAAATGGTTACATGTTTGATTCCTATTCGAGTTTTGTTTCTCTGTTCTTTTACAGAAAGCAGACATTGAGCTACGTTACTTAACACGCAGTGTCTTAAAAATTGATGATGATGATAATGTCTTAAAAATTGTACTATGCGTGAAGTACGTGAGTGTCTTAACACTAGCGTTCCTCTGCTTGCAATTTAAAAAAATCTTTCAATACAAATTGACTAGCTTCTAGAGGCTGACAAGAATATTTAATTAAATTATACATTTCAAGATAAAATCAAAAGTATATAACTTACATAGAACTGAAAAAACTAAAATATGACTTGAAAAATACTTATTAAGGAAGAAAATGTATAAAAAAATTTAACGTAGCGTGATTCGAACCCGCGCCTCTTTGGAAACCTATAATAAGTAATGAGAAAATTAATAGAAAACAAATTTATATTAAACAAAATTTATTAATTTCGTACAAACTCACAACGGAAGATCCCGTATGAATGCTTTGTAATGCATTTTTAATAGAAAAACATACCTTCCTACTCGTAGTAAATTTAATATAAAAGGACAATAGTGCATTGTCCAATTGAGAATAATACTATAGTAGTCGAGAAATTTAATTATAATTATTTTACGAAATGATGAAACGGTGGAAAAGAAATTTCAATGTATTTATTTGAATTTCATAATAATACAAATGTAATATTTTGAAACAAAACATAATATATAGTACTTATAGGCTTTCCTTTGCAATTTTCTCCAACAAATAAATTCTCGATAATTACTAAGCTTTTAGGTTCACACTGTATTCCGCATAGAGCAGGATTGGCTCAGGAAAACTAGTGTTAAGACACTGCGTCTTTCACTTTCAGTTTTTGCCCGATTTTTTGAGACGTTGAATGTTGAGTGGCGAAACTCAACTCCGCGACTTGTCTTGTTACCAGAAAATATTGATCGGATGTTACTCGAAGTCATCATGGACCAGTGGTACAGAATGTGACTGAAACGCGGTGGCTGTGTGTTCGATTCACTCTCGTGGGAATGAATTATTTAATATTTAATTTCCTCGCTCTGGTAACAGGACAAAGAGCGGCATTGAGTTCGCAGCAGTTTCAACAAGAAACGTCTTGAAAATTGACCGGAAAAACGGAAACGGAGCGTCTCCACAGTAGGTTCACTATGCCTATCCTGCCTAATGCGGAATATAGCGTGAAAAAATAAATAAATCAGCTTCACGCTGTATCAGAGAGAACCTAGTATTAAGACACTCCATTCCTCACTTTCCGCCGAGTTTTGGAGGCATTACGTGTTGAGTGACGGAACACTAGAAATGAAAATATAAATATAAAAAAAACATTTCAATTCGCCGAGTGGATGTCGAACCCACAACCAGTCGATTTTACCGTCACACTTTGTGCCCCTGCGCGACGGTTGGCGTCAAAATAAACAAAAAGAAAAGAAGAAAAATATATATATATATATATATATATATATATATATATATATATATATATATATATATATATATATATACACAAATTCACTGTTAAAATTACATTTCAATCTAATATCACCAATACCTACTCATATGAGAGTATAATTTGAAACAGAGTCCTCGGAGATCGATACGATGTAGACTGTCTCGCATGTGGAACGTTGACTGGTGAAGCAAATATCACATCACATAAATTAGTTCGAGTTCGAATACAGTTTTGTTACATACTTGTTGCAAACGAATAGGGAATTCCTAGAGTTAGTAATGCTAAGAAATTTCGTTAAGAAGATACAGTACGGTCGCAGAGTCGTGGCCGTCCTGTTGGGCTTTCTGAACTTTTGAATTGGGCACTGAAGATTTTTTTTTCAGCTTCACGATGTATCCCGTATATTCACGGCAGAGTAGTTCTAGTATATAAACACTCCGTTCCCCGCTTTCCGCCGATTTTTTTGAGGCATTGCGTGCTGAGTGGCGGACCTAGATACTGCGCACTTTTGCTTGACCCGAGCGAAAAAAAGAAAATATTAATAAACAATAATTCTTACCCCCGAGCGGGAGTCGAACCCACAACAATCGCGTTACAGTCACACACTTGTTCCTCCGTACCCTGACGCCATAAAAATAAATTGATTAAAAATTAAAAAGAATCTAAAACCGAGTCTCCGCAACCACCTACAGCTACTTCCAGAGCGACCACGACTCGTCGACCGTACTGTACCTACCTGTATTTCCTGAACTAATAAGTAGCGACATGTAATTAGTTGGCCAACTTTATTGCATTGGTCAAATGACAGTACCTCATATTAGTTATCTACCAAGTGAAATATATTGCATTCTCAAAATGAAAATAATATAACTAAAATTGACATTTTGAAGACTGTGTCGGGGAAAAGCGCGGCGTTGAGTTGCGCCTCTCAACACCCAATGCCTTCAGAAATCGCCGGAAAGTGAGGAACCCGCTGTGTGCAGGAAGTACGACGTGAAGCTGATATATTATTAATAAGGCCCTCGTCGCGTAGAGGGACAGTGTCTGACTGTAAAGACGATGGTTGTAGATTCGATCCCCGTTCGATTCAATTCGATCGAATGGTTATATTAAAATTATTTTCGAATTGCCGCTCAGGCAAAGTATCTCTAGTCTAGTCTTAATTATGAAGAACAAAGCGTGAGAATGCTTTTTTGCTAATTCTATATTTGTATTGCAAAATTTAGTGCAAATAATTGCAAAATCAAAAGTTACCAGATCTTCATGTTAGGTTATTTTTATTTACGTGTATGAAAAAATGATATTTTAATTTAATTGATTTGAAATTCACCGAATTGTATGGAACCAAAAGAACTGTTTATTGATCACTCGAGAAAATTAAACATTTAAGATATCCATTTTCTCTGCTCTGGTATCAAACCGCGGCGTTGAGTTCCGCCACTCAATACGCAAAGCTTTCACAATTCTACTACTTCACTAGATTACAAAAAATGTATTACTTTCATATTTGGGATACAAAAGATTATATAATTAATTTGGACATTACTTTGTTAGAATAAAAATTAATTCTGATTACATTCTTAAAGACCATTGTAGTTCAGTGGAACAAGTGTCGACTACAAAAGCAATAGTTATGGGTTGGATCCTTACTTAAAGTTATACAAAATTTTTTTATTGTCTTGACCTGGAATAATAGAATGTGGCGTTGTGTTCCACTACGATACAAAAATATTATTCGATAACACAATATGGCACTAAGAATATTTAAACTATTTGTTTATCCACTTTGGCAAAAAGCGCGACATTCCGTTCAAACACTCAACACTCAACACTCAAATGTCAATGTCTTAACACAAGATTCGCTCTCTCTAACGTGCTACGCGGGAAAGAGCGTGAATCCGAAAATAAATAGCATGGCGGTAAAAATCTCACAAAAACGAAGTCCCGCTGACTGGCACGCCGGTGGCCAACGTCCCCATGGCCACTTCTAAAGGATAATCGAAATGTTCGCACTCGGGCATGCACTGTATGAACTTATCAGAGTGCGTGGTGTCGTTCTCTTCTCTCTCCGCTATTATATTAGGACCTGGGTTTGAATAAAAAATAATATTTCTATTGTTATTATTATTTCAGCTTTTTTTTATATTTATTGATAAAAGAAATACGAGTATAAAATTATTTGCATATTTACTTTAATATTTGAAAACTTCAGTGATCAGGTTTTTTTAGCTACACGCTGTATACTGAAAAAAATTGCTCAACACTTTGCTTAACTAGACAAAGGAAACGGATGGAATTCGAACCCACTGTCATCATATATAATCTCCACTACACCATGATGTCTGTCCTTTTTTAGATGCAAGCGTAAAGCCATAAGTAGCAACAATCAAAGAGCGCCTAGTGTTAAAACACTCCATTCCCCACTCACCGCCCAAGTTTAGAGTCGGAAACTTAAAGCGGAACTCTACAACGCGCTTAGTCTTAGTATCAGAACATTTGACTCTGCTATTAAAAATTATTATTTATTTTGGCGAGTGGGAATCGAACCCATAACCATCGCATTTACAGTCAACATGTGCTCCAACACAGTTAAAATTTCTCTTTATCAAAAGACGAAACAAACAGACGAAATAAGACAACCAATTTTTTACTTACTAACGATTCTCTCCAAACACTCAATGTCATGAAAATTACATATTCTATAGTAGTCTGAAACAAAACAATCAAATGAAGACCTAAACTTACGGTAAACCTTACGGTAAGCGTATGACTGATCTTGTACGAGGTACAACTTTATAATTTAATAGCGGACTTTTCGCGGCTTCGCCCGCATACACAATGATTAAATAAAACATATATAAAACAGTCAATATTGTTTTTATTATTGTAAGAAAGCGCAAGTACTACGTGGCTGGGTCCCCTGTGGAACCTCGAGTCTAGGTTTGCGGCCGTACAAAGCGGTGAATTATTTCAATTTTATATTTTCTCGAAAAGTATACGCCTATATTACATACTATAAACGCCAAAGGTTATCTTCATAAAATTTCCTTGATGATGGCATAACTTTCACTCGTAAGTTTCCATATTTTTTTTCAAATAAAAAACAAAATGCCTTATTTATAAAATATAGATAGATATAGATAGGATATTGCGAATTTTATTTTAAAATAAATGAAACTGAATTGGATTGTAGCTTTCGTACAAAAAAAAAAAAAAATCTGACCGGTCGTTTCAAAGGTCTTAGCACTTAAACAAACAAACTGTTCCGTTTTATTATATTAGTATAGATTTCGCTGATGATCGTGGGTGTATGACGATGAAAATTCTATTTGGCGTTAAATATTTAATAAATAGCATTCTCTCTCGTGAAATGATAATTTTAAACAATTATCTTGGAATTTCGACTTGCTTGATAAGAACATATGGTTCTGTGATCAGAACGCTTAGACGATTTCGAAGAGGCGCGGATTCAAATCCCGCTTTTTAATTTTTTACACGTTTCTAAATAGTAGTAAGAACTAAGGCGTTGAGTTCCGCCATCCAGCCATAGTATCGTCCCACCATATCTTAAATATATATGCAGAAGGTAAAATAAAAAAAAAGATAAAACTGACCGTTTTGTGGAAAATAGAAAGGTATACAGTCGCATTCGTTTATTAATATTTGTGTCTTCTTCAAAGCCATACAATTGTGAAATGAGTATTGATGAAAATTCGATATTTTTATCTGAAATCCAACAATTATATTATAATAAAAGAATAAAATAACATAAAAAATATGTAGAGACATGTAGAGAATGTTTCATTTATATAACGAGTAGAGATGACTATTATACTGAACTTACAAACACACAAATAAATACAATTAGAAAAATATACAGTTTGTCGTTTGTCACTCAGTAAAAGTCACAAAATTATATCAACAAAAAAATATATAACAAATAAAACGATTTTGATTTGTTTATTCTTAGAACTGTTATGCCATTTCATTCGGAATACAATCGGATTCCAACATAAAAAAAATATTTGCATTTTGTTTGTTTGGAAAAATATGGTTTTGACGCCTGTGTAGAAATTCTCCAATAAATTTTATATATTTTTTTTTAAATTGGATGATCTCTAATCAAAATATATTTTATGAAAATGTTTTCAGTTCGAACAGTATAATAGATATATAGACAGATGGTATTTTGCTCTTATGCACTTAAAAAATATATATGAAATTAGTATTTTTTTATTATCTGTTATTTTTGATTGCATTTGTATTTGTTTGTAAGTTTGTAAGTAATTTTCCAATGGATCATCTATAATAAAAAAAAATAATCTATCCTGAAAAGGTTTTTGTGGTTGTGTGTTCGATTCTCACTCTAGGAGGATTTACATTCAAATTAATTATATTTCGACACAGTGTTGATTTCCTAAACAATGATACAAGAAAAAACGTTGAGCTGCATTTTTTTCTAATCCTATTAAATATTAAGCACACAAGCACAAAGTGCGAGTGTAAACGCGACTGGTTGTGGGTTTGATCCCCACTCGAGGAAATGAAATATTTATTAAAAAATATATTTGCTATGTTGAATTCCGCCTATTGAGGTTTTAACAAAAATGTATTTACGTCATAAACATTTGAAAGAAATCCTCTCCTCACTGGATATATCAATTATAAAACCTTCACTCTTTTTATCACTTTCACTTTCAACTTAGAGCTATCACTTAAAACACTTAGCACTTTCACAAAAGGTGCGTGCAGTTTAAATTTATCACTGTCCATATTAATGTTACGAACTCCAACGAATATGTTTATTTCTTTACAAAACAAAAAAAACATTATATTTGACTTTTTTGTGAGTGTGTGTCCAATTAAGATCTAATTCTAACCTCGCAACGAATATACCTAATGGCGACACTGGTAAATTAGCAAATCCTTTTAAAGTAGTTAAATTTTCTTTAATTATTTTTTTGGTTAAAATATTGGCTAAACTTTCTTGTATTAACGTGAACATTTTTGTAATATTTATTATAAGTATCATTACACAAAATATCTTTGATTTGACTTTGTAGTATCTTTATTTTTATTACTATTATTGGTATTATGGACTAAATTTCGTTTACAGCAATATTTTGTTTCTTGACCTAATTTAAAACAAAAGGTATATTTTTTAATTAGTCTATTACATTTGGTACTGTTATGATCACTTTCATTACAATTTAATCACCTTAATTCTTGAAAATTTGCCCCAATATAATTACTAGAATTTGAAGATTTTTATTAATGTTTTTCAACCGGTTTTGTTGTAGGAAATCATTTTTCAACAATGTACTTAAATAAAAGATTGATCTATTTTACACCTAATTTTTAGCATATCCGTTAAAAGATCAACATAATTTTCATTTGATGGGAATGCTAGTCTTACTTTTTTTTAACATTCTTTCCAAGAAACAACAATGTGGGTAATCCTTGGAACCACTTCTTTGGCAGTCCGCTTAATTTTGGTAAATGACATATTTGTTTATCATTCCAAGAGTATATTGTTGTACATTTTGATAACTATCATTAGGATAAAATTCTGGCACAACACTACATGAAACAGGAAAATGATTTTGAGGGTAAATAATTTCGTTTTAAGACCGACTACAAATATTTAGCATATGATTATCACTAGGTAAACGGTAGTGGCGGTGTGTACTGCTTTTGGCGTTAGTATGACTACTTAATCGAGATGTACGCGACTTTCGAGCACGTTTATTAATTTAAATTAATTTAAATATAACGAATACTTCTAAAAAGGCAAATGAGGCCAGTCGTGGCGCAGTGGTACAAAGTGTGACTGTAAAACCGACTGGTTGTGGGTTCGATCCCCACTCGAGGAGTTGAAATATTTACTTAAATTTATATTTTCACTTCTTCGCTCTGGTGTCGAGGCAAAGCGCGGCGTTGAGTTCTGCCACTTAACACGCAATGCCTCCAAAAAATTCGGCAGAAAGTGGGGAACGGTGTGTCTTAACACTAGGTTCCCTCTGCCTACCCTGCTGTGTGCGGGATATAGCGTGAAGCTAATTTAATTTATTTTTTTACTTTTAAAAAAAAGTTAGAATAGTGGTAATAAGAAGAAACGCCCTATATATATATATATATATATATATATATATATATATATATATAAATCACTTCTAACCTTCAGTCTCTAATGGGCGTTTCTTACTCCTGAATTCCGCTTCTGAATTGAAAGAAATCCTCTTCTCACTGGATATATCAATTATAAGCCTTCACTGTTTATATCACTTTATTTCAACTTAGAGCTATCACTTAAAATACTTAGCACTTTTAACTATCGCTTAAATAACTTTTGCTTATAGTTTGTTGCGTATACTACAACGTTACGAAGACTGAATTCGATTCTTCTTTTATGGTGTTTTTATAGTACAACGTCCCTCCCATAACTAAGTTTACCGGAAATATCCCACATTCATAATTCACAATAAAAATAGTTTCTGTAGATCATAAATTAACTATATAAACAATTATTTATTTTTAAATAACAACTCTACCATCGGTTACAGTATTTCATTTCATTTATAATCTCATTACAATATCATATAGTAATTTCCTATAATAACTCAATCACTGATAATATATAATTGAACTCAAATTAGTAATTCATATTAACAATATTTATTACAACACATACATATATATTGACAAAAGTATTTCTTTTATAATATCTATTTTCACTCGTAACAATATCACAACAACTTCTCTTTATTTAAATACACAATTTTATTTCGTTTCGTTCACATTAATTATATTAACATCTCTTTTACTATAAACTCATATTTAATACTACCGCTAACAAAAACATCAAATTATTCAGTTAAATATATACATGTATTTGTTTACCATTACATCGATCGCCAAGTTTAGATAAACTAACATCAAAGTTTAGCACGACACGTTGTGGCGCAGTTGTAATGTTATACTTTTGACGATAGTTGTGGGCACAATTCCCATTCCGAGAACGTTATTTCGACCTTTTCGGTGTGATAAGAGAAAATATGGCATTGAGTTCCGTAATTTAACAATCAATTTTGTATTAGCTTTAGCGTTTAGTGATTAAATCTCTGTCCAATGTTGTTAGAAAGGATGAGGTGGAGGAGGATGACGAGGAAAATTATTTTATCTGGTTTATTAGTACTATAGGAGTTTTTATCAACTAGACTACTATCTTAAAATAAATGAAAAGACCCAGATCGGTAACTGTCAAATGTATCAACAAGTACTGATCAGGCGCTCCTAAAGCAGGACTTATACAGAATACAGCGAAAAATTCAAATTGTATATACCATCGATCTATAAAAGCATCAAAACGAACGAAAGAATTCACTTAAAAACACCATTTACCTAACAATCAATTAATTTAGCTATCGACACATTGGTATCGGAAGCTAGTCTGCTAGCTGAAATTCTTAAGTCTTATGAAGCGTAGCCATTGTCTTTGATAATTGTGATCGATATACTCGAACGGAAATGGTCTAAAAAGTAGGTGTCATGGAAATCCATTTTCCGCTTGTATGAATGGATACATTATGATTGACGTTGCTGTAATGCATTTGGTTACGTATCGGTCGGATGCAGGATCCAGATATCTGCATATTATTTTAATGTTTATGCGCAAAACCAAAGCATCTTATTGTCAAACTTCGAACACATGATAATATACCTATATCTTTTTTTTTGCTTTGATTATTTTTTATTTTTATTATTTAGTTTTTTTCAGAAAAGACAACATAAGAACAGTAAAGCCAGCTGCTGGAAACATTATATGGGAAATCCCATGCTGTAAAAATTAAATAAAAACAAAAAATTAAATAAAAGTTTGAGAAATTTTATTTTCATTGCTTACATTTTGTCTTACGTTTTTTTTATACTTTTGTTTTATAAAAGAAAAAGTCATAAAAAACAACTATTCAATTCCGCTTAGTAAAATAATATAATATATAATGTGATTACGGCCGCATTTCGATAGGTCCTCAAGATATGGAGATTAGCGGCTCTCGATACTTGCTATCGTCGGACATTTTGCGTCAATGCCCCGTTTAAGATATAATGCGGAGATAGAATACTCCAATTACGTACATTGCTTGTCAGATTTTCAATCAATATATAATGTATTATTATGTATTTAATTATGTTTGTATGTTAATATATTTTTTATTTATGTTAAAGTTAGAAAGAAGAATGTGATAAGGTGGTTTGGGCACGTCCAGAGAATAAGTGACGAAAGAATAATAAAAATGTATTAAAATATATTATTAAATTTAAAATTAAATTAGCTTCACGCTATATCCCGCACACAGCAGGGTAGGCAGAGGGAACCTAGTGTTAAGACACTCCGTTCCCCACTTTCTGCCGAATTTTGGAGGCATTGCGTGTTGAGTGGCAGAACTCAACGCCGCGCTTTGCCTCGACACCAGAGCGAAGAAATGAAAATATAAATTTAAGTAAATATTTCATATCCTCGAGTGGGGATCGAACCCACAACCAGTCGGTTTACAGTCACACTTTGTACCACTGCGCCACGACTGGCCTCATTATTATATATATTATATTATATATTAAAATATATTTTGTGGTAAATGGGACCTCGGTTGACCAGGATCGGATCACAGTATCGATTGTACTAAAGGAAGGTCACGTCAAAAGCTGCAGAAAAAAAGACCCCGAAAAAACAAAAAAAGCAGTGGCAAGGTAAAAGCTGAAAGATGACTGATTATAAGTGAGAATATGATAGATGAAGATACTAAGCTTTTAAATATAAAACACAAAAATCTTGTCCAAAAATAATGTCGAATTCAAATTATTATAATATTTTCAAATAAGCTTTTTTTAAAATTCCCACACACAGGGCATACAATCACATACATCACAAATCTAGTGTGAAAACCCTATGTTTCTCACTTTCCACCCTGCGTAATGAGACCAATTTGAGAGAACTATCGCGTAGAAATTTAGTCAGTCAAAAACCAACACTCAAGTTTTATTTTGTTTTTTAATTCTTTTGACATTTTAAATATATGCATGGGCACAGGAAAAAAGGGGGCCGGGTAGGACGTGCCCACACCAGAATAGTTAGTGAACGATCGAAGGTTCGGTTTCGACACAACATTGTAATTTCAGTTATAATTTCGTTTTAGGCCAAAAAACGACCGAACTTTTGGCCAAACCACTCTGCTCATTATTTTGGTACACTAGTAATAAAATCAGTAATTGTTAATTTCGAATCATAAAAATAAAAATATTTTTGTTTGTAACTATCTGTGTAATTTATATATTATATTTCAAGCTAACGATAGAAAAATATTTTTGGAAGACTCGAACCCGCGCCAATTACAAACCGTCAAAGCGCTTTTGCCACTAAGCCATCCGCTCTTATCAAGGGTTCGAATCCTGCAACGTTCAAATTTTTATACGATTTCAAAAAAAATATTTCGTATAAAACATACCAAACTTTTTTTTTTATTTTTTTTTTATTGTACTCTTCTGAAATTCAAAATAGACCAAACGAGAACGAATTTTAATAAATAAAGTTTTGCTATGTAATATTTTAAAATGCATATTACTGAAAAATTTATGTAATTACCACTGGTGAATGTGAATTAATAAATAAATAAATAAATAAATAAATAAATAGTCGATAACACTTATTTTAGGCCAAATAAGTGTTAATACACAAATAAGTGTTAATACAAAAATACACAAAATATAACGTTATATTTTGTGTATTACGGGACTGGTTGTGGGTTCGATCACCACTCGGGGAAATGAAATATTTATTTAAATTTATAAAGCATTGTGTTCCACCACACTTAAGACGCAATGCCTTCAGAGTTTGACAGAATCGCGCACATAGCAGGGTAGGTAGAGCTTAACCTAGTGCTAAGACCCCACTTCCCGCCAAATTCTGGAAGCCTTCCGTGCCGAGTGGCGGAACTCAACGCCGCACTTTAACTCAACACCACTAGAGATAGACTAATGTACCGAATACTAGAAAATTATAGACTTTATTTCGATCGGACACTAAGAATAGTCTGGGCCCCTTCAGAAATATCACCAACAAAAAGATTGCCCTGTACTATTCGTTCAAAGCTAAAGTGCGTTCATTATAATTCATATAAATTATATTTTCTTAACAACTACTTTACCTATATTTTTAACGTAATTTTTGTTCTTGAATTAGTGTTACACGAAAATAATTCCAGAATCGAACTGACAACTATAATTTACTTAATATCGTAATTATTTTACTACGGTTCATTGTTAAATTTAGTTACGTAGTCCTATTGTTGGCAACATTATCCTAACCACTTACGATAGATCCCGTATTGTGCTTATAGGCAATAAGACAATGCATTTCATATACAATATGTTATTGGCTGTCTGTGCCAAATTTAAAATGTCATAACTTAGGTCCTCGGGAAGTATCCTATATAGGTTATATATATATATATATATATATATATATATATATATATATATATATATATATATATATATATATATATATATATATATATATATATATATATATAAATGTGATGCTATAAGGGTCCCTTTTTTACTTTTCAGGTAAGGAATCCTAAAAACCATAACCAAACTGAATATTTCATAAGCTCGTGTAATAACACGTTTAATTATCTCCGTTCGAGCATCACTTGTTTAAACTCTCGAATTCCCGTTGTTTTTAAAAACAATTTTTTTATGGTAATACTATTTTAAATATTAATCGTTTTGCATGCGTAGAGGCCATCGCGGCACAAAGGAAAATCGGTTGTAGGTTTGATCACCACTCGGGGCAATTTTCCATCAAAACATTTACGTTCGCCATTTTCCGCCATAGCGACTCTTAACGTCGCGCTTTGTCTCGTTACCAAAGCCAGGAAATGACAATATTTCATTCTTCCTGGTGGGAATCGACGCCACAACCGTCACTTTTAAAGTCGCAAACTCGTGCCTCTGCACCACGACGGACTCAATGACAGGAAATGATTATATTTATTTTCATATTCCTCTGGTTTGGCTTGGTCTCGAATTTGGAAACTGAGCAGAAAATGAAAATGGGAAACGGAGTGTCTTAACACTACATTTTCTTCGTCTACCCTTCTATATCTGAGGAAACGTGAGAGGCCTAATTCAACGCTATACTTGTTCTGCCAGTCTAACAGAACGAGAAAATTAAAATAGTTTGCTACTCATTTTACTTTGCGGCAACAACGAAGAAATTACTTTTTTCCATATAAAAATTCACGTTCTTGTGTAGTATTTCAATGTTCAATCGATAAAAGTATTAATTTGCGATATATAAAACACGCTACTGCTACATGATAATCATAATATAATAAAATATATATTATAAAAATAAAAAAAAATAATCAGCTTCACGCGGTGCTTCAGGCAGAGGGAACCTAGTGTTGAGACACTCCGTTCCCCACTTTCTGCCGAATTCTAGAGGCATTGTGTGTTGAGTGGCAGAACTCAACGCCGTGCTTAGCCTTGACACCGGAGCGAAGAAATGGAAATATAAATTTAAGTATATATTTCATCTCCTCGAGTGGGGATCGAACCCACAACCAGTCGGCTTTACAGTCACACTTTGTGCCGCTGTGCCACGACTGGCCTCGTCTATTACTGGTCTATTATATCACATTAAAAATATTATACAGTTAGAAATTAGAAGCAGTTAACGTTTTTAAATAAAGCACAATAAAAACACATATCGTCTATATGTTTCTAAATTATTGACAAAAAGATTCTATGTATTGTGATATGTATCACCTAATAACAACAATTCACCTAAGTTTCCTTCCGATATACGATACCGATAGACTTCCGGCCGTTGCCTACAAGCAACTGCCCCCGATTGACCCAATTCTACTGGTTTTTTTTTTTTTTTATAGTAAGAAAAAGATTTCACCTTCTACCCTCTTTAACACGAGTTCGCTAATAATAAATACATAAAGCCAAGAATTTTTTATTAAAAAACTGATTAAATGCGAGTCGGACCTGCCCACAGTTCAGTCTGCAGGTTCTGTACCAAGTTCAGGATTGCAGGTCAACGGGAAGCGCAATTTATAGAAGTAGACAAACTTAGGCATTAATTTTGTATGAAAATACAAATTATAAGTTTGTAATATTTTTAATTATTACGAATTTCATTATTACGAATTTTTACCTCTACTTGAGTTGTACGTTCTCACTTCCTGTCAAATTTCATAACTTTGGGTATAGGGGAAGTACCTTATATACAGGGTTTGAATAAGAATCTCATACAAAACGCAGCAAATTCGATACATCATTGCTTGTATCTTTTGATGGCGATCACTATAGACCTAAATATTAGGTATTAATTTTCCCCTGACACCTTCACATAAATGGTCTAGTAATAAAGGACCAGACGGAGAACAAAGTCATAGTAAGTGTTCCGTTTCTACCTTTTGTACTTCAAAACTGAATCCTAAAAATTAAAATTTAGTTTTTTAGCTCGCGTGGTAAAATGGAAATGACTAAGAGTAACGTATGAGTAACCGAGGTGGCTTAGAGCAGGTAGAGAGTTTAAATCGATACAATAAAGGAACATAGGTTATAATACCTTCCTTGATAAATGGATCATCTAACATAATATATTTTTAGTGTGATAGTGTCATTTCATTCCAAGAATGGAACCCACAACGCTTACAGTTCCACGCTTGTGCTCCTGTGACACGATGGCCTCTTCATCTCAAATGTTTGTGTAATTTCAACCAATATTTCATGACATAAGGTTCAACCAAATAAACTCTTCAGTTTTATAATATTAGCTCAGATATAGATAGATATAAGTAACTAATATAGATTTTTTTTATTTTCTTTAATGATCTGTTTCCTTTAATAAAGTTGACTTATCAAAAAGGAGGTAAAGTCTGGTAATCATATTGTGATTAGACAATAATTGTGATAAACGGATTGTCATTTGAGTAAAGGTGAATTTATAAATATAAAAAATATGGAATTGCAACTTTCATTAGATCATATGCATTAAGTAATTGATTATTATTTCTTAATATACGGAGTGTCTTAATGGGAATGGAGTGTCTTAACAGTAGGTTCCCAGGTGCCTTACCTGCTATGGGCAGAACGCAGCGTGAATTTAAAAAAAACATTACGACGCCTGTTTTGTTTTTACCTGTGTAATTTATATTTAAGATTGCATCTAAAGGATTAGTATATAAACAAGTAAAGACAATAAAGAGATAAACAAGCATAAGATATCAAGTAAATTCTTAATTACCTTATATTAAAAAAAAAAACAATTATTGTTGATGCATTTGAAAATGCTTTAGCTTATAGTATCTCTCGTGTAGTTGGAGAGAGGCATTTTTTACTACATTATCGTAATTTCCATAAGAATTCTTCATTGCTTTGAATTAAAAAATACGACCAATGTTGATATTTGATATTTATATAATACACATAAAACTAATTATTTATTATACGTTTATATTTTTGTAACGTTACGTTCTTTTTATCTAGGTTATGTAAGTCTCATCATAATTTTAAAACTCTGTTAAATGTGCTGATGTCAGTTAATAATTTAATTTACTGCTTCGGAAACAACCTTTAATGTTAAATTATTGATTCGGGTAATGATTCATAATATTTTTGTAAAATAACTGTAATGATTGCATATTAACTCCTGTACAGTTTTTAATTTAGTTACATATATTATTAGATAAACGTATAATTGGTAAATATGTAGTTATTACAGTGACGTAGATAGGATGTTTTAGCTGTTTTTAAATGGATTTATTTCAAACGAACGAACGAACCAAAAAATCTATGTATGTACTTGATATTTCATTGAAGATCAAATCGTTCTTTATCTCTGTGTTGAATTAATTAGGACTTAAACTTAACTGTTATGATTTATGAAGGTAACGTCCACTAACAATTCAATTTTGTTTACTTTATTGTATAAAATATTGTACATTGTACAAAAATACATTTTGCTGAAAATGCATAATAAAATACATAGTGCTTCAAAAATACATATTTTTATCAACAGTCATATAACCAAGACGTTTAGAATGTCATTTTTTAGCCAAGAATCTTACCAGCGCAATTGCGCTATATAACATTCGCAGGCAAACTAATGCCTTAAGTTTATTCAAATGACGATAACTTTTTTTTAACATACATTAGTTGAGTTAAAACAAAGCAATTGGTGAAATTTTCAAGTGAATCGGTTCAGTACTTCCAGAGAAAAATGTGACCGTACATATCGACAGACAGACAGACAGACATACAGACAGACAGACAGACAGACAGACCGACATACGGACAGACAGACAGACAGACCGACATACGGACAGACAGACAGACAGACACACAGAGAGACAGACAAGAAATTCGAAAAAAATATTTTTGCTTTCTAGTATTCTTCTTAAGTGCCCCTCTATCTATTTCAGTCAAAATTACTAAATGTACAGACAAAATATTTTTACGGTCTTATATATAAAGAGAAGAGATAACAATATTAACAAGCTCTATTCCATAAATATTACAGTGATACATTCATATTTATAAGAAAAATTAAACATTGATATTTAATTATATTTATTAAGTATTTGTTACTATTTATATTATACATTCTTGTATTTAATTTAGATTTAAATTATTAATTATTTTAATTAAAAGTAAAAGCCAAGGAATGCCACGAATCTCCATTTTTAGCTATTGGCGCTGACCACGTTAAGTCACTTTAAGATCCAACTTTCATCCACGCACCGAACTAAGTGGCTCGCCCACTTCCATTTTGGCTTCAGCGAAAAAGTCAAAGCATCGCACACTGTCGCCTTTTTTCGGATATTAACGTTTTTAACTTTATCTTTCAATTTTACATCTAGGCAACTTCTTTCCATTCTCTGGGTAGTCTGAATTTTATTCCTGGTTTTGAGGTCACAAATAAAGTATATTAAAATTTTAATAGAAAAAGCAGGAGGACCCCTCGGAGGGCATGTGTGAAGAGGTTGATGACAGTGGACGAGGCGAAAGAGGTATGTAGAAACCGTCGCGTTCCGTTCTCTCTGACTACCCCTCTAGGGATAAAGCGTGAAGCTAAGCTAAGTTAAAATTTTATTTAAATCATCTCGACAATGACATTCAATGAGCGAAATCAATATTGGCAAAAAACTCTGTTGTGTGATAAGAAATCGCTTATCTACGGATTATACTTACTTTTCCGCATAATGGATTGTTCATTATCAATATTAATAAAAATAATAATAATCTCTTTAAAAGATAGCGAAAATTCTCGCATTAAAATTTAAATCTTAATGCTATTTGGAGAAAGTCCAAAATTTTTCCAGACCTGGAAGATAGTACTTATAGGTATTAAATGATATTATAATCATATAAATTTCATACAAATTCCTCAACGTACATCTCCAAAAAATAATACATAACTTTAGCTAATCAGATTGTGACTAGAAAGAAACAATACATATTGTTTTTTTTCTGATAAAGTAAACAACTAAGAAATCGTTAGAGCTATATATATTCAATTAGCGATTAAGGCAGAAAGAAGTAAACGTTAAGACTGTTAGATTTCCTCCAATTATCTATTTTTAGTTTTCATCAAGACGCAGTGCAATAGCGACGCTGTGTTGTACCGGTTACATGTCTTGTACCGGTCACCCCGTTTCATATCTATCGATTATGTTATTTACACAAAATAAGACACTTAAGATCTAAGTTCGATAGCAACGCTACAGATAAAGTAGCCTAAATATAAAATAATTAATACCAAAAATATTTCTATGTAATCTTAAATCAAAAAAATAAACCAGCTTCACGCTGTATCCCGCACACGCCAGATTTAGCAGAAGGAACATAGTGTTAAGACACTCCGCTCCCCATTTACCACCAATATTTCACTTCCTCGAGTGAGGATCGAACCCGAAACCAGTAGAATTTGCAGTCACAATTTGAGCCCTTGCGCCACGACCAGCCTCGTGTCAAAATCTTTATGTGTTATTTTATACTTAAGATTAGAAAAATCTGAAAAAGGGAGAGAAAGGTCTATCCGAAAGGTGTGAATACCAGTTACTTTCAAGTGTTACATCGAGTGAAATATGTTTTTAAACAATGTAATTGTTGAATTAATAAATTTACAGTATTACAATATGTTTTTTGAATCATATATACAAAGACATAGAAAGAGGTTATAAATTATCAATATGTGAAGTTTTATCGAAATAAGCTCAGCACATTCGTCTTGATGGAGCGATATTATCGATACCCGAACATAAATATCCACACACTAAAGATTTAAAAATAATTTTTAAAACCTTTATTAATTGAATATATATTTTTAATTTATCTGAGAAATCCGCATCCAATAACGTTTAATACTTTTTAAGCATCGCGGGAAAAACATACATATAAATCGAAATAATATTTTTAAAGTAATTGTTTTGTCTTCATAAAGAATAATTTTAAAAATATATTTTTTCGGTTGTTATTGCTCTCTGAATTTCTCATAGCAGTTTGTGGAAAAGCTGTTTTACTACATATGACCTTCGTGTTTGAATAAGTAGGAGAAATGAGAGAAATTAGGGAACGTTGAGTTCCGTCATTCAACATATAATACAATAAAACATACTCTTTTTTTAGTTTCTTTTGAAAAAGGTGCGCTGTATCCCGCATACAGCAGGATAGGCAGAGGGAACCTAGTGTTAAAACACTACGTTCCTGACGTTCTGCCTAATTTTCAAAGGTTGGCGTATTGAGTGGGAAAACTCAACGCCGCTCAGTACATTGTTACCAGAGCGAAGAAATTAAATTACTAATAACAAACAGTACATTCCCCCGATCGGCAATCGAACCCACTATCGTCTTGTTTACAGTCACATGCCACAGTGCCACTACGCCGCGACGGCTTCGTAGAATACCCGCAAAGTTAAAAAAAGAAAACGAACAGAACAAAAGATTTCAAAGAACAACAAATATCTTTATATAGAAATAGTTTTTTTATTATGACAATTATAATTATTTGCACGTGACTAATTGTTGTAGGTATGTGACAATATCATTTATATCGCTTTATTGCATTCAAAAACACTGTACTGTATTGTATATAAGATAATGACCGTTCGTCTGTAACTATATAAATATATACATAAAAATGTATGTGCACAAACGCACGTACTAAATTATTAATAACCAATATTCCCTGTTAAAGATGTGGTATTTAAAATGATTATTTAGTATACTTGACTAACAATAGTAATTTTTGAAGTAACAATTTTTTTTTATTAGGTTCACGCTGTATGCGCACACAGCAGGGTAGGCAGAGGGCACCTGGTGTTAAGACACACCGTTCGCCACTTTCTGCCGAGCTCCGGAGGCATTGCGTGTTGAGTGGCGAAACTTAACGCCGCGCTTTTGCCTCGACGCCAGAGCGAAGTGGGGATCGAACCCACAACAAGTCGGTTTTACAGCCACACTCTGTGCCTCTGCACCATGACTGGCATCAACTAAAAAAATCATAATAACAAAATCTAACAATATAAATTTTTCATAAAGGACAATCTAATGGGATCGTGTTACCTTCATGCTATAACTAGCGTATACACATACCTACTCAATATATCCTGCTATTATATTAAAAAAATAATATTTATCTCAACTTCTATTGACAAATTTGTTTTAGAAATCAAAATGAGCTCTCGACGATTAGTTTGGGGTGTCACTTTATCCGTAACAACAACAGTCTGTTCTGACAACGAAAAACTCCTACAAAAATATTGTTAATTTTGTTTTTGTGTTTGTCTGTTTGTCTGTGCGCTTGTTATCGCCAATCTCAAAATTAGGTTCGATTGAAATGCGGTTTTCATAATTGGATTTTAGCAAGCTTATGTTAACATATAGGGTTTCTTTTATTACAATCGGTTGTTAATGGCTATAACAGTTGTTTTCTACAACTGTTTTACTGATTTGGCTGAATCTTTAGCTTTCAATTTGTATGGTGGTACAATACCGAGATTTTGGAGATTTAGGTTCGGGATTGGAGCTTACGCGGGAAAAATCAGGCTTGCTGTGCTCATGTACTTTCCGTCTGTCTTTGAGTTGCTTGGTTGGAATGTAAGTTGATATTCCATCGATAATTAAAAACGAAATATGTACATATATGAATAAATAGGCATTTTCACGTTTACACCAGCTTATATAGCTGGGTAGACAGGGGGAGACTAGTGTTAAGACACTCCGCTTCCCGCTTTCATCCTACTTTTCGAGACATTGCGTCTCAACTCAACACCCGGCTTTGTCTACATTTGAGAGGCAAAGTGTGTGTGGCTTTAATCCACAACCCTCCCGTTTACATTTCTTGCACCACGACGCCCTCGTGTAATTTCACATATCTTACATCGAAAAACAAAACATTAATTTTATCGGTTAAGGAAATGGAAATGGTGACCTTCGACGAACACTCCGCTACCGCGCGGATTATCTAAAAAATATCAAAATACATTTAATTCGTGGCGAAAAAAGTATATTATCCATAAAGAAAAACATTTTGCGTAATAAAATGAAGTTGATATCTTTTTATCGTTTTGATTAAATGAAATCTACGTGCGTAAGACGTGCTAAGAATAATTGATCAATAACTTAAAAAAAAAATGTTTTCAACATTTCTTCTTTGTTTTGTTTTTAAAATCAAATAAGATCATATTTTAATTTGATTAATAATGAAAACAAAACAATCAATACATTCACTAGGTTCCCAGGTCTACTCTATCTTAGGAGGGTTGCAATTTGCCTAAAAAATTTTTTTTTTTTAGCTTCGCACAGCACTGCATTACTATAGCAAAGACGGCAGAGACAGAGTGGCGGAACTCATCGTCGCGCTTTGTCTTATCACTAGAGTGAACGAATGAAAACAGCTCATTTCCCCAAATAGAAATCGAACCCACAACAGTGATGTTTACAGTCAGACGCTTTGGAGATCCGTCACGACGGCCTCAAAATCGTTTTTGTGGTTTAAAAAGACAAACAAAAACTTTGTAAAGTTTTCTAACAATATTTTAGCATTCAAAGAAAGCCATAGTAGAATAATGCCATACGTTCATATATATATACGAATGTTCAATTAAAATTTCTATTCTGTTATAAAATAATTGATGCAAATAATATTATGAAAATAGTCGTGGCGCGAGTTCAATCTCACTCGAGGAGATGAAATATTTACTTAAACAAATAAATAAATAAATCATTCATCTCCTCGAGTAGGGATCGAACCCACAACCAGTCGGTTTTATAGTCACACTTTGTGCCCCTGGGCCACTTCTCACTAATACATATATTATAAAATTAATTATGTTTTATTAACACATTGACAACATTGGTTACGTTAAAAAAAATAGAGAGCATATTTATATTTGCAGGGATTAGGTCAAATAAACTAGATGTATTTGAAAAATAAAACAGATAAAAAAATAAAAACTAAAGGTATTTGGGAAATGAATTCGGATTGTGAGTTCACAGTTTATAAAAGTTGCTATTGTGAGTAAAAGGCGTAGTGGTATGTTAATTTATAGTAGTTAAACTTTGTAATGAGGTGTATAAAAAAAATAAAAAATCAGCTTCACGCTGTATTCCGTACACAGCAAAGTAGGCAGAGGGAACCTAGTGCTCAGACACTCCGTTTCCATTTCTGCCGAATTCTGGAGGCGTTGCGTGTTGAGTGGCGGAACTCAACGCCGCGCTTTGCCCCGACACCAGAGCAAAGAAATGGGCATGTAAATTTAAGTAAATATTTCATCTCCTCGAGTGGGTAGGTAGGCGTGAACGAACCCACAACCAGTCGGTTTTACAGTCACACTTCGTGCCGCTGCGCCACGACCGGCCTCTATTAAAAAAAGTACAAGATACAATCAAGTTAAAGAAGTGCCAAATATATTTTATGAAATAAACTTAATTTTATACTCAAAACAAATGAATTGTATGTAATTTTATTAATATGTTTCAATTACACAAATAGGAAAAAAAAGCAATATAATTAATTTATATCTCATTTTATGTATGTCTATTTATATATTATCAAATATGGCTCAATGCATACGCCATCCGCCATCTTACTACAGAGTAACTGCTACATAATATAAATAAATAACGATGTATTATTGTGAAAGAATCACAATTATTTATAGACCAAACTGGATTAACAACGTGGTGTACTAACAACGACATATGTACATGGAGACCGTCGTGGCAGGGGCGCAAGGGTGTGACTGTAACGCTACGACTGTGGGTTCGATCCCTACTCGGGGGAATTAATTGTTATTTATTAAGATTTTCATGTCTCAGTCATGGCAACAAGGCAGAAGCCCGGCGTTAAGTCCCACAACTCAACACGCAAAGCCTCAAAAAATTCGACGGAAAGCGGAGAACGGAGTGGCTTACCTTACTATATGCGAGATAAAAAAAAATATATCTCATGTATTAAAACAAAACAAAAATATTGATTCAAACTTTAACTAAATAAAAATTAGCGTTTATGAAGAAGTACTAATTGAGAAAAAAAAATTATAACGTATAAAATTTTTCGTTAAATTGTATCAATATTGTTTCTACTGGAATTCATATTTGTTGGAATGTTTGTTATGTTAGTTCTTAATAAATATGTATAGCGTTTTGTTTATTACTATGCGTTTTTTTTTTAAATAAATATATATTTTATTTAGCTACACGCTGTATCCCACACATAGCAGGATAGGCGAAGGGAACCTGGGAACCAAGTGTCAAGATACTTTGTGCTCATTAAAAAATTTCCGTTCCACAGTTTGCGCCGATTTCTGAAGGCATTGCGTGTTAAGTGGCGGAAGGCAACGAAACGCGTGGTTGTGGGTTCGATCCCCACTCGAGGAAATGAAATATTTATTTACATTTATATTTTCATTTCTTCGCTCTGGTGTCGAGGCAAAGCTGCTGTGTGCGGTATACAGCGTGAAGTTGTATTGATTTGTTTTTTTTTTTACAAAATATATATTTTGTGTGTCTGAAACGCGAAGGTTGTGGGTTTGATCTCCAATCAAGGGAGTGAATTATTATTTTGTACCTACGACCTCTGGATGTTTAGTCGAGTAACTGCATCATAAAATTTGAGAAAGAATTTTATTTTAATATTTCACACTTCGGGAAGTGAAAAATCGTAATATTTCTACATTTTTAAATCATTGCGTGTCTGTAGCGAGACTAAACGCCGCCCTTTGTCTTGAATATCATTTACAGACATCAACTTAATTTAGATACGGTTCCACTGCCGCACGATGTCCTCTATAATTACCTATATTAATAATTGTTATAGATAAAAATATTATTTATATGATAAAGTATATATGATATTCTATCTATCTAGATGAAACTTTAAATGGATTTAAAGACAAAAATAAGAAAATCTCATTTCCCCCCGCTCTCGCAGGAATTTCAAGAAATCCTCTCGCAGTACTACACTCTCTAACCTACTTACACACTAAATTTCAACTTTTCAAGTACAATAGTTACGTGTGGGAGTTGTCTATCAGTCAGTTACTAACGGAAGAGATATACCTCTACATATATACTAGAATCCGCCTCATGCTGTTCACGGCGGGTGAAAAAATTAATCGAAATTTTCTGTTTTGTCTGCACGAGCTGTGTTTAGGCTAGCCAAAGTTCAATCAAAACGTTCCACAGCTTAACTCTATGGGACACATTTTGAATATTTACTCAAAAACTACAATTACAATTATCATATCACCAAACTACTTTGAAGCCAGTCGTGGCGCAGCGGCACAAAGTGTAACTGAAAATCGACTGGTTGTGGGTTCGATCCTCACTCGAGGATATAAAATATTTACCGATATTTATATTTTCATTTCGTCGCTCTGGTGTCGAGGCAAAGCGCGGCGTTCCGCCGCTCAACACTCGATGCCTCCAAAAGTCGGTGAAAAGTGTGGAACGGTGTGTCTTAACACTTGGTTCCCTCTGCGGACCCTGCTGTGTGCGGGATACAGTGTGAAGCTGATTTATTTTGATTTATTTATTTTTTTGAAAAAAAAAAACAAACCTACTACAAAACATTTCGAATTGACTAATTAACTTTTTTCATCAAAGGCACGGTTCTAAAAATATTGTAAATATATATATATATATATATATATGTATATATATTTGTTAAATATATAAAATGAATATATGAAATCGCAATAAAACGTAAAACATACTATCCAGTACGTATGTTTTAAAAATACAACGAAAAACAAACGTTATTTTGCTTTATTTAAAAACAGACTCGTACTCGTGAAAAAAAAATAACAATATTTATCGTAGTGTTGTTGAACGCCGGGATTTCATCAAACAGTTTTAAAATCAAAATATAAAGTTACTGGAACCGTGCTTTTGATGAAAAAAGTTAATTAGTCAATTCGAAATGTTTTGTAGTAGGTTTGTTTTTTTTTTTTTCAAAAAAATAAATAAATCAAAATAAATCAGCTTCACGCTGTATCCCGCACCAGTAGGGTAGGCAGAGGAAACCTAGTGTTAAGACACTCCTTTCTCACTTTTCACCGAATTCTGGAGGTATTGTGTGTTAAATAGCTTTTTTTAACTTTCACGTTTAAAATTAATTCGATAAGTTATGTGAGGCCAGTCACTATGCAGGGTCACAAAGTGTAAACGCGACTGGTTGTGGGTTCGTTCCCCCCTCGAGGAAATGAAATATTTATTTAAATGTATATTTGCATTTTTTCGTTCTAGTGTCAAGGCGAAGCGCGGAATTGAGTTCCGTCCCCCAAAACACAATGCCTCCAGAATTCAATGGAAAGTGGAGAACGACGTGTCTAAACACTAGGTTCCATCTGCCTGCTGTGTGCGGTATATATATATATACCGCACACAGCATAGGTATGTATATATATATATATTGGATATTATTAATCATTTACAAGATCTACGATAAAAAAAAATACTTACGCAGTTCTCCACACGAGTGCTGATAGAAATCTTTTAAGTAACAGATAAAAATTATAAGAAGTAAACAATTCTCGGACTAAATATCTTATCACCGATCTTCATTTTTTTATGTTTAAGCATCTATGGCATATTTATTGATGGGAAAAGAGAATGTAGGGCAACTCTTTATGTAGTGTATATACAACCGGCTGTAGCACAGAGGAACCAACGTGCGATTGTAAGCACGACAGATAGTAGGTTCGATTTCCATTCAACGAAATGAAATATTTAATATTATCATTTTTTCGCTTTGATAACGAACGGAACAAGGCGCGGCGTTGTGTTCCGCCAGTCTACTTACAAAATTTTAATGCACGAGCTACCAATTATATAATTGCGATAATTAATCGCAATTTGTCTCAAGATAACAATATCTTAAGATAAGTTATTAAAACACCAGATTTTTGAACAAGTGTAGGCCACACGTCCACACATGTGATCTTTTATTTGTATCTTTTGTCAATCTTTTGTTCTAAATAGAAAACTTATTGATTTTTTCACAAATTAATTCTTTAAAATACCGTAAAGTAGTTAAAAAAAATTACAACAAAAAGTTTCCTTATAATATATACATACATACATATATAGAATAAATAGATAATACATAAGCTAAGCTTTTGATTTCTTTTTAACCGACTTCAAAAAGGAGAAGGTTCTGAATTCAGTCGGTAAATATATATATATATATATATATATATATATATATATATACCCAGAGGGTGCCCTGACTAATATCTGTCCGTTATTTGTTCTTGGGCATACGGGTACGCGACCCCGGATCCTCGAGCCACCACTTGTTATAACCTCCGTCCAGTCCATAAAAGTGGTGTCCCCTTCTTTTACTCCCCTTCTTTTCCTACCCTCTCCCTCTGCCTATCCTTTCCCCCTTTTCTATCTGTCCTATTCCTCTCCCCCCGGTTTCTCCCCACAAAGGGGTTTTGGAGGTCAGATGGCAATCGCTCCATTTAAAAACCGCCATCCGCCGCTTCAATGGAAAGTTCGAACATGAAACTGGGTACGGCTAGGGCGTCGCCGCTAAACGACGCGCAGGCACATCGCCCTACACCTGCGACAAGTGGGCAAGGGCTACCGTGTCAAGTACGGGCACGGCTAAAGACGCTAGTACCCAGACGGAAACTCCGCTTTGCAACGTGGAATATTGGCTCTCTAACCGGACGATGCAGGGAACTCGCAGATGTACTCATGAGACGTCGGGTCCAGTGTGCTTTCCTCCAGGAAACTCGCTGGAAGGGCAATAAGTCCCGTAACATCGGACAGGGTTACCGGCTTATATACACTGGGTCACCTTCCGGTAGAAACGGTGTAGCGGTAGTGCTTTCTGAAGAGCTTCAGAATGGGCTCCTTGAAGTTGACCGTCGCTGCGACCGCTTGATGCGAGTAAGGGTACTGATTGAGGGCGTTACCACAAACTTAATCAGTGCCTATGCTCCCCAAGCGGGATGTAGCGCGTCTGAAAAGGAGACATTCTGGGAGCAGTATGAAGAGGTGCTACTTGCTGTACCGTCTACCGAAGTGGTCTTAGTTGGGGGGGACTTGAACGGTCACGTCGGTAAGGCTGCTGAGCCGTATGAACGTGTTCACGGGGGTTTTGGGCACGGTCTTCGCAATACAGAGGGAGAAAATATTCTGAGAACCTGTATTGCGTCGGATCTGGCCGTCGTGAATACGTTCTTCCAAAAGAATCCTCAGCACCTTATCACGTATAAGAGCGGGTCCCACTCAACTCAAATAGACTACTTATTAACCAGACGGTGTCATATGGGTAGGGTAACTAACTGTAAGGTCATTCCAGGCGAAAGCCTAACGGCTCAACATCGTCTTCTTGTCATGGACTTTAACGTCACTCCGAAGAAGAAAGTAGCCGAGAAACGTAGGCCTCGGATCAAGTGGTGGTTGCTGAATGGACCGATGCAGACCGAGTTCCTGGCAGAGGTGAAAAGTCATCTTCTTTTGACTAACACCGAGACTGCTCAGGATGCTTGGGATCGAGCTCAGTCGGCAATCATTGCGGCAGGCAGGCGAGTTCTTGGCCTTTCTAAGGGAGGACGTGTCATCGACAAGGAGACATGGTGGTGGAATGACAAGGTGCAGGAGGTGACTCGTGAAAAGAAGGATGCCTTTAAGAAGTGGCAGCAATCTAACTCTCCTGAAGACAGACTGGAGTACATAGTAGCTAAACATGCCAGTAAAAGAGCTGTAGCCAGAGCCCGCAGTGAGAGTTTATCACCATTGTATGATAAACTTGAAACTGTGGAGGGGCAGAAGTTCATTTACAAGCTGGCACGTTCCCGGGATAAAGCGACGCAAGATATCGCAAAATGTCTTTGCGTCAGAGATTCCCAGGGCACGCTGCTCTGTAGTCATGACTCTGTGAAGGAGAGGTGGAGAAGCTACTTCCAGGAGTTGCTGAATACTCAGCACCCATGCAGTCTTCATCACGACCCACCCCCTAACCTCGGACTTATTGCCCCAATAACCCTTGACGAAACTCGTAATTGCCTTCGACGCATGAAGAACGGAAAAGCGGTGGGACCTGACGATATTCCGATCGAAGCGTGGAAATCGTTGGGCTCTCTTGGTGTCCTCATACTTACTGTCCTTTTTAACCATATCTTGAACACTGGAAAGATGCCACACCAGTGGCGGCTTAGCTTCATTACCCCTATTTACAAGGGAAGGGGCAGTGTTCAAGATTGTGGTAGTTATAGGGGCATTAAGCTTATGAGTCATACCATGAAGCTCTTCGAGCGCATGATCGACCTCAGGCTCCGCCGCGAGTGTACTGTCTCTGAGTCTCAATATGGATTTCAGCCAGGATCGGGCACTATGGACGCCGTTTTCGCCCTCAGAACATTGATGGAGGCATACAGGGAAAAAAGGAGAGCTCTGCATGTGGCCTTTTTAGATCTGCAGAAGGCCTTTGACTGTGTGCCTCGTGAGTGTATCTGGTGGGCATTGCGATCCAAAGGGATCCCTGAGGCCTATATTGGGATTATCAGAGATATGTACCACGAATCCGCTTCTATGGTTAGGACTGCTGTTGGCGACACTAAACCTTTCCACATTACAGTAGGGGTTCACCAGGGCTCGGCTCTTAGTCCGTTCTTATTCAATGTGGTGCTCGATACTGTCTCGGCTCACATCCAAGACCAGCCTCCATGGCTGATGATGTATGCCGATGATATAGCACTCATTGATGAGAACCGACTGATGCTGGAGCGTAGAGTGAACCTGTGGAAGGGTACGCTTGAGAACGGCGGTCTTAAGCTTAATGTGTCGAAGACCGAGTACATGGCCTGCGGGAGCCCGGACTCGAGCACTATCCTTATAGGTCCTGAACCAGCCGTTAAGTCGGAAAAGTTCAGATACCTTGGATCCGTTATGCACGAGTCTGGAGGCATCGATCACGATGTCTATAGCCGGATAAGCGCTGCTTGGGCCAAATGGCGGGAGGTCACTGGTGTGGTCTGCGATCGCAGGATACCGCCCAAACTCAAGGGTCTGATATACAAGAGCATCATCCGACCGGTTCTTTTATACGGCAGCGAATGTTGGCCAGCACTATCTCGGCACACTCAGGAGCTTCACGTCACGGAAATGAAGATGCTGCGGTGGATGTGCGGCGTAACGCGGTCTGACCGCATACGCAACACATTCATTCGAGGTAGTCTTGGAGTCCGTGACGTAGCGGATAAGCTCCAAGAGCGTCGCCTGAGATGGTTTGGTCACGTTACGCGCCGGCCTAAGAACTATGTCGGATGCAAGTGCCTTGCTATGTCAGTCCCTGGAGTGAGACCTCTCGGACGCCCAAGGAAGCGCTGGTTGGATGTCGTGAAGCAGGACATGAGAGCCAATGGTCTAACCACCGAGGACGCTAAAGACCGTGCAAAGTGGAGTAGGTTAAGTAGGAAGGCAGACCCTGGCAAAAGCCGGGACTAATGCCAGGTAGAAGAAGATATATATATATATATATATATATATATATATATATATATATATATATATATATTCATTAACAGGATCCCGAAGCATACCGCCCCCGCAATGCGTTGTACGCCTCTGCAACTACAAGAGAAATCTCACTAATCCTGCTCTTCAAACCATTAAAATATCCAAAAGCCCGGCACTCTCCAAATCTAGTACTGCTATTTGCTAAGCTGATACAGCCTACTGGTAAGCCGATAATATTTAGAAGCAAGGCTCGAAGAAAGGGCTACAATTTGACCAACAACATTCCTCGATTAAGAATTTAATTTCAAACTACGTTATTATTATATATAATAATAGTAAAATATGTTACTGTTATACAAAAACATTTTGTATTTTTATATACCAATATAACAAATACCTGTACCATTAATAAAAAGCTCATTTTTTTAATGAAGAAATTCGAACATTTCGATAATCTACATATCCACATGTAAGACTTACCTCATCGCTATAGTAGCATTCTCTTTCGTCGGGGGGAAAACTTTTAATGCCCGGCGTGGCGTAGGTCCTCTCCGGTGAGACGGCGATAAGGACTTCAGATCCCGGGTTGATCAAACGAACCGGTGAATCTAAATCGGGAACGTTGTGCGCATTGTCTATGAATACCTGTAGAAAATGATAAAATTATTTTTTTTTGTGTGTTAACGTAGTTTTAACTCCTGCTATAATATTTATATCAACGTATAGCAAAAACGCCACGTTGAGTTCCGCCACTCAACACGCAATGTCACGAAAATTAAGAGGAAAGTTGAGAGCGGAGTGATTTATAGCATGATATGATATAGACAGATACCTCACTGTTTCTTTTTCTTACTTTTTGAGATAATGTCTACCGGAATGCGGAATAAAACGCCGTATAATGATTACCGAGACATGTTAAGACATGGCAATAACATAAAATCATATTGTGCGACCAGAAAAAAAAATAAACATATAATTAAATGACTAATTTCAAATGCAAAATAGTAACAGTATTGAGTTATCAAAGTCTCCCAATATTTTCCCTGACACGATGTCAGCTCAGTTTAAACACCGTAGCTAAATATGGAGGCCGCCAGAGGGGTAGTGATATTTGATCTATCCACGCGTTCATGTGATGTCCACTATAATTAAAACCCGTCGGATAGCCGGTGGCTAAGCGTAAACCTTTATTTAAATGTTTTTTTTTTAATAATTATTATTTAAAAACACAATAATAACTTCATACGAAATCACACTATCTAGTGTCTACACAGTCCATTCTGAACTTTCCGTCTGTTTTCAAAACATTGCTATTATTGCAACGTAACTAAACGCCGCGCAATATCTATACGAAAATATTTTCAAATACATGACTTCTCTGAATTAAAATCGAACCTAGACCCATAGCATATACATATATTGTCAGCACTGTATTATATAATTTGCCAACACAGTGAAACGTCAATCGAAAGTTTTTACAAAAATAAACAAAAACCATACAAAGTGCCTTTTTTAGGTTCCCCTCGCGACCCCTCGGTGTGAGCTTTTGACTGCGCGTGAAGCTTTCATGAAAATATTGTGCATACATATTTTTCGCGGAAACCTGTCCCTGCACGTGACGGACGAACGGTACAAAAGAAAAATTTTAATGTAATTATTATGTATTTACTCTATTGTAATAAAGCTCGGTTTAACATACAAGTAAATTTATATTGTTATATTGAATTCAAAATATGAAAGCTTTAATTATGCATTTCCAAATTTATAAAATATTTACGTATGAAAAACAAAGAAGGCTAGGCTAACTCGATAGTAACTTACTATTACTTCTATATATAATAGAGTATTGAAATTATTCTAATCGTAAGAACGATCTTATTACTATTCAAGATATTAAGATATTTGTATTAATCAACGCCAGCCGTGGCGCAGTGGCACGAAGCGTGACTGTAAAGCCCAACCTGGTTGTGGGTTCGATCTCCACTCGAGGAGATGAAATATTTACTTAAATTTATATTTCCATTTCTTCACTCTGGAGTCGAGGCTAAGCGCGGCGTTGAGTTCTGCCACTCAACACGCAATACCTCCAGAATTCGGCAGAAAGTAGGGAACGGAGTGTCTTAATACTAGGTTCCCTCTGCCTACCCTGCTGTGTGCGAGATACAGCGTGTAAACGTAGTGTAAAGACACTCCGTTCCCATTTTCCGGCAAAAATAATAATGGATTGCCCACGAACGGGAATCCAACCCACAACTATCACGTTCTGATTCTATATAATTGACCTTTACGTTTGCTGAGGAGCTAAAAGCTTTCCTTCAATAACAATTCATCTACAGAGATCAAAAACTAAAGGTGCTACAATCCCCACTCCCACAGCGACGGGGAGAATCAAAAAGTTAAATGTCACTCTATTCTATAGTTTCTTATTGTTAAAATGTATTAAATATGAAAATGAATTGTGCGATATTAATTTTCGTTCTTAATTATAAAAATTAAACATAATCATTATTTAATATTAATGTAAATATTATGTGGCAAGTCGTAGCGCAGTGGTGAACTAAACGGCAGGTTGTAGATTCGATTATCACTCGAGGAAATGGAATATGTAATATTTTCATTGTTTTCGCTCTGGCGTCAAGACAAAGCGCGGCGTCGATTACCGCCACACAATGCCTGCAGAATTCGGTGGAAAACGTGAAACAGAGTGTCTTAACACTAGGTTCTCTCTACCTACCCTGCTGTGTGCTGGATACAGAGTGGAGCTAAAAAAATATACGTACCAAAGAGCCCCGGGATGCAAAACTAGTACTATAATAGTCATCAGGATCAGTCCTCACAATGACCGTCAGAGCTGTCTGATAGCCACAGGACGCGACACGACGCGGTGTTGGGTAACGAAACAAACGCATTCTGAAAGAAAAATGGGGTAAAAATTATGAATTTACATTTACAAAGACATATTAAACTTATTGAACTCTAGATAATAGTAATTTAAGGAAGATAGAAGACAATAGCGGGCGCTGCCCTAAAGGAAGTATTCCCCTTGTTGTTCTCAGCTTCACGCTGTATTCCGCATGTAGGAAGGTAGGCAGAGGAATGAAGGTTCTGCTGCCCCCTTTCCGCCTAATTTTGGATGCATTGCGTGGTAAGCGGTGGAACTTAACGCCACGCTTTATCTCGTTACCTGAACGGAGAAATGAAAATATTAAATTTTTCATTTCCTCTAGTGGTAATTTAGACTCCACTCGCTCCTGCGCCACGACTGGCCTCTAATGTAATAAATATTAATTAATTTTAATGCAATCACAGTAAACGGCGTCTAACAGACGCAGGACGCTACACGACGTGGTGTGGAGAAAACGAAATGAACGCGTCCTAATTACATGTAAATAGATATAAACTGGTGTATAAAATGGTCGACGAGTCGTGGCCGCCGCGAAGTTAGCTGTAAATGGCTGCACAGAATTAATTTTATGTTTTTTTATTATAATAGTTTATAATTTTTTTCCTCTTATTTTCACAATATAACAAACTCCATCAGCTGATAGTCAGCCGTATTGTTTTGAGTTATCTTTATATATATTACTATATTTTCATACTAGTACTAGTTGTGGACTCGACCGTTCGGGGGCAATATTTTCATTTCATTTGTAGCGCTCCGCCTATGAACACACAATATTTTGAAATTGAACACAATGTAGAAAACGCAGTTTTGTAGATTAGGACGTACCGACTACCTACACAATTTTTATAAATACATATTTTGATAATGAAGTTATTCATTATTTAATAAAAAACATTAATCTAAGAAAGAATCGAACCCACAACCATTGCTTACACTTAAAAACTACAACATAAAATAAAAACTTACTCATCCGTATTATCATCGACAGCGTAATAATTGAAAGTGCAACACAAATTGATTCCAGTGAAAATATGTTGAAATAATTGTTCACATCTATACAATGTGTTCTTCCACATACATCGCTCTACCAATTTTGCGCAACTTAACGCCGGTGAAAGCTGAAATAGTCAATTATTATAAAAACAGGTATCTAAATATTTTTATCTCCATGTTCCCCAAGGTGAAATTATTAGACGACATTCGTCACTCCGCACGAACTTAAGTAACTCAACACGCAATGCATGCATCAAGAATTCGGCGGAAAGTGAAGTATCTTAATGTGAACGGAGTTTCTGAACACTATGTCTCCAAATTATTTCTGCCTATAGTTCTATATTTGATCCAACGGGAATATAAAAAGAATTCTCATTTTTACGTGAGCTTCCTCCAGTATATTTGATACTGTGTTTTCAAAGGTCAACCGAAGTCTCCCTCTACCTCTCTTACCACTCACTTCTATCATAAAACTTATAACCTGACAACTATATATACGTTTTTAATCAGATCTTATTCAACTCCGACACAATAGCCTCATTTTAAACGTCATATTTTTTTTTTTTAAATCTTATTCTTTGACAATACATTCTGATTCCCACCTTCCGCTCATTAAGTGTGACTAGCGTACATATGGCGAAACTTAACGCCACATTTTAAATTTTCTATTTTATATCAACATCAACTTACCTTCAATTAGAACATACAACGATGCAAAGAGAACTAGAAATTCGACACGTTGTGAGAACAAATATTTAAAGGTAAACATCATACCGTTACTTAAACTGCACTGATAAAAGTTTATTTTAGTTAAATCTATTTAAGTAAATACGAAATATGAAATGAGAATTATAAACAGCATCTATAATAGCAGGGTGGGGTAGAGATCTAGTGTAAAAACACCCCATTCCTCCGCTCTTCCGAATTTGAGACAATGCGTGTTGAGTCGCGGAACTCTACACCGCATTTTATCGTACCAACGAGAGTAAATAACTCATTTGAATCGAGAGATTGAAGCCAGTAACAATTGCGTATACAGTCAGATGTGAGGGCTTTATTTTTTATTACAAAACACAACATATATTTTGAAAAGTAAGCAGAAATTTCAGTTAAGCAATATACGCTTAGTTACATTAGAAGATATAAGGCGGAAATCAACGCCGCAATTCGTTTACCTAATATATTGATACCTACTCTAATTATAAAGTTAGTTTAAATTTGATTTGTATCAAAATGTTTCGAAAAACAAATTTCACACAATGCAAAAATTTAACAAAATAACGAACATTTGAACTTGAACTGCAATTACAAAAGTTTTAGTTAAATCTATTTTAGTAAATACATTCAATTTAGTATAATAAGCAGCTTCAATAAACGCTTAACACGGCATATAGCAGGGTAGGATAGCCTAGTGTCGAGACACTCCGTTCTCCACGCACCGTTAGATTTCGGGACAATGCATTGTTTTACCAGCGCAGAGAAAATGTAAAGTGATTTAAGACACAGACATATGGCGTAATCCTACGCTGCAATGTCCCTTTACGCTCTCTCCCGCTTATAGCAAATTAGGCAGAGGGACCTGACAACCTAGTATTAAAAAACTCCATTCCCGTTAAGACACTCCCATTTTCCACTTTCCACGAAATTCTGGAAATGGAATTCATTGACGGAACCCAACACCGCGCTTTGCTTCGTTACTAGTGCAAGGCACCCAGTGTAACTACAACATTTACCTGTCTAAAAAGAGACTCTATAGGTATATTATTAAGGTCCAATACGTCTTGCAGCTTATGCAGGGCTCTCTTCTCCTCTGGATCCGCGACAGTGGTAGAATGTAGCAGGGGCGTCATTTTTAACGTTTCTAATATAAAATCTGACGTTATATTGTCTGGTAGTGTCCTGTCAATAAATTAAATTTTATTGATTTAAATATATATATTAGAGAAAATATATTAGAAAAAATCCTATTGGGGACCTTTATTAATATGTAATAAAATAAAAAACAATGATTTTAATTTTTTTTGTGTGTTTGTCTGTACGTTTGTTCACACTAATCCAGATTACTCTTTAAATTATAGATGATTATAATGATTTTAAGAATTTAAAAATTCCAATCTGAACAATTATCAAATATCTATGTCGATTGCGATCTCCAGATAATACTTGTATTTTGTAGTCACCTAAAATATAAAGTACAGTGAAACTTAGATAAATTCGAAAAACAATAAAAGTAAAAACCGGAAGTATCCTTACTAATATTATAAATGTCAAAAAAACTCTGTATGTCTGTGACGCATTACGCCCAAAACGCTGAACCTGTTGTGATGTCATTTCATATATAGGTTACTTAAGGTTCTTGAGATGAACGTTGTTATACGTTTTTGTACTATTTAAAAAAAAATTAAAGAACAATGTTCTATGGAAACATTAGCCTTTAAAAAAGTTATAAAAGATTTGCGATATTAAATGTTAACCTCTGAAGAAATTTTGACGTACTACAATAGATAACTCATCGTAATAAAAACTCATGTTTTGTTATTTGATATTCTTTGTTAATTATTATTTGTATGATGATAGAAAAAACTCAAAATAATTATAAAATAGACCGAGATTTAGAATTTCCTAAACAGGAATGTTGACGCCCTCTCAATCAGCCACGCAGTGCTTGCAATTTTTCAATGATAGATAGAGACTTGTAGAGCAATATATAATCTATGTTCTACTTTTAGCCCGGAAATTATGCGGAATTGGAATTTATGTGGGTAAAATTAGGTTTGCAGATTGTGCGCATTTGCAGTTTACCTAGGAGGAGATGTGGAAATAAATGAACACTTTTCTAGTAAATATGACAATTTTTGTCAGCAAAATCAAATCAATTCTCAAAATATTTAATTTACGATTCATTTAATTCACAATACTATATAGACGTCCAAAGTAAAATAATTAATCCATTTTTAAGGTTCCTCAAAAGAAAATAAAACGTAACCCTTATATGATCACCCTGTTGTCCGTCTGTCCACCTGTTTTTACTTGAAATCGCGTCAAAGTATCGAGCTGAAATTAATATCAGTTATTCAGGTTTACAGTTCCTTTGATCACAGAAATTAATCAACTAATACAACGCAGTCAAAAGATATGAGCATCTATGTATCGTTTTTGCTTCAATTTGTATCAAATTCCGGCGAATTTGATACAAATTGAAGTAATGTAATCAAAACCTGTGTACATTCTGTAGACCTACATTTATGAAAATTAGGACGAAGTAATAAAAGTAAAAACTTATACATATTTCTAAGAAAAAATTGGCGGCCAACGACGCACCTGTAGCTCCTCTGGTGTTACACGGGTCGTGGGCGGGGGTGATCACTTACCCTCAGGTTCCCGTACGCGAGTTTGCCTTGTCTTTTACATAAAAAAAAGCTATCCACAGGTACAATGGGTTACAACAAAAAATATTAGTGATGTTATGAAAGCTATAGCCTTTCTCGATAAATGAACTATTCAACATAAAAAGAAAAATAAAAAGAATTTTGCGATTCAAACCATTACGATTAGCGAGTTTAATCAAACAAACTCTAGCTTGCTAATATGAGTATAGATGTATGAAGAAATTAAAATTAAAGAGATTTTAAATATGAAAATACGTCGTTTTTTTAGCTTCACGCTGTATCACGCATATAGCAGGGTAGGCAGAGGGAACCTGGGGACCTAGTGTAAAGATATTCCGTTCCCCATTCAACGCCACACAAACAGCAAAAATGTATAATTAGTATATTAATATATTTAAACATTCCTATAACATTTTCATAAATAAATAATAATTATGTCACTACATTAATTAGTTGCATCATTAAATATATTAGTCCAAGATCCCTGGGTCCCCAGACCTACGTCATTTTAGTAAGGCTAAAATTTTATGGACTAGGTGTAGCTTAAGTCTTATATGTAGTTAAGACGCTAGGAAAGTATAAATTCATTCAACATTCGTGCATGCACGCTTTGTTAAAATGACGTAGGTCTGTGTGCCCTGGGATCTCAGCCTATACTGGATATCGAATTCTCACAATAGATGTTATTATATCGATAAAAAATTAAAAATGTACATTAATTAAAAACACTCAAAGGAAAATCAGAAATTATTTTACTTTTAAATAACATTCACTTCCCAGAATCCATTCCGGTGAATGTGAAAATAAAAAAATAAACCAATTGTGTTATTGCAACAAACGCTACGAACAAATTCTCAGAACTGAGGATGTAGAACAAATAAATGTCGATTGAACTGTTATTTTGTTAATATAATAAATGTTTTGCACGTTACGAATGATCGATTGTTTTTTTTTTACTTGTAATCAATGCCTCCAGAAGTAGTAATATTTTATTAGTTTCACGCTGTATCCCGCATCTAGCACGGTAGGCAGAGGCAGAGGGAAGCTAGAATTAGCGCACCTTGTTCCCAACTTGAATCGGCCCAATTTTCCAAACATCGCATGTTGAGTGGCGGAACTCAACGCCGCGCTTTGCCTCGACATCAAAGCGGAAAAATGTAAATATAAATTCAAATAAATATTCCATTTTCTCGAGTCGGGATCAAACCTACAACCAGTCGTGTTTACAGTTCCACTTTGTGCCACTGCGCTACGAATGGCCTTATTTATTTAATTATTGAAATTAATTTATAAATACAATCATAGATATTCACCTTTATTGTTATCACATCGGCAGTATTCACACGTACATATTTGTAAATGTATGGCGAGCGCTCATTGCGCTGTATTCACAAACCATTATTAATAATTAAGAGCCGTGGACAAACTTTGAATTTATTATGAGGGTCAAATGAAAAATTTTTACTTTTTAAGATTTGTGATAGTAGTTAGGGTAACGAGGGAAACAGCGGAGTTAAGTTTCGCCACACAACCAATATCTCAATAATTCGGCGGAAAATAGGGAACGGAGTATCGTGATCTAGGTTCCCAATTTCCCTCAGTTTAGTCTGCAATGAGCTGAATACAGAGTGAAGCTAAAAAACCACCACCACCATTACCACTTTCTACAACCACCACATACCACTTTCTGTTCACTTTTCAAAATACTGAATGCTAAGTGGTGGACTTGAGAGCCGCTCTTTCTGTTATCAATGTTGAAAATAAATTACTCCGCCGGTATGTAACGAATCTGGAACCACCGCGTTCATAGTCAGACATTCTACTGTGCTACGATGCCCTATAATTTTGCGAAGTGCTCGGCCAAAATACACCGTTTCCAATACAACCGAATATCGGCTTTATATATCAAGCTACATATACTATATGCAGGTTTTGAAATTTTAACAGTCGACACCCATAAAAATGATTAATTTAAATTCTCACCGAGTTTTTTAAAATATCCAGAAGAAACCTAAAATAAAATATAAGACACTGTCCCCGTTCCGTACAAATTTTGGATCATGTTGAGTGGCGGTACATAACGCCGCGCTCCGTCCAACAGAGAGCGGTGAATTAAAAATAAATATCCAACAATAAGGAAATGAAGTCTTCATTCACAGTACATATTTAGATACAACTTAATACTAACAGGTTAGTAGAGAAAGCTTTTGCCGCACTTTTAGATATGACGTTTAAATCGCACACTGTCACGGCCGGAAATGGAATATCCCAGATAGCTCCTTGAGTGCTTTCCACCACCTGGAATAAATATATTATTGGGTAAAGATTGCGGTTACTCTTATTTGTACGTAACTTAAAAATAAAAAGCTATCGGTACTGGAAACGTAAGGATCGTGGGTTCGATTCTCGCTCGGGGAATCTTTTTTTGGTCGCTCTGGTAATACGAAGAATGGTGTTGAGTTAAGTCACTTGACACGCGATGTCTTGACATCTGGCAGAAAGTGGAGAATGAAGTCAAGTAAAGAACGTTAGGCAATCAGGCAGATCGGCGTGAAACTTAGATAAAATTATAATCATTATACAGTCGTTTTGGCGTAATGTAATATTCGTTTTGTGTTCAGTTAATAAATAAATCTGAAAAATAAAATAATACCTATATATTTTTGAGGCCGTCATGGCACAGAGGAACCGAGTTTGACTATATACGCGACGGCTATGGTTTCGATTCTTACTGATAGAAGTGAAAGATTTGTTTGTACAGCTAACAAGACAAAGCGCGGCGTTAATGGACAGTATCTCGGAAATTGGAAGAAAAGTGAATAACGAAGATTTCTTAACATGAGGTTCCCTCTCTCTGCCTTCTCTGCTATATGAGGAGTAGAATATGAAGCTAAAAGCTACATAAATATGTATATACCTAAGTTTTTTTTTTGAGGCAGTCGCGTCGTGGCGCACCGGCACAAAAGTGTAAATGTAACGCGACGGTTGTGAGTTTGATCCCCACTCGAGGAAATGAATTTTTCACCAAAGTAAAAGCCCGGCGCTTAGTTTCGCAACTCAACACGTATTGCAACACTAGATTCCCTCTGCCCCTCTAAATGCGGTATACAGCGTGAAACTGAAGATTAATTAAAAAACCGTCAATCGATGTAAATCTCAATGAAGAGTCAAAATAACCAGGTGTTTATAGATGCGACGCCCCCGCTCGACACCACGCCCACGCGTACACTTTGTATGACGTTTTAAATGTTCATTATTGAAGTTATAAATATATTTTCCAAAGAAATCATATGTTTGACTGCTTTGGTAGTGAAGTGAATTGTTATAGTCGTTGGGTGTCTTAATTAGGTGACAGTTATAGATTATTGTCGGATAAACATATATATATATATATATATATATATATATATATATATATATATATATATATATATATATATATATATATATATATATATATATATATATATATATATATATATATATATATATATATATATATATATATATATATATATATATATATATATATGAACGAAATATTCAATATTTTCATTTCCTCGCTCTGATAACGATTCGCGGCGTTGAGTTCCGCCACTCAACACGGTTTGATAGCTTCTCTCTGGCTGCCTTCTAAAACTTGAATAAAAGAACATAATCAATAATTTGCACTTTTTGTATATGTTAAGACGACGCAATCAAATACTATTTTTTTTTCATTCATGGACATATTTGAATTGTTGATTTTTTTAAATATTAAGTCATTGTTGCTGCAAGTGAGCGATATAATATAAATACAGAAGAAGCAGGTGAAATTAAGGGAATAGTGTTAGTATACTCCGTTCCCGATGCACCGTCCTATCTCGGCGGAACTCAACCCCTCGCTGTGTCTCAATACCAGTGCGAGGAAATTAAAATATTAATATAATATATGAATATTAATATATAATTATGGATAAAAATACGAAAAATACTGTATGAAATGTAGAATGTACGTAAGCACCGCGTTAGGTTCCGCCACTTTTTTTTAAGCGTATGGAGAATGGATAACAAAGTGTTATAACCCTGAGCTCTCTACAAACTACAAATTAATTTTAATAAATTTGTAATATGTTCATTTTAATTTTTATAAAAAAATTGAGAAATTAAGGAACGTTTCCAAAATGTGCGAGTTCGAAATCGAATAAACATGTTCATTATTTAAAACCGAAATTGTAATGTTATTTTAAAGGTCACATTTGCAAAGGAAGATAAAAAAGACACGTGAGGAGCATACTTAATTATTAAGTATTGTGATTAAATAATTTCGATTAGATTGCGCGTATTAAGTTCTATTATTTCAATGCAAGGGGTAAGCGCACTATTTTTTTTTTACTTTATATCTATGCATTTTTTATAGTTTTGTGAATAATCACGCACATAACAAGCTGAGGGAACCTGGGAACCAAGCAGACACTCGGTTCTCTGTGTTCCGTCCGAACTCGAATCATTGTGGGTTAAGAGTCGGAGGTTTCAAAGGTAAATATTGTCTTTTGAGAACGGAGAAATGAAATGAAGATATTTTTTATTTAAACATTACTCCGATCCAGGGATCGGAGACCAACAACAGATTAAAAACATTTTTCGAAATACCCACGATTTTTAAAGTAGCATGACAGCGGATGGTTGGTTATATTCGTTCTTTTACATTTCATATTATAACATATCTTTTTTTAATAGGTACTTATAATAAGATAAATTATTTTAAATATTAGAAATTTATTACTTTGTATCAAGCAACGCCATCTAGTGTTGAGTTAATTTTTAATTCAGTAGACAGACAAAGGATTTTGAGTATTTTTTAAGTAAATATTAAACAACACACACACAAACACTGAGCTCATAGCCACGCTTTGGTTGAGTTCGATTCACATTTAGAGGAATATAATAATTCAAAATGGGGACGAATCCATGATCATTTTTGATTTTTGAATCCATGATTTTACTTTCAGTACGCAGTTCACTGTGCCACTACGGCTCACATAAAAAAGGGTGATGAAATATATTTTTTCTATTTTTAACTTCACTTTTGAGGTGATGCCGATACAATTATGATTGATGAATGATATCGTAAAAAACTAAATTACAATCTATGTGGATATACTAGCGCCATCTAGTAGCGAGTAGATTTGGGATTTGGTTTTCTATAGAAATAAAGTCATAAACCATTATTAATTACTACCTATACATATTATAATAACTACTAATACTACTTCTACTAGTTTCACGCTTTATCCCTAGCGGGGTAGTCAGAGAGAACGGAGCGCCGAACGCTACAGTCTCTTCATACCTCTTTCGCCTCGTCCACTGTCATCAACCTCTTCATACATGCCCTCCGGGTCCTCATGCTTTTTCTCTTCTTCATTCTCACCGTGACATCCTCGCTAGTACCTGCCGTTCTGTGTACCTCTTCATTGCGGATTCGATCAGCTAAACTAACTCCGCATATCCTACGAGAGATCGCATCTCCACAGCATTCATCTTTCTTTCATTCTTCTTCTGTAATATCCACGTTTCACATCAAAACTGCAAAAATGACTAATGTAAATTTTATCAATATCTTTACATAGAAGGACTATTATTGAGAACATATATTAATTAATGTAATGTATTAATAAACCAAAAATAATGAGTTTTATTTTTTTGTTTTCTTTTGTGCGCCCTAATTTCTGAAATGGTTTATTTTTTAAATGCAGTTTTCACTTTTTAAATATTTTATTCACCCGAGCGGTAATCGAGCCCACACCCGTCGCGTTTACACTTACACGCTTGTGTCGCACCACGACGGCCTCGAAAACCTCCAAAAATTGAATTGACATAACTTAACGCTGCACTTTATATTGCCAGCGGAGGTAAAATCAAACAATTCATTCCCACGAATGTGGGTCGAACCTACAGCCATCACAATTACAGCTTAAGATTCTTAAATCCCGTTATGCCACGATAGACTTTTTGGTCTTCTTTGGTCACAAAATTTTGAACACTATACAATTCGACGAATAATAACTAGATAAAATCAGCTTCACGCTGTATCCCGCACACAGCAGGGTAGGCAGAGGGAACCTAGTGTTTTATACACTCCGTTCCCCACTTTCTGCCGAATTCTGGAGGCATTGCGTGTTGAGTGGCAGAAATATATCTAATAACTAGATGGTGATATATATTTAGAAAACGTATAAAAATTTAAACGTAACGGGACTCGAACCCGCGCCTCCTGGAACTTCAAGTCCTGCTACGTTCAAATTTTACATACGTTTTCTAAATAAGTATTTTTTTTCCAAAGTGTAGGTCAAAACTTATAAAAATGTAAAAAAAAATAGATGGTGATACAACAACAATTCTTAAAACCTCTACTTTAATTTAAATATTATTTTAGGGTTCCGCACCTCGAAAGGCAAATCTTAAGGTCTGTCAGTCTGCCAAGAACATTTATGTCGAGATCACGTGAGCATATTGCGTTAAACTTAACATTAAATGATCAGATCTAGGGAGGGACCTTTGAGCACTGAAGGAGCTTCTAAGTCGACCTAATCAAAAGACACGCGCGTTCACAAATAAAATTAAAGTCGTCTACGTCTGTCGTCGTCAGTCGTCGTCAACGTCTTCTTCATAGTCAATAATTATTACTCAAGATCTAGTAAAATATAAACAATGCTTGTCACTGTGGCAGATTTGTTTGGCGGTACGTTCGTAGATTTGATACACTCTTGGTGAAATGTACGCCGTGTATTTAAAAGTTATGTTTTTAACTTTTTTCTCATTACATGTTTCTATTTAACCTTAAGGAATGTGGAAAATGATTAAAAAATAAATACTTACCGTAACTATAGGATTTCTGGCGTACCACTTGTACGCTGTGATGACGAAAAGAGTGGCACAGATCACGCTGACCATTACCGCTACACCCCACACGCTTCTAATAAAGATAATATATATTATTTTCTTAAATATGTAGTACAATAAAAAAAATATGTTGTGGAGCAGGAGCAAAGGTCTGCGGTAAGGCCTGTAAAGGCAGCGGTTGTGGGTTCTTGGGGAAATTAATATTTTAATTTCCTGGCTCTGGAGCATGAAATTCGCCTGAAAGCAGGGAACGGAAATGTCTTAATGAGAACGGAATGTCTTAAGCTTATAAGTTTCCAGACTCCATATGCCTACTCTATTTTGTTTTTGATACAGCGTGAATACGTAATAAAAAAAAAAATTATGTTATGAAATAAATGTTCAAAGTAAATTAATGGTATTTAACACAAAAATTAAATTTTATTCTGCACATAACATGTGTTAACATAACTAATTTGGTCAAAAAGTCGATTTTAGAGAAGGTAAGGAAAGTTTATACCCCGCTGAAAAAAAATGGCAAATTTACTAAATTGTTAGCAAACTCATGTTAAAGAGGGTAGATGTAGGTGAAAAAGACTATAAAAGCAATGGAATTCTGTCAATAGCGGAACTGCGGGCCCGCCTTGTACGGCGTCCCCGTGCAGGAAATAGATCAGGGAACCCCGTCAAGGGAGTCCTCTATCCGCGCGGCACAACCAGTCGCGCCGCTACCTGTGGATCGACGCCCGCACCCACACTTTTGCCTTTAACAGGCCAGGTACCCAGGGCCTCACATAGCGCCCATCGAGACTTGAAGCCACAGAATTGCTCCCCCTGCGCGCTCTTCAGGAAGCAGAATGGAAGGACCCCATGTTTCCGCAGTCCTAACTCGCACTCACATAGGGACATGGTTGTTTTGGCGGAGCTCAACAGTAAGTTGATGGAAAAAGTAGAGCATGATCACCACAGTCTTAGGTCTAGAACCGTTTCCCCTTTCCCCCGCAGAGTTGAGAGAAGAATTCCCCTCATGCAATTGGAGGCAGTTGCTTGTAGGCAACGGCCCTTATTTAAAGGTAGGCTCATATGTATTATTATTATTGAGGCCAGTCGTGGCACAGGGGCACAAAGTGTGACTGAAGAATTTTGATTATCTTGACTAGAATCAAGAATTGAAATATTTCTTTAAATTTTTCTTTTCATTTCTTCGCTCTGTTGTGGGGACAAAATACATGCAATGCCTCCAGAATTCGACATTGAGTCGGGAAGGGAGTGCCTTAACTAGGTTCCCTCTGGCTACCATGCTGTGTACGGGGTACAGCGTGAAGCTGATTTGATTTGATTGATTTAATATTGTAAGGCCTTAAGATCTTTTATAACGCTCGTTACAGAGCACATTAATTAAAAATTGCATATTGAAAAAACTCAATCATTAATGCTTTATTTAAATATCCATTAATAAATATATCTACTTGTAAAAACTCTTCCGTTACCAACCGAAACTACCTTGGGTTGCTTGGGTTGTGTAGAAGAACATAGCAACGTGTTGAGTGGAGGAACTTAACGCCGTGCTTTGCGTCAAAATGAAAATGTTAAATATTTAAAATATTTTAATATGTGGAAATGAAAATGTTAACTACCCCGAATGGGAATCGAAGTCGCATTTACAGATGTACCTGCCTTTGGGCTTTTAGCCTCCTGCTCCTGCTCCTTTTACGATTTTTAGAAACTCCTAATAACATAAGAAAAAGAGGATTTAACATTTTATAATAAACACAAACCTTTCAGTCACGCTAAGATTCTCCATAGCAATATACTTAAAACCGTGTAAATCAGTTCTTTTACAGAACTGAAAGAACTTCGTCTTACAATATTTCCAACGGGACAATCTGGCTGGTCTCTCTAATATGTTCTTATTATTTTTCACTTCCACCATCTTGGGTTGTCTGTAATGAACCATTGTGGTTTTCAAAATTTTTAAACGTAACCTTAACTTAACCAATGTGAAGTCAGTTCAAAATGAAAAATTATGAACGTCTATTCACAATGATAAATAGGTATAATATGTCATATGGACATGTGTCGGTAATTATATTGCTTTGATCGAATAGATAACGAGTCGAGTGTGGAATGGGAGTCATGAAAACTGTAGCTGAATTATTGAAACAGATTTATGTAAAAAAAATATTTTAGGTGTGTCTGTTTTTTATATTACGTTTGAGTTTACACGTAGAAATTGTGTGGGTTCGAATCCCATTAGGGGATTATAATATCTAGGCTGAACTCATAGTTGTGAGAATTAAGTAGAAATGTATATTTTACTATTTCTATCGATTTTAAGAAGATAATGTCCTGAAATATGACAATATCATTACTATTATTTTATATATCTTATGAATGTTTTACAATATAAAATAATTTAAATGATTTTGATTCCATTAATGAATAGTCCTTGTAACACAACCATTTTATTTTAAAAAAGAAAATCTTGCCTTGTCCCATATGAACATTTTAAATACCAGACGGAGCCATAGTCAAAAATATACTTACCTCAAAAACTAAATAACATCACGAAACTCATTTAATTCCGTATCGCCAACAATATTTACAGTTGCTATAAATATTTTATTCATGAAATCGTATAATTAAAATAAAAAACGATAAGCTGAATATATTAATAATGCATATAAAATATATTTTTCTACGGAATATCATAGAATCGAGAATCGTTCAACTTTCACGGTGATTGTTGATAATAATATGTTTAATAGACTATGATTATAATCGACGATACGGCAATGATTTTTACGGGATAGTCAAAGCAAAGCAACTGGTTGTGGGTTCGATTCGAACTCTAAATATTAGTTTTTATAGACCGTGGGGAGTGGAGTGTCTTATCACCAGGCTCCCCCTGCCTACCCTGCTACATGCGGGATACAGCGTGAAGCTAAAACAAAAAATAGACAGCTCTCGTAGATTAAGCAGTGCAGCGAGTTTGTTGCCAAGCAAACAATGTCACAAATCAATTGACAGATAAAAGTGGAAAACAGAGTGAATTAACACTACGTACGTTTTGTTTTCCCTGCTGTACTTGTAAAAACTTGACGCTGCCTTTGCCTAAATATATAACGCCAAAGGCACAGTTGTGCCTTACTAGATGAATAACTATAGGCTAATATAGAAGTTAAGAGAAATATTTATATTTCATTGAATTATTATATTTCAAAGATTTTTGATATAAATTAAATTTACGATATATGCCTATGAATTTCAAAGATATGAAAGTATGATAAGATAAAACGCGGCGTTCAGTTCCGCTGCAATGTCTTAAGCTGGCGACACGTGAAGAATGAGATAACAAACCAGTAGATTCTTTTATAAGCAAAATAATAACATATACACAAATCTACATACACATAAATAAAAGCCTCCACTTAAAAGTTTTTTTTTAAAAAGCACAACTACCTTCAATCTGCCACGGGTTCACTATGAACATACAGTATGTGTATTAAAGAGAAGGCCGTATAACCGGTTTGAACCCATGCAGTAAGGCCAAAGATTACTAATGGTAATATCGTCAACTACACTGAAATGTACTGAAATTAGAACTTTACTATAATGTGAATAATAAATACAGTAGTGAGTACAGTATTTATATAGTATAAAATAAAATGTAATTTTATTGAAGCGTTAAATTATTTGTATTATTTAGTTTTAGAAAAAGAATTAATAAAATATTTCACATCAATATAATTTGAAAATTGCCAAAAAAAATTTATAAAAGAATTCTGTCTGGGGGCCTAATGTAATTCTTAAGGCATTGCCTGTTGAATGGCGGAACTCAACCACGTTCTTTGCCTCTTTACCAGAGAGCGAGAAAAAAAACGAATGTCTCTTTAATGACTTTGTACCTATATTCACTTATTGTATTTTTCCAAAATTTATTATATAAAGTGATTTTATTTCATATATGTATTTGAAATTCACGAATGCTTTGCAATTTCCTTGCTAATACTTATATTAAAATATTATTTTAAATAAAGTTAACAAAGAATAATGGCCTAAGATATATAGATATGAGGTCACGCTGCCAAAATCTGAAGGTATCTGTATTTTAATGAAGGAAAAAATCTGTACTTTTAAGTACATCATTAAGAAAACAGTTGGATTTGTATGACACATAGCAAAACGAACATTTCGTTCGTGTTGCTTCTTGTCTATAATTTATTAACAAAAGCCAATTACTAGAAATTTAATTAAAGGTTACTGCGACAAAATTTTGCGAGGCAACCACGGTGTAATCTATTCTTCTACTCTGTATCTATTTAAATAAAAAAAACAGATACCTGAATTTTTTTTTAACGGAGTATCTTACTATAACTTAAATTTTTTATTAATAAAAAATGGAAAAATAATATAAAAAGACACATTATTAATAAAAAATGGAAAAATAATATAAAAAGACATATATTTATTCATTCTACATAAACATTTTCACAACAATAAATGCAATGCATACTTTTTATAAATTGTTATATTATTAAAAATTATAACAAATGATTGGAGATGTCTGATAAAATATTATGGTGTTTATGAGTACAAGAGTTTACAATATCAATACTACGCTTGAACAATCCGTGGCGTTAAGTTTCGTTGACAATCCCGCAACTTGGTCAAATACAAAAATAAACAGTTATTTTGCAATAAAAAAATCAGTTGTGTAACGTATAAAAATTGTAAAAAATATATTTAATTTATTTTATACAAATATGTACATAAATTTTATTTGGATATTTAGAACACATTGTTTTATAAAATGTTTGTACAAAAAGATTACAATTCCAATACTAATATGAAATCATAATTTCATATATATATATATATTCATCCACTATAATTTAAATACAGTTTTAATCGATTATAGAAAAAAAAACATTTGAGCATTTCAACATTTACATATTTATAATAAAAATAGCACCATACAAAGACTTCTAAACACTATTTAAGGCACTATGGTAACATTAACTTACAAAACCTACATAAAATCTATTTATAACCAAAACCACAATAACAATAATAAAAAAAGAACATTTTTTGGAATTAATTTTTCTATAATATTCTAAAAAAAGGCAACTAATAATAAAATATATTATATAACTATACATTATCTTTTTTTTTTTTAAATCGAATACCATGAGTTTCGATACACAGAAGGCTAAATTTACTTGAATCTAAGTTCGTATATAAAATAAAATATATATATAAGTATTGTGACCTACATACTGTAGTACTACAAGTAAATGCACTATATTATTATAATACTATGTAAATAATACAAGAAGCGGAAATCACGTAAAAAATATTGTTATGAAAACATTATTATTATTTTTTTCATAACAATTACTTATTATTAATTGAAAATTAGATTTTAAGTTGAGAGATATAACAAATCTGAAACGTACTTTAAAGTACAAAAGAATGATAATTTTGGAGTCTTTAAAATAAAAAAAAAATCTTATTGTAAAAGATATGAATGAAAACAAATATTCATATATTTTTCACCAAATATTATAGATAATAGAACATTATAGCAGTAAATAGCGACTTTTGATCGGTCTTCCTAAACATTCTTGAATTAAGTAACCTAAAGCTTATAGATACACTACAAGCATCTTTTCATAACAATCTTTAAAATAATAACCAAAAAGTAAATCTTACCTACAAATTGTTCCAACGATACCATTTTCTCGTTTAATTTCACAATTCCACTAAAAATTTTATTTAAAGTAAATACACGGGCAGATCGTGAATCATTAAGGAACATAAATTCAAACAACTTCGCTAGTTCATAGAACATGCAATACTGTATTTTACTATGGCTTTGTAGACATTGTGGCGCAGTGGGGCAGTGTGCGACTATAAGTGCGATTACGGGTTCGATAACAATTAGGAGAAAATATTTAAAAAAAGCCAACAAAAATAAAATTTTTGCCATGATCCGATAAGGCAAAATTGAGCGTTTCGTTAGACAATATCTTAAAAAAAATGGGTGGAAAGTTAAGAACGGAATGGATTAACAGTCGATTTTCACCATTTATAGCGCAAAAAGAAAAAAATATATATCATAGGATCATTTGGTGATATTTTTTATCTTCAATAGATACTATATGATTACTCTAACCTCCTCAAAGAGCTCGCAAAACGTGTACAAATTAAATAATAATTGACAGTATCTGTCCGTTACTCTTTCACAGCTCACGTGGAAAAACATTAACTATACATAACCATACTAATGTCATTTAAAATACTTAAAAAGTAACTAAAAAGATCTTATCACAATAAAACAAGTTCAATGTAGTTTTGCATAAACAATAAAAAATACATAGAAGTAAATTTTCGTTTCATAATTTCCTAAATTCTTTGAAAAAACAAGAAATTGTTAAAATATTATATTTTTTAACATCTTAATAGATTTAGTAGATATTATCATTTTTAAAATATCATAAGCTAACGGAAATCGGGCCACTAGGTTCCTAGAATACTAATAGTTGTTTACTGATAGGCACTTAGGTTAAGGCTTTCGAGGCGCGACGGGAATGTGTGTGTAAGCGTGACGGTCGTGAGTTTAGTCCCCAATCCGATCGGGAATGTTTAAATTTAAAATACTTTCAGTTCTCCACTCTAATACACAAAGCGCGAAATTGAATTCTACCATACAACACGTAATATTTCGAAAAACGAGGCGTTTCGTGACTGAACTGTTTGAGTACTAGGATCCCTCTGCTAACTAATGCGGGAAAACGCGTGAAGATGTTTTTTCACGTCGATTCAACAAATCAATGCATTTGAGCAACACATCAACGTTTTACGACTTTAAAATGCTATTTACTTATGCTAAGGCTGTTCTTAAGTTTGTAATAATTTATGAACCTTCATTGTACTTACAAAAAAGAAAATTAAAACCTAAAATGAAACGATATAATTTGATAATATTAAATAATTACAAAACTATAAAAAAAAGCAATGAACAAGAATCTATAATAAATAAGTTTTCAAATACACGTATACACGTATACACGTGGACATCAAATCTAGGACATGGCCATTTTATGTTATTTTCAATAATATAGTATCTACATCCATTGAAATGATAAGGTATTTATGTTTTTCAATTTTACTTACCGCTTCAACTAATATTCATAACAATACTGTCGATTTATTTATAATATTTATTGAATAATCTAAATTACTTTTACCCACTCGAGATGAAATATTTACTTAAATTTATATTTCCATTTCTTCGCTCTGGTGTCGAGGCAATGCGTCCAGTATTCGTGAGAAAGTGGGGAACGGAGTGTCTTAACACTAGGTTCCCTCAGCCTACCCTGCAGACAAAGATCCGCCATCCATTCAGCCAATTCTATGAAACAGTAATTTTATCTAACAAAATACTATAAATTTACATATTGAAATAAAACATTCACAAGTTAAGGGGAAGTTTGCCAAAATACAGTAGTGCATTTAAATCATTTAAGCCGTTCCTGAGATTAGCGTGCACAAAGGCACAAACAGATACAATTTTTTAAAATTATTGTTTTTGGTTGTATTTCATTGACACCATTGTATTACATTACATTACTGGGGACATCCCCCGTAATGGATTTTCTCGTACACCTCCTATGTACAGATAGTGAAGAGTTAAAATTATATTACAGGTTTAGATATTTTATAAAATCATTGACGGTAGCGGAGTCTCATGACACAAGGGTATCTCTGCCTTCTTTGACATCTGCAGGATAAAGCGTGAGAGCGATGTCAATGATTGATAAATCACTAATAAACATTAGCATTTACTAATAAATTGGCCTAAATATTACATTTTTTTTTTCTTTTTTTAGCTTCTCGTTGTATCCTGATTGTTATTTATTTAATTTATTTAACTCTACATACTTAATAGCGTCGTACCTATTTAGGATTTAATATTTTAAGAGTTTTTTAAAAATAGTACAATATAATTCTGTGATATACCTATTCAGGTCATTAATGTTTCTTAGCGAAAAGGCAAGGGACGGTCTCTTTACACGTTCGTCATGTCTGTCTGTCTGTCCATCCTTATCTCACAGCCACTACCTTTTAAGAGACGCAACATTAGCTTTGTCTCTTTCTAACAAATTGACTCGATTATAACACAAGACCAAAATATTTTTTAAAATTAGTAATATTTACAAGATTTAAAATGATTTTGCCGATTTTGTTTGATTGGTTCACGTATACGTGAATAGTAGATTATATAATGACTTATTTTCAAAAGATTCTCTACTCATTTTATTATTTCCACACCCATTCATACAACAACAAAAAAAAATTCCATCAATAATTTTCAAGTGTAACAAAAAAAGAAACAAAAAATCATGTTTATATGTTGTTTAAAAAACTATATCTACAGAACTATGATCGACCCGCGGCTTTCGTTGTATCGATTTGACCTACTAAACTTCACTTTGCACTATACTGGTGGTAGTTTCATTAATAATTTGACACGCATATACGACGCATGCGCAAATCGATTGTATTAGCCCTTTAGGTATTTTATTGGAATTATATTTGGAATTTTGCTTTTAAGTGTTCAAAGTATTGAAAATATCGTTAAGAGATATATAAGAAAAGTACTTGGATGAGTGCCATTTTGATTCGAGTCGGATTTTTTGATTTGTGATAACAACTGTATATAAAATATTAAAAATTAAAATATGTTGGGATTTAACTATAGATCACAGAAATAACTGTAGAGTGATTATTCATATATTATTCAAATGCATAGTACAGACGATTTATTTGATTTGAAAAATAAAGCCTTGTATCAAAAGAACCATAATTGATAATTTATTTTATTTTATTGATAAATTTGTTGATGATAATTTGAAACATTTTACTATAAAGTTAACGGTAAGGCTGAACAAATTAAATATATTTTGTTGACATAAAAAAAATGATTATAAAGTATTAATTTGACACATTAAGTTACATTAATTTAACGTAAATTACTTAAGCCGGCCAAGTACGAGTCGGGCTCTCGCACAAAGGGTTCCGTGCCATTGTCTATAAAAACCGGCAAAAATAATCACGTTTGTTGACTGAGAGCCCCCATAAATATTTACTTTATTCTATTTTTTTTTTAATATTTATTGTCATAGCGGCAATAGAAATAAATGATGATATAAAAAGTGAAAATGTCTAACTATCACGGTTTATGGGACACACCGTGGTGACAAACGTACAGATAGACTGACTGCGGAGTCTTAAAAATAGAGTCCCGTCCCCTCTAAGTCCCCTTGGGGTGCGGAACCCCAAAAATCATATATCCATTACTATTTTTCTAAAAACATTTCTTAATCATACCTTTTTTCATATAAGTTGTAATAATAATTTTAGTATTTAAATACAATCAATCACTTAACTAATTAAATACAATCTATAATACTACACTATACAAACTTAAACTAAATATTACATATTACATATACATATATTGTGTATGTACAAAATCTGTGTGAATATAAATAAAAAAATATTTAAGTATCAATTAAAATATACATTAATATATTTTAAGATAATTATATATTATTCAGAAACATATATAAGAAACCTAGCGACCCAAAAGCTTATTTTACAAGTTTTAAAGACCCCTTTTATTACTCTAAAGCAGGGGTTCCCAAACTTTTCTAGATCAAGGACCCCTTTTATATAATTCTTGGCAGCATGGACCACTATGCATGTAGGTATATTAAAAATTAACTGTGATAATTAACAGACCCTTCGACTCACCATCCCCAGTCAAAAAATTAAAATCGTTCGAGGAACAATTTTAGAGTTCTGCAGATCACTGGTTCGTAACCACTGCTCTAAAGTTTCATCTAAATCAGTTCAGCAGTTTCAATAAAGTGGCACGAACGCCCATCGTAACAAAATTCCACATTTATAATATTAAGTAGGATAAACAGGATGTGGTCATTTTGACTGAGAAGACAATCAATCCATGTAAAACAATACAGTAGAATGGATTTGTCTCTATAATTTCTACTCCGTAAGTGAAACTTAAATAAGATTTTTATTTAAATTATATGTTATATAATATATAATTAACTTAAAATGTACAGTTAATAATTAATTATGTTATTATAAACATTTTCTTATGGTATGGCAACTTTTTACATGTAAATATATATTATGTACATATTGTAGAAAAAAATATATAAAAGTTACTTTTGATTTATATGATATCTAGAATAGCGAACACGCGAATTAACAATGATCTAGTTTTCTTTTAACGGTTTTAAATGAAACTCTTTAATCGGATTAATCACGTACATTTAGATCTCTATCCCACTGGTCTACCAGTGACCAAAGACTTCTGTTATTTGAATGTTTTCAAAACGTCTGATTTCCATAAATGTATAATTCTAAATACAGTAGATTAATCCGGTTACAGAGTTTCATTTAAATACGGTTCACCGTTCATAATAAAGAACAAATTGTAAACATACGATTATAATCGTATCGTATAATTTCCAAATTAAATTATATACGACATATTAATAATACTACAATAACAATACACTATATTAATCATAATAAAACAACCTAAACAATACTAAAAGGATAACAATTTAAATCTAACTGTTATGTATCAAGGCGTCCAAATCGGTCGCATTATGGACAAAATTGGGCCACTTTCTTATTATATTATAGACTCTATCACCGGGACTTAGAGTCGACATTAGCTGTCTGTGTGCGAACAGTTTATAATCTTTACTCAATTTCCCCAAATGGACACCTAGATTGATTAATTTTTGACAGGCGTCCAATTGTTTGGCATTGGGCAACTCCGTATTGAACGTTCCTATGAACGCTATCCCTATACTGTATTTGTTATAGAACTTTGTATGGGCACCTTCGTAGTCCCATCCCCTGCCGTAGTAGACTGAGCCGTCGCCGCCTATTAAGAAATTGTAACCAATGTCGGACCAACCTCGAGATTCTATGTGAAACATCTGTATCAGACGCACCCGGTAGACGCATTGACTCTGAAACAGGTACAAAATAACATAAATACCGCATAATTTTATAGTTATAAAAAGAATCAGATGTAGAACTGTGAAATTTACAGATAGAAATCAAAATAGAAAACACATAAAAAATACAATTTACAGTTTCACCCGTATTCCTCATTATCAGTATATGTAGTGATAAAGGGAACTTAGTGATAAAATACATAGCCCCATTGTCAACAAATTGCGTGCTGAGTGATGGAATAGATATAAAAATAATCAATCCCCCGTATATGAATTGAACCCACAACTGTCCCACCGCGCCGTCTCGACCTCGATTCAATTTGTAATTGAAAATATATATTACATGGAACGTGGGTACAAGAGTTCGACTGTAAGCGTGCTACTATTCGAGAAACTAAATATTAAATATTTTCATTTCCCCGCTCAACGCTGGTAACAAGGCAAAGCGCGGCGATGAGCTCCGTCACTCAACACGCAATAAGTCCAGAATTCGGCGGAAAGTGGGGAACACTAGGTTCCCTCTGCTACGTGCGGGATACAACGTACAGCGTTTTAGTGAAACTTAAAAAAAATATATCTAATAATTTGACTAATACTTGAACTATATTAACAAATCCACCACGATTCTAAGAACAATAAAAATAAATAATTTTTATATCTGGTCAACAAGTCGTCAGCAGTAAGCAGATAATATGGATATGACTAATTCTATGAAGTGTTAGTAAGCCGTGAGGCAGTACGTCTATGCTTATAAACAATTAACGATAAAACATTGTATTTAATGTACGAAACACACATCCCATACATTTAAAAAGTAACAGCACAACAAAATTTATATTTTCATTTCTTCGCTCTGGTGTCGAGGCAAAAAGTGCGGCGTTGAGTTCTGCCACTCAACACGCAATGCCTCCAAAATTCGGCAGAAAGTGGGGAACGGAGTGTCTTAACACTAGGTTCCCTCTGCCTACCCTGCTGCGGGATATAGCGTGAAGCTAATTGAATTTAATGTTTAAGACACTTATTACTTAATATATCTAACGATTTTATAGACATTATGTGCTAAATGACGGAAACCGCACTTTGTACAAGTAGATTATGATAATAATATAACAACATGACATAAGAACAGAAATACATAATAATAAACAAGTTAAACATTTTATTATTAGAATATACAAAAAGATATTAACAATGAGTTTCATTTGTAGGAATCTTTTTTCTCTCCACCTTCACGCTCTATCCCGCTCAGTGCAAAATGGACATAAAAACTTGGTGTTAAAAAACACAATTCTCCACTTTATGCCTGTCATATGTGTCCTGTGGATAGGATAGTGACTGGTCGAATTAAAGACATTATAAGTCGATTAAAGTAACCGAACACCCCTTGCGTCTGTCAGGGTGAATAAATAAAAATAATTCAGTACTCCGAGTGGGAATCAAACCTACAAACATCGCATTATAGTCAAAATCTATGGAATATGTTACATGAACAGTATCCAATGACATTCCTAACACAATAAAATATTTAATTACGTCAGACGGGACATTTCCCGTTAAATATTATATTGTAATAAAATATTCTATCATGATTGTGACGTAAAGGACTTTTTGGTTCATTCAGGTTACATAGGTATTAAAAATAAATATATATAAAGTTAAAAACAAAAGTTTTGATTAAAAATTGAGTAACTAAGCAAATTATAAAATATTTTACAGTAATATAGATAAGGAATATCATTTCCAGTGACGGCGATAACGGTAACGCTTTAACTTTAACAGTGCATGATTGCCGTTTTTATAATGCCACTAAATGCATTTGCACCGTAGTAGTAGGTTCGATCTCAATTGTGAATAAACTAAAAAAATACAAACCTCTTTACATTATGGCGGGTTCCTGGTAAAGATTTTAATGATTGAAGAATTACTTATAGGTCCCGACTGGTAATCCTAATAAACTATTGGGCTTGTTTATTTTCTTTTTAGTTTTATGCAGTCGGGGTTTTTGTTTTTACAAATATTTTTTTATTTTTCATTTTTTTGTTAGAATTTATTATGGTAATGATAATCATGATATACCCTTTTGAAATCCTCGTATTGAGTCCTCTTGAATTTGATACCCATATTGTGGTATTTGAAACGGCTGCCATGATTATCTTTTTTTACAGTCACCTATCTAAGAACACTTGGGCTGCTAATACGAATCTAACGATACCTCATTTATGTAAATCCGTTCAGCGGTTCTGGAGATATGAGGTAATAAAGAATATTACATACATACAAGATACGCGCGAAAAACATAACCCTTCCTTAGCAGTCGGGAAAAAATAAAAAAAAAATAGATTATGGCACAACGGAACAGCGTAATTCTGTAAATGAATCGGTTGTGGGTTCGATTTCCACACAAGGAAATTAAACATTTTCATTTCCTCCTTTTGATAAAAAGACTAAGCGAGGAGTCGAGCTCCGCCAATCTACACGCAATGTCTCGAAAGTCTAATGGGGCAAATGGAACGGGGTGGCTACAACACAAGGTTATCTCTGGCTACTCTTCTATACGCAGCATACAGCACGACGCTAGAAAAAAACGATTAGCTAACTTTCTAACATCTTTAAAGTGTTATACTTAAGAAAGAAAAACACTTTTTTAAATATGGAATAAATATTTTTTCTCGCCAGATAATAACGGAAATTTATAAAAATCCCCTACAGAGATGATAACAAGATGCTCAATAATTACTAACCAGCGTATAATAATTTCGACGCGGCTTGATGACAGCGTACGTCTTAGTGGTCTGAGCGCTTGGACCGGTTTCCAAGAGGCGCGAGTTCAAATCTCGCTATGTTGAAATTTTTATATGTTTCTATAATAATAATAGCCTACCTGTATATAACAGCTCTCAGTTGCCGTGTGGGCGATAATGACCCACGGCGCCGGTACCTTCAATGTCGTCAAAGACCCCGTTGGGGGTTGAGCCAACCAATCCGATCGGGACACTATTCTCACGTGATCTGACGATGTTAATAATGGATCATCTGAAATTTTATCCTTGGTATTTATAAATATAAATAAAAACCCAACGCGACTTCGCCCGCTTCAATTTTTTATAGCAAAATTAAATAAATATTTAAGATAAATTTTATATTATGTGTTATTTTCATGTATAATCTATATCACTGTAAAGTTACATCCAAATCAGTTCATTTAATTAATGTACTATCCTTTTGTAACTCTAATCACTATTATATAAATAAAATAATAATAACAAACATCTGTTAATGTCTCGTTATTTATTTTAATAAGAGACCGCTGTTAATGGATCAGATGGAGAGAAAGTTTTCTATCTATATGATAAATAAACAGTAACAACTTATAAATTACAATTAAAAGTAAGATTTAATTTAACTATAATTAATTATTAATTTACCTTACAGTATTTATAAATCGTACCTTCAGCATATTTAGAAACATCATAATTTGAAGCTTTCCTCTTGTTACCTTTGACACACACCGTACATTTACCAATGCTCTCTTTTGTTAGTAATGAGAAATACAATATCAATGTTAGGAAGAAAAATATCATCGACATGATGAGCGGTTGAAAATTCTGAATACAATATCCCACCACCGTTGTATTAGCTGAAATAAATAATATATTTCTTTTTGTTATATAGAAGCCATAGTGGTGCAGTGTGACAGTATGAGACTATGATATGAATTCGATTCCCATTTGGGGAAACTAATGCATATTTTCACGACGAGACAAAACGAGACAAAAGCGCGGCCTTGAATACCGCCACCAAGCACGCTATGTCTCGATAAAAGAGAACAGAATCATTGTCTTAACACAAGGTTCCCTCTACCCTGTCATATATATGCAGGATACAGCATGAAGCTGAATTTTCCTCTTTTCCTTGAATCCTCATCTTATGAGATAGGCAAAGAACGGAGAAATTTGATACTGATTACTTTCTCTATAACTTAAGATATTTATAGGTTTGTTAATTACATACAAAGGTATTGGTGATTTTTATTTAACTTGTTTTAATTACTTAAGCTATGTTTTGCTTTGTCTATTTCGAAAAATATATAAAAAAACTAATTTTAGTGAGTGGGTGGAAATCTGAGTGTGATACAAAAATATAAAATAATAACTTTAAATGACAGAAGACATACTCTTTTGTTACCATTGAATGATATGTTCATGAATAAATTATATGTATAAGCATTTATTTTAATATAAATAATCTAATTAATTTTATTATTTAAATAATAATTTATTCACATATATATGTTTAACTTTAAATTAACTACTCACCACTTGTGAAAGTCTCAAAATCTGTTTGAGACTCATGTTGGTCACTTTTATAAGGTATTAGAAGCACAATTGCAATTATACTTCCAATTATGCCTATACAAATTGTGGAAAATGTGATTTTATGCCATAGTAGGATTGTTATTTTCTTTCTGGCTGGAAAATTGATTTGTATAAATTAATGCTAATTCAAAGGCAAGTAATAATAAATATAGAAGAAATATATTGTTTTAATATCAAGTACGTAGGATTTAAAATAACATTTACATAAAATTTGTCTTTTTATACTTTAAATTCATCACATCACAACTCAATACATCGAGTTTACCATTTATAAGTTTCATATACATAAATTTTTATATTGTGATTAGAATTATTAACAAGTAAACTGAATTGAAATTATCATTCCAAAATTACACTTATACTACTAAACTATACAGGCATATATTACTAGAAAATGTATTTAAAAAAAAACCTGAAACACACTGCAAATATAAGATTTATAAAAATTTAAACGCACCACAATATTTAAAAAGTGATCTAGATATAAAACAATGTTTTACATACTAATAGTATCCTTATTTATAAACCTTTGCTGCCATGGTCAGATGGAAATAGCTAAATTAAGTGAAAACCATTAAAGAGACATAATCCACAACCTTTCTCGATAAATGGACCATCCAACAAAAAAAAATATTTCCAATTCAAATAAGTAGTTCTTGAGGTAAGCATATGCAATCAAACCAACCCTTAAGTTTTATATAAGTAGGATAAACCGAAATCTCACGAATCACCTCTGCGGTATTATCTAGTACACAAAGCAAGAATCAATTAAACAATTTATAATTGATCAGTTGCTTCCAAGTTGAAGATAGTCGTGACGCCGACGGTTATGGTTCCGATTCCCACTCGTAAAATGAAATATTTTATATCTTCATTTTCTTGGTATGGTAACAAGGCAAAGCGAGGAGTAGAGTTACGCCACTCAGCATGAAACTCTTTCCAGATTTCTTCTAAGCGTAAGGAATGGAAGTGTCTTAAGAAGGACTAAGTGTTTAACACATATCAGAGTTGCCAGCCAGCCAGACAGGAACCTGGAAACCTAGTGGTTCCCAGTTTCTCTCTGCCTACACTGCAGCTGCAGATGCGGCTAAAAAAGTAATCCATTTTTTTAAGTTGGTTAAATATAAATCTTTAAAGTTTAATTACCATGGATAATTTGCCAATAATTGGTAATATTTACTTTAGAGAAATGATGCTGTAAAAAACAACTTATTCATTCATCATTATGGACATGTACATGTTACATACAAAATTGACTCAAAGAAAAGAAATTAAGCTTAATAAACAAGGTAAAAAAACCAAGTGTATGCTTTATCTCACATTTAAATAAAAAAATTGTTAACATGGATTGATTTGAAGTGTAGCACTTTCCAGGTATAAGCTATCTTATAAAAAAAATATATCAAAATCATATAACTTTGTAAAAAATAATACATTGTCATATATCTAAAGCAGTGAACAAACAATCAAACACGTAATGATTTTTTATTATTATAATTGGTTTTTTCTTGGTTCCCCATTGTTATATCCCCACACATAGCAGTTTAGGCAGTTGGACTCGACACTTGTCTTTCCCACTTTCTGCCAAATATTGGAGGCACTGTATGTTGACACTTTTTTTTTTATTAATACAGGGAAATGCCTGGAGGAGCTATTGGTCTATGGGTGATCTCATGAAAGGAGACCTTGCCCTGGGACATAAATGTTGACTGATGGAACTGCGCTCTCGCACAAAAACTGCTGACGTGGGTTCTAAAACCGCTACGCTGAAGTGGGACTGCTTAAAGGGTCTTGGGCGAAATCTTCTATCAGCTGGATTCCAAACTCTAAAAAGATAATTTTCAAACCAAAGCGGAGATGGCGAGACAAGCTGGACCATTACAAGCCTGACTGGTATTCAATAGCACAAAATAGATTAGAATGGAAGAAATGGAGAGAGACCTTTGCCCAAAAATGGGACAGTACAGGCTAGGAAAAAAAAATACATTGAAATCCTATTCTATGAAAAAGAATAACCAAATACTCTGGCTAAAAGCAGTGCATGTTTGAAGATAAAAAATGTATATAATATGCTATGCCATGCTAATAAACACCATCCTTATGAAGTGTTTTCATTGTACTAGATAAGTTAAGGATTTAATGTGTGCAAAATAATGAATTTTATAATACTGTTAGAATAATAGAAGAATTTTGAACATGTAAATCCCAAGAACTACTGATTCATACACAAGTTTTTTTTTTTTTGTATAGAATAAATAAATGAATCAGCTTCATCCTGTGTCCTGCACACAGCAGGGTAGGCAGAGGAAACCTAGTGTTAGAGTCTCAGCATTCATCACTGCACTTTGCCTCGATACTAGTGCAAAGATATGGGAATTTACATTTAAGTTAATATTTCATCTCCTCGAGTGAGGATTGAACCCACAACCGATACTAGTCAATACTAGTGCAAAGATATGGGAATTTACATTTAAGTAAATATTTCATCTCCTCGAGTGAGGATTGAACCCGCAACCAGGCAGTTTTTCAGTCACATTTTGTGCCCCTGCACCATGACTAGCCTCCTGTTTTTATATTGGATTTGACTATTTTGTATTGGATAGTACATTTGTAGAGTAGACTATAGTATATTATTTCGTATGTTAATAGTTTGTTATAACCCATTGTAGTCTTTAACTGCATACACAGTGGCCTCAAGTACTTAAAATATGTCATATATCACACACAACTCTTAGTCATTTCCATATGAAAATATGAATACAAAGGTGAATTTAATTCATAAAAATAGAAATTTTGGAGAGTTCCTAAAATCTGTATATAAAACCGAAAATATTATCATTTTATACTAATTGCAACTAACTACTTTGCATAATATGATTACATTTTAGTTAGTAAGATGTGCTATAAAGAGGATGTTAGTTTTAGTTAGACTAAATGTGTCCTAGGTAAAAAAGTACTACAAAATGAAAATTAGAAATTAGTTAATTATTTAAAAAAATATATTTTTATTCAAGTTGTACTTGTTTAATATTTTAGGAAATGTTATATTGTTATATACAGATCTTTGGAAAGCAATGATTTATATCATACTATTTTATTCAAAATAACAATTTTAAATTAATTTCGTAAAACAAAAGTAGCTTACTTTCGATATTTTTTTCATCTTGTGGTCTGTGATGATCACAAACATCGTCTTTATCTTGGACGTAACTTGAGTTATCTATACCAGATTTGCTTTGTATCACTTGTTTAATAGTCACAGGTCCATTAAAGTAAGTGTTATTACCGAATTGCACATGATCCGAGTTCTCTACGGTAACTTTCTCAAAAACTGGCACATGATTCTGAATTAAATTTGGAGGAATACATGGTTTGTTATTGAACGTCCGTAAAACTTTTTGTTTTTGACTTGATTTATCGTCTTCACTGTCACTTTCTTCGATCACATGTAGATCGCCCAAATCACCTTCAATTTTAAAACCAATATTGTAGTTTGCATTGGGTTCATCTAATTTTAATGCCATTTTATTATTGTTCTCTCACATTTTAAATAATGTAACAAGTATATAAGTATATAGCATTTTTGTTTTCATGAAATATAGATAAAATATTATCTATAAATGGGCACAGATTAAATATTTACTTTTTACGTCATTTATACGCTTGTGTATGGCTCGGCAAACGATTACAAGGTTTTATAATACTACTACCAAGTACAAAATCGATATTTTCTATTCGACAACGTGATCCTGGCTGTTGACAATACTCAATTTTACAATGACACCGGATGGCTATGGAAGTGGGTACTCTCATACTCTGTCAAGTGAAAAATTACAAGCACTATGAAAGAAGTTATATTTAGATATTTGTCTGTTCAATATATGAAATAAATTTAGTTTGCATATTAAAATTTGTTCCAGTAGTGGTTTGAATATGGGAATAATAAAACGAGCAGCGTAACATTCTGTTTAGTTTATTCGACTGATCATGGCTAACGAAACCGTCTACTTATATATATTTGGACATATTGTCAAATGAGCAACTTTTATATGTTAAATTTATACAATCATTAAAGTATTCTAAATATTATTTATTCAAATAATCTCTTATGAGCACTTTTAAATCGTCGAATGAACATATAAACAAAAAGAAGCTACCACCGGTTCGGAAGGCTGTTCTGCAGAGAAGAACCGGCAAGAAACTCAACAGTCGCTCTTTTATATAATGTATTTATCAATATATTATATATAAATCAATGTGTGATTAATTAATTATTAGCTATAATTAAATTGAGAATAACATATTGTTTATAGGTCTTAAGATAAAAGTTACGGAACAGGAAATTGAATAATTCTATACAGTGTTGCTAGTGATATTTAACAGTACTAAAATAAGTATATGATAATAGATAGAAATATTCCATATGGTCTTGCTCGTGCTGTTTAACAAATTACATATTTTATTAATTAAGTTCGCAATAAATTTATATATAATTATGTACTTAAAAAGGCTTTAATTTTTATCGACAAACTATCATGTAAACACCTCGTATCATGGCTTCTGATGGCGTGCGAGAGTTTGTCGCCGACCGGTTTTTGATCAAAGGGAGTCTCCGGAAAAAGCTTGCGAGATATTTACAGGTTTGGCGTTCGAGTTTGTGAACGTTAGCTGAATGGCTCAGCACAAGCGTATATAACTAAATTTACTATGTGGTCTGTGTTCACTATTACTATAAAGGTCTGACATAACCTACCGTACTTAATTTTATATTTTTTTTATATAGTACCCAATTTAAGACCTGTTTTCCATTTGCTTTCATTATTTTTATAAATTAAAATTTAATAATTATGTTCATTACAATTGTGTGTAATATCCGTCCCCTATTAATTTCTTTCAAATACCACAAGCATTGTTATTTGCATTCAGACTTAGATCTTTATTTTCACACTCTTCTTTCAGAGTGATGACCAACACCTGCAACTCACATTCTGATGATGTACTGCGTCATTTAAGTACAAGAAGTGATATACCACCTGCTTTCATTACCATATCGGTTTGTTTCATTTTTACAAAAGTTCAACTATTTAAACACAAAGTTAATAAAGAAAAGAACATTTTTTAAATAAATATATGTATTTATAGCAACATACAAACTGCCGTACTCTCCACTAAAAATCTATTTATATACATAAGTATTTGGTAATTAATACACTACCTACATATATTATGTTATGTTTTATGCCATTAAACTGCAAGAGTAAAACTTCATGCAACATGCAACACGTAAGAGTTGGTGTAAATTTGATAGAAGAGAAAATTTTTTGAAAGAATGGTCGTTTTATTTTATTTACTCTCCTGTCCTATTCAACTATATGCGACCTGCGAGAGATATGAACAAAAATTGGCAACACTGTTGAATAAATACACTGTGTGACATCTGTCAATATCATTAATCATTATCTTGGCTTTGGCGTGGCGACCGGCTGTTAAACACTATGTAAGTTTGTTTATATTATTGAAATTATCAATTGAGCATGTTGAACATGATTTTAGTCACATTATGATTTATAAAACTGATACAACTTAAAAATCAAAATATTTTTTTTTTTACAATATGCGGGAGTAGGGTAGGCTTATTTTGGAAGTTATGTTTAGCACGTTCCTTATACCAGCTATTACTGTAATTTTTCTCATCACGTAATTTTTCTTCAGCGGTGAGCTACTCTCGCCCCTTCCTGCCTGGTGACGCTGTCAAGAGCAGTCCAGGTCAACAGCAATAAAGTGAATTAAAAAAAAACGATCACTGTACTAATACAGTCGTGGCCCACTGCGCCACACATACATAGTGTGACTGTAAAACCGACTGGTTGTGGGTTCGATCCCCACTCGAGGAGATGTAATATTTACTTAAATTAATATTTTCATTTCTTCGCTCTGGTGTCGAGGCTAAGCGCGGCGTTGAGTTCTGCCACTCAATTTTTTTTTTTTTACTGTACTAATACAAGTATTTGTTAACTACCCACTATTGATTTCAGTTATATTATTTTTATAACTAAAATCAATATAACGGGACTATGTAATTGCAATAGGTGATATGTATCTACTTCACACTAGTTTCCTTCCAATAGGGCCGTCACTTACAAGCAACTGGCCCCCGATTGACACAATTCTACTGCTTTTTAGTTATTTTCCACCTAAATCTACCCTCTTTTACACGAATACGCTAACACGGCCTCTCCTGGCGGGCAAGCGTCCTCGCGCATTTTTATTTAGTACATGTATACAATTTGCATGAATTGTTTAAGCATTTAAATGATAGGAGTCTAAGTTACCCCTATGCTCAACGTATATGTCAGGTCACTCTGATGCTCAAAGTTTAGAGACTAACAGATCTTTTCCTAATCACCCCGTACCGTGAGCTACATGACGTAAATTTATAAATATGGTGGTGTAAATAAGTCACCCGACGCCCATTAGTTAACAAGTCTAACATGAGTCTTTTCTAGGTACCCACATACATGCACACAATAACTTAAATTTACACATTGAAAATTCAAATTCAATAATGAGTCAAAATTATAAAAATTGTACAGTGAGGTTAACTTACTTTCAAAGCATCATGCACAGACCTGTTTTTGCTCGGTTTAACCTGACACTTTCTTATTATTCGTCCTCGAGTCGATCCATTCTTTGAGTCTTTATGAAACCACAATAAAAGTACTAAAACAATAAAATTATTAGTAAAGTAGTCCTTCTATTTTTCAATAATAATTTAAGACAGCAAAGATTTTATAATAAAAAATAACTTTAGATTTTTAGAATACCAAACTTTCAATCCAAATTACCAATTGGGTGAAGATTTATTTGTTTATTTATTTATTTATTTATTTATGTATGTATGAAAACTTCATGTGTATCCCACTTCTGATGTTAGAAATCGGAAGTGGGTAACGTTTTTAAAAAAAACACTTTAAACAAACACATTGTCTATATGATTCTAAACTATTTGGAACGGGATACTATGTAATTGCAATAAGTGATATGTATCACCTAACAATACTTAAGTGATATGTTTCCTTCCAATAGGGGCCGTCACTTACAAGCAACTGTCCTCCGATTGACACAATTCTACTGCTTTTTTAGTTATTTTCCACTTTAATCTACCCTCTTTTACACAAATACGCTAACAATACATTACTATAGGGAGTTACTTAATTACTTATGTTAATGTTTTGTTGAAATGTTTGATGACAAGGACAATTTTTTAATTACCTTAAATATTGTATTCCGAGCCCAGTCTTGGCCGATGGGCACAAATGTGGGACTTTGAATGCGACAGGTTTGTGAGTTCTGCTACACAACAAATATGATGGGAAATGGACTGTCATAACACTAGTTTTCCTTTGCATATCCTGCTGTGTGTAGGATTCAGCATGAAGTTAAAAATAATTTTAATAATATTGCTATACTTAATTTATTTTACATCCAATTTAATTTATTTTACAGTACACCTTGACATTCTAATATAATATAATTATATACTAACACATTGCTGTTAATTAATATAAAATGGGATCAACTTTTATCAACCCAATGGAGGTAGATGGATGGACAAGAAATGATTGTTACAAAAATACAATTTTATTAACAGAGAAATATAATGATGGAGAACAAAATATGTATGTGAAATCCCCAGGTAATATAAAACATTTTATATTATATATAAAATATGATTTTGGATAATAGTAGTTGTAATATATTATAAAAGCTATATTTATTATTAAAGGCAGACAAATTTTCTCATGTCTTATAATTCATATACATTAAAAAATCTTCCTCTTCTCTATATAAAAAAATAAATAAATCAGTTTCACGCCGTATCCTGCACACAGCAGAGTAGCCAGAGGAAACTTAGTGGTAGGACACTCTGTTCCTCACTTTCTGACAAGTTCTGGAGGCATTGTGTGTTGAGTGGCAGAACTCAACCCTGCGTTTTGCTTCTACCACAGAGCAAAGAAATGGAAATATAAATTTAAGTAAATATTTCATGTCCTTGAGTGGGGATGGAACCCACAACCAGTAGGTTTTACAGTCACACTTTGTGCCCCTGCACCACAACTAGCCTCACTCTTCTCTGTATGTATAACAAATTACCTACTGTGACCTACAGCTTTACCCCAAGGGTTAAATGGAAATAAATACTGATTTTGTATGACACATGAGAGTCTAAGAGTTCACATTAACTTTGAATACAGGTGCAGGGTCACTGTGCGTTCAATTTGTTAATTTTTCTTTAAAACAGCTAATTGCGATAGATGTACATTTTTGCAAAAGTGGTCATACGAGGTTTCAATCAGTGTCCAATAAACTACCAAGCAAACAACACGTCTTTTATTCAAGTAATTCGCACAATAGTAAACTCAAGCAAATTTAACTCTTAACTACATCAACATATGGTCCATAATCGAGCCGAATATCAGAAAATTACCTGGAACCGGAAAGGGTCATCGGAACAAAAGATCGAGATAAGACGCTTCGCTATTCAACGTATTTTGCAAGTCATTAGAAACAAAAAGGATCGTTATTATATTACTGCAATCAACAATATTTATAATAGATAATAATGGCTACGGAAGTGGAAAAAGCTTTAAATATAGTGGAAAATATCGCACAAACTATTAAAAAAACCTATGTAAATGTGAAAAAATGTCCAAAGAGCAGATTGACGCAAAATTATATACAATCTCGTTTAAAATGCTTAGAAGAATATTGGTGTGAATATAAAAGTGCACATGGTGAATTAGTACGTAACATAGCTAAAGACAAATCGGATCAAATACCCTATTTTGCGAAGGAAGAATTTTATGATCATGAAGAATTATATATTACATTGAAAAGTGAATTAATGGATTTGTTAAGTTCACAACAAGTTGGGGTTAGTGGTTCGATGCACGGAGATTTTCAACAACCACGTGTGGTTTTACCAAAAATACATATACCTACTTACAGCGGGCAATACGAAGATTGGTGGTCATTCCATGATTTGTTCAACACTCTCGTGCATACAAATGAGTCATTAAATAATGTGCAAAAAATACATTATTTAAAAACAGCCCTTACGGGAGAGGCTGCGTCTATATTAAAACATATACAAGTTACGGATAGCAATTATGAAGAAGCTTGGAATATTCTGAAGCGGAGATATGGGAATAAACGTATAACCGTCAACGCAATTATGAATAGATTATTTTCACAAAAAAAAAATGGCGACGAATAATTCTACATTGATTAAAAAAATACTGGATACTACTTTTGAGTGCTTACATTTTTTGAAAAATATGAAAGTGAAGACAGAAAATTGGGATATATTAATAATATTTATTATAGTGCAAAAATTAGACGCCGACACTCATAAAGACTGGGAACAACATGTTAGTACCGCGTGTCAAGATGGCGATAGCCTACCTTCGCTCGAGATGTTTCAGAAATTCCTGGAAAACCGTTTTCGTACTTTGGAACTAATAGAACCATCAAAATTTAAAATCAATAGCGGCTTGCGAGAAAAGTCATTCCATATTGCCACCAATTTAGAAAATAAGAAGAAGTGTTTAATGTGCGATGAAAGCCACACACTCAGCCACTGTAAGGAGTTTGGGAAATATTCACCAAAGCAACGTAGTGAATTTAGTAAAGCAGAAAAGTTGTGCTTCAACTGTCTTACATCGGGACACTCTGTAAGACAGTGTCGCGTTCCAACATGTTGTCGATTATGCAAGAGGCGTCATCATACTCTCCTTCATGAAGATAGGGACATAAATAGAAATAATTTAACAAATAACAATCAAAATAATAAATCTATACAACCAGAAAAGGCGTTCCATGCATGCGAGGAGAAAATTGAAGAAGAAGAACCGATGACGTCGCACGTGGTGACTAAGCAAAATATAGCGTTATTAGCAACAGCAATTGTACAAGTTAGAAGCGAAGATAATTATACAATGTTTTTACGAGCTCTAATTGACCAGGGCTCACAAGCAAGCTTTATAACTGAGAAGGCAGCACAACAACTCAAGGCCAAGCGGTATCCAATGAAAGGAACAGTCGTCGGAGTGGGATCAGCGAAAGAAGATATAAAACAAGTAGTTCAGGTTAACGTCGAGTCAAGGTGTGAAGATTTCAGCCTGAAGGTGAAAGCATATGTTATGTCTAAGCAACTGACTACTAAAATACCATCCCGTACGATCAACATTACCAAATGGCCCCACCTAGAAGGTTTAACGCTGGCTGATCCTCAATATTTCAAGCCAGGAGCTATTGACTTACTGTTAGGTGTTGATGTATACGCGCAGATTGCACAAGATAATCTAATCAAAGGACCGCCAGGGTCTCCGTGCGCTTCTAAAACAAACCTTGGCTGGATTTTATTCGGAAGAATTGAAGACAAATTTGAACAATCAAATTCAGTTGTAGCTTTACATCATCACGTTATAACAGAAGACTTTCTAAAGGTATTATGGGAGATAGATGAAGACAAGAAGAGAAAATATACAAAAGACGAGAAACAATGTGAAGAATTATATGAAAATAATTATACAAGAGATAGTAAAGGAAGATATGTAGTACGACTTCCATTTAATACCAACAACCCAATGTCACCTGATGGAAACTCAAGAGAAATAGCAATGAAGCGATTGATTCAGCAAGAAAATAGACTACAAAAGATACCTAAATTAAATGAAGAATACAGTAAAGTTTTAGAAGAATATTTAACGATGGGTCATATGGAAGAAGTTCCAGACAATGAAATAAATAATCGTTGTGTTTACCTACCACATCACGCCGTGGTTAGAGAAGACAAAGAAACAACCGAACTTAGAGTGGTTTTCGATGCATCATGCAAAGGTAGCAATGGCATTTCATTAAACGATGAGCTTATGATTGGACCGGTACTCCAAGAAGATATGCGAAGCATTGTTATGAGATGGCGTACACACAAGATATGTTTTACAAGTGATATAATAAAAATGTATAGAATGGTTTTATTAGACAGTAAAGATATAGATTACCACAGAATACTCTGGCGTAGGAATGGGAGTAATACAGAAGGCATAGATAAGATTAAAGATTATAGATTGAAGACAGTTACATTCGGAACAGCATCTGCGCCGTACTTAGCAATAAAAACACTAATGAAGCTAGCTGACGATGAAGGCAAACAATATCATGAAGCTACGAAGATAATTCGAGAAGATTTCTACGTTGATGACTTGATATCAGGCTGTGACTCCGTAGAACAAGCTATCTGTCTCACGAAAGAAATAATAATCATTTTGAGAGGGGGTGGTTTCGAATTACAGAAATGGGCCTCAAACAACGCTGAATTACTGAGATCCATGGATAATGACAAAATTACTACAAAGGTTAAACTAGAATTAAAACTTGGATTTAAAACTTGGAAAAAGCTATTAGAACCCTTGGTCTATCGTGGAACTTAGAAGAAGATGAATTTCAATATGAGATACAATTGAATTCTTTATAGTTACAAATTACGAAGAGAAATATACTGTCAAATTTGCAGAAGCTATTTGATCCACTGGGTTGGATAGCGCCAGCGATTGTCACAGCAAAAATCCTAGTTCAAAAGCTATGGTTAGAAGGAATCGGTTGGGATGAAGAAATAAGAGGATCGCTAAGAGAAGAATGGAAAGCCATTAGAGAAGATTTAAGAAATGTTAATAATATAAAAATCAAACGCTGGTTGAACACTTTCAGTTCGGAGAAAGGTGCCATAACTTTGCACGGCTTCTGCGACGCATCTATTAAGGCGTATGCAGCTGTGGTTTATTGCAGAGTACAAACAAAAAATGGAGATATAAAGACGAATTTAGTAGCGGCGAGAACGAAAGTAGCTCCAGTCAAGACAATATCTCTACCACGACTTGAACTGAGTGGAGCGGCACTTCTATCTAAACTATTACATAAGACAAGAGAGGCTATGAGAATGTCACCGAATCAGGTATTTGCGTGGACTGATTCTACAATTGTTTTAGCATGGATTATTGGGGAACCTAATCGATGGAAGCCATTTGTGGCAAACCGTGTAGTAGATATCTTGGAATTAACCAGCAGTACACAATGGTTCCATGTAAAATCATCAGACAATCCAGCTGACATAGCTTCAAGAGGAACAACCATACAAGAATTAAAAGAAAATAAGCTATGGTGGAAAGGGCCTACTTGGATAAGAAATAAAATAATTGAATCTGCTAGACCCGTGTACTCGACTGATATAGAAAAAAGGAAGAATATACAATCATATGTTAGTACAACTGAACATGAAGAAAAATGCTTTAAATTTGAAGAGTATGATTCGCTTACTGAACTATTGCGAGTAATAGTACACTGCAAGAGGTTTATAAACATGAAAAGAAATCCAGAAGCATTAAAACAAATTATTACTGTAGAAGAAATGCAAAATGCTTTAGATATATGTATTAGAAAAGTACAACAAGAAGAATTTTCAGAGGAAATAAGAAGACTAAAAGAAAACAAATCTGTAAAAACTACTAGTATTTTAAAAACACTTACCCCATTCATCGACGATCGGAACGTCCTCAGGGTGGGCGGTAGGTTAAGAAATGCTGTTGTAGATGAAAATCTTAAACATCCATTAATAATTGGCAAGCGAAACGATCTGATTCCGCTTATATTAGAGGATGCACACCTGAAGACTTTACACGGCGGAATAAAATTAATGATTACTTACCTGATAAGCAAGTACTGGATAGTTGGCTGCAAGAACCTGGTGAAACAATATGTACATAAATGCCTTACCTGTGCACGTCAGCGTGCTACTACCCGACAGATGATAATGGGTGACTTACCTCAATCTCGTGTGACGCCTTCGCGTCCTTTCTCCCGAAGTGGTGTTGATTTCGCTGGTCCTTTATATGTCTTGAAATCTAAAGGAAAGGGTGCCAAGACAAGCAAGGCGTATATTTGTATTTTCATTTGCATGGCGGTGAAGGCAATACACCTAGAATTGGTTAGCGATTTGACGTCTGATGCTTTTATCGCAGCTTTTAAACGTTTTGTTGCTAAAAGAGGACAATGTTATGAAATATGGAGTGACAATGGCACAAATTTTGTGGCAGCCAATAAAGATTTGATGTCAATGTGGGAAGAAGCAAAATTAGAAATGCCTGGTTCCGCCATCAATACATTAGTAAATGACGGCGTTAAATGGCATTTCATGCCACCGCACAGTCCGAACTTTGGTGGGCTGTGGGAAGCAGGTGTCAAATCCATCAAATTACACTTACGAAAAATACTGACGCATAATCTAACCTTTGAGGAATTAACTACTGTGCTGACACAAATTGAAGCCTGTCTTAACTCAAGACCACTGATACCAGTTTCAACAGACGTCGATCTACTTGCCGATATTGAAGTTCTCACTCCAGGCCATTTTCTTATAGGTGAAGCACTTGTCACCATACCTGATCGTGACTATACATCATTAAATGTCAATTTACTCTCCAGATGGCAACATACTCAAAAGTTATTACAAGGATTCTGGAATCGTTGGCAGAGCGAATACTTGTCAAGGCTTAATCAACGACCGAAATGGTTTAAAGGATCACCTGACTTTGAAGTTGGTGATATCGTGTTACTAAAAAATGAGAACCTGCCAGCAAGCAAATGGCCATTAGCACGTGTTATTGAGAAGCATCCTGGAATGGATAACATTACTAGAGTATATAGTCTTAGATATAATGGAAAAATAATTAAAAGATCTGTAGCAAGTTTATGTCCTTTACCAATTTGTAAAAGTTAATGATTCATATATGTTTTTGGATTCATTTAGAATATTTTTTATATATCATAGTTCAGTAAATTCATATTTGTAGCTATCTATTAGTCAATTTGTGTAATTTAAGTCTATGTTCTTTTGTTTTTCCTCTATTTTAGTGTTTTGTAATTCTTAAATTTGTATGTATTTTACATGATTTTAAAAAGGCCATAACGTCCTTTTGGTGGGCGGTATGTGCGTTCAATTTGTTAATTTTTCTTTAAAACAGCTAATTGCGATAGATGTACATTTTTGCAAAAGTGGTCATACGAGGTTTCAATCAGTGTCCAATAAACTACGCAGCAAACAACACGTCTTTTATTCAAGTAATTCGCACAATAGTAAACTCAAGCAAATTTAACTCTTAACTACATCAACAGTCACTATTGAAATAATTAACCTATATCATCATTTAGCCTTTGATAAATTTACTATCCAACAAAAAATATTTCAGTTCCTGAAAATAGAAAATATTTACAAAACAAATCTAGCTTTATAATTTCAATCATTTCAATTTACAAATATAAAATAACATTCCTTTATGAGTAATTATATCTTTAGGTAAATCAAGAGTTGTATTAGTGAAAAACTACGTAAATAAAAATGTAGTAGGCAGTTGGTTCGGAAAAATATTTTTGCCTCGTGGCTATCCTCAGAGTGTGAGTAACGACTACATAAGCTATCAGATATGGGACACTGCTCAGGCGTTTTGCAGTACATTTACTGGTGAGTTTGTGCTTTTTACAAACTGTTACTTACTTAAACTTACTTGCTATGTTAGTTCAATTTGACCCACTTTTTAATGTCCGATTGAGCTGAAATTTGGACAACGAGTTCTGATGAAGATGAAAATATATATAATTAATAAATAAAAGTAGATTACACATTTTTGCACAACCCAATTATTATGAGTATGATTTTTAAAATACATTAATACTATAAAAAAACATCTAAAAATATTGAATTAAAAAAATTAACCAAATTAAATTAACCAAATTAAACATTAATACTATAAAAAAACATCTAAAAATATTGAATTAAAAAAATTAACCAAATTTGTACCATAGTTCCTGATGACAGTGCATTAAGCCAATGAACTGTTGCTTAGCAGCAGGGTAGGCAAAAAGAGTCTATTGTGGCACACCTCAACGCCGCGCTTTGCTATCATATACTAACACTATAGATAATTATTTTAATAATAAATTACAGGTGTGGCTGCTACTCAAGAAGTCCTTAAAGGTCTAGGTGTGGGTGATATGAATGCAACATTCTACGGAGCTACCGTTACATGGATTTTGAAGACAGTCAGTGGACAATTGGGGGGTATAGCCTTTGCTTATAGTTATGGGTTAGTTTAATTTTTTTTTTTTTTGTTACATAGTAGGGTACATAAAAACCTAGTGTGCAGGCACTCCCTTCTCATTTATGTGCTTTACTTTATAATTATAATTCTTTATTGTACACCAAATAAAGGAAAAATGTAAAGAAATATACATAAAAAAATTAAAATGGCTCATTTCATACATCAATACACAAAATGGTGGAACTAAACGCCTCACTGTTTTTCATGGTGAGAAAATTGTATCTATTTACCTAGAGTGTTTGTGGAACTTACAATCATCGCATTTACATTTTAGGGTTGTGACACCATGACCTTATTAGTTTATAGATGAAATATTGAGTTATATGTATATATGTGGCATTATCAGAAATAATTTAGTGTTTTATTTTAGCTTCATCCTGCACATAGCGTGGTAGGGGAAAGTCTCTAACTTACATAGTATAATAGATATATTATATGTTTTTGTTACCTCTGTGGTATTTCTGACCCGGTAGCGACGAACGGCCGGTTTATAGACTTTATAAAAAATAAATCATATTTATTTATTAATATATAAATATTGAAAAATATTTTTTTACTAGATTGTTATAATTGATTATTTAGCAAAATAATAGTTTTTTTAATTTCTTATATAAATAACCAATTAATATATTTTTTCCAGTACCTACTTAGACGCGTATAGTAAGAAATGGCGTTTAATTGCGGATATATTTAATGATATAGCGTTATGCTTGGAATTGGCTTTGCCGTTGTACATACATTTCACGCCATTAGTTCTATGTGTAACAAATGCTATGAAAGCTGTTGTAGGGATAGCAGGTTAGTATATTTCTATAAAGCATACCTAAAATTATTATAATAATTGATATTTTGATTTTGACTAAGTAGTCATTTCTTGTGAAAGTATCACTTATTTTCAGCATTACGCTGTACCTAGTGTTAGTTCCCGCACATACCTAGTGTTAAGAAACTTCGCTTCCCCATTAAGGCTTTGCCTACTAGAGCGAAGAAATAGAAATATTTAATTTGAACCCACAACCGTCGCTTTACAGTCGCTCGTTTGTTTATTTCAATTAATAAAAAAAGTATCACTAAGCGAAATAAAATATCGTATATCGAACATAAAAGTATGTAATTTTTATTATAAGCGATCTCTCAGTTAATCGCCGTTCGCATAATCGACTCGACTTATTTCTATTTGATCACGGGGACGGAGACGTAAGTAAATAGTTGTATGGAAATATAACATATATACTTAAATAAAAAAAAAATCCAATCAGTTTCACGCTGTATCCCGTAGGCAGAGGGAAACTAGTGTTAAGCCACTCTATTCCCCACTTTCCGTCGAACTCTGGTAGTATTTCGGGTTGAGTAGTATAACTCGATGCCGTGCTTTGCCTCGATACCATAGCGATGAAATGAATTTAAAGAAATAATTCATTTCCTCGATTGGGAATCGAACCGACAACTGGTCTGAAATACATATACTTATTTTATTTATTTTAAGGTGGAGCAACAAAGTCAGCGATGATCCACCACCACGCTATCAGGGGGAACGCAGCGGACGTATCCGCAAAGGATTCGGCACAAGAGACGGCTGTCAATTTGATAGCTTCTATTTTAGCTATTCTACTTTTGCCTTTTTTATCGTAAGTTTATATATTTTTTTTATGGCAACGTTGTATTCCGTATATAAGAGGTATTGCAAACAGTCTGTTCCTCACGAATCGCCAAAGTTTCGATACATTGTTCGTGTTGTGTGGCGGAATTAAACTCCGTGTTCTGTTTTGTCCGAGCGGGGAAATGCGTACAATTTGAAAATTATTATTGAAAGTCTATATACAACAAATAAAAAAAAACACTTCCTTTGTTACAGTTTTCCTACATCACTTTTCTTATCAATGATAATGTTTCATATATTTTCAAATTATATGGCAGTTCGGTCTCTTTGCTTGAATACTTTTAACGAAACAAGATATTTGCAAGTGATTGAGATGTTTCTAAAAAAACAATTGATATTAGATCCGTCTACTGTTAATATAGAGGAGCCATTGAATTTGTGGGAGTTGGGCACGCCTAAGTTGGGTTAGTATGTTTTATTGTTATTTTTAAGCTTCACACTGTATTCCGCAGGAAAGGCAGAGGAAACAGTCTTAAAGCACTTCCGTTATCCACTTTCCGCCGCGTACTTGAAACTTAGCGTATTGAATGCCGGAACACAACAAATATTTTAAATATTTATCTCCCCCGTGTGGGAATCAAATTCAAAACCGTAGCGTTTACCGTTGCACGCTTTTGCCACTGCGCCACGACAGCCTCAAGTGGAATGTTCGATTGTAGTTTTGTTTACTACATACAGTTGTGCTACATAAAAGCGCAATGTGACGGAGTTTGACTTTCAATACGACGGTTTGGGTTCTTTCCATGTGAGGGGCAATGATTGTAATCAAATTAATTTTATTTCGCTTCGTAATGTCTCGAAAATTAAGCAGAAAGTGTCCTTCGATAAAAAATTTATATGACACGAAAAAAAGCAATAAGCATAGCTAGGAATGTTGGGAATGTAGTGTTAACAAATTTCATTAACTTCTCTCCGTCCAATTTTAGAGACATTATTTGTTAAGAAGCGGAACTTAACGCTGCACTTTTTTTACCAGAGCAGGAAAATAAAATAAATTTTAATATAACCAATTCCCCTAAGTTCAACCCGTGACCGTCGTGTGTATAATCGAACTAAAAAAAATAATATATAGTAAAAAAACTATAAAGTCACTCTTCTACACCATGTGATTACAAGTTCTATAAAATATGCTCGGAGCTATGAATCGTAGGAATTGTAAGCCCAATGATTTACTAGTAACCTCTGAAGAGATCCAATGTTCAGGTCCTGGCTCCATCATCACACCGACTCGGTGATACCATAACATTATATTGTCACCTGTGTAGTTCCATGAGGATACAATAATTAGGATACAATATTTTACTATTTTAAAAAAAAAACTTGTTAAAAATACCAATATTTATTATTGACCACTTATCACATTTCAGATAAAAAAACATGCGGATATCAAATACAAATAGGCAAATCTATTAGCATTGTTCATAAAAAAAGTACAGATGTCAGATACTGGATGATCCTAAAGAAAGTTTATAAAAATAAAAATTATATTTTATATCATGACACCAAAGAGAAAATCATGTATTTATATATTAAAGAAAATATCACCTCAGAAGAACTACTTTGTGGATATTTTCATGCTGTGGAGTTAGCTTTTGTTATATCTGCTATAACTAATCAGGTTTTGGTTAGTAGATTATTTATTTTTTCTGTTCTACGCTATATCCTGTATATAGCCGATTAGGCAGAGGGGGCCTAGTATTAAGACACTGCGTTTCCGCCGCTGAGGTGGAGTTTAACACCATGTTTTGTCTTGTCAAAGTAAGTAAATGGAAATACTTAATTTCCACAAGTCGGAATCGTTTTCACGGCTATCGCATGTACAGCCAGACTCTGCCCCACTGTGATACGATGGATTGGCTTATACAAAAACTGGTCAAGTCGCACTTACCAGTTTCACAGTAGGTCACTTACATGGTCATATTATAATTACAACTTTAAACTGGACAAAGTTAAATTTGCCTGTTGTATAAATTTTATTTGTATAACATGGACACATTATAAAAACCTTTTTTTTTTTTTTACTATATTCCATCATTCTGCGAAAGTACCCTATAGTTTTTTTTTAATTAACGACACGAATATTTTCTTGTGTTCACTTGGAAGTTTTTTTTCTGTTGATCTGTAGATATGAATATTTGCTATTAATTTCAGGCTAATATTTTTTTTTCACACGAGAGATAAATAGCCAGATAGGTTGACAGACACTCAACAAAGGGTTACCATAAAGGGGTTACATTAAATAAATCCGGAAATATAGTTTCTTCTTATTATATCAACATTTTTTTCCAGCCAATATTCAAAAATAATACATATATGACATTTCTAAAAATCTGTGAAACTTTGAAAGACGCAGAATGGAATAACTCCCTTGATCTTTATGTAATAACGTATGTATGTAATATGGTTGAAAAAGATTGGGAGGTTTTATATATTGGACTTAAGGAAAAAGGTTAGAATTTTGTTTAAAATATACTTTTTTCAGCTTTCTTTGTCCTGCATTTGGCAATATAGGCAGAGGGAAGCGGTGTAGCTTAGTGTTAGGACATTCCGTTTCCCGCCCACCTCGCAATTTTTGAAGCCTTGCGTGTTGAGTGACTGCGTCGTCTTTGTCTTGTTACCAGAACAAAGAAATGACATTAAGTAAATTGACTCAAATTGAATACAAATCAACAACCGTCACACTCACTGTCAAACTGTCCCACGGCATCACGACGGCAACAGTTTGTAATTTATTTATTTTTTTCATATAATTACAGGTTGGAATTTAAATAAACATTTACTTATCACCGATGAATGGAGGACCACAAGTACCTGAATATATTTTAAGGATTAAATGTAAATATAAAAATAAAATAAATAAAATAAAAAAATGAAATAAATTAAATAAAAGCAAATAAAATAATGTACATTTAGATCAACAAATGGAAAATTAAACAAAATATGATACTGTAAAGAAGTCTACAGGTATTTCACTGTTAAATATTGTATATTTTAAAAATTATTGATTGTAAGTCTTTTGTTATTTTTCTTCTTAAATATATAATAAACAGAAAGTCATGAATTAATAAAAAAAATGTGTTTTTTATATTGTTAGATTATTTAATGTAGGTTTAAAATTATACACTTTTATTATACTCAACACGGCGTCTTATCATGTTGCTTGTCGTGAGCAAAGAAAAAATAGTTAAAAAGTTATAGATTGTTTGTTTCTCTAATATATATATATATATGCTTTAAATGTATTTTGTACTCTAGATTTTATATAAAAAAACAGGGTTTATAATCAATTTTTATATTAATGTGATATGTTTAATGGTTATAGATAAGATTTAAATGTATTTATAATAGAAAAATGTTATTATGTTTGTAGTATAATTTTGTGAATAAAAACATTCCAATAGTAGTTGTGTTGAAATGAAAGTAGATTTATTCATTTTACATTCCCTTAATTTTCGTTCCACATTTCATTTTTTTTATGAAATTTACTAATATTATAGTAGTGTAGGCAGAAAGAGCCTGATGTTAAGATGATCCGTGCTGCTTGAATTTAAGAAATTGAACGGTGAAACTCAACGCCGTGCTTTTAAGGCGGAAAAGTGAAAATAATGCAAATACAATTCTTCCTCCGAGTGGGAATCGGATCGGAAACATATTATTATTTATTTTATTACCCAGGTGGAAAACGAACCCAAAACTGTCGCGATTACAAGCATACGCTGTTCCACTTTGCCACGGCGGCCTATATTATTAATTATTATGTTGTTTTATAGTTCATACTTTAATAACGCTGTTGATCTCTTAGTAAACTCCATACTTGTTACATAAGAAACTATTTACATTCTTAAATGACGTGATGTTGTGTGTATTCTTCACGCAGTTTCCCGCACATAGACGCTTGGTAGGCAAAGGAAACCTTGTGTTATAACATTCCATTTACTACTTTGTGCCGAATTTTTCAAAGCATTTGAGTGTCGGAACTAAACGCCGGGCTTTTGCATTAGTGCCAGAACGAAAAAATAAATTAATTAATAATTATTTATTTATTCGTTCCTAAATATGTACCTTGTATTATTATAATAACACACATTCACATTTTATATTATTTTCTTAAGGTAGGCAGAGTAAACCTAGTGTTAAAACACTCCGTTTCCCTCGCATCGTCAAACTTTCGAAACATTGCGTGTTAAGTGGAAGAATATTATTTTCAAAATTTTAAAAAAGTATGTAAATTGCTTGTTATCAGAGAAAGCAAATGAATATAAATAATTCCCTTGAGTAGGAATCAAACTCGACGAACTTAATTACTTATTTTATTTTCAAAAATTACTAGAATTTGAACAAACAAATTACTACTACACTAAATACTACAATAAAACTCAAATTTCACCTTATTTAATTAAAAACATATTTTTCTTGTTTAATTGTTTTTCCCTTTTTCAGTTTCTACACATTTCTTTATTTTTGGATCTGTTTAGAATAAATATTATTAATAAATGAAAATTTTTAGTCGATAAAGTACTATATATAACTGTAATGTATATATTAATTATTATTTCATAGTTGAATAAAAAAAACATTACGAAAACGAATTTCAAGTTTGTACAATTTACGCATTTTTGATATAAAAAGACAAATTTGATTCGTAAAAATATGATTTTCCAATAATAAAACTATTTATTTCGCGAAATTCAATCAATTCTTATTAAATTATGTAATTGGTAAAATTTCAATTTACATTTACATCAATTAATTCAATTAATCAATTCAGTTTAGTTGTTTTACATTGTTTATATACTTTTAAGTGTTATTTCGTGTTTATGGAAAGAAACATTCATTTTGAGAGAGAGAATGTTATTTATTAAATATTTTAAACATTTATAAAATGTTATTCTACACTTACAAAAGACTAAAATAATAAAATAAATCAGCTTCACGCTGTATCCCGCACACAGCAGGGTAGGCAGAGGGAACCTAGTGTTAAGACACTCCATTCTCCACTTTCTGCCGAATTCTGGAGGCATTGCGTGTTAAGTGGCAGAACTCAACGCCGCGCTTAGCCTCGACACCAGAGCGAAGAAATATAAATTTAAGTAAATATTTCATCACCTCGAGTGGGGATCGAACCCACAACCAGTCGGTTTTAGTCACACTTCGTGCCACTGCGCCACGACTGGCCTCACACAAAAGACTAATTTATAAATTTTTCTAAATCAGTATTTATTTGTTGCAAAGGGGACTTGACTTTCTGCATTTCTAATATGATTAGGATCATTTAGAACTGCACAATAAAACACAAAAATACACTACACCGTACCAATTTATTTTAAATATTGTCAATTTATGTTTTTATCGCCATGTCGGATGTCATACAACGATTACACCATAAATATACGTTATTTCACACTAACATCACGACGGCTATGTATAATAGGTTTATACATATTGAATTGAATACAATTTTTATTACCAACGTACAGACGTATCGACATACATCATTAATTATCTGTAATAATATCTAGTAAACTTAAAATATAACAAACATGTTCTACAGTGGTTCGCAAATAAATTACAAATACATCAATACTTTGGTAACTTTACATTATATTAGAGTAAAACTATGTTTTTTTTTCGGAGTATGTTGAATAAATAAAGGAACCGTTAAAGCAATTAGAATTAGTTTCAGGTGAAAATACTGAGTGATTTTTTTCTCTCTTTCCTTTATTTCCTCTACAAGAATGTCCAATGACCTGACCATTTCGCTACGGAACCCTAAAATTGTACTACGTAGCTAAAAAAACAGCTGTCACACGACCAAGTCAATTTAACGCCGTATTTAATAATATAATAAGTCAATCGATTTTTTTAATCCATTTCAAAAAGCATTCAAAATATAAATAATATACGATCACAGATAAGTACAAAATACAGTACAGTATAGCAACAACATTAATCAATATAAATAATAAAACAATCAAAAAAACATTCACTTACAATCTAATACTAAAAAAGAAGGTGAAAATATTTAATTAATTTGGTTTATTAATTAAATTTAAAATTATTTATTAAATGAAAATTGACTATTGGTTTTGTGTGTGACGCTGTTGTGCGTGACATTCAAATAATGACTGACTGACACAATATAAACGTAAGTTATGTCAGTATGGAATTAAATAGTTGTAAAACACATTATTTGTATGTCACGTTTAAGTTACGGTGAATAAATGTGAACAAATTTTACCAAATGTTGTAAGACTGCAACTAGTTTGGCTTATCCATTGTATTTTTAATCTACAGCTTTACTCTAGCTTACCTTTCTAAACAACAGTTCAAATTTAAGTTCTTATTTCTAATTCAAATTGATTAGAACGACAAAAATATTTCAAATAAGTACAATAATATACCAATTTCCTACATAAATTCAACTTAATATTTAATACCAAGCAATATGAGCGTATGTAGAGATATTTCTGGAGTCTAAGTCCAGGGACCGGACTTGGACTTTGAACGTGTAAAGGTTTTTCTTTTACACAAATATGTTTTTCTTAGTGAAATTTCTGAAGTGGGCACAAGCCAACCGTGCCCAGTCCCTATTCCGTACGCCCATGCCAACCAAGTAGAAAAAAAATACAACGAAACAAAAGCCAAAATTACAAAACTTATTTACAAACGTAAAATTTACTTGCCGAGTTGTTTAATAAGTAACTCAGTGCTCAGAGACTTGGGCCGCTCTATGGGTAAGCCCAGAGCTCTGGACCAGATGAGCTGAGCGAGGACGCCGAGAGCGCGCGACACTCCGAACATCACCGTGTAGTAGTTCATCTCCTTGAGGCCGTAATACTGTGGAGAGACGATTTTAATATTTAATATTTTTTTTTCTATAATCGACGGTGGCGGGTTCATATCTTATTTGCCGAGTTGTTTTATAAGTGAAAGTCACATCATTTTTGGTCATAATAGGAAGTTAAATGTTTCATTTTTTTAACAGTTCACTAAAGTTACTACATGAGAACTAAAAAAAACTCGGCAGGATTTTTTTTGCTTATTCTTTTTATAAAACACTCCTTTCTCTATTTTCCACCCGAACTGAATTCACGGCTTATTAAATGACGGAACACAACACTGATTTTAACTAAATGATATTAAAAATACACACCTGCAAAAGCACACCAGAGTGGGAGTCCACATTGGGCCATGGGTTCTTTACTTTGCCGAGCTCAGTTAGAATTGGTGGTACTACTTTGTATATGGCCGCTACTAGCTTGAACAGTGGGTCGTTTGGTAGGTGCTTGAGGGCGAACTCACGCTGGCAGGTGTATCTGAATTAAAAAATTTATATATAATAAATTCAATTGTAGGCAATTGAGCTATACAATTTGAGTATCAATATGTTCTTTGTGAGCGTTATTATTAAAAAGTATTAGCATTCTTTCGCCTACACATAATATACTAGTGGTCCACTCGCGGCTTCGCCCGCATTTCTCTTATAATTCTTTTATTATGCTACATTTGCCAACAGATAGATAGATAGTTTATACATTTAATCACGAACGACTTTTTTCCATAATTTTGAGAAAGTGAAAGTACTATGTGGTAAAAAAAATATAAATCCGACCAGTACTTTCAGAGATCTTAGCGTTTAAACAAACAAACAAACTTTCCGCTTTATTATATTCATATAGATAAGAGTGTCAAATTTCATACTCCTCCGTCCGTGCAATTTTTGTAAAAAGTGGTCCAAGTTTATGCATCACGCACTTATTATTATATAGATTTTTCTTAAATTTCTAATATTTTCTAACATAAATAATGAGGAAGACGCTATTGGTAGGTTTATTCGCCGGGCAAATGAAGGTTCCGTGACTGATATAGTGGAACTCGACATCAAAATGGCTATTTCCTATAGAGATGAGGAGGCAATAGAAACATTACGAAATCAACTAACTGCGCCCTTCAGGATAGCAAGATATTAACGTCCACTTCAAATTTTAAAAGGAAAAAAAAAATAACAAAAATATAATAATCAATTAAGCACAAAATAGGCACGGACGACAAAAGTCTGTGGCGCATAACAACTCACTTATAAAAAAAAAATAATAATAATAATTACCTAGGATCAGTCTTCCTGAGAACAGCGTGGCCGTATCCAGGCACAACCTGTCCAGATTTGAGTGTCTTCCAGATGAACTCCTTGAGTCCCTCCTCTGTGAAGTCATCGCCTACTTGCTTACGCAGTTTCTCTAACCAAATCAGTACCTAAGAGTAAACAATGAAAAAAAAATGTATTTAATATTTTCTTAAAAAATTTACTTGACAAATCGTTTTAATATGAGTAAAAATAATTAAATAGAGGGAAAACCTAACGTTAAGACACTCCATTTCTTACTTTCTGCCGAATTCTGGAGGCATTGCGTGTTGAGTGGCAGAACTCAACGCCGCGCTTTGCCTTGACACCAGAGCGAGGAAATGGAAATATAAATTTAAATAAATATTTTCGGAGACTCCCAACCCAAGACCGTGACTTCCAACTACCTCAAAACGTTGACTTACATTAATACATTTATTAACTTATAATTAACATAACGTACTTCACTTAAAATTAATTCAAATATATTTAAGACAGGCCATTCTCCCACATTTTATGACGGAACTCGAAACAGCCAAATAAAATAGATTCAAAAAAGCTATTATTTATAAAATTGATTATAAAAATGTTTTAATATTTAACAATTTCACAGCAAATCATCAAGATTCAATATGTAGCCAACAAACAACCCATTTTCATCAGCGTTGAATAAGCACTAGTGGTAAGTATCTCTTTTTTACAAAAGATGTTTTCCTTTACTTATTTGTGTTTATATGTAGAAATGTTTTGAACATTTCTTCTTTGTTTGTTTCTTCGATTATGTTTGTGTAACATGGTCTGTTTTGAAACATAAGTTAAAATTATTTATCTCAGTGACAGTATTTTCTCCATGTATCTATAAAATAAAATTATATAAAAAGGTTTATATTAAAAGAAATATATATTTTACAAGTATATGTAGTAGAACGAGTAGAAAGACAAAAACCTCTGCATGTATGTACGCATAGATATTGCTAAATATAAAATAGTTAGTGATAAAGAGCCTTTTATGTAACTTGTTATCGTCTGCTAAATTTTAAGATTAAGATATGATTTTGGTTATTATCGAAGAGTTGCGTACATTCATCGCCACATTGACGCCAAAGTGACGCGGTGAGGATATCTGATTGTATATATGATGGTTGTGGGTTCCTTCCCTACAGTTGACTACGATATTTCTTGTTTAAACAAAATAATGTGAAAAAAACAAAAAAAATACACTCTCTCTCTCTTACCAACAATATTATTATTTAATTATATCTTCAAATAAATCACAAATAATTTATATTTCAAACTTAAAACTTACTTCTTGGTTAGCAAGACCGTGCAGAGGACCAGCGAGGCCGTTAAGTCCAGCGGCGAAAGATAAATAAGGATCGCTAAGGGCGGATCCTACCAAGTGAGTGGTGTGAGCTGATACGTTGCCTCCTTCGTGGTCACTGGAAAAGAATATTAATTTGTTAATATTATATCATATAAATGTTATTTAAATTTATTTGAGAAAGACGGTTGTGGGTTCGATTCGCTCAGGGAAATTAATTATTATAAATAAATACTTCTTCACTCTAATAACAAGTTCGGACACTCGACAGGCAATATCATAAATCATAAAAAATCGGCGGAAAGTTGAGAATGGAGTCTAAGCACTAGGTTCCCTCTGCATACCATGCTATATGCGACATAAAGCGTAAAACTGAAAATTTAAGGCTTTATTAAACTTTAAATGCGGAGAATGGGGAATTATCTCATAGTCTCGTCGTCGTCTAGTGAATACACGATGCGAGAATTGATTGAAATATGTCGTATGTTTCTATTTTATTGTACAAATAAATGTAATTGATCATTGAACCATTATAAATAAGCCGAATATATAATGTATAAAGTACAAAATATTTTTTTTATTTAAACTCCTATTTATAATTATAATACGTTATCTATATTAAAACGATCACAAACACGTAACACGTACGTAATATTTTTATCAACGATGGTTAAGTACCGGTTAGTACCTTATTTAGCCCACTTTAGTTATCTTTCTCTATTAGTTTTGTAATTCATACTTCTACATTGTAAAGCTATTTAATATTACTTAACCAAATTATGGATAAATAATATATAATTTGAGGCCAGTCGTGGCGCAGTGGTACAAAGTGTGACTGTAAAAGCGACTGGTTGTGGGTTCGATCCCCACTCGAGGAGATAAAATATTTACTTAAATTTATATTTTCATTTCTTCGTTCTGGTGTCGAGGCAAAGCGCGGCGTTGAGTTCTGCCACTCAACACGCAATGCCTCCAAAATTCGGCAGGAAATGGGGGACGGAGTGTCTTAACACTAGGTTCCCTCTGCCTACCCTGCTGTGTGCGGGATATAGCGTGAAGCTAATTTAATTTATTTTATTTTTATATATAATAACCATAATCGGAATAGAAGTTATCATTTGAAATAAAATGAAATAACTATTGTTTCTAGCAGGTTAATTTCAATTTTTTTTTTCGTTTTGGTTCATTTTGGAATATTTCTATTGCAATACATAAATTGTTTAATACAAGTGCTATTCACTTGTATTAAACAATTTATGTATTTATGTTTACGGCATGCAATTTCAGTGCATAAAAATCGACTTTCATTTGATTTACTATAATCATTCACAAATACCAAAGAGAAACAGGCTCCGTACAAAAATTAGAGGACTCGAGCTTTTTCCAGGCTTAGCTTAGCCAGAGCCTTTTCATCTCATACCTTTCAAATTTTGGCCTTCTCTTTAAGGATATTATTTTGTAGGATTTAACCACAAAATATATAGTTTTCAGATTTTTTCCTAAATTAGAGATGAGAGAGATGCTAGCTGCCAAGTTACATAATTCTAGGTTAGCCTAGAAGTACTCTATCAATTATGATTCCGTGTATAGTGCCAAATACGAGTTTTTTGGTATAAATTTCAAGGATTTACCCGTAAATGGGTAGTTTCAGATTTTTTCCTGAACTAGTACTACCTGTAGATGCTAGTTGCCAATTTCATAATTCTAGGTCAACCGGAGGTACCCTATGAATTTCGAAACGGTCATATCTTTATTATAAGTTTATATAGAAATTTCTTTTTATCAGGAAATCAAGAGGTCGAGTTGAAATTCAAACCATATACACTGAGTATATATATATCTCCAAGCGTTAGTGAGATAAAGGGTTACAAACAGACGGACAACAGAGTAATCGTAAATCGTAATCGTAAAATTATTGTATATGACGAAGAAATTTGTATAGTTAAAGTTTTATTACAAGAAAGGTAAAAGGTGTAGTGTAGTGCGTTTCAAGTCTGGAAATTTTAGTGTGAAAGATGAGGTTGGCTCTGGACACGACAAAATAAGGCCCTGTCACAGAAAAAAAACAGTGCCATCTTTGAGTGCAAAGTATTTCCATATGATAGTAGAAAAGATTACACTAGAAGAATACCCCGCGCCTACGCCTGCCTGCATTTTGGTTTGCTTCGTATCGCGCGGACAAAATTTGTATCTACAGTAAAAAGGACACAACAAATTGATATTTGCCGACTCCTGCCTGTCAGATTTTTTTAATCAAAAATATCAAAATTTCTACAGGAATCTACATGATCCCAATCATGGCACTACCCATGAGATGGCAACAAGTCATCGATCAAAACGGCACATATGTATAAGTAAATAAAAAAACTATACCTAAAAAAATATTTTCCTTTGTATGAAAAATACTTATATATATATTTATTTCACCTTCACGCTGTATCCCGCACTCGCACTGGCATCAGAACAAATATTTTCACATAAAACAAAACAGTGACCCAATGGCATTACGTCGATGTACGCGTTACGCATACACCACGGTCCGCGTCCACGTGTACGTGTACATCACCTTAGTGACTATATTTAAATTTCGCCCGGCACTTGTATATTATATAATTTGGTTTTAAAGGGCGTTAACCTGAGAAAATCTATGAAAAATAAATCAGTTTTTTTACTTATTTTGATAAGACTGTTGGTTTAATGGAGTTTGAAAGCTGAATGGTGTGGGTTCGATTCCAAATGCAATTGTGGTGCTGCGGTGTTTCTTTATATATATGTATTGCAAGTACATGCCACGCCTGTTTGCCACTATATCATTATAGTAGTAGTTTATTATAAGCATATAGAGATTTCCCTAAAGATTATATATAAAATTCATGAGATGATATCAAATGAGACCAAATATTGTTAATTAATCGATATTTTCAAGATTTTATGTTAATTTAATAATTAATTTTGTATTTGAACATACTATTCTTCTATATATCTTTTTAATACATCTTTTATGAAGCCAGTGATGGCGCAGGAGCACAAAGTGTGAGTGTAAAATCGACTGGTTGTGGATTCGATTCCCACTCGGAGAATTGAAATATTTATTTCCATTTATATTTTTATTTCCTCGCTCTGGTATCAAAGCGCGGCGTTGAGTTCCACCACTCAACACGCAATGCCTCCAGAACTTGGCGGAAATTAGAGAATGAAGTGTTTTAACTTTAGGTTCCCTCTGCCTACCCTGCTGTGAAGGATACAGCGTGAAGCTGATTTTATATCTTTTATTATATTACACGTACACTTTATCACCTATTCGGTATTGCTTATACGATAAGCCTTATCAATGTACTATTCCTTTACTTAGAATGATATCATTTCATATATATTTCGTTCGTATTATCTTGTATTTACTTGACTTTGAATTAAATCAACATTCATTCGTAATATAATTGTTTGTAAGAGGCCAGTCGTGGCGCAGTGGTACAAAGTGTGACTGTAAAACCGACTGGTTGTGGGTTCGATCCCCACTCGAGGAGACGAAACATTTACTGAAATTTATATTTTCGTTTCTTCGCTCTGGTTTCGAGGCAAAGCGCGGCGTTGAGTTCTGCCACTCAACACGCAATGCCTCCAAAATTCGGCAGAAAGTGGGGAACGGAGTTTCTTAACACTAGGTTCCCTCTGCCTACCCTGCTGTGTGCGGGATATAGCGTGAAGCTAATTTAATTTAATTTTTTATAATTGTTATTCTCTTTATCGGTTCCTCTATATTTACAGATTTGCTATTTTCGAAAGTAAGGAGAGTGATATGGAGACGTTTTATAGATATTAAATAATGTTATTAGATAATTATTTATAAGCTTTCAACCTACGAGCATCGAACTTATATCCTATCATTTTTTTTATATTTATAAGGAAAATTGAGAACGTCGTGGCGCAGGCTTGCGGCTATAATCGCGATGGCTGTGGGTTTGGATTGCCACTAGAAGAATAAAATATTTAACATTTTCATTTCATCGTCCTGTTATAGTCATATATGTATGAATGAAAACAGAATCTCAAGATCGATCTCAGACTTGAGAACTATTTATAAATACGGGCCTAAGACTTTCACAATACATCTATGACGCAATATTTAAATTTAAAACTTCGCAATGCGGTCTGTACATCTGGTTTAAATTACGTTACAACAATACGATATCAAACGCAAACAGTCTTATATGCCGATAAAAAGCGTAGCATCCATTTTGATGGTGTTATCACGAATTATCAATGGAACTGATAACGTTTATGCTGTTATTTCATGAAGAATACGTGATAAGGTAAATCTTTTAATAAGAGATAATATTTTATTCAATTGTTGATTCTTTTACATCGTATAATGTTATGTAACGCATGTTTATAAGTATGTATTGACTTGTATAACTAGAAATGAAAAAATATCTTGAAAATAGCGTCTAATACATAAATAGTAATAATTCTATTTTGATTTAGAGGCCGTCGTGGCGCAGTGTGGTGGTAGATTTGATTCCCACTCGGGGAAAGATTATTATTATATTTATTTTTAATTCCTCGCTCTGATAGACAAAACGCGGCGTTGAGTCCTGCCACTTAATACTCAATGTCTCGAAAATTTGGCGAAAAGTTAGGAACGGAAATTAGTTTCTCTCTGCCTAACTTGCAATGCTGGAAAAATCGTGAAATTCTTGATTTTCCACTCCACGCTTAATATATTGAATTAACAATTGCTGTCAAATACCTATTGTTCATTTCTTGTTGTTATGGCTAAATTATTGATATATTTAAACGGTAGTACCGAACGTTCCCATTTCATCTGAATATGATGAACATACAAAAATATTTATAAATAAAAAAATACTCTATAATTTTCTTTTAACTAAATGCTTGAAAAATAAAACGAAGACCGCTAGAGCTAAGACCAATCTAAACAGTCAAGCCGTCCCAAACAACAATTAATTCTCAACACATACAAAAATATATCATATACGAACAATATAAACATTTCAAAACACTAACTGCCTATTAAACTCAACACAACAAGAGTCCATGTTCCATGAGTCATAAAAAAAATTATATAACAAATTTAAAGAGCAATTTTCATTATAAAGACGTCTCAAGGTCAGTTGCATTATATGTAATATTCGCAAAGCAGTGTAGTATGTGGCAGAATAGCATTCAATTTGGTTAACAAAACCAATGGCCGTTCATTTAATATTGGTACAAATAAGAAACGTGCCGTGAGACCGTTGAGGCACAGAGAAACTGTAAACGCAAGAGTTGTAGGTTCGATTCTCCACACAGGGGTATAAACTATTTTAGCAGAGCTTCTTTGAGTTCCCCCACTTAAAACGCAATGTTAATTTTGCGGTTGTCTTAATACTGGGTCTCTCTGCCTGCCTGCTATACATATACGGGATACAGCGTGCAAGTTCAAATAAAGAAAAACGTGCAGACGTATGCTGATATGATATTGTAAGTCACCCTGACTTTAAAATTGGTCGACAATATATGCACTTAAGTGATTGAATTCAATTGAAGTCTGTATTGGAAATACTAAAGTGAAAAATAAGCAAAGAAAAAATGTTCGTTATATATATTTAGCATTCGTTCAGTTAGGTCAGTTGAGTCCGTTTTATTTAAGTGGTTATGCTTGTTACATTACATTAGATCAACAAAAAAGAAGTAGGTTGCATATGACATACCTAAAAAGTTGTACTAAAAAAGAAAAGGTTATTTTACAAGGTATTAGTAAATTAAATAATTTTATATATTTATCGTTATCTAAAATAATAATCAAAATTCAATATATACCAAGTTAGTCTAAAACACGAAGGTCCGTGTTTATAAAACGCTCTTAACTCAGAGGCCAATTTTGAGATCAATCTTGAGAACGATCATTTCACTCATATTTTATTAAATAGGCATCTCGAGATCGATCTCAGAGTTGAGAGAGGTTCATAAATACGGACCAAAGTTACCGCATATATTTAATTGCGCGACAAATCGTTGTTGCTAAAGCAAAGAAACACGATAGTACACATTACTTTACGATCGTATTTCTAAAGCGTAAGTGTTAACAGTTTATAATGTTTACACACAATCGCACACACACACATATATAAGAAAAACGCACACACGTATAGGATAGGACATTATGACGTCACAATGGTTTGTTTCTTCTAGATTCACTTGGAGAGAAGTGTTTAAATGATATGCATATATTCGCCAGTGCAGTGATATTGTATAGTAATGTAATAACAAGTTAATATATTATTAGTATTATAAATGTCGCATAGCAATAAACGGTAAAGTATGAGAGATGACGAGAGATTTTTTTTTATTTTTACCTATTTCGTGAAGTTTATGAGGTTAGATCTGGTGATATGATATTAATCCTATAGTTTCGCTCTAGAAACTAAAAAAGATATGATTGACCTCAAACACATACTTCATATTATTTTAAATCAAAACACGTGGGTTTTGAACTCGTTACCATAACCTTAAAACATAAATTACATTTACTGTATAGCAACTGTGTAAGGATACTCCAAACAACACAAATAGTACTAACATCGATTCATAAAAATAAATCAGATTTTAATACTTTTTCACATCTTAATCGTGTAAAATAACGCTTTATTCAACACAATCAACTAGGTTGTTCGACGACATTGCAAGCAATTATATGTAGCTCGATAAATAGTTACAATATTGTAGTGTTTGTGTTCTTAATGTTTTGTTAACTTAGTAAATTAAACAGATACGTTCAAGTTCTAGAAGGTTATTTCTTATATATATATATATATATATATATATATATATATATATATATATATATATATATATATATATATATATATATATATATATATATATATATATATATATATATATATATATATATATATATATATATAAAAATTGAATCGATTGTTCTAAGAAAATAATATTTCTTTATTTATCATTATTATCTTTATTTATACTTGTAATGACTTTTTTACCTATATAGTTTATTTAGTTTTTTATTTTGTAATTAGAAGCCCAAAAAAAGTTATATTGTATATTTTTTTAAAAATTCGATTCATTGCAATTGAATTTTTATTATTCAAATAATTGTAATATCTACAGCGTGAAATAAATAAGATAAGCACATTCTATTGGAAAAGTTATATAGTTTTTTCAAAGTCTTATTTTTATCTTAGTATATCAACAGCATCATCCAAAATAAAAAGAAATCTAGTGATCAATCACTCTGTTTTTAATATTTGTATTGAACAGACATAGCAGCTTAGCTTTCGAAACCCATCTTTACACTGTCTATATAAAATTATATTATGGTTTATACACTGGTATTAACATTTTATTTTATCTCATATCAAACTCCACGTTTTTGTCACATATAGCAAGGTCTCTGTTTCCCACACTCTGAATAATTTTCGAAACATTACGCCGCACTTCGCCTTGTTTGTTACCAGAGATAGTAAATGAAAATATTTAATTTTACCGAGTGGGAATCGAACTCACACCGTCGTTATTACAATCTGATGCTGTTTGACTGCCATGCGACGGCCTAAACATAAAATTATTTTCACGAAAATATAAAATAACTTTATATTTTCGTGAATCCAAACAGCAGAGATATCTAGTATTTATTAGTTAGATACGGGTAATAATTTTTCAAATAACCCAATACAAATCACGGGATTCAAACTCACAACCCAAAGAAAATCTGCAAATAGAACAAAAAAAACACAAACAACCACCAACCTGTGAATAGTAAGGTACAGCCTCATCAGTTCAGTGAATTGAGGGTCGTCGAAACCCAGCATGTTGCAGTAGTTGGCGGACCAGTCCTTGTTGTCGTCGATGGCGCCGATGCCCTTGCCGTCGCGGTAGGTGTTGCGGTAGATGGTGGCGGCTATGACGGGCAACTTGGCGATCAGGTTCATCGAGTCCTCGTATACATACTGTTGGGGCATTTTTATAGTTTTAATTGTAATATTATGTTTTGGGCAGCGTAACTTAACGCTGGAATTTATGTCAGTAGATTACCCTAAGCCAGACTAGAACCTTTAAGCAATCACAATTCAGGAATCACAGTAGTATCAATGTTAGGTCACCAAAGCCGTCACACGTAATATAATCATATTATGTGTTGGCGGAACCCAACGCCGTGTTTTGTGAATCAACCTACACTTACGATTTAGGTATTATGATTATGTCAATGTCCTACGCAGCGATTTCTATAACTTCTCTAAAAGAACAGAACGGAACTTGTCTTTCCTAAACAAGCATCGAACCTAGTAGTTACGGTTAGTGTCCTCAAAGACGTCGCTATTAAAGTAGTTGGAGAACCAGTCCTTGACTCGATATCATTGTAGTATAGTTGAATAACTTAGATCGCTTTTATGTGATTCAACTTGTTACTTATATTACAAATCGTAGTGTCGACAGTGTATTCTTTTTAAGCTTCACGCTGTATCCCGCACACAGCAGAGTAGGCAGAGGGAACTCAGTGTTAAGACACTCCGTTCCCCGCTTTCGACTGGCCTCAGTCAGTGTAATAGCTAAATTCCAATAGGTACCAAGAAATGACGTCATAAAGCAAAACTCGCATAGTATTACAGGTTCATATCAATATTAAAATATACAGTATATATTATTTAACATTTTTTCTTCACAATTTATTTAGTTAAAATAAGTACTGAAGTTCCTTTAAATATTTCTATATATAGTTTTTTTTTTCAAAGAAAAGAAGGCGTATAATGTTGAGATGTCAATAAAGTGAACTGATATAATGTATCTCAAAGTAAAAAAAAACACTCGAGAATCGAACTCAAAACCAAAATAGCAAACCAACCAGTCGATACGAACAATTTCATTCGATCGACCTAATACCACAGCTGTAAGCATATGTAAAGTTATCAATTGCTATACACGATTATTAGATACTGACTGGTGACCGTGAAAACTAAAAACGTTTGAACGTGTCTCACAAAACAATGGTTATTGGTAAACGCCCTTGGACTTTGTTATTATGTTACATTCAAACGTAAAAAAATATATTAAAATCGTTATAATTCAGAAGAATTTATGATATTTAAAACAAATAAAGAAAAAAAAATATATATTAATTTTAAGGTTTAACTCCGTATATAACGCTGTATTTTACTTTTCGGTTATTTGGAAATATTGTAAAGCGATGAAGAGAGTCGATTAAAACAAATATATATTCAAATAGGATTCAAACCCAAAACTGTCGAGCAAAACCAATTAGGTAAATAACAGTTCCGTAATGGCGATTATTAAAATACATTTAAAAACTAATAACGTTATGACGTAATAGCATATTATATTTACTTTAGAACATTCTCGAACACAGATACGTTTGTTACACTATTGGGCAAAGTCTAACTATTTTTATTGTCGCATCAATTATATTTTTTTTTACGCACGTTTTTAAAAACATCGATTTAAATAGATTATTGAATAAAAAAATATAGTTCCAATTATTTCCATGTAATATTGATACGTTTTGATAATTATTAGTTGAAATGAAATATGTCGATAAAAAGTTAATAATTAAGCATTTTATCCAATATATGTATAATATTATTAGAAATTTATATTTTCATACAAAAAACAAGACTAAGCTGAAAAATTACTCAGGGGCTTTACTTAAAAATCGATTCTCCTTATTTAATAAACAATAATCTTCAATTGCAAAGAAAACGTAGAGCGGCCTTTATTTTTTATTATTCAACGCGACCTTGTCACAGCTCGTTTAGAACTATAAAAAACCTATTTCCTATAATTTTTTATATTAGCCGAGATTGCTTGGGAATCATACAAATTGAAATCATATTGACGCACTCCATTATAATTTATATACACTACACCGTTGTTGTCAACTTGGAAACGTTTCTGACTCTATACGCAATAGTCGTAGGTCTAATGTCCATTTAGCTCATATTTAGAGAAACAAATATTTAAGTTCCTATAAACGGTTAAAAAAGCGGTGATTTCCATTTCATTCAAAATTCCATAAATTGTAAAGAAACAAGAAAACTGCTTCACAAACGACGATTACACGACGCACGAACTCGAGGCCGCACTTTAAAAAAAACGAGGAAATTAAAATAATTAAAATATAATCATTCCCCGAACGAATAGGAATCGAACCCACAGTCGTCTCATATACAGTCAGACCCTACTCAACTTTAACACTACGCCAACTCTACAGTCTACATACTTAATCACTATCCTATATATAGAGCCCTACATGATGTAGTGCACTCGAAGTAGTTTGCCCTAAAAAACAATTTGAAAAACTAAAACTCAATTTGCTCACCTCCCAGTACTTAGATTTGTGTACACCTTCCGAGTAGGCCTGGACGAACTTGCTCTCACTGTTAAGCGCTGTTACGGCTGCTGAGAACTGAGACATCGGGTGCAGTTTGCTTGGCATGTTGTTTAGCATTGTTACAACATGGGCTGGGAGCTCGGCCCTGTATGGAAGAATATATTTTAAGACATCCGAAGAAAAATTATTAACGAAATGGGATACTTTTTGAATCTATTAAATTAAAGCTTTTTCTGCTAAATAGACTATGAGAATTTTTTTCTTATAAAATAAAGGTTAATTAATAAGGACACAAATTATTTTTCAAATGAATGTTTGATCCCATACCAATTGCGTTCAAACAGAACAGTCTAACTATTAGAAAAAAATAAAAAACTATCAATTCAAACACCATTAAAAGAAACAAGAACAACACCAACCTTTGCGCCCATTCCTTAGACAAAGCCTTCACTTGAGCCTCGGTGGGTATTTCCCCAGTAACTAGAAGCCAGAAGAGACCCTCAGGTAAAGGTTCTTCCCCTCCCTTCGCTTTGGGCAACTGTTGTTGGCACTCCGGGATGGAGAGACCACGGAATCTGATACCCTCATCGGCGTCTAACACTGAGGTCTCCCATACTAGACCTTTGATACCACGCATACCACCGTACATCTACGATAAAAAACGTAGTTAAAAAATAAAACACTTTAAAAGCCTTAATATTACTCGTTATCCTCATGTTGGTCTTGGCAAGGATAATTAAAAAAAAAAGATGAATACAATAAATACGATGAATAAACCTGATAAAAAAAACATAAACCTGATACATACCATAAACCTGATGACTGGTAGGTTTATGGTATAAACATATTGGATTATTCCCTGATCGAGGAAATACTTTCAAGCAAATCTGATGACAAGGAGTACATTCATCTTTATTAAAAAAAAAAGCGTTACAATAGAACTTCATTTCTTGAGATAATATCGATATTAAGCAATATCTATACAAAAATCTTAATATTAATTAATGCAGTCAATGTAGAAGCTGTCTTTGCTCATAGAAATAGTGTTGTATCAACATAAAACCTCATTTTCCTTGTAAATAACTATGTAATTAGGACGCTTTAAGGTCATATGCAATTTTACGATAATTCCAATGACGGCATATTCAAATTGCTGGTAATCATCTTATTTTCAGCAATTTGAAGCAGGTATGATGAAGTATTAAGTGAAATATATTTATATGAATGTCGTTTAGACACATTTTAAATGTAATTGAAAAAAAACCCTAAAAACAGTCAATCATTGAAATGAATAAAATATTATAAAGTTGAAAATATTTTTTTTATGAACATATGATGATTTGAAAGAAAATTTAAGGAACTACTGATCCGAATCGAAAATTTATTTGTATATTGAAGATAGTCTATTTATCAAGGAAGTCTATTGGATACCTATTACGTTTATTGTTTCGGAGTAACCCATAGTACCTGAGGTCAGAGTTATCTTGCGAAATGTCATCTCATCTCATCTCAAATGTGTTATATACCATTTTTATTATATATATTATATATAATATTTTTTATTTGACCACAGAAGCGTAGCCACCAGTAAGAGTTAGTTTTACACGAACTCACCATGTCAACGGTGACTTCGCCGACTTTAGAGTTGCCATGCTTCTTACGGAATTCCTTGATCTTCTCCTGTTCTTTGGGGATTTTCTCCTGAAGTACGCTCTTCAGGTTGGTTTGCTCCGCGCTCAAATTTCTTAACAGAATAGTTGCCGTTGGGCATGCTTTCTATAAAAAAAAGTAAATAACAACGATGAGAAAGTAAAAAAGATATCCTTATAAAATGAGTTTATGACTGACTAACGTGTTTTAAATATCTCACATACATTCTTTTCCAGAGCAAAAGACGGATTCCTTATTACTAATATATATTATTCATCACTACTCAGGGTGTTACGTATTTACTATTAGTAAAAACCTCTATTATCAGTATTATAAACGTTTGTTAAATTCAATTACAAATAATTTAATATTGTGACGAGATTAGAAATGTTAGATTCAACATTTGGAGGGAAAGTTAATACTGGTAGGGTTTCCCTTCAGTCAAGTAGAACTATCAAAAAAAAGGGCAATGTATATTTGTATTTGTATGCAACAAATATTTACTATGAAATTCTGATGCATATTGTTAATAAGTAACCAGCAAAGAAGTATATAATATAGTCGGCTTCCGGTCTGAATCTGCTAATAGCTTATTAAGCATATTATCAGGTCACAAAAAAAATTAAAAAATAATATGAACATTTTACAATTTCGAAAATTCATTTGTATTCTTTATTATTTAAAATAAAATAAAAGTCTATTTTATATTTTCTTTTCACTTTGGAATGGACAAAATATAAGAAAAAGGCTTTAGCAGGTTTACTCTTAAGCCTATGTGTATAAATTTTATAGGTGTTGGGAACGTCTACATATAAATATTATATAGTAGACGTTCCCAGCACAAAATTTTCATATAACTCATGGACAACGCACTGCAATTTACATTTTTATTACCGTTTTAGATTTTACAGTATGCAATTGTTAATATTCTTGTATAGACAAATATAATGCACCGTTTCATTTTTCATCTTATGTATCTTTTTAAAAAGTAGAACGAGACATTATTACTTTTAATGGTTTTTTTTTTTAATAAAATTATATTAGTCTATGTCTTAATATTAGGTGCAGAGACATACGTTCAACATACGCTCATAGATACTTTCTTCAACAAATAAAAGGAAGACAAATTAAAAGGCAACGTCAATTCAATGAAACAATCGCCGGTTAACGGTTAATCAATGCTGATCTTGGGTCAGGATGGGCCAGAGTTTAATGCTGTTGACATTGTTAGTGAGTACACCAATATTTAACTTTGATTACTCTATTGAAGAAATATCGATTAAAATCCATTAAATCAATTTTTTGAGGCCGTCGTGATGTGTGACTGCAACAAGGCAAAACGCACGGTGTTGAGTTCCACCATTCAACACCTAACGCCTAGAAAATTCAGCGGAAACTGGGGAACAGATTGTTTTAATATTATGTTCCCTCTGCCTACCCTAATAATTTACCACCAGTTCACTAAAGTTAGTGCCTCAGATATGAGAAGATCCCGCGCAAGAAACTCAGCGAAACTTCTTTTTTTTTTAAATCAATTATATAAAATCAGATTTTAACGTTTCTGACATTGATACTTTTATGTATGTACATTATAATCGTAATATTTTTAATTTATTTAAAAAAAATCCTGTGTAAAAAGTAAAAAATTCTAGAAATAACATCACTACAATTGACTTGAATATAAAAAATTAAAATATACTATATATATAGTAATGTTATATTTTTTACTTAGTATTATAATGTCACAGTAAAGTTGAAATCGTGCAATTTTATTACATTTACGTGAATATACTTTGTAACGTATCCTACAAATGTATGAATATCTCATTAACTTTGGAGAGGATAAGAAAAAATGTTATAGCAATTTTGTTTTATTTTATTTGTCTTGATATATAAATGCAAAAACAGAAGAGAAGAAAGAAAATTAATATAATATTGTAGACTTTTTAGCTTCACGCTGTATCCAACATATAGCAGGGTTAGCAGAGGGCAACGTAACTGATTTCCGCCTAATCTTCGAGACGGCGTGTTGTGTGGCGAATGAAGAAATAAAAATGATTCCTTCCACCGAGCGGGAATCGAACCCACAATCGTCGCGTTTACAATCACACGCTCTGCCACCTTATAAATTAAAGTTATGATATGTATATTTTTTCAATGGAATACACATTAAATATTTTTTTTATTTCTTACAAAGACAAACGGAACAAACATGTGGTAATTCGATAAAACCGGTTGATTAATCATCTTTAAATCCACGTTTGAATCAAAGTCAAAGTGTTCATTCAAGGCTACAAGTATTTAGTTATCAAATATAAATGATAAGGTTGATAGATGTATATGAAAGAAAATAACTGACGCCTATGTGACGCATTTGAGAATTGCTTAACTGTTCACGTGAGCGTTGTGGGTTCAATTCCAACATGGTATGGCATGCCACTTCTGCTTTTTTTTTAAGTAGCGCCACCCAACCAAGAACATCTAAAATGGGTCAAAAGTGGTTGTAGCGTAAAATAGTAATATTTTTTTGATTTTATTTAGTAGTACCACATTGTTCCGTTCGTTTGGTTAATCGTGGAAATTTATATCGACGTTTAGTAAAATATAAAACGAAAATTTATGGTTGTATGAAACAAAGCAGTTACTTCTTAGAAGCAAAATAAACTGCATTGGTAAACATTCCATATAAAATGAAGTGGGACAGGTGTGTAAAATGACGTTAATGCTAAGACCGTTAAGTTATACTTAGAGAATGGCACTTTAGTCGTGTATCAATTTAAAAGTAGGTAAATAAATAAATCAGCTTCACGCTGTATCCCGCACACATCAGGGTAGGCAGAGGGAACCAAGCGTTAAGACACTCCGTTCGCTATTTTCTGCTTTCTGATGCATAGCGTGTTGAGTGGCAGAACTCAACGCCGCTCTTTACCTCGACAGGACATTTAAAAGTGCTTAAAATTTAACATTTATTGATATATTAAAATCTCCATAAACGTAACTAATTATCATTACATGGATTAATCTAATTTCACACGTGACGTCAAAACTTGAGAAACTAACTTACGATTTCAATATTTTTTTAAAAGAAAATTTAATCAATAAAAATTATGTAACTACAAAAAAAATACCTATTCAGCCTACAGAAACAGGTCGGACTAAAGAGGTCATAGCGCAGCCGCTATAGGCGGATAACAAATAGTAGGCAAAAGAATCGTAAGCAAATACCCAAACGGTTTTCCTTGAGGAAATAGCAATAGTAAAAAAACCCTTCAACAAGGCCAGAAGTACGGAAATTTACTAAAACTGTGTGGCTCGCTAAGTTGTTCACCTTAGCCAGTACCTTGGAAGATTTGACGTCTTTATTTATGTATGCTTGTTTTTGATTCTAATATTTCAAGAATCGAATCGAATCTGCTACTGTTTTAAAGTACTAATATCGGGAACTACTGCTGGTCCATTAGAGGAAAGTATTATGTCACTTTGACCGTTTTGATTTAGCCCAATTCACCTGCACCGGGAGTTGAGTCAGATCAATGTAAGCGTGTGTCATACCCATACAGAAGGCAATTCTTATTTTTTTAATTAGATATCAGGAAGGAACCCGTAGCCAAAGAGCTGAAGATGAAGATTTATAATATACATATGTACATACATAACACAATCATGTTTGTATGTGTGCATGCGTAAAAACAATGACGTCATAGAAAATTGGGCGCCAAAAGACGTGTATCGACATTGAAACTAGAATAGCCTTCGCATTATTGCGTAACTGAGCTCGGTTAATCGCGAAACGCTGCTCGCGTGATGCTTTACGCCCGTGCCCGCTTATCTGAGAACCGCATATCCTAATTACAACAATTGAAAAAAAAAAAGATATGAAGTGATCATGGAATTTACTCGGTGTTGCCCTAAAATGTTGATATTTTGATTATTATTACTATTGGATTTTTACTTTTTACAGTGATTTAAGTCAGAATAAATACAATATATTGGTATTAATTATGTGTATCATTAATTTAAAATAATAAATTGTATTATTTCTTCTCATTTAATAGTAATAATAACTGTTTTGTTCGTAATGTCTCAGATTTAGTTTTTTTAAATTAAATAAGCAATGTAGTGTTTTTATATTAGAAGAAATACAAAATTAAGTTCTCCCTGTTCATAAAATTTTTAAAAACATATTTGGCACATTTTAAAGATAAGACTATAAATCTTTCAGCTCGGTACGATCTAGAACATCCAAGTGATAAGATAGAAGAATCTGATAATGAATTGTAGGTGAATTCAATGTCAAGACGTCACGTGAAAAAATCTGTTAAGATGCTGTAAAAGAGACTTGAAAATAGAAATTGAAATAAAAAATATTATTACAAATAATACATATAAGTTTAAAATATTTTCGCTGTAACTACTGAACCGTGAATGAATGTGGTCGTTTTAAATACGTAAGAAGAACATCCGTTAAGAATTGGTGCCAGTTAGAAGAATATATCTTAAAAGGTTTCGTAGGCATGAGGCTCGGCCTTAAGAAGCCGTAGCTATAAACGACCCTGAACAAACGAGTTCACTTTAGATTCTTGAAGATAAATTGTGATATTCTCTCTCATTTGCGGATATATCTACATGTTTAAAGTAACAAATTTGTAATTACATTTACAATTTTGCCTAACAAACAATCGTTTTACATAGACAAGTTTTTTGTTTTATTTTCGAAAAGCCTTAAGTATTTAAAGATAAAGCCAACAACTGGAAATTTTCCACAGTATTTTAATTTAATTGTTTTAGTTGACCTTCGTTTACTCTGTGAAATTAACGTATACTTATGCAAATTAGAAGTTAAATATATTTTAATGTCTACAATGTCATGACATAAACTGTATTGATCTATTAGAATATTATTATTTATGATACTAGATGCAATTATCGTAGATACATCACATTTAGGCGCGCATTTATAACCCACGACCCCGGTTATCTTAGAGGTTGCGGACATGGTCAAAGTCAAAATAAAAAAAGTACTTTATATTATAAAAAATACTTATATTCGAATCATTCTATGGTTATGGCATTAAAACTATGAAGAAGTTTAGAAATAAACTTTTTTGGATTTATCTTTTATTTCGAGTATGTATAGGCGGGAATTTATTAACATATAACATACTTGAACATTTAAAAATTGGCAAGGTCTCTTAATATTCAAAGGCCTGTCTTCGAATTGAGGATATTTGAACAGAATACCGTTACGACATACAAGAGAATTTATTAACCATGTGCCAGCACATTTTACTTTTAATGTGAACAAGTTAAAGGAACACTTTTAACATGTGTTTTTATTTTAATAAATTAAAAGTGCAAACGTAAAGTGTACAAGTTTTTGACTTAATGTTCAATTTCACAAATACATTGTTTCTTTATTTCAATAAAAATATGTTTGTCATTAAGATGAAGATATGACTATTCAAGCTTAAAGTAAAAAATAAATCGCTTCTTGAATAAGTTTTATAGCTCATATTATGTAACAATATTTTAACTCTATACTTAAATGTATTTAATACTTTCGTCGGGTGTAAAAGAAAATTAACAACTGATCCAGTAGTGCTAGTAGATTAAGCATTATCTAGATTTATGGTACGGATTTAATCCTTATTAATTTAACATTTTAATTAATAAAAATTATAATCTTAGTATATATAAAAAAAACTTTTCTTTAAATAATACATAGATATTCATTCCCTAAATATAATATTAATGTGCAAAATGTCTATGAGTCAACTATAAAGTAATACGCGCGGCATCCTTTAATAGACCGTCGTGAATTTATATAACACATTATAAAGTATCGGCATATGTACAATTTTAAAAGAAACATTAAGTCCAAAATATTCCTGTATTTGTGCTCTTAATCCCAAAATAGTTTCATTCACATTACATAACTTCGAAATCAAAATGTGGTAAGGTTATGTATAAATTTTATATAGAACGCTATATGACTGATTATGTTTTAAATTTTATTTTTAAAAAAATATAACATATTCAAGTTACCTGTATATCGATTAATTTTGTAGAGGTGATCCTGAATAGAGCCATTTTTAAACCCACCGAGCGCTAACCAACACACAATTAAGGTACACCTCGCTATCGATCGTATTCGCGAGTGGAAGTTTAATTTTTGAGATGTTGGCCAGCTTGGCGAGGTGAAACGTTTTGTTACGCATCAAATGGCGCTAAAAATGTTGTCATGCTTGATATACTAGATGGCACTGCGATTAATTACTTTATTAAAATAAATAAAAAAATAAGTACATTAGATTTTAATATGTTGTTCTTAAATTAATAATATTGATATTACATGAAAAACAAATTTTCAATTTAATCTTGAACTTAGCTTTCTAAGAATAAGTCAAAACACATTACTTGTAAAGATTAAGATTACGATTTTTTTTTTCGTTTGTTAAACGATTTGGTTTGGAATTGGAAGAGCACCACTTTAAGAATATTAACTAAATAAGAAATTTTAAAAATTATTTATTATTTTGTATATATTGTTTTGTTTCTCAAATGTTTTATAAAATATATAGAAAAAACCATCAATTGTACTAAGACTGTACTGCTGAAATTATGTATTTTTTAGTTTATATTCTTTTTTATATCAACATGATATTTATGGATTAGAAAACAGTAGTAACCAACTATTAAAAATAAAATAATTTATGTTTTCTAAGCGAAATTAAGCATTTTAAAACTATTGTAACTTATTCTTGTCGTTATATCATGTCACAGTTGTCATATATTGCAAGTATTATAAGAACATTTATTTAACCATTGGTAAAAAATAGATAATATTTTAATTATAACATTTGACTGGGTTATATTAAAAAGAAATCTAAAACCTTTTTAAAATTCAAATCCAACAGTAATGTCTGAAGACACCTAAAAGACCTTGAAAGTTATTTTTAATCTGTGCATCTTAAAATTAATTTAATTAATCTATACATGCGGATGCTATTGCGAAACACAGCTGCGGTGACAAACAGAATATTTAAAAAGACGTCATTGTCAATTGTCAAGTTATTGTTTAAATTGTTTCGTTGCTATCAAAATCATTACAAGCGATGGTGACCTCCTAGATATTAGTTGTTACTCAGACTTACAATATTACCAAATATTACTTTAAATAAATATAAATATTCTGTATACATTTCAAAATGATACGACTATTATGTACTATTTTATTTTCTTCAATAATATTAGTGGAATGCGGTAAACATTTTCGATTAGGTCGTAGTAAAGGAGGTAATTTAGGTGAGCCAGTAGATGTTAAAGACGAAAATTTGCCGCCAGCTCAATGGTTTACCCAGAAATTGGACCATTTTAGACCTACTGATAAGAGAACTTGGCAACAAGTAAGATTATTATTTCTACATTCTTTTGTTATATTTTCAAGTTTAATTTTACGTATTACATGTTCATTAATTTAAGAAATATATATATTAGACATATTTATATATTTAATTATTGTTATATCTTAAAATATCTTAAGGTTTGTTTTTTTTTTCGTAATTTTGTATTGCATGACTGATCCTTTTATAATTTAATATATTAGATTTAAAAATAAATAACAACCTTCACTATTTCAGCGCTACTTTGTTAATGAAAGCTTTTACGATTTCAATAATCCTGGTCCTGTATTCCTAATGATTGGTGGAGAGGGCACAGCAAGTCCAAAATGGATGGTCAAAGGTACTTGGATCGAATATGCAAAAGAATTTAATGCATTGTGTATCCAATTAGAACACCGTTACTATGGGGATAGTCATCCTACTAAGTAAGTTTGCTTTTTATAAAAAATACAATGCGCATATATTTATTTCATTATGAAAAATTGCAGGTTGGCCATTTGTGATATAGTTGCACAAGTGTCTAACTTTCAAAAAGGAAAGAGCATGAATCAATTTAATTAGGGTACATAGCTTATGTTAATATAAATAAACACATTTTTAAGAATGTGTATATTCAATAAGTACATTAGATTTTTACATAAAAAAAAGTGATTAACATTGATATTTATATATTTATTTATTTAAAATCAGTTATTTAAGTGCCACATCAGTATTTTTTACAGTTAATGTTATTTAGGGTGAGTTTGAAAGTTTTCTATGATTTTTTTTTTCTTTGAGCTGGCACTAACTCCAAAACTAATACATCTTCTTAAATTTTTTAGTTGTTAAAGAAAATAAAAAACAAAATACCCTTTACTGACTTTAGATAAACTACACTTTGTCAATATGTATTGTTTATCATGTTGGGTATATACGGTGTTATAAAGGTCACTTTCTGTTGTGATATCTAAATAAATTTATTTGTACGGAAAAGCATACATAAAATTAGATATAAATTATATTTTTGTCTTATATTTCGAGGATAATGATAATATAATTCTCAGTTGTATATTTAATTATATGCCTTTCTGATCATGCTTTAATGCTTAAAGTACACAGTAACTACTGTGCTAGTTGCTACTTTAATTCCTACTTGGGGGTAACATTTAAACTATTTAGATTCTCCCAATTTGGCTAGAAAAAAAAGTAGACAGAAAATGAACAACAGATAGTTATGATTTAAATTTTCTTTGGCTTTTTAGTTGTGTTTGAGATATGTAAGTCAAAAAAAATATCCATATTGTATATTTATTCATACTTTTACATGGCACAGTGGTTCATATTTATAATTACAGGGATACAAGTACAAAGAATTTACAATATCTGTCTTCAAATCAAGCTCTTGCCGATTTAGCTTATTTCATAAATGCAATGAATGATAAATATAAGTTTAATAGAGAGGTTAAATGGGTAGCCTTTGGAGGTTCATACCCTGGCTCTTTGGCTGCATGGCTGAGACTCAAATATCCACATTTGGTTCATGCCGCAGTGTCTTCTAGTGGTCCATTGATTGCCAAAGTAAATTTTATGGGTATGATTTTTTTAATTTCCTTTTTTAAAATTAATACTTATATGACATAGTTGACTACTTAGGATTTTGATGCTAAATGAGTGTGTATCATTTGACTCATTTTGTATATAAATACTTTTTATTTTTTTCTATATTTTTTGAATGGTAATCTGTTTCTATAAAATATCACAATTAAGCTAAAAAAAATTACCGATTATTTTTCATGTAAAAGACAAATTATCAGAACTTAATATATATATTTAACCTAATATAAATTCATTTCCCCAGATTGTTGCTTAATACAATTGTTTAAATAGGATTACTGATAAATTAAAACAATGGAAAACGGTAGAATATATTATGGTAAGGAATGGAACGGTAGAATATCTAAAGTACTATACATACAAAATATTGATTGATTTATATTTTATGGTATGGTATGTGTGAATGATGTTATTGATAAATTATAAAGTTTATTAATAAATTCTTAAATATTTAGTATTATGACTAATAATTCCAGTCTCTTTGTTTTTAATTGTCTATTTTATTTTTAATGGAATGCCTACTGTAATCACAAACACTTAGAATGTATAAATAAAGTGCTTTTCAATTTGTTTCACTTGATTTCGCTCATTTTTAACAATATTCATATTAAATGAAATTTATAAACAAATAATTTCAGCTTTATAATAGTGGTATAGATTTTGAAATAATCTTATAATTTTCTCTATGTAGAATATTTTCAAGTAGTAGTGAATGCGTTAGAAGAAAAAACAGGTGATACAAGATGTGTAGATGAATTGAAAAACGCACACCAACAGATCGAAGCCAAAATGAAAACAGATCCGAAAACTATCGAAAAGGAATTTAAGTAAGTGTGTTTAATAAACTACAATTAACAAAAAATTTAGTGTAAGCGATGATTATTATTTCGATTCTCATTGGGGGGAATGAAATATTTTCATTTACTTGCTCTGGTAACAAGAAAAACGAGGCGTTCAATTCCGCCATTTAATACGCAATGCTTTGAAAATGGAGTGGTGCGTGCAGTGGAACAAAATGTTCACTCTGCCTACCTTGCTGTACTGGATAGTGTATAGGTGCATATTTTTTTATCAAATATTCAAATAAAATACTTTAAACTGATGTAACTTTTTTAAAACTGGTATTACTTTTTTTTATGAAGAGATTTAAATAAAACTACATCTTTAACATTTTTAAAGAAAGCTTAAGAAGGTTTCTGAGATTAGCGTGCACAAAGGCACAGTTGTAAAAATCATTATTTTCGATTCTATTTACATTAATAAAGGCTCCCAAAAATATCATTTCTCATACAATGTATATGCGACCTAAGAAAGACAGAGTTGAGTTACAATTTTATTATATGTATGGGTTGCTCAAAGCATTATTGTAAACGGCAGATATTTTTGTTACTCAATATATTTATTAAAAACTAGTGTAATTTTGCTTTGTTCTTTTCAATAATATCTCTATATACATATAATAAGTCAGTAAAAATATTTTGTCTGTACATTTAGTAATTTTCACTGAAATGGATAGAGAGGCACTTAAAAAGAATAATAGAAAGCAAAAAGATTCTTTTTTGAATTTCTTGTCTGTCTGTCTGTCTATATGTATCTCCACATTTTTCTCTGGAAGTATTGAACCGATTTACTTGAAAATTTCACCAATTGCTTTATTTTAACTCAACTTAAAGTGGTTGGTTCATCAAAATCGGTTCATTAAAAAAAAGTCATTTGAAAGAACTCAAGGCATTAGTTTGCCTGCGAATATTATATAGTAAGATTCTTGGCTAAAAAAATTACATTTTAATAAGCAATTATTAGACTTATTTTACAAAGAATATTATGAATCCTTATCCAAATCAATAACTTAACATTAAAGGCTGTTTCTGAAGCAGTACATTTAACAGAGTTTTAAACAACATAAATTATAATTTATTATTTTCTTACTTTTGATGATGTTTGAATGTGATTGCACACAAATAATATAAACGTTGCTTGCAATCAATTCACTTGCAAATTTTATTGTTAGCAATGCGAGGTTTCATATTTCCTTTGTCTCATCATAACATTTAAATAGGACAGAGGCTGTTTGGATGTTTTGAAGTTGCATTGTAAGAAGAACTATAACTATTTTCTAAGAAATGATTCTTATTTTTCATACATTGTATAGATTATGTTAAAATACTTATTTATTTCTACAGCGGTCCGCTCGTTACTTTACCCGTTTAAACTACATGGTTATTTATTTACTAATTTTTTTGATTATTTATTTAAATTGAGATTTGATTATTTAGATTTTGTCAAAAAATATATTAGATTTTGATATAACTGTTTTCTTATTAACCAGTTGAATTAAAAATACCACTGTTAAACCGTATCCGAAGACAGACAAACATAAATACTATAAATATATTTTTTATGTTTGTCTGTGTCTATTTGTTTTGGGTCGTATTACATCATTATAAATGCCCTTAATAAAACTTTTAGAGGCCTGTCGTGGCGCATTGGGCATTAGTTGTGGGTTCGATTCCTACCCGAAAAAATTAAATATTTAATAAGATTGACACTGAATATCTTAACACTAGGTACTCAGGTTTGGTTTTGCTATTCGCTTGATACAGAGTAAGGCTAAAAACAAAAAAATCGCATATACCTTCCAGATTTTGACCGGTACATTTTTAGTACGTATAATATATAATAGTATATTATAGATTTATTAAAAAAAAGTATATATATTTTTTTCCAGAGTTTGCAAACCTTTTTCTAAAGCAACTGAGAATGATATTAAAAACTTTTATAATTCAATAGCGGATGATTTTGCGGATTTGGTACAATATAATGAGGATAACAGAATGGGTGCCGATCCTAAGTATAAAAATATCACTATTAACACGGTAAGTACTTTATATTTTTTATTATTGTTTTATATGTGTGTATGTATGTGTATAGTTTTGTTTTTTTTTTTAAATGCTTTGAAATTTTGATTGTTAAATATGAGATTATGAAACTGCTGAACGGTAAATCGTATGTATAATTAAAAATAGATATTTTTTTTATATATATCTTTTGCCATAATGCTTGAAATTTAAATAGGAGTTTATGCGACGTAAATGTTTTTTTTTAAATTTAGAATTGTCGGCTTTTTCTGTCAATCAGCCAATCAGTTTAAATGATTTTTTTTCTGTGTACACAAAATGGGCTGTTTTCTCAAACTGTTGCTTTATGCTTTATTTTAAGTTTAAATAAATAAATAAATGATATTTGTAGAATTTTATATATAAATGTTGGTTAAAATTTCACCATGAACATAATTTACTGTCTGCTTATTTTATTGTAGTGCATTCTTATATTTAAATGTATGATAAATATGCTTTAAATGTTTCTATATATAAACTTACACAATGATCGCGTTTTGGCGGGCTATTTTGGTATCTTTTTTCTTGAAAACAGAAAAATATCAATGATATTTAATTATTACATAATATATTTTTTTGTGGAATATTTGCAATTGTTATTATTATATGACGTTTAATTTATTGGTTAAATATAAAATCTTAAAAAAAATTGTTTTAGTAGAATATTATGGATACTGAAATGGCTTTAATGGTTAATGTACAGAGTAATTTAATACAGACATTGCTGTTATTATAAGGCTGTGGCTTACTAAATATTCTAGGCTAAGCACGTATAGAACATAACTATACCAAAATTAGCAATTCATTTCGACGATTATATTATTTTTTTATAATATTTATATAAGATAAAATAGTATTTCGGTATATATGTTACTATTTTCTATTTCGTTTGCCTATAATATTTTAAATGAAACATTTCCAAGTACGATTTGAACTAAATACAATAACTATTTTATATTGTATAGTTAATTTTAGAAAGAATAGCCAGATTAGAATATTTAGCTAAGTTTATGATAAATGTTGTCGCTTATTTTGATTACGACACATTTCATATGTGTTGAATCATCGTCATGGCTGCTGACACCTAAAATGCAATTTGCTTTCTTGCTGCCGTCATCTTTTTTTGCCGTCTGTTTGTTGATTATTTTTTATACCTATATTGCAAAAAACTTTGCGATATATTGCACACTCAGAATAAATTTGACCCAGTGTTAAAACAAAATATACCCAACATTTAATTTTTCCCGACTGCTAAGGAAGGGTTATGTTTTTCGCGTGTATTTTGTATGTATGTAATATTCTTTATTACCTCATATCTCCGGAACCGCTGAACGGATTTACATAAATGAGGTATCGTTAGATTTGCATTAGCAGCCTAAGTGTTCTTAGATAGGTGATGTTAAATAAAAACAATCATGGCGGCTGCGGGACGCCATTGGATTTAGTGAATAAAAAAAAATCGTTTCGAATACCACAATACGAGTATCAAATTCAAGAGGACTCAATACGAGGATTTTAAAAAGGTATATCATGATTATCATTACCATAATGAATCCTAGCAAAGAAGTGAAAAAAAAATGTAAAAACAAAATCCCCGACTGCATAAAACTAAAAAGAAAATAAACAAGACCAATAGTTTATTAGGATTAACAGTCGGGACCTCTTTACATTATGCTGGGTTCCTGGTAAAGATTTTATTGATTGAAGAATTACTTATAGGTCCCGACTGGTAATCCTAATAAACTATTGGTCTTGTTTATTTTCTTTTTAGTTTTATGCACTCGGGGGTTTTTGATCTTACAAATATTTTTTTTGCCAAAAATGACAGCATAGACAGCATTTTTTTTATGTTGTAAATTTTTGAGTTATGTCAATTTTATTCTTAAAGATCAGCTTCACGCTGCATCCCACCTATAGCAGAGTAGGAAGAGGAAAGCTTAGTGCTAAGACACTCCGTTCCTCATTGACCGGCCACTTTTTAGAGGCATTGCGTGTTGAGTGGCGGAACAAAACACCGGATTTTGCCTTAGTGCCAGAGCGAAGAGAATGAAAATATTAATAAATAATAATTCATTTCCTCGAGTGGGGATCGAACCCACAACCATCGCGTTGCAGTCACACTCTTGTGACCTTGCGCCACGACGGCCTATAGAATGTGTATTTCTACTTAAAATGTATTGCTACTTTTTTAAATAAAATATGATACTTCAATTTTATATATTTCATAATCTTATTAAAAAGTTGAGACCATCGTGACGCAGGGGCGCAAGCGTGCGACTGTAACGCGACGGTTGTGTGTTTGATTCTCACTCGGAGAGTGAAATATTTAGTATTTTCATTTCTCCGCTCTGGTAACGAGGTAAAACGCGGCATCGAGAACGAATTGAATTGTCTTAGTGGGGAAAAAAAGTCATAGATAAATATAGTTAAAAAAAGTTACGAAACCCACAATATGTAGAACTATACCTAATTATAAAAAATATATTATCCAATGAGTCATATCTGTTTTACAATAAAACTTCTTTGTGCTATTATGATTTCAATGGATTTTATTTGCTCAGGTGAAAGTTTGATAATGTTAATGACCAGTTATAATGAAGTTGATAAGAATCTGTTATTTATAAATTTGGTACGTATAAATATGTATGAGAAATGTCTTTACAACATATTTGTACCAAATACATGCTCTTATACGTGCAATTTATATCCATATTGTTTCTGGTTTATCGTAGCTACAAAATGTATTATTGTTATTTCGGTAATAGATAAAATAATTTGAGGCCAGTCGTGGCGCAGTGGCACAAAGTGTGATTGTAAAACCGACTGGTTGTGGGTTCGTTCCCCACCCGAGGAAATAGGAAATATTTATTTAAATTTATATTTCCAAAAGAAGCTGACAAAATATTTTTTTTCTTGCACAATTTCCTATATTTTTCAATAATAATGTACATGTATTACCAGCAACTTCTGTATGAAATCAAAACTCGTCTATATTTGATAGATACATTATATTTACAAGACAAAGAATTAATCTGATTGTTTCACAAACTTTGTTTTTATTATTTCCTATAATTAATATATTGAAACTTGTAGAAAAGATGAATGAGACTACCCTATCCTCCAATCAAATACACGTGTACCTACTTTTAGTATCGACTAACTCTATAGAAAATTTGTGATATATCGTATTTCTTATCGAACCCTCGCCCTTTTTTCACCCTCCCGTGATTAATAGACGGCCCCTTAATACGAATAATTCTATATTTTTGTGTAATGTAAATCATTTCATTTTCTATCTCTAATTTAATATATTATATTAGATTTGAGGCCAGTCGTGGCGCAGTGGTACAAAGTGTGACTGTAAAACCGACTGGTTGTGGGTTCGATCCCCAGTCGAGGAGATGAAATATTTACTTAAATTTATATTTTCATTTCTTCGCTCTGGTGTCGAGGCAAAGCGTGGCGTTGAGTTCTGCCACTCAATACGCAATGCCTCCAAAAATTCAGCAGAAAGTGGGGAACGGAGTGTCTTAACACTAGGTTCCTGCCTCTGCCTACCCTGCTGTGTGCGGGATATAGCGTGAAGCTAATTAATTATTAATTAATTAATTATATTAGATTATACTGTTATATAGCAACAGAGGCCACGAAACCAACAACAAAATGTGATTTTGTTCTGATCTATATTGACTCATCTGAGGGAGGTAATTGAATTACTATATGGCTGCAGATGAACGTGATTGTTTATTTAAATTTAAATGCAATGCCTCGTTGATTGTAATGTGATTATAGTTTTACATTTTTTTTATTAGTTTTTTTTTTCAAGTAAATTTGTGTGAAAACAGAGAGCCAAGTGTTCGGACACTTCGTTCTCTGTTTTTGTCTTTTTTAAAGTCAAATGCGCATTCAATGATAATATCTAACATTCCGTTTCCTATTTAATCTTTAGATATTATATTTTTTATGTATGTACATAGATTTTTTTAACGCCACTTATTCAATATGTAAGCAAAAGATATTTACTAAGTTTAACTATATATTAATTTTCAAATATGTACATTTTTATATTTTTGATACTTTATTGACTATTTAAGTTCAGGAAATCTCTTATATATTGAAATTTAATGTTTCCAAGATTGCTAGTTTATTATTGCTATTAACTTTTTTGGTTAAATAGTGTTAAAAGCAGAAATTTTCAATCAAGTTTTAATACAGTGATTGATTTAAGTGCATGTTTAGTATTAAAATGTATTAAAATACAAGAAAGTGCGTTAATACTTATTTAGAAAACGTATAAAAATAAAAGAATTGTTTCAACACTTTAATATAAAATATTGTATAAATATTTTGTGCACTGGAATACAAATATCTACAAAGAGGCACGAGACTGTAAACACAATATGTTGTCGATTCGATTCCCACTTGAGAAAATTAAATATTTATTTGATATTTTCATTTTCCTCGCTCTGGTAACGAGGCTAAGCAAATCGTTGAGTTCCTCCATTCAACACGTAATGCCTTCGAAATTCGGCGGCAAGTGGGGAACGGAAGTGTCTCAATGGGAACGGTGTGTAAAAATATTACAAATATTTATCTAAAATTATTTTTTTTATTATTTAAAATGACGAAGTCTATGGCTATTAGCCAAAACAGAAAATGGAATTTTTACAAAATATTAGATATACAACGTAACAGTGGTATTTAAAGTACTTATTACTAGTATGTAACACAGTGTTTTAATATAAAATGTACGTATATTTTTATTAAAAGATATATTTCATATGTAAAAACTGCAAGCATTCTTTAATCTATAATAATAACCTATTTATTTCTATGAATTATTTTTAATAACTATTTATATTATGCAATTCTAAAAATAATTTATTAGGTATTATTTTAATTATAAGGCGTTATATACTTATATATAAAAGTTATATACTTTTCATGAAAAAAATATTATAATACTTTAGTATAACTTAAGTACTATTAAGGTATCCTTTTAGTTTTAATCCCTCATCAGTATTAATACCGAGATTATATTTATGAGAGATTATATTACTGAGAAATAAGTCGTAACTCAGCGGAACAGCGGTTGACTCTAAACTATAGTTGTGGGTTCGTTTTCCATAGAATAAATTATTTTCTTTAGTTCTGGCTTTGGTAACAAGATACACCGTGGTCTTGAGTTCCACTCAACAGGCGATGTCCCGCAATTTTAGCGGTGCGTGGGGAACTACCATTAGGTTCCCCAGAGATACGGCGAATGTAAACTAATATTAAGAAAATAAACAACACAAAAACACATGCCTAAATTTCAAATTACAAATGTTCATTTCAATAACGCCTTTGATCAAATAGCTTTTGAAAGGTTTTAATTATCCACCCCATCCAGACTGAACTGAGCCTGTGAAGTGCGAAGGGGTGTTCATTGAAACAGCAGGTGCCCACTTGTATATGATAAAGGGAAATTGTCAAAAAAGGATATAGAAATATCCCCTTTTTGACTACCTGTCTGTAATAGGTTTCTTTGATTTTGACGAATGTTGAAGGGATGCTTTAACCCTTATTTTATTATTATTTTATCATATCACCATGGACACGCGGTACGTTCATTTTTTAATAAATAACTAAATGATTATAGCTGTATTTGTTTTTTTTTTTCTTGTATATAATTAAGCTATGGGTAAGAACTTTAATGTTTGCTAATTTAAGTACATTTTTGAATCATGATTCATATTGTTTTTTTTATAGAACGTACGCCATTTTCTAGTCGCTTTAAATATGGAATTCAAAAATTTATTTAAATGTATAATCCATATTTATGTCTAATACTTAAGTTGTAAGTTTTAGCTACAATTCAAATTTACTAGTAGTAAGTACAACTAGTCTGTTAAAAATATTGAAATTAGAAATATATTTTTGTTTTATATATGAATTTTTACACACGTATAATGTCTCGATTGTGAAAAATTAAAAAAAAATACTTTCAAGACTATATGCGGCCACTGAGGTCTGTGTTCAGGCCATTCGTGGCTTAAACGCTACTAAATGACTCAAGGAAATGGATGGTTTACATATTCATGTCCTCGTCCTTTTAGCGATGCAAAGTGCGGCGTCTAGTTCCGCCACTCAACACGTAATACCGCCATAATTCGGCGGAAAGTGGGGAACGGAAGTATCATAAAGAAAACGGAATGCCTTAACACTAGGTGCCCAGTTTCCCTCTGCTCTCTACCTATCCTGCTATGCGGGATATAGAGTGAAGCTAAAGAAATGTTATGCACTTAGAAAAAAAGTACTGAACCAAACATCAAATATATTAATAATATTTTAGTAAAAAATTGATATCTAGATTGTTATAACAACTTATATGAAATATTGTGCGAGCGTCGTCTGCAATAAGGATTATAAAAGTACTGAATTCAATACAAAAAATGTTAGCAAGCATTTATTTGATTGGACGTTTTAAATCCTCAAAAGCTTTCTATTTGAGTACGAAATTGCTTTCGGTATTTTTATCGTATTGTAAATATGTATGTTTAATGTTGGAGTGTGTATATGATAATATTTTTTACCTTAGTTTCATTATAGACCTTACAATAAAAAAGCAGACATGTAAAAATGTTTTATTAATTAGTTAGTATTAAATAAAAGTATGTTTCTTCAGCCTTGTCTCAATTGATATAGACTAGTTGCCGACAATTCATTGTAGAAGTATTTAAAAGATATGTTTTAATAAAGAAAAAGTAAACACTTTAAGAAAAGCCTTTAATTACCAAACCCATCCATGTTAAATATGTTTTTTTTAATTATTAAGTTCATCATACATATTATCTTTTCCTTCTTGCAAAATAAGCAACGATAATTTAGTGTTGAATCGTTCAATTCTCAAACTTTTCTTTTTAAATAATAATTTAGTTGAATGACAGAAAAAAACGCACTATCTTTTTTTAAGAAACTGCTATGCACCAATATTAACAATAAGGATTCTTACCCACACTAACCGTCTATATCATGTATTCTAATTTTCCTTTAATTATACAAAAAATATATATATATTTCATATATTAGGTATGTGAAATGCTAACAAGAACAAACACTCCGGCGTATAGAAAATTAGCGGAATTCAACTCTATAGTATTGGAGAAGTCTAATCAATCCTGCTTAGATTATAGCTACGATAATATGATAAAAGATTTAAGGAACGACACGTGGGGACCAGATGGAGGTATGTAGATGTGAAATTTGTATTGCTTTTTGTTATTCTTCCCCTTTTTGTAGGTATTCAAAGGAAGTTTTTGGTTGTGAGTTCTAATTTTATATGTGTAATGTTTATGTATCGATGACTTACAGTGGAAAATTGCTAGCGAGTCTTGTTTTATTGCGAAAAATCTTAAATAACCTAGAGTATATATGTATTATCCGAAAATTGATTTGTATTCTTTTCTATATGTAATAAAATAAAGGTCTACTTTGCAATTTAGTAGGTAAAAACAAATTTACACTCTAAGCCTCAAGATATGTCATTTCGATGATTTTTTTCGACGGGTTTGACAAAGCGCGGTGTTGAGTTCCGCCACGAGGTGCGTAATACTCATCAATGAGAGTACTAAAGTATAGATTCTCTTTGAGTAACTTGTAAAATTTTATAAGTATTATAAAAGTATAAAGGCATCCTCTATAAATAAGTTTAACTAATCAGTGTTTTGGATAATCATTTCAAATCTAACAAATTGAAGAAGAAAAAAATTTAATGACAAAACAATAATTAATATAATATATATACCAAATAATATTTTATAGGATTTTTAAAATTATGTTATCTTTAATAAGAATAAAATTATATTTTACCACGTCACAAATTCCACAACATTAAACATTAGCAATTATTTGTATGTGTATAGTATCGGTAAATTATGTTACTGTTTAAAAAAAAAACATTTTAATAAACTATTTTAATAAATAAAGTTACTTTTTTGACAAAACCTCGACAATATGTTTTAATAGGCATAGTTCTTATATCTAAATTGGTTTTTGGATGAATAACAAGAAAAAAGAAACACTAGACATAAAAAAGGAAAAATTTTAGGCGGTTACCCGGAAGCCATTATAGGAAAATTTTGTATACGGCCTACTATTGTACGACTGTAAATTCCGCCTCGACTGTGCAATAAGACTTGCTTTTTGAACTCAAACAGCGTATTTTCTTTATAATCGATTAATTAATATAATTAGTATCTGTAATAGTATTAGAAAAGTATGTCATTATACGAAATTTTAGATTGGTAAGAAAATATCGATTTCTGGTAAGGAATATATAAGAACCAAACGTCTTTTACTTACCTCGTCCTCCAACATCTCTGGCCTCGTATCTTCGTTCATTTCACTCAGATATTTTCAACAAAATACAGCTTATTTTAAGGCGCTACAAATTTAAAGCACCTTATCAATAATCAATACTAAAGGGCCGATCACAATGTTTTTTTTTTTAAGCTGAGATCGTCCATCATGAATGTTTTTTGCAATAATCAAAAAATTGAACTTAAAAGTTCAAATACTGTAAAATTAGCATAATAACAATGGAAAATATTGTATTTGATGTTATTTCGATAAAAAAATTATATCTTGCTTTACAGATTTGTATGGTTCATTTCAAATTTGTGTGCGAAATACATTTTGTGTATGTTACATACAACTTGATTTATTTGTGTATTTCACCTTTTTACATGATTATAAACGATATTTTCTTATTTATTTACTTATTAAATGTGGTTAATATGAAATGTACAAGCGGGTATGGAACGATATGCGAACAATTTTAGTTTAGGTTATGAATTTACAAAACGAATATACCTTAGCTATTTTTTACTTTTTTAAATTGTTCCTTAAGTTCAAAAAAAAATGTTCTCTACAAAGTTTATTGAAATAAAAAGTTTTTTGGTTGTTACAAATTATATGGAGACTAATATGATTTTTTACACTTCACTTACACAGTATTGTTATTTAATAGCTTTTTTTCACATTGCCTGCATATAGCAGAGTAGACAGAGGGGACCTGGGAACCTAATGTCAAGGCACTCCATTGCCATTAACATACTTTTGTTCTCCACTTTCTGCCGAATTTTTGAGATATTGCGAGTTGAATAAAGTAAATATTCCTTTAAAATAAATATTGCGTTAAATTCCTCGCTACCAACGGCTTTATAATAGCATAAAGATTGGCCATTCTATATATATTCCTTCTTCGTTCTTTGGTACTTTCTTGAATTGACCATCACTGATAACGGATAAAAATCAAAAAACCAAACCAAGTAAACTCATTACAGATTTTGTGATTTATTATGTATACATTTATTTACACTGATCTTGTCTCTTATCTTAGCTAAATTAATAACATCTCTTTCTCATACGTATTAGTCATATGTTCCAGTTTCGGGCATCACAAAGAAAATTTCAGACGACGTGAATGCATTGTGATTTTTGAACATGACTTTTAGATTGGTCAAATAAGTAAGTTTGTGCTAATTATTTCTAAATGACAGTAGTTACATTACATACACATTATCACATAAAATATATTAATTGTATCTAAAAGGCACCCATATTTTGTCATAATGCATTTTTTGGTCATAGTAATTCCCCTTTTCATGATTTTCAGCTCATACAGCTCGTATGATTGTGATCTACGCTCTATTCTCTAAACTAGAGTCTGGACTGAATCTCTTTCTATGTGAGTTCTTCTTTTTCTATTTCTATGTTTTACTATCTGTACTTAATAAAATATTCTAGTAAACTAGCCTTGACATGTTTACTGTGAATAACGGTAAACCGCACTGTTTATTAAATTATTTAAATAAAAAATATAAACATTACAGTTATATATTTTTTTATCAATAGTGTCACTTGTAATATACTTGAATAAGTGATTACGGGAATAGGTACATAATCTCGCTTTAACACATTGGACTTGGCGCTTCGCGTACTGTTTAAATTTCGTTATCATAGCCAGCAGCTCAATCTGAAAAAAAAAATTAACTTTAGTTTAAAAAAAAAATACATGTCTATTTTTATTGATATCGGAGCTTTGACGGAGCACAACAATTGTTTATGAAAAATATGCTATATGAATTTCAATCTGTATTATCTGTCAAAATCGTTTGACAGATGGTAAAGGTATGATATTATAATATTTTTTAAGCAAATGTTTAAAAATGGGTGACTCTTATAACTATATATCTTATAACTATATAATAAATTTATCTCTTTATAATTATTGTTTAATATAATGTTATTCTCATATATCCATGGATCTCGTATAAGAGCAATGAGTGAATTTGTATAAATACCTCGCGATGATACACACAATACAATTTATATTAAAACAAATATCTTTCTATCTTTTTTTTATTCATGAGATTATTATTTATTATATTATAAAAATAAATAATAATCACATGAATAAAGATTAATAAAATTCCAATAGAACAACATTTGCAACGAAATCTTTACAGACGAAATACATTGACTAATATTGACAATATTGTATAATTTCAAGGTTTTAGACATCGAAAGTAATAATAAGTTATTTATTATAAGTAGTACTTTTTTTAGCTTCACCTTGTATCCTGCATAAGCTAGATAGGCCGAGGGAACCTGGGAACCTAGTGTTAAGAAACTCCGTTCCCATTATGGCACTTTCATTGACAATGTTTATTGATTCTTAATATTTTATATAACATTTAGCAGGATATAATATTTTTTTTAATTTTATATATATTTTAATATTTACTAGGTGCATACAAAATTTACAATTATATAGTGTGATAATCAATTTTAACTTACGTTGTCTATGTAGTACACATATTATTTCTTCTTAAATTAGATTATTAATAAAATAATTTTTTTTTTTCGTTGGGTATGGTAGAGTGTACTCTGTAAATTACAAGCGCTAGTGGCTGCTTGACAGGATGTCAATGAAGACAGTGGCGCCTACTGCTGGACTTGAGTCTAGACTTGTAGCGGTCAATTTTACTGGAAAAGTCTACTTATTAATATTTTTTGAGCTTTGTGCTATATCCCGCACATAGCATGGCATAGGCAGAGGGATTCTGTGAACTTAGTATTAAGACACTCCGTTCACATTAAGACATTCCGTTCGCCATAATTCGCCTTAATTTTAACTAACTTTAAAAAAATATTTTTATATATGAGTTATGTATAACATAGGTGGGAGGGGGGGACTTAGGGTTGGGGTGGATCTGGGGGTGGTTTGTTGGTTTGAAATGAAAAGTTTAATATTTTTTTATTTATTTAAATTATACAGATAACATCATAATTTAAAATTGTTAGATTTATTCACTTGAATTATTAAGAGAGGAGGAGGAAACAAATGCATTTAATAATTTCTTTAATTCTCCTCCCATTGTAGTTAATATTAGCTTCTCATTTCTTGACATATCACTTGCTGCGATATCATGTAATAACTGTCCTAGATTTCCTGTAACTTTTTCTTTAAATTCTGTCATTTCTGTCTCATTATTTATTATAATTTCAGGCGACTGTAACAATTAAAATATATTTTTTAATAATGTATTAGATTAAAAGAATAAATATTTTATAGAAATCATATTAAAAAATGTTTGAACTTACTTCATTATCACATTGTTCTAGAAAAGATTTCACCATTAGTGCGATTAATAATATACGTTCACGTCGGTCGTTCCATGTTTCCTTTACAGAAGTGCTGCTTATTTTCTTTTCATCTTCAACAGACTGGTCCTCTTTGGTATCAGACATCTGGTCCTTTTGAGCTGAAGTTCCCTCTTGAGTAAAGTCTCCCGACTTTTGAGATGAGTCTCGATTCATAGAACTGCAAGCTCCAATTTCAGAGTCCGATTGTGGACTGGTAACCAAAGCTTGGATTAAGTCCTCTATGATGCATAGAAAATCGACGTCTGTCTGCGTAGTGGCATCTTTTTTTATTGCTTTTATTTTAGCCATAATTTTTTGAAAATTTGTTGTATTCATTCTATCAGACATTATATCAGTTCTTTAGTTGGTTTAGGGATGATTTTTTGCACAGTAGTTGTCCGTAGCGGTGGTACACGACTAGAGCCCGGGTGAGCTAGATTGCAATTGGCGTGGCAGCCTCCTCTCCGCAGCCTGCCGTCCTTGATTTATATCTGTGTTAATATATGTGTAGACGCACTCTGTTACGGCCCACAAATAAACATTAATATAAAACGTACAACGTCAACTACCTACATATGCAATTTCTTAAACGTATAGCAAAATAAACGTACGTATACGTAAATAAGTTACAACACATAAACAATCTGTGTGAAACGTAAAATCAATACGGTATTGAAGTACATCGCATGTGCAGTTGCACCCAACGGGCGTTGTCCCGTCGTCCTAGCCCTGTATCTATATGATCATTAGTTAGCAGCTTCACGCTTTTTCCCGCATATCAATATAGGCAGACGGAACCCAGTGTTCAAACACTTTCCGCTCAATTTTTGAGACATTACGTTGAGTGGCTGAACCCAACGCCGCACTTTGTCTTGTTACCAGAGAGAGGAAATAAAAATTATTTATTCCCTTGAGCGAGAATCGAACCACCAACGGTTCACAAAGGTCAACCAAAGGTTCTTGACGCCGAATTTTCGAGTCATTGTGTGTTGAGTGGGAACTCAACGCCGCGCTTTGTCTCGTTAACCAGAGCGAAGAAATGGAAATATAAATTTAAGCAAATATTTCATCTCCTTGAGTGGGAATCGAATCCACAGCCAGTCGGTTTTACAGTCACACTTCGTACCACCGCGCCTGGCGTCATAAATATCATACTATTATAAATGTGAATTTTGTAAAGACAGTTGGATTATTCAATTTTCACGCAAATCTACTGAGCCTCTGAAAAGTTTTCTGTAAGAGTTACTTTTCTTTGTCTTAAATACCTCAAAATATATTATTGGCAAACGGGTTGTTGCTTGCAACTATACTTGCATAGACTAAAGAATCATCACTTTGGTGGTGAACAGTCAATCTATATATAAAAATATTTTGTCTGTACGTTTAGTAATTTTGACTGAAATGGATAGAGGGACGCTTAAAAAGAATAATAGAAAGCAAAAAGATTTTTTTTTTAATTTCTTGTCTGCCTGTCTGTCGATATGTATGTCCACATTTTTCTCTGAAAGTACTGAACCGATTTACTTGAACCAATTGCTTTGTTTTAACTCAACTCAACTTTGTTTAGTTCATCAAAATCGGTTCATTAAAAAAAAGTTGTCGTCAATTGAACGCACTCAAGGCATTAGTTTGCTTTCGAATATTATATAGCAATCGCGCTGGTAAGATCCTTGGCTAAAGAATGACATTCGAAACGTCTGGATTATATGACTGTTGATAAAAATATATATTTTTGAAGCACTATTATATAATATATATGTTTTTTATTTACAATAAAGTAAATAAAATTGAATTGTTTGTGGAGATTACCTTCATAAATCATAACAGTTTAGTTAGTCGAAATGAATTCAACACAGTGATAAATAACGATCTTGAAAGAAATATCAAGTAAATACAAATATTTTTTGGTTGGTTCGTTCATATATTATGTAACTAATTTAAAAACTGTACAGTACTATAACTGACTGTACTGTATAACTGTACTGTAACTGTACTGTATTTTACAAAAATATTATGAATCATTACCCAAATCAATAATTTAACATTAAAGGCTGTTTCCAAAGCAGTAAATTAAATTATTAACTGACATCAGCACATTTAACAGATTAGCTTTATGTATATTTTATGAATATCAAATATCAATATCTATTGGTCGTATTTATTAGTTCGAAACAATAAAAAAATCTTATAGAAATTACGATAATAGTAAAAAATCATATTAGGAGACATTATATTTGTGTAGTGAACAATAAAGTGGAACGGTTATACATAAAAAACGCAATGCTTCCAGAATTCGGCAGAAAGTGGGGAACGGAGTGTCTTAATACTCGGTTCCTTCTGCCTACACTGCTGTGCGCGGGATACAGCGTGAAGCTGATTTTTTCATTTTTATAGTTGTTATTCTTGCAATTATTTAAAATCATCAAATCTACATGACTTATTGCAAAGTTTGATAAGTTATAATTATATAAGCATGCTGGAATAGTCCAAGACGTTGTTTTAAGTACCTTTTCTCTTCTTTACTTAACTATATAGGATATTTTATTTATATAATTAGGTATTCATGAACATACGTAGTGTTGAGAAGTTGAGAGGGACTCTTTTAGTCCTTTTCTCATCTACTGCCCATTTTAAAGGCATTGGATTTGCAATATAACGCCGTTGCTTATCTATCTAGCTATGGGAAACAATAATATTGAAATATAAATATTCCTCCACGTCAAAATAGAAATAATAATTACTGTTTTATGTTTTAGATTTAGAAAAGAAAATTCTAAATTTGGTTATGTTATTTCTTCTTCTTTCTGGCACTAATCCCTGCTATTTGCCAGGGTCTGCCTTCCTACTCAACCTACTCCACTTTGCAGGGTCTATAGCGTCCTCTGTGTTTAGACAATTGGCCCTCATGTCCTGCATCACGACATCCAACCAGCGCTTCCTTGGGCGTCCGAGAGGTCTCATTCCAGGGTCTGACTGACATAGCAAGGTACTTGCATCCGACATAGTTCTTAGGCCGGCGTGTAATATGACCAAACCATCTCAGGCGACGCTCTTGGAGCTTATCTGCTACGTCACGGATTCCAAGACTACCTCGAATGTATGTGTTGCGTATGCGGTCAGCGCGTTACGCCGCACATCCACCTCAGCATCTTCATTTCCGTGACGTGAAGCTCCTGAGTGTGCCGAGATAGTGCTGGCCAACACTCACTGCCGTATAAAAGAACCGGTCGGATGATGCTCTTGTATATCAGACCCTTGAGTTTGGGCGGTATCCTGCGATCGCAGACCACACCAGTGACCTCCCGCCATTTGGCTCAAACAGCGCTTATCCGGCTATAGACATCGTGATCGATGCTTCCAGACTCGTGCATAACAATCCAAGTGCATAAGATCCAAGGTACGAAACGCATTGTGGAGTATAATTTAAAGATGGCTTTAAAAGATAGGAACGCAGCGGTCACCTCTTCCACTATAGCGGTCATGCCTTTATCCTAGTGCAAAATTCCTCACATCCAAATCAATTACCAATTATTGTAAAATTTTAGCATAGTTATGCAATTAAATATATATTGTTATGTGAAAAATTGTTAAATATACATATATAAACATTCGCTTAACCTTAGATCTAAGTAACATTTTGTAAAATAACGTAAAGTTAAAAATATAATTTTCCTATTATAGGTATTAATTGTATGTAAACGATAATGTAATTAATATATATGATAAGGAAATTAGATATAATAATACATTTAATAAGATCCAAGGTACCTGAACTTTTCCGACTTAACGGCTGGTTCAGGACCTATAAGAATGGTGCTCGAGTCTGGGCTCCAGCAAGCCATGTACTCGGTCTTCGACACATTTAGTTAAAGACCACCGTTCTCAAGCGTACCCTTCCACAGGTTTACTTTACGCTCCAGCATCAGTTGGTTCTCGTCAATGAGTGCTATATCATACAGTGGGCATACAGTATCGAGCACCACATTGAATAATAACGGACTACGAGCCGAGCCCTGGTGAACCCCTACTGTAATCTGGAAGGATTTAGTGTCGCCAACAGCAATCCTAACCATAGAAGCGGAATCGTGGTATATGTCTCTGATAATCTCAATATAGGCCTCGGGGATCCCTTTGGATCGCAGTGCCCACCAGATACACTGACGATGCACACAGTCAAAGACCTTCTGCAGAGCTCTCCTTTTTTCCCTGTATGCCTCCATCAGTGTTCTGAGGGCCAAAACGGCGTTCATAGTGCCCGCTCCTGGCTGAAATCCATATTAAGACTTAGAGATAGTACACTCGCGGCGGAGCCTGGGCTTCATAGTATGACTCATAAGCTTAATGCCCCTATAACTACCACAATCTTGAACACTGCCCTTCCCTTGTAAATAGGGGTAATGAAGCTGAGCCGCCACTGGTGTGGCACCTTTCCAGTTACACCAAGAGGGCCCAACAATTTCCACGCTTCGATCGGTATATCGCCAACTGCTTTTCCGTTCTTCATGCGTCGAAGGCAATTACGACTTTCGTCATTCAGCAACTCCTGGAAGTAGGTTCTCCACCTCTCCTTCACAGACTCAAGATTACAGAGCAGCGTGCCCTAGGAATCTCTGACGCAAAGACATTTTGCGATACCTTGCGTCGCTTTATTCCGGGAACGTGCCAGTTTGTAAATGAACTTCTGCTCCTCCATAGTTACAAGTTTATCATACAATGCTATATCATAAATGGCTACAGCTCTTTCACTGGCACGTTTAGTTACTATATACTCCAGCCTGTCTTCAGGAGAGTTGGATTGCTGCCACTTCTTAAAGGCATCCTTCTTTTCACGAGTTACCTCCTGCACCTTGTCATTCCACCACCATGTCTCCCTGTCGATGACACATCCTCCTCTAGAAAGGCCAAGAACTCGTCTGCCCGCCACAATAATTGCCGACTGAGCTCGATCCCAAGCATCCTGAGCAGTCTCGGTGTTAGTCGAAAGATTATGACTTTTCACCTCTGCCAGAAAGTCGGTCTTCATCGGGCCATTCAGCGACCACCACTTGATCCAAGGCCTACCATTCTCGGCTACTTTCTTCTTCGGAGTGACGTTAAAGTCCATGACAAGAAGACGGTTTTGGGCCGTGAGGCTTTCGCCTGGATGACCTTACAGTTAGTTACCTAGCCCATATGACACCGTCTGGTCAATAAGTAGTCTATTTGAGTTGAGTGGGACCCGCGCTTATATGTGATAAGGTGCTGCGGATTCTTTTGGAAGAACGTATTCAAGTCGGCCAGATCAGACGCAATACAGGTTCTCAGAATATTTTTTTCTCTCTGTATTGCGAAGACTGTGCCCAAAACTCCCGTGAACATGTTCATACGGCTCAGCAGCTTTACCGACGTGACCATTCAAGTCTCCCCCAACTAAGACCACTTCGATAGACGGCACAGCAAGTAGCAAGTAGCACCTCTTCATACTGTTCCCAGAATGTCTCCTTGTCGGACGGGCTATATCCCGCCTGGAGCATAGGCACTGATTAAGTTTGTGGTAACGCCTTCAATCAATACCTTTACGCTAAAAGAAATAAATAAAAGTAACTCAATCTAAAGAACGCACAAAAAGGATAAAGATATAAAAGGACTCTGATCACGTCAGAGGGACTAGTTTTATTATAAAAAAAAAAAAAGAAATACCTTTACGCGCATCAAGCGGTCGCAGCGACGGTCAAGTACTACCGCCACACCCTGTCCGATGTTACGGGACTTATTACCCTTTAAGCACACTGGGCCCGACGTCTCACGAGGACATGCATCGTCCGGTTAGAGAGCCAATATTCCACGTTGCAAAACAATTTCCGTCTGGGTACTTGCGTCTTTAGCCGTGCCCGTACTTGACACGGTAGCCCTTGCCCACTTATCGCAGGTGTAGGGCGACGTGCCTGCGCGTCGTTTAGCGTTGACGCCCTAGCCGTATCCAGTTTCAAAAGAACTTTTCATTATGGCGGCGAATATCGGTTTTTAAATGGAGCGACTGCCATCTGACCTCCAAAACCTCTTTGTGGGGGGAAATCGGGGGGAGAGGAATAGGACAGGGATAGATAGGGGGGGGGGGAGGATGGGTAGAAGGAGAGGGTAGGAAAAAGGAGGGGATTAAAAGAAAGGGACACCACTTTAATAGACTGGACGGAGGTTATAACAAGTGGTGGCTCGAGGATTCGGGGTCGCATACCCGTATGTCCAAAAACAAATATCGGACAGATATTAGTCAGGGCACCCTCTGAAGTCAATTGGTTATGTTATTTATAATTTGAAATATATTATTCCAGCTCGTCAATGGATGTACCAAACGTGTACGGAATTTGGTTTTTATCAAACATCCTCTGGTGCGGTGGAAGTCTTCGGCAACCACTTTCCTCTGGATTTCTTTGTCCAGCAATGCCGAGATGTCTTCGGGCCCAAGTAAGATTTTTACTTCTATTAATAATACTGTTTAACAACACAAATAACTTTTTTTAGGGAACTCGCCGTGTCGCATGGAATTATTATTTTGTGTGGACTCGATATTTACTCGGAGAAGTAAATTTATTTCATTTCCCCACTTTGATAAACGGACAAAATGCGCCGACTAGCTTAAGCTTCATACTTTTTCCTTTTTGCGACTTTTTTAGGACCCTGCATATTTTCTCAGTTAAGAAGAAAAAATTTTGTAACAAGTCATTTGGCCAACTTTTCAAAGCTTCGTAATCACACCTGGGAAACGTAAAGTATAACAAATTGAGCTACAATTATAAATCTTGTTTCGGCAGCATTATCCCAGCTAAACTATAAGTGTATATTCTATTAATAAATGGGTGTCCCGGGCAAGAAACAAAATCAATACATGAAATATTACTTCGCATGTCTGATTTTTCAACCAATCACAATTTGACAACACTATTACAGGTGCCTGCATTCTGTTTTTATACCTGTTACTTGGCTATTAAAGTCGTATATCAATGTTCCATACGTAAGGCGGGTCAACTTACAAATAATAATTATTTATCTGCAATATGACGGCTGTGACCTGCCCGGGATACTTTGTTGGCTCTTTGTTCTATTCATTGCTACATATAGATTGAATTATATTTTGTATGTCTGGTCTTGATGCGTCGATTTTGGCGTCGAAAATTCATTCACTTAGCTCCATTTTGACTCTACTTTTTAGAATTGTGGCGCAGCTTTTTTTTAAACATAGCGAAAAAAATATTATGTTAGGAATTATTATTAAATAAATCAAATTAGCTTCACGCTGTATCCCGCACACAGCAGGGTGGACAGAGGGAACCTAGTGTTAAGACAGTCCGTTCCCCACTTTCTGCCGAATTCTGGAGGCATTGCGTGTTGAGTGGCAGAACTCAACGCCGCGCTTAACCTCGAAACCAGTGCGAAGAAAATGGAAATATAAATTTAAGTAAATATTTCATCTTCTCGAGTGGGGATCGAACCCACAACCAGACGGTTTTACAGTCACACTTAGTGCCGCTGCGCCACGACTGACCTCGAGGAATTATTATTATAGAATTAATAATCTAAATAATCAAAAAGATCCCTGAAGTATGAAGTTGAAGAAGCTGAATCTTATCTTAGTTTGTTAACCTTTTATTAGATTGAATTAGGCCAAGTCGACGTTGACTTCTTTGTTGCTTTCTACTTTACCATTATTTAAAATTAATTTTATTTATAGTTCTTTTGATTATAACTAACTACTCGACTCGACGATTGTACAAACATGTTTTAGAGTTAAAAGGAGTTTAAATAAGAAAAAAAAAACAAAATTAAACCAAAAATTTTTGGATAGGTTTGATTAAAGATGAAGGTTTAATAAATAATTAATTTAAAAAAATATATAAGATAATTTTATGTACAATAGAAAATACGCAGTATATTAATTAATTCGGAATGCTTGATAGTCAAGACAATGGATAGTTGTAGAAATTTTTAAACATGTTGCAATAAAGATATGAATCTTTGGAATTTTCTTCCAAAGAAAAAAGATAATATATTGAAAGAATATGGAAAATAGATATTGAACAATGAGTAACAGGACTTAAAAAAGATTTTGCAAGTAATTTAAAACCTATTTGAACTCACATTTACTTAACTGTTTTTATTCATAAACTTTTGAATATACACCCAATATCGATTTTTCATGCTTGCGCATCCCACACACAGACGCGTTCACAAACACATATTTAATAACGCATGCGCAAAACTATTAAGCCCACATCAAGAAAAGCACGCACACGTACTAATATACTCACACACACAAATTTAATAACGCATGCGCACAACTATTAAACCCACATCAAGAAAAACACGCACACATACTAACATACTCACACATAGAAAAATTATATTTATGGTTACACCACTACATATAAATTTTGCATTTGCTAGGTTTTGCTTGCGTTCTGATCTACGATCATAACTTGTTGAATTTAAAAAAAAATTACATCGGTTGGAAAAATATTAGCTTTTTGTACATGAATATGATTACCAACATTATTTCTTACACCAATAATTAAATTTGCCAAATTGCCTCTCTCTTTCATTTCGTTTGTTTTGAAATTTTTAAATTCAACTTGCATATTGACAGTGTCAGCTTCAGTCACTTATGTTCTATCCCAAATTTGAAATTTAATAACTTTAATCGACTTGTTTACTTTTTTTCCGGTTACAATTGATTATTTTTTTAATCCTATTTACTTAATTACAAAAAGGATTACTCTATGATACCTGTAGATTATACTGAAGTTATTTTTAAAAACCCAATTTGAGATTTATAAATCAAAGGTAGTCTACGATACTTCCAATGTTAATATAAAGAAGTATTAATTATTTTTCTTTTTTTTGTCATCACAAGGTAAGGTAATCAGAGGAAACCTTGGAACCTAGTGTTCACTCCGTTCCCATTAAGGCACTTCAGTTACCCACGTTCCGAAGAATTCAGAAGGCATTGCGTATTCAGTAGCGTGGCTAATTAAATAAATATTCTTAAATAATATATATTTGAATATGCATATATTCAGTTGACAAGAAATACCGAAAAACGGAAAAAATCCGTTTTTTATCACAGATGTTTCCCTAATTTAATCTGATATTATAGGTAGCCATCTATGTAAACGCTTTAAAACTTATTAAGGTAAAACTGTTATGGTTCAAAACAACGCAAAAGTGCGCTTCAACTACAAATTTCTATTTAACATCACACCCTACATATATTTGTCATCAAAAATTCATTTATTTTTTTTTATATTGGAAAGAAAAGATTTCATAGGTCATTTAAGTGTTTCTATAAAAAAAATAACAGAATACTTCACTTGTGTTCATAAATTCCACAGTAAAAAAATATTTCTGAGTCTCTCTCATTTGTAAAGAGAATCTGACATTGAGTCAATGTCAAATTCACGTATCTGACATTGACTCAACGTCGTAATGCACGTATCGAAACTCTACATGAGTGATAGTCCGCAAGCAATACTCTTATACCAAATGCAGTTTTTTTACAAAGGCAAAGGTATCAGGCCAATCGTGACGCAGAGGCATAAGCGTGCGACTGTAAACGCAACAGATTTACAGTCGCTTGTGTCGCTGCGCTACGCAAGAAATTGTAGGTTCGACTCCCATTCGGGAATATGAAATATTTTCGTTTTCTCGCTCTGGAAATAAGGCAAACCTTCACTGAACACGCAGTGCCTCCAGAAATCGGCAGAAAGTGGAGAAGGGAAGGGTACTAATAGAAACGGAGTGTCTTAATACTATGTTTCCAGATTCCCTTTGCCTACACTCATTTGTGTGAGATACAGCCGGAAGCTAAAATAAAAGAAATGAAAATATGATGTTACTTACTTCTTTGTCCATTTATTAAATGAACTTTATTTTGAAAAGATTTCAGCTCCTAAAATTTTGTGCTTTTGGTAGTCTCACTTAATTTTTTTCAGAGATAGAACTATCGAACTTCGGATTGTAGAACTTTTTGGAAATGCTTAATTTGAGTTTAAATAAATTACTTTACAAATTTGAAGATTCATAAAATTTCTTATTTAATTTCTTACATAGAGGATATTTTTTGACTGATAATAATGTTAATGATAACAATCATTACTTTTCAGTTTTACATTTTAACAATTGTATTGTTAAATTGTAATGAAACTAATAAAATGCAGATTTTATAGAATTCATTTTTAAATATAAGATATAATCCATTTTCAATATTTCTTCGCAGCCAGCAATATTATTAAGGTCTCTTTTTAGATACCTTATCTTCTATTGTTAAATTTAATTTTATTTCAATATTCGACACTCAACTTAAATTTCGCCAGCAGAACTTTCGCAATTGCAATATTTACATACTTTTTAGTTTTTATCTTTACAGATACACTACATCAATTAGTTATATTAGATTGGTAGATATAGAAGCTTACAAATTAACAAAATATATTAACTTATATACTTTACTATAAGCACGACACGTTATGCGTTTCGATATATTTAAACAAACTTGATCAAAGTCAGATCTTTCATCCGACAAGTACTCACGTTCATAAAATACATATCTTCACACATACATCTATTCATACCACTTCACGCTTCGCACGCTACATATATTATTATATCTTCATTTTGTTCCTGGTCTGCAATTTTTGGGCTTTTCAGTACATGGTCTTCATACTTTCATGAATCTTATCATACAATTTTATATATTATATATATTTTTATTTTAACCACGCATTGCAAATAAATATTTGTTGTCAATGCAGCTTCAGTCTTGTTTATTGCTCTATCAGTATCGACCCGTATACTCTGGGTTTAGAAGTATTATTATTTTCTGAAGTAAATAGATAAGCAATTGAAACCTAAAGTCGTTTCTGACTATGAACGCTATGGGGTAGATTTGGTGCTCTGGTGAAATAAATTGCGCAATTGGGCTCCGTAACTCAACAAAAATTGAGAAGTATATTAAGTAATTCATACTATCAATCTTCTATTTGCGATAAGTTTCACTTCTGAACATCAATTGTGTTAAAGCTAGGCGATGTGTGGAGTACGGGGTGTCTCAACACTAGGTTTTTCTGCCTTTCTATATGCAGAATACATCGTGAAGCTAAAACAATAAGAAGAAGCAAAAAGAGTGTAGTACTTTCAGAAGAAAGACTTGTTATATTTTTAAATATATAAAATTTTTGGTTAAAACATAGGTTGTGAAAATAAAACATATAAATTTTCCAATTTCTTTTAATTAATTTGATAAATAATTACTTAATAGAATTAGGGTCCTGAAATTTAATTATTAAGGTATAAAAATAGTGTTATACAAATAGTAAAAAAATATCAGAATAGTTATTGACAATTCCATTTCAAAGGAAATTTTGTATTACACATTATATTTTTGATATTTGAAATTACTCATCGTATAATTCACATTTTTGTGGCTTTTCTAAGTAAATATCCATATAGTATTAATATCTTGTATGCATGATGCCACTACTACACTTATTTTAAAATAATATTGGATAAGTATATTTACTTAGGAACCGGTGATATAGTCATATTTGGTTTGTGAATATATGTAAATAAATATATTAAAAAAATATATAACAATCAAATTTGAACAAAACTCACCTAATATAAAAAATACAAAGTTGTCAATCATAAACATATCAAAATACTTATGGTTGGCAAGAAAATTATACCAATTATTGTTTAATTGTTTTAGGCCGACAAAAGATCTCATCTTGGCTAATCTTGTGTATGTATTAGTCTGGGAGATCAATTTGATTAGGTCGGTTGTATACAGGTGCCATAAGCTAATACAAACTCGAACATTAACAGAACTTAACAGCTGCTCTTTACAATTTGACTATTTTAGTCTCCAAATTTTCTGCACCTATAATTTAGATCTGAATAATAGATACTTTACTTCGTATAGAGAATCAAATCATAAGAGAAGCAAGGTAGGTATTTGGAATAATGTCTATAGTATAACACTTTTAAAAGTATTATAGTGTAAAGAATGTAGATACATATATAATCGTATCTTGTGCTTTAGAAAAAAGTCAATAGTTGGGCTTTTATACTATAACTTTTATGAAATTTAGCAGACACTACATTTTTGGAAGATAAATACTTCCAGCTCTTACTGAGATAACCTCATATGGACGTCATAATTGTGAATATTAGTTAGATATCCATCTTATTGGATTGGGATGGATTACAAAACACAAGCATAGTCATTTCTCTGATTAATAAAACCCAAGCTCTCACAGTACAGGGCTTGGATTGAAGGTAATTGCTTTGTTGTAGAAGTATCCTAACTTTGCCTATGAAGATATAATATGATTAAAGAAACACTAATGAAATCAATCCACAATAGTATGAATATAATTCGGCAGGCACTATTTCCAGAAGATAAATACTTCCAGATCCTGCTGGGATAACTTTGTATGGCGTTGTAATGGTCAATGCTAGTTAGATAACTATTTCCTTGGGTTCATAATAATAGATAGTTCTTACTTGTTGAATAATAGTTCAAAAGCAATCAATTTTGGTTTTTGGTTTGGAAGAGAAGTAAGATTCTAACCATGGAATTAAAAATGTTATTGAAGTAACATAAAATAAAACCACAATAGTATGTATGTATTCGTCTGACAGTCTATTTCTGGATGATATATATTTTCAGCTACAATTGGGATAACTTTAAATATTTTTTTTGTTGTCAATGCTTGTAAGATATCCTTGTTAATGGGTTGCAACATAGAGATTATCATAATATACCTTCTCGACCGCTGTGTTTATTGATATTCTTTAGGCTATATATAATTGATTTATAATGATAGGGAGTTCTTACTCATTGATTGATACTCGTTCTCAAGCAAGGACAATACAGAGCTTAGTTTGGAAGAAACGTGCTTTGGTGCAGTATTAATATCTCTCTTGGTATTGAAATATATGATTGAAGTAACATTTATGAAATCAATCCATAATTGAATATATGTTTTATTTAGAAGAACATCACTCAACACTTTGCTGCAGAACATTGACATTGAAGGTATCATTAAAAAATTGTAAAAGGATCGTTTGATAATGCAGAATTCAGCAGACAGTCTATTTTTAGATGATTTTTTAGAGTAATTACTCACCTTGCGATAGGGAGATTGATAAGACGCAAGCATAGCTTCTTTAACCGTATCTGTAACCGTATATTTAAATATTCTGTAACCGTATATTTAAATATAAAGTTAAAGGAAATACCAAAATTTTTATAATGGCATGGAGTACTTGTTGACTAATAGTTCCCAAGCACAGTACAGAACTTGATTTGGAAGAACATTCTTTGGCGCAAAAGTATTTTAACAAATGTCTTGAAGATATGACTGATGTAATTATTAGATATCAATAAAAGCAATCGACTATAGTATGTATGGAAGACGCAGAAACTCTAGAAATACCAGATGATAAATACTATCAGTTCATTCCTACTGTGATAACTTTGTATGGCGTTGTTATTGCCAATATGAATAAATATATTCATCTTATTGGGTTGTGATAGGGGGATTTATAAGACATAGTAACCACAAACCAAAGCAAAGACCTGTTACTTTTTGATAATTTTTTACTCGACTTTTATATTTACTTATTGTTGTATGGTATATATATATATATATATATATATATATATATATATATATATATATATATATATATATATATATACTTATGGTCTTCAGTAAATATCTGAGAACTTCTTGAACAATTCCTATGAAATCACACTAAAAGGTTTGGTTTATATAAAGATATGATTGAAGTACCATTAATACTTACTATCAATTATTCAAAGTTAAACACTAGTATTAAAATATTGAAGTTCTTGTTTAGATTGGTTTAAGTATAATAGTAAACACAGCTATTCTAAAAAGTTCTTACTTTCAACCTTACTTGACTTTCAGCTGACATTTATGTATATTCTATGTCTGCTATAGTACTCCATCAGCAGATTATCATGTTTCTTCTTTTTTCGTGTTTTTTCTGCCTTCGACTCGAGTCTGAAACAAAAAGTATTTTATTTAAAATGTACATATTAAGTATATGAGTATCTTATGAAACACAAACAGTTAGCCGGTTACTTAGAGTCTGTCAAGTCCTATACAAAAATTTGTTATTTTTATTTACCAACGATGGTGAAGCAGCGAATAGCAGCTAGTTACTATGTAAAACATTCTGTAAAAAACGCAAGCAGTATACCTACTTACTTGATTTTGGATGCTCTCTTCAATGTAATATTGAATTAATAGAAATCTCACCTTTTCTTTAGAATTCTCTTCTATTCATAGTGAATAACTTTTTTCTCTATCTGGAATATATGTAGTTAAATGTTAAGTTATTGTTAATTTTGATTTATATAATTATTCTACATTTTCAATTTTATGCTTTAAAACGTTAGTAATACATTATTTTTTAATTTTTAATAATATTTAAATTAAGGGGCCAGTCGTGGCGCAGCGGCACAAAGAGTGACTGTTAAACCGACTGGTTGTGGGTTCGATCACCACTCGAGGAGATATTTACTTAAATTTATATTTTCATTTTTTCGCTTTGGTTTCGAGGCAAAGGGCGTCGTTAAGTTCTGTCACTCAACACGCAATGCCTCCGGAATCCGGCAAAAAGTGGGGAACGGAGTGTCTTAACACTAGGTTCTTTCTGCCTACCCAGCTGTGTGCGGGATACAGCGTGAAACTGATTTATTTTTTTATTTTATTTAAATTAATTTGTGTACAATATTTGCGTCATTTGTCTCAGAAATGCTGAATTGGTTAAACTCATTGTTGAGAAATAATATGCGCGAAGAAGAAAGACAACTAAGAAATTAAAATTAGAAGAAGTTGATACTTACTTGGTGTTTTGCAGTTAAAGTCTGTAATTTTGTTATATCATTAATGGGTTGTAACACTCCTAATCATGGTGTTCACCAAGTTTTTCGTTCTGAAATAAAAGTTATTGATAAATTTATGTCTTTTTCAACTGTTACAATTCGTACGTTTATTATTAATTCGAAAGTAACTTTGTCTGTGACAGACATCTGCCTGTGATGCAATCAGGGCCAAACCGCTGATCCGACTGTGGTAAAACTTCATATAGAAATATTTGACGGTTTTGAGATGTACATGGCTTACTTTTTTCTCATATTTGTATATTCTCGATGTGTAATAATATATTAAAATACTTTTCAATTTGATATGCCATTTATTCCGCCATGTTAATACAACTGTTGCTAAACAACCGTCGCTAAGCAATTTTGTTTTTTTAAGAAAAGGTCGCTTCAATATGGGCTTCCTTAACTCTTAAGTGGAGTGCGAAGGCTCAACGTTATGAGACACATAAAAACAATGTTTTACAAAAATATTGTCCTTGAAGAAATGTATTAAAAAGTCTGCGATGGTATATATTTATCTCTGAAGTTTGAGCCACTGTAACCATTTTAATATATTAAATTTAAATTTATCGGGTTCTTAATGTATTTTCTATAATTTGGCATTCATTATTATCAAATAAATATATTTAGTAACTATTTCTTTAGCATTTCATCGAGATATCATTGATTCAAAATGGCATAGTCTAAGAGCAGCGCGGTATGACCGACCCGAACAGTCAATAGACGTTGAAAATCATATATTGTACGAACGAACATATTGTAATCCTTTAAAACATCTAAATAAAACTCGGCGACAGTATATATCTTCGCATATAGCATTATCTATTTTTTATGGTTTTATTATAGAATAGATTTTATTATAGTATAGAGACAAATATTTCTTTTACGTTGACCATATTCATAATATTAATTGATAATTGAGATATTTTTGTTCATTTTAAAAAGTGCGGTATATTTTGTAATATTAATTTATTATTTTCTTTTAGTTACTTTTACTTATTTTGTTTGTTCATTTCAATTACTTACATTTTTTTTTTAAATATGAATTTTATTTACTTAATATTCTTTTTCGGCTTATTTTGGTTATTTAGACTTATATTTTCTTACTAATTCTAGTGAAACTGAAAATAATTTCATAAATGTATTTAGACATTAGTATAGTTCAAGGGGGCAAAGTCCGCTAGTAATACACAGGGTGGAAGCGGTAGCGCTCCTTTTACTGAAACTGCATATAGGATAAAATATTTCAAACACAGAGCAAAAGAAATTAACCAAGGTACCTCAACGTGTGACGCACACATACACGTGCTACTACAAAAATACTACTAAGCGTTGCCTATCTTCTACTTTTCATTCATACAACACAACCGAACGAGGTTCTTAGCCACGCAATCACCTATTTTTAAATTAAACTATTTTAACCGGATCGTGGAAATCAAAGAATTATAATTACCTATTTTTTATAATAAATCTAAACAACGTTCAAAGCTCTTATTAAAATTGTTCAATAAAATGCTACTTTATTTCTTTTACTTTATTATGAAATTATTTCGAAATAATGCAAGGTTATTGAACCACCCACAAAACTATACTCAATTTTTTTAACACACTAAACGATATTGAACTGCGATAGATAGGTACTTACATTTAACATTAGTTTTACATCATCGTCGTTGCATTCTCCTTTTACTATTACTAATATTAACATTATGAGTAATATTACAACCTCAAAATTTGTTTGAAATGTCTTAAAAGAATGTATGTTTTGATAGTACACTCAAATACTGACACAATAGTTTCACATTTAAAAAAAATACTCGAAAATCACATGTCACATTCATCACGAGTTTAGAAATCCGATTTATGGTAAAAAAATATATTAAACAACATCCAAATAATTTAAAACACTCAATGTCTAAAGTCGAACAAAATAATGTAAAAACAACAAAATTTAGTCGTTCCGCGGCTAAGTAAAGAAAATTAAAAACATTGTAATAGTTGCCATTATTTAAAATACTTTTCGAACATACTTTCAATTATTTTTTTAAAACATTTAAATTAATAATTATATTCGTTTAATTATTTTGATAGAAAATCGTATAAAAATTAAATAGAAACAAGTTTTATAATGTAAAAAGTATAATTTACATTTATTATGAATTATAGTGTTATATTAAGCAATCATTCCTGCACGATATATCAGCACTGGCGCGAAGCACAAAAATGGCCAACCGTCGAATAACGCAACCGCGAGCCCTCCCGAGGAATCGGTGCGGCGTGAGAGGGGATGTCTATGTGCAGATATCAAAATGTGCGTTCTGCGTAATTCTACCGCGCGTGCTTCTCTTATGCAATAGTAGTTGTGTCGGACTACAGCTGAATGTTATTTACTAAACTATATAAATTCCACGGGTTATGGGCCCAGACTACATCGTAAAAATAAAAAATTAAGAAGATTGCATCAATCGTATAAAATTAGAAATACCGGCGAGATTAAAGCAGTGTTACTTCACGCGCCACGCGATCGGCGTTGGTATTGGAGGTTAACTCGCCGGGAAGTAATATAAAAAGAAAAACAAGCAAAAAAATAATCACGATAGTAATGGATACAGGTGCGATTGAGCACATGTGTTATGACAATAATTATTTTCAAGTCCACCAGTATCAAATAAATCAATAATTTTAGGTGATGGTAGTGAAATAAGTGTCATTGGTTGTAGACAGATGTTGCTAGAAGTATTATAGCACACCATTTGCCCTTTAATAGCAGTGATACAAAATCAATTAAAAATTGTGAGTTAATATGTGCCGTCCGTCACAACAAATCACATCTGTGAGCCAATGAAGGAAGTATCTATTGGAGGCTCAAGTTATTTTTTAATATAAAAGATGATTATTGACACTATAGAACAGTATACTTTATTAAAAAATAGGATGAAGTTATAAGGTGCATAAGAGATTTTATTAACAAGGTGGGAAATGGTTCAGGAAATAAAATAATAAATTTTAAAAGTGACAATGGCTTAAAATTTATAAATAAAGATATCTTAAATTCATTATTAGAACATGGTATAGTACGCCAAACCTCTGTACAAAACACACCACAACGGAATGGCAAAGCGGAAAGGGATATAAGAACTCTAACAGAAACAGCAAGGTTCATGCTTTGTACCAAGAATTTTTTACAAAAGTTATGGGCTGAAGCAGTGAATACAGCAGCATATGTTTTAAATAAATAAATAAAAATATTGTATAATATATTTGTATTTTTTGTTTATTTTATTTTTTTATAAAATTATTGTTCGTAATAATAAAAAAATATATTCATATCTATTATGTGATGTAAGAACAATAAAAATACAATACAATAAAAACATACAATACAATAAAAACAATGGCTGCTAGAAAATGTCAACAACGACTCAGATTTTATATTTAACATTTTATGGATTGATGAGAGCACTCACTCGCAATGGCATTTGGAACTCGCAAAAATTAAGATATTGGAGTGAACAAAATTTACATCTAAGTCGAGAAGCTATTCGTCAATACAGATTTGCTGTCAATGTATGGGCTGGAGTTCATCGAAATAAAATATCAGGGCCAGTTTTTATTGACGGCAATTTAAATACTACGAAATTTTTAGAACTTACACGCGGCCCCGTAACAGAATTTGTCGACCAGATTCCCCTAGACGTATATCTTAAGATGTGGTTTCAGTTAGATGGAGCACACGCACACTCTGGAGTGTTTGCTAGAAACACGCTCGCGAGCATAATTGGAGAACAATGGAACCTCGGCGGTGGCGTGTCCGTTCCCCGTATCTCACGCCGCTTGATTTTTTTTGTGGGGACAAGTAAAAAATTAAGTTTATGCGTCAGAAGTCCATACGGAAAACAAGCTCCGGCAAAGAATTGAGCGTGCTTTTGATACAATCAAAGACTTAGTCGCGCGGGGGATCTATTGAATAAAGTAAGACATAATTTGTTACGCAGATGCAATTTATGTATTCATAAGCAAGAGGGACACCTGGAGAATTTAAAAACGTAGTAAATAATAAGTGGACAGAAATAATATGATAAAAGTGTGTGTAGAATGTATTGTTGATGTTAGCTACGTACCTACGCTAGTTGCTGCGACTCGATTTCTTGAAAGAAATGTGTGCGACGTTACCGCTTTGACAACCTGTCAAGTGTGTGCGTATGTGTGCGTGCTTATAATATTCTTGACAAATGGCGTTTTATTTTAAAACCATTATTTTGTTATTTATTTTGTTTGAAAAAAAAACCTTTTTAATTTTTAGGAATTTATTGTTTCTGAATTATATTAGGCTTTTATAGAGTAGTTAAAACTGTGGTTTCATTTAAAGTGGTGCTTACACTTCCACTCTGTATAATTTAAAAATTAATTTCCAATTTTACGTATTTCGTTAAAATTATACAATTTGTTACACAGTTACACAAAAAAAAAATAAGAATATCTCGAAATAATTATTATTGAATTGTATTAGTGTTTAATTTTTAATATATTTGGTGATAAATTTTAAAAAAATATACATAATGTATGTTTTTTTTAGTAAATAATATGTTTTAATATAATTTGATTAATACAAATAGTAAATAACCCGATCGATATACCCGATCCAATTATAGATAGTGTGGTCCTGAAAGGATTATATCTATACAAATTAAAGACACAAACCTAAATATTCAAATGTAGCAGAGGCAATAGAAATAATAAATTATTATTAGTTTAAAAAAAAGTTAGATGGTGTATAATAATAATATACTTTATTGTATACAATAAAAAATATAGAAAATTAAAATAAACATATAAAGAAACAAAATAAATGTACACCAGGCCTTATCGTTATGAGCGATCTCTTTCAGGCAACCTTAAAGTGTAGGAATAGTAAGAACGCTAGAGGTGTTCTTGTGTTATTTAAGTATATATACATTATAAGTACATACATATACTCATACTAAAGTGTACAGAAATAAATATAGAAAGTAAACAATTAATTTAAAGAAATTCAAATAATATTATACTTTTAGCAGACTTCTATCGCCAAGTATCTATTCAGCCTAATGTTCTCCAAATTTATAATAATTCAATGCCAAACTTTATAAAATTACATCTAGTAAAGTCAACACCAATATTTAAAATTGAAATAATCACTATTAATTATAAGATAAATGAAACTATTATAACCATCGCAGCTCATTGCGTTAAAATTATGAAAATATAATAAAATTAAATTTTCAATAACTTTGGAATTATAATGAAAATGAGACAAACTTACCACAAATGATGCTTTTTGATTAAATGGTTTCAGAGTAATTCAATAGAGGTGCAGGCATGTCCGAATCGTCGTACTAAAAAATAAATATCAATGTTACACACTGTGTGTTAAACATTTTGTTTATTCTCATTTTCAGTGAATCGTTGAATTTGTATTTTATTTTTCCTTACTTTTCCACCATTTTCTAAATCGTATTTAGATAAATTTATATTTTTTCGAAAATGATTTATTATTATTATATTTTATTTACATAGCTTAACTTCAATATTTAGGATTATTTTATTTTCGATTCTAAATGTTTTTATGGAAAAAAAGTAAGAAGATAATAAACATTGCCAATTTGAAGGCAACGGTAAAAATATTCATTATTATATTTTTTTTTCGCACTAGATGTAAAATAAAACGTATTCTTACACCAGTTTAATCGATAAAAATCTATCCCTATAAATAATTGAATCGGCGGGCTATAATATACAATTATAACCCGCCGAGCTTCACACGCGTCCGAAGCTCTTGGTAGCTGATGAGAGAAAGGCTGAAGCTTGCCAGAAGAGTCGGTTTTAATACAGAGGGTTTCATAATTTAGTTTTAGAGAGTTTTTACCATTGTTACGACATCAGCATGTTTGCACGAAGAATATATTTTGAACATTTTCACAAGTTTCATTAGTTTTGATGTTGCGTGAAACGGTTTCATATGATTGTACGTCGAGCGCATAAATTGATACAAATTATACAACAGTTCTTTTAATTGTTTTTGTTTGAACAGATACTTTTTACGGTATTTTCAGCGTTAGGAGATTTTTGCAGATATTGTTGTTTGCGATATATCTCAATATTCCAAATATTTTTCTAACTTACAAATAAAATTATTTCATTACCAGTAAATCGTAAAAAGAAACTACTATATGATAAAGAAAAGTTTAGTTCTAATTTTAGACTAGCTTTGGCCAACTACAACGCAATATCATATTTTTGAGACAAATAGCTTTTAATTCAAAATACAATTACTTTTTGTATTTATCGAAAATTGTTACAGTTTATATGAATAGTAAATTATACGAAGACATTGTCTTGAATTACTTTGAGATTTTTCACTAACTGACAATAATAAAAAAAAAACAAAAACTAACGTTTTTTCATTTATGTTTTATTAAGGAACACATACTTAAGTATACAGCAAATATTTCATCTAAGTATCTTACGGCAAAATGTTAGCGAGCAAGCATCTCTTCGATAGCCCCTTTTTATATTATAATAAGCAAGAAGCTACGTGCTTCACAACAGAAAATAGAAGTGAAGTTTATTGATGTGTGAAGTTGAATCAATAATATAGTATTGATTCAACTTTGTACGCATGTGCAGATGTATCCAATCCGTGAACAGTTGTTTATCTGCATCACGTAAATCGCATGCGCTTTACGTTTATGCCTTATTGACATATAGTAAGATATATACGAATATCATCAGATGCAAATGCACCAATGAAATTGCAGCAATATCTGCATACCAGTAACCCGCATGCGCTCTGGGTTCTATACGCATGAACGTTTCATCACAGTTATTTATCTGCATACATGTAAATCGCATGCGCTCAGAACACGACCCAGTTGAGGGTTCGTTGCGCTTGGTTCATTATTGATCGTCTCGACTGCAACCAATCACTTCTAACGACGCATAATGAAACCAATCAAAATTCTGTTATTTGATGCAGTCTTTCGCATGCGCCATGGGCCTCGCCTTATATGTATTTGAAATAAGGTCTATTTTATGCCAGTAGGATCATTTATCTGCATACGAGTATTTCGCATGCGCATTAACCATTCCTTTGTGTTAAGGTGCAGTAAGTACAATGACCTGTTCAAATTTTGATGGTTAGCTTTTAATCAATATTACAGCACATGCGCACAAAATTCTTGATTCAATCTTTGAATATTGAGTCATAATTTTAAGTGATTTCCCATAGACATGTCGTATTCTTCTGACTATAGGAACCTGGCGGCGGTATGTCAGCCGTACGACGTCCGCGTTCCTCCGAAGGAGCCGCGTTCCCGCCGTGTCTTTTCATTCTTTAATTGGTTTACAATATCTCTAGATTATTTTGCCGACCCGTCGGGAAAAGTGGTTTTTTCATTAGTGTAAATTATTTATTATTTTCAAACCTTTTTTAAATTTAGTCTTATCCTTTGTTCTATTTTACGTACTTCACTCTATTGGAAAGTGAATGCTGCGAAGATTGAAAAGGATTAAGGTAAATATTATTTTCTAATAAAATAACATAACTTAATTTGTGAGGCCATAGTACTAGGTTAACTCTGCCTATGCTACTGTGTGCGGGATACAGATATTTGTTACTTACGATAACGTTATTTGTTACTAACACCACCTACGTACATTTATAGGCTTGTAAGCGCAAGTTTGTAATTGGTTATGTAAGCTTATAAAAAACTTATCCTACCGCTACGTTAACGTTCACTTAAAATACTTTGCGGTTAACTTCTAGAAGTTACTTATACAAAAAGAAAATTTCTCGCGTTTCATGCTTGGTAATTTATTTCGCTCCTTAGAAAATGAAATTACTTTTTTTTTAGTTTAATCTCAAATACCCATTTTCGTCGCAACTCTGTAGAAAATCTGTAGCTAAAGTGTACATGAGTACCAATTATTTTAATTAAATAGAACTTCAAGGCAAACGAAATGATGGGTTAAAAACTAAATGAAAATATCAATGGTACTGTCTATTTAATTCAATTAATGAAATTAAGCCAAACAAATAAGGAAATGCACTCTACTACATTCACTATCATCATCGATAGCATATTCTCGTCCACTGCTAGACATCAGCCCATCCGATGGCGGAGCTTAGGATTCCACTAATGATTTTATAAATGATAACAAGCCTTCAGAATGAACGATTAAAAACTTTTCAAATGTCAGAAATCTTTCTGGGGAGGAGAGTGTAGAGACTATACATTTTGATTGTTATTTTTTTCTTTTATTTATGTACCCCACAAGAAAAAAAGTACAGAAAACATAAGAACAGAAAGAATGTGTATAACGGATAACTTATCTCTAATAGAGATCTTTACCAGAAACCCTTGAATGTAGGAGATGTTAAGAGAAACGATTCGGGTGCGGTATTTAAATATTACGATAATAATAATAAACTGACATACAAATATACTTAATATTTTACATACATAAATATATAAACATAAGTATATACAATAACAAGAAGAAATTAAGAAAGAAAAATTAAAATAATAAAGAAATGGACAAAGCGAAATACTAAAAAAATTCTAATCGAGGTAAAGAAAATGTTGTTTTGATCTAATTTTAAAAGTATTAAGAGACGGATTGCCAGCCATTATAGTGTTAGGAAGTGAGTTCCATAGGCGCGCCGTCTGAACTGTAAAAGATTTCTCATAGAAAGAGGTATTCAATATTGGAAACTCAAGTTTTCTTAGAGTGACACAAGAGCGTACAGGTCTTTCACTTGGAATTGCCAATTGAAAACGCTCCCTCAAGTAAGGAGGAGAAGATAGCTTTAAAATGTTAAAAAGAAGAGTGAGAATGTGCAGGTTACGGCGTAAACGCACAGGAAGCCGATTCAGTTGCCGTCGAAAATCAGACACGTGGTCAAATTTGTGTAAGCCGAAGATAAAACGAATACACATATTTTGAAGACGATCAAGTTTGTAGAGAATCTCCTCATTAGCATCCGGATAACAAACATCAGCATAATCTAACAGTGGCAGAAGTAGGGTTTGAGCAAGAGTGGTTTTAGTGCGAATGTGTATAAAATTTTGAAGGCGTTTAAGAGAGTGCGGAAAATAATGTATGCGTTTACTAATTACGTTAATATTCGCAGACCACGATAAATGTTTATCAATTATAAGACCCAAATTTCTCGCTGAATCGGATAACGGTATTAATGTCTCGTTTAGTTTTATGCAAGGCAAGGTGTTAAAATCTACTTTGGCTTGTAATTGTCTACTTTCAATAAATAAAGCTTGAGATTTGGAGAGGTTAATAAGAAGGCCAAACAAAGTCGCCCCCATTCACTGATATTAGCGAGATCAGAGTTTATGTTCAGAATTGCAGTATTCAAGTCCTCAAGAGTGGCGTGTCTTCTTCTTCCTGGCATTAATCCCGGCTATTTGCCAGGGTCTGCCTTCCTACTCAACCTACTAGGTGGTTAGACCATTGGCTCTCATGTCCTGCATCACGACATCCAACCAGCGCTTCTTTGGGCGTCCGGGAGGTTTTACTCCAGGGACTGACATAGCAAGGCACTTGCATCCGACATAATTCTTAGGCTGGCGCGTAACGTGACCAAACTATCTCAGGCGATACTTACTTAACGGCTGGTTCAGGACCTATAAAGATAGTGCTCGAATCCGGGCTCCCGCAGGCCATGTACTCAGTCTTCGCCACATTTAGTTTAAGACCGCCGTTCTCAAGCGTACCCTTCCACAGGTTCACTTTACGCTCCAGCATCAGTCGGTTCTCATCAATCGAGTGCTATATCATCGGCATACATCATCTGACATGGAGGCTGGTCTTGGATGTGAGCCGAGACAGTATCGAGCACCACATTGAATAAGAACGGACTAAGAGCCGAGCCTTGGTGAACTCCTACTGTAATCTGGAAGGGTTTAGTGTCGCCAACAGCAGTCCTAACCATGGAAGCGGAATCGTGGTACATGTCTCTGATAATCTCAATATAGGCCTCTCCTCTCCCTTTGGATCGCAATGCCCACCAGATACACTGACGATGCACACAGTCAAAGGCCTTCTGCACATCTAAAAAGGCCACATGCAGAGCTCTCCTTTTTTCCCTGTATGCCTCCATCAATGTTCTAAGGGTGAAAACGGCGTCCATAGTGCCCGATCTTGGCTGAAATCCATATTGAGGCTCAGAGAGTACACTTGCGGCGGAGCCTGAGGTCGATCATGCGCTCAAAGAGCTTCATGGTATGACTAATAAGCTTAATGCCCCTATAACTACAACAATCTTGAACACTGCCCCTTCCCTTGTAAATAGGGGTAATGAAGCTAAGCCGCCACTGGGGTGGCATCTTTCCAGTGTTCAAGATATGGTTAAAAAGGACAGTAAGCTCTAATCGCTCTCTTGGTGTGCTCATGCACACCAAGAGAGCGATTTCCACGCTTCGACCGAAATGTCGTCAGGCCCCACCGCTTTTCCATTCTTTATGCGTCGAAGGCAATTACGAGTTTCGTCAAGGGTTATTGAGGCAATAAGTCTGACGTTAGGCGGTGGGTCGTGATGAAGACTGCATGGGTGCTGAATATTCAGCAGCTCCTGAAAGTAGCTTCTCCACCTCACCTTCACGACTACAGAGCAGCGTGCCCTGGGAATCTCTGACGCAACGACATTTTGCGATATCTTGCGTCGCTTTATCCCGGGAACGTGCTAGTTTGTAATGCATGTAATGAACTTCTGCCTCTCGACAGTTTCAAGTTTATCATACAATGGTGACAAACTCTCACTGCGGGCTCTGGCTACAGCTCTTTTACTGGCATGTTTAGCTACTATGTACTCCAGTCTGTCTTCAGGAGAGTTAAATTGCTGCCACTTCTTAAAGGCATCCTTTTTTTCACGAGTCACCTCCTGCACCTTGCCATTCCATCACCATGTCTCCCTGTCGATGACAGGTCCTCCCTTAGAAAGGCCAAGAACTCGCCTGCCTGCCGCAATGATTGCCGACTGAGCTCGATCCCAAGCATCCTGAGCAGTCTCGGTGTTAGTCGAAAGATTATGACTTTTCACCTCTGCCAGGAAGTCGGTCTGCATCGGTCCATTCAGCAACCACCGCTTATCCCGAGGCCTACGTTTCTCGGCTACTTTCTTCTTGGGACTGACGTTAAAGTCCATGACAAGAAGACGATGTTGGGCCGTTAGACTTTCGCCTGGAATGACCTTACAGTTAGTTACCCTGTCCATATGACACCGTCTGGTCAATAGTACTATTTGAGTTGAGTGGGACCCGCTCTTATACGTGATAAAGTGCTGAAGATTCTTTTGGAAGAACTTATTCTGGACGGCCAGATCCGACGCATTACAGGTTCTCAGAACATTTTCTCCCTCTGTATAACGAAGACCGTGCCCAAATCCCCGTGAACACGTTCATACGGCTCAGCAGCCTTACCGACGTGACCGTTCAAGTCCCGCAGCGACGGTCAACTTCAAGGAGCCCATTCTAAAACTCTTCGGAAAGCACTACTGCCACACCGTTTCTACCCGAAGGTGACCCAGTAAATATAAACCGGTAACCCTGTCCGATGTTACGGGATTTATTGCCCTTCCAGCGAGTTTCCTGGACAATGCACACTAGACCCGACGTCTCATGAGTACATCTGCGAGTTCCCTGCATCGTCCGGTTAGAGAGCCAATATTCCACGTTGCAAAGCGGAGTTTCCGTCTGGGTACTCGCGTCTTTAGTCGTGCCCGTACTTGCGCTACCGTACTACACGGTAGCCCTTGTTCACTTATCGCAGGTGTAGGGCGATGTGCCTGCGCGTTGTTTAGCGGCGACGCCTTAGCCGTACCCAATTTTATGTGTGAACTTTCCATTAAAGCGGCGGATGGCGGTTTTTAAAAGGAGCGATTGTCATCTGACCTCCAAAACCCCTTTGTGGGGAGAAACCGCGGGAAGAAGAATAGGACAGATAGGAAAGGGGGGAAAGACGGGTAGAAGAAGAGGGTAGGAAAAAGGAAGAGATTGAAACAAGGGGACACCACTTTTACGGACTGGACGGAGGTTATAACAAGTGGTGGCTCGAGGATCCGGAGTCGCGTAACCGTATGCCCAAGAACAAATATCGGACAGATATTAGACAGGGCACCCTCTGGATACAATGTCTATATTATATAACTGTAAATCGTCAGCGTAGATATGGTATTTGCAAGATAGGATTTCGGTAATTTCATTTATAAAAATAGAAAAGAGCAGAGGAAATCAACCCAGTCAGAGTAAAGCTCCCGGTGTAGATTCTTTGCTTGCGACCCCGAAGATAAGAACGAAAACATTTAGTGGCAGCAGGAGAGATGTTAAGTGTGGAAAGGACACCAAGTAACACATCAAAATCCACCGAGTTAAACGCATTACTAAAGTCGAGTAAGATAAAAATAGTTATTTTTTTTATTTTTATTGTAAAAATGACAAATACTTTCATACAATATTTGTCATTTAAAGTGGTTACAACAATCAAAATTGTGTACTGCGCCATCAATTTATATTCCTCTTTCTCGCCTACTAGAAAAACATTGAAAGATGCTATGCTAGCCGAAATACATGTAATTCTTATTTCTTATTATCTTTATAGTAAGGACAAGAATAGAGAAGTGTTAACGTGGAACGCAAGCCGAAAGTCGAATAAAATGACCACTTTATCCTATAAATTTAGGATATCAAGTTTTTTTTAATAATAGTTTTCGTAATGTAATCAATTTAGTATATCTTGATGTTTTTGTTCATTTAATGTGAACGGATTGCGCAACTTTGATCATCTTGGCAACTGCCTTTCCCTCAAGGTGGCGGCTACTAAATAAGGCAAGTCGTGGTACAGGGGCACACGTGCGACAGGTTGTGGGCTCGATTCAAACTCGAGAAAATGAAATATATAATATTTTTATTTCTTCCAAAGTTCGGCGGAAAGTAGGGAACGGAAGTGCCTTAATGGAAACGGAATATCTTAACACTAGGTTCCCAGGTTTCCTTTGCTGCTTCGTACGGGACACAGCATTATGCTGGAAAATAAAAATACTAGTGAAAGTTCAGTTGCCTTAACCGTTTCGAATATTATTTGGAATAAACAAACAGAAAAAAAATGCTATATGATTTTTTACATGTTCTTGTATTTTGTTTTATTTGTATATATCTTTATATGACAAACAGACACAACTTCTAATTGTATTTATTAGAATATATGACGCATTACTTAAGTTAATAAAAATAAGCATAAGTGTAAAGACGTGACTATGATTTAATTATTGCAAAATATTTATGCGAAATATAATAATTTTATGCTTAGCCATGCGAATGTACTTAGATTCAGTTTTATTGTAGCGCCCATTTGGCGCAACATTGACGTACTTGTATTAATGCACATCCTATCAAATATTTATATTTATTAAATATTTGCACTATATATTACATATATATATGTGTGTAATATATAGTGCAAATACATATAATATAGCTATATAGAATTAATTTATTTTAAATTAATTCTATTTATTTACTCACCTGAATGTTTAACTACAATTTACTTTCATTTACTCTAACATTGACCTTCTGTTACAAATGCTGCGATTATTTTCCTAAATTATGTGTTGTTGATATTATATAACCTTTTTGATTGAAAAGGCTACTGCGAATTCTAAAAACATTATATAAATATAAAACAATTCAAACATACACAAGTTTATCGATGTGTTCATTTAAATTTGTATTAGTTAAAAGATTGGACATGACATCAAGACCATGACATTCTTAAAAATAAGTTTTATTAAATAAACAGATACCTGCAGATTTTATTCAATTGCATTTCGACCTGTATATTAATATTGAACTACTGAGTTACTCATAGACAAGCACAGATGAAACTACTGGGTTAAAATGTTGAAATTTGGCATGTTAGGCTAGGTTTACCTAATGAGGTACTAGTAAACGACTTGTCAAAATTCTTATGGGAACGAGAAACGGGATTTCCTATTTTACTATTAAAAGACGATGCATTCAAAGTCCCGTGCGACGAGTAGTACATTACATACTTTTTGTACTTTGAATAAATTACTGCGCACGCTGACGATGTTCTGTTTGCTAGAGGTGTGACACTTGTCTCTTCTTTAATTAATTCACCATTGGCTTGTTTTGGATAGAACACCAATAAATAAAATTTCTTAATTTTCGTCAGGTAAAATTATTTTGTCTGATTGCACTGTGTTTTTTATGAAACAACAAAATAAATAAATATTAAAAGAACGAGAAAATAAGTAAATATTAATGAGAACACAAACTACACTGTTCAAAAATATTTACAGAATAAAGATGTATGGGATTAATGACTGCCAGTTTATGTATTAATTAAATTATACCATTGACATTGAAAATAGCAACTGTGGAGTTTTTTGGCAGCTCTCCTCAGCAGAATTACCTTCCGAACCGGTGGTAGCTTTTTTTTATATGTACATTCATAATTCAAATGTGCTTATAATAGTCTTTTTGGATATTTGCAATATAGTTGTTGCACATGAGCGCTGACCATCAACGCCTTCGCAATAAACCGTGATAAACCGCTAAGGTTTATCACGAGTTGTGCTACTTGTTTCTTTTGACAAATTTTATTAAGTATTCGTGACCGTTGGAAATCTCTCTACACGAATAATTCTTCTAAATCACTATAGTTAACTAACATCTTGAAATTTAAAGAAGTATAACAATAAATTATGTCTAATTACTATTTTATCTTATTATTTGACAAAAAAATAAAGGGTAAAGCCACAGTCCTCGAGGACGTAATATAACTAAGCGCGCACCTATTTCTGCGTTTCCCCCAACTATGTTAATATTAATGGCATTTTTTGCTATGTGTGTGGCACATGCGCGTGGCACATGCGCGCTGAAGATTATAACCGTGCCAGTAGACTGTGATAAACCGCTGAATCGAGTCGTGTTTTCTGTTTCTTTTGAAAATGTAAAATTTTAGTGCTCTACACAAATATTTCTTAAACAACTTAAGGTAAATAGCATTAAAAATTTTAAGGCATTATCATATTTTGAATTTACTATTTTGTATGTATTTAATTTGTCCAAAAATGTAAAGTGCAAAGCTACATTCCTTTTAAGTTTTTTCTAGTGCTGTACACTTCTTTTGCACTTTACATTGAATGAGAAATCCTAAAAGAATTCGTGACTTATGGGAAGCAAGTATTCTATACAAATATTTCTTCCAAACCACTTTAGGTAAATAGCTTCTTCCAATTTAATGCACTATAACAATTAGTATTTAATGTTGGATATAATTGATTAGTCAAAAAATCATAACAGTAAAGCTAACGCCCTTTTAAAGACGTAATGTAAGGCGCGCGCAGCTTTTGTCTGCTTCCCCCCCACCCCATTTGCACTTTGTTTTGATTGGATATTCACAATCGACATGATGCACATGCGCGCTGAAGATTTTTAACAGCCCCAGTCGGCCGTAATTAACCGCTGAATTAAGTCGTGTTTCTTTTCACAATGTTAAATATATTTGTGTGTATTGTGTATATAGTGTTCTCCACAAACATTTCTCCTTAAGTGCTTCAGGTGACTATAATTTTTCAATTTAAAGCTTTATAATAATTTTAATTTACTATTGTATGTAATTAATTTGTCAAAATGTAGTTATAAGCAGTAGAGTAACCCCCTGTTGAGAACGTAATATATATGCGCACGCAGGTTTTGCCAACTGCCTCCCACTAACTGCGTATTGTATTGATTGCACATGTTGCACATGCGCCATGAAAGTTTTAATTGCACCAGTCGACCGTGATAAACCGCTGAACCGGTCATGCACGGTCTTTCAAGCCGAACTTTATGCCATCTACAGGGCAACCCAGGAAATTACTAATACTTGTGATCCTCTGGTAACTATACTAAGTGATTCAAGATCCTCACTAGACTTAGCAAAGAACCTCAGATCCACTCATCCCTTAGCAAACGCAATACAAAGGAATATCCAGCGCATAAGGGAACAGGGAAGAGAGGTAATATTGACATGGCTTCGTGCACACATAGGAACAGCTGGAAATGAAAGAGCAGACGAACTTGCCAAAATCGCCGCATTGTCAGCGATCCCTCACAGCTATGTCAAAATATCACTGGCCTCCGTCAAGACCAAAATTCGAGAGGAATCCGTTCAGAGATGGCAGGATAGGTATACAACTTCAAGCACCGGAGCAACCGCCAAGGAATTTCTTCCCGATGTAATAGCCGCGTTCAAGATCACCAGAACCGTCAAGTGGAGCCCTATACTTGTGCAATTGTGCAAATATTGACTGGGCATGGAGGTTTTGCTAGCTATCTTCATCGATTTAAGCTGAAAGAAACCCCAAGATGCGAATGCGATCCTAGCATCGAAGAAACAGTGTGGCATATATTCTGGGACTGCCCACGGTTTTCTTTAGCTCGTATGAACCTAGAATCTTTAATGAACACCAAGCTAGAAAGACCAGGCTTAGCTTCTCTCATAGCTGACAACCAGAGGCGCCCAAGTTTCTTAAGGTTCTTAGAGGATATCTTTCAGATAGCCATGGCTAGAAACTGCAGTAAGATAGCAGCAAAAAGCATAACTAGGACAGTCAAGCACCCTTCCACACTCATTCAAAATCTTACAACTGGACAATCAACAGATCAACCAACAACAATCCAACGCATTTTGTGTAATGGACATATCAGTCCACCGGGTTTGAAACTGAGACCCGTGGCCTTATTTATGGATGAAGGAGAGGAGAAACTGGGCTTCAGCTTCTGTGTCGTAGGGCCGAAGAAATCCATTTACATATCACCTGGTCTAGCTGCGCTTACCAAGGGCTGTACCAGCAAGACCACCTCATGGTCCTCATGGAAATCGGACTACGAAAGCATGCAAGCTATCATCAGTTTAGGGAACTGGGAATGTCGGATAGTTCGAACTAAAAAAAAGACCATCGCACTATTCGACAGACATAAGACGGAGTTTCCCCTTTCACCAAGGTGTGCAAGGTGCTCGACCATCTGGGCACAGTGAACACAGATGCAACCAAATACGGATCCCGGACACTAAGCGTTGACGTAATGAAAGCAGATCTTGAAAAAGGTGCCGTCACAGACCTACTGGGATGTATTCCAGCCTCAGTAAAGTACAACATAGTTGTGTACGAAGATCGAGGACAAGATTTAGCTTTTTTAAGAGCAAAGAAAAAAGACGACGGAAGGCCAAGCACTTCAACATTGAGCGGTGCGCAGCACCTTGAAAGGAAGATAGCCACGGAAGAAGAACAACAAAACAATCAGAAACAACCTAAAAACCAAAGCAACATGTTTAATTTACCACCTATACTACTAAAACCGATACAAAAATTTATAAGGAAGGTTAGAATCACTAGAGCAGACAAAGGCCAAGTAACAGCACCTTTTTTTTTTATGGAAAAGGACAAGGTAAACGAGCGTTCGTGTCACCTGATGATAAGTGATTGGTGTTGCACGGCCCCGTGCAACACCAGAGGAGCTACAGGTGCGTTGCCGGCCTTTTAAGGTGGAGATAGACGCGCTTTTTGAAGGTACCCATGTCATATCGACCTGGAAACACTGCCGCGGGTAGGCCATTCCACAGTTCCGTGGCGCGTGGAAGGAAGTTCCTACGAAACCGCACAGTAGTGGATTGCCACGTATCCAGGTGGTGTGGATGATATTTTAGCCTATGACGTACCGTTAGAAAATTCGGCGGCAGGTAACAGGTCAAACAGTTCCTCAGAACACTCCCCATGGTAAATGCGATAGAGAACGCAAAGCGAGGAAACGTCTCTACGCAAAGCCAAAGTATCAAGCCTTTCACAGATCCGCAAGGGGTCCCCAATGATTCGAATGGCTCTACGTTGTATGCGATCAAATGGTTCAAGCTGATACTGGGGTGCACCAGCCCAGAGGTGAGAACAGTACTCCATATGAGGCCGAACCTGGGCCCTATATAGGGCCAAACGGTGTTTTGGCGTGAAGTACCGTCTCGCTCTGTTGATGACCCCCAGTTTCTACGAGGCCAACTTGGCCTTGCTTTCCAGATTGGCCTCATAGAAACATTAAGGCCCAATATACTGATACTGGTCGCGGCTGTAAGAGGAGTGTACCTGACCTGTCTCCTGCAAACGATGCCATGCAACACATGCAAAACGCATTCCTAGGACACACAGCAATTGTAAGGTAACCATCAAAGTCAACCTTGCAACCTGCGAGAAAATCAGGACGACCTTTGAACTCGGAAACGAAGGTCTGCTTAGAGTGTTACTCGAAGAGGAGAAAGCCGCCATATATGTCCCCTTAAGTATTCCAATGATAAATTGGAATACATAAGGGGAAACCTACCTACATTCCCCCATATGGCGGCTTACAGCGGTAAAGATGGCTTTGTATACAAGGATGACAGGTCAACAGTAGAAAATTCCCCACCCAGGTACACAACATCTTCGGACGACCCAATTCTCGTTATAGCTCGATGCACGGAGGTAGCGCTGGAACAAAGGATACTAAACACAGCGCTTACCATTCAAGCTTCAAAAAATTCAACCAGCATCTGGGTGCATTGGGAGCCACCTGACATACAGTGGGTGAATGGCGTTCCTGGCTGCGGTAAGTCCACCTGGGTGGTGAACAATTTGATCCCTGATGGAGATCTGGTAGCAACTACAACTACTGAGGCAGCCGAGGACCTCAGGAGTAAGATCCCTTTTAGTTGCACCAGGGACGCGAAAATCAAAGTCCGAACGATCGCCTCTATTCTGGTAAATAGTGTTACAGAAAATCCCGCAAGACTTTTCGTGGATGAGGCCCTAATGAACCATTTTGGGGCAATCGTAATGGCGGCCATATTATCAAAAGCCAAGACACTTATACTTATCGGGGACATAAATCAACTACCCTTTATCGACAGATTAAACCTCTTTCAAATACACTATATCGGCCCAAACCTCGTGACGGCCATCAGTCAAGAGCTAGCGAGATCATATAGATGTCCAATGGATGTGACATACGCGCTCAACGAAGTTTATAACGGAATCTACTCAGTCCGACATATAACTCGCTCCTTGAGAAAATCGCGATATACGGGTGCTTCCATCCCTATAGATTCCCCCAATACTCTGTACTTGGTCCATACACAAGCAGAAAAAGCGGACCTAACCAGGAAAGGATATGGACAGGGGGGGAAACTCATGCACCCTGACCATCAACAAATCTCAGGGACTTAGATACGAGTTAGTAGTAATCATCCAAACTCAGGCCATTAAAAACGCCCTACAGGACAGCATATCACATGCAATCGTCGCCTTAACAAGGCATACAAAAGGATGCATCTACTACACTGACGCCGAAGAAGACGCCATCGGCAGGTTCATCCGCCGAGCAAATGAAGGTTCCGTGACTGATATAGTGGAACACAACATTAAAATGGCTATTTCCCATAGAGATGAGGAGGCAAAAGATATATTACGAAAACAACTAACTGCGCCGCAATCAACATAATCAACGGCCAAAAATAGATTCGACAAAAGGAAATCGGATTTGACAAAAGCAGACCATTCAAGATATTAACGTCCACTTCACATTTTAAAAAGAAAAACTAACATTTTTAATAATCAATTAAGAACAAAAAAGGCAAAAAGGACAACAAAGTCTGTGGCGAATAACAATTCAAATAAAAAAAAAAACCGCTGAACGGAGCCGTATTTTCTGTTTGTTGACAATATTTAAAAGTATTCTTGACTATTGAGAATCGAGCGCCCTACTCAAAAAATATATCACTGCAGGTAACTAGCATCTTCATATTTAATAAAAGAAATATAATAATTTTAATTTACTATTGTACGTAGTCGATTTGCCAAAAAATATGAACAGTAAAGCTAACGCCCTTTTGAAGACGAAATTTAAATGCGTGCACAGGTTTTGTCTACTGTCCCCCACCCCAGTTGCACTTTATATTGATTGCATTTCTGAAATGGGCATATTGCACATGCGCGCTCACAATCGACACCGCCCCATTAGACCGTGATAAACCGCTGAATCGAATCGAGTCGAGTCTTATTTTGTTTGAGAAATCCTAAAAGAATTCGTGACTTATGGGAAGCAAGTGCTCTATACAAATACTTCTTCCAAACCACTTTAGGTAAATAGCTTCTTCTAATTTAATGCATTATAACAATTAGTATTTAATATTGTATATAATTGATTTGTCAAAAAATCATAACAGTAAAGCCAACGCCCTTTTTAAGACGTAATGTAAGGCGCGCGCAGGTTTTGTCTGCTTCCCCCCCCCATCCCTTTTGCACTTTGTATTGATTGCATATTCACAATCGGCATGATGCACATGCGCGCTGAAGATTTTTAACCGCCCCAGTCGGCCGTAATAAACCGCTGAATCAAGTCGTGTTTCTTTTCACAATGTTAAATATATATGTGTGTATTGTGTGTATAGTGCTCTCCACAAACATTTCTCCTTAATTGCTTCAGGTGACTATTATTTTTCAATTTAAAGCTTTATAATAATTTTAATTTACTATTGTATGTTATTAATTTGTCAAAATGTAGGTATAAGCAGTAAAGTAACGCCCTGTTCAGAACGTAATATATATGCGCGCGCAGGTTTTGCCAACTGCCTCCCACCTTAACTGCGTATTATATTGATTGCACATGTTGCACATGCGCCATGAAAGTTTTAATTGCGCCAGTCGACCGTGATAAACCGCTGAACCGAGCCGTGTTTTCTGTTTGTTGTGACAATATTTAAAAGTATTCTTGACTGTTGAGAATCGAGCGCCCTACTCAAATATTTCTTCTATATCACTGCAGGTAACTAGCATCTTCATATTTAATAAAAGAAATATAATTATTTTAATTTACTATTGTACGTTATCGATTTGCCAAAAAATATGAACAGTATAGCTAACGCCCTTTTGAAGACGAAATTTAAATGCGTGCACAGGTTTTGTCTACTGTCCCCCACCCCAGTTGCAATTTATATTGATTGCATTTCTGAAATGGGCATATTACACATGCGCGCTCACAATCGACACCGCCACATTAAACCATGATAAACCGCTGAATCGAATCGAGTCGATTTTTATTTTGTTTGAGAAATCCTAAAAGAATTCGTGACTTATGGGAAGCAAGTATTCTATACAAATATTTCTTCCAAACCACTTTAGGTAAATAGCTTCTTCCAATTTAATGCACTATAACAATTAGTATTTAATATTGTATATAATTGATTTGTCAAAAAATCATAACAGTAAAGCTAACGCCCTTTTAAAGACGTAATGTAAGGCGCGCGCAGCTTTTAACTGCTTCCCCCCCCACCCCATTTGCACTTTGTTTTGATTGGATATTCACAATCGACATGATGCACATGCGCGCTGAAGATTTTTAACAGCCCCAGTCGGCCGTAATTAACCGCTGAATTAGGTCGTGTTTCTTTTCACAATGTTAAATATATTTGTGTGTATTGTGTATATAGTGCTCTCCACAAACATTTCTCCTTAAGTGCTTCAGGTGACTATAATTTTTCAATTTAAAGCTTTATAATAATTTTAATTTACTATTGTATGTAATTAATTTGTCAAAATGTAGGTATAAGCAGTAAAGTAACGCCCTGTTGAGAACTTAACATATATGCGCGCGCAGGTTTTGCCAACTGCCTCCCACCTTAACTGCGTATTATATTGATTGCACATGTTGCACATGCGCCACGAGAGTTTTAATTGCACCAGTCGACCGTGATAAACCGCTGAACCGAGCCGTGTTTTCTGTTTGTTGTGACAATATTTAAAAGTATTCTTGACTGTTGAGAATCGAGCGCCCTACTCAAATATTTCTTCTATATCACTGCAGGTAACTAGCATCTTCACATTTAATAAAAGAAATATAATAATTTTAATTTACTATTGTACGTAATCGATTTGCCAAAAAATATGAACAGTAAAGCTAACGCCCTTTTGAAGACGAAATTTAAATACGTGCACAGGTTTTGTCTACTGTCCGCCACCCCAGTTGCAATTTATATTGATTGCATTTCTGAAATGGGCACGTTGCACATGCGCGCTCACAAGTGACACCGCACCATTAGACCGTGATAAAACGCTGAATCGATCGAGTCGAGTTTTATTTTGTTTGAGAAATCCTAAAAGAATTCGTGACTTATGGGAAGCAAGTGCTCTATACAAATACTTCTTCCAAACCACTTTAGGTAAATAGCATCTTCCAATTTAATGCATTATAAGAATTAGTATTTAATATTGTATATAATTGATTTGTCAAAAAATCATAACAGTAAAGCCAACGCCCTTTTCAAGACGTAATGTAAGGCGCGCGCAGGTTTTGTCTGCTTCTCCCCCACCCCTTTTGCACTTTGTATTGATTGCATATTCACAATCGGCATGATGCACATGCGCGCTGAAGATTTTTAACCGCCCCAGTCGGCCGTAATAAACCGCTGAATCAAGTCGTGTTTCTTTTCACAATGTTAAATATATATGTGTGTATTGTGTATATAGTGCTCTCCACAAACATTTCTCCTTAATTGCTTCAGGTGACTATCATTTTTCAATTTAAAGCTTTATAATAATTTTAATTTACTATTGTATGTTATTAATTTGTCAAAATGTAGGTATAGGCAGTAAAGTAACGCCCTGTTGAGAACGTAATATATATGCGCGCGCAGGTTTTGCCAACTGCCTCCCACCTTAACTGCGTATTATATTGATTGCACATGTTGCACATGCGCCATGAGAGTTTTAATTGCACCAGTCGACCGTGATAAACCGCTGAACCGAGCCGTGTTTTCTGTTTGTTGTGACAATATTTAAAAGTATTCTTGACTGTTGAGAATCGAGCGCCCTACTCAAATATTTCTTCTATATCACTGCAGGTAAATAGCATCTTCCAATTTAATGCATTATAACAATTAGTATTTAATATTGTATATAATTGATTTGTCAAAAAATCATAACAGTAAAGCCAACGCCCTTTTTAAGACGTACTGTAAAGCGCGCGCAGGTTTTGTCTGCTTCCCCCCCACCCCTTTTGCACTTTGTATTGATTGCATATTCACAATCGGCATGATGCACATGCGCGCTGAAGATTTTTAACCGCCCCAGTCGGCCGTAATAAACCGCTGAATCAAGTCGTGTTTCTTTTCACAATGTTAAATATATATGTGTGTATTGTGTATATAGTGCTCTCCACAAACATTTCTCCTTAATTGCTTCAGGTGACTATCATTTTTCAATTTAAAGCTTTATAATAATTTTAATTTACTATTGTATGTTATTAATTTGTCAAAATGTAGGTATAAGCAGTAAAGTAACGCCCTGTTGAGAACGTAATATATATGCGCGCGCAGGTTTTGCCAACTGCCTCCCACCTGAACCGCGTATTATATTGATTGCACATATTGCACATGCGCCATGAAAGTTTTAATTGCACCAGTCGACCGTGATAAACCGCTGAACCGAGCCGTGTTTTCTGTTTGTTGTGACAATATTTAAAAGTATTCTTGACTGTTGAGAATCGAGCGCCCTACTCAAATTTTTCTTCAATATCACTGCAGGTAACTGGCTAGCATCTTCATATTTAATAAAAGATATATAATAATTTTAATTTACTTTTGTATTGTACGTAATCGATTTGCCAAAAAATATGAACAATAAAGCTAACGCCCTTTTGAAGACAAAATTTAAATGCGTGCACAGGTTTTGTCTACTGTCCCCCACCCCAGTTGCAATTTATATTGATTGCATTTCTGAAATGGGCACGTTGTACATGCGCGCTCACAAGTGACACCGCACCATTAGACCGTGATAAACCGCTGAATCGATCGAGTCGAGTTTTATTTTGTTTGAGAAATCCTTAAAGAATTCGTGACTTATGGGAAGCAAGTGCTCTATACAAATACTTCTTCCAAACCACTTTAGGTAAATAGCATCTTCCAATTTAATGCATTATAACAATTAGTATTTAATATTGTATATAATTGATTTGTCAAAAATCATAACAGTAAAGCCAACGCCCTTTTTAAGACGTAATGTTAGGCGCGCGCAGGTTTTGTCTGCTTCCCCCCCACCCCTTTTGCATTTTGTATTGATTGCATATTCACAATCGGCATGATGCACATGCGCGCTGAAGATTTTTAACCGCCCCAGTCGGCCGTAATAAACCGCTGAATCAAGTCGTGTTTCTTTTCACGATGTTAAATATATATGTGTGTATTGTGTATATAGTGCTCTCCACAAACATTTCTCCTTAATTGCTTCAGGTGACTATCATTTTTCAATTTAAAGCTATATAATCATTTTAATTCACTATTGTATGTTATTAATTTATCAAAATGTAGGTATAAGCAGTAAAGTAACGCCCTGTTGAGAACGTAATATATATGCGCGCGCAGGTTTTGCCAACTGCCTCCCACCTTAACTGCGTATTATATTGATTGCACATGTTGCACATGCGCCATGAAAGTTTTAATTGCACCAGTCGACCGTGATAAACCGCTGAACCGAGCCGTGTTTTCTGTTTGTTGTGACAATATTTAAAAGTATTCTTGACTGTTGAGAATCGAGCGCCCTACTCAAATATTTCTTCTATATCACTGCAGGTAACTAGCATCTTCATATTTAATAAAAGAAATATAATTATTTTAATTTACTATTGTACGTTATCGATTTGCCAAAAAATATGAACAGTATAGCTAACGCCCTTTTGAAGACGAAATTTAAATGCGTGCACAGGTTTTGTCTACTGTCCCCCACCCCAGTTGCAATTTATATTGATTGCATTTCTGAAATGGGCATATTGCACATGCGCGCTTACAATCGACACCGCCCCATTAGACTGTGATAAATCGCTGAATCGAATCGAGTCGAGTTTTATTTTTGTTTGAGAAATCCTTAAAGAATTCGTGACTTATGGGAAGCAAGTGCTCTATATAAATACTTCTTCCAAACCACTTTAGGTAAATAGCATCTTCCAATTTAATGCATTATAACAATTAGTATTTAATATTGTATATAATTGATTTGTCAAAAATCATAACAGTAAAGCCAACGCCCTTTTTAAGACGTAATGTTAGGCGCGCGCAGGTTTTGTCTGCTTCCCCCCCACCCCTTTTGCACTTTGTATTGATTGCATATTCACAATCGGCATGATGCACATGCGCGCTGAAGATTTTTAACCGCCCCAGTCGGCCGTAATAAACCGCTGAATCAAGTCGCGTTTCTTTTCACGATGTTAAATATATATGTGTGTATTGTGTATATAGTGCTCTCCACAAACATTTCTCCTTAATTGCTTCAGGTGACTATCATTTTTCAATTTAAAGCTATATAATCATTTTAATTCACTATTGTATGTTATTAATTTGTCAAAATGTAGGTATAAGCAGTAAAGTAACGCCCTGTTGAGAACGTAATATATATGCGCGCGCAGGTTTTGCCAACTGCCTCCCACCTTAACTGCGTATTATATTGATTGCACATGTTGCACATGCGCCATGAAAGTTTTAATTGCACCAGTCGACCGTGATAAACCGCTGAACCGAGCCGTGTGTTCTGTTTGTTGTGACAATATTTAAAAGTATTCTTGACTGTTGAGAATCGAGCGCCCTACTCAAATATTTCTTCTATATCACTGCAGGTAAATAGCATCTTCCAATTTAATCCATTATAACAATTAGTATTTAATATTGTATATAATTGATTTGTCAAAAAATCATAACAGTAAAGCCAACGCCCTTTTTAAGACGTATTGTTAGGCGCGCGCAGGTTTTGTCTGCTTCCCCCCCACCCCTTTTGCACTTTGTATTGATTGCATATTTACAATCGGCATGATGCACATGCGCGCTGAAGATTTTTAACCGCCCCAGTCGGCCGTAATAAACCGCTGAATCAAGTCGTGTTTTTTTTCACAATGTTAAATATATATGTGTGTATTGTGTATATTTAACATTGTGAAAAAAAACACGATACAGTGCTCTCCACAAACATTTCTCCTTAATTGCACAATATAGTGCTCTCCACAAACATTTCTCCTTAATTGCTTCAGGTGACTATCATTTTTCAATTTAAAGCTTTATGATAATTTTAATTTACTATTGTATGCTATTAATTTGTCAAAAATGTAGGTATAAGCAGTAAAGTAACGCCCTGTTGAGAACGTAACATATATGCGCGCGCAGGTTTTGCCAACTGCCTCCCACCTTAACCGCGTATTATATTGATTGCACATGCGCCATGAAAGTTTTAATTGCACCAGTCGACCGTGATAAACCGCTGAACCGAGCCGTGTTTTTTGTTTGTAGTGACAATATTTAAAAGTATTCTTCACTGTTGAGAATCGAGCGCCCTACTCAAATATTTCTTCTATATCACTGCAGGTAAATAGCATCTTCCAATTTAATCCATTATAACAATTAGTATTTAATATTGTATATAATTGATTTGTCAGAAAATCAGAACAGTAAAGCCAACGCCCTTTTTAAGACGTAATGTAAGGCGCGCGCAGGTTTTGTTTGCTTCCCCCCCACCCCTTTTGCACTTTGTATTGATTGCATATTCACAATTGGCATGATGCACATGCGCGCTGAAGATTTTTAACCGCCCCAGTTGGCCGTAATAAACCGCTGAATCAAGTCGTGTTTCTTTTCACAATGTTAAATATATATGTTTGTATTGTGTATATAGTGCTCTCCACAAACGTTTCTGCTTAATTGCTTCAGGTGACTATCATTTTTCAATTTAAAGCTTTATGATAATTTTAATTTTCTATTGTATGTGTTATTAATTTGTCAAAATGTAGGCATAAGCAGTAAAGTAACGCCCTGTTGAGAACTTAACATATATGCGCGCGCAGGTTTTGCCAACTGCCTCCCACCTTAACTGCGTATTATATTGATTGCACATGTTGCACATGCGCCATGAAAGTTTTAATTGCACCAGTCGACCGTGATAAACCGCTGAACCGAGCCGTGTTTTTTGTTTGTAGTGACAATATTTAAAAGTATTCTTCACTGTTGAGAATCGAGCGCCCTACTCAAATATTTCTTCTATATCACTGCAGGTAAATAGCATCTTCCAATTTAATCCATTATAACAATTAGTATTTAATATTGTATATAATTGATTTGTCAGAAAATCAGAACAGTAAAGCCAACGCCCTTTTTAAGACGTAATGTAAGGCGCGCGCAGGTTTTGTTTGCTTCCCCCCCACCCCTTTTGCACTTTGTATTGATTGCATATTCACAATCGGCATGATGCACATGCGCGCTGAAGATTTTTAACCGCCCCAGTTGGCCGTAATAAACCGCTGAATCAAGTCGTGTTTCTTTTCACAATGTTAAATATATATGTTTGTATTGTGTATATAGTGCTCTCCACAAACGTTTCTGCTTAATTGCTTCAGGTGACTATCATTTTTCAATTTAAAGCTTTATGATAATTTTAATTTTCTATTGTATGTGTTATTAATTTGTCAAAATGTAGGTATAAGCAGTAAAGTAACGCCCTGTTGAGAACTTAACATATATGCGCGCGCAGGTTTTGCCAACTGCCTCCCACCTTAACTGCGTATTATATTGATTGCACATGTTGCACATGCGCCATGCAAGTTTTAATTGCGCCAGTCGACCGTGATAAACCGCTGAACCGAGCCGTGTTTTCTGTTTGTTGTGACAATATTTAAAAGTATTCTTAACTGTTGAGAATCGAGCGCCCTACTCAAATATTTCTTCTATATCACTGCAGGTAACTAGCATCTTCATATTTAATAAAAGAAATACAATTATTTTAATTTACTATTGTACGTTATCGATTTGCCAAAAAATATGAACAGTATAGCTAACGCCCTTTTGAAGACGATATTTAAATGCGTGCACAGGTTTTGTCTACTGTCCCCCACCCTAGTTGCAATTTATATTGATTGCATTTCTGAAACGGGCATGTTGCACACGCGCGCTCACAATCGACACCGCTCCATTAGACCGTAATAAACCGCTGAATCGATCGAGTCGAGTTTTATTTTGTTTGAGAAATCCTAAAAGAATTCGTGACTTATGGGAAACAAGTGCTCTATACAAATACTTCTTCCAAACCACTTTAGGTAAATAGCATCTTCCAATTAAATGCATTATAACAATTAGTATTTAATATTGTATATAATTGATTTGTCAAAAAATCATAACAGTAAAGCCAACGCCCTTTTTAAGACGTAATGTAAGGCGCGCGCAAGTTTTGTCTGCTTCCCCCCCACCCCTTTTGCACTTTGTATTGATTGCATATTCACAATCGGCATGATGCACATGCGCGCTGAAGATTTTTAACCGCCCCAGTCGGCCGTAATAAACCGCTGAATCAAGTCGTGTTTCTTTTCACAATGTTAAATATATATGTTTGTATTGTGTATATAGTGCTCTCCACAAACGTTTCTGCTTAATTGCTTCAGGTGACTATCATTTTTCAATTCAAAGCTTTATGATAGTTTTAATTTTCTATTGTATGTGTTATTAATTTGTCAAAATGTAGGTATATGCACATGCGCGCTGAAGATTTTTAACCGCCCCAGTCGGCCGTAATAAACCGCTGAATCAAGTCGTGTTTCTTTTCACAATGTTAAATATATATGTGTGTATTGTGTGTATAGTGCTCTCCACAAACATTTCTCCTTAATTGCTTCAGGTGACTATTATTTTTCAATTCAAAGCTTTATGATAGTTTTAATTTTCTATTGTATGTGTTATTAATTTGTCAAAATGTAGGTATAAGCAGTAAAGTAACGCCCTGTTGAGAACTTAACATATATGCGCGCGCAGGTTTTGCCAACTGCCTCCCACCTTAACTGCGTATTATATTGATTGCACATGTTGCACATGCGCCATGAAAGTTTTAATTGCACCAGTCGACCGTGATAAACCGCTGAACCGAGCCGTGTTTTCTGTTTGTTGTGACAATATTTAAAAGTATTCTTGACTGTTGAGAATCGAGCGCCCTACTCAAATATTTCTTCTATATCACTGCAGGTAACTAGCATCTTGATATTTAATAAAAGAATTATAATAATTTTAATTTACTATTGTACGTAGTCGATTTGCCAAAAAATATGAACAGTATAGCTAACGCCCTTTTGAAGACGATATTTAAATGCGTGCACAGGTTTTGTCTACTGTCCCCCACCCCAGTTGCAATTTATATTGATTGTATTTCTGAAATGAGCATTTTGCACATGCGCGCTTACAATCGACACCGCCCCATTAGACCGTGATAAACCGCTGAATCGAATCGAGTCGAGTTTTATTTTATTTGAGAAATCCTAAAAGAATTCGTGACTTCTGGGAAGCAAGTGCCGTATACAAATACTTCTTCCAAACCACTTTAGGTAAATAGCTTCTTCCAATTTAATGCATTATAACAATTAGTATTTAATATTGTATATAATTGATTTGTCAAAAAATCATAACAGTAAAGCCAACGCCCTTTTTAAGACGTAATGTAAGGCGCGCGCAGGTTTTGTCTGCTTCCCCCCCACCCCTTTTGCACTTTGTATTGATTGCATATTCACAATCGGCATGATGCACATGCGCGCTGAAGATTTTTAACCGCCCCAGTCGGCCGTAATAAACCGCTGAATCAAGTTGTGTTTCTTTTCACAATGTTAAATATATATGTTCGTATTGTGTATATAGTGCTCTCCACAAACGTTTCTGCTTAATTGCTTCAGGTGACTATCATTTTTCAATTTAAAGCTTTATGATAATTTTAATTTACTATTGTATGCTATTAATTTGTCAAAATGTAGGTATAAGCAGTAAAGTAACGCCCTGTTGAGAACGTAATATATATGCGCGCGCAGGTTTTGCCAACTGCCTCCCACCTTAACTGCGTATTATATTGATTGCTCATGTTGCACATGCGCCATGAGAGTTTTAATTGCACCAGTCGACCGTGATAAACCGCTGAACCGAGCCGTGTTTTCTGTTTGTAGTGACAATATTTAAAAGTATTCTTCACTGTTGAGAATCGAGCGCCCTACTCAAATATTTCTTCTATATCACTGCAGGTAAATAGCATCTTCCAATTTAATCCATTATAACAATTAGTATTTAATATTGTATATAATTGATTTGTCGAAAAATCATAACAGTAAAGCCAACGCCCTTTTTAAGACGTAATGTTAGGCGCGCGCAGGTTTTGTCTGCTTCCCCCCACCCCTTTTGCACTTTGTATTGATTGCATATTCACAATCGGCATGATGCACATGCGCGCTGAAGATTTTTAACCGCCCCAGTCGGCCGTAATAAACCGCTGAATCAAGTCGTGTTTCTTTCACAATGTTAAATATATATGTGTGTATTGTGTATATAGTGCTCTCCACAAACATTTCTCCTTAATTGCTTCAGGTGACTATCATTTTTCAATTTAAAGCTTTATGATAATTTTAATTTACTATTGTATGTTATTAATTTGTCAAAATGTAGGTATAAGCAGTAAAGTAACGCCCTGTTGAGAACGTAACATATATGCGCGCGCAGGTTTTGCCAACTGCCTCCCACCTTAACTGCGTATTATATTGATTGCACATATTGCACATGCGCCATGAAAGTTTTAATTGCACCAGTCGACCGTGATAAACCGCTGAACCGAGCCGTGTTTTCTGTTTGTTGTGACAATATTTAAAAGTATTCTTGACTGTTGAGAATCGAGCGCCCTACTCAAATTTTTCTTCAATATCACTGCAGGTAACTGGCTAGCATCTTCATATTTAATAAAAGAAATATAATAATTTTAATTTACTATTGTATTGTACGTAATCGATTTGCCAAAAAATATAAACAATAAAGCTAACGCCCTTTTGAAGACAAAATTTAAATGCGTGCACAGGTTTTGTCTACTGTCCCCCATCCCAGTTGCAATTTATATTGATTGCATTTCTGAATTGGGCACGTTGCACATGCGCGCTTACAATCGACACCGCCCCATTAGACCGTGATAAACCGTTGAATCGATCGAGTCGAGTTTTATTTTGTTTGAGAAATCCTAAAAGAATTCGTGACTTATGGGAAGTAAGTGCCGTATACAAATACTTCTTCCAAACCACTTTAGGTAAATAGCATCTTCCAATTTAAAGCATTATAACAATTAGTATTTAATATTGTATATAATTGATTTGTCAAAAAATCATAACAGTAAAGCCAACGCCCTTTTTAAGACGTAATGTAAGGCGAGCGCAGGTTTTGTCTGCTTCCCCCCCCATCCCTTTTTGCACTTTGTAGTATTGATTGCATATTCACAATCGGCATGATGCACATGCGCGCTGAAGATTTTTAACCGCCCCAGTCGGCCGTAATAAACCGCTGAATCAAGTCGTGTTTCTTTTCACAATGTTAAATATATATGTGTGTATTGTGTATATAGTGCTCTCCACAAACATTTCTCCTTAATTGCTTCAGGTGACTATCATTTTTCAATTTAAAGCTTTATAATAATTTTAATTTACTATTGTATGTTATTAATTTGTCAAAATGTAGGTATAGGCAGTAAAGTAACGCCCTGTTGAGAACGTAATATATATGCGCGCGCAGGTTTTGCCAACTGCCTCCCACCTTAACTGCGTATTATATTGATTGCACATGTTGCACATGCGCCATGAGAGTTTTAATTGCACCAGTCGACCGTGATAAACCGCTGAACCGAGCCGTGTTTTCTGTTTGTTGTGACAATATTTAAAAGTATTCTTGACTGTTGAGAATCGAGCGCCCTACTCAAATATTTCTTCTATATCACTGCAGGTAACTAGCATCTTCATATTTAATAAAAGAAATATAATTATTTTAATTTACTATTGTACGTTATCGATTTGCCAAAAAATATGAACAGTATAGCTAACGCCCTTTTGAAGACGAAATTTAAATGCGTGCACAGGTTTTGTCTACTGTCCCCCACCCCAGTTGCAATTTATATTGATTGCATTTCTGAAATGGGCATATTGCACATGCGCGCTTACAATCGACACCGCCCCATTAGACTGTGATAAATCGCTGAATCGAATCGAGTCGAGTTTTATTTTTGTTTGAGAAATCCTTAAAGAATTCGTGACTTATGGGAAGCAAGTGCTCTATATAAATACTTCTTCCAAACCACTTTAGGTAAATAGCATCTTCCAATTTAATGCATTATAACAATTAGTATTTAATATTGTATATAATTGATTTGTCAAAAATCATAACAGTAAAGCCAACGCCCTTTTTAAGACGTAATGTTAGGCGCGCGCAGGTTTTGTCTGCTTCCCCCCCACCCCTTTTGCACTTTGTATTGATTGCATATTCACAATCGGCATGATGCACATGCGCGCTGAAGATTTTTAACCGCCCCAGTCGGCCGTAATAAACCGCTGAATCAAGTTGTGTTTCTTTTCACAATGTTAAATATATATGTTCGTATTGTGTATATAGTGCTCTCCACAAACGTTTCTGCTTAATTGCTTCAGGTGACTATCATTTTTCAATTTAAAGCTTTATGATAATTTTAATTTACTATTGTATGCTATTAATTTGTCAAAATGTAGGTATAAGCAGTAAAGTAACGCCCTGTTGAGAACGTAATATATATGCGCGCGCAGGTTTTGCCAACTGCCTCCCACCTTAACTGCGTATTATATTGATTGCTCATGTTGCACATGCGCCATGAGAGTTTTAATTGCACCAGTCGACCGTGATAAACCGCTGAACCGAGCCGTGTTTTCTGTTTGTAGTGACAATATTTAAAAGTATTCTTCACTGTTGAGAATCGAGCGCCCTACTCAAATATTTCTTCTATATCACTGCAGGTAAATAGCATCTTCCAATTTAATCCATTATAACAATTAGTATTTAATATTGTATATAATTGATTTGTCGAAAAATCATAACAGTAAAGCCAACGCCCTTTTTAAGACGTAATGTTAGGCGCGCGCAGGTTTTGTCTGCTTCCCCCCACCCCTTTTGCACTTTGTATTGATTGCATATTCACAATCGGCATGATGCACATGCGCGCTGAAGATTTTTAACCGCCCCAGTCGGCCGTAATAAACCGCTGAATCAAGTCGTGTTTCTTTCACAATGTTAAATATATATGTGTGTATTGTGTATATAGTGCTCTCCACAAACATTTCTCCTTAATTGCTTCAGGTGACTATCATTTTTCAATTTAAAGCTTTATGATAATTTTAATTTACTATTGTATGTTATTAATTTGTCAAAATGTAGGTATAAGCAGTAAAGTAACGCCCTGTTGAGAACGTAACATATATGCGCGCGCAGGTTTTGCCAACTGCCTCCCACCTTAACTGCGTATTATATTGATTGCACATATTGCACATGCGCCATGAAAGTTTTAATTGCACCAGTCGACCGTGATAAACCGCTGAACCGAGCCGTGTTTTCTGTTTGTTGTGACAATATTTAAAAGTATTCTTGACTGTTGAGAATCGAGCGCCCTACTCAAATTTTTCTTCAATATCACTGCAGGTAACTGGCTAGCATCTTCATATTTAATAAAAGAAATATAATAATTTTAATTTACTATTGTATTGTACGTAATCGATTTGCCAAAAAATATGAACAATAAAGCTAACGCCCTTTTGAAGACAAAATTTAAATGCGTGCACAGGTTTTGTCTACTGTCCCCCATCCCAGTTGCAATTTATATTGATTGCATTTTTGAATTGGGCACGTTGCACATGCGCGCTTCACAATCGACACCGCCCATTAGACCGTGATAAACCGTTGAATCGATCGAGTCGAGTTTTATTTTGTTTGAGAAATCCTAAAGAATTCGTGACTTATGGGAAGTAAGTGCCGTATACAAATACTTCTTCCAAACCACTTTAGGTAAATAGCATCTTCCAATTTAAAGCATTATAACAATTAGTATTTAATATTGTATATAATTGATTTGTCAAAAAATCATAACAGTAAAGCCAACGCCCTTTTTAAGACGTAATGTAAGGCGAGCGCAGGTTTTGTCTGCTTCCCCCCCCATCCCTTTTTGCACTTTGTATTGATTGCATATTCACAATCGGCATGATGCACATGCGCGCTGAAGATTTTTAACCGCCCCAGTCGGCCGTAATAAACCGCTGAATCAAGTCGTGTTTCTTTTCACAATGTTAAATATATATGTGTGTATTGTGTATATAGTGCTCTCCACAAACATTTCTCCTTAATTGCTTCAGGTGACTATCATTTTTCAATTTAAAGCTTTATATTAATTTTAATTTACTATTGTATGTTATTAATTTGTCAAAATGTAGGTATAAGCAGTAAAGTAACGCCCTGTTGAGAACGTAATATATATGCGCGCGCAGGTTTTGCCAACTGCCTCCCACCTTAACTGCGTATTATATTGATTGCACATGTTGCACATGCGCCATGAGAGTTTTAATTGCACCAGTCGACCGTGATAAACCGCTGAACCGAGCCGTGTTTTCTGTTTGTTGTGACAATATTTAAAAGTATTCTTGACTGTTGAGAATCGAGCGCCCTACTCAAATATTTCTTCTATATCACTGCAGGTAAATAGCATCTTCCAATTTAATGCATTATAACAATTAGTATTTAATATTGTATATAATTGATTTGTCAAAAAATCATAACAGTAAAGCCAACGCCCTTTTTAAGACGTACTGTAAAGCGCGCGCAGGTTTTGTCTGCTTCCCCCCCACCCCTTTTGCACTTTGTATTGATTGCATATTCACAATCGGCATGATGCACATGCGCGCTGAAGATTTTTAACCGCCCCAGTCGGCCGTAATAAACCGCTGAATCAAGTCGTGTTTCTTTTCACAATGTTAAATATATATGTGTGTATTGTGTATATAGTGCTCTCCACAAACATTTCTCCTTAATTGCTTCAGGTGACTATCATTTTTCAATTTAAAGCTTTATGATAATTTTAATTTACTTTTGTATGTTATTAATTTGTCGAAATGTAGGTATAAGCAGTAAAGTAACGCCCTGTTGAGAACGTAACATATATGCGCGCGCAGGTTTTACCAACTGCCTACCACCTTAACTGCGTATTATATTGATTGCACATGTTGCACATGCGCCATGAAAGTTTTAATTGCACCAGTCGACCGTGATAAACCGCTGAACTGAGCCGTGTTTTCTCCTTTTTGTGACAATATTTAAAAGTATTCTTGACTGTTGAGAATCGAGCGCTTACTCGAATATTTCTTCTTTATCACTGCAGGTAACTGGCATCTTCATATTTAATAAAAGAATTATAATAATTTTAATTTACTATTGTACGTAATGGATTTGACCAAAAATATGAACAGTAAAGCTAACGCCTTTTTGAAGACGATTTAAATGCGGGCACAGGTTTTGTCTACTGTCCCCCACACCAGTTGCAATTTATATTGATTGCAGTTTTGAAATAGGCATGTTGCTCATGCGCGCTCATAATCGACACCGCTTCATTAGACCGTGATAAACCGCTGAATTGAATCGTGTGCTATTTTAAAATTCTAAAAGAATCCTTAATTGCTGCAGGTGACTTATCATGTTTCAATTTAAAGCATAATAATTTGAATTTACTATGGTATGTAATTTATTTGTCAAAATATCTTCTTCCTGGCATTAATCGCGGCTATTACCAGGGTCTGCCTTCCTGCTCAGTTTACTCCACTTTGCACGGTCTTTAGCGTCCTGGTTGGTTTGGCTCCACCATTGGCTCTCATATCCTGCATCACGACATATAACCAGTGCTTCCTTAGGCGTCCGAGTGGTCTCACTCCAGGGACTGACATAGCAAGGCACTTGCATCTGACATAGTTCCAGAGCCCAACGATTTCCACGCTTTGATCGGAATATCGTCAGGCCCAACCGCTTTTCCCTTCTTCATGCGTCGAAGGCTATTACGAGTTTCGTCAAGGGTTATTGGGGCAATAAGTCCGAGGTTAGGCGGTGGGTCGTGATGAAGACTGCATGGGTGCTGAGTCAGCCACTCTTGGAAGTAGCTTTTCCACCTCTCCTTCATAGGGGCATGATTACAGAGCAGCGTGGGAATCTCTGACGCAAAGACATTTTGTGATATCTTGCGTCGCCTCATCCCGGGAACATGCCAGTTTGTAAATGAACTTCTGCCCCTCAACAGTTTCAAGTTTATCATACAATAGTGACAAACTCTCACTGCGGGCTCTGCTTACAGCTCTTTTACTGGCACGTTTAGCTATTATATACTCCAGTGTGTCTTCAGGAGAGTTGAATTGCTGCCTCTTCTTAAAGTTATCCTTCTTTTCACGAGTTACCTCCTGCACCTTGTCATTCCATCACCATGTTTCCCTGTAGATGACACGTCCTCCTCTAGAAAGGTCAAGAACTTGTCTGCCCGCCGCTATGATCGCCGACTGAGCTCGATCCTAAGTATCCTGAGCAGTCTCGGTGTTAGTCGAAAGATTATGATTTCACCTCTGCCAGAAAGTCGGTCTTCATCGGGACATTCATCGACCACCACTTGATCCGCCTACGAGGCCTACCTTTCTCGACTACTTTCTTCTTCGGAGTGACGTTAAAGTCCATGACAAGAAGACGATGTTGAGCAGTGAGGCTTTTACCTGCAATGACCTTGCAGTTAGTTACCCTGCCCATATGACACCGTCTGATCAAGAAGTAGTCTATTTGAGTTAAGTGGATCCCGCTCTTATACGTGATAAAATGCCGAGAATTCCTTTGGAAGAACGTATACACTCTCATTCTCTGTATTGCGAAGACCGTGCCCAAAACCCCCGTGAACACGTTCATACCGACGTGACAGTTCAACGGCCCCCCCCGCAACTTAGACCATTTCGGTAGACGCCACAGCAAGTAGCAAGTAGCACCTCTTCATACTGCTCCCAGAATGTCTCCTTGTCGGACACGTTACATGCCGCCTGGGGAGCACAGGTACTGATTAAGTTTGTGGTAACGCCCTCAATCAGTACCTTTACTCGCATCAAGCGGTCGCAGCGACGGTCAACTTCAAGGAGGTCATTCGAAGGTCTTCAAAAAGTACATACGTACGTAAAGTACTACCGCCACGCCGTTTCTACCGGAAGGTGACCCAGTGTATATAAGCCGGTAACCTTGTCCGATGTTACGGGACTTATTGCCCTTTCAGCGAGTTTTAGCTTTCCCTAGTGTCCTCTACACCTGTTGCAATTAATATTGTCGTCGTGTCGTATTTTGTTTCATTTGAGAAATCCTAAAAAGATTCGTGACTTATGGGAATAAAATGCTCTATACAGATATTTGTTAAAAAAAAAATAAAAAAATTAAATTAGCTTCACGCTATATCCCGCTATATCCCGCACACAGCTGGGTAGGCAGAGGGAACTTAGTGTTAAGGACACTCCGTTCCCCACTTTCTGCCGAATTTTGGAGGCCTTGCGTGTTGAGTGGCAGAACTCAACGCCGCGCTTTGCCTCGACACCAGAGCGAAGAAATGAAAATATAAATTTAAGTAAATATTTCATCTCCTCGAGTGGGGATCGAACCCACAACCAGTTGGTTTTACAGTCACACTTGGTACCACTGCGCCACGACTGGCCTCAAGATATAGATATTTGTTATTAAACTAATAAAAGAAATCTTTTGTCAAAAAATATAAACAAAGCCAACGCCCTCTTGAAGATGTAATATAAATGTGCGCGCAGTTGTCAATTATTGTTATTGGCAAATGATGTTGACGAAAAAATATAAAAGTTAAAGCCACCTTTGAGAACTTGATAAAAATGTCAATGCAAATAAAAATACGAAGTTACTGTGTCTGGTTTTCCTCAATCTCTAATGCACTTCTTGTGTATTGTAAATTAACAACGTCCAAGTTGCACATGCATACATATATTAAGAATATATGTATGCATGTGCAACTTGTTTGTATCAAATTATTTTGAGGAAAAGATGTAGATTTTTCTTTTAAAAAAACTTTAGTTTCATAATTTTTATTTAAGATTTTGAATTAGTTAAGTTTTTTTAAATTTTTTGTTTCAAATTTTGACACATATATATACATACTATATAAATGTCAAACAGCCAAAGTCATAAGAGAACATAAGAAAATGAGCGTATTGTGATTGTCCACGTCTTTCTTTCACCGCAGTACGATACATAGTTAATTACTGATTTAATATAATTCATTGTTATAATATTTGTTGTTTCAGATTTGTTGAAAGTTTTTTGGACGAGGTGGCAGCTTGGACGAACAACGCTTACGGTGGTTTGAAAATACCGACCAACCGAGTGGTGTATGTCCATGGGTCAATAGATCCGTGGCATGCCCTAGGGATGATTAATACCGAGGAATTGGATTCACCAGCTATATTTATTAAAGGTAAAATATTTAAGAATATTTTGTTGATCTAGTATCTAGATGATGCCTTGAAAAGCTTAAGATTAATTAGTGTTTATTATATGACCTAATGTATTTTTAAATTTTAATGTTATAACTTAAACATAAATAAGTGCTTTGGCTACCACTTTTAGAAAGAAGTTGGGAAACAGTTTAATTTGAAACATGTTTATTAATTGATACAGGGACGGCGCACTGCGCGAATATGTATCCCGCCGCCGATTCAGACAACCCCAACTTGGTGGCAGCGCGCTTGGACATCAAACAGTACCTGGACGCCTGGATCAATCTCCCCTGACCCATTGCCAATATGACATTCTGAGTCAAGGGTCTCGGGATGTGGAAGAAAAGAAGAATTAAATAAAAGCTACTCTCAAAAGGTTTTCTTCGCGACTTGGTTCAGCGGTTTGCGGTCTCCTCTTTTTAGTTTATTTTACTTTTTAATTATTGATTAGATATTAAAGTTTTTAAATTACATAACTTTCAAGATTTACTGTAATTGTTTGTAAGTGCGCGTTTATTATTACGTTTGGCAATGCGTGTGGTCCGACGGTGTCTCGGCTCCGTGATGAACTTCGGCGCGGTACTCTTATTTGTTTTAAAAAAACCAAAGGTGTTTATTTATTTTAGGAGTCCTTATCTTGCTTATTGTCACGAAGAAATTTGCCTGGTGGAAATAACGAAATTTAAGATCCAGTCGATACGGAGAAAGGTTAGGTAAGCACATGTTTGGCTATCTACTGAAGAAGGAAGAGTTATAAGATTAGGTATAAAATTAGTAAAACCGCGTTGTAGTGGTAGAGCCCATAATTTCTGGGACTCTTATAGTCCGCGCCTGACTTCATCACACAGCACTTTATAATTTAAAAAAAAAGTGTTTTATTAGAAATACATTCTAATTTTAAATTATCAATTTATTCTATTTTATACACTTGTATGAAGACACACGCAGTAAGTAACACGTGAAGAAAGGTTAATTTGAAAAAATCTGACAGCAAGGTAATATGAGTAATATAGATGCGCACTTACGATGTTAGTGCTAAGTAGTGTTGACTATCGTTGTTTGCGCGGGATTTTTGGGGCGTTTTTCGGCGCGAGTTGGTATCTTGTTTCATGGGAGTGAATTGTACTAGAAATTGCGTAAACAACGATACTATTTATATTATCTCGTAGAATGTAGTCGCCTTAGCTTCGACACACGGAAGCATCGTATAAAAGCTAAACTACAACAAATAAATAACGTCTCTACAATAAAGGGTTCCCTCAGGGAACACAAAGACGATTTCTGAGCAATATTGAAAATCTGTATACGATGCTTCTGTTCTGTGTAAGCGTTTCTTGCTTTATTAGGGAAATGACAGTATTGGAAAAGGTTTATTCTTATTGAGAAGGACTTAATTTTACTATTTCGAACTGTAACAATATTTGTCGGATATTATTTTTGCCTTTTCAAAGGATAACACGCTCGGTGACACCCAGAAAGCTGGAAAAATTGCGTCAACCTATACTTTGTATTTATAATTTGAAATCGGATTTGATCTTTGGCTAAATACTCAAGCTCCCGGACTTAAATAAAATACAGGCAAACGACAGAGAGAGAACCTACCTACCGATTCCGTGACCCCAAAATTGTAACTTAGTTATAAGTATAATGAATCCACTATACAATTCCCTCGGTTTCCTGCAAGAGCATAGATCACACATCCTGAATGTTGACGATGTATGCTAATGCACAGGAAACTTGGGTTTGTATGCACTAGAATAGAGACGACCACAAATTTCGATTTTTTTTATATATCTATTTATATTTGTGTGTTTGTGCATATGTATATTTTTGGATGTTTGTTCATGGACCATGGCAGCCGCGACGATTTGAAATAGGTCATGGACAAATGCATTATAAATTTATATATAAATGTTTACTAGACATATTTACACGACATTTGAGGAGGTATAAAATAAAGAAGGTTAAAGCGCTTGCGCAATGGTGCACTGCCGGCTGACAGCGGCCGGCGCACCGTCGCAGGGGGTCTTTACATCCCCTCTATACTAACATATCAAGCGCTTTGGATGGATACAACACTATAAAGCGACAACACGTGACCTCTTTAAAGCAATAACGTTTTGGTGTACTTAGTTTATCATTTAACAAGTTTTGTGTCATCTCAACCACGGAAACCTACCTCATGGTGCTACAATCGGCTTCCGAAGGCTACCTCGAGCGACTGAACACGCACCTTGCTCACGCCCTCGAGAAGTCTGCCCGTGGCTGTCTTTGGACCCCGATGTACTTAAGAATAATTTTCATAGCGGATAGTCAGTACTGCGGTTTAGACGCAACTCGCTCAGAGCGTGGCTAGGGTGGCCAGAGTTGTGTGATAAATCGGCACGCTAGTAATGTTAGGTATTGACCTCAACGAAAGCAATAATTCCGCGAGTTTTTCGACAAAATCTCTTCCAAACGACGCCGGTCCGCGTGTAGCTTGATACGAACGCTCATTTATCACCTCACCGCACAGCTACACAACGACAGTGCACAGGAGTAGCAACGGCTGCACAGCCTTTGTAGCTCAAGTGCCGGCGTCGTCGCGCATACTTGCCGTATGACTGTGCCTTACCTGATTTAGACATAAGAGAAATATTACCGCTGACATGACATGCATACACCTTGCCGATGTACAAACGCTTGTGACAACGACTCGACAGATGAGGCTTTTGTTTTCATAACGCTAGCAGTAGTATTCTCTTTTTATTTTAAATTAACGTTATTCATCTGCACCGGCGTTTGGACTCAGGCGAGATGCTATCGCTAGTATAGAATAGAGCGAAAATTGTGGTTGTCTAAGTGGATTAGTTGTCCAAACCTAGTGGACATTGGATATGACGAACACCCGGACATGACGTTATTTTTATTTTCTCTGTCAGAGAAGAGTTGCTGTTTACCATCCAATGTTGAAAGGACGGTCACATCTCCTAAGTGACACGAGGTCCGTGTGATCTCTCATACCTTTTGTTCCATCTTACGCATAACCGTGTCACGACGGAGACAGGATCCCTGTACTACTAATGTTTGAATATGAAAAGCAAATGCCATATATCATTCATTAAACTCGAAGCTTCTTAGATATTCTTAAATTGACATCCCAGAGCATACTTAGTTAACAAAGTCGACGAATCTCGCGGAGTACAATAACACAAATTAAGATCTGCGATCCTTCACCCAAAAGATTGTCGACCAGTTAACGTAAGTTTGTACGTTATGCTTCGAGTGAAAACTGGCAAGGAATGTTATTTGTTTTCGTATTTTCTTCTTCTGGGGCAAACTTGATTCGAGTATAGTTTTATGCTTTGAAATTTATTTAAAACTGCTCTTGGAGTCATTTTCTGGACCTGTTCTAAAATCTAAGGCCGAAGGGGAAGCGGTCTGTTTCGAGAGCTCCAGGATCAGCTTGTTTTACAAATTGAGATCATGCGATGGCGCCCCCACCCGTTAACGCAATTTTACAAACAATTGACAGACCTTTAAGGTGTTATCATGGGTTCTACTTTAATTTCAAAGGAAACTAACGTAAAAAGGCAAGGAATATAAAAAAAATGTATGTTTATTTTAAGATCGGAGTAAAGAAAGAATAATGTCCGACACAAATTATTACTGTTTACCTCGAAATTGTATCAGATTTATTTTAAAATTGTCATTATTTGTTTGTTTATACTTTGTAGTTCAGATGTAACTTTATTTATCTTGTGAGTAACACTGGAATATCAAGCTGTGATTATTATAACTTTACTACATCAGTCAGATATTCCATTGTTGCATTTAAAGGATTGGAACATGAGAGAAAGAAGTCATTTTTTCTATATTGATCTATGGTTATTGGATATTCACGTTACGCATATTTAATCCATGTAACGTAAGCCGCGTCGGTGTTGTGTCTCGCTAGCGCTAGAGAGTTCGATTTTTGGAAGGAATGTTTTTCAGGGCATTAGCTCTTTGTACCTGCGACCGACTGTACCGTCTCCTGCCTTAAATAAACGTTTAAGGCCGGTCTCTGTGCAGCAGGGCGGAGTGTAGGTGACACGTAAATGAATGTTAGTAATCATGAACTCTTTGGAAGTGGATCCGCCACGTGATTTGAAACTATATATAATTTGAATTGTTCCATATATTTACGTGGCATCTCGGGCCATCGATGCTCGTAATGTATTCGGACTGTAAGGCTTTAGGAGTTGGAACTTTGGAACGGGGCGGGGAATAACGAGTGAACTCAAAACGTGCCGAATAGGTCGCGTCCGCGACTTCGGAGTGGCGAGTGTCAGAGTAAGACCCCCGACACAACACGTCGCGAGCATGTTGATAGTTACTCTACTTACTCAATTAATCACGAAGCAAGTAGTCATATCTAGTTTAACTATATATTATACTATACTATATACTCCTGTTTATTCGATATACTTCGTATCGAATCTTCTTGTGACCTTGATCTGTCAGTCTCTCTCCATCACTGAATTCTTCACTGGGATACTTATTTAGGTATTTAACAATATCAAGTGAGATTGTTTCTAGTTACATATTGATTTGTGGCTGTTGTCTATTAAGTTTTTTCACCTTAAAAGGATTTTATGTCTCTAAGCACAATTATTTATTTTTTTCAATTTTCCCATTTCCATTCTCATTCAACTCTTAAATAATCGATAGATATTAAATAGACTTGAAAGAAAGAAATTTTAATCTTCATATTTAATCAGCTCTTGTTAAGTAGGCATATACTCACATCTAAAAATCAGAAACAACAGCAACAACAGCTGTTAAAACAGTTTAAGAACACATAAGGCTTAATGAAACAGTGAGTAAATGCCTGCTCCTATGCATTTAAGAATATGGAAATACAGCTTTTAAGAAAAAAAAATACTTGTTTTATTGCGAACCCTCAAGAACACGAATTTTGCCTTGATTATCATAAATATAACAGCTATTAAATAGAACTGCAGATAACAGATAAATCATATACATTTTGTATTACATGTATGTATGGTTTACAACACTGTGTAATGTACAACTTTTGTAGTCTACAGAACATTTAACGCTTACTGTTTAAGGTTGTGTAAGGAAAAAAACTTACAGCTGACATATTAAAATAATACAGTTATGATGTGTGTATGAGTTTGAGGCCAGGCGTGGCGCAGTGGTACAAAGTGTGACTGTAAAGCCGACTGGTTGTGGGTTCGATCCCCACTCGAGGAGATGAAATATATACTTAAATTTATATTTTCATTGTGTCGAGGCAAAGCGCGGCGTTGAGTTCTGCCACGCAACACGCAATGCCTCCAAAAATTCGGCATAAAGTGGGGAACGGAGTGTCTTAACACTAGGTTCCCTCTGCCTACCCTGCTGTGTGCGGGATATAGCGTGAAGCTAATTTAATTTAATTTTTATTTTAGTTATCATATAGTTGATATTTCCGATTAGCAAGCAGTTTCTAATTTAAAAGAAACGAATTGTTATATAGCTTGCGGACATTGGTTTATAGATATTATGCATTGATAATAAATTCAATAAACTTTCCACCCACCTATTCTTATCATCCTGTATACATATTTTCCCTAAACCATTTGTTTCACTAAATTTTGATGATGATGAGACATAATCACACTTACCAATACTCTAATACATTGCCTACACATGCAACGTACAACGCATTATACACAATGATTGTGAGTTAGATCTTTATTTTCTTTTTCATAGTCAGGACAAGCGGGATCAGTTACCGCACTGCGCGGGCGCCCATGTCGGACTTCATACACAGTAGGTACGATAGGAGTTACATACTACTCACGGGACCCTGACCATCAACGAATCTCAAGAATTTAAAAACGAGCCAGCAGTGTTTAAATTAAAAAATCTAAATTTTCTTTATTCAATAAGGTCATTACAAGCACGTCAAGTTAAGAGAAAGAAATTAGAATTAAAAAAGACAATATGAATTTCAATAGCGTCAGTCCTACACAAAGCTACCACTGGCTCAAGAATCTCAACAGTTGCTCTTTTCAAACTATAATCTGACATTGATAAGTTACGATTGTATTATAAGTATAATACAATCGTAACTGATCAATGTCTGAACATGTAAGATAAATGAGAAGACTGGGGACATTTATCAATTCAGTAGAATCCAAAACAACGGTTTTTTTTTTAAATACAAATAATATCAAACAACAAAACATTGAAGACGAAATATTTGCACTCTCTTTCCGCACAATTTTCAAGGCATCGTGTATTGAGTAGCTAAACTAAAGTTTCAAACAGCTGTAATGTTAAATAGTAAAATCTCCTACAGTTGTGTACAGGACTTGGTAAGACTGGTAGTGGAGGGGTGAAAAAATACAATTATTACTAAAACAATACAATTATTACTTTTTGCTATGTTTTATGTAATAAATTCTTTAAAAATTTATTGTTGCCTGTTAGAAATCGCTTTTAGTGACAAGTCCGTAATTGCACTATTTGTTGTCTTTTTCTAAATTAGTAACTGTTTTTTTTAGTGCAATAAAGTATTATTATTATGGGTGGAGTTTTGAAAATTTTAAAAACCGCCAAACATCTAATTAATATCTGGTGACTTCATTACGCCCGTTTCTCACCTCAAATGTAGCGCGGTCATCGCCTTTATTAATATATTTTAACACGTACTAGAGTATTAACTCGACACTTCTACATATTTCAACATTTATATGGGCAGAAAATATTTTAGATAATACCGGTAAATAAGGTATGACCCAGTTGTTGTCCACAATGACTTCTTGCTTTCGTGATCTTATTTCAGCAGTATGTTCTCCTTGTGCTGGAGATCTCCGGCGATATTTTGGGTATCCATCCTCTTCAATTTGGGTCTCTTTGTCTCAGGGTCCATGAATCATATGATTTTTAACAATATTGTGCAATGTTTCGAAATCATCTAGTACGCGCCTATTCATATATCATATATCGTCGGTAAAATTTGAAGGCACAATAACTAAACGTCTCAGATTATCAGTATATGTACACGGGGAGGTCCAAAAGTTTGTGGAATGGAGGGGATGGAGAGAGATGGAGATAGAGGCGCTCGCTTAATGTCATACTACTTGGGGACTCATCATTAGTATATAAATAAGGTTTCAGCCCTTTTGCGTCATTGCGTCAACACTCGCCTGCTAAACAAATCAATCCGGAAGAAAACTAAAACTATGGAGAATATTGAACACCGTGCCCTGATAAAATTCCTTACCAGGCGAGGAATGAATGAGTAAACCATTTTAAATGAAATGGAAGCCGTTTATGGGGAGGATTGTCCTGGTAAATCCATGATTAAGTGGTATGGTCTTTTTAAACATGGTCGAGAGTCGATTGAAGACGACCCCCGTTCTAGACGGCCAGTTGAGGCCACCACGTCAGACATCATCGAAAAAGTGGAAGACGCCCGATTAAAGAAAAAACAGTTATCTGCATTAGGTGGAGTATCATATGCCACCTTTCTGCGGCTCCTACATGACCATCTGGGTATGACAAAAGTCAGTGCAAGATGGGTACCAAGAATGCTCACACCGCTTCAGAAACAGCAGCGCGTCGATGCTTCAAAGTAATTTTAGGAGTTGTGTAGAGATGAACCGGCACAGATTTTGGAACGGATTGTTACTGGAGATGAAACATGAGTCCATAACTTTGAGCCTAAGTCAAAACAAGAGTCCATGCAATGGCATAAAAAGGGCAAACCACTACCAAAGAAATTCAAGGTGTCACAATCGTTTTTTCGGATTGTGAGCGGATAATACTGATTGATTACAAAGAAAAGGCTTCGAAACAGTAGTCCACCCACCTTACAGTCCAGACCTGGCCCCTACTGATTTTCATTTGTTTCCAAATTTAAAAAAAAAAAGACTTAAGGGGAAGGAAATTTTCCGACGACAATGAGGTGAAGGAGGCATATTTGCCCCATTTTGAGGCGAAAGAAAAAAATATATTATTTCGGCGGTTTAGAAAAAATTATTCATAGATCCAATCAATGTATTCAGTTTAAGGGGGTTATTTAGAAAAGTAAAAATAGATTTATTGTTTCATTTAATTTAGAACCCTTTCATTCCACGAACTTTTTGACCTCCCCTCAGTATCATTCTGCATGGCGTCCTCGGCGTAGTTTTCAGACCGCAACTTTCTTTGTTTTGTATGAATGTAAATCAAGTGTTCTGTCTCAATTATGGCATACATATCAACTAAGAATTGACTAAATAAGCCACGAAATCTGTGTAAGTATACGAAACTAAGCTTCTTATTTGGTGCTGGTGTAAATAAAATTGCATTGCCAACGTTTTTTTTATTTAAATTGTTCACCGGTTTGAGGATTCACATAGAACACCGCAAAGTTATGTCCGTCTTCACCGCGACAATAAATTAAAGGATATTCAAGTTCATCATAGGCACAGTGAGCCTCTGAAATACGTTACAGTCTATCATCCCGTGCACGTGCACGGAGTACTACATCGCGACGCTCACACTCCTGGTCAACCAGTATTACAGCAACTTCACACCACACACACACACACACACACAGTGGGAGCATTAAACGGTGTTCGTGTGGAGGTATTTTATCTACACTAATTACAAATTTATATTCCGTGTTCCGGCTTTGCAGATCGGACTCTATAGCCGCTTTAAAACTACGCACATAAAGATTAACTTCAAGCAGCATATTTTGGAATTCTAGAAGTAAATCGGTGTTGAGGTTTGGAAAATTTTGTCCTCTTAATTAGCCTGTTGATTATAATCTGAAACAAAATAAATTTGCAAATATTCAATTGCAAACAAGGCAATTTAATATTTTCAGGCAGTAAAGAACCAATGGCATGATATATCTGGTCCTGAATTTTAAAAGACGGCATAAAGACACTAAAGTACTTCCTTAGCGCCAAAAGAAGTCATGTGAAATGCACTGTTGAAGGAACGTTTATTGTTTAAGAGTTGCTAGATCGCGGATGATCTCCAGTTAATAAAGACTTAAGTGGCTGTGGGAGAAAACCGCTTCGTTCTTTATTATTCTATGGTTGGACATCATTTGCCTGAATATTTTCGAATTCGTCATCACTTTGGAAGGAAATTTACATTCTATTTAAAGTGTAAAGAAGTCGATCAGCAGCAGCATTAATACGGTGTTCTATATTTTCATTACTGCGAACTTCTGTAATTCTTTCACGCTCTATTGATAATGTAAGTAATCGGTCGTCACAGATATAGTGCTCTCTATCTGCTTGTAATCGTATAGTCTGTATGTCTCTGAAGTCCTTGGTAAAGCATGATTATCACGGTCAACTTGCAAATGTAATTCATGTTGTGTATATGTTTCTAATGATCGTGATAAAGAGTGGCGGTCACGGTCACGGTCTGCCGTTAATCGTGACACACGTTGAGTATATGTTTCCTACTCGCGGAATAACAAATAATGTTCGCTATCTGCCGTCAGTCGTGACTCTCGCTCAGTAAACATCTCGGATCGCGAGACAAAGAGTGACGTTACGATCTCCTGTCGGCCTTAAGTCTCTCTCAGTAAAAGTTTTGGACGTGCGAGACCAAGAGTGACGTTCGCGATCAGCCGTTAGTCATGAATCTCGTTTAGTAAATGTCTCGGATTCTCAAGATATAGTGTAATGTTCACGATCTCCTGGCAATCGTACTAGTGTTGGGTAATTTTTCTAAGATGTGACACAGTTGGTGACGTTCACAATCAGCAACCAAATGCCGTTCACGTTGCGTAGATGTCTCAGCGGCCCGAGCCTCTGAATAATAAACGCAATCTCGACTCTATCGCAATTGACGTTCTTGTATTCGTTCGGTTAATTGAGTATTCGCTGTTCGACTACTCTGCGAAGTCGAGCAACTTTGACGCTTAGAACTACTTTCTGTAGCACGTAGATTAATTTGACGTTCTCGAGCATTACCAGGCCTTTCCTATCTGTCATCTTCAGTTTCTTGAGAACGATTTACCTTCACTCGCTTTCTCGATTTAGCATACTAAGAAGTATTAGATTTTTCCTTTCAGGCATAATTATGCGCAAATCGTTTGTTATAACAAAAAGCCAAGCCGTAACCAAAATTATTTTCCTTTCAAAAAGAGAAGGTGTCTAGATTAATACTTTATACGTAAGGAGATGTCGTAAGTCCTATAAAAATAAATATTAGGTCCGAATCAAGATAACAAAATCAGTGACCTTTAAGAATATCAAGATTACCAAACAGCCTATTAAGTCCGAATCAAGTTAGAAAAATCCTTTAATGAAAAGCTAGATAACTATCAACTGTCAAGAGATATAAGTCCGTTTTAAGAGAAGAGTTAGCAAGATATTTTTCTCTGCAAAATTCTTCTATCAGCCCCTGTGGAGGGAGATCTATTCTTATTTCGTTTTAAGTCACATTCACTTTTTAAATAAACGAAAAACCGTTGTTTTTTTTTCGAATGGACTTAAAGCTGTTGACCTGGAATGATCTTGACAGCGTCACCGGGCTGGAAGGGGCGAGTGTAGCTCGCCCCATCCAGCCCGGGGGGGAGGGAGGAAGGGGGGTCGAGACGGTCTTGTAGCGCTTACGGGGAAAGAGGACGGCTACGCTTTTCTCCGGGTTAACCTCAAACCGCCACTTGCTGAACAAATCGCCTAGGGCGTCGGCAGCTCGTTGCAGTCTTTCGGCTAGGATCCAAGCGGAGCGATCCATGGTGTAGAGGGCGGTGTCATCGGCATACATCGCAAGTTCGACTTTATACGTACGCGGTATGTCGCTGGAGTAAAGCGCGTATAGTGACGGTGATAGAATGGAGAGAAGAAGAAAGGGTGAAAGAATGCCCCTTCTAATATATATCGGTACGTGCGATTCGACAGATATTCCTGAATGTTGTGAACGAGAGTCTGGCAGAACCATACGACGGAGCTTGAAGAGCAGACCTTTGTGCCAGACTTTGTGAAAGGCATTGGCGATGTCTAAGAAGATGGCCGCCGTGTCGCTACAATCGATCTACGGACATTGTATTTCGCGATAGGTTCGGTGAGCCGGTGTTGGTGTATCGACGTTGTTTTGCCTCGACTATTGCCTGTAATCTATTGAGAACTATTCCCTCGTAGATTTTCCCTAAACTACTGATGAGACCAATGGGTCTGTGGCTGGAGGGAAGGTTGGCGGGTTTTATGGGCTTGCGAATGCCTATAACTATTGCTTCCTTCCATTCGGTAGGAAAGGAGCAGCCTGCTAATAGAGCATTGAAAATCAGGACTAGCATTGATATCAAATTGAATCGGAAGGGCTTTTAAGACTTAAAACGAAAAACCGTTGTTTTTTTTTCTGATGGACTTAATGCTGTTGACCTGGGATGGTCTTGACAGCGTCACCGGGCTAAAAAAACCGAAAATGTAGGTATAAGCAGTAAAGTAACGTCCTGTTGAGAACGTAACATATATGCGCGCGCAGGTTTTGCCAACTGCCTCCCACCTTAACTGCGTATTATATTGATTGCACATGTTGCACATGCGCCATGAAAGTTTTAATTGCACCAGTCGACCGTGATAAACCGCTGAACCGAGCCGTGTTTTCTGTTTGTTGTGACAATATTTAAAAGTATTCTTGACTGTTGAGAATCGAGCGCCCTACTCAAATATTTCTTCTATATCACTGCAGGTAACTAGCATCTTCACATTTAATAAAAGAAATATAATAATTTTAATTTACTATTGTACGTAATCGATTTGCCAAAAAATATGAACAGTAAAGCTAACGCCCTTTTGAAGACGAAATTTAAATGCGTGCACAGGTTTTGTCTACTGTCCCCCACCCCAGTTGCAATTTATATTGATTGCATTTCTGAAATGGGCACGTTGCACATGCGCGCTCACAAGTGACACCGCACCATTAGACCGTGATAAACCGCTGAATCGATCGAGTCGAGTTTTATTTTGTTTGAGAAATCCTTAAAGAATTCGTGACTTATGGTAAGCAAGTGCTCTATACAAATACTTCTTCCAAACCACTTTAGGTAAATAGCATCTTCCAATTTAATGCATTATAACAATTAGTATTTAATATTGTATATAATTGATTTGTCAAAAATCATAACAGTAAAGCCAACGCCCTTTTTAAGACGTAATGTTAGGCGCGCGCAGGTTTTGGCTGCTTCCCCCCCACCCCTTTTGCACTTTGTATTGATTGCATATTCAAAATCGGCATGATGCACATGCGCGCTGAAGATCTTTAACCGCCCCAGTCGGCCGTAATAAACCGTTGAATCAAGTCGTGTTTCTTTTCACAATGTTAAATATATATGTGTGTATTGTGTATATAGTGCTCTCCACAAACATTTCTCCTTAATTGCTTCAGGTGACTATCATTTTTCAATTTAAAGCTTTATGATAATTTTAATTTACTATTGTATGTTATTAATTTGTCAAAATGTAGGTATAAGCAGTAAAGTAACGCACTGTTGAGAACGTAACATATATGCGCGCGCAGGTTTTGCCAACTGCCTCCCACCTTAACTGCGTATATTATATTGATTGCACATATTGCACATGCGCCATGAAAGTTTTAATTGCACCAGTCGACCGTGATAAACCGCTGAACCGAGCCGTGTTTTCTGTTTGTTGTGACAATATTTAAAAGTATTCTTGACTGTTGAGAATCGAGCGCCCTACTCAAATATTTCTTCTATATCACTGCAGGTAACTAGCATCTTCACATTTAATAAAAGAAATATAATAATTTTAATTTACTATTGTACGTAATCGATTTGCCAAAAAATATGAACAGTAAAGCTAACGCCCTTTTGAAGACGAAATTTAAATGCGTGCACAGGTTTTGTCTACTGTCCCCCACCCCAGTTGCAATTTATATTGATTGCATTTCTGAAATGGGCACGTTGCACATGCGCGCTCACAAGTGACACCGCACCATTAGACCGTGATAAACCGCTGAATCGATCGAGTCGAGTTTTATTTTGTTTGAGAAATCCTTAAAGAATTCGTGACTTATGGGAAGCAAGTGCTCTATACAAATACTTCTTCCAAACCACTTTAGGTAAATAGCATCTTCCAATTTAATGCATTATAACAATCAATCAATCAATCAGCTTCACGCTGTATCCCGCACACAGCAGGGTAGGCAGAGGGAACCTTGTGTTAAGACACTCCATTCCCTACTTTCTGCCGAATTCTGGAGGCATTGCGTGTTAAGTGGCAGAACTCAACGCCGCGCTTAGCCTCGACACCAGAGCGAAGAAATGGAAATATAAATTTAAGTAAATATTTCATCTCCTCGAGTGGGGATCGAACCCACAACCAGTCGGTTTTACAGTCACACTTCGTGCCACTGCGCCACGACTGGCCTCAACAGCATTATAACAATTAGTATTTAATATTGTATATAATTGATTTCCACTGTTTGTGAGTATTCACTTCTCATAAATTATGTATGACTGTTGCATCATTTTCCATATACATACTATTATAAATGTTTTACTAATTACTCAGCTTATAATTATATTTGATCTTAATTTAAATAATTAATTAATAGTATAGGTAGCTATACTATTTATGTCTGATTGTGGTAGTTTGTTTTTCACTTCTCATAAATTATGTTGATTGTTGCCTTGTTTTTTATATACATATAGATAACTGTTTTAGTATCTATTTAGCTTACAATTATATTTTGTTATATAATCTGTCTTATTTTCAATAACGTAGCTACTACTATTTATATCTGATTGTGGTAGTTTGTATCATTTATTTAAATAAATTAACTATTTATTAATTATTCTGTAACTTAGTCTTAATATGACAGAAACAGTTCCTTTTCTTGTTATTAGTAATTATTGCTATGTAATGTTGACAGATGACTGTTGGTGTCGGCTACAGACTATAAATTTATTTAATTACATTACATAGACAATATTGTTTTATGATATCATAATTATTGATTTGTTTTTTCCTAGTGTATGTATATATTATGTATATTTAAGTTATGTATGCGTTTTACCACAGTCAATATTTATTATTATAATTTTGTTACATACTATAGTGTGTAGATACGAAGTAGCTTTGTTAGTTTTGTTTTTTTTATTTTATCATCGTTGTTTTTATTTTTATTTTTTTTTATTCCTTGTTTGTGTAAGTGGTCTGGGGTTATATTTATTTTCTTTTTTTTTTTTTTTTTTTAATTATTACTGGTGTCTGCTGTAAGGTATATTGTTATACCCCTACCGCTTTATTATTATTATTTTTATTTGTTACTGCTGGTGGTGAAGGATGGTGAATAATGTGATCTGTGCACATTTTATTTTATTTTATAGTTTTAGTTGGTACATTAATTAGATTATTTAATTTAGTACTTATATTACGTTTTTTTATTTATTTAATAGTATATGTAATATGTATTATAATAATATTTCATCAAACTCAAATGACGCTTCTTTTTGTTCTTTATCATCCTCATCTGAATGTAGTTTTCACAGTACTTCCGTTCCTCTCTCCAATCTACTTGTCGACACATTTTCCAATTTTCCTAAGAATTTCAATGTCCTACACATTAATGCCCAAAGCGTTCCTGCACATTATCCTGACTTATTAGCTTCCTTTGATTGTGACAACGTCCATGCGATTTTAATTTTAGAAACTTTCCTCAAACCCTGCCTTCCTACCTCCTCCTTCTCTATACCTAACTTCCATCTCATACGTAATGACCGTACAGGTAAGGGTGGTGGTGGTGTGGCCATCTATATTCGCAATCACATACCTTTCACAATTGTTAGTAAGTCTCCAACGCTATACTCTGAAACTGCTGAACATCTCTTTATTGAAATTTTACTTGGTCGATTAAAGTTATTACTTGGGGTCTTCTATAGCCCTTCTTTACATATAAATTATTTCCACGCTTTGGAGACCTTATTGGAGAAACATGTGCCAAGCGTAGATCACACTATAATTCTTGGAGACTTTAATACTTGTATTATTAAAAATGACTTACGTGCAAAACAACTCCTTAACATCATTAATAGCTCAAACTTAAAATTGCTTCCTACGAATCCTACACATTTTTTTCCGAATTGTGCCCCGTCCCAACTTGATCTTATGATTGTTTCCTCCGTTGACCATGTAGTGACTCATGGTCAATTTCCTGCTGACGCCTTTTCCTATCATGATTTAATGTATTTGTCGTATAATGTTCGTCCCCCTAAGCTCAAGCCATCTGTCGTAATGCGACGCAGTTTTAAAAAATTTAATAGTGACGAGTTCTTGGTTGATCTCAATGACATCGACTGGAACGTCATCTTTAACACAACAACTATCGATGACAAGTTGGAGATATTTAATTCTATTTTAACTGAGCTCTATGACAAGCACGCTCCTTTTCGGCCAATTAAATTAAAACACTTATCCGCTCCATGGCTTACGCCAGATATTAAGTCATTGATGACTAAAAGAAATGTGGCGAAATCCAAATATAAGCATAATCCCACCGATCAGAATCTCTTAAGGTATAAGAGCTTGCGTAACCGATGTAGCAGAGTTTGCAGGGATGCGCAACGAAATTATATTGATCTGAGCTTACAAAACTTAAGCCCACGTAAGTTGTGGAAATTTCTGGAATCGCTAGGTATTGGTCGGCAACATAAGGATTTGAATTGCAATCTAGACGTTGATGCCTTGAATAAACACTTTGCCTCGATAACACCTATGGACAACAGAATTAAGGCAAATACATTGAATTATATCAACTCCTTGCCGTCTCCCACAATCGTTCCTTTTAACTTTGCTCCTATAACCCCATCCCAGGTAAGAAACAGTATCCTAGCCATCAAATCGGATGCTTCTGGTTATGATGGCATAAACCGTAAAATGATAATTATGCCCTTGGATGTTTTAGCACCAGTCATTACCCATATTCTAAATTTTTCTATTTCCCATAGCACTTTTCCCAGTATGTGGCGTATTGCCCGCATTATCCCCATTCCCAAAACCAAAGACCCAAAATCCTTCTCTCACTACCGTCCTATCTCTATACTTCCTTTTTTGTCAAAGGTCTTGGAGCGTATTGTTTTTCAGCAGCTAAATGAATATCTGTTAGATAACCATATATTATCCGAGTTCCAGTCTGGGTTTCGTTACGGGCATAGCACAGTCACTACTTTGATAAAAGTTTGTGACGATATCAGATTCAACATGGACAAACAAAATCTTACTATCATTGCCCTGCTGGACTTTAGTAACGCCTTTAATACCGTTGATACGGATCTCTTGGTTGCTGTTCTGCGGTCATTGAATATCTCTCCTGAAGCCATTGAGTGGTTCAGAAGCTATTTATATGATCGGCAACAGTACGTTCAAGCCAATGACAAGTCATCTTCCTTTTGCTCTCCTCCTGCTGGTGTTCCCCAAAATGGTGTCCTCTCTCCTCTCCTTTTCTCCATTTTTATTAATTCAATTTCCCAAAATATATCCTCTTCCTTTCATCTATATGCTGACGACCTTCAAATTTACTTAGCCGCTCCGTTGGATGGTATTAGTGAGGCTATTCAAAAGCTTAATAAAGATTTGCAGAACGTTAGTAGGTGGAGCAAATCTTTCGGCTTAACAGTCAATCCTGCCAAATCACAGGTCAGTATAATTGGTAGCTCTAAGCTACTAAAAAAACTTGACCAGAATAGCCTCCCTACTATCCAGTTTGACGGCGTCGATTTGAGCCTGAGTCCATCTCTTAAGAACCTTGGTATTATTATAGACAATTTCCTATCTTGGTCAGTACAAATAGCTGAGGTTAGCCGTAAATTATTTGCCACGATCGGATCGCTCAAACGATGGAAATATTTCTTACCTACAAAGACCAAAACTACTCTAGCTCATTCACTACTGTTACCGATTTTAGATTACGCTGACTCGTGCTACCCAGACTTATCTGAGGAGCAATTAAATAAACTAGAGCGTTTACAAAATCTATGTATTAGATTTATCTTCGGTTTGCGTAAGTTTGATCATGTTTCTGATCATCGTCGTCAGCTTGGATGGCTTCCTATCCGACATCGCCGAAATTTCCGTATGCTGTCTCTCCTATATTCCATCCTATATAACTCTACCTCTCCCTCATATTTAAAAGATAGATTCTGTTTCCTAGGTTCCGATTCACTTCTCCGCCTTCACCTTAGATCCCGTTGTGATAATCTCCTTAAATTGCCAACTTCCCATACGCTATTTTATTCCAAGTCTTTTACTGTGAAAGCTGCGATTCTTTGGAATGAACTTCCTACAGAAGTTCGACATTCCAAATCACTGTACACTTTTAAAAAGCGTCTAAAAGAGTACTTATTTAAAATAGAATAGTAGTTTATCCTTATCTATTTAATATTATGTAAATTTTTTTACACACGTTTAAGTATATATATGTATATATATATATATATATAAGTATATATTGTTTTAAATATATGTATATATGTATGTGTATTGTATATAAACACTAAACGTATTTTATGTATGTGTATTCTATATTATTGACTTATATTATTATATATTATATATTTAATTCCACCATATAAAATTTGCACCGTGACGTTGTCCCCCTTTTCCTCTTAACAACCTCTCTGTAATGTTCCAAAGGTTGTCTGGCAGAGATTGCTTAAAGCAATAAGACCGCCTTTGCATACGCGCTATTTTTTTTCTTGTTTATGTGTTGTTCATTTTTTTTGTAAATATTTCGTTGTGTGCAATAAAGTTTATTGTATTGTATTGTATTGTATTGATTTGTCAAAAATCATAACAGTAAAGCCAACGCCCTTTTTAAGACGTAATGTTAGGCGCGCGCAGGTTTTGTCTGCTTCCCCCCACCCCTTTTGCACTTTGTATTGATTGCATATTCACAATCGGCATGATGCACATGCGCGCTGAAGATCTTTAACCGCCCCAGTCGGCCGTAATAAACCGTTGAATCAAGTCGTGTTTCTTTTCACAATGTTAAATATATATGTGTGTATTGTGTATATAGTGCTGTCCACAAACATTTCTCCTTAATTGCTTCAGGTGACTATCATTTTTCAATTTAAAGCTTTATAATAATTTTAATTTACTATTGCATGTTATTAATTTGTCAAAATGTAGGTATAAGCAGTAAAGTAACGCCCTGTTGAGAACGTAATATATATGCGCGCGCAGGTTTTGCCAACTGCCTCCCACCTTAACTGCGTATTATATTGATTGCACATGTTGCACATGCGCCATGAAAGTTTTAATTGCACCAGTCGACCGTGATAAACCGCTGAACCGAGCCGTGTTTTCTGTTTGTTGTGACAATATTTAAAAGTATTCTTGACTGTTGAGAATCGAGCGCCCTACTCAAATATTTCTTCTATATCACTGCAGGTAACTAGCATCTTCACATTTAATAAAAGAAATATAATAATTTTAATTTACTATTGTACGTAATCGATTTGCCAAAAAATATGAACAGTAAAGCTAACGCCCTTTTGAAGACGAAATTTAAATGCGTGCACAGGTTTTGTCTACTGTCCCCCACCCCAGTTGCAATTTATATTGATTGCATTTCTGAAATGGGCACGTTGCACATGCGCGCTCACAAGTGACACCGCACCATTAGACCGTGATAAACCGCTGAATCGATCGAGTCGAGTTTTATTTTGTTTGAGAAATCCTTAAAGAATTCGTGACTTATGGGAAGCAAGTGCTCTATACAAATACTTCTTCCAAACCACTTTAGGTAAATAGCATCTTCCAATTTAATGCATTATAACAATTAGTATTTAATATTGTATATAATTGATTTGTCAAAAATCATAACAGTAAAGCCAACGCCCTTTTTAAGACGTAATGTTAGGCGCGCGCAGGTTTTGGCTGCTTCCCCCCCACCCCTTTTGCACTTTGTATTGATTGCATATTCACAATCGGCATGATGCACATGCGCGCTGAAGATCTTTAACCGCCCCAGTCGGCCGTAATAAACCGTTGAATCAAGTCGTGTTTCTTTTCACAATGTTAAATATATATGTGTGTATTGTGTATATAGTGCTCTCCACAAACATTTCTCCTTAATTGCTTCAGGTGACTATCATTTTTCAATTTAAAGCTTTATGATAATTTTAATTTACTATTGTATGTTATTAATTTGTCAAAATGTAGGTATAAGCAGTAAAGTAACGCACTGTTGAGAACGTAACATATATGCGCGCGCAGGTTTTGCCAACTGCCTCCCACCTTAACTGCGTATTATATTGATTGTACATATTGCACATGCGCCATGAAAGTTTTAATTGCACCAGTCGACCGTGATAAACCGCTGAACCGAGCCGTGTTTTCTGTTTGTTGTGACAATATTTAAAAGTATTCTTGACTGTTGAGAATCGAGCGCCCTACTCAAATATTTCTTCTATATCACTGCAGGTAACTAGCATCTTCACATTTAATAAAAGAAATATAATAATTTTAATTTACTATTGTACGTAATCGATTTGCCAAAAAATATGAACAGTAAAGCTAACGCCCTTTTGAAGACGAAATTTAAATGCGTGCACAGGTTTTGTCTACTGTCCCCCACCCCAGTTGCAATTTATATTGATTGCATTTCTGAAATGGGCACGTTGCACATGCGCGCTCACAAGTGACACCGCACCATTAGACCGTGATAAACCGCTGAATCGATCGAGTCGAGTTTTATTTTGTTTGAGAAATCCTTAAAGAATTCGTGACTTATGGGAAGCAAGTGCCGTATACAAATACTTCTTCCAAACCACTTTAGGTAAATAGCATCTCCCAATTTAATGCATTATAACAATTAGTATTTAATATTGTATATAATTGATTTGTCAAAAATCATAACAGTAAAGCCAACGCCCTTTTTAAGACGTAATGTTAGGCGCGCGCTGGTTTTGGCTGCTTCCCCCCCACCCCTTTTGCACTTTGTATTGATTGCATATTCACAATCGGCATGATGCACATGCGCGCTGAAGATCTTTAACCGCCCCAGTCGGCCGTAATAAACCGTTGAATCAAGTCGTGTTTCTTTTCACAATGTTAAATATATATGTGTGTATTGTGTATATAGTGCTCTCCACAAACATTTCTCCTTAATTGCTTCAGGTGACTATCATTTTTCAATTTAAAGCTTTATGATAATTTTAATTTACTATTGTATGTTATTAATTTGTCAAAATGTAGGTATAAGCAGTAAAGTAACGCACTGTTGAGAACGTAACATATATGCGCGCGCAGGTTTTGCCAACTGCCTCCCACCTTAACTGCGTATTATATTGATTGTACATATTGCACATGCGCCATGAAAGTTTTAATTGCACCAGTCGACCGTGATAAACCGCTGAACCGAGCCGTGTTTTCTGTTTGTTGTGACAATATTTAAAAGTATTCTTGACTGTTGAGAATCGAGCGCCCTACTCAAATATTTCTTCTATATCACTGCAGGTAACTAGCATCTTCACATTTAATAAAAGAAATATAATAATTTTAATTTACTATTGTACGTAATCGATTTGCCAAAAAATATGAACAGTAAAGCTAACGCCCTTTTGAAGACGAAATTTAAATGCGTGCACAGATTTTGTCTACTGTCCCCCACCCCAGTTGCAATTTATATTGATTGCATTTCTGAAATGGGCACGTTGCACATGCGCGCTCACAAGTGACACCGCACCATTAGACCGTGATAAACCGCTGAATCGATCGAGTCGAGTTTTATTTTGTTTGAGAAATCCTTAAAGAATTCGTGACTTATGGGAAGCAAGTGCTCTATACAAATACTTCTTCCAAACCACTTTAGGTAAATAGCATCTTCCAATTTAATGCATTATAACAATTAGTATTTAATATTGTATATAATTGATTTGTCAAAAATCATAACAGTAAAGCCAACGCCCTTTTTAAGACGTAATGTTAGGCGCGCGCAGGTTTTGTCTGCTTCCCCCCCACCCCTTTTGCACTTTGTATTGATTGCATATTCACAATCAGCATGATGCACATGCGCGTTGAAGATTTTTAACCGCCCCAGTCGGCCGTAATAAACCGCTGAATCAAGTCGTGTTTCTTTTCACAATGTTAAATATATATGTGTGTATTGTGTATATAGTGCTCTCCACAAACATTTCTCCTTAATTGCTTCAGGTGACTATCATTTTTCAATTTAAAGCTTTATAATAATTTTAATTTACTATTGTATGTTATTAATTTGTCAAAATGTAGGTATAAGCAGTAAAGTAACGCCCTGTTGAGAACGTAATATATATGCGCGCGCAGGTTTTGCCAACTGCCTCCCACCTTAACTGCGTATTATATTGATTGCACATGTTGCACATGCGCCATGAGAGTTTTAATTGCACCAGTCGACCGTGATAAACCGCTGAACCGAGCCGTGTTTTCTGTTTGTTGTGACAATATTTAAAAGTATTCTTGACTGTTGAGAATCGAGCGCCCTACTCAAATATTTCTTCTATATCACTGCAGGTAAATAGCATCTTCCAATTTAATGCATTATAACAATTAGTATTTAATATTGTATATAATTGATTTGTCAAAAAATCATAACAGTAAAGCCAACGCCCTTTTTAAGACGTACTGTAAAGCGCGCGCAGGTTTTGTCTGCTTCCCCCCCACCCCTTTTGCACTTTGTATTGATTGCATATTCACAATCGGCATGATGCACATGCGCGCTGAAGATTTTTAACCGCCCCAGTCGGCCGTAATAAACCGCTGAATCAAGTCGTGTTTCTTTTCACAATGTTAAATATATATGTGTGTATTGTGTATATAGTGCTCTCCACAAACATTTCTCCTTAATTGCTTCAGGTGACTATCATTTTTCAATTTAAAGCTTTATAATAATTTTAATTTACTATTGTATGTTATTAATTTGTCAAAATGTAGGTATAAGCAGTAAAGTAACGCCCTGTTGAGAACGTAACATATATGCGCGCGCAGGTTTTGCCAACTGCCTCCCACCTTAACTGCGTATTATATTGATTGTACATATTGCACATGCGCCATGAAAGTTTTAATTGCACCAGTCGACCGTGATAAACCGCTGAACCGAGCCGTGTTTTCTGTTTGTTGTGACAATATTTAAAAGTATTTTTGACTGTTGAGAATCGAGCGCCCTACTCAAATATTTCTTCTATATCACTGCAGGTAACTAGCATCTTCACATTTAATAAAAGAAATATAATAATTTTAATTTACTATTGTACGTAATCGATTTGCCAAAAAATATGAACAGTAAAGCTAACGCCCTTTTGAAGACGAAATTTAAATGCGTGCACAGGTTTTGTCTACTGTCCCCCACCCCAGTTGCAATTTATATTGATTGCATTTCTGAAATGGGCACGTTGCACATGCGCGCTCACAAGTGACACCGCACCATTAGACCGTGATAAACCGCTGAATCGATCGAGTCGAGTTTTATTTTGTTTGAGAAATCCTTAAAGAATTCGTGACTTATGGGAAGCAAGTGCTCTATACAAATACTTCTTCCAAACCACTTTAGGTAAATAGCATCTTCCAATTTAATGCATTATAACAATTAGTATTTAATATTGTATATAATTGATTTGTCAAAAATCATAACAGTAAAGCCAACGCCCTTTTTAAGACGTAATGTTAGGCGCGCGCAGGTTTTGTCTGCTTCCCCCCCACCCCTTTTGCACTTTGTATTGATTGCATATTCACAATCGGCATGATGCACATGCGCGCTGAAGATCTTTAACCGCCCCAGTCGGCCGTAATAAACCGTTGAATCAAGTCGTGTTTCTTTTCACAATGTTAAATATATATGTGTGTATTGTGTATATAGTGCTGTCCACAAACATTTCTCCTTAATTGGTTCAGGTGACTAACATTTTTCAATTTAAAGCTTTATAATAATTTTAATTTACTATTGTATGTTATTAATTTGTCAAAATGTAGGTATAAGCAGTAAAGTAACGCCCTGTTCAGAACGTAATATATATGCGCGCGCAGGTTTTGCCAACTGCCTCCCACCTTAACTGCGTATTATATTGATTGCACATGTTGCACATGCGCCATGAAAGTTTTAATTGCACCAGTCGACCGTGATAAACCGCTGAACCGAGCCGTGTTTTCTCCTTTTTGTGACAATATTTAAAAGTATTCTTGACTGTTGAGAATCGAGCGCTTACTCAAATATTTCTTCTATATCACTGCAGGTAACTGGCATCTTTATTTTTAATAAAAGAATTATAATAATTTTAATTTACTATTGTACGTAATGGATTAGACCAAAAATATGAACAGTAAAGCTAACGCCCTTTTGAAGACGAAATTTAAATGCGGGCACAGGTTTTGTCTACTGTCCCCCACCCCAGTTGCAATTTATATAGATTGCAGTTTTGAAATAGGCATGTTGCTCATGCGCGCTCATAATCGACACCGCTTCATTAGACCGTGATAAACCGCTGAATTGAGTCGTGTTTTATTTTAAAATTCTAAAAGAATCCTTAATTGCTGCAGGTGACTTATCATGTTTCAATTTAAAGCATAATAATTTGAATTTACTATGGTATGTAATTTATTTGTCAAAATATCTTCTTCTTCCTGGCATTAATCGCGGCTATTTACCAGGGTCTGCCTTCCTGCTCAGTTTACTCCACTTTGCACGGTCTTTAGCGTCCTGGTTGGTTTGGCTCCACCATTGGCTCTCATATCCTGCATCACGACATATAACCAGTGCTTCCTTGGGCGTCCGAGTGGTCTCACTCCAGGGACTAACATAGCAAGGCACTTGCATCTGACATAGTTCCAGAGCCCAACGATTTCCACGCTTCGATCGGAATATCGTCAGGCCCAACCGCTTTTCCCTTCTTCATGCGTCGAAGGCTATTACGAGTTTCGTCAAGGGTTATTGGGGCAATAAGTCTGAGGTTAGGCGGTGGGTCGTGATGAAGACTGCATGGGTGCTGAGTATTCAGCCACTCTTGGAAGTAGCTTTTCCACATATCCTTCATAGGGGCATGATTACAGAGCAGCGTGGGAATCTCTGACGCAAAGACATTTTGTGATATCTTGCGTCGCCTTATCCCGGGAACATGCCAGTTTGCAAATGAACTTCTGCCCCTCAACAGTTTCAAGTTTATCATACAATAGTGACAAACTCTCACTGCGGGCTCTGGTTACAGCTCTTTTACTGGCACGTTTAGCTATTATATACTCCAGTGTGTCTTCAGGAGAGTTGAATTGCTGCCTCTTCTTAAAGTTATCCTTCATTTCACGAGTTACCTCCTGCACCTTGTCATTCCATCACCATGTTTCCCTGTAGATGACACGTCCTCCTCTAGAAAGGTCAAGAGCTTGTCTGCCCGCCGCTATGATCGCCGACTGAGCTCGATCCTAAGTATCCTGAGCAGTCTCGGTGTTAGTCGAAAGATTATGATTTCACCTCTGCCAGAAAGTCGGTCTTCATCGGGACATTCAGCGACCACCACTTGATCCGCCTACGAGGCCTACCTTTCTCGACTACTTTCTTCTTCGGAGTGACGTTAAAGTCCATGACAAGAAGACGATGTTGAGCAGTGAGGCTTTTACCTGCAATGACATTGCAGTTAGTTACCCTGTCCATATGACACCGTCTGATCTAGAAGTAGTCTATTTGAGTTAAGTGGATACGTGATAAAGTGCTGAGAATTCTTTTGGAAGAACGTATACACTCTCATTCTCTGTATTGCGAAGACCGTGCCCAAAACCCCCGTGAACACGTTCATACCGACGTGACCGTTCAACGGCCCCCCCGCAACTTAGATCACTTCGGTAAACGGCACAGCAAGTAGCAAGTAGCACCTCTTCATACTGCTCCCAGAATGTCTCCTTGTCGGACGGGCTACATCCCGCCTGGAGCATAGGCACTGATTAAGTTTGTGGTAACGCCCTCAATCAGTACCTTTACTCGCATCAAGCGGTCGCAGCGACGGTCAACTTCAAGGAGGTCATTCGAAGGTCTTCAAAAAGTACGTACGTACGTAAAGTACTACCGCCACACCGTTTCTACCGGAAGGTGACCCAGTATATATAAGCCGGTAACCTTGTCCGATGTTACGGGACTTATTGCCCTTCCAGCGAGTTTTAGCTTTCCTTACTGTCCTCTACACCTGTTGCAATTAATATTGTCTCGTGTCGTATTTTGTTTCGTTTGAGAAATCCTAAAAAGATTCGTGACTTATGGGAATAAAATGCTCTATACAGATATTTGTTATTAAACCAATCAAAGAAATCTTTTGTAAAAAATATAAACAAAGCCAACGCCCTCTTGAAGACATAATATAAATGTGCGCGCAGTTGTCAATTATTGTTATTGGCAAATGATGTTGACGAAAAAATATAAAAGTTAAAGCCACCTTTGAGAACTTGATAAAAATGTCAATGCAAATAAAAATACGAAGTTACTGTGTCTGCTTTTCCTCAATCTCTAATGCACTACTTGTGTATTGTAAATTAACAACGTACAAGTTGCACATGCATACATATATTAAGAATATATGTATGCATGTGTAACTTGGTTGTATCAAATTATTTTGAGGAAAGGATGTAGATTTTTCTTTTAAAAAAACTTTAGTTTCATAATTTTTATTTAAGATTTTGAATTAGTTAAGTTTTTTTAAATTTTTTGTTTAAAATTTTGACACATATATATACATACTATATAAATGTCAAACAGCCAAAGTCATAAGAGAACATAAGAAAATGAGCGTATTGTGATTGTCCACGTCTTTCTTTCACCGCAGTACGATACATAGTTAATTACTGATTTAATATAATTCATTGTTATAATATTTGTTGTTTCAGATTTGTTGAAAGTTTTTTGGACGAGGTGGCAGCTTGGACGAACAACGCTTACGGTGGTTTGAAAATACCGACCAACCGAGTGGTGTATGTCCATGGGTCAATAGATCCGTGGCATGCCCTAGGGATGATTAATACCGAGGAATTGGATTCACCAGCTATATTTATTAAAGGTAAAATATTTAAGAATATTTTGTTGATCTAGTATCTAGATGATGCCTTGAAAAGCTTAAGATTAATTAGTGTTTATTATATGACCTAATGTATTTTTAAATTTTAATGTTATAACTTAAACATAAATAAGTGCTTTGGCTACCACTTTTAGAAAGAAGTTGGGAAACAGTTTAATTTGAAACATGTTTATTAATTGATACAGGGACGGCGCACTGCGCGAATATGTATCCCGCCGCCGATTCAGACAACCCCAACTTGGTGGCAGCGCGCTTGGACATCAAACAGTACCTGGACGCCTGGATCAATCTCCCCTGACCCATTGCCAATATGACATTCTGAGTCAAGGGTCTCGGGATGTGGAAGAAAAGAAGAATTAAATAAAAGCTACTCTCAAAAGGTTTTCTTCGCGACTTGGTTCAGCGGTTTGCGGTCTCCTCTTTTTAGTTTATTTTACTTTTTAATTATTGATTAGATATTAAAGTTTTTAAATTACATAACTTTCAAGATTTACTGTAATTGTTTGTAAGTGCGCGTTTATTATTACGTTTGGCAATGCGTGTGGTCCGACGGTGTCTCGGCTCCGTGATGAACTTCGGCGCGGTACTCTTATTTGTTTTAAAAAAACCAAAGGTGTTTATTTATTTTAGGAGTCCTTATCTTGCTTATTGTCACGAAGAAATTTGCCTGGTGGAAATAACGAAATTTAAGATCCAGTCGATACGGAGAAAGGTTAGGTAAGCACATGTTTGGCTATCTACTGAAGAAGGAAGAGTTATAAGATTAGGTATAAAATTAGTAAAACCGCGTTGTAGTGGTAGAGCCCATAATTTCTGGGACTCTTATAGTCCGCGCCTGACTTCATCACACAGCACTTTATAATTTAAAAAAAAAGTGTTTTATTAGAAATACATTCTAATTTTAAATTATCAATTTATTCTATTTTATACACTTGTATGAAGACACACGCAGTAACACGTGAAGAAAGGTTAATTTGAAAAAATCTGACAGCAAGGTAATATGAGTAATATAGATGCGCACTTACGATGTTAGTGCTAAGTAGTGTTGACTATCGTTGTTTGCGCGGGATTTTTGGGGCGTTTTTCGGCGCGAGTTGGTATCTTGTTTCATGGGAGTGAATTGTACTAGAAATTGCGTAAACAACGATACTATTTATATTATCTCGTAGAATGTAGTCGCCTTAGCTTCGACACACGGAAGCATCGTATAAAAGCTAAACTACAACAAATAAATAACGTCTCTACAATAAAGGGTTCCCTCAGGGAACACAAAGACGATTTCTGAGCAATATTGAAAATCTGTATACGATGCTTCTGTTCTGTGTAAGCGTTTCTTGCTTTATTAGGGAAATGACAGTATTAGAAAAGGTTTATTCTTATTGAGAAGGACTTAATTTTACTATTTCGAACTGTAACAATATTTGTCGGATATTATTTTTGCCTTTTCAATGGATAACACGCTCGGTGACACCCAGAAAGCTGGAAAAATTGCGTCAACCTATACTTTGTATTTATAATTTGAAATCGGATTTGATCTTTGGCTAAATACTCAAGCTCCCGGACTTAAATAAAATACAGGCAAACGACAGAGAACCTACCTACCGATTCCGTGACCCCAAAATTGTAACTTAGTTATAAGTATAATGAATCCACTATACAATTCCCTCGGTTTCCTGCAAGAGCATAGATCACACATCCTGAATGTTAACGATGTATGCTAATGCACAGGAAACTTGGGTTTGTATGCACTAGAATAGAGACGACCACAAATTTCGATTTTTTTTATATATCTATTTATATTTGTGTGTTTGTGCATATGTATATTTTTGGATGTTTGTTCATGGACCATGGCAGCCGCGACGATTTGAAATAGGTCATGGACAAATGCATTATAAATTTATATATAAATGTTTACTAGACATATTTACACGACATTTGAGGAGGTATAAAATAAAGGAAGGTTAAAGCGCTTGCGCAATGGTGCACTGCCGGCTGACAGCGGCCGGCGCACCGTCGCAGGGGGTCTTTACATCCCCTCTATACTAACATATCAAGCGCTTTGGATGGATACAACACTATAAAGCGACAACACGTGACCTCTTTAAAGCAATAACGTTTTGGTGTACTTAGTTTATCATTTAACAAGTTTTGTGTCATCTCAACCACGGAAACCTACCTCATGGTGCTACAATCGGCTTCCGAAGGCTACCTCGAGCGACTGAACACGCACCTTGCTCACGCCCTCGAGAAGTCTGCCCGTGGCTGTCTTTGGACCCCGATGTACTTAAGAATAATTTTCATAGCGGATAGTCAGTACTGCGGTTTAGACGCAACTCGCTCAGAGCGTGACTAGGGTGGCCAGAGTTGTGTGATAAATCGGCACGCTAGTAATGTTAGGTATTGACCTCAACGAAAGCAATAATTCCGCGAGTTTTTCGACAAAATCTCTTCCAAACGACGCCGGTCCGCGTGTAGCTTGATACGAACGCTCATTTATCACCTCACCGCACAGCTACACAACGACAGTGCACAGGAGTAGCAACGGCTGCACAGCCTTTGTAGCTCAAGTGCCGGCGTCGTCGCGCATACTTGCCGTATGACTGTGCCTTACCTGATTTAGACATAAGAGAAATATTACCGCTGACATGACATGCATACACCTTGCCGATGTACAAACGCTTGTGACAACGACTCGACAGATGAGGCTTTTGTTTTCATAACGCTAGCAGTAGTATTCTCTTTTTATTTTAAATTAACGTTATTCATCTGCACCGGCGTTTGGACTCAGGCGAGATGCTATCGCTAGTATAGAATAGAGCGAAAATTGTGGTTGTCTAAGTGGATTAGTTGTCCAAACCTAGTGGACATTGGATATGACGAACACCCGGACATGACGTTATTTTTATTTTCTCTGTCAGAGAAGAGTTGCTGTTTACCATCCGATGTTGAAAGGACGGTCACATCTCCTAAGTGACACGAGGTCCGTGTGATCTCTCATACCTTTTGTTCCATCTTACGCATAACCGTGTCACGACGGAGACAGGATCCCTGTACTACTAATGTTTGAATATGAAAAGCAAATGCCATATATCATTCATTAAACTCGAAGCTTCTTAGATATTCTTAAATTGACATCCCAGAGCATACTTAGTTAACAAAGTCGACGAATCTCGCGGAGTACAATAACACAAATTAAGATCTGCGATCCTTCACCCAAAAGATTGTCGACCAGTTAACGTAAGTTTGTACGTTATGCTTCGAGTGAAAACTGGCAAGGAATGTTATTTGTTTTCGTATTTTCTTCTTCTGGGGCAAACTTGATTCGAGTATAGTTTTATGCTTTGAAATTTATTTAAAACTGCTCTTGGAGTCATTTTCTGGACCTGTTCTAAAATCTAAGGCCGAAGGGGAAGCGGTCTGTTTCGAGAGCTCCAGGATCAGCTTGTTTTACAAATTGAGATCATGCGATGGCGCCCCCACCCGTTAACGCAATTTTACAAACAATTGACAGACCTTTAAGGTGTTATCATGGGTTCTACTTTAATTTCAAAGGAAACTAACGTAAAAAGGCAAGGAATATAAAAAAAATGTATGTTTATTTTAAGATCGGAGTAAAGAAAGAATAATGTCCGACACAAATTATTACTGTTTACCTCGAAATTGTATCAGATTTATTTTAAAATTGTCATTATTTGTTTGTTTATACTTTATAGTTCAGATGTAACTTTATTTATCTTGTGAGTAACACTGGAATATCAAGCTGTGATTATTATAACTTTACTACATCAGTCAGATATTCCATTGTTGCATTTAAAGGATTGGAACATGAGAGAAAGAAGTCATTTTTTCTATATTGATCTATGGTTATTGGATATTCACGTTACGCATATTTAATCCATGTAACGTAAGCCGCGTCGGTGTTGTGTCTCGCTAGCGCTAGAGAGTTCGATTTTTGGAAGGAATGTTTTTCAGGGCATTAGCTCTTTGTACCTGCGACCGACTGTACCGTCTCCTGCCTTAAATAAACGTTTAAGGCCGGTCTCTGTGCAGCAGGGCGGAGTGTAGGTGACACGTAAATGAATGTTAGTAATCATGAACTCTTTGGAAGTGGATCCGCCACGTGATTTGAAACTATATATAATTTGAATTGTTCCATATATTTACGTGGCATCTCGGGCCATCGATGCTCGTAATGTATTCGGACTGTAAGGCTTTAGGAGTTGGAACTTTGGAACGGGGCGGGGAATAACGAGTGAACTCAAAACGTGCCGAATAGGTCGCGTCCGCGACTTCGGAGTGGCGAGTGTCAGAGTAAGACCCCCGACACAACACGTCGCGAGCATGTTGATAGTTACTCTACTTACTCAATTAATCGCGAAGCAAGTAGTCATATCTAGTTTAACTATATATTATACTATACTATATACTCCTGTTTATTCGATATACTTCGTATCGAATCTTCTTGTGACCTTGATCTGTCAGTCTCTCTCCATCACTGAATTCTTCACTGGGATACTTATTTAAATATTTAACAATATCAAGTGAGATTGTTTCTAGTTACATATTGATTTGTGGCTGTTGTCTATTAAGTTTTTTCACCTTAAAAGGATTTTATGTCTCTAAGCACAATTATTTTTTTTTTTCAAATTTCCCATTTCCATTCTCATTCAACTCTTAAATAATCGATAGATATTAAATAGACTTGAAAGAAAGAAATTTTAATCTTCATATTTAATCAGCTCTTGTTAAGTAGGCATATACTCACATCTAAAAATCAGAAACAACAGCAACAACAGCTGTTAAAACAGTTTAAGAACACATAAGGCTTAATGAAACAGTGAGTAAATGCCTGCTCCTATGCATTTAAGAATATGGAAATACAGCTTTTAAGAAAAAAAAAATACTTGTTTTATTGCGAACCCTCAAGAACACGAATTTTGCCTTGATTATCATAAATATAACAGCTATTAAATAGAACTGCAGATAACAGATAAATCATATACATTTTGTATTACATGTATGTATGGTTTACAACACTGTGTAATGTACAACTTTTGTAGTCTACAAAACATTTAACGCTTACTGTTTAGGGTTGTGTAAGGAAAAAAACTTACAGCTGACATATTAAAATAATACAGTTATGATGTGTGTATGAGTTTGAGGCCAGGCGTGGCGCAGTGGTACAAAGTGTGACTGTAAAGCCGACTGGTTGTGGGTTCGATCCCCACTCGAGGAGATGAAATATATACTTAAATTTATATTTTCATTGTGTCGAGGCAAAGCGCGGCGTTGAGTTCTGCCACGCAACACGCAATGCCTCCAAAAATTCGGCATAAAGTGGGGAACGGAGTGTCTTAACACTAGGTTCCCTCTGCCTACCATGCTGTGTGCGGGATATAGCGTGAAGATAATTTAATTTAATTTTTATTTTAGTTATCATATAGTTGATATTTCCGATTAGCAAGCAGTTTCTAATTTAAAAGAAACGAATTGTTATATAGCTTGCGGACATTGGTTTATAGATATTATGCATTGATAATAAATTCAATAAACTTTCCACCCACCTATTCTTATCATCCTGTATACATATTTTCCCTAAACCATTTGTTTCACTAAATTTTGATGATGATGAGACATAATCACACTTACCAATACTCTAATACATTGCCTACACATGCAACGTACAACGCATTATTCACAATGATTGTGAGTTAGATCTTTATTTTCTTTTTCATAGTCAGGACAAGCGGGATCAGTTACCGCACTGCGCGGGCGCCCATGTCGGACTTCATACACAGTAGGTACGATAGGAGTTACATACTACTCACGGGACCCTGACCATCAACGAATCTCAAGAATTTAAATACGAGCCAGCAGTGTTTAAATTAAAATATCTAAATTTTCTTTATTCAATAAGATCATTACAAGCACGTCAAGTTAAGAGAAAGAAATTAGAATTAAAAAAGACAATAGGAATTTCAATAGCGTCAGTCCTACACAAAGCTTCCACCGGCTCAAGAATCTCAACAGTTGCTTTTTTCAAACTATAATCTGACATTGATAAGTTACGATTGTATTATAGGTGTAATACAATCGTAACTGATCAATGTCTGTACATGTAAGATAAATGAGAAGACTGGGGACATTTATCAATTCAGTAGAATCCAAAACAACGGTTTTTTTTAAATACAAATAATATCAAACAACAAAACATTGAAGACGAAAGATTTTCACTCTCTTTCCGCACAATTTTCAAGGCATCGTGTATTGAGTAGCTAAACTAAATTTTCAAACAGCTGTAATGTTAAATAGTAAAATCTCCTTCAGTTGTGTACAGGACTTGGTAAGACTGGTAGTGGAGGGGTGAAAAAATACAATTATTACTAAAATAATACAATTATTACTTTTTGCTATGTTTTATGTAATAAATTCTTTAAAAATTTGTTGTTGCCTGTTAGAAATCGCTTTTAGTGACAAGTCCGTAATTGCACTATTTGTTGTCTTTTTCTAAATTAGTAACTGTTTTTTTTAGTGCAATAAAGTATTATTATTATGGGTGTTGGTGTTTTGAAAATTTTAAAAACCGCCAAACATCTAATTAATATCTGGTGACTTCATTACGCCCGTTTCTCACCTCAAATGTAGCGCGGTCATCGCCTTTATTAATATATTTTAACACGTACTAGAGTATTAACTCGACACTTCTACATATTTCAACATTTATATGGGCAGAAAATATTTTAGATAATACCGGTAAATAAGGTATGACCCAGTTGTTGTCCACAATGACTTCTTGCTTTCGTGATCTTATTTCAGCAGTATGTCCTCCTTGTGCTGGAGATCTCCGGCGATATTTTGGGTATCCATCCTCTTCAATTTGGGTCTCTTTGTCTCAGGGTCCATGAATCATATGATTTTTAACAATATTGTGCAATGTTTCGAAATCATCTAGTACGCGCCTATTCATATATCATATATCGTCGGTAAAATTTGAAGGCACAATAACTAAACGTCTCAGATTATCAGTATATGTACACGGGGAGGTCCAAAAGTTTGTGGAATGGAGGGGATGGAGAGAGATGGAGATAGAGGCGCTCGCTTAATGTCATACTACTTGGGGACTCATCATTAGTATATAAATAAGGTTTCAGCCCTTTTGCGTCATTGCGTCAACACTCGCCTGCTAAACAAATCAATCCGGAAGAAAACTAAAACTATGGAGAATATTGAACACCGTGCCCTGATAAAATTCCTTACCAGGCGAGGAATGAATGAGTAAACCATTTTAAATGAAATGGAAGCCGTTTATGGGGAGGATTGTCCTGGTAAATCCATGATTAAGTGGTATGGTCTTTTTAAACATGGTCGAGAGTCGATTGAAGACGACCCCCGTTCTAGACGGCCAGTTGAGGCCACCACGTCAGACATCATCGAAAAAGTGGAAGACGCCCGATTAAAGAAAAAACAGTTATCTGCATTAGGTGGAGTATCATATGCCACCTTTCTGCGGCTCCTACATGACCATCTGGGTATGACAAAAGTCAGTGCAAGATGGGTACCAAGAATGCTCACACCGCTTCAGAAACAGCAGCGCGTCGATGCTTCAAAGTAATTTTAGGAGTTGTGTAGAGATGAACCGGCACAGATTTTGGAACGGATTGTTACTGGAGATGAAACATGAGTCCATAACTTTGAGCCTAAGTCAAAACAAGAGTCCATGCAATGGCATAAAAAGGGCAAACCACTACCAAAGAAATTCAAGGTGTCACAATCGTTTTTTCGGATTGTGAGCGGATAATACTGATTGATTACAAAGAAAAGGCTTCGAAACAGTAGTCCACCCACCTTACAGTCCAGACCTGGCCCCTACTGATTTTCATTTGTTTCCAAATTTAAAAAAAAAAAGACTTAAGGGGAAGGAAATTTTCCGACGACAATGAGGTGAAGGAGGCATATTTGCCCCATTTTGAGGCGAAAGAAAAAAATATATTATTTTGGCGGTTTAGAAAAAATTATTCATAGATCTAATCAATGTATTCAGTTTAAGGGGGTTATTTAGAAAAGTAAAAATAGATTCATTGTTTCATTTAATTTAGAACCCTTTCATTCCACGAACTTTTTGACCTCCCCTCAGTATCATTCTGCATGGCGTCCTCGACGTAGTTTTCAGACCGCAACTTTCTTTGTTTTGTATGAATGTAAATCAAGTGTTCTGTCTCAATTATGGCATACATATCAACTAAGAATTGACTAAATAAGCCACGAAATCTGTGTAAGTATACGAAACTAAGCTTCTTATTTGGAGCTGGTGTAAATAAAATTGCATAGCCAACGTTTTTTTATTTAAATTGTTCACCGGTTTGAGGATTCACATAGAACACCGCAAAGTTATGTCCGTCTTCACCGCGACAATAAATTAAAGGATATTCAAGTTCATCATAGGCACAGTGAGCCTCTGAAATACGTTACAGTCTATCATCCCGTGCACGTGCACGGAGTACTACATCGCGACGCTCACACTCCTGGTCAACCAGTATTACAGCAACTTCACACCACACACACACACACACAGTGGGAGCATTAAACGGTGTTCGTGTGGAGGTATGTTATCTACACTAATTACAAATTTATATTCCGTGTTCCGGCTTTGCAGATCGGACTCTATAGCCGCTTTAAAACTACGCACATAAAGATTAACTTCAAGCAGCATATTTTGGAATTCTAGAAGTAAATCGGTGTTGAGGTTTGGAAAATTTTGTCCTCTTAATTAGCCTGTTGATTATAATCTGAAACAAAATAAATTTGCAAATATTCAATTGCAAACAAGGCAATTTAATATTTTCAGGCAGTAAAGAACCAATGGCATGATATATCTGGTCCTGAATTTTAAAAGACGGCATAAAGACACTAAAGTACTTCCTTAGCGCCAAAAGAAGTCATGTGAAATGCACTGTTGAAGGAACGTTTATTGTTTAAGAGTTGCTAGATCGCGGATGATCTCCAGTTAATAAAGACTTAAGTGGCTGTGGGAGAAAACCGCTTCGTTCTTTATTATTCTATGGTTGGACATCATTTGCCTGAATATTTTCGAATTCGTCATCACTTTGGAAGGAAATTTACATTCTATTTAAAGTGTAAAGAAGTCGATCAGCATCAGCATTAATACGGTGTTCTATATTTTCATTACTGCGAACTTCTGTAATTCTTTCACGCTCTATTGATAATGTAAGTAATCGGTCGTCACGGATATAGTGTTCTCTATCTGCTTGTTATCGTATAGTCTGTATGTCTCTGAAGTCCTTGATAAGGCATGATTATCACGGTCAACTTGCAAAATGTAATTCATGTTGTGTATATGTCTCTAATGATCGTGATAAAGAGTGGCGGTCACGGTCACGGTCTGCCGTTAATCGTGACACACGTTGAGTATATGTTTCCTACTCGCGGAATAATAAATAATGTTCGCTATCTGCCGTCAGTCGTGACTCTCGCTCAGTAAACATCTCGGATCGCGAGACAAAGAGTGACGTTCACGATCTCCTGTCAGCCTTAAGTCTCTCTCAGTAAAAGTTTTGGACGTGCGAGACCAAAAGTGACGTTCGATCAGCCGTTAGTCATGAATCTCGCTTAGTAAATGTCTCGGATTCTCAAGATATAGTGTAATGTTCACGATCTCCTGGCAATCGTACTAGTGTTGGGTAATTTTTCTAAGATGTGACACAGTTGGTGACGTTCACAATCAGCAACCAAATGCCGTTCACGTTGCGTAGATGTCTCAGCGGCCCGAGCCTCTGAATAATAAACGCAATCTCGACTCTATCGCAATTGACGTTCTTGTATTCGTTCGGTTAATCGAGTATTCGCTGTTCGACTACTCTGCGAAGTCAAGCAACTTTGACGCTTAGAACTACTTTCTGTAGCACGTAGATTAATTTGACGTTCCCGAGCATTACCAGGCCTTTCCTATCTGTCATCTTCAGTTTCTTTAGAATGATTTACCTTCACTCGCTTTCTCGATTTAGCATACTAAGAAGTATTAGATTTTTTCCTTTCAGGCATAATTATGCGCTAATCGTTTGTTATAACAAAAAGCCAAGCCGTAACCAAAATTATTTTCCTTTCAAAAAGAAAAGGTGTCTAGATTAATACTTTATACGTAAGGAGATGTCGTAAGTCCTATAAAAATAAATATTAAGTCCGAATCAAGATAACAAAATCAGTGACCTTTAAGAATATCAAGATTACCAAAACGCCTATTAAGTCCGAATCAAGTTAGAAAAATCTTTTGATGAAAAGCTAGATAACTATCAACTGTCAAGAGATATAAGTCCGTTTTAAGAGAAGAGTTAGCAAGATATTTTTCTCTGCAAAATTCTTCTCTCAGCCCCTGTGGAGGGAGATCTATTCTTATTTCGTTTTAAGTCACATTCACTTTTTAAATAAACGAAAAACCGTTGTTTTTTTTTCGAATGGACTTAATGCTGTTGACCTGGAATGGTCTTGACAGCGTCACCGGGCTGGAAGGGGCGAGTGTAGCTCGCCCCATCCAGCCCGGGGGGGGAGGGAGGAAGGGGGGTCGAGACGGTCTTGTAGCGCTTACGGGGAAAGAGGACGGCTACGCTTTTCTCCGGGTTAACCTCAAACCGCCACTTGCTGAACAAATCGCCTAGGGCGTCGGCAGCTCGTTGCAGTCTTTCGGCTAGGGATCCAAGCAGAGCGATCCGTGGTGTAGAGGGCGGTGTCATCGGCATACATCGCAAGTTCGACGTCGCTGGAGTAAACCGCGTATAGTGACGGTGATAGAATGGAGAGAAGAAGAAAGGGTGAAAGAATGTCCCTTCTAATCTATATCGGTACGTGCGATTCGACAAATATTCGTGAATGTTGTGAGCGAGAGAGTCTGGCAGAACCATACGACGGAGCTTGAAGAGCAGACCTTTGTGCCAGACTTTGTGGAAGGCATTGGCGATGTCTAAGAAGATGGCCGCCGTGTCGCTACGAATCGATCTACGGACATTGTATTTCGCGATATGTTCGGCCGGTGTTGGTGTATGGACGAGTGGTGGGATCAAAAACCGAACTGTTTGTTAATAAACAGTTGTTTTGCCTCGACTATTTCCTGTAATCTACTGAGAACGATTCCTTCGTAGATTTTCCCTAAACTACTGCTGAGACTAATGGGTCTGTAGCAAGAGGGAAGGTTGGCGGGCCTACCATTCAGTAGGAAAGGAGCAGCCTGCTAAAAGAGCATTGAAAATCAGAACGTTTTTTACGTTATCAAGATTCGTTAGTACCTGCTATTTCTTGTCAAGATAGCGTCTAGATAGCGTTACGTGCATAATAATAATAATAATCAATCAAGTTGCCTGCATCATTCACCAATATTTAGCAAAGAGATTACACGATAAAAAGCATAAAATAGTTTACCTAATAATCTCTCCGCGACACATTCAGATAAAAATAACTAAATATACCGATTTTTCAATAGAAATTTAAGCACAATGGCAGATTAACACAGTCAAAACGATACCAATAATACTTTCCACCTACATACACTACTTTCCACCTACGTACATGTAAGTACAATATAAATAACTACAAACATAGGTACATTACTAACTAGCTAACTAACATTATTTACATTCATATTAAAATTATAGGTTGCTATTGCAGAATAATGAATAAGTTGGATGTTGTACGTGGGTGTGTCTGTGTTTGTGCGTGTTTGCGTGAGTATGTGTTTTTATGTTTTAATTAGGATTTTATTATTTTTTCAGTAGAGTCATATGACATGCCTAATAGCCATTCAGCGAAAACTTTTTTATTTCTAAATTTATTGAAGCTGTAGAATAAAAATTTTGCATTAAACTTATTATAGAGGAAGCTACCAAGTAAACAATAGAATTTGTGTGAAAATTTAGCTCTGTAGATAGATGTAGGGCACACTTTACGTACTCACGTTACTCCACAAATTTACCATTGTAATGTAGAGAATTTTTTGGCCTGCTACGAACATTTTATTAATATTTTGTACTCTGCTGCTGATTCTAATATTCCTCGAAAGCGGAACGGGTGTAAATTATTAAATCCTTGGTGGGACGAAGAATGCACTGCTGCTATTAAAAATCATATTTATGATTAAAAAAACTATTAATTATACTTTCTTCTTTTAAATTGTGGTTAAATAAACGGGAAAGATAAGTGATTTATTCATAATTAAAATTATATAATTTAGCTTCACTTAGCGAGTAATTGACGTCATTTGATTATGTCAAATTTTTATTTTTCTTACAATTTTTTTTATACTCCAAAACTTCAAAGTATCCCATAAGTTTTACTACTATGCCAAAATTAATTTAATTCCATCTAGTAGTTATCGGTATTTTAAATGATTTGTATTTCTCGGTTTTTATTTTTTTTAAAAAACTATAGTGAAAACCGGGATGAAACTAAAAAAAGTGAATCTTCAGACCCTAAGCTATCACCATACAAAAATTCATAAATTTCTGTCCGGTAATTTTTGCGTGATTGACGAGCAAACAAACAGACAGACAGATAAACAGACTGACAGACACATAAGAATCCTGCGAGTTTTTTCGCTTCTAGAACCGATATATTAAACGAATTCATATTTTTTTTTATATCTTTCATATGTATTTGTCATGTGATCTTAGATCCACATGAGTATGTGATTCGAAATTTACACATATTTACACTCATCAACACTCATCCACAAATATGTTTGCGAATCCGTATATGTGCTTAATTTCTGTATATCCTGTGGGTTCTGACTCATTTCTTATTGATTTTGCACACCTGCAATGTGCCTGCAATGTATTAATCCTTAACGCGCATGACCTGCATTTGGTCATGCGCGTTAAGGATTACTACCTCCCCAGTAGACCATGGTAAACCGCTGAATCGAGTCGTGTCTTCAGATTCCTTTGGTCTTTTTTAAATCAGTGTTCAAATATTTACTCTTGGCAGTCTTCAAAATTTTTTTATATTGTTGTTTGTTATAAGTGGTCGTTTCATGCCTGTTAAAAAGAACTACATTACCATTTCAGGTAAATTTGTATATAATTTAAAACTTATATGTGTCATTAATAACTCTACCTTCACAACGTCGATTTACATATTAAAAATAGATTGGTAAAAAATATCGTCTATAAATTATATTAACGTATTTTAAAAAAACCAACATCCTATATTGATTGCGATTTGCACTTCGGCAATGCGCAATTTGACATGGATGCGCCTTAAAGATCGCCTTTGTAGCGCTGCGACGAAAAATTTTTGAATCGAGTCTGTTTTCAGTTTATTAAACATTATTTTAAATTAACAGTATTCAATGTTCTTTCCTGTAACTATATTATAAGTAACTAAAATCTCCTATTGATTTATTTATTTTATACAACAGGTAAATATAATTGGTTTTTAAAAAAATATTAGGAATTAAATGGCTTGCAAATTATTTTCTTTTTTATGTTTTTGAGATAAACTTAAATGTTTTTTTTTATTTAAAACTTTGAAAATGAAATAGCCAACGCCCTTGCTGTATTGTATTGTTGCGCGCGCAGTTCATTTTACCTCGGATGCGGTTTATCGATTGCACGTCACTTGTTATGCGCTGTATCTTTTAAAGCTCGTTACGTGAAATCCATACATGTCGATATTGTTCTTATAAAATCCAAGTTAAAGCAACCGCTTTGCAAAAATTAATTGAAATTATTTAAAAATGTTTATTTATTTTTATTTTTAAAAAAATCTAGTAAAAGTCGAAATTTATAGATGCGAAGACAACAATATGGTTATAATTGTTTAAGCTTTGAATACTGAAAACGCAATTATACAGCAGTAATCCTTTTTTTAGAGTTCTTGAAGAGTGGCGTTGCTAGGTGGAGGTAAAATTGGTTTGGACAAACAACGTGTCTGATGGACGGAACATACTGACAATTCATACCGTCCATGATCAAGCAAGAATAGGCACGTAGCACTACCTCAGAATGGCAATAATAAAAAACTTGGCATCACTCAGCTATACTTGCCAAAGGTAGGATTTGTAAGTTTAATCCACGAAATTTCTGGTAAACTTCAAAATGTTGTGATAAACATCGAAATATTTTGTGAGTTTTCCCTCATTTTCCCACTTCATTCATTAACGTGTTGACGGTTGCAGGAAAGGCCATTGCTCAATTATGAACTCGGCTGAAGCTGCTGGGCATTGGTTGCAGCGCCCTTCGAAGACAAAGACTACTCTCGTACTTGGATTAGTCTTTCCTGACCCGCCTCCATCATGACATTCTGAGTGAAGAGTCTCTGGATATGGACAAATGAAGAATCGAATACAAGGCAACTCAGAAAATTTTATCTTCGCGACTTGATTCAGCGGTTTGCGGCCTTCTCCTTTTAGTGGTTTATTTATTAAAAATTAATCACATCTAAAAGTTTTAAAATTATCTAACTTTCAATATTTACTGAATTGTTTTGTAGGTGCGCATTTATTATTACGTTTCGACGTGCGTATGATCCGACGGTGTCTCGGCTCCGTGATGAACTCCGGTGCGGTATTCTTGTTTATTGTAAGGAAACCAAAGGCATTTATTTATTTTATCTTGTTATTGCTTAATGTCGCGAAGAAATTTGCCTAGTGGAAAGAACGAAATTTAAAATCGATATGAAAGGGCTCTTGTTCTGACGAAACCAGTCTGGTCGATATAGAGAAATGAATAGCATAGGTTTGGCTATCTACTGAAGAAGGAAGAGTTATAAGATTAGGTATAAAATTAGTAAAACCGCGTTGTAGTGGTAGAGCCCATAATTTCTGGGACTCTTATAGTCCGCGCCTGACTTCATCACATAGCACTTTATAATTAAAAAAAAAGTGTTTTATTAGAAATACATTCTAATTTTAAATGATCAATTTCTTCTATTTTATACACTTGTATGAAGACACACGCAGTAACACGTGAAGAAAGGTTAATTTGAAAAATCTGACAGCAAGGTAATATGAGTAATATAGATGCGCACTTACGATGTTAGTGCTAAGTAGTGTTGACTATCGTTGTTTGCGCGGGATTTTTGGGACGTTTTTCGGCGCGAGTTGATATCTTGTTTCATGGGAGTGAATTGTACTAGAAATTGCGTAAACAACGATACTATTTATATTATCTCGTAGAATGTAGTCGCCTTAGCTTCGACACACGGAAGCATCGTATAAAAGCTAAACTACAACAAATAAATAACTTCTCTACAATAAAGGGTTCCCTCAGGGAACACAAAGACGATTTCTGAGCAATATTGAAAATCTGTATACGATGCTTCTGTTCTGTGTAAGCGTTTCTTGCTTTATTAGGGAAATGACAGTATTGGAAAAGGTTTATTCTTATTGAGAAGGACTTAATTTTACTATTTCGAACTGTAACAATATTTGTCGGATATTATTTTTGCCTTTTCAAAGGATAACACGCTCGGTGACACCCAGAAAGCTGGAAAAATTGCGTCAACCTATACTTTGTATTTATAATTTGAAATCGGATTTGATCTTTGGCTAAATACTCAAGCTCCCGGACTTAAATAAAATACAGGCAAACGACAGAGAGAGAACCTACCTACCGATTCCGTGACCCCAAAATTGTAACTTAGTTATAAGTATAATGAATCCACTATACAATTCCCTCGGTTTCCTGCAAGAGCATAGATCACACATCCTGAATGTTGACGATGTATGCTAATGCACAGGAAACTTGGGTTTGTATGCACTAGAATAGAGACGACCACAAATTTCGATTTTTTTTATATATCTATTTATATTTGTGTGTTTGTGCATATGTATATTTTTGGATGTTTGTTCATGGACCATAGCAGCCGCGACGATTTGAAATAGGTCATGGACAAATGCATTATAAATTTATATATAAATGTTTACTAGACATATTTACACGACATTTGAGGAGGTATAAAATAAAGGAAGGTTAAAGCGCTTGCGCAATGGTGCACTGCCGGCTGACAGCGGCCGGCGCACCGTCGCAGGGGGTCTTTACATCCCCTCTATACTAACATATCAAACGCTTTGGATGGATACAACACTATAAAGCGACAACACGTGACCTCTTTAAAGCAATAACGTTTTGGTGTACTTAGTTTATCATTTAACAAGTTTTGTGTCATCTCAACCACGGAAACCTACCTCATGGTGCTACAATCGGCTTCCGAAGGCTACCTCGAGCGACTGAACACGCACCTTGCTCACGCCCTCGAGAAGTCTGCCCGTGGCTGTCTTTGGACCCCGATGTACTTAAGAATAATTTTCATAGCGGATAGTCAGTACTGCGGTTTAGACGCAACTCGCTCAGAGCGTGGCTAGGGTGGCCAGAGTTGTGTGATAAATCGGCACGCTAGTAATGTTTGGTATTGACCTCAACGAAAGCAATAATTCCGCGAGTTTTTCGACAAAATCTCTTCCAAACGACGCCGGTCCGCGTGTAGCTTGATACGAACGCTCATTTATCACCTCACCGCACAGCTACACAACGACAGTGCACAGGAGTAGCAACGGCTGCACAGCCTTTGTAGCTCAAGTGCCGGCGTCGTCGCGCATACTTGCCGTATGACTGTGCCTTACCTGATTTAGACATAAGAGAAATATTACCGCTGACATGACATGCATACACCTTGCCGATGTACAAACGCTTGTGACAACGACTCGACAGATGAGGCTTTTGTTTTCATAACGCTAGCAGTAGTATTCTCTTTTTATTTTAAATTAACGTTATTCATCTGCACCGGCGTTTGGACTCAGGCGAGATGCTATCGCTAGTATAGAATAGAGCGAAAATTGTGGTTGTCTAAGTGGATTAGTTGTCCAAACCTAGTGGACATTGGATATGACGAACACCCGGACATGACGTTATTTTTATTTTCTCTGTCAGAGAAGAGTTGCTGTTTACCATCCGATGTTGAAAGGACGGTCACATCTCCTAAGTGACACGAGGTCCGTGTGATCTCTCATACCTTTTGTTCCATCTTACGCATAACCGTGTCACGACGGAGACAGGATCCCTGTACTACTAATGTTTGAATATGAAAAGCAAATGCCATATATCATTCATTAAACTCGAAGCTTCTTAGATATTCTTAAATTGACATCCCAGAGCATACTTAGTTAACAAAGTCGACGAATCTCGCGGAGTACAATAACACAAATTAAGATCTGCGATCCTTCACCCAAAAGATTGTCGACCAGTTAACGTAAGTTTGTACGTTATGCTTCGAGTGAAAACTGGCAAGGAATGTTATTTGTTTTCGTATTTTCTTCTTCTGGGGCAAACTTGATTCGAGTATAGTTTTATGCTTTGAAATTTATTTAAAACTGCTCTTGGAGTCATTTTCTGGACCTGTTCTAAAATCTAAGGCCGAAGGGGAAGCGGTCTGTTTCGAGAGCTCCAGGATCAGCTTGTTTTACAAATTGAGATCATGCGATGGCGCCCCCACCCGTTAACGCAATTTTACAAACAATTGACAGACCTTTAAGGTGTTATCATGGGTTCTACTTTAATTTCAAAGGAAACTAACGTAAAAAGGCAAGGAATATAAAAAAAATGTATGTTTATTTTAAGATCGGAGTAAAGAAAGAATAATGTCCGACACAAATTATTACTGTTTACCTCGAAATTGTATCAGATTTATTTTAAAATTGTCATTATTTGTTTGTTTATACTTTGTAGTTCAGATGTAACTTTATTTATCTTGTGAGTAACACTGGAATATCAAGCTGTGATTATTATAACTTTACTACATCAGTCAGATATTCCATTGTTGCATTTAAAGGATTGGAACATGAGAGAAAGAAGTCATTTTTTCTATATTGATCTATGGTTATTGGATATTCACGTTACGCATATTTAATCCATGTAACGTAAGCCGCGTCGGTGTTGTGTCTCGCTAGCGCTAGAGAGTTCGATTTTTGGAAGGAATGTTTTTCAGGGCATTAGCTCTTTGTACCTGCGACCGACTGTACCGTCTCCTGCCTTAAATAAACGTTTAAGGCCGGTCTCTGTGCAGCAGGGCGGAGTGTAGGTGACACGTAAATGAATGTTAGTAATCATGAACTCTTTGGAAGTGGATCCGCCACGTGATTTGAAACTATATATAATTTGAATTGTTCCATATATTTACGTGGCATCTCGGGCCATCGATGCTCGTAATGTATTCGGACTGTAAGGCTTTAGGAGTTGGAACTTTGGAACGGGGCGGGGAATAACGAGTGAACTCAAAACGTGCCGAATAGGTCGCGTCCGCGACTTCGGAGTGGCGAGTGTCAGAGTAAGACCCCCGACACAACACGTCGCGAGCATGTTGATAGTTACTCTACTTACTCAATTAATCGCGAAGCAAGTAGTCATATCTAGTTTAACTATATATTATACTATACTATATACTCCTGTTTATTCGATATACTTCGTATCGAATCTTCTTGTGACCTTGATCTGTCAGTCTCTCTCCATCACTGAATTCTTCACTGGGATACTTATTTAAATATTTAACAATATCAAGTGAGATTGTTTCTAGTTACATATTGATTTGTGGCTGTTGTCTATTAAGTTTTTTCACCTTAAAAGGATTTTATGTCTCTAAACACAATTATTCATTTTATTTTACTTTTTCCAATCTCATTGAATTTCAGAATAATCGATAGATATTAAGTAGTCTAGATAAAGTTTTATCTTTAGTCTTCATATTTAATCAGATCTTGTAAAGTAGGCATATACTCACAAGTAAAAATCCAAATTAAGGAAATAACGTTTGAGATAAGGACATCAACAATTAAAAAACCAGTTAACGATCTTGGTTTACTAAATTTTGAGTAAATGCTTGCTCCTATGCGTTAAAAAGTATAGAATTTATAGCTTATTAGGGAACTAATATTCCTTTTACTGCATGAATGTGGGGCCCATTTGGACATAAATAAATTAGGAAATATTTATATATCGTTGATCTATTGATGTCAAGCACCTTCAGTACGGGCCCCAAGCAAAATATGGTAAAGATGGAATATATTATATAATCACTTTATATTACTAATTTAATCACTTCACTTATTTTAATCACGATTACAATAGATACTGTAATCGAATCCTAGTCGATTTTTTACGTTGGATCTTTTTAATTTTCTCGGCTAATATAAATCCTCGACATCGTTTTAGCGGTTTGGTTATATTAAAATAAAACTATATGTTGTAACGTGTTTTAATTTATTATCACTTATATTTCAGCTTAATAATTAAAATATTAATATAATTCGTATCAATAAGGCTTTATCAATCTCCGCTCCAATTTCTTTATATCTAGGAAACTTTGAAAAGTAGGCATATACTCATAAATAAATACTCATTATTGCAATAAAAATTTAACAATTTAGCACCAACGTTGACATAAATGAAAAAATTATCAACAAATAACAAAAACAAAAGAAAAACATTTTAATAAATGAGTAAATGCCTATTGATATTCATTTTAAAATATTAAAATATAAATTGGGAATGAAATGTTTGTTTTATTTATATCACTGGGAACCCTCCGAAATACTGCTATCAGATTGTGTTTGCTCCGGTTCGAGTTTTCTTCCTTTTAACATGATATCCATGGTCCTAAAAGATGATATTTATTATTATTATTAAATAACATTGTTACAGATAATTACTAAAGACACTAAATAGAAGTAAATAAAATTAAAAAAAATCTTACAATAAAATAGTAAATTTACCAAATATGTAGTAATAAATTATACATTTTAAAAATATATTAAAAATATATTTATAAAACTAGGTAGGCAGCACGGTTATAACAGTAGTTGGGAATATATAGTATGGTCGAAGAGTATCGGCGGCCCTGAAGTAAGGTGTTGATGGCGGCACATATTCGAATTGGCAGATTTTTCTTACTATTATTTTTTTTTGAATGAACGAGTGGTCAGAAAGGTACTTGGACGAATAGTTAGTGGTAGTCCGACAGGTTGCTCGAGTCGGTTTGGATATTTGAGGAGAAATTTAACGAGCCGTTTAGAGTTTAGTAAACAAGAGAGAAATGAAACGCTTGTAGTTGGGTGGATGTTTTTGGGAGTTGAATAGGGGAATTTGGGGAGTAATTGTGTGGGCCAATAGTAGCGAGCGTACTTGGAAGAAAAATTTGACGAGTGGTTAAACGTGTAAAAGGACAAGTAAATGGGCGAGCAATTGAGCAAGGAGTCGGAAAGATAGCCGGAATTGTAGTAATGTACAGAGAAGGGAAGGGTAGGAAGTATATATCATAATATATACTTCCCATATTGGACTAAGCGTTATTAGAGTAGGTAGAGAGAACTAACCGTCATATACTACGTTCTCACATCAGACAATATTATGTATTGATTGGAAGAAACCAACACGATTTGTTTTACTACAATAAATATATAATACACCTTCGATATACCAAAAAAGAAAAAAAAAACTACAATATTTAATACTTACATAGTAAGAATAAAAACAACGGCTTGTGTGGACATCGTGAGGTAGAAAATTGCGTTAATATATGGAGTGTCCAGAGTGGCTTTATAAATCTGGGAATATATAACAGATGCGAACATCGCCACCGCGTTCTCCATTACCGATAAAAAGGCGAAAGCTACGCCTGTAATTTAATAAAAAAAAACATTGTGGCTTCACGCTATATCCCGCATAGACACACGCTATATCCTACCTACCCTGCGGTAGGTAGGGGGAACCTAGCATTTTGTTTCCCAAGTACCTACCATACTTCAAGATCCGGTTGAGTGGTGAAACTCAGCGCCAAGTTTTTTTTTCCAGAGCGAGATAATGAAAATAATTTATTTAGTGGAGTGAGAATCGATACTACTGCCGCCGCTGTAGTCGAGACTGAGGTGAGTGAGATGGTGTGGTCACTGTGTCACGGTATTGGGTATATTTTTGTGTGGAAATAGAATTCATTGCTACTGTGGTTAAATTTGTTTAAGTTAAAGATCACATTTTATATATTTTCTAATATTATAAAATAGAAGAGTTTGTTTGTCTGGACGTATTTTTTAAATTATCGTATAATCAAAACATTTAAGATGATTTCTTAAATTATGAAATAAGGACTACGAATAAACTAAATCTTACAATACAAAATTACCCCTACAGTGCTTACGTAATACTTGAACGGCCCCCTACAATAATCAAATGGAGGCGAAAATTTATTTGATTCGCTCTTAAGCGATTTTTTTATACAATTCGCTTACCTCTCTCAGCAGGTGCCAGTAATTTCGAAGTCATTGACCGTATGAGGGGGGCCACGCACGGCCCCAACGCGGCCGCTGTGGCTCCCAAATACATTGTTATATCAGATTTCGCGTGTGCATATATAAAATGGCCGGTCATATGGGCCGTGGCACCCGCCATTACTATTACCTAGAAAAAAAATAAGTTCGTATATAATTTTTTATGTATCTGGCAACCACAGCCGAAAAAAAAGGAATTTAAATTCCAATTTCGAAAAGTTTTTTGTTGCGTACAAAAATAGAAGAAAATATATAATGAAAAATAATAATAATAATGATAAGTTAAAATAAAACATTGACAATGATGAAATAATAAATATAGTAACACGGTAAAAGAAATGGGGTCAGCGATTGCCGTGAGACCGAAATACGCTTAAGTAGCGAGCGCTGTATTTCAGCCTTTTCCTCATAAATAATATAAGTTAAATAAAAATACGATATATAATACGGAACGATGCGATAAACTGCAACAAAATCGCTTTTAAAAATAAAATTGATTTCCCTCACCAGACTCGACGAATTATATCTGAAAAGTTTGGGAACAATGTCTTAACACTATGTCCCCTCTCTCTATACTGGTATATGCGGGATACAGCGTAAAGCTAAAAGGGGAATACTTACGGTATCTCTCCAATTAAGCACTTTAGTCATCAGAGGTATTCCAAATAGCATCACAACGACGTAAGCTGTACTCAAATAAGTTCTAAAATTACTAAAATCCGTTGCATCCCATTTGAAAACTTTGGAAGTGTAAAGATACATTACTGGTCTTTCATCTGCAAATAGAAATTAATAAATGAACGGTTAGGTTCCTTATATATGCTACGGGTTCCCTTAGCCTACCTCGTTATGCGGGAAATATAATAACAATAAATTGGTCATATTAATTTATCTTTCTAAAATTAGTTTCTATTATCCTCCTGGCGCCCTCGGTATCACATTTGATACGTGCATTAACAGTTTCATAGCTGTACCATCACTTACAATTTGTTAATACTTTTACGTTTCACTAAACAGTTAGATGTCTAGCAACATAATATCACGATTTTTAGTAATTAAAAATGTTTTGTGTGGCCGTGTACTTTTGGCAAATTGAACATTTCCGGCAAGACAACTTCACTTAAGAGAAAGGCATAATAAAATGGAATTTTATATTTAATAACTGCTGTTATTTATTTGTTAAGTCCTCTTTTTATATTTTTGTACTATTAGTAATGTAAAATTTTTATCTTCGTGCGAATATCATAAGAGACATTGACAATATCACACATGACACATCAGGTAGTTTGGAAAATTACACCACTCACTTTAAGTGATTCCAGGCCCGTAGAAACTTGCCTTTTATTATATTTTTTAAAGGGTTTAATGACCCTGATTGTAAAGAATCCTGGTGTGGATGAAGGTGAAAATGAAAACTAATATATAGGCACTAATAGACACTGTGATACGTTTGATGATGAGACGTATCCACCACCGTCATCTCTGGAGGTAGGCCAATGATTTGGCAGAATTAAACAGATTTTGCCACATCACCACCAGGCACTCGAAAGACATTCTGGATTCTGATAGTAAGAAAGCCAATACAATAATGTAAAAGTCATACTGCTGCTAAATTTGTTACACAAATAACTTTGTTTTACAAATGTCACATTCTATGAATGTGAATACTAGTGCTGCAGAAATTTACCGTATTTTCAGATGTAGCATGACTACATGACTACTGGATTTGATAAGAATAAAACATTTTCGTGGTTTAGAAACAACTATGTTTTGAAAAAACCGGTATCTCGACCAGTGAGCATGTCATATCTTACACAAGAAGATGCGGGAAATAACAGTTAGCGAAAGCTACGCCACCAAATCTTTCAGGTTTTAAATTTTTCACTTCAAAGTTCAAAAATCTGTTCTTAGTAAATTAATAGTATTGATATTATGTGTTTTTTTCTCTCATGTAGTCCAAAGTTTCGTATTTGGTACCATCTGTTAATCCTGAAATACATCATTCAAAAAGATTTAATCGGTAGATTTCTTTTAAACTAAGCCCAATGCCCAAATGGCTTCAAAAAATAAAATTTCTGCTCTGGGTCCCAGGGGGTTATACGTATTTATATAAAAGTATTATACAAATAAATTATTAAACTTTCTTTAATAACTAAAACTTAGAATACTTTAGTAAATTAAAGAAGAATATTTATATTTATAGTTGCGATAATTTTATATAAAAATGTAGTCGACCTCTTTGTTTAATTAAAATATTTTTTCGAAAATAACTTTATAACACTACCACTAGAGGACGCGACTAAAATGAGTGGAAGAAAAATTCGAGATTTACTTTCAAATTTAGAGAGGAAAGAGAAAGAGGTCCTCAAGAATAACATGTTGAGTTAATATTTAAGAGATACACGGAACAAATTTAATGATATTTTGTTCTGGCAAGAAATATAAGTTCACTAAGTCTCGAGGTGTTTAGATTTTGTTACACAATATTGGACATCACATTAAATTACAATACTAATTAAATAAATTTTAATCGCGCTGCATTTCTTAGGACATTTATTTATTATTATTTTAGTTACAGGTTGAAGCCAGTCGTGGCGCAGGGGCACAAAGTATGACTGTAAAACCAACTGGTTGCGGGTTCAATCCCCACTCGAGGAGATGAAATATTTACTTACATTTATATTTCCATTTCTTGGCTCTGGTGTCGAGGCAAAACGCGGCGTTGAGTTCTGCCACTCAACACGCAATGCCGTGAAAAATTAGAAGAAAAGTGGGGAATGGAGTGTCTTAAAGGTTACCTACACTGACATATGCGAGATATAGCGTGAAGTAAAAAAGTGTTTTATTTGTAGATGGATCGCCACGGTATTGAACACCCGAAAATTTGCGGTATATTATGTCATCAAGAAAGTCTAGTTATGTTCCCACGATATTCCCTAAAACACATCAAAAGGAGCAATAGAATTTGTTTGTATTTCATCAATAGAAAACGATTACGAACTACCATACATTGCTTGTGTGTCAATCAATAATTTTGATATTTTATTAACAAATTTAATTATTACATACACAACAAAACATACAGTTTCAATTAAAGAAGACCTTTTTTAAGGGGGTTAAGGTCCGATGTTCGATGTTTGTAAATAACAAACATTTAACATAGTTTGCTAGCATAGTTAGCTAGAAAGGGCAAAACCAGTTTTATAATAATTTTCTATTTACTTTATTTTATAGAAAATAATAAGCAATTGTCATTTACGACGCTACTTTTGTGCACGTTTCTAAAAGCGTAAGTGTAAGTTTTCTTTTTTTTTACTGCTTTATATTTCTCAAATTTTACGAAATAGTTACCTCCTTTACTCACAAGATGGCGGTTCATAATAACCTTTGACGAACGACGAACGAACTAACAGAACTAAATCAAAGTTACTTACATTTTAGTACTACAATTTTACACCAGAGGCCGCTATTTGTTTTGTATTATAAAAGAAGTTAATATTACTATCGTATCAAACTATTAAATATGTTACTTTAATGTCTTTTTCTATGAAACAAAAAAAATATTTTAATATTCTTATCAACGAATTAGACATTAAAATATCGTTAAATTTACAAAATGGTTGTCATTTACAGTTTAAGTAACTAAGTAGAACTTAAAAAAAAATATATTCTCATAATCCCTACAATAGTATCTAAAGTAATTCTAAGCAATAAATCATTAAAGGCCGTCGCGGCGCATCGGCACAGAAATCGATTGTAACGACGACATAGGACTGTTCGGGTTCAATTTTCAGTCTGGGTAGTAAAGTATTGATATTTCCTAGCTCTACAACAAAACAAAGCGCAACTCTGAGTTCCATAATTTAACACGCAATATGTTGAAAATTAGGTGTAAAGTAACGGAGTGTCTTAACACTACATTCACTCTCCCCACCCTGCTATATACAGATGCAGCGTGAAAGTAGGAAAAAAAAAATCACTCACCTCTCTGGAATGTATAAAAGGCCATACAAATCAACAAAAACCAAAGGAATAGCCTTCGTTTTTGAGCTCTCTTTTTGGTCAAAGTCCTTATAGTTTGCCTAATATTTTGCAAATCGAAGAAATCTTTGATAGGATTGCTTACTCCCGCCTCCCTCAGGGACATCTGCTCGGGCCTTGTCTGCCATTTCAGAAATACCAAGCAATACAATGTGGCTACCACCATTAGACATGTATTTATTGTAAACATCGCTGTAAACGATTTGTTCACAACTTTATTGTACAGCAGGTTACCTGGAATTCGAATGAAAAAGATTAAATAAGTAAATGGAATAAAGATTCATGACTATACACTCGTCGGTTGTGAGTTCGATTCTCACGAGGGTAATTTAGATGTGGGTTTAAAATAAAAAAAGGAACTATATTGATTAAATTGAAATAAACAGAGGTTTTTGTTGCCTAGTGGTACAATGTGTGGCGATAAAGGTGATGGTGATTGTGGATTCAATTCCCACTTGGGAGTATGACTATATTCGAATGTTGGTAGTAACACCGGTATCGCCGCATATTCGGGAACGGAATGTCTTAATGTCACGTAGCACTGCTATATAAAGCGTAACGCCAAAAAAATATAATATTTTTTTTTACCCTACAATTTAACGACAGATGATTCTAGAAGATCTCTTAGAAATTATACATAAAACTAGGCTAACTAACAGGAAATGATATGGTAATGGAAATATAAAACATATCGCATTCAGCATTATAAGCATTAGCGTTTATGTTATTCAATATATTTATCGAAAACGCTAAATTATGAATTATGATCACAAATACTTTTAACAAGATGGCTGATGGCAACATAAAGCGCGACGTTGAGTTCCGCTAGCCAAAACGCGGTTCCGAAAATTGGGCGGTACGTGATATAGTACTAGTACTACTAGACTAAAGTTTGTAAAAATGTATATATTACAAGATTTTATTTGGCTTGCCTACCTGTCTCTTCACATCAGCAAAAGATATGCTTATATAAAATTACAAAAGGTTAAATTCAATCTAAAGATGACGATGAGATATTGTAAATTTAGAAATATATAGAAAACTTAACGGGACTTGAAACGGCGACCCGCGTCTTGATAGTCGACCTAGCGCTCTGCGCACCAAATAAGCTGGATAAGAAGATAGATATCTGGATTTTTCTTCATATAAAGTCGAAATTTAATAGTAATTTCAAAAACCGGTCAAGTACGAGTCGGAAACATGCATTAAAGACTCCGTACAAATCTATTTTTTAGGTCAACGAAAATAATAACTTAAAAAATATATATTAAATTTAGCTTGAAACCTCCATGGGTTTCAGAGGAAAATAATTTTGACAAACGGATAGACAGACGGACAACGTAGTGTTTCTGAAACGTTCCTTTTCTTTTATAATACTAAAATAAAATAATACGCAAAGATAACCTAACGTTAAGACCCTTATTATACATTTTTTATTTATGTCTTATATTTTTTGTATTTAATATAGCATATATAATACGTAATTTAATAAATACTATTGTAGTTGATCGAGATATATTATATAGGTTAGGACTTTTAACCTTCGATATCTATCTCTGTATTCCAATAGGAAATTAGTATTGTCCGTTAGATTATCAAAATAATGTAAGTCTGAGCAAAATTGGATAAAAAGAAAAAGAAACCGCTTTTAAATATTTAATATAGAATGTTGGTAAAAATAATATTAAATATTTCTTATTGGGGAACGGAGGTGCCTTAATGAGAACGGAGTGTCTTAACAATATGTTCCCTGGTTCCTAACCTAACGTGCTAAATTTTCTACTATATTTTTTTAAATAGAGAATACAAGAATACGTTCGGGTCACCTGATGGTGTACTATCACCGCTCAATAAAAATACTCATTTCTATAACATATCCATCCTATAGTATATCCATGAGTTGTGTTCGCCCTGAAACTATCTGTAGACGGCTGCGCGAGAAGACTTTGAGTTGTTTCCTTCCTTTTGATTATTTTCCCCCCGAGTGAACAATGCGCAAATGTCTGGAAAGCCTAACATCGCGGTGGCCACGACTCGTCCACCGTACTGTACCTACATTGCTAGATGTAGAAAATTCTGTTTCGCTTAGAAACATAATGATAAGCATATATTTGTTTGCGATGATAGTAATAAATTCCATACATAGCAAGCGAATATTTGTTCGTGATAAAACTATTGCTGATCCGTATCGTAAACTTTTAAAAAAATATATAATAGTATGTATAACTGTTATACTACAGAGACCAGTTGTGGCGCAGGGGTACCAATTGTGACTGTAAACGCAACTGTGCGTACGATCTTCACTTAAGGAAATGAAATATTTATTAAAATGTATATTTTCCTTTCTTCGCTCTAGTAACAAGAGAAAGCGAAACATAGCGGAAGATGTGGAACAGAGTGTCTTAAAACAAGGTTCCATCTTCACCCTCCTTCTTCTTTTTTATTGTAAGAAACACTTTAACGGGTACTCCGCCCGAATGGGGACAAACTCAAATTCAAAAAAAATTAAGCATGTACCTTCTTATTTTGACATATCGACATAAAGTTACCATTTAATCTCAACTATTCCATACAATGTTGCGTACAATCGTGTTTATTGAGGAGACTAGAGCAACTGTTTGAATTCATTGATAAGCGATAAGATCGTCACGGTTAATACAAGGACGTTATGTAAATATGTGAAAAATCTATTTTTTTTATAGAAACTACTACATATAATTATATCATAATATATATCACAATTATTATAAAATAATAGAGTCGAGTTGAGTTTATGAGTTCGGAGTCAACTCAAAAACTGAACCGAACTCATAAAACAATTCAGAAAAAAAACTTAAAATAAGGCCAAAAACAAACAATCCATTAAGAAATACTCACCAATAGCTACTCCAGTAGGCATGGTACTCAAATACACAACATCTAATATACCTACTCTTAAAGTTCGAGTCTTTATGGAGGACACGTCGGCTATATAGGCGAAACAACCAGCGAATATCGCGAGGTCAGATCCCGTTAAGGCACTAGGAAACGCCGCGGTATATATTATGTATTCTACAGGCCAGGCTGAAAGGAGTTTATTAAATACATTTTTTTATGTATTCCGCTAATAGCAGAGTACGCAGAGGGAACCTAGTGTTAATACACTAAGTTTGTCACATTCCGTCGAATTTTCGGGACATTGCGTGCGGAACTCAACATTGTGCTTTGCCTTGTCACCAGAGCAAGGAAATGAAAACATTTAATAACTCATTCCTGCAAGTGGGAATCGAACCCACAACCGTCACGTTTACAGTCACACGATTGTATATCTTACGATTTCAAGCAATTATACAGAAATCAACTTAAGGCGGTGTCTTATCATAATAGAGAAACAGTATAAATATCACCATACTCGAAGCCATCGTGGCGTAGCAGCGTGCAGCTTTCGATTGAAAACGCAAAGGTCGTAAGTACGATTGCCTCTCAGAAAAATGAATTATTTTTATTTACCCCACATTCCATCTATCCCTCACCACCACCATAGTAGATAAAACGAGGCGTTGAGTTGAACCACTGAATGTCTGAGACACTAGGGTCAAATAAAAATATTAACTATCCTTGTATTATATGTAACCCACAGTTGTTGTGTGTATTTAAATATTTTTTTTTAAAAGTTCATTCAAACTTTATTCATTAATCTATAAAAAAAAATAAGCTTTTAACCTCAATAATCAATTACGTATAGATTCAAAAGAAACAAATAGTTGTTTCTTTTGAAATAACCATTTTCTTACGCTAACACCAAAAAAATAACTCGTGTAGTGTCACTGAAAATCCAAGTACAATAACATAATATAATAATAACTCACCCATCATAGTATTAATAGTAATAACGAAAGAAAAATAAAGTTTTCCCAAGAGGCCTCCAAGAAGCAGTACCTTACGACCTCTTTTATCACTATAGGCGCCCAGAAAGAACGCCAGCAAGAGAGGCACAACGTGACTCGCTATGCCATTCCATTGATGAAAAGTGGATACTGTTACCTAGAAAGAAATTAATGGATGGTAAATATTTTTGTGCAACAATATTGAAGTTTTTAAATTTTAATATATATGTTTTCACGTAAATTGTAAAAACTAAACGTTAATACACTCCCGTCTTTTATTTTTCGTCCCAATTCAAAACGTTGCGTGTAAAGTAGTGGAACGCAATGCCGCGCTTTTTCTTGCGGTAGTGATAAAACTATAATAATACAGTTCAAAGAGCAGCGATAAATAGATCCAGATTGGTCAGATTGGAAAATTATTTATATTTATTTCCCGTTCTGGTTGCAACAAGACAAAGTGCGGCGTTGAGTTATCACTCAACACACAATGCTTTAAAAAAATACAAGGCAACCAGTGTGACTTAACACTATATGGAATACAACGTGAAGCTGATAAAAAAAAAACTAAGTGTCAACGGAACAAGTTAAAAAAAACATATAAAACCTCTTTATTACTCCTATTTTATTCACACGAATCTCTCCATTTGGACTCTACGTTCCACACTTTTAATTATTTTCTTCCGTCAACCAGCTATTAATTGCGTTTGTGTAAAGCGTTTCAGTAAATAAAGTTTATTTCGCGAGGATTTAACGTTCCCGGGGATTTACATAGAGGGGATTTGTAGTTTTATTCAAATTGTCAGTCCAAACTACCTACTATAACTAATATGTTTGAAGTAATCAAATATAAAATAAAATGTTTTTAAGCAGAAACTACTTCAATTACCGCGTGATGCAAATATTAGGTATAGAGGTATATTAACAATTGACAACTTAAATCAAATCAGCTTCACGCTGTATCCCGCACACAGCAGGGTAGGCAGAGGGAACCTAGTGTTAAGACACTCCATTCCCCACTTTCTGCCGAATTCTGAAGGCATTGCGTGTTAAGTGGCAGAACTCAACGCCGCGCTTTGCCTCGACACCAGAGCGAAGAAATGAAAATATAAATTTAAGTAAATATTTTATCTCCTCGAGTGGGGATCGAACCCACAACCAGTCGGTTTTACAGTCACACTTTGTACCACTGCGCCACGACTGGCCTCATTTATTTACGATATTTCTGATATTTATATAAAAAAAGGTTGAAATTTTGTTCCGTCAAATTCATTAATTTAATGAAGAAATTTGCGTTATATCCAATTTACTATTTATTAGTTATATAAATTTGTGTTTAAGTTTCAAATGCCGTCGTAGTGCGACATAAGCGAGCGACTGTAATCGCCAATTTACAAGTAATTCATTTCCTCGCTCTGGTTACGAGGCAAATTGCGGCGTTGAGTTCCGTCACGCATACACGCATTTCCTCGAGAATTCGGCGACAAGTGGTGTTTTAACACTAGATTCCCAGGTTTCCTCTTCCAACCCAGCTATAAGCGTGATACAGCGTGAAGTTAAAAAATACAGACAAGAAAATCATATTATCATACCTAAACCTAATAGCCAAAATATTCTTAACACTACGTTCCCAGTGCCTGTCGTGCTATAAGCGGGATATAGTGTGAATCTGTACTTAGATTGATATATTGTATAGTTAAATAAACGAACATACGATTGTTTTTGTTTGTATGTTGTCGTCAACGACGTGGTACTTCAATTGGGATATTGGGAAAAATAATTGAAATAAATATAAATGGTCAGACGAGATATTTATCCTATAGTCAAATATCACGGAGGCCAAATTGTGTCCAAGGGCACCGATATGTTCCGAGACGGCACTGACAGTAAGAAATCAAATGAATCATAGGTTATAGAGATAACTTGTCATTTGTGTGATAGGAGGCTTTAATGATGCTGGATATATAGGAAAAAAGGCAAAATGCCAGATTAACACTGTTACCATAGCTTTAGTGCGGGAAATCAAAACTTAATCAGAGCTTCACGCTTCATTCCGTATATAGCAGGATACGGAAAGAAGCGTGAAGCGTGAAACAGAGGCAGTGAAAACAGTCTCAAGACACTCCATTCTCGCCGGAAAGCGCGGCGTTAGATTGAGCTACTCAACACGCAATGTCTCCAAAATTCGCGGGAAAATGGGTAGCGGATGTTTTCGGAATACAGCTTGAAGCAAAAAAAATAACATATCTATGTAAATAGTTAGGGAAACATATAAGCAGTACTTAAGTAGGAAAAACCATTATTATCATCAAATACATTATCTACATGTTATATTAAACTAATTCTTATTAGCTACTAGCGCCCGCTCGCGGCTTCGCACGCTTAAAGTACACAATTATTTATTCACTACTGAGTTTCTTTCATATTCTTATAACATTCTCATTTCAAACAAATATCCATACGTTAAAAACTAAAATTTCAGCCATTTCTATATAACAACAATTTTGCAGAACTAATAAAATTTTACATTGAAATAACTTTTTAATATTTTACAACCGATTTAAATAAAATAACACAAACTAAATGTTTAAGGAAGTTTGCCAAAATACAATTAGTAAACACTGTATTTGAAGAGGTTAAGCTGTTTCCGAGATTAGTGTGCACAAGCGCACAGATATACAGACAAAATTTTTAAAAATCATTACTTTTTGTTTTATTATATAGATAAATACCCCCAATAATAGATTTTCACATTATTTATCTTACAGACAGCGATCAGTTACAATTTTATTATATGTATATAGACTACAAGTAACGGATAAACATTGCATATTGATTGCATCATGACTTTATAATACTACGGTATGATATAATTTACTTACTAAGGATTATAAATACGAGTCGGTATAATTCCGTTGAAATTAATTGAGTTTCCGTTGAGCTATTTCCTACAGCAATATAAGTATGTCGTAGGTATAAGTATACTTGTGTATACCAACGGCTTTGCCTTTTTAACTAAATATTGTGTGTGACACGTGAGTCATGACACATTTTAATTGCCAAAAAAGGCCAGTTGTGGCGCATGGGCAGAAAGTGTGACTGTAAAGTCGACTGGAAGTGGGTTCGATCCCCACTCAAGGAGATAAAATATTTATTTACATTTATATTTTCGTTTCTTCGCTCTGGTGTCGAGGCGAAGCGCGGCGTTGAGTTCCGCCACTCAACATGCAATGCCTCCAGAACTCGGTGGAAAGTGAGGAACGGAGTGTCTTAACACTGGGTTCCCTCTGCCCACCCTGCTGTGCGAGATACAGCGTGAAGCTGATTTATTTAACCGTCTGCAGGCACAGTGGGATACATCGGAACGATTAACGTGGTGTAATATTGCCTATAGCGCTCATCCATAAATGGACTAATACAAAAAATAAAATGACATTTAAAGAATACTTTCTAAGATTAGCATTAAACAAACAGACACATCATTATAATATTTACATAGATCAACACAAATTCGAAGAAATATAATTTTATCTATAAATCAACGCCATATCATTTTACGGTAGAACATTTTTTAGCCTCATTTTGCGATTCCAGTTACGCTGACAAAAGAAAATAAAATTAACACAACAACGCGAGCGAAAGGAATACAATAGACATATTATTTTTAATTTATATGGAAAAATAAATTATTTTGTAATTAATATCTATTATTTATTGGGTCCAGTCGTGGCGCAGGAGTACATGTGTTACTTTTTTTGTGGGTTCGATCCTCACTCGAAGAAATAAAATATTTAATATTTGCATTTCTTCGCTCTGGCGTCGAGCCAAAGCGCGGCGTTGAGTTTCGCCACTCAACACGCAATGCCTCCAGAATTCGGCGAAAAATTGGTAACGACGTCTTAACACGAGGTTCCCTCAGCCTACTCCCTGTTGAGTGCGGGATACCGTGTGAATCTTATTTACCATATTATCTTTTACTACAATCCTCAAGTAGCGTATGCAGTATAGGTATTTTTATTTCGCAAATATTGTATATATTTCTGGGAAGACAAATCGAAGTCGCGCGTTCTGAGTAACTGACCGCAGGTGCAGTGGTTTACTTAGAAACGTTCGAATCATCTGATGTAATATGGCTTATAGAATTTCTCGATAAATGGACTATCCAATACAAAAAATGTGCTAATTCAAGTAGTTCCTGTGATTAGCATGTTGAACCAAACAAACTCTTCAGTTATATAATATTTATGTAGACAATTCATAAAAGGAAAGTTATTATATGGAAGGCCAGTCGTGGCGCAGCGGCACGAATTGTGACTGTAAAACCGACTGGTTGTGGGTTCGATCCCCACTCGAGGAGATGAAATATTTATTTAAATTTATATTTCCATTTCGAAAGATAAGCGCGGCGTTGAGTTCTGCCACTCAACACGCAATGCCTCCAGAATTCGGTAGAAAGTGGGGAACGAAGTGTCTAAAATACTACGTTCCCTCTGCCTACCCTGCTGTGTGCGGGATACAGCGTAAAGCTGATTATTTTTGTTTTTATTTTATTATAAGGATAGCTTTATGTTGTTTCCCGACGAGCAAGATAGGCAGAGGGAACCTAAGTTAATAAATACTTCATTCTATATTACGCCTAATTTATATTAATCAAGACTGTGTGTTGCGGAACTCAACGCCGCGATTGGTTTAGGTAAAAACATATAATAATCATTCATAGCATATTTATGCTAAAAATAGACGTAATATACAGTTGCAGACTTTTTTGTAAATTATTTTAAGATATACAACTCCATAGTACTTAGCTTTGATTTATCTCATAGAGTTTAACCAGCACTTGCAACATACATTTATGTTCTTTGAGAAATTTTCTTATATAACTCTGGGGCTTTTATATAATAAATATATAATAATAATATATTTATGTAATAATTTATATAATATATTACATACATAATATAAGCCATTGATTCAGTCATTTAACCATTAGTGAAAAAGGAATTCGGGGATTTAGTGTCCTAACACTCCGTCTCAATAAGATACTTTGGTTCTGTACTTTCCACTAAATTCAAGGTGTATGTTGAGTAAAAGAAAAATTGTAATATCTTATTATTAAACAGATTTAAACTATATTTTATGTAACTAAAATAATTATATGAGAAATATTTATTGAATAATTCTATATAAGGCACAACTTACATTGTTTCATACAAGTCCAACAACCAAAGGCTTTGTGGAAGCGATTGCTTTAAGCGTTAAGGCAACCCTATTGTACATTTTAGTTTTTCTGTATATAATGTGTTATGTTTGTATGCAATAAAATATATTGTATTGAATTATAAAACAATAAATTCTTGTAAAGAATAGATTTTGTCAGTTCATTGGATGAATGTTTTAAACATATCTCATTCCTTTCATATAAATATCTTTAATATATAATATGTTGATAAAAACACAAAACAATGTACTATAATAATTTTTACCTTACATTCTGTCTGTGTGTATGTAATTTCATTTAACAATCTGTTTATAAGAGTGGGTTAAAATAAGAAAAAAAAAAAGATATTATTACTTACCTGTACTTCCTTATTAATATCCTCATGTTCATTAATAGCATAACAAATATTTGCACTATAACCATGGTTTACAGTGCATGCTTGGAATCCATAGAATGTTTGTTCTATAACATTTGTTATCATATATGCCATCATGTAAAAAAACATGACGGGCTCCACTGTTATGTATTTGTACCATGGTTTTCTTTTGTCTTCCTAAAATATAAGAACAAAGTAGAATAAAATTATGTGTTAAGTGGCAGAATTTGGTGTTGTGCTTTGTTTTCTTACCAGAACGGAATTGGGAATTTGGGAATTGAACCAACAAATGTAATTTGTTCAGTCAGTCACTGTGCCATCACAATTGCAAAGTCAATGGCTTCAATGATTAACTGATTATAAATAGGATTTGAAATTAGCTACACATATTTAATTAATTTTAAAGGTATCACTGTACTCATTTTTTTTAATAGCAAGGAACTGGGTAACAGACTAGCTAGTTGGGTTTTCTGTAAGCATCTAATTATTTAATAAGCAAATACTAATAAATGTTTTTAAAGAATGAGCTTTATAAAAAACGCAAATTATATTTTGAATAAACACACATATTGATTATCCAGTAATATTATGGTTTGTCTTTAAGTTTTTGTTTTTTCTTCAAGTCAAAAGAAATATTTTATTCCTTAATAATTGCATCACAATTTTTTGCGTGCCTGAAAAATTGAGGAAAATTTTCAACAATTTAATAAGTACAATGTTACCATTGAAATGATAATATATAATAACGATTAAACGACCATTAATAATTAGTTAACATAAAAAATATATCGAAGGTTATCTTAATATTTGAGTAAATAAAATTAAATAAAAGTTGAACACAAACCAAGTAACATGTTTCTTCAGAATCCTTCGCATTCATTTATAAATTTATTATACCTAATATATTACAAAATATTTTGTTATAATCACTAATAGATTTTTTTTATTTCACGAATTACACAACCACACTGTCGCGGCACATTTAAAAAACAATATTGTAAACATTGCGATACGGGCACAGTAATTGCCGCCTATTGACAAATGTAGATTATATAATATTTGCGCACGACCAAATGTCAAATGTGTATTACAGATAAAAAATAGTTTATTGACAGATCATTCAAAAAACAATATTAAGCTTCGTAATATTCAAATACGGTCTTGTGAATTGTCCTTATTTTGTAGTAATAATTTAATTTTATTATTAAGTCAATTATTTAAAATAATGTATATGAACATAAAAGTAGGGTTACTATATTATAGTGAACAGTATTTTGGATACTGTCCAGTGTGCACTGCATCTAATTGTATCGAAACAACTTCATTGAGTACATATTGGCGGGAAATAAAAGTTTTCTGTTTACTAGAGACCTAACAGAAGTCAGAACTGCAAATAAACTCTTTAAGTTAATAGTTTCAATGTGCAATACATTTTTCATTAAAAATTAACTTTTTATCAGCGTTTTTGTTTTCCTATCACAATGTAAGAACATTATATTTCTAATATATACAGCATATAATTTGTATTTCTTTTACAACCTCTAGTAAACAGAGAGTAGAGGTCAATATTTAAGAATATTTTGACATTTGTCAATCAAAGAATAGACCTCGAATATATATTATTAAGTTTTACAAATAATATGCCTGAGACTAATAAAAAATATATTTTGAACACCAAGCCGGTTTGTTTATATGTTTATTGCCTAATTTGTTTTTTATAAATTAGTCATACACTATAAAATGAAATTTAATCGTAGTAGTAATCGGAGTAGTTTACATATATTTTAGCCTACAATTCTGTTTGCTTTGGGAATCACTTCAAGACAAATCCTGAAATTATTAATATTTGGCACTGCACTAACTATTTTTTACAAATTTTTTTAACAAACAAAATATACTTTTAACTTTAACTTACTTTACAGAACCATTTCGCCGCCAGTACATTAAACAAATATAGTCTTTCAACGCAAATTTGCTGTTTTTGCATCTTGCCTAGAACGGCCACTGTTATTATATCTATTTTCGGTTTATTTGTAAGTTTATGTTATATATATATTTATTTCATCGACGTAGAGTTGTTACTCAACGTAGGCTTTAGTCCTGTATCAGTGCAGGTAGTGATCCATATTTATGCTGTATCCGGTATTTTAATGTTCTCTGCATACCTCATATTGCTTTTTGCTTCTATAAGTTATAATGAGTCGTTAATGTTATTGTATCAGTGGACAGTTGTTTTGTTCAGTATCGTTGATCTGATTGTTATTTCTTATATCTGTGTTATATTAATTATTAATAATTATTTAATATTTGGAATTGTGTTTGTCTTTTTAACAATTTTTTATTGGATATTTTTTTATTTATTAATATTTCCCGTAATAAACGGTTTCAGGAGAAGTATTCATACGATTGTTATTGTTTTGGCGTAAACTTAGGTTTAACTGTGTATCTTATTTTATATTCAAAAGTGTACATTTCCTAATTTTATAAGGGCTAGGTTTAATTCAATCTTAATAAAACTAATTATATACTAATGTTATTTCTTTATAGATTTTTTTATTGTACACTTAATGCGTGTTGGGTGGCGGAGCTCAACGTTGCGCCTTTACCTTCAATTAAATAATATTTCCTATCCCCGAGTAAGAATCGAACCCACAACCCACAATTACACAACACTGCACTGGAAACATGAATTGTAATAAAAACTTAAAATGTTTATTACAATTCATGTTCAATCTCTCTTCTTTCTTCTTAAAATGAGCAGAAAGAGTGACGAATATTAGTATTTTCTCTCGAATGCTTTGAGTAATATTCAGGCCAACAAGATAGTATACAATTTATTATCTATACTTCTAAAGTAATATTACAAAGGTGAAGAGTTTGCTTTGTTGAAAGTACTGATCTCAGAAATTACTTATAGTGGTACGAGATTAAGAGATGTATAGAACACCTAATGTTGTTGTGAAAACATTTTAATTAGACAAAAACGTCACTTTGTTTTGGGAGTCAGAATGGTTACATTACATTTTCCTGGTCGCCTCAAATTGCCGAGCTCAGCCGTAAGATTTTTTGTGCTAAGAAGTTTGATAAGATGGAAGAACCTACTACCATTAAAGACTAAGATCCAATTGGCTCAAACTCTTCTCCCTATACTTGATTACGCTGACTCGTGTTACTTAGATTTATCTCAACAACTGCTAAAGAAGCTTGAACGGATGCAGAATATCGCAATCCGATTTATCTTTGGATTGCGAAAGTTTGATTACGTAACACAATACCGTACTCAACTTAATTGGCTCACTGTAAAAGACCGACGACAATTACACTCTCTCACTCTCCTTCACTCCCAACACCTCCGTTCCCGCAACAACAATCTCCTAGAAGTCCCCTTATGTCACACCAAATGCTATGGAGACTTTTTTACAGTCGAAACAGTTTTACAAAAGACTTTGGAATGCGCTGCCAGGTGAAATTGGACGATCTCCGTCAGTAGATATTTTTAAGCGTAAGCTTAAAAATGGCTATTTAAAACAATACGTTTAATAAGGTCATATGTACGTATGTATGAATTTCCGTTTTAGTATATATTGGATTTATTTATATGTGTGTATGTATGTCCTGTTGTATGTTTATAATTTTTTTTACTTAAGTAATACTTTTGTGCCTTACTGTATTTTCACATATGACATTGGGAGGAGGAGGAAGGGCATGTAAAAACCATGAGGGTTCCCCGGAGGTGAGAAGAGGAGTAGGAGGAGAAAGAGGTATGCAGGGACCGTAGCTTTTGGCACTCCGTTGTCTTTCAGACCTTAGAAAAACTTATACCTAATTGAAATACTTATTTAGAAAATAAGTATTTTTCTTTCCTAAGTGTGGAATAACACTTTAAAAAATGTTTAAAAATTATACCTAATTGGCTTTTTAAATTTGATTTGACTTTAAGATTTGTTAAATATGCCCGCAATGCGACATAAAAATTTTATTAACATAAAGTAATATAAAACATTTATAATTTTAATTTAAGCCCAAAAATATATCAAAGTTATTTTATCTTGAATAATGCAAATTTTGAAATAAATTATAAAATGAAATAACAAAACATATTATATTTATTCAATTATGAAGTAAAATCATTTACATAAAAATAATAATCTGATAGCATTGTCACAAATTTCAATACGAAATTCACGTTTTGTTTTGTAAAAAGATAGTGCACAAAATATTTGTTGACTATTATAGATAGCATTATATCAGATTTCGGACATAATTTTCTGTTTTTGTTTTTTGATTGGATTCTTTTATTTTTATTATCTATTAGATTATATCTAGTGTTAAGACACTCCGTTTCCTACTTTCCGCCGAATTCTTCAGACATTGCGTGATGAGTGAGCGGAAGTCAACACCACGCTTTGTACCAGGGCGATCAAATTAACAATTCACTTAATATCATAAATGTGAAAGTTTGTAAGGATGTATGTCTGTTGCACTACTACCTACTGAACAAATTTATATGCAACTCCACAGTAAGTAAGTATAGTACTTATATCAGAATGTGCTACAAATGATGTATAGATTTTATATAATTTGGCTATAATATATAAGAGTATGTTTAAGCGGGCAAAGCTGAATTTGGGTCGCTAGTATTAAATACATCATTCCCCTGAGTGAGAAATAAATCCGTCGCGTTTTCACAGCCAACAGTCTTGTACCACTGCACCACGACGGCTAATATATAAATTTTGTTAGCTATTGGTATATTCTTGAAAAAATTTAATATTTAATTTTTATAAAGTTTTTTAAAAATGTGGTTATTACAGCCGTTCCGGTTTGTGACTAAAGTTACTTAGTTAGACGTCACGATAAAAAAGAAACCTGAATAACTGGATAAAACTGGATACCTACTGATAACACAATAGACTTAGTATATACTCAGTAGATCATTATTATTTGTAAAATGTAGCTCAATATTAATTTAAGGGATTATTTTTGAATACTGTCTTTGTATTTAATCGTTGTAATGCGCGATAAATAATACTCCCATATCGCCCATTGATGCAACATTAACGTATTTGGACTTTTTGTAATATTTTAGAAGATGGAATTAACGTTTCTAAATTGTCTTTCCGCCCACCACCGAGGGTTCCATACAAAAATTGCAGGTCTCAAGTTTCCGATATTCAAGCTTAGCTTAGACAAGACCCTTTCATCTGATACCTCACTTGATCTAGCTTACTATTTTTTAGGATTTAACCACAAATGTGTAGTTCTCAATTTTTTTCCAGAACTAGTACTACCTGTAGACGCTAACTACCAAATTTTACAATTTTGGTCAACCAGAAGTACCCAATTAATTTTGATTCCTTTTATAGTGTCGAAATAGGCGTTTTGTGCGTTATAAAGTATAAAAGCGATATAAACGTGTTTATTAGGTAATCAATCATCCATAGATCTGAGTTTGAACTTCAACTCGCATATCTCAAAGCGTCCCTGAGATAAAGGCTCTTGATAGACAGCCAGCCAGATAGACAGACATACAGACGGACAACTAAGTGATCTTGTAAGCGTTCTTTTTTTCCTTGAAATGTATGGAAGCCTAAAAAGGACAATTACGTCACTGTTGCACCAAAAAAATGACATCAAGTTCAAGTGTTGACCACCCAATATACTACAACAGGTAAAGAAGTTTTTGAAGCACAAATTTATTTATTTACATTTTTAATATACATTATTCATCTTAAAACGATATTATTCATTAAATAATTGAAAATGACTACCGATATTGACTAGAATATTTCATTTTTTTTACCGTATATTTGCCAAAAATGTGATTTAATTGCCTATTCTAACTTACTTTGTAAACTTATTTATTGTACACATACTAAAAATATAGTTACAACTTTTTGTAAAAGATTTGGGGGATTCCCAAAATAAGTTTTATTAATTTTGTTATTTTACAGTCAATAAATTTATATTTTAAAAAATATAATGAGTACCCAACACGTTACTTATAAACATTGGAACGAACAATCACCGCAAAAATCACTTTTCTTAAATCTATAAACAAAGATATGTACAATTCCACAATAATAAACTTTGATTTATTAAAAAAAAAACTACTGACACCGTTTTTTTAATATAAAACTAACCTACAGTATATGCTAATATTCTACAAAGTATCGCATTAATGTCTTCGATGGAGGAAGTGGAAAATAGAAGATGTTCCAAGAGATCGGTGTTGGCGAGACAACAGATGCTGGGCAATATTAAAATAAGTCTTGCAAATCTCAACTCTTTTCCGGAACAGTGTCGCTGTAGCTGCACTAATATTTTTTCTTGTGTCATCTCCATTTGTGTAGTTGATGTGTCCAGACAATCTGTTGGGATGTAATCGTTTTATGACATTTAAATTTAAAAAAAAAGTTTCACGCTGTATCCCGCATGTATCGCGGTCGACAGAGTGAATTAAGACACTCCGTTAAGCGCACGGCCAAAGAAAAGAAAAGAGCGTATTTAGATGCGGAACCTAACGTCGGGATTTGAGCATGTGTTTATGAATATGAAATGTACACGTAAGACAGTTAATGCGATGATAGTTACTGGGTTCGATCTCCACTCCGGGGAATATCTCGCCGCTAAGTGCGGCGTTGGGTTGCGTCACTAAAACGAAAAAAAATTACTAGTTTCAATTCATTCAAGTGGTTTATAAACCCCGTATAATATAGGGCTTAAAGGACCTATAAAAGACTTCGTTCCAGTTCCAGCTATTTCTTAATTTCCTCTTATTTCGTTGTAAAATTTCGATGAAAATATATTTTGTTAGATGGAAGAACGAGCGGGATTCAAACCTAACTTCACACTTCGAGATTACCTCTCGATATTAAATTCCATTACATAAGACAAATAAGGAAAAATTAGAAAACGAATCTTAGAAAAACGGAGAGGAACGAAATGTCTAAAACTAGGTTTCTTCGGCCTTCATTACTAATTGCACGATAACAAAAAAATCATTAAAATAAAATCTTAAAAATAAAAAGAAAAAAAATATTTTTACGTTAAACATGTTATATTAAAAAATATAATCTTTATCAATAAGGAAATTACCTGTTCGAAACAATAGTGATGTTTTCAAGCATTCGTATTCGGTTTTATCTAATCTGCATTGCGCTATCCTCTTAAGAAGAGCTGTCAATTTCCTTACCTCCTCTTTGATTCTGGGCCGCTTGGATGCGATAACTGACGATACGTAATCTGGAAATAATTTGTTTTTATAAAAAAATATTAGTTTTTTACTATCCTGTTTTGAAATAGATTCACGCTATATCCCGCATATATAATAGATAGGGGGAACCTAGTGTTAGCTTTCTGTTCCCTACTTTCAGTTCTCACGTTGCGTGTTGAGTGGCGGGAGTAGCACGCTAACGTCAATAATTTTAAATATAATCATAGCCTTTATATTTTTTGAGTTTTTTTACTTGTTTTATAATAACGTTATATAGTACAGACTATATACAGCCTTTCTCGATAGATGGGCAACCCAACACAAAAATACATCGATTTGAACCCATAGCAACAGTCCTGAGAATAGCACACTTTTTGACATTAGTATTTAATATAAAATCTAATTTATTTAGAGTTCCGTTTATTCCGTTGAATTTAAGGCAATGTTTACAGACATACAGTGCCCAATTTTGTCAAACGATGGACTCGTTGATCGTACGTATATCACAAACATAAACGTAAGCTAGAGTGAGCTCTGAACTAATTATTGAGCTGAACCCACGGTTGATGTGACTTCACTGGGCCATGAAGAGATTTTTATATAGTCTTCTTAAATAACTAACTAACTAAGTTTTTGGAAAACATTATCTTAAATATATATATTTTTTTAATTGCATGTAAATCTATAATTTACATTAGTAGTATTAGAAATAACGTATACCAAAATTATTATATATTGAACCAAAATAATATTTGCAGAAGTCGTGGTACTGCAGCATGGGGTCTGATTGTTAACTCAACGGTTGTGGGTTCGACTTCCACTCGGAGGAATTAAAATAATTTAGAGAATGGAGTGTCTTAACATTAGGTTCTCTCTGCTTACATTGCTTTATATGGAATACAGCATGAGACTAAAAAAATCCTTTCAAAATTTATTTCTAATTTTAAATAAAAATAATAATTTTTAATAAAAAAATATTATTTTATATATATATAGTACCTACCCTATAGCCTATATAGGTATATAGGGTAGGTACTACCCACAATATTCTATATAATTCCATTTACCTTCATCGAAATAGAATGAATATTGGGCCGCGTGCATTATAAAGAGCTCTTTCCAGTTGCACTGCAGTAAGCTCGTTTGCTCACTTCGGGTGATCTGTTCGAACGGTGCCACACCGTGTAACCACTTCACAGTTGCTACCAACAATTTGGCCGCCGGATCGTACATCTCAATGTCGGTGGGCAGTGGACTGTGGAACTTTATTATACTTCCGGTAGTATCGTCGATGCCTTGTGTAGTGGTTTCCGCTTGGAACATTCTAGAAGGGTCCGTCAGGTTCAGGTCGTTCTTTTGTATGTTTATACCAAAATGTTGTTTCTCCGTATTTCTTGTTACGTAATGAACTGGCGGTTCAAATTTGCTTGAGTTTTGAATGTTTTCTGTGGAAAAAGTGTTTTGTTATTAACATGAGCGTAGGGGTGCCGAGTAGGCCGTGCCCAACCCTAAATATTCTTGTGTCCACCCCAGAAACTTTTCTAACAAAAGAGATACCCTGGAGAATACAAAAAAAATACACGAAAAAAATCTATTAAAGCTCAAGCCCAGCCAACTCCCTGAAAAATATCTTTAGATACGTGCATGATTATTAAAAATTCAAAAATTTCCTTTAATCAATTAAGAGATAAGGTAAAAATGAACCAGCAAAAAAAACACGCCTTATTTCATGTAAAATATATATTTATCAGCACTATCCATACTGAATATGCTGCCATTATCTACGCTGAAAGGCAGATTATGGAAAGTGAGAGTGAGATTGATTAACACCAGCTATACAATTACTACGACATGCATTATACGCGCTTGGCGTACCGGAATGAGAACAATAGGCGTTAAATTTCGCTATCAAATCATAGAATTCATCAAATATCGCGTTAACGGTATCGCGTTGCGCAGAATGCGGAGCAGTTAAATCGCAACGGTCGCCGGTGGCAATTCGCTTTTAGCATATAATAAATTTAATTTATTTATAAAAAAATATACAAACAAATAAAGTATTAAAGTATCTATTTAGCAGTAAAATGGTAGGCAGAGGGAACCTAGTGTTAAGACACTCCGCTCCCAACTTTCTGGTGAATTTTGGAGGCACTGCGCTTTGCCTCGACACCGAAGAAATGAAAATATTAAATATTTAATTTCCTCCAGTAGGAGACCAATCCACAACGAGCCGCGTTTACAACGACTCGCCTGAGACTCTCCGCCACGACTGGCCTGAAAATAAATAGTGATTTGTGACAAATAACTTACCTTAAAGACTTCAATGGAAAATAACTTCAAAATTTCCATATAAATTTAAACATACACACTTCACAAATACTTACTACTTTCAAAATTAGAATCTATTTTGCAAGCCTCCTCTGAACTGGATACTTCATCTTCCTTTATTTTGTCACTGATCTGTGAATCCGGTTTCTCTGATATATCACTATTAAAAGTCCCATTATATTTGTTTGAGCACAAATTACTGGTAAATGCACCTAAAATATACGTAAGCTGATTAGTTAAAGAAATTTGGGGACCAAAATGTGACAGAGGACTGAAGTATAGAACTCTAAATCTGTATACTAAATAATTTTCATTTAAATAAAAGTCACGACGAAAATATGACACAGGATTGACTTGTAAAACTCCAGACCTGTATATAAAATATATTTTCATTTAATTTTATTTCGCAATTCCACATACTTTATAAATAAAATAACAAAAGAATATTTACTTTGACCGTCCATGCATAAAGGTGAATTGTTTTCTGGCGATAATATGGGCGGGTAGAAAATGTTTGAGCTTAAATATCTCGGATGCGGCACCGAATAGTGCATCGGCGCCGGGAAGAGAGGAATCTTGAATGGGTTTAACGGATTTAATGGGTTAGGACTATTGAAAAGGGGTCCCAAGTTGGCAATATCCATTGACATCGGGTCAGGTGGTCGCGGGAAAGTTTGGAATGCAGGATTCTCTAAAAAGTTGTGTGTGCGATCTAACAATGAACCGTATTGGTAGTGGGGGAAATTGGGGAGGCCTACGGGAGCGGGGGTGGGAAAAAATGAAGGTCGAGCTAAGCTGTAGCTCAGCTTTTGTAGCGCTAGCTGGTGTTGATTCGTTATTTGTCTCGGTGCTCGTTCGTGCTGGACAGCTGGAAAAAAAATGTTATTGTAATAGGTTTTTTTTTATTTCACTCTATATTCTCTATGTAGGGTAGGAGGAGGGAACTTAGTGTTGAGACATTCCGTTACCCAAATTCTCCTTAGTTGCGATATTGTGTCTTAAATTAATGATCGTAACGCTGCCTTTTGTCTAGTCACCAGAACGAGCAAATAAAAATAACACAATTAAAAATATAATATTTTTTACTTTTTTTTCACAAATAAAATATTTTTTATTAAATATGAAATATACGCAAAGTCGATCCATGGCTAGAATTACATATAATATAATTGTAACTCATCGTTGTCTGTACATTAAAGATAAGTATAAATAAAAGTATAGATAGATATAGATTAATTCATAAATAAAAAAAAAGTCATTACCAAATTGCATGCGATAATATTGCTTCAAAACAGGTGTTTTCTTGAATTGATTTAAGCCTTAGTTTAGTTAATGTACACGAATAATCTCTTATGATATAAATTAAAAAAAAATATAGTACAAGCGGGCGAAGCCGCGAGCCAGTCGCTTGTATATTATAAATAAGGGGGCAATAGGTGTTGACATGTTACACGATTATGAACTAAAGTAAATATTGCGTAGGTTTTGTGCTTGACGTATTCTTTGCTCTTGTAAACGACGTATTGAGAGGCTCTTCTCGACTTAAAAGGTTTCTTTTGGATATGTAGATTTTTAGCTAATAATAATGTGCAGTGGCACACGTGTGACTGTTGTAGGTTCGATTACCACTCGGAGAAAAAAATATTATTTATTAATATTTTAATTTCTTCTCTCTTGTGATAAGGCAAAAACATGCGGCGGAAAGTGGTGTCATAACACTAGGTTAAATATATAATAATTTATACTGACTAGTTTTAATTTTAAATAAATTTAAAGATAAAAAAGTTCGATTCCCACGAACTTACAACCGACGTCTTTCCAGTTACACGCCAGCACCACTGGGCCACAACATATATTCAGTACTACTAAGTGGCGTGATGTCACATGTCACATGCCACCAGCGTACCGACGCCTGCCTATCGTCAGCCTATTGTTGAAAGGATGTAGTAACAAAAGGCTATCTATGTACATATATATATATATATATATATATATATATATATATATATATATATATATATATATATATATATATATATAGTTGTTATATATATATATATATATAGTTGTTTTTGTATGTATGTACGTGTTAATAATGTTGGCTCGTATAAATAAATATCTAGTCATGTAAATAAAATTGAAAAGTCAGTCTGTGATGTCAAAATAAACTATCCAAAAATATCCAAACGCATATAACTATCTATGTACACAATACCAAAACACAAATGAACAATTTAAAAAAACGTGTCTGTGTGTCTGTCTGTCTGTTTGTCCGGGCAATCTTCGGAATAGAACCAATTTTATGTTGTTTTAACATTTTTCTATTAATACTACATATTTTGTGAGCTAAATCAAACAAAATCCCAAAAGATTTAAATCACGATTTAATTAGAGCATAACCACACTGAATTTATCTACATTATTTTCTTAAATACACTTACAGAAATATTCATATTGTTCAAGCGATACTGATATTATAAAGCTTTTATTGATAAACTTTGTTTGGTTCAACGTGCTAATCTCAGGAACTACTGGTTCTACTTGTAATGTGTTTTTTTTTGTTTTGGATAGTCCATTTAAAACTGGAGCCTATGTTACGTCACTTTAGTAGTTTCGCTTTAACCGAAAACGGGAGGTACCTGCGGCACTTACAATGTGTCATGTCATACACAAGGTTTAGTAAATTGCTTCTCTTTGACGTCGAAATCGTCGACGAAAACTGGTTCCTTATAACTATATTATAGTGTCTATCCTTGTGTTTAGAAACTATTTCATAAATATATATACAATGGATTTATTTCTTAGTTAAATAAACATAAAATAAATTATTAATTATTTGTACAGAAAATAATTATTTTTATTTAAATTTAATTGTTAAGTTATCTATATTTTTCGGAGTGTATATTTATTGCGGTGTTGAATATAAACAACATTTAGTTTTTTTAATTAATCATTTGTATAGTATTCTTTGTGGCTTTTTGTTTTAAAAGTTTTATATGTTATTATAGTTTATCTTAAAAGGTAAAACGGAACTCTTATACGATCACTATGTAGTCTGTCTGTCAGTCTGTCAAGACCATTATGTCCAGATCGCGTAGAGGTATAGGGCTAAAATATTATCTAATATTCAGGTCAATGGTTTCTCAAAGCACAGAAAATAATAAACTTGTAAGTGAACGCAATCAAAAGATATGAGCATTTATGCATTGATTTTGCTACATTTTGCAAACTTAAGTTTGTAAATTTTTATAAGTTCTACTTTCCTTTGACCTACTGGCCACTGGTCTGACTCGCACTTAGCCGATTTTCGAGACATTTCCACGCTTTTTGTCTATCAGAGCTGGGATATGAATAGAACAACACACTATAAATACCAAAATTGATTAAGAAATGGAATTGAACTCATATCCAAAGAAATTAAATCTTAAAATTAAAAAAAAAAAACTAAACACAAACATAATACGAACGAAAGTGCATATCTTTTACATTTACCTAAAAAAAAACCGAGCTCCCCTACCAACCTATTAAATTAAACAATTTGCACAGTCACAGCTATAAAATTACATCATAAAAAGACTACAGCAATACGATATGGCGACATCTTCGCCAAATCTAATGGAAACTGATCATAATATAATGTATAGAACAACGCGGTTCGTGAGAAATCGCGGGCTGCGGTGTAAATCAAACATCCACTTGCCTTCCCCGCCCTTCCCTAGCCTTCCTTTACAATTTTTTCCCCACTCTAACACTTCTGTTCCCGCAAATACTTCAAGTGTCTCCTAATGGAAAATACATGCTAGAGATCGGAGGCCTGGATAAATACTTTATTTGATAGACGAGTGGATATTTGTCGCGGGAATTTTTGCGATGATTTTTCTTGTTTGTTATATATATATATATATGTATAGAGATATATGGGTAAGTGGTTAGTTTTGAACGGACGATGCAGATTAGATTTTTTCGTAATCGTAAAAAGATTTTAAAGTCAAATTTATATTATTAATTTTTTTTTTAAGTTCACGCTGTAAACCGCATATAGCAGGGATGGTAGGGGAAACCTAGTGTTACAACAGTATTAGGTGTTAAGTGGCAGAAGTCAACGCAGCGGTTTGTCTTATTAAAGAACAAGACAAAATATTTACTTTGAGGCCGTCGTGGAACAGCGGCACAGTGTCTCACTGTAAACGCGACGGCTGTAGGTTCGATCTACAATCGGGGAAATAAAACCATTTCCATTCAATAAAAACAAATTTACAAATTATCATTCATTTCCTCGACGGATTCGTTTGGTTTTGCTAACAAAGAGATATATTATTATCTTAAGGCAGAGGGATCCTAGTGGTCTTAACACTCTTTCTCCAGGAACCTCATCATAATCCTGTTAAATTTAGACCAGTTCCCAAGCTGGGAACTTTTTTAATTTGTATAATAAACAAATAAAAAAGTTCCCACCTCACTCACAGTATCACTGATAAATAGATATTTAGAAAATTCATTTTATTTTCGTCCATTTTGGTACGGAAGATAGAAACTCCTATGACAGAAATCGTATAAACATTGTGATTAAATAATTAATATTAGAGATATAATCTAATTAATAATTTAATTACACGTCATTTACATAAATTACGATCAAATTTAACACATGAACTATGGTTGTTATGACTGCATTCCAAAATATGCGAAATCGGTGTTGCTGGCAACACCTACAGATGTATTTAAATAAGTCATTTCACTTTTAATTGATATTAACTCATAAAAGGTCATGATCATAAACGATATGTTTGTAACTTGATGGAGTGTATCAACACTATGTTCTCTTTATGTGGAAAAAAAAAGTTTTAGACGTTCAAATTTGTACTGATTTTAAATCAATTCAAGATGTCAATTAACTTTTAATTGGTATTAACTAATAAGATGATGATCGTAAACGATATGCTTGTCACTTGATGGAGTGTATCAACACTATGTTCCCCCTATACGCGAGATAAAGGGTTATTATAGACGTTCAAATTTGCACAAATTTAATATCAATTAAAAATATATTGGCTATTTTGTCGGTACTGTAAAAAGTTTGATAATAAAACACAATATATATCGGCATTCATACGTACCACAGATACTTTATAAATTCAATTTCCTGTAGTGGAAAATTGTTCTTCAATCCACCCTTGTATCAATGACTCTCTGTTACATCAATTCGATACATTTAAATATTTTTTTCCCTAGTTTTATTGCTGTCGCTAGTTTTATTTACTAGACTATGTTAGTGGAATTTTGTTTTTTTTTTTATTTACAGATTACTAGCGACCCGAAAGCGGGTTCGCCGGCTTAAATTTTTTATTGTATTATTGCCAGTCGTGGCGCAGCGGCGCAAAGTGTGACAGTAAACGCAACTGTTCGTGGGTTCGATCCCTACTCGAAGAATTTAAATATTTATTGAAATTTATATTTTCATTTTTTTGCTGTAGTGTGGAGGCAAAACACGGCGTTAAACTCCATTACTCAACACGTGATGTCTCCAGAATTCGGCGGAAAGTAGGAAACGGAGTTTCTTAACACTAGATTTTAACTATAAGAGTTCTTCAGATACCTAATTAATAGGTACAACTTTGGTCCAAAAATCAACACTGTTGATACTTTATTCCTCTGGTAACAATGCACGGCGTTGACTTCCGCCACTGACACGTAACGTCCAAACAATTAAACAGAAATTGGGTAACGGAATGTCCAAGCTCTAGGTTCCCTAATTTTCCCTAAAATCGTTTATTTGTATTTATAGTTATTATCATTAAAACCAAATAAACAATAACCAATTAGTAGTTCAATTAATTTAATTTAATTTATTTGTATTTAATTATAAAGCCACCATTTAATCAACTCAGTCGGACCAGCTAATTACAGAGGTTTCGGTCTGATATTAAATTATTTTGAACATCAATCGAGGAGAATTTCAAATTATTTGTAGCATTTGTAGAAGTTTTATTAACTCTATAGCTGCTGATAATGTTAAAAATATCTATTCGCTGCACGGTTTTTTGATAACGTCATTTGCGCCGGTTGTAGGTACGATTCCCGCTCAGGGCAGTGATAATATAAAACACACGTTACATACACAGTCTCTTAAGGCAACCACCGTTGTGGCTTGTTTTTCGTTAATTTTAAATTATTTTCCCCCCAAATAGAAAAGTGGATAGAAGGAACGTAGTATTAGGGGAATCCGTTCTCCACTTTCCGTAAAATTTTTGATACATTTGTTGTTAATTGGCGGAACTGAACGCCGAGCGCAGTCTTGTTACCAAGGTTTTTAAATGAAAATTATTAATTTACCTGAATGGGAATCTTTCAACAGACGCTGTGCTGTAATCTTAATTGTAATCTTTACTATAAAATAGACAGAAGATGTAAGAACCGAGTGTCTTAACATTTCACTCTCACTGCATAGCCTCAAAGCAAGAGCTTTGAGAAGTAGAAGAAGTAGAAATTAAAAAAAAACTCAAACTTATTGCTTGTATAAATTCTCAACAGCTATCTAAAGCTTCATCCACTGAATTTTTAACCAATAATCGAGGGTTGAATTTTATACGTGATATATAAATATTTGAACGTTAATATTAATCTCATAATATATTTTTTTAGCTCTACGTTGTATTTCCCGCATATTACTGTACGTAGAGGGGAACCTAATGTTACGACACTTCATTCTCATTAAGACAATTATTTTGTCCACTTTTCGCCGAATTTCAGAGAACTCACCGCGAACTCGTCACCACAGCGAGTTTTGCGATGCGAGCGGAATTATAAAATTTAATTTAATTTCAATAATTTGATTTAACTTTCCGCCCGCAACTTTGTTTACGTGGACTGTATGACCCTTGCGGCTGGCCACACTATTTCCGGTTTCCACCGATTATATATAAACAGTTGTGATTAAAAAAATTAACTGTACCAAATCCAGTATTGTAAGTGAACGGCACAAATATAAGTTCGTAATGTTTCTTCTTCGTAAGTTTTTGCTTCTGGTTAAATTTTATAATTTTCCACAGGAAGTGCCCATAGGTTTTGACGAGTTAGCGTTTTTCATACAAAATGCAGCAAAACAATGCATAAACGCTCTTTGATTACGTTGCTTTAAAAGTTTTATTTTTGTGGTCCAAGAGACTGCTCCAATTTCAGTTAGATATATCTACACAATTTTGAAAAGAATGGACGATTGTTTTGAAGTCTTCACTTTGTACTCCACACATAGCAGGGTAGACAGAGGGTATCGGGGAACCTAGTGTTAAGACATTACGTTTTCATTGAGACAATTAGGTACGTTCCAAACTTACCCTGAATTTTGGAGGATGCATCCAGAATTAATGCCGCGCTTTGTCTTCTTACCAGAACGAAATTAAAATATTCAATATTTTATTTCCTCGAATAGGAATCGAACCCACAAAGTGACGTGTGCCCCTGTCTTGTAATTACTTTACTTTAAATAAACAATTTTACAAAATATTGTATTTAGGAATATCAAAAGTTGCACTTTTAACTCTATAACTTGATCCACTTACCATCCTTTTTCATGTTGACGCGCAGACATTTGGAAAACCGGCACGCCTGACATTGATTCCGACGACTGACATCGACCACACACCGCCCATTCTCTTTGCACACGTAGTCCAAGTTCCTAATGAATATAGTTTTTATATTTTAAAATATGATTAGAGAAAAGTAAATAGAATTGGCAAAAAAAAAAGATAGCAGGATAATGTTAACGCGCTCTGCTGCCCACTCTTTGAGCGATATTCGACACATTGCGTATAGAGTGGCCGAAGTCAATACTAGCGCTCCATTTTGCCTACTAAAGCACGAAAATAAAAACAATTTAAATATTATTATTTTCCTCGAATGGAAACAGAATCCACAATGATCGAGCTTACAGTAAGACGAACACCACTGCGTCATGACACATTTATTCACGCGAACTGCAAATCGTATACTCCCGTTTTTCCATATTCTTCTTTGTTTTCTTTTTTATAGCTTCACGCTGTAACCTTCACATACCATCTAGCAGGGTAGGCAGAGGGAAACTAGAAACGTAGAGTTAAGACACTCCGTTCCCAATGAATTCAGGAGACATTACGTGCTTAGTGGCGAAACTCAACGACACGAGGTAGAGCCTCGTTACCAGAGCGAAAAAATAAAATATTAAATATAAAATTACAATATTATAAATATAAAGTACAAAATTGGGCAGAAAATGAACAACAAAATGACTTATCTCCAGGTCTGCTCTTCCAATCCCCTGTGATGCGGGAGATGGGTGAAGATAAACGTTCACAGCTTTCAGTTGGTACGATATCGTGTATTTAATTTTTCAACCATTGGAGATAGCCGTCATTTTACGCTTTATGATTTTTTTTACTATATTGCATAAAATTGCATTATTTTTAACTTTACGTTGCTACCTGCATATTGGTACACCATGAATAAAAAGTATTTTTTCATATATAATTGTATGTATTAAAACCGTATACTTACAGTAAATCAATTCTTCTTTTATATTATTAATGCTAATATCTCAGTATCTAATTAAGTTAGAATCAGTTCTAATTAAGTTTTTTTACTTTTGGAACCTAGTGAACCAAGTTTAAATTCAAGTATTGCTCAATTTTTGAGACGCTCCGAGTTGAGTGGTGAAAATCAAATTCAAATTCACATCTTGTCTTATTACTAGAGAGAGGAAATGAAAATTATTTATTTCTCCTAGTGGGAACCAAATCCACATCAACGACCGCCTCTATTTTATATCTAATATACCACAAAAGATACAAAAATACAATTATTTATCATATAACAATAGAAACTTCGGTTTTATTTAAAAAAACAACCCAATTTTGGTCCAAAATAGTTACAAATTTTAACATAACGCTGGAAAATTTGCATAATAGTGATTCACTTCGCCAATTCCGCCGTTTCACAATCGTTAATTGGTGTTCAATCAAAACGGCACATAATAATTGTTCTAATGAATTTGTAAAGCGCAAATTGTGAATTGTTGTCCGTCAGTTGTGGAATAACGTTAAATAGTTATAATTTACTAAACAATATATTATTATATTTATTTGTTGTTGTTGTTATTGTTATTAAATCCAAATCGGCATCACGCTGTATCCCGCACACAACAGGTTAGGCAGAGGGAACCTAGTGTTAAGACACTCCGTTAACCACTTTCTGCCGAATTCTGGATTTTGTGTTATGAGTGGCCGAACTTTTATTATGACTTTTTAACTGATTTTTGTAAGAAAAGTACCTCAGAACTTTTGACTGGGTGAACCGATTTTGATGATTTTTTTTTATTTGAAAGGTAGTGCTTCCCGTGTGGTCCCATTTTAATTTGGTCCATTTCTGACAATGGTATCTGTGAGAAAATCACATAAGTCTTCAGTATGCATTAGGTATGTGCGCGACAAATGGACCAATAAATTAATATTACGCGAGCTGATTCCGATGATCCTTCGAGGATAGTTTGGTGAAAGTTTGATTAGATTCTGATTATGGGATCCAGATGCAATTGGAAAAGTCGTTTTTTGGGAGAAAATATAATTTTATTGTAATATTTGCAAGGAAAACATTGTTAAAATTGGCGAACTACAGCTTATTTTTCATCAGAAGGGAGATTCCTTATCCTTGCATTTCAACTCAACCAAATTCAAAAAGGAGAATGTTCTCATTTTTAAACGACTTTAAAAAAAGGGTAAGGTTCCCAATTCGCCCCAATATTTTTTTATATATATTCTTGTCAATATGTCAAATTGTTAGCTTGCACAAAAATAATACCCTATTAAGTTTAAAGTTTAACATTTTTCTGATAGAATTGAACAAATCGATATATTACAGGTTATTGATGGTTTTTCTAATAATTGATTCAAGAAATTTCATTGTCTGTTAAGCGAAAGACTTTGAATGATAAGTTTTGAATTATATATAGTTACTAGCTTCTTCCTAAGGCTTTGACCTCGTAATACTGGCAATAAGCAATATTTTATGTAGTTTCACGCTGTACCCCGCACATAGTATGGTAAATGACCCTGGGAACCTAGCTAAGACATTCCGTTCCCATTTAGACACTTCCGTTGCCGTTGTAATCCTATATATTTATATGACATATCAAAATTAGTTGCATGTATTTGAAAAATTGGATCCTAATGACATTTTTTTTTTTTTCCGTGAATTATACTCTAAACTCTAATCGTATTCGAAATTTGAAATGCCTAAAAGCTTTGATGATCCGTCACTCAGTTAATGAACGAGGGATAAAATAATGAAACTTTTACTAATTATAAATCTTAAGCTATTGCTTGAAATTGAACGTAATTTTTAATAAACTTTATTTATAGAATCTATTGACTACTTAAAATAATTTGAGCTACAACGAAGTTCTTGAAAATGGCCTGAATTGTTTCGAAAAAAGGATGCCGTGCCGCTTCTTCGTTCGACTTAGCGGAGACACTGCCTTGCCCCTAGATAGAAGACAATTTTTGAGTATACAAGGCAACTCTGACCCCATGTACATTGGGATATATTTTCATATCACATAGCTTATAGCCTTCTTCGATAAATGTTTTTTTGTATTTTTTTGTCAACTCCAACCACCAGTAGAGTAGTTCTTGAGATAGGGGCGTTAAATTTCTCTAGAGGAGCTCTTCAGCTTCATAATATTAGTAAAAAGTAACATTGAAACTACATCTCTTCATTGACAAGTGATTGTAATTTAGGTATAAAGCTTGGATGATGTTAAGAGTTAAAGAGTTAACAGTTAATTATTGTGAGTTTTGATTTATGATTATTAAATTGTGAAAAAACCTACCTATAGAATTAAAACAGTTAAAACTTAATTTTTGAGTTTTAGCTTTCCACAAAAATGACAAGTATTTATTTACCAATCCAGCGCGAGACATTCTATAACATTAAAAAAAATAAAAGAATTACTTAAACGATACAAAAAATACACCATAATTACTGAAACGGCAAGTAATTAAATCAACGGTAGCGTTTAAACTTTCTACACACAGTACAAATCTAACACAAGACAATCTAGAACATTCCAAAATAATAGAAAATAACAAAAAACAAACGACTCTACTAAGCAGTTGAGGCCAGTCCAGTTGTGGCTCAGCGGCACCAAGTGTAACTGTAAAACCGACTGTTTGTGGGTTCGATCCACACTCGAGGAGATGAAATATTTACTTACATTTACAATTCCGTTTCTTCGCTCTAGTGTCGAGGCAAAGCGCGGCGTTGAGTTCTGCCACTCAACACGCAATGCCTCCAGAATTCGGCAGAAAATGGCGAACGGAGTGTCTTACACTAGGTTGCCTCTGCCTACCCTGCTGTGTGCGGGATATAGCGTGAAGCTGATTTTTTTCTTACTTCTAAGCAAATAAAAAAATCATAAAAAGCAAATAAAAATAACCGAAAACGGCCAGGATCAACACTATACCGCCGGATGCTGCGCTTGAAGAAGCCCCTGCATCCGTCGCACGATGGCACTCCGTAGTGTTTACCGGACGCCTTGTCGCCGCACACTCGACACAGCGCCTCTGGCTTGCCGTCCATCTCCTGGAAAGATAAATAGAAAACGTATTGGGATATTTTATTATATATATTGTAATTTATTTTGGAGTGAGCGATTTCTTTTTTTCTGTTTTCGACATATTTCAAGTGAGAGATTATTATAACACTGGATTCCCTCTGCTTACCCCGCTGAGTGCAGGATACAGCGTGAAGCAGAATTTTTTTTTTAATATTTCAAATATTTCGAAGTAGTAATAAATTAAAATCAGATTCACCTTATATCGGCCAAGTGCGAGTCGGGGTATGAACATACGTATGATTAGATTTAGGTACCTTGTAGAGTGTGTGTAATATACAAATGTCACTTATTATACACACATCACACATCGTCAGTCTATCAAACCTAATGAACCTTTAAGCTATATTAACACAAAAATATGACGTGATCGTGCCCACAACGCTGAATCCACGTCTAACTCGTGGGTTATAAAAAAATAATCATGAAAACGACTCGACCCAAATTAACATAACCTGAAACATCTATTACAAATATTTCAAACACGTGTTAACCCGCTCAATACAAATTCCAATTGTATTCTACTAATAAACTCTGATATATTCTATTCACATTAAATTTTTATCAAACACCTGTCCCCAAAAAGTATGGAATCAACGTATAAAATTTAAAAATATGTGCATATCAAATATTTTTTATACAATAGAACAATCAATATGTCGTCAGAGTCTCGCAAATTCTGCAACTTTGAAAGAATTTTGTCGCATCATCGGTTTCGCTGCATTAATACACTGACGGCGTGAAAGGGATCCGGTGACGTACGGCTTACGACAATATAATATACATTTTATGTAAAATCGATTATCGATCGTAATAAGCTTATTTTTGAATTTAAATAAGGTTTAGGTACGGGTTTTGTTCCGAATTTAGCGGGGTAAAGTAGTGTTAAAATGTTACGTAGTGCGCATTCGGTACACTGCATGTTGAATGGCGGAGTTCAACGCCACATTTTTTATTAGTTAGTATTTGTGAAATATAATATAAATATTATAACCAAAGGACCATTTTTAATATATTTTTTTGGTATATATAACGAGATAATTGAGGCTATTTGGCTTTGATGCTATATGGAGCGTATCGAAAAGTTAAACTAACCATAGTAGAGGGATTATGACATTTTAGAAAGAGAAAATCGATTGTACATTTTTCAATATGAAAATAACGAGAAAAGCCAAGAAGAAAAAAAATGGACAATTTATTTGTATTGATCTGTTATAAAAACCTGATCACGTCGACGATAAAGCGTACTTTTATAAATAATTCCATGAAGAAAATTACATAGTTAAGCCTCACGTGTGGATATTTTTGTATTTAGCGGTAGAGGTAGTATCGTTCAATCAAACAACGAATAGTCATCGTCATTATACAACCTACCTAACTTTTCACTACGATACCTATATAATTTCCTTTATTGCTGTATATGCTAGCTATCATTATTGGATTTTAGATATGAATTTGAACCTTATACCTGAGAAATAAGACAAACGAGTGGACCATATGCCCGGTTTCCCACAGCGAGGTGATTTGACTTATGAAAGGTTACTATAGAGAAGTAGCTCTATCTATGTATAGATAATTCTATGTGACGATTTAAAGTTATACACTTGAAGGCATTTTAGTTCCGAAGCTATTATTTACCACCTTTGTGACACGTTTCCGTTAAACGTTCATTTTAAAATGACATATTGCGTTTTATGTGATAGACAAGTGACGCTTTTCTAACAAGGCAGGGGAGTTTGTTATACATTTTTATGACGTGTTTTCTTTTCAGCTTCCTCTGTGTATTGTATATCGAGGTAGAGGGAGGCCAGTGATAAGACACTCCGTTTTTACTTTCCGCCGATTACTGGAGGCATTGCGAGCTTTGCTCAGTCAAAATAAACAAAAAGTCTTATCATAATCGATCTAACCCTTAAAAAGTTGTCCCCCAAAGCTAACTAACCTCAAAATCGGAAGCATAATGAGGGTCACGTGTTCGAATCCCAACCCTCCGATATATCCGATGGCTGGGTAGCGCGTACGTGTAATATTTATAAGTCAAATGCAAAACGGCCGGCATGTTTTCATAACTGTGGCATAACTTTCTGTACAATTACGCCGTATGTTGGATACAACACCCCTCCATTGGAAATTTGTATTTATTAATGATAGAATAGGCTTTAATTGATATTTAATTACGCTTATAGGCGATTGACTGTTAGCGCGACGGTTGTGGGTTCGATTCCTAATCGGAGGAATGATATTTGTTCTAGTTACGAGGATAGCGACTCGTTGATTTCCGTTAGTCAACACGGGTATAATGACATTGAGAGGTAAGTAGGAAAGTAGAGAACGGAGTGTCTTAGCACCAGCTTCTGTCCCTATACCTATCCTGCTTTATAAAAGATTAAGCATGAAGAGGAATGTTTTTATATCTCCAAATCGTACGCTTAAGTGAAAATTCGTTTTGAGGAAATCAAGTTAGGAATCGGGAAATAGCCTGAGCGTTGCGAGTAATGACATCATATCGTTGTAGCGATATTTCGAACATTTATCAGCATAATAGAATAGTGTAATGGTGTTTTACTCTTAATTTTGTATTTAAAAGAACCTTCACGAAGTTGGACGAAGCAGATTAATTTTTTTTCCACAGAAAAGCTGTTCTCTGCTCGCTCATTAGTGTCAAAATACTGCGTTCCCTCCTGAATTTGTAGTATTGTAAGTTGGATGGACGGATTTCAACGTTGCACTTTGTCTTTCCAAAACGGGGAAATGAACCCACTTCCCCGATTTTTTTTTCGGATTCGAACCCATAACTGTTGCACGTTTACCGTCAAATCGAGCAAAGAAATGGAAATAATTCGTTTACCCGAGCGAGAATCAAACCCACAACCGTCGCGTATGTACTAAATTGTGTAACAATAAAATCATGAAGTTATAAAAATTGGTATATTGTTTATTATGTTGTTTTCAACTTCAAAGGAAAACTTTAGTAGCTATCAAATCACTAAAAATTGAAGCGAGCCGTATGTATGAAGAACTCTTGAATTTAAATATAGTTGTAATCATAAGTCAATAGTTTACGAATCTGACATGTGACAAAATTCACAAACGCGGTTAGTTGAAAATTGACGTACGACGAACAGGGGGTCCTAGATGAGTACTAAAATAGAAAAGATTTTATATTATGTTCTTTTTTAAATTAAATTAGCTTCACGCTTTATCCCGCACACAGCAGGGTAGGTAGATTGAACCTAGTGTTAAGACACTTCGTTCCCCACTTTCTGCCGAATTTTGGAGGCATTGCGTATTGAGTGGCAGTGACTTCACGCCGCGCTTTACCTCGACACCAGAGCGAAGAAAATGGAAGTATAAATTTAAGTAAATATTTCATCTCCTCGAGTGGGGATCGAACCCACAACCAGTCGGTTTAACATAATGAAACTTCGTACATATTCTTGTATTCTTGGAAGTATTAGAAAGAATATAGGATACGTTCATTAAAAAAATATATTATCTTTGGCTATAAGTAATATAAAAATAAGTTAAAGCGAGCGAAACCGCGCTTGAGTCTTTTGTAATATAAAGAAAGTGAATGTTTGGTAGGATGGATGTTTGTTCCACTATCACGCAGAAACTATTGAATGAACTCAGATGAAACTCTACAGTATTATAGCTTATACATCAGAATAAAAAATAGGCTATATTTTTGGAACTCCCGCTATATCTCCCTGGAGTACTCTGCCTCCTGGACTACTCTTTGGCTTTATTACAACAATAAGATTAAGCAAGCGAAGCCGCTCGTTTGTCGCTTGTAATTATTGAACGATCTCATTTGACACAGTGTGAAGCTAAAAAAAAAATGTAAATTATAGGCATTGCGAATTGAGCGGTGGAACACAACGCCGCGCTTCATCACTTGGCAACCAGAGCAAAGAAAATGGAAATTATAAAATATTTCATTTCATCAATAGCGAATCGAAAAAACAACCTGTCGCGTCTATCAAACGCACTCAAATTTTATATATTTTTTTTATTAAATACGTTTGTTTCTTTAGCGTGGTGATTTTAAAAATATGAAAAATTGCTTCACTTAAGCTCCGGCTAAAAAAAATAAAAAAAATAAATAAATATAGGGAGAAACAATTAAATAATTGAACCTGTGTATTATTAAGTGTTACAACTTCCCTTATCCACTGTGCTGGCGTGTGCTGACGTTTGGCCCCTCACCCCTCAATATTTAACGTGAGGCACGAATACAAACATATTGAAATAATTATCCGACAATAAGGCCGTCGTTCTTATTGTTTGATTATAGGGATATTGCGCGACGGTAGTAGGTTCGATTCCCACTTGGGGGAAGGAATTAATGTATTTTTTTTTGTATATATACAGTTATTATTACTTGAGGTCAGTCGTGTCGCAGGGGCACCAACTGTGACTGTAAAACCGACTGGTTGTGGGTTCGATCCCCACTCGAGGAGATGAAATATTTACTTAAATTTATATTTCTATTTCTTCGCTCTGGTGTCGAGGCAAAGCGTGGCGTTGATTTCTGCCACTCAACATACAATGCCTCCAGAATTTGGCAGAAATTGAGGAACGTAGTGTCTTAACACAAGGTTCCCTCTGCCTACACTGCTGTGTGAGGTAAGGTATCAACAGCAGCACGCAGTCTTTCCATGAGAAATCGCTTCATTGCCAATGAAGCAATTTCATTTCATGGTTTGGGTTACAGACTCCCAAAAATCATGGCGTTTAGAGAAAGCCGTACTCTCTAAAACTGACAGTACTAGATGGAGACCAGTCCTCAGCTCCGTACGTTGCTTTCTAACCAAGACTGGGTGGATCGAGCTTTCTGACCCGGCGCCGAGTCTTGTTTAAAGGATCTTTTTGTTGTATTGTTAAGAGTATTGTTAAGAGACTTAACTACCTTCTCAAGAATGATATGTTTATATACGTGTGCTGGAGTTTTAATATCTTTTTGCACAAAAATATGGCTCAGTCACTCACTATACCATCACTGAAGTCAGGTAATGTCCACGTTGTACTCTGTTGACTTACTGGGAGCTTCTTTAAAGCTTTCAACATAAATAAGGTCATTTAGTTTGTAACAATATTGCTCAATTGTAAAATCTTTCTCATTCGTAAACAAAATTTTTTTGTGACCTCCTTTTGGGTACCGCTTAAGAATTTGTTTTGATTTTACACTACGCGGACAGAGAAACAGAGGGGGTTTTATTATACCTATCAATGGCCTAGACAGAAATATTTAACTAATATCAAGTGTATAAAGGATTTTAAAAGTTGTATTTGTCTCCAGTAGTTTAAGTAATGTACCGCGATTCGATTATTTTAATCACCCCACTCCATTTTAGTATTCCAAAATATTTTACTTTATATCGGCGTGAAAAAAAGGAAATACAACGGATGTGGATTCGATTCCTACTCAGAGGAAAGAATTATTTGGCTTGAGTGTACACAACACACAATGTCTAGAAGACTGGGTAAAAAGATGTCGTGGAAAGTGGGGAACGGATTGTATTATCACCAGGTTCCAAAAGGTGAATCCACAATTTAGTAAGAATTATACATACATTTCTATATCCGCACAAACTGGCAATTATTTGCTGATATAAGCAAATATTTTATATGAAAAAACGTTGATATCAATATACTAGGCTATTAAGCGCTTCACTTCAACCGAGATAAATAATAAACTAACCATTTGCCGTATGTTGTTTTGGTCGACAACACGTCATATGGAAAACATATTTTTACATAATACATAAACAAATCTCAACTCACTAAGTCCAGTAGTCCCGTCTCTCTCCCATTAAGAGTTTTATATATTATATTTTTTTGTTCATTAAATTTGAAATGGGAAGTTAGTTCGCATTTTTTTTTAAAATAGTCATAAACCTCTCAGCTTTTCAATATTAATATGAATTTCATTGTATTTATCTACAATAAGTAATATAAACGCTGTATCCTCGCACATAGCAGGGTAAGTAGAAGGAACCTGGGAACCTAGTGTTAAGAAACTCCATTCTCATGCAACACTTCTGGTACCCACTGTCTGCCGAAGTCTCGAGGCATTGCGTGTTGATTTCGGTTTTTTAGCTTCGCGCTATATGCCATAGCAGAGCAGGTAGGTTTCAAGACACTCCACTTTCTGTTTTTCTTATGAATCCGAGACTCTGAGTTCCTAGAGTCGAACCCACTACTACCGAGTATATAATGTTAATAGGATAGGACTTAAAACTGTGTATGAGACATTACACATACCCAAGATGGCCCTGACCGCATGTACGGTGGGTTATATTGAAATGATATAATATAGTACGTAGTCTAAGCCTTAAGCGATGAATGAACTAAAAAAATAACAATTTTTAACATTTTTTGTTTTATTGAAGATAAAAATATTTTTTCAATGAAAACCAGTTCCTGAGATTAGTGCGTTCAATCGAACAAACTCTTCAGTTTCATAATATTAGTAGGGAATCTGTTAATTGGGAAAAAAATAATCACTTGTTGAACCAAATAGTAATGAATGCCTCGTTTCTATATTATTAGACTACCTATAACTAATTGAAATGACTAACTCAATATAATAAATATTTTATTATAGTAATTGTATCGAGAGTTAAATAGCAGATTATCGAGTATTGGTATGATGTCGTAATCACAGCGCTACTTCAGATAAATTTGCATTTGTTATGTTTTCTTTTTAATATTTTTAGCTTTACACAGCGGAAAATGCAGGGAGAAGCTGTGAACCTAGTGTCAAGACACTCCGTTACCCAATTTCCACCAAATTCTGGAGGTATTGCGTGTTCACTGGCGGAACTCAACGCCGAGTTTTGCCAGAGGGAGAGATATAAAAACATTATATTTTCTCGAGTTGGAATCGAATCCATAACCTGCCGCGTTGTCACGTCTACTGTGACTGGCCTCACATACTATGTAAACATAATTTCGATTATAAAAACAGTTTATTCAACTTACCTTACAAACCAATTCCAAACTTCGCACAAACAACGAGCAAAAAATTTACCTAACAGTAAAATATTTACTGTTTTTTAACTACGGTTTCGCCCTTTGCTGCTTTGTACGGATTTTCAATATAACAACAATCAAAAGTATTCGATATTCCACTATGACATGCCGTGGTTCCGTGTAAAAAATGTATCGAAGCAAAATCTAGTACCATTGTTCCATCAATGAATGTGAATTGTGAAAATTGAAATGCAAAATGGACGCGTTGTTACTGTAAAATTGCATTAGCGCTAAAATAAACGAGTAACAGACTAAGAATTTTTTTTTTGTTTTGTCACGAAATATTGTAGGTTTTTTGTTTAAATTACAAATCATATATATTTTTTTATTTATTATTTTCCAACAATTTTTATTATTTTCCAAAACAAAACAAATATTAGGTTACTTGGTTTGTTAATGTGCGATTTTGTTTTCTGAATCGTATATAGAGGTGGCTCATAGAGTTTGAGACCCGAATTTTAAAGCCGCTCTCAACTCCGAGATCGATCTTTGGAAGCTTTTTCATTCATAGACATATATATTGTGTGTGCGTGTTACAAAGAGTTACGGATTTATCAAAAAAATAAAAATATGTATTTTGTGATTACTGCTATCTGTACTCATCAACCTCCATAAGTTGGTTATTTTTTTTTTGATACGGCCTGATCTATCTTTTCTTTTTAAAATCTAAATATTCAAAATTAATTAAATATATTTTTCTTAAAAGAAATGTCCCTAATCGTGTCCTAACTTCACTTCAAATTAAATATTTAACGCTATAATTTAAATGAACGTAGTGTTAAAGCAATTCGTCTTCTAACTACACGAAAGACAAAACCAATAAAAAACATATTTTTATAAATAAAACATTTTCATAAGTATAAATTGTAAAATAAAAATTAACTTAGTACTAAGTCATATCTTATTAAAAGTTCATATAAAAAAAAACTACGCATTAATTTGAAAATAATTCAAAAATACCCATCCTAATCTGACATCAGACAACAGAACCTAATTCACAAAAGCCCAAATAAATAAACTACAAAAAAAAAAACGCCAAACCAAAAAAAAAACACGTAACCTACAAATAAAAAAAAAAACAAACGTAACTCACCTCAAAAGGCCCGATCTCTAAGCTTTATTCACCGCAAGTGACTCGCAGGGGCGGCGACCCCGTCTAAGGCGGGGCGGTACTTGGCCCCCTTTAAGACTTCGATTGGACGACCGCAATAGGGCGGGAGCTTACGAGACGTGTTATTATAAAATATGTGCCAGAAATAAGGTTTCAGTGCGTGATTCCAATTGATGGAAAAAATACAGTAAAAATTATTAATATTGCTATTTTAATATAAATCTGGTAATTTTTCTCTCTTCTTCTCATCTTTGGTAGCGGTAACGTGAATTATTATTACAAAGTGCATCGGTGTGCAAGATATAAGTTTCTGTGCGTGCTTCAAGCGAGGTTAAAGATAAAGAATTGATGGGAAAGAAATGGTGTTAAATTTGCTATTACTATTATTTGTATATGAAACTGGTTATTTTTTTCTCATTTTTGTAGTGTCAACGTGAGGTAATATTTTAATTTTTTGTATAATTTAATAGAAAAAAAAATAATAAAAATCCTATAAATATTATCTTTTTAATATATGTGGTTAAGGCGTTGTGTGTGTGTGTGTGTTTTTAGTAATGTATGCAGTGTAAGTAAAATTTTTAGTTTTGCTGTTATTCGAAGTTATAAGAGTAGGTTTATATAACAGTAGTTTAAAGTAACAGTACTTTAATAGAAAAATACACTACAGTATTTTTCAGTGTAACACGTTTTGGCAGTAATCATCTCAACACAACTTCATCTTTTGAAATTCAGAAATTTTAATTGTTTTTAGCGAGAAGAATGCAAGAGAGATCTGAAAGGTTGTTGTGGGAGGCCCAAGGAGGCTTTAGACCTGGAAGAGGGTGTATAGATCAGATCTTTTCCCTCCGCATGATCACGGAAAAATTTTTGGCCGTTAACCAAAAAGTTTTCTGTGCTTTTGTGGACTTAGAAAAGTCTGTCTCCAAGGAGTGAAACAAAGCGATATGGGAGTGAAAGTAGGTGACCTGAATGTGAATTGCCTGCTGTACGCAGATGATGCAGTGCTCATTGCATCATCAGAATGCGAGTTGCAGGCATTGGTCACCACTCTGAAAGAAGGGTGTGAATATAATGGTCTAAGCCTCAATGCGAATAAGACAAAGGTTCTGATTTTTGAAAGAGATGAAGAAAGGACGGAATGCAAGATCAGTGTAAATAGTAAGATATTAGAATAAGTGGATGGAAGATGGATGTGGAAAGGCGTATTGCTACCGGTAACAAGGTTAACGGAGCCTTAGCTGCATTGATGGGACGGCGAAACGTCAGCACAGCTGCGCGTTTGGCCGTACCCAATGCAGTTTTTGTACCGACTCTGTCATACGGCAGCGAAACGTGGGTATTACAAAAGAAGAATGAAAGGAAGATGAATGCTGTGGAGATGCGATCTCTTCGTAGGATATGCGGAGTCAGCTTAGCTGATCGAATCCGCAATGAAGAGGTACACAGAATGGCAGGTACTAGCGAGGATGTCACGGTGAGAATGAAGAAGAACGTGCTCAGCTGGTTTGGGCACGTCGAATTTGGGCACGTCGAACGAATGAGTGATGAAAGAATGGCAAAAAAGATTTATGATAGAAAAGTGAGCGGTAAGAGGGGTAGGGGGAGACCTCGGTTGACCTTCGAAAACACAGTATCAAAGATACTGGAGGAAGGTCACGTAAAAAGCATGAGGACCCCCCGGAGGGCATGTATGAAGAGGTTGATGACAGTGGACGAGGCGAAAGAGGTATGTAGAGACCGTAGCGTTTGGCGCTCCGTTCTCTCTGACTACCCCGCTAGGGATAAAGCGTGAAGTTAGATTAGATTAGATTAATTGTTTGTGTTTCATTCACTTTCTAAACAACTAGTCGTCGTTCGCACCTTTATTTGATTGGACTTTACACGTACATTATTTACTGGAACACGTAAAATGGAAAAACCTATGGTTTTCCTATTTCCCGTTGGAGTTTGGAGAAAATCTCCTCTTATCGCTTCCCTATACTCTCTAACTACTCTCTAACTACGTACATTCATGATTCAATTTCTAAGTCCAGTATTTCCGCTAATGCGTCTACCAGTGACTCAGTAAGGGTAGAGTTCTATACAAATACATATACATTCTTTACTCAGCGGGACCTATTTTCAAAAAATCTATTTTAAACAAATACATATTTAATTATCTGTGATAATGATACCTAATATATAATAATGCATATCCAAAACAGTGCAGGACCTTGTAACTGAAATCTATAAAATATTTTTTCGTGACAATGATTACTTTAAGAAAAACAGTGCAATCTACTTTTATAATTTCCATTTCCTCGCTCTGGTAACGAGGCAAAGCGCGGCGTTGAGTTCTGCCACTCAACCCTTCACGTCTTCATAATTCAGCGGAAAGTGGAGAACGAAAGTGTCTTAATGGGAACGAAGTGTGTTATGACTACTTTCTCAGCTAAATAATAATAATAATATAAAACATAATAATAAATAAATAATATTTTTGATGTCTACTGTACTGACGTCGATGATAGATTATCTGGAGCACGAGCACTCATCCCAACATACCATGCCGTAAATAGTTACGGTTAGGCCACAGTACTCCGCATTGATCCGCTTAACTAATAGCGTTTCACCTAAAGCCCGGCTTCCACCGAGAGTGGAGCGGGCCCATTAAGGACCACGTTAACTTCGCAAGAGTTACCTGCATACTTGTATTTCCACCTGTAAACATGATATCAGTCGTGGTGGAGTGGGACTGTAAACGCGACGGGTTGTAAGTTCGAATCCGACTCGAGGAAATGAAATATTTTATATTTTCATTTCTTCTCGTCGGTGTCGAGGCATAAAACGGCGTTGTGTTCTGCCACTCAACACGCAGTGCCTCCAGATTTTTGGGGAAAAACTGAACTGAGTTTCTGTTCACTAGGTTCTCCTGCTTACCCTGCTACGTGCGAGATAAAATGTGACGTGCAAAAAAAAGCGAAAGCGAGCAGAAAGAATTAAAATGAACTCGCTCAGTTCTAGAGATTGAAGCAATGTAATTATAAAATATAAAACTTTTATTTAAAAGGAGTCCGGTCCGCCTAAGCATCACCTCCCAGAATCCGCTCATTTCACTTTCGCGATGGAGACCGGGTCTTAGGACAGGTGCATATATAGGTATCGAACCCGCTTCCACAACCATCCCATGCAATACGTTGCTGGTTTAAATATATTCAACAGACCGTGCAAATACTACATAGCGTTGTAAAGTCCGTATTGGAACTTGGAAACAACGTGCACGTGCCTGCCTTTGAGATGTACGTTTCTGTTGCTGTTCATCAAAACCGGTTGAGTAAGTTCAATTACATTTCTGTGTGTGGAGCTTAAATCTATAATATAATGTGAATATTACTCGCTATGTTATAACTTTGTTTTGAGGTTTTGGCTGTAAACGTGATAGATGTGAGTTCGATTCTCGTTTGGGGAAATGATTATATTTTAATTATTTTCATTTTCAGGACACTCCGCACTCCATTGGCGGGCCGAAACCGTGACATTGGGTGTTACAATTATACTTCTCGTTGACATACAATACTAAAATTGGTACCTTCAGAACTTTTGGAACTTTCGGTGGACGTATGTGACTTGTATTTAACCAATTTTATTTTAATTCAACTACTCAACATAAAATGTCGTTCAATTCGACAACAATAAAGAATAGCAAAATAAAGTGAATGCTCTAGGTTCTATATCCAGGAAAAATAAGTAAGGGAATATATAGAATAATGATATTTCTTTGTTTCCCAATTTGGAGTAATGCTATCAGTCCTATTGGCCTTTACAGCTACACCATTTGGAGGAGGAAGAGGGTGCTCTGTCCTTGGGAAATTGCTATCACTACGTGGCTGCTTCGAGGATAGGATGTCGATGGCGGCAAGGGCGTCCCCTACGGTACTAGAACCTAGGCTTTTGGCCGTCTACCGGACTGGAATAATAATGATAAGTATTTCCTACCAATATATTATAAAAATAAATAAATAAATAAATTAGCTTCACGCTATATCCCGCACACAGCAGGGTAGGCAGAGGGAACCTAAAGTTAAGACACTCCGTTCCCCACTTTCTGCCGAATTTTGGAGGCATTGCGTGTTGAGTGGCAGAACTCAACGCCGCACTTTTGCCTCGACACCAGAGCGAAGAAATGAAATATAATTTTAATTTTATTTTATTAGCTACTACTACTTAATTAATTAATATCAAACAAAATATTTTAAGTTGAAATAAGTTTGAGTACTTAGGAAGAATGAAGAGAAATTTTACTAAAAATTGTATAAATAACTATGCACTTGATTCATTATAGTTTTTGTCACTAACATGTTTTGAATCCACAACCATCGTCTACACAGTCAAATACTTACTATAAATACTTACTATAGTTAGATACGTTAAAATTACGTTAAAAATTATAACCGAAATCACCAAGTTCAACAACTTTTAAGATTAAAAAAGCAAAAGTGAACAAACAAAAACTCATGCGACATATCGCACGCTCAATAATGAAGTGACCGAAAATTTTCACTCGAAAATGGACAAAGTAAATAAAAATATTTGTTTTGACGCTACATATTTGTAGATGTTCAATACTGGAATTTCGTGATTAAATCAATAAAAATCTTTATCTTTTATGGATTTTTTAACTTTGCCGCTATATACCTATATTGTATTTTATAACAATTTTGTTAAACAAAAAAAAACTGACTTCTTCAATTTCAACCGGATTCCATAATTAGAACCTAACCAAATTTTTATTTAATTCCCCTTAAAGTGTATCGTTTCTATTAAAAAAAAAATCATTGAAGTCGGTTGCCGAGATATTGAGTTATTCATCCATTTGTCGCGCACATATTTTATACAAATTTAAGTCTAATGTGATTTCCTCATGATCACCATTGTCGGTAAGGGACCTAATTAAAATGGGACCACACGAGAAGCACTAGCTTTCAAATAATAAAAGTAAAATCAAAGTTCTGAGGTCAAAAAAATTAAAAAAGTCTAATTGATAACCACCTCCTTTTACAGAAGTCATTTTTTGAGCCGGATTATTGGAAGCGGAGTGTTTCAACACTAGGTTCACACGTTCAATGTTTTGCTTCTAACTTAACCGATCCTGCTAAGTGCAGGACATACACACGTAGCAGAATAGGCAAGGGGAACCTGGGAACCTAACATTATGGCATTTCGAAAATAAAAAAATATACCTTGTACGTACAGCGCTGTGTTACATTTTTTTTAGTTATATATCTAGATATTCTTCACTTAAATATGTGTATGAATGAATAAAAAATAAACTTTATAAAATAAAAGCATAATACATTTTTAAGTGAGAATAGCTTTAGCATTTTAAATTTACATTATAATTTTATTTTTTTCAGGTGGTGGCTGAGCGACTAAGACCTTTGCCGGAGCTTTCTTTCAGGTGTAATTATCTCGAGAATTGCTGATAAAAATCCTTCGTGGCTATTCTAATCTGGACAGCGTAGGTCAGTGGCGTAGCGAGCTTAACTCGCGCCCGGGGCAAAATACTTTTAAATAAGACGATAAATATTGTTGAGAAAACAAGACTACATTTTGAAATGTATATAATGTATTTATTGGAGGAGGTAAGATGGAAGTATTTATGCGTTATAAATGTGGTCTTTCTCATGTAAATTTCGATCTCATAGGAATTTCTAGCATAATTAACCGTACTATTTTAACACATAAAACCTTTAAATTTCGCGATTTTTACATATTTTAAAAAAACCTTTAAAAAAAACCCAAGACCGTCATGCTTACAGTCACACGCTTGTGCCACCTCTCCACGTCGGCCTCGAATTTAGAACTGTAGGTTGTAGCCTGCAACTTCCCTCCTTCTTCCCGTTCTCGTAGGAGTTTCAGGAAGTCGTCTCTTAGTGTCTGCCCGTGTAGAGTCTCTCCTACTCTACCCAATCAACTTAAATCACCAAATTCAGCGTTTTACGCCGCGGGGTTTCTATTGTAGTTTGCCCGTTCGTAACTCAGTAATGGAGGTTCAAAATTATTGTGCCACCAGAGAGAAAGAACGAATGGTATTTTCCTATTATTTTATACTCAACGGAATAGAAGTTTCGCTCAGTCACTAGAAAAATAAAATAAAATTTTAAAAATAATATATATATAAATAAAAATATTTCTTATAATTTACATAAGGTACAAGAATTACATCGATCGCACGCGTGAGCTGGTGACAGCCTTTCAAATGACTGATTGAAAATTCCGAATTTTACAGAGCCAATGTACGACATGATTTCAATAAGAACTATTATGGATATATGTATATTAATATGTTTTTTGCCATTTGTGTATGAAAAATGACAAAAAAGTAACTTGAGGCCGTCTGACAGTGACCGCGACGGTTGTGTATTCGATGCCCACTCGAAGGAATTCATTATTTTTATTTCTACGCTCTGGTAGAACAGCAAAACGCGACGTTGAGATCCGCCACGCAACTCGTAATGTCTAGAAAATTTAAAGAGGTGCAGAGAACTGTGTTTTAACTATTCGTTTCTGTCTACCTATCTCTATACGCGAGTAACTAAACACCGTGTATAACTAAAAGAAAATACTAATTAAAAAGTGCAGATTTTTTACTATATTTTAATTAAATGTTGTGTTATTTTATTGTCGCAACAAAATATTGTAGAGGATACATTGACTGTTGATTAATAAATAAAATAAATAAATAAATAAATCAGTATCACACTGTATCTCGCACACGCAGCGGGGTAGTCAGAGGGAACCTAGTGCTAGGACACACTTTCCGCCGATTTTTTGCGAGCATTGCGTGTTAAGTGGCGGGACTCAACGCCGTGCTTTTGCCTTAGTGCCAGAACGTAGAAATGAAAATAGTAATAAGCAATAATTCTTGCCATAGTGGGGATCGAACCAACAACCGTCGCGTTACATTCACACCCTTATGCCCCTGAGCCACGACGGCCTCATCGGCGGTTGTTTGATGGATTATAATATCAAACACATTTTCGTCTAACGTATTTCTAGACGTACAATTAATACTGGCTAAACTCAAAAATGTCATTTAGTAGTAAACTGGACTTATAGAGGAATAGGAGAGGCCAGTTGTAGCGCAGCGGCACGAAGTGTGACTGTAAAACCGACTGGTTGTGGGTTCGATCCCCACTCGAGGAGATGAAATATTTACTTAAATTTTTATTTCTATTTCTTCGCTCTCGTGTCAAGGCTAAGCGCGGCGTTGAGTTCTGCCACTCAACACGCAATGCCTCCAGAATTCGGTAGAAAGTGGGGAATGGAGTGTCTTAACACTAGGTTCCCTCTGCCCCTGACCTCTGACCCTGCTGTGTGCAGGATACAGCGTGAAGCTGATTTATTGACTTATAGAGGAGGAGCCCAAAACAACAAGATCTTCGTTATGTCATAAAAGCTGAAAGTTTCTCTGCACATGTTCCAACACCGGTGACTACTATCAGGGAACATGAAATTTGGATGGCGGTTACTTTGGCTATTACTGTTCTGTTAGTGGATTCATCTACGAAATAAACGAATTGAAAGTCTATTGTAGGAACGAGGTCGTCAGAGAGGACGGAGCACCAAACGTTACGGTCTTAAAATAAATCTTTCGCTTCGTTCACTCCCATCAACCTCCTCGTACATGCTTTTTATGTGACCTTCCTCCAGTATCAAAGATTTTCTCATGAACACCACATAAAAAGTTTTCCAAGGTCAACCGAGATCTCCTTCTTCATTACTCATTCATTCGACGAGCCCAAACCAGCTGAACACGTTCTTCTTTATTTACACCGAAACGCCCACGCTAGTACCTGCCATTCTGGGTATCTCTTCTATCTCGTTACCAGAGAAAGGAAATGAACATATTAAATAATTCATCTTCTTGAATGGGAATCGAATCCACAACCTATTGTGTTGTCGCACGCTTGTGCCGTCAGTATTTACGTTTTCACTAGCAAAACGACGGTCGTGGCCAATATCAGAGTTCAGTACGACTCGATTGACTGTTGATGAACATTTTAATGCCTTTATGGTGTTTCGACGCAATTCAATTAATTACCGCGGCTATCTTTCAATCTGGCGCCGATTGAAAACTATTTTTGCATTTATATTTTATCTATATCCACATTTATTTTTTATATACAAGTATTAAGTCTCCAGCTTACTTTTCTGTATTTATATTTATTTTAAAAATGGAATAGAAAATAATTAATATCAGAATCCAGCACTCAGCAGGGAAGACAGGGGAAACCTGGCGTTCCTAATTTTAAGTGGCGAAACTCAACGCCGCGATTCGCCTGACACCAGAACGAAGAAAAGAAAATATAAATTTACTTATTTAAAATCGTATAAAAAATTTAACGTAGCGGGATTTGAACACGCGCCTCTTGGAATTTGTACGCCTCTTATTCTACTCTCTCTTGTACAAGAGAGAGTAGAATAAGAGTTACAAAAGGCGCGGGTTCAATCCCGTTACGTTTTCTATTATAAATACATATTTTTCCTTCCTAAATGTGAAATAACATATTAATAATATATTTAAATATTAAAAATATAAATTTAAATAAATATTTTATTTCATTTAAATATAAGTGATAGGTTGTGAAAATTTAATTGTATTAAAAAAAAGGCATATATTTATTTGTGTTTTGTTTTTTCTCTTTGAAGCTATATAAGAGACAATCCGTTACACGCGCGTTTCATTTTGCATTTTCGTTTCGTAGGTAAAAGAAAAACATGCATTACCCCAAGTCCAGATTGAACCCGTAACCATTGCGCTTGCACTGCGCCACAGCGAAATGAATAAAAATATATTAATGATCATTCATTGTATGAGTCATATATTTTTTATAATTTTAGACTGCCTTTTTATATTTATAAATAGGGGACACAAGGCAAAACGGAACTGTTCAATTACTTCGGGAATATAACGTCATTTCCTTGATAAATTACGCAAATAATTAGTTCCTCCCGCCTCGCTCTCGGTCACTGTTTGTGAAACCTGTCATGCGACGCAACAAATTTATATTAAAGTAAATTATTTATTTCTAGTTTTTGTGTAAAGAGTATCTTTTTTGAATAGTATAAAAAACAACAGAAGTTAGTAGAACTTTGGTTGTTTTTCTTAAATTTCTTTTTAAGCATTACCAATAAAAAAGAGTAAAGAAAATAACAAAGAGAGATGTTGTATATACAACAGTTTACATATATATGTAAAAAAAAGCGGATAAGCGCGAGTCACCCACCGAGGGGATTAGCGGTTGAAAAGCACAATAAGATATGGAAAGTTAGGCGGATAAATAAAAACACCAAGGTTAGTCTCATGAAATATCTTGTCTTCCTTTTTTTGCTCTACGGATTACGCTCTACGAAGTAAAGGAGTGCTCTCGCTATGCTACGAAACGATTATGATGGAGAAACATTACTTTGGTACTGGGCCGGGATTGATTACAATAATTAGCTCCACCATGTCATAGTGGGGCGTATGACTGTAAACATAATCGTTGTGGGTTCGATTCTCGTTGGACATTCGGAGGCATGACTGTATTTAAATTATTTTCATTTCCCCGCTCAGAACGGCTCCTTTCTTTTTTAGCTATTCGAGCTTTTAAGCAAATCGAGGCGTTCAGATCCACTACTCAGCACCCAATGTCTCAAAAAGTGCACGAGTACTGTTTTGTTGTAAAGACAAGGCAAACGGCTATCTATCCAGATATCCAGAGGGAACCTGGAAACCTAATGTTAAGACATTTTCATTCACCATTTTTTACCAAATTCTGGAGCCGTTGCGTGTTGGGTGGCGACGCCGGATTTTAACTCGTTACCAGAGTGAGAAAAAGAAAATATTATATATTTCATCCTCGAGTGGGGATTGAAACTAGAACCTCTCGCGTTTACAGTAAGGCGCTTGTGCCACTGTGTTGACATCAAAACTCTCAAATCCTCTTACACTTAATAATTGTGCTATTTTATAATATACATATAAAACGTGGTGTTTTGACTTCACCACCACTTCCTAATAAGAGAAAATTTAAAGCTTACGGGACTTGTGAGACTGGCTAATTTAGCTTCAATACCTCAAAACAAAAGTAAATGTGGAGAACGGAGTATCCTAACACTCAGTGCTCTCTGCCCACCCTGCTATAGGTATACGGAATACAATGTGAAATCAACGAAGTATAAACATTTAGTTCATCCCTAAACTTCCATAAAGATAATTGATTTAATATGTTAAGCTTAGTGGTTATAGCCGCTGGGGACTAATAATTTACTTAATTATAGCAATTAGTACTCACAAACAATTATAAATTAAATTCTAATATTATAATATTATGTACGGGTGTAAACAAATTTGATATAATGTTCAGACGAAGTCGTAGCAAAACCGTAGTCTTTATAAAATTCAAAAAAAAATGACTGATCTATTAAAGTTCTGGAGGATGAGAACGCCATGAAGAGTCAAGAATGGACAAAAATTGCATTTTGCGTATAGTTATGAGCCCTGCATTAAATAAGGATTTTCAAAAATCACTCTCGGGTGGGATTTTCTATTTGACAAACTGGAAAGCATTTAACCCGACTGCATTTCGAAAGGGAAAGTGATGTGCTTAGCAGTCTATTGTGTGTATAAACCATTTAAATTCGAAAAGTTTGCTTGAAAATATTTAATTGAATTTAAAATAAATATGTATCGACAGTTAATCCTAATAAAAATACTGTGCTTGTTAAAGTTAAAGTTGTGTGTTAAAGTACTTTACTTCATTTTAATCAATTCTAAGAAATATTTAGTTTCGTCAAATTCCACCTGTTAATATATATAAAAGAGTAAAACTCGATACTCTCGATACTCGAATATATATAAAAGAGTAAAACCCTTGCCGACATCGACATTCGCTGAAGCAGCCACGTAGCTCTTGCGCCTTATTGAGGATTGGGGGACAGAGTGCCCTCTTTCATATCCAACTAGTGTCGGTGTAAAGGCCAACGGGAATAACATCTCTAGATTTGATGTCAAGTCGGAAAAGCAAAACAGAAAATGTATAAGAGAATAAATTTAAAACTATAGGTACATAATATTTATACGTATATTTAAAATTGAAGTGTCTGTTTGTGATTTCAAAATAATCGTGTTTTTTTTCAAGAAGATATTGTTAGACGATGCTAAAACACAATCAAACAATTTTAAAATATTTTGCCTGTCTGTCTGTGTATCTTTCTGTTTGTCCCGGCTAAACTCCGGAACAGCTGAATCTATTTTTATGGGACATTCACTGAAAGTTTGTGGAGGCTATATAACATATAATTTTTATCAATACCACCTACCTAGATAGATATGAAATGACTAAGCTTTTATCTATCACCTACGACAATTTTTGCAAGCAAAATCAAATAATACTCCAAAAGCTATTTAAAATGTGTATTACAAAATAAACATACTAAAATAACCAACCAGTTTTCACTAAACAATAAAAAATAAAAAATCGTATATTCCAAGCGGGCGAAGCCACGCGGTCGCCGCTAGTATGAAATACATATAACAATTTCATCAATAAAATAGTGCACCTACAAAGTGTTATGCATTTTACCCGAACAATTTTTTTTATTTATTTCCCGACAATTTCAATAAACACTGCATTTAACAAATCCGCTAGTATTTCGGCACAGTTCAGTTCAGTGCAATTTTGTTTAAAGGTATTTTCGCGAGCGAATGAAACGCAAATAGGTTGGTTATTCGATTTTGTACTTTTTATATTTTGACGTGTCAAAGACTTCCTTGCGGGCCGCGTGTGAGTGACGCGATGTTTTTTTTTTTATTACTACTTTTTATTATTTATATTCTATGACATTTTGTAAAGTGAAACTTTCAACAAAATTGGGATCTTGCTTTGGATCTATTTTTAATTTGTTTTACTTTATTTTATAACTTCTTTTTTACTGTATTTTGTAAAACTCTACTTGAGTTACGTTTATATTTTATCTTTAACAGTTTTTGAAAGGCACGCCTTTTTAGTCATATTTTTTTTGCTACACGTTATATCTCGAAGAATAGACGGCCCTGTATCACATGATAGTGTTGAGACGCTAGAACACGCGTCCCATAGGTTCCCATGTACATTCCATTCTAATTAAGACACTTCCGTTGCCCACATTCCACAGAATTCTGGAGGTATTACGTATCGAGTGACGGAATCAACCCCATATTTTACTAGTCACCAGAACGAGGAAAATAAAAATATTAAATATTTTATTTTCTCCAGTGGGAAATTGAACCCACAACCTGTCGCGTTTACAGTCACACGCTCCTGCGCCACAAATTGCCTCAGTAATTAAATTAAAAAAATTAAATTAAATTAAATTAGCTTCACGCTATATCCCGCACACAGCAGGGTAGGCAGAGGGAAGCTGGTGTTAAAACACTCCGTTCCCCACTTTCTGCCGAATTTTGGAGGCATTGCGTGTTGAGTGGCAGAACTCAACGCCGCAAGTATTATGCCTCAGTAATAATATTTAACTAAGTAAATTCAATGATAGTTTCTAAACATTATTCTAAACAATTGAAACTATTGATTGTAGGTATGTTGGATTGAATGTAATTTACAACATCAACATATAATTATAATATATTATGGACTAGCGGCCTCCTGCGGCTACGCCCGCTTGAAAGATTCGAATGTATATTTTAAAAAACCGGCCAAGCGCGAGTCAGACTCGCTCACCGAGGTTAATGTACCAATTTCATTATTGTTATTGGGAAATAATTTAGTAAATTAAAAACAACAAATATAAGTTTGTAATGATTTTTTTTAATAAAATATCTATAACTCTTTACTTTTTAGTTTTTTTCCACTATAGGTGCCGATTACTCAAATTTGCAAAAACGAACGAACTCAGATTTGCAAAAACGATGCACAAACGCTTAAATTTTTTTGACTGCGTTGTGTCAGAAGCTTAATATCTGGGCTTCGTGGAACTCTATAACTGAAAATCTGAAATGAATTTCACCTTTATACTTCAACGCGATTTCAAATAAAATGGTCTTGACGGACGGAAAACGGGCGACAAAGTGATTTATGAGAGTTCCGTTTTTTTTTCTTTTTGAGATATGAAATCGATTACTTTTTTCAGTTTCGTACTTTATGTTAAAAATATATTAAATTTAATCAACTTCACGCTGTATCTTGCATACAGCAGGGTAGGCAGGGATCCTAGTGTTAAAATACTGTTGTGCAATGTGTATTGAGTACGGAACTGAACTGGGCCTCTACCCTAGTCTGACACTAGGGTAAAAGCGAAGAAATGAAAATAACAATAAATAATAATTTATTCCCTCGAATGGGGATTGAACCTATAACCATCGAGCTACAGTCACATCCTTATGCTCCTGCGACACGACGGCCTCAATTTTACTGTTATGCATTAGATAAATCGTAATTTAAGTGTTGTGGGAATTGATTTGATTTGATTTTGCTTACAAAAATTGTCTTATTTAATAGAAAAATGTCTATTTATTTCTCATCTAACCCCTCATAAATTCATCATTATTAAATATTACAAACAATATCAAACAAAAAAATAATTAAAACTAAAGATTTAATCGATTCAATAAAACGATTATATAAAATAACTCAATTTGAATGTATCAATTTTGTCACACAAAAATGTAAAAATTGTATATTTGTGTTTTGGTATAAAATACTATATGCACTTAAAAAATCACAGTTATGTTGATATCACTGACATACTCTTCAATTTTAACTCGCGTATTGAGTGGCGGAACACAACGCCACTCATTGCCGTGACACCAAAACGAGGAAATAAAAAAAAAATATTAATAGATTTTATTACGAAAAAGTCTAAAAATTTTATCGTAGAGAATTTTTTGTGCGTGTTCTTAATAAGTATTTTTCTTTTATAATTGTGGAATAACACTTTAAGAATTTCAAAATGTAAATTGTATATTGATTCATTTCAATGAGTGGAAAATGAAGCCACAACCGTCGCATTTGAAGTCAGTCACACGCTTGTGCCAATGCGCCACAACGACCTCATTAAGTAATTATATATATATATATATATATATATGTAAAGAAAAATATTTAACTATACATATAATTCGGCAGAAAGTGGGAAACGGAGTATCTTAACACTAGGTTCCCTTTGCCTACCTTGCAGCTGATTTATTTATTAAACTATTATTATATTTAGATGGATGGTAAGTACGCGTGCACGGCAAGCGCCGTTTTCCCCGTGTAAACTCCGATCCCGATCTTAAATTTTGAAATCTTGGTGTTTTAATACAATCATTTATATTTCATACAATCTCGAATGTTTTTTTGTAACAAATTCCAAGCTAAACCAATTCAGTAAAAGTTATATAAAATAACTGTAAATAACATTTAGCTAATTTGTCGAACTAAGTGCTTTAAATTGATGTTACTTTTTAATTTATGAAGTGATTGTAATAAAATAAACCGTATGTGTTAACGGAAGCTTGCCAAAGTTCAATAGTGAAAATAGCATTTAAATCGGTTAAGCCTATTCTGAGTTTAGCGATAACAAACGCACAGACAAAGAGAAAAAAAATTTAAGTAATTATTTTGTATCGACATTGAAAAAGGTCACCAATAACATTTTTTTTATATATAGAAAATCATAAGTATAGATATCACTTTTATTGTACCTACTAAAAAAATATATAGATATACACGATTACTTCTTACCAATTAAACGAAGTAGTTATTAAAAAGTAAGCGCAATTGACATGTAACTTAATGTTAGTACTTTGGTTCTAGGTTCGATTTTTATTTTAATTATTTTTATTTTCCCGCTCTGGTAACACAAGTCTATACGAGTCTAGTACTAGTTTAAAACAACATAATTAAGCAATCTAATTTAGTTTTCACATTTCGCTTTATATTTTACACTTATTAAAAATTAACTTTAAAAATCGTTTAACATCGCACAGCGGCACAGCATCAGTCTGTAAACGCGATGATTCTGGGTTCATTTTCATGTTCTCCTTTTCTACTAAAAAGACAAAGCACGGCGTAGAGTTCCGCCACTTAACACGCACTAAAATGGGAAACGGAGTATATTAACCCTTTGCTGACCCTGCATGCGGGATAAAAAGCTAACGTACTAAAAATAAAATTAAAAATCAAAATCGGCTTCACACTGTATCCCGCACGCAGGGTAGGCAGATGGAACCTAGTGTTAAGTCACTCCATTCCGCACTTTCCGCCAAATTCTGGAGGCATTGCGTGTTGAATAGCGGAATTCAACGCTGCGCTTTTGCCTAAACATCAAAGCGAAGAAATGAAAATATAAAAAAATAAATCTATTTATTAATTTTTCATTATTTTAATAATAATTTAAAAGACTTACCATCAGCTGCAGCTAGCTGTCCGCACTGTATGTAGGTACAGGATGTTCTGAGTATTTTGAACAGGACCATAGTTTCACTCTACAGGGTGAATATCGAATATTTACTGGTCTATTTCTTGTATGTATATTGAGTACTACTACCAGTTCTCGGAAGCCCAAATGGAATTGGGATAGACGGATTTAAAGTGCCGTAACGTAATGTAAGGGAATTTATAAATTAATATTGAATTAATTATTTGCGGCGTTGAGTTTCGCCTCTCAATGCAGAAAGTGGGGAAGAATTCAGTAAATTGGGGAATGGAAGTGTCTCAATGTAGTGTCTTAAGTTATACTTTTTTTATTTCCAAAACAATCAAAAATTCTTATGGAAGTTACGATAATGTAACCCAAGGCACAAAAATTTCTATTAATATTCCTTATAAGTATTTCGTGAGTGAAGCCGCAATCGGGACGCTAGTTACATGTACAGATGTGTACATGAAAGTGCATTAGTTAATCCCGTCTCTAGAGGTAATAGCGAAAAGCTGCTTCGATTTTGCCATTCAGTGAATTATTTTCAATTAATATTTCATTTCCTTGAGTGGAAATCAAACCTTTAGCCTTCATGTTTACCGTCACATGGTCGTGCTCCTGCATCACGACTGGCCTCTACATATATTAAAACCAGAATAAAAGAGGAGAAAATAATTAACTATTACCTGATCAATAAATTTTATACTTTTTTTAAGAAGCAAAGACCAAACAATAATATGATTTAATAATAAATAGCAAATAACCTCTAGTAGTAGCTAGCACCATTTTAAGCACCGCCCTCCAATTCCCGCCGTTCCTGGCGTGGCGTGTTGGGTGGTGGCCCCCAACGCCACATTCGTCACCACTTAAAACAAAAACGGGGAAGCACTGTTGCGTGTGCCTTGAGGGAATGCTCTATCAACGCGTTCTCGTAAGGTTCTCCAAATGTTTTCTTTGTATTTGTCTTTTCTTTTCTATTATTTAAAGATATTATTTTACTTACTCAAATTTTACATTAGCGCTCATTAATTATTATTAGTACTAATTACTTATTTCCTTAATAAATACCTTTATTTATTTACTTATTTTTTTTACTTAACTCTTATTAAATTATTATTTATACATTATTTGATATACTTATTTAAAATTTTCTTAATGATTTTCTTAATGAACGGTTAACTTTAAATGATATAATACAATATAACATCAGGCAAGGTCCCTGAACTGGGTATTGGCCTCCTCCATTTTTTTTTTCCTCCTCCAATTTTTCTATATCCAGTGTCGTTTGGTTCCAATTGAAGACGACGATTTTTACAAATATCGTCTTCCTACCTTGTACTTGGTCTTCCTACCTTGTACTTGGTCTTCCTCTGTCTCTCTTTCCTGTTTGTGCCACACCATATGGTAGTTTTGTACGCCCATCTTTCATCTTTGAGCCTGGCTACGTGACACCCATTTCCCTTTCAACTTTTTGTCGTAGCTTAAAGCGTCAGTAGCCTTTGCTGTACCTATTATTTTTTTTATTTCTCTGATTGAAATTTATATATTTTTTAATTTGAGCATAATCCTTTCCAAAGCACGCTGGCATGTGGTGATTTTTTGTTTCCCATTTATCGGGAATTGCCACGTTTGGCATCAGTATGTCAAACACGATAATAGGCTCATTAAGGGAAACCTTGGACCTGTGTAATGAAAGGCATTCATGAAGCAAGACTGAGTGAGAAATGCCGGAGAAAAATTCGCTTGATATTCAAGAACACAGTAGAGATGCTGATAGAGATGATACTGGAGGAAGGTGAAAATCAGGAGACTCCCGCTGGTCATGTATGAGAGTTGATGACGGTGGACCAGCCAAAGAGTTATTCCTAGACAGTAGTGTTTGAAGCTCCGTTCTCTCCACCTATCCGCCTAAGAACTTATAGTAATAAAAACGACTAAAAATAGTAAACTAAACAAATACTTGAAATTAAGTTATCCACCCATTTGTCGCTCACAAATTAGTAGACTTATATGATTTCCTAAAGAAAACACCAGCTTTAAAATAAAAAAAGTCATTAAAATGGATTCACGCAGTCGAAATTTCTTAAGGAACGTAAATAAAATTCAGGTGAATACCTCCTCCTTTTAATTTGATTCCCAAATGAACGAAACCGATTTCATCTATCGTAAAGTATATTATACATTTTTAATTCAGCAAATGGAACGTATCGATAGCTTAACGTCGATACCCAATTTAAATTATAAAGATATTTTTTCCTTTATATTTATCAAATCAAAAAGCGTAAGACTTAAATTCGGCGGGAACCCAGAAACAGAGGGTCTCATCGCTAGGTTCCCTCTGCATACTCTGCTGTGAGTAGGGCACAACGTGAAGCTAATTTAACATATTTTTACTCCTTTATTAAATATAATTTGATGCTGTATTTAATAACGCTTTAATATTATAAAACGGTCATATTTATGTATGTATCACCCAGTTATTTGCACAAACTTCTAATATGGCTATTTAAATGCACACATTCAAAGGGACATCTAAAACTAGCTTTGAAAATCTAAAATTGTGCGATATTTCCATCAAAATTGTATTTAACTGTAAATATTAATAACGTCATATTAATATCGATGAATAAACAGAGAGTCAAAATGATTATTTCATTTTGTGAAAGTTTAGAGACAAATATTTATTACAGTTTATGGTCAAAACTGTACATATATACCAAAATCACTCAAAAGGCAATGCGTAGAAAAATCGGCGGAAGGTGGGGAACGGACTTTCTTAACACTAAGCTCTCTCTTCCTACCCCACTTCACGCCGTATTCCTTAACACATTAGTCAAAAAATAATTAAGAAGCGGGCGAAGCCGCAAGCGAGGTGCTAGTAAGAAATAAAACAACATAATTTCAGAATCAATTTATTTCCGATTCCAATTTTTATAAAACAGAATGTCTAACTTACGTTTAGTGTTACGAGAGTGCATTACATGCTTTACGATGCAACCTTTATTATACATATAATATATGTATAATGTATAATATCTTAACAGACCGCTATTAACTTTAGTAAATAAATAAATATCGCTACCGACTTAACATTACACAATTAGACAATTATACACAGGAAAAAAATAAACAACACTGTATAAAAAAATAACAGATTAATAATAATAATAAATAAATAAATTATACATTATGTTTAAAATGAAATATATTTAGTTATTCTATATTATAACAGATAATGTCGTGAACAGTGGCTATAATATGAGTAAGCACTTAAAGCTGCACGCAATTGCATAATTTTCATTTTAAATATGTTTTATTTCGAGGTGTCGGTTTTGCAAGGCGATGTGGTTAAAATGACATGTTAAAGGCAGTTAAAACAAATTCGAAACTTTCTAAATTTGGAAAGCTAAAACTTACTATGTTATATTAAGAAGATTTTAACAATTTTAAAATAATAATCTGTAATTCAAGGTCAAATTATGCCTGGATTCCACCGCAAGCGGAGCGGGCCAATTAAGGACTACGTTGAACTACGTAAGAGTAAACTGCGTACTTGTATATCTGCTGGGAGTAGAAATGAACTTGCTCAGTTCTAGGAAGCGGAGCGAAGTGATAACCAAATACAAGTCATTGTTGGTGGTAATGTGAGCATATTTATTTAAAAGCAATCCGTTCCGCCTAAGCGTTACCCCTTTCTCTTATAACTTCTTTCTCTCTTTTTCTAATTATCAGGACACTCCGTTCCGCAATTTTAACATGCCATTTTCGTCACCTTGACTCCACCTAGCTCTTGCCTGATATCAAAGAAATTGATCACGATAATTTCCCTTGTATCGAACACCACGTATTCAGTGTGGACATATAAAATATTGATATAAACAAACATCACTAAACACGACCGCCCCATAATAATAAACAGATATCATACTCGCAGATGTCGATATAATAATATTGTACTTTAATTTTATCATAACAATTAATTGCAAAGTTTCTAAACGTTAATCATTTGTACAGCACGTGATATCATAAAGAAGAGATAATTTTAACATACATACATACATACATACAGACAGACAGACAGACAGACAGACAGACAATTTTAAAATATAACGGCGCCGTACTCAGAAAGGTGGATTAATTAATAACATAGATTAATCCAATAATTACTATTCACGAATAAAACCATGACGTAAACCACAAACTTTCCATTCGTTTCAACCTAACAAATCGACACAGTTATACAGATTCCTAAGAAATTTATGAATAATAACTAAAATCGGCTAGAAATATACATTTTTGTTTAATTTAAACACGTTGTGATTGTACCATACCATGTCCATAGGATACGAAGCTCTGTAAGATCCTATCGACACTACTCAGTCGTGCGCCCGACGCGCTATCTAACAACACTAGGACTACACGCTAAGGGTTATATTTTTTATGAATCTACATCGATCTAGATTTGAGCTTTTCGTTAATATTACAAACTAAATTAGATTTTAAACATTGGTGTTTCCAGCGGCGGTGTGCAATCGATGGCGGCCGCACGAGGTATCTAATATTATAAATGTTAGTACAAAAATTAATGACATTGTTCTTTGTAAAGTTTTTTTTACCGCTACTAAAGGCATTATCATAAGAAGATTCTACTCAACATAGGTTGTATTGGTGTTCAAATACCCGTTGCAGGTAGGTAGGTATGACTCAGTGGCCAAAATCTCAAACTGGCAAGGCAGTGCACTTTTGGATAACTTCAGACATGGGCATACATGGGCATCAAAGTGTGGCCTGGACTTTTATTTAGCTTTGAACAAATATTTCGTGCTTCAACAATTTTTGTGTGAGTAAAATTACTCGGGTGGGCACCATACTATTCTGGGGTGAGAATGGACTAAACGACCGACCACTATTCCTACGCCCATGTCTTTAGACTAATCTATGTCGATTTTTTCGTTACCACGATTACAATTGACTATAACAGTTACAACTACAAACATTATTGGCAGTTAACAATCTACTATCTATCTTAACACTATGAAAAAATATTATTTACGCCTTAAATTAAGCAATCTAAATATAATATGTATCACGTTGTTTATTTTGCAAGATTAAGTGACATTAAGTGAAAAAGAGATTACTCGTTAAAGCGCATTAACTAGAAGTTTTTGATCTTGATGAAGCGGAATTTAACTTCCGCCAATCGGAAATCGTTGATATTGTATTGTCTATATCTAGATCGAAAGTTTTAAGTCTAGGCCGAAGGGACTCTATCATCAAATTTAAAGATCAGACCATATACGTGTGTTTCGTTGATTGTTGAGATTTTCTAACAGTTCTCCAGATGAAAAGAACATTTTAAAGATGTAGCTAATTGTATCAAGGTAATTAAGTTGTATAAGATTCAGTTTGTGTAGAAATATTTTTTTTAAACACGAAACTATCATTGAGCAACAACATATATCATTTTCCTTGCAATATGACCACTTTGTCTACACGAGAAACTACAGCGCTTCTTACCTGTGCCTACGTTGTCTCAAGTCCCTAGGATGTCAGGTAAATAACCAAATAAGGGGCATTTTATACGTATGTATAATTGGAATAAATTGCGTGAAGCACTAGCTCCATGGACTCTCACGGAATCTATGACAGGTCTAGCGTAACAGGTCTTCCGCGCAATTCTGGGCACTTCCAAGGAACATTCAGGAATTAAATCAGTTCGAGTTTAGGGCCAATCGCTCAACTCTCGAAGCTAAACGTCTTCAAGATTTGGTTGGTTTCCGCCACGAAATACAAAGATACTCCTCTCGCCTCATTGGACGTGGTCAACGGCTTTATTAGTTTATTAGTTTGAGGGGAACTTCAGCACCTCTGCCGGTATATCTCCAGCGTCTGTTAGATAACCTCTTTATGGATGAGTAGTCGTATGAAAAGGAGGAAATGTCCCCTCTCCAAAAGAAAAGTATGATCAGAAGTTCTTTTAATTTCTTTTTCAAATTGAGAGACATCATTATAAAACTCATTTTCGAATATTTCAAGCCATCGTCTGCGCGGAGTCACAACGAAATTAACATAATTATTGACCGGTCGAACTGCTAATAACGAGGAAATTGCAACATTTCCTGTTCGACATGCCATAAATATAACTTTGTACAAAAATCGTCTTTGTACTGCGTTATATTGTACTAGTCATCGACTGAATCTCTGTTTGCGTAGACTTTTACATGTAAGGGACCTACATGCTAAATTTCAGTGGTCTCGTCTGTGCGTTTGTTTGCCAGACATAGTCACGGAAGAGTTTTATATATATTAAAAAGAGAAGAGATTTTTAGAATTTCACCTTTTAAAAATTTAGATTTTGGGAGGTTTTAATGTAAACCATTCAGTTTCTTGTATTTATTCTTTTGTTATTGCTAACTGACAGTAGCAAAGACAATTTGTTAATATTAATATGTTGTTATGTATTTTTGTTCTTAATTCACAATTGAAAAGGGGCTCTCATTTAAGGTGGGTTTAAGAATATAATTGACTTTTATTCAAGATGTTATAGCATAGCTAAATTTATTGAAAAGTATATATACATTCGCAATGTAATTTATATTTTATCCAAATTAACATCGGTTTTAACTATAAAGCTTAAATATCATGTATGAAACTAGATATTTATACACTTTAAAAGTATTGAAGATTATTTAAGATTAAGTGCGTAATCTCAACATATTTATTACTTTTACCTCATTTTTAAAATTTTTAAAACGTTATTTTTAACACGATGGCAATATCATGATTAATAGGCAATTTCAATTATTATTATTTATTACACTACCACGAGATAGTCTAGACACTCCGCTCTCTTTTTTACGCCTGAATTCGAAACATTGTGTGGTGGGTAGCGGATTTCTCTCACACACACACACACATACTCGAATCTCAGACATGGTCGGATCTTTGCCTTAATTTTAGCTTTGAACAAATATATTCGTGCATTTTTCTTTGGTAATAACTTATTTTACAAGGCAAATTTTTTATTAGTAAAATTTCTAGGGTGGGCACAATACTATTCTAGGATGGTATGGGCCACTCGCCCCACTCTATTCCTTCATTTACGTTCTCAGAAAAGAATTTGGCAGTTTTAATATTGGTTAAGTTTGAAATTGCACAGCACTCTTAATAACTTTATCTCAAGGGTAAAGCCATACCTTTATATGACGCTATCAAGATTGTTTCAGTACAAAAAAATATAATGCAAGCATTTCTTACATTCGTTTAACATTTTTTTATAAATCACGTACTTACATACACACATATATTGAAATTCAAATTCGCGATATTTTTATTAAAAATAATTTAGACTGTTTTGTCGATTATTCACATTCAACGATACAATGCAACATTTATAGAGTATTTTCTTTTGTCTACATTTAATTGTACGTAGAGAAGGCGTAACTTGTAATCAAAATATGTAAAATACCAATTAGGTTTTTACATAACAACAAAGCCACATTATGTGACAATCTTATTTCAAAACTGTTACTAAACAAAATTTCGCATTACATATAATACGTAAAAAATAGCGTCTTCACGCTTTTTTTCCGCATAGCAGGGATATAGAGGGAACCTATTGTTAAGTCTCATTCCCAATCTAATGATAAAATATTTTATATTTTTATTTAGTTGCCTTGTCACCGCATCTCAATAATCAATATGCAATGCCTCAAGAATTCGGCAGAAAATGGGGAACGGAGTGTCTTTACACTAAGCTCCCACGTTCCCACGCCTACCCTGCTATGTGTGGGATACAGCGTGAAGGTAAACCAAAAAAAATATATGTAAAAATAAATTATTTAAAAAATCACCTTTCTTTTTTAGTAGAAAAATATTATTTGCAATTGCATTGTATAATGAACAGTTTTGAAACAAACCACAACATATTTTCGTTGTTAAAACATCTTAATTTACAACATTAACATCGATGCCGAGTTGAAATTTTTAAGTTAATAAAGTATTATTAAAACATAAATATATTATAAAATAAGAACATCCTATATATCAATGTACTATACGTGTATACGTATAGAAAATTCAATTTGTACCAGAGGTGACTTACTCGTCTTTATTGCTTCTTAGATACAATCTAATTGGTGTTACGTGAATTTCATGTTAGAAATATTGAATATTTCAATATTCACTACACTAAAACCCGTACTTATAAATCGCTCTCAAGTCTGAGATCCATCGTGAGTGAAAACGGCATCTCAAGGCCGCTCTCAAAGTTGTGACCGGTTTATAAATACGGGTTTAAGTATTAGGCGAAAAAATCAAGAACAACGATTTCTTAGTATATACGCTAATCTAATACCTACAAGAGCCTAAAATCCTTTATACAGTAGGTACAATCACTTTAGAATGTTACCGATTCAGCGTTTGTTAACGTTTAAAGCCACAGTCACATCAAATATTGTTTACTTTAAGGCTATATTTGAATAATGTGACACAACATACATAAATGGTGTTCAAAAAACTGCAATAGTAGGATTAGGTGACTGTCAGTCAGAACGACATCTAATATATACAATGACAGATCTATAAAAATATTAATCTGTTCTGTTTAATTATTATATATACACGATTCTATTTTATTTGTTAAAAAATGCGCTTATAGCTTCTTAACTTTAAATATTCTGTGTGATTGAATGATAAAATGCGAGTGACCTAAACGAGGCTTCAACCGCATATATCGTTATACCTATTCAAATTATATATTTTTAACGTAAATTGTATCATATGTGTATTAAGCTATATTGGTGCAGTTTCATCTAAGTCCGTTCAATAGTTCTTGCGTTAAAGTAGAACAAACATCCATAGTACACTATGAGAAGAACTAAGATATTAGATTGTGCCAATCTGTCAATAGAGTACTATACTCTATTTAATAATATATTAAATAAATCTTCCATAAATCCAATCCTTTAATATATTAATTATAAATCTACATTCTGATCTTCGATATAATCATAAAATTATTTACATGTTTTCACTCTGGTGGCGAGGCAAAGCGCGGAGTTTAGTTTCGCCACTCAACACACAATGTCTCCATAGTTTGGCGGTAAACGGGGAACGGAGTGTCTAATACTAGGTGTCCTCTGCCTACTTTGCTGTGTGCGGTATACAGCGTGACGCTAAAAAAAATTAAAATTTAAAAAAATATTTAAAGTTCCCAATTAATAAATTTTACAACAGAAATTTCGTGAACAAGTTACAAGCGCTTCAACCTGCTACCCCTACTCTACCATTGCAGTTGTCTGAACAAAACTTACATACTATACTAAATGAAACCGTGCAATTTAACCTAAAAGTGTTATCGACGTACGACGCATGGCCATCCGGACCTACATACATACTTTACACTCATATTTTTAAACTACTTTGGCAAGATTCCTATTTGTACTCATGTGCGTGTAGTGCGTAGAGATAAGCTGAGATACTTGAATATTATCAAAGTCAATTCCTGTCTAGGCCAAAATGGGTATATATTTTGTAGACTAACTATTATTGTGTGAATAAAGCACATTTTTTTCTGTTATATATTTATATTGAATCGCACTTTACGACGTACATAGTCATTAAACATTAACGTTGAACTTGATATTGCTGTTTTTGATGCGGTTTTTACGAATCGGTTGTAAAAATATATGTATAACAGACGTTGCGCGCCAATGTACTACGTTTTCAACGAAAATTTGCCTTCAAATCGCATATGGATCGTTAGAGATCTTTCTCATAGCATTAATTGTAGAAACTACTTGTACGTTTAGACTCAATCCAAAACAAGCAAACACAAATATATAAACAAACTATGAAAATATATTTGAAACAAAATGATTAAAAAAGTATTGTTATGTAGTCCATATACAGGTAGTTAATAAAAGTAAAATTAAAATATTAAATTTCATTATTTTCCATGTGTGTATTTCAAATAAATAAAAAAAAAATAAGATTTGCAGAAATAATGCAAACATTTGATAATTATTATTTTTCCAGAAGTATAGTTTTGTATGACCGAACACGTATTTACTTTTCCATATGACGTCTTCATTCACATACGTACATACATACATACATACAAACAAACAAGCAATACCAAACGACCCAAAGATTTACATTACAATAATTCCATTACATCAATTTTCATTAATATACTTATAATAAGATTATTTCTTATAATAAGGTGATATGTATTTTATTTATTAATCATGACAAGAAGTCTTTATTTTACACTAAAACTGATGAGATCCACAAAACAACAAAAAGATACGTTGTTTAACTTTTTTTTGTTATAATTTTTTTTATAATATATTTACATCATAATCATTTGTTCTTCATAATTATGACGATAATAAGAGTAACTAAGTTAAACAATTTTTAATATACCTTCGTTAAGTGTGTAAGGAGGAAACGAGATTTTTATATAGAAATTCTACATTACAAAAAAAACGTTAACGATTATACAAATAAATCGAAAAACGGTAAAATATTAAATTTAAAGTCACGGAAACACAAAATATACTCTCTGCTCTCCACTTTCCGTAATATAAATTAGAAATATTCTTTATTCAAATTGACTCCTGCAAGCACTTATGAATCGTCCAATGAACATACAGAAACTAAACACGTAGTCTTTCTAATATAAAGTTACGTTAATACGAGTTATGAATAGCAACACTGTGTATATTAACTTCGAAGCTTTCGTAGCCCGTAAACACAAGGATGTGACTGTAACGGGACGTGGGTTCGATCCCCACTATAAAAAATTAATTATTATTTATTAATATTTTCATTTTTTCACTCTGACACCAAGGCAAAAGCCCGGCGTTGAGTTCCACCACTCTTGTTACCCTTGTTATTCTGCTGTGTGCGGGATACAGCGCGAAGCTGACATATTAAAATTTTCTCATACAGGAATCAAACTCAGAGTCATCGCGTGTGCCTTACTTATTTCCAGATAGATATTTATCTATTTCCAGATAGATATCTATCTATCAGTTAAATACACAAAGACCAAGGCGGGCAGTACATTTAGTGGACAATTCACATAAGTTTCTGAGCATAGAGCGATATGAATAACTTTAACAACGTATACACTTGCCGGCGCATTGTCGATGTAAATTTTCTGACACACAATGCTTTATACAGAAAAATTAAATATTTGTGTATACTATTTATATTTGTACCAGTGCGGCGCGGTGAGTACACGAGAGAAAATATGAAGGTTATTTTTTTGGCTTCACGCTGTATCCCCCGCATAGGTATACTCGTATAGGCAGGGGGGAACCTTCTTTCCACCCAATTATCCAGACGTTGCATGTTAAATGGTAGTAAAATTTTAAAAAGGAGAACAGAGTAATTTCATTATGTCTTATATGTGTTTATCAACGTAATAGAATCTAATACAGTAATTTATAAAACTCTATATAAAAATCTAAAAAAACCTCGTTTTCCATTAAAATAACAATAATATTACAAAATCATATCTAATCTTTGGTGATGTTTAAATAAATAATGTTACAATACGTGTTTATGATAAAATGAGCCATTATTACAAAAAAAAACCACGTAAACACTAGACTTAGCCACATTTTAGACAAATCCTCTATACAATTACACGAAACAACCTAATTTTATTAAATATTTATCAATTCACAATATGTTTACAAATTATTTACAAAAAAAAAAAAACTATATTATCAATATATTATTATGCATCGAGACATAAATAAAATCGTACGAGTGGTGCGCTTTAGTACATTTTAATTAAATGAGTTCACTACAATATAAAGAAAACATCGAAACTATTACAACAGTTAATATACAAGTGTATTTTTTTATAATATTAAATAAAACGACCTACAAATAGACATATTTTTGTAGGGATTTAACATATACTTTTTATACATTCCAAGCTCTCCGCATACATTTCGATTTTCCTATATTTATATGTTGACTAGAGAACCAATTGACGTCTCACCTGGAAGTTTCACGTCATAACAAATGTTATCTCTTATCCAAATTTCATATTATGGATTTCTTGTAACTTTGATTGTACAATTATATACGAATCCACGACCATCGTCCTTTAATATAATTCTCATATATACTAAAAAGACGTAAAATAAATATCAAAATTTCTTACACAATCACTATCTCGAAGACGCTCTATAAGAAATTGAGCACATTCGTGTCACCCAGTCGTAGGTGTATCCATACAATAATATTGAATGAGAAATCTCATAGAATTTTTTGCTATAAAAAGCGAACTTTAATTTTATGTATCGTCGCAACATACAGTTCGTTTTTACCGTCACTTTTAATATGTCTATTTGCAGGCGCAGTATGAAATGGATATTTCAAATATTCATGATAAAATAATGTGATTTTTTTTTATGTATTGAGCTATTACAATTTTGCTAAAAATATTATTCTACTGTTTATATTCTGTTTGATGACATTAAAAAATTAACATTTTTTTTTAAAGTAGAAAACTACCTATCTATAGAATAGATGTATTATCACGACTATAGTTTCATTAAAATCATTTCGATTATATTTTGATTAATCAAATTGTGTATAATAATTTAATTAAATAAAAAAATAAATTATTAAAAATAATGACAATTTGAAAGAAAATAATCTTCTTGAATTATATCTCGAATCATTCAATAAAACGTTAATTTTATTTAATGATTGAATTAAATAAATTAAATGTTACCAATAATCAATTAAGTTGATAAGTCAAAGATGGTAAAAAAAAAACAAAATAAGTTATACAGATAAAAAAAACCATTATCAATACATTTAAGATAAAAAATACAATAATTTCGCAACTCGAAACGAGAATTGCAAAACATCGTCAAACCACAATCAAGATTACACAGATTAAATAAAAAATATATATATTACAATTAATATTGCCCAAACGTCAAAGATATATCGATACAGATAACAATATAATACTGCTTAGTTCGCACAGCCAGGGTTAATTAATATAGAGATTTAAATTATATTAAAATGGGTAGACTCTAAAGAAGAGACGATATGTAAAAAAAAAAACAAAATTAAAATCCTTATGATTTTTCTTTCAAAACACAAAAACGGACATACTACATTAAAAACTTTTTTTTGGCGTTACAGCATATGATTATTATAGATCCTTATTAATTGTTTTTTTTTTACATATCGACTTAAAAGATTTGTGCTAACATATTTCACTATGAGGTTACACTCGGGTAGGTGAGGTACACTAAATACATTATTAAACGGAAAAGCAACGGAATAGTTGCAATAAAGAAAATAATATTTTGGACGTATTATGTAAAAGCAAGGAATCTGGATCGAGGACTCGTATTTGAAAATAAGCTGTTTGCTTATTTATTAAACTTAAACATATAAAAAAAACAGTAAGTGCAATAAAAGTTTCAATTTATACTAGGAGAAAGCTGTGCTCGGAGGCATTTCAAACTTTAAATTTCATTTCTCTACACAGAAATAGCAATGTAAATTCAAATCTTTGAAAAATATGAAAACAACATAAACTACGCATTTTCAAAATACTAAAAAAAGAAGAAACCTTGCAAAATACACGTGAAACAGAAAAAAAAAAAACAATCAAAATTAAATTGAAAATCATCAATAGCCCCCGAAATAAGCTAAAACAATACAACATATACCGTACATAAACAAAAAACCGTTTAGATTTCGGCCAACAGCTCCGAGTAGTAGTGAGTCGCGCTCAGGTAGTCCAGGAGCCGCCGGGGCAGAGGTAGGCTACTGATCAAGTCCCGCCTCACATACTTTAGTATCACAAATCTGAAACAAATGAAAAATATATTTAAATGGTGTACCTATATATATAAAAAAGTTTAAGTGCTTCACATTAAATTAAAATATATTCAATTTAAATCCTTGTATAAATAATTTAAAGTATAGTTCTTAGTTTTTCATATCTAAATGACTCCACAAAAAAAAAACGAAAAAGAAAATGGTCATATGGTCCCTAGGAAAAAGTGAAATAAAACAATATTAATAAAAACTGAGGCCAGTCGTGGCGCAGCGGCACGAGGTTTGACTGTAAAACCGACTGGTTGTGGGTTCGATCCCCACTCGAGGAGATGAAATATTTACTTAAATTTATATTTCCATTTCTTCGCTCTGGTGTCGAGGTTAAGGGCGGCGTGGAGTTCTGCCACTCAACACGCAATGCCTCCAGAATTCGGCAGAAAGTGGGGAACGGAGTGTCTTAACACTAGGTTCCCTCTGCCTACCCTGCTGTGTGCGGGATACAGCGTGAAGCTGATTTATTTATTTTATTTTTATTAATAAAAACATACATACTAATAATTTAAATATAGTTATTAATTAATTAAATATATTCTAATATTATTAACAATGGAACAACACTTGAAACCCAAGATATATACATACATATGATTAACATACTAAATATACACGTAGCGCAAACCAACACCAATTAGGGTATATTTAATTAAGCACCGCCGGTTGGAGTTAATGGGGTAATTTCCAATCTGAGAAAATGTTATACGATGCGGATGATAGATGCAGAAATATAATGTAATCAATAATACAAACAAGCTGCGGCGTTCAGTTCCGCAAGCAGACATGCAACGTCTGATACGAAATGGAGTAAAATACAAATATATCGTATCGTACATAGTATAGCCGTCGCTGGAATCACTTTTACATGGTACCTTGTTATAATTGAGTTTCCTCTACTAAACAAGTTACTAGCACGTTACTATGTTATCGGACGGAAAAATTGCAATTTTAAATAAAAAAAACTCAATAAAAAAAAATCAAGATGGGTTTTCAATAAAAAATAAAAATAGCTTCAACCTTTTCCCCGCATAGTAAGGTAGACAGAGAGTACTTAGTGTTAAGACACTACGTTCCACGCTTTTCGCACAAATTTTCTAGACACTGCATTTTGAGTGACGGAACTACCAGAGTGAATATATGAAAATAATCAATTTAATACAATCATTTCCCTGAGTGGAAATCGAATCCACAGTCACTGTGGACGCAATGAGTGATTTTATTAATAACCTGGCAATATAATAATTACAGCTATTGTATGAAAATAGGCCAGAAGTGGCGCAGAGACACAAAGTGTACTTCAAAATCGATTGGTCTTGGGTTCGAGCCCCACTCAAGAAAATGAAAGAATTATTTAAATTTATATTTTCATTTCTTCGTTCCGGTGTCGCCACTCGCCACGAAAGTGGAGAACAGAGCGTATTGACACTAGATTCTCACTAGATTCTTTCTCTTTTTTTTAGCTTCATGCTGAATCCACTACACAGCTTGTAGGTATCTCGCATATATGTGATATGCGAGATGGCAGGGAGGGCAGGCACAGGAAACGTAGTGACAAGACACTCCGTTCCCTACTTTCCGCTGAAATGTGTGGTGTGTGTTGAGTGGCAGAACTCACCGCCTGGCTTTTGCCTTAGTGCCATAGCGATCCGTAACCTAAAGGAACCGTGTTAAATGACAACAAAACGTGTGTATGTATGACTGCACATATGACTAAAGACATACAGTCTCAACAAAATAGAATAGAGTATCCAATACAAGCGATGGACCGACGCGGAGCGACGCGACGGTGGACGCAATTAAGCCCATTTTCCATACCACTTTGTAATTTAGTGCATACGTTAGAGCGGAGCTGAGGATGTTTTGAATAATAAATCTTGTTTATTTGTATATTTACGGCCAGACTGAATTTTATATAATGATTTTATGCAATCGAGGCCAGACGTGGCGTAGAGGCTCACTGGTGTGACTGTAAACGCGATTGGTTGTGGGTTCGATCCGCACTCGAGGAAGTGCTATTTATTTTAATTTATATTTCCATTTTTTCGCTCTGGTGTCGAGGCAAAGCAGCGGTGTTGACTTTCGTAAAATTCGACGGAAAATGGAGAAAGGAGAGTCTTAACATCAGATTCTCTCAGCCGACCCAGCCGTGTGCGCCAAAAAAAAAGAATATATTAATATTTAATACCAAAGTTATCTTAGCTTGCCCATAGAAAATTATCTCCGACTTCCACTGAAATAAAAAAAATAGAAAGACAAACATCGTAACACAATAAATGTTGATATTTTGTAATATAGTATGTAAAATATATGTAAAAATATGAGATTTGATATGGCCTTCCAAAAGGTATGTAAGGGAACCTAAAAAAATAAATAAAAAAAATTGACGGCCGGTCTGGCAGATCTGTTTATTAAATTTTCGTTGTGTATACGTCACAAACGGTAGTGACGACTGTAATCGAATCACACTCCTGGATTCTACTTCTGTGAGCTTTTGTTATTTATTTCGTTAGTATAGTGGAATTGTTGACTTCATTGCGATATAAAATAATTGTGGGTTTGAGTCACATTCTGGGACGGGGGAGTTCCGCCTCTCAATGTCCCCAGTATTGGATACTTTTACAAAAAAAAAACATTCCAGTAATTTTGAAAACGATAGAAATAGTTTTTTTTTTAGTTTAATCATAAAAAAATACATTTTTTTTAATATATATTTATTATACTTAAAAGTGAAAATACCTGGAATGCTAATAGGTACTTATAATAATAGAATAGAATTTGAAGAGTAAACGACGATTTGTTATTAAAGTATTTTGTGGATAAAAAATACGCGACGCCGTCGTGGTGTATCGGTGTATACGTTTTCAGTTCGATTGCCATAGGAAAGGAATAAATAATTTTCATTTCTTCGGTAACAAGGCAACATAGCGTTGTATTTAGTTCCGTCACTCACTCAAGCTTAAAAGTTCATTGGGATTTAGGCGGGACTCATACAGGACTTATTGGGAAGATTTAATTTAAAAAATCAGCTTCACGTTGTTTTCCGCATGCAGCAGGGTAGTCAGAGGGGAGGGAGGCCGAATTCTGGAGGCATTGCGTGTTAAGTGGCCGGAACTCTACGCCGAGCTTTGCCTCGACACCAGAGCTATATATATATATATATATATATATATATATATATATATATATATATATATATATATATATATATATATATATATATATATATATATATATATATATATATTTAAATAACTATTTCATTTCCTCGAGAGGGGATCGAACCCACAACCAGTCAAAGCTACAATCACACGATGTGGCCCTGCGCCACGAAAGGCTTTAATTGAAAATTTAAATACTTTTTTAGAAAACGTATATTTTTGCTAAAGTAACACTTTAAAAATGTAAAAAAGATTTAATTGAAAGAATGGGTACCCGAACTCCGATTGTTAATCCTAATACTTTTTTTATTACCTTGACGCTGTATCCCGCACACAGCAGGGTAGGCAGAGGGATACTAGTGTTAAGGCACTCCGTTCCCCACTTTCCGCGTTGTGCCTTAACACCGGAGCGAAGAAATAAAATATTCATGTAAATAAATATTAATATTATATACATATAAATATTGGGCCCATATTCTTATTTTTGTTTTTATGCCGTTTGGTATGAAATATATAAAACATATTGGATATTTACCGAACCGAATGCTAGCTGCGCGCGAAACCCTACTACTACCGAAACCTAGTAAATGTCTTTTATTAAACGTGACGTATAGAAATGGAATAAATAGTTCGAATATTAAAGAGCGTAGTGGCGCAGCGGCTAACTTAAGTTGCGACCGTTGTAGGTTCGATTTTTATTGAGAGAATATTATATACTCGTTCCCGTAAAAAGACGCGGCATTGAGTTCCACCATTAAAATTCTTCATTTTAACATGAGGTTCCCTCTCCCATGACATGACTTAATGTTGGTTGGTCAACAGAATGACCATTTTCATTCATTGTTTGACATAAAAAACAAAGGTCTAATATGGAACCCCAGACACCTAGCTAAACTTTAAGAAATATACATGAACTGCGTTAGAATAAAGTTCAAATTGATTATTAGCACTTTAAAGTTATTATTTAAAATAATAACTTTTAAAGTGCATGTGGTTTTTTATGGGTATGGTATTTAATATTAATAACATAAAGCTAAATATAAAGTATGGTTGAATGCGGTAATCTCAGGAAGTACTCGTTTAAATTGAACCCTTCTTTAATATAAATTTAAATTACATTCCCAAGAGAAAAAAATGATATTGGCGTCCTACGACATCTTAAAAGGATAGAATAAGAAGATTTTTTTTTATAAGATCGGTAAAAAAATTAAATACTAAAAAAACCTTTGACTTTGAAGTCATCAGATACTACTATGCAAACTAAAAAGACAACTGTGATTATGGCACGAACACTCGTTTTCAATTTATTTTATATTAAAACCAAAGGATAAAAAAATAATAAAAATATATATTTTTTAATAAGAAAAAGTATTCTGAATGTCCTTTCCAATATCTCTAAAAATATGTATACAAAATTTCACGTTAATCAATTAAATAGTTTTAGCGTGAAAGCGTAACAAACAAACTAACATACACATCAGTGCAATAACTACGTATAATCTCATAATAACAAATATGCATATGCCAGCATTTTATAATTTCCAGTTAAAAATTCGTCCACGTCCACCGCGCGGATGTTGCGAACTAAATAAAAATGTAAAAGGGAGTGCGAGTCAGTTGACGTACCGTGTAACAATGTTATTGGTTTGTTTTACGCGGAGTTTTCAAAACAAAAGTTATTAAAGCAGTGCTCCGCGAGAACGAATTTTTTTTCCAATAATGTAAAATATGATGAAGCACTATGTTCACTCGATTTTGGAAAATAAAGATTTGTACCTATTTATACAGTTAATTAGCCTAAATTGTGGGTATTTAGTGTATAAGTATATATTATTAACCTTCTAGGTGGATATATATATATTTTTAACTTCAAACTGTATCCCACCCAATGAAAGGCATGAAAAGGGAACCTAGTGTTGAGACACTGTTACCTATTCACAGCAAAATGTTCGAGACATTGCGTTATGTGTAGCCTAACTCAACGTCGCGCTTTATTTTGATGACATGATTACTAAATCAAATAGTATCAATTCCTCGAGTGCGAATCGCACCGACGCCTCAATACTTTTGTCCAAGCTGTGATAATTATTTTTATAATATAAACATGCATTACATTCGGCAGAAAGTGGGGAACGGGGTGTCTTAACACTAAGTTCCCTCCGCCTACCCTGCAGTGTGCGGGATACAGCGTGAAGCTGATATATTCACATATGTTTGTGATATATTTTTGATTAGGCAATTCTATTACCGCGTCAACTCTCCACTTATCAAATTCATTTAAATCACGCTTTTATCCGCTCGTTGAAATGCAATAACCAGAATGGCACAGCACCGGGCTTATCATATCAATTAGGTGACGCATTACATACAATGTGTTGTGTATGAGTGAGTGGATAGCGTGATGGTATTATAATGCAATCTCGCAGTCCATACCTATATCCGTTATTAATACCCGCATTAGCCGTATGTCGCTTGTGAGTCGCGGAACATTGGGTTTCGATTATTATAAACATGAAAGTGAAACTTTGAAAATGTTTTATAAAAGTGGCGAGTTCCACCACCCCACCAATCCTTCGAATTCCTCCACGCAATGCCTCGACAATTCGTCGGAAGATGAGGAACGGAGTGTCTTATCACTCTCAATGCCTACCCGCGAGATACAGCGTAAAAAACCAGTCTAATATAAAAGAAAAATAATATATATATAAAAATATATTTTCTTTGAAGAAAGCAAAGTTTCTGCTAAAACTGCTCTCTCAGTTCATAAGATTACACGACGGTATAATGTCTAGAAAGAACATCTAATTTCTTAATAGGTAGAGGTAAAATAATTTCCTGCCCTTTGAGTTTACGTAGACTGCAAGCAACGCTGTAAGGTATGAAAATTTAATTTTTGTCCGATGCGGACGAAGTTAATTTAGTTCCATTAATACGTTTAACGCCGTAAATCAATAACGGTGTAACGGCGTAGCGGCGTTAGGTTTGAATGTTTTTATTTCATGTTATTATCAAATTATATAGTAGAGTTTTAGTTCATAATTGTATGGAGTCCGGAACGATTTATCGTCGGTTTCCTGGCTAGTGCCGGGTTATAGGAAGTTTCGAGTGGTGGAATAAAATTTACAACAATTTAAATGTATTCTACTGATATAATATGGGATTTTTGGTACTTATTATTGTATGTATGTATAAATGAAGCTGAGATACATCGCGTTGTTTTTTTATATGAATAGAATTATTTTGATATAGTTTAACAAGTATATAGTACACTTCACGTTGTATCCCGCACACAGCAGGGTAGGCAGAGGGAACCTAGTGTTAAGACAATCCGTTCCCCACTTTCTGCTAAATTTTGGAGACATTGCGTGTTGAGTGGCAGAACTCAACGCCGACACCACTTTGCCTCGACACCAGAGCGAAAAAATGGAAATATTATATATTTTGATTCGGTGGAAAGTTTTGTGAGACTACTTTGTATAAGGCATTTAGTATAGCCATTAGCCATAGCATTACACACGTCTTGTATAAGGAAACACTTTCGTTAGTTCTATAACAGAAACCAATTTTTCGACTTGAAATTTTTATTTTTTATCGCTAACATTATTCAATCATTAAACTCAAATATATATTTTGAATTTTCATCCATCTCCCATATTATGTTCCCGTGTTGATTGATGTAAATTAAATAATTTCATCCCCCCAATAAGAATCGAACCCGTAACCATAGCGTCTGACAGTAAGTCAGACGTTGCACCACTGAGCCACGAACCTAAACCCAAACACTAAATATCTATATTTTACATAATATTGATTCACTATAGACTAACTTGGTTTCATGTTTTAGAGGCGTACTAGTATTTAATTTATCTGTATCTGTGCATTTCGCAATCAAGAGTAACGATATAATTTTTTTCTTAATCTCAGAAAAATATATTTTTTTCCATTGTTATTTATATATGTTATATTTTCTGCATAATTATAATTTAATTAGTTTAGCCTTCACTGTTCAATCGTTATTGTCGTCAATTAATACAGTAATAACGATCTTGCTGCGTTGTTGATGTTCTATAAATAAATAGAAACTAGAACACGCTCAAAGGAAAAAGATGAATAATAAAATTAAAAAAAAAGCCAATCTTATTAAATTAATTTTGTCAATTAAAAGTTGACGTTGAAATGAGGAATGAGTTGTTGAAGTTGAAATGAGGCCAGTCGTGGCGCAGCGGCACAAAGTGTGACTGTACAACCGCCTAGTTGTGGGTTCGATGCCCGCACGAGGAGATGAAATATTTACTTAAATTTATGTTTCCATTTCTTCGCTCTGGTGTCGAGGCAAAGCGCGGCGTTGAGGTCATATCCTTTCCCTTTTATTTGTAGTAAGTTATTGTGATAAAACAATTCATTTGATTTACTGTTTATTAATTTATGATTTTTTTAGCTAAAGGCTGCATCTCGCATAGCAGCGTAGGCAAAGGGGGCTTGGAAACCTATTATATAATATATATATATATATATATATATATATATATATATATATATATATATATATATATATATATATATATATACATATATACATATATACATATATATATACATATATATATATATATATTATAAAATATATTATATATATGTCAACATTTAGGGATATTGATTTTTACTGAAGTAAATCGAGAATTGAGTTCCGGCAATCAACAATGCCTCCTGAATTCGAACGGAGTGTCTCAACAATATATTCCAAGGTTCTCCCTACCTAATCTGCTTTATAAGGCATAAAAAAACGAGGAAAATTGAGGGAAAATACTCTATTTCCTATACAGAGTACCAAACCCACAAACGACGAACAATATTTCAATATTAACGACTATTTGACCACGGCTACCAAGTGACGCCACATAAAAATAAAATAAGTGACAGGACAAGTAGGCCGTCCGCCGGACGGCCGGCGTCACGTCTGTCGGCAACAACTACAACTTTACATTGAAAATGTTCTCGTTCCCTTGAAACAAGGTGCTACTGCGTACAATGTCTCATACACACAATAGTTTCATACATTGTATTTACTTTTGTACTAAAACTCGGTTATTAATGTATTATTTTTTTTCTATTTCTAGGCCACTGTGGCGCAGGGGCACGAGGGCGTGACTGTAACGCGGCGGTTGTGGTTGTGCGTTTGAATCCCACTCGAATTGAATGGAATTAATTATTATTAATTTACATTTTTTATTTCTTCGCTCTGGTACTAAGGCAAAAAAGCACGGGGTTAAAGTCCGCCACTTTAACACGCAACGCCTGAAAAAATTCGGCGGAAAACGGGTAACGCAGTGCCTTAACACTAGGTTCCCTTTGCCAATCATGCTGTGTGCGGGATACAGTATGACCCCGATTTTTTTCTATCTCTACTTTTCAACAGAATACTTTCATGTCATATGTTATGTTTATAAGCCATGTTATATATAGCAGGTTTAAAGTGAATAGAGATAATTGTGAATACGTAAATATTTTACACCGGGGACCAAAATAGAGTTGAACAACTCCGCCGTAATGGAAGCGCCGTCCAAGTTCCGACGTGGTCCGCCGAAATAAAACCTATTGAATATTTATAGCACCACGTGAAACATCAAGTTCGCACACGGTACAGCTCAAGAGGACCTACAGTGCACACTCTGAGCCAAAACCGAAATTGAGCTAGGATTTTCCCAAACAAACTTTCAACTCCTAAATTAATGTTGTATAGAATAAAAAAAAATAGAAAGCTAATCAAAATGTAGTGTTTTTAACATATTTAGCTGTTTTTTTATATTTTTTTCAGCTGTCGCGCGTCAGACACCACGCCGGTCTCGCCCTCATCAAACATTACACCAGTACTGTACGCTGGGAAAACGCACAAAATTTTTATTCACTTACAAAAACGACATAAAAATATAATATTATTATACTAATAGTTTTAATTTGTGAATCTCGCTTTAACAGGGAATGTATAACTTGCCGCAAACAGAACCGTTAAATAATATCCCGTAGAAGGTTTACATATTTACTTATCAAAGAAAACTGTTGTTGATGATTTTGTCGTTCTGTTGTCGTTGTTCTGTTTGTATATGAGTACATAATATTTTTTAAAACATTTATTTTATTAGCATAACCTACCCTATATTCTGCTTCTAACAGGACAGACTATCCATATATGTATATATATATATAAGTATATATATACATCTCACAATGTTAATTGGACGCGTGATTTTTAAATTGTAAAATAAAATTAAATTTATTTTAAACTTTCATTGGCAATTTCGTATAAAATTTAAACCTGTTTCATTTTCACCACAGCTTATAAAATAATATAATAAAACAATTTAAATAACACAAGTAACGCTTATGGTGGCGATAGCAATGTGGGTAACGTAATATTAATTAAATAATGAACCACAATAATTTAATTTGTATATTGCCTGCGACGCGACGGTGTTGTGTATTAAAATATATTTTTCTATCTTATATAGTGTTGTTGTTTTTCTCTATGTAAACGGTTAGGCAGAGGGAACCTTGGGAAGTGTTAAGACACTCCGTTTCGAGGTATTGCGTGTTGAGTAGTGGAATTCAACGTGGTGCCAGAGCGAAGAAATGAAAATATCAATAAATAATTTCCCTGTAAGTGGATCGAACACACAACCGTCGCGTTTTAAGTCACACCCTTTTGCCTCTGCGCCACGACGGCCTTAATAGTAGTATATTCGTAGTGTTGTGTATTATAATATTATCCTTTATTAGATCTTTTCTCGCATATGACAGGTTAGGCGGATAAACATAATGTTAAGACACTCCGTTTCCTTTTCCCTTGTCTCTAGGCATTATGCATGAATGATAGATAAACAACTTTGAATTTAATCATAGCCCCGAACGAGTGTCGAGCCTAAAACCGACGTATGGGCAATCAAACGATTATATACTGTTATTGATAGTTTAAATTTATAAGAAAATAATTTCAACGTTTTAGTTTATTACTTTTTACCATACAGACATACACACATATAATGTTTAATATATTGCTCAAATAAATCCGCGAGAGCATGCATACATTTGTAGCATTTCAGTGGAACACAACGGATTTTCCAATCCATTTGAATAATCGTTTACACGTTTTACTATTAATTTAGTCGTTTTATGAAAACAATTGCCACATACATATTGAGTGAGGCCAGTCGTGGCGCTGGGACACAATCGTGTGAACGCGACAGGTCGTCGTTTCGATTTACGCTCGAGGAAAATAAATATTTATATATTTTTCATTTAGTCGTCTCTCAACACACCTCTAGAATTGGGTGGAAAGTGGGGAACGGGAACGTGGGGTCTTAACACTAGATTCCAAAGTTCCCTTGACATGTGCGAAATAAATAGCGTAAAATTAAAGAAAACATTTTATTTGCGGATAGATAGTAAGTAGGATAAGATAGATAAATTATCTAAGATTAGCACCGTGTTTTTTTTAACCAAAACCGCGAAAACGTAAACGAATGTAAATATAAACATCCCTCCGAGCTAGTGAGATCTTCACATGTATGGACATAATCAAATACTAAATGCGAAGCAGACAACACTATTAAACGGTTGTTGTGTCCGTACAAACAACAGTTCGTGCGTTTCCACTCGCTCCTCTATTTGAACTCTTACTGTTACTAAATCCCCAATAAACCTGCCGGATCAGCCCGTCGGGGTTTAACTGCGTCATCGATGGCAATTGCTGGGTTAGTTTACGTTTATATAATATCATGATTCGTATATAGCATTCCAATAATATTATTATGAAGCCAGTCGTGGCGCAGAGGCACAAAGTGTGACTGTAAAGTCGACTGGTTGTGGGTTCGATCCACAAACGAGGAAATGAAATATTTATTTCAATATATGTTTCTATTTTTTCGTTCTGGTGTCGAAGCAAGGCGCGGCGTTGAGTTCCGCCGCCTAGCACGCAATGCCTCCAGAAGAGAAATGAAAATAATCCTATCGATATAGGGAACGAATTTGCAAGTGAAACTACAGTAGTTCCTGAGATTATTGTTACAATAGTTCAACCAAAAAAAAAGCTCTTCAGTTTTGCAACATTCGCATAGTTACAAACACAAACACAAGGTACGCGCGTTGCTAATCCACCGGCTCACGTCCATCCATTGCTAATTGGTCGAATATTAGACCGTCCGATTCTACCTTTACACCGACTACATTGCCATTTACGACCCGTTATCTTTACATTTATAACGGAAATGTAAAAAAATTAAAGATATTGAGTTAGAGTGGATTTTGAAAACTTAAAAATATCATAAAACATTTTTATTATTTATAAAAAATAATAATAAAGATAGTGGCCCAGGGGCACAAGTGTCCAAATGAAAACGCGACAAGGTGTTGGTTCAAGTCCCACTCGAGTAAATGAAATTTAATATTTTCGCTCTGGTAATGACGTGAAGCGCGGCGTTGGGTCCCGCCACTTAACACACAGTGCTTCCAGGGGAACGGAGTGTCTTAACATTAGGTTTTCAGGTTCATTCTGCCTACCCACCTATGAGCAGGATACAGAGTGAAGCTAAGAAATAATAATAAAATTAATAATTATATGGTGAAAATTACAGTACAGACGGATTACGTAGTGTTTTTTTAGTGAAAAAAAATTGTTTTTTTTAGATATTCGGCTTGATATAAGCCGATCGACAATACGTTGTGATTGCAATTATAGCCCCGGCGTCATGTGAGCGTATGTCCGACAACTCTTTTTTAACCGACTTATTTTTTCAAAAAAAAACACAAGGTTCGATATTCGTTAACTACCTATATATTTTTTCGTCATATTTGTCCGTCGATTTCTCTGTCATTTGTGGATCAATTTTTTTTTTTTTTTCATATAGTTATGTTTTCTGTCATCACCTTCAGCTCAATATTTTTATCATCGCCTGATGACAATATTGAGTTGGAGATGATCACACAACTCCACAATGAAAATAATTCATTTTTTTTTCATGCGTGGGAATCGATCCCACAACCGTCACGTTTACAATTAGGCGTTGAGACACAACCGTGCGTCTGTTGTAAACACGGCAATTATTAAATCGTTTCCCCCTCGATAGAAATATCTCTGGCAATGAGACAAGCGCGGCGTTGAGTTCCGGCACTTAACACGCAATGAATCGAGAATTTGAACAACTAAAGTGTCTTAATAGAAAAGGAGTATCTTAACACGACGTTAGATCACGGGGTCTCTTCAGCCTCTAGTACTTATGTAATTTTAAATAAATTAAAAATGAGTAATTGTAACTTTGAACACTACAATACATTATTTAAGTATATTTGAGCAAACCAATTATTATTGTTAATACATGAAAGATTCATAATAAGTGAAGTCACAGCTCAATTCGGACTAAAAGTCTGTAGTGTTGTCGGTTTTTAAGTAAAAAAAAAACGATCAATTAAGTAATTTTTTGTGAACCGATTGACAATACGTCGTGATTGCAATTAAAGCCCCGACGTGACGTCAGCGTAGGAGCCTACGTATAGTTTTGTATCGAAATATGTATTAATATTTTTTTTTTTTGTTTCGTATAGAGTAGGTCAGCGCCAGGAGAGACACTGTTTCTCAAGCACCGCCCAATTATCGAGACATCATATGTGGAACGTGGCGGAACACGTTATCGCAAGTTGCTTTGTTACCAGAACGAAGAAAGGAAAATAATTCACTCCACCGAGTGGGAGTCAAACCCACAACAGCCTCGTACAATTTGACTCGTTAATTACCATAGCTGCCTTGAATCAAACTTTGTATTAATATTTTATTTATTTTTTAAAATTCGTATATAGTAGATATATGTCACGTATAAGGTACCCAGGGGAAACATAGCATTAAGACACTCCGTTACTCACGCAGCGCAGAATTTACGAGAATTCGCCTGGTGAATGGCGAAAGAAAAACGCTTTGTCTTGTTACCATAGACGGTTCTCATACTAAAAATCTATTTTCTATTTTGCTATATTTATTAGACAACCAGATCAAAATTAGTTTCGATAGCATTACATTAATTATTCACCTTTATTGGAATAGTATTTGATATATTAACTACATATACCTTGTCACATCTATTGTTACATTTGCAACTAGATATTGTTATCGAAAATTCTACGAACAGCATTTGATGTAGATTATATAATATAATTATATTGAATACAAGATCTGTATTTCCAATTAATGGAAACCAGTCATATCACTGATTACATATATGGCTTACGAACGTATGGCTTAGTTGGTAAGAGCGTTTGTTTATGCTTGGTTTCCAAAGAGACGTGAGTTGAAATCTCGTTGCGTTCAAATTTTATATTTTTATATGCTTACTAAAATAGTATTTTTCTTTTCTAATTGTGGAATAACACTTCACGAATAAAAAAAAAAGATTCAGATGTATTTACATCTAAGCGTACAAAAACTAAATCCTACACGAGCATTTGCTTTGATGAAAAATCACGAGATAAATTCGTAAAATACATCGAATTCGTTCAGCGTTAAAATGGACCAATTAAAAGAAGAATTTAATAAAAAAACCGTTTGTATAGCCGATCAGCTTTTAAAAGCGTATACCTCTTCAGGTGCTGATCTATGGTAATAAACGAATCACATTGTAATCGAACGTAGTTAAATATTGCGTGAGGCCGTTGTGGGTTTGATTCCCACTCGGGGGAATGAATAATTTAATATTCTCATTTCCTCGCTCTGGTAACAAGACAAAGTGCGATGATGGGTTCCGCTACTCAACACGCGTTGTCTCGAAGAGTCGGCGGGTAGACGTAAACAGAGTGTCTCAACACTTCTTTTTTTTCTACCTACCCTGCTATATGCTTCCGAAGCAAAAAAAACAGGAATTTAATTATAAAACGATACATGCATATCAGTCAGACGCCGACCTTTGGTAATTAACGAGTTATACTGTAATCGAACGTACAAACGTGCAAAGGAATGACAATGTTCTATTTGCGGTGAATGGTACAGACACGGGGATGTCTATAGTCTTATATTCGTTTTAGTTTGATAAATTTCAAATGAGAAACCGTCTTTGTGATAAAAAATATAGGTATCAACTCAATACAACCAACTCAATCCCATTCCGATTGGTGGAAATGAATATATTAAATATTTCATTTTGTTAAATGGGGATCAAACCCACAACCTGCCCGATCACAGTCGCACGCTCCATATAGGTCAATATATAGTATGAATTGGGTGAAAAAACAATCTAGTTTCACAAATCCATGTACGTATGTATAATGACGTCTTTAAAAAGTCATGTTTCTTTTTATTATAGTAAAAATATTGTTCGGGACACTGATTTTTTAAGTGTCTCATCGCGATTTTTGATTGTCCATATAAATAACAAGTGTAATTATGTTTCTTTTTTTCATTTGAAATTTTATATAAAAAACAAAAACCAATATAAATATTCCTGTAAAATATTAAACGATCTACAAAAAACATAAACTTTTTTTAAAGATTTTATTCTTCGCGATACAGTTCCCTCATGTCGAACAAACCTATAAGCTTTTTTTTGCGAGCGCCTCACAAATACCTATTCTGGTCTGGATATTCTATTTCCTCAACTATCACCACACCTTTTCAATCCTGCCTGAGTGGCGGTTTATTTAGAGAACAATAATGTTAGCTTTACATTTCCTCGGCCTAGACTAGACTGGATATATTACTTTTACATATTATTATAAAGTTAGCACAGAATAAAGCGATATATTTATTACTTTTACTATATACTTTTATGGGTTCGTACCTCAAAAAAAAAAAGGGGAACCCCTATTAGATTGATTAACTTACCGCCTACCTATCTGGCTGTCTGACCGTCTGTAATTTTTTCTCTGATATTTCTGTTGCTGCAAATTAATATGTTATATGTAAGTCTTAATCCCTTGGAGCAGTTCCACTTATGGTCTGATTAAGCAGTACCTATACTTTAACAACAGTTAACCTGTTAATTTAGAATCATGTAATTTACCAAAAATAAGTGCAAATTTAAGTTTAATAAATAAAGCTTTAATAAATTGTTGAGCTGGTACTTCAAGTCTATTTATAATTACGAAACAAACAAACAAACTTTTTGAGGAACTATTAAATTCTTAATAAACTTAATAAACTTGAAACTTGTAAGTGGGTGAAACGGAAAAGCTTCGCATCTTTTACCGTATACCAAGCAGATTAAGCAGAGCGAACTTGGTGTTCAACAACTCTTTTTACCACTTTTTAATTCAACGAAACGAAATGCAATGGTTTTCCTGTTACCAGAACAAGAACTCTAAATGAATATGTCCTCAAAGCGGAAATCGAAGCCACAACCGTCGCGTTCACGGCCGACACTGATGCCGCTGCGCCACGGTGCCAATTGAATTTATAACTAAAAAATCATACTTTAAAATAGATAATCGCTCAAAGCGCACTATCCCCTATCTTTGATTTCGTTTTGCTCGAGGAAACTTCAACAGTTAATGAAAGCATTCAGCACAGAATATGGGTTTAATTATCTTCAGCACCGCGCGGGCAAAGCTATACGGTTAGAGCGGGGCAAAAGTGAACAGTGCTAGTTTTTTTTTATATGTTTATGCTATATAAATTTTTCAGATTTATTATCAAAAATATAAAAACGTATACCAATATAAACTCTTTGGTCCCAAATTGCCACACAAACATATATTTTTTGAATTGGCCAAAACTTTTTTTTTTTGTAAATTGGCCAAAATGATAATGTAAGCCGGACGAAAGTAATTCATGTTAGTAAATAAGGAATTGTATAGTTATAGCGGGCGATACCCGTAACGGGTCGCTAGTGCAAAATAAGACTAAATCTTTCTTTCCAAGCTATGTATATATGTATATATGTATATTAGAAAACAATATTTTATATTTGAAGAGCTGAATAACATCATTTAATAACAAATGTTTATCGTTTTCTCCTTCAGATAATTGTGAAGAGTACTTGAACGATGTAGTATCTATTTGTTGTGTATCACGTAGGCAATGGCAACTTTATTATGATATTTTACATAAAGATTTATTATTTTACAGAATAGATATAGCATTCGTCGAGAAGGCCGTTGTGGACTGTAGACGCGATGGTTGTGGGTACTATTCCCACTCGGGGTAATGTCATATTTTCATTTCTTCGCTAAGGTAATAAAAGAAAGCGCGACGTCGAGTTCTGCCAGCCAATATGCAATATCGTTACCAAAAATTTTAGAGGAATGTTGGCAACGGATTGCCTTAAACATTAGGCTTAAATTGTGTAACCCGTTATTCCAAAAATAACGAGAAGTTGTATAAAATAAAACATTCCAAACAAAACATTGGAAAATATATATATGCCAGCAATAACATTTCCACGTACAGACACCGATACGTTACGATTTGATTACAAGTATAGATATAGATAGATGTAGATATAGATATAGATTACGTGAAGTTTAATTAAAATTATTCAAGAAAATTCTTTAGCAATAAATAAGAAGAAGAAAAAACGCTCAAAGTGGTTAAGCTCGTCTTAGTGCATGAAAAACATGTAATTAAGGGATGGTCGCCCGCCCCCGCTACATCAATAGATTATAATTTAACTACTTAGTCATCGTTTTATAGGAAAATTTTAACGAGGCCCGACATTTGAAGACGTCGCCGAACGCCGCGGTGTAGTATCCAAAATGAAGTTTGTAAACTTCATTAAGATGATAATATGAAGTTTCAGTTTCAATATCTCACAAATGTTGAGCATTGTGTAATGTAAGTGAAGGGTGTAGGTTTATACTTCAAATGCTTTTATATACTCCTACCAGCTTCACCTTCACGCTGTATCCCGCACACAGAAGGGTAGGCAGAGGGAATGTAGTGTTAAGACACTACGTTCCCCACTTTTTGCCGAATTTAGGAGGTACTGCGCGTTGATTGGCGGAACTCAACGCCGCTCTTTGCCTCGACACCAGAGCGAACAAATGGAAATATAAATTTATATAATAAATATTTCATTTCTTCGAGTGGGGATCGAACCGTCGCGTTACAGTCACACCCTTGTGCCCCTGGGCGTCAATCTCCTATCAATTATGATATAAATATATGTATATCTATATCTATTCTAATATCACATATCAGCAGAAGAATTTGTTTTGTTGAACGCGTTAATCTCGGGAACTAAAAAGGTTAGTCCAATTTGAAAACTTATTTTTGTTTTGGATAGTTCGTTCATCGATGAACAAACCGTGTATCTTTGGTGACATGTGTCATACACGACAGGTTATTTCCATTTGACCACACAGAAGTAAAAGATAGTAATTCTTTTTTTAAGCATACAAAGTCAAAAGTATTTTTTCACGATATAGTTATGAAGTGAGTCAACGTCACTCCCCGTTCAGGGAATCGAATCGCTGCATTAAGGCGTGACACTTATTTTTTTTTACCTACACTACTTTATGCGGCAGATATGTAAAAAATAAAAAATATATAAATAGAGCAGAGGGCGGAATAACTTGTCACTACATAAAGAAAAAGGTAACGAGACAAAGGCATCGTTGAGTTCAGCCAATGAACATGTAATATCTCGGACATTGAACGGAGTGTTTTAACATGTGTTTCCCTCTAAAAGCGGGATAACGAGTGAAGGAAAACCCACCCTGCGTTTAAATCTACTACCATATACCTATTCCGCGCCTCCTAACCGCCTGCCATAACTTGATGATGGATCCATAATACATTTCATAGTCGTGCGAGTTCCTTTGACGAGCGCCGTTCCCAACAAATACTGAACACTATACCGAAAGCACGTTTGAGCTTATCGCTGTAACTCGGGGCGGTGTGATATGAGATGTTAGAACTAAATAACGTTTTACTATAACATTGGACGAATGAGCTTTGTATTACTATTTGTACATATTTGTAGTTGGTTCAAAGTTTAAGTTTCGGTTACTTATTATTATTGTTGTATAAATAGATGTTTCAAAAATTGGACGAAGCGTATATGACGGAGTGATTTAACACTAGGTTTCTTCTGCCTACGCTGTTATATGCGGGTTACAGCGTATCAAGCGAGTTACAGGATAAAAAATATGAAAGCTAAATAAAGTAAATAAATATAATGAAGGGTTTGACGAAGAAAAAGCGGTAACTGCAAAATTGTTTTAAGCAAAAAATTAAATCAAAACACGCTGAATGCAATGTGTAACGAAGCATTTTGTAGAATTAATTTGGTTTTTCTGGTGACTCTGTGATTATTTTGACTGCTAATCAGAGGTCGTGGGTTGAATATTGAAAATTGTTAGTAATGACAAAGTTTATTGCGAAATTGCTAATAATTTATTGAGTAGGTACTGAAAAAATAAATCTCTATTTTTTGTATTTACTCTTTTGAGCTGTACACATATACATCTTCACATCCTGTTCCAAAGGAAAATAGTCTTAAGAAATTCTGTTTTTCACGTACCACACGACTTAAGAGACATTACGTAATAAAAACCGGTACTCAACGCCGCACTTACAACAAAATATAATCATTGTCCCGAGTGGGGATCCAATCCACAATCATCGCGTTTACCTCTGAAGCTGTCCTGTTATACCACGACAGCCTCTGTAGTTTAAATTAATTAAAAAAATAATTTAAAAAAAAGTAAAAAATGATAACAGTACCTAAATGTTTTTTGTTCAAAACATGTATATTCATGACATCAAACATCAATAAACCAACAAAAATATAGAAAAATATGAATAGCATAAAATTGATTAAAACCCTTACATTTTATATCTATTTAAAAATTAATTATACAAGATTTTGACTTGAATCTCACTCCAGGCATTATACGTTATTAGATATTGGGTTCCCTCACTCACTAAGATAAAGCACCGCGTCAAATCCTTTGAGTTGTCAGAGCAACGTCTCTTCATAATATCTGGCAAATAGACTGAATATTGTAATTTAGTTAGCTGGTTTATACTAAATTCTATGAACTATAAATGCGACGGTTGTGGGTTCGAGTCTCACTTGGTGCAATTAATTATTCTACTTTCGCAGCTCTCTTAATTTAAACTTAGCGCAGGGTTGAAATCCGCCAATCAACACACGATGTTTCAAAAATTCGCTTCTCTTCGACTATTTTGTTATCAACGAAATTTAGCCTGAAACTAAAATGTACATCATACATTTGTATATTATATAAAAAAAAATATCTTGTCTTTTAAGGTATATATATTACGAAGGCATCATAAAATTAAACTTGGATGCCACTTAACAATAATTATATTTAAACATACAATCTTATCATAATCTACCGTTTTAATATCTCGGTGTAATTATCACTTGGTAATAAATATCATTCGATTGCCCAAAAATATATTTTATGTTTATTGATTCTTGTAACGATTTTATTTATTATTTATATAGATTTACTTATAGGTAATGGTTTATTATTCGAGGACCGTCGTGGCGCGGTCACAAGTGAGACTGTAAGCGCCACAAGCTGTAGGTTTGATTCCCACTCGAGGAAATTAAATATTTAATATTTTCATACAAAACGAGGTTGAGTTGAGCTCCGCTACTCAACACGCAATGCCAGCTGAATATGGAAAAAGGAGTGTCTTAACACAAGATCACCTAGATGGGTGCGGGATACAGCGTGAAGCTGAAAAATGTATATAATAAAAATAAATTTTAACGACTAAATGCAATGCCATCTTATACCGTATTGAAGATATACAGAGAACGGAGTCTTATAACGGCAACGTCTCTTTGTCGAGAAACGATATGATCCGATATAATCCGGTAAACATTCTATAAAGTATTCTAGGATATTGCTATTACGTTGTGTGCGATTGAATGCGTCTTTTCACATATTGATATAAGTGCTGGCTTTGAATACTCGAATATAATATTGAGTGTTATTTATATATCTATGTCCGTTATATCCGGCAGATAAAAAAAATCTTTGGAAGTTAAGGGACTTCCCCTTTTTGCCGCCCGGCGTCATTATGATTAGGGACTATTTTTTTCTAAGTCATTCTATATATACTTCCATGACAATATTTATGACAAATCATGGATTTTACTTTTATTATATGTCTATTTTTTCAGGCTTTATTTTGCAAAAACTCCATTTAATGTGGCTGTTTAAAATGAATCACCCTAATTATCCAGAAACTTGTTAATAATACGCTGTATCCCGCACACAGCAGGGTAGGCAGAGGGAACCTAGTGTTTTTAGACACTCCGTTCCCCACTTTCTGCCGATTTTTGGAGGCATTGCGTGTTGAGTGGCAGAACTCAACGCCGCGCTTAGCCTCGACACCAGAGCGAAGAAATGGAAATATAAATTTAAGTAAATATTTCATCTCCTCGAGTAGGGATTGAACCCACAACCAGTCGGTTTACAGTCACACTTTGATTATTCAATTTGATTGTTAATAATACGAATTATTCAATTTTTGTTTGTTGAACAGTGTGAGGAAAGTTATAAATGTTATACCTATTACAACACATCAAAAGATTCGATATAGGTATACCTCGATATACTTACTATTAAAATAACCTCGAGTAATACAATTTTGTCAAGCATACTAAACTCAGTTATTTTAGCAGACGAATTCGCAGGAAATATTAGTATTATATATTATACATTATTAAGTGAAAATAAATTAAGTGTTCCTATACAAAGCTTTTAATCTAAACGTATAATAAAATTATAACTGATCGCTGTCGGTGCGTGGAAGATGTATGAGAAAATCTATTATTGGGGCGCATGTGTCAAAGAAATGAGGTAAAACTCTCTACATAGATTTTCTAGACAAAGAATTTTAAATTTTCGGCTTCTCTGTTTGTCTGTGCTTTTGTGCACGCTAATCTCAAAAACGAATTAGCCGATTTTAATACAATTCTCACACTTGCATTTTGACAATCAAAATTGCTACAAAATAAATGATTTATTTAGTTGGCTGAAATTTTATTTTCTATAGTATGGATATCGCCTTAAAAATGATAAATTTATTGGAGGACAAAAATAATTTAAATAAATGTTTAGTTGGAACGGGCGAAGCCGCGAGCAGGTCGCTAGTGTATAAATATACCTATAAGTATATATAATACCCACATATACAGAGCCGCCCCGTCTGCAGACACGCAGTCTACCCCTCGACCAGAAACAATTCGTTTATCAACCATCCGCATTGAATCGTCTCGTTTGTACGTTATGCATACACACTGATATAGGCCAAGTTTATTTTAATTTAAATATGTATTCCGTTTTAATCGGTAGACCTAGTAGTATATAACTATTTTTTTTTTAGGAAATGTTAAAGAAATTAAACGAAGCGGGATTTGAACACGCACCTTACAAGTCTCCAACTACATTATAAAAATAACTAAATCAAATTACCTTCAAAGTTTTCTAAAGAAAGGATTTGTGTATTGTGAGTAAATTTAAAAATATTCAAATACATAAATATAACAGAATTTGGTCAAAACAACGACGACGTGATAGTGATAGTGTTTTTTTTTGTATCTCGGGTATCAAAATATTTACATAACTTATAGATTTTTTTATATCTTATATTATTTGAATATTTTTTTAAATTTCAAAATACAAAATTACAAAAAATTTCAATTTTTATTAAGAAAATATTATCTGACATATCTATATAGATATACTACCAGCAACCCACAGGCGGCTTCGTCCGCTAAAACTTATCCAAATAACTATAAATAAATTACAACAAATGCTTCCATAATTTGTAGATTATGTATTATTCTAATGTGTAAGCTACACTACTGTAAAGTTTGATCTAAATCCGCTCAGTGGCATTTGTGTCGTTTCAATATAAATGATTTATTTATTTTTCTTAAGTAATATAATATCAGTACAAGCATTGGACATATAAAATCTCATAATCATCAAACCATTATACCTTTAGCATATTTCAGCTTCACACTATATCCTGAAGCACGCACGTTTAGCAGAAACTCCATACACCACATTACTTACAAACAAAAAAAAAACCAACTACCCTCCATTATTAAAGACCGACAGCAAAAAAAAAAAGAACAACAACAACCTAACCTAAGCCCAAAATAGAGAACTCCAAAAAGAAAAAGAAAGAAAAAAGCAATCGTCAGAAACAATTGAATCGCACAACAGTGGTTTAACTGGCCCCCGATAGCGGATATCGCACAACAATGGAGATGGACGGACTGATGGGTCCCCCGTACGGGCGGCGCCGTGCGGCCGATATTGCCCACACGAATTCTGCGTTCGTCCGCAAAACGTTTTGATGGCCGCGTTGGCGTGGGCACCGCGCCTCGTTGTAAGGATAATTGACAATTGTACTGCAGATTTTGATAGGTAGAACGGAAACAGCAAAATCATTCACAAAATTATTTTGGGGACCGTCCAATAAATACGTCGTGTTTTTAGCTGCTTTTTTTTGCTGTTTCAAGTGTATTTACTGTTGTTTAAGTTTCCTTTAATGTAAGGTTAAAGAGATGCATGTTTTTTAGGCTCACGCTGTATCTATCCCGTACGTGGCATGGTAGGCAGAGGGAAGCTGGGAACCTAGCGTTACGACACTCCGTTTCCAATAAAACTGTACGTTTCCCACTTTCCGCCAATCGAATTCGATTCGAAGATGAGTGACAGAACACAACGCCAAGCTTTGCCTCGTTACAAGGAAAATGAAAATATAAAATATTTGATTGCCCAGAATGGGAGTCGAACCCACAACCTGTCGCGTCCACAGTCCATGGCACATGGCGTCCCACAGGCACAAACAGGCTTCTAACTCCTGAGTTTCATTCAATGTTTCTATTAATCGATGAAACCAAAGAACTTCATATACACAGCGAACTAATCGAATTAGCAATAATGCTCATAGTTGTTCCGGATAGGGCTGTAAATACCCAGCACCTAAAGTTACAGTTAAATCATATACTGTTTACATTGTATGTGACTCAATTATACCTAAAATTCATAATTTTAGATGCTTAATATATAATTATATAAGTCTTTTGGTTTTTGTATTAAAAAATACGAATTGAGGCCAGTCGTGGCGCAGTGGTACAAAGTGTGACTGTTAAACCGACTGGTTGTGGGTTCGATCCCCACTCGAGGAGATGAAATATTTACTTAAATTTATATTTCCATTTCTTCGCTCTGGTGTCGAGGTAAAGCGCGGCGTTGAGTTCTGCCACTCAACACGCAATGCCTCCAAAATTCGGCAGAAAGTGGGGAACGAAGTGTCTTAACACTAGGTTCCCTCTGCCTACCCTGCTGTGTGCGGGATAAAGCGTGAAGCTAAAAAAAAAAAATAGAACAAATTTAGAATATTTATTAAAAATTGAGAGCAAATATTATACCTAAACATGGGAACAGCCAAATTTAATAATTTTCATATTATATTTTTTATCAATTCAGTTCAGTCTCTGTGTCCGCGCCTCGTCTACTAGAAGTGAAAAAGTAATTCCTCCAAGAGTACAACAGCGCGTTTACAGTTGGATGGTGTTTCTAATATAATTTAAATGATATTAATATAAAACAGTGGGAAATAACGCATATTATTATTTACCACTATGTATCGGGAAAAAGCGGGGAACTGAAGCGTCTTAATTCGAACGGAGAGTCCGAACACTAAGTTCCCAGGTTCCCTCTGCCTACCCTGATATGTGCGGGATTCAGCGTGAAGCAAAAAAATACCTCTTGCGTCTATTACAATTTTTATTTCCATTGACATCAATCGTTTCTAAAAGGCTCATTCATGGATTTAAATGGTTTTATTTTTTATTTTATTTTATTTTATACACAGTGACTGACAAAATGTAATCGTATTTTATCCCCCACCGATATTGCGTGGTGGCCAAATTAAAACAGTGGTTTAGTGAATATTGTTAGATAAACGTGAATTGTTATATTGTAATATTTTTTACTTTCACTTCGAGGCCAGTCGTGGCGCAGGGGCACAAAAAGTTACAGTAAAACCGACTGATTGTGGGTTTGTAGAAATTAAATATTTATTTACATTTATTTTTTTTTATTTCTTCGCTCTGGTGTCGTGGCATTATTCATGCATTTTATAAAATTCGAACGTATCTGGAATTAAATTCAGTGCCTTTTGAATGTCGTTAAACTCCATAGCAATATTTCTTTTTGTCTTTATTTTCTACATCCAAATAATTTTACCACCGATTCACTAAACGAAATGGCTCAAACCCTAGGAGATCGACGCAAGAAATTCAACGTAGGTATATTTTCTTCACTCAATTAAAATATACGGTTTGTTATAAGTTTATCATTCTAGTGGACGTTTCTCATCTGAAATTCTCAGCTTGGTATTTCAACGGACGCCTAGCATAAAGTAGACCATCTAAATTAGTCAAACTTATTTATATTATATATTTATATAATATAAATAAATTTGACTAATTTAGATGCAACATACAAGATACAAGTATATATTATATTTAAGTACTTGTGCCGCTCTATCTCTATCGATAGCAATAGATATTAAATTAAGAATTAATATATAAAAATAACATAAGCAATTACAACTAAACGACGATATAAAACGTACATTATAACATGACTTATATATATATATATATATATATATATATATATATATATATTACAAAATCCATAGCAATATGGGAGGGCAATTATATTGATGTGTAATGCGTAGAACCGCAGGCTAGCTATAAATGACAAATTGAGTTAGCTCCACAGCTCTGTACTATACCTATAGGTATAGGATATGGGTAGATCGGTGTATCGCTAATGCGTATGCATGACGAAATGTTGCGTAATCGCTAATTGAAGTTAACTTTTTTTTTATTAATTGTCAGTTAATGATTCCTTTAAAGGAGATTTATAGACTTTTTTTAAAGATCTTCTGGGTGGTCTTCGAGTTAAATTTTTGAGACGTTAAATGTTAAATAACGGAACTTCAATACGCACTTTTAACCTTGACCTTAGTGTAAAGACACTCCGTTTCTCATTAACACATTTCCACTCCCCACTTTATTCAAAATAAATATTTCTTTCCCCAGAGGGAGAATCGAACCTACAACTATCGTGTTTACACCCACCCACGCTTGAGACCTGCCACGATGGACTCGCTAATTTTATATTTAAAAATTATCTAAAATAGTTTTTGCAAAACTTCAAATACAAATAACCATTTCAAAATTCACAAGCATTTCACAATAATTCTACCTCTAACATCCTGTCGATTCACCGAATAGACGATGCTGTCACATCTTGTTCTTGTTAACGGGAAATAGGCAGTCTCACAGATATCTGTCGGGTAAGTTAACGGAAACTTATCAGACAGGGCGGCCGTGCAAAGTTTAGATAGTTAGGTAAATAATATCAATATTATTACATTAATAGCCAATGTAAAATTATAATTACAAATTAAACAACGAAATATTTTTTCCTTAAAAAAATCATTTGAACAAATGAATACATATTTTCACACTGCCTCCTGAGTAAATACTACTGTTGGCAAAGGAAGTCGACACCCTGTTCCCCACGCGCTGTTCAGATTACCGCAGTCCATCCTCCTATGTGGGAATCGAATCCTAAGCCGTTACTTTTTACGTTCAGACACTAAATTGCTGTTGGCCTAGGATGGTCTTTTTTAGCGTCGCCGGGAGGCGAGGGGCGCTTACACGTTTCGACAATGAGGGGACTGGAGTGGGAACCTGCGGGCTCGTAGTAGCGTTTAGGTAGGCATATGCAGAATTCCTTTAGCGATTCCAATTCGAAATCTTTGTGTAGGTCTATGTTGCGTACGTACTGTGAGCATCCGGATGCCATACGGAGGAATTTGTTTTAGACCCTCTTCACGAGGTCCATCTTGGTGTGTGGGAACACGACACAAGCATAGGTCATGATGTCAGTTTTGTATTAGTTAGATTCTTCCGAAGTGACATTTCATGACGTATTTAGCCTTGTTTCTGACATACGTGAAGTGAGTTTCGAGTCTATTATGACGCCTAGATTTTTGACCTGGAGTTTCCAATCTTCTTCTATAGACGAGACAATCTCGTAACGCTTACAAGGAACGAGGGAGGCTAAGCTTTTCTAAATTGCGTAAAACATCGTGATATTGTGAAGCTTTTCTAAATTGCGTAAAAAATCGTGATATTGTGAAGCCCCTCCAGCACGAAAAGGTCTAGTGGACGATGCTGCCCTTCTAACCTATATCGGAAGGTAGGATTTGACAGGTATTCCCGATTGAAGTAAACGAGAGAGTCTGGCAGAGCTATAAGACCGAGCTTGATGACCAGGCCGTTGTGCCAGTCCTTGTCGAAGACATTGGCTACGTCTAGACGTACTCATTCCTAGGAATAGGGCAGCCGTGTCGCTGCGCATCGGTTTACGTACGTTGTATTTCGCGATGTCCCGTTAGCCGGTGAACTCGGTGTATGGACGAGTGGTGGGAGCTTAAGCCAAACTTTTCATTGATGAACAGTTATTTTGTTCCAACTGTTTCTTTTAATCGAGTGCGAATTATTCTTTCGTATGCTTTCCTTAAGCTGCTAATGAGATTTATGGGCATCACGACCACTCAAATATTTTCATTTTTATATTCTATTTTAGCGGAAATAAATCAAATAATTTAAGAATATTCCATTATATTTCATTTCAAAGTACTCAAATAAAAAAATATATTATTCCCATTGAAAATGACGTCCGTCGAATAAATTTAATAAATTAATTTGTATGACTTACGTTATGCGAATAAAACACCACCGTAACCCACCGTAGACGCATGAACTATTAACAGCATTTCAATAAAACAATTACTTGGAAATGTATTATTTATCGAAACGAAATACATCATGTTTATTTTTAATTTAAAGTTATAAGTTATTTAACATAAAATGGAGTGTAAATTTTTTAAAATTACAGCCAACGAAGCCAAGGACTCTAGCAGTTACTTCATTTAAATCTATCTCATAGAATCTAAACACTAACTTGATTAATTAAGACACAAAATTAGGTTGAAATATTAAAAAATTAATTAACACGTATGAAAACTCAAAGGAATTTGTCGATATGGACGTAATTAGAGTATATTGGAAAGGAAACCATACCAACACGACATTTGCTTCGTTCCGACATAGCCGGGCTACCAAAAATGTGATTAGCTGACTATTCTCATTTCATACTCATCGAGTAATGGCAATGGTATTTTCTGCTCTGTAGTCACATATTTGCATATTTTCGTAACAATGGCAGTCGATTCGATTTGCAATCAAGAAAATGTAGAATAAAGCAGTGTCCCCATATTTAGTTTTCCTAAGAAGAGTCCCAAACATGCGTGAAGAAAAGAATGTTTCATAAAGATCTGGAAGGGTTCTTGAACGGCAGGGGAAAATCTCGGATGATCTTCAAGGACACAGTATTGATGATATTGTAGGAGCGTAACATAAAAAGCATGAGAATCCTCGGAGAGTATGTAAAAAAGAAAAGGTTCATAACATAGGCTAAAGAGATATACAGAGAACATAGAGTTTGAATATCGTTTTCTCTTGTTACGCTCTAGAAATAAAGCGTGAAACTAAAAAAAACTTTAGTTTTTTGAATTACTTTGAATTCTTTTTGATAATAATAACTTTTCATTGCTTTCAGTAAAAAGTTCTTTGAATTTGTTTATTAGTTTGACTGCAGTATAGCTAGAACGAAATAAGATTACAAAGGAAGATAAAATGGAATACGATATTAAAGGAGCGAAATGAAGGAACAGCGTAGCGTTAAAAAAATGTACAATTGAAGTATTTTGCGCATTTAAACTTTTATCGCACAACGTTCAAAGTGACAAAGGAGGTGTTTCATATAGTACTTATATGTGAGAATAATTTTTAATATTTTTTGTATACTTTTGTCGAGTTGCAACGTGATACAATATTGTAACATTCATGCAACTTGAGAGAATATTTTAAAATACCTTTTTTTATGTAACTTTTGTAGGCGATGATGATGTGTCCACAATAGCTAGCGAAAAATATTTTAATATTAACATTATATAATATCAAAAGTAATGAGCTAGTGGTCACGTGTTTTAGAGCAAATGAAAAAAATAGTAGAAATTTATTATATTAAGAAAACTCCTGTTTGATAATATAACATTTACGTAAATTCAAACATCAAAATATCATCCTTCCATTGTCTTAACTCCACTAACTTATTTCAGGATATCACAATGGGAAGGCAAGCTTAAATGCTTAACTAAACGTATAGTCCGGAAAGACGGTGAAGTTTCCTAGGACGGTCCCTCAAGCCGGCTATAATAATAGCTACTCAAATTGAATTGGCTTCCACGAAACTAATATACTTAGATCGTCGTTGCACTGTAATTCTTAATATACTAACATTTAAATGCATTTTTTATTAACTTCACGCTGTATCCCGCATGTAGCAGGGTAGGCAGACGGATCCTAGTGTTACGACACTCCACTCTTCACTTTTCGCCTTATAATATTAAATATTTCGGTTCATCGAGTGGGGATCTAATCACGATATCATCGAGCTGGTCTGATGATGGAGTCAGCGCCTGAATTGTAGAGCTCAGCAGAGGTCACCATTAAGCAACACAAGTTTAGGATCTTATAATTCGTAGCTCTAGGCACATTATGTATGACTGTTTCTTAGTTTCATTTAACACAACATATTTATATAAACATATAATTGTCGTACAAAATAAAAAGTTAAACAAATTTTTAGCTGTCTTGTCGTGATATTAACTAATACAAGATTAGATATTTTTTTTTATCGTGTGCATATTCTTTTATTTAATCGCCAAAATGACAAAGGAAATGAACAAAAATATGTAACCTGTTATATGGTTGAGGCTATATAAGAATGACATAGATTATTTTGCATTAGGTGTTCTCATGTCATCATAACTAGGCATTTGAACAAAATTTGAGCTTAATAGAAAAATAAGAAATAGTTCTGTAGGTGGTAATATTTTATTGAAAACTAGTCGTCGCCCGCAGCTTTGATTGCGTATACTTTACGACGTTATGATTCGCCTGTGCGTTAGTCACTGAACAACTTAAGAGTTTATAAAATGTGAAAAAGAAAACTGATTGGCGAAACTCAAACCCACTTAACAAAAAATGTTTATCAATAAATAAATGTACAAGAAAATAAATAAAAGTATTTATTTTTGGTAACTCAGACATGTATAATCCACACTTGAGTAAAAAAAACAATATTCCAATAACTTATCTGTAACGATATTTTTGTTTTTCGATATTTATATTTTTTTTTTCGTTAATTGCCACATTTAGATTTAGGCTTTTAGCAGTATTTAGTGAACAACAATAAAGACGACGCTGTTGATCTTTATTTCATTTTGATCTATAAAAACACAAAAAGAATAATATAATCTGTACCTGCACATATGTTGCAAACTTTGAACCCGCTTGAACCTCGATACCGGATAGAGCAATTGCACTCTAACCGGGCCGAGAACAGGTCGCAAGTTCAAGAAGAAGAGGTAGCGGCCGCTACGAGAAGTCTCTACCGCGTTCTCGATGAACTCCACTATGGTCTGCGCTTTGAACATCGTGCAGCCGCCGAAACAGAAATTACCTGGAAGGAAGGTCAGCTTGAAATGTTTGTTTTAATAGTTGTATAATTAGACTTAAAGCTATGATGGTTTAAATTAGTCAGTTCAAATTAGATGGCTCAAAATAGATAGTTCAAAATTGGTTAAGTGGAAAACAGTATGAATAAATACTCGGTTCTCTGCGCCTACAGACGTTAATTTTCAAATCCAAAAATAACATATGTACCTACTCCAAAAAATCTGAATTCATCATTTCACAAAAAATAATAAAACACTATCATTTAAAATGTAAGCTTTAGAACACGTTGCCGTATCAATAAGACCTCGTCTAAAACCCGCCGGATTATATCCAAGGCCGTGTAACGCCACTCCGTAGACCCGTAGCTCCGTAGCCGTAGCGGCGTAGCTATTATTATCGCGTAACGAATAACGAAACGCGACAGCCGTTAAAGTTGCATTCTAAAACCGAAACCGTGTAAAATTAATACGCGGAATTAAGACGAACGAAAAGTTGAATTTAAAATTGTCCGCGCACATTTTTTTCAAGTAAATCTATTTTATTTTGATATTTTTAATTACGTGCTTTGGCTATGCCATCATATGTTCTTAATACGTTCCTTCTTGTCTTATATCAGATTTTATTTCTGATTCTAGCTTCTGTTAAGTTCAGTCTTTTAGGGAGTGTTTTAACTCTCTTAAGTACTCTCTATAAACTCTGTAAAATGCGTGAGACAGCCACTAAATAAATATACTACTACGCAAATAAATATACGCCTAAAACTGAACTTAACTAAATCACTTCTTCGTCTTTTATTCCACAGGATTTTTACCCCACAAGTTTTCCACAGACACGTTTTAATCATCCTCAAATATGGTAAAACTTTAGGAAATAAATTGCACGTTCCAAAGGAATATCATAATAACTTCCCCATCTGGTATCCCGCGGGGAGGGCATTGTTTCCGCGACTTTTGATTTTCTAATTTTTTCACTTAAGTGGAAATTAATATTTTTGTATTCCTTTGTAGTTGCGGATCGGGATAGTTTTAATATTGAAGAAATATATATTTTCCATCTCGTCTCTTAATTGAAATGGATGTTATAACGTCTTGCCTTTAGTAAATTGCTTCTTTGTGGAATTATTATAACTATATAATGCCGATTGTAGTGTTACTTTCTTCTGAAATTCCGTGTATTTATTTTTATTATTCACTAATAGTCACCTGAACCTTGCTTGCAGCATGATAAAATCGTAAAATACACACTAAACACAATTTTTCCCTTTAATTAACATAATTTTTGTCCATCCGTAAGAATTTTAAGAAATCGTCTCGTAATTCAGTTTAGATTATTTTGGGGGCATCCAACATTTCCTAATCTACTTATACGGGGTACGGAAGTATGTTAATGGACACGGAGTATCTTAACATAAGGTTCCCAAGTTCCATCTCCCAGCTATATAAGGGCCACAGCGTGAAGCTAAAAAAAACTCATTACAAACAAATCATTCCAAACATCCATGTTTACCTATGAATTACAAAAAAATACACACATTTCATTTCCATATGATACGTTTATAAGAAACAATTTTAATTCCAAACCAATATAGTCATATAGTACTCTTGTAAGAAAATGGTATTATTTCCAGTATACCCAGTGTCAATCCCATTGCGGATAAAGCTTAATAGAAACGCTTGATCGGTTTTCCCGTCAGCGGATATGAGACGACGTCTATATGCCAGCTGGTAGAATTATGAAAGATAATTAATACATATAACTTTTGTGCATACATCCAATAGGTTATATATTGTAATTTGGTAATTTAATTAGTACTGAATGTCTATATAAAAAAGTTGATTTACGCTTTTTCCCGCTTTTTTAAGTGGAATGTAATGTTAAGACATTCCGTTCCTCTTTCTTTTCAATTATCAAGATATTACTTGTTGGGTGACTGAAATCAACGCTACGATTTGCCCACTGGAGGAGAGGAAATTTAAATAAATAAAATAACGAACCCACAACAATCGCGCTTACAGCCGGACGATGTCCCAAAGACAGCTACAATATCTATATTTTAGTACTAATCATTAAAAAAATATATTAATTGTGAATAACGGCATAATACTTTATGCAAGTATATGTAATAATCAAACTAAAGTCGAAGTTTAATTCCGCCATTCAATATGTAACACCTCGAGAATTCGGCGGAATGTGAGGTACGGTAGTGTCTTAATGCAGTCTTCTTAAATTCCTTCTTCTTAAAAAAAAAAAAAGAATATATATATATATATATATATATATATATATATATATATATATATATATATATATATGTGCGTGAGTGTGTTCGCTTGTAGCCCTAAATACACGTATGCAGTACTTACACACCTATTTATTGCTGAACAGTATTTGCTGTATTCCACTAAGCATTTATATTTCACGACGTACAAAGTAAAGCTTACCAACTCAAAGTTTGTGTTGTATTTCAGCACAAACGCTGACGCTTGTATAAATTTCACAACTCAATTTTACATTTTATTATTTAAAAGTGATAGATTTCACTGTTCCGATAGCAAAATGTTAAAATTTACAAAAGAGAGAACATTTCATTTTATAATTTGTTTAATAAATACTGTACTTATTATTTATTTGTCGGGAATTTTTCGAACAATCGTTGCTAATTAAATGGGAAAATAAAAATTACAAACGTTTTTATTATTAATTGACTGACTCTCATGAAAAACTGTATTTATATACCGCGTCTATTAGGGAGTTCCATCGCTCTTACCACTACGCCAAAGGTTCTTATCTGCGTCAAAATTCTTATACACACGATTTCCGTTTCCCGTTCCGTTCCGTTTTTGTTCATTTTTGGAGGCATTGTGTGTTGACTGGCGGAACTCAACATCGCGCTTTACCTCGACACAAGAGCAAAGAAAATGGAAATATTAAATGTTTAATTTATTCAAATGGGAATCGAAACCACAACCAGTCACTTATACAATCACAATTTGTGCCCTTGCGCCACTACTGGCCTCAATCAGTTATATTTAGAAATAACAATATTACGTTTCGATTTAGATCATCGATTAACTAAAAACGACAAAATAAAATAGATAGGTAAGGCCTTTGACGGAGACCACAAGACTAACATTATAGGTGATAGTGTAACATTTTCTTTTCAATTTACCTAAAAATGTTCTATTAAAAAGTTTTTAGGTATTTTTTATTACTGATAAAAATATATAGCACAGTAAAAATTAAAACCCTCAAATTTATTTGTGGACAAAATAATATAAATAGGTATTGCAAAGGCCTTCGACGGAGGCCTTTAGGGTATGTATTATATATAGGCGATATTGGAGCGTTTCGCTCTCCGGACTGTTGTTTACTGGTAGACAGACAGCTCCGGTTTTAGTCACCTGCCAATCTCAGATACAGATTTAGATTGAAATCACAGAACCAGAGGCCAGTCGTGGCGCAGCGGCACGAAGTGCGACTGTAAAACCGACTGGTTGTAGGTTCGATCGTCACTTGAGGAGATGAAATATTTACTTAAATTTATATTTCCATTTTCTTCGCTCTGGTTTCGAGGTTAAGCGCGGCGATGAGTTCTGCCACTCAACACGCAATGCCTCCAGAATTCGACAGAAAGTGGGGAACGGATTGTCTTAACACTAGGTTCCCTCTGCCTACCCTGCTGTGTGCGGGATACAGCGTGAAGCAGATTTTTTTTATTTATTTTTACAGAACTGAAGGTAGCGGGAATTGAACCTGCTTGATTTATATCATATTTTCTCTATTTAGAAATAAGATTTGAAAAAAAAAAAATACTTTTACGAATTAAGATCATCGATCGACAAACTCAAAACCAAAGCTTATTCATAGACAAAATCATATATTGAAATACCTATTGTATTTCAAAGGCCTTCGAGACCATGTATTGTAGGTGTCTACATCGTCTCGCTTAACAAGGCGGTTATTTACAGGTAGACCAGGTCGTTCCGGTTTTAGCGACCTGCCAGTCTCAGATATAGATTTAAATTGAAATTATAACCACAACGTAATTAACACGTATTTGTCAATTTACAATTGTGATTTGACATTTAATTATCAAGTGTTGATCCATTTTGTGTGATATTGTATAGATACAATATGTAGTTTAGAGAATTTTTATTATTATATGTACATATGTATATTAGCTAGAAATGGTAGTAACGAGGCCAGTCGTGGCGCAGGGGCACAAAGTGTGACTGTAAAATCGATTGGTTGTAGGTTCGACCCCCACTCGAGCAAATTAAATATATATTTACATTTATATTTTCATTTCTTCGCTCTGGTGTCGAGGGAAAGCGCGGCGTTGAGTTCTGCCACTCAATACGCAATGCCTCCAGAACTCGGCGGAAAGTGGGGAACGGAGTGTCTTAACACTAGGTTCCCTATCCCTACACAGCAGGAGCAGCAGCTGTATTCCGATACAGCGTGAAGCTGATTATTATTAATAATTTGTAAAGATATTTTTCTATAAAATACCTACAAAATCTCATAGTTAAGATTTTTCCCTTTATTTGTGATGTATGTTCCTACTTCTTGCCAAAGTTCATAATTTCATACAATTTTTTGCCTGTATTTCCGGGTTAATATATCTTTTAAAACTACTATATTTTGACAGAAGTTTTTTAGATAAGATTTATCGTTGACATAATAAACATTTAATATTAAAATTTATGTGAGATCTCGAGATAAATGTGTTATTGTAGTTCTTGACTGACCAACAGATGCACAGACGAACAAAAAAATTATCCTACAAGGGTTTCAGTTTTTCTATTTCAGGTACCAAATCCTAAAAAGTCACTTTTATATATTATAATTTTTAGTTATATATCTATTTATAATATTTGTTACTATTAAATAAGTTGTAGTCTTCAGAGTTCCGAGGGAGTCCTACATTCTACGAATAGTTTTGGTTAGGTCGATATTTTAGGTAAGGTTTCAGGGCATAGTACAGTTAGGTATATTTATAAAGCAGATACCTCTTGTTCTATTATCGAATAGAACAATAGGTATCTTTTAGTTAGTCTGGTGTTAGTGGCGATGTAATATATGTAAAATAGAAAAACTATATTTTGTTTATTATAAAATAATAAAAATAATGTACAAAAATATATTTAAATATATAAATATATTTTAATAGTAAATTAATTAAGTTATACTTTATACCAGTCGCCAAATATTGATACAAATATCCAAAAACATATTTTGATGATGCTAATTTAGAGCTTCTCTTATTTTCCGAGATACTTGTTGACAAACATACAAACATAGGTACTTAAGGAATATTGTGCAAGTATTTGGAAAACTAAATGGATCATAATATTAACATATTATCCAACTTAACAATGTCACATACAATTTCGAAAATTAAAGCGGTACTTCCTTTAAAAACAAAAGTGGGGTTTTAAAAGCTAAATAGACCTATAAAAATTATCCATATTTCATAACTGCTGAGGTCAGTCATGGCGCAGGGGCTCATGCGTGCGACTGTAGCTTACAGGACAGGCTGTGTGTTCGATTCCCACCCGAGGAAATAATATGTAATATTTACATTTCCTCGCTCTAGTAACGTAACGTTGTGTTACGCCAATCAACAAGCAATGCCTTCGGAAAGTGAGGAAATGTAAACATTAGGTTCCCAGGTACCCTCTGCCGACCCTGCTATGTTCGGGATACCACGTGAAGCTGTAAAACAATATGCCACAACTAATGAAGAACGTCGAATATAGGTACAATATCAAAGGCCCCATTCACTAACTGCGTTATATGAAATTGAAACGTGCATGCAACGTACAATGCCCGTTTTAACTGTATCTATTAATATTATAAAGCTAAAGAGTATGTTCGGTTGAGGGCGCTTAGCTCAGGAACTACTTGAAAAAGAAAATTGTGTTGTATAATCCGTTTATTGAGTAAAGCTATATGCGGTATTCGTTTTGATACAACTTACTGTAATTGTGGTAAGAGTTATCTGGAGTACGTAGTCTTAGAATGTGTCACGGGATACATTTCGAATATAGCAGGGAAGGCGAAGGGAATTTTGAACTCATTGCGTATTGGGTGGTAAAACTCACCCCTGCTGCACCCCGTTACCAGAGTGACGAAATCAATACATAAAATATTTCATTATCTCAAGTGGTAATCGAATCCACAACCTGTCTCGCTTACAGCTACACGCTATTGCCTTTGCGCCACGACTGGCCTCAACCACACAACTCTCATTTATTTGAATTTAACCACGAAATCCACAGTTAAAATCCAGTATATACTAAACTCCAAACAGCCTACTAACCGATCACCCCATATCGAAACCCGCAAAATGTTCAGCTCTCGTGCATTGCCTAATCACGCTCCGTTTGCTGGCAGGCAGGCAGGCAGGGAGATAGGTAGGTAGTTAGTTAGGTAGGATCAAAACCAAAACTAAACCTTTCTATCAAATTATTTGATTTGTGGTAGGCCTTTGTGTTAGGGCGGGGTCCAATTAACAAGTCCACAATGTGGCTTCCCAATCCTATAGTGTGATACATGTATGAATCGTACGCCTCACCGAGTTACACTTGAATTTACTGGACGGATAGTGATGAAGCTCTCTCGGAATGAATGGAAAATTACTAATGCGAGTTTCACTAAAAGTTACAAACTTATTTATTTATCAATCGGTTTGATTGAAATTATAAAAAAAACACTAAATGTTAAGGGAAGTTTGTATCCCGCACACAGCAGGGTAAGCAGAGGGAACCTAGTGTTTATACAATCCGTACCCCACTTTCCACCTAATTCTGGAGGCATGGCGTGCTAAGTGGCGGAACTCAAAGTCGCACTTTGCCTTGACACCAGAACGCAGAAATAAAAATATAAATGTCAATAAATATTTCACTTCCTCGAATGGGGATCGAACCTACAACCAGTCGTTTTGACAGATTTGTGCTTGTGCGCCACGACCGGTCTCTGTATCAATGATATGTATGAGATAGTGAAAACTAAATTTCAATCGGTGAAACACAGACAAAATTAAAAATAATTTTATCAATTTTTTTTTCATAGATCACTTATATGATCCATATACCTACTGACAGATTCAGGTAGTTATTATATTTTTTTTACCTTGGCTCTGTATACCTAGTACCCGGTAAGCAGAGGTAACCCGGCAACAAAGTGTTGAGACACTACTCTCCAGTATGACTCTCCGAAATATTTTATTACTCCCGAGTTAGAATCGAACCCAAACCGACGCGTGCGCCAATACGGACTTATTTTTATTGTATGTATAAATATAAATTATTTTTATTACACTTTAACGAGCTTTCTATTGCATGATTTGCCAACAATACAGATATCTTAACATACAACTTTCAGTAACTCCATAACACTTCCTCATTAGACTTCCACAAGTTACAGAGATAAAAAAAACATCATTAAAACTAATACCTAATATTAAAAATGTCCACTTTTCAGTCAACCTAATAGAACACTGTAAAGTTCTAATGGAAAATTATAATTAAAAACTTGACACTTGAGCTAAAATGATATTTTTCGTTTTTTATTGAGCGAACTCGGCTTTCACTTTATAAAAGTTTTTTAATTTATTTAAATAATAATATTCACTAGAAAGCACAGTATTACTTCCGCATACTATATTATATCTATATTACAAAACCAAAGTGTGTTTGGTTAAACGCGATGATCTCAGCAACTACTAGTTGTAATTGAAATATAAATTTGTATGTTGCATCCATTTATAGAGTAAAATTTTAGGTTATATTAAATAACGCAATTTTTTTCGACGTAACCCACTGTACCCGCCAGCACAATAACCACGTACACATAGAACGTGTCACAAAAATAAGTCTTTGACCACGCTAAATTACCACCAACGACCACGAAAACCAAACACGAGAGACAGAGTTATATCATATAAAACAACTCAATATTTGAGTTTAGTTAATAATAGCAGAAGGATTTATAGCCACGCGGCTTTTAATAAAACCGCTTCGACTGTAGATAGATAGGTATTTTTGTTTGCATAAAACACGGCTCAAACGTAAATGCGATCGACGACAAAACTCCGCCGGCGCATTTCTCTGAATGTGAAATTAATTAAACGTTTTGTATGTGTATTTATTGTACATATTTTTATTTATAAATAATAATCTACGAAATGGCCGTCTGTGGATGTTAAAATTGTATAAATACATGCCGGAATGGTGGATGGATATGGGTTCGATTGTCACTAGGAAAAAAGGAATTGTATCCATTTCCTAACTTTGGTAAGACAAAGTGCAGCGTTGAGCGCCGCCCATCCCACTCGCAACATCTCAATAATTGGGAGTAAATATAATTTATAAACTGAGAGCAAAATTTCAAAATCATTCACACGTAAGTAAATGCGGTGGATTGTGAATGCTACACTAATTGAGTTTAAAATAATTACATATATTTAATGTCATATAAATACTCTTTAAAGTCTATAATATTTCAATCAACCTGTCCTAATTGATATCGCGATGAAAGATCAAAATATTATTTAATAATTCGACCACTTCGAAATGAGCAAGTAATACAAAAATGTCAGTTCTGTCAGTTCTGAAAAATACTATTGGTTTTTTAAAAGAACTGATTAATTTCTATAATTTAATTATTCAATATTTGCAATGAAGAAACATATTACGAAGTGTCAACGAGAAAGGATCTCCAGGATGTCACAATTCAAATTCGGGAAGGACAATAAAACGTCTTCTTTCCGATATGAGTCTGTTTAAAATGGGTTTTCTAAAAAATATTACGCAATATGGAAAGAGATCTGACCTAGAAATTAGTTATTATAGAAAGAAGAAGGAGGCCAGTCGTGGCGCAGTGGTACAAAGTGTGACTGTAAAACCGACTGGTTGTGGGTTCGATCCCCACTCGAGGAGATAAAATATTTACTTAAATTTATATTTTCATTTCTTCGCTCTGGTGTCGAGGCAAAGCGCGGCGTTGAGTTCTGCCACTCAACACGCAATGCCCCCAAAATTCGGCAGAAAGTGGGGAACGAAGTGTCTTAACACTAGGTTCCCTATGCCTACCCTGCTGTGTGCGGGATATAGCGTGAAGCTAATTTAATTTAATTTAATAGAAAGAAGAAAGAGTGGAAAAAAAAATAAAAAAGCGCGAGTCGGGCTCACTCACTGAGGGTTCCGTACAAAAATTGAAAATATCAGAAATACGATTTTTTCAGGAAATCATGGGGCCTTAGATAGCATATGTTTGAATTTCAACAGACTTTTAAAGGTGGCTTTTTCCCTTACGAGGTATGGAATCTTAAAAATAGAATTTCTTTGTCACTCCGTATTTTATTAGAAATCGCGGAAAATATATAGAGTAAAGCCCCTACCTTCACCTTTTTTTCACTTTTTTTGAGATAGCGTTTTACGAATGCAACTTTTTTAACTATTGTTTCGAATTCAAAACATTGCATGGTTGAAAAACGGAGATCAACGCAGCACTTCGTCTTTACCAGAGCTTACAGAGATATGAGCATCATTTAAATTAAATTATTCCCTAGAATTAAAATCGAGCGTATAATCATAAAACAGTCTAAATACATTAAAAATGTAAAATAAATATTTTGTACCTCACGATTAATAGAAGTTTTATAAATTGTCTATTGCAGTGCGAAAACTAATGTATGAATTTAAACATTTCACCGCAACTGACACTATCTGATAGAACAGTTAATTTTTATATATGAAATTTATTTTTATTTTGTAAGTGAAAATTGGGAGAACAAAGTTTTCAATTTGTTTAATTTTGAATGTAAACATAACTTTGATATAATATGCATAACTATTTTTTTTTTAACCTAGTGTTAAGATTTTCTTTTCACATTAAGACACTTCCGTTTTCCAATTTCCGCTGATTTCTGGAGGCACTGCGTGTTGTATGGCGGAACTCGCCTCTACTATGCCTCGTTACAAGAGCGAGCATATGAAAACATCATGTATGACAATATATATATATATATATATGAAAATTTTATTTACTCAAATAAGAATCAAACCCACAACCAGTCGCGTAAACAGTCACACGCCCTTGCCCCTGGCCCACGGCTGGCCTCCATCATATATAACTAAAAGACATTTGATATCATTCACAAAATTTCGAACAGTAGACTACCATAATTTTATTTACATAGTGCTGGCATTAATTAAAAAAACATTCGAAATGTAGTAAGTAAATATAAATTACAGGTATTCAATGGACGCTAGTTATTTACGGTGGCGAATAAAAAAGAACGTCCGTCCAAGTGTCAACGTTGAGTTCTATATAAATTAATTATATATTTTTGTTTTTCTTTAACTTGGCACGTCTTGGAGATTTCTTGAAATTTACAAATTTATATAATATATTCCGTATACTAGGCGTCGACTGACTATAAGATGTAAAAATATTAAATCTGCTTTTTATCCCATTTCCTTTTCAAAGTGCCTTAGGAAACACAACACACTCCAATTTGAGCCTGGTTTCCGCCTTCCCTCAAGCGGAGCGGGCCTATTAAGGACTACGTTGAACTCGTAATAGTAAGCTGCATACTTGTATTTCCACCAACAAATAGTCGGGCGGAAATGTCGAGCGATGAGAAAGAAATGAAATGAACTCGCTCAGTTGATCAGAGATGGAAACGAAATAATAACAAAATACAAAATAGAGTACCCAATATAGAGTATGTTGGTGGTTATGTAAACTTAGTTTATTTAAAAGAAGTTGTTTCCGCGTAACATTAATCCGTTAATTTCACGATGAAAACCGAGCTTTACATGCGAAAATTCAGCGTTCTACAACGACGCGTAACTCCCGCTGTTGTACCTTACCTGTCAGTCACTAATACTCGTAATTATAAATCGATCTCAAATCAGAGATTGATGTTGAGATGCCGTTTTAAATTTCGAATTTGATGCCGAACGAAAACGGCAACTTAAGATCGATCTCAGATTTGAGAATGGTTTGTAAATACGGACCTGAGTAACGTAACAGTTTTTTATGTATTGTTTAGGCCACCTACCTATTCACGTTATTATCAATAAAAATTTAGGTTAACGAGTTTAATTTCAATAATTGCAGATAACATTAAAAAAAGAAGGACATTTATAATTATTTTCGGATATTCTTTTTTACTAACAAAACATTGCGAGGAAATGGGAAACATATATTTTTAATCAGACGTTCCTTCAACAAAATTACAATTATCGTATAAAAATAGAGCTTAAAAAAATGTTGTATAGGAAGATATAGGGAAAAGTATTAAGATTTGAATTTGGTTTCCTTTGAATCCATCCAGCCTCTAACTAAAAATTATATAGTTTTAGCTTTAAATAATACATCAAAATATAAGAAATCTAATATTACACTTAACTGACAAGATCGTTGTGGGTTTGATTCCAATTCAAGGCAACGTTTATAATATTTTTTTTTATCATCTTCATTGCCTTAAGAAAAACCTTGAATAACAATTATATAACAACTTACCCTGGTCATGTTCTATTCTGACGTGCCTCAGTCCATTCAATTTGAAGGTCAAAGTGAAGATATAATGATCGTCGCTGCTGTCGCGCACTATGAAGGAACCGTCCGGCTCGTTTGAAAGGATCTTCTCGGCAGCCTCGACGGATATCGGACCCCAGTACCAGCCGTACTAAAAATATTATTTTTATTATTTAAAAAATGTTTATAATTATTATTAGAGCATCGTAGGCAGAGGTTTTCTGGGAACCTAAAGATACTTAACGCCGCGCTTTGCCTCATTACGTGAGCGAGGAATAAATATTTCGTCCCGTGTGTAGGAATCAAAGGCAAGACCGTCGTCGTACTTACAGTTTAAAAAGTTTTAAAGACACCACAATTCAAAGTTCATAAATTCATTACAAAAAACCGCAAAATTTTTATTGGTATAGAACCAGAACAAAATGATAGCAAAATCTGAGCTCCTCCTCCTACAAGAGCCACAAATAGGTACAAAATCCTTACCGATCTTATAATTTGCAATTCATTATTCCCTTTGAAATACTGCAAATACCGGATTCGTCGTCGTCGTTAATCGTATTGTGAGTATCTAATGGTAAGATTCTTATCGGAATATCGCATTTTTTTTCCAATAAGTACCAATAGTTTTTATTTTAACTTTCACGCCGTGTCGCCGCCGTCACGCCCAGGCGCGTTGGCGTTTGACGTGTGCACGCTACAGGTTCGATTCCTACTCGAGGATGTGATTGATTGTGTGACAATTGTAGACGTTTTTGTGGATGTTTATTGTATGTTTAGGTTTAAATTAAATTACCTTTAATTTTTATGGCTAGAAAGTAAGCGCGGCATTACGTTCCGCTTACCAACACACAATTTGACCAAAACAGTTGGAAATCTGAATATGAATCGTGCTACATTCAAAAAAATATCCTATGTATTATAAAAATAATAAACTACCGGGATTTTAAGCCCGCGTCTCTCCACCAATTAAGCAAAATTTCCATATAATTAACAATATACATACAAATTTATATTCCACGAAATATTTCGATTCATAAAGCATATCCAATTCTATATTATTAACATTACTAATTTATATTATTGATAGCTACATCGAAATAATTAATAAAGCTAATTGATAATTGGGCTCTGTGGTTAAATACTGAGCGATATAATATCGCAGGTTGAAATACAACTTAACGTCGCGTGCATTTCAGAGCGATAGCAAGAAAAAAAATATCACTTCGAACTTCGAATCGAACCAACCACCATAAAGAGAAGCCGTCCTACTGGGTCACGATGGTCTCAAGTGCCAGCAAAATACCTGTATTTAAACTACTACGTTACTCGCAAAATACCTGTATATAGGAAGCAAGAATAACGAATATTCAGACCGAACAAAGTTCACTGTAAGCTTTGTTAGTGATGCCCTTCAATCCGATTATATCAGATAAGAGTGGATCGTTCCGATTTTACTCTTATACGCTTTTTATTTCCTTTGGAGCTTGTTTTTTTTTGTATTCATAGCGTCATACCAAATACGGAGGCCAGTCGTGGCCCAGCGCGTAAACGCGACAGATTGTGGGTTCGAATCCACTCTAGGAATAGAAATGAAGAAAAATATTTAGAACGTATAAAAATTACGTAGCGGGTTAGTACCCGTGACTTTTCAAATTAAATCTGAAACCGTACAACAATAAATTTTTATATAAGTTTCTAGATAAATGATAATAATAATAGTAGTACAACGTTTATTCGTAGTTATTTTTATTTTATAGAAAACTCTACAATTTAAGTTATTTAAAATCTTTAAGATATTATAAATATGACAACGTTCTAGACGGTGGCTGTATTGAGCTTTGCATCTCAAGTAAATTGAATTAATTGTCTAATAACCTTTTGTCGAACACCAACTTGATTATAGATGTATATATTTAAATATTTTTTAAAATCTTTTTTTTATTTAATATTGTTCAAAGTTATAAGACAAAGCGCGGCGTTAATTTCCGCCACTCAACTTCTCTGTTGACATTCTCTTGTCTGGAAATTTCGGCGAAGTGGGGAACTGAGTTTTAACATCTGCCTTTCCTATTATATGCGGGATACAGCGTGAAGGAAAAAAAAATAATATACTTACATCTTTTACTTTCTGGATAGAAGTGGCAAAATCCATGATAGTATCTTCCTCGTTGGCTGATCGTCTGGAGTTCGACGGGTGAGGGGACTGGGGTAACGGGGGCAGCGCCCTGCGGACCGCCGCCGGGGGAGACTCCCGGCCTACCCTCTCCACATTCTCACTGTCACTGGACCTTCGCCACCGGAACAGATTGCAAAAACTCTGCTTCAAATTCATCGACAGGATCCGTACTGGCGACATCTTCGCTTTACCACCCTGACTAGTCTTCTTTCCCTTCTCTTTACTCTCCTCGACCACACTAATTTCTTTTGGTGTAGCCTCTTTATGCTTCTTAGTTTTAGTGCTCATGCTGAGTGTATTCTTGTTGGCTTTCTTATGATTGTTATTCGTTTCCACCGATCTGGACATATCGGTACTCTCTTTTAAGTACACAGCTGTGTTCGTCTCCTTATTGCCGTGTCGCATGTGGATGCCGACGTTGGTTACGATAGTATTACCCTTCTTGTTGATGGTATTCCTGCACTCTGAATCGCTCGAGCTCGAATACAGCGTATGCAGATATTTCCTCATTTCGCGCAAAGTTAGATGGAGCGAATCCGTATCGGAATCGGTAACGTTCTTCTTGCATGAGGAACTTGGCAAGCTATGTCTTTTGGTCTTAGTATCTTTGTGCCTGGTTTCTTTAATTTTGTACCCTCTATCGGGAGCGGCGGTGACGACGATGCTCTGGGAGCTGCTCTTAGCTCGTCTCCTGTTATTCCTCTTTTTGGGTTTGCCTCTCCCGCTGCTGTGACTAGGTCGGACCATGTCGATGGGAACCGCGTATATATCGCTATCGAACGGCACGTTGTACATGTCCGTAATGTCCGAAGTTTTCGCAGAGAGGGTATCGTGAGATATAGCCTGGGTTATGAAGCTCGAGTCGTCCGTTTGGAACTGGGTTACGAGGGAATTATGACTACTGGAGAGGCGGGAAGACAGGGAGTTCCTCGACGACGGCCGCGTCCCCCGGCACGGGCTGAGATGTAAAAGTCTCGGGCTCGCGAATCTATGGTTGAGACATTGCCGACGTTCGTAGAGGGACTCGGTCTTCAACTTCCTCGGGTACAACGGGGAAACGTGTCTCGCCGCCATTGTTATTTCTAAGCTCGATGTTTTAGATTTATTAATATTATCACTGGTAAAAACAACTGATGGAGGCACGCACACAGCCAAACATTTACTAGGTGAGCCCACGAAGGCGGACACACACTCTACGCTTGTGGGGAGTGGGTTATCCTGCAACAATGTTTTCCTTGTTATTGACTAGTACGGAAATAGACGCGTATGATTGTATTGTATTATGTACTGGATTGTTTGATTCATACTATGTGAATAATGTCTTACCTCAACTATTGCTTGTATAAAATAGATGTTCATTTTAAGCTCTCAAGACAATTTTACAATGGTACTAATAAAAAGTAAAAATTTGGAAAGAAATTATTTTTCTTACTGTACTCTTCTTACATTCTTACTCTTTTTATTTTATTTTAGTAAAAATAAAATAATATTACGCACAATTCCTAATTTTAATAATAAGTCGAATATGTAATATTATCAAAGAGTGGCATCGAGTTCCACCACTGAAGGAGATTCCGAGATTCGGCGAAAAGTTGGAAGCGGAAGTGTCTTAATTGGAACGTAGTGTCTTAACACTAGGTTCCCAGGTTCTCTCTGCCTACAGCTTTAAGCGGGGTACACAGCACTTAGCTAAAAAAAAGCTTTTGAACATTTTTATTTTTTATCCTAATTTTAAGATAACGCTATTTAAATTTTATATCGTAAACTTAATTTATAAAAATCTTACTCCGCTTTCTTTTTTTTCCTTTGTCTTTTAATATTATCAAGGTAAGAAAATAGATAGAAAATTAAAAAAAAAATTAGAGTCGCTTTTAAAATTAAATTAATGAAATTCACATCGCATAATTTAATAGCACCTACAAAATAAATATCCAAATCCATAACTTAAACCAAAAATTTACCAAAAAACTTTACGAAAAAGACCAAACTCTAAATCAAAATTTAAAAAAAAAACACATCCAATAAAACCTACCTGAAATTCAGGGGGAGGTTCGATGGCAGTGACAATCACTTTGGCCGGACCCTTCTTCACTGTGTTAAAGAAATCACCGCACATACGCTCGGAGGTTTCCGTCGACTCGCAGAGCGACAGCGACCGCTCATCGAAATCGCTCTCTTGCAACTGCACATTAAAGGGCAGCGGTGTATATATATACATACCTACACACGTACATACATACACAAACATACATAGAGATACATACGAACACGTACGTACACAATATTTATATGGTAGTACAGTGTTGTTATACAAGGTGTACCATCAGCAGCAAACAAAAATATGGCGTTCCGAATAATTTCTATAAATGCAACTTTTTAAATGGAAAAAAAAATGGTGTGTTATTTTCGTGTCAACGATTTATATTATTAATATTATAATTTATAATATAACGTAAACGCGTTCAAAATGAGGGGTGCTAGGAGTTAATTAATTAAGCCTATTGTATTTGCGGGATTATTTTCGATAATTGATTTCATCACCAACACGCATTACATTATTTTGGATATATAATATAGCGGGGTAACAACGGTGTTAACATTATTTAAACTGTCTATTTATTTATATTATTAGTTTCACGTTTTCCCGCAGTGGGAATCTGGGAACCCAGTGTTAAGACCCTCCGTTCTCATTAAAGCACTTCCGTTTCCAACTTTCCGCTGAATTCTGGCGGCATTGCGTGTTGAGTGGCGAAACTCAACGCCGCTCTTGGATTCGTTATCAAAGCGAGAAAATGGAAATAGTAAATATTTTATTTCTCCAAGTGGGAATCGAACCCACACCCTGTCGCGGTTACAAACCGGCCTCAATGTTTTGAGGTATTTTAATTTTATTTAAAATCCACACTAATGTGGTTTATTATTTGTGGTTTTCGTGATAAACATTTGCAGTAGGTACTAAGCAAAAATAAATACAGCGACGTATGTATTGTTTAAGTAATGTACCTTTATTTATTATATATAAAATGTTTTTAAATATTAAATAAGATTATTATGATATAATAATATATGTAAATTTTGATTTTCTTTTATCTAATTGTTATGGAAAAATATGTTGCATAAACATTTTAAATTTACATTCGCAGTTCTTGTGTTTGTTTTAAATATTATATATCGCACTGCCAGTTTTGATTTCTTTCTTTTTTAGCTTCTATATCGCAAATAGTAGTATTGACTGAAGGAAAATAGTGTTAAGACACTACGTTTTCCACGCACCGAATAATTTCGAGACATTGCGTGTTGTCGGAACTCAAAGCTTTATGTTGTTACCAGAGCGATAACTCAAAATAATTCATTCGCCCGAGTGGGAATCGAACCCACAACTGTCTCTTTGCAAATTGCCAGCTTTATATGAAATTTCTAATTGGTTATAGCGTCATCTCTATTACAGCATCCGCGACTTTGTTGGTGCGATTTTATTACTCTCCTATATAGTAGTAGGGTGGTCAGAGAGAACCTAGTGTCAAGACACTCCGTTTCGCAATTTCTGCTCAATATCAGCAGAGATTAAATAAAAATATATTGTTTATGTCGTTTAAATATCGCTTCATATACATCAATAAAAATGAATGTATGTATGTATGAATGTTCCAAGTAATTATTTCTTTCTTTGTTTTTTCGTTACGTACATTTTTATATCATTCAAAAATGTAAAAAATACAAAATTAAATATATGTTTATTTGTAGTTTTCATAAAGATTTTTTTGTCCCTCCTGTGAATTTGATTAGTAGGCTGTTAGCAGGCATACTCTAAGCCTAATATTCTTTATATTGTTGTTGTATATACCTATAACATTTTTAGGTAATCAAAACGTCCCCCTCACAATATTCACGTCTTTGATGACGTATTTTATTTGCCTTCATTTTTTATATTTAGTCTCATTTAAGGACACTCTAGTTACGATTTTTTGTAGCTTCACACTGCATCCCACACTTAGCAGGCTAGGCAGAGGGAATCAGGGAATCAAACCCACAACACACACTTGTGCCCCTGCACCATCACAGCTCTTATTTGAATTATTTACTTTACAATTACAAAATATATGTATAATTTGTATTATATAGACAAAATAAGATAGAATTCAATCGCTTTAAGCATTAAAAAAGACACACACACTAAACAAATATCATTCCAAGAAATTCTATACATAAGATGGGTTGTACATTAATTCAACAAGGCTTGCAGGATCATGTATTCAATAAATATTAGACACATTGGCTTTGCATATAAATAATTCACAGATGCAAGTAAACTATCAGACGCTATTTAAACAGGGGAATGGACAGTTTATGTTGACATTTGTGCTCTATATAAAATAAAATATATAAAATTTATATTATAAGAATGTATTATCTCGTTTTCTTTGTAATTAAATTGTATTTAATATTAAAGATTTTATATTAAATTACTTTTATGTTTTGGTGTGTTTTTTTTAAGGAAAAGTTATCTTGTTTGTATGAGAATAATATTGTGATAATCAAATAACCCTGGTATGATTTAGCTGCTTATTAAATTATTCTTTTGTAGTTAAATTTGTAACAATTATATTAATCAAATAATATTATTAAATAAAAAACGCTCAGCAGTAATATAATTAAGGTCTCAATGTATAACTACTGTAAAATACAAGTTCTTAATGTCAACAATAAGAAAATATTTTAGGAGTAAAATCAATCATATTATAAACAATGCAATGAAATAAGTAATTTTATGTTTATTTCTCTTTGCCTCTCTTTTTATATTTAACAATAAACGAAATTTAAAAATAGGCAAATACCAAGCATCACACATGTGTAACATAATGCAAGTTAAAGTGAAATCAATGTAATAATATGATTAAAACATCATCCATATCAAAATAATAAATTTTACAACTTTGAAAAAGTTTTAAGTTTTTGTTTGAAACTATCTGTCCTGTCCATGTGGGTTTATTTATAACCTAAATACAGAATTATGTAAACTACGTTACAGTGCATATATAGACTCCAAAATGAGAAAAGCAATTAAAACAGTCTTAAACACATCTAAGATCTAATGCTAATGATTGTCTTTGTTTTTAAATTATGCAAAAACTATTAAGAAAGGCTATAAATAAAATATAGCGGCAAGTGTTTAACACACAGTATTAAAAGACAAAAGTTATTAAACTTACTTCAGATGCAATATGATGCCATCCACTCGCTGAATCGCTAGAAAACGAGCCACTTGTAATCAGCAGACCACTGTCTTCACTAAGCGGAGGCCCCTCAGAGTGCGTAGAGAAAGACGGCGGTGACTCCATTTCCCCCAGAATCATTCAACTTGTATAAAAGTTTTGTTTAAAACATAAAACTAGCGTAAATATTATAAACTCCATAAAAATTACGAAATATACAAAAAATTTGTTACAACATTCAACACTAAAGGTGTACAGCTAAAATATGACTATGTGTTAGCTGTCTCGCTTGCACACTATCGCTGTCGTCATGGAGCTAGTTTTTTTTTCTGAGCTTGGAGTCTTAGTTTTTGGCGTTTTAAAAAAAATACATATAAAACGTTGATATTATTTTCAATGTTCAAATTAAAATAGCATGTCTTGAAACATATAATTAACAAAACTATACTTGACATACTGTTTATGTTATATTTTCGTCATATTTATTTTATTAAAAAAAAATCTTAAATAATAAGACGCTAAAAGTAGTATATCAAATGATTTTTAATCTGTGGGATCTTTTAGGTTAATACATTCTATTGTATGCATAATTGCATATGCAGTCTATATATACTGTATATATGTCATTTGGTTTGTTATTTGGTGTGTTGAATTAAATAAAAATTTAATATGTCGTCCTGATACAGTTAACATATATATTGTTTCATTAATATATTGAGTTCCTGTTAAAAGATGATTGTTTTATAGAAGAAACATATAAATTTAATAACAATGGCAGATTCCCAAGTTTCTAACATTGTCAACGAAATTCTGGTATGTATTGTTTTATAGCCTTCTACAAATTTCTCTGATTTTAAATAATATAAAATTAAATTACCATTTTCAGAGAGTTGAGACGGTAGAAGAAGCATTTAGTTGTTTTTTAGTACACAAGCCGGAGCAGGAAAATGAGAGGTTATCTATATACCAAAAGAAATTATGTGCCGTTATGAGTACACCAAGTGCAGATATCCAGGAATCTGCAGTTCGCCAATATTTGACTCTCACAGCGGTACTTACAAATAGATATAAAATGAAACAACTTTTGGGTCTTTTAGAAAATTTAGTTAATACTAATGTTCTTCAGGCACGGTAAGCACGTAAATTATGAAGAATATTTAAGAAAACACTTCTTCCTAAAGGAGGATAAAAATAACACTCATACTACATTGTTACACTACTGTATTGAGTGCCGGAATACAATGCGGCACTCTGTGTCATTATAAAAATAAATAAATGAGAATAATTCATTGCTTTGAATGACCTAATTACAGTCCAATGATGTGCCACACTGCCTTAATTTTTTATAGTTTTCATAGAATTTATAATCCTTTGTAGGTAATTGCACAGGGTCTAACTGTGAACACGAAGATTGTGGGTTCAATTCAGACATTATCGTGCTGCGTCACAATGGGCAACCAACCACTTTAACATCCAATGTAAACAAATTATTTATTTAATTATATTTTTTTTTCAGAATGTTATGCGACTGTATATTAACAAGTGAGAAGCTTGTATACAAAAACAGTGACTTTTGGATTGAATGCTTCAATTTGATTAGAAGAATTATTGGTGGTGTTGACTATAAAGGTGTTAGGGAAATAATGAAGGTAATAAGGCTTTTTTGTTATATATATGAGTATGTATAGAAAATATTGTAAACAATTTTTATTTTCTATAATTTTAAATTTGAAAATATATTTGTTTTCTGTGCTTAATAAAAAATATAAGAATCAATTTGATTATTTTTAAAACTTAAATAAGATTAGTATTTCTATATATGTAAGTACATATATTATTTCATTTATACTGGTCTGTTGAAACTATAATAGTAAATATATTTTAATTTTGTATATTTTCCAAGAGGCTAAATTTATACTTCAATATAGTTATTTAATTTTCATGCTTTGAGTTTTTAACACTACCATCTGTCATAAAGTTATATTATACTTAAAAAAAACTTAAATGTTATTTACAATTTAAAGTATACTCATATATTTAATAAACATGTATAAAAAAAGCGTTGTCCTTTTTCACTATGGAGAAGTAAGACATATTTTATTTATCTGATATTTTTTTTATTTTATTTTAAATAGGGATGTAGAGAGAAATCACAAACACTACCAGTGAGACTCAATTCTAGTACAATGCCTCAAATGAAAGCTCTATACAATGTTATTGAATATATATTTGACCGCAATGCCTCGTTGTTGCCTGCTTACTTCATAGTTACAGAGATACAGAAAGACTATCCTGATAATCATCATTGGCCTCATTGGGTATGTACTATATATGTATACATATTTGAAAATTTTAGTTGTCAGTGCAATATTAAGTTCTGCTACTGGACATACAATCTCTTGAGAATTGGGTGGAAAATGGGAAATGGAGTTACTTAACACTTGGTTGGCACTGCCTTCCATGAAAATAAGAAATACAGTCAATATTTTCCAATGTTTTTCGTAAAATCATTTAATATTGTTCATATATTACACACACACTACTAAAGTTTTAATTTATTTTCCATTTGCGTTCAAAGTGCAAAAAAATTTAAATGTGGCCCAGCGACACAAAGGTGCCGCTTGAAGCAATGAATGATTATTTATTAACATTTACATATCTTCGCTCTGGCACCAACGCATTGATTGATTCCAGCATTGATTCCAACAATCAACGCGCAACGCCTCAAAAAATTCGGCAGAACGCAGGGAACGGAGTGTCTTAACACTAGGTTCTGTCTGCCCACCTTGCTGTGTGCGTGATACAGCGTGAAGCTGAATTACAATAAAATCTTATGAAACTCTTTAAAAAAAATTAAAGATATTCTTCTAAATATATGCATACCTTGTATTTAAAAGAGTATAAATATTTACTCACACGATTGTTGAAGCCACAGCTATTTTATTTAGTTCACAATATTTCATATTTCAAATATTTTTTTTTGTGTCATAGACTGATCAGTACATAATTGCTTAGTGACAAAGCGCACAGTTTTCAAGACTACACTTTTTTAATTTTTTTAAAAAATATTTTCTCTTTTCAAAGTGTGAAACAACAATTTAAAAATGTTACAAAATGAAAAACATCGTTTTTTTTTGTTACAGCAACTAGCGAAACTTTTAACATCATTCGTCGAAAGTTTCAAGCCGTGCGCTCAGATGGTATCGATAATAGGTCATTCTCAAATGTTACCTGTAGTAGAATTCTCAGGGTACGCCGACCACCTGGTAAACCCATGGAGATTGGATCCCACTACATTAAAATTTTCCCTAAAAGGCTATTTACCCTACGACGATGAACTGTTGAAACCCCAAATAAATTTACTAAGGCATGTCCTACAGCAGCCTTATTCCCGAGATATGATGTGTTCGATGTTGGGTTTACAGAAACAACATAAACAACGTTGTATAGCCTTAGAGGATCAATTAGTTGAATTAATGATTTTGCCAATGGAAAAAAGTGAGGACAATGACGATGATGAAATGTCATCAACACACTGGTGCTGGCTCCATTTGTCTTCTCAAGTTATATATCTAATATTAATAGGTTTTGCCTCGTTTCCCAATATAGTGATGGGTTTGCATAATAAATTGATTGGACACGATTTAAAGAAGGGAAGAGATCATTTGATGTGGGTGCTCTTGCAATTTGTGTCTGGCAGTATACAGAGGAATCCTCTATCAAATTTTTTGCCTATAAGTAAATTACACGAGTTGTTGTACCCCGAGAAGGAACCACTGCCCGTCCCCGATTGGACGAAGGCCCATTGTACGCACCAAATGGCGGTCGTTTGTATTTGGATGCATCTGCTGAAGAAAGCTGAGTCGGAACACAAGACTATGACGATGCCGCAAAATCTTAAAGTTCAATATGAGTGAGTTAGTTTTTTTTATCATTAAGTATTTTTTTTCTCTTTCTTTTTGATACTGTTTTAACTAAAAAAAGCAGTAAATACATGTTTAGCTTTTTTAAATATTAAAGCCTTCATTATTATTTGAGGATGTCATAGCCCAGCTTCAGAGAGCAGGTTCGGTGCTCATTCAGGGGAATTAATCTTTTAAAAATTTTCAATTCCTCTATGTAGAAGACAAAACGCGGCATTGAGCAACACACAATCTCTCAAAAATTGTATGGTGTGTGGCGCTAAGCACTTACAGGCTCCCTCTGTCTAATATTACATAAAGAAATATATAATAAACTACTAAAAGAAATATAATAGAAATACACTCTTTCCAGACTCCTCCAACACTTGATGACATCAAACAACACACCAACTTTAATGGGCTCCGATTACAGAATAGCACTACTATGCAATGCATATTCCACCAACCAAGAATACTATCCACGGCCAATGGGTATTATTATAGAAACGCTTTTCGGCAGCCAAAATCCAATGCCCAACGGGAACCCGGCGACCCCGTTGCCCACCGTTCCGTTGTCGATGTGCCTTTTGGACAGCCTCACGTTGCACTGTAAAATGTCGTTGATACACTCGATAGTGACTCATGTCGCTAAATTAGCTCAGAACAAGAGTAACATACCCGGTAGCAACATGATGGCGCCGGCGTTGCTCGAAACGTACAGCCGTTTGTTGGTTTACACTGAGATTGAGTCGTTGGGTATCAAAGGTTTTATAAGTATGTATTATTTTGTGAGATTTTTTTTGTTTATTTTTGCCGAATTTTTGAGACAGAGCGACAAAATGAAAATATAAAATATTTCATTCAAAGTTTTTTTTATGTATGCTTAAAAATCGGACCCACCACCGTCGTGTGTTTAGTTGCTTTCCCATTGGGCTGCGACGGCGGCAGTCGAAGTCACTGTTTTGTGTTTTGTATTGATTTTAATTACATTTTGATAGTAGTTTATAATTTTATTAGGTAATTAGCCAGTTGCACAAGTCTGGCTGTAACGTGATTTTGAATTAGATTCCCAAACGGGAGAATGAATTATTTTCGTTTCCTCACTTTGTAATAAAACAGCGCGGCGTTCAGTTACAATATACGTGCAATGTCTTAGAATGAGATGAGAGAGCGTGAAGAATGGAGTGTCTCAAATCGAGGCCGCTTTTATAAAGAAACAACAAATAAATAACATTTCGTTCCAAACATCTTAGTTAAAAACTTGATCATAATTAATGTTAATAGTTAGTAGTCATTTATACATAAAAATGTTAAATCTTATTTCAAAATATTCTCTTGTCCTCACTGTTATACAAAATTTACTGTAAAATCTGTGCAAATTTAAAACAAAACATTTTTTAAAAGTTTTTTTAGGAATTGTTGAAGTGTTTAAGCAGAAAATATGAAATAACTACTTTGATTCCAGATCAACTTTTGCCCAATGTGTTCAAATCCCACGCGTGGGGTATACTACATAACCTGTTAGACATGTTCTCATACAGAATACATCACATACAGCCACACTACAGAGTGACTTTGTTGTCAAATATACATTCTTTGGCTGCTTACCCTCAGGCGAATCAAACTCAATTGCAATTGTGGTAAGTTCTTTTTCTATTATTATTAATTTATAAATAAATAAATCAGCTTTACGCTATATCCCGCACACAGCAGGGTAATCAGAGGGAACCTAGTGGCCGAATTCTGGAGGCATTGCGTGTTGAGTGGTAGAACTCAACGCCGCGCTTTGCCTCTACACCATAGCGAAGAAATGGAAATATAAATTTAAATAAATATTTCATATTGTAATAAAAATGTAATATTAAACTTGACGTAAATTTGACGGTTGTAGGTTCGCGTTGCACCCTAAAGTAATAATAAATGATGTTTAGTAGGATCTAATGCGGTGTTAAGTTTCGCCAATCAAGTCTTGAAAATTGATGGGTGGGGATATTCTATTCTAGTGTCTTAACACTAGAATAGAATAGAATGGAAACTAGAATTGAGAAAATTTATTGGAATGATTAATAAGTTCTTTATTTCGTTAATCGTTTAATGAATAAAAATAAAACAAGCAATATTAACTTTGAAATGAAATGTTTATTTCTTATTAAATAATTAATTATTTATCATTATGATAAGTTTCCAATATATTTTTTTCATCACTACTCTTTCTTCAAACATGTTGTTGGATAATATAATTAATTTTTAAAGTTTAAAATAAAAAAAATAAAAAAATAAAAATAAGAATACGGACCATATGTCTGTAGAGTTTTTGAATTCAAAAAAATAAAAAAAATATAATTAACTTTGGTAGGTTTCTCGTGGTAGTTTGATTTACCGATTCATGTTTTGGAACACGCTTCCGAGGGACAGAGTGTCCCTAAACGATAGCGCAAAGCTAAAAATATAAACATTATTTTATTGTTTTTTTAGATGAATATGTTAAAGGTTAAAAGGCGGTGACCTGTATAAACCCACGTAAACAGAATCAATAAGGCAAAGTCATTGGGTTTTACTTGGACTAATAACTTACCGATAAATTTTAGTATTATTTTGATGAAATATATGATCTTCGGTGGGTAAAGAGAGTTAACCCACAAATTACAACTTTTAGGATAATCAATGGTAGAATGCTTTATTTTCATTTCGTCGCGCTGGTAACAAAAAAAGTGCGGCGAGTTTTACCACTCAACACACAATATATCGATAAATGGAGGGGTGCGATGGGAAGATCTTAACGCTTGGTTTCCAGCCAACCCTACTATATGCGAAATGTAGCGTAAAATCAAAAAGAAAACGTTAAGTAACACCCATTAATTCATAATTTCAACAGCTAAAAACAAACTACCAAAGATATTACTAAAATTTTACTTATGGTTGAAAAACTTTAGATTTTATAATTTTGAAATTATGATTTCCTCTTTTTAGATTTTTCACTACTTAGTTTGCGTGAACGTTAAAATGCAAAATGTTACATTTTTATTTTATCTGCCCAAATTAAATATCAACATCAAATATCAACTTCTGTAGCTTACTTCTGTAGCTTCGTCTTTCCATTGTCTGTAACTTTTTGATTCAAAGACAATGCAGTTTTCTATGCCACAAAATTTGTAATATGTGGATTGGATCTCTTTACCAATAAACCTATCATATCGATATGTACGTTACTTATTTCTATCCAATATATAAGTAATCAGTTCAGGAACTATAATCAGTTGTACAGTGTTCAGTTCCGCCATTGTAATAATAATGTCGCGTATAATTGTTACTCTCGTGCTCTTCGGACTAGTATTATTTACTCTAGGTCATCAATTCATAGATTTTCCTCGTTTCTATCACGGGTTTCATCCCTACGGCGACTACCACCTCGGCCAACACTTCAGCTACCCCATCAACTACCCCATCAGCTACCCCATCAGCTACCCCATCAGCTACCCCAACGGCTACACTATCTGTCACTCTTTCGGTGACCACTTCGACCACGACTGCGACCACTACTATGACGGCCACGACTATAGAACTCCGTCTATAAGCGACGCTATTAACAGAATCAAAAGAAAATACTCCATCGCTAAATCAGCCCTACAGAAGTTCTGCATGCAGAATACTCAAATTACTTCAAAAATATTATACGGTACAGACGCCTATATTATAATATATCAAATACCAAAGGGGATATTCTATTCTAGTGTCTTAACACTAGAATAGAATAGAATGGAAACTAGAATTGAGAAAATTTATTGGAATGATTAATAAGTTCTTTATTTCGTTAATCGTTTAATGAATAAAAATAAAACAAGCAATATTAACTTTGAAATGAAATGTTTATTTCTTATTAAATAATTAATTATTTATCATTATGATAAGTTTCCAATATATTTTTTTCATCACTACTCTTTCTTCAAACATGTTGTTGGATAATATAATTAATTTTTAAAGTTTAAAATAAAAAAAATAAAAAAATAAAAATAAGAATACGGACCATATGTCTGTAGAGTTTTTGAATTCAAAAAAATAAAAAAAATATAATTAACTTTGGTAGGTTTCTCGTGGTAGTTTGATTTACCGATTCATGTTTTGGAACACGCTTCCGAGGGACAGAGTGTCCCTAAACGATAGCGCAAAGCTAAAAATATAAACATTATTTTATTGTTTTTTTAGATGAATATGTTAAAGGTTAAAAGGCGGTGACCTGTATAAACCCACGTAAACAGAATCAATAAGGCAAAGTCATTGGGTTTTACTTGGACTAATAACTTACCGATAAATTTTAGTATTATTTTGATGAAATATATGATCTTCGGTGGGTAAAGAGAGTTAACCCACAAATTACAACTTTTAGGATAATCAATGGTAGAATGCTTTATTTTCATTTCGTCGCGCTGGTAACAAAAAAAGTGCGGCGAGTTTTACCACTCAACACACAATATATCGATAAATGGAGGGGTGCGATGGGAAGATCTTAACGCTTGGTTTCCAGCCAACCCTACTATATGCGAAATGTAGCGTAAAATCAAAAAGAAAACGTTAAGTAACACCCATTAATTCATAATTTCAACAGCTAAAAACAAACTACCAAAGATATTACTAAAATTTTACTTATGGTTGAAAAACTTTAGATTTTATAATTTTGAAATTATGATTTCCTCTTTTTAGATTTTTCACTACTTAGTTTGCGTGAACGTTAAAATGCAAAATGTTACATTTTTATTTTATCTGCCCAAATTAAATATCAACATCAAATATCAACTTCTGTAGCTTACTTCTGTAGCTTCGTCTTTCCATTGTCTGTAACTTTTTGATTCAAAGACAATGCAGTTTTCTATGCCACAAAATTTGTAATATGTGGATTGGATCTCTTTACCAATAAACCTATCATATCGATATGTACGTTACTTATTTCTATCCAATATATAAGTAATCAGTTCAGGAACTATAATCAGTTGTACAGTGTTCAGTTCCGCCATTGTAATAATAATGTCGCGTATAATTGTTACTCTCGTGCTCTTCGGACTAGTATTATTTACTCTAGGTCATCAATTCATAGATTTTCCTCGTTTCTATCACGGGTTTCATCCCTACGGCGACTACCACCTCGGCCAACACTTCAGCTACCCCATCAACTACCCCATCAGCTACCCCATCAGCTACCCCATCAGCTACCCCAACGGCTACACTATCTGTCACTCTTTCGGTGACCACTTCGACCACGACTGCGACCACTACTATGACGGCCACGACTATAGAACTCCGTCTATAAGCGACGCTATTAACAGAATCAAAAGAAAATACTCCATCGCTAAATCAGCCCTACAGAAGTTCTGCATGCAGAATACTCAAATTACTTCAAAAATATTATACGGTACAGACGCCTATATTATAATATATCAAATACCAAACGCAAACAATTTAAATATAACAGTCAAAGCTATCAACGGACTCGTTATAACGGAAGTTAAACAGCAAGGTGATTTCAAAGGATTTAGGGATATTAGAATTTTGCCCGAAATGCTTGATTTGAAAAAAAGTTTTTGGTCCATCGAACAGTCCAATTTGAAGATCTTGTTGCCCTACAAATCCAGTTTAGCCACAGAGTCAAGCGTCCTTGCGTGCGAGCCCGATGATAGTGAAGTTAATATACCTGGTAATTTTGTATCCATGTTTCAAATGAGATCTAGTAATTATCCGAGAAGATAATTCCTTACAAGAATACGTCGCTTTTAAACGTAATATATATTTTGTTAAAAAAATAGTATTTTTTTAAATATATTTCTTTATCTTAGCTCTTGTCCTATTCCTTCCTTAATATAGTTATCACAATAGTGTTGTTGTATGTGAATAAAATAAGACTAACAAGCGTTACAAATCACAGTATAAATTGTTAGAATTAAGTCACTTATTTATTCGAAAATACAATTTATATAAAATTAATCATTTAAAAGCTTTAGTTTCTTACTAGACACTTCAAATTTAGAAGGTTTTTTTTTTAATGGAAAAGACAAGGTAAACGATTGTTCGGGTCACCTTATAGTAAGTGATCACTGCCGCCCACGACCCCGTGCAACACCAGAGGAGCTACAGGTGCGTTGCCTGTACCGGTTGGTGGGTTGGGCTGCGGTGCCCGAAACTGGTGCTAATGCGAAACGCAGTGGCATAAAGCCACTACTTAACGCCGGTTTTAAACACCGGGGGTGGTAATGATTCGGTCGAGTCTGCCCATGCGTGTATTGCTATTGCTGGCGACGTAACTCTACCACACGTACTTTAGTCGCCTCTTACGACACCACCAGTACCAGGATGATCCTATTCTAGGCCGGGATCACACAGAAAAAAATAACAAAATAACGCTAACTGACTCTTTTTTACACAATAAACTATTTATTTACAGTTTTGAAAGCACTGCCCTTCGACTTATAACTAGTTTGGGCAGTTCCGGTGTGCAGTTGCAAATGTCTCGTGTGGTGTCCGAGCCAAAATCTCTAGTTTCCAGTGAGAGCGAAGAACTGAATAGAGTGCTTGTACTGACTCTAGCTAGAGGCATTTATATGACTGGGGCTGGTAAGTCTACTTTTATCCGATTAATATAGGTGAATTATTTAATATACGTACATTTTATTTTATGATTCTCTTCTTTATAAACTATGATATAACTTTTTTTTATTGAATATCTTATGTTAATTAACAAATCGCGGCGTTGTCGGCTCTCAAAATGAAAATATCTCGAAAATTGGATAGTGCGTGGGGTACAGGATGTATTAACATTAAGTACCATCAGCATACATCTGTTTTCAGCTTCACGCTGTATCCCGCACACAGCAGGGTAGGCAGAGGGAACCTAGTGTTTAGACACTCCGTTCCCCACTTTCTGCCGAATTCTGGAGGCATTGCGTGTTGAGTGGCAGAACTCAACGCCGCGCTTAGCCTCGACACCAGAGCGAAGAAATGGAAATATAAATTTAAGTAAATATTTCATCTCCTCGAGTGGGGATGGAACCCACAACCAGTCGGTTTTACAGTCACACTTCGTGCCGCTGCGCCACGACTGGCCTCTATATATACAGAAAACGGCGTGAAATTAAATAATAAAAATATTTTTATTTATGTATTTAAATTTTAATTCTAGTCATATTAATATATGACTATAAACGAAAATCCGTTACAGGTAACGACGGAGCTGCAGTAAAGGAACTTTTGACTACTATAATGACGAACACACCTCATTTATGGTCTCAGCACACGTTACAGTGTTTCCCGCCAGTGTTAGTTGAATTTTTCTCACAGGTATATCGGTTTTTTTTTATAAATTAATAATTACAATAGAACAAAATATTGATTTAGAACTTACAATAAAATATTTATACTTAAAAGTATAACTGAAATAAATGTAGTGGCACAGGAGCACAAAGTGAGAATTTAAAATCGACTGGTTGTGGGTTCAATCACCACTCGACAAGAAGTAATATTTATTTAAATTTATATTTTTATTTCTTCGCTCTAGTGTCGAGGCAAAAGCGCGGCGTTGAGTTCTACCACTCAACTCGCAATGCCTCCAGAATTCGGCAGAAACTGGGAAACGGAGTGTCTCTTAACACTAGGTTCCCTCTGCCTATCCTGCTGTGTGCGGGATACAGCATAAAGCTTATTTATATATTTATTTATTTTAATTCTTGAAGAATCTAGCACCAAAAGAGAACAAACAGCTACTGAAGAAATCAGTAGAAGAAGAATACAGAAAGTGGACGTCCATGGCCAACGACAATGACATCATATCGCACTTCTCGGTACCGGGAACGCCGTTGTTCTTGTGTCTACTATGGAAAATGATATTTGAGACGAACAGGATCAATCCTATCGCTTTTAAGTAAGTTTAAAAAGTTTTTTTTTGTCAATAAAGCCTTCTTTTTAATTTGTTTAATTGCAATGCAAACGTTAGAGATTTATTAATTATGATAAAGATTGTCTTTTTCGACTTATACTTTGCTATGTGGAAAATTATATTTGAAACGAACAAGATCAATCAATCCTGTCGCTTTTGAGTGACAAGACAGTAACATCATGAAAAGTGAAGTGACACCTGTTTTCGATATTAGATTTTTTTTACGTTCACGCTGTTTCCCGCACACAGCAGTCTTGTTTCCCGTATTTTATTTGAGAATTGCGCATTAAGTTCTCTGTTACTCAACACGCAATGTCTCTAGAAACGGCGAAAAGTGAAATAACGAGTTATATGTGTGAAATATAAAGAGCATATAAAAAACAGAAACTGTTACTAATTCAAATAACACAACTTAAGCGTTGTACGCTGTTTCCTCTTATATGTAATTGAAATAAAAATTGACAAATGATTTTTTTTTTCGTTATAAATGTTTACGCCCGAATCGCTGGAGGAATATCTGTTTTCAGCTCCAAAATTAAGGTGTTGATTCTATGATTCTTAATTCTTACAGCCTATACGAGAGATACGTTAGCTAAAGTAAATAAATTGACTTTTCACAAACAAACGTACAAAGTGTGATTCCAAAATAGTATATCCTTACCATCACCTCAAAAATTCATCCATTCGTTAGCGATATGACAAAAACAAAAAAATATATCCAAATTAAATAACATATTAAAAGTGAAACTTTTAAAACGTTTGATAACTTGGTCAAATAATTTAGTATGGAAACCTTTCAGCTTATAACATTGGCCTCAATTGTGTAAAATGTATGTATGTAGGTTATATTGATCATGACCGTGAAAGTTTCGATGAACCAATATACCTTACTTTACCTTTGGGCAGCTTTGCATTTTATCCTTAATCCTTGCTTAATCCCGCACACAGCAGGTTAGGCGGAGAGAAGCTAGTGTCAAAACACTCATTTCAACGTTTGTGATACTAATTTTTTGGTTTATACATTTTACTTGACACTGAAATTTTTATATAAACATAATAATCGAACTCCCAACCATCAACTAATGCTAATATTTTCTAGAATGCTAGAAACGTTAAATCAATTACACAAATAGTTTACAATATTAACAGTATCTATTCATTCCGATAGAATAAAGCTAACTCTTGAAATATTTAAATTTATTATTCAGAACTATCCAAATACCGAAACTTTAAAATTAAAATACGTTCTAGTCTCAAAAATACCTAGATTGACCCGACAACCTAGATGTTAATTTTATTTCCGTTGAAATAGATCGGTCGTTGTAAATGTTTAAGTGAAAATATCGTAAAGTATGAATAAAAAGAAAATTTAAAAAATATTTATTTATTATATTTAGAAATTCTAAAACTCGACTACTAAAACACGCTCTAAAAACTACGAAACAAGAAAAAGTCCCCGCTTTTTTTGATTATGTACTATAAAAAAAATATAAAAAAATACTGACGACTAAATAAACAACGTATTTATTATATTTTAATGTATTTTCATACGTCATACTTATAGAAATATGTTTAAAGGATAGACGTGATCGTCACATTAATTTTATTTTATCATATTCTTGTTTTTTTTCTTTTTTCACTTCTTAACTCTAGCAAGATGAAGTGCAGTGTTCAATTACGCCACTCAACACTCAGTGTCTTATATTATTGCGGAAAGCGAAGGGCGAAGTGTTGACAGCATTTTGATGCGGATATTCGACTAAATAATAGTAGTTGTTGTTTCATCAAAATCGGCTTAGGATTCGCTCGATTCGACTGCGCTCCTTCTTCATAGATTAGGAGTGTTGTTTTTGTTTTTATATTTAACGCTATCAATAATATTATGAGGCAATATATATTTTTGACAACAGTGATGCTATAAAAAGTGTCTCACTGTCACTCGATGGGCGTGGGTTCAATTCCCACTCTAGGAACTTTTTCAATTACATACATACCTGTCAACAGTTTCATGTTTACCTTGTCTTTTAGGCGAATTTTCTTACAAACTAAATATTATATAGAAACGTTAACTGCAATTATCTTTTGTTTTCTCCATAGGATTCTAGAACGTATAGGGGCCCGAGCTCTCTCGGCCCACTTGCGGAAGTTCTGCGATTATTTGGTGTTCGAAGTGACCAATCCGGCTGGTGGGCCGCACATCAACAAATGCGTGGACGCCATCAACGACATCATATGGAAATACAATATCGTCACCATCGACCGACTGGTTTTGTGTCTTGTGAGTATGTAATGATTGTTTACTTTTTTTGTGTTGTGCGTCTGTTGGAAGCGTTGCGATGGTTGTCAGTTCGAATTTGGTTTTTGGGTTTTTTTTTTTTTTTTAGTTTTGGTTTTTATATGAGTTTAATAAATAAATGTATTTGTAGCTTGTCTATGGTTATATGGATGTCATAATTGGATTGTGTTATAAATATTAAAGTTTTCTTTGTGTAACGTTAATATAATTTTTTGAGTAATGCTTATGTCCATTAAATTGATGAAAGAGAAAATGAGAGAAAAGTATACAAATCCTTTTTTTTAAGCATTTATTTTTAATAAACTTTTATAAACTTTTTTAATAAACACCAAATACTGTGCTGTGCTTGCATTTGCGACTTATTATAAAAAAAATGTGACTATAAACTAAAAATAGTGAAAATAATGCATTTTGTGACAGTAGTTAGTAAGATTAATAGTACTGAGTAATTGACTTTGAAAAATATTTGCTTTATTTTATTTTTTGCAGTAACAACATTTTAGATATTAATATGTAGCTTCACACATTAATATGTATCTCGCTCATAACAGGGTAGGCAAAGGGAATTTGGGAACCTATTGTTAGACACTCCGTTGCTATTAAGACGCTACCGCTTTCCCACTTTCCGCCCGAAATTTTGGAGGTATTGCGTGGAGTCTCAACACTACGCGTCATCTTGTTACTAGAGCGACGAAATAAAAATATTAAATATGTCAGTGGGAATCGAACTCACTTAACTCATTGTCGCGCTTACAGTCGCACGCTTGTGCCCCTGCGCCACGACTGGCCTCAATCCATTTATGACTAGATTAATATTTATGACTATTAACTAATTTGTAATAATATTTAAAACATCAAATCCCGTAAATTTTGTGTATTTCGCTTATATTAAAACGGCAATGGTTGTAATACGTAGTGCCGCGTCACTCAACCTCTATTTTCCTAAATAAAGTATATTTTTTATAATCATTTCAGGTACTCCGTCCAAACCCAGATGGCAATGAAAGTCAAGTTTGTCTTTATATTATACAATTGTTATTATTGAAAGGGTCGGAATTGAGGAACAGAGCCCAGGACTTTGTTAAGGAAAATTCTCCAGAGCACTGGAAACAGAACAATTGGTGAGAGTTCCATTTTTTTTTTTAAATAATATTATAATACGCTAGAGAACGTATGGGAACACAATACGAGTTGCCATAGCAGCGTGTCACTTTAAATAAGTATCCTTCACGTGTGTGTGTGTTATATATATTTTATTAATTTAATGTGTTTTTGTGCATTATTTATAACACATTTTAGAATTATGTACCCCTTTTCTATTTAAATTATAACTATGCCAACTTTCATACTCTTCCGCCATAAATTCCAGTATAAATTTCGTATAAAAGGGTAGAAAGTTTTCGTATCACGTAAAACATTGTTAGCACAAGAGGTTTACACGTACGTAGTGGGTTACATAGAAGCTATTACCGTCATTTAATATAGCCTACATCGATAAATGGACTATACGGCTCAAAGCTCAAATAAAATCAACTCGAACCCCACTATTCACCCCTGAGATGAACCTATACATACATAAACGCGACTTCGTCCACTTAAACTTATATTGTTTTATTATATCCAAATTAGCAAAATGTTTACATAAATCGCACCCTATATATTATTCTGATGTTTAAGCTATGTTAATGTAGTTTCAGCTAAATCCACATTTGTAATATTTATTGATATATTTATTTTAGGATAATATTATATATACAAATATGGTATCGTTGATTGTATTGTATAGATAAATTCTCCCTACAAAATTTCCAGGTACGAACGCCACTCAGCATTCCACCGTAAATACCCAGAAAAGTTTGCTCCAGAAGAGACTAGTAGTACATACGGCGGTACAATACCTGTATATTTATCCAACGTTTGTCTGAGATTTATACCGGTAATGGACATAGTTGTTCACAGATATCTAGAAATACCTCAAGTTAGCAAGAACTTAGAACAACTGCTGGAACATTTGGGCTATTTGTATAAGTTTCATGGTAAGTCCTTCTCGTCCGTCTTATCTGAATTATAGTTTTAAATCTGTTTTATTTATTAAGCGTGGCAATCTAGCAATAAGATCCTCACTTTCCGCTGACTTCTGGGGGTATTGTTGAGTGACGGAAATTGACGCCGTGCTTTCTTGTTACCAGAGGGAGATATTTTGTGTGAAAATACATTTCATAAACAATTCCAACAGTTTGTACTTCTTTTAATTTCAGATCGGCCAGTAACTTTCCTCTACAACACGCTCCACTATTACGAATCTAAATTACGCGATAAACCATTGTTAAAAAGGAAGTTAGTTAACGCAGTTTTAGGTTCCCTAAAGGAAGTCAGACCTAACGGATGGGCTACTACTGAGGCGTTTCAAGGATATCTATCGAAAACAGACGTGGAGGCCACTTGGACGCCCGATTTGAATTATTATTTGAGTTTAATTAACCGTATGGTTGATAGTATCCTTTTATTAATTATTTGGTTATATTTTTTTTTACTAATTTATTAGGAGTTAATAGGCATTGACAATAGTCGTTTGTCATATATACACATATAGCATTTCAAAGAGAGCCAAGATTAAAAAAAAATAAGAAATTGTTGAAATTATTTTCACTTATTTTGAACATTTATTCATTCGCGATGGATTAATTTGAATACTTTATATGTATTGTTATTTATACTAGATGTTTATGTTATACTTTTTGAGCCGTCGTGGCACACCGGAACTGAGCCATATTATAAAGGCGAATTCTAAGTTCCATTCCTATTCCGGGAGATAAATTAATTGCATTTCCCCGCTGCGGTGATAAAACAAAACGTGGCGTTCAATTCCGCCGCTCAATGTCTCAAAAATTGGGTTTCAACTGGGTCATCTGCTGTATTATCGATACAGCTTGATCTAAAAAAAAAACGATAAACAGTTTCCTAAATACCATCTCAGCTATGACAGGCACGTCTCATTTCCCAAACACCGACTGGCGTTTCAACGAATACCCGAACCCCTCCGCCCACTGTCTATACATCACGTGCGTGGAACTGATGTCGCTACCGATAGCCCCCAACACGATCGCCAATAATTTGTTAGATGTTATAACAAAAGGTTTTATAGTCATACCGGCGACAAAAATACAACTTTGGATAAACGCTATTGGTATTATAATGGCGTCGCTGCCGGATGCCTATTGGACGGTCATCCATGATAGGCTATTGTCATTGATAACTGATAAGGATATGGCGGAGTGGTCGTACGAATATTCGCCGTTTCAACTCTTCAGCATGAAGACGACGTGTGACGCTTTGCTGGAGAATAAGTATAGTTTGACGTTGGCTTTGGCCCATGCAATATGGTACCACGCTGGTGCTGGACAGATTATGCAGATACCTGTGTGAGTTTGATTTTTGATGATGATCAGTTTAAGTTAATTGCTTATAATAGGTAAAAAATAAAAATAATTCAATAAATCAGCTTCATGCAGAGGCAGAGGGAGCCTAGTGTTAAAACACTCCGTTCCTTACTTTCTGCCGAATTCCGGAGGCATTGCGTGTTGAGGGGCAGAACTCAACGCCGCGCTTTTCCGCAACACCAGAGTTCGCTCTGGTGTAGAAGAAATTGAAATATAAATTTAAACAAATATTTCATCCCCTCGAATAGGGAGCGAACCCACAACCAGTCGGTTTTACAGTTACAGTGTGGGCCTCTGCGCCCTTTATAATAATTATAAATATGTTTTTATGTATTTCTTTTTGAGACACTTTACACTTTATTAAAAACGAAGTCAAATTAATCTACGAAATGAAAAATTTCATATACTGTTTCCAAATTTAATTAATTGTTAATTGATGACCTGACTGTAAGCGAGACGATTGTGTGTTCAAGTTCAACTGCGGCGTTCAGTGCGTAATGTCTTAATAATTGGGTGGTAGATAGGGAACGAAATGTCTTCTTATCACTACATAGGCATAGAGATCTATGCCGCCTTGCATGTGAAATTATTTTATTAATCCCAATAAAATCTCAATTACAGATTCGTAAAAGAGAAAATATCACCTGAAATACGTACAGAAGTGCAATTGATATTTCTCTGTCACCTAGTGGGGCCATACTTGCAGCGTTTCAATTCAGATCTTTCGAGGGCTGTTATGGATATAACAATAGCTCTGTACGAACTATTGGCACATATAGACAAAACTCAACCGCATCTGCAATATATAGATCCGATATGCGATTTACTGTATCCTTTTTAATATAACTTTTGTGGTTTCTGTGGGTTTTTATGGGTGAAATGGTGGGTTTTTGTTAGTTCTTTATACATTTTTCTATGATTTTAGTCTTAAATATATATTTTTGTGTGGAATTTAAACTGATAATATTATCGCGTTATATTATTTTAACATTAACAAGATTATTTTTGTGAATTAGTTGTCACCCTCAATCATCACACCACTAAGTAATTTGTAAAATGTAATTTACTAATTAATATGCACATTTTGTTTATTATTAAATTAAAAAATCATACTTAAATCGATAATAAAGATAATTTTAAAAATTCTGTATATATATAATTCTATTTAAATTTTCTTAACAAATCTCAGCTATCACATAAAATACATGTTCGTTGGTGACACCATGAAGAACGAAGTGGAGACCGTCATACGTAAACTGCGCCCCGCCCTACAAATGCGTCTCCGCTTCATCACGCACCTAAACGTGGAACAAATACATACCGCATAGCAACAAGACTACTACAGCTACACACCGTCCAGCTCCAGCTCGAGCTCGGAGTAGACTGTAGTAGATAGAAACTGAGTGGTACGTCACTAAATATCAGTAAACATTAGTAAACTTCTGGACCTTATTGTAAGTGTGTACGAGAAAATCGTATCGCATCGTCGTACATCACTATCGTTTGTATAAAGACGATGATAAGTCACTTTATGTGGTAGGTACATCACTGTTTATCTTGATTTTATGTCCATCTGAAGATATATACTATACCACATACCAGTTCCAGCTCAAGCAGCTTGACTGTAGGCGATAAAAAACAGTGGCACATCACTAGATGGCATTGTAGGTTTTTATTTTGTATCAGTGAATGACAGAAAGTTGTGGTACATCACTGTTTTTAGTCTGTATAAAGAAAATGGTGGTGCATCACTATCGGTCTCATTTTATGTCTTTGTAAAGATATGGTACATCACTGTTAAACCTTATTCCATGTCTGTCAAGTCACTTAATTCAAGACATTTCGCAGGTCAAGTGACGGAAGCAACGCCGTGCGTTGTCTAAATGTTTGATATACATTACATATATTATTGTTTAAATCTATTCATTGCTAATATTTACATAAACTTGTATGTATGTTTTAAAATATCGACACCCATCTTATTTTTTTATATAGTTTCACGTTGTATGCCACACATAGCATGGTAGGCAGAGGGAACCTGGGAATCTATTGTTAAAACACTCCGTTGCATTAGGATACTTCTGTTCCCCATTTTCTACCAAACTCTTGGAGCATAGCGCGTTATGGCGAAACTCAACACCATGCTTTGCATTGTTACCAGAGCGAGCAAAATGAAATTATTTAATATTTAGTAGTATTGGACAAGACTAAATATAAATAAGCAAAAGCTTATGTATTTTGTATAGATGTATATTTTAACTGATTCTGACATTCTCAATAACGAAAAGTAACTATTACTAGAGGTCATTATATATTGTTTTATTACGATTTAAATTTTATTCTACTTGTTTACGAAATAATTTTAACTAAGCGATAGTAATTATATTAACAGTGTAATTAATAAAACTGGTAACATTTTCACTTCTTAGTCATATCCATTTTACGTAAAAGTCTAGTAAATTGTCTTGAAAATAGAAAATCTTATTCAAATCAATATATTCCAATAAAAATATCTTACTTTAAATGACTAAAATAGTTAACATTATTCATATTACCATCCAAGATGCACAATAAAATGCATTTTTATAGCGAATTTTATATTAAAACTGAAAAATACATTTCATATTATGGTGTTTATAATATGGATTTTTTACCGAAATAGCAGCACAAATGAAATTGAAAATATTTAAATTTAAAGATATGTTAGAACGCTAGCATTTGATATAATTGTAAGGGTTTTCAGTAGTTGGCTTGTTTTTAATAAGTTGTTGGTATTCTGGTTGATATAGATTAATTAATTAATTTATTTATTTATATATATATATATATATATATATATATATATATATATATGTATGTATGTATATTGTATCCCACACATAGCAGAGTAAGCGAAGGGAAGCTAGTGTTAAGACACACCGTTCCCATAAAGTCCCTTTTACCAGAATGCAGATATGAAAATGATAAATATTTCATTTGCTCCAGTGGGAAGTTATATAGTACATATATATAAATTATATAGGTATTAGGAGCTCCTCGCTCCTGCTGTCTTAAAGTATTTCTCGTTGCTTTTATTTTTTTTATGCAGAATTCTTATTATCTGTATGCAACTGGGACACCTTGTGATTGTAAATTAGCATATAAGAATCTATCTGTTAGTAACTCTGTTATTGATTGTTAGTGCTTGGCGGAACCTAACGCCCCACACTGTTCATTTGGAAATAACGAAATAATTATTTTCCACAATAATGACATTCAATAAAATTTATCTTTATATGCATAATATATTTATCGTTTAATATGTAAAAGCTCTATGGCAACCAGACGACTAATCTAATTTAATATTATAAGGCTAAGTTAATCACTAATTAGTACAAAGCGAGTAAAAATAACTTTGTAGCGCCAAACTGCATAAGCAAAAGCAATAAAATAAACGTACAATCCTAATTCTATAATATACAAGTCTTTTGACGTGTTCGATCGTGTGACAAACAAAAATAGAAAATATATTTTTGGATATGTGTAGCTGAATACGGCTATGTTGATGATTTGAATAGTGATGGACAGTTCAATTGAACATAAGAATGAATGAAGGTAACGTAAAGAGAACTGTATTTCTGAATGAATTAATTTTTTCATACCAATATGACAGAAATAATAAAATTTAAGGTCTATAATTATTTAAATGTTATTAAAAACTTATTTGAAAATGCGACGCGTCACTTTCATTCATTCGTGTCTTCAACTGTTAGTTGTGATTACATATATAATATATGTTTACGTTTTTTAAATTGTTTTTATATAATAAACAATATGGCAGATAATTTTGATGAAAATATTTGGATGTTTATTTTGTTATGTACAATGTTGCAGAAAAGTGGTTCAGGAAATGGTCGTAAATGGTTTTTTTTTAAACATCTTAATGTATTATGAGACATATTAAACAAATAATCTCTATTTTATATGTACATAAAACATCTAATCTTGAAACCATTTAAAGAACCACTTTTCTTGTGAAATACGCTGTCTACTAACATCACATTGTTATATTGTATATGGTTGTGCAATTTTGCTTCAAGGGAAGTGACAAATATCTATTAATATATTATTCTATTAGTAGAAGAGCAACCATTAACAATACTTCGTTGTTATGCCAGAATAATGTTTCTAGAAACCATTATTTGATAAATAATGCTAAAAAATTGATAAAATACATATAATATTTATGTCATTGTATATGAATAATGTATATAAAAATACAATGTTTTGGCAAAACAATGAGTTATGTTATCACAATTTATGGAACCATTTTGCATAACCACATACAGTCGAGACTTATACTTTATTTTTTGTTTACAGCGTGATCCAAAAAACAGTAAAAAAAATCGCCATTTTTACAAACATCAACTCAGATTAAGATTAATTCAGTGTCTTTAATGTTATTGTCTGTGTGCCTTAAAATATTATTTATCTGCGTAACATATTATGATTAATGCATTATTTATTGTTTTTTCACTATTATTACTAGCAAATGAGGGAAAAACATCACTTTTTTTTATTAATAATATATTATATATATGTTATTGTTCGCTTATTTAGTATATACATCTAGCAATTTGATAAAATATTGTTACTTAATAATAGGATATTCGAATAATCATCGAAACTAGCGAGATTGCATTGCCTTTGAAGTTTAAAAAGAAAAAAAAAATGTAGATTTTATTATAATTATGGTCCATACATTTTTGTATTTAGGTAAGTACAAGAAGAGCTGGTCTGTTGATGTATTATTTTTGGGACTGTGTGACTGGGATGTTCTAAAAGTATAGATTTCAAACATTTGGATGCATTCGCTCATACACTCGAATGTATGCAATAAAATAAATAAAGCATACCACATTAATAGAAAATGTTTTATATTATAACTGTTAAAAATCTTAAAAAATATAATACCACAAAAAAATATTTGTTTTTTTTTATAATCTGTCGCACAGTTATACATCAACGAGCATCCTCTTTTAATCATGTTATATACAAAAAAATATCGCACACCTACAAATAATCACAATACAATGCAATAATTATGAATAATCACAAAATTAGAGAAATTAGTATAATAAATGTATTTAAGCTGAGTTATTAGACATATGGTGAGTTTTTAGAGATAGTTGTACTTTAGAGTTTGACAATGACTAGTTGTAATTGTGAGTGACAAAAAAATAAACGTAAAAAAAATCAAATAGAAAAAAAATTAAAAAAGCATAAAATAAAAATAAGTCAAATTTTATTTTACCTTTTGATATGTTTTGTTATAAAATTGTCGTGTTTTCGATGACTTTGATGATCATGATTAAACTAAAAAGTTTCAAACAGTATAAACTTTTCTTATATAAATTAAAAAGTTTATACAAATAACGAACAACGGAAAGAAAATATCATCTTGATATTTAAAAAAAATTATAATACCAAATGGAAAATTTTACTTTTAATTAATCATAATCATCATAGAACTTGTGTCATAGAACAGTGTCATGACATGACATGTGCATTTAACTTAACAGTGGCTTACAATAAGTAATAAAAATAAAAAAATAAATAAATAAAAATATTAGCTTATTTTACACGTTTTGTATTGTAAACGCAGCTTTAAGGAAACGAAAATGTAGGCATACTTAGTTAAATCATATAACTAATCAACTTTAAAAAAAAAACGAAACTTTTAGCGATTTAGTTATAGGGAGGGAGGCTATTCCAATATACATATATTTATATGTATAGAAATATATTTTATAAAATATTATTCAGAGACAGAGATCACAATGTTGAATCTTAATGTTGATATAAAGTTTTTATGTACTGACAAACTGTAAGGCGTTTTATAGAGAAATAATAACTTACCAGTTAAATCTTCCCTTCTTCCCTTCAATATACAAGCATATCTTTTTTTCTGGCTTGTACTGTACGAATGGATTATCATTTTTTTTTTTAATTTAATGACGAATTTATCATTATTTTTTATGGTTAATGGTACATTTTTTATATTAATGATTTTAATTGTAATGAATTTTTGTGTTATAATGGGTTATGAATGATTTAGTGTTAATAAAGAACTGACACAGGCACGATTACATGTTGTATTTAAATATTGATATTTAGGAAAGAGAATATTTTTATACGATTAATGAGAGACAATATGAAAATAAATATTTTTTTTTTCATCAACACATTGCATTTTATAGTGCTCAATATTATTATTTTAATATTAGTGAAATATTTTTTTTAATGAATCAATTTTTTTAATTTGTTCAATAATTTTGCACAGTGACACGAATGTTTAGTGTTATAAGTCTTAGGTAGTAAATAATTATAGTTAAGTACTATGTTGAATATAAATATTTTTTTTAAACTATGTCTTGTTATTTTTTTTTTATTTCCATCCCTCTCATGTAAATTATGTAATATTTTCAATTTAATTGAAACTAAGCGATATAAAATTTTCTCAAACTCAAAATGCATTTTTGTTAATAATGTTTCCTTACACTAACCGAAAAGATGTTTAACATATAAATAAAAAAGTTCAATTATATCATTAAACAAACAACAAAAAACGTTGTTTTTGTTTTTATTTATGAGACAATGACTCACATCGAATCATTCCGAACAATATACGTATTGTCAATGGAACTATATATAGATAGATAAAGTCATACAAAAACAAGAATTTGTGTTAATAATAGGAAATTATAATTATACCAATTCAAGCCGTCGAAAACGAGCCGGTTGTGAGTTAGATTCCCACTCCGGTGATGAATATTATTTAGATTTTCTTGCTGTTTTATCAAAACAAAGCGCGGCGCTATGATCCGCCACTCACCAAGCTATGTTTCTAAAATTGGGTGAGTGGTGGGTGGTGAACGGTGTTTGTCATTACTGAGTCCCTTATGTCTACCTTAAGTCTATGCTAAATGAAGAGAAGCTGTAATAAATATTATTTAAACCTTTTTTTGATAATTTTTAATTCAAATTGTAATAATAAGCTGCTTTGATGGTGCTGTTGAAATTTGTTTATTATATGAACTGCAAAGCAAAATATCAAAATATAATGTTATATAATTACATTATACTATTTATTTATTATATTTTATAACAATAGCAGGAATATTATTAACTTATTATTGGGGAAACACTTTGAGATTTCGGTTTCGGTCAGTTTTATTTTTATATCAAGTAAAATAAACACTGTGTATATATAGGCGCGTCCACCACTGGGTCTAGTTGGAAATGTAAGATTTTGATGTAATACTATACTATCTATAATGATTATGCAAAAATAAAATTTCAAATAGCAAACTTATCAGTCAAACAAATTTAAAATTTGAAGCGATTTATTTTACAATTTGTGCAATAGATAGAATAAGAAGAAAAAAAATCGGAAGGAAAAGAAGATAACGGAGAAAATATTACGAACCTTAGTTCTAAGAACATACAAATATATTTCGCGGTAAGTACTTCAGCTGAGCATTGCATTTGCGCGTGTGTTTATATAAATAGAGAGAGAAAAATCTTATAAAATTTATAAATTATTATTTGATTTATAAATAAGAAATCAATAAAGAAAATCAACAAAAAATGACATCAATTCTTCTACGCTGGAAATATCCTTAAATATTATTTCCGTTATACCTATCAGCAAGAACAACGTTGCGTTCACGATATTTATTTCTCCCTTGGTCACGTACATTTTTACTTCACTTCACTTATAATGAATAAAACTCAACAATAACAATTATAAAATATTAAGAGTTAAATAAATGACGCTGCTATCGGTAGGTACAAGAAGTAAAGGTCGCTGGTAAAAGCAAGACTCAGCTAAGACTGTACGTGCGTCTTTTCAAAATAAAGTCCAAGCAAAATGCAGATTTTACTTTTTATAATATTATAGCATTAGTATCTGAAATAAAGTTTGTTAGTCTTAATTCTCATAAATTTTAAAAGTTGTAAATTTTTACAAAATAATAACAAACTTACGTGTTGCTAATGACAATTTTATATTTATATAACTCCTGGAAGCAAAATCGATTCGTCTCAAATTTATAAAAATAATATTTGTTTCAATATAAGTATTAGTATTGTACCTACCTATTTACGACGGTCTTAAATACAAATCTACATTGATTACATGATTTAGCCGATATCCTTCTTATCTCTGATTGTGTAACGCAAAAGTTTTTTTTTTATAAAAACTTTGAATAAAGTTGTAAGATGAAAAATAAACCGATACATCTATTTCTGGATTCATTCAAGTAACTTTAGCTTTTAAAGAAAAGTAAAAATATCAGATTTAGATTGTCTAAGAATTTGCGTTTAATTTAACTACATTCATAAGAATTTTGAGATAGAAGTACTTACTTAGGTTCTTTTATTTGTTATACACTTTTACAAAATGTTTTTTTTTTCGAATTCAATATAGTATATATATAATTGTTTAGAGAGTAAGGTTGTGAGAAATCGTAATCACAAAGAAAAATATATATATGTTTTACAAACAAGAATAGTCCTTTTATTAAATTTGATTCAAAAGTAATCGTCATTAACTATATTTTTTTTTAAGAAAGTTGAGAATGGAAGACGAATTTTTTTTGCTTTTGCGCTTTTCACTAAAATATATTTATTTAAAATAACACGTATGAAATACAGAAATGAAAGTTTTATGAAATAAAAGTCTTTTTTAAATTAAAACACTTCTTCTTAAGAAAAGAAACACGTGTCTGGAAGATTTTCGCCAAAATTTAATACCCTTGTGAGCACAATTGAGGAAAGCTTTTAATCCTCTTTTATAAGATTATCTCCTTCGATAGGAAAAATGAATAATTACGGAAGTATGAGACAAAGCTGGCCTATTAGTCAGATCGTATACTTTTTTCTATTATAAAATACTCGAAAGAAAACATTTTTGTATAGTTAAATATTTTATATTTCGCGCCTAAATATAAGTAGCTACATTTAGGACTTATTTAAAATAACACGTTTGTAAAAAAAAATAGATTTTTATATATAATTATAAGATTATTATTACTTTATTTTCTTCAACTCGATATCGATATTACAACTATTTTTTATAAAAAAAAGCGATCATTTGACATATCCGCAACATTGCGAGAGCGGCCATTTTGTAATCCAGTGCGGCGTGAATATTGAATAGCGTTGCCTGGCAACCAGTTATTCAGTCAGTTGACTATCTGTTGTGCGACTTTGCGGTAGTCAGTCCTCGCTACGCAGCTAAAGCGCCCCGCTGGCGGTAGTGAACAAATTATATATTAGACAAAAAAAAACTCTTGTGTGTGAATAAAGGACTTGTGTTCAACACCCCGTCTGCATAATGGCTACAGAAGTTATAAACACCGTGCCGGAGAATACGGAGAAAGAGAAGGAATTGAAGGAGGACGCGCCAGACAATGAGCAGACAAAAGAGGAGCCGCCGGCATCCGAAAAAACCGAGGTGAAGGTGCCGGAGGAGAAAAAAGCAGAGCCGGCCCCGCCCAAGCCGAATGTTCACAAGATTAATTTCGAAAAAGACGTTGTATATTTGTACCAGTTCTCGAGAACTCCTTTGTTGCCGTCGACTTCGCCGTATTGCCTGAAGGTGGAGACATGGCTGCGGCTCGCCGGCATCAAGTACGAGGTAAGATCGCTTTATATGGATGCACTGAAACGCCTAAACACTTATTTAACATTTATTTAACCAACTTTCATTGCTTGCGCATCGATCGATCGTACCTTGTTTGAATTAACGACGAACGTCTTTAATCATTTTACGTCTATTATTTATTGAAATAAAATTTCATGAATTAAATTATTATTAATTTTCATATTTATTACGTTTATTTAATTTCATTTAATAATTATATTTGCACACACCTTTTTTTAATTTTTTTTACTGATGTAAGTAGACTGCTGCGCGCCGCAGCGAAATCCGGCATTGCGAAGTAAATGTAGATTAATTTTGAAATGTTTGTATTTTCATATTTTAATCGTGTCTTTTCTTTTTTTTCTGTTGTCTTTAAAACTTAAATGTAGTAATTTGAAATAATACTTTATAGTCAAATTATTAAACATAAATTTATAACGACATATATTACATTTTTTATTGAAATTAAAACAAAAGAAAATAAAAAAATATAGTCTTTTAAAACAAATTAAAATTTTTACTAATTCATCACGAACCAAACAGGCATGACTCAAGCTATATTACTATAACATTATTTAACAGCATATTTTAACAATCATTTAGAAAAAAAATTAACATATCAATAAAAAAAATCTATAATACATAGGCGTGTACAGTACTTTCGCCGAGTTGTGGCCGCCATGAAGTTAGCCATAGAAAACTGCGCATTTTTCATTATATATTTTTCCTCCATTATTTTACTCCAGAGTGAGCAATGAACAAAAGTCTAGAAATTCTAATTTTAGGGCGGCCACGACTCTTCGACCGTACTGTACACCATGTACAGCGCATGCTCCAACACTACGACGCTAGCTTAAACCAATGGGACCTCTTTAATATTTTCCTACAAAAAAAAAATTCGAGAATATTTGAATAAAACTACTTTATTATAATTATATAATGAGTATAATTTTATTATTATTGAAATTAACGGTTAATGTCTTTAAAAAGGGTTATTTTACTTAAACTTCCAAAAATATCTTAAAAAACGTAATAAATAAATAATAATATTTTTTATATAATAATTATTTTATTTGAAAAATATATTAAGTCACATCTAACCGCCATTACGGAAAAATAATTAATGAAAATAAAGAAATCCACATATAAAATAATAAAACAAAGAAGCTAAAATATTAAATTTCAATAAATATTAAAAGCTCAATGATAATTATTAATAATATTTCTATAATAAATTCAACGCATGCGCCGTAGGCTCCCTATTTGAGATCTTTGTCATGATTGCACTGGTAGGTGCAACCACAGTCTATCCCATAGGGATTCCATTCATAATACGAGGCCGTTAGCAATCGGCATTGTATTGTTTAAAATAAACCAATTATTAATTAAATAAATTATAAAAAATTATAATCGAAAGCAATTATTAAAAATTATATCAGAATAATTCATTTTTACTGGACATTCTGTGCCTGATGTAAAATAATATTTAAAAAAAAAAAAACGACCGAATCATTAAAAAAAAAACAAATCATTAAAAAACAGACTAACTATTAATAAATACATCAATAACTTCCTGTACAGATCCGAAGGTACATATAGAAACGCAATACATATCTATACTATAGTAGACACGGCTAGTACTTTTAGGGCGAATTCACACTATAGTGCCAGTTACGGTTCTCGTTCTCTGTCCAATATCCGTCGGTTAAAAATAATTGTATACGATAAACAACAAGAGAATTTCACATTTTTCCTATCCAGTATCCAGTCCAATCAAACTTATAACTTTTTTTCTCATATTATCTCTATTACAGCTAGGCACTACAGTGTGAATCCCCCCTTATTACAAACTAGTTGTATATTTAAAACGCATCGCTTCAGATATGGTCCGGCCTTAAATATTTGTCGTACATAATATAATGTTGACGATAAACAATGGTGCAGGGAGCTACTTGCTGGAATATAATCATCTTTTGTTTATTGTTTTTTTTTTAAGTTCTGGAGATATGTGCGCTTGTTTTTTGTATGTAATGTTTGTTAAATTTATTTAATTATTATTAAATTTATTTAATTAGTAGGGTAGGATCGATGGAACCTATCCTATTGTTAAGATACTTCGTTTCGCATTTTCCAATGAATTTTCGGTACAGGGTACGTTAGGTGGAGAAGCTCAACGCTGCTGCTGCTCACAAGGGCGGCGAAATGAAAATGTTAGATGAAATATAATCATACCTCGAGTGGGAATCGAGCCCACAACCATCGCATCTATTAAGCAAAAATTACCAAAAAAAAATACACTTTTTGTTCATGAGAAAAAAAATCTTTACTGGATAACCTACAGAAAGAAGAACTGAATACAATTATAACCCAGAAACAGCTTTCGTTTCCATAATAAAAATAATTTACTTTGATTATAAAAAGGAAAGTTACTTTTTCACGGTCTCGTAATCTCATAATACTTGGGAGACATTAATATTATGCCTCGTTTTCACGCTCCAAAGACTTACTCCACCCTTTACACTGGACTTGTAAATAAAGAATTTTGTTAGTTAAATATTAGGATTTCACACTGTAGTCCGCACAGGGAACCTGGGAACCTAGTGTTAAGACACTCCGATTCCACTAACACATTTTCGTTTACCAGTTTCCGACGAAATCTCGAGGTGTATTGAGTGGTGGTACTCAAGGCCGCGCTTGATTTCGTTACCAGGGCAAGGATATGGAAATACGAAATATTTCTTCAAGTGGGAATCGAATCCACAAACTGTCGCATATCCTCAAATATTAGGATTATATACAAAAAGAGCAAATAAAAAGAGTTAGATTTTAGGCTCCGCCCTTTGACATGATTATAGAGATATAGTATAGCCTGTATCTTCATCGGTTAATTGCTTTTTTATTACTTCTGATGACAAGATTTTTAAAAGTTTCTGAGATCAGTGCTTTCAACCAAACAAACTCTACAGCTTTATAATATTAGTATAGATTGTAGCTAGTTGATGTCTAATAAAGGACATATTTAAGAAACATTTACAAACCGTTTACCTTTTTGTTTTATTTTTGGTACTGGCTGTAGATAGAGAGAGAGAGAGAGAGAGAAAGAGTGAGAGAGAGAGAGAGTGTCTTGACTGGCGCAAAGGCACAGGCGTGCGAATGTAAATGCGACGGTTTCTGGTTTGATTCCCACTCGGGGAAATGAAATATTTAATATATTCATTTCCTTGCTCCGCCACACAATACGCCAACGTCCAGAATTGAGCGGTGCAACACAAAGGGAGTATTCAAACATGTTCTCCCTGCTTACTATGCTATAACAATAATAATTTAAATATAATTACACTTAGTGGGAACCAAACCAATAATCATCGCGTCTACAAAACATTCTGTCCCACTATGCCATGACGGTATTTTCTTATATTTTTTTGTATTCACGCTGTGCACAATACAATAATAAAAAAATGGTATATTTAAAAATATACAGGAAATTCTTGTTTACTATTAAACAAAAAGATTGACACCTCCAAAGTAAACCAGTGATAAAAATAACTTACTAGGGAAAAAAAGCAATTTGAGAACAACACTTTGTTTGGTCGCCAGATGTTGATCATCCTCTTGTTATTTAAAACTACTAAGCTTAACACAGTGAATTGACGAAAGGTTTTTTTGCGGCCGCCGTGGCGCAATGGTAAAGCGTGGGTCGTAGTTTCGAATCACACTCGAGGGGATTGAATTAGATTTTCCTCGCTCTGGTAACAAGAGGAAGCGCGGTCAAGTTCTGGCATTCAAGTGTGATGATGTTAAGTTCCCTATCCTTACTCGGCCGTACAAGACAAAGCAAAAAGCTGTAAAATAAAAGTTTTATATTTGCGCCTTTACAAGGGTAGATAGTCTAGTGTGTTGCGTGTTAGGTGGCGGAGTTAAACCGGTTGAGATAAACGAACGATTATCTTGCTCTAATTGGGAATCGTACCCACACCGAACGAATCTGTATTCAATATAACTAACTTGTATACTAGAAAATATTATAAACATTACCATTAAAACCAGAGAAAACGCCAGTTTCTCAAAGATACGCAGTTAAAAGTGAAATATATTCGTTCGAGATATGACCAAGATCCAGTTACCGAGGCCTAATTACCCGAATCGCTTTTCCACCACACGACTACGACACGACGGCGACACGACTACGACATTGACGGTTAAACTAAACGACTTCGCCTTTAAAACATAGTGGATGCTGTTAATAGCATGAGATAAATCTTTGAATAGATTATTCATTGTGTACCGTGAAAGTTTCTTGATAGGTTGTTGGGTGAATTTACTTGAAAGCTTATTTAGTTTTTTTTAATTCACTCTGTATCCAGCACCTACGCAGGGTAGCCACAGGGAACCTGGGAACCCTAATGTTAAGACAATCTGTTCCTCACTTTCCGCCAAATTCTGAGAGCATTGCGAGCTTAGTGGCGCTGTTAAACGCCGCGCTTACCATAGGGCAAGGAATAAAAAAATATTAAATATTTCATTTCATCGGGAATCGAACCCGCTTATGCCCCTAATGATATATATTTTTTAAATCAATACGTTTGAGTCCGATCCCATCCAACTATCTTATTCAACGTGGTTACTATAGGTTCGATTACTGCTCTGGACAATTGTAGAGACTACTATTTGTTTTGTTTTTTTGATAGGATAAGCTGTAAAGCTTTTTTAACTGTATACTTATTTTTAAAATAAGGAATATTTTTAACGTATTTTTTTATGTTGTTGACACCTTAACTTAACAAGGTTCAAGGTTCCTTCTGCCTCACGTGCTACGTGCGGGATAAAGCGTGAAGTTAACAAATAAAAATTCGAAATACGAAATTTAAAACAATAGTCTGTCCTGACGTCCGTTGCACCGTTGCGTCACAAAAAAGGGGCTATTGTAACTCGACACTACGAAATGTTGTATGTTCATTGGAGGGTATTAAATTGGGATACAACCGGTTTTTTGGTGTTCGCTTTGAAGGAAATTGTGAGTTTATATATTGGAATATTTTAGAATTAAACTTTATCAAGTTCTTAGTTATTGTAGCTTTTGTATATGGATAGATGATTTAGTGCTTGTAGACTCCACTTTATGCGGTTTTACTTGTTTTATAGATAATTAAGGCTATCGTAGCTCAGTGGGATATGATATGATTATATGCGTAACGGCTTAGAGTTCGATTATGGTTCAAGGGTATTAGATGTATTTACTATCGCCGCTCGATATTAAAAAAACACTTTACTAGGATAAAAACACTATACTAGATAAAAAAAAGCGTAAAGCCAAAATTCCTCTATCAAATATAAATAAACATCACATAACCAACGATTTGACTTAAAAAACTTAAAGAAATAATGTTTCACTTTCATCCAATCTCAAATCAAAACGAAACGATTCCAATATTATAATATACAGTTAGAAAATAACAGCGTGGTCTACAACAGACAGACAGAGAACACGATACAAACTTACATAATTACAGTATATAGCGGCTAGCTCCCATGTGTCAAGAGGGGCTCAGGCCATCGCCCTCGCTAACCTTGCGCGCTATCTAACGCTGTATACTATTGTGCGCACTGTGGCTACTTCAATATAGTCGGAATTAAGTGTGGGTAGCGATTAGAAATTATTTTGATTGGTTTATCTTTGTGTGTATAGAGATAAATTAATATAGATAGATTGAGGGCGTCCTACTCCAGTGGCAGATGGGTGTGAGTGTAAACGCGACGGTTGTAGGTTCGATTTCCAGTCGGGGAAATTAAATACTTTTATTTTTGTTTATTCGCTCTGGTGTTAAAGGCAAAGCTCGGCGTTGAGTACCGTCACTCTACACGTAAATCTAAAAAAAAACGGATTGGGATTCGAACGTGTCACTATGACACCTGATTAGACGTGACCGCTATCGAAATCACGTTTTTGTATGAATTTTAAAATTAAAATGCTGACAATCAACTATTTATATACGCTGTAGTTGTCAGTTTAGTGTTACGCTAAAAATAACAACGTTTAAATTATTAATAAATCACATACTAAATAACAAAACAATAACAAGTATATCAAACAATAAAATCATAAATCGTGCTTCGCCTATAAATTGATGACGATATATTTTGCGAAGTGGGTTGGTGACTGGCCGTCATCGCGACGGTTGTGGGTTCGAATCCAAATCAAAGAATATATTTTTGTTTTAAATTATATTTTCTTTTACTCAGTAACGTTAAACAGTCGGCGACATTTTTGTTTTTACCTGAAATTTGTTTATCTAAGTTTGTTAATCTATCTTCTTCTTCATTCTATCATCAAGGCAAAGTTGAGTAACCAACTAGCATGCAATGCCTCAAAAATTGCGCGAAAAGTGGAAACAGAGTGTCTTAACACTAGGTTCCCTCTTTCAAACCTACTATATGCGGAATACAACGACGTGAACCTGAAAAAAAACATACATACAAAAATATATGACAATACAGTAAACATTATACGGCCTAAGAACGCGACGCTTTCATTTCGCACTGCAGTCTGCAACGTTGGTAACTTGTAACGGTAATCAGGTCATTTGAAAATTGTTTGTACACAATTATAAAACATGGCGGCGTCAGTGCGTTCGGTGCGTTGGATTACTTCAAAATGCATATTTTAATATAGAATACGTTATTAACATAAATATAATATGGAGAACGGAAGTGTCTTAATGGGATCTGAGTGTCTTAATACTAGGTTTCCTCCTCTAAGCATGTATATGCGGGATATAGCGTGAAGCTGTAAACGAGATGTTCGCAGGTTTGATTGCCGTCGGGGGAGTAAATGATATTTTTTTCCCCGAGTGGCGCCAAATTAATTGTGGCATTAAGTTTCATTACTCTCATGGGCGTAGGAAAGGAGGGAGCCGGGTGGGCCGTGCCCACCCCACAATAGTCTAGTGCCCACCCCAGTAATTTACTTGCCACAAAATTTGCCTCGAAAAATTAAAAAACAACATTATTATAATAAAATACTCGAATATATAGTAGATACGGTAATAATCAGTCTACCCGCAATGTTTCGAATCATAAAAATAGGGAACGCTATAACAAGAAACGTTTCTTGCCATTAGGATATCTATTTATCCCTGTTAAGTGGAAAAAGGGTGAAGCAACTTAAAAATATTAAGTTTTTGCGCCAACTATAGTCAATTTCTAGAATGACTAAATAAATAAGTATAGGTACTAAAATGTTCATACTGTAAGAAAATGTTTCTTATTTTAGTATCAGTATTTTAAGTCCTTTATTTAAAAGTTATTGATGTGTGAAATTCTTATATGAACTCGTTGAAAGACCTTTTTACCCTTAACGCTCTGCCTTAAAATTAGACACTCGGTTCACTATAATATTTATATAAGAATTGAGAATAAATTAAAAAATACATATATTTTTCGCTAGTAATCTTCATAGTATTGTTTTTTCAAATAATTTTTATATTTCAATATATATATTTTTTATACACAAAAATAATATTTTAGAAAAAACCAACGCTAATAATAGGATATTTAATAAATTATTTTTATTATCTAATAAAAATGAAACTCGTGGTTTTACACACTTCGACAAAATATTTCAAAGTTACATACAATTGTTGATTTAAATTAAATATATAAATTTGAAGTAAAATAACCAGTTGCTTATTCGCAACTAGTGTGGGGACAAGTATTCTTAATTGTGCGTTGTAATTAATTAGAGGCGTTTTAGCGTCGGTCGTTAACCCACGTTGAAATGGTGGCCATACGTGCAAATCTTTCTAGGATTGTTATGATTGTTCATATTGTCCCCATAGTTGAATGAAATCATGAATAAAATCAGCTTCACGCTGTATCCCGCACGCTTCAGTGAAAACAGAGGGATCGTAATGTTAAGACACTTCGTGTTATACTTTCTGCCGAATTTTTCGAGGCATTGCGTGCTGAGTGGTGGAACTCAAGGCTTGGCTTTTGCCTTGGTGCCAGAGCGGAGAAATGAAAATAATAATAAACAACAATTCATTCCTTCAAGTGAGGATTGAACCCACAACCGTTGAGTTACAGTCACACCCTCGTGCCTCAAGTTATTAATTCTATGCTGATTTTTAACAAATTGACAAAAGTTATAACTGATTAAGAAAAAACTAAGGTACCCACTTAATTTGGAAACAAAATAAGGTAAATTTTCCAATTATCCAGATTTTATATTTTCGCTATTTAAAGCTGGTCACCCTACCACCGGGTCTAGCTGTGAAGTTTTATTACAACTATTATTTTAATTATTCACACATGTCACTTCGTCACCCTCATATTGTATGGAGGTGCGTTTAATGGAAAAAAATGATGCTTCATCTCGTCCCCTCCACATAGCACTATAAAAGTATTGTATGGAAGTCATCAGATGGCAAACATTTGTAAATTTGTTATAGGGGTTCATTTGGAAGTATAGACAATTTACAATGATATAGGAAGTAATGGCAAATGGATGGACAAATTTTGATGATTTTTTGTATAGTAGCTTGGATTGTCAGTTTTGGTTGCTTGACAGGGGTTATAATAGAGATTTTTGTTATTTCATTTAAACAGATGAAGAACGCTGGAAGAATCTATTTTATTACTTTTATTATATTGTGTGATGGTGCACATTTTTTTTTATATTTCATACAATACTATAAGTTACTTGGCTTTAAAAGTAATTCAGCATTTCTTTTTTCAAGTTTCGAGTTCCGCCACTTAACACGCAGTGTCTCGAAACATTTCACTTAAATACAACGGACTGTCTTAACACCACTTTCTATCTAACCTGCTATGAAAAGTTCTATACTTTCTCATACATTTATAATCCTTAATTTTCTCAAAAAGCGAACTTTAAAATATTGAAATGTCTCGATGTAGACGTGAAATGTTCAATGTACCGCTATAATTGTCTATTCTAAAGGTTGCAAATAATATCGCGGTGGACGTGAATGTCTCGAAACCGGTCCTCGTGTTGTATCCAATAAATATCTTAGATTTTTGACGATATAAATAGAAATCCAGTCGTGCGATAGGTTGTGGGTTTGATTCTCAATCCAGGAAATGAAATGTTAAATATTTTTTCCTTTTTTCAATTTTTAATATATTTTTCTTTGTCTCGTGACGTAAGCGCCGCGTTGGGTCCCGCCACTTAATAAGCATTACCTTCGGAATTCGGCGGAAATTTATAAATGAAAATGTCTTAAAAAGAACGGAGTGTCCTGACACTAGCTTTCCAGCTTTACCATGGTATGTGGATAAAGCGTGACGCAAAATTTTTTTTTTTCTAATAATATCTAAGTATCGATGTAAATCTAATCGGTTTATTTACATTATAAATATATGTAGGTATGTAGGTATGTCCACCGTGACTGTGACCACTCAGTTTACGCGTAATAAAGTAATCAACAAGCTATATACTCAAACCAAAACAATAAATCGACGTTTTATATTCCATATCGAAATGACTAAGGACCGTAACACTGACGTGAGGGGAATTAATTGATACACTTTTGTTTTTTAAGTGAAAAAGTTGAAATTTTACTTTTACAAACATCTAAAGCCGTCGCGGTATAGTGTTAGGCCTAACTACGAGTATAAAGGCGGCGGTCGTGGGTTTCGCTCCTCAATAGGAATGATTTTATTTGAGCTATTTTCGTTCCTTTGCTATTATAGACTAAAGCAGCGTTAAATACCGTATTAAATATAAAAAAAGATCGTAAAAAATCTTTGGATAATATTGAAAGGAGTGTCCCGTTTGCCTACACTGCTAAAGAGGGAGAATTGGGAAAAAAAAATTCTTTTCCAAAACTTTTAGGCGCTTGTCGAAATGATTTTAATATATTATGGACCAATATAGTTTTCACTTTTATTTCAATATTTTTTTTGTACAAAATGGCTACAAACGCGGGTAAGTATTTTGTACGTCGCGGCTTATAAAATATTCATTATTTTTCCTTCGTGTCGATTGTACTGCACGCTCGTGCATGTATAGCGTTAAATAGGTATGCGCGGAATGCTTAAATCGCATTTCAGTTCATTTTGCTTTGATTAAAAATCATTATTGTCTTCTAATTAAATATTTGATAATATTAGAGTATGCCTCTTTTCGGTTAAGAGTTAGAGTGCGGCGTTGAGTTACGTCTGTTAACTGGTAACATTTCAAAAATTGGACGGTGATTCTAGATGTAGGTAGGTTTACTATTAATAGTTATGTCATGGAAATACAATCTGGTGATTAATCACTTTGTTTTTCGTTTTCTGGTCATTTTAAAATTATGCGTACTCGCCAGTGGTACTTTATGCGACGTTTTTCTACCCAAACCAGACCCAGACTAGACCTTAAACACTTCAATTATTAATATAAATGTTTCATCAACGTGGCGCAATTAAATCTTTGCCGTAGTAAGATAAAATGCGGCGTTAGGTTCCGTTACTTAGTATGCAATGTCTGTAAATTTTGTAAAGATTGAAATAAGTTAATTTTCTCGGCCTACCCTCCCATATTATGCGGTACTAAATAATAAACACACTCGACCAAGTTGCTCTGTGACTGAGTGTGGTATAAAAATAGCATTTCCTTACAATAGCATACTCACAACAATGATATGTTTTAATATTACTATTGATACGTATTTAACTGACCAGTGACTTGAAGGAATGAATATATTTATATAGTATATTTATTTTTCTTTTGTTTCACACAGTACGCTGCGTATAGAAGGGAGGCAGTAGGAACCTAGTGTTAAGACACTGTTCTCCACTTTGCGCCTAATTTTCAAAATCGCGTGCATTGCGTGTTGAGTGCTAATTGTCTAACAGAGAAGTTAAAATTAATTAAATATAATGCATCTCCCGAACGGGAATCGAACTCACCGCCATACCCACGATGCACTTTGTCTTGTGAGTATTATAATTATTAAAATGAAATAAGTACTTTGTAATCATCTCTTTACAATGTGGTAGGAGCTTTCACACAAGTAGGTACTGCTTACAATATGTATATATCATACATACATACATACATACAATACGGCGGGAAGCGCGGCCACTTGCGGCACACTTTCATCCACTTACCCAGTATGTATGAGAAAGCCGTGCGCGTGCGCAACCGTAGAAACCTATAGCGTTTTGTAGATCACTGTGCCTTTCTACGACAGTGTTATAGTAAACTAATAGTGTTTCAAATGTCGAGTTTTTGAAGACCTCTATATAAAAGTACCTATATATAATATACTTAGCTAGTTGAGTAGCGAAACTAAACGCCGCAGTTTGTCTTGACACCAGGGGAAAGAAATAAAAAAATCCTCCAATGGGAATAGAGCTGTGTCAATACCTCGAGAATTTAGCTGAAATGAAATGTCTTAATGGAGACAAAGTAATTCAACACTAGAATCCCATGTTCTCTCTGGCTATTCTGCTATGTGCTGGATACAGAGTAAAGCTAAAAGAAAAGAAAAAATTATATATATAAAAATATACATGACTAAACTCCGGAAACAAGACCAGTTTTATAATATAATTACATTTTAATTAGAAGAGATATTATCAAATTTTGTAAAATTTAATCGCGTGTTCCATAGTCGCCCTTAGAGAGTATAAATTTGGGTGTCGCCATAACTAGATGCTTGGGAGGTAGGCGGGTCGTCACGCGACACTCGCCTATAATAATAATTAATTAGCGAAATTCGATTATAGAACTGGGTATGTATGATTCTGTGCGTGTCCAAATACCATTTAGGCATTGGACAATGTCACCGATGTCTCCAGATATTTTTTTTTCATATATTTTCGTTTTGCTTAATGGCAGGGGCTTGGTCTTGCTTGGACTTTTGGTGTGAAATGTTGATGTTCATTTGGGATTATTAAATGGTTGTATTTTTGTCGAGCTTCACTCTGTATCCCGCTTAAAGGTGGAATCTAGAGTTAAGACACTCCGCTCACTATGCACTGTACTTTGTTCGAAATATAACGTGTTATTGAGTGGCGGAACTTACGCTTCGCTTTTTCTTATGACTGGAGCAAGGAAATAAAAATGACTCATTTTTCCTAGTGCGTATCAAACTTACAACCGTCGTTTACAGTCACACGCTGTGCCACTGCGCTACGACAACGCCTTTTTATGCTTGTTTATATAAAAATTAAATAGATATTCTTTTTGTATTCTTTGTGACTCATATGTAAAGTAATTCGACTGCATATAAAACGCTTTTAATTTAAACAAACTATCAAGACTTGATTGATTCATACACACATTTACATATTACATATCGATTGTTCTTGATATATTTATAGCAAAAGGAAGACGACGGTAGGTATATTTAAGTAGGTACCTAAAAAAACACATTTCTTTATGTAACTACCTTAGACAGTGTAGAGGTACCGTAAGCCTTCACCTGGTCACAAGTCATAGGCACAACTCTGAGCTCATCAACTCTGCAACGTTATGGGCACACGTCACACGAAATCTGGCGGCATTGCGTAGCGGAACTGAACGCCGCACTTTGCCTTGATATCACGGCAAAGAAATGGATATTAAATGTTTCTTCGTTTTTTCGAACCCACAACCGATCGCATTCACAAACATACGCATGTGATCTCAAATGATTATTTAGAAACGTAACAAAAAAACAACATTCCGAAGTCCAGTAGTCCCATCAAGGCGAACGATGTATTATTTATTCTTATCGAGATGTACAAATACGCTATTTGGCGGTGGAATGCGACCATACGACCTCACTCGCCTGTTCGAGTCCTTGGGCCGGAAGTCTCGTCCCCGCATCGGTATTCAACGCTGCACTCCATAAAATAAACTGACGTACGCCGTTATGCATTTTAATATGAATAATGCAATGGTAACCAGATTAGTAAGTAACTCTAGTTTGTAAAGGCGCGCTGGGTGCGACTGTAAACGTGTGGTAGTGGGTTCGATCCCCACTCGTAAGAAAGGAAATATTTATTTAAATTTATATTTTCATTTGCTCGCTCTGTGTCATGGCAAAGCGCGGCGCAACTCAACGCGCAATGCTTTCAGAATTTCCAATTTCAAAATTTTTAGGGGAATGTGGTAAACTGAGTGTCTTAACACTAAGTTCCCTCTGCCTAACCTGGTGTGTGCGGGATACAGCGTGAAGCTGATAAAAAAAAATGTTTTGTATTAAATATTTTTAAATCCCAGTCACGAAACATATGCAATATATGCATTCTATTATTATCGGTGTTGCTAAATTATTATATTGTTGAGATATTGGAGGTGAGGTTTCTTAATACTCAAGTGAGTGAGTCGTAATTGTTGAGTTGCCTAACTGTCCCATGGGGGAAGTGGTGATCCGTTTAAATAGAATAAGTAAGTACCTTAGTAGTTAGAGGGGTAGTGGCGCAGGGGCACAAGCGTGCAGTTGTAAACGGATGTGGGTTCAATTCCAATTTTCATTACTTCGTCCGGGTAGCAATGGAAATCGCGGTATCGATTTCCGCCACTCAACACACAGTGCCTCGAGATTTCGTTGGAGAGTGGGATTGTCTTAATGGATGTGTCTTTATGGGAACGTACTGTCTTATAAGGTTCCCAGGTTTCTCGTGCATACGTCAATTTCGGACATAGATTGAAGTACAAAGTGTTCGGGAACTAGATTATCTCTGCCTACGTTGCTAAATGCGGGTTAAAGCGTGAAACGGATCCTCATTTTAAAGTAACTGCGCAGGGTAATAATTCAATAATATATAAATTATTTTGCTCCAGTTATGAAGCTGCCAGTCTTAATACAAAGACAATTGTCCCTATTTATAGCATACAAATACTTATGTTGGGTTGTCTTCAAGCAATTTCCACATTTACCCAGAAAGGCTGAAGGTTCTTCGAAATCAATATAAAAAAATATATAAAACTGTATAAAATTATATTCTAATTTAAAATATAAACTACCTTCAAATGTCGTTCTACGTTACGTACGTTCTCAACAAGTCACATGGCCTTTTGTCATGTCTTACAAGAAAATAACAATGGATAAATAATTAATATAAATAAATGCAGTTTGATGTCCACTTTGTGGAATGAAGCGCAGCGTTGAGTTCCGTCGCTCAACATACATATGCTGTAATATGTGAAGCTAAAAAAAAAATTTTAAATAATATTTCCAAAATCTGTTTTTTGAAATATTACTATTAGTTCAATATTATGACATTTTCAAAATCTTTTAACTATTACCTATTACACCAAAAAATAATATCAATTTGAATGTACTGCCATATTTTTAAATACAATAAATAATATAATATAGTATACCACACAAGACTTCAACAGATCAGCCACCACCACGTGCACACGTACAGTAGATATACCGCAATAAAACGAGAAATCCGAGTAGATTGGCTACTGAGCTATGAAGTCACGCCACGACATGCCGGCTGCACTTTCTCAAGTCGGTGAAAAAAAAAAAACTGATACTCCACGCCCATTGCTAGGAAGGTATTGGAAATCTTTTACATTCAGTTCGTTATTTAGTTATGGGCTGTTAGAAAAGATATGGTAAAAAATGAATAGGCACAACGGACCACTTGTATTTGAACTTTTGAAGTGCTGTCGTGGTAGTTGTTCTGGTTTTTGTTTTGTTTTGTTTGATGTGGATGGTGGATTTTATGATTTGGGGTTATTACTATTAAAAAGTATTTCAAGAAGGTTGTTGTTTATAATTTAAACAAAAAAGGATATAGGCGTGTGATTGTAATCACGATCAGGTCGTGAGTTCGATTTCCACTCGGGGAAATGAAATGCTTAATGTGTCGAGGTTAAGTGCGGCGATGTGTTCCGACACTTAATGTGTGTTGAGATGCCTCCAGAATTCGATGGAACATAGAGAACAGTGTGTTAACACTGGACTCCCTCGGCCTATCGCTTTGTGGGTGACACGTCATGAATCTAACAACAAATTAAATATATACGTAACATTTGCCACCCACGATTCCACAGACCACATATCACGAAGGTTCTATCACCCACCACCGTCTGTAAAGTTAACAAGAAGGCGAAATCTGAACGTACTCCCGTTTCCCACTCAGCATCATACAACAGATGCGTCATCTGTATATACTATACATATTTAAAATGCTTCGAAAAGAAGGAAATGCTTATTTTACCTTTCAGCGATATCAGCCTTCGGACGTCCGTCTTAATAGTGGATGTTCCACAAACAATTTGAAGATTGAACGCGAATAGAAAAGATAAATACCCTATTATTATAATAATAGACGGCAATTTAACATCTTCTAAATGAGCACAAGTTGTTCTATGACATGATAATGGTTTAATGGAATTGGTAAGTATGTTGTGCTGATTGGAGGTATGAGATGAACAGAGTGAGGTAGATTTATTTCAAGATATATTTGTAACTAGGTATTTGATAAGATAATCAGTTTTTTTTATATGGGAATCTAATGTTTTCTTAATTAAAACTATGAACGCTAAGTTTTATGTTTGTGCGTGCGAGTCCCAGTTGGTAAAATAGACGTGTTTGATGTATTATCATTTGTTTTATCTCGCATATAGCAAGGTAAGCAGAGGGCAGCCAGTGTTAAGACACCATGTTCCCCACATTACGCGGAGGTTTCGAGACATTACGGTTTATAGTGGCGAAATTTAATGACGAACTTTGTGTTCTTATGAGAGGGAGGAAATAAAAATACTTCGTACTCACGAATGGTAATCGAACCCACGATGGCTTATTATTTAGATTAAATTATTGATATTATCAGCCATCTTAGGTCGAGCGAAACACAGCGGTTCCGTGCCAATACATTCTACTTATTTAACAAAAATGCGAAAAACAATTCGAACAAGTAAATATATATATATATATTTCTCATTTAGTAGGAGTCAGTAGTCATTACTTCGGCACAAGGGCCCTCGGTGTTACGTTACAAAGGGGACAGCAAGCGGCCGCTGTCTTTCTTTTTGTTGGAAGATAGAAAGCTCACTTCGGGTGAACGTTCTGTTAAAATTTTGTTTTATAATAATATATGGTATTTTTATTTTTGTTTTAATTTGATAAAGTATACTCGTTTTCATAGTCAGAGGGAAGTGTTAAGTAGGGGGACTCACCGCCTTTTCCACTAAATGGAATTCGGATCGGACCCAAGACCATCGCGTTGGTAGGTGGAACGTTACTTCGTATTTGTTATATACATATAGAAAGTAATTAGTAAATTACCTCCGAATTTTATTAAAGTTAAAGTATAATCTAATTATTACACATATATAATTTTGGTTGTCTCAGCTAGAATATGATATCTCATATAAAATGTGTTTAAGTGTAATTATAATGCCATTATTATTATTAATCAGCCTATCGCCGTCCACTGCTGAACGTAGGCCTCTCTCATTGAGCGCCAACCATCCCGGTCACGGTATAATGCCAAAAGTGAGTTAAATGCTCATTCACATCTCTAAGAAACAACATAACATATAAAGTTTCTAAGAAAAAAATGTGAATTGAGTTCCTTCATACATAAACAACAAAGTAACAACAAAAAAAAACGAACAACAATCAATCGTGTCGATACAAAACGTCGTCAGATATAAAAGAATCAAGCAAGAAATAATGGTAAAAACATTAATTTTAAATGGAAAGATCGAGAAGCGACAAGTGTCGACGGCGAGGGCCGATCGATGTCGTATATGAATTTAAAATTTATCTGGCCTGTTTGGTTTTGAATTAAATTTGTGTTTTTTTGAATTCTGTTTTGTAAATTGTATGGGACTTTTTTGTTGGTCGTAGTGTTGCGACACTAAATCTCTATTTTATGGGCATTATCAAGTTTTTGGTAGGTGGTGGAACTTAACGCTGCGTTTTGTGTAACGAATTTGGAGTATGTTTAAATGTTCGTAATATAAGCCTAAAGTCTAACCGGAGGTATATTTCGTTAAATTAATAATATTAATGTGATTTAATATAGCCTATAAGTTCTCGATAAATGGAATATCCAACACAATAAAGATTTTTTCAATTATATAGTTTTAGTTCCTGAGATTAATTGCTTACACCACTTCACCTTATACTCATGTAACACAACTTCGTGAGTCACCTCGCTAATAGCCTAAATCATAACCATTTTTCTTAGTTCCTGAGATTAATTGCGCGTTCAAACATACGAACTTTAGCTAGAGATTAGGAATTTCAGATGTACTCATACGTATCGCGTTAGGTAGGGAGCTTTGTGAGTCACCTCGCTAATAACCTATACTAAGGCAAGCCATAGTTCATTAGATTCAATTAAAAACAATAGATGCTAACACCACAGGCGTAGATTCTTCTAATTTTAATAATTTACAACGCTCAGTGGATTTTGTTGATCAAGAATAAAGGTTGTAGTCTTAAGAGTAGGGATTGTCTATTAATTTGTTTGGATTTTGAGCCTTTTCTTAAAAAACAATATTAGATTTTAAAATACCTTTCCTATATAACTGATCGCAGCGAAAATCTTTTATTGGGGCCATTTATCAATGTAATTGAACACAAAACAACGATTTTCAATTTGATTGTCTATTTGTGTATGCGTTTGTGCACATTGATCTCAGGAATACTTTATCCGGTTTACATAAATGCTGTTTTCACTATTCTATTTTGGCCAACTTGCCTTTTTTACATATAGTATTTGTTTTGCCTTAATCGTTTCAAAAAAGTTATATATCAATTTAAAGAATTTTCTTAAGCAAAATTGCTATAAATAGCAGCGTTGTAACGCGTTTCTAAAACGATAATGTTAATAGAACACGAAATTAATTCAGATTATAAAATATTTATTTATTTAATTGTTAAGTTCAAGATGACAAATAAAATAAAAAACATATCCCCAATACAAACACGTAATACACACTCTCAGAAACACATTAAAATGTACATAAAGCGTATAAGCTATTGAACAAATGACATTCCAACACGGTACTGTACACTTATTACGGAGATATTCGTAACGCGATACCAACATCCTTTCATTCACGTCACTTAAACAATGCGCCAGCGGACAGCGTGTAGGAGCAAAGCTTTCTTTGATACTTTAAAGGGACAATCATTCCATTAGGATCATTAGAAAGCAATTGACTCTAATTTGGTCCTTCCCTCGATTTGTGGTGCACAATAGGGAAGCAAAGTTGCAGACTTTTATTTTGTGATTTAGTTTTTTTTTTGGTTTATTGGTTGTCGGAGTGGCTATTGTGTTGTATTCAAGAGATCGTCATATTAAAAATCCTTCGGATGTTGCTGACTAACTGATAGTAGGCGATGCTGTTGGACTTAAGAACTCGGAATATAGCATGAGGGAACGGGTGTATCTGGAGAAAGTTTCTGAGGGGGCCATGGGTTTCAGCTTTGAACAGATTGATTTTGTATTTTACTAGGCAATTTTTTGTTAGTTAAATTTCAGGGGTGGCGCCGGACAATACTTTAAATATACGATGAAAAAAATCTATATAAAGTACATAATTTAATTATTTATTAAATATTTCTGTCCAGGAATTAGGATTATATACAGTGTTGAACAGGGAGAGGGAAAGAAAAAGATAAAATTTAACAAAACCTTATAATGCTTTTGACAGCAATCGTTCAAATTGACCTATCAACCTATTAGTAAAGAAGTTTAAATATTCTTATCAATGCATATTTGCCTTATCAGCTTATCAGTTACTATAATGATTCATGGTTTATTATTAAATACTGTAGTTTTTGTATTAAATAATAATATTTACACTTATAGACATTAATTAGCATTTAATTGACATAAAATTGATATTAATATGTTCTTTGGTACCGGTTTAATATCAGTCGACCATCTCTAAGAAATCATCGTTGTAAATGATTGCTTTGCTGGTTGGGAATTTTTAATTATGCTTAATTTAAACGAATTTAGTTAGCAATATATACGTATGACTAAATGAGATGATTGGGGGGTTCGAGTCCCACTAGAAAGAATGCGTAATTTAATTTCGCCGTTCTGGTAACTAGAGAAGAAGCTCCACCACTCAATACACATAAATGTATACAGCTCTTGCTTCATGTACGCATTGTTAGGTTCACTTTTGTTAACAAATTATACCCGATACGTCCGTTAAAATGATTTCTGTTTAATAAGCCTCTTTAAATCGACTGCCCTATTTTTTTTACAATTATCTATTTCAATGGAACTTTGAATTCGAAACACATTAGTCATTGTTGGTATTGTTAATTTGCATTTGCTTTGTTCCCAGAATATCATTGATCGTAACTTTAACCGACTTTATAAAAGGAGGTTTTGTAACTTCGCTCATCTCACACATGTGAGAGGGGGCAGGGAGGCAGAGAGTTAAGACACTCTCAGCGTGCTTTTTTGATGTTCTTATTGAGAAGCTTATATCATAAATGTATAATGTTGTTTTTATTATATGATCATTCTAAGTATAACTTGCTTACATTCCACCAGTGAAACCACCCTCTTAGTAATGCAGTTGTAAACAACTAACATCAAAATGAATAAAAACGCCGCTTCACATTATTTCCCACATGACGAGGTAGGTGAAGAGTTTGTTTGGATAAACGCGCTTATCTCGGGAACTACTGGTTTGAATAAAATAATCCTTTCTTTTATTAGATAATCCATTTATCCTGGAAGACTATAGGTATATTCTATCAATTTTACGTTAAACAATTAAATTTACCAATTATTTCCGCGCTGAAAGTCATTTCGAGCACTCCGTCAAAGCCAGCAAAGAAAAATTAAGAGCTAGTTTATAATATAAGATAATATTGACATAACACAATAGAAGTTTAATTTCAGAGGTTATTCCAGAATTCCAGAATTCTATAGTTATATCTATAATAAATAATATATTTCGCTGAAACACCCTGTATAGTTGTACAATAGTAGCGTTATTCCATTGTGATATAATGTTTACACTTATCACTCGATTCAACTCGTTGTTACATTATGGTCTAGGAGTATATGTATGTATGTTTGTACACATATCTAGTATCCACGTAATTAGTAAAGTTGCTCTAACACAGCCACTGTGGATCGCTGTTACGGAATACTGATAGCGGGGTCAGTGAACTTGCTTATACTATTATACAAAATGATGTAATTTTGTTGTGATTATATTGTTTATTATTGGGATTTTTGAAGGACTTAATAAAATAGGTTCTCAGTTGTTTTTTTTTTTATTTTAGCGCTTAAAACATATTTTAGGGAGGAGATCAAACATATTATATGGCAGTTCACTCCGTTCTATGTCTTTACATAACAGAAGGAGGTCGTGGTAGCGCAGTAGCAAAGCGTCTAGTTTAATTGAAACGCGACGATTGTGGGTACGACTTCCACTCAATCCACTTTTTCCACTCTTAAAAGTACTGTAATTAGAGACATGCCAACTATGTCACTCCAGTGTAAATATATATGTTTAAACGTAAATAGAAGAAAATAAAGCAATTTTTATGGCGGAAGTTATCAATTATCTTTGAAAGTCTCGTTCCAATTTAATTGTCTCGACAGCTTCCGTTAGCACGACTGTAGGTGTATCGATATTTAGCGCTGACTAGATTTCTATTCGCTACAAAAGGGTACGGTTGCTGGTTGCTGGTTCGATACCTGTTCGAGGGAATTATTATTATATATTTAAATTAATTTCATTTTCTTGATATTGTAAAACAAGGCGTTGGTTTCGCATTTCATGAAAATGAAATGTCTCGAAATTAGGCCAAAATAAACAGCGCAATGCCCTTACATAAATATAAAAAGAAAATGCACAAAATATTTAATATGTGTACTCGAGGCTAGATATCTGTTTCATAATAAAATAGCATTTATAATAATAATTACAAATGCTATATCTCTGTTGGGGAAGTAGTTCCTACAATGAAACGAAAGTGATTAATGCGTCCTCCCCCATCGTAACACTTTGAAAGTTACTAACAGCTTAGCGAGGGTGACTGTATATATTATAATAAATTAGAATCAACCAAGTTTTAATAGCTTCGAATTTGCTTAGAGCCTATCGAAACTGGTTTTTTTTTTAATTTAGCAGTGACAAGCGGAGAGAACATTGTGTTGAAACACTTCGTTCTCGGTGTTTAGATCTTAGAAATGTTACGTATTATGGAGATCTCAATAAAAAAAACTGAAGATATCTGTCACGTTAACCAAAAATCTGCAGTAACTTAATTTATAAAATATTAAACTTTAACAATGGGTTCGATTCCCACTTCCCACATAGACATGCTTCCCACACACATTTAATATTTTACGCAAATCGCGGCGTTGACTTTCGCCTATCAACACGTAATGCATCTAGAATTCGGCGGAAAGCGGGGAACATGAGTGTCTTAACCGGAACGAATTGTTGACACCAGGTTCTCAAGTTCCCTCTGCCTACAGTGTGGTGCTAAAAAAACCCATACGTTACTGAGTAACTGACATACACTATACAACAGAAAGTACTGACTGGACTAATTATTATATTTGTCAGCTAATATAAGTTTAATCTGATAAAACAAAACCATGCCTCATATAAATAAAACAGAAAAACTAAATAAACTTAAATACATGAACTACCACATACACCTTAAATTTCTCAACTGCGCTATACTGGATTCAAGTCAATTCTTATAATAATCTAATGTAAACTACAGTACGTTGGACGAGTTGTGGCCGCCCTCCATTTAAAGTTGTCTAAACTTTTATTAAAAACTAAAAAAAAATAAAAAGCTAAGACAAAATCAAATCCTCGCAGCCATCTACACCTAAGTTCAAGACGGCCACGACTCGCCGACAGCACTGTACAATACAAGTACAAATGAGGTGTCAATATATCTATATTCCATACAATAAAGTAAAGTAGGTACAGATAGATATAAGGATTGGCGTAGCGTGGGCGACGGGGGTCGGCAACCGTGAGTGCTACGACCTGCCCACAGCGCCTGCGCGGCCCGGCCATCGACCAGGGACGCCCGGGACCCATGTCTGTCTGCGGAACTATATATCTAGGTACCTATCTAGGTAGACCTGTAGGTGCTATAGGTACCTATAGGCAGCGGGGGTAGGGCGTGGCGCCTTAGTTATAAGATTGGGTGGTTCAAAGTTTTGTTGGCTTTACTATTTTATGATAAGAGGTTTTTGTATTGAATGTTTTGATATTGATTTTATGTTTTTATTTTATTTAATTTGGTTTAATTTTAATGTTTATACGTAATATAAATATTATGTATTTTTTATGTTGACATTTAATGTAACTAGAACACCTAAAGGTAATATATCATTTTGGATATAAGTATACTACTGACTGACTGTAAACGCGATAGTCGTGAATTCGATTCCCACTTGGAGGAATGAATTATTTTCGTCTTCTTTTATGATAAAGTGAAGTGTTGAGTTCTTTAAGAATATTAGGCCTTAAGAGCTTAAAAAGAATTTAAAAGTAGTTATATTATATGTAAATTAGAACCATTGTAAGGCATTTAAGGCGTGTAAAGTGATCACAATGGCTGAGGATTCAAATCCCACTCATGATAATGTACATGTATCTAGATACAGATTGTTTCTTCAATTGAATAGACAAAGTGCTAACGCTAGAAAAAATAAATTGGTCCCCCATATCCCTATTTGTATAATATTTATAAGAAAATTTAACGAAATTTATATTTTGCCTCACTGCCTCATCTCATATTCTTATCATCTTGAATGGAATTTGAGTGAACGGATTCTAAATTCAATTTATTGCTGAATGGATGCAATTTACCTGGAAAACACAAAAGCCACATTCATTCCGCTTCCGATATTAAATATTGGAAAATCTGAAGAAAAAAGTTGACGAGTTTCTTCGGTTGACGCGCTAATCTCCAGAATCGGTGTTCGATTAAAAAAATATATTTTTATATTTTTTTAGCTTCATGTTTGACGCACGTAGCAGAGCAGGGGAGCGAACCTGGTGTGCACCACGACGGCTCCTTTTCTGTATTTGTCGTTTTGATGTAACCCAAACTGTACCACCGGAGGCTACAGTCAATCCAGGCACTTAGTACGTGTCATGTGGCGTACATAATATTGCACTTGTTTAAATATTAAATAAGCCGTCGTGGCCCAGGGGCATAAGGGTGTGACTTTAACGCGACAGTTGTGAGTTCCTTTCCTAATCGAGGAGATGAATTAATTATTTTTTAATGTTATATTTTTTTGCTGCTTTGGCTCCAACGCAAAAGATCCAGGGTTGAGTTCCACAACTCAAAAAGTAATGCCTCGAAAAGAGTGATGATGAAAAGTGGTAAACGGAGTAATAATAGGTCTTAACAATAGGTTCCCTCTGCTTACCCTACTGTGCGCGGGATACAGCGTGAAGGTAATTAATTAAATATTATATAATTGATCAAAATAATTATCAAGCATAATAAATACACTTCCGTAAAATATGCGAAGACATCTTCGTCAAGATTACTTCAAGAACTTCAACATCTCAATTCCAAGATGAAGTACGCTTGTAGCGCGTTCGATACGAAGTTCTACTGCAAAAGCTGTTTGATGCAACTACAAGTACGTACGGCGTCTTCCTGTGTGATACACTTTAATATAGGTCGTATAACGTGTTATTGACGCCGACAGGAAGTTGCCACGCCACGAAGGAAATTCATTCTAGGGAGGCTCTTACCACCAACCTGTGACTTTACAATTAGATGGCTTCAAAAGCTCTTGGGATTTATCTCAAGAGCAGATGAACTTTATTATTTTTAGATTAATACTTAACCTATACTCGCATCTCTCTCTCTCTCTCTCTCTCTCTCTCTCTCTCTCTCTCTCTCTCTTGATCTTCGTTGTTAGTAGTTATGATACTTGTAAGGTTTTTTGTTTTAGGTGGATGAATAGAATTTAATTTACTTGTTGCTCTTCCCTCATCCTTAAATAAATCATGAAATCTTAACTATTTTAATAATAAACATTTATATGAAAATACCACACAATAAACGGAAATTACAAATTATAATTGGATAAAAAGAAAATATTTTAAACGTACTCTCCAGAGCGCCCCGCCCTACCCCGACCGGGCCATTGTTTATTGTCAGAAACTTTATTGCAATCTCCTTGCCTATAATATCATTAGACCATTTAATTTTAAATTCCCAAAGCAAAATCAACAAACAGCTGAAGTTCTTATAATTTTTAACAATTTCTGAATCTATAAATCTTTCACTTGAAACTTACATAAATAAAAATATAATAACTATAGAACGTTTCCCACGTTTATTATCCAATCGACATCACAGTTGAGAAACGTTCTCCTTGTAAATAGAAAGCGAGCGAGTGTAAACGAAAATAAACTTTTTATAGCGCCCTACGAAACAAATAGGGTAGTAAAAGTCGCCACACCCTCGGTCTATGGGAATAAACGGTTATACTTTTATTTTATGCCTTTTTATAGACCACCGTGGCGCAGTGGAATAGCATGTGGTGGTTGTAAGTTCAATTCCTACTCGGCGGAATGATTATGTATTTAAATTATTTTTAAAGCTGCACAAAGGGCACCGTAAAGTTTCGTTTTATCTTGAATTGGGACGGAAATTAGACAAAAAAAGTGCCTTAACACTAGATTCTGTTTGCCCATCTTTATATACAGGAAAGAGAGCTGCCTTTTATGATTTACCTGGCATTACGTTCATTAATAGTAGTTCTCTTTGGTAACCCTCTTGTGGTTATGAAAGTAGGTCAGGCCAGTACGGCCTATTCGTTATAATAATTTAAATATTCGACTGTACAGAATCATATTCATTTAATTATAGCGCTGAAGTGCTTAAGAAATCTATTTTAATAGTGATAATTTCTATGATTTCATTTTTTATCAACATCTGTTCACCCTTCTTATTTTTTTGCCCGTAAACAAAAAATATACACGAAATGTATTTAAATTTGTATAAAAACTAAAATTTATATATTATTTATTTAAATTAAATTAAAAATTAAATTAAACAAATTTATAATCTACTGAACTCAAATTTCTAAATTGAACTCGCACTTCGTCGTTTCTATTTTGAGTTGTTTGTAATAACGTTTATTAACGGTTGTAAGGTAAATTTGTACAATTGTATTTTTAACATCTCTACCCTCCTCTTTCAGACAGCTTTAACTTTCTAATACTTGAATGGGAGTTCTGCATAATCTAATGAGTTAATATAATGTTAAGACCCTCCGTTCTCCGGCTTCGACCCAAGATTTGGCACTGCGAATTTGAGAGAAATCCCGGACACTATCTAGCGTCTACTAGGGTGAGCAAATGAAAATAGTTCTTGCTCCGCAACATATAGCAAGGCATTTTTTTCACGCTGTCGTGAAATTAAAAAAAAATTAAGAGGTTATTTCAGTTAACAATAATATTTAGTAATTTGATTCTTCTGATTAGATTGAGGCCAGTCGTGGCGCAGCGGCACGATGTGTGACTGTAAAACCGACTGGTTGAGGGCTCGATCCCCACTCGAGGAGATGAAATATTTACTTAAATTTAAATTTCCATTTCTTCGCTCTGGTGTCGAGGTAAGCGCGGCGTTGAATTCTGCCACTCAACACACAATGCCTCCAAAATTCGGCAGAAAGTGGGGAACGGAGTGTCTTAACACTAGGTTCCCTCTGCCTAACCTGCTGTGTGCGGGATAAAGCGTGAAGCTGATATATGATTAGATTGCCCGGAAGCAATGATCACTTTGAGTTATGTCATTTTTTTTTTTTTATAAAATTATTTGTAAATTGTGTAATTTTCTAGTGTAAAATAAATAGTTATTATGTTATTAGAAGAAAAAAAAACAGATCAAAAATGCCTTTTTCAAAAAAAAAATGATTTATTCTTGCGCTTAATTTACATTTAAAACCGGAAAAAAATACTACAAACATTTTCCTGACGTGTTCAGTTAGATGCTTTTCTGCAACCCAAATAAACGAAATTTTGATTTTTTATTTTAAAATTTTTAGTAAAACTTTATATCCAATAGAATTTTACTAACTAACATTAAAAATGAAACCAATCCGGACGCGGGAGCACAAGTGTGGGAATATAAACGTGTCAGACTATGGGTTCGATTTCTATTCGACGAAATGTGAAATATTTAAATTCTTTGCTTGGCGACGAGCAAAGCGCGGCGTTGAGTTCCGCCACTCAAGACCCAATTATATTCATATTATAACTGTGTTTCGAAAAGATACCATTTATTTCTTGAATAGAAAAAAATTTTAGCTTTCCAACGAAAACCGGTATCGCAGGACATAAGTGGTGAGATGGTATCCAAAGTCGTAAGCTCATACAAACTTAACCAAGAATATTATTAGTTTGTATTTTTTGTAGCCTTACGCTTCTCTTGCAAATGTAGTGTTAAAACACTCCGTTCCTCATGCCACGCCCAGTTTTCAAGTGGTAAACTCAACGCTGCGCTTGATACCAGATCGAGTAAATGCATTTAATAGTCACGAGTGGGAATGGAACTCACGACCGTCGCGTTTATACCAACATCCTTTCGATAAACTATATTTCTTAACGCAATAAAAGCTTATTGCTACTTTGCTATATGTTTGTACCTATCTAAAGAGTCCAAAGTTGAGATAGCTTATACATACATATGCGTATTGATAAGATATGATAAAATTGTTACTTATTTTTACCAAAAAATATCCTGGAAAAATCTTAAAAATGAATTAAAATTCTTTGGAAAGTAGAGAACGGAAGTGTCTTAATACTAGATTCCCGAGTTCCCACTGTCTACTCTGCTACGTGCGGGATACAGCGTGAAGCCAAAAATAATAACTTAAACACTGTACTTTACTTTTTTTAGTTATTTGCCTCTTCTCTCCAATTTTGTAAGGGCTATTAAGCTCAATCGGGAGCTTGAAACAAGTTTAGTTCGGGTATTCTTTTGCTTTTTTTACTTATGGTGTTGGTATGTTTTTAGATTTATATTGAGAAAAGTTTTATTTATTTATATATGTATTCATTACGTTATTTATATTTTTGATGAATATTGTTATTTTTAAGGTTAATTTTATAGGATCCATTGATGCTTTAGCTATAAAATTTGGTACGAAGTGAGTACTTACAATATAAACAAAGGAATAAATCCAAATAGTGAAATTTTATAAGTATTTCATGGAAAAAATATTACAAACTTATATTTGTAATTTATTTCATGCAAAATCATTACAAACGCCCGCAGATTTAAATTTGTCTCAATTTTTATAACTTGTACTTCCTGTTAACCTACAATCCTGAAATAGGCACGGAGGCCTCGGTGGACGACTCCGACTCGCACTTAACCGGTTTTTTTTATATTTATAAAATACTAACGACCCGTCCGAGGCTCATCCGCTTACGCTTATTGTTATATTATAGTCAAATTACAGAAAATCTTTATAAAAATTCTAGCGTATGCATTGTTCTGTTATATAAACTATATTACTGTACAGTTTCATTTAAATCCGTTAAGTAGTTTTGGTATGCAAGAGAAGAAATGTAAAAAAAAATTCAAAAATTGTAAAAAAAAATGAAAATTTTCTAATGTATATTTCATATTTTAAGTCCATATAATAATTATTATACTTCATATATTACTATGGGCAAGATATGTCTTGATAATATTACAAAAATGTTAAATAAAACCTAAAATCGAATACGTTCTAACATCCACACTGTAGTCGCTACAAATACTCAGTTCAGTGTATATCCTGTCCATTATCGGATATCTAAACGGAATATTCGTTTATCACATATTTTTGTGTGTACACAGTCGCCCCAGATAATCGCAGGGATGGGGAGCTAGGGGGGTGGGGTGGGGTGGGGGTTGGGGGGGTGAGGGGGTGAGGGGCGGGAAGGGTGGCGCGGACGACGAACTCTGTACAGATCGATACAGCTGCCGGCACCCCGCCCAGATCTGTGCCCCGTTACCATGGTTACCAGACGAGAGAGCAGAGAACTGTACACGCACACTAGTACACTACACTATTACACGTACAGCTATATTCGTTTGTGTAAACAGTAACACTCACACTTGTAGAGCGTTGTTGGTGTGTATACATACATTGTGCACGCACACATACGCAAACACACTGTATGAGACCGTTAAGCTCGTTGTTTACCTGCGGGTTGCGGATTTACGACTTTAATATTACTTCCCGTCCTTCTTTTTTTGTTGGTGGCTTTTTTTTGTGTCGCGTTTTCAGTGTAATGTATAGGAGTTACTTGTGACGTATGGCTTTTATGTTTCTTGATGCTGGTAAAATTGTAATATGAATTTAAATGGTACCTAGGTCAATTTTATTATAATATTCTATAGTTGGATCATATCATTATGATCGAACGCTAATTTAAAAAAAATTATATCCATTCACCCAAAGGCACACAATACTTAATTGAGTTATTACTTAAAATTTTCCATCTAATACGTAGAAATGTGCATTTTAAATTATTTTTAACCGAATTCTGTAAAAGGAGGAGGTTAAAGGAGGGCCAATTTTCCTGTACTTTATTGAGCCAGTATGTGATTTCGCTGTGACCATATATGGCGGTGCTCGCTCGAGCCCCGCCCCCGCGGTGCCCGGGCAAACCTACGCGAGCCCAAATTGGAAACTAAATGAAATAAGTTCAAGCTGTATCCCACATTCATATATATTGTTAGGCAGATGGGACTCAGTGTTAAGTCACTCCGTTCCCCCTTCCCGCTTATATTCCGAGACATTGCATATCGAGTGGCGGAGCTTAACGCCGCGTTTTGTCTTGTTTCCAAAGTATGGAAATACATTATTTGGTGGTATATGTGTGGTAGTCGAACCCTAAACCGGTCGCATTTATAGTCGGACAACGTGCCACTGCGCCACGAGGGCCGACCCCCGAACTTAGTTAACTATTAATTGGCAACTACCTGTTGGTGCCACGTGGTCCTGAGGTGACACGCTCTGTGATATTCTTTTAGCTTTGTTAAGCTAATATTGAGAAGGTGATTATTTTGTTCAATGGTATTTAGTTCTTTTTTTTATTATAAGAAGTTATATTAATGTGGAAAAGTGTGGAATTCAAACGCATCATACACCTATATCAACTCTCTTTCTCTCTGTTTTTCTATTCCTGTTATATTAAATTATCTTAACCGGATTATATTTAAATTATCTTTTTTAAATGTGAAGTTAAAGTATAAATTATAAGTATATACTTGTATATTTTACGCTCATTTAAATACATTACATGGGTTGTGCGTCTCAAACACATACTTATCTATCGACGCCATCTGGCAAAGTTAACTCTATCGTGGCGTATCTTTGAGTAGTGCTTAACTTACTTAATGGGTGTAGGTTCAATTTTAAACTTGTGCTTAAGTTCTACGATTCAACAAGTTAAGTTTCTAAAATTAACCAAAAGTTGAGAAAAAGAGTGACCTAGCCCAAAATCCTCTCTAGCATCAACATCAGAGGCACAGCGTGATGGTTGTAGATTCGATTCCCACTCAGAAGAATATAAAAATATATTTATTTAAAAAATATATTTTTGATGACGTAACCCACCGTTATCCATCCATTTCTTATGATAAACCAAAACAATACTTTGAATAACAGCTATTCTACCAGCTAACTCTAAAATCGAACTGAGTACTGTCTAAATGAACTGCATCTTGTCTATAATATATTGATTGATGTTCCATGGCGGGTCGAGGGTTCCACGCATGCCCAGTGAGCTCGGCCCCGGGACGGCCCGCGCCTGTTGCTAACCTGAATGTAGATCACCTTTACACCGGATACGTGTATATGGAGCCTGCCCTGATTTTAGATGGATGATTTTGTTTTTTATTATTTTATGATTGTAAAATTTATTGGTTCGCTCTGGTGTCGAGGCAAAGCGCGGCGTTGAGTTTCGCTACTTATCACGCAATGCCTCCAGAACTCGGCGGAAAGTGGACGACGGAGTGTCTTAACACTAGGTTCCCTTTGCCTACCCTATGTGAGGGGCACAGAGTTAAGCTTATTCTTATTTTATGCATTTTTTTTAATTGTGCGAGTTTTTTTTAAATTTAAAATTGTTATTCTTTCACTAAGGATAGGGAAATATTTGCCGGTGGTAGGTTCCTGTAGTGTCCTACTTATAACAATTTAATTGAATAGAGTGTTTTGATTTTGATCTAAAAATATATTATGAGTGAGAAACCTAATTTATTTTTAAACATTTTGAAACTAAAAAGTAATTTTAAACTAAATTAGTATTAAACCTAATTTAGTTTAAAATAAGGATTTTTTTAGTTTCACACTGTATCTTGCACTTAACAGGTTAAGTGTTGAGACACTCCGTTTCCATTACGATACTTCAAATCATGAAGGCGTTACGTGGAGTAAGAACTCACCGCCACGATTAGTCTCGTCACTAGAGCCCTGAAATAAAAATATTAAAAACTCAAGCTGGCCTAGAAAAATTAAAAATCTTTTAAAATATACTTAAAAATATTTCAATAATAACAAAAAAATATGTTTTTCTTTAAAAGTTCTTACAAAATCGCATATAAAAAGCTTTAAAAGAATTAAAACTTATAACAACTGAAGGTAAAGTAAATATAAAACAAATCTTGAAGAACATTGTTGAATCGCTGGAGTTATAACATAGTTTCTTGAGTATTGTCTTTCAAGAGCAACTTAAAATATATATTTTTTTTATTGGTCTTGGGTAGTGCTACGGCTGTGCGTTCGATTCCCACTTGTGAAAATGTCTGAATTTACATTTAATTTATATGTGACATAAAATCGATTTTGATAGACACGGTGCGGCGTTGTGTACCAACATTTAACGTGAAAGGACAGAAAAAAGAAAAGTTCCCAACTTTTCGGCAAAAATTTTGATTTGTTACGCAGCGGAACTCAACGTCGCGCTCAACTTTCAATTAAAAAAAAAACATAAATATGTCGTCCTTCCATAAATGAACATCATAACTACTAACGTTATTGTTAACAAAAGTAGGTCTAAGAAAGTCAAGCGAAATTATATCAGCCTTTTATTAGAATTCCTTTGTGTGTCTAATAATGCTTGTATTGAACGTGGGAAAGATCGTCTCTGATAGAATTTTTATTAAAAGAAATGTAATATAGCTACTGCGAATGTACCAGTAGTGTCGCTGTTATTCGTACCCCCTAAGTGGTATATTTTCCTTTAGTTCTTTGTATTTTTATGGCGTAAAAATACACATATATATATATATATATATATATATATATATATATATATATATATATATATGTGTATTTTTACGTGTTATTTTAAGTTAATTTTATTAAACGGCTTCACGCTGTTTCCCGCTTATTCCCATTCAGGGGCATGTAGGGAAGGTGGGCATGAAAGGGCCAGTTTTAGAAAACAGGCCATATCATTAATTAGATTATAATATAAATGCACGGTTAACATTTAAATTAAGGTTAGTTTTTAAATTAGCGTTAAAAATTATAATGGGTCTTTTATGCCAATTCCTAATCAATTGAATTAAATATTATATAACAAATTATTTTTTTTTCTAGAACGTCGATCACAAAACCAAGTTCCGCTCCAAGAAGGGACAACTGCCGTTCGTCGAGCTCAACGGCGAGGAGATCGCGGACAGCGCCTTCATTATCAAGGAGCTCTCGGAGAAATACAGCAAAGATCTAGATGCAGGTTCGTTGCTATTTTAATATATCAGGCGTTTAATTTTTGTTTACTTAAGGTAAATTAATATTTTAACTGCTGCCGAGGCCATTTTCAATTGTGGATTCGATTCCCGTTTGAAAAAATGAATTATTTTAATTTTTTTTGCTCTGGCAACAAGACAAGACGCGGTATTAAATTCCACTACTCAATGCGTGATGTCTTTAAAAATTAGGCGTAAAGTAAGCGACCGACTTAACACAAGGTTCCCTATGCCTAATCTGCCCTGCGACAATGTGAACTTGCAGTTAAATAAAGCACAGTGTTATGTTACGCAAAACTAAACTGTGTGCAAAAATAATTTATTGTTGCAAAACGGATTGGCTTAAAACTTACATACATATACATGTTTTATAGGATCACTTTTTCTAACGGGCCTTTGATGATTATAATTTTAATAAGCGATGTAAGTACAACGATTGAAGTTAGTCAAGAGTTAAAAACTTTATAAGTGAATTAATGTGAAAAGCCTTTTAAATCACTTAGTCTTGCAGTTTCAAAGTATCTTTTCCGTTCTTCATGTTCCGCTCAGACTTTTACATTATTATTTATTGTTTAGCTCTTAGATTTAAAAGTAGCACTTCTTTTTAGTTTTACCCCATATCCTGCATATAGCAAGGACGACATAGGGAACCTAGTGTCAAGACACTCTGGTCTCCGCTAGTACTTACATATAATATTTTTTGCACGTAAATAATAAAAGGTCTCTAATAATTAACTCTGTTCTACACCTTTCAATTTGACATCATAAAACATTGTGGCGTTAAATTCTGACCACTTAAAAGGGTGAAGCTAAACAAAATATTGAAGTATTGTATTGAGGGGTGTATAAAAAGTTAGATAACTATTTTACTACTTTTCTTAATAAAGACACAATTATACATCGCGCGCTCGGACGTACGATCTGTTTAAACGGGCGATATTTTAAACGGACAAAATTAGCTGTGTGAGTAAATTTAGTGTTATCGAATAACTTTCTTTCGTTTTAGCTTCATGCTGTGTAGGCAGGAATCATTATATACTTCCACGATCCTTTTAATAATTTTTAAAGACTATCGCAAAAAAATATCTAGATTATAAATAAAAATATATTTAGTTATTTTACTTAGTAACTTGATGAGTGGAAAGAAAGAACGGAAAGGTTTAACAATAATTTCTATAAAAAAAAAAACAAAAGCTGAAATCACGTGAACATTATCATATTCCCCACCACATATTCCCCAGATGTGCTGACCAGTCTTACATAAAATCAATGGCAATATCTAGGTTGTATGGCCGGATGCAACGACCGGGCGACCCGAAATCCCGGTTAGGTCATGTGGCTTGACGCGCATGTGCATTCAGCGCGTCCCACTGTGTTGTCAAATGTCATAGAACATTCCGTTGTTCGTGTCTCACAGGTCTGACGCCCGACCAGCGGGTAGTGACCCACGCCATGGTCTCCATGATAGAGAACCATCTCTCCTGGGTGATCCTCTGGTGGCGCGCCAAGTATCCGGACAGTGTCATCAAGGGCTACCAAGTGAATCTCCAGAACGCGCTCAACACCCGCCTGCCCAACCCGATATTGAACTTTTGCTACAAATTCACGTCTGGACGCAAGGTGAGACCGATTCCTTTCTTATATATTTTTTTTCCTTTTTGTAATTTATTTTCGTTGATATCGCGCCCACGTTGGGCGACATCGGCACAAACAAAAACATCGTAAAAATAACCATCCAATCAATGAGAGATTGAGGGCGACTTAGATTTAAACTTCTTGAATTAAATCGTAAAGGTAAATTGCTAGGTTCATTCACAAAATCGGCCGGTTTCGTACCAACTTCTTTGTTTGCAATCTTATGTCATCTGTTATTTTGTGTCATCTATAAATAAAAAACGTAACGATGCCTTGTTGTCTGGTATCGTAATAAAATCGTGTAGTGTGATAAGAAAAAAATGTTTTTTATTGACATAATGCTATTTCTAGCAAATCAATATATAGGAATAAATTGAAGTAAACACATACATGTTTATTTCATACTCTATTAAATGACATCTTAAAATGGCGCCCAGTCCGCCATTTTAAATTGATTCCGCCATTTTGCGAGTTCATCGAACACCGCCTACTCTGTCTGGGATAGAAATTTTTATTATTGGTGCACCCCCATGCAGCGGGGGAGGGCATGGAGGGGGGGGGGGGGGATTGCCTCCTGCCTGCAGGTTCGACGTTCTCTTTAGCGCAACTAGTGCACCACGCATCTCCCCCCTTCCCATACCGCTGCAGTCGCCATATTGCTGCCAGGAGTGGTTAAATATCCAGGCACCTGTTGAACTTCACCTAGTTGATGGCGAGCTGTGATAGTGGGAAGAACATTGCGGTGCTCATAAATAAATTATAACTGTTAGATTTTAATATCAGTGCACGCGTGCATTGGATTGAAAGCGATCATCACGATTAGCTGAAAATTTTAGGTAATTTCTCATGTCTTGGGACAAATTTTGTTTTTTTTTCTTAAATCGATTTGGTATGTAGTATAGTTGATGACGTAACTCATATATGACGTATTTGTTTTTAGGGTATGAAGAAAGCGAAAGCTCACGGTATCGGTGTGCATAGCCAGGAGGAGATCATCGAGTTCGGCAAAAACGATCTTCGCGTGCTCTCTGACCTGCTCTCCGATAAGCCGTTCTTCTTTGGAGATGAGCCAACACTTGTAAGATTTTTTTCTTATTAACTCTTTTCTCCATTTATAGGGCTGGAGTGAACCAACACTCTGTCAAACTCTGGAAAAGGTTAGTACATAATCTCTCCCTTTTAGATGTCAGAATCAAAGGTGTTGGCGAAGATTTGGGTCCTTGTATCTCATGTTCCAGTTTCATCACACAGTTAACAGTAATTGTAAATTTTAATAGTTCGGTATGGATTTTAAATTAACCGAAAATTAAAACGAATATTTTTACGTATTATGCAAGTTCTTAAAGTATGAATCGTAATTAGTTTATTAAAAGCTAGAAAAATTCTTGAGAAGTTTCTTTATTTGTTCGACGGTATTCATTGATGCAACTTTGCGGCGGGCTGTGGGGGTGGCAGGGGTCGCGGGGTCACAGGGGGACAAAGTGCGATAACCGATCTCCCTTATCAGGTTAAAAATAGATCCAAGCATCCACTACTGCTGCTGTCTATATATACACTTTTCTTCATTATGACGATTTGCCCGTTTTTCTTTTAACGAAAGTTAAAGGCAAATGTCATGTTTTCTGGTAGAGTATGAAAATCGATAATCGTAATCGTTCTATTAATATTTAATTCCGTATTTCTGAACATGCAAGTATGTGTCTCGTACGTAATATCCGATCAGAAAATCGATATTACCATATCGATAAGTATGAACTCATCCAACAAACCGATTAAGATATAGGACAAATTTCAGAATTGCGCTAAGATTTAAACTTCGTTAAAATAATCCTAGTATAAATACCATTTCAAAATAATTTTAAATGTAACTGCGATAAGTGTCCAAATAACCGTCTTTTAATATATTTTTCGCTATATGATCAAAAATGTTCAATTCATACATATTGATATATATCTTTATGTAACACGGTCATCGATTTTCATGTGGGTGGGGCAGGTAGCCGCAAGCTCGCCCGGGAATGGCCTAGGTCATGACCTCCCGCCCAGGATGCCTAGGCCGCCCCCCGCGGGTGTCGGGAGCCTGAAATCTACCTAAATAGAACTCTAGCTCGACGCGAACCCAGATTTATTGATTTACATGTGAACGGAGCCAGTCAATAATTTTGTATCAACATCGGATTGATATGTTAGTTTGATTTGAGTCATGATGAAATAGGGATTCAATTATAGTTTTGAATTATTTTTTACTAACTTGTCTCGTTGAGTCGTTCGCATCTTCTTATATTTAGAGATTGTTTTAGGTTTCCGAACTTATATTTTTTTAATTATTGTTTTTTTAGAGGCCAGTCGTGGCGCAGTGGTACAAAGTGTGACTGTAAAGCGACTGGTTGTGGGTTCGATCCCCACTCGAGGATATGAAATATTTACTTAAATTTATATTTTCATTTCTTCGCTCTGGTGTCGAAGCAAAGCGCGGCTTTGAGTTCTGCCACTCAACACGCAATGCCTCCAAAATTCGGCAGAAAGTGGGGAACGGAGTGTCTTAACACTAGGTTCCCTCTGCCTACCCTGCTGTGTGCGGGATATAGCGTGAAGCTAATTTAATTTAATTTAATTTAATTGTTTTTTTATTTTAACTTTTAGTCATGTATCGTTCATTTAGACATTCGAAACTTTCTCGTTTTTATTATGATTTTCATCTTGGCTTAGAGGTTACAATATAAAATATTAATTTCTAATTCCAACTATTTTTTATCACAAACAGCTGGACGTGGTTGCGTTCGCGAACCTTGCCCAACTCCACTTCATCGATAAAGAAGTGCAGCATGCACTGCGCGATGCACTAAACGACTCATTCCCCAACCTGGTGGGCCTCGTTTCACGCCTCAAGGAGCGCGCTTTCCCTGACTGGGAGGAGATCTGCGCGCCTGAAGTACCTCCACCTCCAGCAAAAAAAGAAAAGGAGACCAAGGAGGGCACAGGGCCCAACGAAAAACAGCCGCTGCCTGATGAACCTGAAAAGGGAAAGGTATGCAATACTATCAATCTATTAATCAATTCATAAATCAATGACTTCATCAATCAATCAATTCAAACTATAAATTGAAATCAGATTCTAATGATATTGAAAATTACAGGGTGACGAAAAAGAAAAGGAATTAGAAAAGGAACCAGAGGAAAAGGAGAAAGAGAAGGAGAAGGAGAAGGAGAAAGAGAAGGAAAAGGAAAAAGAGAAGGAGAAGTAAATTTAGAGTGGACGTTATTCCCACTATCATTACTTACACAAGTTGGTACATTTAAGAGTCAGACTCGTTATTACAATCTGTATATTGTAAGCGTAAATCCATTTGTCTTTCCCGTATTATCATTTGGAGACGCGAGTCCGTTATTATTATGAATTGCGCTTTTTTTTGAGTCAACGACGTAGAGTGATCAACACCTGGAGTCATTGGAGAGAGGAGAATTGTACTGGAACATTACATATAGTCACTTGCGTCGTAACGGCCCGCTCTTATATAAATTATTGATTAAATTCGCTTTACATCATATTTGTCATTGGTTGGTGTTTTCCAAATTTAAATTGTATTGATGTTTAACGCTTATAGTTATCGATTATATAATAATTATATTGCTTTGTCCATTTATTTTGGTAATTAAAAATAATAGCAAGTAAATCGATTGTTAAGGTACTTACAGGAGTAGGTAAACACTTAATCAAATAATATTCTAGGATATATTTAATGTAAGCGTTCATTATCCAGATGTAACGGCGTGTGTCCCACTGGGAGCGGACACGACTCTCCTGTCGTTCTACGAGAATATATATACTCATTTTGTTTATGTTCTAGAAAAATTGACATTTCAAATAGGACAGTTAAATTTGGGTGGTTTATATTTAACTGCTATTAGTGTAATTAATACCAAAAATTGGCTGACTATTATTGAACGAATTAGTGGAGTGATTTATTAAAAGTGCGAAAGGTAACGCCGGCGTGTGTTTACACTGTTTTGAGATTCTTGTACTTTATTGGTTTTTACAAAGAAATTAAATTTACAATTTACAAATTTTTGATAAAAAAAAAAGAAAAATCGAAAACGCCTGGAAGACTGTTTTTTCATGTTATTGTGTATTCATAGTCGGTAACATTTTGATATTGTATTAATTGTTAAGGTTTAAGCCGTATTGGATTTTGATAATTATGTCGTCCTTATATAGTATGCATTATCGCCGTCGTCGCGCCTCCAGCGAACCCCCCGCGGAGTTGTTCCCATCCCCCTTTCCCATTCACCTGGTGGACCACCCCAGTGTGCTCGACCCGCTGGAATCCTTGCGCGTACCCTCCATACCCCATGTACCCCCGGTACTCCACGGGCCACACGTACTGCACGTGGAAGTGTCGGACGCCGCGGGCGGCGGGGGGCACGCGCAGGTTCTGCACTTGCACTACCACTACGACCCCGCTGCCCCCCACCACAACCCTGCGCCTCGTCCGCACCTGCACACACTGCACACAGTCCACCTCATCAATAACACCATCGTTACCATATTGGTTCTCCTCATTATCGTCATGGTATTCACAACCATCGTCAAAGTCGTCCCTTTCTTCATCAAATTCGGAAGACACTTGTAAACCATCTGTTGTTAAGTATCAGCTAATATCACGATGTCTCGAATCAAATGTATAATATTATAATTATTTATCACTGAAACAGGCTTAACATGTAAAATATTATGTAGATAATGATAGAGATTCCCGTTTTCGGTCTTCACCCATTTTTTACCTTATCAGTAAACGCGTTCTGGCTTGTTCCGTTTAAGATTTGCGAAGGTCAGTTGTTTACGAACCCGCCTCACAGCGGGAAGAGAGTGTTTCACATGCATGACGTACAAGCATACACAGCAACTCGTTTATTGATAGGTTCCTTTAGTTAGAGCAGTCGTCAGACCTGTATAGCAGTTTCGGGGTGTAGAAACGTTTTCACCGACGTCCAACGTCAAGTTTGGACGCCGGCTTGAAATAACTGTCGTGATTACATAAAGGATCTGCAGTTCAGAGGCGGCGTTGCAAACTTTGGTCTCGGGCGACTTTTTACTTTTTTGTATCCTCGCAATGTGGGGTATTTGACGCTGTTCGGAACGCAATGGATGATTAGGTCCAGTCCTGGTTGCTTCAACATTCTGCATTGGAGAGTGACGTTACTGACATTACTGTCAGTCGTCAGTCAAATGCCCCCGATATCCGAGACTACGATCGCGGTCCTGGTCTCACGCTTCGTCCCCGCCTCATAGAGCGGTCGTTCGCTAGGTGCGACTCAGTAGTTCCACATCTAATCTCGAACCTTTATAATTAATGTTAGGATAGTAGAATAATGTATATTTGACAGATGATCAATGATGTTCATAAAGAGTAGATATCATACTAAGTGAACTCGAGACGCCGACACGAGCGCGGTTCACTAAATGATATTAGATATAGGTGGTAGCGTAACTTAGATAGCCGTGGCCGCCCACCTCGCCGCGGCTGTAAGCTCCGGCCCATCGCCCGCTGGGGGTCGAACTACAAGTGGATAAGTTCTGGATTTTGATTTGAAGTAAACTTTTGAGTTTAAATTCTTTGGGCATGGTCGACTTTCTGTCCCTCCCGACAACTGCTGACCATCACTGCCATTAGCCTCGGAGTAAGAGTTAAGATTAGGGAAGTTAGTATAGGATTGGTCGTCGCTCACTCTAGCGTACCATAGAACTTAGGTGTTTTATTGAGGCTAACATCACACTTCAGCAGCCGGAGCCTGTTTCAGTGCCACCTGGCTCATCACCACCTTACACCACCTCCACGCAGAGCTCACCTCAATCCCATTGGCACGGGTTGCCTCGCTCATAATAACCTTCGACTGTCACATCTCTATCATACCTAAACATAGGAAATACCTATGTTTAGACATACAGGATGTATGTCTTGTTCATGTTCCATCAACCTAAATAGTTAGTCCCACCTAGTCTCGTCAAAGCGAAGGCAACCCAGCGTGCACAACGCACTGCACCCATGTCTCGTGAGCGCGACGAGAGCTGACTTCAGGCCGTAACATAGTTCTAGAAAATTAGATATAATTATATAATAATATTGACGCTACTAAAGCCGTTGATCACTAAGACACTAAGATGGGGCACTAAAGAGGTCAAAGATTGTAGTAAGTAACCGAGTAGCGTCTCCTGCGAAAGCGGTCGAAACGCGAAAGTTTCTCTTTATTGTCTCACTTAATAGGATAAATTATAATCAAAATCAACTCGACTTTATCAAATGACTCAATTTGTGTTGTAAGTTAGTGCTATACAAACTATTCGTAATCTAATTATAGGTCTGCTCTATGTTTATAATGTATGTAGATTCGTAGGAGACGATTTTATTGAAATTTCTTTAATAAACATGGTTACGTTTTATATAATTATTTTTTCCTTTATATAATGATATGTGGTTTTTTCAATTATTGTGTCAATAAGTAATTGTAAGTAATATTCGTTAGATACTAATGGTTCGCCATAATAGTACCGTTTAATATAATTATACAACTTAACTGAGCTTTCAGTGGAATCAATTCTCTTTAAGAATTTCTGTGTAACATTCTATGGACATTAAAGTATATATCTAATAATTGAACACTGTAGGTGCTATAGCGAGACGACACCAGCCCATGTCCTAGAACTGTGTAAATCTCGTTATAGCGCTGTGCAGGGATTATTTCATTTAAACCGACCCCTACCTATTTTCTTGTTTCTATAAATGTATGTATATAATAGATAATAATAGAGAATGCAATAAACATATTTTAGAATTACTTTTGAATAGTATTTGATTAATCAATAGGAAATTATATAAATAAATTGATTTATGAATCTGCAATAAAAAGAAACTCAACATAATAATATAAAGCTTCACGCTGTATCCCGCACACAGCAGGGTGGACAGAGGGAACTCAGTGTTAAGACAATCCGTTCCCCAATTTCCGCCGAATTCTGGAGGCTTTGCGTGTTGAGTGGGCAGACTTTGCCTTGGTACTAGAATTGAAAATATAAATTTCATTTCATTTCCTCGAGTGGGGATCAAACTCACAATCAGTCGAATTGACGGTCATACTTTGTGCCCCTGCGCCACGACTGGCCTCAATAATAATTTTTAGTAATCAATATTGAATAAAGGTATAATCAATATTTAAGTACTTGAAAGAGGACAAGTTATAGATTTTGATTATTTAGTAGCAAAGTTAGATTGGATTTTGAGAAAAAAACTAATTATTACAACATGTGTCGCATTTGTTACTTGCGACATCACGCCTGAATAATCCGTCAATATCAATGCAATATAATACAATACAAAATGTCAATTCGTTTGCTTACTAAGATGTGACGTAGGTCGCTCTGATTGGCGTTGAACATGTCATGGCGGCTCGCTGTATTTTGTACTTTGTTTTTAATAAATAATTAATAACTCTACACTTAGTAAAACAATTAATGCGTGTTTTGTAATTAATTAATAGGATTTCATTAATTGAGGCTTGAGGCCAGTCGCAGCGCAGCGGCACGTGGTATGACTGTAAGTCCGACTGGTTGTGAGTTCGATCCCCACTCGAGGAGATGAAATATTTACTTAAATGTATATTTTCATTTTCTTCGCTCTGGTGTCGAGGCCAAGCACGTTGAGTTCTGCCACTCAACACACAATGCCTCCAGAATTCGGCAAAAAGTGGGGAACAAAGTGTCTAAAACAACATGTTCCCCCTGCCTACCCTGCTGTGTGCGGGATACAGCGTGAAGCTGATTTAGTTTTTACTTATTTTATCATGTCTATCCTGCATCCTAAGCACTGGCAAGGTGTGGTGGTAAACTATATTTAACATGGTGAAATCTGGCAGCGTAGCGTGGATGTGGGAGAAAATGTAGTAAAACTGCATTATCTTTGTAGGGTTTGGGAAATCAACTTATCTAATTGATTATATCCACTCGAGTGGGAATCGACCCATGACCGTCGCGTTTACAGTCACACGCTTATGCCGCGACGGCCGTAAAAAAAGTTTATGGAGCAAGAGTAGGTGGTAAGAGATGTAAGACCTGGTTGACTTCACAGAACTCGTTGTCGAGGAAGATTACGAAGAGAAGGGCCTGAGGAGATTGATGACAGGACAGATGACGAGGAGAAACAGATCGTAGAGATTGGTGACCTCTTCTCTATTAATACTACTTATACGATATTATTAAAGTGGAGTATGATTAGCAGAACTTATTTAGTCTCACAACAAATACAACAAAATTACGTATTTTAACTTGCATATACCGAAATACTATTTGGGTATGTTGTTTATGCCAGTTTGTCATTGAGTTTTTCATTCGAATGCTAATTTAATACTTAAGTAAAGTATCTAGTTTAAAAAGTGGAATTATTTAAAAAAAAAATAAGTAATTGAGTCTATCGATACATTAGAACGCCTAAGTAAAAAGAGGCAGCAATATTAATTAAATGATGGCTATAGCGTAAGCGACATTTTTTCGTTTTAGATGTTTTATTAAAAAAAAATTGAGGCCAGTCGTAGCGCAGAGGCACGAAGTGTGACTGTAAGACCGACTGGTTGTGGGTTCGATCCCCACTCGAGGAGATGAAATATTTACTTAAATTTATATTTCCATTTCTTCGCTCTGGTGTCGAGGACAAGCGCAGCGTTGAGTTCTGCCACTCAACACGCAATGCCTCCAAAATTCGGCAGAAAGTGGGGAACGGAGTGTCTTAACACTAGGTTCCATCTGCCTACCCGGCTGCGTGCGGGATATAGCGTGAAGCTAATCTAATTTTTAATTTTCTTATTAAAAAAAAATAAACCAATTGCCGTAAATTTTATATAGGACTACCTCTGAAACATCTGCTATTTAAATAAATGATTAAAAAATCAGTGAACATACATGTGAATAAAATTTAAACAGTAAAATTGATATTTTTTTTATTTTTTAAAATCGGTTAAAAATATAACCATAATAAACTCCTATCAAACGAAACAGGGAATTCCCGATTTTCTATATAAATATACAGATATGTTTTATTGTTTACTAAAATTATTTATTCAATTCAGTAAAGAGACTAAAAGTCCCTTAGTCGGTCCATTCTTGTTTATCAGATCTGGAAAATTCGAAAAAAATCGTCTTATTGGATCGAACCCACAGCTCTCATGTTTACAATTGGTTGCTGTTCCACTGCAGCACGCTGGCTTCCATATGCTTAGTCGTTGTTGAACATTTTAATTACAACAAAGAGCAACTAATTAAATTAAGCAAGATTCCGATCGTGGCACAGGGATTTCGAGTCTCAGTGAAGGAAATGAATTTAATGAATATTTTTATTTCTCCTGGTGCCTAGTCAAAGCGCGGCGTTGAGTTCCGCCAATCAATATATAATGTCTCCTGAATTTAGAAAAATATGGGTAACGGAAGTATTTTAACAACTAGGTTCCTAGGTTCCTTCGTCTCATCCCCAAAAGTGTGCGGGAAACAGCGTGAAACTAAAAAAAAAACTACTAATTAATTTAAACTCCTAAGGTAAAGCTTAATTCGTGAAGCGCTTGACAGCGATTTTATACTCCCGTCGGAACATTAAATGACTAGTCCCGGGAAACGGCTGTATTGATTGCGGGTCAGTGACCTCGCGTCGAAATGGTTATTTATTACATAGTATAATGTAATGGAGATTCAATTGTTATGTAATTTGTATGAGATCTGATTGATTTTGAGATTTATGTGTGGAAAATACAAATACATATTATGTTATTTACATATATCAGCACAGACAGAGTGCCAAGACACTCCGATTGCATTTTACCCGAGTCCCATACATTACTTGTTGAATGAAACTCCACATTGGGAAAATAAAAATAAATCTTTACTCCATACCAATAAGTTGGTATCGCACCCATTACCATCGCTTTTACTGTTCCTTTATTCTGTTTTTGTTAATTTATTTAGGGGTTTATACCATAAGATATCAACAAATTAATTTTTCTTAAGATTGTGAGGAGTCTCACGCTGAAATTAATATTAAAATACGTCAAGTGTAAGTTACTGTAAGTACAAAAAGTATTCATTTCTAGGTCCACAGACAGACAACGAAATGACCTTATAAAGGATTCTATTTTTTTTTCTTTTTACATTAGGCACCCTAAGAGTAAAGCAATTTAAGGCAATTTTTTAATTTAGCATGAATTTTAATACAAAATATATGTTATTCCTGTCAAATTAATAAAACAAATCAGCAGAAACAGTGTTTACATACTACATATATATGATTTGACAACATATATTTTAACGAAATTCTATAAGACCATGAACTGAGCGAAGCTGAGAACTTAATTTCCGTTATTATCTCGAGACTAGCTGTCTGCGCGTCCAATTAGCTTTGGGAGAAGAAAATTAATAAGAACGGACGATAATGATATCAAAGGAAACACTTTGGAACGTGCGGAGAGACGCTTTGACTGTGAGATTCAAATCATGATGAAATTGCATAGCAAATTAATTTCATACAGTGTACTCAGTCTTAATCTATATTTATAGCTAAAATATTACAAACCTTAAGAGATGTAAACACGACAGGTTGTGGGATCGATTCTTAATCGATGGAAAGAAATATTTGAATATTTTAATTCTGGTAACAAATTCCGCCACAAAATGCCTCCAAGATTCAGAAAAATGTGAGGAACGGTAGTGTCTTAATGATAACGGCGTGTTTTAATACTGTTTCCTCTGCCTACTCTGTTATGTGCCTACTTGAAGCCTGTGAAGCTTAAAAAAACAAAAGAAAATCACGCTAGTCTCTGGAGCTAATGGCTCAAATTGTTAATTTATTTTTGGTTGGAATATTTTTTTTGTTTTGTTATTTTTTATCCAGGAAGGTTGTAAAGCTATATTACGTAAACAAAAATTCATCGATTCCGTGTAATTTACCTAACCGGGTGCTCCCCATGATTGAATATCTCTGGTGCACATCTCAGAAATTTTACTAACAAAAAAAAATTACCTGAAAAAAGAAATACAGATCTGATAAAAGTCTAGGTATTAGTAAGAAAATAGCTTTAGATACACTCATGTAACGGCCTATTCTATTGTTTATTTTATGCATACCTATTGGAATCAACTAACTTCTACCTTATTTTTCATTCTCACCATTTTCATGTTGCTATGAGAAAAAATTAAAATGCTTTTTAATAATTATAGTTAGTCGTCTTTACTTTTATTATGAAGCCTACTCCGTACTCAATTATACATGGCAATTCAAAATATCTTGTTCTTCTAAAGCTGTTGGTTGTGATCTTTAAAGGTGTTTCCAGTTTAGTTTCTATCCATTACACTGAACCTTTTCAGCGATCTTTATGGTGGCCAAAACCATTCTAAAAGGTGTATTGTTTGTTTATTCATAGGTTTTTATTTTTTTGGCTGAACTACTTTTTTAAAGATGTATTTTTAAAAAGAGGAATTTTGTAAAACCAAGCACTTTCATATGAGGCCATCGAAGCGCAGTGGCACAGTGTCTGGCGGCAAGCGCGATAGATAGTTGAGGGTTCCGATTCCCACTCGAACAAATGATACATTTTGATTTTGGCGCTCTGGTAACAAGACGACATGTAGCGTTGAATCTGCAAATTGGGCAGAAAGTTAAAAATGTGTGATTGTCCGTGGTTTAACCCGCCATATGCGGGATACAGTGTGAATGTATAAAAAAAAGGGAAATTATCACTAGATTTTTATACATGGAATTGGCACCCAACGTGGGATACTCTTATTCAGCTATTTACTTTATCTCTGGCAAAGGTTAAGAAAGCCTTCGTCAAAATTTTTCGTTCTCGTTAACCGGTGGAACAGGTAATTGAATTTAGCTTAACTGCAATAAAAGCATCGCCCTTTTTCTTTACAATCATGCTTGATGATATTAACATGCATTTTTCAAAATAATTGGAAGAACATACACTAGATGGCGTTACTAGTCATCGTTTCGATTTCAGAAGTTTAACGTAGTTTTAAGTTTAATTTAAATTCTTGCTACTAATAACAAGAAGTGACAAGATATTATTTATCTAATTTCATTAACCTATTAATAATTCCTTCATATAAAAAAAAAAAAACAAAAAGCCAAAAGGCCCTCCCAAAAATAGATGGCGTTGATTGAAATTGAATCGCGCTATCAACATTACGTTCACAAGTTACTAAGCAATATGACACAAAAACAGCATTCAGCCACCCACTGCCTACCACAAGTGCCTTAATGAGCATGGTCACTATTTGTGACGTAATTTTGGAAGAGGTTTCTCGATTTTGGTGAAACCTTTAAAATTAATGGTGAAAATTGAAATTTAGTATAGTGCGCCAGTCGTAGCGCAGGGGGGTGTATCTGCTGTGTGCGAGATACAGCGTGAAGCAGATTTTTTTATTGTATCTCTGTGTAACAGGATAGGCAAAGATAATCTAATCAATCAATACACTGCATTTTAAGACTAGATTTAAAAGACACCTCTTTTTTCAGACAGTCCAAATTTGGGACTTACACCAGGTTAAAAATGAAATATGTTAATTGTAACTTTGTAAGTATTTGTGTTTCTTGTTTGAATTTCAAATGACCAGCAAAATTAGATCTAGAGAGTTTGCTCCAATCGTGTCAACTGGTTTAAGCATATTTCTGAACAAATGTTACCAATGTATTAAAAATGTATTAAAAAAAAATACTTGTTTCTAATGAGAAAAACTGTTTTATTAAATTATATTTCTTCCAATTATCAATATTAAATAGCTAGGTAAGACAGAGAGTTGAACAGTATTCAAATTTAGAAAATCAAAGGTACAAAAGGAACGAAAGGTACAAAAACAAAATATTATTAAACAGCAATTTATTTAAAATACACAAGGTTACAGTTTGAATCTACTATTACCAATAAATATCAAAATACTATACGTCACCATTTAAAACTATACTATGTCGTCGACATGACTTCAAAAACTCGAAAAAAAATCTTAATATTTAATCATTAGTATAAAATTAGGCAAAAATTTTAATCAGATATCCTCTAGCTTTGCCTAGATTTTAATAATATATAATAAGCTTTAGATGACTTTTCTTTATATAAAATGTATAATTTGCACAATGCTGCCATTTTATCAATTTTTAATTGATCATCATGTAGACGACATAATACATAAAAAAATAATATATAAATAAGATTTTTAAAAATGAATTATGAGAGATATATATATAAAAAACATTCGGTCCCAAAAAATTTACCTTCGATTGTTCCAGTCCATCGGATAAGTTCTCGTTAATTTGATGGACATTTGCTATCTCTTTCTTTTTGGCTTAAATAGAAAGATATATCTTTTCTTCTCTTTGCTGCCACTCAACAAGCGATGTCACAAATATTTGGCGGCGGTAGTTTAAAAAAAATACTTCCTTTTTGTACTAAGAAAGAGATAGCAATCATAGGTGTGTAGGATCACTTCACTTTTGACGTGACTCTTCATAAGTGAAGAAAACAGGCCTAAAATTATTATGTAAACCGGCAATTTTATAGCATATTTGTTAGATATCTTCATATAATAAGTTCAGCAGAGAAATTGTAATGCTAGGACACTCCGTTCTCCACATTCCTAGACAACGAACATATATTCAATACAAAGTCAGAGAATGGCGTTTATTCACTACACGAATATATTAGATAAACAAGCAAATATGCCATAACCAACTGTCAGCACAAAATATATCACAAGGATAAATGATAGTAATTATGACCTGTATATTGCTAAAAATGTATAGTTTTATAAAAAAAAACTCAATTCCCTTAAGATTTCAGTCGATCAGTCGATTTTCATTATTTGCAAGTAGAATAAATTAATATTAAATAAAATAATTTTGAAAGGTTAAATTAAGTATAATTTAGCTATTTAAGCACATTTTTGAACCAATGTAATCGATGAACCAAATCTTTATTTTACATTGCAATTGCTATTAACAGTTTCATTTAGTATGCATATGTAAAAATCACGATATTTAAAGATTAAAAATAAATGAAAATAATTACTATACAATACATATATATAAAGGAAATATATATATATATACACTATACAGACACAAATAATATTATATAATATTAAAGAATTGGCATAATTTTTTTTTCCAAAAAAACAGGTCATAATCATACAACAAGAGCTTATAATTATAAAAATTCTACATTTTTCCATACAAATGTTTAATATAAAATTACAAAACCGAAGGTATCACCGTTACATTCTAACTTAGACTTATTACTATAAGTTATTATATCATTATTATAATTATAATCATAATATATTATTAGTATAATCATAATAATAACAATATTTTAGTCACTGGTTATTTATTTAGTTCAAATGATGACATTTCCAGCGTAGTTCAATAATAATATTTGGCATATAGTTTTATAAGATTATTCGAAATTACAATGAAATTAATAATTATTAATATTTTACTGAGATTTCTATTGCACGTGCATGTTATCTTCTATTTATCTATTTTTATATGGACGCTCTATCACGCTATAATATAGTATGATATGAAAAAATATTGCCCGCTTCGTTCAAATTTTTATACGTTTTGTAAATAAGTATTTTTCTTTCCTAAGTGTGGAATAACACTTTAAAAAAAAATGTTTAAAAATTGCATACTGTAATTACGAAAAAAACTTTAGGCAATAAATTTAAGATTTTAAGTATTTAAACAAAATAAAAGAAAGGTGTAAACTTTATCATTACCATATTATTTATCGGTAGCGTCAATACAAAATTTGACATAAAATCTAACAACATTCATATGTATATACAACTATAAAATAATATAATTAAGCTGCTTGTTTTTAATAAATAACAATTATTTAATTTATAATAAAAAATAAATAAATCATATTAAGTGACCTTTTAAAGCGAGTTACAAATTTCTCAAAGCTGCCAGTAATGTAAAATAAACAAAAAGAAAAAAAACTATTTAAATTCTCATAAATACAAATAACAATTACGATAATCGTTATAATCGTGATCATAATTACAATTATAATAATCATCATAATCATAATTATAAATCTTTAATACTTAATAATAATTAAAATATTCGCCCTTAAATAATAAAATTCGAAATAAGAGAACATAATAATATGAAAAATATAAAGATTTTTAATGTTTATATGAAATAATGTATCGACTTAATATTAGTAATACATATGCACGCTTTAAAGAGCCTTTCCGCGTCTTAATTGACAATTACTGTTTTTTTTTTATTTTAGAATTATAATATGAAAAATGTAAATAAACGATTATTTTATCTTAAAATATATTAGCTTAACAAAAAAATAAACGATTCTGATTACATCGAAGTTCATTAATATATTGTAAATAAATATAAACAAAGGTTTGATTAATAAAAAAAAGGTTCTTAGGAAAATCGGATGAGTATTATTAATAAAACTACAAAATATTTTTTGAATATGTTTAAAATAGCTAAGTACATTATCTTTTCCGTTAATTGACTTAAAAATTGTTGTTGAGAAAATAAAAAAAAAACCAAAAAAAAAAAGGAAAAAGAAAATATAATTCGGTTCGAGTGCTCGCCGCCAAGTTAATATTATATGTACAAAAAAATACATTTGTCATACAAATACGAAGATGACTTACACAGAATGGAATGTTATCTAAAGAGAGGTTATTTTTAAACTAAACGTTCCATGATAAAACAATGGAATATTATGAAGATGTTAAAATTAATACTGTCAGGAAATTAAAAGAACTATATATTAACTAATAAATATATAATATATATATTATATATATACATATATATATACATATATATATACATATATATATATATATAAAATATTATGTATGTACATATACAAATAAGAATTATAAAACTTTTTAGTTAAAATCGTGTTAAATCATCACAAAAATTGTAATATCGCTTATCCTACATACCAAAGGAAATGGTCTGGATTTAAGTGATTTTTTTTACTGAATAATAACAATTTGCAAAATTTTACAAAATTAAGTAAAAAAAAATGTTACAATTTCAACATTTTTCAAAACAATTTGAATTAGTCCACTGATTAATTTCCATAAATAAATACAGATATTCAGAATAGTAGAAACAGAAAGAAAAAGAAATTATAATCTGTCAATACCATTATCAAACACGTAAAAAATCTTTGTAATATTCAAATTTAAGGACATAGCGTTAATACAAAAAAAAAACAAACAGAAAAATAAAATAAATAAAGAGTTATTCTCGATTAATAAATATTTTATGTAACGTGTACATCTGTAATCGACATATATTTATGTTAAATTGACAAGGCCGGCTCGAATTTCGTTTAATCCTTATCATTACTGCTATATTCATATGTTAGTATAGTTTTATGATAGTGCGAAGTACAATTCTGTGTTCAGTGAAATGAGGTATAAAAGTTTGAAATAAAATTATTTATGAAGAAATGTAAAAAAAAATTTTAAAGTACTAAATCCATCAGAATAATCGAAATGTCTCGTTTTCGATTGACAAAAATAAAAAAAATCCGAGCAATATATTTTTACTTATACCTCTTTTCACTGAAACACATAGCTACTGAAAAAAAAATCAAATCAATGATTATACATGCTAATTTACTATATTTTCCTACAAAAATAAATTAATAAGAAAATCATCTATAGTTATACCATCTACAACTATCCATAGTATACAGTATAGAATATAAATCTAAATTAATTACTTAATTTGGGTCTATGAGAGAGAGAGTATTCAAAAAATTGGCATCTGACATCACTATTGGAAATCCAAACGCTAAGACTGAGGACTATTATTTTTAATATATCATCAAATGTCTACATCTAATATTATTAATTTCTAGTGAGATACATCTAAATTATCAATTTATCAACTTTTATATGAAACCGCGATATTTTGTGCAGATCCGTATAAAAATGTATTTTATGGTTTAATAACGAAAAAGAAAAAAATTGTATTTTTTCAATATTATAGTACAAGTGTGTGAAGAGAAGAGAAATATCTTCTCTTTCGTAATAAATATATAAAAACACAGTCGTTGTACAGTGTAGCTTAATATTTATATATTAATAAATCATTTAATTTGAAACCATTTCTCCTTATATTCATAAACTAATAAAATAATTTGTAATATTAATAGAAAAAAATCAAGTGTATTGATTAATTAACATTAATAAATTCAGCTACATATAAAAAATCGACAATTGAAGCAACAATTCCAGTTAGATTTCAAATTTTGGATGTTTTTTATGAAGACGTAATTTTTTTGTGTTCATAAAGCCAATCATAGCCGCCTAATGCATGTTTTCTAATATTTACTTTGATTTCATTGAAAAATAATATAGATAATTAAATTATACTCTTATATAAATATTAAAAGTATATTATACTAATTAAAGAAAATTCAATAGCTCGAAGTGTCAAAATTAAAAAAAAAAAAGAATAATAAGTACTAAGCTGAACCAAATCAGAAAAGAAATATGTATAGTAGATGACATAAATATGCATGTTAAAACATGGAGATCACATTTTCTCCCATATAAAAAACTAAAATATCTTGAAAACGTAAGAAATTACTAATATTTTTCAATAAAAGAAGCTAATAAAGTGAAACACAGTAATAAATTCACATTGCCCTACAAACCTTATACAAGACAACTATCTCTCACACATAACCTACAAACGCAACGTGTGAGCGAGAGAGAGAGAGAGAGAGAGAGAGACGCAAAAACAAGACAAAAACGAAAAATGTTAATTATCAATAATAATACGTACTAGAAAACATATAAATTATCAATAATGATACATACAAGAGCGTTATTGCTATGTTTTTCTATTAAAGTCCAGTGACGCTGACGACTCTCTTCGCAGTATTAACTTTAGTTTGTCATCCTCTTCCAAATCGTCCTCGAGCGAGACCGTCCTACTAAGGGAACGGCCCAATACTCGCGCCTTCCAAGCTTCTAATCTCACGACCTACATAACATTAAAAAAAAAAAGAAAAACAATATAATAATCATATAATACAGTAACGACACGAAAGATTTATTAATTATGGACTGGAAAGAGATAGTACTATACATATTTACTTAATAGATATTATTAGCACTATCTCTTTCTAATCCTTGTTATCGAAAAAGGATGGAGCCATACATATTTACTTACTATGTATAGTAATATCTCTATAAATTTACAACGATAAGAAATAGATAGCTCTACAAATATTTATCCTTAATAAATATTTATAGAGTTTCTACTCTTTTTTAATTAACTCATTTGTTATATTATATTAATTTGACAGCGAATTTGATATGATTATGAGATGGAACTTACTATATTATATAAATTACACATATTACTAATAAAAAAAAATTGTTATTACGAATTGGAAAAACATAAAGAAATTTATATAGCATATTTCACTTGAAAATAAAAATTTAATAATACTTTAAACTCCATTCATATCATTTCACTGTCAAACACATACAATATGTGGAAATAATATTCTAACTAGTGATTAAAAGACAAATACGAATAAAAAAAAAACACCTACAAATACCTAAATACTCAACATTTATTGCAAGTACATTTTAGAGTACTTTATAGAGTAACAACTAATGAAAAAAAAGGAAATAAAAAAAAAAAAACGCCAATATATTATTTATAAAAAAAATAGTTTTTACTCCAGCAGTACTCTTACATCAACAAAAACAACGTATTTTGTTGACTACTTGCATTGTAGATAACCACATCACGCTAAGTTTTACATAAAATTTTCTACGCACAATTTCAATAACATCAAACTGTCTATAATAAATTTATTAATTTTCAGATTTGAACCATCATCTACAAATTACCTAAGTCTTAAGTCAAATTAGTGTTTTAAAGCACGTGCAGATTATTATTATTATAAATACAACAACCATTCAATTTATTCACGAAATGCATGCAAATGGGTTTATAATAAAATTTTACCCTTTTTAGTATGAATGTATGTATATGTATGAGAAAGCAAGCAAAATAACACGTAAACTACTGTCCAATGACTGTGTTAAACTAAAAAAAATATGTTTTAAATTTTATATTTTTATATACAAAGTTTTATCATTTTATTTTATTTTATTTTATGTATGTAATAATGGAAGCTTTATGGAAAAAAATAAACAAAAAAGGGATAAATAAATAAATATAATGAAACATATCTTAAAATAGTTTTTTTTTAGGTAAATTTAGACATTAAGCGTAGTTTAGCACAGCCAATAGAACATTTCCAAACTAAGCTAACACAATACATACAGGATTAACTGTATTTGATCTCCTTCAGTTGATAAGAGGCAAAAAAAATAATAATGTAAAATTGAAAACCAAAAAATAAACACGCGACAGACAACATTGCGAATGCGTAAAAGTGTGTTGACCTTTTTGTTAAATTTTTGTAATTTTTTTTAAGTTACAAATTTTAAATAATTTAATTGTCTTTTGTCAAAGTTATTAGTAATTGTCTAAAATTGGATACGTCATATTTATAATATAGTTAACAATTTTAATTAAAATTTAGAAGATATTAGAAGACTATTTTCTAAAAATAAGGGGTTTTTTTGTTGATTTTTTGTATAAAAAATGTGTAATTATTTACACGTCTGTCAGTATATAGGTGATATGTAAATGATCACCTCTCGCGACTGTTTTTGTTAAATATCGAATATTATTAATGATATTACATTATATTTCAAATATGTAAATTTTTCAATTATCACTACAAGTAAAATAAAGTATCAATCAATTTCCAAAAAAAAACCTATTCAAAAAAACAAAATCCCAACCCCAAGTTCAATTAATTAGAAGCAATAACTTCCCACAAAGTTCAAACCCGAACACCCACGAAGTGAAGGGACAAATGTACACTAGGTCAAGGGTCAGGTCACACGCACACACGCACACACACACGCGCGCGTGTACACACGCACTCGTACTAACAAAGGTCAACACACTGTCAACAACAAAAACGTACTGATGCATATAATTGCGAAAACTTCCCAACCATTTCCACGTGTCGACGTCCGGCGTTGTGATCGGTGTTGGGTACTGCGTGATACACATATATATGTATGTACAATATATAAATAGATATTTTATTTATTTTTTTAACTTCACGCCGTATCCCGCATATAGCAGGGTAGGCAGAGGGAATTCAGAAGGGTAGGACACTCCGTTCCCCACGCACCATCGTTTTTTCTAAAGTGGCGTGGCGGAACTCAACTGTGTCGCGTTAGCAGGGCGAAGAAGTCAAAATGATCAATTGAATTGAGTGGGAATTGAACTCACAATCGTCACAGTCGGTCGTTGTGACTCTGCTAGACGACGGTCTTAATTTAATAAAATATTAACAGTTTCTATTAAGGCATCTTATATATTTATTATTATTTATTTTTATTGCTTAAGCTATAAAATGCACAAATGTGAAATTTTGTATAATAATGTAAATGATGACACCTAATCTTTTATTATAGCATATAGTAAATATATTTTTTACAATTTTTTTTTGCTTTCACGCGCGTCTTTATGCAAATATAACTTACCTATACTGCATTCTACTTTTTACTTTACTTATTATTTATGATATAGGAATACTCTCTAAATATAATACATAGGAATAATATATTTGCCTCAAGTGGGGATCGAACCCACAATCACCACGTATTTCGTCACAATGGCATAAAATTTCATATATTCCATATATTCAAATATAAAACATTTTTAAGACATAACTAAAAAGAAAAATAACATTGGAAAGTAAATCAAACATTGGAAAGTGAACCAAAAAAACGTGAAGAACATCTTTATTAATTTTACAAATTAAATACACGCTCAATATTATTGCACAATGTAAAGCGCAATAATTTTAAACTTGTATTTTAGGTTTATATACACATATATATATTGTGCAATACCATTTAAAATTAATTATTTGCACAATAATATTTATGATTTACATTTTTAATTTAGTAAATAATAAGCAAAGCAAGATGCACAATGTTAGTTTCATGTCATTTCATATGTTATGTGCGATGGCGTGTTGCTTTTTGACGTTTTTATGTATGTTTTTTTTATTAAATAAGCAAGTGCTGAACGTTAAATGGCATATTTTTGTTAGTATTTTTATTAATTAAAAAAAAAAACCTATTTATTAAGGGAAAAGATATATACAGTTTTAAGTTATATTATTATTAACTGTATTTTATTACATAAATATTTAAAAAACTGAATAATAACTGAATAATATAGAAAAAATCGTTACTAACAATTTCCTAACAAGTTCATAAAAATTATAATCAAGAATTTGGAACTCATGCATAAAATAAATCTTAAATTAATGTATTTGTTTTATAAAAGTTTTTATTCATTTGATTCTTCACTTTACATCGCGTCCCGCTTATAGCAGGGAAGGCAGAAGGGAACGTAGCGCGATAAATTGCTTGTTAAGTGGCGGGACTTAACGCCGCAGTACATTCGAATAAATAATATTTATATATAGACTAAATTACAATTAAATATTTAAATACAATCAAATAACAGAATCAAATTTACCTCCGCTTTCAATTCGGCGACTTGCTCTTGTAGCTCGCGAACTCGATCCGAATCCTCCATACTATTACTTCTTAGTTCCCCCTCGGTCGCCATTACTTCGTTCTGGAATTAGTTTTGAAATACAACATAATAAAATTATTTTGCTTCACGCTGTATTTTGCACGTAACAGGATAGGCAGAGGGAACCTGGGGACCTAGTGTTAAGACAATACCATTTCCCACTTTTCGCCTTAAGTTACATTAGCAGAACGAAAAAAATGAATATATTAAATAATTAAAAAAAAAAACAAGTCATATGTAGCAAAGATAATCTTTTAAGGCTAGTATTCATTGTGTATATCAATAATAATATTATTTTAGCTTAATACTGTATCCCGAACATGGTAGGGTGGAAGGCAGAGGGAACGTTGTGCAAGATTACTCCATTTTCCATTTCCAAATTTCTGCTCCATCATATTAATGATAGATATGTTCATTATAATTAAGAGATTTATAAGGAAATTTAATACTAATAAGCTATATATGTTTCAGCCTTTTAACACATACATAAATGTACATACGAGTATTTTATTTTTTTTAAATATCGAGCTAAAAATCGATATCACACTTAAGGGCGATTTGTAAATACAAAGCTAATATAAGATAGAATAGTGGTAGTTGTGGGTTTGATACCCCTTCGGGGCAATAATGCAATAAATACATAATGTCTCAAAAATTTTGTGGTATGCAAAAATTTTGTGATGTTTTTTTTAACTGGGTTACCTCTGCATACAAAGCTCTGCATATGCAGATATAGCGTCAATTTTATTAGGAATGTCAATTAAATACTTACTTTTAATTTATATTCAGACACTTCCGTCTCTAACTCGGCTATCCTCTGGGCGACTTCCATGTTTCTTATATTTGCTTGCATCGATTCATACTTAGCCTGTAATTATTTAAGGAAAAAAAATCAAAGATGTATTTGGTAAATAAAATAACCAACGAAATTACGAATTTTTTTGTCTCGACACAAAAAAAATATTCTTAATTCAATTAGGCGTTTACAAACATTATTGAATAGGGGCTATTCAAGTATTACGTAAGCAGTTTATAAAATCAAATCAGCTTCACGCTGCATCCCGCACAAAGCAGGGTAGACAGAAGGAACCTAGTGTTAAGACACTCCGTTCCCCACTTTCCGCCGAATTCTGGAGGCATTGTGTGTTGAGTGGCAAAACTCAACGCTGCGCTTAGCCTCGACTCCAGAGCGAAGAAATGAAAATATAAATTTAAGTATATATTTCATCTCCTCGAGTAGGGATCGAATCAACAACCAGTCGGTTTTACAGTCACACTGCGCCACGACTGGCCTCAAACACTGACACTGACAGCAAAGACACAGTCAACTCGGGCTGTCGCGAACATCCCCGACGCGCTACACGAACGAGGCAGCCCTAGCACTCTGCACTCTGAATGCGTCATTGTATAGAACCCGAAGGGCGCTGTAAGATTTCTGTGAATACCGGCCCACAGACGTCGTCGTCGAGCAACACAGTTTGCACAACTTACGAGCCAGCATATTCATCCTCACTAACAACGCCCTCTGTTCTCTTTCAATATCAGCATCGTCTTTAAGGCCGTGTGTCCTAACATGTCCAAGATACTTAAACACTCGTTTGAGCTTATTATGGTACACTCGTTTGAGCTTATTATCGGTGTTATATTTGGTGCTTTAACAGCCCCCCAAGAGAGACCATCATTAAACTTTTTTTTCATTTATTTGATAAGACCGTGTCTTCCCGTATAAGCCTCACATATTATTACCAGCTTCCTAAGACCACAAATAGCACACGACGCACATACCAGTTCCATACCGTCAGCATAACTTAGGTTATGTAGTTCATCCAAATACCATCTATATAATAACACAGCCTAGTTCTGCCGAGCTCGCCTAGTAACACGTTTACGTACAAGTTGAAAGGCAGTTTCTTTTACCGATAAATACTGACCTTACTCTCCAAATCTGAGTACTTATGTTGGAACTCCCTCTGCCTGGTCTGTAGTGTCCTCTCTCTCTGTAACGCCGCGTCTAGTGAATCCCTCAATTGTCTCAACTCCTCGTCTTGTCTTCGCAATTGATTAGTTGACACTTGCACTTGTGTTCGGAGTTCCATTTCCTTTAGTTAATTGCGATTAAATGGTTAATTGGTATTTGTGAGTGTGTGAGTAAGAGATTTCAATTTATATTAATTAAATAAAATAAAGTGATAAAATTGATATGACCACAGACACAGTGGGACAGCATCTATCCATGTGATGGTTGTGGTGGATTGGATTCCCAACAGAGGGAGTGATTACATTCAAATTATCTTCATTTCTCCGTTCTGATAGATAGACAAAGTACGGCGCTGAGTTTCGGCACTCGCCACGGAAAGTCTCGAAAAACTATGAAGAGGCGGAAATTGGGGTTTATTGATAGTTTCATGTTTATTTCAAGGAAAACTAACCTTAAGCCTCAACTCCTTCAGTTCAGTAGCAGCCTCCGCCTCTTTAATTCTAATGGTCATCAGTTCCTCTTCTAACTTCTGCATGTCCGTCGATCTACCTTCCCAAGCTCGTAACAACTTCTTTGGGGTCGCCATTATATCTGACACTACGTTTGATTGTGTTGGGGGAGGCGTTTCTTGTCTGTGCTCCTATGTTTGGAGCAAATAAAAATTTAATCAATATACTAATTATATAAATTTTCTACTATAATCCTAGCTTAATAAGGCGGCCATAGTGGTCAGAGTGCTCAAAAATTTTCCGAGACACGGGGAGCAAATTTTCATTTTTTGTTAAGTCGTTTTCTTTTCTATATGTGGAATAACATATTAAAAATGTTAAAGGTATATCTTAGATTTTCGCGATATTTACATATTTTTAACGAAAATTTTATTAGCGTCGTCGTGGTGAATAGCAACCTAAGAGTTTTATGTAGAACTGACACTACTGATTTTTATAGTTCCAAGCTGTATCTTGCATATAGCAGAGTAGGCAAAGAAAACCTAGTGATAAGAGACTCCGTTCCTCATTTTACATCGATTCTCAGTTTCTCAGTAGCCAGAGTAAGGTAACAAAAAGATTAAATATTTTATTCCAACATCATGGGCATCGAACCCACAACTGTCCAACCGTCGGGTTTATAGTTTGTGCCCCTGCGCCACGACGGATTGATGAAAATTAAATATTATAAAATAATTTACCTGCAAATGTTTCTGCCAAGCCTCAGACAATTCCGCCACACGTTGTCTTAAATCTTTCAACGATAGGTTTGCTTCAGCCTCCCTTAGTTTTACTGCTATTAGTTCATCCTATTTATTTCAACAAAAAAAAACGTTTTTAGGTATATTACATATTTACAATTCACTAATGTTGTATCGAAAATATATATTTTTTTTAAATTAGTATAGATTTCAAGGCCATAATTTTCTACAGTTCAAGCACAATAAATTTTTTCTTCTTCTTTTCTTATGATTATTAACTTTTTGTAATTTTCTTACTTTCAATATATATATTACTTTATACCTTATTTTTTTGTTCTATTTTGTTGGTATAAATAATCCAAGTTTGACAGCCATATAAAGAGTGGGTGAGATGCAAGTGTCCATAACAGTCTTTCTGATTTTCAAACTAAAATTATCTTTTAAAATCTCTTAAAGTGTACAAAACTTTTTCATGCTATTTTATTTCTTCTTTCTATTTCTTCTTCATTGCTTATTTTTCTAAACGATGCGAATAAAAGTACTCTTTAGGCTGTTTGTAATTATTTTCGTTTTACAAGGGTTCATTTCAAAGGCCTCTTTGTGGCTTTCTAGATTTTGAGTATTTATCATTGTTTCTAATACTATAAGTTGTTCAGATAATATAACAATATCATCAGTCGACCTAAAGTGTCTCATATAATTTTCTTCCATAGAGATTCCCCTTGTGCCCAGGTTACTTTTCAAAACATATATTCTAAAATAGCAATAAAAAGCTTTATCGACAGAGGATCTCCCTGTTTGCATATTAATCTGATTTCCCCTGTTTCCTAATTTTACTTTATTAGTGCTATTTCTATATATGTTTATTTTAATAACATCTATGTATATTTTTACAAACCTTGGACATTTCTAGTGTCTTCCAAATTAAACGGTGCCTTATTCTGTCAAAGCGTTTAGTGTTGTCAATAAAATCTATACATAGGCTTCTATTAAACCCTCTATACTTGTTCCAATTAAGTTAAGTTTCTATCACTTGTTCCAATAATTGTATGTGATCAATTGTACTAAAGACCCAAGCGAAATCTGGCGAAATCCGAAATTGTTCTATAGGTTGCTGTATGTCAATATCGTGTGTTATGCTCTCTAATAAAACTGATGTAAAAAGTTATATATAGTTATAAAAGTTATATATAGTTGCAAGAAGACTAATGGGTTCTGTAATTGATTATACCCAGTGGGTTCCCTTTATGTACAATAAGATAATGTCTGATGTACACCATTGCTTTGGGATGGTTTATGTGTTAAGTATCTGACTGAATAATAGAGTAAGATGGGAAAGCGGTGGAGTGGCACCCAATTAGAGCCTCATTAATTATACTATCAGGCCCTGGACTTCTTTCTAATATAAAGTTCTTAATGTTATCGTTTTCTCTCTCTCTTTCTCTCTGATTGGTTCAATCGTTATGTTGGTGTCATCTCATATTGTATCTTTTCTTCCACTAGTTTGTCATTGTTCTATATATTTTTTTGTAAAAAGTTGTCACCAGGTTTGTCCTGACTATCCTCGATCTTGTTTCCTATGAGTTGTGTTTAAGTTTTAATCTCCAAGATTTCTGCATATTGTAATCTATGCTAATTCTTTTACAGTTCTTTTCTTACTTCTATAATTGTTAATTTCTTTGTAATGACATTGAGTCTGTGTATGGCGTAGTCTTTCCTTATTGATGTATTTATTTGTGTCTTTAAATTTATATTTCACTTTCTTCGCTCTGGTGTCGAGTCTAAGCGCGGCGTTGAGTTCTGCCACTCAATACGCAATGCTTCCAGAATTCGGCAGAAGTGGGGATCAAAGTGTCTAAGCACTAGGTTTCCTCTGCTTACTCTGCTGTGTGCGGGATACAACGTGAAGCTGATTTATTTACATAGTAATGCAAGTTTACTTCTTGTGTTTTTGTTTATATTTAACTAAAATTAGTTCAGTGCGTTGTTTCATAAGTTCCTTCGCAGATTTGCTAGAAATCGACTTTTCTATAACATTTTTCTTCATGTTTTTTTTAACTATTTAATATTGTTTCTTCAAGCATATTATAGTACAGTACAGTGTTTTGATTTGTTGTTAGGTTTTAATGTTAATTCTCCATTCATAAGTGTAATTTTCTATTTCTTAAACCGATTTTAACTTACTAAATGTGAGTCTAAAGTTCGCCTTAGTCTTTATTTGGTGTATTGCAAATTACTGTTGTTCTCACTAGCCTTTGATACGAAGCAAAATTGATCTTATTCAGAACTTCTATATTTGTAATGAACTTTGGTTTGTTTGTCATTATAAAATCGTATTCATAATTGGTAATTTGTATTCAAAGACATATTCTATGAACCTGTTGCCTCTTTCATTTCTTTTGCCGTAACAGCATTCTATTTTGGCATTTAGATCACCTATAACTACTACCAAGTCATCAGGAAGGATATGTGACTTTTAATATTTATTTCTTCTGCACTTGATCTCTCTGTGGGTGCATATAGCTGAATTATTGACACGCTTATCTCTTTAAATTTTAATTGCAATAGTGCTATCCCACACAAAAGTACAGATGTTATATATTTTTAATATGTTTTATATTTCTTTTTGTGGTATTTTTAATATTTGCGAATAGAGGTTTAGTAGTCTAATTTTCCACGGTCGCAGTCGTTTTGGAAATTATTTTGGTTTAATTTTTCGTGTGTTCCGGTGGCTGATGTCCGTATCCTATGAAAGTTTCCCTGCTGGAGAAAAGAAGAGTCACTTTTGTTTTTATTTTTTTTTAATTGGTCGTAGATAATGAAACTTGTTCAGGGGATATTGTTAAATTTCCTTTATAAGTTGCTAATTCAGATGTCTCTTCTTTATTAATGATCTTGTCATAATTTATGATGACGTAGTTCCCTTTTTTTCTCTTCTATAAGCTAAACCTGTAACTCTTTCTTATTTTCGTGAACTTTTTCTTTATAGCCTTCGGAGGTACAAATATCTTTTAGATTTTCCTTGTTTTTCATGACTTCCTTTTTTTTTCAATTGTTAATAAAAGTTGCAATACTGGTCTTCCTTTATTATTTACTTTGTAAAATTTTTCAGTTTATGTTTGTATTATGTTTATATTTATGTTTTTTTCTACTATTTCGTATAACAATTGTTTTTTTTTTCTTAGCGAGTTTTTTTTTCTAGTGAGTGTTATTTTTCTTCAAGTCCATAAAAAATAATGTTATTGGATTTTTCACTTTTTCACTTTCACTAAATTATTAAAATTTGTTTTCAATTCTTGGTTTTCTTACTTCAGATTTTCTAATTGTTGATTTATAGGTTGCAGCTTTCCATCTATTTGTGAGATTGTCTTTTGTTTGAATTGGCATTTTTTTTTTCTTTTCGAAAACTTCTTGAAAGTTCCTCTTTGGATTAATAACATATTTTAAAGTCAGACTAGGGATATTTAATTTCGCGAAACGTAACGCAATTCGTTTCAACGTGTTGTATCTTTATTCGTATTATATTATAAGGTTGGCATCAGTCTGTCACTACGTGAAAAAATTAAAACTGACAGACAACCTTATTAATTTAGAATTGTTGTTGTTGTCGTATATGCCACTGATTTTAGCAACTTGTCATTACAATCAACTTTGAATCACTATTAACGGTTTTTGTAAGTTTTTTTGCCTTAATTGACATTTTATTTACACCACTTTCAAATTTAAATGTCAGGACATCAAATGACTTTGTTGTCACGAGCACAACCAGAACCGGAATTCGATTAACGTTACAAAATGATTATTTTGTGTGAAAATTTTCAAGCATATTGGTCAACAAAATGTTATACAAAATAGTTTAGACATACAGACGGGTAAAATCATATTATGTACATAAAAGCAACATATTATCTATACAAATACATTTTTGCACTATTAAAAGCTACGATACGGATATTTAAAGGTCACCAACACACCAACCTGCAAATGTGCGACATTATTATCAACCCGCTGTTTCCTAAGCATTTTGTTCTCGTTCTCCAGTTCAGCTATCCTCGCGTTCAGTTCCCTCTCAGTGGCCTGTCTCTCTGCCGCATCGAGGCGAGCTCTAACTAATTCTCTTTGCAGACAACGCGCCAGTTCCTCACCTTTTGTGTTATTCTCTATACCTTCTAAGGATGATTGGCGGGAATTGTTCTGGAATTAATTGTAATTAATATATAATAGTTATTAAGTATTTTTCAAATTCCGATATATACTAGGTGAATAAAGTTTAGGAGGTTCGTAATTTAGTTTAAAAAAAAACTTTATTTAATTGAAAGATTGTTGTTTCAAAATTAAAATATAATTTTTAAATTTAAACACACTCGGAAAGTGAGTTTAGTGTAATGCCGATGAGTAGTGGTTAATAAGTAATACTACTTGTTTGTTCTGTTCTCTTGTTTTTCAGTTTCATGCTTTTTCCGCGCAACAGGATTGGTATAGAGAACCTAGTGTTAAGACACTTCGCTCTTTACTTTCCGTATTAAGTGGCAAAAGTCGATTATATAATAATTTTATCAAGTGAGCGTAGAACTTACAATCATTGAGTTTTAAACTAAGTATGTTATAAAAGATTTTTCAAAAATTTTAACCGATATCGATCTATCTAAAAAAATACAAGCTATGATATCGTAAAGAAATATCGACGTTTCAAGATTAGAAAACCTTAACCATTCTGGAGAGATTTCAAATGCACAATTTCGTGAAACGTGTATATCTGTCGTAATTTCTTTTAATAGTTTCTATCTTATTCAGTAGTTTTAAAATGATGAAATGATTCTCTTATCATTCAGCATCTCCCCGACACTTAATTTAACTGATCGAAATCTTTTTTTTTTCAAAAGTTTTGCCTTATGAATGAATGCCTTTGACCATAATTTGCCACTACGGAGTATGATTTTTTTTTCATTTCCATGCACTAACAGATCAACAGCGTTGAGTGGACAACAAAATGTCTTAAACAGAAAGTTACATCAATTACATTATAAAAATATGAAAAAAGACAAAACCCAAAAAATATATCATAAAAGCAACATATGGAATAAATTTAAATAGTACCTCCGCAATAGTCATCTCCAGGCTCCTGATCTCATCTTGAGCGACCGCCAGCCTCTGCTGAGCGTCCATATTGGCTCGTCTTAGCGCCTGCACTTCCCTAGCCAAGGCGAAGGTCTCTTCTTCACCTTCGGCCCTATCCACCTGGCCTTTGACTAAGCGTTCTGCGAGCGCTGAACTCTCCTTTTCTAACAGTTCCACTCGCTGTTTTAGCAGCCGGTTCTCTTGACGGAGACACTGGGAAGACATTAGTTGTGAAATTATTAATAAACATTTAACATTTGAATAAAGAGGGGATCGAACACGCACTTCTTAGAAACAGTGGAAGCCATTATCACAAATTAAGCCAATAATTTGTTTTAGTAAGTATAAAAAAAATAAAATAAAATATCTACCAGCAAAATAATTTTGATCAATTTATAATTGGCGCTTACGTACTGCTTAATTTTGTAAAAACAATTTTAATCTTAAAATAACGAATAAAATAGATTAAAATCCAAAGCCAACGAATCGTGTAATTGAAAACGCGACAGGTTGTGTGGGTTCGGTCTCCACTCGGGGAAATAAAAATATTTAATATTTTCATTTCCTCACTCCGATAACTGAGGCAAAGGGCGGCGTTGAGTACCGTCACACATGTTGAATAACATCCAAAATCTCAAAAATTCGGAAGTGTGTTATTGGGAATGGAGTGATTTAACATCAGGTTCCCTCTGCGTTAACTGCTATGTACACGATTGTACCAAATTACACCAAATACACAAAAAAACAACACAAAATAAAAAAAAAAACTCACTCTCAACACAGCAATATCCCCCTGCTCCTTCGTCTTTATAACAGTATATTCTTTTTCTAATTTCTTCATTTTTTTCGGATTAACCTTTATAGTGTAAGCCAAGTTCATGAACGCGTCCTGATCGGCCTCTGCTTTGGCCGGTAATTCTTTTTGCATGTACTGTTATCAGAAAATGATAAGAAATTATTGATAATATAATTGTGATTCATTGATAATTTATAATTTATTACTGATATATTGTAATTGGCACACAGGGCCGGATTTAGACTTGTGGATGCTTCTAAACAAATCATGACTAAATGACATTTTTTACTTTTATTGGTTATGGTTGAAGGCTTACCTACTTTTAAATCCGGCCCTGATTCATAATTATTTATAGCTAATAGGTAGTTTAATAATAAATATTATTATTATAATTTTTTTCAAAGTAATCAGTCACTCTACATTCTGTTTTCAGAGAAATATAAAATAAAAATAAATCAAATCATGAGTGGCACATAGTGTGACAGTAAAACCGACTGGTTGTGGGTTCACTCTCCACTTGAGGAGATGAAATATTTACTTAAATTTATATTTCAATATCTTCCCTCTGGTGTTGAGGCAATGCGCGGCGTTGTAGCCACTCAACACGCAATGCCTCCAGAATCCGGCAGAAAGTGGGGAACGGAGCGTCTTAACACTAGGTTCCCCCTGTCTACCCTGCTGTGTGCGGGATACAGCGTGAAGCTAAATATATTTCTTTTAAATAAAAAAAGATTCTACTACAAACCACTGCAGTATGGACAAATTGTCAGATTTTTTGTTAATAAATAATTAATTGTTTCATCTTCACGCTTTTCCAACAAACGAAAATCACAATCGTCAAACAAAACAAAAATGACCCAAAACATACCTTCAAAATACTTTCCATATCCAACGACAATAAATCATTTTTGCCCAATGTGAGTAACGCCAAAGCGACTTTGAACACAATCTCGATCCCCTCAGAGAGGAACACGTCCATAATGCGACAAGCTAACGGCAACGAGAGTGTGGTCGTGAATAATGTGAGGAACCAGCTGCTGGCGTATATTGATGTGCTGAAGCTCTGTTTTAGGCAACAAGAGATAAAGATTACTGTTAATGAACACTTTAAATAACAAAGATAAAGGTCATTATTGGTTATTGGTATGGAGAGTTAGGTCATAAGGAGAGTGGAGAAATATGTCAATCAGTTTAGTATCAGTTGCTATTGTATGTCGATGTAGCACTTAAATTCAAATTGAAATTCGAAATTTTCTAATAAACTCTTATAAGCACTTTGGAATCGTCGAATGAACAAAAACAAAGCTACCACCGGTTCGGAAGGCAGTTCTGCTGAGAAGAGCCGGCATGAAACTCAACAGTTGCTCTTTTCAAAGTCAATGGTATTATTACATTATCTGGCAGCTATCCTGCGTCACGTTCAATAGACATTACATCCATACATGTTTATCTTCTAAATATTCTTGAACAGTGTAATAAGCTTTACTTGTTAGTATTTTTTTTAGTTACTTTACATTGTGGTAGTGGCAATCTTGGAATACACTGCGGAAGTTTATTATATACACGTATACTCAGACCCATAAAAGATTTATTAACTTTTTGGAGGCGTAAACGTACGCCACGTTTAACTTTGTTAAGTTTATCTTTGCACTGTTTTAGAAAGCAGAGAGTGAGAGAAGACAAATAGTAACCAGTAAAGAAACATGTTCATAGTGAGGTGCTAAAATGATAATATGAATAAATAGAGTTCATTTTAGAGGTTTGATATAAGCTTGTTTTAACCTATAGGACTTGTATTTTTATATTTTATGTACTTAAAAAGTCCCTAAAAATACCGACCATCTCCTTAAATAAGAAATGGAGACAAAGAAAATATTACCAGTAGCAATTTTTTTGTGCATAAGTATGAATGTAAAGATTAGTTTTTAATATTTTCAATTAAAATTTCAATCAATGGAAAGGAAATTGGATATCATTTCCATTCAGTCTTTCACATCTGAACTCATATAATTCAGGGCGATCTCATATTATTATTATTTTTTTTTAATATCTGAAATTTACATGGGAGTTTTAGCCATAACATTGACTATGTCACCCCCGTATAATCTACATTCATATTAATTCGTGAACTTAGCCAGAGCGAGAGCTTTACTCGTCAATGATAAACATCTTCTATCCTATTACAATTCGGGCATTTTTCCGTATTAGACAGACCCAACAAAAACTTAAACTTATTTGAAGGAATATGACCAGATCGGAGTCTTAACAATGACACTATCAATTTTCTTTTTATTTTACACTGATTAAACCACGGATAACGAGGAAGTGCATTTACTATTGTTTAATACCATATACCTTTATGTAGCGACCGTTCATCAAAATATTCCTGCCAATTACTTTTGCATATTTCTTTTAATTTAATTATAATATCTGTATACAAAAGCTCACAATTATGTGGAACACCATCAATTATACTTTGCTTAGCAGCTTTATCAGCTTCCTCGTTACCCCCAATTCCAATATGTGAGGGTATCCATTGAATATACACAGTTTTATTTTGGGCTTCAATTTCATAAATATACTTCAAAATACTGTAGGCTATCGGATATCCTTGAATATTCGAGGTTAGCCGAGCCAAATGTAAGAGGGCGCTTTTTGAATCCGACAGAATAACAAATTTCTTATTGGAATAAGATAAAATCAACGATAGTGCCTCAAGGATAGCAATCATTTCAATGTGCATAATCGAAATATTTTTATCAATTCTAAATTTCAAGGTAATCTTAGCTTGAGGGTCAAAAACCGCCGCTCCTGCTCCATACTCATTTTTAGAACCATCTGTATATAATTGATAAAAGGAAGTATATTTATCGTTAAAAAAAGTTTGACAATTATTTAAAATCTCAAAATTGTTGCATTTGTTTTTTGATTTCGATCCAGTCACACCCTCAACATTTAATGAAATATTTTTGGAAACATCAAAGGCACTAATCCATGTAGACAAGAAATATATATGTATAATTTGTCTTCAGAAGAAATATGATATTGACCTAAGGTTCGAAAAAGAATAATAAGTAAAGGTAACTTTTTACGTCTCCAATATTGGTAGTTGGTAATGCTATTAAGTTCTTCGAGTACAATTGTAGAAACATTTCCACTAAATGACAAGAACTTCAATAAAAAATTTCCAGCTAAGTATTTCCTACGAAATTGTAGAGGAGGAAGGCAAAGTTCGCTCTGCATCACATGGATTGGTGTAGTTCTAATAAAGCTACCGATGACTCGCATACATTGATTTTGAACGATTTCCAATTTATTTAAACGGCTATTTATGCTACTGTCGTAAAAAAAACTTCCATAATCCAATCTACTTCGTATTAATGCTATATATATTCGTTTTAAATGCTTCGGGTGAACCCCCCATTTACTACCGGCTAAAACTTTAAGAACATTATATTATTTATGCCCAACTTCATCAATATGTTTATCCCATTTTAAATTACTATCTAACCACATACCCAAATATTTAACATTATTAACTTGTTGTATAGGACTATTACTAATAATGTAATTATTATCCCTTCGATTTCTTTTATAAAATATATTTTATATATTTTACTTTTACTGTAAGATAAACTTAATCCAAGCTCTTCTATTAATTTAATGAATAAATTTAAGGCTTGTAGAATATTATTATACGCCAAATCTACATTCAGATTGGTACTATATAGAACAAAATCATCTGCATACTGTGATACAAAAACATTCTTAATACATTTAATAATTTGTCCGGTAGCGATATTAAACAACAAAGGGGACAAAGGATCTCCCTGAGCCAATCCCATTCTTGTAACACGTGATATGTCTTCACGATCATTGATTTGAATAGATAGCTTCCTACACATAAGGAATTTAAACAGATACTGACACAAGGTTGATCCAATACCGGCATCATCCAAAATTTTCATGAGACTAGATATATTAACATTATTGTAGGCATTATCAATATCTATGAAGCAGCCTACTGTTGGGGATCCTCTTGTAAAACCTATTTGCATGCGAGTAATCAACCTAGTTAAATTATCAAAACAGGATCTGGCCCTCCTAAAACCTATAGTTTCACTTGAAAAATAATTACTGTGTTCAAAAAACCATTCTAATCTAAGAGTGATTATGGAGTGCAATAACTTACAAATACATGATAATAAAGCTATGGGTCTGTATCCGCCTGATGAAGTAAGATCCCTTCCACGTTTGGGTAAAGATAGGAACAATTTTAATATTCCTCCACTGGAAAGGAACGAATCCATCTGTTACAAACCTATTATACAGAGAAATTAGTAGGTTCTTTCCCGACTCTGGTAGATTATGAATCATGGAATATGTAATTTGATCTATTCCTGGAGCAGTATCTGACTTTTTCAAACAGTTATTTAATTCTTGTATCGAAATGGGCATTTGGAGTTTTATGTTTTTAGATTTAAATGTTGGTAAATTCAAGGTAACGGAGTCTGGAGCGAGGTCACACAGCAAAATTTCGGCTATCTTCCGATCTATAATAGGTCTGTTTGCTTTATATCCTTTAATCCACTTCAAGCTAGCCCACATCTCCTCATAAGAAATACAATTATCTATACCATCACAATATTTTTCCCATGTTTCGTATCTACTACGTCTAATATACTGCTGTGACAATTTCACTGACTCCTGTAACTTAGTAAAATTGTTAGGAGTGGGATTTTTCCTAAATGTTGCCAGAGTCAAACGCCTTTTAGCTACTGAATGTGAGATATATGGCGACCAATAAGGCTTGGGTATGAATTTTGTGTTATGTAATGGTCGTATACAGATATTAATAAAGGGAATAGCTTCATCAGCAGCTGAGGTAATTATATTAATTAAACAGTTATACGCATCTTGATTGTCTAATGGCACGTAGTGTCTAGAGGATTCAAGTTGCTGTGAATTTTTTGTTTTATATAGAGTCCAATTAGCCTTTTTGAAATTTCTTTTTTTAATTTTACTACAAAATCCGACATCAAATCTTGTTTTATTTTATCTTCATTTTAATCATCAAATGGTCACTACCCAAATTTTCATTTATTACATTCCAATTAAACTTAATTGCAATATCCTCAGTTGCAAACGATATATCAGGAGAAGATTTTTGGACTAGACCGTTAACAATTTTAAGTCTTGTATTAGTACAGTTGTTAAGAGATACGTAACTAGAATCTATTAAAGCATCAAAAATTTGTGTGCCTCGAGTGTCACTTTTAGAATACCAGGTATAATGGTGGCCGTTAAAATCTCCTGCGAGAAGAGTTTTCTGCTTAAATTTGGAAAATATTGTAAACCAATCCTCAAATAGAGTATTTACATTTGGGGGACAATACACAGCAATAATATTTTCAATCTCGCTACAATTGTGAACTCTGACATGTAAATATTCTATTCTGGAATTTCCTATACTGTTAGACAATTGTTGAGCTCTTATGGACCAATGAACAATAATTGCTACTCCTCCATACGGTCGGATCTGAAAACTTTATAACCACTGATACGGAGATGACTAATTGGATCAAGCCATGTTTCACTAATTATAGCTATGTTTTTTTTTTTCTCTATTTAGTAGTAATTCAAAATCTGATAATTTAGGTCGAAGACTTTGAGAATTCCATTGTAAGATATTTATTTCGTTTGTTATCAATTTATCCATTTTGCGTATTTAATTTAAAACATGACCAATTCATTCAATTTCATTATAAATGTAATAGCAAATTTATATAATATTTTTATGCACTCATTAACTTTCTCTTCCCATGTTAAGCTAGTATCTAAAATTCTTAGTTTTAACTTTTCAAATAATATTTTCCATTTTGATTGTCGTTAATTTCATCTTCCTGTTCAAATTCATACACTATCTTTTCTCTCTCATTGCTTCCGGACTCTGATAATAATTCAACATTTTCTATATTCTTGTGTTGTTTCGTTTTTTTATTTTGTTTACCTGTGTTATTTAAATTATTCTTCTTATTTACTGAATTTACCTTTATTTTCTTATTTTTTGCTGTCGTAACTTCAGCATAAGATTTTGACAAAATATGTACTTCGTCAACCGCGTCGTCTTCCAATGGGGAATTCGAAGATAAACATTGGTTATTATTCAGCTTTGGAAAACATTTTTCTGTCATAATAGGCACCGGAGGAGGACTTGGAGGAACATGAATAGTTAAAGCTTTTTTATATGTATAACAAAATTCTGCCATTAGCTCTCGGATACGTTTTTCTTTTATGTAGATAGGACAAATCTTCGCCATTGCCATATGATTTCTCCTACAATTATTGCAATAAAAGGACGTTCGCTCACAATTTTCATGATTTTCTCCGCATTTTGGGCAAATGGTTTTATAGGATGGACAAAACTTGTTCATATGACCAAATCTCCAACAGCGTAAACACTGTGTGACAGGGTAAATATATGGTGTCACTTTAACTGATGTATCAAACATTTTAATGTGAGTTGGCAAAGAGGAGCCCTCGAAACAAATTCTCATTGCTTCGCTTGATTCACATCTTCCATCGTAACTATTTTTACGTTTGAGACTTTTGATTCCTAAAATTTTTATATTACTGTATAAACTTTCTAAAATTTCTTCATCTGTACGATCTAAATCAATATCCTTAATTACACCATATATGTGATTCATTTCCATGGTTTTATAACAATTGTAGCCCATTTCATTGAAATACTTGCATTTCATTAATTCTTCTGCACTCTCTTCTTTATCAAACTGAATCAACACTTTATATGAGTTAAGGTATTTGACACGAACAACATTTAAGATTTTTTCACTCCTTAATAATTTCGCTAATTTAAATTGTTTGGGAAGTGGCTCCTTGCATACAATACAAACTTCAATTCTTTGTTCTTCTGATTCCCTCTGATACCTTGCACTAGATATCCCCGTTAAAGCAAAACGTTTATCTTTTCTTTGTACAGTTGTCCAAACTTCTTCTGCATCTACTTCCCTGTTTCTCTTACTTGGTTTACTGAAGTTATTATCCATCTCAATATAAACCCTTTCTTTGTCTTGTAAAAACTCATTTTCCCTCAATAACTCCTCTTGCTCACAAAATTCCAATATATCTGCTTCATCTGGCTCAATCGAATTCATGTTTCTTTTTACTTTTAAACGCAATCCGCATAGTAAAATATATTATTACGCGTAAGCCGATAAAGTGACTCGCAAAAACCGGTTCAGGAAGAACAACAATAACGCGTCTACTTGTAACAAGCGCATGCGCATTACTCATCTCATATTATTAACTCAATATTAATCCAACAAATAACAATATATTGAATATAATAAATAACAATAAATAAATCCTACAAGTTACAAGAAAGGGGCGATTATTTTTAAATAATCTTATAATACTTCCAACAATTAACAGCCATCTGCCAAATCTTCCAAGGCTTATGACTTACCTGTGACTGGAAGTGCACATGTAAATCCGGTAATAGTTCCTGCACTAAGTTCTCTAGTTGAAACATACAAAGCCCTAGTTCCGCCATACTTGGTTTGAACATATCTCTCATACGATGGTGTTGCATTATTTTGAGGAGTACCGCGAAAGCTTCTTCTTCTGGCATCTGGAAATAAAAAACCATACGTTCTATACATATAATAAAATAGTGGCAATAGTAACTCATCGCTGTCTTTACATGAAAGATAAGAATATGTGAAACTTGGGGGCATTTAGCAATGAACGGAACCCAAAACTATGTTTTTTTTTTTCATTCTTGTCAGTCTGGTTATATGTGTGTTTAAGCACGCTTATCTCAGAAACGGCTTAACGGATCTCAATGATGTTGTTATAATTAATGGAAACTTAAAATTTCAATGTCCATATATTGTCTTCACATGATAATTTTGTTAGAGCAGGCAATTAATTCAGATTACCTAATATACAATTAAATAAGCAGTGGCGGTGGCCGCGAGCTAGTCGCTAGTATTTAAATAACGTTATTTTTTTTTTAACTTCACGCTGTATCCTGCATATAGCAGGGGAGGCAGATGAATCCCATTGTTAAGAAGTCTCTTAAGCCTGGGTTTGTCTGCCATTCTTATCATTACGTATTAAGTGGCACATCCTGATGTCGTGTTTTGTTATATCAGAGCAGGAAAAAGAAAACAATTGATTTGACCCATTCGGGACGGTTTCAGCTTTCTTCTTTTCTCTCTTTCTATCTCACCTGCATCAAAAGCAGTCCAACTATGAAACCAGAACCCTGGCAGTATCCAACTTCTCTATCATGTAGGGAGTACGCCTTCATCACGTTAAACAGAGACTCTTGACCGAGACCATCCTTCTCCTTGAAGAAGTCGTGTTCAGGATACGTTCGTGCTATGTCGCGTCGTATCACTTTTTCACACGCCGATTTAGCCTGGAATAATAATTTGAATTTATTAAGCTTTGAAGCTTCTCATGTACCACTTGCGCTACGGAAGCAAGAGAGAATCCTGTGAGGGTTATGAAAGACAAGACACAGTGCAATTTTATGAGGGCAGCTAGTCTTTAATTAATTACGATATTTTTTAATTTGTACCTAAACACCAAAATTTTGAGCTTTCCCACTTTGAAATTAAATGAAAATAGTGGGAAAAGCAATTAAAACTCCAGCAATTGTGTCACCATGTCTCAACTAAGCCTCGATGCCATCATACGATTAAGCAGCTTCTCTCTTTTACCAATGTAACAGGATAGACGGAGGGAACCAATTGTTAAGTTAATGCGGCCACATATTTAAAACAATTTTTAAAATTAGACTGCCTTAGTACTAGTTTTTTCTCACCTTAATATATGATGCGTACAACTTCTTATCGGGCGACGAATCAACCCCAGCGAGTAGCTGCCATACTATGCCCCTGAAATGATGGGGCACACCCTGTCTAACAAGATCACGTACGAACTGGTTGCGCCTGCGCCATTCCGTCTCCCAATTGCTAACCAATCTGCCCCACAGACCCCATAGGTCTTCCTCCCCGTTGGTCCCTGTTCTTGATTCATCATAACTTGAGCTGGTTGCTGGGAATGATTTTTTAAATTAGTTAGTTTATTGGTGGAATATTTATTTGGGGTTTTTTGGAAGTAAATTTAATATATCGCGAGGCATAAGAAAAAAAAATCATAATGTGTTGAAGTTTAACTGTTGCAATGCTAAAGTTAAAAATTAATTTTCATTTCAAATGTATTATAAAATAAAGCATATTCTACTGGCAGTATATATAATTCTTATGTGATGTTTGTGTAAAAAATGCGATTTTTGGTTTGTTATTTGATTTATTTTAAATAAGAATAAACTTTCTTCCAACCAATACCTTCATGAAATTCGATAAATCTATTCATTGTTAGCATATATTTAACCGGAATTTCATAAGCGTTTTTTTAGCTTCACGCTGTATCCCGCATTGAGCAGAGTACTCAGAGGGAACCTAGCGTTTATATACTCCGTTCTCCACGCTTCGCCTAGTTTTCAAAAGCATTGTCGAGCTTTGAATGACGAAAATCAACGCTGCGTTAGGTATTGTTACTAGAGCGAAGAAAAACAATCATTCTCCCGAGTGGGAATCGAACCCACAACCGTTGTGTTTACAAACAGACGCTGAGCTGATACATTCCACCAGCCTTTACAAAACATAATGTACATTATTCAAGTAAACCTTTGGACAAATTGCTCCACTACTTAAGTAAATGAATAAATAAGTTTAGGTAAGATTATAGTACTAGATACAAAGCACAGATGGGTAGTAGTTGAACGAAATCTCAACATTTCTATTTAAAAAGAGAAATAGAATTTCTTATTTGTAGTGTATAATTAATTATTAGTTAAAAGTTGTTTTTAGCTATGGAGAGTTACAAATTTCGGCTATGCAAAGATAAAATTATTGCTTATAACTAACTAACTATGAAAATGGTATATGTTATTTTTTTTTAGCTTCACTCTGTATTCCGCAAACAACAGGGTAGGCAGAGGGAAACTAGTGTTAAGACACTCCGTTTCCCGTTCCCCATGGAAATATAAATTTAAGTAAATATTTAATCTCCTCGAGTGGGGATCGAACCCACAACCAGTCGGTTTTACAATCACTATTTGTGTCCCTGCGCCACGACAACTTTAATTTTTTTATCGTTTTTGTTAACTTTCAACATTTACTTACTATAATCATTTTATTATAATTTAAATAATATCTGAAATGATATTGATCCTAAAGTTTATAAAGTTATTTTTGAATGGAGAAGCAAATTAATATTTTTAATGAAGTGATGTTCTATAACTCTGTCGTACTCGTCAGTTCATAAAACCAAATTTACATTAAATAAAAATTTAAGCCAATTGGGTAAGAACCGTAACAAATTTAAGCACCATAACTGAGGCCACCGTGGCGCAGCTTTACAGGGTCGACTGTAATCACGATCGATGTGGGTTCGATTCTCACTTGGGGCAATAAATTATTTTCATTTCTCCACTCTGGCATATCAAAATACGGCGTTAAGTTCGTCAACTCAACGTGTTAAACTGGTGGAAAGTGTACAACGGAGTGTCTCGGCACTAGTTCTCTGCCTAACCTGCTATACAGTAGTATAGTACAGAGCGTAAAGTTTAAAAATAAAACAAAAATATATTACTGTATGCATTTCTAAAATTTCACTAAAAACCTTTCAAATATGAATTAAATTTTTATTCTCATAGTCGTATTACATCTTAACCCAATTCGAAGTTCTAAGTTGACCTGCTTGCATGAATTTCCATTTAACATATAATTTTATTTTCATAAACTTTAATACGTTACTTCCAACTACTTAATTATAGTATTATTTAAGTTTATAACACTTAGAAACTAGGATTCAGAAAGTTCAATTTTGGCGAGAATGAAGAAAGAAGAAGGAATGTGAGTTACACTCCCTAGTGTAAGAGGAGAAAGACAAACGCATTTTTCAATTATTCCGTTTTAAAGCCAAACTTTTTTTTTTCACCTACACATATTAAAAAAGCAGAAGCTCCCTCTGCTAGCTAACCTAGTCTAGGCTTAAAACATTTCGTTCCCTAATTTCCGAAGAATTGTGGAGGCAATTTGTGGTAAGTGGCAAGACTCAACGCTGCGTTTTGCCTCGACACCAGAGCGAAGAAAGGAAAATATTAAATATTTCATTTCCTCGAGTGGGAATCGAACCCACCATCTACACGCTTGTGCTTCTGCGTAGGTTTACTTTAATGAGCAACAAGAGAGCAATCTCTATAATAATTAGGAAAGGGAATGGGGTAACAGTGAAGCCGGTAAATAGCTTCTCTGGGATCAATTTCCTGGCGGTAATCAAAGTTCAATAGGATGTTCCCTTATATTAGTTATAAGTACATAATTTCTTAAATCTACGCATACTTTTCTCATATAAATGTGAAAGTTTGTGTGTATGGATGTTGTTTCATTTTCACGCAAAATCTACTAAACAGATTTAGATGAAACTTTAAATGAATAACACATTAACAACAATTCATGTAAAGATGTTATTCAATTTGGATTAAAAATAACAATATATTTAAGCGAGCAAAGCCGCTTTTGGGCCGCTATTGTAGTGTTAAGACACTAGTTCTTTCTTCTTCCCAACCTTTTTTGATATACTGCAAATTCGGTCGAGAGACAGAACGTCATGTTTTTTTGGTTTCACGCTTATTCCGCCTATATAGCGTAGGCAGAAGGAACGTAGTGTTAAAAACTTCCGTTTCCCAGTTTCCGCCTAACTTTAAGCCATTGCGTTTTGAGTGGCAGAGCTTAGCGCCTTTTCCTAGAGCGGAGAAATAAAATTAATTAATTTCTTAAATAGAATCGCCTACGACACAGACCAATAACTTTACCAATCACTACCACTAACTTTATTTCTTTTTATTTATTTGTTCAGCGAATTTTTTGAAAGAAAAAACTGCATTGACTTTTTTTTATTTAAAACGCAAGCATATAAATTAAAAATAGTAAAAAAATCAGTTGTTAATATTACTAATACATGATCTATAGCAGCTATTACTATTATATAACACACTTAATTACTAAAGTTATTTTCGCCGACGTATTGTTTGTTTGCGAAATAATTAACAATATCCAATATTTATAAATAAAAACAAAAAAACATATTTTTCACTTTTTGACGCTGCCATGGAACACTTGGCCAGTGTCTGACTTGTTGACTGGCGATGGTTGTGGGGTTCGATTCTTACTTAGGGGTTGATGTAATTATTTTCATTTCCACGCTCTGGTCTGCGTCTTAGCCACGATTCCTACCCGTAATTATTATTAACAGGGACTAATCTGCTGTACCATAGCGGCATCTTTCGACATTTTTGAAATAATAGTGTATAACGGACATGATATGAAAAATCGCAAAAACGCAACAGAAACCGCCAATTGCTAAAAAAAGTCACAAGAGCAATGCTACTTACTACCACTGCAAATATTTTATACACGAAAATCGCTATTTGGTGTTAAATTAATGTAATAAATACTTCAAACACATGTTTTTAAATGAGAATCGTAATCACAATTCTCAAATTTAAATTAATTTGGCTTCACGCTGTAACCCGTATATAGCAGAGTAGGCAAAGAGAACCAAATGTCAAGACACTCCGTTTCCCACGCACTCAATTTTGAGAAATTACGTGTTGAGTGCTGGAACTCTAAATATTTTGGAATTCAAACAACATTTTTAAATAATTACAAAAAACACACACACTTTACAAAAAAAATATACTCGCACGAGCATAAAGCATTCGCTTTGAACATTTCAAATAGCCTTAACATAATAACAAAATATTTAAAAAAAATCGCAATCGCTTTATATAATGAATCGTTTAAATTAATTGTAATTAAAATTTTGCATAATATAATTATATTATAGTGAAATAAGAATCTTGTAACTTTTACGTCATCTTTTTTTTTTTTTGCATTTGAGGGGGAGAAGTGTTAAGATACTTCGTTCCTACACACCATAAAATTTTCAAGATATTGTGACAGTGGCGAACTCACCACCACTCTTTGTCTCGTTGCGAGCAAGGAAATGAAAATAATAGAAATCGAATCCACAACTGACACTGCCGCACTGCGCCACGACGGCCGTTAAGTACAGATGTTAACTCATATAAATATTTATGAAGTGAATTCAACGAAGCTAAGCATCTAGTGAAATCTGCATCGAGGTCGACATACCAGCCTTACTATACCTTATATACTATTAGTAAATAGTTATCGTCATACTAATATAGTAAATGTGAATGACTGTATGCTTGTCTGTTACGCTTTCACGCCAAAATTGCTCAAGCGATTATGATGAAATTTTGTACACATATTCGTAGAGATATTAGAAAAGATATAAGATAGTAGCTTCACGTTGTATCCCACGCACAGCAGGGTAGGCTGAGGGAACCTAGTGTTAAGAAGGGAGTGCCCTTGCCCACTTTCTGTCGAATTTTGCAGGCATTGCGTGTTGAGTGGCAGAATTTAACGCCGCACTGCGCTTCTACGCCAGAGCGAAGAAAATGGAAATATAAATTTAAGTAAATAACTCTTTGAGTGGGAATTGAACCCACAACCAGTCGGTTTTACAGTAACACTTTATGCCATTGCGCCACGACTGGCCTCGGTATATAAGATACTGTTTATTGAAAATAAGTATATATTTAAAATTATGTTCCTTTGACTATAATATAAAAACAATTGTAAGCCAGCGATGCTGCGCTTGAGTCTCTACTATAGATATAAATATTTAGACAGCAGCAGCGATGAAAATGATCAAATAAAATTATATTAAAGTTTTATAACTAAATTTTGCATGGCATTGCAGTAATTTTAAATACAAACAAACATAAAATTAAATAAAATATATTTATAAAAAAAAAATAATTGAATAAGAAACATGGCTGCCAAGTCCTCTTGGCGAATTCGCTTATTCGGTGCAACAATAACGTATTTTTAATTTCATGTTAAAATTGAAAATTATCAAAGTTTGTTTTTCTACATACGTTGACAATTAAGACATTTACTTTGACATTTATTTTGATTTTGTTATATTGGCGAGGTGAGGCCAGTCATAGCGCAGCGGCACGAAGTGTAACTGTAAAACTGACTGGTTGTGGGTTCGACCCCCACTCGAGGAGATGAAATATTTACTTAAATTTATATTTTCATTTCTTCGCTCTGGTGTCGAGGCAAAAGTGCGGCGTTGAATTCTGCCACTCAACACGCAATGCCTCCAAAATTCGGCAGAAAGTGGGGAACGGAGTGTCTTAACTTTAGGTTCCCTCTGCCTACCCTGCTGTGTGCGGGATATAGCGTGAAGCTAATTTAATTTAAGTATTTTTTTTTTGTATTTTAAAACATGACTAAGCCAAGAACATATTAAAAAGATATATAAACCTTTACATTTATAATATCTTTTTAATATGTTTTGGAAACACTTTCCCTTTGTTTACATTTAGTCTCATGCCAATATCGTCAAAGTAACCTTTAATACGTAACTTGTTATACAGGCGTTAAGTACCTGTCATATGCATGACAGTAAGTCGCGTTGAAAATTAATTGAACACAAAATTATAAATTTGTTATTACGCGCTGTATTTTCGAAATATCAGATTGTACACGCGATAATTGTGAGTTTGATTCTCATTCAAGGATTTTTTAAATTTCATGCTTTTTTCTCCATATAGCAGTGTGAGCAGAGGGGGACCTGGGAACCTGGTGTTAAGACACTCCGTTTCATATTAAGACACTTCTGTACCCCATTTTTCACCGAATTCTTCAGGCCATTGCGTGTCGAGAGGAAGAATTCAACCTCGCCTCAGTACTCTGGTACAGAGCGAGACAATGAACATATTAAATATTTCATTACCCCGAGGTAATCGAACCCATAACGGTCTCGTCTTCAGTCGCACGCTTTTATCACTGCACCACGACGGCCTATTATTTATTTGTAGCTCAAATAATATTCTTACTCAGCCTGAGTAGTTTCATTAAGATATCTGTTAAATGAACACTACATTCTTATTGCACACACAAGAGTGACGACATAAGTATCTATGGTAAAATCAAATCAAATTAGATTCACGGTGTTTCCCGCAGACAGCGGGGTAGGCAGAGGGAACTTAGTGTTAAGACACTTCGTTTCACAGTCTATTTTACAGTCTCACTTTGTGCCCCAAGGCCACGACAGGACTCTCTCTATTTATGGTAATATAGCACAAACTGTCATTAAATGTTATCTATGTCAATTCCACATTAAGTAAGTTTGACATTCCATATCAAATATAAGAAAAAGTTAATAGTAGAGAACTAAGAATTTTATCTAAAAAAAAAGACAACTTCACACTATTTCCAGTAGACCCTGCTATGCAGAATAGGTAGAGGAAACTTAGTGTAAAGACAATCTGTTCGCTTTCCTTATAACTTTCGAGACATTCTTTGTTGAGTTGCGGAACTCAACGCCTCGTTTTGTAAAATATTGCTGCTTCCGATACAAATAAATATATAACATATATACTATTTAAATTATTATTATAAATACTATTGCTAACTTTTAATTTTGTCTAACAGACAATTCCCCATCTCATACAACATGGGATTGAGTAAGCCGCCATCGACATTTTAATATGTTATTCACCAAATTAATGCCTTTCCCAAACGTCTCCTGCATCCGCGCATACTTATTAATTATAGTTATTGCAAGAGGCGCGGGCTCAAATCCCGCTACATTATTTTTTTATGCGTTTTCTAAATAACGCCGTAAATTGTAACGCCACGGTTTTGGGTTCGATCCCAACTCGTGGGAATGAATTATTATTTCTTAATATTTTATTTTTTTCGCTCTGCGTTGAGTTTCGCAACTCAACGAAAAATTGATTCATTTAGTTAGTTTATTTAACATTTACAAAATGTTAAATTGTTACTAAGTATATAGAAAAATCCAATTGCCGTATGTAGGTGCACACTAATCCCTATTAAATAGAAAATGACAGTACGGTCGATGAATTGTGGCCAGCCTGTGGTTAGCTGTAGATGGTTGCACAAATGTTACGTTTTATTATTTTTTCTTACCGAGTGAACAACGCGCGAAAATTAAGAAAATCAGAGTGGCCAAGACTCGTCGATCGCACTGTAATTACGACTATTGATACACCTACCTAGTACATTCTGAATGAAAGACGATATATAAAACTCAACTACACTAGTGCCAGATTCACTTTTATCACACATCCCACAAAATCTTCAAAGTAACTGAAGTTACGGGAACTGTCATTTTATCTTTCTGTTATCAGTGATTACACAAGATAGGAGATAACGACCAAAGCAAAGTAGATTCTCAAGTCAGTTAAAATCGACGTGTCGTAAGCGATGCAACTAAAATTGCGCATAAGTAAACGTAAATCAACGGCATGTATGACGCAAGAATTACATTAAAACAATATAATGTACCTAATACTTTGTAGGGCAGCTTTGTATGATTGTAAACGGCGTAGTTGTGGGTTCGATTTGCACTCGAGGGAATGATTATATATAATTTTTTTTTTGATCTCCGGTGGACAAAGCTCGGTTGAGTTCCGTCCGAAAGTGGGGAACGGAGTGCCCAAACATTAGGTGCCCTCTGACAACTCTGCCGTGTGGATAAAAACGTACGTACGCGTAATGTCAATTCGAGAGTTGCGAGTTCAAATACCTTAATACCTATTATACAATAATTATTCTCCTGAGGCAGAGACAACATTGGGTTAAGACATCCGATTCTTATAGTAATAATTGAGAAAAATCTATACATATATATATATGTAGTAACACGACAGTTGCAGTTTCGATTCCCACTCTGGGAATATACTATTTTCATTCTTCCCCTCTAGTTACAAGACAAAGATTGATAAAAAAACATCAAGTAATTTCGTAGGTTCCCCGTATTGCATTTCCCAAAATTGTCACGAAAACGGGAAAAAATGGATTTTACAAAGATGCAGAATATATAACTATATAGTAGGTTAAATAACATAAGTGAAAATATCAAATTTCCTTAATGCGTCAGTTGAAGCTGGTCTATATAGTACATATTTATCACGTCACTTCATTTCCCCTAAGGAACTGACTGACATGCTATGACGACACCTCAATCCGTTATGCACACATTGGCGACTTCTGGACATCATGGGTTCTAGTTGTAACATCGATATAAATCACTTCTCTAAACGCGGGTAATGTAATTTAAACAAAAATATAAAAGAAATGAGGAACTGAGATAAACTATATGTTATATAAATATTTTAAAAATATTTATTGTGTCGAGGCAAAGCGCGGCGTTGAATTAGGCGGAAAGTTTGCGGAATACAGCGTGAAATTAATTCATTTTTTTAATTTTATTTTTACTAAATACTATTTTATATAATTTGTAAGTTTTTTTGCAAACTCTCTTCACCACCAATGCAATGAGCATATTTATTTAATAACACTACACCCTATGAGTAATAAGAGTGATATCATAACATAGAAAATTTAACATGTTCTGTCATGTTAAGATGTTTACACTGAACTATGAGTAGTTCTTGATTTTTTTTTTTTTTAATTTTCATCCAAGTTAAATAGAAACGGATAAAATAATTAAATAACATTATAGAACAATAATTTTACACAAATTGAACACTCGAATTTATATATTTTCCCATTTTACACAGAGATTTTAGTGCAATAATATGAAAATATATATCTATAAACTCGTAAAAGAACAAAAAAACAGGACTATTCTATTTTACGCCTTAAAATCCACGAAAACAAAGTTACTATCACTATCGCTATAAAAAAAATTAAAAGTTTCTAATATACTATATTTTGTATGTTTTATGTACAAAAATAAAAGGAAAATCAATAAAATTCCGCCACTTACCGGAAGCCAAAGATATTTGGGATGTGTCGGAGCTCTTCCTGCTGTGCACTATGGTCAGCGAGGCGGTCTTGGCGTCCGCCTCGATCCTCCTGTTTTCCTCCTCCAGCTTGGCGAGCAAGGCCCGCTCGGGCGTCGGGATCGCGTCTGAGGTTGTTACGCCGCAATCTGTAGATAGAGTAACATAGATTTTTTTTTCTTTTTTTATATGTATGCTGTATTCGCATATAGCAGGGTAGGCAGGGAACCCGGGAGCCTAGTGACAAAGCACTCCGTTTCCATAAGGTACTTTAGGTTTCCCATTTTCCGCTGCATTCTGAAGCTATGGTATATTGAGTGCCGTAACTCAACGTCGCGCTCTGCCTCATTGCTAGAGCAAGAGAAATAAAAATATGCAATATTTCATCGCCTCGTGTGGGAATCGAACTCACAATTTCACATGTTTACAATCGTCCCTTCCAGTGTTCCCCTGCGTCACGGCCGACTCTCCGTTTTACGTATAAAATTCATATAAAGCTTCGAATAGAGATTTGCACCCATCTTTTGAACACACAACAAGGAACAAAACGGTTGCGTGAAAATGAAATATATACCTACATATATGAATTTCTTGCATTTTAGTTTAGTCTAGTTTGACTAATTAACACCGTTCATATAGTTACTTAAAATTTAAGAACTTGCAATTTTAAAATATATTGTAAGAACATTTAGAACATATTGTTGCGACTCTCCATTATCTTTTTCAAATAAATTAAGTGTTGGACGCGCTCTCTTTCATCAGATTAGGAAAATAAAAAGAATATAAATATATCTAAAAAAAATATTTCCAGTGAATGAGAATTGAACCCACAATCGGCGTTTATAGTCATACTTCTGTAGCAACTAAGCATATAGCAGCAATAGTTAGGTATACAGTAAAAAATCAATAACAATAATTATTTTATATTTATGTTTAAAAATGAAACATTTAAATATAATTGAATACTACTTATGATATTTGATAAAGTCCAGTAGAAACCGTCATGGAGCAGGACGGCAAGGTTGTGGATTCGATATTCAATTGACGGAAATATTTAATACTTTCATTTACTCGCTCTGGCACGAGCTAAAGCACGGCGTGCGAGTACCGGAACTCGTTAGTAATTTGGTAACGGAAGTATCCTAATGGGAAACTGAGTGTCTTAATACTAGGTTCCCATGTTCCCTCTGCCTACCTTGCTGTGTTTGAGTTACAGCGTGAAGATAAGTAAATATTTATATTAATATCTTTACATTGTTAGTTACTGTACTGTTATATGTATTGAGTAGTAGTTGTGACGGTTTCTCATTCAGTTGTTTTTGTCTTTGACATTGACAGCTACCGTCAATTTATTTTGGGGGCGTTGGCAAGAAAAAAATATTTATTCTCAATTTTAAAAATTTAATAGGAAAGCTAGATTTTAGCCATTTTGATCCCCACGCTGACCTAATCAAATATTGAGTGGCGGAACCCAGCGCCGCGCTTTTATGGTATTACCAGAGCCACGAAATGAAAATAATTCATTCGCCAGAATGGGAATCGAACACACAACCATAGCGTAACAGTCACACGCTGTTTTTATTAATAAAAAGTTTCCGCTATCGTCTGATAACTGAGTCATATGTTCATAGATGTTATAATTCTTTTTGTTTCGGACGGACAGTTAAAAAGTAGTTTTAGTCATCATATCATGTGTTTTCTTAAGCGAATTTAAATTGTATGTTAAATTAAATATAATAATATTATATCAATAACAGTTTTTAAATATTTTAAAACAAAAAGTGTACATTTAAAACATGGTCGTTGAAATTCAATACGTTCGAATAGCAATCAAAAACAGTACATGTTATAGCGTTCTTATCAGTAAACTGATTTTAACAAAGTTAAATTGAAACGCATTATTTTTCTAGCTCCGCACTTTTATGATTTATCTTCATGCTTAGACGTAGTGTCAAAACACTTTGTCGTCTGTTCTGCAATAATTAGAGACATCGAAAAGCTGAGTCTCTTGTGCGATATGGAGTATCGGAAATCAACTCCGCGTATTATCATACCACAAGGGAAAGGAAAATATTTAATTCTGCGAGTGGTAATCGAACCCACACGTATTACCTTCAACATCTGCGCACCGAACACTGATAGAATACTCTGCTATATAAAAAATAGTACCTAAACACATGTATGCTATAAAAATTGCTATTTTTTTTATCAAACAGGTAGTTTCTAATATAAGCAATTCGTTTTTATTATAAAACGTTTAACCTTAACCATGTTGTAGTATAAACAACAATAACAACACGTAGGCCGATATGAATGGTTTCGTGTTAATAAATATAAAAAAGGTAATTTTCCTATTAGTAAATAACATTTGGTTTTAGTTAGTGCAATCGAAGCTGTGTTAGGTTAGACAGTGCGATGAAGGCATGTACAGTGCATTTTGGTAGTTTTAGAGGATTTCTGTCTGCATCAATATCTAAATAAAGTTAAATTACATAATGAAATATGTAATAAAAAAACATTTATTTCCTGTAAAACTTACTACAATCAAAACTCCTGAAAAAATAATATATTTTACTATAACAATATATCAAATTCATATTCAGATAATCCAACTTCAACAAGGCAAATTTAATTTCAATAATCTGGACTTCAACTAACTAACTAACTTCAACTAGGCAAACTTCATTTCAAGAATTTAAACTTTAACTAACTAATTAACTAACTTAATTTCAATAATCCCAACTAACGAACTTCAACCAGCAGTAGACAGACGGAAATCCTCACGTGTTTTAGTCTAGTTAAATGCCAAAACAAACCGTCAAGGAACGAGACGGGCGATTCTGTATTACTAGGTAACGGTGTAGCACTGCAGGCGGCTTCCCTCGCGTCGACGTCCACTTTCATTTTGATTTTGCCATAGAACGGGCGGTGGGAGTCCTCTCTGTACCGTGGGTAAATCGTGGGTGAGTTGTGGAGGAACACGGTTAAGAAATTAAATACGATTTGTTATAGTCGTATAGCTCAGGTGGTGATTTCTTACTAAAATGTATTTTTTTACTCAAAATATCCCGATATAATTATAATATTTTGAAGCATCTCGTATATGAAACTGAATTGAAACTATTTGTAATAATATATAAATGTATAATTGGACTTGGCAGTTGTAGGTAGTGTAGGTGACAATACTATAATATGGTTTCACCGAGCTGGTCTGATGATGGAGTCAGAATCCATCTAAATGGTTGAACTCGTTAAAGGTCACCAGTGAATTATTTGATTAAGGATCATAAATAATGCACGTACCTAGCACCGAGTTTATTCTATTGCATTTGATGTAGAAAAGCGTGTTTCTTTTAAATGGGTAGGTATATACTTTTTACTATCTTTGAGATTTTCTATATATATATTTTTGTTGTAACAAGTTACTATAAAATATTCTATTATTTATGTATAACCAGGACTTTAGCTTGCTTAGAAACCTAAATGAGATAAAGGAGATGAAATATACGTATACCTAAATAGAATTTGAATTTGATGTACAGGAAATGATCCATGATTTTTAGTGAATCTTAAATATTTACTTAATGAAAGAAAATAAGGTAAGAAAATATATAAAATTATGTCAGTACAAAGTACAAACCACAGTGCATCGTTGATTTTTTAAAACATTTATATGAATAAATCCAATCCCGTATGACCGATATGAAACAGGCAATGTACCTATACATGCACATGAGAATCGAATGCAGGACTCCGGATACACTTCCAGATAAGCATATATTATGTATGGGTAACATGCCTTTTTTCGTATCAAAACCACTGAACTCGTAATAATGTATGCGTAATACAATACCATGGCGGTTGTTCTAATCGTCATGGGAAAATAATTCTATTATTATTTACGCAAACAAAGAAAAAAAAAATGAAAACTAGGTGTATACAATTCCAGGTACTCACTGAGAGCTAAAGTGGGCTCTAATTAAGCCACGCCTTTGGGGAAATTAGGTAATTTTAGGCTGCATATAGTATCCAAACTTATCTTTTTTTCACTTGTAAAACACAGATTTTTCTAAATATTTAGTGTAGAACGTAGTTAATTATACTGAATTACAAATTAAATTAAAAAAAAAAACGTTTACACCGGAAAATGAATTGAAAAATTTCCTTTTATTAAATCTCTAGTAATAAAAACATTTTCATTTAACACCAACACTTAAAAACACAAAACACACAAGAACCAATAATCCTATTGAAGTAAGCGTGACTACAATAGAATGGAATTGATATATATGTAGAATAGAATATAATATCGCATGAGTTTTGACAAGTCGCGGAGGTGAAAGTTTGTGATACGCGCGGCGGTCGGCCAACCACTAAGCATGAAGGCCGCTGGTCCGTCACCAGTAGGGTGACTACTATATTTTTTATTTGTGCATCACATTATATCTATATCAAATATTTTTAGCTTCACGCTGTATTCCGCAACAGGGTAAGTAGAGAGTTAAGACACTCTATACAACCAGAGCGAGATTTGAGAAGAAAATAATTTAAACACCTAATGGGAAACGAATACACAACTACAGTGTTTACAGTCGGATGCTGTAATGCTGCGCCACGGCGGTTACAATTGTTATTTTAAATTATTATTTAATAAAAACCTTCAAAGTTGCTAAAGTAAATTGACAAAAAGCCTAATGAGTTTTAGATGGAAGAAGTATGTTCTATTTGTCTTTCATTTTTTCATACATGCTAAGTAATCATTAAGTTAATATTTGTGTATGTCGAACAAGTGGTTACCAGACGACGATAGAAAACGACTTTTTCGGTAGTTTTGTTTTTATAAATTTAACATAACATAATATTTATTAACAATAAAGATACTAAGGTGTTTTTTGAATGTTTTCCTAAATAGGGCTGAAGTATTTGAGAATTTCCAAAAAAAAAACAACAGATTATCTATGTCCAAGTTTATATATCGACCAATTTTCTAAAATCTATGTATATAATTTATTGAATATTATTAATTCGTATCTTTTCTCATTACTCATTACTATGTGACTGACAGACAGCGCAAGGCCTAAACTGCGCGGTGTAGAACGATGTAATTTGGCATGTATTGCAAATACATGGATTTTATATTGTAGTTGATGAAAACGAAGTTGAGCGGCAAGTAAATATAAAAAAATATTCTTTATAAAATAAAAATAGAAACCTAAAAACGATGTGCAGTCATATATCGTATTAAAGATAACAATTATTATCATGTTACCAAAACGATAATCAATAAGATTACTAGAAATGCAAAGATAAAAAATAAATGCAGCATTATATTTATAACAAAAAAAATCCGTCTCCAAATATCAAACAGCATATGCAGCGTAGTACGAAGCGCGCGCATTACCCAAATGATATAATAATGAAAATTCGCGTTAATAGTATATTGTTAGTTTACATTTATACATACATTTCTAGGGGTCAATCGACGTGTCCAATTAAAAAAAAAATCATACATCCCTTTCAGGCGGGGTAGGCAGGGGAACTTAGTCAAAGTGGTACCGATATCATTAATATTGAATGTAATTCTCCACTTTCCGCTCATTTTAGAGATTTTGGTGGTGTTAAGCATCTTATAACTGTGCCACGCCGGCATGTTAATTATTTGTGAAAGCTATTTTCTCTTTTTTAGCTTCACTCTGTACCCATCCCGCATATAGCAAGTGAAAACTAGTGTCAAGACACTCTGTTTCCCATGCATTCAATTTTGGAGATATAGCAGCGGTGGATCTTAAAGGCCGCGCTTGGTTTTCGTACAAAAAGAAAAAACAAGGAAATTCATCATTGCCCCGAGTAGGAATCAAACCTATAACCTTCACGTCGGTCTCATATAACCATGTTCTTTGTGATGCATATAGTCGTTTAAAAACAAAAATAATAGATTTAACATTCACTATTTCACATTTTAATTAAGAAAATAAAACCAAAATTAATTTAAATAACTCACTTATAAAAATAATTAAATTAAATTAATCGAAATAATTACCTCTCATACGTCTATACAAGCGTAAGCATGCATACATTTGATACTTGAGATACAAAAACATATGCGCATCGAGATGAAAAGTAGCTCTTAATTGATTTAAGTTGGTTGGTTGGTAATTTGCAGGCGGGATGAGTGAAGCACACCTACCCACTTGAATTTTAAACAGAGAAAAATATTGCTCTCGTATTATCCAAAGGTAAGTATAGATAATTTGAGTATTACCTATACTTAATTTACCTATTCAGAGAGAACATAATGTTAAGATACTCCGTTCTGCAGTTTCAGTTTATTTTAGTACATAGTAGTGCAGTAGACAAACGACTGTATACATAAAGGTCACAGATTCTATTCCTTTCGGATTATATGAATGAATAAGTTTAATAATTAATTGGTGTATTTTGAAGTGGTGCTCAAATTCTAGTGGATATCTAGCGATGGACGCACGCACAGACGTGGAAATGAACTCATGGTGTAAAAAAATTTTTTTTTTACTTTCCTACCGTTGCGTTTATTAAATTTATAAATTTGGAGATTATTATGTGGGATTACATTAATAGAGATATTGGAGATCACATTACAATCCCCTTTAGTCAGAATTTGTGTGTAGTGGTATGTTACACTTGGTAAAATGCAGATAGATTATATCAAATAATAATATAAACAGTCTCAGTTCGAAAGACAAAGCTCGGCGTTGAGTTTCGCCCATCAACAAACCAACTTACGAAAATTGGGCGGTGTGTAGGCAAGTTTCTTAACACTAGGTTCCCGCTGCCTATCGTGATATAAGCGGGAAAGAGCGTGAAGCTGCCTTTTTAACAAATTATAGTCATGATTAGATATAATTTGCATTCAATTTTCATTTTTTTTCCACGTAACCTACTATTGACTACGATTGCTTCCCAAAAGAAAAATTAAGAAAGCTATAAAAGCGATATACAACGCTTAGATTCCTTTGTTTCCTTTCCATTTCAGTTCAGAGATCGACTGACGTCAATACTCATTATGGGTTGGGTATATATAATGTAACCATTCCTTTTTCGGCTTAAAACGGGACATTCGTTTTTTTTATCATTTATTTTTTTATAACTATTGTATTAAAACTTCATGTAGAGAATGGCAGTTTACTTTCGTTTTATTTAGGTGATTACGTTTTTTCAGTCCTGACTAGTGTTTATAGGGTTTTAAATGTATTTGCGTTGTACTTGTGTTTTCTTTTCATATATGTTTTTATTTGGTGTTTATATATTCTTTTTTTTAGGTGTGGTCGGTAGCAGAAATGTAAAGTACCTACCTACTTTCGTTTTTTTAAGTATGGTTGGCAAAATTATTGGGTGCTTTCGTCTCAACCCGCCAAATTTTGGTGCCATTTCCAAAAACGGGACATTTCTACGATCCAGTGAGGTATTTAGAGACAGAGAAAATTACACTAGTAATAAACGGGATGGTCCCGTGCAAAACTGGACGTCTGGTCACATTAGGTTTACCGTATACCACCCGGGTGGGCGCGACACGGGGCGTAGTAAACTTTTATTTATTAGACATTATTTCGGTCAGTTTTACTAAACAACAAAAGTAGGTTGAAATGATAAATAATTTTCTACTCTAATTAATTTGTGTTGAGTTTTATATAGTTTTCATACTTTTAATGTATAGATAGATACCTATGTTGAAATATTTTAGTAGTTAATTAAAATCATTAATCGATACTTTGAGGGCAGTCGTGGCGCAGGGGCACAAGTGTGACTGTAAAACGGACTGGTTGTGTTAAAACGCAATGCCTCCAGAATTCGACAGAAAATGGGGAACGGAGTGTCTTAACACGTTATTCAATACGCAACGATTCATTTACTTTGACGAAACTTCTACAACGGTATGTTTTATGAGAATTCACGAAATTTATTTCACGAGATAAAAACAAATAAAAAAAGATAAAAGTACAAATCATAGTAGAAACTCCTAAGAGGTCTCAAAATAAAAAAAAAAATAGGCAACAGTTGAAGTGAAATAAGAACAACTTGGAAGTCCAAATTAAAGAACTTTACATTGAAAGAAAACTGTAGAAAACCAAAAATGTTATTAGTATCTATAAATATATTTTTTGTAATACTCAGAAAGAGCAGAGAGTTAAGACACTTCGTTCTATAATATCCTAAACAAGTAATCAAATATATATATATAGCTGACGTACTCCATACATACATCAAGTTGGACAGTTTGATCGAAAGCGCTAATCTCAAGAACTACTAGTTCAATTAGAATCCGTTTATTGAGAAAAGCTACAATTATAGGTTATTTAATTAGGGCCTGTGAACAGAGTTACCCCCGGGGTAACTTTTAGGCTCAAGGCCGCTCTCAAATCCGAGATCGATCTTGAGATGCCATTTTTATTCTTAAGTACACATCTATGAAATAACTCATATACAACCCTTAGTTTTTTATATGTAAGATTTATGTACGTACATACGTAAATACCTTGAAATCACAAAGTAAATTATAACCAACATTAATCATTGAAGAAACGTAAAAATCGATTTGACCTGAAATTACAACACGCTCTACTCGTTATGCTCTTAGTCATAGCATTCTATATTTTAGATACTTTAGAAACAAAACGTATAGAGAATTATAATTTAATTTATTTGAAGTAATATACCGTCATGCAGCAGTGGCTCAAGCGTGCGACTAGAAACGCGAAAAATACTTAATCTCCAGGAATGGAAGCGATCGGGAATCGAACCCACAACCTGTCGCGATTACAGTCACACTTTGGGCCCCTGCGCCATGACTGTCCCCATTTTCCTATTTTAAAGCAAAAATTTTAACATTATTGAATTGAATAAAAATATTATATTCGTTCTTAGCAAAAGAGTAAAATCGATCTAAAATGTCTACACTATAGAGATTTCCTTTGTCGATGTCAATTTGTAAGTCGCCTCTTGGAAAATTGTCTCTTTTGAGGGAACTGATTTAGACTGACAAAGAAACGATGTCTGGAGATATTGTGTTTCTTCAATATTACGAGACCGGGGCGTGCCGTGGCGCGGGGTCACAGACGGGTGACTATAGACGCTATGGTGGTGAGTTCAAACTTAATTCAGGGGATTAAAATTTCATTTTCTGTTTATGCGGCAAAGCACAGCTTTAATTTCTGCCACTTAAGATGGATTCGGCTGGGAAACGGAAGTGTCTCAATGCGAAAAAAGAGTTTACACTAGGTTTCCGGGTTCCCTCTGCTACCCTACTATCTGCGGGATAAAGTGTGAAGCTAAAAAATATAAAAAAGAAAAAATTCAAGTTTCATAACACAGTAGCTTTAACTACAAAATGTAAATAACCACTCGTGTTGTTTGATACACGATATGAGTTCGAGTGCCTCTGACCGCAGCACAGTGGATGACATCGAAAAGATTAACTTAACGTAATTATAGCCTATGAGCCAACGATAAGTGGACCGTCCAACACAAAAACATTTTTTTTACATTTAAGAAGTAGTTCCTGAGATTGGCGCCTTCAACCTACCAAACTGTTATCTTTATTAAATTTAAATTATGTATCATGACAAGTAAATAAACTTCCGAATAGGAATTGAATCCATGACGCGTGATGTATACACTAAAACCGTGTTCCACTACACCACGGTAACGTCGTGGTTAATAAATTAATAATTTTTAAAATTTACAGGTGTTTCAAGTATCAATCCACGCCTAGCATTCTATATACAACCTATATCTACCTACTTATTTTACCAATACTGCATATGTTTTATTACTACTATACAATCTATACCTACTTACTTTATCCAGAGGCAGAGGGAACCTAGTGTTAACACACTCCGTTCCCCATTGCGTGTAGAGTGGCGAAACAACGCCGCGGTTTGCTTTAGTGGGTATCGAACCCACAACCAGTCGCGTTTACAGTCACACACTCGTGTCCCTGCGCCACGAGTGGCCTCTACCGTGAAACTAAATATTTCAAAACAAAAACCTCAGCGAGGTAAAAAAGTCTCTTAAAATAATTATATAGCTGAAAACGTTCCGTCAAGCAGTGAATTATATTACTGTTGAAAAAACGTGCCCAGTTTTTATCGTTGCATTCTTTATGCATAAAATATTCGCGAGCACGTCTAGCTAGTCTCGAGGACTATAGTGACTAAAGTCAAATTTTACGTGGCCTAAATATTTTGAATTAGATAAGTGGTTCTCTGGTTTTTTTATTCCGTATAAATCTGAGAGAGGAGCTGAGAAGGTGGAGACCTCGGTTGAGCTTCGAGTACATGGTATCGATTATAGAAATGTCGGGAAAATACGTGACAAATATGTCATCTATATGCTGGTTAATGACTGGTTGATAGAGATATGCAGGGGTGGTAGCGTTTGGCTCACCGTTTTCCTTTTAGCTTAGCTCCTCAGTTAGGGATGGAGCGTGATGCTACGAAACAATGGCATAGTAGGTTAGCAAAGAGATCTTTGGCCGGGATTTACGGAACAAGCCCAAGGCATCCGGTAGTTCCGGCCAATGAGGGAACTGCCGAGAAAGAATCCCGTGAAGTTTTAGTGGGTAATAGGTATGACCTACATCTGCCAGTTCATGAGTCACACAGAATCCGTTCGAGTCCCTACTCGGGCTATGTACATATAAACGGGTTTTGTTACGATGAAAAAAGACAGAAAGATTGACTTTGCAATACATGTTGTTCTTCGCTTTAGGCCGGCACCCAACACCGAGCGTAGACTTATCAAAACCCAGTTATAAGGATTAGTTATCCTGTCCTGAGTGTAGACGTGCTGCTGTGATTTATCTTCTCTCATAATATATTTGTCTCGTAAGAAAAATCTTTAATACATTAATATAAATTAATGGAGGCTGTCCTGATACAAGGCCACAATCGTATTTTCATTAGCTCGCTTTGGTATCGTGACAAAGAGTTAAGTTTCGCATCAACATGCAATGCCTCGGATATTCGGCGGAAAGTGAGGAAATGTCTGAATGGGAACGGAGTGTTAACACTAGGTAGGTTCATTTGCTATGTGCGGAATACAGAGAGAAGAAAAGGAAAATAAAATAAAATGAAAAATTAAAATTAGAAACGGAAAGCCCAACAAATCGGAACATCATCGAAGCCGCTACAAATTAATGACGTCTTTAAAGGAATATTCATGGAAAATACAACTTGAAGTTGTAATGATTCATACAATTACGTTTATAGAACAATAATGGTAATATTTCTATAAAGTAATATTTTTACTACTTTTGTCTATGATCTATCCTCTTTTGCTCTTGCTCATAACTTTGGTAAAAAATATACAACATTTGCATCTCGCATATTTCTTTTACGAGGTCTTCCTCCAGTTTCAGTACGAATTTTGAGAGATCCTCTGTTAGGCTCGCATTTATAAGTCGCTCTCAACTCTGAGATCAAACTTGAGCTGCCGTTTTAATTATCTATGGTCCGAATTTACAAACCATTCTCAACCCTGAGATCTGAAAATGCAGTTTCCATTCATAGATTACAATTTATAAATGAAAACGATATCTTAAGATCGCTCTCAAGACCGATGACGGAGTTGAGAGCGATTTATAAATACAGCTAGCCTTAGTCTTCCCCTATATTTCCCAAAGGAACTACGATTATATGACAAATTTCGGATGGATGGATCTAATGTGTAAATAATATTTAAAACATTGCAAAAAAAAAATCAGTACATAGAAATTATAACTGAGAACTACCTACAAGTATTATCTACAGCAACTACTATAGTAGTACCAAAAATATAATCTAAAGCCAGACTAAAAACTAAACAAGTCAAACTCCAAGTCCAAAAGTCTTCATAAATGATTCAATACACTCGTGTCAAAAAGGTTATTTTAGAAACGTCTTGAACGAATATTCTTGAGTGCTCCCGATATAATACTATTGCTTTTAGAGGGTTTCTTGTTTCTTACTCGAAACTACTTGATGTCTATATTGGGTGTAGGTACTGTATATTTTTTTATATTTACACTGGAGTATGCAGAAACATTTCATTTCTCCACATGGGAATCGAACACACAACTGTCGCGTTTACAGTCGCATGTTTGGGGCCCTGCGCCATGACGGCCTTATAAATTCACATAAAAAAGAACTAAGCCCGTCGTGGCGGAGCGGCAAAGCATATCGTTGTAAGCGCGATAGATTTTATTGGATTCCCACTATGGGGAGTGAATTATTTTGATTACCTCACTCTAGTGATAAGAGTCGGGAAGCAAGAGCCGTCGTTAAATTGCGCCACTGAAGACGAAATGTCTTGAGTTTTTTTCACAGCGTGGATTTTATAATTATAATGTCTCCGTCTACCGATATATGCGAGATATAATGGAAATCTAAAAAAGAAAAATAAAATCTAGCATTTAATTTTATTTATTTATCTAACTAGAGACACTAGGTTTCGGTCGATTTCATCAAGTTTAGAGGTTTCTTAAATACGAACAATTCACTCGTCATATTTAAGACGTTCAATGGGGCTTGTTAATGAATAACGGTTATTCTTTACTTAGAAACTATCTTTTAAATTGCCTAAAATCTGCCATACAAGCCGCTACAACTTACAATAAACATGAACTAAAAAAAAACTAAAAATATATATTATAAAATATATTAGATGAGTTCATTTACAAGAAAGAAAATCTCACAAAGCGAATGCTGGCAACTCACTTAATTTAAAAACTTAAAAAAAATAATAAGTTACTTTTTGAAAGAATAAAAAAAAAACACTAAAAAAGTTTATTCTCAACAGTAGTTAATGTATTGTTTACTCAATTCATACATACAGTACCGTCGACGAGTCGTGTCCGCTCTGAATATAGGCTTTCTGAAGTTTTGCGCGTTATAAAGAAAATAATCAAACGTAAGAAAAATTCTAAAATGAAATATGGACAGACACCTACAACAGCTAACCTTAGAGCGGCCACGACTCGACGACCGTACTGTACCTACATAAAAAAAGCAATACAAAACATAACTTTCAATGGATGTGGAATGTTTCAAAGGCATTACCTTTAATTACTGTAAAAGGCGATGCACACGTCACGGTTAGCGCTGGCTCGAACATTAACTGGAACAAAATACATATAAATATTTTATTTTGCATTTGCATGTAGTAATTTATACTATACGTACTAATATTATAGCGCTGAATAGTTTGTTTGGTCGAACGCACTTATCTCGTAAACTATTGGTAGAATTCTAATTACATTTCTATTTAGGCGAATACTTGTATTTATGTCAAAATCCAACACACAATGTCTCGAAATCGGACGGTAAGCAGGAACGGACAGTCAAGGCAAAGCGACGCGTTGAGTTCCGCCATTCAGCACATCATGTTTTTATTTGGGCGGAAATAGGAGAACCTAGGTTCTTAATCTTAACACTAGGTTATTTCTGCTTATTCTAATATATAAGAAGTGAAGCTTAAAAATAGTTGTGTTATAATATGTTTGAGACATTACGTGTATCAGGTGGCGTAACACTACATTGGGCATTGTTTAACAAAATGGACAATGCAAAAAGTGTAGAATGAGAAATACTTTTACATATAACAATATGTAAAAGTATTCTACAAGTGAAAACCAAACCTATAACGAACGCGTCGTCAAGTCAAAAAAAAATTGCAAAATCGACCTTAAGTAAAAATTAGGCACTAAAGGCAAAACAAAACCGAAAGTTCAGCTTCACGCTGTATCCCGCAGACGAGGTAGGCAGAGGGAACTTAGTATGAATACACTCCGTTCCCCACTTTCTGCCGAATTTTGGAGGCATTGCGTGTTGAGTGGCAGAACTCAACACCAAAAAAAATTGTTACATCGACATTTTGAATGTCAGACAAAAGACTACGGTGGCTAAAGATCGTCATTTGTGCCATTCATAACGTCTATTCATGGAGGTAAATCTCCAGTATTTGCTACGGATAAGAGACTATAACGATATAATTACGAACTTTATAAAATGAGCTAATTTTTATATTTCAAAAAATACTTGGTTTAAAATAATATTTTAGCTTTACACTATATCCCGCATGTTCCGGTAGGCAGAGAGAATTTAGTGTTAGGACACTTTTAAACTCAATTTTCTAAACAATCGTGTTGACAGGCTGAACTCAATGCCGCGCTTTGTTTAGTCAACAAGGCGAGGTAATAAATATTATTCATTACCTCGAATGGTGATCGAACTCACGACCGCCCGTTTACGCTGTAGTTAGACGCTGTGCTGCGACACAACAGCATCATCTTTATTATAATATAAATATAATATCAACTTATTAAATATACAAATATTTATAATTGACCATCACTTTTTATATATTTATATTTACATATATAAAGTACAGAAACAGTACAGGAAAAAAATTATCTAACCAATCTACTTTCTACGAACAACAAAAATAAAATACAACAATTAGAAAAAAAATTGTAGAAATAAACAATAAGGCTAGAGGCCGGCTGCCTATAAACCAATATGTCTTTGGACTCGAGGACACACCACGTGGGTAGCGTGAGTCACTCGCTAACTCGTTTTCTTCTATACGGTACAAAATGTTCGTATAAAATAAATATCTGCACTAGATTGCCTTGAGGTTCCATTGAACATGTTATATTAAAAAAAAAAACAGCTTCACGCTCTATCCCGTAACTCATAGCAGCAGAGGGAACCCAGTGTTAAGATTTAAGTTTCTCCGTTCGCTATTTTCTGCTTAGCTTTCAAGATATTTTAGTATTTGAGTGGCGGAACTCAACACTGAGTTTTGCAAACAATTGAAAACAATTCGTTCTCTGAGTGATTAAACACTGTTTCACTGCGCCACGATTACCTCGATATTATTTTTTAAATGTAAAATATATTTTTTATATTGCGGAGTAGATTTAGACACGTTGAGATGATGACTAATGAAAGTATAGTAAAAAAGATATGTGAAGAGTAAGAGAGTCGCGAGGAAACCTCGGTTGAACTTCCAGAACATGGTGTGTGTGATAAAGAATTCTCGAGCTTTTTCTGAAACTTAGCCAGAGCTCATCTGATACCTGATGAGCTCATCATCTGATTTGAACTAGTGGCTATAAAGCCAAATTTTGCCCCCTTTTAATGATATCATTTTTTAGGAACTAATACTATCTGTAGATGCTAGCTGCCAAATTTCATAATTTTAGGTCAACCGGAAGTACTCTATAAATATTGATTTTCTTTACAGTGTTGAAATATGCGTTTTTTTGCAATATCGACCATATATTTTTTAGTAAATATAGAAATACGATTTTTCAGGAATTCTTCACTCTTATTATTTATAAAAACACCCCGTTGTATAATTTGTACCCTCATCCACCTCAACTACTGATCCTAATATCACCTTCTTTTCTGTACAAGCCTATCATATGCACCTTTACATTTAAATTGACCTTCGACAGTAGCACGCTACATTAAACATAAAATATTTTAATAAAATTGCTTTTGTTGACTAACTTTACAGCTTGTATACAAGTTGGACGGATACGACTAGAGACGAAGGTCACAGAGTAAAACAAATTCGAAGTTTTATATATACATATTTTCTAATTTCCACTGTATCTCTCAGATAGCAGAGGAGGCAGAGGGAACCTAAAGGACACTTCGTTCCCCACCTTCCGCAATAACTTTTAGGCATTGAGTGTACGCCACTCAACTATAACCATGACAGGTTGTAGGTTCGATAGCCTCTTTAGGAAATTAAATATTCAATATATAAATATAAAATGTTATATATATATATATATAAAAATATTTATACAAGTACAGAGTATAACATAGCTGAGATTGAATTGTAGAGCGCGAAATCTAGTACACGCTATTATTATGTCGAAAGCAATACTGTCCGTCCGTTACGTTTAAAAGGCAAATTGCCAAACTAATTTTACTTGAAGCCTTTTGCATTTAAGCTGTATTTCTGAGACCAACAAATGAACTTGGCGCGTTCAAGAGGCGGGTTCGGGTCCCGTTCGGAATAACATTTTAATATATTACAAAAATGTAACATATTTCTTATTTTGTGTTTGTTCTTAATGGACAGATAAATGGAAATTAGTGTTAAGACACTCCGTTGGTCACGTATAGCTCAATTCAAAGACATTATTTTGCGGTTTATTGTAAATAACACACCACTTGGTTAACATAGCCCGTGAAAATGCAAGTATTTAAACATAATCTTCTCTATGTTATTTTATTACTTAAATCTTGGATTTAATGAATAGATTGCAACTAAAACAATAATTTTGATTATTTATTTGCAATTGATTTTATATATTATCAAATCAATTATTTATTAAAAATATCAGCGAGGCAGAGTCCGACTGCAAGGGATGGGTATGGGTTTGATATCAAATAAAGTATGAAATATATTACAGAGCCGGATAACAAGAGACGGCTGTGGGTTCGAAACCCACTCGATTTCGGGACTGTACCAATAGCAATATCTCGAATTGGGGCGAAAAGAGAATAACGGAGTATTTCAACATTAGTCTCTTTACGATCCACACACGAGTACTTAGCGGGATAAAGCGTGAACACAAAAAGAAATCAACACTAAAGACACGAAACATCCCCCATACAAAAACCAGACAAATCTGAATTTCAAACGGCAATTGAATTAACATTCCACCTCAATTTTAACAGCAGGGGAGCCGTTCGTTGTCTTATGTCACTACGATGATGCATTTTAAATGTATTACACGAACAAAACAGGTTATCCGACACCGGCTATACACTGAGTCATAAACGGTAGATAGGTATTGTGTTGACGAAATATATGCGTGTGACGTGGACGTGACTTTAAACGCGACGGTTGTGAGTTCAACTCCCGGTGGGAATATTTTCATTTCGCTCGATATGATTCATTAGATAATTTGACAATGTTGAGCTCCGTCAATCAACGCGCAATATCTCGAAAATTGGGTTGTGTGTGGGGAACGGAATTTCTTAACTCCAGGTTACTATCTAACCTATCCTGCTACATGCGGGATACAGCGTGAAGTTTAAAAATAATAAAGAAATACTTTCATATATTATCAAAATGCACATGCCTTTGTAGTTTGTAAACAGATATTTACTGTGATAAGGAGAACTAAAAGACGTCATCGTGACGCAGTTACAGCACTCATTCAGCATGTCAATTGAATGACTGTGCGTTGGTTGTGGGTTCGATGCCAACTTAGGGAAATTGTTTATATTTAAATGATATTCTTTCGATAACAGTTATATCTATTTGTAATAAGAACGGGAAAGGGCTAATGTCACATTTTTAGGAGAAACAATAGCTTAAAAAATGTTCAGAAAGTCGGTAACGAAGTCAATATAATTCCTTTTTACTGAAATAAACTCATTATGAAAGAAAGAAAAACTATTTTACAAAATATATTGAGAAATTGTTTTAACAATCAACTTTGTGCTGTATACAGCACATTATAGCAGGGTAGGCAGCGGAAACCTAGTTAAGACGCTGCTTTTTCTAATTTCAAAGAAAATTTGTTTTTATATTAAAAAAAAAGTTTAACAAGCAAAGATATATTGAAAAGAGAGAGGAAATGCACTCGATTCTTCATATCTCAACCACTACAACATTTTACATGTTAACAACCAATCTCCTTCACGTTCTCTATATAACATGACATTATAAAGCAATCTATAAACGCTAACTGGCACGCTCGAAAATTTGAAGTAAAAAAAACTTAAGCTAACTAATATAAGACGTCGAATGGCGGAATCTAACGTTGCTTGATTAACCCAATTTGTATTTGAATTTGTAACCTGATGTATAAATATATAATATGAAGTATAAACATTTCAACACAGAAATGATCCGAAGGCGCCACATATTACTATGTTTAATTTTATGATTCTGTCATTCATCAGAAAGGAATGGAACCCTTAAAGTGACACTTTATTGTTTGTTTGTCTGTTAATTACCTTTTTCTCAGAAACGTCTGGAGGTTATAGCTGCAAACAATATCGATTATTCAAGTTTCCAATCCCTTGGAAGAGAGAAGACATAATCAAACTTCTATGTCAGCGCAATCCAACTGCACATGACCAATTTATTCTTAAACAACTTAGTTTATTAGTTAAGAACATAATAAAAGTTATAGAATTCACTTTAGGGGAAAGACGATATATTTAAACATTTTTTAAAGTGTTATTCCACACTTAGGAAAGAAAAATACTTATGGCTTAAATACACATGGCTCTGAACGCATGGCTTAGTGGTCAGAGCGCCTGGTCGGTTTCCAGGAGGCGCGGGTTCGAGTCCCGCTGCGTTCAAATTTTTATACGTTTTCTAAATAAGTATGAAAGACGATATACTTTGTACCTGATTTAGAGGGGAAATAACGTCGCGCGCGTCACTTTTTCTATTAGCAGGCGTTGCTTGAAAAGACAGTCAGATATTTTATGATGATAAAGACATCTTAAGCATTGTTCGTTATAAAGTAGAGTAAGCAGAGGGAATCTGGGAATCTAGTGTTAAGAAACTCTGTATATGGGTACAGAGACGCTATGTTTTCGGCGATTTTGCGCCGAATATTCAAGGCACTTTTTTTTTAAACATTTTTAAAGCGTTATTTTACACTTAGGAAAGAAAAATACTAACTTAAAAAACGTATAAAAAATTGAATAAGTTTTCTAAATAAGTATTCGTTGTGAGTGGCGCGACCTGAACTAGAAAAACAAAAATATAAATATTTAATGCATCCCAGTGGAAATCAAACCCACAGTCGTCGCTTTTATAGTATCACATCTTTATTATTTATCTTTAACATCATATTTTAATATTAAACATATGTGGAAGAAAATTAGGTAACGCCGTCTAAGTGAGCCAGGGTTCTTAGCTCAAATAGGATTTCTCCTAAGAGATTGCGTATGCTTCTATTTTAAGTAAACTCTTATGTTTAATGTAATTCATTTAATATATTAGTATCTCGTTGCCCGTGACTACTGTAAGTTATGTTTAATTTTTTTTTATCAAAATTGTTTTTTTTTTCAGTTTCACGTTGTATCCCGCATATTACAGGTTTTGGTTTTACAAAAAAAGGGGGATGAGTGGGGAACGGAATCTCTTTGCTAAGATCCCTCTACAAATCCAACTATATATAATAATAAAATAATACAACATAATGAATAAAATAATGCGTGAAGTTATTAAAAATAATTATATTTCACTACGTTTCTAAAACAAATTGTTTTTAAATGACAACACTATAAAATATCATAGTGTCTTTCAAACAAATATACGCTACATAAAAATCTCATTACTATGAAACGTTTACATTCGCAATGCGATAAGGCATTTATATACATAATATTTTCCGTTTATCATAATATTCAATAGACAAAGAAGTCATAAATCAAAAAAATTAAAAGCATCAAATCAGCTTCATACAGCGGGGTAGTCACAGGGAACCTAGTGTTAACAAACTCCGTTTTTCACTTTCCACCGAATCCTGGAGGCATTGCGTGTTGAGTGCGCGCTTTGCCTCGAAATCAAAGAGAAGAAATGAAAATGTGAATTTAAATAAATATTTAATTTCCTGGAGTGGAGATCGAACCCACTCACACTTCAAACTAAATTATTTAAATTTGTCACATTCTATTTAGAATTAAAAATAAAAAGTGAAAACTACACATCAAATAAATGATGGATTACAAAATTACCAAAGTACGTAGTGACAAATCACTTCCCTATTTCACTCACTTACTTTACTTTCCATATCACATAATTTTGATTAACGTCCCTATTTACCAAAGTAGACTTTGAAAATGCCTGCAATCTACGTTAACACTAGAAGGCTGTAGAGATTGTTTGGTTGAACGCGCTAATCTCAGAAACTATTAGCTCGAGTTGTTCTTGTTTTGTGTGTTGGACAGCCCATTTATCAGGGAAGGAGAGCCTTCTTTTCATATATTACAATCGTTTTAATATAAGCCCTTGTAAACAAAGTTACCTCGGGCTCTAACATGTCATGTATCATGCACAAATATGAATATTCCCCCAAAAAGGAAATGAACCGCCATCCCTCGCGTCCGTTCAAACATATCTCTAGGCTTAATTTCAATAGTAAAACAAACATTTTAAACAACATAATGCCTTAATTATCATCGAGTTACCGCCACATCTCGATTAGTTATAGAGATCGCAGTCGGCAGGAGGACGTCGACCCGCATGCCGTCTCGCTCGCACACACCCACTAAAGCCATCTACCGTCCCCTTCTAACCAATTAATTTTTCGCAGCTTTTTCTTTGATACGTATTTCCGCACGCCTGATTCTGCTATTCGTCGGTGAACACGCAACAATTTCTTTATATGAATAACGACATTATATTGCCATACAGCTATTTGTGTTACGCGGCGTTGAGTTCCGCAACTAAGGACTCAATGTTCGAGACATTGGCGGCAAACAGATAAAAGCATGTCTTAACACTAGGTGAAGGTGTTTACCAGGCTGTGCGACGATGTGTTCAGCAACCTAGCACCTACTCATAATGGGTGATAATTTAATAAATTACATTATACAGCTGTACAACTGTATTTGCATTACGCGGTGTTGAGTTCCGCAACTCAACCTGCAAAATGTGTAAACAGAAAGTGTAGAAGGGAATGTTTTAAAACTTGAGTTCCGCAACCTAGCACCGTCTCTGAATGTTTGATAAGTACATGATAACATACTGATAATATGTTAGTAGATTGTCTGTTTAAATGGTAAATAGCGGAAGATGTTTTAACATAAATATTAGTAGAGAAAAGGCTAAAGGCCAAACAAAATACATATGAGAAAGGTGATTCTGCAAAATATTTATCGATGTGCCTCTTGATACTTGATCTACTTAGCTTAAACTATATCTCTAACTCTACATACTTTTAGTTACATTAGTTATTATGACATGAAAATCAAATAAATAAATTATTAATTAATCTCTTATATCCTTATAAATAAGCAATAATTTTGTGTAAACTTATAAAATAAGACAGAATTAAGTAAATAATAGTGAAAAATATTAAAATGAGTATTTTTTTTACAATATTGAATTTAATGGTAGCTCTTTCATAATAATGTAGAGTGTAGTAATGTAGAGTCTTTAATAGTGATGAAGTAGGGAGATTCTATTCTACTATTACTGTAGTATCTGTATTTTGTTTTTAGATTAACAATTTATCCCACATATATCAGAGTAGACAGAGAGAATCTAGGAACCTACAATTATAAAAAAATAAATGAGAACTAAAAAATTAATTAATCTGATATATACAGCTTTAACTGTTAAAAATAACAACAAAAGTTTATAATATTAAACAGTCTCATATTCAGACAACATGCACATACATGTTTTTTTTAGTTTCATGCTGTATCCCTCAAATAGCAGGGTAAGTAACGATAAAATTGTGTTAACACTCTGACCCTCACTCACTATCCAATTTTGAGACAATGTACTCAGTGGCAAAACTCAAAGCTAAGATTTGTGTTGTTACCACAGGACAAAATTGAAAAAAGATCCCTAAAGTATGAATTGAGCCCTCCATCATTACATTTACAGTCCATCACTGAGTTTCTGCGCCACGATGGCCTTTACATACATACATACACTAATCACCCATTACTGAGAAAAAAAAACTAACTTGAGAATATATAGCCTTGGCTATAAATTGTTAAATTACAATATTGCATGCTAAGGAGATACTTGATGGAGGTTATGTCTTTTAATATTTTTTTTAGCTTGACAACATATCTCTCTTATACTAAAGTACACAAAGACAACCTAGTGTACATACACTCTGCTCCACACGCACTGCCAAATTTTCTGCATTGGGTGTTGCTGTGTTGTGAATGACAGAACTTGATGAAGTGCTTTGTCTTTTAAAATAGAAAGAAAATGAGAATGGGTCTCTCTTAGGAAAGAGAAAGAACTAAGCTTAAGAAAGCACACCAATGTTGCATTTGCTGCGAAGCAAATAAAGCCATTTCCATTTACATATATATTTGGAAAATTACAGCCTATTGCAATTGTTTCCATAACTATTCTTGTAACTTTTGCACAAGTATTATAATTGAGATAGTACATTTGTTGTTTTATAAAATAACCAATTTATTATGCAAAAACATCAAAAATAAATTTGTTATTATGGTTGTTAATAAATATACTTAAATGCACACTTACTAGTGACAGGTTAAACTAGAATTTTCTCGTACATTGTAATTTTTTTATTTAATATGTATATTTAATTCAGTAATCAATTAGAAAATGTATGAAACAAATATTTATTACCAGCATTTTTACGACTTCTCAAAGTAATAATATAAAAAAAAAACTAAAAAAAAAATAAACAACATTCAAAACTACCTTACAAATATTTCGATTTAGTTCACTAAAAATATTTAAAAAAAATATAGAAAATGACGACGCGAACGCAAATAAATAAAATATTTTTTATTGTTTGTTTTGTAGAACATAACACGTTACAATAAATATAAGCGTCGGAATTTCTATTTAGTACTGTTACTTTCTCAACAAAGTTCATATTGGAATAATATAAGAGATTGGCCAATAGAAAAAAATTAGAAAGACAGAATAATAATAAATATACTTACATTTTGTTCCTTAGGCACACAATGGCAAGAATTATTTGTTTTTGTACAATTATAATAACATAAATAATGAAAATCGGAACCGCCCAGCTGGCAGATTTGTGAACACAAGTCACAGCCAGAAAACAGGCACAGATTATACAATAACAATTTGTAAAATGCATTTTCGTTTAGAAATATTATTTGGATGTAAATGTAAGTAATATTTTGATTGTAAAAATTTTAATTTTATAATATACAAAATCCATTGTGTTCTTAAATATTTTATATTGATTTGTTTATTGAAATATAATTTATATTAAATATTTACTTTTATAAATCGACAAAGTTTAAAGCGACATCTAGTAGAGGAAAGATTACTTTTACATAATTGTTAAGTAGACGTAAATCATCATGTAAGTAATTATTTTGTTCACAGGTGGCGCTAACAATATTTAAAATAGTCTCAGTTTTACACAAAAATAATATTTTGCTACATATTCGTACTATATATATTATTTAATAATAAGAAATTAATAATTTTAAATTTCTTACTCAAATAATATTTAAAGATGTAACCAGACAAAGACCTTAATTACTACCATAATTTGATGTAAAAATAAAAACGAACATCTAATACTATTGTCTACTATACTTTCAATGGAATTAAAAGTTTAATCATTTAAAATATATAAAAGCTTCGTAGTGTGACATTTTACATTAACAAACAATGGTTTGAATGTTGTTATCTTAAAATATATTTTTTGTATCACGCTGTATTTCGAACGTAACAGGGAAGGCAGAGTCAATCTGGGAACCTAGTGTTAAGACACTTCCGTTGCCCACTTTCCGTCGAATTCTGGAGGTATTGCGTGTTGTGTGGCGGAATTCAACGTCACGTTTTCCCTCGTTACAAGAACAGGGAATTGAAAATATTACAGTCGCGTCTTTTACTCCTGCGCCGTGACTCCCTTGCAAATTATTTAATGAATAAAAAGTAAAAGAGGGCAAAATCCTAAAATTATTTAATTCTTTCGCTTTGCAAAGTGCGGCATTGAGTTCCTTCCCTCGACACACACTGCGTATCGAATTCGACGAAAACTTAATTAGACTAGGTTCCCTGGTTCCCTCTACCTAACTTTCAACATGCTCACAGCGTGAAGCTAGGAATACATCAATATATGCAGAAAAACTATTTACAAACTGACTGTGCATCCTGCGAAATATTTTCAAAAATATGATTTCAGGGCCAGTCGTGGCGCAGCGGCACGAAGTGTGACTGTAAACCGACTGGTTGTGGATTCGATCCCCACTCGAGGAGATGAAATATTTACTTAAATTTATATTTCCATTTCTTCGCTCTGGTGTCGAGGCTAAGAGCGGCGTTAAGTTCTGCCACTCAACACGCAATGCCTCCAGAATCGGCAGAAAGTGGGGAATGGAGTGTCTAAAAACACTAGGTTCCCTCTGCCTACCCTGCTGTGTGCGGGATACAGCGTGAAGCTGATTTATTTTGATTTATTTTATTTTATATAATTTTAAAACGTCAAAATCCAATAATTTTATTCAATATACGAACTTTCAAGATGGTTAATTTTTCAACAATTCACCAACAGTTCTCTGAGAAGAACCGGCGCAAGAAACTCAGTGCGACCTTTTTTTAAAATGATTTTTTTACCAATACATATTTAATTATTTGTGACAATGATACTTTGAAAAAGAGCGAGCATTTCGTTCCCAAGGCGTGTTCCCAATATACATTACATACAAGTCTTCTCATTACTTTTTAAATTATGATTTTTAAATTATGATATAGTAAATTCCTTGACGTTTTCTGGAATCCTATTGTAAAAGCGTACATGTAAATTATCCCATAAAAGAATTACAGATTTGATGCAATCGAGCTACAGGTGCTATAAGTTTATTTATAGCTATAGCTTATTTCTGGTATTAATATTATAGGCGGAGATTCGAGGGCACCCAGACCAACGTCATTTTAGTAAAGCTGAAATTTTGAGGATTCTTATAATACTATTAATTTAAAAGTCTTATATATAATTCAGAATGTAAGTACTCACTAACTTAAAAGTGGGACCCTTTCAGAGGTAGTGCCAATTTAAGACAACGTTAATCTATGTTAAAGTAGAAAAGTTAAGTTAAACAGCAGCGCCTATTTAAATATTACGTTTTTAAGAATAATGTAAAAAAGGTATGTTTATTGTTACCTATACTTGTTGTCTAAAATAAGGGGAAAATAAGTTATATATTAAGCTTCTACTTTACGTATATTATTCACAGACTATTACAAGATTCCTTATAAGCACCCAGACCATCCTCCTAGATACAGAAATGTAACTTTATTTGGCGCTCCCTCAGAAAGGGCCAAACTTACCGAAAGGTTTTCAAGTTAGTAAGTACGTATACTGTCTTAACTACATATTAGAGTAATAGTCCTGAAAATTTCAGCTTTGTTAAAATGACGTAGGTCTTGGGGCCCTGTGATCTTTTTTATTATACATAACGTTTATAAAAATGTATTGAGTTGCAACTGTTCATTTATTAATTTCTCTAAACTTTTGCCTTAGGGAGTTTAAGTAATAGATAGCACGAATAGCGCACTTATGCAGGACAAATAATGATTGAAAATGCTTTACCCCGAAGTAAAATCCCATAGGACATAATACTATACTAACTAAAGTAAACAGGTCGAGCCTCAGTTAATAATAAAAATTTTGACCGCCAAAGCAGCTGAGCTAAATCTATTTGCCAATCCAATCCATCAATTCGAAGTCCCCACTGTAATTTGGAGTCAATGGTGATACCGAGAAATACCGTAGAATCGGCAGAATTTAACAATTTTCGTGTTCTATAAATTAACACTTAGTTTTTTTACTATTCAATAGTAAGTTGTTAACACTAAACCAATGCACTATCTTCGAAAGGGTATTTTTGACATTGTCATATACGATTTAAAAATTTAAACGTTTTTTCGTTTTAAAAATCAAGGTGTCATCAGTAAACAATATCTTATGGTTCTTTTCTATTGAAAACGATAAATTTATATATACTAAAAAGAGAAGAGGACCAAGAGTTGATCTCTGTGGGACCAAAAGTGATCTCTCAGGCTGATTCCTGACCCATGAAATTTCTTGCCATTCACATCGACCCTCTGAACTCTATCAGTTCAATAAGAGATCAGAAGATTGAGTGTATGCCCTCTTATGCCGTAGAGATGTAGCTTCGTGACCAAAATTGAATGCTGGACACAATCAATGGGTTTAGACAAATCACAAAACATGCCAAGTACATCCTGCCATATATAGTCTTTATAAGACGTACAACAGCATTTGTGTTTGAGCAAACTGTTTTTCGAATCGACTTGAATTGATTGATTTAAATAAAAAATATACATTACATTTGTGTATGCTCTCGTTAAATAATGATACTGTGGAAACTGAAACATCAAATACAAAGGCAATCTCTTCCAGATCAGAGCTGGTATAATTTAAATTAAAATTTGTCAGAGATGGCCTCTATTGTCTTATTATTTAATTTAAATTATTTAGAAAGGATTCCAAGTCGAATTAACGTTGTTCAAGAAAGTTAAAGTTGTTTGTTCAAGTCAATTGAACCGTTGTTCATGAGGTACAGTGGTCTTTACCGCCACAGTATTGGCTAAGTTAAATTATAAATAATACGATAGCACACTCGCTATCTTTATGTCTTTTGTTAAACAGTAAATACATTTTTGTCACACAACACAACAAATAATCGATATATAAATTATTATTATAGTATTACAGCTAAATAGGATAAAACTACACAAAATTTTGACCCCCAAAGAAATCGAAGCCACACCCAACATAACCTTATTCAAATTCCAATTCAAATGTTTCCCACTCCACCGCATTTGGGGGATGAACAAGTCAATTTAAGATAAGTGCCATTAATTTTGTCAAGTTGACGACAAGTTCACCCCTAAAACTGACCGACACGACGACCGATAGTCGGCAAGAAGGCACGTCGGCGTGTCGGCGTGTCGGCAACTTAATTACATAGCGCTAGTTAGTTAGTTTACGAACGTGTAAATTAATTAAGCTTTATCTGCGGTCAAGACGGCCGAAGTTGTATACTTGTGATTATTTAAACGACTTTGATATCTGTTGGAGATGGTTCTCGAGTTTTGATTTGCCTGCCAATTAGCGGTCGTCGTGGTGTAGTGGTGCAACGTGTTATATGTTCATTTTGATGTTAGTGGGTTTGACTCCAATTTGGAATTAATTGTTTCCATTTACACTAGAAAAAGTTTGCTGGGTTCTGCTGCTCAATTCACGGTGTATTGAGCTTGGGCGGAAAACGGTGTTTGGAGTGGTAGCACTAGGTTCCCTCTGCCCATACTGCTATTTGCGGAATATATCGGGAAGCACAAAATGTATATAAGGCATAGTTGGATAGTCCGTAGTGTTGGATTTATGATACTTGAAATGGGTGATTAGTGAGGGAAACAACTATTTTCATTTCCTATGGTAAAGAGACAAAGCGCTGCTTTCAAAAATACGGTGTGAGAGGACCAAGTTTTTTACCCTATAGGCAAAATGCTGCGTGAAATTTACAAAATTCTACTGACTTTATTTAAAAAATATCTATTAATTTTTGTGTTTTATGCGCTATGTGCGAGGTACCGCGCGAAGCTAAATAGGCATAGGGAATCTGGGAACCTAGTGTTAAAATACTTAGTACCCACTACAACACTTTCACCCCGCACTTTCTGCCGAGTTCTATAAGCATCGTGTGTTAAGCGCGCTTTGCCTCTTTACCTAAGCGAGGAAAAATACAATGAAAACCTTAAATATTTCACTCCCCCGAGTGGAAATCGAACCTACAACCGTCGCACACGCTTGTGCTCCTGCGCCTCAAGGATCTTTCAGTCTTTCTAAATACCCACATATATTTCAACGGACATTCACCGCAATAAATATTTTAAGAGTTTCCAACGTTAATGGTGAAATATTTTTAACGAGCCATTTACTTTTAAAGAAGAAAGCTGCACTGAGCTTGATCTTACTGTAACGAGGTCTTATTCTACTTGCGTTATTATTTTATTAAGTTTTTATGCTGTGTCGGTAAAACGCTGAGATGTTGTGTTGGTTTTATATATTTTTTTTTTCTTTTAATTAATTATTTCTTTTTTTTTAACCAACTTTGATGTGACGTGATGGTGTATTTATATTTTTATGTTAAGTGCGTGTACATATGTGTCGACTTTTAGTTGTAATATATATTAATTCGTTAATGCTCGTTTTTTTCTTCTTTCTTCTAGGTTTAGAGTTTTTTTTTGGTTTGTTATAATTGTTTTAATTAAGTCTGTTTTTATTTTTTTTTATAACAATAACCGATCAAACGCGAGTTGGATTCGGTCACCGAGGGTTCCGTATCAATTTCAGGATTTTAGGTTAACGGGAGGTAAACTTTATAAAAATTGACAAACTTAATTTGAACATCTTATAATTTAAATGAATCATAATTTTTTTTATAGTTTATATGCGGAATATGTAATATAAATTTCCATATTACTTATTTTTCTCTTTTACTTACTAACAAATTATCTTTTTTTTGCCAATGTCATAACCATAATTATATTTTTACGGGAAATACTCTATGGGTTTTGAAAAGAGGGGTGAATGATGTCGACCAATTTAAGTTTGCCGACGGCGTATGCACTTATTTTGTATGCAACGAACTGGTAATTTAAATTTGTTATGATTTTTTTTAAATATATCTATAAATTCTCACTTTTTTTCTGTGTTGTATTATTTTTGTTATCATTTCGTGTCAAATTTTATACCAGTAGCTTTAGAAATACCCTATAAATTGTGATTACGCGGCGGATTTCATTCAAATTATATTAACAACAATGCACGATTATTTGTATATTTTGATTGCTTTAACTTAGAATCTTGACTTTGTCTGTGCTTAAATTGACCGTAAACCTAAATATTTGGTATCAATTTCAGCTTAATACATTAACTAAACGTTTTGACGAAACGAAAAATGGTGAACAAAGAGATTCTATAAGGGATCCATTTTTAACTTTTGAGGTACGAAACCCCAATACTAAACGAATGCTTCAAATTGGTTTATTCTTTATTTGTTATATTGTTAATGTAACAACGAGGTTTTTGTAAATTATGAAAAGCAATGAAAAAGGTTTTTTTTTATTTGTCCTCACAGGATGTGAAAAACCGCATAATGTTCTAGCCAAGACTACGGGCAAAAGGTAGTATTAAAATAAAAGCCATAAACTAAGCTATGCCTCAAATATTAAGTAACAACTTTCATTTTCTACAACCCAACCCAGATTGCCAAGAAAAAAAAAAATAAACAATCAGAAAAAACCCAGCATCGCTTCACGAAAACGGCTAAATAATTAAAGTTTAATTTAAATTCACTGTAATACGCTAACCGTTGAATATTAGAGTGAGAGATTTGTACCAAAAATGTTTTAATATCCCAGAACTGGAAACGCTAACGCCAGGTCATCAGGTCGTTGCTGTACCGACTGGGCTTGGTTTATCAGCAAAGCGTTAAATTTTGATTTATATTCACTAGGCGATTCCGCTTGCGTCTGCCAACGTCGCAATTACTATACATTTTTGTACAAACACCGATTGGATTGGGGGTTCGGACTTGTGTTATGTTGGTGAATTTGTGTTGGATATTTTTTTTTAGATAACAAATCTGCTTTACACTGTATCCCACATAGAGACACACATAGTTTAAACACTCCATTCCCCATTTTCCGTCGACTTCTGGAGGCTTTACGTGTTGAGTGTGGAACTCAACGCCGCGCTTTGCCTAGACACCAGAGCGAGGAAATTAAAATATAAATGTAAATCAATATTTCACTTCCTCGAATGGGGATCGGTCCAATCCATTTTACAGTGACATTTTGTGCCCCTGCGCCACGACTGGCACTCTAAAACCGCGCCTGTTGGAAACTGACCACGTCGAACTACTTAAACACTTGTACACGTTGGACGCTTTCCATGAAATGCAGGTTGAACGTGTTACTTAAAAAAAATATAACGTTTCTTAATAAGTGTGGGATAACAATTTAAAAAAATAAAAAATTGGCTCCAGATACTTTGATTGGCGTCCTATTGGGAGAGGGAACCTGAGAAACTTTTCCGTTCCTAATTTTCCGCCGTATTCTATACGTAGTTTAACGCTAGGTAATACAAATATTAAATATTTCATTTCTTCAAGTCGAACCCACAACCCGTCGCGTTTACTCCGCCACGAGCACGACTGGCCACAAACTGGATAACTTTCATATCCTATAATATCTTTTATAATATGTAGGTAAATTGTGGAAATTTTCCATAAAAATCACACCCTTTCGGAATATTTTTTTTTATTCTTTTAAAATGAATATGTACCGTATACTCTTTTAAAAGAATATTTTTTAAGTACTTTTTCATGTAGGTGCGACGTCGATTGACGTCACGTTCAAAAAAATTACGGCGTATTAAAAAATTATGATATTAGTCAGCTTTGGTTCTGTACAAAAATACTTCTTGTGCTATGAAAATGCAGTTTAAAAGAAAATTATAAAAAAAAAAAACAATTAAATTATAGTAATTAATATAAATAATATTTGAAGATTCAGTTTCAAATATGCAACAATATGGCTATGGTGTAGCGCCACAGTGTGTGAATGTGACGTGCAGATTGTGGGTTCGATTCTCATTCGAGGGACCATCTATTTTTATTTGCTAGCTCTGATAAAAAGAAAGATATTGGGAAATAATGTTTCTTAATACACGTTCCCCCGGCCTATCCTGCTATATGCGGGATACAGCGTGAAGCTAATAAAATAAAAGAAGAACAATCAGGATTAAAAAGACTTGCTGTTTCAAATAGCTTTTAAAGTTAAGATAAAGCTAAAATATAATTATGAGTTTTTGTTTTCTCAAATCTCTTCTCAGATCTTACTGTCTAATATTGTTATACTCTATAATACTATTTTAAGCATTTTTTATGTGAGGCCGCAGTGGAATGTGAGCATTGACTGATAACGTGGTGTTTGTGGGTTTGAAGTCCACTCAGGGTCCCAATTATTTTCATATTTTTAAGACTTATAAAATTATTTTACTCATATAAAAAATATGTTTTAGAATAAGAAGCAGACTTAGTGATAGACGTTTAGTTGTCAGTACAAATCCTGTTACAAGAATTTTTTTATAGGTTTTTTAAAAAAAACGCTTAGTAACATCGCGTACGGAGTAAAATGGGGAACGGAGTGTCTTAACACAGAGTTCACTCTGCTGTGTGCGGGATACAGTGTGAAGCTGACTTTTGGTGATAAATAACAAATGCATACAAAAATCAATTAAATAACACATCTACATACATATATTTAGAAAGTAGTATAATAGCTACTATAGCCAAGAATTTCCTTAGACCGCATCGTAATGCATTCCACAGTGACTTGAAGACACATTGGGCATTTAAATAGTTTTGAAAGACAGTATTGTCTCACGTTCACGTTCAAATAACTTTAAGCTATTGTGGCACAGTGGGATTGCAGTCGGATATTAAGCGACCGTTGCGGGTTCGAATCCGGGAATCGGGGATTGAATTATTTTCGTTTTCTCGCGCTGGTGAGAGTACAAGGCGCGGTTCAGTTCTGTAACTCAATATGCAATGTTTCGAAGGTTGGTCGGAGTATGGGAACGGGCTGTCTGAACACTAGGTTCCCTCCGTGAACCTCAAAACACAACTATATTTTCTTGCTATTATTCATCCTAATCTAATAAAAATCATAATATACTAATTTACAACCAGAATTGTTTGCACAAGTGAAGTAGCGGAAGGACGAGACACAAAGAGATCGTTTAAATTTAATTATTAGCGAGTTCATATTTAACATTCATTAAGTATATTGACAGGGAGTGAATAGATTTAATAAAAGGTACTGGAGACAAATCTAATTTGGTAATTATAGTTAACTTCTCCGAAGGAGCTGTGAGAGAGCAGTTTTTTATGTTTCCTTCTTAGTGATAGAAGTGGGTGCAAATAAGAAGTGACTATGGCGACATGACGTTGAATTCCGTCAATCATCATACAATGTCTTATATTCGGCCAAAAAGATATTGTGAAATTTAAGAAAAAGACACTAGGTTGACACTAGGTTTTCTTTGCCTACCTTGCTATAAGTTATAACTAGAAGGTAATAAAATAGTTATTATAATCAAAACCGACCGCGTAACTATCCAGTAACAGTAACGCCATTGAGACAAATCCAACGATATATCATTTATCAAAATCGGTTCACTGGTTTAAATTACAAAGGTACCATGAAACGGACGTACATACGCGCTTAAAACATAACCCTCTTTTCGGAGTTCGCAGCAGTCGGGTAAAAAGTGTTTACGTGATTCCGAGATCATATTTAAATAGTAAATAAATTTAACTCAGAAACTTTAGCAATAGAATTCTTATTCTTTTTAATTTCTTAATTCAACACGGAGCAGTGGGGCAGCGCCTACTTATATGCATATATGATGGTCGTGGGTTCGATACCCACTCGGAGGAATTATTTATTGCGGTATTGAGTTCCGTCACTTAACATGCAATGTCTCCAGAATTCAGAGGAAAGTGGCGAATGGAAGTGTCTTAGTGGGAATGGAGTATCTTAACACCAGATCCCCAGGTTCCCTATACGTGCAGGATAACGTACAAGCTAAAAAAGTACATTTCTGTCACTCACATTTACGCCACGATCCGGGGATCACGGCCAAAGAGACGGGCCATTGTCGTGTTTGAACTTTAAGCATTATTTAACAATATTCTACAGCATCTTTTCTACGTCTTTACTAAGACTACAAGGGATGTAATGCACTTGTTCTGTGAATTTTATGGAGGTTACTCACCCGGTGACGTTATAAATACCATTCTAGACGCACTATAGGTCTTTCGAATATATATATATTTAAAAATTAAATTAAATTAAATTAGCTTCATGCTATATCCCGCACACAGCAGGGTAGGCAGAGGGAACCTTGTTTTAAGACACCCCGTTCCCCACTTTCTGCCGAATTTTGGAGGCATTGCGTGTTGAGTGGCAGAACTCAACGCCGCGCTTTTGCCTCCACACCAGAGCGAAGAAATGAAAATATAAATTTAGGTAAATATTTTATCTCCTCGAGTGGGGATCGAACCCACAACCAGTCGGTTTTACAATCACACTTCGTGCCACTGCGCCAATATATATATATATATATATATATATATATATATATATATATACTAGGTTATAAACTTTAGTTTTGTTTATAACCTAGTATATATATATATATATATATATATATATATATATATATATATACTAGGTTATAAACAAAACTAAAGTGCTTGTTACTATAAGATGACTCTTAAGTATTTCCCTAAGTAATCCTTTTAACGTGGGAGGTATCTTGAAATAATTAAATAAAAAATATTTCTCTGTTGTAAGTCTCCTAAGAATGTGGGACGTAAGCCAGTTGTTTCGATATATATATTGATCTCTTCAACGATAATAATAAGTACAAATTAATTTGTATAGAATAAGCTTATTATCGTGGGGCAGTTTAAAATATTATATTTAAATTATTGCACGTGACTTCAAAACTTGGTAGGTTGTGGGTTCGATTCTCACTCCACGGGAGGCGCGGCATTGAGTTCCGCCATTCAACACGTAATGGCTCTAGAATTCGGCGTAAAGGTAGAACGGAAGTGTCTCAATGGGTACGGGGTGCCTTAGCACTAGGTTTTCAGGTTCCCTCTGCCTACCCTGCAAAGTGCAGGTGTAGCCTGGACAATGTCATCGTATCTTTATTTACAGAATGTCCCGTAAGGAGGAGACCACGAAATGTCGGTGATAGTTAGTGTTACATCGTATATAATATTTACGATTTTCTTAAAAATAATAAAATATTATTTTTAACAAAATTGTTACTGAGAGTGAAAAATCCAACGCTTGAAGTCTTGAGTTTGAAATACGTTCTAATAATCTGTATAAAATTGTTCCGTTACTTAGAAATTATTTTTATTATAAGAAAATTGAATGTTGGTATGTAGTAAGGCTAGAGACTGTAGCGGGGCAGTAAGAGAGGATTCCTCGAAATTCCTACCGGAGTTAGAAAAGTAGGATTTGATTCTTCCACCTTATAGTATACAACATATAACTTCCTAACCTATCCATTTAAAAGTGAACATTAAAAAAACTGTCCTATAGTTACAATAAATTAATTTAATTTTCATAAGTTATTAGTAAAGAGCCTCGAGAATTTGACAGAAATTAGGAAATAGAAGTATCTTAATGGGGAACGAAGTGTCTTAACACTACGTTCTAAGAATCCCTCCGCCTATTCTGAAACCTGCGGGATATACAACTATTTCACAAAAATGAACACGATTTTTTAAGGAATACACATAAGTTTTTATTTTAAAAATTAAATAGAAACACAATATATTTTTATTTATTTCATATTAAACACAGCCATGAAACAGAGCTGCGCGCTAAAATATTTGTTGCAGAATACTCAAATAAAAGTAGACTTCATACTTAAAACACGGGTTTGCTACCTGTAGACTTTAGTGTGCTGTAAAATGCTGCATTTTGAAAGTTTCGCATTTTATTTCGCTGTGTACGCGTCTTATATATATATATATATATATATATATATATATATATATGTTTATGTTGCAATATGAATTTAAATTATGTCAATTCCAAATTTTACACACTGTTCTCTACGTACCTACTGCAAAATTTTCGAGATATTTTTGAGTGTTCGGATTTCAATAAATCTGGGTTTGCCTAAGCCTATATATACCAAATTTTGAATAGAAAACAAATAACTAAAGAAAAACTAACTTTAAAAATACATATTCAGCAAAAATCTCAACTAACCATTTCGTACGGAATGCTCGAACGAAGTTATATAATATATTTGAGAAAATGTCTTATCTAGTACACATTGATTACGAAGTCCACAAAGAATGCAGTGGAGTATGTCCGCTGTATTTCACCGGTATTCCAGGTATACTGGTATAGCTTTCTAGGATTCCTATAGCTTTTACCATCCATTTCTATACGAGGCCAGTCATGGCTCAGTGGCATAATGTGTGATTGTAAAGGCGACTGACTATGAGTTCGATTCACACTCGAAGAAATTTAAATTTATGTTTCTATTTTGCTCGCTCTGGTGTCTAGGTCATAGCTCGGCGTTAAGTTAAACCACGTAGCATACAATGCCTCCAGAATTCGGTAGAAAGTGGGAAACGAAGTGTCTTAACACTTGTTTCCCTCTGCCTACTCTGCTATATACGGGATACAGTATGAAGCGAATTTAATTTAAATTATTTTATTTATTTCTATTCGATCAAGCCTCTTTAGGATCAAAGTTCATGTTTATTTATTAGACGATTAAGAAATTCGTGTGCAATCGTGTGGACATCGATATATTTAGGGATGTTAAAACATAACTAATCTGTATGGAAGTTTCTTATATAAATATATATAAGATGAAAATATTATATTAAGACGCATTTGTAAGATCAATGAGGTATTAAAAAACAGCTTATGTACATAATTCATATGTCAGATTAGGCAAAACGTACTTAGTGTTAAGACACTCCGTTCCCCGCGTTCTGCCCAATTTTCCAACCATTGTGCGTTTGATTTCTTCGCCCGTGTAACAGAATATCTCGTGTTAACATCTCGAGGATTCGACAAAAAATGGGAAAATTAAGTAGTCTTAATGGGAACAGTGTGTCTTACCACCAGATTCCCTTTGCCCACCCCCCTCCTATACACGGTATATAACGTGAAGCTAAAAAAAACCTTTTTTTTTGCTTTACTAAAGTTCCGGAAGGTCATGTTTTGCCTTGTTATCAGATCGAGGAAATAAAAATAACTCATTCTCATAATCATCTCATCACAAGTGGGAATCGAATCCACTATCCTCGTGTCTACAGTAAAACGTTGTGCAAGCAAAATGTATATTTTTTTTTAATATAAATAATTTGTATTCATCAAGGCATAAATTAATATGTGGGAGTATAAAACGTTTCGCTACTTTGAATGACTGACGACGGTCACCTTCCAAACTATTGGACTTATATATTATAGAAATTTGTTAAGTGTGTACGTTCAATCCTTCTCATCGAGAAGTACTAGGGGTATATTTACTGAGAACTTATTCTTATGAGTACTTATTTAGAAAACGTATAAAAATTTGAACGCAGCGGGACTCGAACCCGCGCCTCCTGGAAACCGACCAGGTGCTCTGACCACTAAGCCATGCGTTGAACGTATGGTGCTCTGACCACTAAGCCATACGTTGAACGTATGGCTTTTTCTAAACAAGTATTTTTCTTTCCTAAGTGTGGAATAACACTTTAAAAAATGTTTAAAAATATTCTTATGAGATTAAGAAAGTATAGGATTCTAAATATTAAAGTCGAAACTAGAACTGAATAGAAATGAATACAGTATATATAGGTCATAAAATACAAACGAAGTTGTGGCTGACACCTCGTAATATATAAAATACTATAATATTTAATGTATTATATAATAAATATATTTGTGAATGAGGTCGCGTGGCGCAAGAATACAAGCATGTGGCTGTAACGCAACGGTTGTGGGTTCGATTCTCACTCATGGGAATGTGACTTGCGCCACTTAACATACAACTCCTCGAAAAATCCGTAGAACCTATGGAACATGTATTAATACTAGGTTTCTCTGCCTTTCCTTGTCTGGAGCCGGGAAAAATAAAAAAAATAAGAAAAAAAAACTAGTTTAAATAAGTTAATTTAACATGATGCCCATAAAATAAAAGGCTTAAGGACACTTCTATAAGTTTCTCTAACTCTTCTAACTCCTTCTATGGCTGTATAGTAAAAGTTTGATTCAAAGGAGCTTTTGAAGATCACAGAGTTTAGTAATTTAAGCAGTCGATGCATGCAAGCGTGAAATGGAATAGAAAATATTTTGATATAGATTTCAGATGATTAATCTGGTTTGAATGGACCGATTAGAAAATTTGCCTTTGTGGTGCAGCCGCGATGGCGGTGCGATGGTGACAAGTTCGAATCCTGCGTGGAGAAATGTAACCATAGGTTAACTGTTGAGTTCCACTTGATGGGATGAGCGAAGAGTGGGAACGGAAGTTTCTTAATGGGGAACGGAGTATCTTAACACTCAGTTTTTTCTTTCTACTCTTACGTGCAGAATGCAGCGTGATACTAAAAATATATATAAAAATTTTGAAAACTCCATGACGCAGCGTTGGAAAATTAACGCAAAGGTTGTAAGAACGATTCTCCCTCAAAGGAATATACTATTTTTACTTGAGAGCGTTTTTTATTTCAAAACAAGAAAAAGTTCGGCGTTGAGAACCGCCACTCATCATGCATTGTCTAAAAAATTGGGCAGAATTTGGACAACGGAACGACACAAACTTCCATCTCGCTATCCAGTGACATGCGGGATACAGCGTGAAACTAAACAAACCATAATACTTCCATTCATACCTTTCCACACTACCACATTTAAAAAAAATATCTTTCGTCAAAAATGCACTCTACGAAACTTCCAATTCGAATGCAAATTAGGAATCGACTTTCATTCCGTCACTCGTTAGCGCTCTCTCTTTAATTAGCGATATCTTTCAGGACGTATCATTGTTTATTACTTTTAACATTTTCATGTAACTTTTGTCTTTTGGATGCTTTGTGCGGTTCGGTTGAATATCTTTGTGGTTACGGTTATTATGGTTGCCTTGAAAAGAGTCTGTTTGAAAAATATATATTTTATGTTTAAATATAAATATAATCTATATGTATACTAGTGAGCTAAAATTTTAAGTTTGTTTGGTATTTTTTAATTTTTGTTTATTTATTGTTTTTTTTTTTTAATAAATCTATCTTTAAATTCATCCCCGCCAAAATGGAGAACGGAGTGTCTTGACACTAGATTCTGCCTACTCATAATAACATAAATATAAATTGATATAATCCAAATTCGATCGGCCATTATTGCTTTACATTTAATAATAGTCATAAAGGTTCATCTGCACAAAGGATAATTTTAATATTTGCTGTAATATCTATTAACCACAATGTAGTTGTTATATTATTTCTGAATAAATTAATGTAAAGTAGTTTCGTTAGTTTATAAAATATTGTGGATGGATATGGAATATTACATTTTATTTTATTAACAGTTTTTGGGATCTATCTCTTCGTTCATATTTTTGTTTTTACATATTTTGCAAGAAAAAAATCAATTACTCCATTCTTCGTTTCCTATATGATCAGTGGCTAAGCTGTGAATGTAAACACGAAAGTTCTGGGTTTGATGCTCAATCGGAATTATGAATTACTTTTATGAATCTTGTAACAAGACAAGGTACCAGGTTACTGTACCACTACTCTATCAAGGACTAAAAGTTTATGAGGAAGGATGTCTGATGTTCGATCACGCAAAAATTACTGAACGGATTTAGATGAAACTTTACAATAAGTGCATCAAAACGAACATGGGTTTAGTTATACATCAGACTAATTGGTACGGTGAAGCTCCGCGCGGGTTGCTTGTTATATATACTTCAACTTCTTGTTATATTATACCCAAATTATACAAAATCTTTACATAAATTGTAATCCACGTGTTTTTCGGATGAATAAGCTATATTACCGCAAAATTACATTCAAATATGTTCGGTAGTTTTTGCGTGAAATTTGAACAAACATCCATCCATCCTCCCAAACTTTCACATTTATAAGATTAGTAGGATATATTAGATCCTTGTAAATTCCTTTGTCCCGTGTGACGTCCATTGAGCTGGATGCAAATTGTATACTCCCTACCGTCTTCGTGCCCTTAATTACCGCGCTCGTTGAAGTCACTCACTGTCTGAACCACTCGTGCTTTTTATGTTGGATTTTAGTATGACGAATTTTGAACTTTTAGCTAAATGGAATTAACTATTTTTTGTGGTTTTGTAAATTTTTAGAGTTCTATTTTTCAAAAAAGAGGAAACGAAACCCTTATAGGATCAATTTTATGCCCTTCTTTAAAGAGCATTTCTTTCTAAGAGGTAACATATTTAAATTTAAAAAAAAATCTAAGTTAAAAGCAATCCAAAGGTAATTTTGAGTATTCATCGTTTTTCTCCATGTTGTATGAGACTCGACGTGACGCCGATACTTCCCATGGACCTCGATAGTAATGAAAAGATTTTCATAATTATGAAATTTGGCACGAAGTGAGAATTTACAATACAAATAAAGCAAAAGTCCGAAATTTAAAATATATAGCCATTTCATAGAAAAAAAAATTACAAAATAAATGAAACTTAAGTTTGTCAACTTTTATAAGTTGTACTTCTTTAACCGGAAATCCTGAAATCGGTACGGGACCTTCAGCGTGCGAGTCGGACTCGCACTTGCTTTTAGTTTTTTAAAAATATCTCACAAATTAACGCCTATTTGTACTTTTTTGTTGTTTAAAATCGAGAATTTATACTGAGTAGTCCACTTTTGATAATTATTTATTCATGAGAGTAACGTATATAGAGTTTCTGAAAAAATTGGTGAAATGTGAATCCAATTTACCCATCGAGGCAGTAAGCCAACGTAATATATAACTTAAAAAGGCGAATTAACAAGCGAACTGATATAACACATGTATTTTTTTATTAATCGAGTGACAAGAAATCATTTAAATAAACGCTACGGAAAATCACCACACATCTTCACATTGTATAAAATAAATTCGTTTCCCACCCATTGAATGATTATATTTATTTCCATTTAATATAATATGTGATAAGACACTCAGTTTCCCACTTTCCGCCGACTTTTTCGAGGCATTGCGTGTTGAGTGGGGGAGCTCAACGCCGGGCTTTTGCCTTGGTGCCAGAGCGAAGAAATAAAAATAATATGAATATTAGTTCAATCCCGCAAATGGGGATCGAACCAACAACCGTCTCGTTAGAGAGCCCTGTTCCTCTACGCCACGACGGCCTCATCTGGAATAATGAAATTCTTTTAAAGAATTTTGATTTTTTTCTATCTAGTGTTAAGACTCTCCGTTCCCTACTTTCTGCCGATTATGGAGGTTATTGTGTGGTGGAACTCAACGCCGTGCTTTGCTTCGTTACCAAGGTGAAGAAATAAAACTCAAGTATGTCATTCCCCGACAGCCTCAACTGTCTGTGAAGTGGACAACACATATAATGGTCTTCTTCAAAAGATCGTAAGATAAAAATAATAATATCAATTATTTTTCTTATACGTAATTAAGAAGTTATTACATCTCAGACAGACAAACAGTTCCATCATATAGAAAACATCCAAAGAATTTAATATATAGAAGTGACACAATATACCCTACGTTCGGCGTAACAAGGAACAGGAAATTAACTTAATCTCGTGTCCTCTTCAATAAATAATAATATGAAGATAATATCTATTTTTACAAGAAAAATGTCAATATGGCGTTTGTCATTTTAGCTACATTTGTACTGTGGTGTAGGTTAAGTAGTGCGATTTTTTTAAAATAATACCCTTCCTTTTTTGTAATACGGAAAGCAGTGATAACCTAGTGTTAAGATATTCGGTTCTCCACTCTCCGCCCTAATCCAATACACTGTGCAAGTGGACGAAACTCAACACAAAAGCTTGTGTCACCAGAGCGGTAAATAATAATTATTTATATTTTTTATTTTTTAATTAATGGAGAACGAACCCCAACCAATGTGTTAACATTAGAAGCTGCTCCACTGCGCCCAGATGGACCCTATCTATTATTTATGTACTTCTAGACTAGACTGCAAGATATGTTTTAATTAAAAAAAAAAGTCTTGATTGAAAGAGACGAACAGACAGACACTGACAAAGTAACCTTAAAAGTTTCTTTTTTCCTATTGAAACAAGGAATCTTAAAAATTTGAGGCCTGACAGCCAGGTACAAGCGTGCAACTGTAAGCGTAATGTTTGTGGGTTCCATTACAAATTTTGTAATAACATTAGGTTCCCAGGTTCCCTCTGCCTACCCTGCTATATACGGAATACAGCGTACAGCTAAAAATACACAACAAAATAAACATATACTAAAAAACGCAATTCGTACCATCAAATACTAAATAAAGCCTTCTTGAAATACTCTCAAGTAGTCTCGAGATTTCTATTCTATTGTGCTGTGTGAATTACTTTACTAGACGTTGTTTTACTTCCATTGTTTAAAAACCTTTACTGAACTAAGTTTTAATTATTATTGAGCTTTAAAAGTTCAAATTTCAACCCCGCTCCGTACTAGTGTTGTAAGGAATTCAGGTTTTTACGGACGTTGGAATCATTAAAACCTTCATCTGTAACTGTTTTAAAAAATATAAAATGTATGGACAAATATTATAAAGCAGGTAGGACATATGGACGGTTACAGATTTACAGACCGACAGACAAGCTGACAAATTACAAAATTCTTTTTTCTCGTTCCCATTATGATTCCAACTCCTCTTTTAATAATATCTTACCACTACCTGAGGAACACTTCCTAAATACCAAATTTCAACGTTCTACGCCGCACAATATTGTCTGTACGTTGTCTGTTCGTCACTCAGTAACGGAAGTATACAAACATATATACAAAAACAGTACTTTAAACCAATTTTGTACCTGTCATTTCCCATGGTTTGGCGATTGTTTTCAGAGTAGTGTTTTTTTCGTACAAACAACATTTTCGGCTGCACTCGGCAACCGACAATGAGTGACGTTTCAGTTCGACGAAAGCCTTTGAAAATAGAATGTTACCTGTTTCTGTTTCGTTTCGTTTCGTTTCCGTTCACACACATATATATATATATATATATATATATATATATATATATATATATATATATATATATATATATATATATATATATTTGAGTTTAGGTGTATTTAAATGAAATTTTCTATTAAGTGTAAAATTTACTGATTTATAGAAATTAAATGTTTGAACTCGTCAGCGTCTGACCGTGAGCGCAACAGTTGTTGGTTCTCAATCGAAGAAGCAATTATGTTTAATTTACAAAGCGCGGTGGTGAGTTCTGCCAGTTAGCCTGTAATTTCTCGAAAGTTGATTGGAACGTGATTAACGGAGTGTCTTAACATTATTTTCCCTTTAGGTTCCCTGCTATTTGTAAATAACCGTATAGTTTCTAAACAAAGAGAAAATAATTAGTACTTATCTATTCGAAATGGGTATACCTCTAGATGTTAGATATTCCAATAATAAGATTATTGCTTTCACAAGCGAAATACATTTCAATACTATCTGAATGCTTTGTTACGAATGGATTCTATGAGATATTAGGTAACATAGTGACGCGCAAGTATAAACAAATCATTTCATACTGTAGTACTGTAGTATTGATATAAGGCAAAAATTGGAACTTCTATAGTAATTGTTACTTCTATAGTATTATTTGAGGACAGTCGTGGTGCAGCGGCACGAAGTGTGACTGTGAAACCGGCTGGTTTTGGGTTCGATCCCCATTCAAGGAGATGAAATATTTACTTGGATTTATATTTCCATTTTTTCGCTCTGGTGTCGAGGCGTAGCGCGGCGTTAAGTTCAGCCACTCAGAAAGTGGGGAACGGAGTGTCTTAACACTAGGTTCCCTCTGCCTACCCTCCTGTGTGCGGGATACAGCGTAAAGCTGATTTATAGTAATTCTTATTAAAAATTAGGGCCGTCTTGGCGCAGTGGCAAAAGCGTGTGACGGTATACGTGACGGTTGTGGGTTCGATCTCAGTCGGCTGAATGAATTATTATTTATCAATATTTTATTATTTGTCTATGGTAAAAAGGCAAAGCGCGGCCACTCAACACGCAGTGCCCCGAAAATTCAACATAGTGTTATAACACTAGGTTCTTATACATGAGGTAAAAAGGACTTCTTAGCACGTATTTGGCAGAGTACCTATTGATAACCTAGAGCGACCCTTTCTCCGCTTTCCATTAATATTTCAAATATTTTATATGGAGTGGCGGATTTGAACTGCACATTTAGTCCAATTGGAGCGAGAAAATCAAAATAATTACTTAACTCGATTGTAGTCGAACCTAAAACCATAACGTCATACAATCACGACGCTATCCGAACGCGCCACGATGGCTTTTCGAATTACAAGTAGCAATTTTCCAAATATGACTAAATATTCAGTATTTGTATATTAATAAGGAAATTATTAAGTACGTCAGTAATTTCGTTAATATATTCCTTCACTTCTAGCATCGGTCTAAGAGCTCGTTCGTGGCTTTGAAACTAACGAAGGGGAAATTAACATTTCCTCCGAGTTGCTTCACGAAACATTCTCTGAAGTCTGGAAATTTGATAAGCATAAGTGGCGAAGGTAGATGTGATGATAATAAATACTACTACTACAAAAGAGGTTGTTTATTTAGTTTCACGCATTTTCCCACATTTTCCCGCGTATAGCTAGGTTGGTGGTATGGTGTTAAAACACTTCGTATTTCACTTTCAATCCGAATTCGAAAACGAAACGAAAAAGTCACTTTATTAACTAAGGTATCGAACTTATAACCATCGCGCTAACTGTCAGACACTTTCGTTCTACACCACAATGTACTCAATTAACTACAAAAATCAACAAAAGGCTTGGCTCAACAGAGTAAATAATTCAGTATTTTTTTAATCAGAAACGAGGATGGACATAGAAATATTAAAATGAACTTTTATGTAGCAATAAATCAATTATTTTTTTTTTTAGCTATACGTGTTTATTTGTCTGTCTGTCCTTCTGCCAAGACCCTGAAAATACTCAAGTCTATAGTTCTTTGGAGAACAGAAAAAAATAAAACTTTTAAGATCACACAGTCAAAGCTTATTTATATTTCTACTGTAACAGTTAATTCTTAACACGTCCAACCAAACCATCAAATCGTAGTAATATGAAAATAATGCTACCAAATTGAAATGCTCACGAGAATGAATTACACGCTTATTGAATTGCGTTATATGTTAATTGGTAGATTATTCAGATTTGAACTGTCAGTTTTGTAGTTACTCGACGAGTCTGCCGGTTGTTTGAATTTATAATGGTCTAGATGAATTGTATGTGTGTATGAAGTCGTAAACTAGGCTTTGCCTTTTTAAAGGAAATTCAATATTTTTTGGTAAAAGGAACCTAGTGTTAAAACACTCCGTTCCCATTAGGAAACTTCCGTTTCCCACTTTCCGTCGAATTCAGGAGGCATTGAACATTGAGTGGCAGAACTTGATGCCGCGCTTTGCTTCATTATTACTAAAGCAATGAAATGAAAATGAAAAATCTTTAATTTCCTCGACTGGCATTCGAACCCACAACCAAACTGCCCTCAATTTAACGATTGTCAATTTAAAGATTAAATTTCCGAAAATTGTTAATTTAATATCTCAACGTACCGACAACAACAAAAACATCAATTGAAAATGTCGACATGTTCGTCAGTTAAAGGCAAACGCTAGTAATTTATACACAACCGTACTGTCACATCCACTTAATTGGTATTTGGTATTACAATATGTATTTCCGGTGCAGAGATGCTTTCTGTGATGGAGTCGTGTTTGTCTTGTTATTATAGGGACTTACCTTGTGCATATCCTTGATTCGAACTTAAAATATTTTTCATTTTAAAAAGTAACGTTGGTGAGTACTTTTGTTTTGAACTAACAAAGTAGTGAAGCCAGCTAATGTACCACACCGGCCTCAGGATTATAAGTTAAAAATAATAATCAGCTTCACGCTGTATCCCGCACACAGCAGGGTAGGCAGAGGGAACCTAGTGTTAAGACACTCCGTTCCCCACTTTCTGCCTAATTCTGGAGGCATTGCGTGTTGAGTGGCAGAACTCAACGCCGCCCTTAACCTCGACACCAGAGCGAAGAAATGGAAATATAAATTTAAGTAAATATTTCATCTCCTCGAGTGGGGATCGAACCCACAACCAGTTGGTTTTACAGTCACACCTCGTGCCGCTGCGCCACGACTGGCCTCAATAAGATTATAAGTTTTATATAAAAAATTGTTTCTAATTTTAAATCTTTACTTGATTTTTTCAAAGCCAAGTGACAAGACACTGCTATCCTTCCAAACCTTAGAAAATAAAGAGAGAATTAATATATAAACATAATGAGAACAATCAAATTTAGATTGTCTTTATTGATATTAGGTATTGTCAATGCAATATCCGGTATAGTGAGTCATAGGGCTGGCGCTAGTATTGTAATTTAGGTATTTTTTTTTTAGCTTCACAATGGTAGGCCTTTCCGAACCGATGCCCAATTTTCGAGATATCGTGGCGGAAATGAAAATCCCTGTTACCGGAAAAAGCCAATGAAAATATTTTTTGTTAAATTATTCTTGGGTGGGTGGGTCGAATACCCACTCTGGCACAAGGATAATTTTCATCGAACCCACAACCGTTGCGTATACAACCTAAAAAAAAATTGTATTAAAGTACAAATATGCAATTCCAGAATTTTTTTTTTGCTTAAGAAAACTCAATTTAATTTATGATTAAATGTTATTAATGTAAGTGCATTCTTTTAAATAGATTTTTTTTTCACATATGTCTCTACTTGGCAGATTGTAGAAAACGGAGTGTTTCATCGCTCTGCTATAATCGGAATACGGCGAGAAAACTAAAGAACTACTACTACTATAGCCCTTGGTCAAATTCAAATCACAATATTCGAATTTACATTTGGGATAATTAGGTACACGATGTATTTTCAGTATAGCGCTCTGTTTTCTGCTAGGTATTTGGGTGTAGTTTGTATATTAGGGTGTCTCTTTTATAATCTTTTTTTTTAGATGTCTAAGAGCAGCCTCCTTTTTTTAAGACTATCTGAAAAAAATAAATAAATAAATCAGCTTCACGCTGTATCCCGCACACAGCAGGGTAGGCAGAGGGAACCTAGTGTTTTTAGACACTCCGTTCCCCACTTTCTGCCGAATTCTGGAGGCATTGCGTGTTGAGTGGCAGAACTAAACGCCGCGCTTAGCCTCGACACCAGAGCAAAGAAAATGGAAATATAAATTTAAGTAAATATTTCATCTCCTCGAGTGGGGATCGAACCCACAACCAGTCGGTTTACAGTCACACTTTGTGCCGCTGCACCACGACTGGGCTCCTACTAAGACTATCTGGACCTACTTAAATAAAAAAATGACCTCCTTCCCACAACATTACCTCATTGCCGAAAGGGTTGTGAAGATTTAGACAAATTTGTTGTTAACTCTTTCTGATAAGTATTTTTTTAAATAAATAAATCAGCTTCACGCTGACATACGCCGCATACCACAGGGTAGGTAGAGGGAACATAGTGTTAAGACATTCCGTTCCCCACTTTCCGTCGGTTTCTGGATCCATTGCGTGTCAAGTGGCGGAACTCAACGCCACGCTTTGCCTCGACACCAGAGCGAAGAAATGAAAATATAAATTTAAATAAATATTTAATTTTCTCGAGTGGGGATCGAACCCACAATCAGTCCATTTTATAGTAGAGTTTTCATTGCTCTTCCACACGAGATATTAAGAATTATTTTCGTTTTTTCTTTGCTATAATCAAACAAGGAAATCCTTGCGTCAGTTTTACAGCTGTTTCAGCTGTATCGCTTACTGTTCTTAAGGATTTTTTATTATTTTTAAAGTGTTATTCCACACTTGGGAAAGAAAAATACTTTTTAGAAAACCTATAGAAGTTGCTCTATAAGAAGTTTTCTTTTTCCTTGTTCCATGTAGAAACGGGTCACTGGAGGGAGTTCTCATCAATTTTTCGAATAGAGAAAATAATTTTTTGCTCTTGACAGACACAAAATGACGTAACGATTATCCTGAAACAAAAAAAGGCAGTATTATGATTAATTTAGTGGAAACAGTAAAAAAATAAGTTTTGGTTTTTATAGAATCACTTTATTTATTTTTTATACTATATACGATAGTCTATTCCTTTTTTTACTGAAAGCTTTCATCGGAACTGATAGTTGATAGTTATCTTCTTGCGTTTATAGAACATCTTACTGTGAACTCTCCAAACACATGTTTGTCTTCTATTCTCTTCTTTTAATTTTCTCGGTCTAGCCCTGTCTTCTGTCTCGGATAACTTTTTGTCTAAATCTCTTAAATACTCTGGTCTTCCTATTTTAATCTTTTCCTATTTTCACACGATCCAAAGTATAATTATGTAGTATTGAAAAAAATATCGAAATTAATTTGAAACTGTATTCATCGTGGCACAGGGTCACAAGGATGTGACTGTAACGCGACGGTTGAGGGTTCGATCCCCACTCGATGGAATGAATTATTATTTATAAATATTTTTATAACTTCGCAAAAAAAGGGAAAAGCCCGGCGTTGAGCTCCGCCACTCAATTTGCAATTCCACAAAAAAAATCGGCGAAAAGTTCGAAACGGAGTGTTCTAACAATAGTTTCCTCTGCCTACACTACTTCGTGCGGGATAAAACGTCAAGCTCATTTTTTTTCAAAATTTGAAACTTTTCCTCACAGCGCTTGTAAACATCTAGTATTTTTTTCCTACTCTCTCAAAGCATAATAAAGACCTACTAGTTCCGTTACATAGTTAGATACAGCTCTGATTTCTGGATACAGCCACTAGATCAGCGCATTCACTAACAGTCAATTAAACTTCGCGATTGTTAAAACAAAGTAAGAAACTTACTGTTATATGATAATTTACATCACCCATTAAAAAACATATAATTTTTTAATTCCAGTGACACTTTATTCATTATATATGACAATACGTATTAATACAACCACCTCCACCCACGCTTAGAATCTGGTAATGATAAATATATATTTTTTACATTATATTTAAAAACATATTTAAATACAAGCGAGCGTTTCTACTTTAATGTACGTGAGCGTGTACCTTGGTTGGCGCTACCCCTGAAACTACCCCACTTTCAAGTCAGTCGCACACTACCTAAACTACATACTAGACTATGAATCCCCAAAATTTCAGCTTTGCTAAAAAGACGTAGGCATGGGAACCCTGGGATCTTAATCTAATAGATTCTAATAGATTTCAGAAAATATATATTTTAGTAAATTATGACACGGGTGACGCCAGGGGGGGGCGCTAGTATGGAAATATACAATGCCGATATCATCTTGCTAATTAGATATGTGCTTGATTGACCCAATAAACTAACGTTAGCGTTTCTGTGAATGTGACAGCGGTGAGATTATTAGAATTACGATAAGATGCTAGTTATGGCAAATGACGTTTCGCATATTATACGTATTTTGATAATTGGTATACTTATACGAATCCAGTTTTGTTTTTTTAATAAGCTGTTATTCTACACTAAGGAAAAATAAACTTATTATCTTATTAAGAAAACGTCAACATTTTTTTTTAACGCAGCGGGATTAGAACCCACGCCTTCCAAAGAGACGGATTCAAATCTTGCTACGTTCAATTTATATACGTTTTCTTAATAAGTAGTTTTGTTTTGTTTTACCAGGGCAAGAAGATAAAGGTAACTTATTTCCCCGGATGGAGATCAAATCCATGACCGCTGTGCTTATATTCAGCAGTTGTTTCTACCACTGTGAAAAAAAAGATGTTTTGTATTTACGTTCAAAACTGCCTTTAAATATAATCATATATACGGGCTTGGCGTTTCTCACTGACAAATTGAATTTTAAGATAACCGTTGTGTTGTAATGATTTGTGACGTCAGTCGGTGCTGACACTTACTAAAGGGAGCTTGAATAATATATTAAAACAAAAAGTCGTCGGGCCGTCGTGGAGCAGCAGCATAGCGTCTGAATCTAAATGCGAAGACTTGGGTTCGATTCCTACGATACGGGAACGGAGTGTCTTAGCACTACGTTTCGTACAGTTACAACGAGAAACTATGTTTTTTGAACAAAAAGTAATGTATTTTTATTCTTAAATTTTCAATAATTTAACATATTTATTTATTTAGTTTAATTATGATTGAATCATCATGTTTAACATTTTTAATCGTAAAATAATATGGATACAAATCATAAATGAAAATAATAAATTTACATCTAAACTGTTAAGGAATCTTGATATTTTTTTTAGATACGGGTTTCAAATATTTTACCCAATATGCTGCTCCCGTAATAAGAGCGCAGACGTTTTAACCTGTATAGTTTAAAAAAAAAACAACAAAAATCGTGCTTTTCTACACCAAATGATACAAGTCCTATAGAAAGTGCTTGTGACTATAAATTGTACGATCACTAGTAACATCTGAAGACTTTTAATATTCATCATCACACCAGCTCGTTGATGCTATAATATTGTATTGTCACCTAAACCACGTATAACTGCCAACTTTCATCAGGATACCAGTAGTACAAGTGGTTCAAATTCGGATTCTTAGATTTTATTACATATATAGTTACAGCTCTCTCTCTCTCTCTCTCTCTCTCTCTCTCTCTCTCTCTCTCTCTCTCTCTCTATCTCTACTCAATAAAAAAAAATACTTAAAATAATAAATCAGTTTCATGCTACAGCATAAAAAGGCACCCCGCACACATCAGGGTAGGTTGAGGGAATCTAGTGAGTTATAAGACACTTCGTTCCCCAATTTCCGTTGAATTTATTGAGTCATTGCGTGTTGAGTGGCGGAACCCAACGCCGCGCTATGCCACGACAAACAACCAGAACGAAGAAATGGAAATATGGATTAAAATAAATATTTAATTTCCTCGAGTGGAGATCTAACCCACAACTAGTCGCGTTTACACTCGCACTTTGTGCTGCCCATTAAAAAGATTAGTCAAACACTCACTTTTCCAAGCAAAAAGACAACAGTTTACACAGCGTGTTCCAAAATGGAAACCAATACCATCATGTTCGCACGAATTACAAAAAGTATTAAAATTGAACGTGCCCTTACATACTCAGTTTATAATACCCGACACCCCGGCGCTAAGCCCCTCCGTGCCCTCACACAAATCTGGCCAGATCATGATTTTGTTTAAATAATATCCCGTTATCTTGCAATAATCCGTTGGTGTTCCACATTTTGTGTTTATAGGATGAGAGGAAACGGATGTCTGTCACGTTCATTTCCTTATTATTAGATAGCAAGTCTATTGACAATTGCTTATTAGGATATGGAAGTGAATTGATATTATAGATTTAGGTTTTTTGTAAGTAGGTACGTACGGTGGACGGCGTTGAGTTCTGCGTTTTGTTAGGTGTGAGTGTTTATTACTAGGCTCACTGTGTCGTCCCTGCTATTTAGTAATGCTCGTGAACCAGCTAGCAAAAGCGAATAAATCAATTTTGGCCACATTATCATTAGCTTCACAATATATGAATATGTCTTAACACTAGGTTCCCTCTACATGTATTACGAACACCCTGCTATGTGCGCAATACATGTTCAAAGGGAGGTTAAGGGAACCTAGTGCGAAGACACTCCGTTACCCATTTTCCGTCGAATTCTGGAGGCATTGCGTGTTGAGTGGCGGTACTCAAGGACGCGCCGCGCCGCGCGTCACCAGATCAACGAAATGGTAACATAAAATTAAATAATTATTTTATTTCCTCGAGTAGGGATCGAACCCACAATAAATCGCCTTTACAATCACACTTTGTGTACCTGCGCCACGACTGGCCTTGTATATTAAAAAATACAAAACTTTGAAAAATTATAATCAAATATATATATCAAAACCCATCTATTACGACAATTTTGAGAGTATATTGACCAAATGTCACCTATTCTAGAAAGATCGGCCACTGAAAGTATGTCACTGGGCGTTCTATAATTCATAATATAATAGCGAAAAATATTTTGTAGCGTTGCAATACCTATATTGGGAACAGCTGAGTTCTTTCTTAAAATAAGGTAATTTAAATATATCCTGATTAATAAAAATATATAATGCTCCTCGCTTGACTCTCTATGGCAACGCTCGAGATGTGCCTGTAAACATAAGGGGTTGTGAGTTCAATTCCACCATTCAATTTCAGAGGTTTAAGGAAGATTCAATTTGGCACAAAGTGGGGAGGTGAGTGTCTTAAAACTCGGCTCCCTCTGCCTACTATGCTTCATGCGGGATACAGCGTCAGGCTGAAAATATATATTTATATATATAAATATTAAATAAAGGTAAATATATATATATATATATATATATATATATATATATATATATATATATATATATATATATATATATATATATACCTTTATTTAAATATACTAAATCCATTGTGTACATAACCTAGTATCAATATCTGATTACCCGTTCATTAACTAACAGTACATATGTCGATAATAAGTTTGTAATTATTAGTTTGAGTTCGTTACGATGTTTGATGAATCTACGAGTATACAGGGTGTTGCTATATTCTATGTTTGTTGCTAATCAGTCATTTAATGTTCATATTTGTTGAAACATAATATAATTTCACGCTATTCGCCGTACACAGCAGAGTAGGCAATGGATGGCAACCTAGTATTAAGATACTCCGTTCCCCATATTTCGTCAAATTCTGGTGGTATTGCGTGTTCAGCGGCGGAAATCAACACCGCGCTTTGCACTAGAGCGAGGAAATGAACATATTAAATATCTTTTTCCTCGAGTGGGAAACACGTTTATACCACTGCTCCATGACTCAGTTGAGGACAACTGAGGCCGTCATGGCCGCATGTAGGTTATATGATCAAATCAATATGACTTACTACTTAAGTTTTTCAGAAAATTGTTCAATTTTTTTTTCCAATACAACATACAACTAAACTAATAATTACAATTATAAAATTTTTGATTTGTACTTGGATGCCTTAATAGATCATCAACATTCAAACATCCATCTCACCAACTGACCCAAAAGGCAAGAAAAGAACGTAGTACTAAGACATTCTGCTTCCCACATTCCACCCAATTCTAGAGTTGCGTGTTGAGTGGCGGAAATAAACGCCACATTTTGTCTTATTACTAAAGTAAGGACATTAAAAATATTCCAACCGAAACCCCCAATAAAATTGTTAATAAACAAGCAATCGAAAAACTTACAAAGAGGATTTAGATATAAATAAATCTTTATCTTTGTAAATAGATTTAAATCAATGCATCAGGCGAGATGGTGCTGCAAATATTATGCAGTGGATCTTTGTGGTATATTATGCTAAATGGTAGAGCTTTCAGCTTTCGTCTGTTTTGTGAAAGGAAACTATCATAATTGTTTCTTCATAGTTGCTGCCCACTCCAGGTAACAAATTATTTCCATTTTCTCGCTACTGGATCAAGATAAAGCACGGTGTTGAGTTCCGCCACTCAATACTAAATAGGGGCTACTTTCAAGACTTTAATTTAAAGATAGATCCTAGTCTTGAGACATTTCGTTCTTTGGCCTTGGAGCACTTTTGTAGATTCCTTCTTAAGTGATTATACGGATATTACGGACAAACGCTATACCGCTGGGTCACGACGGTCTTCAACATAAAATAAAAAGTTTACTATCTAATAAAAGTATATTTGTTTTGATATCTAATCAAAATATTTTGTTTCAAAGATGGCTTGGAGAAATTTATTCCTTATGATATTTCTAATGGTTTAAATATATATAAAAATATGCGAATTCGTTCTACCATATTTTGAGTCTCACCTTCCTTCGTAATTTGACTACCCAACAAAAATATATTTTTTCTAAATCAGTAGTTCCTGAGATTAACGCATTCAATCGAACAAACTCTTCAGCTTTATATTGTTGGTATAGATGTCTACAAAATAAATAGATTGCAGGAGACAGATTGAAAAAATTGCATCTAAGATGAACGCTGTCTAGGGTTATATGAAAACTTTTATTAGTCGGTCCAGTGAAGCATTTAATAGATAGAATCAAATCTCATTTATGTATATAGATCTAGGATTTCGCTTAAAATTTTTTATCACTGATAATTTTGGCAGTGTCGTCACTAATTGAGTGCTAAAATATGATATTTAGACGGAACTAAACGCTGTACTTTCTATGACAAATAAAAAATGTTGAGACACGTCGTCCTCTAGCTTCTGCCGGGATTCACGATAGAATAATAATTCATCCCCTGAAAATATATATATACATATATAAAAAAATGTGAAAGTAAAGGTAAAAGTATGTCCGTATTGTTCATACAAAGAAACATATTTCTTTTAGGTATATTCCTTTTTAATTATTTATTATATGTACATATGTGCCGTTTTGATCGATGACTTGTTGCCATCTTATGCCATGATCCCATCCTTGTAGTTTTTTTTTATTTTTCATTTAAAAAATCTGACAGTGTTAACAGTATTCTTTTGAGGTTAACTCCCATTCCAGGAAGTAAAATTTTGAGTATTTTTATTTCTGCGCTCTGTCGAGGCGAAGCGCGGCGTTGGGTTCTGTAACTCAACACGCAAAAATCGGTAAAGTTTTTCAATCAAAACAAACATTTTACTGAACGACATCGGCATAGCTAGTTATAATTTGCTCACTGAAATTGCTTTAGCATGAGCTGGACAGACAAGATTTTTTTTCGTTTTGTAACTTTCATCGAAGCGTGAGCGTGTAGCCTGCGTTACATGCAACAAGTATTGATTTAATTTTGTTACGTTGTCAAATATATTTAATGTAAATAAAATATATAAATATTAATCTTATAAATATAATATAATTAAAATATATAACCAAATATTGACTATTTTTATAGACTACTAATTTAGGGACGTCTCGGTGAAGTGGGATAGGGGGAAACAACTATGTTTAAATTATTTTCATTTCCTCGTTCTGGTATATGAAGCGCAGTATTGAGTTACATTATTCATTAGGCAATGTCTCGAAAATATCGCTATTTGTGGAACAGAGTGTCAAGACACTAAATTCTCCCCACCAGTCAATATACACGAACTAAAACAGAAATACCGTAAATTAAAATAGAAATGGTAATAATTATATGAGAAACAGCCAACATTCTCAGTTCTAAAATGCAACTGTTATTAAGCTTTTCAGCCACATTTCGCTTTTCAACCTAAAGTCTCTTCGTAAAAGCTTCGTACCCTATTTAAGCTTCCATTGGAATAAGATATGTGTATGTCCGAAAATGTATGTGCATTTATTTCATAAAATAAAGTCTTTGATTAGATAGGTACATCTATATATTAATCTTCGTTTAATTAACTTCAAACTGTGTCCCGCGCTTAGCAGTCGGAGGGAACCTGGGACCCTAGTGCTAAAACATTATGTTCTCATTAAAATACTTAAATACTTCCGTTCCCTATTTTCCTTTGAAATTTCGTGGTAATGGGGAACTCAACATCGCCGTTTGCACTGTTAACAGACTAAAGAAAATCAAAATAATAAATGTTTAATTTACCCAAGGGAGTATCAAACCCACAACCACATTTACAGTCGCACGCTTGTGCCCCTACGACACGACAGGCTCATATAAGTAACGAAGCCATCGTATACACGAAGGTTGCGGATTCAATGCTGTTTTGGGGGAATGAATAACTTTTATTTTCTTTCTCTGGCGATACAAAAAGCTGAAATTTCGCTACTTTATACGAAATGTCACAAATTTGAGTTCGGAGAACGGAATATCTACGAAATTTTAAAAATTCTGATAGCGCTCACGATTTTTTTGTAGCAGTGCCTCATTATAAATGTTAAATGGTTGGGAAGTAAGGAAGGAGCTGTCTCAACTCGTTTCTTCCTGCCCCTTGAGGTAAGTAAGAACGTAAGATAGGAAAAAAACACTACATTGTATGAATCTAATTAATCTATACAAGCATATTTTTAAGCTTCAGGATTTAAACGCTCATAGTAAATTAATTATGGACTCCAACATAAGATAACAATTTTTTTTTATCTTCACGCTACATTACGTATAGAGCGGGTTAGAGAGAAGGAGTATAATGCTAAGACATTCCGTTCTCCACTTTCCGCCCATTTTTCGAGACATTACGTGTAGAGTGTCGGTTATCATCACATGAATGTGCCACTGTTCCATTACTGCCTGTAAAAATAATTTATCTAATTACCAAAACCAATTCTCCCAACACTAAATCGCTACTCTTTAAACGACAGACGGACGGACAGGAACAGACGAGACGAAGTACGTTTTATCTAATTTTAATATCACAACGAGCATTCATTACTGTAGTGCAGCGCAATCCTATAAGTAGAAGGCAGGCCAGTGTACACGAGCTGTAATAGCATTTCGTGTGACTTGCACTCGCATATTCAATTTAGCTTAGATCCTTTGACGAGACCGAGGGCGGCGCAGGGCGGAGCGGGGCAGCTGATAGTCTGTATTCGTTTATGTTTTGTCCTAATGGTGTAAGGGTGTTGTTTTATGTTTAAAAACATATATATATATATATATATTATTTGATATAAACAAATTGTTTATAGAAACTTTGAATTCTTGTTAAGTAGCAAATTTTTCTATTTTATGTAAATGTACAGGGTGTAACGCTATAGACGAATCAATGGTTGTCTATGGGTAGAGGGCCTCGGTGTCTATCCATTTTAACCCCATTTTATATTATATACATTTTTTACCAGTCTACAAATATAATCAGACAATGTTTATAGAGTACAAATATTATGATATTGTAAAGCTACCCTGGCACAGGCCTGGAATTGGCTAATGCATTTGGTTAGTGGTTATGTGGTATATAATTAATTTCATAACTAGCACTTTCAGCATAGACAACCGTTGATCCGTCGATTGTGTATATGTACGAATGAAGAAAGGGAACATTCATATTTTAAACGATAGTGTTTCCCCAATTGATATAATCTCGATGTAATCTTCAGTTTTTGACAAATCGTGAACCAACGTACGAATATACAAATATATATAGATATAATAACGGAATTAAGAACACGTGTTTGGGAGTTTAAATAAATAAATATAATATGACTTTTTTAACGTACTTACGTTAAAAGCAATAGCTAAGCATTTTAAATCTTTAAAGAAAAATAGAATAGATATGCTATTAGATAAATTTATTATAAGATTATTTGCTTTGCATACTATATACGACTGTATTTAAAAGCATGTATAATAAAATATAATCGAATCTTCACTTGAGTTAATCTAAGTTTTGGCGTGAAAGCGTAACAAACACACTGACATTTTCCATTTATAATAATAATTGGATTTGTAAATCATCATGTATCACCATATACCAGAACGAGAGGGACGGTTAAAGAGCAAAACGACATTAACAAGGGGGAGGTAATTATGATGCAAACTGTATGCATACAGGACACTGAGAGATCCATTTTAGGGTGGGCCATTTCGTAATGGAATATATACCAATTAGGGGATACCTATTGATACACGTACGTAAGCCAGCCATGACGCAAGGATACGGTTGTAGCTTCGCGGAATTTAAATATTTTATATATTTCATTTTCTCGCTCTGGCAACTGGTCTGGTCTTAATGGGAAAGGAGTACCCTAATACTAGGTTACCAGGTTTCCCCTGCTCACACTGCTATGTATAGTGCAATGTAAATCAGATAAAAAAAATAAGTTTGATTTATAATTTATTTCGGCCCTGTCCATAGTAAATCGTCGATAACGCCTCAGGCACAAATCACATTATTGAATGAGTACTTTATAAATTGAAACAGAAACGTTGTTACAAATATGTATAGGCGTATACAATTTTCGGAGTTATTCGTGTGTAGTGTCCAACGAATCGCCGATAGCAATCGCGCACTTCCGCCCTGCTGGGCGCCCGCGCACTGTGGACTGTAATAGAGAGAAAATATGATTGACTGTCACTAAATTGATATTGTTTTTTACTGTTTCTTTTTTGTGAGCGTAATGGAGTTTCAAAATGCATTTTTTATTGCTTTGGTTGTTGAAAAAATTCTGTTGGGTTAATATTTTAAGTTAAGCGAATCGAAAGTTGAAAGGGTGTGGACTGTTGTGTCTTTGTTTATAGATTGGTTTTGTAAAAAAGCTGAAAGTCAATGTTAAATTTATGTCTTATTATAATATTTTTTAACAGTAAGTGCTCTTATCAAATTAAATCAGCTTCACGCTGTATCCCGCACACAGCAGGGTAGGCAGAAGGAACCTAGTGTTATGACACTCCGTTCCCCACTTTCCAGCCAATTTTCAAAGATATTGCCCAACGAGACGCCTTGTGTCGTTCCGAGAGCCATGAAATGAAAGTAATTCAAACCTTGAGTGTAGATCGAACCCACGACCGTCGCATTTGCAGTGCCACGCCACCAAGATCGCATTCACATACAAAATGTATTTTATATAAAGAAACATCCAAGTACTTATAAACTTCGTTTTGCAACTTCTTATTGAGAGTACCCCCTACAGTACTTATAAATACCCTCACATGGTCATATCAACAGGTTTTGTATAAAAAGTGACCTATTTAATTACATTATGAGAAAGTACGATTAAATCTTTTCATAACTTGTTTCTTTTGTTAATTCATGTATCGAAGATCCCCTCTGAGAACCAGCTAAGCTTCCTTGAAACTTTTATAGAGGGATTTTTTTTATTTTTACAGTTCCACGCTGTATCCCGCATATAGCAGGAAAGACGGAGGGAAACTATTGTTAATACACACCTTTGTTCACCTTTCAACTTTTTTTTTCAAATATTGCGATTTAATCGGCGGCGTTCATCACCACTCTTTGTTTTATTCATTCCCTGGAGTGGGAATCGAATCTACAATCATCGATTTTTTTAATAACTAGTATTTTTGATTGTTAATTCATGTATCAAAGTTCCCCTTTTAAAACCAACTAGGCGGCCTTGGATTTAGACTTCAAAGGGAGAGTATAATTACGTTTATAAACAGGATAATGAAAAGGTTTTTATATATATTTTTTGTATATAATTTAGTTGAAGCATTTGTGGTGATACCCCAGTATTTAATAAGTATTATAATTTGATAACTTTGTATGTAGCCAGATGTGAAGCTGGCTCTCGTTCCCTTTCAGATTATTTTTTTACATGACAAGTTTGTTTTTAAATCTCGATTTAATAAATGGTATGCCAAATCTTTATGAGATACACAGATACAAGTTTTTGTGAAATATTTTATTTTATTTTCACATTTTGAAAACTCTAAAAATAATAAATTAAAAGATTAAAAGAAATTAAAAGTACCACCATAAACACATAACTGAGAAAACATACAGCAATAAGGAGAGATGATTTAATAATTAATTAAATATAATGTGGTGCAAAATGGAGTGTCTTAATACTATGTTCTTTCTGCCTACTCTACTATGTGCGGTCTAAAAAGTAAAGCTATTATAAATAAAATATAATAACATTTTTATATTATTTTAAATTTTGTTTTAAGTACGCAATAAAACTTAGGCGGGTAGTATTTATATTAAAATTAAAAAAAAAAATTAATTAGCTTCACGCTGTATCCCGCACACAACAGGGTAGGCAGAGGGACAAGACACTCAGATCCCTACTTTCTGCCGAATTTGGGAGGCATTGCGTGTTGATTGGCAGAACTCAACGCCGCGCTTAGCCTCGACACCGGAGCGAAGAAATGGAAATATAAATTTAAGTAAATATTTCATCTCCTCGAGTGGGGATCGAACCCACAACCAATCGGTTTTACAGTCACGCTTTGTGTCACTGCGCCACGAGTGGCCTCAATTGTATTTATTTGTAATCTTAATTGTAGGCTAGTCGCAGAGCTGTGGTATAAGCGTGCGACTGTAATAGCGACAGGTTGTGGGTTCGATTCCAACTCAAAAAAAAATGAAACATTTAAGACTTTCGTTTCTTCGCTCTTTTAAAAAGGCGAGGTGTTAAATTCCGCCACTCAACACGCAATACCTCCAGAATTTGGCAAAACATGGGAAAAAGACGTACCTACCTTAGCATGTGCAGGGTGCAGCTTCAAACTAAATAAAAATTAATAACAGAATATAGATTGGAGTCCCCTTACATCTGAGTAACTGCGTAATAAATTGCTGCCTCGCGGCTATACGCGCCCATATTAAACTATGTAATGAAACGAAAATCATGTAGCCTATATAGCACGATCAGCAAGTCGTGGCCTTCTTGGAATAAGCTGTTGATAACCGCGAAAATTGAATTTTGGGATATTTCCCACTTTCGATTATCAACTTCCCGAGCCAACAATGCATGAGTTAGTAAAATCTAATTTTAGAGTAGCCAAGACTCGTCGGCCATACTATACTAGCCTATAGCCTATACTCTGTAGTCTATAGTCTATACCTACGGTAGTCCCCTCTTCAATTATAAAACACAGTCGGTGGTGTGTTAATGTAATTGTGAAACAGAGTTTGTTGTTGTTGAGGCACTGCGCCTCTGTGCTCAGGCAACGGTTGAGGGTTCGATTCTCATACATGAGAATTAATTATTTTAATTTACGTGGTATTGTAATTAAATAAAGAGCGGCGTTGAGCGCCTCCTAATACACAATCTCTTGAAATTTGGACGGGGAGTGGGCGACGGACTGTCTTTGATAGAGTAAAAACTAACTGCTGACAATCGATCATCGTATTGTAGGACAGGTTATGATTGTATAAATTATTTTCATCTTCCTTCTTCGCTAGACAAAGTGCGGAGTTAAGTTCTGTCATTCAACGCTGAAAATGGACAAACAACAAGCTCCAAACAATTATTTTTTATTTATACATACCTAAGGGTAACTAGTTCAAATCGTTAATGTTGTTAGAACTCGTTTCAATTGAAAGCTCGAATGTTATTTATGTTTCATTCTATATGCAAGCCACGTATAGTGTATCGCGTGCGAGGTACTAAGCATAAGAGTTAGAAATTAGCTTTGTTAGAATTATCTTTTGCATCAAAAAGAAGTTTATTCGATTCTGCTGTATATAGCGTGATAGGCAGAAGGAACCTGGGAACCTAATATTAGAATATTTTTGTTTCTCATTACGACACTTTTATTTCCCATTTTCCGTCAAATACTGGAGGCACTGAGTGTTGAGTGACGAACTCAACGCCACGCTTCGCCTTGCTATCAAAGCGAGGAAATTAAAATATTTAATAGTTAATTTTTCTTAAGTGGAAAACGAACCCACAACCTGTCTTTTCTAATGAGCCAAATCCTTAGACGGTTTTTTTTAGAGTTCAATTAATATTTAAAAAATATATGTATATATTAACTGAAGAAGAAGAAGAAGAAGAAACTGAAGAACAGAATAATAATCTTTAATTTTTTATTTTAAATTAATAAATTTCTTTAAGCAAAATTAAAAAAAGCGTATTAGTGGTAGAATAGTGAATCATTTTTACGTCAACCTTAAAATTTAATGAGACGTCTGTCAGTCACTTCTGCGCTTTGAATCGTGGGCTTTAATATGAAGCAAAACAAAATAAAAATCAAAATATAAAAAAAATATTGCTATAACAATAACTTAGATCAATTTAATTTTTAATAATAAAACATGAATAAGAAAGAAATTAAAATCATATCAGGTAAACTTTCCAAACGTTTTGAACCCACAATCTTCTCGGTACAATTTAAAACCAATTTAAAATCCAATTTTAGTTACATTAAGTGTGAAATGCTAGTTAGTTTTAATGAAAAGTATGAATAATATAAGAGGACAACAGCTGCGTACTGATGAAACAACAGTTTTATAATGGCTTTAAGTTTTAGCGCATTTTCCTTTGACTGTATCTCATAAACAGTAACAGAAAGATAATATTTTTATACGGCTTGATAAAGTTTATTTGTGGAGAACAGTGTTTTTTAGTAAGAAGTTATATTGAGTAAATAAAACACGGCGTTGAGTTCCACCACCCAACATGCAACGCCTCCGAAATTGGTGGAAAATAGGATGTGGGTGTCCTAACACTAGGTTCCCTCCTAGCTTGCTGTGTGCAGATCACAGAGTAAAGCTGTATATAAATCTGTCCAATTAGTGAACATATCGAAATGTATCAACGGCTGAATAAAATTAATAATATATAAAACCCATTCGAAAAGCACTTTGCAAGGACATTTCTATTAATGTTAGCCACCACCGATCCCTCTAACGTAACCGCAATAATGTCCATACGATAAAATCATTAAACACAAAGTAGTTATTGGTCGGACTGTTTACTGTATTATATTTTGTACCAAATATTCTCTTTCGGACTGCATTAAATGTGGTGTGATGTGTGCCGCAGTACCTGACAGATTTAATTATAGAACCCTTTATAAACCTAACTCCCTTTGAAGGACTAGTATTTCGCATCACCCTTATGTAACTCCCATATTCCTTATATAAGTCCATATAGTCCGAATTAATCTCTAAATAATATCATCAAAGTACTAAGTCCCCCCACGCTAGAACATAGATATTATGTAAACACAACGCACCGAAAATGTCTGGACCAATTTGTCTGGGTCCCAGTACCTAGGGTGTTGCTAGGTTTCAACTGGGGACGACGGGTAGGGGGCTGAACAGGGGTGGTAAATACGCAGCGTGCAGACAGTATAAAAGGGCGATTTGTTGTGTTACGTCTCATTCTATCGTTGACATCCACCAAGATTACACGTTGGGGCCGTGGCAGGACAGGTTTACCTGGACACACTGCCACGGCCCCCCTTCGATGGAAGATCGACTACGTCAAACATAACCGATAAGCAACGTATACATCGTAAAGACACCGGGAAGCTTCGGTTGCCACAATAATAACAGCCAGTTCTCCAAAATTTATAAAAATCTCAAAAAATTGGTCATCAATACAATCGAACAAAGAAAAATAGAATTCCCGAACGAAGATCATCTACATATCACCTTCAATCAACCATGAAAACAAGCATCACTAACGAGACATCAAAAGAATTTCAATCAGACTTCAGATAGTTTCCAGACACGCTCCCTCAGAAAAAGGAAGTTCGAGGTAAAATGAAGATCGTCCTGTCTTTGTACCTGCACTCCACTCCAAGTTCGCTCGGCGGCGCTCTGCGAAATTCATTCTCACGTAGTCTAGTGTCAGTGATACTTAAAATAATTGTAACAGCGAATTGAACATGGCGAAATATTTTAATTTTGTATAATTTATGTTACCTTCTTGGAACCTTCTGTCTTGAAATGTAATTCTGTTACTAATTTCACAAAATGTTTCAAACCTTAATCATTTAATTATTGTATCTTAATTTATTATAATCTTCTCTGTGACATGTTCTGACATTTCTGAAAAAAGAATGTGTATTTAGATTTAAGGCTAATTTAAGATTTACTTACCTTAGACTCTTAAAATTAACAATATTGCCTATATTTAAGCTACTACCTAGATTTAGTCACTACCTAAATATGACACCATTTTGAACGTATAACTTACACCTTATACTATACTATACTATTCGAACACTTTGGACCTTTTTGTATGTTCTTATTTAATCGCATTTAATCGCATTTAATCGCATTTAATCGCATTTAATCGCATTTAATCGCATTTAGTCGCATTTAATCGCATTTAATCATTAGTTTTAAGAATTCATCCACCACAGCTAAGACTTTAAACCATATAGATTTAAATTTCATATGGAGACTAGATATATAAATTAATTTAGTGATTTGCAAATTCATATACAAAACAGTCTTTTATTCTTCTAGTCTTCTTATTGGCTAAACTACAAACAAACTTTGCCCAAACATCTAATAAAATCAAACATTTAATAAAATATTATTACACACTGATACACTCAAATTCACCTTTCGGTCGTAAAATCGCTCATTTTCATGATTTTTGCTTGCAGTCAATAAAATTTTGTAGCACAGAATGGATTTTTTATTTAACCCTTTCCTTTTTTATCTTACCTTATTAAAAAATATTAGTACTAAAAATTATAGACATATTAAAAAATAAATAATCAATTAAAAATTATTACGTCTTTATTAATAAATATAAAAAGGTGGTTAAAAAATCACTCAAAAGAAAAATTATGTTATAAGATATAATTGAAAAAATATTGATAGATATTATATAGGTTTTTTTCAAGTTTATGTTGGGAATAAAAATGCTTTGTTCAAGATACATTAAAATTTATTTTTTATATAATTGATACAAGGTAATTTAAAAAAAAGTCACGCTGCGCCGATTCTGCTCACTAGCGGCTCGCCAGCGGCTTCACCCGCTTAAACTACATGATTATTGATTTAATAAACAGTATTAATTGACAACTAAAAAGACTAATAATATGATTTTTATTACTTTGATCTGTAATATTATTATAAGATTTTATTACGACATCATAATTTCTATAAAAAGTTTAGATTTTTTCGAACTAAGAAATACGATCAATGTTCATATTTATTTATTTTCTTTTTACCTATGTTATCATTTTTAAAACTCTGTTAAATGTGCTGATGTTAGTTAATTATTTAATTCGCCCTTTCAGACAAAGCCTCACATGTCAAATATTGATTTGAAGGATTCATAATATTCTTTGTAAAGTAACTGTAATGATTGTACATTATTTGTTGCTATACAGTTTTTAAATTAGTTACATATATTATTAGTTAAGTAAATGTACAATTGGTAAATCAGTAGTTATTACAGTGTATACATAGAAGGGATGTTGTAGGCATTTTTATATAGCTTTATTTTAAACGAACGAACGAACCAAAAATATTTTATCTCTTTGTCTGTGTCTGCATATTTAGTAATTTTGAATGAAATAGAGGGACACTTAAAAGGAATAATAGAAACCAAAAATATTTTTTTTGAATTTCTTGTCTGTCATTTTCATCATTCATTATTTTGATAACAAAAAAAAAACTAAAATTGTAAAAACTTTATAATTGAAAAAATGTTACTTTTCACATGTTTTGACATCCAATTTGAAAGTTGAAATTTAAAAAAACATGTTAAATCTGTCAATTCTGTATCGTTGAAAACATTCAACGTGAGTTGCCTGGCCGTGACGGGACGCAAATGTAAATAATTTTTAACTGTTGTTACGAAACTTATATAAATACGATTCGAACGCGGCCTCACATCGAAAAAATGAATTATTATATAATATAGCCGAAGTACCAGGAGTAAAAGAAAAACATTAAAAGATAATTACACTAAATAATATAAGTAACCTTCTAATCAGTAGGTACACACGAAAAAAAAATATATTGAATTTGTTGGTAATAATAAATAATTTCCATATCCCCCGCTAAAAGTACAAATCGCGGCGTTAGGTTTTGCCACCTACAACGTAATAATATAATTTTACTCAAGATGTAAGGCAGAAAATGAGGTGTCTTAACACTAGATTTTCTCAACCTATTCAGCTTACGTGAAGAATGTGTGAAAATATAAACAATTCAAGAGACACGGGTTTGAGTCCCTATACGTTTAATTTTTTATTCATTGTTTAAAAACATCCCTTTCATGTTCATCCCCCGTAGGGCTAATATTCGCACTACAGCCTACGACACGAGTCGCTCTTTGTACTTCAAAGGACAAAACACTGTACGCAAATTATATTGGCTTTTTCGGAAAACTAATGAATTCTAGGTAATTATATATTAAAATTGCACTCTATTTTAAATATGTAAGAGTAAACTTAGTTTTTGTTATTTATAAATAAATGTATAATATATCAACCATATTGACATAGTGTTAAGACACTTCGTTTCGTCTCATTTCATTTTCGTTTAAATTTTCCTCTCAACTTAAAAAACATTGCGTGTTTAAGGACTAAACTCGCACTTTCTTTCTTTCTTAAAAGTTAATTTCCTCTAGGAGTCGAACCCACAACCTTACATTCGAACGGCTTACCACTAACCAAATCAAAACAAAGACAGCATAAATCCCCCCCGTTTAATAATACATAGAATCATATACGTATATCTCCATATAAAGGTACTAATAACAAAAGTCTACAACAAAAGGGCCCTAGGTCATTCAATCAATAAAATGCAGACCCTACCTACCCCTACCTTACCCTATTATTTTATAGTACTTATATCCACATATGGACTTATATAGTAAGTATAACACAATATAAAGCATTAAATTAAAAAATACCTCTCCCATACAAACGGTTAATCTCCATACAAAATTGGACGAACACGTGTAACTTTATCAAAGGGACTACAATTTATATACTATTACATTATATGAAATCTGAATCCCGTCGAGTTAAACCCTAAAACAAGTATTTCAAGGTCTTCTTTTAATATAGTAATGACGACGAGTTGTGGTCACCCTCAAGTTAAATTAGTAACAAAATAATCACTACTATGAAAAATCCTAAAGTCAAATCTGTGCACCAGTCTAAAACTACCTTCAGGTGGGCCACGACTCATCGAGCGTACTGTATTAACAGTCAAATAAAAGGGTTATTGTTCAATGCCTATAGGCAGTCTACTTAAATTTTTGGTCACAATTGGAACAATGGACGGGCTAAAGTATAATTTTATCTTTGAAAAAATATGCGTATTTTGATATTTTTTTCAAAGAATATAGAAAAATTGTAAAAATTATAGTCTCACGCTTTATTGTACTGTTAAGTCACTTCGTATATTGCCGAATTTTTTAGATGCTACGTTGAGTGGCGAAACTTAACACCGCGCTTTGACTTGTAACCAGAGCGAGGAAACTGATTTGACTGAAATGGATAGAGGGACACTGTACGGGAGTTAATAGGCAATCATTACAGTTATTTTACAAAGAATATTATGAATCATTACCCAAATCAATAATTTAACATTAAAGGCTGTTTCTGAAGCAGTACATTTAACAGAGTTTTAAAAAACATAACAAAGGTAAAAAGAACGTAGTGTTACAAAAATATATACGTGGAATAAATAATTACTTTTATATATATTTTATGAATATCAAATATCAAATTGGTCGTATATTTTACTTCGAAACAATCGAACAATCTTATAGAAATTACGATAATGTCGTAAAAACTCATATTAGAAGTAATTTTAGTTGTCAATCAATTGTACTTATTAAATCAATAATCATGTAGTTTAAGCGGGCGAAGCCGCTGGCGAGCCGCTAGTAATCTATAAAATAATTAAAAAATCTTGAAAAACTTGAACGTGTATCCTTAACGGGTTAAGTTGATTTATTTAAAATCTCAAATAAAATTATTCAAACCTAGCGACCATCATTTCGTCCGCTTAAATTTATTGTTATATTTAAGCCAAATTAACAAAATCTTACTATAAATTGTAGCAAATGTGTTATACTTATATATAAACTATGTTAACTGTTAAGTTTACTGTTAAGTTTCATCTGTATCCAAGGAACAAACATACATACATCCTTACCTTACACTTAAAAAAAAGTTTTTTAAAATACCTAATCTGTATTATTTATAATCTATGACAGTACATTGAACAAGCTGCACAAGTTTATAGATTATTAAAAAAGGACCCTTCAACGAGGGTCCCAGGTTTAATTCCCATCGCAAATCCAAGGTCAATATCACCCTTCAATCTTTTATATACGAGTGTATCAGTAACAAGCGGTAGGCACCCTAAATGTATCTAGATTATTAATAATACTAGATTTTTTTAAGCCATATAAAACCGGTAGGATTGCGTTTAATTTTACAAAAGTAGACAATGGTAGTGGGTTCGAGTTCTTCCAGATAGCGTGATGTTAAAGTTTCGTTATTGAACACGCAATACATCGAATTAAAAACTATTAAAAAAATATATTTTCGCCATAAAATACGCAATATTTTATAATAATATTTTTCACTTTTAGCAACACGCACAGCGTTTTGTAAAACCACAAAGAATTTAACATCTGGTTTGCCTTTTGGCCGTTTTTAATGATCGCAATTTTATAAGAAATTGGAGAAACACAAATTAACTCTTATTGTGTATAACTAAATGTGGTAAGTGATAATATGTATGTATAAAGAATATAATGAATGGGTTTAAAAATGCTTTCTGTAGTTACTATGGGTTCAATTGAAAGTTTTGAAAAATTCTTTCAATTCAGCTTGATGGTGTATGGAATAAGCTGAGAAGTATCTTTAGTTTTTTTTTCATCTTCACGCTGTATCCCGCGTGTAGCCAGGTAGGAAAAGGAAGCTTAGTGTTTGGACATTTCTTTTCCCACTTTCAGCCGAACTCAAGAGCCATTGAGTGTTGAGTCACGGAATTCAACGCCGCGCTGGCTTCGACGCCGAACCAATAAAAATATTAAAGATTCCATTTCATCGAGTAGAAATCGAATCCACAACCACTGTTTCAGCATTAATCGCACCCTTGTTCTCCTGGGCCTCCTTAATAGTTAAACATCTAAGATTAAATGAGATCTCATAAGTTCATTATATAGAATTTGTACTCCTAATGATCGCAATACCTACAGTACCTACTTCTAGATTTTAACCACTACCACTATATGTTCGTACCATTGTGAAAAAAGAAGAGTTTCTGATTCTCTCCGAGACTCTCTGAGTCTCCGAGTCTCTTCTTAGAGTATATTTTTATTCATATTTTTTTTAATTTCTCCGCATACTTCGCAATTGCGATACATTACATTCAAAAAGAACTCTCTCATGATTTTCTACAGGTTTTTTCTATTTTGGATATATTGTATAGAAACATTACGCCACGCATTACCCAATCAGTACCAGCGAATTAATAGATGTCGTTAACAAATAATGCCCCCTAAGTAAGGATTGAACCCACCATTATGTATTATAAATTCAATTTACGCTTTAAAAGTTTATTTATTATCAACAAACTCTACTTCAAAACAATTCTGTATTTCCATTATTGACTTCCCCATTCATTCCCAAAACTCTGCAGACATCATACAGGCTACATCAAAGGCGGTTTTCCTTTATCTACTCTCTAGAGCTGACAGGGGGACGCAGGTTCTATTCCTTTTACGTCATATCGTGTAAACCGGATATCTGAATACCAACGTGGGTAGTAATGCGTGAAAGCTTTGGACTGCGTTTTTTATTGTCACCTATGGTCGAGGAATAACCCTTTGTCGTGTGTTAAAGGATTTCTATACAAATCTGCTAAACGCTGCTTTTGGGATTTCTAACTTGGCAGTGACGATTTGTTTGTGTCGTGGTGCAATGGGACGGGTTTGACTGTAAATATGGTTGTGTTGAGACTGGATTGCCTAAGCTTTTTATTTGACTAAAAAAGTATGAAAGTTCTTTTATTTATTTAGAAAATGTATTAAAAATTTGAACGTAATGTCCCGCGCCTTTTGGACGGTTTCCAAAAGGCGCGGGTGAGTCATTGCGTGTTGAGTGGCGTAACTCAACGCCGCGCTTTGCCTCGTCACCAGAGCGAAGAAAATGGAATTATTGAATATTTCATTACTTCAAATGGGTATCGAACCCTCAATATCGAAGAATATTATTCTATACAATAAATGTCACCCGAACGAACATCGACAGCGCTAAAGTAAACCTATTAAAATCTAGATGACAACTTCATTAAAGAGCTCACTCTATTCAATTTTCATACTTATCGGGAGACTAATTGCTTTACTTGAAAATTATATTTTTGTGGAATTTCCTTGTAAATTTTGTGTTGGAAGGATTTTTAATACATACAAGGATTTTTACAGATAAATGTGGCTTCATAATTATTTCTAGTTTTAACTATTCCTTTTATTTTTTCACTTGATTGGAGGTGAAACTCAACGCCACGCTTTGCTTCATTACTCCAGCGAGGAAACAAAAATATTAAATGTTTAATTTCCTCCGAAATTCTAAAATTATTATTAAATATATTTTCAAGTTTTCTCTATGTAGCTCTCCTCATTAAAAGAATATCCTCCTCGTAAAAGATATAATATATGAAGAAAATAAACATAAACCAAATCATGACCAACTAAATTTAATATTTCAACGCAAGTTATAAAATGGAAGTAGGACATACAAACATACGCTCCATATTGTATAATTCCAAAGCTTTACAAAGACCGTAAGAGATATCCGCTGGAATAAACTATTTTATTGACACCGAAGCACTTTGAAACTAACATAAAATGAAGTCCAAACACGAACTGTTCTCTTCTAAACGATTATTACATAAGTTTTGAAAAAATTAAATTTACGATACTTTGACTACTACTATGATCTGGCTATGACTTATGGCGGAACTCAACGCCGGACGGGGTGATCTCGAAAATTGAGCGGAAACTGATGTACGGAATGTCTTAATCTTGATAAGTTTCGTGAGTCACTATTTATTTTTATCACGTACATTTTTTATTGGATTACTTATCATCATAAAACTTGGTGCTTAACTTCCTCCAAGTAAAAATTGAACTCCAAACGAACTTGTACATAAAAACTTTTGCCAACTGCGCTATGACGAGTGTTTTCTACGAAATTCTATAGTACGCTTACCATAAGTAGTATCAATACTATTATTTAAAATTATGAATAAGTTAAGTACTAAGCATTTCCTATTATTTCATGTAACACGGTTGAAATAACTCATGTTAGCCAATAACCGCTAAATAATGACAGTAGTATTTAATTTTGTCAAAATATTGTTCACACACTCAGGTGGAATATATTAGACACTAGAAATGCGCGCGACTTTGTCGGCGCATGTTACCTATTTCACGCTGTATCCCTTAAACAGCAGGGTAGGTAGAGGGAACCTGGTGTTAAGATACTAAGTATCAGTTTGTCCGTTGCACTTCCACAATCGATGTAGAATCGTAGTGGTCCACCTGAGCTATATATAGTAAATAGTTAATAACTGCTGAATAACAATAGTAGTCCAGCTAAATTCAGAGAAATAATGAAATTACAACATAGTGAAAGATGTTCAATGGTTCGATTCTTACTAAGAGCTATGAATTATTTTCGTTTTGTCACTCTGGTAGCAAGACAAAGCGCGGTGCAGAGTTACGCCACTCAACACAATGTCACTAAGTCCCCTCTGTCTGCTATAAGCGGGGTACAGCGTTCATTATTGATCCATTGTCCGGAAGTGTCAATCAATTTACAAAATAATATGTAATAATTAAAATGTAACATTGCCGGTTTGCGGTAATAATGGAACATTCTTTACGTACTATGTCGCAGTTAAAGCTTTTAACTCGTCATAAATATTTTTACGCAGCAAAACCAGATATTTTTTTTGTCCACAAGGTTTAGATAATATTTATTTTTATTGAAACGTGTGGAAGTAGTTTTATGTGTACGAAATGATTGAAAGTAATAACGAACTGATTCCAAAAAACAGGAGAGAGACAGTTATGGCACATTGGCTAAATGTTTGTTTATCCGTCTTAGGGGCAACTTAGAGTTTAGACACTTCGTCGCTACTGTCTGTCCAATTTTTATGACACAATAGTAGTAGTATTGTGAACGTGACATTGAGTGTTAAATGGCGGAGCTTTACGCCACGCTTTGTCTTCTTCCACGAATCCGCAACTGCCGCATTTACAGCCATACGCTATGAAGCTTCGCCTCGACGGTATTTTGTTACTTTAGTTAATATTTATGATAAAAATAGAGGCTCAATACAAAGTTTTGTCTATTAGTATGTTTAAAAATATTTTTCATCTAATAAATGGCAATTTGTAAGTAGTCTCAACTTTTCTCTTAGCCAAACTCACTTTTGACTGATAGTATGTATTGACTGCAACATATACGAGTACTACCCATTGTATTATTAACAACAGTCCGCCTGTGGCTGTACACGCGCGTGTCTGCGATATAATTATTTTCTGTAACAAAGTAATTATTCAACGGTTGTTGAATATGACGTACAGTGCGTAAAAAGATAAAAAAAATAAGCATTTTTCCGTATAACAGGGCAAGCAGAGAGACAGCTGTTGTTATGGAAGAGTACCCAGGGTCTGAGGCGGTGGTCTGAGTGGATAATGTGGACGGCATCACATCCGCCGGTCCATGAGTCCCACATAGCCCGCCCTAGCTCTCAGTCGGGTGGCGTTTCCTCATGGAAAGCAGAAAGCGTGTAATTGGGCATGGCACTATGTGGCAAAACCCAACGCCTTATCATTCCGAACGGAGAGTTTTTTTGTTTCTTCTGCTTACCTGCTAAGAATAAAAATAACAATAGTTCATATTCTATATATCCAGATGAAAATCGAATCCACGATCGATCCACGAACGATTGGCTGAGGCAAGCATCAAATACAGAAACATAACGTACCTCGTATAAAATATATCTGAAATGAATTTTCTTATAGACGAAAATCATTATTATATTCACAATATTCTTGAAATATATATTAGTACCTACTAGACAGAGGACATCTAGTGTTAATTACTACAAAAAAATCCGGACATTTCCCATGGCGCGGCGGAGCTGAACGCCGTACTGTGCCGTGATATGTGCCTGAGGGGGAAAATAATAAATATTCACTCGATTGGATGCTGTTCGTCGGCGCCTCGAATCCCCTCCACAATTAAATTCTATCGATTCTTGATATTCTTTACAAAGCATTAATAAATATCACTGAAATATCACCGAAACTTATGAAAGACGATACAGCCAATATGTACTTAACGTCAGCCCTAAGTACTTCAGGATATAGAGGGTACCTCATGAAATCGAGAGGTTACTAGGAAAATCCATTATGGACCAACCAAAAAACACCAAGTAGGTACCTATACCTGCTTAACCTGAAAACCTACTTTTGATATACCTATAGGCAAGAAGTGTAATAGCAGCTTGTGATTTGTTGATTTTCAATCTTACTTTCCTTTGATTGCTCAATTTTGAGTGGTCATTTAATAAAATGACATAAAGAAAATTCATGAAGGTAAATGCTCTTATTGTGAGCCGTCGTGGCGCAGGTACACAGGCGTGTGGTTGTAAGGGCCACGGTTTGGGGTTCGATTCTCATTCAAAACAAAAATGTTTAATATTTTCATTTCCCGTAAAAGAAAGTACCTAAAGACTAAACTAAACTTTCATCTTTGAGGATTTCACTTTCAATTACAAGACAATTCCGATCCCCACTGTTCACCGAATTACGGAGTGGTGTCGCTGAGTGGTGTAATTCAACGCCGCAATGTCGCAAAAGTATCTGATACTTGTAAACGTTATATTTCTCACTCACATTTAGGAACGAGGCGTTAGTGGCAGAGACGGAAGGGTCCACACCTTTTGCCTTTTATTTCTACCGCATTTCAACCTTTTTGTACATTTGATATGTAATTGAGCTTTTCTGATACCGTCGGTGATTTAGTAAGAACTTTTAGTCGACACTTTTATTTTAAAGCCAAGTATCGGATATTACAAATCCTTCCTACTAATATTACAAATGTGAAAGTTTATGAGGCTGGATGTTTGTTTTATTATTACGCAAAAACTACTGAACGGATCTACAAAATATGAAATTTAATAGTAACAGAGCTATATATGTATATTATACATGAGAATATTACATAGGTTACAATCTATTTAAAGAGTGGTATAATTTAGCTTTTCATTCCCTCGAGTGGGAATCGAACTCACAACCTGACGCGTTTATAGTCACTTTAAATATACCAAATAACATATATGATCATACTCATGCTTTACGTTAACTCCCATTATCATCCAAAGTATGTTCTTGAAGGTCAGCCGAACTCCAACCCGCCTCTCTTAACTCTACTATACTATTGCAGTTCCAAAATAACATATTATTTTTAAATTTAAATGAAAATACGGCAATATAGAGGAATGCTTGAGAAATTAATCAACCAGACAGTGTCTCTGAATAGTTTATTTCCCATATTTGTGAATAGATCTAGATATTAATTGATCTAGATGTCTAGTTATTTTAGGGTTGCCATCTCTGAGACTGAATTGGAGGCTTTTAAGGAATTATTTTACTAAAAGGTTTCTATTGTCTTTATTGGTGGAAGACTGTGGAGTTCTTTTTACTTTTCTATTATAGACAATAGACGGTAAAGTAGAGAGTTTTCTGTATAGACTAGCTTTTCACGCTAAAAAGATATCAAAATATATATATATATTATTTTACCTTCATGCTGTATCGAATAGGAACCTTGTACTAAGACAATCCGTTTTGAATGGCGGAACTCAACGCTGCTGTTACAATCTAACTATATAATAAAATGTAAAAAAAACCATCTCATTTCTGATAATTGTGCCTAGGTGACAACACAATAATATACAACGAGCTGGTCTGATGATAGAGCCAGGATAATGAACATCTTCAGAGATTACTAGTAAGCCAGTAGTAGTACAAATTGTATTATATTTATTTGTTTTGCTTCACGCCGTATCCCGCACACAGAAGGGTAGGCAGAGAATTCTGAAGGCATTGCGTATTGAGTTGTGAAACTCAACACCGTGTTTTGTCTCGATACCAGCGTGAAAGAATGAAAATATTAAATATTTTATTTCCTCGAGTGGGGATCGAACTCAGATACTCTCTATAATTTGTATTTTAATATAAATAAATTGTTAAATGACATGCATTTATATTCTTTGGAACAGAGTAAATGCCGCTATATTAAAGTAAACACTAATATTTTAAAATAGTTTTAAAAAATTCATTTCATTCGCGGATTACGAGCTCGCGAAAGTAGCTTATGTTGCTTAACAAATAACTCGCCTTTCTAAAGGAGTGTTGCGACTTTAAGAAGATCAGATTGAGGACTCGAAATAAGCCCTTGTAGTGATGATTAAGATATATAAATGTGGGATGATAATATGTATATTTTATAACAACACGCTTTATCCATACAAAATGCAAGTTAAAATGCAGTTTATCTATAGAAAAGCGCGGTGTTGAGTTGCGTCACTCAACACGAAAAATGCGGAATAGATGTATCTCAATGCCAAGTTTCCTCTGCCTACTCTATATAAAAAAAAATGTGTCTTTTCAAGTTTATATAGTTATTTACTAAATACTGAAATACAAAGTAACGTATGTAAAATTTTTATCGGCCTTTCGTTCTTTCATTTGTCAGGTTTATTCCTCCGAACCACTGCGCCACTTTAATTTGTTCTTTCACATATTATAGACGAGCTAATATAATTATAGAATAAAGATGCTGTCACTGTATATACGACGGCTATGGATTCGATTCCTACTCGAGGCAATTTATAATCTTTATTGTCGCGGTATAGTAATAAACAACTGTTCGATGCGTGGCAAACGGACTATTTTAACACACCATTCTGCCTACTCTACCAGTAGGTATACGGGAAACAGCGTGAAGTTAATAAAAAAAACCCACATTAAAAAAAGCAATCATCCAACCAGCAATATATTAGAACAGACAGAGAAGGCAAAAAAGTCTCGCAACTACGAATAAAAGTCGGTAATAAATTTTATAACCAAGAAAACAGTATTACCGCAACATTACAAGAAGATACTCAATTAATAAGCTCCCCGTGGATCCGTCGGAACGTTATTATCGAGGTCTTCTCCGTTTATACATAGGAGGAACATTGAATATCGAACACTCGCTGGGTGAGGTTGTTTCCTTGATAACTAACTTCCTTGCATAGCATTTTCTTTTCTTATATTTTATACTTGACCCTTTGTTCCTTTCCTGTGGCTAAAGTTCTTGTTTTTGCAATCTTGAGTGCTGGTATTTATTTTAGCTTTACTCTGTAATACTGGCTCTTTAATTAGAGTCGACAGAACTACCTTCAGGGCTTTTCTTCTTGAGCTACGTTTTTAAATATTAATTTCTATCTTATTTTTCAAGCTTTACACGTTATGCAAGATACACAGCACGGTGTGCAGAGGGAACCTGATTTAACCTGATATAAACACTCCGTTCCCCATATTCCGCCGAGTTCTGAAGCTGCTGGAGCGATATAATAAACATATGTAATATTTAATATCCTCGAGTGGTAATCAAACCCACACTAACTGTCGCGTTCACAGTCACAAACTCGTACCCCTGCGCCGCGACTACGAGAAATGAATTACTTATAATATATACAAAAATATTTGTAACAAGGAGACCTAATACGCTAATGTAAATCCATTTTCTTATGAAATAAAGTACAGGAGCTACAGTTTTCTCAAAAGGATAAAGGATTTTAGGATTTATTTATATCGTATATTCTTTACGGACTGTTGTTGGAAATATTGTAATGTTGTTGTAGAATTCTTTGTGGATTTACTAAGGCATTGGTATGGATTGCTAAGTTGTATTTCTCTTAGCGTATAGCAGGGTTGGCAGAGGAGACACACCTAGGGCGAGGGAACCTAGTGTTAAGACGCTCTGTTCTCCTTAAAATACATCCGTTTCTCACTTTCTGCCGAATTGTGAAAATATTTAGTATATAATTAATTTTATCGCTCAGGTAGCGAACAACGCGCAGCATTGATTTCCGTCACTCAAAGTCAGAAATGGGAGTGTTTTAATGGGAACGCTGTGTCTTAACACTAGATTCCCAGGATTTCTCTGTCTATCCTACTATGAAGGAAACAACGAGAAGAAAAGAGAAGAAAAAAATTGAATTCAAGCCGAGAACAATGTGTCGTGCCTATAATTTCTATATGCCTACATCTTAATATGAGCGATAAAGGGTTGAAATCTATAAAAATTAAGCAAAAAGCTTTTCTAAATGGTTGGCATGACAACGGAAATCTAAACCTAGTAAACCATTTTTTAACAAACTCTAGAATATGACATAAGGATGTTAATGTTTTTTATTTTCGAGGTCGTTATGACAAAGTGGGATAGTGTGTGCTACTACATACTGTAAACGTGATTATTGCGATTTTGATTCTTGCTCAGAAGAATTATTTATTTTAATTTTCCCCCTTTATAAAGCACGGCGTTAAATTACGCCACAAACGCGGATAACAGAGTGTAATGAAGTAAACATCTAACAAATATGTTTTTCTGAGGAATATATGGATAATAATCAATTTAATAAAACAAGATCAAGATGGAGTGTAATATATATTTATTTAATCAAAACTTAGCGAGTGGAGTCTAGCTGAACTACTCTGAGCGCCTTGGGCGAGTCGCTCTGGAGGTCGTGTTACCTGGAATAAAGACGAAAGATGGAAATTGAACTTAAAATATAATTTAAAACTTATTTTAGTATTGACATGGGAAAAATTCTGTCTGTAAACGTAATGGTTGTGGGTTCGATTCCTATTCGAGGGAATAAATTATTATCACCATCTATCTCCCTTGTTACTTTTTTCTATATACATTGTACATAACTTTAAGCTCTTATCAGCAGCTACGACCGCGTGCTATATAAATATATAGCTAACAGTTTTATTTGATACATGATACGTCCAAAGTAGGTAACTCTGTCAAGTTCAGTCCGTTATATGTTGGTTTGTACTAAACATAGACGCCGTCGTGGCGCAGGGGCACACGGGTGTGACTGTAACGCGACGGTTGTGAGTTCGATCCTCATTCGGGGGAATGAATTATTGTTTATTAATATTTTCATTTGTTCGCTGTGGCATTAGGCAAACGCCCGGCGTTGAATTACATCACTCAACACGCAATGCCTCGAAGGTTTCGGCGGAGAATGGTGAAAGGAGTGTCTTAACACTAGGGTCTCAGTGCCTACCTTGTTATATGTGCTAACTATAAGTAGAAACTAATAATATTAAATGAGATATAGTCTGAAGCAAAGTTAAATGGACTATCCAACCCAAAAAAAAACAATTCGATCAAAACATTCCCGAGGTTGGCGCGTCCAACCAAACAAACTGTTACATGTTTTACTTTAGTTAAACTACATATAAAATACTATAATTAAAAACGAATCAATGTACGACAATAGTTAAACGCCGTTCGTGATGTAGTTTCATTAACAGTATCAGCGATAGTGACGTGATCCGCTCTAATAAATGGTTTCCATACAGAATAGTGTGAACGTTCGCGTTTAAATACCAACAGATTCACGCTAGTTGGAATAGCCGCATTACACTAACTAGGTAACTAAACTACGGATATATTATTTGATTTTTAGTCGGTGGTTGCGGGTTCGATTATGATTTCAGGAAATTAAATATTTTCCGTCCTCTGCTCTCGTATGACAAAGTAAGTTCCGCTACTTAACACGTAATGTTTAAAATTACTGCAAATAAAAGAAAGCGACGTGTTTTAGAATTAGGTTGTCTTTGGTCTTTGTCTACATACCTATCTTAGGGAGCCTAGTGTCACAGCACTCCGTTCCCTACGTATCGTCTATTTCTTTTAGGTATTGTATGCAGAGTGACGGAGCTCAACGCCGCATTATGTCTACCAGGGCAGTAATAATGAAATGAAATATAATTTACCACATTATATTAACCCACAACAACTAACAAACTACTACTAGAATATTTGGCGAAATATTAAAAATATAGGAAAATAAAAGGCAAGCCAAAATTATAACTAATAAAAGTAGACAGATACATAAGTAACTTTTTTTATTGGATATCAAATAGCGCGGAGATTTCTGTTGTAACAGCTCCTGGAGCGGTGTGGGAATGTATGAAATATAGAAACAGGTTGTTCTTACAGTATATCGTTTGTTTTAGTGCTTTCCTTGGATATTGTTAAAATAAAAATAAAATTAGCTTCACGCTATATCCCGCACACAGCAGGGTAGGCAGAGGAAACCTAGTGTAAGACACTCCGTTCCCCACTTTCTGCCGAATTTTGGAGGCATTGCGTATTGAGTGGCAGAACTCAACGCCGCGCTTTGCCTCGACACCAGAGCGAAGAAATGGAAATATAAATTTAAGTAAATATTTCATCTCCTCGAGTGGGGATCGAACCCACAACCAGTCGGTTTTACAATCACACTTTGTGCCACTGCGCCACGACTGGCCTCATATTGGATATTGGATATTGTTGTTTGGAATAAATTGATTTTTATGGTTTTTAGCGATGAACGGAAACGGGGTGTTTTAATATTAGTTAATCCCCTTACTGCTAGGTATGTGTAAAGTTAATAACATAAACTACAAACATATGATTTACAATACAGTAATTTATTCAAATTGCGAATTGGAATCGACAACCATCGTTTATAATCAAATGCCACCACACTGCGCCACGACAGCCTCTATCAATTTTCAATATATATATAGATATATATATATATATATATATATATATATATATATATATATATATATATATATATATATATATATATATATATATATATATATATATATATTAAAAGTACATAAAATAAATATTGAAATAAAATAAGAAGTAAATAGACATCGCCTTAAGCTTCTTTTACAGACATCTCTATTATATAAGAACAAGCTATCGTCCGTCTTTAGTGCCCACGGCTTTTACTAGTTTCAGCGTAAAACTCAACCCGATGTTCCTTGTGATCCATTACGAGGAAATCCTTCTGTAAAGGAAGTATAGAAATGTCGGGATTTTAGAATATTTTGTTTATGTGGTATTTTGTAAAGCGCGGCGTTGAGCTCCGCCAGTTAATACGTAATATTTTTAAAAAGTTCGAAGTGTGAAGCGTGTATATATATATTTTCCTTTCTGTTCTTTTTCTACATGGTCATTTTATCAATTAACATCAATATGAATAAATTTAATGTGAATATTTTTTAATTACCAATTATACAGTAAGCCGTCGTGGCGTAGCGTTACAGTATTTGACTGTAAGTGCAACGGTTGTGGGTTCGACCCGTTCTAAGTAGTTTTTTTAATCATTTCCATGGCTTGGTTACAAGACAAAACGCGGTTTTGTGTTCCACCACAGCAATGTCTTGAAAATTGGGTGAAACTTAGGAAAAAATGTGTTTTAATCCGGCAGCACGCGCGCCCTCAAAAGTTACTCTGCTACAATCGAAAGGTGCGTAAAGCTGAAAAAAAAACGGTCAAGCGCGAGTCGGATTTGCTCACCGAGGGTTCCGTACAAATATTGGAGGTCTCAAGCTTTTTCTGAAATTCAAGCTTATCTTAGCCCTTTCATCTTATACCTCACTTGAACTAGCGGCTTTGATACCAAATTTTGCCCCCCTTTCAAGGCTGTTATTTTTTAGGATATAACCGCAAACGTACAGTTTCTGATTTTTTTGAACGACCTGTAGATGCTAGCATTAAAAAAATCAGCTTCACGCTGTATCCCGCACACAGCAGGGTAGGCAAAGGGAACCTAGTGTTAAGACACTCCGTTCCCCACTTTCTGCCGAATTCTGGAGGCATTGCGTGTTGAGTATTCTGGAGGCATTGCGTGTTGAGTAGAAATGCTAGCATTAAAATTTATTTATTCTAGGTTAAACGGAAGTGCCCTATTAATTTTGATTCTCTTTGTTTTGTTGAAATACGCTTTTGTTGCGGTATAAACGGCCACATATATATATATATATATATATATATATATATATATATATATATATATATATATATATATATATATATATATATATATATATATTTTAAAGTAAATGTGTAGAAATAATATTTTTTCAGGAAACCATGGCAGCGTACATGTGAGTACATAGATTAAATTTCGTCTCGATATTTTAAAGCGTTCCTGAGATAAAGGCTCTTGACAGACATACAGAGAGACAGATAGACGGACAACAAAGTTCCTTTTTCCTTTAAGTCCGTCCGTTTTACGGACGTTAAGTTTGGGTTCCTTTTTTTCCTTAAAAGGTATGGAACCCCAAAAAGAAACCAAATAAGATTTCATTGATATTCTTTTACTTTTTTTTACTTCGTTTATCTTGGCGCTTGAAACTTAGGTAATTGGAGTGGTTCTCAATTTCCGATCGACGTGATACAGCCTCTTTCCTCTAAAGGTAAATTATACTTAGTTTTCGAGGGTTCCTCGGATATAAAAAGTGAAACGTTTCATAGAGGATGTACATTTGGAACTAATTGTGGAGGAATTAGTTCTAGTTAATTAAAATAAAAAATCTGAAAATGTCATATTTTTAAATACGGCAGTTTTGACTATGCGTTATCTGTCGTCACTGAGTAACGGAAGAGTTTCATATATTATATGATTTAATAATATTCAATTATAGTAACAAAATACTATATTCAGGCCAGTCATGGCGCAAGGGGACAAAGATCCCACTCGAGTAAATGAAATATTTAATATTTTCGACTCTTCGCTCTGGCACCGAGGCAAACTGTAAAATGGCGTATCTTCACACTAGGTTCCCTCTCCCTGTTGCACTACGTACGGGATACATGGTGAAGCTAAAACTATATAGTAAAACCACACTTAACACAAGTATTCAACCAAAAAACTGAAATTCAGAAGCATCCCCCACACAGGCCTCTCAAAAAAAGGATTGACTCAAAAGTCAATACCATACATATATATGTAGATAGTATGTATTTCTAGATACGTATATATATGTAACATGACGTTCCTCTCTACGTACCTTATTCTATTGCATCGAACGCTGTTGCCCTCATTTCAGAACAAATACCAAACAAAGTTCGGTCACTAAGTTTAGTATGTTGAACACCTTAGCCGTGTTCAGCTTTACTTCACTTTATTTTACTACATACATTATGTTAGAGAACTGTTTCAAAGCAATTTCTGAGACAGTTGTCTTGCCCCAATGGGAACGTTTTGGTAGTGTTGCTTTTTTATTTATTATTTTTTTTAGTAAGTAGAAATTCTAATGTTAAGTTCAATTTTTTTATACCTCTTCTAAGTCCGCATCAGGATCCTTATACTGTTGCTGTAAGACTGTGAAAGGACTGTGGTAAAGTCGGCATTTTGGATTATTTTGTATGGATGATATTTTATAATAGAGTTAGAACTGAGATTTTATAAATTAGGCGTGGAGAATGATGTGTTCTAACCTACCCAACATCATATAATATAGAGCTCCATATGCCTACCCTGCTATGTGCGACATATAGCGTAAAGTTAAAAAAATGTACATTACCACATTGTCCAGAAATTATTTTATTATATTATCAAATCTTGTATTTCAACTTTACTTACACATACATGTAGCAGGTTAGAAGGAGCTGAGTTTTAAGACACTCCACTCCGCTGAATTCTGGAGAAATTAAATATTTAACAATTTCATTTCTTCGCTCTGGTGTGAATGAGTGGGAATCGAACCCACAATTTGTCGCGTGTACAATCACACGCTTGTATCACAGCGCTACGAATGGCTTCAAAAAGTGTTGCAACTGTCTCTTCAGGTAGGTAGCACATGTTCTGTGCACCAATCAAAACATAAAGTTATAGTATTTTGTAGAAGCCATTCTTGTCCAGCCAGCCTCCAGAATTTGGCGGAAAATGGGATACGGAGATGGGAAGTGTCTTAACACTAGGTTCTCTCTTTCTACCCTGCTATGTATGGGATACAGCATGAATCAAAATTTATTTATTTAGTTTTTAGGACCTGGACGGTTTCCAAGAGTCACGCGTCCCACTCCGAGTCCGTCCAAGTTTTTATTCAAAATTTTAATATGTTTTCTAAACTGCTTTTCTTTCCTCAGTGTGGAATAATATCTTAAAAAATGTAAAAAATACTTAAAACGTGTTATGTTCTATCTCCAACCTACCTTATATTATTACTAGTGGGCACGCGCAGCTTCGCCCGCGTATTTGCACCCTTAGAGGTCACTTCTAAAAAAACCACGAAACACGTATTTAATAAAATATTTTTAACAATATGAATTTAATTTTTTATAAAAATCGGTAGCGATTTAAATATTTTTCCGTATAAACTTTCAACCCTTTATTTGCACCTTTAGGACACCTCCTAAAGGTGAGGCAATTCTAAAAAACCATAAAACACGTTCATGTTCAATGAAATGTTTTTAAGAGTTTGAATTTCAAATTTTATAATAATCGGTGCTGATTGAATTTTTTTTCTATACAAACTTTCAACCCCAATTTCATCCCTTTAGGGTTAAAGTCCCTTCTTAGTGGATGTCCAGATTATAAAAATGAACATCTGTCCAAATTTCACGTTTCTACCATCAGCGGTTAACGGCTGTGCGTGCGTTTTAACTCAGTCAGTCAGTACATGTCCTTTTATATATATAGATAATGTAAAACCCTTAATTAATATTTTTTGTAAAACATTTATTTTTTTTCTTAGTTCGCCTCAAAGCCACACATAGAAGAGTTCTAAATTATATATAACAAAGACATTCCCTTCTTATCGTTGTGGGTTCGACTGGTTATTTCGTCGATTCTAACTCGAGAAAATGAAATATTTATTTTTTTCATTCTTTCGCTGCGGTGTCGAGGCAAAGCGCAGCGTTGAGTTCCACCACTTAACACGCCATACCTCCAGAATTGACGGAAAGTGGGGAATGGAGTGTTTTAGCAGTAGGTTCCCGGACTCTTTCTGTCTACTCTGCTTTGTGCGGGATACCGCGTGAAGCTAAAAAATAATATAAAACGGGAACCTTTTGTAATAATTGGACATTTTGTTTCAATACAGCGCTTTGCATGCTAGTTCTAGTTGTAAATAACTATATTTGAACCAATCTAACTCCTCGCCTCTAACGACGTATCCAATTACACTGTCTAGGACCGGTGCCTGGGAAACGTGACGTCTATATTTTTATTGGTTTTTTCATAATAACTTTGTTGTTACCCTTGTGTGAGCTAGTCGTGGTATTGTCGAAAAAATATGAATCCGATTTGAATGAATTGGAAAGAAAATAGGAAAAAAAAGGTTTCTTTTTGGTTTCTTTTTTGAATTGGTGATAAGAAAGAAGTGAATAGTCAGTATTAGTATATAGTTTAACCTTTATTTTTTAAAGCAATTTAGGGAACCTTATGTAAAGATTTCAGAGATTGCATGTAAAGTGGCTGAACTCAACGCTGTGAAAAATATTCATTTTAAATCTGTATTCGACATAGTTGGCAAATAGCAATTAGTTTTTTTATTTAGATTTAGTTGATTTTAGTAACAGGTGTATTATTACATTATTTCAGGAGGATCAATAAAAAAAAATATACATCTATATATAAAGATAAGATATTAAAAGTTGAAAATATCAACGTGAAGATGTATGAGGATGTCGTTGCAGTGTTTGGAGTTCAGAGCAGTGATCGGGACTCGTCCATGTGAAGGCATAAGGACTTCTTTAAGTACGCATTAACGGTCACCAATCTTTAAAGTAATTCTACTAGTGCCAGTAGAAATGGTTTGACGAGAGACCGAGATGTTTGAGTAAATTTTAGAAAGATTCAGCTATTATATTTCTCCTTCATACATCCACTGCGTCTACATTAAATTCAATTCGCATTCTATGCTAAGCGCGGCGTTGAGTTTTGCTACTTAACATACAATGCCTCGTAATTCCGGCGGAATGGAAGTGACTTTAAGGGGACGGAGTCTCTTAAGTCTTAGTTTAATTATTGAAGGAGCCGCCGCAGCGAGGCAGTGTCTGCCTGTATCTGAGACAGTGACTTTTCCCTGTTCTGGTAGACAAATCGCGACGTTGATTTCCGTCGATCAATGAGCCATATTTTTTAAAATTATTCTGAAAATGGGGAATAGAATGTTTTAACACAAGGGTACTTTGTGTTTACAATATAATATTTTCGTAGCATACAATTCAGTTCAAAAAAATTGTATAGAATAGAAGAATTTTCAGTCGGTAAAACCTACTGCATGGATTTAGATCGAAGTTCATACAATTATTACTCCAGAGGACGCTCACCATTCATTTTGTCTTTTATTCAAGGAATTCCTTCGGGATGGTTCCTAGAAATTTTGTATAGTAGTATATCTTTAAAAAGACATATGTTTGATTTCGATTAAAAAATAATTTTATTTTATTAAAGGGAAAAGAAGAGAAATCTAGTGTTATAACACTGCCTTTTCCATTTTTCTTCATTTTAGAGGGAATGTTGGTTTTTGCCAAAAGTAAAACATCTTATTTTTAAGTTATCAATATCTATATCTATACTTATAGTAAAATTTTAACGGATCGTTGTAAGTAAATGGAAGATTTGCATGAAAAAATGTTATTGGAGACCCTTAATAATGTAGTATAACTCAAAAGAATTATTTTTATTTTTTTTCAATCAATCAGTTTAAATTTAACTTTTGGATTCCGGCAGGCTTCCATAAGCATATAGAGTTAGTTTTATTATAATCGGTTAATAAATAAAAAAGTTATATCAATTTAAAGTACTTAGTTCGACAAATTTCAATTTGTATGATGATAAAATACATTGAGATTTCAACTCTTTGAATCGATATCAGAGTGCACGCAGGAGAAACAGTTGTGGGTTCAGTCCCCACCCGGGGAAATAAATTATAATTTATTAATATTTTGAGGCCAGTTATGGCACAATGACAAAAAGTGTTTAGAAAACGTATAAAAATTTGGACGTAGCGGGATTCAAACCCGCGCCTTTTAGTAGCCGACCAGGCGCTCTGACCACCGAGCCATACGTTCTCATCAAGCTATGTCGATTTTTTTTGTTTATTCACGTTAATCGTTTCTGGTAACCCTGACAGGTACCATGGGCCGTAACTGTCAGAGTTACCTCGGTACTGTGTATCTTATATACCTCAGTTCAGCGTTTATAGATTGAGGTCAGACATGGCGAAGAGCCACAAACGAGTGACTGGTAGCACGATAAGTTGTATGTTCGATTTCCACTTGAAGAAATGAAATATTTAAAATTTTCATTTCCCAGCTCTGGTTACGAGACTTCCGCGAATCAACACGCAATGCCGAATTAAAAACAAAAAAAAATCTTAGCTTATTCAATAAAATACATCACCAAGATGAACTAAAAGAGTTTTTAAAACTCAAAATTGTAACCAAAGCAACGACAGAAACCATTGTTAAACCCATTTATTTTGTTCTGTATAGGTACATATTAATATTAGTTACCATATTTAAGTACTTAGATAATAAGAATTTTGTCATCATTGAAAACGGCAAAAGGGCATCCAGATTTTTAATTGATTACGGATTATTAAATGCTGAGCATATTGTTAAACTTGTCTGTATTATTATAAATCTTTGGGACATTGCGTATGGAGAAATTTAAAGCCGCGTTTTGTCTTACAGAGCCGGGGAAATGGCTTAAAAAGAAAATAATAATCTCTGTTTTCCACCCTAATTTGAGATATGAGAGAGAAACTTAACGCCGCGCTTTGCATGCAACGGGAATTTTGAAAGCAATCGAACCCACATCCGTTATATATATTTAAACAATCAAACACGATTCCATTGCTCTTCGATGGCTTAAAAAATCTAGTATTATTAAAAATCTAGATACATTTAGGGTGCCTACCGCTTGTTACTGATACACTCGTATATAAAAGATTGAAGGGTGATATTGACCTTGGATTTGCGATGGGAATTAAACCTGGGACCCTCGTTGGAGGGTCCTTTTTATAATCTATACTAGTTTTTATACAATGGTAGTTATAGTGAATAAATTATGCCTATGCATATTATTAGTTTTTGCATATTTTCATAAAATTTCAATCAAAATTTTGATCTGTCGTGGTGCTGCGGCACACCGTCTATAAACTATAGATAGATATATATATGGGTTCGATTACTCGGGCGAATCATTTGTTTTCTTTTCCTCGTGCTTGTAACAAGGCAAAGCGCGGCGTTGTGATCAGCCGCCCAATACAATGTCTCAAAAGTTGGGCGGTGCGTAGAAAACTGAGTGTAACATTAGGGTGCCTCTGCCTGCGCTGCTTTGTATGGGGAGCATCGTCGAGATAAACAATAATAAAATTTAAAAAACCTTAAAAAAATACTAAGCTTCACGCTGTATCCTACACGTAGCAAAATAGGCAAAGGAAAACCTGGGAACGTAATAAGGCACTCCGTTTAATTTAGACCTCTCCACTTCCCACTTAAAACAAAACACCGCAGGCGTGTGGCGGAAATCAACGCTGAAAAGTACGCCGTAGAAGTGTTCAAAATATCAAAAATGCATACTAAAAAAGATAAGAACACTGTATCCCCAGACAGGCAATGCGATACTTCCGCTCATTACATATTAACGTATGTATAGTGAAAACGCAGAAGTACTGTAGTCTCAGTACATTCTTAGAAAATAGACACGTTATTTCCGTTACATTTTAGCTGCCATTGTATAAATTTTTAAGCTTCAACCTTTATCCCTAAGGAATTATTTGCAGGTTTAAATTTAAAATAATAATAATAATAGAGCGATGAAATGGAAATAATAAATATTGTTTATACATGATCTAATTTGATTTGATTTACTTTGGGAGACAAAACGTGGCGTTGAGTTCTGAAACTCAATGTGCCTCGAGATCAGTACGTAATGTAAGGAACGGAGTGCCTCAGATCACTCACAAATATAATAAGAAATGAGCGCTTCTACTGTTTTTTTTTTTTACCTTGTTAAGTAAGCGTTATTGATGAGTTTTAAATGAGATGCTTTTTTCAGTCTTTACTATAATACATTTTAATGACACATCTTTAACTTTTGTCAAAAATCAACATTCCTTCTAAAATAAAGAAAACTTTTTCTTTTTCTTTCCGATAAATAACATTGAGCCTTATTTATCAAATACAAACGTATATACTTTTAAAAATATACCAATATACAAATATCTAAAAACGATAATAATTGTATGAGCTTCGATCTAAATCCAAGCATTAAGTTTTACAAACTGAAAATTCGTCCATTCTATGCATTTATTTTAAAGATATGACTGGTTAAATGGCGAAAATCAAAGCTGAGCTTTGAATACCAAAACAGAGAAAAGAATTTTGAAATATAATCATTCCCTCCAGTAGGCATCGAACCCAAACACATAGCATTTACAGTAACACACCGTCTTACTGCGGCGGTGGCCTCAAAAATTGAACAAATAGATTTTTTTTGCGTGGGTAAGTTATCATTTTTTCGACAAATTCTCGGGATGGTGCGTGTTGATTGGCAGAACTCGAGCTCACGCAGCGCGGAAAATTGGTAGGTGCATAGGAAACGGAGTGTCTTAACATACTGCGCCTATTTGGCTAAAAGCTCAAAAAAAATGTAAAATATCATACTAGTTGATATTGACTTTCTATTTTTTTTATGTATAATGAAAACAAAAGGAAATTCCATTTTCTTTCTGATCCACGTTTTTTTGACAATACCACGACTAGCTCACACAAGGGTAACAACAAAGTTTTTATAAAAAAAACCAATAAAATATAGACGTCACGTTTCCCGGGCACCGGTCCTAGACAGTGTAATTGGATACGTCGTTAGAGGCGAGGAGTTAGATTGGTTCAAATACAGTTATTTACAACTAGAACTAGCATGCAAAGCGCTGTATTGAAACGAAGTTGGAGCTTTTTATATTTTTTTCCATTTCACGCTGTATGTTGAACACAGTAGGGTAAGCGGAGGGAACCCCTTATTAAGACCCTTTCGTTCTCCACTTTCCGTCGAAGTGCGTGTTGAGAGGCGGGAGTCAACGTCACGCTTAAATATTTCATTTCTTCGAGTGGGCCTCGAACACCACACATCCTGTCGAACCCATTACAATGGGAAGGGAATGTCTTGGCCCTAGGTTCTTAGGTTCTTGCTATTAGATTAAATGAATTTACCATAAATATGGTTTTTATATAATTTCAAATATCAAAATATTCTTTTTTAAGCTTAAAGCTGTTTGCCGCACATATAACCAAACTTGATATAATATGTTGGCGTGGTGAATGAAATGTCTTAAAATCGAGTGAGTATATTAAGACACTTTGTTCTTTAAGCTCTTATTTTTGATACATTGCTTGTTAAAGAAGCAAAAAAATAACGTCACCAATATAACAAGTAAGAAATAAAAAAGCAACACTACCTAAACGTTCCCATTGGGGCAAGACAACTGTCTCAGAAATTGCTTTGAAACAGTTCTCTAACATAATGTATGTAGTAAAATAAAGTAAAGTAAAGCTGAACACGGCTAAGGTGTTCAACATACTAAACTTAGTGACCGAACTTTGTTTGGTATTTGTTCTGAAATGAGGGCAACAGCGTTCGATGCAATAGAATAAGGTACGTAGGGAGGAACGTCGTGTTATCTATAAACATATATTTTATATAGTATATGTTTATCCAACAGTCGATGACACGAGAGAAACATATGTAAAATTATGTTAAATCAATTACAAATTGGATTTTAATTTACTAGAACTACTAATTCCATTACAATTGGTTCCAAAAGTACATCATAAATTCCTCTATGAAACGTTTCACTTTTTATACTCGAGGAACCTTCGATACTTAAATATAATTTACGTTTAGCGGAAAGAGGCTGTATCACGGCGATCGGAAATTGAGAAGCACTCCAATTACCTAAGTTTCAAGCGCCAAGATAAACGAAGTAAGATATAAATAGCACTTCAGAAAAAACGGAAAAAAATCAAGAAAATCTTATTAGGTTCCTTTTTTTAGGTTAACACAATTTTTAATTTTGGCACGGTAACTTTAATGGCGTATACGCTGACGGGTTGAGACAACTCTTCTCCCAGTTTCCCCGAAATTTTCAAGATAAAGCGTGTTGGAGTGGTTGCACTAAAGCCTCGTTTTGTCTTTTATTTTCCTATATTTTTAATATTAAGCCAAATATTTTAGTAGTAGTTTGTTTATTGTTGTGGGTTAATATAATATGGTAAATTATATTTCATTTAATTATTACTGCCCTGGTAGACATAACGCGGCGTTGCGCTCCGTCACTCTGCATACAATACCTAAAAGAAATAGACGATACGTAGGGAACGGAGTATTGTGACACTAGGCTCCCTAAGATAGATATGTAGACAAAGACTAAAGACAATCTAATTCTAAAACACGTCGCTTTCTTTTTTTTGCAGTAATTTTAAACGTTACGTGTTAAGTAGCGGAACTTACTTTGTCATACGAGAGCAGAGGACGGAAAATATTTAATTTCCTGAAATCATAATCGAACCCGCAACCACCGACTAAAAATCAAATAATATATCCGTAGTTTAGTTACCTAGTTAGTGTAATGCGGCTATTCCAACTAGCGTGAATCTGTTGGTATTTAAACGCGAACGTTCACACTATTCTGTATGGAAACCATTTATTAGAGCGGATCACGTCACTATCGCTGATACTGTTAATGAAACTACATCACGAACGGCGTTTAACTATTGTCGTACATTGATTCGATTTTAATTATAGTATTTTATATGTAGTTTAACTAAAGTAAAACATGTAATAGTTTGTTTGGTTGGACGCGCCAACCTCGGTAATGTTTTGATTGAATTGTTTTTTTTTGGGTTGGATAGTCCATTTAACTTTACTTCAGACTATATTTAATTTAATTTTATTAGTTTCTACTTATAATTAGCACATATAGCAAGGTAGGCACTGAGATCCTAGTGTTAAGACACTCCTTTCACCACTTTCCGCCGACATTTTCAAGAGATTGCGTGTTGAGTGGTGTAATTCAACGCCGGGCGAATAAATAAAAATATTAATAAACAATAAATCATTCCTCCGAATGGGGATCAAACTCACAACCGTCGCGTTACAGTCACACCCGTGTGCCCCTGCGCCACGACGGCGTCTATGTTTAGTACAAACCGACATATAACCGACTGAACTTGACAGAGTTACCTACCTAGGACGTATCATGTATCAAATAAAACTGTTAGCTATATATTTATATCGAATAGGAATCGAACCCACAACCATTACGTTTACAGACAGACTTCTTCCCATGTCAATACTAAAATAAACTTTAAATTATATTTTAAGTTCAATTTCCATCTTTCGTCTTTATTCCAGGTAACACGACCTCCAGAGCGCCTCGCCCAAGGCGCTCAGAGTAGTTCAGCTAGACTCCACTCGCTGAGTTTTGATTAAATAAATATATATTACACTCTATCTTGATCTTGTTTTATTAAATTGATTATTATCCATATATTCCTCAAAAAAACATATTTGTTAGATGTTTACTTCATTACACTCTGTTATCCGCGTTTGTGGCGTAATTTAACGCCGCGCTTTATAAAGGGGGAAAATTAAAATAAATAATTCTTCTGAGCAAGGATCAAAATCGCAATAATCACGTTTACAGTATCACACACTATCCCACAGTGTCATAATGACCTCGAAAATAAAAAACATTAACATCCTTATGTCATAGTCTAGGGTTTGTTAAAAAATGGTTAACTAGGTTTAGATTTCCGTTGCCATGCCAACCATTTAGAAAAGCTTTTTGCTTATTTTTTATAGATTTTAACCCTTTATCGCTCATATTAAATATATAGGCAAATAGAAATTATAGGCAAGACACATTGTTCTCGGCTTGAATTCAATTTTTTCTTCTCTTATCTTGTCGTTGCTTCCTTCATAGTAGGATAGGCAGAGGAATCCTGGGAATCTAGTGTTAAGACACACCGTTCCCATTAAAACACTCCCATTTCTCACTTTGAGTGGTGGAAATCAATGCTGCGCGTTGTTCGCTACCTGAGCGATAAAATTAATTATATACTAAATATTTTCACAATTCGGCAGAAAGTGAGAAACGGATGTATTTTAAGGAGAACAGAGCGTCTTAACACTAGGTTCCCTCGCCCTAGGTGTGTCTCCTCTGCCAACCCTGCTATACGCTAAGAGAAATACAACTTAGCAATCCATACCAATGCCTTAGTAAATCCACAAAGAATTCTACAACAACATTACAATATTTCCAACAACAGTCCGTAAAGAATATACGATATAAATAAATCCTAAAATCCTTTATCCTTTTGAGAAAACTGTAGCTCCTGTACTTTATTTCATAAGAAAATGGATTTACATTAGCGTATTAGGTCTCCTTGTTACAAATATTTTTGTATATATTATAAGTAATTCATTTCTCGTAGTCGCGGCGCAGGGGTACGAGTTTGTGACTGTGAACGCGACAGTTAGTGTGGGTTTGATTACCACTCGAGGATATTAAATATTACATATGTTTATTATATCGCTCCAGCAGCTTCAGAACTCGGCGGAATATGGGGAACGGAGTGTTTATATCAGGTTAAATCAGGTTCCCTCTGCACACCGTGCTGTGTATCTTGCATAACGTGTAAAGCTTGAAAAATAAGATAGAAATTAATATTTAAAAACGTAGCTCAAGAAGAAAAGCCCTGAAGGTAGTTCTGTCGACTCTAATTAAAGAGCCAGTATTACAGAGTAAAGCTAAAATAAATACCAGCACCAAGATTGCAAAAACAAGAACTTTAGCCACAGGAAAGGAACAAAGGGTCAAGTATAAAATATAAGAAAAGAAAATGCTATGCAAGGAAGTTATCAAGGAAACAACCTCACCCAGCGAGTGTTCGATATTCAATGTTCCTCCTATGTATAAACGGAGAAGACCTCGATAATAACGTTCCGACGGATCCACGGGGAGCTTATTAATTGAGTATCTTCTTGTAATGTTGCGGTAATACTGTTTTCTTGGTTATAAAATTTATTACCGACTTTTATTCGTAGTTGCGAGACTTTTTTGCCTTCTCTGTCTGTTCTAATATATTGCTGGTTGGATGATTGCTTTTTTTAATGTGGGTTTTTTTTATTAACTTCACGCTGTTTCCCGTATACCTACTGGTAGAGTAGGCAGAACGGGGTGTTAAAATAGTCCGTTTGCCACGCATCGAACAGTTGTTTATTACTATACCGCGACAATAAAGATTATAAATTGCCTCGAGTAGGAATCGAATCCATAGCCGTCGTATATACAGTGACAGCATCTTTATTCTATAATTATATTAGCTCGTCTATAATAAGTGAAAGAAGAAATTAAAGTGGCGCAGTGGTTCGGAGGAATAAACCTGACAAATGAAAGAACGAAAGGCCGATAAAAATTTTACATACGTTACTTTGTATTTCAGTATTTAGTAAATAACTATATAAACTTGAAAAAACACATTTTTTTATATAGATTAGGCAGAGAAAACTTGGCATTGAGATACATCTATTCCGCATTTTTTGTGTTGAGTGACGCAACTCAACACCGCGCTTTTCTATAGATAAACTGCATTTTAACTTGCATTTTGTATGGATAAATCGTGATGTTATAAAATATACATATTATCATCCCACATTTATATATCTTACTCATCACTACAAGGGCTTATTTCGAGTCCTCAATCTGATCTTCTTAAAGTCGCAACACTCCTTTAGAAAGGCGAGTTATTTGTTAAGCAACATAAGCTACTTTCGCGAGCTCGTAATCCGCGAATGAAATGAATTTTTCACAACTATTTTTAAAATTTTAGTGTTTACTTTAATATAGCGGCATTTACTCTGTTCCAAAGAATATAAATGCAAGTCATTTGACAATTTATTTATATTAAAAAACAAATTATAGAGAGTGTCTGAGTTCGATCCCCACTTGAGGAAATAAAATATTTAATATTTTCATTCTTTCACGCTGGTATCGAGACAAAACACGGTGTTGAGTTTCACAACTCAATACGCAATGCCTTCAGAATTCTCTGCCTACCCTTCTGTGTGCGGGATACGGCGTGAAGCAAAACAAATAAATATAAACAATTTGTACTACTACTGGCTAAAAGTAATCTCTGAAGATGTTCATTATCCTGGCTCTATCATCAGACCAGCTCGTTGTATATTATTGTGTTGTCACCTAGGCACAATTATCAGAAATGAGATGGTTTTTTTTTACATTTTATTATATAGTTAGATTGTAACAGCAGCGTTGAGTTCCACCATTCAACAAACAAAACCCCCAGAATTCGTAGCAATATGGGGAACGGAAGTTTCTTAAAGAGAACGGATTGTCTTAATACAAGATTCCTATTCGATACAGCGTGAACCTAAAATAAAAAAAATATATATATTTTGGTATTTTTTTAGCTTGGAAAGCTAGTCTATACAGAAATATCTCTACTTTACCGTCTATTGTCCTATAATAGAAAAGTAAAAAGTTCTCCACAGTCTTCCACCAATAAAGACAATAGAAACCTTTTAGTAAAATAATTCCTTAAAAGCCTCCAATTCAGTCTAAGAGATGGCAACCCTAAAATAACTAGACATCTAGATCAATTAATATCTAGATCTATTCACAAATATAGGAAATAAACTATTCAGAGACACTGTCTGGTTGATTAATTTCTCAAACATTCCTCTATATTGCCGTATTTTCATTTAAATTTAAAAATCACATGTTATTTTGGAACTGCAATAGTATAGTAGAGTTAAGAGAGGCGGGTTGGAGTTCAGTTGACTTTCGAGAACATAGGTTGGATGATAATGGAAGGTAACGTAAAGCATGAGCATGCGCATGTTATTTGGTATATTTAAAGTGACTTTAAACGCGTCAGGATGTGAGTTCGATTCCCACTTGAGGGAATGAAAAGCTAAATTATACCACTTTTTAAATAGATTGTAGCATATGTAATATTCTCATGTATAATATACATATATAGCTCTGTTACTATTAAATTTCATATTTTCTAGATCCGTTTTTGCGTAATAATAAAACAAATATCCAGCCTCATACTTTCACATTTGTAATATTAGCAGGAAGGATTTGTAATATCCGATACTTGGCTATAAAATAAAAATGTCGACTAAAAGTTCTTACTAAATCACGGACGGTATCAGAAAAGCTCAATTACATATCAAATGTACAAAAAGGTTGAAATGCGGTAGAAATAAAAGGCAAAAGGTGTGGACCCTTCCGTCTCTGCCACTAACGCCTCGTTCCTAAATGTGAGTGAGAAATATAACGTTTACAAGATTCAGATACTTTTACGACATTGCGGCGTTGAATTACACCACTCAGCGACACCACTCCGTAATCCGGTGAAAAGTGGGGATCGGAATTGTCTTAATGATAACAACGTGTCTTAACACGCTCTTCTGTGTGCGGGATACAGCGTGAAGCTAAGAAATATACTTTTACAAGAAATTTGGCTCTAATTGAAAGTGAAATCAAAGAGGAAGTTTAGTTTAGTCTTTAGGTACTTTCTTTTTTACGGGAAATGAAAATATTACCATTTTTGTTTCGAATGAGAATCGAACTCCAAACCGTGGCTCACGTGCTTACAATAAAAGCATTTACTTTCATAAATTTTCTTTATATCATTTTATTAAATGACCACTCAAAATTGAGCAATCAAAGAAAAGTAACATTTAAAAATCAACAAATCACAAGCTGCTATTACACTTATTGCCTATAGGTATATCAAAAGTAGGTTTTCAGGTTAAGCAGGTATAGGTACCTACTTGGTGTTTTTTGGTTGGTCCATAATGGATTTTCCTAGTAACCTCTCGATTTCATGAGGTACCCTCTATATCCTGAAGTACTTAGGGCTGACGTTAAGTACATATTGGCTGTATCGTCTTTCATAAGTTTCGGTGATATTTCAGTGATATTTATCAATGCTTTGTAAAGAAAATCGAGGAACTAACAGAGAATTTAATTGGGGAGGGGTCTAAGCGCAGAGGAGCAGCATCCAATCGCGTGGATGTTTAAACTTTATTTATTTTCTTGCCTCAGGTCCAGACCAGATACAGCGTTCAGCTCCATTATAAAATCCATTTTTATTATAACCATTAATGTTGCTAAACATTGTTCGTTATATTTAACGAACGATGAATAATTATTTTGTTACAGAAAATAATTATATTGCAGACACGCGCGTGTACAGCCACAGGCGGACTGTTGTTAATAATACAATGGGTAGTACTCGTATATGTTGCAGTCAATACACACCATTAGCCAAATTGAGTTTGGCTAAGAGAAAAATTGAAACTACTTACAAATCCGCCGGCTTTTTTAAGATGAAAAATATTTTTTACATACAAATAGACAAAACTTTGTATTGAGCCTCTATTTTTTATCATAAATATTAACTAAAGTAACCAAATATCGTCGTGGCGTAGCGGCACAGCGTATGGCTTGTAACTGTTATCTCAAACACCTTTGAAAATATTATTTAATAAATAATGCCTTGGCTCGTGATGTGTCTAGTGGTTAGAACCGTTTATAGTTGTGATCGTGAAGAACCCAAAATCTTTTAGAGATTCAGAGGTAACAGTATTTGGAATTTTATGTTATGCCATTAGAAGGTATCGCTTTAATAATATATTTGCCATCAGAAGTTGTTCTTGTGTCAGTTATTTACATAACTGGAAACTCGACAATATGATATTGTCATAACTCGAAGCTCGTCCGAGGAAAAGCCAAGAGCGCGTCCTATCTTCCTCTCCACTATAACAGCGAACTAGTTATAATAAAAGGAAGAAAGAGTACGGGCACCTCCCCGCCCTACACCGTGAATTCCTACCAGACTGCGACTGCAACAGTCTTATTGAACTCTCCGGGACGTTTGTGTGTGATCAGTCTGAAGGTACTTGTTACGCTTGTTTATATTAAGATTATTATATTAGAATTGTGATTCGTGATGTTGATTGATTTGTGAGATCAATATAAGTCGTAGGAACGAACACACTACCGCAAGGCGGCCGATATGTTAAATAAACGCACGGCACACACCCCACAGTCGTGTCTCGAACCGTAGGCGGACACTACTACATACACCAGAGTTCCAGGACATAAAATAGCACCACACACCAGTATGAGACAGGCGGACACTACTACATACACCGGAGCTGGGACATAAAATAGCACCACACACCTACTAGTCGTATACCAAATCGTAGAAGTGGTATTCAATATATCAATGGCTAACGCCATACAAGCACAGCTTACGTATCGCGAGCGTACTGCGAGACGGCATCTGCCACGACATAGTTAATGTCGCTGTAACAGTTCGCTTAAGCCCATCACGTCAGCTTCCGCAACGTCAAGCAACATTCAATATTATAACATTGGTCAAAGATAACTTTAATCCATAATATGTGTCGCTCCTGCACATATATTTCCTTTATAAGGAATTCGATCCTAAAAGATCGTGTCATCATAGACTTCGAATTATCATATTATATTCATTATACATTTGGTACGAGTCTTTATGTGCATCATATTTATTAGTACCGTAGTACTTAAGAGTTCGACTCGACCGCTGCCTTCCAGCATCACCACCACCTATATATACGGAACGACGGTCGCGACATTCGGGACGACAATACACGAACTCGTCTCGATTAATATGGTATCAAAAATATATAGTTTGTATTATACATCATTAACTATGTTATTTATGTGTATTGCCATGCATATTTTATTTTATTTATTTATTTATTTCTAACTTATATCCGTGGTACATACTGTTACAGGCTGTAAATTCATCTAAGAAGGCATAGCGTGTTTCCGCTATTTAATACGATCAATGTCACGATCACAAAACACTCTGTCATAAAAATGAGGTTGCTCCTACAACAGACATACAAACAATTAGCCAGTGTGCCTCTCCTGTTTCTTGGAATTAGTTCGTTATTATTTTTAATAATTTCGTACACATAAAACTACTTCGACACGTTTCAATAAAAATAAATATTATCTAAACATTGTGGACAAAAAAAAATATCTAGTTTTGCTGGGTAAATATATTTTTGACGAGTTAAAAGCTTTAACTGCAACATAGTACGTAAAGAATGTTCCATTATTACCGCAAACCGGCAATGGTACATTTTAATTATTACATATTATTTTGTAAATTGATTGACACTTCCGGACAATGGATCAATAATGCACGCTGTATCCCGCATATAGCAGACAGAGGGAACTTAGTAACATTGTATTGAGTGGCGTAACTCTGCACCGCGCTTTGTCTTGTTACCAGAGTGACAAAATGAAAATAATACTTAGCTCTTAGTAAGAATCGAACTATTGAACATCTTTCACTATGTTGTAATTTCATTATTTCTCTGAATTTAGCTGGACTACTATTGTTATTCAGCAGTTATTAACTATTTACTATGGCTTAGGTGGATCAGGTTAACACCAGGTTCCCTCTACCTACCCTGCTGTTTAAGGGATACAGCGTGAAGCTGTGTTTTTAGAAAAATAGGTAATAGGCGCGGACGAAGTCGCGCGCACGTCTAGTGTCTAATATATTCCACCTGAGTGTGTGAACAATATTTTGACAAAATGAAATACTACTGTCATCATTTAGCGGTTATTGGCTAACATGAGTTATTTCAACCGTGTTACATAAAATAATAGGAAATGCTTAGTACTTAACTTATTCATCATTTTAAATAATAGTATTGACACAACTTATGGTAGTACTTCTATAGAATTTCGTAGAAAACACTCGTCATAGCGCAGTTGGCAAAAGTTTTTATGTACAAGTTCGTTTGGAGTTCAATTTTTACTTGGAGGAAGTTTAGCGCCAAGTTTTATGATGATAAGTAACCCAATAAAAAAATTACGTGATAAAAATAAATAGTGACTCATGAAACTCATCAAGCTTAAGACAGTTCGTTTACCATTTTCCGCTCAATTTTCGAGACACTGCGCGTTGAATAGCAAAACTCATCACCGCGTCCGGCGTTCAGTTCCGCCATAAGTCATAGCCAGATCATATAAAGTATCGTAAATTTTTAATTTTTCAAAACTTATGCAATAATCGTTTAGAAGAGAACAGTTCGTGTTTGGACTTCATTTTATGTTAGTTTCAAAGTGCTTCGGTGTCAATAAAATAGTTTATTCCAGCGGATATCTCTTACGGTCTTTGTAAAGCTTTGGAATTATACAATATGGAATGTATGTTTGTATGTCCTACTTCCATTTTATAACTTGCGTTGAAGTATTAAATTTAGTTGGTAATGATTTGGTTTATGTTTATTTTCTTCATATATTATATCTTTTACGAGGAGGATATTCTTTTAATGAGGAGAGCTACATAGAGAAAACTTGAAAATATATTTAATAATAATGTTAGAATTTCGGAGGAAATTAAACATTTAATATTTTTGTTTCCTCGCTGGAGTAATGAAGCAAAGCGTGGCGTTGAGTTTCACCTCTAATCAAGTGAAAAAATAAAAGGAATAGTTAAAACTAGAAATAATTATGAAGCCACATTTATCTATAAGATGTTAGCGCGAAAGATAATAAAAATCCTTCCAACACAAAATTTACAAGGAATTTCCACAAAAATATAATATTCAAGTAAAGCAATTAGTTTCCCGATAAGTATGAAAATTGAATAGAGTGAGCTCTTTAATGAAGTTGTCATCTAGATTTTAATAGGTTTACTTTAGCGCTGTCGATGTTCGTTCGGGTGACATTTATTATATAGAAATATCGATCTTCGAGGCTAGTCGTTTCGCAAATTTGTGTTGTGGGTTCGATTCCCACTCGAAGTAATGAACAATTTAATAACCTCCATTTTCTTTGCTCTGGTGCCGAGGTAAAGCGCGGCGTTGAGTTCCGCAACTACACACGCATATAGCGAAATACAATGTGACGCAAAAAATATATTGTTCTCATCAGACTGATTAACATTCGACCTTATTATAACCATAGATTAAACACTACCTAGTTATTCTAGTTGCCTTCTGCATATGGAATATATGTAATGGTTTTATGTTTTATTTTATTTTTCTTTGTTTTTTTTAACTTCACGCTGTATCCCGCATATAGCGGGGTACTTAGGGAACCTAGTGTTCAGGTCTATTATTCACTTCCATATATATTTTATTCCACATACATTACATATAGCGGTATATGTTCTAACCAGAGAACCCGGATTCCGATGGGAATCGCACCCACCACCACAACATTTACACTTAAACGTGAAACATGTGTCCCCTAGTCAGCTATAAGCAGGTAGGTTGAGCCGCGGAAACTAACGCCGCGTTTTAGTTTGTCACCAAAGCGATATAATTTAAATAATTGATACTCCCGAGTTATCAAATTCATATCCATTGCGGTAATAGACGCTGTGTAGCTGCACCAGGATAGCGTGAATTTTAGATTTAAATGTATGAACATATATCAAAAATAAAATAATTGAAATACTATATGCACCATTACCTATAAGGGAAATATTTAATTACAACACTATTATTTTCCCATGTGTTTCTTGTTATTACATAGAGAAAATCTAGTATTAAAACACTCCGAAAATTATACGTATTTAGAACAACGGAAGTTAACTCCGCATTATATCTCTTGAAACGTACTTAGGCATAAATAAATATATAACTATAGCTTTTAAATTAAAAGATTTTATTTTAATTTCCTGGATTAATCTCCTGCATACATCTGTAACTAATATTCGAACAATGGACGTGAAATGTACTACAGTTCTATTAACAGAGGCCCCAGTGGGAGAGTCCAGTGTATCCACGGATTACTGTGACCAATCATTCGGTCCACGCCGGAGCATGTGAAGCTGTAAGAGTATACAATACGATAAGGCGTATTGCATAAGGAGATTATGTTTTGAATGCGATTTTGTAATATGAAGTATGTTATTGTATGTCAGAATAGGCAAAGGAACCTGACCTAATCTGGGAACCTGGTGTTAGGATATCTCTTTTTCATTAAATTCATTACCAGAGCGAGGAAATATTGGATATGAACCCACAGCCGCCGCCGCTTTTATATAAAAGCGATATAGTGTACACATATATAAAAATAAAAAATAAATCAGCTTCACGCTGTATCCCGCACACAGCAGGGTAGGCAGAGGGAACCTAGTGTTTTTAGACACTCCGTTCAACACTTTCTGCCGAATTCTGGAGGCATTGCGTGTTGAGTGGCAGAATTCAACGCCGCGCTTAGCCTCGACACCAGAGCGAAGAAAATGGAAATATAAATTTAAGTAAATATTTCATCTCCTCGAGTGGGGATCGAACCCACAACCAGTCGGTTTACAGTCACACTTTGTGCCGCTGCGCCACGACTGGCCTCTATATATATATACATAATGATGATAATTCGATATAGTATGTAAAAGCATTAGCACAAACCAATGTGCCACGACGGCCGCTTAGGTAATTTTATAAATAATACAATGTGGAATTATCATTCACATTTCATTCAAAATACAATGCAAAATCACCGAAAAACTTTAAAAATAGTAGTTTTCAACATTAATTTTCCACCCAATCAGTTCGGAGCGAGGCCTCGTTAGTTATTATAACTTTAGTTCAAAACCGTTTTAAATCTAGTTTCGTAAAACTAACGGGTCTAAGTTAAATATTAATTGACCGTTGTTATTACATTCAAAACTGAATACAGCTTTTAGGAAGTTTCTAGGGTGCTTTGGGAAGTAGAGATTGGATGTCTAGAACAGGTGTCATTGGATAATTGCTTATTTGATATACGAACAAAATTTAACTTCATCTGTATTACACGTGTGGACAAGTGAGTTATTATTATATTTTTTTTTTGTAATAAAACTTAAGTATTGTATAACTGTAAAGGCGATCGTTATTGGATTCGATTCCTACTCAAGGGAATGAGATATTTGATATTTTTTTTCTTTTCTTTTTAAAAACAAGACAAAGTGCGGTTTTTAAATTCGCTGCTCAACAAGCAATGCCTTCAGAATTCGCGAAAAACAGTGTTCACACATAAATTGGGAGCACCCAAGTTCTTTCTACCTACTATCGAACTAACGTGATAATTAAGAACAACAGAACAGAACTTAACGTTTTATCTATCAAAGCAGGGAACTCAAACTAAATTATGTATAATCCATCCCAATATTCAATATTTGTATTTCCTCGCTCTGGTATAGAGGCACAGCGCGGCGTTGAATTCCGCCACTCAAGTGTGTTGCCGGACCATTACTATGTCTCGAGCTTAAAATATAAAATAGAGCGTAAATTTTATAAATACATATTTTTTAGCTTCACGCAGTATTCTGCATATGGATATTTGTATAACACCTACAGTCTAGTGCTAAGACACTTCGCTCCCATTTTATCGAGAAATAACGTGTTTTGTGACATTGAGTTGCATAGGGCAGAACCCAACGCCGTGATTTGTCATGTTATGAGAAAGAAAATGGAAATTGGCGAAGTGATTTGTGTCTATCTGGCACGTACTGAGCGCCGTATTCAAAGAACAAAAAAGAACAGAAGAAATTAAATTAATTTAATTCCCCGAGTGAGAATCAAACCCACAACCTTCGCATTTACAATCAAACAATGAACCGCTGCGTAAAGACATATATTTTATATCTCCGAAATATTAATTTATAGTGAAACATGTCAATTCATTATTTTTATATTTTATTTATGTATAAAATATAATAACTTTTAATATTAACATGATAAATTATTTTAATACTCAATTTATAGCGCCGACAGCACCGAGCGCTTAACAAAATTTAAATATTTTTACTTATTTCCCAATTGATTTATAAGAAAATTATAATATGGATACTGATACTTCAAAATAACGTTCATAATAAAAATTTTTTTAGCTTCACGCTGTATCCCACACATAGCGGAGTAGGCAAAGGGAACCTGGTGTTAAGACACTCCGTTCCTATTAAGTCACTGCCATCCCCTGCTTTCCGCTGTATTTTGAAAATTTTAGTTACAAATATGAGGCCAGTCGCGGCGCAGCGGCACGAAGTGTGACTGTAAAACCGACTGGTTGTGGGTTCGATCCCCACTCGAGAAGATGAAATATTTACTTAAATTTATATTTCCATTTTCTTCGCTCTGGTGTCGAGGTTAAGTGCGGCGTTGAGTTCTGCCCCTCAACACGCAATGCCTCCAGAATTCGGTAGAAAGTGGGGAACGGAGTGTCTTGGGTTCCCTCTGCCTACCCTGCTGTGTGCGGGATACAGCGTGAAGCTGATTTATTATTTTTTTTTAGTTACAAATAAGAGTAATAACGGAGTTCTCATATGAAATATTTAGTTAAATTTAACTTCTCTCACTCTCGAGTACCCACTCGAGAATTTTACGAATCAAAGCTCTAAGTTTTTTAAAGTGAGCCAACTGTTTGAATTTCATCTCGCGTTTGAAGTTTAAGAAAAATATTCTCATAAACGATATCATATACGAACGTGGAAAATTCTTAGATAAAAAATTTATATGTATTTAATTTATAACAACCTATAAATATTAATGGTACAGTGAAAATGCGAAACAGTTCGAATTCCACCTAGGGGTATGATCGCATTTCATTTGGTTGCTCTGGTAACAAAGATGAAGCGCAGAGTTGAATTCCGCCATTCAACACGTCTCGAAAATTGGGCGGTGAGAAAACAGAGTCTTAACCTAGGTTCCCAAGTTCTCTTTGCTCACCTTGCTGTATGTGGGATACAACGTGAAAACCCAAATGTATTTTTTAGTATTACTTAGAAACTGTGATGTCAACTGAAACTGACACACAAGGCGCATTGTTTATAAAATGAACGGAGTTTTAAATACTAGATTCTCTAAAGCTAAAGCATTTTTTTAAACATCTCGCTGTATCTCGCATATATATGTAAATAGGGTAAAGACATTTTGTGTTAAGACACTCCGTTTTATACCTCTAGCCTAATTTTGTGAGATAGTCCGTGAAGTGGCGGAACTCAACACCATGCTTTGTCTTCTTATGAGAGCGAAGAATTTTAAAGAATTCATCTCAAGTGACGAGTGACGAGTGACGAGGAGATGAAATATTTACTTAAATTTATGTTTCCTTTTCTTCGCTCTAGTGTCGAGGCAAAGCGCGGCGCTGAGTTCTGCCACTCAACACGCAATCGCCTCCAGAATTCGGCACAAAGTGGGGAACGGAGTGTCTTAAAACTTGGTTCCCTCTGCCTGCCACGCTGTATCCCGCACACAGCTACCGAGCTGTGTGCGGGATACAGCGTGAAGCTGATTTTTTTTTACTTGTTTATTTTATTTTAATATATTTGATTATGTTACTAAAACTTATGAAGATACTTGGTCTGTCCATGATTGTTTTCGCCCAACGTTGACGACAGGTTAGTTAGAGATTGTTATTAAAAAGTAAATTACTTCTGTCTTTTACAGCTTTTGCTTTGACAAAATCATTCAAGTGAAGTTTCGTTTAACCTAAGGAATATTATGGAGATAATCAAAATATTTAATGAGAGGCGCAGAGACACGAGCGTGGGACTGCAAATGCGGTAGGTTCAGGGTTCGACTCCCATTCGAGAAAATTAAGTATTTAATATTTTCATTTTGTCGCTCTGGTAACGAGGCAAAGCGCGCTTAGCACTGGGTCCCAGGTTCCCTACTACCTAGCTGTCTATGTGCAGGAACAGTATAAAACTGAGATAAATATTTTTCAGCTTCGCGCTGTATCTCGCTTATAACAGGACAGACAGATTGAATTTGGTCTCTTTGCACCGTCGCACGAAACTTTGATTTAAGTGGCGGATCTCAACGCAGCATTTTTTCTTCTTATCAAAGTTGAGAAATTATCATATTTCATTCCCCCGAATGAATCCACAACCATCGCGTTAAACAGTCGCACATTCATATTTAAATAGCATTATAGATTTTCAAAGAAAAGAATTAAACGAGTTCATTTTAAGTTTCAAATAACAAAAAATATTATATTATCATTAAAATTATAATAAGCATATAATTACAAATTTTCTAAATCACCACCACCTAAATGTACATTAAAAACAAAATTACTAATTTTCATAAAAAAAAAAGCAACTAAAAAACTCTACCTCTTCTATTAATCATATTATTTATACAAAACCCACGCTACAAATTAAAACGGATGCAACAGACAGGCCCTAGTAAAATGTCCAACACGTTGAAACTAGTTACTTTTTAACTCTATATCAATCCTATACAACACACCAGAAATATAACGAGAGGTGACCCCTATCAATTGATAACCACTCCAAAATCGCGGTGGTACAGAGTTCAAATTTTGTCATTGCAAAACTGCATTTAACCCCCCATACAGGGCCCTTCGGTTTCACCCTTCACCCCTTACCCCTCGATGCTACCCTTTAAAGAGGGTTGGACCCACTGCAAGGGGTACTGTAGTTCAAGCGGCCGAGCGATGGCAAGAACTAGCAGTATCGGTCCAGCCGTCCTGCCGGCAAGACCTGTTTCGCGTTGAGTAAAATGCCTTTGAAAGTTTATAAACGCTATAAAATATTTCAATGATATAAGTGCGAAATGCGTCTGATGACTAGTAAATGGTGAGTAGATTTTTTCTTGTACTTTTTTTTTAATACAATTGTCTGAGCGATTTTTTCTTTCTGATGGCAAAAATTTTGCGAAGTTTTTCGGTTGTTGATGTTTGAGCGTTGCTGCTGTGCGTTAGTTGGTAACCACTAGGTTTGATTATTTTATTTTTGAGGTATTTTTGTTGATTTATTTTTAAATTTTTTTACATACGTAAATTTTTTTTATAAATAAATTTCACGGAATTATTTTTAAATTATTTTTTGATATATGTCCAGCTTAAATTCAATGTTACAATTTTTTTTTGGGAAATTAATATATGTATAGCGAATTTTATATTTTTATATTTAGTTAAATTTTTTCTCTTGTAAAATATAAACAAATTGTTGCTCCGCAGATAAAATAATAAAAAACTGCTAACAATTCGTGTCACGTTACAATGTCCTTAAATGTTATAATTTTTGGTAAATTTATTTTTCGGCTTAAAACATTATTTATAAATAAAAAAAAAAGAAATTAACAAAAAAGCAAATCAATGTAAATATATTTTTTATTTAATTGTTACACATATATAAGCAATTAATTTGTTTTAAATTTTCATTTAGAATATGTTCTATGTAAATTTTACAAGATTGTTCTCCAAAAGTTTACATATTGTTGAAAAATTTATATTGAAAAAAAAAAAACGGCTAAGCGCAAGTTGGACACACGCAAAACGTGTTCCGTACTTTTATCGATTAAATACCTCTAAACCAATCACATACGTTGTATGGGACTTCCCTTAAATATTTATTTCATTCTATAAAAATAGAATTTGAATTGGAATTGTTGTAATGATTGTAAAAAAAATCTAATTATCACAGTTCATGAGATACAACCCGATAATATACGGACAGATAGATAGCGCAGTCTTAGTAGTAAGATTCCATATTATCCTTTAGATATGGAACTCTATCTCTCTCTCTAAAAAGGTAATCTATATAATTAGATAAAAAAAATTGGGAAGCGCAAACAAGTTTAAATTGAACTGTACTTTTAATACAATTCGACCTTCCGCCATCTAACTTTAAGGAAAACTTAATTATGGCACTCAGATAAACAGAGTGTTTTGAGAACACACTGTGAATCTTGGAAGAATAATAAACCTGTACATGACCGTTACGGGTTCGATTTTCACTCGTGCAAAAGTTTTATTTCCATCGCTATGGCAAAGTGAGGCGATCTCGAACTCGATCCGCAATGCTTGGAGAAATTGGTGGAAAGTGGAGAACGGAATATATTAATAATAGATGAAACTATAAAAAATACAAATAAACACATATAGTATGTGTTGTATGTATTTTATCATATTTATGAAAGAAAATGTACAGTATGTGTTTATTATTCGATCTGAATTTTATTAAGAGACAAAAGTATAAAAAATATTCATTTTAAAATAGAAGATCTTTTTTTGCCGTTTTCATATACTTTGTTTATCTTGACTAACGTAATTTTTGCATAAATAATATTAATTAAAAATAATAAAAAGAATTGAAAAAAATATTCAATGAAGAACAAAACGCGGCTTCGCTCGCTTAAAATTATAGACAAAGGATTATATTTTACATATAGTTTTCGGTCTCTAGTTATTCTATAAAAAAAAAACTTTTTAAGGACAATGCATAATAAATAAATATCGTTATTAGTTTAAAATAATAAAAGCTGACAATTGTATTAAAAAATCATTGATATTTTGCAGGTATTTTTTATAAAGGCTTCTATTACTGAAATAATGTTCCCGGAGATTAAAACGAAAAAAATTTTTTTTTAATCAATTTCATCTACAACTACAAACTTAATAATTTTGAAAAATATTAAAAGCGTTATTACAACTTATTAGGTGGGTTCAAATCCCACTTATTTTAATTTTTATGTTTTAATTTATTTTATACAGAATTGTCATTGAAAAATATATCTACACTTTTGCAAGCCAATGACTAAAACGCTGCGAGTTGTCAATATACTTTAAACATTTTCTTTACAGGGTGCTAAAAATACTATTAAATTTTTTTGTATGTTACATTCATATGACAATTCGATGTCATTGTGGCGCAGTGGCACAGCATGTAACTATAAGCGTTATGGGTTCGATTCCCACTCAGGGAAATGAATTATTGACAATTTTCATTTCCTTTTCCATAACAAGATAAAGCGCGGCGTTAAGTCACGCCACACGGAAAGTCTACCCTAATGCGGAAAAGAAGGTTAAAAAAAAAACAATAAATCGAGGTCGGCACAATTGAAAAAATAATTAAAAGTAAACAAGACATCCTACTGAAGATTAAAAGCATTGTTTGTCTTCCGTTAAAACATTTATTTAATTGACAAGGGTTCAACTGGAAGGTAGTTTAATATGAAAGGGTCCATCCTTTTATCTCTTCTAACATCGGCTAATATAACATTCATTAGATATTACTAGTATATTGGTTCCGTCGAAGCGCAGAGTTTTAAGCGTATGACGCAACGGTTGTAGGTTCGATTTCCGCTCGAGTAAATGAAATATTTAATAGTTTCATATTTTTGCTGTAGTAACGAAGCAAAGCACGGTGTTGAGTTTCGCAGCTAAACAGGCAATGTCTCAAAAATTGGAAGGAAGTAGGAAACAGTATCTTAACACCAGATTCCCTTTACCTAACTTGATTTATGCGGGATACAGTGCGAAGGTTGCAAAAGAAATATATATAAAAATATAATACAAGCAATAATACTAGGTATCAGTACGATTTCAAGAGCCTTTTCACCCAGGTGAGAATTGTATTGTCACTATGAAAATATATAGACCATTTTTTACGTTGAAAATATATATCCAAGCGATATTTTATTTTAAAATGTATGAATCACATTTTTATTTTTATTTTTATTCTTCAAATGACATACACAACTGCTTGATTATATATATATATATTCCAGCTACACGCTATAACTCATATAAAAACAGGATAGGCAAGTTGTACCTACAGGTTAAGACACTCCGTCCTCCACTTCTATGAAGTAGTCATGATGCTGCGTTGTGGGTTCGATTCCCACTCGGAGAAATTAGTTATTCTCATTTTTCCACTCTGGTGATAAGACAAAAACTAGCTTTTGTGACTTTCGTTGATTAGAACCCAACGCGCATTTCAACGCGACAGACGGACGGGCGGGTTTTAAAACAAAAAAAAAAACAACTTTGTACAACAATCGGATCGTATATATTAAGTATCAAGGGGGATCGTGGAACCTATTTATTTGCTCTGGAGTCGAGGCAATTTGCGGCGTTGAGTTCCGCCACTGAACGAAATCAACGCAATGCCTGATGAATGCGGTGAAAAGTGAAGAACGGAGTGACTTAACATACGGCTCGCTCTGCCTACCCTGCTTTGTTTCACGCTGTATCCCGCAATACAGCGTGAAACAAAAAAAAAACTCTAGTTAGGTCTACGGATATATAAATACATACATATATAAATATTACATATATAATAGATCCCATACAATAGCCCGTAACTTTCTCAACATAATAGCCAGAGTTCACCTTGAAGCAGAACCTACGTAAATGGACTATTACCACTCACATTCATTCTTTACACTCATTTTACTCTTACAAAGGATAAAAATAGAAAATTTAGACTTACTTAGAGCGACGCCTTTAGATGTTGAAAAGAAACTATTATTAAGGCTATTTTACTTCGATTTGGTTGTAGAATGATTGTAAAATCGGTAGTAGATTCGAATATTGTCTTGGGAACGTTGTGCGTTTTGTTTTTGTTTTATCTTTGTTGGATTTCAATAGGCGGTATTCCCCCCCCAAAGGAGTTCTCCTCTTTCTATACTCATTTTTGCGTCGTTGTGTGCTGAGTGGCGGAACTAAACGCCGCTTGTTACCAGAGCGAATAAATAACAGATTCCAAAATGGGTGTGGTGGCCTCAAGCGTCGCGATAATAAACAGCAAACAACGTTTTGTAAAATTTTTCAACTTCACAATTTATTCCTCTACTGCTATAAATGTAAGCAGAGGGAACCTTTCGCTAAGAAATTTTGCACTTTCCGCCGATTCGCAAAGAGTTTAAAACGATATGATAGTTATATAGAAATTATTTAGCGTATTTAAATTTTAAAGATGAAGTCAATTCTATATCAAAATTAGACGTTCATTAATGTAGATATGTTTGTAATTATACGGCCAGTAAGGAGTAGAGGCCTCGATTTCCGTCTTGACTTTAGGTTCCTCCTTATCTTTCTCTCTATGTGAGTTAAAGCATTGAGCTTTTAAAGAAAATATTTCGAATGACGTTTTCGGCAATAACAAAATACTTATATAAATGCTGTGGACTCGGGAAGCTAGAGTGTTGTATATTTATTGTAAATTATATTTTAATTTCGGCTCTTCTCGACAGAAGCGCTTGTAATTGAATAAAGAGAATTTGATTTTATTACATGATTTAAGTAAAACAAAGTGAAATACAACTAAAATCTCTTTTTGTTTTTGCTGAATTCGCTATATTCCACATATAGTTGGATAGGCAGAGGAAGCCTAGTGTTAAGGCACTACGTTATTCATTAAAACATTTCCCCACCGTTAAACCATTCCTAACTTTTCGCTGAATGTTTAAAACATTGCGTTTACCGTGCGAAACAAAAACGAAACTCAACACCGCGTTTTGTCCAGATAAAATTAAAACATTATACGACGACAACCATATATTTATACTGAACTAAAATTTAAAATCACCAAAAAAACAGACATCCAAAATGAAAATGTCAAACATTTCCCAATACTCCAATAGGAAAGAGCTTTACTTTCGAATTTAGTTCACGCCGTCAGTAATAATATTAGGACGGGGGACAGCATGCAAATCAACCGTCCGAACTGGTAAATGCCGAGAAATACTAACTTGGATTCTCACTTTGGATCGAAGAGATGGTTGGATTTAGTCCCTTAGTTTATATATTTGGACATTGATTTGAAATGGCTGTCGTTTTGTTCTCAATGTTAAATAAAAAGTCTAAAAGCTTTATGTGGCCATTTGCGACAGATTTTGGAGTTCGATTCCTATTCGAGGGAAAAAAAATGTAATATTTTAATTTTATAGCTCTGGTAAAGAGACAAAGCGTGGTATTGAGTCTCGCCACTCAATACACAATGCTTTCAGAACTCGGTAGAATGTTGAAAATGGTTTTTTTTTAATGGTAATGTAGTATCTATACACTAGGTTTCCAGTTGTCCTTCGCTGATGAGTACGGGATACAGAATGAAGTCATAAAAAACGTTTTTCCCTTAACAATAAAAAAATAGAGAATATATAAAAGATATTGATTATGATTAACTTCAACATTTTGGGAATCTGTTATAAATTATACGAGATTGCTGTTGGTTCTTAATACCGATGTATAATAAAAAAAGTATAAAGCACCAAGCGTTAGCCTTTCTAAAATAAAAGTCAAATTATCGTTATACTCGACGTTCAAACAACAAAAATGTTTCCCCACAAAGTACAAAAGTAATTTGTACTAAAGTGTAGGTATGTACGTACATATTTATCTCCTAAACCAACACTTCTCTAAATAAAAGACGAAAGTAAAATTTCAACGCTATTTATTATTTCCTCCGCATCCTGTACTACGTAATATACCGCAGAGTACTAACGTAGCGTCCGTTCTAGAGAAACAAACCTAGAAATGTTACTTGAGTGTTAAATAAAATTACATTTTTTTAAGCTTTCACTTTTTCCCATATATAGCAGGGTAAGCGGAGGGAACCTTGTGTAAAGGCACTCTGTTAACCAATTTTTGAGACATTCCATGTTGAATAACGGTACTAAACGCCGCTTTTTTACCAGATCGAAGCAGGGGAAAAAATCTTTATTAATGTCGCTACGATGTATTTCCAATAAACAAAATAAATAATAAATAAATGCACTAATTATTAAAACTTCATGAATTATTAAAATTCAGTAAAGCCTAATATAAATATATATTATGGGACAGTCAAAGATAACCTGAACGATAAACCATACGTCAACATCAATCATACTACACGCAATATCTCAAAAAAAATCAACACTAGCTTCCATTTCTGACCATGCTATGCGGGAAAGAGTGAAACCGCGTGTTACGTAACCCGATGGAATCAAAATTGAACATTATTATAAAAGGAAATTTTCTAATGTTAGTGTAACTTCAAAAACGGGAAATGAGATATGAAATTGAATAAATATATTCACATTTCACGAGAAATCCTTCTGGAAACCGTAATTTTAAGTTTATACGTTTTCACCGAACCCGTGGTGTAATTAACTGTTGAAGGCAGTACTAAAAGATAGTAGATTCAAATCTACTATCTTTTAGTAGTTAGTATGACAAAATTTTTGTTTATAATAATATCATATATTTGGGCAGAGAAAGGGTAGGGTTAAGATACTCTCCCTCTCGCCCCCCGCGTAACTTGTAGTTAGGCTTGCGGCAGTAAATAGAGCTTTATTTTAATTTCACATTTTCTCGAAAAGAATACGTCCAAATTAGGTGCTATAAAATCTGAAGATTATCTTCATTAAATTTCCTTAATGATGAAATATTTTTTGCTCATAACTTTCCATATATATATGTAAAATAAAAATTGATGAAAAATCATCACTTTAAAATGTTCAGTTGTTTATTGTCATTTAAAGAGAAAGAGGGTTTTTCTTTAGAACTAATAAAATTAAATAAATCACCAGTAGATTCAGAGATCTTAGCGTTTAAACAAACAAACAAACAAACAAACAAACAAACTCTTCCGTTTTATTATATTAGTATAGATTTGTATTACATTTTAGATTTATTGTGGAATTGTGGTTAAGTATTTAATAGTATACGCGGTAGATGGGAATTCAATCTCCTCTTGAACATATGTGTGTTTACGTCGATCACGCGCGGCTTCGCCCGCTTAAATTGTCATATTGTAATAATAAATTATGTATTATTCTAATGTATAAACTCTATTATTTTGAGGTTTCATCTAAATCAGTTCAGTAATTTTGGCTTAGGTTCCCAGGTTCCCTCTACCTACCCTGCTATGCGAGGGATACAGCGTGAAGTGATAAAAAAAAACTTCTTAATATATAAGTTATAGAAATATTCATATGACATTAGCTTACAAACGTTACTTAAACAATGTCGTAACGATAGTTACGTTACAACCACAAGTTAAGATATGTATTTCACTATATTGTTTCTTGGTGACTTACTTTAATTAGATTAAAATACGAAACGACTGACTGTAGCTTATGGAAATAAATTAGTTTTGTTTCACTTAAAAGTTGCGGCGTTGAGTTACGTCACTTAACTCGTTACTCACTGTATTGATTTTTTTACACAGTATTAACATTTCCAAATAAATTTAAAAACAAATTACGTTTCAATACAAATGAAAAAAATATATATTTTTTTTAAACAAACCCAAATTTTTCATCGAAATCGAACCCACAACTAACGGTAATCAAACCTACTATCCCACGACAAAGTCAAGGTAACTTGTATACAATATATACGTCTTGCCAAAGTTAGTATCGCGCCAGTAAATTACATCGCGTTCATATTTACTTTAGTTGTTTGAACAGTGTGAATTTCATACTTGCGTCTATGAAATCGTATTACTCGTAAGTACAGTACGGTTGTTGAGTTGTGACTGTGTAAATATTTTGAATTTCATGTTTTTGGTTAATTGTTTTATTATTTTGTTAATAAATAGATAGCTTCACGCTGTATCCCTCATATAGCAGATACTATCTATAAATTATTTTTTTTAACATTTGACTACAAAATCCTAGGAAAAATATAATTTATTTGCAATTCTGAGGTTATCATGACGCAGCGGCATAGTGTTTGAGTGTAAAGACGATAGTTGTAGGTTCTATTTGAATCGATTTAAATTACTTTTATTTCTCACATTACGTGATGCGCGTTAAGTGGCGGGACACAACGCGGCGCTTTACTTCGTTAACAAAGCGAGAAAATAATTTTTTTAAATATTTTATTGAGTGAGAATTGAACTCACAACCGTCGCGTTTACAATGACACACTTGGGCATCTGCGCCACTACGACCTCATATATATATATTTATATTATGCACAGTCTAAAACACTTTCCAAGATTACCTCCATTGCGTTTCCGGTTGCATATAAAAGGAAAGAAAAATTCAAATTCACCTGAGATATGCATCTTACTACAATTTAGCGTACGTACTATATAATATATTATACATGCTGAATATAGGCAACGGTCGCACTGCTTACTATGAAAATATTAAAAATATAATGAAAAAACCAACAGAGGTCCTCAGTTCGATTTTTTTTGTGCTTAAGCTGTTTCTTTTTTGAGTGGAAATCTATCCACTTAATACACAATTTTTTAATTTAATAGGGTATACCGAGGAGAGACTCTATACACCCGTAAATGTTATGATAATCGGTTCAGCTCTTTTCAATAAACATAGCTTAAACAAAAAATATTTGTAACTCTGAACAAAATTTATAGAAAATGGCGAACGGAGAATTATGACTCGTTGACGACAACTTTGTTTCCGTAGACTTAAAGATGTAAACTGAAAAATACCGTTTTTTCGACTTCCCGTGGGAATTGTGAGAGATCCTGACTTTCATTCAGTCATTTAGAAACGTAAAAGGTTTATATATATAGAATATTAGTTTCATGCTGTATCCATGCATATACTCTTATAGTGTTCAGACACTCCCATTTCACTGTAGTGTGGAGAAACTCAATGCCGCGCCTTAGGTTGTTAATAGAACGCGAAAATAAAATATTAAACAGTTCTTTTCCTCAAGTGAAAATTGAACCCACAACCGCCGCGTTTACATTCACGCGCTTATAAATAAATATGAATACAAATGAATAATAGTTAAAACTTCTAAATTACATTGTTAATATAATTTATTTTCGTAAAAACGTTCATTTAATATTTCACGGGTTTCACTTATATTAAATCTTATACAAACAACATTAAAAAGGTGAAAGCGTTCAAAAGAGTTATCTAATTACACAATCAACTCGACATTTATGAGGTACTTAATAAAAACTCACAAGAGAAAATAAAATATTTTAAAAGCTAAATATATTTTTGCTCTGTATAAAGTAAATGGAAGAAAAAAAATTGTATGTTATGTACTGGCGCAGTGGTAAAAGCGTGTGACCGATACGTGACGATTGTCGGTTTGATTTCCACTCGAGGGAGTGAATTATTATTTATTAAATTAATTCATTCAACAGACAAAGGCTAACCAATTTCGGGAAAATTGAGAAACGTGATTGAGTAGGGAACCTGTGTGTGAGTGTCTTAACCTTAGGTTCCCTCTTTCCGCAAAACAGTTTAAGCTCGAACCGTTTGATGTTACTTTTCGAAGTTAAATCTATATAAAGATATTTCGGCTAAAAATATAAAAAAAACGTTGAAATTATAATCTTATAAAAACAAAATATATGTAGTAGAAAGAAGAATAAAAAAGTAGTAAAAAAGTATGAATGATGACCAAAACATGACGTATTTGTGAAATGTTTGTTTTTCATGACTTGAAATTGTTCTAAGAAACTTAACTTTTTTCACTTAACGACTTCACTACACTGTTCATATTATGGAAAATTTATATAATGATTATATTAATTCAACGAAGCATCGTACCCACTACCATCATACACCAAAAAATATTGATACCGTGCCAAAATCATAGAAAAATAGGTAAAAATTAAAATATCTTCATGGTGTTGTATCCTGAATATAACGGAGTAATGGTACTTAGTGCTAACATACTCCGTTCCTCACTTTCAGCCAAATTTTCAAGACATTGCCTATTCAGTGTGGGAACTCAACGCCGCGCTATTGTATTGTCACTAAAGCAAGTAAATAAAAGTGATTTATTCCCTCGAGTGAGCATCGAACCTAGATCTGTACAATTCAAAGTCAGCAAACAAAATAAGTATTATATTATAATATATTCTCGCTTCAACGGTAGTCAAATTTACTTTCACGATGTCGTGAATAGCTGTAACGACACTTGCCAAAGTAGCAACTTCGAAAGGGAAGTTTCAGCAATAAATGCTCTATGATTAAATATTATTATGTATATGTTTATGTTTATACAATTTTTTTTCGGGAAGAAATTATAAATTGGAGATATTTAAATAAAAGCATCCCCCCCTTTTTTTTCGAATAGCAGGATAGGTAGAGGGAACCGAAGAGTCTACTTCACTTCCGTTCCTCACTTCCCACCGAATGGTAAAGGCATTGCGTGTTGAGTAGCGGAATTTAACGCCGCACTAAAAGTCAGGAAATAATTCACAAAATATGTATAAATTTTACAAATTTCTCTAAAAAATTTTATTAGGTGTTCCAAAACAGAAAGGTAAATTATAAGTTCGGTAAAGTTATTTAGATTAGATAGTTCTATTGTATCGCGTTGGACACGAATGTAACCCCGCTGTAATATGAGACAATTAAAAATTTTACAACAAAAATAATGGTATGATACACGAAAAGGATATTTTGTATGTATAATAGTGGAAGTAGTGGCGGGTTCGATTTCTATTAAAGGAATGAACTACATATTCTCGCTGGTAACTCAATATAAATCGTTAAGTTCCGTCACTTAAGACGAAAGGGCTAAGCGCGGCGTTGAGTTCTGCCACTCAACACGCAATGCCTTCAGAATTCGGCAGAAAGTGGGGAACGGAGTGTCTAAAAAAAAAAAAACACTAGGTTCCCTCTGCCTACCCTGCTGTGTGCGGGATACAGCGTGAAGCTGATTTATTGATTTATTTTATTTTTTACTTAAGACGAAATATCTCAAAAATTAAGCTTCGTGGGTATGCAGTGTCTGAGACGTTTGCAAATACATATTGTTTTCTTTCCTAAGTGTGTAATAACACTAACATTAATAAAAAAAAGAAAGAATATTGATCATATTATGAGTTGAAAAGCGGAACTCAACACCGCACATTGCCTATGTAAATGCATTTTTAACTTAGTACTTACTATTTTAATGTTCAATTGATAAATAATATATATTTATAAGTCAGCCTTAATATAACAATTGTTGTAAAACTAATATCCACTAAATTCTTTTAATGTTTTTTTTGCTATCTATCTATCTTCAAACTCAAGATCCAAAATAAATATTTTTATAGTAAAAATCTTCCAAACAGAGTAAATATATGTAATTTTATAACTAAAGCTAACATATTATTGAATAGTAAGGGTTTATTTTATGGGCGCTAAACGATCCTCGCGATACATAAGGAGATAAAACAATTCGTATTGCGTCAATAAAGACAATTTTGTCTCTTTGCCGCAACTACGGGATACGAGGATATCTGAAAAAAAAAACAGTATATTATTAAGCTTTAACTTTTGAAACCACTGATTGTAAGCGCGATGGTTGGGAGTTCGATTCTTTTTCGAAATATTTTTGAGTTTAATTACCACAAATATTGCTTTTTTTCATTCGATGTTGAGTTCCGCCACTCAAGAGACCATGCCTCGAGAATTCCGTAGATATTGGCGAACGGAACAAAATGTTAAAATAGGTTCCTGATATGTATAGCGTTAAGGTAGAAAAAAAAGGGGTTTTACAAACTTTTCCTTATACATACAAACAAAATTAATACAAAACAAAGAGTAAACAAATTTAAACAGCCAACGAGATTGTATTGTTAAAAGCTCTGCCTAAATTTGTTATTCTCTGACTTACATCAATCCTATTCCAATTTGAATATTTAATTTACACTTTGCGTCTCCTACTGGTGTGTTTTGGTACGTTGAGTTTCGTATCACGTTCGCTTTCCGTAGATCGGGTGCTTTATTGTTTATAAATATAAAATTGACGACAGTCGTGGCGCTGTGACATAGGCATATGAGTAGGCGTTAGAGATTGTAGGTTTGATTCCCACGAAAGGAAATATTTAATATTTTATATTTTAAAATAAAAAATATTTAATATTTTGTTTTTTCTCGCTCTGGTGTCGAAACTCAATGCCACGCTTTGCCTCGTTACCAGAGCTCAAAAGTAAAAATATTAAATATTTCGTTTCTTAGAGTGGAAATTGAACCCACAATCTGTCAAATGTAAATTTGTACAACTGCGCCACGACTGGCTCCTTCTACCGTTTACCAAAATATCTTTGTTAAAATCTTTTTTTAAGGAAATTAATCGTATTTAGATACAAATTATAGAATTTTTGAGAATAAAGTGGTTTGATACTTCGTTCTCGTCTTTTATTCAACTAAATAGATGCCAATATATATGGCTTTCCAATTTCGCTATATCTGGATGTTGGTATTGTGGGATCCCGCAAGTTTCCAAATCGGGATCCTGCGGGATTGAAAATATCTAATCCCACAAGCACTTAGATTGAATATAGACTCTGGGAATGACAGCCCTAGTTATGGAAGAATTAAACCAAACCAAATATAAAAAAAAGTATAAGCATACACTTCTACAAACACTCAAATTTTACAACTGCGCCACGATGTCCTCCTTTGATATCAAAATTTCAAAGTAATCACAGAAGTAGTTCTGGAGGTTTGCGGTTTTGGCAGACGTACATATATTTAATATACAATATACATACATTTCCATATTTGTATAAGTTTATAAATTATATATTCATAGTTATTTAGTTTCGGTAGCACTCGAGTGCTTGGTGAGTATTTTTGTAATGTTTAATTTGGCTTAAGTGCTCTGTCTGGTGATCAGGTCGTCGGATACGGATTTGGTTGCATATCTCGCGGTACTATTTTTGTGTTATCGTCTGAAAAAATATATATTTTTGTAGTTTCACTATTTAGCCCGCATATTTTTGTGTGGTGGTTTGGCATAATTTTCAATTTTCTTCAAGACATTTCGTGTTGAGTATATGTATGTATTTTTCTAATACTGTAGTTTTAGTTAAAAGTTAATAGGCTCCAACTGGGGTACGGAAATATTTTAATAGTAACGAAATACCTTAACAGTACGTTCCCTTTAAGACACCTCCACTTCCCTCACCCAAAGAATACTATGAAGATTTTAATACCTATACTTTTTTGCTGCTTGAGTAATAGTTAAAATGTTTCACATGTTTCTGGGAATCGAAGTTGGTATTAATTTACTTTTTTCTCCACTTACCACTTCGAACCCACAGTCGCTGTGCATCTGTGCCACACTGCCTCTAACAGACTATGCCTTTGAAATTCATGTGTAATTCTAACATCTATTTCTAATTGATCGATATCAACTGAATAAACCATAGATGACTAGCCAAGGTTATGTACAGTTAAATTTTCCGCAACCACAATTGGAAAGAGGAGAAATGCATGTGGTTTTGATATAGATAACTTTGGTTAAAATTTGTTTTAGCTTCACGCTATATCCCGCATAGCTTCACGCTCTATCCCGCATAGCAGGGCTAGAGAATGACAAATGTCAAAATAATCTGTAATCTTTCCGCCCGTATTCAAGTCGTTGTGTGCTTAGTGATGTAACTTAACGCTACACTTATAGAAAGTATTTGATAATACGTATAATATAATTTTAAATCAAATTCAAAATGACGCAGTCACGGTATCTGACTGCAAACGCGATGGTCGTAGGTTGGATTTCCAATTTCGAAAATGAATGATTTTCATTCCCTAGTCCTAGCACGCCTTGTTACGGCATTGAAATCTGCTAGTCAAGACGCCAAATTTCAAAAATTTGGTGTGAAATGCTGAACGAAGAACGGAGAACTTTAACACTAGATTCCCACCGACTATTCTACTATACGAGTATGCCGGTTTATAGTGTGAAGCTTAAGAAAGGACACAAACCAAAACAAATTCGAAATTGACGCAACCTTATTTTTTTTATCTAACCTTCTCCAAATACATATAATATCGCGTGACAAAGCAAAAATCGAAAACGTTTAACGCTATTGCGCTATAACTTACCTGATATTTAATTATTCAAATTTAATATTTTCACGCATCTCTTTCAATCTGTGTAGTACAAAGAAAATGGAAAAAATATTTAATATTTTCTTTTTCTCGCTCTGGTTACTAGGCAAAGCGTGATGACTTCCAGTACTCAACACGCAAAAGCCTTCCGGATTCGGTAGGAAATGGAGAACGGAGAATCTTAACCCTAGGTCCTCATTTCCCTCTGCCTTATAGAGTGCGTGTTGCAGCGTGAAATTAAAGAAGGATCTCTTTATACACTTACGATTATATATACTTCAGCTTATAGGAAATGTAATTCTATAAACAAATACACATCAATTTCTAAACTAGTCTTATAATATGTCCAATCATTTAAATTCAAAGGTTTATCTATTCACGTCGGCAGTTAAGTTGTTGTACCGCGTGAATACGCTTAGAGGAAAGCTTAAAGTACTGTGAGAAAAATTCTATTGGTCTTTTTTTAAACCGTTCAATGTATTTATATGTAATATAATTATGTATTTATTTAGTGTTGTACATATTTAGTCATGTCATTTTGGCAGAGTAGGCAAAAGGACTCTGGGAACTAACAAAACCATTAGCGCAAATATTGGCGATGAGTTCCACCGAGTGTCCTAGCACTAACTTTCGAGGTTCCCTGTACATACTCCGAAAATGTGAATGTATCCGGCGTGAACCTGTCTGTACCTTTTATTTTGTTGTTACGTTTTTTCTTTCTTCCTTGGACGTTAAACTTCATTGGTTTTCAATATTGTAAATAATATAGAGCACTGAAGTAGCATTCCTTCGATATTGCTTTTGGCCGTACCTTTTGTGTTTAATATTGCATACTAATATGCGATATGATTCAATACAGCAGAAATTACATTTGAATTTGGTACTAAATATTTTTTAAATATTTGATTTTTTTTTATGTAAGTATTCATTTTTATTATGTTCTTCTTCTTATTATTATTTTTTTCAATTTGTTATTCAGATTTTTCATATATATATTTTATTTAGCTTCGAGTATGATACCATCATTACAACTTACTTTATTTCTTATCAAATTTTTATTTATTTAAAACTTTTATTTCTTGAAAACTTCAGTACATAAAATGAAGAAAATCATTATTTAATAATAATTATTCAAATGTTATTAATAATATAAATCATATATTGCATCTGCGTAGTTACTATATTATGTCGCGATGATGATAGCCGAGTCAATCTGAGACATGTTGACGAGAGTCGGGGAGCCTGAGTGACATTGTGCTATGTAGCTGCAATATTATCAAAAAATATTTAAAAGTTTATACTTAAAATGTTTAAGGTACTAAAGTTCTTAAATTTTCTTTTTTTAGTTTTTTTTTTTTTTTTATTTTTGGTTTTCTTTTTTCAATTATTTTGTTTTTTTTTCGATTGACTGACTGTTAAGTAAAATTTTATGCATTTCAGAACTTTTTTTTTATAAAACACTCGTTAAGCTTCAATTATAAAAAAGCACAGCAAATATAAAAAAAATATTAAAAATGTGAAATTACACAAAAAAATGTGATATTCCATGCATTCTTTATATTTTATTTTTCATTTCGTTATAAAAAAAATCGCGAAGCCTTTAATAAAAAACATTATTTTTTATACATATTTTGATATATTTGGTATATATTTGCTATAACTACTCTGCAAAGACTTGGTCCATATATGTTACGATGATGATTAGCAAACGACTGATCGCACCACCTATACCACGTGATGCTACTACAGAAAGAGCTGGCTGAGTAACTTGGACTGGGTTTTGAAGAGTTTTGAAACTATATATATGAAATATATTAAGATATAAATTAATTCTTCTAAAAATAAGGAATTTATATAGAGGTTAATTCGAGTTGAAAACTGTTGTAAATCACTTTATTTATAATAGTTTTTAACTATTCGTATTCAACAGACAGATAATTGGAAATTGTTATTAAATACAGATTATATTAATGTAATGTATGAATATGACATTTTTTAAATTTCATATCGAATTTTCAAATAGCCAGTTTATCTCTCTTTTTGATATTAATATTTTATAATTGATTCTTAAGGTGTTTTAAGGGTTTTTTTAGGACGGTAGGACGGTTTCGGATTAGGTAGCGGCGTTCAATGCCGTGTTTTGTCTGACTTTACTGTACAATGACCTTGTTTCTTATTTTTTTGTGGAATATTTTTATTTTCACAATTTAGTTACTGGAAACTAAGATATTTTATAACTTCCATATTTAATTTAGAGTATTTTATAACGAGTATTTGGCAGAAAGTGAAATAAAATGTTACTTATCTTTTAATATTTTTATACCTTTACGCTGTTGATTGTCGCTAGGCTAATGGATACTAAGAGGCACAAAAGTTTGCATGTAAGATTAACAAGTTGTTAGTTTGATTCCCACACGAGGAAATGAATATAAAATATTTTAGTTTCCTCGCTCTGGTAATGAGGCAAACATTGGCGCTGAGTTCCGCGAAGAGAGTCCTAGCAGTAAGTTTCCAGGTTCCATTTGCATACTCCGAAAATGTGAATGTATTCCGCATGCACCTGTACATTTTATTTTGTTGTTACGTTCGTTCTTTCTTCCTTGGACGTTAAACTTTATTGGTTTACAATATTGTAAATAATATAGAGCACTCTAGTAGCATTCCTTCGAAATTTCTTTTGGCCGTACCTTTTGTGTTTAATATTGCATACTAATATGCGATATGATTCAATACAGCAGAAATTACATTTGAATTTGGTACTATATATTTTTTTAAATATTTGATTTTTTTATGTAAGTATTAATTTTTATTATTTTCTTCTTCTTATTATTATTTTTTCAATTTGTTATTCTGATTTTTCATATACATATTTTATTTAGCTTCGAGTATGATACCATCATTACAACTTACTTTATTTCTTATCAAATTTTTATTTATTTAAAACTTTTATTTCTTGAAAACTTCAGTACATAAAATGAAGAAAATCATTATTTAATAATAATTATTCAAATGTTATTAATAATATAAATCATACATTGCATCTGCGTAGTTACTATATTATGTCGCGATGATGATAGCCGAGTCAATCTGAGACATGTTGACGAGAGTCAGGGAGCCTGAGTGACATTGTGCTATGTAGCTGCAATATTCTCAAAAAATATTTAAAAGTTTATACTTAAAATGTTTAAGGTACTAAAGTTCTTAAATTTTCTTTTTTTAGTTTTTTTTTCTGTATATTTTTTGGTTTTCTTTTTTCAATTATTTTGTTTTTTTTTCGATTGACTGACTGTTAAGTAAAATTTTATGCATTTCAGAACTTTTTTTTTATAAAACACTCGTTAAGCTTCAATTATGAAAAAGCACAGCAAATATAAAAAAAATATTAAAAATGTGAAATTACACAAAAAAATGTGATATTCCATGCATTCTTTATATTTTATTTTTCATTTCGTTATAAAAAAAATCGCGAAGCCTTTAATAAAAAACATTATTTTTTATACATATTTTGATATATTTGGTATATATTTGCTATAACTACTCTGCAAAGACTTGGTCCATATATGTTACGATGATGATTAGCAAACGACTGATCGCACCACCTATACCACGTGATGCTACTACAGAAAGAGCTGGCTGAGTAACTTGGACTGGGTTTTGAAGAGTTTTGAAACTATATATATGAAATATATTAAGATATAAATTAATTCTTCTAAAAATAAGGAATTTATATAGAGGTTAATTCGAGTTGAAAACTGTTGTAAATCACTTTATTTATAATAGTTTTTAACTATTCGTATTCAACAGACAGATAATTGGAAATTGTTATTAAATACAGATTATATTAATGTAATGTATGAATATGACATTTTTTAAATTTTATATCGAATTTTCAAATAGCCAGTTTATCTCTCTTTTTGATATTAATATTTTATAATTGATTCTTAAGGTGTTTTAAGGGTTTTTTTAGGACGGTAGGACGGTTTCGGATTAGGTAGCGGCGTTCAATGCCGTGTTTTGTCTGACTTTACTGTACAATGACCTTGTTTCTTATTTTTTTGTGGAATATTTTTATTTTCACAATTTAGTTACTGGAAACTAAGATATTTTATAACTTCCATATTTAATTTAGAGTATTTTATAACGAGTATTTGGCAGAAAGTGAAATAAAATGTTACTTATCTTTTAATATTTTTATACCTTTACGCTGTTGATTGTCGCTAGGCTAATGGATACTAAGAGGCACAAAAGTTTGCATGTAAGATTAACAAGTTGTTAGTTCGATTCCCACACGAGGAAATGAATATATAATATTTTAGTTTCCTCGCTCTGGTAATGAGGCAAACATTGGCGCTGAGTTCCGCGAAGAGAGTCCTAGCGGTAAGTTTCCAGGTTCCATTTGCATACTCCGAAAATGTGAATGTATTCCGCATGCACCTGTACATTTTATTTTGTTGTTACGTTCGTTCTTTCTTCCTTGGACGTTAAACTTTATTGGTTTACAATATTGTAAATAATATAGAGCACTCTAGTAGCATTCCTTCGAAATTTCTTTTGGCCGTACCTTTTGTGTTTAATATTGCATACTAATATGCGATATGATTCAATACAGCAGAAATTACATTTGAATTTGGTACTATATATTTTTTTAAATATTTGATTTTTTTTATGTAAGTATTAATTTTTATTATTTTCTTCTTCTTATTATTATTTTTTCAATTTGTTATTCTGATTTTTCATATACATATTTTATTTAGCTTCGAGTATGATACCATCATTACAACTTACTTTATTTCTTATCAAATTTTTATTTATTTAAAACTTTTATTTCTTGAAAACTTCAGTACATAAAATGAAGAAAATCATTATTTAATAATAATTATTCAAATGTTATTAATAATATAAATCATATATTGCATCTGCGTAGTTACTATATTATGTCGCGATGATGATAGCCGAGTCAATCTGAGACATGTTGACGAGAGTCAGGGAGCCTGAGTGACATTGTGCTATGTAGCTGCAATATTCTCAAAAAATATTTAAAAGTTTATACTTAAAATGTTTAAGGTACTAAAGTTCTTAAATTTTCTTTTTTTAGTTTTTTTTTCTGTATATTTTTTGGTTTTCTTTTTTCAATTATTTTGTTTTTTTTTCGATTGACTGACTGTTAAGTAAAATTTTATGCATTTCAGAACTTTTTTTTTATAAAACACTCGTTAAGCTTCAATTATGAAAAAGCACAGCAAATATAAAAAAAATATTAAAAATGTGAAATTACACAAAAAAATGTGATATTCCATGCATTCTTTATATTTTATTTTTCATTTCGTTATAAAAAAAAATCGCGAAGCCTTTAATAAAAAACATTATTTTTTATACATATTTTGATATATTTGGTATATATTTGCTATAACTACTCTGCAAAGACTTGGTCCATATATGTTACGATCATGATTAGCAAACGACTGATCGCACCACCTATACCACGTGATGCTACTACAGAAAGAGCTGGCTGAGTAACTTGGACTGGGTTTTGAAGAGTTTTGAAACTATATATATGAAATATATTAAGATATAAATTAATTCTTCTAAAAATAAGGAATTTATATAGAGGTTAATTCGAGTTGAAAACTGTTGTAAATCACTTTATTTATAATAGTTTTTAACTATTCGTATTCAACAGACAGATAATTGGAAATTGTTATTAAATACAGATTATATTAATGTAATGTATGAATATGACATTTTTTAAATTTTATATCGAATTTTCAAATAGCCAGTTTATCTCTCTTTTTGATATTAATATTTTATAATTGATTCTTAAGGTGTTTTAAGGGTTTTTTTAGGACGGTAGGACGGTTTCGGATTAGGTAGCGGCGTTCAATGCCGTGTTTTGTCTGACTTTACTGTACAATGACCTTGTTTCTTATTTTTTTGTGGAATATTTTTATTTTCACAATTTAGTTACTGGAAACTAAGATATTTTATAACTTCCGTATTTAATTTAGAGTATTTTATAACGAGTATTTGGCAGAAAGTGAAATAAAATGTTACTTATCTTTTAATATTTTTATACCTTTACGCTGTTGATTGTCGCTAGGCTAATGGATACTAAGAGGCACAAAAGTTTGCATGTAAGATTAACAAGTTGTTAGTTCGATTCCCACACGAGGAAATGAATATATAATATTTTAGTTTCCTCGCTCTGGTAATGAGGCAAACATTGGCGCTGAGTTCCGCGAAGAGAGTCCTAGCAGTAAGTTTCCAGGTTCCATTTGCATACTCCGAAAATGTGAATGTATTCCGCATGCACCTGTACATTTTATTTTGTTGTTACGTTCGTTCTTTCTTCCTTGGACGTTAAACTTTATTGGTTTACAATATTGTAAATAATATAGAGCACTCTAGTAGCATTCCTTCGAAATTTCTTTTGGCCGTACCTTTTGTGTTTAATATTGCATACTAATATGCGATATGATTCAATACAGCAGAAATTACATTTGAATTTGGTACTATATATTTTTTTAAATATTTGATTTTTTTATGTAAGTATTAATTTTTATTATTTTCTTCTTCTTATTATTATTTTTTCAATTTGTTATTCTGATTTTTCATATACATATTTTATTTAGCTTCGAGTATGATACCATCATTACAACTTACTTTATTTCTTATCAAATTTTTATTTATTTAAAACTTTTATTTCTTGAAAACTTCAGTACATAAAATGAAGAAAATCATTATTTAATAATAATTATTTAAATGTTATTAATAATATAAATCATACATTGCATCTGCGTAGTTACTATATTATGTCGCGATGATGATAGCCGAGTCAATCTGAGACATGTTGACGAGAGTCAGGGAGCCTGAGTGACATTGTGCTATGTAGCTGCAATATTCTCAAAAAATATTTAAAAGTTTATACTTAAAATGTTTAAGGTACTAAAGTTCTTAAATTTTCTTTTTTTAGTTTTTTTTTCTGTATATTTTTTGGTTTTCTTTTTTCAATTATTTTGTTTTTTTTTCGATTGACTGACTGTTAAGTAAAATTTTATGCATTTCAGAACTTTTTTTTTATAAAACACTCGTTAAGCTTCAATTATGAAAAAGCACAGCAAATATAAAAAAAATATTAAAAATGTGAAATTACACAAAAAAATGTGATATTCCATGCATTCTTTATATTTTATTTTTCATTTCGTTATAAAAAAAAATCGCGAAGCCTTTAATAAAAAACATTATTTTTTATACATATTTTGATATATTTGGTATATATTTGCTATAACTACTCTGCAAAGACTTGGTCCATATATGTTACGATGATGATTAGCAAACGACTGATCGCACCACCTATACCACGTGATGCTACTACAGAAAGAGCTGGCTGAGTAACTTGGACTGGGTTTTGAAGAGTTTTGAAACTATATATATGAAATATATTAAGATATAAATTAATTCTTCTAAAAATAAGGAATTTATATAGAGGTTAATTCGAGTTGAAAACTGTTGTAATTCACTTCATTTATAATAGTTTTTAACTATTCGTATTCAACAGACAGATAATTGGAAATTGTTATTAAATACAGATTATATTAATGTAATGTATGAATATGACATTTTTTTAATTTTATATCGAATTTTCAAATAGCCGGATTATCTTTCTTTTTGATATTAATATTTTATAATTGATTCTTAAGGTGTTTTATGGTGTCATTTTGGCGAGCGAAATTCTGAAGGCATTTTTTTTGAAGTCTAAAAGGCTAACACGACTGTGGTTGGAGGTAAAACGTTTGGTTTTCGTGAAAAAGAAAGAGTTCCACTTAAATACGAAATTCTCGCTCCAGGCCAACTAAAATACCGAATTCACTTAATTATTAATAGAAGTTATATTAGGAAAGTACCTCAATTTCAGGTTGAAATTTCAAGATTTATGGACAAAATAGTGTTAAGACGTTCAGTTGTCCACTTCTCGTTTAATTTAGAAACGTGACGGATTAGGTAGCAGCATTCAATGTCGTGTTTTGTCTGACTTTGCTGTAGAATGATCCTGTTTCTTATTTTTTGTGGAATAATTTTATTTTTACAAATAGTGATTTATTATTTCCATTACTTGAAATTAAGATATTTACAACTTCCATAATTAATTTAGAGTATTTTAAAACGAGTATTTGACAGAAAATTAAAGAAAATGTTATTTATCTTTTAATATTTTTATGGCTTTACGCTGTTGGTTGTCGCTAGGCTAATCGATACTAAGAGGCACAAGAGTTCGCATGTAAGATTAACAAGTTGTGAGTTCAATTCCCACACGAGGAAATAAATATATAATATTTTAGTTTCCTGGTAATAAGGCAAACATTGGCGCTGAGTTCCGCGAAGAGTATCCTAGCAGTAAGTTTCCAGGTTCCCTTTGCATACTCCGAAAATATGAATGTATCCCGCGTGAACATGTATCTTTTATTTTGTTGTTACGTTTGTTCTTTCTTCCTTGAACGTTAAACCTTACTGGTTAACAATAATATTATAAATAATATACAGCACTGTAGTAACATTTCTTCGAAATTTCTTTTGGCCGTACCTTTTGTGTTTAATATTTCATACTAATATGTGATATGATTCAATACAGCAGAAATTAAATATTTGAATTTGGAACTATAATATTTTTTAATATTAGTTTTTTATTATGTAAGTATGTAAGTATTCGTTTTTATTATTTTCTTCGTATTATTATTTTTTTTCAATTTGTTATTCTGAATTTTCATATACATATTTTATTTAGCTTTGAGTATGATACCATCATTACAACTTACTTTATGTCTTAATTTTTCTTCTTTTTTTTTATATCTTAATTTTAATTTTTATTTATTTAAAATTTTTATTTGTTAAAAACTTCAGTACATAAAATGAAGAAAATCATTATTTAATAATAATTATTCAAATGGTATTAATAATATAAATCATATATTGCATCTGCGTAGTTACTATATTATGTCGCGATGATGATAGCCGAGTCAATCTGAGACATGTTGACGAGAGTCAGGGAGCCTGAGTGACATTGTGCTATGTAGCTGCAATATTATCAAAAAATATTTAAAAGTTTATACTTAAAATGTTTAAGGTACTAAAGTTCTTAAATTTTCTTTTTTTAATTTTTTTTTCCGTATATTTTTTGGTTTTCTTTTTTCAATTATTTTGTTTTTTTTTCGATTGACTGACTGTTAAGTAAAATTTTATGCATTTCAGAACTTTTTTTTTATAAAACACTCGTTAAGCTTCAATTATGAAAAAGCACAGCAAATATAAAAAAAATATTAAAAATGTGAAATTACACAAAAAAATGTGATATTCCATGCATTCTTTATATTTTATTTTTCGTTTTAAAAAAATCGCGAAGCCTTTAATAAAAAAAAAATTACATATATTTTGACATATTTGGTATATATTTGCTATAACTACTCTCCAAAGACTTGGTCCATATATGTTACGATGATGATTAGCAAACGACTGATCGCACCACCTATACCACGTGATGCTACTACAGAAAGAGCTGGCTGAGTAACTTGGACTGGGTTTTGAAGAGTTTTGAAACTATATATATGAAATATATTAAGATATAAATTAATTCTTCTGAAAATTAGGAATTTATATAGAGGTTAATTTGAGTTGAAAACTGTTGTAATTCACTTCATTTATAATAGTTTTTAACTATTCGTATTCAACAGACAGATAATTGGAAATTGTTATTAAATACAGATTATATTAATGTAATGTATGAATATGACATTTTTTTAATTTTATATCGAATTTTCAAATAGCCGGATTATCTTTCTTTTTGATATTAATATTTTATAATTGATTCTTAAGGTGTTTTATGGTGTCATTTTGGCGAGCGAAATTCTGAAGGCATTTTTTTTGAAGTCTAAAAGGCTAACACGACTGTGGTTGGAGGTAAAACGTTTGGTTTTCGTGAAAAAGAAAGAGTTCCACTTGAATACGAAATTCTCGCTCCAGGCCAACTAAAATACCGAATTCACTTAATTATTAATAGAAGTTATATTAGGAAAGTACCTCAATTTCAGGTTGAAATTTCAAGATTTATAGACAAAATAGTGTTAAGACGTTCAGTTGTCCACTTCTCGTTTAATTTAGAAACGTGACGGATTAGGTAGCAGCATTCAATGTCGTGTTTTGTCTGACTTTGCTGTAGAATGATCCTGTTTCTTATTTTTTGTGGAATAATTTTATTTTTACAAATAGTGATTTATTATTTCCATTACTTGAAATTAAGATATTTACAACTTCCATAATTAATTTAGAGTATTTTAAAACGAGTATTTGACAGAAAATTAAAGAAAATGTTATTTATCTTTTAATATTTTTATGGCTTTACGCTGTTGGTTGTCGCTAGGCTAATCGATACTAAGAGGCACAAGAGTTCGCATGTAAGATTAACAAGTTGTGAGTTCAATTCCCACACGAGGAAATAAATATATAATATTTTAGTTTCCTGGTAATAAGGCAAACATTGGCGCTGAGTTCCGCGAAGAGTATCCTAGCAGTAAGTTTCCAGGTTCCCTTTGCATACTCCGAAAATATGAATGTATCCCGCGTGAACATGTATCTTTTATTTTGTTGTTACGTTTGTTCTTTCTTCCTTGAACGTTAAACCTTACTGGTTAACAATAATATTATAAATAATATACAGCACTGTAGTAACATTTCTTCGAAATTTCTTTTGGCCGTACCTTTTGTGTTTAATATTTCATACTAATATGTGATATGATTCAATACAGCAGAAATTAAATATTTGAATTTGGAACTATAATATTTTTTAATATTAGTTTTTTATTATGTAAGTATGTAAGTATTCGTTTTTATTATTTTCTTCGTATTATTATTTTTTTTCAATTTGTTATTCTGAATTTTCATATACATATTTTATTTAGCTTTGAGTATGATACCATCATTACAACTTACTTTATGTCTTAATTTTTCTTCTTTTTTTTTATATCTTAATTTTAATTTTTATTTATTTAAAATTTTTATTTGTTAAAAACTTCAGTACATAAAATGAAGAAAATCATTATTTAATAATAATTATTCAAATGGTATTAATAATATAAATCATATATTGCATCTGCGTAGTTACTATATTATGTCGCGATGATGATAGCCGAGTCAATCTGAGACATGTTGACGAGAGTCAGGGAGCCTGAGTGACATTGTGCTATGTAGCTGCAATATTATCAAAAAATATTTAAAAGTTTATACTTAAAATGTTTAAGGTACTAAAGTTCTCAAATTATCTTTTTTTTTCGGTATACTTTTTTGTTTTTTTTTCAATTATTTTGTTTTTTTTTTTCGATTGACTGACTGTTAAGTAAAATTTTATGCATTTCAGAACTTTTTTTTTATAAAACACTCGTTAAGCTTCAATTATGAAAAAGCACAGCAAATATAAAAAAAATATTAAAACTGTGAAATTACACAAAAAATGTGATATTCCATGCATTCTTTATATTTTATTTTTCATTTCGTTATAAAAAAAATCGCGAAGCCTTTAATAAAAAAAAAATACATATATTTTGACATATTTGGTATATATTTGCTATAACTACTCTCCAAAGACTTGGTCCTTTGGTTTGGAAAGAAATATATTAAGATATAAATTAATTCTTCTGAAAATGAGAAATTTATATAGACGTTAATTCGAGTTGAAAACTGTTGTAAATCACTTCATTTATAATAGATTTCAACTAATCGCATTCAACAGACAGATAATTGGAAATACGAATTTTATATTAATATAATGTATGAATATCACATTTTTTAAATTTTATATCGAATTTCCAAATATATGGATTATCTTTCTTTTATAATTGATTCTTAATGTGTTTTTTTATTTATAATTATTTTGGAATAGCTTTCAATTGCGAATTGGTTTTTTTATGTAATGTTATTTTATACATACTGTAGGTTTTTGGCATTTTCTTATATATGTATAGAATATTGATGTTATCATATACGTTTTAGGATTTTACTAAGTAAATAAAATTAATAAAAGAAAAAAATACAAGTTAACCTAAGCTTATTTGTTTTGACTAAGATTCACTTTATATACAACTGGATGAGAAAAGGTAAATTCTACAAATAAATCTTTTTAAAACCTACATTCAAACACTTTTCAAATTTATTTTTTACTTAAAAAATTGAAATTTCATCCACTGTCTCTAATACGGTAAAAGATAAAAAGGTAGAAAGAACAAACCAAAAATCGTTCCAGTAATCCCGACCCGTCAGTCCCGACGCGCTGACTGATAAAAAGATCCACGTTCAGATTTATCGGTGCTGGGCCACTTTATCACATTTGAAATATTCATTTTGAATGTAAAATATCACATAAATTTTATTTTATGTAAGTTTTTCTTAGATTTTGTTATAATTTTTGGATATAGATATAGCTGCTTATGTTTAACTGTCCATGTAGGGGTTGTGGGTTCGATATTTTGGTTACTAATATGTTTTCAACCTGTTTTCATGTTATTTGTATTGCTTACAAAAACGTAGATTTACGTTATTAAAAAAATATATATAAAACGGGCAAAATATCTGTAGATTAAAGATAAGCACGGTGTTATGTTCCGCCACCTAAAACAATGTCTCAAAAATGATCGAAAAGTGTCAAAAAAAGTATTTTAACATTAGAAGGTCTTTGTCTGTTCCAAAGTAGTTATACAGTCGACTATTTTCTACCTTTTCACGAGATGTCTCATACACGAGTGTTGGTTTACATGAAGAGGGAGAGTCTAAAGGAACCTGTATGAATAGTGATGGGAAAAATGCCTTTTTCAGTGTAGCCTCAGTCTGTGAAAAATGTTGTTTTTCATTCTTTTCGTGAAGTATTTAAAAATTTTATAAGATACTTTTATTCAACAGATAAAATGTTTGTTACGTGAAAACTACGAAACTTTCATATTTTCATTTCATATAGTGTGTAAACGTTTTAAAATTCCGCCTTTAATGGAGAGGTCTACACTTAATATGATTTTTCATTTCGTTTCAACTGCAACGTACTCATTTGCTTTTTTATTGAGCTTAATTTTAAAATTTCCTCTTTTATTACCTTATATTTCGTATTCACAAGAATATTTGTAAATGTAACATATAATTCGTGTGATTGTAAGCTATACGGTTGTAAGTTCGATTCCCACTCGGGGAAATGAATTATTATTTATTAATATTTTAACTTATTCGATCTGGTAACTAGGCAAAACGCGGCGTTGGTTTTAATCACTCAACACGCAAATACTCGAAAATTTAGCAGAAAGTGGAGAACGGAATGTTTTAATATTAGGTTCCCTCCGTTTACCCTGTTATGTGAGGGATTCATCATTAAACTGAATAAGGTAGTATTTTAAGTAGTACTATGTAAAATATTAATATTTTTGTATAATAACTCTCATTCTAAGAAACGTATATTTCATTTTTTTTATACGTTTCATATTGCCGTTGAGTTTCATAATTTAACCCGCAATGTCTCGAGGAGTCGGTGGAAAGTGGAGGAAAAGTACGGTAACGGGAACAGTGTCTTAACACCAGGTTCCCCCATCGACCCTGATATATGCGGCATACAGCATAAGAAGAAAAGGTTGTCAATTGGAATAACATTTATTAAAATAGTTCATTAAGCAAACGTGTAAACGATTGTTTTTTTTTGTTCTGAATTTCGTGCGGTCGAATCGTTATTGAGCAATAATAGTAGAACGTTACTAATTGTATATAAAAGATAATTTTCTTTCTTTTGTTCTTCTCTTTGTTAATACGTAACGGACGTATGGATTTATCTTATATATTATATTTTTTTAAGGTCAGCCATGGTGCAGGAGGTAAACGAGACAGGTTGTGTGTTCGATTTCCACTCGAGGAAATTAAATATTTAAAATTTTTCATCGCTTCAGTCTGGCGTCGAAACAAATTCCCGCCTCTTCTACCATTCAACACGCATTATCTCAAGAAATCGACGGAAAGTGAGGAGCGGGGTATCTTAATGCGAACGGTGTTTCAACATAAGGTTCCCAGATTCCCTCTGCCTACTCTCCTATGTGCGGTATACAGCGTGAAACTAAAAAAATGTATAAATTGTAACACTCAAATATATTATGAAATTGGCTAAATCCACGTGATAGAAATCTTATCACGTCCCAGTATTGAAACTTATATTTTCGTAACTATCGAAACAGAAGTTTTCATCGTAAATTTATCCATCGCGCCATCTTGGGAACGAGTTTTACTGAGTTTAGGTGACTGTGGAAGAAATTTTAAATTATTCCATTTCCATAATACCAATGGAAGTTATCGTGGTGTAGTTTTCAGCGATGGTTAGGGGTTCGGTTCTCAATTGGGCTAGTGAATTATTTTTATTTAAATATATTGGCTAGGCGAATTGAGTGGGATTTGTCTCAAGTCAGTTCAGTCAATTTTTCATGCTTCTCGCTGTATTTGGAACCTAGTATTACAATCTGTTCCCATTAAGACATTTCCGTTTCCCAGTTGACGCCGAATTCTTGAGGCAATAACAATATTAAATATTACATTCCTCGAATGGAAATCGAGCCCACAACCGGCGAGTTCACAGCCGCACTCTTGTGTCCATGACATAAAATAATATAACAATATATACAAAAGATTTGAGAAATAACTAAAATCTTTTGTACGTACAAACCTTTGTAGTGTCCTGTTTCCTGCTACAGAGTTAAGCAGTATTTACTTTGCTTTGAGCTCGACGCGTTACAATCTTAGTACTATTAGCATCTTTTCTATTATATAAAACGTGACCGTTTTAAAATTTTTAAAAACATTTTACAATAAAATTTTATTTAATATAAGTTTTTAATTTAAAGTATATTTTACTTAGATAGGTAGAGGTAACTTAGTGTTAAAACTCCCCGTTACCCAATCACGTCCCAATTTTCCGGTATTGCGTGTTGAGTGGCGAAACTCTTTTGTTATTATTTTCTTTACATTTTTTATCAAAAATCTATAAGCTCTTTTGAATCGTCTAATGAACTTATTTAATATTTAACACTCGGTGGACGAGCCCGACTCGCTCTTGTTTAATAATATTTTATTTCCATAATATTATTCCTAGAAAATATATCGAAGAGCCTCTTCTAGAATTCCAATAATCTTATTAGATACAAATACTGAGAGGATTCTCGATTGTTGTTTCTCTATTAAAACAATATTATATTGATATAAATAAGTATTTATTAAGTGTATCGATATGAAATCTTGAAAATATATATATATATATATATATATATATATATATATATATATATATATATATATATATATATATATATATAATAAATGATTTAATAGTTAATTATACAAATACTTAAAAAAGATTACCTTAATAAATACGTTTCAAACCCACTTTATAATTTTAGTATCGCAGTAATTTGGTTATAACCTTTTATTGGAAAAACCATTCGCTTCTTTATGAGAAAATTAACGCAATAATAGACATTAAGGGGTCCGTTTTAATATAATTTGGGATTATGAGTTTGAATTTAAAAAAGGTAGGTAAAAGGAATTAAGCATTTTGTGTCTTAACTAGGTTCCCAGGTTCCGTCGGCCTACTTTACTATGAAGATAATAAAAAATTGTACGTAAAAAATCATAAAGGCAGAGTGAATCTGGAAACGTTGTGTTAAGACACTTTGTCCCCGTTAAGACCCGATCCCGATTTTTCAACTAATGGTTAATAGTATACACTGAATGTTCTATTTCCACGCAGTTTATTTTTGAAATCTTACAATAAATACAAGAAAATTAAAAGTTTAAACTAAAATAATTTATACTTATAACTACAACTTTTATAAGAAATCGAATATTTTATATTCTATGTACTTAAAATACAGCTTTGATCAATGCAATGGGGAAACTTTCTAGGAAAGGTTATTATTAAGTTATAACTATATAACTTTAACAAGGATTGAAATGTACCATTTTGATCAGTTTCACTTATGTTAAAACTTATAATTGTTGAAAAAATATAAAATTTATTCACAAGCATACTGGACTTGGAAAGTTTTTGGCATGGTAATTTCCAGAAATTTCTGTGGGAATTGGAAAAAACATGATTTTCTATCTTACGTACTAAAGTTCACGTAAGCAAAATTGCGATGCCAAGGTCTATATAAAATATATTCTTTTTTATTCTTACAGAGACGTTTAAAAATATATTGTATTAATTATATAGAAAATTGAAGAACGAGTTAAGACACCACATAGCCTTTTGAACATTTGATGAGCAATAGATGCGAATTTATAAAATAATAAATTTAAAATAATATATTTATAAATTTTAAATAAGAAAATTAAATTATTTTTCTTTTTCAGCTTCATGCTACTTCCACGTATATCGGGGTAAGCAAAAAGACTCCGTCCTCCCTTTACCTTTTTCTTTAGTTCACCAAAAATCTATCATATTTCAATATAATAGATATATTAACACTTTTCTTTATAACGTGAAAACTTCTAACATAACAAAAAATTAGTTTCAATTAGTATTAAGCTCGTAGTATATTAGCTCTAAATACCTATTAACCCTACAATACTACGTCATTGTAAAATTTACAACGTTAAAAAAATGGCCAATCCTGGCACAGGAGCACAAAATGTTAGCGCGACAAGTTGTAAGTTCGATTCCTACTCGAGGAAATGAACACCGAAATGAAGTGAACAAGCACAGAAATTGTATTTTTTTTTCGTTTTAACCGCGCTTGGCCTCGGCACCAGAGCGAAAAGATGAAAATATTAAATATTGAACTTCCTCGAGATGGAATTAAATATTTAATATATCTTTTATTTCTAATATTTATTAGAGTATCAAGAGGCCATCGTGGCACAAAGGCACAAGGGTGTGACTAAGGTGTCGGTTGTGGGGTAAATGGGGAACGGAGTATCTTAACTGCATCGCTAAAAAAAAATATTCCCAAATATAAACATATTGTTATAGTTAGTGTGCTTTCAATTTCATAGTACTTTCCCTATATGTGTCAGTCATCAGGGTTTTTTGATAAAATTATTTTATATTTTAAGCAAAAATATTCAACACTTTTACTTTTGTACGTAGTTTTAAGACACTCCGTTTCTCATTTTCCGCTGAATTGTCGAGGAATTGTGTGTTGAGCGGCTGAACTCAACGCCGCGCTTTGCCTCGAGAAATTAAATAATGAAATATTAAATTTCCTCAAGTTGGAATCAAATCGAAAACCTGTCGCGTGTTTTCCTGAGCCACGACTGGCCCCAATAACAAGTTTGTGAACTAAATGTCAATATCCAAGTAATACATTTCTAAATATAATCCGAAGTCACCATTTGCTAGAGACAACAAACAGTGTTTCAATTCCCCATCTAAAGTAAAGTTAGTACAGTAGTTATTGAAGCTGTATTTTGAAATATATTATATGAACTATTTTTTATGTATTTATAAAATAAATATTTTTAACAAAAATTGTACATTAGATTTTAACTAGATTTTTCAATAAAATTATTTTAAATTAAATAATCAAGAATTTCATATGTTTCTATCATAAAATTTATACTTATATAAAAAAATATTTCTTGTAAAAAAAATTCAACTCCTCACTCGATTTTTCCAATCAAAACGAATTAATATATATTATTAAAAATCAAAGAAAACATAATTATATTTTATTTAAAAAAATATATACAAAAAATCGATCACGCTAAACAATGTAGTATCTGTCGTTGATAGGAATATTACAAAGGCCTTTATGCGACCGCGTGGACCGACATCAATTAACAGTAGGTTCCTGTCACCTGCAGTGTTGGCACCTTCGTTATATTATAGAATGTAATGTGCCTATTTTGTGATGTTAATAGCACGTTCACGCCAGTAGTGGTGTAAGGGCACGTGGCAGGTTATGGGTTCCGTTCCCACTCGGGGAATGCGGTATTTAATATTTACCTTTGATCGCTCTGGTAAGCGTAGAGTTTCACCACTCACCGTGTATTGTCTTCAAAATTCGCCGGCAAATGGGGAACAAGAGCGTCTTAATGTGAACGAAATACCTTACTAGGTTCCCAGGTGCCCTCTGCATGCTGCCCGCTATGCTGGATACAGCGTAAAGCAAAAAAATATATTTATAGTTACCCATATGAAAGAAAGATGTCGAGTTCCGCCAATCAACAAAAAAATATTTAAAAAAGGCGTATTACTTTTTTATAAAATTACTAAAGTTATGTATATTTATACAGAGCTCCCGTAGGAATTTTGACACATCGTCCCTAAATGATATAAATAAATATGCTAATATTAAATGTTTTATTTCGTGGAGTGGGAATCGAACCCACAACCTGACCCTATGCCACGGAAGGCCTCACTAACATAAACACACGATATAAACACAAAACCGATCCCAGTAAATAGGCGTCCATTGAAAAACTATAAGCACAAAGAAAATAACGTAAATGTGTTTCTTTTACGAGTCCCACCAAATATACTTTCAGTTTTATTTATCTGAAAGGAACTATAAATCAGACAGTGATGTCTTACGATTTTCTATTTTTTTCCCTAATATCAGATTGTGTATTAGTGTAATTTGTATTGAGTTCGGCGTTTTGTTGTTGGTTTTTGTGGGAGTTTGAAATTTATCTTGGTCGTGGGTTCAATTTCGAGTTCAGTATATTTTTAAATTTTTAATACATATATTATAAATGGCCAAGCGTTTGTCTGTTTGAATATGCCAGTTTCAAGAACTGGTACCTCTAATTGAAAAAAATATTTTTGAGTTATCGACTATTCACAGTCTTCATTGAGAAAGGCTATATAAGCTATATTATATATTTTTTCTTAGCTCAACGGTGTATTCCGCATATAACAGGGTAGGTGGAGGGAATCTGGGCACCTAGTATTGTATGTTTGACTTCTACTCGGAGGAATGAAATGCTTAATATTTTTATTCCCTCCCATTTTTTGGTATTAAAGCAAGCCGCGGTGTTGAGTACTGTCACTCAACACATAATGCTTCGAGAATTCGGCGAAGAGTGACGCACGGTGTCTTAATAGCAAAGGCACCTACGATATCTATTTACCCAACTGCTTAGAATGTATTTCCCAAGATTTCCAATATTCAGGCCTATATCCATTGAAACTAATATTAACTCAATGTTCATTTATTAAAGAACACAGTTTGACATGCAAAAGGGAATATAAATGTGTCATCAAAACCGTTTTCAACGTCAGATTGGGAACTTTATCGTCTTTTTACGCTTTACGCTTTTTTCCGCATTGCAGCGTAGGCAGGGAGAAACCAGTGTCTAAGCACTACACGTCTCAGTTTCCGGCCAAATTTGAGATATTGCTTGTGGAGTTGCGGAACTCAACGCCGCAATGACTTAGTACTAAATGACAGTGTGATAAAATTAAAAAATAAGACAACCGCGAGTCGATTTCTCCTACCGAACGTACAGAACTGTGATTGGAGATCTCGAGCTTTTTCTGAAATTTAAACTTAGTCTAATCGGAGCCCTTTCACCTGATATCTCACTTAAACTAGCGCCTTCAATATCAAATTTAGACCAGTTTTAAGGACAACTGTATAGTTTTCAGTTTTTTTTCTAAACTACCTGAAGATGTTGTCTCAATTGGAAGTTTAGGTCAATCGAAAGTCCCCAATTCATTTTGATTCTCTTTGAAGTGTCGGAATACGTGTTTATTGCAATATAATTATATATAATAAATTTTTTTCGGCCATATATATTTTTTTTGGTAAATATAGAAATACGATTTTTTCAGGCATTTGAGGGACCGTAGATCTGCGTATATTTTGAATTTCAACTCGATATCTCCAAGCTTTCCTAAGATAAAGGTTCTTGACAAACAGACAGACAGACAGACTAACAGACAGACGGACGGACAACAAAGTGATCTTATAAGGATTCCTTTTTTCCTTAAAAGATACGGAACTCTACAAAAAGGTTTTGGTCAATATGATTTTATAAGAAATTTTTCAAGTAAACGTATTTTATGTTTTTCCAGTATTATAATAATTATCAAGGCGCGACCCAGGATAAAAAAAAAATTAGATGTATTTAAGAAAAACTTCACCCTATTTCCAGGATATTGCATGTTGAGAAACGGAACTCAACACCGCGCTTATGTAATTGCTAATAGCCGATTAAATAGCACATCACCCCAAAAGCTATTTTGCTTTGAACTCCAAACTATTGTTTGTTCAGGACCGGTAGAATAATAAAATAAATATTTAGTGTAATGATGTAGAGTAAAATTTTATTATATTTACTATCGTACTTAACTCCAGCAAGGATATAGAGCTATGATATGTAGCTCTACATTCGTTAATAGTTCCTTTTCGCTTCACGCTGTGTGCACCAAACTCTTATTTTTTTCCTATCATATGAGAAGTTACATGTTGAGCGGATTTCAATGCTCTTGTTTCCAAATGGTGAACTAGTGGTAAATTATTGGATATTCAAAAAATATATAAAATTATTGGTTTTTGACTTTTACTTTGTCCTATATTTAGTCATTTCTATAGGACCATGGCAGTTAGTTAGCATTTTATACAACTGATATTGTATTGTTTGAGGTCGTCGTTGGCACAAGGTTGTGACTGTAACACAACGTTTGTGTGTTCGATTCCCACTCGAGGACTGAATTATTATTTACTAATATTTTCATTTCTTCGGTCTGGTACCAAGGCAAAAAGCCCAACGTAGATATTCTCCACTCAATACACAATGCTTCGAAAAATTCGGAGGAAAGTGGAGATTATTTACACTAGGATTTCTCTGCCTACCCAGCTATATAAAATAAACTGATATAATTCGTGAAAAATTATCGAATTAGCGGATAAGCTTTATGTAGGCTTTAGTTGAAATCTCGCGCTTAATCTTCCTTCCATGAACAAAATCCCCTGCCATTTCCTTATAATGGCCCTATTATTACTCTTCGACATGCGTCGATCACGATTAGGTCCGCTTCGATCGTATATTTAATGTTCTAATATATTATAGTATAAGTGTTTCATAGTTTCACGCTGAATCCCGATGCCTAAAGCAGGATTGGCGAAGGGAACCTGGGAACTTAGTTTAAAGACATTCAAAAGGTTTCCTTTAAGACATTTCCATTTCCATGATGAGTGACGGAACTCAACGCTGCGCTATACCTCAATAGTATGGTATTGTATTAGTAATCTTGCTACAGTATACTCCTCCGCCCTCGTAATTTTCTTAAAAAGAGGACAACATTTTTGCGTCACGTACAAATATATATCTATCTATATCTATATAGTAGAAGATAACCTAGATACATCCTAACAAGGCCACGTCGGCATTCCATCACTTCACCAACAAAATGAAGAAAAATAAGTAAATCTAATTTGTAAATACTCTGGAACATCAAAATGAAACCTTAAATCGTGGGTAATTTCTGGGACATTTTCAGAAATTATTTATCCCGAAGAGATCGCAACGCGGCCCTGTTCCGCTATTAAATTTTAATTATTCTTCATTTGTTACCGCTTAAGGGAGATTTTTTTTGTTTCGAAATTCGCCTTTTTTAAGCGGGAAGCGAAAAAAGCGATGATTGAGTGAAATTTTGCCGTGTTCTATGAAGTTTGTGGCAATTAAATCTGTATATTAAATTGTAATATTAATTAACGGCTATAGTCTGTCGTATTTGGTGCAGAGAAAGAAGTAAATGAGGCTGTGCAGAGAAAGAAGTAAATGTGGCGTAGTAGTAAAAGCTTGTGACTGTAAACGTGACGGTTGTAGGTTCGATTTTTCGAATGTTTTTTTTTTTATTTTTATTTCTTCGCTATGATAACGGGCAAATCGCGGCTTGAGTTCCATCACCCAACATGAACTGCTCGGAATTTTGGCGGAACTGGGGAACTGGGGAAGAAAAAATCGTGAAAAAAATTAATGAATACATAATCTTTTAGTGGTTTGGCTGATTGATTTTAATTTTAGAAACTATTATACCCTTGCGACGGGACGGTTGTGGGCTCGACTCCCATTCGAAGTTAAAATATTTAATATTATAACTTCCTTACGCGGTGTTAAATTCCGCCACTTAACTCGCAATGCCTCAAGAATTCAGCGCAAAATCGAAAACGAAAATAACTCAATAAAAACGGAGTGCCTTAACACTAGGTTCCCAGGTTACAGTGCTACGTGAAGAAAAATAATATAGTTCATAAAATATATGAATGAATAATTTAAGTAGCAAATCGAGTAAAATGCACCGTCCGCTCAATTTCGTTTGGCTTCATGACAACGGATTCCAACGACTGCCATTACCGTCGGTGAATATAATGACGATTTAATCAACCATTATTTTCAACTATTTGCTACTCTGAACCGTCATTCATTGAACCTGTTCAGATTTTCAATAAATGGGTACTTTGAAAATTGTTTTAAAATGTATTTCTATAGATTTAACATACAAATTGTGAGTTAAATTTAATCTATTTATTGTTGAATTGAAGAGTTTGTTTGGGTGAACGCGCTTATCTTAGGAACTACTGGCCCGGAATGGAAGTATTGGTTTTGTGTAGAATTATTGAGAAAAGCTATATAGACATTGTAAGTGTCCAAGTTAGCTGCAAGTGAAAGCTAGTACCTACATAGGGACCAGGTGGAGATATTTTAGAGTAAATACTTCTTTCCATTCTAGAGATAGACTTGTCTGAAGAATAGGATCTAACATTGTGTTTTTTTTTAATTAGATTATTAAAAATAATATATTATAAAATTTGTTCAATCTGATTGGGGCAATATCTGACGGGGCAAAACTGATTGGGGCAATATCTGACGTTGGGTTTTGGGTTCGATTGCCATTCGGCATAATATATATTTTTTCATTTCCTTGCAAGACGCGGCTTTGATTTTCCGAAAATTTGTCGCCACGTGGGTATCAACGTGTTCTAATACTGGGTTCCTCCTGCCTACACTGTTAAAAACAAAAAGAAAGCCTAAACAATTCAACCACACACAAATAACACGACTAACATCCATTTTTTGTTATCATTCCCGCTATATTCATTAACGTCGTATCTATTTAACTTTAATTATGCCAGGATCCAATTTAAGTTTTACAAAAGTTGTTTTCCAACAAGATAAAGTGCAGACTGAGACTGCGGGCTGCTGTTACTTTTGCTTAAAAATCTTAATCTACCCCCAAGTTTTTAAGTTATTTTTTTATGATGGCCCTTGAACAGTGCAGGTTCGATGAATTCATAAGAAATTGTAGATTTTAGTTCGTGCGATACAATTAAAATGGGGATAATTTGAAATTTATAGTTACTGAGATATTATGCTTATTTAGAAAACGTATAAAAGTTTGAAAGTAGTGGGACTCGAACTCGCGCCTCTTGGAAATAGAACGTATGGTTTAGTGCACAGAGCGTATGGTCAGTTTCCAGGAGGCACGGGTTTTAGTCCCGCTACGTTCTAATTTTTAAACGTTTTCTTTCTTTTTTCTTCCCTAAGTGTAGAACAACACTTTACAGATGTTAAAAAAATACTAACATATTATTTACTAAGTTAGTGTTTATTATTTTCTTTTAGCTTTCTATGCATCCCGCGTGTGTGGATTGAAACCACCAGCGTGCGTGTTAAGTTGCGAATCTCAACGCCGCGCTTTTTGTTTCCGGAGTGAAAATAACGTTTCACGCTGAATATTCCATACAGCAGGGTATAAGAAACCTGGGAACCTAGTAGTGACTAGTGTAACCACTAGGTTCCCAGGTTTCATTTTCGTTTGTTCAATTTAAGATATCTCTGCTTCCCACTTTCCGCCAAGTGTTGCAGAAAACTGAAAATATTAAATATTTCATTTCGCGCATATTTGTGCACTCCGATCTTCGTTACATCCTTTGTTCCTTAAACACAAAGTCACAATTTTGTGAGCCCTAGAAATAGATATTTACTTCATTTATTACAACAGCATCATTATTTAATAACTATTTTTAATATTTTTTAATAATATTCTACCCTAACAAATTCGAGATTCTGATTCCTATCAGGATGTAAGGATACCATCTCTGTATTTCGGATGGTCTTTTGACGTCTTTTGACTTCACATCACTACGAGTATCAAATGTAGGCAGGAATACAAATTTTGTTAGATGTTTCTTTTTTATTTATCACATTTCATATAATAATAGACAGCGAGGTGAAGAATATTTAGTGACAATTTATTCCGTTCCAACAGACAGCCTATAAATCATAAAGATCCAAAACGTCCACGAACTCCACCGTGCTATTTAACTCGGATGTCCTTTGTAATTGAAATCATGGCCATTGAGACTTCACAAACAAGCCCAACGAAATAAAAGCTTTTGTTTGGATCGCGGGCACTCATGAGAGAAAAAAAAATGATAAGAAACCCGATCTCTACTTAAGAATGGGAGACGTAAAGCTAGATGTATAGGTGAAGGACAGCGCTTGAACGTAATTCGGTGGTTGTAGGTTCATTTCTAAATCGGTTAAATGATTTATTTTTATTGCCCACACAAATAATGTTAAGAATTCGATTCTAAAATGGAGAACGTGGTGCCTGGACACTAGATTCTAGTTGTCTACCCTGCTATATGCGGGGCAGAACTCGGCGGAAAACCTACCTTCTTACCTAGAAGCTTTTGTGATGGATAGTCCACGTTGGACAGTCGCGTAAGACTTATAAAGCTATATTACATCAATAAAAATTTTCTATATAGCCCATTTTACTTGCAGTCAGAACTGAATTGACTACCATCGTGTGTAAACTGAAACTTAACGACACCGTCTATATATTTTTCTAAAGCAACGAACATATAGTTTGAAACTCATAACTCCGAAGTGATAAAACTCAAAGTGAATTGAACTTAAAAAGGTTTTTAACGATATCCAACACGCTAAGGCTCGAAATAGTTTTACGCTGCTTCTATCCATTTTGTAGGTACTTTTATTAAAAAAGTTGACTTGAAAAATATTTTTATTGAAAAATAGTTTTTTTTTTCGGAGCTTTGTCTCCGTTAGTCGAAAATTATTAAGATTTGTATTCTCGATGGAGGAGGTAACTTTAACTTTGACCTTTGGTAAAATAAGGATACGTGTAGTAATATTTTTGTGGTTTCTAATGAGTAGTTCCTGAGGTTATAACAACAATATTTCAACTTTTAAAATAGCCAAAGCGGAGAACGGAATAATATATGACAAAATATAATTTTTGCCTATTATTATAAAAAATGTGTGAAAAAAAAACAGCCGACAAAATTTGTATTCCTGTCTACGTTTGATACCCTCCTCGTAGTGATGTGACGTCACAATCGTCAAAGGACCATCCGACAAATGCAGAAACGGCATCCTTACGCCCTGAATACTAATTGAGCATGATTTATTATAGTGTCGTGATAGATTTATAAAGGATTTATTTTAATTTTATAAAAAAAATAAGATTTTATTAAGGTTATTTATTTATTTACTTATTTGAAGTTTAGTTTCTCTTTAATTTCTTTTGGTCGGTTCAATTATACTTTAGTAGATCCGTCGACGTGTAAAGTAACGATCATGCCAGTTTATGTATTGGATGGGAATCAAACCCAAAACTGCCACGTTTTCAAACAGACGATTTACGACAGATAGCCTCTATTTATTGTTCTTTTTTTACCTTCATACAATTTTCGAGACATTGCCAGTAGAGAGATGGAACTCAACGCCGCGCTCTAACTTGTTACCATAGAGTAGAAATGAAAAACTTTAGTCCCCAAAGTGAGAGTCGAACTCACATCTCGACACTGCAGAGCGTGTCTGCACACAACGGCCAATTTGTGTATTTTATGAAATATAAAAAATATTTATTATATGAGAGCCGATAGCACTTAAGTATAGTTTCATTATAAATATATTAAAATTAAATAAATTGGACGCTATATTGAGAGGTTTTTGAAGGTAAAATTCATACTTCATTTCGCTCTTCACATTTCCTATCAGGTATTTTTTTTTTCCGCTTCACGCTATATCTCACACATAGCAGGGTAGGCAAAGAGAACTTGGGAAGCTAGTGAGACGACACTACGTTCTCATTAAGAATTTTTTTACCGTATTCCGCCCAATTTTTATTATTAAGTGGCGGAAGTCAACAACGCGGTTTGTCTTGTATTTAAAGTGAAAAAATGAAATTACAGAGCCAGAGGGAGTCGATTACACGACCATCATCGACCTTTACTCAGGTTCTACTTCTGCACCACGACGGCTTCTTTTATATTTTGATTGTCCAAATCTAGTGTTTTTTCGAAAATGATAGAGTAAATACGAAATTAATATTTAATTTATTTTTTCGTCATATATTTGAACCGTCAACTATCACAATTACTCCAATAACAACAATAACAACTATGCCACAATGTAAAAACTTAAAGGACAAAGCCTATTTTACATTTTTAAATTATAAAACTAAATTATAAAGCCAAGTTTGTAAAAATGTACCGCAGGCGGCGAGGGCGATAAAATTTACAGGTTTGTAGTTTCAAGCCGAATTTTTGCTTTTAACCCATTTAACGTATTTTTATATAAAAAAAAATGAGGCACTCGTAGCGACACAGCCTTATAGTGTAAGCTCGACGGTTGTGGGTTTGATTCTTACTCAGATTAAAGTTAAATTAAATTAGCTTCACGCTGTATCCCGCACTGAGCAGGGTAGGCGGAGGGGGAACCTAGTGTTAAGACCGTTTCCCACTTTCTTCCGAATTTTGGAGGCATTGGGTATTGAGTGGCAGAACTCAACGCCGCGCTTTTGCCTCGACACCAGAGCGAAGAAATGGAAATATAAATTTAAGTAAATATTTCATCTCCTCGAATGGGATCGAACCCATAACCAGTCTGTTTTACAGCCACACTTTGTGCCACTGCGCCACGATTGGACTTACTTAGGTGAAATAATTATAATTATTGTCATTTCTACCCCCTAGACAAACACACAACGACTGACGAACACAGTGTTTTAATACAAGGCTCCCTCTGCCTTATCTGCAATAGCGAGATACAACGTGAAACTACAGATATTTGAAACATATAGGAATTAAAATTAATGCCATCTTTAGTATCATATACCTTGTAGGTACATCGGAATTTTGTAATAGATGTTGATTCACTATCAATTTTGGATTGTGGTTAAGGCATGTTGATATAGAGGTGGTCGATAGTAGAATAGGTACCTACGTTTATAATATAGTTGTTGTTGAATTTTTTTTCCTGTTAGTCTCTAATATAGAGGGTTAGTGACTTAGTTAGCTATTGACTTGATAATTTATTATTTAGTGATTTAGTGGGATCGTGATTTAGACTCTTTAGATTTTGTTCCTAAATTATCAAAAATAAAAAAAAACATTTACTTTTTTTAAAATTCATTAGACGCTCTGTTCTCTATTCTGTGAGTGGCAGAACTGAATGCCGCGGAAATAATTCATACCACCGACCGATAATCGAACCTATAACTGCATTTACACACAAATAAAAAAAACACGCTAAAAATTAAGATAGACTTTTGAAATTATATTTTCGAGCAAGCCTTAAATTGATAGTCGATATCAAATGCCGGTGGTAATCTAGCAACGACATATTGGGTACAGTGGCTATTATTCGGTTATACGAGTGTCCGTCAAAAATGTTTGGACCGTGAATGAAAAATCGTGTCGTCTGGATCAATTTTATTCCAATCTAAATCGATTTTAGTATTGAGTGACGTTTATTATTCGATTTGTTCGAACTTTTGTTTTGTTTTTTCGATTTTGTAGCGAGAAAATGTTTAAAATAAAGAACGAACAAATGTTATTTGTTCGTTCTTTATTTTTTTCGAGGGAAATATGTAATATAATATTATAATCTTAAACGTACTAGGACGGATAAATTTTGTTGAGAATCGAAAATAGCATTACCAACTAACACACTAAAGAGAATACCGATCATATAAAGACGGGGGTTGAGTTACGCTATCCAACTTTTAACCTTAAAACTTAAACAAAAATATGATAGCTAAACTTATTTTAGAATTAAGCTTTGCGCCTCGATCAATTTTTCATTTTTCCAAATATGGGCAACAAAAACTTGAAAATGATTGACAGAGTGGAATATACTATGGCCGATTTCAATACAATTTTAAGTTCAAAACATGTGTATATAATTTAATTTTCAAATTTAAGTTGAAAAAGTCTATTAAGTTTCAAAACAAATCAAAAATAAAAATATTCGGTTTAGCCCGTCTAGTTTGAATGTGACCGTTTTAGTGGTTATAGTCGCTAGTAGAACTTCTACCACTTGATTAAAGTGCGCTCTAAATTTTCTTTTCATTGTGAACTTTTGAACAAATTTTTCTTGAACTAATTTTTGTTATGTCCATTATGAACTTTTGTACTAATTTTCATACTCAAGACATACTCTACCTTGGTAAACAAAGGGTATATTTAAGCCTGTATTTTATATTTAGTCGAAGTAAAATAATTTAAGGCAAGAGCTATTTATATTAGTTTCTTTTGTGATCTGCCGAGTACATATTTTGAATATTTTAATTTTACCTTTAAAATTATAAAAATTAAAACCGGTTAAGATATAATGTATCTAAATTAAAAATATTATAATTTATTAAGGCCAGTTATGGGTTCAATTCCCACTCGATGAGAAAGATGAAATATTGAATATTTTCATTTCTTTGATCTAGTGAGTAGGTGAATCGCGGCGTTGAGTTCTACTGGTCAGCACGTAATGTCTCCAGAATCGAAAAATCGGAATGGGTTGTCTTAACAGCAGGTTACTCTACTACGTGTGGGATACAGCGTGAACCTAAAAAAAACCAATTCAATAACCAAATCATTCAATTACAATACAATTTAAAAAAAAAATTAATTTAAATTTGCTCGACAAAAGGTAAATTAAAAGGTAAAGCAGTTCAAACATAACCTTACAAGCAGGCCATGTCTTCGGGGAGACCGGGGGAAAATCAATTTGTATGGGACCATGTAAAATAAAGGGAACTAAGACAGGCTACTACAAACGCGTCCAGAGATAAATAGGGCGATAGAGCATCCTCGATTCGACCCTACATTTTTTATATCGCTCTCTCATTATCCCTAAGCAGTGAAACATATATTTTGAATGGGTTTTTCTTTTTTTTGTATGTTATATGTTATAATATCATTAGGAGGTAGTGTGGCTGTGGTTGAATTTAAAATGTTATATTTTTACAGATCTCGTTAGATAAAATGCGGCGTTATGTTATACCACCATTAGGTGGTGTAACATAACTTATATACATTAAATGTACAGAAAATTGAGAAAAAATGGAAGATTACAAAACAACATATCAATAAAAAAAGATTGACTAAAAGAAGATAATTAAAATTAACTATTAAATACAAAAGAATGTTAAACATTAAACTTTTAGTTCGAAACAGAATTATTGATTCGACATAAACCTGACCCGATACGAGCTTTCTTAGGGAGGCTCCATTAAGTGACATAATATATAACCGCTAGCGCCACCTTTCCTTTTTAGGTCAGTAATTCGTTCTCATCACTGTATAATCGAATGTTAGAGTAATAGGATTGAATACTGTAGAAGCGGGTTCGTATCTGATTTTGGGAAAAGTTTAAATTATAATAGGTTTTATAAAATAGAAAAAAATATATAATGGCGCAGCGGCACAGCGTCTATAAACACTACGGTTGTGGGTTTGACGTATATTCAAAGGATCTATCAATAGGAATAAAATATGATCGTTTTCCCGCTCGGGTAACGAGATAATGTGTGACGTTTATTTCCGCCAGTCGCCACGCATATCGAGAAACGAAATGTCTTAAGTATAGGTTCCCTCGGCCTTCCTCAATGTGCGGGTACAGGGTGAACGTAACAAAAAGCAATATATAATTTTGATCTAAAAATAAAAATACATAAATTTTGTTTGTGTCGACACCGAAATGAATAACGTACGAAGTTTACACGAGCTTACACCTTTATCAATACGTCACATTGGACTTTAATTTGGATTATCGAGGATTTATTTGCTACTTTATATCATCGCGGTTCTTAATATCTGATATTATAGATTGAAGGAGTCGTGGCGCAGTGTATGCGTGTAAACAAGACCAGGTTGTGGGTTCAATTGAGTTCCGCCAATATAAAATGATTCGAAAATTCAGCCCATCCAAATAGGTTGCCTGCCCTGCCTGTCCTGCCATGCCGAAAAAGCGTGAAATAGCGCAGACCCACGGAGAAGGAATATTAAAATACTTTGTTCCTTTTTTTGCTTCACGCTGTATCGCGTGTTTGAGTCTTGAGAGGTGAAAGAGAGTGAAAATATTAAATCTTTCATTTCCTCCAGGATTTAAACCCACAACCAGTCGTTTTTACAATCGCACACTTGTACCCCTGCGCTACGAATGGTCTCATTTTATATAAAACACTTTTGTAAATAATTCGTCGAAAGCAATAAATATAATGAAACAACGCTCTCTTTAGATAAATTCTAGCATCATCCTCCCCTTTTCACAGAAAATAACACTACGAGATAAAAAGTTTAAATTTCTTATAAAATCTAATAAAATAGCCTTCTTTCGCCATTAAACCAATTGTTGTTTTTATATTTTTTCTGTTTTCTAGGCATATCCTATGAAATACAAAATAATTTAAAGGTATCGATAACTAAAGAATAATATGAGCTCGAGTCCGTCAACGATAAAATTTCGACGAAACGAACTTGGCGTTGAGTTCTGCTCAACTCAATAATTGGGTAAAAGAAAATGGATTGTCTTAACACTAGCTCCCCTTTGCCTTTCTTGCTTAATATGGAATACAGTAGCTTCACTACTAAAAATAATTTTCTATTAACTTATCTGATGAATAATTATGAAGTCGTCCTTTTCATTCTATAACAAAGAGATAGAGACAGCTATACCCATTTGTCATGTAAATTAACAGGAACCTATCATACAGTGGTCGAACGTGGTGGGCAAAAGGAAACTTAAAATTTATCACGTCCAATGTATGCTAATGTCGAGTCGGAGTCGTAAACCTTTTATTAGAGTATGGGAGCTCGATTTTATGTGCTAGTACAATTGTTGGAGAGAACGCAAAAGGCTTTTTGACGTTTTTTCTTTTGAATGTCATCTAGTTTTTATGGTATGATTTGACTATTTGACCTTAAGTAGAAGTAAACTAGATTTCACCTAAATTCTTCTAAATCATCATCTCGTTCTCATAAAAATCCTGACTTAATTCTTTCCTACACTAACCGAGGACCCACCATCCCAAATTGTACCTTCCCACGTAATTTTAGCTGTGCGTTGTCCGTCGATCACTTAGTAATAGAGAAGTTTTATATCTGTAAATATATTATAAAGATATGCCATTCTGTTTTATTGCAGCTTTAATGTAACTGACTTCAAATTATGAGTATGGATTAAAAGCTCACTCTAGAAAATATCGTCTTACAATGTTTCTTAGAGATAAACAGTAACAGAGAAAATTATCACTAAACATTCTTTGATGCACTCAAAATACAAAAAAAAATGATTATAGCTTATTTAAAGGCACTAAGTAAAAGCCACACCTAAACAAAATCTTGAATACACCTTTATAATTTCAACTTGGAAAAACACGATTTTCCTACTTATTATTCTCGCTACACTTTAGTAGTTTAAGTCACGACAGCACGTCTTCTTCGTCACGTAACAGCAGATCCAGTCGTTGTTTATTTTATATAGAACGGAATCTGTCCAAGCCACTTTCACCTTATGTTTCAATACACGAACAGTCAGTTTTATTTGTACTGAAAATGCATTGGATTTTTGTTTTTGAAGTTGTATTTTGTATGGGGTCAAAGTGACCGCCGCCGTTTGAAGGATGTGATTTGATTAATATTAATCCAGTCAATGGATTCTAGTAAAAGCTATAGTATAGCTATGTAATTTAAATATATATATTTTGTCTCCATATTTGAAAAAAAAATGTTTGAATTTTAATGGATTTATTTTTAAAGAATCGATTTTCACTGTGCTATTCATAATCTTTTTTTTGTTTCTTAATCTTAATTTTATTTCAACTTCACATTATATCCCGTATTTAGCAGAATAGGCAGAGGGAGCACAGGGCGAAGAGTTGTGACACTCTCACTTTCCGCTGAATTCAGGAGATATTACATATTGAGTAGTGGAACTCAACGCCACGCTTTGCCTCGACATCGGAGCGAAGAATGAAAATATATATTTTTTATTTCATTTCCCCGAGTGAGAATCGAACACATTTAAATTTTAAAATAGATATAGCATATTAAACTTTCATATAAAAATCTTAGCGCAGTTTCGAGCTGCGCTTCTGGAGTGTCTTTCAAGCATCCTAGGCAATCCACATTTTGCCACGTTGAGAATTCTTTACTATTGTTAAAAGTATTATAGCTAATAATAAAAACGGTTATAGTTTCAAAAGATTTTTTTTGTTATTATTCATCAAATTGCTCGTAAGTAATTGAGACATCCTCCCTAAATTCCCCCATATACTTCCCAACCTACTTACAACTTCAAATTACAATATTAATTTACAATATTAATTTTTGTATATCCTTTTTGCTGAACGAAAATCGAACCCAACACCACTCCATTTAAAATCAGCTACTGATCTTCCTAATTTATTCTTAAAAGATATCAATAATTACTTATAATTGAGTAATTGAATTGAGTTTAAATAACGAACAGAGCGTCTCTGGTCTTCGAGACTCCTCACTGAGTGAACATTTATCTATTATAATATTATTTCATTTGGAAATGGGTTAGAAATCATTTATTTCTTATAGCCGTCGACTTTGTATTTGTTTGAGCTAACTCTTAGAAAGCTTTAAGCTAACGTTCTATTCAAATGTAATGTTAATTAAGTGACTCTAGATGTATTAATTTGAAATAATGATAAAGTTGTTGTTGCTTTAAAAGGAATGTTTTGTATTGATAGTTTCCAAAGCGGTCTTGTCTGATAGTATAATGCTGAGCTCTGAGTGCTCTGAGTTGAGAAGGGAACCTAAAGTTACGACACTCTACTTTGTGCCCAAATTCGAAACATTGCGTGTTACTCAACACGGACACTTGCTGCTGCTTGCTTGTATGCCTTTTTTATTACCACATTTGAGAAATAATAATATTTTACTATACCGATTAGATATCGAACTGACAACCGTCTCGTTTACAATCAAACACTGCGCCGCTGCACCACGGCGGCCTTTATTAATAACAAATAATATATATTATAAAAGAAAGATACATAGATAAAAATATATATTATAGAAAATATATAGATAGATCAAGATAAACCATTCAATCTACCAACAAAATTCAACGGAAACTCTATCAAAGCTGAAACGATAACGTCAGCTAAACTTTAACTCATCTATAATTTTCACACGTACCTTAACACCGCCTATAAGTGTGGGGCAAAGACTCTTTATTTGGCACGTGACTGGCTAATTACTTATACGGTCTACTAACTTGTCGGCCAAGTTCTTGTCAACTAAAGTCGCTTTACGAGCTGCGATTGCTGAATGTCGGCCAATTTTAGTTGCCGCGTATAATGAGTTGATGTGTCGTGTGTAGTTCCTTTTATGGGTATTTACGTTTGTCGGTGAGGTATAGGGTTGGATGTCGGTCAATTTGAATTGATGTCGATTATTTGTAATCCGCTTTGGTTGCTGAGTGTTGTGTCGGTCTATTTTAGTCAGCAAATGTAGAGAGATGTTATTCGTGGTTAGGCTACGATGGTCTGACTGTAAACGCTGCGGTTGTGGGTTCAATTTCCGCTCGGAGAAAAAAATGTACTACATGAACTCTTAAAACACCCATTTCAATTGACCAATATTTAATAATAGTGTGTCCCTTAACATATTGTTAACCGTCTTTAGATTTTAAATATAGATAAAGGGAACCAATCCAGAAAGGGAGGAAATAAAACCAAAATAACCAACCCCGTAGTTGGAATTGAACCCAAAACCGTCTCATTTTACATTACGATGTTGTGCCTATATATTGGTGAGATCTATAAGTTTCGAATGTCGATGAATTTCAGGTTGTTTGTATAACTATACATAGATTAATAGCTAGCGTAGGAGACCTACCGTTCTATACTGTCGGTCAAATTCAGCCGTTCCTAAAGGGTTGCTCCGGATTTACAAAGTACTTGTATTGTTGAGATCAGAAATCAGAGATGAATGTGATCTTCGGTCGACGAATACGATGTACGTTCACAATATTGAATGTAATTGGACCTAAAAATCAAATGTAAAAGTTGGGAATTTTTGAGTTTTTTTTTATTTTTCAGATTCACGCTGTATCATATGGTAGGCAGAAAGAGCACAGTGTTAAGACACTCCGTTACACATTGTCCGCCCAATTTTCAAAATGAATTAGTTTTTTTTGCACAATAGTTGTATGTCAATGGAGAAAAGTGACGTTCATTTAGGTTTAAATTTGAAAAATTCCGATTTTTTTTCAAAGTATAAAAAAAATTGGGAATTATAATTTCAAGAGTATAAGGTATATTGATTGGTATTTATTGCGCATTGCAATATACTGTAAAACAAATATCGTTAAAAATATAATTTTTAAACGAGATGGGAGGGATCCCACTCAGGGGAGTAAAATATTTTTCTTGCTTTGCTGTAATAAAAAATTAAAACATGGTGTTAATTTCCGCCACTCAACACCAAATGTCTCGAAAATTGGGCAAAAAGTCAGGAACGGAGATTCATAACCCTAAATTCTCTCTGTCTTTAACGCTAAATGTGGAAAACGGGATACAGCGTGAATCTATAAAACAACTTCTACTGAGGGACAGAAGTGAAACCAACGCAAAATAGTTTTCACGTTAAGAAACAACGCGACATTAGTATCGTGTTTGTAATGCATTTAATAGCTGAACTTGTCCAAGTTGGCTTACAAAATGCTGTAGGATCAGAATTATACTGGCATCCTCTCCCTCCAACAAATTAGAACTTGCTAACTGTATGTGTACATGTATATATGTGACTACACTAAGTTGTGGAGCTTTCAAAATAAATATGAGGAATTCTAGTATAAGAATTTGATTTTATATCCGAATCTATATTATTATTTATATACGTAGATTATAAAAGTCAATAGTTTGTTTGAGCGAGCTAATCTCAGGAACTACTGGATCGAATCTATATATACATATATATATTTTGTATTAGATACTGTACCAGCGGTCAGTGACCTCGGGGTGACTTAGAATTTACCACGCCTTATACACAACTTTTAGTCACTTTTATGTAACTTTATGGGCAAAGCAACAAGGTAAAACTAGTTATTATAAATTTAAATCTAATAATAAAATAAAAAAAAAATCAATTAGAAAAAAAACTAGTAAAGTAAACTAATTTCATAATTATGGAGTTGGAAGAAGTCGTGATGCAGGAACACTGCGATAGTAAATTCGGGAACCACATTCTATTTTCTATAGAAGCAAAGCGTGGCGTTGAGTTCCGCCACTCAATAAGAAATGCATTGAGAATTCCGTTTAAAGTTGGAAACTGAAGTGTCTTAAAGTCTTAAAAGGGACGATGTGTCTTAACACTAGGTCCCTGGGTTCCCTCTGCCTTACTATGCTATAGCTACGAGTGGGATACATAAAATCATAAAAATAAACAGCTCTAGACGATCTTAAGTAGTAAAAAATGACCGCAAGTACAGTACTTCACATTGAAGCACTTAACAAAAAAATATTGTTTCATTTCGAATCAATAGTTCATGAGATCCGCGCAATCAACCCAACCAACATTCAGCTTTATAATATTAATATAAAATATACTTTCCTCACTATCGTTATTAGTAGTTTAGCTAAAATATTCTATACAAGAAACGTGTTACGTATTAATTAAGTGGAATAGATTAATCTCCTACCCTAATGTCTTAACTATAAATAACAATATTTGAATAATGTATCGTTCATTTTGTTCTGCTTCGTATAATCGCTTGTGGCTTTAGTGTATTGATGGCTTTAAATATTTCTTAAAATGAATTATTAATAGAAAATTATCATAATATTTTTTTTTTTATAATTTCAATTTGCCCATCTTGTCGCAGTGGGACAGTGGCTTACTGTAAATAAGAATGTTGTGGGTTGATCGCATTCCTGTAGCAAAATTAAGTGTGGCGTTAAATTTCGTCAGTCAACGCGTAAGTCTTGTTTTTAATTTGGGCGGAAAGTGGAGAACGGAGTATTTGATGTAAATTTTCTAGCTATATGCGAAAGCGCTACAAATCTACATATTTCACAATTTACAAAAAGGAAATCTAAATGGCATAATACGAGCTTCTATTTATCACTTCTTATTTTTTTGCAGAGGCCTAGCCTGAAACTGAAGAAAATTTTAAATTATAAACACTTCAAAAATAAAGTCTAAATTTATATAATTAAAAAATAAATATCTTAATTCTTTACCCAAAAAAAAAAAATATGCTTAGATAGAGAAAGAGGCTTTGTGAACTTCTTTTGCTTGTAAGTCCCACACACTGCTCTAAGCTCCTCACTCCGCAACGCGATGGTGCATTCCATGGATTCCCTGTGCACCCAGTGAATACCAATTAGTTTCCTATCCACATTCACTATTCAATTACACCCAAATAACTACTATTAAACTTTGAAAGATTAGTATTGTCAGTTATGTAAGTAACGGAAACCGAACCACCATATCAAATCAGAAACGGTAAAATAGTTATAGACTGTATATGAAGGGATTTAAAAGGACTTCCTTTTATCCACTGACCACGGCCCATCTACAGTTATATGACCGACTAAAGGGTTGGCTCATTGGAAATTCGGCATACGATATAGATTTTATATGCATTAGAGTACAAGCTATACATTATTCATATGCCGATATGTAATAAATATGCATATTAATTATTATGGCCTATTATATTATAATGGGATTCCATAGATTTGGGAGCTATGGGGGATTGCCTGTTTAGGTTTTGTTTCTTAATATTTTTTTTATCGTTCAAGCAGTCCTGGTGTATTGATATAGCTGAGTAATCATGATGGTTATAGGTTCGACTCTCATGTGAGAATGAGTGAAAGAGAGAAAAGTATCGTTGGCGTTGCACTTAACCACTTAACACGCAATATATTGAAAAATGGGCGAAAAGTGCGAAATGAGACAGCGTCTTAACATTAGGTTCACTGTTTATCTAGATATATACGAGACAGAGCATGAAGCTAAATAAAAAAGACACAGATTCGCTTTTTTCCGGCATAGCAGTATAGATAAAGATAATCTAGTGTCAATACACTCTTTTCTCCGGCTTCCGCTGGAATTTGAGACAATATGTTGAGTGTTGTTTTTCCTTTTAGCGGTAATCGAACCTACAACTTTCGCAATCAAATCTTTTCCTACAAATATTGCATATAATAAATAGAATTTAACACGTACTGGTTCAGCGTGAAAAAAATGTAATTTGTCTACGATGGAAAGACATCAGTGGAAGAGATCGTTGCCGTTGTCACTTAGAGACGCTTATCTCTATATTAGTTTTACTGGAACAAATTACTTATATATTGGTTATATTATTATTGTTCTTGTAAAAATATTTATAAAGTTATTTTATTATGTATATAATTCAAATCTAAACTCATCAAAAACATAAATGAGAAATGAGATAAGACACTACTTGTCACGGAATTCTAGAGACATTGAGTGTTGATTGGCGTAGCTAAACGCCGCAAAGTTAAACGCATGGCGAAGTAAATATATCATCAAAATCTGATCTTTTCACCTTAATAATATATATATATACTATTATTAATAATAATTCCTTACAATAAATGTTTAAGCTATATAAACACCAAATATAAGTTAATAATATTTTGAGTAGTCACTGAAGTTCATTCCCCTTGATGTAAACGCAAAGCCTGTGCTAGACGAGGGTGCGACAAAAGGGTTGAAAGTGAATCCGTGATCTACGGCGATTTGTACGTTATGTTAAATTATTATTATTTTGTCTATATAAATACATCACTACAAATACATACAATGAGGTCGTGGCGCAGCGTCACGAAGTGTGACTGTAAACTCGACTGGTTGTGGGTTCGATCCCCACTCGAGAAGATGAAATATTTCACTTACTTAAATTTATATTTCTATTTCTTCGTTCTGGTGCCGAGGCTAAGCGCGGCGTTGAGTTCTGCCACTCAACACGCAATGCCTCCAGAATTCGGCAGTAAGTGGGGAACGGAGTTTCTTAACACTAGGTTCCCTCTGCTTTACCCTGCTGTGTGCGGGATACAGCGTGAAGCTGATTTATTTTAAATACATCACTATGTTTCTTTGTCAAAGATAATTTGTGCGGGATAAAGAGTGATAAGCTTTGAAAGAAACAAAGAGTTAAACTCTAAATTTCCTACACACATACATGCGGTACCATTGTACCGCATCATCATCATCTCTATCAATAATAGTCTTTTAGAAAAAATATAAAACATAAAACATTCATATAAAACTCGAAAGTTAGCGAGTGACTGAAAGACAATGCACAGACGAGACTACAGGACTTACAAAGTTAAAATTTGGCCTATGGGCATAGGGGGTGTAAGACAAAGAAAGTAAAAAGAAAGGATATCTGGAAATCCCTAAACGGACCAAAAAACACGAATTCCATTTATTTTTGTCTACGTCACAGTTTGAGGCCAATCGTGGCGCAGTGGCACAAAGTGTGACTGTAAGCCGACTGGTTATGGGTTCGATCCCCACTCGGGGAGATGAAATATTTACTTAAATTTATATTTCCTTTTCCTCTGGTGTCGAGGCAAAGCGCGGCGTTGAGTTCTGCCAATCAACACGCAATGCCTCAAAAATTCGGCAGAAAGTGGGGAACGGAGTGTCTTACACTAGGTTCCCTCTGCCTACCCTGCTGTGTGCGGGATATAGCGTGAAGCTAATAACGTCACAGTTTTCAAACAATCAAAGCTTTGGGCGACAGACTAGTGTTATATATTTATAGTAATAGCTTAAAAATTTTAGCATTTCAGCAAAGAGATACATGTGCGAGTGAAAAACGTATTTTTCCATTTAGCACTTTTTGCGAACAACCGTCGCGGCAATTAGACTCCGCAATCAAGGGGAATTGTTTGGTTAGATCGGTCAGTTGTGTCACGCGGGGAGAGTGGCCCAGATGTTGCCAATTTTTTTTTTTCATAAAAAATGGAAGCGAGATTTGTTTGTGATATTCATTTTTTTTTCGATTGTCAATATGATGATGACTTATGATATATTATGTACAGAGCTATTTTCGGGAAATCTCACCTTGTATTTCAATATTAATATTTATTTGTTAACGTAATTGTATTAAAATATAAAATATTCACTAATATAATAATAACATTTACATAAGAATAAAAATACCATTTTAAGATTAGTCTATTTCTATCGCTCTATCAATGATAGAGCGATAGAAATCTCTTCCTTTAAGATTTGTCCCTCTTAAGACTGTATAAAAACAATTAAGATCTATTTTAAACCAACTCATTATATCGGCTTAATTGGATTGTAAGATGAAATAAGATACTCGGTCTTAAGCACTTGAAATTTTATATTTAAACTTACCTTTAATAGAATAGATATTTTACTAATAATAAATCGGTGTTCTTTGTTATTTGAAAATCGTTAGTATTATTTTATGACATTGTTCAATTTGTTACGATTATTGTAGGTTCGATATTCATTTGTGGGACAAAATAACTGTCACTTTCCCACTATCACAATATAAAGTGAAAAAATAATAAATATTTTATTCACTGGTCTCAAAATCGAACCCACAACCGTTGCGTTCACAGTATACGCGATTGTATCCGACGTTATAAAATAAAAAAAAAATATATAAAAAGTAATACTTAAATATTTAACTTGAATAATATATTAAGCTATATATTTTCACTATCTCTCTTTCCGCTTCCTCCTCTCGTTGGATACTGGAACGAACTAGTTCCGTTCAGTGTAAACTAGTTCGTAGTAATACGCGGCACGACAAAGTTTTGTCACACCTGTGTATAATAAACATAAAGTTGGCCATTATCTAAAGAACAATATGGTTTGTTTTGCTTATTACAATTCCGTATCTTTTAAGGAAAGAAAGAAAACCTAAGATATGATAAGATCACTTTGTTGTCCGTCTGTATGTCTTTCAAGGGCCTTTATCTCAGGAACGCTTGGAGATATCGAGTTGAAATTTAAACCCAGATCGATGGCTCCGTGAAAATGTATTTTTATATTTACTTAAAAAAATATGGTCGCTTGTATAGCTAAAAGCATTTCGACTCTATAAAGAGAATCAAAATTCACAGAATAATTCTAAATAACCTAGAGATATAGAAATAACATCTAACATCTACAGGTAGTACTAGTTCAGAAAAAAATACATTATCATAAAACTACACAAACACTCAAATATCTAGTCTTAAATCCTAAAAAAATAGCCTTAAAAGGGGGGAAAATAGGGTATTTAAGCCGCTTGTTCAAGTGAGGTGTCAGATTAAAGTTAGAGAAAAGTTCTAGAAATCCAATTTTTGCACGGAACTCTCTCTGTGCGCTTGTCCGTTTTTTTTTTAAATTTCATGCTATATCCTGTATATGGCAAAGGCAATCGGTAGTTACGATACTCCGTTTCCCACTCTCTGTTCAATTTTCGATTGAGTGATGGAACTCTACGTCGTACGTTTGGTAACCAGAACAAGGAAAAAATAATAATAAATTGATTTGCCTCCACAATAAACATGTTTACATACAGACGCTGTGCCGCTGCGTCACGATGCCCACATTCACAATTCACATTAAAACAATTTAATGAGGTCATCTTTTAAAATTTTGTTTGGGGAAACATAATATGGCGCGTTTCTTTAATCTAATTCTATAAAAGTGTGATTCGAACTTGTGCACAAAGGGTTCCATACTATCGTCTATAAAAACTCCATAAAATCACATTTGTTGTATGAGTCTCTTGCCTCTTAATATTTTTTTTCTATTTTCATCATATACATCATTCTTGATAAGTTTGAACTGTCTAACTATTTCGATACATAAGGTACAATCCAGTAACAGACGAATGGACAGCGGAGTTTTAATAATTTACCTTTTGGACATGGAAGCCTAAAAGCCACGTGAAACCATTGAATTCATGCTGTCGTGGCTTAATGACCGTCTGACTGTAACCGCGACGATGTGAGCTCGATATTTGTCTTGGAGAGAAGCGTTGAGTTCCGTCACCCAATAGGCAACATCTCAAAAATTTGCCTAAATTGGAGAACAAAATAGTTGACAATAGGTTTCCTCTACACATTCTGCTATACATAAAAAAAATATGAAGATAAAAAAAATCACCATGCAAAACATTATATTCAATTGTAAAATTCACGATTACACACATTATAAATCACAAAGTTCGTTTGTTTTATACGATTTTATACGAGTGGTGTTCTCCCTCCGCTTGATTCCAAATCACCGGTCCGTAAATCCATCGACCCTAGTAATGACGTTGTGTATTGAAAAATTCATATTACCTTTATTTTTCAATGTTTGTTTCTTTTTGTTTCTGTTTTTCTGCTTTATTTTTTATTTCAGCTTTACGCTGTATCCCGCACACAGCAGAGTAAGCAACGGGAATCTAGTGTTAAGACACTCCGTTCCCCATTTTCTCTCTCATCTGGAGAATTTAATAAGCAATCTAATAACTTTATACCTTAATTTATTAAATGTAAATTCATCCGCCGTAAGAAAATAAACAAAAAGTCACTTTATTTAAAATATAAAATTTTACCACAAACTGACATTTACCAAATAATAAACTAAATTTAATCTCATAATACGAAGAAAAACCGTCCGAAAATTTGTATTTAACCGTCGCAAGCTGACATCCTAAATGATTGCCGAACTTTTTATTTGAGTTCGGACGTCATTCCCACCAACCACAGTTTTTACGCGATATAAAAAATGTTTTTATTCAGCCATAGATTTATGTATACTTATATAAAATTTTCTATAATAAATCTTTTATACAGCCATACCCATGTTTGTTTTAAAATATGTTTTTTGAATAAATTCGATAGATTATTGGGTTCAAAAATATATATATGAATATATTCATACGCGTCATTAGGTTCATTTTGAAATAGATTAGCTTCACTCTGTATCCCGCACAGCAAAGTAAGTAAATGCAACTTAGGAAAAACTCTCCATTCCTCTCTCTCTCTCTCCGCTCCGTTCCGTACTGCTGAATTTTTCACGAAATTCATCGCAGCATTCTGTCTTGTTACCAGATTGAGGAAGTGCAAATCGTAAATTACCAAGTGTGGGAATTGTATCCACAACTTTACAGTTAACATTAAGCTACCACTGCCACTGCGCCACTAGAAAATACCTCTAGTGAGTTTAAAATAATTAACTTAAAGTGAAAAATTGAGAAATCGATGGGTTAAAGGGTGAATTCGAGTGAAATTATATAAAACATTTTCAGAGACAATTCTATATAAATACTAATTTAATTTTCTCAAAAAAAAAAAAGATAATTTCTCAAATTTTGAAGAACCACTCAAAATCTATGAACATACATACATACATACCTGCATACATGTGTTGGGTTAAGTGGATAGGTATTAAGGTCACCTACCCATCAACAGTTTCTCATCTATTGCATTTTCGATCGAGATACACCCTGTATAAGACAAGGCTCAATTAATATATTTAAGTGCATTCTCTTAATTTACATTCAAAAATTATTTTCTCATATGAATTCTATTATAAATGCTACAAAAGTTAATTGATGGAGATATGTCACTATAGCTAAGAGATTATTAAATGGCGTGTTTTGCATGATTTATGAATGTAATTTATCAAATATTTATATCATTTTCTAAGTACTAATATAATAAATTAAAAAAATTAAATTAAATTAGCTTCACGCTATATCCCGCACACAGCAGGGTAGGCAGAGGGAACCTAGTGTTAAGACACTTCGTTCCCCACTTTCTGCGGAGGCACTGCGTGTTGAGTGGCAGAACTCAACGCCGCGCTTTGCCTCGACACCAGAGCGAAGAAATGAAAATATAAATTTAAGTAAATATTTCATCTCCTCGAGTGGGGATCGAACCCACAACCAGTCGGTTTTACAGTCACACTTTATACCACTGCGCCACGACTGGCCTCACTAATATAATCCTTAGTCTTAATTAAACTCACTGTTGTATGTATATTGTAGGTTCGTATTTTTCTATAAAATATTTAATAATTTAAAATCTGTAAGCTGTAGAAGATCTTTTATAATATTATTTTAGTTTGTCGCCGTATCCCGCACATTTTCTTCATGTCCTGGAGGCACTGCGTGTTGATTGTTAGAACTCAACTCCGCGTTTTGTCTCGTAACCAAAGCGAGGAAATGAAAATATTAAATATATCACGTTTATTGTCGCTTGTGCTCCTCGACGCCACGATTTGCCTCTAAATTTATTATTATTTTGTTTTAATGTAACGTTTAGTTTTTTTTTTTAATATAAAAAAATCATTTAAAACATTACAAATCTATGTATAAAATAAGAAAAAAACCGCCACCCATAAAATAATATTCCATATAAATCAAAAATTCCATTCGACTTTTACTCTAGATGGATGAATGTAAGGAAAAAAGTATTGATAAGCTTCCTTTCCACGTCGGATTAAGTGAAGCTATATATTTTCAGCAATCACTGATAACTTTGTACGTACTTATCAGGAAATGAGGAATTCTTAATCAGGTTTAAAATAAAATATATGCTTAAAGAGAAACGAGATGAATATATAGGTGAAATTACCTGGACCTGGGTGCATAACCCAGTGGTCAAAGAGAAATAATTTCATTTCCTCGATTGGAAATCGAACCTACAACCTGTCGCGCTTACATCACACTGTTTAATGTTAGGCTTCGCTAAATTTAAATTTGTAGAATATCTTAATATAATAAAGGAACAAAAAAATCGAGACCAGTCGTAGCGCATGGGCACCAGCGTGTAACTGAACACTAAATTTCCTGTGCCTACTCTACTATGTGCGGAATACAGCATGAAGCAAAAAATATAAATCAAATAATAATATTATATTTCTGTAACCACAAAATTGCTCGACGACAAATCTAATAAAGAAAAACTAACAAACATTTCATTCAAACATCCATTTAAACATTCCTTTATTACGCCACCCTCTAATAATCTGGTACAAAATATTAAATTAAACCTCTTTTTTTATTATTTATAAGGTAAGGTGTTCAAAATAAAATTTCATACGAAAAAAAAGTGGGAACGCGAAACGGAACGTTAATCTGGTGGAACCTACGTCAAAAATCCTTTGTTATCGCCGAGTTATTTTTCAGTAGGTTTAGATGTACCAGACAAAGCGACTCGCATATTTCACGCTAGTAATCTCATTTTAGTTCGCGCGGCTTTTTTTTTCTTCCTCTGCGTTAATACCACTTGATATATTGTAGTCGGACCTACAGCTTAGCGGCAATTACATTTCTAACGGCCGTTGGTACTAAATAGCGTAATTTGTTTAATAAAATTTAAACGATTCCAGGGGTAAACGGGCTGGGGGTCGATTGTTCACCCTTTTCTGTTTGTTTCTTTGGAGTGGAGTGTGGAATATAATAAGGATTCACTTTTGTCGTGGAATTTAGCGATTTTAAGTAAACTAAATCTATAATAAATAATATATAATAGATTAGGGTTTTGTTTTTTGTTAACCCTACTATTAACTTTCTTTTCTTCAGTCTTATTGGTTATTGTAATATAGAATTAGGCGTCAAGACTCTCCGTTTTCGTCGCGAGATTTTCGAGAATTCGAATTTGAGAGAAACTCACAACGTACTTTGTGTTGGCAGAGTAGAGTACTAAAAATAACTAATTACCTAAGTGAAAATCAAACTAACAACATCAGCCACAATGGCTTTATGCTTGTATATTTTATCCCACAACTATCGCAAAACTTCATCATTTTAATATAATTTATAATATAAGCTCAAAAAACAGTTAACATATAAAATTGTACCAAAAACGTTTATATTATGTACGTTACTTAACTAAATATGGAATTATAGAGAATGATATATTCATTTAAATGTACCAGTATACATACATTTATGAAATAAATGTTATAATAACATTTAAAATGGTTTTATAATTTTGAAATTTTAAATATATTATAATTTATTTTATTCAAAATGTACCTGATAGTACTGACGATGAGCGTAGATTCGTATCTGGTATGTCATAGCGTGAGTAGTTTGCCTTTATAATATATAAAAATCTATTTTCTCTATTATAGGTTTTTATAGCGTAGTTAAAACTGTGGTTTCATTTAAAGTGGAGTTGGCAAAAACACTGTATATTAACTTCAGTCAGACTATTGCTAAGACATTCAGTTCCCCAACCGTCTCTTTCTCGAGACATAGCCTATTGCAGGTCTAATTTGCCTTATTACCAGAGCGTCCTTATTTCTTTAAAAATGAAAAAAAAAATCATTACCCTGAGTGGAAATTGAACCTCCGTCGAACAACCGTCACAGCTATAGTAAAAGAAACAAAACCAATCCAAACAATAATGACAGATTTTTGTTACTTTATGTAAGAAAAATAAAAAAAAATTTAATGAACTTTCAACATCATTCATAAATAATATTTGTTTCTTCTTAATTTCCATATAATTTTACCAAAATTTCAACATTTGTAACCCACAAATTATTATTGAATGGATTCAATCAAATCAGTGCATTATTAGGTTTGGAATGCAATAAATGATCGAATATTAAATTGAAATTACATTTAAAAGTATTATGAAATAAATCTGAATTCTCGTGACCATTCATATGAATAGCCCACTTCGTTCCAGTGGCTAGAAAATATGGAAAGGACTTATTTTATTAGATGTCGATAACGCTTCATAGTGTTATTGCTAAAGAAATTGACTATAACTGTAAAAAATGTGTATGTACATACGATACAATCTAATTTCTTAAGTCAAAGTCAAATCAAAGTCAAAGTTTCAAGTCAAAGTTTATTCAAAATAGGAAATGATATGCTTAATTTTTTGAACGTCAAATAATTTACCACCAGTTCACTAAAGTTAATGCCTCAGGCCTGAGAAGAACTCAAGAAGAACAAGAAGAAGATTTTTTTAAATTGGTTTAAAAAAAAATCTTCTATATACAAATACATATTACATTATTTTTCTAAGTGTCCTAAGTCTAACTCCTACAAGTTCAATATTTTACATTAAAACGAATGGAGTGATGTGATTGGTCTTCCTTGATAAATGCAACAGCCAGTACAATTTTTTTTTCAATTGGAGCCAGTAAGTAGTTCCTGAAGTTAACAAGAACTGCACGAAGTTTATAATATTAGTAAAGTAAAAAAATATTGGTCTGTCTAAAAATATTATGACTTTTTTTACAAAGTGCGGTGTTAGAATCCGCACATAAAGACTGAATATGTTTAAATACGTCACAAGTGAGAAACTTGTAACCGTAGTGACTTGTCACTAAGTGTTCTTCGATCCCTGAAGATTTTATAGAATACCTTTTATAGATTCTATAGAATACCAAAATTCTTGCACGGATATGATATCTTATTTTGAACCTAGGACTTTTCGATTAACAACACGATACGTCAGCCATGAAAGTAATGTGGCATGATATACTTTACTATTATAATAACACATTTTCTATGAAAGAGTATTTCAATTTTGCTAAAATGAAAAAGCCAACACATAAAAAATTACTAAATAATATATGGTACTTTAATTAAACATTCATTTTATAGCTCTTCATTTTAAAATAATTATTTTGAATATAAATTCGAAGTAGCATTTAGCGTGCTTAGGACGTTAATGTTATAAATATTTATTCTCTCGTTAGCATTTCAATTTAATTGTGAAATGTTTTCTGCAGATGTACTAATATTTTAACGCAAGAATATTACAACATTAGCATTACATTCCGCACATAGCAGAGGGAACCTAAAAACTTAGTATTAAGACACTCCGCTCCCCACTTTTTGGTTCAATTTTCGAGACATTGTGTGTTGATTGGCGACGCTCAATGCCACACTCCATTGGGAATCGAACCTATAACCAATAGACGTTGTTCCATTGCGCTACGACGGCGATATCTTTGCTTAATAATCTTTGGTCTCATAACAATAAATATTAATTCATTTGGCTACCCCTACATTACAGCTGCGAACATCAAAAGTGAAGAAGCCCACTTAAATATTTATGTCTCCTCTGCTTATATTAAAGTCTCGGGAAATTAGACGAAGTGTCTTATTATGCTGTAACTTTGACATTGTTAAGCTTGATGGAGATGAATTAAAATATTACTTATTTATAATTGAATTCAATTTACATGTAATCTGTATTAAAATCATCCAATTCTGTATTATGAATGACAATTCAAGAAACACTAGACGTGTTGTGTCTAAACTACTTATTTTTGTTGCAGGAACAATCTGACACTATTACTATGGTTGATTGTGGGTCTGATGACGAGCGATGGGGCGGAGATCACTTGTCCAAGCGAGTGTACCTGTCGCCATATCTTCAGCCAGGAGGTGGAGAGCTCCCTGCGAGTGGAGTGCACGCGGGGTGACATGCGCTCCATACCAGTGGACTTCCTCGACCATGAGGCTGATGTCATGATCATCGCAGCACCACCGGACCGCCCTAATTACTTGACTATTGGCCCTATTTTCACTCAGCCTGTACCATTCGTCAATTTAAAAGAATTGCATATAGTGCGGTCAAATGTTCCATCTATCGGTCAATACTCATTTTGGGGTTTACAAAATTTAAGAGTCGTCAACCTCACGCATAACAACCTCACTAGCATTGGCGCTGACAATTTTCGTGGCCTAATTAATTTAACTGAGTTGCATCTCGGGTTCAACAACATTGAGCAGATGCCAAGTGAGACATTCCGCCATTTGACCGCATTGAGAACTTTAAGCCTGGCTCACAATCAAATTTCCGTCTTAGTACCCCGACTCTTCCGGATGCTGGCGAAACTATCGTACTTGGACTTGAGCTACAATCCGCTGGCTGATTTAAATCCAGAAGTGTTTAAGGACATTCAACATCTACGTATATTTAAATGCAGGCGTTGCTTATTAAGGAGAGTGAATACGCAAATTTATCACTTGGTACCACATTTGGATGAATTAGATTTGGGCGAGAATCAATTTAAATATTTAACATCGGATGAGTTTATTAGTTTGAAAAAATTGAAAAAGTTGAAATTGGATGGTAATCAGCTGTCAGTAATTGTGGACAACATGTTCGGTAGGAACAGGGAATTACGAGTGCTTTCGTTGGCACGCAACCGTCTCGCCCTCCTGGCGCCCGCCGCCCTCACTAATTTGACGACGCTCATGCATTTAGACATCAGCCACAATAAAATGGACAGATTTCACTTACAAACATTCGCCCCGGTCGTCGACTCCCTGAAGACTATCAATTTTAGCGGCAACAACTTGCCACTAAATGAAATCGCAATTGTTTTGCAGATTTTACCAGAAGTGCACGGTGTAGGGCTGGCCAACCTGTCTATACACGAATTACCACCAAATTTTTTCATATATAACGAACATCTTGTGGCTTTGGACATATCATGGAATAAGATGACAGTGTTCCCGTATAAGCTGCTAACGAAGACGAAATTTTTACAACGACTCGACATATCTAAGAACAAACTGCACACCCTCAACGAAGAAGATCTTCAGAGACTGGAAGCGATCGCACACGTTGATATGTCAAAAAATCATTGGCGATGCGATCAATGTTCTGCAGGTACGATGCTAGTCTTCATGACTACTACAGTTTTAAATGCAACGATTCGTAACTTAAAGTGTCACACGCCTTTACGACTGCACGGTGTCACTTTTGGAGAGATTATATATGACAACTTGGATGCCTGTTCTACCACACACGAGGCTCAAATGAGTGTGATTGCTGGTCTAATGTTACTATGTGTTGCGATATTAGCAGTAGTGACAACTGTCTTGTGTTGTTCGAGACGTCGTGCAGCTCATTATTATACCAACGAGGAGAAACGAAGAGAGCACGAACATGATCATCCTGAAGAATTACTTGGCAGAACCGAGTTGGGGAGTGTGGCTACGATCCATGCACCCTACTTGGTGAAGGGCAGCTAACATCGCGCCCCGACACCCCCGGTGTCGAGGCGTTCACGCTTCACCCTCTCTACCGACCCGGCCGCGACCACAAATCACGATTCAATCTCGCTACGGTATCTGTCAACGAATTTGCTTCACGTGTCCAAAGAAATTATATGATACGAAGACGATTTGGTTTAAGACCAATGAACATTTCTATATTAATATCTAATATATAATATATACCTACTTATGTTATCTTACCTTAGAAGGCCATCTGGCATAGGTTAAAAATAAGGGAAAAATATTTTTCTATGAATAGTTTTTTTTAGGTTAGTGGTTTGTCACCTGAAACAAGAGTACAGGACGTATAGTGTGTAAATTTACTTAGATAGTCTTCAACAATTACGAATTTCCGTAGATTGATTTAAAGTATGTACATATTATATAGATAATGATATATAATATAAGCTTATCTTATAAGATAAGAACATTTTATTAGGTAATAATACAATTATATCTAAACTGTCCGGCAAATTTATTTTGAGGAAATATTCTATTGTAATTAAATATTTTCTGATGGCAAAATTGTGTAAGACAAGACCAGTAGCTGTTAAAATAAAAAAATAAAATACAATTCATATTAGAATTTAAACAAAATAAAATTTCTGGAAGAAGTATATGCTCACTACATTAGTTATCAATAGTTTCCAATAGTGTTGTAAAATTTAACAAAAATATTTTGTATGTATTAATACAAAATATTTTTGTATTAATACATACAAAATGTTATGTTTAAAATACAATTAGATGATGCTATATGGATCCTTATATTTTTAAGCATTTGTAAATAAAAATGGATATCAGATGTAAACTTATATTTAAAATTATAAAGTAATAAGTAATATAAAACGCAAAAATATATTTATAAATATATTAAACATAGAACTTTCTTAAGAATTAGAATCGCTATAATGTATTCTCATAATATACATACATCTATATGTATGCAAATAAATAGTATATTTATATCAACATAAAATAAATAAGAAATGCTCTAGGAGTCGGTTGTAATAATAGGCCGTTTACTTAATTTTTTTTTTTTTATTTTCCAGTTCGTACGAGATCTCTTTATATTTCATATTATTATAAAATTTTGAGTTGTATCATCATAGCAATAGTGGTGGTTTCTTCTTACTACTTCTCCCAATAATTATGGGACTCAATCCTGGATTAAAACTATTGAAGCTCCTGGCCTATGAGGTAAGTAAATATAGTGAAAATAAATAAAATAAACTTTTGCTATTATGCATGTTATTTATAAGTTATATCATATAGCGATGTGCCAAAAGGGTGCATAAGATTATATTCTTAACATTAAATACATACTTCGAGATATTGGATGATATGTTTGTTTAACAACAATCGTATTGGTCTAGTCAATGAGTCAGAAATTGGTAGAAGTCAAGAATTCAATGTCACAATTTCAACAGTTTACAACAGACAGATATCTGTATTAAGTTATTTCTACTGAACGCTATTTTATGTAATAGATTGTCTTCTTTGGAATTGGATACCTATTTGTGCATTTTTCATAAAAAAAAAATAATTAACACAACATTTTTGTGGAGCTTATATTTAAAAATTAATATTTTATAACAAAACTAAGCGATACCTTAACTATTTTCTTTATCTTTATTTTAAATATTTCTTTATCTATTCTATATATTATTTAAAAAAAAGATCTTCGTGGTTTGTGGTATATTAAAATATTACTATACGCAGTATCGGCAATGAACACGCATGTTTTCTTTGTAGAATAGTTGATATATTAAAAGGAAGATACAAAAAGTCTGATTATAGTAACAGATTGTTGAGGAACGACGTAACAGTGGTCTTAAACGTGGAACGACATATTTGATTATGGAGCTGGAATATTGTTATAATTATATAATTATATTGTTTAGATATGTATATATTCTATTGTAGATATTTATTGGCCAAATTGTTATCGTAGAGAAATTTTAAATGCCGCTCGTGCTTTTCATTCTATCACTTTTTTAATTTCTATTCTCTTGCGCTTTTTATTGTCGAATTAAATGAAAATTCGACGTTACTTTTTTTCCTTGCCAATTTTCTAATGCTGCTGGTCTCTAGTTACTTCATGAACTGACTGGACTGACTGACTGACTTTTGCCACTTCCAAAATCCGTATCCGTAATCCGTACGTAGTATCTAAAGTTACTTTGACTGTGGATATAAGCCACGCTACATCGATACAAATAGTTTGATAAAATATAGCGTCCCTCAATAAGTGACTACTCAATACAGAAATATTTTTTGACATTTGAACAAAGCAAATTCTGCAACTTAATATTAGTAAAGATAGATATCTTAAAAAGATTTTTAGCTTTAAAATATATTTATTTTATAATGCTGTCATGTCACGGCGCTTGAAAATTGACTTTCGATTCCGAATCACCGACCACCTTTTTTTTTCTTTTTTCATATCTCTAGTCGAATTTAGTCATTTTATATCTAAATGAACTGTTTAGAGGGACTATTTCTTTTATTTTTCGTGTCTCACTGAAGTTTTATACATTATTTTTTATGGCAGAACGAAAACATAAAATCCTGTTTTTTCCGTTTCCATTGGAAAGTCGGAAAAATTACTCATATTTTTCTCCCTTACAGTTCCCAAACCAACCTTCGTTGCATTGTTTCGTCTACGTTATTTCTGGCAGTCATTCAGTAACTCTATTAGTTCGCGATCCAAATTTTAACTTTTAATTGCCGCGCTTATATGATGCTTTTTTACAAAATCTATGTTTTAGCAGTAGAAGTAGTGAACATACACCGCGTGCCTTTTCGTGATTTATTGCGGAAACTGCGTAAAGTACATTATTGTGATATACCAAAAAAATACACACACGCAAATCATATAAATATTATTTTATGTACTTTCGACTTCGACTCTAAATTTCCATCTTTAAATTATTATAATAAAACTTATTACCTTAGAACTAAGGTGAATACATTCAGATTTTTTTATATATATATTTTTAAACTTTTTTTTAATTTTTTCAAAAGTTCCTACATATTTAAAGGTGTTCAGAAAACATAAATAATTCAGTTATATTTAAACAATCGATATCAAATATTTTTTTTTGAAGTGAACTACATACTATCTTAAGTACTAAAAAATTTCAAGTATTAAACTTAAAATAACTTACAGTAAGAATGAATGAAGATATTATAGTGGTCACCTGTCGAGATATATTGAATATGCCTCATAAACTGTACATCAAATCAGTCAGACTGAAATGGCGGTGAAAATTATGATGCAAAATAAATCAAAATCGTATAAAAAATAAAATTCAATATCTCGAAGTAAAACTTTCTAATATAATAAGTTTTTTCCTTAACTAAGTAATGTCATATATTAGTAGGATAATAAGAGCCTACCACATAGATTACATTATTTTTGAAAATAATGGTTAAAACGGATGTAAAGTTTTAACTTAATTATTTATGGATAAGGTCATAATCATATGAATTAATGTAGGGCATATCTCATAATCATAATCATACGTAATAAATTTTATTTATTTGTATAATTAAGACTATTACTACTTTCTATACTTTTTTTCTTTCTTTTTATAATTTTATATACTATTACTAATTACTAATATTATTCTATTAAATTAATTCCATAAAAAATTTGGACTAACAGGATTTGTAAGGATTTAAAGACTTTAAAACCTGGTTTCAAATTTAAATATGGACGCCAATATAATTGAACACACCCAAACAGAAGTGAGAAAATAATAAAAAAAATCATCGTTACTTTGCAAATATTTTTTGTTAGAATAGTTCTTTTATTACTAGAGATTTTAAGACTTTAAAACATATTTCTTACAAAAATCTCGCAGTAAGCTATAGTCAATAATAAATTAATAATTTACATACGACAATTTTCTTTATTTAATGATCATATTGTTTCATTTAATTATCATACTAGAATCGCATATAAGTTAGTCGTCGGCATTTATAATCATATTTTTTTAAAGTTTATTAAGCATAACAATATTTCTCTAGATTTTTAACTTCTCTATTGGCAATATGTTAGGTTATCAGAAGTAGATTTTATGTAGTTTAAGTACCATATAAAATATCAAAATTTTAAAGTGATTAACGGGACATTTGCAAGTCTAATATAATATAAATATTATAATTATAATTATTTATTATGATTATATTATTTAATACAATTTTATTTAAATTTGAACAGTCTTTGATATCCTAATTAAATTTATATCTATATATTTTTTTTTATTATTTTGTATAATTTTGTTTCATTTGCAATTTATTATAATATTATCATCGTCTATAATATTATTGAATACGAGTGAACTACAGTACTGGTGCTGTATTACTATGTGTATTTATAATTATATCATTTAACTTAATTCATAGTTGCATTTAGCTTTAGCTCTATATTATTCTATCCATAATTTTTTTTATATAAGTTTATGCTTAATATATTTAAGTCCCTATAAAATACCATTTCCATACAAATGTAGGTTTCCCCAACGAATAAATTTAATTTACCATATATTACTAGTAGGTTCATTGATTTTTTTGTGCCTTCTCTTGAGTGATTTCTCCCCGAGTGGTGTCCGGGATCAGAATAGCACCAACGCAATCATCTGGCGTGTCGTAAGAGGCGACTAAAGATGAATAAAGTCCGGTAATATGTTAATATTGATGTTTGAAATTTAACACCTGTTTACCCAAAATGTATACCTATATTTTTTCCTATCTAGTAAAATAAAAAATCAGCTTCACGCTGTATCCCGCGCACAGCATTGTAGGCAGAGGGAACCTATTGTTAAGAAACTCCGATCCCCACTTTTTGCCGAATTCTGGAGGGCATTGCATGTGAGTGGCAGAACTCAACGCCGCGATTTGCCTCGATACCAGAGCGAAGAAATGTAAATATAAATGTAAGTAAATATTTTATCTCCACTAGTGGAGATTGAACCCACAACCACTCGGTTTTACAGTCACACTCCATGCTGCTGCGCCAGCCTGTTGCAGGCTGGAGCAGCGGCACAAAGTGTGACTGTACAACCGACTGGTTGTGGGTTCAATTTCCACTTGAGGAGATGAAAAATTTACTTACATTTATTATTACATTTTTTCGCTCTGGTGTCCGAGGCAAAGCGCGGCGTTGAGTTCTGTCACTAACACACAATGCCTCCAGAATTCGGTAGAAAATGGGGAACGGACTGTCTTAGCACTAGGTTCCCTCAGACTACTCTGCTGTGTGCGGGATACAGCGTGATGCAGATTATAGCTGATATTACTAATATTACCATTGATAATCGTAACATTTATCTTATTTACATATTTTTTTAATTATGTTTTTTCAAGCAGTATTTATTATATTCTATATAAACTGCAACCACGTAAATTATTTTATTTTTATATTTTGTAAGAGAAATTATATTTTATATTTTGAACTTCGCAGCGATATTAAACAATAATTTGATAAACATATTTTTTTCTTCTTCGAGTAGATATCATTTTCATTGTTAAGCCTCTTTCTTACCTGACATCAATCGTAATTTTTTTATTAATTTAAATTTATCCTCTGGTCAACGATTTCTTATCATTTTCTATAGCAAACTTAATTTCCCAAATTTATCATATTACTGGACTTTATAAAACCGTATTATTATTTATTGATATTATTTGTAAGTTTAACGTTACGCGTACAAAAGTGAGCCACAAGGGATACAATAGTTTGTGTATAAGTTTTTAAATAGATTTTTCCACATCAAGTAAAATAGAAATAAGATTAAGTTTTTTAATATTTTATTTTATTTGATTATGTTAAATTCATTCAATGTAATCAGTAAAAGTGCATTAGAAATGAAGTTATTATGATGCGGCCAAATTAATACTTCTTTTTCGAATAGCGTTTTGGTGAACATGCGATAGAGTGATTAATTTCTTTACTTATTATTTCCTTGTGAGTCTTAATTTAGGTTAGGTTATATTTCATATAATTATATGAAATATATTTAATTTGTATTGTTTTGTGCTTATAATAAGTTTATTTACTGTATTTTCTGAGTTTTTGGTTTGAATTTTGTGTGATATTTTTCAATTTTGATTTCGCTTGGTTTTAACAAAAACAATATATATTTTTATTTTGGCTACAGGCTTTTCTATATTACATATACATAACAATTATCAATAATTTAATAACGATACTATAATAAATAAGTCTAATATAACAAAAAAAATATATAACCATAGCTTAAGACATAAATAATAAATTACAAAAACAAACTAGATATAATCATTACCAAAAGCGTGTTTGAAACGCTTTGGTTTCACTGTAAGGACAACACCAATTGAGTAGCTGTAAATAGACCATATTATAACCATAATAATAACTAAAATTATAATAATAATATAACAATAGATAAATAACAATAGGAAAAGATACGAAATTTTGACTGCAAACCTGCAAAGTCAATGTACTATATAAAAGGTTTTAGACAAAATATCGATCATCATATAGTAATATCTCTTCAATGTCAGTAACATTTTGAGAAAAAACGATGCAGTGAAATTTATTTATTTTTAAAACATAATTGGCAAAAAATATTTTTTGTATTCTTTTGAATTAACTTAATTTTTTAAATATTCAAATTCGATTTTCACCTCCTATCAAATTCATCCCTATTACTACAAAAAAAGAACAAACAAACACCTATCACTACTCAAAAATGAAATTAACCTTCATTTAAACGAAATTCCAACTTTACTTTAATTTATTATTCACTTCATTTAAAATAAATGAAAATTTTTTCTCAATTTGGGTGATATAATTAATTAGCTATAATCCTTTTGTATAATAACTTTTCATATAGATATTAAGTGGAATCATGGCATACAACGTGTCTTAAACAAAACCAGGAGATTTATTTACTAATGGTGAAGCGATTCACACAAGATGATGTAGTCTATTGCAATTGCTTTTGTATATATATAAATGCAGAAATCAAGAATGTTTTGTGTGTCTAAATGATATTAATCTTGTTTATGATTTATCAAAATTTTATTATATTAATAATTTGCTTATAATTCTGATAGTAGCTTTAAGTCGCTTTTTATGAAATATTTGGTCTTTTTTATTTGTTTATTATGATTATTATAGTAGGTTATGGATAATATAATATTATATAACATAGTTTGTGTCTATATAGATACAAATACATATAAATTTAATATATTTCCTGCTACTCTGCTTTTATATTTTTTTATTATAATAAAAGAATATATTGAGTTCTTGACATTTAATTTGTTTAGACATTATTTATTTTATTACTTCTTTCGTATATAACCGTTCCATAAAATATTATTACGACGATTTCACTAAGTTAAACGCTGTATTTTTATGTTTCATATAAAATTTCAATTTATTGCTAACGCTATGACACTACATTACCTTCCACTATCATATTTTAATTTAATCGTGATGGTCACTATCCATCATTATTTGACTAATTGTGTGATAGTTTTACATATCTTATCCTTTAAATTATATGAACTTAATAATAATAAATTCACAGCGATTAAAGCTGAGGGATGATCATGAAAGTTTAATCATAATTAAGGATAAATGCGCAAAAGCGCTTTAATAGATTAGTAATAGCTATATTATTAGTTCTCTTCGAAATTTCTGTAAAAGGATCAATTTTGATTACCAATATTACTCTGATTACCAATGATTACCATATAATTACCAAAAACGGTGATCTAGATATAGTCGAAACCAGAACTAAGAGTATAAAAAATCTGTCTTTAATCTAAGCATGTAATCTTAGGCTAGTAAAATTATCATTTCTCATTATAAATGGGTGAACATAAATTCACGACGTTTCATTTTTTATTGAGGTGCACCTACGTGAGTACATGCATATAAAAAAATAAATAAACATATATTTAAAAATTGAAATTAGGAATTAATATATACGTCCGTTGTATTATCGATGTACTGATTTACTATTTATTTGGATTTTTATTGAAAGAAAGTTCTGAAACAGTTTGGATATTTAATATTTTATTGCGTATATAAGAAAGCTTTGTAAGTGTATACAAAATTTCTTCCTGAAATGTCTTTGTAAGCACTTAACTTTAGTATTAAGATCACATACATGTGTTTAATAACTTATATTGATGTAATCATATTATGCATAATTACTTAATAATATTATATTATATGTATTGGTGGCGTAACGATTTGACTGCATTTTTTAATGGTATGATGGCAAAGTACTATAAGGATTGACTGATATGAACATTTAATATATAATATTTAGTGGATATATAAAATCGGTGTTTGTTGTTAGTGTATTGTAGTTAGTGCGATGGTTGCGTGATTTGTGGTTACAATACATTACTATTCAATACAATACTTTACAATACATTTTTATTATATATATGATTTTCACATAATATTAAATTGCGTTTTTGCGCCTCTAATGTGGTAAAGTAATTTCTTAATTGTACTAAGTTGTCTACAATAACTATTTTAAAAAATATCATAAAAACTTAATTTTTTTTTTAAACTTCGGTTATTACCTTATGTTTTCATTTAATTTGACCATAGATCAGCAAACATGAGTTAAAACGTGTGAACACTAGATTTCTTATATATTGGTTCACTAATAAAAACAATTGGAGAAATATAATAACAAATTCGGAGTCAGTCGTGGTGCAGGAGCACAAGCATGCGGTGTAATGTAACCGGTTATGGATAGATATATATTTATTATATTTCCATTATTCGTTCTAGTAACGAGAATCTCAATACACAATGTTAACCTCCAGAAGTTGGCAAAATGTGGGAAAAGAAAATGAGAACGTTGTGTCTTCACATTAGGTTCAGCTTCTCTCTGTCTAGCCCGCAGTAAAAGTAGATAGAAAATTTAATTTACAAAAGTTCCATATGCCATAATATCAAAAAAATTAAAGTGTTTTATTATAAAAAAATCTATATGCCTTCAATATGAACAAGTTCCATATGCCTCAATATGAAAAAGTCTAGTGTACACACGAAATAACATAGTGTTTTTCATATACAAATCTGTCGTGTCGTAAATATAGTCCTTATGTGATATGAATCCGTCTCTAGTGGCTCAGTTAACATGTCGATATTTCTTCATATTAATCATTATAATTTCAAATAAAATTGCGGTGCGAATCTTTTAAGCTACAAGTAATGGACACACAAACATTCATAATATGTATATATAAAGCAAATCAAATAGCTTTACATGGAGATGAAAATATATGGTACGGTACTCCGGCTTTTAGGAGTAAATCAAGAGCTGAACAATATTTCAAGTCAACAATTTATAGTCTGTGACTGACTTTTCGGACGTCAGGCATGTCAGTTCACATTTATACATCTGTTGAACTAATGACAAATGCATTCCCCCCAAAAAATAGGTATGAAATAGGTTCAAAAAAGAGGTTCAAAGACTAAAACTACTAAATTGGTTGAAAAATGTAGAAAGAAGTGTCTTTACATAAATTTCTCTTTCTTTAAATCAATATTCCAATTCAATCTGGTAAACAGTTAGTTCTTCAACTAATTCTACTAACATTTGAAATATTATATTTGTTCTACTTTCACGCAAGAAATGCTGAATAGATTTTGATGAAACTTTACAGTAATACAGCTTTTTGTATAAATAATAGTATTATTTGGCTCTAATACAATATTAGGTACAAGCTGGTACGTTTGGGCCGCCAGTACTAAAATTCACGAAATGAACAGGGAATTTATTAGAAACGAAGCTATTATAGCTCGTTCCAGTGTTCCCTTGGCATTAGAAACATAATAATAAACTAAATTATCATGTACCAAGACTGCGTGCGAGTAATTGCGATGAACGGAACGTTCTCATTCAGTTTCCTTTAATTTTCTATATAAGTTATCTGTTGTAAAAAAAAAAAAATGCAAAAGCTATTTGGTTTGTTAATGCAACGATCAATTAAAAAAAAATTATATTCGTTTATTTTTATATTTTTTTTTTCATTAGTATTTATTTAATTTTTATATATTTTATTTTTTAATAATGATTTATAAATAATTGTCTCGGCAGAATTACATGAAGTCACACAATTCTGTAAAATTAATTTAAGAAAAACATCGATATGCCATCAAAAGTTTGCAAAATAATATTTTAATAAAGGCTATAAGACTCAAACAAAAACCACAATGAAAAAATAATAGATATACAAAAAAGTTAATTAAAAAGAAAGCAAAAGGCATATAATAAAAGGATATATTACGACGAAATAGTATTTAACCATCACATTATGTCATTAAAGTGTATGCCACCAAATATTTTTTATGCGTGTGACGCAAATTTAAAAGTTTATGTTACTTTTATATTATATCCACGTGTTAACTTATCCACGATACTATGTAGTTAGGCCCTCTTTATCTAAAAGATTTGTATTGATTCTATATTTATTTTATTATGAATGTGTCGACTGCGAAAGCTTTGTGGTTTTAAACGCTGTGACAATTTTGAATTAACTTTTAAATGAAATAGATGAGAAAATGAAAAAAACAGAAAGTTTAATCAAACATTTAAAAAATCGTGTATTAAGGACATATTAAAGAAGAATATATTGGGAATCCTTTTTTTGTCATAAATTGTTTCAAAAACCATCAACAGGTAAAAATTAAATAAATTATATTAATTTTGTCAATTTAACTAATGTTTTGTTTTTTTTTTAAATAAATTTTTCTTTATAATAGATCTAGGTATAAATGGGTCATTTAAAAAGATATAGATTATTTTAATCACTTTCGTGGTCGACCATTCCCTGATGTAAAACAAATTTTACGAACATTTCGTACTGACTGTCCAAAATTTGCATGTAGTATGAAAACGCAATCACTAACTATGCTAAATTACCCTCTAATTATATACGTATATGCGTCTTCTGTACACGAGGATTTTGGGAAACTAATTTTAAGATAATTTTACTTTGAATATGTTTGATAATTTCGTATAGATTATACATACATTCATATATACATATATATATATATATGCATACATTTATATATATATATGTATGTTTTTTTTAATCGAAATGGATTTATAATGTAAATCGTATTATTTTACTATGTAGTAATAAATTTTGTTCTGAAAAATAAATATAAAACAATTGTCTGTAATATTTGAAACAGTTATTATTGTATTAAAATTGGTTGGCAAATGAAAAATAACAATAATTACAAATTAACAATAATAAATTTAGTTACATATATATAAATATTTTTTTATTTAAAGAAAAATAGAAATTTGCTCAGATATCATTAGATCATAATATAATATATATTTAAAATAAATAATTTTCATCAAAATTTAAAAATAACAATAAATTATTGTATTAATAACTTATTTCGTATTTAATTTTAAGTGATATCTTTTGTAATAGTATAAAAATAATGTAAATCTCGTGTACTAACCCTTTTACAATGTGTTTAGGATGTAATCCTATAATAAAGCTGCTGTTTGGAAATATTGATGTTTTTTATTTATAAATCCGGTTCTTATAGATAAATAGCGCTAGTTTTTTTTAACTTCACGCTATCTCTTGCACTTAGCAGGATAGGCAGAGGGAACCTGGGAACTTAGTGTTAAGATATTTTATTCGCCATTAAAACCATTTCAATTTTACTTACACATAAAAGAAGTAAACAGTCAACTGTGGTATGGCCTACCCGCGGCAGAGTTTTCAGGTCGATACGAACTTGGAACCTTCAAAAATCGCGTTTATCTCCACCTTAAAGGCCTGCAACGCAGCAGCTCCTCTGGTGTTGCACGGGGTTATGGGCGGCGGTGATTACTTACCATTAGGTCACTTTAACTTGCCTTTTCCATAAAAAAGAAAAGATCATTTACATAAAAAATAACTGTATCTGAGAGGCGCAGGTTTAAATCATGTTGGTCTTGTAGGAGCATGAAAATAATTGCGGGCATTGAATCCACAACCATCGTAGTTTTAGTGGCATTGGTGACCTAAAACACACGTTTTATAGTTAGTTTAGACTTATTAATTTAACAACTAAGCGTAATATACATATGAAGACCGTCGGGGATTGGCACAGTGTCTGATTATGAAGGTGGCTGTTGTTGTTTCGATCTTTGGTCCTGAGAATGATTATGTTTAAGTTCTTTTCATTTCCCGTTCTAGTAGACAATGTGCGGCGTTGAGTTCCGCCACTTTATATCGAGTTCCTCTAATCCGGGTGGAGAGTGAAGTTGAAGTCTACCAACCACCAATGTCGTTACAATTACCCCACCCAATTTGGATGTGCATTGAAATATCTTAACACTAGGTTCCCTTTGTCTACTCTGCTCTGTGGGAAAAAGTGTGGAGTTGCAAAAACATATTAATATCAAGCATTCTAACTCTATTGGAAATCGATGTTACAATGTTATACGCCTTAGAAGCTATTAGAGTAAATGGATGAACAGTCTTATTGCCTATAGAATAATGTCAGGGAAATATATGTAATTTTGTGTACCTGTATAAAATAAATATTTATTTTATGTTTTGTAAAGAAACTACAAAAATTAAAAAAATAATAGACTACTTGACACCCGCATCCCTGTTTGCGTGGTCTTTATAACATAATTGTAAAATCCCATTTATCTCCTTTCCCATAGGAATTTTGGGAAATATCCTCTTTTTGGTCTCATACATTGAGGTTCCTTGAGGAACTTCCATCCCAAATTTCTCCTTGCTACGTTTTGTCTGCCAATCTATCAGTAACGGAAGAGTTGTATTATATAGATTGTAATATATTAATATCGAACCAAAATCAAACGCACACACACACAGTCACTGTTCCACTGCACCACAATGGCCCATCAAAGTCTTAATATCATACAATTTTTTTTTAATAATAATATACAAAAAAAAAGAAAACCAAATGAAAATGTAATCGTAAATCGATGCGTGCCAACGTTTGTAATGGCTGTATTACCATAAACAGCGGGTTATGTTCCTTTAAATAATGTCATAAAGTAAATAGAATATACAGCTTCACGCCTATAACATACTTTATCTGGTTGAACGTATCTACTTTAGATTTTTTTTTACTAAAAGTTTTTTTTAAAAAGAGCTTTCATAATCTGCTCAGTTTCGAGACATTACGTTTCGAGACATTACGCCGTTGAGTGGCGGAACTTGACTATAGTAGTGGGGAAATGAAAGTAGTATACCATTTTCAGAATGTACTACATGAATATTTTTTCGTTAAAGAAGTGAAATGAAATGAAAATAAAAGAGTGACCCTTGTTTTGCCTTATAAGAACGAAAGTTATGGGCTAAATCAGGTTAATAGCTTTTGTACTGTTGAACTGTTGTTCTGTACTGTTGTTGAAATAAAAAATCATCATCATCATCACCACCATCAGCCTGTCATCATACACCGATGGACATAGATCTCCTACTCTTCGCATCCAGCCGTTGCTTGCAGCTCTGCGTATGTGGTCACCCCACGTAGCTAGAGGACGTCCCACGTTAAGGTTATTTGCCGCAAGATCGATAAAGTTGTGTCAGTCCTATTTCAGTTTCCTGATCATCATACTTATTTATCCAGATTTTTATATTTTTATTCATATAACTTTTAAGGTTTTCATGGCACACAATAATGTGATTATACCGCGACGGTTGTAAGTTCGATCCCCACTCGGGAAAATAAATTATTGTTTATTAATATTTTCATTTCTTCGCTCTCGCACCAAGGCAAAAGCCCGGCGCTGTGTTCCGCCGCTCAATAGCGTTTAGCTGAAAGTGGAGAACGGAGTGTGTGATATTAACTCTAGGTTCCCTCCGACTACCCTGCTATACGCAGGATCCAGCGTGAAGATTATTTAATTTCTTGATTATATTTATTTAACCAGTTTGTTTTTGTATATAATATGTAAGTATCTATATTATCCAGAAAACACCTAAACTTTCTACTATGGCAGGATGTCTCATGATCGAGAGCTATTACGTAACGTCGTCCATCAATAACACTAGACTGATAGTTTAACAAACAAACTTTTGTTAACTCTTTATATATGAATATGTTTGTATGTAAACGGAACAAACGTGTATTTAACAAATTGGTATATATTTTAAGATTTATATAAGTTTAGAGAAAAAGCAAATATAGGAAAAAAAATTATTAATGACTGGTACCTTCAGAATCAAAAAGTAGGCAAAGCAAACTGATAAAGTATTGGAAAGTTAACTAAAAGGAAAAGAAAAGGTAAAAAGAGCTGCCGGCGCAGTATGATGGAAACAGAGAAAGATAAGAAAGAGACAGCAGTGGATCCTAAAGGACTGGGTGAGTTTTAGGTCTTTGTCGAAGAACAGTCACACTTAGTGAGGAGTTAACTGATCGCAATCGTTAAATTTTAAAGTTAATAAGTTATATTTTTTTATTTTCTAAACTTTACGCTATCTTTTTCCATCATTTATCCCGCACATAGTAGGATAGGTAGAGAGAGAAAAGAGGTAATTTGGATTGGATACTAAATAATTCATTCCCCAAATAGGATTCCCACCCACAGCTGTCATGTTTCAGTTGCACGTTTGTGTCACTGCGCCACAAAGGCACATGCAAAAAAAAAATCAACAACAAAAAAAAACTACTAAAACAGATTTCCCAAAATACACGAACAAACCAAAATTATCTGTTACTATAAATGGATACATTTTAAACACCAATCGGCATATTTATTTTTAGTGTTATTCCATTTTATTATTGAACACGCGATATAGTTTCATATCAAAACCCTTAGAGACCCAAGTGACCCAATTTTATCTGCAATATATGATTGAAACAAAATATGAACATTTCTATGTTCAAAATTATAGTTCATGCCGTCAGGGCATAATCTGTGTTTGGCTGTAACCCATGGTTGTGGGTTCATTCCTTTCATTTTATATAATCTTATTGAAAATTTACTGTGACTTGTTTTTTTTTTTGCTAATTGTGATATAAAATGACATTAAACGAAAAATAAAAAAAAACAAACACGCTGACGAACCAACTCATAAGTGGTAGTCAATTCACCAAAAATGGCAATCTAGTATTATGATATTTTTATTTACCTGATTTAGTGACAAGTGTGGCATTGAGTCATGTCACTCAACACACGAGGTCTCGAATTTGGAAGGAAAATGAAAGATGGAATGTACTGACTTGGTTCTAATTGGGTAACATATAAAAAAACGTAAAGCTATAAAAATACTACATATGTATACATATGACATCAGATTAACGAGACGAGTAAACGTGACAAGTTGTGGGTTCGATTCCCAGTCGAGGAACCCTAAAACACAACCCAAAAAGCGAAATATTGCCACAATTTTTTTATGTAACATACAATTTTTCATAACTTCCAACAATTATTTCTTTTGTCAAGTCCACAATCCGCCTTTTGATCCACAAAGTCTTTATGTTTACATACGACATGGGGGTAAGTGCCAAGCGCATTACGACTATAGTACATGCGTATGGAACTCTAACTTTTCGACTACAGTGTTTGTTGAGGTCGGTTGGCGAGGCGAGGGCCTGTTATGTTTACTGAGGCATTAAAAACATAGCCCTCGATGTGTCTAAACATAATTCTTATGATCGAGTAAACTACTTGTCTTTTTATTTATGTGTTGAGAGAATGTGTTCTATTGGGTAGGTGGAGAGTGGAGTGGTTTTGGATATAGAAAAATTTTTTTTTGGGATACGTTTGAAAATTTATATAAATGATAACACGCCTTGGGAATGAAATGCTCGCTCCAGTCTGTTTCAAAGTATCATTGTTAGAAACGTTGAAATGTGATTTTATATAATTGATTTTAAAAAAATAAGTCCCGCTGAGTTTCTTGCGCCGGTTCTTCTCAGGTCTGAGGCATTAACTTTAGTGAACTGGTGGTAAATTGTGTGGTGTAAAAGTGCTTGTTGATTGAAGAATTACTTATAGGTCCCGACTGTTGATATACCTTTTTGAAATCCTCGTATTGAGCTCTTGAATTTGATATCCATATTGTGGTATTCGAAACGAAAAAAAAATCTCTAAGTCAAATGGCGTCCCACAATCGCTAATACGAATCGAACGATACCTCAAATATGTAAATCCGTTCAGCAGTTCTGGAGATATCAGGTAATAAAGAATATTACATACATACAAGATACGCGCGAAAAACATAACCCTTCCTTAACAGTCGGGAATAATATGAAATTTAACACTAGGTTCCCTCTGGTTCCCTTTTTCTTTGCTATACGTAGGACTTTAGACAGGCGTAAAGCTAAAAAAGAAAAAAAAAAAACCTACAAAGTCCAATGAAAAAGAAATATCTTTAATGTTTAGTACTCGTACCTAAGCCTCGTACCACTGTAGCGCGATATCAGATTATATTATATTACTAGTAGGACAACACTGGATACTAAAATAATAACCTCAGGAAAAGTCCATCGATTGACAAAACAAAGAAACCTCTTTTTTTAGCTTCGCTATATCTCGCTCATAACAGGGTAGACAGAGGGAACCTGAGAACCTAGGGGTACGGCACTTACTGCTCCACTACGACACTTTCATTTTCCATTTTTTACCGAATTCTCGGGGCAGTGCATGTTGAGTGGCGCAACTTAACTCCGCACTCTGCCTTGACACCACAGGAAGGAAAGAAAGTTATTTAATAGTACATTCCTCCGTGAGAGAAATCCATAAAAACCGCGCTTACAGTTCCATGCTAGTGTGACAGCACCACGTCGACCTCTAAATTCACAGACTGTAGAAACTTATATAAAGATAATATTTTATTCCGAAAGGCTAAAATGAACTTAAAATATCCCATGTATTTAATTTAAAAGCTGTTGTGGGTCAGCGCACGATGGTTGCAGGTTCAAATGTCACTTGGGAGAATGAAAAAAAAATGTGGAAATTAAAAAAAAATCCTACTTTGGTTTCAAGTCGCGGCGCTAAAATAATTTTGGGCTGAGTGAGGAATAGAATATTTCTAAACCTCTTTGCGTATAGTTAAATTATGGCGGAAATGATTCATCCATACAAAGGATTTCGTAAGCAAAATCCAAAATTCGTTTTGTTTAACAAAATTATAACTTTACAACGCTTCCGATGTTAATAAACATCTGAGATTGTATCACGCCATGGCATCCAATATCGTGCAGACAAACAGGATTGAAACTTTCATATAATCTATTGATATATGTTACCGAAACATCACTTACTAGAAACGGTAAGAAAAGATAATATTTTTTTTTGGCTTTGTGCTCTTAGCAAAGTCTTAACACTATCGTTCCCCACTTTCCTCCAAATACTTGCATGAGCAATTGCGCGTTAAGAGGCGGAAGTCAACTACGCGCTTTACCTTTTTATCAGAGCTACGATTTAAAATATTTTATTTCTTTGACTGGGAGTTAAACCCACAACCTATCGCGCTTACAGGATCACACTTATGCCTCTGTGCCACGACTTGCTTCATCTATAGTTAGATATAAATAAGATATTAGTTAAAAAACCCTTTTCAAAAACAAACTTTCTCGATGTTTTTTTTCATTATGTATCGAATTTTACAAACCAATTTCATTCATTTGATACTCATATAAGTAAGTGGTTAAGCAAACATTTATAATCCGCCATTTTGTTGCGGCGGCCATTTTATAATAACAACAATATTGACTGCCTATATGTAATGTTACTGTCATCAGAACTACAGTCGTAATTCAAATTTCAGTTCAATCGGTCACTGGGAAGTGGGTCACATTGAGCTTGCAAGATTTCACACACACTAACTGAGTAAGTTAAATAAAGCTTACGACAAATATACTATATTCACATTATTCAAAAAAAGAATATTCAGAAAAAAATCATAACTTATTGGAAAATTTTATTATTTCACAGTATTGCTTATTTGCCTTGGTATCAGAGCGATGAAATGAAATTAGTAAATATTTCGTTTATTATTCCTCGAGTGGGAATCGAACTCACAACGTGTCGCGTTCACAGTTACACGTTTGCACCCTAGCCACTACTAACGTCAGAAAAAGTTTTATTTAAATATTTCTCTTTCCCAAGTGTAAAATAATACTTTAAAAACATTAAAAATACATTACATCTTACTTATATTTCTTTAATTTTACGTTCTGACGTTTCTGTAAATTTATTTTATAGATATTCCTTTGGAATACACACATCTTTCAATAAAATGTGACAGTAAAATTTAACAATTGGTTCCCAAACAACTCCAAGATAGTTTTTGACACTTTGACACGCGATAACGACAGAACTAGCGAAAGTGACATTTATAATAGAACTTATATTTTAGATTTGAATCATAATAATTATATTGCTTTAATATTTTCTAAGGCATTATTTAGAGTATTTGGAGAATCGTAATCACGTTGTCTCCTGCATACTGGCGGATAGGCAGAGAAGACTTAGTGTTAAGTTACACTCCGTTCTCCATTTATCACTGAATTCTGGAGGCATTGCGTGTTTAGAACTCAACGCCGTATTTTGCCACCAGAGCAAAAAAATAAAAAAATCAAATCAGCTTCACGCTGTATCCCGCACACAGCAGGGTAGGCAGAGGGAAGTTAGTGTTAAGACACTCCGTCCCCCACTTTCTGCCGAATTGGAGGCATTGCGTGTGAGTGGCAGAACTCAACGCCGCGCTAGCCTCGACGCCAGAGCGAAGAAATGGAAATATAAATTTAAGTAAATATTTTATCTCCTCGAATGGGGATCGAACCCACAACCAGTCGGTTTTACAGTGCACTTCGTGCCACTGCGCCACGACTGGCCACCAGAGCAAAGAAACGAAAATGTATTTTTTTAATAAATATTTCATTTCCTCAAGCCACAAACCAGTGGTGCTTACAATCACACACTTGTGCCTCTGCGTCGCTATTGACCTCGAATTGGTAATATTTGTTTTTATTTCAAATATGTATCTAAACATTTCTAGGTCATAAACATAATATTTTTTTTTGCTATTAAAATCATAAAACTCTGAATTAAGAATCATATCGAACAAGCTTATTACACTTACAGCTAGTGAGTAGCGGAGTGTCTAAACACTAAATGAAACTTACAGTTCCTTCTAGTGAAAAATTCCGTCAAATTTTTCGAGGCATTGCGTGTTGTGTGGCGAACTACGCCACACTTTTTGTCTTGGTACCAGAGCAAAGAAATGAAATCATTAATAAATAACAAATGATTCCCCAGAATGAGAATCGAAACCACAACCGTTGCATTACAGTCACACGCTTGTGTCACTGCGCCATGACGAAATCAAAGAGTTAAAAAAAAAATAAAGGAGTCTTAAAGAATTAATTTATGAAAACTGGCTGTAATATATTAAGCCATTAAATCTCATTAAAATAAAAAAAAATCACGACAAACTCAATGTCAAATTATCAATTTGTATATCATATGAATAAATAATGTTCAAATACATTACACGTTTATACAAACCATCTCCTAGATTTCTCCAAATTCGTACCTGCACTGACCCTTGTGCCCCGGACCCCCCGGATCAAGAATGCTGTACTCCCTGCCCACCTTGTCCCCAATATCCACCATTTTATTGCTGTCCCAGAACTAAATATGATGTGAATTTCATATATGTAAACGATAAACCACCTAATACCACTTTAAAAGATTTTGTCGATAGAGCCTCTCAAACGCTTTTCTGGACCGAAATAGCCAGAGGTAAGTTAAATGTATGTATGTGAAATAGTCTTTGAATTTAGTTAGGGAATATTTTTTTTCTATTCTTAAACTTCATTTTGTATCCCGCAGATAGCAGAGTAGGCAATGAGTAGAATGATTGAGAGAACTTAGTGTCAAGACACTTCGTTTCTCATTAAGGCACTTCCGTTCCCCATTTTAAAGCGAATTCTTGAGGACTCTCAATACATTTTTTAACTTAAGATGATGACCAATGATGACCATAGATGAAGATGCCAGCCGTGGTGCAGCGGCACGAAGTGTGACTCATAGCCATTCGAGGAAATGAAATATTTACTTAAATTTATATTTACTTTCCTTCTCTCTGGTGTCGACGCTAAGCACGGCGTTGAGTTCTGCCAGTCAACACACGTATTGTGAATTCGGCAGAAGAGTGGGGAACGGATTGTCTTTATACTAGGTTCCCTCCGCTTACCCTGCTGTGCGCGGGATGCAGCGTGAAGCTGATTTTAAGATGATGACAAAGTACGACGACGACGTAACATAATATATCATCTAAAGAAATTTTTAATATTACTTCAATTTTACTCTGTATTATAGGATTTGCTGTAACACTAGGTCACGTGTTCAAAGAGCCAGCCACAATAAACTATCCTTTCGAAAAGGGTCCCATATCTCCCAGATTTAGAGGAGAACATGCCTTAAGAAGATATCCTTCTGGAGAAGAAAGGTGCATAGCGTGCAAGCTTTGCGAGGCTTTCTGTCCAGCTCAAGCTATTACTATAGAAGCAGAAGAACGTAAAGATGGTTCTAGAAGGGCTATCAGATACGATATAGATCTTACAAAGTGTATTTTCTGTGGATATTGCCAAGAAGCTTGTCCTGTCGATGCCATAGTAGAAGGTCCAAATTTTGAATATTCTACGGAGACTCATGAAGAATTGCTTTATAATAAGGAGAAGCTATTAAGTAATGGTGATCGTTGGGAACCTGAAATCGTGAGTAACATTAGAGATAATCATTTGTACCGTTAGCTCCAGAAACCAATGGCCGATCGAAGAGAATCTACATATTTTGTAAAATTTGTTGTTTTGAACGTGATATGTCAAAGGTCTGTTTTTTTAACAAAATGTATTTTTATATTAGGTTAATATTATTGTACTTTTCATGTTAAACATTCCCGGTTAAATATATTAATTATAATTAGTTTTTAAAGGTTATTTCTACTTATAAGTTAGTTTTTTTTCTAATTTTGTCTCCACGCTTTGGACATTGCCAAAGGCAGCGTAGAGTTCAATACTCAGCATATTTTTTTCTTCACGCTATAGCTAGTATATTGCAGGATAGGAGGTAGTCAAAAGGGGTTTGGGAACACCTTCCCTCTTTTTCTGACGAATTACGGAGACATTGCTAGTTGAGTGGCGGAATCCTATGCCGCGTTTTACTACGTTACCAAAGCGAGAAAATGAAAATAATAAATATTTCATTTACCCCACGTGGGAAACGAACCCACAACCGTCGCATTTACTGTTGCATGCTTATGCCCCTACGCCACAATGGCCTTTTAATTTTATTTTAAATGTTTAATAATGAAAGTAGAAATTTTAGTTAATGACTTCGTTAAAACGTTGATGGTGTTTCAAATAGGAGAGAGGCTATTACGAGACGAAATTCAATTTCGGTCAATTGTTGCCCCTTGATATGAAATTCTATTATGTTTTAATTATATTGTATTATTTGTTTATGGCAACATTGTGGCAGGGAAGTATCTGGTTATAATGGAAATATTGGTGATGTTTCTTTAGCTTTAAGCTATTTCTCGTATCTAGCAGGGTAAGCAGAGGGAACCTGGGAGTCTAGTGTTGAGATACTGTATTCCCATTAAATACTTCTAGTTTTTTAAGTGACCTTTTTTGTCCCGTTACCAGAACGAGGAAATATAAATAATAAATATATCACTTTTTCAAGTGGACCCATAATCGTCACGTTTACCCTGTATGTGATCCTGCACCACTGGCCTATACCCCTTTTTATGAATTGATTTTCACAAAAATTTCTTCAGGTGAACAGGGTTAGCAGAATCTATTAACCAAAAAGTGGGGAACGCAGTGTCCTTTATTCTAAATTACCTCCCCCGCTATATGCGAGATAATGCGTGAAACTAAAAAAAAAGCACTCGAACCTTTGTAGATCCGCTGTATAAGAAACATATTTGAACCTCTTTAAAATCCAACTAAGCCAACGAACAAATTTCTCTACGGCAATATTTCACTCAAAATTAGCCAATTAGAATAACAATCGTACAGATATTGTTGTTATAGGATTAGAACTAATTGAACTGATTTATAACTGAGGATTTATATCAATTACAGTACAAGTGGATGAGGGAACCTTAATCTTTTGTAGTCTTTTTTTTTGCATATTCACGTTGTGTCCCGCTTATTGCAGGTTACGCAGCGGAACCTTAGTGATAAGACACTCCGATCAATATTGGAGACATTGAGTGTTGACTAATGAAAGTCAATGGGTACGCTTTGTCAAACGCCTTGTGTGTTGATTGGTGAAATTTAACGCCACTCTTTGCCACTTTACCAGAGGTTAGGAATCGAACCCACAACCTGACGCGTTTGCGCTCGAATCGGCACTACAACGGGCATATTTTAAAAAACGTATAAAAAGAAATTTTCAGCTCAGAGAAACAAAAAGAGTACAGAGTATTACCACAAAACTCACTCTTCTTACCTCACAAAGGCACATACGCTTCAAAATTAGAAATGAAATGAACTATTTCCCGAATCTACAGTTTTGCTTTTTTAAACACAGTCCCTGTCGTCAAAGACCGTCAATTTTGTATTATTCCTTTGTACCATATTTTGATACTTTTGTCGTACACGAGTGAGAGTACCTACATACATACGTACGAGAGTACATATTTTAATTAGTACTTTGTTCTAACCGTATAAATTGTTACAATCCCTGAGTGACTCTTAGAAGTCTTTTTTTTACTTTTTCCTTTCGGCTCGTTGTCATGGCAACGTGAACGTTTTAATACAGAAAATAACGTGGTTTTTTTAAAGGTTTCACCAAAATTTTGTAATGAAAATAACTCTGACACAACATTTTTGATTAAAAGATAACAAAAATGTAGGAAAGATTTGACTATGCAATTTACGTAGATTATTGTGTATATCTATGGGGATATGTGTGTGTATAGTTTTTTAATTACTCCGTGGTTGACAAGCAACGCACAAAAGAGACTAAGCGGCGTAGAACGCTGAAATTTGGCACTTACATAAGTTTCTTGCAGAGTGTAGGGATGGGGGTAGAGAAACGCTAAGAGAGAATTTCTCAAATTTTCTATTGAAAAGTGAAAAAACTGGATTTTACTTTTTCGAAGTTATGGGGAGTTGTGAAAGGCTTATAGTAATTATAGTAATAAACTTGTATAATAATCAACTTCACGCTGTATGTAGGAGGAGGGAACTTAGTGTTAAGCCATTCTAATCCTCACTTGCACGAGTTCTGGAGGCATTTCAGGATGAGTGTCAAAACTCAACGTGCTTTGCTTCGACACCATAGCGAAGGAATGAAAATAAATATTTTCCCGAGTGGGGATCGAACCCACAACCAGTCGATTTTACAGTCACTCTTTATGCACCTGCGCCACGACTGGCCTCAACTATTATACTTTTATATGTTTAAATAACTTGAATTGAAAAGTAAATACTTGTTAATAAACATAGAAAATGGAATTGTAAATTTAAGTTTATTTCTTTATAAAACACTATACAAGACCGAAGACAAGAAGTAGTAAGGGAGTATGAAGGCGTAGTGTTAAGAACGTTCTTATCAAATATTTTTTTTTCTAGAGTCGACTGTTTCTCTCTCTCCTTTAACTTCTAAGTTAACGACCAAATTTTTATGCTTTCTTTTCATCTTCACACTGTATCCTTTAATTAAGGAAGCCTAGTGTTAATACACTCTGTTCCTTGCATCACTGCTCATTTTTTAAGACATTGTGTGTAAAGTGGAAGAGTTCAACGCCGCATTGGAATTTTATATTCTATATCAGACAAATAAATTGTGAAGATAGATAGTTCTGTGATTTTGTCATAGATTTCAAAATAAAAATATATATATTATAAAACATTGGGTCCCTGATCATGCTTTTTAATGGCAGTATGGATAGAGGGAACTTATCGTTACCATACTCTAGTTCCCATTGACTGTCCAATTTTCTAGATATTGCGTGTTGTTTACTTTTACCAGTGGGGTAAAAGTAAACACGAGAACTTTACACGAGAATAATCCATCCGCCCCACTGGGAATAAAACACATAACAATCGTGTTTACAGCCAGATGATGGTACTCTTAAAGAATCACGATATCGATCGGATAGTTTACGCGTAAAAGCGTAACAAACAAACCAATTCACTTTCAAATTTATAATATGAACAATATGTTTTCCACACACGTTATTCGAGTGAGTGTCACAAAAAAATTTCAATTAAGCTAATGTTAATATTTATTCGTAAATGTAATACATTGGCGGGATAATGGCGGATCGTTAATGAAGGAGATTTTAATTTGAAACGTCCTTTGTTCGTTTCGGAATTTGCCCATGGCTTCTTTTGTTTACATGAATACTACCTCTATATATAATAAGACAGTAAAATATTTTGTCTGTACATTTAGTAATTTTGACTGAAATGAATAGAGATGTCCCTTTGAAAAGAATAATAGAAAGTAAAAAGATTTTTTTTTAATTTCTTGTCTGTCTGTCTGTCGATATGTATGTCTACATTTTTCTCTGAAAGTACTGAACTGATTTACTTGAAAATTTCACCAATTGCTTAGTTTTAACTCAACTTAACTATTAAAGTTAAGTTCGTCAAAATCGGTTCAATAAAAAAAAATTGTCGTTATTTGAATAGGCATTATTTTGCTTGTGAATGTTATATAGTAATCGCACTGGTAATTCTTCACCAAAGAATGATATTCGAATTGTCTTGGTTATATGACTGTTGATAAAAATATATCTTTTTGAAGCACTATTATACAATATTTTATACAATAAATGAAAATAAATAATTTTTAATAGCAATTACCTTTTATAAATCATAACAGTTAAGTTTAAATCGTAATCAATTCAACACAGAGATAAAGAACGATTTGATCTTTAATGAAATATCAAGTACATACATAGATTTTTTGGTTCGTTCGTTCGTTTGAAATAAATCTATATAAAAATGCCTGAAACCTCCTATCTACGTGCACACTGTAATAACTACATATTGCACAGTTACCAATTGTACAGTTAGCTATTAATATATGTAACTAATTTAAAAACTGTATGCAATTATTACAGTTATTTTTTCCCTTTATAACAAAGTAAGCTATGCAGACCTAGAGTCAAAACACTCCATTTATAAATTTTTGCTTGGTCTCGTTATCAGGGCGAGGGAACAAAAATCATCCATTGCCCCTAGTGAGGCACCCATAGAACCCATAACTGAGAGTTTGCAGTCAGACCATGTTTATCTTCCATTGAAAGTCCCCAAAAGTTTGGTTCAAGTGTTCCGGAGATTAAGCCGAATAAACAGAAATACACACAGATGGACAATTTTTTTTAAATAATCTAGTTGTTTTGAGGCCAGTCGTGGCGCAGTGGCACAAAGTGTGACTGTAAAACCGACTGGTTGTGGGTTCGATCCCCACTCGAGGAGATGAAATATTTACTTAAATTTATATTTCTATTTCTTCGCTCTGCTGTCGAGGATAAGCGCGGCGTTGAGTTCTGCCACTCAACACGCAAAGCCTCCAGAATTCGGCAGAAAGTGGGGAACGGAGTGTCTTAACACTAGGTTCCCTCTGCCTACCCTGCAGTGTGTGGGATACAGCGTGAAGCTGATTTCTTTATTTATTTTGTTTTCTACTATTGTGTAAAAAACTATAATTTACACTTAAAAATACGATTATTATAAAATCACTGACAGATCACTTAATTTTAATTTATATATATATGTAGATCGCTATATAGTCTATATATAATTACATGATTTTTCTTTTCCTTTAAACGAATAAGCCTTCCCATAATCCATGGCGCACTTACTCTGTGAAAATAAACGAGAAACTCCTAAGCTTCAAGCAAATGATTAAAGGGGAAAAATAAAGTGTACTGACATAATTTTATATAAACGTTTACACCAATGCCTGTAGTTGCGTTCTGTTAAAACTAATTAAATCAAAAAAATAAATAAATCAGCTTCACGCTGTATCCCGCACACAGCAGGGTAGGCAGAGGGTACATAGTGTTAAGACACTCCGTTCCCCACTTTCTGCCGAATTCTGGAGGCATTGCATGTTGAGTGGCAGAACTCAACGCCGCACTTAACCTTGACAGCGCTTTAACGCCTCGCTTTGTCTTATTACGGAGAAATAAAAATGATTTGCTCCTCGATTGAGAGTCCCTCAAACGTCGCGCACTGCCCCATTAGACGCTTAATACTGTAGAAAAACTTTAACTAGAAAGAATATCACTTTTACCAAATAATCGAAAATTCGTCAAGACAAGTCGTATGTTATGTTACACCGGAGAAAGCAATACATGTTCTATTATAAATTCCAAATTGGAAATCGAACCTACAACAATTATTGCTTGTTAGTGATTGTTCATAATATATCCAGTAACTATACTAAAACCTTTACTTTTTCTAGTAACCTTTGAAGATTTTCACTATGTAGTTCCTGGCCCCATCAGACCAGCTTGATTATACTATATTATTATATTTTCACGTAAACTACGTACAACTCACGTTTATTAATCAGCTTCAGGCTGCTTCCATCCCCACTCGAGGAAATGGAATATTTATTTAAATTTGTTTTGCATTTCGTCGCTCTGGTGTACGGACAGATACACGTAATGCCTCCAGAATTCGGCGGAAAATGGATAACGGAGTGTCTGAACACTAGATTCCCTCGCTTATAGTGCTATTTGCGGGATACAGGACGAAGTTAAAAATAAATATTAAATTATAATTTTTGAAAGTGTTGGAGAAACCGGAAACTTTTTTGCATTTAAATTGATCTTGCCCTATATTTATTGAGTTCCATACGTTTATTTGAGTAAGCAGAAACTTTTGAAAACTTAAAATAAAATTGGTTTTCTCTATATAAAATTTTAAATTGTACAGCTATTTATGTTTGAACAAAACTTGAACTTTTATTAACCGTCTCCTGCAAGTGGCATTTCTGTAAAAGTTATGTAACCTACTATATATACTAAGAAATAGAGACTAATCCTTAGGAATGATGTAATCCAAAATATGTATGTTTTACGGAGTTTCGTTTCCCATAAAAATACATGGAATCTTAATAAGACCACATTCCTCTTCTCTTACGAATTTAACACTCAGATATAATTATGTCGAGGTCGGTCATGGCAAAGCGTGACTGTAAAATCGACTGGTTGTGGGTTTAATCCCCACGCGAGGAAGTGAAATATTAATTAACATTTATATTTCTTTCTTTCCTTCGCTCTGGCGTCGAGGCAAAGCGTGGCGTTGAGTTCCGCCTAGGTTCCCTCTGCCTACCCGGCTCTGTGCGGGATGCTGATTTAATTTTTAATTTATATAATTATGTCTGGACTTGCTTAGGTAACATATAGAAATAAAATTACAGTAGTTATTAATATTCTTTTACAATTAAAATGCACGAAAATACATAAAATTAATAAAATTAATGTACGGGGTGTATTTATGTTTCATAATATAGACTTTTGTATAAAGTGACATACATACACGCTACTGTGACAACGCGTATTGTACGCGTCAATAATTCTTCTCTAGTTAATATAAATAAATGTAGAGAAAATACGTACAAAAGTCGTGAAACTGATATAAGCATAAAATAATATTTTGCGTCAACAGAAGCACCATGTATACTGCAGTTTTAATAAAAAATCATGGTTGTATTGAAACAGTTGAAAATTATTTTTAACATAAAATTTTACACAAAAATTGTGTTAACTTTAACAGTGAAAAAAACACAACAGTGCAATTATTTAAAATATTTTTTAAGTAAGATTCTCCTATTATGTATTTGTTTTATGAGACTGCTGGGAAGTTCCTTTCAACCTCCAGAGGAGCAGAAGAGAAATGGTTCCAGGCTTGAGCCCTCTAACCATATTTATCCTTCTCCGTTCAAGGCTACGAGTACGTCTTTAGAGTGGTCCGAGACCTTATGGGTGCGTTCGTTGGGATTGGGGAGATAAGGGGACCGGAGTAGGAGGAGCAATCTATGTGCAGCTCGGGCGGTCGAATCAGCCGGGTAAGACCCCTGGAAACCTAGAGTGGGCTCAGGGAACATTCGTAAGAGATTTTTTTTCTACATATATAATATTACAGCAAAAAAAAATAAAGACCGTTTCTAAAAACAGTAGGGGAAGTAAGACCTTTTTAAAAGGAACAACGGAACCCTTCCTTCCTTTGTCGAATCCTTATTCTCAAGATCGGGTGGAAATATCAAAGTATTATAAGTCAACAAAATCAAATCAAATCGCCACGCAATCAAAATCCTTAGGATACAGCATTTCATACAAAATGAGTGCCCGAAAGCTTAAGCTGGCTATATATGGGTGTATTAGAGATTTTGTTCCAAACAGAAATTTGTTCCCAGTCAAGTTTTGGGAGTTTTAAATTAATTAAAATATTTACTTCTAAATAATTTATTACAAGCGACAGAATTGGATACTGGACAAGTGAGGAATGAGCTTAAACTTAAAATAATGTTTCACATTTTTGATTCCACTTGCTTGTTCAATATTTTAAGAATCTCTTGAGACTCCCAAGAGGGGAGTTCTTGCGAAATTACTTATTAATAATAAGGTAAAACAAGGGGCAATGCGCAATATTAGTTAATACTTCAACTTTTAATACTGCTTCATAAAAATACGGTGTTGATTTCTACCACTCACCGTGGAATACTTTAATTTGCGACGTGAACGAGAAGAGAAGAACGCGAATAAGAAGAGAAGAACGAGGTGTCTTGATAGTGTGAAGCCATAAAAAATACTTTTCTATACTAGCGACCTAAACGCAGCTTTTGATCATGTCAAACTTATTCTTAAACTAACGACCCGCTCACGGCTTCGCCCGCTTAAATTACTGAATTATTTACTAAATACACAGAACTAAGTTCGTGTTTCAATATATTTATAACGTATGCTAACTTTCCATCGAACTTTTTGAGGCATGTGTACATGCGTGTTGAGTGGTGCTAGAGGAAAAGAATAAAAATATTATTAAATTATAAGTGAAGATCGAACCTATAACGTCGCGTTACAGTGACGCATTTGTACCAATGCGCCACGACATCTTCATGTTAGGTTAGGGGTCTTCATCAGGTTATCTTGAAACTGGCAATAATAACTAGATTATGATCTAACGTTTCCTCTATTAAACTACCCGTGGTTAGTCAAACTGATAGAATTATACAGGCCTTTGATTGCACGCAAACCCTGTTATAGACTTGGCGAACATTTCACAACCGAAGGCTGGATGACTTAAGATAGAGGACGTTTCCTAAATGAGATGGTTGTGGATTCGGAGTTCGTTTAGGGTAATGTTTTTACAGGGTTCCCTACCTAAATATGTAAAAGAGGAACTCTTATAAGGTTTACTTTGTTGTTGGTATCTGAGGTCCATTTATCTTGAGATCGCGTGTAAGTATCACGATGTAGTTAGTATAAAATATGTGGAGCATAGACAGTATCAAGCTAGAGCTAGCTTCAACTCAATCGAAAGATGCATAGTGTGACTGGACATGCGAGTGGTTGTTGATCCGGTCTCCATTGGGGATAATGTAATATGAATGGAAGGCGCGGCGTTGAGTTCCGTCACTCAATACACAATGCCTCGAAAATTGCGCGTAAAGTAAGGCAAATCAGTGTAGATGAGCAGGAATGATGTGATATAATTGAATTTAAGCTAATTTAAGTTTTCCACCATTTTAAGTTATAATTTCCGTTGATTTAATATTTTGAAACTGATTTTCGTTTTCATTGTATGGATAAAGGATTTAAGATAGAAAAAGTGAATTTGAACTCATATATAATTTTGTATGATTATAACAAAAAGGCGGTTAATTTAAGAGGGCCGCAGGGTAGGCAAAGGAAACCTAGTATTAAGAGACTTTTTTCACCCACCTTCTGTCTAATGTTCGAGACATTACGAGAATATTGGTGAGACTTAACACCGCGTTGTAACTATGATGTGGAATTAAATTTATTTCATTCGCTCATCTGGGAATCGAACCCACAACCGTCGAGTTAACGGTCAGGTGCTGCGCAACTCGATATCCTCAACTAAAAAAGAAAGTAACAGTTTAATTAATTAATTAACTTTTTATTTGTAATCTTCTTTATCTAAATAGATCCCATTGTCTTTATTCAGCCAACTTCAATATATAAAAAAGTTTTTAAATGGATCCGAGAGAAAAAACAATTAAATAGGTTTATTATTAATTGAAGTCGTTGTGGCTCAGTTGCTATGTGTCTAATAATATCGGTCAAGTGCGAGTCGGAGTCCCGTGCATTACCTATAAAAGCGAGCAAAAATATCGTGTTTGTTGTATAAGTTTGTAACTTGCATTTTTAATCGATTATTACTTGGTATTGATTTTTTTTTAAATTAATTACCATTTAGTACTGTATAAATAGTTTGAGGCTATTAGTGGCGCACAGGCACAAAGTGTGACTCTCAATGCGACCTGATGCGGGTTCGATCCCTACTCGAGGAAACTAAAAATTTACTTCAAATGTATATTTCTATTTCTTTGCTCTAGTGTCGAGGCAAGCACGGTGTTGAGTTCCGCCACTCAATACGCAATGCCACCAAAATTTGGTGGAAAGTGAGGAACGGAGTGTTTTAGGACTAGATTTTCTCTGCCTATCTTGCTGTATGAGGGATACAGCGTGAAAACAAAAAGAAATATTTAATCTTCTGACAAAATATTTATTTATTTGAGTAGCTTCGTTATTGATTCGTAAAAAAATTAAAAAATGCCGTAGATTATAATTAAGACATTTTTGTTTTATTTCATCATTCAAATGTTTTAATACTTTTTAAAAGGATATTATAATTTTATATTTTTTTATGACAAGATATTTTTCTTGTCATAAAAACTTCATACTGCAGGCCTTGGCTGTATATCTGACTTTAATGTTTAAAAAGGTTTTTTGGTACAATGTTATAGAATTTGACTGTGTGGCGGCGGTTATGGGTTCGCTTACTACTCGGAGAACGAATTAATCGTGTCTCCGCTTTGGTAACAAAAACTATAAAAATCGCGGCGTTGAGTTCCGCTACTTACGACAATGTCTCGGAGTGTTTTAACACTAAATTCCGTATTTCCATCCTAGTATGGAGGATAAAGCGGGAAGATGATAAAGAAAACAAGCATTTTCTATAAAAAACTGCAGCATATTTTATTTCATCATCTAGTTTTTATATTTAAAAAGGCTTAAAAAAAGATCCAATTATATTAATTGCTTACATAAATAGACTTGCAGCTCATATGGGATACGTAGAACAAAAAAAATATTAAAATTGTGGATACAGCGATAATGGTTTTTTTAATAATCTAGTGTTAAAACACTCCGTTCTATAAAACACTTCCATTCCATACTTGCAGCCGAGAATATTTTCTGCTGAATGCAAAGAGTGTTGAGTGCGGAACTCTACGCTGCGCGAGGCAAACCTTGCTGTTAGAGTAAAAGAAATAAAAATGTTTAAAATATCAGTTTCTCGAGTGGGAATTCGAACCAGTACTATATGAGATTAACAAGTTAACCAAATAAACTATTCAGCTTTATAGTATTAGTATAGATCCTCTTGTGTACCGCAAATCATGTAATTATTTCCAATTATAAATATATATGAAATATGATTTATTATGCTCGAGTGGCACAGTCCTACAGTACGTGACTGTAGACGTGATTAATGTGGGTTCGATTCCCACTTAGCGATTGCCAATTACTGTATGTAGGTTATCAATTCCCAGGTCAGACAGAATCGAGTGGGGTGTTGAGTTCTACCGCTCGACATGCAATGTTTGGATATTGGTGGCAGAGTGGACACCGTTCTGATTTCAAAAATGTTTTTTTAATTTTATCAGCTTTACGCTGTATCACGCACAGAGTAGTGTAAGCAGGGGGAACCTAATGTTAAGAAATCCCATTCCCATCTTTCCGCTGAATTTTTCAAGGCATTGCGTGTTAATTATTGGAACTCAACAACTTATTCAGTTTTAAATATTACTTAAAAATAAATAATAATAAATAACCGCTTCCTTGTATGTAATAACGTATGTAAAGCAAGATATTTTTTTAACGTCACCCGGGATACAGTACAATGTAATTAGAGGGTATCTAGTGTCAAGATATTTCAATACGTTCCCCCCTATTTTTGGGACAAAAGCTGTAGAGTTAACGGGCAGGTTAAAGGGGAGGAAGTCAACGCCCCACTTTGTCGTATTACCAGAGCAAGGAAGTGAAAATCATGAATTCCTCCGAATGGTTATCTAGCCAACAACAATTGCACCAACGCCTTTTGCAACACGTAGTGTTACTGCACCACGTCGAGGCATCGACGTACTCAAGTTTAACTTTTTTAAAAATAGCACAGTACATATAATTTCTCGTTCCAAACAGTTACACTGTAAAATACTTGTTTTCACTATAAATAATAATGCATATTTACCAACATACTGTATATAGGAAAATACGTCATATGTTCATTCCCACATTATTTAAGTTAAAGGTGATTGAGGCAGCTAACCTGAAAGTGGTCTAACCAAGAATATCCATGGATTCTGTTTAAAGCGCTAAGGCACTAAAAAACGACTCTTCTGTCTGCCTGTTTACTATAAAAATAGTCAATTACTCAAATAAATTTAAGAGACTTTGAAAACATTAAGATATACAAAGATTGATTTAAATAATAGATTATATTTGAAAATATTAAGATATTTAATAATCAATTTAAATACAAAACGTTACAAGTATAGAATTATAGAGAAGAAGCTATTAAGCGTTCATCACGCAGGGTTGCAGGGTGAAGAGTTCAAAACTTTACCTTGCACCCTGGTGTAAATTTTAAGGGCGTCTGCATATCTACTTTTTATGTTACTTACAGACATCCGACTTTAAGCAGGATGATTATAGATTGGATCACGGGAATGTTGTTTTTTTTAATTTGCTCTCATTGGTAGACAAGTGACATAAAGTGCCGTCATTTAACACCAAAGTTTTCGAAAAGTAATCAATTACTAAATCATTATTATTCCATCCTTTTTATGCCCACTCTGGGCAAAGGCCTCCCCCAAGGATTTCCATGATGATCGACCCTACGCTTCCTAAATACTAAATACAAATCCAAAAGTACAAGTTACACCACTTTTCTACTGGACGGCTCAATTAAAGCCGTTTGTGGAATATGTACCGAGCTCCACCTGCAATCATTGTTTCCACCATATTATTTCGCATCGAATTGTTTGTTTGATGGAGATTTCAATTATTTATTATTATACCTACCATTATTATGCAGCTTCATAATATGCGTGATATATACTAAAAGTTTATTTCGTGGCGCAGCCGCACTACGTCCGACTATAAACGTGATGCTTGTGGGTTCAATTCCTATTTGAGAGAATGCAATATTTTCATTTCCTATCTCTGGTAAAGAAGTAGAGCGGGCGAGTTGTGACTTTATGAAAAGTTCACAAACAAGAACAGTTTCTATGCATTTTTATCAGGAGACGTTGCAAAGGCGAGTAATCTCTGTATTTCATACATTATAATAATTCTTTTGATATATTTTAGCATATAAAATCCTTATTTCATAGTATAGATCATACGTTTAAACTTGGATAGAAAGTGCAGGTTTCAGTCCCGATACGTTCACAATTCAAAGTTATGTTTTCTATATTTTTTTCTAAAAATCTTTCTTTTAAAATGGAATAAAAGTTTAAAAATGTTAAAAATATCTTGTTTTGGTAGCTAGATACAGTATGACGTTAAGTTACGCTACTCACCGCGCAATGTCTCACCAATAGACAGCAAGCGGAGTCATTGTCATTCCTTACTATTTACTTACAACACTGTAACTATTTAAGCTTCATTACATTAAACGTTTGTGAAAATAACAACGAAATTTCTAAACTTTACAACTTTAGTTGTTAACCAAAATGTGTGAATAAATTAACACGATGTTAAATTCACACTAGTGATACTTAGTGTGGATATATAATGCTTCTTCTGTGTGGCAATCAAGTCACACAAAGCAGGATAGGCAGAGGGAATCTGGGAACCTTGTGTTAAGGCAATCCGTTCCCATTAAGTCATTTCCGTTCAGCATTTTTCGCCGAATTCTGACGGGATAATGGTTAAGTGGTGGAACTGAACACTGCATTTTGCCTCTTTATTAGAGGAAATGGAAATATTAAATATTTCATCCCTCCGAGTGCGATTGGAGCCACAATATGGACATGGGAATTAATTAATGTCGTTGCATGTTATATTTCGCGAGCAAACACTAATATCAAATAATATTTCGGAATCGAGTGGAAATCTGAGATCTTAGTGTCTTAACACTCTGACTCTCTCCGTAAATGGAAGTCAAAGCGTAATGCAAAATAAATAGAGTTGGAATATTTTTTATTTTTCTTCTTTAGTTTTAGAAATTCCCGTCCTCCAAATTCTTCAAAAAGAAAATATTTATTACACTAAGATATTGTAACTTATTTTTTTTTAAGACTTAGTAAACGTGATATCTCTATTTCAGATACTTTCATTTCTCAAAAAAAATCGAATCCACACCCACTGCGTCCCATAACGAATAGTGTGTTTTAATTAAATTTATAATATCTTAAACAATATGACGCACAAGTCACTAAAGATTTGCTTTGTTTAGAAACTAAAGAGAATATTTGATTAGATGTTATTACAGTACTAGCTTGCTGTCAGTATGCGCGTTGCATCATATCTTGGCCCTCGTGGCGCAGTGGCATAAGCGTGCGGCTGTAAACGCGACGTTAGTTAGATTAGGTTCCCACTATGAATTTGAAATATTTATTAGTTTCATTTTCTCACTTTGGTAAGGAGGCAAAGCGCTGCTTTTAAAAAATTGGCAGGAATTGGGGAACGGAAATGGAGTGTCTTAACACTGCGTTCCCTGATTCTCACGGCCTATCCTGCTACGTGCAGATACAGCATGAAGCAGGAAAACATATTTGAAATGCTGGTTTCTAATTGGTAGAGTTTATATCAATGTTAACAATATTAAGATGGAAAGTTTGTTTCTTTGAAAGAAATAATATTAGTAACTACTGTTTGAAATTGAAAAAAAAATGTTTTATTGTATTAATTTATCGAGAGAGTGTATTTGTAAGCTTTATTACATTATGTTTATCGTTTCGATGTGACCCACTGTACCTGCAGAGTTACCTCTGACACTTAGAATGTGTCACAACCGTACCAATTCCAGCCCAATTTACGATTGTAGGTCAACGGGAAGTACACCTTATAATAACACAAACTTAAGGTTACGGAACCTTAATGGACGCAAAGTGAAGACTAGAGAGTTTTAGCTCTCTGTCTGCCTCAATATTTGTATTTATAAATTATTTTTACATAATTTCTCTTTAAAGTTATTCCAAGTTATGTACCTCTCCACTTATCTCGAGTAGATATGTATGTACATACATAATACTAGATGGATCGTGTTCATACAAAGGCATCTCGTTTACCATAACAATACAACGAGCTGATCATTTTAAAAATATGTGAACTTCTAGAATTCTATATTCCCTGAATATAGTAGCGACGATTTCACTCAGAGATATATAGACACTCCACTCCCCACTTCCCACCATATTCTGGAGACATTATGTGTTGAGTAACGGTAATCAACACCGCGCTTTAACTCTACACCAGAGCGAAGAAATGAAAATATATTTTAATATATTTTATTAACAACATTATTTATTGCATTCGATCCTAGATACAGTAACGCATATCTTAATGGAAGCATATATTTAAAATTAAACTCCAGCGTTTTTTAAATGCTAAGCTACGTTAAGTAAAGTAGGTGAAGATTGGCAAAAGGCGTCGTGTGGAGAACTTGAGAACATGCAAGAGAGCGTTCCACAAGATGTTTTTAATTAGGGCAAGTCTCGCTAGGTGTGTCCGTACATATGTATATATGTATATTGAAGGATTTATAGTTTCCAGTATTAAACTATTGATTAATTTAAGTTCCTTTTTATTGCTTCACACTGTATCCCGTATATAGCAGGGTAGGCAGAGGGAACCTATGTCTTAACCGAAAATGGAATATCCTTTTTCAACATTACGGTCAAATTTCAAGACATTGCGTGTTGAGTGGATTAAAGCCTCTATATATCCTCTTGAGATTGAACTGATAACCGCCGCGGTTATAGTCGAACGTTTATGGCCCTGCGCCACGAAGAACCCTGCCTGAGCCTGGCCTCAAAAGATTTTTACAATAATTAAAAAATATAAAATAAAAAATCACTACCGCGATATGAATACATAAGACGTATATTATTAAATATCCATATTTGTACCTACTTACGATTCCATTAAATTTATCTATTTGTTTACTTCTTTTTAACTAACAAGATATTTGTATTAAGAACATTTTATATTTCCGTTCAAAATTGAGGCAAGGCGTATTGAGAAGCGGAAATCAACGCCGCATTTTATATTGCCAGGACGAAAAATTAAAACACTTTAACTTAATTCTCTTTTAGGCACTTAAACATGGGTTAAATTATTTTCTTAATTATGACTATTATTACGTTTCTCAATTTAGTATCATGTTTACGAAGTGAACGTAAACGCGATAGTAGTAGGTGCGATTTTGAGTGAATGAAATATAAAAAAAAAGTATTTTCCTAAAATTCATATTCCATAACGTGAACCATTACAAAACTCAAACACATAGAAATTCTATAGAATTTTTTAAAACAATCATATTAATTTTCAAAAGGGAAGGACAGAGTTTTATGTAAATTTTTACCGTACTGCAAATACTTTTGGCTTGTTTCACAGTAGGCAGTCAGATAAAGGACTATTTTGAAAAAACCTCACATTTCATCCTGTTAGGTGGTACAGAGATGTCTTCATTGAAATGCTATAGAGCAATTGAAGAAAAATCGATATTTCAAATTAAGCTGACTGTTCCTGATATTTTTGTTAAGAAATCTGCAAAGTATAGAAATTTCATAATTTTTTAGGCACTTTGAGGCTAGTCGTGGTGCAGGAGCAGAAGCATGCGACTGCTAAACGCGACAGGTTGTGAATTCGATTCTCATTGGGGGAATTCTTTGGACAAGATTGAGCGCGGCGTTGTAAAATGTCTCGGAAATCAGGCGCAAAGTGGGAAATGAATTTTCCTCTGATATAAACGAGCTACTGCGTCGAGTTGCAGGCTAGTCATAAAAAAATCCGTTCCCTAATTGCCGTCTGTTTTATATTATATTGAGCGGAGTTATATCTTGCTTGTAATTCATTCTCTTTAACAGTAATCGAACCCAAGATCATCGAGTTTGCAGTCTATCATCAAATATAGCTTGCTATAAGAAAAAATATTCCCAAGCTCCATCAAATTATAAATTATTAGATATCGCTCGAGGGCACGATATCGCTCGCGGTACTTCTACTGTACAACTTTTAATATAACTAGTGGTCCACTGATACGATATGATATGATATTTTATAATGTCAGCTTCACGCTGTATTCCGCACACAGTAGGGTAGGCAGAGGGAACCTAGTGTTAAGACACTCCGTTTCCCACTTTCTGCCGAATTTTGGAGGCATTGCGTGTTGAGTGGCCTCAACACCAGAGCGAAGAAATGGAAATATAAATTTACGTAAATATTTCAACTCCTCGAGTGGGGATCGAACCCACAACCAGTCGGCTTTTACAGTCACTGCTTGTGCCATTGCGCCACGACTGGCCCCTATCTTTTGGGATGCGACACTTACTTTGACTTATACTATAACTTTCATTTATAAACTAAATTAAACTAACTTTCCGAATCGAAGCTACAATTATTCAAGACCATCGGATTATTAGACTGAGTTTTGAGGAATATAACAAACTGAATGACAAATGGGCTTTGATTAGTTGTTAGTAGCAATTTTCTCTGTGCTGATAAGCACGAGGAAATCGAAGATAGTAAAAACCAAAAGAAATATTATTTGTGATTACAAATCATTGTAAAAGCAAATATTTCTTGGGAGTGAAAAGTTCTGAGGCAATCCGTATCCCATTTTCCGGCCAATTTTCCAGACATTGTGGATAGAGTGACGGAAGTCAACGCAGCGCTGTGTCTGATTGCCAGAGCGAGAAACTTAAAATAATTATTACCTCCTCAGGAATCGAAGCTAGAACCGTCGCGATTACACCCAGAGGCCGCTCTGTCGCTGCGCCAAGTCAGCTTTATAAAATGATAAATAAAACTAAATGTTCATATTATATTACCCGACTGCACTATGAAAAGCACCGTTATGTGTATAATAGTCGATCGACTGTTAATCGTAATAAACTATTGGCCTTGTTTTTTTTTCTTTTTAGCTGTTATGTAAACGGGTTCTTTTATACTATTTTTTTCTTGCATTATGACCGACTGACAGAAAATAAAATAATTTTTATACAAATACGTCATTTACATAAAATTTGAACCGCTGACCCTCATGTTGATGTCTGCTTATCCATAGTTATCATCAACGTCAATGACATTTTCATAGAAAAGTAATTTCAAAATCATTCAGAACTAGAAGTTACATGCATCGTGTTTAACTGTCAAATAATTTACCACGAGTTTACTGAAATAACAAAAAAGCTTTTACAAGTCAAGATAATAAAAAGAATAATAATTTTTTTTATTATATTCAAATCAAAATTTTCAGTGGGGAATGAAAATGTCTTAGTGGGAAGGAGCGCCTTAACACTAGGTTCCCAAGTTACCTCTGTCTACCCTGCTATGTGCGTGATACAGCTATATTTGAATAATTTTCTTAAGATTCAATATCGAACCTGTAAACAGAATATTTAAATTACATTGAACGAATGGAATGTTAAGACATTAGCTTCCCTCTTACTACCCTTTGCGGGAAACAGGACAAAGGAGAAATATTATAATCTTATAAATAAGGAAATTCTACTATTGCAACTGCTTTCATTTCTCTAAGGCAAATTGTGGCATTGCGTTCCACCATTCCATTACAGTGTCTCGAAACCCAACGGGAAACGGACAACGAAATGTCTTAACACTAAGTTCCCTCTATCTACCCTTGCATACTAAAAAAACGTGGAAACGTCAAAAATTAAAAAATGTTGCTATATAAGAAAATTTTCTTATAATAATTCGTCCGTATTGCTAATATTTCTCAACGAACTGGCAAGTTTATATGCAGTGTCAGTGACGAAGTGCACTCACTGTCTGTAATTTGCATAACGCTTGCTTGGAAATTGGCCAAATTAACATGAAATTTGTTACAAATTTGAGAATTTGTTTTAACTTAGTTTTTAATTTAAATATGATGATTCGGAGTAAAATAAACAAATATTTCTTCACTGTAATATATTTTTTTCATATAATATACAGAGTGGAAGCGTCTGCGCTCGTTTTACGGGAGCAGCGTATAGGGTAAATTTGAAATCGTACGGAATGTTAGGTAAAATCTTTTTAGATAAAATAATCAAGATTCCTCAACAGCTTAGGCGTAGGAATATTATTTCCATTTCATGATTTTTATCCATACTGTATTAAGTGTGACGCAATTACTAATAAATATCAATAACGTAAACACATACTAGAAACATACACATACTACAAAAATACTTTTCTTCCTCAAAAAACATACCAAAACGAAAAAGCTAAGCAAAAAAACCAGTTAAGTGGGAGTCATATGCATCCATTTTGTATGCAACTAATTACAAATATAAATTTGTAATGATTTATATTTTTTTTCTTTTCGCAATTTTGCCTTTTACCGCACATATAAGACGTTGCTTCATACCAAATTTCAAGATTCTAAGTTCAAGGGAAGAACCCTGTAAGTTTTGACTCCTTTGGGAATTTCGAAAATTGGCTAAAATTTGCGGCATGAACGGTCGTGTCTTTTGATTGCGTTGGCCTAGAAGTTCAATTTTTTTACACCTTCAAAGGACTGTAGATCTGAGTGTCTAATATAAATTTTAGCTACAGAGGAACGGACTGATAACTAAAAGATCCTACAAGGGTTTCTTTTTTTTCCTTTACGAGGTACGGAATCCTAAAAAATAACTTTATCATTCATAATATAATCCAATCCTTTATCTAATAACACAAATCGCCTATCAATAAATATTGGCAATATATTAAAACAGTGCGCGGATAATCCTACTTTAAGTAAGCGGCTTACGACTCGTGGAATGAATATTGTAAGGATATTTCTTGCAGTTCTTATAAATAGAACGTTTTGTTTTTTTTTTAAATATATTGGAACACTTTATTGGTTAATGGTTGTGGGTGAATTTTCCCCGATCTCCTCTTTCTAGCTTTATGCTGTAGCCGGAACAAGCAGGGTAGGCGGAGGGAATCTGGAAACCTATTATTAAGACCCTTTGTTGCCATTTCTCACTTTCCACTGAATTCTAGAGGCCTTGCGTGACGGAATAGCGGAACTCAACGCTGCGCTTTATCTTGTTACCAAAGCAAGGAAAAAATAAACATATCCCTACTTACGCTTATTCTAAAGAGTGTTGCAATTGCAATTTTACAGACCAAAAAATGGAAAAGATTTTTTTAACATAAAACATTCCACCAAATGGAATTCGGACCTCACACCACAGTCATCTTTTCTGTATTAGACACTTTCCAGCTGCACTAAGGCGCCGCCAAACTACCCGCGACGTTTCGAAAATGGGAGGAAAGTGAGAGATTTTAACAAATATTCAAAAAATAACGATGCTTGGCGTTGTTTTTTTTTTTATTGTTAGCTTTGACACTGTCGCGCTTAGATAATTATATGCTGATACTGTATCCTGCATAAATAGGGGTAGGCAACATTTGCCAGAGTGGAAATCGAACCCACAACCGTCTTCGACCTCGAAAGTCCTTACTTCTACCTTCAATTTGAATATACCACGTGCACTCCTCAGAAGAGCGCCATTGTAATCTGATAGACTACAAAGAGACTGTCGGATAGTTCCCGCAGTGTTCGATAATATATATACTTCTCGATTGCAATCTTATAGTTTGTTTGTTTTAGTACAGAATAATGTTGTTTTTGAGGATATTGTTTTTGATGCATATTTATATAATTATGTGTTTTAATTTAATTGTCATGTCTTTTAGTGCGTCACGGCGTTGAGTTCCGTTCTCAACACTCAATGCCTTTAGAATTCGGCGGATAGTGGGGAAATGTAGAATCTTAATTGGAACGGAGTGTTTTAATACTAGATTTCCACTCTACTCTCTCTGTCTCTCTCTCTCTGCAATGTGCCGAAATCAGCTTGAAGCTTTACCAACAAAAGTTAAAGTGAACTAAAAAAAATAAAGTGGGTTTTTTTTAGTAATGTTATGCTATAAATTTATATATATATATATATATATATATATATATATATATATATATATATATATATATATATATATATATATATATATATATATATATATATATATATATATTTATCCATTTTAGCAAAAAAATCTCGATGTCATTCTGTTTTCAATATTTTGTCTAACGAGTTCCGGGACGACAGATATTTAAAATAAATACTAGGAGAACTTTACGAAATCCGTTTGAAAAAAAATTAAAATTAGAACATTTAAATTACACTAAAATGCAAAATTAGACAAAGAAATGTCTAGAATTTGGATTATACGTACTGAGTAACGTCGTAAAAAAGACTAAAAGGAAAGTTCAAACTAACCATTTGTAAAGTCTACACAGACACAGCACTTTAATATTATTTTTGTAACTCAACGAGATTATTATACGAGAGAATGTCCAAATTTCCAATGAAAATATTTTCATAGTTTCTCTGTCTTAATTACTCTACACTCGCAAGGTGCAAGAATCTCACAAAGTATACAGCGTGTTAGAGCAAACATATAGTGATGTTTGTTATTTTGTACTAATATTTTAGTGAGAAAAAGATTTTATATGGTAATGTAGTTCTCATATGCATGGATATGCCGCTGGATCCCTTGCATGGATGGGTGTATGCGTTCATCTTCTATGAACCGAACTACAAATTAAAGTTTGTCACGATATCTTTTCTATAATATGATTTACTTAACTTAACTTCACGCTTTATCCCTAGAGTGTGGTCAGGGAGAATGGAGCGTTAAACGCTACGGAATATATATTTCTGTGATAATTGTATAAATGTCCCATTTTCAAAAAAAATCATAATGCTATTTCTAATAGAAATTTGGCCGATCTCTATACTTCATTCACACAAACGCTGTGGTACGACAGTGAGATTTGGATAACTAGTATATAAGAAAAATGAAAGAAAGATAAATATGGTAAAATATATATATAACAAAAACACCTAACAAAAATATGCTTAAAGTAAATACTACCCTATAAAAATATCGAATCCACTATCTCCGCGTATGCCGGACACTGTACCACTGAGCCACTATAAGCAAGTGAGTATAATACATATTTAATTATTTAAAACTACATACATGTAAAGCAAAAGCTCTGAAATTATTCAAATGTTGTTAAGCGCATTTCAAACTACATATCACGTTATAGGTAAGCTTCTTTCCTGGAATAGTCCGATTATATCGTTTATTTTACATTTTAATTTTTTAATTAGCTTCACGCTGTATCCCGCACACAGCAGGGTAGGCAGAGGGAACCTAGTGTGAAGACACTCCGTTCCCCACTTTTTGCCGAATTTCGGAGGCATTGCGTGTTGAGTGGCAGAACTCAACGCCGCGCTTTGCCTCGACACCAGAGCAAAGAAATGGAAATATAAATTTAAGTAAATATTTCATCTCCTCGAGTGGGGATTGAACCCACAACCAGTCGATTTTACAGTCACACTTTGTGCCACTGCGCCACGACTGACCTCTAAGACTTTTTTTTATTTTTAATTTTTTAATTTTTTAATGTCATACTGCATTCCGCATATACAGGAGTAGACTAAGGCAATTGGGTAACCGAGTGTTAAGACACTCCGTTCATTAGGATAATTAAGTTTCTCATTTTTTACTGAATTCTGGAGGCATCACGAGTGCCAGAACCCAACGCCGCGCTTGTCTCCGTTACCAGGGCGAGGAAATGGAAATATTAAATATTGCATTTCGTCGAGTGGAATTTGAACCTACAATCGTCGTGCCATGACGGCCTCACGATGCCCTCAAGTTTCATTATTTATATATAAAATGATATATATGTAGATCTGTGATTGTTCAAAAAAACCTTCTACTATTAAAATATAGAGTTGGCTTATAAAAGAAAAAGCAAAGTTGGCATGGTCGCGCCGTTTAAATAAAACTGACCACAGGCTATCCATTCGTGGAGCTGGTGTGTGTGCCAAAGTGGACAAGGAACTTTAAAATGGGGAAAGAAAGGCATTTACTTCAGATTTACAGGTTTTAGTGTGAATATTTATGGTTTGAATAGTTATTTGGTATGTTGGTGTTTGGATGTTTGTATGATGGGATGGTTGTGGGTACAAATTCTATTTGGGGAAAAATTTTATATATAATAACCGTGACGTGTCCAGCAGTGGGCATAAAAAAGTTGAAACTATGATGATGGTCATATAAGAACAAGAGGATGTACTTGAGCCGATGGTCATGTCGTAGTGACGACAGCGTCTGACTGAACACTTTGTTGATCGATGGAATCCCATTCGACTCGAGTTATTTGCATGTCCTCGCACTGGCAAGATGCGGTGTTGAGTTCCGCGACTCAGCTGTAGTAAAGCTGTATCTATATTGGAGATACACCGTGATCATAAACTGAATAAAAAAAAAACGGACAAGTACGAGTCGGGTTCCGTACAAAATCCACATACAAGTGTATATTTGAAGTTTTCGGTTTAAACATTCTATTCAAATATTCAGTTATTAAGGGAGTATCTCATATGTAATGACTTAGTATTTAGTTTATACAAATTTGGTGAAATTCACGTTCAAAGGTACATATATCTGATAGTATTACGTACGGTAAGTTCTCTAGTATATATGTCTTTTAGGTTCAAGCTGTATCGTGCTCATAGCAGAATAGGCAAAGGGAACCAGGGAACCCAGTGTTAAGTCACTTCCCACCAGAATTTGGAAATGTTGGGTGTTTGTTCGTGATCAGAGCGAAGAAATGAAAATATTATTTATTTTTTTAACCGGTCGCCTTTGTAGACATACACTCGCACAACGCCACCTGTAATCATTATTTAAGTTGAAATAAAACCCGTAACCATTGCACGTGTCCGATACTCTCCCACTGTGCCACAATGACGACTTGATGATATTTTTAAATTGAAATGTCAATTACTTATAATGAAAGATATATAATATAATATACAATTTATAATACTAAATGCGTCACTTTATTGCCAACCAGACAAGTAAAATTATCTATCTATATATTAGAAATTTAATTTAACTCCCGTCCAATAAATCTTCCCCCCGATTCCCACTCAAGTGTAACCTTTTATGAAGCGTCGTTTCAACTTAAAAAAGAATGGTGGATTTTTTTATCCTCGTGTTCACTTTTCCGATTCAGTAAAATTGGTGTATTAGGTGAGGTAATCAAGTCAATATACAATATTTCAGTTTTAAAAGTTTTAGTTATATATAGAGAAATTGATGATAAGACACTCCATTTTTTGTTTTCAGGACAATTTCAAGACATTGTATTGAAAAGTGAAACCCATCTCCGAGCTTAGTGTTATCAGTTCGTCAAGACATTAAAAAAAATCTTCACGCTGTAATCCGCATATAACAGGGTGAGCGGAGAAAACCTAGTGTCAAGACACTCCATTCTCCTCAATAATCGAGTTGCTATTTAACAGGTTACTCAAGTCCGTGATTTGTCTATCATCAGAAAATGAAAATAAGTCATTTCCCTGAGTGGAAATAGAAGTAAATACGAGCGCATTGTAAGTACGTACACTGCGCCGCAACGCAGGACAAAATATATGATTTTTTTTAAATGTTGTCAACCAATTTTTTATTATGTCTTATTTTGTTTAGCCTTATTAATTGACAATTTATTTATTAATTGACATTTTATTTATGAAATTATTATGCATGAATTTATTAATTCAAAATTTTTAAATGTATAAACAATCAGCTTTACGCTGGATCCCGCACACAGCAGGGTAGGCAGAGGGAATTTAGTGTTAAGAGACTCCGTTCCTTACTTTCCACCGGGCTCTGGAGGCATAGCGTGTTGAGTGGCGAAAGTCAACACCGCGCTTTGTCTCGACACCAGAGCGAAGAAATGCAAATATTAAAAAAAAAAAATTTCCCCGAGTGGGAATCGAACCCATAACCAGTCGATTTTACAGACATATTTTTTGTTACCGGCGCCACGACTGGCCTCAGCTTGTATAGCTAATATAGCTGGTTAATATATTTATATCGCTAATATATTAATTGTACTATACTACCACGAGTAGTAAATACCAAATTTTTGAATTGATATATAGATTTTTTTAAACTTTCTAAATGAAAATTTAGAAATTCCACCGCCATACGCTTCTCAATTTTCGCGTGACGTAAACGCTAACTAAAATGCCCGCCGTTAGGAGCTGTCCAATCCGTTTACTCCTCACCGTCTCACAGCTTGCTAACGTTGTAGTTAGTTAAACGTCTATGAATAATGAGATAATAGGTCAGGGAGCAAGATTTTTTGCAGTTTCACGCCATTTCCCGTACAACAAGGAAGGCAGCGCGAACGTAGTGTTCAGACTTTCTGTTCCTCTCTTTCCGCAAGTGAAATAATTCATTTCCTCAAATGGGAATTGAACTTATAACTGTCGCGCTGAGATGCTGATAGAGTAACTTTTGTTGTTTTTGACTAATCTTTTATTGTATGAATATGTGACCTAATTTTATGTATGTATGCATATTAAAAGTCATAAGTTATTAAATTCTCTACTTTTGCATTCATTTTGCACTTTGTATAATAAATTTGGAACGACCGAAAATAAATATATTATCGATCGAGTGAGATATGAAATCACCTACAACGATGAATGGGCTGTGTAATTTTTTATTTTTAATCAATCAATCAGCTTCTTGTTGTTTCCCGCACACAGCAGGGTTGGCAGAGGGAACTTAGTGTTAAGACACTCCGTTTTAACTACGGAGCTACACGCTATGCTTTGCCTCGACGCCGGAGAGAAGACAATGAAAATAATTAATATGATTTCCTTGAGTGGGACTCAAACCCACAACATGTCGCATTTACAGTTACACTCTTGTGCTCCTGTACCACTATTGTTTCACGAGTTTCTACTAGGAAGAAATAATTATTTTCATTTCCTTGCTCTCGTAATAGAGCGTGGCGTTAAGTTCCAACACTCAATTTCACGATATCTCGGAAATTGGGCAAAAAATGGCGAACAGAATGCTTTGACACTAGGTTTTCTCTATCTAAACTGAAAAAAAACTGTAAAAATACATTTACATTTAACAAATTGGTCCTTCGAGCCAGACTTTTTAAATTTCACGAATTATAGCTATTAACATATAAGTGACATACTAGAAACCACAACAACAATACAACATATGAGAGCATCCTGGCTTAGTTTCTGCCTCCCACAAGGATTATCTGTTCAACTGGAAAGGTACTTAGGGCAATATGTAATAGCCTCACTGTGCCTCACTTGATTGCGCCTTCAGTGGTCTTGAATTATGTTCACACTTGATGTACTCAGATTATATACATAGATAGATATCTAGATTTAGTAACGGAGTTTATAGTATTACACAATGTTTAAAAAATATGTAGATTTTGGAATAGTTATACAATAATATTAGAGTTTTTTTTAATTTATAAAGAATGACTATTCGTTATCCGTAACTTTCCTTTGTGGAATTTAAGAAAACAAGAAAGAGAGACGGAGGGAGAAAGAGGGAGAATGAAAGAGTAAAATTGCAAAACTAATTTTTACGTTCCCGTAGGAATTTTGAAATCCTTTCATTGTGCTACCCTCCTTAACCCATGTATATGTTATAATCAAACGTTGAAGCTGCGGCATTTTTAGGTTAGACTAGTCAGTTATTTACGTTTTAAATATGTTTCAGTTGGATGTCGATACAATAATAATCTCTTTGAGGTTTCACTTAGTCAGAAGTGATTGACAGACTTGGTCAAACGTCGATCTGTTTTCAAAGAATGAACTAAAACGACGCATTTTTTTTTAATTTCGCAGACGTGCCCAACGGTTAGCTATCTCTAAAAGAAATGTACGCAAAAGATATTCATCAAATGTCCACTTTTTAATCTCAGTATCATTAGGCTAAGACTAACGTTTTACAAAGGAGAAGGGATTTTTTTTTAAATGTTCAATAATTTCATTCTTGAATCCATACATACAGAGAAATATATATATATCCATACATACAGAGAAACATATATATATATATATATATATATATATATATATATATATATATATATATATATATATCCATACATACAGAGAAATATATATATATATATCCATACATACAGATAACTCATTTTTTCGGTGTCTGAACAAAACCAAAATAAGCTCCTATGCGTATAACAAGGATTGTAAAATGCCAACCCTTCCCTATTCGATGAGTTCGCATTGTCCAGACACGTTGATTATTGAGTGACGTTATTCAAAGTGCATAAATTCTTTTATATACGGCTTTCATCGATCGCGTCTAGCCAGAACTTACTGTAGGGTGACTATTTTATTATAAAACCAGTACTCTCACGTAACTTCGTTTGCGTACACTTTGTGACCCTTGACATGCTTTTTCCATTTAGTACTGTTGTTATTGAAACTTGCAGGTTTGCAAGAAGAGATATTATGTTTTAGTGTCAGAGCTCTCTGATCTTTACCCTCCGCCCAAAGTCGTAAGAATTCTTCAACACCAAGATTTGTCTTACCGGGATATGAAAACCATTTAAATATGACTTTCCCTTGAGCGGATATCAAGAGCACAACCATCGAAACGAAGTATTTTGTTATTTGGCTTTCTCTACCTATACCATTAAAACTGGGACAATTGTTACTATTTTAGCTTTTAATTTATTTTTACGTCTATTTTGAAATACGATTAAAAATATAACATTAGATAATAGAAATATACTTTTCGGCACTGAACCTGCTACCCTGAGACTGTTTGGATATTAAAAGCTACTAAATAATAACTAAGATAATTTCTCAAAGAACTTAACATCAAAATCTTTAAGTATGTATAAGTATTTACGTTTAATATTATAATCCCCATAGTTTGAGAGTAAGCGGCTTTCAAACTTAAGGAGGAAACGTCTAAGCACATGTATGCATGCATTTCCTGAATTAAATTTTAGATGGAAACTGGACTCCTTATTATGTATACCATAGATAAAGTATGTATTTACTATCTTAACTTCACTTTGTATCCACATATAGAAGGTTAGACAGAGAGAACGTAGTATTAAAACACTCCGTTCCCCAATTTCCGCCTAATTTTTAAGACATTGCGTGTTGAGCGGTGGAACTCAATACCGCGCTTTGTCTTGTTACCTTAATTGTTGTTAATAATTAATTCATATTATATATTCATTTTATAGCGGAATTCAACACTGTAATTTATAAATTGACACCTATCGTTCTACTTACAAAGTTTAAAAAGGCTAAAAGAGCCGTCCGTTGCATATAACTTTAAGTAGTTCTACCAAGTACTTGTCTCACTTTCGTTAAGTTAACAACTCAGTCTATTTCTTCTAAAAATTATGTTTTATATTAATTTTATCAATTGTATACTTTTTGCCATGTCTACTTTTCGAGACAAAACAACAGGGACAAAGAAATGTTGTAGAAAGACCGCGTGTCTTCAGGCTAAGTTCCTTTTATTTAGAGGGAACCCAGCCTAAAGACCACTGTCTAACTGAAAAGCAGCTTCATATTTTTTCCGAATAGCAGCTATGACGAAGGGAAACTAGTGTTAACGAAACAATCGTTTGTTCCTCCCAACATTCCATACATTGACTGGCGGAACACAACGCCGCGAAGTGTAAAGGTGAAAAAAAAAACACTATGAATTCATTTTACATAAAAATAATTCAATAAAAGCATAGATAACAGAAAATGTATACACGAATTAATCAATTAACTATAATAGGTTCCGTTTCCACCCCTTTAAGCCCCTTTTAAAATAATTGAATGCTACACCTATGAGTAAAGCCTCACCAAAATCAATACATACAATGAGATATTCATATATCAAGCGCGACTGGCCGACGGTGTACAAAAGGAAGGAAATATGTTTTTTGTCTTTTATTATTTGAATCAATTTCTATACTTAATAATAAATTTACTTAATTATAAAAAAATATATGACCGTCGTAGCGCATTAACATAAGCGTGCGACTCTCGACGCGACTGGTTGTGGGTTCGATAGAAATCGCAACAACACAACAAATTATTAATTTTCTTGGGTAGAAACCCAAGAAAATTAATTATTTAACATTTTCATTTCTCGCCACATTTTCTCAACACGGGTAACTGGTATAGCTGACCAGTATATAACTGTATCGTAGCGTTGAGAAGAAACTAAAAAAAAAGAAAACCAGCTCCACGCTGTATCTTGTATATAGAATGATTAAAAAATAGACTTGCCACGGTTTAACTAATCTATGTAAATACCGTATCCATGAATCATAATATCATTTTTATACTAAAATAATTATTCATGCCAGTAAAATCGGGATCATCCACTAGTTTTGCATATTATAAATATGTAGTCACCAGTCACTGTGACAGTAACCACGAAGAGTTGTGGGTTCGACCCCCCGAAATTAAAAATTATTTTATTAATTATTATTAAAATTAAATTAAATACTGAGCTTATACTGTAAAATACTAACTACTGTACTATACTGTACTGTAGTACTGCACTGAATTCGTGCTCTCTATTATATATAGTAAAATTATTTTTTCAATTTCACGTTTTATGAGGTATAAAGTACGGTAGGCAGAAACAAATCGATATCAAGATACTCCGTGATCCATTTTTCGCCCAAATTTCAGGCAGAGCATGTTGGGTAATCTCTTACCGGACCTAGTCCAAAGCGGTCAAGTCCAGTTGTACGATCTATTTTTATTTCCATCCAGACCAGAATCACATTTTCAATTTAAATAAGTTGCCCCACTTAGTCACGATGACATCATTGAATATTACCAATAAGAGATAATATACTCTTACAAATATTTACTAGTATTAGCGCAGTGGCACTACGTGCGACTGTAAAATCGACTGGTTGCGGGTTCCGCCACTTAGCACGCAATGCCTTCAAAATTCGGAAAGTGGGGAACAGAGTGTCGTAACACTAGGTCCCCTCTGCCTACCCTGCTGTGTGCGGGTTACAGCGTGAAGCTGAAAAAATATATATATAAATTAGAAATATATATATTACATTTTACTTGAAATTATATTATTTAAACTACATACATAAAATATCCCCTAGAGATATAAAATATAAATTATTACTGTAAATTGTATTAGCAACTCGAAATCCAAACGTATTCCCTATGTAAATATCCTTTAATTTAATATAAGTTCGTCTGGTAGAGTTTTTGATAATTGACATTTGAAATATTAATTCAATATTGTATTTGTAATAATGTACAAATGTTTTTAAATGTTTTTTTTTTAATTTACGCATAGAAAGGTAAGTTTAGAGAACCAAGTTAAGACACTCCGTTCCCCCTTCATCACCCAATTTTTGGCGCTTTCTCTTATTCATCAGAACGATGAAATGAAAAGAAACACTGGTGGAATCGCCTTGTAGTATTTGGTATCAGTATATACTTGTTCTTTTAGTAAATGATCTTCAATTTCACTATTTATATATTTTGTACATGACTTTTAACATGCGTTTTACACAAAAAATTATGTACATTTAGTAGAAAAAATTACGCTTAAGACTTACTTACTCCGTCACTCCGACGTAGTAAGTATTTTTCATTGAAGTGTTGCACTAACCGAAGCAATATATACAGGTATATATTGACCATTTAAAATATCGACTTTAAAAATTAATTCTAAAATACAAGAAACGTCTCTATATTTTTTCATCGAACAATTTTTTAAACTTCACACTGTATTGCGCATCAGTATAAGACACTCCGCAATCCACTTTCTGCCAAATTCTTCGAGTGGGAATCGAATCCACCTCCTCAAAACTGAGAAAAGAGAAAAAGCAACAAGAATATCCCCTTAACACTATAGTTATCGCATTATCGACCAATAGATGTACAATAGCTAGATTTCAGCTGCGCCCTGTATCCGCGTCCGCAGTCGAGTCACGTCCGACAAATTCATATCTCCCTTCAATGAATGTAAGCAAGTTTGGGAACATCTGGAGCGGCATTCATGAAAAAATAAAGATATCTATAACTCCCATTTGTTCGTGGTCTCCCAACGTTTTTAATCAAAGTTGTGCTGTGTGGTAGTGTCGTGTAAATGTTATATTATTATGTTGTTTTGTGTGTTAGTGTGGTAGGAGCTTATTATAGTATGTAGCTTTTTTTTAGTTTTACATCCTATCTTTTATGTAGCAGGAAGAAGGAAACTAGTACTAATACATTTCATTTCTCACTTTTCGCCCAATTTTTGAGACATTATGTATAAAATGACGAAATTCAACGCCGCACTTTGTTCTTTTACCATACAACTCATACCACGAGGGCCTCATTTTATTAAAATAAATCATTAGTAATATATAATACGTAGCTCAATACAAGATAGAACAACTCACCAAAAATGAATAATATTATAACAACAATGAATATTTCCGCTCATAAATTTGGAAATTTATCGCATTAACATAATTTTATGTGATTCACTTTGGTGACACTCCAACAATTTGGCAAGGAAAAGGAAATGTTTATAAACACATTAATCTACCATCTCTATTGGCCCTCTTACTTATAACAATTTGTTCGAAAGAATTCGGTTTCTTACGTTTTAATGGAAATCAAAAACAATAAAGATTTAAATGAGTATTCTTTTGGATAAAATTTGCGATATTTTTTTGTGGTGGTGAATAATTTATGCTACGGTCTCTGCATAACTCTCTCGTCTCGTCTACTATCTTCAACCTCAGTAGGTATACCTTCTCTCTTTCCTTTTTACATGATATTCATCATCGATACTGTGCTCTCTAAAATCAATCCGACTGTATGTGATGATAAAAAAAGGCTGTCCAGGCTCCTTTTCAATTCGCCTCTCAAGGAAAATAAGTTCTTAGGGTGTAATATGATGTCATGAACACACGATCTCAAGGCACGGAACCCGGCTGTATATTAGCTCTAGAATATTTTCAGGGTTCCATATCTTTTAAATAAAATCACTTTGTTGTCCGTCTGTCTTTCTGTCTATCAAGAGCTTTTGTCACGTTTGTAGAAACGTTTGGAGATATCGAGTTGAAAATACAGTTCATAACAATACTCAGATATACGGCATAATTTACTGCAGAAAAAAACATTATTTCTACATTTACTTAAAAAAAGATATGGTCGCTAATGTCACAAAAAACGCATAATTCAAAACTATCAAAATTCATAGGGTCCTTCCGGTTGATCTACAATTATGAAATTTGCAATACAATAAGTACTAGTTTAGGAAAAAAATCAAAAACTATACTTACATTTGTGTTTACATCCTAAAAAATTATAGCTTTAAAAGGGGGCAAAATTTCAGTATCAGATGAAAGGGGTTACCCCTTCCTTTCTCTGATCCCATTAAGACAATTCCGTTCCCTAGCTTCCATCGAATTCTGGAATTCTAGAGTGTTGCACTCGTATTGCGTATTGAGTGGTGGAACTCAATACCACGCTTTACTTCGTTACCAGGATGGAAATGAAAATATTAATTTCAATTTCTCAAGTAAAAATCGAACCCACTACCTCATTTATCACCCAATGGTATTGTCCACTTTATGCTGCATCCCGGTAATAATTTCCATTACCCTCCAAGGCTCCTTTCAAAATTACCCTTAGACCACGCCATTGAAGTCACAGTTGAAAGTTGATTAAAATAAACCTATAGAATCTGTACAGCAAATTGCATGCCATATCGATTATTTTGAGCCGATTTAATATAATTTTAATAGATTTATATGTACACAATTCAGTAGCGACCGCACGATTTAAAGTGTTTTACGAAATTAATCCCGTTTTAATGTTTATGGAGAAACACTAGGTATTATTATGTAAAAAAATTCACTTCACGCTGTATTTCGCATAGTAGGGTTGGTAGGGGAACCTGGGGGGGTATTAAGATACTCCGTTTCGCACTTTCCGCCGTATGGAAATATAAAAAAAATACTTTATTTCCTCGAGTGGGAATCGAACCCACAAAAAGTCGTGTTAGCAGTCACACACTTGTGCCACTGCACTCCCTTATCTACCTTATCTATATCCTGAATTTCAAGTCCAGTAGTTGTTTTCTTTTCTCAAAAAGTAGCGGAAGAGTTTTAAATATGGATTTGTTGTCTGTTTATTTTGGACGCAATATTTTTATCTCCATGAAGCAGCTTCATAATTTATTCCAACTAGCAAGGTAGCCAGAGAAATTTGATATACATATTATGTGACGTAATTCAACGCCGTGCATTATTTTGCAAGAGCGGTAAAATAATTCGTTTCGCCAGAAGGAATCGATTTTTTAACCAAGAGAAATAGTGTATTTTAACTACACGACTCTCTGCCTTTAAACTTGAAAGTCAAAATCAAAGTCAAAAAATTGTATTCGAAATAAGAAGTTACATGCTTCCTTTTTTTAACGTTAAACAATTTACCACCAGTTCACTAAAGTTAATGCCTCAGACTCGAAAAGAACCGGCGCAAGAAACGAGGCGGGACTTATTTTTTAATGTTTATACAAATACATATCTAACTATCTGTGACAATGATACTTTGAAACAGACTGGAGCGAGCATTTCACTCCCAAGGCGTGTTATCATTTATAAAAAAAATTAAATTAAATTAGCTTCACGCTATACCCTGCACACAGCAGGGTAGGCAGAGGGAACCCAGTGTTAAGACACCCCGTTCCCCACTTTCTGCCGAATTTTGAAGGCATTGCGTGTTGAGTGGCAGAACTCAACGCCGCGCTTTTGCCTCTACACCAGAGCGAAGAAATGAAAATATAAATTTAGGTAAATATTTCATCTCCTCGAGTGGGGATCGAACCCACAACCAGTAGGTTTTACAGTCACACTTCGTGCCGCTGCGCTACGACTGGCCTCAATCATATAATTTATATATCATTATATCATTTATATAATCATTAATTTGATAATAACATTCAACACACAATTGTTTTTTCACAACTTTTTTATATCGTGATACAGAAAATTCTCTGATGTTTTCTGGTATGCTATTGTAAAAGGTAAAAGCGTACACATTGTCCCATAAAAGAATTACGGATTCGATGCAATCCAGTTACAGGTGCGTTAATTTTACCAAATGTTGTTTTATTTTACAACGATAATTTTATTATTTGTTTTGTCTCGAATAATAATATTTTTTCCAAAATCTCTTTTGTTTTTATTTTATTCGGCTTTTATAGAGTAGTTAAAACTGTGGTTTCATTTAAAATGGTGATGACAACACTTTGTATAATTAATCAATTGATAATATAGCTTCAAATATCTATTTTTAAAAACAATCAAATTTTGACGTATGGCCTAATAGACAGTGCGCTTGGACGGCTTTCATGAGACACGGGTTCAAATACGTTTAAATTATTATAAATTTTCTAAATACGTATTTTTCTTTCCTAAGTGTTGAATCGCATTATAATGGTGTTAAAAGTGTTTTAATGTACACGTTTTTTACTTCACACTGTATCACACATAGCAGGGTAGGCTGAGGGAATCTGAGAGAGTACCGTTAAGATGTTTCCCCTTTTTCTGCCCTTTTATAATGGTGTTAAAAAAATATAAATCTCACAATGTACTGATCTAAGCAAATAATATATTTAAGCAATATAAAGTTATCACTTAAAATCAATTTTAGCTAATTGTATTTCTCCCATACATTAAGCCGAAATGCATGACGCATTCGACTCATCTATTAGACACACAAACAAACACATTTCAAAGCATTACTTTCCTGATATAAATATGTGTTTTTTTGGGGTTCCGTACCATTTACGAAAAAAAAACTTATTACCAGAGCGAGGAAAGAAAATATTAAGAATTTTTTTCATTTGAATGAAAATAGAAACCATAATCTGTCACTTTTACTGTCGTATGTGTGTTCTTGTGTGCGACGACGGGCCTTTTGAATATTTATTATGTATAATATAAAATAGTTAAAAAATCCTTTTTTTTATACGAAAAAAAATTAGAACTTAATATTAAAACTCCATAATTCCTACGGAAGCATTAAGACATATTTTTTTATTAAGGCGACGACTGGCGTAACGCGACTGGTTGTGTGTTCGATGCACATTTGAGAAAATGAAAATATTTATTTATATTTTCATTGCTCTGGTGTCCAGGCAAAGCGCGGCGTTAAGTTCCGCCACTCAATACGCAATACCTCCGGAATTTGGTGGAAAGTGGGAAAAGGAGTGTCTTAACAAAAGATTACCTCTGCCTACCCTGCTGTGTGTGGCCTACAGCTTGAAGTTGATTTTTAATATTTCTTAATTACAATAAACATTACTCAAACCGGAACCAAACCTATAACTTTACGACCAACATTTCTTCAATATGCGTTAAAACTTTCATAAAAGTTATATTTTTAATCTAATCTTTACTGCACATAATACATGGTGTTTCAAATTTAATCTGTGATTTCATTCGCCCATATAAATTGTTCTCGAACACTAAAATGCACTATGGAGCTGTACTCAGCTTTTATAAAACAGTATTTCCCTGTCATAATATTTTTATGTTACCTAGTAATAAGATTAATTTTTAATAACAAAAGTCGTAAACGAAATAAATAATATTCTTCTTCATTCCGATATAAATATATCGTTATTTTCAAAATTCATTTGATACGTTTGTTAATATAAATAAGTCCTTTGATTTGTTAATTATTTTTTAACAGTCGTGCCAATAATAGACAGTAACCAGTTTGACAGACAGTCAGTGAGCAAATGTCAAATAATTACCCCGAGTGGAGGTTTTGGACTCAATTTCCACTCGGAGGAATTATTTTCTTGATCTTACTTCTAGACTAGACAAAACGCGGCGCTTAGTTTCGCTGCTAGTACGTCATTCTGTCCAGAATAGTCCTTTTTTTTCCAAAATAAAGATATTTCCGTTCCCCTTTTTCTGCCCATTTCTGGAGGCATATTGAGTGGCGGAACTCAGAGCCGTGCTTTGTCTCGTTACCAGTGCGAGGAAATAAGAAAATGAAATATTTCATTTCCTGTTCTGTTTACAATTGTATTTTTTTAGTTTCACGTGTATCCCGCATGTAGGACGGTAGGCATAGGAGCCTAGTGCTAAGACAATCCGCTCCGCACCAAATTCTAGAGCAATGCGTGTTGAGTGACAGAACGCAAAGAATTGAATATTTAAGTTCTTCGAGTGAAAATCGAACTCACAACATTCGCGTCCACAGTCATACGATGTATATTCTCCATTTCCAACATTTAACAAAACAACACTAAACACGTAAGTACACTACACGTTAGTACGTCACACGCTATCTCATTAACTCATCGCACTCGTGACAAAATGGGGGACATTAATCACAAACGTCACTTAACATTTGCGTTCAAACCCATATCAAAGTGGCGTCATTATCGACATCTGGTGTAGGAGTGTGTACCGTTCTTTTACGAGGTCGTCTTATAGTCATCTTATATTCGAGCGATTTATATGAATCAATCTCGTGTAGGTTGTATAATTGCTTGGAATTCAAAGCTGTCGTCAAAAGTAGGTCATATATTTATTCCCGTATATATTTCGCGGGTTAGGAAGGGGGAGCCTAGTGTTAAGACACTCCGCTCTCCACTTTTCACCGTTCAATTCTGTAGGCACGGTTTGAGTGGCGGAACTGAACAAAGGACTAAGAAATAAAAATAAGAAATATTTAATTTCTTCGAGTGGAAATCGAACCACAACCTGTCGAGTTTATAGTCACATGCCTGCGGCATGACTGGCCTTAAAACACATTATTGTGTTTTGCATTGTATCAAAATCGATGCAGAGTATAGAGAGATTTGACGTACCTTAAAATTTATAAAGACTTAAATAAGTATTAAATGCTAATATATTAATATTTGCTGCCATTGTCAATTGAAAATAACGAACTACGTGGTGCCTTGCAAGACAAATCGACTAACCAACACCTCTTTAATACGTCAAGTGATGCTAATAGTGTATTCAACTTTTTAGCTCTATAATTTTAGTATTGATTTATGTTTCTAACCATAAATCACACTTCAATTTACATATTTTTTTTATAGCACAGCCGTTTATAGCAGAGTAGACAGAAAGAACATCGTTAAGACATTCCGTTCCTACTAAGACACTTCCGTTCTCCACTTTCCGGCCAATTTTCGAGACTCAATGTTAACTATTAACTGAAGGATGAGATCCTTCAGTTAATAGTTAACATTGCGTTGCTGCGATCTACCTTCTTTTCAGAATGAGAAAATGATTGATGAAAATAATTTGTTGCTTATAACAGGAATCGAATCCTCAATCAGCGTGTTGCAGGCAAATGCTGTGTTGCCATGCTACGACATCCAAATTCGAATTATAATTGCTTTAGCTAATTACACGCCTTTTAAGCAATTTTTAATGACAAGACATTCCGTTGTGGATTTTTGACCGGAACTGATGACATTGCGTCTGGAAAGGAAAAAATCTACGGTGCAATTTGTCTACAGCACAGGCAAATTTAATATAACTAAAATTGAATCAATATATCTTGTATAGAAATTTTTAAGTATAGTAAAAAGTATTAACTACTTCACAATAGCACCATTTATTAATTATACATAATAGGATGATTTCAAAGTGAATGTTAATTCCTCGTGTAAATACTTTTTTGTTGTATTATTTGCATTCCCTTGTTTTGGTTGCAAGATAGTCTCCAGTGTTGCGTTCCACCACTCATCATGCAACGTCTTGAAACTTGCCAAAAAGGTAGGGACCAAAGTTTCTCAGCACTAGGTACCCTCTGCGTACCCTAGTGTATACGGGAGACAGTTCTTTTATAGCTTCGCACTGTTTCCTGCAAATAACAAAGTAGACCGAGGGAACCTGGGAACCTAGTGTGAAGATACTGTTCCTATTAATACACTTCCAGGAAAAAGTGTAAAGCTATAACGATAGCATCATATATTAATTATACATAATATGATGACCTCACAGTGAATTTTAGTTCCTCGGGGACATACTTGTTGTACTTTATAAATTTACATGTGGTCAAACAAAACCGCTTATCGTTGTCAGGCCAAACTTGCGGTTGAATTCGCAATGAGCTTTTAAGTCGAAATCCGGTTTGAAGCTTTTGAAAATATCACTTGGTTATTTTGGTTTGTGTTGATTGAAATGATTATAAGTTGATCTAATAATTTATTTTCTATATAAATATTCTTATTTTGAAAATTTAAATTTTGTTACTGTAACTTCTATACAACATAATTATTTTCCCCGCGGAGACTTACTGTTAAGATTTTTCACTGTTTTCTGGAGGCATTGCGTCTTAAGTGGAGGAACTCAATGCCGTGCTTTGCCTTGACACCAGAGCAGAAAAAATTAAAATATTAAATTATTAATTTCTTCGAGTACGGATCGAATTCACAACCGTCGCATGCCCCTGCGCCACGACGGCCGGAGAAGAAATAGAGTTAGACTACTATCCGTATCGCAAAATCAAGAAATTCTATGTATACTACACTGTTTTACAGTGCACTAAATAGTTACCCTATTCAGGGGATTACCCTGTGGGTTTCGTGGTGACTTACTTTTGAAAGGTATTCATTAAAAATTTTCATTCATTCACAGCTTGTAATACGGTTTTCTATATTTTTAATCTCTTTAAAAGTAGGGCATCGTAAATGCTTAATTATATAAAGTTTTGAAACATCATTTTTATTATGTTCGTTCTTTTCATTCATTCAGTTTTTGCAGTCACTGTCTATTCAGTTGATTCCAGTCATGGCGCAGGGGCGTGTAACTGTAAATGCACCAGGTTGTGGGTTCGATTCTTACCCGAGGAAATGAAATATTTTCAATGAGGCAACACCTACGATTAGGTTCCCAAGTGCCCACTGCCTAGTCTATTATGTGTGGGATAAGTTATGAAGCTAATATATTTTCTATTAGTTTTAACAGCATATTGTTTTAGCTGAAGAGTTTCGTTGGTTGACTGCGCTAACCTTATGAATTACTGGTCGAATTGAAATTAATAATAGAAGTCATCGTAGCTCAGTTGGACAGCATCTTACTGTGCCCTGGGTAAGACAAAGTGAGGCGTTGAGTTACGCACAACGCAGAAAAAGTAGACAGAAAGTGGGAAGCGAATTATTTTAGCTTTTCATACCCCTAATCCTCTTCCTTTTGTGAAGCGTGAACTTGCTTGAAGTTGCTTTCTAACAATATAATAATACAAGTAGATAAAAAAATAAAAAAAAAATTACAATAATGAGCGATTTCAGGTAAATTTCTTTCTACGAATGATGCCCCACCTTCTATATACTTTTGAAAATATAATTGTCCAAATGCCTTATTTCAGACAAAAAACGCCCTCTCGTAAATATATATGTTTATGTACTACGTGTGGATTTGCATAAAAACAGAGACATCAACTCAAAACCGCTATCAGAGTACTCAACAATCACTTATATCTGTTATATTAAAGTGAATCTAGAATCTCTCTTTTAAATTTTTTGTTTCTTTCGTTCTGCGTTTTTCTGCAGTAGAGCTTAGAGTTGAGTAAATAGAATTGTAGGTAGCCCATTATTATTTTTTAATAATCAGCTTCACGCTGTATCCCGCACACAGCAGAATAGGCAGGGGAAACCTAGTGTTAAGACACTCCGTTCCCCACTTTCTGCCGAATTCTGTAGGCATTGCGTGTTGAGTAGCAAAACTCAACGCCGCGCTTTGCCTCGAAACCAGAGCGAAGAAATGGAAATATAAATTTAAATAAATATTTCATCTCCTCGAGTGGGGATCGAACCCACAACCAGTGTTTTACAGTCACGCCTTGCGCCACTGCGCCACGACTGCCCTTTTTAATAATAAAGAATTTACTCTTAATGATTACAAAACAAATACAAACTTAGCTATAATTGGCGGGGCGTCAAGTGGATTCGTTTAGAAACAATTGTTTTAAATATACAAAAGGATTGAATTTCTTCCAATCTTGATAACTTACTTATATTTTTCGTAATATTTTCATAGATTTCTCTTCATTTTCTACGTAAATTGTAATGTAAATTAAAATAAATAAACATTTTAATTGAATGTTTTAACATTCAATATTTTATTTAGTTTTTGAACGTCCATTTCATTCGCTCAGTGACATCTCTAAGTCTCGTTAGCATGACGTCACCTACTTAATCGTATCGAGTCCTCGATAGTCGATACGCTATGGTTCGTGCTTCGAACTTTGTAATCGTATCGTTACCTCGATACGTTTACAATACGGACTCGAATATTTTTCGTGCTCGGCCCACTGAACGGTTGTACTAAGACGTTATCTGACTTGACCGCGTTCCGAGTATGAAGGAAGACCTAATGAGTCAGGACAGAGTTAATCATCTACAACCAATTCTACATTAGCACTAGTAACTAATAAAAAATAAAAAAAATCGAGTCAGGCTCGCCTACCAAGGGTTCCGTACAAAAATGAGGAGATGTCGATTCGATTTTTTTATTTTTTTATTTTGTTTGTATATATTTTTTAAGTAATTGTAGAAATATAATTTTTTCAAGGAATAATGAGACCGTAGTTCCTCATATGGTTCGATTTAAACTGATCCAAACGTTCCTGAGACGTGAGATACACAGACAGACAAACAACAAAATGTCATAAGTGTTCCTTTTTTTTCCTTAAAACTATTATGAAGTAAATTATGAAATATGCGCTTTCGGTGTAACGGAGAGTTTCTGTGCACTAATACCCAAAGTACTCTGAGGGAGCATGGAGTTTGGGCAGTGATTGCTTTGGCAGTTCTTAGGTAACTAAGATGCAAAAAATAGTACCTAAAATTAGTTAAATTATAAAGCTTAACTTTTTATATTTTCTTGGAAATGATATTAGATTTACATTTTCAGACACTTAGTATGGTTGTAACCTCCTGCCAGGCACCTCCAAACTGTAATAAATTACAAGCGCTTATTAATCTTATATATAAAATATATAATTTCTTCGAGTAGAAGTTGAACCCACAACCTGTCGCGCTTACAGTCACGTGCCCCAGCGCTGGTACTAGCATCAAGAACAATAACGTTAAAAAAAACGATAATCAAAAACCTTATACTAATGAAGGATTTCCATAATCGCTACTGAAATGATACGGAGAAAATAAAATTTCAATCAATTTTAAATATCTTCTTAATTAGAACCTATTGAAAATTACTTTGGTACCGTTTCCAAAATTGTCCAAAGTATTTTCGTATAAAAGATTGCCAACGAGACTTTATAACTGAGCCCCTATCGTCTGTTCACCTGTCAATCTGTATAACACATTGCTTGTCGCTTTTAAGTGAAATAGAAAAAAAAAATGTTTTTCAACGTCTGATGTTATATATCGGGAATTCGGTGGAAATCGAGGAATGGAACTGTCTTAATGGGAACGGAGTGTCTTACATTAGGTTACCAGGTTCCCTCTGCGTACCCTGCTTTGTGCTGTGTACAGCATGAAACTACAATCACTATACAATGCAAGGTATTTTCTGCGTAGAGAGAACCTTATAATTTCAAATTAAGACCGTCCGTAATTCCGTCCAACGCGCCGGATGTGAGTTAAAATCAAATGTCACTTTTTTACATTGCTCTAGTAACAAACTAGAAACAGAGCCCACAATCGGCGTGTTCACAGTGAGATTTTGTACTGCTGCGATACGACGTCTCGACCAAGTGCAAAATAATATTGCTTTTGCATTTAATAATAATATAAATCACTTATTTTTTAATCTATTATTATATATTAATTTCAACGGAATTGCATTTGTTTTAATTGAAGTTAATTTTACATATGAATTTCAGCTTACTCTGTATTTCAATTTAATTATTATTATTATTATTTATTCATGAGGCCGTCGTAGCGCAGCGACAGTGTCTGTGTGTGTGTCCGCTGTTTCCAAGAACTGACTATTAAATATTAACAATAGATCATTTGTTCGTGCAAAATCAAAATTAACAAGTATTCGCTGTAAATTAATTAAATGCTACTCTACAAATTGATTTTTTAAATTTAATTACCAATTGCAATGAGGCCAGTCGTGGCGCAGAGGCACGAAGTGTGACTGTAAAATCGACTGGTTGTGGGTTCGATCCCCACTCGAGTGTCGAGGCTAAGCGCGGTGTTGAGTTCTGCCACTCAACACGCAATGTCTCGAGAATTCCGCAGAAAGTAGGGAACGGAGTGTCTTAACACTAGGTTCCCTCTGCCTACCCTGCTGTGTGCGGGATACAGCGCAAAGCTGATTAATTGCAATAAAAAAAATCTAAGAAACCATAACATAACCATACTTAAATTTGCAGCATTTAAAAATATTAATGACGACTAAGCCACAGAGCAGAAAATTATTTTGCAACTTTTTCCTTATATTTTTATTCATGGAAAAGGTAGTTTAAAAAACTTCAAGAATAGAACGAAGCACGATAAAATGAAACAACGCTACATTTTTGTGATATCAGATCAAAAGTGCAATGCAGCTTGAAATTTATTTATTGCAGTCTAATTTATTTAGTGGCGGTACCCAACGCCGCACTCGTCGCCACTTGACACACCAGCAGGGACGCAGTGATGCGCGTCGCCTTTTGGTGACGTCCTAGCAGTGCACTCTCGAGTTGCATGTGGCGGATGGAAATTTGCCCTCGTAATGGTCTGGCAGGGGTCACTTCCATCGTGGACCCTCAGCGCTTACTAATCATAGTTCAATTATCCTAAAAAAATACACCATAGAGGCCGTTGCAGCTCCACGGCACTACATTTGACTCCGATTTCCATTTGGTATAATTAATTATTTAATATTTTCCCCCATCTGGCAACAAAGGAAAATGTGGCGTTGAGTTCGTTATCACAATATCTCGGAAATATGGCGGTGCATGGTCACACTATACAGCGCGAGCTACAGCGTGAAGCTACAAAAACTACACACCATTGTCCACCTGAAACTAAATACATACATATTTTAAAGTTTATCTCCACATACAAACATATATGGGAGTACTCGCGGTTTTTGCTAAAACTTTCCGGTGTAAGTGCAGATATCGCCTCGACCGGAAATAGGTCGGGAAATAATAAAAAATTGGACAAATGTCCTAGCAGTAAAATACTTTAGTTTGCTCGGTTGTGGCGGGAGTTTGTTGAGATTGTGTTTTCTATTGTAATTCTGTTGGCCGCGATACTTAGAGTACTGTAGAAGTTGTATAATTTGATTTGGAGAGAACCCGGTGTGAGACATTCTGTCTAGTTTGTGACCATTGCGTATTGTGTATTGAAAGTGATTTAAATAATGATGATGTAGGAGCGAGAGCGGAGAGTTTTACCATTTCGATAAACAGAGAGAGAGGACAGTGGAATTAAATGTTAAAGCGAATTTAATTTATTTTATTAGCAAAAAACCAAATTTGGCTCATCTGTAAACCTAGTGCTTTTGAGTTCCATTCCCTTAAGTGAGACAAAACGATTGTTTAATGTCTGTTCTTTTAGATACAGCAAAAACATGCAATAAACAGTAAGCATTCGAATTTAAACAGTAAGCAGAAAGCGGTGCATCTTCTTATACCCACTATCCTTTTATGGCTCAAATTGATATGATGATAACAAAAAGTTTATTCAAATCCACATTTTTTCAAGATTATAACGTAAAATTTAAGTCCACTATATTTTAAAGTGTTTCATTTAGGGGTCAACAAACGTTGTTAATAATAATAATAAATTTTGGCGACGTTATCTTCAACGCGCGAACATCTATGCATAGTATTACATATTTTGTATATTTTGTACACAAAATTTAATTTTCTCGCGACACACGTGAGCTTAATTAATTTATTTACAAACTATAACAATGAGTGTATTATATTGTTAATTTAAAATTTCAGAAGCAATGGTAATTTAATAGTTTCTTTTTTATAATAAAGAAATGTAATAAATTAAACTACAAAAAAGCTAGATTACATTTTTTTCGGGACTTCATTTCCTACTTCATTCTTCATTTAGAAGACAGTGTGTGGTAGGAAGCCGTCAATACTAAAAATGTTGATTTATTTATACCATAAAATAAATATTCCAAAGTAGTATTAGAAACATTAGTTGTATTTCTACAACATTTTGTGTATTTAGATCTTACATAAAAACCAAGTATGGCTTTGTAAAGAAATAATTCTTCTTTTGTATTTTTTTTCCAATACTATATAATTCCATTGAGCTCCGTCAATCAATATGCAACACCTGAAATTCAGGCGATTAGCGGAGAGCGGAATATCCCAACACTATCTATCTAATCTGCCCAGTGGCTTATAATTATACAGGATAAAAAATAATATAACAAGCTTACTACACAGTAACGCATATTTCTACATTTGAACTCGCTTTAATTTTGATCTAGAGTGCTTTTAAAGATTTAACTCTTAACTTGGAATGGATCCAGTAAAGTTTCAAGTTATCACGTTCAGTTGCAAGCGTTTATCATTAATACAGCCTTTTAGTAGTTGCTAATTTCAATGCTTTTCCACAAATTGAAAGGCCGAAGGCTTGAGCTAATTTTGAAATTTTTTTAAGCAAATAGTTTGTTGAAATCACAGTTTTTTTTTGTTTTACTTTGTATCTTGCGTATAAAATTTTATAATATAGTTATATTATATTACTATAGAGAAGATTAAGAATTGAGACACTCCATGTACCACTGTCTGCCTAAATTCCTTTGAGTGTATCCGTGACGTTGTGAGATCGATTTTCATGCAAGGAAATTTATTATTATCATATTATCATCGCTCTGGCAAAAAAAAGTGCTGTGTTGAGTTCCGCCAATACACAATATCTCAGAAATTGAGTAAAAGTGGTGAGCGGAGTATCTAAACGCTTTGGTTTTCTTCTGCCTATCCTGCATTATACGGAATACAGTTTGGTACACCAAAACTATTGATTCTCTTTGGATTATAATCATTGAACATTATACAGAATTAAAAAAAATACGTACTTTCATTTAAATATAATTATTCCTTTGAGTGGGATCTAGGGGAAATGACTATATTTAGATTATTTTTATTTACCCACTTAGGTCCAAAGTGCGGCATTGAGTTCCACCGGTAAAATCGCAATTTCTCGAAGCGAGAAGGAAGAAGCGAGAAGATTTAATACTACTCCTTTACCCTACTTCACAGGACCAGGCGTGAAGCCGATTTTTTAATAATTTACAAAACTTCTAGTAAATTCAACAAACTAATTTGAAACCAGACATAAAAAAAAGCTAAAATTCCAAACCAGATATTCTAAAATTGCTCTATTGGGTTCAAAATATTATTGTTTTGAACTTTATTTACATTTAGATAGGAAATTACATGTTCCCAATCTCGCATACATAATAACTCTGTCCTCGTACGGCGATAGACAAAAAATGCAATCAAAAGTTAGGTATTTAGTACTTATATCGATAGCCTGGTGGTGAAACTGTTTTGAACTAATTATTTCGTTAACTTTTCGTATTAAAATTTGGTAAATTAAATTAATAGCTTCATACTGTATTCCCCATATAGCAGTGTAGGCATAGAGATAATTTAGACACAAAGACACCTAAGATACCTAATATCCACCGAACTTTCGAGGAGCGTTTTGTTTTTACAACTATACTGCTGCGTTATAGTACAGTACAAGTACAAGTATATGTTAATTCGACTATTAAATTATATTTTTATTTGACCTGATTAAGGGATGAAATACATAAATCAAGGATATTACAAAATTTACTAGTATTACTACACCAATACAAGGTGGATTAGTTGTTCTAGAAAGACAACATTTAGTAAGAATCAGTATATCAAACCTGATACACATTCTTTCGAGGAGAACAGCAAATGCATCGAAATTACAGGATATGCTACGAATGTTGGTGTGAATTAGAGATAGAGAAGTCTGTGATATAAAAAATAATGTTTTAATGGTTACCCAGGTCTTCCGGAGAACACACCATGGTATCGGATAATAATAATTAATAAATAATTAGCTTCACGCTGTATCCCACACACAGCAGGGTATGCAGAGGGAACCTAGTGTTAAGACACCCCGTTCCCCACTTTCTGCCGAATTCTGGAGGCATTGCGTGTTGAGTGGCAGAACTCAACGCCACGCTCAACCTCGACACCAGAGCGAAGAAATGGAAATATAAATTTAAGTAAATATTTCATCTCCTCGAGTGGGGATCGAATCCACAACCAGTCGGTTTCAGTCACACTTCGTGCCGCTGCGCCACGACTGGCCTCAATGCGACGATACTTAAGCAGAATCAATGTCATTAGATATATCATTGAAAGAAAATATTATAACCAGATAGTCCGTTGGGGCATTTTTGTAGTAAAAACGAATAGATTTCTTTTGATATCTTGTATTTGGATATAATATATTCTGATAGACAGAGTAAAAATAGGCCATGGGAGGTTGTGTATATAGAAAAGTTAAATGAAGAGTATTGTGAGTTATAAAAATACTGTGTTCAAAAATGGATAATTATTACAAGTGAATCACAAATCCGTCATGTATAAACCAAAAGAAATAACAAAAATAAACTGAGTAAACCTTAAAAATAATAAAAATGTTGTGAAAATACAGAACTAAAGCAAAATATAATAAACACGGCACTTAAACACAGCTTCATTGTCGATTCAATAAGACTGACCGCCTACCGTCTTACAGAGAAAACTTTCTCATGAGCTGTCCAGCAAAACTTATTCTATCCTAAACTCATGTGCCAAATGAAACATTTTTTTTGTTTTTTGGGTTAAGCACTAGCTAATATAGACAAGCTTGGGTTGGGTTGGGCCGTTTAGGTTAATATTTACTTTCACAATCACTAAATTAAAATTTAAAAGAATGTGGAAGTAAATAAATAATACTATTAAGTATTAAAATTAGATGTATTTTTATCTTATATGGTCCAAAGTATTATATCATATTTGATAATCACCATCTGAAATCCTGAATCCTCAAGTACATTTCTTTTAAGGGAACCCCAATTAGCTTCAAATAAAAAAAAACGCGGCTAAAATTCGATATTTTATGTATGCTCTGGGTCCCAGGAGGATAAATTGCTTTCCACGGATCTACATCTATGAAATGTGGCACGAAGTGAGACTTTACAGAACAATAACAAAAAATATGGATGTCATTACTCTCGGAGTACCGAGTCCGAGTAGTCCTTCGTAGTGATCAGACCACCTAAGTAAGACACCATTGAGATCATTAGTTATTTCTCCTTCTTTATGTCAACAAGCACTAATTTTAGGTTTAAATTCTTTACGATTTCAGTTTATTTATTTGTAAAACTGGACGGCTTTGTAAATACAACGATTGTGGGTTTGATCTCCGCTCGAGGAAATTACTTATTTTCGAACATCCGCTCTATTAAAACGAGACGTCGCATTGAGTTCCACCATTTAAGAATGTCTCGAATAGTAGCGGACAGCGGGAATTGGAGTGTCTGGACATCTAGTTTACTCTGAGTAACAAAAATTAAAAGTAAAAATTAAAAATATCTTATACTAAGCCGTTTAAGTATTATACTTAGGAAATCATCGTGTATGGAAAAGAAGAAAAATGTAATTTTAAATTATTCAATTTTGATATTTTATTTAATTAAGAAATGAAAAAATGTTATCAATGTTAACTAGGTCATGTTATTTTAATATAAAGTATCAACTTCATGATGCTTTGAATGAAAAATGGATATCTATAGGCATATCACAGAAAAAAAATACAAACTTATATTTATTATTTATTTCATAAATAAATACAACGGCAAATACGACGACGGAAAATACGACGGCAAACTTAAGTTTGTGAACCTGCAAAAGTTGTACTTCCCTTGTTTGTTAGTGATAACAAACATGAAATTGGTACAGAATCCTCAGTGAGTAGTTCGACTCGCACTTAACCTGTCTTTCGTTTTACATGCATTTCAGTTTTCCACTAGCAATTATTATTTTTGTTATACCAATCAACTGCTGTAATGTATTATCAGAATTGTGTTTAATCAAGGTCTATTGAGGTCTATTCAATTACAAACTGCATACCAAATGTAACAATAATATAATTTACATGTATCAACACTGCGTTACGTACATGTTGATACATGTTAGTACATGTTTCCACATTTTAGTGCATTATTAAAGGTGTATTGCCACAAATGGTTGTTCAATTGAAGTGTTCATTTGTGAATTGGTATGTGAATGCGGTATTTAGTGTATTTAGCTTGCTTTAACACTTAAATTCGTTTAAATGTCATTAAAATCCTAGATACATGTACGTTTGTGTTTGATTTGATTTAATATCGAATAAAATCAATTTCTGTAAAAAATCGTCCACTAATTTGACAGCTTCAAATTTTTTTCCGCACATCGAGCTAGGTAGAGGAGACCCAGCTATTTACTTAGTTGTGTTCATCGTTGAGGTTATCTTATTAACACACAGCGCTTTAAAAATTCGGCGGAAAATGTCTAAAAAATAAAAATAAGACAAGAAGATATCTGTAAATAAATGCTTAATTTAAATAATCGCCCAGGCTATAGGTAGCGGAACTCGACGCCATGTTTATCTCTTTACCATACCAGAAAACAAAAACAATCAATACTCCCAAATAAAAATCGACACCACTACCATCCTGTATACTTTCCATCTGTCCCACTGCGCTACAAAGACTTCGAAAACTTAAAATACTTGCTTAAGGAATATTTTTAATGAGCGTCGGTTGTAGTCTGTCAGTGTCACTGAGACGCCTCAGCGCGACCTCGGAGGTAATTGCAAAGTGGAAAAGAAGAAATTACTTGAGATTTATTCAGGATCATCTAGTTTTGCTGAAACACTTGAAATTTTGTATTTTTATAGTTGTAAATTTTACTAATATAATGTAGTAAATGTTACTAATATTATTAATATTTAAAATTATATATTTTTCTGCCGTTTCAAGTAACATTCAGTCGTGTCGCAGTATAATACAAGTGCTACTGTGATTGAGTTTGTGGGTTCGATTCTTACTTGAGAAAAGGAAATATTTGTGTACTCGGGGAAATTATATATCAATGATTTTATTTCCTCGATCTGGTAACGAGAAAAAGCATAGCGTTGAGTTCCGCCATGCAATACGCAATGCCTCCAAAATTCGGCGGTAAATGAGGAACGATAGCAGAATGTTTTAATATTATTATATTGGTCCCAGGTTTTCTTTTGCTTACGATGCTTTTTGTCTGATAGGGGGAAGGTAAAAAATTAGCTAGTGTTAAAACGTTTGCTCCCCTCTTTTCGGGTAATTTCGGAAATATTGTGTGAGTGGCGTGCTCGACGTGATGTAAGTGATATAAAATAAAAAATAGGCCAGTCGTGGCGCAGTGGTATAAAGTGTGACTGTAAAACCGACTGGTTGTGGGTTCGATCCCCACTCGAGGAGATGAAATATTTACTTAAATTTATATTTTCATTTCTTCGCTCTAGTGTCGAGGCTAAGCGCGGCGTTGAGTTCTGCCACTCAACACGCAATGCCTCAAAAACTCGGCAGAAAGTGGGGAACGGAGTGTTTTAAGACTAGGTTCCCTCTGCCTACCCTGCTGTGTGCGGGATATAGCGTGAAGCTAATTTAATTTAATTTATTTTACTTAAAATAAAAAATAAAGCAGGGTAGGCAGAGGGACACCTAGTATATATAATAATAATGATTAATTTAAACTGACAAGTTTTGTTTCCGTTATATCAAATTTATTAGCACATGCGGTTGACGAGACGGTGGTTGTGGTCATTAAAAAAAATATATTAAATAATTATAATGCTATTGTTATCAGTCGTGGCGCAGGAACAGAAACATGTACATGACTGCAAACGCACGGTACTAAGTTCGATTCCCAGTCGAGGAAATTAAATATTTAATATTTTTTCACCGTCTCCACGTGTGTGGGTTTCGCCACTCAACACGCAATTCCTCCAGAGTTCGACAGCAAATGTGGATCTGAGTGTCTTATCTCTAGGTTCCCTCTGCCTATCCTGCTGTGTGCGGAATACAGCATGACAAAAACAAAATAATACACCAACTGCAGAAAAGATTAAACAAAACCATTTAATCGGAGATCATCGAAGTGACAATTTGATGTTAATAATTTATATAATAAAATTTCCCATTTAAAGCTTGTCCGTTTGTTCGTTATGTTTTTTCAACGCTTGCCACTAACGAGCTATGCGTCGGCACCACCTGTCTAATTACATCTCGACCGCTTTTTACTTCCTGGCGTTAAATTTTATTTTGTATTTTTTTGATGGAATGACAATTGTAAGTGTAATAATATTAGTTTTCGCAGTAAAAACATTATTTTATTCCTTCCACTATGTACCTACAATGGAAGACCTTGTATTTTGATGGAATGTTTTACAATTGGATTCAAACATACGTAGTATTGGTCCATTTGGTAACAAAAATGTATGCATGTAAATAGATGTACGGAAACCTAAAAATAATATTATTTAAATAATAAAGGTACAAGCCAGCCAAGCCGGTACTATAAGCCAGTCCTAGCGTTAGGCATCACGGACTTGATAGTCATAATTCTACACAAAGTACATAACGCTCTTTGAAAATAATATTAAAAAAAAAATTAAATTAAATTAGCTTCACGCTATATCCCGCACACAGCAGGGTAGGCAGAGGGAACCTAGTGTTAAGACACTCCGTTCCCCACTTTCTGCCTAATTCTGGAGGCATTGCGTGTTGAGTGGCAGAACTCAACGCCGCGCTTAGCTTCGACACCAGAGCGAAGAAATGGAAATATAAATTTAAGTAAATATTTCATCTCCTCGAGTGGGGATCGAACCCACAACCAGTCGGTTTTACAGTCACACTTCGTGCCACTGCGCCACGACTGGCCTCATAAATAATATTCTCGTTGATATTTTGATTAATTAATGCAATTTTGATATAATAATTAAAATATTTTAAAAACAAACTACAATTTGACCATATTACAAGATAGTTTTGGGTTCGATGCTCATTTGGAGTTATATTTCACACTGAAACGGCCTCTGACTGAACACAACGGTTGCATTGCCAATGGCAGAATGAATTATTTTTTACTCTTCGCAGTCAGAGAAATAAGCGTATAGACAATAGTTTATTTTTTCCTTTCATATACAATATAACACACAAGGAAATTAAAAAAAAAGTAAATCTCGTACACAGTTACGTTTTCCAACTGTATCATAATCGCATCTTAATTTACCTACATAAGTATAATGTGTGTTGAAAAAAAAAATTAAAATAATTACAATAAAACTGTTGATAAGCCACTGAATAGGCAGTGTCTTCAGAATTCAGCAAAAGATGGGAAACGATGGTGTGTTGATGGGCACGGTAAGTCCTCGCACTGGGTTCCTAGGTTCCCCCTGCCTACCTTATTCTGTGCAGAAAAACAGCATAAAGCAAAAAGGCTACTCTAACATACTAGAATTACTTGAATTGGTTGCTAACATTTGTATTTCATCATCAACTCTCTATATATTAATAGATTAAATGCAATTTTGTCGCTATCTCCTTAGACTGGCATTCAATATCACAACACCGCTTCATTTCCATACATCGAATACTTGATATTAAGTTGTGGATGGGAAAATTATAAATCACCCTGTATAACAGTTTGTGTACTAAACGTGTTCTGGTAAGCTCTTTAAAAGCTTTCGGAGTTTTGGAGACAGTGTGTGTATTTTGTTGTGTGATTATAATATATTAGATGAGGTTTGTAGAGAAAATGGTTTTTAAATTATAGAATCTTCTTTTTATTGATATTTTTTCTGCATTTGTTATACTTGTGTAAAATATAAGTACAAATTATTTATGTATCACCTTTTTGCTTCAGAAAATGTAGTTAAGACGCTCTGTTCTCCATTTTCTGCATTATTTTTAAAACATTGCGTATTGAGTGACGGAATTTAACATCTCATTTCGTCTTGTTAAATAACAGAAATGAAAATAATTAAAAAAATTACTTCCTCGCACTAGTAACGAGGCAAAGCGTGGCGTTGAGTTCCGCCACTTAGCACGCAATGGCGTCAGAATACTAGGTACCCGGGCTCTCTCTGCCTACCTTGGTATATACTAGATCCAGCGGGAAGGTAACAAAACTAATCTGTAGGTACTCTCAGTTGATTCTGCTATAGGCAGGATACGACGTTTAGCTATAAAAAAAATAATCAAGCTTTTCTCGCTAAATTCCCTTCGTACAAAAAGAAAAAAAATAGTACCAATCAATCTATCAATATAAAAGATATCTAGCTAAGGTACTTTACTTTAGCCGCCACAAAGAAATCTTTTATCTTTCTTTTTCTTTTTAACCTTTCCGTTCCTTCCCCTACATCTGTCTAATGTCGATGTGCATTAGCGAAGTGATATTTGGAATAGTGAAATTATTTAAAATTTAAAATAATATATATTATATAAAAAAATTATAAAATAAATATATACAATATAAATATTTTTATTTTATTCATTTTTTTTATATAATAAACAACCAAACAGCGTCCGGTCTTAATGGCAACGGTTGTAAATTCGATTCTCGCTTGGGAAAATTTATTATTTTTTAAATATATCAATTTCTGCGCTCTGGTAATAAGAGTTATCGGTATTGAGTTACGCCAGTTAATACACAATGTTCCAAAACTGGGGAATTGACTCCTACTGTCTGTCCGCTATATTCGGGATACATACCAAAAAAAAAATAATTTGACGTCTACGAGTGACAACGATGGACGCAAGTTCAAAGCAATCTCAATAGATTGTCAAAATTAACATAACAATGTACCTACTAGTACACGATGCTTCATGTAACGTTGGTGTTAAATAATTCCCGATCAGTACTATCGATACAGGATACTCGATTATCCGCAATAAATTATTCTATCAATCGGCCTTTATTCATTTTAGATTTTAATTATTATTATTAATTAGTATTTAATACAATTATGTTTGCTTTGGAAATTGGTTTGTAATATTTTGAGCAAATTTGATAATATTTAATTTATTATGCGTGTATACTATTTGTATGTTTTTCCAGTGGCTTTGATGTTAAAAATACTTTAGTCTGGTATATTTTGACTAATAAGGCGAATGCGAAAAGAAGATAATGATATATATATTTTCTATATATTTTTTTAAGAAGCCGAAGATACGCATCAGCTCGTCCCTTTTACTTTCATAAAATGAAGTAAATTTAATTTTAATATAATATAAGGCTAGTCGTGGCGCAGGGGCACAAAGTGTGACTCTAAAACTCACTGGTTGTGGGTTCGATCCCTACACGAAGAGATGTATTTATTTGAATTTATTCCAATTCTTCGCTCTGGTGTAGAAGCAAAGTGCGGCGTTGAGTTCTGCCACTCAACACATTGCCTCCAGAATTCGGCAGAAAGTGGGGAACGAAGTGTCTTAACACTAGGTTCCCTCTGCCTACCCTGCTGTGTACGGCATACAGCGTGAAGCTGATTTAATTTAATTTTTAATTTTTAAGGTTAGTTGTGGCACAAAATTGTATCGGTATCATATACATAGTTACTAATGTCCGACGGAAACAGTTTTCATCCAAAACCTACACCAAAGTTTCGGTCAGTCTATTATATTTACTAATTGACTTCGTAAAAGCGTGTTAAGAATAAATAAAAATGATTAAGAATAAAGATAAGTTATAAAAAAATATAGAGGCCTATTTAAAAAATAAGTGTGATTGCAAAATTGACTATTTATGTTACTGTTATGTGACTATTATGGGTTCGATCCCCACTCGAGGAGATGAAATATTTATTTAAATTTATATTTCCAGTTTTTATCGAAGCAAAGTGCGGCGTTAAGTTCCGCGAATCAACACGTATTGCCTCCATAATTCGGTCTTAATACTGGGTTCCCTCTGCCTACCCTACTGTGTGCAGGATACAGCGTTAAGCTGAAAAAAAATAAGCTAGACAGCTTCGCTCGCTTAAACTTCTTATTTATATTCTAGCCAAAGGACAAACTATTTAAATAAAAATTACCCTACGTCCTTTCTAATATCTCTAAGAACGTGTGTACAAAGTTTCATGAATTTCAATTGAACAGTATTGGCGTGAAAGTGTAACAAACAAACATTCGCATTTATAATATTAGTATGATGTTATAATACAATGTATGATACTTTAACCATAATAAAACCCTTTTTTTAAGCAAAACGATTTAATCGAAGGAAACACTTGGGGTTAAGCAATTGAGTTTAATACTCTTTTACTTTTTATGTTCTTTTCTTTCATGTCGTTTTTATGGAGCATCTACCTTGTGTTACTGGCCATTTTATACACTATAATAGGATTTTCTCATAGATTTCAATCTACAGCTTTAAAATGTGGAGTTTTTGTTCTTAGATATTTTGAACACTCACTTCTCCACTTTGGCTTCACTAGCTTACCAGTGAATTGAAATAATTAATTTACCCAAGTAGAAATCGAACCTAAAATCTAACTTGTCGTACTATTAAGTCTGTTAGTGTATCTGAAATATTGCAAGCTCAATGTTACCCACTTCCCAATGTCCGATTGAGTTGCAATTTGGATTATGATTGCAATACTGATTACAACAAAATAAATATAATGAATACAGCTTTTAATTCAAAATGGCCGCTGCCACAAAATGGCGGTTAATTTTTTTTGCGCATTATGGATAACATATGAAAGGGCTACTAACCACCTAATATGGATTTGTTAAATAACAATATTATGAAAAAAAAAGTCTAGAAGCTTGGTTTTTATGCTAGTAATTTTATTTACATTTTGTTTAATTTGATATATACACATTTTCTTTACTCAACGCGACAAATATGATCATACATTATAATAAGAACAAAATTTCAATTCACACGAGAATAATTGGTACTAAATTTATTCACGAAATTTAATCCATACGTTAGACTAGTTAAGCTGAAACAAGTTAAAACAACTTATATAAAAGCTTGTAAAAACTGAATTGCGAAAGTTAAACACTTTGCTCGGTTTAAATAAAACGATTTATAATCAAAATGAAATTATTACCTCTATTTTAGTTTGACCAATTTTTGGTTTTGTAAAGTTAGTTTTTATTGTACTTTTATGATATGTTCGTATAATTCTATTAATTATTTAGTATTTGTAACAGACCTAAAAAAATACAGGTTGTTCTCAATTCGACGAGTATATTTTGATATAATTTTTCGCTGTAGGCTATATTTCAGGTCTCAAATAATTTTTATACCAATTGCTTAAGCATATTTTCATAGCTTCACACTGCATCCCGCACTTAGTAAGTATGTATGTACTTTTTATTACCTCATATCTACTAAATCAATGAATGGATTTATACAGTTAAAATATCTTTAACATATATGTTTGAATAGAAAAGCAACACTAAGCAAAAAAGTTAATGAAAATAACAAAATATATATTGTTAACAAGTGTTCAATGGCGGCACTCAACGCCGCGCTTAGCCTCGTCACCAAAGCGAGAATATGATAAAATTAAGTACTTCATTTGCTCGAGTGGGAGTTGAACCTATAACTTATCGTAGTCTCAATTATGTACTCATTTGCATAAAACGATAGATAGGGCTATACTGGTTTAATAAATGAAAAAAGATTGGTGTTTAAAAGTTTAATTAATTTATGTTTTGGTTAAAATATTTTTTTTTTCATGATCCTCCAGAGTGTGATTTACCCGTGTCTGTTCGAAGTGAGATAAAAAACGTCGCAAAATGGTGTCGTAGTATACATATATCTATATATGTATATAATAATAAGATATATATATATATATATATATATATATATATATATATATATATATATATATATATATATTGTTCATAGAGAAGTAACTAGACCAGTTAGTTGTGGCGCAGGGCACAGGTGTACCACTGTAAGCGCTTGTAAGTTCGATTCCCACCCGGGGAATGAAATATTTAATATTTTCATTGCTTTGATCTGGTTACGAGGTTTACCTCGCGTAACGTTGAGTTTCGCAACTCAACAAACAATGCTCCTGGAGAATTCACTTCCCATTTTCTAATTAATGATACCATGATACCATGTTAAGCTGATAAAATTTGACATTATATGTGTGTTATTTATCCACGATCACCGCCTTCAACTAGACGTTCAATTAAACCCAGTAACTGAGTCAAGGCATATTCGTAGCTATATTTTATATATAGTTACATTATTATTTTACGTTAACTAAACTACGCTGAACGGAGATAAAAGAAACTTCTACTTGCTCAAAATAAATTGTTATACTATAAGAGGAAACTTTAGAAAGAAGGATTCGGAGCACACAACTTTGTGACACGACGACGAAATCGTTAACGCTGTATCAAATACTTACTTTTACTGTTATTTTACAAGCGCTATAAGAAAATCATCAGGGTCAGTGTCTCAACAAAAGTCTTCTGTCTTCTTATTGGATGTAAAATGCATATATTTTTTAAATCACCCTGTATCCCTAGAAGGATAGGCAGAAGGAACCTCATGTAAAGATACTTAGTTTCCCACTTTCCGCTAGTAGCGCATCGATAGATCGTCTGACTGCGTTTGCATTTGTTGTGGATTCGATTCCCACTTGGAGGAAGTAAATATTTTTACTTCCTCGCTCTGATAGAGAGACAAGACGAGTCCGCTACTCTTCGCTTATGTCTCCAAAAACTGGGCAGAAGAGTGGAACAAAGTGTTTTAACTCTATATTTGCTCTACTTGACTATCAGTATCTTATTTATATATATACAAAGTGAATCGATCCGCTTGGGTTTTCTAGATCTCTTTTGCAATTCAAATTGAATTCAGGTGACTCGGTAATACCCTACTGCACGGATCTAATCATTAAAGGAGGATACCGTGGACGCTAACATATTTATATACGACTCTATAGATACACTAGCCGTCGCCCGCAACCTCATTTCCGTGGATTTTAAGATGTAATATTTGAACAAGAACGGGAACGATATGGGAACGTTCCCATAGGAATTTCGAGAAATAAACAGACTGAGGGACAGTATATGCCTGTTAAAGCAATGGTTGTGAGTTCGATACCCATCCGGAGAAATAATTTTCGCCGAATTCTGGAGGCATTGCGTGTGGATTGGAAGAAAGTCGTGCTTGTCTCGACAACAGAGTGAAGAATTGAAAGAATTAAATTAATAAAGAAATTTGGGAATAGAGCCCAGAACCTTCATGTTTACAGGCTCACGCTTTTGCTACTGCGCCAAGAGCCTATACCCTACTATAATGGCCTACTTATAAATTATTGTCCGTGGGCATTTAGAATGTGTTATTTATTATACATAATTCTTAATTTGCTGGTAAATATATATAATTTATATTCACGCTGTATCCCTCACATTTAAGAGTATGCACAAAAACGCTTGTGTTAAAACACTCAGCTTCCATCAAGGCACGTTCATTTGCCATTTTCCACCAGTAAACTGTTAAAATGGCGGAAAGCTAGAAAACAAATATATCAAATATTTATTTTCTTAGAGAGGAACCAAATAGATACCAAATAGATTGAAAACAAAACCTATCCCGTTTACCGTCACATACTTGTGATCCTGCACAACTTACCTAAAAATAAAGAACACATTAAAGAAAATTCTAATCACGATCTAAAACAATGAAGTCGTAGGGAATATTTAAAAAAAAACTCAAGTTTATAATTTTATCAAAATTTTTAAAATCGAACCTTAGAGAGGCAGTCTCTAAGGTTCGATTTTAAAAATTTTGATAAAATTATAAACTTGAGTTTTTTTTTAAATAACAGTTCTAGTGAACTTTGTTTTGAATTTATTTTTGCTTCAAGAAATCGTCGTAGCTAAGTGGAGTTTTCACGCAATATCTATTGGGTCTATATGTAATTACCACTCAAGGGACAGATTGTATTTCCAATATTTTACATGTCTGGAAAAAAAATGCGAGGTGTAGAGATCCGCCAATTAACTCGCTATGTCTCTTATATTGACAGGTCACTTTGCGTACTAACATGAAATTAATACTGGGTCTTGCAATTTTTTCATTAATTTTCTCTCATTTTCTGAAAAAACTGGCGGAGACAAGAGAAACTAACGGAGAAAAAGAGACATTACTCGTAGAGCCGCTGATCTCAACGCCGTGATTTATCCATTAAAATCATTATTTGTTATTGATTTCAATAACAGCAGGTTTTTTTTTATTTTTTGCTTCACACAGGATCCTTGCTCTTAGCAGGATAGGTTTAGGGAACCTAGGAACCTGGGAATCTAATGTTTAGATACTTTATTCCCATTGAGATATATAAAAAATTCGCTCTCCATTTTTCACCAAATACTTAAGGCATTGCGTGTGGAACTGAAAAAACCCAGACAAGCGCGAGTCGGGCTCGCCTACTGAGAGTTCCATACAAAAATTGAAAAATTGCTTAATTTAGCCAGAGCCATTTCATTAGATACCTTACTTGAATTAGCGGCTTTAATACCATATTTCGCCCCCGTTTTAAGACTATAATTTTTAACGATTTACCCAAAAATGTATAGTTTTCAGATTTTTTCTGAACTAGTGCTATCTGTAGATGATAGCTGCCAAATTTCATAATTCTATGCCAACCGGAAGTACCCTATGTATTTTGATTCTCTTTATAGAGTCGAAAGACGCGTTTTCTGCAATATACAGGGCCATTTAGTAAATGTAGAAATGGGAGCTACAAATAACTACGTGGAATGTAATAATGTATGGAGGGATGGAAGAAAAGATGAATGAATTAGTAGATGTGATTGATGAGAGAGATTTGGATGTTATTGGTGTGACTGAGGTCAAGTGAAATGCCACGAACGATTTACTGGGCAGTCGGATCGATTTCTGAGCCGTCGTAACAGAGAGCGAGCAGGGCTGTCAAGGTGTAAGTTAGTTATTGTCCTCACTGTTTATTGTAGCAGTATAACACAAGACGATCAACCCCAAACTGCTTTGGATTCTCTTTAAGCTGGGGATACAAAGATTATTCTCATTTGCGGCGTTTGCGGCGTTGCCAGTATCTTTAGCTCCATTAGGCGAACTTGAACAGTTGTGGAAGATTGACACGCAGTATGGTGACAAGAACATAAATGAGGAATTTTTAAACATTTTTTAAAGTGTTATTCCACACTTAGGAAAGATAAATACTTATTTAGAAAACGTATAAAAATTTGAACGCAGCGGGACTCGAACCCGCGCCTCCTGGAAACCGACCTGGTCGGTTTCCAGGAGGCGCGGGTTCGAGTCCCGCTGCGTTCAAATTTTTATACGTTTTCTAAATAAGTATAAATGAGGAAGTTATTCGTAGTGTTGAAGAGAATGAGTTGGAACTGCGCGAAGAGTTTACGATAGAGTGCTAGGTCAGTACGGTGAATAGAGATTAAATGGAAATTTGAAAGGAAAGGAATTTGTTTGTTGCAAGCATGATGTTAGACCACAAACAAATTAACCTGTAGGCTAAGATAATGAGAAAAGACTCGATTCACCATAAAAAATCCCCTTTGGCTATGCCATTGAGGTCAAAATTGAAAGCTCCATTAAAATAAACGTACGGAACCTACACAGCAAATTGGATCCCACGTCGATTATTTTTAGCTGATAATTTTAAAAGCTTTATAATATAAAGCTTTTAAAATGATCATATGCACTGAATTCATTAGCGACCGCACGATTTAAAGTGTTTTACGAAATTAAGCCTGTTTTAATAGGAAATGGAAACACATTAGGTTAAATAAAACAGCTTCACACTGTATCTCGCATGTAGTAGGAACCTAGTGTTAAGACACTCCGTTCCCCATTTTGCGTGGAGTTCCACTACCGAAGGCGAACGAACGCTGCGCTTTGCCATGACACAACTTGACAGGTTGTGGGTTTGGTTTGGCTGAAAAATAAACATAAAAAGTAGTTGAAATTAGCGTGTTCCGCTATATAATATTAGTATAGAGATAATCATTTACAATTTGTTTTTCCAAATAAAACAATATTTGATCTTTTCGTAACATTTAAAATGATCTAAAAATAAATATTTTCTTCTAATATTAGCTAATTTTGTGCGTGTGAGCTACAAATATGTCACCCCGCGTCAATGTCTCAGCCTAAGTGTCAACGGTTAACGGCTATTATAATATTAGACGTACGGAGTAGATATATTGTATTTGATAAATTATGTCAAATTTGTATCAGCTTCATGATGTGTAATGTTCACAGAGCAGGGTAGGCAGAGGGAACCTAGTGTTAAGAAACTCCGTTCACTACGTTCGTTAGGATACTATCCGCCGAATTTTCATTCCGTGTTAACCGGCGACACCTGTCAGCAACGGTAACGTAAGGAAACAATAAGTAGCGGAATAGTTTTAAAAATGGATTTGTTGGTTTTTTTATGCATTTTTTTCTAGTTTCATGAATCAGCTTCATAATTTATTTCGCATTGTGGCCAGAGAAAAGCTTTTGCAGGTCTCCTCGTATATTCACAAACTGTCCGCTTGAATTTGATATATTGCGTGTTAAGTTACGGAATTCAACGCCGTGCTTTGTTTTACAAGAGTGGTTAAACAATTTCTAGTATGAGTATGCCCCTGAGTAGGAATCGTATTTTTAACCCAAAAGCACAAAGTCACAAATTATTCTACTGCGCTAGGATGGCTTTAGTAATTACTACTGGCTTAAATTTAATTCATTACTGGCTTAAATTTAATTAAAAGCTGGTTATTACTGTTAAAATATAAAAATCAAATATAATATTCAAATATATTTGAAATTTAGGTTTCAAACCAAACATAATTAGTTTCTACTAAATGAAGCTTTAGATTATAGTTAATATACATATTTAGTAATAATTTATTACCTTAAAATATTTAGCGGACAATATGATTAAAATTGTGTTTCAAACGCAAACCAATGTATATTTTATAAAGACAATGTCTCGAATAAAGTGCAGCGTTGAGTTCCGCTACACAACAAGCAGCGCAGCGCCTTCTTGCCCTGATATGTGAAAGTAAAATTAACGAAAATTAAAGAAAAGAGTGCTTTTGCGTTATTATTAGGTTTCAGCGATTTAGTTGAGTGTCCTTAAAGTAAAAAAAAACATCAATAATGTCTTAATGTTTATTTAGTAAAAACAGCATTATTTTATGTGTATTGTTCCTTTATCTTATTTAGTTAATTCTGTATTTGTTTTTCAGCTTTATGCTACATACATACATACAGCAGAATATGCAGAGAGAAGTTACTGTTAAAACACTCCGTTCACCACTTTCTGCCAATTTTTCGAAGCGTTGAGGTGTCCAGTGGCAGGACTACACGCCGCAATTTTTCTTGAAACCAAAGCGAAGAAATAAATAGTAATTCATTTCTCCAAGTGGGAAACGAATCCACAACCACCGAGCTTACAGTTGCGAGCTGTGTATTACATCATATTCATTAATTAAAATTGACAACGTAAAAGACAATTTATGTATCAATTAATACCAGAAGCAAAAACTAAAAAGAAAATGAAATCCAATAAATAAGTATAGTTTATATGTAGAAGTTCAGATCGCTAATATTTTTCGATATAAAGCTTATAAGATACATAAAATTCATAGATTTGAAAATATTTATGCATACACGTTGCTATGGCAACGCCAACGCGTGTTGTTATACTAGTATTCATATTTAAATATTGAAATATTAAGTATTAGATACACTCCTTTCCGTTAAGTGTCGGAATTGTGCCTCGTTACAAGAAAATTGTACAATAAAAATGACTCAGACCGGAACCAAACCTACAAGTTTACAAACAACATTTCTGCAATATACATTAGGGCTACCATAAAAGTTATATTTTTAATCAAATTTTTACTGCGCATAATACACGGCGTTTGAAATTTAATCTGTGATTTCATTCGCCCATATAAATTGTTCTCGAACACTAAAATGCACTATGGAGCTGTACTCAGCTTTTATAAAACAGTATTTCCCTGTCACAATATTTTTATGTAATCCGGTAATAGGATTATTTGTTAAATACATAAGACAAAGATAAAAAATAATAATAGAAATATATTCCTATATTAAGCATTTATGTTTTTCTTTTATATAAATAAGTCCTATGACTTACTAAGTATTTTTTAACCGCTTTTAGTAGAATTTAAACAGACCGTAACTATTTAGGCCGTTGTAGTTCAGCGACACAGCGCGACTGTAAATATGAGTGTTGTGGGCTCAATTCCCTCTAGGAAGAATGAATTATTTTCTTTTTCTCACTCTAGTAAAAAGTCTCTACTGTCCTCTTCATTTTATGTCATTTATAAAAAAATTAAATAAATATCGGTATTATTTAAAAGTCACAGGTGATGGTGATGAAAAAGGCAATACTTAAATGCGCTACGACAGGTTCAATCATTCAAAACACATTTGAAACATTAACCCAATTACTGCCACATATGTACACTTTTGTATGATAAAAAATAAATTATTATATTTTAATGTATATACAATATTTTTGCTTCACATTGTAGATTCACTGTTCCCATTAAGACACTTCCGGTCTCCACTTTCCACCGTATTCTGGAAGCACCGTATTCAGGAACTCAACTCCGCACTTTGTCTCGTTACCAAAGCGATGAAAAAATTAAATATTTCATTTCATGACACTTTTATAGTCAACGGTTGGTCCCCCGGGCAACAGCTCGTCTCAAATTAGTACCTTACGTACATGTATAATATATTTGATATATATATGTAAATAACCCAAAAAATAAAATCAAATTCTAGTCAAAAATATTTATATTCTCCATTTCCAACATTTCTCAAAACAACACTAAACACGTAAGTAGTACGTCACACGCTATCTCATTAACTCATCGCACTCGTGACAAAATGGGGGACATTAATCACAAACGTCACTTAACATTTGCGTTCAAACCCATATCAAAGTGGCGTCATTATCGACATCTGGTGTAGGAGTGTGTACCGTTCTTTTACGAGGTCATCTTATAGTCATCTTATATTCGAGCCTTCGTATAAATAAAGTCTCTGGTTTACCAGCTCAAAGCTGTCATTAAAAGTCGATCATAATATGTTTGTTGTTATTTTAAAATATTGGGCAAAGCACGATGTTGTATTTTGTTTTGTATCAAAATCAGTGAGTATTGGGGAATTGAGAGATATTTGACTTAATGTTGTTCCTAAAATGTTGCATGTTAAAGGAAAGAAAGGAACTCGTCACGCTTTACCTCGTTACCAGAGCGAGGACATAAAAATTAATATTTTTTATGACCTCTACGTACGTTAATGTAACGTTTCACTTTCTCGAGTGGGAATCGAACCCACAACCTGTCGAGTCCACAACCAAGTAAAACAAGTGCTGCAGAATGTGCTCGAATCTTAAATTGCACGAGTCTAACCTCGAATGGCTTAGAGTTCCAATATTAAGATTACCATAGCATTTTATTATAACTGCCAAGTTTCACCACGATACTATTTATTCCAAATGTGGTTCAAATTGAGGTATTTACTTAATATTATTTATTTTGTTACAACTCGACCTAATAAAAAAGCGTTAATGAAGAGATTATATATAAAATTTCGAGAGGTTATTCGTGGCGCAGGTTCACAAAAGTGTGTAAGCGCGACAGGCTGTGGGTTTGATTACCACTCGAGAAAATGAAATATTTAATATTTTCATTTTTTCTCTCTGGTATTGAGGCAAAGCGCAGCATTCAACAAGTCTTTACACCAGAGCGAAGACATGTAAAAATATAGATTTAAATAAATATCTAATTTTATTGAAATTGAACCCACAATCACTCGCGTTTACAGTCACACTTTATGCACCTGTACTACGACTGGGAAATTCCAAGCCGTCTTGCTTACAGTCGTACGAGGTCTCTTCTTATAATTACAGATTTACATCTCGACTCATCTTAAAAAATATACACATATTAAAATGAGTAAATATAAATGTACTGTAATTTTGAGTCACTAGGTGTAGATAAATCTCATAACATTTCTTATGTCTATTCATTTAAATCTATTGATTTGAAAATATTACCTTATATTTATAAAGTAAATAATTAAAGCAGCTTCACGCTGAATTGCGCACACTGCAGGGTAGGTAGAGGGAACCTAGTGTAAGACACTTCGTTCCCCACTTTTTGCCGAATTCTATGATCGAACCCATAACCAGTCGGTTTTGCAGTCACACTTTGTACCCCTGCGCCACGACTGGCCTAATTTATATTAGTACTAAGAATATAACAAAATAAAAATAAATCCTCATTTGAAAGCTTAACGGATATTTAATAACATTTACCAGTACACCACTAGCGCTATATAGCAAGAGTAGTTTAATTTACAATACACTGGTATGCCTGAAGTCTATAGAGAGATAGCCAAGTCAAGGCGTAGAACGGACTTAGCAACTAATCTCGGTGCGGAAATCCGTTTTGCTATTCACAATGATGTACCCTAGACTTGGCTCCTATATGAACTTAATATACTTTAGGTTCTATATGTTAAGATTTTAAGTGAGGGTAAATAGAGAAAGCAATATAAAGTTATGATTTTTAGTTCTTTTTTTTTGTTAAATTTTTGAGTTGTAGCTCTTTAGTTTGACGCCGTATCACGCGTATAGCGGGGTAAAAATCTAGTGCTAACACAGTCCTGGCTTTTCGTACTTTGAAACAATATATGTTGGATGGGGGAATTTAAATCTACACTTCTCTGTGATACCAGTAAATGAAACTTATTCACCCTGAAAGAGAATTTTATATTATTAAAACCTTCAAAAATATTTCCCCAAAATTTTATTCGATAATTAACACGATTTTCTACCATTCATTAAATTATACGTACATATAATATATGAAAATAAAATGTAAAATGCCGTAGCGTATATCAGATCCATTGATAGCTTAAAAGTTCATTCCACGTGGAATGTTAATTATCACATCCATTTATTACTTTGACTTGAATGGGGGCGATATTGAAAAATTGAATCACCCCCTGAAATAAATATTGTATACGTTTGTATGTATGTATGTATGTATTTTGTGAATCATCATCAATCTTGCTTAATGTTTATTTGTTTTTAGATTTTAAATTTTCCAATGGGTTAAGCAGAGGGAACCCAGTGTTAGGATACTGTGTTCCCCACTTTCTGATCAATTTTCGTAATTGACGTATTGGTCACCTAATCTGTAATAAAAATCGTTTCTCTAAGTGGGATTCGAATCAATAACTATTGCGTTTATAGCCAGAGGTTGTTCCACTGTGCCACGACAAATATTGAATTGAATTGGAATAAGACTAAATCCAATAGTTTCCATTTAAATCATCTTTTACGAAGAAGGAAGAATCTATAAAATCTATCAGAATCTATTAATAAATATTTTAGCACTTCTTTAATTCACTTTACCACAAAATGTACAATATCCTAAATTGACTGCTATTGTTCGAGACACATATCTACGTAGACAATGACCATATAGAACTAGAATCGTGTCTAATTTAATCAGCTTCATGCTGTATCCCGCACACAGCAGGGTAGGCAGAGGGAACCTAGTGTTTTTAGACACTCCGTTCCCCACTTTCTGCAGAATTCTGGAGGCATTGCGTGTTGAGTGGCAGAACTCAACGCTGCGCTTAGCCTCGACACCAGAGCGAAGAAATGGAAATATAAATTTAAGTAAATATTTCATCTCCTCGAGTGGGGATCGAACCCACAACCAATCGGTTTACAGTCACACTTTGTGCCGCTGCGACACGACTGGCCTCAGTGTCTAATTTAATGGTACATGGTTTGGAATTGTTCTCTTTTCTCTTTTCCTAAAAGTTTATCTCTTCCTAAAATTTTGAACTACAACTCATTGAGACTATTATGGCACTATACCTGTTATGGTACTAATTGTCGTGTCACAATAAATTTTACTATGAACACACTGAGTGTATCGTGTATAGTGTCGCAGTCTATTCATACTTTTGGTATAATAATCTAGGTGTAGTGTCATTATCATGAAATCTTTATTTTTTAGTTTTTTGGATAGAATAGATAAATTTTAAAGGAAAATTAACACTCTCTGATTTCTATCAATTTTTGAGAAAATGTGATCTGAGTGAGGGATTTTACGCTGCACTTTGTCTCCTTTTGGAATAAAATAAAGATACTTCATTCATTCTCAATCGAACTCACAACTGTCGCGTTTACAATCAAATAGTATGAGTTTCTTTCAAAAAAATTTGTAAGCTTAAAATAAAACAAATTGTACTCAATAAAGTCTACACCGTAGATTTCACATACAGTTAGAGACTGTGTACGTGAGAGTGGTAGATATACTTGTCTAACAAAGCGTTATGCAGAGATCGTTAGATATTGCGAATCACAATCATAAATTAAATGATTATTTTATGCTACTACAATCGTAAAACTTTATAATCTGTTTTTTTTTTATTCTATAATTTTTTTGGTTAGCTTCACGCTGTGTCCCACATATTGAAGAATAAGCAGAGGGAACCTAATGCTAGTATTAAAACATTCCATCCCTCACGTATCAACTACGTTACACCGTGTCTACCAGAGCGGGAAAACGAAAATATTTTGTATATAGTTATTTCCCCGATTGGGGACCGAACCCACGGACATCGCATTTAAAGTGGGACGATGTCCCGTCCCGTTTAATTTGGCGAGAGAAAAATATTAACAGTTTTAATTACATTTGGAAATACATTTATATGGAAATGTACTGAAAATTCAGCAACACAAAGGGTAGGATAAACAAAAGGATTAAATTTAAATATAGGTACATTAAAATAATTATTATATGTACAATACAATATTTACTATTTAGTTATCGGACAACCAAATATGTAATCAGATTTATTATTATGTATTTTCTGATTTATATATGGTGCTCCTCCTCGATCGCTGACAAGGAATTCCTTTGTGGATGAAGAAAGACGGTTCTGCGTTTTTCCTCCAAATTTGAGTCACAAGTAATGAAAGTCAACGTGACGCCTAATTTTATTATAGCAAGTGAAAGAAATTAATTTAAATTTAACCAGTCACTCGAGCTGCTACAATACTCAACGCCTCCGGAAAGTGGCGAAAATTTGGCGGAAAGTGAAAACCCAAAGTGTCTTAATGGGAATGGAAAACTTAAAACTAGGTCCACAGTTACCCTCAGCTTACACTGCTATTTACAAATACACCGTTAGATTCAGCAGTCAATATGAAAGTAGAAAAATAAAGATTTATATACTAGAATTCAAGCCCAAGTACCTCGAACGTTAACTCCATAATAACCAAGGCACCTATAATTTGAAATTATAAATGGCTATTAAAATGTTGTAATATTCGACGGCCGTATGCAAATCAGGTCACTCGCTGGCCGTGATTGATAGGTGGCGTCAATCACCCACGATTGAGTAGTTGCGACGATCAATGCATCGTTTGTTAGGTTGGAGATTACCTAAACTGAGCGTTGATTGAAGATTATTATAAAATGTTTTGAGGTTATATGACGTGTGATGGTAGCGTTTGATTCTGTGGATCGGTATTAGATACCAAGTCCATGTGTTTTTTCTTTTCTATCCCACGTATAAAGTGGTGAAAATTAACAACCAGAACGAGGAAATGGAAATAATGCGTTACTTGTACTGGGAACGGAACCCACAACAGGTGCGTTATAACAAACCCCGGCTACGTTTGAATCATTGGGGACTCAATGATCTGTGAAAGCCTCGGGACTTTCGCTATCTGTAAAGACGTCTTCTCGCTATGCGAACTCTATCGCACTTATGATGCATATCCTGAAGAACTCTTTGACCTGCTACCTGTACCTGTACAGTACTTCCACGCGCCACGCAACTGCGGAATGGCCTACATGTGACAGTGTTTCCAGGTCAATACGACATGGGTACCTTCAAAAAATGCGTATGGGTTAGTCTTGTATTTTCTAAACAAAAAAATAAAAAATGTGGAGGCAATTGAAATGAAAATATGATTAATTTTATTTCCTCGAAAAGGAATCGAATCTACAGTCTGTTGCGTTTACTATTTTGCGCCCCTACGCCACGAATGAACTCAACATATATGTTTCAATTCCAAAACTAACCCATGCTGTCATTTCAGGCTCTACACAACTAGAGTAACAAATGTTATTATAAATAAATAAAAATTAAAATAAAATAAAAATAAAAATCTTTTATTTTCAAGCAAAATAGGGTTATTAAACGGCTTTTACCTTTTAAGCACATCGAAGAAATAAAAATATAAATAAATAATAATCCATACCCTCGAGTTGGGAACGAATGTATAAAAGAAATAGAGTTAGAGTACTAATCGTACCACAAATTCAAGAAATTGTATATTATACTACACTGTTCTACAGTACTAAATAGTTCCCCTATTGAGGGGATTACCGCGTGGTTTTTATGGCGACTTACCTTTGAAATGTATTCATTAAAAATTTTCATTCACTCCCGGCTTGTAATACACTTTTTTATATTTTTAATCTCTTTAAAAGTAGGGCATCGTAAATGCTTAATTATATAAAGTTTTGAAACATCACTTTATTTTGTTCGTTCTTTTCAAAAACTAACCATATAAATTTTGAAGTCGATATCTATTCCGTTGAGGTCAGTCGTGGCTCAGGAGTCGAGGTAAACGTGGAGAGACTGTAAACGCGACAGGTTGTGTGTTTGATTATTACTCGAGGGAATTAAATATTTTATATTTTCAATAAAGCAAAACTTAACAATAGGTTCCCTGGTTCGCTGCCTACCCTACTAAATCCAATACATTATCTATTAGTTTAAAACAATATATAATCTCAGCTAAATAATTTCTTTGCTTAATCGCACTAATTTCAAGAATGAGTGGTTTGAATTAAAAAATCGTGTTTAAGATATTTCATTAATAGTGTTAAGAAGCTAGTATATTATTAATAGAAGTCATCGTTGCTAACTTGGATAGCAACTGACTGTGCTCTGTATAAGACATAGTGAGACGTTGAGTTACGCTTAATACACAATATTTCAAAAAGTAAGCTGATAATGGGGGACTCCCTCTTCTCCTCCTCGTCTTGCGACACGGCAAAACACATACAATTGCTCGCCAATAACAAAATACCACAAGTGAGTACAAAACATAACATTTTTAAATAATGAGCACTCAGAGTGATTTCAGGTAAATTCCTTTTACAAATGATGCTCCTCTTTCAATATCCTATTGAAAATATAATTGCCCAAATGCCTTGTTACGGATAAAAAAGGCCCTCCCCCAATCTCCTTCAGGAAATAAAAGTCAGGTATGATTTGCAAATATGGGCTTTACTTAGATATACATACATACCAATATGATATATGTCCTACATTATAAAATAGTCTGTTTTTTTTATTATGTAAATGAAAGAGCTAAGAGAACAGACTAAAGACCTAACTCTATGCTCTACTCTAAGAAAATGCAAAAAAAAAAAACAAAAAAAAATATTAGAAAATCTGGATTCACTGAGAATAACATCCCCACCGCCAGTTCTCAATAGTTTCTAACTTCATTCGTCTGTATAATAGCAAGTACTAGTGAAGACCTATAGAACGGACGGTTGCACTTCTGGCGAGTTAAGCTGCTATAATTAACGTTTGATAGAGATATTATTCAAATGTGACTAAATTCAGGGAACTTTATTAATATAATGGATATAAATGATTGTTGAGTACTCTGATGGCGGATTTCAGTTGATCTCAGTTTTTTGTGGTAGTGGAGTCTTAATATTGTCTTAATTTTTTTTAAATAATAATTGGGGCAGTTCGGGCGCAGGGGCACGTGTGTGAGACTGATTGTGATCTCGATTCCTATTTAGGATTTTTTTTTTTCAACTTCTCGGCTGATCAGAATACAAAGAGCAGTGTTCAAAAGTACAGCACTAGAATACTTCTTTAAATTTATTAATCGTTATTGCTTCGATAAAAGTTATTTATTAATTAAACATGCTACTTGCACATTTACTACCTACAGCTCATGGGTAACTTAATCAAATACCACCCATCCTTTCAAAAAACTTCTATACGAAAAATGTCGGTTATTTTAGAACAGCAGCCATTTGCAACCATTTAGTTACAATTAATTTGATACACGAACACCTAACCGTATATTGTTGAATGCATTTCTTAAACGAGCGTTGTATGCATATCAGGCTATTAACGCCTGGCTTGCGTATATTATAATATATGCGTTTTCAGTGCAACGTGCGGAGGTTGTGATTTTAGTGGAAATAAATTATTATTAAAAACAAAATTAAGGGCAAACCGTGTCACTGTAAACACGACTGGTTGTGGGTTCAATACTCATTCGAGGAAATAATATATTTTATATTTTTCATACTTCGCTGTGGCATCGAGGCAAAATACGAAATTGAGTTCTGCCACATAATACGTAATGTCTCCAGATTTCGGCGGAGACGGAGAGTGAAATATCTTAACACTAGGCCTTCTATGCGTACCCTGCTAAAAGTGGAATACAGCGAGAAGCTAGAACAATAAATAAAGAAAGAAGAATTATATGTCCGACTGTCACCTACCTAAGTATACTCGGGCTGCTAAAAAACATAACAGAAAAATTATAAAGTTTTTTTACGTCGTTATGGGTTTATTAAGTAGTGTCCAAACAGCTAAAATCTAGTGCCGTAACACTACGCTTTCCGTTCCGCGCCTAAACTATTAATTTCACAATGTACATCATAGGTATTTTTAACTTAGCGACAGCCACAAGAATGGAGGAAGGAGAGAATGGAGTGTCTTTATACTCGTTTCCCTCTACCTACCTAACTTCAGTTTAATAATGTAAGCCCTAATGGCATTTACAGTTACACCTAGTGGGGAGGAGCAGGCTTCTCCTGAGAAATTTCTGAGAAATTGCAAGCACTTCGTCGATGTTTGAAAGGATGTCGACAGCGGTAAGGGCGTCCCCAGTGGGACTCGAACCTAGAATTGCGGCTGTCGATCAGACTGGGAAATAGACATTGTACTGTCATTTGTGGATTCGCTTGAGTGGTTAAATAAAAATAACACGTTTTGTTTCGAGTGATACTGATATAATATAACAAAATCTTAAGTTCTGTCAGGTGTGTTATGGGACTCCGACCGCAGATTCAGTGGGTAATGATCGTGATGTAATATATTCTATAACCTTCTTCAAGAAATAGAGTATCCAATATAAAAAAAAACTATCCTAACCAGTGGTTCCTGAGATTAGCTCGTTCAAAGCAGCAAACTTTTCAGCTTTATAATATTAGTATAGATTACGACAATTCAATAACAGAGTAAGAAAAAACGACAAAATTTTTTTTATTGCCACTTACTACGTTTTCAGTTTTCCAATACATTTGTCCTGTTATCCCCAACATTATATCGAACGCTAGAATGAACTCGATTGCTTTTGAATTCTGATTATATGAAGAATGTTTTAACTTTATCGTTGCTTTGTTGGAATAAATATAATTTTTTTTTTAAGTTAACGTTATATCCCGCAATTAACAGGGGCAGGTGGAGGGAATTTGGGAAACTAGTGTTAATATACTCCTCTACTCATTAGAACTTCTATTACCAACGTGCTGCTGAATTCTTAAGGCGTTATTATGTAGAGTGACAGAACTCAACACCGCGCTGTGTCCCGTCACCAGAGCGACAAAATTAAAACATGTGAACTCACAACCACTGCGTTTATAAATAAATATTTATTTTTAATAATATATTATATTTAAGATTAGCTGGACTCAAATTATGTTTCTGAACTTGTTACCTGTATAAAGTACTAAAAGGAGATATATCCTCTAGTAAAATATTCTCTATTCTGTACATTCAATAAACACAATTTTCTCCTTTTACAGTTATATTGTATTTAGATAAAGAATTTAAATTTTCAATCAATTTTTGAAAAATTATATATAATAACTAACTTAAAAGCAATTGGCATTAGTTATTATATTAATTTGACAGATACATGACGTTTCAATCTACCCACGTATAACTAAAGGCAAAAGTTAAATGTTACAAATACCAAGAATAGATAGATAGATAGATCTTCTGTAAATGATGTGAACTCTGATTGTGAAAGACTTTGTTAATATCAATTCTCAGAAAATATTAATAATTAAACGTTTAAGCTCGGAGTAGTGCCTGGAACTTTTGATTCAAGTGTAGATTTCCGGGAAGAAGTGGTCCTGAAAATTCCTTATTATACAAAATGTTATATATAACCGCGCATTTGCCACTAGTTCTTAAAATACGTTTATCCTTGTAAAGAGTTTCATAAAAAATTAAGGAAAACAGCTTTACGCTATATCCCGCAGATAGAAGGATAGGCAGAAGAAACCTAATATTAAGATATTTAAAAAAAAATCAGCTTCACGCTGTATCCCGCACGCAGCAGGGTTGGCAGAGGGAACCTAGTGTTAAGACACTCCGTTCCCCACTTTCTGCCGAATTCTGGAGGCATTGCGTGTTGAGGGGCAGAACTCAGCGCCGCGCTTAGCCTCGACACCAGAGCGAAGAAATAGAAATATAAATTTAAGTAAATATTTCATCTCCTCGAGTGGGGATCGAACCCACAACCAGTCGGTTTTACAGTCACACTTCGTGCCGCTGCGGTACGACTGGCCTCAATTAAGATATTTCATTCTCTATTTTCCGCCTAATTCTGGCATTGACTGTTGAGTAGCTAAAGTCTGAACCCAAAGCCGCAATTTGCTCGACCAGGAAAAAGAAAATAATAAATATATAAATTCCTCGAGTGGAAATCGAACTCACAAACTGTCGCACTTACAGTCACATGCTTGTTTTTTACCACTAGCCTAAACAGAATGCAAAAGCCTTATTACTAATATTGGTTATTCATAATCGCTACTTAATATAATACGGAGAAATCAAAAGTAGAATTAATTTTAAATAACTACTAATTAATAAATACTAATTAATAAATTGGAAATTACTTGATATTGCTTTAAGCAAAAATGTCTAAAGTATTTTCAATATGAAAGATTGCCAACGAGACTTTATTACTGAGCCCCTACCGTCTGTTCACCTGTTTGTTAAAAGCAAAAATGTCCAAAGTATTTTCACTATGAAAGATTGCCAACGAGATTTTATTACTGAGCTTTTATTACCGTCTGTCCATTTGTCGGTCTGTCTAACACATTGCTTATCTCTTTTAAGTGAAATAGAAAAAAATCATGTTTTTATCAACATATATTAAGTCTCAGGAATTTAGTGAAAAGTGGGGTACGGAATTGTCATAAAATTAGGTTCCCAGATTTCTCCACGTTCCATTCTTTGTGTGGGATACAGCATGAAACTAAAAAAGACCTTTATACAGGTTTTGTACTAAACGTCACAAAAGGCAGAAAATGTATAGTAATTGTATTTATACATAATAATAATAGAGGCCAGTCATGTGCACATGGTGGTGCACATGCAAACGACTGTCAGCGCGACAGGTTATAGATTCGATTACCACTCGTTAAAATTAAATATATAATATTTTCTATTTTCCTCGCTCAGGTAACGACGCAAAACGCGCCGCTTAACTCCATTACTCGAGTCGCAATACTTCCGGAATTCGGCGGATGACTGGGGAACGGAAAGTAGTGTTATGTTATGGTAAGACATTCCGTTACCATTAACCATCAACATTAAATTAGGGAACTTAGGTTCCCACCTCTTACTCTACTAGTGCGAAACTACAATCAATTATTTGTATATTGAAATTTAAATTTAAAAAACACTGAACAGAAAACAATCAACCACGCAGGCTAAGCAGTGGGAACCTAGTATTGTTCCGCGTTACACCTTAATTTTCTTGTGACTAGAGCTATGAAATGAAAAATTATTCCCTAATGAGAATTGAACCTACAACCGGCATGCTAACAGCCAGATATTATGCCACTGAGCTATGACGGCCTCAACCAAGTTTTAATAAGTGTAAAACAATATTACATTTTCATTTCTTCTTTTAAAATATACATTACGCATGGTATTATTTTCAACGTAATTGCACTTGTTTCAATTAAACTTAATTTTTACGTATAAATTTCAGTTTATATTGTATTTTAATTTAAATACATATTAATATTCTTGCCAGTATATACCAAAGCCAGTCGTGGCGCAGAGGTACAAAGTGTGACTGACTGACTGTAAAACCGACTGGTTGTGGGTTCGATCCCCACTCGAGGAGATGAAATATTTACTTAAATTTATAATTAGATTTCTCCGCTCTGATGTCGAGGCAAAGCGCGGCGTTGAGTTCTGCTACTCAACACGCTTCCAGAATTCGGCAGAAAGTGGGGAACGAAGTGTCTTAACACTAGATTCCCTCTGCCTACCCTGTTATGTGCGGGATACAAGCGTGAAGCTGATTATTAAATATTATTTACTCTAGCACAGTGGCACAGCGTCTGTGTGTATATGTCCTACATTCAAGATCTGGGCAAATCTTAATAGCAATTGAAAATTAAATATTAACATTTGATCATTTGTTTGTGCAAAATCGCAATTAACCATTAATTTACTGTAAATTTATTAAACTAACGTTTAATACTATTACAAAAAACAATGGATTAATTGTTAATTGTGATATACGTACAAACATCATATATTTTTCAGCTTCACGCTGTATCCCGCACACAGCAGGGTAGGCAGAGGGAACCTAGTGTTAAGACACTCTATTCCCCACTTTCTGCCCAATTCTGGAGGCATTGCGTCTTGAGTGACAGAACTCAACGCCGCGCTTAGCCTTGACACCAGAGCGAAGAAATGGAAATATAAATTTAAGTAAATATTTCATCTCCTCGAGTGGGGATCGAACCCACAACCAGTCGGTTTACAGTCACTTTTCGTGCCACTGCGCCACGACTGGCCTCACATCATATATTTTTGTATCATAATTATATTTCTATGTTAAATTGTCAATTGCAATTAGATTTTTTTTTAATTTATTTAAGCACTGAATTTTCAGCATTTAAAAATATTAGCGATAAAATTAAACAACGGTATATTTTTATGGTATTAGACCCAAAGTACTTACGCCGAAAATTTATGTATTGAGGCCTACGCGGCGCAGCGGTATAGCATGACTGTAAACACGACGGTTGTAGGTTTGATTCCCACTAATGGCAATAAGATAAAATGCGACTTTACTTAAATATAATAAAATAAAATCTATTTCTACACAATTCAAACATTCGACAATCCAAACACCGTAATCCTTATAGGCGCTACCACGAAACCCATACATAATATTACTAGTCCCTCAGTCCCTAGACTCGTACCTGATTGCACTTCGTATCCTCGAGGGTAGACGAGGCATATTCTGATCAAAATATATTAATTTACATATAAATAATGTTGGTTGTATTTAGTCGTAGAAAGTAAAGAGTTGGAAATAAGAGTTTATTTAATAGAACATTCTTGTATACCATTCTATAGAACCCTACTCCTATCTTACCTAAAAAATATATTTTTAGGCAGGATCTACGTGTCTGAGGACTAAGATCAGGGTTGAATCTCCAGCGGATGGCCTGGAAACCAGTTCCTGTCCAGCGTATTTCATACTACCACAGTGTTTGCAAAATAACGATTTCTTAACTTAAACAGTGCATGCTTATGAAGAACGGCTACGCGTCCTTAAAAAAATATTCCTCTTCATAAAAAATGTAGATTTACAAATACTACTTTGTAGAGGCCGTCGTGGCTCAGTGACTACGTCTGACATCGACGGTTATAGATTTGATTCAGCAAGCCACAGTGTTGTGTTCGCAATACTAATATTTCCAAAATTTGGTGGAAAGTGGAGAACCGAATATCTTCACACTAGGCTCCACCTTCTCGTACCTACAATATGAAGTTTAAAAAAGTACACATCATTATCCACCTGAAACAAAATTTATATATATACCTATATTTTAAAGTTTATCTCCACATACAAACATATAAACATATACATGGGAGTACTCGCGGTTTTTGCTAAAACTACAAAAGCTTGAAACTTTCCGGTGTAAGTGCAGATATCGCCTCGACCGGAAATAGGTCGGGAAAATAATAAAAAATTGGACAAATGTCCTAGCAGTAAAATACTTTAGTTTGCTGGGTTGTGGCGGGAGTTTGTTGAGATTGTGTTTTCTATTGTAATTCTGTTGGCCGCGATACTTAGAGTACTGTAGAAGTTGTATAATTTGATTTGGAGAGAACCCGGTGTGAGACATTCTGTCTAGTTTGTGAATATTGCTTATAGTGTACTTAAACAAAGTTTCAAATAATGACAACGTAAGCATAAATGCGCATAAAAAAAATTCATTACCAAAAAAATCGAATTTGTCAGTGCTGTAAGCCCGGTGGTTCTGAGTTTGATTCCCATAAGTGGCAATAAACTACGATCATTTAGCTTCTCTTTCAAGACTAAGCGGAATTACGCAGTATTCCGAATTCGGATAGAAAACAGAAAGTTGCGTTTAAGTCCACTATATTTTAGAGTGTTTCATGTAAGGGTCAACAAACGTTGTTAATAATAATAATAAATTTTGGCGACGTTATCTTCAACGCGCGAACATCTATGCATAGTATCACATATTTTGTATATTTAGTACACAAAATTTAATTTTCTCGCGACACACGTGAGCTGCTTTAATTAATTTATTTACAAAATATAACAATGACTTCGTGCATTAAATTGTTAATTTAAAATTTCACACTTTGAGAAGCAATGGTATTTTTTTATAGTTTTTATTCAATAAAAAGTTTAATTAGCTAAACTATTTTTTTTTGCAAGTTTACTTACCTTCCATAAGTAAAAGAAACGTAGTCTTAAGAAACTTCGTCCCCTAATTTTTACCGAATTTTGGAGACACTATGTGTTAGGTGGCCGAATCTAACGCCATACTTTGGTTATGTTTACTCCTTTAATACAATAATTTATTATCGACTTTGACTTTTTTAAATGCATTTTGTCTATTTAATTTATTTATTGCCTACTACTATTTGATTGCACAGATTACAATCCAATTATTAAAAGATTTTGTTGGCATTAAGCGACAAACGAATGTATGGACTATGTATGTGATGGAGTAAATTTATAGAAAGACAAAATGGTGTAAAACTCGATTTAGATATAGTTTAACTCACATTTTTTTTCCAATGTTCCATTTTTAGTTCCATTAAATCCCGTCATCACTGAGCACTTTTCGTCCACTCTGCTTTATAACTATATAGGACAATAAAAAATAGAACAAGTTTATTACAATGTAACACATATTTTTACATTCGAACTCGCTTTAACTTTGATCTAGAGTGCTTTTAAAGATTTAACTCTTAATTTGGAATGGATCCAGTAAAGTTTCAAGTTATCACGTTCAGTTGCAAGCGTTTATCATTAATACAGCCTTTTAGTAGTTGCTAATTTTGATGCTTTTCCACAAATTGAAAAGCCGAGAGTTAGAGCTAATCTTGAAAATATTTTAATTAAATATTTGGTTGAAATAACTTTTTTTAACGTTTCACTCTTTGTACCTCGTGTTGAAATGTACAATGTCGAGACACTCCGTTCACTACTTCCTGCCTGAACTGATCTGACTGTAAAAATTACGTTGTGGGTTCAATTGTCATTGGAGGGAATTAATTATTATCATGTCATCGTCACTCTGCAAATAGAAAGTGCAGTGTTGAGTTCCGCCACTGTCTCGAAAATTGAGCTGTTCCAGTTACATAGTTTTCGAGTGAAGACTCGGGGATATGACTATTTTATTTCTCAAATTGACAAAGTACGGCGTTGAGTTCCACTGCTCAACTCGCAATGTCTCGAGAATTCTACTAGTACCACCAACTAATTTAAAAATCTAAAATTTAAAGAGGCCAGTCGTGGCGCAGCGGCACGAAGTGTGACTGTAAAACCAACTGGTTGTGGGTTCGATCCCCACTGGAGGAGATAAAATATTTACTTAAATTTATATTTCCATTTCTTCGCTCCGGTGTCGAGGCAAAGCGCGGCGTTGAGTTCTTCCACTCAATACGCAATGCCTCCAGAACTAGGCAGAAATTGGGGAATGGAGTGTCTTAACACTTTGTTTCCTCTGCCTACTCTACTCTGATTTGATTTGAAAAATTAAAAGAAAAAATAAAATTCCAAGCCCAATATTTAAAAATTGATCTATTGGGTTCAAAATATTACTGTTTTGAACTCTATTTACATTTAGATTGAAAATTACATGTTCCCAATCTCGCATACATAATAACTCTGTCCTCGTACGGCGATAGACAAAAAGTGCAATTAAAAGTTGGTGCATAGTACTTATATCGATAGCCCGCGTGCATGTGGCTGGGTGAAACTGCTTTGAACTAATTATTTCGATAACTTTTTTATAAAAATTTGGTAAATCAAATTATATGAAATTACATAGTTTAACGATTTATTCTACATATATCAGGGTAGATAGGTATCTGATGGCAGAGGGAACCTAGGTAAGACACTAAGTTACCTAATTTCCTTTCAATTCTACATGAAAATCTACATGTGTCTCGAAAGGCGGAGAATGGACTGTCGTAACACTAAGTACTTCGTCTACCTTTCCACGGGGATAAAAGCGAGAAGCTGCTTAAATTCTCTTTTTTAGAATTTACCCATCCCATTCATGTAACAAGAAGAACTTAATATAATAACATTTCGCTCTCCACTTATTTTTCTCAATTACTCAAATGAATATAATTTTTAAGTTACAATTTCAAAATAATTAACGTTTTTAAAGAATCTTTTGGTTTCATAGGTATCTCACAAATATGAGGTCGTGACTTTATATGAGTAATGAATAAATCGATCAGTTTGACAGAGAGCCTGTCACCCTCCTTATATGATAGTTATCAAATATTTTTGTCTGAAAAAGACAGAGATACAGTACGCGAGGCTTAAGCAGAGTTTTGCATTTGTGTGAGTGTCTCTAAGAGTAGAATCAGAAAAAATACTTTTAAAATATGTTTTTTTTATTACACATCAATAAAAAAATCAAGCAAAAATGTATATATTTATATATTTCTTCCTTCTATATGGGCTTTTACATCATTGTAATTTTACTCAGGTCTGATGTGTCTTTTGTGTTAGATATGAATCTTTTAATTATTTCGTCAAGAACAGCGTTGTGTTAAGATTTTTCTACTCAAACTCATTTGTCTATTTTTTACAATGATAATGCAAAACACTTTCAAAAAAGCAAAGCTTTAAATTAAAATAAATCAGATTCACGTTGTATCCCGCAGACAGAAGGGCAGGCAGAAGGAACGTAGTGTTAAGACACTCCGTTTCAAATTTTTTACCGAAATCTGCCGAATGTGGCATTGCGTGTTGAGTGGCAGAACTCAACGCCGTGCTTTATCTTGACACCAGAGCGAAGACATCGAAATATAAATTAAGTAAATATTTCATCTCGTCGAGTGAGGATTGAACCCACAACCAGTCGGTTTCACACTCATACTTTGTGCCTCTACGCCACGACTGGCCTCTATCATTATCTGACATATTTTATATTGAATACATATTGCAGGAGCAGGAAGAACGTAGTTTTAAGACTCTGTTCTTCTCTTTCCGCCTTAAGTAAAGACATCGAAACACCACACTCCGTGTTGTTACCAAGGCAAAGAAAAGAAAATAATTCCCGTTTGTAGGAATAGAATCCGCTACCGTTTGTATTGTACCCGTTCCATTACGCTACGGCAGCCTTACTTAGTGGTTTGAAATTATAAAAAAATCTCACTGATTCCATTAAACAAAAATTATATTTAAAATTATAATTTTTAAAACAGCCATATGAAACTTGTGCGACTTAATTCAATAAACGTGGGGCAGTAAAAGGATTTAGTGATAGAGTTTAAAAAAAATTAAAATATGTTTCTCAGAGGACGTTGTAAGCTAAACTATTTATAAAAGATTATTCACTTTTGAACCGTGAAATAAAGTGACTACGCTTAAAGATTTTGTGTATATACTAATATGATAAAACTGTTTGTTTGGTTGAATGAGCTAATCTCATCAACTACAGCTTTCTTTTTTTTTTGTATTGACATACACGTTAATCGTTTCAAAAAAAATCTCCATACCTGACACCATTTCAGAAGCAATTGTTTGTTAACAACATTTAACAATATAACTTTTTAAATATATAGTTTTTTAAATACATATTTAACATTTTTTAGTTACTCTAAGTTTCAAGATTTGATTGATAGAATTCAACGTCGTTTTTTTTTTATTGTCAACCAGAGCAGGGAATTCAAAATTTGGGGAAAGTGGAGATCAAACCCACAATAGTCACGTTTACAAGAAGACACTGTGCCACTGTGGTACATCGCCTCCTTGTTTTTAATTCGCTATTATAAACTTATATCAATTATGTGGAATTTGAACCAGAACATCCAAATATTTTGTGTCTGACTCTATAATATAGTTATAACATACATGTAGGTATATTCATGGGGAAGAAATATACATATATATTTTTTGTAATTTTATGTAAAAAGTTACATTTGGTATTAAATATAATCAATTTAAAACCTTTTAAAATATCAAAAATACGAATTGTGAGGCAATAACTGATAACTTAGAAGTGCAAACTTAGTCACATTTTAATGTAGAATGGAAAACGAAAAGCGTGAAACTATATTAAAGTGAAAAGTTAGAGCTTCTAAAAGATTTCACTTAATTGAAAGAAATTTTACTTCAAAATGATTGGTGTTGGACGATTGTGACGATTGAGGTGTTTTAGTAGAGAAATTCCTGCAAAAAGTACATTATTCTTTAAAAATATATAAAAAAAACTTCCTACAAAAATGCTGACAACATAAATAAGTTGTAACAAGCGTATATGGGCAAAGCGCTTGGATGGTTTTCAAGAGGCGCGGCTTTCATTTTTCTAATTGTGGAATATCATTTAAAAATGGAAGTATTTTTTTCTTATTTTCAGACATAACATGATAAGAGAGACCAGTCGTGGTGCACGGGCACAAGCGTGTTACTGTATACGGGACAGGTTGTGGGTTCTATTCCCACTCGAGGAAATGAAATATCTAATATATTTATGGGTTTTCTTAGTTCTGGTGTCGAGGTCTATTAAGTCAACGCTGTCAAAAAATATAAACATTTATGCATTTTTGTATGAAATTCGCTGTGTAATCAAAACCTATAGATTGCTTTCCGTAGACCTACTGTTATGAAATTTGGCTCGAAATTACAACTTACAATATAAATAAAGGAAAAAAATATGGATTTCGATACTCTCTATAGTGTTCAGATCATCTTAGTAAGACGCCATGTACACATGTTTATTATTTATCTCGGCAAGTATTAGTTCTAATTTTAAATTCTTTCCGAATGGACTTTATTTATTAAAAAAGTCGGTCAAAAAAATAAAAGAAGTTAATTTTTTTCATATTTAAATTATTATATAAGTATTATTTTAGACAAGATTTTTATTTATTTTCTTTGTTATCTTTTCTGCCTTATGAGAATTTCGATACGATTTTTTATTGCTTCACGCTATATCCCGCACACAGCAGGGTAGACAGAGGGAACCTAGTGTTAAGACACTCCGTTCCCCACTTTCTGCCGAATTTTTGGAGGCATTGCGTATTGAGTGGCAGAACTCAACGCCGCGCTTAGCCTCAACACCAGAGCGAAGAAATGAGTATATAAATTTAAGTAAATATTTCATCTCCTCGAGTGGGGATCGAACCCACAACCAGTCGATTTTACAATCACACTTTGTACCACTGCGCCACGACTGGCCTGCTTTTTTATTGCGACGATAAAAAAAAACATAAGATAAACAACTGAACCAATGATAACACAGGCACATGTACTGTTAAAATAGACACTGTACTACGTAAATAGTTACACAGCCTATCTCTTCTACCGAACGTCGCGTTCATTATTATTTTGTGCCAAGAGATTTGAACTGGCGATATCCATCATACATTGTTTAAGCTTGTATTGAAATGAAAACAACAATTAAGTTGATTATAATTGAAAAACAATAAATAATTATATAGCATTTTATTATATTTATATGTATAATTTCATTTGTTTATATAATAATCTTTATTTGTATTGTAAATTAAAAACAAGAAATAAATAGATAGCATGTTATTATAACCTGGCGTTAATAAGGTGAAGTAAAAATGTTTTGTAACTGCGATGGTTGTGGGTTCGATCCTCGCTCGAGGTAATTACTTATTTTCATACACATCCGCTCTACCAAGACGAGACGTGGCGTTGACTTCCTCAAGAAAAAAAATAGCTTAAACTAAGCCGTTTCTATATAATACTAAGAAAATCATCACGCATTTTAGAAAAAAAGGAAAATTTGATCGAAAATTATCCGATTTTGATATTTAATTTAATGAAAAATTGTTATGAATGTAAACTGGGTCATGTTATTTCAATATAAAGTATCAGCTTCATGATGCTTTGACTAATGTTAGTATTATACGAGGTTTCAGGGCCATCGTGGCAGTCATGACTGTAAACGCGAAGGTTCTAGGTTCCATTTCCAACAAGGTAATTTATTCATTTTCATTTTATGTCGATTGGCAGAATTCAAAGTCCGTTCTGATAAGACATAGCACAGAGTTGATCTCCAACGATAACGATGAGTGGGAAACCGGAAGTGTCTTAACAAGAGGGCCCCTTCGCCTAGCCTTCTGTATGCGGAAAACAGCATGAAGCTAAAATAAAATAACAAAATAAAAAACACAAGTATATAACAAATACAAAAATTATATACTTATAGAAATATATTTAAAGTAAGTATATTTCACTTTTCCCACAAACATATGGTTAGATCAAAATATTTTTTTCATACAAAAAACACAATCAAACTAAAATTTAAAAGGCAAATATTATTCAGTGCCACTTTTAAATTAACTTTTGAATATTTTATAATCCACCGACTCACCAACTACACAAAACCAGTCGGCCAATTTTATTGAACACAAAATGTAAATTGAATTGTACTTGCACTTGCATGTACATGTGCATGTTCAGAATTATTTTTAGGGTTCTGTACATCAAAAGAAAAAAGCGGCACTCTTATATAATCCTTTTTTTGTCCATCTGTCTACATGCCTGTCTGTCAAGGATGAAGATCACGTGAAGGAATTATACTGAAATTCAAGTTAATGGTCTACAAGTTCTTGGAGCAAAACCTAAAAAAAAATAGCTTCTAAGCCAACGCAATCAAAAGATATGAGCGCGTTTTCATAATTTTGCAGCATTTTGCGAATGGAATTTGCACTTAATTAAAATCTATAGAATACGTACTTCCCGTGGACCTATAATTGTATAATTTAAAAAGAAATGAGGAATTTTGGTGAAAATAACAGCAAATTACAAAAAACTCTAAATTTATTGGTGTATTACAGAAAAATATGTTACAAACTATATATTGATGGATTATTTCATAAAAAGCGAGTTCATACGCCCGCAAAGTTTAGTTTGTGAAGTTATACTTCTCATTAACCAATAATCATAAAAATCGTACGGAATCCTCAGTGGGCTTGTCCGACTCGCACTTGGCCGTTTTTTCGTTATTCATCACACGTATTTCTGTGTTCTACTGGCAATTATTGTTTTTTGTTATACCAATCCCTCGCTGTGATGTATTATCAGAATTGTGTTTAATCAAGGTCTATTGAGGTCTATTCAATTACAAATTGCATACTAAATGTAACAATAATATGTTTTACATGTATCAACACTGCGTTATGTACATGTTGATACACTTTAGTACATGTTTCCACATTTTAGCGCATTATTAAAGGTGTATTGTCACAATTGATTGTTCAATTTGTGAATTAGTATGTGAATGCGGTATTTAGTATTTGTAGCTGCTTCACAACTCAAATGCGATTTTCTTTAATATCCCACATATTATATTTGTTCGAATTGATTTAATATCAAATAAAATAATTATTTTTGTATTTTTTTTACTTTATCCCCTAATTTGTCATCTTCCCTTTTTTCGCATATCAGGGTAGGTAGAGAGAACCTAATTTTAAGACGCTCAGTTCTCAACTTTCCGCCTAACAAGGCATTGCATAATAAAAAAAGAAAAAAAGAAAGAGTCCAGCCATGGCGTAGAGGCACAAAATGTGACTGTTAAATCGACTGGTTGTGGGTTCGATCCCCACTCGAGAAAATAAAATATTTATTTACATTTATTTTTTCATTTCTTCGTTCTGATTTCGAAGCAAAGCGCGGCATTGAGTTCCGCCACTCAACCCGCGATGAACTCGGTGGAAAGTGGGAGAATGGAGTGTCTCAACACTAGGTTTCCTCTGCCTACTACTATAATTCAACCCCAGCGTAAGTGGTAAAATTAAAATAATTTAAATATAGTTAATCCCCAAAGTAGGAACCAAACTTGCAACCGTCGTGTTTGCGTTCATGATGTGCCGCTGCGCTATGACTGCCTAAATAATATCTATTCAGTAATACCAATTCATTGACGTAATTTGTCTATTTTAAGGACTACATCTACTTTAATTATTTTTTGCAGCATCTATAGATATTGAAACTAAAATATATTAATAAATGTGACGGTTATGAGTTTGACTCAGGGTAAGTGGGCATCGGGGCTTAATAACACATAGGTTCCCTCTGCTTTCCCTGCTAAAAACAGGATACAGCGTGAAGCTAAATAAAAACAAAATGAAAAAGGAGCTCTATCAAAGAAAATTTAACACAAAATGTCTATACATACATTTATTGTCGAAACTTTTTTCTCGAATAATAAGGAGCTTTAAAATCTTCTCAACTGATATTAGGCTAATGTTATTCAACGATCCCCCGAATTTAATGAAACAACAGGCGTTCGAGTCGTCGGAAAAGTTTAATTTAATGTCTGAAGAGTTCTTTCTCAGGAACAAAAAGGAAATTGTAATGTATTGTTTAAAAACAAAACGTGAGAAACTCAAGTCGAGGCGCGTAGCTATTTACTTAGTTGTGTTGGAAATATTTTGTTTTATTTGTTGGTTTGAGAGAGTGTAAGTGTGTCAGTCCCGAGCGTCTTGTAAACTTTAAGTGGACTTTTCATTGTAAAGATATAACAAGTATGATACGATAAGATACTATCTAACATCTTTATGTTTAAATGTCTTGAAAATTGGATGAAGAGTGGGAAACGAAATGTCTTGACACTATATTCTCTTCCTCTGCCTATCCTGCTACACGGCACGGGGATTCAGCGCGAACCTAAAAAAATAATAAAAACAAAATACAAATAGTCTATGACTAGAACATAATAAATATATCTAGTCCATTTTCCACTCCCATTGTACATTCTATAGAATCCCTTTAGATGCCAAATAAGGGATTCCTCAAGCGCCAAGAGGATTTCTTGAGAAAATATACTCTACTTAGATGGACTCAAAGGAAATGAAAGCACACTATTTTATAGGAAAATTGCTGCATATTTTTATCTTTTCTGAATATCCTCATGCGCCTGTACGCAAGAGTAAGAGTCTTACTTAGATAATTTGGATGCTTTCATATATTTTTATTTTTATTATATATTGTTTCTTAGGTTTACGTACTTTAAAACATATAGGATCATTTGCTTGTCCGTCTGTCCATTTATTAAGATCATTTATATCAGGATCGTGTAAAGACATTACGCTGAAATAGAAATCAAATATTTACGTCTATGGTTCCTTGGAGCAAAGTAAAAATAAAGCTTCTCACTCAACGGTCACTACAAATTTGTATTTTCACTTCATTTCATACAAAATTAGTGCAGATGACCGCTAACTTAATTTTGCCAACTTTCAAATGTTTTACTTCCCGTTGACTTAAATTCTCGAAATTGGTATGAAAGGTGGGTGAGTCCCACTAGCGCCAAACCGATTTTTTTTAACTTCAAGCTGTATCCCGCATATGGCAGAGGAACAGAGGGAACCTATTGTCTCCTTTGCCTACATGCCAACATTCCTGACATTGTGTATTTAGTGGCGGAACTCAACGCACCGCTTTGTCTTGGCACCAGAGCGAACAATTTAAAGTAATTCCTCTTCCAGGTTGGACCTAACCCACGACCGTCGGCAGAACTATTTATTTTGATTTCCACGCTTTGGCAACAAGACAAGACGCAGGTTCGATTTCCGCCAGTCGACACCTGACATATCGTACGCTTGGGATAACAGTACAGTGGGGAACCAACTGTCATAACTCTAGGTTCCCTCTGCTTATCCTATTATAATCGGGATACGCCGTGAAGCCATATTATATTTATAACTAAATACATAAGACAATACATTCCTGAAGTGAGTATTACAAACAGCTGACGTGAGTGTGTACTTCCGAAGAGGATCGCTATAAGTATATGCATCTTTATATTCCTTATATTATTTTACTGAGATCATGTCAAGGATCTAAGAGGACAATTACAAAATTTGTAAGAATAAAAATATATATTTATTCTTAGTTTCACGTTATAACGTGCTGGAGTAGGAACAGGGAACCTGGAAATTTAAATTTAGGTAAGAAGCGCTGGTCTACTCTGTCCGAGTCCCGCTAAAAAAGTCGTGCCGTCTCTCACGTTGTAATTTTTGTTTTTGTTTTCATTAATATTTATTTAGAAAACGTATAAAATTTTAACGTACCGGGACTCGAACCTGCGCCTCCTGGAAACCGAACAGGCGCTACTTTTTCATTTCTCATCAACCTACGTCGAAATTTTTATACGCTTGTTACAACTTATTTATGTTGTTATACGTACAGCGTATTGTGGGTTGTGGGTTCAATGTCCATTCAACATGCAATAACTTCAGAATTCAATGAAAAATGAAGAACGGAAGGGTATTAATGGGGACGTAGTGTATTAGCACTAGGTTCCCAGGTTTCCTCTGCCTGCCCTGCTATGTGCGGAATATAACATGAAGCTATATTCGTTTAAAAACCTATTAATTTTATTATTTTCCAGGTCCAGCCACGTGATCAGCATCATGAAATAGCTACACCAAGTGCCAAATTCTAGAGCTTTTGAAAAGTTCTAGAATATGCTCGGACCTAGATTATATAAGCCTAAATTCGCATGGTTTTCTTGTTAACTCCGAAGAGAGAGAGAAAAATTACATACTCTATTTATAAATCGACTTAATAAATTACCGAGGCCAGTCGCGGAGCAGAGGCAAAACCGTGGGGCAAATATCATATATTTAATTATTAAATATAATATGAGGCCAGTCGTGGCGCAGCGGCACGAAGTGTGACTGTAAAATCGACTGGTTGTGGGTTCGATCGATTCGTTCCCACTCGAGGAAATAAATATTTACTTAAATTTATATTTCCATTTCTTTGCTCTGGTGTCGGGGCTAAGCGCGGCGTTGAGTTCTGCCAATTAACACGCAATGCCTCCAGAATTCGGCAGAAAGTGGGGAATGGAGTGTCTTAACACTAGGTTCCCTCTGCCTACCCTGCTGTGTGCGGGATACAGCGTGAAGCTGATTAATTTCGATTTATTTATGTATTTAATATATTCATTTCTTCGCTCTGGTCTCGAGGCAAAGCGCGAATTTTATAATTTAACGAGCAATCTCGCGAGTTCAGCGGAAAGTGGAGAGCGGAGTGTCTTAACACTAGGCTCCCTCTGGCTACACTACAGAGAGTAGATTACGGCATGAAATAAAAAAAATATGTTAAAAGTAATATATAGAAGGTATAAAATAACATTACTCATTGAAAACCATTAATTATACGTTGTGTTAACATTTGACATGTCGCATGTACGCTTCATTTAACCTTGATATAAGATACAAAATCAACTTTAATTTCCGATAAAGCGTAATATTTTTAATGAGTCCATCGTGTGGTCTGTGTTTGAATATTGGTTGAAGAGGTTTTTCGCTTCACGCTCCATCTCGCATGTAGCAGAGTAGGCAGAGAGGTAGTAGGTGCTAACCCGGTAAAATCCGGAATGTGAAAAGTTTCCGTGCAAAATGGAGATAATGCTATTTGAATGGTGATAGTATCCTATTTTGCCTATCAAGGCGGAAAAGAAACCTGAGTAAGAATCGAATCAACAATCTCACACACGCGTGCAAATTTAACCACGACGATCGTGGGTTCGAATCCCACTTGGGATTTATTATTTTCATTACCTCGTTCTGATAATGAGGCAAAGCCGTAGAGTTTTGCCACTTATGTCTATGAGTAAATTGTAAGTTTAAATAACTGCGAAAGTAAGTGAATGGCGGAACTCAACGCCACATTTTATCTTTTTACCATACTAGGAAATAAAAACCATCCAATCCCCCAAAATAGAAATCGATGTCACTACCATCCTGTATACTTTCTCACTGTCCCACTACGCCACGTTGGCTTCGAAAACTTAAAACGCTTGTTTAAGGAATATTTTTAATGAGCGTCGGTTGTAGTCTGTCAGTGTCACTGAGACGCCTCAGCGCTACCTCGGAGGTAATTGCAAAGTGGAAAAGAAGAAATTACTTGAGATTTATTCAGGATCATCTAGTTTTGCTGAAACACTTGAAATTTTGTATTTTAGTAGTTGTAAAAATTTTACGAATATAAAGTAGTAGGTATATCATCATTATATTGTAGTAGTAGGACTGTTAACGCGATTGATTTTGAGTTTGATTCTTTTTCGATGAATATAAAATATTATTATTCACTGTCTTGCTCTGGTAACGCGGAAAAGCATAACGTTGAGTTTCGCTACTTAACAGGTAATGAGAGTTCGGCGGAAAAGTGAAGTCAGTCGTGGTGCAGGGGCTCATAGTGTGACTGTACAACCGACTGATCGTGGGTTCGATCACCACTCAAGAAATGAAATATTTACTTAAATGTATATTTCCATTTTTTCGCTCTGGTGTCGAGGCAAGCGTGGCGTTGAGTTCTACCACTCCACATACAATGCCTCCAGAATTCGGAGGAAAGTGGGGAACGAAGTGTCTTAACACTAGGTTCCCTCTGCCTACCCTGCTGTACTGTGTACAGCGTGAAGCTGATTTAATTTTGATTTGATTTAAATTCATCAAATTTAAAATTGAATTACATATATATTATTTAGTAACCGAATTTTAATTTTGTTTGTTTTTTGATATTTTTCGTAATAAACAGACAAAACCTACTAACAAATCACTCCGCTATACACTTTTGGCCCATTTTGGAGACATGTGAGTTAGATGGTGGAACCTAACAACGCATTTTGGCTAACCAAGCTGAAGAATGACCCATATTATACATTTAGATAGTCCCTCGAGTAGGATGAAATAAACAACTATTGCTTTAGGTTACATATGTTTTGTTTCGTCAGTGCTTTATTTTTGATTAAAAATAAAAAATAATTAAAAAGAGTAAATATTCGAAAAATAATAGTTCATTTCCACTAATCCGTGTGTGAAAGAAATTATTGTAAACAAAAAAAAACAACCGACCGAAGAAAAAAAAGAAAAATCAAATATTCAAAATAATTTTCTTAAAAACCAGCTTTTATTGAAATGGCTACATACTATGTGCGATACACATAGTACCTAGTACCTAGGAACCTAGTGTTTGAATACTAATACATTTCAACTTGAATTTGTTTGAATACAGTTCTAATAAAGATACTTCCCTCTCCCACTTTCCGCCGTATTTTTGAAATATTGAGTGAAAAACATGATTAACGTTTGCCCCACAGCAGCGAACAATCTGAATGGATTTCGGTGCCTTATATGGTGTTAGTAGGATTACGCAATAAAAGGTAGTCCTATCTTGGAATAAACAAAGTTGATGTCCTAGTGGCGCAGTAGCAAGGCAGTTGGTGATTGCGACGATTGTGGGTTTGAAATGATCAGTGATATTCTCCGTTCGGTAATAAGAGAGTGAGAGAATATTTTCAATTTGCTGGTGTGTAACAAGGCCAAGAGCGGTGTTGGATATGGGTTTCCATGAAATTAATGCCTATAATTAATGGAGCAATTGTTGTGACTTTGAGTGATACTGTGCGGCGTTATGTTACGGTACTCAACATGCAAGGTGTTGATTTTATGTGGAAACCGTAGAATGGAGTATCCTTAGCATCATATTGTCTTTACTTAGGTTCTGTCTTGTATATGCAAATATTAAAAATATTGTATTTTTCTAACACTTTTCTAACACTTGTACGTGTCAAACGCATCGTAAATTTACTTAAGTTAGTATAATTGCGTTAACAAAATAATAAAACATTAATTGAAAACATCTTGTTAATAAGCTTTTATTCAATAGATAAGTTGTACTTAAATGAAAATAATAATTTGATAATAGAAGCCCACACTTTAGCAGAGAGGCAGAGGCAACCTGGGAACCCAGTGTTGAGACAATCCGTTCCCATTGAGGCACTTCCATTCCCCACTGTCCGTGTTCCGAGTTAATTCATCACTTTCAGACTAAGATATCAGCCACGTAATAATTATTTAATTAAAATGGAAGCACAAATAAAAAAAAATAAAGAAATATTTGTATTATGACTAGAGTCTCTCTAAATAGAATATCCTAAAGACAAAGAGGGTCAAATTAAAGCTTTATGTCAAAGTTTTAATTTGACCCTTTAAACATTTACATTGCACAGACACAAATATTGAAATATTTACTTTAACTGAATCCAGTCTCTGATATTACATATAAATTCGCCACAAAATCTACCATAGTGTTTGTCTTTAAGTCGCTCATGCGATTGCAATAACGTTTTTATCAGTTATTTGCTAGGACCAAAGGGGTTTTCAAAGATTCAAAGGGGTCAAAGAGTAAACAAACATTGACATTTAAAGTTACGTTCAAGTATATCATAAAATTTGTTATTAAAAAATCCGCCAAGTGCGAGTTGAATTCACATACCGAGGTTTCCGTACTAGTTTCGAGGTTATGGGTTAACGAGCACGTCAGTTACGAAATAAAAAATATATAAAAAAATATTTATAAAATGTTAGTTTGAGATGCACATCATTCATTGTATAATATATCAGATCATTTTGTATAAAATAAACTAATATATATATATATATATATATATATATATATATATATATATATATATATATATATATATATATATATATATATATATATATATTGGTTTTACGCTGTATTTCATATACAGAATTGTACGCAGGAGGAAACTGGGAACCGTAGGGTGATTGTACATTACAATCACCCTACGTACCCTTTTAGACACTTCCTTTCTTTACTGTATCAGACGTTACCAGAGTGAGGAAATGATAATATTTTAAACATCGAATCCCAGGGGGATTCCAATTTACAACGGCCTTATTAACAGTGGCACGTTTGTACTCCTGCACACACAACGACCCAAGTGTATAATTTTTTGTAATTCGTACATCCCGTTGACCTACAATCCTGAAAATGGTACGGAAACCTCGTTGAGCTATTCTGACTTGCCCTTAACCGGTTTTTCTTTTTATGTGCGGAACCTTAAAAACGGAATATTATTTAAATAACCAGACTGTCTACTGATATTAGCCAGTCTTAGCTCTAGGCATCACGTAAGCTTTGTAGCCAAATCTCTATACAAAGTACATAAAGCTCTTTGAAAATAATATTCTAACTCTAAATTGTTGATATTTTGACGAAATTGCTGCAATTTTGATTTTAAAATTAAAATATTATAAGCACTAAGTGAGGTTTGACCATATTACACGTTACCACTATACCTTGGGTTGGAGTTACATCGTAGAAATAAGAACATTCATCGTGGCGCATTGAAACGGCGTCTGTCTGTGAACACAATGGTTGTGGGTTCTATCTTTGATCTGATAAAAGCTACTCTTACACACAAGAACAACTTAAATTTGTTGTTAACATCTATATTACATTATCAACTCTATATAGATCAGTACATTAATAGTTTAAATGCAATTTTGTCGCTATCTCCTAAGACTGAAAGCATTCAATATCACAACACCACCTCATTTCCATACATCGAATACTTGATATTAAGTTGTGGATGGGAAAATTATAAATCACCCTGTATAACAGTTTGTGTACTAAACGTGTACTGGTAAGCTTTCGGTGTTTTGGCGACAGCGTGTGTGTTTTGTTGTGTGATTATTAAATATTAGATGAAATAGTACAACATATTGGTTGTAAATTAAAGAATCTACTTAGTGACATTGCGTGTTGAGTAGCAAAACTCAACGTCGCGCTTCCTTTTGTTGACGATATTGAGGAAATGATAATAATTCATTCCCCCCAACAGGGAATCTACGCCAGTACGTTCCAAGCATCATCCAATTTCCAATACATTGCATATTGAGTTGGGGAAGTCACCGCCACGAGGAGAGGGGGGAACTTAAAATCACAACCTTCACATTCCCAAAAAGACATCCTCAAAAAGTTCGCCAGGTGCAATAAAACTGCCATCTCGAAAATGATTTACACGAACGCCGCCTAAGAGACAGTACCGCACCTCACTTACTGTAACGCGCCAAGATAAATGTCAGCGGCGTGGACCTGACGCGGGGCTGTAAAAATAAATAAAGACATGCCGACGTCTTAAGCCGGGAACGTATTCTCAAACGGTTGGCTGTGATGAAAAAACACCAACGCGTGTTAATATATTATGATTGTTGTGTTTTGTAACAACCTGTATAAGTCTATGCTTGTTCAAGATCTCTATATAAAAAAACATTATATAAAAATACGTTTATATAAAATTTCTTTTCATTTAGAGACCGCCGCGGCGTAGGGCAATGATAACAAAAAAAGTGTAGAGTTGAATTACGCCAGTCGTTATGAAAACATAAAACATTAAAAAGCTACTGCTTCGAGAATCACTAGGTTCCCTCTGATGTTTGGTTATGAACTATGTTGTGGATATTATATATATATTCAAATATATTGCTAAAATTAAGGCATATTAAAAGTATTACACTTCTGATACAGATTTTTTTAAAAAATATTTTAATGTATCTATTTACACGTTACTAAAATACATACAAGCCGTTTCTTAATAAATGTAAAGAGAAAAGGTACAGAAGATTGTCGTCGTTTTATTCCAAAATTCCCTCAGAATCGCGTTTACCACCCAGATAGACATGAAATAGCCAAATATTTTTAATAAATACGACAAATTTTGCAAGTAAAATTAAATAAAAAGCTATAAACTTTTAGTGTATAACAATAGATAATGATATTAACATAACCATTTCTCCTTAAATACACCTAAATAACATTAAATAAATAATCATATAGTACCAGCTGGCGAAGCCTTGGGGGATCGATAGTTCTCAATTAACAGTAGAAATTTACAAATATAATAAGTTCTTTGATTTTCACGATTATTATACATTTTAAATAAAACTATTTTAACCGGATTAATCGCGTATATTTACGATCGATTATCGACTGTCACAGTCTACCCGTGACCACGGACTACTGCAAAGTGTTCGAAACGTCGGGTTTCCAAAAATGTAAAAACTAAATATACGCGATTAATCCGGTTAAAATAGTTTTATTTAAAATTTACAAATATAGGTCGGAATAATTAATAAAATCCATTAAATCCATTTCGGATAAATAAAATATTAATTTATATGTAGTCCACCGCTATAGAGAAATGAGCGGCTAAGGGTTAGGCAGTAAGGATTCCTTTTAAATAAAATAGATTTACACTAACATCAACAAAGAGTTCTATATTTTGTAATTACTTCGCTTCGCCCCCTAGAACTGATCGCGTTCATTTTCCATCCGACTATTTGTTGGTGGAAATACAAGTATGCAGTTTTCTCTCGTGAGTTGAACGTAGTCCGTGGTGGTTGTAGGCAACCAGGTTTTAAGCTCTTCCCACTGCTCTCTCTAAAAGGATTGAAACTGATTGAAAATACAACATTATCTAATGAGTACAAATATATGTTAGGGTGAAAAAATCTCGCGCTTTGCGTTTTATCTGGTTTGGAGACTAAGTATATTACTTGGTACCTAATAATTTAACGGAAAGTGGGGAGGGGATGTGTACCAATTGGAACGGAGTGTAACACAAGGTTCCCAGGTTCCCACTGCCAAGCCTGCTTTGCAGCGGAATACAATTTAAAGAAAAACCATAGAAAAATATGATGCTTTACGTCATATATATAAGTAAAGGCAAGTAAGATATTGAGGCAAGCGGTGGCGCAGGAGCACAAGCATGCGACTGTAAACGCGACAGGTTGTGGATTCGATTCCCATTCAAGGAAATGAAATCGCCACTGCTGAACGTAGGCCTCCCTCATCGAGCGCCAACCATCCCAGTCTTGGGCTTCTCACATCCATCCGTCTCCAACAACCATCTTTAAAAAGGTAAAGGTAAAGGTAAATATTTTTCTTCTTTAAGTGATATTTAGTATAGTGCAATTATTTTATAATTTTAATATTTTAAAAAGTTTATATATTATTTTTTGTTATGTATAATTTGTGTTTTTTTATTAATTAAAAACATATCATTAACAACAATAATTTACTAGTACACGATGCTACATCTAACGTTGGTGTTAAATAATTCCCGATCAGTACTATCGATACAGGATACTCGATTATCCGCAATAAATTATTCTATCAATCGGCCCTTATTCATTTTAAATTAAAAATCTAAAATAAGTCACACACGCTTCACGCTGTAACCTGCATACAGCAGGGTAGGCAGAGGAAACCTAGTGTTAATACACTCCGTTCCCCACTTTCCGCCGAGTTCTGGAGTCATTGCGTGTTGAGTGGCAGAACTCAACGCCGCGCTTAGCATCGACACCAGAGCGAAGAAATGGAAATATAAATTTAAGTAAATATTTCATCTCTTCGAGGGATCGAACCCACAACCAGTCGGTTTTACAGTCACACATCCTGCCCCTGCGCCACGACTGGCCTCAAATGTATACAAAAATATATACGTATAATAAATAATTAGCTTCTATCAAGTATCAAAATTGTACAAAACAATTATAAAACCTTATACAAATTAGGATAATGTAGTAAAAAAATCGTAATGGAAGATTACAGATTAAATTAATAAAAAATCATATTAGAAGTCAATTCTGCTTATTAAATGAATAATCGGACAGCTAGTCTTATGTAGTATAAGCTTACAAAGACGCTCTGAGAGACATATTTTAAAATTTTTAAAACGCTATCACTAAATCCTTTTACTGCCCCACGTTTATTGAATTAAGTCGCACAAGTTCCATATGTCCGCTTCAAAAATTATGGCTTTTCATTTTATTGAATTAGTGATTTTTTTTTAATTTCAAGTCAAAATGGATTATTTTGAATATATCGTGATTCAATAGAACAAATGACTTTAGGTACAGTACGAATAGTAGTAATGTAAAGTACAATACAAACGGTAGTGGCTTCGAATCCCACATATGGGCATTATTTTCTTCTACTTGCTCTACTAACAAAACAGAGTAGTTTAGGTGCGCTATTCTATACGCAATGACTTTATTTAGGGCGTAAAGAGAAGATCAGAGTCTTAATATTAAGTTCTTCCTGCCTACTCTGGTTTATGTATAACACATTTATTGAGGCCAGTCGTGGCGCAGCGGCACAAAGTGTGACTGTAAAATTGACTGGTTGTGGGTTCGATCCCCACATGGGGAGATGAAATATTTACTTAAATTTATATTTCCATTTCTTCGCTCTGCTGTCGAGAGGGTAGCGCGGCGTTGAGTTCTGCCACTCAACAAGCAGTGCCTCCAGGATTCAGCTGAAACGGAGTGTCTTAACACTAGTTTCCCTCTACCTGCTGTATGCGGGATACAGCGTGAAGCTGGTTTATTTATTTATTATGCCAGATTTTTGTTACCATACAGTCCGCATGGTCTAAGCTGAGCTTTGCATTTGTGTGAGTTTATGTATATGTAGTGTAAGTGTGATATCCTTTGCATAGCCTAAACAGGATTATACTACTTTTTGACAACCGACCTACACATCTCATACTTATATTTTTGTGTGCGATTTAATAAAAGTAAAAAATAAATAATACTTTTATTGTAAAAGAAAAATGTATTTGAGTAAGAAAAATCGTGATAATTCGTTGAAATTCATTATTAACTCAAAAACATATCAGACGAGAGTAAAAAATTCAATGATTAGAAGAAGATGTGGGAGAAATAGAAGTTACCCTCGCGTACTGCATCTGTTTCTTTTTCAGACAAAAATCTTTGATAACTATCGCCCTCCTTCCATGCTGACAGGCTCTCTGTCAAACTGATCGATTTATTCATTACTCACCTAAAGTCACGACCTCATATTTGTGAGATACCTATGAAACTAAAAGATTCTTTAAAAACGTTAGTTATTTTTAAATTGTAACTTAATAATTATATTCACTTGAGAAATTGAGAATAACAAGTGGAGAGCGTTTTTATATTAAGTTCTTCTTGTTACATGAATGGGATGGGTAAATTCTAAAAAGAGAATTTGAGAAGCTTCTCGCTTTTATCCCCGTAGAAAGACAACTTAGTGACACTCCGTTCTCCACCTTTCGCCCAATTTTCGGGATATATCATGTAGATTTGTATGTAAAAGTTACCAGAAAACAGTTTTCTAAAAACTTAGTTGCTACCAGGAGCCATCAAATTCCTGTCTACCCTGATATATGTAGAATAAAGCGACAAACTATTTAATTTCATATAATTTGATTTACCAAATTTTTATAAAAAAGTTAGCGAAATAATTAGTTCAAACCAGTTTCGCCCAGCCACATGCACGCGGGCTATCGATGTAAGTACTATGCACCAACTTTTAATTGCACTTTTTGTCTATCGCCGTACGAGGACTGAGTTATTATGTATGCGAGATTGGGAACATGTAATCTGCGATCTAAATGTAAATAGAGTTCAAAACAGTAATATTTTGAACCCATTAGATCAATTTTTAAATATTGGGCTTGGAATTTTAGTTTCTTTTATAGCTGTTTTCAAATGAGTTATTTGAGTAAAAAAAAACATAGTTATTTCAAAACATTTACTTAAAATGTTTTCAAAATTAGCTCAAACTTTCGACCTTTCAATTTGTGGAAAAGCATCGAAATTAGCAACTACTAAAAGGCTGTATTAATGATAAACGCTTGCAACTGAACGTGATAACTTGAAACTTTACTGGATCCATTCCAAATTAAGAGTTAAATCTCTAAAAGCACTCTAGATCAAAGTTAAAGCGAGTTCGAATGTAGAAATATATGTTATGTAGTATATTTGTTATGTTATCTGTTTATCCTGTATAATTACATAGCGGAATGGGCGGAGTTTTGGGACACTTCGTTCTCCGCTCATCACCTGAACTCAATACATTGCGTGTTGAGTGACGGAGCTCAACGGAATTAAATAATAATGGAATATTAGAAAAAAAATATAAAAGTATATTACTAAATCAAAATATAGTACTTTACTTTTAATTGTATTGGAACCTGTACAATAAATTAAACAGCAAATATATGGTTAAATTCCAGGCTTTTACTAATTTTGTTTCTGTACCAAACCGCAGTAAGAAATTTAAAAAATTGCGTACAGTACACAAAATAAACTTGGTTGTTTTATTGTTATAAAATACCAAAAATTCGAGAATGTTAACTTCGTAGAAAATCTTTTTTTTGTCATAATAGTAATTTTGGATTTGTTGTACTAACTACTCTCCATTTTGGAATAATTTTAACAACTTTACAATCTTTTTTATTAATCTTTTAGTAACGATCTGTCATCACAATATGTTCCATCTAGGTCCACGAGTGTGGTTATGTGATCATAGACAGTGCCAGATTTAGCACTACCACCGCCTGCAGTAATTTTTTTGCGGTGTAATCCAAAATTAAATGTAAATAATTAAATAATTATTCGACGTTACACATAATATATATATATCTATTTATTTTCAGCAATAATCGATCTGCGATCAAGGATCATATATTTTTTTTCTTTTTAATAAAACTCAAAAACACCAGGTTTACAGCCCTACCGACTTCGATATTTTTTGCTAATAAAAAAAATAAAATGCATATTTTAACTTACCTCCACTGTCCAAACTCCTGTCTTTAGTCTACATTGTCATTATTTAAATCACTTTCAATACACAATACGCAATGGTCACAAACTAGACAGAATGTCTCACACCGGGTTCTCTCCAAATCAAATTATACAACTTCTACAGTACTCTAAGTATCGCGGCCAACAGAATTACAATAGAAAACACAATCTCAACAAACTCCCGCCACAACCGAGCAAACTAAAGTATCTTACTGCTAGGACATTTGTCGAATTTTTATTATTTTCCCGACCTATTTCCGGTCGAGGCGATATCTGCACTTACACCGGAAAGTTTTAGCAAAAACCGCGAGTACTCCCATATATGTTTGTATGTGGAGATAAAGTTTAAAATATGTATGTATTTAGTTTCCCGTTGTGTGTATTTTTTTAAGCTTCATATTGTAGGTACGAAAAGGTGGACCATAGTGTGAAGATAATCGGTTTACCACTTTCCATCAAAATTTTGAAATATTGATATTATGTACTCAACGCCGCGTTTTGCTGAATCAGATCTATAAAAGCCGATTTCAGTCGCAGAGTCGCTGCACTGCTACGGCCTCTACATTGTAGTATTTGTGAAGCTACATCTTTTATTTTTATTTCTTAAAGCGCATAGCCGTTCTTCGCAAACATGGACTGTTTAAGTATAGGACGCTCCAAACTCCTCCAATCCTCAGACACGAGAATATGACTTAAAATACCCTTTTTTTGAGTAGGGCATATAATCTTATACAAGAATGTTCAATTAAATAAAGTCTTACTTCCATTTCTTTACTTTCTACGACTAAATACAACCAACATTATTTATATGTAAATTAATATAATTCGATCAGAATATGCCTCGTCTACCCTCGAGGATACGAAGTGCAATCAGGTACGAGTCTAGGGACTGAGGGACTAGTAATATTATGTATGGGTTTCGTGGTAGCGCCTATAAGGATTTCGGTGTTTGGATTGTCGAATGTTTGAATTGTGTAGAAATAGATTTTATTTTATTGTGTTTAAGTAAAGTGGCCTTTTATCTTGTTCCCATGAGTGGAAATCAAACCTACAACCGTCGTGTTTACAGTCATGCTATGCCGCTGCGCCGCAACGGCCTCAATAAATAAATTTCCAGCTGCATAATTACTTTGAATCTGATACCGCAAAAATATACCATTGTTTTATTTTATCATGCTTCATTATTCCGTTGAAGTTTATTAAAACAACGTTTATGGGAAACCTTGAAATATATAAAATAATTTTCTTTTCTGTCGCTTAGTAGTCGCGGATATACTTACATGTTGAAAAGCAAGTGTTTGAATACATTTTTAGAAAATTTGCAATTGCAGTTGATAATTAAAAATATAAATATATATATTTATGCGTCTATCACAATTAACAATTAATTAAATGATATTTGTGGGTAACAATTATACAATATACCGTTAATTAAAATAGTCGTCGTTAATATTTTGTTGTTACGTCTCACGAGTAAATAATATTAATATAAATTATAGTGGAATACAGAGTAAGCTGTTTTTATTTCAGCTTCACGCTGTATCCCGCACACAGCAGGGTTGGCAGAGGGAACCTAGTGTTAAGACACTCCGTTCTCCACTTTCCGCCGATTTCTTTAGGCATTGCGTGTTGAGTGGCGTGACTCAACGCCGCGCTTTTGCCTCGACACTAGTATTACTAATATTTCTTTCCCTCTAGTGGGGATCAAACCTACAGTCTATTTTACAGTCACAATTTGTGCCTCTGCGCCACGATTGGCCTCAACTGGACACTGTGCCGGTGCACTACGACGGCCTCGTGAGTAAATAATATTAATATAAATTTCAGAGAGAATTACAGAGTAAGCTGGAATTTATATGTAAAAAATAAATTTAATTGAAACAAATGCAATTACGTTGAACAATACATAATAATTATTATATTAAACAGTTTGTATGACCGTGCGTAGTTTACTTATTAAAACCTACCCGAGTTCGTCGTAGCGCAGCACCACAATCTCTGACTGTGAATACAACGATTGTGGGTTCACTTGCCATTCAGTAAATGTCAATTTCATAGCACGTTTCCAGTAACAAGACAAATTATGATGTTGAATTCCGCAATGTCTCAACAATAAGGCGGAAAGTACAATAGGTTCCTTCTTTCTACAGTGCATAAGAGATACATATTTTTCCATAAATATTTCAATCAAAATTGAATACTGTATCTAACACAAAGCGGGGTACACAGAGGGAATCTAGGAACCTGATGTTACGTTTCGTGCCCATTACGACACTTCCGTGCTCTACTTTCCACCGAATTCAATAGATATAATGTATCTTGATAAAAATATCACTTTTTTTCTAAAAGCGACAAGCGATGTGTTAGACAGGCCGACAGGTGGACAGACGATAGGGGCTCAGTAATAAAGTCTCGTTGGCACTCTTTTATATGGAAAATACTTTAGACTTTTCGCTTTAAGCGATACCAAGTAAATTTCAATTGGCATTTATTAATTAGTAGTTATTTAAAATTAATTCCATTGATTGGTCTTATTTTACTAGTGTTTTTAAGGCCAGTCGTGACGCAGTGGCACAAGCGTACGACTGGTTGTGGGTTCGATTTCCACTTAAGGAAACTAAATAATAACTATTTTCAATTTCCTTGTTCTGGCTCCGAGGCAAAGTTTGGCGCTGAGTTCAGACTTCAGCCACTCAACACGTAATACCTCCAGAGTTTAGCGGAAAATGGGGTATAGAGAGTCTTATCACCAGGTTCCTTCTGCCTATCCTGCTATCTGCGGTATACATCGTGGTGCCGTGATTTTAAAATGATCGTCAAAATTATTAACTATTTTCACTTCTTTGATCTGGTCTAGTCTGGTCTGGAATCTTAACACCGAATTCCTCAATTTCCTCCATCTTCGCCTTTTCTTACTCTGTTATTGAATTGTAGTAATCTATACTAATATTATCAATCTGAAGAGTGTGTTGTGTTCCTCAGGATCTACTGATTGGAACTTAAAAAATATTTGTGTATTCAGTAGTCTATATTTTTGAGGAAGGCTATAGGTTCTATTACATCTGGATAACTATTCCATTGACCCTGCAGTCAGAATCACGTCAGACATTTGACTTGACTTGAGAGTGTGTCATATGTCAGTAAAAGTGTTGAATCAAACCTCACCACTTTCTGCCAAATTATTTAGGCATTGTCTGTCGAGTGACGGAACTCAACGCTGCACTTTTGCCTGCTTATCGGAGCGAAGAAATTAAAATATTAAATATTTTATTTCCTCGAATGAGAATCAAATCTGTCTCTATTTACAATTACACGCTTGTTAAATATAGTATTTAACAGGAAAATCTCGTATATTTACTCGCATGTATTGGTTTTAACTCAACCGATACATCAGGTTAGATAAACAAATATATTCCTAGAATAAACCAGTGTGATCCACGTGTGACCTAGTCCGTGGTCTGCAAAGTGTTCGAAATGTTCAGATTTCCAAAAATGCATATAAGCTATATAATACAGAAAATAAGTGTTTACACCGTTTAAATACTTTCGTTTAAAATGTATTATAGAGTAGATTTTTACATTAACCAACTAATAGACCAAATCATATAATAATATGGTCTTGTGGAATTGGAGGTGACCTGCTATAGGCAGTCCCAAAATAGCTGTGCCTTGCTCTATTGGGATCGGTCTATTATTACTGACAGGTGTATTGTTGCCAATAGACCTGATATAGTACTAGTGGACCGAGTGACTCGCCGCGCAGTGATTGTTGACAATATAGTCAAAGATACCAGGGCTGCCAGACCTACGTTATTTTAGCAAAGCTGAAATCTTGAGGACTATTGGTCTAGTATGTAGTTAAGACAGCATGCCTACTCACTAACTTTAAAATGAGGTCCTTTCAGCGGTAGTGCAAAATAGAGATATACCTCTGTCTGGGAGGTTGATTGAGCCTTCGGGTTGGTTTGGGTGCATAAAAGAGGTCTTAAAATACTCCGTAAATAATATATGAAAAATTTTAATTTGCTAGTGTAACGTAGTTTGCTCTAATTTTAAATCAAGCTTTAGTACGTCTGACAGTAGTAAAGAGCCACTTAAAAGGTCTGATAATATATTTTATAACGATTTATTTTTAATAATTTACAATCGATTCCCCTTGTATAGTAAAAGTATATATTGTATAATAATAATAATACTCTTTATTGTACACCCATAAAAAGAACAACAATAAAATAGCTAACAGAAAATAAAACGGAAATGTATCAGGCGACCTTATTGCTAAAACAGCGATCTCTTCCAGGCGACCTTAAGGCACATGTTATAAAGGGGATGAAAAGATTTGGGGTGTAAGCAATAAATATAATAAATATAATAAATTATAAATTTGTATATGTGTTAAGCAAACATCATATATAAAGTGAAAATAAATTGAAAAAAAAATCATCTTCACGCTGTTTCCCGCGAATACGCTGGAAATATAATTTTTTTTTTTTTTTTTTTTTTTTTTTTTTTTTTTTTTTTTTTTTTTTTTTTTTTTTTTTTTTTTTTTTTTTTTTTTTTTGCATTTTGTGTATATTATATTCGGTACGAACTCCTACTAAAATGCCACTAAAAAGAACTCCCCCTAAATCATCGTTACCCTCGCCACATCAGACTAATATCTCGGAACCAAGTTTTGTTAAAGAAAACAACTTAGATACTGGAGTGGCGACCCCAAATGTGACACTTCGACAAAAGCGGAGACGTTCACCCTCCGAGGATGTTGGTGAAAAGCTGGCCGTGTTTATGGCAGAATTTAAAGATCTTCTCGATGCGCTTAAAAAAGAGCAAAATTCCAAATTTGAAAGATTGTCCGCAGCTGTGGAAGAAATTAAACGGCAAAATGTTGAAATACGTACATCTGTAGAGTTTCTGTCGCAGAAATATGATTGCATTATTAATCAGATTGACAAATTAGAGAAGGATAGACAACAGAATCTTCTTCAAATACAATCTTTGGAAATCAGAATGGAAAATTATGAACGGTTGTCAAGGTCAACATGCATCGAAATAAAAAATGTTCCATCAGTGCCTTCTGAGACAAAAGACAAACTATTAAATACCGTTATCTCTATAGGGAACAGCCTAAACATTCCTATCAAATCACACGAAGTCAAAGATGTATTTCGCATTAATTCACGTGACCCATCAAACCGCACAGTCCTTGTGGACTTTACAGGGGTAATGATGAAAGAAAAAATTATTCAAATGTACAGAAAAGGCAATAGAGAAAATATTAGATTAACGACGGATAAAATAAAGCTTCCAGGACCGCCAAAACCATTATTTATATCTGAGAGCCTAACACCCAAAATGAAAAGACTTTTCTTCCTTGCCCGTGACTTCGCTAAACTAAACGAATACTCACACTGCTGGATTTCTAACGGCAAGGTACTATTGCGGAAGAAGGAAGGAGATAAGTTCATAGTTGTTAGAAATGAAAGTGATTTATCAGATATAACACTAAAAAATTGACTAGACAATTGGAATTTGTACTCTTATTTTTATAATTATATGTCAAATTTCGTGTTATATTCTTGTATTCTAACTCCATTTAAATATTGTTTAATTTTATTTTGGTATTCTTTACACTTACTTAATAACACTATTACACATACACGCATCAATTTAATATTACTTACTGTTTTGTATAATAACATTTACATCACCACTTTCGGTATACGGGTTGGTGAGGCTTTCGATCGTATTATTATTAAACGAATAGTTGGACTTGTAAACTTAATTTTTTGCACTATATTAAAAATAAATAATGCCTCACCGAACTTTAAAGAATGGGTTTCCAGCACCTATGTTTTCAAGCCGAAATAAATAATGGGTCACAAAAAATTACTTGATAACATTGATGATTTGTTGGTAGCCGATTCCCAACTCTGTTCCCCTGAGCAATGTAAGCAATCCTTGACTCATATTGATGGTATAAAAATTCTTCATGTCAATATACGAAGTATAAATTGCAATTTTGACTCTCTTTTAATTTTGCTAGACAGGTTAAGTTACCAAGTTGACATTCTGGTCTTATCGGAATGTTGGTTGAGTAAGGCTTCTATAATTCCACTATTGCCGAATTTCAGTGCGTTTAAATCAAGCTATACAAATCAAAATGACGGTCTCATCGTGTATACCAGAGATACCTTATTATGAGTGGTTACCGAGCCCAGTATTTGTGAGGCAAATTGCCTCCAAATTACATTTTCAAGTACCCATGTCATTATTGCTCTGTATCGATCTCCCTCTTACCATTTTATTAATACTTTCTTAAACAGCTTGGATGATGTTCTGACTTCGTTAACAAAGCCTAAAACATTAGTCCTTATTGGTGATATAAATATCAATATTGGCAGCTCGTCAAATGATTCGCGTGCGGAAGAATATTTAAACCTATGCGCAACACATGGTCTGATACCAACGCACTTATTTCCCACCCGAAATGAGAACTGTATAGACCACATACTTCTTCGAAGTAACAAGGGATCTTCTACATATGTGCTAGACGCACCTCTCACTGATCACTGTCCTATATTGGTTTGTTGTGAACGTAAAAATAGAAATGTATTAACATCTCAAACTGCTACATGTGTGGACGAATCATCGGTTGCCCGTGCACTAAAAACATCTGATTTTACTGATATTTTAAGCAACAGAGATCCAGAAGATGCAGCAAAAAAATTAGTATTAATAATAAGCTCTGCTATACAAAAATACACCAGAACCATTTCCTGCAGGAAACGAATTATAAAACCATGGATCACTCCTGGATTGCTCCGATGTATAAGAAATCGCGATAAACTATATAAAAAAACAAAAAAGAATCCCGATGATCCAATATCTAAAATCAGTTACGTACGTTATAAAAATTTCTGTAACAACTTGCTAAAAAGAATTAAATCTAATTATGAAAATATCGAACTTCGGAAAGCTAGCAAAAGTACAAAAAGGACATGGAACATTATTAAAACAATTACTAATACTAGTAAAGAAAACAATAAGGCCTCATTCAATCTCTTGAACGCTAACGATCCGATCTCAGCAGTCAACAATGTAAACGATTACTTCGCTAATATAGGGAAAAAACTTGCTTCTGCCGATCACTTTAATAGTGTTCCCCAATTGTACCTACCGTACACCGCCTCCCAGGTAACACCCAATTCAATGGTTATCAATGAAACTGATAGCTCAGAAATTAGATCCATAATTCTCAATCTTAAAAGCCATTGCGCGATAGGGTGGGATGGTATATCGTCCTCTGTTCTTAAAGCTTCGGTAAATGTACTCACTCCTCCTATTTCTTGGATTTGTAACCTCTGCCTATCTCAGGGAGTATTTCCCAAGGTATTCAAAAAAGCTGTTGTTCACCCAATTTATAAAAACGGTTGCAAGGCTAGCTTTAGTAACTACAGACCCATATCTGTTCTAAGTGCACTATCTAAGATCATGGAAAAGCTTATTAATAATAGACTTGTCTCCTATTTGGGTAAATACAATTTGCTTTCTCCTAACCAATATGGCTTTAGAAGCGGTAGCTCAACCGAGGATGCGCTCATTGATTTAGTCAATGAGGTTGCCCAAAATATTGATAAGAGAAAAAAGACTCTTGGCATATTTTTGGACATTTCTAAGGCTTTTGATACGGTCTCACGACCGATCCTTTACGGCAAATTAGAGCATATTGGTATTAGAGGAATTGTCTTAGATCTTTTCAAAAGTTATTTATCTGACAGAACACAGATAGTTAACATTAATAATAATATTAGCAATGAAGCAAGCGTCCCGTTTGGAGTGCCTCAAGGTAGCGTACTGGGACCAACTCTATTTTTAATATACGTCAATCAACTTTGCAACCTTACTGTGCAAAATACCAAAATTTTTTCTTATGCAGATGACACCGCTTTGCTTGTTCACGGTACCAGTTGGGCCGAGACACGCGAGTATGGTGAAAAAGCGTTAGCCATCGCAATGAACTGGTTGTCTTGTCACAGGCTAACCTTAAATGTGGATAAAACCCAATTTATAACTTTAGGCCCGAAACCCTCGTTACCACCCAATTCTTTTAGTATAATTGCTCATAGATGCAACCCCGAATTACGTTTAACCTGCCATTGTTATAATATTACTAGATCCTCCACTATAAAATACCTTGGAGTTATTATAGATGAGAATATTACCTGGAAGAATCATATACTAGCTTTAAGCGCCCGTGTTCGAAAGGTAGTCTACATCTTCAAGCAGCTGAGATCGGGCGCTAGTATTGAAATTGCCAAGATGGTTTATTTCGCACTTGTGCAATCAATTCTCACCTACTGCATACCGGCTTGGGGTGGTGCACCTAAATCAATCCTACTTCCGCTAGAAAAAGCTCAGAGGAGCATACTCAAGGTTATGACATCTAAACCTACCAGTTTTCCAACTGCCGAACTATACGCCATTTGTAAAGTTTTAACTGTCCGTCAATTATTTGTCCTTCGCTCAATTTTACGTAGACATAGATTCACCCCTTTTGATCCGCAGACTATTTGCAGAAAAAGGAGAGTTGATAAGATTTGCTTTATAGAGTTACGACGCACAGTCTCTTCAAATCGCCAATTTTATTACTTAAGCCCTATATTATATAATAATATAAATAAAGAATTAAAAATATACCCCCTAACGTTGCATCAATGTAAAGTTAAATTAACCGATTGGTTATTAAAATTAGATTATGATCAGACAGAGAACCTATTGGTCATATAACTTGACTTCGAGGGATCCTTCATACGCATGCACACACATATCCTCACACACACACTTATACACACACACATAACCACTACACACATCAATTACCCTAATAATTTTTCAATTGTATACTATATTTTTAATTAATTGTTTTTTATAGTATTATTGCATGGTTTTTTATTTTTTTTTTTTTTTATTTTAGTTTATTTTTTTTATGCTATTACTATCGTTATTATTTATTAATTTATTATATTTTAAACAATCTATGTAATGTACTACTTTATGAAACGACGCTTGTGAGGCGGGCGTTAATAACTGCCACACAGTTTATAACTAATGCGGTTATTATCGTTATGAATTATTTTTTTGTAATTTTGATATTATGAATAAATTATTATTATAAATTATTATTATATACATTTAAATACAAATAAATACTTCATCTCCTCGAGTGGGGATCGAACCCACAACCAGTCGGATTTAAAGTCGCACTTTGTGCCACTGCGCCACGACTGGCCTCATATATTAAGAGATTATATAATTTTACAAATCTGTTTTTCCACTAAAATCACAACCTCCGCACGTTGCACTGAAAACGCATATATTATAATATACGCAAGCCAGGCGTTAATAGCCTGATATGCATACAACGCTCGTTTAAGAAATGCATTCTACAATATACGGTTAGGTGTTCGTGTATCAAATTAATTGTAACTAAATGGTTGCAAATGGCTGCTGTTCTAAAATAACCGACATTTTTCGTATAGAAGTTTTTTGAAAGGATGGGTGGTATTTGATTAAGTTACCCATGAGCTGTAGGTAGTAAATGTGCAAGTATAGCATGTTTAATTAATAAATAACTATTATCGAAGCAATAACGATTAATAAATTTGAAGAAGTATTCTAGTGCTGTACTTTTGAACACTGCTCTTTGTATTCTGATCAGCCGAGAAGTTGAAAAAAAATCCTAAATAGGAATCGAGATCACAACCAGTTTCATTTACAGTCTAACACACGTGCCCCTGCGCCCGAACTGCCCCAATTATTATTAAAAAAAATTAAGACAATATTAAGAATCCACTACCACAAAATAACTGAGATCAACTCAAAACCGCTATCAAAGTACTCAACAATCATTTATATCCATTATATTAATAAAGTTCCCTGAATTTAGTCATATTTGAATAATATCTCTATCAAACGTTAATTATAGCAGCTTAACTCGCCAGAAGTGCAACCGTCCGTTCTATAGGTCTCCAATAGTGCTTGCTATTATACAGACGAACGAAGTTAGAAACTATTGAGAAATGGCGGTGGGGATGTTATTCTCAGTGAATCTAGATTTTCTAAAATTTTTTTCTTATATATATATATATATATATATATATATATATATATATATATATATATATATATATATATATATCGTTTACATAATGTAAAAGGCATCCTTATCGGTATTATTTTCACTTCCCAAAAATTTATATTACTAAAATGCAAATATATATTTTTTAAGTAATTCAACATATTAATTACTAACTATATGTTTTTAAAAAGTAGAATATCTATCCTGATCTCACTCTACATACATAATATAAGTAATACTCATATTTACAAATCATCCCTGACTTTCCTACAAAGATGATTACGAGAGGGCGTTTTTTGTCTGTAATAAGGCATTTGGACAATTATATTTTCAAAAGGATATTTTGAAAGAGGAGCGTTATTCGTAGAAAGAATTTACCTGAAATCACTTTGAGTGCCCATTATTCTAAGACTTTTCTTATGTTTTGTACTTATATGTGTTATTATGTTATTACAGAGCTACTTCACGCAAGAGGAAGAGGAGCAGAGGGACTCTCCGCCTAAGTTTTAATATATTGTGTGTTGAGCGTAACTCATTGCTTCACTTTGTCTTAAACATTACTCAGTGAGATGCTGTCCAATTTAGCCGAGATGATCTCTTAGCTCTCTTTTCCCCTCTTTCTCCCAAAAGAACTCTTCAGCAGAGTTTGTATGTTGTCAAAACTAATAGAGAATATATTTACTTCAGATGTTGCAGAAGATGATGTTGCCCTACTATGTGGCAGAAGAAATAATAAGTGTTGCCTTAGTAAAAATATTAAATATTACATTTCCTTAACTAAGAATTGAACCCATAACTTGTCACGTTTACAGCCAGACGCGTGTACCACTTCGCCACGACTTTCGCCACGATATCGACTTCCAAAACTGAATGAATGAAAAGAACGAACATAATAAAAATGATGTTTCAAAACTTTATATAATTAAGCATTTACGATGCCCTACTTTTAAAGAGATTAAAAATATAAAAAAGTGTATTACAAGCCGGGAGTGAATGAAAATTTTTAATGAATACATTTCAAAGGTAAGTCGCCATAAAAACCATGCGGTAATCCCCTCAATAGGGGAACTATTTATCACTATAGAACAGTGTAGTATAGTATTCAAATCCTTGAATTTCTGACACTGACAGTGCTCTAACTCTATTTCTTCTCTGTCTGGTCGTAATTTTTTGTGCTATTTAATATTTGTTATCCTAGTTACGTGTTGCAAGGGCAGAAGCGCGTGACTAAGTGATTCCACGGGTTGTGGGTTCCATTCCACTCAAGAAAATTAAATGTTTAATATTTTTATTTTTATTCTTCGCTCTGGTGTCGAGGAAACGCGCAGCATTGAGTACCGCCAATCCATACGCAATGCCTCCAAAATTGGGGATAAATGGGCAGTGTAGTATCTTAACACTTGATTGCCCCTACCTGCGACGTGTGACACTACAATAACATCATTTAAGTTTCCAAAATATTTAAATATTTTAAAAAATAAATAGACAGATAAAGGGCACGTTTGAAACGAGATTATAACCCACAATCATTTCAATCAACACAAATCAAAATAACCAAGTGATATTTTCAAAAGCTTCAAACCGGATTTCGACTTAAAAGCTCATTGCGAATTCGCCCGCAAGTTTGGCCTGACAACGATAAGCGGTTTTGTTTGACCACATGTAAATTTATAAAGTACAACAAGTATGTCCCCGAGGAACTAACATTCACTGTGAGGTCATCATATTATGTATAATTAATGAATGTTGCTATCGTTACTGCTTCACCCAATTTCGCAGAACTGTCTTAAGGGAACGGAGTGTCTCAATACAAGGTTCCCAGGTTCCGTGCTATTGCGTGATACAGTGTAAAACTAAGTTAGAATAGTTTGCCAATTTTCGCCAACGTTCATATTCCGCTTAAAAATTAGGCGACGAAAAGCCTTAACTCGACTCGACCCTGCTGTACGAGGATGTGGCTATGGGATACATAGTGAAACCGATTCTATCGCTGTCTTTGCACCTCATACAATTTTCATACACACAATTCAAATATCTCTTAAACCTTAATAACCTTAAAACTTTCCATAATAATCTTCAATCAGCGCTCAGTTTAGGTAATCTCCAACCTAACAAACGATGCATTGATCGTCGCAACTACTCAATCGTGGGTGATTGACGCCACCTATCAATCACGGCCAGCGAGTGACCTGATTTGCATACGGCCGTCGAATATTACAACATTTTAATAGCCATTTATAATTTCAAATTATAGGTGCCTTGGTTATTATGGAGTTAACGTTCGAGGTACTTGGGCTTGAATTCTAGTATATAAATCTTTATTTTTTTACTTTTATATTGACTGCTGAATCTAACGGTGTATTCCGTACATAGTAGTGTAGGTTGAGGGTAACTGGGATTCTAGTTTTAAGTGTTCCATTCCCATTAAGACAATTTGGGTCTTCACTTTTCTCCAAATTTTCGCCACTTTCCGGAGGCATTGAGTGTTGTAGCAGCTCGAGTGACTGGTTAAATTTAAATTAATTTCTTTTACTTGCTAAAGTTAAGTGTTACATTGACTGTCATTACATGAAACATAGCGACTCAAATTTGGAGGGAAAACTCAGAACCGACTTTCTTCATCCACAGAAAAATACCTTGTCAGCCATCGAGGAGCACACTGAAAGAGGAGCACCCTAAAGTTTTAGTGGGTACTGTGGATGGTCTACTACTGCCAGTCCATGAGACCCATTAAAGTTATTTGAGTTCTATCTCGGGTGGTATACTATTCGTTAAAGTATTTTCTCACGATAATTATGCTGGATACAGCGTGAAACTAAAAAAAAACAACTTAATATGATATTTACTTTGAATTTTCTTTACTAAATCTAGAATTACAATCTAAAATTGGTGAATAAAAAATATATTAATTAGAACATACATAATAATAAATCTGATTACATATTTGGTTATCCCATAACTAAATAGTAAATATTGTATTGTACTTATAATAATTATTTTAATGTACCTATATTTAAATTTAATCCTTTTGTTTATCCTACCCTTTGTGTTGCTGAATTTTCAGGACATTTCCATATCAATTTATTTCCAAATGTAATTAAACCAATTTTTTATTATTTTTTCGCTAGATAAAAAGGTTTTTGTTAAGCAATGCGAGAGTGTCTCACGTGTTGAGGGTTTGATACTCATTCTATACAACTATATACAATTTTACCGCTAGACAAATGAATTAAAAATTGATGCTATATGCTGTTATGCTGCTTGTACAGTAGTACTAGGTTCCCTCTGCTAACCAAACTAACAAAAAAAGTATGAATTAAACAAACAGATTCTTAACGTTTAATATTATTGTAATATAAAATAATCATTTAAGCTATGATTTTGATTCGTAATGACGATCTCTGCATAACGCTTTGTTAGACTACTACATATTGCGCTCACGTACACATTATCTAACTACACTGTGAATGAAATCTACGCTGTAGAACTTCAACTTTTCGTGAAATTATGAACATTTTAAGGAAGATATTTGAAGCATTTTAGGCATACCATCGGAACGAAAACGCGACATAATTATATGAATTTGATTCCCAGAGAACGGAGTGTGTTAATACTAGGTTTCCTCTGTCTGCTTGTTACACGCGAGATATAGCTTGGAATAAAAAAATATTCAATACTTATACCAGTGGCCAATTGTGGCGCAGGAGCACAAAGTGTGACTGTGAAACCGATTGTGGGTTCGATCCCCATTCGAGGAGATGACATATTTACTTAAATTTATATTTCCATTTCTTCGCTCTGGTGTTGAGGCAAAGTGCGGCGTTAAGTACTGCCACTCAACACGCAATGTCTCCAGAAGTCGGCAGAAAATGGGGAACGGGGTGTCTTAGCTGTAGGCCTACCCTACTGTATGCGGGATACAGCGTGAAGCTGATTACTTATATCAAAGGTAAGAATAGACTGTGATACTATACACGGTATACTCAATGCACTTTATTTATGTTACAATAATCTTTAATTAATCTTTACAATTTGTCTGTTTAACCTTAGAAATATAGTCATATTTACATACGTCAAAAATAATCATGCATAGTTTTAACATATATTTAGCGTTATACAGAGATCGTTATTATGAATCAAAATTATATTTCGTTTAAATCTTAAATCTTTTAAACAAACAGTTGACGAATTGTTAAGATTTTACACGTCATATAAAATTCTGCCTTAGGTAAATGAATAGGTTTGAAAATCATAACTTTCAAAATACACCTCCAAGCTATCTCCAGAGGGAGCAAGACGGATCTAGTTGCAACATCCCAAGCCAGTATTAAATAGGTAAGTATGGATTGTACAATAGGGTAAGAGATCATCTTTAGAATTTCAATGATAGTGACACTCTGTGGATGCTTAAATATGTATGCGAATTTTCGTATGAGGGAAGTCATAGTTAGCATATGATTCTTCCAGGTAAACACTAGATACTTTAAAGATTAATACCAAGTTATTCTATTACAATTACTATTTGTATTAAGCCCAGGGAAACATCTGTGTCTAATCAGTGAAAAAAAACTGGTCCCGAAAAGTATATATTACTAAAAGTTATGAATACAGTTTTATCTATATTTAAACCTAATTGAAGTTAAAAGACAACCAATTCATTATAATTGAAAAAGAGCTTGTTTACTGCCATCACGTATATTATTTCAGTTATTTCCATGAACCACCAGGGCGATGTCACCTGCATATGAAACGCTCTTACAATGCTCTATTTTAAGTTTGCAGAATTCATTTATATAAATTGAGAAAAGAGTGGGTCTCAATACACTACCTTGAGGTACTCCGAATAAAAGGTTGGCTTTGACACTAATGGAACTATCAATTTTATCTACTTTCAGACATATAACTCATAAAGAAATCCAAAACCGTTAATGAAATTATTCCAGCATTGTATTTATAAGAAGTAGAGATATAGTACTAAAAGCTTTAGAGACGTAGGTACATAGAATATAGTATTGCTTAATTTTGACACAATTTTTTTATTTCTCATACACCATAGTGTCTCTTTATGAACACGAGTGTCTCTAATTGCAAAATTTTATGTGGCACGATAAATAGTGTCACATCAACTTCTGTGTCCAAGTGTCCAGTGTAGTTGAAAAGTTTCCGAACAGGTCTGACATTTTTAGTACACCGTGCCGCGAACATTGCACGTTTCATTATACCCATTTTGAGTGTGAACAGTTCGGATACAATTTACGTACTTATAAATAGATACTCAGATAAAAAAATCCATGTAATGTAAACAGTACATACATTAATATCTGACATTTGTATCTGTGGATTTCTGTCATGGTTTATTCAGAATTGGTACCATTAGACACTAACCATATATAACTAAATCGATATATTTACAAAGTCTTTATAGGTATATGTGATAAGAATATTGTAACAATATCATTCAATTTAGGATATTGTACATTTCGTGGTAAGGCTTCTAAGCAGTGAAATAAGTACTAAAGTATTTATTGATAGATTCTTTGATAGTTTCTGATGTATTTTATAGATGATTTTTTCTTGAGAGAGAAGATATAAAAAAACTATTGGATTTAGACTTATTCAATACTTCTCGTGGCGCTTTGGAATAACATCTGACTTTAAACGTAGTAATCGAATCGAATTCCACTTAGAGAAATGGGTTTATTTTTTCGACAGATTGGGTGACACGTCAATTAAAAAAAAATGTCAGAAAGTGGAGAATACAGTATCTTAGCCCCAGGTTCCGTCTGCCTACCCCACCAGAAAATCTAAAATTTAAAAGCAAATAAACATTAAGCAAGATAATTCACAAAATACATACATACATACAAACGTATTCAATATTTATTTTAGGGGGTGATTTAATTTTTCAATATCGCCCCCATTCAAGTCAAAATAATAAATGGATGTGATAATTAACATTCCTCGTGGAATGAACTTTTAAGCTATCAATGGATCTGATATACGCTACGGCATTTTACATTTTCACATTTTATTTTTTTTTATTATATGTACGTATAATTTAATGAATGGTAAAAAATTGTGATGTTTATTAAGTTTGGTTTTTTTGGGGAGATATTTTAGAGATTTGTGCTATTGTACTGTGGGACTATTGATTGCAACCGCAATGGTTTTTGGTTTGATTCTCTACTAAAAGTGTGTTACTTTCATTGGTGGATGGCATGAGAAAGTATGGTTTTGTATTCCCCGCTACCTAATATCTATTAATTTGAATTTAGATGAATAGTGTCAAGCTGAAAACCCACGACTCTCATCTTTTTCAACGTTGTTAAGAAAACAGATAACTAACTAGTCAACAAAAAATCAAGCTAAAAATTAATCTTTGAACCACAGATTAAAAAAGACAGTCAAGTTTCAACACACAAAACAAAAAACGAATACTTACAATTATATATTGTTTTATCTATCTAATCTCATTTAAAAGCTTAACATATTGAACCTAAAGCATCTTAAGTTCAGATAGGTCTAGAGTACTCTAGATCATTGGGAATAACAAAACGGATTGTCCCACCAAGATTAGTTGCCAAGTCCGTTCTACGCCTTGACTTGGCTATCTCTCTATAGACTTCTGGCATACCAGTGTATTGTAAATTAAGCTACTACTGTACTGTGTATACTGGTAAATGTTATTTAGTAACACTTAAGCTTTAGAATAAGAATTTATGGTTATATTGGTAGTACCAATATATGTATGTAAGTAATATTTTCGATTGTTATTTTAGTCCCATGCTGTCTCTCGTATGTAGGCAGAGAGAGGGCAGGGCATTAGGGAGTAGGGCCTAGGGCTTCGCTCCCTACTTTCCGCCGAATCTTGGAGGCATTGCGTGTTGAATGGAATTCAACGATGCGCTCTGCCTCGAAACCAGAGTAAAGAAATTAAAATATTAAATATTTCATTTCCTCGAATGGGAATTGAACTCACAACCTCTCACGTTTACACACGCTTGTGCCCTTGCGCCACAACTGGTCTCTCGAAATTTTATTATTAATATTTTTTAACACTTTCTTAAAAAAGATAAAATATTAAATAGATTTTAATACAAGTCTGTATCTGAATTTGAGCCACTTGGCAGTTAAACGTATGTACAATACAATATTATGGTATCAACGAGCTGGTGTGATGATGAAGCCAGGACCTAAATGTTGGAATTCTTCAGAGGTTAAGTAATCAATTCGAGTTAAGGCTCATAGCACCGAGCATATTCTATAGCAATTGTATTAGGTGTTTGGTAACACGACATGTTGTGAGTTAAATTGTCATTCGAAAAAATGAAATATTTAATATCATCTTTTCTTCCCTTTAGTGTCGCTGCGTTTAGTTCCGTCACTCAACATGCATTGCCGTTAGATTTCACCGGAAAGTGGTGAGCGAATTGTCTTAGCGCTAGGTTCTCTCTGCCTACCCTGCTACATGCGCGATACGGCGAGAAGTAAAAAAAAAATACATTAATCTACATTGGGTACGAAGTCAGTCGGGGCGTGCGACAGTAAACGTGACAAGAAATGAAATATTTTATATTTTCATTTCCTTGCTCTGGTAACGAGGCAAAGCGCGGAGTTGAGTTGCGCCACTCAATACGCAATGGCTCCAGAGTACCAAGGAAAGTGGAAAACAGAAATTGGAAAAGAGTATGTCAACGTTAAGTTCACAGGTTCCCTATATCTGCCTGCCTACCCCTCTGCTAAGGGTAAAGCGAAAAGAACGCTAAAAAAATTAAAATGTAACAATTTATTTTTCATAACATAAAATTGTACGTATATTATGTTATGTGGCTGTAATTGGATTAATATTTTAAATGTGCTTGGAATGGTTGAAGCTGTCGTGCTGCATTTGGACATTGTCTGTTTGATACGATAGCTGTGGCTTTTTTATTTCGTCAGAAAGATAAAATAGTCACCGCTATATATATATATATATATATATATATATATATATATATATATATATATATATATATATATGTCAATATTTTTACATTTTCATTAATGTTTTAAATGAAGTGAATAGTGGTAGTTGTATGAGCAGTTAAAAAAAATAAATTATTCCTCCGAGTTGAATACCAAACCGTCGCACTTTAAGTCACTTCGTGTCGCTACAATACAAAGGTCTCATTGGTTACTGTCGGTTTTAATTATAATAAAAACGGTTATTGGAGCAGGTTTAAGAAAAACTTAATAAATAAAAGGTCTTGTTTGTTTTATACAAAGAATCAAATAAATGTTGGATAAGTAGCGATATTTTTCTATCGGGATAGAGAATTTTATTTCTTTTTTATATCTTCTGTGCTTAGGCATTAATCCTATTACTGGATAACATAAAAATATTATGACAGGGAAATATTGTTTTATAAATACTGAGTAGAGCTCATAGTGCATTTTAGTGTTCGAGAACAATTTATATGGGCGAATGAAATCACATATAAAATTTTAAAAGCCGTGTATTATGTGCAGTAAAGATTAGATTAAAAATATATCTTTTATGAGAAAGGTTTGATGTATATTGAAGAAATGTTGATCAAACCTACATAGGTTTCATTCCAAAATTGGGCAATTGTGAAATGTCTTGTATTGATTCTTTTTTAATTTAGTGTTTAATTATGGTATTTTGATGTTATTTTGATTATTACTGTAGATAATATTATTAATATAATCGATTCTAAATTAATTATTAAATAAAATTAAAAAAAATATCATTGCTTAAAAGAAAATAAACCTTAAAACAAAACGGTCTATTCGCTTCCTGCTCATAAGAATGAGTTATGTTTATTTCCTCAATCTGGTAACAAGACAAATCGCGGAGTTCAATTCCGTCACTCAAAGTTAGTATGTTTCATAGAATCGGTAAACCTGCATACATAGCTGCTAAAATAGCCGCGTAGAGTTTTAAATCCGCCAATTTATCTAAACAGAATGTCTCTAACGAAAACGTATAAAAGTTTTAACATAGCAGATAAAAAAAAAATTAAATACGTGACTATGGATTTGTCGTTTACCTTACTTTCCCACATGTCTCACGAATATAAGATAGAAATAATTTTGTATTAAGACACTTTTTTTTTTGTTTTAAATTATAACTATTGGTTGGAAAAAGTCAATAGTGTATTTTGTAAAATTTTGTAAAAAAAATCTGTACCAAAAATCTGTATCATACTCATTTTGATTTTCTTTATTAAAAAGAATTATAAACGAAATTTTTTTAACAATTATTCCAACAATTATTACTTCAGGCCAGTCGTAGCGCAGCGGCACGAAGTGTGACTGTAAACCGACTGGTCGTGGGTTCGATCCCCACTCGAGGAGATGAAATATTTACTTAAATTTATATTTTCATTTCTTCGCTCTGGTGTCGAGGCTAAGCGCGGCGTTGAGTTCTGCCACTCAACACGCAATGCCTCACCAATTCGGCAGAAAGTGAGGAACGGAGTGTCTTAACACTAGGTTCCGTCTGCCTAACCTGCTGTGTGCAAATTTAATTTAATTTATTTTTAATTTATTCGCTTCACTAGCCCCCGTTGACATTTAACTCCCAACTTTTTTCTGTAACGTCTCTTTTCGGGCTTGTTTTCGCTTAATTGTGGGAAATAAATTTTCATTCAGCAAAAGTTTTCTCATATAGCGACTGTCTGTGTCATTAACGACCTATCCGTAGCGAGTCGGAGTCACTAAACCAAATGGTGCGGTTCTATGTGTGGTATTAATACAGAGGGTTCCATATTAAATTCAATGTTTTTTAAGTAATAATTGGAAGTATAATTAATACAATTAGTCAAACATAAGCTTACAAGGGAATAACTTGTACAAATAGAAATTAATTATGTTTTTTGTGATATACCTTTAAATCAGTAATTTTGAGAAAATTATTTTAATATGTATGTCACTTCTATCCAAATTGAAAAATTTTAGGTCGATATTTGTGAACTATGTCACAAAGATAATTAATAATATTAACTTTATATTTGTAATCAGTATCTAACAAATAAAATGTAAAATAGAATTAGACTTACTAAATATAAACCTACAATACACTCTGGTAGTCTCGACGCTGGAGTTTCTTTTGAGACGGCGTTTGACTGTTATGCTTCTGGGTTCGATGGCCTTACGAGAAATTGAATCATTTTCATTTTCTCGCTCTGATAACCAAGATGTTAAATTTCGCCACTTAACACAACACCTCAGGAAATTGGGGAAAAGTGGGAAACGGAATGTCTTAACACTACGTTTCCAGGATCCCTCTGCGTCTTGCTTGGTATAGTATACAGCATGAAGCTAAAAAAACCAACAAAAAAAATACTCTAAGTAAGACTAAGAAAAAGGTTAATATATATTATTTTTTTATTTAACAAAATACTATTTCCACCGTACATGCTCTCGCCAGCCCTACGCGTAATCTATTTCCGGTGGTATTAGATTACAGCGCACACACGGACGGCCGGCTCACTAATAGACTTTGTAAACCTTTGAGTGCGGATCCCTAAAACGCTTTGACACTCAACTAAATGGCTGAAACCTAATAATATGGGCTTTTACCTATTATTTTCATACATGGATAGTTTTTTTATTACTGGTGCTGAAAAATATAGTGTTTAGTCACTCTTTTTTTTAATATTCGCTAATTTAAGAAATTTTAGCTTTACATAGAAAGGAAGGCAGGGAGAACTTGATAGCATTTCGAGTGACGGGACTTAACACCGCACTTTGTTAAAGACATTGCCTTTGTAACACGGAAGTTTGGTTGCGCTTGAAATACAATTTATGTCATATATCATCATTATAACTAAATATGTATATTGACAATAATATAAAGCGTAATTTAATTGAAACTAAATATGATTGGTTTGAAAACTGATTTCAAATATAATTTAATATTATATATTATTTTTATATTATGACAATAATGACCAGCTTTAATATTTTAAGCCAGTAGTAATTGCCAAAGCCAGCCAAGGGTATAATAACTTATAAATGAGTGCCTTTTGTTTAAATAATCGATTCCTATAAAATAAATTGAAAAAAATCACTATTTAAAACTATTTTAATATTGATTAATTGATAGATAATGCCACAGAGGAAAATACTGAACTTGCAATTTACTATGTAGATGGATTAGAGAGTGTCACCTACACTCCTTATATTTTCCACATTGTAATTTAGCACTAAGAAAAGATTTCTCAAAATTTCTAGCGAACGGGAAAAAACAGGATTTTCTATTTTACCTTTTAAATTCCTTTTTCAATTTGCGTTTATTAAAAAATAATAGAATTTTGTAAATAAATAAAAAAAGACATAATTTATCAAGAACAATAAATATATACATATATTAATGTGAGGCCAGTGGTGCAGGGGCACAAAGTGTAACTGTAAGCTGTGGATTCAATCCCCATTCGGGAAAATGAAACAAGGCAAAGCGCAACGTTGAGTTCCGCCAGTCAACACGCAATGCCTCCAGAGTTCGGCGGTAAGTGCGGAACGGAGTGTCTTTACACTAGATACCTTCGGCCTGTCCTGCTGTGATGCAGGATACAACGTGAAATGAAACTGATATAATTTAATTCAATTTTGACATAAGTTATCAAATACAATATTTGAACTTCGTACATACAATATTATAATAGCCGTTAACCGCTGACACTTAGGCTGGGACATTGACGCGGGGTGACATATTTGTAGCTCACACGCACAAAATTCGCTAAAATTAGAAGCAAATATTTATTTTTAGATCATTTTAAATGTTACTAGAAGTATAAATATTATCTTTTACGTAATAAAAATAACGTAATTTCATTTGCTACTCTGACATTGAATTGCGCTAATGTCGGCTATTTTTTGTTCTTTTTTTTTAGTTTTTTCCTGTATCCCGCACATAGCTTACTAAGCAGAGAGTTCCCAAATTAGGAACCTAGTATTAAGACACGCGATCCCTTTAAGATATTTCCGTTTTCTTTCCGACGAATTCTGGAATATTTTTATGCATTGCGTGTTGAGTGATATAACTCCACGCCGCGCTTTGCCTCGGTACCAGAGCGAGAAAATGAAAATACTAAGTTAGTTTCCTCGAGTGAGAATCGAACCCTCAACCTGATGCGCTTATCAATGCTTTTGCCAACGCGCGTCTTTTTTCATAAAGCATTATTTTTTTTGTTTAATAGACCTCGTTTTAAATTTACACAACAGGCTTAATTGGCTCTATTTTTATGGCTTATGTTTTTGTACATAGTAACGTTTACTTAATTGATCAATTTAAATGTCTCTGAGAGAGAAAAATATTATGATTTGATCAAAGATTATAACATTTAGAAAACATGTATATATAAAAAAAATTGCTAGTAGAAAAGCGTATTTTTTTGTTTTTTTTTCAGTTTCCTGCAAGTAGCAGGATAGGCAGAGGAAGCTTAATATAAAGACACTCGGCTCCCCACTTTCCGCGAATTCTAGAGGGGCATTGCGTGATACGTGGCGGAACTCAACGCCCCTCGTTGCCTGTATACCAGAGCGAAAAAAATACATTCAGCGTGAAGCTTTTTTTATATAATATCATTTTCCATATCCTTTTTAAACAAGCTTACAGCTTTCGTAAAATGCTTTAAATTGTGCGGTCGCTAATGAATTGAGTGCATATAAAGCTTTTAAAATTATCGGCTCAAAATAATCGACGATGGAATTCAATTTGCTGAGTAGGTTCCGTTGGTTTGTTTTAAACTACCTTTTATCTATGACATCAAAGGCGTGGCCAGAGGGAAATTTAGTTTTTTTTTCACAGGTTCCCTTTACTATGTGCAGGATACAGCGTGAACCTAAAAAATAATCTTACTATATTTCAATGGGACCGTCAAGGTGCAATGGAACTTCGTATAATTGTAAAAGCGACGGGTTTGTATACAATTGCCACTCCGGGGGACTTAATTCAAATATACTCATATATTTAAATATATTTTCGTTTTCCCGCTCTGATAGATAAGACGAGATCTTGAGTTCTGCCATACCACACGCATATGGTCAGTAGTTGGTGGATATATTTCTGGTCTTTGAAACCAATAAGACACTTCCTCTATTAATAGTGAAAGGAAAATAGTTTACATTATAACAAAATTAATAAAAACGCTTGTAATTTTTTCAACTACACGATTTTTGACGCAGTAGGATACGTGTATTTCTCTAGCGTTAAGAGACTCCGTTTCATCCTTTCCGCTCAATACCGAGCCACTACGTAATCGGTGGAACTCAACACCGCACCTTGCAAAAATAATACAACTACCCTCATCCGTATCATATCTATCTGTTATAACATTGATAAGCCCACTAGCGTGTATAGCACGTAACCGGCTCCCATGCGTATTGTTACTCTAACACGCATAGCCTGTAGTTGGATGTAGGATAATTTCCTAAGATCGTGTGAACTTATTTCCCTTGAGAGGCGAATTGAAAAAAGCAGCCTTTTTTATCATCACGTACAGTCGTATTTGTCAGTCGAGGCAGAACTCAGTGATAAATCACTATTCTATAGTCGAGATAACGTAAAATGATATATAGGTAAGAGAATAGAAATAGGAGATACGTGGAGACAGTTGTTTAACTGACCAAATTCACAATAAAAATACACAGAGAATGAAAGAAAAGAGAATGGCAAGTCAAGAGTGCGTGGTCAAGTCAAGAGGAAAGGGTAGACTTGGATTCACTTTCGGGAACACAGTATCGATGATACTGGAGAAAAGTTCGAGATTCTAAGCGAACAATAAATTAAGCAAAAGAAAGATACCGTTGTACCTATAAAAAAATCACAATTTTTTTCTACAAAACAATACTAATTTAAATTATCATTTTTTTTCGTTTGATATGAAAAATGAGAAATTGAATTTCTTCGTACATATTGTCATATAAAAGTTAGAGAGCCAATAGAGATGGTAGATTAATGTCTTTATAAACATTTCCTTTTCCTTGCCAAATTGTTGGAGTGTCACCAAAGTGAATCACATAAAATTATGTTAATGCGATAAATTCCGAAATTTATGAGCGGAAATAAACGTTTTCGGTGAGCTTTTCTATATTGTATATATGTAAAAATGTTTATTTTTAATATTTTTTTAATCAAATGAGGTACTCGTAGCATGAGGCAAGAGAACAAAGCGCAGCGTTGAATTTCCCAATTTTATACATAATATCTAGAAAATTGGGCGAAAAGTGAGAAATGAAGTGTATTAGTACTAGTTTCCTTCTGCCTGCTAAATGAAAAATACGATGTAAAACTAAAAAAAAACCTACATCTCCCAATAAACTCCAATATCGCTAACACACAAAACAATATAACATTTACACGACACTACCACACAGCACAACTTTGATTAAAAACGTTGGGAGACCACGAACAAATGAGAGTTATAGATATCTTTATTTTTTCATGAATGCCGCTCCAGATGTTCCCAAACTTGCTTACATTCATTGAAGGGAGATATGAATTTGTCGCACGTGACTCGACTGCGGACGCGGATACAGGGCGCAGCTGAAATCTAGCCATTGTACATCTATTGGTCGATAACGCGATAACTATAGTGTTAAGGGGAAATGCTTTCGTTCGCTTGTTGTTTTGTTGCTTTTGCTTCTTTTTCTGCTTCGAGGTGTATGCTGAATGTGGAAAGATACACAGAAAGAAATACTAAATTCTGTGCTATCTCGTTATGTGTCTTTTATTTATAAAAATACAAGGAAATATTTGATGCGTTTAAAAAATAGTAGTAGAAATTTAAAAGTTTCTATGTAAATGAAAAATATAGAGGCGATTGTATTTAAGAGATTGAGTTTTTTAATTCATCAAATTTCACACCTTATTACGATATGCGCACTTTACTAGGAACACCCGGAACTCAAATCCAAAGCGAGGAAATGGAAATATAAATTTAATAAATATTTAATTTCCTCGAATGGGGATTAAACCCACAACACCCACAACCAGTCGCGTTTACAGTCACACTTTGTACCTCTGCGGCACGACCGACCGGCCTCTTAAAGAACAAAGATTAAAACAATTCATTCCCCTAAGCGGGCATCGACCCACAACCATCCTGTATACAGCCATATGGTCTACGTCCACTGCGCTACGGATACCATAATTCAGTTCAACCACGATAAAATAATAAATTTGTATTTTATTCTCGGAATAAATGCATTAAAACAAGACCAATACATAAATTAATTTGAACCCATAGTGTTGATAAATTCAATCCTTTCCAATGACCGCACAAACAAGCCTTATTAGTGGAAGTAGAAAACGTATAAAATGTATATTTTACACGCTTTTAAACATTTAATTCTTGTTAATTTTAATTAATTATTTTTGAGGCCAGTCGTGGCGCAGCGGCACAAATTGTGACTGTAAAACCGACTGGTTGACTGGTTGTGGGTTCGATCCCTACTCGAGGAGATGAAATATTTACTTGAATTGGCATTCTTCGCTCTGGTGTCGAGGCAAAGCGCAGCGTTGAGTTCCGCCACTCAACACGCAATGCTTTCAGAATTCGGCGGAAAGTGGGGAACTGAGTGTCTTAATACTAGCTTCCCCCTGCCTAACCTGCTGAAGCTACAAGAAAACATTTATTTATTTACTTATTTAGAAAACGTATAAAAATTTGAACGCAGCGGGACTCGAACCCGCGCCTCCTGGAAACCGACCAGGCGCTCTGACCACTAAGCCATGCGTTCTCGCCAAGCTACGTCGAAATTTTTATACGCTTGTTACAACTTATTTATGTTGTTAGCTTCTCTGTAGGGAGATTTTTACAAATTTCCGCTACCCAAAGATAATTACAATGAATTATCCCCCTACAGAGAAGCTAACAACATAAATAAGTTGTAACAAGCGTATAAAAATTTCGACGTAGCTTGGCGAGAACGCATGGCTTAGTGGTCAGAGCGCCTGGTCGGTTTCCAGGAGGCGCGGGTTCGAGTCCCGCTGCGTTTAAATTTTTATACGTTTTCTAAATAAGTATTTTTCTTTCCTAAGTGTGGAATAACACTTTAAAAAATGTTTAAAAAATATTATTTTATTTGTTTGAAGCTTTATTTTAACAACAAAAACAAAATAAATAAGTAAATACATTTAATACCAGTACTTGTACATTATTACAAATACAATATTCAATGAATATTTCAAATGTCAATTATCAAAATCTCTAACAGGCGAACTTAAATTAAATTAAGAGATGTGTATTTACATAGGGAATACGACATAGAGGTTCTTCCACGTTTGGATTTCAAGTTGCTAATAAATACAATTTACAGTAATAATTGATATTTTACATCTCTAGGGGATATTTTAGTTTGTAACTTCCACCAGTTTTCTATATTTGGTTTGCTATGTGTAGTTTAAATTATATAATTCAAATTAAAATCTAATAATATGCTTATAAATAGTTATTTATATTTATTTTATGTTCTATTTATTAATAAAGGACGATAGGCAAATTGGGTCCACAATACCAATAATAGAAAAGCAATAAAACATAATAATGTCATTGGATAAGTCTTCTTAATGCTTAAATACTTTTGTTAGGACAGCTTTCTTCTCACATTTGTCCATTTAGAAATATATAATACAAAGTTTTAGAACAAAAAACCAAAAAACGTTTTAAACGTTTGTTACAACTTATTTATGTTGTTAGCACCTCTGTAGGGAGATTATTACAAATATAATTTTTTAATACTATTTTTTAAATACATATCCAGTGTCATCAACTCCTTCATACATGTCCCCCGGAGATGTCTCCATGGTTTTTCCGTCCCCTTAATCTAGTATCATCGAAACAGTGTTTACAAAAGTCAACTGTGATCTCCTCTAATTTCTCTTCTCTCCTTGCACTATATGTATATTTTATTGATAATTCTCAACAACATAACAATTTTATTATATTTTATGTATGCATACAAATAAATCTCCCATAGTTCAAAATTGAATTTATTCATTAATTGAAGTGCACTTCAATCGCCAGACAGACCTTTTATATTCAAATCGGATTTAAAAAAACAAACGCTTTTTACTGTCTGCACCTATAAGAGGATTTTGTAGGCTGTTCCTAAACATTTTTTTTCACCTTCACGGTGTATCCCGCATGTAGCAGGGTAGCCTAGTGTTAAAATACTTCACTCCTCGCTTTCTGCCGAATTCTTGTAGGCATTACGTGTGGAGTGGCGCAACTTAACGCCGCGAGAGCGAAGATATGAAAATATTAAATATTTCATTTCCACGTGTGGGGATCGAACTCATAAAACGACTGGCCTTTGACATGCTTACAATATACATAAATATATCACTTCCTCGAGTGGGGATCGAACCCACAACCTGTCGAATTAACAGTCACACTTTGTGCCCCCGCGCCATGACTGTCCTCAATTATATTTATTTAATATACATACGGCTATGTTGTTATATGTATTAATAGATGTAAGACTTACGTACTCAAAGGGATAGCATTCAATTATTTTAAAAGCGCTTAACGGCTTACCAAGGCAATGGAAATGGAACCTATTATTGTTAATTGATTAATTCATATACACATTTTATATTACCTATACTTTTTAATACTTCCCGGCTTTGATTTTCGCCATGTCTTTGTTTTTCTCGGCTTTGAGTTTTGCAATGTTTCGAATGTAGAGAGGAAAATGGGAAAAAAGTGGACAGCGAGAAATAACATTATTGTAATAATGTTGGTTTGTAGTGTTGTTTGTAGTGGGCATTGAAAGTATTAAATTAATATAAAACATGATTTTTAGAAGAAATAGACTGAGTTGTTAACTTAACGAAAGTGAGACAAGTACTTGGTAGAACTACTTAAAGTTATACGCAACGGACGGCTCTTTTAGCCTTCTTAAACTTTGTGACACGACAGGTATCAATTTATAAAATATGGGGTTAAATTAAGCCGTAAATAAGGCCATCGTGGCCATCGAAACACTATCTGACTGTAAACGCGAAGGTTGTGGGTTCATTTTCCTTTTGAGGAAATAATTTATTGTCATTTATTTACAAGACAAAGCGCGGCATTGAGTTCTCTCGGAGAAACGGAGTGTCTCTCTGCCGTTTCATATATGCGGGATATAACGGGAAGCTAAAATAACCTATATACCTTACCGTTGCATAATAAGAAGTGCACTTTCCATGTAAAATTTAATTCAGGAAATAGAATGTGCTCAGACGTTTCCTCCTTAAGTTTGAAAGCCGCTTACTCTCAAACTATGGGGATTATAATATTAAACGTACATACATATACATACTTATAGGTACTTAAAGACTTTGAGAAATTACTTAGCAGCTTGTTATAAATATCTGAACACCCCTTCAAGGTAGCAGATTCAGTGCCGGGATGTGAAATACTTATATATTCCATCAAAACATAAACGTGAAAGAAGGTCAAATTAAATATTAACTTTACGGACAAGAAAAATGTAGTTATACACGTACAGGCTTTTATTATATTGGCTAAAAAGTATTTGTCAAGATAGATTTAGTTCATTTTGCGCCAGTCGTGGCCCAGTGGCACGAAGTGTGACTGTAAAACCGACTGGTTATGGGTTCGATCCCCACTAGAGGAGATGAAATATTTACTTAAATTCTACGTACTCTGGTATTGAGGCTAAGCGCGGCGTTGAGTTCTGCCACTCAACACGCAATGCCTCCAGAACTCGGCAGAAAGTGGGGAACGGAGTGTCTTAACACTAGGTTACCTCTGCCTACCCTGCTGTGTGCGGGATACAGCGTGAAGCTGATTTGATTTTATTTATTTTAGTTCATATTTGGTTTGGAGGTATCATATGCCCCATATTATATTTAAATGGTTTTTAATTCCCATTTCCGGCAAGAATCGAATTGCATGGTAGGCAAAGATCAGAGGGTCTTCACACCAGGAGCCTTCCTGTCTGCAAGGTGAAATGACTACAGATTCTAAATTTAAATGACATGCCAATGCCATTGTAATTCGTACACAAACATAGTTACGGGAGACCACTAGTTCTATACTAACCAGTTTTCAAAAGAATTTATGCATTTTGAATAACGTCACTCAATAGTCAATGTGTCTGGACAATGCGAGCTAGTAGAAGAGAGAAGAGTTGTCAGCTTACAATCCGTGTTATATGATAGGAGCTTATTTGTTTTTGTTTAGGCATCGAAAAGATGATTTCTCTGTGTGTATGTCATTGATTGAGTATTTTTTGAATAAACCTTTTGGATTTGTGACCGGTGCAAAAAATTTAATACTGTGTGTGTGAGACAACGCACTGATGACTCTGCTGGAATTAGTCAGTTGACATTTGGTATATATGTTGTAGTGAAATGTCGAAGCTCCGGCTTGACTAGTCTATTGATATTGGGTCTGAGTTCAAAACCAATTTAGAATCTTTTGAACAAATTTCTTGTAGAGACGTCTTCGACATTAAAACAAATATATTTGCGCTTTCTAAGTTGATTCTTTGAACATAGATCGTCGTTTGACCGAGTCGATCGCTTCTTGGATCGACTAGGCAAAACCTGAAACAGATTATTTTTGTATTAACGTTCAACTGAAAAGTCAGGAAAGTTCCTTTAAACTCGTTTAAAGCGTTTATAGCGTTATTTATTTTGACATTGACTAAGGCCTTATATAAAATCGAGAAATACACAGTCAATCTTAGGAGCGCCACAGCTACGATATTTGAATACATCATATAGATAGATTAGGGAGTGTATGAGAGTACTTTGATATCACATCATCTTAAAATTCTTAAGGGAACCAAAAACAGGTTTTTCCATTTTCTCTTTTATTCTCTCTCTTTCTCATTATTTTAAAATCCTCTCACCTGTTGTATTGTCGTTATGGTTTTTAGTAAGTCAGTTATGTTAATATTTATATATAATTCATAAATTTAAAAGTTTTGGTAAATATAAATGCATTTTTTTACCCTCTATATATGTATATATAAGCACTCTAGATAGAGGAAACTTAGTTTCAAGGCACTACGTACAACATTCCACCCAATTTCCGAAACATTGAATAGCAGTGCACATATTGAGTGCTGTAACTCAACGCCACGCTTTATTACGAGAACTAGGAAATGAAAATAATTAATTCTTGTTTATGGAATGACTTCGTGAATCCGTCAGGTGCAGGAAGACAAGTGTGTCACTGTAAGCGGGATAGATTGTGGGTTCGAATTGTGGCTACACGCTTTTTTTCATATTGTAGGCAGCAGGAACGTAGCATTAAAACTCTGCGTTCCTCACTTTTCCTCCTCACATTTGAAAAATCCGCTGAATCTATATATGTATATAACTCAATATCGCAAAAAATTGCGATTAGACCAATTAGCCTTTCAACCATTGATATGTTATATTTGCGCTATGCGTGATTGATAAGGCTGTCGTGGCATAACGTACGCACTTAAAATGCGACCATTGTAAGTTCTATTTCCGCTTGGGAAAAATGAATTATTTAAATTTTCTGGTAATAAGCAAGTCATTGGTTCGAGTACCCTCTTTGAATTGCCACATAAAATGTCCAGAAAACGTAAAATATGATGTCTATTAATGTCGTAATATTAAATTTTATACATCTAATTAAAATCTTGTAAAAGGGAAAAATATATATATCGACTTCACATGGCTCTCCTAATATACTTATTCCGTTTATTATATTAAACGACTAAGTATTTCTAATAATCGATTCAATGTATCGGAAATATGAACAGGAATATAAAAAAAATCCACCATTCTTTTTTAAGTTAAAACGACGGTTCATAAAAGGTTACACTTGAGTGGGAATCGGGGGGAAGATTTATTGGACGGGAGTTAAATTAAATTTCTAATATATAGATAGATAATTTTACTTGTCTGGTTGGCAATAAAGTGACGCATTTAGTATTAGAAATTGTATATTATTTTATATATCTTTCATTATAAGTAAATGACATTTCAACATATAAATAGGGTTATTTAAAAATGTCATCAAGTCGTCATTATGGCGCAATGGGAGAATATCGAACACGTGCAAGAGTTGTGGGTTTGATTTTCTCTTAAATAATAATCATATGAGAATAACCGTAGCTCTGGGGTGCAAGCGTTTGACTACAAACGCGACCGGTTGAGCACACGTTCGATTCCCAATCGAAAAATGCAATATTTAATATTTTCTTTTCTTCTTTCTAGTAACGAGGCAAAGCGCGACGTTGAGTTTCGCCACTCAGCACGCAACATCTCCAAAATTGGGCGTAGTGATTAAACATTGGATTTCCAGGTTCCCTTAGCCTACTCTACTTTGTGCACGATGCTGTTTTAAAGTAAAATATATATATATATATATATATATATATATATATATATCTTAGAACTTACCTCTATATATAGAAACTAAGGTATTAGTTAACGCAATACTATCAGATATGCCTTTGAGCATGAATTTCACCTAAATTTATATGCACTAAATACTAAGTCAGTATATTAGAGATACTGCCTTACTAACCGAATATTCGAATTGATTATTTAAGCTGAAAATATCACTTGTATATCGATCCCTTAAAATGTTATCCTAAATGGAATGTGAACCCACAACCATCCCACGACCACACAAATATACAAACACCAACATACCAAATAACTATTGAAACCATAAATATTCACACTAAAACCTGAAAATCTGAAGTAAATGCCTTTCTTTCCCCATTTTAAAGTTCCTTGTCCACTTTGGCACACACACCAGCTCCACGAATGGATAGCCTGTGGTCAGTTTTATTTAAACGGCGCGACCATGCCAACTTTGCTTTTTCTTTTATAAGCCAACTCTATATTTTAAAAGTAGAAGGTTTTTTTTGGACAATCACTGTATATGATATAACAAATCTTAAAACTATTTTAAGTCTTGATATTAAATTGTCACCAGAAATATTTTGGTTGTCGGTTCGATTACCTGTGGAGAGAATAAAATATTTGATATTTTAATTTTCCTTGCTCTGGAAAAGTTTAGAACGAAAGTGTCTTATAGGAAATGGAGTATTTATGTACGGGATGCAGCGTGAAATTAAAAAAAAAATATAATGATTACGTAAAGAAAAGTGGGGAATTATATTTTAACACTACGTAACCTCTGTCTGGGAAAAAAGTGTAAAACTTAAATAAAAATATATAAATAAACGGTACGGCTGAGATCGGTCATGGGTTTGGTTCTTACTCGAGGAAATTAAATATTAACTATTATCATTACCTCGCTCCACATGTATCTATGTATAAAGTTTTAAATTATTAAATATATATTGCAAGTCAGTGCAATTTTATAGTGGCTCAGTGGTACAGTATCGGGCATATGTGATTATTGTTGATTCGACTTACTTATACGGTAATATTTATTTAAAGCATAAATAAATTGTATAAGCATAAATTGTATTGTAATTGTTTTTCTTTCATTCTCCTCCTATAATATCCAAATTCACAGCCGCTTAAAAAAGTTGGTCTGACCAGTGTATAGTGTTCAACCAAACCTATTTCTTTCAAACGTAGCATTACGGAAATTGTGATTTTTTTCAGTAATAATGAAGGAAACATTCCGAAAGTTAGTAATTATTATTTAGTATCTCAGATATATAATTGTATAAATGTATATAATAGAAAATAAACCATTACAAACTTAAATTTTGTAGTTCGGTTCATACAAGATGAATGCATCCACCCGCAAAACATCCAAAGTACGAGAACTGCATTAGCTTGAAAAAAAAATGACTAAAAATAATACAGCTTAGTACAAAATAACAAACATCACACAGCGTGTTAGAGCAAAAATATTTTTGCTCTAACACGCTGTATACTTTGTGGGATTCCTGCACCTTGCGAGTGTAGAGTAATTAAGACAGAGGAACTATGAAAATATTTTCATTGGAAAATTGGACATTCTCTCGTATAATAATCTCGTTGAGTTACAAAAACAATATAAAGTACTGTGTCTGTGTAGACTTTAGAAATGTTACTCATTAAAAAACTCATCAATTTTTTTGTTACTCAGTAGATTGACAATCCAAATTCTAAATATTTCTATATCCCATTGCGCATTTTAGTAACAGTACATAATATAATGCGGTTTTTTTATTATTATTTTAAATAAATCACTTTCACGCTGTATCCCGCACACAGCAGGGTAGGCAGAGGGAACCTAGTGTTAAGACACTCCGTTCCCCAATTTCCGCCGAATTTTGGAGGCATTGTGTGTTGAGTGAATGGAACTCAACGTCGCACTTTGCCTCGACACCAGAGCGAAGAAATGAAGATATAAATGGAAATAAATATAATATTTCCTCGAGTGGGGATCGAACCAACAACTTGGCGATTTTACAGTCACACTTCATGCCCCCGCACCACGACTGGCCTCAAAATTTAATTTTTAATACTAAGTAAAACTGGATATCGTAAAGTTCCCCTAGAAATATTTAACATATCCATCCTCCCTGGTGTCGTGAAACAAAACACTGAAAACAGAGTGATATCGGAGAAATTAAAAGAAAAAATATTTTAAAATCAATTGAATTGAAAATTATTTTGTTCCGTTTGAAGTAAAAATGTCCAAAGTATTTTCACTTTAAAAGAGTCCCAACGAGACTTTATTACTGAGTCCCTACTGTCCGTCCACCTGTCAATACGGATTGGTAGATGGCTAACGTGTAGCTTTTAGCTTTTTGCTAAAATAAAATAAAAATACAAAAAAAATAAGTATATTATATAAATTAAAACATCGTCAAGCATCATCCAACGCATATATACGAAAAAAAAATCCTCTTTAAATTTTTTTTTTAACTTCACTCTGTATCCCGCACGGTCCCGTTTATTGGAAGTCTAGCGTTAAAACACTCCGTCTGTTCACCACTTTCCGCCGAATACTGGAGGCGTATTGAGTGGCGGAATTCAACGCCGCATTTAAAAACGCAACAATTAAAAGACATAATTATATAAAAAACATGTAAAAAAAATAATCATTAAAAATATTCTCAATAACAACATTATTCTGTACTAAAACAAACAAACTATAAGATTGCAATCGAGAAGTATATATATTATCGAACACTGCGGGAACTATCCGACAGTCTCTTTGTAGTCTATCAGATTACAATGGCGCTCTTCTGAGGAGTGCACGTGGTATATTCAAATTGAAGATAGAAGTGAGGACTTTCGAGGTCGAAGACGGTTGTGGGTTCGCTTTCCACTCTGTTAAATGTAGCGCGGCGTTGAGTTCCGCCAGTAACACGCAATATTTCCTATATTCATCGGAAAGTGGAAAATGGATTGTTGTATCTCAAAATTATGTAAACGCGTATAATCTAAGCGCGTCTACCGTATCTTGTATGTATGTATTGGTTACCTCATACCTACAAAACCACTAAATGCATTAACACAATTGGAGTTTCTTAATATTGTCTCAGTAACCCAAGTGCTCTTAAATAGGTGACGTTAAAAAAATCGAATATGGCGGCTGTTCAATGCCGTTTTATAGTGAAAAGTATTTTAAACATATTTTTTAGAATATTTGTCAGAATCCCTCACTTCTGTCCTATTTTTAAGACGCCCGCTTCACGGTTTGTGTGGCGAAACTTAACGCCTCGCTTTATCTCGTTACCAGACTGAAGAAATGAAAACAAACAAATCTTACATTTTCGCCATTTTATAAATTTTAAATGAAACTCTCAAGCCGGATTACTTACCGGTTTTTTGTTTATATTATCCAGTGGAATTCGATCCCACAACCGTCGCGATTACAGTCAAAGCATTTGAACGCAACGCTTTAATATGTGGTTCTAAACTCTAAATAGACATACATATACCAAAACCTTAGATAGTTTAAGTGGTCATTTAAACTAAAACCAACATGTTATTAGACCAAACTTTGCGTACCGCGGAAATCAAACTTACTATCTACTTCGACTGTAACACAGCTATGTAAGCAGTCGAAATACTATTATTAATATTTATCTAAATAAGTATTAATTATCCTGGAAAACAACCAGGGTTCTAAGAGGCGCGGGTTCGATACCCGCTACGTTCAAAAATTTTTATACGTTTTTTAAATGAGTATTTTTCTTTTATAAAAAATACTAATATTGTTTATTAAACGCCTTAGTGCAGCTGTAGTGTCTAATACAGAAATGATGATTGCAGGTTCGAATCCCATTTGGTGGAATGTTCTATATTTAAAATAATTTCATTTCCATTCTTTGATCTGGAAAATTGCAATTAGTTACAACACCCAACACGGAATGTCTTTAGAAAAAGCAAAAGTGGAGAATGTAAAGAATAGAGCTTCAAAAACTAAGTTATCCTAGTCTACTCTTATAATTATGTAAGGTAGAGATACTAATAAAATATAATTAAATATTTCATTTTCTCGATTGGGAATCGAACTCACGACCTGTCTGTCACATTTACGAGACTCCACATATTTATATATACAAAACAATATTGATATGCTTTTAGACTTTTTCAATACCTTTCAAGTAACACAATGGACCTAAGTACGAGTAAATTCAGTATCGAGTTCCTTTTATTAGCTTAATAAAGGCAAAATTGAATACTATTTACATACATTTCATTTTCTTCTCTTATCTTATTATTCTATGTCAAATTTTGTGTAAAAGTGAGTCAAAATAATATCCCGCATATAGCTGGGTAAGCAGAGGGTACCTAGTGTTAAGACACTCTATTTTCCAATTACCGCCATATTCTCTAGAAATTGAGTAGTAGTGGTGAGTGGCGGAACTCAACGCTGTGCTTTGCTTTGTACTTGTTTCATCGGCTTACCTCTCTATATGTAGGATAAATGCGAAGCTTAAAAAAATCCCCTTATAAATAAAGATAAAGTTATACTGTAAGAAAATTATTATACAGAATATAATCATTACACGAACTGCATATAACTCCAGTTACTTTGTTAAGCAGAGAGATGATAGTAATAAACTGAACTAAACTTTCTTGACCGCCGGCGTTTTACGTTCATATAAACTAACATTGAAACAGAACATTTACCACTATTAATACACTCTACAAGTGGTTTTACATCATACAGGTTTTAAGTTGTTGGTTAGTTTTGTGGGCGAATTATATAACTGCGACAGGTAGGGAGTGGGTTCGATTTCCACTTGAAGAAATGAAATATTCAATATTTTCCTTTCGTTTGCATGAAATATAATGGTATGGGTACGGTTTTGAAACAAAAAAAAATTGCGTATTTCAAATCAAAAAGCTACAAGCCAAATAGAGGAGAACTTATAAAACAGTGGAAAGGGGAGATCGGGGTAAATTCATCAACAGCCATAGTCAATAAAGTATTTCGATAGATTAAAAAAATAAAAATAAAAAGTTGTACTTATAAGAACTACAAGAAATATTCTTTGAATTTTCATTCCACGAGTCGTAAGCCGCTTACTTAAAGTAGGATTTTCCGCGCACTGTTTTAATATATTGCCAATATTTATTGATAGGCGATTTGTGTTATTAGATAAAAGATTATTTTTTTTGGGTTCCGTACCTCGTTAAGGAAAAAAGGGAACCCTGATAGAATATTTTCAGTTCAGTTCTTTATTTATGGCGCTTCGAGCGTGCCAGTTGAGCACTAATCACTTCGCCAATGTCACGTTGTATGAAGAACACGCGAAGGAAATTGTACGGTAAAAAGAGACTATAACACAATAGGAGAATGCATGTCAAAAAGTGTTCCAGTCAAAATATTGCCATCACCTATAAAATTAAAAAAAATATATAATTAGAGTATATACATAAACATGGGTTAGTAATAAATAAAATTTTACAAATATGTTAGTTTATAACTTAATATTGTTGTATCTAATATACTTACATAGAAATTTACATAAAGGACTAAACACAAACATTAACAGACATTGAACATTAAGGGGACGGGGAACTTTATAAGGAAGGACATCATTTAAGGGATGGGTTAATTTAGGACAGGAGAAAAGGATATAGGAAGGGGAAACGTCGTCCAAGCCACATTCACACAATGAGTGGTCCCTCTCTGCATGTATCACCCTGATCTTTGCTAGGTGCACAGGCGTACATGCATACCCAAGGCGCAAACGGGAACTATAACCCTCCGTTCAGTATTTTTTTTAAGAAAAAAACCAAGATCGTCTTGGAATTTTGGGTTGTAAAGTGGCATAATACTTACCTTTCTGAGTCCACGACACATCCAAATGAGTTTGTGCAAGAGACAACAGATCCTGAGCCGAAATAGAAAAGTGATCTAGAGTTCCACACTGCATGGCTAATTTGGCACAAGAGTCAGCACTAAATTACAATTCAGCTTCACACTTTATCCCGCACACAGCAGGGTAGGCAGAGGAAACCTTAGTGTCAACACTCCATTCCCCCCTTCAACTAATTCATATGAAACATAACTTAAGGATAATTATATTTTTTGATGTCCAAAAATAATAAAAAAGCGATAGATATTGTTAAAACAGCCCGTTTAGATTAGTACAAAGTTTAATATGAGAAATATTTATTAGAAAATATTACAATTTGATTTTACTATTTCCAATTTAGCTAAAACCAAATGACATAATATAAATTGGAATCATCCAAAAAGTGAGAAACGAAATATACGTTATATTTTATTTTTATTATATATTATATAAAAAAAAATAAAAATGTAATAGTGAAGAATTATTTGTTTATTTTACTCCGAATCATCATATTTAAATTAAAAACTAAGTTAAAATTTCATGTTAATTTGGCCAATTTCCAAGCAAGCGTTATGCAAATTACAGACAGTGAGTGCACTTCGTCACTGACACTGCATATAAACTTGCCAGTTCGTTAAAAAATATTAGCAATATGGACGAATTGTTGTAAGAAAACTTTCTTATATAGCATCTTTTAATTTTATACGTTTCCACGTGTTTTTAGCATAAAAGGGTAGATAGAGGGAACTTATTGTTAGGACATTCCGTTCTTCGTTTTTCACCTGGTTTCGAGACATTGTGTGGTAATGGTGGAACGCAACGTCGCTATTCGCCTTATTCATGTGGAAAAATTAAAGTAATTCACTACCTCGAAATGGGATCAAACCCTCGACCATCACTTTTACATTCTAACGCTTCCCACAACATTGCAGTAGCCGAATCTCTTTACTAATAAGATTCGAATATTTTTTCAGCTTCACTTTAGTAGGCATAGGGAACCTAATCTTTCAAAATTCCATTCGTTAAGTTTAATTTTAATATGGTTTCAGGTTCGATATGTTACCTTGAGAAAATGATTCAAATATATCATTTGTTGAATTTCAAATTTATTTTTTCATTAAAATATTATTGATGGTGATGATGGCTATGAGTAGGCAAGCCTATAGTCATCATCACGAGGGTCAGGAGTTCAATAGTTTATTACGATTAACAGTCGGTCAAAAGTCGAAATATTATACACAAAACGCTCCTTTGCATAGTGCAGTAGACTAATAATATGGAAATTTAGTTTTATTTATAAAGCCGACTTGGCGCAAAAGCTAAAAAAGTAACTTCATAATTTTTAATTAACACAGAGAAAATTGTCACTAAAAGCCAATCAAACGCCATTTGCAATTCAGATTATCAAATTCCTCAAAAGGCAGTCGATTCAGTAATACGGGTGGGTATATTATATTAACTAACTTAGTTCTTAGTTCTAGTAATCCGATGGTTTTGAATAATTGCAGCTTCGATTCGGAAAGTTAGTTTAATTTGGTATATAAATCTAAGTAATAGTCCGTTAAGGTAGGAAAGTGTCTCGTATAGATGACTAAGCTATAGACGTGCTAGGTTTTGATTCGATTCCCACTGAAGGGAACTGTAAATAAAATATTGTAAATATTATAAACAACAATTCTATATAAAATATTTTCGGCTAATAAATAAAAATAATTTATTTTTATTTTCCAGGCCAGTCGCGTCACAATGGCACAAAGTGGGACTGTTAAACCGTTGTTTGTTATTTGGTTGTGGGTTCGATCCCCACTCGATTAGATGAAATATGTACTTATAAATGTAAGTATAAATAAACTAAAATATATTTTCATTTCCTCGCTCTGGTGTCGAGGCAAAGCGCGGCGTTGAGCTCTGCCACTCAACACGCAATGACTCCAGAATTCGGCAGACATTGAAACGGAGTGTCTTAACACTATGTTCCCCCTGCCTACCCTGCTGTTTGTAGGATACAGCGTACGCTAATTTATTTATTTTTATTTTCTTAGATTGATTGATGGTTGGCAAAGAGATCTAAGGAAGAGGAATGTCGCATATCCCATATGATACCCAAATCTCAAGAATTACTGAACCGTCTCATGTTGAGCCTGAACTGGAAACAAATGGCGCCGAATAAGAACAAGAGAACTAGTGTTTTAACACTCCAACATACGATTTACCAAGGTAAGGATAAATAAAGTTAATAAAAATCTAAGTGAAATTAACTTATCTGAGTGAGCTCTATTTCCAAGCAATTGTACCCAGTATTTTCTTATTATCTCGAGTATTTACCGCAATAAACGTAGAAAGTCCTGCAATTTTAATATGATTTCACATTTTATATCAATACAGGCAGTGGTGGAGACAGTCTAGACAAAGTTATTTCCGGGAGACAATTAGTCTAGAAGTATATTAAATTAAATGTTAGATCAAAGGTCGTCTGTTTGTGCCCGGTACGGTAAACTAAAAACAGATGGACGTCTATTTTTTTTCAGTAGGTAAAAAGGAAGGTAAAAATGAAACCTGTACAAGATTATTTGTTTTCTGTTTGTTCGTTTGTCTATAGACTCTTTCTCATGAACTATTAAGTAATTAAAATAAATTCATATACTCAGACCTGGAGTTGTATTGGATAAGAAAGGATAGCTTGTGCTTATTTGGTAACAAAAAAAGCTGCTAACTGAGACTGGGGCTCTATGAAGAATGAGTCTTCTGTTTATTTACAAATAAAAAAAAAATATATAAAGTTATATATTTTTACTTAATTTTATACAAAATAAGTGGTTACGGCTAACATTCGTAAGTTGTTCGTGTTAGACTCTCACTTGACCTATTTTTTCAACGTTTCTATTATATATTGCAATTATAAATAGAGAAAATTCTTCTTCATCATATCCTTTGTACAATTATTCATATTAGTGTTATATATATTAAAGTTAATTGGGTGCCATTTTTGCTTTGACGTCGTAAATACGGATTGTACTAACTTATATATTTTAAATTTAAGACATTTCTTCGTTAGGGTTAAGACTCCAGTCCCCACTTTCCGCCGAATTCTGGAGGCATAGCGTGTTGAGTGGCGGAACTCAATGCCACGCTTTGCCTCGACACCAGAGGGAAGAAATGAAAATGTAAATGTTAAAAGAAATAAGAAGACGAACGCTATGATGATGCAAATATGTGATCTTTGGACTTTTTAAGGATATGAGAAGTAAATTAAGCTGTCCAAATTTACCAGAAAGAGATTCACAGAATGGCATATACTAGCGAGGATGTCACAATGAGAATAATGAAGAACGTGTTCTGGTGGCTTGTGTACATCTAGTAGTAAATAATATTTATTAAGTAAGAGAGAATGGTACGAGAGGCAGGGGGAGATCTCGATTGACCTTCGAGATCACAGTAATGATGATATTGAAGAAAGGTCAAGTAACATCATCAGGACCTTCACATATACCATGTATTTAGAAGTAGACGAAGCGCTATTCCGCTAGGGATATAGTGTGAAAAAAAAGCATAAAGATTTTTTTTTTCATTTTTTATATTAAATTTGATAATAAAACAAAATACAAAAGTACAACTAACGAAGATCGTACATTTAAATCAGTGGACCACTAATTATATTAAAAGTTCTACAGCAGGAGTACCGCGAGCGATAACGTGCCCTCGAGCGATATCTAATAATTTACAATTTAATGGACTTTGGGAATAAATTTACTTATAGCAAGCTATATTTGATGTTGGACTGCAAATGATGATCTTGGGTTCGATTACTGCTGAGGGGAATGAATTACAAGCAAGATATAAACCTGCTCAATATAATATAAATGCAACATCAAGAAAACAGACGGCAATTGTGTAACGAAATGTTTTATCAGAGGAGACCCAGAGTTTAAAAAGTTTAAGAAGACGTTTAGTTTCCCACTTTTCGTCTAATCTTCGACAAACCGCAACACTACGGTGAATCTTATCACAAGAATTTTCGCTAACGAGAATCGAACCCAGAACGTATCGCGATTTACAGTCCTGCGCCACGACTAACCTCAAAGTGTCATCATTATCACTACAAAATTATAAATTTTCCTCAGTAAGCAGACCTGCACAAAGATTTGTTGATAACATCAGGAACAGTCAGCTTAATAGCTGAATGTTTATTTATATTAATAAACTAGCGACCCGCTCGCGGCTTCGCCCGCTTAAACCACAGAATTATTTACTAAACACACTGAATTATGTTCGTGTTTTGATATACTTATAATGTATGTTTGCAACGCAATGAAGATTTTTTATGAGAAAGTTGTTAAAACTTAGCTTCACGCTATATCCCGCACACAGCAGGGTAGGCAGAGGGAACCTTGTGTTAAGACACTCCGTTCCCCACTTTCTACCGAATTCTGGACGCATTGCGTGTTGAGTGGCAGAACGCAACGCCGTGCTTAACCTCGACCCCAGAGCGAAGAAATGGAAATATAAATTTAAGTAAATATTTCATCTCCTCGTGTGGGGATCGATCTCAGACAACCAGTCGGTTTTACAGTCACACTTTGTGCCGCTGCGCCACGACTGGCCTCAACTGGACTGGACTTTATTTTAATCGGTTCACATAAAGTTAAAACCAGATCCACGCTTTATCCCGCCCTTAGTAGGGCAACTTAGTATAAGATATTGGGTATAATGTGTGACTGATGTGCGAAATGAAAATATTATTAAATTATAATTCAATCCTGCATGTGTGGATCGGACTCACAACGTCGCGTTACAGTTACAATTGGGCATATAGGGTAAAATAGTTTAAACCCGTACCTAAGCTTAGAATTTAAGCAAGATACATCAACAGTGAAGACGTAGGTTTTTTTCTCATTTCACAATGTTTATTCATATCTATATTTCGTATGACGCGGTTACGCATAGGTACCAATAATGTAAACACATACTACTACAAAAATAGTACTAAAATGTTTAGAACTCTAAACTTTGCCGCCAATACCTACGACTCCATTTCGCAATGAGGCGTATGCGGCGGTTTCCCTTTGATAGGTTTATGTGTGCGTGCGTCGTTCTTGACAAATTGTATTTTATTTTACAACAATAATTTTATTATTAATTTTGTTTGAACAAATAACTTTTTTATTTTCGGGTTTTTAATTTAATATGCAATAGGCTTTTATAGAGTAGTTAAACTGTGGTTTCATTTAAGGTGGTCCTAACAAAAAAACTCTGTAATTGAGCATATTTAATATTTATAGTGATTTTTTGGAAAATAGATACCAATAGTTATTACAACCACTTGCGAAGAAGCATAGTTTAGGCAATTTTTTATTCTTATACCTTTTGAAAAACTACCAACGTTCTTATAGTTAATATATTATTTTTTCAAATTAAAAAAATTGTCTATGTCATCATAATGGCGGAAATATATTCAAAATGTATTGTTATACCACATTAGTATCGACAATGTAGTGTTGATAGTAATTGAAAATAGTTATACTATAGGATACCTTCATATGCACTGTTTTAACCTGTTTTATGTATAATATAGAATAATATATTCTATAGAGGAATCACACGTTCTTTTTATTCAGTTTAGTAAATACATTTTTTAGAGGTTACTCTGTACTAAAATGGCATGCAACTCTGTTCCCGCATTTACGTTCCTGATATATCGATATAAATAATAGAAATACAAAATATAGGAAGGAAACACAAATGCAATTATATAGCATTTTTTCTTTTTTTCATACTTGAAACGTATTAATAAATTACATATTATGTATTACATACAATTTATTTCTTTTGAATATAACACTAAGTTTAATCAGCTCCACGCTATTTTAACAGATAACATAAGATGACATTAAAACGTATTGACATCACCACGTGATCCATCTAAACACAATATAAACTTTTATAAACTATGAACTCACAATCAGAATTTACTTTCCAAATACATATACTTTTTATTCTACACATCGCCATATGAGCTAATCCCGTAAAATATACCTACTCTATTATGTTTGTTAATATCACCAACGTTGACGTTTAAAATAATAATTATGGTAGACTGAACAAATATTGATTATACTTCTTTTTTTAGCTTCACGCTGTATCCCGCACACAGCAGGGTAGGCATAGGACGCCTAGTGTTAAGACACTCTGTTCCCTACTTTTCTCGGAATTCTGTAGGCATTGCGTGCTAAGTAGTGAAACTCAACGCCGCACTTTACCTCGACACCAGAGCGATGAAATGGAAATATAAATTTAAATAAATATTTCGTTTCCTTGCGTGGTAATCGAACCCACAACAATTACACTCTGTGCCCCTGTGCAACGAACGGCCTCAATTTACTTTCTTCTTTTAAAATGTGGTTAAATGAAATAGTCGTAATTTAATTATGTCGGATTACTATTAACCGACTTCTTAAAAGAGGTCATCAATTGGACTGTATTTTTTATCCTTGTTACCTTAGAACTTTTGATTGTATGAACCGATTTTAATGATTCTTTTTTTATTTGAAAGCTAATGCCTCCCGTGTAGTCTTATTTTAATTTAGTTTATATTCAACAATGGTATCTATGAGAAAATCATATAAATCTCAAATTTGCATTAAGTATATGCGCGACAAATGAACGTATAAGTCAATATCAATTCAACCGATTTTAATGATTCTTTTTTTATTAGAAAGGGTACATATAAGAGGTAGTTTGGTGAAAGTTTAGTTAAGTTCAGAGTGTGAAATCCAGTTAAAATTGAAGAAGTCGATTTTTTTTATTAAAAAATATAATTATGTAATTTTTTCTACAAAAAATTCTTTATACTCCATAATAAAAACTATCCTATAAGTGACATTAGGCTTTGAACTATTACCATGCCAAAATTAATTTAATTTCATACAGTAGTTATCGGTATTTTAGGTAATTTATATTTTTCAGTTTTTATTTTTTTTAAAGAAAACTATCATGAAATTCGGAACGAAACCGAAAAAAAATGTACCTTGAGGCCCTAGGCTAGCACCATGCAAAAATTCATCAATTTCTGTCAGGTAGTTTTTGCGTGATTGACGCACAAACAAACCGACAGACAGACAGACAGACAGACAGACAGACAGACAGACAAGAATTCTGCTGAGTGGTTTTTTAGGTTCTATAATCGACATATTAACCGATCTAATTTTTATTTTTTTTATATCTTTCATGTACAGAATTGACTTTTCTATCCTTTTATTATATATGGAGATTATCGATTTTTCTTCAATGGCTATATAGCATAGAGGCCAGTCGTGGCGCAGCGGCACGAAGTGTGACTGTAAAACCGACTGGTTGTGGGTTCGATCCCCACTCGAGGAGATGAAATATTTATTCAGATTTATATTTCCATTTTGTTCGCTCTGGTGTCGGGGTAAGCGCGGCGTTGAGTTCTGCCACTCAACACGCAATGCCTTCAGAATTCGGCAGAAAGTGGGAAACGGATCGTCTTAACACTAGGTTCCCTCTGCCTACCCTGCTGTGAGCGGGATATAGCGTGAAGCTGAAGCTATATAGCATTTCAATAAAAATATCTCTGTATCACCTAACAGGATAAAATGTGAGGTCTTTAACAAACTGTCCTATAACTGACTTTCTATTGTGAAAAACGCCAAAGATATTTGCTGTACGGTGAAACTTTACTATAATATGTCCTTTTTTTGAAAATTAATATAATTGCTTGAATATTTCTATAGAATTCCTATGTGCGCTAGTTTTGTAATTGTTCCACATTTTGCTGTATAAATTTTGGGTATATGCTTATTTATTTATTTATTTTTTCACTTCCCCGACTCCGGATTGAAGCCACAACCCACCTACACAAGCTCACCCTGCTATATGGGGATGCAGCGTGAAGCAAAAAAAACTAAAATAAATCAATAGTTTAATACTGGAAACTATAAATCCTTCAATATACATATATATATATATGTACGGACACACCTAGCGAGACTTGCCCTAATTAAAAACATCTTGTGGAACGCTCTCTTGCATGTTCTCAAGTTCTTGACACGATGCCATTTGCCAATCTCACGTAGCTTAACATTTAAAAAACGCTTGATTTTAATTTTAAATACATGCTTCCGTATTAAGATGTCTCGGTTTAAATCCAATAGATGATGTTGTTAAAAATATATATTAATAGATATTTTTATTTCATTTCTATGGTATCGAGGCAAAGCGCAGCGTTGAGTACCGCCACTCAACACGTAATGTCTTCAGAATTCGCCTCGCCAATTTGCCTATCCTGTTATAAGGGAAAAGCGTAAAACTGTCGTTACTATATTCAGGGAACCTAGAAATCTAGAAGTTCACATATTTTTAAAATGAGCAGCTCGTTGTATTGTTATGGTAAACGAGATGCCTTTGTATGAACACGATCCATCTAGTATTATGTATGTACATACATATCTACTCGAGATAAGTAGAGAGGTACATAACTTGGAATAACTTTAAAGAGAAATTATGTAAAAATAATTTATAAATACAAATATTGAGGCAGACAGAGAGCTAAAACTCTGTAGTCTTCACTTTGCGTCCATTAAGGTTCCGTAACCTTAAGTTTGTGTTATTATAAGGTGTACTGTCCCGTTAACCTACAATCGTAAATTGGGCTGGAATTGGTACGGTTGTGACACATTCTAAGTGTCAGAGGTAACTCTGCAGATACAGTGGGTCACATCGAAACGATTATCAAATATTCTTCAATAAATGAAATAAAATAAAATATATATTTTTTAATTTGAACCAATAGTACCAGTAACGATTATTTGAACCAGTAATAAACAGTAATGGTTATTAATTGGTGCAAACAAACAAACTATTCATATTTATAATATTAGCATAGAAATAAACTCTCCCGATTAAACCTCTACAAAATGTGTTCTTCTCACATAAATGTGATCTTCACGCTGTGTCCGCATATAGCAGAGAAGGCTGATGGAATCGGGTAACGTAGTGTTAAGACACTCTGGTTACGTTCCCCACTTTCCGCCAAATTCTTGACAACGTGTTAAGTAGCGGAACTCAAAGCAACGCTTTGGCTCATTACCAAAGCGAGATAATAAAAATAATAAATATTACATTTCCCGTAGGGGGAACGGCAACCACAATCGCACGTATATGCCACTGCGCCACGATGGCCAAGATATACATATAAGGCATAAAAACAGCTCTATTTATTTATATTATACATACGCATACCGACAGCATGATAATAATGTAATAACATCTAATCAAGTATTCTCTTTACTTTCTAAACAAAGCAAATCTTTAGTGACTTGTGCGTCATATTGTTTAAGCTATTATAAATTTAATTGAAACAAACTATTCTTCACGGAACACGGTAGGTGTGGATTCGATTTTTTTTGGTGAAATGAAAGTATCGGAAATAGGGACAACGTGTTATTAGGTGTTACAAGAAAAAAAAAAGTTAATTTGTATTATCGAAAACTCAAATAATAATGATTTTCTTTTCGAAGAATTTAGAGAACAGGAATTAACAATAGTTTCCCTCGATATTTTCTTAAGCTAAAGGGGAAAAAAAAAGAAAAAAATATTTCAACCCAATTTTATTCGCTTCACGCTTGACTTTCTATATACTAGGATACAGAGATATACATAGATATAGAATAAGAGTGTTTAAGACACTTACTGAATTCCAAATATCATTTATTTATAGTAATGTTTAGTAGCGGAAGTAAACACGCAATCATATTAACCCATTCCTACGTCAAGTTGTGGGTTCGATCCCACTCGAGGGCATAAAATATTCAATATTTTAATTTCCTCGCTCTATTGAAGAGGCAAAACGTGGTGTTGAGTTCCACCACTTAAAACGAACCGCCAGAATTTCGCGTTAAGTGGTAAACGGAAATGTCCTAACGGGAACGGAGTGTTAACTTAACACTAGGTTCCCAACCTGGGAACCCAGTGTTAAGACACTTCCTTTGTCTATCCGTGCGGGAAATAGCGTGAAACTAATACCGCGGTGATAGCGTGAAATAAAATAATTTACCTACACTAAGTATCACAATTTCACATCGTGTTAATTTATTCACACATTTTGGTCAACAACTAAAGTTGTAAAGTTTAGAAATTTCGTTGTTATTTTCACAAACGTTTAATGTAATGAAGCTTAAATAGTAACAGTATTGAAAGTAAATAGTAAGGAATGGCAATGACCCCGCTTGCTGTCTATTCGTGAGACATTGCGCGGTGAGTAGCGTAACTTAACATCATATTGTATCGAGCTAGATCAAAAATAGATATTTTTAACATTTTTAAAGTGTTATTCCACAGAAAGGAACGATTATTAGGATAAAAAACATAATTTTGAATTACAAACGTATCGGGACTAAAGCCAGCACTCTCTGTAGAAGTTTGAACGTAAGGCTTAGTGGTCAGAGCTTTGGACGGTATCCAAGAAACGCGAGTTGTAATCCCGCTATGTTCTAAATTGTCAAAAGTATCAGTTTTTTTTTATTCTTAATGAATACGTATGTTTCTAATTTAAATTACGCCATTGATATATACGCCTGTGATAATAGAACTCACAATCACCATTTTTACAGAAGATTGCGCCACGATGGCCTTTGTACTATAAAATAAGGGTTTTATATGCTAAAAGACATCAAAAGAATTATTATAATGTATGAAATACAGAGATTACTCGCCTTTGCAACGTCTCCTGATAAAAATGCATAGAAACTGTTGATCGTGTTTGTGAAATTTTCATATAAAGCCATTGATTTAAATTCTTATTTACAAGCTCTATCTTACATACAGCGGAGCAGGTAAAGGGAATGTAGTGTTAAGACACTCTCTACTAACGCTCCGACCAATTTTCGAGACATTGAAAATAAATCTAGTCTAATCTATCTAGTTCTTGAAATGCAAATAATGCATTCCCCCGAGTGGGAATTGAACCCATAACCGTCGTGTTTACAGACACATATTGTGCGACTGCGTCACTAAGTAGACTTTTAGTATATATCACGCATATTATGAAGCTGCATAATAATGGTAGGTATAATAATAAATAATTGAAATCTCCATCAAACAAACAATTCGATGCGAAATAATATCGTGGAAACAATGATTGCAGGTGGAGCTCGGTACATATTCCACAAACGGCTTTAATTGAGCCGTCTAGTGGAAAAGTGGTGTAACTTGTATTTTTAGATTAATATTTAGTAGTAAGTTGTAATTGCCTCCAGAATTCGGTGAAAAGTGGGGAACGGAGTGTCTTAACATTAAGTTCATACCCTGCTGTGCGCGGGATACGGTGTGAAGCTGATTGATTTATTGATTGATTTAGTAATTGGGAGGCGCAGGACCGATTGTTATGAAAATCTTAGGGGGTGCCCTACGACCAGAGTGGACTATACTGATAACGTCATTTATATAAATTGATAATTAAATATTTTGGTCTCTTCAAACATGGTTTAATGTTAGAATTGATCGTCATATATCTTAGTATTTTAAAAGTCTTTTGAACTATATTTGAGTAGATTGATATTTTTTTCCATAAATTTTTTGGCTTAAAACAGTTTTCATGGATATTTTGCCTGAATCACCTTTAACTTGATTAATGTGGGAATGTACATTTGACTTATTTTTTTATATATAGTGTGTTGGTAAATATATAATAGTTAGCTATAAAGAAAACAAGTGTATTAAAGTGTTAGTACATATTTGGAATAAAAAAATCGATATGGTGAAATGTACCAAAATAAGTTAAGCTAGAGGGCGTCGGTGCCTCAACGTGGTGTAGCTGGACTACGTTTCGCAAAAGGCGTTGGTGCAATAGTTGTGGGCTAAATGGAATAAGACAAAGTGCGGCGTTGACTTCTGAATTTCAACGTAAGAAAATTAATTAAAAAATTAAATTTAACTTCACTCTTGCACCGATGCTAAAAGTCTGGCGTTGAGCTCTGCCACTCAACCCGCAATGTTCAAAATTCTGCGGAAAGTGGGAAACGGGATGTCTTAACATTAGGTTCCTCTGCCTACCCTGCTGTATGCGTGATACAGCCTTAAGATGATAAAATTAAAAAAAAAAACATTTTTGAAATCAGAACGATCTCCACTCTGCCACGAATATCGCAACATTGCATGTCGAACGGTAGAACTCAACACACCTCTTGATCTGTCTGACCTGGAAATTAATAACCTATATACAGTAATTGGCAATCGCTAAATGGGAATCGAACCCACATCCATCAAGTCTACAGTCAGATACTGTATTTGCTGAATTTGTGTCATACACAACTTTTAGTTATTTTAATTTGTCTATGAAAGCGAAATCGCAAATAAAAGCTAAATATTTTTTTTAATCCACATATTCTGTATAGGCTGCAAGCGATAAATAGGCTTACAGTATGCAATAAATATAATTGGATCTTTTTTAAGCCATTTTAAATATAAAAACTAGACGATAAAATAAAATATGCTGCCGTTATTCGAGTAAAAAATCGATTTTTAGGGCAAGAAGAGGAAAAATAGTGTTAGGAGAATCTGTTTTTATCGGGACGTTGCCCATTGAGTAACGGGACTTAACGACGCGCTTTGTCTTGTTATTAGAGCGGTCCCCTGCTTAATACATTATCCGAATGGGAAGCGAACCCAAAACCGTCCCGTTTACAGTCAGACGTTGTAGCGCTGTACCAACCCCTTTTAAAAATATTGAAATACAAACGGCCAAGGCTTAAAGTATTATGTTTTTTTTATCACAAAATATTTTTATATTCTTTAAAACGTATTAAAATATCTGAACAATGAAATAAAGCAAAAATATCTTATTTATAACCTCCGGGATTTGATTTTATTTAATTTATCTAGAAATTGTTGTTTATAAATCTATGTGTGATTACGATTTAATAATGGAATTCCTTAAATAATATATGGTCAGTTAAGATGGCTAAATACTTTTTTTGTTTTCACGCTGTATTCTGCATGTAGCAAGGTAAACAGAGAGACCAAAAAAAAATTTAAGACACTCCGCTCTCTATTGTCATTGTCATACATAGGCTTTGTTTCCCACGTGGGCGAAAGAATTAAATTTATTTCCAAGTTCTGTTTACAGCGTGGTGTTAACTCTCTCCAATTCTCTTTTGCTGTTTTTAAAATCGTCGATTTTGTATTGCTCTCTTAAGTGTGCATTTACTTATTTAAGTGAGCAGCACATTTTGTGTTATAATTATAAAAATGATAAATGAGTTCAATTATTCATTTTCGGTTTAAATACTTCCATATTTATTATATCTATGCAATGAAAGCGAAAATCAATGCTGAACTTAAGCCTAAATCATAAGAATAAAAAAATCGGTCAAGTGCGAGTTAGACACGGCTACTGAGGGTTCCGTATTAATAACAGGATTTTAGATCAACTAGAAGTATAACTTAAAAAAAATATTACCTTAAACGAGCTTTGAATCCACAACCATCTCATCTAGGAAACGTTCACTTATTTAGGTCATCCAGCCTTCGCTTGTGAGATGTTAGCTAAGTCTATAATAAGCGTTTGCATGCAATCAAAGGCCTGTATAATTCTATCAGTAAGACTCTAGTTTAATAGAGGGAACGTTAGATCATAATTTAGTTATTATTGCCGGTTTCAACATAACCGGATGTAGACCCCTTACCTAGCCTCAGGGCGACGTGGCGCAGGGCGACGTGACCACAAGAGCGTCATAAATAACGCGACGATTGTGGGCTCGATTCCTGCACGGGGGAAAAAAATATTATTTACTCTGGCACCAAGGCAATAGCCCGATGTTGAGCTCCGCCATTCAGCACGCAATGCATCACACATTTCGACGGAAGGTGGGGAAACGGAATGTCTTAAATAGGTTCCCTCTGCCTACTCTGCTGTATACCGGATAGAGCCAATAATGCCAATACTATACTAAGGCTGAAGAGTTTGCTCCATTGCGTTGACATAGAAGCTTAAATTTTCAACTCATGGTCTTAAGATAAATTATCTGGACATACGCACACACAGACAGATAGACATCAATGTGATATTATACTTTTTATACGTTTTCCAGAAAATATTTTTCGTTCCTATGTGTGGAATAACACTTTAAAAACGTTATATATATACGTTACGTATTTGAACGCCATAGACAAGTCGTCCGTATCATTTTAAACTTTAAAAAAAAATTCTACTACTAAAAACAAGGCTTATGACAATGCATAATTATCTCTATATTATCAATTTAATTCTTAGGCAAAGAGATAAGTGGTCCGATAAGTATACCGTTTATTTTTTTTGTAACGGAACCCTCTAAAACATTTTTAAAAATTAGTCCCATTTCATACATCCCACATAACTTTTACAAAAATGCCACTTGCAGGAGACGGTTAATAAAAGTTCAAGTTTTGTTCAAACATAAATAGCTGTACAATTTAAAATTTTATATAGAGAAAACCAATTTTATTTAAAGTTTTCAAAAGTTACTGCTTACTCAAATAAACGTATCGAACTCAATAAATATAGGGCAAGACAAATTTTGATGCAAGAAAGTTGCGATTTCTCCAATACTTTCTAAGATTATAATTTAATATTTATTTTTAGCTTCACGCTGTATCCCACTTGATTTAACTTCAACTTAGCATACAAACACTCCGTTCCCTATGCATTGCCAAATTTCCAAGACATTGGCTATTTAATGGCGTAAGATCAACGCCGCGCTTTGTCTTGTTACTAAAGCGAGGCAATCGAATTTGCTCATTTTCTTGAATGAGAACCCACAGGTGCTTTAGATTTGAAATAACAACGACCGCAGGCAGTAATAAAAAAGTTGATAACTGCATCAAATTAGTCTTCACTATTGGTTTGTAGCAATAATGGGTATTTACATAGATTTTAACTTAATATATTTTTTTTTTATTTTATCATACATCCTAAGTGTTAGGTTTCGAACAACATCCTAAAACTAAACTAAAACTAGCAGTTAGTCCGTGACTAGGCTGTATCTCATGAACAGTAAAGGTAAACAGTTGAAATTTTTACACTAAAAGTATTTCTGTTTTGTATAACAACAAAAACTAAATAACAAAATATAATAAATAATTAAATTTAAATGAAATAAAGGGGCGTTACCATACAATATACATGATCTATTTGCCGTTTTTATTGTTAAAATAGGTGTCAGAGGTGAGATTCCTCATCGTTGCATTTCTTTTCAACTAATTTCAAAAAAGGGGATGTTCTCATTTTCAACCGACTTCAAAAAATCGAATCGGCCGAATATTTTTTGTGTATGTTCTTCTCAATATTGCAAAATATTAGTATGCTCAATACCACCTAATTAAGTTCGAAGGTTTACATAGCAGAACCTGTCACTTAAAATCGTAAAACAAATTAATTTTAATCGTAGAAAAAAAACGTACTACTAACTACGAAGTAAAGAGTAAAAAATAATTTTAATAGATGTTTATTACAAAAAAAATATTATAAACTTATATTTGTAGTTCATTTTATACAAAATAAGTGCTTATGCCATGCATATCGGCGGAAGTCCAACTAGATTAATAATAATATTTTCATTTCATCGCTCTGATAGCAAGGTGAAGTGCGGCGACTCAACACGTAATGGATCGAAAAACCTCGGCTTACTCTGCTTTACGTGACATACGGCGTGAAGCTGAAAGAAAAAATCTAGTTTTCTTGAACTTGACCTTTTCGCCTGTGTCAGTCAGTCAGTAAAAATATTGAGACGAAATGAGGACAATAGTGTCTCGTATTTTACAAGTTCTGTCTGTCTGTGAAAAAGTACAATTTGAAACATCTTTTAGTTCCCCAATATAAAAAAAAATCAATTTCATATTAAAATCAATGATCGTATAACCACCTAAACTATTTTCGAACGGGTCCTAGAGCTATCAAACAGTTTACGTAGGTAACACTTCACGGTGTTTACCCCCGAAATTAAGGTAAGCCAAATTACAAGCCACCCTAATTTGTAACAACGAGATTACCCTAACGCAAATGTTGACCGAAAAGGTTTAGCAAACTAATATACAAATACTTAAGTTATATATGTATGTATGTTCGTGTGTTGTTGGTTTTATAAATGAAAATTATATTTTTTAATTCTTTTTCTATTACATTTTTTTTCTTTTTTGCTGATAATTTCTAAATTGTTTTATTTCAATAATGATAAATTAATATTGAAAATTAAGTCAATGATTGTTACAATTTTTTTGTAAAACTAGTCGTCATCCAAAACTTTGTGAGGAAATCGAGATGTAAAATAGACGTGAAATCCTGTGTTTTCCCGTTCCCGTCGGGTATTTGGCAAATCTTCTCTTATCGCTCCCCTACACTCCCTAACCTACCTAAACATCAAATTTCAGCTTTCTAAGTACAAAAGGCTCGTCCGCGCGTTACTCACTCAGTAAGGGAATAGTTTTAAAGATCATAGCTTAAAATATTATCTATATTATTTTTATGTGTCCTTATACAAGAAAGATGGCAGAATGTCACTGTTTTTTTTTCTCGGATTTAAGATACCTATTGCACTTTGAGCAACGGAACTCAACGCCACTTGTTCTATTATATCTGAATTTATGGAATTTAAGTAACCTTATATTTGGTTTTATACGAAACCAGAAATGATTATAAATATAATTTTCCTTTTTACGTAAAAAGTAAAGTAAAAAACATACGTAAAAAGGAAAAATATGTTTTGTCACATGAATTTATTTAATGTAACTGTATAGTAGTACCCTTAATAAATTAAATTAATGCTTAAAATGATAATGTGATATTTTGTGAAGCATATAAAAGTTTTCAGAAGAGGCCGTGGCGCAGGGTCACGTGCGACAGGTTCGATTCCAACTTGAAGAATGAAAGTTTGTGAGGATGGATGTTTGTTCCAATTTAGTGGCAGATAGAAGCTGAAAATCTAGTGTAAGGTCCCGCCGTTCTAATTAAGACGCATCTGTTTTCTATTTTCCGCCGTATTCTCGATGCATTGCGTATTGAGTGGCGGAAATGAACGCAGCGCAACGAAATGAAAATATTAAACATATTATTTCTCCAAGTGGGAATCGAACTCAGTACCATTATATCCACAGTCTACTACTACTTGTGCCCCGGTACCACGATCACCTCATTATTAAGTACTGAGTTATTGTAATATGGCTCTTCTATATAACAATACAATAATAAACACAAAGGAAAATACCATTTAAAGCACCTAAATATAGATCTTCGAAAGCTTAATTTTGATTCTCCGACCGTTATCAGTCTTATCAACTACGTGAGGTAATCTTCTATTAGATAGGAGGCATTTTGGGTGTATTTCTGCCTGTTGCTCATACTAAATGGGTGCTTGAAGAATTGTAATCGACAATTATTATTGGATTTGAACTGTTTTTGTATGCATTTTTATATTGAAAAATATTTTTATTAGAGGCTAAATTTAGCTGTAAACGTGACGGTTGTGTGCGATATTCATCCGGAGGAATACATTATTTTCATTTATTCTTCCTGGTTAAGAGGAAACGACGAACTCCACGCCGCGTCTCGATAAATTTTAGCGAAAAGTGGGGAAAATAATGTTAATATCAGTATCCCTCTGTCTACCCTGCTACTATATGCAAGACGCAGTGTGAAGGTTCCTCGATGAATGGTCTATCCAACAAAAAAATATTTTTTTGAACTAACAGTTCCTGAGATTAGCGGATTCCATCAAACAAACTATTTTGCTTTAGATTTTCTCTTTTCCTTTAGCTTCACACTGCATCCCTCACATAGCAGAGCAGGCAGAGGGATCCAGAGAACTTAGTGTTAATACACTTCGCTCGATACTTTCTGTCGAGTTCTGGAAGTCATAAATTGAGTGGTGGAACTCAACACCGGGGTTTACCTCGTCATCAGAACGAAAAAATGAAAGATAAGTGTCCCATTTTCAGTCGCATCCTTGTGCCCAATATTTATTCAATATACTTATTTTTCCCAACATTTTTATTTACACATATTTTCTCGTTCTATATATGATATAATATTATTTTACATGTAAAAACTAAACAAAGTTTGTAAATAACGATTCATATTCGAGCTACGGATTTCGTAAAGAAAAATATAAATGTTTTTGCCTTATTGCTTCATATGTATAACAAACAGGACTTATTAAAAAAACTAAAAAATGAGATATTATTGTAGATAATTGAGACGTTAATGTGTTTAATTAAAATAAAAGATGGTAGTGGATTCGATTCCGACTTAGAAAACTGTTTATATCAAACAATATATCCAAGATCGATATTGAGGCTCTCGTGACATAGTGGCAGAAGTATGCGATTATAAACAAAACGGTAAATGCAAAGGTTATGGGTTCAATTGCCACTCAGAGGAATGACATCTTTATTATTTTCAATCATGATTTCCTCGCCCTGGTAACGAGGCAAAGCGCGGTGTTGACACTCAACACACAATGCAAGGTAGGCTTAAAAGTAGGTTCCTAGGCTCTCCCTGCATGCAGCAGGTATGCGGGATACAGCGTGAAGCTTAAAAAGGGAAACTCTTTTATCCAATCCGTTAAATAAAGGAAGCTTTCTATTTTATCATCCAAAATAATGTCTAGAATACAAAATGAGTGTTGCCATAGTTATGCCATATATGTTTTGTAGAATTAAGACTTACAGATTAAAAATACTTCGAAATGTAAATGAATGGTGGTGAGTGAGCACCGCCACCCACGACCCCGTGATGTGTGTTGCCGGCATTTTAGGTGGCGATAGACGCACCTTTTAAAGGTAAACCAGGCCACAGTGACGCGTGGAAGAAAGTTCCTATGAAACCCCACAGTAGTGGAGTGCTTCGTGCCATCCAGATAGCGTAGATGGTATTTTAATTAGTGATAAGAAGACAAAGCGTGGCGTTGATTTCCGTCAGACAACCTCTGACTGTAAACGTAATGATTGTGGGTTTGATTTTCATACGTATGGACTAAAATATTAATTAATTGTATAATAATATTCTTTTCTATGTAAACTACTCAAGACGTTATTGAAACAAAATAACCTACTAAAGTAGGTACTACAAACACTGGAATGTTGCGGGATTTGAAACCGCGTCTCTTGGACACCACCCAAACGCTCTTGCAAATTAAGCTATACGTTCATATTCCGCCACGTCGACATTACATACATAAATACAGTGGCGCTAACGAAAGTACAAATACATAAGTTCAATTATTAAATATGATATTAAACATTAAAAAGTCACTAGAGCAGGGTAATGAATTTAATTCATCGTTAGAGTGGTAATTGAACTAGAGCAGTCAGAGGTAACTTAATGTTCAGATTCTGTTTCTCTATTTTAAATATACTGTATGATATATTTTATTATACTATTATTGTTTTATTTCTATTTATTATTATTTTATACTATATTAAAGATACTGTATTTACCGGAGCAGGGTAAGAAAAATGCATCAAATTTGACCCTAATTGAGAATCGAGCCCACTATCCTCGTTTTGCAATAGCAGAGATTTTGTTTATCTAAATTGACAAAATATAATATATATATTAAAACAATTTACTATATTGGGATCATGTAACACGTTCTAGTAATTCTATTTCACCTGTCTCTGAACGAGAGGTGACTCCTGAGAATACACGAACGGAAAAAGGTCAAAGATAATTCTATACTCATTACATATATGGAAGGCCATAAAGAGGATTAAAATTGTGATATACTTTGAAAATGTTCAATTCAAACATTGAAATAATTTTTTTTTTTGAATGACAGTATTTTTTTTATCTTCACTCAGAGACAGACGTCTTTTAGGGATATATTTACAGCGACAGCATACGATAGTTAGATAGTATATATAGCGCAACGGTTGTGGGTTCGATCCCCACTCAGGGAAAAAATATTACTTCTTTATATTTTCGTTTCTTCTCTGTGGCACCAAGGTAAACCAAGGCGTACAGTTCTGCCATTCAATTCGGCGGAAAGTAAGAAACATAGTCTCTTAGCACTATGTCCCAGCGTGAAGCTGTAGAAAAAATATAAAATTATGGAAAATATGTAATATAATATAGTATATTAATTGTAGTTCTTATATTATCTTCTCTTCTCTTCTTTAACTACCCCCTTTTAATAAATAAAAAATGTACTATCAACACTGTGTTAGCTTCGAAACAAAGTATTTTACGACCTGTATAAGCCCTTAAGCGGAGCACCTAATCATTTATATGTTCGATACGTTCATCCATTAAATGCAGGGGACTGACTATCTTTAAAGATACCAAATGTATCGCAAAATGTTATTTTATTATTTTTCTAAAAACTTCATCTTATAGTGGTAATCGAACTAGTGCAGTCAGAGGTAACGTAATGTTCAGATTTTGTTTCTCTATTTGTAAGATACTGTTTGATATTTGGCTGAACTCAACGCCGCGCCACGTCTACCGGAGCGAGATAATGAAAATATATAAAATTTGACCCTAATTAAGGATCGAGTTCACTATCGTCACTTTTGCAATCACAGAGATTTTATTTGTTTATTTATTTGAAAAAAATGTTAAATTAGATTTACAAATAAGAAATAATAGAAGATGGAAAGTTGTAACACGATTTTTTTTTGCTTTCTTCACTAATAGAAATCAAGAGTAAGATAAACAAAATCTCGAGATCTAGTGTAGAAAACATTTTTCACATTTTTAGAGTGCTACGGAGGAAAAGTTCGTGGGTTCACATCCTGCTACCTTCAATTTATTATGTTGTATATTGAATTATAATTATTACATTTAGTACAATATGCAGTACGTTGCCGTATAGAAAAAGCTAAGCTAGTGTCTAAGTACTCCTCTCTCCACATTCTGCCCGAATTCGAAAAATTCAAAGTAAAAAAAATAAAATAAATTAAATTAGCTTCACGCTATATCCCGCACACAGCAGGGTAGGCAGAGGGAACCTAGTGTTAAGACACTCCATTCCCCACTTTAAGCCGAATTTTGGAGGCATTGCGTGTTGAGTGGCAGAACTCAACGCCGCGCGTTGCCTCGACACCAGAGCGAAGAAATGGAAATATAAATTTAAGTAAATATTTCATCTCCTCGAGGGGGAATCGAACCCACAACCAGTCGGTTTACAGTCACACTTTGTGCCACTGCGCCACGACAGGCCTCAAAAATTCAAAGTACGGGTATATATGCCCATTGCGTCACGGTGAAAGAGTTTTTAGACAATTACATTTTACCCTCTAACCGTAGTGAATTGAACTTCTGATTATTGAAATATTGGTGTTAATAATTGATCGTTAATAATGAAAAGTCATATCGTCACACAAACCTTCAAAATGATAGAGTCCAAAAGGCGCAGGTTCGAGTCCCGTTACGTCCAAAGATATAAACTACAGTACGATTTATATTTTTAATATTTTTTTACTTAATTTGGAATATATATTTTTTAAATATAATTACTCTTCTAATAAAATTCATAGAAAATGTCAAGAACATTACTGTTACAGAATGGGATAATCCTTTCTGTAACAGTAATGTTCTTTCATTTCAACCATTCTAGCGGTTTTGACTGCAACAGTCACCTCTACTCGTGCAAATTTGCATTAACTAATAACGTTTTTTTTTTTGTTTTACGACGTATATAACCCGGCATTCAAAAAGGTAGGCAGAGGGAACCTAATGTTCAAACACAGTATATAAATCCAAAAGTTACATAGTTACAAGTCGATCTAATAATAAATAATTTCAAAATAAAAAATATTCTATATTTAATTAGACCATTACAAGCACTTTTGAATCGTCAAATTACATATAAATGTCAGTCGTGTCAGTCGTACAGGACCACCACCGGTGTGGAAGGCAATTCTGCTGAGAAGATACCCAACGGTTGCTCTTTTTTTAAATACAATTTACAATACATGTACAACCAACTTCAGTTTCCAGAGTAAACATCACGCATTTTTATCATTACCATTATTAGTAGTCTTGGTTTGAATAGTAATTTGAGTATGTTGAGGCCGTCGTGGCCAGTAGTAAAACCGATTGGTTGTGGGTTTGATTCCCACTCGACATGAAATATTTATTTAAATTTATATTTTAATTTCTTCGCTCTGGTGTTGGTGGTGAGTTCTGCCAGTGGGGAACGGAGTGTCATAACACTAAGTTCCCTCTGCCTACCCTGCTGTGTGCGGTATAGCGTGAATTTAATTTAATTTAATGTTGAATAGTATTATAGCTTTGTTTAATAACATATTGTCTATTTTAATTTTAAATTGTTTAAAGTATCAAATATCATATCACTTGTTTTTTATTTTTCTCTCACTTCTTTTAATATTTGTGACTATTTTTGCGGACATTCAAGGTATTATTGTAAATATATTGTGATGCAACAGAAGAAACACCCGCTTTATTAAAAACTTCTCTAAGAGATTCCCGAGCTCCGAGCTCTTTTTTGAATTATGAATAATAATTCGATATATGCAGCGTCGCCCCAAAGTAATATTACACAGGACAAGATGGTGTGATAATAGTTTATTGTAGTACTTGGTAATATAAAAATATATATACTTATTATGTTACATTTTTAGGCAGAGAGAACCGGGTGCCTAGTGTTTAGTCACTCCGTTCGCATTAAATACTTCCGAACGTCACTTTCCGGCGGAAATCATCGGCGCGCTTAGTCCTTGTTACCAGAGCGAAGGTATAAAAATAACAAGTAAATCATTTCCACGAGTGGGAATCGAATTCAAAACCATCACGTTTAAAGTCACACCCTTGTCCCACTGGGTAACGACGGCCTTATATTATTTCACAATATAAATTAAATAAAACAACATGAACTGAACTTAATTGTTTGTACGAGTACTCGTACAGTCTCTGGCGCGGAAACTTACAAAGTCTGAATGTGACATACAATTATATATTTCTTTGTATCGGTCTGAAGCTGGAATGTTGTGTTTAAAAGCGTATGTCAGTCGAATGTGAGAGAGCCTTTATAAATGTATAATGATTTAACTTTTTTTTAGTTTCTGCACACAGCATGCGGAAAGTACCTAGTGTTAAGACACTGTGTTCCCCATATTCCGCTGAATTTTGGAGGAATTGCGTATTGAGTGGTGGAACTCAACGCAACGCTTTTGTTCGGCATTAGAACGAAGAAATGATAAATATAAAAAGTTTCATTTCCTCGAATGGGAATCAAACCCACAGCCTGTCACGTTCACAGACACATGCTTTATGTGATGATTCTCTTAAGACTAACATATTTGTATATATCAAAATTTGATTTCTTTTTTATTTCATTTTCACGAAATTTTGTTTGCGTGGACGTTTAAAAACGTAAAATAAAAGAGTTTCGAGAAATCCTCTGCTCCTTTAAGTTTCCTAACCTACCAATATGCCAAAATGTAACTTTCTAAGTTAGTGGTTTCGTCAAACAAAACAATAGCACCTCACGTGACATAATATAACATTTTAATGTGTATTCTCTAAATATGCCTACAGTAAACGGAAGTGCCTTTCTACAAAAGATAAACGACCGCCTATATTTCTACTATAGAATAGTTTTAAAGAAGTATGTTTCTTTGTAGCTTGAGCGTGAAGTATTTACTTGAAAATAAGATAAGGCACGAAAAAGTACCCACTGTAGTTTATGTAAGTACCAACAAGGTATTCTCTTATTTTTGACAGCTGTTTATTTGAATGAGTCTATGTTTATTTTCCATATGTTTTCCTCTTTTAGTCTAGGTTGATAGCATGTAGCGTTAATACTCTCCGTTCTTCACTTCTCGATATTATGCATTATATGGTGCCTTGTCTTACAGGTAAAAATTACAAATTAATTGTAATAAAAAAATTGTATCGTATTTCGTATATAAGAAACAGTGTCTAATTATGAACATGACGGATGTGGGTTCAATAACTAGCAGAAACAGTGAGCCGTTAGCTCCGCCATTATTTATGAATTATCTCTAATTCTGGCAAAAAGCGGAGAACAACTGAAAAAGCAGTGTCTTGCAATATGCATTGTTAAAATAATACAATCGATAGATCACTCCGCTTAGATTAATGAGCTCGTATCCGATCTGTACATACGATGATTATGGGTTCAATCCATATATTAAATAAATACAAAGCAAGGCAGTTTCACGCTTTTACCGGATAGTGGGCTATGAAGAAGGAATCCAGTGTTAAGACAATACGTCCAGTTTTCAAGACATTTTTGTTTAATAGTGGATTCTTGTCTGATTGTGCCACGACGGTTACAATTTAACTTAACTTATATATATTTTAATTTTTTTAGCTAAACGAATCCTGCACTTATCAGAGTAGGCAGAGGGGACCTGAAAACCTAGTGTTAAGACACTCCGTTCCTTATTAAAACATATTCCTCATATTCCGCTAGATTCATGGAGCATTGCATGTTGAACTGATTAATTGAATTCTCAATTTATATAATTTTAGTTAAAATTTATTGAAGAATTTGTAAAGGTATTATGCTTTGATACAGCGTTAAGTGAGTAACGATATACTAGATAGATAGAATTTGGGTCTGAGTTTGTTATAAGAACACGTGCTCAATTATTTTAAATTGTTTTCCTATATTTTATTTTGTGTATGTTATTTTTATATATAAACACAACACACAGGACACACAAATTAAACATCATATAATTTCGATTACGGCTACAGTTCTGATGACAATGAAATTACATATAATAAATCAAAATGGTTGTCGTGGCGCGTGTTTGTACCACACAAAGTGTGACTGTAAAACCGACTGGTTGTGGGTTCGATCCCCACTCGAGGAGATGAAATATTTACTTAAATTTATATTTTCATTTCTTCGCTCTGGTGTCGAGGCTAAGCGCGGCGTTGAGTTCTGCCACTCAACACGCAATGCCTCCAAAATTCGGCAGAAAGTGGGGAACGGAGTGTCTTAACACTAGGTTCCCTCTGCCTACCCTGCTGTGTGCGGGATATAGCGTGAAGCTAAAATGGTTGTTAATACAAAATGACCGCCACAATAATCCACCAGATTACGAACTTTTGCCTTATGTCACAATTATAAAAACGCATATAAATGGATATAAAATGTGAAATACACTATTACAAAAGTATTAAAATGTAATAAATTCTAGTAAGTAATACAAATGTAAAAGTTTGTGAATCTGGAAGTTAGTTCACGGCGTCACACGAAATACAGTATGGAGGTTTGCTCCACTTTGACATAAACACTACTAAACTAAACGGATTTCGATAAAACTTTACAGTAAACCGCTTATACACTAAAACATAACATAGGCATATACAATTTGTTTAAGGGTTTTTTAAAATTAGTCAATAACACATTATATTTCTTTATTTTAAGTGATTTGAAATCGCTTCTCTGTAAATATTATTAACATCAAGTAGGTAGCCTGACTCATGTGGTTCAGGCTGGTTTGCCTTAAACTAGCCCATTATAAAGCCTCATTTTCAATGTGTAATCAGGCAAAAGTTGCTGTGTCTCCTTCATTTTTCATTTTATTTTATCAAAAACATCGTGGTGCAGTAGCACATAGTCTGATTGTAATGATTCGATTCCCGCTCGAAGGTATGCACTATTTTCAGTTTTTCGATTTCCATTTTATCTTATCCTTTTTCCAATTCCACTTATGACACTGTAAGCATATATAATATAATATTAAACTACATATGTATTTATATACGATTATACAGTGAAAGTTGCCGTTGGATTAAAATATTGCTCATAATATTTTATTTAACGACCAAAAAGACACTGCAAGGTCTAATTGAATGGAGATTTTTATGTTCACTCACATTTTCGCAATGGTATGGGATGGACATATAGGAACTAATACCTTTTTTTTTAGAAAAGTTGTCAGAGAGCGAAGAGTTGAAGAGTACGAAATAGAGGGAACCTTTATGGTTTCTTAATAATTAACTAGTCAACTCCCATCAACTTCCTCGGGGGTCCTCAGGTTTTTTACTTGAACTTAAGTATGATTTTCATTATAAATCAATTTTATACTAACATTAAATTTACAGTAAAAATCTATAGATAAAATTCGTAATACATTAAAAAACTTTTTAGTTGTAGTAACTCAACACATGATGTCGCGACTATAGGTAAAGCGGCGAACGGAGTGTCTTAATATTGTCTTCTGTTTTTCTGCCATAAATTTATATGTCAATGGGAGGTAAATATAAGAAGAGCGACATGGGGCGAAAGTTCCACACAGTGATATAAATAAATATTTTTTTCATTACTTCGCTCTGGCAACAAAACAAGGCATGGCGTTTAGTTTCATTTAACACGCAATGTCTCAAAAGTATTTTGGAACTACTTTCTCTCTGCCTACACTGCTAGATGCTGGATACAGCGAGAAGCTAAAATGAAAAAGGAATAAAAATAATATAAAGATTTCAAACAGTTATACTTACTACGGTTATATTAAAAAAAAACATTATTAAAAAAAATGTCTTTAAAAATTTCGTTATTTCTTGCCTGAGTCTATAATTAGTGATGAAGCTGAAATTCACCGATACCTGATTTTCCAGTTATCCTCCTCTCGATTACCTTCGGTTCGCCTTACTTGATGTGTTTTTGATTAGGCTCACTAAACTTTTTGTAACGGAAGTCTTTTTCATGACGTATTAAGGGGAATTTTTGTTTAATCTGGAAGTTAGTACTCAGTTTTAAGTGTGGAAGGTTCCTCTGACCACAGGTACAGTGGGTTTAGTGATCGTCGAAACAATTGACGTGATGTAATATAATCTTTATTTTAAATCAAAAGTTCCTGAGATTGCGTGCTTATTAAACTAACACTTTCTTCAATTATTATAGACAAACAAATTTTAGTTAGACAACTTATTATTTCGCTAATGTATAAATTTGAAATGGAATTGGGAGAAATCGATAAGAATAAATAAACAAATAAATATTTCAACATCGCTCTTGTTTAATTTAAAGTTATTTATTTAAATTTGTTAAGATTAAGTATTTTTTTAATTTCTTAAACTAGGATACTTGGATTGATGAATTAAAAGCTATCGGATAGAATTTCAAGTTTCAGCGTTATCTCCCATGGGCTTGGCTGTTAGTTTCCACCACTGAACATATAATGTGTGGAATTTGTGCGGAACAGGGAGAGTGGGATTGATTCTGGACTGAAATTAAGTTATAAAAATATATATAATTATATTATTTATACATACATTTATTTCAATATATAAATTATATTACTATTAACATTGCGGCATAGTTGGTATGTGTTTGACGTCAAACGTAAGTTGTGGTTTCTAATCTCATGACCCAAAACGTAGATACGTAGTTATTATATTTATACTAGGTTTTGCATTTAACAGTGTGTTTATTCAAAGTAGCTAAGATGCATCGAAAGAATCACATCAGTAATATAACTTACTGTTTTACTTAATAAATATATATTTTTTTAGTTTTACACCTAATGGCCTCGATAAATCAGTGGAAAATGCAGAACAAATTATATAAGCGCAAGGTTACCAGGTTCCTAACACTACCTATTTAAATGTGAGTGGGTTGTAGCGTGAAGCAAAAAAAATGTAGAAGTAAAAAAATGGTAATCGATTTAAAACCCTGATGTGAGCACGGCGTTAAGTTGAGCGGTTCCACAAGTAATGTATCTACAGTGTGTCGTAACTCAACTCCGCTAGTTGTTTCGAAAAATGTGATTATATCATAAACAATGATGTTGGTGTAAATGTTCGTATGCAAAGTTATGTTTCAATTTAAGAGGCATCGCGTGTTAAATGGCGGAACTCTACACTTCGAGTTTTTTTAACGAGACTGGTAAAATAAATTTGAAATACGATCTGTGCCTTGAGTGGTAATTGAACCCTTAAAAAATTTAAATAACGTGAAAAAGTGACCGTTTTACGCTATGACGATTTCTTCAAGCAAAGATAAATCAATAATAAATATGGCCTTATATGATTTTACATAATTCTAGTTGTAAGCCTACATTTTATAAATATTAAAAGAGTATATACGATAAGGTCTGCCTCTCTAAGGCTCAATGCAATAACTTTCTATTCCCTACTGTTTTAGAACTTGATTAGATTTTTCTTTAACTTTTTTTTGAGGCCAGTTGTGGCGCAAGCGTACAAGCGGGTGACAGTAAACGATCGAGAAATCGAGTCGAGAAATCCTCGCTTAGCGTGTAAGTCCTTCTTTTGCGCTTCTGATTGTATCCTGCAAAATAGCAGGGTACCAAGTATCAAATCACTCTACTTTTCATCTTATTTTGAGATATTGTTTAGTGACTTGTGCCACGGTAGAACATGGCGTTAACAAGCATATGCTATCCCTCAGTCTGTCTACTTCTCGAAATAAATATGGGAACGGGATAGTGAACTTTTATCTCGTCTCAGATCCCATTCAATTATTACATTTCAAAATTCACGTTAACGTAGTAGTGGGCGACCGCTAGTGAATCTCTAAAGTCGTATATAAATGTATTACCGTCCACGGCATCCTCCTCTAATGATTAGATCCGTGCAGGGATATTACCGAGTCATGTTAATTCAATTTGAATTGCAAAATATATTTCGAAAACTTCAGCGAATCGCATTATTTGGCTTATTTATAAATAAGATCTTGAGAATATTTTATTAGCTTCACGCTGTATTCCGCATATAGCAGAGTAAATAGAGCAAACCTAGTGTTAAGACACTCCGTTCCACTTTTATATCAGTTTTCGAAACATAGTCGATGAGTGGCAGAACTCAACGCCACAGTTTTGGTTGTTACTAGATAGAGAAAGTAAAAATTTTTTTTTTCTCCAAAAAAATTAAAACTCATAACCGTTGCGATTACAATCAGATGGTCTACCGATGCGCCACAACCTCCCTCTGCCTACTCCTGTGAAATAAAAGAAAAATATGCATTTCACATCGAAGCAGAAGACAGAAGATACTGGTTGAGATAATGATTTTCTTATAGCGCTTGTAAAATAACAGTAAAAGTAAGTATTTGATACAGCGTTAACGAATTCGTCGTCGTGTCACAAAGTTGTGTGCTCCGAATCCTTCTTTCTAAAGTTTCCTCTTAAAGTATAACAATTTATTTAGAGCAAGTAGAAGTTTCTTTTACTCAGTTCAGCTTAGTTTTGTTAACGTCAAATAAAAATATATTAAATATATAAACCTATAGGGACGCAGTTAGTTGGTATAATTGAACGTCGATTTAAGTTACACTCATAAAATGGCTAATATTTTCAGCTCTACACTGTATCTTATTTCTCAAGGCATGTGATCACAAGGGTTTAATTAAACAATGGGAACTACATTCCCGAGACATTGTGAGTGGCGGAATTCAACGCCGCGCATTGCCTCGATACCCGATGTAGGAAATAAAGATATTTTATTCAAACATATACGATAATGATATTTTAATTATAAAATCCATTCAGTGATTTAGTAGATATGAGGTAATAAAAAGTACATACATACTTACAAATTCCAACATACATACTTTGTTATCTGCGAGATACAACGCGAAGCTAGAAAGATGATCTTAAGCAATTGGTATAGAAATTATTTGGGACCATACCTAGATATAGCCTACACAATAAAAAAATATTATCAAAATATACACCTCAAATTGAGAACCTCCTGTAGTATTTTTTAGTCCGTTAACTAAATAATAAAAAACTAAATAATGAATAGAATTATATAACTTTTATTATACAATAAAAACTAACTTTACAAAACCAAAAATTGGTCAAACTAAAATAGAGGTAATAATTTCATTTTGATTATAAATCGTTTTATTTAAACCGAGCAAAGTGTTTAACTTTCGCAATTCAGTTTTTACAAGCTTTTATATAAGTTGTTTTAACTTGTTTCAGCTTAACTAGTCTAACGTATGGATTAAATTTCGTGAATACATTTTGTACAAATTATTCTCGTGTGAATTGAAATTTTGTTCTTATTATATTGTGTGATCACTTTTTGCCAATTATGACCAAAGAAAATATGTATATATCCGATGTATTTACAAACAACATAAAATGTAAATTAAAAAAAATAATAATAATATATATTATATTTTATAAATTAAGCCCTTTCATTTGAAATTCATATACAAAAATGTTTAAATCGCCATTTTGTGGTGGCGGCCATTTTGGATTAGTAGCTATATTAATTATATTCATCAGTACTGAAGTCATAATCCAAATTGCAGCTCAATCGGGCATTGGGAAGAAATGTGAATGTAAGTTTGTTTGTTACGCTTTCACCAAAACTGCTTAATCGATTATCATTTGGCTCTAATATAAATTTTAGTAATTAAGTCTAGTGTAAGATTTTTTTACTAAAATATAAATTATTTTTATCTTTTACCACTTTTATTAACCTTTAGCGTAGTAGTATAACTCAACGCCATACTTTATTTTGTTTCCCTTGCCCCCGTCGTGGATTCGATTTTTTCTCGGGGAATGAGTTATTTTTATGTCATCGATCTGGTTACAAGATAATGTATCGAAAATTGGTTGGTTTTTAGGCAAGAGTGGCTTAACATTAGGTTATTTTAACCTACATTGCTGTATGCGGGATTAACCGTGATGCTACTTTATTTAATTTTATATTGCATATTTTTGGGCATTAATATTGTATTTTTTTATAGCGTTTTGATCTTAAAACTTATATTGTTAGTACACGTTCTAAGCAATCTCTGTTGAGATGTCCGGTGACAAGATGGTTGTGAATTGATTTTTTTTAGATGTTTATAAGTGAATTATTAGAGAGCAAAAAACAAAAAAAAAAATGTTTAGTTAAACATATAGTAGTTTTACGATATCAATTGAGATAATATATTTGTTATTGTTACATTATATTTTTTATTGACTTCACGTTACATCCCGCACATGGCAGTGTAGGCTGTGGTAGCCTGGGAATCCATTAAGATACTTCCGCTCCCTACTTTTACCTGTTGACTGTTGTGGGTTCGATTCCCTCTCAAGAGAATGAATTATTTTAGTTTTCTCAATCTGGTAATAAGATTAGGCGTGATCTTGAGTTCCACCACTCAACAATATATCAAAAACAATGCCGAATGTGTGGATCAGACTGTCTTAACACTAGCTTCCCTGCTATGAGTGAGATACAAATAGTGAAACATACACAAAATGTATTTATAAATACATTATATAACTAACTCCTCTCAATCTAACCATCCCACTGCAGAAAATGTTCAATAAAAAATAAAAATCTATAATGTACACCCAATTTTCTATGCAACCTCATCTAATATATTATAAAAACACGACAAAATACATACTCGTACACTGTCTTTAAAAGCTTACCAGGACACGTTTAGTACACAAATTCTTATACAGGGTGATTTACAATTTTCCCATCCACAACATAATCCAAGTATTCGATGTATGGAAATGGAGGCGGTGTCGTGATATTGAATGCATCCATTCTAAGGAGACGACGACAAAATTGCGTTTAAACTATTAATATACTACTATATTTGGCGGTCTCAAGTTGTTCTAGAGTGGTAGGGCAGCGTTTTTTTGCATCTCATTATATCCCGCACATACAGCAGGGTAGGCAGAGGGAAACTGGGAACCCAGTGTTAAGACACTCAGTTCACATTACCTTCGTTCCCTGAAGACACGACATGTTGAATGTCAGAACTCAACTTTAAGGATAGACACAGGTGCACGAATTCAGCTCGAACTTGACGAGTTTTTAATTATAAATTTCATGAAATATTTGAAACGTGACCATATTTAATGTGGCAAATGTCAATATTTATGTACTCTTTTACCTCTTTGAAAGTGTCCTAGCAAATAACGATATTGCATACAGAAACGCATATAGAGACACATACTATGGTAGATTTTACGGTGAATTTATATATAATTTCAAATACGGTTTCAATTTTAAGCAAATATCACAATATTTGTGTCTGCGCAATATAAATATTGAAATGGTTAGACAAAAATCTTGTAGCCTTTGGGATATTTGGTTTTGATATCCGATTCTATTTCGAAAAACTTTAGTGGTGAAATGCAAATATTTGTTTCATTTTAAGGATTTTGCTTTCCATTTCATGAAATGAAATGCTTATACGCATATCAATCATTTAGTGTGGACAATTCGTAATTGACGTTTGTATGAACATATCAAACATGTAAATAATTAAATACTTCCTCGAAAATTCGGAGGAAAGTGGGGAAGGTAAAGTCATAATCGCAAAGGAGTGTCCTAATATTATTTTCCCAGGTTTCGTCTGCGTACTCTGCTAAATGCGGGATACACCGTGAATACAAAAAAAAAAATTTAAGCGAATGTATGCTGTAAGCCTATTTACTTATATAGATTGCGTCCTGCAATATTGATTGATTGTAGCGAGATAGATTCTTCGTTGGAAGAATAATTCGTTTTAGATAAAAAAGCGGTGTTGAGTTCCACCTCTAAAATTGCAAGGTCAAAGACCTTTCCGGCAAATTATAAGTTCACAGACCGGGCACCAAAATTGGTGGAAAGCAAATTCCGCAAACACAATTTTTTTAAATACAAAAATATACAATATTATAATACCTACAATTGTCGTTCCATCAGGAAAGTACAAAATAAAATTTAACGCCAGGAAGTAAAAAGCGGTCGAGATGTAATTAGACAGGTGGTGCCGACGCGTAGCTCGTTAGTGGCAAGCGTTGAAAAAACATAACGAACAAACGGACAAGCTTAAAATGGGAAATTTTATTATACAATTTATTATCAAATTGTCACTCCGATGACATCCAATTAAATTACTTTATTTGAACTTCGTTATGACAGTTGGTGTTTTTTTTTTTTTTGATTCCCGCTATAGCCAGCACATAGCCGGTTAGGTTAAGTATAAATATAATCTTAAAAAAAATCGAAATCAATATGTAGTACCAAGACACTCTATTTCCCACGCAACGGTCAATTTTAAGATAATGCGTATTTACAGGCGGAACTTAACCTCGCTTTATGTAGCTACTAGAGGGAGGAGCAAACCAGTTATTAATATCACCGAGTGAAAATCCAACTCACAACCGTCGCGCTTCCAATGCTGTTCCATTATGCTACTAGAGCCATTTTCATATATGAAAATAAGAAGAAAATATTCTTGCGAGTTCTATAAGATTCACTTGCCAGTGTCAGATTAAACTGAAATCTGGATTACGATTTTAGTTTGGAGGTCAATGAAATTTTGTATATATTTTTTTTATCAATCTAAAATGGCCGATGCAACAAAATGGTAGATTACAGTTTTATGCACAATCCACGTAATATGGACATTAAATATAGGGTTTGATTTGTTAAACACAATACACGCTGCCGGAGTAGATGGATCTGAAATCGATGGAACCGGAAGGATGGCAATGGACTGACTGACTGAACTTTCTGGACATCTTTTGTCTTGGCGAGTAATGTCATGCTAACTAATATATAGAGTCTAAAGATAAAGCCGGATGGTGGTTAAAGTGACTTTTGGTCTAAGGATAAAGAAGATACTATCGATAAATTTATTTGGACTCATTTAATTTGTTTTGCCAAGCACTCTCGTGTTAAATATTTTACTTTAATAGAAATAATATAATAATTAAATAACAAATAAAATGTTAATAAAAATATTTTTATTTTGGTACAACTTATGTTTTGATAATAAAAGTTTTTTTTAAAGAATATTTTAATTTTGTTAACATAAATCATAGTAATATAAGTAAAATTAAGATGCGATTATAGCACAGTTTAAAAAACATTTGACTTTACATGGACCTGAAGGTGCAATTATGTTTTTGGTTCCGCATCTAACAAGAGACAACCTAGTCCTAAAATATTCTATATTCCACTTTCCGCCCAAATTCAAGACATTACATGTTGAGAACCGTAACATAACGCCGCGCAGTCTCACTCAAACTCACAACAATCGCTCCATCAATTATTGGCATTAATTTAATTCACAGTTATAGTTCTAATTTAGTTTAAGATTGATTGATAGTAAAGACGACAAGCTATTGGCGTTGCTAATCTCTACTAAGCATTAATGACGGATTGTTCTAGATAATTCAATATAGCACAGTATGTACACTGTATATTAATATTAATAATTTATATATATATCCGATTTCTAACAATATAACATTAAATCTCGAGACATTGCGTGTTGAGGTGCGGAACTCAACGCCGCTCTTTTAATTGTTACTAGAGCTTATTCCTCTGAGTGGACAACGAACCCAAAAACGTGCTTACCGTCGCACGCTTGTGCCACTGTACTACGACGACTTCACGCATGATCTGCCTTAAGAAAATCAGTTTGACAGTTAAATAATTTACTTTGTTGGTATCAAATAATATTGATTGTGATGGTGACTCAAAGTATATATAGTAAATTAAGTATAGATTAGAAAAGATATAGATTTTACTTTAATTTTTTGTTTGAATGAGAAATATTTCAAGTTAGGAAAGAAAAGTTTATTTTCTACTCAACAATTACAAAATATTTTAAAAGTAATTTTTAATATGTCAGCTTCACGCTGTATCCCGCACACAGCAGGGTAGGCAGAGGAAACCTAGTGTTTTAGACACTCCTTTCCCCACTTTCTGCCGAATTCTGGAGGCATTGCGTGTTGAGTGCCAGAACTCGACGCCGCGCTTAGCCTCGACACCAGAGCGAAGAGATGGAAATATAAATTTAAGTAAAAATTTCATCTCCTCGAGTGGAGATCGAACCCACAACCAGTCGGTTTACAGTCACACTTTGTGCCGCTGCGCCACGACTGGCCTCAAAATTTTTAATATGATTATTATATAAAGTGTTTCAATAGCAATAAAATTTTAATCTTGTAAAATTATTAATTTAAACTGACAAGTCTCGTTTCCGTCATATTAAATGTATTTGCACATGCGGTTGACGACACGGTGGTTGTGGTCATTAAAAATTAATTACTGAATATAATAAATTATGTTATAGTTTTGATTAAACCATCAGTCGTGGCGCAGGGGTACAAGCATGTGACTGTAAACGCGACGGTGTGGGTTCGATTCCGACTCGAGGAAATTAAATTTTTAATATTTTCATGTCTTCGCTCTGGCGTCGAGGTAAAGAGCAGTGTTGAGCTCCGCCATTTTCCTGTTGCTATGCTTCTATATGCAGGATACAGAGTGAAGCCGAAAAAAAAAATTAAAACATTAATAATAGCAATTAATAAATAAACAGCTTTCTGTCTTGTCAAATTCTTAGCAATAAATATTTATGTAGTGGATTTTTTTTTAAATACAAAGAATACACGAAATTTGATAAAAATATATCTATTATTCGAGTCATTGAATATTGAATGGCGAAATCTCAACGCTAGGGTATGTCTTGTTACCGAGTGGAAATGAAAAATAATCATTTCCTCGAATCAAACCCACAACCGTCGCGATTACCAACGATCGTGCCACTGTGCCACGACGGCCTCAACTTAGTTTATCCTAAGATATAAAGGACTTCCTTTCATCGGTTAATCCTACTAATACCATCTAAGGCACCGAAATCCGTTCAGATTATCCGCGGCCGTGAGGCAAACGTAAATCATAAGCTTCTATTACACGTAACATGTGTGTTTACACAACATAATGTGTTTTGTGTGACTTACATAATTATTTAATACATTATGGTAACTGTAAAAACGACTGGTTGTGGGTTCGATCCCCGCTCGAGGAAGTGAAATATTTATTTACATTTATATTTTCACTTTCTGCTCTCGAAGCCTCACGACGTTGAACTCCGCCACTCAACAGACAATGTCACCGGAATTCGGTGGTAAATGGGGAACGGAGTTTCTTAACACTAGGTTTCCTATGCCCTGCTTTGGGCGGGTTGCACCGTGAAGATATTTTTTTTATATTTAATACAGTTATTGATGTTAATTAACGCCCTATCCTACTATATGCGTATAAAAATGTATTTTTGATTTTTTTTCAGTTCATGACGGTTGTAAGTTCATCTCGGGGAGTATGCATAAGTAATTATCGAGACACGCGACATCCCTAAAATCAGGCTCTCCACTTTCCGCCGAATTCTGGAGGCATTGCGTGTTGAGCAGCAAACACTGCTCTTTGCCTCGCTACCTTAGCGAATAAATCATAACATTAATATTTTATGTTCCCGAGTACACAAATATTTAATTTTATCAAGTAAGAATCGAACCCACAACCTGTCACGTTTACAGACGCATGCTTATTCATCTATGTCAAGTCCTTATGTTGAAAAAGAACACACAATTACACAATCTGTCGCGTTTACAGTCAACCTCTAGTTTTTTAATATGCCTAAATAATATATATTTTAAAATCTGATTAATTAAGACCGAATATTTCTTAAAGGAGATTTTCCCAAATTTCAAATCCAAATATTAGAAACAAACTATTCTGGAGATAATATAAGTAAAAAATTTTTTTCAAGGCATGTTGAGACGAAGGGACACATGTGTGCATCTGTGAATGCGACAGGTCGTTGCTTCGATTTCCACTCGAGGAACTAAAATATTGGATATTTTCATTTACTTAACATAAGACTCCCAGCTTCCCAGGTTCACTCTGTCTACCCTAGCAGGATCTTATTAGTATAATACTTGGAAAAATGAGACAAGCGCGAGTTGGGCTCGCCCACCGAGAAAAATGAAAAAATGAAGGTCTCCAGCTTTTTTAAAAATTCAAGCTTAGCTTAGCCAGAGCCCTTTACCTGATATCTAACCTCAACTAACAGTGTAATAACAAATTTTGTCCTCCTTTAAAAAATGCATAGTGTTTTTTAATTTCTTATGTATGTTTATTTTTCTGACTTACATTACCATGGCATTACCTATAGATGCTAGCTGGCAAATTTCCACGTCAACCGGAACACTATTAGTTTTGATTCCCTTCACACCGTCGAAATACGCGTTTTTTTGCGATATAAACGGCCATATCTTTTTTTTTAAGTAAATTTAGAAATATATTATAGATAATATTTTCAGAAAATCATGGAGTTGTTATCTTTAGTAAATTGCTTGAACTTCAACTCGATATCTCCAAATGTTATTGAGGCTCAGACAGACAGACAGACAGATGGACGAACAATAAAGTGATTTTATCAGTTTTAGTTTTTCCTTAAAAGGTGCGGAACCCTAACATAAAGACATACTTATGGCGATCCTCTCCAGTAGTACACACATACGCCGTATCTGTTTGTAATACTTACTTCAGGAGAGTATTATCTTTTGTATCTAGTTATAAATATATTATGACAGCACATCGCATTCCGATTATAACAGGATAGGTATAGGGAACCTAGTCTTAAGACACTCAGTTCCCCACTGTTTGCCCAAGTCTACTAGATGTAGAGTGGCGGAGCTCAACACCGCGAACGATGACAGAAATGACGATGCGAGGCGATGTCGGGATCGGGAGAACGTATGGATCAAAGTATCATTAGATACTTTCTATCTTTCTTCCTATATGTAATATATTTAATAACTAAATTATTCACATCACAATTTCACCTAGTCTTTTATAAAATACTTACATCAACTATAATGTATTTCATTATACTTCGTTTTAAAATAAATGGAACTATACGAAAACCACTCGAATTATCTAAATAAGACACTTTACAGGCGCATGAGGATATTCAGAAAAGATAAAAATATGCAGCAATCTTCCTATAAAATAGTGTGTTTTCATTTCCTTTGAGTCCATCTAAGTAGAGTATATTTTCTCAAGAAATCCTCTTGGCGCTTGAGGAATCCCTTATTTGGCATCTAAAGGGATTCTATAGAATGTACAATGGGAGTGGAAAATGGACTAGATATATTTATTATCTTCTAGTCACAGACTATTTGTATTTTGTTTTTATTTTATTTTTGTTAAGATCACGCTGTATACCGCGTATAGCAGGATAGGCAATGGGAATATAGTGTCAAGACATTCCGTTCCCCAATTTTCAAGACATCGTGTGTGAAGTGGCGTTAAACTTAAAAATATTGATATATAAATATTTTGTTACCAAAAATATACCTCTTATACATCGTTTGATGCGAAAGTTCACTTTAAGTTTACAAGACGCTCGGGACTGACACACTTACACTCTCTCAAACAAACAAATAAAACAAAATATTTCCAACACAACTAAGTAAATAGCTACGCGCCTCGACTTGAGTTTCTCACGTTTTGTTTTTAAACAATACATTACAATTTCCTTTTTGTTCCTGAGAAAGAACTCTTCAGACATTAAATTAAACTTTTCCGACGACTCGAACGCCTGTTGTTTCATTAAATTCGGGGGATTGTTGAATAACATTAGCCTAATATCAGTTGAGAAGATTTTAAAGCTCCTTATTATTCGAGAAAAAAGTTTCGACAATAAATGTATGTATAGACATTTTGTGTTAAATTTTCTTTGACAGGGCATAATTTTTTTTAACTTCAAACCAAAAAAGCACGCGTATTATATATTAGTTTATACTAGTTTTTAATAAAATTTACGAGAAAAAAATAGATATATTCATCAAAATTGACAAATTACCCTAGTGACTGAATAGATATGAAGCTGTCGTGGTACGGCGGCACAGTATAAATGCCATGGTGGTTGTAGGTTCAATGTCCGCTTAGGGTAACGACTATATTTCAATTATTTAAATTTTATTTTGTATTATGCAATGCCTAGTTGGGTGAAAAGCGGAGAACGGACCGTCTTAACACTAGGTTCCCCCTGCCTACCTGCCCGATATGCGAAAAAAGGGAAGTGTCCAAAATGTGGATAAAATGAAAGATTTTTATAAAAATAATTATTTATTGGATGTTAAATAAATTCGAACAAAAATAATATGTAGTATTTTAAACACAATCATATTTGAGTGTGTGTTATGTGAATCAATTGTGACAATACACCTTTAATAATGCGCTAAAATGTGGAAACATGTACTAACATGTATCAGCATGTACGTAACGCAGTGTTGATATATGTAAATTATATTACCGTTGCATTCAGTATGCAGTTTGTAATTGAATAGACCTCGATAGACATTGATTAAACACAATTCTAATAATACATCACAGCGAGGAATTGGTATAACAAAAACAATAATTATTCGTGGAACACAGAAATACGTGTGATGAATAACGAAAATCCGGTCAAGTGCGAGTTGACAGAGGGTTCCGTACCAATTTCACTAGAAGTATAACTTTTACAAGTTCATAAACTTCATTTTGCGGGCGTATGTACTTACTTTGTGGACTATATAAGTATAGTTTTGTAATATTTTTAGTGTTTCCGTACCTTTAAAAAAAAAGGAACCCGTATTAGATCACTTTGTCCGTCCGTCTCTCTATCTGTCTGTCTATCGGTCAAGATATTAGACCTTTATCTCAGAAACGCTTGGAGATATCGAGTGGGAATTCAAACCATATACATCTATGAAGTCTCGAGCCCGATGGCGAGTCTGACTTGCGCTTGTCTGTTATATAACTATAAATTTCCATTTTTCAGTTTTTTTCTCACTTAATGTCAAATGTTATAAGTATAAGTCCACGGGACGTATTATATAGGTATTAATTACGTGGTAAATTTCATACAATATGTAGCAAAAATTATACGAAAACGCTCATATTTTTTTCTGCGTTAGCATTTTTTTTATCTCTAAAAGACTGCAGACGATACGATTTGGAGATAAATAATTCACATGGTTTGGAGATAATTGGTATCTGACGCACAAACAGAGGGACAGACATGCAGACAGACGGAGAGCAAATTGATCCTGTAAGATATCCCCTTTTTTTCAGATACGGATCCCTAAAAATTATTATGAACATGCACATGTACATGCAAGTGCAAGTACAATTCAATTTACATTTTGTGTTCAATAAAATTGGCCGACTGGTTTTGTGTAGTTGGTGAGTCGGTGGATTATAAAATATTCAAAAGTTAATTTAAAAGTGGAACTGAATTTGTGTTTGTGGGAAAAGTGAAATATACTTACAATAGATATGTTTGTATAAGTCTATATTTCTTATGTCGTTATATACTATTTTTTTTTTTAATTTTGTTATTTTTATTTAGCTTCAGGCTGTAGTCATCTTGTTAAAACACTTCGCGTTTCCCACTGATCGGTAGCTCAACGATGAACTATGTCCTACCAGAACGGTCATTATGTTCCTCTACTCGACATACAATTAAAATTAATAAATTAACCTGTTGGAAATTGAACCTACCAATTTCGCAAAACCAAGTTTTACCAAATTTTAATAAGCTTCTAGTGGTAATCATACCTTGGTACATAGGATACATTGTAAAGCTTAAACAAGAAAAAAATTAGTGTAATTTGAATCAACGACCCTTGTATTCAATAAGGCGTCCAGTTAAACAGACTAACTGGATCACGGCATCCCCATAGCTATATTTAATATATTTTTATTTGACGTTAACTAAACTAAGCCGAACTGAGATAAAAGAAACTTTTTCCAACTAAATTGTTATACTATAAGAGGAAACTTTAGAAAGAAGGATTCGGAGCACACAACTTTGTGACACGACGACGAAATCGTTAACGCTGTATCAAATACTTACTTTTACTGTTATTTTACAAGCGCTATAAGAAAATCATTATCTCAACCAGTATCTTCGGTTCTCTTATTTGATATAAAATGCAATTTTTTTATTTCACGCTATATCCCGTATATCGCAGGGTAGGTAGAGAATGTAGTGTTGAGATGCTCCGTTTTCCACTATCCGTTTTCGTGAATGACTTCATGAGGCTCTTCTGTCGATCGGTTGACTGCAATCGCAACGATTGTGGGTCCGATTTCCACTTGTAGGAAGATATTAATTTTTCTTCCTCTCTCTGGAAACAAGACAAATTGCAGCGTTGAGTTCCGCCACTCGTCAGAAGTGTCTTAACTGGTTAGGTTAGGTTGTTACACCTACTCTACTATATGCGGGATACAGCGTAAAGCAAAAAAAAGATTACCAATATCTTATTTATAAATAAGCAAATTGAATCGATTCACTGTCGTTTTCCAGATCTCTTTTGCAATTCAAATTAGATTAAAGTGACTCGGTAATATCCCTGTACGGATCTAATCATTAAAGGAGGACACCGTGGACGCAAATACATTTATATACGACTTTATAGATACACTAGCGGTGGCCCGCAACTTCGCTTCCTTGGATTTTGAAACGTAAAACTTAAAAGGTAACAGGAAGGAGGTAAGGGAACCCCACATACATATGCCTGTTAAAGCAATGTTTGTGAGTTCCATAGCTATCTGGAGCGATAGATTATTTTCCTTGGTAAGAGCCTACGAGAGACCTACGAGAACGGGGTAAAACGAAATTTTCCAATTTATATTTTCGTCTTCTTTTTCTTAATTCTTAACTTAATGTCCACAGCACAGAGCACTGCGTTAATTTTCACCTATCACCATTACCAAAAATTGAGTGTTTTGACACTCTCCCTGTTTACCTTGCTATTATGCTGGATACAGCCGGAAGCTAAAAAAGGGGTTTCGACAGACGTATAATGAATTAGGAAGGTGATAATTTCTCCGGGAGCAGGAAAAAACCTAATTATACATTATACGCATTAAAGGCAAACTTGCGGGCGTTTAATTAAATTGACAATTTTATACTGTATTATATTTATATTTAAGTTTTTGTCTTTTCTTTTTAATTTCGCCATTTATCCCTCACATGGCAGTAACAGACCTGGGAACCTATTAAACAGTCCGTCCCATTAAGGCTCTTCCGTTTCCTACTTTCCACCTAATCTTCTTGAGGTATTGCGTGTTGAGTAGCGGAAATTAATTCCACGCTTTGCCTCGCGAAGAAATTCAAATATTAAATATTTCATTTGTTCAAGTGGGAACCAAACACGTCACATACATGTACCCCTTGTGTACGCCTGCACCACGACTGGCCTCAAAAAAAAAAGCAAAATATAATGAAAAACAATATTTATGACCTGAAACAGTAGGTAGGTGGTAAACACACTCTAGATTAAAATTTTAGTAAAGTTATTACATTAGGCCTTAGAGACCTTATCGTATAGACTATTTTAATATTTATGAAATCTAGGCCTACAAGCAAAATTAAGTTTTAAATCATAAATGCCTGAAATTTTAACGATTCTCTAGTCAAATTTATTTTTAATTTATCCTACTTGCCTAACTTACTAATTTACTTTAAATACTCCCTTTATTACCACACATTTTTTTTGTTCTCTCTCTCTTTTTCGAAACAACTAGCTGATTACGATTTTATAGAAATTACATGTTGAGGTGCTGATCGCTGACAGAGTACGGCGTTGACACCGTGCTTTGTCATACCAAAACAACAACAATAACAGGTTATACATTCAATTCTTCAGCTAGATATGAATGGATTAAATTCTTTACTATTCGATTTCTCACTTTTTCGATATATCTAAGTTATTTTAAATTAAAACACGGCCGAAGCCACATGCAAAACCTAGTATAAATATAATAACTACGTATCTACGTTTTGGGTCATGAGATCAGAAACCACAACTTACGTTTGACGTCAAACACAGACTAACTATGCCGCAATGTAATAATAGAAATATAATTTATATTTTATTAAATTAAAATATATATGAACGTATAAATATTTTTTTAGCTTCACACTATATTCCGCATATAATAGAATACGCAGAAAGAGCCCAGAGTCAATCCCCTGCCCTAAATAACAATTCATTCCTCCGAATTGGAATCGAACCCACAACGGTCGCGTTACAATAGCCTCAACTAGTGGTTCGAAATCTATAGGTATACAGATAGGTACATTAAATCCATCATTAATTGTTTTACAACAATTAATTGTTTAAGCCTACTGTACCTTTTGTAACAGTATGTACCACGGATATAAGTTGAAAATAAATAAATAAATAAAATAAAATATGCATGGCAATACACATAAATAACATAGTTAATGATGTATAATACAAACTATATATTTTTGATACCATATTAATCGAGACGAGTTCGTGTATTGTCGTCCCGAATGTCGCGACCGTCGTTCCGTATATATAGGTGGTGGTGATGCTGGAAGGCAGCGGTCGAGTCGAACTCTAAAGTACTACGGTACTAATATATATGATGCACATAAAGACTCGTACCAAATGTATAATGAATATAATATGATAATTCGAAGTCTATGATGGCACGATCTTTTAGGATCGAGTTCCTTATAAAGGAATTATATGTGTAGGAGCGACACATATTATGGATTAAAGTTATCTTTGACCAATGTTATAATATTGAATGTTGCTTAACGTCGCGGAAGCTGACGTGATGGGCTTATGCGAACTGTTGCAGTGACATTAACTATGTCTTGGCTGATGCCGTCTCGCAGTACGCTCGCGATACGTAAGCTGTGCTTGTATGGCGTTAGCCATTGATATATTGTATACCACTTCTATGACTTGGTACACGACTTGTAAGTGGGTGGTGCTATTTTATGTCCCAGCTCCGGTGTATGTAGTAGTGTCCGCTCGTCGCATACGGGTGTGTGGTGGTATTTTATGTCCTGGAACTCTGGTGTATGTAGTAGTGTCCGCCTACGGTTCGAGACACGACTGTGGGGTGTGTGCCGTGCGTTTATTTAACATATCGGCCGCCTTGCGGCAGTGCGTTCGTTCCAACGACTTATATTGATCTCACAAATCAATCAACATCACGGATCACAATTCTAATATAATAATCTTAATTTAAATAAGCGTAACAAGTACCTTCAGACTGATCACACACAAAAGTCCCGGAGAGTTCATTAAGACTGTTGGAGCCGCAGTCTGGTAGGAATTCACGGTGTAGGGCGGGGAGGTGCCCGTACTCTTTCTTCCTTTTATTATAACTAGTTCGCAGTTATAGTGGAGAGGAAGATAGGACGCGCTCTTGGCTTTTCTTCGGACGAGCTTCGAGCTATGACAGTGTCATATTGTCGAGTTTCCAGTTATCTAAATAACTGACACAAGAACAACTTTTGATGGCAAATATCTTACTAAAGCGATACCTTCTAATGGCATAACATAAAATTCTTAATACTGTTACCTCTGAATCTCTAAAAGATTTTGGGTTTTCACGATCACAACTATAGACGTTCTAACCACTAGACACATCACGAGCCAAGGCATTATTTATTAAATAATATTCTCAAAGGAGTTTGAGATAACAGTTACACTTTGGTCAGAGGAACCTTCCACATTTAAAACCCAGTAGTTACTTTCATACAAAATAAAAATTCCCCTTAATACTTCATGAAAAAGACTTCCGTTACAAAAAGTTCAGTGAGCCTAATCAAAAACACATCAAGTAAGGCGAACCGAAGGTAATCGAGAGGAGGATAACTGGAAAATCATTGAAGGTATCGGTGAATTTCAGCTTCATCACTAATTCTTGAACTTAGGCAAATTATATATATATATATATATATATATATATATATATATATATTGAACGTGATGCATATTTTTTTTATTTATATATATTTTATATATTTTTTTATTTATATAGCCGTGTAGTGTGTATGACAGTTCTGTAATATTTTATTTTTATTTCTATTTTTTAGCTTTACTCTTTCACTATAATATGTATATCCAGCACATAGCAAAGTAGATAAAGGGAAACAAGTTAAAAGATGCTTTCGAGACATTGCGTGTTAAATACAATTCGACGCCGTGTCTTGTCTTGTTACCATAGCGAGATAATAAAAACAAGGGACAGGCAGGTAAAAAGCATGAAGACCTTTGAGGTGAGGACCGTATGAGGACAGCTAAAAAGATATGCAGAAATCGTAAAGATTCTTTCAATAAATATTATCTAATTTTGTATAAATTAAGAACTCATCGATTCAACATGCAATGCCTTATAAATTCAACGGGAAATGAGGAATTAAATAAGTGTTTTAATAGGTAACGGAGTGTTTTTACACCAGGTTCCTTCTGCCGACTCTGCTGCGTGCAGGATTCTTTAGCAAAATAGACTTCTTATAAGCACTCTTGGATCGTCGAATCGGAAAGCAATTCTGCTGAAAATAGTCGGCAAGAAACTCAACAGTTGCTCTTTTCAAAGTCAAATGGTATTTAATTATTACATGACCTGGCAGCTATCCTGCATTACATTCAATAGACATTACTTCCATGCATGTTTATCATCTAAATGTTCTTGAACAGTGTAATAAGCTTTACTTGTTAGTATTTTTTTTTAAAGTTACTTTAAATTGTGGTAGTCGCTAACTTAGAATACACTGCGGAATTTTTGTTATATATATACTCCAATCCATAAAATATTTATTAACTTTTTGGAGACGAAAAACTTGGCGGATTATTAAATGATGGAGCTTAACGCCGCCCTGTTTCTTGCAAATATTGGGAAAATGGTCATATTCACAGTTGACGCTGTTCTACGACGATTTCTTTCATACATGAAATATAATATAAATATATACATTACAAGTGTATCGAGCAATACAGCTTTTGTCTGTAAGACAAAGCACCATCTAATGCATAATATAGAAACGAGATAAAATTCCGTTTTCTCACGTTCCCATAGGAATTTGTAGAAATAGACAGACTGAGGGACAGTATATGCCTGTTAAAGCAATGGTTGTGAGTTCGATATCTATCCGGAGCAATAGATTATTTTCATTATTTAGTTTTGCTACGAGCCTACGTGTGGACCTACGAGCACGTGATATGAAATTTTCCATTTTACGTATTAATATCCAAGGCACAAAGCACAGCGTTAAAATCCACCTAAGGTTTTAGGTTCTCACTAGGTTCTGTCTACCCTGCTATTATGCAGGACACAACCAGAAGGAGAATACTAATAACGTTAACAGAGAAGCGATTTCAAATAATTTAAAATAAAAAAATAAAGTATGAACTATTAAATTATTTTGTAAACAAGCAAGTTTATTAAAATTTATATATCAGTAGCGGCTTACGCGTGACTTCACCTGCTTAAATTCAAAAAATAATAATAATAAAAATAATTAGGTGGAAAGTTAGAAGCGGAATGTCTTAATAGGTTACTAAAATTTAAAAAAGGCTGTGTCAATATAAATAAATATGTTAATGTAAGCATCACACCACTGAGGCCAGTCGTAGCGCAGTGGCGCTAGCGTGTGACTGAACGCGACAGGTTATAATTTCGATTCCCACTGTAAGAAATGAAATATTTAATATTTCTAATTTCTTCTCTCTGGTAGCACGCGGCATTTAGTTCCGCTACTCAATACGCAATCCGTCCAGAATCCGGTGGAAAATGGAGAACAGAGTGTCTTAACACTAGGTTCTTTCCGCATGCTGTGTGCAGAAACTAAAAAAAAGTTAAATCATTATACATTTATAAAGGCTCTCTCACATTCGACTGACATACGCTTTTAAACACAACATTCCAGCTTCAGACCGATACAAAGAAATATATAATTGTATGTCACATTCAGACTTTGTAAGTTTCCGCGCCAGAGACTGTACGAGTACTCGTACAAACAATTAAGTTCAGTGATTTTAGTATGAGATAATTTATGTTGTTTTATTTAATTTATATTGTGAAATAATATAAGGCCGTCGTGGCCCAGTGGCACTAGGGTATTACTATAAGCGCGACGGTTGTGGGTGCGATTCTTATTCTAGAAATAAATTATTATATATATTCGCTTTGGTAACTAAGACTCGCGGAAAGTGAGTAACAGAAGTGTTTCAGTGGGAACGGAGTGTCTGAACAGTAGGTTCCCAATTCCTAGTTTCCTCTGCTTTTTATGATATGCGTGGGATACAGCGTGAACCTAAAAAAATATGTAATGAATATATTTTTTGTTTATATTAACACTATTTTATTAGATTGAATACCTTTATAAATATCGATGTAACAAAACGTAAGCTACCGAATTTTATTCACTTGTAGTAAATATATCATCATTAATTTTAGCAAATGTGTCTGAACATTAGATTCCCTCTGCCTTCTCTGCCCCATGCGGGATACAGCGTGAAACTATAAAAATAATGTTTTTTTTTTTTTTGGAATTCCACTAGTCAGTTCCTGCAAATTGACACGAGCAAAGGTGTCTCGTGCAGTCCAAACCGCTAGAATGGTTGAAATGTATCCTTTGTATAGCAGTTTTGTTGTTGACATTCTCTAGGAATTATTTTAGAGAAGTAATTATATTTATAAAATGTTATTATACAATAAGAAAAAAATGGAAATACATATCATATATTATGTACGTATAAATATACGCGGGACTCGAACCGGCGCCATTTGGATGTTATCATTTTTTAAAATTCTGTGATGTATTCCGCATACAGCAGGGTAGGCAGAGAGAATCTAATGTTAAGACTCTCCGTTCCCCACTTTTCGCCGAATTCTAGAGGAATTGCGTGTTGAGTGGCAGAACTCAACGCTGCACGTTAATACGTCACTGACCAATATTTCATTTATTTATTTTATTTTTTTTATATTTAATAATCAATTATCGTTATCAACATTTCAATAATCAAAAGTTCAAATCACCTTGTTTAAAAGATAAAATGGAGCTGCCTAATTTTACCAACAAAATAAACATTAATTTGTTTACTTTATCCCTCATTAAATAAAACCCACTACCGCGTTTCCATTTAGACATTTTTCCACTATACCATGGCAGTGTCCACAAGTTCTTAGACAAATAATATAATAGCATTTTGCGACACGTTTGGTACGTTTTAAGATAGTCCCCTGCATTTTATGGATGAACGTATCTAACTTATAAATGATTAGGTGCTCCGGTTAACGGCTTATACAGGGTTGTAAAATACTTTGTTTCGAAGCTAACAGTGTTGATAGTACATTTTTTATTTATTTAGAGATATAGTTAAAGAAGAGAAGAGAAGATGATAAAAAAACCACATTTACTTAAAAAATTGGTCTTAATGTAGCGGATTTTAACGCCGTTTTTTCCAGAGTGCCTAAATGAAAAAAGTCCACCTCCCTAGCGAAGATTGAATCTGTAACGATATTTTTGACATCTTCTTAACATTCCTATATTTAATTCAAAATTGTTCCTATATATATATTGTTTTGAAACTAGTCATTATTTTATCAATTGTCAAGTTTTTATTTTTACCAGAAAATAATTTGTCAATTTATATAAATAAAATCTCTGCGATTGCAAAACGACGATAGTGGGCTCGATTCTCAATTAGGAGAATGATCAAATTATATGTATTTCATTGACCCTCTCCTGTAGACGGAGCGCGGCGTTGAGTTCCTTGGGCGTTGAAACAGAATCTAAATATCAAATATCCTCTGACATCAATGCCATGCGGGGAAAAGTGGGATGCTGCTTTTTTATATCTAGTAAGTGAACATTATGCTTAAAATAAACATTAAAAGCAGATCATCATGGAGCAGTGGGAGAGCTGACTGAACGAAGTGCTTGTGAGTTCGATTCCCACTCAAAGCATGAGTCATTGCCCCGCTCTGATCACCCTTGACAAATTGTTGCGTTAATTTCCGCCAAAATATATTAAACACTAGGCCCTCTCCTCCTACCTTAATATAACAGGGATATAAACATACCTTTTTTAATTCTTTATAATTATCATATTTTATAATAATTGCTCAGTTTACAGCGGCAAAAATTATAGGCTATTGTACTTTCGTTAGCGCCACTGTATTTATGTATGTAATTTCGACGTGGCGGAATGTGAACGTATAGCTTAATTTGCAAGAGCGTTTGGACGATGTCCAAGAGACGCGGTTTCAAATCCCGCAACATTCATGTATTTGTAGTATTTTAGTAGGTTATTTTGTTTGAATAACACCATTTATTAGTGTACATAAAAAATAACATTACAATATTTTTTTAGCCAAATAAGTTATTATACAATATTTCCGACCGTTCATTACGACGACAGTCTGACGTTGTCTGACGGAACCAGACAGTGAGCTTTTTCTTTTTGAAAGATATAGGAGTCAAACTTACAACCGTCGCGAATATAGTCGGACGCTGTGCTGCTGTGCCACGACGGCCTTATCGTAAGATCACCATTTTATTCTCTCGCAGTCCTCATTTACATTTCGAAGTATTTTGATTCTGTGCGTCTTCATTCCACAGAACATTTATGGCAAAACTCACATATTATTTTGTAAAATGAAATTCGAAAGCTCCCTTTGATCTTAAACTTCATAACCTAGTGTTAAGACACTCAGTTACCTATTACGACACTCAGCTTCGCATTAAGACACCTCACAGACTTTAATAAATACTGTTTGTTATATAAAGGAATAAGGCAAAAGCATGTATATTTTTCTTTACGGAATCTGTAGCTCGAGATATATCGTTATGTACAAAGTTGTTAGTTTATACATTTTATATCGTTAGTTCCCATAAAAGTTTGAGTCACTTCATGGCGGACCTCGACGCCGCGCCTCCTCTATCAACCAGGACGGATAAATTTTAATGTATTCCCCGAGTGGGAGTCGAATACAATGTTGTGTTTACAGCTGAACCTTACTCCGCTGCGCCGCGACGATCTCTAATATATATATTATTCGATACAAAAATATTTACAAAATCAGTTTTAAATTAAATCCAATAAAATAATACGAGTACCTGTCAATTATAATTTCTCAAGCATCCATTTAGTATGAGCAACAGGCAGAAATACACCCAAAATGCCTCCTATCTAATAGAAGATTACCTCACGTAGTTGATAAGACTGATAACGGTCGGAGAATCAAAATTAAGCTTTCGAAGATCTATATTTAGGTCAATGCCTTAAATGGTATTCTCCTTTGTGCTTATTATTGTATTGTTATATAGAAGAGCCATATTAAAATGATTCAGGAATAAATAATGAGGCCGTCTAACGAACGTTCTGAGTTCAATTTCCACTCAGAACCGTCGTCCACGAGGGTTGTTTTTAACACTAACAGAGGCGCCGAAGATCAAGACCTCCCTTGAACTGCTGTCGTGATAAATTTATCCCATTTTATTTATTATAATGGTTGTTGGTGTTAGACATGAATATTATTATTAAAATAATTAATTTAATAAGCAGAATACGTTTACTTATTAATTTAAAACAAATTTTGAATAGTTAAAAAAAATATAAAAATAGCAAGAAAATAAATAAAACACGTAGTAAAAATCAAATATTTTTTGGTTTCGCAATAAAATCATAACAACTTCCTAAAACTCTTATAAAATTCTCAGTTACTAAATTAGTTAATATTATCATTGGATCAAGTAATACAATAATATTAATATCAGTGCATTTATTACTAATAGTTCTTCTTTTGTATATATAAAAAAAAAAATAGCTTCACGCTATATCCCGCACATAGCAGGGTAGGCAGAGGGAACCTAGTGTTAAGACACTCCGTTCCCCACTTTCTGCCAAATTTTGGAGGCGTTGAGTGTTGAGTTGCGTGTTGAGTGGCAGAACTCAACGCCGCGCTTTGCCTCGACACCAGAGCGAAGAAATGAAAATATAAATTTAAGTAAATATTTCATATCCTCGAGTGGGGATCGAACCCACAACCAGTCGGTTTACAGTCACACTTTGTACCACTACGCCACGACTGGCCTCATTTTTTGTATATGTGGTACTTCATAAATAATATATAATTTGAACATTTTGATTTTACTTGCGGCGTTGATTTCCATCACACAACACGAAATGCCTCTAGAATTCAGCGGAAAACGCTAGCGGACTGCTTAACACTATGTTCCCAGGTTCTCTCTGCCTACTTTACCTATACATGACTATATTTGACTTAGAGCTCCTAACCTAGGTGGATGAGCAAGGGCACTTGGAAGAAAAAGCTTATCGTCAATATTCCTGTATGATTCTGGAATGTAATAAACTTGGGCTTGAACTGCTAAACGAAACGTTCAAATTTTTTTGCGCCTCCGCGTCATTTCTTGACCTCCGCATCGTCCCGGAGCAAACAAAAAAAATAAAATTATACCCTACAAATAATGAAATAATGACAAAACACAGGCAACTAACGGTAATTCTAGGTAAAACGTATGTATTTTATTCCAAAAGTATTACTGCTAAAAATTTAATATATTTTAAATTACATAAAAGTATAAAATTTGTAAAAGTCAAAAAGTCTCATCGACATAAATTAACAAACAAACTTGTGTATGGGACAAAAACGGGACAGGCACCCTTCCCTGTCCCGATGGTGTGAACTAGAAACACTAGGAACGCCAATTATTAATACTTTTATTTCCTCGCAAAGCGCTGCGGCGAAAACTGTATAGATTCCTCTACATCTGTTCTGTAGTATTTACGTAAAAATAGGACAAAACATCCATCGTCACAACCTTTCAGTTTTCAAATCAGAATCGAACCCAGAACCTGGCGCGTTTACAGTCCCACGTGACCCTGTGCCCCGACCAGCCAACCTTCTGAAACTTTTATCTACTTCTTAATATTGTTCAATTATGACAACTGCGTCGTAATGTATCACATTATCATTTTAAGCATTTATTTCTTTAAGGATCTATACATTTTTATGATTCGCTAAAAAATATCCTCTTATATATAGAGATATGAAGAGGTTGATGACAGTGGACGAGGCAAAAGAGGTATGTAAGACCGTAGCGTTTGGCGCTCCGTTCTCTCTGACTACCCCGCTAGGGAAAAAGCGTGAAGTTAAATTAAATTTTTTTAAGTGTAAAATTAAATATAATATAACGTATATTTGACTACTACTTTTTTTACTTCAGATATTATAATATAATAAGCGGCGTTGAGTTCCGGTGTTCAACATGTTTTGAATTCGAAGGAAAACTTGAACGGGACGGCTTGAAACTCTCTGCCTGATATACGCAGGATACAGCGAAGCTGAAAAAGAATAGATAAACATTTTATTTCAAGTATTATTACCTTTTTTTGAACTATTTCTTTGCTGCGTTGCTAACAAACAACAGTATTTAAATGCATAATTAAAGTTCTCTTAGATGAGAAACTCAACTCTGTCTAATTATATGACAACAATATAGATTAAAAAACATAGTACCTTTTTAAATAGCAAAAAAAAATTGAATATAATAGAATAGAATAAGAGTTGAACATATATTTTCCGACCAACTTCACACTTATATTAAGTATTTGTATATTAGTTTGCTAAACCTTTTCGGTCAACATTTGCGTTAGGGTAATCTCGTTGTTACAAATTAGGGTGGCTTGTAATTTGGCTTACCTTAATTTCGGGGGTAAACAACGTGAAGTGTTACCTACGTAAACTGTTTGATACCTGTAAGACCCTCCTTCGAACGTCCACAAAGGTGAACTTCAAATGTTATAAGTGCTTATACAATCATTGATTTTGATTTCAATATGAAAATGATAGATTTTTTTTTAATTTGTGCAGAAAAGATTAATTAAATAGTGTTTTTTTTAATTTGTAACACATAACTTATTCATAGGCGTAAGCCCAAGGCCAAAAAAAAATGCTATTATTTCTTAAAATATTTTCCTGGGGAAGAATCGATACAGCGATTATTGTATATTGGGAAACGGAAGTGACTCAATGGGAATAAAGAACAAAGTGTTATAACACTAAGTTCCCAGGTTCCCTCTGCCTACTCTGCTACGTGCGGATGCAGCGTGAAAATAAAGTAAAAAGGCTTTTTTATACAAAAGTTGTTGGCTTTAGTTACTCCCTTAGATGATCTCGATGATATTGTCAAAAGATTAGTCATCTCGACCTGATTGATGACAGTTTAAGCAATAGTTATATAAATCAAAGTAAAATTTGAAAGTGTCAACCAAACCGGAAATTGAATTTAAAAAAAATAATGTAATGTAATCTAAAATTAGACATAATAATTCTAATTTTTTAAATACATGTAAAATAGTACATTATATCTGTATTTTTAAGTAACTGCATGTTGCAAGTTAAAGAAGTGCTAAAATGTTATTTTATACATCGTTTCAATAACTTAGAAAATAATATTTTTTAAGCAACAGGCAGAAGTGATCTAGTAAGACACTCCGTTTTTCACTGGCTCTGAGAGCGGAAAATAAAAATATATTAAATATACCTGTGTGCCAAGTGGGGATCGCACCCATAATCATGGTGAAAAATATTTATATACTACTAGTCTCAAACGTGACTTTACTCGCTTGAACTTATTCTTATATTTTCGCCAAAGAACACATTATTTTTTTATGTTTTTTTTATAACAAAAAGTTTACTATGTCCTTTCTTATACTTCTAAAAATATAATGTACAAAGTTTCATAAAAATCGGGTGAGTCGTTTTGGCATGAAAGCATAACAAACATACTAACATTCACATGTATAATATAAATGTGATGATTAAACATTAATTAATATACGTATACATTTCTTGCATTTTATATCTTTACTCAGCGGAAATTTGTAAAAATCTCCCTACAGAGAAGCTAACAACATAAATAAGTTGTAACAACCGTATAAAAGTTTCGACGTAGCTTGGCGAGAACGCATGGCTTAGTGGTCAGAGCGCCTGGTCGGTTTCCAGGAGGCGCGGGTTCGAGTCCCGCTGCGTTCAAATTTTTATACGTTTTCTAAATAAGTATCTTTACTCATTAATCTGCTTAAAAACCATTACAAAGCCAACAAAAATTACCCTAAATTGATGTTCTTAATAATTTTAACAAAATCGGGAATCGTACTCAATAGTTGTGGATTCATTTCTAAGTAGGGTTTTTTTAGGTTTGCTTAGACAATAAGTTATAATAACGTTAAAGCCGATGTACTCTTGAATGGTGAACCCGTAGATCCTGTCGATTTTACGATATTTCTCGGTATCACCATAGACTCCAAATTACAGAGGAGACCCCATATTGATAGATTGGCGAACCTAAAGATTCCTTATGGCAAAAGTTTCAAGAAATTAATATATTGACAGTTGCATCTCAATATATTTTTGAAAATGTTATGTATGTTAAAAAAACATTCAGGATTTTGTCAAAATTAGTGGACTTAATCTTAGTGCACTTGTAAAACTCGATTGCATCGAATCCGTAATTCTTTTATGGGACAATGTGTAGGCTTTTACAATGGCATACCAGAAAACATCAGAGAATTTTCTATATCAAGATTTAAAAAATATTATGAAAAGATGTTTGTGTGTTAAAGGCTATTATCAAATTAATGATTATATAAATGATAACACGCCTTGGGAATGAAATGCTCGCTCCAGTCTGTTGAAAGTCGTTTCTTGCGCTGAGGCATTAACTTTAGTGAACTGGTGGTAGAAATTAATCATGTAACTTCTTATTTTGAAAAAAAAAATTGAAATTAAATATAAAATCCAGTTTTACCAACCAAAATACAATGTATTTAATTTCATAACTGATGAAACCAAGACCCTAAGTAGAGGGAACCTAATGTTACCACACTCTTACTTACCGCCACATTCGCGACTGTAGTGGTGGGACTCATCACCATGCTTTCTTTGTATTGTTATTACTTAGTATTATATATATAAATACTCGTACGAGGATAGTTTTTCTTTGCTAAAACGCAAAACATAAGACGTAAGTCGGTTGCATTTCCCATTAAATCCTACAAAATACCACTCCACCCTAAAATAATCACAATGTAATAATCATTTAATTTATAGCCGTAGTAAAACTGTCATTTGGCCGAAGAGAGGATGAGATACTTATACGTTGAACTCTGTAGGCTTTTCTGTTCTAAAATAAGCTATATATGTAAAGACTTAAGAGCTATTAACAAAAGTGGTGGAAATAAAGTCAAGTTTAACCGTGATCTTTGTAGGACTTGAAGAAGTTTAATTAAGAGGCCTCCATGAGCTTTTCGTAGATGATTCCGCTTTGTCCGGGTTAGGGACAGTTTTTTGTGTTACAAATTGTATTATGTATGTATGTATATACTAGAATATTTCTTTTTTATATAGAATTTTGTTTAGTATAACTGTTAAATGTATATATATATTTTTTTCATTTATACACCTGAATTAGAACACAAATATTTTTATGAGTTCTTTGGTTTTATCTGTACCAATGTTTTCTTATTTCATTAAATATGTGTTATTTCATAAAAGCTAATATATCGAGGGTGTTGTATATGTATTTGATCAACACAAACAAGTAAGTTGAAACAAACATAAAATGGTCAAAACTATAAATTTGGAAAATGTTGGTGTAGTATTTGCATTTTTCTTATGTCAATAAACAGAATAATAGAAGCCGTCGTGGCGCAGCGGCACAAGGTGTGACTGTAAACCGACTGGTTGTGGGTTCGATCCCCACTCGAGGAGATGAAATATTTACTTAAATTTATATTTCCATTTCTTCGCTCTGGTGTCAAGACTAAGCGCGGCGTTGAGTTCTGCCACTCAACACGCAATGCCTTCAGAATTCGGCAGAAAGTGGAGAACGGAGTGTCTAAAAAAAAAACACTAGGTTCCCTCTGCCTACCCTGCTGTGTGCGGGATACAGCGTGAAGCTGATTTATTTTTATTTATAACGAGGCAAAGCGTAGCTAAGTGTCCGTTCACTCAACACAATGCCTACTGCGGATAGTGAAAAATAAAAGTCTTTTATTTTGAAAGTTTTTTTCTAGGTGACCAGGTTATCTCTGCTCCCGTGCTCTTTGGGTATTCCTAGAAATCTTCAATAAGACATTAAACTTACCTTTTTGACAAATTTCAAATTTCTAAGTTTAGTAGTTTCGTCTGTGCGTTGTCTGCCAGTCACCCATTAACGGAGAGTTTTCTAGCATATAACGCACAGACGAAACTTTATTTAGGACGCTCTATTTTTTACATTTACAGAGAATCCAATTTCATGACGACATTCCTCTTTCTGTCTGAAATGAATGTTGAATTAATTAATGAAGATATATTGCACCTTAAGTGACAAAATTTTAAAGACCATATCTTAAGAAAGCAAATAAATAAAATTAAGCCCAACGTACGCATCGAACGCACAACCATTGCGTTGAAGACAACAAAATAGAAAAATCAATACAGAATCCGTTTTTTTTTTTTTTAAAGCTTCACGCTGTATCCCGCACACAGCAGGGTAGGCAAAGGGAACCTAATGTTAAGACACTCCGTTCCCCACTTTCTGCCTAATTCTGGATTTCTTTGTTTGAATAAAACTAGAGTTTGAACCTACAACCACTTCAACTAACCAAAACCCTATCCAATATATTCTCATTTTACGCATAACGGGACTAAAGTAAACTTGTATAATGGGACCCTCTTGCTGAAGACAGGCTCTTTTGTAAGAATTTCTTTTAACAAATGATTATAAAATCTTTACTTTATATTAACGCACGTGTTTTTTACTTTGTAAAAGCTGCTCAAGTGACGTTTTGTGGTCTAAATAATAATATCATATAGAATGTTTTTTGTATGTAGAAAATATATGCGTTTAGAAGATGTGGCTGGTTAACTTTAGGTGATAATTAAGAGAGTTTATATTTAATAACAAAAAAAAACGGGATACAGCGTGAAAATTAAAAAAGTATAGATATTCGCGTGTTCCGCCACCCACCACGCAATATCATGAAAAGCATAATACGAAAAGCATGTTACCATATATTTTTCAATGTCTCGCTGCGCTACGACGGCATCTATTTTTTTTTTACTTTCACACTGCATCCCACACATAGTAGGGTAGTAGGCTAGTGTTAAGACCCTTCTGATCCCCAATTTCCGACGACTTCAAACTTACAAATTTTAAGTAATTTCTATACTACAAAAACTTAAAATTTACGAGAGATTTGACATTTATAAAAATGTCGGTAAGCTCCTAGCATCCAGTGTGACATGTGGACGTTAAGCTTCTCTTGACACCTACTCACTGAAGTACTACTTTCTACAATTTGAAACGTAATTAACAAATAAATAGACGTCATTTTCTTTTAGTTTAATATTGTAGAACTTCCAAGGGATGGATTAATAAAGTTTATATGAATTAAATTATACAATTCAAATGTAGGTAATTAAAATATACGCTTTTTATACAGCTTCAGGCTACCAGGCTATTAAAAAATTTTAATATTAATAAATCATAAATCATTCCCGCGAGTGGAGATCGAACCCATAACCATAACGTTACAGTCACATCCTTGTGCCTGTGTAATTAATTGAAAATTGATAACTATATACATTTTATGAGTTTCACACTGCATATACGAGTAGAAGGATAGGCAGAGAGAACCTATTGTTAAAACAGTTCTTCATTTTTTCGAGACAATGGGACGGGACGAGAGTGACGGAGAACAACACCACGTTTTGTATGGTTACCAGAGAGAGTAAATAAAAATAAATCTTTTCCCTGAGTAGGAATCGAACCCATAACCATCAGGCTTACAATCAGACAGTTTGCAATCAGTGTGCTACGCCTATTAAATACTTAATAACAATCCGTATTTAAAATTATTGTTTCTTATAAATAAATAATAACAATATTACCAAAATAAAACTATTAATTCCCTATACTTTAAAAATAACGCGCTTATACTATTGATAAATAAGTAAGACATTTTTATAAAAAAGTAATAAAAAAAAAGACATTTTGTGTTAAGTTGAAATCATAAGGCTGAATATTTTTAAAAAGTTATAGAAAGTTTCGAAAGATATAAAAAATATATATATTTTTAATTTTCAATTATCTTTTTTTATAAAAATCGAGCATAACGCATTTATATGCTCGTGAAAAGAAAAAAAATGGCGTATATAATTTGAATTATTGCAGCACGTACAAACATTTTCGATACTGACCACACCGAGCCGCCCGATCAATAAAACCGCGCATTTCACTTTGTCTGATCGCTGCTACCTTTGCATACTGTGCGTTTTTGTGATATTTCAAGAAAAACACAAATAATAGTGCTTGGTAAGCAAAAAATTACTTACTTTTGCGAATAATACAGAATATACTGTCATAATTGCATTAAAACATTTCTTTTTAGGTATTCCAGTATTGGCCAGGTAACAATACCTGAGCTTTCCCATAAGCTATATATAGCAGTACAAACAACATTTCTATAGAAGTACCATAACGTATAAAAAGTAGCTTAAAATCAGTGAAAATAGTGCTTATAGTGTTTTGGATCATTTTTTATTTTAGTTTTTCTAGTGCTAGTACCTATATGGCACTTGTGACGGTGTCTGTCCGGACTGTCCTTTTTCTTAGTCCATTTATTGAAATATGCTATACATTCAGCTTAGAGCTTAAAGTTATAGAAAAAAGGGTTAAATTGCGATATTTGAAAATTATTTGTATTAAATTAAAGATTTTTGTTATTTCGGCCATCTTGTTAGAACTGTCAACCATTTTAAATATCACGGTCGCCATTTTGTCACGCATTTATGAGCATATTACCTGTTATTAAAACTTAGTTCACACATTTTGAATTGATGGACCTTCTCAATATTTTTAAAAAGAAAACAATAACGAAAAATCAATGATATCATCAATAATTACCGATGATATCAATTTTTAATGAATGCTATAAAATCATTTATTAGACGATTAGTCTTATATTTTATTTTATGAATATAAAATAGATAAATTATTATTTTTTTCTTTTTAAATTTATTATCTTTTTATAATTGTGTGATATTTATAGACCTATATAGGAGAAGTTAATATTATTATAATGTTATTAGATATTGATTTAATAACAAACGCATAGAAATGGACTTGGATAAAGGACCTTATTAGTTTTTATAGAAAAGTGAATCGCTGTAGACAATTAAAATATTTATGTATATTATACAATACATACTTAGTGGTAATTCATTATAATTTAACGGGCCACTAAAATGTTTAAAATTGTATATAATAGATCAAAAAATCCGTTTAAATCTTTTCTAGAGGAATGAACGAATAGAAAATGAAGTATTTTCTAAATTTAACTCCATTCTTGATATGAAGAAGTAGTTAAGGTACATTGAAGTAAAACTTCAAATAAATAAAATAATTTCGTTATTAATGATAAGATAATAAAAAAACATTTCATTATACGATCATTTTGTTAAAAAATATAAGTTATTGCATTTATATAATTTTAAAGTCACTCAATGGAAACACTTCATGTTTTTAAAGATTTTCTCTTTATACCAATACATAAAAGCTCATTCCATTAGAAAAAGATATTCTTAGGACTTATTTTAGATCAATTTGCTAAAAAAAATGTAGCTGAGCGCTAAAATATACAAAACATTGTTGTTATTAACCGCAGAACACGCAAATGCGAATTTTCATTATATAATAAAATTAACCATTGTATATATAAATACAGCAAGATATTTTATGCTATTTTATTTTTACTTTCTAGAAACATTTCAAGAAATACTTACTTAAACTTTGAAAATTAAAGTATTTGCTGTATTTGGCTATAATTCTTTATTACTTAGCATATATTGTTACACATAGCTAAAGTTGCACTTTTACTTGAATAGTTCTATTATAAACACAAAAGCTCATCAATATTATAAACAGTAGAGCTTTGAACGAGCTTTTGGATTTTCATCAATTTAAGCTCTATTCATTATTACATGCAAATTGATCGATCATATTGTATCTGTAATTACGGTACTAATACAGTTAGTTTAGCTGTTTAGTTTGTAAATATTGTAATTTTTTATGCTATTCCTAGTTATTTTATCTTAATTCAACATTTTAACCTGCTGGGAAAACTTTACACATACTTTGCAATTTTCACAGATTTTTTATTTAATTTTTATTTACATTTACAAAAAAGAATAAAAAAGAAACAAAAAATAATTTTTATACAATTTATTAAGTGTTGGATATTTATTTTGATAAAATTTATTACATAAAATTGGATGTAAATTATATCTCATTTTATGAAAATTGCAATATATTGGCAATTTTTTCTCAGATTTCATTTAGGTCCAAAGCTTTACATCATTACGTGCGATGCGAGTGTATACAAATAAGCTGAGCTATTGGTAGTGCTATTATTCAACAAATAGAAGTAGAAAGTGATTTTATAAAGGACTGAACATTCCACCACCCTGACTTCTATTTAGTGCGGCTTCACATCCCTCAAGAAGTGATGAACTTTTCTCAACAATCTTAATTGCTCTTATACGAGATTTTGGATCCATACTGCATCTACTTGCTGCTACGTGTTCCCTGCAATTTGAGATAGAGAAGATAGAAAACTCTGCTTTTTTTGTCGCATGCGATGTAATTAAATACATCGCAAATAAATATATTGAATTCTGTATATTAATTCTTTAAAATACTTGTAATTGTACTTGTACTAGTTCTGGATAGGTACATAAGTTAATTATTGATAAAACATTTTTTTTTAGCCTGTTTCTATAAGAAAGAACCACGGCTAATTATTTGGATATTTATCTCAGATTTCTGTATCAGTTAAATTTTTCGGCATATTACGTTTGTGTATACTATATTCTGACACTTATAGCTTACAATATCTTTCCCTACCACGTTTTAGAGTTTTTGCGAGACTTTTGGGCGAATACTGTCAACGGTCTTATTTATTTTTATCGTGTAATGTCACGATATGCCAAAAGGAATCTTCGTAAACGTTCTAGAGCGTCTAGGCGCAATTCAAATCAACAAAATAGAGAGACTAGACGAGAAAACAGGGAAGACAATAGTGGAGAAAATGTAGAGCTAAGAGCTGCTTTAAACGTCCCTGAAGAATCTGAGCAAGAAGTGCCTAGCCACGTCTGCGATACGCCTACTACGTATTCTTCTTTTGTGACTTTCAACAACATGAGCTATGAAGCAGTGAGTAAGCTTAGAAGTGATATTCAGAAGTTGAAGGAACATCTGTCTGCGGCTCACGCTGAACTGGCAGATCTAAGCGTTGAAAATACTAGTTTTAAAAAAACGATTTCCAAATATAAAAAGAAAGTGGAGTTCATTGATAAAATTGCTTTGGGGGAACCAAGTGAATTCACATCTGAACCTGGCACTTCTACTTTAAAGAGATTTAATGAAGAAACACCATCTACATCAGGAACTAAGCCTTACCCAAAAGCAACTTGTACAGTAACTGTGCCAGATGAGGAAGATGACGACGATGATGACAGTGACAATGATGATGGTAAGCAAAAAGACAAATAAATTCGTTATGAATTTTCTTCTCTTCTTTCTTTTTGGAAAACCCAAATATGGAAATGTCATGGCAAAAAAAAAGGCAAGGTTTTCGAAAACATTTTTTTTATTATTATGTAAAAGCCAGGCGTAACTTTTTGACAATCTTTAAATGGATGTTTCTACAGAATAGAAGATTAATTAACTATTACGAAATAATATACAACTTCTCCTCAAGTTACGACGATTCTGATTCTTATTCTCATTTTGATATGGATTACACAAATGTTACTACATATGTGTAAATATGCAATAGATATTATTGAGAGTACTCAAACCTTACCTCTGTCATCCTATTTATAAAATAGAAAACAAATGCTATTTTTAAAACTAATAAGTAAGTAATGTAAGTAAATTCTACAATCAATTATTTGAATTATCTTCTCTTAACATTTATGAGAAAGTCTACTTTGCGCTAATATTTTGATGAAAGAAAAGCTTTTTATATCTCAATAACTTTTAAAAGAAAAGTAGATGTTTGCATCAAATGGTAAAAATTAAATACATACGAATTTTCTTCTAAACGGGCGCAGCCCATTAGCCTAAGCTATACAATTTTCACTTGTTAATGTTCTATTGACATTGTATTTTCCTGTATTAGATTTAAAATTTGGAATAAGGCCTAAGCCGAAAAAGTATTTTGTTGTAGATTAATATTTTGGATTATTGTATTTCTTAACTATATTATCCGTGTTTAGTAAGTTAAGTGGTATATGAGACTGTTTAAAAAGGGGGCCGATTAAAAAAAATAGTTGGCAGCCGAGACTGCCAATAGGGAACTGATTTTTGGGTGATAAGCAATGTTTCTAAAGCAGGGACTGATTAGGCAAGAAAGGGAAGTAGGCATTTTTGAAACTTGCCAAATGCTAGTGATGTGACACGTTATGCCAAATGCTAAATTATTCGAAATTCTAGATGTTTATGACTGGTTTTTATGGGAATATCAATATTTGCACCAGTCCTAATAGCACAATTAACAGTATAAGAAAACAATTAAAATTATGTGTGTCACTTTGTTTGGTGACAAAAAATATCAAATTAAGATTAGGCCTATTTAATGTAAACGAAGCTACATGAAAATATCCATGTAGCAATATAATACTCTCCTAGAAGAAAAGGTTGTAATGTTATATGGACTGAGAAAATTAAATTTGGAGACTAATGTAGTAGTAGACGGTGTTGCAGGTACACGTTTTTCTCAATGTATAAGTAATAGAAGATAGGTGTCTCTCATATGTGTATATGATACTCAATTAACTATTAATAATAATATTCTTGAATAATATATCGATATTGCAAATAAGACCACTTTGGTAATGTTTAATAATAAATGCTTACTTTCTATTGCAGTTTTTTGTTTACAAAAAAAATATTTAATAAATTTTTAAGGGTTGTACTATTTTATAGGTGTGGTTTAATATTTACTTTTACTACTATAATAAATATTTTTTTATGTACCTATCCAGTTGAAACTCTAAATTCAAAAACAATTTTGTCTCGTAGAGTAATATTTATATTATTAAAAAAACTTTATAAAAGTTCTTCATAACATTCTTCAATTATATTGAGCTGTAAAAATATGGTATTATAACCAAATAATCATGTAGTGAATAAATGAATGTGATGTAAATCTGATATTTTATTTCACACCCTCTTATTTAATAATTGAAATTTATCTTTATAATTTGGAATAAATTATAATAATATAAAAACAATATTTTTAAAAAAGAAACAATTATTGATAACAATAATTTAAGTTAAATTTATTTTACACTTGGTAATTATTAGCATTAAAGTAAATGAATTGAATTTTCATAAATAAGAGAAAATTTAGTAAAAAAAAAATATTAATATAATCATTAATAAACAAAATAAGGTTCTCATAATTTAATTTCCTACATTTACATATAGCTGCAGTAACAAAGAAGAAAAAATATATATTAAATAATAAATAATAAAATATAATTTCTTTTAATTTAAAAGTATTAAATACAAAGACATAAGACGTTGAATGGCTGAAATAAGAAGTACGTATATTAGTTTACTTAAGTTCAAATTTTTCAAACAATTTTAATGATTTTGTAAAAACAAAATAAGTTTAATATTTTATCATAATTTGAAAAAAAGAATGTTCAAAATAAAATTAATTTTAACATAGGCTATATTTTATTTGAAAATTTAATTTATTAAGCGATATCTCCGTAATTTATAGAAACAATTTAAAACAATATTTTGTATTTGAAAGTGCATACTTCCCAGGTTCCACTGCCACCAAGTCAGGATCTGATAATGGAATCTGATGAAAATTGATGGAATCCTTCAAATAATATTGGAACGTACTATTTGTTTTATTTTATGTAATTGTATTTGTTTCTTGTGATCATCATTTGATGACATTATTGATCTGATGATGACAATAGGAGACACAACTCCTCAACGATTAGGTACGCTTAAGTACGCTTTCAAACATTATATCGATTTATAGAAGGCTAGGGTGCTATCAAGTTTTTCAGGTAAGCTGATGATGGAAAGTGTAGTTTCTCAACTCCCAACGGTTAATCTGTGTACTTGCCCACATTAACATGTAGATATAGTAAAGATTTATATGTGAAGTAAAAAAGGATATAGGTTTAACTTGAAACGTTGATAATTAATAGCACCACTAATATCAATAAGTCTTAATTTTAACCGACTTCAAAAAGGAAGGAGGTACTCAACAACAATACATATATACAAAAAGGATGTTTCGATTTATTTGAGTTATGTTGAAAAACTTGAATTCCTGTTTCTCATGAAACTACAAGTAATTGTGAGAGTTGTTATAATATTTGTACACTAGCGGACCGCCCACGGCTTCGCCCGCTTAAAGTGCATGATTATTGATCTAATAAAAAGAATTGACTGACAATTATATTAACTTCTAATATGATTTTTTTACTACATTATCATAATTTCTATTCGGACATAAGATTGTTTTTTATTAAAAAATACGACCAATGTTGATATTTGTTATTTATAAAAATATAGCTAAGGGGCCGTTCAAGTATTACGTAAGCACTGTAGGGGGCGGGGGGGTCTTGGGTTTGCTTATTTTTGACGTTTTCAATGAAATATTTCTAGGAGGATTGCTTATTTTTGATGACATAGGGGACAGAAGGGGTCATTAATTGCAAAAAAACTGCTTACGTACACTTGAACGACCCCTAAGGCTAATTATACCTATACATATATTTTTTTGTAATATTACGTTCGTTTTACCTATGTAATGTAAGTCTCATCATAATTTTAAAACTGTTAAATTTGCTGATGTCAGTGAATAATTTAATTCACCCTTTCAGACAAAGCCTCACGTGTTAAATATTGATTTGAAGGATTCATAATATTCTTTGTAAAATAACTGTAATGATTGTACATTATTTGTTTTATATATATATATATATATATAAGAGGACTGACTGACATGTACTGACTGACTGAGGTAAGACGCACGCACAGCCGTAACCGCTAATGGTAGAAACGTGAAATTTGGACAGATGTTCATTTTCATAATCTGGACATCCACTAAGAAGGGATGTTGAAAAATTTTAACCCTAAAGGGATGAAATTGGGGTTGAAAGTTTGTATGGAAAAAAAGGGAAGTTTATACGGAAAAATCTTTAAATCGATACCGATTTTTATAAAATTTTAAATTCATATTTTTAAAAATATTTTATTGAACACGTGATTCGTGGTTTTTTTAGAAGTAAGGGTGCAAATACGCGGGCGAAGCTGCGCGTGCCCACTATTTACTTAATATTTCTTAGAAGATCAAATTTTCAACTCTTTATCTATATGTTGAATTAATTACGACTTAAATTTAACTGTTATGATTTATGAACGTAATCTCCACTAACAATAAAATTTTGTTTACTTTATTGTATAAAATAGTGTATAATAGTGCTTCAAAAATATATATTTATATCAACAGTCATATAACCCAGACGTTTCGAATGTTATTCTTTAGCCAAGAATCTTACCAGCAAGATTGCTATATAATATTCGCAGGCAAGCTAATGCCTTGAGTTCATTCAAATGACGATAACTTTTCTTTTAATGAACGAATTTTGATGAACTAAACTCTAAAACATCAAGTTGAGTTAAAACAAAGCAATTGGAAATTTTCTAGTAAATCGGTTCAGTACTTTTAGAGAAAAATGCGGACAAAAAACTATCGACAGACAGACAGACAAGAAATTAAAAAAAAATATTTTTGCTTTCTATTATTCTTTATAAGTGTCCCTCTATCCATTTCAGTCAAAATTACTAAATGTACAGACAAAATATTCTTACTGTCTTATTATATATAGAGAAGAGATTATAATACCTATTAAACTATATTGAGGAAAGGAAACCTATTAAGGAGTCATTAATGGATAATTAAGAGGCAGTAAGCTTGCTACACTCATCTAATAACTGCGTACGACGCGCGAGCAGTGCCATAATAACCAAATTAGTTTATATTCAATCCACGTCTATAATTATAACATAATTAATAGTCAATAAACGGACTTAATTACAATGAAAATGTATGTATACGTGATTAGTGACGTCATAGCGTAGGTGGAAAGTGTATTTTACATACGGTGGTTACAAGTTCTTCCATTAGTGAAATGTGTAATTTTCGAACAAGTAGGAAAAAAGGAGCTTCACGCTTTTTCCCGCATGGCACACATTGTTGAACATAAGCCTAAAATAGTCATTCTACCTGGTGAATTGCCTGCCCACCGAGCGTCATCCGGTTCGCGAACTTTACCAAGAAGGGGAGAACCTAGTGTCAAGACACTTCGCTCTACATTGACAAAACAAAAACCATATTTTCTTATAAACACAACACTCCTCGTGTGTTTGTCCGTTCGATAATTTTCTTATAATTATTTTAAAAATAAAATTTATATTTTTTTTTAAAACGATAATAGCACGCTTTTCTACACCAAATGATACAAGTCCTATAGAAAGTGCTTGTGACTATAAATTGTACGATCACTAGTAACATCTGAAGACTTTTAATATTTATCATCACACCAGCTCGTTGATGCCATAAAATATTGTATTGTCACCTAAACTACCTATTTCTGCCCAGGTTTTCTTAAGGTGATAAAGATTCTTAAATGTTTTTACATAGATAATCTGGTACAGCTTATAAAAGCGTGTAAGTTTTCTTTCCCAACTACGGTTAAAACTACGGTTTTGTGTTAGATCCTCACTGGGAAAATAAATATATTAATTTCCTAGTTCTGGTAATAAGACAAAGTACGGCGTTTAGCTTCACCACTTCAGTGGTAGAGGACGATTGTCTTAACACTAGGTTCTCTTTGCCTAACCTACTATGGAAAAAAAATTGAAACAGCTTTTTTTTCTTATGTTGATTTATAATGAGGCTATTCAACCTCATACTCTATAGGAATACCGTCAAAGAAATGAAGTTATAATATTATATTTTATTTCCAATACAAAGTTGACAGACAGTATAAAGAGTTCGTCGTGAATTTGTTCAACAGACTGTGAAAAGTATATTTAGATATCTAGAATTACTAGAATTGTGTGTATGGAGGTTGAAAATGTATTATTGCTGTTTCTTAATAGGGCGAGCCAGTCGTGGCGTAGTGAAATATTTATTTGGTGATTATAAACGTGAAGGCAGTGAGTTTGATTTTCAATTAGTGAGCCAAATTATTTTGAATTTTCTGGCTCTGGTCTGGCAACACGCGACATTGAGTACCGCCGTGCGACACGCAATGTCTAAAGAATTGAACAGAAAGTGGGAAACGTAGTGTCTCTATATTATTAAGTTTACCCTGCCTATGAAGCATGGAAATATATAGTTTTCACTGAATGATGAATGGAGTATTTTTCTTTTTTATCATCATCATTCCCCGAATAGAGATCGAACCCACAACTATTGCGTTTTCAGTTAAAGACTTTGTACGTTCGTGTGACCGTACTGGCACAAAGGCACATATGGTTGGGAGTTCCATTCTCACTCGGGGAATGAAATATTTCATATTTTCATTAATGTCGATCTTATATAGCAAGGCAAAGCTCGAGTAATCGGGGGAAAGTGGGGAACGGAAGTGAGTTAATTTTAATGGAAGATCTTAGCTTAAAAAAAAGAACTTAATGTAGACTGTATTGATATGGTACTATCAAAAAATCGATGCCTCAATATGCCTCGAAAATCTCAACTATTTGTCAGTATTTCTTTAGTATTTAGCAAGGTTGGTAAAGAGAACTTGAACGAAAAGATACTCCACAAAAAAATAAAACCTATCTCGGTATATTAAATAAATATAAACTGTTTTCATCAAATAGCAGAGTTGTTGTATTCTACAACAACTCTGCTATTTGATGGATACAACGTAAGCTGAGAAACAAATATATTTATTAATGTTCTTCATGCCAGATATCACAAATAATTCGCTTTAGTTACTTTGTGTTCATGTACCTATTACAATCTGGAAATTATTTATTAACTTAATCCGTTTCAAAGTTTGCTTTTCATTTGTGGTCAGCTTAAAGATCAGTAGGAGTATAGCTCCTGAACGAATGCACCTATTTGGAAGAAATTTAGTGTTTTTTAAATAGGTTTCTTATTTCAAGACATAATTGGTCTTGGTCAATGGCACTGCAGTCGTGTACTGTATTAAGCCGAATATACTATAAAAAATAATTTAATTAAATTCTCTAACAGTTAACGTGACGGTTGTGGGTTCGATTCTTACTCGTAGAATTGTTTTTTATTTTTCATTATGTCGCTCTGGAAACCCGCCATGTAATATGCGGCCCGTAGTACAATATGCTGCCCGCCAAGCATTTCCACAATTGAATTTATTTTATCAACTCCCTCCCATTAATATATTGTTCAAAATAAGTATAATACAATTGTTGCACATACTACACTGAACCATTTTTTATGTCGAATGCTTAAAATGGCCCTTTGATCAAATCTTAGAAGTTAAGGCAAATTCCACTATGGAAAGAAATGTGGAATTGTGGTAGAGCTAGGAGGTGCCTAACTAGTAGTGAGTTCGAATACCTCTCGTTTACACGAACAATGTTTATATGGATCACTGATATACACATACAAACATCCAAGATACCCAATTCATATATATATATATATTGCACATATAAAAATTTAATGACTTAAGAATTCAAGTAATCTGTGGTAAACGGTATTGGTGTGACATTTATATATTTAGTTATGATGTTCTTTTATTTACATGATTGTACACTGTTTGTTTAATCTATTAAAAAAAACATACGTGGTCTGATCAACGCATTACGGTAATAGGCGTCGCGCAGTCGGGTCAAAAAAATTTAAAAAAAATTACAAAACTTTATATTTCACAGACGTAATCAAATTTAAACTGAATTATAAATTATATTAGAGACCAATTTTCTTTATCACATTTTCTCTTTTAACCACAGCTCAGGATAGATTCTAAAAAGGCTGGTCCCTAAAATTGTCTGCCTACACCTTTTGTTACCTTTTATGAAAATCTTTTAGATACCAGCTCTTTTTAATGGACACAAGGTTCGCTCAAAAGAAAATATGCATAGTTTAACCGCAGGAAACGCGTAAAATAGCAGTCTCGTATACTAGATAGGAAGCCCAAGTTATGTCAAATATTTAATGAATAAGGCAACAAATAACAGTGGTCGTCGTGGCACAGTGGTTTATGATTGTAAGCGCTACGGTTCGATTCTCTCTCTCGAGGAAATGAAAAAATTATATTATCATTTCCTTGCTTTGGTATCGAGACAAAACGCGATATTAAGTTCCGTCACATAACACACAATTCCTCTTGAATTCGGTGGAAAGTTGGATAAGTAGCGTGAAGATTAACTTTATGTACCTACCAAAGCGGAGAAATGAAAATGATTCATTCCCCAGAGTGAGAATCAAACCCACAATCATCTCAAAAAAATAAGAAGACAGAACTATGTGAAAAAAAATATTATTCCAGGGGTACAATCTAATAAAAATTCTTAAAGCCATCACAGTGTACTACCAAAACTCTTTTAATATTTCAAGCAAACGAACTGATTTTACAAAATTATTGAAAAACTTGCCCCATTTAAAATTAAAATATTCAACGCCTAACTTTTTACGTTCTAAGTTTATTTTTGAATTAAAATGGCATAATTAAAAGCTTCCAGTACCAGAGTATGATAAGAATCAAATTGTAGATTATACATATATATATATATATATATATATATATATATATATATATATGTATATATATAATTGTAATTGAATATGGTATAAATTTATCTTCTAGTTTTTTGTATGTGCACATCCTGGAGTATATGGATAGATGAATTTGATTGAAATTGTTGTTTTATTTTAGCTTCACCCTATATCCCGCACACAGCAGGGTAGGCAGAGGGAACCTAGTGTTAAGACACTCCGTTCCCCACTTTCTGCCGAATTTTGGAGGCATTGCGTGTTGAGTGGCAGAACTCAACGCCGCGCTTTGCCTCGACACCAGAGCGAAGAAATGGAAATATAAATGTAAGTAAATATTAATTCTCCTCGAGTGGGGATCGAACCCACAAGCAGTTTACACTTTGTACCACACTTTGTACCACTGCGACACGACTGGTCTCATTTTTATGATAATTTCAATCAATGTTTAGGGTGTTTTTAAAGATCACTGATTTTGAAGATGGGCACAGTTGCTTTTTGTAAGCTCTAATCTGAGGAAGGAACTACTGAATCGTATCAATAAATTCTTATGTTCTTCTGTATTGGATAGTCCACTTATCGAGGAAAGCATATAGGCTATAATATATCACGTAAATCGTTCCGATAAGTTATAGCTCATACACAAGCAATAATTGATTTGCATTTGACTACGAGTAAAGCCGTGAGTAAAAACTAGTAATAAATATATGCAAAAGTGAAGCATGAACTTGCAATCATCACATTAATTGAGCTATATTCCACTGAGCTCTGTTGGTGTTGTGGAGTAAATATATATGTAAATATAAATAAATTCAATACAACTTGGTTATCGAATATCCATCAAAAAGAATGAAGTCTTGATACTAAAAATTTCCATAGAAAAATAGGGTCCTATCGCGGTATACAACAGCTTAAGTAATACAGTACAGTATTTTGTGTATGAGTTGGCGTGTTACATAAAAATGAACAAAAATACATATGAATTTGAAGCTGTTTCCCCTTGGATAATTTTTCAGCTTCACACTGCTCCTACTGATGAGGGGAGTAGTCAAAGGGAACCTAATGCTAAGAAGCTACGTTCCCCACTTTCCGATCAATTTTCAAGAAGAATTATTTCATGTTCAATGGCAGGACTTACCAGAGCGGAGAAATTAAAATAAATCTTTCGTCAATGTCTCGAGAATTGGGCAGAAAGCGGCGAACGAATTGCGTTCACGTGAGGATCCCTAGGACAAAAAAAAAGTTGCTGCAAATAAATATTTTCCTAATCGGGAATCGAACCTTCGCCGAGGCAATCAAACCCTTACCGTAAACCCAAAGCGTAAATCCTTACAATACCTTATGCAAAAGTAAAATAATATTTAATATTTTACAAAACGCAATCATTTAAGTAACTGATAACATTATCATTTATCAGATAATATTTCACGATTCAACAATAGCCAGCCATTATGGGAATTGAATTCGATATGTTCATATATTATTTAGTATTCAATACTTACATTATTGGTTTTAGCATACCTAAAATGAGAGCTAGGTTTGTTTCCATATTACAGGCATAGTACGGTCGACGAGTCGTGGCCGCCCTAAAATTGCATCAATCTGTAGATGGCTTTTTTATATTAGATTCTTTCTTATTTTTGATAATTTTCTTCGCATGTGAACTATGTGCACAAGTTCATAAAGCCTTATTTCACATCGGCCACGACATGTCGACCGAACTGTAGTAATTATGAATCGTTTAATTTAATAGGTTGTTAACCGAGTGATGAGTGCATTAGAATAATTTTGCTGGATTTCGTACTAAAATGTATATATTTGTGTCAAAGGAACAGTCTGACTGTAAGAGAGAGGTTTTTAGTTCGATATCCAGTCGGAGAAATGATTTTTTTTCTCTCCTCTGTTGACTAAGCGTGGCGTTGAATATCGTCACTAAAAACGCAGTGTCTTGAAAATTGGACTTAACTTGAAATAATTTTAACACTCTCCTCCCTCAGCCTACCTCGCTTTGCGGGAAAAAGCGTGAAGCGATGTTGTTTTAAATTCCCAGGTTCCTTCCACCTACACTAATTAAACACCCACACTTTAGTGGAGAAATGAAAGATTTGGTAAATGTTTTTTTCTACATCCTGTTTATTTGTTAACTATTACCTATAGTATAAAAGTTTACAACACTATATATTTTTTTCTTTAGTTGACATGTTCATGCAGATGGTTATGGGTTTGATTTCGACTAAAACTCCGACTCCGACTTTCCGACTAAACTTTACATCTATCTAATAATAGTATCTTCTAGTCTTATTTCCCTCCGAGAAATGTTATAGTTTTTTAGCTTACCGCTGTTTCCCACGTATAGCAGGGTAGACATAAGAAACATCATCGTCGTCTTAAGACACTCCGTTTCCAACTTCCCATCCAATTTTCGGAGTATTACGTATTGATGATGGAACTCAACGCAGTGTTTTGTCTTGTAACCATAACGAGGAAATGAAAATAATTAATTCCCTCGAGTGGGAATCGATTCCACAACCTTCACATTTAGATTCTGAATGCTGTATTACATTTTCTCTTTTTTACCGTACAACCTCCTTCGTGTTTTTTCCATACAACGTGACATTGGCGAAGTGATATGTTCTCTACTGACACGCTCGGAACGCCATAATCAGAGTACCAAACCAATGCTATTTTTACATTACCGAAAAGAGGAGATATTTGGTTTAGGCGAAGGAAAGATTGCTTTAACACCCACTTAGCTCTCTAAATGCGGAAAAAAGGGTTTGTATATACATGTTTATAATAAAATTATCTAATATAGGAAATATTAAAAAAAATCACCACAATAATTTAAAATAACCGTAAAAACAATACTAACAAGTTAAACCAATTATACTACTTATATTAGACCTCTAGAATGAATAACCAACGAATCTCAAGCAGGACAACTACCAATTTATATATTTAATTTAACAATAAAATCACATCAAAAACATAAACATCTCATTTCATAAAGAGAGCCAAGTTGAATGTTAAGTAATGCGTTCTCGACTTCACCGATAAGAGAATGGGAGATCTATAAAAGTGCCTAGTTCTGTGTTCACTTGGAATGAAATTCCAGTTTCTTGGTCATGACATTGATAATGTCTTCCGAGCTGGTGGTAGCTTTATATTCAGGCAGTATACTTGCTAGGATCTAAAAATTGTGAATATTTAGATTTTGAGATATAAAATAATACACACAAAGGAATATCCAAGATACTGCTGTAGTACATTTATAATGAAGACAGTTTTAAATATAACTTCTTGAGTTAACAATCTTAGCAAGAATCGGGAACGAAGTATTGCAAACTCCTTTGATAGAACCGGGTTAGTTTTAAACAGTTAAAATGGATGTTATAAATGAATTGTGACTTGAATAAGTTATCATCGCGCAGCGGTGATAGGGTCTGAGTGTAAACGCGATGATTGTAGGTTTGATTTCTCGAAGGACTAACCGCAGCGTTGAATTCCACCACTCAATACACACAGTGTCTGGAAAATTGGGCGGATTTGAGGGTAGGTAGAAACCTACCCTAATATTTCACATACCAAAGCCAAAACTGTAAAAAATATACATTATAGTATAATATTTAGTATCCACCACCAATACCAGTATCTCCTGATGGAGATAGATCTTTAATAATCTATGTTAAATAAGGCGTAACCTAACACAGCAATATTGTAGGTAAATTAAAATATTTGAGTAAGATGTATGATAAATAGCTCCAAATCCACACACCCAAAGCTGAATCTGTATTTTAAAACATATCATTTGGACTACACAATGTCGAACCGTCAAGCGCACGACACGGACACATGGATATCAGTTTGTTTTAAAATTTCTCGAAATAACATGTTACAAAACTGTCGATGCTTTTAAAAATCAACTTAAAGTTACCATTTTTATTGAAAAATAGGTTTTATATAGATTGATGTTTTTCCCACAAAGCTGGGTAAATAAAGGGAACTTAATGTTAAGACACTCCGTATATCCAATATTTTACTTCCCCGAGTGAGAATCGAATCCACGAGCGACGAGGACGGCTTCTGTTTTTGGAAATAGCCATTTCATTTGAGACGCTTGGTTTAACGAAATAATGGAAACTTCTTCTATATTTCTTTCATTTATTGGAATCGAACCCACAATCACCACGCTTAATCAGATACCTCAATTATCCGTATAAAACGCAATACATTTCCTGTATAATATAATACATGTAATTTATCACGTAGTTCCTCCTAGTTTGTTTCCTTAACTCGCAAGGCAATTGCGAGTCAACAACGCGTAGCGATGACACAGCACAACGTGACGGAGACGAACATGACGGGACAAGTTGACGGGTATTTATGACGTCACGTCACGCCATGACACGTCACATCACGTCATGTTGCATGTCACACGATATTGGTTATCGATGGTCCCTATTATGTGGGTAATGCCTGTTAGATTATTTTGTATAATGTTGAGGAAAATTTGTGATACATTTTGATATATATTTTTTATACATTTTTTCATGTGAGTTTCAAACCAGTGGATAGAGATTTTTTTCATAAATCACTCTGTTTTTCACTTATAGCATGTGAATAATGCTACTTTCAAGTCGATGCAAATCCTTCTCAATCAATACTCATTTCATTCATTAAGAACATATCCAGTTTCCTCCTCCTTTTTTAAGTCGGTTAAAAATAGCATATTAAGAATGGTATCGGTCTTGGACGATTTTTATTAATTTTTAACTTTAACCCTAATAAATACATAATGCGGCGTTGATTTACGCCCATTGCAAGCACGGAAACAAAAACCAGAGTAAAGAATTTCAATATATATCAAAAAATATTACCTACATCGATCTCTCTCTCTCCATTAAAATAGGCCATTAGCGATGAAAATGTTGTCATAACTCAACAAACTCTTGAAAAAAATCAAACTTGATACACTTCAAATATGGAGATGATAATAGGAACGGAAATCTCAGCTTTTTTTTCCCTCAGAAATGTCCTTCTTATTTTCATTCGACGAATTCAAACAGTCCCTTAATCTTGGAAAGTGTTAAAATCATTTATAAATCTTAGAAAATGATTGGATATTGGGCAGAGTGCTCACTGCTAGTGTGCTAATTTAAATAGCTTTTACTAGTATTTGATATATCACAAAGTGTCTAGTGTTTGAATACTATTTTCTTGACTCTCCGTTGTACCATAGAATTTACGTAAGATGTGATACGGGATGTATTCTCCCGATTGGGAATCGAATCTACTTTTCACTTTAAAAACACAAACGATAGATACCTCCTATCCTCAGTACTGTTTTACTAGTTGTACTAGTTTTGTCTGTGCGTTGTCCGTCATACACTCCTTCACTGTGCATTTAAGGCTGTTAAACCATTTCTGAGATTAGCATGCACAAACGCACCGACAAACCGATAGGCAAAAATTTAAATTAATTGTTTTGGGTTCTATTAAATTGATCGTATCTTGTTGATATAGATGTTCAGAGAGAGGTCAGTTTAAATTTTACTTTTTGTATGGATAAAAATCTGGAAATCGAACTCGCACCTTTCGCGTGCATTTCGTTATTGTTTACATACCCAAGTAACTTTAGAGTTTTAAGCAATGTTATATTTTATGCTCTTACGTCAGCCAACTCTGGCTGAAGTAAACAAATACATATATCTAATACTTGTTCTACTTTATAACTCATTAGTCTATCCTCAAGGGTTTACTATATGAAACACTTAACGCAATTGTCATAGGTTCAAATACAAACAGAACAATATTATTTTTTTCTTTTTCAGTATCACGCTCTATTTCTTGCGGGATAGCTGGTGAAACGGAGTGTGAAATGCTACTTCTCAACGTCTCCCTCCACTACATTCTTTAACCTCTTCATACATACATGCCCTTCAGGAGGTCCTCATACTTTTTACGTGGCCTTCCTCCAGTATCATTGATACTGTGTTTTCGAAGGTCAACCAAGGACTCTTCGACCTCTCTTGACACTCACTTTTGCTAATACGTTCAACCATCCGAACACGTTCTTCATACATGTTTCTGTCATTCCAATAATTAAATTTTTCACATAGATACTTTATTCCACAGAGTGAATGCAGATTGTCGGTTTGTAATACTCCACCCACTATTTCACCTAGTTGTTTGAAAGGAAAAAAAGAGATTTTTTTTGCTGCAATGTCAGTTTTCTTCAACTTTACTTTTTATCTCGTACGGAGAACGACAGTTTACCTTTTTGTTATTTTTTTTTTTTCACCCAAATTGAGAGCGTTGTATGTCTTGTGGCAGAACTTAACAACGTTTGATATCGTCAGGTCGGAGAAATATTTTTCGTTAGCTGTCCCATGATAACAGATAAAAAGATAAATCATATTTTAACTATTATACATCAATCATATAAATATGGTAAGACCGTCGTGGCGAAGGAGGCAAAAGTGGGCGATTGTAAACATGACTGTTGTGGATTTGATTTCCAGTCGGTGGAATTAAATATTATCTTTGCCTGAACGCCTTCAGAATTCAGAGAACCAAGTGTCTTAGTGAGAGCGAAGTGTCATAACACTAAATTCTGAAGTTCCCTCTGTCTATTCTGCGTACGTACAGAATACAGCATAAAGCTAAAAAAATAAAAAAAAAATTGTGTACACCCGTCTTAATGTCGAGTGTTCCATTTCAACGACTAACTGTAATTGAATATTTTTTTCCTATCCTCCTCCAAGAAGACGACATTGTCAATAAAATCTTCTCTTTGATATTTAATTGTATTTACTATGACGTTCATAGTAATAATTGTATTTTTTTTTGCCTTCACGCTGTATCCCGCAAATAGCTGTATAGGCAGAGGAAACCTAGTGTATAATGTATTAAACATTGCATGTTAAATGACGGAACTGAACGCTGCGTCGCTCGTCTTCCTACCAAAGCAAGGAAATGTAAATTATTCATACCCTGGAGTGAAAATCTGTTCGGTTCTCGTTTCGCAGCCGTAGTGTTTACAATCAGACCACGACGCCCTCTTTATACATACAGTAGACGTAAAATGTAAATATTACATACTATTTCTATTGGAGGAGCACTAGATGAGTCTTTGCTGTGGTCAGGAGCACTCTAGTTATAAATGTATTCACAGAAACTATTTTCGATATGAATATTTAATATTCAGTTATATTATCCGAGTATACCTTGTCTGGTATAACTCGCATGTTTCGAGCTGAACGTGGTAAACCGTGGTGGTAGTTAATTCGAATCCAAAAATGGCAAAAAAAAAAATTATATTTTAAATGACTAGTAAGTACAAAAGAGTCTGACTGTAAACGCGAAGATTATGGGTTCAATTAATCTGGGGAAAAAAAATATTTTCATTTCCTTGCTGTGGCAAGAAGAGCACGGTGATGAGTTCCGCTATTCAATACGCAAGATTACGATATTTGGACAGTGAGTGGGAAACGCAGTGCCTCGACACTAGCTTTCATCTACCTACCATGCTATTCATGGCTACTCACGCTGTCTAACATTATAAAAAGTGATTATTATATATGTTCTCTATCTGCTAAAGACAATTAGAAAGACTCTAATGAAAAAAATATCAAATTCAATACCTACATTCATTATTTCATATCGAAAAAACGTATAAATATTTGTACGTAACGGGATTTGAACCCGCACCTCTTTGAAACGGAACAAGCGGTCGTAGTAAAGTCATACGATCTTATCGAGCTACGTCTAAATTCTTATACAGTTAACATTAGAACTTATTTATATTGTTAGCATCTCTGAAAGAAATTTCTGCACGCTATATCCCGTACATAACTGAGTAGGCACAGGGAACCTGGGAACTTTGTGTTAAAATTCCGTTCGCCACCTACCGAGAAATTCTTGAGGCGTGTTGAGCGGCAGAACTTAACGTCGCGCTTTTACAAGAACAAGAAATTGAAAACTATACCTCTAGATAGATTCGAAACCAGAGCCATCGCGTCTACAGGCAGACACTCCGCCACCAAGGCGCGCGCTATACATTTTCAAAGGAAATGTTTTAATTAAAACGGTAGGAGCACCGACAAAGCAAAATAAAAACAATGTATACTTTTAAGAGTTCACAATATTCTTTCAATAGAGAGCAATTAAGTTACTTTCAATTACAAAAACAAATTTTCTTGGTAGAAATTTTACAAGAAATCAAGCCTTATTAAATTAAGCTTTATCACATTATTGGGGTCATCTGAAATTATATTTTGATATATTTTAATACGTAGAATGTGTTTTCTTGTGTTTTTCACAGAAATTTCCGGAAATACTCTTCTATTGCTCCCCAGTACTTCACCCTTCATACCAAATTTCAGCAGTATGAGTATAAATTTTTGCCTACTCTACACGCTCCATCACCTGTTCCCCAATCACCTTTTGTTAATGTCATATATTATATAACAAATATAACAAATTAAAATGTTGCTATGAATATTAGAGACCGTCTATTCTTATTAATAATTATTAATTTCTGGTCAAAAGTGTGTTTTGTTGTAATACTACTCCTAAACAAATAACACTATTTTAAACTGCCTTAAAGGAAAACGAGTTTCTCTAGAATCGACATTAGACGATTTCGATTTGCCCGCTCTTAGAAGAACTGTTGCTATTTAATTTCATCCAAAAAGCATTTTGTCCGAAAAAAAATCTTTTGACGCCGTTATAGAAACTTCTTGGTAAATATATATTTTTTTAAACTAGATGTTACATACAATATAATAGACATGGGACAAATGGCGTTTTTGCTCGTATGTACTTTAAAAAGAGTAAATAAACAAAAATATATATCTATTATTAGTTATATGTTTTTTGGTGATGCTACTTTTATGTCTTTTTACCTATTTGTATGTGTTTGTAAGTTCAATTTACAGTAGATGATCTTTACTTAAAACTAAAATTAATGATTATATATAAGGTCGGGGAAAATTTTTTTTAGGTATATTTTTTTATTTATTTATAATATATATGTGCTGTTTTGATCGATGATTTGTTGCCATATTATGGGTAGTGAAATGATTCCATTCCTGTAGAAATTTTGAGATTTTTGATTGTGCTGGACAATTAGTTACAGTTTCTACATTTATCCTAAAATGGTCCAAACACTTTTAAATTGCAAATTTTAAACTATATAAAAATATTAGCTTCACGCATTTATGTTTAACATGGTAAACCGAATGCTAAGGTTATAATCCTCCGCCCTCTATCCTAAGTAAATAAATGCTTAAAATAGTTTTTAATCTTCACGATGCTCCATCTTACATATTGCAGGATAGGCACAGGGAACTTAGTGTTAAGAATCTCCGTTAACGATTAATGACAGTCAACTGGTCACTATGTTTCATTACAATAGCGAAAAATTTAAAATACCACCTCTGAGTGAGAATCGAACCCACAACCGCCACGTTTACAGTCAGACGGTCACCATAGACCCAATATTTAATTCACAGTAACACAACTATGTAACATAAAATTCAATTACACGTTACACTGTACCGAATGTATCAGTAATTGACTTCTATAGGGACATTCATTTCAGCTATGGATTGCTAGTGCGTGTGACAGTTTGATAGGTTATCCGCGACGCCCGCGTTGTAATGAAATATTAATTATTTTTGGCCGTATGTGTGTGCCATAATGACATTATGTCGGGAACAGTATTCGCAAAATAATTAATTTTAATTATATTTTAGGGAATTCGTTATTTGGCGCTGGTTTTGCTGGTTAATGTTTGTTAATATGTAAATTATGGTGGTCTGCAGCCATCAATCCGGAATATGTTCATGTTTATAATATTATAGTTTGTGATCATGTGATAGTAATTTAGTGTTGCTACATTCAACGAGCAATTATGGAGAGTTGCCGTTAGCATTATTTGGAAATTAGAAAATTAAAACAGGCCGTCGCGCCGCAGTAGGACCGCGTTTGACTATAAACGTAATTGTTGGAGTTTGATTTGTTGTCTTTCTTTCTGGTAGACTAAGGGCGGCATAGAGTTCTGCCATTCAACACGTGATGTCTCGAAATTTGGCCGGAAAGTGGGAATAGAATATCTTAACACTCCTAGTGTCTTAAGAAAGATATCAATCTACTGTTTAAGAGGTTTGTGTAAGTGATAATTATCTTAATCAATCGGTTTCGTTGAGTCGAGTCAGTTTCCAAGAGGCGCGGGTTTGACTCCCGCTACGCTCAAATTTTTTACGTTTTCTAAATTGGTATCTTAATTAATCATGTCGTCTATGATGAACCATATAATATATACTTTTATTATACAGGTGCAATCGATTTTACATTTTTACATTTGAGCCACCGGTGGCAGAGGTGGAGAGAGGAACCTCCTCACAATACGCGCCGGCGGAAGCATTATACCTTAGTATACAATTAAACTGCGTTCTGCATCCGGTTCTTAATCTAACAGCTAAGCGATAACCTCTTAAGGTGTTACTCGAGGCTTTTCGCTATTTAACCGTTAACTGAAGTTACTATCAGCATAATGATAATCGAATTGACATCCCACATGACCATCACGAGATTTTGATATCTATATGACTAACGTCACAGACCGTATTGACTTCCTGAAACAGAAACTCTATGCACTGGCAAAACGCATTAGAAGATATAGAGAGAACGGCGGAATCGATACAATCAAAATAGTATCTTTCAAAGTACTGCCGAGATAGAGAAACGGAGTGTACAAAGGAAATGGAGAGGTTCTGGGGATAGTATAGTTAATCGTGAGATCCCGAATCCAGATTTACCCTATCATGTGATCCAGATGTGCCGGCTTTTAAAGTACTATATGGTTGGTATATCTCATATAAGTGTAGAGGCCGGGGCTTTATGAATTTGAAGAACCTCCATAATCATGAGATATGCAGTCTTAGAGAATATTTTCTCAAGATTGCCGTGGATATGCACAAGGATGTGGTAATATGTTGGCAAAGGCCTTACTCCTCTTCCCTTGGCAAGGAGAACTGGCGTGGGCAACTTTACTATATGTATAATCCCACGTCTGTTCTTGATAACAGGCCTTAGTCCTCTTCCCTTGGCAAGGAGAACTGGCGTGGGCAACTTTACTATATGTATAATCCCACGTTCATCCCACTGTTCTTGATAACAGGTATGCTTTACTTTACTGGGATCGGTCTATTATTACTGACAGATATATTGTTGCCAGTAGACCTGATATAGCGCTAGTAGACCGAGTGACGCGACGCGCAGTGATATTGATATTACTATCCCACATGATGAACCATTATTGTTAAAGCTACATTCAGCTCAGTTCAATATTTTCTATATATGTGACAAGTAAACTTTTGAAATTCAAGTACAAAGTCAAGAACATAATTATTTTAGGCATGAACTAAAATCTAATTGATGTAATCTTATCGTAAGATAAAATTACATAAATTGTCGTCTCTATAAAGATAACGATTTTATGTTTATTTTAATGGTGTTCTTCATTAAAACAACGAATGGGTAAAAATTTCATATTTTTTTCACGTACAAAAATTTTAATGACTCTATTCATTTCAAGAGCCTAATAGCTTGAGAGAAAACAAAATATATTTTTGTAAGAATCAATTCTTCGTACTTACGCCCTTAACATTTTCAAATGCTATTTTTATAAAATCTTTCCTCTTAAATCTATACACGAGATTCGTTCTACGCTGGGAGAAATTAGTTATGATATTCAAATAATTTCAATCACATTAAGCAGAGTTTGAAATTGGGCAGAAAGTCTCTTAGGTCCGACGATAATCTGAACACTAAACACTAAATTTCCCTCCGTCTAGTCTGCAATATTATGTAAAAAGAGTGTAAAATTAAAATAAATATATTTCTTCCGACTGGTTGTGGGTTCAATCCCCACTCGAAGAGATGGAATATTTACTTAAATTTATATTTCCATTTCTTCGCTCTGGTGTCGAGGCAAAGCGCGGCGTTGAGCTCTGCCACTCAACACGCAATGCCTCCAAAATTCGGCAGAAAGTGGAGAACGGAGTGTCTTACACTAGGTTCCCTCTGCCTACCCTGCTGTGTGCGGGATATAGCGTGAAGCTAATTTAATTTAATTTTTAATTTAATATATTTCTGTAATAATGTTATTTTCTTTTTTGAAGCTATCGTGGCGCACCGGCGTAGTGACCTACTGTAAAAACGACGGTTATAAGTTCACGATTGTCACTCGGAGGAATGTATTGGTTTCATTTCCCCATTTAATTAACAAGACAAAGCGCGGCGCGGTTCTGCCACTCATTACGCGATATCTCAAAAATGAGTGGAGAGTATCTTAAATAACATTTCCTTTCCTACACTACTTTATGCGGCAGACATCATAAAGTTTTATAAAAAAACAGAAATTTAACATTTTACAAGGTACGTGACAAATAGTTGTCTCTTAAAATATATTTTTCAATAGAAGTATTGCATTTCATGCTTCCAAGAGGGCAGAGTGGATAATAACTTCCAGCGAATAAAATGGAATATCGCAACGGTGACATTGTATAACTTACGGAGCGATCCTAGAAATTCTAGAACATTGTTGAAAATAGTCCACGGGACACCAAAGAAACGTTTATTGTGGGTCAGAGTCTAAGTTAAATCTATAACAAATCCAGTTATTTAACATATATATTAATTAAAAATAATAATAAAAATAATATAAATTACTTATTTAGAAAACGTATAAAAATTTGAACGCAGTGGGACTCGAACCCGCGCCTCCTGTAACCGACCAGGCGCTCTGACCACTAAGCCATGCAACACGCAATATATATTAATTTAAAAAAACCTTGTTAAAAGCAAGATTTTTCTACTTAATGGTATTATTGTATTTTATAAATCTTTTTTTTCTCTTTCATTTCATTTTGTTACGGCAGCCATTTTGTATTACCAGCAATATTGATTATATGTGATTTCATGGTCATCAAAGCAAATTTCAGCTCAATCGGACATTGGAAAGCGGGTTAAGTTAAGCTTACAAAATTTCAAATACATGCTATTTTTCGCATGCAGTACACAGAAAGCTAGCGTCAAGACGACGACTCATAACGAACAATTTTAAGACTTACGAAGCAGTGTTAAGTAACAAAAAATGGGAATGTAGTTTATTTCAGCATACCCTGATTACTATATGTGGGATACAGCGTGAAGAAAAAAAAAGGAAAAAAATCTCTAATTCCTATCCCTAAACATATATTTAGGTCAATATAAAGAAATGTATTGTAAAAAAATGTATTTTCCGCATAACTGGGTAATGAGAGGGAATCTAGTTAAAACACCCACTTCCTTACTGTCCGCCCATTTTTAAGACATTGCGATGTCTTCTCGATTAGATCAGAGGAATTAAAATTAACTTATGTATTATCATTCACTGAAAGAACTGACTCGAACCCACGACCATCTATTTTACAATCAACCGCAATCACTGCACCACAACGGCATATACATTTAAAAATATATCGTATTTTATTTAAAAAATGTATAGAAACATTTCGTAGTTGGATGATTTTTTTTGATAGTAGATTTCCATTCGAATCTGAAAATTCGTACGAAAATAACTAACGACGCCAGCGCTCACGTTCCACACTTTTAATGAGAGACCCAGCTCTAACAACTAAATCACTGAACCGCTCTTATCAGCTACTTTATTAGAAATTTTATCATATTTAACAAATATGTATTGAAATAGGTTATTATATGAGCTTTTGAATCTTTACTCACATTATAAAGATAAAGATGTTGTTTACTTGAACGCGCTAATTTCCGGAAGTAATGGTTCAAAAAAACATTTTTGTATTAAACTAGTGACCCACTCGTGGCTTTGCTCGCATGCCACCTATAATTATTTTATTATGCTGTATTGGACATAACATTGATTATTTTCGATTGAATATTAATTTGCCGTGTGGTGATCCCGGCCTAGAATAGGATCACTCTGGTACTGTTGGTGTCATAAAAGGAGACTAAAGTACGTACGTACAGTAGTGTGTTAGAGCTACGTTGCCAGCAATTTCAACACGTATGGGCAGCCTCGATCGGATTTTTACCGCCCTCAGCATTTAAAACCGGCGTGAAGTACTGGATTTTTGCAACAGTATTTTACATTAATGGGCTTCGGTACCCAAACCCTTCCTGGAATATGATACAAAACGTCCAACTTCCTGGAATATGATACGAAATATTACATTCTCTCAGTGGCAATCGAACCCACAATCGGTTGCATTTAAAATCCCACTCCTGTGCCACTGCGCCACATCTGCCCTCAAACGTTAAGTTTATTATACTTAAAGCTCAACCGCTGTTTTTCTCAAATATAATTTACTTTACATTTTATTCATAGCAAGAATTAAATGTATTATTTAAAATATCAGTTTTCATACAGTCGAGGTAACGTGGTTAATAAAGCTAATTGACGAGGTGAAAACATTTGGTTAACCAAAAACTCTGTGTATTAAATTTATCGAATGAAATGAATTCGATACGTACTTTAGCTTTGGACACCATCCCGACACAGTTAAGAACGCTTAGATTTCACACGATGGTTATGGGTTCGATTTTCAATGTGGGAGCATTATTTTTTAAATTCACGCTGCATTTTGCATATAGCAAGATAGCTAAAAAAACATAGTGCTATGACACTTCGTTCACCATTTTTCGGCTTATTTTTGATAGATTGCGTGTTGAGTAGTGACATACAGCAATTTTTTGATACATTATGGCACAGGGTGTTATTGTACAAGATGAAAATCCTACTACCACATTCTTTCTACGGAATTTAGAAATGTTGCTTTTCTAATAAAAAGTATTTCAAGTAAGGAAGAGAAACGCCACTGAGGTGAGGATTTATTAAATCCCTGAAACCATTAGCTACCTTAAGACTTCGTCCAGGATAGTCAGCATAAAGACTAGTTACTTAAATAAAACAGTACTGTTTACTCTACTGGGAGTAGCACTTAACGAGACTGTTGTCTTCCACTAATCTGCTCAAAGTGCACGCTTTGCACGATATGATTAGAAAAAAATCTAACCTTGATTTTTCATGTGTAAATCCCAATCTCGCGTGATTTTCGGGGCAAAACTTCCGAATAATCTACATGTTGCCCCACAATCCTATATCCTACCCTACTCCTATATCCTACCCCATCTTCTAGTGATTGTCCTATAAAAATAATTTCATCTGTTCCGAGGATTAGACCGAACCCACAGAAAGATAGACAGAGAGACAAGTATTTAAAAATCGTTTATTTGTGTTTTAGTATCGTGTAAATAACGATAATATGCACTTGAAAAACACAGTTATTTTAAATTCACTGAGTACGGCATTGAATTCCGTCACTCAACACGCATTGCCTCCAGAATTCGGCGCAAAAATGGCCAACGGCATCTTAATAGAAACAGTATTTTAATACAAGGCTCCCAGGTTCCCTATGCCTACCCTGCAAAACCCTCCCTAAAGCTATGGGAACGGAGTGTCTAAACAGTAGGTTCACATATTCCATGTGGTAGGTTAGGTAGGTTCCCATCCCCGCTTTGTGCTGCATACATTGAGAAGCTAAAGAAATATACATATAATATATATATATATATATATATATATATATTATATGATATATATATATATATATATATATATATATATATATATATATATATATATGTATCAAGCCAATATAAACATTTTTTCGTAAGCAATTAATTCTGGGTATAACTGACAACGCACAAACATCGTTGGCGGTTATTACGCGTCGTTAAATATTTATTTTTCAAGTTATGCAATGGAATCAATTGGTAGTATTAAGTGAACCTCAAATGATCGTTAATACTATATTTGAAAAAAATATTTTACCAGCTTCACGCTGTACCCCACACATAGCAGTGTAAGCAGAGGGTATCTGGAAACGTTGTCAAATCCGTTCCCATTAAGACACTTCACGTTCCCCACTTTCCGCTAAAATCTTAAGGCTTTGTGTGTTGAGTGGCGGAATTTAACGCCGCACTTTCTTTAACAGATTGAAGAAATGAAAATATTGTAATTTACATTTCCTCAATATTTTATCTACAACCATTTCAAACAATCACATATATATCACTACTTTAACAATATTTAGCTTATTTTCTACGTAAGTTTTGATATATCATTTAACAGTGCACTATAGAAATTTTACTAGAATTTGTTTTTAATGAGAAATCCTAAAAATATCACATATCTATGAAGTGATGTACCGTTAAATGTTTACTGTCCGACTAAGGTCATCTTAGTTACCAAAAAAATTATAACTTTTTCTAAATAAATAATAATTTCGTACATTGATTTTTCTTGTTCTATTTGGCCATTTATTTATTTATTTAAAGATCTTGTTTTAGCTGCACGCTATATCCCGCACATAACTGAGTAGGTACAGGGAACCTGGGAACTTTGTGTTAAGATTCCGTTCGCCACCTTCCGACAAATTCTTAAGGCATTGCGTGTTGAGCGGCAGAACTTAGCGTCGCGCTTTTACAAGAGCAAGAAATTGAAAAAAAAAATATTTTATTCCCCCCAGTGGGAATAGATTCGAACAAACGTCGCGTTTACAGTTGCACAATATGCTATGACGGCCTCAACAGTTAATCTTTATCTTTAAAACGAAAATTAAACGAAAATGGGAACGGGGTGTCTTAACACTGCCTACCCTGCTTTACGGGAAAAAGCGTGACGCTCCAAAAAAAACCAAAAATGGATACTATAAATATTTATCGATATCCATTCCTATAGAATTCATTCCAACAGTGGACTGGAGGTGATTTAAAAATTTTATTTTATTTTACTTGAAAAGAATTAAATTGTGTCAACTCGGCCCAAAAAAATGCAAGCGTTGAGAACATTTTTTATTACACACGATTAAGCACTGTCGGCTCTGTGCATTTTTATAGTATTTTAAAAGTATATACATATATTTTAAACGTTTACCAGATTTATTTAAAAGATTTTGGTGAATTTATATTGTTTTTATAGGTATGGTTAAGGATGGTTTCTTTCGTTTTTTTTTTGTGGTAATTTACATAAAACTGATAATCACAAGTACAGGAAGAAATAGTGTAGTGTTAGGACTCTTCGTGCTCAAATTCTGTTGAGGCGAGTATTTGAACTTTCTCGGAAAATCAATCTATCATCAATCAATATTTTGTTTAGTTGTTGAGGCCAACAGTCCAGTTGAGGTCGTGGCGCAGGGGCAAAGTGTGACTGTAAAACTGACTGGTTGTGGGTTCGATCCCCACTCGAGAAGATGGAAATATTTCCTAAAACTTATATTTCCATTTCTTCTCTCTGGTGTCGAGGCGTTGAGCTTTGCCACTCAACACGCAATATAATACAATATAAATGCGGAACGGAGTGTCTTAACACTGGGTTCCGCCTACCCTGCTTTGAGCGGGATACAGCAGGAAGCTGATAAACAAAAATATTTTGTTCCGTATATAGTGAAGTGGGCATCACATTTTACCCTGTGTTAAAAAATTGAACACATCGATCCATGCACACTGCCCAATTTCGTATTGAGTGTCGAAACTCAACAATGCGTTTGCCTCTTAATACCAGCGCCAGGAAATGATAATAAATTATTCCCCCGAGCGAGAATCAAACCTTCAACCATCGGATTTACAATCAGATGCTTTGCTGCTACATTTTATTTTAGATTGTATGATCTATATTTTATTATATTACAGTCAGTACTTAAATAAACTAGGTGAAACTTTAATTCAACGATAGTAAGCGATTGTCACCAGCAGCTGCCTAAAACGAGAATGCTCTGATGGAAGTGGGTCACCGCGGTATTGAATTTAGAGGACAATTGTTATAATTTATTTTAAAAATGGACTCGATGGAAATACAAACGGAGAAATGATATTTTCATACAAATAAAATGAAACAGGATAGAAATCTAAGATGAGATGCAGCAGCTCGATTGGTTTAATGACATAGCAGGGTAGGCAGAGAGAAGTGATGAGGCACTCCGTTACCCAATCTTGGCCCAAAGTCACGATATTAAGTCTTAAGGGGCAGAGCTCAAGGACGAATGCTGGATAAGTAATAACCATAACATTAAAGTAGTCTTAGTTCTATTAAAGATCAATTAAGAAAAACAATCTATTTTTGTTTTTTTTACAACGTCCTGTTTTATCCCGCATCACAGGATAGACGGATGGAGCCTAATATTAGGACACTTCGTTTCCCATTTTCCGCTTAATTCTCAATATATTGCGTTTTGTTACCAGAACCCAACTAATTTCCCCAAGTGAGAACCGAACCCACAACCAATACGCCACGACGACCTCCTTAGTTTCATAAAGATATAATAAAACTAAAGCTAAAATAACACTGTTATTGTATAATAGCTTAAAATTTCCTCTCAAAATTCTTTTAAAACGATTTTCGGAATTTATCGTTATATTTTCTAAGACTAAGATAATATTTGTAATATACGAGTCAGTAGTTGGCACCGTCCAAGCGAGGACTGGTCGAGCAATGCAGTATAATGCTACGTGGGTCACAAATAAAATGATTTATCACTCCCGTGTGTTTTTGAAGCCGATGTGATAGCCGTTAAACGGCAGGGTTTGGCGTTTGATTCCCATTTGAGGGAAATTATTTTTATTTGCTCGTGTTTATATTAAGATAAAGCGCCCCGTTGAGTTTCGCTAGTCACCACTGAGTGTCTATATCTAGAACGGAGTTTCTTAATACTATATACCCAATGTGTATGATGCTATACTTAATGGATAGTATTAAGACACTACATTTCCCTAAGAACCGCCCAATTTTGGATACACTATGTATTTATTGGCGGAACTAAACGCTGCTCATTATCTATCAGAGCGGGGAAAGAATAATAACTAAAGCAATCATAATAATTTCCCCAAAATCAATTTCGAACGCGCAATCATAGCGTTAAAATTCAAATGCTATCCCACTGCACCTTAATTCACAATTTTCTCTTAGCCAGAGGCCAGTCGTGGCGCAGCGGCACGAAGTGTGACTGTAAAACCGACTGGTTGTGGGTTCGATCCCCACTCGAGGAGATGAAATATTTACTTAAATTTATATTTTCATTTCATCGCTCTGGTGTTGAGGCAAAGCGCAGCGTTGAGTTCTGCCACTCAACACGCAATACCTCTAGAATTCGGCAGAAAGTGGGGAACGTGTGTTAACACTAAGTACCCTTTGCCTACCCTGAAGTGTGCGGGATACAGCGTGAAGCTGATTTTCTCTTAGCCATAGCTAGGACAAGCAACATGCCTCCAAATTGGAATTGAATCTGGAACTGTCATAGTTTAGCTCAAATATATTTTTTCAACCAGACAACGATATTTTATCTGCAAGTAGTTAGTATGTCAATTTCTATGAATTGCAGTCAATCATGAAAATGACTATAATCTTTTTTCTGGAGATAAACTTCTAAATTACTGCTATGTGACAGCAGTATGATTTACGATATTTGATTTTTAATATTAATAATAGTTTATGATTTAATCTCTATTTTTATATTACCATCAGTAGTGAGGATACAGGGACTGACTGTAAACGCGACCGGTTGTAGGTTCGATTCCAAGTCGAGCAAATCAAATATGTCATATTTTAATTTTTACTTAAATTTATATTTTCATTTCTTCGCTCTGGTGTCGAGGCAAAAGTGCGGCGTTGAGTTCTGCCACTCAACACGCAATGCCTCCAAAATTCATCAGAAAGTGGGGAACGCAGTGTCTTAACACTAGGTTCCCTCTGCCTACCCTGCTGTGTGCGGGATACAGCGTGAAGCTGATTTTTATTTAATTTCATCACCCTGGTGACTAGGCAAAGCGTGGCGTTGAGTTGTTTTACTCAACACGCAATGCCTGTCTTTACGGGAACGGAGTGCCTTAACACTAGGTTCCCAGATTCCCTCTGCCAGCCTATTGTGATGTTTGAGGAATAAGCGTGAATTGACAAAAACGATGTACATTTTAGTATGTATATATTAGGCATAATTATGTGTAATACATACATATATAAGTATGAAGTTTAATAATACTAACCACTGATTTAAGATATTGCGTAAGATTTAAATCTGATATTTATGCAGGTTGGTGTATTTAAGGGAGGGGCGCACCTAAAGTAGCTCCGGTTGACAGGAACGATGATCGATGAGCTACAACATCCTTTATAATATCCGAGCCACCGCCACTTCCGGTTGTGGCCAGAAATCTTAAAAATATTTCATTTTCTATGCCCATTTTCTACGTTTTGTAATAGCGAATTGTTTGTTTGGCAAATATTTTTGTTAATTTTTTTTGTATATCTTTTATTATTAGATTTATAAAACCATAGAACCAGAACAATATAATAAAACCTAAAAATAATTGGTAATTTATATACAGTCTTTGATTCTTCGGGTAACATTAATACTAATACCTCGAAATATTTTCCGTTCGATACAATAGTATTGACTATTTTTATTTAATATGTTTATTTTAAATAATAAATGTTTATTTTAAAAACGCGAAGCGGCACGAAATGTGACTGTAAAACCGACTGGTTGTGGATTCGATCCCAACTCGAGGAGATGAAATATTTACTTAAATTTATATTTCCATTTTCTTCGCTCTGGTGTCGAGGTTAAGCGCGGCGTTGAGTTCTGCCACTCAACACGCAATGCCTCCAGAATTCGGCAGAAAGTGGGGAACGGGGTGTCTTAACACTAGGTTCCCTCTGCCTACCCTGCTGTGTGCGGGATACAGCGTGAAGCTGATTTATTTTATTTATGTTAAAAACGAAAAAAAACTTAAGGTTCAGCACAAGGAAAACACATATATAGGTAAAGATAACGTTACTTTGGCATCGTTAACATCAATACATGGAAAACGAATTGCCGTCTAAAACTGAAAATTAATAAATACTATGATGTATCTACATTCAGTCAGTAGATATAAGTAAAATTAGTATAAAAAAGCTTAAATAATTAATTTTATGAGGGATGGGCGATTTTTATGGGGAATGACGGGAGACGAGAGGTTTCGGTAATTGACAATTTAATACTCAAGTTTTTACCATTTTGCCTAAAAGTTTTCTATTAAATGTGTTTTTAGGTACATTTTTGATGCTGATTAAAATATATAGTACACAAAAACAAATGCAAATGCTAGAATCCAGGTTACTGTTGGTTATCATGCTATGTGCGAGAAAAAAGAGAGAATCTCCCAAATCTCCCTTGTATATTATATCCCTATATAATATACAACATATATTACAAAACAACAAAAAAAATACAATTGATATTTCAAAACTATTTCCACTGGTCTGGTGACGAGTGACAGCAAAATTAATGACATCGAAACCTACTTTTAAGAGAAAATAATTGTGCATGTATCAAAATGTCAAAAGTTTTTTAGTGAATGCTTTTTTGCCTATATTTTCTAGTTATGTAACACGTCCATACAAACATAGCTTTGATTACACAAAATTTTATATATTTTATTTGCCTTCCGCACATGAGGATTTTGTATCGAAAGTGGAGATCGGAATAGAGAAAACTTAGTGTCGTAACACTACGTTCCGCGCTTTCCACTTCGATTCGAGGTATTACGTGGCAGTACTTAATGCTGCACTTTGTGTAGCAGGGCGAGGAAATGAAAAATTATTTATTTACTCAAAAACGTGGAAATAGAACTAAACAATCGAGTAAACGTGAACAAACCAAATCAAATAAAGTTAATAACTTACTCATAGTTTCAGTACAGTAATAATAATATTAGAAAATATCGTGGCGCCACGGAACAGTTTTTGAACGTCACCTTTACGTTCAAAAACTGGGTGTGACTTCGAGCCCCTATTTAGGAAATTAATTCACTTCATGTCTGCGCTCTGAAAATACAAACGCGGCGTTGATTTCCGGTTCCGGTTTCCACACCACCCATTCCACCAATAAAAATATAATATTTTGCCACTTTATTTTATACATCATAAAAAAAACGTGAAGCAAAAGAAATATATATTCCTCACTATGCTATCACCGCCTAATAAATCAAAAAATAATTGAATTGAGTGATAATTTGAAGCGAAACTCCAGTGGGTAGCTCTAGTGTGAACTTTTAAAAAGGATTGTTTTAAAAGTTAATCAATTTTCATTATTCCCTTCAATGGTGTAGTGGGTTCCCTTGTCTTTTGTTATGAGTTCCTCTGACTTTTATATATAGTATGTGGAAAACAAAAGAGGCCACATGATATTATTTTCAAAAGTATTTTTTTTACGTTGTATTCGCTTATAGGAATCTGGTGTATATATATGGTTATAGCTATGGCTATGGTTATACGATGACTTAATACAGGAATATTTTTTGATATGTAAATATTTTCAGACCACTCGTGGTGCAGGATCACAAACATGTGACTGTAAGTATGACAGGTTGTAGGTTCGATCCCCACTCGAAAAAATTAAATATTTTTAACTATTTTAAAGTGTTAATCCACATTTAGGAAAGAAAAATACTCTTTTAGAAAAGGTATAAAAATTCGAACGTAGCGGGACTCAAATCCATCTAGAAACCGACCAGAACTTGTTTCCAGTTTCGACTCCCGCTACGTTAAATATTTAATAATTATATTTAATATTTTATTTTAAAAATTTATTTAGAAAACGTCAAAATTAGTTTTTTATATAAAATATTTCATATTTTCATTTCGCTCTGGTTCTTCGGTGCGCGCGTAAACCGCGGCGTTAGGTTCCGCCACTCAACACACAATACCTCCAGAATTCGACGGAAAGTGGTAAGCGGAATATCTTAACACTAAGCTCTCTATGACTACCCTGCTATATACCATACGATACTTGCGAGAAACTGAAAAAATATTTTACAATATTTTGAATGGAAACCAGTCATTACAAAAGCGTCAATCATATACAGGCACTTGTCTATACAGGTACAAGGTTATGACTGTTCCGGTACTGAGTCTGACAGACAACGTACTGACGGGACTGCTGGCCGCGGGCGGAATGCGATAGTTGAAATGCTGTAGAAAGGGAGGCACCAAAATACAAATTGTGAAATACAAATTTTATTTACCATTTTACGTTACAAAAATTGAGGCCAGTCGTGGCGCAGGGGCACAAAGTGTGACTGTAAAATCGACTGGTTGTGAGTTCGATCGTGGAAGTGGCATATTTTACATACATATATACATTTATATTTTCATTTCTTCGCTCTGGTGTCGAGGCAAAGTGCGGCGTTAAATTCCCTCATTCAATACACAATGCCTCCGGAACTCGGTGGAAAGTGGGGAACGGAGTATCTTAATACTAGGTTCCCTCTGCCTATAATGCTGTGTGCGGGATACAGCGTGAAACTGATTTATTCTCTTATTTCTCACGTCCTTCAAGGATAATACATAAATACTATGACTGTAAGTTCGATCTTCACTCAGAGGGAAGGAATTTAGTTTCTCCTCTCCGACAAGGGTACCTAATTTTAATAGTATCTGTTTAAATACCGCTGTAAATATCCATGTAAAATATTAGTTTTATTTTTATCTAATATGTCACTATATTTTTAAATCGATATATTTTATTTTTTGTTGGAATATGGAGATGAATATTTTTATTTAAATAAACAAAAAGAAAAGAAAATACTACACAATTTTCATTGTTTCCATTCAAACGAAGGTTTGTAGAACTCTTTTTAAGAAAATGCACTAAAAATACACACCATTCTAACCATTCGTATGAAAAATTAAAAAAAAACTTAGCAACCGTTCAAAAGGTTTTTATTTTTCACCTTCCAACCTGCGTTTTCCGTTATTATGTTTAGCTATGATAACAAAAAGGACTTTAGGACACTCCTTTTTTTTTAGAACACTCCGTTCTCCACTCTAACTCAATTTCAACACACATGAGTGGTGAGAAATAATAATAAATTACCTGTATATAATTAATCATTCCAAGTGAAAATCGAAATCACATCAAAGAATTTATTTCTACATGCTTTTTTATAATTATTAAAAAATATATATTATTTTAGTTTTCAATCGTTTATTTTTCTTTTCAGTTTTTACTTTACTTTTATTTTACTCAACTGGCCGTCTGGCCGCAATATTTTGATTGTGGCTTAGTAATTTTTTTTTAAATTATTTTTTATCAAACATATTACATTTTATCCGCATTTATTAACGTTGTTTTCAGGCCGTTTGTGATAAAATGAAATGATCGGGAAACTTGACTTTATTTTAGTCATTCATAATTTTGAAATATTTTAGTCATTCATAATTTTGCTTTGCAACAATTGACAAAGTGACAGATCTCATTTAAGTCTCCTCTTTTCAGATAAGGCTGTTGTTATTTTATAATAAAAATTAAATATTAAAAATGAATACACTCCTTTGATATTTAAGAATACACCTTTAATACTTACGAAATGAATCCCCATAGTGAACAGCATGACTCACTTTGTGAGTATCTACGATGTTTATATATTCTATTTCAAAACAACGATCTGTTTATATTTCAAATGTTTGACATTTTCTTACACGAAATACAGCGTCGATTTAATTAGGTTCACGCTGTATCCCGCACACAGCAGAGCAGGCAGAGGGAACCTAGTCTTAAGACGATCCGTTCCCCACTTTCTGCGAATTCTGGAGGTATTGCGTGTTCAGTGGCAGAACTCAAGAAACAACGTCAATTTTTTGGAAAAAAAAACAGTGTCCTATAAATATATACGAATTCCTTAAAAGAAGAAAAGAAAAAAATCTAGTACCTCTTTCAATGTACCAGCAATAAAGAAATATTACGGGAATTACACCTATCCGATGTAGCTGGAATGTAATTTACTAAATTATACAATATTTCATAATTCTACAACTTATAATGCTATAGAAACTACCTTATAATCTTATTATGTCCACGAAAGATCATACATATATAATTTTATTAGCATCACCACCAATCCCGCATATAGCATAGGCAGGGGGAACCTAGTGGTAGTAGATTTGGTTCCCCACGCACCACCATATTTTCGAGACACGCTATGTGTTGTTACCAGAGCGAGCAAATGAAAATAGTAGTTCCCCTGGGTAGGAATCCAATGCAAAGCCGTCACGTTTCAGTAAAACCCGATGCCGCTGCGCCACGACGGTTTAAATGGATTTTTTGATGTTTTGATAATTTCCTTTTTTTAGGTAAGCTAAGTAAGTTTGAACTCTAGTTTGAACTCGAAAAAACTTCTTGTCACCTGAAGCACCAACCACCATGAGTTTCTAGTGTTATAGACGACTTACATCCACACATCATGACTAGTAGTCTTGATAAGAAAATAAATCAGCTTCATACCGCGCTTCAGCGCTGTATCCCGCACTCAGCAGAGTAGGCGAAGGGAACCTAGTGTTAAGACACTCCATTAGCCACTTTCCGCCGAATTTTGGAATCATTGCGTGTTGATTGGCGGAGCTCAACGCCGCTCTTTACCTCGACACCAGAGCAAAGAAATGAATATATATATTCAAATAAATATTTCGTTTCCTCGAGTGGGATCGAACTCCTGGGCCAAGACGGTGAGCATTAACACTCATCTTCACTATCTTTGCTCCTTTCTCTCTATACTGCCCTAAATGTGATATGTTTCTACTAGTGCAATTACAATTAACAATTAAAATTAAAAAAAAATTACAACAAAATTTTCACTTTAAGATTAACATCCTTAAACTTATAAATATAATGTTTCAAAGACAAAAGCGTATCCGGCGCGCGTTACGCTGTTTATTGCCCAAAACAAGGGAATTTGCATAAGTGATTTATATAAGGAGACCTTTCAGCGACAGCCCTATTTTATATGTTAAAGAGACTAGTGAAAATCTTTTAAATGTTGGAGGTTTAGTTTTTTACTACAAATATCGAGGCCGTTATGATGCAGCGACACAGCAACTGACTTAGCCCGACGGTTATATGTTCGAATCCCACCCGGGGGGGGAAAAAATATTTCAATTCACTGAAGGTCAGTTTATTTCAGTTAAATGCAGCCACTGTCACGCAATGGGTAACTCTGGTCCATTTAGGATACAGGATAAAATAACACTCGAACCAGTTGAAGCGTAATATTAATTATACATATAAAACCGTGAAAGAATTCAACGATTTATTGCTAGTATCAATAAGTTTTTACATTAAAAAGTTTAGATAGTTTTATCTAAATACAATATTTATAATCTGTACACCAAAATTCATACTACAATCCACACAAATGAGAGATGAATTTCTGCGACTAACGTAACTCATCTGATTTTAGTAATAAATAAACGGCAGCTCGAAATAAAAGATCATAACAAGTTATTACTCATGAACAATGTAAAGTTACAGCGATAGTGTGCAAGAACAAAGTATGTCCTTCTATGTAGGAAAATCAATTTATTACTAGTATCAATGAGTTTCTAATGCGAACATTTATTTCTGTTACATTTAGAAAAAAAATAACAACCACGAGAACAACATTTATAATCTGTGCACGAAAATTCACACCGATGACACATGACAGTTGAATCTGTGTGACTAATGTCACTCGTCTCCGTCTGACGGAAGTAATAAATAAACGGCGGATCGACATTGAAGTTCACAATAAGTTATTTCTTTAACCATGAACACTGTAAAGTTACCGCGGTCGTGCGACACATTCGTCGTTTTGCCGCCGCTGACGAAAAACAATGTCGTTATTTTCGGCAAAAACTCCGACCGTCCACAGAACGAAGTCCAAGAAGTCATACTGTCAAAGGATCGAACTCGAAATGCCAAATTGAAAGTGAGTTAATTTTTTTTGGGATTTTGTTAATTTATTAATTATGTAAATTTGTGAACGTACAAATATATATAATTTTAACTGGATTGTAGAGCAAAGTGGGTAAAGTAATGATTATAGTTTTGTGTAGAATAATTAATTTTAATTATATGTTAATTACCTTAAAAATTATACAGTAAAAAAATATTTGTCCTTGTTAACAAAGGTGTATAAGGTAAACGAACATGTATTAGTCTTGTACAATTAGTGACATAATAATAGATTGATATCTCTAACTTGTGTACCAAATACTAAAAAATTAAAAATATTCTATTGTTAGCAAACTCATGTAAAAGAGGGTGGTGAAGGAGAAAGAGAATAAATAAAAGCAATGGAATTGTGTCAATCGGGGGCAGTTGCTTGTAGGCAACGGCCCTTATTGGAAGGAATCTTGTCTGAAGTATTTTTATTAAGTGTTACTTATTACAATTACGTAGTATCTCTTTCCAAATAATTTAGAAAAATATAAACAATATGTCTCTTTAGCTTGATTTTTTCAAAAACATTTATTGCTTCCGATATCTAATTAATAATAACAATTAATTAAAATATGAAAACAATAGGAAACTATGGAAAAGGAAAACTATAATAGTATAAGTTTAGAAGGAAAAAAGCTCAAACCTTAGATATACCTTATTATTTTCCTGTTAGTGAAAATTATATTTTCATAGTAAATAAATAAGCTTCAAATACCCATTGGTTATTCCAATATGAATGATATTATATTTTTGATGATGAACAAGTATGATACATGCATATGAAATTAAATATTTTACATTCTCATGTCCTCACTTTATATATAAGGCGAAGCTTGGCTCTGAATTCCACCACCAAGCCTCCACAGTTTTGGGAAAAGAGAAGCATCTTAATGGAACTGAACTTATAACTAACTATCTTAACACTAGGTTCCCAGATTACCTTTGGTTATCCTGCTGTGCTTAATAAAACATCAAGGCTATATATAACTTCCATGTTTTTCATGGAAGTTTCGGTTCTTTGCATGTCTAAGATCCTATATACAGTAGCAAACTGAAACAATTGTTATTTATTCACTTTATTTTCTTGTATATTTATTGAAGAAAAATAATTATTGTTTTATTTGTATCTACTATACAGTAGTGTAAAGAAAATTTTATATTAAGTAACTTTAATAACATATTTAACTTTGTAATTTCCGCGTGCTGGTAGTGAGAGAATGCGCACTGTTGAGTTTGTGACCCAAAGTGTGTAATAAAAAAAATGTTTTAGCTTCACACTTTATTTCGCACGTTGCTGCGTGGGTAGGCAGAGGGAACCTGGAAACCTAGTTTTATTTGTTTTTTTATAATAAATGCACTTTGCCTCTGTTACAAGAGCAAGAAAATTAAAATTTGTAATATTTTATTTACTTGAGAGGTGTCAAACTCACACAAGCAATAACAGCAATTGCCACTACATTTTTTAAGATTCTAAAATCTACTTCGAAGGTGCCACGATTACAATCATTCTTAATTTAGTGTCAGTAGGAAGAGAAAATAACACATATGGAATGCAAAGAACATGAAAGTTTCTTCTTTTTTATATATATTTTTGTATATTAAATAATAATAAGAGACAAAAAAATCTGTTCTAAATGGATTGAGGCCCCTTGGTAAACTACAATGGTTGATTGTATATGTACCTTTTGCACTTGACTCTACAAAATAAATAAATAAAAACCTTGCATGTATCTCATAATTTACATATAATGCTATGTGCATATTTAGACGAATTTGTGTCACAATTTTTTATACTTATAATTATGTATTTTTTTCTTCACTTCATGCAGTACCCCGCAAATAGCAGGGTAGGCAGAGAGAATAGTTTTGAGTCACTCTTTTTAGTAGTGAACAATTTTCGAGACACTGCATATTGAGTGGCGGAACTCAATGGCGCGGTTCCTCTTCTTACAATAGCGAGGAAATAAAAATATTTCGGTTCGGGACTGGCAATCGAACCTACATCCAAACTGTATATATGGAATATATTTAAAATATACTTTAAAAAAACTAAAGAATTAACTACAATAGTAGTTTTATCCCGCACACAGCAGGCTAGAGAGGGAACCTAGTGTTAAGACACTCCGACTTTCTGACGAATTCTGGAGGCATTGCGTGTTGAGTGGCAGAACTCAACACCGCGCTTTGCCTCTACACCAAAGCGAAGAAATGGATATATAAATTCAAAAAAATATTTCATCGAGTGGTGATCGAATCCACAACCAGTCGGTTTTAAATCACACGTGCCGCTGCGCCACGACTGGCCTCAACTAGTTTTATACAATATATCTACATTTCAAATAATTACGTAGCAATTACTTAAGTGGCTTATACTATAAAATGGTGACTCTTTTAATTGAAAATGATTATGACTGACGCACATTAAAACAATTGTACGCGACATGAGGGATTATTTTTTTAATACATTATTTTGTTTTTTTTTTTAGTTTCTAGAAATATAAGAGTCTAGGGCATAATTCGTTTACCAGTTTTCGCCCAATTTTCTCGACATTATGCGTTGGGTGACGGAAAACTCTGTGCCGTGATTTGTTTTCTTTATAATTCTAATTCAGCTTCACGCTGTATTCCGCACACAGCAGGGTAGGCAGAAGGAACCTAAACATTGCGTGTTGAGTGGCAGATCTCAACGCCGCGCCTAGCCTCGACTCCAAAGCGAACAAATGGAAATATAAATTTAAATAAATATTTCGTCTCCTCGAGTGGGAATCGAACCCACAACCAGTAGGTTTTACAGTCACACTTCGTGCCGCTGCGCCACGACTAGCCTCTGTTTTCTTTATAGAGCGAGAAAATTAAAATATTAATAATTTCACTTCAACATTTCCAGTGGGAATCGAACTTACACCACGTCACATTTGTCCACTGTTACACTGCGCCACGTCAGGACCTAATGTATAAGAAGTGAATAACATTTTTTATGATCCATATTTTGTTTTTGCTAATTTAATTCATGGTAATGAATGCAAGCTGAATAAATAATGACACCTCACTCATAAGCCCGCATATAGCTGGGTAGGCGAGAAGACTTGGTGGCAAGAGTCAAATCAAAGACATTCCACTGTACATTTTCTACTTTAAACTCGAGACACTGCAACCATAGAACAAGAAAAATTGCTAATTACCTCGAACAGGAATCGAACCTATAACTCAACTCTAGATGAAAAGAAAGGCTATATTAGACTTTTTAATATCTTTTTAAATCTAAATTACAGTGTACATACATTACAATAGACGAAAGTCCAGACCCTTTGAACAGCGTCATACTAAGCAAGCCATCTTGGATGTGGGGAGCGGAAATGGGGGCCAATGACAAGAACGTGGTAATCGGCAACGAGGCTGTGTGGACAAACAATAACGAATTAGATGGTGATGCGAGACAGAAACGACTTCTGGGCATGGACCTTGTAAGGTAATTGATTTGTTTAGGTGTTTATTGTTAGCTTCATTCACTATGTAGACAGAAAAGGTAGTGTTAAGACACTAAATTCTCAATGCTCGGTCCAATTGCGTGTTGTATGTACTCACTGGCTCGCTTTATCTTGTTGCTGGAGCTAGGAAATGAAAATAATTCGTTCATCTAAATGGGAATCGAACTTACAACCGTCGCGTTTACAGTCAGACACTGTTCCATTATGCTGCGACGGCCTCTATGTTAGATTTTCTTTTCATTTTTATATTTGTATTTGCTAGTATATTGATATTATTATCTTTCTATTTGAGTAGTATATTGGTATTGTCATCTTTCTATTCATTTTCATTTCATCGCTCTGGTGTCGAGTCTGGTGTCAGGTGGCGGAAAGTGGGGAACGGAGTGTCTTAACACTAGGTTCCCTCTGCCTACCCTGCTGTGTGCGGGATACGGCGAGAAGCTGATAAAAAAATCTTTCTATTTACTACTTTTTACCTGTCGCTTCTCCCCCGTAGTGAGACAGAAGTAACGAAAAGATGTGTATGACACATTATAAATCCCTAAGGTAACTGTGACCGCAAATACACTGCGAAAATTTACTTCAATGGGTTACACATACGATTAACGTAATATTATATAGCTTATATCCTTCCTCAACAAATAAACCATACAAAATAATATAGTTCCTGAGATTAATGTGTTCAACCAAATTGGAGCCTTTTTTCCTTATTATTGATAATGCACTGTTAAATCTAGATTATCGTGTATGAGAAAGTCACACTATCCTTTTTTCACTCTGTACATAATTAAAAAATGTTATATCATTTCACTTTCCCACACAGACGAAATCGGCCGGCATAACTAGTAATAATATTGATATTATTTACAGACTAGGCTTAGAAAGAGGCAGTACAGCCCAAGACGCTCTTAATATAATAACGTCCTTACTTGAAAAGTACGGCCAAGGAGGTCCCTGCTCTGAATACGACGATAGTCATTTCTATCACAATTCCTTTCTTATCGCTGATCCCAATGAAGCCTGGGTTCTGGAAACCAGTGGGAAACTCTGGGCGGCCGAAAGAGTCACTTCGGGATGTAGGAACATATCGAACGGGCTAACTATTGGCAGCAAAATAGATAAGTGTTCAGGAGGTCTGCTGGAGAAAGCTGAAGGGATGGGGGTTTGGGATGGAAAAGTGAGTTTTGGTTTTTACTTTTTCTTGCACATTAGGATAGACGGAGTCAACGCAGCTTTAAGACTTTTTTAACTATTTTTTTGATATATTAAGTGTGAAGTAGTGGAACTGATTTGCCTTGCCTGACTTATTTGACCTTTGAGTAAGGATTGAACGTGCAACCTTTGCTTTTATATTCCAATAATCTTCTTAAGTGAGCTACTCTGGGCGGCTGAAAGTGTTACTTCAGGATATAGGAATATATCGAACGGACTAACTATTATAGACGTTATTGGTAGTAAAATAGATAAAAATTTCAAAGTGCTTGCTGGAGAACGCTGAAGAGGTTTTCGTTTGTGGTGGTAGAGTGGGGTGTTTTTTTTTATTGTTTCTTACATGTAGTAGAGTAGACAGAGGGAACCTAGTGTTCAGGCACTGTTTCTCCTTCTTGGAGATTATTGTTGAAGGTATTAATTGTAAAGTATTGGAATCTCAAGTCAATGACGTGACTTTTCTAACCAGCCACTAATTTAAATATAAGCATTTCGAGAAAGAGAGAATCTTGTGATTTATCTGGTGTTAAGAACCGTTTGTTTGTTTTGTAACTATTTTTGGAGGCATAAAGTATTGAGTGATAGTACAAAAACGCCGGTACAACTGGAGTGGTACAACCTTAACTTATTACAGTCCACCACTGAGTTTTTTTTATAATGTCGATAATTTGCTTAACTTTTTACATAAAATTCCAATATAAGAGAACACTTTTAGCTGAAAAAATCTTATTTGGTGATCATTACGATTTAACTGTGGCAAAATGTGTATATAGTATAAAATATTCCTTACAAGCTAAGACGGAAAATGTACAAGGAAAAGTAAATTTTCATATTTTAATATTTTTACAATAAACTATAACACCTTGCTTTATACTCCATAGATGTTATTGAATCATGATGACATCATCTTCAGTGTTGAGTGGTGAAACAAAAAACAATAGTTTAACCCTCGAACGTGAATCGAACCTACCACTGTCTGCTTTACAATCAGGGCCTGCACCACGACGGAATAACTTTCATGCGTTTCTATATTTGTTTTTCAGGGTAAATTCGACTTCAGCGAAGCTTTCTCCTCCGGCGGTGATGAGAAAAGGCAGAAAGAAGGAGAGAGACTCTTGAAAGAGAGCACAGTCACTAAAGAATTCGATGTTAAACATATGTTTGAAATACTAAGACATAAGGAAAGTGGTATATGTCGAGCTTGTGATGATACATTTCCTACACAAGGAAGTCAGGTATGATTATTAATTTAACCACCCAAATTATCTATACTTATAATAAATCTGTAGAGAGGTCAATTCTGTACATGAAATATATTTTCAAAATAACTACCAGGGGATGATAAGTGATCGATTCTGATGCCAAAAATGCAATCAATAAAATTTTTGTCTGTCTGTCTGTCTGTCTGTCTATCTGTCTGTATATTCTTTATAGAAACAAAAACTACTTGACGGATTTTAACGAAACTTGGTATAGTTATTTTTCATACTCCTGAGCAGGTCAGCATATACTTTTCATCACGTTACAAACAGTAGGAGCAGAGCAGTGAAAAGAAATGTTGGGAAAACGGGAGAAGGTACTTGATTTTTTAAGCTTCTGTCGCGTGTGCAGCCTTAATGGTTAAAGCTACAGCAAAACCATGTAAAACGTAAATATTCTAGGAAAAATTATAAAAAAAATACCCCAAGACAGCATATGTCTATCTTTTATGGTTGACTCACAATAACACGTGTAGCTCCCAATAGCTTAGCAGTTCGTAGATTTCTGATTATATTTGTATACTCTTACGTTTACAATACCAATAATACTCTCACTCATCCCTATTTTTTAAAAATTAACATTAGTACCTGTTCAATAAAAAGAAATAATAGAAATCGGTATAGAAACACCAAACTAATACATGAAATGAAATACGATAATATTCCGCAGAGATTGGTTACAGCTCAATAGAACTGCTGGTAACATTAGAAAACGGTGTCCCAATGATGACTGCAGAACAACGTTTAGTCTATGATCGCGTGTGCGAGAGTGTGCATAATAATTTAGGAACAATATGGTTTTTAGATGCACCTGGAGGAACTGGGAAAACCTTTTTGACTAAATTAATATTAGCTTATGTTCGAAATCAGCGTAAAATTGCTCTTGCCGTGGCTTTATCAGGTATAGGTGCAACATTGCTACCAGGAGGTAAAACTGCTCACACTATGTTTAAAATACCAATTGATTTAGATCGCACGGAAAGTCCAACCTGTAGTATTTCAAGAAATGGCGACAAAGCTAAGGTATTGCGTGAGTGTAATTTAATCGTATGGGACGAATGTACGATGGCCCATCGAAAAGGAGTAGAAGCGGTAGACAGAACTCTAAGAACAAGATGATCGACCAATGTGCGGTATCACGGTTTTATTTTGTGGTGATTTCCGACAAACCTTACCGGTAATACCACGGGGAAACCGAGCTGATGAGGTCAGGGCTTGCCTGAAAAGCTCTTATTTGTGGCGTGATATACAGTCGGTGCACTTGACTATAAACATGCGAGTAAGAACTGGAGATAACGCGGATAATCGTGAATTTTCTGTTATATTATTAAAGATTGGTGAAGGTACTTATCCACAACTACACCAAGGAAAACTTATTCTGTCGCCTGAGTTATGTTGTATAGTGCAAGCCCAACAACATCTTATATCGTCAGTTTACGGTGACATAACAAATATATTAAAAAGGGACAATTATTGGCTATGCGAAAGGTCCATTTTGACACCTCGCATTGACCAGACATCTGAGATTAATAATAAAATACTGTCTAATATACAGGGGGAAAGCAAAGTTTATAGATCAATAAATAGAATGGTCGATGAACAAGACGCCACTAATTACCCGATAGAATTTTTTAATTCTTTAAATATGCCCGGACTTCCTTCTCATTTTATTTGTTTAAAAATTGGCATTCCGATAATTCTGCTCCGAAATTTAAGACCACCTCAACTTTGCAATGGAACTCGGCTAAAAGTAGCAACAAAATGTAATCGAGGCTCAAATTTTAACAGGTTGCGGAGCAGGAGAAACCGTCTTTATCCCCAGAATTCCCATAATACCAAATAATTTTCCATTTCAATTTAAAAGAACGCAATTCCCAGTATCGGTGTGTTATGCAATGACGATAAATAAGGCTCAAGGGCAGACTTTTTGTGTTGCTGGAGTAGATCTCAGTGTCAGTTGTTTCTCGCATGGTCAATTATACGTCGCTCTTTCCCGGGCTAGCAGTTCTAGGAACCTTTACGTTCACGTGCCGGACGGGTCAACTCTTAACATAGTTTACCCGGAAGCTTTGCGCTGAAGTATTTTAAACTATATTTTGATCTAAACAATATTAGCAATATATCAACTTAATAACAAACAAGGAGTTACACGGACGGAGTCGCGGGTACAGCTATTAATAATAATATTCTGCGGTTCCTTATATTTTTCAATAGTATTGTGGATTGACATATTATATTGTCCTACTAAAATACGAAAGTTAATTAATCTGCGTGTTAAATCAAAACCGTGAGAAAGGACTTTATGCTATATTTTGTTTACGAAAAACGACGGAAGCGCGGACGAAGTCGCGGGCAAAAGCTAGTTAATATACTAAAGTTTCTGCCAATTCTATAAAACATTTAATGTTGAACCATTTTTTTTAATGATCCGGTTCATTTCAAACAAGCAATAAATGATAAGAGAAGTTTGCCAAAATACAATAGGGAAAAATGCATTTAATTTTTTTAGATTTGCGTGCACAAACACACAGACAAACAGACATTTTATTTAATCATTGATTTAGCTCTATATTGATGGATGCCTCCAATATCTTCCATGTAAGACAGCGATCAGTTACAATTTTATTATATGTATAGATATAAATTAATTTTAATTATTTTCATGTTTTAAATGGACTAGAGACTTACACTCTATGCAGAAGTGGCAGGCTTACACAGGGTATGTTTTAAAATCGGACGTTTCGTTGATACTACAAATGAAATTGTTATTGGAACATAATCGATAGTGTCATCGTCATAAGATATCTTATTTTTTAATTTCGACTTTATGCAAAAAAATGGTTGGAACATTTAACTTTTTTTGGCTCAAATCCCATCAATATTTGTTTATTCTTTTCTTGTCTTAGTTAGGATAAACGTTCTGTAAGCTCTGTTTTTAAAGAAATAAAATCAGACTTTATAGTCATATAGATATTGCCATTTTGGTTAAAATTGGCATTTTTAAACTTTTGACATTTTTTATAATTCATATACAAATATTTAATCGATGATAAGAAATTGTATGTATGTATGTTTTGGCCTTGGTAAGTATCACTCACGGTCATACTCAATTTTTCACAATAAAGTTATTGATTTCGACTTTTGTCGAAGTGAACATGTTTGTCTTGTCGCCAAACACGAAACGCTCACTTCGACAGACATCCAAATAGTTAAATACCACAGGGAAGAGAATTGAGAAAAAAAAAATATATATTTCTTTTTAATAAAGAAAACAAAGCTAGAGGCCAGTCGTGGCGCAGTGGTACAAAGTGTGACTGTAAAACCGACTGGTTGTGGGTTCGATCCCCACTCGAGGAGATGAAATATTTACTTAAATTTATATTTTCATTTCTTCGCTCTGGTGTCGAGGCAAAGCGCGGCGTTGAGTTCTGCCACTCAACACACAATGCCTCCAAAATAGAAAGTGGGGAACGGAGTGTCTTAACACTAGGTTCCCTCTGCCTACCCTGCTGTGTGCGGGATATAGCGTGAAGCTAAAAAAAACAAAGCTAAGCAATTATTTATTAAATAATAAATCATTTTCTATATATATTTTAATTTCAGGTGTCTTCTCTCTCTTCGAACGGTTTGAGCGTCCATTGGTTCACAGCTACACCGGATCCGAGTATTTCATATTTTAAACCTTTCATTTTTACGCCGAACGCTAAAATATCGTGTCATACTCAAAGTCCTGATGAGGTAACATTCTACTATTGTTGTTCTTCACTAAATTCTCTTTTATATTAATAATTAATAACTATCAGTGTTAAGACACTCCGTTTTGAACTACCCGCTGAATGTTGCGAGGCGTTAAGTGGCGGAACTCAGCGCCGTGCTTTGCCTGAGTACCAGAGTGAAGAAATATAAATAAAATAAATATTTTATTATGAAAAACGTTTTTAAAGTGGAATCCTCACTTAGGCAAGAAAAATACTTTTTAAAAACTACAACACTTAAAGGTAGTTCAAATCCTACATTAAATTTTTAATATGTTTTCTAAATAGACGTTTATTTATTTTTTCAGCCTAAAAGAGAGCACTATCTATACAAAATACACGCTGAACACGTCGCCAAAGAAGAAAATAAGAAAATAACAGAACTTTTGAGAGAAATAGAAAATGGTTGTCTCATACAAATGGAGGAATTTATTCAGAAACATGAGAGAGCAGAGAAAAAGGTCACTGAATTAGATAATCTCATGGAGGCATGTGTGGAAAACGAACTGCGCGTTATTGTTTCTAAGTAGTTTGTTCTTTTCGGATTTTTGTTGTTTTTGGGTAGTCGTTGGTTCGATATCCGATTTTTTTAATTTATTGTCTTAATTTTTTGAGGAGCGTTTTTTCTTTTTTTTTATCCAATAATATATAATAGCCAATATAATGTTTTCATGACATCTTAAAAGGTTAATTTTAATAACAATAGTCATTTCAGTTTTATTTTTAAATTTAAATGAGTGAAGATATTATATGTATTTCTTGTAATTTATTTGACTTAAACATTTATATTTAAACGATTTGTAATAAATTATTTTAAATATAATTCTTAACATTAACTAATTTATTGTAGACAATGTGATTATTTTAGTATTTAGTTGAAATGAAGCTTTAAAATGTGTAGCGATGACACCTTTTTTATTAAGTCAAGCAATTTTGTTTTTCTTTCTATAGTAATGACAAAAGAAATAGTTTATTTTATATATTTGTTTAGATAGAGTGTTTTTTTTTCCTTTGATTGATTTTTTTTTCATAACATCGTGACCATAGTGGCGCTAGGGCGTGACTCTAACGCAACAGTTGTGGGTTCGATCTCCACTCGAGGGATTGAATTAATATTTCTTAATCTTTTCATTTCTTCGCTCCATCGCAAAGGCGAAAACCCGCCGTTGAATTCCGCCACTCAACACGCAATGCCTCGACAAATTCGACGGAAAATGAATAATGAATGTATTAACACTAGGTTCCCTCTGCCTCTGCCTCTGCCTACCCTGCTGAGGGAGGAATCAATGATCAGCCTACTAAATGAAGATTACTTATTTCTAACATTTGAAAGTTTTTTCTGATTGCTTTAGTAGGACCACCAATTGTAAACGCGGTGGGTGCGGGTTTGATCCCCGTTCATAGGATTATACATATCTCATTTCCCCGCTGTTGTAGACAAGGCGCGGCATTCACATCCGCCGCACACAATGTGCAATGTCTCAAAATGCAGTGTCTTAACACTAAGAAACCCTTCAATAATAATTCAAATTAAATAAAAAAAAATACTCTATGTAAACTTTTATATATTATGTATATTTAAAGCTAATTTATAGTTATATTTAAAGTTATTTCTTGACTTTTTTAATAGTCAGTTTGTTTTTTTTGTGATTTTGATTAACTAATAGGCCAGTTGTAGTTCAACATATAATTTTACTATATGTTTTAAGTATTTGCTAAAGTTTTATCACTATTTTTAAAAGAAACGGTTTTTCTTCATAGTGTTATTTATACTGAAGAAAAAATATATTTTATAAGAAACGTATAAAATCCGAATCGAATCCGCGCCTCTTTAATGTATTAAGGGGCACAGGTTCGATTACCACTACGTTAAAATTTCCACAAAGGAGACTGAAACGATTGCATACAGTCTTGGGCCGAAAATGAAAAATGTTATAGGTACATCATTTCATCTTTGAAAATTCTGTCAGTTTTGGCAACTTCAGAGCTGAGTTGAGGTATTAAATTTTGTAAAAGTGAGATTACGTCCACAGCACAATCAATCTCTATATAATAAGTGATTACTGAGAAAAAATCTGTGAAAAAAGCACTCAAAACGCAACGAGGCAAAAGAAACGACGTTTCTCTAAAATGCAAAAATTATTAGACAAAGTGTCAATGTCAATCAGCTGTCATATCTGTCATTTAAAATATGATTGGTTTTATTCGATTCAAAATTGATTTGCGTTTTCGTGATTTTTTCAGTTTTTCACTAAAAAGTGGGTTATAATACTGAGACTTAATTAAAATAAACAAATATTTTATTTTCGTAGTACTATAGTCCATTATTCATATCGATGAAGGATCTAAAACGGATTTTCTCATTTGTGTCCGCTTCCAAATTGTCAATTGAGCTGATTTTTTTACCATTTTATTAAGGATTATCAATTTTTTAGACCATATCCCAACTCTTTACATTTGGGCCCAAGATTTTCCGTTTCCTCTAGAATTTAAATGTTGCGAATATATACAAAAATGCTATTTATATATATATAATGTTCAAAAAAATAATAAAACTATATGTATTATTTTATAAAAATTATAATAAAACGCATGTAATGTAGCTTATTTGCTTTATTAAAGAAACAAAGGTTCGAATATTTACATATTGTACACTAAAAATCATATAATATATATTTATTATATAAAATAATATTTTTCTAATATAAATCATATTTTTCTAAACGCCGCACTTGATTTACTAGTTAGTTCCGCAACTCGACACGCAATGCTTTGGAATACGATTGCAAAATGTAGAATGTAGTGTCTTATCACTAGGTTAAAAAATAAAAAATATAGTTGTATATTATGTATTCTTTTTTAAAGTCGCCTACAATTTCTTAGCATCACGCTGTATCTCGCCCATAGCAGAGGGAATACCCCCATATTTCTACGCATTGTGTATCGAGTTGCAGAACTCAACGCCGCGCTTTGATTCTTTATCAAATTTATTATGTCTATAAAAAGATATATATATAATATATTTTTTGTTTATTATTAGAGAATATTTATATGTAGTAACACTACATTTATTTATATGTAGTAACAATATACAGGATGGAAGCATCAACGCTCCTTTTACGGTAACAGCATATAGGGTAACCTAAAGAAATAAATCAAGATACCTCAACAGCGTAAACGTAGGATTTCTTTTCCTTTCACGATGTATATCCATACCTGTATTTCGTGTGACGCAGTTACGCATAGATACCAGTAACGTAAACACACACTACAAAAAAAATACTATTAAAGGTTAAACAACTTTGAACTTTACCGCTAATACCTACGACTCGATTTCCCAATGAGGCGTATGCGGCGGTTTCCCTTTGAAAGGTTTATGTGTGCGTGCGTCGTTCTTGACAAATGGCGTTTTATTTTACAAGGATAATTTTATTATTTATTTTGTTTGAAAAAATTACTTTTTCATTTTTGGGAAAAAAATGTATTGGGTTTTTATAGAGTAGTTAAAACTGTGGTTTCATTTAAAGTGGTGCTGACAAAAACACTATAACATTTGTTTCTTAAAAAAAAGGTATAAGTCAAATATAGTTGAAAATGTATTAAAAATATTATTAATATAATGTAATTTTTGGATTCCCATGAAAATGTTTCATGTTACAAAATTTTGTATTTTTTTAATTATCTAATAACTGAGAGATCTTAAAAAAACAATAAAAAAACGAAAAGCCTTGTGGAAAAGACTATCATCCATTTAATTAATTATTATGTGGATGATATCTTTCGATATGTTCCAAGGAAAATAATACAATTTGTGAAGAATCACTAAATATTTAATATTAATATTATGTATTTTTTATGGCCAGTTTTTATTAAAATCAAAAATTAAGAGTTAAGTTACTTTAGTAGTAAGGGTGCTATTCATTAAACAATGTTACATTAAATATAAAAACCCTGTAAGTCCTTTATAAATATATATTTTAATTGATTTTATTGTTACAGATCTCGCTTATTTAACGAAATTATCGTAATAACATATTTATATATATAATTATCTGACAGTAAATAATATCAGGGTGGCGTAGCGCCGGGGCACAAGCATACAATTTTAAACGCAACGCTTGTGGGTTCGAGTCCCACTCATGGGAATGAAATATATATATATATTCCCACAATGAGTAATTAATTATTCCATTTTACCGTTCTAAAAAGACATAATGGAGTGTTGAGTACCGCTATTGGTCTTGATTTCGGCCTAGACTAGGCACGAGTTGCCTGGGATGGAGTGTCTTGACACTGAGGTCTGCCATTGCTATTATATGTTATGTGTTGAACATTAATACTCTATCTATCCCTTTCACTCTTGTACTATTATATTTTTGTCACGCTATCACGCCGCGGCCTTACAAGGAATGTAACCTATATTGTGAACATTTTATTCAAAATTATATTTATTATTGTGCTTTATTTTTGTTTTTTTTTTCTATTCTTTCATTTTAATGTTTTCCCGGCGTAATTATTATATCAAACTACCGCCAACTATGCTCTGGTTTCTTGCAGAATGAGGTGACTGTATCTTGCTCTCTGGTATAGTGGGTTTGAAATTTCAAAGTTATTATGACTGGGTCTTAAAAGTAGAAACATTTCTTTTCTATGAATATATCACCGCCGCGAGGCTATAGAAAAAAAACAACCTAATTTTAATAGAGGAGTTGTTGGAAATTTCCTTCCGCCTGGGGGTCCCAGGTGCTAGGGGAGGGGGAGTGCTAACCACAATAAAATAAGGTCTGGATGCGACTGTTATGGCATTCACATTTTAAACAATAATATAAATAAAAAACAATAATATAAATTAAAAGTATACATTTTGTACGTCATTTTATTTAATTATCTAATCTAGTTATGTATTCTTTTTATTAGTTAATACAGTACAATAAAAACGTTATTGTAAAGGTTTTAATTTAAATGTACTCAATGTAGAAAAAAACGCTTTAAATTAAGTGCCATTTTAGAAAGCATCAGCCTAATGTTGGAATATATGAAATTTATTATTAGAACACGCTAGATATATAAATATTTTATAGTAATTTATTTAAAATAGTTGCTATATTATCTATATTGTGATATACAAATATTTTAATGGATATATTATATATAAATTGTTACAGCTTTTTTTTTAGTTGTCAATTTTAAAAAATGTGTATTTAGTCTATGGTCGAACAAGGAAAAAGGTTTTTTTTATATTATACTAGTGTGTCGTTCATGGTTAAGCTCATTTGGGCCACATAATATAATATGCTGGTAAACGCGACGGTTTTGGGTTCGATTCCCACTAGATGGAACGAATTATTATCATTTCACCGCACTAGTAAAAGCATTTAATTCTGCAACTAAACGCAATCTCTCTCTAAAACTGGTGGCGAGTGGGGAACGAAATCTTTTCACATTAGTTTCCCTCTGTCTATCCTACTATATGCGGGATAAAGCGTGAAAATAATAAACCCTCCTAAATCACTGTCTGTTACGTAGCTTAGCAGACTACTTTACTTTATAATAAAAATTAAATGTTATATATCCATAATTTATTTTTATTTAAATATTAGTATTTAAAAGTTTAAGCAATATAATACACAAAAGCCTATAGTTGCTCTTAGATATTAGTTCATCATTAATTTTTTAATGTCAGTTAAATGTTGACTGGCGTTTCTGGGTGCGATGTTAGATGTAGATCTTTAAGATTACGCGTTGTTTGCTAGTGTGCTAGTGTTTTATGACATTTATTTAGTATAGGAATAATATTAGAATAGTTGAAAGTAATTTAATTTAATATTTTAAATATAAATAGCATAATTTCTATTAAAAAATATTTTAATGTAATTTGTTTAATAAAAAAAATAAAAAAAAATGCTTAAAATAAATTATTTCTTATATTGCAGGTTTATTGACATTTTTTTGCAATTATAAAGTTGGCTTGTATTTTCAATGTATTTATTTATAGGTACAAGATGGTTGTAGATTCGATTTCCATTCAAAGGAAAAGATTTGTTACTAATATGTTATTTTTCTTTCCCTGGCAAGAAAAAGCGTGGTGATCAGTTTATCCACTTAATACACAATGTCACGGCGACGGGAACTTTTTTTTAGCTTCACACTATATCATTCACATAGCAGGGCAGCCAGAGGGTATCTGGGAATCTATTGTTAAGATAATCCGTTCCCCATTCGAATAGCTCCGTTCTACACTTTCCACCGAATTCTAGATCCATTGCGTATTGAGTGGCGGAACTCGGCGCCGCGCTTTGCCTCGTTACCAAAGCAAGAACATGAAAATATTAAATATTTCATGTCTTTTGAGTGGGAATCGAACCCGCAAATATCGAGTGCACAGTGCACACTTGTGCCTCTAGGGATATGCTTAAAGATAAACAAATACTTTTTGCTTCACGCTGTATCCCGCACATAGCGGAGTGTTCATGGGGAAACTAATATAGAAGTTCATGGGGAACCTAATATAGAAGAAGTTTTGTTCCCTAGGCCATCTTATTTTCGAGACAGCGTACTTAGTGGCAGCATTCGATGCTACCAAAGATCTGCTAATGTTTATGTGTTGCTATATAATTTTTAGTATTAGAATAAAATATTAAAAATTATTTGTAATAATAATAATTTATCGAGTAATTTGTGAATTTATAAAATATTTTTTAATAAAAAATATACCTTTACTATATTTAAAGTTTAAACATTGAAACTAGAATTAGTTGGTCTATTATAGATATTATTAAATATTTATTTATTCTTAGATAGCATTTGTAGAAATTTCATTGTATCAAAATGTTTAAATGTAGCTTAATTCTCTAAAGATTTTTTTTAGCTACCCGCTATATCCCGTATACAACAGGGTAGGGAGAGGGAACGGTTCCCATCTTCTCGAGTGAGAATCGAACCCACCTGTCGAATTTACAGTCCCACACTTGTGCCCCTTGAGGCCAGTCATGGTTCATGGTTCATGGCGTGGCCTCAATTGCAATTGAAGACACGCGGTGTTAAACCCTGTCTTTCTGTTAATGCCATCGTGGCTCAGTGGAACATCGTCAGACTGTACATGTGATGATTGTGTTGTACCTCCGCCTACTCTGCTATATGCGGGATACGACGTGAAACTATTTATGGATTGTCTAAAAAACTGCGTGTTAATAATCCTATATAATTTTTTATATGCTATATCAGTATATTATTTAATTGTTTAGTACTTGTTTTTATATCAATAGTGCCTGTATCTCATTTGTTATGTGTTTTTAAATTAAATATAGAATATAGTACACACATATATATTTTAAAATAGTTTTTTATTTCACCTTTTTGTTTTTGGTAAATAATTAAAATGGTTTTAATTAAAAATATTTTTGATTTGAACGCATAGATTAGCGTGCTAACCACAAACTAGATAAAATAGTGTTCACCTTAATACATTGTGTTTGTAAAATTTTATTATTCCTTTATTTCCTTATGACAAATACAAATTTAGAAAATGGATAAGAGGCCAGACTCAGCGCCGGGATACAAAGTGACTGTAAAATCGACTCGGTTGTGGGTTCGATCCCCACTCGAGGAAATGAAATATTTATTTACATTTATATTTTCATTTCTTCGGTCAGGTGTCTAGCCAAAGCGCGGCGTTGAGTTCCGCCACTCAACGCACATGCATGCCTCCATAACTCGGCGGAAAGTGGGGACCGGAGTATCTTTACACTAAGTTCCTTCTGCCTACCCTGCTGTGTGCGGGATACGGCGTGAAGCTGATTTAATTAAATTTTTGATAAAAAATTGATCGTAGGAAGATTTAAGACTGCACTGCGGGAGTCAATAATTGCAAAAAAACGGCCCCTCATCTTTAAAATGATAATGTCATTAGATTTAGAGAAAATAATTTAGGTGAGCAAATTATTGAATGTGTAATACAAACCGGTTGAAGCCGCCTGCGGGTTGCTATTCTACAAAAAGAAATGTCCTTTCTGATACTACTAAACAAAATATTTATTTTTTTGTTCTCATTTAACATAATGTGTTTTACATATTATGTATTTTGTATACGTGTTTTTATCTTCAAGGGACAGAGTCCCGGATATAGCAAGGCAGAGTGAACCTAGACTTTAACTATCATCTAAATAGCGACAGCGACAGCAGTGGCGGAACTCAACGCTGTGCTTTATCTTGTCTCCTAAGCGAAGAAATTTAAATAATTCAGTCCCCCGAGTTCGAATCGAACTCACAACCGTCACGTTTACGCCTCAAATCAAGCGAACTTTTACATTTAAATAAATTTACAATATGTTATACTTTCGAGTGAAGAAAAGTATTTATTACTAACAAACAAATAAAATAAATAAAACTAACATTGTGAGAGAATCGTAGAGCATTTATTTCTATTCCATGTACTTTACAACTTAACCTGGAGTATCACATGAATTCATACTTAAAAGTTTAATCAAACATAAATAATATGCTACTTAAAAATATAATTAACACGTGGTTTCGCAAAATATTGTCAAAAAAACATTTAAATTTCCATTAAATTTTCAATACATTACAACAAAACGTTGAATTATAAACATATTGTGCATTAATAAACAAATATCAAATTAAATTTTTAATAATTGGTCAAAAATATATAAAATTAAGTCTCCATTTTGCGAAACTACGCATCACAATTCCACAAACTGAATACAGTTTAGAGATTTTCCAATTAAATGCTTCGTTCCAAACGCTCAACAAAATTATTCGAAGTACAACTAAAACTAACAGTTAAGAGCGTCCCGATTCCATCGAGTGATATGCGACAAGAGGCGAAGCGAATAAAAAAATCTAAAAAAAAAAAAAAATACACCTCTTCATATTTTTTGGTTTGAAAGTCAAGCTAAATATAAAACTTAAACGAACATTTAAAACTAACCTAAAAAGTTTTGTATTCGTTCAATTAATTAATAATTAATGAGATCTTGGTTATTATTAGACGAATGGACATTAACTTTGAAAGGGCACGAGTTATTTTCAAAATGTTACAGTTCAAAATTTTCAAAAATGATCAAATTTCAAAGAAGTCCAATCATCCCGACTTCGGAATTGAACTGAACTATTTTTAAACAGACTGAGCTGAACTCGTGCATTCAGAAGAAAGTAAAGTCCCATTATATACATTTGTGTTTTCTAATAGAGGATAGTCAGAAGTGAATCAATAATCAAATACTATAAGGAAATGATTATAAGAGATTATTATATTTTCAATAATATAACGCGATAATATTGTGATACTTATAGGAAATTCATTTGTTTTAAAAGAAAATAACATTGGCCAGAAAAATGACTACTACACTCTACTAAACTACTTTTACACTTATCTTTGAGTTTAATACCTAAGTTAACCTAACGCGGCCACGAAAAATAAAATATTCAAAACAGTTTAAAAAACTTAATTTGAATAAAATATTACAATAAAAAAAAACCGCTTAAAAGACACTCGTGACCGCAGACGAAGTTTCACTTACAAATGTGAGAAGGAATCGTTGAAATAAAATTTGAAATTAAAATAAAATCATACATATATACAAAATGGCAGCTCGAACATTCTATTATTTAAAAAAAAATGAGCCAACCACTTATAAAAAAATAGCGTAGACTTAACTGAAATACTGAAATTCCATAGACCGTCTAATACCTATTGAATAAATAGACATTCATACAACAATTAAATACACCATGTATAACATTTAAAATTGTGAAGGATTGTATTATATGAAGACATCAATGAAATTTGGCAAAATACCCAATAGTTCGAACCAACTGATTCACTTAGAAATATACGTGTAGAACAGAGTGAAATATCACTATCACGTTCTCATCGCTTCTAAATTTGAAAATTTTGATTATATGATGATGATGATGATTTATGATGATTGAAATTATTATGCATCATATTGTATAACATTTACTTAACTAATGTGATGTTTTTTAATAAACACGATGAACAATGTGTTTACGTGAATTAATTTAGGCTAAATAATATTTATGCGAGTCAAGAAAAAGAAACTACATGATAATGTATAGACGCCTTACAATATTATCGTTATATGAAATATAAATAGATTTAAAATGTTTTTTTTTTTCTATTTAATGTGACTTCAATGCTCCATAATTTTATTTGAACGTATTGTAAATTTATATAATTTTATCGTCATACAATCTATATATTATACGTCAAGTACTTATCATTAACATCCAAAGTAGAGTAAATATAGCGTCACGAATATTATTTCAGTATTATGTATCATAATATTATAAAAAAAAAATACCATAGTATCTGGAATGTCATGTAGTTAAAAATGAACGGTACGAAACAGCGGATTCACAACAAAAAAACATAGAATCGAAAAAAAAAACAACAATCAATAATTGGGTGTGAATTAAAGATATATATATATATATATACAGTTTAAAGAAAAGAAATCGATACACAGTAAAGTTAAATAAATTCGAAATTTCATATTATTAAAATACATCGGTGGGTATCGATTTTGATGAAAACGAGACTACACGAGAAACGAATATTATACAAAAAAAAAACGATAAATTAATAATAGTTTAAATGCCTAAATCAAAATTGTAAATATAAAAAAAAGATGATGTATATACAAAAAAAGAAAAAACCGAGCTAATCGATTGTGACATTACGTATATAATATTTACATTCTAATACCTATTTATTTAATAAAATCCGAAATGGCTAAAAATTTTATTTTCAAACTTAACCTAATTAACGTCCATGTCAAGGACTTGCCCATTAATGGGCAACAACATACACATCATGACCCAACAACACAACGACGTCATTCTAATGACACGTCATAATTTCAAATGTCATTAAATGACATTGACAGGACTATGACATAACAGCATAATGCCAACCGACACGATCTGAACTTCAGCTTCCCCAATACATATTACATACAGATAATAATTTAATAATTACTGTTTATATTAAACGAGTGTATAGATATAATATACTAGAGTAAGCAAGTTGAAATGGAGATGGGATAGTTACTTTTTTTTTGTTTTTTTTTTTAATTTTCATTCAAATAAGTTCCTTTGCCTACTTTAATATATTATTATAATATATGAATGTAGATTATAATCTTATTAACTAACATCAAAACATCGAGAGTTGTTTTAAGCTACTCAATAGATTAAATATGTATATATTTATGAATATATGTATGTAAATGAAATACTGAATCTACGTTGAGACAATGATATTACTTCTAAAGACAATAATATGGCAAAAAAAATTTAATCCAGTCGTCAACATTTTCAATGCAGCGTCTTAGATCTCTTCGATCTTTTTTGGGCTTTCGATGTCCTCACCCATGGGAGCATGAAGTCACTGGAATGTAATTTATTTAATATTTTATTTTTAAGAACCAGATTTATATTATATAATTCGTATCGTACTTTATCACACATCATTGTTATAACAATAGATTTACTTCATACAGGGTGATTTTAGATCGATAAACAAACTGCAAACATTACTAATTTAGGCACATATATATATAGAGACTACAAATACAAAAATATTCAGTGGAAAATATGTAAAATAAAGTTTCTCGAGCATTTTATTGAACTAATATTAATATCCAAAATCTCTATAATTTTGAAACTTCGAGTCATATATAAGAAAAGAGTAGTTGCAAAAAACCGCTTTTGTCACCTGTATTGGTCTGTCTATCTAGCTACCAACCTTTTTTAAATGTATTCCTGTGGAAGTAAAAGACAATAATTATTTTATATTTAATCTCTTTGGGGACATGTTTTATTGTACTTTCAATATCAATATTTTAATTGCCAAATATATCAAAAATACATTAAATTCTTTATGAAAAACATAAACAACCTTTAAATTGTAATTTTTGTAATTCACAATTTAGAGGCCGTTAGCTTTTTTTTTTTGGTGACGACTCGATAGATTTTCTATTCTCACGTATCAGTATCCCCGAAGAGGTTAAAGCAAGAATAGTAACACTGAAAATAACTAGAAAAGCAGCAACTTTAGAAAGCAGAACAAATGGCAAAAGAAAAAATATTTGAAAGAACACAAATACATTCAAGTATACTCGTTATGTCTGACATTAAATCATTTTTAAACAACAAATTGAAATAATTTAAGGTTACATAATTAAAATATTTTATTTAGTTTAAATTAGAGTTTAAGAAAAAGTGGTAATTTGGCGTTACATATCTACAAAAACGATGATTTCAGTTATATCTATATTTATATAAAAGTTTGCAATTTTTTTAATGTCAGGAATGACGAAACTTTTTATATCATAGTTGAAGTTCTAACACCATCGACAATATTTTTGAAAGTGGAACTAAAATTTTTCGACTTTAAATTCTTGAAGTGTAAAGTTTATTTCTACTGTTTATTATACAAATATACATCCCGTACTACACTTATAGTAAAAAAAAAAAATGTTTTTTTTTTTCAAAGGTAACTTCTAACTAGGTTCTTAAGAGGCCAGTCGGGGCGCAGGAGCGGAAATTGCCAATCTCCACTCGAGGAGATGAAATATTTATTTTAAATTTATATCTTCATTTCTCCCTGTGGTATTGAGGCAAAGCACAACGTTGAGTTCCATCACTCAACACGCAATGCCTCCAGAATTCGGGGGAAAGTGTGGAACGGAGTGTCTTAACACTAGGTTTCTTCTGCCTACCCTGCTGTGTGCGGGAAGAGATACGTTTTTTTTTACTGTTATCTATTATTTAAAACGTAGTTATTTTATATCTTTTAAATAAATATTATCTGTGGTATTCGATTAAATTCTGTTTACTTATATGATTGATTTAAATAAGATGTAGTTGTGTTATTAAAATAATCATCTCCACTTTATAAAAATATTTAACTTGATACGTCAATGACATTTAAAAAATCTCTTTTTTATTTCACAAGGTAAACATTAATACTATCTATAGTCATATAAGCCATATTACAATTTATAACAATTCTATTTTCAACATAAACACTTCGCAGTTTCAAACGCCAATAAAGATACTTTAAAAAGGTAACCGAGGTGTTAGAAAATCATCAACAATGGTGTTAAGAAATAAAAAGAAATAACTTTTTACATTAGTAACAGGTACATCGAGCAAATGAAAATAATACATTCGCACGAATTTAAATCGAACCCACAACCGACGCGTTTACAAACACACACTATGAAACTAAGAGGGCCTCGTATTATTAAACGATAGTTCCTAATATAGATTTTCAATGTTATTTCTTTTTATTATTATACATGCATACATGGACGCAGGAATAGGGGTCCGTGCCCATCCCAGAAGTCTTGTGTCCACCCCAGAAATCTTACTAGCAAATATATTGCCCGAAAAATTAAAAAACAAAACTTTTACACGAACATATGTGTTCAAAACTAAAGTCCAGGCTCCCGCCAGATATCTTTAGATACCAGGTGTATTTATCCAGGAAATATCTCTAGATACGCCCGTGTATGCATATATAATGTTACTTATTATTCCTACTTAATGCTATTACTATTTTGATGAATAGAAAACTAAAAAAAAAAAAAACTATTTCTACCCATATTCCCACTTTCATTCACTCATTCATTCTTCTTCTCATATAAATATGAAATATGACGTTTTTTTTATATGGTAAATGTACTTTTTCTATACATACAAAAATATACCAGCACGTTTACATTAAATTAGTTAATATTTAGCAATATTGATCAATTGTTTTGATTTTAAAAATTGTTTATTTTCACAAAAAACATTTTTATCATAATATTTTTACGATATATACCCTAATGTATGGCGCATTCTAGTTTTTTTAATATAACTTATAATTTAACGTACTATAGGAAATTATTGAAATATACTCTTTAATGTAGCAATTTTTTCTAATATACCTATGTACACCTTAAAAATAAACCCTTTAATAACTTTTAACATATTATTTAACAATAATAATTCAATAATTAATCATATAATTATACTATTTCGAGATTTTTTTTATAACAAATTTCTGTATTTAAAATCCTAACCTAAAACTTAGCACCTATATTGGACTTAGTTCTGCAGAATAGACACATATCTACATATGGAGAAGAAAAAAGAAATAAACGAAACAGAAAAATACAACAACACTTAAAACTGTTAAAATCTTAGCTTTTACCTTTATTTTTGGTTTAAATTTACTCTGTATCTATATCAGATGACGAAAAGAACGGATCGTTCACCTGATCTTCGTTTAAGCCTGCACAAAAATGTTAATACATTTCTTCAGTACTATCACTGTCACAGATCACTTATTACATATAGAATTTGTATATATGTAAATGAATAATACTGTGTAACAGTGAAATGATTGTTTGAACTATAAATATTAAAAAAAATGTTTTTTTTTCTCAATACATGACTATGTCCAATGGTCTTGTTTATTTTTATTTTTTCAAGTACATATTTTCAAATGAAACTTAAAGAAAACTAACAATTTTTTTTATCAAAATAAGAAAAAATATAAAGTATAATTTACCGTTGCTGTCAAAACTCAACCTATATGCCTATTTAGAATGATTTCAATTACTAAAACCTCTAAACGATACGTACAATCTTACCATTACCTAAAAAAAATCAAAACAAAAAGTCTCAAAAATTCGATTTCGTGATAAAAATTTATAATCATTATTTAAAAACCCCTTTTAAATCCAAGCATAATATATACACCACAACCACAAAAAAACCACAAACACAAACATCACCCACCACCCAAAAAGGAAACAGGCAGAGAACTGAGTCACTACACTCACATCGGCTGCAATTGCGGCAACGGTTCACCGAACGCGGTGACCGGCAACTCTCCGTTTGTGATCTCTATGTATTTTGCGTGTTGAGGTCTCTGCCAGAGCGAGTAGACGGACGGAGGACTGACAGTAGACCAGTCCCTCTGTCTTTGCCTAAGTCGTTCGACATGTCGCTGTTCTCTTATGCGTCGCATATGCCACCTTGGAGGGAAATTATGTTTTTTTTTTTAGAATCGCATAAACATTTTTTATAGACTTTGTACGGAGCACAGTTGCGAGCACAAGAATCGACCAACTCTATGATGTTTATTTTATTTATAAAATATGCAAAGTGATAAAATAATAAATAAATTTTAAATATCAAATCAGATCAGATTTATTTATTTTTCTACAGCTAAAAACAAACACAAATTGAACATGAATTGTTGATGATGCACGAATTGTTTAAAATAAAATAAATAAATAAATCAGCTTCACGCTTTATCCCGAACACAGCAGCCGCCGACTACTTTCTGCCGAATTCGGCATTGTGTGTTGAGTAGCAGAACTCAACGCCGCGCTTAGCCTCGACACCAGAGCGAAGAAATGGAAATATAAATTTGAGTAAATATTTCATCTCCTGGAGTGAGGATCGAACCCACAACCAGTCGATTTTACAGTCACACATCGTGCCGCTACGAAGCGACTGTTAAAAATAAAATAATGAATTTCTGTTTAAAAATAATAACTGAATAGTTTTTACCGCAACCTTCACCTTTTAATATAGCTTGTATTGATATTTTTTAAAATATGGAGGATATAACAAATTTTAGAAAGCATATTTTTCCATTTTTTTATAACAACGTTTAGTACCTAAGCGACAGCCGCAGGCTGGCAGCGTTGGCTTTAACACGTTTAACAGGATTAAGGTCAGGACAGTTTCCAGGCCACCGGTTAATTTCAATTTACGCGAAAAATATTGCTAGAAAATATAGCCGGAGCAAATTCTAACCTCTGTTTTGAGTACTATTTTCTAATTTTTGCTAAACGTTTTCGTGTAGATTGACTTTTTAATCACCCACGAACTTTGTAAAAGCATTAACATTTTGTAAAGCAGTATCTTGTTTAGATGTGGCCCGATTTTTTCCTAATACAGTCTGAAGAAACCCGAAGGTTATTTATATACCGTAATTCACCCATCTAATCTGCTGCTGACTAAATCAAATAAAGCGTTTCGCTACGATTCGTTGACACAAGTCCACCGAGATCAGTCAATATTTGATCCTATTGACATGGAGTGACAATAATTTTGATAAATGATCTTAACATCGAGTTAAAAGTACTAAAAACTAACAGTCAATTCATAAAAGATACTTCAAAGATTTAGTTTACGCTATCAAAAACATAAAATGATAGTACATGTGGATTTATCAAAGTGAAAGTGGGTAAAATAAAAGTTTTTCAAATATTCAACGTTCCAGTTCAAAATGTGTTTATTTTTTAACTATCACTGAATATAATAAATTCATATAGTTTAAAGAAGGTCGTTTTTTGTGCTCGTGTGTTATATGGATTCGTATTATCTTCAAGCGTTTCCCATAGAGGATAGTATCTCTCTCAAAATGTGATATTGTTATTTCACGTATTGGGGACCTATATAGATGGGCCACTCCCTTGTCTTTGACGGGGATGTGTATTTTAAGTCCGTCATTTTATTTATTTTTAGTAATACACATTTGTTTTATTTTTGGGAATAGAAAAGCTTCTATTCGTTTTTTCGAGAGCAATTATATAAGTATTTCAAACTGGCAGGCTGGCATTGAACTTGTACCTTTGTCTTTGTTGAAGGCGCTCGGCATTTTACTATTCTCTAATGCGAAGCGTATACCGAAATTAAGACGGAAATGGTATTGTAGGAAGGCATAAAATGGCATATTTTCAGTATATGTGATACAAACGAATGTGCATTTATTGTATCTATTTAATATATTTTTTTTAAATTCGGGCCCTGTATGCTTTTTTACTACAGTAAACAAGATTAGGTACACCTAATATTTGGTTATAGTAAGTAGGAGTTAATAAGGACATTTTATTCTTATTCTATTAAGTTGCCTAAACTTTTATATGTATCTTTACGCGTTTCCCCACGGAGAACAGTCGGTAGCATCGTCCAAATCATAGAAACTACACAGATCTGACATTTGTCAAAAAGCAGCACGTTAAATTATTATTTTATTTACAAAAAAATTAAACATACAAAAATAAGAAAATATAATAATTGAAGATTGAACAGAAAATATCGCTTATTTAGTGTAACAATGAAGTATTTGTACCTTTTTTATATATTACAGGAGCGTAATGGAAATTTGTAATTCTAAATAAGCGACAGTCATAAAATCAAAAATCAAAAAAAAGAATGTAGTATATTTTCAAACATGTCCTTTCTATGATTGCGACGATAAAACCAATCAAGCCGAGAAATTGTTTATATAATTTACTTAAAATTATATTTTTGAACAAGACTCCATTTGTTACCACTACCGACACCTTATTAATTTCAAATATAACCAATATATTATAATATATACGTATATTATATTTATATTTTGATATGTATTGCCATATATGGCAACATTATTATTTCTAACCGTAATTGCCTTCGTTCCTCCGCTTCGAGTTTCTGATGTCGCTTCTCAAATACTTTATCATCGACATTTTCCGTACCCTCTAGAGTGTAGCTGCTTGTATAAGGTTTTTCCCGCCATCTTGGAACCTAAAATTGTGTTTTTTTTCTCTATTATTTAATTGTCTGTATATTTTGTTAATAAATCCTTCTATAAGCAGCTAAATATCTAATAATAGGTTACGGGTTCAAGATCAGTTCCCTGTTCAGAACTTATCAGTACCCTGGAGTTATTTTTTGTTAAATATTGTTACGACAAACGTTTTTCTTAATAGAAATTATTGCATTTCTATTTATTTGTCACAATATAATCTTGTTCATAACCTTCTTTATTTTTACAAACACGTGAAAGAAGGTGGAACATGCAGTGAACATGCAAATTCTAATTCATTATTACAATTATTTTGAATACTAATATATCTCACAATACCAATACCATAGCTATTGTGTTAGTTTTAAAATATCTAAAAAAGGTCTAGGTTATAGTCTTAAAAAAAATATTAAACAAAAAAATCTAGCTTTCCGAGTTAGCAATGTTAGCGTTTTTTTTTTCTTTTGTATGGTTCATACATTTACCTCTACAGTGGACGCTTGATTTTGCGTGGGTAGGTCAAGATCGTCGATTTTTAATTCTGGGTCTAGACCGAAATACCATGTCAAGTCTGGGTCGCCGACTAAAGTGGGGTACGCCTTATTTGTCATCATACCGGGAACGGGTGACTTCTTTCCGCGGGCTGCAGCTAGATTATTATAAATTTTGTATCAAATTGTATTCAAATTGTATTTTCAAATTACGCTTAGGGCTCTAAATAATATTTGACATTTGCAATTGATCATTTTGGTTTTGGGGTAGATTTATGTATGGGGAAAATAATGATTTGAGACCAATTAAAAAGAGGGCATCACGGGGACATCATTGGTTGAATTTTACAGGTCATTGATTTCTTTTTTTTATAAAAAGAAAACAGACTAATAAATAAAAAAATAAATAGACCTGAAAAAGTTCTTCTATATCTGAGTCTCAAAAGTTAATTAAAATTCCCTCTTTATGATAATAAATACTAGCAACTAATTGATCATTTTGGGGTAAACATAACGAGTCGTTATGTATGGGGCAAGTAAGATTTAAGACCCAATAAAAGTGTGGTATGTTCGAATTTGACAGACAGGTAACCGAATTTAATAGAAGTAACAAACAAAAGTGCTAAATAAGGAAGGAAAAACCTTTCAAAAATTAGAATTCTTTAAAATTCATTGAAATTTTTCTGTTATATTATAATTCAATAACTAGTCGACTATTTAGTATTGGGGGCAACTCAGATCAATTTATGGGGCTCATAAGATTCAAGGCAAAATAGATAAAACAATTGGGTTGGGCAGGGTTATTTTCAAATTCGAAGGTACTGTTATTAATTTGTACAAACAAAATTTATTTCCTAAGCCCCTTTAAAAAAATTTGAGCTTTTCAATTATTTATTTCACTTTAGCTAATTGATTATGTTGGGGTAAGTCATACAAACGTATGGGGCAAACAACATTTAACAGGGGTATAATGGGTATTTATACGAATTCGACAGGGAACTGTTTATTATTACACAAACAAACATAAAAAATATAAAACATAGAAAAAAGCTTTTGAATGTTTCAGATATGTCGAAAAAGTGCGATATATATATGTACGTGCGGAGGGTTGAGAACGGAGTGATTTGACACTAAGCTCTCTTTAATGACGCACGAAATGAGTTTAAATATAATATAAATACATTAGCTTTAGTTATGTTATAAAATGTGTTTATTTATTAATAATATAGGCTATATTATAATTAATAATATATATTCATTTGAAATCATTCTAAAATATAGGTTAGTTTATATTTTTAATGACAGCGTGATTAGCTAACGATAACACTACGAATTATAATGATAATACTTATATTAATAAAAAAAAGCACTGAAACTTAAATATACTTAAATATGTACTTAAAAATACGTATAATATTGTTAGTAATGTTAAAATTGCTTTTTAAAAATACACATTAGGACATAGTTCTGTGAGATTATTTACTTATATATTTTAAAAATAAATTTCCAAAGCCTTTTGCGATCACAATACAATAAAAATCGTACATTCGCTGCAATATTTTTATAACTAGGCATATTTTTTTCTATACAACACACACCAATAACACAAAATCTGAAATTTTCATACAATTTTTTCTTATTTTAATTCTATATTTTATATACATATTTATATTTATAGCAATAATCGCATTTGCATACGCATAGCATAAACCGTTTGACAGACAACTGCTTGATAAGTTACTGATAAATTATTTATCAGATATCGTCCATCTCTTTCCTTTTACACGAATAAGAAAACACAGATATTGTCATCTTATCAAAACAATAAAATAAATAAACACATTACTGAAAAAAATCAGGTTTTGAGTTATTAGGTACGCTCCGAGAGGTCTAAGCTGAGCTTTGCATTAGTGTGAGTGTTCATACATAGCGTAGGTGTCACGGATATCGCTTGGTTATAAACGACGGTTTATATTATTGTTTTGGTAACCGCCCAGTACAAGAGGTATACTCTATTATATTAAACTCTTAATATTTAATTTTTGTGTTCGATTCATTAACAGTGAAACATAAAGTTATTAGTATTTTTTATCAGCTTTCACTTTTCTAATCGCTCACACATACGATACGCCAAAACTCAATTTAAACCTCGCGATCTGTAAATTGTATGTAAAAAAATAATAAATTCGGATGTTGCGGACGAGAAGCTACGTACAAATATGGACTTACTTTTGCCCCTTGTGGCTTTAGCACGCACAGCTGGTTTCGGTTGATTCCCCGGTCCTGTGGCTGAGAAAGCCCTTTTCCTACCACGACGGCTATCCGTGCCACGTTTTGGCTCTACAAGCTCTTCCTGTATAACATTTTAAAGAAATATGTTAATATTTTATCAAGAGAAATGAGTATAGAAATACATAGAGTATAAAACACAATATAAAATACATTGATATATATCAAATGAGGTATCAAATTAAACCTGAAAAAAATGTTAACAAATGACAAAATTCAAATCATGTATAAAAAAAACCAGTAGAGAATTTTCTTTTGTACCTGAAATTTCACAAAACATGAGATTAAAAAGGTATATAAATGCTCATAAATACATATAAACGTGTATAAAACGCCCATCGCTAATGATGCCATGGGTGCCAGTGTGGTGCAGCGGCGCGGCATGTCACTTTTAAGGTGATGGTTGAGATTACGATATTATTTTTATTTCCTTGCTCCCATAAAAAACAGCGGAAGTAGGGAACGAAGTGTCTTAACACCTGGTTCCCTGCCTGTCTTGGTATATGAGGGATACAGGGTGAACCTAAAAAAACGAGTTAAACCTCACCTCAGGAGTGTTAACCAGGCTTGTGGTCCGACTAGTCCTTTTTTTCGTCTTTTCCGGAATGATCTTCTCATCTGGCACATCCAACTCATTCAAACTGTCCAATGTCAACACAGCGTCCGACGAAAACAATTCTTGAAATTCACTAGCATCTAACGAGGGTAATAAAGAACCCAAGTCACTAGAACCATCGCCATATGAAAATTCACATTCATTCAGCGTTTCGGCTTCCACTTCGTGTTCAGGTGCAACAGTTTTAACTTCAGTTTCATCTTCGGTCACTTTCTCGTACAACCGCCAATCTATTTCCGGTTCAGTCTTAACCAAATCCAAATCGGGATCTGTTATTATTAGTGTCTTTTCCGGTTCCTTTTTTACATTGTCATAGGCCGACATGAATCTGTTTACTTTCGCTTTAGTATCAGACAGATCGAACATTCTTGACGACTCTCCCATATTATCTCTAATTTTCATTCGGCCATGGTTGGTTTTTTGCAGCATTAATTTAGGTATGGGTGATTGTTCTCTCATATCAGCTTCGCCCAACTGATAAGGATCTTCTCCTGTAGGAGTGGTATCAATTAACTGTAATCTATCCGATAAGGAGCCGAATTGAGATTTTGATAACGTTGTAGTTGTTGAAGTGACAGTGGCTGTAGTCCTCGATTTGCCATACGTGTTCAGTGTTTTGGTTTTTTTTGTAGAAAACACTTTGTCGAAGCTTGTTTCGGTTTCGCTTGTGGACGCTGTGGAAGTATTTTTTGTTTTTAGTGATGTAGTTTATTGACGTTTTGAAGTTAATTTAAGTTTAAATTCATATTTGAAATGAGACATGAATATACAAATAATATCGTTTGGTAAAAACCGAATTCAAAAAGAGAATTGTATAGATGTCAGTAAATAAAAATAAAATAACTATAAGGGAAATATTAAAACAAAAATATATAAAATGTTACACTAAACATAATAATCCTCAACAAGATGAAAAATTTAGATGACCAACTTATTTCGATATATTAAATTTCACATAACAGAGTAATAAAAACAAATCAACAGCAAATCAAAACTTCAACCGCCTCAAACCCATCAGTTACCTGTGCTAGTACTGGGCTCCGGTGTTTCAGTTTTCTTGGACATACGATGTAAGGAGCCCAGACTGCCGGATGTCCGTCGACGATTCCTTTGCAATCTCTGTATGGGTGTGCCGCTAGAATAGGAATATAATATCTATTTACAAAACCTTCTTAAAAACAAGAATATCCTTAAGAGATGTAAGCTAGCTAGTTTTTTTTTTTTGCTTTTTACTTTTTTTTTATACCCATGTTAGGTGGTTCGTGCAAAAAATTGTAACTTTTTTATCGGTTGTGACGGACATTTTGGATTAATAATAATATTGATTATATGAAGAAAAAACAAATTCATCAGAACTGAAGTCGTTATCCAAATTTTAGCTCAATCGAACATTGGTAAGTGAGTCAAATTGACGATTTGCAAGATTTCAGATACACTATCAAAGTAACTAATACTGCAATTTAAAATTAATGCTCAAAACAAAGAATTTGATGTAAATTTTCGTTTTTGTGCTCAAGGTCTAAAATGTACGTATGCTCTTTAACGTTAAGTCCGAATCTTATGCATATCATTTATATTAAATTTAAAAAAAAAAAATTCTCTTTTGTTCTTTACGAATTTGAAGTAGATTTAGAAAGATTAAAATACCAACAGTGTCCATTATCTTGGATCTTAAAATTATTAAGATGAGTTATCTAATGACTACAATATTTTATTCTTGTATAAAATGTTAATAATTTTAAAGGAAACACGCTAAGAAGCAGTGTTTGGGCACTCTAAAAGTCCTGAGCCTATAGGATAAAAGCTGGAGGACTTTTTAAAGGTACAAAATTGTTATTTTACAATATTGCGTCACAAGTCCATTATAACCGAAAAATAATGTTTTCTTTATGTGTATTTACTACTGTAGTTAAACTGTATTATTAAACTCATTAAAACCGTAAAATGGCGTTCTTAAACTAACAATAACAATGATCGAAATATCTGAGGCGAGTCGTGGCGCAGGGGCACAAAGTGTGCCTTTAAGCGCGACTGGTCGTGGATTCGATCCCCACTATATTATATTATTATATTCATTTAAATTTATGTTTACATTTTCTATACGATATTTATTTAAATTTATATTTCCATTTCTTCGCTCTGGCGTCGAGGCAAAGTGAGGCGATGAATTTCGCCGCTCAACACGCAATGCCTTTAGAATTTGGTGTAAATACAGAGTTCGGAAAAATATCTTGAGCAGCGAGAAAATAACTTAAAGCCGCGCTTTGCCGTTATCAAATCGAGAAAATTAAATCATTACATATTTAATTTCCCCGAGTGGATATCAAACACACAACCTGTCGCTTGTACAGTCGCACGCTTCTGCCACTGCTCCACGACTGGCCTCTAATAAAGCGATAAATAATAAATAAACAAAAAACTTACCTATTAGAAGCCACAGTGTACATAGGATCGGGTCTTGTCTCAGCACTCTCCTCTGTTTTCGGCGTTTGGCTCTTACTAGCCGTCTGGCTTTTACTGGCCGAAGCTGAACTCTTACTGCTCGTAGCTTGACTTGATTTACTAGATGACGCCTGAGATTTACTGGTAGAAGCGTGACATTTGCTGGTAGAGGCTTGACTCTTAGAAGATTGACTCCTGGATGCCAGGCTTTTAGACAGTGCAGCTCTGCAGCTGTGAGTCTTGCTGGTCGAAGAGCCTTTACAGGTACTTTGACTTTTACCAGTTTCTCTTTTACTAGAGGTCTGACTTTTGCTTGTACGTTTAGTTTCAATCATTTTCGAACTTTCGCTTTTTGGCTTTTTCTCTGTGGACGACGATGAGGACGTCGATGGTAATACAGTTTCAGGGACAGTATAGTTGTGTACTTCAGCTACAACTGTTAATAAAAAAAATAACTTATTAAGCTTTTAAACATTTAAATATATGATTTTGTTTATCATATTAAAAAAAAACATAATATATATTTTTTTATTCTATCATTTAACTGCGACTAGAATAGTGATGTACCGAATATAGTTTATCAAAATAATTAAAAATATTATTTTATTTAAAAGTACCGGAAGAAAATATTTATATAAGTACATTTTAATACTTGGCGATCGTCTTATCATAATATTATATTTCCAAGCACCTGTTAATAATTCTACTACATAAAAAGGTGGAATGCATAGGTAGTATAAATAGTAATTAAAAAAACAAATACTTTTTTGGATTGTTTAGAAAACTTTATAGGTATTTTTTTCATAAAAAAAATTATAAGAATATTGGCCACAGATAATTATGAAAGGCATAGTCCTAAACGTATACTTTAGGGCTAAGAACGTGTAAAAATTATATATATCTTAGCATTGAAACGGAAAGATTTAGGACTGAGAGAGAGAGAGAGACAATAAATCAATTATTATTCCTTTGACATATGTATAGTTTGTTCTGTAGTATCTAAATAATCAAATATCATATATACAATGTAAATTAGAAACAAACAGTTTATAAAATCAATATAGTAAATAATTCTCTGAACAAACACCCATTGAATTAACATTAAACAGTGATGAGAAGTGAATGTGAGGTAATTTAAAAATTTTCAATAAATCATCATATATACGTATACTATACCTACTAATTTCATAAAGCTCAAAAGTTTATTTGGTTGATCGCGCTAATCTCAAGAACTCTGTATTGCAATTTGCATTGCAATTACTTTATATAATTAAAAAAAATCGTCTTCCTTTCATTAAGTTATATTATAACACTACAAATACGATATATCGAACGTACAATACAATTAATATAGTATTAAAAATCGATACATTACACAAATCTGCATCGACATTACGATATACGAGTACTGTGTCATATCGGGCATGCCTATTTTAAAGAATTTTTTAAATAATGTTGTAATAAGTATTTATTATTATATTTGAATTCTTTTCAGATTAGATCACGTATCGCGTTATAAGTGTTTGTAAAGAGAACTATTTAGATTTTTTAAACATTAAGCCGTAATTATTTAATCGCAAGCAATTATAATATATAGAATTATATAGAAAATCGCAATTCAAAGTTATTTTCTTAATTTTTTTTTGTAATTTAGCTTCACGCTATATCCCGAACACAGCAGGTTAGGCAGAGAGATCCTGGGAACCTAGTGAAGACATTCCGTTCCCATTAGGATACTTTCGTTTTCCACTTTCCGACGAAGTATTTAAGACTGCGTGCTGAGTGACGGAACTCACACTTAGCCTCATACCAGAGCGAGCAAATGAAAATATTAAATAGATATTATATAATTTGCTCGAGTGGGAATCAAACCCACAAAATGTCGTATTTATAGTCGCTTTCACGCTTATTCCATTGCACTTCTACTAGCCTCTAGTACTTTATCTTAAATAACAATAATAATAATAATATATAGAAACACTTACCGCTTTCAGGGATAGCCCTGGCTATCCCAAATGTTGCGGTCTGTCCAAAAGGTTTATTTTTATCAAAAAGAAATGTATTTCCCTTATCTGGTAAAAGCAGTTCAGTAAAACTATTTAACATAATCTGAAAATAATAAAAAAATAAAAAAAAAAGAAATCATAAGCAAATTAAATTAAAAGTAGAAAAAATATAATAAAAAAAAAAATAATCAATTGGGTTGATTTAAACACAGCATTTAAGTTTTTAGTCAAAATACAACATAACCATTACATTTATTAAATGTCTAAAAATACATAAATAGACGAAATCATTATTTAAATTCGCCAGATCTAAATAAACCACAGATTTAGATAGAGCTCACTCCTTCCAGTATGGAATTGATAAAATTTTATATTTAAAGATAAGATTAAATTTAATATAATTCATTTTTATTAAATTATGGATTTTTTTTTATTATTTATTTCAAATGTACAGTTCCGTATTTCGATTTGTCTGATTAAGTTTAGAAAATAAAGTTCTCGCTATATAATTATATTGCCGATTTATGTTTATACCTAAAATCATCGTGTACAGATAGATTTCAGTGTATGAAATATCAAACAACACAATGAAAACACATATACATAAAGCATATCATATAAGAAAATATGTAAAATTTTTGTATAAAAATTACGTAAATTAAATTGTCATATGCAAAATAGTACTTTAAGGATATTTTTGTGACAAGACAAGCTCTGCCTTTTATTTTAAACTTACTTTACTACTTTTCAGAAGATCATTTCTTATAAGACGAAAGGAAAAACTTATTTTGAAATGTCAAAAAAAATACACAACAAAAAAATATAAAAAAAAAACAGATTATTTATAAAAAAAATAACTAAAAAATATAAGAAAAATTAAATAAAGCTCATAGCTGAAGCTAGTATTATTAATAATAATATAAAAGTAAATATGTCTTAAGCCCGAATTCCACCGAGAGCGGAGCGGACCCATTAAGGACTACATCGAACTCGCAAAAGGAAATTGCGTACTTGTATTTCCACCAACAAATAGTCGGACGGAAAGGACCCAGCGATCAGAAAGACTTGAAATGAGCTCGCTCAATTCCAGAGAGTGGAGCCAATAAATTACAAAACGTTAAGTTGTACCCGCTCATTACTCGTTCGCGATGGAAACCGGGCTTTATTTACTAACGGCAAAATTATCATTATGCCAACCATTTTTTTTTCGAAATTGTTAATTGAATTGTGAATGTGAGTGAATTGTATACCATAGTTAAAGATCTCATACAGTACCCAAGAGTAACAGGTTCAAATCTTTGTGTACAATATGTCACAACTTAAAAAAACAATTTTACTCCTATGAAAATCGCATTAAAATCCGTTCAGCATTTTGAAAGATCTATATCTAATATAATCAGTAGAAAACAATATCTTATCCAAAAAACAAATGAAAACATACTTGGGATGAGCCAGCTTCACCGAGGGAGCCGGACGTGATGGTTGCGGTGGGTGCGCTTAGCGCGTGCGTGTGCCTGTGACTGAGGCCCACTCTGCGATCCATTCGTATCAACTTCGCTTTGAGCTATGGAATATTATTTGAATTAGATTTTTCAATTTTTAACAGTAGTTAAAATATACATTAAAATGTCACTAATCCGAGACATCCACTCGCATCTTACATAGAACGTAACTTATTTTGCTAATATTATTACTAGAAATATTTTAAATAAAATCCAGGAAATATGTACGACTACAGTTTTAAAGAAAACCCCGAGTTTTTGCGACCTGTCGTGGTGCAGAGGCACAAGAGTGTGACTGCATACGCTACAGGTTCTGAATTCCATTCCCACTCGAAGAAATGAAATATTTAACCTATTCATATCCTCGTTCTGATAACTAGGCAAAGAGCGGCGTTGAGTTCCGGTGCACAACACGCAATTTCTCAAGAATTCGTTAGAAAGCCGGGAACGTAGTATCTTAAAACTAGGTTCCCAGGTTCCCTCTGCCTACTCTGCTATGCGCCACAGTGTATGCGGTATACTGTGTAAAGCTAAAAAAATATAATTGCATTTCATAACATACTTTATTGTTATTATTTAAATTTAGTAAGTAAATATTAATTAATTATCCATTTTAATACTAGGTAAGTACCTAAATGGTCAATGTGATTATTTTATTATATTAAAGCTAACCACTATACCTTCTAATTCAAATTGAATTATTTATTAATTTAAATTGTTCATAATTTAAACATATTTTATAAAATATATTTTAATAAATTATAGAAGTATAAAAATAGTTTAAAGACAATAAGTGTTAGTGTAAATAAGTAATCTTATATACAGAAAATAACAATAAATATCACATAAATAGTTCATAAGCGTGCAAAAAGAAATCTATATAATTGCCATATTACGTTATATATATTACAAAATTACAATTTTCCCACACAAAGGAAAATTAACATACCTTCGTTACAATGATTCTTTATATACAAAAATAAATAAATAAGTATCAGCTCACTAAATTAACGCTCATTTATTTAGTATTTACATTATAGTAACAAGAGTACATCATTCTTAAATATTATAATATGATTTCGCTTCAAGCATATTAAAAGCAATTAAAAATTTATTATAAAATTTCAATGAAGTATTCGCACAACATTAATGGATTAAAAGCTCAGCTATAGAAGTATATAATTACATATTATTAATATTTATCAATAGAGCAGCAGCATGGCAGCATACATCTGACTGTAAATCAAATGGTTGTGGGTTCTATTCCCACTCAGGGGAATGAATTATTTAAATTTAATCACTCTGTTATAAAGGCATTGAGCAGCATTCATTTCATACACGCAATACACAATATCTCCAAAATTGTTAATCAAGTAATAGATGTAAAAATTTGATAATAACATTTGAAAAATTATATGTAATTTAAAGAAAGACATTCAAAATATTATATTATAAAGAACAAATTATAATTTTAAATGATTTATTTATATAGCTTATGTTGACACTAGCATAATTTATTTTAAGCAGGGCAGAGGGATCCTGGGAACTTAGTATTTAGACGGTTCATTCCCATTTCCATTCTCTACTTTTTGGTATTATTTAAAAATAATTTAATTAATTATTTTTGTTACTTTTAGTAATAGTAGATAAATACATTTCGCAAGTGCATGCTAATAAATGTTTTATTTTAAAACTAAAAAATACCCAAAGGAGTAAATTAATAATATAAGAGATATTTAATGTTAGGACATGTTATTCTTATTTTTTATTTTATTTTTGAAAATGATAATTCATTCCGTCAATTGGGATTCCAATCCACAACTGCCGCAGCCAGACCCTTACCCACAACTGAAGGATGGTCTTACCAGATATATATATTTATTTGTTTCTGGTTACCCTGCATATAACAAGGTAGGCTGTATTACTAGTGTTATGAAACTTGGTAGCCACAAACCACCCAATTTTCAAGACACTGCATAATTAGTGACAAAACTTAGAGCCATCCCTTGTCTTGGTAAGACTTTTAAGGGCAAGGAAATGATGACAGCTCATTCTACTGAATGGGAATTGAACCCACAATGGATTGATATTAATAATATAAACTAATACTATTGATTAATAAAAATTAATTAGCATTCGCATAGCCAGCCAGATATAAAAAATATATTACACTTTCTGTCTGCTGTTAAATATTATTCTATTTTAGTTGCAGTTTACATTTAAAAAATTGCATACATACTTATTTATTGTAAAAAAATACAATAATAAATATTTTTGAAAACAGTTCTTTCAAAAAGGTATTAGTATTAGTTATTTTTTACAGCAATCTTATTATTAAAAAAATCTAATAGAAGAATAAATTTTCTAAATTAAATATTAAGGGCTAAGCTATACTAAATTTACATTAATTATTAAGCATAAGTTTAGCTAAAGTCTTCATACATACATGTCGATACTAAATAAAATGTTATTTTATTTAATATTTATAATTTATAAAATTCTTATATATTGTCTACATTTATTTACAATAAAATTTCCTAAAATCTATTATGAAACATAACCTCTAAGATGTTTTTTTTTACTTTTAAATGCCTATCCAGATTACTAACACCTATGTAAATAATTAGTTATTAAAAACCTTTGTTTATTGTTATATGTGAAGGTTTTTACTTAATCTCTGGTTATCTTTTTTTCTATGAGTAAATTTTTTTGTGTTTTCGTACATTAAGAAGTTATTTATTTGGAAGTTAGTTAATTATAATGTGACATTAGGAAGTAAATTTTGATTGTGGTTTCTTACTAATCAGATTACAAGAGCAACAGGTTCGAATCCCACTACATACAAGTTATTTTTTTTTTATATTTAAGTGGCAAAAGACTTTATTTCAAAGAAATATGAAAAAGTAAATAAATTGTATATATTCATTCTATTTTATAATAGTTGTATACATGATTTTATTACATTATCTATATTTTCAGTTCTACTAAGATCTAATTAGTATGTAAACAAACCTCATCATGCAATTAAAACTATTTAAAATTATCCACCACAATTTCACCAAATAGGAAGCCACTTACTGTATCATTTTCCTGCTTCAAGGCTTGATAGAGCTTGTCCCTTTTAGTGATAAGTTCGTTTTGTTGTTGTATCAAATCCAAATGGTAAATAAGGAGATCTTTGAGTTTTTTATTTTGGTTTACAGCAACTGTCAACTGGTCCGACAATTTTGATACTTCAGGTGTTGAACTCGTATTTTTATCATCTACCGTAACACAATACGTTGATATTTCAACTTCCTTTTCAAGCTGAAGGGGCGGCCGCCTCTCAGCACTTTGTGAGTGACATGCGTATATGTGATCGAAGGGAAAACTCAGCAGACCGTCTTTCGATTCCAACTGATTGAGCGTGGACAGTTCGGCCGAGAAATTCACCAAATTCGTTTCATTTACACTACTGCGACTGTTCATTTTTATGAAAGCCAATCGTAAATCACTTACGACAAGCCTGCCGGCTGTCAAAACCTAACTACACGAATTTAAATCTGTTCGTATCATTACAACGGCTAATTTATTCACTGTACACCACAAATCTGTTAGTGAGGAGAAAAATATTGATATATTCATCCGGTATTACATTGTCAAAACATCTACAAATCTACGTATTATACTTAACTAGTGTTATAATCTGACATTTCATTCACGCACATGTAAAATGATTAAAAGATGCAATATTAAAATAGTTGCGGAAACAAAAAAAAATATAGTAATTTAACGCGGCGGAAGACATTCGAATTAGTGTAATTTATAATTGAATTGTTATTTTAATTACATCACTTCATTATTATCAATACTTTATGTCAATAGTACAAAATCCGTAGCAAAATTCATCGTCTAGCGTCAAGGCGTCAACCGTAGACATTTGTTGTTTTTTACTTGTTTTGTTCGAGGTCTTGGCTATGGAACTTTAAGAAACAGCCGCTTGTTCGCAACCATAGACTAAAAATGTAAGTATATTTTTAAATTCTAATTAAAATGTTTGTTTGTCGAACGTTCTTAAAAACATAATTATTTTTAATTAAATTTAAAATAATATGTTATGGAATTACAGTAATACGATATTATTTTGTAAAATTAATTCTAAGAAAACATCATGTCGGTGTTTTGCTATCTAGCGCTACTGGCGCATGTGCACAGACAACGTATGACAAAATCGATATCTCTACAGATACTAGTACGTCATCGTTTAAACATTTATAAGTCGGTATATGAACATTTTCAAAACTGTAGTACCTATATACAATATAATAAATTATTAGAGTTTGTTAAAATAAATCGTATCATATTCAATAATCCTCGAATAGACTTTAGCGTACATTCAGTTGTAAATTAACTCTGACATTTAATGAAATCAAGCACCAACGGCTTTTTGATCAAAGCGCACTTCCATTAACAAGTATTTGTCGATCCAATCAGTCACACCAATGCTTTTTCGTTAATGCATTAAATAAATAATCGTATCAGTCGTTCAAGCAAGCAAAGCCGTTGGCGGGTCACTATTAGTAAACATTTTTTTTATGTTTACTAATAGCGAGCCGCCAACGGCTTTGCTTCCTTTTCTATTTTACAGTTATTTTATATAATAAAATATTTTGACATTTGACAATTTACCAAAAAGAGTACTATTTGAAATATTAATAGTACATAACTTTACAAATCAATTTTTATCGCACAATCGGATAGTCACTTCGTGACTTCATAGGGAGCAAAGCAACGGTTCAATGCCTAGAACCGTTATTATTCCGTTTAGTTATTTTTATACAATGGAAAACATGTATTATTTAGAAATATTAAACTAAAATTATTTTCTAATGTAATTAAATTATATATAAACTCAACATCTAAGGTTCTCATAGAACTATATCTATATAAAAATAATTATTACCAAAATTTCATAGTATATATTTTTTTGTAAATGGCTATTTTATTTTATATATATTTACATTTGAAATTTAAATGGTTTCAGCTTAACTTATGAACTATAGATAGAAAATAACATTATGGATACATTGATTGACATAATATATGAAAAAACAAGAAAAGAAAATAAATAAGTAGAGAAAAATAAAAAAAAGACAGGTATAATTATAATACACAACTTATATTAGCTTAACGCTGTATAACTAGCGGGATAGCCAGAGAAAATGTAGTGCCAACCGCTACTTTGCCTATTGCCCAAGCCATTGTACTACCATTCTGTGTTTCTCTTCATTGTGGATTCGATCAGCTAAAGAGACTCCGTATCTTACTTTCATTCTCCTTCTCTAATACTACTTTATACTAGGCGAGCGTTCTACTGCCACTGCCGCTGCTGGTACCGATGCCGTTATACTGCATCAGTACCAGCATCGCGTTATGTACGGACTAAGGTGCAGCTAGGCTGACGTTTCCACATTCATTTCGTATCTCCAAACATTCTTCTGTCTCTAATAAACATACTTTACAAATATACCACTTCATTCACTTGTTCTAATATGTTACCATTCAAACTGTTCTTGCATTTCGCTCCTTCTTCATTTCTTTCAAGTATCTGCATCATTTAAGCCATATAAATATTATCATATTACCTTATAAAATGTTCGAAACAATTACAAATAGATGAGTTATGTAAGCAGGGCAACCAGCAGAGGGTACCGGCCGAGGGAACCAGAGTGGTATCTGACACCCCACTTTTTTTCTCTTACCAAATCAAGTAAATCAAAATAATGGTTTCCCTCTAGTTAGAATAGAACCTACACCCATTGCCTTTACAGTCATACGATGTGCCGCTACGTAAAAGTGGGGCTGCTTTAAGAAATGGAGTCTTGACACTAAATTCCTTCTGCTATATGCTGGATACAGCGTGAAGCTAACAGACAAACATTAAATAATAAATTTTATATAATGAAATAGAAGAAGAAATTAGTCTTGAAATTTAATCAAAATCAAAATCGTAGAAATTTATAAAACTAAAATAAACGTTAAATTTAAATTTACTTACATTTTCAAAAATAAAATACACCCAGTATTCTGCAGGAAAGTTTTAAGATTTACAATATTTATTTTTTATTTTATTTTAATAAAAGCAGAAGAATAAACGTCTTCTCACGGTGGATGCACTGCATCTATAATATGACGCCCAACCAGCTATAATAGAATGATTACGATGGCGACATTTTTTCAATTAAAGACCTATTTTATATTAGATTCGAGTACTAAATTGCATATAATGTCTCACATCATTTGTTGCACAATAAGGTGGTTTAATACTCTACTTTTTTTTTCAAACTTAGTGACATAACACTGTGTTTTTACATTCTATTTAGAAATTTTGAGTGGGTGACGCCTCTCTACGCTGCTTTTTACGTTTTATGCGATTAAACTAAAGCACTAAGTTTGGATTGTGTTATATTGTTTGTTATATTATTTCAATACGTTAGTTTATAAAAAGTTCGAAACAATTACAAACATTTAATTGATTGATTTTTTTTAGCTTTACACTGTATCCAGCTTGCACTTAAAAGGGAGAAGGAACCACTAGTTTCAAGACTTTCTGTTTTTCTATTAATTATTGAGACATTGCGTATTGAGTAGCGGAACTCAACACCGCTCTCTGTCTTCTTCGTCTGGTGAGAGAACAAGACAAAGGTGGTCCGCTCTGGTGAGCGGAGACATGAAAATAACACCCGAGAGGGAATCAAATCCACAGCCGTCGCATTTATAGCCAAACGCTATAACACTACACCTAAAACATACTTACTCTTCATACTACATACTACATACTTCATACCGTTCAGTAGTTTTTGCGTTATAGTGGAACAGACTTCCACTCTCACAAACTTTCACATTACAAATATTTGTATAATAGGATAAAATTCTCTCAATACTTACAGAGCCACGTCGTGCAGGCCGTTGCAGGGGTGACCTCGCGTTCCTTAGTGCTTGCCCGTAATTCACGGGAGACAACTCGCGACGTATCATTGTGACACTTCTGGTCTCCCTCCAAACACTTGAAGATAGGCTAGGGCTCGGTCTAGGTTGTTCGCTATCAGTCTAGAATTTAACTTAAATATATTACCAAGTAATCATATAAATATTACCGAATAGTAGGTATTATTAATTGGGTAAGAGTGGATGCTGACAATCAATCTGGAATTGGACTAGGAAAAAATATTATTAATTATTTGTTCTGTTCTATTATCAGTTATTAATATAAGCAGGTAGTAAAGAAAGTGAATAAAATAGTCTATCTAAAATTGTAAGATTGGATTTTAGTGCACAGACGCATCTAGAGCTAAGTGAAAATAAATTTAATGGGATTGAATGCAACAACTTCATTTCATACGTATAAATAATTTCTGTTGGTAGAAAGTTAAAAAATATTCTATTTTATATTTATATAAATAAAAAAATAATATAATAAACCGACTTCAAAACCCCTACCTTTCAAGTCAATTAATAGGTGTCAAAATACAATATAAACGACCCTTTCAGAAGTGCCGTGTATAACTGGACAGCCATATCTCAAAAATCACTCAACTGATTTTGATTTATTTAGTCTTAGCTGAAATATACCTCTATATTTAGTCTGTTTAAAATAAGAAAAGAAGATTCTAATATAAGTAACTTTTAGTTTAGGAGAAATTCGTAGATAAACATACTAATGATAATCCCCTTTTTTTGAAGTCGGTTAACAAAAATAATGTGCTAAAGATAGTGAAATTATAAAATTACGTTAAAAACCTACGGATAAATCTCCGCCGTTAATCTTATTACGTTCAAAGTAGGTTACTTTCAATTTTGTATATAAAACATTTTACATTTCACCGTATCACGCATAGGTGCATCTATAATAAGATTGTAACAAACTTTCCCGCATAGCAGATTAAACGTAGAGCGAGAACGTAGTGTTAAGACACCCACCCAGTTTCCCACTCTCATTGACATTTCGTTTTTTGCGTGTTAACTGGTGTTGCGTGTTTGTCTTGTTACCAGAATGAACATATGAAATTTTAATTATTTAATTCCCCTAAGTAGGAATCGAACCCACAACCGTCACGTTTAAAGACACGCGCTGTGCCGCCACGACAGAATTTAATAAAAATATATACATAATATTGCACCATGTACGTTTGTAATTGAAAAATTTTTAACGCACTGGTTTCGAGAGGTTTACCTGTTTATTAAATGTAATTAAATATGAAAACGATGGCTTATTTCATTACTAGTTATTATATTATAATGTTTTTTGTATTTTAATTTTACGTGAACTCAATTAAAATACGTTATAGTGACAATATTTTGTATTTGATAGATTTAAACCGGCAACCGTAGAATACAAAGAGTACTGTCTCCGAATCCTAATATGGATTTCAACTCGGATCGAACGCTAAAGACGTCATTTTCGCCTTCAGCAGGTTAATGATAGCACCCTGTATAAAAAGAAAGGCTCCTGGCCTGTTTATATCTGCAAAAGGCATTTGAAAGAGTGCGTCGTCAGTGTATTTGGCGGACATTGCAATTCAAGGGGATCTCTGAAGTCTAGGCCCAATGGCAAATACAAGAGGAAGTGCCTTGCTTTGTCTATCTCTAGAGATGGACGCCCCGGATGACCAAGGGAGCGATGGCTAGATGTTGTGATGCAGGAGATGAGAGCCAACAGACTAACCACCGAGGATGTTCAAGACCGTTTAAAGTGACCCTATAAAAATCTTCTACCTGCCGCCATATGCAATGTAAAAAAAGAATAAGAATTGAATATAATACATATGAATAATCTCTTAAATATGAGCGCGACGTAGAGTTTCAGCACTTAGCTCATTTCCTACCATATTGTAGCCTAGTGTAAAATTAGTCAAGACACTCCGTTCCCCGCTGTCCACCCATATTCCGTTTTTGAGCGAGGAAATGAAAATAAATATAATCATCCCCCGAATACCTAGTGAGTGCCATTATCTTATTTCTTTTCCGGAAAGAACATGAAAAAAGGTATAAAAAAACATTCCTTTTATAGAATTAAACTCTATATAAAATTTATTATAGATAGAAAACATTTGCCTATCTGAAATTGTCGCCATCCGTTATTATTCCCTTTAACACTTAGAGCATGGTATAATAAAAAATAAATTGAATAAACTACGCTGTTCAACGCGACAAGGTGTCTGCCTACAATCTACATTATAAAATAGGCTACCTTTCAACGATTCTAAATAGAAAATATTATTGAAATACCAATATTGTTACAATTTTACATTCGTTTTCTTTGATCTAGGAAAATAGAAAAATGTATTTGGAAAATTATAAATAATGTGCTAAAGATAGTTGTATTATTTTGGATACAGCACTGCATTGATTCATTGAAATATTTATTTATATATATATGTATGTGTCAGGATTTCGAAAAGCTGGCCAAATGCGAAGCGGAATCGCGTTCGACAGTTTCCATAATATCATTATATATAAAAACGGCAAAAAAGTAATCTCTTTTGTATCAAAGCCCCGTAAATATTTATTTTTCAGTATTTTTATTATTTCTTGTTACAGCGCCATTAGAAATAAATCATAGTCATGAGTTTTAGTTAACTCAACACGCAATGCTTTCAGAATTCGGCAGAAAGTGGAGAACGGAGTGTATCAGCTTCACGCTTTATCCAGCAGCAGGGTAGGCAGAGGGAACCTAGTGTTTTCTTTTAGACACTCCGTTCCCCATTTTCTGCTGGCATTGCGTGTTGAGTGGCGGAACTCAACGCCGCGCTTAGAATGTGTATGTGGAGTGTATAATATTAATAATTAATTCCCAACAAGTAGACTTATTGAGTTGAGCTTGAAATATAATACTTTAGAGCACCCAATTAAGCGCACCTACTATTTGTGTTAACAACGTTCAAAGGCTTACCTGCTATTATAATATATTTTCATACATACTGGTACATATGATATTTATAGGGTATCTTAAATTATTTTGTTTCTTATTATGTAGATCTATACATACTATCATCTTTTCTAACTACACACTGTATTATGTTATGTTGTTTAGTGTTCTATCATTTTGTTGAGTAACTTAATAAATAATTGTGTTCATTAAATTCTGAGATAATATAGATTAGATTGATTTGAGACGGATTTGGGATGGCGAAGCCTTTTCTAATCACACAAGAAGCTATTCATTTTGTATATTCAAATTCAAAATATTCGTTGAACAAAAAGATATTTGTAAACTATGTAACTTGGTTTGGTTTGGTTTGTGACAGTTGAGCACATGTCACTTCGCCAACGTCACGTTGTATGGAGAAGACACGAAGGACGTTGTACGAAAATACTTTTGAATGGTCGAACACACTATTTAGTGTGTCACTACCGTCCGAGGACATGCATGAAGGGATTGATGACAATGGACAACTGAGCGAGGAACGTAGACACCGTAGCACTTGGTTCTCATTTCTCTGCCACTATCCCGCTAGGGATAAAGCAGAAAGGAAAAAATCAGACCAATCGAACTGATCGTTAAATGCGGGTCAGACTCGTCCTTCGAAGTTTCCGTACCAATTTCAGTATTGTAGGTCAACGGGAAGAGCAACTAATAAAAGTTAGCAAACCTAAGATTGCGCAGAAATGCACTCATTTTGTATGAAATTAACTACAAATATAAGTTTGTAATATGTATTTATTTTCCGTGAAATACCTATTACTTTTCACTTTCCGGATTGTGTCCTTTATTGCTAATGTAAATTCTCATTTCGTATCAAATCTCATAGCTGTAGGTGCACGGGAAGTGCCCTACGGACTTCGATTACGCGACGAATTTCATACAAAATGAAGCAATGTCGATGCATAAATGGTTGTAATTTTTTGATTGCTTTGACTTGAAAGCTTGATTTTCATTTCTAGGTTTTAAGTGTCTCTTTCATATTAATTACAGGTCGATGCTAAGCTAAACGCGATCTCGACATAAATGTTCTTGATAGAAGAATAGACTATCTTGCCTTTTGAGGTGCAGAATCCTAAAAAATAACTATATTCAATAATTATTGAAATGTTTGAGGGTCAGTGAGAGAGCGTCTATTGTGGTACACTCAAGCCGATAAGTTATTAGCATCCCCTAGCTCTGGCAAAAAGACAAAACGCAGCGTTATGTTATGCTACACAAAACGTAATGTTTAAAAATCTGTGTTGCGAGGGAACGAAGTGTCTTAAGATTCCCCAAGATCCCCTATGTCTTGGGTCCCGTAGCCCCGAACTGTGGCGGTCGAGGAGGAGCACCACGAGGTTTTAATGAATAGTGTGGATGGTCTGCATCTGCCGTCCACGAGTACCATATAGGACCCCGAGTTTCCACTCGGGTGGGGTACCTGTAAAAGGATTTTATCCCCTATACCTACTCTGCTATATGGGAAAGATGACATAAAAGTAAAAGAAAAATATGATTCCTATTCAACTACTAAATCACTTACCTCGTCGGAAAATCTAATAAGACTAAGGCTAAGAGAATCAAAAAGAAGCCATTATATTTCAAACAAACTATATATTTATATATTAAAAGTTTTACGTTCAAGATTTATCCGTAGGAAAGGTCTATATAGGAAAGTATAGAAAAAATCTAAATAAAAATATAGAAATATAATAAAAAAATTATAATATATAAAAATTTTGTGTTGTCAGTTTGGTATAAAACGCATGTAGCACTATGTATTGCCTTTTGTATGTTTTTTTTAACAGATTATGTTATAAATATTGTTTTATTCTATTATTTAAATGTCAAATCGAATTCGTGGAGTAATACTTGCGAGTTACCAAATAAAAATAAATAGGAACAAAATATTAGCGTGATTTTAATTTAAAGCGATATTATTTGAAAAAAGTATAATAATTATTAAAAAAAATAAAGTCTTGAGTGCTTACATTTGTTTGCTAATCAGCAACATTAGTAATTGAGGAAAAATCTATATATTTTAAGACAAAAACAGACAATTAGTGATGTGATTGAATGAACTAATTTCACTAACCTTAGTATAGCTTATCTGTGTTCGGGTGCTAAAAATATTATTAGTACTAAATTATTAATAAAATGAATGTGTTGTCTGTATGGAGAATATGTATTTGGTAAGAAATATATAATTATAATAATATAATATACCAAAAGTTGATAATTAACAGAAAACTTTTTTACAAAAAAATAAAAAAAAACAAATACAATGTACGTAGATATGATTATACAGTAATAAAATTATAAATTATAAAAAGCTATATAAATTGAATTACAAATCAGTCATCTTCAATCATCGTATTACAGAAATTAATTTCGGAGTAAAAAAAATATATATGGTCGTGGGTTGGATTCGCACACGGGGTAATAAAATATTCAATATTTTCAATTCCCTATTCTGGTAATCAGGAAAAGTGGGGTTGAGTTCCGCCACTCAACACGCCTCAAGAATTCGACAAAAAGTGGGGAACGTCTTAATGAGAGACATTTTAAAACTAGGTTTCCAGGTTCCCTGTTCCCTACCCTGCTACTAGCTAGCGGGTAAGGCGTGAAGCAAAAATAATATAAATATAAACCCAATTTTACGCATATCCTAAAAATAAATAAACCTAATTTTAAGCTTTATCCCTAGCGTGGTAGTCGGAGTCAGTGAATAAATAAATAAACAAATGGATATATGAAAATATCAACGAAATGAAAGGTTTACTAGGAAACATTCCAATTACAATATTGATAAAATTCGCTTTTCCAAGTAAAAATGTAATACACTGTACAGTTTCGTCGTAAATATGTGTTATATTAATGAAACTTCATCCAATAACAAATTTCCTGTGAAGCAGCTCTCGAAATAATAAATAAATTTTACCGAAACATTTTTTGGCATATCGCACGTTGAGCGATGGAATTCATAAAAAAACAATAAGAGTTGTAATCGAACCCAAAACCGTCGTGCTTACAGTCAAATTATAACGCTGTGCCAAGACGGCGTATAATTCAAGTTACGATACTTTCTTTCGATGTAATTTTCATTTGATATGTGCTTCACCTTTGATTATACTTCTAGAAACTTGGACTTTTACGTTTGAAGTAAATCTAGAGAGACTAACCTTTTTTATTCTGCAAACATGAATGTGTTCTCTTTTTAATAATCTGAAATCTGATATGATTGATGACGGGTCTCAACTAAGCGCAGGACATAGGTTCAACTCTTTGAAAAAAAAACTGGAATTTTGCAATTTTGTAATAGTGAAGTATAAAAGGCGAAATCCCTTTGTACCACGTTTCCGTTTTATTTCCGAGTTCTTATTGCGCTCCTGCGTACCCCGATGTACCTGCATGCCAAATTTCTACGTCCCGTATTTCCGCCTGTGCGTTATCCGTCATTGACTCAGTGTATTGTATTTTTTTGGCTTCAAGCTAGTATCGCTCACATAGTATTGTAGGCAGAGGTAACCTGGGAACCTAATATTAAGATACTCTGATCCCATTAAGATATTGTCGAGTCCCGATTGCCCCCGAATTCTTGAGGCATTACGTGTTGAGTGGCTGAACTCAAGAACAGACGATGAAGAAATGAAAACATGTGCGCCCATTACTGTCGCCATACAATCAGTATTTTACAAATTTTATACATGAGATTAAGAATCATAACAGTATTGAACTTTTTTTCAATATTTTAAAAGAAAAGCAAAATGTATTTTTTTATATATATATTATACATTTTTTAGAAACAATAATATCTATAAACATCGCGTTTAGGGACAAAGAAGTTTTGGCACACCGCCAATCAGTGCCCACGGAACTCCACGATTGCGTAGCCATGAAAATAAACGTCTATGAATAAATTGTTACGGTTTACACATTCACTCAGTTCCAGTATAGAACACTGTGTGCCATTTGTATAGAGATATTGAAAAATAATAAAAAAAGAAAAAAAAACACAAAACTGGCTCATCAATTCTGGATATCCTACCATCCACCAACCGGTGAGTATTTATATAACATATTATTCCAAAACTAATACAAATAACAATATACCACACCGTATTATTCTACGGAACGTCGGACTCGACGAATTTAATATTAATTAATTTTCAATACACGAACTCCAGTGTGTGTTGCGTACATCGGGCCGCTCGCTCCGTAAAATCACGTTCATAAGAATTATTGAATTATTACATGGAAATACATACAATAGTACTTCATTACTGCTGCCCGTACCGGCCAGGTGTACACGTGCGTCGAATATCGAACTATTTCGTCTTCAACGTTGTAAACTAATCCGAAATTTGGGTATTAACGAGGCCGTGTTTGGTGTTTCGATTTCTACCAATTGAACATTTTCCAGCGAATTTCGTGTTGATATACTAATATTAGAGTTAGTAACTTTGTTATTTCGATCTATAAACTAAATGTTCATTTGCATGTCTGTGATTTTGAAATTAATCTCACCATTCCATATAGTTTATGCATATGTATGTTCAATGGGCTTTAGCTATGGGGCGAGCGTTAAGCTTTTAAAAGGGCTGATGTGGTTCCATTTGAAACGTTTTACGGAGAACGTTACATTTAACAGTAGATATAAACTGGAAAAACCCCACTATTTTCTATTTCCGTTTAGATTTCTTGAAATCCTCTCCTATTCCGTATCTCTTATGTCTTTCTACTAAGATTTTTTTAATTATTTATTAAAAATACTAACTGAACTGTAATTCAATGTATATAACTTAAAATTTACACAAAATAAGTATCACATCAAACATATATACGTCATAATACAAAAATAATAATATAATATTAAATAATAAATATACACAAAGAGCGCATGCATATTTGTAATAGATAACATTTTAATTTCACATTATTATGATTTATTTTCATTTCTCCACTATGGTAAAAAAGCGCGGAGTTTACTTTCACCAGTCAGCTCACACTTTGGGCGGTGCGAGAACGGAGTGACTTAACACCAAATCCTCTCGGCGTATTGCCCTAAAATCTCTGAAAAAGAAGATTCTATACATTAATAGTTATATTATAGGTACAAAACACACCTCTAGTGGTGATGACACGCCACCCATCCCGGAGGAGGAACTGGAACAACAGAAAATTGAACATGAGAAACAATTACAAAAAGTAAGCATTTTTTATGTGTCACTGTAACGGTTGTGGGGTTCGACCCCCACTCAAGGTAATAAATTATTATTTGTTAATATTTTCATTTCTTCGCTCTGGCACCAAGGAAAAAAGCACGGCATTCAGTTCCGCCACTCAACACCCAATGCCTCGAAGCAAAGGCGGAAAGTGGGGAACGGAATGAAATAACACTGGGTTCCCTCTGCCTTCTCTGCTGCATGTGGTATGCAGCGTGAAGCTAACTATAGTACTAAGATACGTCTACTACTAAAGATGTTGTTTGGTTGGATACGGTAATATCAAGAACTATTGGCGAGAATTTAGAAAATTATAAAAGTTAGAATTTTGTGTTAGATAGTCCATTGTAGGCATAACCATATCTGCCGAGGTCGTCGTAGTGCAGGAGCACAAACGGGTGACTGTAAAAAGTTTCTGTTGTAGGTTCGATTCCCATTTGAGGGGATGAAATTTTTAATATTTTCATGTTCTCACTCTGGTAACAGGTAAAGAGAGATAGTGAGTTTCGCAATTTAGCTGCGCAATGCATCGAAAATTCTACGGAAAATGGGGAGTGGAAATGTTTTAATAAGAACGAAATGTATTAACACTAGGTTCCCAAATTCCCTCTGCCTACACTGTTCATTATTTTAGCCTTAAGATATAGTGCTGCGATGATTTTAAAAGTTCACAAATTATTAAAATCGACTCAAAATTTAATCACAGATTTAGCTATTTTCGCTAAACAATTTTATTTATTTTGTTGTTGAATAATAATTCCAAGCTGACTAAAACTCTTTTAATTAAAGTAGTTTTAATGACATAAGGTTGCCTAAAAAAGGTAATTTCTATATACTCGTTAAAATTAAAATTATATAATATAAAATATTTACAACTTCACGCTGTATCCCGCGTACAGCAGAGGCAGAGGGAACATAGTGAAAAGACATTGCGTGTTGAGTGGCGGAACTTAACGCCGCGCTTTACCTTGCTGTCGGAGTAACTTAATATAAACAATTCATTACCCTTAGTGGCAATCTAGCTCACGATTATCGCGTTTACAATCATACGATTTGAAACTGCGCCACAACGGCTGTATTCTGCTTCACGCTATATTCCGCACACAGCAGATTAGGCAGAGGGAACTTAGTGTTAAGACACTTCGTTCCCTACTTTCTGCAGAATTCTGGAGGCATTGCGTGTTAAGTGGCAGAACTCAACGCCACGCTTTGCCTCGACACCAGAGCGAAGAAATGAAAATATAAATTTAAGTAAATATATCATCTCATCGAGTGGTAATCGAAACCACAACCAGTCGGTTTTACAGTCACACTTTGTGCTCCTGCGCCACGACTGGCCTCAGTACAGTATAATATATTATTATTAATTATATATCACTAAACTGAAATTAGTGGTAACAGTATTTAATTATAAATGTATGTTATAATATAATTATTATGTGATTGTGATTATGATTATTATTATCATAGATTGAAAATTAATTGACATAGAAATATATTATGTAACGTAGTTATGACGTTAGTTATCAAATTAATAGAATTCAATTGAAGAATAATTCAAAGCTCATGCCCAACTAAAATTTTAGACGTTTAGATTTGTTCAGCACTTTTTTGATACAAATTTTGTATATTAATGTTTGAAATACCGAATATCAGGAAAAAGAATGTCAAGCGAGAGAAGCAGAAGAAGTCAGGAAATTGGACATAAAACTACTCCACCAACGCGCTATCGAGGCTGAGGAAGAACATAGGCGAGAGGTAAGTAAGCAACCAAAACATAAAAACTGACCTAAACCTCTAAATTCGGAACTATCTATGCAGTGTTCATAATTGGAAACTGAAATCCAGCTTTCAACCAAATATTCCACCAATATTCGATAAATTTCTGATAACTTACAAGAGAATTATCTGTACCGTACTTTATCGTTTTAAATTGCAAGAGCAAAATGGTAGATATTTATTAAGGTACAATCAGAATAAATTATGCAGCCTCACGCTCTATCCCGCAAATAGCTTAGCAGGCCGAGGGAGCCTATGTTTAAAACAATTCGATTCCCACGGACGGACGGATTAACATCGATAGTATCTAAACTTAACATCGTCCCTACTGGTGATCAATTGGACTATTAAAACAAAGCATTCAATCGCCAGATTGCTGAGGCAGTGGAAGAATTGCGCGGTCTAAATACATCTTGGTCACACCATAGATTATGTGATCTGCAAAGGCAAGCAGCAAAATGGCGTCACAGCCGACCCTCCATACCAGACACAAGGCACTACCGGGTGAGTAAAGCTTTTCAAAAATCTAATCCTTTATGACAACGTAGCATAAAAGACTGATACATTTAAAATTTATCCAAATTATTATTTTTTTAGTAGGTCCATCTATTTAAAATCCCAAACCCACCACACCAGAGGGCAATAGAATCAGTTCAATCTGTAAGAATGCAGGTCACCACGATTGACAACCAAGAAATCATGGACGATAATTTATTGCAATAATCGTGTCAACTGATAGACGAATGCCATCTCAATCTACCTGTGACCATAAATTCGAAAGGGTTCGATACGACGAGTCTCCATAAAAGTGTGGAAAAATCACGAATGTCAAAGATCTTATAAATACGTACCTATTTTATTTCCTATTCCATTCCGAATTTATTGACAGCTTTATCTGGCCGTGTTCTAATGCACTAGACGGTTTATAAACTTCAATTTCCATCGCTATCTAACACTGAAGTGACCCACTAAAACTTATAGTTCAGAAACAAGTACTTTAAAATATCGGCAAATGGGATCAATAAGTCTAGGTCCAAAATAGCATAGCCTGGACCGTCGTTATTCAATTATTCACAGCATCGAATACTAACTATGTCAAACAGCTGAACTGTTCTTGACAAGAAGTGGCACTGCAGGAAAATAAGGTAGCATCACATACAAATGAACTTCTGTAGGGAAATCATCTACCCATATACTTTGCTGCTTGAGTCTTTCTATCATAAATATAAGCCGTGAACCATCGTGGCGTAGGGACAGTGTTTGGATATAAATGTTATAGGTTCAAATATTTACTTCATTTTCATTTTTTTGCTCTGGTTAAAACACAACTTTTTGGGCTGAAAATAGGAAACTTTGTGTTTTGACACCAGATTTCATCTGATCAGCTAAACAGGAAAAGCTGCTCCCTTTTTTACTAAAAATCTAAACATATTCTTGTATGAAAATAAGGATCCTAATATATATATATTCATATATATAAATATTTAAAAGACACCGTGTAAGAAATGTTCGACGAAATAAGAAAAACATATTACGAACAAAATATGACTTCAATACAAACTTCACAATATTAATGTAATTTAGCTTTTTATTCCCACAACTCAACGCAGTACATTAAAGTTGTAAAACTATTTAAAACTTCTAGATAAAAATATATCTGGGACGCTCATGATTTAGTTTATAACGACTTTTGTTTTATAAAATAACTAGCCTGTACCTCCGGCTTCGCTCCCGTGGCCTAGTGGAAATAACTAAGAATTGTGTATGATTTTAAGTGACAACATTTTAAATACCCCAAGTTACTTAAGTCACAACATTTTAAATATAGAGGTAACTTTGATAGTAAGTACAGAGGGTTAAGTGGAAATAACTAACGTGGCATATTGAGGTCTCTCGTGGCATAGGGGCACAAGCGTGCGAATGTAAACGCGACAAGTTGCGGGTTCGATTACGACTCGAGGAAATGAAATATTAAAATTTTCATTTCTTCACTCTAGGGTCGAGGCAAAACACGGTATTGAGTCCCATCACTCAACACGCTATGCATCAAAAAATCTGCGAAAGTGGGGAGCGGAGTGTCTTAGCACTGGGCTCCTTCTGTGTCGCTTCATGCGGGATGCAGCGTGAAGATGAAAAAAATAAATAGCTTATAACCTTCCTTGATCAGTGGACTATCGAATTTTCAATTCGAACGAGCAGTTCTGGAGATTAGCGCGTTCAACCAAATAAATTCCTCAGCTTTATAGTATTAATATAGATGAGAAATCCTATTTGCCTAGTACAGAATGCTATGAAGACAGCTTGCAGTGCTCAGCTAACGAAGCCGCAATCCAGTCAAAGTATGGGCGACGCTGAAGGCATCTTCATTAATCTATCGCGGTTGGGCTCTTGCAGAGGTAAGATCACAATGTTTCAATTAAAATGCAAATTAAACAAGTTTACGGCCTTTTAGCGTAGGCAGAGTGGAACCTAATGGGACACTAGTTGAGACACTCCGTTCTCTATGTACCGTCTAGTTTTAGAGACATTGGGAGTTGAGCGGAGGAACCCAACGCTTTGTCTACGAGAGGGTGGAAATGAAACTGAATACAATTATTCACCCGAGTGGGGATCGAGTCTACAACCATAGCATTTGAGTATGACGCTGCTCCACGGAGCCACGGCGGCCTTAAATGATCGAACGACGGTCTTTAGTTTCCAAAGGCCCATTAAAAAATAATCATATATCTTCATTATGTCATGCGCTATTCAAAATATCGAAATGCAGCTTCATTTAAATTCACATTGATATTTTAAATCTATCTTTAGCATTTCACTATAGTGACAAACCATTCGAAAACATGAAATATAATGTTCGAATAATATTTGCTATTATTATGAGTTTTAATGAGTTCGTTGTATTTAAATAGCGTGGAATAATTAAATTATTTGATAGGATAAATAAAATACACCAGAGGCCGTCGTGGCACAGCAGCACTGTTTTTAACTGTGGACGCGACGGCTGTGGGTTCGATTTCCATTCAGGACAATGAATATTTAATTTATTCGCTGTGATAACAAGACAAAGCGCGGCTATTAAACAAACAACGTCTTGATAATTTGGCGGTGCGTCAAAACAGAAGAATGGAGCGGCAGAGAGCGGAGACTCACTCTGCATAACTCTTAAAAACATTAAATGAACATCTATTATAAAATATACAAAACAAATAAAAGCTAAATAAAACTGGACAACTGTCACGCTCACAAATAGAAACCTCTAAATACAGAGTGAACGGAAATCTAAAACGAAATTTTCCGATCTGTTTACACAAAAAGCAGTGTTGGGTTCCAAAAAGAGCGCTCTGTATTTACAGCAGTAAAATTGACACCCAAAAAGCAAATAACTACGGTATTTCATACTTTATACCGCGTGTAGCACAGGTTAGGTAAAATTAACTTAATGTAAATACTTTTCACCCGACTTCGAGTCAATTACAGTTGAGCGGTAGAAATCAAAGTCATCATTTCCACGAGTAGGAATCAAAAACAGAAAATGTTTATTTAAATATAGATATGTGGTTTCTCCCATTTCAAACTATTATTTTGAATAATTTCCATTAGGCCATTTATTTATTTAATTTTTAATTAAGTTAACTCTGAGTATTAGATTAATACTAATATTTTTTTTCAACTGCGTTCGATTTCGGATAGTTTTGGCCATTGTTTTAGTTTCAGCCATGTCGAGACTTTGTAACTGATATCCCAAACACCTTTTAAAATATTATTTAATAAATAATGCCTTGGCTCGTGATGTGTCTAGTGGTTAGAACCGTTTATAGTTGTGATCGTGAAAACCCAAAATCTTTTAGAGATTCAGAGGTAACAGTATTAGGAATTTAATATTATGATATTAGAAGGTATCGCTTTAATAACATATTTGCCATCAGAAGTTGTTCTTGTGTCAGTTATTTAGATAACTGGAAACTCGACAATATGACATTGTCATAACTCGAAGCTCGTCCGAAGAAAAGCCAAGAGCGCGTCCTATCTTCCATTCCACTATAACTACGAACTAGTTATAATAAAACAGGTACATACTTTTTAAACATTTTTTAAAATGTTATTCCACACTTAGGAAAGACAAATACTTATTTAGAAAACGTATTAAAATTTGAACGCAGCGGGACTCGAACCCTTCGTTCGAACGCATGGCTTAGTGGTCAGAGCGCCTGGTCGGTTTCCAGGAGGCGCGGGTTTGAGTCCCGCTGCGTTCAAATTTTTATACGTTTTCTAAATAAGTACAGGTACATACTGTTACAACTTGTCAGGTGTCACTTTGTAAATTTTTTAATATTACTTGTAAAAATAAGAAAAAAAATACGTCGCCATACAAAACACTAAATATTTTTAGCAGTCCCTAAATCCCAAATTGTTCACATCTACTCCAGATTTTAAAAGGGCATACAAACGAAGCAGGCTTAAGAGCTAAAATACTTTAACCGCTAATAAATTCTTATAACTATCGATCGATCAGAGTGTTAAAAGCAGCTTCATCGCTTTTTTCTGCATAGCAAGATAGGCAGATCAAGACACCTCGTTCACCAATATTTGCCCAACTTTTGAGACATTGGACGTTGCACGCGGCATGCAACGCAAAGTATCGAAAGCAGTGCGGTTCATGGGGAACGGAGAGTCTTAACACTAGATTTCCTCTGTCTACCCTGCTATGTGTGGAGCACAGAAGAAAGTTTATAATAAAGATATTAACAATATATATACTTTTATTATATAAGTTAAATAGATTTTACATTTTTAAATATAAATTGTTATAATAAGTACATTTAAAAATATAAAAAAACCCACCTCGAGGGTGGGACAAGGGCCCAAACCATTGGTAGCTAGGGTTCCAGAGAGAGGAACCTCACAATAAGCGCCGTCTTATCGAGAATTGAGTGATAAAAATTGAAGATTGTAGTCCCCCATGAAAATTTTAGTCTGTTTTAGTATGTACATACAGAATTAAAATTGAGGCATTTAGATAAAATTTTGTCTTAATACTACGCCTCTTAATTCTTCTGCCTACCCTGCGAAATGCGGGAACAAGATTTTTTTTTTCAATTACATTTCCTTTCCAGATGAATCTATAGACAGTGACGGATGCTGTGAAACACCGTGTTGTGAGCACACTGAGGAGTGTGGGGGATGGAGAGCCTCTGCCAACGACATCAGCCCTATAGTCAAGCGTGAGCTTGTCAAAACACCATCTTGTCCAGGGTAAGTATGAATTGATTGTAAATTTCATGTTCATTTAATTTTACGCATTGGGGAGAGATAATCTAGTGTTATCATACTCCGTTTTCAACTATCTGCCCAATTTTCGAGCCATTATGTGTTGAGTGGGGAAACTGAACGCCGCGTCTTGTTTTACCAGAGCCGAAGAATGTATCAAATATAGAAACATTGTACTGTTCTAAATTATAAAATTTAAATTATACTTAAAAAAAAGGTGCATGATAATTTTTTAATTTCTTTTGTTTTGGAAAAACACTTTTTAATTTTTGGATATTTTTTAAAATTGTACATATTAGGCTTTTATAGATTAGTTAAAACTGTGGTTTTATATTAAGTGGTGCTGACAAAAGTATTGTATATTTGAATCTATTTAATGTCAATTAACAGGTAATTGACATATCAGAACGCTTTTAGTTGAAACTGTAATTGCTTGTATTTCAAAGTATTTCATCGATTTGAGGCAAGCCGTGGTGTAGGGAGTCAAGCCTACGACTATAAGCGTGCCAGGTTGTGGGTTCAATTTCCGCTCGAGGAAATGAAACATATTTAATCTCTGATAACGAGGCATAGCGCAGCGTTGAGGTCCCCCACTCAACAAGCAATGCCTCGGCGGAAAGTAGGGAACGAAAGTGTCTTCATGGTAACGGGATATCTTAATGATTCCTTTCGCCTAACCTAGCTATGTGCAGGATACAGCGTGAAGCTAAAAAAATATTGATACTAAAATAACTAGCAACTTATAGTACTAGGGCTTAACTTTTCCAGTGAAACAGCATTAAATATTATAAATGCAATGGTTGTTGGTTCGATTTTAATTCAAAGAAATGAATAAGTTTAATTTTTGAGCTCCAGATATCGCGCGGCGTTGATATCCGTCACTTAACTCGCAATGTCTCGAATTCAGACTGGAAGCGGAGACCTTTGTAGTATAGGGGCACAAAGGCTTTGATCCCCATTCGAGGGATTCAATATTTTCAATCTCTCTCTCTGGTAACGAGGCAAAACGCAAGGAAGAGTTCTGCTGCTCGCCTAGAGAATTCAGTAATAGGTTCCCAGGTTCCATTTGCCTATCCTGCTATTTACGGCTTACAACGTAAATCTAAAAAGAGGACGCTTGGACACTATGACAAAGTGTGAACCTCAAAATAAGTATTGTAATTAAGTTTCAAATGGATTTACTTTATAATTTTTCTAAGCTCTTTTTTATATACGAAAAGTCAGTACGTAGCAGACTCAAACCCATGCCCCTTGGAAACCGTAGAAGCACAATAGCCACTATGCCATACGTTATATACTTTATTTATGTTGTTAGTGCATGTCTGTAGAGACATTTCCGCTAAATAAAGATAAATGCGAAGAATGAAAAAAAACCGTACTTCAAAAGAATAAAGTAGAAGCCTCATAAGATCACTTTGTTGTAGCTGTCTGTCAATCCATCAGTTAATACCGTTTATCTCAAGATAGCGTGGAAATATCTAGCTGAAACTAATATTGGATAACGAGGTCTATATTTATTTTGAAACATCGAGAAATTAAGCGTCTAAGTGAAAGCAATTATTGTATAAGTATATGCGAAAAGAAACTCACGTTTGGATATATTACAATTTATTTCATATAACAAAGTGCTTAGTATACATTTAGTACTAAAAAAAAACAAAACAAAGAAACGTCCTTGTTAATTTTTATTTTTAAAAGTTGAGCTTTTTTAACATACTGACCTACAGTCATAAAATTGATAGATACAGAACACTAAGTGAATTAATCAGACTCTCACTTGCCCAGTTTTTTTTGTATATTAAAGCACGTAACCTCCCATAACCAACGGAATAGTAAATAAAAGGAATAAAACAGATTAAAAATAACTCAGGAACGATCTCCTAAGCTTTAACAATAAATTCTAATATTTAATTTACGAGCTTTTACCGTATTGATGATACAAAGTGCAAAGTTAGGTACAGACTAAAGCACATCCATTACAGAACATCTATATGGACTTAAAATGGAATTATATTTTGAATATCCAATGTATGTACACGTTAATCGTCTTACTAATCAGTACTATGGTAAGCTGGTTCTGCTCCTCTAATAGATGATATACGCTTTAACGGTCACCTTCTAGGAATAAACGTTGGCGGTGTTTAAAGTTAAATTTCTATTGGATTTCTATTTCTATTTATATTCTATTGACAAGAAATAGAAATAGAAATAGATACAAAATAGATACAGAACAGAAATGGATATAAGATAGAAATAGAAAGCTTATAGGAATTAGTAGATCGATATAGGAATTTTCAATTTCCAACTGCACGTATCCCATATCACAAAGGTCAAACGGTCTAAACTTTGAATGTTCTGGATATATTGGATAGTTAATAGAATACCATATGTGCGCAACAAAATACTTGAAAAACTAAATAAATGCGTCTTTTTCCACTCATTATTGGTATGCATATATTCTCTGATACTAATATTTCATCATTTTATCGTGTGTAATGTAGCCACCTTAAAAACGTTATTTGATTATTTTTAACATTTTAAAGTGTTATTCAACAATTAAGAAAGAAAAATACTTATTTAGGAAACATAAAAATTTGAACGTAGCGGGACTTGAACTCGCGCCTCCTGAATACCAACCAGGCACTCTGACCACTAAGCTATACGTTCTCATCAAGCTGCGTCGAACTTCGATGTTATGCTAATAACATAAGTAAATTGTAACAAGCGTATGAAAATGATTGTCGATCAGTTGAGTGTCGAAAATGTAGGTTTACTATATTTAGTCCAAGCACTTCGAAAGAAAAGAAAATATTTTTTTATTAAAGCTTCACCCTTTATAAGGGTAAGCAGAAGGAACCTAGTATTAAAACATCCTTCTCCCCTTTCCATGCAATTATGGAGATATTGCGTGTCAATACATGTTGCGCTTTCTTTTGATACCATATCGAAGATAATGAAAATAACTCATTCTCCCGAATGAAAATCGAACCCACAACAGTCGCGTTACAGTCACATACTACACCACAATGGATTCATTTCGTATTTTAAGATATTAAAATACGTTTCAATTAGACATGTAATTTATATATAGGTATATGTATAAAACTATAGGCAGAGCTCGGTATACATTGAATCGGAAATTTCCCCTCGGGACAGGATTTAAAACTTTCAATAAGCATTTAACTAACAGCGCACAGTGGAGGTACAACTTTGAATGTTCGTCTGCTATTAAATTTACGACGGAAATACCGTAATTTGCAATAAATATTAGGTGAATTTGAGCCGTTCATCCATTTGCAATTGGATTTTTTAATTAAGTTTAAATATTTAATTTTTAAGTCTTTACTAACGAAACAGCAGTTCCGTAGACTAACGTTTAACCAAACAAACTATTTTTTAGCCTCCCTCTGTATCCCGTAGCAGGGTAGCCAGAGGGAAACTGGGAACCTAGTTCCTCATTTTCCGCTGAATTCTTCGTGTGTTCAGGAACTCAATGCTGCGCTTTTCCTCTATACCTGAGCAAGGAAATGAACGTATTTCTCTTGCTCCAAAGGGAATTGAACCCACAGTATGTCGCGTGTACAGTCGCACATTTGTGCCCCTGAGCATTGGAAAATTGTAAAAACTTAAGTAATCTACTCTTTTGAATGCAATATCAGTGCGTTACTTGAAATATATATTCCTATACAACTCATAGAAAAGAAAGTAGAACAAAGAAATCTATTTGAATCTCTTCAACAGTTCGCCACGAGATCCGTAGCGAAAGTTAAAAAAAAAGTATTTTGTTTTATTTTAAAACCAACATTTGAATGACAAAAATGGCCAATGTTTTTATTTGCCTGTCTATCTAGAATCTAAAAAAATATACATAGCTCCACGCTCTTTTCCAAGTAACACGATAAGCCTTAAAAAGTTGTAGCGTTTGACTTTTTTTTCTCTCTCCCGTTAGAGATAAAAAGAAATTAAAAAACACGCTAATGTAAAGGCACTCCGTTCTACACTATCCACCGGATCTTAAAATATTGAGAGATGAATGGTGGATATCAACGCCGCGCTTTGTTTAGCTTTGTGCGAAAGTGATAATCATTTTATGGATCATTTTATATATTTAACGGGAACTATCCCGTTTACATTTAGATACTACCATTTCGCCGGACACAAAACTTTATTATTATAAATTATTTTCTTCTTTCCTTTACATTATAATCATAAATGTCACACTTTGTGGATTCGATTTCTACTCGGGAACCTTTACTAAAACTACTTAACACTAGGTTCCTCTATACCTTCTTTGTTATAAAAAAAAATGTTCAATCACACCAAAATTATAAATAATTAAAGAAATTGAAAAAAAAAAACTTTTGATAAAATAATGTTTCCATTTTCATAATGTTCATTATTGTTATTTACCACAAAAGCCATATTGCCTTGACGCAATAAAAAACTAGGAAGGGTACGTTTTGAGTGGCGGAGCACAACGCCGCACTTTGTCGTGCCAAAGCTGGAAAATAAAAACAACTCATACCTCATATTGTGAATTGAACTGACAACCCCTCGTCTACAGTTGTCCAATATTACAAAATTTATATAATATTTTGTACTATTTTATACTAATAAACCACGTATTTATAGTACAGGCGTCGTCACAGATCAGGTGGGTATTTATAGTAAGTGCTCTATAAGCTCAAAGCTCACCAACCATCCATCTCGTATTGCCATCTGTGGTACTGAACACGTCATCGAGATGTAATCTAATAATCCCCATATTGTTATTATACCAGCTTGAACCTGCTTCTCCGCCTCCGTAGGGAAATAACCAAGATTTGTGTGCATATGCGACTGTAAGCGCGACGGCTTTGGATTCTAATTCACTCAGTGGAGTGAAATTTGATATTTTCATATACTCGCTCTGGTAACGAGACAAAGCGCTGCGTTGAGTACCGCCACTCAACTTTAAAAGTTCTACGGAATTTGCGGAACGGAGTGTTTTAAAGGGAGTGAATGTCTTAACAAGAGTTGTTATTTTTAACATTTTTAATGTGTTATTCCACAAATTTGATCGTAGGGGGACTCGTACCCGCGCCTCCTGGAAACTGACCAGGATGCTGCGCTTTGTTTTGTTCCAAGAGCTGCGGGTTCGAGTCTTACGTTCAATATTTTTACATATTTTCTAAATAAATATAAGAGTTGTTATATGCGGGATGCAGCGTGAAGCTACAAAAAAAGATGATACATTTTAAGTGCTCCAGGAAGTTCTGACTCTGAGTAAAGTAGGTTACGTCGAAACCTTTAACGTGGTTTAATAAACCCTGAAGCCTTTGTAGATAAATCGATTATCTGATACAAAACTAACTTTGACCTTAACTTTTATGCACTTTTTATATATTTTCTTTTATTATAGCTTCATACCACCACCAGCGTCGATACGCTGCGCTTGTTTTGTTTTGTCACCAGCTTTCATTCCCCCGAATGGGAATCGAATCCAAAAACAAATGAAATTTCCAAAAATATTTGTAAAATGTTTCCATAAATAACAAAACAACTTAAAAATTCAGTCACAAAAGATATAACCTGGTTATTGATTTTTGGAAATTGCTTTTAACCACCAGCTTCTGGTTAAATCGTACACCACCCGGGAAAAGTCGCGACCCAGCTACAAATATAATGAGAAATCATTGCAGCTAGTGCACATACTAGCATTCGTATACCGATAGCAATTTTGTGCGTAACGTGAAATCAATGCACTGTAATTATTCACATACAAGCTCGAACATCCACATACGATATGGGGGCGTTCAATATTACGTAAGCAGTTTTTTTTGTAATTATTGACAGACCCCCCCCCCCCCCCCCTTCCTCCCACCCCTCCTCTATGAGATAAAAAATAAGCAATCCTCTTAAAATATTTCATTGAACACGTGTTTCGCGGTTTATTTTAATACCCCCCACCCCCCGTGTTATCAAAAATAAGCAAACCTAATACCCCCCCTCCCCCTACAGTGCTTACGTAATAATCGAACGGCCCCTATGGCATAAAGTACTCATATAGTAGGTACATAAAGTGGTATTTATTTTGTAGTGGGTTATTTGAACACGTTTCATTACAGACTAGTGTTGAGGTTTGTGTGTTGTGTTATTCATCATTTACAATTATATAAGAATAATATTTTATTAACATGAAAGTTTTATATTTTTAATTTTATGTGTATCTGTGGTGTGTGTTGAGGCCAGTCGTGGTACAGGGGCGCAAAGTGTGACTGTAAAACCGACTGGTTGTGAGTTCGATTCCCACTCGAGGAAATGAAAATATTTATTTAAATTTATATTTCTATTTCTTCGCTCTGGTGTCGTGGCAAAGAGCGGCGTTAAGTTCTACCACTCAACACGCAATGTCTCCAGAATTCGGTAGAAAGGGTGGAACGGAGTGTCTTAGCACTAAGTTCCTTTTGCCTACCCTGTTGAGTGCGGGATACGGCGTGAAGCTGATTAGATTATTATGTATCTATAGAATTTTAGATCTCGTTATAGGGAAGGGACTGCGGAAAAAGAAGGAAGTTTCTTAGGTTAATATTAGGTTCTACTGATATGCGAATAAGGCGTAAAGACACCTGCTGTATTTCTATTTTTAATTATTATTAATTTAAAATGGCAACAAAATAACACGCACATTGCCAAATGGTAAGAATTTAAAATTACAAAAAATTTTCAAAAACCTTTCAAGTGAGCTATCCATCTTGAACCAAAGTATAGTGAACACAATTTTGAAATACCGCCTCATCAGGACGATTCATTAATTAACGACCGTCGGATATTTGTATGGCCGTTAAAAGCATATCGATAATAGGAGAGTTTTATAAGGAACCTTGTAAGTAAGGTTAGTTTAGAAATATCATGTTATTTCCGATATACAAGGTCCCCAGGGTTCCGTTCCCCACTTTCCGATCAATATATGAGATATCACGTGCTGAGTTCCGCGTATAAGCTCCGAGAGCGTGTAAATGAAATAATTTAAATACAAATTCCTTTGAAATATTTAGTGTTTACATTTCCCCGCTCGGCCATCTGTCTATTAAAATATTAACTTTCCCACATTGTAAGCATATTTCGGACAACAGGTATGACTGAATTGAAATTGTCTGAAATTGAGTCAAAACTAAAGTTATATTAAAGCTAAAATTGAAACTAAAATTGAAATTATTTGATCAAAGTATTTTAATATTTCCCTTATGGCCCAGTGGGTGAGTGTTATTCCCACGCATAGGAATTATTTATTTTATTCTTTACACTGTATTTTGCATATAGCAGAATAGACAGAGGGAACCTGGGAACCTAGTGTTCAGACATCAGACATTCCGTTTCCATTACGACTTTCCCCACTTTACATAGAATTCGCCAGGAATTGCGTATTAATTAGCGGAACTCAACGCCGCGCTTTGCCTGTACACCAGAGCCACCAGAAAAAATTAAAATATAAATTTATATAAATATTTCATTTCCTCAAGTGAGGATTGAACTCACAACCAGTCGCGGTTACAGTCACAATCACGTCATATATTATGCCCATGTTAATTCAATTCAATTATTTTACTTTATAAATATTTTCATGTGAACTTAACTAAAGGAAGTTACAAACATTACCAGTTTATGGAAGCCTCAATATCTAACGGAACGCAGTTTTGCGGAAATAGGTTAATTGTCGATAACCTATTTACTATCACGTTTTAACGCAGTTATAAATACATCCTGAAAAATGTTGTAAATAGTGTACCTGTGAGGCAATATTGTACGGAATATCGGCTATTGCCTTTAATATATTGAAATTTTATGCTCTGATGTCAAAGCAAACCGCAGCGTTGAGTTCCGCAGCATGAAAATGGGGAACAGAGTGTCTTAGTACAAGGTTCCCTCTGCCCTACCCGGCTTTGTTCTGGATATAATATGTGAATAAAAATTTATTGATTGATTTATTTATTCATCATTCACCAACTTCAGTCAGCGTAGTTACAAATAAAAATAACCTCATTAAATTGTAGAACAAAAGAAATTCATTGAAAGAGCTATTAAAGGAAGACATAATAGTATCACTTATGGTTTATTCATTATCGCCAATGCAACACTTCATAGAATACTTTAATACCGTGGGACTATATACAAATGCTCTATATTTTAGTTCCTTGACATATTTTTTATTATTTTCAAAATTAATTAAATGCATAAAAGCTTAATATCAGACCTTTTCAATTAAAACTTCTTCTCATGTAGCAAATGAAACTTAGTGATAAGACACTTTGCATCTCACTCTCCATCCAATTTTTGAGACATTTTGTGTTATGTGATGGAAGACAACTTCGTTCTGGATGAAGTCATCCCGAAAAAATCTTAAGCTGAATTTCATAGCTATATTTCAAAAACAATATCGAAAATATATATTTGTTATAATACCGGTTAGAAGCCTATTAAAGTTCAAAGTCACAAAAGTCAGTGTGGAAGTTATAATAAAAATTGTTTATCTTCCGTTCTTGTGGTATGAAAAAGTTTCAATCAGTATTTTTTCAATGACATTATACAACATTTTTTTTTGCTTCACGCTGTTTCCGGCATATAGCAAGGTAGGCAGAGGGAGTTCGGGAATCTAGGGGTAAGACACTTCTGTTCCCCAACTTCCACCGAATTCTAGAGGCATTGCGTATTGAGTGGTGAAGCTCAACGCCAAAATAAAAATATTAAATATTTAATTTCTTCGAGTTGCAATCGAACACGCGACCGTCACTAGTCACCTGCGCCACGATGACAACTCCTAACCTACTTACAAGCCAAATTTCAACCCCCTAAGTCTTATAGTTCCGTCTGTGCGTTGACTGTCAGTCAGTAACTGGTGAGTTTTATATAAATATGTATGTATGTAAGAATATTTTTTTAAAATGCAAGGCAAATAATTTTAATCAAAATAAATTGCATCAATTGAAATTGAACGTCAATTAATTTACCACCGGTTACTCCTTACTTAGTTACGCCTTAGATCTAAGAAGAACCGGCGCTAGAAACGAGGCGGGATTTTCTTTAATTCAATTGTTACCGCATTTACACTTAATTATAAGTGACAATGATATCTTTGAAACAGACTGGAGCGAGCATTTCATTCTCAAGGCGCGTTAACGTTTATAAAATCATTATTATTTAATTTTTTTTTATCTATAGATTCCGAGAATAGCTCGCTTTTACCGAACAAAAATTTATTTAATATTTAATAATAACGATCATGTTTGATGTACTGAAAATTACACATATACTTTTTTTACTATCCAATAGTAAGTTACGAACAGTAAACCAACGTCACTTTCGAGAGAGCACTTATTACAGTCATATAAAATGTTATCTCATCTTTTCATTTTAAAAATCAAAGAAGTATCATCCGGAAACAATACTATCTCATAGCTATTTGTTGTAAAGATAGACATGGTAAATTACTTATATATAGTAAAAAGAGAAAAGGACCAAGAATAGACCCTTGTGGGACTCCCCACTGCAAATGGCCCTGAAGATGTCTTGTTATTCACATCAACTCTTTAGTCAAGGGACCTTTAGAAAAACAGCAGCTTCATCACATCCATCATCAGACCAGCCCGAGGATATTGTATTATTGTAATGTTATTTAAGCTAGGATAAGATAGTCAAATTCAGTTTCTTATATTTTATTACATGGTAACAAGCTAAAATCTTGTTTTCTAAATTCGTCATTAAAAGCTTATAGAAAAAAAAGTGGCAAGTAGTAGGGCAGCGGCACAAAGTGTGACTGTAAAACCGAATGGTTGTGGGTTCGATCTTCACTCGAGGAAATGAAATATTTATTTAAATTTATATTTCCATTTCTTCGCTCTGGTGTCCAGGCAAAGCGCGGCGTTGAATTCTGCTACTTAACACGCAATGCCTCCAGAGTTCGGTAGAAAGTGGAGAACGGAGTGTCTTACACTACGTTCCCTCTGCCTACCACGCTGTGTGCGGGATACAGCGTGAAGCTGATTTATTTTTTATTTTAACCTTATAGAAATCTAATCTGGATTTTGTGAAATGCAATATTCAGGGTATAAATAGTATTTGAGTTTCAAACTGATGTAAATTTTGGTATAAAGTTATGTTGTAATTGAATTTGCGACCAACGCCGTCTTCGATAAAGTAATTTATTAATTTAGTCTCAGTTAGTATCGAAGTCCAGTTGGAGATGTATTGATTAGTTTATTCTGGTTCTATTCATCTTGTTTGATTACAGTGTGTTTACTTAAGATGAGAGTGATATTGTACGTATCTCTTATGTATGTATGTATGTCCATATATTTAATTGGAGATAGCACTTTGAGATAGGCATTTTTGATACTGTATGTTCCTTCAACTTCACTGTGTATCCCGCAAATAGCAGGGTAAATAGCGGGAATAGGGTGTAGGTAGGTAGGTACGGAGTATCTTAGCAGTGGGGTGGTGAGACTCTCCGTTCGCCTTATTTGCGAGATATTGGGTGGTGTGTGGAGAATTTTAACACTGCAGGAATAATAGTTTAGTTTAATAGTTCATTCCCACGAGTGGGCATAGAAGTTACAACCATCGCGTTTCCTGTCAGACGCTGTCCCATTGCGCCACAACGCCCTCTTACTTTTTTGAAAAGTATTTATTTGGGGAAGCAACTTTACCAAAAAATGTTTATTGATTTTCCATTTTCAATTTTTTTTAGAAGTTAGTCACAAAATGTGTATTTTTCAAACAGTTGTCACATAGAACTTAATATCAAATCGATTCGTTTAATTAAAATGGAAATGCATAATACAAAAAAATACAAATCAACTTCACGCTGTATCCCGCACACAACAGTGTAGGCAAAGGGAACCTAGTGTTAAGACACTCCGTTCCCCACTTTTCACTGAATTCTGGAGGCATTGTGTGTTAAGTGGCGGAACTTTGCTAACCACGCTTTGCCTATACAACAGAGCGAAGAAATGAAAATATAAATTTAAATAAATATTTAAATTTTCTCGAATATGTATCGAACCCACAACCAGTCCCGTTTACAGACACATTTTGTTTCCCTGCGTCACAACTGGCCTCAAAGAAAGAATTGAATGCATAACACATGAAAAACAAAAGTTCCACAAATTCTACTATTGATATAAGTAATGGATTTTAGAGCTGTTAGAATTGGTGTACTATATTTGCATATGCGTTTTCTATTAAAAAGCTTTGGTTTTTCATACAGTTGTTACATACAATACTAGTCGTCACCCACAGCTTTATTTGCGTGCATTTTCAAATGTAAATTGAAAAATATCGCTTCCTCCTTCTTCCTCCTCACTCCCTAACCTACCTCCAAGCCAAATGTTCTGTGACTAACAAATAACCCTGAAAATGAGCATTAACGAGCTCCTCTTTCACCCTAAACAATTTTTTTATACTGCATCATACTGTATCCCACATATGGCAGGGCAAGCAGAAGGAACCCAGTGTTAAGGAACTCAACGCCGCGGTTTGCCCTGTTATCACAGCGGAGAAATGAAAATATTAATAAATAATAATTTGTTACTCTGCGTGGGAAGCGAACCCACAACCGTCGTGTTCACAACTATACGTTCGTGCTTCTACGCCACGACAGCTTCGCAGAGATATATATTGTATTATATGCTCTTAGCTTAACATAACCGGGAAAAGAAATATAATTGTCTATAGTTACTTTGAGTAGAAATCGAACTAATTACGGAGGCTCTGATATTTATGCAACTGCTATGAAGGCAAGCTGGTATTATATAAAAAAATCTGAAAGTTGAATACAATAACTAAGATATCAATCAATTTATTTTGCGTTGTGTAAATATATGTCAAAACGTATAGTACAAATACGGCTTGTTCGTTTTGCGCTTTTTAAATAAAAATAGTATTAAAATGTTGTATACGAGTACACGTGACACTAGCGGGGATGTGTATAGATAATATTTTTAATACCCTGAATCTTTTACTTTCACACTCTCGTATGTATTTCGCATAAAGATGAATGGGTAGAGTTAAGACACTCAGTTTCCCATTTTCCTCTCGATTTTAATGGCACTGTGTGTTGAGTGACGGAACTCAACACCGCACTTTGTCGTGCTACATGTCGTGCATTGTCGTGACATGCGACGAAATGGACATAAATAATTCCTCCAAATATGTATCGAACAGACAACCGTCGCGTTTACAGTTAGATAATGTACCGCTGCTTCAATACTTTCATTTTTTTAATTCTATTTGCATTAGAAACGAAAAATCTCGGACGAAGGAAAATATCCCTAATTTCTCTTCCTAGTACCCTTTACTTCATAGAAAGTAGACAGAAGAAAAGAAAAAAAACAAACGTACGATTGTGGGCTCGAATTTTTACTCGGAGGATTGAAATTTTTTAAAATACGATGCAAAACGTATGTATGTAACGAGGCAAAACACGGCGTTGAGTACCGCCACTGAACACGTGTCTTATGTATCATACACACTAGTGACCTGAGAACGGAGTGTCTTAGCTCTATATTCCCTCTGTCAACCCTAAAATTAAACCTTTTTTTTAAATTTCCTGAAAATAAATGACTATTGTAATTAAAATATAAAGTATCTCGTATAATATTGGTAATTACGATGTAATTCATACATAATTAATTAAACATACATAAATTAATACATTGAAGTTCGTGGTCGTAGGTTCTATATAATCCATATACATATAACGTGAATCTAATTATATCCAACCGCAGTGGTGGTTACCCTTAATAAATATCCAAAGGAGCATCAAAAATGGACGAGTATGTAAAAAAACACTTTTCTTATAGACGAATTTCACAGACGAATTTATGGGGAGTGGAATGGTAGAATTTGGCGTACTTATTTTTGGGGAGTGTAGGGGCATAGTTCTGGGCTGGATTTCCATTTACAAAGCGAAGAAATTAAAGTAATTCTTTACCCCAAGTGGGCATCGAACACACGACCATCGCGTTTACAACGAGACTGTTACAGTTACAAAACCCGTATATATTGATATTATTTAAAAAAAAAATCCTATGTAACCAAAACTCGTACTCAAAAGTTGTTGTCAGACTTGATTAAAAAATCTTACAGGAAATGAAATTCACTTCTTTTTTAGTATTAGATTCAAATTTTCATTAGTTAGTCCTTTGCCAAAAGACCGGATGGAAAGTAAAGAGATGGAACGCTGCTTTGATGTTTAAAAAAAAAAGGAGAAATCTTATTTGCATCGTACAAATAGGAAACACAAAGTTATAACATATTACGAGACTACTACAAGAAATATTTATTACGATTACATATATTTAAATAGCCAGTTCGCGGGTTGTGCCGCAGGAGCTCAAAGACTGTAAAACCGGAGGAAATTAAATATTTATTTACATTTATATTTTCATTCCTCTTTGGTGACGAGGCAAAGCGCGGTAATGAGTTCTGCTACTCAACACACAATGCTTCTAGAACTCGGTGGAAAATGGGGAACGGAGTGTCTTAACACTAGGTTCCCTCTGGCTACCCTGCTGTATGCGGGATACAGCGTGGAGTGGATTTTTTTTATATACTCATATATATATTCACAACAAAGCGTGTCAAATCCTTTATAGACTATATTACATTTGTACCGATACGACTCATTCAGTCCCGTTTCTTTTATGCGCTAGAACACGATAGCAATAGCCACCTTGTCCGAATTCAATATCTCTTTGATTGCTTTTACTTTGACGGGGAAAAATGCAATCGTGCTTGGTTCAAGTCACTCGTGTTTAAAGTTTTTGCCATATTAAACAAGAAACTTAAAAAAACTACAAAAGTAACTATGGAATAGCAAGAAATAAAAGAAGATATCTATAAAGAGTTTTCTCGTAACAACAATCTATTGTAAAAATGGATGGACGGATATAACTCGACCGATGGGAAAACGTCACATTTTATACTGCTTTGTTTATCGTTTATCTCACGGCTCCCTGAATAGTTTATAGTTTCCATTTTTTTTTCTTTTTTTAATTATTTAGTTCAGCACTACAGATCCATTTCTTTTCTTTCGCTCTGGTCTTGAGGCAAAGCGCGGCGTCGAGTTCTGCCACTCAACACGCAATGCCTCCAGAATTCGTCAGAAAGTGGGGAACGAAGTGTCTTAACACTAGGTTCCCTCTGCCTAGGAGCTGTGTGCGGGATACAGCGTGAAGCTGTTTTTTTTTTACTACAGATACTTGGTCCGTACCATTTTTTTACTTTATTATTATATCTAATTTTCTTATTATATATATTAATTACATTACATTTTATAAATACGATTAATACCTTTTATTAACTATTAATTAATAGTTTCCATTAAGACATTTCCGTTCACTACTTTCCGAATTCTCGATTCTGTAGAGAAATAGAGACAAGCCTCATAGTTTTAATTCAACTTACAGTTATATTAAAATTGTTAAACAAAATTTAAAATTAAATATTCACCTTTATATAATGTAAAAAAAATAACTAAGTTTATAAAAGTATCGTAGCATTGACAACGTACATAAGTCACCCAGGAAGCACCTCTATCGATTATTTTATTTCGACGCGAACGCTCTCATTTAGGATCAAATATTTTTATCTATGGTAATGATATCCCAATATATAATTTAAAGGAATATATTGTGGTGCAGCGGTTTAGTATCTGACTGTAAACGCGACGGTTCTAGGTTCGATTACAACTCGAGGGCATGGATTGTTTTTATTACACCTCTCTACACAAAAACCAAACGAAACGTTGAGTTTCAAGTCACGAATTGGGAAAAAAGCTGAGAACGGAGAGTTCTAACATTACGTTCCCTCTGCATCAATCCATATATAAATGCGTGATACAGCGTGAAAATGTAAAAGAAACTCGTACATATGTAAATTCACAACATCACATACAAGTTTTATATTAAAAAAGTTGTAAAACCGCAGCCTTTTCAAGTTTTTGCATAGTCACAACGGTCCATGTCGTCCGATAACGACGTACTACATCTAACTAATAACGATTTAACTTAGACGCGGTCGTGTTTGAGTTTAGTACCATTACTGGAACAGAATATTATACCCGTTGTGGCCAGTCGTGGCGCAGGAGCAAGCGCGACAGACTGTGGCTTCGATTCCCACTCGAGGAAATAGAATATTTAAGATTTTCATTTCTTTGCTCTGGTGTTGAGGTAAAGCAGTGCTAAGTTGCGCCACTCATAAAGTGATGTCTCTAGAATTCAACGAAAAGTGGGGAGCGGAGTGTCTTAACACTAGGTTTTCCCTGCCTACCCTGCTAGAGTCGGAATACAGCGTGAAACTGAAAAAAAAGTAGTCGTTTCATGAAATGAGATGTTTTCTAATATAAACAAGCTCGTATTAGCTAAGTTAGTACTAACATTTGCCTGCAGCGACTCTCCACTAGTCAAAGGAATATAAATAAAAGTTTTGTATGATATATGACACAGTTACCAGTACTAGTAGTTCCCGAGATAGCGCGTTCGACCAAACAAACGCTTCAGCTTTATAATTTTGGTATTGGAGCCGTAGAACTCGATGAAAAATAAAATATTATTGGAATTATTTCGAAATACGATACTGGAGCGGAAGGATAATTGAAATTCAATGAAATCTACGTATTTTTCAGGAGTAATTATGGAGTATGTGTAAGAACACATATTTGATTTTCGAATTTGTTTCATGTATTTTTTTATTAGCTCTATAACGTAAGTTAGTCAAATTAATAAATAGAACAATAGATAGATAAGAATATAAATTATTTAGGACTGTCGTGGCGCAGCGGCACACTGCCTGACTGTACCATGACGGGTATAGATTCGATCACCACTCAAGGGAATGAATTGATTTCATTCTTTCGCTCTGGTAACCAGACGAAGGGTGGCGTTGAATTTGTCAACACGATGTCTCAAAAATTGGACTGTGGAGATACAGCAGTGTGTGATGTAACTAAAAAACATATATTTATTTATATGGTTTTTTAGTTACATCACCTCATCTCAGATTACATCAACTCATCTCAGATTACATCAACTATACGTTAAAGAACTCTGGGAATAATTACTACAAAATTTCCACAAAAAGGCCAAACGCGGCGTTGAGTTCCACCATAAAATACGCAAAATCTGGACATAAATCGGGAAACAGAGTGTTATAACACGGAAAAGAGTGGGAAGCTGTAACATATAAAACATCCGACATTATATTATAAAATCAATACCCGTATATGAAGAGCGACCAAAATAAACAGCCAAATTGAATGAGAATTTTACATGTCGGTATAATAAAATTCAATTATTAAGTTTTCCGCTTCTACCTTCTGTTAGTCGTTTATCCTTTATCTATAAAGTAAAATATAAAATGGTGAGGTCAGTCGTGGCGCAGCGGCATGAGGTGTGACTGTAAAACCGACTGGTTGTGGGTTCGATCCCCACTCGAGGAGATGAAATATTTACTTAAATTTATATTTCCATTTCTTCGCTCTGGTGTCGAGGTTAAGGGCGGCGTTGAGTTCTGCCACTCAACACGCAATGCCTCCAGAATTCGGCAGAAAGTGGGGAACGGAGTGTCTTAACACTAGGTTCCCTCTGCCTACCCTGCTGTGTGCGGGATACAGCGTGAAGCTGATTTGATTTGATTTTATGTAATTATTTTTTTGTATTGAATATAATATAATTAATTTTACCTATCTTTTACCTATTTTTACGATATTCAATATATTTCAAATAAGAGAAAACATATTGAAATATTACATGAACGACCTGAACTTCAATTTTAAGCGTTTTTTATATAAATATATTACAAATTTCATTTTTACACTTCACTGGAAACTTCAAAGTGATTCAATTGTTATTGGAACATTCCCCGTGACTGTGAGTTTGAGCGTCGCGGAGATTGCTAGAGATTATGAAAGGAATTTTATTATTTTTTTTAAATCCAGGCGTGGCGCAGAGGCTTAAGCGCGTGACTGTAAATACGACAGGTTATGGGTTCAATTCATTTGATTTGACTTAAAGAAATGAAATATTTTAAATATTTTCATTTCTTCGTTCTGGTGTTGAGAAAAACGCGACGTGGAGTTCAGCCACTCAACACGCAATGCCTCCTGAGTTTGGCGGAAAGTGGAACGGAGTGTCTTAACACTAGGTTCCCTTACTACATGCGAGTTATATATAACGTATTTCATTTTACCGATTGCTTCGTATTCATTGATCTTTGGGTACCGTGTTTTATAAAAGTAAGTACAATCACTTCGATATTCACTGTCCACTGAATCGGAAAGTTAATAAATTTATTGATGGGACACAAAATTGCATTTTGTCCAATAAAATATAATCTTTATATAAAAGAAGAAAAAGAAGAGAAATAACGCAAACAAATTTACTGTTAGTAGTATCAGATAAAAAATAAATCAAATAAATCAGCTTCACGCTGTATCCCGCACACAGCAGGGTAGGCAGAGGGAACTTAGTGCTAAGACACTCCATTCCCCACTTTCTGCCGAATTCAGGAGGCATTGCGTGTTGAGTGGCAGAACTCAACGCCGCGCTTGGCCTCGACACCAGAGCGAAGAAATGAAAATATAAATTTAAGTAAATATTTCATCTCCTCGAGTGGGGATCGAACCCACAACCAGTCGATTTTACAGTCACACTTCGTGCCACTGCGCCACGACTGGCCTCAACCAGTACCAGATAAGTTGAATTAAATATTTATAAAAATGTCTTAAGTAGCAACCGAACCCACAACCATCGCTTTAAAAACATTCTTCCACATCTCTACTAGAATATTCAAATCATAATATCTATAAGTTTTATACAGAGACGCACTCACTGTCTCATACAAAAGATATATCAATTGAAATGTAATATATCAGTCGCTTCCGCTCTTCAAGTACGGCGGACAGTGACAGTCTGATAGGAAAACTTATTGAGCTTTATCGAAACTCTTATTTGCGGTACACTCTATTATCGAACAAAATTTTGCTTTTATTAGAACATAAGAGACATCCATAGGTTTATAGAACATATATTTCAATTACTTCGTTTGAAAACGTTGATTAACTTTTTTTTTGTTTTTTTTTTAATTTCAACTTATATCTCCTATATGGCATGGTTGACGGGGACAATTTGATGTTAAGACATTTCGTCGATCATTATCGATAGAATTTTTTCGAGACATTGCGTGTTGAGTGGTGGAATTCAACGCGGCGCTTTCTCTTTGTGTGATGATCTCGTGAGACATGACAACGACGCACTGTTGTACTTAGCGACAAAACAATTTAACTTACATAGTTACAAAAGCTTACCTGCCTATCAACCAAAAACAAATAGAAAAAACGACTGGGGCACGGAGTGTCTCAACACTCGGTTCCTTCTGCCTACCCTGCTATGTGCGGGTCACAGCGTGAAGTCAAAATATATATTTTTTAATAATTCTCAATTTATTTAACATTACAAAGTGCAGATACGTAATGCTAGCGTTGAAAGTTCCTTTATAAAGGAACACCTACACGAACGCTCACTCTATATTTAAATCTCCTAAAGCTAAAAGCGAAGTTACCTAACATAATAAAATTGGTTGAATTTTAACTAATTTAACGAGATTTTCGCATGAGTTATTTCAGCTAATGGTACCTCGATAGGATTAAAATTTAAAAATAAGACTAAATCAAAATAAAGCTGTGGAAAGCTTAAAATGTAATACTTATTTAATGGAAAAGCTTTTGCAAGTGACATTCAACTGGAACGTATTGAATATTTATTTAGTTTCGAACTCAGGATTTACTAAAGGCATTCAAGGTATGTTTTATTTTCAGTTTCTCTGTATCCTGTATATAGCAGGGTGGGCAGAGAAAATCTAGTAATACTATATAAATATAAATTGTAGTTGTAATGTAAAGTTGCCTCTAGTAGTATTTGCTGTATCTAACCCAGTTGTAGTAGAAGTACGGAGTGTCCGTTACCCACTTTCCGCAGAAATTTTGCGGGCTTGTATTGAGACGCGATTTTCATCTTCACGCTACGACTTGTTACCAGAGCGAGGAAATGGAAATATTAAAAATAAATAAAAATCAAATAAATCAGCTTCACGCTGTATTCCGCACACAGCAGGGTAGGCAGAGGGAACCTAGTGTTAAGACACTCCGTTCCCCACTTTCTGCCGAATTCTGGAGGCATTGCGTGTTAAGTGGCAGAACTCAACGCCGCGCTTAACCTCGACACCAGAGCGAAGAAATGGAAATATAAATTTAAGTAAATATTTCATCTCCTCGAGTGGGTATCGAACCCACAACCAGTCGGTTTTACAGTCACACCTCGTGCCGCTGCGCCACGACTGGCCTCATATAACTCATTTTTCCGAGACCCGACTCGGGGGAATAAATCGAACCCAAACCGCGCTTTATTCACCGCCCCATGTCTGTCCGTAAGGTATTTAGAAAAATTTTTTCCAAGCAAAGCATTGATTTATAAATATTCAGAAACTTTCATGTCACATAAGAAAGATGGTTGGTTAAGAATTGAAACAGCTTATTAACGTATCTTTTTATCTTCACGCTGTACCCCGCAAATATCATTGTTGGCAGAGGGAACCTGGTAACCTAGGCCGAGAGTATCTAGTTGCTACTGTAAGCAGAAGGGTTGTGAATTCGATTCCCATTCGGGTGAGTGAAATATTTAATCTCCACTCAACACGCATTACTCCAGAATTCAGGAAAGTGAAAACGGAACGGAGTGTTTAGTGTGTTTTAGTGAACACTAGGTTCCCTCTGCCTACCCTACTGTGTGCGGGATACAACGTGAAGCTGATTTTTTTTAACTGTTTATATGGTTGAAAACTTATATATCTATAGCTGATCTAACATTGATCTACAAACATACAAACGTTTAAAATTTACTTTTACATAAATCTTGCTTCTGTCGTAGCCGAATCTATAAAATCCTTTGAGCCCAACTCTTTCAATCACAATCAAACCAATATTAAAACACTATGTAAATCTTTTGACGAGAGTAAATATATTATATTTGACATTTTCAGGTGAAAAATTAATTGAGTTTTCAGTATATTTTTCAGGTGTGTTTTTAATTTTGTTAGTGGCGTGTCAATTCAGGCCATCACGTCGCTTGGTTCTTTTGACTTGACTTTATTTACATTATAATTAATTATTGACGCGAAACAATTAACTTTTTGGTGACTGAACGACGTATATTCAACGTTCCGTTCTTGTTTTTGATCGTGGATGCGTTATTAATTTAAAGTTCCACTAATTGATATTGTTTGTATGTACATATTTTCACGCGTTTCCCTCATTTAACGCAAGAATAAGCTTATTTTTTATTTTTGACTCTTAAAAGAGAGGCATTGCGTGAACGCCTTTCACGCGGGTCCAAGAGGTGTGGCCACCTTGCCTTTCCTATCTTTGATTGGAACGTATGGCTTAGTGGTCAGAGCGTTCAGACAATTTTACAAGATGCGTAAACTCTAATTCCAGTTTAATTTTTTATATCTTTTCTAAAAAAAATGGTATCTTTCCTCATCGTGGAATACAACTTCAACAATTACTAAAAAAACATTTCCAACACTTGACATATCCTTAACTACATTTCAATCACCAATTCCATACATATAGTTCTAAAATTGTAAATTTCAAAGAACAGGTGAAGCTTTCAAGCAAGCGAGTCTAAAATGTCACATCCTGTCCGCCCACCGCTTGATCTCGCTAAAGAGATTTCGATGTCGGCAACAGGCGGCCAATCAGTTTACGCAACCGGATACGGTTGCCGCGGTCACCGCTCAATTACCTTATTTCCTTCTTGTATGGGAAAACTCGTGACTGTCGTTGGGGAAGGTTGTCCGGGAGCTTTTAGTGTCAATTTTATGATTAAGACTAACTAAGTTTTTTTTATTTGTTGTATTTTTTTTAATAGTTAAGTATGTCAAGGTGGGAGTATGTTGGGAATTGTGCTTGTAGGCAATTTTTAAGTTTTCATAACAATAAAAGCAAAAGCCAAGAAAGTTTTTCGAAATTATTCTTTATCTTTCCATCGCCATTAATAAAAACTAAAATCGGCCAAGAGCGAGACGGTCTCGCCTTTGGAACGTTTCGTAGCAAGCCGTAGCCAAATGGCAAAACTTGCCATTTGGAAATCTAAAAAAAGGATATTTAATACCACACAGAGGAATGATTATATTCAACTTATTTTCATTTCTCTACCCTGATGAACAAAAGTGGAAAGTCGAAGTAGTACTGCCATGGCATGACTTAACACTAGGTTCCCCCTGCCTAACCTACTTGGCAGGAAGAAGCTATACTGTTACGGTGAACGCTACCCTAATCTGTTTCTTCCAACCACCAAAAGTTCTTAATATCGATTGAATACTACAAATAGAAATCAATTTATTATTAATTTTCAAGGTGAATGTGGTACTACTGACGTCATTCGATTAAGATCGATGAAAAGATTGTATCTTTGACATCTCAAATTATAATAAAGTAAGGAGCAAATTGTAGACAAAGCGCGATGATAAATTCCGCCGCTTTAAATGTGTACAATAGTTTTAAACGTGTTGAAGAGTCGAGAACGAATCTAGAAAGTATGAATTGAAGTTTCATGCTGTAACTTGCATATTGTAGGTTAGTCATAGGGAACTTGGGAACCTAGTGTTAAGACACTTGCGTTCCCCACTTTCAGCCAAATTCTGAATGCATTGTGTTGAGTGACGGACTCAAAGTCGATCTTTGCCTCATTACCGAAGCGAGCAAATGAAAAAAAATAATAATTTCCTAGCGGAATCGAATCCACGACCTTTTGCGCTTACAGTAGCACGCTTGTGCCCAGCGCAACGACTGGCCTCAGGTATGTTCTTTATTTAATAATTTATATTAAATTTCTAGTTGTCCACGATAAAGTTAAACAAATGTAGCGCAGCTTTGACGAAAGTTCGTGTTTAGTGAAACTATTTCAATAATTACGTATAGCTTTATTATTTCCCTTATAATATGTCAGCTCAGTACTAGTGAATAAGTTTTTAGATATTAAATGTTCAGTTAAATTTGAACTTTTCTAATATAATTTTATCTATCAAATTGTTTATACGTTATTTGAAATGGCTAAAAGTAAAATTAATATATACAATAACCTTATTTTATGCTCTACGGTCTCTATGTGCAAGTGATGCAACTAAACACCGCGCTTAGTCAAAGCAAGACACTTGAAACAGTTATAAAATAATTTTAAATGTATAAAAAAATAAGCGGGATTGGAATCCACAAATAGCGCGTTTTTTTTTTCAATTACTCTAAACATTTTTCTTATATCTTTTTGTTGTGAATAAATCATTCAAACATTTTTTTTTAATTCGGGTAATTTTATATTTAAAATAAATCCATTAAAATGCCTTTTATTTTAAACTTCAAATGGACCGACCTACCTTCATATAGTACTAATAATTAATAATGTCTTAAAAAAATCTTTATAAGACTTTTACATATTTTTCCCTTCCACAACGCGGCGTTAATTTCCGCCACACAATACGCAATGTCTCGATTGGGCGGAAAGTGGGACGAAGTGTTTAACGTTAGATTCCCTTTGTCTTCCTACATGCGGGATACAGCGTGATGCTATTTTTTAGGTGGAAAGTGAAACGAATTATTTTAACGTTCGATTCTCTTTGTCTTCCTATAAGCGAGATACAGCGTGAACAAAATAATCATAATTAATTTGACTTTTTACCTCAATAGCGATGATAAAGCATATCTATATTGTCATTGTAAAGTAAATTTACTTTTCCCTAAAGTTTTTCAGATTTTAAGCCCGTTTTTAAAGGATAGGTTAAAAAAAACAGGAAACAGCGACGTCGGAAATTCGCTACGAAACTTTAATTAACTCATATCTATTTGTGGAACATAATCTACATTATGGTAGCTCAAAAGCTAACATGACGGTAATCTAACTTACGCGAAAAATGTAAGACTTTTATTAATAGTAAGGATATCGTAAGTTAATTTCATTTCATTAAAATCAACTTAGATACAATATTTATATTTAGCAGGGTGAGCAGAGGGAACCTAATGATCCTCCGTTCCCAATGCACCACCAAATTTTCGAGACTGATTGTTGAAAATGAAAAGAGTGTTGACGAAAATCTGCGCTGTGCTTTGTCTTCGTACCAGAGCGAAGAAATTAAAATAATTATTTCCTTTCGAGTGGGAATCGTACTTACAACGGTCGCGTCTACACCTGCTGCGCTACGAAGGTCTCTACAATATTAAGAACCGTCACAAGCAAAGCTATATTTTATAAAACAAAAGAAAAGAGAGTTTTAAAGGCGCATATAAAATTTTTCATTTCAAGTAAAAAGAACGCATATATTTTATTGAAATAATAGAAAAAAATATAAATTTAATAATATAATATATTGAATAAGATAAAAAAATATATTTATATAAGTCCAGTCGTGGCGCAGGAGCACCAAATGTTCGTAGTGTTGTGGGTTCGATCCCTATTATTATACTACACACAAATTTAATTTCCAGAAAGTCGAATTCGCCCAGAATTGCGCGGAAAGTGAGGAACGGAGTGCCTTAACAATAGGTTCCCTCTGCATACCCAGCAGCGTGCAAGATACAGCGTGAACCTAATTTTTTTAAATATTTTTTAAGTAATAACAAAAAAAAAATCTTCGCTAAAATAATTTACAACATAATAAAGTACAGAAGAAAATAAAGTAACTCAGAAAATAAAATTACCCTAACATAAATTTACACTTACCGGGTTAATCTTCTATCAGGATCCATCTCGATTTCTTTAATTTCACTATTTCATATATAAAGTCTCAAAATACATCGCGACGAAAAGTACTTAAACTTCGCGCAATCAACAAGTAGTTGACTAACAAGAAGACGCGCGAGACGACTCAGTTAGTTGAAAATTTTCATATACTACATAGTTAAAAAAAATATTAAAATCAATTTTAAATTTAATTCAAAAATTTTAAAGCCTTTTAAAAAATTTTCAAAATTTTATCAAAGTCACTTGGAAAATTTTCAAATTGCCGTCGTAACTGCCGACGCGACGTTGCTGCTGCCGTGGCGGTTGCAACAATAAATATGATCTGGGGGATGCGATGGGGCGACCGGGACGCGCGGGGAGCCACTGCACACGTACTGCACCTAGCCTACTAATTAAAACAATAACATCTATATACAACACCCTGTATATTCTTATTTCCCAACACATAGACTTACTATTGGACATCTAATAAATAAATTTGGGCACAGTCGTTTATTATGATGATCTTTAAACAATATTTTAGTATTTGAAAAAATTTTTAGTGCTTTTTGTTGGTAGGTCTAGGTCACGCAGCCTCCCCCCGCTGCCTGCCTCGCGGGATCGATGCGTGCTAAATTACTGCGCAATTGAAATATAAGACATCACGGAGGTAGTCGTGAGATCGCCGGAGACAGGATCTAGGGTTAAGTCATTCCAGCATTTGTGCAAAAGTTCCATTTTCTAACATCTTGCGCCTAACGATGACGGCAAAGCCTCAGTAAGAAGTAGGTCAAACGGACAGAGCGCAGGGCGCAGGCGCGAGGCGGCGTCGCGCGCATCCCTTTGTTCCGACACCGCCGCGTTACGACACAGTAACCGGATTCCACAACTGAAACCTCGAAGACTTCACTTCTCATGTTGAGTAACTAGCTGCCTACCCGGTGAGTGCCGTCCGCCGTCCACGCACCGAACCTCCTTCCTCCCGCGATAGTTCAGTGGTTAGATGTTTCTTACTTACGATGTTGAATCGAATTAGCGGACTAGATTAGCGTTAGGGCATGCATGCTTATCTATGTTTACGTCTTTGAGTGTTCGATCTGAGCCCGCAATGTCCTATCCCTCGAGCGTGAAAGTGTTTTATTACAGATGAGATGTTTGTAGGGAGTTAAGATGGTGTTGCTAAGCGTAGGAGCGGCATGAGGCGTCTCGAGATGCAAGGCAGGGAGGGCGTCGGGAAGGACGGCGTGATGTCCCGCAGCGAGTCCACGGTCAGCCGGTACACACCGCACACCCCGCTGGGCGCGCCGGACTCCGTCAGCGTCGACTCCAATCCCATGCCCACCATATACCGGTACGACCCCGTCGACCCCGCTCCCGCCCGAGAGAAGACGTGTCCGTATAGTGCACGGGGTATACACGTGAATAATTAATTAATATCGATTGTGCAGTCCGCCGTCGTGTCCCTATCCTATAGATAAACCACTAAGCCCTTACGTCTTCTCCCGACGGAGAGCCAAGTATACCGTATCTCACAGCGATCGACGCATGCGAGTAGGCACCGAAGGCGACTTATCTTTTGCGAAATCGTTAAGTATATATAACAACCTTGGTCTGATCGATGGCGAATTGACTAAGTTAATATATTGATGTTGGTTTAAGTATTATCGACAATCTGTTTCGATCCGGTCACGGGCAATATACGTTCTATTCAGCTTAAGATACAGCCGAATATGTAGTACGACGCTTGGCTTGCATCATCGCTACGGAGGACCTCCAGGTATGGTATCCACTCCCACTGTTGCTTCCTCACCGAGCCTCATATACTCAATCCTCTTCCTTGCTAAACACTAATTTTGCTTCACTTCTATCGCTTGTATGTCAATCTTCATTAAAAGTAGGTTACTTATTTAGTTGTAAATTTTACACGAAAAATATAACTTGGCTTATATTGGAGATTAGTGCATTTTATCATCAAATTTGAATACATAGTTAATTGGGACAGTCCTTTGAATTAGTTGTTGTAATGAGATTTTGTTATTATTAAAATCTTATTGTTGAGCCTAATTTATGTATTGTATATATATGAAACCTAACTTGTGCTAAAGTAGTAATTGTAAATCTGATGCTATTTATATTATTATTGATCATGTATTCTATTCCATGAAGTTAGATGCGTTTTTAATAAAATAGAACATCGTTTTTTTAGTTAGTTATAGAAAAAAGATCTTCACGCTATATAGGATATTAGGCAAAGGAAAGGGTATTTAAAGCGAGTGTGTGGCGAGTGACGGAACTCAACGCCGCGCTTTGTCTATTGTATGAAGCAGAGAAATGTATATAATTTCATTATTTCCATTTAATTATTTCCCCTCTCAGGGGGGAAGGGGAGCTCTTTTACAGTCAAATGGTCCCACTGCGCCACGATGGTCTCACCTTTAATTGTAGGTTGTAGTTTAGATCATAATGTTGGTACTTTACATAACGTAGCTTAGGTATGTTAGTTATATTAGCAATGAACATTTTACAGTTAACAAATAGATATATAGATATCTAGTGTAGAAAATATAATATAGAATAGATTAAGTTTATAAAATTTTAGTATAAATTAGCAATTTATTTTTATTACGGTTGTACTACGATAGTTTATGAAATGGAAAACGGACTGATATGGAAATTGTATTGAAATTCATATGAATTCATAAACTAAATTATACTTTTCTCTATTTTTCGCGATTTCTTAGCTACGCGAATAGAGTATTTGTAAATTTTCGAAATGTATAAATATGATGAAATAGAAGGTTTGACATAAAAGCTTTACATATAAAAATCGCCTAGTGCGAGTTAGAATCGTGCACGAGGGGTTCCGTACTACTATCATCTATAAAAACCTTAAAAATCATGTTCGTTGTTTGAGAGCCCCCTTAAATATTTATTATATTCTGTCTTTTAGTATGTGTTATTATCCCTACAACAGAAATGTATTATCTGTGATAATTTCGTCTATTCTTCTATATAATTATCACAATTCATGAGATACAGGCTCTGGTGACAGACGGACAGCGGAGTCTTAGTAAGAAGGTTCCGTTTTACTCTTTGGTTATGGAACCCTAAAAATATTTATAATGTTAACAAAATTGTATATGGGTTACTTTTTTTCATTATTGATGAATTTTATAGGACTTGATTCATATAAAATTTTAATAATTATAAATATATACTTTTCAATATGCCATATGTAATCGCATATTGAAAAGTCAATTTATGATAATTTATATTTAAAATTAATATTCGACACTAATAATAATGACTTTACATAAAATCTTAAATTTCTCAAAAGACAAAATGGGCTTTCATAAGAAACTGAAAATAAGACTGTTATTGAAAAAAAATTAGTCTGTCGGCGATTTACTGTGAATGTGACAGTTGTGGCGGTTCAATACCCATTTGAAGTAATAGTTTTTTCTTCCTCTGCTCTGGTAAAAAAAATCCACGACGTTGAATACTACTGCTCAGTCCGCAATGACTCGAAAATAGGGCGTCGCGCATAGAACGGTGTGTCTTAACATAAAGTTCCCTCAGCCTACCCTACATGCGGAATACAGTGTGAAGCTTAAAAAGTATGCCATATCCACATCGCGTATCATAACCCCGCAGGCTACATAGTTCATACCTTCGTTATCCACTTTTCCACGTGTTTGAGATACTGTATTTTGGGGGGACCACCAAAGCCGCGACGTGATGTAGCTTCAACAACACTATACTAATTTGTCCGAAATGTTTGTCATCCAGATGTCGTGCCCCAATCGCCTCTCTTGATTGTATGGACGAATTTAGTGCTAACTCCCAGCAAATGTTAGATCAAGGTAAGTTAGGCACTTTTCGATATAAAAATAAAGTACAAAATTATATTTTGCTAAAGAAAACGTTTTAGGTAAGACAAAAATTATAAAATTACTCAGCTTGATAAGTGTTGCGTAATAACAGCTTTCCATATACGATAGCATTTCTTAAAAAATATATTATAGTATCAAATCGTGGACCTTATTGAAAATCATAAATTTCTTGTAAATATCGATTTCATCCTATCCAAATCGTTTCTAAATTTATCCCTGACAAACTGACAAACAAACATTCACTTTTATCCATACTCCTAATTCAGAGAAGAAACTTAAATGTTAAGTGTTACCAACAGCCGGCGAGATGAATATTTCAAAGCATATGTCTATATACATGGGAAACCATACAAGCATGCCGTCGTCAGTAACTCCTGGTCTCCGATACAAAAATTTGGGAAAATCTGGTTTAAGAGTACCCAATATCGGTCTTGGCTTGTGGACGATGTTGAACGAGGACTGTGCAGAGGACATAATCATGACTGCTTTAGAAAATGGCATTAACCTGTTCGATTTGTCTGAGGCACATTGTGGTAGGTAGAAAAACATAAAAAATTGTAAAATCGTTCCAAAGAATATAGAAAATTAAGGCATTTTTAACAATTTCAGCCAGAGGTGAAGTGGAACTCGGTAGGATACTCAAAAAGAGAAACGTAAGACGCACTAGTGTTATTATAACAACAAAAATATATTGGAGCACTAAGTAAGTATAATTTTATATATATACTTTTTTAAGAATTTCTATATTTTTAATCTTGTTTATAAGATATGTGTTGTAAAGAATTTCTCTAGCCTCCTTTACTTGTAATTTTTATATAAATAATAGCCAAGATAGTATTCTAAAATAAAATGATCAATACTATCAATCAAATAATATAATGAAAACTAAAATAAATAAAAAAATACATCGGAGAAATCCGATTACCACGAAGGGTTAACTAACCAAAGATCACACAAACTTAGAAGAAAAAGGATCAAGTAAACAAATCTAAATAGTAAGACATAAAATGAAGTGATAGCTAACTTTAACGGTAATATTCAAACTCATGTGAGAGATGCGACACAGTTATTAGAAACATATAACCACTTGCTACCGCTAGCGTTTACCATATCGCTGATAGCTCACAGATTGCTTTTTATAAATGTATTTAACGCTTGTTTTTTAATGCTTTTGGCTTTTCTAGTACCTAATATGAAATCTCAATTTATTAGGTTTCCTCATGCTAACAGGTCGGATGAAAGGGGCTTGTCTAGGAAACATATTATTGAAAGTGTTAAAGCCTCTCTTCAAAGACTCCAAGTTGAATATATAGATGTAGTGTTGTTGCACAAAACAGATCCTGTATGTCCTATGGAAGGTAAAGGTTGTGAAATTAATTTTAGTATTTGTCTTAATTGAATTGATTTTGTTGAATTTACTGTGTATTTGACAGAGTTGGTAAGAGCTATGACGTTTGTGATCAATCAAGGATGGGTTATGTACTGGGGGACAGCACGCTGGTCACCTTCAGAGGTGAGGAATGCTGTATTTGTATTTTCCACGTATTATAATTTGTTTTTGTTATCAATTTTTTTACAATTACAAGTACAGCGGCCTTATAGCTAAGAGAGCAATCAAGAAATGGGAGAAGGAAGAATACAAGTCCATGCTATTTTTCTTTTAATAGAAAACATTTTGAAAGTTCAAAATGTCTTATAAAAATCATTTGAACATTAAGTACTCTATTTAATAGTAAAAATAAACCGAAACAATTGAAGCCATATAGACATCCGTCTCACGCCGGCAAATTGTCAATTCACAGCTGACCGTATCCGCTCGCCCATATACTTGAGTCTCCTATAGAAGTGTGCCCTCCCATAGATCACTGTCTTAGAGCATCCACGAGTAGACACTTTAAAAAAATTTACGAACGTCCCATTTTTTTATTTCAAAGTTGATAAATATTTATTTAGTATTTTTTAAAGTTTTTTGTATAGATATGGATAGTAATAAAATAATAAATAATTTGTTCTTTAATCCAAATTCACATAAATTCCATCTGACTAATAGCAAGTTTTAATGATGGACATGCTGTGTATTAATCTTAACTTCAACCGCTGCTAACATCAATACATTTACTTATGTATGTATGTATATATGACTTAAAAATAAAAACATGCAGTGACCTAGTAATGCATAAGTCCGTCTCCAATTTTCCTTTTAAATATTTATACTAGCTTTCCACCCACGGTTTCACCCGCGTAGTGATTCGTGATATATATGACTGTAGGTACATATATTAATCTACATTGGAACGATTAATATGATCTAACAGCCTATTCAATTAATAAAATAACACAAAAAGGATTATCCAATTCAAACCAGTTCTTCCTGCGATTAGTGACATCAATCAAACAAACACTTTATATGAAGCTTAGATATATGTAGGTATCGATCGTAAAATATATGAAAATATAATTTATAGATAATGGACGCATACACAAACTGCAGACAGTTCAACTGCATCACGCCTATTGTAGAGCAAACAGAATATCACATGTTCTGTAGAGAGAAACCAGAACTGTACATGCCCGAGTTATATCACAAGATAGGTGTTGGTAAGTCATTTCTACTAAATGTTTTAGTGGTCACGCGCTTTACTTTCTACCAAGGAATTTATCATCATATTTAATTATATTACCCTTAACCGAAAAAATATAATATCCAAAGGATAAAGAATATTGTATACTATCATAAGAAATACTTAAAAAAACCCTTAGTCTATAAAATATATACGAAAATTTTATTTTATTGATAAATTTTGATCAAATTAATAAATTTGAAGCATGCCCGAAATAATTGACAGTTGGTACGGGCGTGCGACCTATCATAGGTGGTATTACTTGTTCATAGGCGTCATGTGTCTGATCCCAGGGATGATGGCTTGGTCCGCGATCACTACTGGCAAAGGGCTCGGACGTGAGGAGATTACTGGTCTATTCGCCAAGTCGCGCTTCAACAGGAAATATAGCACATTTAGCTGGTGCGAAGAAGATTTGGCTGTTGCGGATGTGAGTGAGGTAGGCGGTTTGTTGAAAAGAGCAAAATTTGAGTCCGATGATGTCTGATGATTTAGTACGGTATTTATTATTTCTTTGCACAAATCAAATATTTATCTTTTCCAAATTATGTAACAGAAATACTATACTAAAAAATAAACGAGATAAGTAGAACAAGATTTATAATTAACCACTCGATTGTACCCCTTCAGATGCGAATTTCTGGAAGTAAAGAACAAGTTGCAGGAGAAGAGCCTCGCACTTATGGCGATAAACTACGTGATCTCGCCAATCTCGCCACAACAATGAGTGAGTTATACGTTACCAAAACATAAGAATAAAACATAAGAATACACTGAGAATTTTGTAATGTTAATAATCATATTATTTCGTACATTCCACTAGATTGTTCGATGAGCCAACTAGCTGTAGCCTGGTGCCTTAAAAATGAATCTGTAAACTGCTTACTGCTCGGCGCGGCAAGTGTTGAACAATTCAAAGAAAACATTCATGCATTGCAGGTAAGTCAAATATCTGGTAATAATATAAATGGATAACTTTTTAGAACTGAAAACACATAGATAAATTATACTGGTTAGTCTATATCGAGACATTCGAAATACCGGTATATTAATCCGGTGTGTTGATACGTGTTTAAATTCAACAAAAAATTCTACTATATTTTAAAGAATTGATGAAATGTATAAAAAATATGTTTTCCTAAACAGTTAAACACATGTGAACTAATTTGTAGATTGTGCCACAACTCACACCATCAGTTATGGTGGAAATAGAAAGACTGTTGTCTAACAAGCCGCAAAGACCACCCATGGTCTCGACTCTGGCGATGCGCAACCAACAGAACAGCAACACAGTGCGAGTAGACATGACGTGAGTATGCCGCATAAAAGTGTGTTATGCCTTAATTAACTTAAACTAGGTCATTGATCGCGTATATTTCTGCCCTAGAGCCCTAATTGGTCGATTCGAGAATTTTATTTTAAAATAGGGCGAATGTCTGAACGACAATATGAATTTAGCTTGATCATTTGTTAATGGAAATCTATTTTTAAAAGGCCTTGAAAATTTCTGCTGCTGGGGGCTACTATCGTCTTCTTATGTATTCTGATGCGACTTAAATATTTATATTGCTAGATTAGTTTTCTATTTTAAAATATCCCTCTTCTGGTGTATGAGTTGTTATATTGATTTCACAAGACTGTCTGGACTAGTCGGGTTGAATCACACGAGTCGTCGTAGAGTCGAGTAGAATTGGCTTATAAATCGAGTGACAAATCACTTTGCTTGGTGCATATTACATTACATTAATTGAATAATAAGCTATATAAATCAGCTTCATGCTGTATCCCGCACACAGCAGATGGAACCTAGTGTTAAGACAAACCGTTCTCCATTTTCCGCCAAATTCTGGGTGCATTATGTGTTGTGTGGCGGAACTCAACTCCGCGTTTTTGGGTTGACACCAGAGCGATGAGACGGAAATAGCCCACAACCAGTCGCTTTTACAGTCACACTTTGTATCCTTGTAAGTTATATAATTAATAGTATAATAAGTTATATAGCTTGAGACCAGTCGGAGCTCATTGGCACAAGCATGTGACTGTAAATGCTACTCAAACTCGAGGAAATAAATATGTAACATTTTCATTCCTTTTCTCCGGTGCGGAGGCAAAGCACGTCGTTGAATTCAGCTCAATACGCAATGTCTTCAAAATTCTATAATGGGATGGGATGCTGCGTAAAGCTGAAAATAATAGTATTATATAATAGTAAGCTAATAGGCTTCAATATCAACAGTGGAGCGTCCACATCGGCCGCCGGATCTCCAAAGCCGGAGGAAGCTGAGGGCGATGCGACGACCCCCGCCAAGGAATCAGGGCGGGGCTTTTGTGAGATACAGTGACCGTGGTGGCGCGGAAGCACTGAGTCTGCTTCCAAATCTAGTAAGTCAAAGGTAAGTTCGATTACGTATCACTCTTCTATAATCTTTTGATTTTTTTTTATTTTCTCAAAAGAATTTTTAATATAGGATATACATTCATACCTATCTAGAATAAATAGATCCATATCTTAATGTCCATTATCATTTTATTAGAAAATAATTTTATTTAACCTAACTTTGATAAAAAGTTTGATTTATTTATTGTTTAAGCTATAGGTTTTGAATCTTGTGATTTTTTCTAATATATTTTATGTCTTATATTGGTTTACATTTAAACCACTTGTCTACAGGAATCAGTTAAGGATAGTAAGCCCAAATTCTTCCTGAATAATGCCGGTGAAGTGATCAGACGTGTCGGTGAGTGCTATAAATAATTTTAATAAAATAAAAATAAAACCATATACTATATTTTCATTTCCAGTGGCTCATAAATGAACAGAAATATTTACTTAACTTTCATTGTCCAACAGAACATGATGGAGTATCAACTGATGTAGTAATATCCGTATCATCTTTAAAGGGGAAACAGCCAGCGTCAGGCGGTAGTAAGGTAAAAAAGTCCAAATCTGATAATTCAAGGCCTCGATCATCCTCTTTGCAGAGATCGTCTTCTGGCCAGCTGTCTGTGACTAGGGACAGACGAAGGTCCAGATTCGATTTGGCCTCCCCAGCTGATCTGTAGACACATGAATATCATTAAATAACCTATCATTATATAATAATAATTAAATATTTAGATATCATAATGATTGTACACTCGATAATTAATTAGTATTATTAAATTGGATGTTGTTAATATTTTTTAATATATTTGTAGAAATTATTGTATTCACAAATTATATTTTTACACGGATAAGTAATAACAAATTTAGATAAAATAACATTATTACGTTTTAATAATTTATATATAATATATGTTATTTATTATTATAATAATAATTATTATTGTTGTTGTGTAAATGTAAATTTAGTGTAAAAATAATGAGTGTACAGTCATAATCACATTGTAAACCGAAACCTTAGATTATGAAAATAATCATAAAACATAAGAATATAAATAATCTATTACAGTAAACAACATGAAGTCGTTATACACACACATATGACGATGCAGTTCTAGCCAGTTACAAAAGCTGTGATTAATAAACATTATGTGTATATTGAGTTTAATATAATATTATATGAAAATGAAGGAGGATAATCGCTGTATCGTTGCCATAAGGAGTAGGATAATCACAACAAAGTGCAAGGCACATAGAAAACTAACTAAGTTAGTCCACATATAGCCTTTTGTAAGTAGAATTTGGAATTATACAGCTTTATTGTATAAATTTGTATAATATATATTGTATTATAGTATATTATATTATAGAAAATTAATAATCTTTTTATTATATTATATTAAAATTTAAATATTATATATGTAAATGTTTAGTTATTTTAGGCGGTATATTGATGTATTGTGTGCACTAAATATTAGCTTTATTATAAAAATACATATAAATATTGTATGTTTTATATAAGATATATATAGAACAAAGTCGCTACGAATGTACGTGGAAAGTTTTAGAAAGTATGGATAGTTTATAGTTGCAATCGTTATCAGGCATTTAGTGTGTCTTTTACTATTAAAAGAGAAGTGAAACGCCGCGTTCACGATAGGCAAGCACATGTAGGTCAATAGGTTCAAAATTCACTTTAGATTTTCTTTGAATAATTTTAAGTACACAAAAACATATACTTATTTAGAAAATTATATTTTAATATAATACACAAATTATTAATTTTTCGTGCAAGTTGTAATGTAAAATAGAATCAAAATGAATGTATATAAGTTAGATTGTCAAATATGCAGGATTTCAGTTTCCAATATGAATCGGGCTAACTTTAGCCCACAGTTTAATTTAATCAATAAATATAATTATTTATAGACAAACCGTCTAAAAGTTAAAATAGTTTGTGCAGATCCTACTCAAAAATTGTTTGCGATATGGACACTTGTCTGATCTAAATAAAACAATAGTTGACACCACTACTTAGTTACCCCAATTTACGGAAAGTGGAGAAATAAGTCACATAGTTCTGTTTATCAAAGAAAAGAAAAAAGGAAATAACAATAATTTTGGAACCGTAAGTTCTGTTTTAAGCCAGAATAAGCGTGGATGCGGCGACCATCAGAGTAAGAACAAAATATTATACCTAATTGATTCCTTTGAATACTAATTAAGGAAGCTAATATAGTAATTAAGGAAATTGTAAAATTCAATAAATCGCTTCCACTGCTTGCATTAAAATAAGGATCTGGCTTAAAATATTATTCTATATATAATTATAATAAATACCAGCTAGCGGATTTTTTAATAGACAAATCTAAGTTAACTTACAGATAAGTGACTGAAACCATATAGATAAGATGTCTATATTTCTTTTGTGTGTATTTTAACACAACTATAGCTTAAATAATGATAATAATAAAGCACTTTTAGAACAGTCAAAGCTTATAGTAAAAAAAGCTTTTTAGTATAAGTATAGGTTATGATGAATATAATGAAAATGATCGACCGGTAAAGTACAAATCGCTATCAGTTGTCAATCTGTTATATTTCGCTTGAAATATATCAAATATGTAAAAATGTATTCTTAAAATAGGCAAATAATGGAAAACGGAGTGTATTGACACTAAAGTATTCATTCTTTACCTTATTCTTAAAAATCTAAAGTTTTACTTTTGATATATTTTAGGCAATATAGATTTTAATATTTATTTATAGAAATTACTTTGATTGTTTGTAGGGTAGTTTTGATTTCTATTTAATAGTATTTTGTAAATTGAGTGAAATTTATCTGTGTGTATTTTAAAATAGTATTTTTAAATAAGATTAATAATATAATAGTATAATCTGTGCTGTCTAGTAAAAAAGTGAATGTAAATCTAGGAAAATGTTTTTTTTGTAATTAATTGTAAAATAAATTGGATTGATAAATTTTTACAAATATTGATGACATTGAAAAGTTTCTAAATTCTAGAATAATTTCGCAATACATTTGACCAAAATCCATAGTACGATTAAAGGCACAGATATTTACAAGTAGGTAGTCCAAATAAATAAATTAATTAATTAATTCTCAAATGAACAAAAATTAGATTCTAGTATAGAAAAAAGCGCAAAAATGCTATATAATATACATTATAATCAACACATATACATTTATTATTAGTCATAATTTTATATTTAATTATAGTTTTAGTCATAAATTATTATGATTATAGTTATATTATTATGATTATAATTGTATTATTATTAAAAAAAATGTATGTTTTAAAGTTTTATCTTAATCACGTCATATCATTAGATAAATTTTATTCAGCATTTTACCACGACTTAGTCCTAGTGTGTCAAAATATTTGAGCCAGAAACTAATGAAAGTCACTAATAAAAGCACCTCACTAAATGAATGTGTTTTATTTCTTGGTATATAACTTATTATAGTAGATTTTAAAACTATCTTTATTAAAGACGAAATATTTGTGTTTGATACTCTACATTTATACTCATATAGCTCGCGTAGCGGCACACTGTCTGACTGCAAACGCGACGGTTATGAGTTCGATTTCCAACTAGGGAAAATAAATTATTTTCATATTCTCGTTCTACTAACAAAAAGAGTATTAGTTCGACGGAAATTAGCAAATGCAGTATTAAGATATGTTGTCTTAACACTTGGTATTCACTTCGTACCCTTTTATAAGCGGGATACAGCGTGAAACTCAAAAAACATAACTATATATATAGATATGTTCTTATATTTATATAAATTATTGATTATGATTACTTTCATATTAGCGCTCTGTTAAACGAAACTCGGCGTCGAATACTGCCATTGAACGCTTGAATGTCTCAAAAAATCACGGGGAAATGGAAAACGGAGTGAATTAACACTAAGTTCCATCTGCCTACACTACTATCCTAAAATCCTAGCTTAGATAATAACGAAAGCGCAACGACCTTACACCAGACACACACACTAACGAAAAACGTCTAAAAAATGCAAAAATAAAAACTAAACAGCCCAAATGAGAAAAAGCTAAAAAACCAAATATCCTAAACGAAAAAAAAAGATACCAAAAAAGGAAAAGCAAAAACCCAATAGCCCAAACCTCTAGTTAAGTTACTCTGCCAAGGTTACAAGACCACAATAACAACCCACACATTGTACGAGTATGTAACACTAAGCGACGACGCAAGACCGCCAATCGCTATCCTCAATTATCCTGATAGTCCAGGACTAAATATAGTACGGCATACGACTGCGTTGTCTTGCCAGTGGTCAGACGTGGTCAGACGTGGTACAAACATGGCACTTGTTTATTTTGATTGGCTGGACTATTTGGTTTTTGGTGCTATGTTACTTTTGTCCTCGTTAATTGGTGTTTACTTCGCTTTCTTCGCGCAAAAGAAGCAAAATACGACAGCTGAGTATTTGATGGGTGGGAAGACGATGGGCATGTTTCCTATATCGATGTCCTTGATAGCCAGGTATTTGTATTGGATTCGATTTTTTTTTAAATTTTTTTTTTTTGGGAGTGGCGCAGTTGTGCTGGCGATTTTTTTTTAAATGGCGAATTTTTTGTATTATAAATACAATGTTTATACAAGTGTCAGTGACAATCAAATATATTTTTTAAGTTCTATTGAGGTCTTCCTTTTATATATTTTAAGACCTTCCTGTTTCAAATTTGTTTTTATTATGTGACTCGTTATGAAAAAATAGCAGAAATATTTTAAATAGATTATACATTGACTGGATTCTTTTTCTATTTTTTTTTGGTTTACGCTTTTCTCCGCTGGACCGGGTAGAGGAGACCTAATGTTAAGATATTTAATTGTCCATTTTAACGCCGAATTTTCGAAATATTGTGTTATGAGTGACGGAGCTCAACGTCGAGCTTCTACTAGAGTAGAAACTCTACCATAGCAGAGAAATGAGAATGTTTTTAAATATAATCACTCCTCGAGTGGAAATCGAACCCACAACTATCAGGTTTACCATAACGGTCCCTAATTCATTCCTTCTTATGTTAGGAAATAACCGAATCAATCTCTAATGCTGCTAACCCTTATAGCCAATCAGAGTACTTAAGCGAATGAATGAGCGTGGGGAACTGTAATTTGTAAGAGAACTTCCTTGGATATCATAATTAAAGTCAGTTTTGTATAGAAATGTTATGTTTTTAATTTGTTATTCCACATTAAGTCAAGGAGGTAATTTAAACGTAGCGGGTCTCAAATCCGCACCTCTTAGGAACCATCAATTAAATGCTAAATACTTCTTTTTGAGGCCGTCGTGGTTCAATTGTGTGACTGTAAACGTGGTGATTATGGGTTCTATTCTCATTTATAAAATCCTGTTCAGAGGACCGAAATATTCAATATTTTCATTCATTTCCTTGCTGTGATAAAGAAACAAAATGTGACGTTAAGTACCGCCACTCAGCACGCAGTCTCGACATTTCAAAGGTAAGTGGAGAACGGTAACGGAGTGAACACTAAACTCCCATGTTCCCTTTATCCTGCCTCCCTATCCTGCTACATACGGGATACGGCAGGAAGCAAAAAAAAATTAATACCTAATACAAATAGAAAAATATAATAAAACTTCTTTTTCTTCGATTGGCGATAAGAGAGGAGAGATTGTAAGACACTTCGACCTCCAGTTCCATTTCCTTTTAGATACATTGACCGTTGAACGCAGAGATTAACCGTAATGCCGCTATTTATCAATCCAAACCCAGAAACTTTACTTGAACACAACCGTGCAAAGTTAGATTCGAACCTAAAACCATTACGTATACGACAGAAACTAACAACCTAAGGAGCACCACTATGATGAAATAAAAATATCTTTAAATTTATTATTGTCCCTGTAATGAAATAACTAAGAATGAAATTATCAAAGTTAGTAAGAATCACTAAATCACCTTATGTATTTATTTAAATTATGTATTTAATTAATGCATTAATAGTGCCGTTGTGGCGCAGCGGCACACGCGTGAGACTGTAACGCGACGGTTGTATGTTTGTTTCCCACTCGGAGAAATGATTTTAATTTCTTCACTCTGGTACAAAGGCGAAACGCACCTCGAAAATTCGAAAGAAAATAGGGAGCAGAGTGTCCTAACACTATATGCGGGATACTATTTGTCGGATTCAGTGAGAACCTGAAAAAAAAGTATAATTAAGTATGTTATAAAAATTATTAAGAAAAAAAATATATATTTTGAACGCTAGTCAAAGGGATTTACGTCACGCCTTGGTAAACGAATTGACATTTTATATTGTATACCTATTGTATACAATCAAATGACAGATTACGTGAAACTTGACGTATTATTTTAAAAATATAAATAAAAATTATGATTTTTTAATAATAAATATTTATGTTCACTGACCGGGGGTACCTATAGTAAATAATACTTAAACGTTCAACATGATGTAATATACAGGCTATAGGCTAAGCCTTCCTCGACACTTGGACTAACCAACAAAACCAGTAGTTCCTGAATTTGGTGTCATCAACCAAACAAACTCTTCAGCTTTACAGTATAGATATAGATAACAATAACAATAATGTATATAATATTGTGTATGTGTAACTATGGAACAGAGAGTAAGACACTAGGTTCCCTCTGCCTACCCTGCTGTGTGCAAGATACAGTGTGAAGTTGATTTATTTTATTTATCTCATGTCTATTGTAATAAGTGATTTTTTTTTATGAAAAAAAAAATATTTACGTTAAGTATCTAAAAAAAACTTTATACAATAGCTGCTGGATGTTGGTTCAAATTTCATATTTAATATTTACTAGACAGGCCAATTTTATTTTAAAGCGCGAGAAAAGAGAGTTCTGTGCAATTGCCGCAGAATAGGCTGACGGAGCCTAGTGTTAAGACACCCTGTAAACCAATTTCTACCCAATGTTATAAATATTGCATGTTGACTGGCACAACCCAACGCCACGCTTTGTCTTGTTAACTCGAGGAAATGAAAATATTTTTTTCCTTTGAGTGAGAATCGAACCTAAAATCTCTAGCCGCTGCACCTTGACGGTCTCTATTTTATTAATCTTCATCAGTAATAAATAAAATCAAAAAATGCAGTTTGATATTCCACACCCAAATATAATAAGTAGTAAGCAAGATACTAAATTACTAAATTGATGCACAAAAATAGACTGACCTTAACAGTTCTATTGCATCGTTTCTATGGAGCGGTTTAACTTCTATACCTTGTATAGTATACATGTATCTACAATATGTATGTAGTAGTATCTAGTTGTATTGTAGCCCCTACAATCGCCGTATCTGATATGTCGCTGGCTGTCTGTCGGTAATCAATTCATAAACTTGGCATTCGTGTCTTGCAATCTTCTTAGTATCTAAAAAATATCAAAATTTATGATTTTTTTGTAATAATAACGTATTTGGTTGTTTTTAGGGTTTCGTACCTCAAAAGGAAAGACCGCAAATTTTATAGAATAGAAATAATACGGTCACTAAGACTACAAAAAAAATTGGGTTTTTTGGGTGGATTGGTTTTGGTGGTGGTGGATGACACAAAGCGAGAATTTACAATACAAATAAGAGAAACATACCAAAATTAGTGTATATGACCGAAATGATTATGAAACGATTTTTATTAATTTCTCGCTCCACGTCGTATGAAAATAATAAAACCCACAAACTTACAGTCATACCCATTAACAGTCTCATGCAGAGCAGTGGCAGCAAGACGTTGCCTCAGAACATTCTCATATTTAAACAAAATTTAAATCTCCTAGTAAACCAACAAGAACTTATTGCCAAAACGTGGACAATGCTACCAAAATCTAAATTTAATTGATTGCACTAATATCAGAATCTACTTGTTCCAATTGAAAAAAAATATTGTGTTGTATATGCAATGATGTCACGGGCTATATTATACCAAGTTATTAGTTAGTCTTTTTGATGTAACCGCAGTGGATATAGACCTACTGCGGTCAAAGTTACCTCGGTTACCTAAAATTACAGATATTTTTAATGTACAACAAAGTGCTAAGCGAAATCGCTATATCGCTAATCGCATATGTTATATCACCTACACCTTGTATACTCAATTGTTCAATATACTTAAGATAAAATCGCTTTTTTTTTAATTATTTTTTATGCCTACATACTACATTTCACCTATAACAGTGTAGAAAGCTGGGAACCTAATGTTAAGGCACGCCATTTCCCATTAAGAGAAACAGAAAGAGAAGTAAAATAATAATATTAAAATATTCGTTGCAGTTACGTCTCAGGAATATCCCTACTGGGCCTACCAGCTGAAATGTACACATATGGAACTCAACTTTGGACCATCGTGTTGTCAGAGTGGATTGTATCACTGACCATATCTATAGTGTACCTGCCTGTGTTCTATAATTTGCAAATAACTTCTACATATGAGGTAAGATTTTTTGGATTTTTTCTATAAATTTCAATTACGAAGTAAAAGAAGTTACTTATTTATAGAGTTTACTTTAAAAGCTATGGTAATAGATTTAATCTCCACAAGACAGAATGAATTATTTTCACATCTTCGTACCTATAAGACATTGCGACGTTAAGTTCCACAACCTGTTGATCTTCGAAAACTTCGTATCGATGATACTGGAGGATGATCACATAAAAACATGGAGACTCCCTGCATGAGGGCATATATGAAGTGTGATGACAGTAGACGAGGAGGAAGAAAGAAGTAAGCAGAGACCGTAGCGTTTGGCGCTCTGTTCTCTTTGGCTTCTCCGCCAAATATACAGCGTGGCGCTACATAAAAGTTCCACCACTCAACATGACGTCCCTAATTCGGCTGAAAGCAAAAAGCGGAGTGTAATGTCTCTCACCTGAAGAAAGTCTGAAAACCTGAAAAATAGAAGAAATTACATTCAACATAAATATTTTTATACAGTTTGTTTGGACTTTCATTATGGGTTCAGTTATTTCATATTAATTAAAGTGGGGTAGAATGTGACGTTACATCTTATTATTGAAATCAGCTTCACGGTGTATCCCGCACACAACAGGGTAGGCAGAGGGAACCTAGTGTGAAGACACTCCGTTCCCCACTTTCTGCCGAATTCTGGAGGCATTGCGTGTTGAGTGGCAGAACTCAACGCCGCGCTTAGCCTTGACACCTGAGCGAAGAAATATAAGTATAAATTTAAGTAAATATTTCATCTCTTCGAGTGGGGGTCGAACCCACAACCAGTCAGTTTTACAGTCACACTTCGTGCCGCTGCGCTACGACTGGCTTCAATATTTATTGAATGTTCCATATATCCGTTTAAACAGAATACATTTTCAATGTGTTTTATCGTAACAACTGAAAAGAAAACCCGAGTAATCTTCAAAAAAATCGAATAGATATCTGAAAATAAATGAAATATTGTGCAGAGGAGCACAATCTTAACAAAGTGCATGATTCATTGCGTATCTTGTATCCAGACCTAAAAATTATTTCCATCTAAAAATAGATAGACAAGGCAGGTAGGCGTTATATCAGCTTACGTGTCTACGCTACGGTCTGTGACACATAATTGTGGATAAAATAGAAAAAAATATATATTTTTTTTGTTAATACAGTTATTTAGATATATTAGTTTTGGTTTTATATAAATATATATTAGTTTTGGTTTTAGGACCATTAGTTGTTTACCTGTGTATCTGCCTATCTGTCGGTATCAAATTTATGGATACAAATATAACAGAAAAATAACATTACAAACTTATTTTTGTACTATATTTCATAAAATGAAATTTAAGACTTTCAAATTTTATGACTCACGTTTTCTTTGAACTACAAACATTTAATTGGAATGGAACCATCAGAGGGCGCAGTGCAACTCACACTGGTTATTAGGTTCCCATTCTACATGTGGGACATAGCGTGAAATTAAATAATAATATAATTTACTTAACTATGTTTTTTTTTCAGTATTTACGACTACGCTTCAATCAAAACGTAAGACTGCTTGGATCTATAATATTCATCATCAAAATGCTTCTATACATACCTATTGTTATATATGTGCCGGCGTTAGCTTTTAGTCAAGGTAACTATTAATTTGTGTTGCATCAAAAAAAGAAGTACATTAAATCAAGAAAAATACTGAATTACACTCATGAGGTGATTTGTTCTCATTTTTTGCGTTAAGTTCCGCAGCTCTACATGAAAACCCACGAAAATTCGGGGCTAAGAAGGACACTTCGATTAGGTTTCCTCTACCTACCTAAACTTCCTTTTTTATATGTAAACCCTGATATAAAGAAAGAGGAGACTTTGACTTTTCACTTTATTCACTCTTTCTGTTACAAGTTTAACATTCGAAAAGTAGAAATTAGCAAATATTCATAGTTAACATAGTTAAATTATTCATTACCTATGAACTTTGTTATATAAATAATTCAGCTTCACACACATATCAAGATAGGCACAGGTAAACAACCTACTGTTAAAATACTTCATTCCCCATATTCAAATGGAAATTCAAATGGGAAAAACAACCAGTCGTGTTTACAGTCACACTTTGTGCCCCTGCACCAAGACAGACCTCCAAAATGGCTATATAAATAAGTATATCAATAAAAGAAGTCTCTAAACAGATTTGCTTTACCCACGTGCAGTACTATCGACGAGACTGGCTCCCCTGAAGTTGGCTTTTAATGGCTGCGTAAATGTTATATTATTTTGATGAAATTTCTTACTTTTGACTATTTTCTAGCCGAGTGTACATTGGGCAAAAATTCAGTTATCCTTATTTCAGGTCGTACTGTATTTTGCTAAACGGTACCTCTGAACCAACATCATGTTATTCGTGCCCCACGGTGGACTGGCCGGGATAACTGACAATTGCTAAACTAGCTCGAGTAATTTTTATAAATCTTTGTCAAACTCCGCCATAGTGACGCATTATATAGTTCAAGCGGGCGAAGCCGCGCGGGCTTCATTAGTATCGCACGTATTTATATACTTATAATACAAATTATAACTAAGTATTGCATGAACTGCGTTTGCGTGAAATAAAACATAAAATTTCCGTTTCCGTTTGAATTTCGTGTAGAGATTCTATTACCTACAAGGTACCTATTGCGTATTTCCGATTGTTTTTTGTGCGTATAGTAACGGATGCGAATCGTACTAGTCAACGAAAAGCTTGGTAGCAATATAAAAAAACTGTTCAGCAGGAGCCCCCTTATTAAATGCTTTTTGTATATTATATTTTTTTAGTAAAATTTTTTTTAGTAAGTAAATTTCAACTATCTATCACGTTTCATGAGATACAGCCTTGTGACAGACGGATACACAGACAGACGGACAGACAGCTGCGTTTCGGGCCTTTTTAGTACGGCAAGCTAAAAAAGAAGAAAACAAAAATCGAATTAATTTTAACCAATCTATATTATATTAATTTTCAGTAACCGGAATAAATCTTCATATGATAACACCAATTGTGTGCATCGTGTGTATTTTCTACACTACTTTAGTAAGTATAAATTTGAAATAAATACTATCGAATAATCACACTCATAGAGGTCCATTTACGTTTAATGTACCTTTAAATGGAACTATTATGTATACATTTATACTGTTTTCATAAAAATTAAACACTAACTACCGTATTTGTTTATAAAATATATAAAAAACAGAGAGCGGAGTGTCAGATTTCTCTTTTTATCATCACTAAGTGAATGAATATATAGGGTAATGCCACCAGTAGTCGACACCTAAAGGATGTAAGTGTTATATTAGAAGGCCTTACCTAGTTATAAGACTTTAATTTTGTCAAAGTTCTAATGGTCTCTGCCTTTTGTTCTAGTGTTTTCTTTAAAATTTAAAATTAATCGTCATAAAAATATACTTCTGAAATAAACATAAAAGTATACATCTTAATTGTACAGGGTAGATAGAAGTAACCTGGTATTAAGACACTTCGTTGCCCACACACCTACCTATTTGCGAGATATTGTGACGGGTGTCATCGCGGTGCTTTGTCATGTTACCAGAGAGTGACAAATGAATCCACAATTTTTGTTTTTCACACTGTATGACTAATACTAGTACTAAGACATTCCGCTGCGCTATTTTATTTTTATTAAAATATTTTATTTAAATATCTACTGAAATATTGCAAGCTCCATTTGACCCACCTTCCATTGACCGATTGAGCTGAAATTTGGATTACGACTTCAGTTCTTATAATAATGAAGTTACATAAATACAACCAATATTATTAAAAGACCAAAATAAAATGACAGATAACAAACTTTAGCAGAACCTACCTTATATGGATATCTAATGAAAGGGTAAAAAGGGTTTGTAAAATACAATGAATACACCATGAAAAAAACAATACGAAAATTTGTACCTAAAAATAATTGTTGTTTTTGGGTTTCATATTTTGTTGGTTCTTAAATTAATGTTTTTTTAATACTAGGGTGGCCTAAAAGCTGTAGTTTGGACGGACGCACTACAAACGATACTAATGTACTTCGGTGTAATATTCGTGCTGGCGTACGGCACTTGTCGCCTTGGGGGTGTGTCTGAAGTGTTAAGAATAAACCAGGAAGGAGATCGATTAGATTTTTTTATGTAAGTATTTATTATAAAAAAAGCAAGACAAAACGCGGCGTTAATTTCCGCCATTCAACGCTCAATCTTTACAAAAGAGCTTGCTTATATTGCTTATATTAATTTCCCTGGTCTGCTTATACATACCAAAGCTTGTATCATTCTTGAGCCGCAATAAAGTTATTTTTTATTTTTGTAATAATAAATATATACAATAATAACGAGAATCTAGGAATTTAGATTTCCTCTGCCTACCCTGCTAAGTAAACAAAACTAAAACCATCTTTCATATCTTAACCAAATATTATACTTACAGAATGGACCTGGACCCAACCATCCGCCATACGTTCTGGACAACTGTGTTTGGGAACTACTTCAGCTGGCTGGCATCGTGTTCCGTGAACCAGGCTATGATACAACGATGTCTTGCGCTGTCCTCGCTGAGGCGGGCCAGGATGTATGGATGCTTATTAAATATTTTCTTTTTATAGTTAATTTTGTTATTTGTGTGTGTTTGTTGATTTTGATGCTAAGGACCGTCGTGATGCAGTAGAACTGTAACTGCGATGGTTGTAAGTTCGTTCGTTACTATTGGGAAAAGATATATTCATATTATTTTTATTTTCTATCTCTAGTAGATACAACGCGGCGTAGAGTTTCGCCATTCAACACACAGTATGCCAACAGATGTACGCAATATGAGGAACGGAACGTATAGAACATTCCCTTCCGTATACTCAATTTATTTTCTTACCCACGCTAAATATATGAAATATGTAAAACTAAAAAATAAACAAAATAAAAACGTTATTTTACTCTAACAACTTGGTTAATATCATAAAATACTGTATGGCTCAGTCGTCAGAACACTTGAACGGTTACCCAGAGTGGATACAAATCCCGCTACATCAAAATTTTGTACATTTTATGAAAATAGTTTTTTTTTATTTTAGATTTTCAAAAAACTCTAAGCATCTTAAAAATATTATTTTATACTTTTATTAATTTTCAGAACAATTTTCATAATGGCCGCCGGTATATTTATAATAGTATCTCTCTGCTGCTACACTGGCCTGGTCATATACGCTACGTTCGCTTCCTGCGACCCTCTTAGCACGGGAGTTATAAGAAAAAGTGACCAATTGCTACCTTATTTTGTCATGACTATCACGGGTTCGATCCCGGCTTTACCTGGTATATTTATGAGTGGAGTTTTCAGTGCGGCTTTAAGGTAAGGAATTTCCTTTCTTTTACTTTCATGCTGTATCCCATTTATGGCAATGTGGGTAGAGGTAATCTTAAGACACACCGATCCCCTTTTTCATTTTGACACATAGTGATTTGACGGTCGTGGGTTCGAGTCTCAGTCACCGGTAATATTTCTTACTCTGGTACCAAAGAAAAACGCGGCGGTGAGTTCTGCCACTCAAATTCAAGAAAACTGTACGGCGCGTATGAAACGGAGAATTAGGAGGGATATAGGTTCCATTTATCTATCCTGCCGTATACAGGAGACAGGGTAAATCAGAAAAACAAAATTATTTTTTTAAAAAATATTTTAAATCAATCAGCTTTACGCTGTTGTATCCCGTACACTCCAGGGTAAGCAGAGAGAACCTAGTACTAAAACACTCCGTTCCCCTCTTTCCGCTGAATTCTAAAAGCATTGCGTGTTGAGTGGCACAACTCAACGCCGGGTTTTGCCTCGGAGGAGCCAGAGCGAAGAAATGTAAATATAAATATAAATATTCCATTTCCTCGAGTGGGGTTTTCACGCACAACCAGTCGAATTTACAGTCACACATTGTGCTCCTGCTCCACGACTGGTGTCTAAAATAGATTTAAAATTATAACTCTACTTTTCAGTTCAATGTCTACCGGATTAAACTCAATGTGCGGAGTTATATTCGAAGATTTAATCAGACCTGCTTATAATAAACCCATTTCCGAAAGAACAGCTAGCTTCATAATGAAGATAATTGTCGTCGTCATAGGTAATAATTTAAGTACATTTTTTTGCACCACGCTGTATTCCGCACATTATAAGGTAGGCGAAGGGAACCTGGGAACCCAATGCTAAAATTCTAAATCTTAACTTTAGCATAAAATATTTGGATTGTAACATTTTATATAACCCAACACATACAATTCGCGAGCGAGCTTAAACTGAGCTTTACAAACTGAGTGATTGTAAAAGTAGAGACTGAAAAAAATATTAACAATCAGTTTTATTATTAAAAATTTGTAAAAAATATCTTTCTTAAAAGAAATTATATCAATTTATACGCCGCCATAATTTAACTATAGTCTGATATGTAGTTTAAGTTTAGGTTTATTATTGCTTAGTGTACTTTATATAGTACGTATGAGAAACCCTCACCCCCCCCCCACCCCCCCCCCTTTTAACTATATCCGGTATCCACATAAAGCTAAAAGAACCAAAGTATATTAGTAAAATCTTATAAACGAAAACGCGAAATGTATGGCACCCGTCCTACTAATATTAGTTCAATGTATGATAATATAATTATTTTTACCCGACTACGGCGAAGCAAAAAGGAGGGCTATGATTTTGATGATGTATGTATGTATGTATGTATGTATGTATGTATGTATGTATGTGGGTAAACAAGTCAATATTTTAAGTTGTCTATACTGATGTGATCTAAAACTACCGAAATTTTCTATTCTATATGTAATATTAATGTAATAGAAATTTATTTTGAACATCAGGAGCTCTATGCGTCGGCCTGGTGTTCCTAGTGGAGCATATGGGGGCTTTGATACAAGCTGGAAAGAGCTTGGCCGGTATTACAGCGGGCAGCTTACTGGGGCTGTTCACTATGGGGCTGTTCCTGCCGTGGATTAACGCGACGGTGTGTATTAGTGCAAGTGCGTGTGTTGATAGCGCGTGGCTTGGGTTGGTGGTTGTTAATTTTGGGTATATAAAGTTGTAGGATAGTCTAGGTAATTTGAAAGTTGTAGAGGGATTTTTTTCTTTGGTTTCACGCTTTTTCCCGCATGGCACTATACAGTTGGGAGTTGGGACGTAGTTTTTAATCATTGCGTGTTGAACTCAACGCGCTTTGTTTGCGAGAGCATGTGTAAAAATATTTTATATAATGGGAATGGGAATCGAACCTGCGACTACTCGCCGCCACAATCCGCCGTAACGCAGTTGGACGATCATCAAACACACAAAATATTTGATGATCGATCTCCGCTCGTTTGAATTATATATATTTATATTTAATTTATTTTCATTTTACTGCCCTGGTAAACACGACGTGGCGTTCAGTTTCGCCACTCAAGATAATGTTTCGAAATTTGGGCGGAAAGTAGGGAACGGAGTGTCTTATCGAATATATTCTATAGGTAATTAATTCCGCATAATTAATTGAGCAATTTATTCTCTAAATTTAAGGGAGCCCTAGTCGGTGGTATCACATCAACGCTCTTCGTCGGCTGGATATCGCTGGGGACCCAGGCGGCCATGCTGCGGGGCGACATCGTGGTGACCCCCAAACCGGTAGACGTTTCTGGTTGTGCAGCAAATTACACTTTACCCATGACACCGGCTAGTGTGGGGTTTGATAGGTATATTTTTATAAATTTCCTAGTTCTGTTTTTCACCAACAAAATATTTCGCGTTGTTTAGCCCTTTCCCCAAACTGCCATTTAACTGGTATCTATATTAGTTACAGACGGATCTGCTAAGTTGTAAACATTTATAAGACTATTATATTTATTTATTATATTTAATTCGGTGGAAAGTGGAGAACGGAGTGTTCTAACACTAGCTTCCCCCTCTATCCTACCTACCCTGCTGTGTGCGGTATACATCGTGAAGCTGATATTTAACGAATTATTTGAATTGAAACTAGAAAACGCACACGCATACATTGTGTACATTTAAAAGAAAATTGACTTCTGTCATTTTGGATTGTGATAAAATTTTATTATCATACTTTATTCTAAGATTCTATGGCAATTTCCAAAATTTTTAAGATAGGTTTCTTTGGTCCGATATGTTGCTGCTATTTGACAATTATTTTTTTAAATTTTCTTTTTCCCGTATAGCAAGGTAGGAGGCACCTAGTGTTAAGACACTCCGTTTCATGCGCACATCCCAGTTTTTTAATCGGAAGCCTCTTGCACTCTGTAACACAAATTTTATCCTCAACAGACCGGGAACATTTTTCCTGTACAGAATAAGCTACTTGTACTACACTTTCATCGGTATGTTCGTGTGCACAGCCACAGGGGCCATCGTCTCTTACTTCACCAAACCAAATGATCCTCAAATGGTAAGAAAAAAAATCATATAACGTATCCATTTTTATGATTTTATAATGTTTTTTCAGAAATGTGAAATGAGATTGAGATGTGACTTACCTTACTTATTAGGCTGTTATCTAGTTTTTTTTTTGTAGATTTTAACGAGAATTCAGTTAATTAACAAATATTCTAGTACTAGCGACCCGCTCGCGGCTTCGCCCGCTTAAACCACAGAACTATTTACTTAACACACTGAATTGTATAATGTATGTTTGCAATGTAATGAAGATTTTTTATAAGAAAGTTGTTAAAACTTTAGGTCGCATTTTCGTACCTCCCATAAGAATCTTCAATTGAATGTTTGAAATAAAAACACAACTTATCGATACTTACTATATGTGCGTTTCTTTACGATAATCTCAGAAACGGCTTAACCGATTTAAATACTTTTTTTGTTTGTATTCTGGCAAACTGCCCTTAAATATTAAGCATTAGTTTTATTTTAAGCAGCTTCATGCTAGTCAGAGGGAGGAACCTAGTATTAAGACACTCCGTTCCCCACTTTCTACCGAATTCTGGACGCATTGCGTGTTGAGTGGCAGAACACAACACCGTGCTTAACCTTGACCCCAGAGCGAAGAAATGGAAATATAAATTTAAGTAAATATTTCATCTCCTCGTGTGGGGATCGAACTCAGAGAACCAATCGGTTTTACAGTCACGCTTTGTGCCGCTGCGCCACGACTGGCCTCAACTGGACTGGACTTTATTTTAATCGGTTCACATAAAGTTAAAACTAGATCCACGCTTTATCCCGCCCTTAGTAGGGCAACTTAGTGTAAGATATTGGGTATAATGTTTGACTGATGTGCGAAATGAAAATATTATTAAATTATAACTCAATCCTGCATGTGTGGATCGGACCCACAACGTCGCGTTACAGTTACAATTGGGCATATAGGGTAAAATAGTTTTTAAGATACATCAACAGTGAAGACGTAGGTTTTTTTTCTTATTTCACAATGTTTATTCATATCTATATTTCGTATGACGCGGTTACGCATAGGTACCAATAATGTAAAGACATACTACTATAAAAACAGTACTAAAATGTTTAGAACTTTAAATTTTTCCGCCAATACCTACGACTCGATTTCGCAATGAGGCGTATGCGGCGGTTTCCCTTTGATAGGTTTTTATGTGCAAGCATCGTTCTTGACAAATTGTATTTTATTTTACAACGATAATTTTATTATTTATTTTGTTTGAAAAAATAACTTTTTTATTTTCGGGTTTTTAATTTAATATGTAATAGGCTTTTATAGAGTAGTTAAACTGTGGTTTCATTTAAAGTGGTCCTAACAAAAAAACTCTGTATAATTGAGCATATTAAATATTTATAGTGATTTTTTGGAAAATAGATACCAATAGTTATTACAACCACTTGCGAAGAAGCATAGTTTAGGCAATTTTTTATTCTATAAGAATTCCTTTTAAAAAACTACCAACGTTCTTATAGTTAATATATTATTTTTCCAAATAAAAAAAATTGTCTATGTCATCATAATGGCGGAAAAATTTCATTCATATTGTAATACCACATTAGTATCGACAATGTAGTGTTGATAGTAATTGAAAATAGTTATACTACAGGAGGACCTTCATATGCACTGTTTTAACCTGTTTTATGTATAATATAGAATAATATATTGTATAGAGGAATCACACATTCTTTTTATTCAGTTTAGTAAATACATTTTTTAGAGGTTACTCTGTACTAAAATGGCATGCAACTCTGTTCCCACATTTACGTTCCTGATATATCGATTTAAATAATAGAAATACAAAATATAGGAAGGAAACACAAATGCAATTATATTGCATTTTTTCTTTTTTTCATACTTGAAACGTATTAATAAATTACATATTATGTATTACATACAATTAATTTCTTTTGAATATAACACTAAGTTTAATCAGCTTCACGCTATTTTAACAGATAACATAAGATGACATTAAAACGTATTGACATCACCACGTGATCCATCTAAACACAATATAAACTTTTATAAACTATGAACTCACAATCAGAATTTACTTTCCAAATACATATACTTTTTATTCTACACATCGCCATATGAGCTAATTCCGTAAAATATACCTACTTTATTATGTTTGTTAATATCACCAACGTTGACGTTTGAAATAATAATTATGGTAGACTGAACAAATATTGATTATACTTCTTTTTTTAGCTTCACGCTGTATCCCGCACACAGCAGGGTAGGCATAGGACCTCTAGTGTTAACAACAACACTCTGTTCCCTACTTTTCTCGGAATTCTGTAGGCATTGCGTGCTGAGTAGTGAAACTCAACGCCGCACTTTACCTCGACACCAGAGCGATGAAATGGAAATATAAATTTAAATAAATATTTCGTTTCCTTGCGTGGTCATCGAACCCACAACAGTTACACTTTGTGCCCCTGTGCAACGAACGGCCTCAATTTACTTTCTTCTTTTAAAATGTGGTTAAATGAAATAGTCGTAATTTAATTATGTCAGATTACTATTAACCGACTTCTTAAAAGGGGTCATCAATTGGGCTGTATTTTTTAGCCTTGTTACCTTAGAACTTTTGATTGTATGAACCGATTTTAATGATTCTTTTTTTATTTGAAAGCTAATGCCTCCCGTGTAGTCTTATTTTAATTTAGTTTATATCCAACAATGGTATCTATGAGAAAATCATATAAATCTCAAATTTACATTAAGTATATGCGCGACAAATGAACGTATAAGTCAATATCAATTCAACCGATTTTAATGATTCTTTTTTTATTAGAAAGGGTACATATAAGGGGTAGTTTGGTGAAAGTTTAGTTAAGTTCAGAGTGTGAAATCCGGTTGAATTTGAAGAAGTCGATTTTTTTTATTAAAAAATATAATTATGTAATTTTTTCTACAAAAAATTCTTTATACTCCATGATAAAAACTATCCTATAAGTGACATTAGGCTTTGAACTATTACCATGCCAAAATTAATTTAATTTCATACAGTAGTTATCGGTATTTTAGGTAATTTATATTTTTCAGTTTTTATTTTTTTTAAAGAAAACTATCATGAAATTCGGAATGAAACCCAAAAAAATGTACCTTGAGGCCCTAGGCTAACACCATGCAAAAATTCATCAATTTCTGTCAGGTAGTTTTTGCGTGATTGACGCACAAACAAACCGACAGACAGACAGACAGACAGACAGACAGACAGACAGACAGACAGACAGACAGACAGACAAGAATTCTGCTGAGTGGTTTTTTAGGTTCTATAATCGACATATTAACCGACCTAATTTTTATTTTTTTTATATCTTTCATGTACAGAATTGACTTTTCTATCCTTTTATTATATATGGAGATGGAGATTAATCACATTAATAAGATAATGAGTGCGACAAGGTCAGGCAAGACAAATCTAACATCATTTTTTTAATTCTTAAAATAAAAAATAGGTAGATTGTTTTGTGAATTCATGTGATAAATTACATTTTATAACTCCTTTTAATTTTTGACTTTTCAGTTCGTTTCAATACAAATTTAAAATACCTTTCGTGACAAAGTGCATTTATACATCGCTCATTTACCGAAACAATGTGTCGGTAACCTTCTTTCGTCGTACCATCGTTTCTAATTCAGTAGCTTAGAGAAATAGCTGTCTCCATAGCTGACTTGGAGCCTGCGAATGAGGCTAAGGATGAAGGACCTTGTCTCTCAACGCAATAGGTCATCACTGACACACACACTGGTCCTCCTAGTTTTTCCATTTAACTACACTTCAGATAGGAGACAGCCTACATAAAAAATAAACTTTTTTAAATTATAAAACTTTTATTGAAGTTTATTCGTGTAGTAAAAAATTTTTTATGTGAATGTGTAGTCACATATATAGATCACATGTGTGAATATGTAGTCACATATGTGGACCACATGTGTGAATATGTGGTCACATATGTGGACCACATGTGTCAATATGTGGTCACATATGTGGACCACATGTGTCAATATGTGCTCACGTATGTGGACCACATGTGTGAATATGTGGTCTTTCATGTGGACCACATGTGAGAATGTGTGGTCACATATGTGGACCACATGTGTGAATACGTGGTCGCGTATGTGGAACACATGTGGGAAAATGTGGTCACATATGTGGACCACATGTGAGAATTTGTGGTCACATATGTGGACCACATGTGTAAATATATGGTCCCATATGTGGACCACATGTGTGAATATGTGGACACATATGTGGACCACATGTGTGAATATGTGGTCGCGTATGTGGATTACATGTGGGAAAATGTGGTCACATATGTGGACCACATGTGTGAATATGTGGTCTTTCATGTGGACCACACGTGAGAATTTGTGGTCACATATGTGGACCACATGTGTGAATATGTGGTCGCGTATGTGGACCACATGTGCGAAAATGTGGTCACATATGTGGACCACATGTGTGATATGTAGTCACATATGAAGATTACATGGGTGATCATGTGGTCACATATATAGACCACATGTGTGAATATGTGGTCACGTGTGTGGACCACATGTGTGTATATGTGCTCGCATATGTGGACCACATATGTGAACATGTGGTCACATATGTGGACCACATGTGGCATCGTGTGGTCATATATGTGAACCACATGTGTGAATATGTGGTCTTTCATGTGGACCACATGTGAGAATGTGTGGTCACATATGTGGACCACATGTGTGAATACGTGGTCGCGTATGTGGACCACATGTGGGAAAATGTGGTCACATATGTGGACCACATGTGGGAATTTGTGGTCACATATGTGGACCACATGTGTAAATATATGGTCCCATATGTGGACCACATGTGTGAATATGTGGTCGCGTATGTGGATTACATGTGGGAAAATGTGGTCACATATGTGGACCACATGTGTGAATATGTGGTCTTTCATGTGGACCACACGTGAGAATTTGTGGTCACATATGTGGACCACATGTGTGAATATGTGGTCACGTGTGTGGACCACATGTGTGTATATGTGCTCGCATATGTGGACCACATATGTGAACATGTAGTCACATATGTGGACCACATGTGGCATCGTGTGGTCATATATGTGAACCACATGTGTGAGTAAGTATTCACATGTGCAGATCGCATGTGTGATATGTTGTCACATATGTAGACCACATGTGTGATATGTAGTCACATATGAAGATTACATGTGTGATCATGTGGTCACATATGTGGACCACATATGTGATCATGTGGCCACATATGTGGACCACATGTGGCATCGTGTGGTCATATATGTGTACCACATGTGTGAATAAGTATTCACATGGGCATATCACATGTGTGATCATGTGGTCACATATGTGGACCACATGTGTGAATATGTGGTCACGTGTGTGGACCACATGTGTGAATATGTGGTCACATATGTGGACCACATGTGTGGATATGTTATCACATATGTGAACCTTTTATAAAATATATTTAATTCATTAAATGTAATATGTATATAAATAAATAAACGTAAAGAAACGTTACGTAACATCATACATAATAACAATTAAAACGTAAACTGCAGGCTAATTGATCATCCGGTAGACATTTTAATTAAATTATCAGCTGAAGCAGAATGTCTTTGTATCATCAGAGTTGTAAACCATTTGTTCGATAATTAACTTTAACAGTTATGAACATATACTATTGTTCAAAGACGTCACTATTACATTTCAATCCTATGAAAATTTATAATGGAGAGAAGAAAGAATTTCAAATAAGATAGTGGTGCACTTACTCAATTTTGCACTTTCCAATTTCTTTAGATAGTATAGCGGAACACAAGGCTTCGCTTCGTTTGTTTTTACGGGCAGAAAAATAAATATATTCTTCCACTTAGTGGGAATTTAACCTAATTAAAATATAACTAGTGCTACAACCAGAAATCTCAGTTCTCTCAACTGTACCGTCATAGCGTCAAGTTTTAGTCGACATATTAACTTTAAACATATTAATTTTTTATCGACATATTAACCGACCTTATTTTTATTTTTTTTATATCTTTCATGTACAGAATTGACTTTTCTATCCTTTTATTATATATGGAGATTTTGTTTGAAAAAATAACTTTTTTATTTTCGGGTTTTTAATTTAATATGTAATAGGCTTTTATAGAGTAGTTAAACTGTGGTTTCATTTAAAGTGGTCCTAACAAAAAAACTCTGTATAATTGAGCATATTAAATATTTATAGTAATTTTTTGGAAAATAGATACCAATAGTTATTACAACCACTTGCGAAGAAGCATAGTTTAGGCAATTTTTTATTCTATAAGAATTCCTTTTAAAAAACTACCAACGTTCTTATAGTTAATATATTATTTTTCCAAATTAAAAAAATTGTCTATGTCATCATAATGGCGGAAAAATTTCATTCATATTGTAATACCACATTAGTATCGACAATGTAGTGTTGATAGTAATTGAAAATAGTTATACTACAGGAGGACCTTCATATGCACTGTTTTAACCTGTTTTATGTATAATATAGAATAATATATTGTATAGAGGAATCACACATTCTTTTTATTCAGTTTAGTAAATACATTTTTTAGAGGTTACTCTGTACTAAAATGGCATGCAACTCTGTTCCCACATTTACGTTCCTGATATATCGATTTAAATAATAGAAATACAAAATATAGGAAGGAAACACAAATGCAATTATATTGCATTTTTTCTTTTTTTCATACTTGAAACGTATTAATAAATTACATATTATGTATTACATACAATTAATTTCTTTTGAATATAACACTAAGTTTAATCAGCTTCACGCTATTTTAACAGATAACATAAGATGACATTAAAACGTATTGACATCACTACGTGATCCATCTAAACACAATATAAACTTTTATAAACTATGAACTCACAATCAGAATTTACTTTCCAAATACATATACTTTTTATTCTACACATCGCCATATGAGCTAATTCCGTAAAATATACCTACTTTATTATGTTTGTTAATATCACCAACGTTGACGTTTGAAATAATAATTATGGTAGACTGAACAAATATTGATTATACTTCTTTTTTTAGCTTCACGCTGTATCCCGCACACAGCAGGGTAGGCATAGGACCTCTAGTGTTAACAACAACACTCTGTTCCCTACTTTTCTCGGAATTCTGTAGGCATTGCGTGCTGAGTAGTGAAACTCAACGCCGCACTTTACCTCGACACCAGAGCGATGAAATGGAAATATAAATTTAAATAAATATTTCGTTTCCTTGCGTGGTCATCGAACCCACAACAGTTACACTTTGTGCCCCTGTGCAACGAACGGCCTCAATTTACTTTCTTCTTTTAAAATGTGGTTAAATGAAATAGTCGTAATTTAATTATGTCAGATTACTATTAACCGACTTCTTAAAAGGGGTCATCAATTGGGCTGTATTTTTTAGCCTTGTTACCTTAGAACTTTTGATTGTATGAACCGATTTTAATGATTCTTTTTTTATTTGAAAGTTAATGCCTCCCGTGTAGTCTTATTTTAATTTAGTTTATATCCAACAATGGTATCTATGAGAAAATCATATAAATCTCAAATTTACATTAAGTATATGCGCGACAAATGAACGTATAAGTCAATATCAATTCAACCGATTTTAATGATTCTTTTTTTATTAGAAAGGGTACATATAAGGGGTAGTTTGGTGAAAGTTTAGTTAAGTTCAGAGTGTGAAATCCGGTTGAATTTGAAGAAGTCGATTTTTTTTATTAAAAAATATAATTATGTAATTTTTTCTACAAAAAATTCTTTATACTCCATGATAAAAACTATCCTATAAGTGACATTAGGCTTTGAACTATTACCATGCCAAAATTAATTTAATTTCATACAGTAGTTATCGGTATTTTAGGTAATTTATATTTTTCAGTTTTTATTTTTTTTAAAGAAAACTATCATGAAATTCGGAATGAAACCCAAAAAAATGTACCTTGAGGCCCTAGGCTAACACCATGCAAAAATTCATCAATTTCTGTCAGGTAGTTTTTGCGTGATTGACGCACAAACAAACCGACAGACAGACAGACAGACAGACAGACAGACAAGAATTCTGCTGAGTGGTTTTTTAGGTTCTATAATCGACATATTAACCGACCTAATTTTTATTTTTTTTATATCTTTCATGTACAGAATTGACTTTTCTATCCTTTTATTATATATGGAGATTAGAAGTAATTGTGAGTCGATTTCTTCTCAGAAGACTTCTCCTGGAAGTAGTAAGTAGTGACTCCACAATTAATCTAAAAAATTAATGAAATAAACAAAACATGTTTTATTTCTTTTCAAGGTCCATCGAGATCTATTAACTCCATTAGTTCATCGCTGGCTGCCGCCTCAAAGTCCATACTGCCGCCGTCCTCGCCTCACCCAACACGACATCGAGCTGCACGCCCGGGAAATGGAGGGATTACGTATACTGTCTGAATATATGGTAAGTTTAATTTTTCTTTAGGTTCACGCTGTATCCATATAGTTGGGTACGCAGAGGAAGGATGTTAAGACACTCCGTTTCCCCCACTTTCCGCAAAATTGTCCAGGAATTGCATGTTAAGTGGCGGAACTAAGCGTCGCGCTTTGGCTTGTTACCATAGCACAGAAATAAAAATATATCATTCCCCCAAGTATTAATCGACCCCACAACCGTCGCGCCGCGACCTTCTTTATAATCACATCATTATTAAACTTTAATACACTATAAAATTGTTTTTTTTTTACAGAAACCCATAGATGACATCTGTTTAGAGACGGATATACTGACGCAAAGGAACAACAACTTTAGTTAGTTTATAATTTACTATACAATTTGTTCATATACAATTATTATAGGTATAAAGAAACAAATGTTCAATTAGATTTAATAAATTATATCAAATATTAATTATATGTGGCTATTATTTCTTTTTATTTTCTTAGGTTTGAAACTAAACGCCGCACTTTGCCTCGATGATATAACGAAAAAATAAGCATATTGAATTTCACATTTCACAAGTGGGTATCGAACCCACAACCTGCCGCGTTTATCCTGCGCCATGACTCACTCCTAAATTTTATTCTTTTAAATTTTGATATTATTTATCTATAGTAAAAAAATAAATAAATCAGCTTCACGCTGTATCCCGCACACAGCAGGGTAGGCAGAGGGAACCTAGTGTTTTTAGACACTCCGTTCCCCACTTTCTGCCGAATTCTTTATCTATAGTTTTACCTTATATATAGGTTTCGAACCCACAATTATTGATAGTAGTATTACTTTTTTTTTTAAATTCACGCTGTATACTGCATGGAGCAGAGTAGACAAGATTAGTAAAAGACCAGTGAGAGTATCCGAAAACTAAGGCTCTCCTTTGTACTACGTTTATACACTCTTGTCAACTAGAATTATTGGCACATGATGAGACTGTAAGAAAGTCGATTGTGGTTTTGAATCCTACTCGGGGCAATTATTAATTTTCATTTCGTACCTCTGGTCAGAAGATAAAGCGTGGCACTGAGTTCCGCAACTCAACACATAATATTTTGAGAAAAAATTAGTGGTACGCGGAGTATGCAAAGTATGAAATCGTCCGTTTTTAAAGGACGTTGCTTGACTATATCAAGAAATGAATGTGTGAAGATTTTTTTTACAGGTCATACTAAACAATAATAATTGAGGAACATTGAAATAAATGAATAAAATAAAAATCTATATATTTAATACTTCTTAAAATCTGATACATTACATTTACTTGTGTATTTATTTACAAAACAGGACTGTCTCAAAACTATTTATACGCCAAATAATAATTAAGTTGGAATGAAAAATGGTACTAAGATTGCGGTACAATAATCAATATCCAAGTCGAAATTTAAATGGACTCGAACAACCAGATCAGAACTTATAACGTTTCATATAATTTTAAATAAACTCTATAAAATAACAACACAAAGTCGACATAAAAAATATCCTAACATAAAATCTACTGCGTTTAGTTTAGAATAGCTTAAATTATTAATATCATCAATGTAACTTATCTAATTAGCTTTGTCTCTACTATTTATTGCTTAGGATCACTTTTCCAAAATAAAAGTAAGTTGCTCGGTTTGTGGACACCGCCGGAGAGCTGAGACACTCCGGCTGTTAGACACTGACACTGGTGGATGGGCTCAGGTGACTACTTCTCCGCTTCTAGGACTTCAGGTCGGTTCTCCTGCAAGTGCGCACGTTGACTGGGAAGAACACATTCAGTTCTATAAGAGTGGCGAGTACTAAGAACATGGCATACATCGCCAGGCACGCCCTCCCTACCGCCGCGTCCAGCTTAAACTTGTTGAACCAGAAAGTCAAATACAGCAAGAGGAGGGTTGACAGTAGCGATATAGCAGAGTATTCAAGACCCATCGAATTAATCTTCACCTATTGAGAAAATTTAAAGTTATACAAACAATGTTTGTTACGAAATAACGCAAAGCATAATATTAAAATATGTATTTTTATTTCTTATTTGAATATGAAAATCACCCCTTTGTATATATATCAACTAACATCAGCAGTAAAAAAGAAAAACTTACTAAAATTGGCACAATTAAAAATTAATATACTATTTTCAATTAAAATTGTAGAGTGATTAGGCATATTTAAACAACGGGCCCAAATCGCACGGCTCAAAATCGCTTAAAAAAGTCGCTTAGCAAATTCGCTTTTGAATGCTTATTATGTAACATATAACAGATATCTAACCCAGTAGTTGCCAGGTTCTGCTGGAGTCAATGAGGCCTTGATGAGCCATGGTAGTCCCAAACACAGTAGAATGTCAAATGTATTCGATCCTATTGAGTTACTTATACCCATTGATCCATGACCTGCAATTTAAACTTATTTAAGAATTTGATAACTGCGGAGTAGCCAGAGACAATGCCAAACTCTATAATCACTGCATAGCTCTTACACGGCGTCCTACTGTCTTCAACCTTTTCATACATGGCTAATGTATTTTAAATAAAAATCAGGCAGTTAACACTTTTAGTTAACCAAAACATATACCTTTAACAATTTATATAACCTTTTAAAACCAATTTAACATGTATATTTTACCTTGTTTTGCAACTATCACACTGGAGACAGCTTCAGGAACTGATGTTCCTGCTGCTAGGAATGTTATACCCATTACAGAATCAGGTATCATCAGGGTATCACCTTAAAAGAAAGGGTAATTAAAAAAAATACAAAAAAAAAACACATCTATTTCTGTAATACGGTAAGAACATTACTAATTTAAATCTATTAATATTTCATAAACATATATGAAAATATATAAAATATTACAAAATCACAATCTCAACTAGGATAGGATTTAAAAATGTACATTTTTTGGGAAAGGAGTGTATGGAAATAGTAAGTGAAATTCGAGTACGAGAACAGGAAAAAGCAGAATTTTCTAACGACAAGTACAATGTGAAATTCTTAACAATTCAAGTTATGAGATGTCAAAAAAAAACCAGTCCCTGATAATACAAATGTTGAACATACCAATAATAGTTATCATCCAAGCAACGATATAGGATAGTGATCCTATCCACACTATGCACATGATGAAAGTTAGAGGAAACCAATTTTTGAAACGAGGTTTTTCACAATCTGGTATCGTGAAAAGGAATACCAAGTGTATTGGCCACGTTACTATCCATGTTGTCTGAAATAAATACAAAAACATTTAATAATTAATATTTATATAATCATTTAATCATGAAAATTAAAGGAATAAAAATTGTGGATTAGAGTTTTTTTTTTATTTATTAAGAAAACTTGTGGCAACGTCACAACGCCTTGACTATAAACGGTTCGATTTCCACTCGAGGACATAATTTATTTTTATTTCTTCACCCTGGTAATAAGACAAAACGTAAGCTCCGTCACAACGCAATATCTCAAAAAAATTGGGCGGGAAATGATGAAAGAAGTTTCAGGAGTAACATTAGGTTCCCTTTACCTACCCTGCCATATGCAGCACATACATTGACCAAAAAAGAATTGAAACAATTATCATGTTATTATTAAACTACCTTCGTTAGTTTACTTCTCCCAGAAGGCCATTTCCACAGTGAGTGGCGGTACTCATCTGGAGTGTCTTTATTTCCTTCTTCAACATTTCCTTGATTTGTTTCTTCCTGATGCGCTATTTCCATATCGCTATGTTTAGTTTCATTATCATCGTTGGCGATTTTATCATCATCACTCTTTATTTTTTCTATTTGTAGAGGAGTTATCATTTCATTGACATCTGAATAGAGTGATACATTTTTGACATTGCCATTGTGTTGATGATGATCCGTTGGTGATGTCTTGACTTCTTTGCTTTCTGTAATTTTTGTAATAATTAATTATAATGCTTATTTCATATTTAAAATTTTTAAATATTTTAAAAATATCCTTTTGCAATTTGATTTAATAGTAACTTTTAAACTGGTAAAAATATGATTCTGCTGTATACCATTTCATAATGTGAAAATTATACAAACCATTTTCAACATTCATCACCGAATCTTGCTTTTCACTGTCTTTCTTAATCATATTGGAAACACATTTCCAGCTTCCTGAAATAAAATACATTAAATATACAATAAAATATAAGTGGTAAAATTTTAACGTTGTAATAAAAATCCGTATAGGAGAAATGAGAAAGAGAAATGGTAAAATTGTAAAGAAGTATCTAAATGTAACTTACCTCTAGCAAAATTTTGTATACTCTTGTCATAGTACATGATGCAGATGTAAACACCGTATAACATGACAAGCAAGAATGCCTCATACCACTGCACGTACTCGTCGTGCATTATGCAGATAAGTATTGAAACTGTAATGCCGTATGCGAGACAATCCCTTGTTAGCGGCCACCAATCTAGAGGTACCACCTGAAATATGAGAAAAAACAAGTAAGCATATAAAACAGTTTTTAGAAGAAAATCTAATTGGAACTAGAACCGAGTTTGATAGTTTATTAAGCTCTCATTATTATCTTGTACTATGTTTATAGACTTGTCTATGGTATAAATTTTGTTCTTATCTAATGTTTTTGTTACTTCTTTGAAAGAAAAAAACTACATTTATAAGATTTTTTAATATGCAAATAATGACCTAATTTTATAAGGACCAAGGACAAAAAATAAGTAATATTTATATTTATTTATATATACCATCCCAGCTCCTATACCACAGCAGGCGGCTACGGCAAGTATGTTGAAGACAGCTGAGCCTACAATAGTCCCGACTCCTATGTCACCCTCTGTGATGAAAGTCCCGATCACGTTCACGAAGAGTTCTGGGGCGGATGTAGCGGCGGCCATGAAGGTAGCGCCCGCTACATCGTTTGTCATGTTCAACGCTGAAGAAATAAACAAAAATCAATAATTGGTCATTAAATATGCTCATACATATGTTAATAAACTTAGGTATTTTCTAGAATTGTTCAGAAATTGAGTAGGCAATTTTGTTGTTTTACAGTATAACCTTGTTTCACAGTATAACCTTGGTAGTGATTTAATATACGCAATTGACACAACTTAGTACCTTGACTTCAATTTTGAAGCCATCATCAAAAGTACTATATATCTGGGCAGAACTTTATTGCAGTTCAGCTTCATTCTTTTTCCCTCAAAGGTCAGTAGACAGAGGGATCTAAGGATAAGATACTTGATTCCACTTTTCGCCCAATTTGTGAGACATCGGAATTTGGGTGGTAGAACTTTATCTATCACAGCGGGTAAATGAACCTTATTAAAAATAATGGCAAAAGAAAAATCATTCCTTCGAGTGGCGTACGCACTCATGACCATGACGAAAGTCAGAACTTGTTCCACTGCACCACTAGGATCTCAAAACTTACACTTTTCTAACTAGTAATCTCAATCCTTACCCGTGCATATTCTATCAACAGCAGGTACAAAGAACTTGTCGCAGACCACCGCCAGCGCTACGAAGAGATATATAGAGATGAACGCGTGAAGAACGATCGCGCCGTGCTGGCGTTGCAGCTCCGTGAAGAAGCCGGCCGGAAAGTCGTCGATGGCCGGCGGCGTGCAGTTACGGATGTATCCGTCTGTAATAATGAGTCATATGTAGCAGTAGTATCACTGATGTTATGTGTAATTATCGAGACATTGTGTTTAGTAGCGAAACTCACCACTACCACTCACTGTTTCGCTGTTATCGGAGAGAGAGATTGAAACTTAATTTTCTTTAGAAAACATATAAAATGTTAACTTCTTATGAAGCAACTCGGAATTTTTAATTTTTTAAGTTTAACAAGCGTATAAGAATTTTGATGTAGTTTGATGATAACATATATATGGCTTAGTGCTCACTAAAAATACTTATCATCTTTTTTCATTTCATTACTACGAGTTGATTGAGAGCGATTGGATGGTTTTTATAAATATTTTGTCACCTTCAAATGCACCTTCAAAAACTTTCAAAATGTCAACAATGGAAATTTTCCACAGTGGATATCGTACCTGCAACTGTCGCACTTACAATAAAACGGTGTGCCGCTGCGCTATATGCGCCGCGTCCTGACGATATCGTTAGAATTTTCAAGGAAAAAATATTTAAAATATTCATTCAGTCCTCAATTAGTCCATTCAGATACTTGAATGATAAATAAAATATATATAAAATAAATAAATCAATCAGCTTCACGCTGTATCCCTCACACAGCAGGGTAGGCAGAGGAAACCCAGTGTTAAGACACTCCGTTCCCCACTTTCTGCCGAATTCTGGAGGCATTGCGTGTTGAGTGGCAGAACTCAACGTTTCGAGACCACCAGAGCGAAGAAAATGGAAATATAAATTTAAGTAAATATTTCATCTCCTCGAGTGGGGATCGAACACACAACCAGTCGGTTTTACAGTCACACTTCGTGCCGCTGCGCCACCAGCCAGTCGTGGATAGATATTTTTATACTTCTTATATATAAGCAACTTTCAAGATAAAATACAGCAAATAGGATAACCTGACTGTAGTGATAAGCCAGTGTCCATGATTTTGTGAGAATTAAGAAACGGATGCCGACGAAGCATAGCTTACTTAGCGTGAATAGAATAAACTATTTTATTTTTTACTATTATTTATTTTTATTTTCTTGCTCTGGTGACAATACAAAACGCGGTGTTGAGTTCCGTTATTTTTAATACTAGAGTTTAAGAAACGCCCCTGGAGAGGGTATAGACGGTGGACATGGCCTCTTGTAAAACCAGATTGGAGAAACAAAAAACTTTTAAAATGCCACGATAGTCGACCTCTTTCTATTTATCCATCTATTTATCTATCTTTTTATCTATCTATTTATCTATCTATCTATTAATTTATTTTTCTATCTGAATATGTCTTATTCAAAAGTAACAAATTCATTTTACTCGACAATTCATATCTTTAAATTGACTGTACATTATGTCAGTGTGTGCAATATCCTTTGATTGGGAGTGAGAGTGTAGTTCCATTCTATATGTAAGGTAGGTCAGTTGAGCGCTGGAAGCTATGATGGATGAATTATTTTATTAACTGTATGTACCTTATAGACGTGGCTGCAGCTTTACGTGAAGGTAGGCGGATCTATATGCGAATTTGGAGAGAATGCACCATATTTATCTTTTTTTTTAATGTTTATCTTTAAATACTGATGACAAATATAATAGGATTTGAACACATAACTAACACGTTCGGTCACATAAGTCGCAACTGCATTACAATGTGGTCATGTTAATTTAAGTCTAGTACCTAGTACCTAATTGATTGCTATAAAGATTTATACGGGCTCAAGAGGCTAGCGGTACTGGTTAATAACGAAAACTATTAGATTTTTTTTATAAAATATTAAAAAAAAAATCAAAAAAATCAGCTTCACGCTGTATCCCGCACACAGCAGGGTAGGCAGAGGGAACCTAGTGTTAAGACACTCCGTTCCCCACTTTCTGCCGAATTCTGGAGGCATTGCGTGTTGAGTGGCAGAACTCAAAGCCGCGCTTTGCCTCGACACCAGAGCGAAGAAATGGACATATAAATTTAAGTAAATATTTCATCTCCTCGAGTGGGGATCGAACCCACAACCAGTCGGTTTTACAGTCACAGACCACTTCGTGCCACTGCGCCACGACTCGCGAAGAAATAAACTATAATTAAAAATGAAAATAATTATTTACCCGACTGCACGAGACATGAGTCTCTGTTATCATATATGGGCGTTGTAGTGACAAAAGCTACAATTTTCTATCATCAATCTAAAGTGTGAAATCTCTAGTGTAAAGTCACCTTGTTCTCAATGCACTGTCTAATTTTAGTGAAGACCAGTGGAAAACAAACCTCCTACCGTAGCATGTACACAAAAAAATTGTACCACTGCGCCTCACGACGTCAGGAAGTTTTCTGATTTCTCCAAAGCATTATATGAATAATTGTATTTCCACTTCTCCAAGCCTTAGATGCAATACTAATAGCGAAAGTATCACTTAATATTTTAATTTAAAAGAATGATTGCAAAAAATCAAAGGCAGATGCACATATAAATATAAGGTTTTTTTCATTAATCAATAATTCTTCATAATAATAGTTAATAATGAAATAGAAATTAGATACAGCTGTAAACAATTTGTACACGGTAGCGTGCGCGCGCGCATCGCGTTACGCAATTTTAATTAGCATACCGTATTTTTTGTATGAATAAAGTGATAACTTTAACTAGGAATTGAACATAATATGTTCAATATCACGCAATGGCTGACTCTCTTAAAAATATTCGCCATTTTAAAACTATATCGAATATTTCTTTATCTTATATGAATATCTTATTTGTGTTATTTTTCTGTGGTTGTGTTTGTTACACTATTCCTCCTAAACGAATGCACCGATATGAATTATTTTTGTGTATATATTTTGGTGTTGGTTCCTGGATGGTCTCAAAATATAAATCCCTAGAGTCTATCACAATATGCACATATATACTTTAATAGATTAGCTTAGAAACCGTATATCGTGTATCTACGTCTGTATAAAAGTTAAAAATACATATATTATGTTATAGTAAGTGATTTTTTTTGTTTCAAGCTGTAACACGCCCGTGCGGGTAGGCAGAGAGAATCTGGTAATTTAGTGTTAAGACACTCCGTTCCTCACTTTCTGCAGAATTCCGCCGCCCTTTACCTCGTTACCAGAGCAAAGAAATTATAGAATTAAATATTTCATTCCTACGATAGGGAATCGAACCCAACCTGTTTCTGGCGTTTACAATCGCATGGTTGTGCCAATGCGCCACGCCTGGCTTTTAACTAAATAATAAGGTAAAATCAATCAATCATTTTATTTGTAACATGAGCCCGTGACTAGAGTAGGTCCGTTGACATCCACTGACCTATCTGTGTAATGTTAATTTATGTGCCCACATATAAATTCAAATAAAATTTAAGAAGCCAAAAAAGTTAATTTGATTCGTTATATTAAAATTATTATTAGGAATTTATACTAGTATATTTATTTTTGTATTAAGTGATGTTTAGGCGAAAAATTCGGCGAAAAGTGGTGAATATAGTGTCGTAACACTTATTTACTTGTGAACTGCAGTGCATTCTTAATATTTCAATCAAGGTGGTAATGTTTCTAGCTACATATAGGTATGTGTATCCGTAATAATGACTTCATTTCAATATTATTATTACTTTTCTTGTAACTGCTTACAGTATTCCGAAAACTGCAGGATAGCGGAGGGAACCTAGTACTAAGCCACACTGTTTCCCACGCACTGCCCAAATTCGAGACATTAGGACGAAACTCAACGTCGCATTTAGTCAAAATTTCCGAATATAAATTGAACCCACAACCATCGCGTCCTCGTCCCGACGGCATCGAGGACGAAGACAATTTACTGAATTTAATTGAAGGGAATTTACTGAATTTAATTTTAAAAAGTATCTTGCACTGGCAACCCTACAAACTAGTGTAAACGATCAAAAGAACATATAATGTTCACTTAAAGCGTATAATATCACGCCTTTAGATAAGTGTCGAGTGTCACCTGGTTTTCTCTTACAGCTAATATTTTTTTTATCACATACATATATAATATACAGGTTTTGTCTTAAACATATCCATTTGATATGTTTCCTTTTGATATGTTTAAGAGTAATATAAGGTAAGGCCCGTTGTGGCGCAGGTGCAGAAGCGTGCGACTGTCAACGCGATAGGTTGTGTGTTCGATTCCCATTAGAGAAAATTGAATATTTAATATTTTTGTTTCCACGCTCTGTTTACGATGCTAAGCGCGGCGTTGAATTCCGCCACTCAACAAGCAATTTTTTTAGACGTGTCTTAATGGGAACGTTGTGCTGTTTGTATACAACGTGGAGTTAATAAAAAGAATTAAACTATTCTTATTTTTTACACGCCTGGTGCAATGGCGTAGCATATGACTGTAAACTAGAATAATGCATGCCTTTGAGGTCCGCTTCTCACCACGCATAGTTTAGAAAATTGGGTGTAAAGTTAGGAACTTAGTGTCTTAACACTAGGTTCCCACTGTCTACCCTGCTATGCGAAGAAAAAACGTAAATCTCTTATCAAATAGCCTATTAAGTATATATCGTTCTCTTAAAATGGAAATTGTCCAACTCTAGACCTAGTAAGATTCTACAGTAAATTCTTACATTTTTTAAAGTCAAATCACTTTTATTCTAAACATATAATATATTTAGTCTACATTTTTTTAGCTTCATACTATAAGGCGGAACTAAACGCCGCACTTTGTCATATTAAATACATTTCGTCCCATAAACCACCTTGAAACATCCAAGTGGCTGTAAAATAAAATGAATAATGTACCTCATAAGAGAACGACGTTGATGATAAACAAACTGAATAGTTTCCTCTCTAAAAACGGTCCGGCAAGTACTAAAGTCAACAAGGAAATTATCTCAAATGACCACCGCGTCGACCTGCCTAACTGGATTAGATGATTATATTTATATGGGGTTTTTTTGTGGGATTTTTGTGGGGTTGGTACCTTTATATTATCAGGTTCACGCTGTATCCCGCACACAGCAGGGTAGGCAGAGGGAAACTAGTGTTAAGACACTCCGTTCCCCACTTTCTGTCGAATTCTGGAGGCATTGCGTGTTGAGTGGCAGAACTCAACGCCGCGCTTAGCCTCGAGATTTTATATTATCATATATTATTTATACTATAGTTTAAGGCACTCCGTTGTCAAGTTAATATCAAATAAAATTAAGGTTCATTGAAATAATTTTAAGACAATAAAAGTTTAAAAATTTAAAAAGAAAAATTCAGATTATGTATCTTATTTATATTTCAACTATGTTTTCCTCAACATTTCGCTGTATGCCGCATATATGGTAGGCAGAGGAAAACTAGTGTTAAGACTCTCCGTTCCCCACGTACCGCCCTCTTTTCGTGATTTTGCGTGTTCTCGTGAATTCTTCCTCTGAATGAGAATCGAATTCGCAAGCGTCGCGTTTAGAGATATCGTTCTACTGCCTTAAATGTATATGTAGATATATTTATATTTATCCTTTATTACAAAAAAGAAGCAGCTTTTAAAAAAAACTATTTTAAAATACAATGTTAAGTTTCCGCTAAGTTTATAAAAAATATATTTTCCTATCTACGTGAATACTACTTAAATACTTTTTCTTGATTATCGGCATTTTTTTTAAATTTAATAACTCATAAATATATATTTCTTGGGACTCAAACAGGGCTTCGCTCGCCTAAACCTATTTTTATATTATACCTAAAAGATAATATAAATTTCTTAAATAAAAATAAATAAATTAATAAATCAGCTTCACGCTGTATCCCGCACGCAGCAGGGTAGGCAGAGGGAACCTAGTATTAAGACACTCCGTTCCCCACTTTCTGCCGAATTCTGGAGGCATTGCGTATTGAGTGGCAGAACTCAACGCCGCGCTTAACCTCGACACCAGAGCGAAGAAATGGAAATATAAATTTAAGTAAATATTTCATCTCCTCGAGTGGGGATTGAACCCACAACCAGTCGGTTTTACAGTCACACTTCGTGCCGCTGCGCCACGACTGGCCTTAAATAAATTTCTTAAGACATATTAAAAAGATAATCCTTTCAAATACCTCTAAGATATATGTAAAACTTATTATGATGATTAAGTTGAGTAGTTTTGACGTAAAAGCGTAACAAACAAATTTACATTCACATTTATAACGTTATTTAAATTATAAACAGTTATTTAACTTATTTGATCTAATAATTTCAAAAAGCATCCAAAAGACTGTACCGCTGAGCCGAGATCTCAAATTTTACAGTAAAAGAATATATAATTAAGAAAAGTAAATAAATACATACAAATACAGATTAAAACAAAAAATTGTTTCAATTTAAAATATTTTAAATTCTGACACTTAACATATAATGTCTCGAAAATTAAATGGAAAGTGGGAAACGGAGTGTCTCAACTGGGTCTCAAAAAAATAAAGATTTTGTCGCATCAGCACATTGTGAGATAGTGGTGAAAAATTAAATTCATCAAGTTACGGGTTCGATTCCCACTCGAGCTAATGAAATATTTAATATTTTCTGCTTAGCTGTAGCGACGAGGCAAAGCGCAGCGTTAAATTGTCTCTCAACACGTAATTCTTCCAAAATTCGATTGAAAGAGTGGAACGGATGTGTCTTAACATAAGGTTCCCAGGTTCCCTCTACCACCCTGCTACACACAGAACACCGTGTGAAGCTAAAAAAAACCACTATATCGTACAATCAAAACGTAAACCAGCTCTAAAAGATCACGCTTACAGTGTAATAGTGCGTGTCTCATCTCATTGAGTTACTTACCATTTACTTCCAAATAGGTACCAACGTTGCAACGCTGAGGAAATTGTAATATACAGTATGAAAGAACACAGGAAGTCCGCATTAAGACTACTTCGATAGGTTCTTTCTATCCTATCCTATCCTATACTATCTTATCCTATAATTATTGGTTGTAAATGGGGAAACTGGTACTTTAGTACTTTGACGGTAGTTGATGGTAAATTATTTTGTTGTTTTGCTATTATGGTTATTGGGAATGGTTGTGTTTGTTTAAATGTTTGATGGAACGGTGTTTAGCGGCACGGTAGTTGTAAGTTTGATTCCTGTAATGGGGAATGATTCAGTAGTGGATAAATTTATGGTGGTTGTTTAAATGGTTAAAGCTAGAGCTTTCGCAACACAAATTGCTGCCTTGTTATTTGTGAAATTAAATGTTAAACTGTAACCCTAAAGAATATATATAATTTTTAACGTTTTTACATGTTAACTATACTTTTTGAGCGTAATATATAAATTTAACGCATTTTTTAATTGTTATTACACATTTAGGAAATAAAATACTTTTTTAGAAAAGTTACAAAAATTTGAACGTATCGGGACTTGAACCCGCGCGTTTTGGAAACCGTCCAAGCGCTCTAAGCACTAGGCCATAAGAGGCTTACCGGTCAGAGCGCTTGAACAGTTTCCAAGAGGCGCGAGTTCCAAATCCCGCTACGTTCAAATATACGTTTTCTACAAAAAGAATATTTATTGAAAAATTTAAATTATGATTTACGCTGTGGTCTGCTGGTGCATGGTATCTCGTGGTGGATGGAGAGAAATTAGTGTGAAATCTTTATTTTTATGACTTTTGATTTTTTTAGAAATTTTACTTCTATTTTTCATTTAATTTCTCTTTCTACTAGGATTTAGTATAATATGATAAAAATATCATAACTGTAAAAATTGGAGATTACATTTATTTGTGAGATTTTCAAGATAAAAAACATCAAATTTGTTACTAGTTACTTAACTACTAGTTAATTGCTTTCAATTTTAAACAACATTTTATAAGAATCCTGTATCAGTAACTTCATAATTGGACCTATTAAAAGAGTAATTCTTTTTGTATCGTAATGACATTTTGGTGTTTTCATCTTTATTTGTAAATACAATTTTTTTTATTTTACGCATTGTAAACTTGACAAAGTAGCCCAATTTCGAGCTTTACTTGAGTTTTTGAGACTAGCCAAACTTAACGCCACGCTTTGTCTTGTAACTAGACAAAGGAAGTAAAAACAATTTATTCCCCCATGTGGGATCCTATAGTTTCACGTTTACAAACAGACGCTACGCCGCGACGGCTCTATATATAAATGGGTATATTAATATCCAAACAATTGAAGCAAGAAGAATTGTGAATGTAAAGGCAATGGTTGTGTGTTCGATTACCCCACTCGATTTTTCTTCTCTGTATCTGTATTTTTACGCTGCATCCCGCATGAAGCAGGATAGACAGAGAGAGCCTATTGTTAAAACCCTTCGCTCCGCACTTTCTGGAAGCATTGCGTGTTAGTTGGTCGTACCCAATGCCGCCTCGATTTCCACTCGAAAAATAATGTTAATATCTTGAATTTTCGGCGATGCGTAGGGAACGGTGCATCATAACACGAGGTTCTCCTTACTCTATAGGGGATATAACGTGAAGATATCAAAAAAAATCTGCTTCACGCTATGTCCCCATACAGCAAGATAGGCAGATCCCCACTTTCCGCCGATTTTTTCAAGGCATTGCTAGTTGAATGACCGAACTCAACGTCGAGCTTTTGCCTTGGTGCCGGAGAGTACAAATGAAAATATTAATAAATAATAACTCATTCCCTCCAGCATAGATAGAACCCACAACCGTCCCGTTACAGTACCCACCCTCGTGCCCTAGCGCCCCCACGGTCTCAGATAAAAAAAAAGTATAATTTCTACAACACACAGTCAGCCCTAACAAATCGTCAATTGTTAGCCGGATGAGGCGCTAATCCTGTGCCTCCCCTTGTTACTTCGGAGCACTTGCCGCCGCGAAATTAGTGGACGACAAAATTGACTCGTTTTGAGAACTATTATACAGTCGCTACTTGTGTTTTGTGTGTGTGTGTGTGTGTGTGTGTGTGTGTGTTTTAGAGGAATAATTGTATAATTTGTGTAATGTAATGTATTATGTTTGTGTGAATGGTTGTGTTTAGATCATTTGATGTCTAATTGTGTATAAGTATTTTTTTTTAATTATTTGTTTGTATATAATTCTTTGCTTTTAAATATAGAAAGGAGAAATGTCAAAGATGGCCATATTAAAAGTTGTTATGAAAAACTAATAATTTCTTATTTTATCTTCATATATCAAGTATTAGACACATATTACACAAATACACTAAATTAAAAAAAAAACACGCAAGAACAAAGAACAGGAACAGGTTATTAATATTAAATTAGTATATCGCTTATTACTAAACTAGCATTCATTTACAAAATGAACAATTAATTATTAATATAATAAATTTTTGTGAAAACTAATTTAGCCATCAATCTATGAACTTATATAGTCAATGGACTGATTTTATGAATGTACATCACGCGACCGTCGGAGACTCTTATTGCGGCTGCTTCACTATCACTATTACATATATGAAAATTTTATTTTGCTAAAAATAATCATTTTGGAGATCGTTTTCGCTCAATTGTACTTGTATTTTGGTTTAAGAAAAACATTCAGATGACAAACATATAGTTAAAACACATAATTATAAAATGCGTACAGCTATTATGGCGTTACGACATTCACAAAAAGCCCAGTTCCAGCGGACAGCCACACCCGTTTGGAAATAAATTGATAGAACCAAATTTTCTGGATAATACAAAATTATGGAACTAATTGGCAAAGGCAAGTTATCCGGTATATTGGGCGACAAATAATATATACATACATACCAGTAGCATTGTCCGCCATGTCGTCTTCACTCTTCCATACTTACGGGCGACACCGCCTCGCGGACAGTCCACTGCGATCACTGAACAAGAGGTACTCGACGCTTGCAATCCTCTCCCCTGGTCATTATGATCGCGTAGTGACCTAGCCATTCACAGAGAATAGATCGCACTTCCGACCTGTGCTAGTTGGACGCTGTAACCTTGCGGGATAGAAGCTTCACGTCACACCAGCGTGTGCGTGAAAGTGAGCCGCGTGAAGCCAGCGTGAACGTTAACGTGAAACGTACCTCGGTCTGAGGCATTCATCGTTGGATTCGGGAGACGAGGACCGGGAGCGTCGTCACTGGCGTCCAAATGCCGCGGCAGGCGCTCGGCTACACATAATGGATCGAGCGGAGATCTCGTCAAAAGAAGAATACAGATGCCAATTATTTATTGTCATACAATACGCGGACGTCGGGCGGCGCGCGGGCGCAGTGATGGAGTGACAGCGATGACGGCGTGACGGCGACCGCCTCACCTCACTATCCGTTTGAATTGTCATCGATTTTTTCATTTACTATTTAATTGGTGAGGTCCCGAAGGATGGACGGATAGGCGGACAGACACGGAGACTGTAGTAACTAATATGATTTAATAATAATTTTGATAATGATATTTAAAAATATTAGGGGAATTGGTTGTTTATGTCATCTTTATCTGATTAAAATTACATTACCTAAAGTAAATAGAAGCGAAGAATAAATTGAAGATGGTCTTATCTACTTGATATCTTGCACAAATAACTTAACCGAAATAAAACTCAAAATGACATAACAACTTATTCAATTCATAAATATTACTTAAGTTTCTCATATAAAAGAAAAGACTAGTGCTAAAAGAAAGACTAAGAAAAGATAAACGTTCATACAAACAAAACGCTTCTTCTAACAATATGATCATTGTAACTGATACAGCTAGTGATGTGATTTTGCTAATCTGTCCGGGTTAAGAGTTCGTCCCCCTGTACCCTGTCCCCCTGACCCCCGTCCCCCTGACCCCCGCACGCGACACCACAATTATGGCCAATTAAATCAGATTGAGTAGTAACGTACCTCCCTGAGTCAGACCATGCTATTATAATTGGTATTATTGTAGGAAATGAAGAAGACGCACCGGCCAAGTCCTAACCTTGAAATATAGTGGCCAAGAAATATTTTAGCAATTAGTTGGTAAAATTCTTCTTATTAGTTATTCAAACATCTTTTGCTATTTCCTGTTAGGTGGGCAAGAAGACTTAAAGTTCATCTTCACACTGTATCCCGCTCACAGCAGGGTAGGCAGAGGGAACCTAATGTTAAGACACTCCGTTCCTCGTTGAGTGGCGGAACTCAACGCCACGCTTTGCCTTAATACCAGTGAGTTCGATCACCACTCGAGAAAATGAAGAATTTAAATAAATATTTCATTTTCTCGAGTGGTGATCGAACCCACGACCAGTCGCTTTAACAGTTGCACTTTGAGCCCCTGGGCTTCGACTGGCCTGACCTGGCTTCTCTGACCAAATTACTTTCTCTTTCTTTCTCTTCTCTTTCTCTTTACGCACATAATAGGGTAGGCAAAGAGACCTGAGAAAGTAGTGTCAGAATGCTCAGTTCGGAGGCATTTTGTGTTGCGTGGTAGAACTCAACGCTACCTTCTGCCTTATTACCAGAGCGTGGGAAATAAAATATTAAATATCATATGGGAATATAACACACAGCACATAGCTCAACAGCCAAAAAAAATACTAAAATGTTTAACGCCATCGTGGGATAGTGACACGGCGTCTAACGTCGGGACGATTGTGGGGGAAAGAATCATTTTCAATTAACCTCCCTAAATACAAAACAAAACGCGGCGTTAAGTTCCGCCTCTCAGCATGCAATGTCTTATAATGTAGCGATGCTTTCGATGGGAATAGAATATCTTAACACTAGATACTAAAAAAGTTAAAGTACTTTTACAAATATTTTCATCATTCATTTTATTTAATTATATTATCTACATTTTTAAATATATTCAAACGATAAACGCGAGAAGGATTTGAATTTCTCTTCACTTACTCATGTTATTCGCGCTGTACCCGTAGGTTCATAAGCGTTCTTAACCCGTTGTTTGGGTGACCCAGTTACAGAGCTTGCAACACAACGAGTCTATATTGCTCTGGACTTCTCTTACAAGGAGTGTCTGCTTAGTACTTAACTAAATGGAACGTACTTTTTTATCTTCACGCTGTATCCCGCTTATAACGGGATAGGCAAACCTGAGAACCTAGTGTTAAAACACTCCGTTCTTATTAAAATACTTTCCGCCGAATTCTCGAAGCATTGCATGAATCAATGCAAAATCGCGAACTAAACGCCGCGCTCTGCCTACTTACCAGAGCGAGTTAGTGAAATATTAAATATTTCATTCACCCGAGTGAGATCGAACCCACAACCGTCGCCTTTACAATCGCAGACTTGTGCCACGGCGGTCTCAATATTAATATTTCAGTAAGTATTTTAAACTACAATAAGATTATTATCAAAAGTATTTTTAACCGACTTTAATAAAAGGAGGGAGTTCTCAATTCAACTGTATTTTTTTATGTTTGTTTTTTATAACTCTTTTTTTATTTGAAAGACCAGTCCGGAGTCTTGATTGAAGGAATTCTTACTTATTTATTTATTTGTTACCTTCACATTGTTTTTTTTTATATATAATAGAGAAGGCGAAGGAAATCTAGAGTTAAGAAAATACAACACGCAATGCTTAAAGGCATTGCGTGTTAATTCAGCGGAAAATGAGGAACATAAGTTATTTCCAGGTTCCCTTTGCGTACTCTGCTATGTGCAGTATTACAGCGTGAAGCTACTTAAAGAAGTATATTTGCAATCGAACAAAAATCTTATCAAAATGTTCATAATTGCTATCCTCACATATCTTTGAAATGTTTTACGATCAAACGTTCTTTTGAATGGGTGTTGAGTGGGTAAACCGACACTGCGTTGTCTTACCAAATAAAGAAAATAAAAAAATGTCTGTACTTTCATATTTTTCTTGTAAACAAATAACAATACATATAAAGTTTTTGAAAAGTTATAAAAAATATGGTGTTTCCATAAGTAAAATGGATAATGTTTCAGAATTTGGCGGAAATTGGAATTGTCTGAATGGGTACGAATTGTCTTAACACTAGGTTCCCAAGTTCCCTCTGCCTAAGCCTGCTTTGTGCAGAATATCCTCGAGTGGGAATTAAAATCACAACCGTATCGCGTTTATAATCGTATACTAGAGCCCTGTGCCACGACTGGCCTGAATATTTTTCTTTGGAAATCAAATAACATAATAAACAATTTTATAATCCATACATACAAATAAAATAAAACTTAATTTTATCTATTTCTTTACAAATTCGTATTAAAATTCAAGGTTTATCACAATATTGTAAAGATTATTAGAAAATTTCCGTTGAAAATATTTGTTAATCGTTTGATTAGGACTTCGAGTTGGGAATATTCCTACACTTGAGTGTAACCGTTTTCTGATGTAGCATGTACCTACATGTATATGTATGTATGTTTGTTTATATCCACTTAGCTCTGTAACTATGTTTTTATGCTCTGATGGTTGAAATGTATATTTAAATATGTGGATATTATATTATGCTATCGAAAATTATTTAAGGGATTCTTCCCTGATAATCTGTATATTATTATTGATTGTGAATAATGATTGGTTTTGATTCTTTAAATAATTAAAAAACAAAGTTTTGTTATTTTTTTTAAATTAATATTTGTGTAACAACATTTTTGTCGGTAGGGATGAAAAATATGTTCGAAATTTGTATGCGTTTAAATTTGTATACGTTTTATAAAAAAGTGTTTGTGTAACAGTCTCCTTAGAGAGAAGGTAATTACAAAAAGAGTCAAATTTTTTTTTACTTCATGCTGCATCCCGCGTATAGCATGCAGGGTAGACAAAGGGAACCTAGTGCTAAAACACTCCGATTCCCACTTTCTGCCAAATTTTTGCGGTATTGCATCTTGAGTGGCAGAACTCAACGCCGCACATTCCGTCGCTACCAGAGCAAAGTTGTATTAATACATACTAATTTATTCAATTAAGTGGAAATAGAACCCACAACTCTGTTTAGTCACACGGTTGCGGCCCTGCGCAACGCTCAATAATAATAATTTCCAAAGTGCAATAATATCATATAATTTACCCATAATTTTAGTGCGAAAAAAATTATTTCCAAATTTTACTACTTAGTGAAGAAGACAAGCTCTTTCACAAGATTTTATATGACTTTCCGCGCTGGTAGTGTTAGTGTGTGTGTGACATCTTGCAAGCTCAATACCCAGAGACTGGATGAACTGAAATTTAGATTACGACTTCAGTTCTGACGACAATGAAATTACGTATTATCAATATTGTTGACAAAATCAAAATGGCCGCCGCAACAAAATGGCGGATTGTAATTTTTTGCAAATACTCTATTTTTTAAAGACTATAACGCCATGTAAAACATCTGGTAAGCTTGCTTCTAAATATGTTCTTTTAATTTATATTTCCATTTGCAAATTTACGTTTCATCTCGCATAGCGGGGTGTCTTCCCCGTCACCCTCTTTGTCTTGATAGAACCTAAAGTCAAAGCATTCCGTTCTCTATTTTCCGTCCAAATTAAAGATATTGCGCGTTGAATAGCGGAATTCAACGCCTTACTTTGTTTGCCCGTTCATTTTATATGAAATTTCATTTTTCATTTTATATGAAACTTCCAAATTACTATTTAAATTAACAATGGATTTTTCTGCGGTACAAATTTGAATTTCTATTTTTCGAATTTTAGTCTTGACTTGTAGTTTTCACTTCTTATTATAAATTCACGGGATCCTATAGATTTCGATTACGCCACACACACATTTAATTTTTAGAAAATATTATTGACAGACGGACAAGAGGACAACAAAGTGACAAAGGTTCCGTTTCGTTCTTTTGAGACACGGAACCCTAAAAAACATCACTTTCAACATTATGACAGTAATTTGAATCTATGTCACCTAAAAGATAGCATTAATCGGTTGAAGCCGAGTGGGGAAATCGTTTTTAAACAATCCTACCGAACGGAATAAACCAATACCGTATCTCCTCCCTGAGATTTTGTTTTGTTTACTCTCGAACTGATAACAGCCTAATCGATAACAGCCTGTCTTAGTGATAACCGCCACTTGTAGCTTCTTAGCCAAGCAGTGGTCCCCGCACCTGCGTTTCATACACTCGGTCTTCTCTAATAAAAAGAAAACAACAATTTTATTTAAATCTTGCAAATGAGAATTAACTGTGTTTACGGTGAAATATACGAGTTTTTCATTTGACATAGGCTTTTTTTAATTTTATAGAATATTACGGTTTTTTTTATTTTTGCTATTGATTTTTTTTTTTTATTTTTTTTTTTTTACTTTAATGGCAAACATGTTGATACGGACTAGTAATTTGCGAAAATATAGATTAGCTTTTGTAGTGAGAGTGGTGTTGTTTGTCGGTATACCGTTAATTTACTTTGCGTATAAAAGTTTCGAGGAAGAAGACATTTCTGATTTACTTTATAAAGGTATAGAACTAAATAAAATATATTCACAATAATTAATTTTTTTTTTTTGTATTTATATTTGTATTTATTTGTTTTTCCCAGTGTCGAGACGAAAGTCATATCCAGAGCCCATACATGCAATTTTGTCTAGCTTCACACTTTTTTCGTCTTTCCTGCATATGGCAGGGTATGCTGATAAGATTCTCCTCTTCTTCTCTTTGTAATTCCTCTTGCCTCGAGTAGAAATGGAGTCCATAGCCGCCTCTATCACAACAATCAGAGGTTGTGCCGTTGCGCCATGACGGCCATCTCTGAATGGTTCTCTCTATCTCTTTTCTTTATTAACCACATTTAAAGTTTTTTCTTATTAAATTTCAACAAATATTTGGTACTTTGGTACTTCTTAATGGCTGTGTGCGATTGTAATTGTGGGTGCGATTCACACTCGGGGTGAATAACATATCAATATTTCCATTTCCTTCAAAACGCGGCATAGAGCTCCATGGCTCAATCCGCAATACTTCAAGAATTAAGTAGAAAGTGGAGAGCGGAAACATCTCAATGGGAATGGAGTGTCTTAACACTCCCGAAGATTTCAGATTCCTTCTGCTTACCCTATTATTTGTAGGATAGGTACAGCGTGAAGCTAAAATAAAAATAATGGAGTACGTAGCAATTTATTTCTGTAGTCCCTGCCTCCTCTAAAGTAATGGGAGAGTAAGCAGATTCAAATTCCTATTTTTTCGAAGAAATGTGTCACTTTGTACACATACTAGCTTTTATACAGACTTTCTCGATAAATGGACTGTCTTTTGAAAGATCAGCCAATATATATATTTTACAAATATATATATTTTTCAATTCAAACTATTAATTTCAAAAATAAGCGCGTCCAACCAAACAAATTCTTCAGCTATATGGCATTAACATCGGTTCTTAACTAAAGTATAGTAACTTATTACATAAATTTAACTTAATATGTATATCGATCCCCGTCGATCAACACTCGAGGAAATGAACTATTATTTAATAATATTTTCATGTCTTCACTCTAGCACCAAGGCAAAAGCCCAGCGAGTTTCGCCACTCAGCCTGAAATGCCTCGAACAATTCGGCGGAAAGGGAATGGCATTTTTTAACACTAGGTTCTCTCTGCCTACCCTGCTGTGTGCGGAATACAGCGTAAAGCTGAAAAAAAAGTATGTTTTATTTTTCAGATGAAGAAGTTTTTCACTCAAGGAACTTGCTCGGTATAAATGGAGGCGATGAAAAGAACTGCACACAACCAGCTATACTGGAGTTCCCATCAGACGGACTGACCAGATATCAAAGGCAACATGTCAGTTAGATTGTTATTCTAATAAACTAAAATAATATATGCTTGAATAAATGTATACATTCATACATAGTTGTAGGTTTGATTCCTAATCATAGGAATGAATTATTTTCTCGCTCTTACAAGGAGAAAAACTGCGTCGTTGAGTTACGCCATTCAACATTTAATGACATGAAATTAAGACGGAAAGTGAGGATCAAACTCAATAAAATGTTCTTGCTGTAATAGTAAAAAATATAAAATGTTTTTGCTTTTCTTTCTATTTGTGTTTAAATTCATCATAAATAGGTAAAGGAGGATTTCTTCAACATATCACATTTTTGATTTTAAAATTTTAAGGAGATATACAAAACAGTGATTTGTCTCCATTTCTTTAGTATCTTATCGTATTTCTCTGCCAAAAAAGCTTAAAATAAAACAGCATTTGTATTTTTCTTTTTAATTTTACATTCAAAACTATTTAATTAAAGTGAATATTCTTAGGGTTTTATTCTACTGCATTGTGTCCTGGCCTTTTACTGCTTCCTTCTGCTCGGCACCGTTTGTGAACAATACTTCGTGCCCGCCATTGATATTATATGCGAACGTAAGTTTAATATTATAATTATTAATACATAAATAAAAATAAATAAATCAGCTTCACGCTGTATCCCGCACACAGCAGGGTAGACAGAAACACTAACACTAGTTAGTGTTAAGATACTCTGGTCCCCAGTTTCTGCCAAAGCCTCCAGCATTGCGTGCTGAGTGGCGGAACTGAACGCCGCGCTTTGTCACGACATCAGATCGAAAAAATGGAAATATAAATGTAAATAAATATTTAATTTCCCCGAGTGAAGATCAAATCCACACCCAGTCGTGTCTACGTTTACGTTTATTAATACATATTAAAAGAATTAACAATTTTAATATAAGGGTGGTATTATCACCATAAGTGATCTCTTCCAGACAACCTGTACTATAAGAATGATAAAAAAAATCTAATTTAGTCTTACATATGCATTTCCCGCGGAATCGAATTCCTTTCCATTTACCTGTAAAACTCTCCATATATTTTAATGTGGCTCAGTGGTAATTTTAATGTAATCAATTTTAAAAAATATATTAAAATAATTAATTTTAATCAAAACAATTAAAATTACCACTTGCTCTGTGATATAACATTCATCATCTGTTTCATCGTTCAACATCTGGTGTTTAGCTTCGCATATGTTTTTATATTTATTTTTGCGTTTATACAATTTATGGTCTCCCATATTGATGTAATATGTACCTACTTAAATATTGCAAAGCGAATTTAATTTTTTTTTTTAAATATACAAGTAAAAAAATAAATATTTATTTCGTCGTTTTTTTTTTTAAATAAATATTTTTTTACAAGATACCTTTACCTTAGCGCGGCTTCGCCCGCTTAAGATTGTTGTTATATTATAGTAAAACTAAACGAAACTGAACTAGCTTCACACTTTATCCCTATTTTGCTTACTTCCTATTTAAAATTATTGACTTATATGCTTCTTGCTTTGCGTTCATGGTTATTTATATAAAACGAGTACCTACATTAGAGGCCGTCATGGCGCAGTGGTACAGCGTTCATCTGTGAAAGCGACGGCTGTGGGTTTAATTCTCACTTGAGACTTCGCGGTAAAGAATTATTTCTACTATTAACCTAGTGAATGAACACTATATTTTCTCTACAAAAAAAATGCTTTTATTGTATAAATAATTATGTGTATCGATGCGTTTGAATATTTTTTTCATATCACATCTTATCGCGAAATTGAAACAATGTAATATTTAAATTATCTATCTTATTTGTTACACTGTATCTAAGTATTTAGTGCAATAAAATGTTATAAATCCTTGAAATGATAATACTTTATTAAGATTATAGATTTCAAGTACTCTCATCCTTAAGTGTGCGATAAAAGTTTTTATTTTAACATCTGTTTATTGTTATTTCAAAACAAAGAAGGAAAATAATTGCCGTACAAGTTTCTTAACAGATACTATGCAGAGAGGAACGTTAAAATTTGGTTGTAGTCCTATGGGAGCATCACCACAGGATCTCCTGAAATACGTTTGGGAATGGGAAAGAAAAAAGATTTTATTGATATTGATATATATTTAACGTTTTTGATATATTTTCGTCAAGTCGTATCGCAAAGGCACAAGCATGCGCCTATAAATGCGACAGGTTATAGGTTCGATCCCCACTCAAGTAAATGAAATACATATTGTTTTCATTTATTGCTCTGGTAAAGAAGCTAAACGTTGCGTTGAGTCCTGCTATTCAGCCTGCTGTTCCCAAATTCGTCGGAACGCTGGGTTCCCACATTCCCCATGCCTACCTATCTACAACGTGAAACTAAAAAAAAACGTCTCATCGTTTACTAAAACGAAGTTTCGGGCGACACTAGTATTTAATACGTTTTGTTTTAAAAGGTAAGCTAAAAGGTAAGCTACACTAATCATTTTATACCGCTTCTTTAAAAATCCAAAACGAATAAAATAAACCGGAGCATCTCACTACATACTTCTATACTTATATCCATATACATATATAAAGAAAAAGTCGAGTAATTGAGTTTGATTGGAAAAGTGGTATCGAAAGGAATTCCATCTCTGAACGGGGCGGTCACTGTCCTAACACAGTGCACCGCGCCTCGTGTGTACAAATACTTAGTCTCGTCTCGTATAATCATCTCGTTCTAGATTGTTTTTTTTCATGCAGCAGGGAATGTGGAGGGAACCTAGTGTTAAGACACTACGTTCCCCACGCACCGTACAATTTTCGAGATTTTGCTTGTTGGGTGGCGAAATTTAAGATTTTTTTAATTTACTAGCATGTATGAGCTTGAGGCCAGTGGTGGCGCAGGGGCACAAAATATGACTGCAAAACCGACTGGTCGTGGGTTCGATCACCGCTCTTCCACTCAACACGCAATGTCTCCAGAATTCGACAGAAAGTGGGCAACGGAGTGTCTTAACACTAGCTTTCACTCTGCCTACCCTGCTGTATGCGGGATAGAGCGTGAAGCTGATGCAAGCATAAAAATAAACAAAATTACACATTACCATTCTCTGGTGTGGGTGTGTGTGAGATTATATGCCACTGCGCCACGACGGGCTCATAGTATTGTAATACTCACAAGGCGTGAGCTCAACCTGTTATAGAAAATATACATAGTATCTAGAAAATTTATAATAATAACAAAATTAACGTTCAAACAAATTGTAACTACGAACTTTCTTTGAATTTTCTAACTACAATGAGATCGAGGTGCTTCTACGTAGAATGTAAACTAGTAACTATGGTATTTGTTTAGCTTCATCCCGCATTTAACAGGGCAGGGGAAACTCGTTAACTTTTTTTTTCCCAGTTTCCACTTTAAATAAGTGATTTTTCTCAGATTTTTCCCAGTTTCCACTTTAAATAATCACTTATTAAATATAAATAGGACACTCATATAACTTAGTCCATCGTTTACCGACGTGGCGTGACGGTTGTGGGCTGGATTCCCAATGGAGAAACTAATTAATATTTTTTTCTTGCTTTAGTAACAAAGTAAGGCGTGACGTTACGTTCCGCCATAATGTTCTAACCACACACAATATATAGGAAATTGAGAGGTGCGTGTAGAACCGAAGGAACCCTATGTTAAACTAAGTTCCCTTTACTTAACTCTGCTATAACCGTGATACAGCGTAAAACCATTTTTATATATATTTTTAATTTATTCCTTAATGAAACAGGTCTAAACATGGAAGCCGATATAGCCGGAGCTACCTTCATGGCAGCTGCGAGTTCGAGTCCTGAGTTGTTCATAAACTGTATAGGCACGTTCGTGACAGAAGGGGATTTGGGCGTAGGCGCTATAGTTGGGTCAGCAGTATTCAATGTACTGGCAGTACCTGCTTGTTGCGCTCTGGTGGCTGGGAGAGTGAGTTTTTTGAGGTTTTTAAGTGGTAAAATGTATAATTTCTTTGAAATCCTTTTTCTCAAGTCAGAAACATCAAACCCGTCGCCTGAAACAACTATTTTTATAAAACCCGCTTCAAAATTAGTTCAACCAAACGTGAGATAATCGTATGTATATATTTGTAAAAAGAATCATATGTACTTATTTCTTTCCATCAAAACCTTTACATCAAAAAAAATATGTGAAACAGGTCTATTATGGTCCTTTTACATTTCTCTCCCTTCATGTACTACCAACAAGAGTGGTCTTTAAAAATGACTATTAATCATCGAATCGAAATTTACAACTACCTCTTCGTCGCGCACCGCGTCTGACTTTAAACACGACGGCTGTTGGTTCGATTCTTATCAATACTTAAATATATGCGAGATATAACGAGAAGCTAAATGAATCTACAGAACACATTTCACACTGTATCCTGTATATATCAGAATAAACAGATAACACGTAGTGTTAAGACACTCCGTTACACACGCACTGCCCAATTTTCGACACAAAGAATGTTGTTAGGCAAACTCGTTAGCTTAACTAACTTTCTTTTGTAACAAAGCTAAGAAATGAAAATAAAAAATATTCCCCCGAATGCGAATCGAACTCGCAACTCTACGACAGCCTCCTAAGTACACATATACACTATCTAAATAGGTTTTTTTTAATAATTCAGGTAATAGAACTTGACTGGTGGTCAGTGTCTCGGGACTGCATGATGTACGCAGTGGCCGTCGTCGCCCTTATCTTGACCCTGTTAGATGATAAGATATACTGGTACGAGGCCCTTCTACTCGTGCTTATGTATACTTTTTATATTTTAGGTAATTATGATAACCTTGTGACCCTTGCGGCTTCGCCGGCTTGAATTTTATATTATAGCCAAATTATAAATTTTTTGCCATAAATTAGCTTATGTGTTATTTTAATGTAAAAGCTATGTTATTGAAAAGTTTCAGCTAAATCCGTTTAGTAGTTTTAGCGCAAGACGGAACAAACATACATTCTTATAAAATTTCACATTTATAATAATAGCAGGATATTTTACTTTGACTTAGTTGTATTTGTTTGTTTTAGTGATATATTTTTAGTCCACGCTGTATAACAAGGCAGGTAGGGTAAATGAAATATTCACTTATCCCACTTTCCAAATAATGTTCAGGACTTTGCTTTTGAGCGGCGGAACTCAACGCCGCGCTTTATCTTACTGACAGAGTGCGATATAAAAAAATGGAAATCAAGCTAAAATGAATAAAAATTATATAAAATTATATACATTATATATCTGTTATTATTAGTAACTTTTTTTTTATTTTCAGCTATGATTTATAACAGTCGTATTGGGAGTTTCGCAAGAAGTGGTTGTTGTTATCCAACCAAAAAGAAGGCTTACACAGAAATATCTCCTTTGCTCTCTAAAGGTAATCGACAAATTATATTATACTACCTATTTTTGTACACATTCACTTTGTATCCCGTATATAGCAGGGAAAGCAAAGGAAACTAGTGTCATAACACTGCGTTATCCACTTTTTGTCCGAATTCGAGCCATTGCGTGATTACGACGATTGTAAAATATAACATTAGATACTGCCCGAGAAAAGGAATAAACTAGTTCATTCCCCAAAGTGGAAATTGAACCCAAATACGTCGCGTTTACGCAATACCACTGCGCTACAACTGCTTAAATAATAATAGTTTGTATGTACCCTTCATTTTCAGACAAAAGAAATGGCTTAGATGTGTCCCATCAATTGGCTCATTCCAATCAAAATATTAACGAATTAGAAAAAGGCATAGTTATTACGATTAGACATGGATCTACTGATTCTGGTAAGAGTACAATTTTAGTAGCATTTTATTTACATTGAAGCAATCGTGGCTTCAAGTCCAACTCGGGGTAATAGTTTTGGAAGCATTGCGTAGTGGCGGAACTCAACGCCGCGTTTTGCCTGGACACCAGAGCGAAAAATTGCAATTTCGAATATTTTTTTATTATTTATTTTATAATTGCAATTGGAGTGAATACTCCTCGCATTTCAAGGAGTCGCTTAAACCTATACTTGTGATTCAATTCCCAGATACTTATATGAGTGCCTCACCATGTACATGATGAGCATATCCCTGGAAAAGTTAATATATGATGATATTGACAAATTTCCAATGTATTACAGAATCCAGCACCAGCTCGCTTTTCTCCTGGCCGGATGACAAGACGAGTGGCATGCAGAAGTTATTCTGGTTGGTCACGTGGCCCATGGGACTGTTACTGTGGATCACCATACCAGACTGTCGGAAACACCAGCGCTTGTACTCTTTGACCTTCATCATGTGCGTTGCATGGATAGCAGGAGTGTCCTATTTGGTTGCTTGGATCATTACTATAGTTGGTATGTCATTTTTTTTTAATATTTGGAATGCAGAATAAGAAGGGGGAATATAGCAGGGTGAGCAGAGAGAAAATTATGCTAAGACACTCAGTTCTCCAAAAGATGTTATATAGCCCAAAGCCTGCCTCAATAAATAAAACATCTAATCCAGCGCAAAATAGTTTCTAATTCGAGCCAGTAGTTCCTGAGATAAGAATGTTCCACTAAATAAACTCCTCAGGTGTACCAATTCTGCACTTTTCCAATATGATAATGAAACACGGTAGGTAAAGCATCATATTTTTCCAGCCTAATAATAGAGAAGGAAACCACGATAAGACTTAAAAGGAATGTTGAATTGGATTCACATCAGAAGTATATATATTTTATAATATTAGTTCACAAAGAACACAATTTTCTTGCAATCCAATTGTCTGTCAATCTTTGTACAACGCTTTTACAATAACGATGCTCTAGAGGTGCCATTTTGTTACTTTCCATTTTTCTATTTTCACTCACAGATCAATATGACAGTGGGTTCGATTCCTGCTTGGATTAATAAATTATTTTATTTAGATTGCTCTGATAAGAAAGTGCTACGTTAATTCCGTTTGAAAATTAAACACGTAACTCAAAATCTAATTTCCGAGACATTTATCGGAAATTGGGTGGTGCGTAGGATTATTTTAACACTAGGTTCCCTCATCCTAACCCGTCATATGCGGGATACAGCGTGAAGCTAAATAGATTTTTTTATTTAAGGCGACACTCTCAACGTGCCCGACAGTATCACGGGTTTGACAATATTAGCGGCGGGAACTAGCTTACCGGAAGCGGTGTCCAGTGTCCTAGTTACGAACCAAGGTATTTATAGATATGCTTTTTTTTATTTCTAATACTATTTTTTTCGCGGAACCGCGTCAGATTGAACGATAGTTGTAAGTTCGATTCCCAAGAATGAATAATTGCATGAAGTACTTTCATTACTACGCTCCAATGCCAAGAATAAGTCACTCAATAAAAAAAATCTATTCAAATCAGCTTCACGCTGTATCCCGTACACAACAAGGTAGGCATAGAGGGAAGTAGTCCTAAAACACTCCATTTCCCACTTTCCACGGAATTCTGGAGGCATTGCGTGCTGAATGGCGGAACTCTACCCCGTGCCGTTGCTCGACACCAGAGCGAAGAAATGGAAATATAAATTTAAATAAATATTTCATTTCCTCGAGTGGGAATCGGACCCACTACCAGTCGCGTTTCTGCGCCACGACCGGCCTCAATATCTATATATATAAATTACTAATAACAGACCATTTTTACACTATTATCCCTCCACCTACCCCCATACGGGATACAGCGTGAAGCTTTATATAAAAGAATATAAAAAAATCATTTGACACGTCCGTACATACATACATATATACATACATTCGAACAATCCTCAATCTCCATACATACATGCATACATATACTTAAATAATGTGTCACTTTTAGGTCACGGTACAATGGGCTTAAGCAATTCAATAGGATCTAATACGTTCGACATTTTACTCTGTTTGGGACTGCCGTGGCTCGTCAAAGGTTTATTTTATCCGTCCTACCCTGATAATCATTGGGTAAGATGTCGTTTTTTTTATTTTATTATGAGTTCGATTCCCAGCAGAAATTTGTAGAAATAAAAGATTTAATTTATATTCTATACTAATGTTATAGACTTGACGAGTATGTTTGTTTGAACGTTCTAATCTCAGGAAGTACTAGTTCGAGTTGAAAAAGTGGTTTGGTATTTTGTGATCGTATATTTGTCGAGGAAGACTATAGTATATCACGTTAATCATTCCCATCGAACGATTATGTTATTTTTTTTCAGCTTCACACTGTATCCCGCACATAGCAGGATAGGCAGCGGGAAAGTAAAAACCTAATGTTAAGACACTTCATTCTGCATTTTCCGCCGTGTTGAGTGCCAACGCCGTTCATCTGCCATGGTGCCAGAACGAAGAAATGAAAATATTAATAAATAATAATTAATTCCCAGAAGTGGGAATCGCACCCACAATCATCGCATTACATTCATACGCTTGTGCTCCTGCGTCACCACCGTCTTTGCGATTATAGAAAGTATTTGTTTATTTTTCCAGGTTAAAATTAACTCAAGTGGACTATCATATAGCGCGATCTCCCTGCTCTCCACGTTGTTCGCGCTCTATGGCGCTTTAGCTCTGAATAAATTTCAATTGGACTGGAAAGTTGGCATCACTTGCGCTTTGGTTTACGTTGGATTCCTTATATTGGCAGCATTGATAGAACTAAACGTACTTTTTGTTGTAAATCTACCTATATGTCCTCATACGTGATAGTATGATTTATTTCTCAAATAAATGTTTTTTACAGTGCTTAGTAAATAATAAGTAATATAATGATACATATACTAGGATACGCTCGCGGTTTCGCCCGCTTCTCCAACATAATTATTTATTTACCAATCTGTATTAGTTTCGTGCTCTTATAACATTATCATTTATTTTAAAGGCAATATCCATAATAAATCTAAAGTATTAGTTTTACTCCAAAAAAAATAACATTTTCTAGCTAATTTATAGAACTATATACTTTATATTGATAATATAATATAATAATATATATTTATATATATATATATATATATATATATATATATATATATATCGATTGAAATATAACAAACACAAAATGTTGATGAAGTTTGCCAAAAATAAAGCGATAACTGCAATAATAACTTTTTTTTTACTTTTGGTCTTTATTTGTCCCTAAATCCCTATATCAGATGGTACATTAAAATTATGATAAATCATTGGGACATTGTGTGCTGAGTGGCGAAACTTAACGCCGCGCTGTGTCTAGGCAGATTAAGCTAAGCGTATCAATGTTAGGTTCAAAAAGATGCGGGGAAAACCATGCGTGAATATTTTTTTATACACGTCATTCACATTTTGTACACATAACAAAAAAATACGATACAATATAAAACTAAAAAAATAAAAAAAAAACAAACACAAACAAACATAAAAAAAATTATAGCTAGATAAGCGAGAAGCTAGATCTTTTGTTACTGCGTGAACCTGAAAATAATACCTATAATTTCTTTAGAAAATAAAATCTTCCTACAGAGATGCCAATAACATAATAAGTTGTAACAAGCGTATAAGAATTTCGTACGTATGGCTTAGTTGATCAGAGCGCTTGGACAGTTTCCAAATAGGCACGCGTTCAAATCCCGCTACGTTCAAATTTCCACACGTTTTCTTAATAAATATATGTAATCTACTTAACAGTATCTGATTTATGATTTAACACCATTTTCACACGATCAAACACTCGGAGTACACAAAGTGGACGTGCTGTCAATACATCCATTGTATAGAAGATGTAATTAAAATGAAAATTGAATAGAATTTTTGTTTCTTGTTGATATTATTAGTGTTGAAGAATGTAGAAGAAATATCATTATCATTACACTATTATGGCGCAGTGGGTAATTATAGAGTGTAATGGTAATAGGTTTAATTTTACTTTGATTTTATGCTTATGTGACGGTTGCGAATTCGATCAACATTCAAGGGAATGATTATATTTACATTATTATTATTTTTTAATTATGGGCTGCGTTAAGTTCCGCCAAATTCTTCGTTTGTAAAACCTAAAGGTAGTGTCTGACAACTAGGTTCCATTTGCATACCTAAGCTATGCAGTGAAAAGCTAAAACTAGAAATGTTTTTGTATTTTTATTTAAATTGTTTAAGCAAAGTAGGTACCACAATTTTTTTTTAAATTTATAAAAAAAACGAACAAGCATTTGAAGCTCAGTGACGTATTTCGTCTAACAAGAAAGAACACAAACCAAGGAATCAAAAATATTTTTTTATGTATTCCCTAATTTCCCTATGCTCCAAATTCGAACCCACGACCATCACGTCTAGCAACAACCTACAAATGTCACCAGTACCGTATATAATTACTAAGAGTGTTCATTATACGTTATTAACAACACACACGACGTGCATTGACTTCGTGAAAGTACTTTAGAATCACGCGAAATTAAAAAATAAATAAATCAGAATCAGTTACATCGCCATTTGTATTGTATTTATAATAACAATATTCTTCAAGATGATAATTTCTTGAGTTGTGGCGGTCTTCGTAACTATAGCGATTGTTGATGGTTCGATTCCATTTCGCGGGGACTTGTTACTTTGGAACCATATTAATAAAATCTAAGAAACTTGTATGTAATAAAAACACCTTGGCACCGTATACAGTAGCAGTATCGTGACGTTACAATTACTATCAGTTTCACGCTGTATCCCGCACACAGCAGGGTCCGCAGAGGAACCTTAGTGCTAAAACACTCCGTTCCACATTTTGAGATGCGGAAATCATCGCCGCGCTTTGCCTCGGCACCAGTGCGAAGAAATTGAAATAAAAAAATAAATTAATATTTAATTTGCTTGGGTGGGGATCGAACCCACAACCAGCGTTTACAAACGCGTGTTCCCCTGCGCCACGACTGGCTTTACGTGTTCATTTAACCAAATAATGTTTTTATTAAGCAGAATGAATGGCGGTTGATAAACAATAGTACGTGCAATTATTAAACACGCGATTACACTGTCGTCGAGTACTTCACAAAGTCATCTCCTTTATTTGCAGCGTAGGCAGAGATCACCTAGTGTTAAAATATTCCGTTTTTCACTTGCATTTGACCCTATTTTTGAGACGTGGCGTGGTAAGCGGTGGAACTCAACGCCGTGTTTTGTCTATTAGAGCGTGGAAATGAAAACAATTAATGATTGCCACTAATGCGACATATGGAATTATTAATGATGACAAACAAACATATAGACAGAAAAACGTTTAAAAAATAACATATATTTTAGTTATGGTAACGTTCAAACAACAATTATTTAAAAAAAAAATTGTATAATAGATGTACATAATTTCTTTACATTATAGTATAAGAGGCAGCATCAGATTTGTCTTTGAATTTGATATAGATTGTTTTATATAGACATTTAATATCTCTTGAAAAAAAATAATAATCGGAATTCATAGAATTTGTTTGTTTTTCTAAAGCTTACATTAACCTTAACCTTAATTTCGCCCATTTATATTTTGCGACAATACAGACTGAAATGAGTGTTAAGTCAATCTATAATCTATTTTGTTGTTTAAAAATATAGTGTTCCAAGTAAAATTTTATCTTAGCAGACCGAGAAATAATATCATAGTAAAAATAAATTATCGTGTAAATCAATCACTAAAGAATATCAACTAAGCGTAATACTATGCCACACCTTATACTATACAAGTAGTTAAAATATATAAAAAAAAAAAGATTTTCTTAAAGATAAATAAGCTTTTGGAGAAATGTATTTTTATATAATATTATATATATTTTTTAAGAACCAAATATTTTAACGATTTTTCGAACATTTCAAATATAGTTAAAATAGAATTGACAATTTTTAGGCAAAATATATGAGCTTTAAGACCGAAAAATGGTAAAATATCAAATATCTCTATCAGTTCATAATATTGTATAAGATTCATTGTTTCAAATCATTCGTGTATGTGTGTATTCTCTATATACATAAATATATACATGACACTGGTTGGATATTTTGCATCAAATCATATAAAAATATTGTAAGAGTAGGAGAATTTAAATACAGAATGTAAGAGAGTCTTAGAGAAAATTTAGACGGATTTTTGCGGAGATTTTAAAAGGAGAGTTTAAGGAGAATTTAGATAAATGTTAGATTGATTTAGGACTTAATTGTTATTATTGTCGCTAGATATAATCAAATTGTAATGACGAGAATTGTCGTTTGGTTTATTGTATTAGGTAATTCAAGTGATTGTAGTAAAGGCTAAGCTGAGTAAGTTTCCTTATTTTTATTATTCACCACTTTCGGTTCCTAAAAATATATATAATCAAATAAATAGATTTATTTCGGAATGTTATACGTGAATACGTTATATTACTACAGTACATTTAACGAGTCGTGGCCGTCGTGAATTTAAGTTTTCAGAACTTTTGCGTATTGTTCACTCGGGATGAAAATAATTAAATGTATAAAACCTAAATCAGCTCAACCTGCGCAGCCATCTGCAATAATTTCAGGGCGGCCACGACTCGTCAATCGTACTGTACTAATAAAACACTCTCATTTCATCGAAGAGAACAATGAGAAAACCGAACAATATACATTTTAAAAAGAGCACTATTTGGAATAACTACATATAACTACCACATATAAATAAAAAATCTTATACAAATCTAAATTTACCTCGGAATAATAGATTTAAGTATACGTTCCCATAAACTGAGCCGTCGTTTTGGAGATTGATTGGAAAAAGGCATACATATTCTGACCGGAAGTCGATTCGAAGACGCCATTACATACTGATAAGGTTTCACCAGCGGTGTTACTGATGTCCCCACTAAGCTTATCGTCTGTTTCTTGCTTTTCGAGGGCAAATTAGGACTTCTGACGGACGCTTTTCGGTTATTCCCACCTATTAACACAATAGGGAACCCTTTGGTGGTTTTAGGAGGTTTGGTTGACTTTGTAAGAGGTCGACTTGTGGTGGAAATTTCAATTATTTCATGGAAAATTGAGTCGTCGTAATCTCTATTCTCATCTGGTATGGGTGGTACGTGCATCACCTGTTTCAGTCCATTGATGTCTTGAACTAATTTTGCATGTTCTTTTACTATATCTTCACGATTGGAGAGGAACACGTCGAATCTACGTGATATTAGGTTGAAAGGAGATGGACTCGCGATATACTTTGGTGAAGTTATAGTGAATTTTGGTGGTTTCCTCAACGCCCAGCCTGTGTATGTGAAAAGTAAGCGTTAACTATAATAAAAAAAACTATTGATATAAACTATTGAGGCCAGTCGTAGCGCAGTGTCACAAAGACTGTAAAAACCGATCGGTTGTGGGTTCGATCCCCACTCGAGGAAATGAAATATTTATTTATATGTAGATTTCCATTTATTCGCTTTGGTGTCGAAGCAAAGCGTGGAGTTCTGCCACTCAACACGCAATGCCTCCAGAATTCGGCAGAAAGTGGGGAACGAAGTGTCTTAACACTAGGTTCCTTTTGCCTACCCTGCTGTGTGCGGGATACAGCGTAGAGCTGATTTATTTAATTTATTTTTATAATAAATAATTTTAATTTTGATTTGAACCTGGACTTAATGTTTTAACTAGATATTTCTTTTGTTGTGTGCTAATCCATGATCTCTAGGTAAAATATCGAAAGTGAAAAATTGCAAATGTTTTATTGCTATTGTAATTTTAATTAGATTTTTTTTAATTTAAAATAATTGTTATTTATACGTTATTTACGTAAAGCTTGTATGTAATCGAAAACTACTTTCTTAGTTGTTCAAATAAGAAATGAAAGCAATTTGAAATTTTTCAATTTCGATACTTTACCTAGGGACCTTCGATGTGTTAATAAAAAAATATTTAAATAGTTCACCTGGTTCATAAGTCCTGAATGGCACCTCTGATGGATAATCGAAGCAGTCAAACTGTAAATATGTACAATATATTTAAAATATTTTAGCTTAAACAAATGGACGAAAAACGGAATGTCTCATCGTCTTTTTTTTATATCTTGTGGATAACTAGATGACAATACATGTTTTTATCGTTGAAATTCATTCGCATTTTGGTACAAAATTAAGAAGAACTTAGCTACAAGTTTCTCCTTTTTTCCCAATTTCATTTTTTTCATCTCTCCAAGCCCCACTTTCCACCTCAATTTATACAAACGTAACTCAACAGCGCGATTTGTCATTTTGCCAGAGGAAAAAAAATAAATTAAAACTAGTGCCCTTAATTTTGAATCTAACCCACAACCGCTATATTCACAGTCAGACATTACGCAGCATCGCTATAATTTAATATATGAAGAAAAAAACATTTTAAGACATTCGCGTTAAAAATAATTTTTGCTATAAAAAATATGAAAATTATCTTTTGAAGAAGATAACAAGTTTTTTTTAATAGTACAATAAATAATTTCTAATGTTTTTTTTCTTTCAAAGTGATCCATGATAGAAAAACTCGATATTTCTAGAAAATTTAATGATTTATGTTTTATGATCTAGATTCAAATCCTACTTGTCATTATTATATAATTATAACGAGTCTAACTATTAATGATCTATAATTTTACACGTTTAGTAATAAAAATATATTCAATAGATATTGAATTTTTATTTTTAAATTTATGTAACAAAAATCTATAAGAGATAAATGAAAGATAATAACTATATTCAAATTGATTTACTATTCCTAGGTTCCCTGTGGTTACCCTGCGATGTGCGGAATACAGAGTGAACCTCAAAAAAAACATAAAAATACGCAAAGCGTCACTAGATAGCATTATTCAAGAGCGCGAGTTAATAAACCCTAGAAAATGTTATATTTTTAATTATTTTTTCTTAGCTACAAGTTTTTACCCGCATATCAGAGAAAGCCTAGTGCCAAGACACTTCATTCTCCATTTTAACTAACAAGAATAACAACAGAAAAAAAAAACAAAATAATAATAACTTCTTTCATTCCAATTTCAATGTATGATGTATGAAGTAATCAGCTGTATCCCGAAAATACCAATATAGGCACAGGGAATCTAGTGTTAAGACACTCCGTTCCCCACTTTCCACCGAGTTTTTCGAGTCATTACATATTGAGAGCGGAACTCAACGCCGGGCTTTGGCCTCTTTGCCAGAGTGTAGAAATGAAAATCTTCATAATTAACAATTTAATGTATGAAGTATGTATGTAGTGAGTAGATATCTAATTAACAGCGCACGCACGCCAAGATAACATTGCGGCAGTCATTATGAAACACGAGACAATGGCAAGTCGCTTTGCTTTGATAATTTAGACATTTCGCTGCTTTTTTTTTGCTAGAAATTACTTTTTTTTTGTAGACTACTACAAAATCTAGGCAGAAGGGAACCTATTGTTGAGGCACTGGGTTCCCATTAAGAAGCTCCCGTTATCCAGTCTCCGTAGAATTCTGTGGGCATTGCGTGTTGAGTGGCGGAACTTAACGCAGCATTATAAATTCAATAGAAAAATACATAATATATTGCCAATTGCAAAGGCGTATTTAATAATTTTTATAGAGTATAGAGTTTAATCGAATCTAAACACGATTTAAATTACTAGAACAATCTGAAGAATTCCACTCATCAGGTCCTGCCTCCATCATTAGACCAGATCGATTTAACCGCCATTTTTTAGTAGGTATACAATAAGGAGAGAGTGAATAAACAAATTAAAAGTCGACTTAACTTTGTTCAAAAAGTTTGATTCTCTTATCAAAGAATGATCTAATAATAAAACAAATTTTATGTAGATCAATAAGTTTTTAACTGTATAAGCGACAGTTTGTTGGTTAGATTTTTACGCCAGGTACGAGTGTTTAAAAAAAATAATATTTCGATTTTCTCGCTCTGATAAAGAGGCAAATCACTGCGTTATTTCACACCATTTAACTTCACAATTTTGCGAGAAGTGAAGAATGGAGTGTTCTAACACTAAATGCCCCGGGTCACAACTTGAAGCTAAAAAAAAGAATGTATGTTGAACTCGTTAATCGCAGGAGCTACTGGTTCGAGTCAATCGCAAGTTTGTGTGACTGCGCCACAACGACCTCAGTGCTACATTATTAAAGCACTCCTTAATACTTTATTTTCCTATATTTCTTTTAATAAAACAATCAATAAACACATAATAATAAAATAACATAACATAAACACAAAAAAAACACAAACTTATTGATGATTTTACCTTTACGTTTTATGTTTCAATATCTATTATTTTAATATTTCTTTTGTAACATATACATTTTATTAAAATCCATTTATTATTATTACTAATAAAAAATAATAATTTACACATAATAGACATAAAAGTTTCAATTTCAAAAGCGCTTTAAACTTCGTGTTAACGATGGAACTCAACACCGCGCTTTATCTATTATGGGAAAAACCTCCACAGTTTTTAATTCCACCACTCATCATCCAACATCTGTCATCTGTGTACATAATTAGGCGGATATTTCTATTATATTATTATTTGTTAAATTATAAATTACTTCTCACCTCCGTATCCAATATCCTCCTATTCAACTTCCACTCCATACCACCGACGGCAGCCACCAGCACCGCGTGCAGAGGTAAAATCCATCTCCACATCGTGAACAACCAACTACCTTCCAACACAAATGAAGACTAAAGTCTATATTGCTTTCTTTGCTAAAGATTTCTCGTGCTAATATTATTTGTGGCTATACACGCTACGTTTGAGGACGTAATGGCGCAGTGGCACGTTTTACTGTAAACGTGGTGATTGTGGGTGCAATCCCCACTTTCGGGGTGTTTATATTTTAATTATTTTCATATATTTTTTTTGTATTGTTAGGTTAGCTTACATCGACGTTAAGTTCCGTTATCAGACACGCAACATCGCGAAAATCGGAGTGTCTTAACGATAGATTTCCTCTTCCTATCCTATGTTATATAATAAAAAGTTTGTAAATACTCTCTACATTTGTTATTTTTTTATAAATATAAAAAATAAATTGATATAAGAAAAAAACCACTACTTTTTTTTTTTTTCAGGAAGCTTCAATTAAAATGTTGTAATAGACAGTGACTGATATAGTCACGCATTCGAATTGTCGAAACATTTTTTGTAGTCTTTTCTATTATGTAGACAGACTTTTTTAGAAAATTCTAAGTTTATTTTTTTCAGCCAATATGTCAATAAGGAGAGTCGTGGCGCAGGGACACAAACGTGCGAGTGTAGGCGCGATAGAGTGGGTTCGATTCCCCACCCGAGGAAATGAAATATTTAATATTTCTTGGCTCTGAGCCAAGTGCAGCGTTGAGCTCGGTCGTTCTTTAATTGCAATGCCACCAGATTTTAGGGGGTCTTAATAGGGACGGTCTTTACACTAGCTTCAGTTTAATAAAAACAATGGCTATATAGCACAGTAAACAAATATATTTAATCATCCCAGCGCAGTGATATAGCGTCCGACTGTAAGTTGCTGTTTATGGGTTAAATTCCTATTTGGGTAATAATTACATTATATATAAAAAAAAAGATTTTTTATACTAATCTTTAGAACAAAAGCAAACTCATTTCCTTTCCGTTATGTTACTCAACTCGAACCAGGAACACGCGTTCAAAACCACCCTGTGTAACTAAACGCCGGAACCTGTCAAATTCGATGCACTTCACACGGAAAAGTTGCAAAACTAAATTGGTGTTTGATTAAAATTAATTAGTTTAAAAAAAACATCAATTATACGGACACGACATGCAAAGTATAGTATAGATAGTTTTCTATATAAGCTAATAAATTTTCACTCATTCAATATTTGATTTTCTTTTAAAGCTTCGTTTCTTGTTTTCCATTGCCCAATAGATGTAGTGGTGGAACTCAACGCCGCACTTGTCTTATTACTAGAGCTAGTAAATAAAAATAATTTATTCATCCGAGTGGGAAGCGAACCCACACCCGTCGCGTTTACAGTCAGACATTGTACCGCTGTGCCAAAACAGTAACTGACTTACTGATCTGATCTATTAAGAATTAAATTAGTCATAACAAAGGTGCATGTGCATTTTTAAAAAAAAAAATTAAGAAACATTTCTCTTAAATATTTACAAAAACAATTATTTTATTCTTTTCTTTCATATTTGAGGCCAGTCGTGGCGCAGAGTAAGCGCGACTGGTTGTGGATTCGATGCTCACACGAGGAAATTAAATATTTAATTATTTACATATACATTTCTTCGCTCAGGTGTCGAGGCAAAGTGCGGCGTTGAGTCCGCTACTCAGCACGCAATGCTACCAGAATTCGGCGTAATGAGGAACGGGGTGTCTTAACACTCAGTTCCCTCTACCCACTCTGCTGTATGCGGGATACTACGTGAAGCTAATTTTTCATTTCAATAACGGGTGCGAGGTATGCGGGAAAACACTCTGGAATGACCTATTCCCTCTGTTCTCGATTATTTTAGGATCTGTCTAATTTAGAAACACGGTTAAAGGTATAGGAATCAATCATAAATCATAACCCAAACCAAAGATGAAACTGATTGTAACTGATGAAATTATTGTATAAATGCCAACATTTATTTAAACGGGAATCGAACCCATAACATCTAAACAAAAAAACATTACAAAAAAACCAACGATTGGTTCGTTCTGAATACTTTGAACCATTGTTAAAAAAAAAACAAAAAAAACAGAGCAACAAACAAAAATTATAAGAAATTGCACACAACATTTTTTATTGAAACACTCGTTAATCAAGGTATCCTTTATTACAAATATTTTTAACGATACCAAATATTTACAAAATAACAAAAAAAATTTTACAAAAATTCTCACATTCGGCGTTCTGCGCCACCGAAATCATCAAATTCAGTAGTGCCCATAATATCTCTGTACACATTAAAAGGAAAACAACATTAAACTTTAAAATGTAGATTTAAACAAATTACGATTTAAATTAGAAAAAAATAATAAATATATATATGTACCGTACCTTTGCTATTGGTCAGAGAAACGGGACACTACGTTCCATATTCACTGTTATTTAGTGACGTAGTGTCCCCCTACTCTTAATATTATTAACGACCCATAATGTCTGAATCGAAAGATGCTAAGAAACTTTACTTAAGTAATAAAGAAACGAAAAGTGACTTCTATCTAAGACATACAATATTTAAAAAAAAACCTAAGTTTACAATTTATACTAAATTCGATAGAAGAATCGCTAATGATTCTTAATTTCCAAAAATCCATCAATTAACTTTTAACTAGCATTAAATCTGTGTTTAACGTTACCATTTAACGTTAATTAAAAACTAATCGATATTTCTGAGTTCAGTATATTAAACAACAAAAAAAATGTTACTTAAAAATATTAAATCAGATTTATAATATGATTTACTAAAGGGATTTGAGTCCGCGTCCCATTCCAACTATAACTTCAACAGTACAAAAACATAATATCGCCAATAGTATGGCTTACACAGGAAATGAAAGGTAACATGAGCAAATACAGAACTAAATCTATTTAACGATTAATTCTCATTTATACATAAATAATAATAATCATTTATATATACATAATATATATATAAGTATTAATAAAAATTCAGCTAATTACAATTAAAATTTAACAGCGACTTGTAAATGTCAATTAATAAAAATTAAAAAAATTACGCTTTTCATTGAATATTGAAAGAATATAATATATTATTAATAATTATATCATACAATTAAACTATAACGATTCTTATAACACAGGGTGTTATAAATTGCAAGTTTAACGTATAAAATATAAATTATATTCTTATTACAGTACACAGCCTGTATAATATTTAAGTTATCATAATATTTTGTACCTTATGTCCGTGTGTCACATTGTAGGTAGCTATATCTCTTAAACTTCACGATTCAGCTTTATATTATTTTAAAGTGTTATTTCCACATTTATTGATACAAAAATACAAAAATTTCGCATAAAAATATAGGAATACATATATTTATACAAAATTTGAGTATTAATTGGAAACATTATATATAATATAGAACTATTTATCTAAATAATTCGCAATAAGACAATAAATAAAACATCATTAGACAGTTATCTTCAATTTTAAAATTAAATTTGCTAAATAATAAATTAAATTGTGAATTTATTAAATTATATATATATATAAATAAAAATGGTAAGCACAATTCACGCAACTCACTGAGAGTACACATTTTTTTAGATGATTTTCAAATATTTAAATTGTATTATTTATATTATTTTATTTGGATGATTAAAATAATTATTAAAAAAATCTGCCATCTCGCTTACCTTAAATTTAAAACAACACGCAATGGAAAATTCTATTAAATTGGGTAACTATTAAGAAGGCGTTTGATTGACGGATAGTTAATATATATATATATTTTTTTTAATTAACATTTGATATATATTATGTCGGTATTAAATTATTTTCAACAAAAAAAAACTAGAGGGGATTGTCCCAAATATTCGATTCATTATAGTAATATAATTATATGACTAAAAATCGATATTACATATTTCGTTTCGTTATATATAACGAAATTGTATATAATATCGATTTTATAATCATTCACCGTAAGGTTCAACAAAAAAGAGAAGGTGTATCAATATATAAATATCGTGTAAGAACGAGAATTAACTTTCATCTTTACATACTGAATTTCCTATTAAACAGTGTTTAAAGGATTTGAACCAACAGTCTAAGCAGTTAATTTAAAAGTTCTAAGAACTTTAATTCATTTATTAAACATATTATATCAATATATTATACTATTGGAGTACGAAACTTTACTTATGTATTATATATATAAAAAGGCAACCTGTTATTATTTGTGTATATTTAAAATTATATAAGTCTCTACATACATACATAAACTAAAAACTTTCATATATTTATTATTTAAATTACTATTCTTCCGATTCTAGCCTGGTAGGTATAGAAAAACTAGTATTAAGACACTCCACTATCCAGTTTCTGTCTATTTAAGACATTGTATACTGAATTGCGGAACTTAACGCCGTTTCTTAACATAAATACATATATATTGAGGTAATGTATTAAGTGCTTGAGAATCTTGCTTATTCATGTAACTTTTAAAGTAAAATAAGCAACAACTGTGTGTAAGAATATAATATTATATGTAACTATATATAATTAGTCCCTCTTTGTGATTACTATGTGAAATGGTACTATTTCTTTTATATATTAATTAAATTTTTCGATGAAATATACGTCTAGATATAATATATATACAAAGAAACTTCTTCCTCGGTCATTAATCGAACTAATGACCCAAATAATGGTGTCAACAACAAAAACGATATAATTACTAGAAATTGCAATTTTTATTTTGCTATATTATGCACTTACTTGTACAAATAAAAAAAATAATCATAAATATATTTAAAAAAAAGTATTATTTACTATTAATTGTTTAAAATTTCATTTATTAAGTCTATCTAGACATATATTTCATCAAAAACCTAAAAACAAAGAGCAACAGCCTATTCCACAATCTGAATCTAATAATCTAATAATCCTAATATAAATATTTAAATCGCTAAGGTGACTTTTATAATATCAAAAAAGTTTGCATTTTCTTTTTCAAATGTATTAAAATATTTACTATGTTACTTATATCTAATGCTCACCGTAATTTTGTATTATAGTTTCATATTATTTGCATTTATATGTTTTAGTGAAAAAATGGTGTAGATTATTTGAGAAAAAGTGCTGAGAAAGAAAATAGAAAAACTTAAAAAAAAACGGATTATTTAAATGAACGTGAGTTATCAAATATACATATATATATAGGCACTTAACTGTGATTGAAATTGTATGAGATGTGCTATTATTTCTTCAGACTTCCATATTATATAAGAATATCATTCAAAACTTTTTGACATTAAGCTGTAGTAATAAAAAAAAAATATTAACATTTATTAAGTGTATATTAAGGAATTGTGGGATAACAAAAATGAAAATTCTTTACTAGAAAACGTATAAAAATGTTGAACGTAGCGGTATCCAAACCCGTGCCTTATTGGTCGCATTTAAATTATGCTACATTCAATATTTATATGTTTTTCCAAAAAAGCATTTTCATATACTATTTTCTTTTATTAAGTGAACAACTGAGCCTATAGTATCACAATTGATAATTTTTAGTTTTGGATACTTTTGTTTATACTTTATAGTTTTTAAATTAAAATATACGTAAATAAAGAAAAGTACAGAAAGAAATGATGAATAGATTAAGAGATATTAGTATTGTAGGTGTATTTCAGTTATTTATAGCGACAGTGCAAGAGAATATATATAATATTATATATATACTAACATTTAAATTATTTATTTGACAATATGTATATGTATATGTGTATATATATATATATATATATTATATTAATTAAAAGTCCTTATGAAATAAATTATTTGTGTACAATAAAAAAAGGTTTCACGCAAAAAGTTATGGTAACACTGCCAATTTTTTTTTTTTACTAAGATTTACAAGCATTTATATATATTTATATTTATTTGATCAATAAATCACTGGCTTACAGCCGGGGCAGTGACAATAGTGATTCGCTCTTATTTAGAAATATCCATATGATATTTGTATGGATATATTATGTATATAGGGTTGTCAATTTAATTATACATTTTTAAATATGATATTACTTTTAAAATGTTTTTTTTGTCTGTGTGTTCAAAAACATGTGGTTTCTGAGATTAGCGCATTCAATCAAACAAATTCAGCTTTATAATATAAGTAAAAAAAGTATATTACCGACTACTATTGAAGTAATTGAATATTATTTATTAAATTAAATTAAAAATTATTAAAAAAAAATTAAATTATTTTTGTAAATATATTATGCATTTACATTTATCAACTCATAATAATAATATATCCTTTTAATATAAAAAAAAGTTAAATAATAATAATTTATAACAACAGTAGCAGGTTCAATTCCGGTCAAGCAACGTAAACCATATAATTAAATCGACAACCATCAAACTTACTCTACAGTTCAATTAAACGCCGTATTTCCTTTCAATCAGTCTCTATAGGATAAGTGCGTACTACGCATTCAAAATTATATGAAACTATGTTGTAAGAAGTAAATATATATTATTTTTGTATCAAAGTTGACATTTTTATACCATTTCTTTTCTTTCATGACGTATGTTAAATGTTAACCCGATGCACTGTAAGCAAGACGGTTGTAGGTTAAATTCTCTCTGGAATTCATTTTATGTACCCCATATAAAATGTAGGCAGACGAAACCTGGTGTCAACACACTCAGTTCCCCACACGCCGTATCGCCTTGTTACCCGAGCCAGGAAATGAAAATAATGCATTCCTTAAAGTTGAATTAAACCCACAACCGTCGCGTTTACCGTCAAAACGGCCTCATCAATCAATTTTACTTAATATACTTGATATGAGAAAAAAATGGTATAAACATTTCAACAAAGCTTTCCATATTAATTTATATAATACTATCTCTATCTAACCAATATGAAGAAAAAAAGGACAACACAAAAGATATCTGCCTAATAAGTTAAGAGGAGGCTATTTAGAACAAATTTGGAAGTTTTTAAGAATAATAGGAAAAAATATAAGAAAATTAGTTTTTAGAAATAATAACATTTTCGTTAAATAATTAATTTAAAGAGTAGATTTTCAGTTTTATTTTTGTTTGCAGTATTTTTTTTTCATACTGGAATGCAGTAGACGAAGGCAAGCTCACGGCTATGTATAATATAGATCATCTGAAACAAAATTATAATAATATTAGTACTTATAAAAATATTAAGTATTTTTAAATAAATAATACAATAAAAAAAATGGATATAATGATGAAGTTGAGAATTGTTTCTTCCCTTCATCTATTAATATATATCGCTATATAAATTTAAATTCAATCGCTATTAAATGCCATTGCTTAAGTAAAGCCTAAGTAAGCTTAATTTTAAATATTAAAAATGTTAAAGCCAGTCGTGGCGCTGTGGTACAATAGTGTAATTGTAAACGCGATAGGTTGTGGGTGCGATTCTCACTCGACGAAATGAAATATTTAATATTTTAATTTTCCTCACTCTGCTAACGAGGTAAGACGTGGCGTTTAATTCCGCCACTTAACATGCAATGCTTTCAGAATTTGGTGGTAAGAGAGGAACAAAAGATTCTTAATGACAACTCTGTGTCTTAACACTAGATTTCCAAGTTTTCTCTGCCTACATTGCCTTATGCGGGATACGGAGTGAAGATAGTAAGAAAAAATTATAAAAAAAAAGTAATAAATCGCTTATATCTATTTTGCCATGTAATTAAAGTTAAGCTTATTATAATAAAAATAACATTAATGTCAAACTTAAACATACATCTTTACTAATATTATAGAGCTGAAAAATTTTATAATATCTATAATCCACCGTGCCTGCGATAAATCCATTTCACTGTGCAAGCCAGGCCACAGGTAAACACTAGTATATAATAAACATACAAATATAATTGCAAATTAAAATAATCAAATTTAAGAATAATCCTAAAATTAAATCTACGCAGCAATTTAAAGCTAACATCAGGGCGGCCACGACTTGTCGACCGTACTGTAATAAAATAATGAATCGCATATGCCCATAACTATATGTAGAAGTATCTCTTTAATCAGTGTAGATACTGATTTTAAGCATCACATAAAAAAAGTTTTATATGACAAGATATAATTGATAACTAATAAGACTGATTTTTTATTATTAAAATCTGAAATCCCATTATTTATTATATTATATGTTATGGTGTCACAGATGGAACCTAAAATACTTTGCATGAGTGAAGCTGCGGGCGATAACTAAAACTAAATCAAATGAAATCAAATTTATATAATTTAAGTTAAGTTTAAGTAAAACGGGCGGACGATAACTGTTTATATAATTTCGCATTGCCATTTAGTAAATATTATAGGTAAAAATCTATTTATAATAAATAAACTTTAATAAAGATATTGTAATATTTTAACATTTAAAATGATATTAATAGAGTAAACAAAGCTTACGACTTTTTTTAGCTATACGCTGTATCCCACGCATAGTAGAGTAGGCAGAGGGAACCTAGAAACAATGTTAACACTCCGAATGTTCCAGGTTTCCTCTGATTAGTTACCTAAAGCAATATGTGGGAATAAGCAGAACTAAAAACAAGAGAATTTACAGCAGCATATTAGCGTTTCATATTTTAAATGCAATATATGTATAATTCGCCATTTGCAATATGAGCATACTTATTTCATGTTTTTAAATCAACTATGAAACAATCATTCTATCAAAATTGTTTGTATGAAGTGCTGTGATTACAAAAAGTATATAGTATCTTAATATTTTGAGCAAAGATTAAAGTACCCATGGTAAATAGTAAAATTATTGATAATAATATAAGAATTGTTACTAAAATAAAAGTAACTAAAATAAATATAAGTTAGTGTTATGTAGAAGACTTTCTAAGTTATAAGTAAGCAAATACGGTTAATCATTTAGAAAAAACACTGTCGTCCTTTTAGTCTATAAAAATTCAAAGTGCATGTGGAAAAAAAATAAAAAATACGAAAAACAACAAAGAAAAATGAACGAAAAAAATACCTATTTATCCTTAATTTCCTTAACAGGCACGGGCGCAGTTTGAGGTATTATAGTGATCTCATCGTTTATCTTCAACGGCTTCAACAACGACTGACCTGCTTTCACCGACTGGTTGTTACTGTTATTTGTATTATTTTGACTATTTTGTCCATTTATATTCTTTTTATCCATAACACGTTTCGCCACAACGCTGTGAGCCGAGTATACGTGGTTCTCGAATTGTTTGTACATTCCAAATGTTGCTGTGCATACTGTGCATTTGTATGAGAGATGGGCAGGTTTGAGTGTTAAATTGTGATCTCGGGCCACGTGGTTTAATAGTTTCCATTGGTATACCTGAAAGTAGATTTTTTTAACGTATAAGTTTCACGTTTTTTCCCGCAATGCAGGGTAGACGATTGGAATTTAGTGTTAAGCTCCATATCCCACTCTGGACGAAAAATCAAAAAGTTAATCATAGTTCAGTTATTAAGTCAATTTTTGTTGTTTTATTCCTTGTAAATAAATGACATTGAAGAATTACAATAAATATTTTATAGAAAAACTCAACGCCGCGCTTTTGTCTGGGCATCAGAGCAAAAATTTAAAATATTAAATATCTCAATCCCCCGATTAGGAATCGAATCCACAATCTGTCACGGTTAAAGTCACACGTCTGTGCTACGACTAGCTTCTACTTATATACTTAGAATAAAAAATTATAAAAGTAAACTAACCCTTCCACAAACCGGACAGCGGCCGGCATCCTTATTCTTGTTAGCGGCCTCTTGCATCGAACTCGTTACCAAACCGTGTGAACCTAACAAATGTCTTTCTAGACCTTGATCTGTAAAGAATCTGGAAAAAATTAAAACTTCTTTATTATTTAATTATTATTTTAAAACTCAATACCGCGCTTTGCCTTGTTGCCAGCGCAAAGAAAGTATTAATAAATAATAATTCTTTCCCGAGTGGTTATCGAACCCACATCAATCGCGTTACAGTCACACGCTTGTACCCCTGCGCCACGAAAACTTATATATAAGAAAAAACTACAACTTATACAAAAGAAATTATATATAATTTTGGAGTATGTTCACTTTGTGAATGTATAATCTATAAATATTATAAAATAGAAACGCTTTTTTTCTCTGTCTGGCCTTTCTAAGCGATCTTCTTCTAAACCACCCAACGGATTTTGATGCGGTTTTCACCATTTGGTAGAGTATTTCTCAGGGAAGGTTTATATATAGTTTATTGTATGTATATTTTAATGTAATTTGACATAAATATGATATATGTGCATAAAGTCCTACCCGTTGAGAAACTTTCACGCATGCGCTGCTTTAATGGTAAGTCTTACATGAAAACAATGTACTAGAGTATTATTCCTCTTAATAAGATCTACAAAAAAGTCAGCGACAGCATATTTGTATCTTCTAAGGATAACATACAGTGAGCATATTTCTGTCTAAAAACAATAATTTGAATATATTTTTTATTGTGAGGGATGTTTGTCCATAATGATATCAATCCTTATCCTTTTAAATGCTTTATTAATTTTCTACGTTAAACGAAGATAAAATTTGCTTTTTGCACTAATTGGAAATTACGAATAGTTTTAGAGAAAAACGCATTTAATTGTTGACACATCACGCCCGCTATAAACCGCAGATTTGGCTCATGTTTCGTTTATCCCTTACTCATAAAGCATATAAATAAGTATATTAGTTACGTTGGCCATTTAATGGAGATGAAAACTGTCTTTTATCGTTTTTCATTTTAATAAGTACTTTAGAAGTTGTTACAATATCAAAATATCCTTGCTGCGAAACAGCTCACCACACGCCATGCGTCTACCCGCGCCCCGCGACGCGTCCGCCGCGCCCCTCTCCCCGCCTGTCTCTGTATCGAAGTAGATTTAGATGCGATTGTACGTATTGGATAATTAGAGTTTAATGTATTATTTCAGCGCGATATATTTAGTTTCATCTTTTTTGATTAATAGAATAGTAGGTAGTCTATCGTGTAAGTTTTTTAGGAAGAGAATAGTAGGTAGTCTTTTGTTTATCATTTCTTTCGTTTAAGTATCCTGTTGTTTAAATTGTTTACTCTCCTTCTTTTTATTATTTTTTTACCTTTTTAAACATTTCCTTTTTTAATTTAATTATGCCACGAAAAAGTCGTTCATAGGTCGTAGAACAAGAAATGCAAATAACAATCGTTTAAATCTTACTAATAAAAGCGTAGAGGAGACGGAAATTAGACGGCAATTTAAATATATTTTCTTATTGTAAGGGATGTGTGTCCATAATGATATTAATCCTTATCCTTTTAAATAAGTTATTAATTTTCTACGTTAAACAAAGATAATCTTTGCTCTCTACAATATTTCGAAATTACAAATAGTTTTAGAGAAAAGCTATATCATCCCTTACTCTCAGTATATAAATAAGTATATTAGTTACCTTTTGGCCATTTGATATAGATCAAAATGTTGTTTACTGTTTTCATTTCATTTCAAGGTATAAGTACCACAGATTTAAGTAACTAAGTAGCACAGATTTAAAATTACCATTACGGTACTAAAAAATTCTTGCTGTGTAACGGCTCGCCGCCCACCACTCATCCCCCCGCGGCCCGCAACCTTATATGCTTATAACAATGGATCCACCGCACCCGACTGTCTTCTTTCCCCCGGGCATGCAAGGAAGGCCTGCTCATCATGTTGCCCAAGGCTGGGAAGACCCCGCAGCCTGAAGGATACCGATCTATAACCCTCCTTAGCGCGGTCGCCAAGCTGTTCGAGAAGATATTCCTCTCACTTCTCCAGTCGCACATCCACCCACGAAGCGAGCAGTTTGGCAAGCGGGTATACCACTCTGGTTATACTACGCCGCAACAGCGATCAACCGAAAGGAGAGTGCAATAGTAGTCTTCTTCGACGTAGCACGCATTCGACCGCGTCTGGCACCCGGGCCTACTTCATTAAGTGCTCAGAGCCGGAACCCCCCAGCACGTCGCGCATGTCTTTGCCTCCCTGCCTGAGTGACAGAACATTTTGCGTGAGAGTTGAGAGTTCGAGGTCTAGCAGCGACTCGATCGCTGCCGATGTTCCTCAGGGCAGCATTTTATCACCTGCTCTCTACGCACTATACACCGATGACATCACAACTCCATAGCAAGTATCACAAAACGAGAAATCCTGCAGGTAGTCCACAACCTCATCCTCCGTCGAGTGACGCAGGCGCCATACTAAGAGAGGAACACCACGCATCATAGCAACATAAAAAAAGAAAGCCTGGAGGTACACATTGGTCGTCTCGCGTCCAACGCATTCCGCTGCGCCAATGTATCGGGTCACCTGCATCTAAGGAGCAGCACTCCGTGGCATACCCGGCCGCCCGAGGTCAGACGTAAGACTACTTCCTAGGGACTTTCTATCATTTGATAATCCTTCCAATTCCATACTGTGTCAACGCCCAGATGTCGTTCGGAGCTACTACGGAGATGGACGAGAGAATGCTTCATTTCTGCGCCAGGCTCTATAGCAAAGTTAATTTAGAAGCGTTTGCACGCATTTTGGAGCTATCCAATAATTATAATGTATTTCAACGCGACATAGTAGGTTACATCTTTCGTTTAAGTATTTTTGGGTAAGAGAATAGTATCTAAGTGTGCTGTTGTTTATAATTTCTTTCGTTAAAGTTTTCTGTTGTTTGTGTCATTTGTTTAAGTTTGTTTTTTTAAACAATTGGAACACCCTTATTGGAACTACGAAAATGTGGGTTGCATTAAGGTTTAAATATTTTTCACATTGGTAATCTTAAGTGTTTTGCAAACATTACATGAATAATTCAGTAGTTAAAGCGGGCGAAGCCGCGAGCGGGTCGCTAGTTGTAAATATAAAAAAACTTTGTTAACCTGACAAATCTGACGAATCAACGACGGCCCATTTAATATAATTTTGTGACGAATTTAATTTTGTGTATCCATCGCAAATTGAATTTTTAGTCTAAGTAAAAATAAAAAAAAAACAAGCTTACCTAAACTGACACTTTTGACAGTTCAACGGCGGCCTATTATATATCATTTTGGGGTGTATCTTCACTTTGTGTATCCACTGCATATGATTTCTCAATTGTTCCAAATCTTTTATGTATCCGTCGCAAATCTCGCATATTACACACGTGTTTTTGCTTTGCGGATTTTGCACAGGCATGGGCTGTGGTTGACGGGGCAAGGGCGTTATTGAAATGGACGGTTGATGGATTGATTTTTGTGGAATGGGTTTTCCGTTCTGTAAATTATAATTGTATAAGTATTGAGACAGGTTACTATTTTTATTAACGCCGGGTTTTGTTTTGCTTAACAAGTTTTGTTTAATAAGAACCACAATTCAAAGGAGGTATATTGTTTATTACAAAAATAAAAAAAACCCGACGTTAAGTTCTGCATCTCAACACACACTGTCCTGAAAGTTTGACGTGAAGTAAGGAGCAAAGAGTCTTATTTAAATATTATATATTGTATAATTTAAAGAGTCTAAAACAAATTTTGAACGCATTTTACCAGAGCGGCAAAATTTTCATAAATTTAAACGGGAATCGAACCCACATCCTTCACCCTTAGACTAAAAACATTCAAAAGGAACTATATTAATACTTACAGAATAGCTGGACGAAGCTAATGCATTAGGACTGGCGTGTCTTACTGTAACACCACTCCTTAATATCGGTATTCCTTGCATTGGCGTAGACCTTGGCACAATCGGCATTGGCGTGCGATTCCTTGGCCGGAAGTTGCCCGCCATGTTGGCGGACATATTGGTAGGCATGTTGACGTGTTTGTTCAACGCGTTGTGGTATGACGACATCGTCGGATTGCGGGAACGGGCCATCTGAAATTTAGAATTTTTTGTTAAAGTTAAAGTTTCGCCTGCTCTGACCACACAAATTTTCACTAATCTCAATGACTTTCTTTTAAGGAAATATCTATACATTGAAAGTAAAGATTAAGCCAATAATATACACATCATACTTTATATTAAAAAAATCAGCTTCACGCTATATCCCCCTCACACAGCAGGGTAGGCAGAGAGAACCAGACACTCCGGTTGGGATTAGCGTACACAAACGCAGAGACAAACAGATGAACTGACAAAAATATTAAGAATCATTCTTCTACTTAATAATAATTTTTCTCATACATCTTCCATGTATGTTATAAGTACATATTACGACGAATATAGACGAAACTCACCAATCAAAACATTATTTAAAAAAACACAAAAAGCATTATAACACAATTTCAAATTCAAACCAAAAAAGGTTTCAAAAACAAAACAATCACCTTAGGTATTTTAGCCGGCGGTTCCCACTCCATGGGTGGTGCTAGGTTCAATTCCGGCTTAAATTTCTTCGAACAAGGTATGAAATGTCTCGCCAATTTCCCTTTACCGTTGTCTTCGAACGGACAATTAGGACACTGGTGGTACGCCGGAGCCCTCTCCAGCTTCCCTCTCGTGTTATGTTCGGCCTCCATATGAAGTAAAATATCGTGAGGACTTTTACTCTCGTACGTACAAAAATTACATTTGTAAACGCTATTCTTCATATGCGGCGTCTCCAAATGGTGGGACAGGACCATGGTCGATTCCGATTTGTACGTACAATACTCACACTTTTTCAATACAAATTTGTATGGGGCATTATTCTCTTTGCTGAACTCTATGTTCATATTGAGAGATGCAATCGAATTTTCCGTCATTTTAGTACTATGACCGCCTTTCTTCTCTCTATGCAGCTTTCTATTTTGCTGCTTTAACAGATCGTTTTGAACATACTCCTGAACTAAATTTAGGCCGATGTTCATGAAAAATTTGCCCAGGGACAGGTCAAAGTAGTTATCAGATTTGCCCGTGACCACTTTGTCTACGGTTAGGTCGGCGACGCCCTTAATGTCGTCAAGTTCGTCTACTTTATCCTTGAAGATCACCGTTTTGTTTGCTTCATCGGATGTTATATCGTCATCCGTTTCCGATGACGATTCACCGTCCCATGACGCGTCATCGTCATCGTTTCTTTGTTTGCGTCGTTCTGAAAAATTTTAAAAATTATGTTTTAATAAAAATATATACAATTTAACAATTTATTGAGAATTGTATTATATTTACTACAATTCTTTTATCGACGTAATTCAGTAAGCATGTTTAACTTACTTGGATGGTGACCCAGGCAAGTTTTAAAGACTATTAAATATATTATTAATACTTTTCTAGCTTCACACTGTATCCCACATACAGCAGTGTGCGTAAAAGGAACCTAGTGATAATATACTGCGTTTCCCAAGCACAAGAACAAAAAAAAATATTTTAAAGATTATCATTCCCATGGTGGGAATTGAACCCAATGCACAATAACAGTTACCTAAATACAACAGATAACTTTACAAATATAAATACCTTTCTTTTCATCTCTCTTCTTCAGTTTGCTTTCTTCTAACTGTTCTTCCTTAGTTTTCACCACTTCTTTCTCTTCCTGACTCTCATCACCTTCACTATAATCTTTCTCTTCCTTCTCATCATCTTCTTTACTTTCTTCTTTTTTACCTTCCTTCTCCTTAAGTTCATCCTCTTTGGCTTTCTGCTCGTTTAATTCATTGTATAAATTATCTACAAATTTCCTAAACGGTTTTATCGATGGTTTCTCATAAACATATGGTACTATAAACGATGGTGCTTCCACTACATACATATCATCTGTAAGGGACGGCAAAATGGACTGTTGGGCAGAATTGTTATTGCTATGAGAACTTGGAAAATTGGGAGAGTTTTGATTTTTACTAGATACAGGCGTAACCGTGGTACCGCGGGCTACGATACTCTGATACAAACTTTGAGCACTTAAGGCATTATTTATATTACTATTATTAATATTAGTTTTCTTTATTGCACCCAGTTTACTACTGCTGGAAGCCATTGATTTAGTATCTATTATAACCACAGTCGGTTCTTTCTTTTGTATGCCGGATTTCATTTGCTTGGCGGCCATTTCTACTAGCGTTTTTGTATCATTTATTACTATAGCCTTGGACCTACGTTTGTGTGATTCTATATGTATATTTACATAATTATCTTCTTTATCCGATATAGCGTCGCCATTTTCTATTTCGTCGTCGTATCTTTTCCTTTTTATCGCTCGACTGCTTCTTCTTAACTGTACTGGTGTTTCAACTACAGGTGGCTTCGCTTCTTGTTTTCCTTCCATGAGACAATCATCTATGTCACTTAGGATTTGGTGTACTTCAGGACTAGTGCTGCCCTTGCCGTTTTGATCGTCACTTCTGTTGTTTTCTTCTAAAAAGGCATCACTATTTCTATATGTTTTATCTAAAGCATCGTGAAACAATTCGTCTTGCATTTCTGATCCAGAATGAACGCTAGCAGCTTCCTCTGTTCTCATTTCAGCTGATACTTCGGAAATTTCGTCGTTTTCCGACTCTTCTTCTGATTCACCTTCGGATACCTGAAACAAAAAATTTTTTTACTATTAAAATACTATTTATGTAATATTTTTAAATTATTTAATCTAATAATCTATTAGAGGTCTTAGAAGCGGGTGTGGCGGCCTGTGTCATACAGCGCCTGCCTCTAATACGGTAACAAGACAAAGCGTGACTTTGAGTTTCGCTACTCAATACACAATATCTCGAAAAGTGGAAAAGGAGTGTTCTAACACTCTGCCTGCCTTGCTATATGGATACGACAGAAAAAAAAACTCTAATCATTTAAATGGCCCCAAACTAGCCCGACCCGATTAATCTGAGATGCATATAAATAATTAACATTTTTATATTGCGTTCATTTAATATTACTTATTGAATATTTATAATATTTACTACTTAGTGCTTAACCAGTGTGGGAAAATACCTATATTATAAATATAAATTTCCTTGAAGTGGGGACTTTCGACCATACAATCATCGCGATCAGTCAGCCACATTCCAACTACGTAATATGATGACGTCATATTATTTCCACATACATAATAACATATATGTACTGTATATTTGTTGCTTTTTTTGGCTTCAAACTGTATGCCGCATAAAGCTCGCATCGTCCAATTTTCGGGACATTGCGTAGTGCATGGCGTAACTCAACGTCGCGTTTCGTCTTGTTACCAGAGAGAGGTAATAAAAAATAATCCCCCAACCGTCGCAATTACAACCAAACACTGTGCCACGACGGCGTCATATTATATATATATATATATATATAATTTCATATATTATGAAATAATCAAATACTACCATCGTCGTACCTTTGAGGTTCAGTGGGACAGTATTTAACCGTCCCACTGCAGTCGTTGGTTCGGTCCCCAATTGGGGAGAATGATTATATCTAAATAATATATTCTATTGGTAAAGCAAAGAGCAACGTTGGCAGCGTTGGGTTCCGTCAGTCCGCAATATATAATATATCGAGTGGAAAATGGAGTAAGGAGTTGCCTAATGAAAAAAGATGAATTTTTTGTATTTTTTTTTTACATTTTGGAATAATATTAAAATATACCAATACAAAACGAAAAATAAAACAGATTTGAAGGTTTACAATCCAACCCGACGATATCTAATAATCAATTGAAAAATGGGAAAAGGAGCAGCTACCTCCCTAACTTTTTCTTGTCCTTTACAGTTTTACATACATAAATATTTAAGTTTATTCGCATACGATTCGACTCTGTCGACAAAGTTACGGATAAAGTGAGTATAAAAAAGAATATACAATACGGTCGAAATCGATTTTCTTCCCTAGTGAACAATACGCAAAAGAAATCATAAAGACTAACTTCAGGACGGCCACGACTCGCCGATCGTACTGTATTTTACTTTGTTTACGACTAAAATATAATAGTAATGACGTCACTCGTGTCACGTGACCCACAGCTACAGGAATGCTACAAACACTGCATATACAAGTGTTAAGTTATAAAAACAAATGAGAGTTAAAAACCTCCGCAAAAAATTGGTCTAAAATAAGTAAAAAGCTGACTTCAAGCAACTCGAAAATGAAATTCTTGGATCTAAGAAAAACCTCGATTAAATCTTTGAGAGCCACTATACCACGGACAAACATAGTAAAACTCACACATACAGAAATGACAAACGCATAACAGAGGGGTTTTTGTTGTATATATTGATAAAAGCATTTTTAACAGTAAAATAGAATAGAAATTAAATAAAACAATCCTATAGTAACTGAAATATTTTTTAACAAAAAAAAACTTACTTCAAGCTGATCACATAATTAGAACCTAACGAAACTCTCATCGAACTAACCTTGAAAGGAATCCTGTCCGAACAAAAAGGAATCATTGAAATCGGTTGGCGTAGTATTGAGTTATTCGTTCATTTGTCGCGTACTACTTAATGCAAATTTAAGACCGGTGTGATTTTCTCAGGGATAAAATTATTAGAAATGTACTAAATTAATAAAAAATGTGTGATTCACTCAGTCAAAAGTTCTGAGGTACAAAAAAAAAGAAGACAGAAATCGGTTAAGAAACGTAAACTATCGTTTATCATTTACGTTTATATTACAATCTGTGTAACTTCGACAGATACGAGCGGTATTATACAATATATATATTAAAATTTAAAGCATATTGTAAGTGGTTTTGTTTTATTAGTGCTCTCATAATACTTTTCACCTATAGACTTTCACATATAAATTTTTGAAATACATCAGTATAGAAGAAAATGTGAATTTTGTAGTCTGTCACAGTTACCCTTATCATATGGGTAACTTTGAAAATAATGGTTCATAAAAAGGTAGTATAAATATAACTGATGTATTAAAACAATCACGCCGCAGTTTTGGCTTGTATTACAAAAAAATGGCGAATCAGTCTAGAGCGTTTGGTATTTGTATACTATATATTTTTAATCAGCATCCAATAATACTTAAAGCATGTTTCATATAAAACTTTAGACAAATTAAAAAGATAACAACCGAAACTGAATATATGGGGGGATAAAGAATCGTATAAAGAAAATCGTCATCAATTATGCTAGTACCTACTTCGGCTCTCTTATACTAATTTTACTAATATCTACTAACTGACTGAAGATAAAACATCACAATATTTATTTAATTTCAGTTTCAGACGGCAATTCATTTACCACGTTTAGATGTTAACGGTGATATAGTAACATTACTTCACCTATATATGTTTTCCTTGTGCTGACCCTTAAATTTCTTTTCGTTTTTAAAATTAACATTCATTAATTAAAAAAAATAAAATAAATTAAATTAGCTTCACGCTATATCCCGCACACAGCAGGGTAGGCAGAGGGAACCTAGTGTTAAAACACTTGGTTCCCCACTTTCTGCCAAATTTTGGAGGCATTGCGTGTTGGGTGGCAGAACTCAACGCCGCGCTTTGCCTCGACACCAGAGCGAAGAAATCGAATCGAAATCGAGTGGGGATCGAACCCACAACCAGTTGGTTTTACAGTCACACTATGTACCACTGCGCCACGACTGGCCATTAATTAAAACAAACATTTATCAATAGTTATGTATCATACGGGAAAATGATCGAAACTAGTTCGAGGTCCAACTGATCGAAACTGTCAATGTTACCGAACGTATCAATCTGGGTAAGATTGACTGAACTCAAATCAAATCAGCTTCACGCTGTATTCCGCGCTAAGCAGGGTAGGCAGAGGGAACCTAGTGTTAAGACACTTCATTCCCCAGTTTGTGCCTACTCGACTCCATAGCGAAGAAATGGAAATATAAATGTAAGTAAATATTTCATCTCTTCGAGTGGGGATCGAACCCACAACCAGTCGGGCCTCTTACGCCTTGACTGTACTTTTACTAAAATTATAAAATTTTAAACAATTTGGTCCTACTGATCAGGAACTATATATATATATGTACCCACTATGCGTGGAATCAAAATTACCTCGCGCACTAAAATACGTCAGGTAGTATGTCATGACACAAGTACTGGCCATTTGACCACGCAAGCGAAACCACGGGTAAAAACTAGATAAACCAATTGACGGACTAGCATATTTAACTTACAAAACATAAATAAACGTATAAACATAATAAATGTATGTACTCATACGCACATATACTCGCACCTAAACGCAAATGTAAGCTTAAATTAATAAAATATTTTTAGCGAGCTCTTGTAAAAGAGGGTAGATTTAGGTGAAAATAATTATAAAAGCAGTGGAATTGTGTCAATCGGGGGTTAGTTGCAAGGAAACTAGTGTGAAGTATTGTTAGTAGGTGATACATATCACTTATTGCAATTACATAGTATCCCTTTCCAAATAGTTTAGAATCATATAGACGATGTGTCTTTTTAACGTGTTTTTTTTAAACGTTACCCACTTCCGATTTCTAAAAATGTGTATACTAAACATAATAGATCAGTCTAAGATCTTCTTCTCTTCTACATTTTCTACGAGAACGGAGTTTATTGACACTATATACTCTCTGCCCACCCTGCTACATGCCGGATGGTGTAAAGTTAAAAAATAATACCAAAAAGAAAATTAAAACCGACTATAATTGTGCAAAGTCCAGATACTTGATCTTTATTAAATTTAAATAATGTTTTTAAATTATCCTGTTACTATTTTTTCTATAAATATATTATTGTTATTAATATATTTTTTTTAAAAGGAGTACTAATAATTGTAAACAATACACAATAAACCTATCTAATAAAAATTAAAAATAAATGTTACTAATATGAAAAAGTAAAACAATTAAAATATTAAATTTTGTTTGAAAATAATAATAACAACACAGTACTTAAAAAAATAACTAAGTACTCCATTACAGGATATCTAATGTTAATTTAAAACCTAAAAAAAATGTTTGGTGGAAAAACGAATCTCCGGAACTACTGGTCCAAATTAAATAATTAAGTGAATAGTCCAGTTATCAAGGCAGGCTATAAGGCTATATTTTTCGTTCTATTCTCGGTATTATTTTGAAGTAACCAAATGTACCTCTGTCAGAACGTTACGTCTGTGGGAGGTACAGTTGGTTACCTCACACTCTTACACACTCTCTTTTAAATTTAATTGAATGTATAATAACGATCAAATAATTTTGACACCTCAATTTTTTTTTTGTTAAGATCCAAAAAGTAGATCTATATCGCAACAGTATTTATTTGGATTGCTTCCATGTTGTAATTATATTATAAGTTTAAAGACAATAGGTATACATTAAAAAAGTGGTCAAGTGCGAAAGAGAACTCGGGCATGAAGTGTCCTATAAAAAAGGCAAGAAAATCACGTTTGTTGTATGAGACTAAGATTAAATAATTGTTTTATTTTGTTTTTAGCATTCGTTGTCATAGCAGCAACAGAAATTTATCATTTATAAAACTGTCTATCACAGTTAATAAATAATAAAGATACTGCCTAGTAACGGACAGACAGCAGAGTATTAGTAATAGGATTCCGTTATACTCTTTGAGTACGGAACCATGAAAACTAAAGTTACAGCAAATACAATAAAATTAGTTTTAAAGCAAATTGAACAAAATGTTTTATATAGATCAATTTTTTTATTTATGAACCAATTCAAATAAAACAAACACTAAATAATAAGTGAAAACTACATTTAATCAGTTCAGCCACAAAAAAAAGTTTCTTTCACATCACATTGTAGCTGCTGTTCACCAAATTCAAAGTTGCGTGGCAGATACGATGCCGTTCTTAGCCTCATTACCCGAGTGAGGATATGAGAATATTTAATATTTCATTTCCTTAAAAAGGTTGGATTTAAGTAAATACCAATTTAGGCCAATGCCAAGTAAACAATATTTAATTTAGTAACTTAATAAAAATAATATTAGATCAAGATAGTATAAGATATTGAACAAAATGATTTCGTTCTACACTATCGTTTATCTGTGGCTTTGTTCTCGTTATTGAATCGAAATAACTAAGAGTTGTGTATAATATTTAACATGATGTGATATATTTATTTATTTATTTATTTATTTAGTCTTATAGCCTTTTTAAGAATTGCAATTCAATCATACATATACTTTCGAGTTTATAATATTAATATTCCTGTTTTTTTATAATTAAATTGTCCTTCATCTGCCAATTAATGTCCATATACTTAATTAGCTTATTTATTTATAATTTTATTAAAAAAAATAACTTACTCCATTTTTAGAAGGCACAATAGCATTCCCATTTTGCAATATCAAATCTTGTTTACATGTTTCCTCAATACTCAATTCGTTAGTTTGCCCTATATCCAATTCCATATTAGACTCTCTATCCATTTTCTCACTTTCATTTTCAGAATCAGAATAATTTTCTATGTTATTTTCATAATTTTTACAATTAATAGTAGATTGCGAATGCTCTAATGAGGTTTTATTTGTATTTTTACTTTCATCATCCTCATTTAGTTCATGGTCCTCATCGGTTAAAGAATTTACATCTTCATTTATAGGACTTTCATTATTTAGGCTATCTGCAACAGTGTCCTCATGATTATTTAAATCGGTAACAGTTTCCATTGGTTCTTCACCTTTCTCATCAGAAATGTTTACTATATCTTCAATTCCGTCCTCCGGAGAGGCATGAGCCAACTCCTCCTGGTCCACCAGAATACCATTCATACAATCCATGTTGATAACAAGGCTACATTCCCTGAGCACCTGTCAAAATAGTAACATTAGCTAAGGTTATGTTTTCAATAATACATAAATGTATATTTATGTGATGTACCAAAAGTTTGAGCGTCACATTTTTTTATAGTGAACTGCTCCCCCCTCTCGCCCCTCCCCCTCCCCCCTGGCAAGGCGCTAGCAATCAAAATGGCCGTGCCATGGTAATACTGAGTAAAGCTACGTGTATCTCTTTTCAAGAATACAAAGGTTAATCAGTAGCCATTTATAGAAACAACCCCTGAAATGCCGTTCAAACTATTTATATTTACATCTGTAGTAAACAAAACAACACGTTTAGTTGCTTTCGCTTTGAATAAGGGAAATCTTTAACCTATTTAGTTATCGAGCGAATAAACAGTTATTTAGTATTAGTTTTATCAATTGTAAGAACATTTTGTGAATAAATCGTCTGTTATTCTGCTTTTTACAACTAATATGAAAGTAAACAAATCAAAGCCGGTACAGATTATTATGGTAATTGAATTTTCAATTGAAATAACGTATATTTGACATAAATATTAGAAAATTGGGACAAAATTATACAACCTTATCGAGTTTGCGGTGTTTCGTAGACACTTTTCTGGTACTCGACGTTCACTAGCACCTTGGTTATTTCAATGGTACGCTCCCAGGGTAAATCTCAATAAATATAAGCTTCACAAGTTATCCCACACAATATAAAAGAAGCACAGTGTCATATGAATTAATAACTTTACTTATATACTTAATTTTATTAGGTTTTGAGGGTAACTTTTTAAATATTTCAAAAATCAGGGACAGTGCGACATGATCCCTCGCCACAGCACAAACGCAATATGGCGGCGGTGAGTCAAGTCAGTCACGTGACTTCCAGTCAAAATTTATTTATTATTTTTTTTATTTTTATTCTATTTTAAATTTTAATGTTATATTTATGTTTTATGTATATTGCCGTCATTGTTTATAGCTGAAGATGTTTAAAAAGTATTGTTTGACAAACTAACAGATTAGTTTTACAACTTTCAAAGTTATAAAAGTTTCGCGCCAAAGTTTGTAGTTATTTTTTTAATTTATTAGATATTTTCAATAGTCTATTTATTCTTTCTAAGTCTCCGACTTGGTAGTTTTTTATTCGCAATAAATTGTAAACACGGATTATGTTAATTGAAAAGAACTTACACTTAAAATAATTAACATATTAATATAATAAAAAATTGGACACAATCTCTGTCCACTTTTCTAAATAAATAAATAAATAATTAAGCAGTAAGTAATTTTAAGTAAAATATTAACTTGGAACCAAAATTAGGTACCAAAAATAGGGCGTAGGCTGTCCGTGTATTAAAATATTGAATACCAAATATCACTACCGTGTATCTCTTTCCCACACACCTAACACTATGTAAAAGAAAGAGAGACACAAATTATGTACGGACACTTTGAATAGGTATTCTTATCTGGCAGGGCAAGTCTCGGAGAAAATGTCCTCTACGACTGTAGTTCTTATAAACCTAACTTTAAAGGATATATTTAATAATAAAGAAATATACCATATTGGAAACTAACCTTGGACAGGTTATAGTTCATTTAAGTATATCAACATAGTAAATAAATACATCTTATTATATATATATATATATATATATATATATATATATATATATATATATATTTGTCGTATTTAATATTTATATATATTTATACCTTAAAATGAATAGTATAATATTATATGTATATTAAAACGGCTAAGTAAGTATGTATATCGATTTGCGGCGCAATCCACATCGTCAAGGCTGAGAGATTTTCGTTTCACCTTCTCGAGATTGGAGAATACTATATTATTTCATATATTTTTTAAAAATTATAAAATTTTATTATAAAACAACCTTCACTATAAGCGCGATAAGTAATGGCATTTTTAAATTAATTTGGCTAATAAGTTTTAAAGTAAGCATATTTTGAATAATCATTAAAAAAAAGTTGAGGCCAGTCGTGGCGCAGCGGCACGAGGTGTGACTGTAAAACCGACTGGTTGTGGTTCGATCCCCACTCGAGGAGATGAAATATTTACTTAAATTTATATTTCCATTTCTTCGCTCTGGTGTCGAGGTTAAGAGCGGCGTTGAGTCCTGCCACTCAACACGCAATGCCTCCAGAATTTGGCAGAAAGTGTGGAATGGAGTGTCTTAACACTGGGTTCCCTCTGCCTACCCTGCTGTGTGCGGGATACAGCGTGAAGCTGATTTATTAAAAAAAAGTCATTTCCATATCCACTTTCTGTAACTGAATTATTGTTTATAATTAATTAGAAATATTTTAACTTTTTTCGTATTTCAAATTAGTGCTCATTTAAATAACAGGTAAGGCTACCTAATTAGATATAGGGAATAAATTATTTTATATATATATATATATATATATATATATATATATATTATTGCTAAATTCATCAGATATTATTTATAATAATAATAATAGTTATCTACTATTATTATAGTCGACAGACGTCTCATTATTTTTGATATTTTTGTTCTAATTTCAACTTGAAACTGTATTTCCCTTCTATAGGAAATACACAGGAAACATGAAACACACGTCAGAAACATTTCCGTTTTTCACAGGCATTCGTTTCCTTCGTCTCCTCTATAATGAAACTGACATATTTATTTTATTTACTTATAATATATATTATGTATGTAGAAAATAAACGCCAATGCATATTTATAAACGTGCTTTTATTAGATCGATTTATAATTTAATCAAAGAAACTCAATTTGATTGACTTATTATAATAGTTCGTCATGACACTTGGTAGGTTTATGTTGCTATGACAATACAATAACATGGTCATATGACCATGACCATAGAGGACATCCTCGAGCTGGTTTGATAACGGAGGCAGGATCGAATCATAGACGGTGGTGGGAGCTCTCTTCGCTTCCTCATATGCTTGCGTGTCTCAGTTAAGAGTTCTATCTCGTTTCTACTTGTCTCTTTGCAGTAAAATACTGGGCACCCTAAAATTCGTTGTCGATATTTAAGGTGCCCGGTATCTATGAATCACAGAGACATCGCTAAATAGGCGTAATTTTTCGCATCGCAATAATTAGATAGACAGGTCAAAGGTCAACGGAGGTTTCCTTTGGGGCTCCTTTTTAAACAACGAATTCATTTAGAAGATTTCGAGGAAGTTTGCCAGAATTTGTCCCGTTTGAATTCTATCTCTCAAGCCGAAGGTCCAATGTTTATTTAAATTCCCCTTCTTTGTACTCCTATTGTACAATCTTACATAACAACGCTATAGTGATAGATTATTGAGGGTTTTGGTGATATCTTCGTAATGTTTTTGTTTCGTCGTCAGACAGTCTAAAAGTCACGATCCGTTTCCATTCAATTGAGATATATTGCAAAGTATAGATCAGTCCAAGTTTAATAAAAATCAGTATTTTTCGGGATATCGATATCTACGAATTTCTAGGGAAGATATGTAATTGAAGTGGGTAAATAAAGGTTTGTAATCACCATGCCACCACCCTTTTTTGTCAGACTATAGAAATAAAAACATCTATTTTAAATTTAAATGTAAATTAGGCGGAGAGTTGCTCGATCCTCGAAAAGTTAGTGATGTATGTGTAAATAATATCTAATGAACATTATTCTCAGTTTTGACTTACTTCATTTTCTGCAGTACTTATGTTTATAGGTATATATGTAGGTATATGCAAAGCGGAGCAGTGAAACAGTGCCTGATTGTTATTATGTTTGTTATAGATTCGATTCACGCTTTGGGTATGATTAAATTTTCAACATTTTCATTTCTTTGCAATGGTAAAATAAGGTGTTGAGTCTGATCCCACAACTTACAATGATTCGAAAAATGGAGTTATGGTTACATCTCGTCATAGCGAAAGTGCCAACTTATGTAAATTGAAACAAAAAAAAACATACAGCTTCACGTTTTTTCCTGCAAAGCAGGGTAAACCGGGGCAATATAGAATTGAAACACTCCGTTCGACAACTGCGTGTTGTGCGACGGAAAATAATGCCTCGTCTACCACAGCCAGGAAATCAAACTTAATAAAATCATTCCCTCGAATAACGATCGGACTCACTACCATCGATCTTACAGTCAGTCAGATGTTCACAGGCTGTGGCTATGTTAGACTACCCACGGCGTTGAGTGATATCGCATGACGTACTCAAATATAATGTACCTAATTCATTTGTATAAAAATTTAATACCTAATTTACTTGGGTAGGACATGTAATATCTAATATACTAAACTAGACGTTGCCTATCATTATTATAGAGAATTGTTTAGTTTGTCATTTATTATGACACTTGAGACATCGATGTAATTTACTTTCTCCACTATCGTAGGGTATCATAGGGTACCATAAAAAAAATCAGCTTCACGCTGTATCCCGCACACAGCAGGGTAGGCAGAGAGAACCTAATGCCAAGGCACTCCATTCCCCACTTTCTGCCGAATTCTGGCGGCATTGCGTGTTGAGTGGCAGAACTCAACGCCGCGCCTTGCCTCGACACCAGAGCGAAGAAATGAAAATATAAATTTAAGTAAATATTTTATTTCCCCGAGTGGGATTGAACCCACAACCAGTCGGTTTTACAGTCACACGTTATGCCACTGCGCCACGACTGGCCTCAGTCAGTATTTTTTTTTTACTCATTAAAAATAAATAAAAAGGAAAACCTAACAGAATCTTTTCCCATCATATAATAGGATCTCTTAGGCGATCCGTAAATCATATGTATTTCGCCAATGGGCAAAATCATCAATGCTAATACGTATCTATAATTATTTTATTATGATGCATTTGCCATAAAATTGATAATACAATTTTTTCATAATTTTGAGAAAGTGCAACCGCTACGTCGCTACTTGCGACGACGATATTTATCGGCAAGGGCGCCCCCCGCGGGATTCGACCCTATGCTTGTGGCCGTAAACAGAGCGTTGTATTATTTTAACTTAACATTTTCTCGAAAATTTATAAGTCCAATTTGTAAAAGCCAAAGCTCATCTTCGTTAAATTTCTTTGATCATGGAATAACTTATAACACTCATAAGTTTTAATATCTTCGTCAAAAAAAAAACGTTAAAATATCACCTTGCAATTTTCAATTATTTTTTGTCACAAAATGTGTTGTTGTGACTTCAATAAAATATAGATATAAGGTCTCGTGGATTTTATTTTAGAACTAATGAAAGTGGATGTTTTTGTAGTACAATGTACTTACATATATTTAGCTATATCTTCAGTGGACGCGGATAAAGTAACACGATGGCATTCCTAGCTATTGTTATTTCATCATTTAAGGTTAACTAAGAATTAAGTAAATCTTAATGTAACAAAAAGTAAATCAGATCAGTAGAAACAGAGATTTAGCGTTTAAAAAAAAGCAAACTTCCGCTTTATTATATAAGTATAGATTACAATGTTCCCCTTTATTGTACTATATAGTATAATATTGCAGATTTTCTTCTTTGTTTGTAGATTTTCATACAATGTTAAAGATTGCGGGTGTATATACTCATTCTGTATGAAATGAACTACAAATATAAGTTTGTAATTTTTTTACCTTCAAGGTCTTTTTTCCCTATGATGATATGCTTGTATCTTTTGATTGCGTTGATTTAGAAGATAGAGTTTTTATATGAACTAACACACCGTAGAGGTCTACGGTCCCTTGGAGCACATTTGATATCAATTTCATCTTAATACCTCCATGCCATCTCGAGATAAACAGTTTTAATCGACGGACAGACGGATAACAATGTGATCCATAAAAATTACTCTATCGGCAAAGCATTATGTTTTAAAAAAAGTGGAGAAAAGCAATAAGTAAATGTTAATTTGTATTCATTTTAGTATTACAAATGATATATTTAATGATAATTCTATATATTATTATGTAAGAAACCTACTAATTTATCTATATATATAAAAAATAATATATATAAATAAATAAGTAAGTTATATATACAAGACAAGACTATTCGATTTTTGTGAAACACTGCTGAAAATTTGCTAATCAAGTGTTTACACGTCACTTATTTCATTTATTTATGTTGCGATTTTATTTATTATTTTAACTCTGTTTCAGTAAGTCAATAGATAAAAAGTTGACAGTAATTAAGTTCCACGCAGAAACTTAATACGTGATTGATTCAAGAATTTTCTTTTAATGATAGAAAAATACTTTATAGCATATTATTATACTAACTGTTACTGTATTTATAAGAAATTTAAATTATATAAATTAATTATTTAAAAAAAACGTTTAAAATAGTATATTACATCGTTACAATCAAAAAAATATACTGCATGTAACAGAAAATTTCACTAAAACCATCGACTTTAAATCATTATCAATATGCTGACGTTTTATTTGTACTATCTGTGCACCAAATGAGGGCATAGACTACTCAGTACTTAGTATTTAGTAAAGAAACAGTGAAAGAGTTTTCCTTTTATATTTTATTTTATATTATTATAATTTAGCAATGTGAAATTTTACTTTTGTACAATAAATCATTTGTAAATTTCTATCGACTAACGTATTTAGGTGTCAATTGATTTTGTCGCTTTATGATAGTGATCTAGTCATATAAAAATATTGTGATATGGTGATAATAATGTCGTGTTATAGGATATTATTATTTTTTATTTTTTCCATAATATATGTAAGAGCAGATGAAGATGTTACTGTACCTATGACTAAAAAGGAAAGGCTTAGCTTAAGGTCAGTGATAGTTTTTTTTTATTTCTTAAGGCTACATACTTTTCCTGCTCAATCTTGAAAAATGAATGAATAATTTCAAATATCCTATTTGTATGTCATATAGATATATATAGAATTCATATATATATATTATATTGTAAATTAGTGTTAATAATAGAGGTAGTATAAAAAACAATCTTACCTTTCTTATCTTTTTTGTCTTTACATACCTTTATAAGAATTTTGAGGTAAGATGATTAAATTCTTATTAGTAAGTATCTTACTTTGATTAAAATAATAAAATCAGATAATGATTTCTATTGTATTTCCACTATTCAATTTATTTTACACATTTTTATATGGTAATATTGATTGACAGGGAAACCTCTGTTAGGAGACTGTGCACCATACAGCCAATTTTCGAGACAGTGTATTTAGTGAAAAAACTCAATGTCACACTTTGTCTTCCTACCAGTCCAAGTAAACAAGAAAACATTCCCTAGAGACCGATTCAAACCCATGACCATAACTACTTCATAAATGTTGAAGTGATGATCACGATTATTACATATATTATAGAATGTGTGATATATCAAACTACTGCCAACAATATCTTATTTGCCTTTTGTACTGCCTAGGATTTTTGCAGAATGAGCTGATTGAATCTTGCCATCTGTGTGAATAAATATATATTTTTTCATACAGAGAGGAATCCCGTCGCATGTTCTACCATGCATATGATGCATATATGGACAATGCATATCCAGCTGACGAGCTGATGCCGCTAAGCTGTAAGGGAAGGTGGAGGGGTGTCACACCGAGCAGAGGAGACATGGACGATGTGCTTGGGAAGTAAGTATTATGATAATTATTTATTTAGTTACATGTTGTATACAGTGTAAAGTAGGGCAAGCAAAGAGAACCTAGTGTTAAGACACATCATTTCCATTCAGTCTTCAGTTCCACCAAATTCTGAATGGAAATTTGAAATATTTCACATTTTTGAGTGGGAAATGAATCCACAATCTGTCACATTTGCAGTTGCATGTTTGTGCCCCTGCTGCATTCTTTCTAATCAAGTAACATAGCTTCGTTGAATATATTTATTTAAATATTTTTTGATTTGCGAATTTTACTTTAAAAATCTTAATCATAAATGTGTTGTGTAGTTCCATAGCAAAAAATGGAAGATAATTTATTAGGTTTAAACTAACAGGTTGGTTTAAATTGTTTGAATTTCTTGCATTTTTCTTTTGTTTCTTAGTGCTGTCCTATTCTTGCAAGCTCAACTTGTAATTAATCGATGTATATGAATACTATAAGATTATGCTATTGGAAAGTTGTAAAATAAATTAACTGGTGGTTGTGGATTTGATTCCCACTTGGAGGAATTAGTTATTATTTATTAATATATTAAAAAAAAAACTCTTTGCTCCGGTATCAAGGCAAAAATTATTTTAAATTTTGGCAGGTTTTCTTTTATACTTTGTGATTTTAATGACAAACTTATATGTTCAATAAAGGCTCATTCCAATCCCAATAAATTAAAATTTTTCATAACATAACACTTTAATTAAGTGTAAATGAAGATGGATAATAGAATTTTTCTACTTATTTTTGATATTACATTTCGTCAATATAATACCGTCAAGGATTGTGTATACATGAAAGATATCTTATATATAAGAGAAAATTTATCAGTGGTTTAATATTCTAATCTCAAAATCGGTTTAATCAATTTAATTACAGTTTCACTATTGTATTTTGGATTGATTTAACATTTAGTCTTAGTTTTATTTCAATTGCTCAATAAATAAAAAATGTTATACAATTTTAAAGAATGTTGTTTTAAGAAAATTTCTATATAGAACTGTTTTAGTGAATTTGCTAAAACGCTACTTTGTTTTTTATGATATTATTATAAGAAAACAAAAGTGATCTGGATTAGTAAATTATTTATTATGTACATAGTTCAGGCGGACCGCATCAACAACAAGAATAAAATATATCAATACTGATGAGTATTATTGGCTTCACCTAATTATTTTTTTATTTAAATAAATAAAAGCAATTTTATTAAAGACTTACTTTTCTGCTTTTTGTATGTCTGATACAGTATTTAAACAGATGTTCCCTGATATTCTTGTATATTTAACTTGTTTTTGAATTCAGAATTAATTATATTTCACTTAAAATATTATCATGATAAGAGATCGATAATTATGTTTTTTTTTATCATGTCAAGGTCAAGTAATGATACGGTACTTCCGACATTTCATATTTTGTGGCCATTTTTGTTATTTAAACATGTTTATCTTAATTTAATCATTTGTATTGGATTATTGAGAAAAATTATAGTTGTCACTAAATTAATTTCACCCAAGGCTTTATAATATATAGTATAGCTGTTTGCTATGTAGCAGGGTTGTCAGACGGAACCTAGTGTTGTGTCACTAGGCCTTCCTTCCGCCCCAAATTTCAAGACTTAACACGCTGAGTGGCAGCACCCAACGCAGTACTTTGTCTTGTTACCAGAGCCAGGAAATGAAAATAATTCATTTCTTAGAGTAGAAACAGAACCCACAACCGTCACGTTACAGTCAGACATTGTGCCGCCGCGCCACAACGGCCTCAACACTTTGTAACAACAATGAAAAAAATATTGATATATAATTTTATTACGTTCACACTTTTGTTCCTAAAAATACATTTGTAATATTTGACGTTTCTCTTGCTGGCGTTTCTGGCGTTTCTCCATAATTGGTCCATTTTGATACATAGATTGTGTGTGAAGATCACGTAACTTAACTCAGCACATTGTCAGATATCTTCATCATTAACTAATATAACCTAAAACGGGATTCCAACCCACAATCATCACATTTTCATATGAAATTTATTTGAATAATTTAATATGTCCATACTATAAACATATTGAGAACTTTTATAAGGCATTTCATTATGTAGGTCGTGTTATTTAGCATCGATTCAAAGCTAAAAGATTTGCCTTACCTGCGCAAGTGAATAAAAAAAAGGAATATATTTTTTTAATTGCCTTTTTTTACCTTTCGACTGTTTTGTGAAAGTTTTTTTTTTAAATCTTTACTCATATAATAGCTATAGGTGTAGGTTTTGTTTCTTGATAACGATTTCTTTGTAACTAATTGCTTTATTATTTTTTTCTTTTTTGTTTTTTTTTTATATAACGGGAATAAGATTGTTGTGAGGCCAGTCGCAGCGCAGGGAAACAGGCGTGTGGCTGTAAACCCGAAAGGTTATGGACTCTATTCCAACTTGAGGAAATTAAATATTTTATATTTTAATTTCTTCGCTCTGGTTTCGAGGCGAAGCGCGGTGTTAAGTTCCGTCACTCAACACTCAAAGCCTCCAGAATTCTGAGCGGAGTGTCTTAACACTACGCTCCCTCTTCCAGGGTTAGGCACCCTGCTACACGGCACACAACGTGAAGCTGGAAAACGAAATTGTTATCAGTTATACACAGAACTGCCTTCCTGGCCGGTGGTAGTTTTCTGTAGGACTGAAACTACTGATATTTTATCTTAACTATTCAAAGATTGTGTAAAAGAATAATTTGTTTTGAATAAATTATTTATTTTCGAAGAAGGTTGCGATGTGACCCACTGTACCCGCAGTCAGTTAACTACCGCCTAGTATATATATACTATATATATATACAAATTTTTTTTTTAAAAGATAATACTTTAAATGGTTTAAATAACCTATGGGAAAATGGTGATAAACAAAAGAATGAGAAAATTGTAGACACGGTATGAAAGTTATTCTCTAGATAAGTTTATATATTATTGTTTATTGTTAATTTTGTAAATATTATTTGGCTAACGTTTAAAGTATTTAAAAATAATCAGTTTCTCGGCCCGTATTTATAAACCGCTCTATAGTCGCTGAGATCGGTCTTGAGAGCGATCTATAAATACAAGACTTAGTGGGTGTACATTAAGACTTGCGTTTTAGTGTTAAGGGTTTCCGTGTTTCGTTCTGCCAGCGAAGTAGTAAAAACATTTCTAAGATAAAAATGCAACGGTGTGGCCTTAAACTTAATATCATCTTAACAACCACTTCTCGGTCTAATTTTGGATGTCGGCCTCTTTCAATCTCCTCATATAATGTCGATCTCAAATTTACATTTTTTTCTTTTTAATTTTCTGTTTAAGACTTATAACGTAAGACGTAAAAATGATTTCTTTTTTAAGTACAAATTATATTGTAATGTTTTAAATATATATTTTAATGCTTTTTGCTAATTATTTAATTAATTTCACTAATTGTTTAATTAGTTCCCCACTTTTCACCCAAATTTCGAGACATTGAGTGTTGTGTTGCGAGACTCAACGCCACGCTTTGCCTCGTTACCAGAGGACTCGGGGAATTATAAAATCCCGTCATGAGCACAATCACTCGTTTGCTTTATTTTAAGATTACTTTTAATACATTTTGTTACTAAAATAATTTAAACAATTTTTTTCTCATTTCCAGTTTCTCCCTTACCTTAGTGGACAGTCTCGACAGTTTGGTCGTGATGGGCGATTTCGCGGAGTTCAGCAGAGCGTTGAAGCTAGTTATAAAGGACGTCTCATTCGACCACGACATTGTAGTGTCGGTGTTCGAAACTAATATACGGATGCTTGGGTAAGGTAACCTTTTGTTTTTTTTTTGGGTAAAACCTTACCTTACTTAGCATTTTTCTTACCAGATTTTTTTTTGCATAGCATAGGGTACGTAGAGTTGTTGTACCAAGTGTTGAGACCCTCTTCTCCATTCCATCCATTTTTTTGGATATTGCCAGAACTTGATATGGCGTTTCGTCTACAGCGGCTTTAAAAGTAAAACAATATTTTTTTAATATGTATAATCCTTTTCTTAGATGTGATCAAACCTACAATTACCGTTTATAGTTAAATGTTGTCACACTGCGCCGCGATAGCTTCAAATATTTAAATTTTTATTCAATTTTAAACATATTCGTTTCCTAAATTGGTATTCGTAATAATTTTAATAATCCTGAGCGACGATTTAGGCAATAATGTACTGTCAATACAGTACAGTAGAATAATTTTAAGGCCAGTCGTGGCGCAGCGGCACAAAGTGTGACTGTATAACCTACTAGTTGTGGGTTCGATCCCCACTCGAGGAGATGAAATATGCGCGGCGTTGAGTTCTGCCACTCTACGCGCAATGCCTCCAGAAACCGGCAGAAAGTGAGGAACGGAGTGCCTAACACTAGGTTCCCTCTGACTACACCCTGCTGCGGGATTTAGCGTGAACCTGCCTTTTTTTAATTATGTTATACAGTAGAAACTCGATCATCCGGTCCTCTTATACTGATGCGCGATTATCCGGACATCCTATGTTGAAAAGTGTATCTCGTAAAAAAATCCTAAAAATAATATAATAAATTTTATTAAAAAGATATGTATTTGTTGTTTTTGTAAACACAACTCTATGCTCGACATAAAATGTACTAAGCCAGCTTTTTTTCATACATTCGATTATCCGAAATGTCGATAATCTGATGCCTAACGACAACAAGTAGCCCGCTTAATAGAGTTTTTACTGTACCTCGTAAAATTAATACAAACTCTTAAACGGAGTGTCTTAACACTAAGTTCTCATCTCTCTCTCAGGTTCTCCGTTTCTGCTACTTACAGGATATAAGTAAAATAAACAAATTCAGTTCAGTGACTATAAATAACGGTATTAGTTAACAATATAACGGCTTCAACGGTGTCATTTGAAAACCCGTTGGTCAACTTTTGATATAAACTTTAACATTCACTTTTAAATGTATCAAGATATTTTTTTTAATTTTGATTGTTGGTTTCGTTAGTTTCTGGGTACTAAGTTGTAGGTTCCAAGTTCGCTTCCATCTCTGACTAGAGAGGATTTATTTTGTATTTTATTTCCATAGTTTTTGTTTTCCGTTTTAAGTTATATTTTTTGAACAGAAATATACAATGAATGTTAGAAATCTTATTGAATATAATATTTTAGAACTATTTTAGAACTCGCGGACTGCGTTGTATATATATATATATATATATATATATATATATTTCTATTTGTATTTCAAATGCTATCATTTCTCCTATCTAATAAGAGTAGCAGCGGCGTTAAATTCCGCAAAGAAATATTTGAATTTCTTCGAAAAATATCGTAAAACAATATTTTTTTACTTTCTAGCGGTCTTCTATCGGCTCACGTGTTAGCGATGGCGTTGAAACCTGACGTGCCAGCCCTAGACTGGTATCACGGTGAACTGCTGACCATGGCGGAAGATCTTGGAAGGAGACTGTTGCCAGCTTTCAATACTTCCACCGGTATACCTCATGGAAAGGTTGGTATATACAGGAGATCCCGTAAAAAGTCGATAATGCTCAAGCACTTCGCATAAAATAAAATATAAAATATACATACTCGTATTCCAAAGGTACTTTCTAGGTTATATAATACTAGTGACACAAACCTGGCTTCGCCCGCTTAAACTTTTGGTTGTATTTTTACTAAATTATATCGTTACATAAATTGAAGCCTTAATAGGAATGAGTGTCTTAACACTAGGTTACCGGGTTGCTTCTGTCTGCCCAACCTGCTATATGCAGGATAAAGCGTGAAACTATATAAATAAATAAATTATAATTAAATTCTAATTGTGAGAAATTGATTTTTTGCTTACTTTTACATTATATGGCGGGCTTTTCAACAATTATGTTCTGCATTTTCTTTCGTATTTGGCAGAAAATGGGGAACTTAACACTAAGTTCCCACTGCCTACCCTACTGTGTGCGGGATACAGCGTGAAGCTGATTTATTTTTATTTTTTATTTTCTTTCAAGGTAAACCTCCGTCACGGTATCCGCGGGTTCGAATCGCGTGAAACTTGCACGGCGTGCGCGGGAACGATGATCTTGGAGATGGCCGCCTTATCTCGTTTAACTGGAGATCAAGTGTTTGAGACTAAAGCCCACAAAGCTATGGATAGATTATGGAAAATCAGACATAGGTGGGTCTAATAAAAAAAGTATTGTAGAATTATGTATATTCAATGAAGGCTTATATATTTGTTTAAGTTAGAAACTAATCAATTAAATAATGTAAATAGATTCACACTAAATCCCAGAAACTTTTTTAAAATCAGTGTTCTCGGAAGGTAATTAAATATTTGGATAACGAGGCCAGTCGTGGCGCAGCAGCATGAAGTGTGACTGTAAAACCGACTGGTTGTGGGTTCGATCCCCACTCGAGGAGATGAAATATTTACTTAAATTTATATTTCCATTTCTTCGCTCTGGTGTCGAGGCTAAGCGCGGCGTTAAGTTCTGCCACTCAACACGCAATGCCTCCAGAATTCGGCAGAAAGTGGGCGGAAAGTGCTGTCTCCCGCATACAGCAGAGTAACAGTAGGCAGAGGGAACCTAGTGCTAAGACACTCCGTTGGGCATAGCACCGTCGCGGCTACATTCGCACGCTTGTGGCACTGCACCATACCGACTATATGTATCTTGTTCAATAATTTGAAGAAATCCTTTATTTGAGAGTAAACGCCCATGACTATAGACAGATGATGATTATAAGACCTAAGTGGCTCTCATTGGTATATTGGATTTGAAGAAACGCAGCTTTACTTTGCATCCCGCATATAGCATATAGAAAGTGTGGAACAGAGTGTCTTAACACTAGTTTCTTAAGTTCTTATTTTACTGGATACAGCGTTAAAAACCCCTTTTGCTTTCATTTTCTAGGACTTCAGACCTTATGGGCACAGTGATAAACATACACAACGGCGACTGGGTTAGAAAGGATTCGGGAGTCGGTGCCGGGATCGATTCCTATTACGAATATTGTTTAAAAGCGTACATTTTACTAGGCGATGAAAAATATTTGGCAAGATTTAATCGACATTACAACGCTGTGATGAAATATATAAGCCGTGGACCCATTATGTTGGCTGTTCATATGCATAGGTGAGTTTTTGTTTTGTTTTTGTATAATAACTATTAACTTTCACACCATCTTGAAAATAGTAGAATAGGCAGAGATCACTTTTGTGTTTTTAGGCACTGTTTCTCAAATATTGCCCAATTTTCGAGATGATGCGTGATGAGTTGCGGATTCAACACCGCGCTTTATTGTTGTTTGTTAGAGCAGGAAAGTTTAAGTAAAGTATATATATTTAATTTTTAACCTAAGTAGGGATATATCACATGATCATCGCGTCTACAGAAAGACACTGTTCCTATATAACATATGATGGCCTATACGGCATATTTGAAAAAAAAAATCTGACAAGCGTGGGTTGAGTTCTCCTCCGATGTTTGCGTGCAAAATTTGGAGGTCTCGGGCTTTTTCTGAAATTCAGGCTTAGCTTAGCCAGAGCTCTTTAATCTGATACTTCACTTGAACTAGCGGCTTTAATTTTTTTCTGAACTAACACTTTTTAGTTTTTTAAGTAAAAGTAGATATATGTTAATCAAGTAACCTTAGATCTAAGTATATAGTTTGAATTTCAACTCAATACATCCAAGCGTTCCTTGAAAAACCCCTGCTGTAGGCAGGCAGGCAGAGGGACCTAGTGTAAAAACACTCCGTTCCCCACTTACCGCCGAATCTAGAGGCATTACATGTGTTGAGAGGCGCCACTCTACGCCGTGCTTTGTTTTGACGCGAGAGTGAGGATATGAAAATGTAAATTTAAATAGATATTTCATTTCCTCGAGTGCTGATCGAACCCACAACTATTCACATTTACAGTCACACTTTATGCCCCTGCGCCGCTACTGGCTTAAAATATAAGTAGTGTTATTGCTATATTTTTCAACCAGGCGCTTAATAACTTTAACCAATAAAATATTTTTAAACAATTTTCGTATCTAGATATACTTTCAGAAAGACCCTTGAATTAATATTTTTAGTTTTTTTTGTTTTTCATGTTTAATTTGGTACTAGTAAATGTTTTGGGGTTGGCACGGATCACACAAAAATAAGTGTAAAAAATACGCACATATAATATGTATTTTGAGACCCGTCGTGGTGCCTGGGCACAAGCGGGGGAGATTTTTTCATTTCTTCGCGCTGATATGACAACGCGGCGTTGAGTTCCGCCACCGAACACGCAATGCCTTGCTTTTCCAACGTCTTGGTTGTCTTGACACTAGTTAAATATACCGCTTTCAACTCTGAGATCGATCTCGAGAGCAATCTTGAGATGCCGTCTTCATATATAGATTATAATGTATAAACGTGCGTTATAAACTGTGAAGTTGAAATGAGAAAAAAATAGTATAATTAGTTACAACAATAATGGTTGACTAAATCCGTAAGTTCACCATCTTACTACACTTAGGTGCATTTTGTAAGGAGTTCCACTTTTTAATGTAAGTGTATAAGTTGTAACAAACTATATATTTTATATGAAATAAGATATTTTTAGTAGATACGTATTAAAATATAATTTGAAGTTTATATTTGAAAATGTTCAAGCTTTAGTTAACTTCTTTATCTATATTTGATTAATTGATTTCTGCTGCTTCGCCCGCTTACACTACACGATTATTTATTTACTAAACTGTACTGAGTTCATGTTTTGATATCAACTGAATTCTCTCGTTCTTGCCACATTTTTTGTTATTACACCAATTATAAATAAAAAAATAATATAAATCAACTTCACGCTTTCGCTTCACAGAACTCGATGCCAGGCTTTTGCCTTTGTGCCAGAACGAAGAAATAAAAATAATAAACAATAATATATGTATAGCATATTATATAGCCTTGTTCTATACATGGACTATATTCAATCCAAAAACTTTTTTTCAATTTATACCAGTAGTTTCTCACATTAGAAAGCTGAACCGAATTTATAATATTAAAATACGAAGTGTTACATATAATAGTGCACGTAACTCCGTTTGTGTAGACAATATAACGTACACGGTTTTTTCCGTTTCCGTAACATTTACGGAAACCCTTTCTTATTCAGGTTCACTCTGTATCCCGCACACAGCAGGGTAGGCAGAGGGAACCTAGTGTTATGACACTCCGTTAGTGCTCGCCTACCCTCCACGAGGAAGTTTCATGCCAACGGGGTCTAGCCGGATAAGCATTATTATTTTGAAATATTTTTCACTACTTCGATTGTTTTGTAATTTATATCGTAGATAACTAACTAATATAAACATAATATTGTACATAATTTTGCTAGGTGTCAAATCAATGGATGATATATAAAAGGAACTCATAAACAATTTTTTCTTTTTTCTTTTTGTAATATTGCAAAAAAAATAATTTAATCATCAGAAGCTAGAGCAGCTTTCCTGTGCTTATTTGGCAAGATCTTTTTATGGACCTATGGATGCTGGGCAGTTTCGATTGTCTTATCAGTAACGGAACGATTTTATATACCTATATATGAAAATATTATTTCATCATTTGTATCTTATATTTCATTACTTTCTATAATTTAAATTATTGTTATTATTTGAGAATCAATCAATAATTAATGAACGAATAATTTTATTTTCATTAAATATACCGTCTTCAATTGAATGATACCAAAATCTACCCCCCTCTGAACATACAGAGCTTTACGCTGTATCCCACACACAGCAAGGTAGGCAAAGGGAACCTAGCGTTAAGACACTACATTCTTCACTTTCCGCCAAATTCTGGATGCATTGCATATTGAGTAGCGAAACTCAAGGCCGCGCTTTGCCTCGACACTAGAGCGAAGAAATGAAAATATAAATTTAAATAAAAGGCCTGTAAATAGATACATATTTTTGTAGATTGGCAACAAAAAATGTTATTATATAATTCCGTCCTTTTTAACTGGTGTCTCCAAAGCAATGGAAATAAACTAATTTCACAGTTATATAAGTCCCACAAGCAAATTGCCTCTCGACATCAACACTATTGTATTGGATAAACGTCTTCATATTATCCTATTGAGATCCATCCGCGCTATACAGTGTATCTTGTTTTGTTTATATATTTATCTATATACATATGTATGTGAACATATATACTTATTATTTCCCCCGGGTTTTACCAATAATTCTTTGTTAAGAGGATAATCAGAAACGAAAAGATTTTTTCAATTTGAACTAGTAGTTCCTGAGATAACTGCGTTCAACTAAACATACTCTTCAGCTTTATAATATCAGTATAGATATGAAATGTTTCCTTGAAATGTAAAAAAAATCCTTTAATGTGAGAATAAAGGAAAAATTTAATAAATAGTATTTCCTCTTGCCAAATGCTTATTTTTGGGGATAAGTTTTTGTTTAGCTTATACTTGTAAAAATCACGTATCATGAATGATCGCGCTTTTAAAATTTCGATGTACCTCGATAAAAACGCACAGTGGTCAGAGCGGAGTGTAAACAAGAGTCGTGGATTCGAGTCCCGCTACGTTTTGTATTCGTTTACAAAATATTTTCTTATACATGATTTATAGCTTCGGTATACTTTTTCAGCTTGTAGCAATACCCCGCTATAGCAGGGAACATAGTGTTAAGACACTACGTTTTTTAAGATGAAGTAACGAGATTGGATCTGTCTGTGTGAATCATGAAATTGAATATTTTACGTGTTATTGAAGTATTTTTAGTTTACTCAGTGACGATCACCACACTTTTTCTATACAAAATTCCTGCTAACCTTCTCAGGCCACATCTCCAATCGCGTAACTTCATGGACGCCCTCCTAGCCTTCTGGCCAGGGTTACAAGTGCTGTTGGGCGATGTCCGACCAGCTGTGGAGACTCACGAAATGCTGTATCAAGTGATGCAACGACACACGTTCATACCGGAGGCCTTCACTTCTGACTTCCAGGTGGGTGTGGAATTCAATTCTGGTTTGAATTGCCTAAGTGCTGATGAAAATTACTATAATACTTTTCATAATAATGATTGTAATGTATAGTTATTTACTTATTGTTTATTTGTACGGAGTTCTTTATTCTTTTATTAAAGTGTCTGTTTTTAAATGGGAAAAGGAAAGAAAATAATTCATATAACCTAGTGGGGATCGTATCCACAAGCCACAAAATATTTCGCTCAGTATAACGTATAAAATATAATTATTTCAAATTCAATCATCCGTGTATTTTTTTTCACTGTTTAATTTTTTATAACAGGTACACTGGGGCCAACATCCCCTCCGCCCTGAATTCCTAGAGTCTACATATTTCTTACACCGTGTTACCGGTGACGATCACTATTTAAAAGTAGGGAAAACTGTGTTGAAAGCCCTACAGCAACACACTCGCGTACCTTGCGGATACGCGGCGGTTAACGACGTGAGAACAAGAGTCCAGGAGGATAGGATGGATTCTTTTGTTCTGGCTGAAACTTTTAAATATCTATTCATGCTTTTCGGGGAAGACAAGGATTTACCGGTGAAATTAGAAGATTATGTATTGACCACTGAGGCGCATTTCTTGCCGTTGTCGTTGGCGACGTATGGCAAAAATGAGTCGCTGTTGTCCTTCAAGTTCGATGATGGTGATGAGGATAAGTATAGGAAGTAAGTTTGGTTTTTGATGTATTTTTTGGTTTAAATTTTGAACAAAAAGAGCTTTATATTTATAGTTAAATGGTGTAGTGGATTAATGTTATTATGAAATCTATTATTTAGATTTGTAACAATATTGGCCTAGGAAATTTTAATGAAAAAAATTGGGCATTTTAAAAGAAATGAAATGAAAACGTTTAAATATTTATTTATTTACAATACTAAATATAATATTTCTAATAAATTACAATACTAAATATAATCTTTCAAATATAATTTTATTTCAATTATACAGGACATGTCCAAATACAGCATCGATAATAGCGGAAAAAGTTCGTAAACCAATGAGACAAATGCTTGGCGCTGTCGCTGCTCGTCCAGCCGCAAGACTGAGGCCGTTGAACGATCCGAGACAGATACACGCCTTGTCCGATATGGGCATATCAGTTCTGACTCTGCCTGATGGGAGGGTCCAGCTTTTGTATACTACTAATACGGTGAGTAAATTTCGGATAACTTTGAAAATTACACAAATTGTAGATGTTGTGGCGTACTGTTCTAAACAGCGGAATTACAGCATACTACTACAGTAAGTATTTTTGTAAATTCTAGAATATTCTAGATTTCCAGAAAGTTTATCTACTGCAGTAAATGTTAATTATAGTAGATGCTAGTCCTAAAAGTAGAACATACGTTATGTCATATGTATGCCATAATCTAACGGTTTTTAATAAGGTTAGTATATTGGAAAGTTCCGGAAATTTGGAGATTTCAGGAAAGTTAGTAAACCAATTTGACAAATGTAAGTGGTCCCACTTACATTTGTCAAATTGGTTTCGACGATGCAAGACAGATTAATATTCGATATTTTTATTTTCGTTTCTGATGCTGCGTGATTGGAAAAGTGCTACTTTTCTGAAGGTTAGGTTACAAAAAGATGATTTTAGAATTTTCTTATTACCTAGTAACATTATAGGATATCATGGACGTGTGATAATTAGTATGGGGACGTTTTATTTTATAATTTATCTGAAAAAAATGAATTGAATTTAAACTGAATAGAGTCTATTGCGTAGAATGGTAACCAGATTTTTCTAAGTAAATAATTATTAATTTAGTAGTTATAACTATTTTTATATATAACGTTATGATTTCTATAAAATTGAAATTAACGTGAAAAAAAATGCCAGCATAAGTAAAAAAATTAAATCAACATATCTTTACAATGCGAATCTATTAATGAATAAACTAACGCAAGTCACTTTACAGGCGAAATCAGCGAAAGACGCGGCGGAAGGTCTCACATTCATGCGTGAAATGTCCAAATGGAACACTCTAAGCGACTCTGAGAACGGGGTGATCGCGGCCGGAGTTAAAATAAACGAGAAACTATTTCCAGCTGGCCCCGGTCACTTCGGAAAAGATATATCAGGAGATGACAGATATACTGGAACTCCTATATATGTTAAACCCCTCGATGCCTGTTCCCCTATAGAAAATAAGAAAGAAATATGGGGAAGATTCGCAATAGCCAAACGGGGAATGTGCACATTTGCCCAGAAAGTGCGTAATATCCAGGAGGCGGGGGCCACCTTTGCTGTTATAATTGATAATGTTGATGATAGTTCTCACGAATCGTCAGTTCTGTTTGCAATGTCCGGTGACGGCAAAGATGATATAGTTATTCCTGCTGTTTTCCTTTTCTCGCAAGAGGGTAACTATTTGGCTGAATCCCTAAAAGAAGATGCGGAGCTAATAATGACAGTGGGTGAAATGAAATCGATGAAGAGGCAATTTGAAAACCCGTGCACAGATTGCGAACCTGTCGAACAACCTTTGCCAGGCAACAAGGAATCTTTCGTCCATCTAAAGAAAGTGCTAAGTCAATTGGTGGCACAGTTCGAGCTGTCTCTATCGAGCGATGAACCCAAAACATGTGAAAAACCCGACCTACAAGTGTCTAAGGAGAAATTTTTATTAGAAGATAGCAGTATATGCACTGATTGCAATGAAAATAAGGAAATAATAGAGGAACCTCACAAAGAAATCGATAAAAAATCTGGCGACATCTGACACAACCTGTCCACCTTTGACGTGGTGTAAATGGATATAAATAAATGGAAATAAATTTGTATAAAAAGTTGTAAATATTAGTCGTAAGTGATATAATTTTTGTGCCTTGTTTGCTTAAATTCGCGATAGTTTTTTTTCTATCATGTTCGAATATAATTTTTGTTTCAGACATTTTTTGTAATGTTTTATATATTGTAATTGTAAGATTAATGTTCTTTGTTTTCATTTTTTTATTATACATTAAACACCATTTTGTTTTTCATGCCACGTCAAGCCAAAAACCATTACCAAGAAATCGTTACTATAAAATAATACAATCGATCTACAAGCGGCTTCGCCCGCTTATAGTTCTTGTTATATTATAGACAAATTATATAAAATCTTAACATAAATTGTAGTCCATTTGTTATTCTGATCTGTACTTTATATTTCAGTAAAGTTCTATCTAAATCCTTACAGTTGTTTTGGTGTGAAACTGGAACAAACATCTAATATTATGTGAAACTTTGTATATTTATCATCTTTCCCACGGATGGGGATCTAACCTACAATCAGGAACTTTGTACTGTAAATTAGTATCAAATGAATTTTTAAATTAATGTTTTTTTTACTTAATTCTTGTTTACTTATATATTAATAAATAAATACATTATAATTGTAAAATATATTAAAATGATATATATATATAAGAAGACTGCTTCAAAAAAGTATTTATATTTTAGGCAAATAAAAATCTATAGCATATACTTCTTTGTAACATAAAATCTTCAAATAAATGAATTTTGTCTTTAATAATTTCCTATATTATTTATTGATGGATTGGTTGATTTCTTGATTTATGACGTTTCGAGCGTGAATAATTATTTATTAGGTAAACTTATCACGAAATAAAAGGCTCGATTTGACATTTGCCTTCGTGACGTAACTAGTGATGTAACCCTACGACTTAATACTCGGTACTCACGATAAATCGATTTAAGTACGCATGATACAATGTTTCGAAAAATAAATTTCCTTTCATTTAATATTTTTGTTACAATACATTTACCCAATTAGAAAAATATCGAGAACAAATGAATATTCATGACACTGGTACAACTTGAGACTTTGTTTATCTCTTTCAAGAAAGATATTTTGTGAAAAAATATCAGCAATTTACCCAAATGTGTCGAAACTTGCTACCGACATGCTTTTCTTTCTCTTATTAGGCGCGCGTCATACATGTTCTTTGGTACCGGGAGTTCCGTACTTTCGCTTCAAGATGGTTTGAATAGTTTTTTTTGGCAATATTGCTTTAGTGCCGAGATCTTGTACTTGAGTTATGAGCAATAATAGTCCGCTATTACCATAAGAACATTTCAATCGGCAAAAAATAAAGAACCTAATCAAACGAATTTAGTCAAAACGGGTCTTTAATTTTGTGATAAGTTTATATGTTTGTAATTATGTATGAAGACATTAAAATATAACAATTATTACTGATTCTTTTATTTATTACCACCTATACACTTTATAATATGTTGCGAGTTCAAATTATCTTTTTATTTTATATCCCTCTAATGGTAGCTTAGGTAGAGAGGATGTTTGATTTTGAGAGTGGCGGAATTCAACGCCGTGCTTTGTATGGTTACCAGAGCGGAAAAAGAAAATTGAAATCATTTAGACAAAAAATAAAATAAAAAAATAAAATACCTATCTTACAAACATTTTTTAGATTCACATTGTATTTTGCACATAGCAGGGTAGGCAGGGGGAACCTGGTAACCTACTGTTAAGCCCTTCCCGTTAAGACTTCCGTAGCCCATTATCCGCTGAAAAACACATAGTGTTCTGAACATTATGCGGAAAGTTTTTTACACTGGGTAGAAGGATTCCTGTCTACCCAGCTTTATGCGGAACAAAATGTAAAGCTGAAAAAAATGTAAAAAAAATATAGGGCACTAATTTACTATAACTATTTTCGAATGAGATGTATGTGAAGATGACCAGTCATCTTCACCAGAGTTGAGGAGGATGAGCAAGAAGAGCTCTGCCCTTTTCTTTGGCAAGGACGTCTCCTGTGGACTGCGGCTGGCGTACAGTTTAGTGGGACTTCTACCCACTAGGTTGGGCTTTTTCAGTACATATCTATAATATTTATTACAACAACTGAGGCCGAGTGCAGATGTATCTCTAACTAAATCTATCATCGGTTAACTCAAATAACTAAATGACCTGCAATTTGAAAGCACGTGACTTATAGTCAACGTGATATCCTCACGTTGAGATTTGATTGAATGTCTTATGTTGAGTGAAGATTTATATTTACACAACGAAAAATTGTAGTTAGTGTCTCTTCTCGTTCAGGTCTCTCTATTTTTCTATTTTCAACTCATGTAAATGCGGAGAGTAGAGTGTTACAGTAATACTAAACTTATAGTTTATTCACTCATCGTGCTATACGGCGTGAAGCTGCTCTTTATTAAGTTAGTAATTTACAGCACGGTCAACGAGTGGTGGCCGTCCTGAAGATAGGTTTTTAAACTTTCAGGCCAAGGCTTCGCTTTGAGAGAATAACTAAACTAAAATAAATATATATAAGAGTATATTTTCGACTGACTTGTATGGAAAAAAAGTTAAAAATCTGTAAAAACACTAGTCTCAAATTATTTTTTGCATGAAAATTTCTCTGAAACTTACAATCTCTGTCGATAGATGACGCTAGGTAACGTCTCCATAGGTAAAAAGGAAATCAAGGCTTTCAATCAAACCTTTCTATATTATATATATGTACATAATTGTATTATAAGAAAGCTGTCATAATATATTATAATAGAAATAAATAAAGAGTAATTTATATGTATTTTTTGTCATCTTAATTGTTAAAATTCTTAATATGTTAAGTTGATTTTCTAAAACTATGGGAAAATAATTTTATTTTTTGGCATTTTTAGGGTTCCGTACCTTTTAATGAAAAAAAATACCCCTATAAGAGCACTCTGTTATCCGTCTGTCTGTCTGTCTGTCAAGACCGTTTATCTCAGGGACGCTTGGAGATATCTAGTTGAAATTCAAATCATATATTCAGATCTTCGGCACCCATGATTTCCTGAGAAAAACAAATTTCTATATTTACTTAGAAAAAAGATATGGCCGTTTATATTATATATTTATGCGTATTTCGACACTGTAAGGGAATCAAAATTCATAGGGCACTTCAGGATGACCTAGAATAATGGAATATGGCATCTACAGGTAGAAATACTTCAAATCAGAAACTATAACCACAAAATTTGTGGTTGAATCCTAAAAATGAAGTCTTAAAAGACGGGCAAAATTTAACAATAAAGCCGCTAATTCAACTGATATATCAGATGAAAGGGATCTGGCTAAGCCAAGCCTGAATTTCAGAAAAAGTTCGAGACCTCCAATTTTTGTACGAAACTCTCAGTGGGACAGCCCGACTCGCGCACGACCGGTTTTTGTAAAGCTACTGTATTAACCCCTTTTGTTTCCGACTTTCCGCCCAAATTTTGACAAATCGGCACGACATATTGTTTTATTCCGCCTATAATCAAAACTCATTTGATCACACCTACAAAGCAAGAAAATGAAAATAATTTTAAATTTATTCCTATTTTCCGAGTGAGTAGGTACCATGGTATCTATAAAATAACCTATAGTTCGCGAGGCTTCAGCTCTAAAATTTGTTTGAGTGATTAAAAAGTAGAGACTGAAAACAAATTTCAAAATTAGGTTTTTTTTATCGTCACGCTGAATTCCGCACACAGCAGGGTAGGCAGAGGAAACCTAGTATAAAGACACTACAATCCCCATTTTCCGCCGATTTCTAGAGACATTGCCTGTTCTGTGTTATACTTCCGTTCCCCACTTTCCGTCCGTTAAATTTTTGAAGTATTGTGAGTTGAGTGGCGGAATTCAACGCCGCGCTTTTGTGCGCGCTTGACTATTAAAGCAATCTATGTAGGTACGATAGGTTGCGGGAATGGTAAAATAATCATATGAGTCTCAATAATCCGATAAAATAAAGTTATGAGAAAATTATGATGTATATTTAGTCCTACAAGAACTAACCGTTGTCGTTTCGTGTCCCTGCTATGGTAGATAAAGCACGACATGCAGAGACAAAGGAACTCAACGCCGCGGCGTTGATATCCGCCACTCAACGCGCTATATCCGCATAACCTAATGAAACAAGCGGCAAGCTTTTTTAAGCAAAATTACGATATTTTTGTAGCCCATTCTATGTAACAACTATTAAACTAACTGTATCTGAAAAATATTTAATATTTATATTATTTTTTATGTTTATTTATGTTATTATTTTGTTAATCTTTATTATTGCTGTTTTTTCTCAATTTCACTGCACTGTCTTCTCGTCTTTCCCGCTATTTTCTCTTTACTACTTATCCACTACCACGGGTTGGCTAGAAAAGATAGATCTCTTCTAGAAACTAATCCACCGTTGTATATGAAATTTCCAAATGTATGTTTAATTATCTATATAAATTTGATACAATGAAGAATCTTATATGCTATTCCTATAGGATAGAGGTCTATACATCCCGCCTAACCTCCACAACACAGAAAATGCATGCCGATATTAAAACTGTAACTTTAAAATGTGTCTCTCACAGTAAATAGTAATATTGGCACACACAGAACTAAAGTTAATATGAATCTAATATCTCGCTGACTCCATTATTTACGCCTGGATACGTACTTTCATAGCAACTACATACACTACCTATATATACATTGAAATGTAATTTGAAATGCAATATTAAATCTTCTATATACGACTTAATACTGCATTTCAAATTACATTTTAAAATTTTCTATATATAGGATTGTATTAAATTGTCAGTTTCACGGGATACATCCCGTACACAGCAGGGTATGCAGTGGAAATCTAGTGTTAAGACCCTCCGTTATTATGAAAACACTTTACTTTCCACTGGATTTTCTGGAGGCATTGTTGAGGCGGAAATCAACGCCGCGCTATGCCTCGTTATGAGAAATGAAAATTAATGAGTGAAAATTTTACAATTTATTTCCTCACTTTCTGCTGAATTTTGGAAGCATTGCGTGTTGAGTGGCGGAACTAAACCTGGAAATATAAATGTATATAAATATTTTATTTCCTCGAGTGGGGAACCCACAACTGCCCTCTACTACGGGTCTCCTGCCCGATTTCTTCCTCCTACCTAACCATATTAACATTTGCAATTGAAAATAACCCAGCAAAAAGGTAATATTCATTGGGCACAAGTGTTCAAATGTTGGTGCGGATTGTGGGTTCGATTTGATCTTTTTATATTTTCTTTTTTCGCTCTAGTAGTTAGGCAAAGCACAGCGTTTAGTTTCGCCAGTTAAATTTAATTTCGCAATGCCTCCAGAATTCAGTGGAAAACTAGGAACGGTAGTGTCTTAATGAGAACAATCTCATAACACACAATGCAGCGTTGAGCTAAAAAAATAAAATAGTAAATTTTCGAACACGCCAACATTGATTGACGAAAGTAGTCATTTTAAAGTGTTAAAGGACCCACAACGCTTTGATGTCAAACGTCAATTCAATATCCCGAAAATAGAGCGTGTGGCAGCTTTTTTTGCCTTTTACATACAGTTTTCCAATTAATAATGTTTTGAAGGATTTTTAAAAATAAGCTTTTTAAGAGAATAAATCTTTATATTAGCAAATATTGCTATTGCCCCTATTTGCTAATATAAATTGTAATTGTGGTATGGATGGTTTAGGGTTCGATTACCCTTCCTTGTAACAGTCGTGGTTTCGGAACACACTTGGCACGCTAGGTTAAAGCTTACAATTTAATTTGTATTCTAGCTCTGCTAATTATTGTACTAAAACTTTTTTTTGTAGGATCTAGGCTTTATGCCATAAGGCCAGTCATGGCGCATGGCATGGGTAGGTTCTTCGATCTGGTGTCGAGGCAAAGCGCAGCGTTGAGTTGCGCCATTAAACACACAATGCCTCCAGATTTTGGCGGAAAATGGTGAACGGAGTGTGTTAGCACTAAGTTCCCTCTGTCTACCCAGCTGTGTGCAAGATACAGTGCGTGAAGCTAAAAGAAAACATCTGATGAAAAATCAAACTGGCCCATCTAAACTATAGGGAATAATTAAATGCGTCTTCTATAAAATTTCTTCAGCCTGTTAAATATATTATGGAAAACAATAACAGTCCATTTAAAGGATGACCAGAGTGAAATACATTTTTTAATTACATATACGCAATGAAAAAAAGGGAGAATATCTGATAAAAGGAAGAAGAGCAGTTCCGCTAAATTATAAGAAATAATAAAATTTTGTGCAATTTTAATTGAAAAATAGGAATCATTGAAAACTGTCTTGCAGTAGCGGGACGGCGTGTGATTGTAACCGCGATGGTTATAGTTTCGACTCCCGCTAAGGGGCAAGCATTATTCTCACTTCCTCGCTCTGGCGAAGATAAAAACGCGACGTTGAATTCCGTGGGATGTGTCTCAAAATTAGACTTCCTTTTGATGGAAAAAAAATGAAGCAAAAATAAAATTTAATTTCAATAATTCAATAGATGAAAAATACGTCAATTTCTATTCCGTAGAAATTCTCGTTAAATGTATTTGAGTGAATGAATAGAAGAGATTGCAGCACTAACAAGTATCTTAGAAGAATTTAATAAATGCTATTTACGTATTTTATATAAGAATTTTTCTTTCAACGATATTTTTTATTCCACGAACAAGAACATTTTAAAAGGTAATACTAGTTTCTAATGAGATATTTATTTTTCAACTTTGATCGTTTATTGAAAGAGCATTCTTCTTGAAGCATCCATTATATACTAGTGGCCGCCCACGTGAATAAGTCTTTTAACAAGTACAAATAAATACAATAGAATCTAGTGTCAAAGCACTTTTTTTCGCTCTCCGTCCCAATTCAAGTCGCACTGTGTTTGGTTTCAACCCAATGACCAATGTTTTGTTTTTTTTTCCAGCACATAGCAGGGCAAACCCTAGTAAAAGGAACCTAGTGTTGTACCCCGTTCCCGTTATGAGACTTTCTTTTCACAATTCTCTGTTGAATTCACGTTCTGCGGTGAGTGGAGGAACTTCACGCCTCTGGTAAAGAGGCAAATTCTTTGCCAGAGCGAGAAAATGATTTATTAAATCTTTCATTTCCTCCTGTGGCAATCGAACCCAAAACTGTTGCGCTAACAGTCTTACGTTGGTGCCCCTGTGCGCAACGATTGCCTTATCTTTCATGCGTGTCTTACTTTACGAAATAAAAATAATTTAAATATTATTTTATATTTATTTATACGCGATGCCTCAGTGGAAATTGGGGAACGGTGTGTCTTAATACAAGGTTCCCGCTGCCTACCCTGCTGTATGCGGCATACAGCGCGAAGCTCATTTAATTAAATCTAGTTTTAAATATTATTTTTTCATGTGCCAGGTATCCCGATTTTAGCAGGTCGCGAACGAGACAAGCATGACGTTACGTTTTTCACGCAATTTCACGCACTTTAAGTATATTTGCTTAAAACTCAAATAAATTATTAATATTTTTCTTTATGCACTGCGTTCGTTAAAAGAATGTCGCTTTATTTACTTAAAATATTTTAAAAAAGACCCTTTTTTCAGCAAAATAATAAAAAATATAATACTATAATATTAGTTAACACATATCGAACAACATACATAGAAACATTTTTATATAATTTTAAAACGAATCTTTCAAACGCCCAAAGCTCTTTACCAATATTTACACCACAAAATGAACGTGGACACGCTATTCTTTGTTACATTTACAAACACATACATTTTATATGAAAGCTTTAGCTATCTCTTTATAGTACAAGAGAAATACAAACACTAGTACATTTTAATCCAGCTTAGACCTTTCAAAGTGTTAGCTCCTTTGCAGATTTACGTACATTACCGTTCGTCCGTTCAGCTACTACCGTTAGTAGTTACGGGTAAGCCGCTTTCCGTTCACTGAAATGTTGGTGCAAGCAGGATTTGTGGTGTGCATTTTATTATATGTATGCGACTGTAGACGTGACGGTTGTAGGTTCTGTTCCTTTTCGGGGAGAGAAACTGTTTAATATTTTATTTTCTCACTTTGAGTTTCGCCATTCACCTCGCAATGCTTACGGGATTTGGAGGAAAGTCGGTAACCGAAGTGATTAATGGGAATGGACACTAAGTTTCCGTCTTCCGTTTGTTTACCCGTTTGCTATGTGCGGGATACAGAGTGAAATTAAAAATTATAGATTTATTGCCAAGCAAGAACTTAAAAGTACCTAAAGTTAAAATTTGATTAATGTATAAAGCAGATTTATTTAATCCAAACAGGTCGTCAGTAATGATGTTGCAAAATTTTTAAAGCTTACTTTTTAAGAATTAAAATATAGAAGTATAGGTTCGATCCCATTTCGGTCCAAACTATTTATGTTTGCCCGCTCTAGTGAGAAAAAAAGATGGAACCGACAGCAAAAAAATGGTGTGTTGACGTCGAAACTATCTCCGCCTACCCTGCTAAATGCTATTCTCATATATTTTAGAATACCTTTATTTCTATTTGAGGCCAGTCGTGGCGCAGTGGTACAAAGTGTGACTGTAAAACCGACTGGTTGTGGGTTCGATCCCCACTCGAAGAGATGAAAATATTTACTTAAATTTATATTTTCATTTCTTCGCTCTGGTGTCGAGGCAAAGCGCGGCGTTGAGTTCTGCCACTCAACACGCAATGCCTCCAAAATTCGGCAGAAAGTGGGGAACGGAGTGTCTTAACACTAGGTTCCCTCTGCCTACCCTGCTGTGTGCGGGATATAGCGTGAAGCTAATTTAATTTAATTTTTATTTAATTTATTTCTATATATTTTAGTATTACATGTTGTCGGAGGTGATTGGATATACATACAATAACTTAGTTAAGACGAAAGGAAGTGCGCACAACGCGCCGGATGTAAGTGATTTAGTGAGTTACTGCAACTACAGTTGAAGCATGGCTTCGGTATTCTAGGAACTGTTGACACTTCAATTGCGTTAAGTCAAGGTAAAAGAATTTTGACGCTTAAGCTGTTTAGATGTCTCTTCTGGTCTGGGAAGACAATGCGCGGCGTTAGGTTCCGTTGTTACGAATACTCCGTAAACGGAGTGTTGACTCAGGCTTTCTTTGACTATCCTGCTTTAAGTCAGGGACGAATAACATTTAAAAATTATACATTACAATGCATCAAAAGAAAAAAAGAAGTGCAGCGGCACAGCGACCGACTGTAACCACTACGATTGTAGATGCGGTTCCCACTCGAAGGAATTAATTATTTTCGTTTGTGGGGTTGAGTTCTCCCCCTGTCTTAAAAATTGGGCGGAAAGTGGAAAACGTCATGTCTTATAGCTAGATTTCGCCTACCTACCTTTATAAGAAAAAAATACAAAGAAAAAACGCGATGCGAAATGATTTAACTCATTTTAACGTATTTGCAGTCTTATCCAAAAGAAATAGATTATAATGAACACTTACCACGCTTTCCACTTTCCATCAGCTTGAGTTATATTGCTGCTTGATTTGATGAACATAGACTTGCACTTTATCTGGTAAAAGTAATGAAACTGCTAATACATATAATAAATTGTGCTTTTCCTCATACGAAGGAATTCTGAGGAAAGAAAAGGAATTCTCGGGATACAAGAAACTATTAAGACACTCCGCTCCCTGTTTTCTTCCAAAAGAACGACACTACGAGCGGTGGAACCTAAAGTGTAGGAAATTGAAAATATAAAATATAGAAAATAATAGTAATCGAACCCACACCCGTCAAATTTGCAGTTTAAGGCTCCCCATGTCATTATAAGCAAAGGGAAGATCGAAATGCTGAAGGGGATCAGCGTCCAACGGTAAACACGACGGTTGTGGGTTCAATTATTACTTAAGGGAACGGTTATTTCCAATTCGTGGCTGTGGTAAGAAAACAAAGCGTAATACGAATACCTCCAACACGCAATGCCCCGAAAATTGTGCGGAAGTGTTAGGGAAGTTAACCCTAGATCCCCTCTGCATTATTGCCTCTGCTACACAGCAGGATTGCTATATACCCGAAAAGTAAAGTTTCTATATTTAACTGTAGAGTATTTAATTTTAACTGCAGAAAACCAACAAATCTGACATTTAACACTACAAAGAACAGCGGTTTTGAGACCTTTGTGATGTAGAGCACGCGGTGACAATGTATGTTCATGCGGTTAATTAAAGAGCTCGTTGAAAATACTCGAATAAATGATTTTTATTGAGAGAATGATTTATTATTGGAACTGGTCTTTTTATAGTACATTTAAAACGTAATTCTTTTATTTATCTAATCTAGTAGGGAGGGCATGTAAGTAAAGAAAATCAAATAAATCAGCTTCACGCTGTATCCCGCACACAGCAGGGTAGGCAGAGGGAACCTAGTGTTATGACACACCGTTCCCCACTTTCTGCCGAAATTTAAATTTAAGTAAATATTTCATCCTCTCGAGTGGGGATTGAAACCACAACCTGTCGTTTTTACAGTCACACTTCGTGCCGCTGCGCCACGACTGGCTCCAAGTAAAGAAAAATATGGAAAGTTAATGTTAAAACACTAAGTTCACTAAGTTTCAGGAGACCAAAACAGTGAAATAAATTATTGAAATAATATTCATCCGCGTGGAGATCCAACCAAATCTATCTCGTCTCTCTCCGCTTTTTGATGAATTTAAGAGACATTTATAGGTTTTTAAATTTGTTTGTTGTTTGTTAAATTCATTTGCATTATGTATTTTTTTTTTGTGATTTATAATAATCCCATCATTATCATTTCCAGTCAAATCAAATATATGTAAATTGCGGTACGACAAATGATGTGATCGATACTTAAATTGATTATACATTTCTTGTTAGAATTTTCTCGTAGTTACTCTTTGGAAAATGTTTGAAGAATATTTGAACTTGCGGTTTTATGTGTTTTTAATTTATTAACATATTTTTTTATGATACACTCTGTTTACCGTATAGTCTTCTCTAGGCTGGAAGCTATTGTTAACACTCCGCTACCCCCGCTACTTTAGAAAAATTGCATGTGAATGACGGACTTAAATGTCCGCCGTTGTGGATTCGATTTCCACTCAGGAAAATGAAGTATTTAATCTTTTCATACTTCGCTTTGCTAACGAGATCAAAAATGTAAACGTGTCTACACTAGGTTCCGAGGTTCTATCTGTCAACACATGGTTTGCGGGATACAGAATAAAACAAAAAACATAAAAAAAAATCCGTTCATTTCTCCGTACAGATGGCGAAGTTAAGTCCCGCCACAAGCAATTCACATTTTCTTCATAGAGGCAAGTCAATGATAAGGTGTCGCATCACTCTTATCTATATCCTATCAAGGTTTTCATAACAAAAATCTATATGAAAGAGGTTATAAATTTAAAAACGAAAAAAAAAAATACTCCCGCATCTCGCTAGTATCTAGTGTAGGTAATGAGGACGACAGCGCGCTCTGAATATAGGCCAAACGATCGCAATTTTTCAACTAACAAATATTTTAATATGAGTGTGGTTGTGTTTATATGTTAAGCGTTTTAGATCCGTTTCGTTTTTCCGTTAAGAATAGAGTTAGAAAAGAGAATCAGGACACTCGGTTCTAAGTAAACTATCTTAATACGAAGCAGATCAACGTGTTTAATTGAACGCGCCAATATTAGAAACTTTGTTGTTATTGTGGAAGTCTTATAAAGGGTATATACCCTCAAATTGTATTCAATTCAATACATCACCGGGTAATTGATTACAATTTTTCAAATTACAACTATTTTAAGAGGCCAGTCGTGGCATAGGGGCAACGTGTAAAATCGACTAGTTGTGGGTTCGATCCCCTTTCGAAGAGATGAAATAGTGATTTATATTTTCATTTCTTCCCTCTGGTGTCGAGGTAAAGCGCGGCGTTGAGTTCCACTACTCAACACGCATTGTCTCTAGAACTCGGCAGATAGTGAGGAACGGAGTGTCTTAACACTAGGTTCCCTCTGCCTACTCTGCTGTGTGCGGGATAAAGCGTCAAGATGATTTTTAACTGTTTTAGTATGAGTGTGGTTGTGTTTACGTGTATATGTCTCTACATGTACTTTTACAATCAATAATAGAGTAGAAGAGTTATAAAAATCGATGTATATGCTATGTAGATATGTACCAAACTGTACTAATATTATACGAACTTATACGAACGAGCTAATCTCAGGAACTATTACTACTATGAAATAAAAAAAAAAACTGTGTTAGATGAACCCTTTAAGTAGGGATGCGGATATAACACCATACCTATCCCCTTGCCTTGTCCTGTTATATGCGGGAAAGTGCGTGAAAATAAAAAAAAATACATCATAGGTATATATAAATATAACGTTATAGTCGTTGAGATCTAAAGTTTGCACAAAAGTATGTTATATTAGCGGAAAAAGCAATCTACCTTAGCTGACCTTATACTCTTAGCTTATATATGGATGACCTTTGACTCTTCTTCCTGTAAAACCAAGTAAAGAGATTTATTTATTGACTTACTGCAAATATTAGAGTTGTGGGTTCGATTCCCATGAATTGAATTATTTTCGTTTCCTCTCTCCGGTAATATGACAAAGCGAGCGTAGATTTCCCGTATTCTATACGAGTGTATAATTTCGGTAGAGCGAGGAAATCGAAATAATACTGATTAAATTCCCCGGGTCGATATTGAAGCTATAGTCACTGCGCTTACAGTCAACCGCTGAGCCGCAACGATAAGTTTTTTAAATTAGAATAAAAATATATAGTAAAAATAAAAAAAAATATAATAAAACTTCTCTTAACCTATAAAATGCGTTTACTTCTAAAATATCAAGAATGTACGTACTGCGAATCCCATTAGATACGATACATCGAGTTCTTTTTTACTCGTATTTCACTTGAATGTGATCTATTTTTGTACTAGGGTTAATAATATTTTTATTTTATATATTTTTCTTTCTTTTTTTTTCAGCTTCACGCTGTGCCCCGTTTATATCCAGGCAGGCAGAGGACACCTAGTGTTACGACACTCCGTTCACCACTTTCCGCCGAATTCTGGAGGCATTGCGTATTGAGTGGCAGAACTAAACGCGCTTTGCCTCAATTAAAGAAATCAAAATATAATTAAATATTTCATTGGATTGAACCTACAACCAGTCGCGTTTACAGTCACACTTCGTGCTCCTGCGCCACGACTGGACTCTTTGTTTATTTAACGGCGTACTATATTTATCAAAATAGGAATGTGAAAATAATGTATTTCTCCGTAGAGAAAACAAAGCGTTATTGTCACTTTTTTCTCCTTTTTCTCCGCTTTCCATTCGAATCCAATACCTTGCATTAATTTTGTAAAGTGGGAATGGAAGTGTCTTATTGGAAACGGAGTGTCTTAACACGAGGTTCCCAGGTCCCCTTTGTGTACCCAGCTATGTACGGGATACAGCTAAAAAAAAACATCAAAACCACTGCGCCCCGACGTCCTCAATGATTCAATGCCATTTTCGGAATAAGTCTTTCTCAACAGAACTCGACGACAAAGGTGAATAGCGGTATTTCAGGTATTAGGTACTTTACAATACAACGTGCAGTAGAAACCTTCTACTTATGCCTGAAAATCCTTTATGAAAGGGCTTGTGGTTATAACATAACAAAACATATTGTGTATTAAAGTTTACATTGAAATGCGATTTTTTTTCAGCTTCACGCTGTATTATGACGAAGGTGGATGGCGAGAGTTCTTCAGTGGGGCGGAAGTAAAACCAGAGTTTTGCAGCAATGTCCTCTACTGAGAGGTTTAAAAATTTATTAACTCGTACAATCGATACATGCTATTTTATACTCTTTTTAAAATACAATTACCCACTTTTACAATTCATATTTAAACACGTTCCATTTCTCGATATCAAATAATTATACATCAACATAATAAAGCTAGTATACTTTACATTATTATTAATAAATTATATTTTATTAAATAATTATTATGTATATTATAATTATCCTCGTAAATTATTATTGTTAATCCAATCATATCATATTGAAGTATAAGACCGAATATAATTGTATTAAAAAGCGGGTGGTATAATATACATTATATTATCTTGTTACAGTATCCCGCTCATAGAAAAACCTCTGCCTGAGAGGGAACCTAGTTTCCGCTGAATTTTTGAAGCATTGTGTGTTGAGCTGAGGAACTGAACGCCGAGCTTTATAGCTTCACGCTGTATCCCGCACATAGGAAAACCTCTGCCTGAGAGGGAACCTAGTGTTAACACACTTCATTCCCTACTTTCCGCTAAATTTTTGAAGCATTGTGTGTTGAGCTGAGGAACTGAACGCCGAGCTTTATAGCTTCACGCTGTATCCCGCTCATAGAAAAACCTCTGCCTGAGAGGGAACCTAGTGTTAACACACTTCATTCCCTACTTTCCGCTGAATTTTTGAAGCATTGTGTGTTGAGCTTGAAGAAGGAACTGAACGCCGAGCTTTGCTGTGGTACCAGAGAAAGGAAATGAAAATATTAATAATTAATAATTAATTTCCCCGAGTTGGGAATCAAACCTACAACCGAATTGAAAAAATCTGAAGAATGATGATGAATGATCTAAGAACATAATTAAGAGTTGTATATCTCTCGTTTCATCACTCTTTAAGCACTGTAAGTGTCCTAGTTAAATCTGGCCGTAGGTGGGTAGTGGGTTACTTGGAAAAGATCCATAAAATTTAATTAAAATTAATTTAAATTAGCTTCACACTATATCCCGCGCACAGCAGGGTAGGCAGAGGGAACCTAGTGTTAAGTCCGTTCCCCATTTTCTGCCGAAATTTGAAAGCATTGCGTGTTGAGTGGCAGAACTCAACGCCGCGCTTTGCCTCGACACCAGAGCGAAGAAATGAAAATATAAATTTAAGTAAATATTTCATCTCCTCGAGTGGGATTCGAATCCACAACCAGTCGGTTTTACAGTCACACTTTGTACCACCGCGCCACGACTGACCTCAACCCTTGTGTTAGTTTTATTGTTAATTTGTGTGTGTATTCGTTTCGTTGCTACAAAAATAACGTCGTGCAAGTTTTAAAATTTTGCAAAAATTGTGCATTAAAAAAAAAGTGCAATGTTACTGTTGCACCAAATGAGCCGTTTTTTGGTAAAAAACTTTTAAAATAATTAGTGAAAATGTTTGGTTCGTGGAGGTTTTCCTTTAAATAAATATAAAAGTTGTGTTGTTTGAGTGTATATTTTATAATACAACGAATTTAAGTTATCATTTTAAATATTCAATAACTTACAAAAATTTTAATTTGAAACAAGTTTTTATAAAAGTATAAAAAACAATATAGCAAAATATCTATTTTAAGTTAATTTATCTCAAAATACAAAAAAAAAAAAAAGTACGTATAAATAGCACATATATATTATAACAAACAGCGCTTAAGGCTCACCAGAAGTAAATGTTATCTTATCTGGTGCATGGACGCCAAACGTCATATCATGCAAGGAGCAAAATTTAAAAATACACCAAATTTACCCATTTAAACCTTATAGTATCCAGCATAAAGTCGTGTTTCCAGGACATCTCAACTATCGGATGCACGATCCTAGCTAAAGTTTAGTTCAAAAAAGTCCTAAGCGGTTTCAACAGATCTTTTTTCAACGGGCTAAGGTTTTATGTTCCCCAAAAGGGTCGAATACGTCCTTTTGTCAGTACCGAGCAGATATCATGTGGGCGGTATCGATCGGTGCGCGAGTGCGCGTCAGGACTTCCAACGAGCAGTAAACATTCACTCCATCACTCCTCGTCGAAGAGTTCAGGCATGCATACGCTGCTGGTCCTCGCCGCCACGGCGCTAGCGTGCGCCTTGGCCCGCCCACCAGGTAAGTCAAACTTTTGAGCGATTCGAGCGAATTTTTTTTGCTAAGCGGTTTTTTTTTCTTTTTTTTTTTTCGATAAGCGATTTTTTTTCTGGGTAAAATTAAGAGTTGAACGTCATGTGCTGAGCGATTGACACCTGTTACGCTGTCTTGTTTTCGTTTGGACATTTTGTTTGTGGCGCCAGTTTGTTTTTTAAATACTGCATTTTAGAATTAGAATTTTGATAGTAATTTGTGATTGTAATTTTTTTTAAGTATATGAGTGAGACAGATAATAAATTAGGTTTTATAGATTTTTTTTAAACAAATTTTATGTCATTTTTTATTTTTAAATTTTTTGCTCGTGGGTTGTTAAATAATAAAATAATAGTTATTATTCGCTCAGCGGGATTTCTATACGTTATTAGATATAACAAAAAATAAAGATAATATCTATATATTTAAAATCACTAAAAAGATAAAAAAAACAAAAAGAAGTAACATATCAATGAGGAGAAGGAAAGGTAAATTACATATATATACGAAATAAATATGTTTAATCTGTGAAACGATAAATAAATAGCAGTTTTTTTCATAAACAAATTATGTACATAAGTATTTAGAATTGTACAGGCGCTACAACAAAATTAGTAATAAATTGTATTAAATAAAAAAAAATTCTACTTGTATTATAAATTAGAGTGGTTAGATGTTTGTTCCACTTTAACACAAAAACTGCTGAACAGATGTAGATTAAATTTTATAATAATATATCATGTACTTAAGAATAACACGTAGTTTACATTTTATGTAAAGATTTGGCTATAACATAACAATAACGGGAAGCAGGCGACGACGGAATTTATATTTTCGATAGTATTCAAATGGTAATAGATTTTAGATGTTACTTTTCTTATTTGTAAGCAAAAACAACACAAAAATCATAACATAAAAGGGCGTTATCTATCTATTTAGCGTAACTTGTAATAATTTATACCGTCTCATTTATTATTTTTATATAATAAGTTACCCGCTATTTTCTTAAATAGCAGGGTAGGCGGGAACCTCTTTTATCACTGTTATCACTCCGTTCCTACCCTATTTACTAGACATTGAGTGTTGAGTTGCGGAACACAACGCCTTGCTTTGTCTATCAAAGCTTGAAAAAAATTGCCCCGTGTTGGGATTGAAAAAATTTTATACAAGCAAACTGTAGAGAGAGAGACAGACAACTAAAATGACAAAATTGTTATTATTTCATAAAATAAAAATAAATCCTCACGCTGTATCCCGCACACAGCAGGGGAACCTTGTGTTAAGACACTCCGTTCCCCACTTTCTGCCGAATTCTGGGGGCATTGGGTGTTGAGTGGTAGAACTCAACACCGCTTTACTTCAAAGTTTAAAATTGAGTGTCTTAGCTTTAGGTTCACCAGAGAGCGCTGAAAAATAAATTTAATTTTTTTTAAGACAAAATTTTACGTCTTATAATCCACGCAGACAATGTTATTATTATTATTATATACGACAACAAAAGTAACAACTTTTCAAAGAAAAATTCTATGAACTAATGAAAAACTTCTTAAAGTAGAAAAGAAATATCTTTTCTTTTTGGCATTCCTGCAGATTTCCCGCTACCTTGTAATTTTTGTGCAAATTTCGTTCCTATTTCTTTTCAAAATCGAATCAAAACTACTTCATATTAACAACTCAATTTATCAAATGAGCTTTCAAAATCAAAAGTTAAAATCTCCCTAAAATAAAAATAATAGCGGGGGCACGGGTACCCTCTGCTTATCCTAGGCAGAGTGAACCCGTGAACCTAGTGTTAAGATACTCCGCATCTGGAAAGGAAACAGAACGAAAGTATCTTAATGAGGACACTTCCGCTCCCTATTTCTCCCGAATTCTAGAGCGCTTATAGATGCACTTCTATACTCCTGCTCCATGTCAGGCCTCAATCCAAGAAAAAGCTTCACGCTGTGTTAGAGATTCCATTCCCCACTTTCTTTCGTTTTTTGGAGGCATTGCGTGTTAAGTGGCAAAATTCAACGCGGCGCTTTGCCTCGACACCAGAGCGAAGAAATGGAAATATCAATTTAAATAAATATTTCATCTCCTCGAATATGGATCGAATCCACAACAAGTCGGTTTTACAGTCACACTTTGTGTCCCAGCGGCACGACTGGCCTCTAACATAGAAAATAAAATAAAATTGAACAATAAATAAAAAAAAATAATAGAAATATGGAAAATATATTTCCAAAGCGATTGTAAGCTGCAATCATAGACTTAGAGACTAGCAATGAGATGGAAGTAGGTACTTGGGGTCTTAGTGACTACAAAAGCAATATTGCATTGTAACGGGCTCCTTACGGAAAATAAGATATAAAATGTAAAATAAAGAGGTTTCAGAGCTGATCTTTTCAATTTGCAATACGTTTTCTTTCATGTAAGCTCTTCTTTGATTTTTTTTGCCTTGACTGATATGATATTTTAAATTTTATATTCAGTGTTATTTAACGATTCTTTCTATATCAATATATTTTATATGTTATATAAATCCAAAAAGTTAGTAGATAATTAGAAATGATGTAATGATCTTTAAAGAGCTGAAAATATTTTCAACATGGTTAAAAACACTCTCGATTAAGTTACTTTTTAAATAAACAAAAACAAGATCAAAATCGTTCCACCCGTTTGGGAGTTACGATGTCACAGACGGACTTACAACTTACAAACACACACATACACAGACTTGTCACACTACAACACTCCTCTGTTTACGCGGTAAAAATACATACATTTCCTATGATTGATTGAAAATTCTGTTCCAAATAAGAAAATGTAGGAGCGAGTGGTATGTCATTTTTCTAGGTTAGTTTTATTCCATGTAGTAGGGTAAGCTCGACAGAATTCAAGACATAACGCGTTGAATCGCGAAACTCAACACCGCGCTTTGTTTTTTCTAGAGTGAGAATATACTTCATTTCCCAAGTGGAAATCGAACCCACAAACATCGCATTTAAAATCACGTTATCCCACTACAAAAAAAAAGTCTCCTGAATCCTGATACGTCTAGTATAGACATAACAACATTCAATACAAATGGTTTGTTTTAATAAAACCAATCAATAACAAATATAAAGGTAGTATTAGTTTTCTACTATTTCAAAATAACTAAATAATATAATATATATATATATATATATATAAATAAATATAACGTAAGCGATATTGACAATTATTCCAAAGTCGGTATCTAATTAACTGAAAGCGCGATAGTTACTGGTTCAAATACAAATATGACACGATGAAACTACTTTAATTGGAAACACAGAAGTTGCTCCGAGTTGATTACTGCCATGTAAAGTGTTTCCAATACGCTTCTAAACTCTATAGATAGTCAACTTAAAAGCAAATATCTTGTATAAATGTAAATATTTTCTTGAAACTAATGGCCGTCCGCGGCTTCGCCCGCTTATACTATATGATTACTTTAGCGTATTGTTTAGGGGCAATCGGTTATTTTAGAATCAGTATATCTCCATTGTTGTGCACTAAGCAAAATATTTTTTTTATGGTTTGTTGATTCCTTTTGGGGTCTTATTTGCTTTTGCTCGCAAAAATTTTTACATGAAATAGAAAAATGCATGATTGCTGTAAATCTGGGCGGTAGGAGCTCGTGCGCGGTTTATTACTGCCTTTCAGTAAAAGTCTTGTAAAAATCAGTCCAGTGGTTCCGGAGATTAGCTTAGACAATTGAGGCCGGTCGTGGCGCAGCGGCACGAAGTGTGACTGTAAAACCAACTGGTTGTGGGTTCGATCCCCACTCGAGGAGATGAAATATTTACTTAAATTTATATTTCCATTTATTCGCTCTGCAGGGTAGCCTGCTGTTTGCTGATTTTTGAAACTTTGATCTATTTAGTGAAAATAGATATAGCGTTACTTCAATTAATAAAAAAATCGGTAATAAAGAATAAATTAATATTTAATAATAATAGTACATTCAAAAAAATCCTGAAATTAAATCTGCGCAGCCATCTATAGCTAACTACAGGGCGGCCACGACTCGTCGACCGTGCTGTACTTGTATCAACGGGCGAGTGACTTTTGACTTTTTGCTTTGTAACTTTTGTTAATTAGGGTTAACGCTTGAAAAATATTATAATATTATACTGTCACAAAGTGATACAAAAAAAATACCTATTCCTGTATTATGTAGCCTATATATATTTTTACTTCCAAGGCTTACAATAAAATACAATTTTCATTGAATTTGTTTCATACATACTCTTAAAATAACAACATTTATAATTTATGTACACACCTATATAAAATATCCGTTTTTGAGTGACCGACAGACAACGCACAAACGTAACTACTTGACTTCGAAATTTTAAATTTCCCATGTATATAGGTAAGTTAGCGAGTGTGGGGGGGCACTAAGAAAAGATTTCTCCAAATTGCGACGGAAACGAAAAACACGGGATTTTCAATTCACATCTGTTTTGAGTTAGAGGCCAGTTGTAGCATAGGGGTACAAAGTGTGGCTGTAAAATCGAGTGGTTGTGGGTTCGATCCCCACTCGAGGAACTGAAATATTTATTTACATTTATATTTTAATTTCTTTACTTTGAAGCCAAGGCAGAGCGCGGCGTTTAGTTCCGCCATACAACATGCAATGCCTCAAGAACTCCTTGGGAAGTGGGGAACGGAGTGTTTTTACATTTCCTCATGCTGAGTGCGAGATACAGCGTGAAGCTGATTAATTAAACCCACCCAAACAGAGATGCGGGCGACGACTAGTGCATAAGAAAAGCATTGTCTTAAGTAATAAAAAAAAATACTCGACATAGGGTCTTTGTTCGAGGATAACTAATTATTAGAAACAGAATTTTTGTTCTGTATATACATAGGTTATTCCCAAAACAACTAATCTCTAGATTTTGTTGCGAGCGAGGCGCCATTGCCTGTTGTATTGGTTGTGGGTTTGATACGAGATTTCTTACTAAAGCGCGGCGTTATGTTCCGTAACTTAATTCACAATTTTATTTTTTGAAATTTATTAATTAAAAAAAAACTGCAAAAAAAATTAAAATGTTTCAAATTGAACCTCATACTTACAGGCTAGCGTTCTAAAATCTAACATCCTAAACCCAAATTAAAAAACAATCAAAACCAAAATAATAATAAACAAAAGAATAAAAAATAATGCTAAAATATCAAAAAAATGGGGTACGATATGATATTTTTTTTTTCTAATTTAAATATAATAAAAGTTATTATTAAACTGGCCGGAAACAAAAAGGTTTTGGTCAGATGTGACATATATTTGTCTGCAACAAAATGTCGCGTTTGTTTTAGTGGTCTACAAAAATAGGTGACCTGGTCTGTTAAAATAACTTTTAAGCTGATCTTTTCTACAATAAATAAATGAATAACTGATTTGATCGTGGAACTTGGAGGAGTGGCACGAAGTGTGACTACAAACGCGACTGGGTTGTAGGTTCGATGCTCACTCGAGGAAGTAAAATATTTATTTACATTGTCATTTCTTCGCTTTAGTGTCGAGGAAAAAGCGCGGCGTTGAGTTACGCTACTCACACATATTAGACAATGCCAAAATGTACCAATAATTCACGGAAAAACACGTATAATATATTTTTTGGCCACTTTATTGCACAACTTTTTTTTAATGATTTGAAGACATTTTTTTTCTTCCTCGTTCCTCGTCTTTTTTTCTCGTTACCAGATGACGAGGCAAAGCGAATTGTGTTCCGCTATTTAACATGCAATGCTTCCAGAATTCGAAAGTGAACAACGTCAGTGTCTAAAGGGAACCGAGTGTCTTAACACTCGGAGACAATTAACGGATTCACTCTGTCTACCCTCCTACAGCGTGGGGCTAAAAAAATATGTTCATTATACCTTTATTTGGAACAAAGCGCAGCGTTAAGTTACACGGTCACTCAATAACGTTTCAGATTCGTAGAAAAAGTGGATAACTGCGGGAATACTAAATTCACCTGCTTACACTGTTACGGCGGAAAAATCGTGAAGCCATTACAAAACGTAATTTAAAAAATATATAAGTCACAATGAACTAAGTTAATTTGACGGAAACCGGATGTTGTCCGTCAGATGAACTTCCGCACAAACTTTAGTTCTGAGCTTTTTCGACATACATTTTGTATAAATCGTCGCACTGCACACGGACGAAGTTGAGAAACGCTTAATTTTGCAACAGCCGTTGAAAATTTAAGCTCCTCTGTGATATTATACCAGAAATGAACTGAATGGACCTTGATTTTTTTTTATTTCACGCTGTATCCCGCACTTAGTAGAGTTAAGTAGAGGGAACCTAGTGTTAAGACCTCCGTATCCTACTTTCCGCTAGGCATTGCGAGTTGAGTGACGCAACTCAGCGCCGCACTCCTCAACGTTATCAGAGCAAGAAAATGAAAATATACAATATTTCATTCCTTTAGTGGAAATTCAACCCACAACTATTGCGTTTATAGTGGCACAAGCGTGTGGCAAAGTGTATGTAAACGTGACAGGTAGTGGGTTTGATATTCACTCGAGTAAATAAAATATTAATCTCTAGTGTCCAGGCAAAGCGAAATGTTGAGTTCCGATACTCAACACGCCTCCTGAATTCGGCGGAAAAATGTGGAATGGAGTGCCTTAACACTACGTTCCGTTTGCCCTTCTGTGTGCGGGATACAGCGTGACACCAAAAAAAAAAACTTCAATTATAAATCAAATACTAACATTATGGGACGTATCACGTAACTAACATAACTGACATAACTGACATTTCAATTCAATTGAATATAAATTAATTCTGCATAAGATGATTACGTTTAATGGTTATTACGGTATTGTATGTATGTAATTACACTCGACGCGCATCACAAAGTAGATACTTTGTGTTCGAAACAGTGTGATTGAAAGCAGGTACTGAAACTCATTTTCAAAGTTATTTAATATTTAAAATAAATTATTATTTAAGCGATTGTTGTTTATATTTATATGAAATTATATATATATTCTTTACTGAAGAAGAAGTTGAGGCCAGTCGCGGCGTAGCGGCACAAAGTGTCACTGCAAAACCGATTGGTTGTGGGTTCGATTCCCACCAGAGGAGATGAAATATTTACTTAAATTTATATTTCCATTTCTTCGCTCTGGTGTCGAGGCAAAGCGCGGCGTTGAGTTCTGCCACTCAACACGCAATGCCTCCAGGATTCGGCAGAAAGTGGGGAACGGAGTGTCTTAACACTAGGTTCCCTCTGCCTACCCTGTTGTGAGCGGGTATAATAAATGTAAATAAATGGTGACGTTAAGCTCGCTGTTCAGTTAACAAGTCATGCCACTAAGAAAATGCAGTTTTACGTTTTTACCCTCGTAGCATTGTAGTTAGCGGAAGTTATTGAGACACTCCATTCCAAATTTTAAAACAATTTTTTGAGATTGCGTGTTGAGTGCCGGCACTTAACGCCGCGTTTCATCTACCAGAGCAAGGAAATGAAAATAAAGTAAATACAATATTTAACCATTTACAGCACGCTCTATCTCACTGCCTCACATCAGTTTCTATAAATAAATTTAAAATTACATTTTTGCGAATTTCAGGCAATCGTTTTATTACTCGACGTTATTATGAAACAGAATCTGTCGAATAATTGTCATTTTCAAATAACAATGAGTTATTTTAACACTGTAATAATTGCTGTTCATTAACATAGTTCTATTGTGAAAGGTTTGTTGGGTTGAACGCGCTGATCTCAGGAACTACTAGTTGCAATTGTTTTTTTTTTAGTCTTGGATAGGCATTTATCGAGGAAGGCTATATATACAGTCTATTTTTTGTGATACAATATATTACATAATAATAACTGTACTATACACTGTACCTGTGTAAAGAACCTAGTGTTAAGTCACTCTGCTACCATTCAAAGACTTCCGTTACCCTATTTTAATTTACTATTTACCGATTTTCTGGTAACAAGGAAAAACGCGGGGTTGAGTGCCGCACTCAACACTCAATGACTCGAAAATTCGGAGAACACTAGGGAATAAAAGTATACTAATGGGTAAGTCGTGTCTCTATATTAGGTTCCCAGGTTCCCAATGCCTAACGCTTTTTCGAGTTACAGAGTGAAACTATTATAAATAGAACCTTCATTTATAAACAAGCTAATTATCTTAACCAGCTTGCATCAAAATAATGGACGGTAAATGAATTCTATATATAGAATCTACTAAGCGTCGTTTTATCGTAAATTGAAACTATATTAACACACATTAGCCGAGACTCATAATGAGCAATAGGGTAAACTTACTTTACTTTATTTTTTTTTGGTTTCACGTTGTATCCCGTCATAGCATAGCATCCCGTTATACCATAGCAGGATAGCAAAAGGAAACCTAGACACCTGGTGAGATACCGCGTTCCATCCCCGCGTGGTTGTTGGTTAGTAATCCAAGTCAACTGGTATTGTGCGCATTAAAATCGCCAAGTATCAAGACTTTAGCGGGGAGGATTTGTGAGAGAATATCGTCGACAGCCAATTGCATCCAGTGCTCCATGAGCCGATCCGTTTCTGCATTACCACTGTGGGACCACGTACAGGCATGCATAGCTGTATGTTGGGCGCTCCCCAGAAGTCGATGGGTGGCCTGAGCTTAAAGACTCAGGTAGGGATTCTCCAGTACCAGAGGTGCTGATACACTTCTGGGGTAGAAAATCTCTAAGTGCCGCTATCATATTCCAGGGAGGAGAGACCTGGCGGGTGAAACGCACTGACAAAAAGCCACTACTTCACGCTTTTAAATGCCGGGGGTGGTAATGATCGGGTCGAATCTGCCCTTGCGTGTTGTCATTGCTGGCGATAAGACTCTTCCAGACGTACTTTATTCGAATCTTCCTTAGTACCAGGGTCATCCTATTTTAAACCCAGAACATACGGCAAATACGGCTGTGGAATATATTTTCGTGATTTTGTTCGTCATTAATAATATTCACCGAAATCCATAATTTTATCAGATACATATATGTAAATTTTACTTTTTTGTCCCTGTAAATTTTCGGGGAGTTGTCCTGTGAAATTATTCTAATAAGATACGATTTCATCCTCCGTCATCTCAGTCAGTTGGAAAGACATTATTAAACACATGAGACCTAGGTTTAGTTCCCGAGAAAGGCCACCTATTATAAAAAAATGCTACCTATTATAAAAATAGAGTAATGTCTCTACAAAGCGCGTTGAGTTTCGCCACACCACACGCAATGAAAAAATAAAAATACATTTTTTTGACATCAAGCGCCCACGTCTCTAACCTGACGTGACCTGAACAGAACCCAGTGGCCCACAAGGCCTCGTCCTCACAAACAAAAACCCCCATTTAATACTGTTCCCTTTCATTCTCTCCTAACTGTTAATTACTATTGACGTAACTAAGATAAAGCCAAACTAACACAGTGTACAAATCCGTCGATGCTGATGTCAGGAATATTGAACACGACGTTTCATCTCGGCTACGTTTACACATGATATTAAATGTACATTGGATGCCATGTGGGCTCAAGCGTGCGACAGTAAACGTGAAGGTTGTGGGTTCTATTCTTACTCTGATTATTAAAATATTTATTATTTTCAAATATTTTCTTTTTTTTTGTGTTCTGTATTTTCTTTTTTTCGGTAATGAGGCAAAGCACGGGGGCGTTTTTCACTCACCATGTTGGCAGGGGAAACTGAACTCTGCCTTGTATTGCTTTCTTAATGTGCTAATTTTATCAACATTCAACTGAATGAACTGTATCGATTTTCTTTTCAAGCATTCAATCTTTTCAATCAAATAAAAAATTTAGCACTTAAAAAGTAATTAAAATTAAAAAGTAAGTTTAAGTTTTATAATTAAAAAGTAGACCAAAATCAGTTTCTATGATTTTATTACATAGTTCGTGACGCTCGACCTAATAAAAACGTGTTAAAAACTGACCTATTTATGCATTTATCAATTTTTAACTCTCATATTGTTTTGCCGACATTGAAACTAGCCTTGGTATAAAGTATTCTAGGTATTCCACGCTTCTAGGGAACCTTGTGAATCTTTTTCTAGAACATCTTGTCAATAAAAATGGAGCAAATCAATAAAATTATTTTAAAGCACTTGTGGAGTTCGATGGGTTTAAATAGTTTTTTTTTCTCTATATTAATAAAATGTTAACGTGAGGCCCTCATGACACAGTAAACACAGGGGCTGTGTGTTCGATTCCCACTACGTGTAATGCATTATTTTCATTTCCTTGTTCTAATAAACAAAATCAAGCGCAGCGTTGAGTTCCGCTAATCTGTACATAATGTCTCAAAAATTGGGCGGACAAAGAAATGTCTTAGTACTAGCTTCGCTACTTTGCTTCGATTCGATTACCCTTCCATATGTGTCGAGCTAAAGAAATAAATTAAAATTAATCAGTAAATTACCTATTCGGTTTCCGTTTCTTCCGCTTTTTATCTTATAAAAAGGCGACAGTGAATATTTTCAAGTACGAATAGTTCCCCTAAAGGACATTGAACCCACTACAATATTTTTTCATTCCTAAAATAAAAAAAACGATTAATTATGTCCCAGAGGCAAGTCAAAACAATGCTTTAAATTTTCCTTTTGTCTCATTATATAGTTTTTGTTTTGTTTTCATTATTTGAACTTAGGGCGTTGAAACAATAACAGTATGGTGGCACAATGGGGAATCTCTTGTGTTTGGTGAAAGTGAAGAAATGAATATAAACAAATATTTTATTTCCTTAAGTAGAAATCGAATCCACAACTTTTCATGCTTATAGTCGCACCCTCGTGCTCGTGTCGCGATTGACCTCTGTCTAGTCTGTTCTTACTTTATTTAAAGTGAATTTTATTCACTTCTGCCACATATCTATATTGTATGTTCAGCATAGAAGGCAAAGAACCTAGTGGTAAAATTCTCCATTTTTCTATTGAGTCATGAGTCCGTCGTGGCGCTGTGAGACAATGTTTGCATGTAATTTTCATTTCCCTACTCTGATAGATACAGCGTTGTGTACAGCGTTGAGTTCCGCTAATCAATAAGTATTTTTTTAAATTTTCAACGTCGTAAACGGAGTATATTAACACTAGGTTTGGATACTCCGTTTCTGACTTTCCAACGCCCGGCTTTACATCGACAACACAAATTGACTGACAAGGAGATGAAAATATTAAATATCATTATTCCCTTAAGTGGGAACCTCAATTTTTATAAAGCTTAAGATGTTAAGTAGGAGTGCCACGACTGCCTTACACATTTTTATTTTCATTTCCACGGAACATTTAGAAAAATGCTTTTGACAGATGGAAAGACACGATAATCGTATAAGAGTCTGGTTGATACTTAAGTAAGGGAACCCTAAAATTATTTAAATTCGAGTTAATATTTACCTTTTATAGCAAACACGTCACATGTAAAATAAATAATGGATTTCAGCGCCGCGTCGTTCTTTACAGTCACTTCATACGTTTCTACAGTCATTAATCTTTAAAGATACTCTCCAAGGAGTTCTAAGGCTTTTACCAATGTAGCTAATACTCTGTTTTACTTGTCTTTTTTATTTAATTTTGGAATTTTGTAACTAAATTAAGTAGTTTCACGCTATATCCTGCATATTGTAGTATTAAGACACTTGGTGGCGGTGTTCGTTGTTTTGCTGTGCGTCGTGGCGGAGCAGCACAGCGTTTGACTGTGAACTCGACGCTCGTGGGTTCCACTCAAGGGAATGAATAATTCTCATTTTCTCACTTTGGTAACAAGACATTCTACGACGTTTAGTTTCGCTACTTAACACGTAAGGTCTCTAACGAAGTGTCTTAATTAGGTTCCCTCTGATTGCAGAGGGAACCTAATACAATGCGTCATTTTAAGAAAAAATATAGAACAAATGTCCTTCCTGTCTTAAAGTTGAGAAAGTGCTTCCAATAATTGTTTATTGAATTAAATAAAAGTACTGAGAGATACAAATTCCTTATAATACTTACTAATGAGTTTCTATTTACGGAATAAAGGCACTTTTATAAGATTATTATGCTAGAAAATATGTTCGATGTTTTTTCTTTTTAATTTATATTTATATATATATATATATATATATATATATATATATATATATATTACAAGTATAGATAAAATTAAAAGTAAATTTATATAAATGCACAGGCGTATATTAGCTTCCAAAAATGAGTTGAGGTCACTTTAAATGGCAAAGAGTGAGTTGGGGTACCAAATTACCAAAATGTTAACCTAATTCCACTGTTGCATATCAATTTAACTATAGTTTCTATTCATCGTTCTAACCCAATATTAGCCGTGAAACCTAAAAAGCATGAAGACTCGAGTGGAAATCGAAGCCACAACTTGGCCTGGCCAATATTCATGGTGACACAATTATTAAAAGTGGGCCAAATTCAGTTTCTAAAATTTTATTATATAGTTTGTTACTGCTCGACCTAATAAAATCTGACCCATTTATTCATCAATTTTAAGCTCTCATATTGTTTTTACCGACATTGAAACTAGCCTTGGTAAGCTTATAAAGTATTCCAGGTATTCCACGCTTCTAGGGAACCTTGTAAAACATTTTCTAGAACTTCTTGTTAATAAAAAGGGAACAAATCAATATTATTTTAAAACTTAAAGCACTTGTTGAGTTCGATTAGTTTTAAATGGTCTTTTTTGGGATTCTGTACCATTTGAGGCAAAAAGAAACCAAGAGTGGTTATCCTATGAACGCTTGGAGATATTAAATTGAAATTTGAACCATATACTACTACTAGTTCTGCCACTCAACACGCAATGCCTCCAAAATTCAGCAGAAAGTGGGGAACGGAGTGTCTTAACACTAGGTTCCCTCTGCCTACCCTGCTGTGTGCGGGATATAGCGTGAAGCTAATTTAATTTTTTTTTACTACTACTATATCTACAGCTCAATGATTTCTTAAAATCGTATCAGTACATTAATTTAAAAAAGATATGGCACTATAGTAAATCCGGATGACCTAGAATTATGAAATTTGGCAGCTAGTACCCATATATATGTATAAAATGGGGGCAAAATTGATATTAAAACCGCTGGTTTAAGTGAGGTATCAGAGGAAATGGTTCTAACTACGTTAAGCTTGAATTTCGGAAATAGCTCGAGACCTCCAATTTTGTACGGGACTCTTTACGGCGAGCCCCACTCGATCTAAAATATTTTCTATCTAACTTTTTCTTTTTACTTTTATTCTTATTAAAATTAAAAGTAAATTTATATAAATGAATAGTTTCCAAAAGGGTTTTGGTCAACTTAAATGGCAAAGAGTGAGTTACTTGTGATCAGTAGTTTGGCTTTCTCGCAAAAATGATAACACCAAATTCCACGATTTCTAGAGGTTATTATCGTCAGCCTATTAATCCCAATAAAACGTGGGGCCCAAAAAGTATGAAGATATAAGTCAGTTATTATTGTGAGCATGCCCATTGTGGCCACAACTGTTATTATGCGTTCTTACTTTAGAATAGTGTTTCAACTCTCCATTTTTCTCTTTCTGCTCTTTTAAGAGATATGCCATCTTGGGTTGTGACTAATTTCCTGGCTCATTCAAGGCATATTTTGAAAAAAAAAAAAAAAAACAGATTACTTAGGCTTTCCTTTTACAAAATCACCAATGCCTCCAGAATTCGACGGGAAGTGGGGAACAGAAGTGTCACAATGAGAACAGAGTATCTATTTCACATATAGTAGAATAGGCATTGTGAACCTAGTGTTCAGTCATTCCATTCTACATTTAATGTCCCACTTTTCGACGTGTTGCCTAATGGAACAGACAAACAAAAATAATTTAAAAATATCCGTATGGTAATTTTTCAGTGAAAAAATATTGGAGAATCTGTATATTTTTTAACTTTTCTATTTGCGATGCGAGTTTATTTCTCTCACGTGGCTTAGTTTTTAACTAGTTTATCAGAGCCGTCCGGACAAGATAATTTCTTCGGCGTATATCCATGAAATTCCAGTAAATAAATGAAAATGTAGGTGTAAAAATGTTTATTTGACCTTTTACACCTTTGAGACTATCGTGACTCAGGGACACAAGGGTGCGACTGTAACACGTTGGTTGTAGGTTCGGTCTCCACGCAGGGGAATTATTTGTTGTTTATTCTATCGTTATTCCTTCGCTCTAGGCAAAAATCTGGCGTTGAGTTAATAATAAATAATAAAAATAATAAGGCAGTAGGTATCGATCAGACTCAACGCGTTCCTTTGAATATTTAACTTTAAAACTTCTTTATTAAGCTTTAAAACGACCCGACGGTAGAACAGTACAACCAATCGATGGAATAAATTATTTATATTTTCTTCGCTCTGGTAACAAGACAAAACGCGTAGTTGAGTTCCGCCATTCAACAAATGACTTGAAAATTGAATGGAAAGTGGGAAATGGAGTATCTTAACATAAGGTTTAACGTAAAGCTAAAGATTACACTTCTACAAAGCTCTCGAGTATCGTCTTAATGGTATTATAATACATTCCCGTTATGTTTCTATATAACAATTGATGGTTTGAGGTTAAAGGTAAACTCAACATAAATATATAGCATATGTTTATTTGATTTTTACATATCCCACGCATTGTATTGAGTAGTTATAAGTAATAATTCTATTAATACAGCGAGTGGCGTTATGATCGGCCACATAGTACACAATATCTAGATTTTCCCTGCAAAAATACAACGTGAAGCTGACTAAAATTAGTCATGGAGTGAAAAAAAGTGAATTGTACCATCTCAATACCATTAACACCAGTACTTTCTCAGATGTTTGAATTTCAATATAAAAACATCAGTTGTAAAATTTCTTCCTTGTTACAGTAGGGCCAGATGTGCCGCCAGCATCACGCGTGATGCCGCCGGGGCCCAAACAGCGGGTCCCATTGCAGCCGTCGCCTGAGTTCCTCGCTACCTATCTCCTACCGCAGTATCTTTTGCCCAGTGATATTGCCTACGATGACGCCTTGAATGCACCACGCCCACCACCTGAATTGATAGCTCAGGTACGTTGGTTCATATGTTTTTAGAGATTTTATTAACTGTTGTTGGTTGGTTGATTGGATTTCGCTCTCAATTTGGAGCAATGATTATATTTAAATTATAATTTTTTTCTATCGGATTGAGAAATGCAGTGTTGACTTTTGCTGCTTCGTGCAGTGAATCTCCAAGATTGGACAAAAAATAAGGAATAGAGAGCCTTGTATCAATAACAATAGTGATTCAAGGCACTTTTGTCTCGTTACCGGAGCGAAGCAATGCACATATTTAATATTTAATTTCCTCAAATTGGAATCGAATCCACGACCTGTCACGTTTACACCCTCACATTCGTGCCCCTGCGCCGTCTATATACTGGCCTCAATTAATCCATATAAAAACTGTATTTCTATTGTAGTTCCACTATTGTAGTAACACTAGATCATGGATATACTAGAAGTAGTCAGTAAAGTTTTTAACTAGGTAGTAAACATTAAAAACTATTCGTGACATCGTTCCAGGTACGAGTTTTCATCAAACGGATTATTGTTCTGTCCTTACCTTTTACAGAACTTCGTAGATAAAGTTGCTGAGCATATCCCTTTGTGAAAATATTTTAATAAAAGAAATTAATATTAAATATCTCGTTAGCTCTACTCAGCAGAACTGTTAGCTTTCTGTAGGACTGACATTACTGACATTTCTTTGCAACTTGAAACGTAGTGCTTGTAATTAAATAAGGAATATTTATTAATAAAATAATGAAAAACAAAACAATGTTTACTTGATGGGTGTTAAGACTGCGTTTCCCTATTTCTGCCCAGTTTTCAAAACATTGCATGTTGAGTGGCGTAACTCAACGCTTCGCTTTGTCTTGTTACCAAAACGAGGAAATAATTATTTCCGCCATGTTCTTGTGTTTCTGCATACGCTAGGCGAGACAGAAGGAACGTAGTGTTAAGACACTCCGGTCTCCATTCGTTCTTTATCATTCTTCTCTCATCGGAATTTTGTAGGCATTACGTATTGAGACGAAGAACTAAACGCTGCGCTTTGCCCCGATACCAGAGTGAAGAAAATGAAAATGTTAAATATTTAATTTACTCGAGTGGCAATCGAACCCAGGACCTGTTGCGTTTACAGTCACACTTTATACGCCTGGCCTCATGTTGATCCAATTAAATCAACAACATACATTATTCAGCGCCAAATATTTCACACGTGAATACAAAAAGCTATTAATTAAGTGTATTCAAATATCTCTTATATTTATAAATGTTCATTAAAAAAATATTATTTTCAATTATATTTGGTCATTTTAATTATATCAGGGTCAGGGTTTCATTTCATCGCTCTGGTAAATAGACAAAGCGCGGCGTTGAGATCTGCCTTTTAATATGCATAAAAAGAATTTGGCGGAAAGTGAGGAACGAAAGTGTCTTAATGGGAACGAGTGTTTACATTACATTCCTGGGGTTCTTCTGCTTGCCCTCCTACAAGTGGGATGCACCGTTAACAATGGTTGCGGTCTATCGACACAATGGGAAGTGACTATATTTTCATATTTCAGTTCCACCACTCGTCACCCAATATTTCGAAAATTAGGTGGAAGGTGGGACTCCGTGTTTAAATACTAGTATCCCTCTCTACCTATCCTGTCATGCGGGAAATGACATGAAGCTCCTTTTTTTCTTGGATTTGAATCTGAATATTAAATAACTATTTAAAATTTAATTTCTTGAATATATTATAACGTTGTAAATTCTTTGTTATAATACAATGAATATGCGAGAGAACATTAAGGCAGAGGACGGAACTAGAAATGAGTCATTACAAAAAGTGCACCGTTTTAAATGGTAAATTTTCACTAAATTTTGAGTAGACTCAATTTTCGAGACATTGTATGTTGAGTGGTTAATCTTAACGTCGCGGTTCCACCGACTTACCAGATTCAATTGTAAACAATACCTTCCTCTGAGTGAGAATCGAACCCGCAACCGTTCTTACTATACCCAGATGCTGTGCCGCTACGGCCTCAATTCAATAATATAAATTAATAAGTTCTATTTATATCACGTGCACTTAGAGTAATCAATTAGATTTTTTTCATTACCTCTTCACTGCATTTGGACAGAGTCTAGTGTCAAGACAATGCGATTTCTACTCTCCATAACATTTTTTGGATTGAGTGGCAGAAATGAAAGTTTGCTTGCTTTGTCTTGTTACCAGAGCGGGAAATAATAATAATTACGCCAAATATAACGCCAAATATGGGAAATAATTTATCATTTTTAAGTTTTTCGTAAGATACGACCGGATACAGCGTGAAGCTATATAAGCCGGTTAAGGGTGAGTCGGATTCGCCCACCGAGGCTTCAAGGTAGGTCAACGGGAAGTACACTGTAGAATTGTTAATCGGATTTCTCCCTTTATTTGTTTTATAATTTCTTATTTCGTGACAAATTTTATAACTTTAGGTGCGCGGGAAGTACCATATAAGCAAACAAAATAGGTACATAAATTCTCGTATATTTGATTGCGTTAATTTAAAATTTTGACTGTTTTTGTACTTCAAGGGACCATAGTCATTATTAATATTTGATATTGATTTCTCGAGATAAATATTTCAGACAGACGCACAACAAAGTGATCCAATAAGCGTTCTGTCTTTATCTTTTGAGGAACGGAACTTACCTAAAAATAAATATATTTTTGTAGTTAGGTCCATTATGGCCTAATATGCCGAATCAAATGAAACTACTTATTTAAAAATACTTATTTAAAAAACGTATAAAAATTTGAACGCAGCGGGACTCGAACCCGCGCCTCCTGGAAACCGACCAGGCGCTCTGACCACTAAGCCATGCGTTCTCGCCAAGCTACGTCGAAATTTTTATACGCTTGTTACAACTTATTTATGTTGTTAGCTTCTCTGTAGGGAGATTTTTACAAATTTCCGCTACCCAAAGATAATTACAAAGAATTATCGTTTGGCAAGAGAGAAACTATTTTTAAATATTTTTAAACATTTTTAAAGTGTTATTCCACACTTAGGAAAGAAAAATACTTATTTAAAAAACGTATAAAAATTTGAACGCAGCGGGACTCGAACCCGCGCCTCCTGGAAACCGACCAGGCGCTCTGACCACTAAGCCATGCGTTCTCGCCAAGCTACGTCGAAATTTTTATACGCTTGTTACAACTTATTTATGTTGTTAGCTTCTCTGTAGGGAGATTTTTACAAATTTCCGCTACCCAAAGATAATTACAAAGAATTATCGTTTGGCAAGAGAGAAACTATTTTTAAATATTTTTAAACATTTTTAAAGTGTTATTCCACACTTAGGAAAGAAAAATACTTATTTAAAAAATGAAACTATTTCTTACAAATTTCCAATAGAAAAGTCCAAAAGAATATACCGCAGGCGACGTCCACACAACATGCTGTACTCCTATATACTGTCGTATTACAAATTCTTAAGTCTCGCTATAAAATTTTCGATCACAATTTCGTACGTAGAGCAGTTACTGTTTATTATAAAATAAGCTGTCTCAGGCTTTTCGTGTTAAAATATTCGGTTCCCGAGTTTCCATCCAGTTTGCGAGATATTGTGTGTTAAATGGTGAAATTTAACGCCGCGATTTGACTGTTAGAGCGGGGAAATGATAAATTTTACGCTGTATTCTGCGTAGCACAGGCACGCGGAATATAGAGCTTTTGGTACTTTATCAGAGCGAGAAAATGGCGAGGAAAAGCGCGGCGTTGAGTTCCGCAATTCAAAACAAAACCTCCAAAACTCGGTGGAAAGTGGGGAACTAAGTGTCTTAACACTAGGTTCCCTCTACATATCCTGCTGTGTGCAGGATACATCGTGAAGGAATTGAAAATATAAAATATTTCATTTACCGAGTGGGAATCGAACCCATCACCGTCGCACTACATTAGTGCACATGCGCCACGACGGCCATTTTCATTTCCCCTATTTATTATACAGTTCAGCGTTTTAATTATAATTAATGGCACTAAAGCTTTTGTGGCCGATGCTACTTCGTTTATCATTTTCCATTTTGATTCATGAAAGAGGATATTGTGGCACAGTGGGACGAGATAATTGTGGGTTCAATCCTTGCTCAGAGGATAGTATTATTTTACCCACGGTAAAAAAGGGAGGCGCTGAGTTTCGCCACTCAACAAGCAATGCCTCGAATTCGGACTGTAATAGGAGAAGGGAGTGACTTACAATAAACTCTCTCCGCCTACTCTCTGATATACAGGAAAAAAAATAAGTCTAATTTATATTTATCAAATTTATAAAAAAACTTCAGTATTTAAATAAGAACTTTTAAATTGCCATCATTTAAACTAAACTTTCATTAAAAGCTGAGTTTAGCTTTTCAATGAAAAGTAAAGAGACCGTCGTATTATAGCGGAGTTTGAAATAAATTTGTAGGTTAGTATGAAGTTGCTGGAGCGACTAAGGATCAATTGCAGGTTGCATTTTTCATTTAAATATGTCAACTTTTAAATATCTTATCGTATAATAAGATAATTTTTTTTCGAACAAGGTTATACTTTGGGAAGAAGGAAGATACTAAAGGAAGGTGGATAAACTTCCTTTTTGTCAGAAAGAGGGAGAGCGGGTGTCAGATTTAGTAATGTGTAATCCATTCTGTGTTTTTTTATTGATGTTTTGTTTTACGGAGGGCAGGGAAAAATTGAAGCCACCCGTAAACGCGACGGTTGTGACTTACACTCGGCAGTATGACTTATTTTCGCTTTGGTAACAAGCTTAGTCTCCACAATTCGGCGGATCGTAGGTAGCGGAGTGTCTAAATAGAAGGTAACCTCCGCCCACCCTGTTACGTGCGGGATACACGTGCGCGAAGCTGTGTATGTTTATATTACAAAAATCACGCGCAGCGTTGAGTTGCGCTTAACACGTAAAGTCTCAAACAATAAGCTATAAAGTGTTAACTTTTATATACAGATTGATTCTCCTTATTAAGTTGACATTTCTCAATAACTTGAGTACTTATTTTTCCTCTAGTGTCGTTATTTCGACCTAGCCAAGTAAATTGTATAATTTATTCATTAACTCCTACATACGTTATAAAAAGTTTTTTTTTATTCCGTCGAGTTTTCGGGGCAATGTGCGTTGAGTAGCGGAACTCAACGCCGCGCTTTAGCCTCGGCACCAGAGCAATGAAATGAGAATATTAAATTAACTTCACGCTTTATCCCGCACACAGCAGGGAAGGCAGAGAAACATAGTAATAAGACACTTCGTGCTCCACTTTCTGCAGGCATTGCGTGGTAAGTGGAACTGAATACTGGACGATTTGTGCCAGAGCGAAAAAATAAAAATATTAATTTAAAAAAAAATACTCCTCCAAGTAAGAATTGAACACAAAACCGTCGCGTTACAGTCACACGTATATGCCGCTGCGCCACGACCGCTGATGAAGTTTTTTTTGTGTTACAGGATTAGAAATTATATTAACAAGAAGTGAATTTGAACGATTGTACTTTCAAATTCACATATATTTTTGTAACTTTCGCTATCTTTGTATTGTTAAGGCAACATTTTCTATTATACATAATATTCATTACTATTATATTATGTTAGTTTAATACATTAACGTAAAACCATTAAAAATATATAAACCTTATTAAAATTCGCATTGGCTACACAATGAATAATCGTATAAAAGGTTTGCCAAATTCAAAAGTAATATTTTGTACATTTTTAATTGTAACATAATATATGGTCAGTCAGATACAAAATAGATAATTTATAAATAAAAAAAATGCATCACACTGTACCCGCCAAGTAAGAGTAAGGGAAAAGGAAACCATGTGTTGAAACTCTCCCCTTTTATCTCCTTCCAATTCTTGAAACATAACGTAATGATAGATGAGATTCAACTCTACGCTTTGCCATGGTATCAGCGTAAGGAAATATAAATAAAGAAATAATTCATCCTTCCGAGTAGGAGTTGAACCCACAACCATCGAGTTCACATTCAGACACTGCTCCTCTACACTACGTCAGCCTCATTTCAAACCAATTATCATATCATACAATATCAATTATCAAATTTGCGAACAAAGGCTCTATAGAATAACGTACCACATTTAACAAGCTGGACAAGTTAATAATTTAATTTGACAAAGTAATAAGTAATATGAACAGCGAATGATTTGAATAATAACCGGATATCAATGTATGTATAGTATATGGCATACACTTCACGATATATGCCACTATATATATAGTATGCAGGGTAGACTGATGGAACCTAGTATTAAAACTCTCCGTTCTCCAATTTCTGCTTAGTTTTAGAAAATAGAGGCACAAAGTGTGGCTGTAATATAGACTGGTTGTGGGTTCGTACCCCACTCGAGGAGATGAAGTATTTATATTTTCATTTCTTCGCTCTGGTGTCGAGGCAAAGCACGGCGATGAGTTCTGCCACTCAACACGCAATGCCATTAGAACTAGGTAGAAAGTAGGGAATAGAGCGTCTTAAAACTAGGTTTTCTCTGCCTGGGATACAGCGTGAAGTTGATTTGATTTGTTTTGTTTTATTTTATAAATATTGCGTGTGGTGGATCTAAAACCACGTGTGATCTTGTTATCTGTTTAGAAAAAATTCTCGCGTACTCGATAGCTATGAGTTCGATTCCCACTATGGTAATAAATTATTTTTCATGTCCTGGTACAAAAAACATAATTATTTGCAACTAACCTTAAATACGATCGTAATAAAGCGGTTTAGGTAACTAAATTTCATATTAGTGTAAGAAGGTACACTGCACACGCATCTAGTTCTGACTGGAATTAGGATAGCTTCGGCGGTAAGCTTTGATTTTCTCTGTGGGGCACGATCCTATTGTTCTTGCATACTAATACCATTGAACTTGCCCTTGATTTTTGAAACGTTTTGTTTAGTTATGTCTTATTTACACATTTTTTATTTTATTAGAAATTGTTGTGAAGTGAACAAGAAGAAATATTTAAAACTTTTTTTTTTAAATGATTTAAACTTTTCATCGTTTTCACCCACCTCCCGCATAACACAAAATTTAAAAATACTGACAATGAAATATTTTTTTATTTAAATAGATTTTTCAAATCAGCTTCACGCTGTATCCCAAACACAGCAGGGTAAGCAGAGGGAACCTAATGTTAAGACACTCCGTTTCCCACTTTCCACCGAATTCCGGAGGCATTTCCTCTTGAGTTGCGCATCTCACCGCGCTTTGCTTCGACACCAGAGCGAAGAAATGAAAATATTAATTTAAATATTTTTTTTGATATATTATTTTTGCCTCCGCAATTTAGCGGAAAGTGGAGAGTCTTAATACTAGCTTTCGTCTGCCTACCCTGCTGTGTGCGGAAAACAGCGTGAACCTGATTCTTTTAAAATCAATTTTTACTTTAAAAAATCCAGTACACCAACAGACACCAGCCTCCATTCAAAGACCTTTGAGACCTAAACCAATATGTGAATAAATCTATACGTGTTTGAAACGGGTACGTCGCGCGTCAGTTCAATGTTTTAGTAAAGTTTCGTATTTGGACAAGGCTATGCCAACATGTAGGTACTGCTGGGGGAATGCTGCCTGTTGACCCACAGCGTCCGCACTCGATACAAGATTATATTTGAAGAGGTTTTAGTTTGCAAAAACGTGGAAAATATATTTTATTATATTTTTACCCCGCACCGCAATTTATCTAGGTATAGTTTATTTATGTTTCGCTTCAGCAGTATAGGCAGAGTCAGAATAGTGTTAAGACACTCCGTTTTCCAAGCAATTTTCAATGATAATTTTCGAGACATCGCATGTTGAACGGAACTTAACGCCGCACTTTATCTAGATACAAGGGCAGATAAATCAAAATAATTAGCTTCTTTTCTCATTTCTTTTTGTATAGATATGTGAAATATTTTATTACTTCCTGTTATTATTAGATAAAGGGCTGTCCAAGAGTCCTCTACACAGTGTAAAATGTTTTTGAACAAAAAATATAGGCTGAAATGTTCATCTATCAACCTTTGAAACCGCAAAACCACGTCGTATCTACTAAACTTTACATAATCTCGTGTTTCAAACTACAAACTATTAAAATATTAGAGTATCCTCTTTACGGTTAAATTTTCTATAAGTTTTTGGTTGTTGCATTTGTCAAACAAATTAATTTAAGCCGTTTTCCAATTTATATGTTATAACCAGTTTATTTAAACGAGACCAGTCGTGGTGTAGGGCCACATCATGTGACAGTAAACGCATTACTATTTATTCTCATTTCTTCGCTCTGGTAACGAGGCAATCTGTAGCGTTGAGTTCCGCCGCTCAACACGCAATACCCCGGGAATTCAGAGAGGTAGGAACGTGAGCGTTTCAGCACTAGGTTCTCAGGATCATGTTAACACTAGCTTATCTCCGCCTAACGTGCTATATGTGGGAAATAGCGTGAATTAAAAAAATATATAATGGAAAAACGTACACAAATTTCCACGCAGAACTGTCAAAATCCCCGCAATCCATCGACAACATTCCTCTCAAAGCCGAGGCGTTAACTAGATGAAGTGAACGCAAACGACAAGCAATGTCTATCGCATACCAAATCACTAGACAAGAACGATTTGTGATTCACACCTGCAGTCGGAATTTACGTTTGTATCGAGATTAATGTGAAAAAGGTTGGTCGTGGCGCAGGGGTAGTTGTGGCTTCGATTCCTATCCGGGGGAATGAAATGTTTAATATTTTCTCACTCTGGTAACAAGGCAAAGCGGGGGTTGAGAGTATTTTAACACTACGTTCTCAGGTTTCCTCTGCCTACCTTGCTATGTGAGGGACACATAGAGTGACGTTAAAACAAAATAAATATCGAATATAGAACCTCCTTCTTCACTGAACGATGCAAAACTGTCCCATTCTGATATAATATTACTTCCCTCAATATTACTTGCCCTCAGCTTCACGCTGTTTCCCGCACATACCAGGGTAGGCAGAAGGAACCTATATTGATACACTTCGTTTCCCACTTTTCAGCGAATTGCGGAAAGTGGGGAAAGGCATTGCGTGTTGAATGACGGAACTTAACGCCGGGCTTTTGATTTAGTGCCAGAGCAAAGAAACGAAAATATTAATAAATAATACTTAATTCCCTCGAAAGAGCATCGAACCCACGACCTTCGCGTTACATCCACACCCTAGTGCCCCTGCGCCAAGATAGCCTCTGGTTCGCTCTCGATATCATTATTTTAACGTACCTTCCATAAATTGCAGTTTGACGAATAACCGAATTGAATATAATAAATTGATGCCATCAGCCAGTCAATTGACGCACCATTTGTTCAGAATCTACAGTTTGATTTATACGTGGAGTTGAACTATCTTTAACTTTTTTTTTTATATTTTTAAAGTGTATACATATATCACTTAGGAAAGAAAAATACTATTTACAAAATATATAAAAAATTTAAGGTAGCGTAGGGTTTAAATTCATAGCTGCTTTGGGCTTAGTTGTTCAGAGCGCTTGGATGGTTTCCAAAGAAGCGCGGGTTCAAAACCGCTACATTGAAATTTCTAAGTTTTCCAAAAAATATTTAACCCTAATTTATTTTACTTTAAATAATAATATCGATAATAATAATTTAACACACCTTATTTGGTTGTTAATTTCTGACCACATACAACTCAATATATGGAATTTTATAAGTAGAATTTGAATGTACAGCTATCGCGCTACGAAGTGAGTTTCACACTTTATACCATATATATCATCAAATACTCTAGTCTCTGCTCTCCGCACGAATTCCCAAAAATGCGTGGAGGAACTCAACGCCACATTTGTCTCTATGTTATAATATTTAACTATAATCTATTAAACAAGAAATTATTTTCAAGTGGCTTCACGCTGTATTCTGTACATAGCAAGGTAGGCGGAGGGAACCTGGGACCTGGGAATCTAGAGTTAAGTTACTCCGTCCCCATTTCGACCCTTTTATAATACAATTAATAACAGTAAAAGCTAAGCCAATAATCTAATAAATCCGATAGAAGTCCTCTCTGGCGGCCGACAGCATGGAATTCGACGAACAAAAGCTTGAATGTGGAATAACGCGAATATCCTATAAAGTAAAACCAATATAGGATTTAAAAGCACTCGGATTTTGATCTCATGCATTTTTGTGGATTTACAAAGCGAAGTCAGCGTTAATATTCAATCTTAAACATAAGTTATAGATGTATTGGTTTGATTTATTACATTTTTTGTTTTATAATATTTTTTGAACCCATAACCACCGCGCTTGCCATAGACTGTCCCGCTACACCACGACGGTTAAGTCAAAATTTCGAATGTCTCTCCTTTTTCTCCTTAATGTATAGTACAGTTTTTTAAAGTATTTGTTTTTTGTGCCAACAGATGCGAGGGTTGCAGCCAGATGAAAAAACGATAAAGGTAAGTCTTTTATACGTCAACTAATTCGCTTACCAACAATATACAAAACAAATTATATTTTTTCTAAATCTTTTTACAAAAAGAGAGATCTAGTGACGATACATCCTCTCTGTAACATCATCGCGAACGTGGTCAGGTGGTTTAGGCGCGTCGGGAGAATGACTGACGAGAGACTGCTTGACTGCTAAGAGAACAGCAAAAAGTATGAAGCAAGAGTGAGCGGTAAGATAGGTTATGGGAGACCTCGATTGACTTTCGGGAACTGGAGGAAGGTTACATGTAAAGTATGAGGAACTTCCGGGGAACGTGAATGAACAATTTGATAATAGTGAACAAGGTTGTTGTAAAAGGAGTATTCAAAGTAGTATTTAAAGTTAAAAATGATAGAGAAATTTAGCTGACATTTCATTATCCACTTGCCGCACCTTGCGGACTTCGTAGTTGAATTCAAACACTTTACCTTTGCATTCCTTGCCGTTGCAACGGAACAGTGCCTAAATGTTAACGACTCGAATCCGTTTTGGAGGAAGTAATATATTTTTATTATTTTTATTTTTCGCTTTCGTGAAAAGCGTTGGATTCCGACATTCAACACGCACAGTCTCGAAAAATTGAACAGGAAGCGGTTCCCCGCTTGAACTGAACCCCCGGAATGAACGGAAAACTTTACACCCGATTCTTTCTGCCTACATCGCTACTTCGAAAAATGTGAAACTTTTTTTTTCCCATAAAACACATTCACCTAAACGAGATTAACATCTATAAACTATACTTCTATACTAATATTAAAAAATTGAATAGTTTTTGTGGTAGAACGCGCTAATCTCAAAGAGTAGGTTTGAATATTTTTTTTACATTTTGGACAAACCATTTATAGATTATATTACACCATGTTTCTACGTAACTTAGCCATTTACACAGGAAGAGACGCAGTTAAAAGTTAGTCTCATACATTTAAAATTATGCTTGTCCAAATCCAAGGTAGGAATATGTGTAGAACGAAGTATATTTGAGAACGGGTTCGTTCGGAATCGTTCGATTTGACTCAAGCTGTAATTGGTGACGATTGGTCCCTCTGTAACTTGTGGTGAGTGCATTGTGTTTGTAATGTAGAGTGGAAAATTGCTATGTATATCTTGGATCCCTCTCGCCAATCTTGGCCAATTGGTGGGATTGTTGAATAAGTGTCTATTATAATAGCTTAGCAACTTCGTACGGTTGAGGCGTTGTGATACGTTTAGTTATATGTAACATTCTCCGGTTTATTATTTTTATTTTTGGCGGCGTTGTGTTCCACGGCTCATTGGGATTATGCATCGATAATTGGGCGGTAAATGGATGGGCAGTGAGTTGGTCGTGCCTGTCCTGCAGAATGTGGGATAGAGTATGAAGCTAAAAAAAAATACGAAACTCATTTTGAAAAATACGTAATTAGATATAAACGTTTTCTTTTGTGGCATTCGAAATAATTATCATTTAGTCAACAAAATTATTCTTAACAATATTTTGCATGGAAGGCAGACATCGAGGCAAAATCTAGTTCTTTTTTCTCTAACTATATATTTTCTTGACATATTGGAAACGAAGTATAATCTAGGCCATCAGAAGCCAATGGGGGCCAACGGAGTGTTGTGATATTAGATTTTCTCTGCCCACCGCCATTGGACTCGAACCCGTGACACGCATAAATTTTAAGCGCGCCTATAAGAATTTAGACGTATCATAACAACGTATGGCTTAGTGCTCAAATACTAATACGAACTTGAACAGTGAACAAGAGGTGCAGGCTCGAATCCACCTACGTAGGCAGCTCTACAAATCAGAAAATTTTAATAATCGGTTTTCGTTTAAGGCATTAAGAAAGTTCAACTAAGATAGTACTTGGCCATTGAATTTCAATTTCAGTATTAACCATAATTTTGTCTGACCCTTTCAATTTTGGATATACTTTAGTAAATTCTGGAACTCTAGTCCCTTTTTTGTACTTATTAATACAAAAATAAAAGATATTCCCTTTTTGACCCTATCTATTTCCACCGTGAGTGGAACTTGCAACGAACGAACGTACAATATTTTTATACAATTAATCAATCAGCTTCACGCTGTATCTCGCACACAGCAGGGTTGGCAGAGGGAACCTAGTGTTAAGATAGTCCGTTCCCCACTTTTTGCCGAATTCTGGAGGCATTGCATGTTGAGTGGCAGAACTCAACGCCGCGCTTAACCTCGACATCAGAGCGAAGAAATGGATATATAAATTTAAGTAAATATTTCACCTCTTCGAGTGGTGATCGAATCCACAACCAGTCGCTTTGTGCCACTGCGCCATGACTTATATTTTTATACGTTTTCTAAATATATTTTTATAAGGAAGTATTGACTTCGTCAGAGTAAAGCACATATATATACAGTTTTTGATATAATTATTTATAAAGTAGTACATATAAATTTTAAAATGGTACATTCGATCAGTAAACATCGTGCTAAGTAATAGAATCTTTGTATTTGGTTAAATCTGGTTTCAGTTCTAAAACAGGAAAGAAAGGCGGGCTTAAAATGTTTTAAATGTCACGCAAAAAATTGATATTGCAGCCACAATTCATTGGAAACCGTTGGTGGTTTGGTACAGAGAGAGAGAGAGAGAGAGAGAGTAGGTACTGTAAACGCGACAGGTTGTGAGTTCGATTCCCACTCGGAGAAATGATTTACTATCATTTTACTCCCTCCGGTACCAAGACAATTTCAAGCGCGGCGTTAAACTCCGTCACCCTACGCGCATTGTCCCCAAGATTGAATGGAGCGTGGAGTACAGAGTGTTTTAACACTAGGTTCCTGCCTACCATGCTGTATACGGGTATAATAAAATCATTAAAATAAAATTAAAATCATTAAAACTTACTTAAATTATATTCGAAACCATTCGAAACTGTAATCACATTAATTGATTGCTTTGTTTCAATTAGTTCAGACGTGGATGCATTCATTTGTGCCAAATCGTGTAACTAATGTAACAAGTGGTTGTCAAATACCTGTATAATTTGTGCCTTTGATTTAATCTGAATACATGTATTCTACTAAACATACTAGTTTATATTTAATAAATAATAAACAAATAATGATATATATACATACTAATTGATTCCTTTGCCTTGGTTTCGATACAAAGCGCGGCGTTGAGTTCCGCCACTTGGTATGCAGAATTCGGCAGAAGGTGATGTAGAGTAGATTTAACACTAAGCTCCGTCTGCCTAGCGTGCAATATACGGGATACAGCGTGACAAAAACAACAATACGTTAAGTACTATTAGCTGCATATACATACATACACCCATATATGTATATAGATATAATAACCAAAGGTCAATATGTCACAAGTGCGCGACAGTACTCGGGGGACCATTCACGATGATTATTTAGTTTTATAGATAACACCCGACTTTAACCTTAAATTATATTGTAATTTATACTAGTTTTAATAGGAACATATATTAGTTAAAATGTATATTGGTTAATAGGTGGGGCTATTGTGGTATAATGAGTCAGCATCGCACTATGAAATAATGGTTGTGGGTTCGATCTTCGTGGAAAAGAATTCCGCTTTCTGAAACAAAGAACTCTTTTTGCTTTCTCTTATAAATAATTAATTAAAAAGTATATATTAATATACTTTCTAAAATATTATAAATTATTTGCTTATGAAAGGATAAAAAAAATAACTTTCCAGTTCATATTTTGTTATTATATCCCTGTCAAAGGTAAATAACAAAATTTACATTGAAACGATTAACATGACGTAATAAGCTTAAGGCTTAAGGCATCGATGAAAGGATTGTAGTTCCTGAGATAAGTGCTCTCCGAACCTTTTAATGTAAAAAGGAATCTTTATAAGTTTGTCTGTCTGTCTCTCTGTCTCTGTCAAGCGCCTTTATCTCAGGAACGCTAAGAATTGTCAAGTTGAAATTCAAAACACATACTCAGATCTACAGTCCCTTGATTTCCTGAAAAACTCATATCTCTACATTATTCACTTCAAAAAAGATATAGCATTATAAAGGTAACAAAAATTAATAGGGTATTTCCGGTTGACCTAGAATTATGAAATTTAGCAGCTAGTATCTACAGTACAATTTTTCCCGAACTATTACTAAATAGTTCAGGAAACTCTGGTCAAGCTAAGCTTGAATTTCAGAATAATCTCGATACCTCCTATTTTTGTACGGAATCCTCGGTGGGCGAGCCCGACTTGCTATTTTGTCGGTTTTTTTTAACATGAATATTTGAATTTATCTCACTAGGAAGAAACGAAAAATTTAAAAAGCTATGATCGGGAACGAACCTACAACCTTTTTTAAAATAGGTATAAATTAACTTCACTATGATGTATATTTTTTAACGTTGTGTTAAATTATCATAAACAACAAATACATTTTTTATATATTACAAAATTCAACAATAAAAACCATAGTAAATATTTTTTTCTCACAGGAAATCAACCTGATCAATCAGTTAGAAGCTCAAGAACTGGACCCCATGCCATACGATCAGTTCCAACGATGGATGCCGGAGCTACCTCCCAGCTATATCCAGATGTTTGGTGGTCCCGTAGAAGGTGACAGTACTATGTTTCAGCTAAAACCAAAAAAGATCGACACGGCACCCCTGAGAAATGGAGCCAGATCACGTAGCAGCTACCCGGAAAATTTTGAAAAAGTTTTGGACAAAGAAATGAACTCTTTAGACCTGAAAAAAGCTTTTGCTTTGACGCCATTGGACGCTGGATACTTTGAGGATAATTCGCCGAAAGCAAGTAAGTTATAATGTTTGGTTACATTTAATAATAATTTATTAGTTATATATAGGAAGAGGCCGTTCCGCAGGAACACAAGCGTGCCACTGTTAATGCGACGGATGTGGGTTCGATTGCCACTCGGGGGATGAAATATTTAATATTTTAATTTTCTCGCTCTGGTAACGAGGCAAAGCACGTTTATATCACCGTTATGCCTTCATAATTCGGCGGAAGTGGAGAATAAAAGCATCTCAAGGGGAACTGAGTGTCCTTAACACTAGGTGCCTAAGTTACCTCTGTATAACCTGATATATGTGAGATACAACGTGAAGCTAAAAAATAACATATTTTAGGCTATACAAACATAACTGATAATCATGTTTATCACAAAGGAATCTAATATATAACGAAAATATATTCAACTTTTTACTGAACTGCATTGTTTCCGAAAGTAGTAGATTTGTAATAATAATTGGAATTTTAGCCACCGACCATCACTCTTAGTAACCCGCACATAGCAGGTTAGCCAAAGGGAGATTCCCTTTGGTGTTGAGACACTCCGTTTCCATTAGGACAACTCAGTTTCTTTCAACCAAATTCTGGAGGCATTGCGTGTTAACTTTACCAGAGGGAAGAAGTAAAAATATTAAATATTTATTTTCTCTGAGTGGAAATGGAACTCACAATTGTCGCGCTTACAGTACACCCCTGTGCCACGACGGCCTCAAGTCTAAATTACATTTGACGCTCCACAACCTATTAGGTCTTAAATTATTAAGTTGCGTCCCACCAACCTTGATATAGAATGAAATAATGTTTAACGAGAAACACTGAATTAAATTACTTAAGTGAAATCAGCTTCACGCTGTATCCCGCACACGCAGGGCAGGCAGAGGAAACTTAGTATTAAGATACTCCATTCACCACTTTTCTCTGAATTTTTCGAGGCGTGCTCAGTAGCGTAACTCAATACCGGGTTTTTTGTCTTGGTGCAAGAGCGAAGAAATGAAAATATTAGTAAATAAGAGTTCATTTCCTGTAGTGGAGATCGAACCCAAAACTGTCGTGATACAGACACACTCTTGTGCCCCCGCGCCGCGACTGGCCTCAATCTCTACATGAGTTTGGTAATATCGAGTGTAAGGAAAAGTAATCAATTTCCGCGACTCTATGACGCCGCACGGCTTGTTAACACTTAATTTATGAGTAGTTTATCAATGAACGCAAGGGTAAAAAAAATTATACGATTATTATATATTAAAAGACTGTCGTTTTATGATGGTGTCGTTTTCATGTTTTTAGGGGTTATAAAAATTTGTAAATATTTTAAAATTATTTAAGATTTTTTTTGTGACAATGAGTCTAATAATCGTGAGGCCAGAGGCCAAAAGAGACAGGCCAGCCGTGGCACAGCGGCACGATGTGTGCCTGTTAAACAGACTGGTTGTGGGTTCGGTCCCCACTCGAGGATATTAAATATTTACTTAAATTTATATTTCCATTTTCTTCTCTCTGGCGCTGACTTCTGCCACTCAACACGCAATGCTTCCAGAATTCGGCAGAAAGTGGAGAACGGAGTGTCTTAACACTAAATTCCCTTTGCCTACCCTGCTGTGTGCGGGATACAGCTGTGAATATGTGTATTAATTTTTATAAATCTAACAATAATTTTTTCCAAAGTTTTAGCCCAAATTCAAATAAAAATAACTAAAAATTATGTATGACACATGAAATGTACCTACCGTGTTACATGCGACCAACGTGGACTATAATATACTAGTCTTCCTTGAATTGACAATTTAACCAAAAAAGTTGTTTTTTGCTTAGTTTAAATCAGAAGTTCCTTAGATCAGGTTGTTGAATTAATTAAAAGATTTTCAACTTTTCAGCGGTTTAATATTACTATTGATTGAAAGGAGCAACCTACAATCAGAGAAATTGAGTCTTATCTGGCCGGACATGCCGATGGCTTGCATGTGAAACGTGATGTTTCTAAAAATAACAGAGAGTGAGAGACGGAATGTTTTACCACTAATGTGACGAACGAAGTGTCTTCTGAGAAATGTCTGCTTTTTGCGGGATACAGCGTGAAAGAAATTGCAAATTTTTATTATATATTTTACTATACAAGGCTATTACTAACTAGACTATTTATTCACCATAAATAAAACTAGTTTAAGCAAATATAACAAAAATACAGCTTCACGCTTTATCCTGCTTCTAGCTGGTAGGCAGAGAAACTTAGTGTTAAAAAACTTCAGGAGGCATTGCGTGTTGAGTGGTGGAACTTAACGTCGCGTTTCTACTTCAACACCAGAGCGAATAAATAAAAATATTAATTGTTTCATATCTTAAGGTGAAAAAATCGAACCCACTACTCGTCACGTTTACAGTCATACGCTTGTTCCACTGCGCCAAGCTGTCGTGGCCTCCGTGGCCTTAGTAGTTTAACTAAATTTGTGAAACTTCTAACAGAAATGTGTCCATTAAAGCGGACAGCCGAGCAGCTTATAATAAGATAACAGGCAATAAGTTTCCCTTAAGCGACGGTACTGAGGCGTTCATCAGTTAGCAATTTTAGATAGTACCACCTATAATGGGTGATTCGATTTTCGTTCGCATTTGTTCTCATATTTTGTGGAAAAAAACCCCTAAAGATAGAAACCTTTTTTTAGCTTCCCGCTGTCCATCCTGTATGTAGAAGGGTCCTGTAGCAGAGGGAACCCGGTGTAAAAGTTTCCATTAAGATACTCTCGTTTTCCATTTATTTCAGGTAGAACCGGACGTTGAAACATTCCGTTCTCCTCTTTCGGCCTATTTTTGAGACTGAGTTCTAGATAGCGGATTTGATACCACAATTAAAACAATTTATAACTACTTATAGATATACAACCTATAAGTTATAGATATATTTCTGGTTATTTCATTCAAAGTGTGAAAGCGAAAATATCTACGATATCTGAGTAAAATCTACAGTTCAAAGCAAATTATGGAAATATCATTTACGCTACTGGGAAATGCTTGGAGTGTTTATTTAATATCAAATTACACAAATGCATTTCATTTAATTCTCATAATAGATATATTTTATAACACGCTATTAGTTTTAATAATTAATAAGTACGTTATACAGGGTGGAAGCGAATATTTTAAATCCATATCTAAAAAAATATTCAAGATATATCAACAGATTAGACGTAGGATTATTATTTTAAATTCATAATTTTTATCCATACTGTATTTCATGTGATGCAGTTACGAGTAAATATCAAAAACGTAAGCATGTTTTAATTGTATTAGTCTTTTATAGAGTAGTTAAAACTGAGCTTTCATTTAAAGTGGTGAAGATAAAGCACAAAGATATATATATATATATATATATATATACATATATGTATATATATATATATACATATATATAACTTATTTACAACCTATTACGGTTCTACATCAGGTGTGCCACTCCCCTCTATTTTTTATTGGCTCGCGCGTACACCGTTAAAAGGGTGATGATTGCACATAAAGTTATGTTTAGGTGTAATTTAAATGGTCAATATACTTCAAAGTATTATTGCGGCGTTGAGTTCCGACATTTAACGCGCAATACCTAGGATTCGACGGAAGTGGGCAACGGAAGTGTCTTAATGTGAACTGGGTGTCTTAACACTAAGTTTCCTGTGACAACCCTGCTATGTGCGGGATACAGCGAGAAGCTATAATAAAAGTAATATACATGAAAGCGCGTTAAATTCCATATATTTTTTTAAATTTTACGAAAGGTTCGATTAACAGAATGTTTTTTTTTATTGTTTCATCATCTCCCGCATATAATATAGTACGTATTGTTAATAGATTATTTCCTTGAGTGGATTTCGAATCCACAACCACCATTACACTCTGATGATGTACCACTGTCACGACAGTCTAGAAATGTGTGTTCTAAACAAAATTCCTCTTAAACCAGCCACTCCTGAAGCAGCACGGCTACATTCAGAGAAGGAGGAGATGGAACCTCGTCAAACCCGGCAGAACCCTAACTGGAGCAAAACTAAGACACTTGTCGCCGACGACATGGACATCCTGCGTACCGGATTGTGAGTATATTTTATATTATAATATATTTATATAAACATACTATTTACGTTATATCATAGAAATATTACATATAATATTTATTTTATTAAATATAAAAAAATATATAAGACACGATTATCCATAGTTAGATATACAAATTTGTGCACCTTTCCTATGACGGTCGCATGTGTACATCATATTTTTTTTTCCAATCACAGAACATAAGATTTTTTATACTCTACATTTATAAGAGATAATTTTTTTTTTTTTTTTTATAATTATATATCGATTAAGTTTTGCTGTATAATCTGTGTTCTGCGATTCAAAACGATTCTTTCAAAAATATATTGAATCTGTACATAAATAATGGCTAATGTGATTTAATTTGAATATATCGTTATTTATTTACGCCTATATAAAATATTAGGTAATCTTGCGGCCATCGAAGGAACATATCTATTATGAAACAAAAATAGTAAATATTTTTTAAATTATTTTTTAGCGTATGTGATTATTATTGAGGCCAGTCGAGGTGCAGGGCCACAACCGTGCTACTGTACACGCAACAGGTTGCTTTTTTTTGTCAGCTTCACGCTGTAAGCCACACGTAGATCAGGGTAGGTAGGAGGAACCTAGTGTTAAGACACTCACCACTATACCATTCACCACTTTCCGCCGAGTTCTGAAGGCATTGAGTGTTGAGAGGTGAAACACAACGCCGCGTTTTGCTCAGACAACAGAGAGATAAAATGAAAATATAAATGTTAATAAATATTTCATTTCCTGGAGTTGGGATCGAACCCACAACCAGTCCACTCACACTGTGCCCGCGTTTCACTTAGTGCTCTCTACTCTACTAAACTATGATTTTCTCTACTAAACTGTGAGTTAAACTAAGAGGCCAGTCGTAGCACACCACGACAGACTCTTAAAGTGGCAATACGCGGCGTTGAGCTCCGCTACTCAGAAAGCAATGGCTCCAGAAAAACGGAAATGTCTTAATAGGGACGGAGTGTCTTAATTCCTTAACACTAGGTTCCCATGTTCCCTTTAATGCGTTTTTCATATTTTGTCATGTAGGCTAAAAGGTACATCCCTTATCAAATAAAAAAATATTTTTAACACGCTTTTATTAGTTCGACTTACCTAATATACAATAATATAGTACCAGCGAGTTGGTCTGGCGATAAAGTCCGGATCTGAATAGTGGAACTCTTCAGAAATTATTAATTAACGAGTACGAGCTGTATCACTTGTAGAACTTGGCATAGAAAAGCGTCTTTTTTAGTTTATTTCAAACTCTGTATTCAAAGAGAAACTAGCACGGAAATTGAAAGTGATGTCGCGAAATGCCAATACATATATGCTATACTTGAATATAGGTAAATATTGTATTTCCTGAAACGCACATCACGTCAATATCCCACGACGTCTGAAAGGAAATAATTCGAGGATACATCTTAAATGACTTCCGTTTAAATTGTTATTTTAACGTTTAAATTTCCTTTATATTTGGGCGGCGGACGGCATTAGGGCGTTGTAGTGCTGGGGAACAAGGGTGTGCCTGTATCACGACGGTTGTGGGTTTGATCGCCACTCGAATGATTATTTATTAATATTTTCATTGTTTGCTCTGTCACTAAGGCAAAAGCCCGGCGTTCAGTTCCTCCACTCAACACGCAATGCCTCGACCAATTCGGCGGGAAGTGAGAAACGGAGTGCCTTAACACTAGGTGCCTTCTGTCCACCATGCTATATGCGGGATTCAGCGTGAAACAGATTTTTGATTTAGTTGTGCCCTGCGAATGGACTCGCTGGACTATAACATAATAGGCTAAAATGTAAGCAGACACGGTGCGCTACAACACGCGGTTACCGGATGTTTGCAATCTCGGCCAATTTTATTCGCTTTCCGACTCTTTCATGGTATATAGATTTATTAAAGTGGGAAGAAGTGTATGTGCTGATTGGATTTGTTATTGATTCTCGTGTGTTGTATATATAGAAGTGAAATGAAAAAGTTTAAATAAAATATTTTTTATATATATATTATCATTTAGTTGCGGCTTCGTCCGCGTATGGATATCTATATATATAAAAGGACACGTGACACCTGACTGACTGAGGTAAGACGCACGCACAGCCGTAACCGCTGTGCGTAGAAACGTGAAATTTGGACAGATGCTTATTTTCATAATCTGGACATCCATACTAAGAAGGGATTTTGAAAAATTTTAACCCTAAAGAGATGAAATAAGGGTTAAAAGTTTGTATGGATTTATTTTTAAAACAGGGCCGATTTTTATAAAATATGAATTTCAGACACTTTAAAATATTTTATTGAACACGTGTTTCGCGTTTTTCTTAGAATTCACCCAAGGGTACAAATAAGCAGGCGAAGCTGCGCGCGCCCGCTAGTAACATATAAAAAAAGTTATGTATGATAGTTACATTGAAACCAATATATAGCGTTCTTCGAAAAATTGTCTTTTTTAAATATACGTTTTTTTTATTCCAATCAATAGTTCCTGAGATTAGCGTGTTCAACCAAACTAACTAAATAGCTATTTACCTATCTAATGTTAGTACAGTTATCGAGGTGTGTCCTCGATCTAGCAAATTCTAAGCAATCTTTTTTTTTGTTTTTGTTGTAACATAACGAACTCCAACGTCACGCTTTGGCAGGAGAAAAATAATTAGAAAGATATTTTTCATATCATACCAGTACTAACTGTGAGTACAGTGGTTGTGGGTTCAAAATAATCCCACTCAGGGGAGGGAATTATTTCAGCTTTGCTGTGTTTCGCTCTGGTTTAAGACAAAGTGCGGCTTTGAGTTCAGACTCGCTCCATAATTATAAGCCAAGGCGGATTAAATATTGTTTTAAAATTTTATAAAAGTAATAATAATGAATACCAAAATAATTTAATTACACATTGGGACCATCATGGTTCATTGGGACAGCGGCTGGCTGTAAACGCGATGGTTATGGGTTCGATCCTTTGGAGGAATCTGGGGAGATGGTTATATTTAAATTATTTTCATTTCCATGCTTTGATAGACGAAGCAAGGCGTTGAGATCTTTCTAACCCAACACGTGATGTATCGAAATTTGGCAATAAAAGGAACAAAGTGTGTTAACACTACGTTCCCTCTGGCTACCGTGTTATGCGGGAAAAAGCGTGAACGTGTAAAAAAAAATGGTACATTTAACTTAAAAGTAAATACAAGTAAGTATGCTGTTAATAGAAAATAGCAACAAAGTCTCTTTGATAAGTATTACAGCGCTATAATAAAAGATACCTCTCTTAATAAAGTTCCGAGAAAGAGTCGAAAGGAACGTCTGCTTTGTAAGACGATATTTTATAAAGGTATATTTTCCATCTCAAAGGAATTGCAGTTTTTATTAAAGTTACATACTTAATAAATTGTAGGTTGTATATTAAATTTTACAATTATATTTATACAAACTATAGCTTCACGCTTTATCACGCATACGCTATAGCCAGAAAATGAAAATAATTCATATCTCCGAGTGGGAATCGAACTGCGACGCTTATAATCAGAAACTATATCGCTGCGCCACGACGGCCTCACCATACAATTTTTAAGATTAAAAAAAAAGAAGATCAAAGAAGTTTTATTATTAAATATCAATCTTTTATGAAGGTTAAATGTAAATTTGAGAACTATTAACAAAGTAAAATGTAAATGAGTATTTTTATTTCTTTACTTATACACATTTGTTCCTTCGATGACCCAGCTTTAAGTGTAGCATAACAATTTACAAACTATAGTCTACATTCTACAAAATCGATTATTATTTTTTTTCTCATTTGTGTCAAAATTTGAACGGACATATACACGATACAGTTGCGTTTAATTTACACAAAATTTTTACACAATACATGTTATAAACAAATCACAATACACAAGATTTTTGTGTATAATATAAAAAAATATATATATATTTTATTTTATATATATTAATATTGTTAATTTATAATTTCACCATTCTTACCTGAACGTATTGTGATTCGTTTATTATTAAAAAAAAAAATGCATACAAAAAATTGAAACATAATGGAATGCCCAAACTGGTATTCGAACCTATGTACTATAGTTAACAATGAGTAGCCAGTACGTTAATTGCAGGACTAATAAGGACTACCGTTTACCCGTCTCGTTACTGCCAAACAATCTTCGGTGGTTGAAAGTAAATCGACCGAAATTAAATGATATAGAAGAGAGGTGATGTTCAAATTTTAACACTTAGTGTTCCTTACCCCCTCCCGTAATCCCATAGAAGCATGGAGGAAAGAATTCCGTAGGAATATTTGTTTAAAATAATATTATTACATTTATATTTTTTCTATATATATATATAAGTCCATATGAAGACGTATTATTAATAATATTTATTGTTATGAACGTTCGAATAATATAGTTTGAACTTTATATACAGTTCGTGTTGATCGAGGTATTAATAATTTCGAACGTTCGAGCTAAGTAGGTATCACGTTTTGCTTAAGACCCGCTTAAAGGCATGATACCACTATCCCACTCGTTCTTCACATTTAGTAGACTGAATATATACTGGCAATACGTTTTGGCATGCTGGAACTTGTTTAGGTGGTACGATTAAATGAAGTTTCCAGAAAGAAATGTTGGCTTTTTTTTCAAAATAACTTTATACTAATAAATAATATTAGTATCAAGTTTTTCCGTATAGTTAACATTTTTATTTTTATTGGGAATAAGATACAATATCTATTTCAATTTATTTAGTATTTGATATGTCCAATTTAAAAAATAAATAAATAGAGTCCCAAATAAAAAGAATCCACGCTAATACCGTTGCACCGACGAGTTTTATTATAAAAGATGTTATGTACAACAAACAAATAAAAACCAAATAAACAAAAACCAGAATTGTATGGAGATTTATGAAAAAATCCATATTGCACAATTGTCAAACCTCATTTAATCGTATGATATTTTCAATATAACCAAAAAAATGAAGAAAATGCACAGAATTACAACAACTTTTTAAGCGTTATATGACATATTTCTAAGGAAATCATTACTAATATATAAAATCCGGATAGATGCGTAGTATCAGTTAATAATAAATTTTGACTAAAAAATAACGCATTTCAGTAAATAAGACACTCCGTTAGCCACTTCATCAAAATTTTGATACTTGGCGTGTTGAGTGGTGGAGTCAACTTTCACCTTTGTCTTGTTGTCAGATATAGCAAAGTAAAATAGCTCATTCAACTACAAACTTACAGAAAAGTTTAAATTTGGCATATATATAGAGATAGACTGTGTAGCGTTAAGAGATAAATTCTTGAAATTGCTACGAGAACAGGTAAAATCGGAATTCTCTATTTTACATAAAATAAAATAAATTAGCTTCACGCTATATCCCGCACACAGCAGGGTAGGCAGAGGGAACCTAGTGTTAAGACACTCCGTTCCCCACTTTCTGCCGAATTTTGGAAGCATTGCGTATTGAGTGGCAGAACTCAACGCCGCGCTTAGCCTCGACACCAGAGCGAAGAAATGAAAATATAAATTTGAGTAAATATGTCATCTCCTCGAGTGGGGATCGAACCCACAACCAGTCGGTTTTACAGTCACACTTTGTACCACTGCGCCACGACTGGCCTCCATTTTACATACTAAGCATATTTGGAGTATTTACTAAGATGCGTTATTTTCGATATTAATATTTCCTTGAATATATATTTTGAAGTGTTATTCGCACTATATATACACTTAGGATTAGAAAGTACTAAAATTATCCGCCAAAACTTAAACGTAGCTGGATTACAACCTGGGTCACTTGGATGCCATCAATACACCAATAATTGAGCTATACGAATGTATTTTTTGTCATGGGCATATAGAGTAATTTGATGATTAATTAAGTCTGCTACGTTTAATTTTTATATCTAATTTTAGTATGTCTTAATATTTATTATCTATTTGAAAAATCACTGCTGCACGTCGCTTTCAGTCTTATTTTTATATTTTATATTAAATTCAATTGTTTTCACTAACAATTTCTTAACTTTACCTAAATTTCAACAACAGCATGTTTCTAAAGATTTTAATTAATTAACTTTCAGGGTGATTGTGTAAATTTTGTATGTAAACTGCTTTATTGAATACTTTAAAATTTCAATCAATTTTATATTTATGTAAATATGTAAGTTCATAAACCTGAAGATTTTCAACTGCTTAAAAGAAATATTGACAATATTTCTTATATAATAATGAAAATTTGAAAATCTTTTTGAACACACAATATATTGAAACTACTAACACAATAATTTTGGAAACTTTAAAGGGATATAAATCTTGTTGGGTGTAAATCTAAATTTTGTTCTTCTCTACTCCAATATATACACAAAACATCCACCAAATTCTTAAAATCTACTTAACATTAACACTTTATAAACAAACGACAGGTTCGCTTAAATCATAACTATCATATTTTAATACGCGATATTTAAATTTAAATAGGGATATGTATTACAAGCGCTCCCGAGTTTCGACTAAGCTTAAAGCTTCCATGTGAACCTAAATTTAATATAAGCGCAATTTACGGCACTCAGAGGATAACAGCGAGGTGGATTATATATACAACTTACAAAGCTACAGCTCTACTATAGCGAATTTACTAAACTGTCATTACGTATCACCCGAAAATCTCTATACATATCTGTATGTTTAACTTTTCTAAATAAATCTTATTCAATTCATCACAAAAATTAACAATTTCTGGTTTTCTAATGTCAATTTTTTTATTAACATCAGCAATCTCTTTAGAACGAGCATGTTTGTTCCGTTTAGTACGCATGACGATGGGGAGAGCACGGATAAGCCTCATCTATACCACGTGTTGGAAGCACCGACAGCTGATCCAGCGGAATCGATATATGGTGTAGCTCTCTTGGCGGCAGTAGGCGCGGCACTTACTATGGCGGTAGTAGGTTTCGCGTTTGGGTGGTACACGTGAGTATTTCATACTTGAAATTGAAAAATTGATAATTTAAACAGTTTTATTTCTACTTCTAGGTTTTTTTTAGATCTAAATAGGTAAGTACCGGAATGTTTTCTAAGCTCTTTTCAAACAGGATTATGGTGGTAACCTGAATTGCCCTAGGTTTGTACAAAAGTGTGTACGTAGATAGATATTTTGACAGGTAAAGGCTGGAGAAGACCAACGTCATTAGCACCAATTTTTATTCTTTAATATACCAAACTTACCTAAGCACCATATTTACTCGCATATATACTTGAAATTTTATACTTTTAAGTAATTCTTGTTAAAATCACTTAATTTTTTCTTGATTTTCTGTACTTTTTGTTGTAAGTTTTGTTTTCGTCTATGTGGCTCAATTCTCTCCATTGGTTCCCGAAACAAAATTCAATTTTGTACATAACTTTGACATATTAATTTAAATTTTATAAAGTTTAATTACTGAAAGCTTTTGTATATGCTCTCGGGAAATACACGTGGAACTATCAGAAATTTCCAATGTACTCAAATTGATAATTACATTTAATAATTTAAGCTAAAGTACATTAAAATTGACCAAACATTGTAGGAACACAAGTGTTACACATTGTTTATTATTACAAGTATTGTATTAAAATTTTTACAAATAATATAATAAAAAATCTAATTATAAATTGATACACGATGTAAGGCCGGCGTGGCGGAGTAGGACAGCGTTTGAGTGTTAATGTGATGGTCGTGGTTTCGATTTCCACTCGGTGAAATGAAGAATTTCCAAATCCTCGCTCTGGTAAGAAGACGAAGCAAAATAAAACTGTCTTAATGCTAGATTTCCCCCTGCCTTTCCTCATTAATCCTCACTTTTCGCCCAATTTTCGACACATTGCGTTTTGAGTGGCAAAAGTCAAAATCGCTTCATATTGTAACCAGGGTGAGGTGATAAAAATATTCAGTTATCCGAGTGGGTATTGAACCCAAATTCAGCATGTTTCCAGTAAAGGTGTCTTACTGACTGCCGCTGTGTCGCTGCTGTATAACGGAATAAATAACGTAGTAAATATAGTGCAGTTGAAATTATAATAACCATCAAATGTCAACTAGATAATTATTAGAATTGAATATGACCAATTTCCGTTGGCATTTGATACGATCACGAACGTTCAATCAATTGGCTTCGTTCATGTAAATTTTATATTATAATAAGATATTTATTTATATTTATGAAGGGAGTCGTATCGAAGCGATCCCTACACTGGTTGCGTATACTGGCATTATACTCCGTAATTGTGAAATATCCGCATCAACTTTAATGCCACAATCACATATGTATGCGCATTTTTCTATTTACAAATACAAACACGGTTAAAAGATACGGCCTTCTTTACTCCATTTTAATGCATGCAACACAGTCAAAAGCAAAAAGTAGTAAAAATTTATGGTACTTATAAAAGAAAAAATAAAAAAATAAAAAAAATGATATTCTTTCTATAGACTTTTTAATGTTTACAAATCAAACCAATTGCTTCTAATATGAATAGGGCGTTCAATAAAACAAAGATTTTCTCTTTATACTATTGGTATATGTACATTATCAAGTCTTAAGCTCTAAATAACAAGAGGTTCATGAAATGGTGTTATTTTTTGACCATTGGAAGTCGAGAGTTCGTTGAGCGAATCGAGCAGGGGACGAAGTCTCCTAATTTATAAACAGGTGGGAATCGTCTGCGCTCCTTTTGAACTCCATATAGTTCAATATTTCAAACCCATACTTAAAAATATAATTAAGATTCTTTAACAATTTAAGCTTAGGACTTTTTTTTCATTTCACGATTTTTATCCATACTGTATTGACGACATGTGACGCAGTTACAAATAGATAACCAATAACGTAAACTCCTACTACTACAAAAATACTAGTAAACGCTGCTGATATGCCACTTTCATTCACAAAACTACACCAGAATGAGAAAGGGATATCTCTCGTTCTATTTTGCGCAATTACATTCTATAATAAACCTAAACCACTTTCAACTTCCGTCAATACCTATGACTCGATTTCTTTAATGGATTTGTGCGACGTTGTCGCTTTGATAGGTTTGTGTCTGTGTGCAACGTTCTTAACAAATGGTGTTTTATTTTATAACGATAATTTTATTAATTATTTTGTTTGAAAAAAATACTTTTTCTTTTATCTGGTGTCGTGACGGCCACACAACACGCAATGTTTTTGGAATTAAGCGTAAAGTAGGAGGCGGAGTGTCTTAAAACCAGACTCCCTCTGCCTACTCTTATACACACACGGCTATTTGTCTTCAAAAAACCACTTCTGAATTCGTGGATATCAAAAGACCACATCAGAATTTTACAGTTCAAATTACTAGCTCCTGATAATAAAGTGTTCAACCGAACAAACTTTATAAAATTAGTAAAGATACAAATAAAATTTATACCTTATCTGGTTATCTGGGTCCGAAATAATTGAAATAGTTGAACAATTTGAAATATCTTAAGTGAATCCAAACTACGTTACCTTAAAACGTATTACATTTTAATTTTTTTTTATGTCTTTGGAACCAATAGGAAGAAAGCCATCTTTACAAAATTATTTTTGTCTCTAAAAAACAGATAAAATAAAATTACTTAATAAATTAGTTTTTTATCATATTAATATCTTTTGGGTGCTATTTTTCTTAGAAGGCTCGATAATTGGCTATTAACAACGGGAGTACAAAATTGGGTGACATTATAAATACCAGGTATTTTAATTTCTCATTTATTTTTTGTTCTTTTAGTTTCTGTCTACTGCTTCTTTACATACTAACTAATTATTATTGGCTGTAAATACACGTTGCGAAGTTGGCATATTTTCTATATAATCAACAAAATAACCCATTACTTCATAAACATTTCTGAATGTAACAACAACACTTTCCATTATAATTCTAAAGGCAATAAATACTTCAAGCTTTTAGCTTAAATTGATCTTCACATTTGAAGTAATTTTAACACTATTTTCATTTCATTTTTTGAAATAGCATATTCCTTTTAGCTCTATATATATATATATATATGGCTTGAATAGACTGTCTTTATTTCGTAGTTCACCTACAAACACAACAGAAAGACGGACAGACAGTAGTTTATTCTTTCAATCTTTAACTTTATATCGGCTTTAAAGCCTATCTCTCAAGGATTATTAGATGATTAACGTAGACTAAGTTCTACAACTCTAATATAACTTATCAAATACTTAAAAAATAAAAACTAACTTAACCTAACCGCGATGTATTTTGTTGTTTGTACGTTTCACGTCTTGGAAGGAGGCAATGAAAGTGAAAAATATGTACAAAAAACACATTTACATCTCAAAATTTTGACATGTATTTCATAATTAGGAACATTGATGAATTTCTAAGGCTCTCAAGGAAGGCGAAGGCCGCCGCTGACGTGGACTACCCCGCTTACGGCGTGACTGGGCCCACTGTCGACCTTACGGGTGACAGGAAGCTGGCCCAATCGGCCCACATGTATCATTATCAACATCAAAAGCAACAGATCATTGCTATGGAAAGGTAAGTCGTTGGCTCAAATTGAGTCCACGTAATTTAATGTAGTAGAAGTAGTTGTTGTTTCAAGATCACAACAAGAATTCAAAGTGGATTTGTTTTTTTAGTTTCATGTTTTCTTGTTATAGTTGTATCTCGATTGAATTTGAAATTGAACGTTGTCTAGGAAGAAGTGTATCAACATCGTCCGTTAGTATTTAATGTGTATATTTTAAATGATCCATTTCCATTGATTATTTTATGGTAAAATAATTTAATTGTGTATGAAAGACTTTTTTTTAAACTTGTCTATTGATAGAAGTACCTATATTTTCAAAATGTGAAGTAAAAGATATTGAAACGATTTTTAATTCAATTTTCTCTGATAAATTTTATATTATTTCTTGTGTGGCAGAGCAAATGTAGTGACATCTCATCTAAGCATACTACTTCCTCTATGACATACCTGACAAAAGAGAGGAGTATAAGGGAAAGAGAACAACAAAGACAAAACAATGCTTGTAAATATAATTATGTACATATTTGTAAAAGATCTGGTATTTATTTTAGGTCAATATTTAGTGTCCTGAGCCACAAATGAACCTGCATCGATTTCAACAACATAATAATACACTTAGAATTTTATTGTTTTATATAATTTTTAATAAGATCACTATAGAAAATATTAATATATAATATATATTATATTTTCACGTAGAAACGGACTCGACCGCAATGGCTCTGTATCGGACCCGGAATCAGACGACGAGAATGAAGAGGGTGACTACACCGTGTACGAATGTCCTGGATTTGCTACTGTAAGTTAGAATTTTCCATTTATATTTGTTTTACAGGTAAATAACGAGAAGTCATTCCGTTTTCCATAAATATGGATATTTTGGTTATATTAATTATATAACAAGCGATTTGTAATTTTATGCTGTTAGTATTATTTACTTTTTATTCTTCCAATACGTTTCATGTTACATTTAGGACTATAAAATATTATCTACGAGTATACACATATATTCTTTAATTTAGCAGTATTTGAATTCCCGCCTCTTGAAATAGGTTAGTGACATTAATTATAAAAGTTCTTTTTTTTGAGTTGTCAGTAAGTATCTGTAATAGGTCAACCAGCATCTTGGATCTACAGATGAGACGTCACGTAAGATGAGACGAGTGATATTTATGTATGAATACCTCTGTGAATTGTTGAAAACAAGGAGTTACTTTCTTATTTTTGGACCAGTGCGTCTCATTTGATGGAACGAAAAGATGATTTTTGAACTTAACTGGGGAAAGAACCAAATATGTACTTCCGTCATGGTCAAAAATGTGCGTTAAAACTACGGTTATGTTTAATGATCATGATATATTTTAACCTTTCTCAACTGGATGCAGCTGTCCCGACTCTGCGTGGTACTGTAAACGTTTCCATACATAACGTAATCTTTGGATGGATTGAATGAATTAACTGAAACCGTTTGTTGACCGCAATCCTTTGGCTTATAATTTGAATGAAGCAGCCTATCATATTGCAGTTGTCTGCAGTTTCTTTATGATAATGCTAGGAACAGGACCATAACCATATTGAAATTTTGTTTAAAAATTTTGAACGTAACAGCATTTGAACCAACGTCTCATGAAATTTTCTTGGACGTGGGATTCGAATCTTGTGACGGCAAAATTTTTTTACCATTTTCAATGAAACTGGCCATTTTTATTTAGTAGTACCTTATTTTAAATTTTGATTTAACCTTGTAGCTCTCTTATGTGCTTGTTTTGGCAAATGATGAATATTCTGTTTTACCTAACATTTATGTTTTTAAGTATTGACATTTGTAATTTATCTGTGAAACAACGTATTATTGATCGAAAATAAGTTGATTGCTGGCATGTTGATTCTGCCCCTTAGTTAATGTACATATTGGAATATGCTTAAGATTTTGAGAAAATAATGAACACAATTCCTTATATATATTGTATAGATTACAATATATTAAAGTAAAATTTCTAAAAGCCCTTAAACCTTTATTTTTTCTCAAAATCTTAGGACTATGTACTTGAAAAAAAGTGCTGCGGTAGGTATTGTGTTTCATAATGGGCTCTTAATGTGGATACGCATGTCGCTGTAAAAACTAGACATCGAATTATATTCACTTGCCTAAAACTCTTTTAGAGAAACAAAAACAAAACAGTTACTTCTTTCAGGCAACACCTTTAGCTAATTGGACATTAATATAAGTTTGACAAATCATGTGATTCAACTCCATTACTTTAAAATCCTCTTCAAAATTTAGTAGATACCTTATTAAGAACTATCTATACCAAAGTGTATATAATGCGATGTCTTTATACTACGTAACGTTCTTAGCTAATAATTTGTTTTCTTACAGACCGGTGACATGGAAGTGAAGAACCCGCTTTTCAAAGACGAGAACACTCCAGCATCGCCTAAATGCGATACAGCGAAAACTCAGCCCAAGGAATAATCGCTACCCCTTCGCCGAGCAGGCGACCCCAGATTTCTTGCTAATCTGCTATCACCATTCTTCTTCGTCCGACACTTTGGAACACCAAGCTTCTTCATCCGTTTGATCTCACGCAGTCACTACTACTAAATGGTAAAGTGATAACATCAGACTATTGTGCGATACAAAGATTACAAATGAAATTGCGGGACAACATTTGAACATTTATATTGAAAATGACAAGAAGGAAAATTAATAATTAAATATAAATTTGGATTGAATTTGGACTACCAGATGTGTTTTGGTAAAGTTTTTCTACTATAGTATCTGTTCGATAGAAAAGCTTTTACACCGAGTAGGTTTGGTTCTGATGGGGAATCGTTTCTTTGCAATAGAAAAATACAGTGTTACAAATTTAATTTAATCAATTTATTATATCAGTGTCGATGGCATTGAAATCAACAGCCAATTTATAAAACCATATAAAATCTCGGTGTATTTTTTGAGCTTTGGAAAGTAATGAATACACAATATAGTTAAATAAATGTTTTATTTAATTAATTAAATTATAAAAGTCAAAAAACAGGTTGGCATTAAATAAATAGCTTGGATACGACGACGTTTCGACGACAATAGATTGGCAACGGTTCTGATGGTAAAAGTGCTAATTTATGCTAAAATTATAGTAGAAAATTGAAATTTAAAGTATTTAGGATAGGACCAGCGGCCTATGTAACCTTGGCCTGCGATATCTCGAGATGAGGAACACTTTTAAATTGGAATTACAGGTTATTTATATAGTCTATTCATATAATAGGAAGCATTTGGCTGAAACTACTCAAGTCAATTGTATCGTCAGCTTAACACTTTCACTGCGGAACCTGTTTTTGAGAATATTCAGCTGGTGCGGTTGAGGTATTTTTCGGCCTCATATTGCGTACATTGCAGTAACATCCTGCACCGGCGTGAAGTCTGTATGAGGCCTATTTCGACCTCAAGCCGCAGTGAACGTGTTAACAAGTTATATGAATAACCTATGTGTAGATAATACATATTTAGAGGACATAACATATTTTGATGTAAATTTTAACGTTTTAAATTATTATCGTATTTAAAATATTTTTAATTCTATGAAATAAGAGAAGACATATTTATGTATGAATATTTATCAGATTTAGATATTTTGATGTAATTTTTTTTAATTTATATTTTTTCTTTCATTTTTTTATAAATATACACAAAAGACATATCCTTTAAAAAAAATTTTCGCACAATATTTTATATAGAAATAGAGACCCGCTATTACGTAAGTAGTAAACACGTTGACTGCGTTTTACTAATTGGACACTCTATACAAAAAAAAAATCTATACTGTGGTACTCAACTCAACTGTAAATTTCCTTTCCAGCAGATATTTGGGATCACATATATTTTGATTAAAATAGATTAAATAGGCAATGTTAAGAATAGTCATAAATACTTATAATTCATGTTTAACCGTTATCAATGTAAAAAAATAACAAAAAAATTATACAAAACACAAAAATTTACAAAAAATATACTTAGGATTAATTTATGTATTCACAAATGTCATTATACTATAGTAGTGTCCAACACTACACGAAATTTAGTTTTAGTTTTTGGCACTTTTAGTTATTTGACATATTTTAGTTGTTTTCAGTTAACTAAATGTTTATCAACGTTATTATTGTTAAATATATATAGTTAAGTTAAGGTGCATTTAATGGGCGGGTGTGACCCGATTTAGGTATTTTAGTTACTTTGTTGGGAATACACTCATTTAGCAAAAGAAACATTGACTTCTGACAAGAAATGATTATAACAACTTTCATAATCAATTGAATTAAAGAAATATGCATAAATGGAGTTAATGTTTCATTTGCACTATGATTTACATATAAACCTGTAATTATCAGCATATGATGATCTCATCCCTACCATATAGTACAAAATCAAAGAAAATATTGTATATAAATAGATAAATATATATGTATAATATTAAAGAATTAAATGATATATCGATTATTGTATAAATATACGGCCCGGCATATTATAATATTATATACATATATATGTATACATTATTTATTTTAGTTTCAAAGTCCCTCAAAATTGTATTGTTTTTATATATTTTCATTAAATAAGTTAAGAATTTTGAAATAAAGTAGTGTTAAGTGTATTACATCATATATACGTTATGGCTTTCTTTCGATGTTGTGCTATAGTTATTAAGTAAATATATAATTGCAAACAAAAAATTATATATTTGAATGATGTTTTATTTTTTTTGTTTATTTCCTATTTAGTGTAGAGGTAAAAATTTAATTGATAATTTAAAATAATAAATTAAACTTTTTTTGTATAAAAAAGAAGTACTATTTTGTGCTTCGCACTCTATTCCACACACAGCGTGGTAAACAGAGGGAACCTGGGAACCTAGTGTCGAGATATTTCTTTCTCATTAAGACCGAAATTTCAAATTTTAGAAACATTAATAATTACTGCGAAATTCAATTAAAAAAATATTTCTTAAATTTGATACCAAATGTGGTTTTAATTGATAAAGCTATAACACCTAAAAATTTTAAATCGATAGTCTCATATCGTCTAGACGCGTCTAACGAACTCTACCCAATGGCATCCGTTGATTAGGGATTTAAGTTCTATATCAGAATTTAAGGTCATCGAAGCGTTGTAGGATAGTGTCTAATGTGGTGTTCCATAATATTGAACTCACAACCATCTTTGTGGATCCAATATCCAATTTTTTTATTAAATAGGAAATTTAATAATCGCTTCGTCTACCAAAGTATCCCTACTTTGAAAGAAAATTAATTAAATATAATCGTTCCTCCTAGCGGGAATCGAACTTACGATTGTCACGCTTACAGTCCGACGGCCTCATGAAATTGAATTTACATACAAATGTTATAATTTACTCATATAGGAGGATTGATAGGAAAACTTTGTGTTAAGTCACTCCGTTCTCCACTATTACAGATATTTTGTATTGGAGTTAGAACAGTAGAGCTAAACGTCATGCTTTGTCTCACCAATGTATCTAGTAAGTAAGGTAAGTAAATAGAGTAATATATACATACTACTATACTGTATTCTTATCTTCAATTTAAAATAATGTCAACAATTTATAAAATCTACATAAGCTTACTGAATGAAAAGATACTTCGCTTCATTGTTGTCCATTTCGACGATATTGCCTTTTTATACTTTATTAAAATGAAGGTAAGACGATTTTTTTTTAATTCTTTAACTCAAGTGATTAAGACATTAATTATTAAATATAGGCTTAATTTGAGTTGTGCCACTCAACACGCAATGCCTCCAGAATCCAGCAGAAAGTGGGGAATGCAGTGTCTTAACACTATTCCCTCTGCCTACCCCGTTGTGTGCGGGATACAGCGAGAAGCTGATTTTAGTAGGGCTTAATAGTAGTATTCTAAAATAATATATAATGCCCACAAAAATATATTTAAATAATTTACAAAATGCACAAGGCGGTTAAATAGGTAGATGTGAATATAAAAGTGATAAATGTATGCCTAAAAATATGTCAATAAATATCGGATGATGATGATTGATTACTTTTGTTTTGGGTTTGATCCTAAGTCGGGGGAATTAATTATTATTTATTAATATTTTAATTTCTTTGTTCTGGCATCAAGGCATAAGTCAGCGGTTGAGTTCCGCCAATCAACACAATGCCTCAGAAATTCGGTGGAGAGTGAGGAACGGAGTGTCCTAATATTAGGTTCCCTCTGCCTGGAATGGCAGGCAGATGGCTGTCAAAAGTGCTTATAAGAGTTTATTTGAATAAAGAATATTTTGAATTTGAATTTGTAGTGTTTGGCACGCCGTTTTCTCTGACTACCCCATTAGGGGCACATTATAAATTTTAGTTTTTCTTTTCGTTTTAGTTTTCATACCTATATAAAAATTCGTAAGTTATTCTGTCTGTCTGTGATGCCATCACGGTTAATCCGCTGAGCCGATTGTGATGAAATTTCATGTAAAGATACTTAAGGGTCTTGGGATATATACATATATACACAATATTTTCGAAAAATAAAATGTTGTAATAGAAGTTCGTGACTTAATGGCAATTTAGCAGTGCCATCTTCTTAATATAAACTGAACTAACCCATAAAAGTATTTTACACAAAATGAAATCGTTTCCCCAGCTACTGACTACTAGATGTCGTTCCTATTTTAAATTAGTTTACGTCATTTAATCTTTTTTAAATAAAATTGCAGTTTCTATTTGTTTTTTTTTGTATTAACTGTTATTTCAAAACATTTTTTTTACTTGAAGCAAATAATAACGTAGACTGAACCTCAGGTAGACTTACCTGAGAACCTAATATTAAGGCACTTTCCACTTTCAGCCGAAATCTCGAGGCGTTGCATGCTGTGTGCCTGAGCTCAACGCCGCGCTTTGTTTTGTTACCAGAGCGGAGACATGAAAATATTTAATATTTTTTCATGTCTCCGGACCTACAACAAAATATTTAAAATTTCAAAACCAAATAAAAAAAAAAAAAATAGTTTGAAATTTATAAGTGGTTAGAAATTTTTCCATGCGTGAAATTCCGAAAGTTCGTAATATTATCTTACGTTATCGTAGTTAATTGAAGCTCAATCAAATAAATACACATAATATGAAAACCAAATTTTATTGCAAAAATAAAATTAGCTATGTAAACGGGTAAATAATAAATGTTGCTTTTTTTTATATAATTAAAACAACATTTATTATACACTCATTACACAGAAGCTAGTAAAACTTTACTTTACAATACAGTTGTGGCTAAGCAGTTCATCGCCTGACTGTGAACGTGCTTGTTGTGGATTCGATTTCCTCCCGAGGTATGAATTATTTTCATTTCCTCACTCTGGTAACAAGATATAGCGTTTCGTTGAGTTCTACCATCAAAAAGCAACGTTATGAAAACATGGTGAAAAATAGGGAACGCAGTGTCTTAATTCTAGAATTCCTCTGACTATCATCATGCAGAAGAGAAGAGAATATCTTAATTCAAGAGAGAAATTTATAAAATTAGACCTAGATCTTAATCACTATTGTTTCTATTTGTTAATTTTTAGGGTTCCGTACCTTTTCTTTTCATTAAAGGAAAATCAATGTTTTCCATCATAAAGACACTTCCGCTCCACTACTTTGAAGAATTGCGTGTTGAGAGGCGGAATTCAACGCCGCGCTTCACGTCGTTACCGGAGCGAAGTAATGATGACATTATATATTTCATTTCCCCGTGTGGAAATTATATATTTCATTTTCACTTGTAGAACCCACAACAGTCGCGCATGCATTCCGACACTTGTGCCCCTGCACCACGACGGTCATAAATAAATATTTACATTGAATGGGCCATTTATGGAAGAACTTTATATATCACACTGCACCACTGTTAGTTATTTCCGTTCAAGCAAGAGGGCGAAGCGGCAGCTCTAAGCTTATGTTTGAATAAAACAACATGACGAGGCAAAAATGTATTTATTGACAAAACGTAGTTGAGAATCCGTTATTATTTAAATAGTTTAATTTTATTATAAATAGTAGACTGGTGGACTTAAATATTAACACACCACGTGTTGCGTACTCTACCACTAAATATTGTAAATAAATAGCACTACATTTTTTAAAAATAAGGATCAGCTTCACGCTATATCCCACACATAGCAGAGGAGATAGAAGGAACATAGTACTAAGACATTCAAGACCATTCCGTTCTTTAATTTTTTGAGACATTGCGTGTTGAGTGACTCAACGCCGCGCTATGCTTCACAGAGCGAAGGAATGGAAATGTAAATTTAAATAAATATTTAATTTCCTCGAGTGGTGATCACACCCACAACCAGCCCGTTTACAGGCACACTTTGCACACACAACTGACCTATGTTTCACAAATGTTCATAAATTAATGAAAAAAAAGGACCAGAGTGCTAATATTAGTAAAACAAAAAAAAATATTGTCTTTGTTTAAAATAAATATTTATTATTTTTTTATTATTCATCGTTGTAATTTATTCTGTTATCAATTTAATTAAAAAAAAATTAACCTTTACTCGCATTATGAAAAAAATATTGCATATTTTCATTTCGAAATAAGGTTACTAATTGAATAGTGATTATTCATAAATACTATTAAATTTCTTCGTAAATATGCCATAAAATATATATTTTTATCAGTCTCTAGTTTATAATATATTTTTTCTTAAATAAAATTAACAAAAAAAAATTATTTCATAATGCGAGTAAACGCTACACGCACACACACTCTACTCACAAACACTCTTTTACACGCACTTCAACAGTCAAATACACACACATACAAGTAAATTGCTTTCTTTTTCAACACATGGAATGTTAATATTAAATTCAAATGTAAATAGTAATTACCGAAAATGTATTAATTTTATAAATTTTATGAAAATATTAATATAATAATAGTAATTATTACATTGAATATATATTTATGTTGAATTTGTCATTTAATTCTATGTTAAGGATCTAAAACTCTGAAATAATACAAAGGGAAACAGTGTGCTTAAAATAAGTATTTTTCTAAATATAAATCTATTAAATTATATATAATTGTAAACATAGCTTTTATATTGCATAAATTGAACCGTAATATTTGGAGTTAATCTAAGTAATTAGTTATTTCTATATTACAGTGTCTTAAGTATGTTAAAATAAAAATAAATAAATAAGTTATACTATTATTTTTTAGCTGTAGTACAGATACAATACAGATAGGAAAAGCTACAATCTGGCGCAGTTTCGTCACAAGGCCTGCGTTGTTCACAGCCACTATTTTCTATTTAAGCGTGATTAACCTCAATATAATATGTAAAATAAAAACTATAATTAAAAAAAAATAACATTTCAATGTATGTCACCTCACATATCTTATAAATACGAAGAAAATCTAGAATCTAAAATATGCTAATCTAAAAATCTATATACAATACAGTTCTGCATAATATTAGCAAAAATTTGGTGTACTATATTTTTTGAAACAATTTAGAATATATGTTATTTATAACATTATCTTAGTAATTTTCAACAATACAAACTACTTTTATTACAACAATATCAACAAGACATATCGAACGCTTAGAATAGAAGTAGTCTAACTCAAAAAAATATGTTTTTTGGGAAATCGGCATTATTGGCGCAGGAGTAGAGGAAGGGAGTGGGGGTACCCGTCACCTTATAATGGTATAGTGCCCACCCCAGAATTTAGTGTTACAAAAAATAACTGAAAAACACACAAAAAAGTTTAGCATTGTTTTTAACAAGTTGCACTTCTTATGTATGTTGAAAATTTTATTTTAACCTTAATTTTTTTTTTTTGCAAATAAATACAAGGTGTAAACATTTAAATTTCACACCCCACTTAAGGCATTTAGCAAGCATAGAGTTCACCTGAAATATATTTTTAGATACACCCGACCTTAAAAATAACTTTATACAGTCGACTTTCAGTAAAATAAAAATTGTGAAAATTTTGAGTTAGGCAAGTTTCATTCTAAGCATGCAATAATATATATAGAATGTTCGAGATAAACATGATTATGACTTAAATTGACTCTAAAAATGCAAGTTCTAATTTATTGCTTGTAAATGAAGCTTCTAAATTACTACCAGTTTCATATAATATAGTTTTTTTTTAATTTAACATAACATTTTATTTCATATTATATCATATTTTGTACGCGACGCGGCAGGCGGTGATACACAGTGGCAGTATTAGTGGCATTTCATTATCTTCTCCTTAAATTTCAAAATTAGCTTAATGTAAAATTAAAATTAGGTTATTTTAAAGTATCGTAAGTATTTCAGTTCTCTCTTAATTTTGTCAGTTGTGTCAGTCGTGACGAATTTGGTTCAAAGAAAAAAAAAACCTTGTATTTCAATTCAAAATTAGCCTTTATCTGAAATTAAATTAATACAAACGTATATATTTGTACTAATTTAATGTATGTATTTAAAGGCCATAAGATATTCCTATTAACGATTGTTAAATTATGTTTTTTTCTTAAAAATAACAGTTCATTTATTTATAGTCTTTAACTAACAATTTCAATGTTTTATATAGCAAAGCTACTACCTACACATAATTTTGTAAGTACTTTTACACCTGTCGCCGCATATCAAATATAGCGATGACATGGAACGAACGTATCTCTATTGAATATAAATACAACCCTCTATATATAGAACTATATTATCAATTAGAACTATTTATATAACGAACTGTAAATATATTGAATCTTGCTAAACTGTTCTAGACTATTTTTCAACGTAAAAGCATATTTTATAAGGCAGTTATTGATGTCAGCCATAATGCGTTTAATGTTTCACGCCTGTCTGATAATTTTCTGTTAACTTACTTGACATTTAATTTTTACATGGCTGTAACCATGAAAATAATATAAACTCATTACAAATGAAATTACTTGAAACGACATTGGTTCTGCTCTACTTATTTTATTAAAAAATGTAAGCGATAAAACTAAAGGATTGTAACTTATATTAAAGTAATTAATAATTATTATTAAAAGTAAATAATAAGTATTTATACCAAAATTTAAATGTTTCGGATATAACCTTTTATTTTTTTCCGTCGGTATGAGAAATGCAGTATTACCCACATACCTAAGTTCAGCAAAAATTTATGAAACAGTAATGAAACACAATCTTAGTTTAGAATCTAGCAAAATACTATTAATTGTAACAACTGTGTTTAAAAAAGACTATATTGAATATTTTCGAAGTTATTTAAAATTAGTTATTCAAAAGGCATTATTTTATTATTAAGTAGTTATAATATTTTTTTCTATTTAATTTTAAAACAGTTATGGAATTTATTTAATTTAATAGATAGATTTAACAATGTTTGAGAAGTTGGTTTTGAAAAAAATACTTTAAAATCTACTATATTTTTGATTATACACACAGTTATATAGATGTTGTCATTAATAAAATAGTTTTTTACATAATCATTATTTCTGTAAAGTAACTTATTATTAATATAAAACTAATATTCTCCATAATCATTACTAAACCATTATTAAATGTTCTTAGCAACGTAAGTGAACTAACTAAATTTAGTAAATATATTTTTTAAATTATAACTACAGCAGCTCATGAAGGGCACCTAATTATAAAAATGCAAAAAAACACTAATATATCGAATTAAATAACAAAACTATATACAGTTATTACGTAAGTATCTGTAAACTATTATTAAAAATTATGGTTATAATACTCGAGAATCAATTATAATATAATAAAGACGAAAGAATTTCGGTTAAGAATTCGTGGTTATCCGAATTTCTCAAATAACTTTCACGCGATAGGTAAGATAAGGTAAGAATATAGCTTACTTATTATACCTACAAAAAATAGTTATGATTTTAATAGTTTTTTTTTGTGTTTTGATCTATAATATAATTTGAACTACACGAGAGAGGCAATTTAACCATTTTAGAGTATAAATTATCCCAAAAACACTCATTTTCATATATTTCCGATTATGATTATCGGTTATCCGAATACTTAGTTAATACAGTTAGTAGGTTAATTTAATCTTCTCTACAAACAGTAAAGAAGAATTGTATGAATCATTTATGTCATAAAATGTTCGGGTTCAATGATTCATTGTACATCAATGAAGCAGTTCACTATCACTATAGTTCATATCGCTACAGCTATTTCTAACACCTTTTTTTACAGTTACATATTTCAGTTTTCTATGTTCTGCGTCAGCACGCAATGCCTCCAGAATTCGGCGGAAAGTGGGGAACGAAAGAACAGTAGGTTCCTAGGTTCCCTCTTCTTATCCTATTATGAGCGGAATACAACATGAAGCTGAGAAAAAATGCATTCTCTGAGTGAGTGTAGCTAACAACCGTTAATTTATACCGTAATCGCCTTGTATTTCTAGCAAATATGTCATCCTTAAAGACTGAAAATGGTTGATAGAGTTATCATATACTTTAATTATTTTGTACTTTAATTATAAATTATAGAATTAACGCTGTTGTGTTGAACATGGTAAGTGTTTGATTACTTGCGATGGTTGTGCGATCTTACCATTTATTCGGTAGGTAAGGTAAGTAGGAAAATCGAGTGTCCTATCACAATTTTTACTTCGTCTACCTTCCTAAATTCCGGAAATGCCTGAAGATAAGAAAACAAAAATATAATAGTTTTATATAATTATATAAAACTTGTAACTTGATTTATTGTCCTAAAAAGTTGTGGGTTTTCCTAAATTTCTTGGATTAGCCGAGTCTATCTGACTGTCGTATACAGTAATGTATTGTAGGTTATTTCAAACATTGACATTTGTTTGGTTTCACACCGCTATAGGAAGTTCTTGCCTGTTATTATTATGACTAATAAATGTTATTGGAATAAAATTATTTATCTTAACTTTAACTCGAAAAAAAACATTGCTTAAAATAAGTGATTTATGAAAAAAGAAAAATATTTTTGGATCAACCATTAGTACAACAAATATATATACCAATTAGATTAGAAGAAAAATATATATATATATATATATATATATATATATATATATATATATATATATATATATATATATATAGGCTCTTGCTTTTATTCACAAGACTAAACAAAGATATGGTTTAAATAACATGAGTCCTCTAAAACAAATCAAGCCTACCAACATGGTCACACGTGATGGTCATAAAAACGAACTTACGAAACGAAATTAAACTTTCACTCTATTTCTTTTCTATGCAAATGAAAATACGAAAATACACATGAATTATTAATACGTAAAATGTAACTATAAGTACACAAAAGGCCTAAAAGCGACACCGACCGGTTACATTGGGACCGCACGAACTAAATGTTTTCACGGAAGAGCGGATTTTGTCTCGTATTTACTCCTTACTCGTAATTTATAATGTAGCCTAGTTATAAATAAAGAAAGTGTGATTTAATTCTGTGTAAAGACTATTTCGTCTTAAACTGAACATACAAACACATACAAATATGTATAATTACAACAGTCATTTGTCACATTGAGTAAACGGTACATCAAAAAGTAGCATCAGCAAAAAAAAAGATCAAATTCTAATATCTTCTAGTAAAACTGTAAATCATCTTTGTCTGCTCATGGTAGATATACAAACATATCATTATTTTATATCATTGAAGATATTTATTAATCTAGAAAAAAGTAGAACCCAAAACAATATATATTTTTTCTGTTTCGTTTGTTAAGATTAGGCGATTTTGATTTGTTCTTAGAACTGTTATGTCATTTCATCCAGAATTCATTGGGATGCCAATATTTTTTTTAAGCTTCCTTCAAGGAAGATTTTTTTCAGTTGCACACATACATATACCCAAATAGTATTTTTACTCTTATGAACTTAAAAAAAATGTATTATTTGCTTATTATTTGTTGTGTATTTTTTTGCTGACGCTATTTTCATAACACTGTTATTACCTATTTGTATATGTTTGTAAGTTCAGTTTTACAACGGATCGTTTATATCAATTTGAATTAAAAAAGACGTTAATTAGCGTTTAATAGACATTAAATTTTAATGTCAACTAGATGATAATTGATGTCTTTGAGTGCGGCTGTAATCTCGTATATAATATAATGTTAGCTAAATTTAGAATTAATAAGGCTAAGTGCAATACTATAATGTTTGTTGATATAATACAATAAAATATATATTATAATATTTAAAAAATATATAAATATAAAATATATGTACATTGTACATATTATTATATTTATATATTCTTAAAAGTATATATATTTACGTATTAACATTATATTGGTTTAGATGAATCTTTAAATTATATTAAATACACCCGTATAAAAAAATACAATTTGAAAAAAAAAACACTGTGCGTTTAAGAATCCAAAAATTACTAATAATATTAACTAATTTTACTAAAAATCTAAATTAACCTAATCTTATAAAAACAATCAACGCTTATATACATACACGTAATATCGAATTAACAACAGTAAGTAAAAGTTATTGCTGTAAGGTGTTTTAGTTACAAAAGTATATCTAATTCTAATAAGATCTAAATAACAAGACATAAAATATTTATGTTTTTAGAAAACGTATAAAAATTTTAACGTAGCAAGAATCGGACATACGCCTGTTGGAAAACGTCCAAGCGCTAGACCCTGTAAGCATGGCCGTCGGATTAGGGAACAGCGGGGAACCCTGGATGATTTTTATCTCCCACAAGACAGGTTAAGCCATGCCACTCAACCATACATTTTTATTAAACTACGTTGAAATTCTTATACGCTTGCTACTTATTTATGTTGTATATACACTTTTTATATTGTTATTTTGCATACTTCAAGCTATGACGTCTTAAATAAAACATATTTATTATAAATATAACCTTTTATGTGGATTTGAACGCACAACCATCGTGTGACACGACTGAGCCACTACGACGGGAATTTGACTAATATATCACAAAATGCAACTTATATCTGACTTCTAGTATTATCAGTTACACGATTATAATTCTATATTAAAACTACTCTTAGAGATTGATTTTAAAAATGATATGAGAATTTATTGTAAACGGTTTTTTTTTGTATATGTATGAGTATGTATGTTTGTTTGCTATTATCTAAACAACATATCAGTGCAAAGTAAACAAAGTTACACGCCTACCGCACACAAAAACAAAAACAATCATATACATATCTAACAACTGATAGATCTATATAGATTATATTTTGATATATAATATTCTACTCTGCTAGCTTAATTAGAGGAATGACTTTTGTAGTGATTGTTGTTGTTATATATTTGTTACTATATTTTGTCCATATAGAGCTCGTGCTCGTCTAAATACTACAAATTTTACAATAACACGAAAATCTATTGAGCATTGAAAACCTCAATCAAATCTTTGAATACTACATTAAATATTATACATTGTTTAAATCTAATCATAAGGAAAATTTTAGAATAATTTCAACGCAACTATATATTTAAGTTCAATCGTCGTTGTCCATGCCGATTAGTTCAGCCTGAAGGCGGCCCTTCGTTCGACAGCAGGCAGTGAGGCAGAGAATTCGTAGCGCCAGTCGGAACTGTGGACTCAAGGATATGAGGATAACAATCTTCCAAAAGGAATTCAGTATACCGAGCCATACCACGCCGAAGTGCAGCATTGGGATTTTCAATTCTTGGTCTGTAAAATATTCGTAGAGTCTGACACCGGCGTAAGGAGCCCAACTGAGCCAAAACGCCGTTACCAGTACAAAACTCATCCAGTGGCTGGGGTTCGCTAGATTTTCTGCTAATGCCGTCGCGTATTCCTTATCGTGTATCGGCGCTCCACTATTCAGCTTTCTTTTCATAGAAAATATGTAGAAATAGTTATATACGATTGATATCACGCTAGGTCCTAGGACGAGGATGCCTAAAGTTGCCGTGTAAGCGTATGTGGTGCCCCAATCTAACATACAGATGAAGGATTCCTTGTCAAAATTAGCTTCTTTCTTGTATCCGAGGAGTGGAGGACAACAGAGCATGGCGGCGGAAATCCACGTGAACACCATCCAGCATTGACTTCTAGTACGAGTTTGGACCTATATAACCGTTTAAAATGTAAATCCATTTTAGTGACAATATATTTGATATATTATAAAGTGCTAAAATGAAATTGGGAGGCATCATTCTCGATACTACACTCAATATTTGATCGAATATACGTAAATTGGTAAAACAAATAGGCATTTTGCAAGCAGAAGTAAATATTTAATTCTGATTCTGATTCCATATACAATAAATGTAGGGTTGTCAGGAATTGGTAGAAAAATACACATGGTAGAAAAATAAACTGAATACTTTAATAAATCAACTTTAAAGTTAAATCGATTCATTGATTTTACATGTTTATAACTTAGTTATTGAAAAGTAATTCATATAAGAGATCTCTTAATAGAGCATCCTATTGTTTTCAACTTGAATGCACCAACTAAAAACAGTTGACCTGGATGCATCCAAATATAGGCTTGAACTGACAAGTGGGTTAATAGGCAGGTCATAACCATTCTCATTCAGATATTTAAATCTACCATACTTAATTTAGATAGGGCTGAACAACCAATTTAATTATAATTTAAATAATTTTAGTACAATAGCCTCCATTTGAATAAATACTTGATGTTGGACAACGTAATATTTGATGAAAATTATTTATAATAAACACTTTTAAAGCTGTATGGTACCTAATATAAATAACTGTAACTAAAATATTAAATGTTAAACTGAACGTAATGGTTATTGATTCAATTTTCACTTATATCTATAATAAGGGTGATTTTTAGTCAAAAAACACCTTATATTTTGATGTGATTTAGAGTACAGTTCTTAAGAAATATTTTTGTGTAACTACCTATCTACTCAGTATTTGTTATTTAAAGCTAAAGGGGCATATAAAAGTGCAAGAAGTGCTCATATGACATTCTGGCTCTAGATGACCATATCATAAAATCAGACTAATTCTAATATAGATATTATTATGTTCCATATAAAATATCGTTTACATGCAAGGCTAAATAAGGAAAAATATAAAGTACGGTTTTAGGGTTCATGCAATAAATGTTCATGACACAGACATCCGATTTCTCCATCAATTTGTTTTAAAAAAAATTAAATTTAAGATAAAAAATTTGCCAATTTTTCCAAATTAAATTTTTAGTCCATAAAAAGTTCGTTCCCAAGTGAATGATATTATTTAGTCATACTTGTATATCATTATATATTATATCCATATGAGAAAATAAGATCATTATTACAAACTTTTTAATTTTAATGCGAAAGAGAGCATTGAATAAGAACTGCATAGAAAGCTTTGGCAAATAAACTTCAAAGTCAAAGATAATAAGACAAAACTGAAACAGCTTTAGATGAGAAAATAAGTTAAAGAGTCCATTAGAAATGAGTTAAAAGTCAAGAGTTAAACTACAAAGCGTTAGACTGAGTTAACTTGATGGAGACCTGATGCTACCGCCCTGAACAAGCTCTTCACGTCAGTAGAACCAGAGCGCCCGTTTTGTGGAAGATAGGAGGACGTAATAAAAAAAATTGATATCTACCGTCGCACTAACCGTCTCATAACGGAGAGGTTTCCGAACGGCTAGGTACCGGTCTACTGAGATCCACATGAAAGTGTAGACGGAGACGGACCACAGGGTGACCTCGACGTAGCCTGCTAGTCTACACATTAGGTCACCAAACATCCATCGTCCGGTTATAGCGGGGTAAACGGATAGAGGTACAACGAACAGTCCGCAAAGGAGGTCCGCAACGGCGAGGGAGAGTAGGTAGTAATTGATCACTTCGTTGGATAAACCTGTTGATAATATATTTTTATTAAATTGTGTAAATATTATTCATTGTAGAAGTTATGTTTGTTGGTCATTAATTAGTTAATATTAATCAGTTTTTTTGTCAATCTCAAAAATGCTACACTTGTATGAGAATTTTTTGCTTAACACCTTAGGTTGTGGGTTCGATTTCCACTCGAAAAAATTAAATATTTCATATTTTCATTTTATCGTTCTGGAATCAAGGCAAAGAATAGATAAGAAGAGGCTCCAGAATTCGAAACTGACGAACAAAGCGTATGTCTTTACAGTAGTCGTCCTCTATCTACCCTTCTATGTGAGAAATATATAAAATAATAAAAAAAATACCTTTAAAATTCAGGAAAGCAGCAATGATTAGCAGATTGGAGACGACAATGGCGACTCCCATGACAGCGATGACGGCCGCCTGCGTGAGCGTCTCGAAGGTGGCCAGGGGACTGTCGGCTACGCTCACCTCCGCGCCCGCGCGCCCGCTCAGCACTCTCGCTGGCATGCTAATTCTGGAACAAATAATCATAAGCTTTTACTTTTATTACGAAGTGTTGAATGACGTTGATTTTTCCGTTTCATCCTGCTCTCAAAATTAACCTTTTCTAATTATATGTAACTTTTATTACGAGAATCCGCGTGGAAATCACTTTACAAAGTATCGTTATTTAAAAATAATACTACAGTAAAAAAGGTCATCTAAAATTGGACTAAAACGCGGATTTAGGAATTTAATATTTTTGTATGTTTGTTCAATTGTTCATTTATGCGTCTCCTTGTCTTATTTTGTTACATTCACAGAAACCATACCAACACCACATTTTGAACAAAAAAAGCGCATAAAAAATATAATTTACCTATAACAGAAAAAAATCACTATTTAATATTTTTAAAATATTTTTACACACTTAGAAAAAACTGTAATAAACGCCGACACGCTTGTATGAACGCTACAGTCATTGGTTTACCACAAACTGAGAGAGCGAGTGTATGGTATCTCCCACATTTACCTTATTCAATAGACATCAGTATTACGTATGTTCTACATTATGCCTTTAAAGATAACGCATATATAGGTTACTCCACTTTTATCAGCTACGTTTCGACCTAAATGTTAAACTCGGTACATTTAGTAGGTACAGCGAAAACAAAAAAGGATTTATTGTAATATGTAGAATATATGAATAATGATATTATCGTATTTAATTTAAACAAATTATATCTATATTAGTTATAAAAAATCGTCCAAGAGCGAGTCGGACTTATTTATGAAGGAGAACCGTAACATTTTTCTGGATATGCTATTTTAAATCGACCTTAGAAAGAAGGAGGTTGTCAATTTGACCGAAGATTTTCTCGGTCTATACGTTATGAAATAAGATCCCCGCTTCCCTCGGAATTCTGAAAGTACTGCGTAAAGAGTGGCGGAACTTAACACCGCGATTGGCGTCGTCACCAGAGGAAGAATATGAAAATATTAAAATATTTCATCTCCCCGAGTGCCTGCAGTTCTGCAGGTCACGACCGTCTCTAAAATAACATTATTTGACACCAGTACAACAATTTTGAGATGAAATACTATTGACAACTGAACATATATAGCTCAAGAATGGCCGTGACACATTTATATTATCGGTTATATACGTATATATAAAAGTGTTTGTAATTTGATCAACCTTGTCTACGGCCTAGATAGCGCTAGCTTGACCCCACTTAAGCTGGAGCTTAAGAAATTAATGATCATAAGCTTCCATTCTGACATTAGTTTTAGTCAAACTTCTCTTCTTCTGCCTCTGACTGTAAACGCGATGGTTGTGGGTTCAATTACCACTTGGAGGTATGATTAATGTTATAGCCCGACAAGAAGTTTATGTTGTACGGACAGGAACGACAGTCTTTATAGATTTATGACTTCTTATGTAATGCATAAAATGTCTTACCTTTGTTATTATTCACAGGGCTTGACAGAGGAGGTGAAAGCATCCATTTTTGGGCTCGTTTGTACCTAAGACAAGGAAAATAATTCCAATTAGGTTTTTTTCTAATTATGTACTAGGTACCAGTCGTGGCGCAGTGGCACAAAGTGTGACTGTAAAACCGACTGGTTGTGGGTTCGATCCCCACTCGAGGAGATGAAATATTTACTTAAATTTATATTTCCATTTCTTCGCTCTGGTGTCGAGGCAAAGCGCGGCGTTGAGTTCTGCCACTCAACACGCAATGCCTCCAAAATTCGGCAGAAAGTGGGGAACGGAGTGTCTTGACACTGGGTTCCCTCTGCCTACCCTGCTGTGTGCGGGATACAGCGTGAAGCTAATTTAATTTTTATTTTACTAGGTTTATCAATCAACACGCAATGCCTCTAGAAATCGATGGAAAGTGGAGAAAAAGTGTCTTAATAGGAACGGAGTATCTTTAAACTAGGGTTGTATGCAGAACCTGTACAAGGTTTCCTCTGCATGCACTGATATGTGCGGGATAAAGCGTGAAGTAAAAAAATAAATAAATAGTACGTGTTCAATGCTCCCTGCACTCAACGCTGTAATTTATCATAAAAATAATATTTTCCAAGTCGCGTTTACAGGCAGGAATTGTTAGTATGTAAATTAAACAGATAAATTTAATAATAATATTATTTTATTTATTTTTTGTAAACCGTAAAGATAAAAAAGATAATGAGTGGATGAGAATGAACACGAAAAATACACAGTTCGACACAAAAAAAAATAACCTGTAGGTCCTATTTAAATGTTAAGTTCACCGACAAAAATGAGAGATCTATTTGGGTGCCCAGTTCTAAGTAAAAAATATATACGTCACATAACATATTTCTTAAATAAATTATAAATGATTGACAATGTTTGATTTACGTTCTTTTTGACTTACAATCATAAAATTGAGATGTAACCCTTTGTGAGCGATTCTGACTCGCGCTAAACTGTTTTTTTTATTTTTAATTTAGAAAATACAACAGAAAATAAAGTGATAAATCACTCTTTTTTTCTACTCTACTACTACTATTAAGTACCACTACTCCTACAACTACTACTGTTAAGTAGCAGAATAGATGAATGAATAATAAATATAGCACCTATTTTTCATTACGCAATTTTAAAAGGCTTTATTACATACAAAAAAATGATTTAATTCCAGAAGGCACCTTCTATAGGATTTAAATAGAAGGCAGTATGAATATTAAACAAGATACTTTATTATATTATGCAGGGACCGCTGAAAAAACTTAAAATTTAAATTCATTTACTTCCCGCTTTAGATCCAGGCTCACCTTGTGAAATAAAAGTAAAAGACGACAAAATGTTTATCATATAAAATATTTTATAATTTTCTTCTTCTCAAGATAAAAGTGTTTTTTTTCCCTTTTAAGTCCCTTATCGTTAATAAGTCTAGAAAATCTTTTACTTCACTCATACATCATTTCATACATTAAATTAATAGGTATATCAATTATCAAATGTCACGCAATGCCTCCAAAACTCATTGAAAAGTGGGGAATAGAATGTTTTACTAGGTTCCCTCTGCCTACCACCCTGCTGTGTGCGGGGTACAGCGTGAAGCTGAATTTTAAATAATATGTTTTAATAATGATTGTTAAGAAGCCGGATCTATGCAGTGTTTTTGTTTTCCGACTATGGATAAGTGCAAAAAATTCGTATATTCCGCGATTAGCAGACCTCAATTAATAAAACTAAATTTATATCTTTGGTGGATAAGACAATATAGCCACAAATAAAAGACAAAAAAAAGCTTTTCACCAAAGTGACGATATTCAGATATGAGAGAGAGAACTCAGAGGGTGCTCTGTTCTCTCTTGTCCTTGCATACGGGCACATGACCCTGGATTCCCAACCCATTATGATTATACCTCCATCTACTCCGTTTTCTCTTCAGGTCTAGTCATGATGACCTTAGAAATAGAAATCAAGAAATAGTTAATGTTAATGTTAAAACACTCCGTTGCCGACTTTCTGACGAATTTTCGACACACAGTGTTGTGTTGAATGGCTGAACTCAACGCCGCGTAATATAATTCCCCGCGTCGGAACTGAACTCAAATCATCGCATTTACAGTTAGACTGTCCAACTACGTCATAACGGCCTGTATTTTGAAAATAAAATATCTTTAGTAACCATTTGTTCAATTTCAGCCTTATTCCTTTGAATTACGATCGGAAATTTATTTCATGTATGTTGGTTAAAAGTGAAAGTTACACGTTCGATAGGAGTACATACATATAGAATATGGATCAGTATAGGTATGGCTTTGAACTTTAACCCTTGTGAAGTTCATCGGAAATCACTAGTTAAGGTCACCGCGGTATACTATGGAAGTAACAGTATTTATATATTGAATTGTCGGTTTAAAATGTTATTTATTTGTATATTGTTTAAGATATATTTTATGATGTTAGGATTCTTTTAACCTTCTGGGTGCCGTGAGACGTCGAATCGACCGCGTCTAAAATATTTTTGTTTATAGTTGCTAGTATTATTGCCGTAATTAAAGTAGCCTCTTCGTAATTCACTATAAACAAAACTTGCTGTATACCAAGTTTGAACTTAATTTGTATAAAAGCAATATAATTCTAGGACAAAGGGAAACACTCTGTAGGTTTTGATTACGTAGCGAATTTTTTTATAAAATGCGGAAAAAAGGAGGATAAATTCTCGTATCTTTTGATTGTGTTTCTCTATAATCAAATTAATTGTAGACCTGAAGATTTGCTAAAAATTTTAGCTTCACACCTCATTGCAGTCATGAGAAAAACGGCTTGACGGAGAGACCGACAGACAAAAAGTCAACTAGTGCGAATAAAATAAAACTATATTTTTACATTACTAAATATTTTCCAGATATACGTATGATTATTTGAAAAAAAAGTCAAATCTATAATTATATCATGATTTAAATCCCTTAATAGTAGTCCCAAGTAGTCTTTTAGGTTATGCACAACCGCTACCGTTATAAAAGACCCCGCGCACGCTTCAGGGTTAAATAGTTTTTTGCCATTGTACATAAGACTTTACTTTAATTTCACCCGTGACTTCGTCCGCGTGGTAGCAATGATAGTAGGTACAAAGGATTGTATTAAACGTTTAACGCGATATAGCCTATAGGTCTATAACCTTCTACGGTAAATGGAAAATAAAAAAAGGATTTCAATTCTAAATTCCTAAAATGGGCGCATTCCACCAAATAAGTTCTCCAATTTTATGTGTGTAACAACACTCTTAAAATGTTACATAAGCTCAGTAACTTGAAAAAAATAACTAATATATGTTACAGTTCAAATTTAAATAACTTTAATTGTTTTTAACGAATATTTACTACAGGCACAGTGGCACAAAGTGTGACTGTAAATGTAAAACCGACTGGTTGTGGGTTTGATTAAATATTTGAGATTAAATATTTACTTAAATTTATATTTCCATTTTTTCGCTCTGGTGCCGAGGTAAAGACATCACATCGAGGTAAAGACACAGACTCCATAATTCGACAGAAAGCGGGGAACGAAGTGTCTTTACACTAGGTTCCCTCTTCTTACTCTGCTGTGTGCGGGATACAGCGTGAAGCTATAAAAAAAAATTACAGTAAAATTTACGTAACTTAGCTACAGTAAGAAAAATGGGACGGTTTCAGTAGATTGAGAACGCTAAGTGCGGTGACGCTTGCCAAAGTATTGATCCGAAACCGCCGCCAAATGTATGCGGGTGTGTTAGTTGGTGTGGTAGGTATGTGTGACATTCTTCTTGGTATAATTAAAATACTTTATTTTTTCTTAGTTACACGCTGTGCCACATCTGTACATGCCAGGGAAGGTGGCGGGAACCTGGGAACCTTGTGCTAATACATTCTGTTACCATTAAGAAAACTTTAGCATTATGTTTTTGCCCAATAGCAGAGTAAGCAGGAATCTAGTGTTAAGACACTCCGTTTCTCACTATCCCTCGTATTTTCGAGACATTGTGTGCAGAGCCCGCTTAATGCCAGATTTCCACCCGTTAATGACTACGTTGAACTCACAGCAGTGTCAAAATATAAAACTCTTTGTTGGTGGCGATGTAAGCTTATTTTATTTGAAAGGAAAATGAAAGGTTTACGCGATAATACGCGAAAGACGGGCTTAACAATTTAAAAATGTTAAAAGTGAGGTTTAAATGTTGAAATTATAGGAAAATAAGAACGAAATTGCTAGAGCTCAAAATAAGACTGTCTTAACACTGTTATCTGTGTATACTTATCACTGATTTATGCGCACATTTCTTTTGAGCATCACGCTATGGCACACATATAGCAGTATAGGTACAGGGAACCTAGAGTTAGCATACGCATTTCCTCATTTTCCGCATTTTCGAGACATTATGTGTTAATAAGCGAATCTCTACACCACGCTTTAGCCTTACTACTCGAGCAAGAAAATGAAATAATACATTCCCCAAAGCAGAAATCGAACCCACAGTCGTTTAAAGTCAGTCGACGTACTTTTTCTAGAACTGAACAACGTTTAAAATAGATTAGTATACACGAATAGCTCAAAGTAATTAACTACCTGGATTTAGTTAACACTCCAGATATCCTGTTATCTATTTATATCATAATTGGATATTAATTAATTCCGGAGAACGATATATCAAAATGTCATTTAAATTAGTTAAGAAAGCTTATTAATTTCTATATATAAGTTACGAGGCCAGTCGTGGCGTAGGGAGTAAAGAAGCGTGTGACTGTTAGCACTACAGGTTGTGGGTTCGATACCAACTCCAGGGTATTAAAAATTATATCTTTTCATTCCTTCGCTCGGTGTTTTCAGAATTGGGAGGAAAGTGGGAAGTGGAGTGTCTTAACACTAGGTTCCCTCTGCCTACTCTGCTTCATGCGGGATATAGCGTGAAGTTGAAAAAAAAACCCTTTTAAGTGTTTTCATCTTCATGTACATATATACGAACATTGAGGCAGTCGTAGCCCAGTGACAAGCCTGTGACTGTAAATCAACTGGTTGTGAGTTCTATCCCCACTCAAGGAAATGAAATATTTATTTTCATATATATTTTCATTTCTTCGCTCTGGTGTCAAGGCAAAGCGCGGCGTTGAGTTCCGCTACTCAACACTCGATGCCTCCAGAACTTGGCGGAAAGTGGGTAACGAAGTGTCTTAACATTAAGTTCCCTCTGCCTACCCTGCTGTGTGTGGGATACAGCGTGAAGCTGATTTATTTTATTTTATTTAAGTATATAGCAGGGTCGGTAGGGATAACTTAGTTTTGAGACACTCCAATCTCCGCTTTCCGTTCGAATTCGAAACACTACGCGTTAAATGGCTGAAAACGCCAACTCTAATAAAATGTGGAGATAAAAATAATTAATTTTCCCGACCGAGAATCCAACTCACTACATTTCACGTTGTTTATGTAAGCCTGTATTTCGTGTGACGCAGTACGAATAGATATCAATAACGTAAACACATACTATTATAAAAATACTACTAAACGTCTATCTGCGGCTTTTAAAAATAAATTAAAAAAATTAGCTTCACGCTATATCCCGCACACAGCAGGGTAGGCAGAGGGAACCTAGTGTTAAGACACTCCGTTCCCCACTTTCTGCCGAATTTTGGAGGCATTGCGTATTGAGTGGCAGAACTCAACGCCGCGCTTAGCCTCGACACCATAGCGAAGAAATGAAAATATAAATGTAAGTAAATATTTCATTTCCTCGAGTGGGGATCGAACCCACAACCAGTCGGTTTTACAGTCACACTTTGTACCACTGCGCCACGACTGGCCTCTATCTCCTTCTCAAAAAACATACTAGAAAGGGATATCTCTCGTTCTATTTTACGTAATTAAACATAGCCACCATTACCTACGACTCGATTTCGGGAATGAGGCGTGTGCGGCGTTACAGCTTTGATAAGTTTGTAAACAATATTTTTTTAAAATTATTTTGTAGAAAATATACAATTTTTCATTATTGGAAAAATATCTTTTATTTTAACTGGTTTTCATAGAGTAATTAAAACTGTGGTTTAATTTAAAATGATGAAAACAAAAACACTTTGTATGAAACTTTAATTCAAATTTAATTATATAAAGCACAATTTAATTGGACAACGTAAAGCAACGAAGCGAAACGAGGTTGTCTCGATATCTAAGGAAATGTCAAAACGTTATTTCCCACTTTACATCTTCAAACGCCACGTCCAAGCGGAGTTGCGTGTTTAAACTTGTATCAAATAAAGTAGTATTTAATTCATTTACGTACTATTTATGTCAGATAGCATTGAATAGTAAAACCTTATAAAGGCTTGATACCTAGTGGGAATAAATGTAAATCTTCGAAGTCGGTTACTCCACTGTGATCGACATTGCGCTTAAATTGTCATATAGTTCATGTTATTGAATCGATTGTATTACATTTTATTTTATATTTTAATAAATAAATAAATCAGGTTCACGCTATATCCCGCACACAGCAGGGTAGGCAGAGGGAAGCTAGTGTTAAGACACTCCATTCCCCACTTTCTGCCGAATTTTGGAGGCATTGCGTGTTGAGTGGCAGAACTCAACGCCGCGCTTAGCCTCGACACCAGAGCGAAGAAAATGGAAATATAAATTTAAGTAAATATTTCATCTCCTCGAGTGGGGATCGAACCCAGAACCACGATGTACCACGATGACTCTTAAAGAAAAAAATATATAAAAAGGGAAGAAATTAATTAATATTCCATGCTTTGCGTTGTAAGTAGCTATGGGCAATGCCTACCACTTGTGACCCAAGTGTGGTTAGGAGTGCCTTTTAATCCTTATCTACATTGTCCGAACTCACGTCCGTATATAAAATAATCATGATATTTTTAATATCAATAAATCAATCTGAAATTAATATCAAATATCCAGACCTTGGAGTACAGAATTTTGAGTAATTGACAGCGTTTTGAGTAATTTAACACAAATAAAATCTGTCTGTATGTCAAGAGCCATTATTTCAAAGATGCCTGGAAATATTGAGTTAAAATTCAAACCTTCAAATCTATGGTCTCTTGATTTCTTAATAAATCATATTTCTACATTTATTTAAAAAAAAGATATGTCAGTTTATATTGCAGAAACGCATATTTCGACACTACAAGGGGAATCAAAATTAATAGGATACTTCCGGTTCACCTATAATTTTGAAATCTACAGATACTACTAGTTCAAGAAATAATCTGAGAATTATATATTTATAGTTAAATCCTTTAAAAAATACCCGTAAAAGGCAGGCAAAGTTTGGTACTAAAACCGCTAGTTTAAATGAGTTCAGATGAAAGGTCTCTGGTTAAGCTAAGCTTGAATTTCAGGAAAAGCTTGAGATCTCTAATTTTTGTACGGTACACTCGTTGGGCGAGCCCGACTCGTGCTTGTCAGGTTTAATTTAAAAAAAAAACTATTGCTCAAAAATTTAAAAATATGATCCATTTAAAAAAATAAATCATTACTCATTCGCTTTGCATATGCTTGCGGACACATTTACAATATCCTTCGCTTTTAAAATAAAAGAAAAAGAAAAAAAAACCTGTTAAAAATACATTTAGTAGGTACAATATACACAATCATTTTAAACATAGAAATTAAATCAATAGGACGCCATTTTGAATCATACGACTGTGTGCGCAAATATAAATCGATAAAAATCTTAAAAATAGCACAAAATAGCAATCAATTATTCAACAAAAGGCTATATTAACAAAAAAAATAATAAGGATAAAAAAAAATATGTAAAAGAGCTTCATTTAAAAATTTATGTACCTAAGAAGGCCAAATTGTATAGACTAAAGAAAAATCTATTCAAAGCACTGAATACACTCTAAAACATATACGTATGACGTTTGATACATGCATTACATAATATATGAATCACAAAATGTTGAATCACTCCTTGAAATCGTTATATAATTCTACGATTTAAATCAAAATATTTTTTATAATTTACATAAATTTTCCAATACCTGTAATTAATAATATTTTTTTGTATTATATTATATAAATATTTCTATTCACTTTCACATTTCACTGTATACTGTCTGTCTCTTTCTTCAAACAAAATAAGAACACAATCGATATGTTGACGCTAACCTGTCAAAATGAGTCCTTCTATCGTTTTAACACGCAATTTCAACAAAAATGGTTAAAACAACGTTAAATTTACCTTAAACTACAATTTACCACTAAAAAAAGAATACATATAGAAAAATATATTAAAAAACAAATACAAGAACACTCACATATCTCCAAATCACACGTCCATACTGTATCTACGAAACACTTTCACTAAGAACTCAATACGTCAACATAGAGTAAACTTGACAACATATCAACATCTACATAGAAATAAGTTCAAAAAAAATTTAAATCTACCAATATATGAAAAAACATATTAAAAGCTCAGAAATAAGCTTAGAATTACAGCTTTAATATAGTACCGAATGCGTTGGTACGACCGGGGTAAGTGCGGGCTGAGCTGAGTGGGGTAAGAGTGTTATTATGCGGGGGGAGGCGCGCGCCGCGTGGAAGTCAAGGCCGATAGGGGCCTCCCCGCCCAAGGTCACGCGGTAGTAAATCGATATCCCATATTAAAACTATGTAAATGGATTTTTTTGTATTGATTGTGTATTAGTACCACCGTGGCGGTAGGGTGTTTGATTGTAAACGCAACCCACGACGGGTTCGATTTCGATTGGGAAAACGATTTTTTTTATTTTGTCGCTCTGGTTACAAGATATAGTGCGGCGTTGAATTCCGCCTATGTCTAGAAATTTGGCCTGTGGATAGAGACGGAGTGTCGTATCACAATATCCTTTGACTACAGTGTTATATGCAGGATACAGCGTAGAGAGAAAAAGAATTACATTGATATGATAATAATAGTTAATATTTTTTAACTTCACGCTCTGTTCCACACATAGTAGGGCAGCCAGAGGGAACCTTCGAACCTCCGATCTTATTAATTTTATAATAATAGCTTTGTGAAAATTTGAAATAATTTTAGATTTGATAGCATGTCTGCCTAACGCACTGTCTGCAAACTTGCACCTTTGCTCCCGTGGTGAATGAAAGTAACTAAGAGTTGTGTATGACACATGACACGGTCTTAGTGCCACCAGTACCTGGTACTGATTTACACCAGTAAATGAGTACAAGGTACTGCGGTACATTGTAATATATAAGTGCGTAAAGCACATAGCCTTGCTCGATAATTGGATTATCGATCAAATTTTTTTTTGTATTCGAACTGGTAGTTACAGAGATTAGCGCGTTCAATCAAACTAATTTTCAATATTTGTATAGATTTTGAACCTTTGCTCTTGTAATTAATTACCATAATTTATTACATATAGATATGACAATTGAAAAAATCTTTCTTCTATTCTTTCTTAGTCTTAAAATTTAAATAAATTTTGTATATTATCACATTAAATTTAAAAATAGACTAGTCTACAAACACCTGCCTACAATTAGTCTTAGTTAGTGATCATTTTGTCTTAATAACATCTTTAGAGATCACTTATTTGTTACAATATTAGCGGCCGTTTACAAAGCAATTGGCGTTTAATCGACTTTTAATCGATATAAATGTATTTATACCGATTTAACAACAGTTGATCGTTAATTAAGTTTTCTGAATGCGATATTAATTTATAAATTTATAATTAGATGTATAAAAATAGCTTTATAGTAGAGTAAATTAATGGAAACTTCAATTTTCAATTTTTCTTTTGATATTATCATAATAAAATTTTGATGTTTAGCAGATTCGATTCATGTTTGGGGGAAAATTTAACTAGGTATATAAAATGTTGCGGCGTTGAGTTCTGCCACTCAACACGCAATGCCTCCAGAATTCGGCAGAAAGTGGGGAACAGAGTGTCTTAACACTAGGTTCCCTCTGCCTACCCTGCTGTGTGCGGGATACAGCGTGAAGCTGATTTATTTTTTTATATAAAATGTTCAAATATTTCCGTTTCTGAAATGGATGCTAAATGCTTTCCCGTATAGCAGAGAAGGCAAAAGACGAGATATATTGTGTACGGAACTCAACGCCGCGCTTTGTTAATCAGAAGGGAGATTTGAAAATAATTTATATTAAATTAAGATTGCTTCGAGTAAGGATCGAATCCAAAATTATTTACCTACTGTATTATGTCCGTCTTATTTTTTTTTTCACTTTCATGCTATAACCACACAACAGGCAGGTAGAAGGGATACGTCCCTATTAATACACTCCTGTTCCCCATTTTCCATCGAATTTTAGAGGCATCGTGAATTAAGTGACGGAACTCAACGCCGCACTTTTCTTCGTCATCAGAACGAAAACATTAAAATATTAAATATTTCATCCCCCCTGAGAAATAATCAAACTCACAACCGTCGCGTTTACAGATGCTTGTGATCCTGCACTGCACCACGACAGCCTCATTTTCATTGTAAAATTTATTAATTTAAATTGGTTCATTAATTATATATTAGGTAATTATTTCGTTATAATAATTTTCTATAATAGCACCAGTTATATTATAATGTATTTTATGAATAATTTAAATTTAGTTTGTGAGATTAATTTTAATAATTCCTATAAATAATCGAGGCTATTGTGGGATAGCGTATGATTGTGATTACAGTGGGTTTGATACCCGCTCGGGGGAATTAATTATTCTCACTTTTTCGCTCTGGCAAGACAAATTGCGTCGTTGAACGCCGCCGCTAATCATCATGTAATGTCTCAAATTCAAACAGAAAGTAGATAATACCTATTCTGTTATGTGTAAAAAAATACCCAAAAACAAAAAAAACTAAATTTTTAATGAATATATTATCCCCAAAATTATATATAACAAACTTTAGTCCTATCATTTCAAAAAAAATTTCATTGTATAGTCACTTAATGTTATTTTTATAATTTTTTAATTGACAATCCCTTTTTTTGATTTATCGTCGGCCATCTATCCCGATTTTACCCTGTAACGTAATTTACTTCAAAATTAATTAAATTCCCTGAAGATTGCCCAACTACAAGCTTGATCAATAACAACTAATACTCTAATACATTTGCTTATAATCTCGATTTCTGCTTTAATACAGACTCTTACTTTCACTCACCAGAAGTGGTTGAACAAAATAGTGTCAATGTCAAACTATATTATAAATCGAATTCAATTGATCGAATATTTAAGAATGTCCGTCTGATAAGTGATTAGTAAGTGCAAATTATTAAAATATATATTAAGTCACGCTTCACACTGTATTCCGCACACAATTCCAGGTAGACAGGGGGAACCTAGTGTTAAGACACTCCGTTCTCCACTTTCCGTCGAATTTTGGAGGCATTACATGTTGAGTGGCGCACAACGCCGCGCTTTGCCTCGACAAGTTAAAAAAATATTTAATTACCTCGAACCCACAACCAGTCGCGTTTTCAGTCACACTTTGTATCCTTGTGCAACGACTGGCCTCAAAACGGTAAACAATAATTCGATCGGAATTCGTACTACTTATTTATTAATAGATATAGATTATTGGTAAAAAAAAACTGATTTTTATGTTGTTTTTTTTTAAATAAAGAGCAAAGCTAAATTTTGTTTCCAAATTATACAAATTTCAGGTGCAAGAATCTAACTAGAAACCAACAATTAATAAAAAAATATTTAGAAAAACAAAAAAATATATACAAAAAAAGGTCGAAAAATATAATAAAACGATATGAGTATACAGAGTGATAGACAATGTTATACAGATGATAGAGGAGGTTATTTCAAAATATTTGCGCCTCATATAAACTAGCGGCTCGCCAGCAGCTTCGCCCTCGCTTAAATTACATGACTATTGATAAGCAGAATTGATTGACAACTAAAATGACCTCTAATATGATTTTTTATTACTTTGATCTGTAATAATATGTGTTTCTAATATGTTTTTTACGACATTATCGTAATTTCTATAAGATTTTTTGTTTTTCGGACTAAAAAATACGACCAATGTTGATATTTGATTTATAAAATATACATAAAGCTAATTATTTATTAGACGTATATATTTTTGTAACATTACGTTCTTTTTATTTTTTATATGTTTTTTAAAACTCTGTTAAATGTGCTGATGTCAGTTAATAATTTAATTTACTGCCTCAGAAAGTTCAAATTTGTTTACTTTATTGCATAAAATAGTGCTTCATAAATATATATTTTTATCAACAGTCATATAACCTCAATGTTTCGAATGTCATTCTTTAGCCAAGAATCTTACCAGCGCGATTGCTATATAATTTCCGCAGGCAAACTCATGCCTTGAGTTCATTCAAATGACGATAACTTTTTTTTATAGAACCGATTTTTATAAAACAAACTTGAATTGTTAAGTTGAGTTAAAACAAAGCAATTGGCAAACTTTCAAGTAAATCGGTTCAGTACTTTCAGAGAAAAATGTGACCATACGTATAATCAGACAGAGATAGACAGACAGACATGCAGACAATAAATTTGAAAAAAAAAATTTTTGCTTTCTATTATTATTATTATTTTTAAGTATCCCTGTATCCATTTTAGTCAAAATTACTAAATGTACAGACTAAATATGTATACTGTCTTATTATAATGTATAGAGAAGAGATAAATAAAAAAACTTACCATTTTCAAGATATTGAAAAAAAAATCAACAATTTTATTTTATATTAATTGCCATTCAAAAACATTCTTAAAATATTTTACGTATCTTTCCAATAATTATTGGTATTGGTAAAGAGGAGGTTATCAATTTTACTGCTTTTTTTATGTGTGTTACCTTAGAACTTTTGACTGGATGAACCGATTTTGGTGATTCTTTTTTATTTAAAAATTGATGCTTACCGTGTGGCCCTATTTTAATTTAGTCCATTTCTGACAATATTCCACAGGAAAACCACATATTTGTTAAATTTAAATTGAGTTTGTACGCGACAAATGGACGGATAGCTCAATATCATGTCAACTGATTTCGTTGATTCTTTTCTTATTGGAAGTTGAAGTGTATCCTACACTTCAACGATAGTTTCATGTGAGTTTGATTAGATTCTGGTTATGGGATTCAGTGGAAGTCGGCTTTTTATTGTTAAAAATTTTAAATGTTGTATTTTTTGATATATATGAATGTTTTAACTTTTTGGTTACTGGGTGACAATGTTTGTGTATGTTAAAATTTGATCACAAAGCGTAGTTTTTTAATGATGCTATTGTATTATTTTAAAAACCCGTAAAATATTTTTTTTTCTATATGTATTTTATCTAAATACATATAGAAAAAAAAATGCTTTTTTGGGTGATTAATATCATTAAAACAGTAAAATTCCGGACCAGTGTGTGGAGAATAGTTCAAATTGACATCTATCACCTATACCAGTTTGACTATTGATCTAAAAACACCCTATATAATAGGTAACCTCCAGCTGGGAGGTGACGTCATACGCAAAGTAGCTAGGAGTGTCGTCAGAGTCGTCGTCGTGCTATTGGAGAGGACATATCTTTGACGAGGACTGGATGATCTGATACTGATGATAATAAAGATGAAATATTGTGATGAAATACATTTCCATCATAATATTAACTAAACCAAAACTTGAAAGAGTCAAAAATTGAAACCTATAATCCCAATTTGCTTAACTAAACCAGGTAAATGAAATTATATCGATATAACTATTTTGTAGTTTTCATCCAACCCGCAACTGTTATTTACAGTCTAACACTCTACTTTGCTATAAATTATCTTTCTTTTTAAGATTCATCGATTGTAATAACTCACATTTATATACATACGTAGATGGTATCCCTTAACAACTAGGTATATGGAGCGAGCTTCATATGGCTCGGGCAATATAATAGCAGTATAATTGCTGTATACAATACGTTGAAATCAATGCCTATTGTTTTAGCCTATGACTACGTATATTAGTCTGTCTCTATTAATGGTATATGATATATACATGGAGGTAAAGTGGAGCCGGTGCGACGCTGTGGGACAGTGTCTTGATTTATACGCAGTGTTATGGATTCAATATTTACCCGAGAAATGCTTGCATTTAATTTTTGATCTCAAAAAAAACGGCGTTGGGTTCCTTCATTTGGAAAGCAATAACTAGACGAAAGAAAAAAGAAATCTCTTGATACGCATCTTTCGTTATGTCTCACCATATGCGAGCAGCATATCTAAATTTATAGAGTGAAAAACGGAAGTAGTTCAAATCCACAACCATCGCATTTACAGCCTGACGCTGTACCAGTATGGTCTTACCTATTAGGTAGGTAACAGGTTTTGTTTTGTGTGGACATAATTACATAATAACTACAAAAATAAGTTTGTAAACCTATAAATTTTAATTGTACGTATTTGTCTTAATTCTTGGCAAATTTTGTCTATAGGTCTTGATCTATAATACCTATAATACTGTATAATTCCTATAATACTCTATAGATTTTGATTCCGCGATGTTCAAATTTTGTTCAGAGCAATGGATGCTGCCTGCACCACACCCGCGGTCTCAGTATGACCTAGTAGTTTAGGTTAGGACTGGTATAATTAATCGACATTTAGACATCAACTCCGATGGACATATATTTTTGTAACGTTACAAAGTTACAAAAATCTATAACTTGTCTATAATTTAATCTATAACTCAGGCCAGGCAAAAGCTTGAATAAATTAATAGGTATATTAAAAAAACCATCTTCACGCTGTATCCAGCACACAGCAGGGTAGGCAGAGGGAACCTAGTGTTAAGATTCTCCGTTCCCCACTTTCTGCCGCATTCTGGAGGCGTTGCGTGTTGAGTTACAGAACTCAACCCCGCGCTTAGCCTCGACACCAGAGCGAAAAAATGGAAATATAAATTTAAGTAAATATTTCATCACTTCGAATGGGGATCGAATCCACAAACAGTCGGTTTTACCGCTGCGCCACGACTTGTAATATATTTTTGAAAATGTTATGGATGTTAAGAAAAATATTAATAATTTTACCAAAATTAGTGATGTAAATAAAACTAATATTAGAAATAGGAGTAAATTTAACGCGCCTGTAACTCGACTGCATCGAGTCCGCCATTCTTTAACGAGATAATGTGTAATGGATTTTACAATAGAACCCCAGAAAACGTTAGAGAATTTTCTATATCACGATTTAAAAAAGTTGTGAATGTTATTACCAAATTAATGATTATATAAATGATAACGCGCCTTGGGAATGAAATGCTCGCTCCAGTCCGTTTCAAAAGTATCATTGTCATATTATTAAATATGTATTTTTATGTTATTAATTTAAAAACAGGTCTCACTGTGTTTCTTCTCCGTTTTTTCTCAGGTCTGGAGCTAGTAACTTTAGTGAACTTGTGGTAAGTTCACACGACAACCTTTCTTTATTATAAAAGTAAACATCGTAAAGGCATTTTTTCGCTACTTTCGAAAGATTCTAACAAATATATTTTATAATATACATAATATAACGAAATATTCTTAATAATTAAAAAAACTTACTTTTAAGCGAAGGTTGGGATGGGATAAAGTATGGTGGGCGGCTTTTCCTCGCTATAAGGAACTGCTTTGGAGAGACATCACGGGTACTGCACTCTCGCATCAGCTTGCAGCGAAATCTATAAAAAAATACAATTAAGTTAATTTAGTAGGATTTTATATTTTTTTATATTAAAAGTATTCTTTTAAAACTTGCATATGGAATTAGGTCGTGTGAGACCGTCGTGATTCAACGGCACCGTATTTGAATATAAAGGCGACCGTCGTGAGTCTAATTTCCAGTCGGAAGAATGACATTTTATTGCTTTGATAACAAGTCAAAGTGCGTCGTTGAGTTCCGCCACTCAACACGCAATATCTCAAATAATGGGGAACGAAGTGTATTAAAATTAAATCCTGCCGCTATTTATCCTACTAAAACAAAATTATTTTCGTATGAGCAGATTTGAATCCACGTCCAATTAGTTAGATCGAGTCCTCTATATAATATTTTTTTTTATAAAAAATGTAGCGTATAAGACAATATATATTCAAAAACTCGTTAAAACTAATATGGAAATAAGAGAATGCAAAAATATTTCATATTACAGAATCGAAATAAAAAGCCCTCTACAACGTTGTGTAAAGCATTTTAGTTATGCTTTCGAACGAACGTTAGCTGCATTCGAACAAAATGAATGTTTCACATTTTGTTTGTATCTAACTATATATCTATATGGAACTTTGTACAGTAAAGCTTTTACTACATAACATTCTTTATTTTTATCTATATCCCGCACATAGCGGATAGACAGAGGGAACTTAATAATGAATTTCCCCAAGCTAGTCGAATGCACAACCGTTGCGAAAAGTCAGTGTGCCACTGCGTCACGACGGCCTCTTAGCATTTTTGATGTAGTTTATCATAATATCTCTTATTTGGTGTAACAAAGTCACATTTGCACTTTTTTAATATCTTTCCGTATACATTGATATATTTACCTTGTTTTTTAATCAAATGAGTTGCTATTCTATAGGATCGATAAGGAATTACCAACACTCCCATACTAATATAACTGCATATTGCATTTTGTTAAACCACATTACGTACGTAGCGGCAACTTAAGGTACACGTTCACCTACTTTAATGTAGAAACATTGATATACATCATTATATTAAGAATAATTTAAAATTTGTATATTTTAAATTATTCTTATTGAGGCCAGTCGTGGCGCAGCGGCACAAAGTGTGACTCTAAACCGACTGGTTGTGGGTTCGATCCCCACTCGAGGAGATGAAATATTTACTTAAATTTATATTTCCATTTCTTCGCTCTGGTTTCGAGGCTAAGCGCGGCGTTGAGTTCTGCCACTCAACACGCAATGCCTCCAGAATTCGGCAGAAAGTGGGGAATGGAGTGTCTAAAACACTAGGTTCCCTCTGCCTACCCTGCTGTGTGCGGGATACAGCGTGAAGCTGATTTGATTTAATTTTTTTTTTGTATATTTATTATTACCAGACTTTTTATGAAAGCATTCATTATTGTCAGAGGTCCTAAAGGTTGTTTAAAATTGGGGTAAAGTAAGTTATACTATCAAGCCTAAGTTTTTCCTATAATATAGGTATTAACCCACATGAAATACTTTCAAGACCCCTTATAAGAAACCAGACCAATCTGATGGCTCAATCATCCTCCAAGACAGAGATGTGCCTTTAGTTGGTGGCACCCCTGAAAAGGTCCCAATTTACAGTATATATTAGACTAATAATCCTCATAATATCAATTTTGCTAAAATTACGTAGGTTTGGGGGTCCTGGGATCTTGGGCAATTTTTTTAGTAATGTTATACCCGAATTAACGTCTTGTGATTTTTCTGGCAAAACTATAGTTTCGTATCTATCAGAGCGGTAGGTAGTCGCGTGTGGTAAGCGGGTGTTATTTCCCGATCCCGCGAGAGTTACCAGATGGTAGTAACCTTTATGTTTCTATACAACCTCCTCTGACTTCCAATAAAAGTCTCATTAAAATCGGTTATGTTGAAGTAAATTCGGACATATAAAAAGACAAACGTTCAATTTTAAAAAATAGTTTCTTTTCTTCTGTGAAATACCGTCTCACTCTGCTGATGACCCCCAGTTTCTTCGAGGCCAACTTGGCTTTGCTTTCCACGTAATCGTGATACTGGCAATTACTCGAAACATTAAGGCCCAATATGGTGATATTGGGCGCCTCTATAAGAGGAGTGTTTAGAAAGACTGCCGGTACAAAAAATGGGGATAATTTGTTCTGAAACTAATTGAACCAAGTTCCTTTCACTACATGAGGTGACATTTTTGAGGGATGCCTCAATAAAAGTCACAAGTTTATTTTGGCACTTGTTGACGTTTTCCTAAGAAAGTCTTACGCGGCCGAAGTACACAGCATCCACTGTGTTAACATCTGCATAGAAATGAATGCTGTGTTAGGATTCCTCTAACATATCATTGATATGCAGAAGAATCTGCGAAGTAGACAGCTCCTTGGGGGCCGCCAGCGCTCATGCGCATGTATTCCGAGCAAAAACCATCGACAGCCACCTTGATGCTGTGCCCAGTGAGAAAACCACAAACCAAACTGGCGATCCACTTGCATAAATTCTAGGGAAGCCCGTAGGACGGCTGTTTTGCAAGAAGGGCCCCTTGCCACACCGGCCCCCTTCTTATTCCTATAAGATAAGTAAAATGTACACATCCCATCCCAATCTGTTGACTTATAGTGCCAGACGCGAGGAGTTGCTGGTGTTCTGGAACTAGCAGTACCAGGCAGTGGTCTGAAGCTCCCATATGGGAGTAACAACAACCTGGTACTTTTCCGGATGTGTCAGCAGAAGGTCCAGTAAGGCATTTACAGTTCTTCGCTGTGGGGTCAAAAAGGTGCAGAGCGACGTTGAGCTCCGCCACTCAGCACGCAATGCCTCCAGAATCCGGCGGAAAGTGATAAACGGAGTATCTTAACACCAGGTTCCCTCTGCCTACTCTGCTGCCTGCGGGATACAGCGTGAAGCTGATTTAATTTAATTTTAATTTAGTATCGTGTAAATAACTAAATAAGATACAATTATTTCGATATCACAGACAAACATTTCAATTTGATTTTAATTGCTATAGTAAAATTGAATATTAAATGGTGTTTCCGTGGCAAGTCGAGTTCGCTTTAGATAACATTATAATAGCACTATACTGTCAGTTAGTTATAGTACGTCGATTAATTGGAGTATTCATGGTACTCGTATACGCTAGCCAATATATAGCAAATTGACTATATATACCTACTCTTATGCGATTCTAGAATAAATATGCATATTATAAAATTTTATTTGGAAATTTGTAAAGTTGAGGCCATCGTGGCGCAGTGAGACAGGCGATGATTACGGCTTACATCCCTTCTCGGGATAGTTTTGGGGTATATTCTGGTAGACAAAGCGTGGCGGTTAATTTTGGCACTGTCTCGAAAATTGGGCTGTGTGTCATAAACGGAGTGTCTTAATTCACTCTGAATCCCTACTATAGGGTAAAAACCGTCCAGTTGCCGAAATTTAACATTCCAGGCCCTTTCATGATGCAGGAGTTCTACATAAGTAGCAGCAGTGTAGAGGGAATCTAATGCTCAGGTGATACATTCTTCACTTTCTGCCCAATTTTTGAGACATTGCTACTTGATTAAAGGAACTCAACGCCGTGGTTTAAATTATCAGACTGTTTCTCCTCCTTTAAGGTATTACCTACTTCATTACCCACTTTTTGCTAAATATTCGAGTGGGAATCGAACCCACCACTGTCAAGCCTACAACCAAAGCATGGACTGCTTCGCCACGACGGCCTTTATAAAAAAACAACGTAAATAACATAACATACTCCAATGAACGCTCAAAATTATTTAAAAATAAAGCGAAATTTTAAATAATTTTCAGCTTTTCAACATAAATATCCATCATATTTTAAAGTGTCAAAGATAAATTTTAAATCGCTGTTTTCTGATATTACAGTAAAATGTTATACGAATTTGTAAATATTATTTACAAATACATATAACATTTAATTAATTTTACGGTCTGGATTTTTCATATATTCTGTTTTTATTTCTTGTATATAAATGTTTAAAGAGATTGTCTATAAAGACTGTGGGGTAAAAAAGCGTCTGTAAACGCGACGGTTGTGAGTTCAATTCTCACACAGGGGATTTGTTCATTTTCACAGCCTAGCTCTGGTAATAAAACGCGGCGTTAAGTAAAGACATTTAATATACATATATAATACGTTAATTTTAAATACGTTAATTTTAATGCTATTTATACCACTTTATTTTTTAGTTCATGCTGTGATTGTCTTTAATTAGAAAAACATTTAGTCTATAAATTGATCTCGATGTAATTTGACCATGTTGTATTGTTTCTTCTGTTGACGATCCTAAATAAATAAATAAATAAATAAATAAATATACAGGGTGGAGGCGTTAGCGCTCTTTTTACTAGAACCACATATAGGGTAAAATATTTTTTATATTTTTTTCACACTTTGGAAAGAAAAATACTTATTTAGAAAACGTATAAAAATTTTGAACGTATCGGGATTCGAACCCGCGCTTCCTGGAAACCGACCAGGCGCTCGGACCACTAAGCCATACGTTCTCATCAAGCTACGTCGTATTTAAATTAAGACATTACGTGTTAAGAGGTGGAACTCAGCGACGCGGTTACTAAGGAATTAATAAAAATAGAAATCCAATTTTGGACCATCTCTCAAAGTCTTACATCCACTTGGCCACAGTGCTGCTTGAATTATATACTAACTTTGTTATTTTATCTCTTTGATGTTTTCCTTTGAACCTGTTGTAGACTAAAACAACAGTTAATAATATTATAACTGCTTTCTATTTGCCCGTTTATTCAAAGAATTTTCCAATAAAAAATAATGACATTTTCTTCATGACCCAAATAATAGGACAACTACAAGCATGTATCCCGCAATTTCTTTTGTGTGGACTTCAAATCTTATTTGCTTATAATCATGTAGGAATTTATTGAAATCCTCTTTCAGTGCTCCTACGCTACACTTGCTATGAAATCAACGAAATTGTGTTGTGTTACATTACTTAACCTTTATGGCTGGACGATGGCATGCCAACCAAAACCAGCCCTAAGAGAAAATCAACCCAAAAAAGTTACTTTTAAGCGTTTGATAGTGTAGTGCCGGTGTTGTTCACTACAGTTCCTCCTTCTCAAATCTGGCGAGACGATTACGGCAGACGTCTTTTGTCAGCAATTTCAACGATGATCACAAAGCTAGCTGCTAAACGACTGAGACTGGTCAATCGCTTTACGCCACTTCTGCTTCACGACAACGACCATACACTGCACAGCAGACGCTCACCAAATTAGAAGAGCATCAATTGGAATGTCTACAACATCCACCATACGTGTGGCGTGGAGCGTGCTCTAACAGATTATCATTTTTTTTCGAAATTTGTTTAACTTCAACTCTGATGGGGAGTCAAAACTGCCTTCAAAAATTTTATTGGGATAAATGAGATGGCAAAATTGTATAGTGTTATCTATGTCTATCTATATCCCTCCCATACGAAACGCCAATTTGGAATGGAGGCTTTAAAATGCTTCAAAAGGATGCTTCAAACCTACACTTGTCGCAAGTCCCAATCACTGCTAAGTAGTTCCTTTTCATGCATTCTTTTTAAATTCACGCAGTATCCCGCACTTAGCAGAGTAGGCAAAGGGAACCTGGATACTTAGCGTTAAAACACTCCATTGCCATTGATATTTCTGCGGAAATATATATAAATTGTAAATGAGAGTTCGACACTTCAAATGCGCCACTAGCGTTAAAATCATTTAAACGTATTCCACAATTCCATTGACTAATGGCCGTATAGTGCGGTTTGAGTAATCATGTTAATGATAATCTTTCATAAAATACTGAATTATTTCAAATTTGATGTTGAAAAAATTTTTTTTAATAATTTAAAAGTTTACTAGAAAAAAAATATATTAACACTAGGTTCCCTGTGTCTCCGCTGCTGTATGCGGGATACAGCGTGAAGTTGATCATTTATTTTGTTTGATGATACTGGGACGTTTTTGACTAAACGCATTAAGAAAGTTATCACGTAACATGGAATATCTTTGTGATTAGCAACACGGTGTTTCCTCCATATAGCAAGGTAGGCAAAAAGAACCTGGGAACCTTATGTTAAGACACTCTGTTTCCCATTTTAAGAATAATGTTGATTGAGAGAACTCCTCGAATATCTTATTTTTGCTGGAAAATTACAAAGTTTTATACATAAGTCTATCTCTACTATTATCCTATTATATATTGGTAAAGTTAAAAAAAAATGTATTTTTATTTTTTTTAATTTTCTCCCGACTGCGTTACGTAAAGGAGCAAAATGTATTTATGACCGTTAAATAGGTTTAGTGGTTCAAGAAAAGTTTCTGACTGTTATTAGTAATTAACTGTTGCGCTAGTTTTTTTTTTCTTTTTAGTTTCATGTTGTCGCGCTTTTTGTTTTTTTTTTTGATAATATTATGAAATTAAATAAATAAACATAACTGCAATACATATATAAACGAGACCATCATGGCGCAGTGGGCCACCGTTTGAGTGTAATCACGATGGTTTTGGATTCGATCCTTGATCGAAGGAAACCCCTTGCTATGGTACAAGAAAGCGCGGCATTGGTTCCCCCGACTCAACGTTTTAACGCAGGATTAGAGAATCCTGCGTTAAAACATTCCGCTTTTCGCCTGAATGCAGGATATTGTACGCCTTCCCTCTAAACATACAAAATGATATCCCTTAGACTGGCCATGTACCCCTGCGCCACACCGGACTATATGCGACGGTTGTGGGAGAAGTTTTTACCTCGTTTCACTGAGCGAGCAAGTGAGAATCAAAATTCTCACTTGCTCGCTCAGTGAAACGAGGTAAAAACGACGTTAATTTTGGCCACTCAACACGCAATGAAAAACGCTTGAGAATTCGGCGCAGTGTCTTATTGGTAGAATGAAGTACCTTAATCCAAGGTTCCCAGGTTCCCTCCACCTTCCCTGCTATGTATCCTAACCCTGGATATGAAGGTACAAAATATCACTGAATTATGACGATATACGTACTATTTTAATTAATTTAATGTAAATAATTAATTAAAATACTAGTAGTACCAAACGTGTCAACTGCAACCACAAAGTAAATGCTTTACATTTAACGCTTGTGCAGAGATTTTAATTAAAATTATATTATAATGGAGGCCATCGTGGCACAACGACAGAAGTGTGCAACTTTAAGCGTGATGTGTATAGGTTTGACTCGGGGGAAAGAAATATTTAATATTTCCATTTCCTCGCTCTGGCAACCAGGCAAAGCGTGACGTTAAGTTGCGCTACTCAACGTAAAATGCCTCATGCGTTAAGTATTCGCCGGAAAATGGAGAACGGAAGTGTCTCAATAAAGACGGAGTGTCCTAACACTAGGTTTTCAGGTTCTCTCTGATTTCCCTGCTATGAGTAGGGTACAGCACGAAGCTGGAAAAAAATATAATTATACTTTCTACGAACTCTGAACGAAAATTCCTGTTGCTTCCCGTTCAAATAGGAATTTCGAGACATCTTCTCTCAGTTCTCCTTTATACTCCTTTATTATTGTGGATGACATGTAAATTTTTTACAAATAGTATTCCCAGTATATTATCACAAATACACAAGCAAAAAAATTCTGAAGCACATTAAATATAAGAAACTACGTTTCTGATTGTAAATTCATCAATTTGTCGATTAACATATCTAAGTGAACCATTTGATCGCATACAACGTAGAGCCATTCGAATCATTGGGGACCCAATGATCTGTGAAAGGCTTGATACTTTGGCTTTGCGTAGAGACGTTTCCTCGCTTTGCGTTCTCTATCGCATTTACCATGGGGAGTGTTCTGAAGAACTGTTTGACCTGTTACCGGCCGCCGAATTTTCTAACCGCACCGTACGTCATCGGCTAAAATATCATCCACACCACCTGGATACGTGGCAATCCACTACTGTGCGGTTTCGTAGGAACTTTCTTCCACGCGCCACGGAACTGTGGAATGGCCTACCCGCGGCAGTGTTTCCAGGTCGATATGACATGGGTACCTTCAAAAAGCGCGTCTTTCTCCACATAAAAGGCCGGCAACGCACCTGTAGCTCCTCTGGTGTTGCACGGGGCCGTGGGCGGCGGCCATCACTTACCATCAGGTGACCCGAACGCTCGTTTGCCTTGTCCTTTTCCATAAAAAAAAAAAAAAAAAAAAAAAAAAAAAAAAAAAAAAAAAAAAAAAAAAAAAAAAAAAAAAAAAAAGTAAAAAAAGTTAGGATTTATAGAAATTCCTACGGTAGTGAAAGAAAATCTGGAAAATTTCACATACATCAGTTTATGATGTCAGGTTACGGTACCACCTAATGTCATAGAAACGAGCGGAAACCGAAGGAAATTACTAATTTTTGGCCGGGATGTAGACTTACAAGAGTTATAAAGGCTAAAATAAAAAAAAACAGCTTCACGCTGTATTCTTCAAATAACGGGGTAGTCAGAGGGAACCTAGTGCTTAGACACTCCACTCCCCATTTTCTGCCGAATTCTGGAGGCATTGCGTGTTGAGTGGCAGAACTCAACGCCGCGTTTTTATAAAGGCTAAAATAATGTACAATATCTATATGTAACTAGAATTTAAAAGCCAAATATTTATTATTTATAAAAACAAACAAAATATTTGATTAAAACACATTCTATAATAGTTCGGAAATAAAAACGGGTTATTCGACGTTTGTGGAAATATATTTGTTGTGTGTTTTGAAATACTGTTAGTAGTTAGTGTTTAAAGCGTTTTTTTTTATATATGATTTTTTAGCCTCGTGCCTTTCCCCGCGTACAACTAGGTAGGACATTCCATTCCCCATATTCCCTGAAAATTTGTCAAGCCGCATTGCGGGTTAAGTGGCGGAATTAAACACCGCAATTATATGGGTATTTATAGTTATATTTCTGATGGTTTGCCGAAAATCACGTTTACAGATGAATAGATAGATAGACGGAAAACAAAATTATCTTTTAAGGTTTACGTTTTTTCGAATTTGATAAAACATGGTATTTTTGCAGCTTCACGCTATATCGCATTTGGCAGGATAGACAAAAGGAACCTAGTGTTAAGGCACTCAGTTTCCGGAGTGCCTGAACTCAACGCCGCGCTTTATCTTGTTACCAGAGTGAGGAAATTCCAAATAATTCCTCCCTAGGTGGATTCGAACCTACAAAAACCACGTTTACAGTCAGACGTCTTCTGTGAAATAGGAATAAAGATGTGAGAGCATTACTCTTCGCTCATATGAATGTTCGAGTACAACATGCTAGTTACCTAAGTAGGTTTCTGAAGGAAATCTGGTTCAAAGTAATTTTCAGGTTATAACAGAAATTGTGTTTTTTTATTTTACAAAAATTTAAATATTTAACAATGATGACTTTAGGTTTGAGGCCAGTCGTGGCGCAGTGGTACAAAGTGTGACTGTAAAACCGACTGGTTGTGGGTTCGATTCCCACTCGAGGAGATGAAATATTTTCTTAAAATTATATTTTCATTTCTTCGCTCTGGTGTCGAGGCAAAGCGCGGCGTTGAGTTCTGTCACTCAATACGCAATGCCTCCAAAATTCGGCAGAAAGTGGGGAACGGAGTGTCTTAACACTAGGTTCCCTCTGCCTACCCTGCTGTGTGCGGGATATAGCGTGAAGCTAATTTTTTTTTAACTTTAGGTTCGATTTCCGTCATAAAATTATGAACATTTAAAATATATAGTGAATTAAAATCTTTATTAAACTAGTCGTAATCGATAACTTTGTTTTGGTCATGATAACATGTATAATTGGAGACCTCGTTATCTCCCGCACCGTAAAAAATTTATAAATCCTCTCTTATTTCTCCCCTATTCTCCCTAACTTACCTACATATCAAATTTCAAATTTCGAAGTCGAATTATTTAGTTTTTGCGTTGTCTGTCAGTCACTCAATAACAATAGAGTTTAATACATGTGTATATGTATCTTAGACCATATTAGACCATACATTTTATAAATTCTAATTTAAATCCATCGTATTGCGGCAAAATATATTAAATAAATTAAATTAAATTAAATTAAATTAGCTTCACGCTATATCCCGCACACAGCAGGGTAGGCAGAGGGAACTTAGTGTTAAGACACTTCGTTCCCCACTTTCTGCCGAATTTTGGAGGCATTGCGTGTTGAGTGGCGGAACTCAAAGCCGTAAGTAAATATTTTACCTCCTCGAGTGGGGATCGAACCCACAACCAGTCGGTTTTACAGTCACACTTTGTACCACTGCGCCACGACTGGCCTCGAAATATATTAAAAAATATATATTAAAAATATTATCTAGAAATATGAAATGCGGAGGACCTCGGCAAGCAAAAAAGTTTACTAAATGGGTCGAAAGCCAGTTAGGTTAGACAACAAAGTGAAGCTAGCATGATATTCTGTAAACGGTTGGACGCAAATAAAAATATTTTTTATTTCCGTTCCCTTTTTCTTTGCTACCTGTTGGTTTTTTTCTTATATTTTCATATTGGAGATTTCCTTCAGATTATAGTTTGGATCGCTATTTTAGTGAAAAGTCTCTCCGTTCTCCGCTTTCGATGCAATATATGTAAAGAATGTGCGATAGGTTTAAAAAAATGCGTCTTGATGAATGAAACTTTAATGGTTCGATCCCGATGTCGTGATATTGAATTATTATTATTTAAAAAAGAAAACCTAAAAAAGATATTTAGAAATTTCGCAGTTTGGTTCTTTGTTTAAAATAAGTGAGCATTAAAAAGAAATTTAAGAAAGTCCAACTTTATGGAGATAAATTTGTTTTACAATATGAAACGAAATGTATTATTTGAAATTTAAACTATTAGTAATTAAATAAAATATTTTTTTTTCGAAGAGGCAAGAGAAAGATTATAATATTTAAAAAAAATAAAAAAAAATTTGAAAGTGGGAGACTATACTTCGTTTATAATATTAGATGTATTTACTTATGTTAGCTCCAATTCTCTACTGCATAACGGGAAACGGAACGGGAAACGGAATGGAACGGAATGAAATATTTTCATCTAACTTCCCTTTCCTTGCCTACTATATTATAAGCAGAATATAGAACGAAGCAGTGAGAGAAAAGTGATGTAAAATACTTTATTTTGTATTTAATAGATTAAATGACACAAGCTTATATTAATGGTTAGAGACCGTCGCAGCACAGTGGGACTTAGATATGCGAGTATTCTTACAAATATGCGAAGATTGTGGATTCATTTGAACTCAGAGAAACAAAGTATTTTTATTTTCTCGCTCTGATAAGACAAGCGGCGGCGTTCAGTTCCGCCACTCAACATTAAATGTCTCAAAAAATGGGAAAAGACGTGTCTTTGCACTAGGTCCCTGCTATTAAAAGACAAAAATAAATTACAATAATTCATTAATTAAATATAAATATATATTTCTTAACTTACAGCGTTTATCCTAATTTCTAACAGTCGCAAAATACTATCTACGTAAAATACATTAAATTAATATTATATAAAAATCACATCGCAATTGCATGTTCAAATTATACAAAGAAAAAGAGAAAGCGTAGAGAGTATATATAAATGTATATACAAAATATTAGTAAAAAGAGTAAATAGAGTAGAGAGTAGAGCATTTTATAAATTACACATAGAAAAAAAAAAAGACAGCACCAGCAGTTATAGTTTAAAAAAAAAACTAAAAGCCAAACAACGGAGAATCCTAAAACTAATCCTACAAAAATCACTCACAAAACAATTAAAAAAAAACAAAAACACCAAAACACCAAACCCGTCCAAAAAAAAAACACTAAATATTTTTTTTTAATTTAAATTTAAAAGCTAATTAAAAGAAAAGGACCACCGAACTCACCGCCAACCGAAGTGGTGGATCGCGATCGCGGTAATTCGCAACTCGCTCTGGCCACGCTACGGGCACGGCCGGCCACGCCGCGGTGTTATGCAGTAGCGACAGCGCGCGCACCCATCCCACCCCCTTGCTACTCAAATATCCGCTTCACCCTCACCCCTGTACTTAGCGTCGCGCCATCGATTCATTGTAGACGGTTTTTATCACAATTGGTACAGCCCTTGGGGAAATTGGGTCATTCGGTCGGTTCGTTGTAAATAAAAATAATAATAATACATATTTAATTTTGTTTCTTGAGGCCGGTCGTGGCGCGGCGGCACGAAGTGTGACTGTAAAACCGACTGGTTGTGGGTTCGATCCCCGCTCGAGGAGATGAAATATGAACTTAAATTTGTATTTCCAATACAAAAATAAATTTGATTCGCTCTGGTGTAGAGCTGCCACTCAACACGCAGTATCTCGGCAGAAAGTGTGAAACGGTGTGTCTTAACACTAGGTTCCCTCTGTCTACCCTGCTGTGTGCGGGATACAGAGTAAAGCTGATTTGATTTGATTAATATTTTTTACCTATTAGAGACACAAATTGGGCTTCGCTTAATTTTTTTATATTTTTTTACGCTTTTGATGTGTCAGCTATGTTACTGTAAAGTTTCATCCAAATCCGTCCAGTAGTTTTTACTTGGCGGATAGAAGAGAGAACTTAGTGTCAAGACACTCCGTTGTCTACTATTTATGTATATGGCATAAATATGAATAAATACGGCATAAAAAAATATCTAAATAAGTAGAGTACAGACAATCTGGGTAACTTTGACAGAAACGTACTAACTACATATATATTGACTGATTTATTTAAATATTAAATTAATTTTACACAATCTTCAATCTTCTTGTTTTATTAGTGTTTAAAAGAAACCTTATCAAATACATCAGTATAGAAGACAATCTGAGTTTTGTAGTCTGTCAAAGTTATCCGTAGTTACAAGATCGACATCGTATTTATTTTAGTTTGATTTTCCGACGGCAATTCAAATTCAAATTCAAATAACATTATCTATATCTATATTTGTGTTTTCCTTGTGCTGAACCTTAAGTTTCTTTTCGTTTTTTAAATTAATATTTATAAACATATTAAATAAAAATAAATAATAAAATAAATTAAATAGCTGATAGTATCATACGAAATCATTATTGAATCTAGTTCGAGGTTCTCATAGAATCAAAAATCCCGATTGAATTGATTTAACTTAAACTGTTTTTTTTTTTTGCGTAAGGCTGCACCTATACATCGATATCCTAATTTACTAACCAGCTAACTCCATCTGCGCGAATATTACAAGACACGTTATATTATCTTTTGTAGATCACTTATTAAAAGAACTGAAAAATAAAAATATAATAGTAAAAATATTCAAATATTTTTTAAATTCGAAAAAGTAGTTTAAAAAAAAATAAAAAATTAAATCAGCTTCACGTTGTATACTGCAAACAGCAGGTTGTCAGAGGGTACCTAGTGTTAAGACATTCCGTTCCCCACTTTCTGCCGAATTCTGGAGGCATTGCGTGTTGAGTGGCAGAACTCAACGCCGCGCTTTGCTTCGACACCTGAGTGAAAAAATGGAATTATACATTTAAATGAAAATTTCATCTCCTCGAGTGGGGATCGAACCCACTACCAGTCGCTTTTACAGTCACATTTTGTGCCCCTTTGTTAAAACTGGTAAAAACCTTTATAAAAATTAGTATAGATAAGACTTCATATATTATTTTGTAGTTAGTAATAAGATATCACTAATCAATCAGTAGTGCTTACAATATAAATAATATTATTTTTAGACCAGCGCTATATTGGGAAAAATCATCGGAATTAATTTGAAGTAATTTAATTAACCAATAGTGCAAAAATTAATAAACTGAAATAAATTCTTTCACGTTATCAATTTTGTGTTTAATGTGAATTTCGTATTGTAGAGTCACGCATTTTTCCGCATAGCACAGAGCTTATGTTACCAGAGTTTTAGAATAATCCTTTGCTTCTTGTAGCTCCGGCCCGGCTGGCCTGGTGGTTGAGGAGCACTGTCAGGTTTTGAGGGTGCGCTATGACGCCAGTTTGCCTGATGTTCTCTACGCTGTCTGTTTTGTCACATCAATAACATGTTAGAGGTTCCTAGCATTTATTGCAATTTAGAAGATAGCTCATTGACGTATGCTCCGAGCGTTCAGGTCTTTATCAGGTAAGCGTCAACCAGTACTGAAATAAACTTATGTCTTCTGTTGAGGTATCCTTTGGGAATGTTTCTTTACGGAGTGATAGGAAATAGATTCAATTCAGTCCCCAGAAGACAAAAGCTTACGTGTAACAGCTAAAGAAACCCCATTTCATAGTATTGCCAGTCTTTAAAAGCATTGTTCTTAAATATGGAGTACTCTTATCTCTGGGCAGATACCAATGACACTCCCCAGTATCAGCTTGAACCACTGGATAGCATAAGACATTGAGCCATCGTTAGGGATCCAATAATTTGTGAAAGGCTTGACATTTTTGCTTTGCTTTGCGTAGATATGCACTTCTTACCTTCAGCAGTATATCCTACCTTCAGCAGTGTTTGGGTACTTGCAAAAAGTTCATCTACATCTACTTTTAATGTCTGCAACGCACTTGTTTCACTACCTAATTTTCGCCGAATTCTGGAGGCATTGCGTTTTGAGTCGCGGAACTCAACGCCACGCATTGCCTCGACACCAGAGCGAAGAAATAAGTAAAAATAAGTGGAGATCGAATCCACAACCTGTCGCGTTTACAGTCACACCCTGTGCCCCTGCGCCACGAGCGGCCTCATTATTAATTAATAATATTAATTCATTCCTCTGAAGGAAAATCGAACACACAACAGTCGCGTTTACAGTCACATGGTGTCTCAATATCAATGAACCACGACGACCTCCATCGCAGCTACCTATATTGCAAATATAATTAGAAAAGATTAAATTATAAGACCTTGCAAATTAAATGGCGTAACCTAACACCGCGCCTCCTTCCGCAGATTAAAAAACATTAAATAATAAAAAACTAAACTCCAAATGCATGCCAAATCGTTATTTACTCAAGACGGATGGCAAAATCGCTTATAATTTATTTACAAGTACAAATATTTGTAAACACAGTATAAAGTATATGTACTTAGAACCATCGCGTGCAATGAACAATATTTATTGAGCAAATCTAAGGCAGCCGCGAGCCGCTTTGAAAATAATACTTTTATGTCCATCACTATTGGTTTATTGGCTATTCTATACCATTTGTTTTTTCACTTACTAGTGATATTTGAAAATATTATCTTCTAAAATAAAAATCCATTTGGATATCACATCGCTCTTGAAAGCTTCAAATTCTTGTCCCGTATAGCAGGTTGGCAGATTTCAACATAGCGCATTGTCCAAAATGGCAGAATTGGAAGTAAGTGGTTTCCCTTAATGAGAGAATATATATATATACGTATATATATATATATAAATATGTGTGTGTGTGTGTGTGTATTATTTAGCTTCCCGCTGTAACCCCCCCATAATGATAAGCAGAGGGAACCTTTAGACCTATTCTTAGTACACTACCTTAAGACACTTCGGTTCTCCTGCTGTATGCTGAAATCTGGAACGACAGATCTCAACTTAAGGATAACTCGACGAGGAGATTTCAATATTAAATATCTCAATCCATCGAGTGGGAATCGAACCTACAACCGTTGAAATTACAATCGCTCATTGGTGTCCTAGTGCCGTAGAATAGAATAGAATAGAATATACTTTATTGCACACAAAAAACAAAAGAAATACAAAATACAGATAATAATAGCAATTTATTTTATAAAATGTATGCAAAGGCGGCCTTATTGCTTCAAGCAATCTCTTACAGGCAGCCGTTTGTAAATAAAGGACTAAATTTTACAAAGAGATGGGAATAACGTACACGTATATAAAAATGATCACATAATTATATACGTATCGTATCTGTAATAAAATATATACCTACTATAATAACAATGTAATCAAAATTGTATTGCTTCATATTTGTTTTATGTTTAATTAAAGTTATTAATTGTATTGGTATTGAAATGGACAAATGAATATGTATTTATAAATAATGTTAATTAGTTAAAGTGGTTACTGTGTTATTGGAATGTGAATAACAAAGGTAATTAAATATATATAATTATATTGGAGAATGATATATTTTTATTTTCCCACTCTGATAGACAATGCGCGGCGTTTAGTTCCGCCACTCCAAACGCAATATCTGGAATGTTAAACGAAAAGTGGAGTACAGAGTGTCCTAATGCTAGGTTCCCGCTGCCCCATCTGCTGTGTGCGAGATACAGTGTGCTGATGAAAAAAAAAAAATTTACTTCCCTTGAAGTCTCATCAGTAGTTGGGATTCCGTAAATCTTATTCTGTTTGTAACAACGAAGTCAATTACAAATATAATCCACCACTTTACATATTATAACAGTAACTGAAACATGAAAAACTGACATTGATATAAACTAGAAATTTTTGCCAACTGTGGTATTTAGTAGGAGAAAATCGGTAAACTTTATAGTAATACAAGTATTTGTTTTTAAATATGCTATAAAATTCTGTTTTTAGCTTCATACTGTATTTCGCACGTAGCAGGGTAGGCGGTGGGAACCTTGGAACCTAGTGATAAGACATTTCGTTCCCATTAAGACCCTTTCTTTTAACATTTTCCGCCGTATTTTATGGGTGAGAGTCTTAACATAAGGTTCCCAGGTTTCCTCTCCTGTTTGTGGGATACAACGTGGAGCTAAAAAAACGTTACAAATAATCACAGCTTCTGACTAATTCAGTTGCATTAATAATAAATAGCGATATTAATTAATCAATCACCTTCACGCTGTATCCCGCACACAGCAGAGTAGGCAGAGGGAACCTAGTGTTAAGACCCTCCGTTCCTAACTTTCTGCCGACTTCTGGAGTCATTGCGTGTTGAATGACAGAACTCAACGCCGCTCTTAGCATCGACACCAGAGCGAAAAAATGGAAATATAAATTTAAGTATATATATCATCTCCTCGAGTGAGGATCGAACCCACAACCATTCGGTTTAACAGTCACACTGCGTGCCGCTGCGCCACGACTGGCCTCATAAATAACGATATAAATTGTTCTTTCCAGCTTTACGTGAAAATACGTGAAGGTGCGTGCTAGCCTTGTTAAATATCTCTAAAATTAGTTCAACAAAATTGATTTATTCGCCCCATGAAGGTTCACCAGCGAAACTAATGAGAACACCACTAATATATTTAACGAAGTTCCGCTGTAGAGCTTCCATACTCCTTTGTACATTCCACTTGATCGACTTTACTCAATTTCCACTTGTCTAGACTGTGTATATTGAACAGTTTATTAACTTTGAAGTAACTATGGAATGTATTTATAGAACTGAAAGTTTTGAACTAGGTTTGAACTCAACGCTGGTTGTGAGTGAGGATCCTACTCGGGGGAATTAATTATTTTTGATTGATCGAACTCTACACCGTGCTTTGTATACCTAGGCAGAAGCCTAGAGTTTCGCCACCAAGCGATGTCACGGGATAATTGGGCGGATAGTGGAGAACGGAGTATATTAACACTAAGTTCCGTCTGCCTACTAAATATTGTGCTATTTGCGGTATACAGGGGTGAAGCTATCCCTATATATGAAATTGTTTTATTTTATTTTATTCTGTATCAGAAAATTAATCCTATTTTAATATTCACTACATGCATTAAATAGCGGACATTTGTAAAAATCTCCCTACGGAGCTGCTAACGATATAAATATTAGATAATGAACGTATGGCTTAGCGGTGAGAACGTTTAGACGGTTTCCAAGAGACGCGGGTTAATATCCCACTACGTTCTAATTTTTATACGATTTCTAAAAAGTGTTTTAACATAATCTGTAGTTTTGTATTGTTCAATTTTTTTAATATATGTATAAGTTTAAGCAATTTGAGGCCAGTCGTGGCGCAGTGGTACAAAGTGTGACTGTATAACCGACTGGTTGTGGGTTCGATCCCCACTCGGGGAGATGAAATATTTACTTAAATTTATATTTTCATTTCTTCGCTCTGGTGTCGAGGCAAAACGCGGCGTTGAATTCTGCCACTCAACACGCAATGTCTTCAAAATTCGGCAGAAAGTGGGGAACGGAGTGTCTTAACACTAGGTTCCCTCTGCCTACCCTGCTGTCTGTGGGATATAGCGTGAAGCTAATTTAATTTTTTTTTATTTATAAGTTTGAAAGGCCGTCGCGTTTACACTCTAGCAATGTATGCGGCGGCACAGTGCCTGATTATATTATTCACATTTTTAATTTTCTAGTAACAAGACAAATTGTGGCGTTGAGTTCCGCCAGTCAACACCCAATGTCTGGAAAGTAGTGATCGAAGTGCCTTAACCAGGTTCCAGGAACGCCAAAAACGAATTCATAAATATATAATTATAATTTGGGTCAGTCTATTTTTCTTCACTAAAATAATAAATTGTACAGAATATAAAATAAGCAATTTGCTACAATTGGAAAATGAATTTCAACCTATTATAACTATTTATAGGTACAACTGAGTGACGTATGTATTTTCTATTTAGGAATAGTTGGTCAATTATTATGTCAGAATTGTCTTTATTTGTGATATGTTGATCGTTATCGTTACGGCTTCAAATTATGGCAATCTGACAATCCATTGAAATAATTTATATTTTTTTTTATTCACGCTGTATCCTGCACATACACAAAGGTAACAGGGTAAGCAAAGGATAGGCACTAGGTTCGCCCTAGTGTTACGACACTCCGTTCCTATTAAGATAAATCCGTTTCCCACTTTCTATCGAATGTGCCTTGTTATCAGGGCGAAGAAAATTTAAACTTCACCTTGTATCACGTATGTAGCAGGGAGAGCAAAAGGAACTTAGTGGTAAAACAATTCGTTGTCCACTTTCCGCCAGATATTAGGTTTAAGGAACTCAACGCCGCGCTTTGCCTTGTTACCAGAGAGAGAAAATTTTAATAAATAGTGGTAGTGGAGTGAGAATAGAACACACAACCGTCGTGATTACAGTCACACGCTTGAGAAACTGCGTCGACTCGTCGGCCTATAGAGGTTATATTTAAAATTTAAGTTCCGACTATCTTCACCACAGAGAAGGCGCAAATGTAGTAAATTTCGACCGTTTTATTGAGAGACAAGCAAAAGTCGGAAACTTTCTACCACCTGGGATACATAGTCTTCGACCCACAACACGAGAAAGCAAGATACGGTCAGCTCATGCTCTTATACATTTCGATATTGTTTTCTCATAAAAAGGTAATTATGGTATTACTAAAAAATAAATAAATAAATCAGCTTCACGCTGTATCCCGCACACAGCAGGGTAGGCAGAGGGAACCTAGTGTTTTTAGACACTCCGTTCCCCACTGTCTGCCGAATTCTGGAGGCATTGCGTGTTGAGTGGCAGAACTCAACGCCGCGCTTAGCCTCGACACCAGAGCGAAGAAATGAGGCCAGTCGTGGCGCAGCGGCACAAAGTGTGACTGTAAACCGACTGGTTGTGGGTTCGATCCCCACTCGAGGAGATGAAATATTTACTTAAATATTTACTTAAATTTATGGTATTACTAAATTAAGAATAACCAAAACTTGACAGAACCCGTATTTATATATTTTATATTTAATAGAATTAGTTTTTTTAGCTCCTTTATTATTCTTCATTCAAATTTATTTTTTTATAAAAATAAAATATATAGAATATTTTACTATTTAATATAAGACAGTTGTTGCAAAAATTTTTTTAGCTTTTTTTGTAGCTGTATCCCCGCACATAGCAGAGTAGGCAGAGGGAATCTGGGAACCTAGTGTTACAACTTGGAACCCCGTGGTTTGGCTTAGTTATCAGAGTAAGGAAATAAAAATGTTAAATATTTCCTTACATCGAATGGGAATTGAACCCACAACCTGTCAAGGCCATGGCACAAGAGCACAAGCATGCCCCTGACCAAAACATTTTTTTATGTAATCTGTTGCAAAGATCGACCGTCACGCAGGGACACAACAATGTTTCTGTAACGGGACGGTTACGGGTCCGATCCCCATTCGGGGACACGAATTTTTGTCACAAGCTTACACCATTCATATGCTTTTGCCAGATGTGCGTTTTTTATATAGATGCTAGTGCGCTGAGTACGGGAAAAATAATGAAAACAAAAATTGTCACCAAATATTTATTAAAAACATAAAAACGAATAAAAGTTCAAAATAATAAATGAAAAATTAGAAACAAGAGATCGTGAAATCATGTGTTTCTTTAAGTTTTGTTGATCAGTTTCACTCCAAATAGTCGAGCAGTAGTCCCCTAACATATCTCCCAAAAACTTTCGTGTCTGCCTTCAAATACTTTGAGGTCTTTGTGGAAACGCGAAACCTGTTACTCACTTAAAGCGCCCAAGTTTTTGAAAGGGCAGGGCAGACAAAAGGAATAATCATCTTCTTTGCCTTGTGAAATAAGTGCTAAAAGATTATCTTCGGTTCGGAGAGCAAGAATCTTTGCTTTAATTATTTATAGTTACATGTCTCGAACAAGGTAATTCAATTCACTTCATTTCATCGTGCGAAGTTGTCATAATTTTCATCATCTCCATATATAATAAAAGGATAGAAAAGTCAATTCTGTACATGAAAGATATAAAAAAAATAAAAATTAGGTCGGTTAATATGTCGATTATAGAACCTAAAAAACCACTCAGCAGAATTCTTGTCTGTCTGTCTGTCTGTCTGTCTGTCTGTCTGTCTGTCTGTCTGTCGGTTTGTTTGTGCGTCAATCACGCAAAAATTACCTGACAGAAATTGATGAATTTTTGCATGGTGTTAGCCTAGGGCCTCAAGGTACATTTTTTTTCGGTTTCATTCCGAATTTCATGATAGTTTTCTTTAAAAAAAAACAAAAACTGAAAAATATAAATCACCTAAAATACCGATAACTACTGTATGAAATTAAATTAATTTTGGCATGGTAATAGTTCAAAGCCTAATGTCACTTATAGGATAGTTTTTATCATGGAGTATAAAGAATTTTTTGTAGAAAAAATTACATAATTATATTTTTTAATAAAAAAAATCGACTTCTTCAAATTCAACCGGATTTCACACTCTGAACTTAACTAAAATTTCACCAAACTACCCCTTATATGTACCCTTTCTAATAAAAAAAGAATCATTAAAATCGGTTGAATTGATATTGACTTATACGTTCATTTGTCGCGCATATACTTAATGTAAATTTGAGATTTATATGATTTTCTCATAGATACCATTGTTGGATATAAACTAAATTAAAATAAGACTACACGGGAGGAATTAGCTTTCAAATAAAAAAAGAATCATTAAAATCGGTTCATACAATCAAAAGTTCTAAGGTAACAAGGATAAAAATACAGTCCAATTGATGACCTCTTTTAAGAAGTCGGTTAATAGTAATCCGACATAATTAAATTACGACTATTTCATTTAACCACATTTTAAAAGAAGAAAGTAAATTGAGGCCGTTCGTTGCACAGGAGCACAAAGTGTAACTGTTGTGGGTTCGATGACCACGCAAGGAAACGAAATATTTATTTAAATTTATATTTCCATTTCATCGCTCTGGTGTCGAGGTAAAGTGCGGCGTTGAGTTTCATTACTCAGCACGCAATGCCTACAGAATTCCGAGGAAAGTAGGGAACAGAGTGTCTTAACACTAGGTGTCCTATGCCTACCCTGCTGTGTGCGGGATACAACGTGAAGCTAAAAAAAGAAGTATAATCAATATTTGTTCAGTCTACCATAACTATTATTTTAAACGTCAACGTTGGTGATATTAACAAAAATAATAAAGTAAGTATATTTTTTGGGATTAGCTCATATGGCGATATGTAGAATAAAAAGTATTTGGAAAGTAAATTCTGATTGTGAGTTCATTGTTTATAAAAATTTATATTGTGTTTAGATGGATCACGTGGTGATGTCAATACGTTTTAATGTCATCTTATGTTATCTGTTAAAATAGCGTGAAGCTGATTAAACTTAGTGTTATATTCAAAAGAAATTAATTGTATGTAATACATAATATGTAATTTATTAATACGTTTCAAGTATGAAAAAAAGAAAAAATGCTATATAATTGCATTTGTGTTTCCTTCCTATATTTTGTATTTCTATTATTTATATCGATATATCAGGAACGTAAATGCGGGAACAGAGTTGCATGCCATTTTAGTACAGAGTAACCTCTAAAAAATGTATTTACTAAACTGAATAAAAAGAATGTGTGATTCCTCTATAGAATATATTATTCTATATTATACATAAAACAGGTTAAAACAGTGCATATGAAGATATCCTCCTGTAGTATATCTATTTTTAATTACTATCAACACTACATTGTCGATACTAATGTGGTATTACAATACATTTTGAATATTTTTCCGCCATTAGGATGACATAGACATTTTTTTTAATTTGAAAAAATAATATATTAACTTAAGAACGTTGGCAGTTTTTCAAAAGGTATAAGAATAAAAAATTGCCTAAACTATGCTTCTTCGCAAGTGGTTGTAATAACTATTGGTATCTTTTCACCAAAAAATCACTATAAATATTAAATATGCTCAATTATACAGAGTTTTTTTGTTAGGACCACTTTAAATGAAACCACAGTTTAACTACTCTATAAAAGCCTATTACATATTAAATTAAAAACCCGAAAATAAAAAAGTTATTTTTTTAAACAAAATAAATAATAAAATTATCGTTGTAAAATAAAATACAATTTGTCAAGAACGACGCACGCACACATAAACCTATCAAAGGGAAACCGCCGCATACGCTTCATTGCGTTATCGAGTCGTAGGTTTTGGCGGCAAAGTTTAAAGTTCTAAACATTTTAGTACTATTTTTGTAGTAGTATGTGTTTACATTATTGGTACCTATGCGTAACCGCGTCATACGAAATATAGATATGAATAAACATTGTGAAATGAGAAAAAAACCTACGTCTTCACTGTTGATGTATCTTGCTTAAATTCTTTAGGTACGGGTTTAAACTATTTTACCCTATATGCCCAATTGTAACTGTAACGCGACGTTGTGGGTCCGATCCACACATGCAGGATTGAATTATAATTTAATAATATTTTCATTTCGCACATCAGTCACACATTATACCCAATATCTTACACTAAGTTGCCCTACTAAGGGCGGGATAAAGCGTGGATCTGGTTTTAACTTTATGTGAACCGATTAAAATAAAGTCCAATCCAGTTGAGGCCAGTCGTGGCGCAGCGGCACAAAGTGTGACTGTAAAACCGACTGGTTCTCTGAGTTCGATCCCCACACGAGGAGATGAAATATTTACTTAAATTTATATTTCCATTTCTTCGCTCTGGGGTCGAGGTTAAGCACGGCGTTGCGTTCTGCCACTCAACACGCAATGCGTCCCGAATTCGGTAGAAAGTGGGGAACGGAGTGTCTTAATACTAGGTTCCTCCCTCTGACTAGCATGAAGCTGCTTAAAATAAAACTAATACTTAATATTTAAGGGCAGTTTGCCAGAATACAAACAAAAAAGTATTTAAATCGGTTAAGCCGTTTCTGAGATTATCGCACATATAGTAAGTATCGATAAGTTGTGTTTTTATTTCAAACATTCAATTGAAGATTCTTATGGGAGGTACGAAAATGCGACCTAAAGTTTTAACAACTTTCTCATAAAAAACTTCATTACATTGCAAACATACATTATAAGTATATCAAAACACGAACATAATTCAGTGTGTTAAATAAATAATTCTGTGGTTTAAGCGGGCGAAGCCGCGAGCGGGTCGCTAGTCTATAAATATAAATCTTCACTGTGTTGGTGGCACTTGGTACACCTGGATATAGCAGATTCAGGCTTTCTGAATGTGCTATTGATTTTGAGACTAGTGGAATGTCAGGATCCTGATTTTTATGCTTATTTTGTGAATTAAAGCACGTAGGTTTTGTCATACAAACATAACAGTCATTTTCGTGATTTGACGGTTCTATCCACAGTATAGGCGATAAGAATAAATCTGCAGCTTTCACAAAAAACTGGTTGGGACCCTCTATTTATTTTGAATAGCCATCGGGTAACCAAAATATTGCAAATATTGTGTTTTAAAACTGTCCGACATCGGCCTTCAATTCAAATACTGTAAATTATATTACAAATAATAATAAAATAATTTCAAATATAAACTGTCACAAATCGTAAGAAAAATAATCAGAACTTCATTTACACCATCTGAGACACATTTTGGTAAAAACGTGTCAAAGATGGTGTGAAACTTTAATTCATAACAATACAAGAATACGGAAAATAGTATCAAAGGACATGTTGCGGGTAGGTGAATACATAATTGTTACCATAACGCACGAGGAGGTAAGACTTGCAGAGTCAGAAACTTGGCTCTATAATCTGATAACTTTTTGAAAGTTCAAATCAGATTAGTCATCAGTTTGATCATTTGTTTGTTGGTGGAATTCACATAAAAATTAAATAAATCGAGTATCTTTGTTCAAAGTTTTAGTTTTTCTCTAAAATATGTAATATAAAAAACTTTTGTCCAATTAGTCACACGTCTTAACAATGCCTGGTATTAAATTGACGGTACAATCTTTGGCGTTTGAGTGACATGGACATAAAGGGATTGTAAATAATCGTAAATTTCATAGGATTTATGTCTATTCCAAAAAGACATAGTAGCAATAAGAGAATACCTAATAAAAGCACACAACGCTGTCGAGGCGTAGTGACGCCGCGTGTGACTGTACGAGTTGTGTCTTTAATTCCCACTAGGGGCAGTAAATTATTTTTATTTCTTGATAACAAGGCAAAGTGCAGCGTTGAGTAAAATGAGCAAAAAGGAGAGCGTGGGTAACAGTAATATGAGAACAGCTGTATTCCACATGTAGCGTCGTGGACCTACAGATAGAGCTGTACTGATTATGGTTCTCATTTCTAGGCTAAGGCACTCCAGTATCAGCTTGAAACATTTGATCGCATGTTGAAGGACCGTTCGAATCTATGGGGGCCCAATGATCTGTAAGAGAAACGTCTCTTCGCCGTTGTCTACCACATTAACCATGAATTGTAACGCCGAAGTTTTTAGCCGCACAGCACGTCACAAAATCAAATACCATCCACTACCGTGCAATTTCGTAGGGTATCACTTCCACGCGCCACACAACTATGGAATGACCAATCTGCGGCAACGATTTCCGGTTGAGATGACCTTCAAAAACCGCGTCTATCCTCACTTTAAAGGCCGGCAACGCTCCTATAGCTCTTCTGGTGTGACACAAGATTGTAGGCGGCGGTGATCACTTACCATTACCTATTCCGTGAGTAGCGCACGTAGCACCTATCTATTCCATAAAAAAAAACAACGTTAAATTTAATAACAAATGTAAAAGTACATAAGGTGCAGCGATAGCTTAATAAATAACTATTTGAACCTACAACGTAAAAATTGCAAAAGTAGTTCGTAATTTTTTTATGTTATTTCCTTTTACGGAACAAGGTTTCTGATTTATGTTTTGAACGTTTTCGAAAACGGAGCAAATTTTAACGTCGTGGATTTCTCAATAGCGACCTCTATGTGAGCTGAGCTTTGTACTTAAAAACAGAAATATATATGGGGAGAATGTACGACGTAGTACCGTAGCACATTCGTAGCTGGCGCTCATTTCTTACGGCCGTCGTGGCGCAGTTGTATGAGAGTGACTGTAAAGCCGACAATTATAAGTTCGATTTCTATTCAGGGGATTGATCACTTAACATGGAATGTCTTAGATTTCTGGGGAGAAAAAGGAGAACACAGTGAGATGACTAGTCAGTACTGTTGTATCATCTGTTCTATGTTTGTAGAGAATAAACATAAAAACTACTTAACCGATTTTAAAAATTCTAAAAATTCACTATTCGAGTGCTACATTAACACTGAGTAACATAGGCTATATTTATTTCTAGAAAAATAATAGGGTTCCTACTAAAATTTCAATAAACTAGGAATATATTAGCTTTCATCGCACACGCTGCAGAAACTGTTGAAGATGGAACCATAAAATGTTCTATAAAAGTAAAGAACATATCCACATCTAAGAAAATCTTTACGATGCTATATGTACTATTGTCGTTTTAATAATACAACTACTTTTTTGCAGCTTATTTTAGATAGAAATACCGACTATAATCAGAGTATGATATCCATATCTTTATGTGAATCCTTATCCAAATAAATAATTTCGTATTCGAGACTATTTAAATATCTCCAATTTTCTCTTTAAATTATTAAAATCTGTAACAATTTGGTAAGAAGAGAAAGCGCGGCGTTGAGTTCCGCCACTTACAATACTTGGAGATTATACTTTATTCTTTTTTCTGGAAACTGCGGGAAATATACCTTAACTTTATTTCCTACTTTCCATCCAAGCCAATCAAGCTTATCTTTATTCAATCACGCTTTTATAAATACATGAATATTTACAAACACTTTTGAATCAAGTCATTTTACATAAAAGAATAATATCAATAGTACTGCAGAAATAATCAAGCAACCACCGCCTAGAATGACAGATCTTGGTATAAAAGCTTTTCTAATTCCTGTTAATATAGCGGATTCATCTATAATCTATACATATATTATAATATATGAGGGGTTTGTTTGATAAATTCTCTTTCTCCATGTTTATTAAATGGGGGTCCCTAGGATAGCATTAAATGTTTATGGATGCGGTAGATGGCGTTGGACGATTTTAAAACGCGCTTTCGTTTCGTTCGTTTCGGGAAGATAATATTGACTAAGACTGAGACTGACCTGTCCTTGTTCCATGCGGTAAATGTTTCGTAATGCATTTTTTGGCGAGACGATTTTGATTTAAAACTCGTCCCGAATAATATCTATCTATATTTAATATAATGAAGCTAAAACGTTTGTTTTGAAGGGTCGTATGTGCTGATCAGCGAGGGCCAATTGAAACTCCTGGAAACGTACTCTCAGAATCATCGTCCAGGCCTTTTGATACATAAGAAATGCAACCAGTCAAATGGACTGCCTCATCCTTTACCTCTCCCCTCAATCTTCCTCAGTCTCCAGGATACATCCACAACGCCTAGCCTAGCCCATATATGATACTATATTCAGAGGGTATTGCCCTGGAATCCTTTCCCGTTATATTTATTTTTTACATATTTTCTAAAAAAAATAACTAACTACACTTTTAGCATTATAGGGAAAAAAAAACATTTTACACTGGATTCGAATACAATACTATCTTTTAAATGAATCAATCTGAAGCCTTCGCCAAGAGTTAGTAAAAATGAGAATAATTCAGCTCTGTTGTAAAGTTGGTACGTGTTTACGAAACAGTTGTGGTTTCATATTTTATTCTGGGGCATCATATGTAGATCTGTGAACTGTTTCCATTCTGTGATAAATCATGCGAAGTCCTATTTGTTTAAAACGTAAAATATTTTTTAATATTGGCATGATAATAACTTATGTAATAACTTAAGACAGACCTTTAAGAGAGTCCTTTAAGTAGAGACTAAATAGATTAACCGACTTGGTATTACATGGATCACACAACTTTTTACGGTAGAAAGACTGAGCTGCGAGACTTGGGTTTTTTTACACGATGTTTTTGATGGCATCTCACTTCTTTATGTAGAGTAGTGAGCTTTTTGGTATTATCTACTTCTAACAAATTTTGTTAAAGACTTTGTCTTATGGTATTTTCTTATGCTACAGTATTCCATTATACAGTAATAACGATTCATTAACTGCAAATGTAACCTCTATCCTATACATTTATATGGGATTACAAAGTTATTTATACAGTTGGTGTATTTGGAATACTGGACCGAAATTATAAAATATTTAGGTTTTCCCATGATTAAGACACTAAACTCTATTTGTATTCTAAATTTAAAGCTTCTATGTCTGCTAGAAGTGCCTTGGACTTTTGATGATCGGTGAGTCAGTCAGTGAGTGACAAAATTTAGAAACTTTAACAAGTTAGTCATTCTTAAGCTACTGGTTCAAATTGACTGAAATTTTAAATATACCGTGTTTATATAATGCCTGATTACTTACTGAAAATTCAGGTTTCTTGTTTTATCCACAACGAAGTTATAGGGGGTCGAAAATGGCCTGAATTGCTTCGAGAAAAGTATGGTACGGCCGTGCCGCTTTTTTGCTCGACTTGGCGGGGGCACTGCCGTGCCCCCAGATTGTCCTTAAACAGACGCAAAAAAAGAGTAGTGATGTATTATTTCATGCATATTAATTTCAGTATTTATTAATTGAGGTTGCACCAGAAAAGATACAACCTTTCAAAAATTGTAGGTGCCTTGAAATTTAACCCAATGTAACACACTCTTAGGGCTTAAAGATGTGAACGCAAGGTGTGAGGTGTGTTACCTCAGGCTAGTTGTAGGATGAAATATTGGCGGAGCTTTAACATTTCGAACTGAACGTAATAAAAGCGCGATTCAGGGTACTCGTAACGCCATCTGGTCTGGTTAAGAGAAATATGGAAACATTCTAGGTTTTCAGTAAAATTTTCAATGTTCTTACAAGATTAAGGGTCATTTTTAATTTGTCTACTAAATATAATATAATCGTCTATTCATTTGTAGATTATTTGTGAAATGTTCAGTAATATCAAACTTAATAGCTTAAAAACGACGGCCAATATGCATTTACTTATTATTTATAGGTAATAAAGAAAATATTATTTTCGGCAGGTTTATTATACGACAACTATACATAACAATTGTTTCGAAAATGTGTTTCTTACGGAATCTATGAACGTATACAAAAAAAAAATCACAATTTAGAGTTTGCTAACAACTGGAAGATCATTTCGATAACCGTCCTCGTAGGCCGTCCCGTCATGCCTCGGTCAAGATACTGGAAATCTATACCTTTAGTATAAGCAACGTTATATGTATCAAAATGGATCCATTTGCTGTCACAAACGAATTGCTTTAGAAAAGCGGCGCAATTAGGAGAATCTCCAATATTGTCAATAGATGTATTTGCAAGGTCAGCAGCCTCGCAACATCTTATACGGTCTTCATAAAACTTCCATAATGGCATTCTCCAAATCCTATCTCCTGTCTGACCACTAGCGGCTTCTGCGTAACAAAATAGCTCCTCAGAGTTTGTATAGCACGCGCAAGCAGCGCCTCCTAAAGTATAAAGTAATTCTTTAGACATTGTCCCTATATCGATAATAAATTTAGGCCAATAATTTCTTGCATACACCAAACTATCAGCTACAAGAAGGCGACCTTCCATCGAAGGTACTCTTATTTGTATGCTCTTGCCACTGACACTAGAGACCACATCTCCAAATTTAGGGCCCATTCCACTTGACATTAGCTCACATAGAGGCAAAATTCCACGAATATTTATAGGAAGCTTAAGAATGGCAGCAGCACGGGTTATAGCTACAACACAAGCTGCCCCTGCCATATCACCTTTCATATATCTTAACTCCTTTGGTGACCTAAGATCAATACTTCCACTGTCGAATGTAACACCCTTGCCAATTAGTACAATAGGCCTAGTACATTCATCTGCTCCAAAATAGCTAATTTCTACGTATAAAGGTGGTTGTACTGATGATTTACCTATAGCAACGAATCCCCCCATATTGTGGCTTGCAGCCCAACCTTGAGTTTTGACTTCTACATTAATGTCTAATTCACATAATAAATCTACAGCAATTTTAGCAAAAGATGTTGGATTAAGAATGTTAGGAGGCATTTCTTGGAGAAAACGTGCTAAATTCTGAGATTCAGCTTTTAATGTTCCTATCTTCCAACCTTCAGAATCACAATCATCAAAAAGTTGGAGCTTTGCTTTAGGAATAATTTCTGTACTTGTCCTACGTTTATATTCTTGAAATTTCCAAGTAGATAAGGTAGCTCCTTCCGCTGCCGCCTCAGCATTCCCAAAAGATTCCACGTCGATCAAGGAAGGTTTAAATTGTTGTAAGGCACGAGTACCTACACCGGATGCTATACGTATCGCTTCCTTACTTTCATCCATTTTTTCAGTTGTGTTAAATCTTAAGCATTCCGTCCCAAGCCCAGCAACCGCCACATAACCGTAAGTACTGTCTAAATCGTAAAATATTCTATATTCGCCTAGTCGAGGTATCGGTGTCAATTTTAGCTGGCTCCATAGTTTTCCATTACATTTTTTGTCATATTTTTGGGCACTAGCCGTTAGTATTGCTTCTTCGCCAGTCACATTTTCATTATAATATATACCGAGCACTAATCCTTTATCCCGCAAAGAACAAAGTTTTGGGTCAAATACTTTTCTTGGGGGCTCCTGTGTTATACACTCGGTTATTGGTATTTTGAACTGTGATATAAACCTTATACACCTTTTACAGTGTCTATAGTCTAACATTATATTATTTTTATTACGAATGATTTAGTAAAAAACAAATTTCCGAAATGTATTGAAAATGATTATTTATCGTTGCCCTATAGATTTTACATATATTTTTTATAATGGATCGTAAAGCATATAAAAACTTTGTCATATATTATTTATTATAGAGTGAATTAAATCACGATATAGCACAACACACAGCTCACAAGCAAATCGCACAATATCTTTGGAAATTGTCAAGAAGTTTTCTTCTTTAACCACTGGGGTGTGTGGCGATTTATCCATTCGGGGATATTTTGGAATATAGTCTCTTGTAATTGACGATAGATGATGAGAATTAAAAATGGAATTGCTAATCTCTCATCTTTGAAGAAGTAAACCCAGAAAGCGAGCAATAATAAGCAAACATCCACTGTGTAATCGATTGCTGACCTAACATTTGCCTTAGCTCTTTCTTCTAGCTTTTTATAATCTATTGGTATAACAATAGTTGCTCGTTCTGTGGTTTTCAAAACAATTTGTGTATCTAACTCACTTTTAACCGGAGGTTTTTTTATCTTATGTTGTAAGTTAAGAGGACTTTTCTGTTTAATTTGAGTTGTCTTTATATCTTTTATTTCGATTGATTGCTTAGGTTTTTGTGGTTTTGTCTTTTCTTTATCAGTTATATTATTAGGCTGACTTTTTTGTTTCAGTGAATTTTCTTGACTCTTTAAAACCTTTTTAATATTTTTTTTCTTCGTTTCTGCTGTCTGATCAGGTTTTATGCTTTTATTTACCTGTTGTTCTGCCACTTGCTTTAAGTCCTCTGTATTTAAATAAAGTGGAGTGGTAGATTTTTTGTGACTACCATACTCTTTGACAATATTACCATAATAATCTATGACAGTCTTACCTTCATCACTTATTATATCTTCTGTTGATTCATCCTTTTTTATACATTTTTCTTCACAAACTTTTGGGACAGGTTCTATATTTTGGTTTTCTTTTTTGTTACCTATTTTGGGAAAACTAAAAGATTTTTGTTTTGTAAATTTCTTAAGTAAGTTAACTTTATCTTCCTTTTTCTGTTTATTTGGGAAATATTTTTCCTGTTTTGTCAGCTTTAATTCTATATCTTTATCTAAATCACCATCTCTTTTTTTCAAAATTGGTTTTGGCACAAAATTTGGATCTGGAAGAGGTGAGAGTTTCATCGGTTCATCTTCAGGTTCATATTCTTCTTCATCTTCTTCTACAATTTCCATAGTTTCTTCGACAGACGATGGCGACGGCCGTGTTACCTTGTTTCGTGGATTATATGTTTGTTCCTCTTCCAACAAAATATTTTCTCTCGCCTCATCCTCAACAAGGCTGTCTTCTTCCTCAGAATAATCTCCATCCGTTGATACAGTACTTGCAGTGTAATCCTCATCAAACGACATATTTTGCCATTTATCAGAGACATCAGAGTCCTGTCTATTGGATAAAAATTTTATTTCCTTGGCCTCCATAGAGTCAGATTTTATAAATATTTCCGGAGTTTTGACATTAGGTTCTATGTTATTATTTTTTGGCTTTTCATTACTATCTTTATGGTCGGTACTTTTGGTATTGGTATACGGAATGTGATTGGGTTCTCGGTGTAGTGTTTTACTCTTAGATTGTTCTTCTTCTAACGCAACCGCTTTATAAAACCTTGCCATTGCACGCTCGTGGAGTAACTCGGTAGAGCTGACTGCATTTCGAAGTGATTTAAAGGGCATAACGCATCTAGAGCTAAGTTCTGGTGCTGATAGTGAGATAGGTGGAGGTGATAAAGCATCTTCTAAGTCCAACTGGAACGACTTTCTTTTCTCTGAAATATGAATAAAAGAGGCAATTATCTATAAAGCTTTATAAAAATAACTTAAATTATTTTTATTTAATTATTATTTTACCAATTTAAGCACATTTCTTTATAAATTATCAATATACATATATTTTAATAATTATTTCGCAGTGTTAATCATACAGCAGTTTCAGTTGGTATTCGCATAACGTACGTACATTAAAATATTGTTTTTCTTATTTGTTTTTATTATAAAATTATTATTTTTTTCCAGCCAAGTTTTTGCAGACAAAAGGAATCTAATGTTAATACAATTATGTTCTGTTTTTCATCAATTGAAAGAATGTTACAGGTTGAGTGACACAACCTAAAACCGTGCTTTGTCTAACAACGCTTAGGAAACGAAAACATTTTCAAAAACATATACATATTTTCTTAGTGACGAATCGAATCCACAAGTAGTACGTACAATGTTTATATGTACCTGAATCTTTAAGCGCACCAAAAATAAAAAAAGTCGGGCCGTCAAATTCTATTTAAGGATAAAAAAATCAAATTCGCAATTGCTCATCAATCATTACAAAGAGCCATTCATCATTCTATAAGAAAACATTGATTGATTCACTCAAAAATAAATAGATATACCAATATAATCATTGCATAATAAAATTTCCACTTATTTTCTTAAGAATTTGACACAGCTGCCAATATATGGTTCTTACTTGTATATATGTAAATATATATATTCATAGCTGATTAACTTTATAATATTTTAAATATTAATCTAAAAATATATACCCGTTCATTGGTAAATTATAGTAACAATCTGTAAATAGTTTAGACAAACTTGTAATAAGACTCGAACGAAACTAGTAGTTTCGTTACTAAGAGATTGACAGATAACGCTCAGGCAAAACTATTGGACTTAGAAAGTCGAAATTTGGTGGCTAGGTAAATTAGGGAAAGTAACGGAATTAAAGGGGAAACAACGGGATTTTCCTTTTTACGTCTTAAAAATTCACGCAAATAAAGTAGCACGTAAAATGTTATGAAATATGAATGAAGACTAGTTGAAACAAAGACTACAGAAAAACAGGCGGTCATCAAAGTAATCCTATAAAACGAGATATTTGGACCTAAAGGTTCATTATTCTTTATGAAGTACAAATTCCTAAAAGTTTATTAATATTAGCAATTTTTTCGCTCATTTATTATTAAGAATGCTTAGATATTACTCAAGAAGATGCTGATTATATAAGGTATCTATATTCTCCAGCCTTTTGATACAAATCTTTTAGGGAGTCTTCATATTTAGTATGTCACCTTCCTTGAGCATCTAATTTCCAAATTATTTAAAAAATCTAACATAATTTTCGATATATTTTACAAAATTTCTTACAATTTATAGGTTAACAAAATTAGTTCAAATTGCAAAAAAAAATATTCGCAAATAGTTTTTTTATGGCACAATTGTTAAAAATTATTTAAACACAACATAAAATAATTTCATAATAAATATAGATTTTTGAACCGCATTTACTCGGCTAAATCAAACTTAATTTTTGATCTAACAAGGAATCGAACCAGTTACTCACACAGAACAAATAAAAGAAAAATCGTAAGCATTGTAGTTCATAGTGGCTGCGTATAGCAATTTTACGGTGGTATTTTAGTCGTCAGTGTATAATAATAGCAGTAGGCCAATAGCTTGAACTATAAACACTCATATAAGCTATAAAATGAATCAGACTACAATTAAAGCAGCTTCACTTTTTTCGCTCTAGCAGAGTAGACAATTAGAACCTGGTGTTAAGACACTCCGTTTGCCACTTTCCTTCAATTTTCAATAGACTTTTTGTTATGTGGCAGAACTCAATGCCGCTCCTTCTTTGACTAGAGTGTCGAAAAGGAGAAAACATATAACAATTATCCTGAGTAGGGATCGAACCTTAAACCGTCGCGTTTACAGATGCTTTTTACTGCGCCCCGACGGCCTACCATATGTACAACCACTACAATTGTATGATGCATGTTTATAAATAAAGAAGAATGTAAAATAACCTCATACACGGCAATTTTTTATTTCTGTTAACAGTAATCTAAATATCATATATAAAAATATATGTTATTAAGTAGTGATTTGTCACAAGTCTTATAGTTCTTTTTTCTGCTAACTAAGGAAATGCAGGGAATAAATGAACATATAAAATCAAGAAATATTCGCTTGAGCTTGACTTAAATTGTGGACTAAAAAAACTTTTTTTTTTAATTTTAACGAAGTTAAACTACATTCGCCAGCTATATTGCCTAAAAAATAATGATACATTACCACCCATCGAATCTTTTTTATTTTTTAGTTTACAATAATTCTATTCTTTTATATAATTTGTCCTATATTATGTTCAACTAAATATATTAATGGATTTTAGTTTTACTCACCAGTTTTGTCATCAGATTTTTTGGCGTCTGGGTACAGCACCAACATGAACTCATTGCTAGTGGCCTCGTTGGGGGTTGACACTTTTTTGTGCTTCCGCAAAGGTACAGGTGAAGCAGCTTCTTGCACAGGAGCGGTGACTGGAGACGCGGCCAATCTTTTTCTTCTTGGTGCAGGAGATACAGGGATTTCGCCCTCCTCTCTCGTCAATACATCATTAATAATTCGAGATTCGACAGCCAAAAACTCCATATCTACTGCCCGACCTGGAATCTTAATGGTATCAGATTCTGAACTTGGTGCACTCATACCGTAAGGACTTTCTGCTTTCACACGAAATCTGTATTGGCTTCCTTCGATTAGGTCAAAGAGAGTAACAGTAGTTTTACGGCTCGTTGTTGCTTTTAACCAAACATTCCAGCCGCTGCGATAGTATTCTATGACATAGTTACCAATTCGACAGCCACCGTCATCTTCAGGAGGCTCCCAGTCCAATGTGATCGACTTGTCGACCTGTCTAGTTACTGTAACGTTTCTAGGAGGATCTGGAGGGGCGGTAATCGTTACCAAGAAGGCTGCAGTATCCTCTCCAATAATATTTCTCGCGTGCACTTGGTACTCACCACGGTCGCTTCGCCTTGCCGCATTTATTTTTAACATAGAAAACTTCGACGTATTTGAGATTTGAACACGTTCATCAACAACTATTGGTTGACCATCATGGCGCCATTCAATGACAGGCGTAGGTTTGCCCACAATCGTCGTTTTTAAGAAAACAGTTTCGTTTATTTCGTATAATAACCCATCTTCGTATTGTCTCGGATATCGCAATTTAGGAGCTGCCTCCAGTGACAGCCTAGCTCTACTCACGGCGTGACCGGCGCGATTAGTTGCGGTGCATTTGACCTCTCCCTCATCGCTGGGTAGCGTTTGATGAAAAATTAGCACACTAGAAGATTCGTCAGTAGATATCGCTGTCCTTCTGCTACTGAATATTTCGTAATCATCTTTGAACCACGCTATAGTCGGGGGAGGCAAACCCGAGAATGACACTCGGAATTCAGTTTTGTCATTTTCGAGAGCGATCACATCTTCGAGATGTTGAAGGAATAATGGTGGTTGCTGGATCGGGTTGTCAGAGCTAACAGTGAGGACATCAGAGAGTTCACTGTACTCAGAGCGGCCGACGGCGTTAATAGCCGCGACGCGGAACTGGTAGCGGTGTGGAGGCTCTAATCCTGTCAGCAAAAGCTCAGGTCGCAAAACGATAGGGGGCGCTGTCCGAACCCAATCCACTGACCCAAGCCGATTACATTCTACTTGATAGCCACGAAGCGGTGCGCCTCCGTCGTGCGCTGGCGGCGCCCATTTCAACGTAATCGCATTGGGCTCATCATCCGTCAAAAGTGGAATAATATCTGGCTTGCCCGGAAGTGCCGGCCGCCCTGGAATAAGAAAGCAAACGATCTATAGCAAGTGTATAAATTTTCCAAGCCCACTCGTAATGATCACATAATATGCACATTTAAAAACATCACATTGTCATTACGTCGTTAATAAAAGGCGTGTAATCGTTACATGAACCCAGGGCTTTGTTTTGGTGCGCCACGCTCGCAGCGAGCGGTCTTTTTAAAAATAGCTGTGTAGGCTGGGGCGTCGGTCGGCATCTGATCCTAGCGAGTGTAGGCGCAATCGTTGTGGGAGGTCGGGAGGGCATGTTTGAGGGTGTTATAATCACCTGCTGACTTCCAGTGGACGTTTTTCCTGGTCTTGTGGGAGTGTGCGGAGGATTGGTTGCCCATGGCGGCGGCGGCGCACGCCACACTGAGCCTACGCCCGCGCACTTCTCCGCCCCCGCCCGCCCCCTCCTGCCCGACGCCCGCGAGCTGGGAATAACTCAGACGCACCGACGATGCGAGACCAACTCTTATTGATGCCCCATCAATGTTGATGGACAAGTAATGATTTAATTTAAACTAAATATTAATATATAACCAAAATTGTTCTTATAATATTTGAGCGTATAATTAATTATTGAATAGTTGTAATGAGACTTGAGATGGAAAAAACATATTAGGCACATTCGGGACTGAGATTTCGCGAAGAGCGACATCTTTCGGTCGCGTTTAGAAGTAAAATGAAAAGTTTACGATGTTGTAGGTCAGGGAAAGTCTATGTGAACAATTCGCTAGCTATTCGCCCAGATGGCGTTTGATAGCACATTCGATACAAAATGTGAGATTATTTCACCGTTGAAAATAACTCGTACTTTCATACATCGGTGTAATTAATTTAAAGATAGAATGTGACGGCAGGATAGAGCGGGATTGTTCCGCATTTCTTTCATCATTCAAATGAAATTTACTTCGTATATCTGAAACATTTTTGAATTCAAATTATTTTTTACATATATTGGGTATAGCTTTGTTGTTCAATTTATGCTGTATCCCGCACATAAATGGCAGGGTAGGTAAAGGCAATCTAGTGTTAAAACACTGCGTTCTCCACTTACCGTTTCTTTTCCCGTATCCCGTTGCAAAATATTACTATATAAAATATCTTAACAAATTTATATCGATTAAAATATATAAATAATTATAAAGGTTTTCATTTTATTTATAAGAACGTACGTATTTATTTGATTACAGTTGTGAGTTCGATCGAACTCGGAGAGATGTTTTCATTTATATATTTTGGCTTTACCGGTCTACTAACGAACTCAGCATTGAGTTCCGCCACTCACCATTCAATGCCTTCAAAATGGGCGAAGAGTGAAGAGAGGAAGCAATTTAAAAATATATATATCATTTAATTGCATTAAAACAAAAAATATATATTTTTTTGATACAATTTTTTTATTTTATCTGTCTGTAAAATTCTTATTTAATTCATAAATTAAAATACTTTAATGTGTTGAATAATATTAGTTTCTTCTTACATATGCACTAAATAATGGCATTTCTTGCATCATCCCCAATAGAATATACTTTCTTTATTACGACACAAGAAAAATAATAAAAGAAGCAAGTTTCAAAGACATTATTTGAAAGCAGGATTCTTGATAATACAATTCCTGTATTTCTATACGCCATGTGCAAAGTCACCTTGGATTTGGCAACACTCCAACTTCGGTAACTAGGTCGATACGTTTTTAACTTATCCAAAGGATGCTTTACATTTGTGTTATTGTTACCAGTAAATAAGTATATTTTATGTACGTAATATTTTTATTTGAGCCCTTCGTCATATAGCGTCTGAGTCTAAACGCTACGGTCATGGGGTCGAATCCCGTTTGGGGAATTGGTTGTATTATAAATTATTAGCTGGGTTAAGTTTTCAGCTCGTATGTATGTTTGTCCGTTCATTTGTTACCTTGTAACGGTTAAACCAGAGAACTGATTTTGATAAATGATACGTCGCGTCGTTGAATTTGTATTGATAGCGCGAGTGTTACTTTATACATTGTTTCTGTTTACGCAGTCGGTTTTTTTTGCTTTATTTATAATTCAATTGTTTTAATTTCCTCGCTCTAGCAGACATCCACAGCGTTGATTTCCGTTATTAAACATAGGGTAGGAATTGGCGAACGGAGTGTCTTAACACAAGAGTCACTGTGCCTTCCTTGCTGCAAAAAAAATTGAATTGCTCTCTTTTAAATATAGTATCCAATCGCGAAAATAAAAGAACTTAGTAATTGTCCTCTTAGTCACATCAGTACGTTTCCCGTTACAATATGAGACTGTGCCATTTTTATTATTTGTCTCATTGCTATTTCTGCGCGTATTATATTGACGAATGATCATGTTTTTCGTGTTTCTTTTTTTTAAACAAAAATTGGCTAAGATTTTTATTTTTTTTTAGTTCTATTCTTTGTTTTATAATTTAAATTGTTGATAGCTTTCTTATATCGATCCGTTAATGTAACGACGACTGGCGTTTAAGTAGAATGTTTGGTTTCCAATAGATGTTGAAGTTATTGTCTTTGCCAGTAGCGTTAATTTTTGTATAAGTTAAAATATATGAACTATTAACTTATATATTATGTAAATCACTACGCTTTCCTTTCACTCAGAGAAATCGTATGAAATTTGGCAAAACCACCACGCTTGTTTTTTACATTTCCAATTATTTTCCCTACTCGGGCTCGAAAAAACTACCATCATAATCATGTGCGTAGCAAGAGAGAGAGTAGAGTGGGCCGTGCCCACCCCAGAATAATCTGGAACCCATCCCAAAAATTGTACTTACAACAAAATTAACTTTGAAAAATAAATAAAATATCATTTACACGAACGACGAACTTCTGTTGAAATATAAATAAAATATCCTTAGATACACTAACGTTTTTATTTTGCTCCACGCACATTTTAAAGAACCAGTGTGAACCAGTCACTCCGTTCCCGATTTTCCGCCCTTAATTGAGTCTGTTACCAAAAAAAAGTCTTCAAATGGGAACCGAGCCCACAACCGTCGAGGTTAATATTTTATTTCTATAATAACATCCCAGAAGCTAAAACTAAAACTACCGCACATATCGATACATATATGAAGCACTATAACGCATATTTGTTGCGAACTGTAGTCTTAAGCCGCTTATGCCATTTCCATTTTCTAGAGTGTACGCATAGATGCACTTTCATCAATTCATCGAACCCACTACCAACGAATAGGCTTAACTTTGAAGCGTTAATGGAAGAGCTTTTGGAGCAATGCGGATTAAATTCTCGAATCGGCTTCCAATTATTCCGACGATTTAATATTATTAATATGCCCTTATGTCGACACCACTTGGAAATAGAGGTTGTAAATTGATTTTGAGCTCCAAATTCACACATTTCGCATTAAAATGGCATTTTTACATTTCAAATTCGTCTTTTTTTACATAAATTTTGAGTGGAAGAAAGATTGAATGGTGGAACTTAGTGCCGCGCTTGGCCTACTACAGCGAGGATTTTGGCAGGCTATGCAGAGGGAAGCTGGAAACCTAGTTTGAAAACGTTCCCATTAGGAACTACGCTACTTTTCACCTAATTCTGGAGGGATTTAGTTGAGTCGCGGAACTCAACGCCGCATATTCATTCCCCGGGTGGAGTACTGATCATACCATCAACAATCACATTAACATGTAGACGCTGTATTTAATATATTTTTAAGTTAACTGTAGCAGATAATTTACAAGAAATAAAAACAAGTCTCGAGTGCCGTCCATTGCCAACTGCCCTCGTTCAGTTAGCACTGGCAAAACTTTTTAGTTTGAATAATTTTCATTTTTATGCATCTCGCACATCATGTTTTATACACAGAGAGACAGAGAGAGTGAGAGAGAGAAAGGAAATAATAATAAAAACATAACGAGTAAAAGTTGGGAACGTGCGAGAGATTCAATAAAATATTTCATATCAATTGCATTTGATGTTAAAAATATTTGCTGTTACCAACGTTGCGAGTCGACGCGACGCGTCCCTGAAGAAACATCTCGATTTTTATATAAATATTTTCTCATATTGAAAAATTGCAAAATAAATTCATTCACATTTGCTTTGCTTCACTATTGTGTTTTGTATGTGCATGTGGTATCTAAAAGCGTTTGTTTAGCACTTGCTATGAGACGGCAGCGTTGGGAAAATTGGTTTATTTCTTTCAATCCAATATCAAGAAATGTTAAATATTGTGTCAGAAGTAATTGTATAAAATTCATGCCAACATTTATTATCAAGTTGTATTATTTTTTAGGTACCATTTTGTTGTTACAATTACATTACTTTATAAAGAAAGTTTTTGTTTTTAGCATATAAATCATACAGAGAGATACTGCTCCCAATGTACCGTACAATTTTGGAATTTTCGATGAGTGGCGAAATTCAACGCCGCGCTTTGTCTTGTTAAACAATTATCAATTACTTTTTTAAGCCACGAGCGTCCATCAAAGCTCGTAATTTTTCTTTAGGGGCAAGCTACTCTCGCTTCCTCCCAGCCCGGTGACGCTGTCAAGACCAGTCCAGGTTTTTTTTTTGAATGGACTTAAAGCCAATAGCAGCATAGCATAATAGCGTTATAGCATTATTTTCTATTATAATAAAATGCCTCATTAAGATCTAAGATTATAGAATTATCTTTTATATTATAGCATTATATAATATCATTTTTCTTTTGCTTATTATATAAATATAATTAAACATTACGTAAAATTCAACGTTACAGTTCCGTTTAAAAGTAAAGTTGTCGATAAATCACATATATAAAAACGGTAGAGGAATTTATATTCGCACATAAAAATATTAACACGCAGTAGGTTTTCTGGGAACTAAGTGCTAAGACACTCCGTTCCCTATGCACCATTCACTTTTGGAAACATTGTGTGTTGACTTAGGGAACTCAACTACCGCCTTTTTTAAAAAAGCGCGAAAATAAAAAAAAATCGGCCTCACGCTGTATACTGCACACAGCAGGATAGGCAGAGGGAACCAAGTGTTAAGACACTCCGTTCCCCACTTTCTGCCGAATTCTGGAAGCATTGCGTGTTGAGTGGCAGAACTCAACGCCGCGCTTTGCCTCGACTCGTAATATCGCAGTTCGGTTATTGTTTTTGGTTTCACGCTATCGTTGCATGGTAGGCATATACATGGGAAGATACTCCGTTTCTATCAAGGCACTTCCTTTGCCTGCTTTCTGCCGCTACTCAACGCTACTCTTAACATCGTTACCAGAGCGAGAAAATGAAAATATCAAATATTTAATTCTCCCGAATGGGAATTGAACCCATGAATGTATGCCTCTGCGCCATAACCCATGTCTGCTTTGATAGTTCTAGTTGTGTTAAGAAATATTTTTTATTCAAATAATGAAATGAAAAAAATGTTTCTTGGCCCACGATCAAACCCACAACCATCGCGTAAACAGTCAGATGATGGCCACTGCGCCACATTGCTATTCTTTCTTTCGCGAACCTCTCAATAATACAGAAAAATGCTAACTATAACAAAAAACAGTTATTCTTTAAAAACGTACTAATTTTTAACAGTTTATTGCAATAATATTTCCTTTTTATTTGGTGAAACATTATTTATGAAGCGTTAAAGGTAACTGTTACACTATTCGAATTTAAACTTTTTTTCTATGATACACGATAAAAAAAATATTATGTGAGACGTGTCTATATCTGATTAATACGTTGTGTATTGATCGCGGGTTCGATTCTGATTACAAGTGTCAAGCTCTTTTTTTACCGCACCTCTGGGAAGTAGCCCTGTATATCGGTTCATCCAGTCAAAAATTATGAAGTAAACTGTCGAATCGATAATTTCCTCCATACGGAAGTCGGTTAAAAACTAAAAAAAAAAACAAAGTGACTCAACACTACGTTCTCCCTGCCTTCTGTTCTATATGTAACTAATTTACATACTCAAATGATAACGAAAGTAAAATTATTCAACAATTAAGTGAAAGCGACAGTCACTATCACGAGCTGATGAACAATATGGTAATGGCAATAGGCATCATTTACATATAATTTGCATCGATTTTTTGTATTGTATGGGCCGATATGTATGGAGATATGTTGTATTTTTTTAAAATATTTCATATAATAGATGTTTAATTTTGGTTTAATTTGTTAAGTTACGTTTATTTTTTTTTATTTTCGCGCTTTATACCGAATATGGCAGGATAGTCAGGGAGTAGCATCGTGTCAAGACCCTCCCTTCCCGTCTCGCGCTTTGTTGTATTGAGTAGACGGTTGGTTTTGCCACAGGCAAAACGAACCGTCGCGCTTTATTTTATTACCAGAGCGATCAAATAAAAATATTTCATTTCTACGAGAGGGGATCGAACCCACAACCGCCTCGTTTACAGTCAGACGATGTGTTGCAATACGTCTGCCAAAACTTAACCAAATAAAACATATTTCTCCATTTTGGCACCAAACTCACCTTAAGCGCTTCCTACATCTAATATTATTAAGCGAAAGAATTTGTTTTGTTAAGCGTTCTAATCTCAGGAACTATATAAAGCTATAGACTTATGTTACACCACGCTATGACCAACGAGAGTGGATCTAGAAATAAATGTTACAAAAACGAAAGTTCTTGGGGATTCTGCTGTTTTTCATTTTAAAAGTCAGTCTGTACACACGACGGCTATGGGTTCGACTCGCAATCGGGAAATGAATTGTTATTTATTAACATTTTCATTTCTCCGCCCTGGTAACGAGACCAAGCGCCGCGTTGAGTTCCGTCACTTAACACGCAATGCCTCCAGAATCCAGTGGAAACTGTAAAGAGAACGGAGTGTCATAACAATAGATTCCTGGGTTCCCTATGCCTAGCTTGCAGTGTGCGGGTTACAGCGTGAACTTAAAAAAAAACAGCTAGTTTGCGTTAGGGCGAGGTATTTCAAATTTAAATAAACGATCTTCGCTTTCATAGCGGTTCTAATTGCTGTCTAATGTTCTTTCATAATTCATTTCAGTTCTCTGTACTATTTTTCGAGTTATAATTAAAATGAAAACATACAGCTCAAAATATTTTTTTAATTATCATTTATATAGTTTATGCACAGCGTCTGATTCCGTTTCCAATCTGGGGACAGAAATATTTTCATTTCCTCGCTCAAGTTGAGGCCAGTCGTAGCGCAGCGGCACGAAGTGTGACTGTAAAACCGACTGGTTGTGGGTTCGATCCCCACTCGAGAAGATGAAATATTTACTTAAATTTATATTTTCATTTCTTCGCTCTGGTGTCGAGGCAAAAGTGCGGCGTTGAGTTCTGCCACTCAACACGCAATGCCGCCAAAATTCGGCAGGAAGTGGGGAACGGAGTGTCTTAACACTAGTTTCCCTCTGTCTACCCTGCTGTGTGCGGGATAAAGCGTGAAGCTAATTATTTTTTTTAAGTAATAAGACAACACCGCGGCGTTGGGTTTCTCCACCCGACACGCAATGTCTCGAAAATTTATCGGAAAGTGGGGTTTTTCTGGTGAATGGTACTATTCTAAATGGTTTTTGAATTATCTTCTTTTTGTGAACACTCAACACGCAACGCCTCCAGAACTCGGCGGAAAGTGGGGAATGGAGTGTCTTAACACTAGGTTCCCTCTAACTACCCTGCTGTGTGGGATACAGCGTGAAGCTGATTTATTTATCTTTTTTTATTTATTTTCTTTTGGTTATCTAACCTATGCTTCGCGCAATTGCAGCAAATTCCGAAGCAGTTTTAACTTGGAAACTTAAATAAACGACTGTTGAACGTAGTATTTTATGACTAGGATTTTTGATAGACTGCATATTAAACTATATGAAATATTCGCTTTTGCATAATAAAATAATAAAAATTATATAAATTATATTTTTATTATATTCCTACTTATTACAAATAGAAAGTTAAATTAAGCCGTATGTTTCCACTTTTAGTGCTACATGTTATATGCAAATGATTGAATTATATTATTCTCTGAAATGATTTAATTAAGTTAAATCATTTATACAATTCTAGAATAACTTGTTCTAGAAAATTATATTTTTATATAATTTATATTTTATATGACGTTTTGTAACGTTTTTAGACGGCTTCCATTTACACTGTTGGGAAAGAAAATATTTGAAAGTAGCGTGATTGGAACTCGCGTCTCTTGGAAACCATCCAACGTCCGTCCGTGGATGTGGATTCTCAAGAGGCACGGGTTCAAATCCCGATAGGCTAACATTTTTACACGTTTTTTAAAAGACGTCAGTCAGCGCGCTTGGACGGTTTCCAAGAGAGGCGGGTTCAAATTCCACTACGTTCAATTTTTTATACGTTCGTACATAAGTATATTCGATAAATAGATCCAACAAAAAAATGAAATCAGTTCGACTAGTTCCTGAGATTATTATATTATATGCGTATAGACCTGTGATGATAGTGAGTTGTCCGATGCCGAGTTTCAACAGATGTGGGTACTGTTCACGCGATCTCTAACATTTTGTTACAGTTTGTTATCACATTTGAAAGATAAAATGAAAGATTGATTTTCAGTTGTTTATCTTTTCTTTCATTTATATTAGTTGGAGCGAACTAAAATTAAAGGCAGTCTATTTATATATTTTCAGTGGTTCAGTTTGTTTGATTCTCAGGTTCCTTCTGCCTACCCCGATATGCGCGGGATACAGCGTGAAGCTAAAACAGTACACGAAAACAAAATGATGGCAACGACTGGTTTAAAATTTAACCGAACTCCGTTTTAATAACACTCAATGGAAAGTTTACTTTAAAAATATCTTTCTCTCGTTCATCTGGTTAGATCTTAAATCTATGTTATTTGTGTCTACTCCGCGAAATACATAAACGGAATGCACAAAAATAAATATACAGAGTTTACAGTTTGTTTATGTAAAGAACGATCACGTATTGCTATCTTTGCCTCGAACTCGACTTTCTTCGATTTCGCGGTGCCAGAACTACGTGCCTGAGGCTAAGCACAACCAAAAAGCTATAAGACAAGCTCTGTCCTCTTTCGACATTCACAATCGTCAGTCGGTATAAACCCAGACTCGGGGAAGAGCGCTCTTATCCCTGATCCCGAAGAAAGGCGATGGTTCCGATCCATCTCGCTACAGGCCTATTGCTATCACGTCCCTGCTTTCAAAAGTCATGGAGAGCATCATCAATAACCAGCTTTTGGCTTATCCGCTGGATCACCGTTTGACTAATGACAGTCAATATGGCCTCCGCCATGGTCACTCCACTGGTGATCTTCCCGAGGATTTATTTACATAAATTCTCGGGAACATCACCAGTTGATGATCACTCGTTTTCTCACTGAGCCCAGCACCAAGGTCGCTGTCGACGGCTTATGCTCCGAATACATCTCCTTGAACACTGGCGTTCCCCAAGGATGCGTGCTGTCCCCTAAATTGTTTCTTCTGCATATAAATGACATGTTCTATTTATTGCTATGCAGCTGACAGTACGGTAGGCGCTCTTTACTCTTACCACGGAAAACTTTTCAAGGAACAAGATTAATGCTAGTCTCAAAATCTGTTCTACTAGATGTTTATAGAAACATTCTTAAAAATTCCAACGCTAGATTTTTATTGCTGAGAAATTGGAAGCGAAACGTTTGTTTTTTAGTTTTTTGTTTATTTATCCATTACGATATTGTTTTAAGGAAGAATTTGCTGTGAATATCTCGATGTAATATTTGTATTATCTGTACCTTCTTAGTGAACGTCCATTATTAAAACATAAATCATTTTTTTTACTAACGTGTTGTGTTGTTATTTTGTAGTCCTACGCTGTATCCCGCATAAAGCAGGGCATAAGACAAACCGTTGCCCAATTTTCATTAAATTATTCAGACATTTCGTGTTCCATAGCTAAATCGAACGCCGTGCTTTGTCTTGTTACCAGAGCGAGTACAAGAAAATAATTGTCCCAAGACGCCCATTTGCCGGTCCGTATAACGATTTGACTAAAGAAGATAAACACTATGAAAATTAAATCTAATCATTTCTATTAATGATACGACGAGAAGATTTCATCGAGTAAGAATTGAACCTACGACCGTAGCGTTTACAGTCGCCGTTACGCTACGACGGTCTCCAAAACTGAAAGACAAATGATGCAACGCTTATTACAATTACCAGAATATGGCTGCCAAATGAGTGCCAAAAGTATTAATACAACAATTTATTATTCGATATAAAACTATGAATTATGTCTATTGAAATATTCATTTAATGATCAAACTTTGCCAATGTTTATACTTTTAGTGACGACGGAACCTAACACCGCACCTTGTTTACATAGTTATATCAAAGAAATAAAACTATTTATATAAATATAGTCGGCTATGGATTTGATGCCCACTCGGGGACGTAGATTCATTTCACTCACTCTGACTCACTAAGACGAAGCACGTCGTTAAATTTAGCTCCTTAACACTCATGAAAATTAGGTGGAACGTGGAGTACTACTACTGTATGCGGGATATCATCGTATACACTCAGCACACTTTCCTCCAAATCGGCGGAAAGTGGGGAAGGGAGTACCTCAACACTAGGTTCCCTCTGCCAACCCTGCTGTGTGAGGGATACAGCGTGAAGCTGATTTTGATTTTTTACATTTCGCCATCACGCCATCATGTTACAAAAACAGTACAAAATAAGACACTAAAACAAGAAACTGAAATAGGTCAGCAAAGTATTTAGGTAAAAAGTCTTTGGCAAATGCGAGTGATCTTTCGTACATTTAATCTCTATCGACTTAATAACTTTAACTGATAGCTTCTGAAGTCATTAACGATGAATAATATTGTGTGTTTGTTTGTTTTTTTATTATTAGATCGATTTGTCAGTTGATAATAAAATCAATGAAACTGGATTTGAACCAGTTGCAATAAATGATCACTATATTATCATCATAGTTAGGCAGTTACAGTGTGATAGAGTAAGTGAGCCGGTCTGATGTTGGAGCAAGTCCCTGAACTTTTCAAGAGTTACTTGAAAATTTATCGAATTAAGCATTATATTTAAAATTTTATGGATAATTTAGCATTTTTAAATATATATTTTATTATTTTCCACTCGTTTTTTTAGTAGAAGAGAGAACTAAGTGACTTATCACTCAGTTTTACCTATTGAGTATATATATATATATATATATATATATATATATATATATATATATATATATATATATATATATATATATATATATATATATATATATATATATATATATACATATATATATATATTTATAGTGTATACTATAGCTATAATCAAAATTTTTTTATTAGAAATATATTTTTATGATAAGTTTAACCAGGCTGAATAAACGAAATGTTGTAAAGAAAATATTTTTTTGGCTTTACATTATATCTATCTCGCACAACTGTAGAAAAGTAGAAAAAAAGGAAATAATGCTTCACTTTATTCTCCTCGCACTGCCAAATTCTAGAAACGTTGCGTGTTGATTAACGGAACTCAACGCCTCTATTTCTCTTGTTACCAAAGCGAGAAAAATGAAACAACTATAATAAATTGAACCTACAACCATTTCGATTACTGTCAACGCTGTGTTACAGACACACGCAATTTGAACAGTGGGATTTGAACCCAATGCCACTGTTCTCATTTCACAAGATAACTGTCATATTATCATATATCAATATACTATACTAATAATAAGGTAATAAAACTTTGTTAAAATAAATCAATAAATTGAAAACAAGCAGTCCTCGAATAGAATCAGAATAAATTCAATTTTAGAGGAGCGCCTTAAAACAACGTAGGACTAGTTGAATACTTGCCAAGTTAAAGGGGCAGTATTCCAAATGTGAAGAATGCAATGCAAAATATTCCAGCATTTAGGTTTTTGTATATGCTGATTGTTAATTAACTTTTTTTTACCCGACTGCGCGATTTTAAAGGGTAATGTGTTCATCAATTTATCTGTATGTGTTTGTTTATGATCCTATGATAGGAAGGTAGACACACAATGGATACATAAATTAAAAAGAAAAAATAAGTCCTGAATAGTAAGAGTCGGAGGAAAAGAAGAGTAGAAACAGGAGATATTCTTGTATCTTTCTATTTAGTTTACAGCATTTAGCAGACGGGTATTTTGTGTTTTTGTTTTATTATTTTTTGGTACTTCAGGTTAAGGACCACCTGGCGGAGCGGGCTAGGAGAAGCTTATGTTAAGACGCTACATTCTCAACCTTTCGCTAGAATCCGAGATGAGTCTCGGATTAGACGGTACCTGTCTAAATCTATTGTCCACGGGTACAGTGCCACCACTTTCACGGTGGAGCTCAACGCCATGCTGTGTCTAACAAGAGCGGAAAAATAAAAATAATATAATTATGGCAATTCTCCTTAGGGAGGATCGAATCTACAGCCGTTGCGTTTACCGTCATACGTCATTCCGCTACGCAGAAATGATTTTTTTTTATGGAAAAAGACAAGGCAAACGAGCGTACGGTAAGTGATCACCGCCGCCCACGACCACGTGAAACACCAGAGGAAATACAGGTGAGTTGCCTGCCTTTAAGATGGATAGACGCGATTTTTCAAGGTACCCATGTCATATCGACCTGGAAACACTGTCGCAGGTAGGCCATTCCGCAGTAGCGTTCACATGAAATACACAGTGCAGACAATGAAAATAATTAATTTCCCCAAATGCAAGTCAAACCCATAACCATCGCGTCTATATACAGACACCCTGCCGCAGCGTCATAGGAAATATGTAACTACCTATATTCTTTAAGACAAGATACTAAGAATAAAGATATCTATTCAATCGGATCTTTCAGCTGATTCTTAAAGTTTCTTATAAAGTATTGTGAAAAATGTTAAAACCAATCAATGGAAAAATAAATAAATCCAGCAATGTTATTGCAAATCTCATATAAAATCGAATTGGCTGTTAGCACTACTATTATAAATATATTAATTTATTTTTTCTTTAATGTTTATTAAGAAACATCTAAAAAAAATTAGTAAAGATGTATGTATGTGTAAAAAATTCTTTGTACATCTCTCTCTTCTCTATACTGTGTATAGAGAAGAGAGTGATGTAAAATGTTAGGGTGGCTAGTTAGGGAGTGCACTACTATTATAAATATATTAATTTATTTTTTCTTTAATGTTTATTAAGAAACATCTAAAAAAAATTAGTAAAGATGTATGTATGTGTAAAAAATTCTTTGTACATCTCTCTCTTCTCTATACTGTGTATAGAGAAGAGAGTGATGTAAAATGTTAGGGTGGCTAGTTAGGGAGTGTACATGTAATTGGGGAGCACTGAGAGAGGATTTATCGTAATTCCTACAAAACCACCTGAACAAAGTTGGCGGCGGAAGTAAATGCTGTAGAAACGAATAGGATAGACTTGGTGCGAGTTGAAAGGCGAAACTCAAGACTGACCGAGCTGAAGCACTGTGGACGCCTTCGGTCCTATTAATGTATATACAAATTAAAAATATCATATATTTATATATATATATATATATATATATACATATATATATATATTTATAGTGTATACTATAGCTATAATCAAAATTTTTTTATTAGAAATATATTTTTATGATAAGTTTAACCAGGCTGAATAAACGAAATGTTGTAAAGAAAATATTTTTTTGGCTTTACATTATATCTATCTCGCACAACTGTAGAAAAGTAGAAAAAAAGGAAATAATGCTTCACTTTATTCTCCTCGCACTGCCAAATTCTAGAAACGTTGCGTGTTGATTAACGGAACTCAACGCCTCTATTTCTCTTGTTACCAAAGCGAGAAAAATGAAACAACTATAATAAATTGAACCTACAACCATTTCGATTACTGTCAACGCTGTGTTACAGACACACGCAATTTGAACAGTGGGATTTGAACCCAATGCCACTGTTCTCATTTCACAAGATAACTGTCATATTATCATATATCAATATACTATACTAATAATAAGGTAATAAAACTTTGTTAAAATAAATCAATAAATTGAAAACAAGCAGTCCTCGAATAGAATCAGAATAAATTCAATTTTAGAGGAGCGCCTTAAAACAACGTAGGACTAGTTGAATACTTGCCAAGTTAAAGGGGCAGTATTCCAAATGTGAAGAATGCAATGCAAAATATTCCAGCATTTAGGTTTTTGTATATGCTGATTGTTAATTAACTTTTTTTTACCCGACTGCGCGATTTTAAAGGGTAATGTGTTCATCAATTTATCTGTATGTGTTTGTTTATGATCCTATGATAGGAAGGTAGACACACAATGGATACATAAATTAAAAAGAAAAAATAAGTCCTGAATAGTAAGAGTCGGAGGAAAAGAAGAGTAGAAACAGGAGATATTCTTGTATCTTTCTATTTAGTTTACAGCATTTAGCAGACGGGTATTTTGTGTTTTTGTTTTATTATTTTTTGGTACTTCAGGTTAAGGACCACCTGGCGGAGCGGGCTAGGAGAAGCTTATGTTAAGACGCTACATTCTCAACCTTTCGCTAGAATCCGAGATGAGTCTCGGATTAGACGGTACCTGTCTAAATCTATTGTCCACGGGTACAGTGCCACCACTCTCACGGTGGAGCTCAACGCCATGCTGTGTCTAACAAGAGCGGAAAAATAAAAATAATATAATTATGGCAATTCTCCTTAGGGAGGATCGAATCTACAGCCGTTGCGTTTACCGTCATACGTCATTCCGCTACGCAGAAATGATTTTTTTTTATGGAAAAAGACAAGGCAAACGAGCGTACGGTAAGTGATCACCGCCGCCCACGACCACGTGAAACACCAGAGGAAATACAGGTGAGTTGCCTGCCTTTAAGATGGATAGACGCGATTTTTCAAGGTACCCATGTCATATCGACCTGGAAACACTGTCGCAGGTAGGCCATTCCGCAGTAGCGTTCACATGAAATACACAGTGCAGACAATGAAAATAATTAATTTCCCCAAATGCAAGTCAAACCCATAACCATCGCGTCTATATACAGACACCCTGCCGCAGCGTCATAGGAAATATGTAACTACCTATATTCTTTAAGACAAGATACTAAGAATAAAGATATCTATTCAATCGGATCTTTCAGCTGATTCTTAAAGTTTCTTATAAAGTATTGTGAAAAATGTTAAAACCAATCAATGGAAAAATAAATAAATCCAGCAATGTTATTGCAAATCTCATATAAAATCGAATTGGCTGTTAGCACTACTATTATAAATATATTAATTTATTTTTTCTTTAATGTTTATTAAGAAACATCTAAAAAAAATTAGTAAAGATGTATGTATGTGTAAAAAATTCTTTGTACATCTCTCTCTTCTCTATACTGTGTATAGAGAAGAGAGTGATGTAAAATGTTAGGGTGGCTAGTTAGGGAGTGCACTACTATTATAAATATATTAATTTATTTTTTCTTTAATGTTTATTAAGAAACATCTAAAAAAAATTAGTAAAGATGTATGTATGTGTAAAAAATTCTTTGTACATCTCTCTCTTCTCTATACTGTGTATAGAGAAGAGAGTGATGTAAAATGTTAGGGTGGCTAGTTAGGGAGTGTACATGTAATTGGGGAGCACTGAGAGAGGATTTATCGTAATTCCTACAAAACCACCTGAACAAAGTTGGCGGCGGAAGTAAATGCTGTAGAAACGAATAGGATAGACTTGGTGCGAGTTGAAAGGCGAAACTCAAGACTGACCGAGCTGAAGCACTGTGGACGCCTTCGGTCCTATTAATGTATATACAAATTAAAAATATCATATATTTATATATATATATATATATATATATATATACATATATATATATATATATATAGTGTATACTATAGCTATAATCAAAATTTTTTTATTAGAAATATATTTTTATGATAAGTTTAACCAGGCTGAATAAACGAAATGTTGTAAAGAAAATATTTTTTTGGCTTTACATTATATCTATCTCGCACAACTGTAGAAAAGTAGAAAAAAAGGAAATAATGCTTCACTTTATTCTCCTCGCACTGCCAAATTCTAGAAACGTTGCGTGTTGATTAACGGAACTCAACGCCTCTATTTCTCTTGTTACCAAAGCGAGAAAAATGAAACAACTATAATAAATTGAACCTACAACCATTTCGATTACTGTCAACGCTGTGTTACAGACACACGCAATTTGAACAGTGGGATTTGAACCCAATGCCACTGTTCTCATTTCACAAGATAACTGTCATATTATCATATATCAATATACTATACTAATAATAAGGTAATAAAACTTTGTTAAAATAAATCAATAAATTGAAAACAAGCAGTCCTCGAATAGAATCAGAATAAATTCAATTTTAGAGGAGCGCCTTAAAACAACGTAGGACTAGTTGAATACTTGCCAAGTTAAAGGGGCAGTATTCCAAATGTGAAGAATGCAATGCAAAATATTCCAGCATTTAGGTTTTTGTATATGCTGATTGTTAATTAACTTTTTTTTACCCGACTGCGCGATTTTAAAGGGTAATGTGTTCATCAATTTATCTGTATGTGTTTGTTTATGATCCTATGATAGGAAGGTAGACACACAATGGATACATAAATTAAAAAGAAAAAATAAGTCCTGAATAGTAAGAGTCGGAGGAAAAGAAGAGTAGAAACAGGAGATATTCTTGTATCTTTCTATTTAGTTTACAGCATTTAGCAGACGGGTATTTTGTGTTTTTGTTTTATTATTTTTTGGTACTTCAGGTTAAGGACCACCTGGCGGAGCGGGCTAGGAGAAGCTTATGTTAAGACGCTACATTCTCAACCTTTCGCTAGAATCCGAGATGAGTCTCGGATTAGACGGTACCTGTCTAAATCTATTGTCCACGGGTACAGTGCCACCATTTTCACGGTGGAGCTCAACGCCATGCTGTGTCTAACAAGAGCGGGAAAATAAAAATAATATAATTATGGCAATTCTCCTTAGGGAGGATCGAATCTACAGCCGTTGCGTTTACCGTCATATGTCATTCCGCTACGCAGAAATGATTTTTTTTTATGGAAAAAGACAAGGCAAACGAGCGTACGGTAAGTGATCACCGCCGCCCACGACCACGTGAAACACCAGAGGAAATACAGGTGAGTTGCCTGCCTTTAAGATAGATAGACGCGATTTTTCAAGGTACCCATGTCATATCGACCTGGAAACACTGCCGCAGGTAGGTCATTCCGCAGTTGTGTTCACATGAAGTACACAGTGCAGACAGTGAAAAAAATAATTTCCCCAAATGCAAGTCAAACCCATAACCATCGCGTCTATATACAGACACCCTGCCGCAGGGTCATAGGAAATATGTAACTACCTATATTCTTTTAGACAAGATAAGAATAAAGATATCTATTCAATCGGATCTTTCAGCTGATTCTTAAAGTTTCTTATAAAATATTGTGAAAAATGTTAAAACCGATCAATGGAAAAATAAATAAATCCAGCAATGTTATTGCAAATCTCATATAAAATCGAATTGGCTGTTAGCACTACTATTATAAATATATTAATTTATTTTTTCTTTAATGTTTATTAAGAAATATCTAAAAAAACTAACATAGATGTATGTATGTGTAAAAAATTCTTTTTACATCTCTCTCTTCCCTATACTGTGTATAGAGAAGAGAGTGATGTAAAATGTTAGGGTGGCTAGTTAGGGAGTGTACATGTAATTGGGGAGCACTGAGAGAGGATTTATCGTAATTCCTACAAAACCACCGGAACAAAGATGACGGCGGAAGTAAATGCTGCAGAAACGAATAGGATAGACTTGGTGCGAGTTGAAAGGCGAAACTCAAGACTGACCGAGCTGAAGCACTGTGGACGCCTTCGGTCCTATTAATGTATATACAAATTAAAAATATCATATATTTAAATAGACTTTTAAAGGTCCTTGAATCGTCGAATGAACATGTCATTCCCAGCGGTTGAGAAGGCTGTTCTGTTGAGAAGAGCTGGCAAGAAATGCAACAGATGCACTTTTAAGAATTGAGCTTAATACAATAATACAATAGTACATGGTAGCTATTCTATATGAAATTCAAATTATTTTAATTAAAAACATTTTTATCCTTCAAATTGAGTATGACCTTAAGTCAAGTACATCGATATTATCTTCGTACTTAAAACGATCTCAAATATCATATAGCTAAGTACTTTTTTTATTAAATAACGTGAGAAATCATTTAGTTTATATATTTTTTTACTTTGAGTTCATTTCAGGGGTTTTTTTTATTAATTTCTAATAACTAAAGATAACTGAAAATGTAATCAATTTTATTTCATTACGAAACTTCATCTGCTTAAACTTATTGCAAGTCCAGGACTGATATAGAAGTCAAAGAAAGCATTCTATATTTTAAACTGCTACTACTGGGTAGTGCCACAGACATAAACTCCACATTTATTTTTAAAAAAATACCGAGAGATCTATTTGTAATCTTAAAGCTTAAAATTCTCTGCGTGATGTTTTTAAAGATACAGATAAGATATTCTTACAGTTACCTTGCTTGACATACAACAATTATGGTCGTCGTCGCCGTCGTCGATCGTATGTCTTAGTGGTCAGAGCGCCTGGTCGGTCTCCAGAAGGCGCGGGTTCGAGTCCCACTGCGTTCAAAATGTTTATACGTTTTCTAAATAAGTAAATATTTGCTTCTTCTGCTTTTTATCTAATGGCGTAGGGACTGCATGGAAAACTAAGTATCTTATTAGAAGTAAGTATAAGATTATCTTTTGCTATCCTTTATATTGCTATATGCGGGAAGCAGAAAAAAATATAAATCTTATACTAAATTACTAAAACATCTTTATTTCTGTTTAAGCTAAGAAGAAGGTAAGAAGTCAATAAAGCAGGCTACCCTCTTGCTGTCTATTGATAGGTTATCTGCATGCAATGTTATCTTTTATTACGAAAAAATTTAAGTTTTTTTTTATAATTCTATTTAATTTACTTAATCTATAATAATAGTTAGTCAACAGTAATACAAACAAGTTAAATAAATTAGCCAACATTAAAAAGATAAAAAAAAAGTGGCACAGAAAATAAATATTTTTTTCCGCATATAACAGGGTAAACAGACAGAGCCTAGTGCCAAGATACTCCGTTATTCAGTACAATATAGAATATAAGATATTATCTCATTATGTCAAGGAAAAATGATAAAGTTTTCTTTAAAATAATAAATTTCATTTTTTTTTTTCAAAAAAATTTTGATTTTTTTTCCTATATTAAACAAGCATAATTAAAATTATACAAAAATAGATAGCCCGACGTGTGCGAGACGCGTAGTCTGAACAAGTTATTCAGACGATACTATTTCTGGCTATGAAAGTCGATCAAAAGTAATGACTAATTAGTTAGTAGGCAGAGGGAACCTAGTTTTGAGACATTCCATTTTCCATTTTCCTCCCAATTAATACCAGAATTTGGCGCAAATTAGGGGACGGAGTGTATTAACACTATTGTGTGCGGGATACAGAATGAATTCATTTCCATTTTGTCATCTAAAACATTGTTATATAAAACAACTTATCACTATTCTAATCAACAATTATAAATGCATTTTGACATTCGTCCGTTTTTTTTTTAGCTGCTATTTTTTTTAAATGTGACTTTAAAAAACAGACAAAACGGGCAAATTCTAGTTTTATATTCAGTTCTGTCACACACATGGGACCAGAGTAATAGAGACACAATAAAAAATCTATGTGCTATTTTGTATGATTCAATACAAATTCTTATAAAATTCCTATAATTTTTTGCGCTATTTTAGTTTTTTATTGTCCCTCGATGCGTTTAAATGGAAAAAAATATTAAATAATATAATTAAAATTAAAAAACAAAACAAATCTTAGTATAGGCAATTCAATAGCAGAGCGGCCTACCGCGATTCTCTATAAATATGTCACTGATATTGTAAATGATCAAAGAAAAAGGAATGTTTATTTTAGTTTAAGAATCATTCAACCCACAAACAGCTTCCAACCGCCACCCACCTCGTGGCGACCTAAATAGTGACTAAAAAATATTATTTTTGTAACTAAGTGTAATATTCAGGATTGCATAGGAAATATGCCAAGATTTCCGTTTACGTCTTCATCAGATCTAGAAATAAGAAAAAATCAAAATTGATTGCTTATTTTACAATATTATTTTGTGTAATATACACATATGTATGTATGTACCTGTACTTGAGCGATGCCATCATGTTCATGCGAGACAGTGTCTTATTGTTACGTCGGTTGTGGGTTCATACCCATTTGAGGACATGAATTACTTTCACTATCTCAGCTCCACCACCTAATACCAAACATAATAACCTAACTTGAAGTCCTGCGGAAAGTCAAGAACGAATTGTTTGGAACTAGGTTCCCTCTGCCTACACTGCATACATATGTATGCTATGCACATACTTACGAGACATGAAAAATACAAAATATATATATATGTATATATAAATTTGTAATGTTTTTTTCTGTAATATTCTTATATAAGTTCTCACACTCGTACCTTTTGATTAAAGAACTACTTTGCTACTGATAAAGAAGCAAAGCGCGACGTTGAGTCCCGCCAATCAACTCGCAGTGTCTCGAGCATTCGGCGGAAAGTGAGGAACCGAAGTGGCTTAGTTTAGAAAGCCTAGAAACATTAGGTTTCTAGGTTTCCTACCCTGCTATGTGCGGGATACAGTGTGAAATTAATTAAAAAAAATGGAATTTTATTATTCCCGCTATGCCTCCAATTTCGTTTGCTGTGAAAGTAAATTTGAACTCGTTATCATTATTATGTGTCCCGTCACTATTACTGTCAGTAAGCCATCATAGATTGATATATTGGAAACTGATATTTTTTACAATATATATTACCATACAAATTATTATGCTGCACATATTTATATGTATATATATATATATATATATATATATATATATATTGTAAACTAAAATTTCAGCCAATTTAATAATATAAATAATAATTCAAATATAACTATGTAAACTAACAAAATAATAACTATATTAACAAACATACAAACGTCGATGTCATCCAATACTCAATTTTTTATACGTTTTCTAGAAAAAAAAAATCCTGCAATCTTCCAAAATCCCGTTCCTCAAACTTTTCAAAAGTTACCGTAATCCTGTGTCATACATGAATATAAAAGACCTCTGACGGTACAACGTTGCAAATGTATGGATATGTATGTGTTAGTATGAATATTCAACACGGTTTTAGATGCAGCGTCGTATGCGAGTAGTTGCCATTTCGTGCATTAAGTGTGCAAGAATAGATTAATGTGGGGCGAATATTTTTGTACAAAAGTTATAAAGATTTACATTTACAGATTTATTTTTTTCGCAATCGCCAGTCGTGGCGCAGAGACACAAAGTGGACTGTAAACGCTGGTTAATAGTTGTGGATTTGATTTCCACTCGAGGAAATTAAATATTTAATTCAATTTCCATTTTCTTCGCTCTGGTGTCAATGCAAAGCGTGACATTGATACATCACTCATCACGTATTGTCTCCAGAATTCGGTGGCAAATGAACAACGAGTGGCAAAGGAACATTAGGTTCCCTATGCCAGCTGTGTGCGGGATACAGCGTGATGCTAAAACAAAATTCCGCCCAGCAGGCGGGCGGGCTGGTAGGATGAATTTAGTGTTGAGATACTCTGTTTTGTTCTTACCACCTAAACTCTATCTTACCCAGCTATTAGCCCCACGACGAATACAAAAGAATCTATTAGGAAATATTACGATTAATTCAGTCTCGATAGGCTTAAGGGAACCCACTGTTAAAGCAGTCGTACTATTCCTCTAATTTGCGTGTTGAGCACGCAGTGTGTTGAGTAGAGAGTTGTGGAACTCAACGCCGTACTTTGTGTTGTTACTAGAACGACAAAGTGAAACCATCGCTCTTATACGTCACGTCGGACTCAGATCTATGGATATGATTTTTTTATATCACAGCGTGGGCGTAGCGTGAGAAATGTGATTCAAGTTCTATTTCTTACCTTTTCAATGTAAGTGGAAATGTCGTGGTAATATTAATGTATACATTAAATATTAATTTAAAACAAAAATGTAAGCTGCTAAAATACTGTTTGAAAGGGACATATTATTTTTGTATTGAAATTGTATATAGTTTTCATTGTTCTTTGTAACCTTCTGTACTTGCGGTCAGAGTTACCTTGGGCACTAAGAATGTGTCATGTGTCATAGATATCTGTTAATTATTTCAATTTATTTTTCACGCGAGGGAACCTATAGGTTAATTTTGGAAAGATCAGCTATCAAAAAAAAATAGCTGGACATGGTGGTAATTAGATTAATGGGAAAATACGTAATCTCAATAAAAAAATTGTAATTTGGTCAAATGACTAAGATATCGACGGACACACAAAAAAACATAGTTAACAAATATAACATCCCCAACCTTTTTAAAAAAAAATTAATCGACTTTAAACAAAATATTTGTTTTATTTTCAATTGCTAGCAGAAATTTCAAGACATAACAACTACTTGCAACACAATGCACGGAAGTCAACACCGCGTTTCGTCTAACAAGAGAGCGGAAACGACATTAGTCCATGCTTTAATCAGTATCGACTCCAAAACCCTGAGGGTTACTTCGAAAAATAAATTTGTTTCGCAAAATTATAAAATATCGTACATATAAATGTATTAATTACACATTTTACTGGAAACATGAATATTTAAATATAACACTTTTAATTAAACACTAGCCGCGTGAAGTGATAAATGAATTATTTGTAAATTTAATATATAAAATGGAACGTGTGAAAATTATTTACAATTTCAAAATTTGATATTTATTTAAAATATTAATTTTGATGAACGAAATATGAGGTTACCGTGATGCGGCGGCACAGTGCTTGGCTCTCGGGTTTGATTCCTATCTGAGGTTTCATTTACTCTCCCTTGATACAAGACAAAACATCGAATTGCACCACTCGGCACGCGACGTGTCGAAAATCAGAAGGCGCGTGGGGAATAGAGTGTCTTGACTCAGAGTTTTCTTTGCCTTTATGCGGGATATAGCGTGAAGTTGTTATGCGTGAATATGTAAAATTTCCTTCAACTTATTAATGAATATTCAAAAGAAGTTGATGCTGCTAAACAAATGCAGAGAATTTCAAATTGTTACATTTTTTTTAATTAATTTTGAAGATTATTTTACAGTAGGGCAGCGTCTGTTTGTTGAGGTGTTTTTGTGTTCGATCACTACTGAAGGAAATAGTTATTTCTATTTCTCCGCCTTGTAAAACAAAGCGCTTAGTGCCTCGATGTGTCTTAACACTTTGAGACACACAAGCAAGTTAGCTCAATCTACCCTCCAAATACAATATAAAAAATAAAAAATATATAAAATTCCAAATCAAAAATCAATTTACCCTTCATAATCCAGATTCAAAACACACACAAACATAAATTGTGTGCTGAAAACCGAACGATATAAAATGCAATAAGAAAATGTTCGTTTGCCAGCCACCGGCCAGTGGGTGGTATTATTTTAGTGAAACAGAAAAACATCGCCCACAACGCCAGTGACTACACGGTGAGGTATTCGTGAGTAATAACGAAATATTTACGTAATACAGGTGGTCATTCCTTTTTTTTTGTTATTTATAAAGCAATATTGGTTTACCTGGTGGTGGGGTGGTGGGTTATTTTTGTATGGGATAGGTTTTTTTTTGGTATACGATTTTGTTGTTTGATGAGATGTGGGATTTAGTTTGTTGTTTCATTTTTGATAAAATTTTAGTTTTAATGTAAGACAAAATAATTAAAAAAGGTTATAATAGTTTTCAATATTACATATTATTTAAATTCTAATATATTTATAAATTAGGAATGTCTTAAGTAAACCTTTTGGTAAAATTGAAATAAAAAGCTTATGTGTTAGTACTAATATAGGTATATATAGAGGTAAGAGAGCGTAAGAGAGCACTAAGAGTATGTTTCCCAAAATTCTTACATTCTTAAGAAACAACAATTTCAATTTTAATTCTTAAATTCCACATATTCAAATTAAGTGCCACAACATTTATAAGTATATAATAAGAGTACAATTTAAAAACAAACAGACAAATTCTTATGAAATAAAAATACGTAACACAAATAAACTGTAAAATAGACACATGTAACACGATGCGTTCTGAAGAAGCTCCAGTATTAATATAGCAATGCTTTTATTAATAAACCTCCGCTGAGTTGCTTTACCTGTGCCACACCCACTCGAACTCTGATTGAAATGAAAATATACTTATATTTGTTTTAATAATATTTTTTTTTTAGATTCACGTTGCACCCGCATATAGCGAATTGGTAGACAAAAAATCAGCTTCACGCTGTATCCCGCACACAGAAGGGTAGGCAGAGGGAACCTAGTGTTAACACACTCTGTTTCCCACTTGAAGGACCCTAGTTGAAACACCGCAAGTTGTGAACATTTTTGTTTACATTTTTCAGAAGCGGAACTCGACACCGCGCTTTGTCTTCTTATCAGAGAGTGAGGGAAAAAATATTTATACCTCCGGTTGAAAATCGAACCTACGACCGTTGCGTTAACAGTCGGATGCTGTACTACTGCGGCACGAACCCCTAAAAAGAAGAATTTAGTTGGTGTCCATTATATTCATGTAATAAATAAATTTGATCTAAGTTCTTTTCGAGCGTCGAGATCGAGATCAAGAAGGTTGAACAGCAACGAAAACATTTGGATCCTAACAAGACATGAGATCACATGAGGCATGTCGTGGCACAGGGGCACCAGCGTGCAACTGTAAAGGTGTCAGGTTGTCGGTTCGATTCCCATATGAGGTAATTAAATATTTAATATTTCCATTTCGCTCTGGTAACAAGGTAGAGCGCGGCGTTAAGCTCCGTCATTCACCACGCACGCATTCACCTTTTGAATTAGATGGAAAGTGCGGAAAATAAGTTCCCATCCCATAAAAAATAAAAAAAATTATCAATATTTATATATCTTTAAAAACTGGGTTAGCATCTAAACAACATAAAAAATTGCTAACTACAAAATAGCACTCAGCCACTCAAAAAAAGTAACTTTAAATGAAGCTGTATTCGAGTACAATTATAAACTAAATACTGAATTTGGTGTAATATATGTCTATATAAAGTACGTTTTGCAATAAATTATTATATATAGAGCTAAGAGTGTGGGTTCGATTCTCTTTTGGGGAAAGGATTATTCTCATCTCTTCTTCTGGTAATAAGAAATAGCGCGCTACTCTCAATGTTGCATTTTGAAGAATAAACCATAAAACAAGAATTATTTAAAGCGTTAACGACTTATGAGTGTGAAATGGGACTCAAACTCACTACTGCCGTAAAAAGTTAGGACATTTCCACTCAGCCACAAAAGCTTAAATCTCTATAAGAAGATATGACGTAAACTAGTGTAAATTAAAGCACATCACTAATATTTTCATTTGGCACCACATCTGGTGGTCATTGTCAGTTTTAACGACTGCATAAAACTATAGATGTAATATATGTTTACGGATCCATATCGCAGTGTCTTAATATACACATGATGGTCCTGGGTTCGGTTCTCACCCAGGGAAATGTTTATCAATAACCGGTTGTATTGCCTGCGAAAACGTGCGTTTATATTTGGATATTAATTGTATAAGCGTCTATAATCTCACGATCGTGCGATTCGAAATGTGCGTAAAACGCATCTTTTTATTGGTTTTAAAGATTCATTCCCCACTTAGAAGAGAAAAAAACACAAAAATAGTATTTTTTCTACATGTAAAATTTGCAACGTAACGGAATTTGAACCCGCGCTTCTTGCTTTTCGAGAGTGGAAAAAAGAATTTCCTACATTATATTATGAACACTAAGAATTGCATCAAGATAAATTTAAATAATAAACTTGTATATACAATCTTTATACATTTTCAGAGTACCTCACTTCTGGGCGGCCGCCAAGTGTCTCGGAAATTGGTATCACCAATCGACAAATTATATGATTTGTTCAAACATGCTCGGCATCGTCATGTGGAGTGCCAATTTTTGAAATTCTATATAATAAAGATTGAATATAACAATCAAAGCAATTTAGGATTATCACAAACCTTCAAATTAAATTTAAATTAAATCAGCTTCAAGTTGTTAAATAATATCTGTATCCTGCACACATCAGGTTACCCTGACGGAGAGTCTTAACACTAGGCTAAGACTCTCCGTTCCCTACTATCCACCGCAATTATCGTTGCATCCGAAGCATCGCTTGTTAATTGGCGAAACTCAATACTAAGATTTTACGTTGGTGGCAGAACAAAGAAATAAAAATATTGATATGCAATAATAAATTTCCTCGGGTGGAAATCGAATCCACAACCGTCACGTTCACAGCCAGAGCGTCTGTAGGCCACGATCACCCCAAATAAATAAAAATAAAATAGACAATAAAAATTGAGTTTCTCTCACACACAGCACGAAATATCGTAAAAAGAAATATCCAATGTTTAATTTTCAATTCAATATAAAAATATTAATAACATCGACATATAAAACTCTTGTAAAATTTTAAATTCGTACCTACAGGTATAGGGAAAGCATATTCTTCTCAATTAAATTTATGCTCAATGCACGTGAGTGTGATGAGATTTTACAATAAAATTGGATTTCCATTTATATTACATATATAGCACAGTTATAAATGACTCACGGTGGTTTCTCGTTCGTATCCAAATAATAGGAATAATAAAATATGAATAGACAGTAAGGGACGAAACAAATAAGCCGTATAAGAAAGATAATAAATTTAGGCCGAGACGCCGTCATGACGCAGTGGAAAGCGTGTCACTGTAAGCACGACAGCTGTAGGTTCAATTCCCGCTCATGGATATGAAATATTTTAAATTTTACATGCAATGCCGGACAACGGAATTCAGTGGAGAACGGAGTGTCTTACCACTAGGTTCCCTCGCCTTCCCTGCTATACGCGGGATACAGCGTGAATCTGTATCAAGCTGTCTCTATGATTTTAAATAAATATCATATGTAAAATATATATAAAACAACGTCATTTAAAATATTCGTTTGATCAACTCGCACGCTTGGATGAGTGTAATGCGAATCATTGAATACGTGCAAGTGACAATATATTGTGGAAAGCACTAATTAATATGTTACGGTGACCATCAAATATATGGGATTTTAGAGACATTTATGCATAGTACTTTTTTTTACTTTCACACTGTACCCCGAAGCAGAGTAGGTAGAGGGAACCTGGGAACCTAGTGTTAATGCACTCCGTTAATATTAAGATACTTTCGTCTCCCACTTATTTTATAAATGTTTACATTGTTAACTGTCGTGGCGCAGAAGCTTAGCGTCTGATCTGTTAAACGCGCGGATTGTGAGTTTGAATTCCACTGGAGGATTTTTTTTTTTCTCTGACAGTCATCGTAGCGTCGATTTCGTATCACAAATTGAGAGGAAAGCGAGGAATATCACAACACCAGGGTTCCTCTGCCTCTTTTAAGGTTAAACATAAAAATAAATAATTACATTGTTAAGTTAAACTCACTGTGGCAATAGTATGGCTGGAATAGTTATGAATCTGTATTATACAATATTTCAATATCTATATAAATATTCCTTGTGTGGTATATTAAAAACATTCTATATTTGCAACCATAATTTACATTACATTGTGGTACTGAAACTTATCTTATAAAAAAATAAAAATATTTTTATCCCACCTTCCTTTACATACCTTTATCTTACAACATTCTAAACTAAATTGCTTTCTTATTTTTTTATTGACTAGATTTTTCGTGTATTACTACAGATAGACAGACCATACAATTTTTTTTATAAATAAAAACAATACCTAACTCGATTTGAATTCACTAATATTTATGAGCTAAAGCATACCTATAACAGTTTAAAATATAACCAAAAATCCTTAAGGAAAAATCAATATGTTGAAATTTCAATCTATCATACGACATGTTTAGCGACGCTTGAGCGACAGTGCCGTCGTCACTTAAACGTCGATACTGGAGGATTTGAAGCGTAAATTTTTAACCTCATTTTTAAAATAACGTGTTATTCGCATATATAATATTTATTTTGGGCAAATCCTTGTTAATGAGGCCATCGTGGCGCAGTTCCACAGCGTCTGACTGTAAACGCGACGGTTTTAGGTTCGATTGTCACTTGGAAGAGTGAGTTAGGTTTAATTGCCTTCCTTACATCCTAAATCCTTGCAAGACAAAGTTGAATTGAGTTGAAGATTTCACGGAAAGTGGGGAACGGGAATCTTAGTACTAAGTTCTCTCTTCTCACTCTACTACTGTAGGATGCAGCATACAGCGTGAAGCTAACAACAATATTAACGTAAAACAATTGGCATGTTTCTAAAAGAATATTTGGTTTGAGCAACTTTGCTCTGATCAAAATGGAGAAAAGTGTGTCTTAACACTAAGTTCCCTCTGCCTACCCTGCTCTGGGTGGCCTACAGCGTGAACCTAGATTATATTGAAATATAAAAGCAAAATAATAATTTAATAAAACTAAAACTCGCTTTTTTACTCGATATATTTGCTAAAGGGCAAGGGCAAGGTTTCATCAACCACCTTTAAATTTTATCAACAGACCAGCTCGATGGTACCATAACATTTTATTGTAATATAATAAACTTACATATAATTGCCAAGTTTAGTGATGATACTAATAAAATTAAAAAGGCATGTAAGTAAAAAAATCGTATAATAAAGCTATTTTTTTAAATACAAACAAATTAGAAAAAATGCTTCACGCTGTATCTAGCAATCAACAGGGTAGGCAGAAGGCACTCCGTTCCGTCGAAATTGAACCCGCTGGAACTCAACGCCGCGCCACTAAAAGCCTATAAGCTTAAAATAAATTTAGCGCAATGGTCACCCTACTGCCCCCCTCGATGCACCCCTTGCACTCGTCAAAATAGCGGTGATGCGTCAGGAACTGAGATCACTGTATAATATATGATTCAATTAAATTATTGATGATTCAGTTTCACAAATATGCTCGAAATATTTTAGTTTTTATGAAATTTATTGAAAGTGGTGTGATTTTCTTTGTTTCTGTTTTCGTTGTACATGTTTTTTTCTTCTTCACACTGTATCCCGCATATTGCAGGGTAGGCAAAGAGAACCTAGTGCTAAGACACTCCGTTCCCCACGTTCCGCCGAATACTTGAGGCATTACGTGTTAAGTAGTGTAACTCAACGCCGCGCTTTGTTGTTTTGTGTTGCTTGATACCAGGGCGAAGAATTGATAATATTCATAAATAATTCATTCCTCCGAGTGAGAATAGGACCCACAACCTTCGTGCTTATAGTCAAACGCTTGTGCCACTGCGCCACGACCGGCTTCATTGTAGGTATAATTTAATAATTTGTCATTTAAATAAAAAAAGTAAAGCGTGGCACATTTTAGTCTAGAAAAATCTTTTAATAATATGAATATTTTTTAGAGTAAGTTCGAACCGAAACTCACGAATCTTCAGCCGTTTGCATGCATTCAGCTTATTAATGATAAAGAGCAATAACAATAAAAACAAACATTGTAGAATCCCATATAGTAACAAAAAATAATTTATCAATACATTCATCAATTTCTCTTAATTTAGCTTCACGGTGTGTCCTGAAATACGGTATGGTGAGACCGTAGTGGCGCAGGTGTACAAGCGTATGGCTGTAAACGCGATGGTTGTGGGTTCGATTCCCACTTGGGAAAATGGAATATTAAATATTTTCATTTCATCGCCATGGTTAAAAAAGTAATGACACAATAAAATTTATTATATATTCAGTCTGATCTCTTAAGCATCGTCGGTGATGCCCTAATCCACACGCTGAATTCTCGGGGAATTGCATGTTATATAGCGGACCTCAACACCGCGCTTTGTCTTCTTACCTAAGGGAGGTAATAAAAATATTAAATATTCAATTCCTCGAGTGGGAACCCACAAATGCTGCGCTTATAGCCAGACCAACGCTTGTTTAGGTTGCCTTTGCCCTATTGACAAAAAACTCCTCTCTCCGCGTTTCACACAAATACAAAAATGTCACGCGGCTTCGACGGCCTTATATATAAGAGAAAAAATTCCACGTGTGATTCAGAAAACTTGACATATTATATTATATCATTATGTGACGTGCCATCCATTCCATTAGCACAAAAAGGGTTAAAGGCTTCTCCTTCAAACAACTCACGTTACTAGGAATATGGGGCAATTACGATTATAGAATGATTTAGATATATTATATAGTATAGGTTAATTGAGGCCAGTGTGGCACAAAGTGTGACTTAAACGTGATGGGTTGTGGGTTCGACTCCCACTCGAGGAAATGAAATGTTCGATTCGGTCGACCTCTCTGGTGTCGAGGAGCGTCGGAAGCGCGGCGTTTTGTTCCGCCACTCATCACGCAATGCCTCCAGAGTTTTATTTTCATTTACCCGTTTCGGTAAAAGAAAGTGTGGTGTAGATACGATTTTATGTTTCAAATAATTCTTTATAGATAATATTATAATTATAATAAGAGTCAATAAACGAATATATCAATCTATATAGATACATATTATATGAATCTAAAATAAAGGTTATGCCTCCATAACAAACCATAAAACTCCATAACGGGAAGCCTCCCTCCTGTTACTATGATGCGCTCAGTACTATATAAGTATATACCCAACTAAATAATATTTGAAACTGAAATAAATATGGAGAAAATTGTTAGAAATCGGAAATGGGTAACGTTTTTAAAAGAAAATACGATAAAAGTAAACATCGTCTATATGATTCTAAACTATTTGTAACGGGATACTATGTACTTGCAATAAGTGATATGTATCACCTACTAACAATACTTCACAATAGTTTCCTTGCAACTACCCCCCGATTCCACAACTTTTGTAGTTATTTTACCTAAATCTACCCTCTTTTACACGAGTTCGCTAACATAATATATTGTTAGAAATCGGAAGTGGGTAACGTTTTAAAAAAAAACACGTTAAAACACACATCGTCTATATGATTCGAAACTATTTGTAACGGGATACTATGTAATTGCAATAGGTGATATGTATCACCTACTTACTAACAATACTTCACACTAGTTTCCTTCCAATAGGGGCCGTCACTTACAAGCAACTACCCCCCGATTGACGCAATTCCACTGCTTTTATAATTATTTTCACCTACATCTACCCTCTTTTACATGAGTACGCTAACAATATTTATTTTATTTTTTTTTCCTTCTATACTTAAATATACTTATAATAAAATAACTACTTGGTGTATTTGTATTGAAGATATATGAAAAATGTTTTTGGTAGCATTCAATAATGTAATAGAAGCAAAAACAATTATTTTTAAAATATTTGTGTGTCTGTATGCGTGCGTCCACGCTTATCTCAGAAACGTCTTAACCGATGTAATTATAGTTCTTACTATTGTATTTTGGCAAGCTTCCCTTAAAAATTGTGTTTTATTTCAATCGATTTTCAATTAAAAAGTTAAGTTGTAAAAAATTTTGTACGCCATAATTGCTATAAATAACTGTTTTATATAGGTATATATATTGTTTTTAAAAATATATTATTATTAGAAAACGAAAGTAATACAGATTACTAAATGAATGATAATGTAGCTCAAGCGAGCAAAGCCGCAAAAAGGTCGCTAGTTTTAAAATACTGAACTTAAAAAGTTTAAATTTGCAACGTGGAAATAAACTATAACTATATAAATAACTAATATTTCATACGATATTTTTTACGATCTGAGATTTCCAGATATCGCCGTTTACATGATGTGTAATATAGGTAATCTTAAATTTTGAATTAGGTCATTGGGACGTCGTTCTGACTGTACAGCCACTATAAGTAATACTTTCTTTTTTGAGCAACATTTATAATAAGGTATACAGAGAGAAATTAGTGTCAAAACACTCCGTTCTTCACCTTCCAACCTGAATTCTAGACATTGCACATCAAGTGACCTGAACATACCGCTGGGTACCCAACATCGCACTTTGTTCATTTTGAGGTCAGGGAAACGATATATCGCCGCCGGGCAGACAGAGAAAACCTACTGGAAGGCACTCCGTTCTTCACTTTGTGTCCAAGCTCCGAATCCAAGATATTGCTTGTAATGTGGCGGAACCCAACGCCACGCTTCGCTTTTTTAGTACCGGGAAATTAAAACAATTCACTCCCTGGGTGGGAATCGAATTAACAACTAAACGTTTATAAACTGACATTGTCCCGCTACACCACAATGTATACTTATGTAAATAAAAAAAAATTAAATTAAATTAGCTTCACGCTATATCCCGCACACAGCAGGGTAGGCAGAGGGAACCTAGTGTTAAGACACTCCGTTCCCCACTTTCTGCCGAACTTTGGAGGCACTGCGTGTTGAGTGGCACAACTCAACGCCGCGCTTTGCCTCGACACCAGAGCGAAGAAATGAAAATATAAATTTAAGTAAATATTTCATTACAGTCATACTTTGTACCACTGCGCCACGACTGGCCTCAAACTTGACCTCAACTCATGTTATAGACAAAAATGAGGATATAATAAATTAATATGTAATTAATAACAAATAAGTAGTTTTTCTACGATATATTAATTTTATTTATTTATTCATTGAATTTGTATATGCATTAAATACGTAACAGTTGATAGAAATGTTATAATTTTATTTAAAAAAAGAACTCCGTTTTTTTTATTCTTTTACATTTAAAGACATGACACAATAACACAGACACTAGAACGCTAGGTGGCAAAACTCAACGCCACGTTTTGTCTTTATTGTTCTTTAGTCACATAAAAATATACTATATTTTAAGTTTAGACCTATGCAATGAATGGGAGTGGGAATTATTATAATTTTATCTTAATAAAGAAGACAAATGCCTCCCTCCTTTCTTTATTCTTCTACATTTATAGAACTTGAACGTTAATTCGCGGAACTCAACGCCGCGTTTTGTCTTTATCATAGTTTAGTAATTTTAAAAATTATACTATATTTAAAGTTTAAAGGGATGCTCTGAAGATGAATTATTATATTTTATTAAAAAAAAAATAAAAAAAAATGTCGCAATTATCCATTTCGTTCTTTATTTTTTTAACAATTAAAGACATTGGACACTAGGCAGCGGAACCTAACGCCGCATTTTGTCTTTATCATTCTTAAATAATTTTAAAATGGTGATAGATTTAAAGTTTTAACGTATACAATGAATGGGAATGGAACCTAATAGTTATAACGATATAGAAGACAATTGCCTGCGCACGCGCATCCATCTAGTACATACGAATGTAGGTCACGTTATAACATATATTTCAAAATTGTTATTTTTTTGTACATATTATTTCAATACCTTTTTACAATACATTTTTTAAAGTACCATATTTTTGCAATCGACATATATATTTATATATATATTTTGTTTATATACATCCATATAATTTTTAATTTCACCACAATGCGTAACAGACACAAAGCAAAGCGCAATAACTCCGCTCTCTTACCTACATATATCAAAAATAACAAATAGTTTAAATAACAACAAACATAACAAATATTTTAAAACATCAATCCTAATTCCAATAATATACCATAATTTATTTATTTAAAAAAACTCATAGTAAATAATAACATCTAAATACCAATATTCAACATACATACATACATACACACCGCGAACTACATACACAGCGTACGCGGGAGGCGCGTAGGGGGGGCAGTGTCTCAAAATAACCACTTATTTCGGTAACCCACCCCGCCGCTGCGCCACTCCTGCGCAGCCACAGCCACTATCCGCTAAGAATTCGCAATCGAACGACGTCTTGCTCGTCGATTGGGTTATAATGACTTAAGCCAAATGAACCCGTGAACAGTGTATAGGACTTAAAACGAGTGACAGTTTTTTTTTAAATTTATTTATAGTATTTTTTTGTGCATTATGGAGAAATCACGGTGGGAGCGCTCCGAGCGACGCGAGCATGTCGTACAGCAGGAGCGGGTGCAACGCACCGAACATTACAGCCAAATGATGTCCCAACAAGGTAAGTTATTTTTTTTTTTGGGATTTTTTCCCCTTGCTAAGCGATATTTAACCTACATTTTTTTTCTACCCACTAAAGTAATTCTAGATCGTACACTCGCATAGCCTTACCCGTTTCTATTTTGAGGTGGCGTGGGCGGGCACCGGGAGAGGAATGTTCCCCCATTATTTTTCACACTTCCCACTTTTTATAATGTCCAAAGCATGTTGGTGAGCGAATTATTATTAATTCGGCGTGTAAAATGATACATGCCTATAAATGCAGCGCGAATGTTCACATGGCAAAACCGTATTTGGAGGTGGTCACGAGTTCTTTTCTAGGGGTATACGTATAATGGAGGTCAACAGTCATAATGTTAATTATATTTGATATAATATTAATTATCTATTTGCTCAGTTTATCGTTTGTTTGTTTAAGTGTTAAAATGATTAGTGTTTGGATGGTAATGAAGGAGAGTAAATTTATGAAACGTATTTACTTGTATAAAAATAATGTATTTTTTTTTAAATTCCCTAAAATATTATATAAACATAAATAACTAAGGGTTGTATACAACCCTTAGTTTAATTCTATAAGTAAAAGTATACATTATCATTTTAAATAGAAAATAAAATTGCAAAAATATTATTATTATGAAATATCAACAAAATTATACTATACACATCAAAAACAAAATAAATATTTTTGAAAATCAATCGATCAGTAAGAAAAATTTTACCAATTTTAAATAAGTGTTAATTATTTAGTACTATGTGGGTAGATTTTTTGGAATTTATGTATCACAAAAACTGTTAAAGTGATTTTAATGAAATTTGGACTGGAATGAACTTGGAGTGAACTTCATTTCAATCAAAAAGATAAAGAAGATATGACTTTACTATATTTTCATTTCCAAAAAAAATATAGGCGAACAAACACACAAACATGTAGGTACATATATAAAATTGTAAATACCCGTATGTACATACTTAATTTAAAATTCGCTGAATAAAATTACGCTTTAACACAAAATAATTGATAATTTCCATTAAAATGAGACAAAAAAAAACCACTTCAACAAATTTGATACAAAAATATAATTGACTAAAAAGAAATAAATATTTTCTACAAAAATATTACAACTAAAACACCTTTGGCACCATCTGTTTAAACAGCAAAATGAATCATTTCATAAGAAGCTGACGGTACTAGCGTGACTCCTATCCATAACTTTACTTAAGAAAAATAACAATTCATTGAACAACGAAAGTGTTATTCGATGTTGTAATAATTATAATGATATACATATATAATGATTATACAATCAATAATCGATTTTATGATACTTACAAAGATTCAACAGAGATAGGAGGAGTCATATCATCTCTCCGTTCATCGATTAAGACACTCCGCATTGGATAGCTTAAATAATAAAATATGTAAATAACTTCACGCCATATCCCGCATATACAGTTACTGGAAGTGTTTATTTTTTACTTTTCATACTCGAGTCTGCCTCTGACTGACTGTTGGTTTTTTCTAAAATATAATTTCGAATGTCAAAACATACGCAATAAAACCGTCTTAAATAGTATAATTTAAAATATGATCTGAAACAAATTGTTTAGCTACCTTCAGTTTATCTAATAATAAAAAAAAAACAAAATTATATACAGATCGAGAAAAATAAAAAAAATATGTACTTAACTATACACTATGATTGTGAGCTCAAGTTATTAAAAAATCGGCGTTGAATTCCGCAAAGTAACATCTTTTTAATTATTTGCACTGTTGAGTAGGTAGTAAGTAATAATAAAAAAATTGCCTACCTCACACTAGAAAAAAAAACAAAAAATATATAATACGATATAAAGATATAATACGATGTCGCACTCCTGATCTTCATACAGCTTCGCGGTTTATTTAGGTTGATAGATTGACATGGGAGTAGCCATAGGGGAGCCGAGTGATCCGTGCCCAACTCAGAACACTCTTGTGCCCACCCCAAATTATTTGACAACACAAAAATTACCAAAAGGTCACTAGACACTACTCTGTCTCAATATAACATATAGTTAGTGAACTTGGTAACCTTTTATACGAGAAAGCGAACACTGTTCACAAATAAATTCACGAACCGTTTCGCACTTGGCCAATTTAACTACCCACAACTTTTTTGAGGCTGGATCCGCCTCATGCATATAAAACTACCTGTTTTGTACGATTTGCTCGGATCAATCAAGCGTAAGATCGATCGAATCGTAATACACCCATCCATTGACTCGCTAGCTGTTTTCTCATATAATTATAAGTTTTCTATTTCGATAGTGAGATTGTAACAATGAAACTGTGGAAAACAGAAGATTGTCACGTTCAAGGTGAAATTGACTGATATTGATGTGTATTTGCTAGAAAACTACGTGGGTTTAGTGTCTAAACGTACACGCGGTGGTAGTGGATACGATATTTGGATCTATTAAAAAAAACTATTTAAAATAATGTTATATGGTTAAATGATAGACCGGTCTTAAAATGTTGGTTATTAAAGCTTTTTTTATTATTTTTTCGTTTAGAATGTTGTTACTTTTCGAACTATTTTAGAGACTGCGTGTAAAGTGGTGGAACTTAACGTCGCGCTTTGTCTCTCTACTACTGTCAATTCTCTCGATTAGAAGAAGTATGGAGCACAACCGCCTTCACAGTCAAAAACTGTATTTATTATACACAATTTAATTACACTTTCATAAAAAAAAAATCATATAATATTAATTATATATAAGTAATTATTGAATAAAAAATTGCGAAATTTAAAAAATTAATTCAAAAATTATCATATTTTCTATTAAATAGATAAAACTACCGTTACGTAAACGTATATAGAGTTACATTTTATACACTTAAGTATCTCTCTCTACACAGTCATGTATGCGATGCCGCGCTACAGCAAACCATGTCAAACGGTTCGTATCACACGATGACACACTTGTGGTACAGTGGTTAACTGCGCTTACTAGTTTTGAGGAGGTTGCGGGTTCACTTTTTGTCTTTTAACTAGCGAACGATCGCGGCTTCGGTCGCTTGAAGTACACAGTATTTTTTTCTTATTAATCTGTATTACTTTCGTGATCTAGTATTATTACCGTTTTGTAGTTAAATCTATATGTTAAAAATGAAAGTTTTAGCCGTTTCAATAAAACGCTTATTTTGTAGTAATAATATTGATTTATATTTTTTATATATTAAAACCGATTGATATAAAATAAAAGGGCACTAAGGGAAGCGTGATAAAATACGTTAGTAGAAATTTAATTTAAAGTTGTGCGTGCACACAGACAGACAAAGACATATCGGCGAACAGGCATAAATTTTAAAAATCATTGTCTTGGGTTCTATTTAATATAATATTTATATAAAATATAAATGTCACCATAAATATTTTTTCTTATATATTATCTTCCATGAACAGAAAACGAGCACTTACAGTTTTATTATATGTAAAAAAAATAGTTTTTAATAAAATCTATATCCGACACTATAATATAGACAATCGAACAAAAGTAAAAAAGCTTCACGCTCTATCCCGCACACAGCAGGGTAGGCAGAGGGAACCTAATGTCAAGACACTACGTTCCCATTTTTTGCCAAATTCTAGAGGCATTGCGTGTTGAGTGGCAGAACTCATCGCCGCGCTGATTATACAGTACATTATATTTACTTCTTTACAAATAAAAGGTGACATGACATCAAACTGTACGTACATTGGATCATATATTTTTTTTATTTTAAATTCAAACCAATAGTTTCTGAGATTAGGACGTTCAACGAACGTACATAAAAATAATACAGAAGTTTTTTCAGCCCTAAATCCCAAATTAACAGAAAATAGGCATCGGAGTGACTTGACACTATGCACTCTCCGACTCAGGACCAAAAAAATTATATGGAATTAACGATACAAAAACACATTTATACATTTTGTATGATGATCACTGATCACAAACAATTTATAAATAACAAAAAATCTTACTCTTATTTACCTAGAAATTGAAATTCAAATTCAATTTAATACACACTAAGGAATTTCTAACATACATCCTTCACCATAAGTGGACATAGAAATGAGCACTTTTTTAATGCGTGTGACTGTAGACGCGACGGTTGAAAGTTCGATTCTCACTCGAAGGAATGACTTATTCATTTCTTTGCTCCGGTAACAAGGCAAAACGCGGCGTTAAGTTCCGACATCCAACACGCAATACCCCGAGCGGCGGTACGTGGGTCTGAATATGTATTTGATTGACAGACAGAAGCATAGACGAAACGATTGGTCTTAATAAATTTAAATTTTACATATAGAAAGGTTATACTCCGTAAGGGAGCACTAACAGAGGATTTCTCGAAATATAGAGTATAATAATTTAAAAAAATGAGAAGGGAGAAAATAGAGAGCTTGTTTCTCTTTCTTTAATAACTAGTTTGACGCGCTTGTTCCGTACAGTGAGTTTCGTACAATCTAACAGTATTTGGTCGCAGTGGCTGCCTCCTAACGCATAATCTTTCATCATTTTATGTTCTATAAAAAAAACTACGGCGATGATGTTATCTTAATGGTACTTCTAGTGAAAATTAGTTTTAGTGAAATTTTAAATATTTCGTTTCTTTTATAGCTTCACGCTGTATCCCGCATGTAGCAGGATAGGCAGCGGGAACCTTGTGGTACCGATAGTAAACATTTCCCCACGCTTTACCCAATTTTGGTGAGTTGAGTATCGGAACTTAACGCCGATCGGAGTTACGCCGTTGTTAAAGCGAGGAAGTGAGAATTATTAATTCATTCATAGAAGTTGAATTTCTAGGTTGTGTTTTGCCTTATTAGTGCGGAAAAAGGAAAACATTTTAATTATTATAATAAAATTACAGCGTGGGAATCGAAGTGGTTACCTTTGTATGACTTCCACTAGCCACCATGATATACCTATTTATTAATTTTAATAATTAAAATAATAAAATAAAACAAGGTGTTAAAATTCTGTAAAATAAACAAAATTAAAGGCCAAATAAGCATACCAATACACCCCGTATTATATCTATCTTATTTCAATCACGCTTCATAATATATATTATTATTATAACAGATAAACCACAAACGGGCATCGAATTCTCGACCACAATACTCAATACGCTGCCATTTTACAAAATGAATTGACATATTTTGGTGATAAATGCTATTATTAAAATGGACATTTCATGTTAAAATATAAATATCAATTTAAATATTATTTTGCATTGTATTGTTATTATCTTTTTTTCTGCCTGTGTTTGACGAGTGTGGATTCAGTTCACGTTCTGGGGAGTGAATTGTGTCCATATTCTCGCTTTGGTAACAAGAGAAAGCGCGGCGTTGAGGTCCGTAACTCAATATGCAATTTCTGGGAATTGGGCGGTACCTCGAGAACGAATCTCCCAGCACTAGCTAGTAACTCCCTGTACCTCCCCTGATATATAAGTCACTAATTAACAAACTATTTCAAGTTTGCGCCGGTCGTGGCGCAGGGGCACAAATAGTTCACTAGTTATGGGTTCGATCCAAGCTTGAGGAAATGAAATATTTATTTACATTTATATTTCCATTTCTTCGCTCTGGTGTCGAGGCAAAATTGCGAATTCGGCTTAAAGTGAGGTGGGAAACGGGTTGTTTTAACACTAGTTCCCTCTGCATACGCCGCTGTGTGCGGGATACAGCGTGAAGCTGTTTTTTTTTTAATTTCTAGTTTTTACAAAATTTCTTTCTAAAAAAAAAGTAAACCTTTTTAATAATAGAAAAAAAAATATATATACAAAAAACACCAATCCAAAGCCTTAAAAAACGTGTTTATCGGCAATTGACCTGAGATGCTTAGATTGTATTTTGTCACGACCAATACGCAAGCACCAACAAGGAACTACTATAGAAACATATCTCCAATCTCCATACAAAAAATATAGACTAAAAACTGTTACAATTGTATTTTACACGCGATATTCGCACTTTTACTCACATTGTATCGAACTAGTCTTCGCTCGTAGCTTTGCTTACGTGGACTTTAATACGTAAAATGGGATTTTTTTTTTTACGTCCCCAGAGGAATTTCGGGAAGATGCCCCCCCAATGCTCCCCCATACTCCCTAATCGACCTGCAAGACAATTTTCAATTTTATAAGTCAGGTTTCGTAAATAAAAACGTATAATTATAATAATAAGCGAGAACTGAGGAAGCTATGCTAAAACTTGTTAATATCAAACATTTTTGTTTGGAACTCAACGCCGTGCTTTGTTTCAATCAACCGTTTGGGAATCGAATCCATAACTATCGTGTTTACCGTCTGTTTTTATTTTGGCATCATTTTCTAATTACAAAAATAATTAAAAAATATTCTCAACGAAGACGAAGCAGCAACTTTATTGCGTTATTAAGTCTTTGACAAGGTATTTAAGCTTGCGCTCTCTCACAAAGTCACAAGTTCCGTTTCAAAATTACCTAACTTTATTATTAACACTGCATTGGCTCAGTGGAAATTTCACTTTTAGAGTGTGTATTCAATTACTTTAAGAGTGCTAAGCATTCTGTTGAAGTACAAATTTTGTACAATTATAAATGAGACTGTCATGGCTCAGTACCTGATGTTAAAAATGACGACTGCCAATTCGATTAAAGTTCAATAGAATTAATTAATTTCATTTCCTTGCTCGAGACCAAGCGTAGCGTTGAGTTCTGACACTCAATGTCCCGTAAATTTGGCAGGCGGTGCGTGAGTAACGTCTTAAAACTAGGTTCCCTTTGCCTACCCATATTATATACGAGATACATTTTCTTCTCTATAAAACATACACTTACGAAATTTGACAACCATGATCAGACGCCTGTACACGACATATATACATTCCAAGTGGAGGTTATTATTAGTCAAACTATTAATCGTCTCTTGGAAGTCGGCTTAAAAGCTCATAATATGATTTAAAAAATTCTTCACGCTGTAACCCGCATACAGCAGGGCCAGCAAAGGGAGTCTAATGTTAAAACACTCCACTCTCCACTTTCCGCCAAATTTTCGTAACATCGCAAGTTAAGCGGCGGAACTCAATGTTGCAATTTCTCTTGTTACCACAGCGAGGAAATATTTTTTCCATAACTCATTCCTCTAAGTGGAATTTGAACCTGAACCGTCACATTTTACAATCAGACGCAATACCGCTGCGCCACGACGTCCTCATAACAAATTGGCCTTTAATAGACCATTTTCCACTGTCCAACCGACGGTTTACGTATTTAAAATCACATATAATTCCATATTTCTAAGTTAAGAAGCTTAACAGTTCTGTAATGATGTAGCGAAATCTTCTAACGGTGAGAGAAAGTACTGTATACTGTATAAAATGTACACAGTAAGCTAATATTACAACATTTTGTTCAACGGATCAAATGATTCGATTAGACTTGCGGCATGGCTTATCCATAGTTATAAAGCTGATGTGTTTGTTTGGTTGAACGCGCTATGCTCAGGAACTTGGAGACTCAGATGCCAGGGAAAGGAAATTGTGTTGAATACTCGATTTTCTCGTTGTGTCTGCCGTTACAGGTACTTCGGGCAAATAATGGCGAAATGTTCAAAGAAATTCGGGCAAAATGTATTATACTTATTAAGAAAACGTATAAAATTTTAAACGTAGCGGGATTTGAACCCGTGCCTCTTCGGTATCCGTCCAAGCGCTGCGACTAACAAAGCCGTTCTCAAATCTACATACGCATTTTTTTGTTATTTTCTCTCCATTTTTTTATTTTTTTTTTTTATTTATTTATTCTCTTTAAATAACAATATTAAAATCTTACATCTACTCCGCCAAACCATTTAAATGGTTTACCGACGGACAAGGCTCTCATATACACATTTAGAACTTAAACTTAAAACACTATGAGTAAAAACAAGCTTTAAACTTATAAACTAATTTATAGCAACTGTTTATATAAATGATTTATATTTAACAAACATAAGATATTGATTTTTCTAAAAGTGGGTAAGCAACAAAATACGCCGAGATGATTCCATTACGGTTAGTATTATGATAGTTTATATTATATGTATGCTCCGCTACTAGTATGTGTATATTTGTCTACTAATTTCTCGGAAACTAAAAATTCATATTCATATAATTATTTTTGATCAAAACTTATTAATATAACGTAAAATAATGTAATAATAAATTACGAGTTTGCATGGTGCAATAACATCGTAACTTAAAATCTCTCGTTACAATCTAACATTGTAATGCCAACGATTTGTACCTACAAAACAAAAGTATAATATCTTGTTACGAAACAGGAGACCGTCGTGGCGCAGAGGCATACATGACGGTAAACGTGACGGTTGTGGGTTCGACTCCCACTTGGGGGAACGACTTTTTTTTATTTCTTCGTTAGTAACGAGGCGTTGAGTTCCGCCACTCAATAGACAATGGCAGTACGTAGCTTAGGGCCCATTCTTGATTAGTACTATGATAATAGTATATTACTAAATCTTTTCCTATGCATGTATAAATTTAAAAAAATAAACATGTTATAATATTAAGTAGGTCAAATTCAGTTTTTTAGGTTTTATGATATAGTTTTAATATTTTCTATACGATTTAAATTCAGCAGAGAGTGAGAATGAGAAAATGAAAATGTCTTAATGTAAAGAGAATGTCTTACAACTAGGTTTCCATGTTCCCGCTGCCTACTCTGCTATGCGGGAATATGCGGTAAACAATGTATTACATAAAAAAATATATATGTAATAATAAACCACAAATTTTTTATGCATCCAAAAAATGGAAATGAGCAAAATTTCACAGGTAAATCCCCGACGTATTGCCAACCTCAGGGCATGTTAGCGCATAATTGACTTTTGGCGTCGATGAGATGAAAAATTCTGTTTCCGACGTGCAGTTGGTACTAACTGGGTTAGTTGCAAATTGCATTTCGGTTATAATTCCGTTTGGGGTGGACTCGTTATATCGCGACCGTATTACATGATTATGGTGCTGCCTATATTTGTTTTTTTTTTTAATAAAATACAATATTTAAATAAAATATTATTTAACTATAATATTATAAAAAACTTGTCCTGCTCTGGTTGATAAAGTGCGGTGTCCAGTTCCGGGCTTTAGCAACAGAAAGCCTATTTACGGCTGTGCGGATAAAAGTATGAAGTTTATTTATTTCAAAATCTGCTTCACGCTGTAACCCGCACACGGCGGGGTAGGCAGAGGGAACTTAATTTTAAGAAAATTTAAACCATATCTATATTTGATGTCAAACTATTCATAACCATTATCATATCATTAAGTATAATCTTAGAATTGAAAATATTAAGGCCGTCATAGTGCAACATATCGTGTGACAGTAAACGCGACTGTTATGGGTTTGATTCCCACTGGATGAATGAGTTATTTTCATTCTGTCACCCTAAAAACAGGGTGTTGTTGACTTTCTACATTCGATACTGATTCTCAAATAATGGGCTATATGTTGGGAGCAGAGTGTCACAAAGTATTGAGAACCTAGTAAGGTTCCCTCTGCCTATACTATAAAAGAAATAAACGTGTTTCTTGCGATAAGAACGGATTCTTTGAAACATAATCATATAAATCTACAACAATCAGTTATACTTATAAATCAGTCACACATTGATTTCACCGCAAATACGTTATATCTAATTGTAACAGCTCAACAAACAACTAAATTTACACAAGAAAAATGTCTTAACAGACTGACAGACCGGCGGACGGACACAGTGAACGGAACCCTTGTCCCGTTTTTTTTGTTCTTTTGAAATGTGGAACCTAAAATTCAAGCAAATTAACTTAAAAAAAAATTAAAAATTCGCAATTTTATCACGAACAAGTTAAATTCGAGAGTAGTTACTACAATGTAAATTGAACTCCGTTATGATTCATATATAAATATATATGGTTAGAGGGCCACTGACCATATGGCGTCAGTAGGTCAAGAAGCAGCGGCCTATAGATAGAAACGGACGATCAAATTTAAGCTTTACGTCTATGACTATGAGGTTGAATTTACATGTAAATATAATACACGGGTAAATAAGTTCTATATTGCGGGGCGTAAGAAAATTATTTTTTTTTATCCGTTTAATATGAACGTGGTAGAATGCGTACTTGGTTTATACATTTTTTTTAATATTAAATAAAGGTTTTAAACAAATAGTAGGTACGATAATAAAAAGAGAATGTAGGGTGTTCTTTATTTTCTAAGCTTCACGCTGTATCACGTTTATAGTAGTGTAAACGGAGGGAAACTTTTATTTAGATACCCCGTTTCCCACGCGCCGCCCAAATTTCAGGTCTTTTCATGACCTCGCCCCGCTAAGAAGACAAAGTACAAACTGAGTTCCACCACTCAACTCAAAATGTCACGAGAGTGTCTTGACACTAGGATTAAGATTCCGTACCTATCATAAGCAAAATTAAGCATAATTGTTAACTATTAAGATACATAATATAATAAACACCTTTTATACAAATTACGTACAGACAGACATGGACAATTAATCATTCGTTCCAAAGACTGACTGTTATTATTGAAATGTAATACCACAGGTAAGGGCATGTACGATAGAAGCGGGTTCAACTAAGCGAAACCAGCTAGCTTTATATACCTTTATATACTCCATTAAATACTCTAATTGTATATGATAGTAAACTTACAGCGAGAAATTATTTTTTTTTTCAAGAGACACATAATCTATGTTATCTTCTTTGACAGATGCATTAAATTCAGATATTTGATAGGTCGTCGTGGCGCAAATGGCGGAACTCAACGCCGCGCTCTGCCTTGGTACTAGAAGAGTAGAAATTGAAATATTAGTAAATAATAATTCATTCCACCCCGAGACGAAATCGAAGAAACAACCGTCGCGTTCACATTCGAACGCGCCTTACTGCGCCACGACGGCCTCAAGTTCAACTACTTTTTTTACTCCATAAAACACTTTCGTTCCACGCATTGCGCCGTATTTATAAGGCATTGCTTATTGAGTGACGAAACTCAACGCCACGCTTTGCCCGTTACCAGAGCGAAGAAATGAACATATAAAATATATGACATTCCCAATAGTGGGAATCGAACCCACAACAGTCGCACGCTTGTGCACTTGCGCCACGACGGCGTCAAACCGTCATTAAGTTCAACTACATAATTAAATGTTTTTAGGTTATTATTACCATAGTATTGTCTAATTAACGCCGTGGCCTTAATTTTTATCACCATTAAGAGATAATTTATTCTGTTTCTTTGATTTCTATTCTTAAGTATCAAGATTTATTTGAAAATATTTAGTTGCACACAGCGTCTGGTTACGAGACGTTCCTTTTTTTTCTCCCTTCTAGATTTTTTTTTCATTTCCTCGCTCTGGTAACAAAATGAAGCGCGGCGTTGAATTCTACCATTCAGCACTAGGTTTGAAAATTGTGAGGAAAGCAGGAAATGGAGTGTTTTAACTCTAATTGCGTAAAGCTATCACTGTATCCTGCCATGTGCAGAATAGAGCGTGACGCTTAAAAAACGCATACTAGCTCAATCCTGACTAAAATAAAAAAAATCGGAGTCCATATTCAAAGGAGGGGAAAAAATATTTATATTCAAAATTATTGTTCTTCACCAACACCGTGTTTCATCTATCAGAGCGGAAAAATTAAAAGAAATTAAAACATATTCAATCCCTCGGATGGCAATCGAATCTACAGCCGTCTCGTTCTCAAACTCAATAATATCTTTTTTTTAATTGCAAGAAGTCTATAAGAAATTCTTAATTTCTAGTACACAGTAGCTTTATGTTTATACGATGCGACGACGGTTCAAACAAGCCTATTTAATTGTAGCATATTTTGAATATGAATCTAAAATAAGAGGAAATGAGTAAATTTCTGACTTAATGTAAATACTATGTCCGAAATTCCTCCTCTGGTAATACCTTGTCTACAGAGTAACTCGGACTAAGGAAAATATGCTGAACAGTTCCCTGGCTCGCTCAAAGGCCATCGAAGAATGTGGTTTAAGCAGAACAATATATGTGAAACTATAACTTAAAATAAACACAAAATAAAAATCATTTGACTATAAATAAGCAGCTTCACGCTGTATCCCGCATAGGTAGTGGGTGTTAATGCAATCCATTCCGCACTTTTCGCCCAGTTTTTGCGTGTTAAGCACTCTTGGTCTTAAAACAGGTCTCGAACCCTTAACCGTTGCATTTAACGTCATATGATTCGTCGTTTATATTTAGTAGTATTTATAAAAGACATCTTCATTACTTTTTTTAGTTTCTTTCTTTACAGTTCTTTCTCACATGAACGAGAAAGCCTTTCTAACTGCCTGTTTGCCCCAAGCTGATAGCATATGTAAAATATCTGGTAATACAAAAAATATCCTGGATTCATTTCAGTAAACGTATTTATAGCTCAAAAACATGTACATTATTTCATAATTCGCTGGTATGTGTCTTGGGCTGCATCCAACTCCTACGCGGTATGGAAATAGCTTGAGATTCTCAAACAAAATCTTACTTGGCTGTGGAGGTGACTGTACAGCTGTCGTTATAAATCATCTTCTATTAGTGCTGGACATGCAATTGAAATTTATAATTTTCTTACAGCCCAAAGTTCTTTTAGATCTGAAAAATAAAACAAAAATTAAAAAATACTTACGTAAAATTAAAGTAAAAATCAGATAAATTTAAGGAAGTTGCTATATAGGATATTTATTGATCAGTTTGATGATAATAGATACAGATCCGTCATTGCGCAGCGGACTATAAGCGTGACGGTAATGGGCTCAATTCCTGGATGGAAGAGATAGAATTGCCCCTCTCCAATTGGGCAGTGCGCGGGGGAATGAGTGCTTCAACAGTAGGGTTCTTTATATGGAATAAAGCGTGAAAGCTAAAAATCCCACATGATTTTACATTTCCTACCCCATGACCTTGACCCTAAAATTAACATAGGAAAATAAAACAATTTGAATCGAAGTTTACTAATATATCGAATAAAATATATCAGAAAAATGGGTGTACATCTTATTTTCTTAAAGACAATCTAACATGAACTGCAAAACCCATTATTTTTCCAAATTAAAATTCTATGAAACTATTGATCTTGTCTTATTTTTAACACGCTTTTATTTGGTCGAGCTGTAACCGATTTAGTTAGGTGACAATACTAGATTATGATATCAACGAGCTGTTCTGATGATGGAACCATGAACTGAAAATGGTAACTCTTCAGAGGTTACAACCAGCCATTTGAGCTAAAAAAGCAAATTTTAATTTAAAAAAAAAACGATACATTATTTCTTTTAAGTTTTTTATACGGTATAATTTTTATCGAGTATATTCCGTCTATACGGACCGATATTATATTATCTTTAAGACTATCCAATTATGTTCAATTATATAAACTTTATAATAAAAATTATTTTATAACCCTCCGATACGTTTGTTAATTATGAAAAAATATAAGACACATATAACTACTCACTCAAATAACTTCTTACTTTAGAGGCGACGGTTATGGATTCGTTTCGCACTGTGTTAGGAAATGAAAATAATTCATTGTGGTGTCCAGACAATGCGCGGCGCTAAGCTCCGACAAACAATGTGAGACAGTGTGGAGATTGCAAAAAAGTGCGGAAGGTAGTTTTTTTAAAACCTTTTTTCCTTGTGCCTATCGTTCCATATGCGTCATACAGCGTGAAACTTAAACAAGTGTATTTAAAAAGTAAAATTAAACAAATTTAAAGCGTTTTTTTTTTAAAAGATCGACAGTCGCATGCCATGGTCGCAGAACCGGTCCTCTCATGCTCCTCGACCTACTATTCACATATTTACGCTCATTTCAAGTAATTTTATTTATTTAGTCCTTAGCGTAAATCATTTTATAAATATTATACTTACAGATGATCTACAAATGGTATATTATAAGTATTATATATTTTATAAACATTGGAATTAAGATAAATAGATTAATGATATAAATTAATATATTTTTCCCTTAAAATTCCTTTTTAGGGTTCCGCGCCCTAAAGGTAAGAACGGAATCCTTATAGAATCACTTTGTCGTCCGTCAAGACCGTGTATCTCGAGATCGCATGTATTAAGATAAAAATAATATCAAATATTCAGGCATATAGTCCCTTGAAGTATAAAAACAAATCAAGTTGCTAAGTCAGAAGGCACGAACTTTTCGACAGTATTCGATTTTGCTGCATTTTATATGAAATTCTACTAAGTACTACTCACCGAGTGCCTGTACATTTATAAAATTTAACACGAAGTGAGAATATACAATACATTTGTACTGTAAATATAGTGTGAGTAAAGAAAACAAACCGAAAAGTAAAAAGTTGTAGGTATTACATAGAAAAAAATAATTACAAACGTATATTTGTGGTTAATTTTATACAAAATGACTGCATATACCCTCAAACTTAAGTTTGTCAACTTTTATAAGTTGCACTTCTCTTTGTCTTACAATCCTGAAATTGGTACGGAAGTCACGATGGGCGAGTCTGACTCGCACTTAACCGGTTTTAATTCTTTATACTAAAATAGGCTTGCGTTATAAAATATATTGCAATGGTATGTTAAAGTTACAATCATTAAATATAGGCAAATCTTCATTTCTTTTAAATATATTTGTATAATGGAAACTAATCGGATTAATTGATTCCCAAGTCAACATCACGCTGTATCCCGCACAGAGCAGGGTATGCATAGGGATATCAGTGTTGAGACACTCCGTTCCCCACTTTCCGCCGAACGCCGCGCTTTGCCTTTACGCCAGAGCGAAGAAATGGAAATATGAATTTAAATAAATATTTAATTTCATCGAGTGGGGATCGAACCCACTGCCAGTCACGTTTACGGTCACTCGCTTGTGCCCCTACACTACGACTGGTTTCCAAAAATATGTAATACTTAAGTTTTCAAAAATCTATTCAAATATATAATAATTTACATTTCCTGGTTCTTGTAAGAAAATAAAGTGCGGCGTTCAGTTCAGTGACTCAAGATGCAAAGTATTGAAAATTAGGCCATGCCCGCCGGCAAGTGGATTCCTTGGAGAATATGAATAGCAATTAAATAAGAGAGGATATACCGAAATTCCTACAGGAAAGGGATGGAAAACGAGATTTAACATTTTTTACACTTACACACAAGAAGTTGCGGACAACTAGTTATATTATAAAAAAACATATTAAAATACTGTTATTATTATCATTTTGTGAAAAAAGTCTTATAAAGCTAAAGAGTAAGGTAGAAATAACGTGAACTTGCTGTTCATACCAAAAAATGTGAAATTACTACTTACAACTTTTTATCGAAGCTTATTGCAAGTGTTCTGGTTTGCAAGCGATTATTATGCCTTTTTTTTATTTTTATGTCGTTTTCTCAATAATATTACTGCTTTGCGGCGAAAGATTTTCGAATGTAGTTTTACCGTCACGTTTTACGTCGCGCACACAGCAGGGTAGGCAGAGGGAACCTGATGTTAAAAAACACCGTTCTCCCTTTCCGCCGAATCCTGGAAATATTAAATATTTAATTTGTTGAGTGGGAATCGAACCCACAACATGTCGCGTTTACAGTTACACATTATGCTTCTCCGCCACGACAGCCTCTAATATTGATCTTTAATAAACTTTTTTTTTTTAATCTCCCGCTCTATCTTTTATATAGTAAGGGGTATCTAGTCTGGAAATATTGCGTTCCCGAAGCACGCACGCAGTTCGTCCGTTACCAAAGCGAGAATGTTAAAATCATTCATTGACCGAATGGGAATTGAACCCACAATTGTCGCATTAACAGTTACTCGCTGTGCGGCTGCGTTATGACGGCTTCAATCTCTATTTAGAAAACACTCAGTTTAGAGTTTCGGTTAAAATAATATAATAATATCTTACAAAAATGTATATAGGTCCAAAATAGACATTCTCAATACTAATACTAATAATTCCCCCAAATTTGAGGAGAATTACGTTAATAAAACAGGGATAGCTAATTAAATTTTTACATCACCTTTCATAAACACTTAAGCAAATGTCAAAATTAAACTCATATTAAACACATACATACAAACGTACGTGACTTGTTCGCGACCAAAATGGAGTTCGTAATAAGATACGAGTGGTGCGCACGAAAATAGCCGCGCGAAAAGAGCTCGCCCGCTCCGTCACCGCTGACTCACGCGCATCCGAGAACTGGGGTAACATATTGAAGCGACTACCTCCAGAATTAATTGATCATTATTAACTTAATGTATGATTGTACACCTGATAAAGATTTTATTTTTACAAAAAAAATTAAAAACTAATATTATTAAGCTAAACATTTTGATTGGATTGTAGAAATTATTTTTTTGAATGAAAAAAAAAGTAAACGTTTTTAATAAAAAAAATAATAACAAACATACTATTTTAATAACCAAAGTGTAAAGCAATGCGAGGTTAGATTTAATAATCATAAAAATAAATAAGTCGAAATAAATCAGCTTCATCAGAGGTTACATAGTGTTAAGACACTGCGTTCCCCACTTTCCGCCGAATTCTGGAAGTATTGCGTTTTGAATGACGGAACTTAACTTTTTTTGCCTCAACAGAGCGAAGAAATGAAAATATAAATTTAAATAAATATTTAATTTCCTCGAGTTAGGGATCAAACCCACAACCAGTCTCGTTTACAGTCACACTTTGCGCCCCTGCGCCATAAGTGGCCTTATATTTGATATATAAGTAACTAAATTTACATTTAATGTAACATACATTCTCCTCTTTTACAGTGGAAAGCTCTGGCGTTGAACGCTTACCTATCGCCTCGGGCAGACCTGGTGACCCATCTCCACCGATTTTCGAGCAAATATTTAAAAATGCACGATTTGCACAAGGAGGTAATGCAAAATTTGAAGGCAAGTTAAGAGGAAATCCTACTCCGGTTGTATCATGGACCAGAAAGAAGGCTCCATTGGTTGAGTGTAATAAGTATAGTATGAGCTACAATGAACAAACTGGGGACGTGTCTCTGTTAATCAAACAAATCGGTCCTGGTGACGAGGGAGAATATACATGTACAGCGAGGAATCAATATGGTGAAGCGATTTGCTCAGTATACATTCAACCTGAAGGTGTGCCAGTACCCGCACAACAGACCTCACAGCAACAAAGCTACAGACACGTTAGCGAGAGTGTAGAACATAAGTCTTATGGTACTCAAGGCTATTCTTCTGAACAGTCACGACAATCTCAAAAGTACGCATACACAAATGGATCGGATTACTCATCCATAGAGGATTTTAAAGTAGATACATTTGAATACAGACTTTTAAGAGAGGTATCCTTCAGGGAAACAATAACAAAGAGATACATTGGTGAAACTGATATTCAAATAAACACTGAAGTAGATAAGAACCTAGGGCCAGTATCTCCACCGAAAATATCACAAAAACCTAGAAATTCAAAGCTTCAAGAAGGTACTGATGCACAATTTCAGGTACAGCTATCTGGCAACCCCAGGCCACGTGTCACGTGGTTCAAAAATGGTCAGAGGATAGTGAACTCGAATAAACACAACATTATAACAACCAACAACCAAACTATCCTTAGAGTAAGAAACACACAAAAGTCTGATTCAGGCCATTACACTCTTTTGGCTGAAAATCCTAATGGTTGCATTGTCACATCAGCGTACCTTGCTGTGGAATCTCCCCAAGAAACTTATGTACAAGACCAAAAATCACAATATACAATTGATACTCAACAAATAGAGACTGAACGAATAGAAATTAGTGAAAAAGCTCTTGCTCCGCAATTTGTTAAGGTCTGCCAAGATAGAGATGTCACTGAAGGAAAAATGACGCGATTCGATTGCCGCGTCACAGGTAGACCTTACCCAGAAGTCACGTGGTTCATTAACGATAGACAAATCCGAGACGATTATAATCATAAGATATTAGTAAACGAATCTGGTAATCATGCACTTATGATTACAAACGTCGATAGACGTGATAGTGGTGTAGTAACATGTGTAGCGCGAAATAAGAGTGGAGAAACATCTTTCCAATGTCGGTTAAATGTTATCGAAAAAGAGCAAGTTGTTGCTCCTAAGTTCGTTGAACGTTTTAGTACTTTAAATGTGCGAGAGGGTGAGCCCGTTATACTGAATGCACGCGCTGTTGGCACACCTACACCACGTATCACATGGCAAAAAGATGGTGTTCCAATTATACCCAATCCAGAGCTACGAATTACTAACGAAGGTGGGGCCTCGACATTAGATATACCCAGAGCCAAGGCGTCGGATGCGGCATGGTATCAGTGCACTGCTCAGAATGTCGCAGGCTCCACAGCAACTCGGGCGAGGCTTTATGTGGAAGTACCAAAAGAGCCTCCGCCTGAGCAGAAGCGTCTGCACTTGCCTCGGCCTACAAAAATTATCGAGCCAGAGTAAGTCTTATATAAAATTTACCTTGCACATTACGTACATCATTTTCTTTATGTTCATTATTTTATATCTTGTTTTTGTTCACTACAGGCCTGCTCCTGGACCGGAAATTATATATTTAAGGCACGTGGAAAGAGCACGACCATATGTTCCTCCGGGTGAAGAAGACCGTGTCTATCCTCCACCTCAATTCATTGTGCCACTTAAAAGTGTTTCACAAATGGAAGGCGGGAAAATTCATTTTGAAACGAGGATAGAACCGGTCGGGGACCCAACGATGAGAATCGAGTGGTTGAAAAATGGTCAAAGTATAGAAGCTAGTAAGTGGCACTTATAAAATTATAGAAATGCCCAAATAAATATATAATAAAGTTAGAATATTAATACATAATTTTCATTGTTACAGGTTCCAGATTTACTTCTATATTTCGTTTTGGATATATATCTTTAGATATGCTCAGTCTTAATATTCAAGATAGTGGTGAATATACATGTCGCGCAATAAGTGCTACAGGTATGGCAGAAACGAAGGCTATGTTACAAGTAACACCTAGAGCAACAATCGAAAGGACCAGTCAACATCCAGAAAGCTTACAATATATTCAACAATTAGAAGACTATTCTAAATATCAACATCAAGAGTCCATTGAAGAACAAACATCACAAAAACCACAATTTATTAGACCATTACAAGATCTTGGGGAACTACAGGAAGGTAGAAATGCACATTTCGAAGCGCAACTTACACCTGTTAGTGACCCAACTATGAGAGTCGAGTGGTACAAAGATGGAAGGTCTATTACAGCCAGCTCGCGAATCACAGCAATCTTCAACTTCGGCTACGTCTCCCTTAACATCATGCACCTACGGGCTGAAGATGCAGGTTCGTATACAGTGAGGGCTGTGAATAGATTAGGGGAAGCCATTAGTACCGCTTCGATAAGAGTAACAGCTAGAAGCACAGTGACAGCTGACCTCGGCATACCTGAACAACGTAGATATATCGAAAAGACTGAGCAATTAGAAGCTTATCAACAACAACAACACCAAAAATATTATCAGGAAGTACCTGAAAGTACACAGAGACCAGAGTTCAAAACACCAATAAAAGATCAAATAAACATTAAAGAAGGCGGTTTTGCCCATTTCGAGGCTCGCCTTGAACCAATTGGTGACTCTACACTCAGAGTAGAATGGTTAAAAGATGGACGACCAGTCGAAGCTAGTTCAAGAATAACTACATTTTTTAATTTTGGATATGTAGCTTTAACAATTAAATCCGTAACAATTCACGATGCAGGACACTACACATGTCGGGCGTATAATGCACTTGGACAAGCAACCACAAGTGCTAATCTTACAATCATCACAAAGAAAGATATTATTGCTGAATCTCAGCACCCTGGTGGACTAGAAAAAATTCAATATTTAGAAGATTCCAGTAGATACTCGAAAAGATCGGAGGAGGAAGTTAAAATAACACAAAAACCACGGTTTCTTGGTCCACTTAAGGGAACTAATAAGATTGTTGAAGGGCAAAGTGCTCATTTCGAGGCTAGAGTTGAGCCTCAAAGTGACCTCACTATGACCGTCGAATGGTACTTTAACGGAAAACAAATTAAATCAGCGAATCGTATTCAAACATATCATGATTTCGGATACGTTGCACTGGATATTACTAATGTCCGCTCTGAAGATTCTGGTGTTTACACAGTTGTAGCGCGTAATGCTTCTGGAGACGCCCAACTCAGCGCTTCAATGGTAGTTGAAAGTAAGTCATGTGCATATCCATTTTTTTGTTATTCTACATAGCAATTATTTAATTATTATACATAATATTTCTTTTCACAGCTCGATCCAGTATTGACACATCAAGTATTCACCACGGCTTATATGAAAAGACACGCCAATTTGAGGAATCGAAATTCGTCGAGCCTATGTATCATATTGAAGAAATATCAAAATCCAAACCAATCTTTGTTCAACCATTGTCGGACCCACAACCAGTTTCTGAAGGCAAAAATATTCATCTTGAATGTAGATTGGAACCTATGGGTGACCCAACCATGAGAGTTGAATGGTTCCACAATGGTAGAGCTGTTACAGTAGGTTCAAGATTTAGAACATACTACGATTTTGGCTTTGTAGCATTAGATATAATACATGCTACTTCATCCGATTCAGGTGAATATACTGTTAGAGCAGTTAATCACTTGGGTTCAGCGCACACATCGGCAATGGTTCGAGTGATTGAAAGGTCTGATATTTTGACCGAAACACAAAATGAACAAGCAGTTGAACAGATTCAGATGCTAGAAGACGCTGCTCGTAGAAGCCGGCAGGTTCAAGAAGATATTACAGTTATGCAAGCACCACAGTTTTCCAGACCATTACATAATATTGAGACTGTGGAAGGTACTAATGTACATTTAGAATGCCGATTACAACCAGTTGGCGATCCAACTATGAAAGTAGAATGGTTCTGTAATGGCAGACCTATTAAAACAGGACATCGATTCAGACCAGCCTATGAATTTGATTATGTCGCTTTGGATCTTTTAAGTGTTTATCCAGAAGATTCTGGAGTTTTTACTTGTCAAGCAACAAATCAATTAGGAGAAGCAGTCACTTCATGTGCCTTACGAGTAATGGCAAAGAAAGATTTAATTTTTGACTCCCAGCATCCTTCTGGATTAGAAAAAATACAATATTTAGAAGACTCATCCCGTTACAAGAAATCTGATGTTATTGATGAATCAGTAAATATTAAACCTAGATTCGTAACGAAGCCAAAATCGATTGAAAATGTCAAGGAACGCAACCATGTCCACTTTGAATGCAAGCTTGAGCCCGTTACAGATCCTAATTTAAAAGTTGAATGGTTCAAAAACGGCCAACCAGTAACTATTGGTCACAGATTCCGACCAATCCATGACTTTGGTTATGTAGCCTTAGACATAATTGATCTAATCGCGGAAGATTCCGGTGTATATACATGTAGAGCAGTCAACTTAGTAGGTACTGATGAAGCTAGCTGCAGACTAACGTGTCGTGAGACAGCTGATATAATCAGGGGTACTCAAAATGAAGCTGGACTAGAACAGATTCAGGTGCTGGAAGATAGGTCAAAATATCATAGAACAGACTTTGTTGACGAGGTAACAACTCAGGCTCCTATATTTACTACGTCTTTAAAAAATGTGGAAATCAAAGAAGGTCAACGTGCTCACTTTGAATGTCGATTAATACCAGTGTCTGATGCATCTATGAAAGTTGAATGGTATCATAATAATAAGCCATTAAAAAGTGGTTCTAGATTTACAGAAACGAATAACTTTGGTTTTGTGGCACTTGATATTATGTCTTGTTTACCTGAAGATTCAGGCACATACACTTGCCGGGCTATAAATGCTCTCGGTGAAGCTGTTACTTCAGGTGTGGCAGTCGTTCATTCGAAAAAGTCAATTTATTTAGAATCGCAACACGAAAGTGCATTGTCAAGGCTTAATCAGTTAGAAGACTCTTCAAGGCATCAAAGACAATCTGCACAGGAAGAGTTAGTTATACAATCGCCTATGTTTACAATGCCTATGAAAGACATAAGAGTCGCTGAGAACCAAGCAGTACATTTTGAAGCAAAACTCATTCCTGTTGGAGACCCTAAGTTAAGAGTTGAATGGTTACGTAACGGAGTTCCTATTGAAGCTTGTGAGTAGTAATATGTTATACTTTCTATTGTAAAATTTTAATTTATGTGTACCGTAATAATGTTGCACTGTCTTCTTTTTGAGGCCAGTCGTGGCGCAGTGGCACAAAGTGTGACTGTAAAACCGACGGGTTGTGGGTTCGATCCCCACTCGAGGAGATGAAATATTTACTTAAATTTATATTTCCATTTCTTCGCTCTGGTGTCGAGGCAAAGCGCGGCGTTGAGCTCTGCCACTCAACACGCAATGCCTCCAGAATTCGGCAGAAAGTGGGGAACGGAGTGTCTTACACTAGGTTCCCTCTGCCTACCCTGCTGTGTGCGGGATATAGCGTGAAGCTAATTTAATTTAATTTTAAATTTAATTTAATAATTTAATTTGTCTTCTTTTAGCTAATCGTATAACAACTATGCATGACTTTGGATACGTCGCGCTGAACATGAAATACGTAAATCCTGAAGATTCTGGCACATATACCTGTCGCGCTATTAATGAATTGGGAGAAGCAGTAACGTCTTCCACTCTCTTTGTACAATGTAAGTATATTGTTCGGATTTAACGATACATATATTAATACTTTCGCTATTAAATATAGCAAAAGAAAAAATACATAGTATATACACTATAATAATTAACAAAATAATAATTAAATTTAACGTTTTTCTTTAGCCAAAGCATCATTACAAATGGAATCTCAACACGAAACTGCTTTACAAAAAATTCAACAATTAGAAGATACATCACGCTACCAACGTAGGGAAGAAGTAGAAGTTGCTGTAAATCAAGCTCCTCGTTTCATTACTCAATTAAACGGACCTTCAAGATTAGTAGAAAGCCAAAGTGCTCATTACGAATGCAGGATTGAGCCTTACCCAGATCCAAATATGCGTGTTGAATGGTACTTTAACGGTAAAGTTTTACAAAGTGGTCATCGTTACCGCACTGCTTATGACTTTGGATTCGCGGCACTTGATATTCTTACCGTATATGGTGAGGATTCTGGAGAATATACGTGTAAAGCTATCAATAACTTAGGACAAGCAACATCTTCCATCAATTTAAACGTTCAATGTAAGTTAAAAAGTTACAATTAATAAAATAAAATAAATAAATATATTACATACATTAATTTAAATATATATTTTGTCTGATTTAGCTAAAGAATCAATTATAAGAGATACGCAACATGAAAGTGCATTAGAAAAGATTCAATACCTGGAAGACGACAGCAGATACAAACGAGTGGTGCGTGATGAAGGATTTATTGCTGAGAAACCTCAGTTTGGAAAGCCACTCAAGAATGTTCATGTACCCGAAGGTCAACCCATACATTTAGAGGCTACGCTTACCCCAGTTAACGATCCAACGATGCGCGTTGAATGGTATTGCAATGGAAGACCAATTCCACAGGGTCACAGATTTAAGACCACTTATGACTTTGGATATGTAGCTTTGGATGTTCTTTATGCATATGCTGAAGATTCAGGAACGTATATGTGCAAAGCTACAAATGCCGTCGGTGAAGCGGTTACTACTAGTTCTGTTAATGTAGACGGTATGTAAACTAATAAGCTGATATGCGTATATTAAATTATTAACAAATATACGTAAAATATACAATGTCGTGACCAACTTGGCGCAGTGGGTCAATGCCTGGCTGTAAGTATTGTGGGTTCGATCTACACCAGGGGTTTCCAATCTTCTTGATCAGGGACCACTTTTATAGAATTCTTGTTAGCGGGCACCACTTTGTAGGTACAATAAAAATAAATTAATAATAAAAAAAATATTTCAAAATCAAAATTTAAAAAAAAATGACATTTTGTAAGAAAGGAGTGTATGATCTTTTAAATAAATATTTAAAATCAATGAATTTCACAGTATATTATATATTATATTATAGAGGCCAGTCGTGGCGCAGTGGTACAAAGTGTGACTGTAAAACCGACTGGTTGTGGGTTCGATCCCCACTCGAGGAGATGAAATATTTACTTAAATTTATATTTCCATTTCTTCGCTCTGGTGTCGAGGCAAAGCGCGGCGTTGAGTTCTGCCACTCAACACGCAATGCCTCTAAAATTCGGCAGAAAGTGGGGAACGGAGTCTCTTAACACTAGGTTCCCTCTGCCTACCCTGCTGTTTGCGGGATATAGCGTGAAGCTAATTTAATTTATTTTTATTTAATTAATAAATTTAAATGTCAAAATATTTTATGTTTAACTGAGGAAATAGCTGTAGGCAGACTGCTCAAACACCAAACTTTTAAGTCATTCGCGGACCATATTTTAGCTGCTGTGGACCACTGGTCCACGGACCACTGGTTGGGAACCGGTGATCTGCACTCAGGGAAATGAACTAATTTTATCAGGAAAGACAAAGCGTTGCGTTAAATTCGATCACTAAACATACAGTGCTTGACCCTGCATATACATTCGGGTCAAAACGTAAAGCTGAAAAAGTTTCAATATAAAAATGACTAATGAAATCAACTAATTATATATTTTTATATATTTTTAATATGTATTTTTTATTTTTTAGCTAAAGCATCTCTGTACTTGGATACTTTGGATGAACAGCGGTTAAAGAAGATTAAAGAACTCGAACAATATGAAAGACCTAAGGCCATTGAAGAAGAACAACCAGGGCGAAGACCTGTATTTTTAACAGCCTTAACTAGTCTAGAGAATCTCAAAGAAGGTGACCGTGCTCATTTCGAATGTAGAGTTGAACCAATTAATGATCCAGATCTGAAGATCGAATGGTTCCTCAATGGCCAAAAGATTAAGACAGGGCACAGATTTAGAACGACGCATGACTTCGGTTATGTCGCATTAGATATATTATATTCCTACTCAGAAGACTCCGGTACCTATATGTGCAAGGCTACTAACAAACTCGGAGAAGCAGTTAATACGTGCACGTTGAAGGTTGCAAGTAAGTTACTTTGGAAAAAAATGTAAATTCAAATATCAATCGCAAAAATATATTTAACATCATTTTTGCGCCCGTCATGGTTCAAGCGACATAGTGTTTGACCGTAAACGCGACAGTTGTGTGCTCCACTCCTACTCAGGGAAATGAACTATTTTTATTTTCTCACTCTGGCAAAAATTTAAAAGAACGGAGATCATTTTTTTCACTTTGCATGCTGTCGTAGAACGGCGGGATGAGGGTGACGTAGTAATTTAAACACTAGGTTTCCTCTGTCTACTCTTCCATGCGCGAGATATGACGTGGGGTTAAAAATGTCTATTTTAACATAGTATACATTAATAAATTTAGTAATAATGATATTTATTTACAGGCCACAGAAATATAATTTTAGATACACAGCATCCTAATGGTCTTGAAAAAATTAGGAAGCTGGAGGCACAAGGACATACAGCTAGAATGGAAGTAGAAGAGCCGAAGATATCGCCTCCTAGATTTGTTACAGAACTCAGAGGGACAACACATGTATTTGAAGGACAAACAGCACACTTTGAATGTCAAGTGGAACCTGTACATGACCCTAATTTACGCATAGATTTCTATCATAACGGCAAGGCATTGCAATCTGCGTCACGGTTCCATATCACTTTTGATTTTGGTTACGTGTCATTGGATATTCAGCACTGTGTACCAGAAGATGCTGGTGAATATTCTGTCAAAGCAATAAATGCTCTTGGTCAATGCACTTCCGCAATATCAATGACAGTAACCGCAAAAGGTAGTATTATATCGGAATCTCAACGTCCTGAAGGTCTCGAGAAAATCCGAGAGTTAGAATCAGCGGAACCATTTAAACGGCCGGAAATTCCTGAGCCCGTTACTAGACAAAGGCCAGTATTCACACAACCACTTCAAAATATTGATAATATTCAAGAGGGGCAAACTGCACACTTTGACTGTAGGCTTATACCAGTTGGAGATCCCACACTAAAAGTGGAATGGTTTAGAAATGAAAAACTCATTGAGGATAGTTCCAGAATAACTAAAACTCATGATTTCGGTTACGTATCCATGAGTATATCTCATGTGCGTGATGAAGATGAGGGCGTCTACATGTGCCGAGCATCAAACCTTCTTGGTGAAGCTGTAACTACCGCTGCAATGAGGATAAAAAGTAAGCATATTAGTATTTCTTGGTAATATATTCATTATATTACATACTCCTATTAACATTTGAATAAAAAATAATAATTATATAATATTAAAAAAAATCTTAAATGTTTTATTTCTTAAAACAGCGAAAGCAGCTATTCAAATGGACACGCAACACCCAGAGGGAATGAGAAAAATCCAGAAACTAGAAGAATCTCAACCCAGGAAACCTGATGAACCCGAGCGAGAGTTTGAGAAACCGATCTTCACTCAAGTTCTCACTGGACCATCAGAACTATGGGAAGGACAACACGCTCACTATGAAGCCCGAGTAGTACCTGTCGGTGATCCAAGCTTAAGATTCGAATGGTACATAAATGGCGTTGAATTAAAAATGGGTATGTTGATATTTTAATTTAAGTAAATATAACAACAAGTAAATATAATGCATAGGTGCAAGAGGTATTTGAATAATAAAATAAATATATTCTTTGTTTTTTACAGGTTCACGTTTCCGCACCACACATGACTTCGGTTTCGTAACATTAGATATCAATTCGGTTGTAGCTCAAGATGCAGGATTATATATGTGCAAAGCTATTAATAGAGCCGGAAGCACTGTTTCTTCTACTTCTCTAAAAGTTAAAACAAAATCAACAATCGTGGATGAAGCACTTAGACCCGAGTCATGGCAACAGATTCAAATGAAAGAAGCAGCAATGAACAAAGTACCAGAAATGTTTATTGACACAGGTGTACAACAGGCTCCTATATTTACTACCCATCTCAAGAGTTATGAAAAACTTGTTGAAGGGCAACATGTTTACTTAGAAGCTCAAGTGGAACCTCGTACTGATCCCAATCTAAGAATTGAATGGTTCAAAAATGGGGTCTCACTAACAACTGGATCTAGATTAAAGAGCACTTTTGATTTCGGACTAGTTACACTCTCTATAAACTCTTTAAGAATTGACGATTCAGGCATTTACACTTGCAAAGCAACTAATTTAATGGGTGAAGCAGTATCTACTGCATCTATAAAGATCGAAGACCGCCATTGGTTACTTGGAGAATCACTTCACCCCGAATCATTAGACCGAATCGGAGCTTTAGAACAACCTAAGCCAGGTAAACCTGAATCTCCAGAGCCAGTTTATGAAACTCCAGTATTTATTACCCATCTCAACAACATACTATGCAAAGAGGGTGACAATATTCACTTTGAATGTAATGTTGAACCCTCTAGAGATCCAACTCTTAAGATTGAATGGTTCTTTAACAACAAACCTCTTCCATCAGGAACTCGATACAAAAGCATACATGATTTTAGCTATGTATCTCTTGATATCAATCATACCTACGAGGAAGATTCTGGAATTTACACTTGCAAAGCTACTAACAGCAAAGGATCTGCAACAACATCTGGAACTTTAAGATGTACAGGTGATAAGCATATCTATCTAGACACTCAACATCCTCAGGGTAAAGCAGGCTTAGAAGCAGTAGAACAAGCTGAAGAAGCAAGATTAGCCAAAGGACGAAGACCATCAGTCCCAGATGCAGAATATCCAAAGCCAGAATGGGTAGTGCCTGTTATAGCAGAGCACCAATTAATTGAAGGACAAGCACTTCATCTAGAAGGTCAAGTGGAACCCAAAAATGATCCTGACCTGAAGATTGAATGGTATTTTAACGGAAAAGTACTGGAACAAGGCTCTCGATTTAAGCTCTCTAGTGACTTTGGATTTGTTACACTAGATTTGATTGATGTTTATGAAAGAGACAGTGGTATTTACACTTGCAAGGCGTACAACAAAAGAGGAGAAGCATTTACATCGTCTACGATTTATTGCAGCAGCAAAGAAAACCTCATTGAAAGGACACAACATCCCAAAGGAAAAGAAGGTTTGGAAAAAATTCAAAATCTTGAAGAATCACTACGTAGAGAACCTGGACAAAAGGCAGATGATGATACAGGACGACCACCAGAATTTGTTACTGTATTCCAAGATATTACTGATATAAGTGAAGGTCAAATTGCACACTATGAAGCTTCTTTGATACCTACTGGTGACCAAAGTATGGTAATAGAATGGTTCTATAATGGAAAAACTATCGAAGCCAGTCATAGGATACGTACAGTGTACGCGTTTGGAATGGTTGTTCTTGAAATTCTCGGTACAAAAACATCTGATTCTGGCGTGTATTCGTGCCGAGCCACTAACAAATGGGGACAGGCAGAAATAAGCGTGAAATTAGAATGTGTTGATAAAAGCAAGGGTCAAAAACCCAAATTTACGACTCATATACAAAACATCGAAGGTCTCAAAGATGGTCAATCAGCACATTTCGAGTGTACTGTTGTACCTGTAGATGACCCTGATATGAAGATCGAATGGTACCATAACGGACAACCATTACGTCATTCAACTAGAATAAAAACTATATCTGATTTTGGTTTTGTAGTTCTCGATATAGCTTACACTCAAAATCACGATACAGGTGAATATGTATGCCGTGCTTACAATAAATATGGCGAAGACTTTACTAAAGCTACCATATCTTGCTATGGTAGAGGTGGAGTTTATTCAGATACTTTACAACCCGAGTCTCTAGCAAAGATTAGGGAGTTAGAAAGCTTACAAGGGTTACAGCAACAGGCTCCTGCACCGGCCTCTGCTGAACCTCCTAAATTTGTTACCCAGATACAAGATGTAACAAAATTAGTTGAAGGTCAAAGTGCTCATTTTGAAGCAAGATTAGTGCCAGTTGATGATCCCGATCTAAAAGTTGAATGGTTCTACAATGGCAAAAAATTACCACATGGTCATAGATATAGAACTTTCCACGATTTTGGAATAGTTATATTAGATATTTTGTACTGTTACGAAGAAAATTCAGGAGAATACGAATGTGTGGCTACAAATAAATTGGGTCGTGATTCTACGAAGGCAATCCTAAAATGCACATCGAAGGAGAACTTAATTCTGGACTCGCAACTACCGCGGGTTTGTATTATATATTTATTTATTATACAAATTCAAATATTTATTTTATGTAAGTACTAACATTTTTTTATCAACATACCGTACATAAAAAGATATATACAGGATGGAATGAGGCGTATGCGGCGGTTCCTCTTTGATAGGTTTGTGTGTGCGTGCGTCGTTCTTGATAAATGGCGTTAATAATAGTTTCATTATTTATTTTGTTTCAAAACATTACTTTTTTATTTTTGGGATTTCTTTTTAAATTGTATTAGGCTTTTATAGAGTACTTAAACTGTGTTTTCATTAAAAGTGGTGCTGCTGATATATATATAGATTTTCGCATAATGATTCTTAAATATGCAATAATGACAATTTTATATGTTTCAGGGCATGGAAGGTGGTCTAGAAAAGTTACAAACTTTGGAGGATTCCATGATCCGCAGAAAGGAAACAGAAGTAGAAGAAAAACGTGGAAAGGCCCCTGTCTTTACTGTGCCCTTATCCAATATTGATAACTTAAGAGAGGGTGAAAACGCTCACTTCGAAGCCCGTTTAACGCCAACCGATGATCCTAACCTAAAGGTAAAATACTGCAAAAGCATTAATAACGTATTATAAAAAAAAAGCAATGAAAAATATTTTTTTTAATAAGTGCCTCTACAAAACTAATAAAAAATTATATTTTTAGGTTGAGTGGTATTGGAATGGAAAGTCATTGAAGGCTGGTTCGAGATTCAGAACTTTCTGCGATTTTGGATTTGTTATCTTAGAAATCTCTCCAACTTATCCAGAGGACTCCGGTGAATATTCATGTAGAGCATATAATAACTATGGCGAAGCTGTTACAACTGCTTCAATGAAAGTTCAAGGTAAAAGAAATATAATCCTGGAATCTCAGTTACCTAAAGGCATGGAAGGTACTATAGACAAAATTGCTGCTTTGGAAGGTTATACTGGTACTGTTGACAATCTTACTCCAGAAGCTGAAAGTGGAAGTCCACCTGAATTCGTAACAACGCCATCTGATCTTATTTTAACTGAAAACTCTTCAGCTCACTTTGAATGTCGGTTAATCCCTGTCAACGATTCTAGTATGATAGTTGAATGGTTCCATAATGGCAAAGCACTCTTAACTGGTTCAAGAGTAAAGACTATTAATGACTTTGGATTTGTTATATTAGAAATTGGTGGCGTTTACCAACGTGATGCAGGTCTATATACTTGCAAAGCCACTAATCGCCATGGAGAAGCGACAGTATCATGTAAACTTCAAGTCAAAGGTAGACAAGGTATTATACTTGAACCTCAATTGCCATCGCAATTTAAATCTGGAACAGAGAGCATCCAGAAATTAGAAGAGACTCTACATAAGCGTGAAGAAATAGCCATTGAAGATGAAAAGCCAAATCCTCCAAGATTTACTGTAGAAATTAAGGATAACCTAGATATAAATGAAGGTGGTCCCATTCATTTTGATTGTCGTGTTGAACCTGTGGGAGATCCCACAATGAGAATAGATTGGTTCCACAATGGCAGGCCTTTTGCTACAGGTTCGAGAGTACACATGCTTAACGATTTTGGCTTTATTGCTTTGGATATAGATTATATTTATGCAAGAGATTCAGGAGAATATACATGCCGAGCAACTAATAAGTGGGGCTCAGCCACAACAACAGCTAAAGTTACATGCAGCACGAAACGTGATATTATATTAGAGTCTCAATTACCACAAGGAATGAGTGGCGAAAAAATTAAAGAACTAGAAAAGGGACGTGTGAGCGATGTTCCTAAAGAAGAACCTGTTGTAAGCAGTCCTCCTAAATTTATTACACAAATTCAGTCGCACACTATTGAGGAATCTGAATCCGTTCGCTTTGAATGTCGCGTAGAACCAAAAGAAGATCCTAAGCTTCGTATTGAGTGGTATAGAAATGGTAAATTACTACCCTCTGGCCACAGATTCCGCACAGTGTACGACATGGGCTTTGTATCTCTTGATATATTATATGTTTATGCGGAAGATTCTGGTGAATATGTTTGCCGAGCTGTAAATGACTTTGGAGAAGATTTTACAAAAGCTACCGTGTCATGTAAACGTAAGTTTTTTTTTCCTATCTGGTATAATATGTTTATTATTCACGTTTATAATATTATCCTTTTTACAAAATACAGAACTCCCAGACATTATTTTACAAAACCAAGTACCCAAAGGCATGAAGAAATCCGAAGCATTGACACAAATGGAAGCTACAATTAAAAAATACACCTCTGAAGTATTTCTTACTGAGGATGACCTTTATGACGTTGACAAAAAACAACCACCAAGATTTGTAACACAAATACAAAGCCAAACAACATTGGTCGAAATGGAATCAACAAAATTTGAGTGTCAATTAGCACCAGTTGGTGATCCGAACATGAAAGTTGAATGGTTTTTCAACGGCAAACCTTTATTGCACAGTAAGTATTAATGTAATAAAGCATTAAAATTAAACCATAATATCACTTTAGTTTAATATTTCATAACTGTCTGTACTCCAACATCCCATCATTCCAACAAGCTGTTCTACCATATCATCATGTTATACCATATGGTTGCACAGTTGCGTACTTGTATCTTTTAATAACGGTGTCTTGCACGTGACAACTGTAGTGGATTTAATTCTTGTAGAATTGTACGAGTTATATTTAACTCGCTAAATCAACATTTATTTAAATCGAAATAACTCTATTTGTAAATCTACACATAAAATGATTAATATAATATCAATGTTTTCAGAAAACCGTTTCACTCCAATTTATGACTTTGGTTATGTTGCAATGAACTTTGGCTGGGTATATCCTGAAGATAGCGGTGAATATTTATGCCGCGCTACTAATCTTTACGGTATGGATGAGACAAAGGCGGTAATTAAGACAGCTGGTAAACCAGGCATCGTTTACGATTCTCAGCTCCCTAAACATATGAAGAGTATTGAGAAAATAAGAGAAATGGAAGCTTCTTGGCAAGTGTAAGTATCTGTTAATTTATAAATTATTAACATTTTAAAAGTTATGTACATTATATGTATTTTTTATGGTTTAGAAATTACTTATATTATAAAATTTTGTTAATAACATAGAGCACCCGAGCAAGCTGTTGAAGAGACTAAACCACGATCAGCACCTGTATTTGTTAGCCGCCCCGAACCAGTAACCGTTGAAGAAGGAGAATGGGCAAGATTTTGCTGTCGTGTTACGGGTCATCCAAAGCCCCGTGTAATGTGGCTTATTAATGGAAATACAATTGTTAACGTAAGTCCAGACTAGTAAAAATTATTTACTTCTTACGTTACATTGATTTAATTTGTTACACGCTTATTTTTTGTGATTCCAGGGCTCTAGATATAAGCTAACATATGATGGAATGTATCATCTTGATATACCAAAAACTAGACAATATGATACTGGTAAAATTGAAGTGATTGCCCGAAGCTCAGTAGGAGAGGCATTAGCAACGACCGAACTCAAAGTTATCCCGAGACACGACGACTATAGAGGTGTTCTGAAAAATGCACCAAGACGTAAGTATTTACACTTTTACATGATACACGTAGATCAAGTTTTCTAAGCTTAAAAAGCTGTTATCTGTGCTTGTAATTTACCAAATCTATCTGAAAGAAAAAGAAATAAGACCTTTTGATTCTGCTGCACTAACACAGGTCCACAAATCACGCACACTCCACATTCGCTTTCGCACAGAAATCCTTTGCATCCTTAAGTCCTTGCCTACAATTCCCCTATGCGAAGATCTGCTGCTATTCACCTGCTTCTACCGCCTTAGCATCGGAATTTGAAACAGGTATGTTTTAAAATTTTACTGAGAATTACGTAAAAATTAATATTATCTAATGAAAATATCGTTATACAGCATGGTATGATGAAACAACTCAATATCAACGCAATGAAACTGAATTAGAGAAAACTTTCGAAGAAAGACAAACTATGCAACGGCAGGGAGTCATTGATCATAGACCTGAATTAAAATCAAAGGTAATTAAAGATTCTGAAACTGAGTGGCAACAAACAGTAAAGAAGAAGAAGAGTGAAGAATACTACAATAAGCTTCAGGAGCTAGAGAATGAACAAATTGTTAAAGAAAGTAGATTAAGAGAATCATCACATCAATATGCCATCCCTGGAGATAAAGTAACTAGCTCTTCAGTGGCCAGAAGTATGGCGCAGAAATATGAAGATAATTTGTAAGTACCTTTTATATTTTTAATTTTACGTCTTTATTACCATAAAATAAAATATTTAATATTTTTGTTAATTTTAATTTCAAAATACTTTTTTTAGGGAAACAGAAGAAGTCGTTGAAAAGCAAACCCAAAGTAAAGTACAAAAGCCTAGAATTCCTGGACCTTCAGAATCAACTGTACATGGCAAAGAAGTGCATGTTGCAAAACAGAAACAAATTCAAAAAGAAGTAGTTGGGGACACTGAAATAACACGCAAAATAACATCTACAGAAACAACTGAAGTAGAACATAAGGCACAAACTCAAGAAAGGGTGGTCGAAGGTCCAGTTAAACCTAGTACACCACCTGTGTTTACCAAAAAAATGCAACCCTGTCGCGCTTTTGAACATGAACAAGCAAGATTTGAAGTAGAATTTGACGGAGATCCATTACCAACAATAAAATGGTATCGTGAGAATTTCCCAATTAAAAACTCACCTGATTTCCAAATTCACACGTTCAGTACCAAGTCTATATTAATTATTAGACAAGTCTTCATTGAAGATTCTGCTGTCTTTGCTGCTGTAGCTGAAAATAGAGGAGGTACTGCTAAATGCAGCGCTAACTTAGTCGTAGAAGAACGAAGACGACAAGGTAGAGGTGGCATTATTCCACCTAGCTTTACGTTAACAGCTCAAAACGTTAACGTTACTGCAGGACAATTGGTAAGATTTGACACCAAAGTTACTGGAACTAAGGCTATTGACGTCTATTGGCTAAAGAATGGAAAGAAAGTTCAACCAGATATTCGAAACAAGATTCTGGAAGAAGATGGTACATACACTCTCCTCATTTTAGAAGCCTTTACTCAAGATTCTGGTAAATACGAATGCGTTGCAATTAATAGTGCTGGTGAAGCGCGTTGCGATGCTGAATGTGTCGTGAATGCTCCTGCTACTAAAGATAAACCGAAACCTCAAACTAAGGCTGCTAACTCTCCGCCAGAAATTATTGAACCTTTGAAGGACAAGGTAGTAGCTGAGGGCCAGGCTATTGAATTCAGTTGCAAGATTGTTGGTAAGCCAGTACCTACAGTGCAATGGTATAAGGGAGAAAAACTGATTAAGCCATCTAAGTATTTCCAAATGTCTAGAACTGCAGATGACTATACTCTACGTATATCTGAAGCTTTCCCTGAAGATGAAGGCGACTATAAGTGTGTTGCTTATAACTCAGCAGGACGAGTGACCGTGGCTGCGAAACTTAAAGTAACGCAGCCTGACCAGGCTGACAATTTGCCAAACTTGACACCGCTGCGGGACATCGTTGTGTATGAAGGCCAGCCTGCGCAATTTAAGACACAAATAACAAGCAAAGTTAAGCCTACGATTCAATGGCTACGAGAAGGAGCTCTTATACCAGAGACTCCTGATTTTCAAGTAAGTATAAGATCTTTCTTTAATTTTATAATATAAATTCCTTAAAGGCATTTCATATTAACTACAAAGAAATCCTGTTTTAATTATCAGTATACAAGTGCATATACGGAGCCGTAGAACATGATATTAAACATTAACAAATATTTTCAGATGATTCACGAAGGCAACAACGCAGTCCTGCTGATTGGTAACACTTATGAAGAGGACACTGGTACTTTTACCTGCCGCGCAACCACCGCCGCCGGCCAGGTCGAGACCTCGGCAAAACTAGTCGTCAAAAGTAAGACATAGATACAGGCAGCGAGCTCGCGTCGCGCACTTTAATCCATTAATGTAGTGTTTCTTTGTTTCATCTCTATACCTCAATGAGATCGGGTGAAAACTACTACTTAACTCAGTTGACAAGCGAATAAACGCGAACATACGGCATCACACAATCGTAGCGGTTCCCGTAGTAACGTACCCGCCCGCTTACTAGACCTCGCGTGATCACAAGTCGTGGCGATATGACGCATAGACTGATATGAGCACCTAGCATCTCACAATGTCCATTCATGATACCGTCACCGCAGAGAACTACAGTCTCTAGCGATATTCAATAACTGCGCTCGCTAGTGGTTCAGATCAGTTGTAAACATAACTTGGTAGTATACTTTGCGCGATACTGCATCTAACATTGCTGTACATAAAAGCTTTTTGTGTAAATAGTCCTATTCAGCCAAGCCGACCACACCAGGGAGCTGTCAGCGTCGAGCGAGGGGCCTCTCTGTACTGGACACACGTAACATGTGATTAACACGACACACGAACTATTCTACGGCTGTTTTGTTTTGCTTTACCGCTACGATGTTTACTAAATGTACTTGTTTATCGATTATTTTTTGTAAAGTAGAACACATTACGTGATACACTAGACGCGTCTTTTGGCGTACCGTCAAATGTATTTTTCACCCAATACTCTCTCGTAATGTAAGCCTGCGCTAAGTTTTTTCGATTTATTTGGCCTTATTAACCTTGAAAATGAAAATTTAATACATGCTTTCTGTGTTTTATTGAGATCCCATCTAAAACTCATGTAACGATCTCAATCTACACCATCAATTACACCATCATTTATAATAAAATAAATAAATGTAACAAGATGTAAATGAAAGTGGGACTTGATTGAAATTGTGTGACTATAGAATGTATCATCTTAAATCTTTTAAGTGAGCAATTTGCAATCAAGTCCTAGCTTCAGCTTCCTCCTCAAGCATGTATCATTGTTTGTACTGTTCAGTTTCAATTTCGCAATCAGGACTCGTCTTTAACACGCACGCAGGCTGCGGTGTGATTACCGTCATCTAATGTCATCTAACAGCTACGACTAATTTGTCAGTGTCACGTCACACGGGTATTCCACGCGGGGGGCCCGCGCGGTAGGTGCCGCGGGCCTCGGGTGGTTCGTTCTCGAGAACGCGACGCTTGTCAGTCAGACAACAACCGTTAAAATCGTAGCTAGTCAACTCTATTCCGCTGTCAACTATATTTACAAAGAAACATATTAGATTAACGCCGATCGCGCCTGCGGCGTCGAGCACTCCTTTAAGTTCGCACGCACTACTTGCCTTGCCAGTTTCTATGTTTTGACAAAACACTGCCGATGTTGGTGACCTAATTAATGTTTTCTGCAAGTACAAATCCGAATTGAATGAGATTTTTTTTTATTAGTTTAACGTTACAGTGATCTTTAACTTAGTTTGTTTTAAGTGCACGACATTGTTAAAATTAAATTGTGTTGTATGTTTCACCTAATTGTAATAAGTTATTAGGCGTGACAGTATTTTATCACTTAATATTTTAGTGCCTACCTATCCATATTTAATAATATATTTATGAAAAAAATCTTTTGTATGTTACCTTTATGTGAAAACTGTTTAATAAACGCTATAAATTAATCATTTCGCATTTTTCTACACACAAACATACACGGCAAGCAAACAACCCGACTTAGTGTTACCTAGATATTTCGATTTAATATTAAATAGCGATCGTTAAATATATATTTATATTACTCCACAATGCACTGACACTTAGTGCCGGAGCTGTCCATCAAAACTAAACTGCCCTAAAAACTGATTACGTATTGAAGTTGCTTTCACGATGTTGATGGATGGCGAGGTCACTACAGTTGCTTTATATCATCGACTGGCACACCTCTATCTAAACCTCTATTCTATTCATGCCATTGAGAATTTAGTTTTAATATGCCATAGTTTTTTTTCTTTTGCTACTGTTGTAACTAAACAGTTAATTAACTACATATACTCTAATACAGGTTTGTTAGAATTTTAGCATAGATTCATGTTAACTAATTTGAATTTGACTTTTTGGGGATTTTGGGGGGTTATATTTTTTATTCCCTTCATAGGATTCTAATTGATTGATATAGAGGTATTAATACAAAATAATTGTTAAGGGCATAATAAAAAAAGTTTTATAACACCACACACAGCACATCAAATAGAAATAAAATAAACTTACACCAATACACTAAAATAGTACCTACTTTTTGGAAAAAAATGAAGCAGAAAAAAAAATAAAGTCAATAGATTGGCAGTACCGAACTAGTTCCAGCTACAGTATGTAAGTATGTTTTGTAAGGTAAGTAACCTCTTAAAAACATTATTACTTATAAAAAAGTTATATCAGAAAAAAACTACTATTATATGTTAAGATAATAAAACAATTGGATTAATAAATTATAGAAAGGATATATCCTTTACATATATATTATTATTATTATTTTACAAACGTGATAGTATTATTATTAACTTCGTTTTTAAAACTTATTCATCTATAGTCTGTGAGAATTTAAATTGGCGGTTGTTGTAAATATTTTGACAGTTTAACGTCAGAATGAATAACAAACTTTAACGACGAAACGCGCGTAGCAGTTTATATAAAAATCAAACAAATAATAGTTATATTAACTTTATAAGTTACGTTTAGATGTTAAAAAAATTATAAAAACTATTTATATTTACGTAATGGCCGTAATTAAAAGAATTCGTTTAAAATATTTTTGTTTTAAATATGATGTTATTATTACAAACGTGATAATACAATAAAAACAAAAATATTACTCAAAATGACGTATGTGCAAGTGATTTTAAAGTGCTCTAGTATTAAAAGTGAATTTAAAGTATCATAGTTAATTAATTTGTGAGGTTATGAAACACATAATCTACGTACGCTTTAAGACGCTGACCATATGGCAAGTTATATTTATTTTTATTTCTATTACTCTGGAGTTTATTGAAAGATGTAAAATTTTGTTACTTACTATAAACTTCATTTTAATAATTATGACACAGATTAAAATAGATATATTTCAACGTTAGTAGTTCGTATATCTTAATACGCGAAATGCATATTTAAAAAAAATACCAAAGAAGGAATTAAGATTTTGAATATTTCATTACAACTAGTGGCCGCCCTACGTGAAGTTTAAAATGTAAGATACCATTTTTTAATTCCCCTTGGGAATTTCAAGAAATATTCGCTTATCCCTATTATATTGCTAAAACATTATACAACCAAAATGTTTGTTACTTGCTATTTAAACATATTATATTATTATTTATAACTTAAAAGTAACTGTTCTCTCCTTGTTCTATACATGCTTTGTCATGTTGAATTATTTTTATGTAAATAGAGTAAAATAAATATTTATATGACCAAAAATATATTACATGTGTTTACTTACATATTATAACATTCGAATTTGTACTCAATTGAGTGTTTAGCAAAAAGACTGTTTCAGTTTCATGCCGTATCTCGCATATAGCAGGTTAGGCAGAGGGAATCTAGTCTTAAAGCACTCTGTTCCACACTTTCTATTATTAATTTCCATATTGAACAAATGACAATTAATCATTGCCCTGAGTGGGAATTGAACCCAAAACCATAGCGTTATAGTCAGACGGAGAGCTGCAGCGCCACGACGGTCTCGAGAATATTTGTATTCATCTATACTAATATAATAAAGCGAGCGATTGATTGTTTATTTAAAAGAGATCTTCTCTTGATCTAAAAGTCCGATTTTGTGTGCAGGAGTGCTATAGGCTATATATCGAAAGTTATTCCATTATCAAGAAAAAAATATACTAAAATAAAAATATAAATAACTTTGGCTTTTATAGTATGAAATATGGACGTATATTTTTCAAAAAAAAACGTAAAATTAAAATAATTCAACACTGTTTAAGGCGTAGTACGTAGTCTCTAGTCCCGCGGGGAGCGCGCTTTCCGCTGATGACATCCACGTATTGCTTACACTTTCTCAAAAATTTGAGAATAAATTGTTCAAACAATATACCAATATATTCAAACAATATAAACAATCTATTGGCAAATTGCAGCATAATAAATGTATTATATAGGATGCATGCGGACTAAACCGCGAGTAGGCCAGTTGTTAATAATGCTCGTTTTCAACACACTACGCTTACATCTATTTTTAAGTTTTAAACATTTTACAGTTAATCTAGTCGCCTGCAACTTTTTTGTGCCATTCGGGGGGTCCTCTTTTTACTTGATCTTCCTCCAAAATTATAGATACTGTGCTCTCGAAGGTTAAAATATTACTTTCAATAAAGTAATAACTCAGTTGAAGTAAAGTCTAATATCTGTTTGTCTCAGTTCCATTTGAAATTTCTAAAAATCCTTTCTTAGTGCCATTCTACTTTTCCTTCATACCTACATAACAGATTTCAACTTACTAAGTCAAGCGGTTTCGGCTGTGGGTTGTCTGTCTGTCAGTCAGTAACGAAAGAGATTTTTAGCTGTAGACGGAAACTTTGTTTACATAGATTATATAAACGTTATATCCCATTTTTTCCGTTTTAATAGGGATTTCGAGTAATCATCTCGTTGCTTAGATATTGCTTAGATACCACCAAGGTTTACGTGATATGTAAATATTAATTTGAAAACACTCAAGCCATACAAAATGGTCATTAGTTTCACGCGTGTGGTATTCCTCCAATTCCATTCTCATCGTCCATTTTTGATATTGCACATAATGAAGCGGAACTCATGCCGCGGTTTGTCTTACATATTTGTAAACTTTCCAACACAAAAATATTTTTTCAATTCAAACTAGTACTTCCTGAGATTACTTCATTCAACTAAACTGTTCCACTTTTAAATATTAGTAAAGATTTCAGTTGAGTTTTTATTAGACATGTCATTGCACAGTAGAATATCTAGATGATCAATATTAATGAGGAAAAAATATTTGCATATATAATCTTATTTATTAAATGAGAATAATACTTTAGGATACCGTACCTAAAAGAATGAAAACTGAGTCATTATAGAATAAATGAGAAAATCCGAAAAATGGTAATTTATAAGCATCTCCCAGAAAAAGTCATCCCAAACTTATATATGTTCTGTACAAAACCATTATATGTAATCACTCGCAATCGTGAAATTGGTACGGAACCTTCGGCGAGTAGGTCCGCCTCGCGCTTGGCCGATTTTCTTCTTTTAAAAAAATTATTGTCCCTAGATTTAATTGGTATTTTCAATAATAAACGCAAAGGCAATGTTATCTCAAATGCTTTAAAAAGTCACCCGCGTGTGGACTCCCTTTGCCCACAACATTATTTTCGTGGATCGTAGGACTTAAAATAAAAATACAATGTCGGCGTTGAGTTTTGCCACTCGTTGAGTGACTAGCGCATGTTGACGCAATGCCTGCAGAATTCGGCAGAAAGTGAGAAACGGAGTGTCTTAACATTAGGTTCCTTCGGCCTACCCTGCTGTGTGCGGGAAGCAGCCTGAAGCAGATTATGGTTTATCTCGTTGCCTGAAGAATTTCGAGAAGTCATCTTTAAGTTCTCACCTATAAAAGTATTTAAAAACTACATGTTTATTCAACACTTGATAAGCGCTTGCTTTTGCAAGCTAATTTATTTGAAATATCAATATTTGTTTCTTCGGTGCAAAGAAACCGTTCAAGTGCATATCGAACTCGCTCACCGAGGGTTCTGTATGAGTTTGAAGATTGTAGGTCAACAGAAAGTACAATTTAATAACGTAATAACGTAATTTTGCTAAACAATCATAAGTTTGTAATAGGATACGAGTATGTAATTTAGACATGAAATTCCCTTTTTTAGATTTTTTTTATTTATTTGTACTGCAAGTTCTCATTTTTCTTCTTCTTGATTGTAGGAAAAACACTCTTTAGATTTTTAACGATTGACGTACTTAAGTTTGCGGGCATATGTATGAAATGAATTACGATTTTAAGTTTGTAATATTTTTTCAGCATAAATTACTTTCGGATCGGATTTTTGCATATATATTTTTATTGTTCTCACTTCGTGCCAAATTTCGTAACCCTGTAGATTTCGATTATGCGGTGAATTTCATATACATGTACTTGAAAAACGAAACAATCGTCTCTTTTAATTGCGTTGACTTAGAAGTTTGATTTTTTCTGTGCTCCAAAAGACCATTAACTTGAATATTTTATATTAGTTTCATTTAATACATCAATGCGATGTTTAAATAAATCCTCTTGACAGACGTACAAGAGGAGATCCTGTAAGGGTTGCGTTTTTACTTTTTGAAGCACGGAACCCTAAAAATGAGGCGTAGCCGAAACTTCAACATAAACATAGCCCCAGAACACCTTAAATTGATACTAAAAGGCGTTTTAGGTTAAAAGTAGCAATTGTATACCTCCACGCAATCTTGAGATAAAGTATATAAATATAAAGACTTGGCAGACGGACAACAAGCTGATACTGTAAGGGTTCCGTTTTTTTCCTTTTAAGGTACTGTATACAAAATCCTAAAAATGAACTGCTGTTAGTTTCGGTGCAAATGTAGGTAAATTTGCTTAAAAATGTATTATTTCCTTGCTTTGGTTCATCAAAATTAGTAGTTACCTACGAAAGGTACTTTTCCACCGACTCATAATTGGCGGAGTAATCATGTAGCAAATATTTAAAAAAAACATACAGGTGAATGAAGAACCTTCTTGGATATCTATATTAGATATCTTTATTAGATATTTTATTATCTAATTTCTCACAAATTAAGTATCACTCTTAAATATAAGTACAACATCCTTTATTTGATGCAAAAATGTCGTATTTGCACTTTTTTTTTAAATAATAAAATAAATGTCAATATATGCGGAAAGACTATAATTTACGAATCTTAATTGCGTCTCCTGCTATATTTGAAAATGGGAAAATACGTTATCGTTGCACTAAAATGACCAATATAAATCAAAATTAAAATATTCTTTATTTAATCAGGCCCTTAGATGCATTTTTAATCGTCAATTTACATAAAAATATCAGTAGTGTCGTACCGAAAGCTACCACCGGCTCGGAAGGCAGTTCTGCTGAGAGCCGGAGATATACTTCTAAATAGAACTAAGTCAATAAGTGAAATTAGAGAATACCTAGTGTTTTCTTTTTCAATTGAATAGTCCATATTATAAATAATATAAATACTACACGCGCTAAAAATACCTTAAAACAGTTAAAATAAAAAAAAGAAACTTTATTATTTTATCAAATACATTGAAATCATGGTAGTGTGTGAGCGCGACAGTTGTGACTTCAATTCTGATTCGGGTTAATTAATTATTTTCATTTCATCGCTCTGGCAAGAAGACAAATATGCCCTTAAAATATATTATGGGCAAGATTTTAAGACGAGAGTTGGATAGACTACGCGTGACAACGTAACATATACATAAATATTTTTTTGCTTTTATGTAAAAAAAATACAAGAAATTAATTTTAAGAATCTTATACGATGTTATCGATACATGTACTAAAAATTTACCGCGGTCAGCAACGAGAAGAAGACTTGAACAGACCTTATGCGAATTAGAACCCACGCTATATAGATTAATAATGAATACTTCAACATTTATTTATATATTTTTAAACTGCATATTTTATTTTAAAAAATGCTCCATTTACTAGAGGCTCTCTTCATAAGACGATGTACGTACTCACTATTAGGCACCCCCACAATTATTTCCTTACTGCGGCAAAGTCTGAAAGGAAAGTTATATATGTATTGAATTTAACATGGTTCAAAATGCTGTGTATTTAGCGGAACTGAGCGCCGCGCTTTGTCTAGCCCGAGAGGCGATATAAAAAATTATTTAATTCCTAGAATGGCATTCGAGTTATAATCATCGATTCTGTCAGACGCTGTAACACGATTGCCTTATAATGTACAAGGCCTTGGGACGTCATCATTGTTATGTGAATATGATTTTTAATAGAAAAGGTAAATTACTAAAAACAATAAAAAATATTATATATTTTTTGTTGTTTTGTTTTTAAATTTATTTTTGATCCAACATACTTAACCTTACTAAGTAGGCACTGGTGAGGTTATTTATTTAATCAAAAATAAAAATCGTTCAAATTGATCTTTTTCTTAACATAAGTTTTTGTTTGAGGACAGTCATAATAGGCCTTCCGTATCATATAATAATTTAAAACTATCGATCTGTAAATTTTGGAAATAACATCAAGGTAAAAATCGTTAGATACATTTAAACAAAAATTGAAAAAAAGCAGTAGTAAAAAAAAAGTACTGGTGATTTTTTTCCAGAAGTTTTTTTAAAATCTACAATTAAGTTTTAAAAAAAAATAAATGCATAAAACGTTTGAAAAAGGCCTTTTCCCAAATAACGTAAAATATACTTCTTGACTTGACTTGATTTCACTGATTTTTAATTCAAAAACATTTTATATATACTTCGGTTATGCTGTCTGAATTGGAAATTTAGAGAATATTTTTATGATAAAAAATAGTTTATAACATGGGCATTAAAAATATGACTACTAATACTAATGAAATATTTTTTCTACAGTCTGTGGAAGTTAATAGTCACCACCACGTACGTTAGCCAATTAAAATTCAAAATGTTTTTTATTCAAATAGACTATTGTATGTACTTTTGAATCGTGGAATGAACATACAAAACAAAAACAAAAGCTACCACCGGTTCGGAAGGCAGTTCTGCTGAGAAGAGCCGACAAGAAACTTAACAGTTGCTCTTTTCAAAGTCAATGGTATAATTTAATTATTACAAAAACCGACAGCTGTCCTGCATGACATTTATTAGATATGAATTCCATACATTGTTGTCCTGAATGTATTCTTGAATAGTATATAAGAAGCTTACTTGTTAGTATTTTTACAGATACTTTAAATTGTGTTAGTGTCAAACATAGAATACACTGCGGAATTTTATTATATACACGTATACTCAGATCCATAAAAGACTTTTTGGAGGCGAGAACTTGGCGTAACAAGGTTTTCTTTATTTCTCGTTCCTTACGTATGTCTGTCACTATTTTTATTATAACATTGTATAACATGTTGTCGGATAAACATTGTGAAGCAACTGTAATAAAATATACCTACATCTTAAGAACGAGCTCTTAGGTTGTAAATAGATCTCACGACTCTTCTTTGGAGAATTAGTATTGAATTTATATCTGCAGCCCATCTGCATTTACGACCTGAGCTGGTACAGCTTTAGAATCTATTTTTACTCTACGAACATTCTTTGACTATAGTTGATTTATAAAAATACAAACAAAATACAAACTTAAAGGACTCGATTTAAATTTAGTCAATTATCATAATGAGAATACAAACTATTTACTAGTTCATGATTCAGGTACATTTTTAGGGTTGCATACTTTTTAAGGAAAAAAGGAACCCTTATAAGATCACTTTGTTGTCTGCCTGTCTGTCAAAACCTCTATCTCAGGAACGCTTTATAGTTTGAATTTCAGCTCAGATCAGATCAGATCTACGGTCCCTTGATTTCGTTTCTACATTTCTATTTTTACTTAATAAAGATGGTCGCTAATATCTCAAAAAAATGCGTATTTCGGCACTATAAAAGGAATGAAAATTATTAGATTGGTTCCGGTTTGATCTAGAATTAGGAAATTTTGTAGCATCTACATGGAAAAATGTGATATAATGTGGAAAAAAATCACCAAGCGCAAATGCTACAGTTGTGTTGTATTTGCCAATTTGCTTCAAGAATCCTATTTTTTTTCATAAAATTACAAATTTCAAATCGTTAGCATCTATGAGGGTGAAATGGACAGCCTGCCTGTCCATTTTATACTGAGGTCCCCGTAGACCATATCGGTGATACGTCGATCGAGCTGCACGTGTATATTTAACTATTTTTGCAAAGCTCGCAGTTAAAACAATTAGTTAGTATTGGTTATTATTGTTATTTCTTTATTTAAGCCTTATTAAGTAATACACCATAACGTTATATAGCCTATAGCTCTCCTGAGAAATGTAGATTTCATGCAAAAAAATGTACTAGTAGTTCCAGAGATCCTATCGCTTATACAAATAAAATTTTCTGCTTTATTATATAAGGAGCATTTATCAATGTAATAGAACTCAAAACTATTTTTATTTTGTCTGTTTGTTTGTGCGTTTGTGGACGCTCGTCACAGAAACGGCTTAACCAATTTAAATTTATAATAAAAAATTAAAAAGAGCAAAATTTATTGTGATGAACGCTATATTTATATGTCAGGAATTATTAATAAATATTAAGAAAGCAAAATGTTGAAAAAACAAGAGAATTGGAGAGAAATTATAAAAAAAATTAAGGGTTGTTTTCGAAATTATTTTAAACAATATCTACAGTATTATTCTTATTCAATTAAATGCGTTAGATGCGTTGTGTGTTTTATATATACATCAAATTTGGTTTTTAACAACGTATTGATAAAATGTATATTGTAGAGGCCACTAATATTTTAAAATACGGGAAAGCGAGTGCGCATATGTAACGCGTCCGTGGTACAACACGCGGCGATAACATTTATTTTAGTTATAATAATATTAAAGAAATGCATTAATTTGACACCTAAAGTATAACAAAGTTCGGACGTTAACGGAGTTTTAAAGTAAATTCACACTCTATTTTCAAAACAAAATAACTCCCGAACATTGTTATATACTTTGATAAGACTTTGACGTCGCAATATATCTTTATATAATAGAAATATGCGAAAATTATTAGTGAGTGTGATATACTAAGTGTGACTCTAAATCCGACTGGTTGTGGGTTCGATCCCCACTCGAGGAGATGAAATATTTACTTAAATTTATATTTCCATTTCTTCGCTCTGGTGTCGAGGCGGCGTTTAGTTCTGCCACTCAACGCGCAATGCCTCCAGAATTCAGCAGAAAGGGAGAATTCAGCAGAAAGTGCGGAACGGAGTGGCCTAACACTAGTCTCCCTCTGCCTACCCTGCTTTGTGCGGGAAACAGCGTGAAGCTGATTTTTTTTTTCATTATGAGTGTTATTTTGATTAGTTTAAGTGCCCAATATTCTAGTTATTGACTGTTCGATAGTCTTGTACGAAACCCTCTATATATTAATTATGGGTTTATTGTATTATCCTACATTATAAATTGATTTAAAACGCATTAGAACTGATGTGAAACGAAGGTATCGAAATATGTAAAAGACGTGTTAATTATTTAAGGTTACCAAGCTCTCTAGAGTCTTATATCACTTTTTTAACACCTTTTATTAGACCGAACTGTAACAAACTAACAAATTTGAACCACTTGGTAAAATTTAATCCTCATAAAACTTGCTAGTTATACGTAGCTTAGTGGCAATACTATATTATGGTATCAAGGGGCTGGTGTGGTGACGGAGCCAGGAGGATCGAGGACAGTCTCTTAATGGGCTATGTTACATCAGCTCTATCGTTTTCATGTTATCCACTGTACCTTCTGTATGGGTACACTCATGTGTCGTACACAACTCTTAGTTATTTCCATTCAATCCCGGGGGTGAAATTGAAGATTAATACCTCTTTTTAGCTTCACTTATGATATATTGTGTTTTTTACTAACTTCACGCTGTATCCCGCATTCAGCAGGGTAGGCAAAGGGATCCTAGTGTCGCGGTGCTTTAATACACCAGAGTGACGAAATGACAATATTTTATTTCCCCCAGTGAGAATAGAAACAACAGCCGTTGTGCTTACTCTGCGGAAGACGTACCGCTGCGCCACGACGACCTCTTAAATATATTATAACTAAAAGGAAAATCTTATCATAAAATTATGACAATAGTGTGTAATTTTGGCATTCCCGTTAAAAGCACTCTTAATATGATTTCTTTTCGGTTTTTTAACAATTGCTTTCAACGGCGGGGTGTACAAAAAATATTTTTGTGACACTCAAATAACTGCAAGAAATATTAATTTACTTTTATTTATAAAATGAATTGATTTTAATTATTTTAAAACTAAAAAGATTTTTTTGGTTGAACGCCCTTATCTCAGGAAGTAATAGTTCGAACTAAGAAAATAATTTTAACATAAATATTCACAATACAACAGCATCAGCGTGTTGAAAAATTTCGCTGTTTTATCTGAAATAACTCATGTCGAAGTGTGATAGCAAATCGCGTTTGTCAAAGCGTCTAACTAACGTCGCGACCACATACAACTGGACGCTTAGTCGTAAGGTTAAGTTACAAACTTTTAAACTTAAAAAATAACGAACTTAACATAACCTGCACTTAAAAGCAGCAATTTTTTCCTTATTGACTAGTGGTTCGCTAATTGTTGACGGCATTTTAAGTACTTCAAAAATGCGTCTTTCAGATATAATAATTACAATACGATAAATTACAAAATTAACTCAAGTATGCAAAACCACACTATCTTTTAAAAATATGCCGCTAAAAAAGTAGCTGTGTATTTATAGTACCCCTACATTTCTACTATTTTACAAGTCCGCAAAACAACGAACTAGGCTTTGTAGTACGTATAACGAGTAGTTACTATACGTACGATACGTAAAAGAAATTAAAATTAGAATCTTAAATTGTAATTATAAATAAAAAAACATATTAAAGCCAGTCGTGGCGCGGCGGCCCGAAGTGTGACTGTAAAACCGACTGATGGTTCGATCCCCACCCAAGGAGATGAAATATTTACTAAAATTTATATTTCCATTTCTTCGCTTTGTTGTCGAGGTTAAGCGCGGCGTTGAGTTCTGCCACTCAACACGCAATGCCTCTAGAATTCGGCAGAAAGTGGGGAATGGAGTGTGTTAACACTAGGTTCCCTCTGCCTACCCTGCTGTGTGCGGGATAGAGCGTGAAGGTGACTTACTTACTTATAAAAAAAATACACCATGTAGAGTACTACGTGTTTGATTACTATAGAACTGGCGGATAGTAAATTAAACGTCTGTTAAATCTATTGTTTAAAATTAGATCAACCAGCCTTTATTAATTATACTAATATTTAATTATTTTGGTACTAATCTAAATCAATTTTGTATTTTAATAACATTATCAATTTAATACAAAAAACTATATAAATTTTAGAAGACGTTAACCAAAATACACAAATTGCACATATGCATTTAAATCGATTAAACATTTACTGAAATTAGCGTGCAAAAATACATTGTTCCATTTTGTTATTATATTATATGTATTGATGTATTTATAAGTGCACCAGAAGTAATGTGATGTAATAGCCGCTTGGTAGGACATATCATATAAATTAGAATACTAGCGGCCTACCCGCGGCTTTGCCCGCTTGAATTACATGATTATTCATTGAAGAAAGAGAGATATTAAAAACAACCTTAATTATTAATTTATTTATTTGGATTTGCGATATTCTTTGTAACATAATTTATATTAGCTCCTGTACAGTTTTAAAATTAGTAACATATTTTAAGTAAATATATAATTGGTATATGGAATATACATAGAAAGCACGTTTTTAGGCATGTTCGGTCAAGTTCAAGTCGTACCCGAGAGTTTCATACTAGTTTCATGAATAGAGAAAGATACACCAAAAGAATAACTTATTAAAGTTGTCATTTTGTATCAAATGAAGTTCAGATTGAAATTTGTACCCAATGGTTTTTTCCTGTGACACAAATACAATAAATTGTCCATTTTTGAAAAATATTTTTTGAAATTTTCCTTTATACTTGCCGTAAGTTTTAATTTCTTAACAAATTTCGTAATTGCATATCAACGGGAAGTACCCTATAGTTATGATAGAAAATGCGACAAAAAACGAAGCATAAACCCTCATATTTCATCGTCATTTGATTGCGTTGATTTAGAAGATAGATTTTATTTGTGCTCGATAGAAATTTAGACTTGAACATTGAGGTATCTAACCTTTAAGCGATCTTGTACAAAATAGTCTTGACAGACGGACAGACATACAAACAAGAAAGTTATCTTATAAAGATTTTGAGGTATCTACCCTAAAATATCCTTGGCACATATGTGCCTTAAAAGCTATAGCACCTATGCATGTATGTATATGTATATACACGCACAGGTGCTGTAGCTTGTAAGTTATGAAATAATACTGCGGGATATTTTTATAAACAGTGTCAAAGCATTTTTTCTTAAGAACCTATTTATTAGAGGCTTAAATATATTAACTCATAGGAGCCCAAGAGTTAATATTTTCATACGTTTCCTAAACAAATATCAATAACATAAACGAACGAACGGACTGAAGAACCTATTCAGAGAAATATCAAGTAAAAATATAGAGTATTTACTCGATATTTCCTTGAATTTTAGGTCATTCTTTATCAATGCGTTAAAATAATTTCGAATGAAGCTAAACTGTAACGAAGGTATTCTTCACCAACAATTCAATTTAATTTACTTTGTAGTTAGTACTATGAAAAATTTTACTTTAAAAATACATATATTTATCAAAGCGGCGTTAAGAATTCAAGCATGGTTAACGTAGTGTCTTAACACTACGTTCCCTTTGCCTACCCTCCTATTTGCGAGATGACAGATTTTATTTAAATAAAATAGTAATGTTTATATTGTAAAAGCATCTGTTGATTTTTTTTTAGTTGATCTCTTTAGTCGCTGAAGTATCTCAAAATTCTACTTGATTAAAGAGTATTTGAATTCGAATTCGAATTGTACTTACAAATATATTATTGTATTACTTAAATGTGTTGTACTGGTTTTTTTTACTCTGACTATATAATTTTAGAAAAATTAATATCAAAACATATCATCAATAACATCAAAGAAAAAAAGTTTATTTTTTCCTATATAACAGAAGGAACCTAGTGTTAAGACTTAAGACACTCCGTTCTCCGCGTCAGTGTCACGTGTTGAGTGTCAGAACTTAACCCCGCGTTTTGGCTACCATAGCAGGAAACTGAAAATAATTTAAATATTTATTTCACTGAATGGAGATCGATCTCATGACTATGATGTTCACATGAATGTATATGTGATTAAGTAATAAACATTCAAACATACAAATTATAAAATTTCCACGTAGATATTGCTAGCACAGATATATCAAACTTTTTATATTATATTTGGTTATAATAAAATTATAAATGTAAAATATGCCGAGTTCATCGTGGCACAGGGGCACAAACGTGCGACTAACAACTACAAGGGCAAACGTGATGGTTGTAGGTTCGATTTCCACTCATGGGAACGAAATATTTGATTGAACAACAAGACAAAGAGCGGTGTTGACTTTTGCAACTCAACACGCAATGTCTACAGATTTCGTCAGTGAAAAGTCAAGTGGGGAACGGAATTGTCTTAGTGCCAGGTTCCCAAGTTTACCTATACCTTTCTCGTTTTAAACGGGATAAAGTGTGAAGCCAAATAAATAGTAATAAACATTAAAAAAATATAATAGTAGGTTCAATTGTCGTAAAATAAATCTATATAGTTATATAAAACTCATTCGTTACTGACAGGTTAACAATTCAAAGCCGCAAACTACGCTTGATAGAAAACTCCTAACAGAGGATTTTTTAAAATTCTTACTAAACTTAGTACATTTGAAGTTTTCATAAATAGCGTTACCTAAAATTATTAAAATGTAACCTATTTACATTGCATATTATGACCCTAAAGCGTGATGTAAAGGAGGATAATATGCTTATCAGTTTATGGGGGTCTATTTGTTCGTTCTCTATATTAAGTGGCGTAGAAATCTAGCGGTCGACCTGTTTTCATGCTTTTAGCGTCAATCGGTGTTACAATGCTGCAATATAAAAAAAATACAATCGTGAAATAGCATATATTTTAATATTGGTATAAGTACGATATTATCTAAATAGAGGTGTTTGCGTGCATGCACTTAATCCCGCCCATTGAGTTCCGCAAAACAACACGATATACCTCGAAAATTAGTTTGAAAGTATGGAACTGAGTGTCTTAACAGAATAACTTTACGACTTAGATTCCCACTGCCTCCTCTGCTACATGTGGGATACAACGTGAAATTGGAAAAAAAGAGATGTTTACTGGGTTTCGATTTATAATTCATAAATTTACAAAAAAAGTGAATAGGATTAGTAGTATTTGGAATAGAAAATGATTGAAATGGCTTATACGCTTAGTGACATACCACTATTTTATACGAGTTAGCCTTTTAGTAAAATTTAATAATAAAATTTAAATAATGAATACTTTTTACTACTATTTTTTTAGATGTCATTTAATTTATTAACAGATAATAAACGAAAGTACTAAAGCAAAACACATTTTGAACAAACTATAATTTTTTGTAAGTTTATTCTAATAGAAAAGAAAAAGAAGATTCTTATAGAAAAACACTTTTTATTATGCCCTTCAAATAAAATAAATAAATATGTTTAAACTCTATATCTAGGTATATACTTGTAAAATATCACGTAAACTAAATTAAAATACTCTAACGTCATACCCACATCATAAAGGCTTATCTATATAAAAAAAGTATTCAATAAATTAAATTTAATAGATATTTCTTGTTCACAGAATCCCGCAAAGAAATATCTAAGCAAATTCATGGTAATAAAACGGATTTATCAGTTATATCAACTACAGAAGAATCTGATATTTTGAAAAGTAGAATTTTACATCAAACAACAGAGGAAACTAATATACTACGGTTAAAGAAAATTGAGGATGTGCAAACACGTGAAGTTCCTTGGAGGAAGAAATCTCAAATTATATCAAGCGAAACGATTAAAGAGGAAAGCCTCCAAACTAAGCACTGGCGAAAGCCACGCTCGGATTCGTCGACAGCAATCCAGAAAGTAATAACAGAAGATAATAATTTCGTGATAATCAACAATTCAGAAACTATCGATAAAACTAAATTTAATAAGGAGCTTAAAACACCTCAATGGCGTAAGTCACGAGATGATAAAAAAACGAACGTGGATGACTCAATCTTCGAAGAGTCTTTAAAAAGAGAATCGGATACGATAATTTTAAAACAAAATAAAACAGAAGATAATATTCAAGAAAAAATAACTAAAGATCATGTGCCTTGGACTCAAGAAGCAGTAAAGTTACGTCCTACTAAAGTAGAAAAAACACCAATTAAAAAAGAAAGAATAGAAGATGTAACTTTAAAACAATTTCGTAAATTTTCTTTACAAAAATCAGATCAAATAGGAGTTGACGATTCTATTGTAGCTGTAGAGGATAAATCAATACTTACAGTAACTGATTCTGAAGAGAATATACAAACATCCACTTTAATTAAGAAAAAACCAAAAGAAGATCAAATATCACATATCGATAAAGAGTCTGAAAAACCAGTAAAGACATGCAATACACTTGAAGAAGATAGAGATAATGATTCACAGAAAGATCAAATAAAGAAACAGTCAAAAGAACATAAAATTGTTGACAGTATACCATGGACAAAAGAAGCTATCAAATTGAAACCTACCAAAGTAGAAAAGTCTCAAATACATAGAGAACAGTTAGAAGACGTACAATTAAAAAAAATAAGTAACGATTCTTTTACAAAACCAGAAGCTATACTTATAGAGGAGTCACTTACGGCAATTGAAGATACAGTAATACTCAAATTAACACAAGAAAAAAATGTATTGCAAAATCAACATCTTGAACCAATTGTAAATGAAAAAGAAGCAGACGATAAACTCAAAGAAGTAAGTTGGCGAACAGAGAAAAGGAAGCCTAAAAAAGAACAATCAATAAAAGATGTTGTACCTGAGCCAGCTCCTTTACAAAAACAACCAGAAAAAGATGTAGGTTATAAACTCGTGAAAAAAGATAAGGCAAAAGAACATGTAATTCTTATGCCTGTAGAAGAAGAAAAACCTAAAGAGGATAAAGATTTACCTAAAGGAGTAGATTGGCGTACAGGAAAGAGAAAGTCAAAAGAAGAACAACATGTTGAAGAAGTTGTTCTTAAACCAGTACCTAAACAAAAGAAAAAAGAAGTAGAAGAAGAAAAGTTCGATGAAGTACAACTAAAACCTGTAAGAAAAGAAAAACCTAAGGAGCCAGAGGTGCCTCAGGATGTAAAGTGGCCAACTGGTAAGAGGAAACCGAAAGAAGAACAGCCTTCAGAAGAAGTTGTTTTAAAACCAATTTCTAAACAAAAAGAACAAGAAGAAGAAAAGCCTGAAGAAGTACAACTAAAACCTCTAAAAAAAGAAAAACCAAAGGAGCCAGAGGCACCTCAGGACGTAAAGTGGCCAACTGGTAAGAGAAAACCAAAAGAAGAACAACCGGTTGAAGAAGTTGTTTTGAAACCAATTCCTAAGCAAAAAGAACCAGAAGCAGAAAAACCTGAAGAAGTACAACTAAAACCTGTAAGAAAAGAAAAACCAAAGGAGCCAGAAGCGCCTCAGGATGTAAAGTGGCCAACCGGTAAGAGGAAACCCAAAGAAGAACAGCCCGTCGAAGAAGTTGTTTTAAAATCAATTCCTAAACAAAAAGAACCAGAAGAAGAAAAGCCTGAAGAAGTACAACTAAAACCTGTAAGAAAAGAAAAACCAAAGGAGCCAGAGGCACCTCAGGATGTAAAGTGGCCAACCAGTAAGAGGAAACCCAAAGAAGAACAGCCTTCAGAAGATGTTGTTTTAAAACCAATTTCTAAACAAAAAGAACCAGAAGAAGAAAAGCGTGAAGAAATACAACTAAAACCTGTAAGAAAACAAAAACTAAAGGAGCCAGAGGCGCCTCAGGACGTAAAGTGGCCAACTGGTAAGAGGAAACCAAAAGAAGAACAACCTATCGAAGAAGTTGTTTTGAAACCAATTCCTAAACAAAAAGAACCAGAAGCAGAAAAACCTGAAGAAGTACAACTAAAACCTGTAAGAAAAGAAAAACCAAAGGAGCCAGAAGCGCCTCAGGATGTAAAGTGGCCAACCGGTAAGAGGAAACCCAAAGAAGAACAGCCCGTCGAAGAAGTTGTTTTAAAATCAATTCCTAAACAAAAAGAACCAGAAGAAGAAAAGCCTGAAGAAGTACAACTAAAACCTGTAAGAAAAGAAAAACCAAAGGAGCCAGAGGCACCTCAGGATGTAAAGTGGCCAACCGGTAAGAGGAAACCCAAAGAAGAACAGCCTGTCGAAGAAGTTGCTTTGAAACCAATTCCTAAACAAAAAGAACCAGAAGAGAAAAAGCCTGAAGAAGTACTACTAACACCTGTAAAGAAAGAGAAATCCAAAGAACCAGAGGTGCCTCAGGACGTAAAATGGCCAACTGGTAAGAGGAAACCAAAAGAAGAACAGCCTATCGAAGAAGTTGTTTTGAAACCAATTCCTAAACAAAAAGAACCAGAAGCAGAAAAACCTGAAGAAGTACAACTAAAACCTGTAAGAAAAGAAAAACCAAAGGAGCCAGAAGCGCCTCAGGACGTAAAGTGGCCAACTGGTAAGAGGAAACCGAAAGAAGAACAGCCTTCAGAAGAAGTTGTTTTAAAACCAATTTCTAAACAAAAAGAACAAGAAGAAGAAAAGCCTGAAGAAGTACAACTAAAACCTCTAAGAAAAGAAAAACCAAAGGAGCCAGAGGCACCTCAGGACGTAAAGTGGCCAACTGGTAAGAGAAAACCAAAAGAAGAACAACCGGTTGAAGAAGTTGTTTTGAAACCAATTCCTAAGCAAAAAGAACCAGAAGAGGAAAAGCCTGAAGAAGTACAACTAAAACCTGTAAGAAAAGAAAAACCAAAGGAGCCAGAGGCACCTCAGGATGTAAAGTGGCCAACCGGTAAGAGGAAACCCAAAGAAGAACAGCCTGTCGAAGAAGTTGCTTTGAAACCAATTCCTAAACAAAAAGAACCAGAAGAGGAAAAGCCTGAAGAAGTACTACTAACACCAGTAAGGAAAGAGAAATCCAAAGAACCAGAGGTGCCTCAGGACGTAAAATGGCCAACTGGTAAGAGGAAACCAAAAGAAGAACAGCCTATCGAAGAAGTTGTTTTGAAACCAATTCCTAAACAAAAAGAACCAGAAGCAGAAAAACCTGAAGAAGTACAACTAAAACCTGTAAGAAAAGAAAAACCAAAGGAGCCAGAAGCGCCTCAGGACGTAAAGTGGCCAACTGGTAAGAGGAAACCGAAAGAAGAACAGCCTTCAGAAGAAGTTGTTTTAAATCCAATTTCTAAACAAAAAGAACAAGAAGAAGAAAAGCCTGAAGAAGTACAACTAAAACCTCTAAGAAAAGAAAAACCAAAGGAGCCAGAGGCACCTCAGGACGTAAAGTGGCCAACTGGTAAGAGAAAACCAAAAGAAGAACAACCGGTTGAAGAAGTTGTTTTGAAACCAATTCCTAAGCAAAAAGAACCAGAAGAGGAAAAGCCTGAAGAAGTACTACTAAAACCTGTAAGGAAAGAGAAATCCAAAGAAACAGAGGCACCTCGGGACGTAAAGTGGCCAACAGGTAAGAGAACACCAAAAGAAGAACAGCCGGTCGAAGAAGTTGTTTTGAAACCAATTCCTAAACAAAAAGAACCAGAAGAAGAAAAGCCTGAAGAAGTACTACTAAAACCTGAAAAGAAAGAGAAATCAAAGGAACCAGAGGCACCTCAGGATGTAAAGTGGCCAACTGGTAAGAGGAAACCAAAAGAAGAACAACCGGTTGAAGAAGTCATTTTGAAACCAATTCCTAAACAAAAAGAACCAGAAGCAGAAAAGCCTGAAGAAGTACAACTAAAACCTGCAAGAAAAGGAAAACCAATGGAGCCAGAGGCGCCTCAGGATGTAAAGTGGCCGACCGGTAAGAGGAAACCCAAAGAAGAACAGCCTGTCGAAGAAGTTGTTTTGAAACCAATTCCTAAACAAAAAGAACCAGAAGAAGAAAAGCCTGAAGAAGTTCAATTAAAACCTGTAAGAAAAGAAAAACCAAAGGAGCCAGAAGCGCCTCAGGATGTAAAGTGGCCAACTGGTAAGAGAAAACCGAAAGAAGAAAAGCCTATCGAAGAAGTTGTTTTGAAACCAATTTCTAAACAAAAAGAACCAGAAGCAGAAAAGCCTGAGGAAGTACAACTAAAACCTTTTAAGCAGATTGATGTTTCTCAGACTGATTCACAAAGCATTGTAAAAGCATCTAAAACAGTGATGGAAGAACAATTCGAATTAGAAACAAGTGTCGTGTCTAAAATAAAGACACAAAGGAAAGAAAAGAAGAGAGTAGAAAAGGAGAAAAAGGAAGAGGAGGAAAGTAAGTTTAACTTACTTATTTTTAAAACAAATAATTAGATTCACGCAAAAATTAATTGTATCCCGCCTACTGCAGGGTAGGCAGAGGAAATCTAGTGTTAAGAAACTCCGTTTCCCACTTTCTGCCGGATTCTGGAGGCATTGCGTGTTGAGTGGCAAAACTCAACACCGCGCTTTAGCCTCGCCATCAGAGCGAAGAAATGGAAATATAAATTTAAGTAAATATTTCATCTCCTCACGAAATAGGTTTTACAGTCTCGTTTTGTGTCGCTACGCCACGACTGGCGTCGATTACCTTTTACTTATTATTTTTAAAATACAAATCAAACAATAGTTATTTTTAAGGAACTTTTTCAATATGATAAAATATAAAGTACTGAATACAGATGCATGGAGATTATTTTAAAATAGGATAGACATTTGAAACTTACATTAAGCAAAGATACAAATTCATTTGAAACCCCAACATTAGCTGATATATACATCAAACGTCAGTCAGTACATGTAAATATAAAAACACATAAAACTGTGTAATTTATGTTCAGTGCTCACGAAATTAAATCTACAATATGTTATTAACTTTGTTCTTAATTGAACAGCATTCCCATTTTCCAATTCCTGTATTAATGATATATGTACGTATACTAATTAAGATTATCCTAATGTTTATTAATAAATCGCCATATACAATATGTATATAATACGATACTAACATAAAAACATATACATTAACAAATACATGTTTTACAGAAGTTGGGCCTATAATAATTCAACCAATTAAAGCAATGACTGTATATGAAAATGATGATTTTGAACTTGAAGTTAGATTTTATCCTGAAAAGATAGACAAAGTGATGTGGTTCTGTAACAATCAACCTCTTGAAGGAGTTGATAGTTACCATATAGTCACAACTAACGGAAAATCTACTTTAAAAGTTCCCAAAACACAGAAAAAGAAAATAGGCAAATATGAAGTAGTAGTAGAGAAAAATAATATTGTATCAAAGTCAGCAAGTACTGTAAAGTTAATTAAAGTTACCGATGACGATATTATTAAACCACCTGTTTTTATTAAGTCGTTAGAACCAAAAGAGGTTTGTTACGGAGATATAGTCCTTTTGGAAACCGAAGTCGTATCTAATCCTTGTGCCTCATTTCAATGGTTTATTGGTAATAAAGATGTTATTACTTATACAAAACAAAATAAAATACACAATATATATATAACAAATAAAGATAACATTTCATGTCTATGTATTGAAAATATTAAAAAGGAACAAGTGGAAGTGATAACATGTAGAGCGGAAAATTTCGGTGGCTCTGTTTCTTGTTCCGCTTCCATAGTATTGAACAATGATATCAAAGAAGTAACTGGAGTTGCACCTGAGTTTGTTGTACCTCTAAAATCTGCTACGGTTATGGACGGTGATCAGATTCAATTAAACTGTACAGTCGTAGGAGAACCATGGCCTAAAATTTATTGGTATCATGATAAAAAACTTATTGAATGGGCACGAGATATATCAGTTGGTCGCCAAGAATCTGGACTTTGTGAAATACGCATAAAAGAAGCATTTCCAGAAATGTCCGGCACTTACAGTTGTGTAGCCACAAACGAGTATGGGTCTAGCCGCAGCGAATGTGTTGTGACTGTTGAAGGTAGAAGCAGTTATAGTGATCTGAAAGCATGCGTTATTCTAATAAACATAATAAAACTGCACGGTGAATGTCAAAGTTGCACCAACATACTATTACATTCTTCACATATGTATCTGCCATGCATCTGTAGAAGTTAAAAGTTGTATCAGGCTAATAACTTAGAATAGCAAATTGTTTGAAAAGCACTTTTCTTAAAAAAATTAAAAATATTTCATAGAAGCTTCTGATTTTGATATGTTTATTATATTAAAGAAAAAGCTTAACTCTCACACCAAACACTTCCAGTATTCCAATTTATTCATATATAAAATATAAACATTATAATTTGCTCTAGCGGTCTTTTTTTTTAAAGTCTTTTTATATATTGTCAAATATTTATCTTGAATATTATATTACCTACCTTTATCTTTATATCAAAATTATAATTATATTTACTTTTTTCTAGCTTACGAATATGTTCCAAGTGTATCTGAAGAAGATATATTAAGTGACGAGGTGACTATAATTAGCATTCATATTTTTATATAATTGTATGAGATTATATTGTACTACCCTCTACATACTCTTAATAAACCACCTATAAATTACAGAAGACAAGCGACGTTGAAGAATTTGCCCCGAAGATTGTAAAAGCTCTACCAACTGTCGTTTCAATAACTGAAGGAGAGCTGACAAGGTTTGTTTTATCAACAATTGTCCTAAAAATAACACTCCTTAAATATATTTTTGAATATTGCTATGTGTATTTATAAAACTCATTTTGAATAATAGATTAGAAGCAAGAGCAATAGGCATACCTAAGCCAGAAATAAGGTGGTTAAAACAAGGTATGGAGATAATAAAGTCTCAAGAGTATCAAATAGAAGAATTAGAGGATGGAACTTCTGTTCTTATTATACCTGAGGTGTATCAAGACGATACGGGTGAAATTACATTTGAAGCATTTAATCCATTGGGTGTTACATCGACTATTGCAGCTTTGTCTGTTGAAAGTAAGTCTTAAAATTAACACTATCGGTACGTAAGACGTTTAAGTTATTTCATAAGCTGGGAAATTCAACATTAGCAAAGTATATGGTATAGTGCTTTAATTACTTTGAAAAATAGACATGTTACGGATAATACACGACAATACTAAGTTAATAAAGAGTGGTCCAACCAAAACGTTCAATGTTAATTGTAAAGAAAATAAAAAAAAATCGGAGAATTACCGTAATATTTTTCATTGTGATAGAACTTATGACAATTATGTGGAAAACAAAACATAGGCCTAATGTTTACCACTTGGTCTATGTCTCAATGACTATGAGAAATAATTAAGGTTCAAGGTCGTTGATGATGAATTATCTTATTCTTAAACATTTGAATTTTTCTTGGCAAATTGTCACTCGTCACACACCCATTGAAGCAATGGTGATTTTGTGCGACAGAGATAATGGCCGTGTTATCTCACGTCGCACACAGATGAAATTTATGTATTCAATATATAATCTTGAGACTGTAAAGTCTTGTTGTTTTTTGTTTTTGAGGTACTCGAATTCCGTGGTCATTACATGGATCGAGTAAAACCTTACCAATTTTCTTCGTACTACTGTAATATAATGGGAACCATTTGAAAGTGGCTATTAATATTTTTATAATTTCGTTATGTACAGTTGTCGGAAGTAGACGCAGACCAAATTTAGTATCATATCTTTATATATCTTTATATGATTAGGTACTGGAATTTACTATTTAAATAATAAAAAATACGGGTTGAGCGCGGTTGAGTATGATTATTTTTACTATAAGAATAAAAATCATTTAATGAAATATTGCCTTAAATTTAAAACGACGTATCTTCGCAATCGTAATGAATGTTGATTATTATTTTATTTTTTTTGTAAAGACGTTTACCTGAAGGTATGGAATCCATAATGTTTTAGTTTTGTTTTAATATCCACTAAATAAATATCAAGCGTAGTTTGAAAATAATGCAAATAAAGTAGATAAGAAAAGTATCAACCTTTTTACTAGCAACCAATAGATAGATAAAGAAATCTTGTAGGTACTTTAGGTTACTATTTTTTAATTAGAGTAACTTAATTTTTTTAATATTGGCCGTCAATTATGTAAATTTTACCTGTGTGCGTCGTAGCGATATTATTTGGCGGCCAAGCTCATGTGATTTGACACCTTTTGACTCCTTTCTTTGGGGATATTGAAAAGAGAAAGTGTACGTCAGTGAGACCAGAAAAATTCAAGAGCTAAAGTAGGAGATAATGCGGCACATTAACAACGTCAAACCTCAATTATATCTTGGAGTCGTAAAAAATATGGACCATTGGATAGAGATATGCCACCAGAGCCGTGGTAAGGATTTGGCCGATGTTTTGCTTTACACATAACATTACAATAATTCTCAGAATTTTTTTTAACCTACAAATAGTTGGACCTTTATAGAATTTATAGAATAATTAACTTATTGGTTTATTTTCAGATATATATTTTTCGGAAAAAATATCATCACGATCCAAAAGACACCTATCTAAATATTACACCTTGTTATTACCTATCCTCTAGTCCCTCTCCTTTCAACAAAATGACAATGAAACTGTAATAAAAACCCTTGAGATATTTCAGTCCAAATATAGATATTGTTAATTTGGTACTTTTTTACTGTGATATAATTTAAAACAACGCATATACTCGTATCATTAGTGGAGCTATTCTATTCTTAACTGAAATTACAAACACATACAAATAAGTGTAATTACAATAACACGTGTCATTTGTAAATCAGTAAACGCCACAGCAAAAAAATGCATCAGCAAAAAAAAATATCATGAATAAATAATACAATTTTAAATCACCTTCGAAAAAAAAACGAGTTTGCCTCAAATCGACATTTGACGATTTTGATTTGCTTGCTCTTAGAACTGTTATGTAATTTTATCCAGAATTCAATGTAACGTTAAAATTAAAAGAAATATGCAAATTAGATCCGAAAAAAATGTTTTAACACCTGTCTAGGAACTCCCTGATAAATATGATTAAGTTTTTAAATTTTGAAAATCTATAATCGAAAATTCCTTCAACGAAAATGTTTTCAGTTACATACAATATACTAAACATAGAGACAGATGGTATTATTACTGTTATTGACTTAAACATATAATATTTATTTTATGTAAATAAATATTAAATTAGTATTATTTTTCTGTTATTTGTATTTGTATATATATTATATTTTTTCTGGTGCTATTTTTATGTCATTGTTCAGTTTTAAATTAGATTGACTATATATCTATGAAACGTAAGCACTATGCATATACATATAGTCAATTAAATAAAATAATACATAAACAATACATATAGACTGAAATCCTAGGGCCCGTAGAAATATGTAATTTCAGCAAAGCTGAAATTTTGAGAATTATGAGTTTAATATGTAGTTAAGACGGTATGCATAGTTACTAAATTGAACTTGAAAGTGGGGCCCTATTAAATGTAGCGCATAATAAAGGTACATAAAATCCACGCTCACCTAGGTTGAAGAAGAAACGCTAGTATTTAAATATATTTTTAAGAATAATTTTGAACGCAAGGCCCCGGTGCTGGCAATAGACGACGTCAGAGCAATCGCGACCAGGTCCCACGGCAGGACTCCTGCCAGACCAGCACCTCCGCCGGACGATATCGGTCTATTATTTTCCCCTGAACGTATTAGGTACTCTTCAAACTCTGAAAGAATTGGGGAAGATAAGAGTATTCCGACTTCTCTACTCGCGAGAAAGGTGAGTAACCCGCGGGTTCGGGTGATAGCCACCACCCAGTTATCACGTGCGTGAAAATGGTAGGGACAACAACCTCCACCTGAATAGTCCACTGCGCCAGGCTTTAAGAAGACTAATAAGGCCCTAGCGCTTTGGTCTTTGGCGCTCGTTTATGGTATATGCTTCGCAGAGACTACTACTAAGTCTTTGCCTAACAGTTGATACCCGGGTTGGCCACACTGGAAGCATTGGTGGCTTCGGTTGATTTCACTGTTGCAAATCGCTTCCACGTGGCGTGGCTAGCTCATCTGCCTTTTCGCTGTTATTAGTTAAAAGCAATTCCAGCATCCTAGCAGCAGTCGAGGCGACGCGGTACCGAAGGTCATTAATACCCAGACCTAGAACTCCAGGTTCTCTTTGACTCGAGTAAGGATGCCACAGCATGCAGCAGCACCTTACTTACTTTTTAAAACCTTTTTGTGACGGCTGGTTGCTGCTTACCTAAGGTAAGTTTCGCCTTGGGCTTCCATACAGTACCAACACCACCACCGGAAGAGCCAGAATTCCTAAGTGGCTTTCGGCGTCTCTTCTTGTCCTTCCCGTACAGTTCTCTAGTTATCTCTGACCGCGAATCTAGAGTCGCTCTAGAGTCAGAAAAAACTAAAAGAGGAATACTGCCGCGGTCAGAGGGACACAAAAGCCTACCACGGAAAGACGCAGAAAAAGAACGACTCCTGCAATCGTCACTTTTAACTGATAGGCACTTCGCCGATCGTGATCGTAATAACTTCGTTATCGTAATAACTTTCGGTGATTTGAACATTTTGTTGTAGACCTATACAAGGATTTAGAATTAGAATCGCTCAAAGAATTCTGCTAACGCCCAGCTAAACGCTCTACTAGAGCGTGCTCATTCCCACTCCAACCCACTTATTGTCAAAGCGTGTAAATACGCTCCTTACCCACACCCGCTTCTTCGTCGCCCTCGCAGCATCGTTCTGGATCCCGATGATCTAATTACTGTTGCAAGCGTCCAATATATAGACATGATTCATTCCTCAGTCTCACGACACACTTTCCGCCGCCGTAAGAGGCGGTGAGGCCAGCCCTATCTCACGGCACGTCCGTCCCCCGGCGCGACTGGGCCCATCGGTCAAAATCCTCTCTGATTAGTGTACGCATCGCATCCCCGTGCGATCGCCAACCCTTTACGAGCGTTCATCAAAGTACTGTTTCTTCAGGAGTGAGCTACTTTCGCTACTCCCCACCCGGTGACGTTGTCAACAGCAATAAAGCCAAGTCGAAAAAAAAATCATGGCGAAGCTTATAGCTTGCGGAGGAGACTCTGCACCCAAGCTGGTACCCTTCTGGGGTAGTTCAAAACTCTAGAATTGCTTGCTATTCCACAGCTGGGCTTTTCTGTCGGGGTATACTCCCATAAGCCGTGTCCACATAGGATGGACGATGGACTAAAGACACGCCCATGCCTAGCTGGTTTTTTCCGCATCAGGAGTAAATTTCCGATCCGCTCAACCGTAAGACTGAATAGTTTTTATTCGCCACGGGGACGGGGACGCGCCCTATAGGAGAACTAGCAACTTCTTTAAGAGTATAACGTAGTTTGCCTCAATTTTAAACAACCTTTATCACGTCTGGTGGCGAAAAAACCCACACAAAGGGTCTGGTAATAATAAATATAAATATTTTACAATATTCTTAAAAACATATCTAAATACGAGCGTTTTCACTTGAACGTAGATGAGCGTTGATTTTATTAACGTTAACGCATACCGTTTTAACTACATATTAGACGAATAATCCTTAAAATTTTAGCTATGCTAAAATGACGTAGAACTGTGGGGTCCTGGGATCTTATCTTACTAAACTAAATATGTTTATTGTAATTTTAAATTAAACTTTCAAGGTATCATGGGAACAAAAGAGTATAAAAAACCAGAATGGGTGACTCATATGGAAGAACTACAGGCTGCATTGAAAGGTAAGTCTAGAAATGTATTTTAAAGTATTCGTTATTAGAAGATACATAGAGTGCTTTTGCCAGCACTACTTTAAATAAAATCTCAGTTTAATTATATATATATATATATATATATATATATATATAATAAAACCGCACGCAGACAAAATCTATCAAAGCAGAGTAATAATATAGGTATATATAATTTTAAAACTTTATTGTAATAATTAACAATATTTTAGCGAGCCAGTCAGTACCTACTTTTGTGCAACACATAATTGGAGAGAGAATTCAAGAAGAAGAAACTGTTACCTTTGAAGCAACCTTCAAGGGAAACCCTGCTCCAGGTACAAAATAATGCAAAACAAAAATTGCAGTATAAAAAAAAAAATATTGATCACAAAAATTCTAATTTATACATAATTCTTTCAGAAATTACATGGTACAAGGACGATAAAGTAATAAAACCCGATGACAATGTTGTAGTAGAAACCCAAGAAGACAAAACGATTTGCAAAATACATAAAGCCAAAAAAAAGCATGAAGGCACATATAAATGTAAAGCTACTAGTGACATCGGTATAGCTATCACTAAAGCAACATTACAGGTGTTTGACGCAGATCAAAAATTCGAAAAAATTCCGTCGAAGAGAACAAAAGAGTTGAAAACAGAAGAATTCAAAGTAGAGAAAGTTGAAGAAGTTGTCGATGATATTGAAACTTCAGTCGAGGAGACTGAAGTTAAAACAATTGAAGCAGTAAAAATGTTGAAGAAAAATCGCACGTTAAGAGAGAAAGCCACTATGAAAGTCAGTGAAGCTGATTACGTGGAAACTACTGATATTGCTGTGCTGAAAAAAGTAGATCAAAAAGAGGAACATGAAGAAGTCCCGGAAAAAATTGAACCAATTATCGCACCAAACGAATATTTGGTTTCATCGCAACAAATAAGGGATGAAACAGTTCAGACGTTTGAGGAAACTTATAATAAACAGAAGGGCATTATAAAGACCGTTAAAGAGGATTCCAAAATGGTGGCCGAAATAAATGAACTACTTGAAGTTATCAATGCTAAAGAATTTGGTCCTGGAGAGTCTCCTTTACGTGAATTGGCTAAAATCGGCTATATGTTACGTACTGGTATAACGACAGAGCAAATAGAAAGTTTATACGACTCTCAATATTTTCCCGCATTAAGGATCCCGCAGTCGCAATCAGCGTTAGTGAATTTAGTTGAAAGACAAGGGCACGGGGCACTTATAACGGAAGTACTTACCGAAGAAACTGCCCAAAACGAAGATGTGATTGCAGCTAAAGTTGGTTTCCGCGCCTTTATGAAAATGGTCGAACTAAAACACACTTCGGTCGAAGAGGTCATTGCTCACTTTTACCCCGAAGACTTCAAACCACGCTCCTGGGAAAGAAAAGAAGCGCGTGAGGTAATTTATTCGAGTTATATCATTTGAAACGCTTATGTCATAAATGTTTGTACTCATACTAAAAACTCATACTAAATGCATATAAATGCATTTATAGTTTTTAGTAGACAGTATAACAAAATTACTTGTGAAATATTCTTTTCACAGCATATGAAAGTTAATATTAATCACCACCCAAAGTACATTAGACAATTTACGCCTTGTGCTTTACAATATTTGTACTCAATGTCTATTATTATACTGGTAAAAACTGCAAACATTTATGTAAATTTGGTTAAAACTATTTACGTCTAGTCAATTCTCAAAAAAATAATGACAATTGTTGTGCCGAACACCTGAAATTTAGCTACCATACATGGGGGTGAAATGGATAGGCACTGACGTTCTCTACCCATAGATAACCGGTGATCTGTCGATCCCGTTACATCCTGTATATTGCGTTTTTCTTCTATAAGTTAAATTATTCTTCAGGTTATAGTCGAATCAACGGCTGAAGAAGTTGCAGAATCATCTATAACTCAAGTATTAAAAGGTAAGTAATTGTATATTTTCTATTATTATTATTTTTCGTACATTATTTTTTGACATCTCTATATTCTGTTACAGATAAAACTACTGTCATTTCACAAGAAATTAAAGGAGGTAAGCTCTTATTACAATAATATGTAAGCTTTCGCTGATTGCAATATTTAATTTACAATTATATGGTTCGGTTTAATTGTTACACAAGTCCATCAATATTATATATTAATCTGATACAACTTAATCAGTAAGATTGTAAAAATGAATTCGTTCACATTGAATATATTTACGCTTTATATGACATAGTTATATATGTGGTCGAATATTTAAGAGAATATGTGTAAAATTGTCATGTGATGGCTTTTATGTTTAAGCTTTTAATATAAGTTTAAAAAAGTATATATTATATTATATAGTTTGATGAAATGGTGAATAAATCTTATAACAATAATATCGCGATTTGATGTAACGTTTATTAATGCTTTAATCATTGATGTGAAATAACACCGGAAATTTACCTTATTTAATTCCGATTTCCGATACAAAATACACGCTTTTTGAATATGTTAACAAAATTAATAAATAATTTTAATTCATTGCAGCTTAAGTATCTAGTATATGTATTAAATATTTAGTAAGTAGATATTAATACATTAGCGTTAAGTAATAATTAATGCCACATACTTATGTAACCGTTTAATTATGGGTCTATATAAAAATAACATTAAGGTATGTACCTATTGTAATTTCGACCATAAAAGAATATGCTTTTTGGATACGTTAACAAGTTAAATATTTATGTTAATATTATAACACACAAATGTGTAAGTATTAAACTTTAATAAATTATGTAAACTTAGTATCAACTTTAACAGAACTTACTAAACACAGTATTAATATGGTGCAATTATACACATGAATAACTCATTAACTTACGCTTTACGCTATTATACATTTCAATTATTACATTGTTATATTACTTGTGGACACATTACTGACTGTACTGTGATTTCACAGATGTAAAAGAAAAAGAAAGACGCAAAAAGTACAAAAAACAAGGGGTAGGTTCTGAAGAAATAGTCGAAGTAGAAGAAAACATTGTTAAAAAATCTTTGCAAAAGTTATACCCGAAACAAAATGTTCAACAGTTAGACGAAGATGTAGCAACAGTCCTAGAAAGTGAATCTATTCAATTAACATCGACTATTGCTACAGACGTGTATGACACAATTAATGAGACAATTCCTTTAAGTGAAGTAACTCATACAGTTCCTATATACAAAAAACCAAATGTTGCGTCAGTGGGTTTTGATACTACATATCCGGTAATCAGTAACATTCAAGATACTCATGATAAAGAAGAGCTACTGCAGCCTAAAGAAGTACCAAATGCTAGAACAGTTCAAGAAACTTTCTCTCAAATAGAACCACTGCAAATAACAGAAGTTGAAATAGATAGTTCTGTTGGTGAATACCAGGATATGCATATAAAAAGAGATGTCAAAGCTCTTACTGGAATAGTGCCTGCAGAAACTATAATAACCTCTGATACATTCGTTAATATGTCTGTTGGTGTCCTCGACAAACATTTTAAACATGAAGAAAGTGCTAAATCATCGATAATTCTACAAGATGCTTTAAATATTTCACATGAAATTATATCAGATAAAGAAATACCCATAAACGATTTACAAATCACGGGATCGTTTGCTGCTGTTTCTATTTCGCCGTTATTAGGACTAAATGTTACGGAAATCATTGATGAAACTCGAGAACATGAATTGATTAATCAAAATCTTGAAAAAGCGGTTACTTCAAAACTAAACTTTAATTTATTAGAGTCCGTACAAGTTGGAGAGGTATTTGTGGAAGATAAATCAGGAAAATACTATCCAGAATTAATAGTTCCTACTGAAACGGCCAAAAAAGATATATTAGTATCTAATCAACTTGTGACAGAAATTCACAATGTGCAAGAAAAAGAAGGTTCACTTGGTGCATTTAAAGTACCTTATTCCCAAGAAGCTAATGTTGATATAACGTCTAAAGATAGTATTGTTATATCTACAAAAGATGTTCATGAAAAGGAAGGTCCTTTGATTATTTCGAATCTTCCGATAGAATCAAAAATAGAAAAAGATTTAATACTTTACGATAGCTTATGTAACTTTGTAACTACATCTCACGTAAAGGAATCAGAGCTGATTTCGGAAACACTACCAGAGAAAAAAGCTGAAGTTGGTTTCCAAGAACATCAACATAAGTTTAATACAGAAACAAATGTAAATGATTCGGAAAACAATTTTGTTGACAAATGCCCTCTTCCAAGCACTAAGGCAAACATCACTATATCAACGTTAGATAAAACTGTCGTCGAAGAAATTCAAGTTCATGAAAACGAGAGAGAGTTACTACAAAAAGACAATAGACAAATAGCAACTGCCAATGTAGATATAAAAGCTATCGAACCTATTATTACTTCAGAAACCTTACAAATGTCCTCCATGGTAGAATTGAAGCCTTCAGAAGTAGCAGAAAATAAAGTAGCCACCGAAGCTGTTATAGAAGAAAACGCAAAAATTGTTTCATTTCCGTTTATCCATGACCAAGAAGTTCCACAAACTTATGAATCGAAAATACCCGAGAATGTGTCTATGACATTAATTCCCAATATGCCAATTTTTGTGTTAGCAACAGAAACAGTAGATTCTGAAAAAAAATTAATAACAGAGGAGATTCCAAAATTATTTAAAACTCAACCAATTTCGACACATAACCTGACAACACCTATTGCTCAAGAAATAACTACTGCGGATCAAATTGGTATTTTACATCAATTAGAACCAAAAATCGACACTGCTCGTGTACAAAGGACTCTTCATGAAGAAATTACTATAATGGAGGCAAGTGTACATGAGCAATTGGAAAAATTAAACGAAGAACCTATTACACAGGGTCATCTTAAAGCTTCATTTACCCTAAATGACAGTTTAAATATAATTGAGACAATCTCTAACTCTACGGAGGATAATTTTGTTACTCAACATAAACCATCCAATAAATTTGCTAAAATTGAAGTAGACGTTGACCATAAGCTTCCAATAATATCCGAAGTTAGTCTAGGAGATTCTGCAACGGCTTTAGATATATCAAAACCAAAAAGCCAAGAAGCTGAAATTGTACCAGATTCTCATCTACCTATACAAATATCTGAAAATAAAGCTTTAGATACACAAGTAGTTTTGCATATCCCTGTAAGCCCAGATCTCAAATCAATTTCACCGCAATTAGTCCCAGTTGAAGAAACAATAAACATCTCCGAGACATTGCCACATGAAAAAGAAGACCATTACGAAAAATCTGAATTACTTTTAGAAACTTGTAAAATTTCTGATGATATTGTTTGTCGGCCTGTTGCAGTATCTGCTCAATATATTGCAGATTCAAGCGTAGGTTTGACTAATGATAAGGTATATGTTACAGTGAAAAAAGCGAACATAGAAAACATTGCACATAAAGAAATAACAGTCACCACTACTGATTATAATGAAAAAGAAAGCATACTTGTATCCCTAAAACCAAAGCTGGCGGAAGCTTTATTAAATGTGAATTCTAATGAAGCTGTTATAGTAGAAAATATTGAATCTGAGATAATACCTCCTTTATTAAAAAAATATCCTAAAGTGATTGAAATTACGGCTATTCCACAACCAATAACTGCAGATGCTATTATACAGCAAGAAACTATAGTAAATTCTTCTGAAAAAGTTCTAGAAACTAAAGAAATTGTGGATAAAAAAGAAGCATCTGTCGTCATTGGTAGTCTCACAGCACCTGAATGTGATGAAAAAATTATGGCCGAAAAAGAAGATAACTTAGTTTTGATTGATACACCAGAACAACAACAAGTAGTAGTCAAAATCCCTGAGTACGTAAGTTTCGAAACAACAGAGATATTACCACAGTGTGATCATCTCGATAGGTCGAATGAATTCGATGTACCCAACAAAATAGCTTTATCTAAAATTGATGACATCTATGGTAAAGCTGCAAATGTAGAAGAAGTACTTTTTATGCAGTCTACTGCAGAACTAAAGGAAAATATTAAAAAAGAAATACCAGAAGTAAAATCGCTTGAACTTCACAATTTACAACAAACAGAAATAATAGTCGCTGAAAGTGAAGGAGTTGTTATTGAAGAAAAAACGTCCCATTCTTATGTTACTACAAACCTCGTAGAAGCTCAGGCTATTGAAGGAAATATTACAAATGTGGTTGATCAAGAAAAACAGTTTGTCGGTAAACTACCTACGACAAAGCACGATGCTTCAATTGAATTTATACCACTTACTCAAATCATGCAAACTGAAGTAATTACATCAGATAGGTCAGAATATATTGAAAATATTGTCAAAACACCTGATATGAAAACCTTAAGTGAACATATTGAAGAACAAAAATATATTGATATTACACAGATAATTCATTCAGAGACTGAAACAAATATGCCCGATGTCCCAACAATTAAATCACATTACTTACAAGCTAGACACGATACGCCCTTACGATCCTCAATAGGTACAACAGAAGTAGTACCGCATGAACAGGAAGATGTTTTACCATTGACAGAAGATACGAAGCAACAAAACGCTGATTATAATATTATACTTTCTCACCATGTAAATATCTCAGAAGAAATAAGTGCAGAAAAGGAGAATGTACTTAAATTCAATGATTTATCTTTGAAATATACGCCTGATGTAGCGCTGAATACGCATCAACATATAAATATTGAAGTTTGCCACGTATCGGAGTCGGAGGATAAACTTAATAAGTTAGATTATGTATGTAATGAAATAAAAGACTTCAATTTAGATAGTGAAAAACCTTTATTGGTGAGTGAAGTAAACTCCGAAGAACAACCAGAGGTTTTATTACTTGAAAAGAAGATTAAAGAAGAAAGACCATCATGTATTATTGAAATGGATGACCACATGGATACGACAGAGATCATACCATTTGAATATGGCAACATATTTGACAAAAATATATTTGATAAAACGGAACAGGTTTCCCCAAATATAGAATTATCCAAACATTTTTCTGTTTCTCAAATTGATTCACATGAAAAGGAACATCCTTTTGATATAAAATTGAAGGATCAGACCAAAGAAATAGAGACATCATTTGAAACAAAACAAACTATAGAAGTACAAGAAATTATACCTACAGAAAAAGAGGCTTTGCTATTAAAAAATGGTGAACAAAAAGAAGAGAAATCAATTTTACGTTTAGACACTCAACACCATGTCACTGTTATTGATGTATACACTAAAGAAAACGAAGGGAACTTAAAGTCAGATACTGCACCCTTGAGTAAAGAACAACAAACTGTTATTGATACTATTCATCATATTACAACAAGTGAGATCACAGCTATTGAAGACAACGTGATGCCTATTGAATATAAAGAATCTAAATCTGAAACTGCTTTCAAAACACATGTCTTAACAGAAGGCGTAAAAAAAGAAGCACAGCAAATAATTGAAAGTGTTGAAACACTGCAACCCATAAACAAACCGCAGAAGCTAAGAGCCAAGGAGGACATGCTTAGCCTAACGGCAATTGAAAATACAGAAATTTTAATACAGGAAACTCCAGACACCATTATTAAAGTAGTACCTAAAGAAGAAAAAGGTTTGCAAACACAATCCATTAAAACAGATGTTGTCCTAACAGAATTACCTCAAATATTAGAAAGTACAAAACTAATGTCTGTTGAATATTCTACTATCGAAAACTCGCCTGAATACGAAATAGAACTTCAACAAAATTATTTCACAGAAGAAAATATTGTTCAGGAAGGTTCTGAAAAGCTATCTACTTTATTAGAAACTCCTAAGAGTGCGAAAAAACGTGTAATAGATTTGAAAGGCATTGAACAAACAGAAGTAGTTACTGAAGAAAATTCACAATACTATACAAATCCTGATGTGATGGCTAATCAAAAAGCTGAACAAATTCCAATTACTTCTGAAGGACTTAATGCTGTAGAGCAGAAAGTATTAGAAAATGTTATGGATTTTACAAGTATTCTACAACCAGAGCTCAGTAAGGCTTCTTTTGATTTAGATACATATGCCAGCTTTACTATCACTGAAAATCTTAGTGAAGAACATACAGCGCATTTGCCGCAAGAACAAATAAAAGACCAGAATATAAGTCAAGAAATTTTACCATTGAAATCATTACAACAAACTGAAATAATTCCAAGTGAAAACACTGCAAACTTAGAAAAAATATTGACTACTGACGAAAAATCTATCGTAATTAAACCAGTAAAATCTGAAGCAGTAAATCAAACTCAGTTAATGATTCATGAAAGCGAAGTAGAAACTAACTTTGAAGAAAAATTACGTCCAGAAAATGCATCAATATCCTTAACACACTTGACATATTTACAATGTACCGAAAATATTCCCGAAACTCATTTAGGCGAACTGAAAACGCACGCAGCACAATTACAGAGTCCGGCTATTAAAACAAATAACATGTCTCCATTAATCGTCACAGACAATGTCACTTTACAAAATGAAACGGATTTACGTATTACTGAACCAATACAACAAAAACCAAAATCTATTTTAAATGTATCTAATGAATTAGAAATAATTGATCAAATTCTTGAAGAACTTGTAATACCTTACAAGAAAGAGAAACCACAACTGCACGATGTTGAAATTATTACTACAGAAGACAAAAACGTGGCGACATTGCAAGATGAATTTCGAATTATCGGTGAGTTAAGTGTTTTAAATTGTTTTCAATTCTTTTCACAACGATTCCTTTCAATTTTACTACAAAAATGTGTCTTTTACTTGGTATTTTATATATATATATATACATATAGTTGAGGCATATTAATTAATTAAAAAAATATTAATGAAACGAAATTCGAATAGGTCTTCAAGTTCTTAGTTTTGTTCGACCACATTAGACTACATAAAAACCCCAACTAAAGAACTGCAACTCTTAACATTACAATTCTTAAAGTCGAGTTTTTCTGACTACGTCATTAAATATCAGCATATTTATCGGCATCTAAATTAATTTTGCCATATTACAATTTTTTTTAAACGACATAGGTTAATTAATATAAATTATAAAAAATATGATGATATAATGTTATATTTTTTTTTAAAAAATCAAAATAAATAAATCAGCTTCACGCTGTATCCCGCACACAGCAGGGTAGGCAGAGGGCTAGTGTTTTAGACACTCCGTTCCCCACTTTCTGCCGAATTCTAGAGGCATTGCGTGTTGAGTGGCAGAACTCAACGCCGCGCTTGGCCTCGACACCAGAGCAAAGAAATGGAAATATAAATTTAAGTAAATATTTCATCTCCTCGAGTGGGGATCGAACCCACAACCAGTCGATTTACAGTCACACTTTCTGCCGCTGCGCCACGACTGGCCTCATATTTTTTTTACATAATAAAATATAAGCGGCCCCCGCACTTGAAGTATAAGAATATTTATTTGATACTTTAATATTATATAAAGAGACGGCCAACGCTAAATAAATCGTAATTTAAACCTTTTGTTTATTTTGTTGACGCAAAAATTTTCATATTTATTAGAAAAAACGTTTAGTTATTTTATATCTATTTAAGTAGGCGGTACACTCGCGCACGTGACATACATGTTTCTTGCCACGTCTCGCGGTTTCGATTTCGAAGGAATTTCCAGATAAAATATAGCATATATGTCCAGAACCCCGTCTATCTTTGAGTGAAAGTAAAAATCAATTAACCTATTTTGAAGATAAGCCCGGAGAAACAGGAAGCAGATAGACAAAAATGTTAAAATTGTTCATTTGTGTTTTAGTGTCGACTAAACAACTATATGCACTTTAAAAAGGCGGATATTTTGGAATCACAGATATACTTAATTTGTTTATATGTATAGATTAAATCAATACACTCAATGTTTATTTTATCTATCCATACTACCATATTCATAACATACCAATTGAAATGCAAATATAAATAGATTACTCAACCAATTACTTCATCGTGCAAAACTTAAAAAATATATTACTCAGTCATATAATCAGTTCATGGTTGTTATATTATCAGTTCACTGTATTCCTTATGATAATCTTGATTTCAGATAACTCAAATCAGCAATATGCCTCCCCAAAATCGTCAGACATTGAAGAATTAGAAGAAATCGTAACTAAATTTGTTCAAGCGCCTGGACATAATGAACCTATACAAATCAAAACAAAACGAACCATATTACGTAAAAAAAGAAAACATCACGATAAGAATATAGAAGGTGATGTAGTAATAGAAGAAAGAATGGACGATGATGTACAACAAATTACTAAACAAGATAAGCAACATGAGGTGAACATTGAAGAATATGATGGTGACGATTATGGTAATAGTAGTACAGATATTGAGAGAACCACTGTGGAGTTACCAGATGAATATTTCGATATACCTAAATTACCAACTCAAGTATTCATAGAGGAAATGATAGATGAAGAAATACAAAAACCACAAGAAAACACACGAAAATTGAGTGGAGATGTATTGATTGAAGAAGTTCCTGAGGATTTAAATGTAATAGAAAAAACGAGTAAAGATATAACTGATAGCAAAGACACAAATGTTAAAGATTTAAAAAAAATAACCGAGGTAACTACTATAGAAAAAGACGGCGAAGAATCCATCACAGAAATTTCTGTTGTTGTTGACAACTCACAAATAAAAAAAAATAAACCAGCTGAAGTCACCGAGCTGCCTGAATATACTGTAGTGGAAGAAGTGAAAACTTCAGAGGGTAAGCCAAAACACATGAAAATTACCAAACGTATTATTAAAGCAAAGGTAGGTCCTAAAGTTGAAACCACAGAAATTAACACAGAACTAGATAAAGAAAAAACACCTGAGTTATCAGTTCAAACCACACAAATAATAATTGACGACACTTTAATGCCTATCGACGAATTACACAAATCAGATAGAACACAAATAGTTAAAAAAATGCCTGAAGAAGTGCCAGTAACAAAAATTCGCACGGACACTGGTGAAACTAAGAAAGTCAAAGTAACAAAGCAAGTAATCCGCAAGAAACAAGGTCCTGAAACAGAACTTACTGAGATAACAACTGTGGAAAACGAAGGTGAAGAACCCATAACGAAAGTCTCTGTTGAAGACGATGATACACCTAAAAAAGAGTCACAAACTGTTGAAATCATCGAGCTTCCTGAGGAGACCGTTGTTGAAGAAGTAGAGACACCGGATGGTAAGCCAAAGCATAAGAAAATTACTAAGCGTATTATTAAAAAGAAGGTAGGTCCTAAAGTCGAAACTACTCAAATTACCACTGAACAAGAAGACGACAAAACACCTGTTGTCTCAGTTCACACTACACAAGAGTTGACTGAAGACACTATCACTCCACTCGACGAATTACACAAACCGGATAGGGCTCAAATCGTCGAAGAAACCCCAGAGGAGGTGAATGTAACCGAAGTACGTACGCAAACTGGTGAAACCAAAAAAGTGAAAACTACAAAGCGCGTCATTCGTAAGAAACAAGGGCCCAAGCAAGAAGTTACCGAGATAACAACTGTGGAAAAAGAAGGTGAAGAGCCCATAACGACAGTCTGTGTCGTCGACGAAGATATGCCTAAGGAAGAATCACAACCCGTTGAAATCATCGAACTTCCTGAGGAGACAGTTTTTGAAGAAGTGGAGACACCAGATGGTAAGCCAAAGCATAAGAAAATCACTAAGCGTATTATTAAAAAGAAGGTAGGACGTAAAGTCCAAACTACTCAAATTACCACTGAACAAGAAGACGACAAAACACCTGTTGTCTCAGTTCACACTACACAAGAGTTGACTGAAGACACTATCACTCCACTCGACGAATTACACAAACCGGATAGGGCTCAAATCGTCGAAGAAACCCCAGAGGAGGTGAATGTAACCGAAGTACGTACGCAAACTGGTGAAACCAAAAAAGTGAAAACTACAAAGCGCGTCATTCGTAAGAAACAAGGTCCCAAGCAAGAAGTTACCGAGATAACAACTGTGGAAAAAGAAGGTGAAGAGCCCATAACGACAGTCTGTGTCGTCGACGAAGATATGCCTAAGGAAGAATCACAACCCGTTGAAATCATCGAACTTCCTGAGGAGACAGTTTTTGAAGAAGTGGAGACACCAGATGGTAAGCCAAAGCATAAGAAAATCACTAAGCGTATTATTAAAAAGAAGGTAGGACGTAAAGTCCAAACTACTCAAATTACCACTGAACAAGAAGACGACAAAACTCCTGTTGTCTCAGTTCATACTACACAAGAGTTTTCTGAAGACACTATCACTCCACTCGACGAATTACACAAACCGGATAGGGCTCAAGTCGTCGAAGAAACGCCAGAGGAGGTGAATGTAACCGAAGTACGTACGCAAACTGGTGAAACCAAAAAAGTGAAAACTACAAAGCGCGTCATTCGTAAGAAACAAGGTCCCAAGCAAGAAGTAACCGAGATTACAACTGTGGAAAAAGAAGGTCAAGAGCCCATAACGACAGTCTCTGTCGTCGACGAAGATATGCCTAAGAAAGAATCACAACCCGTTGAAGTCATCGAACTTCCTGAGGAGACAGTTGTTGAAGAAGTAGAGACAACAGATGGTAAGCCAAAGCATAAGAAAATCACTAAGCGTATTATTAAAAAGAAGGTAGGTCCTAAAGTCGAAACTACTCAAATTACCACTGAACAAGAAGACGACAAAACACCTGTTGTCTCAGTTCACACTACACAAGAGTTGACTGAAGACACTATTACTCCACTCGACGAATTACACAAACCGGATAGGGCTCAAATCGTCGAAGAAACCCCAGAGGAGGTGAATGTGACCGAAGTACGTACGCAAACTGGTGAAACCAAGAAAGTTAAAACTACAAAGCGCGTCATTCGTAAGAAACAAGGTCCCAAGCAAGAAGTTACCGAGATAACAACTGTGGAAAAAGAAGGTGAAGAGCCAATAACGACAGTCTCTGTCGTCGACGAAGATATGCCTAAGGAAGAATCACAACCCGTTGAAATCCTCGAACTTCCTGAGGAGACAGTTGTTGAAGACGTGGACACACCAGATGGTAAGCCAAAGCATAAGAAAATCACTAAGCGTATTATTAAAAAGAAGGTAGGTCCTAAAGTCGAAACTACTCAAATTACCACTGAACAAGAAGACGACCAAACACCTGTTGTCTCAGTTCATACTACACAAGAGTTTACTGAAGACACTATCACTCCACTCGACGAATTACACAAACCGGATAGGGCTCAAATCGTCGAAGAAACCCCAGAGGAGGTGAATGTAACCGAAGTACGTACGCAAACTGGTGAAACCAAAAAAGTGAAAACTACAAAACGCGTCATTCGTAAGAAACAAGGTCCCAAGCAAGAAGTCACCGAGATAACAACTGTGGAAAAAGAAGGTGAAGAGCCCATAACGACAGTCTGTGTCGTCGACGAAGATATGCCTAAGGAAGAATCACAACCCGTTGAAATCATCGAACTTCCTGAGGAGACAGTTTTTGAAGAAGTGGAGACACCAGATGGTAAGCCAAAGCATAAGAAAATCACTAAGCGTATTATTAAAAAGAAGGTAGGACGTAAAGTCCAAACTACTCAAATTACCACTGAACAAGAAGACGACAAAACTCCTGTTGTCTCAGTTCATACTACACAAGAGTTGTCTGAAGACACTATCACTCCACTCGACGAATTACACAAACCGGATAGGGCTCAAGTCGTCGAAGAAACGCCAGAGGAGGTGAATATGACCGAAGTTCGTACGCAAACTGGTGAAACCAAGAAAGTGAAAACTACAAAGCGCGTCATTCGTAAGAAACAAGGTCCCAAGCAAGAAGTTACCGAGATAACAACTGTGGAAAAAGAAGGTGAAGAACCCATAACGACAGTCTCTGTCGTCGACGAAGATATGCCTAAGGAAGAATCACAACCCGTTGAAATCATCGAACTTCCTGAGGAGACAGTTGTTGAAGAAGTGGAGACACCAGATGGTAAGCCAAAGCGTAAGAAAATCACTAAGCGTATTATTAAAAAGAAGGTAGGACGTAAAGTCCAAACTACTCAAATTACCACTGAACAAGAAGACGACAAAACTCCTGTTGTCTCAGTTCATACTACACAAGAGTTTTCTGAAGACACTATCACTCCACTCGACGAATTACACAAACCGGATAGGGCTCAAGTCGTCGAAGAAACGCCAGAGGAGGTGAATGTAACCGAAGTACGTACGCAAACTGGTGAAACCAAAAAAGTGAAAACTACAAAGCGCGTCATTCGTAAGAAACAAGGTCCCAAGCAAGAAGTAACCGAGATTACAACTGTGGAAAAAGAAGGTGAAGAACCCATAACGACAGTCTTTGTCGTCGACGAAGATGTGCCTAAGGAAGAATCACAACCCGTTGAAATCGTCGAGCTTCCTGAGGAGACAGTTGTTGAAGAAGTGGAGACACCAGATGGTAAGCCAAAGCATAAGAAAATCACTAAGCGTATTATTAAAAAGAAGGTAGGTCCTAAAGTCGAAACTACTCAAATTACCACTGAACAAGAAGACGACAAAACACCTGTTGTCTCAGTTCACACTACACAAGGGTTGACTGAAGACACTACCACTCCACTCGACGAATTACACAAACCTGATAGGGCTCAAATCGTCGAAGAAACGCCAGAGGAGGTGAATGTAACCGAAATACGTATGCAAACTGGTGAAACCAAAAAAGTTAAAACTACAAAGCGCGTCATTCGTAAGAAACAAGGTCCCAAGCAAGAAGTAACCGAGATAACAACTGTGGAAAAAGAAGGTGAAGAACCCATAACCACAGTCTCTGTCGTCGACGAAGATGTGCCTAAAGAAGAAACACAACCCGTTGAAATCATCGAGCTTCCTGAGGAGACAGTTGTAGAAGAAGTGAAGACACCAGATGGTAAGCCAAAGCATAAGAAAATCACTAAGCGTATTATTAAAAAGAAGGTAGGTCCTATAGTCGAAACTACTCAAATTACCACTGAACAAGAAGACGACAAAACACCTGTTGTCTCAGTTCACACTACACAAGAGTTGACTGAAGACACTATTACTCCACTCGACGAATTACACAAACCGGATAGGGCTCAAATTGTCGAAGAAACCCCAGAGGAGGTGAATGTGAGCGAAGTACGTACGCAAACTGGTGAAACCAAGAAAGTTAAAACTACAAAGCGCGTCATTCGTAAGAAACAAGGTCCCAAGCAAGAAGTTACCGAGATAACAACTGTGGAAAAAGAAGGTGAAGAGCCCATAACGACAGTCTCTGTCGTCGACGAAGATATGCCTAAGGAAGAATCACAACCCGTTGAAATCCTCGAACTTCCTGAGGAGACAGTTGTTGAAGAAGTGGAGACACCAGATGGTAAGCCAAAGCATAAGAAAATCACTAAGCGTATTATTAAAAAGAAGGTAGGTCCTAAAGTCGAAACTACTCAAATTACCACTGAACAAGAAGACGACAAAACACCTGTTGTCTCTGTTCATACTACACAAGAGCTTACTGAAGACACTATTACTACACTCGACGAATTACACAAACCGGATAGGGCTCAAATCGTCGAAGAAACCCCAGAGGAGGTGAATGTGACCGAAGTTCGTACGCAAACTGGTGAAACCAAGAAAGTCAAAGTAACAAAGCGCGTCCTTCGAAAGAAGCAAGGTCCCAAGCAAGAAGTAACCGAGATAACAACTGTGGAAAAAGAAGGTGAAGAACCCATAACGACAGTCTCTGTCGTCGACGAAGATATGCCTAAGGAAGAATCACAACCCGATGAAGTCATCGAACTTCCTGAGGAGACAGTTGTTGAAGAAGTAGAGACAACAGATGGTAAGCCAAAGCATAAGAAAATCACTAAGCGTATTATTAAAAAGAAGGTAGGTCCTAAAGTCGAAACTACTCAAATTACCACTGAACAAGAAGACGACAAAACACCTGTTGTCTCAGTTCACACTACACAAGAGTTGACTGAAGACACTATCACTCCACTCGACGAATTACACAAACCGGATAGGGCTCAAATCGTCGAAGAAACCCCAGAGGAGGTGAATGTGACCGAAGTTCTTACGCAAACTGGTGAAACCAAGAAAGTGAAAACTACAAAGCGCGTCATTCGTAAGAAACAAGGTCCCAAGCAAGAAGTTACCGAGATAATAACTGTGGAAAAAGAAGGTGAAGAACCCATAACGACAGTCTCTGTCGTCGACGAAGATGTGCCTAAGGAAGAATCACAACCCGTTGAAGTCATCGAACTTCCTGAGGAGACAGTTGTTGAAGAAGTGGAGACACCAGATGGTAAGCCAAAGCATAAGAAAATCACTAAGCGTATTATTAAAAAGAAGGTAGGTCCTAAAGTCGAAACTACTCAAATTACCACTGAACAAGAAGACGACAAAACACCTGTTGTCTCAGTTCACACTACACAAGAGTTGACTGAAGACACTATTACTCCACTCGACGAATTACACAAACCGGATAGGGCTCAAATTGTCGAAGAAACCCCAGAGGAGGTGAATGTGACCGAAGTTCGTACGCAAACTGGTGAAACCAAGAAAGTCAAGGTAACAAAGCGCGTCCTTCGAAAGAAGCAAGGTCCCAAGCAAGAAGTAACCGAGATAACAACTGTGGAAAAAGAGGGTGAAGAACCCATAACGACAGTCTCTGTCGTCGACGAAGATATGCCTAAGGAAGAATCACAACCCGATGAAGTCATCGAACTTCCTGAGGAGACAGTTGTTGAAGAAGTAGAGACAACAGATGGTAAGCCAAAGCATAAGAAAATCACTAAGCGTATTATTAAAAAGAAGGTAGGTCCTAAAGTCGAAACTACTCAAATTACCACGGAACAAGAAGACGACAAAACACCTGTTGTCTCAGTTCACACTACACAAGAGTTGACTGAAGACACTATTACTCCACTCGACGAATTACACAAACCGGATAGGGCTCAAATCGTCGAAGAAACCCCAGAGGAGGTGAATGTGACCGAAGTTCTTACGCAAACTGGTGAAACCAAGAAAGTGAAAACTGCAAAGCGCGTCATTCGTAAGAAACAAGGTCCCAAGCAAGAAGTTACCGAGATAACAACTGTTGAAAAAGAAGGTGAAGAACCCATAACGACAGTCTCTGTCGTCGACGAAGATGTGCCTAAGGAAGAATCACAACCCGTTGAAATCATCGAGCTTCCTGAGGAGACAGTTGTTGAAGAAGTGGAGACACCAGATGGTAAGCCAAAGCATAAGAAAATCACTAAGCGTATCATTAAAAAGAAGGTAGGTCCTAAAGTCGAAACTACTCAAATTACCACTGAACAAGAAGACGACAAAACACCTGTTGTCTCAGTTCACACTACACAAGAGTTGACTGAAGACACTATTACTCCACTCGACGAATTACACAAACCGGATAGGGCTCAAATCGTCGAAGAAACCCCAGAGGAGGTGAATGTGACCGAAGTTCTTACGCAAACTGGTGAAACCAAGAAAGTGAAAACTACAAAGCGCGTCATTCGTAAGAAGCAAGGTCCCAAGCAAGAAGTAACCGAGATAACAACTGTGGAAAAAGAGGGCGAAGAACCCATAACGACAGTATCTGTCGTCGACGAAGATGTGCCTAAGGAAGAATCACAACCCGTTGAAATCGTCGAGCTTCCTGAGGAGACAGTTGTTGAAGACATGGAGACACCAGATGGTAAGCCAAAGCATAAGAAAATCACTAAACGTATAATTAAAAAGAAGGTAGGTCCTAAAGTTGAAACTACTCAAATTACCACTGAACAAGAAGACGACAAAACACCTGTTGTCTCAGTTCACACTACACAAGAATTTACTGACGACACTATCACTCCACTCGACGAATTACACAAACCGGATAGGGCTCAAATCGTCGAAGAAACCCCAGAGGAGGTGAATGTAACCGAAGTACGTACGCAAACTGGTGAAACCAAGAAAGTCAAGGTAACAAAGCGCGTCCTTCGAAAGAAACAAGGTCCCAAGCAAGAAGTAACCGAGATAACAACTGTGGAAAAAGAGGGTGAAGAACCCATAACGACAGTCTCTGTCGTCGACGAAGATATGCCTAAGGAAGAATCACAACCCGATGAAGTCATCGAACTTCCTGAGGAGACAGTTGTTGAAGAAGTAGAGACAACAGATGGTAAGCCAAAGCATAAGAAAATCACTAAGCGTATTATTAAAAAGAAGGTAGGTCCTAAAGTCGAAACTACTCAAATTACCACTGAACAAGAAGACGACAAAACACCTGTTGTCTCAGTTCACACTACACAAGAGTTGACTGAAGACACTATTACTCCACTCGACAAATTACACAAACCGGATAGGGCTCAAATCGTCGAAGAAACCCCAGAGGAGGTGAATGTGACCGAAGTTCTTACGCAAACTGGTGAAACCAAGAAAGTGAAAACTACAAAGCGCGTCATTCGTAAGAAACAAGGTCCCAAGCAAGAAGTTACCGAGATAACAACTGTTGAAAAAGAAGGTGAAGAACCCATAACGACAGTCTCTGTCGTCGACGAAGATGTGCCTAAGGAAGAATCACAACCCGTTGAAATCATCGAGCTTCCTGAGGAGACAGTTGTTGAAGAAGTGGAGACACCAGATGGTAAGCCAAAGCATAAGAAAATCACTAAGCGTATCATTAAAAAGAAGGTAGGTCCTAAAGTCGAAACTACTCAAATTACCACTGAACAAGAAGACGACAAAACACCTGTTGTCTCAGTTCACACTACACAAGAGTTGACTGAAGACACTATTACTCCACTCGACGAATTACACAAACCGGATAGGGCTCAAATCGTCGAAGAAACCCCAGAGGAGGTGAATGTGACCGAAGTTCTTACGCAAACTGGTGAAACCAAGAAAGTGAAAACTACAAAGCGCGTCATTCGTAAGAAGCAAGGTCCCAAGCAAGAAGTAACCGAGATAACAACTGTGGAAAAAGAGGGCGAAGAACCCATAACGACAGTATCTGTCGTCGACGAAGATGTGCCTAAGGAAGAATCACAACCCGTTGAAATCGTCGAGCTTCCTGAGGAGACAGTTGTTGAAGACATGGAGACACCAGATGGTAAGCCAAAGCATAAGAAAATCACTAAACGTATAATTAAAAAGAAGGTAGGTCCTAAAGTTGAAACTACTCAAATTACCACTGAACAAGAAGACGACAAAACACCTGTTGTCTCAGTTCACACTACACAAGAATTTACTGACGACACTATCACTCCACTCGACGAATTACACAAACCGGATAGGGCTCAAATCGTCGAAGAAACCCCAGAGGAGGTGAATGTAACCGAAGTACGTACGCAAACTGGTGAAACCAAGAAAGTCAAGGTAACAAAGCGCGTCCTTCGAAAGAAGCAAGGTCCCAAGCAAGAAGTAACCGAGATAACAACTGTGGAAAAAGAGGGTGAAGAACCCATAACGACAGTCTCTGTCGTCGACGAAGATATGCCTAAGGAAGAATCACAACCCGATGAAGTCATCGAACTTCCTGAGGAGACAGTTGTTGAAGAAGTAGAGACAACAGATGGTAAGCCAAAGCATAAGAAAATCACTAAGCGTATTATTAAAAAGAAGGTAGGTCCTAAAGTCGAAACTACTCAAATTACCACTGAACAAGAAGACGACAAAACACCTGTTGTCTCAGTTCACACTACACAAGAGTTGACTGAAGACACTATTACTCCACTCGAAGAATTACACAAACCGGATAGGGCTCAAATCGTCGAAGAAACCCCAGAGGAGGTGAATGTGACCGAAGTTCTTACGCAAACTGGTGAAACCAAGAAAGTGAAAACTACAAAGCGCGTCATTCGTAAGAAACAAGGTCCCAAGCAAGAAGTTACCGAGATAACAACTGTTGAAAAAGAAGGTGAAGAACCCATAACGACAGTCTCTGTCGTCGACGAAGATGTGCCTAAGGAAGAATCACAACCCGTTGAAATCATCGAGCTTCCTGAGGAGACAGTTGTTGAAGAAGTGGAGACACCAGATGGTAAGCCAAAGCATAAGAAAATCACTAAGCGTATTATTAAAAAGAAGGTAGGTCCTAAAGTCGAAACTACTCAAATTACCACTGAACAAGAAGACGACAAAACACCTGTTGTCTCAGTTCACACTACACAAGAGTTGACTGAAGACACTATTACTCCACTCGACGAATTACACAAACCGGATAGGGCTCAAATCGTCGAAGAAACCCCAGAGGAGGTGAATGTGACCGAAGTTCTTACGCAAACTGGTGAAACCAAGAAAGTGAAAACTACAAAGCGCGTCATTCGTAAGAAACAAGGTCCCAAGCAAGAAGTTACCGAGATAACAACTGTGGAAAAAGAAGGTGAAGAACCCATAACGACAGTCTCTGTCGTCGACGAAGATGTGCCTAAGGAAGAATCACAACCCGTTGAAGTCATCGAACTTCCTGAGGAGACAGTTGTTGAAGAAGTGGAGACACCAGATGGTAAGCCAAAGCATAAGAAAATCACTAAGCGTATCATTAAAAAGAAGGTAGGTCCTAAAGTCGAAACTACTCAAATTACCACTGAACAAGAAGACGACAAAACACCTGTTGTCTCAGTTCACACTACACAAGAGTTGACTGAAGACACTTTTACTCCACTCGACGAATTACACAAACCTGATAGGGCTCAAATCGTCGAAGAAACCCCAGAGGAGGTAAATGTGACCGAAGTTCGTACGCAAACTGGTGAAACCAAAAAAGTGAAAACTACAAAGCGCGTCATTCGTAAAAAACAAGGTCCCAAGCAAGAAGTTACTGAGATAACAACTGTGGAAAAAGAAGGTGAAGAACCCATAACGACAGTATCTGTCGTCGATGAAGATGTGCCTAAGGAAGAATCAAAACCTGTTGAAATCATCGAGCTTCCTGAGGAGACAGTTGTTGAAGACGTGGAGGCACCAGATGGTAAGCCAAAGCATAAGAAAATCACTAAGCGTATTATTAAAAAGAAGGTAGGTCCTAAAGTTGAAACTACTCAAATTACCACTGAACAAGAAGACGACAAAACACCTGTTGTCTCAGTTCATACTACACAAGAGTTTACTGAAGACACTATCACTCCACTCGACGAATTACACAAACCGGATAGGGCTCAAATCGTCGAAGAAACTCCAGAGGAGGTGAATGTAACCGAAGTACGTACGCAAACTGGTGAAACCAAGAAAGTCAAGGTAACAAAGCGCGTTTTTCGAAAGAAACAAGGTCCCAAGCAAGAAGTAACCGAGATAACAACTGTGGAAAAAGAAGGTGAAGAACCCATAACGACAGTCTCTGTCGTCGACGAAGATGTGCCTAAGGAAGAATCACAACCCGTTGAAGTCATCGAACTTCCTGAGGAGACAGTTGTTGAAGAAGTGGAGACACCAGATGGTAAGCCAAAGCATAAGAAAATCACTAAGCGTATCATTAAAAAGAAGGTAGGTCCTAAAGTCGAAACTACACAAATTACCACTGAACAAGAAGACGACAAAACACCTGTTGTCTCAGTTCACACTACACAAGAGTTGACTGAAGACACTATTACTCCACTCGACGAATTACACAAACCGGATAGGGCTCAAATCGTCGAAGAAACCCCAGAGGAGGTGAATGTGACCGAAGTTCTTACGCAAACTGGTGAAACCAAGAAAGTGAAAACTACAAAGCGCGTCATTCGTAAGAAGCAAGGTCCCAAGCAAGAAGTAACTGAGATAACAACTGTGGAAAAAGAGGGCGAAGAACCCATAACGACAGTATCTGTCGTCGACGAAGATGTGCCTAAGGAAGAATCACAACCCGTTGAAATCATCGAGCTTCCTGAGGAGACAGTTGTTGAAGACGTGGAGACACCAGATGGTAAGCCAAAGCATAAGAAAATCACTAAACGTATAATTAAAAAGAAGGTAGGTCCTAAAGTTGAAACTACTCAAATTACCACTGAACAAGAAGACGACAAAACACCTGTTGTCTCAGTTCACACTACACAAGAATTTACTGACGACACTATCACTCCACTCGACGAATTACACAAACCGGATAGGGCTCAAATCGTCGAAGAAACTCCAGAGGAGGTGAATGTAACCCAAGTACGTACGCAAACTGGTGAAACCAAGAAAGTCAAGGTAACAAAGCGCGTCCTTCGAAAGAAACAAGGTCCCAAGCAAGAAGTAACCGAGATAACAACTGTGGAAAAAGAAGGTGAAGAACCCATAACGACAGTATCTGTCGTCGACGAAGATGTGCCTAAGGAAGAATCACAACCCGTTGAAGTCATCGAACTTCCTGAGGAGACAGTTGTTGAAGAAGTGGAGACACCAGATGGTAAGCCAAAGCATAAGAAAATCACTAAGCGTATTATTAAAAAGAAGGTAGGCCCTAAAGTTGAAACTACTCAAATTACCACTGAACAAGAAGACGACAAAACACCTGTTGTCTCAGTTCACACTACACAAGAATTTACTGACGACACTATCACTCCACTCGACGAATTACACAAACCGGATAGGGCTCAAATCGTCGAAGAAATGCCAGAGGAGGTGAAAGTGACCGAAATACGTACGCAAACTGGTGAAACCAAGAAAGTGAAAACTACAAAGCGCGTCATTCGTAAGAAACAAGGTCCCAAGCAAGAAGTAACAGAGATAACAACTGTGGAAAAAGAAGGTGAAGAACCCATAACGACAGTCTCTGTCGTTGACGAAGATGTGCCTAAGGAAGAATCACAACCCGTTGAAATCATCGAGCTTCCTGAGGAGACAGTTCTTGAAGACGTGGAGACACCAGATGGTAAGCCAAAGCATAAGAAAATCACTAAACGTATAATTAAAAAGAAGGTAGGTCCTAAAGTTGAAACTACTCAAATTACCACTGAACAAGAAGACGACAAAACACCTGTTGTCTCAGTTCACACTACACAAGAATTTACTGACGACACTATCACTCCACTCGACGAATTACACAAACCTGATAGGGCTCAAATCGTCGAAGAAACGCCAGAGGAGGTGAAAGTGACCGAAGTACGTACGCAAACTGGTGAAACCAAGAAAGTAAAAGTAACAAAACGTGTCATTCGTAAGAAGCAAGGTCCCAAGCAAGAAGTAACCGAGATAACAACTGTGGAAAAAGAAGGTGAAGAACCCATAACGACAGTATCTGTCGTCGACGAAGATGTGCCTAAGGAAGAATCAAAACCCGTTGAAATCATCGAGCTTTCTGAGGAGACAGTTGTTGAAGACGTGGAGGCACCAGATGGTAAGCCAAAGCATAAGAAAATCACTAAGCGTATTATTAAAAAGAAGGTAGGCCCTAAAGTTGAAACTACTCAAATTACCACTGAACAAGAAGACGACAAAACACCTGTTGTCTCAGTTCACACTACACAAGAAATTACTGACGACACTATCACTCCACTCGACGAATTACACAAATCTGATAGGGCTCAAATCGTCGAAGAAATGCCAGAGGAGGTAAAAGTGACCGAAATACGTACGCAAACTGGTGAAACCAAGAAAGTGAAAACTACAAAGCGCGTCATTCGTAAGAAACAAAGTCCCAAGCAAGAAGTAACAGAGATAACAACTGTGGAAAAAGAAGGTGAAGAACCCATAACGACAGTCTCTGTCGTTGACGAAGATGTGCCTAAGGAAGAATCACAACCCGTTGAAATCATCGAGCTTCCTGAGGAGACAGTTGTTGAAGACGTGGAGACACCAGATGGTAAGCCAAAGCATAAGAAAATCACTAAACGTATAATTAAAAAGAAGGTAGGTCCTAAAGTTGAAACTACTCAAATTACCACTGAACAAGAAGACGACAAAACACCTGTTGTCTCAGTTCACACTACACAAGAATTTACTGACGACACTATCACTCCACTTGACGAATTACACAAACCTGATAGGGCTCAAATCGTCGAAGAAACGCCAGAGGAGGTGAAAGTGACCGAAGTACGTACGCAAACTGGTGAAACCAAGAAAGTAAAAGTAACAAAACGTGTCATTCGTAAGAAGCAAGGTCCCAAGCAAGAAGTAACCGAGATAACAACTGTGGAAAAAGAAGGTGAAGAACCCATAACGACAGTATCTGTCGTCGACGAAGATGTGCCTAAGGAAGAATCACAACCCGTTGAAATCATCGAGCTTCCTGAGGAGACAGTTGTTGAAGACGTGGAGACACCAGATGGTAAGCCAAAGCATAAGAAAATCACTAAACGTATAATTAAAAAGAAGGTAGGTCCTAAAGTTGAAACTACTCAAATTACCACTGAACAAGAAAACGACAAAACCCCTGTTGTCTCAGTTCACACTACACAAGAATTTACTGACGACACTATCACTCCACTCGACGAATTACACAAATCTGATAGGGCTCAAATCGTCGAAGAAACCCCAGAGGAGGTGAATGTAACCGAAATACGTACGCAAACTGGTGAAACCAAGAAAGTGAAAACAACAAAGCGCGTCATTCGTAAGAAACAAAGTCCCAAGCAAGAAGTAACAGAGATAACAACTGTGGAAAAAGAAGGTGAAGAACCCATAACGACAGTCTCTGTCGTTGACGAAGATGTGCCTAAGGAAGAATCACAACCCGTTGAAATCATCGAGCTTCCTGAGGAGACAGTTGTTGAAGACGTGGAGACACCAGATGGTAAGCCAAAGCATAAGAAAATCACTAAACGTATAGTTAAAAAGAAGGTAGGTCCTAAAGTTGAAACTACTCAAATTACCACTGAACAAGAAGAAGACAAAACACCTGTTGTCTCAGTTCACACTACACAAGAATTTACCGACGACACTATTACTCCACTCGACGAATTACACAAATCTGATAGGGCTCAAATCCTCGAAGAAACGCCAGAGGAGGTGAAAGTGACCGAAGTACGTACGCAAACTGGTGAAACCAAGAAAGTAAAAGTAACAAAACGTGTCATTCGTAAGAAGCAAGGTCCCAAGCAAGAAGTAACCGAGATAACAACTGTGGAAAAAGAAGGTGAAGAACCCATAACGACAGTATCTGTCGTCGACGAAGATGTGCCTAAGGAAGAATCACAACCCGTTGAAATCATCGAGCTTCCTGAGGAGACAGTTGTTGAAGACGTGGAGACACCAGATGGTAAGCCAAAGCATAAGAAAATCACTAAACGTATAATTAAAAAGAAGGTAGGTCCTAAAGTTGAAACTACTCAAATTACCACTGAACAAGAAGACGACAAAACACCTGTTGTCTCAGTTCACACTACACAAGAATTTACTGACGACACTATCACTCCACTCGACGAATTACACAAATCTGATAGGGCTCAAATCGTCGAAGAAACGCCAGAGGAAATGAATGTAACCGAAATACGTACGCAAACTGGTGAAACCAAGAAAGTGAAAACTACAAAGCGCGTCATTCGTAAGAAACAAGGTCCCAAGCAAGAAGTAACAGAGATAACAACTGTGGAAAAAGAAGGTGAAGAACCCATAACGACAGTCTCTGTCCTTGACGAAGATGTGCCTAAGGAAGAATCACAACCCGTTGAAATCATCGAGCTTCCTGAGGAGACAGTTGTTGAAGACGTGGAGACACCAGATGGTAAGCCAAAGCATATGAAAATCACTAAGCGTATAATTAAAAAGAAGGTAGGTCCTAAAGTTGAAACTACTCAAATTACCACTGAACAAGAAGACGACAAAACACCTGTTGTCTCAGTTCACACTACACAAGAATTTACTGACGACACTATCACTCCACTCGACGAATTACACAAACCGGATAGGGCTCAAGTCGTCGAAGAAACGCCAGAGGAGGTGAATGTAACCGAAGTACGTACGCAAACTGGTGAAACCAAGAAAGTGAAAACTACAAAGCGCGTCATTCGTAAGAAACAAGGTCCCAAGCAAGAAGTAACCGAGATAACAACTGTGGAAAAAGAAGGTGAAGAACCCATAACGACAGTCTCTGTCGTCGACGAAGATGTGCCTAAGGAAGAATCACAACCCGTTGAAATCATCGAGCTTCCTGAGGAGACAGTTGTTGAAGACGTGGAGACACCAGATGGTAAGCCAAAGCATAAGAAAATCACTAAGCGTATCATTAAAAAGAAGGTAGGTCCTACAGTTGAAACAACACACATAACCACTGAACAAGAAGACGACAAAACACCTGTTGTCTCAGTTCACACTACACAAGAATTTACTGACGACACTATCACTCCACTCGACGAATTACACAAACCTGGATAGGGCTCAAGTCGTCGAAGAAACGCCAGAGGAGGTGAATGTAACCGAAGTACGTACGCAAACTGGTGAAACCAAAAAAGTGAAAACTACAAAGCGCGTCATTCGTAAGAAACAAGGTCCCAAGCAAGAAGTAACCGAGATAACAACTGTGGAAAAAGAAGGTGAAGAGCCCATAACGACAGTCTCTGTCGTCGACGAAGATGTGCCTAAGGAAGAATCACAACCCGTTGAAATCATCGAGCTTCCTGAGGAGACAGTTGTTGAAGACGTGGACACACCAGATGGTAAGCCAAAGCATAAGAAAATCACCAAGCGTATCATTAAAAAGAAGGTAGGTCCTACAGTTGAAACAACACACATAACCACTGAACAAGAAGACGACAAAACACCTGTTGTCTCAGTTCACACTACACAAGAATTTACTGACGACACTATCACTCCACTCGACGAATTACACAAACCTGATAGGGCTCAAATCGTCGAAGAAACGCCAGAGGAGGTGAATGTGAACCGAAAGTACGTACGCAAACTGGTGAAACCAAGAAAGTGAAAAGTAACAAAGCGCGTCATTCGTAAGAAACAAGGTCCCAAGCAAGAAGTAACCGAGATAACAACTGTGGAAAAAGAAGGTGAAGAACCCATAACGACAGTCTCTGTCGTCGACGAAGATGTGCCTAAGAAGAATCACAACCCGTTGAAATCATCGAGCTTCCTGAGGAGACAGTTGTTGAAGACGTGGACACACCAGATGGTAAGCCAAAGCATAAGAAAATCACCAAGCGTATCATTAAAAAGAAGGTAGGTCCTACAGTTGAAACAACACACATAACCACTGAACAAGAAGACGACAAAACACCTGTTGTCTCAGTTCACACTACACAAGAATTTACTGACGACACTATCACTCCACTCGACGAATTACACAAACCTGATAGGGCTCAAATCGTCGAAGAAACGCCAGAGGAGGTGAATGTGACCGAAGTACGTACGCAAACTGGTGAAACCAAGAAAGTAAAAGTAACAAAACGTGTCATTCGTAAGAAGCAAGGTCCCAAGCAAGAAGTAACCGAGATAACAACTGTGGAAAAAGAAGGTGAAGAACCCATAACGACAGTCTCTGTCGTCGACGAAGATGTGCCTAAAGAAGAATCACAACCCGTTGAAATCATCGAGCTTCCTGAGGAGACAGTTGTTGAAGACGTGGACACACCAGATGGTAAGCCAAAGCATAAGAAAATCACCAAGCGTATCATTAAAAAGAAGGTAGGTCCTACAGTTGAAACAACACACATAACCACTGAACAAGAAGACGACAAAACACCTGTTGTCTCAGTTCACACTACACAAGAATTTACTGACGACACTATCACTCCACTCGACGAATTACACAAACCTGATAGGGCCCAAATCGTCGAAGAAACGCCAGAGGAGGTGAATGTAACCGAAATACGTACGCAAACTGGTGAAACCAAGAAAGTGAAAACTACAAAGCGCGTCATTCGTAAGAAACAAGGTCCCACGCAAGAAGTAACCGAGATAACAACTGTGGAAAAAGAAGGTGAAGAACCCATAACGACAGTCTCTGTCGTTGACGAAGATGTGCCTAAAGAAGAATCACAACCCGTTGAAATCATCGAGCTTCCTGAGGAGACAGTTGTTGAAGACGTGGACACACCAGATGGTAAGCCAAAGCATAAGAAAATCACCAAGCGTATCATTAAAAAGAAGGTAGGTCCTACAGTTGAAACAACACACATAACCACTGAACAAGAAGACGACAAAACACCTGTTGTCTCAGTTCACACTACACAAGAATTTACTGACGACACTATCACTCCACTCGACGAATTACACAAACCTGATAGGGCTCAAATCGTCGAAGAAACGCCAGAGGAGGTGAATGTGACCGAAGTACGTACGCAAACTGGTGAAACCAAGAAAGTCAAAGTAACAAAGCGCGTCCTTCGAAAGAAACAAGGTCCCAAGCAAGAAGTAACCGAGATAACAACTGTGGAAAAAGAAGGTGAAGAACCCATAACGACAGTCTCTGTCGTCGACGAAGATGTGCCTAAAGAAGAATCACAACCCGTTGAAATCATCGAGCTTCCTGAGGAGACAGTTGTTGAAGACGTGGACACACCAGATGGTAAGCCAAAGCATAAGAAAATCACCAAGCGTATCATTAAAAAGAAGGTAGGTCCTACAGTTGAAAGCAACACACATAACCACTGAACAAGAAGACGACAAAACACCTGTTGTCTCAGTTCACACTACACAAGAATTTACTGACGACACTATCACTCCACTCGACGAATTACACAAACCTGATAGGGCTCAAATCGTCGAAGAAACGCCAGAGGAGGTGAATGTGACCGAAGTACGTACGCAAACTGGTGAAACCAAGAAAGTCAAAGTAACAAAGCGCGTCATTCGAAAGAAGCAAGGTCCCAAGCAAGAAGTAACCGAGATAACAACTGTGGAAAAAGAGGGTGAAGAACCCATAACGACAGTCTCTGTCGTCGACGAAGATGTGCCTAAAGAAGAATCACAACCCGTTGAAATCATCGAGCTTCCTGAGGAGACAGTTGTTGAAGACGTGGACACACCAGATGGTAAGCCAAAGCATAAGAAAATCACCAAGCGTATCATTAAAAAGAAGGTAGGTCCTACAGTTGAAACAACACACATAACCACTGAACAAGAAGACGACAAAACACCTGTTGTCTCAGTTCACACTACACAAGAATTTACTGACGACACTATCACTCCACTCGACGAATTACACAAACCTGATAGGGCTCAAATCGTCGAAGAAACGCCAGAGGAGGTGAATGTGACCGAAGTACGTACGCAAACTGGTGAAACCAAGAAAGTCAAAGTAACAAAGCGCGTCCTTCGAAAGAAGCAAGGTCCCAAGCAAGAAGTAACCGAGATAACAACTGTGGAAAAAGAGGGTGAAGAACCCATAACGACAGTCTCTGTCGTCGACGAAGATGTGCCTAAAGAAGAATCACAACCCGTTGAAATCATCGAGCTTCCTGAGGAGACAGTTGTTGAAGAAGTGGAGACACCAGATGGTAAGCCAAAGCATAAGAAAATCACTAAGCGTATCATTAAAAAGAAGGTAGGTCCTAAAGTTGAAACTACTCAAATTACCACTGAACAAGAAGACGACAAAACACCTGTTGTCTCAGTTCACACTACACAAGAATTTACTGACGACACTATCACTCCACTCGACGAATTACACAAACCTGATAGGGCTCAAATCGTCGAAGAAACGCCAGAGGAGGTGAATGTGACCAAAGTACGTACGCAAACTGGTGAAACCAAGAAAGTCAAGGTAACAAAGCGCGTCCTTCGAAAGAAACAAGGTCCCAAGCAAGAAGTAACCGAGATAACAACTGTGGAAAAAGAAGGTGAAGAACCTATAACGACAGTCTCTGTCGTCGACGAAGATGTGCCTAAAGAAGAATCACAACCCGTTGAAATCATCGAGCTTCCTGAGGAGACAGTTGTTGAAGACGTGGACACACCAGATGGTAAGCCAAAGCATAAGAAAATCACCAAGCGTATCATTAAAAAGAAGGTAGGTCCTACAGTTGAAACAACACACATAACCACTGAACAAGAAGACGACAAAACACCTGTTGTCTCAGTTCACACTACACAAGAATTTACTGACGACACTATCACTCCACTCGACGAATTACACAAACCTGATAGGGCTCAAATCGTCGAAGAAACGCCAGAGGAGGTGAATGTGACCGAAGTACGTACGCAAACTGGTGAAACCAAGAAAGTCAAAGTAACAAAGCGCGTCCTTCGAAAGAAGCAAGGTCCCAAGCAAGAAGTAACCGAGATAACAACTGTGGAAAAAGAGGGTGAAGAACCCATAACGACAGTCTCTGTCGTCGACGAAGATGTGCCTAAAGAAGAATCACAACCCGTTGAAATCATCGAGCTTCCTGAGGAGACAGTTGTTGAAGACGTGGACACACCAGATGGTAAGCCAAAGCATAAGAAAATCACCAAGCGTATCATTAAAAAGAAGGTAGGTCCTACAGTTGAAACAACACACATAACCACTGAACAAGAAGACGACAAAACACCTGTTGTCTCAGTTCACACTACACAAGAATTTACTGACGACACTATCACTCCACTCGACGAATTACACAAACCTGATAGGGCTCAAATCGTCGAAGAAACGCCAGAGGAGGTGAATGTGACCGAAGTACGTACGCAAACTGGTGAAACCAAGAAAGTCAAAGTAACAAAGCGCGTCCTTCGAAAGAAGCAAGGTCCCAAGCAAGAAGTAACCGAGATAACAACTGTGGAAAAAGAGGGTGAAGAACCCATAACGACAGTCTCTGTCGTCGACGAAGATGTGCCTAAAGAAGAATCACAACCCGTTGAAATCATCGAGCTTCCTGAGGAGACAGTTGTTGAAGACGTGGACACACCAGATGGTAAGCCAAAGCATAAGAAAATCACCAAGCGTATCATTAAAAAGAAGGTAGGTCCTACAGTTGAAACAACACACATAACCACTGAACAAGAAGACGACAAAACACCTGTTGTCTCAGTTCACACTACACAAGAATTTTCTGACGACACTATCACTCCACTCCACGAATTACACAAACCTGATAGGGCTCAAATCGTCGAAGAAACGCCAGAGGAGGTGAATGTGACCAAAGTACGTACGCAAACTGGTGAAACCAAGAAAGTCAAGGTAACAAAGCGCGTCCTTCGAAAGAAACAAGGTCCCAAGCAAGAAGTAACCGAGATAACAACTGTGGAAAAAGAAGGTGAAGAACCTATAACGACAGTCTCTGTCGTCGACGAAGATGTGCCTAAAGAAGAATCACAACCCGTTGAAATCATCGAGCTTCCTGAGGAGACAGTTGTTGAAGACGTGGACACACCAGATGGTAAGCCAAAGCATAAGAAAATCACCAAGCGTATCATTAAAAAGAAGGTAGGTCCTACAGTTAAAGCAACACACATAACCACTGAACAAGAAGACGACAAAACACCTGTTGTCTCAGTTCACACTACACAAGAATTTACTGACGACACTATCACTCCACTCGACGAATTACACAAACCTGATAGGGCTCAAATCGTCGAAGAAACGCCAGAGGAGGTGAATGTGACCGAAGTACGTACGCAAACTGGTGAAACCAAGAAAGTCAAAGTAACAAAGCGCGTCATTCGAAAGAAGCAAGGTCCCAAGCAAGAAGTAACCGAGATAACAACTGTGGAAAAAGAGGGTGAAGAACCCATAACGACAGTCTCTGTCGTCGACGAAGATGTGCCTAAAGAAGAATCACAACCCGTTGAAATCATCGAGCTTCCTGAGGAGACAGTTGTTGAAGACGTGGACACACCAGATGGTAAGCCAAAGCATAAGAAAATCACCAAGCGTATCATTAAAAAGAAGGTAGGTCCTACAGTTGAAACAACACACATAACCACTGAACAAGAAGACGACAAAACACCTGTTGTCTCAGTTCACACTACACAAGAATTTTCTGACGACACTATCACTCCACTCCACGAATTACACAAACCTGATAGGGCTCAAATCGTCGAAGAAACGCCAGAGGAGGTGAATGTGACCGAAGTACGTACGCAAACTGGTGAAACCAAGAAAGTCAAAGTAACAAAGCGCGTCCTTCGAAAGAAGCAAGGTCCCAAGCAAGAAGTAACCGAGATAACAACTGTGGAAAAAGAGGGTGAAGAACCCATAACGACAGTCTCTGTCGTCGACGAAGATGTGCCTAAAGAAGAATCACAACCCGTTGAAATCATCGAGCTTCCTGAGGAGACAGTTGTTGAAGAAGTGGAGACACCAGATGGTAAGCCAAAGCATAAGAAAATCACTAAGCGTATCATTAAAAAGAAGGTAGGTCCTAAAGTTGAAACTACTCAAATTACCACTGAACAAGAAGACGACAAAACACCTGTTGTCTCAGTTCACACTACACAAGAATTTACTGACGACACTATCACTCCACTCGACGAATTACACAAACCTGATAGGGCTCAAATCGTCGAAGAAACGCCAGAGGAGGTGAATGTGACCAAAGTACGTACGCAAACTGGTGAAACCAAGAAAGTCAAGGTAACAAAGCGCGTCCTTCGAAAGAAACAAGGTCCCAAGCAAGAAGTAACCGAGATAACAACTGTGGAAAAAGAAGGTGAAGAACCTATAACGACAGTCTCTGTCGTCGACGAAGATGTGCCTAAAGAAGAATCACAACCCGTTGAAATCATCGAGCTTCCTGAGGAGACAGTTGTTGAAGACGTGGACACACCAGATGGTAAGCCAAAGCATAAGAAAATCACCAAGCGTATCATTAAAAAGAAGGTAGGTCCTACAGTTGAAACAACACACATAACCACTGAACAAGAAGACGACAAAACACCTGTTGTCTCAGTTCACACTACACAAGAATTTACTGACGACACTATCACTCCACTCGACGAATTACACAAACCTGATAGGGCTCAAATCGTCGAAGAAACGCCAGAGGAGGTGAATGTGACCGAAGTACGTACGCAAACTGGTGAAACCAAGAAAGTCAAAGTAACAAAGCGCGTCCTTCGAAAGAAGCAAGGTCCCAAGCAAGAAGTAACCGAGATAACAACTGTGGAAAAAGAGGGTGAAGAACCCATAACGACAGTCTCTGTCGTCGACGAAGATGTGCCTAAAGAAGAATCACAACCCGTTGAAATCATCGAGCTTCCTGAGGAGACAGTTGTTGAAGACGTGGACACACCAGATGGTAAGCCAAAGCATAAGAAAATCACCAAGCGTATCATTAAAAAGAAGGTAGGTCCTACAGTTGAAACAACACACATAACCACTGAACAAGAAGACGACAAAACACCTGTTGTCTCAGTTCACACTACACAAGAATTTACTGACGACACTATCACTCCACTCGACGAATTACACAAACCTGATAGGGCTCAAATTGTCGAAGAAACGCCAGAGGAGGTGAATGTGACCGAAGTACGTACGCAAACTGGTGAAACCAAGAAAGTCAAAGTAACAAAGCGCGTCCTTCGAAAGAAGCAAGGTCCCAAGCAAGAAGTAACCGAGATAACAACTGTGGAAAAAGAGGGTGAAGAACCCATAACGACAGTCTCTGTCGTCGACGAAGATGTGCCTAAAGAAGAATCACAACCCGTTGAAATCATCGAGCTTCCTGAGGAGACAGTTGTTGAAGACGTGGACACACCAGATGGTAAGCCAAAGCATAAGAAAATCACCAAGCGTATCATTAAAAAGAAGGTAGGTCCTACAGTTGAAACAACACACATAACCACTGAACAAGAAGACGACAAAACACCTGTTGTCTCAGTTCACACTACACAAGAATTTTCTGACGACACTATCACTCCACTCCACGAATTACACAAACCTGATAGGGCTCAAATCGTCGAAGAAACGCCAGAGGAGGTGAATGTGACCAAAGTACGTACGCAAACTGGTGAAACCAAGAAAGTCAAGGTAACAAAGCGCGTCCTTCGAAAGAAACAAGGTCCCAAGCAACAAGTAACAGAGATAACAACTGTGGAAAAAGAAGGTGAAGAACCTATAACGACAGTCTCTGTCGTCGACGAAGATGTGCCTAAAGAAGAATCACAACCCGTTGAAATCATCGAGCTTCCTGAGGAGACAGTTGTTGAAGACGTGGACACACCAGATGGTAAGCCAAAGCATAAGAAAATCACCAAGCGTATCATTAAAAAGAAGGTAGGTCCTACAGTTGAAACAACACACATAACCACTGAACAAGAAGACGACAAAACACCTGTTGTCTCAGTTCACACTACACAAGAATTTACTGACGACACTATCACTCCACTCGACGAATTACACAAACCTGATAGGGCTCAAATCGTCGAAGAAACGCCAGAGGAGGTGAATGTGACCGAAGTACGTACGCAAACTGGTGAAACCAAGAAAGTCAAAGTAACAAAGCGCGTCCTTCGAAAGAAGCAAGGTCCCAAGCAAGAAGTAACCGAGATAACAACTGTGGAAAAAGAGGGTGAAGAACCCATAACGACAGTCTCTGTCGTCGACGAAGATGTGCCTAAAGAAGAATCACAACCCGTTGAAATCATCGAGCTTCCTGAGGAGACAGTTGTTGAAGACGTGGACACACCAGATGGTAAGCCAAAGCATAAGAAAATCACCAAGCGTATCATTAAAAAGAAGGTAGGTCCTACAGTTGAAACAACACAGATAACCACTGAACAAGAAGACGACAAAACACCTGTTGTCTCAGTTCACACTACACAAGAATTTACTGACGACACTATCACTCCACTCGACGAATTACACAAACCTGATAGGGCTCAAATCGTCGAAGAAACGCCAGAGGAGGTGAATGTGACCGAAGTACGTACGCAAACTGGTGAAACCAAGAAAGTCAAAGTAACAAAGCGCGTCCTTCGAAAGAAGCAAGGTCCCAAGCAAGAAGTAACCGAGATAACAACTGTGGAAAAAGAAGGTGAAGAACCCATAACGACAGTCTCTGTCGTCGACGAAGATGTGCCTAAAGAAGAATCACAACCCGTTGAAATCATCGAGCTTCCTGAGGAGACAGTTGTTGAAGACGTGGACACACCAGATGGTAAGCCAAAGCATAAGAAAATCACCAAGCGTATCATTAAAAAGAAGGTAGGTCCTACAGTTGAAACAACACACATAACCACTGAACAAGAAGACGACAAAACACCTGTTGTCTCAGTTCACACTACACAAGAATTTTCTGACGACACTATCACTCCACTCCACGAATTACACAAACCTGATAGGGCTCAAATCGTCGAAGAAACGCCAGAGGAGGTGAATGTGACCAAAGTACGTACGCAAACTGGTGAAACCAAGAAAGTCAAGGTAACAAAGCGCGTCCTTCGAAAGAAACAAGGTCCCAAGCAAGAAGTAACCGAGATAACAACTGTGGAAAAAGAAGGTGAAGAACCTATAACGACAGTCTCTGTCGTCGACGAAGATGTGCCTAAAGAAGAATCACAACCCGTTGAAATCATCGAGCTTCCTGAGGAGACAGTTGTTCAAGACGTGGACACACCAGATGGTAAGCCAAAGCATAAGAAAATCACCAAGCGTATCATTAAAAAGAAGGTAGGTCCTACAGTTGAAACAACACACATAACCACTGAACAAGAAGACGACAAAACACCTGTTGTCTCAGTTCACACTACACAAGAATTTACTGACGACACTATCACTCCACTCGACGAATTACACAAACCTGATAGGGCTCAAATCGTCGAAGAAACGCCAGAGGAGGTGAATGTGACCGAAGTACGTACGCAAACTGGTGAAACCAAGAAAGTCAAAGTAACAAAGCGCGTCCTTCGAAAGAAGCAAGGTCCCAAGCAAGAAGTAACCGAGATAACAACTGTGGAAAAAGAGGGTGAAGAACCCATAACGACAGTCTCTGTCGTCGACGAAGATGTGCCTAAAGAAGAATCACAACCCGTTGAAATCATCGAGCTTCCTGAGGAGACAGTTGTTGAAGAAGTGGAGACACCAGATGGTAAGCCAAAGCATAAGAAAATCACTAAGCGTATTATTAAAAAGAAGGTAGGTCCTAAAGTTGAAACTACTCAAATTACCACTGAACAAGAAGACGACAAATCACCTGTTATCTCAGTTCACACTACACAAGAATTTACTGACGACACTATAACTCCACTCGACGAATTACACAAACCTGATAGGGCTCAAATCGTCGAAGAAACGCCAGAGGAGGTGAATGTGACCGAAGTACGTACGCAAACTGGTGAAACAAAGAAAGTCAAAGTAACAAAGCGCGTCCTTCGAAAGAAGCAAGGTCCCAAGCAAGAAGTAACCGAGATAACAACTGTGGAAAAAGAGGGTGATGAACCCATAACCACAGTCTCTGTCGTCGACGAAGATGTGCCTAAGGAAGAATCACAACCCGTTGAAATCATCGAGCTTCCTGAGGAGACAGTTGTTGAAGAAGTGGAGACACCAGATGGTAAGCCAAAGCATAAGAAAATCACTAAGCGTATCATTAAAAAGAAGGTAGGTCCTACAGTTGAAACTACACACATAAACACTGAACAAGAAGACGACAAAACACCTGTTGTCTCAGTTCACACTACACAAGAATTTACTGTTGACACTATCACTCCACTCGACGAATTACACAAACCTGATAGGGCTCAAATCGTCGAAGAAACGCCAGAGGAGGTGAATGTGACCGAAGTACGTACGCAAACTGGTGAAACAAAGAAAGTCAAAGTAACAAAGCGCGTCCTTCGAAAGAAGCAAGGTCCCAAGCAAGAAGTAACCGAGATAACAACTGTGGAAAAAGAGGGTGAAGAACCCATAACCACAGTCTCTGTCGTCGACGAAGATGTGCCTAAGGAAGAATCACAACCCGTTGAAATCATCGAGCTTCCTGAGGAGACAGTTGTTGAAGAAGTGGAGACACCAGATGGTAAGCCAAAGCATAAGAAAATCACTAAGCGTATCATTAAAAAGAAGGTAGGTCCTACAGTTGAAACTACACACATAAACACTGAACAAGAAGACGACAAAACACCTGTTGTCTCAGTTCACACTACACAAGAATTTACTGTTGACACTATCACTCCACTCGACGAATTACACAAACCTGATAGGGCTCAAATCGTCGAAGAAACGCCAGAGGAGGTGAATGTGACCGAAGTACGTACGCAAACTGGTGAAACAAAGAAAGTCAAAGTAACAAAGCGCGTCCTTCGAAAGAAGCAAGGTCCCAAGCAAGAAGTAACCGAGATAACAACTGTGGAAAAAGAGGGTGAAGAACCCATAACCACAGTCTCTGTCGTCGACGAAGATGTGCCTAAGGAAGAATCACAACCCGTTGAAATCATCGAGCTTCGTGAGGAGACAGTTGTTGAAGAAGTGGAGACACCAGATGGTAAGCCAAAGCATAAAAAAATCACTAAGCGTATCATTAAAAAGAAGGTAGGTCCTAAAGTTGAAACTACTCAAATTACCGCTGAACAAGAAGACGACAAATCACCTGTTATCTCAGTTCACACTACACAAGAATTTACTGACGACACTATAACTCCACTCGACGAATTACACAAATCTGATAGGGCTCAAATCGTCGAAGAAACGCCAGAGGAGGTGAAAGTGACCGAAGTACGTACGCAACCTGGTGAAACCAAGAAAGTAAAAGTAACAAAACGTGTCATTCGTAAGAAGCAAGGTCCCAAGCAAGAAGTAACCGAGATAACAACTGTGGAAAAAGAGGGTGAAGAACCCATAACGACAGTCTCTGTCGTCGACGAAGATGTGCCTAAGGAAGAATCACAACCCGTTGAAATCATCGAGCTTCCTGAGGAGACAGTTGTTGAAGAAGTGGAGACACCAGATGGTAAGCCAAAGCATAAGAAAACCACTAAGCGTATCTTTAAAAAGAAGGTAGGTCCTACAGTTGAAACTACACACATAACCACTGAACAAGAAGACGACAAAACACCTGTTGTCTCAGTTCACACTACACAAAAGTTTACTGACGACACTATCACTCCACTCCACGAATTACACAAACCTGATAGGGCTCAAATCGTCGAAGAAACGCCAGAGGAGGTGAATGTGACCGAAGTACGTACGCAAACTGGTGAAACCATGAAAGTCAAGGTAACAAAGCGCGTCCTTCGAAAGAAGCAAGGTCCCAAGCAAGAAGTAACCGAGATAACAACTGTGGAAAAAGAAGGTGAAGAACCCATAACCACAGTCTCTGTCGTCGACGAAGATGTGCCTAATGAAGAATCACAACCCGTTGAAATCATCGAGCTTCCTGAGGAGACAGTTGTTGAAGAAGTGGAGACACCAGATGGTATGCCAAAGCATAAGAAAATCACTAAGCGTATCATTAAAAAGAAGGTAGGTCCTACAGTTGAAACAACACACATAACCACTGAACAAGAACACGACAAAACATCTGTTGTCTCAATTCACACTACACAAGAATTGACTGACGACACTATCATTCCACTCGACAAATTACACAAACCTGATAGGGCTCAAATCTTTGAAGAAACGCCAGAGGAGGTGAAAGTGACCGAAGTACGTACGCAAACTGGTGAAATCAAGAAAGTCAAAGTAACAAAGCGCGTCATTCGTAAGAAGCAAGGTCCCAAGCAAGAAGTAACCGAGATAACAACTGTGGAAAAAGAGGGTGAAGAACCCATAACCACAGTCTCTGTCGTCGACGAAGATGTGCCTAAGGAAGAATCACAACCCGTTGAAATCATCGAGCTTCCTGAGGAGACAGTTGTTGAAGAAGTGGAGACACCAGATGGTAAGGAAAACCACAAGAAAATTATTAAGCATATTATTAAAAAGAAAGTAGGCCCTAAAGTCGAAAGCACACAAATCACTACTGAACAAGAAGACGACATAGTAGAGCCTGTGGTCATAGTACACACTACACAAGTATTCACTGACGATATTATGACTCCACTCGATGAATTACACAAACCAGATAGGGCACACATCGTAGAAGCGTTAGAGGAGGTAGAAAAAACCGAAATGTGTTTTCAAACTGGTGAAATTACGAAAATCAAAGCTACAAAGCGCGTCAATCGTAACAATCAAGGTCCCCAGCAAGAAGTTAACGATATCACAACTGTGGAAAAAGAAGATAAAGAGGCCATAACGACAGTCTCTTTCGTTGAAGATTCGACTTGGGAAACGTCTCAGCCCATAGAAATCTTCGAGCTTTTTAAGGATACCGTTGTTGAAGAAATGGAGACTTCAGATGGTAAGGCAAAATATATGAAAATCACTATGCATATTATTAATTGAGAGGTAACTAAAATTTAATTTGCACATATTACTGCTGAGCAAGATAACTGTATACCATGTTCTACACATGTAGTATTAATACAGTACTTTTTAGTATTAGTAGTATTACAGTACTTATGATTACACTGACACTTTTTACCACCCGTTCGATTTAATAAACTTATTGATACTAGAATCGTTCTTAAAGCAAAATAAAACGTTCATAGCTGGTCTTAACTCGGAAATTTAAAGTTCAAATGGAAGACATTAAATCGTTAACAATTTTGTTATTAATAGTAAGAAGTTAAAACTTTCAAAACTTGTTGAAACTTTAAACTCTCGAATGTTAATGATATTTATATGATGATTTTCGGTAATATATAAGCTATATAATAAGGTTATCTAAAAGGTTGAATAGTGTAAATAGTATACTGTTTAAAATATATTCACATGCACATGTGTGTAAAAAATATATATGCTCACACATATATATTTTTTACTTAATTAAATGTAACAATTGTAAAGTAATAAGCGATGTTTTAAGTTTTAAATTATAGTTGAATATGTTAATGCATCTGTAAATTATATAAATATTTTGTATATATTTGTGTTTTTTTATGTAAGAACCTGTCATTACAAAAGTATCCTTGTCAAAGTTAGTTATTATATATATTATGTTAAGCTCACATCAACATCAAGATTTGATAGACCCTCAAAATTATCACCTGATTATTTTTTATTTGTACTTTTTTTTACTTTTGTTTTCATAATTTGCTATTGATGGACAGCAATTAACGCTACGTTGTTACGTTAATTGTTTTTTACTCTGTATACTATTTGTTACGTATTTTTTTATTCACAGTAAATGTCATAAAAGTAAAAAGTAGTCTCATAATGTTCAATGCTTTATTTTCTTGATTGTTTTTTAACTTACACTTTTTTTCATGTTTAGAGAAAGCAAGTGAGATACCTGAAGAAGTGTTGGAAGAATTACCAAAAAAAATAGGAAAAAATGAAGATGATGAACATAAAGTCAAAACAAAACTATTTTTAAAACCACAGAAAATTGAACATGGCTCAGTTAATATAAGTGTAGCGCAACATGCAGAAGATACCGCTCAACCTCACTTCACTCAGCTTAAACTTAAAAAGCCGATAGTAAAACCTAAAAAAGAATCTATTATTCCTTCTTTACCCAAAATACAACTCAAAAGTCGCATTAAATTTGTTACTGATTGGCCACCAGAAGAAGTGAAACCAATCGTCACATATATAGGTAGCGTAAAGCAAAGCGGAGAATTATCGAGAAATATTAAAGAAGCAGCCAAAATTAAAAAGAAACCTATAAAAATACCAAAGCTACTAGGATTAGAAAAAACTGAATTAGAAAAGCCAGATGATTTAAATTATGCTAACGAAACGGATGACTTACAAGGAGATGTTGTAGAAAAGTCAAAAGAAATAATACGTGAAGTTCTCGAAGAAGAAAAACAACCCGAGTCTGGATCAATGGAATCACCTAAGCTTCCAGAAAAGCCTAGTGATTCTAGTAAGATTAAGAAAAAATCTACTCTAAAACCAATGAAAATAGAAGAAAAAACAATCGAAGAAAACAAACCTCAATTTATAGAAAGTACTGAACCCTTATTTAAAAAACTCAAATTAAAAAAAGCTGTAATAAAATCAAAACCTGAAGAACCTGTTGCAAAACTTCCTAGAGTACAGCTTAAGAGTCGTATTAAATATGTGACAGATTGGCCACCAGGAATTACAAAACCTAATATTTCCGATTTAGGATGCATTCGACAAAATGGTATTCTTTCCCGAAACATAAAAGAAGCAACAAAAACTAAGAAAAAAGTTTTGAAACAACCAGTTTTACCAGATTTGCAGAGAGTAGAATTAGAAAAGCCCATGTTTACTCATGAGGATATAGTAGATTCTGTTGCTAAATTACCTGAAGAGGTCGTTATAGAACCGATAAATGAAAATGATAAAGAATCATTAAAAGTTAAAGAGGCATCACCTGAAAAGGAATTTAAAGAAGAGCCGCAAGTAATTGAAGATGGTAAAGAAGATGTTCCTGAAAATTTCACCATACAACCCCGACGACCAAGTATAAAAAAGGTGGAAGAAATAGTTGATGAAGTTACTATAAAAAAGAAACTAAAGCCAGTTCGAAAATCTTCCGTATCGCTACCAGAAATAACAGAACCCGAAGAAGTCACTTTTAGACCTAAGAGCGTAAAAACTAAAGAAGATGTAGAACAAGAATTTAATATACAATTGGATTCATATCTTGAAGAAGAAATTTCGATGTCAAGTAAAGTTAAACTAAAGCCTCAAAAGCAACCCACGTTTAGTGAGGAAGCAGATGAAGCATCTATTAAATTCTACGAAGAGAAAGAAGGTGAAAGTATAGTAGAAATTATAGAAAATGATGAAATTAAGGAAGAAAGCACTAATATTATAATGCCACTGAAAACACCCAAGAAAAAAGTTAAAAAGACTATAGAGGACGTAACATCTAATGTTACCATAGCTAAACCTAAATCTGACAATGGAACAGAAATTATAGAAGATGTTACATTTGAGTTAGGTAAAAAAATCGATTTTACCTTAGACCACCAAGAAATATCTTTTGATTTCAAACCCCATATTGAAGATTTTAAACAGGAAGAATTTTCTTTATCTAGTAATATAAAATTAGGTCATAAGAAAAAAAATATTATATCTGAAGAAGCAGATGAAGCCTCAATTCGTGTAGAAAAGGAGATTGAGGATGACAGTCAAGCTGAAGAAGTAATTATTAGTGAGGCTGAATCTGAAGAAAATATTGAAATGATACTTAAACGGAAACCTAAGAAGACAACTTATGAAGTTAGTGAAGTCGAAGAGCTAAGTGTAGAATTCAAGCCCAAAAGAATAATGAGTCAAACCTTTGAAGAAGACGAACTTACTATATCAACGAAAAGAAAACCTAAGAAGCCATCAGTTGTGCAAGGTAAGTACGACATTTATTTAGAAGCCAATAAAGTGTGTATTTGTATAAACAAAAGTGTTTATATCTATAACTAGTTCTTACCTGCGACTTTGCTCGTGGTCAAATGGAAATAACTAAGATTTAAATCTTAGTAACTCCGACCACAGGTAAATTGGTTTACATCTCAATAGAGATGGAATCAAATTTATAAGCAAAATATTTTACCTACAAACTCGATTTCATTAAATAGAATATTGATTTTAATATCGATTTTTTTTATATATTATATTGGAAAATTACTATATTTAGTTTAGTTCGACAGTTTTACACAGAATATAAAATATAACTATGAAACAGTTTATAAAAACCTAAAAATCTGACTGAATTGAATTTTTTAATATAAAGTTGTATTGCTATTTAAAACGTTACTAATTTTCAGAAGCGGAAGCTACTATGAGTATTGCTAAAGAACAAGAATTTCCAGGTGTGTTTGTATATATTATATTTTTAAAATTAACGTGTGTCTTTAAAGGGGAATTTTCGATATATTGCTTGTTATGTGGCTCTTAACGCCGCCTTGTTACTAGAGCGAGGAAATAAAACTAATTCCTTCCTGAGTGAAAATCGAAACTGCTACCATCGCGTTTACAGTCAGTTGATGGGCTGTACGTTTTTATTCATGATACCGTAATAATTTACCGTAGCGTTTGGCGCTCCGTTCTCTCTGACTACCTCGTTAGGGATAAAGCGTGAAGGTAGGCTTGGTTGGTAGGAACCCAGTGAAATAAAAAAAAAAAAATTAGCTTCACGCTATATCCCGCACACAGCAGGGTAGGCAGAGGGAACCTAGTGTTAAGACACTTCGTTCCCCACTTTCTGCCGAATTTTGCAGGCACTGCTTGTTGAGTGGCAGAACTCAACGCCGCGCTTTGCCTCGACACCAGAGCGAAGAAATGAAAATATAAATTTAAGTAAACATTTCATCTCCTCGAGTGGGGATCGAACCCACAACCAGTCGATTTTACAGTCACACTTTGTGCCACTGCGCCACGACTGGCCTCACCCAGTGAAATATTTTTTTGAAATACGAATAAAATTATAATATTACTTTTTAAAATTTTTATTTATCATCTTATACATATGTATGTATGTATATATCATTCTTCTTTTCTTGTGCTTGTATTCCTACTCATCCTATACTATTGAACCGATTTGGATAAAAGTTTATGCTTAAGTTTTCAATGGGCTCCTAAACGGTTTGTAATGCATTTAGACTAGTAATATGGCTCTACAGTCGCTGTCTACTGCCAGTTAAAATGGAAAAAATAAAAAAAAAATATTTGATCAATATTATTGAGTTTTGAATACCATAATGAAATTAAATATTTTATTACAGAAACTCCAATGAACGTGCGGTGCGGAGACACAGTGTTTGCTGTTTACTCGTACGTAGCGGAAACTGATGAAGCCATTAATCTGGTTGAGGGCGAACGTCTGTATATTCTAGGTAAGCATTTTAAATATTTTTGTGCATATAGCAGGTTAGGCAGCATTCCGTTCCACACTTTCCGCCAATTTTCAAAACTACCTTGTTACCAGAGCTAAGAAAAATAATATTAAATAATGAATTTTCCCGACTGGGAATTGAACCCACGACCGTTGCTTTTACAGTCACATATCTGTGCTACTGCGCTACGACTTTACGCTACGCTGTTTTTTATGTTATGAAAATAGGATTTAATTGACGTAAATTAAGCAAGTGTAACTATATAATATAATTATATATGAAAATTCTCTCGCTTACATTACCTTGCTCTAAATAACAATTTCAAATATGAAGCAAATATAATTTTTTTCTATGATAAGCATTAATTATAATAATACTATTGGGATTAATAATATGGAATATAATAAAAAGCATAAGGCGCTTTCCGCTGTATTCTGAAGGCATTGCGTGTTGAGGGGCGGAACTCAACGCTGCGCTTTATCTCGTTACCAAAGCAAGGAAATGAAAATATTAAATATCGAGTGGCAATCGAACCCACAATATGTTGCGCTTACAGTCGCACACTTGTGCTTAATATATAAATTTTATTTGCTTCGCACAGAAACAACAAATCAGGACTGGTGGTTTGTTCGAAAACATCTCACCGAGGAAAAGGGTTGGGTTCCAGCACAATATCTCATGGACGAAGCAAACTATACGTTGTACCTACAAAAGAAGCTAAATGAGAAAATTGATAAGCTACCTGTATTTGAAAGTAAGATTTGTCTTATATAGTATTAAACTTTGTTTTATGAAATACGGACGCCGACCACGAACTACGTTTTCCTGCTAATGGGTGACGGATGACGGAAGACAGCGATTTTCAGTGGTTCAACAGAAATTGGATTTTATCGATAAAATAGGATTAGAAGATTGAAGAAAATTGGCAAATAGTAATTGATTGAATATTTTTTTATGATTTTCTCAGTCAACCACGTAAAAAATGTTTCATGAACATGAATTCGTGTGTTTTTCATGAAAATTATTTTCTTTATGATAACAATTTTTTATTTTTTCCATGGATGCACTTCACATTTTTTATGACTGATTCCTATCCGAGGGAAATTTTTAGTGATTATTCTTCATATGTATTTGTAGTTTTTAAAACATATTTTAAAAAGAACAACAACATATTGAAATATATATAAATATACCTGTGAAATATTTTTTCTACAGCTTACCTATTGCTTTAGCAAATTCACGGCCTTTGCGAGGATAGCTTTACACTATCAAAATATTTTTACTCCTCAAATATGTTTTGACTATAATTGACTAGTAAAAATGCAAACACTTCTATAAATTCCTAAAGATATCAATGTAAAGGTAGTCAATTATCATAATGAGAATAATAATTATTTACTGTTTTATGATTCAAAGTCACACTGGATTTGTCAATATTCTTTATGATTTTTTTTTTATCTGAAATGATGTGGTGTAGAATAGGCACTGAGCTCCTCCCTTTCCCATAGATCGGTGATCCGTCGATCTAGATATATATATTAAAAACACAGCAGAGTAGGCAGTGGGAACCTAGTGTTAAGACATTCCGTTCCCTACTTTCCGCCTAAATCTGGAGGCATTGCGTGTTGAGTGGTGGAACTCAACGCCACGCTTTGTCTCGACAGCAGAGCGAAAAATTGAAAATATGAATTTTAATAAATATTTTATTTTCTCGAGTTGGGGATCGAACTTACAACCAGTCGATTTTACAGTCACTCTTTGTGCCTACCCTGCGCCACGACTGGCCTATAAAGCATATCATTTACATAGCAGTATAAAATAAGGAGTGTTATAATGAATATATACAAGCACTATCGTAATCGCTAAAAAAATAACAGAACTCCTACCAAAGTAAACTAGTTAACTAATTTTAGCTGTCGTTATGATGCAAAAAATGATTTAAACTTTGTGTGACTTAAACACATATAATTTTACCTACGTAACTAATTTCCTTTCTTTTAGAACCAGCATCTGAGGAACAAGCAGTTGCTCCAATATTTGTAGAAAAATTGCGTCCAAAACACACACCCGATGGTTCTACTGTCCAATTTGAGTGCCAAGTAGAGGGTTATCCTAGACCACAAATAACGTGGTTCAGACAAACAGCCATTATCAAACCTTCTCAAGATTTCCAGATGTACTATGACGATGATAATGTAGCCACATTGGTTATCCGAGAAGTTTTCCCAGAAGATGCCGGTACATTTACTTGTGTAGCCAAAAATGCTGCAGGGTTCGCCTCCAGCACCACCGAGTTGATTGTAGAGGCTCCATTATCAGATCATGGTTCAGAAATGACAGTGTTATCAAGAAAAAGTCTGTCCAGGGAATCTTCGTTAGCTGATATTCTGGAGGGTATACCCCCAACATTCTCTAAACGTCCAAAAGCGCAATATGTAGATGAAGGCACTCAAATATTCTTAGAATGCAGGCTAGTTGCAATTCCAGAACCAGATATCGCATGGTTCTTTAAAGGAGAAGAAATTATGCCTAGCGAAAATATTTCTATAGCGACCGAATCTGATATGCATATGTATTGCAGTGTTCTCAAAATATCTGACGTTAAGAAATTCCAGGAAGGTACATACACTGTTCTAGCTGTGAATAGGGAAGGGGAGGCGAGCTTACCAATAGTTTTGAAGATCAGAACAGGTGATAACGAAAAACCACAAGTAATTGAACCATTGAAGAGTATGATTATCAGAGAAGGTGAAAGTTTCGTGCTGACTACGCAAGTTGTAGGAACCCCTGAGCCTAAAGTAGTCTGGTACAAAAATAATAAGCCAATTAAAGCGTCCTCGCAAAAATCTGATGGAAATATCCATTCGATAACTATTATCAAGCCAAAGAAAGGCAAGGATGATGGTGTTTATACTCTAAAGGCAACCAATTCTGAAGGTACCACTGAGACCAGTGCTGTAATCACTATTGAAGGTATGCTATTGCTTAGTTTTTGTACTGAATTTGATTGAAATTCTTTATAATTATTATTATTAATGTAATTCGTATTATTTCCAGAACCTACAGAAGAGAACGCTGAACCACCACTATTCATAAATCGATTCCAAGAACTGACAGTCAAAGAGCAAGGCACTATCAAACTTAACGCTAAAGTCACAGGCAATCCAGTGCCAATCATAACGTGGTACAGAAATAATCAAATTTTGACACCAAACGAAACGATTACCCAGAACTTTGATGGTGAAAACATTGAACTAATAATCACAAATGTTGATTCTGAAATAGATTCTGGTGATTATAAATGTGTGGCAGCAAATTCAGCAGGCAAAGCTTCCCATGGAGCTAGAGTTACCATCGATGTAGACAAGGTAATGTTCGTGAGAAATCTGAAAAAGCGTTATGTCACTGAAGAAGGCAAGACAGTGATCCTTGAATGCGAAACGTCCCACACCGTGTCCACAAAATGGTACCACAATGGAAAGGAACTTAGCGGAATGGATCATAGAGAAATTATACAAGAAAGCCGTATTCATAAGCTCAGAATAAAGAAATCTAAACTTACAGACAAAGGAACTATCAAATGTGTTGTAAAAGACCAAGAAACTAACACTGAATTGATTGTGAACGAGACTGTACCAGAATTCATAAGGAAATTACAAGATTTTGAAGTTAAAGAACGCGATGTTGCTATTCTAGAAGTTGAAATCAATTCAGAAACAGCAGACGTTGTATGGGAACGTGATGGAGAAACTATCAAACCTAAGAAGAACAAATATGAATTAGAGAAACGTGGAAATGTCAGAAAATTATTCATTCGAAACACGTCAGTTCACGACGAGGGCGAATACTCTTGTAAATTACGCGATGATTTTTGTACAGCCGAAGTCACTGTGGTAGAACTGCCACCAGAAATCATCACAAGACTAAAAGACCAAAAGGTTAATAAAGGAAATAAGGCAACATTTGAAATTGAACTCACCAAGGGTGATGCCTTGGTAAGGTGGCTCAAAGATGGTTCTGAAATACAACTTTCTAATCACATGCAATTAACAATTGACGGAAAGAAACAAAAATTGAAGATTTACGACTGTGAAAGTAGCGATGAAGGTGTTTACGCCTGTGAAGTTGGCAACGACAAATGTACAGCCAAACTCATCGTCGAAGAACCATCTGTAGATTTCATCTTAAGGCTACCAGAAGTCTTAGTGGTACCAACGAACACCGACGCTTATCTTACAGTAGAAATACCAGACGAAGATTTAGACGTGACTTGGTTCCGACGTAAAACTGTTTTAGAGGATTCGGAGAAGTTTACGTTGATCTCTGATGGGAAGAAACGAACGCTTATTATAAGAAAATGTACTGAAGACGATCAATGTGAATATTCCTGTCAATTATTAGACACAAGGTGCACGACTAGGTTAAAAGTGGAAGGTAGGTGGATTATTTATAAATATATAAACAATGTCACTTAATTGATGCAACTATAAGAATTAATAAGTAAATTATATAGGCATATAGACGTATAGCATTAACTTAAATAAAATTTAAACAAGTACAACTGAATACAATATTTTTTTGGTTCTATACCACAATAATAACAATAATCTTTATAGTAATCTTTATGATAGCTCTTTTATTAGACGTTATTACGTTTTTTAATACAAATAAGAACATGGTTTCATAACTTAGCTTAAATTTCTTCGGTCTTAGTAGCTTTACGCTGCTTAACAGGATTTAATTAAAAATTAATTAAATCCTGTTAAGCAGCGAAAAGCTACTAAATTTAGTATTTAGTCACACTCCGTTCCAAAATGTTGCAAAATTTTCGAAACATTGCATGTTCAGTGGCAGAACTCAACGTCTTTTTATGACTTGTCAGCAGAGCGAGGAAACGAAAATAATTCATTGCCCCTACGTGGAATTAAACTCAACCGTCACGATGGCCTTAAATTGTAGTCTTTCAATAAAACAAAAATGCATGTATTTATCTAAATCAAATAATATTATTACAGTTATAGAATTTCCACCGAAAATAGTGGACTATGAAAAGGTATACAGGGTTAAAAAGGGCAGTGACGTCACAATCTTTGTCCAATACGAGGCTAACCCTCCACCAAACGACGAATGGGTTGTCAATTCAAAGATCATCAAGAAATCTAAACATACAAAACCTACTATAGATTCTATGTCTGCCAATCTTACTATAAAGAAAACTGATAATAATGACGCCGGCACTTACAAATTGAGATTAGAAAACAATTGTGGGTACACTGAAATTGACATTGAAGTTGTCATATTGGGTAAGTTTTATTTATTATTGAGTAATTTAAATAGTAAATTACAACTAAACTTACTTTTTAATTATGCATTTTTTTCTTTTTTTATCTTGTTTTCTATCAAAATACTTAAATGGAATTAAACTAAAGGGAAAGCATTATAAAATGACCTAATTTAATAAATACTGGAGCTCTTATGATGATAAATTTTCTTGACTTCAAATAGTAAACCATCACACATAAAATAATTTTAATACAAAGAAAATTAAAACAGTTTTATACTTTTACATTTAACAACGAACTTTTTTTTCATGCCTTATTGACATGTAAAAGGGCAACCTAGTGTTAAATTATTCAACTATCTTTTTATTATTTCCCTCTCATTTATAGAGGTTGTTTTACCAGAGCTATAAAATTAAAAATAATCCAATGCTTTAATTAGGAATTGAATTCAAACCATCGCGTCTGATAAGAAATTTCTATATTCAAAATGTTCAAACTTAATTATTTTTTTTAAATTATTTTTTATTAACAAATGTATTTTTTCCAGATATTCCATCGCCTCCTGGTAAACCTAACATTCCGTTCGTAGACGACACGTCTGTCAACTTATTCTGGACTGAACCCAAAGAAAAAGGCTTTTCGGAAATCCAGAGCTATATCCTGGAATATCAAGAGGAAAATACTATTGAGTAAGTTTAGTTTATGGAATAGAATATTGCTATAAATAGCAAAGCTAAAGTCCAGTATTCTGATTCTGGTCGTTAGCTTTGCACAGACAGAACAGATGTGTTCGTCTAAAATGTAAATGTTGTTTTTTTTTTTGATCAAAATATCTAAAATATAAATATAAAATTACCCCACCCACTAAAAATAAACAATAATATGTTTTAAAGAGTTGATGTCTAAAAATAAATCAGCTTCCCGCTGTATCCCGCACACAGCAGGGTAGGCAGAGGGAACCTATTGTTACGACACTCCGTTCCCCACTTTCCGCCAAATTCTGGAGGTATTGCGTGTTGAGTGGCGGTACTCAACGCCGCGCTTTGCCTCGACACCGGAGCCAAAAATGGAAGTATAAATTTATATAAAGATTTCATCTCCTCGAGTGGGGATCGAACCCACAACCGAAGTCGATTTTACAGTTACACTTTATGCCCCTGCGCCACAACTGAATTGTTTTAAAGAAAAATATATTTTAAAACATAATATTTAATTTACTCATGTGTCTATCATAAAAATCTTTAAATTCACAATCAACACACTCGTGCATTAGAAAAACTAACCTAAAAACAATTATGTTCTACAGGTGGATCTCAATAGAGAACATAAAGAAAACGCAATATTGCATTGAAAATTTGAAAACACGATCATCTTACCGGTTCAGAGTATTTGCCGTAAACGAAATAGGTGTTAGCGAATCTTCCGAGATTACCGATTACATAATAATAGAGAAAATGGCCGAAAACCAACCTCCTACTGTAGAAAAACCTTTGGAAGACTTGGTAGGACCAACAAACGAAGATGTCGAATTAACTTGCATTTTCGGAGGGATACCTGAACCTAAAGTAATGTGGTTTAGAAATGGCAAACTATTGAAGACAGCCAAAGCTACTTATATAAATAGAATTGCTTCGTTAATAGTCACAGTGAATAAAAATACAGAGGGAAAATATAAGTGCGTTGCGAATAATGAATTTGGTGAAATAGAAACTTCATGTACAATAGAAATAAGAGAAAAACCAACAATTATTATTTCTGATGAAGAATTCGATCAAAAGCATACTGTGGGAGATGATTATAGTGTAACAGCTAATATTCTTGGTATTCCTAAACCCGAAGTTATTTGGTATAGAAACGGTATGAGAATAGATGAAAAGCACACAGAGATTGAGATAGAGACTGAAGAAAACACTAGTGTTATAAGAATAAGAGATGTGAAGAGATCTCATTCAGGCAAATATATGATTGAAGCTGTTAATAAAGCTGGATCGTGTACTGTTGAAACTTTATTGCGGGTTTATGGTAGGTTTTTGTGTTATATTTTATTGAGCTGCACGCTATGTCCCGCATATAGTAGGATGGCAAGAAATTTAGTATCAAATGACTCTGTTCTCTTGTAACTCCTGTGGCGTGTTGAGAATAGTAACTCAACACTGCTTGTCACTCACACTTATCAAATCAGATTGAATCCACATCCGTCGCGTTAATTGTCTGGCACTGAGAAACTGACACGATGGCCTTAATAATTTTTGTTTATTTTTTAGTTATTAATTTGTAAACTTGTAGTGGAAAAAGTGTTATTTGTATATCCATTAGTTTCGTTGTCTAATAAAAAAATGTCTGTTACTATATAGTTATTGAAATATATTAAATACATACATACACACACACACATACACCCGCACGCACACGCACACACATTAATATAAACGTACTTACAACAACAAAAAAAAAACTAAATTTCAGACAAACCAAGCAAACCCGAAGGACCAGTAGTATTAAAAGAAATTAGTCGTGAATCAGTCACTATAGAGTGGAAGCCGCCATTAGATGACGGTGGCTTAGACCTTATAAAATACGCCATTGAAAAACACGAACCCGAAATCGATGAATGGGTCAAAGTAGCCGAAGTGAATAAAGATATAGAAACATACTGTATACAGAAGTTAAATGAGAACTGTGAATATATGTTCAGAATTATGGCTCAAAATCCTGTTGGAATATCTGAGGCGTTGGAGAGTGAGCCCATTGTTATTAAGAACGCATTGGGTATGTACTTTTTAATTCAGATTATTTAATTGACTTAGCTTCACGCTGCATCACGCTGTATCACGCGCTGTAAATTACAGAGTAGGCAGAGGGAACTTAGTGTGAACACCTCGATCCCCGTGTACCGCCTCCCGAGCTCCTTCATTGTCTTTTTACCAAAGCGGAAAAATGAAAATATTTCAGTCCACCGAATGAGATCGTATCCACAACTGTCACGTTTATGTTTACGTAATTAAACACTGAGTCGCAGCGCCACGACGGTCTCAAATTTTTAACTTGAACCAGTAGTTCCTGACATTCGTGAACTTCAGCGCTTCTTCAGTTTCATGATATTAATTATATGTTCATATTGAAATATTCTTATTTCAGATGTACCATCGCCACCTCTAGGACCATTAAGATTCTACGGAATCGACGATAATTCAGTGACAATAGCTTGGTATCCATCAGAGAAAAATGGCGGTTCCGCCATTTTGGATTATACGGTGGAAATAAAACAAGATGGCAAAAAATGGAAGGAAGTAGCCGTGTCCAAAGACACAGAAGCTAAAATAACTAAATTGGTGGCCAATGTCGGTTATCAATTTAGGATATATGCAAGAAATGAAATAGGTACCAGTTTACCGTACACCTCTGATGAGAAGATCGTTATTGGCAAGACTTTGTGTAAGTATTGGAATAGTAAATCACTCTGTTATTTTATGACTTTTAGAAGATTTTTTGTGGGCTTTAAACGCTATGACCATTTTGTATTTTTAGATTTTTGTAATTAAGCTTGAGTTTCTATATATTATTTTGATTGAACTCCTTCACAATTGGGCGGTTTTTTCTACAGTATAATATGTCAATTTGTAGGTTATATATAAAATTGTGATAACATTAGATTTCTCGTCAATAAATAGTAAATAATTTAAAATTATCTATAATTTAAATATTTTATAATAATGTTTATAAATTTTATTGATTTTACATATGAGAAGGTTGTGGCGCAGTACCACAGCGTTTTTCTGTAAGCGCGACGGTTGTGGGTTTGATCTACGTATAAATTATTTTCACTCATAACTATGAAATTATGATAAATTTTCGAAAGTTACATCAATAAATATGGAAAAATAAATAGTAATTAAAATGCCATATTTTTTTTGTTTTTTTTTTATTTTAATTATTCTAATAATAATAATATTTATTTAATATTTCAATTTCACTAAAATACATATAATTTCCTTTTCTTCTAGCGCCTCCATCACGCCCGCAAAGGTTCATAGTGCGGGAGATGACGTCACGATCAGTCACACTACAGTGGGCGGCGCCAGAGAGCGATGGAGGCAGCGTTATTACTAGTGAGTACCTACTTATTTACAATAACTTTATTTATTTATGTGTAATGCCGACAGAATACACACATAATTAGAAAACACGTAATTTACATTAAAAAAACACATTGCAAAGTGTTACTCCATTTACAGACAGACATCAACTTGCAACTACATTATACTTTTTTTATATATTATTTACATAGTTAATATTAAATTTATAATTATTATTTATGTAATTATATTAATTTTATATTTAATTTAAAGAAAATTTATAAAAAAGATTGTGGTAACAGTTTCACTGCAGGTAAATAAATAAGTTTATGAAAAATAAATTATAGTAATCTCTTAGTTAATAATAATCCGTTGGTGTCCTTCAATAGCCCAGTTCCCCATTCATCCAAAATTTGTTCTATAATCCCAATTTTGTTTTCCATATTTTCCATAGTTCTTTATACCTGGTGACTTTTTCCTGTGGTTACTCCGAAATGAATCACTGTAAAAAAATACATAGACTGAAGAATTTTACTTTTTTTTCTCAATATTTTTTTTATATTTTACTTACTATTAATTAAGTTCGTCACCCTGTTTCTCTTTCCTCCTATGTATAATCTATTATTTATATGCAAAATAATAGAGATCCACTTTTTTTCAAAATTCCAGATTACATAGTAGAATACAAAACAGTTAAGGGCAAGAAATGGTCCAAGGTGGTAACGGTGTCGGGTTCTGTCCACGAATATTGCATAGAAAATATAAGGGAAAAAGATGAACTGTTGTTTAGAGTGTCCGCCGAAAACGCCATCGGCATCAGCCTGCCGGCGGAATCTGAATCTGTTAAATTGTCTAAGCATGCGAGTAAGTATTACTACCACTGTGCTTACAGTGACACATCTTATAATATGTTGTTATAAGATGTTTGCTGTTTTTGTAATATCACGCTGTATCCCTCATGTAGGGTAGGCAGAGGGTGTGCCTAAGTTTACCTTCTTACTAGAACAAGAAAATGAAAATATTAAATATATCATTTCCCGAGTGGTAATCGAGTCCACAATTATCGTGCTTGCAGTCACTGCACCACGACGTGATAAAATTTTCATATTTTTCACTATTTTTACTCAATTCAACGCACTTTGCCTCGTTTCCAGAGCGAGGAAATGAAAATATTAATTACTTCATTCCCCTGAGTGGGAATCCAACCCACTGTCTTCGCGTTTACAGTGACGCTTGTGCTTCGGCGCCACGACGGCGTCTTAACGAAACTAAATATTATTTAAATGTAAACAACCACAACCGTTACGTATGTTGTCAGACACTTCGTTTGGATATTTTAAATTTTACTCAAAATTATGTTTAACAGTAAATATTAGTATAATGTATTGTCATTTAGTGATATTGTTTTAGTGCGTTAGAATTTCTTTTTTTAATTAATTCTATAAACGCCGTTACATAAATTATAACTTAGTCCAAAACAATCATAGCTTCATATTAATAAAAAAATCTTACTTCCAGCTGTTCCCACACCCCCGACTGGTCCTCTAGAAATCCGAACGATCGGTAACATAGTGGTAACATCGTGGGGAACGCCCGAGTGGGATGGAGGAGCACCGCTACTGGGATACAATATAGCTATACGTGATGTTACCAAAACGATGTGGATGGAAGTTGGAAAAGTGGATGATTTGAAATATCACATAAAGGATTTGAACGAAAATCATACTTACATGATAAGGATTTACGCGAGAAATGAGATAGGGTTGAGTGAGCCGTTGGAGTCGGATGAACCGTTTAAGGTTATTTTGGGTGAAGGTGGGTGTCGGTTTTTTTCTAATAATACATATTTTTTGTTTCTTTTGTATCGCGCATGTAAGATATAGGGAACTTTGTGCTAAGACATTTCGTTTTACCGCCCAATTTCTTGACAATGCGTGTTAAGTTAACTTAATGCCGGGCCATCTATATTTAACAAAGCAATGATAGAAAATATAGAAATACGTTTCCCCAAGAGGGAAACAAGTGTACGACCGCCGCTTTTATAATCGAATCCTCATTTATATAATTTATTGTATGTAGCGTAATGAAATAAGATAGGTAGGATAAAGATAGTAGACAATCCATATATTCGTTATCACTGTTACATTACTAAAATCAAAAATCAGCTTCACGCTGTATCCCGCACACAGCAGGGTAGGCAGAGGGAACCTAGTGTTTTTAGACACTCCGATCCCCACTTTCTGCCGAATTCTAGAGGCATTGCGTGTTGAGTGGCAGAATTCAACGCCGCGCTTAGCCTCGACACCAGAGCGAAGAAATGGAAATATAAATTTAAGTAAATATTTCATCTCCTCGAGTGGGGATTGAACCCACAACCAGTCGGTTTTACAGTCACACTTTGTGCCGTTGCGCCACGACTGGCCTCGATATAGTCTAAACATTATTTAACTTAAATTGTTGATGTAACAATACCCTTTATGTTTTTAAATTAAAATCATTTGGAATTTCTCGCTATTTATTAATAGTATAAATTATCATACAAACATATACATTTTGTTTTTATATTCACCGTTTCTCGATATTTTTCTACAGATTCACACGCTGACGAAGAACCTGGTGAACAAACCGAAGTAACTGAACCCACTTCCTTCAGCCAAACAACTACGTCATGGCTCCGTGACAACAATATGGACGCCGACATACAGTCGTATGCTCGAGGTTCATTACTAAGACGAGACGAATATTTCTTCAGAATATGGCATTACGCCAAACAATTGTTTAAGTAATGAACGTAAAACTGACTTTTTGTATTTAAATAGTTCGAATTTGTTACCATTCAGCATTTAACGTTACCAAACAGTACATCATTATATCAAATTTTTGATATATTAAAGCTAAGTTACCAAAATTTAAAAGCGTTACCTAACGTTACCTAATATTACAAAGTCAGTATAACCAAAAAACACAGTGGAGGGTTTTTTTTATGCCGAACGGTTATTAACATAATTGCTAACCGGAAATGCATTTTTTTTACGGTTAACTTTTTTACGGTTACCTTTTAAAACCCCACTGTATCCTGTGATATGACATAGTTCGCGGATAGACGACGTTTAGATTTTTATAACTATTTATATTTATTTATAACTATTTATTATTATTTATTATGTAATATGAATTAAATAAATGTAAGTGTTTGCTTGTTTCGTTAATTTAAAGGGAGACGACAATATAGGTGCATATATTTTCAAGTGAATGCTTACATTTAGATGTAATATTTATTTTACATATAATTTTTAAATATAAATTATGATTATTTTTTGAGTGTTTTATTTTATTCTGTTTTTTATGAATGTTAATAATGTAGCAAACAAAATAATTTATAACAATTACTTTTTTGTTATAAATTATTTTGTTCAATATATATTTTTTCTTATAACTTCATCCTCATAACAGGGTAGACAAAGCGAACCTAGTATTAAGACGTTCTGTTCCCCACGTCGAGTGAGAGACTTTTCTGGTGCACTTAGTCAGTCATAGTCAGAGCGAGAAAAAAGGAAACAATTCACTTTCCACAAGTGTCAATCGAACCGACAACCATCGCGCTTACTGTCACAGTCGTGTACCGCCGCGTTATAAAAGCATATAACACCACCAACGCTCTAATTAATAAGAGGTTATTAAAAATCTTTGACATGAACATCGAGAAGAACGAGACTGTTATTTTAAGTATAATATACTTATTATATTTTATTTGTCGATCTTCTTTCAATTCTTTAGCTTTAAAGAATACTCTTTTCTACTTAATACTCTTTTTTAAAATTCTATATTAAAAGACGCTATCAGTTGCGCATTGTCGGTATGTGATAATGTCGGATTTGGATCATATTTGAATCTTGTGTATATATTCCAATATAATCTATATATTCCAATCACGTGTTCTCAATGTTTATTTTTCCACAAACACTTAAAAGTCTTATCAAGATACTATTTAAATATGATGTGATATGTCACTCTTTAAGGGAAATGAAGATTTTTATGAATTTGAAATTTTATAAATCATTTAAAATATTATTATTTTTTAAAGTTACTAAACAGTTTACATGTAAAAACACCCAAAAGACACTTTATTTCCAAACTTAAAACGCATTACTTTTCGGACCCTTGCTTTTTCTTTGTTTAATATTATTTATTTTTATTTAGACAAAATTTATTTAATCCATTTGTACTATAAATACAAGGAATATATAAGGAATACAGGGTGGTAAATAAAACAATAATTTAAGTACTCATTTATTAATATCAAAGACTTGACTTATTAATAATAATAATAAACAAATTATTATCTAACATTCAAAGACAATGCATTGTTTATGTAATAATTGTAACTAGAACTGTAGAATAGAAGTGTAATAGAAATAATGTTTCCATACTATTTTGGCACTATTTAAATACCTAATAGGGCAATCTATTAGAGACTGCCTTCAAGAGCGGGAAAGAAACAATTTCAAAATGATTTTTTTTTTATTTCGCTAAAATGAAATTACACATTTTAGTGTATAATTTACTGACGATTTCGGCGACCTGTAACAGAAAAAAAAAATGTTAGCTTCACGTTGTATCCCGCGTATAGCAGGGTTGGTGTAACTAAGTAGTATGACGATCCATTCTTCACTCGCCGCCCAATTTTTATCCCTCCGCGAGGTTAATTATATTAACTTCCTCACTAGAGATAGAGAATATTGAGGCCAGTTGTGGCGCAGGGGACAAAAGTGTGACTGTGAAATGATCTGGTTGTGGATTCGATCCCCAACCGAGGAAATGAAATATATCTTTAAATGTATATTTCCATTTTTTCGCTGTGGTAACGAGCCAAAGTGGGCCATTGAGTGTTGTCATTCAATACGCAATGCCTCCAGAATTCTTAACACTAGTTTCCCTCTGCCTATCCTGCTGTATACGGGGTACAGCGTGAAGGTGAAAAGGATGTCTGAAATCGCGACCGTTATGGGTTTGATTCTTACTCGAGGAAATGAATTATTATCATTTCCTTCACAAGACAAAACGCAAAAACGAGTCCAGTAACTCAACACGCAGTTTCGAAAATTGAATCGAACAAAGTAGGGATTGGATTTTCTTAACACTTGGTGCCCTCTGCAAAACCTTCTATATTTTTAACAATTTCCACGATATAAATGAAATGGCTAAAAGACGGAGAATCACATCACTAACCCTTGTCTTTAATAGACTTGACTTGTTTGTTCTTGTTGCATTTCTTAGTGATGCGCCTGCTCTGGTCGCAGGTGGGGTCACTATTTGCCTTCAACATGTCCGTCCTGGACATTTCACCGTTGGGGCTGCATTCACTCCAAGATGACTTCTCGTAGCGGCATGCTAGAGGGCGGAGAAAATAGAGAAAATAATGAAATATTAAACATTTTTATTTTCTCGCTCTGGTAACGTTGCGTAAGCTCGGCGTTGAATTCCGCCCAGCTCAACACGCAATGCCTCCAGAATTCAGCAAATTTCTGGAGACATTGTATGTCTACCAGGTTCCTAAGTTCCCTATGCCTATCCTGCTATGTGCGGGATACACCGTGAAACTATAAAAACAGAAAGGATCGATATCGATACTATATGTATATTTCATACATGTAAACAAATACAAAAGCTAAATGAACATTAAATTTAATAAATCAAAGTTTTATGTCGATTTTTCTACTCCTTTGGGTCTCCTTTGAGCTGCCGAAGCTTTTTAAACTCAACTTTTTGTTGGAACGTGTACGTTTATGTTGAAACCAATCTCTTTAGATGTTACCGTCATGAAATGTGTTGAGCGATTTGAATAAAATTTTATTAAGTTTTAAAATTGTAAATATTTTCTTTTGCTTGTTAAGTTAAATAGTTCTTTTTCTTATTAATTTACAAAATGGTTAATTCCAGCAAAAATTTGTAATGTAAACGCTAAGGTTGTGAGTTCGATTCCCACTCGGGGTATAAATTACGCTCGCTGGCTCGCTCTAGCTAAAAGACAGCGTATTGAGTTCCGCCGCTCAACACCCATGTATATATATATGTATGCAGGATAAAGCCAAAACATAAATGAATTTACAAAAATGTAACTAACCTTTCTTGCATTTCTTCTGGATGGTCTTGGCGCGTTCGCAGCTACCGGGATCTCCTTTCTTCAAAGTTAGCGTACGGGAACGAATGTTGGTCTTCGGATCGCATTCCGACCAAGCGCCGCGGACGTAGCGGCAAGTTTCTGTTAAAAAATATTTTTCGTAGATAAAAAAATATTATAATTTAAAATAAAATATTATAAATAAAATTAAATTATACTTGAAGTCATCGTGGCTCAGCAGTACAATTTTTATCTATAAACGCGACGGTTAAGGGTTTCATTCCCACTCGTGGAAGTCAAATATTTAATATTTTCATTTTCCTCGCTCTGGTAAACGAACACACAGTAAAGAATTAAGTGTATTTATGGTAGATTTTCGTTAAGACACTTCGTTTTCCACCTTCCTATGACCAAGATACAGATGTTGCGTATTGTGTGGTGTAACTCAACGCCGCACTATGTCTCCCTAGATTAGGAAGACCTATATTATCATTCTGTTCCAAGTTGCAAATGTTTATAATCCCTAATATAATAAACATTTAAAATATTATAAAACATTAGAGGCCAGTCGTTGTGCAGAGGCACAAGCGTATGATCGTAAACGTGACAAGTTGTGGGTTCGATTCCCACCGGAGAAAATGGAATATTTCATATTTTCATTTCTTAGCTCTGTTGTCGGGGCAAAGCGAGGCGTTGGGCTCCTCCTCCTCAGCACGCAATATCACCAGTATTTAGGAGCAAAAGGGGAGCGGAGTGTCTTAACACTAGGCCTCCTTCAACGTATGCCTACCCTGCTACAGAGTGAAGCGGAAAAAAATATATTTGGTATATTCCAAAATAACATACCCTTTTACTAATTCCACGATTTCTGAACAAGCTATAAGTGCAAATGAACAACTTACAGGAAGTGAGCGCTTAGCAAAAAGTTAAGAGCCAACAGATGCGCGGTCTAAGATAAATATTGTGAGCTAAGCTGAACTGGAGTAAATAAATCAGTTTCACGCTGTATCCTGCAGACAGCAGGGTAGGCAGAGGGAACCTAGTGATAAGAGGGAACCTAATTCTGGAGGCGTTGAACACCAAACCGTTCTGGGGTGGGCATGGCCCCACCTATTCCTACGCCTATATTCACATGCAACTTATAAATTGGGCCACCATGTGTTACTGAATATTTTTTTTTTTATAACAGTGAACCTAGGGAACCTTTTACCGTTCTGACTGAACGTAATTATTTTCTTCAGGATAATTCCTGATAAAATCAGTAACTAAAATCAAAATTAGTTGCATTTCATAACTTATGATTTTCGTCTATAAACGTAATAATAGGTTACTTTTACTTTTACAAAATTAATAATATAAGGTCTTGGTTTTCTTTTGCAGTGTACACATATTATTCAATGTATGTTACGGAAGAAAAATATAAAAACGTTGTATGCGAAGCCGTACCGTTGAAACGCGATGGTTGCGGGTTCGATTTCCACTTGGAGGCATGATTTTTTTTTTCATTTCCCTTCTCTGGTAATGAGACGCGAAATTAAAATTCACCATACACCACACACCACGCAAAAAATACAAAAAATCAAAGTTACTTTTTAATAAAATATTTAAAAACGTTTGCCAAAACGAGAATTTTACTAATAAAAATAAAATGAATCGTGCCATTTATAACTGGGAGGATGTGATCTAATGAACACCGTAACTTAATACTCGCCCGTCACCAAAACTCAAACATGTGCAGTTAAAAGCCATCTAGTTATATTTTAAGCTAAAACAAAATTAACAAAACGGTTTCGCTTCCACACGTTCACGATTTATCGTGCGCTTTCAGAAAGATAGATATAGAAGATAGATAGCAGAATACATATTTAACATACATTTAAAATAAAAAAATATATATATTATATATATAAATGACGTGTTATTATAAAGATGGTTTAGTTTTTAGTAGCTTGGCGCAGTATCCCACGTATATGCCATATAGGGTAGGCAGAGGGAACCTAAAGACACTGTTCCCTCAGGGAACGGGCAGGCGTAGAAGGAAGAGGAGGGGCAATTAGCCGCCAGAATAATCTGGTGCCCCACTGGTGTACTCAAGAAATTTTACTAACACAAAATTTGCCCTGGAAAATTAAAAAAAAAGCAACGTTTACATGAACATTCATTCAAAGCCCAAATACAGGCCCCCGAGAAAATATCAATATCTAGAGACGCTAATGTTCCCTACTTCCCACCGAATTATTGCTACCGAAGAAGAGAAACGAAAATTTTTAAATTCAAAAAATAATATGCAGCCAATACATAAAGTTTTCATATTAAAATTGAATGACCTATAGTCCTGTAGTAAACAACAAGAGGTAGCTAGAGGTCGTTAGCCGTTCGAAACCACATTATATTTAATTATAAAAATAATACTCAAAGAGCCATTAAGTATAACTAGAAAACCACACCTTAAACACAGGATGTTTGTAATTATTATATACGCGTAACATAAATACATACATTCCTAATAAGTTAAGAATGTTAATTCGTGTTTTTTACACTGCACGCAGCTGTATAATATTTGTAGTACATAGAACAAATACTCTAGATAGTGCTAAAACACTATTCTTCTTCATACTCGATTTTTCATAAATATACGTCATTGCAAATCATTTTATTTCTTTATTTAACAATATTTTTTCCCGGTGACAACCCGCGCCTAACGCCTAACGATTAACGTGACATCGCATATATAACCTTCCTTTTAATTCGGACCAGCAGTTCCTGAGATTAAAGCGTGCAAACTAGCAGATTTATAATATAAGTATATATAAAATATATAAATATATATAACACCTACCACGCCCAATCTTCAATGAAAACTAAAATATTTATTATTAAAATATTTTTAAATATTTTTGGCAAGGGAAGGGTCCTTAACACTAGGTTCCCTCTGCCTACCCTGCTGTGTGCGGGATACAGCGTGAAGCTGATAATCTTTTATATAAATACAATAAAAAAAAATGCGAAAAAAAAAACATATTGATATTTACAACACAGCCATACAGGCCGCAGTAGGTAGATACTTTACTTTTGTAACGAACAAGCCGAGCCCATTAAAGTAATTGAAATGGATCGCGTTTTTCATACATTCATTCTACTTTTATATTATGTAGTCGTCGTGTCTCAGTTGGAATTTTATCTGCGATGGTTGTGGGTTCGATGGTTGATAGATAAAGCTTATGTATATTTTTTCTGATTATATAAATTTAGGTTATTAACACACAAACCCTTTAAGAATAGCCAGTAAGCTGTCAAAGTTAAAGTTAAAGTCAACGCACATTACAGAGTAGGCGGGGAAACCTGGGAACCTGGTGTTGAAAATTTCTGTTTTCGATTAAGAAACGTTTCCCACTTTCCACCGAAACCCAGAGGCATTACGCGTTAAGTGATGGAACTCAACGCTGCGCTTTGCCTTGCCACAAGTAATATTCTTTGTATTTAAAAAGGCTATCGAGGTCCAGTACAACCGCGACTGACAAGCCTAATGTTTGATGGTTTAATTTGGATTCGATTCTCACTCGAAATATTTAAATCATTTTTTATTTTCTCTGAACTACGCAGACGATGATATATGAAAAAGCCGCTGTTAGTTAAACGAGGGGTGCTAAAAATAGCGCAGACTTCCCGGTACAGGTGATGTGTTAAAATAGTATAATAGTATACCTACTATATAGGGTGAATATAATTGAGCAATCTTCGCCTAGTCAGTTGTTTTTTATTGGCCTTGCTTCGTCCATTTAATGCTATGGCGCAATATAGTTTTTTTAGTTCTACGCTGTATCGAGGACATAGTAGGGTAGGTAGAGGGAGCCTGGGAACCTGGTGTGGTCCATTCACCGGTTTCCGCCCAATCCTCATACCAATAGATCACAATGCCGCGCTTTGTTTTATTCCAGAGTACTTTTATAGAAATCAATATAAGTCGATTGACATAAATAACTTCACTAGTATCAGTAATTCATGTTCTGTCTAGATACTTATACAGACTTTCTTTGGTAGAGCGCCCAAATCTCAGGAACTACTAGTTTTTATAGCTACATTCATTCATCACGTGGTATACAGCCTATAGCTTTCCTTGATGAACTATTCAGCACAATTTTTTTTAACTTTAACTTGCAGTTCCAGTCGTGGCGCAGGAGAATTAAAGTGCGACTGCAAACGCGACGGTTTTGGTTTCGATTCCCATTCGAGGGAGTAAGATATTTTATATTTTCGTTTCCTTGCATCGGTAACTAGACGTTGAGTTAGACCATTCAACGCAAGGCTTCGAGAATTCATCGGAAAGTGGAGATGGACAGCGGAATTATTTTAATGAAAACGCACTGTCATAGAACTAGGTTTCCAGGTTCCCTGTGCTGCACCTGCCTTGCGCTGTACTGCGTAAGGTTACAAAATATACATATGAAAGTTGTAAATGTATGTATGTACGTATATTAGTGTAAACGATCAAACACACAACGAAAGGTCGACGCGAAGTTTAAAAATAGCCGAGAGGGCGGCCGTTTTTAACATCTTGCCGTTCTATTTTACACTTTGAAGATTACAAGTTGTTCATATATGCATGTATTTGACACTCGAAAGATTTTGTTTACATTTTTATTTCATGTGGCCGTATTGGTATAGTGGGAAAACATCTGAATGTAAAAACGGCGGTTGTGGTTTCGATTACCACTCGGAGGAATTGTTGTATTTGAATTGTTATCATTTATCCGTTCTGGTAGACATAGTGCGGTGACGTGTTCCACCATTCACCACGCGATGCCTCAAATTCGGGTGGAAGGCGGAGACCGGAATGTCAAGACATTTGTCAAGGACACTTGGCCATCTTTGCCTACTTTGCTACGCGACAAAAAGCGTGAAGCTGTTTTTATAGCTACGTATCCAAAGTACAAAACGGGTTCCTATTACTAAGACTCCTCTGTCCGTCCGTCCTTCTGTATGTCCGTTTGTCACAGGGCTGTATCTCAGGAATCGCGATAGTTCGACAGTTTAAATTTTAACAGATTAATAAAATAATAAATAAGCTCCCATACAACAAACGTAATTTTTATTGTCGTTTTTCTATACCATCCCACTTGATCGTATTTTTTATAAAATGTTCATTATTTCCAGTAAAATCCGCCCAAAAATGTGCCATTATGACTTCTATAGCTTTACAAAGTGTTATAGGGCATTCAATGTACTGACCAAGTTGGAAATCCACTTGTAAAGCTTCTTAAAAAAAAAATCTATTCAAAAATTAATCACGGGTACTTACAACAAATTCACCTTACATATCACCTTTTTCATCATCTCAAAACTTTTAAATTTTATTGATAAGCTAATGTGAAGTGTTGCCATGGACGTAACTAAAGATATTTTCCACGGTGCCCACGCCTCCAGTGGATGGATTTAAACCATCCAATTATTATCATTTCTTTTTCACCTTCACGCTGTATCCCGTATATAGTAGGGTACGCATACGTAGCCTAATATTAAGACATTTTGTTCAACACTAAATATCTCAAAAATTGGGGGAAAAATAGTTCTAACGGGACAGTGTCTTGAAATTTGGTTCCTTTTGTCCACCCCGCTATATGCAGAATATTCTTTTTATTTTCTACATAATCGCCAATTAATAATAATATTTTTTTATTAAGACTAACCTCGATTCTTGGCGCCACGCTCATTACGCACGAGGAGCTCGTGGTCATCATGCTCGAGAGGCTCAGAAGCAGCGAGGGTCACCAGAACCATTGCGCCAACGAGCCACCACCAACGGAAGTTCTGGAAACAAGGCTTGTATTAGAAAATAATAGTCAAATATCCTAATTTATTCCTTTACATATGCTGTTTATTATAAGCACTTTCGCATTGACAATTAGAGTAAAAGTATGTACATTGCCAATTCCTTAAGAATTTTGAACTGATATTTAGAATTGGCTTAGATATATTCGCGAGGGTTGTGGGTTTGAATCGTAATTAGGGTCATATTTATGGGCTCCGAATCCATAACCGTCGCGCTTACAGTCAGACGCAGTTCCGCTTATCCACGAAACTCCTCAACTATAACGAAAGTGGAGAACGAAGTTACTTATTAGATCTAGATAATTCTTGGCATATCAGAAAAAAATGGTAGGTTTTCCATTTTTTAAGCTACAGGCTGTATTCCGTAGATAGCAGAGTAGGCAGAGGAAACCTAGTAACACTTCGTTCTAATTAAGAAGTAGAACTTAGTTCCGCACTTTGCCTCGTTACTCGTTAGATGAATATATTAAATATTTAATTCCCACGAGTGGGATTGGAATTCACAACCGTTGCGTTTACAGTCGCACTTTCGCACGACGGTCTTTTTTATTATCATCAATTCTTTTCATATATTAGGCGGTTTATGTATCAGATGATAAATTTTGTACTTAAGTAGATCTCAAAAACCACTTCCCCATCTTAATAGGAGGTCACTCAGCTCAGAATGTAGTTTTGCTGAGGGAATCGGAAAAATAATAGAAGCTATATGTATGGATATTAAGCATATTGTCTTACTCTGAAACGTCAATTAATATTTAATTGACATAAGGATCGCCCTTGCATATGTTTTATATGCATTATGTTTCTGTTTTAAAACAATATAAGATTATCTTATAAATGACACATGAAAGTCAATCAAAACATTTATATCAGTTGCGATAAAATAACAATTTTGTTGTTCTATATGGATAAATAAATCCCTGCGTTCTCTACTTTCCGCTATATTAAAGATGTATCTGTAAAAAAATTTGCTCCAATATTACTAATATATACAAAATTACAAAAATTTCAAAAAAATATAATTTCGCCAAGCTAGTATTTTTTTTCTTTTAACCTTTTATGTATATATACTATATCCTTTTGCATCAAACAAGTGTCGAACCTGTTATACTTTTCTAGTTACGTAATAGATTATCTCGATTAGAATTTCCAAATGATTTGGATCACTGTTTACTGAACGTGATATCGCATGGTATTGTCGCTTTGCTTCGATACACAACAATCGCTAGGCTTAGGATTTGAATTGACACTGTCTACATACTAATAATTGTAGCATACGTAAAAATATATTTCTCTTTTTTAACTTCACTCTTTATCCCGTACCCTATATCAGGGTAGCCAGAGGTAACCTAGTGTCAAGACACTCCGTTCCCTTGCCCCACTGAATTTTCGTGACATTGCGTGTTGGCAGAACTTAATACCACGCTATGTGTCACAAGAGCGAGTAAATAAAAATATCCCATTCTACCGATTAAGAATCGAACCCACAACCGTCGTGTTTACATAGAGTCATATGTATAATACATACATGTCTACATATATTTATAAAAAAAATATTCTGCACAGGATGAAAACCTATTACCACTAATTCCCAGTTTTACTTGTTATATTCATTTTATAGCGTGACATTCCGCATACAGCACGGTGATTAGACAGATTTAAATTTAAAAACATTCCATTCTCCACTTTCCGCCGGAACATGACTGCGTTGTGAGTGGCGGGAGCAATCAAGTCCGGTGAGTCCAGAGCGCGAAAAATGCAAATACTTAATTCCCCTGAATGGAAAGCAAACCCACACTCATCCTGCTTTTAGTCTGATAGTTAAAATAAAAAAAACCGGTCAAGTGCGAGTCAGTCATAAGATACTGGCTAATGACAGGAGAACAGACGTAGCAATCTTTGTAAAAAGATCCAGTTTAACGCTGAGTACGGAACCCGTAGGACGCTTCCTTAAGAAAGGATTTAACGGAATCAAAAAAAAATCGGCTTCTCGCTGTATCCCGCACACAGCAGGGTAGACAGAGTGAACCTAGTGTTAAGACACTCCGTTCCCCACTTTTCACCGAATTCTGGAGGCATTGCGTGCTGAGTGGCGGAACTCAACGCGGCGCTTTGCCTCGACACCAGAGCAAAGAAATGTAAATATAAACAAATATTTCATTTTTTCGAGTGGGGATCGAACCTACAACCTGGCGCGTGTACAGTCACACTCTGCGTCGTGTGCCTCTGCGTCGCGACCGGCCTCAAAATTTATATTTAACGAAATTTCTTCCAAAACGGGAAAAAAGTATATTTCCATTTTACTCCTCGGAGTCCACGCTAACTAAATTACTAATACTTATAGTAAAATAATTGCGTGTATTAATTTTTATTTGTTATTACAGATTTTATAAACAATGCTTACGAACTCGAGTCAATGGCCTTCGTATCTTTTTATTATACATATATATATATAAATATATTATATGCGTAATAGTCCGTTTGGTTATAAGAATTAAAAATAACTGCAGTACAATATAAATTGAAAGATGGGTACAGGTTCGACATCGAGAATATGAAGATATTAAGTCGATCGGTAAAAGCGTGCGACTGTAAATGTGACGGTTGTAGACTCGATTTCCACTCCACGGATTAGATTTTATACTTTCATTTGTTCGCTCTGGAAATACGGCATAGTGCGGCGTTGAGTTCCGCAACTCAACACGCAATATTTCAAGAATTCGGAAAATAGGGAACGGAAGTTTATTCATGTAAATTGGGCAAAAAGTGTAGAAAGTAGTGTCTTAACACTAATACTCTGCTACATATAAAGAAAAAGTGAAGCTGCTCTAATTCAAAATATCTCATATATATATATTAGACGAGTTTAGTCATATAAAAAAAATAATGTGCTATAGATACTATAGCATGACAGACTAAACGAACCTAATGTCAAAATACTATGTTTTCCGCTATTCCAAAATCAAGACATTGTGTGCTTAGGTACGGAAATGACATGGTCCATTCTCCCCAGTGGGAATCAAACCTACACCCGTCATTTCAAAAGGTATATTTGTTTCACATTTTTCGGAAATTTAATGTTATCAATCCATTTTTATATAACAAGATCATTCATATTATTTAATCAACTGTTACAAACAAAAAGTTTGAAATAGTTTATTAGTTTCTAAAAGGAAACAATACATCAAAAGTATCTATATTCATTTGAAACATGTTCCGCGTATTACGTTGTAGGCATATAATGATTTTTTCATGAATTCATTGAAACGCAACACAAAATTTGCAATTATTATTTTTTTTTATATGTTTACCTAAGACGGAGGGCGAGAGAGAGAGTATTTTTTTTATTTATTTTCCGATTTAATAGAAGCATTGAATGCTGGGTTGTTTTTTTTCTTTTTGATATATGCATAAATGATAGCTAAATCGCGACGCTAAGCACCATGTCAAACTAGAATACAGGGAATCCGTTATTCCTAAATTATTGATATACTAAAAAACGCGGCGTTGAGTTAAGCCACTCAACATGCAACACCTCCAGAATTCGGCAGAAAGTGGGGAACTGGGGTGGCTTAATACTAGGTTCTCTCTGCCTACCCTGCTGTGTGCGGGATACAGCGTGAAGCTGATCTATTTTTAAATGGTAGTTTGATGCCATTGTGGCGCAGGGACACATGGGTGTGACTGTAACACGACGGCTGTGGGTTCTATTCACACTCAAAGGAATGAATTATTATTTATTAATATTATCATTTCTTTCCACTAGCACTAAAACAAACGCCCGGCGTTGTGTTCCGCTACCGACACGCAATGCCACAAAAAATCGGCGGAAAATGAGAAACTATGTGTCTTATCACTAGGTTCTTAAGTTCCCTGCATAAAGCTGATGATGATGATAATAAATAAAATAAGTAAAGTTGCTTGAAGAGAGCTCAGAGCATTTTATCTTTGACTTTGACTTATATTAGCTACTGCTGGCGGGACAATTTTTGATTGATGCGGTAGTTTAGTTTATAGCGGATATACTCATATATACATACTATACATGTGTATTTTGATACTTGCCTCTAGAAATCTATATACATATATTTTAACGCGGTGCCTGTAGATTCGATTCCCACTGGCGTAGTGAAATATTTATTTTTTTCATTTCCTCGCTCTTGTAATGAGACAAATCGTGGCGTTGAGTTCTACCACTCAACCCGCCATGATTAAAAAAATCGACGAGAAGTGAGCAATGGAAGTGTTTTAATGGGGAAAGGAGTATAGTAACACTAGGTTATCAGGTTCCCTCTGCCTACCCTGATATTTGTGGAATATAACATGAATTTTCAAAAAAGAGACTAAAATTAAATACATACATATATATAAATATATAAAAAGTACAACGCATAAAACAAACATTGGATTTTATAAGTAAGGCAAGTGAAATTGACGATTTGTGAAAAAAATAACAAATAATTATTCCCAATATGAAATATATATTTACTTTGCATATAAAATTATTTTTTAATATTTATTACTATTTTATCGTAAACGTAAAAATATAAAAAAATATATTATAACCAAAATTTCGACGTAAACACTGTATAAAAAAATGATCTTTCATTAAATAAAGACCGCGTTAAGCTATAGCATAAGGATATCTCGATTCCATTACTAAAATAAACTGGGGTCAATGAAAGTCAGTAGATAACGGACAGATATATGTATGGATGTATGTCTGTTAGTGCATTCACTCATGAACATTATAATTTATTTGATACTATATAGAACGGATATTGTTGATCGAACTGCGATGGTTCCGGGGAGAAAATAGTAAATAGTTAAAGTATTATAAAATATTAAAATAAAAGTATTTTCTATATATATCAAAATAACGTGGGGCTGTGAACGCGATTGTTGCGGGTTCGATTCTCACTCGGGAGACTATATTGAAAATATTTCTTTGCTCCGGTAGACAAAGCGCGGCGATGAAGTTCGTTACTTAATACGTAATGTCACGAAAATTCGGCCGAACGAAATTTGGGGAACAAATTTTGCTATTTTGCGTTTCGATACATATCTATTATATATCTTGATAAAAAAATAAGAACGGAGAAAAAAGATAAAATAGTAAACAGACTAAAAATAGAAATGTTTATTCTATATTTTCCTTGTTTAGTGTTAAAGTTTATCTGTTAAAATGATAAGAAAAAAAATATAATAACAAAATGTGAACGGGTAATGACATGCAAAAAGTAGCTATAAATAAAATGATACAATTATATTTGCGTTAAATTACAAGAAGATAATATTTAATTTAATATAAAAAAATATATTCCCCTATAGAAATACTCGGGCCCATTGTCCCTAAGTATCGAATTTTCGCGCAAAGGGCGCTTAAGCCACGCGAGTTATCTGATAACTGCAGCCCTGACCTAATTTTTAACTTCTAAATACAAAAAAAGTTAAAACAAAAAAAATGCTATTCAATCTCACCCACATCCATTTAAACAATTTAACAAAAATCTCTAACTGTATCTAAAAAAAATGGGTAAAACACAAACCAGATGGTCTTAAACTTTCAATAAAAATAACATGAAAAAAAAACCGTCTACATAAAAAAAAAACACATCCACACATGTCCTCAAACTGCATACGTACCAACCAACTTATGGCGGGACACAACTTTATTAATACAACACATTATTAACAACAAAATTATCAATTCGCTTTCAAATCTATTTAAAAAAAACAACAACAAAAATAAATTTAACTGGCAATTATTAATTTTTCAGTAGTATTTTCTAAATAAAAAGTAATAATAAATTCCACTTACTTCCATCATTATATATATACGTCGGTCTCCCTTGCGGACGTGCGATCGACACCAGTTCGGCAAAGAGAATGACGCTACAGTGCTCCACATCAGTTTTACACCAGGACCACGTATATTGATCTGTCTCGTCCTTACCACCCCCGCTCTAAGGGCCTGTAGGAAAGATATATTACAATCTTAGATGGTCGGATTTACTTTGGAGATTTTTTGTGTGTGTGTGTGTGTGTGTTAGGAATTTGGGGGTTTTCTTTTTTGGGGGTTAGGCCTGGAATTTAGTTTTGTGCTTCAGTAAATTAAATTATGGCTAAAATCGAAGTTATTGTCTTTTATATATATATATTAAATTATTTTAGGTTTCAGCTCCGGTGGTGTGAAGCGCGGCGTTGGGGATCGCATGGTCTCAATTTTGGGCGGAGAGTGGGGAACGGAGTGTTTTAACATTAGGTTATGTCCGCTTACAGTGTTATATGCATAAAAAATTAAGCAATTAAAATATTTATAATACTACGAAATGCTCTATTATAGAGGCCGTCGTAATATACCTCGCGCGAATTTCTCTATAATACATCAACGAGCACGATAGTTGTGGGTTCGAATTTCTTTTTGAAGAATGAACTATTTAATAATTTAATTTCCTTCTTTTGGTAACAAGACAAAGTGCGGCGTTGAGTTAATAGACTCAACAAGCAATATCTCAAATACTCGACAGACAGTGGGGAACGGAGTGTCTTAACACAAGATTCTCACCACTTACATTAGATTGTGCTGCTAATAGCAAGAATATTATTTCATATATTAATGAATGTATTAAGAAAATATTTGATTTTTCTAAATTATTTGTAATTTTTATTAAAAAAAAATAACTTTCTTCATATAATAGGCATAGATAAACCACCTAATTTGGCATTGCGGTTTGAATGGCGAAATAGAACGCCGCGCTAGTATTCGAACCCATAATCGTCGCGGTCATAATCACACGCTGTGCCTTTGTACAGGGACGGCCTCGTCATGTAATAATTTTTTGTTCTTTAATATAATGAAAATAATCAAAGTTTTTTTTTTTTCATAATTAAATGCGATGATAAGTAATCACTCGTAATGAACACGATTAATTTCAATTCATTAATAGATAGATTAATTTATGTTTCTAGAACGTATTAGTAAAATGTAGTGTTAGTTATAATTATATAAATATTATATATATTTTAATTTAGCTTCACGCAGTATCCCGCATGTAGTATGTACACCGCAGGGTAGGCACACTGTTCCCCACGCAGCGTCTATTTTTTGAGGCATTAGGCGTGTTGAGAGGCAGAACTTAACGACGCGCTCTATCTTGTTACCAGAGCGAGAAGATAAACCTGAATAGTTATAGGGAACATTTTTTTAAATTATAAAAACTTATTTGTAAGTAAATCAAATAAATGAATATCTATGACTATATTTTTAGCCGACTGCGGTGAAATCCAAAAGGAGGTTTGTTTTAACGCAGATGAGTGTGTATGGATGTCCGTTCCTTTGTTCCCTTGTAACTGTTAAACCAGTGAAACGTTTTTGATATGATATGTCTTTGGATTTGTCTTGATTTTGCGAGGGTTATTATTTACATTAATTTAGTTTATGCTGTCGGGTTTTTTAAATTTTATACTACGTCCCGCGTATAGCAAGTTGGCAGAGAAAACCTTGTGTTAAGACACTTTAACATAGTTTGTTCGTTAGTGTATATGCCACTGAATATTGTGTGGCGGAATCTAACGCCGTACTCTGTTTGCTCTGGTGAGCTGCGGCGAAATGAAAACGTTCAAAAACTTATTTTTTTAATAAGAAAACAGAGGGCCTTATCAATAAGTAAGGTGCCTATATCCACTCAAAACAAATTTCAAATATATATTCTTTTAGCTACACGACCGTGTCCCACATGTGGCAGGGTAGGCGCGGAGAACCTAGTGTTAAGACACTCAGCCGAATACTTGAGACACTGAGTGGCGGAACTCAACGCCGTGTGTTACTTCAACGCTAGTGCAAAGAAATATGAAATATTTCATTTTGTCGAGGTAGGGTCACGACCCGTCGCTTTTACAGTCACTTGTTTGTGCCCCTGCACCACGACTAATCGCTTATACAAAATATTTACAAAACATACATTTATGTAACAGAAAATATTAAAAATGATGTAAAATAAAATTTACAAGTGAAATCATTATCTTTTGACGTCACTCTAATATTAAAAAATGGAATAGCGACGCGATATTGTCGTCCACGATTGTCCCGCTCAAAGGAACTCTGGCTGTTGCTTTCTGAAATGCTGTGAAATATGAGTACTTATTAAATGTCCAACTATTTGACGTCTCGTTTTTGAAGTTTAAGAAAGAACTTCTATGGAGGAAATAAATCTATATACTCGCAAACAACTGCTTTGAAAGAAAACCTATTTTGTGTTAGATAGTTCATTTGTGTAGTAAGTCCATCAGCTTCACGCTGTATCCCGCACACAACATGGTAGACAGAAGGAAACTAGTGTTAAGACACTCCGTTTCCCTCTTTTTGAATCTGATTCTGAATTCTGGGAGCATTGCGTGTTGCGTAGCAGAACTCAATGCCGCGCTTTGCCTCGACACCACCACACCACCAGCGAAGAAATGGAAATATAATTTTTTTAATAAATATTTCATCTTCTCGAGTGGTAATCGAACCCACATCCAGTCGGTTTTACAGTCACACTTTGTGCCCCTGCGCCACGCCTGGCCACAACAGTAAGTTCATAGACTGTAATAATTACATTCCGTTAATCGTTTCGATGAAACCCACGGCCCTTGCAGTCAGAGTTACGTAGTTATTTTTATTTGACCACGCGACAGAAGCAGCGGGTAAACGCTAGTAATAGTAGCCGTGTGTGACGATACCGAAAATAACATATACATATTATATACAACCTGTGAGGCAAAGTTTCAGTCGAAAACTAGTTTGTTATAAGATACTTACTCAAAGAACTTCTATTCATGGAATTAGTTACTATACACACTGTATCTATCTTACAAGAACTTAAAACCTTATCGTGTTTCCTTATCTTACTTTACCTTACTTTGCAAGCATACAACTAAGAAATTCGTTCTAAAATAGAAATTTTGTACTTTGTAGGTGTTGGATATTAAAAATGTATGTGCAATTCCTTGGAAATCCTCTTATACTTTAGTCGCAAGGTAAAGTACCAACATAAGTGTGTAGTACATACATAAGTGTGAAAATAGGAGCCAAGTTCAATATTAAGAATATGATTAGAGATATCGACGGATGCCGAATTCATTAATTAATTCTGCAAATAATTATGGAATATTTTATAAATACGTAAATGAACAAATTGAAGTTCAGAGATTGGAAGGTTAGTTTTTACATAAAATTTAATACAATGAAACATAAAAGTATTTATACTTAATATTTCGCTAATTCACTAGTATTTTTCATACAAAACAAAAATTATATCGTATATTCTGTAATATTTGCAATGCGTGGCGTTGATTTCCACCACTCAACATGCAATCCCTCTAGATTCGCCAGAAAAATTGAACACAAAAGTGTTATAGTGGAAATGGAGAGTCTTAAAATTAGATTCCTAGGTTTCCCCTACGTACCCTGTTATGTGCGGGCTACAGCGTGAAGCTAACAAAAAATATCTATCCCTTATAGTACCGTTATAGGTTCATATACTTTACATAAATATAGCTTTAACTACGGAGTTGTAACTGCTTATCACTCCGATATGTATTACACTATTCGTCTATTCCCCGATTTGAACTTGACTGCGCACGCTGCTGCGCGCTTACTTACATAAATACATAAATAGATTCAGGTATTAATGTTTTACGGAAAGAAAGACATATTTATGGTTCACAATGTAAAACTTTCTGTTCATCACGTTTTGTCAATTTTAGAAGAATACAACTCAACATTTTGTCTTATAAAAACTCTTTGCTTAATTTTTTTTAAGTATAAATTAATATTTTTCGAAATAAAATGTAAGTCGCCCTAGTAACAAAATAAAGTGCAGCGTTGAGATCTGCTAATTAGCAGACAACGTCGAGACATTAACTACCTCCACTCCCCCTCCTTGGAAAATATTGTATAAACTGACGATATTTGTTATATTATTATTTTACACAGTAATATTATTTTGCACTAAGTACGGAAACCCATTAATTTCATATAGAGTCACTTTGGCCCGGCTCTAATCTCAACAGACACGGCGTTTAATAGTTCCAAAGCATGGCTCGGGCGTAACCAAATATAAATGAGTTCGTAGACTAGAATATCCTAGTACAGGTTCCGTATCAAGCGAAATGGCGATAGAACGTGATTTTCATCGACTTACGTTTTGTGAATCTTTATGAATAAACATTTACATTCTCTAACGGGCCTACTTGTTGAACCTATGTCCCCAAAGCATAGGAAAGGAGTTCTTTTTATTCCGGGTTCTTTTAAACCTGAGAATTATGCAAGAGAAATATAATAATAATAATAATAATAATAGGCCCGCAGGGCAGCTTGTGGCGAGCTGTTGGGGAGTGGCGACCCCACGGACCTGAGTCCTCCGGAGGGGAATTGTAATCTATCCCCCGCCTCTGGCTTGCCTTTATTGGCCGGCAGAGTGGAGCGCAAGAGCTATATGCTCGAAAGGGTGGAAGTGCTCAATCTGCGTAATAGCGGGGAAACCCGCTCACGAGCTCCTCGTGATGGTGAAACCGGTGCACACCTCTCTACACCCTTAGCCGACCACGCCGATGTTGCGCCCAAGGCACTACGCCGCTTTGTGGGGGCCCATCTAGTGGGAGGCGAGTCACCGTCCGCCAACCGTTCAATTTGAGACTATTGTAAAGGCGGACGTCCGTTAGTCTCACTCAATAGCCCAGTAGCCAGTCCATCCAAATTTCATTCCATAGTCCTAGTTTAGATTTCCACATTTTCCATAGTTTCTACGCATTAACCGGCGACCATCTCTGGGCAATTACCTGTGGTTACCTAGAGATGGATCCCGGCTGATGCGTCACAGTAAAACATTTGTATATTCTCTAAGGGGCCTCTACGTGTTGGACCTGTGTCCCCACGCAAGCCTTCCAAAGGACCGGGTTCTTTTGAACCTGAGTACTATGAAAGAGAAACATAATAATAATAGTAGAAAAACCAAAAAAATTCTTTTCTGTCATTTTTCACTTTATACGAAATCCCATAACTGTAGATCGACAAAACTACCCTATAGGGTATAGATTGTTACTACGCGATGAATTTAGCAAAAAATATAGTAAAAACAATGCATTACCTTTTGGTTGTGTTGACTTAGAAGCTTGATTTTATGCTCCAAGGACCCATAGACCTAAATATTTAATATGAATTTCAGCGATTGCGATATAAATGATCACGACAGACGGACAAACGGACAAGAAAGTGATTTTATAAGGGTTGCGCTTTTTCTTTTGAAGTACGGAACTCTAAAATTATATTATTTAAATCAAAAATATTTCTTAATTTATCTTCTAACCTAATTCATTATAACCTAAATCTTCTATATCTTATATGGCACATATAAAATGTCGTATAATGTAGGTAATTACCCTTTTCTCTATAACAGACCCGTTTAGAAACCTCGTGTGTGCTGCAGTGGAACTGAACGCCACTCTTACTAATACGACGAAATTCATATATTCGTATCTAGGTCCCATTCACAGTCAGGCTTTCACGGCAAAAGAAAACTGAGCGAGTAAAGCTTAGGCGGAACGGACTAAAAGAGTTTTTTTATTTTGTAATTACTTGGCTCCGTATCCAAGGATTGAGCGGGCTTATTTCAACTCTGCCTGCTCGCTCGGTCCTTTTCGCCTGACTATTTATTGGCGGAAATATAAGTACCTATGCAGTTACCACTTGAGAGTTCAACGTAGTCCTTAATGGGTTAAATAAAGACATGGCACACATCGGCAGTCGCATGTCGAGTGTTTTCTACGTTCAAAGAAGTTATTAGAACCATAAGTGGACACTGTAATAGTGTCCACTTATGGTTCTAATAACTTCTTTGAACGTAGAAAACACTCGACATGCGACTGCCGATGTGTGCCATGTCACCAGAGCTTCAGGACATATAATAGCGCCACACACATACTAATCATATACCAAGTTGTAGAACTACAGTGGTATATATTTTGTCAATGTCCGACGCCATACAAGCATAGCTTGCGCACCGCGAGCGCACTGCGAGACGGCATCAGTCCCGATATACTTAGTTAATGTCACTATATCATTTCACATAAGCCCATCGCGTCAGCCTCTGTGACGTCAAGCAACATTCAATTTCTTTGATCCGTAAAATGTGTCGCCACTACACACGCCTATTTCGCCTTTGTAAAAAAATCGTTCTTAAAATATCGTCACGATTATAAGTTTCGAATTATTTTACTTTATTTATTATATTTATTTTAGATTTGGTACGAGTCGTTATATGCATCATATTTATAAGTTCCGTAGTACTTAAGAGTTTATACAAGTATGTATAATGACGGTTGCGACACTCGGGACGTCCATATATATAAACTACTCTGGATCAATATGATATTAAAAATATATTGATTGTATTACTCATAGTTAACTATGCTTTTAATGTTTATTGCATACTATTATTATTATTATATATTTTTTTAATTCGCTTTACTACAACATATCAAAGGAATATACTGTAAAATACTTTGTTCACTTTAGTCATATCATGATAATTCTAGCCTATAGTCTAAAGGTTAAACAACTTAGAACTTTATCGCCAACACCTACGACTCGATTTTGAATGAGTCGTGTGCGGCGGTGTTCCTGTGATAGGTTTATGTGCGTGCGTCGTCCTTACAAATGGCGTTTTATTTTAAAATAACAATTTTATTATTTTATATATTTTATTTTTGTTGAAAAAAAAACACTTCTTTATTTTTGGGGAAAAAAAAAATTTAATTATATTAGGCTTTTAAGGAGTAGTTAAAACTATAGTTTCATTTAAAGTGGTGCTAGCACTTACATCCTGTATTAAAAAAAAAAGATTTTTTTATTCAAAATTTCGAATAAGAGCGTTCATCATAACGTTAAAGTACAGTACAGATATAAATTTCTCGAAAGCGAACGCTTTGTAACACAATATTATCTACAATAAAAACAATTTGAAATTCCAAACAGCTTAAAACTGAAACAGCGTTTGGTCCAAAATGAAATAAAATCTCTCAATCAACTTTTCTGTTGAGAGTTATGAAAAATTTTTCAAACTCAAAACTAAAATTATAATGAATACAAGAGATTTCGTAACAGCTTTGTATGTAGATACGAATGTTTTTGACAAGGACGAACGGAGCGGAAAATTCTAATTAATATATGCTTTACATGCTTACATTATCCAGTGCGCGGCCATGGCGAGATGGATTTATTTTTTAATTTTCGGTATGGATTTCTTTGTTTTTTTTTATTTGCAATTTCATTTTGTTCTATCTGAAAATGTGCATGAAAAGTAGATCCCACAAGAAAAATACATTATTTTTCTTTACACTATTATTAATAATCTACCTCTATGCTTTAAGCGCTGCGCTTTGCCTCGTTTCAAAAGCGAAAATATGAAAATATTATAATAATTATTTCCCACAATTGGGAATCAAACTCACAACCGTCGCGCTTCACTTCAGCAATTCACTTCTTCGATACTACATAGCAATCAATATCAAATCTATTTAGATACTGGTTAAACTTGCAGGTGTCTTAGCAACTTCCTGCCCCGCTCGAGAGCCTTTCAGGCCGCATGACGGTTCCATACCATTCTTAGTAAGTTTATATTTAGACTAGTGACCGTTCCGAACTTCGTTTGAGATGAACTGAACTATATAACGAACGTAAAATACTGTTTTTCTCGTTCCCGTGGGAATTTTAATAATATAAAAAAAAACGTATTTAAAGTCGGTTTATTTTTTTAAATATTTTTTATGAGATAAACGTTTCTCTTACTACTTATATAAAAAAGCTACTTCTGTAAGTAATCTTGTACTACTCAATTGCATCCTATAGTAGTTAGTGGCAGCAACGCCTGTATTTTATGTTAGCTCGATAAAAGCTTACCATGTCCCTCCAAAGTGGGGAATAAATTGTTTGCACACCCATCCTACACCTGATCAGGTTTATCTTTGCTTAACCCAAATACTCTTCGTATGTGTTTTTTTTTATTATTATACAGTATTATGCTATATGATCCTTTTGTGAGGCCGTCGCGGCGTACGGGCACAAGCGTGAACTGTAGACACCACAGGCTGTGGGTCGATTCCCACTCGAGGAAATGAAACATTTAATATTTTCATTTTTTTAACCAGAACAACCAAAAACAACTCAAAAGGAATAGCGTTTTCCTTTTTTTTATATATACTATATTTTAATTTCACTATATAATTTATAGTCTTTTCTGGAAACGAGGGCTCAAATTCACGAGGCACTGAGTTGCAACCCAAAAAGCCCCATAGTCGATCCGGCACTATACACACAGACTGACTTACAAACAAAGCGACCCTATACGGTAAAATATAATATTAGATTCTGTAAGCATCAGAATTTCACTCCACCATTTTATACTAAATGTATCAAAATACAGCCACCGTTGAACGTAGTTTATTCTTCATACATAAAATGTTATTTCGTTTTCCAAGTTAGTTTTGCTTTCGAAGATTGAATTGAAATAGCTTATTCAAGACAGTTCCTTTAAAGATATAAAGTAGCGACAGATCTGCTTTTGCCTTACTTTTCACCGACAGCCGGTGTTACGTTGTTGATACATACATTTTTTTTTTGCTTCACGCTCTATCCCGCATACAGCGGGGTAGACAGGTGGAAGGTGGGAAATTGGATAGTCCAATTACCGTAAAGGTTAAAGGCTTACACCAGAAGAATTGTTCTATTTGAACCAGGAGTTCCTAATATTGTTATGTTCAACATTCATGCATTCCCCTGTTGTGCAACCTTCGTGTTTTCTCCATGTAACGAGACAATAGCGAGGTGACGTTGCGCTCACCTGGCACGCTTGGAGCGCCATAAATGAAAAATTGGAGCGATAATTTTTTTTCAGCTTAAATATAATCATGTAAAATTTGAGGCCATTATGGCGCAGGACATAAAGGTGACACTGCAAACGTTAGTTAGATTGATGACGATGATGATTGTGAGTTCGATTCCCATTAGAGGGAATGAATTATTAAATATTTTATTCTTCGCTCTGGTGACCAATCAACACTTCTTGAATTCCGCTTCTCAACACCTCATGCCTTCTGAATTCGGGAACAGCGTGTCTTATCTCTGGATTCCCAGATTCCCTCTGCTTATCCTGCTACATACCGGGTGTATCCCGGCTACTAACAGAGGCTAAAAAAATAAACCTTATAAAATTTCAATACCCTGATCACATCTGAATTCTCCTTAATCCTAAATTCATATTTTATTTCAGTTTTGTACGAAGAAGTCTTACAAACATCAACTATTTTCTTCTCCGAGCAAAAGCATCCGGTAGTTTTGCAGGATGAACTTATGATAACTTTTCATATTACTTTCCTGTCTTTGGAATTCTCTCAGATTTGTATTCAACATGATTTTACAAGGACGTTCTATGTGAAATTTTTAAATAAAAATATTCTCTGTTCAATCAGAATATTACAAACACTTTTAAGTATTGAAATTATATAAAAATGACAATAGAGTCAGTCAGTGCTATAGGAAGCTAACACCGGCGACGAAGACAGTTCTGGCTTAAGTTCAAATCCTGCTCCAAAAATAAATAATTAATTTTAATAAAGACGAATCAGACAAAATGTTAAAATTACATACTCTATATAAAAAATGTTTTGTCTTGTATGCTTTTCTCAACATGCAATGCCTCCGGAATTCGACAAAAAGTGGGAAACGCGGTGTCTTAACACTATGCTGTTTTAACCTTAGATTCCCTCTTCCTACCCTGCAGGATACAGCGTACAGCAGTTATTTTTGTCTTGTATGCCAAATCACGAAAATGTTTCTCTATACACAAGAAAGAACTTTCTTATTTTTATTAGCTTTATACTGTATGCAACTTTCATGTACATTAGGGCATCTAGTATATTCCGTTCCCCACATTTCCCTAATATTCTTAACATTGCGCGTTGACCAACACTGCGCGCTGTCTTGTTACCAAGACAAGAAAAAGAAATTGACTCGTTTCTTAAATCGAGCATCAAATAAAAAACCGTTGCTTTTACAATAGACGGACCTAATTCTTTACAAAAAAAACTAAAAACAAAACCATATCCGAATAACTATCACCGTACACACACACACACACATACAAACATACATATATCATTAGCATTCGCACAAACGTCTGTTACATAAGGCATTTACCTGTAAAGTAGAGCTTTCAACCAGCTCTTGAGCTTTCAAAGGCCACCGCTAGGCTTATTCAGACTTTTTGTAATAGACATGTTGAAATTGTTTTACATTTTCTTTTTATGTATGGTGAAGGATAAGGTTTTTGCTAGGTGGTCTGTTTGTTATGGTTGTAGGTTCAAATTTTGTCTTTATGTAATATTGTAAGCTTAAAGTGTTTGTTTGTTTGAACGCGTTAATCTCAGGAACTTATAGTTTTCGAATTTAATAAAATATTTTTTTTCTTTAGCGAGATAAGATCTACTTCTGTCATACCTTACGTTAATCGTTCGGCTTTAAGATTGTGTCATGTGTCATACTAAATCATACCACACATATTTCCATTTCCACGGAGATATAAAATTTTACTATATAGAACTCCTTTGTTATTGAGTGACCGACAGGCGCGCAGCCGCGAGCTGCGTAATCACAATATATAATTTTTCTTCCTGCTAAATATGTTTATGTATGTCTAAAATTTTTCGAACTCTATTATAGAAAAATGAGGCTGTCGTGGCGCCGGGGCACAAGCGTGCGACTGTAAACGCGATGGTCGTGGATTCGATACCCACTCGGGGAATTAAATATTTTATATTTTAATTTTATCGCTCTGGTAACAAAGCAAAGTTCCCTCTGTGTACCCTTTTAACAGGGTAAACAGAGGGAACCGCATTTTTTACCGCACTTATGTACGGGAGATAACGTAAAGCTAAAAAAAATAACATTCCGCATTAATTGACGGACCCAACATTGAACTTGAAGACTAGAGAGATTTTATTAATGCCAAAAAGCAGCTTTACCCTTTTTCTTTGCTTCACGCTGTATCCCACATTATATATCAGGATAGACAGAAAAAACCTTGTGCCAAGGCACTGCACTCTCCGTTTTCCGTGAAAATGAAAAACCATATTATATTTCATTACGATCCTTTAAGCGAAATTTCTTTTTTAACATAAGAAAGAGAGACTCGTTAAAATAAATAATATACAGGTATAATATATATTGTAGAAACAAACTAAAGTATCACACGTAATTGGTCTCAAATATCAGATACTAATAGCAATGATCCATCATCGGACGTATGCTGTTCGTGTAATGAGTATGACCTTACCCCCGCAACACATTTGATAAAGCCAACTAGAAATTTGAACTTACGAAGTGGTTTTGAAGAACAAAAAAGCTTTATAATATGAAAATATTCACTTTTAAGTTATATATATATAAGACCACGATTAAATACGTTTTTTTATATTAACTAATAATATTAAATAGTTGTTCGTATTGATAATATAATTTTATCTATAGTGTTGTTATAAAACGGAAGAACTTGTTTGGTTCAACGCTAATCTCATGAACTACTGGCTTCGTAAGCAGAGTAAGGCCGTTCTGTACTTTAGTCTTGCTAACCAATTTTCATATAAGTAACAGTTCATGCTTTTTCCCGTTCTCCGCACGAATTCTTGTTACGTGTAATTACATCCTGAGAGGCGGGACTCAATGTCATGCTTTCTCTTGACAAAGATTACCCAGAAAGGAGATTGAATCCATAACCATAACGTACGTTCACTAATTATTAGATTTTTCTGCCTATATCGTAAAATACGGAGATTTGTATTATGCTCGTGTATGTTAGTACGTACTTACTTAGAAGTCCTCGCTCATAATTTTGTTAGTTCCCCGATTTTTTTAAGAAATCCTCGCTTAATGCTCCTCTACACTCCCTGACCCACCTAGATACGTGTGCATTGGTTGTCAGTCATTAGGTAACGGAAGAGTTTTATATGCATATATATAGTCGTGGCGCAAGGGCACAAAGTATGACTGTAAACGCGAATGCTTGTGGGTTCGATCCCTACTCGAAGCAATGGAATATTTATTTATATTTATATTTAAAATTTTTCGCTCTGGTGTTTAGGGAAAGCGAGGCGTTAAAAGCGTTCCGCACCAACCCAACACGCAATGCCTCTAGAAGTTGGTGGAAACCTTAACACTAAGTTTTCTCTGTCTACGCTGCTATGTGCGGGATACAGCGTGAAGTTGATCTATTTTTTTTATAAATATAAACTTAATTTCCTACACAGGTTTACTACATATCCCGGTACCGAGGTGTCTGCATTGGCACTCTCCTATCCCGGACTACAGTGATAACAGCGTGCGTGTGCGTCACCGACCCCACCGCTGACACGCACGATACAAGACCGATCAATGTGGTGACCGCGGCCACGTATAGACATCCAAGACGTGGGATACGGGTTCAAGTCACCAAACTTATTTTGCCCAAGCGTAAGTATTAAATATTGTGTAAGATGATGGATCAGAACACACTCCGTTCCCCGCTTTCCGTTGAGTTCTGGAGGCAATGCGTGGTGAGTGGGGGAACTCAACGCCGCGCTTGCCTGGACACCGGAGCGGAGAAATGAAAATATAAATGTCATAATAACATTTAAGGTAATTGTTGTTTATTATATTTTTAATAAACGTTATTTTTAGAAAACACTGCTCTTTTTGAATACTTCGTTTTTTATTTCACGCTGTATTTTTCATCCAGCCGGGTAAGCGAAAATCTAGTACTAAGACCCGCCGTTTCCACTATCCCAATTTAAAAACCTTGCGAATGCGATATTTGAATAGCGGAACTCAAGGCCGCACATTGTCTTGATACCATCATAAAATCGAACCCACAACCATTGCGTATTACAAATATGTACAAACGCCTCAGAGTCCTCACATTTTGGCTATGCACAATAATATTTATATTTTGCTATAATTAAGGTAATTAAAGCATATTATTAAATACAAGTAATAATTAAATAGTAGGAAATGAGGTCAAATGCGATAAGCCCAGTTAATCAGCTTCTTTAGAAGAATGGAACACTTAAAGTATTATCGTATATATATAGCAGTTATCAAACCAATAGAAATTCATACAGACCTCGTTTGTATGGAATAGTTAATTGTTCATTTGAAATAAAACGGTGAACACGGGTTCTATTCCATTTTAGATTAGAATTTTGCGAAATAAACGTCACATTTTGTTTTACCCAATCCGTAAAGTTTTTAAAATATAGTCCACAGTTGAACACAGAGTCACTCAAATCACAGAATCGAACCAACAACCATGATGTGTGGCTCACTCTGTCTACCACGTAATGTAAAGCATAAATATAATTAATATCTTTATAATAAAAAAACCGGTTATGTGTAAGTCGAACCCGCGTACCGAGGGTTCCGTAACCATTTTAAGATTATACAGAACGTGTCAATGGGAAGATGAGATATAAAAGTTTATAAACTTTATTAGGTACTTTTTTTCCCAATCTATCGCCTTCCACTGCTGAACGTATGCCTCCTTCATCGAGCGTCAACTACTCCAGTCTTGGACTTCTCGCATTAATCCGATGCCAGCCACCTTTTTTAAACGTCTGTCCATCGTCCTGCAGGAAGTCCTACACTTGCTTAAGCGCGATCTACTTTCCAATACGTCTCGGCTCCATCGACCGTTAGTACATCTGAAGATATGACCAGCCTAATTCCACTTCAGCGTGCTGATTCTTCGTACAATATTAGACAATAGTAGACTTCGTACAATTTTGGCTCTGTGGCGAACCGCTTCATTACGGATTCTGTCTGCCAGATAAACCCTGAACATTACGCGTTCCATCGTTCGCTGAGGGATCTTGAATTTGTAGGGCTGGTCCCTATCCACATTTCAGGAGACTTTTACTTTGCTGCAGTAATGAGGGATGCAATGAGATCTTGTAATGACAGAATTCAGTTAAACTGTCGGATGGACAGAGGTATTTTTGATCTTTCTCGATTTAGAGCCAAACGTCTAGTCACTAACTTATCTATTTTGGACATCTTATATGCCGATGACGTTTGTCTCATGGCCGATTCAGTCGAGTCGCTTCAAGACTATGTAGACTCGTTACAGGCCTCATGTCAACGATTCGGTTTGGTTATAAGCACTAGTAAGACCCAAATTCTAAAACAACCTCCCCGTGGTGACTGTAAGGATGACTATGACGTTTCACTACATGGCATTGCGTTAGAAGAGGTCTCAAACTTTAAATATCTGGGTAGCCGAATAAGAAACGATAACACCTTGGCATCAGAGATACCTGCCCGAATAGCGTGTGCTGCAGCAGCTTTTGGTAGACTGTGGATGCGTGTTTGGAACTCCCACGACCTTAAATTGCAAACTAAAATATTCGTTTACAAAGCAATAGTTCTGCCTACCTTACTGTACGCTGCTGAGACGTGGTGCTGCTATAAAGCGGACATTAAGCGGCTGGACACATTTCACCTTAAGTGTCTAAGGTCAATTTTAAGAATAAAATGGCAGGACCGTGTTTCAAACACTGAAGTTCTGCGTCGATGTGGTTTGTCAGGCATAGAAGCAATTATTATGAAACAGCAGCTAAGGTGGTGTGGTCACGTCTTGCGGATGGATGACAACAGATTGCCTAAGGCAGTCTTTTTCTCAGAGCTTGCCCATGGAAAACGAAAACAAGGCGGACAATATTTACGTTATAAGGACGTACTTAAGCGTAATCTTGTGGCTTGCAACATACAGGCAGAGTGCTGGGAGGAGCGAGCACGTCTCAGAACGGAATGGCGACGCATCGTTCATAAAAATGTGGACGAGTACGAGAAACAGCGCTTACAAGATCTCGATGCCAAACGTCAATTACGGAAGACTAAACTCAAACCCTCCTACACCTATACATATAACGATGCTGGCCAACTGTACTGTGCGTCCTGTAAGCGGCTATTCAAAACCAAATTCGGCTTAGCGAGTCACATAAGAGCCCATCAAAATAAAGTAAAATAAAGTGACACATGCAAGGAGTCGCCATCGCCGAAATCGGTGTGGATATATATATATATATATATATATATATATATATATATATATATATATATATATATATATATATATATATATATACATTTCAGGATCGTAAGTCATGACAGGTAGGACGCACTGATTATGTCTTTAGGCACTGTGAGACAGACGTTTCATTAATATGACGAAGCTTCCCAAAAACCGTCCAGCCAAAACGTACTCTTCTTTGCGCTTCCTTTTTAAAGCTCTGCCAGCTAACTTTAATAATTGGGCAAAGGTATACATATTCTGGAATAACCTCGAGTGTAGCGCCACTTACGACCACCGCTCTAGGGAGCACTTGACTATTAAACATTAATCTTGTTTTCTAAAAATTCATCCCAAGACCCACCCGTCTACAAGAATCGTCCAGACCATAGAGCATCTCCTCCAAATCCTGCATTGTGTAACTGTTATCTCAAACACCTTTTAAAATATTATTTAATAAATAATGCCTTGGCTCGTGATGTGTCTAGTGGGTAGAACCGTTTATAGTTGTGATCGTGAAGAACCCAAAATCTTTTAGAGATTCAGAGGTAACAGTGTTAGGAATTTTATATTATGCCATTCGAAGGTATCGCTTTAATAATATATTTGCCATCAGAAGTTGTTCTTGTGTCAGTTATTTACATAACTGGAAACTCGACAATATGACATTGTCATAACTCGAAGCTCGTCCGAAGAAAAGCCAAGAGCGCGTCCTATCTTCCTCTCCACTATAACTGCGAACTAGTTATAATAAAAGGAAGAAAGAGTACGGGCACCTCCCCGCCCTACACCGTGAATTCCTACCAGACTGCGGCTGCAACAGTCTTATTGAACTCTCCGGGACGTTTGTGTGTGATCAGTCTGAAGGTACTTGTTACGCTTGTTTATATTAAGATTATTATATTAGAATTGTGATTCGTGATGTTGATTGATTTGTGAGATCAATATAAGTCGTTGGAACGAACGCACTGCCGCAAGGCGGCCGATATGTTAAATAAACGCACGGCACACACCCCACAGTCGTGTCTCGAACCGTAGGCGGACACTACTACATACACCAGAGTTCCAGGACATAAAATAGCACCACACACCCGTATGAGACAGGCGGACACTACTACATACACCGGAGCTGGGACATAAAATAGCACCACACACCTACTAGTCGTATACCAAATCGTAGAAATGGTATATTAATATATCAATGGCTAACGCCATACAAACACAGCTTACGTACCGCAAGCGTACTGCGAGACGGCATCAGCCAAGACATAGTTAATGTCGCTGTAACAGTTCGCATAAGCCCATCACGTCAGCTTCCGCGACGTCAAGCAACATTCAATATTATAACATTGGTCAAAGATAACTTTAATCCATAATATGTGTCGCTCCTACACATATAATTCCTTTATAAGGAATTCGATCCTAAAAGATCGTGCCATCATAGACTTCGAATTATCATATTATATTCATTATACATTTGGTACGAGTCTTTATGTGCATCATATTTATTAGTACCGTAGTACTTTAGAGTTCGACTCGACCGCTGCCTTCCAGCATCACCACCACCTATATAGACAGAACGACGGTCGCGACATTCGGGACGACAATACACGAACTCGTCTCGATTAATATGTTATGTAAAATATTTCGTTTGTGTTATTCATAATTAACTATGTTATTTATGTGTATTGCCATGCATATTTTATTTTATTTATTTCTTTATTTTTAACTTATATCCCAGGTACATACTGTTACATTCAACCCCCTAAATTCTATGGAGTTCATCGAAATAGAATTTACATTTATTTATTTAAATATTTATTTATTACCAACCCCCAGACTAGGCAACCCCCCAACCTCACTATGTTTTGTTTTGACAATCCCCAAACATAAATATTCCTTATACTGTAAACTTCCTCTATCTCATTCCATTTCACGGACAACAAATTGTAGGCGTATGCCTATTTGTATATATATATATTTTATTACAAAGCCGTTTGACCATCCTGGTCACGGCACCAAATTGTAACTGTTATCTCAAACACCTTTTAAAATATTATTTAATAAATAATGCCTTGGCTCGTGATGTGTCTAGTGATTAGAACCGTCTATAGTTGTGATCGTCAAGAACCCAAAATCTTTTAGAGATTCAGAGGTAACAGTATTAAGAATTTTATGTTATGCCATTCGAAGGTATCGCTTTAATAATATATTTGCCATCAGAAGTTGTTCTTGTGTCAGTTATTTACATAACTGGAAACTCGACAATATGACATTGTCATAACTCGAAGCTCGTCCGAAGAAAAGCCAAGAGCGCGTCCTATCTTCCTCTCCACTATAACTGCGAACTAGTTATAATAAAAGGAAGAAAGAGTACGGGCACCTCCCCGCCCTACACCGTGAATTCCTACCAGACTGCGGCTGCAACAGTCTTATTGAACTCTCCGGGACGTTTGTGTGTGATCAGTCTGAAGGTACTTGTTACGCTTGTTTATATTAAGATTATTATATTAGAATTGTGATTCGTGATGTTGATTGATTTGTGAGATCAATATAAGTCGTTGGAACGAACGCACTGCCGCAAGGCGGCCGATATGTTAAATAAACGCACGGCACACACCCCACAGTCGTGTCTCGAACCGTAGGCGGACACTACTACATACACCAGAGTTCCAGGACATAAAATAGCACCACACACCCGTATGAGACAGGCGGACACTACTACATACACCGGAGCTGGGACATAAAATAGCACCACACACCTACTAGTCGTATACCAAATCGTAGAAATGGTATATTAATATATCAATGGCTAACGCCATACAAACACAGCTTACGTACCGCAAGCGTACTGCGAGACGGCATCAGCCAAGACATAGTTAATGTCGCTGTAACAGTTCGCATAAGCCCATCACGTCAGCTTCCGCGACGTCAAGCAACATTCAATATTATAACATTGGTCAAAGATAACTTTAATCCATAATATGTGTCGCTCCTACACATATAATTCCTTTATAAGGAATTCGATCCTAAAAGATCGTGCCATCATAGACTTCGAATTATCATATTATATTCATTATACATTTGGTACGAGTCTTTATGTGCATCATATTTATTAGTACCGTAGTACTTTAGAGTTCGACTCGACCGCTGCCTTCCAGCATCACCACCACCTATATAGACAGAACGACGGTCGCGACATTCGGGACGACAATACACGAACTCGTCTCGATTAATATGTTATGTAAAATATTTCGTTTGTGTTATTCATAATTAACTATGTTATTTATGTGTATTGCCATGCATATTTTATTTTATTTATTTCTTTATTTTTAACTTATATCCCAGGTACATACTGTTACAATTGGCATGCATCTACGCTCTGTCCTAAAGAGACTAATTTTCAGAAGTATAAGTCCTCATAAAAACTGTGGGTGATCATTTGTGGGTGACGGTGGCTTGTCAGATGACAATACTGCAAAACGGAGACTCTAGTCTAAACTAAAATCAAATAGTAAAGATCCTGTCTTTTCCTTTGAGGTGCGGAACCCTAAAAACATAAGCATTCCGATATAAAGTAAAACGGGAACAGTTAAGAAATGGTACAACAATATTGTAGAAATGTCATTGTCTTAACGGAACTATTTTGTAATATTCCCTGTCTTTCTTAACAAAAGGAAACTGTAACATTCAAAAATAAAGAACTGTTCTATGAAATTGAAATTTTATATTTTGCTGTAGTTAATATTTAAATTTAAAATGAATATATTGTGCTCTAATTTATTAAAGATAAATTTAATGTTACAAATCGGCAAATCAAAAATATGTTTGTTTTGATAATTCAGTTTTTTAATTATCGTACGTACCATAATTTGGGGATCGAACCCGCGATAATTTGGGGATTGTCGCGTTTACATCTAGATGCCTCATAAAACGATCTGTGTTCCATTTCTCGAAGCACCACGACAGCTTCTACTTAAAATATTCAAATTTTCCTTCAAAATATTTTAAACCTAACACATACCACTAGTGCATTATTTAAATAACGAAGTAATTTATGATGCTAAAATGTATGTTCAAACTTAATCCAAACTAAAACCAACGAAATCAACTTAAATGCTACGGTCAAATCCCTGAAATCCGTCAAATGAACACGCTTTATCTCGCATAGCGGGGTACGTGTACACTGAAGATTCAAACCCACAATCCTCGCCAAACACCAAATAAGACAAATGAGATTTTTTAATAGATATCTAAAAGTAAAAAAAAAAAATCAATACCGTTAAGCTTTCACTTATTTCGTTAACAAACTAAAATATTTCGACTAAAATCAACTCTGTACAGTGTACAATGGAACGGTTACCGCTTTTGTTCATAAATTTCAACGGAACGGGCGAATGCTAACTCAGTTAAATAATATGTGTTTTGCTAAAATAATGTTTCCTGGCGTCAGGCTTCATTTTGTTTTGAAATTAAGGCCTTTGTTTTGGTGTTTTATTTTTTATTTCTTTCCTACTAATTTTATAAATGTGAAAGATTGTGAGGAAGGATGTTTGTAAACTAGTGAACGGATTTGAATGTAACCAAATGATCCATGCCCGCTCCCAATACAGTCTGGTGCCCCACCCACTTCACGCTGAATTCTCGAAGTATTGTTGAAGCGTGTTGAGTGACGGAACTCAACGCCGAGCTCTATCTCGGTTCGCGAGGAAATGAAAATATTAAATATTTCCTTCCATCTACTAGGAATCGAATCCACAACCTGACCCACCCACGCCCCAATACAAAACAACATTTCAAACAATTATAAACTAAGTTAAATTATAAGCTAAGTAACTCGATGTGTGGGTACATCGATATATTACAATTAACTAATAATTCTCATTATCCACAAAACGCAACACCAAAGCCCGATACTGCTCTAATTGCTACAGACGCACGTACGTACGTATATGCTAAATAGTTATTAGAATTAACAACCTGGCTGCATTATCGATATATTGCACGCAAAACTAAATTTTACCTGCGGCTTCGTCTCCGTGGTGATGATAAAGATGATGGATGAACTGAGAGATGAACTGTTGTATCGAAGTCAGTCGTGGCGCAGGGGCATAAGACCAGTTGTGAATTTTTCCTCGCCTGAGCCATAAGGCGGCATTAAATTTTGCCAATCAACAGACAAGGCCTCCATAATTTCTCGGAAAGTAGTGTCTAGAAATGTCTTAATATTAACAGAATGTCTTAACACGAGCCACTCTGCTTACCCTGCTTAGTGGGGAGTTTTTTTTATTCAAACCACTAATTTGTAAGATTTGCGCATTAACCCAAACAAACTCTCCAGCTTTATATTAGTATATCTATTAAAACGATATATGGTTACTAATAGATGATATGTGAGATCTAAATTAATTAAATCATCTTATGATATGCGGATGCTGTAAACTTGTGTATGAAGATATACATAATTAAATGGAGGTGGTATGTCGCAAAATTAAGTTAAAAAAAATTGATCAACGTTTTGTATGAGCATTTAAAAAAATGGTAAACGAGAGAAAATGTAGGATAAATACGAGTCGGACTTGCGTAACACTTTCAGGATTGTATACCAACGAAAAGTACACATTATAAAAGTTGTTAAACTGAAATTTGCGGATGCTTTTGTATGAAATAAACTACAATTAAAAGTTTGTAATGAATTTTGTTTCTATGAAATATCCATAAAATTTTACCTTTATTTGTACTGCAAGTTCTCACGTCTTGCCATTCCATAATTGTAGATCCACGAGAAGTATCAGGTTTTGTTAGACGGTGAACTTTATACAAAATACAGTAATAACGATCGATGCATAAAAGTTGGTAGCTTTTGGTGGTGGTAACATAGAAGTTTGATTATTTCTGTGCTTCAAGAACTATGGACAAAATTGTAGATAAATGACAAATGGACCGACAGACAAAAAAGTGATCCTATAAGGGTTCCGTTTTTTAGTTTTGGGGGTACGGAACCCTAAAAAACCAAATTCGAGTTGACCACGCTTCTAAAAGGTAAAAAAGCAAAGCATAACACTCCAAAATAAAAGTAAATTAGGTTCTCTCTGCCTACTCAGCTCACATCGATCGCCTCATCCAAATATAATTCGTGATTCACATCATCAATTGTCAACGCCAATATTATAATTGACCAGCTAATTTGATATCGCAGAGGAACTATTCTGTCACGCTATGATACTGCGATCGTCGTTTCATGTGGAATTAATATTATTATCGTGGTCTAATTATCGTGCTATATAATGTCAGTCAAAGTCAGTCGGCCAGAGATGTTACGTCTAATATACGTACATATACATAGCTACATCGTCGAATTTAGTTTTACCATACAATATTCTTTATTACATTGAAAAACAAAAAATATCTTCATATATCTTATAAGAGACCAAATTCGTCGTCTTTAAGCTGAATTAACGGAATTGGACGAGGATTCAAAACCATATTAACTGACTGATCTTTTATTCTACAGTTTCAAATGTAACATCAGAAAGGGCGTATATGGTACAAAAAGCACCAGCGTTTATGCTTCTTGCAAAGAAAGTGCCGGATGCTCTCGCCGAGGTGCCTCTGCGGCCCATCTCTATAGAGTTCCAAGGGGAAGAAACCGTAGCTCTACACGAGGAGTGCTTAATACCTGGTTGGCACTTTTTCTATAAGGGGGTATGAATATATATTTTTTATACGTTATTTAAAATTATAGAATTCAATCGTGGCGCAGAGGCAAAAATTGTGACTGTAAAATCGACAAGTTGTGGGTTCGATCCCCATTCGAGGAAATGAAATATTTATTGACATTTATATTTTCGTTTCTTCGCTCTGGTGTCGAGGCAAAGCGCGGCGCTGAGTTCTGCCACAACACACAATGTCTCCAGATACAGCGTGAAGCTGATTTATTTATTTTTAAAATTATCGCAATTTTCGTTTAAAAACATTTTTAGAGACGGCCTGCGGCCGGCATGCCTGTTAAATAAATAAATATTTAAAAAATTTACTAGTTCTTGGGGAGCAGAGTGCCTTAACACTGGTTACCCTCTACATACTCTGCTATGGACTTATTATGGATGGTTTTTAGTAAAATCAAACGTTACGGAATATTATAGAAACAGTGCCCACCATTGTTCCTTTTGCAGATTAGGCAGAAGGAACTTAGTATTAAGACACAAGACGTCCCTCACTTCCCGGCCACATTTTATAACATTGCGTGCTAATTGACAGAGGGTAACACCGCACTTTGTCTAGCTTTGTCCATAGCAGAAACATAAAAAAATATATACATAAAAATAATTACAGCGCCACGGCGGCCTCTATTTAAGTAACTTAAATCCTGAGAGTGATCTCCAACAAATATTTCCCATATATATTTAGTACGCTCGACTATCGGGCGTCTCTTCGATCGAATAACTCGATTCATTATTATTATGTATCTCTCACACAGTATGCAATTACAAAGTGGAGCTTTAAGCTTTATTTAAATGGCTTTTACGTATTGTATGTTTCTTGTTTTATGTTTAAAAAAAATATAATGACCATCGTGTATCTATATAGATGTCCGACTGTAAGCGACGCGACGGTTATGGGTTTGATTTTGATTTGGAGGAATTAAATTTCATCATTTTGTTGCTTTGGTAACAAGATAGAGTGTGGTAACACGAAAAAATTAAACATTGCGTAATAAAACGGAAACTCTTAACACTATATTCTATCTAGCTATCCCGCTAACATGTAGAATATAGCGTGAAGCTGAAAAAAATACGTTTTTCACATATTTTTTTAAGATATTTTTATTTTCGTAGTGTCATATACTGTCCCACGATTTTTATGCGGTGGTTTCAGCTACTTTTACGATTTTGTTATTTTAGCTTTTACTACACGGGGGGAACCTGAACCCAAATAGGACATTCGTTCCTTAATATTTGCGCAATTTTTAAGATATTTGAGTGTGTTGAGTGGCGCAATTCAACGCCACGGTTTTTTTTTGTTACCAGAGTGGGGAAACAAACATAACTAATTTCTTCAGATAGGAATCGAAACCACACCACTGTTGCGTTTACAGTCAAACGCCGGGACGCTGCGCCACGACTATTGGCCTCAACTATTGCGATTTAGATGGAATATTTTTGTATGATCCAAAAATTCTTTCGAAATATTAGAAAATAATGATTTTAAGAAAAGAATTTTAAACATATTTTCGTATAAATTACTTTTTAAATCTCAAATCTCAAATTCATTTAAAATAAATAAATAAATCCTAGTATCAAAACAATTCAAATAAATAGTATCAAAGAAAAATTAAACCTGATACTAATCTAGCAACAACTGTTCCCCAGAACTTTCCGTAGTTCATTTGACTAGAGATTCCTGAACTGAAACTCAAAGGCCCACTAATTGAAAGATACAGGAGTTCTGTATACAATTTTGCTACTTTTACTTGGAGTTTACAAAGCTATGAAACGGATAGCTTGGAGTTCGTGTAATGAAAATTTTTGATTTAGTTTGAAATGCAGTTCTAATTTAACTATTCATTGTATCAAAGAAATTACTTTCTTGTTGTTATTTCTTTTGATCGAGTTAAGAAATTGCATGTGCGTCTCCTTCCTTCGACGTAGAAGTGATTTTTTTTTTAGGTTCCCATAGCAGAGTAGGCAAAAGACATCCATGAACCTAGAGTTAAGACACTACGTTCTCATTAAAACATTTCCGTTCCTCATTTGACACAGAATTCTGGAGGCATTGCGCGTTGGGTGGCGTAGCTCAACGCCGCGCCGTTACCGGAACGAAGAAATTAAAATATTAAATATTTAAATTGAATAGGAGTCTAACCCCCAATCTGTCGTGTTTACAGTTGCACGCCTGTGCTCCTGCGCCACGACTGGCTTAAAGAAAGCTTCAAGTGGATGAATAGTCTATTTTTGTTCGATATAACTTGTAGGTATTGATTTTATGTCTGGTTGTCCGGTTGAGACAATTCATTGTTGGGTTCCGCAAGAATCGACTTTTTTTTATTATAGGTATATTATAAATATAAATCAGACTGTAAACACAACTGTTTTGGGTTTGATTACCAGTCGGGGTAATATTTACCTTTTTTTTTGCCTCCAGAGTGTAAAATGCAACGGTTGTCTGTTCGATCTCCACTCGACACTCACTCTGGAAAATAATGTGCAGCGTTAAGTTCCGCCACTCAACAAGAATTATCGTGAAAGAGAAATTGACGAGCGTATATAACGTATATAACACTACGTTCACTGCGTTTATACTGCCATACGGGAAAAATTGTGAATCTCTTATTTTTTGACCTAAAGTTCACCCAAATTCAGTTGTAAACTTAGTAGAAAATAAAATATACAAATTAGATAACAAATCAGATATAGCACACGGTTGGATGTCAGACTAGGGCGACATGCCAGCTCCTCTCCATTCATTAAGTGATCTCAATACACAAGCGATTACACGCTCGTTCCTAACTTACGTGTATCTAGTGTATAGCTTACATTAGTTAAATTATAGATACTGAAAATACTTACAAAAAATCGGGTATTTAGGTGAATTTTAGATTCTTTTGTAAATAAAAATCGACTTAAACTATACATTCCTCTCAGAAGTGATCTGGTAACAAAAACAAATATTAACGCTGTTCTTTTTTGCATCAAATTAAAAACAAATTATATTTTTAATATTTCACAAACATTTTTAAACGAACGACCCTCCAAGTAATGCTACAACGAGACGACAATCTACTACAACGTTTATTTAGCTTTACGCTTTACCCCTAGCGAGATAGACAGAGAGAACAGCCTACCTCTTTCATACTGTCCACTGTCATCCAATCGCAAATACGGAGGGCATGCCTCCGGAGAGTCCTCATGCTTTTCACGTGACTTTCCTCCAGTATAATCGATACTGTCTCCTGGGTGGTCAATCGAGGTGTCCCTATATTTCTCTTACGACTCACTCTTGCTTCATAAATTTCCAACTTTATTATTACTAATTTTATTTTTATATTTATTTTCACAAAATTATTTAGGCATAAATTTTTATATTACAGGCTATTCACATATTCATCAAAGTTAGTTAAACTAAACAAATAAAAAAATGCTTCGAAATTCATACAAAACTTTCAAAGGGGTGAAGGGGTTGGATTAAAAAGGGGTGACACCACCCTGTTTGTAATTCCTTTTCACAATAGTAGATGGCAGTGAACGTTTCTGAATCGCGCTATCGCTTCGTTCTGATGGATAGTCAAATATCCCAAAAATGCTTGGACAGTAGAGCAAATAAAGGAGACTTGCTTATTGCAATTTTACCATATAATTTTTTTGTGGCTGGTTCCAGACTTAGCTGTCTAGGTAACCGCCTTAAAATTATGATAATTCTATGTAATTATAAATACATAGATATTGATATGAGCTTCACGCTGTATCCTGCATACCATATACAAAGCAAAAAGAGCCTGCCTCAAGACACTCCGTTCTCCACTTTTAGGCAAGTTTTCGAGACATGTAGCTTAGTGACGGAACTCAACGCCGCACTTTGTCCACCAGAGCCACAGTCCCACTGTCAGACTCTCCGTTATCTATAGTTACAGTTATTATAGAGTATTTTTTAACGATTAACATAGCACGGAGCCCTATAATAGTTTGTAGCGAAACTCTCTTAGCTATTCTTAGCGTTCTATTTATTGAAACTTCAATACAATTGTATACTTTGACAATGACATCTTGTTATCTTGACATGTTCTGCGCTACTTATCCGTTCACGCGGTAGTGGATATTCGATCCATTATATTTCTGTAGTTCAGCTGGTTGGTATCTTACTATATACGGTGGGTGTGGGTTTGATGTTTACTTTCAAAATGTTAAGTTTCAATTTTTGTTTGTAAAGTTTTTAAAGTGGGTGGACATTGGAAAACTGAATTTATTATAAGTAAATCGATAGACATTATTTATTCACATTATGTGTATAGTATTTTTCCATTTTTTACGTTTCTTTAACTTCACGCTGTATCCCGCATATACCAGAGTGGGCAGAGATAAATTAGTGTTAAGACACTCCATTCCCCTCGGACCGCATCATTTTCGAGACATTGCGTGTTGAGTAGCAAAACTAGACGCCGGGCTCTTTCTTTTTACCAATACACTTTGGTACTTCAAGGAAATGAAAACAATTAATGATTTTTTTTCATTTCCTTGAAGTACCAGAGAGTATACTTGGAGGCAATGGCTCGAAGTAATAATCAAACCCACTATCACCGTAATTAAGGTCATTCACCATAATGTTTTCTATTTATGTATTTAACAGAATTAAACGAAATAACAAAGAAAATGTAGTATTATGCCACCAATTTTAATTTTTTCAGGACAAAATCTATCCAGCACATAAGTTCTTATTGCAGAGGCATATTCGAGTACAGTACTTGTCCATCGCAAAGAAGAGTCTGTGGTGCAACACCATAACTTTGAAATTCCAAAAGGCTATGACCAACCTCGGATATACAGGACTATTCGACAAGGCTGCATCCGTGTGTGTTAGAGATGTAAGAGTTGAAGATCAATTTATAGTTTCACGCTGTATCCTGAATATGGCGGGGAGGCAAAGGGAACCTAGTATAGAGACATTCTGTGTTCTACGTATTCTACATGACTTAATACTAGGTCCCCGCGTTATGAGGTATTGTTTGTTACGTGGTAGAGTTCAGGAGAGAAAAGAAAATAATTCATTCCTGCGGGTCTGAAAATTTAAATTCAAAGATCTATTTATTATACACGTAAACGTTCTTTTTTTTAGTTTCACTCCCCTTCACACTGCAGGGTAGGGAACCTTGTGTTAATACACTTTTTGCCTAATTCAGGAAGCATTTCCTGTTCAGTGACGGAATTCAACGCCGCGCTTTGCAAAAAAAGAAAGAGGCAAAGCTATGAAATGATAATGTAAATTAAAATAAATATTTCAATTTCTCAAGTGGGGATCAACCCACCACCAATCACATTTTCAGTCACACTTTGTGCCTCTGCACCACCATTTGCCTCTCGGGCACCACTATTTCAATCAGTATGACTAATAGTATACAGTTTTGTTCACATATTACAGCCCGACAAAGAAGCTCAACCTTGTCACGTAAGTAAAAAATATATGTATGTCTGTTTTGTAGCTTACAGCTGCATTTCACACATACAGGTTGACAGAGGAAACCCGGAACCCTAGTATTTAAGCTCACCGGTCCCATTAGGACACTTCCGTTCCCGAAGGCATTGCGCAAGGCAGAAAATAAAAATACTAACATTTTATGTTCTGGAGTGAAAATCGAACCCACAAACTGTCGCGTTTTCAGTCGCTGACATGCTGGTCTTTATACTATTCATTACCGATATTACTTTTAGTCTTAGCATTGACTTATAATAAACTATCATCTATATAATTATATAGAAAAATATATAGAAAAATCACCTTTGTTAACATCTTTAATTAAGTACAATTAACACGTTGATTTTTCAAATTAAATGTATTATATTTACACTTTAGGGTATGTACGGCGCCCCACTAATATGCCGTGGAAAGGCATTTGGCATGCTAATGTCACCTGACGCTCAGTGGGCGAACTGCACCGGATATAGTGCCACAGTCCACATGTTCAATGCCGCGCATATACGGAATTTAATGATTTGCGTCAGTGGGTAAGTGTTTGTGGCGAGTTTTTATCTTCTGTCTGTCTTTTTTGTCTTGTTATCAGAGTAAGAAAATGAAAATCATTCTTTCCCCTTAAAGAGAATCGAACCAACAACCTACTCTACAAAATGCAAGAGCATATATAGATATACTAATATTAAATATTAAATATTTGAAATCATCAAATTAAAATGACTACGACCTGTGTATGAGTAACGCATGTCATTCTACAATCCCGGGACAACTCCAACATCATGTCCACTGCGTTACATCGAAACATTTAAGGTGATAGACTGAGATCCAAGGGGCCCCCAGACCTACGTCATTTTGGCAAAGCAGATATTTTGAAAATTAATAAAATATAGCACATAATTTTCATCGAAAAATAAACCTTATATAAGAAGAAGAAATTTAAAATTGAACCAATAGTTTCTGAGATTAGCGCGCGGGTGGTCCCACGTATAGACACTTGTTATACGTTCGTTAACTTTGTAATATTAGCATTAGATAATCTAATATAATCAATACTATATAGTGTCAAATTTCACGCTGTAACCCGCACACAGCAGGGTAGGCAGTAGCAATAGTGTTAAGACACTCACACTTCCCCATGGGAATTCTGAAATGTCGGATTGACGGATTGAATGTCAGACAGTAGAGCGAAGACATTGAAATATAGATTTAGATAAATATTTCATTTTCTCGAGTGGGGATCGAACCCACAACCAGTCGCGTTAACAGTCGCACGTTCTCTTTACTTCTTTTTACATCCACTCATGGTAGGCAAAAGGAACGCAGTGTTAAGACATAAGCCGTTACAATTTATTAATATAAAATTATTTTAGAACAAAATAAGAATAACATGTAATATGTTGCCCAGTAGTCCTAAATAACAACACAACACATGTCCCCCACGTGGTGACTCCAACGATAATAAAACAGAAAAAAAAACTATCCGTCTGTACTTTTTTTGCAATAAAAACGACAATAAATGGTATTTGTTTTAAATGTTCGCATGGGTATCACTATCTTACATACTAAAAATAAATTATAAGTAAAAATAATACATTATTTAAGAATTTGTTTGGTAAACCACACTAATCTCGGTAACAACAGGTTCGATTAGAAAAAATATTTTTGTATTGTATCCGTGTATGGAAGACTGGGGAGTGGTTAAATATTTCTTGTCATATTACTCTATTATTTTATTAAATAACAAATCTTTAGCCGCAGTTTTCTTAACGTGGACTTTTAGACGCAAAATAATCTTTATTTTCCACTCCCCTACAGTCCCTGACCTACTTACATACCACATTTGAACTTTCTATTGTAGTATCTTCATACTATAAAGACGGAGGAGGAGAAAAAATTGACGTGCCCAAGGTCTCTATTTCATTTTTTTTTTTTGTTAACTGGATAAATTTTATTATTTCAGTTTATTTAATCCAGAATACAATTCAAATTGGGAAGCCATGAAAAAAAGTCTGGAAAACGAAGAATTTAACAACGGACATTACGACTATCTAACAGAATTGTATGATAGAATGATGTATCAAGACTCGGAGAGTTCGGAGGAATTATAGGGAGGGAAGGGAGCTTAAAGTAGAAAAGGAAGTAATTCTAAATAAGAAAATTGGGAAATATAACAATAAATATAAAATTTTAATATTTTCAGTATTGTTATTGCCTTTTATTAGGTGTGATCCCTCTATTGGTTTAGACAGGTCTTAGGGTATAGTCTATTCCCGACACAGCGTCCTATTTTCCCGACCTTGTATGGTGATTGGAGGAACAGAGCGAGTAAATGAAAATAACTCATTCCTTTGAGTGGGAACTAAATCCACAACTCTCGCATTTACAAACGCTGTGTCGCAGCACCATGATGTCATTTTTAGGTAACAGTTTTTCTTACTTTACACAAATAGTATCACACTATGACATCCTCCACATAATAATGTGACAGGAGTAAGTTGAATCAATTCTATAATTGTTCTTCACCTTCACGCTGAATCCCGCACACAACAGGTTAGGTAAAAGGAACCTAGTGTTAAGCCACTCCATTCCCCTCTTTCCGTCGAGAATTCCGGAGGCATTGCGTATTGAATTAAAATATGAATTTCAATAATTATTTCATTTCCTCGAGTAAGAATCGAATTCACAACCAGTCGCGTTACAATCACACTTTGTGCCCCTGCGCCACGACTGGCCTCCAATACCATTATTAATTTATCATTTTCATACAAGACTTTAAAGGGTTTCATATCAAAATAATTTGTTGCTCATTTATAAATTAGCAAATGACCGACGGTGGCTCGACGGCGGTCTCTTTAATTTAGTATGCTATTAGATGCAATTTCGAACTAAATAATATATGGATGGCCTTTATAGAATATGTAATTTAAGACTGACTAGTTTGGTGGTTGAAAACGCTAATATTAGGAACTCCTGGTTTGAATTGAATCCTTTTTTTTGTGTTGGATGGTCTGTTTTTGAAGGAAGGCAAGAATCAACAATGGCCACAACCAATATTTTGAGCGGAATATGGGGACCAGTGTCCTTACACTAGATTTCCTCTGCCTACACTATTGTATACGGGATACACCGTGCAGCTGATTTAATATAATAAACTATATATATATCAGTGGCGTAGCTGGGGGGTGCGAGCGGTTCAGTCGCACCGGGCATCAAAAAGAAAGGGGCATCAAAGATCAATTCTTCTATTTTTTTACAAATGTACAAGAAAAATGAAAGAATGAAAATAAAAATTACAATCTCGCTATCGTGTGAATCGAACATAAACTAGTCGATATTATTGATTTTTAAAAAAGTGTTTAATGACTTTGCTAGTCAAAAAGCGCGTAATGTCAGTTTTAAAATTTTTCCTAAAATTTTTATAACTAATATATAGTTATTATAGATTTGAAATTATTTTGACCATTTTAAAATGCATCAAGTCCTAAGCTGCACCAGGCAGCAAATACCCTAGCTACGCCACTGATATATATATATACTATATAAACGCTTAGCTAAATGCTTCTTATATTAAAAGCTAACTAAGTTGTTAATAAGCTTCGAACTTATGGGAAACTTTGTTAGGAGTTCAGCTTTCCGAGAAGTGGAATAGTTTACAATAGAATGTTTGGGACTTCATTTGGATTGAACTATTCTATAGTTGTAAACGTGTTGTTAAGTGTGTTGGGTTTCTAATTACCTGTTAATATCTTTACTTCTATACTTCAAGAAATAGGAGATATTATCCTTAGCTTTATGTATAAGTGTTGAGACCAGTCGTGGCGCAGGCGCACAAGTGTGTGACTGTAAACGTGACAGGCTGTGGGTTCGTTTTCCATTTGAGGAAATAAAATATTTAATATTTTCATTTCTTGGATCTGGTTTCGAGTTCCGTTCCGAAGAGTTCCGCTACTCAACACGCAATGCCCCCAAAATACGGCGGAAAGTTTTGATTCCCTTTACAGTGTCGGGCTTATTGCAACATAAACAGCCATATTTTTTCAGCTCGCTATCTCTAAGCGTTCCTGAGATAGACTCTTGGCCGACAGACATATAGACAGTCGGACAACAAAGTGATCTTATAAAGATCCTCCTTCCTTTTTCACTCCAAAGGTACGGAATTCTAGGAAAAGAGAAGTAAAAAACAATACATGACAGTAAATAACTGTATAAATTTGAACTTGGAATTCCTAACCAAAGTAAAAATAAATTTTATTTTATGCAAAACACAAGGCAATCGAGCGTGCGAGCCAGTATGATAAAACGCTAATTTCATAAGTAAGGAAATAATATTAGGCTTTAATACTATAAATAGTAACCAATTTAGTTTAAAAAATATAATATATATTTTTTTTCCTGAGCGTCATATTTACATACATTTCCCATGCTAGCGTTAAATAAGGATCCTAAAATTTAAAGACCAAGCTAAAAATAAAACAAAAAATCGTTTATTCATCATTTTCCCATTTATTTAATTTCCATTTATATTTTAAATGCACAAATAAACAGACATTACATCGATCTATTGTTATACAAACATATGTATATGTCACAGCAAAAGCATTAAAGGTTATTATGTGTACTATCCAGCAGGTATACATAATATCCACTCTACCAAGACTATTAATTACACAAAATTCTCTAACAAATTTAAATTACTCCTTTTCCTTTGTTTTTTTTTTCATTAAAATAATTAAACGAAATAGGTTAGTTTAAAATAGGTTAAGCTATTGTAGATAAAAAATAGTTTCGTCTAGTTACAAGTCAGTTAGTCGAAAATATTTTCTTTTACGATATATGTTTATAAAGAAGTTAGTCAATGTAATCATTTTCACGTAAATTATTAAACCATCAAAATTAATTCGATATTACATATAATCGCTGGATAATTTGCACAGTGTCCAGAATATTACTTTCGCTGTAACATATATAATATCTAAAATTATAACAGCCTACATATAAAGATACAATTATACTGTTAACAAATGATATTATTTTTTATTAGTTTTGAAAAAGCCTTGAGCCCGTCTTGGGGCTGTGACACAACCGTTTGACTATAGACGCGACTGTGGTAGGTTCGACTCCCACTCGAGGGATTGAATTATTGATTTTTTTTTTTTGTAAGTAGGTAGTACGCGGAATATAATTTGAAGCTAAAAAATTCTGTATAAAAATTTGAACGAATCAGGAATAGAAGCGGCACCTCTTGGACTATAATTACTATATAATAAAATAACGTAAAGTCTAATTGGTTAAAGCGCTTGGATTTAAACCTAAGAGGTACTTCTACAAATTCTGCTACGTACAAATTTTATACAGAGTTTTTAGTGTTTTTTATCCCAACGTAATGCAAATATTGGGTATAATTTAATACTATTTTTCAATATTTTAGTGACGCTATTAATGTTGTTAACAATATATTTATATCTTATACAACATTTATATTAATATTTAACTTATTCTTAAGATATATTGATATATCGTCGCGCCGGTTAAATACAAAAGTGGCTTAATCCAAAACATAAATTTTACAATACGGACATTTAGTTTTTACATCAATAGTTTTGTTTTTTTGTATTCCTTTAAAATAAAATCTCTAAAATCAAATATTTAATTATGTAAAAGAGGATTTATCGAACTTCCTGCCTATATTTATTCCATTTTAATAATTTAATATTCCATTTTACATCTTAAACTTTACGCTGACAAAGTTTTCTTTCTTACTTAGTACTTCAATTAATGAAAAGGCATTTTAAAAGAGAGATGTTATTTTTTTCTATGTAGAGATACTTCTAAAAAAAGAGCGCGTCGTCTGTAACGTCGACGTATTGCAAATAACAGTATCAGATTTTTTTTTTGTATAGTTAAAATAAAGGTTAAATTGCTCATCTGTCCAACCATAACCAACCGAAACAATTAAAAAAAAAGAATTATGGCACTTTTCTATTTAAACAACGATATGTATTTCCATTTACAAATGCCTTTTTAAAGGCAGCATCTGAAATAGTGTTTAGGAACGCTACTAAGAAAGCGGAAAAGTATGAAAAAAATATATTTAAATTTAGTTTTAAATTTAAATTACAAAACTATTTACGGTTTCGAATTTGACACTTCAATGTTTTTTTTTAGATATAAAACTATTCAATCGATTTCCATATTGATTTATAATCGATTATTAACATAGGAGTTGTCGATTTAACTATTTCATTTATCTTTTTGGTATTTTTAATCAGTTTTCATTTCTTATTTCAATTGATAAAAAATCAATGATATTAAAATTTAAAATATCTTCAAAGAAATCCTTAAAAATAATATACAACTTAAATATTTATACAATATAATATACAAATCATACAAATATAACAACAAATATTTTGAAATTAAAGCTAAACGTAGGTTCAATTCAAGTCCCTTTTCTTTAATAAATTCTTTTAGTAATATCTACAATATATATTTTTATTCCTTATTCCTTTTCTCGAGAAAACATTTTTTTTAATCGCAAAAAGTATAAAGAATACAAACAATTTAAAAAAAACCCAATTAAGAAACAGCCGGAAACAGAACACAGGATCCAATAGGATTGATTGCATAGTTTATTTGTTCTATCCACTAAATGTATTTATTAGTCATTAAAAACCTTCTCATAGACTTGCTTTTGTCAGTCAGTTAGTGTCGGAACACTCTCTCTCGACATCAGATTTAGCACTTAGTCTAGACATTTGTCTAACCACACTAGCGACACAACGTTAATATTCTTTTACTTGGCAGTTACATTTTTGATGTTCATTTACAAATTGTCAATTTATTATATTATGTACCGTAAAAGGGACCTCGATATCACAATATAATTTTAATATAAGAAATAAAAAAAAATATTTTGTCTTATGTTTAAGCACCTAGCGTTATAAAACTACGCTAAATTGTTCGAATTGTTTAAATTTAATAAAAGTTCATGTATTTTGTTATTTTATTTTAACTGTCAACATTGATTTTTTAAAAACAAGGAAACAAGATGTCATTAAAAAAACATTATTTAATACTTACAATGTACTCTAAACACAATTTAATGCAATGAACTAAAACAAAAACTAATATTCTACAAGGTATTCCCTATACTATAAGTAATAAAATATTTTTTTTTTCGCTACATTTATACATCTACATAGAATTAATTAAAAAATGGCAATAACTTACTAGTGCGTAAGAAGCCTAACAAAAACAAGTAATATGTGAAAATTTGAATTAATAAATATGAAAGCAAAATATTAAAAAAAACATTTATTTCATTATGTCATCTAAAGGTAATAAAAAATTAATATCGATTATTAGTTAATTAAATAATCGAACATTCAATTTAGAATTTTTAATGAACATTTTCTTATCATAATATTTATTATTATAACACAAAATATTCCTATTAAAAGTGAGAGAAGAAAATATATATAACATCACAATCATTTATTTTTTTACAAAGCAATAAAATTTTTACTAAATCACATAAGATGCAAGTAAATATGAAATACACAGATTAAAAATAAAAATAAATTTCTAAGGGAATTCTTTTTTATCTGTACACATTGTTTTTATTAAATAATCAGCAGAATCAAAATGATAATGAGAATGCCGAGAAGAATACCAATGACGACCCACTGTCGTCGATCTGAAAAAAAAAATTTACGTGATAAAGTCATAAGAAACCATTGATGAAAAATTGTATAACTTTTATGAATTGAAAAGAATCATTATCACTGAATTGTCATTATTTTGTATAATATAAAGGTCTTAATTGAAAATAATATTTTTCTTCCACAATTTGTCGATACATATCAATTTAATTATACAGATTAATTACATCGTGCCTCTGTGTCGCTAGTTCCGCGGTCTCGGTCGGAACGTGACAATGAGTCATGATTTTTCGTGCGTTCAGCCGGTGTACATCGATTTATAGGACAAAATCATGACAAAAATGATTCGGGCCATTTTGGCGCAGAAGGACAAGCGTGCGGCTGTAAACGCAGCGATCCGTGTAAACAAAATATTTAATATTTTCATTTCTTCGCTCTCGAAAGTTAAGTTACGCCACTCAACTAGCAATATCTTGAGAATTCAGCGAAAAGTGGAGAACGAAAGTGTTGTATTGTGAGCAGAGTGTCTTAACACTACGTTTTCAGGTTCCCTCTGCTTAACCTGCTATGTACGGGATATATTTGGATGAAAATTACTGGAAATCTTGATCGAAGTTCCTATGATGAATTTTCACAAAGCTCAAAATCTTTAACTTTTCACAAAGGTCAAAATAATTTTGAAAATGATGCAAGAAAACACGAATCTAAAAATAAAAAATAAAAAAAAGAACAGATTTTTTTGTTATATTATTTTTCAGGGACAATATGCAATGCCATAAATGTTCTAACAAATATTCTAAGTATAAACTGCGGCGTCTTCGGCGATTCGAACCTACAACCATCACAATTAATGAAAGTCAAAAAAATCTTACCGTTATTAATATGCAAAACTCTGGCAACCTTTTTCATGGTGGAGTCCAGTTTAGAGTCAGCATTCTCTAAGTCAGTGTTCAAATCGTCGAGCATACTAAATAATAAAAAAAAACAAAATATTAATTATATTGAGGCCGTCGTGGTGCTGTGGCACAAAGGTATGATTGTAAAACGAGACAGTCGCGAGTTCGAGTTCCATTCGTGGAAATTAAATATTTAATATATTGCATGTCCTCGCCAAGGTAACAAGGCAAAACGCAGCGTTGATTTCGACCACTCAGTACTTAATGCACCGAGAATTCGGCGGAAAATGGAGAACGTAACGGAAAGTCGTAAAGTGCAGCTATTGCGTATTGAGTGGCGAAACGCCGCGTTTTGCCTCGACACCAAAGCAAAGAAATGAAAATATAAATAAATATTTCACGTCCTCGAATGGGGATCTCGCACTATTGCACCTGTGCCACGACTGACCTCATAAAGCTAAAAAAAAAATTTGAAAAAAAATACATAAAAAAATCTATGCCAGTTATGGTAAATGTATTGACTTTTATCGTACGTAGAAAAATAAATAGCCCAAAAATATATAGCTTCGATCTTTTTTTCTAATAGATGTGAAAAATTGATTGCCAAAATTTTTCATATCTACTAGATGCGTACATCAAAGCTTTTCCGTACATTACAGTGGTTTGGCGTCGAAACATTGATTTAAACATTTTTCTTTATTAATTTTCCTTCAAATTAAATAAAAAACACGTCCAACTTGTACGACGATCGAATCAAGAATGGTAATTTTGTGGCATTATTAGATATTAAATTAGGCTGTATATGCAAAATCGATCCCACTGTACATTAAAAAATTGAAAATTCATTCGGTGGTGAATGTCAGAATAATAAATGGCGGGAAAATGACAATATGGCCGCGATCAATCTCATTGCATATACTATTCATTCTATACACACCTTTTGTAAGTAAATATACTTGTGTGAAGGGAGAAGAGATATTTTATGAGATTTTTTTAATAAATATAATGTTCTTAAATCTATATTTCACTTATATTTAATATTTACATAACGTACATGTCTGTATAAGTAATATATTATGTATAGGTAATACAGATTATACATATAATTATGCCATAATTAAACTCATAATATTTTTAGGGTTTCGTACTTCTTAAGGAAAAAATGAAGCCTTATAAGATCACTCTATTGTCCGTCTGTCTGTATGACTGTCCGTCTGTCAAGACTCTATCTCAGGAGCACCTGAAGATATCGTGTTGAAATTCAAACCATATACTCAGGTCTACGGCCCCAAGATTTGCTGATAAAAAATATATTTCAATATTTACTCAGAAAACAGATATGGCCGTTTATATCGCAAAAAACGCGTATTTCGACACTGTAAAGGAAATTAGAATTTATAGGGTACTTCCAGTTAACCTAAAATTATGAATTTTGCAGCTAGCATCTACAGGTAGTACTAGTTCAGGAAAAAACCTGAAAACTATACATTTATGGTAAAATCCCAAAAATAATAGCCTTATATAGGAAATAAGGCGTATTTCGACACTATAAAGGGAATCAAAATTAATAGAGTAATTTCGGTTGACGTAGAATTATGAAATTTGGCATCTAGCATTTACAGGTTGTTCGAAATCTGAAAACTATACATTTGTGGTTAAATTATAAAAATAATAGTCTTAAAAGGCAGGAAAAAAAGCTAAGCCTGAATATCAGAAAAAATTAGAGACCTCCAATTCTTGTAGGGAACCCTCGGTGGGCGCGTGTCCGGTGTTTTTATTCTCATTTTCACAATTAAGTTCGTATAACGTCTAAAGTAATTTATTTAGTGTTTGTTCAAAATATTTTTTTTTTGTTTATTTTCCTACAAGAATATATATTGGTGTATATACCGATACTATTAGTTTAGCGCAACAAAATTTAAATTGATAAATACAAAATTCTCCTGGTTATTTACATTTGAAATCGACAAGACATCTGTGTCCAAAACAATATTATCTCTATAATTTAAAAAAATGTTATGGCCCACCCTAATGTATATTATGTTTTTTTAATTAACTATAATTCAACTGAGTGTACAAAATAATGTTTAGTAAAAAAAAATTGCTTCACGCTGTATTCCGCACACAGCAAGGTAGACAGAGGGAACCTAGTTTTAAGCCACTCCGTTCCCCACTTTCTGCAGAACTTTGGAGACATTGCGAGGTGAGTGGCAAAACTCAACGCCGCGCATGGTCTCCAGAGCGAAGAAATGGAAATATAAATTTAAGTAAATATTTCATCTCCTCGAGTGGGGATCGAACCCACAACCAGTTGATTTTACAGTCACATTTTGTGCCACTGCGCCTCGACTGGCCTCAAGAATGTTTAATATTTCTATTATGTCAAAATGAAATAAAATTATTCATTATAAAAAAATATATTTATAAAAGAGGAACTTTAAAAAGAAATCACTAGTGGTTTCTAAGCAGTCTTTCTATGACATGTTAAAAATTTCCACGGAGATATTTCAATTTACAAATCAAACTACTACTTTCTCCAATCGAATTAGACAAAAATCCGATTTTTGATTCCGTGACATAAAAAAACAGTAAAGATGAAATCTAATTTCTATAGGGAAAATAGCTAAACTGGTAAAAAAAAATAAAAAAAGAACAGCAAACGCCATCTAGCGACGAAGAATGAATATTTTCATTGTCTCTTAAACAAAATGTTTATAGAAATATATAGTTTTATTTGCATTGAAGCGATTGAGCGCTTAAAGCTTAAAAGTTAACGATCGATTGAAATGAATATATCTAAAAATATAACTTCATGAACTAGGTCGAAATCATTAAAAATTCACTAAATATTTACGTTTTATGACAAAGATAAGAAATATATATAATTATATCATTTGTTTTGTGTTGTTGTTGTGTTTTGTATTCCTATATGTATCTTTGTCATAAATACTAGGAAAAATTACAAAACAACCTATCGTGCTAAGGTTTTGAATAAAATTATGGCCGAGGCCATAATATATTGACGTATATTGAACATAGAATGATCTGCGAGTCTATTAAAATATAAAACCTCATAATTTCAGAGGACGACTAGAAGCATTCGACCAACTGTGGACCACTCATCAAATGTTTGAGATCTCAAACGCACCATGCAAGAGGGCAAGATAGTCAGCTCATTCTGCAAGACAATAGGGCAGTACGCGAGGCAATTAAGAAATCGTTGGCAATAGTTTGATATAATAATGATGTCAACTCAAAGTCCGTGGTCACATGCGGTGGTAGACTGAGTGGTGGGAGACTCAGTCCTACCACCGCGAGTGACCACGGACAACCGCAAAGTGTTCGAAACGGGTTTCCAAATATATATAATACTAAATATACGTAATTAAGTTTCATTTCATTTAATTTATATTTCCATTTCTTCGCTCTGGTGTCGAGGCTAAGCGCGGCGTTGAGTTCTGCCACTCAACACGCAATGCCTCCAGAATTCGGCAGAAAGTGGGGAACGGAGTGTCTAAAAAACACTAGGTTCCCTCTGCCTACCCTGCTGTGTGCGGGATACAGCGTGAAGCTGATTTATTTTATTTAAGTTTCATTTAAAAAGTGTATAATCATCGTGAAAATCAAAGAATTTATTATCGATTCTGACCAAAATTTTCTGTGTCATTCTGGAATAGAATTTTCTTAGGTCTTTATTAAAATTTTTATGTCTGTCTTTAATAAAAGTTAAACTAGCCCATTTCCTTGTTGTCGATTGATCGTTACTACTCGTTTGGAGGGCCAAATACAATTTGGTTAGTAATCAAAAGAAAGTATTAAGACACTCCGTCATGTGATTGTTCATCTTGATCTACAACATTTTTCTCCGTATGGATATAATATATTATATATTGACTTCATCGTGTTTTTAAAAATTACAATAATATCTCCACTATCGAAATGGATTATACATGAAAGTTTTTTTTTGTGTTTAGTTGAAAAATAATAGACGAATTCCCATACACACAAAAAAAACAATAACAGCCTTTGTAAAACTTAACACCAATAGAACACTATCTTTAGAGAACCAACGGAAACTTTCACATAAAACTCCCAAACTCCAATGGACAGTCACACAACACAATTTTTGAAAAGGGAAACAAACAAAAAAAACACAACTTACACAGCTTGCTCGTCCAACTCAATCCCAATCTGTTTAGACACTGTCTTCAGCGATCCCACGGAATTACTTATCACATGCAGCTGTTCGTCTTGGTTCATCAACATTTTGTCTTGTATGGACATTATATCGCTGTCGTATTCGAAACGACTCGGGCTGTCAGTTTGATTCGCCAGTTTCGAGTACTTGGAGTATTTGGGGGTGGCCGTCCACGTGTTGCCGAAGTGCATGGGACTCTCCTCGCCCAGGAGGGGCTCTCGGGCTGTACCGTCGTTGTCGCGATTCCTGTTTAGACTCATCTTGCTTTTCATTACCTGTAATTGGTTTATGAGAAAATATTAATATAAATAAAAGAACAAAATTATTCTAAAACAAACAGCTTCACGCTGTATCGTAAGCATAGGGAACCTTGTCTTAAGACTCTATCTCCATTTCCCACTTTCCGACGAATTCTGGAGGCATTGTTTGTTGAGTGATGTAAAACAACGCTACGGCTTGTCTCGACACCAGAGCGAAGAAAAGAAAATATACATTTGACGAAATATTTCATTTCCTCGAGTCAGGATTTCTCGAACCACACACTTGTTAAAATTATCCTAGTTATAGAATAATCTAACAATGCGCCTGTAAATGCGATGATGTGTTGTATTTCCCATCAGTCCTACCACAGCTGAGGATCGAGCTGGTATCATATTAACTGGCTATTGTTTATTCTATATCTTCCCTCTACTAGTGTAATATATTTTGCAGCACCTTACCGTTACCAGAGCGAAGAAATGAAAAAAAAAATGATTTCCCCAAGTGGGAATCAAATCTACAACCGTCGCGTTGTCCACAACGGCGTAAAAACACTAATAATACCACTTATAATTGATTTTTAATTTTATATCTCACCTTCACTTCTTGTTTGGTAGCTTCAATGAATGTCCGTCGGTCACTTATTTCACGATTGTCGATCTTGAATTTTGATGAATTCTTCTCAACGATGCGTAATTTGTATTGGTTAAGGAAATAACGTTAAAATAGACAATTTACTTCATATGATAGCATTGAGGTTAATTTGTGAAATGTATGATCGGGTTCGACTCTATTTGGGAGTTGAACCCAGTTTTGATATTAAAGAACATGTCCAATTTTCTATAGGTTAGATATAGTGGCATTGAAAAAGCGTGAAGTTGATTTTCTTTTATTAAAATTAAAAAAATGAGCTTCATGCATATAGCAAATATCCACTCAAAGCGCGGCGTTGATTTCCACAATTCAACACACAATGCCTCGACAATTGGGCGGAAAGTGGGGATACACGGTTCCCATCAAGACAGTCCGTCTTAGGACATACAGGGTAGGCAGGGTACCTCTGCCTACCCTGCTATATGCAGAATATAGCTGTCACTCACTAATCGACCGTTCATCACTTCCCAGCTTTCCTTCTAGGAAAATGAGTTTCCGTTTCTCGCTCTAGTATAAAAACTCAATGTCTCGGAAATTAGGACGTTGCGTGGGGAATTGAGTGTCTTATCTTGTCAATGTCTAAACACTATGTTCAATCTGCTTACAATGTTATAAAGCGTGATATAGCGAGAGACTATATCACATAGAACTATATATTAGGAATATTTATGTATCAAAGACCTACATTATAATATTATAAGCTTCAAATGTAGCTGTCAGTTAAACTTTCAAGGCCATATACAGAACTAAGTTAGATGAAATTTGGCACGAACTACATTTGGAATTTATATTCATACAAATAAGCCACTTGACGTAGCAAAAATGAGGGTAGATATATATTTGTATGTCTTTCAAATATTCTGTGAAATAGCAAAAGAAATATAGTGATACATAACTGTGTTTAACATTTTCCACTCATTATAAGAGAGACTATATAGAATCATATAGCCAAGTAGACCAGTGAAACAATTGAATATATAAAAATTATACAATAAACATTAGAATTTTACAACACTTGTTTATATACATGCATGTCATTACACCCAAAACTACTGTAATAAAACATAAATCTTATAGAATATAAATTAAAGTTTTTACTAAAACATATTTGAGGCCAGTCGTGGCGCAGTGGCACAAAGTGTGACTGTAAAACCGACTGGTTGTGGGTTCGATCCCCACTCGAGGAGATGAAATATTTACTTAAATTTATATTTTCACTTCTTCGCTCTGGTGTCGAGGCAAAGCGCGGCGTTGAGTTCTGCCACTCAACACGCAATGCCTCCAAAAATTCGGCAGAAAGTGGGGAACGGAGTGTCTTACCACTAGATTCCCTCTGCCTACACTGCTGTGTGCGGGATATAGCGTGAAGCTGATTTTTTTTTTACTAAAACATATCAACAACCAATATGCATTTAGACTTCATAAAAATATACCTTACATATCGATCCCACATGAACATGAACCTAATCACAGCACGAAGCGCTATGATTGTTCTACAAACAAATCTACAACAAAGTTCATATCCTCAAAATCTACAACAATCTATCAATCCCCGAAACAATAATCATAGTGAATATCGAAACTCAATTAAGACCCAATTCAGATGGAACAGCCCCAACTTTCGTACAAATATAGAGTCCAAAGGCTAACATCGAGTAATTGAATAAGACGTTCGCGAAGTTGTCCCTTATTGGACGTGTCTATTCATGGCTCGATCTGATCTAATGTAGAAATTGCATTCACTTGCCATCTCAATTGCAGTTCTATCCGGTACCTATCCAGTTGAACGTTATATAAAACCTCAATAGGGGAATAGGCAACCATATTGGAAAATTATTCATTTACACTCAATCAACGGTGGGGTCTACGCGAGGAAGTGGGCCGTTGACACGATCTCTCAATTGTACCCGTATAATACACGACCTCTAAAGTCTCCTTCAGTTGTAAACTGCGTATGCACGTTTTTGCATTTTTACTATGATTTGGTTAACAACGTGGTTCAATACTGACGAAAGAATAAACGAAGCGATTGGTTCCATTTACTTGCTGAAATGGATATAATAAATAAATAAATATATATATTTGGAAATAAACTTATGATTTCGCTTCGTCATATAGATATGACACGTTAAATTACAGTTAATTAAATCTTAATTTTAGCATACTTCAACATAATCGGGGTTGTTGGCAATCAATTATAAATGTTATAGTAGAAGTACTAGTACCAGTTTGCGGCCAGTTGTGGCGCAGGAGCACGAGGACTGTATGTAACGCAACAGGTGTGGTTCTAGTTCCATTCGAGGAAATGAAATATTTAATATTTTCATTTCTTCGCTCTTGTATCGAGGCAAAGCGCGGCGTTGAACTACTCCTCAATTTAATCTAAAAACTCATTACACAATACCTCCAGAACTCCGCGGAAAATGTGGAACGAAGTGGTTCCGTCTAACTACCTTGAAGCTAAAAAACATGTACTTGTATACGAAACAAATTTAGGATTTCGTATACGATTACGTTTCGATTTGGGTATTTAAAGGGGAAACAGCTTTATGGAATCGTTTCAAATGACAAAGCAATAATCACGATAATGGAGGTAGCATGTTGAGTTTAAAAATGTTTTTAATTCAATATGATAGATCACTTAAAAAATCATGTACCTAATCTCTTCATTAATTTGCTCCTTTTCAAAAGGCATAATTTCAATAAACAACGTTTTCCCTTGCATTATTGTGAAAATTGTCGATTATACAATTACCTATTCATTACTACTATTAACTACTCCTTTTTAATAGTTGTATATTATTAAATTATCTACAGCTATTACCATTAAGTGCATTTAAAATATAGACATTGATGATAATTAAAGTATTAAGAAAAATGTGTAAAAGTGTAAACGTAGCCTAATATATAAACAATCAAAAATAATCAAAATCAAAATTATATTTGAAAAGGATATTTATAGTATCTTCCAAGTCTTCCAAGTCCCATTCAATGCTGCGCAATGCATTCCTCAGTTCGGTAGATGTCCACTCAACTTCGGGACTATTCGGTACAATCGGTGCTTTAGAAATCTCTTGCCAACGCAAGTATAGGCCCCTTGTCTTGTTTAGGGCTCGAAACACCTCACTGTGTAAAAGAATATTATTAATATAGTATTATTAATATTATAGTATAGAGAAGTTTTATTCCGCGCAAGCAGTAAGAACTTAGGGAAACTGGGGAACGGAGCCGTGTGCGGGATACAGCCTGAAGCTGTTTTATAGTAAGAACTTAGTTAAGACACCATTACGGGCCGTATTTATAAATCTCTCTCAAATCTGAGACCGGTCTTGAGATGCCGTTTCTGTTCATAAATTAAAATTATTAATTATAGATTTGATAAATAAAAACGGCATCTCATGATCGATCTCACACTTAAGAGCGGTTTATAAATACATGCCTACATGTATATATTTTTTGCCATGAGAGCATTATTTTCAAATCAAATTTCATTTACAAATTTCAATTTAAGAACGACATACATATAATTGATAAAAGAAAATATAACTTTGTATAGTATATATACAAAGTTTTGCATAGATTTGTTTATACGAGTTGAAAGCATTGCAGCTGCATGTTGTTGACTTAGGTGTGAATAGAAGAAGACTCTTTTTATTGGAGTAAATGGATTGATTTTTTTGTTTTATGTATTTTCAAAGCACGATTTGAATCTAGGCTTTCTGTACGATTGGTATTGATACATTTGATTTTAAAAATAGACTTTCATAGAAACTAAGGTAAAAAAAAATTTAATCTACTGAACTGTACAGTTTGGTTGACGAGTTGTGGCTGAACACTGTGCATGCGAGAAAAAATATCAAAATAAGCAAATATTGTAAAGTCAAGTCTACATATGTACCTACAGCTACCAGGGTGACCATGACTATTCAACCATATTATATATATTATTGTAGTACAATCTATCAGTAATTGAAAGCTTGTATAAGTGATGAGAAATTGCAATCCTATATTTTTTCAATTCTATTAATAAAGTGGAAAATTTACTATAAATAAACAGAGATAAAGCTTTAGAACATATTTTATTTTTAGTGTTCAAACACAAATTTTTAAAATAATAAATGTAGGTATACATATATTTTATGTAGAACAATAAATACTTTTTTAATTAATGTAAAAAAAATAATTTATAATTTATTTATTAAATTTTCATATTTCTATAATATTGGTACATGAAGAAGATTAATTTTTCTAAAAAAATAATATTTCTACATTACCTTTCATATATTAAATTATTAAATAAAAAAATTTACAATAAGAAAATATTTTTTTATTTTTTAATTTAGAAATGTAATTTAAAAGTAAAGTGTGTGACAACTTCACAAATTACAGTCGAAAGTAAATTATTTTTACATATTTTATATATATAAGTATTCGCAATGCTTTGAATAACAACCATGTTTTTTTATGTTAGCTCTGTTATACTTTAACTATTAGCTATGCAAGCCTGAATTGCGTAATAATTTTTCAACTTGTTAATAACTTAAGATAAATAAATCAGCTTCAGGCTGTATCCCGCACACAGCAGAGTAGGCAGAGGAAACCTAGTGTTAAAAAAAAAAGACACTTTGTCCCACACTCTCTGCCAATTTCTGGAGGCATTGCATATTAAGTGGCAGAACTCAATGCAGCGCTTTGCCTCGACACAAGAGCGAAGAAATGGAAATATAAATTTAAGTAAATATTTCATCTCCTCGAGTAGGTATCTAACCCACAACCAGTCGGTTTTACAGTCACACTGTGCTGCTGCGCCACAACTGAACTCAACTTAATACAATTTAAATATGTTGAGAAGATTTTTATTATGATTTTCTACACTGTTATACTCTAAATAAGTTATTAGAATTTTATTTGCTTTTAATTTAAAAAAAAAAGAAAAAATGTCTGATTGCAGGCAATGAAAGTGATTTTTCCATAGTAAATCATGATCAGGTTCAAAGTTGCAGGTTATAATATATTGCTCCACAATATCTTTTTTTTCCAAGTTTCAAAGTTCAGCTGTTATGGAAAATAACCCAGAGAAAGATAAAGACTGACAAACAGAGAAAACTATTAAAATAGATTATTTTTGTTTTAGTATTTTATAATTATTTACATACACTTTAAATAGCACTGTTATTTTGAAATCATATACATATTTCATATAAATTATATTGTAATTGTAGTATATACTATCAACATAATTAATATGGGTATGATGTACAGACCAAAGAAAATAAATAAAAATCTAAAGAATATAAAAAAGATTATTAAAGAATAGCAACTGTCAATATAAAATATGTATAGATGTTGCAAAAACTATGGTATTTCAATTTAATTTTGTAAATATAGCATAGGAAATAAGTTGAATGGTGAATTTAAGTTTCTGGAGTTGATTCTGACCAAGGAAAATTAAGTATTGTCATCTCTTTGCTCTGGTAACTAGACAATAAGTGCAGCATTGTGTTTTGCAACACAGTACAATATTTCAAAAATCAGGCAATGTGTGGGGAACAGAGTATCTTAAGACTAGGTTTCCCTGTACCTACGCTATATACATAACTAATGTGTGATACTAAAGTAATGATTGTTACTAAGATTTAATAAATGAACAAAAAAATCCTTATATACTTGCTCATGTTTGCTCAATGGTGTCTTTAAATTTAAATGCAAGCAATCTAACCACACCTATAAGAACTAAACTCAATATATGGTCCCATATAAACAAACCGCAAATACTAATATACAATCTGGCTACAAACAGCAATTATACAATGCATAACAAGCGCTTTGCTTACTCTAAAAATAAAAATACTTCGCCAAAGCTCAACAATACAAGAACATAAGCCACTTACTCTTTGACGACGTAAAATGGATCTTCTAACGTCATGTCAAACAACAATTTATTAGCGCAAGCCGATTCATGTGATTGTGACTAACGAACGATTATAATTAAGCAATGATTACATTTATTAGCACGGATCATACAAAAACTGGCTGCCTATCCCACAAAATATCGACAGCCTAATACCTACCGCGGTTACTTCGTTCGATGTATCTATTCGCCGTCCTTTACTCTCCTATACGAGGGAGGTGAGCTGCAGCTGCGTAATGGATGTCTTTTCAGTGCGCAATCGCCGAAACGGTCCTCGTCCACGAGACGTAGATAGGGCGCGCAGCGATTTCACACCCTCTGACGATCATATTAAATGCTACGATATTATTTTAAATAAATCCTCTTTTACACCCCGAAAATGTACGTAAACATCACCTCATACCATTATTGGGAAATGTCATGTTTGCTGACATTTAATTTTTTTGACATTTTAGTTCTTTTACGTTCGGAAGTAAAATATAAATTAATTAAACGGTAAAGATACAATACTAAGCGTTATAAAAAATATAAATCATTATTGCCTTATAAATAATAATAAAAAAGATAAGTAAAATATATAAAAATTAAATCAATAACTTAAATTTTAAATACATTAAATGAATTTATTAAACAAGACGTTAATAAGAATTCCATTGGATTTATATAGGATTTTTATATAGCCATTATAACATTCTACTAATAGATAATAATGATATTTATATTTGACAAAAAAGTAAGATATTTTATTATCCATGTTTGAACAAATCATTGCATTTATAAATAATAAAAATATCGTAACTATTGTGGTATCAAAAAAACCCGTTGATAACGTCCATTTTGATCTTATTTGGCGGCATTATTAAATAATCAAATTTGTGTTACAGCAAAATTACAGCAAAACTTACATACATATAGTTACATTGAAAATTGTCTGCTCGAAGTTAGCTATCATTATGTTTTCATTCTGTCATCGATTAGTTGTTGAACACACTCGAATATTCATATGTATTGAAAAGCGTCTGGGATGGTACTTGTTAATGGACGCTAAACCTGAGTTACTAGTGTGATGTTTCCCAAAAGTGTGGGAATATTTTAACTTAAAATATTTCTCATAATATATATTAAATTGCAATAAATTGATAGTAACAAATAAAATTATATAGACATATAAGCCTACTTTAAGCAATAAAATATATTTAAAAAATGCATAAATAACTATAAATAAAAAAAATAACAAATGACATTTGTAAGTATTGTAAGAAAATAACAATTTTAAAGCAACATCGGTTTGATAACTATAATTGAAAAACTAATGAGCATATTTAATAGATACATTAAAAAAGATCATAACAGGTAAGCTGCAGCACTAAGCTTAAGCTCAAGTAAGTACAAAGTACAGAGATAAAAAAAAACACTATGCACTTTCTAATAGAAATATGATTTTAAATATTATCCCGTATAATGAAATAAGTTTCATCAATATAACAAAATATTTTTTAATATACGAAGGAATTATTCTCTCCAACTTCAAATCTACAATCATCGAGTATAATCGATGCACATACCAATCCCACGTTACATAGCGACACCTAATATAGTTTATTTTTTAATAATTAAAATTAATAAAAACCAAACCATATTTAGTGCAATGTTGTAACTATATAGGCAGGTAACATGCAAAAATATTTTTTGTGGCTTGTTTAGTAAAAAAAATACACATCAATAAATAAGATTCAAAACTAATCCACAAATAAAATATAATCATTTAATGAACGTCAGGAAACGCGCATTACGCGGTGGCATCACCTCGCTAACAAATCGTATAAATACGTACCGTACATAATGACATAGTATGTATATGTATAGTCTGTGTGCAACACTTTATAATCTGTGTATCATCTTCTGTTCACTTCATTCTTCACGGCCCGTCTCCTGCATGGAGTAGGAGTGCTATTTCATTTTAATTTTATTTATGTTTTAGTATCTTTTTTATACATCATGAATTCCGTTTTAAATCCTGAAGCACCTGAGTTTTACCCGCATCTAACGTCAATGACACAGGTATGTTTTTGAGTGTCGGGGTTCAATATCCTCGTTGACAACATTTAGCATGTGTTTTCATACTAATAGTTGTTTCTCTGTCTCAATAATAACTTGATTGTGTATAAATAGGTCAAATACAATTGAACCAATCAATTATAAATTATAAGGCGTTAGTTATTTGTATATATAATGTTAGATATCAACTACGTTTTGGTGCTAAGTGTCTAGATAACACAATTTTGTTTCATGGACAAAGAAAACATTTTAATCCAAGGTAGAACTATACGTCACCGAAACGCGGATAAATATTATTGAGGCAAAGAATCTTAAACTTGTGATATATTTCCTTGACAATTTTTTATTGTATATGACACAATGCAGTTATCTCAATAAAATATACTTCTCCATCAAAAGGAGGTATGGAACAGTTGCCATACCATTTTGATGTTCATTATATTTCAAATATTGTATGAAAAAATTGCACTTCATTTATATTTTAAAGGAAAAGTTGTACAGTATGAATCTACAAAGAGGTTGTCAAACGAATTCACAAGTAAGTACATTCAAATCTGAGACACTGACACATAACTTTTATCACACACACTATTATTACTATTTATGTATTAAAAAAGTATAAATAGGAGTGATTTTAATACTAGATTATTTCTGCACATTATACCAGAGTTAAACTAAATATGTATATAACTAAATATTGATTTGCAATACAAGAATTTTTAAATTAGGTCACATGTGATTAATAATAAACATTATTTTATATCTACATTTATTTTTTACGATCATAAATTATAATTCAAATGTTATTGTAACTGGATTTGTTATACTTTTTAATATATTAAACTAAACAGGTTAGTATCAAACTTAGTTATATTCACTCAAGGCAATTTCAGTGCTGTTTATCACAACTATTATATTTACTAAATTCACTATACAACAGGGATGATATGGAGCTCCATAAACATAACCTAAACTATTGGGGAATCATAAGTGAACAAAAATTTGTAGCAATGTCAATAGTAAATTCTTTAATTAAATTTCTAAAAAAACCAATTGGGGTATTTGAAACCAAAATTATCCAAAACTAACTAAGATATGAAATGTTATGTCCACACCATCCCTGAAACATCATCTCATTGAAATATTGTCATATAAATAATATTAATTATTCTTTGTATTATATAACATGTAAAATTTTCTCTTTGAAACAAAATCATCATGTGTTCCAGGATGGCTATACTACCGTCAAAAAAACAATTAAATCATCAAATCAATTTCCTGTTGGCACATCTTTTAACATATTCAAGACTTTTACTGATTTCAACGTAGTGACATGCAAGCTAAGCAAAAATGTTCTTATACAAACAAACGATATTATTATAACAGAACTGCCTTCCGTGAAATTGAAGCTGTAAGTACATTTTTATATACTTTATATTATGTATGTGTTATATTACATTTGACTTTAAACTCAATGATTTTTTGTTCTATTCTCATTTGGGTTAATGAATTATGAATTACTTTCATTTCTTTCATTTGTTTGGTTATCAAGACATAGACCAGTGATGAGTTCTGACCAAGCAAGATTACACATTTAGTATGTATGTCTGTACATACACATTTGCTTGTAATATCTGGGAAGTCTAAGCTAAGGTTTGCATTTATGTGAGTGTTTGCACTTTGCCTTGTTCCCGGAGTGAAGAAATGAAAATATGAAATATTCCATTTTCTCCAGTGGGGATTGAACCTATTAGCTTATGCCCCTGCGTTACCGCCACTGGCCTTACTAATATTTACTTAATACTTATATATAATGAATATAATATACAATTTATTATGTTTGAATTTATGGATCTATAATATTAAACTTCATTTTTAAAAGTTTTTTCTAGCTCTATCACTCACACAAATGCAAAGCTTAGCTTGAGCCTTGCGAACTGTATGTATTGTCTCACTTCTACTTATAGTATGTAGGTGTGCATGCGAAGGAAGAAGTTTTGTATTGCTAGTGATGTAACTTATAGAAGCAGTGCAGGCAATATATTGTTATAAGTAGGAATAATTTAAGTCTATAACATTAGACCTAGAGTAGAAAGAAATATAGGAGTAAAAATTGTGTTAATATTATCAGCTTCACACTATATTCCATACACAGCAGAGTAGGTGAAGGGAACCTAATGTTAACACACTCTGTTCCCTGGTTGCTGCTGGATTTCAAATACATTGCATGTTGAGTAGTGGAAGTCAATGCCGTGCTTTGCCTTGACACCAGAGCGAAGAAATGAAAATATAAATGTAATTGAATACTTCATTTACTTGAGTGGTCATCAAACCCACAACCAATTGCGTTTACAGTAACATACGCGTGCTCCTGCACCACGACTGAATACTTTGCAGTTTTGTAGTTTTTTGTATTATTATTTAATACTATTATTTACTAAAATAATATACATTGTTTTGTGGATGTATGATAAACATATGATAAATGTTTATATGAAACCATATTCTATGCAGTATAGTTAACTGTCTGTGGAAATCAAACTCGCAAGCATCTAGTATAAAAAAACAATTTATATGTTTTTTTTTTTAAATAATTGCTAAAGCGACATATAAAATGCAGAACAAAGCGACTTTAATACATTTTCTGTGTAATAAAGTTTTTTTTATGTTTTTCATATTTTGTAGGAGGACTGTAAACGCAATGGTTTTTTGGGTTCGATTTCCAATCGAGAGAATAAATTATTTTTCCTCGCTTTAGTAACAACACAAAGCGCGGCAATTTACCCACAAGAAAAACAATGTGAATATTAGTTGAAACAAGTTAATTTCCACGTAACTCAAATGGCTTAATATTTTACCGAAAGCGCTTTAAAACTCAACAAAAGCAGCGGGTTCAAATCCCGCCAAACAATTTGTTTTTTTTTATTTTATCAAGTCTATTTAATATAACAATTTTCCACCACCAGACAAGACGACGAATACAACATGGACAAAATAATGGACGTCAACGACCACTGGCTGGACAGGGTCAATATTAACATTGATAGTGTTATCAAGCCGGAACCCTCGGAACAGACGGTGTGGACCAATCAGCCCGTTATTACTAAGATTAAGGTTATTATTTTTTTTTACTATTTTTTCCTTATTTTAGGCTGCATCTCACGTTTAGGTGGGTAGGGTAGTGCTGAGGGAAACTAGTGATAAAATACGATGTTTCCATCGTGGTGTCCTAACGATTGTTCCCATTTCTATTTGCGGGATACAGCGTGAAGTTAATAAAAAATTCTTATTAAACGAAAGTATTCACAAACCTGTCACTCATGTACACAACAAGTTATATAAGTATATTTAATTGATCTTAATTGTAATCGTAACTTAGGATCAATTAGATAAGTGCAAGTTCAAACACTAACCTGAAACACGTTATATAGTAACTCAAAATAAGCTTCACGCTTTTTCACGTAAGTTAGGCGGAGGAATCATACTGTTGAAATAATCAGTTGCCAACGCACCGCCACATTTTCGAGACATTGTATGGTGTTGAGCTATTGAGTGGCGAAACTCCGGCCGCGCGTTGTCTTGTTACCCCGCTCTGGAAACGAAAATAATTTAAATATAATCATTACCCCGTGCGTGGATCGAACCTACTACCATCGCGTTTATAGTCAAGTGCTCTCTGTCACACTTCTCTTCTCTGTGAATAATATTGTGTATACGTCTTATTTATAAATGGTTGATTCACTAAAATAATTGTTACTTTTTTTTATCTAATTCATAAATCGATTGTAAGGTAGGTAAAGGATTTTTAGTAAACGTATGAAAAAACTAGAAAAAATATTGAGTCAAACGCACGTCTATTTGTATATTTTGTAAAAAATATAGCGTGGATAAGAAAAAAGAAAATTTAGTTTTCGACATCCGCATCCGTATGAAGATCCGTATTTAGATCACTGGTCTAAAATCCATTCAATCTGAAATACATAACATATGCAAGTATGTATGTATGTATGTATGTAGTTACATATAATGGATCACAAGCCAACTGTATAATTTCCTTACAATGGCCGTCAATTTAGAAACGTATATGCCTTTGTCGAATACTGAACTGGACTGGAGCTAGCTTATTTATAGTATTATCGGTGCAACGTGACTTGATGAATTAATCCTTTTGGGGATGCAATAATTGGATGAAGAGTGTTTAAACACTAGGTTCTCTCACACTACAGTGTAATATGTGCTAGTTGATACAGTATGTTTAAGAGATAAAGGTTATTTGATTTACATACGGACAGATAGATTGAGTTGACCAAATAGGGTTTCGCTTCTTTGCCATTCGAATACGTAACCCTTAAAAATGTGAAAAATACTTTTGGAAATGATCTTGTACAATTTATCTTGATATATTTTTTTTATTATTATTTTTATTTAACATTGTAAATAATGTCGATTGTGGCTTATTCGTTACATATATTATAAAACATAGCCATAGAAATAGGGAACCTAGTGTGTGTTTACCAGTATCTGGTGAACGAGACATTGCTTATTAAGTGGCGGGTCTCAACGCCGTATTATATTTAAGAGAGCGAGGCATTGAAAATATAATTTGGATACAATCAATCCCCCTAGTGTGGATAGGAACCGCGATTAAACATAGACATTGCGCCACGACATCCTTTTACAAATAAAATAAATCAGCTTCACGCTGTATCTCGCACACAGCAGTGTAGTCAGAGGTAACCCAGTGTTAAGACACTTCGTTTCCCACCTTCCGCCGAATTCTGGAGGTATTGCATAGACGCGCCTTACCTTGACACTAGAGCTAGAAGAAATGAAAATATAAATTTTAATAAATATTTCATTTCCCCGAGTGAGAATCGAACCCACAACCAGTCTCGTTCATAATCACACACTGTGCCCCTGAGCCATGACAGGCTCATCTCAGCGTTTACAAACCATACTTTTATATTATTTTATATTAACAAAAGATAATTTTATTACTTCCAAGTATGCGAATAGTATTTTAATGCATTAAAAATGTGCGGCCATGACGAAATAATGAAAAAAAAACAGGCACAACAGAAATAAGTATCGATAGTCACGTGCCACCAATTTAAATGCTGATAAGTCACATCTAAATTAGAAATATATATCTATATTATATTTATTTAGTTGCACGCTGTATCCCGCATGTAGCAGGGTGGGTAGAGGGAACCTAGTGTTAAGACTATCTGTTCCCATTAAGACATTTCCGGTGAAAAGTCCGCCGAATTCTCGGAGTATTGCGTGTTCAGCGGTGGAATTCCGCGCCGCGCTGTGTATTGTTAATAGGGGGGGAAAAAAATAAATTATTTCTTTGCACTAGTAGGAATCAAACCTAAAGTCGTCGCGTTTACAGTTAGAAGCTACAACGGTCTAATATTTTGTTGGCGAATATGTATATACAATAAATATTGTATACATATAATATAAAAAAATGTTACTTATTGTCTCAAAATATTGTATCGAGAACCGTTATAGATTTCGAGCGTTCTCCCGAATAAAATCGAACCTACACCCATATTACATTGAAACTTTACACATCTATTGAATAATTTGAACCTTGGATATTAAAAAATCCAAAAATCCAAAATATGTTTTAAATATTATATCCAAAATATGTTTTAAATATTCGCGAAATCCTACTACTAGTTTCATTATTAGCGGTTAATGTAACCGCTAATAATGAAACTGTCCGATGAACCACTAAGGTGTAAATTACTCGGATCTTGTACATAAGTCAATAGCAGATGTTAACGCCGCGTTTTATCTTACCTAATCGAAATCCCTAATTTATTTCAAAAAATATCTAATAAATTGGAACCTAAACTAATTGTTAGTATTTTCTACTGAACAATAATGGTTTTGTAGACCTATTGAATGATTTTCATATTATTCCTGCACATTATCTCATTTAGTCCCTCTTGCGACGTCACTGCGCCAGTCAATCACAATCTGTTCGGTGTTATTCTTGTACCGTACACGTTGTATGTGCGTATGTGCGATATCTCTAAGGAACTCGAGAACATTAATTGAATTTTATACTGAATTTTGAGCAATTTTGGGTAATACTTGTTACTTTAGACTCTTACAGTAAATAGTTTGTACGAATTTTAATAATGAAAGGGTCGAAGAACTCGACGTTTATCTCGAATATAGCTAAATATAAAATTATATAAATATTTAAAATTTAGACTAACAGTCGCGGATTCGATTCCAGGTTGGATCGACCATGTTCATCGGCGCCAAGAACATACCGCGGCCGCAGCTGAATTTCAAAGACACGATCGACAACACGGAGAACCTGTGGGTGCCCAGGATATCGGATAAACCTAACAATATAAAACCACTCGCTTTGAATATTATTTACAATGACGAAGGGGAGGCGGTTGGGTGAGTGGTCTCTTGTTTAGTTATTTAGAAAAAGTAATTAAATTTTAATATATGTAGTTGGATTTGAACCCGCGCCTCATGGGAACGTCGGTAGTGAAAAATATTGCGAGTGCGATGGCTTGACGAGAACCTTATATCTTAGGTCAGAGCGCGTGGACGGTTTCTAAATGGCGCAGGTTCAAATCCCGCTATGTAATCATTTTTATAAAACTTTTTATACAATTTTTATTTGAGGCCCACGTGCCGTTGTGATACAAGCATTGTGAGTTCGATTCTCGCTAGGACATTGAACTATTTAATATTTTTATTCCCTCGGTCTCATCGCAATTCCTCGAGAATTCATAGGTGCTTGGGGATTTGGGGGGAGTATTTCATCGTATAAAATGAATCTAAAAATATATATAAGTATTTTTCTGCACACAGCTACGAGCACCCATACAAAGTAGAGCTGGACCTCTACGAACCTCCCCAGCACTTCATAGAGCCTGACCCCCAACCCCCGAAATTTCCCCCGACCCTGGAGGAAACCAAGTTAACCTTCATAGAGACAGAGGAACAGGTGGACGAGTTGGTTCTTCACTTGGAAACAGTTGAAGAATTGGCTGTGGATGTGGAGCATCACTCTTATAGGACTTATCAGGGTATGTTATTTTTGTATTTTTTGTAATTCGCAAATTTGATAGCAAAAAAAAAATTACATTCGTTACCATCACAACTAAGTTGTGTGATTGTGAACGCGTGACTGCGGGTTCGATTCCCATTTAGGGTAAATTTTGGTTTGGTATTGTTTCCGTATGGTAAACTAACATGAAGATAATTGGGGAATTCTATATTAAGAGATAACCTGACCAGAAAACTGACTGCTGAATATTATTATTTACGTTTTAAAACTATATATATTTTTTAATGTTTAGAACTTTGTATTATTAAATAAGGAGTTTATCTACTTATTACTCATATACAACACCGAGGCCATGCTGTGTGCGGGTTACAGCGTAATGCTGATGTTTTAAATTATTTTTGATTTTTTTCCCAGGTATAACCTGCTTAATACAAATATCGACGATCGAAGGCGACTTCATAATCGACGCGCTCGCCGTAAGGGAGCATATACACAAGCTGAACATGTCCTTCACCGATCCTAAGAAATTGAAGGTGAGTTGAGAGAGAGTGGGAACTTTGTATACAGTACATATCAAATGTCGTTTTCGATTTTTTAACCTAAATAGTGTTTAGAATTTTATATATTTCTTTCAATTGAAATATTGTTTCATAAACATTATTATTGTCAACAGTCAATAATAAAATGAATATCGTATGAATAACTGACTGTAAACGCGATAATTGTGGGTTCGATCCCCACTCAGAGTAATAATTCAATTATCCTGATCTGGTTATGAAACAGCGCGGCGTTAGTTTCTGCATACAATGTCTCGTCGCGTGTGAAACGGTGTCTTTAATTTAACAATAGGTTCTATCTGTCTACTGTGATATATAAGCAGGGAACCCGTGAACTTATTCCCAATTTTGCTACATTTTACCCTATTTCTATCTTCTCATTTTTGTCTATTTCTGTATATTTCCAGATATTCCATGGTGCTGAATCGGACGTGCTATGGTTGCAACGCGACTTTGGTGTGTACGTAGTGGGAATGTTCGACACCCACCAAGCAGCACGAGCATTAAACCTACCAGGGCTCTCATTGAAGAGTCTGCTGCTGAGATACTGTGGTGTTAACGCTGATAAGAGGTGAGGGGGTCATTTCTTTTTTTGTTGTTGCTGTTGTTTACCACATTCTGCCCACTTTCGATATATTGTGTGTTGACTTGTTATGTGGCTGAACTCAACGCCGCGTTTTATCTGTAAAGGTTGGAGACATAAGAAGATCACATTTTATAAATCTGTCCATCCGCGTGTGTCCGTTTACTCAGACGTGTAAAATATAATTATTAAATGCACGTACGTTTTTCATTTATGAGCCCACCGGTACAGTGGTGACGCACCGACGTGAATTATATGTGTACTTTTAATTGCGAACTTTTTGTGCATTTTACTTTTTAACTTTGACTTTTGAAGTGAACACAACTGAATATCATCTGGTTATTGAAAATGAAGCTCGGTAAACACGTGGTACAGCAGGCTACCGATATTTTGGTAAAACCGCCAGCGGAGGGCAAATATGAGTTGCTCAATATAACTTTCCGATAAAGTGATGGAAACTATTAGCCCCGTCAATGTAGTAACGGTGGAGTCAGGTTCCAGTAACAACTCAATAATAACGGAGATCGCCAAAATTAATAAGCGTTTGGATCAGATGTCGTTGGCCAGGTCGAGATCGGAGAGTCGGAATGGAAGACGCATGGACTCAAGGTCGCGAGTTCATCAAAACCATACTCCGCGCCGTACCAAAGGCGCTGACTGGTTATGCTTTTACCATTATCGGTATAAAGAAAAGGCACACAAATGCATCCAGCCGTGTGCATGGAAGGGAAACAAAATGCCGTGCAGCTGTACAGTTCATCCGAATCACCGCCTAAGCGTTAAGGATAAATATAGTGGGTTAAGTTTTTTAATAAACACAGGTGCTAACATTTCAGTGTTACCGCGCGATAAAGTGCCTTTAAAAAATTTAACTAAATGATAATAATTTCAATTACAATTTGTATGCTGCTAATGGCACTCGAATTAATACTCATGATACCAAAATTTTAAGTTTAAATTTAAGTTTACGTAGGACATTTCAGTGGACTTTTATTATTGCTGACGTGATGGGTTGGCGCCATCATCGGTGCTGACTTTTTAGGCCATTTCAAACTATTAGTTGACATAAGTTCGCGTAAATTAATTGATGAAGTGACACTTTTAAATGTTTTAGCTTCTATTGTTATAAGTAACGAACAATCAATTACAACTATAGATAAAAGTCATAATTTTTATGAAATGTTGTCTGATTTTGTCAGAATTTCCCGATATCACTAAACCAGTTCCTTTCAAGGATTCGCCTAAGCACTCGGTTTATCATTATATTAAAACCAAAGGCCTACATGTTCACGCTAGGGCAAGGCCGCTACCTCCCCATCGATATGCAAAGGTTAAAGAGGAATTTAAACTCATGCAACAGTTAGGAATTTGTAGACTTTCAAAGAGTGCATGGTCTAGACCTTTACATGTGGTCCCGAAAAAAGATGGTCAGTTACGACCTTGTGGCGACTATAGAGCGTTGAATACCATAACTAGACCGGATAGGTACCCAATTCCAAGATTACACGACTTCACTTACTTAGTCGAAGGAAGAAGTGTATTTTCACTTGTAGATATAAATCGTGCATAACATTTATTTATTTTTTTTTTTTATTTATTTATTTTTATTTGGTTTGCTAGTGACTATTACATTTTTAAATAAGTAATTTTACAAGCACAATATAATATTAGTAATGTATAGCCGTTTGAAAGCAAAGCAAACACTGCATGCGTACATTGCGTCCGGCTTCACAACCATTTCAATTTATACAATGAACTTAAACAAAAAAAAACTGAACACTAAAGATACAAAATAAACATAAACTTAATTTTAAACATAAACTTAATTACAAAGAGAAAAGAAGAGAGAGAACAAAAACATTTTCCATTATAATGTTTAGTATTAGTGATCAACAATATAGTACTTTTAAACCTAGTAACAAATTATTGCTGATTGATTATATGATTAATTACTGAGGACTTAAACGAAGTAATCGTATCTGCATTTATATCTATAGAGGCGCAGGTTTGGTTATATAAATTACATAAACGGGGAATAACTGTATTAGCTCCAAAAACAGTTTTTTTAATTGGTGGTACTAATAGAGAGATAGGTTTTCTAGGGTATCGATATGGTTGTAACATTTTATTATGGTTGCCCCTGATGATATAAGTATAAGACCGCTAAAAGAGAAAAGTGACGCCATTTGTGCCTTCCCAAAGCCGGAAATTATCGATCAGCTTATACGGTTTTTAGGTATGGTAAATTTTTACAGGTTACATCTACCGAACGCCGTAGTCAAATTGAATTAAATAAATATTTAAAATATTAAAAATAATATTGTAAGAAGAAAGATAAAACTAAAATTATTTGAACTGGAAAGTCAAATGCCGCATTTATTGAATGTAAAACAAAGTTACAAAACGCAGTAAGTTTGTCATACCCGAAATCTGACACCCCACTCGCACTGACGACCGATGCGGCCACCGGAAGTGTCGGAGCGGTGTTGCAACAGCGAGTAGGTAACACGTGGACGCCGTTAGGTTATTTTTCCAAGAAAATGTCACCTACTCAGCAAAAGTATTCAACGTATGATCGTGAACTAGCTGTGTACCTCGCCATTAAATATTTTAGAAATATAATAGAAGGACAAAATTTGGTAATATTCACCGACCACAAGCCAAAAAATCGGTAGTGATAGTGAGCTACCTAGACGAATTAGGCAATTACTTTTTATAAGCGAGTTTACTACAAATATTAAATATATAGAAGATGATAAAAATGTAGTATCGGACGCTTTGTCACGCATAGAAACGACATGGTCGACAGGAGGCATAGATCTGCGGGCATCGCCACGCCCAGTAGTGTTAGTGCCGCTGAAATGACGTACAGTCAAACTTTAAGGTTGCCTGGAGATTTTTTTGATAATAATTATAATTTAAAAATACTAGATAAACGCCAATATGTTAAACATTTTCGTCACCTAATTCGAAAATTCAGACCTAAACCTACGTCACGTAAGGGAAACCGAACTTTGTTTATACATCCAGACCTCAGTGCATGCACTCATGTTCTCGTTCAACCCCCGTACGATGGTCCGTTCAAGGTACTGGAGAGAAAAAATAAAACTTTTTTTAGTACAAATGCCTACTAAGAGTGTATATACATCTATTGATAGGCTCAAACCCGCTTTTATTAGCGACCAAGTACACTTGAATAATAATTGAGATAAAATCAAATAGTACGGAAAGCGTTGTCAGTCATAAGAGGGAGCGGAAAGCTATCATCGCCCGCTCAGCTACACTACGCGTTACGCCCGAATATCGAAAAACCAAAGGAATCGAAAAAGAAAGCGTTTCAATTTATAATTTTATGACAAAATAATTAATAATATAATATAGTGTTCCATTTTGACTTATCAGACTTAAATAGTCAATAGTTATCTACATCTATTGATACATAATTTAATAAGTAAATATATATCTTATTTTAGTAAGTACTTATATAACTAGTACAATGTAATAAAAACGAAGTAGTTATTGCCCAATCTGACCATGAAAATTTTGTTGGTACTCTTTTTTATTCTGGTTTGCCGCTGCGGTATAACAAAAATTAAGAAATGGTTCCTAAACCAAGTCGACAGTGTCCAGGAGCGTGCGCAACTAGCTAACAGCACCAGGACTTGCTTTCGTAGACCTCGAGAGCAGCCTCAATCTTCAACTGAACTTGAAATATCCTAAGTTTCGTTTAAAGATCTGGTAATGGTTATCAGCTCTAACTCGTCTTAACTTTTTATTGCAAATTTGAACTTTAATTGTATGTGGTCATTTCTATTAATTTTCAAATTATTTTTAACTATATCCAACTTTTTATGTATTCAAATTATGTTTTCGCTATACAAAGTAATTACATTCAATTTTATTAAATAAATATCATATAAAAAATGTCTAGTCAAGTTTTTATTGTCTTTGCAGTTTACGTGTATTGTAAAATGAAACCTCATGTTATTGTAATGACCAATGTAAGTGTATGTTATTATCACTTATTTTACCCAACTACGTAAAAATACAAAAGGGTTATGTTTTAATTGTAAGAATTATATTATTATTTATAAATTTTGTGTTTAATTTTCTTTTTTTTTTGGCGAAGGAGTAATGTCATTTTATAAATCAGTCCTTCCGCGTGTGTCCGTTTACTCAGACGTGTAAAATATTATTATTATTAGTACGTATGTTTTTCATTTATGAACCCACCGGTACATATCTGCCAGACTGGAGAAATGAAAATATTTTGATCGGGTATCGAACTCACAACTGTCGCGTTTACAGTCAGACGCATGTCCACTCCACTGCATCACGTCTGCCTCAACTGTTTTTATCTATTTATATAAAAATATATGGAAAGATTCTGTCTACCTGTTTAAAACATAATGTTGATTAATTGTATAATAACCTGCCCAACCCAAAAGTAAATGTAAATAAACATAAAAATCTATAAATGGCTATAAATAACCATAAAATTTCCTTAAATTTCAGATATCAGCTAGCCGATTGGCGTATAAGGCCGCTGCCAGACGAGCTGATGCAGTACGCGCGTATGGACACCCATTATTTATTATACATATGGCGTCGTATGAAAGGCGAATTGTTGGATATGGGTGAACATATTTTAATGTCGGTCTTCGATCAGAGCCGCCATATTTGTGGGACGGTACGTTGTATTTTTTGTCTTGTTCTTTTTTTATGTGTAGAAGTTAGGAAGTAATGTGGTACAAGACGTAAATACTTTTTTTGAGCTTCACGCCGTATACCACAGATAGCAGGGTAGGCAGAGGGGACCTGGGAACCTAGTGTCCATTCTGTCATCGACAGTGTGATACTACGTTTCCTAATTGCGACCGAATTCTGTAGACATGAGTTGAGAAGCGAAACTCAAAACCCCATTTTTGCCTTGCTACCAGAGCGAAGAAATGAAAGTAATATTAAATAAAATTCGTACCCTCGTGTGGGACTCGAATCCGCAATAGTCGCCTTGCAAACACACTTGTTGTCACGACGGCCTCTTCTTACTTTATACATAAATTTTGTAAATGTCAACACAATGTCGGTAACATTAAAATACTTTTTTTAAATATTTTGTTTTTTCCACAGACCTACAATAAGGAATTAGTGACCGACACAAGTCACTTGTCATTGTACATGAAATCTAAAAAAACCTTTAACTCGCGACAAATGGCCGCCCTACGCCTTCTATACAAATGGAGAGATTCACAGGCAAGGGAACTGGATGAGAGTGTCACGTGGGTATATAATATTTAGTTGGTACAGTACAGTATGGTCCACGAGTCGTGGCCGCTAGCAAATAGTTTTTCCATATATAAAGCCTCTTTTAGGGTGGTCACAACTAGTCGACAAAACTGTACCTAAAAATGTAGCTTAAGTTAATTGGAAGTTTTAATCTCAATTAACTTTAATTACATTTCTTTAATTACGACGTTTCAAACATGTCATTTGATCACAAAATCACTTCGCCAAGTTCACATTGTACAAGATTTCAAGACAATACGTGTTGGCGGTACACCGTTATGTCTTGTTACCAGAGCGAGGAAATGAGCTGTATCCCGCGCACAGCAGGGTAGGCAGAGGGAACCAAGTTTTAAGACACTTTTTGCCGAATTTTGGAGATATTGCGTGTTGAGTAGCAGAACTCAACGCCACAGCGAGGAAATGAGCAAATTGAACCCACAACGATCACGCTTATAGTCACACGCTTGTACGTGTGTGTCCCTGCGCCACGACGGCCTTTTAATTGTCAATTTATCAGTCTAGTAGTTACTAATAATTCCGGAGATAAAAATCCCGCTTTTCCCCGGGACAAATTCTGGGGATGCTACTCAATTAATTTTGGCATGAGACAAAATGAAAAATAAAGAGGAAATAGTGCTTAATTTCATTTTTGATTATTATGTTCGTTTCTTTTCACAAATTTAATTATAATAATCAATTCATACAAGTCCACACAGAGCAGTTTCATTTGATCCTCACTTGGAAGAATGAGTACTTATTACTAAATTTTGCCTCTATTTAGAGCTATTATTTTTACGAGTTAACCACAAATACACCTATATACACAATATATTGTCAATTCTTTTTCCTAAACTAGTATAACTTGTAGATGCTAGCTGCCAAACTCCATAATTCTAGGTCAACCGGAAGTACCCTATTAATTTTAATTTCCCTTTAAAGTGTCCTACCTATTTAGCCCTAAATTTCCCATTTTCACAGGTATTTACTACCGAACCACATGATACTCTCTCTGGCGGAGGCGTTGCCGCGCGACGTGCAGGGCGTCGCGGCGTGCTGCAGCCCCGCGCCGCCCTTCCTCAAGCAAAACCTCATCACCGTGCACCGGATGCTGTTGAGTGTATGTGCACTTTTTTATTTTTTCATATTTTTGGTTTTTTTTGTGTACACTATGTTTCGTTTTTTATTTAATCTGTAAATATTGGTGTAGAATGTTTGCTTTTTGTGTTTTTGTATATAGATTGTTTCGTTGCTCAGGTAGATTTTTCGATATGTATGTATGTAATTTTCGATGTGTAGTTTTGTGTTTTCTTGGATTTTTTTTTGCTTTTGTATCGTTTCATTGATTAAGAAGATTTTTAGATTTTCGCATTTTGATGGTTGTATGTGTGTTTTTGTATATGGGAAGTTTCGTTTAGTCTTTTAAGCAAATTTTCTGGTATCTTCATTGCATATTTTTGGGTGTTTTAGTATTTTGGAAATTTAAGTCGAAAGTAAAAAATTTGGGAATATTCTTTATAAAGTTCTAAATTACAAAAAAAAGATTTATTCTATAGTAAATTTATAAATGGTATTTGATTTCACATATTGGTGCTTATATTTTTAATAATCTTAAAACTTAACTTTTAAAAGAAAAATCGCATTTTATTACAAAGAAACAAGAAACTACATCTGAACTTTATCAAACATGAAATACGAGTACTATAACCACTATTATAAAAAAAAACAGCTAAGATTTTTTTTGAACTATTTTCCTTTTAGTGTCGTGAACTTCCCCTCGAGCCGCAGCTATACACGATGCCCACCACCGCAGTGATGTCTCACCAGCGCGTGCTGTCTTACAACGTGCACGACATGTCGCACTTCCCTGAGTATAAGTAAGTATTTTTTTTGTATTTATACGTTTTTTCAAAAAAAAATCTTACAATATATTAAGTATATTTTTCAGATTTTTTTTGCTTTTACTTCATGATGAAAACTAAAGATAACCGGAAAAAAGATAAACGGATTGAAACCCATATCTAAATCTAGACATATAGCCCTCGTGGGTCGGTTGTGGGTTCGATTCCCATTCGGGGATTGAATTTAAAATAATATATAACTTACAACGATAACGGTACTTACAATAAAATTATAACTTATCCAGTGGCTGTACATGAAGATATTTTAGAAAAATTGATATTACGGGTATATAACAATGTAATAGAACTCGGTCGATTTGTCTGTGCGTTTGTTCACGCTAATCTTAGAAACGACTTAACCAATTTAAGTGCACTTTTGTGATTTTGACAAATTTCCCTTAACTTATAGTATTTATTTTATTTCAATTGGTTCATAAATGGCAGGCAGAGGGAACCTGATGTTAATACACTCCGTTCACCACTTTCTACCGAATTCTGGAGGCATTGCCTGTTGAGTGACACAAGAGAGCAAGAAATAGAAATAAATATAAAAAAAAAAAATCTCGATCGATCGAACCAATCGATTTTATTTATTTATTTATTTATTTACACTATATTGTGCACAATTATAGACATAAAAGGTATAAAAAAAATAACAAAGATTAAATAATTGATACACAAACGGCGGCCTTATCGCTAATCAGCGATTTCTACCAAACAACCTTTGGGATAGGAGATTTGTGACAAAATAGAGTGGGTGGTGTAAATAAACTTACATATCAAATTAAATCCTAATACATAAACATAATACATATATATTTGAAAAATATATACTATTATAATACACTAATATATATAATAATACTATTTATAATAGTGAGTTGTGTATATATATATTCTTTCACTATAATACATAATTACATTCTTTAAAGTACTAAGATGGCGGCTCTGTTACCGCACATACGTCTCTGATATCCTCACAGTACGTGCCATAAAAATTAAGCCATATTTTATAATATACTGATAGAAATCATAGCAGTATAAAATATTGAAAAGCAGGACCGTTATAATGCCTTTTTTTTCGTAGTGAGACGATGTAATAAGATTACATACATTTTTTACATTAAATAAAGTTACATTCATTTATTTTGATTATAACGTTAACTTTAGTTCATATTATATATTTGATATTTCCTTAACATGATTATTTGATGTATTTTTTTTATATAAAAAGTACTCTCGAAAGTTCTCTTGAGAAATATATCTACTATAGATGAATGTAATGTACAAACCAATGATAACAATCACTACATCATCTAAACATAAGGAATCTGCTGAGTGCTTTTTTTTAGCTTCTATAATCTATATGTTGGCCGACTTCATTTTTTTTAATATCTTTCATGTACAGAGTTGAATTTTCTCTCCTTTTGTTTTATATAGAGATTAAAAAACTATTTTTTTAACATAAGTTTTAGTGTCATAACTTACTCTGATCAATTTTAACAATAAATGTGAATATTAGGTTGTTTACAAACATAATATACGTTTTTAATGCAAAATATATTGAGACTTGAAAAAATGAAGGTACGGGTGTGATTGTGGTTTCGATTCCTATTCGGGGATAGAATTATTTTCATTTCGCCTCTCTAGTAACAAGACAGAGCGAATCTTTGAGTTCTGCCACTCAAATCTCACAAAGTATCTTAACAGTAAGATCCCTCTGCTTGCCCTGCTATATTCAGGCTAATGCATGAAACTTAAAAAAATCTATATTATTTCATTAATTTGGTAAAAAGCTAAACAGGAAATGATAGAAACTGATGATGATAGAAAATGTTTTTCAGAGATGACAACGAGCCACCGGAGCCGGCTCTCGTCGAAACTGAGAGCGCTGTCGCGCCCGACGTGCCGGTGTTCAAGATGCCCGACGGGACCATTGTGAGACCCGCTTGTGTTTATATATGTTGTAGATTATATTAGTTTAATGTGTCACACGTGTTACTCATACACACATTCGTTAGGTAGGTGGTACAGTTTGACACTGATTGTAATAATATACAGTCGATGATTTTGTTTATTAGAACGCGTCTTGAACGTTCAATCTCAGGAACTATATGGTTTAAATTGTTTGTTTTTTGTGTTGGATGGTCCTATTATATCAGGGGCTCCCAATCTTTTCGTGTTACACTTTTATAGAATTGTTGATAGCACGGGCCACTGTATAGGTATAATAAAAATAAAATAAATAAATCTGACATTTTGTATGATGGGGTGTGTGAATTTTTGAGAAAATATTAAAAATCAATGAATTCCAGTATATAAGTAGATTTAAATGTCAAATGATATGTTTTACTAAGGAAACAACTTAACTGTAGGCAGATTTTGCTCAAATACAAAAAATTTAATTTATTCGCGGACCGAATTTTAGCTGATGTAACCACTACTGGTCCACGGACCACTGGCTGGGAACCGGTGACATGTGTAAATGGATAAGGTTTTTATCGTCTATATTATATCACGTTAATAATTTTAAAGTGATCCACTGCACTCGTGGTTGGAGTTCATTAGGACACTTAGAATGTGTCATGTGTCATGCACAACGAGTAGTCATGTCCACTTCACCACTAGAGCGAAGCCGCAATTGAAAGTTAGCTGAGTCCAGTTCGAGAAGTGTATGCTTATTAATATAAGCCAGGAAAAATAAAGATTACATTTATTATTTAAAAAATCGAACATAGAAAATATATCAATTCGAAACACAGGCGATGTATCGATTTTTTGTTATTTTTGGTCATACACAGACACATTTTTCTATTTTTGTATAGTGATAGGGCCCAAGTTATCTTTTACTTTTAATAAATCGAACACAAAACAATATATAGCATAATTATAGAAAAAGCAAAATAAATGATAAATATAAAAAAAAAAGATTTTTCATACGATTAACTCTTATATTCTGAAATTTATAACGAAATAGTGTCAAACATTTTCACCTCTAGTTATATATATATATGGAGGTACGGTAGTAACTCGGTTAACCGGATTTATCGTTGTTATCATTCGAATAATCGAAAATCCGGATCCGGGGCGTATGAAGAAAGGCGGTATTTGTGCACAAAGCTATGTTGCTTATTGAAAACAACCAATTACCAATTTAAAGAAGAAATAATGTTTATTGAAAAAAAATTAAAAGATGCATTTTCCAATGTACGATGAATACAATAGTTGTTAAATACAATTGGTCGCGGTTGGCAGTCTCGATAAAGGCCGGATAATCGAGCTTCTATTGTACATACATACATACACACATATAAAAATAAAAATGTATGTCACATATAATCACGTAAATATAGTCTTGACATGTAATCCCTAATAAATATAACGATATTAAATAATAATAATATTTTCATTCAAGTCAAGTGAATGATTGAACGAGTGAATAGTGAATGGAGGCATTGTACTTAATTATTTGACTAGGAACTATACTTATAAGGCCTTTCGTGGTTTTTTTAATTTCACGTTGTATCGCGCTTATGAATGGTAAACAGACAGGATCTTAGTGTTAAAACACTTCGTTCTCCACTTTTTGCCGAATTTTGAAGGTATTGCGTGTTGAGTTGCGAAACTATACGATGCTATATATATTACGGGAATTGACATAGAAAGATCAAACATACACAAGACCCAAAATTATCAATATTGGAGACAAAAAGCCATTTGAAAAGAATAACCATAGACCAATCTTTATTTTTTTGGTTAAAGTCGATGATTGTAAATTGTTTTTTTTTTTTGCATAAAACGTAGCTATGTACGTATGTACGTGTTAATCTAAACAGCAACATCACGCTGTATCCCGCATTCAGCAGGGTAGACAGAGGGAAGCTAATAGTAAGACACTCCGTTCCCCACGCGCTGCACAATTTTCGAGACATTGCGTGTTAAGTGTCGGAACTCAACGCCACACTATCTGTTTTAGCGCAGCGCTAAAATTATAATAATCATTCCCCCTAATAGGAATTGAATTCACAGCCACCGCGCTTACAGTCGGACGAGGTGCCGCTGCGCCTCGATGACCTGAGTTTTTATTGACCAGAAAAGTTGATATTTTTTTTATGTTGTAACAAACACCTTGTCTTCCAAGAAGACTTCTTGTAAGTTTTTGGGATAAGTATAAATGTACCAGATATATAGAAATGAATGATTCTCTATCAACTATTTCTATACGTTTCCTCCTTTATACTCCCAACTGAACTATTTTATTTATATGCATTTATATTTATAATTTAAACAATTAATTGCTTAAAATGCCTGATGTTCTCATGCCTTTGTTCTTTTATTTTATATAATATTGAATGTTAAAAATATTATTGTGTTTTCAATTATGGCTGCCCTTTCTTTTTTTTAAACAATTCTATGCTTTTTTTTTATTTTTATTTCAATCTGTGTTTGAAGCATTTCATCTTATTTATAAAGGCCTCGTAAGACGATCGAGTGATTGGCGAATTGTGTAGTTTATCTGTGCTATATAGAATAGATTTTTTATATTTAATATGTCGATATTTCGTTATAATCTTATCTTATCTTAGCAATTTTTTTTTGGAAAAATGTTTTGTCTTGTGGGCCTTTAATTTTGTCTTCATATAATGTGAGATGGACTTTTCAATATGATCCTTATGTTTAATTTATTTGTTATTTTAATAACTTTTTTTTATGTTTTTTTGGCAGGTGTCGGATTTGAATGTGGACGCCAAAATGTTTATACCACCGTACGACAGATACAGGAAGTATAGGAGCTTAGCTCAGGTATATTTCAATTTAATATGACAAATAAATGTTTAAATCAACTCGAAGTCTTTCAAAAGGAATAAAGAATAAACAGAGATTTATAAATAATATAATTATAGTTTTATAAAAATGGGAAAACAACAGCAATAAAAAATAAAATTGTAGAGAATAGTGAATAAATTTCAAGTCTGTTACGTGACTGACACTTTGTTGCCCACCAGTGTTGCCACACGTTCAGATTTTTTATTTTTTAAGTATTCCAAACGGACAGACATAGTCCTGCTTTTTGCGAATTATTTCACGCACATTCACAATTCTTTATTTACTTTATTTTTTAATAAGTTACTAACAATTTCATAGATAAAAGTTCCGCTTTTTTTCGAGACAAAACCTTGCAACGCGAACTCAACACCGCGATTTTTCCTGTGCGGGGAACCGCAGCGGGGAATTGTTAATAAGTCATCTACAGAGCTATAATGAAACCACAAACGCGGCCTTTCATATTTATTGTATACATAATTATATTTTTACTTTCAGGTGGAAGAAATAAAAGAATATAAAGACAAAGAAGCGAAAATAGCCGCCCTATCGAAAGGAAACGAACTGATCAAAACTGAAGTACTCCTCAAATTGCAGGAATCGAAATCTCTAAAAGAGAAAGACGAACAGAACAAGGAAATAAACGAGAACATAATAAAGATAAAGAAAGATAAGAAGAAACCAAAAGAACCAACAGAAAGATCTCCGTCACCGGAAACCACACAGAGTCAACGGAAACGGAAAATTTCCAACGATAAGCTGAAAAAAGCGGAAAATAAGAATAAAGTGAAGAACAAAAATGAACAAGTCAACTCCAAGCCGTATAATTATAAGAATGTGAATTATAGGAAGTTTAGGGACGAAGACAAAACGCACAAACAACCGAAGATGAAGTTTAAAAAACACAAATAATTTGTGTTTTTTTTGTGTTTTTGTGTATGTCTGTACGTGTAAGTGAAATAAACGTGTATAATCGCATTGTTGTAGTTTTCTTTCCGATTTTTTATCGATATATTTTTGTGAGTAGATTATATTTTATTATTAGTAATAATATTAGTGTATGTATATTTCCATTTCTTCGCTCTAGTGCAGAGGCAAAGCGCGGCGTTGAGTTTTGCCACGAAGGTATTAACACTAGGCACCCTGCTGTGTGCGGGATCCAGCGTGAAGCTAAGAAAATAATTAGTCATTGAATTTCAGATATCTGTTGAAAAATAATAATAATAAAAAAAACATATTTATAAATATTTAATGTTTAAAATTAATCGTACTTATGGCTTGATAAAAACATAAAAAAAAATTGTAAGCAAAGAGGATCACATATATGCATTTTTCATTGAATAAAAAAGTTTTTTAAAATGTATATAATTTACTTATTTATTTAAAAAAATAAAAAAAAACAATAGATACAAAAATAAAACAACGGTTCAAACGAAAATTTATTCCGACACATCATCAGACACATCCTCCTTTATCCGGATCTTATTCTTTACTCGCTTCATATATCCGGACTCGTTTCTCTCCTTCACAACGCCCTTGCCCTCCACCTTCCTATTTCTCAAATTCTTCTTCATTTTCTGTACTATTTCCTTCTTTTTGTGGGTAAATTGTGGTGCACTCTCCGTTACAGCTGCCTGGTCTTGGTTTTCACGTTTTAAAGCACTTTTGAATGTTTGACCCCTCGTCGGTTCGTGGAGAGAAAACGTTATTCTGTCGTGATGTATCTGATAAGTTAGAATGTTCATTTAATTGGTTTATACGTTAAGGAGACCGTCGTGACGTCATGGGGAAACGTTCATTATAAACGAAATGGTTGTGGGTTCGACTCCTACTCAACTGTGATTAATTACTTATTTTTATTTTTCCGTGCTGATAGAGTTCCGCTTCTCAACATGCAATATCTCGAAAATTGAGCGGAGCGGCGAACTAAGTGTCGTTACCACTAGGTTCCCTCTGCCTTTCCTGCTATATGCAAGATACATTTGAATATGAATATGATACATGGGAAGTTGCGTTTTTGGATATTAATTGCGAAGATGGGGATGGTCGTGGATCCCATTGGCCATCCATTTTGGATGGTAAGACAAAGGGTCGTAAGTAAGTTTAAGGAATTCTTCACTTTAAGTTCAGAATGAGGCGTTATTTTATTTGTCATCCCCATATTCATATAGATATGTATATAAAAAAAAAACAAAATTAACAGAAAAACTATCCCTTCAAATTCAATAAAAAAAAATGTACACAACATACAACACACTTTAAAATTCAACAATCACTTTGTAGGTGAGCTGATCAACTACAACTCGCCTCAACGAAACTATCTTAGATCTCTATACATTTTTAGACTTGTCCTTACTCTATATTCAACGGACACGTAACATTCGTCCTCGTCCTCGCACATGAGGGAGTTCACGTCCGCTGGCTTCAGGGCGCCCGCGGGCCGACGGCCGGACCTCACGAAGCGCCATAGCGACCTTATGCGGGGGCCGCAGGACTTTACCATCTCGGCGACCTTGGGAAAAGATAGATAGATGGTTATCTGAACAGAGTTATAGATAGATAAATTGATAGGTCATTGTTGTATGTAGAAATATAAATATTTTAGAAAAATCATTTTGTAAGTAAGAGAAAAAATCAAATAATATTGTAATGTAGGATTTTTATGAAATATTTTTATTTATTTTTTTTGTATTAAATGGCTAGTAGTAGCTAGTAATTAGTTAATCTATGTACGTACGAGTACACAGTATGTATGTTATAAAAAAATGGAATAAATGTAAAATGATATTTTAATAATAGACCAAACAATTTATAAAGGGAATATTGAAATTGATACTATGACTTCTATCTCAAACCGTTGTAACATTCGAGTAATTGATTATATTTAAAATATTTTCTTTTGCCCATTCTTCTAGTCAAAACGCGGCATTGAGTGCACTTTACGCGCAATATCTCACAAATTGGGCGGTACGTGAAGAACTGTGTCTTGACATAATTTCCTATATGCGGGATACAGCGTGAAAAAGATATTCGTAATTCATATAAGTATTATAAAGTGAACCTTCATCTGCTCTCCCCCGTCGCACGCGGCGCCGGCGCGCGTCTCCACACCGAACGCGGTGACGCACGCGCGGTCCTCCGCCGTCAGCGCTTCGATTTGGAACGCGCATTTTGGTGCAGTGTCTGTGCGCTCCTTTATAGAAGGTTACATTAAATTTATTATTAAATTGAAAGGGTTGCTTTCGTATCAGATTTATTCCTGAGGTGATTTAGGTATTTAAATAATCATACCGGCTACTTTATGGTGTGTTTGTGATTTATTTATCTTTACGCATTTTATAAGATATTTGGAGAATCTTATCATTCGGCTCAGCTTCAGTTTTTTTTAAATAATCTTTTGCAAAAGCACCTAATATCGATATAATTTTAACTAGGACAGGTGAAACAACAAAAATATTGTAATTCCACTACCTGAAGACAAATTTAAGAACATTTTCTCTGGCTACCTTACAAAATATAAGAAACATCGACTTTAATATTACTTTAACTATCAAATATCATAAATCCGTCTCACCCATCCAATTTCATCGCAATGTTTCGGTTCGTCGTAGCATATATAATAATTAGTGGCCCTCGAACCGTCCGTCCGTTTCTCAGACGACCAAGTGTACCAATTCTCACCAAACTTGAACATGCTGCTGATATGATTCTGTCGATATATCAGAGGGAAGATGAGCTCGTTGGGATGCATAGGCTTCGGTTTCTCCGTTTGATCAGATTCATACCCACGTTTCTTTAGAAAAGGGAGTATCACCCTCTCTTTCTCCACTACTTCTGTATGCTCTTCTTCGTCAAGCCTCGAGTCTTCCTCTGAATGCATTATAACTTTAACTTTTACAGCGTATAATGAATTGAAGTATAAAAAGTATAGAAATACTATATTCTTGAGATTCGACATTGTAATGAGTTCTAGAAATGCTTCTCCAAGAAGGAAGTGTTTTCGTTTCGCGGAACGATAAATGGTGTTTACTAACATTTCATTCTACGTTGTTTTGTTTTTTTTTCTTTTAGTGGAGATTTTTCCTGTCGATTGTGTGGATATTGGTTGTGTTTTATTTATTATGTTGATTTTATAATATATTAATAACAGATTTATTAAATCATATTTTATATGAGCACAAGCATAGATAAAAAAATTAAATATTTTATATCACTTTGAAAATCAATATCAATATATCAAGTTAAAAATTCTAATCTCAGGTAGTTCCTGCTTGGACTACTTATTGAAAAAAAAAAAATTAGTTTCCGGTATATTAATCAACTTCGAACCACGCGCGAGAAGCCGCACTTAAACGTACACTGGTAATTGGTATGAACAATAAAAAACGTAATAAGTTAGAATATTGCTTTATTTTGGGTACAAATATGTAAAGTATAAAATAAAAATACTGCATTTGGTATCGACTCTCATATAAATTTTATGAAAACAAAGCGTTTCAGTACAGTAGAGAACGGTACAGTGTACAGCACACGAGGAGAGGAAACGAAAGCGTTATATATCTATACTAATTTGATTTATCTAAACACTTAATATTTAAATACCGTATAAAATTTGAACTCACTACCCTTCGATAAGAAGCGAAAGGCATAATATAGACACGTTCCGGTGACAATATTCTTATACAGCTGTTACATTTTGTAAAAGGCCTATCAATAAGAAATTTTATACGGAATTTAAACACCATTTATACAATACAAATAAAAAAGCGAATATAGTTGGACCATTGTTAGGAATTAGAAGTTCCGTAGTTAAACACCGGCGTATATACATGGTGGGGGTCGCGGGCGCTACCCGCTGTACTTTTAACGTCTAACCTAACGGGTAACCGCTCTAAGTCTATAAAGCTAGTACGAAAGTAAGGCCAGATTTAAATTAATCTTACTATACCTATCATATATATTATAATATAATATTAAACCAATTGTCAACGCTTGCTCGGTTGCAAAAGCGTCTCTTTATATGACGGTGGTAGCGGTGTCTAATCAGTCTATCACTCCTCGCAAAGTGATAACAACAAGTGACGTCACAAGTCGAACAATAAGAGCGTTAACGTTTTGGATAACGTATATAGGTTTTACACTCCAAATTAATACTTTTATGTATCAAAAGAGAAATATATCAAACTTATTAATTTGATCGATTTTTTATAAATGGATTATTTTTTAAATTTATTAACTTGAATGAACTCTCAGGTTCCCTCTGCTTATCCTGCTATGTGCAAAATACAGCGTTAAGCTAAAAAAACACTTTAATTGGACAAAACGATTTAAGGTGAAAAAAAGCGAATTTGAAATTAAAAAGTACGTATTTGAGATTTAAAACGGTAAATTTGCAGCGTAAAACCTGTATCTAGTGCGTTTCGCGGAGCTACCGTACACCGTACATTAGCTATATAAAATATGTTTTAGAGATCGCTAACCTAGTAAATTGGTTCAAGACTACAGCAAAACTTAAGTTTATCTTACTTACAAATTACAATAAGTGCTATTTAGGCTCACAAGCCGTTCGGTCCACGGAAGTATCTAACACTAAGACACTCGGGTGCGCATATCGATAAGAGAAATCGATCGCCACCCGAGTTACATCGATATCGATATAATATAATCCAATTAAGTTTAATCTAAAAATCGATATATTGTCGTAAACTGCCATCACTAACTTAACCAGCCAACTACGGAAAATAGACTATAAAGAGATTTTTTTTTTAGTTATACATAATATAATATTATATTAGAAGACTTTTTTTAAATAATTCCTTTTTAACGCGTCTAGACTAGTTTATATGTAGAGGTTGGAGGTACCAAAAATAATGGGGGATTTAACTTTGAGGACGCATGTCGCGGGTTCACCTACAATAATCTATCTATCTATTAAACGTAGCTCACTCGTGATAGTCGCTCTGCAGTGGGAATGTAACGTGGACTCCTGTAGTGCGGTCGACGAGTTATGGCCGTCCTCATGTTAAGTTTTCTGAACTTTTGCGCTTTGTTCACTCAGAAGAAAATATTCAAAAGTATGGTAAAATTCTAATATCAGATTAGCGCAGCCATCTACTGTATACAGACTACAGCATTAGGGCGGCCACAACTCGTCGACCGTACTGTATGTATATATAAAAATTATGTGTAAGTACAATTTTAAGTACCTATTTTTAGTTTTAATATAGATCATCATAGTCGTATGTAGAATAGATTTCTTAAGGAGTTATTTTTTAAGAGATATGTATTGTCTTGAATAGGGGTAAAATCGATAATTTTATTATAGAAAATATAATTTAAATTCACAATCAGTACAGTGGGACAGTATCTGCATATATTTGAAGGTTGTAACTTCGCGGGAATATTTTATTCAAAAATATTTCAAATTTGTGTCAACAGGGTCCATTGTTAGGTTATGTTATCAATTAAACTGTCCCTACAAAAGACTGAACTAAGTACGGCGTGTCCATATGAGAAATAGAAAAAAAGAACAAACCAAAACTGATAAAAGAGAGGAAGAAAGAAGTAATTGTCATTTGTACAGATATTTGGAAAATAGCTTTATATTCAGTAAGAAGTTATCTAAATAAAGTTTAGGAGAACGGAGTGGCTTAACACTAGGTTCCCTCTGCCTACCCCGCTAAATGCGTGATACAGAGTGAAGCTGTAAAAAATAATAGTCAAACATTAATCTACCTACTATAATATATTTTGATTTTAAAGCTTAAACATATTGTTTTCATTTGTAAACACTATTTAAATATCTAACACGTCTATACATATAAGTGTCTATATAAAAAGATTTAGTACATATATTATTTAGAACTGTCATAAATAAATAAGGGCGGCGTTGAGTTCCGCAATTCAACATACGGTGCATGGGGAACAGAGTGTCTTAACATTAAGTTCCCTCTGTACCCTGTAAGCTGAACAAGAAAAAAGGCGGAGGGCTGAGTGTCTTAACACTACAAAAAATGTAAGAATGTTTCATTTAAAATGAACAAAGTATACTTGATTAACTTTCCCTAATATAAAGTTGAATTTGGTTTCAATCTAACTTTTAAGAAAAATTGATAGAAAAATAGAAAAAGAGAACGACTACTGAAAACGAAAAGCGTGTGCGTAACAAAAAATACATATACATATTATAAATATCTAACATGTATATATGTGTGTGTGTTTATCTGTTCAGAGTCCACGTTACATAGTGTCTAAACTCTATTCTCACATAAATTGGCGACACTCCCTAATATTAGCCATTAAGCTCATTATTTTACACAAAACCGTGCTTCCACACTAAACAATGAGAAAAAAAAGCTTTTTTTATATAATTATTTTATTATATACAGGCTGTTTGGTAGACCGACAGACTATCTGGTCCAGAGGAAAGAGAAGGTCGTTTCCAATTATTATTACCACATACAGCATGTTATGAGTTTTCCACTGATTTTTGGCGTTTTTTGTATTCAATGCATGTGACAAAAAGCTGTCTGAATTTTGTAGTTTTTTTCTTTGTTGGATAACTTTCAATTGATATTTTCTCAAAATATTATAACTTTTATTATCTGTCAGTTTATCAATCATCCTGTATATATAGCATTACTCTACAAGGTGATGTATTTAATTAAAGATTCACTCAATATGTGATTGGATTTGAACCTGTACCCAGATACATATAAAATTCAACGTGAACCTCAATAATTTAAATACAAGTTGGGTCCAGTTACAAATCCTGCTAAGTTAAGAAATTATGCGGAACTTCTGTAAATATATGTTTTATAACCTCTAAATATAACATGAATACTTTAATATATTATAAGACAATAATATAAAAAAAAAACATTTAAAATAATTTAGTTAACTAGTACTCGAATCATAGTCGCGTCTAACATTTTAAATTAAAAAATACGATCTTTTCAGAAAGAAGTCAAAAATATTGCGAAAAAAACTTAAATGTAGCAGAAGATAATTTTACTTAGAACGAAAATCGATTTAATTAGGCCGTTCGTTATAAGAAACAAATATCACTTTGAATTCGAATAGACATAAAAAGAATTAACACTTAAAACAGTGAATCAGTCAGGAATTGCCAAAAACAATCACAAAATCGAAACAAAAGCATGAAAAATGGTAAAAAAAACTTTAAGGATTTCTAATATATTCGCAAGTTCGATTCCCGGTTGGTCCATTCAAACAAAAGTTTAAACTACAGAGGCAGGGTGCGGTCGTTTTTGAGCTCACTTAATCTAAAAAACCTGATTTTTTCATATAAATAGAAAGTTACATAATAATTACAATTACATTTTCTTCTTCAATATGGCACAAAATATGAATAAAATATAAATTTCCCTTAAAACAATTTATTATTGTTAAATATTTTCGTTGTTTACAAAAACATATTAAAGCTATCAAGTTTTTATTTCATAAGTATGTATTTGTGAAATTAATCACAAAAATAAACAAAAATCGACTCACATTAATATAAAAAAAAAACAATAGTAAACAAAAGTAAGCGTGATGGTTGCGGTTCGATTTCCACTCGATGAAGTGAATTATCTTCGCCTGCTCTTGTAAAACAAAGCGTGGTGATGAGTACTTCCGTCTCAAAACGCATTATCTAGAACAGGTTTTTATACATCTGAGATTTATAGTGTTAAATGTATTTAAATATATGATTTGATTAAACAAATGATAATATGAATCGATTTTCGTAAAATTTTTGTAAATTATATATTTAATTTTCAGTTCCTTATCAATCTGTATATCACTTTATGTATTGTACATAATATAATTTAAATAACATATAAAAATGTATATAATATAATATTTAAAATTGTATAATAATAAATATAACGGCCGCACCGAACCCAAAAAGAACTAGAACTTTATTTAGAGCTCATATATACAATTTTGAGCTTATAAACTTAGTCAAACATATTAGAGTTGAAACTCAAAACTCTAAAGCGCAATCAAAACCTTTAAATTTATAATTAATAATTTAATTTCAAAGAATTTTGAGTTTGAACTCATGAGGGTTTTAAATACAGTTACAATAATAATATATAGAATATATCGAACATAAATCGATATTACGAGTAATACAGTCAAAATTAATAAAATAAGGCTTAACACGTAGAGATTTTCAAATAAAATCACTCCATCAGTCAAAAATCGAGTGTAGAAGAGGTTTTGTAGGACAGATCGAGTTCGTGTATTGAAAATAGAGTGTTTGTAAAATAAATATATTGTGTATAATCTAGTAATTATATAATTATGCGTAAAGTTTATGGTTTGATATTCTGCTACAATAATAATAATAATAATTAAAAAAAAATCTTAAAAACCTAAAAGTACAAGACAAACTGTTTTAAATAACTATTTAACAAAAGCTGCCAAATTCAATTTTCCCAAAAAAAAAAACTATTACAAAAAATAACCTCACAAAAATTCAATACACGAACCAACGACCCCACAACTCATTACACGAACTCACTCCCACAACCTCTCGCACATACACTCCCTGGCTCGCCTGCCTTGTCACGAGTACCCTATACCCTTCCTCTGCAGGAAACCGTGTATTTCATAGAACGTCGGCCTGTCTATGTCGTCACGTCTCCAACACTCCATCATCAGGTCGTAAATGTCGTGGGGCAGGCCGGGTGAACGGTGTATGTATTCAAATAGACCGTTGTCGGACTGTAGATTTGTTAGATTCTCTACAACCTGGAATATAATAAGGAAATGGTGAGATATGCTTGGGTTTGATTGTCAACGCCACAGTTGTGGGTTCCATTCCCATTTGGAGTTATTTTCATGTTCTCGTTCTGGTCACAGGTCATAGCGCGGCGTTGTTGACTGATAACATTACAAAAAATGGAACAGTATTTTTAATATTTAATGATATTCTATTATTGGAAATGACAACAAACTTCAAACAAATTTACCATTGACAAAAAACTCAAATATCAATAAAAAAAAATGTTAAAAATAACAAAATAAATTGAACCTAAACCCACCTCGCTGTCGTTCAGATGTTCGTACGGCCGCCGTCTGCACATTGTAAATATCTCATACAGAGTGACCCCGTATGACCATATATCACTTTTACTCGTGTATTTCCTCCTCAGCACGGCCTCCCACGACCCCCACCGTACGGGCAGTGGGCTCCTATCGTCTATTTTGTAATAATCACAAGCGTATATTTCATTGTCGGTGGCGAAATCGCATATTTTTATCTGATAGCCTTTGCCTATTAGGCAGTTTCTGTAAAACATAAAAAGAATAAAATGTCTTTAGTGAACGTTTTTAAGAATTATGGAAGTCATTGTATAATGGATAATGTTAATTCGCTGTCTTCTTGGACATTTTCAGTTGAACATTAAAAAGAATTGTCTGATCTATTTGAACAAGGTGCGGCGTTGGTCTGGCACTTTTAAAAGTACGCAAAAGATTCTATATAAAATATAATAAAATTCATATAAAAACAAACGAAAAGTCTCCCAATTGCACAAAATCCTGCACAAACTGAAAATTATTCCTTGCTTATACCAAATGATCCCGTGAAGTATGTGAAATAAAAACGATGCGAAAATATTCCAAGATGCAAAATTTGAACAATTTTTACACTACTAAATAAAATATTTTCCTTTCATCAACAGTACTTAATAGAAAAACTAAAGATTACTTTTTACTTACCTAGTCGCCAAATCTCGATGTACAAAATTGAGAGTCTCCAAGTAATGCATTCCAGCAGCTATTTGAGTTGATATATGAAGAAGACTTGAGACACTGACGCTGGCAGGCGGAGAAGACCGAAGAAAAGCGCAGAGATCACCTGGAAATAATTATTTTATTAGACTACGGTCGACTAGCCGTGGCGGTCCTGAGATTAGGCTGTATATGCATTAACTTTTGCGCATTGTTGTTCGCTGGAGATCTAATATTATTTGGTTAAAACGTTTTTTTTTTTAATTTGCTTTAAAAATGAAAAGAAACAAAATGTATTGTTTGAAGTAATGTAATAATAATAAAACTTACCCAATTCAGAATATTCCAGGACGACGGCCAACGGTGGTGATCTACACGCTCCGAGCACTCTCGCTAAATGCGGTGACGACAGCGAGGCTAAGTTACGCACTTCACGCTCGAAATCCTCCCTGAAATTATTTGATTTGAAAGCAGATGCTGTAAGTTCTGTTCCCACTCAATTATTGTGTATGCTTTTTTTATTATTAATTATTATTTTCTATCATATGAATAATCTTAAAATATAATAAGAGCAAATTAAATTAACACCGTGCACTATCGCCTTAAAAGTGCGTCGAAATAAAAATACACTTCTCCCCTGAACAGGAATTGAACTTGTCGCGCTTACGTTCAGACTTTGTCACACTGCTGGCTTTAAAGTAAAATTTTAATATAAATGATAATAAGAATCGTCTCTTTATAACAACTACAGAACAACATCTATATGTTGTCCGTTGCTATCAACGTATACGTCATTTTACAAAAAATTGTATACAGTGAAACTTATGAAAGTGAATGTTACGTTTGTTTTATTAATTTAATATATTTTTAACATAATTTTAACAAAATATTAGAACCCCACACTTCTCCACATAAACTAAAACTGTGCCATTTACCATACTCCGTATATCATACGCACTATTTTTATAAAAAAATAGTATAATATTTTTGATTTACATATTAATTTAATATACTATAGATAAAAAGAGTTTATTATTGCATACATTATATACTTCTCCTTGTCGGACGCGTCGTGACATAGAAATTTGACGGCCACCAAGCGTTTCTCCGACGTGATTGTTCCATTGTACTCCGGCACACCGTCCGCCTCCGCTACGTACACCTGGATAAATAACGAAAAAAAAATTAATTTTTTTTTTGTTTCCCGCTATATTCGGCGGATTGCAGGGTAGGCAGAGGGAATCCGTTTTCCACTAAGATATTTTCAATTCCCACTTTCCCTGCAATTCTCGAGACGTGTTTTATAGCGCAATAGACAAAGGGATTCAAGAATTTCGTGTCCTTCGTTCCCATTAATATTTTCCGAATTTTAAAAGCATTGGATGTTGAATGGCGTAACCCAACGTCACGCTTTGCCTCGACACCAGAGCGATACACATTAGTACACACTATACAGTACGGTCGACAGGTGGTGACCGCAGTGAAGTTACGTTTTCTGAACTTTTGTCTAATCTATAGCTAATTTCAGAGCGGCCACGACTCGTCGACCGTACTGTACGTCAGCATTGTTATAACATAACACTTACCGGCCCGAAAGCACCCTCGGCAAGTTTTGAGATCATTCTAAGACGATGTCTCGGGAACTCTATGACATTCGTTGTTTCTAAGCGACGAGTGCGGTCTATTAGCACCTCCTGTTGACTTGGCGACTGCAAAATAACGAGAAAATACCATTAAATATGTATAAAGAATAGTTTTTTTTTTTCTATATTTAATTCCGAGTAATACGTAGGAGTTAAATGTACTTTTGTAGGCAGAAAGAATCTAGCTATAAAGCAGTACTATGGTTCCACGCGAATCGCACAAGTCTCTAAACATTATGAGTTGAGTGTTGGAACTCAACGCCGCGCTTTGTCCTCTTAACAGAACGAGGAAATGTATATAATTAATTGCTCCCAATAGTAATCGAACTTACAACCGTCGCATTTATAGTCACACACCATACTACTACGTTCCCATCACGCAGCGTTAAGTTCTGCCATTCAATACGCAATATAGTTAAACCACATACATCCATATATACATATATAAAAAATATATATTTGTTACCCTAGTCCTATCGGATCGTATCGATCGTCTCGTGCGCGTGTCAATCTCCATTGTATCCATGTCGGTGGTTACTGGTTCAGTTCTATCGGACAAATTATCCGGTATACGCCTCTTTGTTAGCAGCGGGGCGGAACTCAACTCCGGCACTGCGTAGTCGTAATTCGAACTGTCTGTTGGTTTTAAAATGATATTAGAAAATATGAATGATATTAGAAACCTAATTATGGTAAAGGTCGTAAAATAAAATAATGACATGATGATATAATACATCTAAATGTTTTATATTTATTATTAAAATATGTAATTTTGTAGCTTCACTCTGTATTCCGTAAATAGCAGGGTATGGTATGGGTAACCTGGTATTAGGATAGGATAGAGCCATTGAGTCGAGAGTGGTGTAACTCAACGCTGCAATGTTGTAGTGTGCGCTCTCGTTACCAGACCGGGGACTGAAAATATAAATTATTTGGTTATTTCAAATGGGAATCTAGAGAACCATAACCTCGCGATTACAGTCACACGCATGTGGCTTTACGCCGCGACTAGACTATTTTTTGTGTATATACATACTAACTCTGGCCATAAATATTGTTACAAATAAAAATAAACAACATATTACTTTTCAATAAGAAAAGAACAAGAAGAAAACAAAGAAAGAAAGTACTTGAAGATAATGCTCTACTTTTGGCTTTTACATCGACACCGGGGGGAGGGAAGAGGGTACTCTGTCCCTGAAGAACGTGTGGTTGGTTGTGAGGACTTTTGAATATGGAATCTGTCATCTTTATACGATTGTTGATTGTGTTTTCTTATCTACGTGACAATATATTGTAAAAAACATTGTGATATTAAAATTGAGTGGGGTGTTAAATAGAACCGAATCTCTGAGATTCTATTAAAGTAAATATAAGGGAAAATACAATTATTAAATACTGCACACGATTGGTATTAGTCAAATGTTTGTGTACTGGACTATCGATAGGTTGCATTAAGACCTCTTATGTTTGTGACTGAAAAAAAAATATGGCCTTCGACGTAATGTTCGTACGAAAAAGGCGACCAAAGCAGTGACGGAAAGAATTTGAACAAATCATGTTTGAAAGCCAAAGATTTTATCTCGGGAGATGAAGAACGATGATGTGTATTTTAAAATATGACTTAGGATTTGCAGCCTACAAAAGACGCACTGCTGATTTCTTAACTGGTGATTTTAAAAAGAATAAGGTGGTCAAAACAACTACTTATCTACTCCTGATTTTAATCCACTAGGTTGTCATTTATAGTCAGTTATTGGAGCCATAATTTGGAGCCCAAAAAACGATCCATACGATTGACAGTGAAGAATATTCCCATAGAAAGAGTTAGTACTGATATTGATAATAAAACGACGTTTAAACATACTTTTCGTATTGCAGGTAATGAGGCCCACTTCGAATGAGTTTTGTATATTTTCATAGTTTTATATGAATGTATTCAACATAGTGTAATAGTAATAAATGTTACTTATAATAAAAAAAATTGTTCCTTATTGTAACAAAGTTTATGGCAAGATTAAGTATGTACATTGGTAATTTAAGCAGCTATTAAATTAAACATTTAGAAATATTAAATTTAAACTATATAAATGTATATGTATAAAAATATATAAAATACGCATATAACTGCAAATTTAAATATAATTACTACCTACATACAAACAAATATTATATTTTATTTTTATACCCATATATATTTGTTGTTTGTAACAATTTTACGCGAAAACTACTAAACGAATTCAGATGAACCTTTAAGTTAATATAACTTATATATATATTAACATCAAAATCATATATATGCATACAGTTCATGTAAACATATAATAACGGTTTAATAGGGTGTCTAGTATAATTTCCAACAAACCTGACAATGCCGCATTGGAATCCTTCACAAAATCCTTCATTTCCAACAACACTGTACTGTAACTGAAGTACGGAGCGCACTTCAAGGCCTGATACGGCTCCTGGTACTCATCGGACTTCACATCAGGACAATCGATCACCATTTTATTATCGATCGACGAGCAAGGATTATAATTCTCCGTCCGTTTCTGTATCGACGTCTTCGTTAGGGGGCTCGCGAAACATTTTCTGTGCCTGTGTCTGTGCACTATGAGGAACACCGCTACAGCCAGTAAGATCACCAGAGCGGTCAGAACACCAACTACTATGGCCAGGTACAATGGGTCGTCTTGGTGTGCCGTCGAAATCGGCAGGTCCTTGACTGGTTGTTTAGTCTTGTCCTTCCCTGGCGGAGGTTTTAGGCTTTCCGGTGTGTAGTTGCCTTGGGCTACGTCTGCGAAATTTTATGATTTGGACGTTATAACTTCTTGCTAAGCCGAATATAGCAGGGTAAGCAGAGGGAAGATAGTATTAAGACGTATGCCCCCTACGCATTATGGATTTTTGAGACAGTGCGTTTTGAGTGGCGGGACCTAAGTCCGCATTTTGTCTTGGTTCCAGTGCAAAGAAATGAAAATATTAAATATTGAATTCTTCCTAATGAATTGAATCCAATACCGTCGCGCTTACAGTCACACTTTGTGCCATTACTCTGGCATTATTTTTACATAACAATCAGTTACTCCACTGATGAGTAATGATTGTATTTCACTATAATCTATCGTACTTATCAGTGGTGTAACTACGATTCCAAAAAGTACCCAAAAACTAAATAAAAACTAATATAACCTATAAAGCGTTTAAATTTCTAATAAATAATTGAAAATGTATGCATACAAAAATAAAACCTACTACCAGCTGACTCCCGCTTTTGTCGTGGCACCAGCGTGAAGAACTGATAACGTCAATAAATAGTGATACTTCTTGCGAGTGGGAATCGAACCAACACTTGCCGCGTTACAATCATACGCTTATGCCCCTGCGCAGCAACGACCTCTTAATAATAATGATAATACAAAATTTACCTGAATCGAACAAAACTTCACTAATAAGTATCCATCGAGCGGAAAAATGGAGCTCGATTCGAACCCACTTCCCTATACGATGGTGAAGCTTTATGCTAACATTGCGTGAGCTCTCGAATATATTGTCTTCTACTGTCGTATAACGTATGGGCTCGTCTTGGAAATGACGACCGCCGATGGAGAACGATATCACTGCCTCTGAGAATACCTGAAAAATAAGAATTAAAAATAAATAGAAATAACATTTAATACTAATATTATTTGCTCATTTTATTAACGCTAAATTTGTGTCTTAAGATAAAAAGATTGATTTAAATTATTTATTTTAAATTGTTCGACAATAACTGTTACAGGTAATAGAATAGTAACTATCCAACATCATAAACAAGACTGAGTGAACAATCAATCATATTTAACATATACAGCACTCAAAGTTTTTAATATAAATACGAAATAGCAGCATAAAAAAAATCCTTAAATATACATCTAGAGATTAACCTATTATTTTGATATTCAAAACTTTTTAGGCCAAATTTACCGTGTAACCAATGTGGGTACTTGGTACTTTTAAATATTAAGGATAAACATTTATATTATAAGTATTTTACAAAATCTACCCACCTGGACATCCCTCATGAACTTGTTATTACAATATAAGTGTACAGCGCTGAACTCTCTAACTTTATCGAATTCGAAGGTCAACACGGGGTTGTAAGGTCTGGAGTCGTTCCTCCATCCGACCCAGGCCGAGGTCTTGGCGGCCTCCCTTATCTCATCACCGCCGAACTGACCGTCCACCAGCTGGCCCAGGCCGCCGCGTAGCTCTTCACCCCATTGGCCATCGTAAATCATGTCCGTTAGCTCGACACCATTGCTACGCTTGTCACCTTTTGGCATCGAATAGGATACTATGCCCACTGTTGATGCAAAAAGAAATAGATTTATTTATCTTAAAGAGAAATAAAAAATACAATAAATTATTAAATTAAAAACAAAAAGCGATCGCAAATGAATTCAATTTAACATAGATTTCTTATTGAAGTGAAAGCATTTTTTAGCTTTACGCTGTATCTCGCAGGCAGTAAGTTAGCCGTTAGGCAGAGTGAACCCAATGTTGTCCATTTTCTGCCTAGTTTTGGAGATATTGTTTGTTGAATGGCGAAACTCAATACCGCGCTTTGTCTTATTACCAGAGCGAGGAAATGAAAATAATTCGTTATCATTCACCTTTTGTTCGCAATAATTCACCTGACTAGAAATCAAATTCCTATATTACTATACATTATTATTGAATCTGTGTTTATGATTATGTGACGTATTAATTGTGGAAAATGTTCACGATAAATCTTTATCTGGTTCTTTAAGATAAGCAAACGATATATGTAAACTAGCTAAAAATGGAGAACAACGTAACCTAACGCTGTGTTCCCTTGGCCCGAGCCGAGCCGATAGCCGACTAAAAATCATCATTTGCAAAGCCAACCACACTTCATAGAACACAGCCAATTAATATCATTGACTTTATTTTCTAATAAATAGTAAAACGAATACCAATAACCACAATTTTATCAAAAAAAAAAAACCACCACGTAACCTAGAAACCTACTAGAACTACACACTGACACACATACCACAAATACACACAAACATTTAAAACACACACAATACATCCAGTAACAAACATTAAACACAATACATTACAGCACACACTCACTACACGCGCATATGATATTTCTGGCTTAGACGACAAGTAGCGCGCTGTTTTTTTTCTTTGTTCAAACTACAGTTGAAATGGAACTTTTTTTTTAATTAAATATTTAAATGAAAACCCCATCCTTTCATGGCGAGTCGTGTGTCACGCGAACTCATACCGCTATTAAATGTACATTACATTTAATTACCACTAGCGCATCGACCTGGTTTCGTTCGGAACGTGAATGCCATTTTTTCCTATATTCGTATTATGTATGCTAGAAAGATGAATTACAACGAATCAGACGCGACAGTGGTTTAGTTGACTTTTCTGTTTGTTCGCGATAGTCATGACATATTTGTAGTAAGTACATTGTATGTATATTTACACTGGTTTGACATGAAATATCTATATTTTAACCATACCATAATTAAAATATATGCGTTGAACTCGACATCATAACATAATTGGAAAGTAAACAAACTTATGAACATTTTATTATCAAAATTAATAAAATAAATAAATTCCGATTGCAAGTCCAATAGTTGATCAAGATCAACTGTCACCTATTCTTCAAAACGATGGACGTAAGGAAAAAGAATAATCAAACGCGCGCTGCGTGAAAGAGGGTGATGTGGAACACATCACCCTCTTTCACGCAGCGCAGTCGGTTAAAAAATCGATTATTCAAATAAGAGAACCGAGTAAGGTATGTGCAGAAAGAACATTTCGAAATAATGTCCATAATGGTTACACTCTAACAGTGAACAGTTCGTGACTGTAATACAGTAAAGCTGAAACGTGGTTAGAAAAACACAAAAATGGCCAGACGTATTATTAAACGTAATTTGCCGTGTTTTGCATGCGACTTGGAATTTGATTCTGGGTAAAACCGCGTAAGTGCTGTAACTGAACTAAGTTTCCATACAATTCTACGCGGAACTGGGTTCTGGGTGGATGGTCGTCGATACGACCGTAGTAATGGTAATATTTTAGCTTCAACCTGCATATTGCAGGGAACGCGGATAAAATGTTTAAACTCCGTCAATTTACTAAATACTACGCTTCTTACTAATCTTCTGGCTCGAGGGCGGATCTACAAGGAAATGTATCCAGCAGTTAAATATTTCATTTACAAAAATTACGGCAAATTTCTGTGTTGAGACAGTCCACCGCTTTCTACCCTAAATCGAGACACTACGTATTAAGTGACGTAACTCAGTGCCACACTTTATCTACAGCACCACAGCGGGGAAATGAAAATAAATAGATATATACATGTACTCCCGACTGGCGAGAAGAACCAGTTTTCAGATAAAAAAAAAGAGTCATTAAAATCAGTTCACCCGGTAAAGTTCTGAAGTAACAAACATAAAAAAATACAGTTGAATTGCCTCCTCCTCTTGGAAATAACTTCCTCCTCTTATACAAATTGTTTGAAAATGTCATAATTTTCTCTCATAATTCAATGCTTTGAGCTAGAAAATTAAGAATAGTAGGTGACGAAACTTAACGCATTCCTTTAATTAAATAAATCAAACCGTAAAAAAAGACAAAACAAAAAGTTTCCCCCGTATCGAAATCGAACTGGTCGAACGCGTCACCTTGTTTACGATCAGAGCTGGTAAGGGCAAAGTATATATTTTATAATACCCTTTAAATGACATGTGCCTTTGTCCAAAACGATATTTAGGAGATACGGCGACATACATACATATATTCCCTACCGTAAATAAACAAATCGTGAAGTATTACTATAAATAACAGTATAATGATTACAATATCAAAGCTCGAGTTAGACTCACAAAATAATTTTAAATAAGTGTAATATTTATTTCTATATAACAGAGTACCTAGTGTTAAGCACTCTGTTTAATGAAGACATCACTTTTCTCCGAATTTTGGAGGTGTTGAGTGGCAGAACTTAACGCCGCGCTTGCCTCGTTAGCAGAGCGGGGAAAGGGAAATGTTAAATATTCCCCAGAGTGAGAATCGAATCCGGAACTTGTAGCGTTTAAAGTCACACGGCATGTAAGTTTAGTCGGTCGGAAGAAGTTTTTTCGCGATTATCTAAAAAAATATGGGACACCGAGAAAAATTCAAGTTATAAAGAGACCTCCCACCACCTCTAAAAAGACACGAAAGAAACTCACCCCACCCCTACAATGTTCCGTTTTGAGGCGACCGAAAAAATCACGTTACGTATGATCATATAGTCAACGAATGGACAATGAACCCACAACTATCGACTACGTCCCAGCGACGCCAACTTCTTCTATGAAATGTAATTTAATAATACAAAGTAATTTATTTCTTTTATGTACGTTTCATTATAGCGTATTATTTGTTTACTCCAACATGTTTGATCAGCAATGTGTGTCAACAGTGGAAACTAAAGCTATAGTTATAATTGTTATTGTATTGGGAAAAAAGGGAAAAGATATGTATATAAAATGTTTTAATATTTTTTTTATTTCTGAGACAATTATAATTTTTTTTAAAAATTTAACATATTGAAAAAAAAATTATATAGGGATGTTCCTGAGTGATATAGTTATTGGTTTGTAGGGAAAAATAAAAAAGGTAAGAACATCACTAGTTTCTCTAATATGCAGGAGATTACTTTTTAGCGTCACGGTGGACCCCACAATTAGCGGGGTAGAGGTAGATAAAAGAAATCAAGTGTTGAGACACTTCTTTCTGTTTTCAGCCTTAGTTCAAGACAATACGTGTGAAATGGCAGAAATCAACGCAAGGGTAAAAGTATGCGATTCTAAACGCGTTGGTTTTAGGTTCGATTCCCACTTGGGAGAATGACATAGGTATTTAATATTTTAATTTCTTCGCTTTATTATTGAAGCAAAGCGCGGTGCCGAGCTCCACCAGTCAATACGCAATGATTCAAGAATTCGGCAGAAAGTGAGGAACGGGAGAGTCAGCGTGCAGCTAAAAAAGAAACTATGTATCACTGGAACGGGAAAACGATTAAACGGTATTTTTAGTATAGGTATCTACAGATCCACCTCTCCCTGAATAATTTCTCTCATAATTTCTTATACCATACATTGCTAATAATTCCTAATATTATATATAAATAGTTATAACATAGTCCCCAATTAGAGCACCCGTCAAATTAGTCTACTTTGACAGTGTGCCCTTTGATCTCTTATCAAACACACAATACCGTTATCTTAATACAATAATTATATTAAAATTATACACATTGTTATATAACAATTACTTAAAATTTTGTATTTCTACTTATTTTCTATTTTGGAATAGCTTGATGAGAACGTATGGCTTTGTGGTTAGAACGCTTGTGCGGATTCCTAGACGCGCGGGTTCAAATCTCGCTACATTCAAATTAAGTATACATTACTTAATGAATATACTTCATTCCTAAATGGAGTGTTGTAACACTGGGGCCTCTTTACTATATAAGTATAGTATACATTTATAACTTGTGTGAGGTTTGTATATGTTAATATTTTTCGAAAGACAACTTATAGTCTATAGATGAACGGAGGGTCTTAACACTAGGTTCTCTCTGCTTCTACCATATGCGTGAAGCTAAAAAAAAGTCAAAATAAAAAAAACGAAAAACAGTATGTTGCGTCACTACTTTACATTACAAGGACTCACCGCTCCAATAACAGCCGTAGAGCTCCACTCTCATGCATACGGTGCGTCGATGCGAGCTGTACGGTATGAAGCGTATCTTGGAAGCCCATATAGGAGGTTCCAGGTGGTTCTTCTTCTCTAAATACGTGTTTGTATTGCCCGTGAGTATCTGGAAAGGTTAAATAGGTTAATTTAAATAGGTATGCAAAAGTCTTTCGCTACTGACTGACAGATAGAAAACGCATAGCCTGAAGTATGCGGTGTTTAATGGGAAAATTTAGTATGTGTAGGTTTCTTTAAGAGTGTAGAGAAGGAACATCAATTTCTTGAAATTAATACAAAAATGAAAAAAAACTATATTTTGCGTTTTATGGTTTCCCGAAGAAAAGACTGTGATTAGGTGTTACTGCTACAAAATAATATTTTATTATTTCAATAATGAAAATTGTTATTTACATTGTTATATGACAATTCGAGACTAGTGTATCCTACGTATGCAGAGCTTAAGAGATTTAGTATCTCCTAGGAAATCAAAACGGATAATACCTTTCATGCTTCGAATAAACTCAATACAGTTGATATTAGTTGAATAAAACCAATAGGTTTCTCATTTCAAAATAAAGAAAACTATAATATATCAAAGTAAATGAACCTAGTGTATTTTACACTGCACTGCCTTTTTTTACTTTTGAAATGTGCACAGTATAAGCCTGCACATTTTTAAATCTTATGTCATAATACAATAATAAATATCCTATTTGAACCAAAGCCGTCTAAAAATTAAAACATAAGACCAATAAGAAGTTCTTGTTGACAGAGCGCTGCATTGAGTTCCGCTACTCAATAAGCCCAAAAATAGGAAAAGTTGGAAACGGAATGTCCTACTACTACATACGGGGTACAGTGAGAATCCAAAAAGATACTTCCTTACCTCCTGTCCATCAGCAGCCCGATAACGCACCCATTTCCCCAACTTAGGCCTCCAGTACTCCAGCACATAGGCCTCAGCGTATTCCACGCCTTGGGCGTTACCGAACCGCCCCTGTGTCCCGGTGCCGGTGATGACGTGTACCGAGTGCAGGTCGATCTCCAACCACTCCGTGGACTCTGTCGTTATTTGTGATTTGGGACACCACGCGCCGCTTTTTATGTCTTGGTTCAATCTGTGGACAAATTTGGTAATTATAATATGTTCGGTTGTTATAGCTTGCGATAATCTTATTTAATGAATTATTTAATACAGTATAACCTTAATGTAACGCCCCTCAATATACCGATTTCCTCGATTTAACAAATGCTTCGAAATCCTCTAAGAATACTTTTAAATTACGAATACATGTGTTTCTTTTATTATTAATTATTAATTAGCACCCAGTAGGATAAGAAGAGGGAGCCACGTGTTAACATACTCTACTCCCCATTTTCCGCCAAATTTTGAAGATTTTGCGTGTTAAGTGGCGGAGCTGAGAACAGACATCAGAGGTAAGAAATAAAAATATTAAATGTTGCATATCGTCGAGTGAGAATCAAACCTACTATTCCCTTGCGCCACGACTGGCCTCTAAAGAAACATACTAAATATAATGAACCTCGCCGCCTTACAATGTAAGAAGATTGGTTGAGAATTGTGACTAGTCTAGCAACATTAGAGTAAATGTTGCGCTTTAATTTTGAGGTGGCAAATTTTGTTGCAAGTACAATTTCTGGGATTTTCTGGAAAGGGGAATCACCTGGGTCCCCTCCTCCACCCATGGCACTGTAACCAAACCAACAACCAAACAAGTGTCAGCGCAACCAGTGTAGCAATTTAAAGTTCCCCTGAATCAATATCGTACAAAGTTTAAAATCCGCAGACAGACAGACCAATTGTAAACACATTAATATGTTAATTAATTGTCGCGACACAATGTCGTGGGCTGTTGACGACTCGTACAAAACATATGGACACCTCTCTGTTGAGGATGTATACACTAATAATATTTGTTTAAGACAATGCGTTTTTTTTTTCTTTACGCTGTATGCCGCGGATAACAGAGTAGCCGGAGTAGTGTTAACATATTCCACTTCCCATTATGACACTTCCGGTTCTCACTATTCGCTGAATTCTTGAAACATTGCGTGTTGAGGGGCGGAGCACAACGCCGCGCTTTGCCTCGTCACCAGAGCGAGGATATGAAAATATTACATATTTATTTTCGCCGAGTAGTAATCGAATCTATAATGGCATTTTCAGCTTGCTTTAATTTGTACTAATTGTAAATTAAACATATAGGTAACAGTATCTGACTGTAAGCATAATAGTTGTGGATTCAATTTATACTTGAGTGAATAGAGAATAATGGATAATTTGCTTAAAATAGAATGTACTCGGAAACAGTAAGAATAAAACGGAGAAGAATATTATTTTGACAATATTCTTGTCCATTACATTCTTACCGTCTCCGGGATTCAACGTGAAGCTGGAAATTACCCATACCATCACTCAATTCGAACCCCGAAAGACCTCTGCCACAAAACACTGACAATAGTCAAAATTGGAGCAAACATTGTTGGATTTCAATTATATAAGTAATAAGCATATCTCCTCAACGTAGAACAGACAGACAGTCGTAAATATTAATGATATTAAAGGATTCCAGCCATGTCAATTGGTCCCGTAATCATAATAAATTGCCGACTTGACCTACATACGGAAAGTTACATAAAACAGATTTTAATACGGAGAATAATCATTATATAATTTTTAATTCGAATCGTGTCCTAATTTATAATAGAATTAATATAAAAAGAGATTGAGGCCAGTCGTGGTGCAGGGGCGCAATTGTGCGACTGTAAACACGACAGGTTGTGTGTTCGATTCTCTCTTGAAGAAATATTCAATATTTTTATTTCCTCGCTGTGGTAACGAAGCAAACGGAACGGAGTATCTTAAGATTTCCAGATTTCTTCTGCCTACCCTGTTATGTGCGGAATACATCGTATTAAATATGCATATTTATTGTGTAGTAGTATAGCGGTCGTGGCGGAGTGACACAGCGTTAAATTAACGAGACGGTTACAGTTTCGATTCCCACTCGTGTATTTTAGGTATAAATTCAGTACTGATATATATGCATTAAAAAAACACATGCCTCACCACAAGCTAAATTAAAAACAGTGTTAAAAAAATTCGTAGACTGAAATCTCGATCCGTCATTCACGCTGTCACGCGACTAAAAGCTAGAGAAAAAAAATGCTTATTTGGTACGACAAATGACGGTCAAAGCTGCAAACATCAATAATAATTATGCAGATTTTCGGTTTGCAAACCAATATTTGTTACATTTTAACCGGTTTAACGGCGTATATTTTGGTATACATTTTAGAAAACTAGATTATTAAGAACTCTTAACAGGCTGTTGTCACCCTCTCATGTAGACTGAGTCTACAGAACATATTATACGATTGATTGGGTAAAACGATTTTTTTTTAATATATTACTATACACCGCATGAAGCGGGGTACGCAGAGGGAGCCCAGTGTCAAGACTCCCCGCTCCCCACTTCCCGCCGAATTGTGGAGGTATTGCGTGTTGTAGAGGAGCGAGAAAATGAAAATATTAAATATTTCATTTGTGAGTGAGAATCGAACCCACAACCTATTACGTATACAGCCAAACGCTTGTGCCGCTGTGCTACGACAAGCCTCAATCATGTCACAGTTTCATTCAAAATAAATAAGACTAAATAGATCTACACCTACATAAAATTTCAATTATTCTTTACTTTTAACGGGTAACTTAGGTAAAGTGACAAGTCACTCTTTTATTATACGTCAAGTAACTTTCTCTCCGTATTATAGATAGTTTGATATTAACTAGGAAATGAAACAGAATTTCTACTGTATGTGGGATAGATACAGGGTGAATTAAAGAAAAAAAAACCGGTTTCCACTCAAAACAAAGAAAGCACCAACACTTGTCGACACAACAATAACTCCTAAACCACATATCTTTTATGCAAAAGAAGAGCATATGTGTGTCATATGTAACATTTGGGTTAAGAACCCGGTACCTACCTACCAACCTACCTGCCAGCCGTACGTTGTTAAGACACGACATCATTAAAAGGTGACGGTGGTTTAGGCACGCACGATCGTGTCAAACGTAACGCGGCCATACATACATATATATGTATATATACATATATATGTGTGTGTGTATGACACGCAATCAATTGTCGAAACTAGCTGCGACCGCGTCATATATATTTATATATATTTTTATTTATTTTAGATTTACTCCTCATCCCGGGATACCTTTATCCTGTATTTGCCAATCCCGCGATAAGCGAGGCGAGTCTCGGACTAGTTACTGTTAAATCATTGAGCTCCCCACTGTCCGCTCATTCTTGAAAATGTTGCGTGTTGAGGGTCGCCATCCAATAATGGTGGTTAATCTTGTTATTAGAGTGAAGGAATGAAAATAATTTATACTATAAGTGGGAATCGAACCTACAATGGCAGTGGTTATGCAAGCGTAGCGCCGCTGTGCCACAACGGTCTCTACATGAATTTAAATATCTAGTTTAATAATAAATGTTAATAAGACACTCAGTTCCCAATTAAATTCTGGAGACATTACCTGTTGCGTGGCGGAACTCAACGCCGCATTTGCCTCTTTACCAGAGCGAGGAAACGAAATCATTAAATATTGCCAAACCTGAACTTCTAAACTACATATGCCACATTTCATTATTAAGGTGCAGTAGTTTCATGAAGCATTATTATCTACATTAATATATAGATTTATAATAATTTCCATGACAGTATCTATCGAGTAAAACGATTTACTAACCTAAGCTATGGGGAAACACCTAACACATAAACATTCCCCCCAGTCGGATTTGAATACACAACAATCGCGTGCAATCTGTCACGTGACGACCACGAGACGTAAAATAAACAGTTACCTATGTATGTACATAAGTATGAAAATATTTTTTCTATTTGAACCCTATTGTGTAAAATACGTAGTAAGTTCGATTCTTACTTGGAGGAGTGGTCGTACTTCATAAATATTTAATTACCGTTAGATATATAAACTGCATAAAATAAACTAACTAGTTTCTGAGATTAGCGTTCACAAACCCACAAACGAACATAAAAACATTTAAAAATCATTGTTTTGTTTTCTATATCATTGATTTGACGCTGCCAATAATAGATTATCTCATATTATATCTATACATTTACTAAAAATATATCACATAAAAAAAATAGATATCCAAAAGAAACAGTGTCAACTTTTTAAAAAAAAAAAGTCAATACCCGTCATCTTATCTGCCGAAGCGGCATAGCACTACCAACGTAACCAGGTCAAGAATAAACTATTTAAAAGTTAAAAAATGTATAAAGGCTGGCTGTGCTCGCGTTAATACCGCTTAGGTTATCGCTTTCTAATCGGTCACGTTGGGTGGAGGGGGTCGGCGGTGGGGGGGTGCCAATCGTATAATTTTGTTTTAGCTTTACACTGGGTCCCTCTAATAACTGGGTAGGCAGAGAGAACCTAGCGTTACGATACTTCGTTTCCCACTTCCCGCCGCTCGAGGCATTGCGTGTTGAGTGTAGAGCTCAATGTCTCGCTTTGCCTTGTCCCCAGAGCGAAAAAATCATTTCTTCGAGTGGGGATCGAACCCACAACAAGTCACATTTACAGTCACACTTATGCCTCTGCGCAAATTGCCTCCGGGTTAATAATTTCTATATGACGCATTCATTTAGCTACGTAGACGAAGCCGCAGATAGAAGCTAGTATATTATGATCATCATAAAACACCACCGAGGCCAGTCGTGGCGCAGGGGCACAAAGTTCCAGAACTCGGTGAAAAGTGCGGAACGGAGAGTCTTAACACTAGGTACCCTCTGCCCACCCTGCTGTGTGCGAGATACAGCGTAAAACTGATGGCTACGATGTCATAAAACACCCCTTTCTCCAGAATTCGAGACATTATATATTGAGACATTTCGTCTAGTCAGAGCCGGCAAATGATAATAATTTTCGCGTTAATACAGCTTATGTTATCCCTTTCTAATCGCTCACGTCAGGTATAGGGGGGAGGCTAAATCGTAGTGTTCACTGAATATACGTTACTTATCACTGGGACCATTGCTACGGATTCAGTATCAACTTTAAGTTTGAGACGACTTTTTAAGGACTTCGAAATTCTTTTAGTTTAATGTTTTCTTTAGTTATAAATATATGTTTAATCGGAAGCCGACGTCGTAGCGTAAACGTTACGGTTGTGGGTTCGATACTCACACAAAGGAATGAATTATTTTCATTTTCTCGCTTTTGTAAAAAACACAAAGCGCAGCGTTGAGTTTCGCCACTCAACACCAACATTGTCATCAACAACTCGTTATGCCACTAAGACAATATTTAAACACTACATTCCACATAGAACAGATAGGGTAGAGTCTACATGCGGGCCAAAAATATATGTAATTTATACTGTCGAAATATTGTACCGAATCTATCAAGCTTAGGTCATCCTACAAGACGGAAGTCTAAGCTATCATAAATTAACAGAAAGCAAGAAAGCAGCTCCACTCCTTTTTACCGGCTAGCAAATTAAGCACATAGAAAACATAGTGTCAAGACACTCCATTCTCCACTTTCGCCCGAATTCAAGACATTGCGCGATGCCAGGCTGAACTGAAAACCACACTTTATATATAAATCAATATTAATTTGAAGGCTACAGCACTTCGCGCGTGTATTGTTTAACAAACAAAGATCAAGATATTCTGAGAAGAAACACGTTTTTTTGTACACATGTTGCCGCACGGACCACACACATTGTAACTTTGCTTACATTATCTTAATATTTTAATCTAACCACGATAAAATCTAAATCTGGTACTTTACAAATCATATATATATATATATATATATATATATATATATATATATATATATATATATAAAACTCTTCCGTGACTGACAGACAGACAACTCACAGACCTATAGGACTAAGCAAGTGTAAATTTGGGATGTAGATAGGTTATGTAGAGTATAGATATAGATATAAGGAGAGCTGGAAATCCTAAGGGGAACGAAACATCGGAATTTTCTATTTTAGTTTTAAAATAAAGACAAACTTATGAGACGATGATGACGACGACGTATATGAGAATGTTTGTGTCGTACTTAATATTATAAAGGAATATTATAAAGAGTGTGTTTGATTGAACGCTCTATTCTCAGGAACTATATAGTTCGAATTTTAGGCTATGATCACTAGGAGTGTAGGAGTTAGAAGTCGCTGTAGGTACGCCACAAACACTGATAGAGAAATAACAACAAGAAAAATCACGTATTTCAACCGGGCAAAGCCGGGACGGGTCGCTAGTCCCTTATAATACGAGAAACGGGCACACGAGATTTTCATGTTAAAAAGATAATTGCGGCCCCTAATTAAGTTTGCTAACTTAATTGAGTTTTTCTAGTTATAATTTCAAAAGATGACGAACAAAGAGGTGGTGGTCTTTTAAATTATTTTTAACTATTTTCTTATTATGAAATCTATGTATGTAGAATATGCTAATACCTTTGATAATATAGATAGGATTTCGTATCTTTGTTTATTATAATGTTACAATTCCTTAAACATATATTATACACATTTTTCCAAAATGAAAAATAACGTGTTTTATTAGGGGGGATCCCCTTTAACATGGGTAGATCAAACTCGATTGTCCGGACACTCCATTCTCCTCATTCCGCCCGAATTCGAGAAATTCACTGAAACCACCGCCTCACTTTGACTTACCTGTGCAAGGAAACAAAAACAATTTATTCCCTCAACTGCGAATCGAACCCGAAACCACCGTGTTTACCACAAAAATATCAATTTTCTTACACACATAACACATAATAAAAAAATATGCTATATCTATAGGTGTGAAACAGGCAAGGTTCTCAAAAGACAGTGAAACTACCTACTTTACTGTGTAGCTGAGCTTACAGGGCTTATCTGGAAATGATGATAACGAGAGTATGTCGCGGGCGGCGAAGAACTCTATATTTTCTTCTAAATCAAACGGTAATAGTCTAACGAATCCTTTCATGAAGATGGACGATTTTACTTCTGTATATAAAATAGTTGTTGGATTTGTAAACTTTTCTGTGAGCTTAAATCTAATTGTTGTTAGTTGTTGTAGTTCTCTTATATTTGCGAGAGTCTCATTCTTCTATAGGGGAACCTAGACTTAAGACACTCCTTTCCCCACGCACCACTTAAATTTTCGAGTCACCTAGTGGGCGGAACTCAACGCCATGCCACGTCTACCAGAGCGGGGAAATTAAAATAAAATTTAATATAGGAAATAATCAATTCGACAGGATAGTTGTACTATTATTAATCACACCCACAAGTCATTAATAAACATACTGTATACCAATTATACAGTAAAAAGCTCCTTTAAAAGAGCTTTTTACGGTACCAGGCGTTTCTTTTATTCCGAAATAGACACTGTAGCATCAAAGAAAAGATTTTCATTATGTATCCACTTTTGGTTGCCACGATACTTAATAATACTTTTACGAACACATCGACGCCATCTTGGCAAGTAGGTGGTGCTCGACTGTAGGTGTGGGAGTTAATTTTTTTTGGTTACACACTGTATCCCGTACATAACCGGGTAGGCAGAGCTTGTGCCTTTGCGCCATGACGACCTAATTTATAGGGCTAATACTAGATTTTATTAGCAAGTAAGCATTAATAAAGTCCGCGACACTCTATATCCGCCTTTTATAAATAAATCACAATAAGGCATTTTGGGACAAAAAATTCCAAGGTGATTTGTTATTTGAAGATATTGAAACTTACAAGTGAAAAATATTCCATCACCAAATGGCATCTTTGGTTTTTATAGCATCTCATTCGGACGTATACTCATCGATATCGAGAAAATGTTAAATTACAATAATTCAATACTCTGTTTATGGCCGCAAACCTAGGCTGAGTTTCGCGAGGGGCGCCCTTGCCGCCGACGACATCCTCACATGCAACCACGTAGTATACTTTATCAAATTTATAAAAATATGTTTTTTGTGATTGAATGTATAAATTATATAATCTATCTGTTAAGAGAATTACAGGTGGTATGCAGATGAAGCCGCCAATGGATCTCTAGTATCTAGTAAACGCGTAAATTCAAAAATAAAATAAAAAAATAAGTTATCTTTGCTTACACCGCTAAATGAGTGAGAAGCCCGATTATAAGAATGTAAATAATTATTATTAAATAGATTTTTTACACCGCATTTAGTTTCTTTTAAATATACCTTTTTCTATTCTACCAGCTAAAAGTCAAAACACAAATTTAAAAACAAAAACGTCTAAAAATAAAAACAAACGTTTTACACGGGTGAAATTTTCACCAACTTAGAAGCCGCATAAGTTATTTTGAAAGCCTTCTACTTTCAGCGTTGGGAGTTTACAATTTACGAAAGAGTTGACAAAAACGAAGACCGACAAGTATTACACAGTAGATACTTTCTCTCGCAGTTGTATATAATAAAATATAGATCGTTATAGAGGCATTATTACCTCTAGAACTATATATATTTTATTTCACAATTCCTATGACACACATTTTAGTAAGATGTTTGGTTTTCACGATGATTACACATTATTTTAATGGAACTATTTAAACGGATTAAATGCATATATTTAGTATAATACATTTTTGGAAACCCGACGATTTTCCTGCATAGCATAGAAGAAGGAAGTAAGCTAGTGTCTAGACACTCCCTTCTCTGTTTAGTGCCTGGATCAGTCCTTACCTGTTAAGTGGGGATACTCAAGACTGTGCTTATATCAATAAGGATAATTCAACTTCTCGTCCCCCATCGAATTTATAGTCATTCACTATACCATTGCACCACGATTGTTATGATATTCAAGAAACAAATAAAAGATAACGAAACATAAATATGTTATTCCGTCGCCGTCATCATATAAGTGACTACGTGTGTATATGAAAAAAGTGCCCCCTCTTTTAATCCTAAACTTAAATAAATGGGCGAAAAATAGAGAATAAAAAATACTTTAGAAAACGCATAAAAATGAACGGACTCAAACTCGCTTCTATTGGCAGCCGGCCACTCACACAACATTCTAACCACTATGCTGTACGTTCTTATCAAGATGCTAACGTCGGAGGTCTTATACATGTGTTAGCAGCTGATTACGTTTTTAGCATCTGTGTACCTCCGTATGAACAAACTTCCGCTACACATAGCCTATGAACAAATTCCTCTAACATCTGACTAAAAAGTGAAAATAAAAAGAAAACAAAACCAAAAGCAACACAAATATTCATAAACACAAAAAAAATAATCATCAATTTCCAACATAAAATCCATACATACTCCATTAAAACAGAGTTAATTAAGGTGTATTGTCGAACATTTCCCCAACTGCACTTGCCGTGACGCCGAGTTGACAACTGACAGGTGGTAAGAGTAAGAATATCCACTATCCATTGCGGCTGCCGGACTCATTGCACTCAATCTACCTACCCCTACCTACCCCTACCTACCTCTACCTCCCTCTACCTACCTACCTATCTGACACGAGACCAATAAATTCTTCAAATTCAATTAAAATAGAATCCTTCATATTTGCCTTTGCTGGTACGTCGGTGTCAAGAATTTATTAATAAAATTCAACGTGTTTTATAACGCGCACGTATAAATTAGGGTAAAATCGATATTTTTTATTTACAAATTTATGTTACAAGGTAAATATTTAAAAAAAGTTTCGTCATTATGGAACAATCTGGAATTATTTCCATTACACTATTATAAGAGTGCTTATCAAAAGTGCAGCGACATTCGTAATATGTGGGGTTATTTGTCGGGTAATAAACGAAAAAACCTAATATATACTAAAAAAATATTTTTCATTGGATAAGGTAAAGCGTAAAGTTGAGTTCCACCACTCAGCAAGCAATGCCTTCAGAATTTGGTGGAAAGTGGGTAAAGAAAAGTGAGGGTCTTAATGGGAACAAAGTGACTTAACACTAGGTTCCTGCGTTCCCTCTACCTACTTGATACCACTTGTAGAAAATATAATTAAAAAGCATATTATAAAGTTATTAGCGCATATACATAACACCTGCTACCTTTACCTTTACCACAAATAACTTTTTTAATCAAATAGGATTTACATATTGGAGGTAAAGTTGAGAATATCCCATGAGAAGTAAAAAACCATTGTACTAAATATAAACAATATTATATTGTAAAAAATATATAATTATAACAATCAAAAACAAAAAAAAGCCGCAATCGATGGAATTAATTATTTTATTATTTTCATTCTTACAAGACAAAATGCGACGTTGAGTTTCGTCACTCAACACACAATGTATGTAATACGATCGAAACGCCAAAAACAACAATATGTCAATGTGTCTCAACACTAGGTACCCTTTTGCAAACCTGCTACGTATAAACGACTTCCCAAAAATCTCACAAAGGCTAAAGCTGTTCAATCAAGTATTTAGATCGTCCATTATTAGGAGTCAGGAGCGAAGTGATTTCGAAGTATGCACATTCACTCATCATGTGTCACGACGCCGGCCAATCAAACCGACTCGCTTCACTCATTACGGCTTATTGATGCGTATTGCACTTTATGTACGGCGTTAGGGTGCGCATGAGTTTAGGAAATCAACGGTGGAAGACTAATAACGATATTGAAGATAAAATATGTGTTAAATTTAGTGGAAATTCCAATAATTTACTACAGGCTCACGAAAGTTGACGCCTAAATATGTATGACTAAAAATTATGAATTGAGTTCAATTAAAAATTGTATGTTTGTTAGATTTCGTTAAAGTCGCTCTCAGAAACGTTGATTAGCAATTAATTGATAAAAAAAGAAATATCCCTTGTTATATCATTTTTAAAGTGCTGACACGAATTAAATCAATTTAAGGCTCAGGCTCTAACAATAATGTTAGTACTTAAAAAGTACAATCATCCTTAAAATAAGCAATATTTTTTGTTTGTTTCACGCCGTGTCCCTCATATACCTAGACAAATAGCACTTAACGTTAGGACATTCCAGCCAGTTTTTCGAGACTGCTCGTCGAGTTGGGGAACTCAACGCGGCGAAATCGTCAATATCATTTGTTAAATAAAAAAAATAGGTACTCAAATAAAAATAATCCATGGCAAGTTATAATAAAAAAAAAACAATATTATTAAATATTAAATAAATAACATCCGCCATTAACGTCAGGCTTGGTCACACAACCCATCAATGATGCGTTAAGGAGCGGCTTTCGTAATAGATATCATCCGTACACTCATTATGTGTGGCTCAAACGATATTGAACCTCAACCCACCGTGACTGAGTAGTAATGTGGAAAAACAACTTAGACAGATATTTAATGGCCCTAAATGAAATAAGCTCAAAGATTACACTGTTTTGTAAATCTTAACTTTGTAATTGGTTGTACTTGTATGTATGTATGTATGTATGCATGGAGCAATTTAAAGTAATTGATTTATGTAAAGCTATTTTAAACAAAGTTTTTTATGTAAAGTTAAGGTCCTTGTGGCACAGTGGGAGAGCGTCTGATTGTAAACGTATTGGTTGTGATTTCAATCCCCATTTAAAAATTCGAAAAACGGAATGTCTAAGCACTAGGTTTTGTCTGTTTTCCGTGCCATCCGGGAAAATACATTTTCCAATACAACAGATCAAGGACACATCCAAGAACTAAAACACATCTCAGCAAAAGCCCCTCACGAACGAGTGGAGTGGCGCACGCTACTCAACTTGCCACTTCATTTCAACATTCATTTTTATAGAAGACTTGAATAAATGAGACTATTTTGGCGCAGTGTGATAGTGTCTGAATTAAAATGCGACGGTCGTGGGTTCGATGACCACATGGGGGGATATATATATTGTTAGCGAACTCGTGCACAAGACGGTAGATGTTGGTAAAAAAGACAATAAAACCAATGGAATTGTGTCAACTGGGGGGCACAATTTTGTAGTTGTTTGTATCAACGGCCCTTATTGGTAGGAAACTAGTGTGAAGTATTGTTAGTAGGTGATAAATATCACTTATTGCAATTCCATAGCATTTCTTTCCAAATAGTTTAGAAATATATAGACGATATGTGTTTTTTTTAAAAACGTTGACCGCTTTCGATTTCTAACAATATTTATATTTTGGGCGTTGTTTTCTCAACTAGCACTCAACACGCAACATCCCAAAATGTCTTAAGCACTAGATTTTCTCGGCCTGTAACCCCAAATTTGAGAGTCGAGAAAAATAAATTTAGAAAGAAACGCACAACTATTGAATAAATACACTTTTCACATTTTATAATATTAAATATCATTAAGACGCCAGTCGTAGCGTATTCATTTTTATAGAAGACAAACGCGCAACTGTAAGCGCGACACGTTGTGTGTTCGATTCCTACTTGAGGAATTCAGAATTCGGCGCAAAATGGCAAAAGGAAGTTTCATAATGAAAAGAGAGAGTCAACAACTTAACACCGGGTCCCCAGGTCCTTCTGACAACCCTGCCATGTGCACGATGCAGCGTGAAGCCAAAAAAAAAAGATATCATTAAGCGTACCGTACCCACATTGATTCAGAGCCAACTTAGCGACAAACTTCCACTCAATGCCCGAAGAGCGAACGAACAAAGGCTTTTATATGCTATAGGTAGCTTATAAAAGTTTCATTTCAACTGCACTAGGTCAAATTAATATCGAAGTCTATTCACGCTAGAAAATGTGATGGTTAATCAGTCACGGAAATTCATATCGCCCTGGGTTATACAGGACGGGGTTTAGCCGTCTCTAATTAGTCACTTATATTAAATATTTCCAATTTCCGCGCTGACAATGATTTATATTTCGATGCTCTGTCGTATCAAAGTCTCTAGTGGAGATCAAGATTTTGGTAATTTGCAATGCTGTTGAAATAATGTGTTTTTCTTAATTAACAAGATATAGTACAGCGTTGAGTTACGCGTACTGACAGGTCTCTACGAGGAGGTAACTTAAGAATAAGATTAAGAAGATTACGAAAGTATCTACAAAATAAAAGAAAAATAGTAAGAATGACTATTGAGTAAAAAATGGAGTTTTATCGCGTAAAAGATAGAGTGGGCAAAGGAAATTGGTGTTTAGATCGAATCTCCGTGTTCTCCACTTTCCGCTTGATTTTCGAGACATTGTGCCGTGACTTGTGTAAATTGACGCCAAGTTTTGTCAACAAGAGCGAAGGAATTAAAATAAGTCATCCCTGCGACTACGAATCGAACTCACAACAATCGCGTTTACAGTCAGTCACTCTTATAAGCACACTAAACATAAACAAAACATACACCTAAAAACCTATACCCAAAACCAATCTTGCAATCGATCTGACAACCTGGACTCACGCATCGAAACGTAAAAACGTCAATTATTCAAACCCGCTTCACCATATAAAAATATGAAAAAGCCTAATAAAAAAAAAAGAGGAAAAAAGGAAAAAAAGAGAGAAAAACTCCCTAAGGCCCGTTAAAAAATCGCGTGATAGCCGACGTAACACATTCGTTGTTTGGTTTCGATTCAACTCGTTTGCCTCGTAATCCCTGCGCTGACGTAGCGACTATGCAAATAACCTGCATTATCCATTTCTAGTCTATACTAATATTATAAGGCTGGAGGTGTTTGTTTGGTTTGACGCGTTTATCGCGGGAACTACTGGTACGAATTAATAACATATTTTATGTGTTGGATAGTCCACATGTTGACGACTAAGGGAACCTAATATTAAGACACTCTATTCCCCACTTTCTGCCAAATTCTGAAGGCATTGTGTGTTGAGTGGCAGAACTCAACGCCGCGCTTTGCCTCGACACCAGAGCGAAGAAATGGAAATATAAATTTAAGTAAATATTTCATGTCCTCGAGTGGGGTTTTGAATTTGAATTTATCTTTCACAGGGTATTTCGAATTCACTAAAAAGAACAGCGTTTAATTGCGTAACACAATACGGAATATCAGAAAATTGATCCGTGGGTGTTTTCCGAATATAGCATGGTAGCATGAAAAAATATTATAAAAAATTTCTGTGCAACCTACTTATAAACATTAGTAAATGTTTATAAGTAGGTTGGTTATAATACAGTAGTATTAGACAGCAATGTCGATGACACTAGGTCACGTATAACGCACGAGGACCTCGGAGTGCGCGTATGAATATATTTCCAGCAGGAAAACAGCATTTAACTCTTTGATCTCTCTGCTTCTGCTGCTCTGCTCACTGCTTGAAAAGGATGAAGCATTTTTAAATGTTAAAAATGTTATGTATCTAATAAAACTAACTGAATTTATCGTGCATAATCTGGTATTTGACAATACATTTTTAACGCACCTTCCCGAACATTTTACAATATTCCTTGGCCGTGTAAAGTTGAAAAGTCTGTTTGTATATACGCGCTTATCTCGAAAACTGGTTCGAAATAAAAAAAAACTTATATTATAAATACATCACGTTAATCATATCGATATAGCCAACCCCCTGTATCTGTTGTCAGAGTTCCCTTTGGCACATTGAATATGACCATTAGAGCGAAAAATAAAGTTAAAAAAACATACTAATAAAAGCTACGATACAATAGTATCTAATTTAAAAAAGAATGTTTGTAAAATAATATGAAACACATAGTTCGTTTGGTATAAAATTGTCACACGTACGGCAAGATTAAATTCCCTTTTGCAAAATCTAGTGAAACGTAGAGTGCATTTTAATCGCGGCTTTTGAGGCGAAACGGACGTTGCATACGATGAATGATGAATATAAACAAGTAATCACAATATTGTAGTAGATACCTATAGGTGGGTGGTAGGTACTTGGCGATAAATATTTTTTCACTTCGATCCATATTATAGATATATATGTAGTAGGGAGAAGGTACTTAGTGTTAAGACACTCCGTTCTCCAACGTTTAACTTTCGAAACATTGAGTTTTCATGAAAACGTAATATACAATAGACTATTTAAGTATAGATTTCTACACATTAAAACAACCATTCAGTAGTACCATCCATTCCCTACCACCGACGTAGCATCAATATCTACAATGTTATAATGAGATAACGAACAATGCCCCGGGCGTCTTGTATTCAATAAAGTTTCAACTAGGCACACCAAGTAGATGGCACCAATAAACGTGAATAATTGTAATACAGCAGAGAAGTTCTTATCGTATCTTCTATTCTAATCTATTCTATAGATAATCGGTAATGGAAATTGAAGAATTTTCTTGAAAATAAAATAATGATCCAATACTATGTGGCCAAAATGAAATATTTATATTTTCATAACTTCTCTGGTGTCAAGACAAAGCGCGGCGTTGAGTTCCGCCACTCAACACGCAATGCCTCCAGAACTCGGCGTAAAGTGGGGAACGGAGTGTCGTCAACACACTAGGAATTCCCTCTGCCGTACCGTGTGCGGGATACAGCGTGAAGCTGATTTAATTTTGATTTATCCTACAATAGCTAGTGACGAAATGTGAAAGTGTCTCTGTAAACGCGATGGATGCGGATACCATACCCATTTATTATACCTACTTAATTAAAGTTTAAGTAATCATCACATCAACGCTGCGGTAAAATAACAAAAAGCGGAGTGAAGTAGTGTCATAACACAATTTTTTTTTGCCTACCCTGCTACATACTAAGAAAAAATTAAAAAAAACATAAAATAGGTATATACCATTTTTTATGACTTACCGAGCATTCTGAGGTCCGACGTTGCCGTCGTTGAAAGACGAGCTGGCTGTGAGGTCCTTATCGGGTATCAAACCACTCTCCATGCCCAGCGGCGCTATGCATTGAGCTGGAATAAACGGCGAAAAAACGGTTATATTTTTATACACTTAAAGTATAATAGTAATAGACAAACAAAAAAAATCGTATTTTTGTATTTCAGTGACAAATCACTCAGTTTCCCGTATAGGTACATTATAAACCCTAAATTTTGTTTGAATAAGTGCAGGAAATACCTATATTTAGGGATCGGTAATTTAAAAAAACCGAATTCATATAATATCAAGTATGTCAAGACTATTTTTTTAAGATATCGTAGAGGTCGGACTCGAACTTGAAATAACTAAAATAATTGAAAAGAGTAGAACGTAGTGTCGTAACACTACATTCACTTCGGACCACCCTTACCAACGTGCGTGAAGTATCTATTTTTAAAAATTAAAATTAAATTAAATTAGCTTCACGCTATATCCCGCACACAGCAGGGTAGGCAGAGGGAACCTAGTGTTAAGACACTCCGTTCCCCACTTTCTGCCGAATTTTGGAGGCATTGCGTGTTGAGGGGCAGAACTCAACGCCGCGCTTTGCCTCGACTCCAGAGCGAAGAAATGAAAATATAAATTTAAGTAAATATTTCATCTCTTCGAGTGGGGATCGAACCCACAACCAGTCGGTTTTACAGTCACACTTTGTACCACTGCGCCACGACTGGCCTCAATTAAACAATCTATCTCAATTAAATAATCTATTTTTAAACAATTTCTTTTTTTTTTGTTGAAATTTTATAGACATTTCATGCAAATAAGAACATTGGCATACCTACATACATATATTTATAATTTTAAACAAATGTGGCCGTTCACTTGCAAATGTTACAATATATGAAACTAATAAAAATATACCATTCAGATCGATTGTTTGCACGTGGATTTAATGTTTCCTTAAACAATTACTTTTTATTCGTACAATGTAGGTACGTATTTGACCAATAAAAAATATTATCTAATCTATTTATATTATTACTGAGGCCGTCGTGATGAAGCGGCACCGCGTCGGACACGAAATTCAATGGTTATGGGTTCGATTTGCATACAGGCGATTGAATTTTTTTTTTTACACACTCGTATTCACAAAACTCAACACGCTGTGTCAAAAATTGGGCGGAAAACCATGAACGGAGTGTCTTAAAACGAGATTTCGCAAAGCAAGGAAAACAACATACAATCTTGGAAATGGACAGAAAGGAGAATGGAGACCTTAACACTAGATTCTCTGCGCCATAGACCATAATATGGCAATGATATATGAAAATATAGAGAAATATATATATAGATCCAGTGACATTTAACTTATATGAGTATAAAAAAAAGTCGATCAACATAATTAAACGATACTATCACATTGTGGCCTAAGCAATAATTAAAAAGGCCGCGCGGTATATAGTTATTACTTAATTAAAAACAGGGGAATTGAACGTAAAGTGTATTTACTCCGGTACAAGTTGGTACTGAACTGAACAATAAATAACATGTATAATTTATGGATTGAAGGTTGGCATAGATTCCGGGGATTGTAAGTTCAAATTCAAACTTAACAAATGTTTATAATCTATACATAATATTGTAAGACTGAAGAGATTGTTTGGTTCAACGCGCTAATCTCAGGAAGTATTGGTATGAGTGGAAATTTTTTTTTTGGATAGTAACATCACATTAATAATCTTAACGTAATCCATTGTACTATCAAAACGCGTTGTTAAGTCCTGCTAATCAGGACGAGTTATTTATCGGTAACCCACTCCCAAAAAAATAAGAAACCAAAAAAAAAACACCAACAGAGTAAAAAAGCAAAAACAATAAAAAAACAATCTAATCCTAAGTAATATTATTGCTAAGACAAAAAACCTAAAATAAAAAAACGAAAACATCTACAAAAAAACATAACCTCAAAAATATTCCAAATTAAAATTTAAACTATGAATTTCCAGGTGAGCTTCCATTCTAAATATCCATCGGGGGCATCCCCTTCAGCCGTGTATTAACGGATTAACCACAAATTACAACGATCAAGCCCGATTGAACATCGGCGGCGATGGCTTTCAAATGACTACTGTACTTTCGATCGGCTACGTTTAATATTTCAATGGCACAATCACGTTTATTTCGATATGGACTTCGTGAATTTGGGACGAGGATGATGAAGCGCAGTTGTACCAAGTGTAAGCTCTAAATTTGCGGGTTCAAGCCCCATTCGGGGGAATTTATTATTTTTATTACTTTACGCTTTAGTAACAGGCCAAACGCAACGTTAAGTTACGCTACTACCGCATAAAAAGAAAAACATAATATCCAGAAAATTTAGCTGTAAGTGAGTAACGGATTGTCATAACACTATGTCCCCACTATACAAGAAAAAGCGTGAAGCTTAACAACAACAACAACAAACAATAATAGTTTATTAAGCAAGTTTCTTACAAAATCCACTAGTGATTGGAGCCTCCTTTTAAGCATGTTATTGCCTGTACCAGGAGACTCCGCTCTTCCATTAGCATTAAAAAATCATAACAATTATCGAAACCTTAGTTTAAAATATATTATTTAACACTATATATTTCCTTATTACATATATACTAACATACATACATGCACGCATACACACGCACATATATGCATATGCATACATATAAATATTTAAATTTGTTTTATAGTTATTATTTTATTTATCTATTCCAAATTATGTTACTCATGTGTATTTGTGTCTATTGATTGTTTTATGATTACAGTTGTACGTAGGTATGTATATAAATGTTTTTAGTGTATTGCTATTTAGCATGCTCAATAAGAGCTTCAGTTTCCTCATATGTAAGTAGTGTCAGCCATCCTTTAAGTTTCTTTTTACACTCTTTATATCGCAAGTGGTATATATTATTTATTTTATTCACCTTATTATATAAAAAGCATGAACGTGACTCATATTGAATGCTAGCAAAAAAAGTTCTAGTTACAGGGGTACGTGCTATTATGTCTTTCCTTCTTTTATTCTTAGATTGTGGGTCATAATGTATTGATTTGTGTTTTTTTAAAATCACTTGCAATATGTACAGTTTTCTGACTGTCAGTAAACAGCTTTCTTGATACAATTGGTCTGTAGGAAACCTTACATTTTTGAAAAACATAACTTTAATAAGAGCTCTTTGTGCACGTTCTAGAGTTAAAAACCTTGTTTTTAGAGCACCTCCCCAGACGGGGATACAATAAATCAGTACTGATTGGGCTAGTGCTATATATATTTCCGATAGAATATTTCTTGAGGTTATTGTACCATTTGTATCGGGTTTTGGAGCTATGTGTCGTAGGGTACGAAATAAGAAAATTAACTTTCTAATTCTGTTCGAGACTTCCTCTAGATGGGGGTACCATGATAACCTTTGGTCCACTATTACACCCAAATATTTTATGCATGTGACTTTTTCTATAGTAGGACAGTTACATCTATTGTTGTGCACGTCTCCGCATGCATGTATTTTTATATAAAATTAAAATAAAAATTAAAATTAAATTAATTAATTAATAATTATTAATTAATTATTAATTAATTATTATTAATTTAATTAAAATTAAATTATTATTAGCTTAATATGAGACGCAATGGTTGTGCCTTCGAATCGAAATAACATATATATTTTTTAAACCTATGAATGCAGTAAGTAAAAGCAAATCATTGGATCGAATATCAAATTTTCAATTAATTAATTAATAATCACCAGCCTCATCACCCACCACTATCAACCGATCGATCGTCCATCCAACCGATCGATATCAACCAATCAACCGAAACACCCGCGCTATATTCCGAACACGAACGCCAACATTCGTGAATCGATCGGCGCTCGTCAAAAAGGAATCATTGTAATGCAAACTGCGGCGGCGCCACTTATATTTTTAAAATAACGATAAGATCCTTTGAGATCGCGACGGCGGAAGGCGGTGGTGCCTAGCTGGCTAGAACTATATTGGGTATGGGTAGAGCGACGCTGTATTGGGTACTGGCTGTATTGACAGTGATAGGCACTGCCACACTGCGCTACTGTATGATCAATCAATTTTGCGAGCGAATTGAAGAATATTTTTAGATACAAAACGATACGATATATAGGTTTCTTTTTCTTTTTTTTCGCGCTATATGCCGAATATAAAAGCTTCGGCGGAGGGAAACTAACTAAGTGTTCCGTAACACTCCGTTTCCTAATTCGCGTCGGTTTTTTGCGGCATTCCGTGTTGACTGGCGGAATGCAATGCCGAGCTTTGTCTAGTTGCCTGAGCTACGACAGAAAAATATTAAATAATTCATTCCCACGAGTAGGAATCGAACCCACGAGCAGCGTTTACAAACACACGCTTCGGAATTAGAGAATATTCTACGGCTAAATAAATAGATAGATAAAACTAAATAAAACATTTTACAAGGAAAAAAAATAACAAAAAGTCAAAGAAAATATAAGCAAAATTTAAAATAAATTCCACGCATAGAGGTAGTGTGCAAATTCGACCTTATCATTATTAATGATCACTTAACCTTAACCTAACCTTCGCGCAAAAATTCAAGAACACGGCATATTGGTAATGTATCAAAATAATAAAGAGAAAAAGAAATATATATAGGAACGACAAAAAAGAAACAAATTAAAAAAAACACTAATATACAGCAAATAACACATAAAACCGACTTTAGTTATTGTATACTGACAGCACTGTTTGGTCTAATCAAATTGGAATATACCAACGTTCTTGTAGTGGCCATATAAACATAGTTGTTATTAAAACTCCTATCATGATGATTTTATCTAAAAGTAAGTTTCTAGGAAGCGAGTTTCGAGTTCAAATCCCCCTATGGGCTAGCTTTTTTTTTAATTTAAAGCGTGTGAATATATTTTTTTAAATATTGTGTATAACGATTAAAACCACATTATTAAGTGTGAGATAAAATCTAGTAATATAACTACATATTTCCTGCCATATTTAGTAACTACGCTCAGCTTTGGGGTTATATTTAAAAATAAGAAAAATATGCTAATCTAATGTAAAAATCATTCGCATACAGCAAAAATAAAACAAAGATTATAGACAGATATTTAATTTAATATTCAATTTCAAATTAGTGAAAATTCACCAATCTCTTAACTTTTCACTTTTTTGCAGCTAAACACTTTAAGCCGCATATTGCTCGCTAGGGAATCTTACTTCACTCCAATCTTACTTTTTCACCCATGTTTATAAAATAGAAAATAAAACGCCGTGCTTCACCTTGCCAGAGCAAGAAAACAAAAATAATTCAAACCAACAAACAAGTAGGGATCGAACCCACAACCGTCACGTTTGCAACAACCGCTGTCCCACCTAGCCACGATGGCCACAAACTGTATTTTCGCTTACACACACAACATCTCCAATAGCGTAACTAAACGCCTTAACAAAAACTTATTCTAATACAACAAAAACAAACATTCCTGTAGTCATACAAAGTGTTTCAGTTAATTTAAAACGCTAAGCTAACCTAAGAATGTATGGACACCTACATACATACATGCATAAGTATGAAATGGTCACTATTTATGCCAATCAAACGGTTGAGACCAATTAAGCAGTGACTGAGAAATGCACGCCTCACTACACCCAAAGTGTCATATTGGATATGTTTCAATACTTGCTATCTACGATACATATAGATGTAGATACCCAATAATATAAAGGCTCTGATATCAAGGAACTACTAGCTCCGAAAATTCGAATTGGAAAATCTACTTTTGTACTGGATATTCCATTTATTGAGGGTTATATAGGCTTTATAAGATTCGTTGTAGCCCACTGAAGCCGTGGTCTGCGGACTGTGTCATACCCACATATGTCAACAAACTACTTTTGGATATTTTCATTATACGCCAGCAACGATGCAGATGCAAAAGCTAAATTATAAATTTTATAACTTTTTTTTCTTTAGTTGTTCAATTTAACGCCAAATCCAAGAAATCACATGAATTTAGCTATTATAAAGAATTCTTTTAATTGGGTTTTACAACCCATTCAGCTACATATTTTAGCAATTAAAAATTAAGCTATAATTACATTATCTGACACAGGTATCGAACCCGTGATCTTCTCTAAATACAGATATTCCGCAAATAAAGACAAGCAACAATAAAAAAATATAAATATTCGCATTAAGCTGATTTTAAAGTGACAGACAAACATACATTCGCATAGCCAAATTGTCTATTTATTATAAATATTTAAATATAACTATTTTTTTTAATATATTACTGTTAGATGTATAAATAAACAAAATATTTTCACGCTAAATCTCGCATATATATACTTATATCAGGGTATGAAGAGGGCCTAGTGTTAAATATTTAAAATATTTCGTTCTCTACGGCCCAATTTTTAAGACATTGTGTTCTAAATTTCGGAACTTAATACCTCGCATTGTCTTGTTACCAGAGCGAGGAAATGAAAATAGTTCATTCCTACGAGTGGGAATTGAACTCACAACCACTGTGAACAGTCGGTACAGACAGGACGCTGTCCCACTGCGCCACGACGGTCTCAATACGAATATATTACAGAATTGGCGAAGCTAGTGTTTACGCACTCCGTTCACCATTTTCCGATCAAAACAAAGCACTCCTCAAAGTGAAGAATGTGAATAAAATACAAAATATGTATAGCATCAATCATCACATCACCCCCTGGAGAAAAATGTAAAAGAATTTCATAAAAGCCATGAGTTTAATATAATAAATACGTATTTCCGTGCAATGTTTTCCTTTCCTTCAGCTCGGTGCCACGTTATACATTTAAAATTAAATATTTTAGACGAGTCGTCGGTGCCCACCACCTACCCGCCGAGGAGGCACGCAACGCACAAACCGCCAGGAATCCGATTACCTTGAGATGCTAACTAAAATGTCTTGAACTAAACTGAGCAAATTCATAACTAATATGTGTTTTTTTCTTATTTTAAGATGAAAAGTGAATTTATGCTTTTTTCGCATACCAACCAGAGTGAGCATAGAGAATTTAATGTTATGACACTCCGTTCCACTCGGAGTAATTATCTCGGATACAAATTATTTTCTTTATTAATAGACAAAGCGCGGCGTTTCTTTTTTTATCTTTTATCCACATACAAAATATATACAAGAAAAGTATATCAAACTTAGTATATAAGTTTGATAGTATATATCTATATTATACTAATATTATAAACCTGAACATGTTTATTCGCTTGAACGGGGTAACCTCATAGACCACTACCTCAAATTGTTTTCTTTGTGTTGGATAGTCCATTCATCGAGGAAGGCTATAGCTAGGCATGTGACCAGAGTCCCAACAAACACGTTACATACACAGTTTTAGGTTATTTCCTTGTACCACGCAGGCGAAGCCGCAGATAAAAGGTAGTATCGAGTAATAAACAGGTCTAAATTATATTATCATATCCGTTATTTCCGTGTAAAGAAATATTATGTACATTAGAACACGCCATTTAAAAAGCTTTTTTTATCAAAAACCAAAACCAGTACGAGTTTGTACGGCGCTTATCACATTTCAACAAAAAATTAAACAAAAATAAAATAGTGTAATTTTATAAGTCGTCATGCAAAGTTCTCATTGCCCATGTTTGTATCTAATGATAAAAAGAAACGTATAATATAATTATTTTGCTTGGAAGAGGTCAGTCATTAGTCAATGTATCGATATGGAATACATTATACGATATCGATGCGCATGAGTCAGTCACCGAGAGCTTGCATACAAATAAGTAGGTATACGGTAGGTATTTTTTTTTTTCTTATCTCTAATTTTTTAGAGAATATTCACCTCAACGTACTACTCGAAGAATGGGGCAATATGTGGAGAACGGCAGTGTCTTGAAATTAGTCTTATATTATGTACAAAAACTTTCCACATGTTTTAATGTTATTTTCGCGAAGATATATTCAAATATACTCAAAATTGCCGTGGCAATCGTACCCACAGCTACCTATCATATCAGAAGCCCCATCCACACAACGGTTTAGGCTTTATGGTATAAAGTATGTATCAGATACAGACGTTCGATGCAAATTTGTTTATATTTAGATGGTGTGATGAAACAGAGGCGGCTCGGTCTGCGTCTTCCCATGTAGAAATGTATCGTTTCGACATCGATACTAACTACTTGCTATCAAACGCACCGCTCAAAAGGGTTTAGCTTTCAGCAGAGGAAATTATGTTATTTAATACTACTTTTATGTTTATGGAAAAGATAGATCGAGAACATAATGACTGTTCGCCAAATTTCGTATTAGGTCCTATACGCCTGTCTTAGAGGCACAACATTTGACTGTATATGCGACAGTTGTGGGTTCGATTCGCATCCAGGGGTATGAATTCATTACATTTGGACGCTCTGGTAATACACAGCGCACGTCTTTAAGTTCACCTAATGAAACCGGTAGAACAGAGTGGTGTAACACTAGATTTCCTCTGCCTATAGTGCTTATGCACTTATGTTTTATGGAGGACAAAGTGTAGAACCAAAAAAAAACAAATTTATCACTTTGCTAGAATGTTCCAAAAACACTAAACAGAGTGATACATCACTACATAGTATAAAACAAACAAAGAACAAAAGGTGCAAATGTATATAAATAATAAGAATAATAATAATATTAAAAATCAAAATTCCGACACTCGTATCACTCTCGGGCCGAAAGCGCTACTTAAATTTCATTAAAAACCATTAACCAACATAATTGGTCGGACGTTGATAGCCCGACGGCGGCGGTGTGTTCATACATACATACATACATACATACATACATACATACATACATACATACATACATACATACATACATACATACATACATACATACATACATACATACATACATACATACATACATACATACATACATACATACATACATACATACATATATACATTGATTAGAGGGAACGACGGAAGCTTGCTAATCTTTCTTAGAATTCCACTCGCTGCCACTTTTGGTGCAGGTGTCGAGATATAATTATAGTGGATAATGCTTAATGACATTTTAATTTAATTGAATATTGGTTTAATATGTTTAAATTAATATTATAAAGGTGCAGAGATTTGTTTGGTTGAAAGCTCTTATCTCAGGAACTACTGGTTCGAATAAACAAACATTTGTGTGTTAGATAGGTCATCGCTCAAGGAAGGCTAGGGGCTTATTTTAACATTTGACCACGTATGTGAAGCAGGTGACATATCCTTTTCCCCGTGTCCGATCGAACCCACAACCATCGCGTTTACAACCGCGCACCTGTGCTCCTACACCACGATAAAATAATACTTAATTCTTTCAATCGATAGATAGATTAGCCATTTGAAAAATGTATTTGAAGTCATTTTACTTTTATTTCCGTTTTGATCATACAAAGCACAGAGTTTAATTCCGTCAGCCAAGTGTAATATCACGAAAGTACGTGTCGGAACGTAGAAACGTAGTGTTTTAACACTTGGCTCTATCTCTCTCTATGTAACAGTGTGTTATCCTGCTATACACGGTCAAAACAATAAATTTGAGAAAAATGTCCAATTTTCAAAGTCACGTCAGAATCATGAATAACTATATTTCTGTTTATTTAATAGTAATTAAAACTTGGCCCGGCCGATTGTGTGGGCTACCTGGCTAAAGGTAAATAAGCCATTCCCATATTCACCTAGAACTCTAAAAGCTAAATTATTTAGACACGCTTTAGTTTAGAAACATGGAAACGTAGTAAAATAAAGCGTAGAAACAGTTTTAAGCTTTTAGTCACGATAAATTAAACTTTTGAGGCAGTCGTGGCGCAGCGTCACTGTGTCTTACGGCCGGTTGTGGGTTGCATTCCAGTCAAGAAAATAAATTATTTTGTTACAACCCAACTTTCCAACACCTAACGCGCAATACCTCGAAAAGTTTGGACAAAATTTAGTGAACAGAGTGTATTAACACTTGGTTTCTCCTGCCTACTGCTGCATGCGTGCAACTAAACAAGAAGGAGGACCTAGAAAAAGGCAACTTTGGCTAATCTATCTATCGAACCTAGAAAGAATCTCAAGAACTTAAACCTATCTTATCTGACTTTTATCAATCGCAGCCTTTACATTCTAAGATCAAACTTCATCACTAATATGTAAACTACACCATTGTAATTAAACGCTGATCATAAAAAGCAAATATAGAGTTTTTTTTCTGGCAAATTTCAGCAGAACTGCCTCCAGAAACAACAGTAGCGACATACAAATACTACGACACATCACTGCTCCCAACTCTACTTAAATAACCAAAAAAAAAAGATAGGATTTCGATAACCACAAATTGCAATACAAGGCAGTAAGTAGTACCTATACGTATATACGTTCATACATTGCAATACAAAACAAGGCTAACATCTCGCGAGATATTGACGTAATTTTCACTTTAACCGTAGCGACTAGCGACATCAGTGGACACGAGAGTTGGTTGTGCTCTGTCATCTACATATCATTTCCAACGGACAAACGACATGCACTTAGTTATGAGTAATAGTGGCTCGGTTCAGTGTTGTAATGAACCTAGCTGGATCGTAACAAACTTGTTGAAATTTTAGAGCGCTACTTAAACGTTTTGTGAATTAATGGAGTGACTTGTAGGTGGCTGTATGAAGAAATTAATAACAGAACTGTAAACTTAAAAGTTTTGGGTTCGACCCCTACTCGAGGGTATGAATTATTTTTATTTATCCCCCCTGGTTCGCCAATCAACACAGCGATAAAGCAGAGAACGGAATATGTTGACATCTAGTACTTTCTGCCTACCATAATACATACAGAATGAAGTGGTAACCTAAATTACTTATTTTAGAACAAATAGACAGAAAATAAGACCGCATTATTTGAAACGACAATAATAAACGATTCAAAGTAAATATTGCTACTGTGGTTACTACAACATAATACACAACTACATACATTCAACATTACTGGATACAAAATTGAAATTATGGGTCTGGCTCTATAATTTAGAACATGCGCTTTTTTCGAGTTGCAAGCAAGCAAAAGCTTTGAAATTTTTCCTTTAAAGCCTTCAAAGAGACAAAATATTAGTATGTATTATTTTTAGTTAGGTGCCGTTTTTTGTAAAAAAAAAAACATCTTGTTGTCAAATTGCTTGCAATGCTTTTGAGTTCGTTTTAAAATAACATTATTTTAAAACTGTATGTACGTGAATGTATTGGACTCCGTATGTAAAAGTAGAGCTGTCTTTAATTTTCAACCAAATTAAAATTGTGTGTGTGAAATACACTTTGATTTTTTTTCTATCTTTTATTTTTTATTATATTTTTTTTTACTTTTACGCTGTATCCCTCGTATAGCGGAGTGGCAGTATAGTGTTAAGGCATACCTTCCTCCACCATTTGACGAATTGTCCTGACATTACGTGTTGAGTGGCGGCTCTTGTTGGCGAGGCTTAGTCTTGTTACCAGAGCGAGGACACGAAAATAATTCATTCCCCCGTGAGGAAATCGAACGCACAACATTTACAATCAGACGCCGTACCTACTAATAGCTACTTAGCTACTATTAAACAAAAAATTGATTTAGACATATTCTCAATCATTACTCCTAAACTTGCCTCAAGAAAGAAAACGATCTCATTTTCACACATCGTTTCAACTTCCACTTCCATATCTACCTACAAAAACGATCACACACAAAGTAAAACTGCTCACCACTCCCGATATCTTATTCAAGAGGTTTAAGTGCGACTTCAAACAACGAATGACATTTAAGAAATGTCACTCGCATAGTAGGTATACCCACCACGAACGGGTGGAGTGAAGTTAGTTTCTGTAACCTATATGTATTATGCATCGGTGGAGTGTATTCGAACTGATACGTAGCAGTGCAATGACGAAGAAAAAAAAAGTGTATAAATTAATAGAATAAATAAAAATTGTATTTAGTTACTAATTTTTCTTTGTATTTCGCTAACGTAGCACGGTAGGCTGAGGGTACCTTGGAACCAAGTTGTAAGATACTCCGTTCCCATTAAAGCACTTCCGTTGTCCACCTCTCACCCACCGAATTCTGGATACATTTAGTGTTGAAGGGTGGAACAAAATTCCTCGCTTGGCCTCGCTCCTCATAGCAAGGAGATCAATATATTAAATATTTTATTTACTCGAGTGGAAATCGAATCCACAACCTTTTCACGTTTACATGCCCTGCATGCATGCCACGACGGCCTCTAATTTGTTACTATATCTGTTTAAATTATTTATTAAATATGAAAGTATACGTATTTTAAGCCAGTATAATTAACTTGAAAACTCCACAATTTAGATAGTAAATAGTGTCTGCCCGTAACTAACTATGTATAAAATCGTCGTCAAAAAGCCGGAATTTAGAGAAATCCTCTTTTAGTGATCCTCTACACTTCCCAAGGAACATATAGTGTATGCCGAATTTCAACACTGTACAAGATCAATCAATCTAGAAGACAATCAGTCAGTAGGGTAACAATCATATAATTGCACTTTTAAAAAAAAATCAAAATATATCAATATATGCAGAAAGACTGTTTACAAACTTAGATAGCATCTCCAGCAATAATTCAAGAAAACGCAACCACTGTCGCACCATGCGAGAGGCATATAAACCGGCCGTAGCTCTTACCGCTTGTACATGCGCAGGCGCATCCCACCCTGTCACTATTCGCAGTGACTATCCGGTGTCACAATCGTATAAGTAAAGTTGGCTACATTTAAATTCATCGAACAGGCCCATGTAAGACAGTATAAGGCGCCGAAGACAGATTACTATCGATCAGTGGTGCCGGTGCTTATGTAAAACACACGTGGTGAAAACAATAGCAGAGATAAGCTTTCGAATGGCATTCTTATGACGCGTTCGTTTAGAACCAAAACATTATATTGTTAGAATTGTATTATTGTTATATGTTAAGAACATGCGTTAGCTAGATGTAGCTAAGTTGTCTTTTATTTAAAACACGCAGTTTTCTTGCAATTATTGACCACGTCAAAAATAAGCAAACCCAAGACTCCCCCGCCCCCCTACAGTGCTTATTTTTTGGTTTGGCTTAGTTGGATGTCAGAACCCAGTGGAAATATTTTTTTTCGATCTTATAAGAATTGAAAACTGTCCGATTCCAACTCGGGGGAAGTAATTATTTACAATTTAGAATAGGTTCCCTCTGCCTAATCATTATATACGGGGGATACAGAGTAGAACTAAAAAACAATGCTCCGTAACTACATACATTTGGCCGTAAATAAATAAATCGGTAAAAAAATATTAGAAAATTTGATACCTAAGGAAATATCCTAAAATGCACAATAAAAAAAATCTAAACCATAAACGCCCGAAACGTCCATATATGGATATATACGTATCCCACATCAATACCGGGCAACGGTACCCATTGTGTTCGGAGAAAGAGCGTTTTAGGTCAAATGCAAATACAATTCGCTTTTTGCGTGTCTCGGTGTTTAAACGGCGTCGAGTGTCCGAGTAGTGGTCAGCTCTCGTCGGCCCTCGCCGCCTCTCGTCGTCTCTCCTCACCGCCTGCACTCGACGACGGATTGCAAACGTCATATAGTCACTTTTGAATATTAATAGGCATGTATAAATAATCCCACATTACAAAACATTCAGCTCCACACGCTCCCAAAGTTCGAACGGAACAAATAAAACGAAACGAGCAGCGCTCCTCATCAGCGCGGCTCGCACCCGTGTCAGTGTGAAATCGAACGAGTAATTAAAAAAGTTGGCCCGACCGTATAAATAAGGTAATAATAAATTTATAGAGCGAGTGAAGTTTGAGAGGCGGCGGGCCGGTGCGTGCCTACGCCGTTGCGTGACGTGTAGCCGTCTAATGAATAATAAACAGCGCCGGCGACTCGGCGTGTACATCCACGATACGCAATGGGCAATCATATTTTTAACATGAAACGATGGATGTCAACCCGGAGCCGTGCCCGGGATCCCCCGTCACCTGGAAACGAGCAAACAGCCGTCGAGCACAGAGCTGAGCGGGGCACAGAGAACACGTCCACGAAAACGTTTTACGACTGAAAACACTTTGCGTGATGTCGCCCCGACTATTATTTTAATTGCTTTCATTGTACGCTAGAAGGGGTCGTTCACATTTTGTATTTCTTTTAAAATTTACAGGATCACAAAATTTCAGTGGAGTGGCGCCTCTTATCGATTAGCGCGCCGTCCCTACGGCGTTTCGGTAATGACTTTCGAAACTATTCAATTCAAAACTCAGGTACCTCCACACACCCGTAGATATAATTGTAAATATGCTTATAATTACACGCTCCGTAGATCGATATGGGAGCCGGCCGAGTAATGAACGCCCGTAAATCGTGCTTTAGGCGATTCCGATCGCCCACATTTTAACGACCGGAGGACATTTTTTTAAACTTTTTCTCGAAATTGATACGAGGCGAATAATAAAATGTCGCGTCGTAATATGGCGGCTTCCACGAAGCTCTTATACCTCATACGTGCAGCTGAGAATTCGCAAAATTTAGCAACGAGCTTCGCCTTGAGCTTATTTATATGAGGCAATCGTCCGGGCGGGAGCTCAGAGGCGGTCACTTCCGTTTTCATTCTTTAAAACCGTGATCCGTGACGCGTCACGCCATTGTCGCCTCGCTACGTGGACTGGATGTGAACTACTGAACCTCAGCCGTCGTACCTGACCTTCCGATTGTGAGCAATAAGCTCACTTTTTACTTTAGCAAAATAAAAACTTCTAGAATACCAGAAAACTACCGAATACTACTTCAAGACGGATATAAATTTTCAAGGAACTTACATGAAAAATGTTCTCAGTTTTCATTGAAATGTAACAAGACCAAGTGCGAACACTTGGTGAAATTTATAATTCTTACTATATTTTGATCAAAGTGCGGCACGACGAGGTCCAGAGCGTAGAAGTTTCTAATTAAATATTAAGGGCGTCCGTACAGAGTTGGACTGACTGTCCACTTACAAAAGTGAGAGTTACTTACATTTTTTCTATTATTTTTCTTTTATTCTTGTGTTTCGTAAGAAAAATAAATAATTTTCATATATCTATTAATTTAAAAAACAATACGAGTTCCGTAACGGGATCCACTTTCACTAACCAGAGAGTAAAGCGAAAATAATATCAAACAAAAACATTTCCTCGAATGTATGCACGTTGAATCAATCAATCAATCAATCAATTTAGTTCTAGTAAAATAACGAAACAGTCACATATCTGCAGAAGTAGTTACACTCTATAAAAACTAAAAAGCCAATAACATTAACAGGAGAGCCGATAAACCGCGAGGGCCGGAAGCAATTTGCAATGACACTGGCTGTATGCACTTGAAGGACAGGCGAGTGTCGACGTCGGTTTTAAATGTAATGAATGAATGCATTTTCTCAAATAACAGGGTAAGTAAGGAAAATCAATAGTTAAGACATTCTATATAACACGAGGCGTCCGAATTTGGAGACATTGTGTGTTGAGTGGCGAAACTAAATGTTTAAATGTCCTTTTGTCTTATTACCAAAGAGGAGAAATGAAAACAATTCAATCCCCCGTATGTCGTGGAATCGAACCTACAACCGTCGCGTGTACATCAAGTCACTGACCGCCAAGGCAGACAGTGGACATATTCTCGATTCAAACTCGTGTGAACAACGCGATGTGACAAAGAGAATGGACACAAAATGCATTTCGTTAATTACACACATCGGCCTTTATGTGAAAAGTTCACACTTAACTTAACACTCGTTACAGCGAAAAGGGAAATACTAAAGAACAACCTCATTGAAATATTTATGGACCAATGAATATCAAATATCCACGTGCTTTTTACAATTCAACGCGGCAGGCGGGGCAGCTTATTTATAGAGTTTTCATTTTGCTCTTTGTGTTCACTTTTTTTTACATAAATAAATATATTTTTGATAGCTTGGTGCGGCGTAGAGTTACGTACCTCAACGCGCTATCTTTGGAAATTTGGGTGAGTGGGTAGGAAACGATGTCTCAAGACTAGATTTTCTCTGTCTTCTCCGATTTGAATATTCGCGAGATACAGCGCGAATATATATTTTTATATAGCTTGGAAGTTTTTGATGTTTTTGGGTATATACACTTATAAAATTATATATACATTACTTATACGATTTTGTCGATTTGTCTCGATTGAAGTTTTGATATTTTTTCAATTTCCTTACAAGATTGTATCGTTTCTCCCTCCGCGCGGTCCACACCGCACTCTAGTACAGGTACGGGCACAGAGCAGGGAGCGGGGACGTAACATCATAACCGGTAATTCTATTAAATTTACATATTCGACCAATACGGCCAAAAGCGTCGAAGCTAGCTATTCAAATTCAATACATTTGTGAATTACTGCCAGTACTGTAAGCAGTTTCAGGCTTTTTCACGCATGACACACTAGGCAGACGTATGACAGAACGTAGTGTTAAGGCTCTCCGTTCACCACGCGCCAGAAATCTTTCGAGTTTACGTGTTGAACGCCGGAACTCATCGTCACGCTCCGTCTACCAAATATACTATATAAGTATTCCCCCGAGCGAGGATTGACACCACAACATTCGCGTTTACAGTCTAACGCTGCGCCACGAAGACCGTTAATAATTCAATTTGATATTGCAATACCTCGTTAAGATGGAGACAAAATGGCGGCTACTTCCTTCCTTCATCAGAAAGCGAGGTCGCTATGTAAAATGCTCCCGAGCGTATCGAACTTTTTCACTCTGTTAATATGTATTTGCAATTCATTTCACACTGCGACTAAGGAAATCGTGGTGCGAAAACTTTCGTGTCTTGCATTAAAGTTGGTCCGAGCTGACGAGTGTACCGGCGTGTTTAAGCTTCTTATACGTACTTACATTTATGTTTTAGACTAGTGTTTACTCGTGGCCTCGTCCGCGCTGTCTAATGGAAATAGCTGAAAGTTGTATATGACACATGACAAATTCTAAGTGGCCGAGGTAGCTCCGGTGGTATAGTTGGTTATATCGAAAAGACGTAACGTTAACGTGACGTAGTGGACCCTATAGCCCTTCTCGATAAGTAGTATTAACTGTACAACATTAAAGGGATTTTGGAGTTCGCATCAGTAGTTCTTGAGATAGGCGTGTTCGTTTGGACATATCAAATTGGTAAATTTTATATCGATTAGTTATAGTTGTCTATATAGAACGATTTAATTAGACCAGTTTTGTACTGACAATGCGGTGGTTAAAAGTATTAATTCAACATTATTTTTCCCACCGTCGCTTAGTGGCTTAGTTTGGCAGTGGCTAGTGACAGATTGCATACACGATGATTTTAAATCGCTATATAGCATAAAAACCTATTTCAAAAGTATTGTTGTTCTCTCTTAATAAATTCAAAATTAAAGAGTCAAATTTGAGGCCAGTCGTGGCGCAGCGGCACAAAGTGTGACTGTAAACCGACTGGTTGTGGGTTCGATCCCCACTCGAGGAGATGAAATATTTACTTAAATTTATATTTCCATTTCTTCGCTCTGGTGTCGAGGCTAAGCGCGGCGTTGAGTTCTGCCACTCAACACGCAATGCCTCCAGAATTCGGCAGAAAGTGGGGAACGGAGAGTCTAAAAACACTAGGTTCCCTCTGCCTACCCTGCTGTGTGCGGGATACAGCGTGAAGCTGATTTTGATTTATTTATTTTGTTTGGTTGAACGTGTTTATCTCAGGAACTACTAAAATATTTTTTTTATTTAAAATATTTTTATACTATTTAGAAAACATTTTCTTACCTAAGTGTGGAATAGCACTTTAAAATTTTAAAAATGTTTTATGTTATCTAGGAAAGCTATAGGCTGTATTACATCAACCTAATATCAGACTAACTTCGACTACTTTGAATGTATCTTGTGTCATACATAAGTCTTGGTTATTTCCACATATCCGCATAAAAGACAGTAATATTATAAAATATACGAGAAACACCTACTGTGACGTAGCTACCCGTACCTATAGCACAGGAGCCGCCGTGAACACGAAAAGATCCAAAGGTGCTGATAAGCAGCTACCTCATAAAAGGTTTATTGAATGAGAATATTTTTGAGTGGATAGATATTGGCGTCTACTGCTCCGCGGGCGCCGGTTGGCCAAACGTGTACGGCAACAATTTAATACTGGTTCCGCTCGCTCAATTTGCATTGAAAGTAGCTGCGGCGACAACAATCCAGGTTTTCAACACCGTTTCTATATTTGCTATTGAGATTTTCTAAAACGTTTTAACGAAGGCCATGCCGTCATGGCACGGCGGCGCGGCGTCTGACTCTGTGGGTTCGATTCCCACTCGCTGCAATGGATTATTTTCATTACGTCGCTCTGGTCACAAGACAAAAGAATGGAATGTCTGAAGAGTTTTAAGTGTCATGGTTTACTCTGCCCACCCGGCTTTATGCGGGATACAACGCGAATTGAAAAAAAAAAAACAAAAAGATCGTACCTACGTATCAACATCAAGTCTGCTGGTTGAAACTCTGGTATTACCGAAAACTGAATTCATGCTATATTTTTATACGTAGTTTTATTTCGTTTCCCTTGTAAAGGCTAACGTTGTCTAGAGCCGGCGTCCGCCTCGGCCAGTAGCTGCCTGTACATTTGCATAGCATTTGAACATGACATAAAACTAAAATCGAGTGAAAAGATAAAAATCCAAACAACCACCGACCTAAATCAGATTCTTTCAGATAAAACCTTAACGAAAGAAACTTATGAACTGAATCGAAGAATGAAAAAAGTTGTCGCCCATTGTGCAGTATCGAGCTTACATTTGAATATTCTTAATAGTGATTGTAATTTAAGCGGAGGCCGCGAAGTTCTAAGTCGATTTAGCGGAAACTACCGAACAACTCCGCGGCCAGCAAAAACCCATTTCTTAATCCACCCCCAAGATGGGAGGAGGATTTCACTGACAAGGATTTTCCAAAAGTTCTTAGCGCCTGCCAATGTTTTATTATTAGTGCAGATTTACAGCATGCTAGTTTCCCCCTCGTTAAGCTAAGTCGACTTTTGCAAAGGTCCCTGACTTCCCTCCGTAGCTCTATCTGTGGAGATCTTTGCTGTTGACTTACCAACGTTACATTTTGTTGAGTTTTTATTTAATACTTTTACTGTGTATTCTGCATACGGAAAGTTGGCCTAGTGTTAAGGCACTCCGTTTTCCATTTTGCGCTATATTACCGTGACATTGCGTGTTGAGTAACTAAATGAGTGGGAATCAAACCAACAACCATCGCGATTACACACTGTGCCGCTGCGTCATGACAACTTGCCATCCTATCAAACAATTATAAATTATATTTAAATATATCGTATCTTACATGGACACAATAAAGATTCGAAATCAAACTTCTTTAGAAATAACTAAAATAGAAGGTAAACGGCCATTTTCTTTTATTATAATCAGTATGCATGAGACATAAGACGCGCTATCGCGGTAAATAATCTGTAACGAAGTGCCAGTCTTCGAACTTTGTCACATCATTAGTTTTTGTGCAAAGAATTTTTATATATGCTGTTTTATTTAAATATGTGTGTATGTATGTGTGTACGAGAATGTAGTATAACCAATTAGGACTATGATTTTATATTTTCTACGTTAATTTAAGATAGACATTGCCACATGGCATGACGCATAGGCACAAAGGTCTGTAAAAGCGCGAGAGGTTGTGGGTTCCACTTGAGGAAAAGAAATTTTCATCATTTACAGCGTGAAGCTTTACAAAAAATAACAGAAAAAATGGTTTATTTTTATTGAACCTAATATATATCTACAAATATAAAACTCTTCCGATACTGAGTGACTGACAGACAAAGCACAGGCGACACTATTGGACTTCAAAAGTTAAAGTTATTATGCAACAACCATTGCATACACCCTTTTTTCTAATTACCAACATCAGACACCCATAGTTCAAATAACAAGATAAGGCGTGGCATTGACTTCCGCCAATTAACACTTAATGTCTCGAAAACTGTGCGATGCAAGGGCTTTAACACTGGCTTCCCCCTCTCTGTTACACCCGGGATACAGCGTTAAAGTAACAAAAAAAAGGAGGATATAATCAAGTTGAAGTCAAGTTCAGGTAATCTACGGGCAAACAAAAAGCATGGCTTAACTTTTCCATGTAAATTAATAAGAGATTATTTCCGACCGCATCTTTCCCGCCGACGTCGACGTCGAAAGCCTAATACAATGATAAACACGCTATGTGCTCTAATGAGTAAACGGTGTCCTGGAAAGAGCTTTGTCATTTTTCAGTGGGAGATTCTCTGCACGGAAATTATTCCAATGGTATGATGGATGCGATTTTTGGAAATAAAAACTACAGTACCTAGACGACATCGTTGCACAGCATCATCGAGAGGCAGAGAAGCTACGTCTTGCTACTAATCGGTTTCCGTTAATTTTGTCAATACAATTGAAATTGACGAAACCTAAAAATATTCTAACCATTTACATAAACACAAAGAAAAAAAGCCACCGTTGTAACTTAACACGGTTTTTAGAAAGTAAAAACACGACGCGTAGTGTGTTGTACACAAACATACATATGGAAAACACAAAAGAAAAGCAATGTACACTACATTCGTTCATTCGCGAAGACAAAAGACCCGTCGGGCTCCTGAGAACAATTCGTTGAACGTAAGATCCCTTCAGGGTTAGTCCTGAGAGATGTTCTCTTCAGTTGGAGCTGCGAGCAAACAGAATACAAAAATGACTGCTTATGAATACAAGCAGGTTGTACAGCAGACGATTGTGTGGTGCAGTGGCACTGTGCCTCGATGAAAGCCAATTCGATTCAACAGTTGGGACTCAATTAAATTCATATTTACAGCCAGATGCATTACTGCTGCGCCACGACGGCATTTAAACCGATGCTCTATTTTAAAAATATGCAAAAGATAAATAGAAATAAAAACCAGAACAAAAACAATTAAATATTAAATGACATCTTTACGCTTTGCGATCCAAAGCTTTCAGTTACAGAGAGAATACGCTAAGTAACCGTTCCTCATTCCTGCGATGGGTTCGCCTCATATACAGGGTGCCGTCGGACTGTGAGCGTGCCAGTTAGGGTTTCGATTGCCACTCGCAGGACTGAATTAGTTTAGTTCAGCTCTGGTAGCAAGACAAAGAACAGCGTTAAGTTCCGGCACTTAACATTCAATATCCCGTAAATCGGACGGAAAGGGAAAGTGGGGAATTATTTATTAATAGTAGTATATAATAGTATATAAGTGTTATATATAGATTCCGTATACCAATATGCAAGATATAGCGTAAAATTAAAAAAAAGAATATAGATTATACTAATTTTAGAACGGACTTATTGAAAATGAAACACCTCTTAGTCTCTTAACGCATTTATTTTATTTCTAAAGCAATATTCTTGTGAACATTGTTTCAGACGTCTTAAGTTTTTAACGAATTTGCATGGGGATATATTACATAAAAAATTATTAACTTTTCAAAATTTTCATGTACCCCATGTTAAGTAGAGTGGGCGCAGAACACGAGTTTAAGCCCAATTTGGCAAACCGACAAACCTACGGCAACTATACGGCATCTATCTAAAAATATACATCTATCTTAGATATTTTGTAGCTTCACGCTGTACCCCACACATGGCAGGGTAGACAGAGGGAACCTCGGAACCTAATGTTCAGACAGTTCCGTCCTCCACTTTCCATCTAATTGTTAAGGCATTGCGTACACACGTAAACGCGAAAATCATCACCGAGCTTTGTTTGGTTACCAGAGCGAAGAAATGAAAATATTAAATACCCATTATCGAACCCACAAACGTCTCGACCACGGAGCCACGTCGGCATCACTCTCAAATTTTAATAAAGCAATACAACATCTAAAATATGACTTTCTCACGTAATCAGGCACATTTCTGACAGGGCGGGGAGGCGGGCGGCGGTCACACCGTGTTTTATTTAATCGCACTCTGACAGTGACGGACAGGTTGGATAACTGCGGTCCAACAAATTAATGTTATTTGTTGTCTATTGGTTATTTATTCGTTGTGAATGTTATGTTTGATGGTTTAGTTTGGAATCTATATTTATGTTGTTTTATTATTATTCCTATCACGCTTTATCACGCAAATTGAATGGCGGAACACAATCCCGTTTATTAGTTCAATTTAAATCGCCTACCAAAGGTAATGTCTACCTACCAGGTTAAAAAGCAGGATATGATGTAATAAAAAAAAACTATCCCGCTTAGTACGGGCTAGCTTGTTATAAATACTGCGTGAAACTAAAATAAGCAACTATAATATATTGCTAGTAGGTACGATTCAGTATTGTTTTAACTTTAAAGATATATTTCTTTAATTTCAAACATTGTGAGATAAAAGCATAAAAATAAGATCCCGCAACGGGATATTGTGGAACCTAACGCCACGCATTGAATGTAATAAGTGACTCTCATCGTTTACGGTAATAGATACAGCGTCAAGCTAAAAAAACATGCTGTATATACGGCTGTTTCCCGTGCGGGAAAAAGCGTGAAACTGTTGCAAAATACAGAAATATGTTTTTGCTTATTTTTGACGTTTTCGATTAAATATTTCTTAGAGGATTGCTTATTTTTGATGACATAGAGAAGGGGGGGTGGAGGTCAATAATTGCAAAAAACTGCTTATGTAATACTTGAACAGCCCCTAGTAGAGAAAGAAGGGGAGAGCTTAGCGTCAAAACTTAGGATACTCAGGCTTTACCTTCCCAGAGCAAGGAAACAAAAAATAAGTCATTCCCGTCGAGTGGGCATCGAACAATTACCGTGCTTACAGCCATACATCCCAGAGCCCTGTCTCCCTGTCTCATTATTTGCCTGTATTCTAAGAGAAAATTTAAATTCTTTGACGTATCATTGACATCGTGTGTGACACGGCTTTGAATATAATTTAACAAAGCAAAATATTCACCATGTCGCACGATGTTGACAAAAAGCGAGCACAAAGTTAAAGTTCCTTTGTGAAAATCTGTCATTAATGAAATTGATATTTTTAAAACATAACACATTCTCCCTCAAAAGTGTATCTGGCGTGTGAGTGGCAGCAGAATAGTTTCCTTTGTAATACATACAATATTTCGGATGAAATAACCGAAAGTTTATGCTAGGTATTGTGGAAAAAATTACATATTACCTCCGTTAGATAGATTTTCTGGCAGGCAAAACTCGGCGTTGAGTTCCTTCACACTACACAAAATGTCTCCTAACGTGGACGGAAAGGGTGCGGACCAATTAGAATGGAATGTAGTGTATCAACACTAGTTTCCCTCTGCCTCATTTTTTATGCATTCTCGCTTTTGTGTGCCGTGTCTTTCTTAGATTTAAAATATAATTTAAAAAAAAAACATAAAAAACTAAATACCATCAGTTACCAAATGCTCGAGTGCCTGAAACAACTAACGGTAAAAATTGGAGGTAAAACCAATTTACCCCGCATATCCCTTGTTAAACTTTAATTTGACAATCTTTGGAAAGCACCGTATTACTTAAAGGTCTGGATTGAAGAGTTATGGAATTAAGTTTTCCTAGTGTTTTTACGGTTCCACGCCAGTGAAGTGTTGAATACGAATACTTATACACTTTCACTTATTGCTATTTTTTTTATTTTTATATATTACCCTTGTGGCAGTGTGGGGCTACAAGCGATAGTTGCAGGTTCAATTTTTAATCGGGGGAATGATGATTTCTATTCTGTTTGTAATTTTACTCTACAAAACTACTGGACTTCAAAATTTAAACTTTAGCATAACTATAGGTAGGGCAAAATCCTGCGGGAACTGAAAAAACTGAATATGCGTCTCAAAGTCCATACAAACAATGTAGCGGGGACGCCTATTAATATACGCGCGATACGTACTGTTGCCAAAATAAACAAAGAAAAAAAAACGTAGTGTCTTATCACTACTATCTCTTACTACTATATCCAACCACTGAAACCAAACGAAAAAAGAACAACAAGAACCAATTCCATACATATTAGAACATACAAAAAACGAAAAAACGAGATCGTTAGAGACGACACAAGACGCTGGCAAAGTGTGGCACCCTAATATCATCTCAGCCAACATATATAAAGGGAACGCCATTATAAAATGTTCTACCCACTGGCGTTTAACGCTAATGGGTATGAAAACTAGACGACGGTACAAACGATTTGAGTACACTGCACGTATACTGTGCAATTTATATCTTATTTATAGTCAATAGTAACAATTTTAATCAGTTTACTTGTATATAATACATATATTCGTCAAAATGCAACGTTGAGTTCTGCTAGTCAAAACGCAATGTCTCAAAAGTGGACTGAAAGCGCAAAATGATGATACAGAGACCTTAGAGAACCTGTTTATAAAACAACTAGATTTGATTAAATTCATTCATAATACTAAAAGGAAAAATATAATTTGAAAATTATTATTAAATTAATATATATATAAATAAATAATCTTAGTCTCTGAAGGAAATTGGTTCATTCCATTGCTCGATGACAACTTTTATTGACAATAGAAGAAAATAAAAAGTAGCTCGAGTATAAAGTAAAAGAGCTGTGACAAAAACTTGTGCAGAATACAAAGGTTTCATATATAAGATTATTAAATAATACCAAAGAAAAACAGTTGTGATGATAAAAAAATGTTTTTCTATATTTTTATTTAATTACTCGTACTTTACGATTTATTTTTATTATTTAATTAATAAATTGAAGAGAATTTAATGTTAAGAGATTAGACGCTGTTTTGCCAATTGCCAGCAGGGATGATTGTTCCATCGATGGTCAATAAATATCGATGTTTAGCTATATATAGATTATTCCCTTGTGTGGGGATCGAACACAAAACCGTTTACAGTCAGAGGCAGTGCCGCTGTGCTACGACCAGATATGCCATATGAAGATCAAAGTAGTTGCGTTAAGTAGATTTTATCAAAACCAATCGTGGCGCAGGGATAAATCCAATAGGTTGTGAGTTCGATTCCCACTCGAGAAAATGCAATATTTAACATTTTCATTACCTCACCCTATTAGCGAGACAAAACGCGGCGTTGAGGTAATAAATTAATAAATTTATTGACACTTGAACGTTGATCGACGCACACACACGAAGTGCAGGCAAATAATTTAATTTAACACCAATCAGCGGCACAGTGTACTTATTTATAATTTAATTTACTTTCGCACAACACTTCATTCGAAATTTCATACACAAAATTTATAATATACAATAGCACGACGAAATGCTTATAGATAGAGAGAGAGCAGGCTTTTGTCGACATAATTACAATATGGTGCAGCTTTGGAGCGCCCGCGACGGTATCGTTTCAGTCACGTCAAGACCACAAGGGCCGTCAAAGCGTTGCCTGTACACATCGACACGCATGTTAAATGCATACAAGATCGCTTGCTGTAGGAGCAACTACAACATACAAAAGCAATATACTAGATACTGTAGTGGGAAATCTCTTAACGAGAAACGAGATTAATTATTCTCGGAGTTCAGAAAACGTATAGAAATTCGAACGTAACGGGACACGAATCCGAGTTTCTAGTCCAAGCTCTCGGTCTAACCACTAAGTTATACGCTCTTATCCAGCTGCATTGAAATGATCATAGCTTGTTACAATTTATTTATGTTGTTAGCGTCTCTGTCTACGTTGGAAAGTATGGCATAGTAGTCAGACAGACCAACGAACGAATGACATCGTCCCTTGTACGGTTTCCCAACACAATTTAAATGATACAAATATTTTTTTCCATTAATTTTATACGGAGAAAACGGAACGAAACGGACTTTGATATATCACTCCACTACCTAATTATTATTTAAGAGCCAAGAGCAGGAAAGGTCATCGCTACGCTTTATCAAATCCAATTTAGGGGATGCAAAATATGGGTAAAGAAACACAAACCATCACGTAAAAATAGACAGGCCCAAAAAAAACGACTAACAATAATTAAATATATAATAAAACAAAGATGGACAATTACGATCCGCGAATCTTATATTCTTACTGAGGGCAGTAGTGAGTTTTGTATTATCAACACAAAGACAACTTGGTATTCTTCTTGTGGACCGCGAAAACGAAATTGAGGATGACAGGGCACGTACGCGATAATAAAGTCGCAAGTAGAAATAACTTTTAAAATCTAAATCAGATAATAATAACTTATAGCAAAGGCCAGTCGTGGCGCAGGGGCAAAAAGTGTGACTGGCTGTGGGTTCGATCCCCACTCGAGGAAACGAAATATTTATATAAATTTATATGTCACTCACTCACACACGCCACTCAACACGCAATGTCTTCAGAATTCGGTGGAAAGTGGAGAACAGGACGTTGTGGGCGGGATACAGCGTGAAACTGATTATAGCAATCTCGATAAATAGATAGATATATTCATAGACTAGTGTTGTGTGCTGCTTCGCTCGCGTCGTCATATAAAAATAACTAAAGAGACTATTTAACAAATACTAAGTACATATCTAGACGCAACTAATCGTTATAGAAAAGATATCATTAACGTGATGTAAAATATTTTCATTAGTTCCCGAGATTACGTCACGTCTAACCGAACAAACTCATTTCTCTCTTTCATTAACATAAAATATATTTGAAAAGCAGCTTGTGTTGAGACACTCCGTTATCTATTCGCCGATTAATTGTTGAGACAATGTAGTTTAGACCACTGACGGACTTCACACGGTTAGTGCTCCAGAGCGAAATTAAATCGATTTCTAGTGGGAATCGGACCCAGAACAATCGCGTTTTCAGTCAGATTCTATCCTATTGCGTCATGACGGCCTCTTTTCTTAATTATATTAAACGATGACGACTTTATTTAGACGGACTATACTATGCATAGTGCGAAAGACAACCATGTTTCCATTCCGCCAAGTCTGTAACTGTATGCTACAAAACCGTATTTGCTAATTATATTTTTTTTCCATTTAGATAGTCTATATCTATTTAATTGATTTATAATCTATTTATTTATAGCAAAAATCTATATAAACGTTTCTGTCACTTACAAATCCGAATCACAGGTGTCGGTTGTCTTGGCAATTTTGGGAGATGCCCTTAATCCCTACATTAGGGGATTCCCCTTCCTGCACAACTTGTATTGACCGATCAAAAATAAAGAGGGCGCGTGTTTCTTAGTGGTCTTACGGATCAAATGATATTGTAATTTCTAGATGTAGCTGTACACATCTGTGGACCATTCCATATAACATATTCATTTTGTCTTTTTAGGTATTATATTAAATCTGATCGGAGGATTGAGATCGACTAATCAACATGCAAACCTTTCAAAAATTGGGCGGTGTGTGAAGAACGGCCAGTATGCAGAGGAACCCTGTGAGAGTGCCTCAGCACTGAGGTTCCTCTGCTAACTCTATTCGCGGTATACGGCGAGAAGCTATTTTAAAGTACACGAATAAACACAAAATGGCAAAAAGAGTTTTAACCCTATTTCTATCCTAAGAATCAATCAGAGAGACTTTTTTTACTCTAATAAAAATCTCTCAAGATAGATCCCACTATTAACAACAGTGCAGTTACACACGTGCACAGTAACTACATACACTGAACCACCAAGGTGTACGTCACAAATCAATCATTACTCGAATGTGCTCAGGCTAATCAGAGACTGGGGCCACGAGCAACGCTGCATCACTATGCAGGTCTAATCAGAACTACAGTAGTCTAGGGCTTTAATCAGTAACCCGTTCCTCACAGTACCACTGGGAGAGCTTTCTATCAATAATACATGATAGAAACTATTTCACAATTAAATACATTATAATAAACAAGAAACAAAATTCATTACATACAGATATTTTATACAGCTGATCGTAAATTAGGTAGAAACAAAGTGGCTGGATATGATAAGTAATGAGCTTCCCGCTTTTTCACGCATGGTAGAGGGAAGCTAGACAAAATCTAGAGGGAATCTAAATAGACTGTCCAACACAAAAATAATTTTATAATTCGAACCACTAGTTCTTGAGATTAGGGTGTTCAACTAAACAAACTCTTCAGCTATATATTATTAATAGATATAAGTTTCTTTAGCTCCAGTTTCCTCCTAATCCTAACCTAATTTAATAGACGCTCTTCCCCACTTTCTTCCCAATTTTCGACATATAGCGTGCCGAGTGGCGGAACTCAACGCCGCGTTTTCATTAGTATAAATAAATAATAAAATATTTAAATCCACCAAACCAGAATACTAATGACAGAGTAAACAAAGAAACGGCGACAAGTCATTGGTGGGCGATCGTGATCACGGTTCACGATGTTGAGATAAAAAGAAAAAAAAATGCAAATAAAAGTTCATTGCAGTACGATGAGGCAAGAAAAGTTTTATCTTGTACTTTGTGATGTTTAATTTTTAGTGCTTTTTTTTAAAACAACTTAGTGAATACTAAGTGTGCTCTATAATGATGGAAGTCACGTCTTGTACGATAAATTTATCTATACATTTAAAAAATCGTCGCTGTCTGTACATAAAAGTTATATGAAAAAATCTATTATTGGGCGCATTTATTAATGTAATAAAACTCAAAACAATGAATTTTCCGGTTGTCAGTTTGTCGGTACGTCTGTGTGTTTGTGTACCCTTATCTCAGAAATAATCTTTTACCAACTTTCCTTAACATTTGGTGTTAGTTTTATTGAAATAGAATATAAAATGATGTCAATATATAGTAAGTATTGCAAGCTACATTATTGCTACAACATAAGTGTTTTATTGAATTGGTCGAAACGTTAGTTTCCAATATATACGAGTAGATATTGTCCTCAAAAGATAATGTTATTGGATCATGAAATATTTGTGTAGCATTTGTATTTCGATTTTTATAATAAACATAATACTATATAAAACGTATACATATTTGAACGTAGCAGGTTTAGAACCCGCACCTCAATTTGAGGTGCGGCCTATTTTAGCTACGAAACTACTCGTCACTCCACTAAAATACTAGCACAATGCAAACTAGGCTTTAGTGCGCTTATTAATTTAGTGCGCGGCTCCATGGGAGTTGTGACTCACTCGTCTACAGAACAGCACGCTTGGTTATCAATGGTTTGAAACTAATGTACAAACATCGCGTGTTGTATAGAAGAAACATAACTAAAAAAAATATTTTTCGTTTAATTTTCTTCATCGAAATATTACAATCGTAATGTGGCCGTCGTAGAGCAGGGGCACAGTTCAATTCGCATTTAGGAGAAATTATTATTATTTCCACGCTCTGTTTTATTTTCCTCACACTTATAAATGCGAAGCGATACAAATAATTCGCTGATTGGGAGTCGAATCCACAGCCATCAATCACACTTACAGTTACACCACTAGGGTAAAATGGCGTTGAATGCAAATATAAATAGTAGGTACTATGGCTACATTTAAAATAAGTCTACTACGTATGTTTGTCATATACAACTTTGTCAGTTACCCTTTGCCGCGCCATCATGATTAACACAACCTATGAACGCTTTGCGAGAGCTGTGAGGTTATGTTTATATTTTTGTCGATTCCAGGCTGACCTTTTGAACTGGTAATATTTAGAGCAAAAACGTTATATTACTTTTAGTATTTTTTAATGTGAAAAATACTACTCACTAATTTATACCGACATATTTAGCTATATATGTACCTATAACTTACTAGAAGAATATTTTATAAATAAAAATATTTAAAATTAAGCTTTTTTTTGTGATTGTAAATGCGACTGGTTGTGAGTTCGAATCTAACTTAAGGACTTTTCCTTAACCCGAACCCAATATTTAACGTTTTCATTCCCTCGCTCTGGTAGAGAAAAAAAGCGAGGCGTCGAGTTCGGCCACTCGAAAGTGGGGAACGGAATGGTCTTAATGGGAAATGGAGTTTCTAAATACTAGGTTCCCCCTGCCTATTCTGCTATGTGCGGAATGCAGCATGAAGTTAAATGAAGTAACAAAATTAAATTTTCGTGAAGTGAAAAAAAATTCACACAATAAATTCAAAACACAGACTCAAAAGAACGAAATAAGACCAAACCAAATGCAAAACACAATCTATTCAATGTATATAAGCAAATCAATAAACAAATTAGAAACACCTTTGTAGCATTTACAAATTGAGGAAAAATGTCAAAACTGTTAATTAATAATTTCGGACGGACGCTTGACGGCAATTCCTCTAATATTTATTGCTAGCCTTAGCTTTAGCTTTCACCTGCGGCTTCGCCCGCGTGGAAATGGAATATATAGTACTAAAATCATTTTTATATTCGCTCCAATAGCTCCTAAGATAATAACGTTCAACCAAACACACTTTTAGCTTATATTAGTATAGATAGCAAAAAAATATTTACGACACAAGTTATGTCAGGTAGACAATAAAAAAACTATCAACTTTCTTTCACTTTCCCGCATAATAGGCAGATGGAACCTATTTTCCACCCTTTTTTGGTGTATGTTGTTGTGTATAACAGCGTAAAATAAATGTTTAGTTTTTAAATTTATTATACATACATAAATAAAAACCACTACCCTGAATAAAGACCTAACCCACAACCGCCGCGTTTACACTCAGACGCTGCCACTGCGCCACGACGGCTAGATAAGACGTACCCTACATACTTAGAATTAATTTTCAGGTATTTTAGAAGACAATTTCATATAAAACAACCCCTTGATGAGCAGCTTTGGATATATAAATAATATTACCACCGAGCCAGCCCCGGGTGCAATATGAGCAAAGTTAGCAAAGAGCGCGTCAACGTCAACGTCAGCGGCGTTCACTTGCAGAATGCAATGTATATTGAGGTAGCTGGTAGCATTTCAGGATGTAATACACTTTATAAATAGTAGGTTCCCTATGTATTTATTAGCGTGTTCCGTAATTTCGCAATTTGCACGCCGTATCCTGCATACGGCTGTATAGAGGTGGCATGGTGTTAAGACACTTCGTTTACTCCCACATACTGTCTAATGTTTGAGATATTGCGAGTTTTATAGACATTGTACGTTAGTGGCGGAATTCAACACCTCCGACTCTTTTCTTTTGATTTGGCAACATTAGTAAATATAATACGGGTAGGAATAGAATTGACTGACAGACAACGTATGAACAATTATATACGTAGGTTCCTTGAGAAGAATAGGGGGAACACTAAAGGTGTTTTTTAAAGGAAAGTTTTATATATATCTAATATATAAAACTATTCTTAGTCCGTTATATGTATTGTTTGTATAAGCATAGATGTATATTTTATAGTATGTATAGGAGTAAAAAGTAGCATCTTTAAACTACGTTAGAAAGGCTAAAGTACCTCATAAAGGTTGAGCTGGTATTTAAGATAGGTACCCATACAACTATTAACCGAGCTTTGGTGTCAACATGGAGATAGCATTCAACATGTTCTATTTAATATAAATAATATCATATATTGAATAGAATATGATTATAAAAATTCAAGAAAACTCTTGGCATTTTGTTAAAGTTTATAATACAAGAAGTGGCATATATCGGCAGATCATATGAATATAATCGCGACGGTTGTGGGCTCGATTCCCATTTGGAGGAATCAATTATTTTGATTTTCTTTCTACACACTTTGTTATATTAACAGAGCAGAGGAGAGTAGAGCGACGGAAGAAATGAGAATAAAGCGTTTAATTCCCTCGTGGGAATCGAACGCACAACCACCATATTCACAGCCAGACGCCATCAAACCAAACATATCATATTTCAGTAACAAAACAGAACTCCTAAGCGCTGAACCAACAGTAAAACTCACGAAACTGTAGTCAACTACAGCGTCTATAGTAAACAGGGCTTAGATGTTAACAAGATACGTCGCCCATAACCAAGGTATACGCTGTGCAAACTGTGGCGCGTCACGTTTTCCACACATTCGACAGTGTCGGATACGTGCCGCCTCAGACGTGCGGTTTCTCAGAGTAGATTGTGAAATTGATTGTTTTCACTAAATTTTTTTTCGCATCTATTAGTGACATGTACTATCTTATACCAGTGGTAATCGTTTTAAAAAAATATTGTACAATCTTCAATAATATTGCACAATTTTCTATTGCTATTGCAGCTTAACCAGAAGAAACGAAATGTTTCAAATATAAACGCTCCGTCAAGTAAGAATCAAAAACCTACAACCATTTTATAATTAGCATATATTATTTATATTTTTAAATATATATAGATGGCCCAAGTGATTGACGTTGTAGGACACCGTGAAAGTAAACACGACGATTGTAGGTTCGATCACATTTTTTTTCCCCACTCTAAAAGACAAGCGCTGCGTCGAGTTCAGCCACTAAACAACCAACGTGTTGAAATTTGGGCGTAATGTAGGAGAGAACGGAGTGTCTAAAAACTCTAGATTCCTGTCTAAGCTGCTACTACATTTCGAAAAAAGGTGTTTCAAAGGCCCGTGTCAGATATATTTAAATATTAAATAAATATTTCACTCCACTTTGTTATCACATCTTGGTCTCAATACATATAAAGAAACATTACTGTTCTCTTACGAGAGTTACCTTTAATTCTAAGATTTCTGTAGTATAGAAAACATGAGAAAGAAAGAGAAACCATCGCGGCGCAGTTCCGGTCGCAGTTAGTAGACTTAAAGGTGTCTGATAGTTGTTGCTATCAAAGCGCAGATCCTACAGAGCGGTGCCAATTATTCTTCTGACCAAGTGAATTTGTATAGATATGTATAGTATCTATCCTACTAATATTATAAGTGGAAAAGTTTGAGCATGGATGTGTGTTGCACTTTCACGCAAAACCGTTTCTGTGCCCACCCCAAAAATGTTACTTGCTCCGAACAAAATTTGCCCCGAAAAATTACAAGAAAAACAACATTTACATGAACATCTAATTCCAGGCCCCAGAAAATCTCTCTAGATCCGCTAATTCTCTAGTTTACTATAAAGTAGTGACCCGCATGCGACTTCGCGCATGTGATTCAGTTTACGATGTTATAGAAATATAACAAACTGATACTATGTTTACAGCGGAATTATATTTACTTCTAACATAGAAAACAATCAAAGCTTTCAAATTTTTCTGTTTTTGCAACATTTATTATGTTTTGTACTTCTATTGACCCTTAAGACCTTAAGGTATACACCTTGCAGCAATATTTTTCCAATAAGTACCATTACTTCCCAAGATTAATACTCTCAACCAAACATGCTCTTTCACTTTATAATATTAGTACATATCGATATTATAAATTAAACATCAATCTTCTATTACTAACTGGGACTCACGAATATTAGTTAACATTTAATTTACATTAACTCTTCAAAGTTAGCAAACATATTGTTTAAGCGTTCAGACAAACGTCTAAAGACATCGATTGTGATAATAGAATAGCACTAAGTGAAACTCGGAAACGAGGCGTCGCAATTTCGTTACCACGAGTTACGACATCACGGCGCCCAAGATGCTTCAATACCTATATGGAAACCGTGGCGAAACTCAAAAATATATACACAACTATTCATATACATATATTTTTTAGTCTACTAGTCCATCTGGTAACAAGACAAAGCGCGGTATTAAGTTCCACCGCACACAACGCAATGTCTTGATTAAGGACGGTAAGCGGAGAACGCAGTGTCCTGACACTGGACTCTCTGCCTATCCTGCTATACATTTTATAATCCCCACGGCTGTTCTGTATCAGACAATGAAAATCCTAACGTTAACACATTTCTCCACTTTCCGTCTTTAATCATAGACATATTACACGAAGCGGAACTCAACGCCGCATTTTGTTATAGCGGACCGTCACACAACATAAATTTACACGAAAAACGGCCACTATAACCTATAGTCTTAGAAAGTAAAAACAATCATTTGGTAGATTTTCTGTAGCGATTTAATTCGTGTCTGTGGGAATTTCGAACACGTGATCCTATATTCGAGCTTAAGCATATTATTAGGCTTATTACTTAAGTAATTATTTATGGAAGCACATAATAGAATATTTAACTATATTGACGTTATCATTATTATCGGACAATCGAATGACAAGTAGGTATTTTTAAATTCCTAAAATATTTCCCGCATATAGCTGGGAAACCGTTGAAAACCTAGGGTTGAGACACTCTGTTCTCGTCTTTCTGCTTAGATTTTTACACACTTCATATTAACCTCATTCCAGCACCACTTTAACATTATCAAATACGATTGAGTCACTAATTCATCTCCCGCACATAGCATACCCTGCTATGTGCGGGAGATGAATTGCAGAGAGAACCTGAGAATCTAGTGATAAGATTATAAGACACTTGTGCCCCTGCGCCATAACTGGCCACAAATAAGAAATTTTGTTGTTGAGAACTACCTATACTAATTAGCAACTAACTTTTACCCACGGCTTTGCACCTGTAGTTGCGTATGACACATAGTGACGTTCTAAGCGGACAAGTTAACTCGGACCGCGGGTACAGTGGGTTAAATCGAAACGTTAATCGTTTCGAGGAGACGAGTAATGAGAAATTGCAACTACTATCATCAGCCTATAGCCTATATAAATTACATTGCGTTAATCTTTCGAATTCTTCCTCCATAAATGACCACCCAACTCTACGACAATATTTCATATCAAACGAATAGTTCCTGATATTAGTGCGCTCAATCACACAAACTTCAATTTCATAATATTACAATAGAAGAACCTACCTACCTACCTATCTAATCATAATCGAATTTACATTTTAGTTATAAAATAGTATAGCTTATTATGTTGACAAAAGGGAGGGCACATCTTTACGTCCCCTTCGTCTACCACGCGGGGGATACGACAAGCGATGAAATAACTCAAAATTTGTTGATACAATTGATTATACACTGTCTAAAATTTGTTTTTTACCCGACTGCGCGATGTAAAGAAAGGTAATGTGTTCATTAGTATGTGTGTATGTTTGTTCCAATATGAAGCAGTAAAGAAAAACGGACTCGCTGAAGATTCTAACTAACTTCAATCGCCTTTATCCCTCGTTTGTCACTAATGACATGACAGTAATAAAAATTCACCACATCGACGCCCAGACGCCATATTGTTAAAATGAAAAAAATCGACGAACTATGTCAAGCGGAGTATCTTCAATAGGTAATCAAAATGGTTTTAAGGCCTTTCTGCGTTTTTATTATTTTATGTAAGTTTTTTCATTATTCAATTTATATAATAATCTGTTATGCTTATTATTTTTTCATTTTAATATGTATACAGTATGTTTATTTTTCTTATCATTTTTCGAAATGATCGATTTAAAATGCAGAACCTCTGCTTCTCAGTTTTTACCTATTTTAGGGTCACAGACATTCGACCGGCGTATAGTTATAACAAATAGAAATATAAATATAATTGTTTCATTCAATATTTAACGTTTAACAATAAAAAAAACACAAACCGCAAAAGAAATCAATTTTCAATTCAATTTCACCGAGTTAAAATCCTATTTCCTATTAGAAAAATTGTAATTTATCACTAACAACTTTCCTCGGCAGGGCCAGGCCAATCACGGTGTAAATCTGTGTAGCCACGCTCCTTAATCGAGAGACCGATTCAAACGTTTCACAAAATCGCTATTGAATCAAAAATAAAAAAAAAAACCAATCCATACTAATATTATGAAGTTGAAGTATGTGTTTGGTTGAACGCCCTTATCTCAGAAACTGCACGTACGATTTGAAAATATATTTTGTGTTTTTAATAATCTATTAATTGAGAAAGGCTCATATTTCTTCATGTTAAGAGTTTCGATGTAAACAATACATTTTGTCCGGCACTTACAATGTGTCATGTGTCATACAAAACCCTTAGTTATTACGGCTGGACTATACTGGCAAAACCGCAAGCGAAATCTAGTAAAGCAATAAAGTTGGTCGAAATCAATTTTGAAGACTTCCTATAAACTAGAAACCGTTCGGTGATCCAATTTCTATCAACACTATGCTATAGGAACACGGTCGACGCCGACCTTCCTCGAACAGAACAAACAGAGCAGGTTTAGAGGGAAATTATCCCTCCGCCTACCCTGCTGTATGCGGGATATAGCGTGAAAAATAAAACCTGCAAAATCGCGGGTGCACCTGAACACCAATCAAACGACAATTTCCATCTGTCACGCGAACAATGAACTATCTTAGAGCGCTTTATATTCCTACAGAAGTTGTCACCTCTTTATCCTTTATATATCGGTTTATCGAGATAGATTTTATTTATATCTTTCACGCGTTTTTCTACATAGTCAGTGTCAATGTCAGATTATTAATTTTTTTTATAGATTATCCTATTTTCTGAATAAGGCGTAAATAATTAAATGATATATTCCACTCTTTCAAACCAACGCCATACCAACCACTTTATCAGTAGAAAAAATATATTGTGAGCTAAATTTGAACCCAGACCTATAAAGCCCCACAATGGCCCCAATGTTACATTGAAATATAAAACGTAATCTTACGATAATATGTAGTTTTGATATGATCCAAATAAACACAATAGTCATTTAGATACATTGTAAACTGAAGTCTCTCGCCGCCTCATTCACACGGTGGGATAGACAAACCGTGTTTAATTGTTTAAGCTTACAAAAAGATGTTTAATTAGAGCTACACTTGATAGTTTATTTTTTTTAATAACACGCTGTACCACGCACGAAGCAGGGTACGCAGAGGTAACCCGGGAACTTGTTAAGACACTCCGTTCCTGTTAAAACACTTCCGTTCCACACTTTTACGCCGAACTCTGAAGGCATTGAGTTTTAAGTGGCGGAACTCAAACTAACTTTCCCTCGCTACCAGAGCGAGGAACGGTCTTTCTTCGAGTGGGAATCGAACCCACAACCTATCGCACGCTACAGTCACACGCTTATAAAACTGTACCACGGATGGCTTTAATAGTATTATACAACAAATTATCTAAATTGTTTACTTTGAAATGTGCATAAAAATGCATTTCCGTCGTAAAAATAACCTACTTTCACCTACAGCTTCGCCCCCATAAAATAAGTAACTAAGAGTATTATATGATATACACTAAGGGCCCGAGGTACTCCGTACGTATGAACATTGGGTTACATCAAAACCATAAATTTTATACAATATTACTTACAGCCCTTTTCAATAAAAGTAGACTATCAAACGCAAAAAGAGGATTCCAATTCGAACCTGTAGTCCATGAGATGAATGGGTTTAAGCAAATAAACTCTTTATTTTTTAATAATAAGTACCTATATAAATATTATAAATTTTCTTAATATAAAACTCAAATAGTTCTAATCACACTTCTAATTTAGTATTTATCCATATAAGGAAATTATTAGACTTTTAAGTATTCGAACAATTTTTTAGAAAAAAATTACCTACACACAAAAAAAACAGGTCAGCTGGAAACACGCAAAAGTTCGAGCATGGCATGCAACGTACGTATGTAAATTGAAAAAATCGTGAGCTCCAGCCCCATATTGGCGGATTGGATATGTCAACGAGCAAACGGAACGGAACGCGGCACTCGTCACATCTCAGTGGTACAAATAACAACAATAGCACGAGATAATATCGAGAACTTTGGTACATTTAAAAAATATATTTCTACTTCTGTTCCAAAAAAAAAATTAATCATAAAGCTCTTTATGAATACGTTATTTCCGATCCATTATGAAAAGATGACGGAAAACTAGGTCGTAACGAAGAAAAGCCATTGAAAAAACAGCCTGGAGTCTGGGAGTGACGATGAAATTTGGGATCCGAGAATCATTTGTACCCACCTTATACAACATTCATCAACAAAATTCGCCTATTAATAATTCCTTAGATGGTAATTAGCGAAATTCCAGTAATAATATCAGAAACGTTAGTTCGAAACTACAAGGTATTATTTAGGGGCAAATAAATAATTCCTTTGAATAACATTCAGTTTACAGGCAGGCTAGATCCTGGATTAGCGCATAGGATACTTTTAATCCTATCCGTGTTGCGTACCTTGGCGAAGCCTGGTCACATAATACGCGTAACACAAACGGCGGGACGGACGGGAAGAAATAAAAAAAAACTCTTTTTTTTAAATTAAAATACTTACATATGTCCAAGGCGTTGATCCGCAGCACTCTGGCAAGTAGCAGCAGAGCTACCACACAAGGCACCATCTCGCCGCCTCACTTCACCATCGCTCCTCTAACACCGAATCTACGAAACACACCATAAATTGAAAAAAAAACACTGAATTGTAAAAAAAAAATATAAAAACAAAAACAATTAACGAAACCAAAAAAAAATAGCTTAAACTCGCACTTCTAAACGACCGAGTTGAAATCAGAAGCAACTGGTGTCACCATGTAAATTTCATAACAAAATTAATAAAACCAAAAACAAAAAACGATTAAATATCCAAATACGATATTAAATTTAAATATAAATGACAATTTAAATGATTCTACATAATAGACATACACAAAAAACGTTATCAGTTAGTTGAAACGGAACGTCCGTCAATCTCGATGTTGCCAAGCAAAGCTACCGCGTTGTACTGACGCAGAGTGCGGAAGGCTATGCTTATTAAATAATTTTAATTTCCACTTCGAAGGATTTTGCAGATCGTATATAAATCATTTTTGTTTCTGGACACTATGTTTATTATTATTATTATATTGTAGACATTAGACATTATTCTAGTTTATTAATTACATAAGTGATTAATCGATCTGATATTTTTTATTTGTCATAATCGAAAAAATAGTGACGCTAAAAGGTTTTTGTCATTGTAATTTAGCATAATTTATTGTTTGAGGCCAGTCGTGGCGCAGTGGCACGAAGTGTGACTGTAAAACCGACTGGTTGTGGGTTCGATCCCCACTCGAGGAGATGAAATATTTACTTAAATTTATATTTCCATTTCTTCGCTCTGGTGTCGAGGCAAAGCGCGGCGTTGAGTTCTGCCACTCTACACGCAATGCCTCCAGAATTCGGCAGAAAGTGGGAAATGGAGTGTCTTAACACTAGGTTCCCTCTGCCTACCCTGCTGTGTGCGGGATACAGCGTGAAGCTTATTTATTTTTATATTGTTTGAAAAAAAAACATTTACCATTTAAAATATCATATTAACTTCAAGAATTTTTAAGAAATATATAATAATTATAAAGTTGCCAGTATATTACCAGTTGTAGAAACTTCTACAAATTGTACCTATAATATAGGGCCAAATATAAATAAATATTGATAATCATTATTAAAACTTTATGGTGGACCTCTCTAGAGCCGCTGCAGAGTATTTGGTTTAGCTTACACTGTATCCCGTATATAGCCGGATCGGCAGAGGGAACCTGGGAACCTTATATTACATCACACATTTTTCCATAAAAAACCACCGTTCCCTACTTTCCTGTAAGTAACGACAACGGAATTAAACGTCGCGCTTTCACGTCGGCACAAACGTGTAACTGCGAAAGCGTCATAATGTGGGTTCAATTCCCACTGGAGATGAAAATTTTATATCAATTTTCATTTCTTCACTCTGGTGGCGAGAAGTTCCGACACTCAACACACAATGCCTCCAGAATCCGGCGGAAAATCTTAACACTTTCTTCTGTCTACCACGCTGTTTGCGGGATACAGAGCGACGCTAAAAAAATATTATTTATAATGAAAAAAAACTTGAATAATTGATTGTGTAAAGTTTAATTAAAACCAGAGGTCAAACTCAACGGATTCGCACGATAGCTCTATATTTAATCAATACATTATAATTATTAAGTAATTAACGTGACAATTAATAATTAATGACGTGTTGCACGCCTGACTTTTAGGGTTCCGTACCCGGAAAGGAAAAAACCTTATAAGATTTTTTCATTTCGTTGTGTGTCAAGGCTCCTTTTCTCAGGAACGCGTGGAGGTATCATACTGAAATTTATATCAAATACTGTTCCTTTGGAGCTGGTAACTTAAAAAAGTTCTAAACCAACGCAAACAAAAATTACAGCTGTTTATGCCGCCGTTTTCCGTAAATTTTAGAAAGTCGCAAGGGAATCAAAACCTACAGGGAAGGAATCCTCTGAACTCAGAATCTTAAGTTACTTAAAAAAAGCGAAAAGTGAAAATTTATAGGTATTTTAATATCCAAACTTATATTTGTAGTTCATTTCCTACAAAACGAGTGTTTTAAACGTCTTAAATGTACTTCTCGTTGACCTACCATCCTGAAATTGGTACGGAAGCGTCGGTGGGTGAGTCCTATTCGCTTCTAACTGTTTTTTTTCCTGCATAACATCTCTTACCTAGTAGGTCAAACCTAGAGTCGGGACACTCCGTTCGCCACATTGCGTATTGAGAAATGAAACTCAACGCTGCGCTATGTCTACCAGAGCGGGGAGTTAATTCACACCCTCCGACTGGGGATCGAATTCACAATTATATCGTTTACACTCGCGCAACAACGGGCACATGTTTATATTAAAAATATTTTAATTTCGCCGGTGTAGCGATAGAAAGTGCGGCGTTGAGTTACGCCACATAAGATGTTTATTTCGCCGGAAGCAAAAAACAGAGTGATCAGTTTTAAGTTCCTCACAAAATACATATATAATTAAAGACACAAAAGTATACAATAAAATTAACATTGAGCTTTCCTTCCATCGTTAATTAAACTGAAGTGGCTACCGGTTCAATACGTATGAAACAATTATTTTAAGTGTTATTTTTAAATAAATATTTTTTTCTGTTTTGTAATAATTATATAATTGAAATACGCAGGTGCACAGGCGTGCGATGCAAACGTGATGGCTATGGGTTCGATTTCCGATCGGCTGAAATAAATATTTAATATATTCAATTTTTCGCTCTGCTAACGAAAAGTGCGCGTTGTTGAATTTCGCCACTTAACACACAATGTCTCGAGAATTTTGAATGAGTATGATAGATAGGCACAGGCACTGAAAGTATATAATGCATGTTTTGAATTGGAGAGGAGGAGGACAGGGTTGATCTCCGAGAATACAGTATGGATGAGACTGGATGGTCACGTAAAAAGCACGAGGGGGCACCTCATGCTCCTAGCGGACATAGATGAAGCGATTGATGACAGTGTTACGAGGTGAAAGAGGTGTATAGCAGATACTTCTCCTTTTCCTGCGTGGAATTTAACAAAAAATGCGTATTGAGTGGCTGAACTCAACTCCGCACTCAGCTCAACGACTAACCAGAAGTTTGAAATAAAAAATAATTCATTTTCTCCTAATGGAGTCGATCGTATTCCATAAACTAAAAATGCAAGTCCAAAGTAATAAGAAAAACAATCAAACTGTTCCAACAACCAGAAATTTTAATCCAGCGGTTGTGGAAATAAATATTAAGTAATAACTTAATAATGTCCTAGCCGGCCAAACTCTTTCGGACCTCTTCTTTTCGACGACATTGGCGAGAGGAAGATTTAACTGATTTAAAAATTGCGGACAAATTGATACAATCTCTTATCCGTACTGTGATGATTATGGGTTCAATCCGCCACTCGGGGAAATGTTTTTTTTTTTATTCTTATCTACTTTGAGCTTATTTTGAATTACTTGCTACAGCGAGAGAAAGTGCGATGTTGGCCTCTGTCATTCAAAACGCATTGCCTCGATTTCGGGGAGAACAGCGTGTTTAACAACAGATTTTGCTGCTACGCAGAATAAAGTATTGGATTAATAATTCACTACCCCGAGTGGGATCGAACCCACAGCCACACGAATTATATTATAACAATACACGGTACAATGTTAGAATTTAAAAAAAAAATTGAGGCCGTCAAGGCCCATTGGCACAAGGGTGTGACTGAAACGCGACGGTTGTGGGTTCGATCCCCACTCGAGGAAATGAATTTTTATTTCTTGGCTCTGGCACCAAGGCAAAAGTCCGGCGTAGAGTTTCACCACTTAAAACACAATGCCTCAAAAAAACGGTGGAAAGTGGGGAACGGAATGTCTTATCACTATGTTCGGCGGAACATATTGCCTACCCTGCTGTGTGCGGGATACAGCGTGAATGATTTAATTTAATTTTTATATATTAATATGTAAAGCAAAGAGATTGTACCCCCCTTTTCACCAAAACTATGCGAACGGAGGAGTATAAGATCTGGCAGAACTATAGTAATGTAATGCACAAAAGACACATTAAATAAATAAAATTAATATAATATAATATACTTTTGTATAGACATATGCGTGGCGCAGGATCACAAATGTGAGACTAAACGCGGATGGGTGTGGGTGCGAATCCAATTCGAGAAAACGAAATATTTATTTAAATTTATCTATTAATTTCTTCGCTCTGGTGTCGCGACAAACCGCGGCGTTCACTTCCGTTATCGTACATTGCTATGACACCGCGTATATACCTATTAGACGCGCCAATAACTTCTCTAGTAGGTACATATATAACAATTATTTATTACACAGAATAACATAAGGGTTGACTTACATTAGACTAAACAACATCAACCTTAAGCAAGCCACCTCCAACTCCCGAAACTGCGCAGCAATGACACGGAATCTCTCATAGATTATTCATCGGAGTTCGCGACTTTATCAGAAGGGCAGTGGTGATATAGTGGTGGCTGGTGGCCGGAGTCGTTAGGAGTTACAAAGCTATATACATGCTTTGATAGATATGAATAAGTGAGGACTGTTGCTTATTTGGGTTAATGTGATTGTGGTTATTGCTGAGGTCAGAGCAGGTTCTATTTTCGCGTGGTGTAGATGTAACGGATGAAATGAAATAATTTTTTTTTAGTTTTACGATATATCCGGCATATACTCGTAGCACAGCAGTAAAAAACTAACTTTAAGGGATTCAGTTCTCCGCTTTTAGCCCTAATTCGAGACATGACGTGATCCAAGTGACAGATAATTAAAATAAACAATATTTTTTACCCATTTTTTTATCTAAAAATGGAATATTGTGACATTCCAAAAAAATTAAAGTGTCCACACAATAAAAAAGAAAACGTGTTTAGAAAATGGAAATAAAATTTGACGTCGCGAGGAAAGAAGAAAGAAAGGAATACGAGTATAAGCTCTGGTACCATAGTCTCCATATAAAATAAAGTTTAAACAAAAGGATGGAACGTGATGAACGGCAACTGATTCCCCGTTACCGTTCATATAAACTCTCTAAAGAAGAAAAATGTCGATAAAGAACATAGATATAAATTAAATTAAATTATTAATTAAAATAAGCTGCGCTTTCCCCTAATATCAAGACACTCCGTTCCACACTCCCCGCCCAGTTTTTGAGATATTTCGTACTACATCACGGAACTCCACGCCGCGTTCCACCCTACTACAAGTCGAAAATAATTGAAACCATACAGCAATCTCTCATCACGACCACCCACTTTTATTTTATAATAATTAAATAACAAACTTTCAAAGTCACACAAAATCAACCAATTTGCCCCACATTACCCCAAGACTGGCAAGCGGCTGGGGGGCATAGATTATTCAATACGCAAGTACATCGTCCATAGTCGACGGTCAGCTACTGTCGTGTTAAATGCAAAAGCCAATTATAAGTTTGGGAAACTGCGCGGTGCGACGGTAAGCGGATATACCGTATGAAATATGTATGCTGGGGCCGGTTGTGACGCTGGGGCACGAGCGTGCCACTTTAAACGCTACAGGTCGCGGGTTCGTTTCCCACTCGGTGTAATGGAATATATAATATTTTAATTTTCTTCGCTCTGGTGAAGAGGCAGTAAAGTGGGGAACGCAAATGTCATAATTGGAACGTAGTGTTAAAACATTCCGTTCTTATTCCGTTCTGGTTCCCCCTGTCTGTCCGGCTATGTGGGGTATAAGGACTGAAGAAAAGAAAATGTATGTTAACTTTAAGATATTTATGCAGACTACTAATTTACTACTTTAAAAATAATGTTTTATTAATAAATAGAAAAAATAATAAAATATTTCGTTCTGGAAATAAAGATTGATTTATTTAAACAACTATTTAACTTAGAACAAACTCCAGAAACATCAGACACGAATATACGAATATACGAGACCACAGATAGCATAAGTTTATCCAGAGTTAAACTTAAGCCCTAAACTATCAGCTAACCAATTGAAAACAAATAAACATATAACTACGCGTAAGAAGATTAAAAAAAAAAGAAATAACATTTCAAAATTGAAACGATTCCTACACAAACCACAGCAGAGCGGGCTTTCAATGGTTTCTTTCCGACTTTATCTGGAAAGGCAGCCAGGTAGAAGAAAAGTGCAATGATAAAACGCAAAATGAGATATTCAAAGGAGGCGAACAATAATAGGTTTCCACCATCACATTGCCCATCCCTCCCCGAGCGAGAGGAGGACGCTGGCATCTTGATGAACAGAAAAACGTTATTCAATACAAATTCATCTAATTGAAGGTATCGCAGCAAACTTGTCAATCAAATAATGTTATTTTTGTTGTTATTTTCTAGCTTCACGCTGTATTCCGCATAATGAAAGGTAGGCATATTGATCCTGGAAACGTATTGTTAAGTCCCTCCGTTCCCATTAGAACACTCCTGTTCCCCACATTGCACTGAATTTTAGAGGTATAGCGAGATGAGTGGCGGAACTCAACGCCGCGATAGGTCTCGTAACCAAAGCTAAAAAATGAAAATATTGAACATTTCCCGAGTGGGAACTAAACCAACCTGCTACCGTCGTCTACAGGCGGAACTCAACGCCGCAGTCTTTACCAGGATTCTGAAATTAATTTGTTCTCCTTAGCCTGCACTCCTGGCCATGATTATATTTTAATTATATTCATTATTCTGCTCAGGTTAGGCCCGGTAGATGAAGACAATCTATCTACTCGCAGTGTCTTAATAATTTGGTGGATAATGGGAAATGGGAATGTCTTAAAACTAGGCTGAATCACTGAATGGGTAAAGGTACTAAGCTTCTTTTTTGATATAAAAGAGTAACTCATCACTACATTATCACTGACTACACCCACAAAATAGGTTTTTCTTTTGAATATAAAATAAAACATTTTACAAAAATTAAAGAAACTTAACTAAGTTCCACATTATACCTATTTATATGATAATAATGAAATATACGAGTATTACACAATATAAAACAATCATTTAAAAACACATTTTTCCACTCATTGTACTAAAAGCCTCACTCACATGTTTAAAATATATATATATAAAATAAAAGAAATATCTAATCTGCTTTTTCACTTGTAATATGCCGGTCCCATAATGTTTACACTCATACGTTTGTAGTTTCGTACGTACACACAAACATACATACATACATACATACACGTACACAGAGTACGTAGGCGGATGCGCTCGTGAAACGACGTTCTAAAGTAAATATTAAAAGTAGCTTTTTTTTCTTTTATTTTCCCCTACATTAGTTCACATCTCACTGCGACGTGACGCTGTGTGAACGGACGGGACTTTGATTCTTAAAAACTTTGTGCTAATAGTTCGGTTGTTGTAGTTTAAACAAACTAAATAATACACTTTGATCTTAGTTAAGAGGCCATCGTGGCGCAGCAGTACAGGTGTGACTGTAAACGCGTCAGTTTTAGGTTCAAAAAACATATATTTTTTGAGCATCCTAAATGTCAAAGAACTACATCTACATCAATATAATATACATATAAAAGCTTTCCGTTACAGCGTGACTGGCAAACCACATATAGACGAAATTATTTAAAAGAAACTTAGCAGGTTGGTACCTACCTACGAAAATACGAATAAAATAGTATTTTCTATTTTACATGGTCTACGCACACCAAGTTGACGTGGTTCGACGACAACTAGTGAATCTATATTTAGGTGAGTTCAGGTTCACGTCTCATCCCGCATACAGCAGGGTAAGCAGTATTAAGACACTCCATTCCCCATTTTCCGCCGAATTTTAAAGTCATTGCGTTTAGAACGGCAGAACTCGATACCGAAACCAGAGCGAAGAAATGAAAATATTAAATCACAACCAGCTCTCACACTTGGCAAACATTGTAGCATATGGAGCAAACATCAACAAACGAAATCCTCTGTACTGCGAACGACCAGTCGTCTCTGAACGTCTGACTACAACAAATTATAGAGAAAAAAATATGTTAATTAAAATACATTCATTCGGTTCACTCTAAGCGACTACAATAGTTGAGTATTGTGCATTTCACCCACCCTTTGTTATGCCTCTCGCTGGTATCCTCTTCGCTACCTGATCTGTAATTTAAGCGCATTCAAAATTAACTGCCTTTGACGGGAAACAATTCTGCAATTCCTAAGGCATTCCTGCGATAACAATTAAAATGTAGGCTTTTTTTGCAACTTCTCGCTTCAGTTTTCCCGCGTAGCGGGGTGAGCAGCGTCTAGAGTAGTGTCAAGACACTGTTTTCTCCGTTCGCCGTACGAATTCAAAACATAGCGTGGAAATTAAAATAACTCCTCGATTGGACATTCAACCCATATACATCGCATTTACAACAACGATGGCCTTCAGTGATTTATAAAGAAATTTGTTTTTTTTTTTAATCTACACGATCCAAGTACTTAACAATTATTTATAGGAACAAAGGATAACTCAAGTATTTGTCTTAAATAAATTGAAAGCTGACGCCGTCGTGGCGCAGCGGCAAAGCGTAAACGACGACTGGGGGTTGGATTCCCACTTAGGAGAATAGTTTATTTTCATTTTGCTAGCTTAGGTATCAAGACAAAGCACAGTGTACATTTCCACCACTCAACCGTTTCTAAGATTGATCAGTGGGAATACCGTGGGGAACTTAAGACGGAGTGTCTCAACACAAAGTTTCCCCTGCCACTTATAGCAGCGGTATACAGCGTGAAGATAAAAAAAAACTGCAGGCATAACCCTCAACAACACTTTGTATATCATTTTTCTCAATAATATAAATCTGCGAACGTCGATCTAGGGGTAGATATGGCCGTGTGATTTATACCGTCATCTACCTTCCGCCAGTATGATACTTTGTTAAAACGTATTATGTGTTATCATGTTCAAAACGAGAGAGTACACCGCGATTGGAAGTTAAGAAAGGAACGCGACTCGAAATGTAGCTATTTTAATTACAGAAATGTTCCATATATTATGTTACTTTTCAATCAAATTCTAAAAGGAAACGGTGGTCAATTACTAACACTCGACTAGCTTTACGCTGTACCGTACACAGCAGGGAAGGCAGAGGGACCCTAGTGTCATAAGGCACTCTGTTTCCCATTTTCTGACGAATTCTGGAGGCACTGCGTGTTGAATGGCAGAACTCCCTGGATCCCTTATGCCTACCTTGCTAAGCTTTTTTTGTGGAAAATACGTGTGAGAGATACATTATAAAATACGTGTGTGTGTGTGTGTGTGTGTGTGTGAGACAGAGAGAGAGAGAGAGAGAGAGAGAGAGAGAGAGAGAGAGAGAGAGAGAGATATCTGCCCACGACCCCGTGTAACACCAGAGGAGCACAGGTGTGTTTGCAAGTCAAAGTCGAAACGAAAGATAAGCTCTCTATAATTACATAAAATATTGTATTATTTTAGTGAATCGCTTTCAACGTTGGTTACCATATTTTTATCTATTAAGATTGCTCCAGTCGAAGTCGTGATTACCTTTAAATTTCAATTTAAAGTTTGTACCTTTTTAAAATTTCAATTCAACCACGGGGTCCAAGTTCCCGGTGCCTTCCTTATATTCTCCATATAGGAGAGTTCACTTCTTAAAGTAAAGAGCTTCCCAATGTATTTGGTGGTATTTAATTGAATAATAATCTCATGCTTTTTACGTAACTTTTGTTTATTACCAACTATTAAAGATTATTTTTTTTCTTTTTTCCTACTTGCCCTACTTAGTTAATTTTAAAATAAGATCTATAAACAACAACAACAATAGTTGTATCAAACTCCCATACAATTTGTCCATTGTCGTTTACATATATTATGAATTTGTTCAAATATTTAACATTCATATCATAGCGACGAAACTTTCTACTCAAACGTTTCTATACAGAATGTACTGCATAAAATATTTTCACTCTATGAAATTCGTTTTGTTTCAGATTTAATAAAACAAATAAAATATAATTTTATCATTACAATACAACCTACATATAATGTGTATAATTTTTTTTAAGTGTCACACTGTATCCCGCATGCGACAGGCGGAGGAAACCTAATAATTATCCACGTCGCGCCCAATTTTCGTATCTTTGTCTAACAGCGCGGAGAAAAATAAAAACATTTTAAAATAGTACTCCTCGAGTGGAATCAAATTCATAAAATGTTGACAGACAGACGCTTCCACTGCGCCACGACGCTGCTGCATTGCCAATTTTACTCTACTACTGATGTATAAGACCCTTTCTTTTTATTATATGTATACATATCTTCATCACGTACTCGATGATAGTATTTAAATCAGACTAATAGTAAAGGAATCTCTAGTTTTGACCACAAATAATCTCCACGAATGCGAGATACATCGCGGAACACAACACCACATTTCCCCCTAAATCAAAACGGAGATCAAACTCACCACCATCCCGTCTCAAAACAAACAAAGACAAAGAGGAACACAATAGGGGGAAACACAATTATATTTATCATAACTTAAGTGCATGAAATCTTAAATTGAATTTCTTTCGGGGCGCATTGAAAACCGTCTCGCAAGTCGCAAGTTACCTACACGAACAACTTTTGCCTTAGCATTCCAAGTCGACACCGCTGCAGGAAAATACGCTGAAGTATTTTAAATGCACAGCGAAATTAATCTTACGTAGGTACTCGTACTTCCTTATCATATTAAATCCAGATGTAAATATATAAATCTATAAAACTGTTCCTTTACCGAGTGACTGACAGACAGCGCACAGACGGAACTACCACGAATGCAGAAAGTTGAAAGTTAAGTTTTGGCATAACTAACCTAACATAACCTACGTAGGTAACTAAATATATATATGAGAGGATGTTGAATTGTAATGTAACAGGGGTGGAGAGGTGGCGTGAGGTTTTAGTGGGTATTCGGACGGCCTTCCATCTGCCGGTCCGCGAGCCCCACATAACCAGCTCGAGTCCCCATTTTGGCTGGTATCCGTAAAAGGATTTCCTCACGAAAAAAAAAGGGGTGGAGGTGTCTTAATACTAGGTTAGGTAGGTAAGGAAAAAGCGTGAGGCTGCTTTATTAAGCAACGACAGAATGTGGTCGACTAGCTAGCTACCTAATCTCAAGAGATTAACACAAGGTAACCTAAGGCCATGGACGTAGGACGGAAGGAGCCGGGTGATCCGTGCCTACCCCAGAAAAGTCTGGTGCCAACCCCAGAATTTTTACTTACAACAAAAATTTGCTCTGAAAAATTAAAAAAATAACATTTACACATACATATCTTTCCAAAGCTATAGTCCAAATGAACCTACAAGAGATTTATCTAGATACTCTAATGCTTAAAGCGAATGAATGGATATTTCTATCTTTTGGTAGCATTTCGCCATTAGGCCAGACAAGATAGTCATTTAGGACTTTCAACCTACCTCATATCTCCCACTCCATTTTCGTACTTTTCAAACCAGAAACCAGAATATAAATCACATATTCAAAATAATTTAAAACATTTCAACACAGTGCTCTATATCGCTACCTACTAAAATAATCCATTACAAACTACCCATTGAGAACTGAGTGTCCAATTGTCTTGCATTTTTATTATAATTAAACTGGTAAATTCTATTCTAAGATATATCTATATTCTATATGTTAGTATAGTATAAAGCTGAAAAGTTTGTTTGGTTGATCACACTTATCTAAGGAACAACTGGTTTGAATTGAAAAATATGTTTAAGCCACGTAATCCATTTTTTTCGAGGCCAGTCGTGGTTGTGGGTTCGATCCCCACTCGAGGAAATGAAATATTTGTTTACATTTATATTTTCATTCTTCGCTCTGGTATCAAGGCAAAGTGCGACGTTGACTTCCGCCACTCAACTCGCAACGCCTCCAGAAGTCGGCGGAAAGTGGGTAACGGAGTGTCTTAACACTAGGTTGCCTCTGCCTACCCTGCCGTGTGCGGGATACAGCGTGAAGATGATTTGATTTAATAATTCATTTATCGAAGATATAGTCTACCATCACTACTAAAACTATAAATTACATTTGACCGAGGGAAGTCGCAGGCAAAAGTAAGTTATATTATAAAAGGCAAAAGTAAACATACTATTTTGATACATCACTAGCGTTTGTCTTGTAGCAACAAAGACAAGTGTAGTGACAATAGAATTTTAACAACCCCCGTCTTCTCAAGGTCTACTCGGGAGCTGACAATGGTGAATGTATGCAACGTATTCTTTTATTTTTTTATTTTTGTTGTTTTTTTTTATAAAAACGAAACTAGTTTAGCTTTTGGCTATGTTTCTTAAAGTTCAGATAAAAAAAATTGTGTATATTCTGTCGCGTTGTATTGTGTAATTATTTTAGATTTAAACTCAACAATATCATTATAATATCAAAGAAAAAGAAGTAGTTTTTTTTAATTCCTTTTTTTGTGTATAAAAAGATATATCTGGAATCTAAAAAGATCTTTCTATATATACTATGATAAAACCAAAAAAAACAAACGGTATCTATACTAATATTACGAAGCAAAAGTGTTTGTTTAATTGAACACTCTAATTTAAGGGAACTACGGAGCGAGTTGTATCGAAGATAATCCATTTATCGAAGAAGGCTATATTCAAATTCAAAATTTAAGTTTAACTAGGCGGGCCAAACCGCAGGCTAAATTTCATACTATATAACAGCGACCGACGTGTCCCCGGGAAAGACAAGGCAGGCTTGCTTTGAACATTTTTCATATATGCTACGGCTTGAGATGCTAAGTGACATAATATGTCTTGAGCTCTAAAGCTTTAAAAGGTTTTATTATTAAGTAATCAAGATATTTTTAGGAAAAATAACTTAGCAAAAGCAAAATAGATATTTTTATACTGAATTAATACTAACACTGGATCCCTTGCAAATGCATGTTGTAAATTTTTGCTTCATTCGCCTTATCAAGCTGGGATTAAAAAAACAATAAAGACAGAAATTTTATTCTAAAACCATAAGAAATCCTCGTGGCACATTGGAAGAGTCCGTGACTATAAGAGCGAAGGTTATAGCTTCGATTTCCACTCGGGGGGATGACTGTATTAGATTGTTCCCTAATTTTACGCCCTAGCCGCCAAACTGCAGCTCTGTTTTCTGCTACTTAACACAAATTTTAAAAATGTAGTTTCTTAACATTACGTTTCTTCGACCGATCCCGCTACGCAGGATACAGTGTGAAGCTGAAGAAGATGAAAATAAATTAATACCATGAAAAAAATCATAATAAAAACGAAACTAAAATAAAATCTTGAGCTAATACAGAGAGTAAAACGGCCGACTCCGCTAAAACCGCAGTTGCCGGCGTAATCTTGTAGTAAGATTATAATTTCAGGTCAACAGGTATTTTGAGTGTAGCGCGGCGGTGACAATGGATTGTCCTACAATGAAATATGACTGACTTTATTAAATCTAGAACAGTTCAAGATGTTCAAAAGGAGATGAGGATCTTTTTTTTATTCTTATATGTATATCTATGCATTATCAAATACCCTCAGTCAGAACTGACAAAACCTGGATTGTAGGTAAGGTTAAGGAGTGCGAGGATGCACAAATTTCTGCAGAAACGAAAAAAAATATATTTTACATTTTACATCGTACAATCTATAAAAGTGATACTAAAAGATAGTTTACGTCATTGATCCTTCCTGAACGTTTTAAAAGCAGAAAAGAACACTGACAAAATTATCAAATTACTATTTTATTAAAATTTGCAAGCACTTTTGACATACCAAACATACCTCATATCCTCTCGACATCCCCACACAAAATCCTCATCTTTACCATAGACTCCCAACTCAATAGTAAACTAGCAAAAGTAGACCAACTCAAGAATTGTTAGAGGCATTCGGAGTCAGTTAAGAAGTCGTCGAAATACCTAACTGGGGAATTTTATTTCTTTATAATAGTAAGCATATGCAAAAGTTTTAAATCGTACAATCGAAACTTCCTCGAGAGCGTGAGGAGAACGGATGCTATTTCGATTTATACGAAAAATTACAAAATAATGTGTATTATTATTTTTAAAAAAGCAGCTTCCGTAAACCTACTTTTTTCCCCACATCAGGATAAGCAGAGTAAACTTAGTGTTAAGACACTCACGATATGTCCATATTTTTATATTTCGGCTCACAAATATTTTTCGTACCGTTTCGTCGCACTGGATGCTGAGTGGCGAATTTACACTCTCACAGCACATTTTTCAGAAACTTTTTCAGAAACAAGAGTGCGACTGCTAGTGCGACAGATGTGGTGAGTTCGATTCCGATAGAGAAAAAAAAAATCATATCCTCGCTCGGTCTCTTTAGGCAAGGCGCGTTGATTTTCACACTCAATAATACCTAGTGCCTCCATGTACATATATATATATTGAATTCACGTATAGTACATAAAATAAAATAAAATGGAAATAATTCATTCCCCCAACTGAAAATCGAACTCACACTCATTTTCATTACAGACGCTGTGCCGCTGCGCCAAGACAGCTTGAAATTTAAATTGACAACATAAAAAAAAACATAAAAAAGGAAAATACAGTACTTCCCTTATATTCGGTACCTAGTTTACCTAAATTGGCATCACAGTAGCTATTTCCACTTTCGTGGAGTGCTATCATTTTCTTTCCAACGAACCCGCTATAAGATCTGTTTAGCGGCGACCTGTTTAGTACCAAGTACGTACTGGAGCATGAAAATAGAGCAGATTCAATAGTCAATTACGTGGCAAAAAGTATGCGACCGTCGATGGAATCTGGTATCTTGAAATATCCTAATATTATAAATAATCTGCTTATATACTAGATTTTTTTGGAAAATCTTAAATTTCATTTAAAATTTGCCCAGTTACAATTCCGACAACTGACGAAACGCGACTTTTAAAATAAATAAATATACATGTATATGACTCTACTAATATTTTTAAAACTGAAGAGTTTGTTCGGTTGACTGCGCTAAACTTAGGAACTGCCGATTCGAATTCCATTCATCGAGGAAGACTATAGATTATTTTACATAACGTTAATAGTTTCAATGAAACCCACTTTAGCTGCGGTCAGAATTAAGACGAGCACTTAAAATGTGTCACACTTCTGAATTACTTCCCATTTGATTTGATTTAAAAGGTAAAATCTTATATCCACTATTTTGAGACACTGGTACTGGACGGTCGTGACGGACTGTAAGCCCCGTGGTCGTGGGTTCGATCCTCCACTCAGGAGATTGATTTTATTTTTATTATTAACAGCGGGATAGGCAGTGGGAACCAACTGATAGGCTTAAGATACTCCGTTCCCAACATTCCGTCCAATTATTGAGACATTTGCGTAATCAGCGATAAAATTCAATGCATCGCATCGTAATTCAATTCATCGCATGCATGTCTACCAGATCAAGGAAATATTTTTTTCTTACATGCACGCTGTATCTTGCACATAGCAAGTTGGCAGAGGAGACCTGGGAAGCCAGGATTAAGAAACCTTATTAATACACTTTCGTTTCCCACTTTCTGCCTAATAAAAGCATTGCGTGTTCTCGAGTAGGAACCGAAGCCATAAGCTGTCACGTTGACAGTCGTACGCTTGTGCCTCGCGCCACGGCTGGCCTGATACAGTACATGTAATATGTAATGACCACCTAAGTAACAAAACATTATAGTACTAAGTTAATAAATCAAATCAACACTAGTTTAAGATCAATTGATTTAACCTATTACATATCAATATATAATTGATTTAAACCAGCACTACGTACTGTCCTCAATTCACACAATTTAATAGTTGATAACGTATTTGACTGGCTAAAGTTGCATCACAGATGTACGTAATTTTATCATCAATTTAACTATGTTTCAGTCTAATATTGGCGCAAGCGAGTGACTGTAAACCCGACAGGTTGTGTGTTCCGTTCCCATTTGAGGAAATTATATATTTATTTTTTTCATTTCCTTTCTCTGATAACGAGGTACATACATAGGTTCAATACTCAATGCTTCTATATTCCGGAGAAAAGGGAGTTTCTTAATACTAGATTCCTATGTTCCCTCTGTCTATCCTACGTGAGAGATTCAGTGTTAAGCTAAATAAAAAGTACTAGTGGCACATGCCACCAAGGTCAAATGGAAATACATACTCGATGTATATGACACATGACACAAGCTTAGAACCGAAGGTAATTCACTGCAGTTACAGTGAATTACTTCTAAACAACAATGTGATGTAATATGGCATATTGCTTTAATCAATAAATTTTATGTCCAACACAAAAATAGTTCTTCACTTAAAACTCCAAATTATTTTTTACTTAACTTTAAATTAACACATTCATCTAAACAAACTCTACAGCTTTATAACATAAGTGAAGATAAATAAAAAAAAAAAATCAGCTTCACGCTGTATCCCGCACACAGCAGGGTAGGCAGAGGGAACCTAGCGTTTTTAGACACTCCGTTCCCCACTTTCTGCCGAATTCTGGAGGCATTGCGTGTTGAGTGGCAGAACTCAACGCCGCGCTTAGCCTCGACACCAGAGCAAAGAAATGAAAATATAAATTTAAGTAAATATTTCATCTCCTCGAGTGGGGATCGAACCCACAACCAGTAGGTTTAGTCACACTTTGTGCCGCTGCGCCACGACTGGCCTCAAAGTGAAGATATTGGTGACAAATTTAATTTTTATTATATATAATAGTAAAAACCCCATTCTATGGATTGAGGAGCTTTGCAGGCAGCTCCTAGAGCTTGTGGCCTAAGTGTAGGCCCTCTTCAAAAGAAGCAACTGTACACAGAAACAACATAGTGCCAAAACTCTTTGCTTGCTTGCATGCTTTAGATTTGCATGCTTTAGTTTATATGGTCACTGTGCTTAAGCAGACATATTAAAAGAAAACCTTCACAGGAGAACAGACATGAAGACATAGAAAGAGACCATTTATATGTAGGAGCCGTTGCTAACTATTGTTATTATTTTGAGGTCTGTTTCACAGTTTAATCATTTAAAACTACAATTATGTTCTAAAGCTCTTGCTTCAATCACAAGTTATAGTCACATAAAGGTGACAATTTGCCAATGAGGGTGAAGTCACAGGAAAAAGGCTAGTAATTAATATAATATGATTAATATGGAAGAGTATATTCTAATGTCCAAAAGATCAAATAAATATTGTATTTTACAAAAGCCACAATATACACACTTATAATAATTATATGCTTTAAAAATAAGCTTTTTGTTGTATATTTATAAAAAAAGCTTTTTTCAATAATTGTAACAATTTTTTTTCATTTCATTTTCTTCACATTATTTTTTTTTATAGGAATTTGTCATAGATCCTAAATCTTTCATATAAATTCAGTTTTTAAATAGATTATAAACAATAACTAAGAAAATAATAAGGAATAAACAAAAAATCTACATACACTTATACTAAACTTTATTAATAATAATAAAATAATCAGTTTAAGGTTGTGGCATAGTGGGACAATGTCTGATGGCAAATGAGATGGTCACTGGTTTAATCTCCACTCAAAGGATTGATTAAATGTATATATTTAAGTAGTTTTCATTTGGTCCCTCAGGATTAGATGTGACACTTGACCACTGGTTCCTAACCAGTGGTCTGCAGACCACTAGTGGTGTGCAGTAGCCTAAGTATGGTCCGCAAACCATTTTAATTTTATGACTGAGGATGGTGAGGGTAAGTTTTTGTTTGATTATTAGAGTTAATTTTTATTATACCTACATGCATAGTGGTCCCTGCTACCAAGAATGATCTAAAAGCGGTCCTTGAATAGACAAAGTTGGGAACCCCTGCACTAGACATTATCTTCTGCCAATCAAACCTGACTGTCTTAGAAATCTGGTGGTATATAGCCTTTTCCCTTTGCCTAACTTGTTATATATAAAATAAGATGTGAGAACCATGGAGTCACAAAAAGCCTGGGCCCTTTGTAATTTTTTTTTACAAATATATTTTTTTGATTTAAATTTTAAAATATAGAGTACTCTTATTGCCATTGTTTCAGTTATAAAATTTCATACTTTTGATGAATAAAAATACTCTCTTGTACTCACAACAATAGTAATGTAATTAACAAACTGAATGTTGCAGATTATTTTATAAAAATAGCAATATACTATAAAACTCCTTATAATTGTATTTTATATGTGTACTATAACAACAAATTATATGTAAGATTTTAAATGGGCATAATATGAAAAAAAATTGTGGAGAATTTATTAAAAATGTAATTTAAAAGAAATGGCAAAAAAAATATTCGACTTTTTCGACATATTAATAATTTATATTTACTCTAAACAAACTGTTTACGAGAACTCCACACATTATAAATAAAATAAAAAGAAAAACGTTTAAAACTAGTGAATTTCACTAACAGAACGGGAATGTAAATAAACGCATTATATCCGTCATCGAAGGGAGAAACGAAGGGGCCGTCGTTGATGCCTTACTTTAATTTATTTATGTTTGGCCGAAACAAAGAAACATCGCGCCCAAAATTTAAAGTATAATTGATTTACACACAAGAAATAACATATTACTATTATAAATATACCATATAAAAATATAACTCACCTATTGAAGCCAGGTAGATAGGTGAACCCCGGTAACATGGGAAATAAATTAGCATAATGTCCTTACACTTCTAAAATCACCAGCCATAACTGTACAATGTTAACACTTAACGTTATGATTCACTCGTTACCGTCTAAATACCGACATTTTAAAGCGATGTTTAGTTATAATTATTAGATAAATGGCCTCAAAATAATATAATTTTGTATCTCAATTTATACGAGCATAATATAAAGCGCCAGCACGTACGGTGCGGTCTGAAGTAAGCAACTAAGCGGATCGTGAGTAGTGTTGTATCTAAACTTACTTGTCTATTGCTCTTGAGAATTGAATGAACGGAACGAATGGTCGGGTGAATGACAAAAGTAATGCACAGAACAAATAGAAATTGAAGATTTTGTACGAGTGAAATGAGATAGCGATTGGCTACCTATGGAAACAGAGTAAAAATGTGGTGAGCATTTTTAGAAATAAAAAAAAATTGTTAATAAAATAAAAATAATTCTGAAAATCATGAAGACGAAGAACAACGAACTTTTAGTTTATTAAATATTATGCTGTGCTACACAATACTTGTTAAATATTATTTGACAGCTTTCAGTCACAGTATTCACATAGTGCCATTTCAAAGCTATTTGCAAAATGACGCTGTTGTATAATATGAGACGAATAAAATTATAATGATATCTTTTTGAAAAGAATGAATTTGAAAGAAAATTTTAAAGGGACAGAAATTTTACTCCCAAGAAATAAATTTTATTTATATTAATAGACATTCTAACATTTAACTGAAATTTGTAAAAAATGTTTAATTTTTAAGATCTTTTTTTCATTTGAACCGTGTTTTATTCCTGTTTTTGTCAGAAGTTACAGGTTCAGTAACGTTACATCTTTAGTATAAAAAAGATAGAAGTACACGATAAAACGATATTTAACACACACTTTTAAATTACAACAAAAACTTTTAAATCGTCTAAATGATTCCATTTTTATCTTAATAAAGTATGTAGTATTTTTTTATTATATATACTAAGAAATTATAATAAATAATTTAGTAATGTTAATAAAAATTACACTAATTTTGTAAGTATCTTATGTTTAAAACCAGTGTGTGATTTGTGTGTAAACATATAAGTATAATTTTGCATGCTAAATATAATACATATATAATTTTTTAGTACTTTTTTTTTTAATTAAATAAAAAATATATATCAGTATATAGTAAAATTAAAATAAATTTAATTAACCATAAAAATTGAAAACCTTTGCTTCTTTACAGACTTACATTTGTGCTGCCATATACAAAATATATATAAAAAATATGAATGTCTATCTTAAGTAATGATATAAGTGAATTTTATAATATAACTCAAGTAAAATTAATGAAATTAGACTTTATAAAAACCTAAATGCCTGTAATTTTCGTACATGTATATATATGTGCTGTCATATACGAAAAAAAATAAATTACATTGAAAATAAAATACATATCACATTTAATATGTTTAGGTGTTTTTTTATAAAACGTCTCAATACAGTTAAAAAAAATAACTTTAATTAGACATTTCAACCTAAATACCTTTAAAGTAATTATTGACTTTGCTATATATTGCCATATACAAAATTAATAATAAATTTAGATAAATACGTTTCACGTTTGACCCATTCAGGCATTCAGTTAAATCATAAATGTGGTTCAGTTCGCAGCACTAGTCAGCGGGGCAAGACAAACACTATTCCGCATTTCTTCAAAAATCTCTGAAACTTATTTTATTATATATAAATTAAATAAAATGGCCAACATCGCAGCTAAACGTATTAAACGTGAATTTAAAGAAGTTATGAAAAGTGAGGAGGTAAGATTGTTTATCGTTTTGATTGAATTTTTGACGTCCATGCAACTCCTTGTTGTTACTTGCACTTTTGTATGGCCAATGTCAGAGTTTTGAACTGACTACGTTTTAGCTGAATTGCGATTAACTTTAAATACATTTAATAGTTTATTTATATTTACTTTTTGTTTTATCTATATGAATTTGAATGTGTATATTGGTTAACACATGTTTTAACACGTAACGTATTCTATACTAATCTTGATAACTTTCTTGTTAGTATAAAAAATAATGTAACCTTAATTTTATTGATGTTCGGTCCAGATAAGATTTCCTCATGCATGCTCAGATGAATTAAATTATTTATTCCTTTGTTAATTAAATTAAACAGAATGCTTTACTTTGTGTGATAGCCTGTTTTATGTATTTACGTGTTATTTAGTGGTGGCGAATGTTGTATTTTTGCTAAGTGAATGCTAGTATAAGGGTATTTAATATGTACTAAATGCTTTTTTTTGTAAGACTAAATTTATTATAAGTTACACTTTTTTTTTAAATATAAAAAGTATAAGAAATTTTATTTTAGGAAGTATAAAATTGATAATTCTATTTATAGAATATTAAAAGGTTTTTCTATGATATTGATTCTCATTTATATCACATATGATATAAAAACTAAATGGTATACATGTTATCTAATTTAATATATATATAAAAAATTCTGCTTAAATTGATCTGTATTAAAAACAATATTTTTTTATAATATTAATGTTTATTGTACAAGAAATGATATATAGAAATATATAGTCTTATACGTAATGTACATAAGATAAACTGACCGTCACAGCTATCAACACCCAACTATCTGTTAATAGAAACATGACATATAAAACATACATTCTTAATCAAAGTCCAAGTTGTTCTAGACAATAATATTGTAGTTGTGTATTATAAATTAATATATAAATGTAATTGTGTTTGATTCTCATTTAAAGGTAACAAAACAAATTGCGGCATTAAGTTCCGCTGTTCTTATTTGTCTAAAATAGAATGTCTTAACAATAGATTCCCTCTGCCTACCCTTCTATAGGTGGGATACAGCACAAAGCGAATTTTGATATAAACAATTACATATATATCAAGATATATATATTTTTTTCTTAATAAGACCAAAACTCTCAATTCCTTTGTTCATAGTTATTTTAATCTGTGATGCATTTAAAAATCCAAGTCACTATCTCTTGACGTCTGGCGTTGCTCCAGAATTATGTTACCATACAATGAATACACAAAAACACTTTTGTTTTTATAAAATCACAAAAACATGACTTTGAGCCAGTAAATATATATTCTGTTATAAAAAATAAATATTCAATATTCAACAAGATCAATTACATTATGATTTGATTAAAGTAAAAATAAATTTAAAATTAATTTAGCAGTTGTTATTAATTATTTCTTGGAAAAAATAATTAAATCATTTAAGATTCAAATTTATTTGTTGTATAGGTATTCGAACTAAAAAAAGTAATTAATTTTAATTGATTATTCCCATTTATGAACAAACCTTGTGTTTATTATTAATAATGTTGTAAAGTTATTAATAATTATCAATTAATCAAATTTACTGTAACACATACACAGCTACCTAGCCACAACAATCTCTGCATACCACCTTCGCCTCTATCATCAACCTCTTGATGACACATTCCTTCTGGATCTTCATTCTTTTTATGTGATCTCCAGTGTCTTTGACTGGTACTTTAATGTTTTTCAAGGTTAACCGAAGTCTCCCCTCCTCTCTTACCCGTCGCTATCTACTGTATTCAAATTATATATATATTTTTTTTTCAAAAGATATGTCTTTTCAATTACTGAGTGATTATCAGATAAAGCTCAAACGAAACTATTGAATTTCATGTCAGTTGGTTAGAGGGGACAGAGAGGTATAAGGGCTTATTAGGACTATATTTTCCATTTTACGTCTAAGATTCTTCGCAAAAATAGTTGCGGGCGACGACTAGTTACTGATAAATTAATTCAATTGTTGTTCCTCCCAATACGTACATGTATATTGCACACTAATAGAGATACAAAGATCAACTGCTCGAAATGGTCCGTAGCAATTCACCTTGCGGTCTGAGCTTGTGTAGCTTTGTGATTGCATTTAATGCAAAATCTTACGTTATGATATAACCGAAAGTACGTAGAGACCATCGTGTCTTAGTGAAGCAGTATCTTATTAGCCACCGTGGTTATGAGTTCGATTCCCTCTTAATTTAGGTTTCCTTTGGCTATCCTACCGTGATAGAAGATACACGATTCAACGATGGATATTTAAAATATTTTAAATGTAACATCAATACGCCATTTAAACGTAAAGCCGCACGGCGTGACGTGAGCCCGGATTTAAAAGTCCCGACAAGCGAAAATAGTTTCAAAAAAATATTCCCGCAAAAACGTTAGAAAAAACTCACCCATCCATACGAGAGCTCACAAAAAGCTGAAAGCTGGGATTAGCGGCCAGTTCTCGGCAAATCTGAAAAAGTGGATTTAACGCCACGCCATATTTGCATTTTTATATTTTTATTTGGTATCAATCTATAATTATAGGCTAACGGGTGGAAAGTGTTAACGTAGTGATTTTTCACTGCCACTCGCTAGTGTTTTTAGTAGCGTCACGCTCTTTCCCGCACAGCAGCCTAGGTGGTGTGAACCTAGTTTTATGATGCTTACGGGCCAATTTTTGAGACATTTCGTGTAGAGTAGCGAAAATTAATGCCGTGCTTTGTCTACCAGAACGGAATAATTTAAATAATTTTAATATCATTATTTCGCTGGGAGCGAACCGAACCCACGTTCGTTTACAGTAAAACTCAGTCGCACTGCACCACGATCAACTCAAAGATAAAAATTTAAAATTCTATTTATATTTTCCAATAAATAATTAAAATTACTAAAGTTTAATATAGATTTCGATAGATAGTGTATAATACTCATAAAATCATTTAAAATTGATTACACTGAAATCGTAATTGGAGACTTGCACGTACATATATGTATATATATATATATATATATATATATATATATATATATATATATATATATATATATATATATATATATTTAAAATTGATTACACTGAAATCGTAATTGGAGACTTGCACGTACATATATGTATATATATATATATATATATATATATATATATATATATATATATATATATATATATATATATATATATATATATATATATATATATATATATATATATATATATATATCAGTTGGGTCCGTAATTGAGACTTGTATCAAATTTAATGGGATTACTCCACCTTTGTGATATAACGTGTAGAGGCCAATAAACGCCGATACTAATGAATATTGATTGATTTTAATTATTAAATTCATTTACTTATTATCGCGGCGTTGAGTTCCGCCATTCAACACGCAATGCTTCCAGAATTTGGTGGAAAGTGGGGAACGGTTTCAAAGGTTCCCTCTGCGTACCCTGCTATGTGCGGGATACAGCGTGAAGCTAAAAAAATGCTTAGTATAATTATTAATAAGCGATTATTATGTAGCCTATAGATGTTATTTGTGGTGTCGTCCCGTGCTCAAATGGAAATGGCCAAAAATTTTATATGATAGAACTGCACTTTGGTAATTTTGATTGCGGTACAGTGGGTTACATCGTAACGCTTGATGTAATAGTCCATAGCCATCCTTGATAAGCGGACTGTGCAATATATAAAAGATTTTTCAATTTAAAAAAGTGGCTTCTGATGAAAGTGTGTTTAACCAAACAAACTAATAATAATACATAATATTTCAAAAGTCGCGTTTCGCTTTAGTTCATTTCTCGTACTCGTAGCAGATTGTTAATGAAATATTTTTTATATATTTACAATTAAAAAAATTATATCCAGTTTTATTTGGAAGTGTAAGTATGTAAGTAGGCTATTGGAGAATCCTGTTGATTTAAATATTGCCTAAAGAGTCCAATATGGCTATGTTTTCAATCAGAAATCCTTTATACTTACTCTATTTAAAAATTATGATTTGTCTAACCAAGCGTTAACATATTTATTTACGTGGATTTTAAGAGAGTCCGTTTCAGTAGGGAGGTTGTTAGTAGGTAGTTTCTGTTGGAATTTCGAGACATCCTCTTACAATGCTTCCCTACAAACCCTAACCTATCTACGTACCCAATAACGACTTGTTGTGTTCAATAGTTCAGTCTGTGCGATGTCTGCGAGACACTCGAACGGAAGTGTTTTATATATACTTTTATAATTTTCTTTAAGAAATATATAAAATAAATTCGTCGCCATTTACAAAATAATCTTTACAATACTTGAAAAAGATCTAAGAAAAGTAATAATAGATAATTTGCTTTTAGTCGATGCAGCGTATTGCAACAAATACTTTCAGCTCTCTAACTAAGGTTTTTAATTCCCATCAAGTCCTTTAAAAATTGTTACATCTCCAAAGCAAAAAATAAAAGTTTTCAAATTTACTTCTTATGTGATGCTCAAAGTGATATAGGTGATTTTATTTTGAATGGAGTGCTGTTGTTGACGTTTATGCTGTAACTAACAAGATTTGATTAATATTGAACACCAAACTCGTAGTTCGACACTATAAAGGATATCAAAATTTATAGGGTACTTCCGGTTAACCTAGAATTATGAAGTTTGGCAGCCAGCATCTACAGGTTGTACTAGTTTAGGAAAATATCTGAAAACTCCACATTTGTGGTTAAAATCCTAAAAAATAACAGCTTTTAAGCTAGTTCAAACGAAGAATCTGATGAATTGGTTTAGTGTGCATATTCCAGTACATATTTTACGTGACGATGCCGTCACGTTAAAATTTTGGCCATCCGATTCTTATACGTTTTCTGAGGGGGTAGTAGGTATTTTTCTTTCCTAAATGTAGAAAAACACTTTAAAGATGTTAAAAAACATATTTTATAAAGTTTTTATAACTCACTAATTCTTATGTATAACAAAAAAAACTGAATATCTAAATATTCCCCTCATCTCCAAGGTTTGCGTGCAATCATGATATAATTATTGTACGAAACCCTCGGTTTGCGACCCAACTCACGCTTGTCCGGTTTTTCTAACATATTTTACCTGTACCTACGCTTAGGAGTTTATTTTCGACCTAATATACCATGGTGTATCCTATAAGGATTAGTTACATCTACATTTAGTTCTGTGTACTATACTTATCTTTTTTTTTAATTTACCGGTATAAATAAACGTTGGTGGCTCAACAAATAAATAAATCAATTTCTCCTAGTAGAAATCGAACCCACAGCCGTCGTGTTGCGATTTTTTTTTTAATCTTATAGCATAATGTTCATACGTCATGTCGTTTACAGGTGGCGGGCGGTGCAATCAAACTGGAGCTGGTGAACGAGTGCTGGACCGAACTGCAAGGCGAGATCGCCGGCCCTCCGGACACTCCGTACGAGGGTGGCACCTTTCTTTTGGAGATAAAAGTCCCCGAATCCTACCCGTTCAATCCACCTAAGGTATAAAAAATGTGTACATATAAGTGGCGTATATAATTTATTTAAATTTATATTTCCATTTCTTCACTCTGGTGTCGAGGCAAAAAGCGTAGCGTTGAGTTCCGCCACTCAATACGCAATGCCTCCAGAATTCGGCGGAAAGTTGGGAAAGAAGTGTCTTAACACTAGGTTCTCCTTACTCTAAAAAACAAATATTTGTAGGTATTATTGTATATTTACGAGTATGTTTTTCAAAATCATCTCTTTTATTTGTTTTCTTTTCTATAATTGCCCTTTACCTATTATCTCTTTCCGTTGTTTGAAGTCAGTCACTTCCATTAGTTGACTGGAAGAGATTTCTTTTACAAAAAAGTTCACAAGTTTTATATGCAGAAAAGGATATACTAAAAAAAATCTTAGCATTCTTGTGGCATCACTACGGCCTTCTAAGAGTGGTTTCGTTCTAGGTATCTGACACCGCGCTTTGTCTCAACCGATCAAGTTATTTTCTTTCAAATGAAAGCTGAAACTCCTGGCATCCAAGCGATGTCTGCATATTCCCATACTCCAATTATGCCACGACTACGATTTTGTAATACAATAAGCTTTGGCATCCTAATATTATTACTTTTTTACTAGTTAGCGACTTAAACGCGGCTTCGCCCGCTTAAGGTGGTTTATTGTTATATATTGTTTTCATTTCCCCGTTCTTGTAGACAAAACGCGACTTCACTTTTCAAATGAATGAAAATATGTATGTATGTATGTCAATATTAGCTTCCCTCTGCTTATCCTACTAAACGCGGAATACATCGTGATGTTGCTCACTTACTAATGTCGCCTAACACAATATATTTGACACACAGGTACGGTTCATGACCAAGATCTGGCATCCGAATGTCTCCTCCGTGACGGGAGCCATTTGCTTGGACATTTTAAAAGACCAGTGGGCTGCTGCCCTCACTTTGCGCACTGTTCTACTCTCCATACAGGCTTTGCTTTCTGCTGCTGAACCAAACGACCCTCAGGACGCGGTCGTTGCGAAACAATATAGGGAAAGCCCCACCTTATTCGCCATGACTGCGCGACACTGGACAAATGTGTACGCCGGGGGGCCTTCCCCCGTATGGGAGTTTAATGAAAAAGTCCAGCGCTTACGAGACATGGGCATCGACGAACATGAGTCCAGGGTAGCTTTGTCCACATACGATTGGGAAATCGAAATGGCCACTGAGCAGTTGTTTAGTTAAACTTTGTCCGTTCTTCTGTAATGTGTAGTGGTCCTATAGATTACTCAACGTCAACAGCATTTCAGATTTTTGGTTTTTTTTCCCAATTTATATGATTTTATCATTGTGATTATCACATCATATGATAAATTTTAGGTGTAAGAGCTGAAGCGGGAATATATGATAACTTTGAGAGAATATTTTTTAGATGGTAGAAAGTATTTTTGAAGGGTTACGGGTATAGTTGATTGCCGAATTGTGGATTTTGCTATTTATCTAACAAAAGATGTATTTAAACTCCACTTGAGATAAATTTTAGCTTCCCAAAACTAAATAACTAAATTTGTGAAAGAGAAGCCGTCACTCAACACAAATGAAAACATTTTAACAACTGACACACAAACCACGAAGCAATCGTAAATCTTTTTTCTCTATTTCTCCCACTTCACACACTTATTTATCCTGTGATTCATTTAAAAAAAATTGGTCGTTTAGAATCCGTTGACGTCTCAGCAATTTTTAATTGAAATAATATATAATTTTTGATTATTAGTCTAAGTATAAAATCCTACACAAACTATTACAAGCGTAGTACATATAGAATAGTGAATGAACCAAAAGAAAAATTTTACTTAAACATATTAAGTATCTTTAATGAATATATCGCGCCTATTTTGGTATTTGTAGTACAATTTAAATATAACAATACAATTTATAAAAGTAATATTAAAATTATTTTATTTATGGCAATGATTATAATATTATTTTGAATTTAAAATTATTTTACTTATGGCAATTATGATTATGTAGACATTGTTCAGTAATCTCTATGATTTTTTAATGATTTATTTTATTTGTTTTAAAAATACGTAAGTTTATTTTTTTATGTTTTTATTTGCTCTTCCTTTTCATCTATATGTTTGTTATCGAATCTTAAAGCGGGCAAAAGTGGTTATTATATTTATAAACAAACACTAAATATTGTTAGATTTAATGACAAGTCTTTAGTATTTTCTGTGCCTTTCTATAGTAAAAGTCGGTTCTATAGTACTTTATCATGTGAGAAGTAACGGATTTCGTTTACCTTTTAATATATATTTATATAATCGCGTTAGTAGCTAAATATATATAAAAATATATGTCTTTGTTGTTATATACATGGTTCAAATTGTTGCTTGGTGTAAACAAACATTTTTGCTTTTTAAGTAAACGTATAGCAAATTTCACGAATTTTGTTAATAATTTGTTTTTATTGAAAAAGAATAGGGTATATCGAAATAAAATCAAAAGTTCGTTTTTAGCAGCAATTTTTTTTTTTGAAAACTGATTTTATTCCAAACAATTGTGCAATAATAATACTGGTAAATGGTAAATTACAAGTTTTTGTAACAACAATTTAATTTTGATAACAACTATATTTCCTTATTTTCTTCTTTTTTCTTAATTTTGGGATATTCTTGTGGACTTTGCACTATCTGGTTGGTTGTGCGGACATATTATAATTATTTAATTTAGAATCAATTGTATATTTTTTTATATTTAACTTTTAGTACCCCCGTTAAATCTGTATATGCAATTAATGTTATGATCGGTAAAGATCAAATGTTGTTGTTATTTCACAGTGGAAATGGTTTTTAAACTAGTACTAGAGTAATTATGAGCAATCTATTAAAATCGACCTTGAGTGGAGATTTTGGGTGATTTTAATATGTTTTATTTCATATATAATTTTTTTTTATATTTAACTATAAAATATCTTGTGATTGTTAAAATTCAATAATATGTGGATATTTTACAGCTAAAATTATTTTAAAGTAGGACTTGAGATATGTGGATTTTGTCGTTTTTCAAAATGTCTCTCGCGTGGTTTTCCCGTATATAATTTAGAAACAATTGTAATTAATTCCCGTGTAATGTTACGTATACATAATTATATACATAATTTTATATATATATATATATATATATATATATATATATATATATATAATATAAATATTCTTTATTGATAGCAATAACGGTAAAGTGCTTTTCTTAGATATGGTATTAAGGATGGTTTAAGTTATATGTATATAAAGTATTTGAAGCGATGTCTCGAAGTACATTATATATAAAAAAATGCAATTTTTATATTAACATTATAATATTTGCTTATTATATATTCTCTTCTTTTGTAATCGTCACTAAACAGAGAGGTTGAACTTTTATTTTATTGCTTATTTAATTTATATATATCGCGGTGCATGGTCTACAGCATTGGAGATGATTGCGGCGTTAAGTTCTGCAACTCAACAAGTTATATTTAATGTAAGGCTGGGAACCAGAGTGTTTGACATGCGAAACTAATATCAGAGCTGAATTTTGTTTGGAATTCTTTCAATGTTATTATTATACACATTAAAATAAACTCTATTTAGTGACAATTTTTAATATCAAAACCTTGAATTGTTGTAGTTATATAGTTAATCAGTTTTATAAAGCATCTTTGTTTTGGGCAACGCTTTTTAATTGGTTATTTAGAATCGAACTGCATACCACCTGAACTTTTAATTAACTGTTACGGTGTTATATGAACTGTTAAGCAATTTCATCAACAAATCTCGATATAATATATGTATTGTATGTAAATTTGTATGTAAATTTGTGTTTTAAATAATTATTAATTAAATGAATAATTATTGAACAAATGTTGTTTATTATTTTCCATTTTTCAAAATAAATAAAAATAGGAGGAGTGCTTATTTGACCTTCAAGAATATATTATAAGGTAGGAGAATATGTTTGTGCGGATTGATGACAGTGGATGAGTCGGACGAGTTCCATCTTCTCTGGCTATCCTGCAATGGATATGTTTTATTTAAATTATCCTATTGATTAAAATAAAGTATAGAGTTATTGAAAAAGCGTGTCTGTGCTAAGAACAAAGTCAGATGTGGTTTCAATTCCCACAAAATAAATGTTCAAAATATTATTGTTTTGCGGACAATTAACAAAACCTTATAGGATCCGCGGGTACACTAACAGTCTCGAGATGATGCCTTAGATGGCTTACCAAAGAAAAGGAACTGTGCTTAATATGCCTTAGTTCTCTTCAAAATCCTTTTTGGACGAAGGTTTGCGATTTCCAATATGGTGTTTCCATGGTTATCCTGCATTTAATTTAGAATCAATTGGTTTTCTTATATATAATTCGAATTAAGTTTAATCTGTATACTTCTATGCAAGGTCAATTACGCAATGATTTACAAGAGAGTCGAGTTGCCTTAGTTATTTCATGTGCGATCAGTACAAATACTTGGGCAGTATGATGCACATATCTGGGAACGTGGAATGCAACATTCAACACAGAATAGCTACAGCGTGGTTAAAGTGGCGAGAAGTCACTGGTGTCACCTGCGACAAAAAGATGCCGGTTAAACTGAAAGGTTTAATCTACAAGAGCTTAATAAGACCAGTCCTTACGTATGGCAGCGAAACATGGGCTGTTACTCGAAAAAACGTCCATACCATCCAAGTTGCCGAAATGAAGATGCTAAGGTGGATGTGTGGCGTAACCAGGCGCGATAAAATCCGCAACGACTACGTGCGAGGTAGCCTCGGTGTGCGTGATATTGCCGACAAGATGCAGGAAAGTAGGCTGCGATGGTATGGACACGTTAAGAGGAAGCCACCTGACTACATAGGAAATTTGGCACTGCAACTTGACATCCCCGGTCGAAGACCAGTAGGAAGACCTAAGACGAGATGGAAAGAAGTAGTGCTAAAAGATAAGGAGGCATGCAAGGTCACTGACGATGACGTCCACGATAGAGCGAAGTGGAGAAGCAAAATTAGGAAAGCTGACCCCACCACCATGTGGGATTCATAGCTAGGAAGAGAGAGAGAGAGAGAGAGAGAGAGATAAAAAAACAATTAATTCTATATAAAATATAGGATAACCATGTATAGGATATCTTATCCTAGGTTAAGGAGGGTTGGGGTGCTACGTCGGTTACCTCCTCGTGGTGCACCCTGGGCAACGGGACGGACAGCAGCATCACAGTCGTGGTGCTGCTGCTCGTCCCGGCTAATAAACCGACACGCAGGAATGCGCTCCGGCGCTCTGTATCGTAAGAGTTGTCCCGTGAGCGCATTGTAGAGGAGGATCCTTTTGGTGGCTCTGCGCTAATGCGCTAGGTCATCGTGGAGGTAGGGCGGGTTCGGCGTGCGCTTACCCCGCCGTCGGACAGAGCGAGGCTCGCCGTCCTCTTCGTAATTTCGTGCGTGGTGTCTGTGGTCATGTCTCGCGGCCACGTACGGGACCGAGGGTCTTGCCTTCACCGGCCGGACCGTGAGGAAGACAACCTCTATAAAAAATTACCCCAATCCAAGCGGCGACGCAGCGTGAGGGATGAATGGCTGATGGGTGGTTCAGTCGTTACTGCTATCCCCGGCCGGGCAGAGGCCAATGTCCGGGTCGGGTTACGGGGCTGGGGCGGCTGTTTGGTCGTCCTGGCTCGGGGCTTACCCAGGTACAGGGGGCACTACCTGGGTGGACCGTCTTTTTCCCCCATACTCGTGGGATTCAAAATGGATGATTCACAAATTTTTTCGTTAGGTTTAAGTTGTTTGTCGGATAGTCAGGCTGTTGTCGATCCTGATGACGGTCTGCCATTAGGGAATAGGAGCTCACAGGTATCCGGGCCTGCGAGTGTTAAAGTAGTGACCGATGGATGCGCAGGGGTAGGCGACCAGGCTTCTGTAGTGGATATGAATACTGGAAGCGTTGAAAATCGGTCGCGTGTTACGTCTTCTGTTAAGAAACGTCCAGTATGCCAGACGTCAGACGAGGAAAGCCTGCCGGCTCCCAAGCTGCCAACTTCGAGGAGGGGTCGGCAGACACCGAGAGGGGCGAGTGTTTCGCAGCCGCGGAGGGGTAAGCACGGACGGCTTGTGCGCTCCAATACCACGGCGGCTAGCGAAGCAGAAAGTGACATGGGTGTCACTACAGAGGATCCTGGCGATGGCGGTGAAAGTGGTGCCTCGCTGGGGAGCTCAAAGGCGGAGCTCAGCGCCGCTAAGAGGGAGCAGCGCAAAGCCGTTGCGGCCGACGAAGTGTCGGAAATGGCCCGTCGCGCTCGAGAGCGACGAGCGGCTCTTGCGGCGGAAGGAGGAGAGCCATCTGCGATGGCATTAAGCCAGTTGGCTCTGGATGGGGTGGACTTAGTCCTTAAAGTAGCCACCAAGTCAGGAAGCCTGAAGGGCACGTTCATCCGTGGCTTGAAGGAGGCTGCCGCGGCTATCAGGGAAGCAGTTGACATCCTCCTCAACAGAACGGCCTCGGACGAGGTCGCAAAGTTACAGGAGGAAAACAGTCGTCTTCGAAATGACCTGGAGGACCTCCGGCGGCAAGTCACTGCGCTAAGTGAGCAACAGCAGCGATGTACGTCCACCGATGCTGCACCAGTAATGGTGCCGACTGCCGCTCCACGACCGGCAAACCCTCGTACCGACGAAGAGGTCGAGCGCATTATCCGACTCTGCATGCTCAAGTGCGGAAACATGGTTGACGCTAAGCTAGAGGCGAATCGTCGTCGTCTCCCGGCGGAAATACTCCGTCCGCCTTTGGCGGCTGACACGCGGAGGACCGAGCAGGCGCCGAGACTTCCATCTCAAAAGGGGAAGCCCATGGAGAGTAACAAGGAACCCTCAGAGAGAGCTCCTCCGAGCGACCATCCCACGACTGCCGGGTCTACGGGTGAGACCTGGGTGAAAGTCGTGGGTCGCAAGAAGGCCCGCAAAGCCACCAAGAAGGCCGCTGTAAATACAGGTACATCCGGTGGAACCGTAAAGATGATATCGCAGCCTGTGAGGCGGACTGCTAAAGGCGGTCGCAAAGGACCAACGATACATGCCCCACGTTCCGAAGCTGTGACGCTCACGCTACAGCCCGGAGCTGTGGAGCGGGGCGTAACATACCAATCGGTCATTGCCGAGGCCAAGGCCAAGATCAAATTATCAGATCTTGGCCTCCAATCCGTCACCCTTAGGCAGGCCGCCACGGGTGCGCGGTTGTTCGAGTTAGCTGGTGCTGCGAGCGGCAGTGCCGAAAAGGCGGACGCTTTAGCCGCCAAGATGAGGGAGGTCCTCAACCCTGAGGACGTCCGGGTCTCCAGGCCAATAAAAACCGCAGAGGTGCGGATTGCTGGTTTAGATGACTCTGTGACATCTGAGGAGGTGGTAGCGGCCGTTGCTCGAAGCGGAGAGTGTCTGCCGGACAAGGTGCGTACGGGCGACATACGCGCTGACGCCTCCGGACTCGGCGTAGTCTGGGTTCGGTGCCCTGTAGCGTCGGCGAAGAAGATAGTCGATAGTGGCAGATTGCTGGTTGGCTGGGTTGCAGCGAGAGTGAAACTCCTACAGCCCCGGGCTTTGCGATGCTTCCGGTGCCTGGAGAAGGGGCACGTCCGGGCGAAGTGTACCGCCGAGATTGACCGTAGTGATCTTTGTTATCGCTGCGGTCAGCCCGGTCACAAAGCGGCTCAGTGTTTCGCGGCACTCAACTGCAGCTTATGTTCGGCTGCGGGGAAGCCTGCCGAACACAAAGTGGGTGAAGGGGCCTGTGGCGCGACTGCCAGCAAGGCCATGAATAAAAAGAAGAGGAGATCTAAACCTGCCGGGGAAACCTCGTCACCCCCGCAGGCTAGTAGCTCCGCGGCCGACTCCCGGCCAAGGGCTGTTGCCGAGGGAATGGAATGCCAATAATGGCACAATTTCATTTTCTCCAGGGCAACATCAACCACTGTGCCAGAGCTCAGGATCTCCTACTCCAGAGCATGGCAGAGTGGTCGATTCACGTGGCTGTGGTCGCCGAACCTTACTTTGTTCCCGTCCGTGACAACTGGCTGGGATGCGCTGACGGTTTGGTTGCCATTATCGGCGAGGCTCTGATCGAGCCAACTCGGGGCCGCGGCTGGGTGGCTGCGGTCTCAGGCGCCATTGTCATTGTGGGGGCTTATTTCTCTCCCAACAAAAATCTCGCCGATTTTGAGGGTTTCCTTGTCGAGTTGGGCACCGTCGTGGGCCGCTATCACCCTCGTCCCGTTTTGGTGCTCGGTGATTTTAACGCCAAATCATTGGCGTGGGGATCTCCGGTCACTGACCCTCGGGGTGAGGTGCTAGAAGAGTGGGCGGTGACGACTGGTCTAGTCGTCCTGAATCGGGGCTCGGAATACACGTGCGTGCGGCAGCGGGGTGGGTCGATAGTGGATGTCTCGTTCGCTAGTCCCTCTGTTGCAAACCGAGTCCGCGACTGGCGTGTCGCCGTGGAGGTGGAGACGCTCTCGGACCATCGGTATATCCGGTTTGACGTCTCTGCCCAAACCGCCAACGGCCACCGTCCAATAACCCCAATTAATGACGGACCGCGTTGGGCGCTTAAGCGCATCGACAGGGAACTACTTGAGGAAGCTGCCTTAGTCCAGTCCTGGGTCTGGGAGTCGATGGACGGCCCCGTCGACGTCGAGGCCGTGGCGCTGTGGTTTCGCGGAGCGATGATGCGGATCTGTAATGCGTCCATGCCCCGTGTCCGCCAACAATCCGCAAGGCGCCAGGTGTACTGGTGGACCGCTGAGATTGCGCAATTGCGCGTAGCGTGCGTTGCGGCTCGTCGCCGGTACACCCGATACAGGAGACGGCGTCGTCGGGATCCCATCGAGGAGGATGCCTTGTATGAGGTGTACCGCGAGTCTAAGGAGAATCTGTGGCTGGCCATTGGTGACTCAAAGTCGCGCGCCAGGGAGGAGTTGCTGGGGTCCCTAGATCGGGATCCGTGGGGGCGCCCCTACCGTTGGGTACGGGGCAAGTTGCGTCCGTGGGCACCTCCACTAACGCAAAGCATGCAACCCCAGTTGCTGGAGGCGGTAGTATCGACCCTCTTCCCAGAACGAGCAGGACACGTTCCTCCAGCGATGGCTTCATCCTACGCCACAGACTCTTCAGAGGAGGAGAGCACTGATGTCCCCGAGGTAACGCAAGCAGAGACGAGAGCGGCTGTGTCGCGACTCCGGGCTAAGAACACGGCACCCGGACCCGACGGAGTTCCTGGTCGAGCTCTTGTCCTTGCTCTGAAGGAGCTAGAGCCCCAGCTGAGGGGGCTCTTTACGGCCTGTCTCGAGAAGGGTCAGTTTCCCAGTGTGTGGAAGGAGGGGAGACTGGTCCTGCTCAGAAAGGAAGGGCGCCCCGCTGACTCGCCGTCTGCTTACCGGCCCATAGTGCTGCTCGACGAGGCGGGCAAACTTTTAGAGCGCATTATCGCAGATCGCCTCGTCGACCACTTATGCAGGGAGGGGCCAAACCTGGACGACAACCAATTTGGTTTTCGTCGGGGGCGCTCCACCATAGACGCCATCATGCGCGTCAGGGGCCTGGTGGAGGAGACGGTGTCCCGGGGTGGGGTGGTGCTGGCAGTGTCTTTAGACATCTCCAACGCATTTAACACCCTACCCTGGAGTTGTATTCGGGAGGCTCTGAAATACCATCGCGTGCCTCCCTACCTCCGCCGTACAGTAGAGACTTACCTACAGGGTAGGTGCGTTATCTATCGGGGACGTGACGGTGCCAGCCGGCACCTCATGTCGTGCGGTGTTCCACAGGGTTCGGTCTTAGGACCGCTTCTGTGGAACATTGGTTACGACTGGGTGCTGAGAGGCGAACTCCCGTTGGGCGCCGACTTGACGTGTTATGCGGACGACACGCTCATAACTGCCCGGGGGAGTTCGCATAGGGAAGCGACGTTGATAGCCACGGCTGCGGTGTCACAGGTGGTGAACCGCATCCGTTGCCTGGGACTGGAGGTGGCTTTAAACAAGTCGGAGGCCATGGTGTTTCATGGCCCTCGACGTGCTCCGGCGCCGGGATCACACATCGTGGTCAGCGGGGCCCGGATAGCTGTCGAGTCTACCATGAAGTATCTAGGATTGGTACTCGACAGTCGATGGGAATTCGGGCCGCACTTCCGGCGGCTGGCGCCCAAGTTGATGGGCGCAACGGGCGTGCTTTCAACGTTGCTTCCCAACTTGGGGGGCCCGAGCGCCGAAAGTAGGCGGTTGTACGTAGGAATCGTGCGTTCTATGGCCCTGTATGGGGCCCCTGTGTGGGCATTGGACATGACGGTCGGCACTCTCGCCATTCTGCGCAAGCCGCAGAGGGCAATGGCCGTCAGACTCGTCCGCGGGTATCGCACGATTTCCTACGAAGCGGCTTGCGTCTTGGCCGGATCCCCGCCATGGGACCTAGAGGCGAAAGTACTTGCGTCATTATATCGATGGCGCGAGGAAGAGCGGGCACGGGGCTCCAGCCCGGTGCAGCGGCAGATCGCATTGCGCCGAGAGAAGCTCCGTCAGGTCCTGGTGGCGGAATGGCGGCAAAGGCTTTTGCGCCCTACCGCCGGCTTCGCTACCGTCGAGGCAATCCGGCCAGTACTCGAGGACTGGCTAGGGAGAAGGCACGGCTCCCTGTCGTTTAGGATGACGCAGGTGCTGTCGGGGCACGGCTGCTTCGGCAAGTACCTGTGCCGCATAGACAGAGAGCCGGATGCTCGGTGCCACCACTGCGTCCATTGCAGGGAGGACACAGCGCAACACACGCTAGCCGAGTGTGTAGCCTGGGAGGAGCAGCGCCGTGTCCTCACAAATAAAGTAGGGGGCGATCTGTCGCTGCCTGCCGTAGTGCGGAAGATGGTTGTTAGCATAGAGTCTTGGGACGCGGTGGCGTCCTTCTGCGAGGACGTCATGTCCAAGAAGGAAACTGCGGAAAGGGAGAGGGAGCCCTTTTCCGGCCGCAGAAGGCGCACAGGGCGCAGGAGAAGGGCGGACAACGCCCTTTTCCGGCCCCCATGAATGGGTCTAGGGGCGAGGGACTTGGGGAAGTCCTCGCCCCCTATTCGATAGACCCGTGTCGTAGGTACGCGCGAGTGTCGGCGCGTGCCTCTGAGACGATGCACGGGTTAGCTCACCACCTCGCTAACCCGCGCAGGAGACGAGGCCTGGACAAACCCGGCCAGCACTAGTGAGGGGCTGCGGATGAATGTGGACTCCCGCGGCCTCGCGCTCACGTGCGAGGAGACACCGGGGTGGTTTTAGTCGGTAAGAGTCCGGCACGCCCCTCCGTCTTTCCCCAGGCGGAGGTAGTCCATGAGGATTTCCCCCCGTAAAAAAAAAAAAAAAAAAGGTTAAGGAGGGTTGAAGCTGTGCATATTGCAAACTATCGCTTGGTCTTCAACGAAACTGCAGTTATCAGCAAGGCCCCATACACTGGAGACTAAACGTAGGCCAAGAGTAGCCAGATTGTGCTGAGTCGAAACTAGGTTCCTGTTTATAATCGACTTTAAAAAAATGAGATTGTGTATTTGACATGTATGAATGTTGATATAGTCGAAACTGTCAATTTTTTTTTTATTCCTTGAAGAAGCATGTGCTCTAAATTTTGTTACTTTCGTTTCCGTTTCGTATTTATTTACTTTTTATCCAAAACTCATATTTTAATTACCCTTTCGATTTAAATCTGGTATTTTCCAATTGACTAAAGAGTAAAGTTTCATCCAAATCGGTTCCGTAGTCTTTAAGACGAGAGTTAATCCGGTCAGTCAAAAAAAAAACATTTTTCAAAATTAAATTGGCGAGGCTTAAACTTGAGTTTTCCATTTGTGCGAGTTAAAAATAGTGGCTCTACTTTAACTCATACAAATGAACAGTTTTTAGAAATAAAGTTTGTCATAAATTAGTAAAAAAGTTTTTCATAATTTCTAAAATTATATGAAATCCGCAAATTGCGTCCGATGATTTTTTTCTATTTATACTACTTGGTCACAAATATTTGTCATTTTATAGCGAGATAGTGGCAACATTATCTTTCACTTTAAATTATTCGAATACAAAAACAAAATATTTAAAAATTAGCAGTACTATAAGACGGTTTAGGTCGAGCAAGTGATGTTACACCTAAGTCATGAACGCTCACACAAAGCAAAGCAAAGCTACGATATCTTTAATTAAAAATAGTAATATCTAAGTCTGCGCTAAGCCTACATTTCTAAAATTCTGATTCCTATGAATTAATTTTGAGTAAATTTGTATTTATCTTCCTATATGGCCTCATAGATCTCTATCCTCAATTTATTAATTGAGGATTTGTTAAGGAAAACAAAGTGACAGTGACCTTTTAATAAAATCTAAAGAGATAGAAAGAAACGCGATAAAAATAAAAAAAATATATGTAAACGTTACAGTTCTGGGATCAATCCTCACGCGGGAATTAATATTTGAATTAGCGTACCTAGAGATATTTTCTAAGGGGGGCCATGACTTTAGCTATGGACTGATCGTTTTGTTCAAATCCTAGTATTTCCTTTACTTTTACAAGCCTAATTTTTTGCTGAAAAGTGCGGAGGCACTAGGTTCCTTCTGTGTACTTTTTTTTTAATAATAGTGACATATGCCTATGTTTTTTTTTCGTACTTAAATATTTATTTTATTTTCGGATTATTTTCATCTTTCTTTGAGTAACATAGATAAATTTGTTAATATTTTTTTAAATTGCCTACCAGTTGTCATTACCAGAACACTGTAAGTTTTATTTTGATGCGATGATTTAAAAGTGCTTAAAAACACAGATTTCTAAGCTTCACGTCACCGTAACGACACACGAGGATCGATTTCGATCATCCAATTCAATCTATTCTACAGTAATCGAATCCACAACCATCAAGCTTACAGTCAGACGTTGTCCCATTACGCCAAAACGGTGCAGGTTAATCTATATAAATTAAAAAAAATGGCAAACAATCTCAAAAACCTGTGAAGTCAGCTATTCAAAATGCTTTTTGCGATCAGCGCCATCTAGCGCCGCACTTTGGTACTATCAAGAATAGAGCCTCCTTTACTCTTCACGCATCAGTAAACAGTGCGCGGGCGCGGGGCCAGTGCCTGCCGCGACGCCGACTGCGATCGTACCTATTACACCAATTATTAATAAAAACAAAGAAAAAATCGCCCAAAAAATACTTATTAAACATGTAATGTACGCAGGAATCGCGCTAAAAATTTATAAATTTGTGTGTGTGTGATCAAATATGACTATCTCGTACGCGGGCGAGGTCCCCAACGGCAGCAGCTTCGGCTGTTTCTGGCGAATACTGTGCAAGTGAGTACTTTGTATTATAGCTGACCCCGCTCGCGCCACGGCTGTAAAACAGCTGTTTTATAAATTTAATATCATATCTGTATATGTATATACATATATATATACATAATGGCGTTTGTGTTTGTTCTAAAATGTGTATATTCGATGTTTGTAGAACAAGCTGCGACATGTTATAAGTTAAGTGAGGTATCCGTATTAGTACCAGTGTACGACGGCCTTGGTTGTGATGAATGCAATCTGTAATATAATTTCAATGTCTTTCTCTGTTGGCCGTGACAACGGCGAAATGTGGCGAAAGTTGGCCCGTGACGTTCACGTATCGATCGCTCACGTTAAATACGCTAATTAGCAAAAAATATAATTAAATGTCGTTTAGTTATAATATATAAATTAATGATGGTAACTATCGGTGTATGAATAATTTGCATATCGTCGTATTGTTTTCAAGGTAGACGCGACGTTGAGTTTCGCTTTTAAACATGTAATGTCTCGGAAATTGTGCGGTGAGTGGAGAGCGAAGTGTCCTAACACCAAGCTTCCTCTGGCTACCATGTTAAACGCAGGATGTAGTGTGTTGCAATTTTTTGTCATTTTTACATCATTATAATAATTAGAGGGGCAGAAGCACAAGTGTTTAACTGTAAACGCGCCAATTCTTGGTTCGATTCCCGCTGAAGAAAATGAAATATTTAATATTTTCATTTCCTCGTCTTGGCACTCGGCCACTCAATACGCAACGCGTCCAAAACTGCAGAAAATGGGACACTGTGAAAATGCTCAACACTAGGTTCCTAGGTTCCCTCTACCCCGCTACATGCTCCCGCATGTACCTACAGCGTACAAGTATCTAATTGTGTTTTGTGTCAGTTACAATCGTATTTGAGAATAGCTGAAACCGCTTCAGCAAATACATAACAATAAATCGCAATGAGGAAAAACCGGATGCAATTTCGTAATAAATGTGTGAACGTCAAGACTTCTACCTACACTACACGGTCAATAAATTTACATGCATTTAAAAATATATCCTTTTATATATCAAAATTAAAGGTAAATATCTATACTAATGCTGTAAAGCTAAAGCAGTGTCCAACGCCGAGCCCAAAGAGGGGCCCACGCCCCACTGGGGTACTGGTCGGTACAACCCTTTCGCTTCGGCCATAGGTCTAGTCGGTCATCGGTGCCAAATTTAACAAAAAAAGGCAAATTCTTAAATAATTGCCGCAAATAATTTTATAATTATTACCAAAATTATTTTTGTTGACGACATCAAAATATCAACTGGGTGATTGGAGTCATCAAGTAGAGCACAGGCCCATCGCACCGCAGTGTTCATTTCAAATAAATGTCCGTCAAATCTGTTGTAATAGTTCCTTGGTTTAATATCAATATATATATATATATATATATATATATATATATATATATATATATATATATATATATATACATATATATATATATATATATGTTGTATAGATATAATTGATAAGTATTTGATTTCATCTTTATAAAAGAGGGGTTTTATTTTAGAAAAATTAAGGTGCATGGCACAAATAATAATGGGAAACATTGACTGTTAGTTTGGTTAAACGCGATAAACTCAAGAACTAATGGTACGAATGGAAAAAATCTTTTTGCCTCTATATACATATATTGATTGAGATTGCTAACCCATTAATCAAAGAAGACTATAAATTATATCACATTAAGGTTGTAATCCACTGTACTGCACAGTTACCTCGAGTGACATGTGACACAACCCTTGTTTATTTAATATATAGCTATCACTTCTAATTAATATAATGTGGCACAGTGGTACAACGTGTCACTGTTTGTGCCAATTCAATTCCCAGTCGCGTAAATAAATTATTTCATATTTTCATTTCCTTACTTCTGGTAACAAATTAAAGACAAAGCGCGGCGTCAAGTTCCACCATCCCACACGAAATGTCTCGAAAATTATAACAAAACACGTAAACACTACATTCCCTATCCTTAACCCGCTATATGCGGGATACAGTGTGAAGCTAACAAAAAAAATATGTAATAAAATATTTGAAAGTCCTGAAAATAGCAATTTGCAGCTACAGTTATGTTTTTAGACGTATAGGTCTTACACTGTATATAATACCGCTAGTCCACACACGAGTAGGTATTTACAAATTTTCAATGACTAACTGAACTGAACGGTAAACAGCAGAACAAAATAAAATGAGCCATAATACGTTTCTATATCAATACGTAATGAGAACCTGTCTGAAGCCAGTTTGTAATTAATCTTTAAAAATTATATATTTATTGAGACCGTCGTGGCGCAGGAGCAGCGCCTGACTGTAAACGGGGCGGTTATGGGTTAAATTCCTAATCGAGGGAACGAATATATTGTTATTAGATATTTTTATTTCCCGATCCGCCAGTAGTAGACAAAGCGCTGCGTTGAGTTCCGCCACCAAACGAGCGATCTTGAGAATTAAGCGGAAACTAACTTCGCTTGGTATAGAAAGTGCATGTCCATAATGAATATAAAATAAATAGCTCCATGCCTTTTTCAGCATCCCTTTTTGCCGCATATTAGGATAAACAGAGGGAACCTGACTTAATTTTCCACGAGTAGCGAAACTCAACGCCGCAATTTTTATCTCCAATAAAATATTTTCTAACTAAATCATAATTAGTCCAAGGCTTCAAAAAAAATCTATGAGTTCAAATAACTTTTGTATCAACTATTTATGTAGATCACAGTATCGATAAGAGAAAGTATTTTTTTTATTATAATCACAAAAGTGTCGCAAGCTTTCTTTTTTTTTTGTGTATTTAAGTTTTAAGTCTAAAATGAAAATAAAGAATAAACATTTTCGATTGTACAGTACGGTCGACAAGTCGTGTTCTCTTAAAGGAGACTTTAGCTGTGTATAGCTGCGATGATTTTATTTTAGCATATTTAGCATCTCTTAGTTTTGATTGTTTTTTCAACGAGAGTGAACAACGTAATTGAAAAAGCCTAACTGAACAGAAATTAGTGGCCACGACTCGTCGACCATACTATAATTTAACGCCATGCTAGCCATAATTCCGTTACACACCTCAAGGTCCTATCAAGGCCAACAGATTGATAAACTTTGCTTATAACTAATCAATGTATTGTAATCGGGCCGTCGTGGCACTGCGGAATAGCGTTTGATTGGAAACGCGACGGTTGTGGGTTCGATTACCACTTGGAAGAATTAATTATTTTCATTTACACCGCTCTAGTACAAAGACAAAACGCGGCGTCTAGTTCCACCACTCAAAACGTAATGTCGAAATAACTAACAAAACACGTTTTAACACTAGGTTCCCACTGCCTAATCTGCTTTATGCGGGATACAGCGGGAAGCTGAAACAAAGCACGTCTATTATGTAACAATACGCTATATTGGTATCTCAGCATATCGCGTGCTTACATTACATGCAGCCTATTAGGTAAACTCTTTTTATGCTATTATTACTTTATAGCACGACTATATTATTATTAAAATATTTTATATGATACTTTCAATATTAATATTTTTTTAAATATATGTTTTATAAATTTATTATGAGATTATCTTTCTTTTCTCACATATTATAAAATGTTGAGGATTCCGTGGCGCAACGGCGCAACATCTGTCTGTAAACGGTACAGCCTTGGGTTCGATTCCCACTGAGGGCCTTAATTTTTTCTATTGCCTTGCTTTGTAACCAGACGAAGTGCAGTGTTGAGCACCGCCACTTAAGTAACACGCAATGAAAATTCTGCAGTGCGCACGCACGCATAACGTACATGCAAAAATGCTTAATTTAATTTAAGGTATTACATTATATATAAAAATATGATTATATTGATTTACACATATATTAGTTCCACCTGTAACTACATAACTAATTAACCATGTAATATTAATAAACATACTTTTTAACCAAACACGACAACAGCCACGACGACACGTGGTCTGCACATTTTTCCAATTATTTCAAAATTATTAACTAAAATGGTATTCGATTTTACATTTTCTACACAATCTAGGCTTCGAACTGGACATTTTATCTAGATATATAATTCATAAATTTCAAAAATATGTAATCAAAAATTTTAAATAGTTCTATTGGTGTCATTTTTGTGAACATTTGGTTTGATGAAGCTGTTCTGATGATGGAGCCCGAAGGTGACAATACAATAGTCATAAGAGACCATAGAAAATTAGAAAACCATGTTGGGGTCATGTAATTACATGTAATTTATACTGTGGGTTCTCACTTCTTGCCAAATTGAATATTTCTATAAATTTTAATTACATGACAAATTTAATACAAAATAAACTAACATATGCACTCGTATCTTTTAATTGCGCCTAGAAGTAAAAAAAATATATAACTTTTTTTTGCTCTAAGGGACCGTAGACCCGGATATAATATAACTAATTTCAAATTGAAATCTCCACGCGATCTTGAGACACAGACAACAGACTGATAGACGGACACCAAAAAAACCGAAAAGAACCTAATCTCTTTGTAAATACTAAGTATATAAAACAAATTCAGATCTCATACATAATATGAACTTGTGTGTGTATGTATGTGATGTGTAGAAGTAAAACTTTCATATACATACACATTATCTACTTCATGTTACTAGTACTACTGTAGTACTACTATAGTAGCACTAGGGCCCAGTGTCAATGGCGGATGTATGGAAACTGGACGTAGCTTGACTAAATAAGGAATATTTTAATAGTAAACGTATCGGCGCGTGAAGTTTAAGGTGAGAATGCGGCATTGGGAAATTATCCTACTTTGATGCCGTTTCTCTAGAATAAGGTTGTTTTGTATGGATTTTTCTTGCTTGAGAACTGAGAGGCGTAGTCGTAGGCGTAGTGATCACGTTCTCAACTCTCTGTACCTTGGTCAAGGACCGAGGAACTATCTAAATGAGTTTATGGGACTCACGACACTTTTAATTAAAAATTTAGCAGTTTCCTATTGCATAATATATAAAGCATGATAGACAGAGAAAAACTATTGCTTAGGCATTTACCACTTATTAAATGATTTTCGTGTAATTACGTGTTGAATTCCGGAAATTAACGCCGCAATTGGTCTACCAGAGGTGGAACCATTCCTACGAGCGGCCATCGAACTCAGACACAATAACGACGTTATATCAATAAATTTGTTAACATACATATTTTCACATCACAAAGGATGAACGATAAAGAAGAAGATACATATGCTTTTAACTTTCTGTTTTAAATGACACGATTTCGAAATAAATAAAAAAAAATCCATTGAGGCCAGTCGTGGCGCAGTGGTACAAAGTGTGACTGTAAAACCGACTGGTTGTGGGTTCGATCCCCACTCGAGGAGATGAAATATTTACTTAAATTTATATTTTCATTTCTTCGCTCTGGTGTTTAGGCTAGGCGCGGCGTTGAGTTCTGCCACTCAACACGCAATGCCTCCAAAAAATTCGGCAGAAAGGGGGGAACGGAGTGTTTTAACACTAGGTTCCCTCTGCCTGCCCTGCTGTGTGCGGGAAATAGCGTGAAGCTAATTTATTTATTTTTTTTAAAAAAAATCGAACCCACCGTATACCGTTTATACAGTCACTATCCAACTGCGCCGTGATGGCGTCAAACGTAAAATTTTAATTAAAAACCTCTTCACACGCATTTGGACACGCATCGATCTATTTACAAAGCAAACTGGTTATAACTGGACTGTACGGCATTTATTTGTCACTTAGAAAATGTAATTTAAAAATGTTAAACTTACTTCAAATACCTGTCAATTATTTAACTACTTAAGTGCTTACATATATTGTAGATATAGGTTCCCCTCAGGTTGGTCTGGACAGTCGTATCTCAAAAACTGCTGAGCTGCTTGTTATAGAACTTCGACTATTTTATTATTTCTCAAGTAAAATACAAAAAATCGACATGAGCTTTGTTTCCTATAAATTAATGGACAAACATGCAAACAATTCCAACATTATGTATCACATAGGTACATACAAAGTGGAAGTCAAACATTTTTATTCAAAATAAGAAGTTACGAGCTTATTTTTTTTAATCTATTATTTAGAAAATAAACAACAAAAAGAAACTTATTTATTTGTGATGAGACTGGAGTGAGCATTCCAAAAGATAGGTTAATTAGGTAAATGACTTTTTCCCGACCGCTAAGGAAGCGTATGTTTTTCGCGCGTATCTTGTATGTATGTAACATTCTTTATTACCTCATATCTCCAGAACCGCTGAACTGATTTACATATTTGAGGTATCGTTAGATTCGTATTAGCAGCCCAAGTGTTCTTAGATAGGTGACTGTAAAAAAAGATAATCATGGCAGCTGTTGGACGCCATTGGACTTAGTGAAAAAAACTTTTTTCGTTTCAAATACCACAATATGGGTATCAAATTGAAGAGCTCAATACAAGGATTTCAAATACATATATCATGAGTATCATTGCTATAATAAATTCTAACAAAAAAAATAAAAATAAAAAAATATTTGTAAAAACAAAAACTCCGACTGCATAAAACTAAAAAGAATATAAACAAGACCAACAGTTCATTAGGATTAACAGTCGGGACCTATAAGTAATCCTTCAATCAGTAAAATCTTTACTAGGAACCCAGCATATTTAAAGAGGTCCAGACTGTCTCATGAACCTTCATGAACTATTGGGCTTGTTTATATTCTTTTTAGTTTTATGCAGTCGGGGTTTTTGTTTTTACACATATTTTTTTATTAACACACTAACATTCAGTCACTTTTTTTGTAATTTTGTTATAGAAAATTCTCTGATGTTTTCTGGAATCCTGTTGTAAAAGCATATGTACATCCCCAATTTTGGTAAAATCGGTGTCATTTTTTTTTACATACACAACATTTTCAAAAATTTATTGAAATATGTTAATATATTAACACCTTGATATTTTTGCCTTTAAAATTCTTCTTCTTAATATAGATTGCGAGAATAACTCGCCTATGCAAGACGGGTTGATTGAAAACCGGCTGCATAACCACAAAATAATATACCTCAACCGATAACATCCTTTTCTAATAAGATCCTTGATATTCACGTATATTTAGTATCATAAATTTTTGGATCCCGACGCTGAGAGTACATTGTTATTGCAGTAACTTAAACTTAACACTAGATTCTGACGACTACTACACTATATCGTCTTCTCTCGTCTGTTTTTTAGAAGAAAATATGGTATTGGCTTATTGCCATTCAATTCCACATTTCATGGGTAAGGTTTATTTATTAAAAGACAAAATCCTTATAGGATAACGCTGTTGTCTGTCTGTCAAGACAACTGTTACCGAGATTGCGTAGAGGTATTAACCTGAAATTAATATCAAATATCCAAATATTGAGCGTAGAAATAAATCTTCTAATTAATCTGTTTTTATTCAGGGACTTTAAAAGTCATTAAAATACAAAAATGTCAGTCCCATCGTTCCCTTAAAACGAACTAAAAATACATAATACTAACAGAAATTTGCTAAAGTAAATTGTACAAATTATTTAATCTTAAACTTATATAACCATTTAGCTTCAACAGAATTTGGTTTAGACAGCAAACATAGAAAGATACCTATACCCATTATGATTATATTAACACGACAACATAAATTTCGACGAGTTGATTTGAATGTGGAGGACATTCAGAACACATTCCACCAAGAAATGGTGTACATCTTCATCTATACCACAATCGCAATTTAAATGACTTTTATATATTTTGTATAAAAATTTCCGCATACTCAATCCTATAGGGTACTTCCCATGGATGTAGAATTATGAAACGTAGCAAGAAGAGATAATCTCTCATTACAAATAAAGAAAAAAAACCCAAAAAATGCATAAATAATAAAAATATTATAAATAAAAAATCTACAAACTTGTACATCTAGTAAATTTCAGATTTAAGTGATAACGACTAAAATTCATGTTCCCATTGACTTCCAAACTTGAAATGCGTAACCCTCTGCGGGATCGGTTTTTATTTACTTACAACAAAATATTTAAATGCAATTTTGTACGAGACGGTCCGCACTATTATAAAACGGTGTCGCTGCTATTAACGCCCACTTCACAAGCGCTGTTGCTAACAATGATACGATACTAATTGTTTTGAATATAAGAGTAAGATTAGATAAATTGAGGCCGCCGTGGCACAACGGCATGTGGTAGTCGATGTAAACGTGACAGTTGTGGGTTCGATTACCACACGCGTGAATTATTTTCATCCCGCCTCCGCCTATCCTGCTACAGGTATGCGTGAAGCTAAAATTAAATATTTCAAACGAAGTCAACTTAAGCTGTAGAGTCAATTACCATTTTTCATATTATTTACAACACATGGTTAACTTAATGCGAACTTACTTAAATATAATTTCTTCTTTCCGTCTATTTCAAGACGTCTCGTGTTTGTAAAAAAGATAAACTATAACATTATAAGTACATTATTTTCTTATTTTACCATTCCCTGTGACGGGATTTGTACCCGCATACCGGTACAAACAACTAACTAATCATTATCTTTAATAAATAAAAAAATACTGAGCTTCGCATATACTCGTAGCAGGTTAGGCATTCGAATGTAATGTTAAAGATACTCCGCTACAAATCCAAATTAGACGAGACGTGGCGAAACTTATCACTACATTTTGTTTAAAAGAGACAAAATATCAAAATCAATTATTCATTCCTATGTGTAAAAATCGAACCCACAATAACCTTAAATTTAATATCTATATATAAGAACTTCACAAAGCCGCGCTATAACTTAAAAGCCTGTTCGTTAAATGAAACAAGTTCCTATATCCGGGTGAACTCAATTTTTAAAACGTTAATCAAATAATGCATAGATTTGGTTACTTTTTTAGCATTCCTTGTCTAAAAATTAAAAAAATAAACAGAACCTTTATAGGATCACTTCGTTTTTAGGCAATATTCGAAAAATGTGAACTTATTGTTGAAATACATAAAAACATTATTACAAACATATATTTTTAATTCATTTTATACAAAACGAGTGCAAACGTCTGCAAACTTAACTTTGTCAACTTTTATAATTTTTTAACAACTTGTTTGTTATTGTGAGTTTGTTTGCGAGTAAGTTTGCGAGTTTGATTCCCTTTTGGGGAATGAAATATATCATATTTTGATTTCGAGGCAAAGCGCGGTGTTAGTTTTCGCTACACACACTATCTCTAGAATGCAGTGAAAAGTGGGGGACGGTGAATTGTCTTAATACTAGGTTTCCAGGTTCAGCCTGCACTGCTCTAGGCAGGGTAAAAAAAAAATATACGTCACATTAACCTGCAATAATAAAATTTGTAAGGAACCATCGATTGGCTGGATTATATCGGACATTCGATTTTTTAAAAATGTTTTTCTTGTTATCTTTATATTTGTTATTCATTATTTTTTTCCTCGTATTATATGTACGTCGTCGTGGTGGCGCGGTGGTACAGCGTCTGTTTGTAAGTGGTTCCGTACTGAAAAATATAATTTTGTTCAAATAATTTACATTTCCTCGATCTGATAGATAGGCAAAGCCTGACGTTGAGTTTTGCCACTGTTTACTCTACTTTACGAGAAAAAGATACCTTCATTATGTTTCTTTATGTCATTGATATCCTTGTTTCCTTAGATAAAGTAAGTTTTTTCTTTTTACATGTAAAAAGCAAAGTAAAACCAAGAATTTAATCTATATATGTATGCTTCTATACTAATTTAATTTTAAAAATCTCAGTAACTACTAGTTCGAATTGAAAAAATCTTTTTCTGTTGGTTAGTCCATTTATGGAGGAAGACTAGACTCTATTACATAATTATACTAGTAGTGAAAGTTGCCGGACACTAAGAATGTGTCATGTGTCATACACAACTATTAGTTATTTCCATTCGACAATGCGGGCGAAAATTGAGACTAGTCGTGGCGCAGGGGCACAAGGAGGTGACTGTAAACGCGACAGGTTGTGGGTTCCATTCCCACTCGAGGAATTAAATATTAAACACTATTAAATATTTAGTAAACTATTAATATTTTTTTGGTTGGTTCCGCCACTCAACATCAAATACCTCCTGAAATCGGCGGAAAATGACGAATAGAGTGTCCTAACACTAAGTTCACTCTGCCTACCCTGTTGTGTGCGGGATACAGCGTGCAGCAAAAAAAATCCACAGGTTAAATGCTAGTCTTATACTCCTATAAGTATTATGTCATACATCCTTGTCCTATCAGACATGGCTCATCTGTGTACAGAATCCAAGTCGTCTTATTTGCTGTGGACCAACAAACTGTCGTACTAATTGTCATATATTAGTTATATATACATACATATATTACATACATACATACGTCATCGTATAATTTGTAAGTTTGAGCTCATTTTATTGCTGAGCAATATCTTATACAAAGTAGAGATACTTAAAACTCAGTAAAGTTTAAAGGGGAAAGCGTTATTTGACGCAAAGATCCTAGTATTTGTATTTATTTTTATTCGAATATGAGGGTAATGCTGTTAGCCCTATTGGCTACAGCGATATCGGTTGAGTAGGGACGAGACTTTGTCCCTGAGTCCCTGAACTGCAATCAAGGGCGTCCCCTACGGGAGTCGAACCTCGGGTTGCGCCCGTCGATCGGACTGGTCTCTTCTACTTACTCTGCTTTAATCCTGCCGAAATAACTTTACTAAACTGACACCCACCAGTCAAATACTTCCCAATTTCGTCACTTAGCCGCCACTCACCCCCTCAATAGGAGGGAAATGACCGAAAGTGCATAATAGTATATATATTGACTACATTAAGACTGCCCTTTCGGACCTTTAAGTGATTTGGTATTAGTTATGAGGAAAATATTTTTAAGTGTTTATATGTAAAAAAAGGTTTTTACGTTAGACTGTTCAATCGATCACGACAGAGTACTTAAAAAATAATGAGAAAAAACCGGACAAACGCGAGTTGGGCTCGCCCGACTCGAGACTTCCAAAGTTTTGTTCGACCGAGGGTTCCGTAAAACAATTGGGGGTTTCGAGCTTTTTCTGAAATTCAAGCGAAGGTTAGCCAAAGCCCTTTCATCTGATAACTCGCTTGAACTAGCGGCTTTAATGCCAAATTTTGCTGCCTTAGATATTATTTATTAGGATTTAACCTCAAATATACAGTTTTCAGATTTTATTCTTGAACTAGTACTACCAGTAGTTATTTGTTAAATGTCATAATAATAAAAGTATCCTATTAATTTTGATTCGCTTTATAGTGTTGAAATAACCGTTTTTTGGGATATAAACGGGAATGTATCTTTTATGTAAATATAGAAATACGTTTTATACAGGAAGTCACGGGGCCGTAGATCTGAGTATATGATTTGAATTAAACTCGATATCTCAAAGCGTTCTTGAGTAAACTAAATAAAAGTAATATTTAAAAAAATGCAAGAGCTGAGTTTCTTGTTTAAAATAAATAATTCAAGATGCTTTTACGATTGTAATAAAATGCTTTGTACTTATATATATATATGCTTATATTTTAAAAACATTTTATAAAAAAAGTTTTTTTTGTAATATCGGTGTAATAAGTGGCACATTAACGTTCACATTGTTTAGTTCTCTGCTTTCCTATCGGATTTCCTCGCTGTAAAAAAATCCTGTCAAGTGTGAGTCACACTCACCCACCGCGGGTTTTGTACGAATTTCCTTATTGTAGCTCAACGGAAACTTAACTTGTTAAAACTGATAAATTTAAATTTATTTTGAATGAAATGAAAATATAATTTTTTAAAAGTTTCGAATTTTATCCTTTGTTCGCAATGTAAGTTGTTTTTTATAGTTTTAGATCAACTGGAAGTGTCCTGTACGTTTTGCTTGTATGGTTAATTTCATACAATAAGCGAAAAAAATGCATAAACTCGTATCTTTTGGTTACATACATTTTTTAACATAGAAATTTAGTCCAATAAAAATGATTATAGCGTACAATCTTGTATAGTGAGATAGTATCTAGCTACTCGCGGTGGTTGTAGGTTCAATCAAATCTTCTATAGCTAAACTAAATAAATCTACTATAATAAATACCACTTTCCTTAAGCCTTGAATTGAAGAGAAAAAACACTTAAGTATTTAATTGTTCCATTTAGTGCTGTTTTTTCAACAGTGCTCTTGCAATTTAAAAAAAATGCAAATACATAAAATAATAATAATGTATTTGTACTTTTTACAAATTGCTTTAATAAAAAAAATAAATTAAAAATACATCAATTATTGGTGCTTTTTTAAAAATCACAGGACACGTAATCTAAAGTTGTAAACAGTTTTTATCAAACATGGATTTGTTTAACGTGTTTAAAAAAACAAGTACAATTACGACATTGTTGTACCAAACGACCAAACGATATTTAAAAATACTTTTTTTTGTATTTCCCATACTTTATTTAGTAAGTTCAATAGTGTTTTGTGTTATCCGACCATGGAAACGAAAATATTTTTCAAACATTCTTTACACTTGCAATCAAATACTTCAAAGTATCGATTCAATACATTTTTTTATCTTCACGCTGTATCCCGAACAAAGAAAGTAAGGCAGAGAGAACTTGGGAAAGTAGTGTTAAGACACTCAGTTTTCATTAAGAACTTCTCGTTGCCACTTCCCGCCGAATTCTGGAGGCAGGAGAAAGTCAATGCCGCGGTTTGCCTCGTCATCTGAGAGAGAGAAAATTAAATGTGATAAAATGGAATCCACAAATGCTCCTGCACACCACACCTCCTTCTCTAATTATCTTTAGAAAATAGTTTAATATTACTATACTTGCGGCTTCGCCCGCATGGTTAAATAGAAATAACTACGAGTCGTGTGTGATACACGAAATATAACAAGGGAGTGACTTCTTAATGAACAAAAAAAATTGATTGATGAACCAGGTGTTCCTGGGATTGGCGTGTTTAAGCAAATAAACAGCTTTACTTATGTAGAAATGCTAACAACATAAATAAGTTGTAACAAGCGTATAAAAATTTCGACGCAGCTTAATGAGAACGTATGGCTTAGTGGTCGGTTTCCAGGAGGCGCGGGTTCGAGTCCCACTACGTTCAAATTTTTATACGTTTACTAAATAATTATTTTTATTTCCTAAGTGTGGAATAACACTTTAAAACAATATTTAAAATATTGTTTTTAAGTGTTATCCCACACTTAGGAAATAAAAATTTATTTAGTATAGATTATGTATAAATATATAAAAAATTATTTAGAGGCCAACTGATCAGTAGAGACAGATCCAATACAAGATAGAAGTTCTAATTCATTTAAATCACACCTTGACCAAAATTTGTTGTTTCCAAATTATAAAACAGGTTATTTTATGTAATTGCAATTAAAATATTTACGGAATCACTCAGAGTCATTGATTAATTATTAAGTAACATTAGTTAGCTATTAACTAAATGAATTATTAGATGTTTATACATCTACAGATTTATAAGTTTATTTTACTTAAAAAAAAACATATACATACGGTATATATTTATGTATCTAATTAAGTTTTATTGAACCCAATGCGTTTTGCATTACCAATTTGAGAAGATGTAAAATAATCAAATATAATATTATTATGCCCACGATGCCGCATTGTGAGCAATGAGTTTAGGTACTACAATAACTGTATCTTCACATCTGCATGTTTTTTCCTGCACACCTAATTAACCAAAAGAAACATAGTGATTAGACACTTGGTTCTCCACGGCACAACAAAGAGCGGTCTCTTTGTCTATTAAAGCAGGGAAACATAATCTTTCTAACCAACGGAGCGGAGGTAAAACAATCCGTTTCCCACTTTCCGCCGAATATTTTCGACACTTTGCGTGATAAGTGGCGGAGCTCAACGCCGTGTTCTTTTTGCTTTATTACCAGAGCGAACTTATGAAACAATTATTAATAATAATTCATTCCCGCGATTGGGACTCAAACTGTGGGTCACAACTTAGACACTTGGGCCACTTCGCCACGGGGTTCTCCTATTATATTATTATTGAACAGTATTAAAATTTTTCCCATTTCACTTCAGATGGCGAGGCAGTGTATACAAGTTGGTATGGCGCGAGCTCCTCGCCTACCTCACCCTCTACTACACTATCAATTTACTGTACAGATTTGCTCTCACGGAGCAACAACAAAGGTAAATAAAGTGATATATTCTTTATTTTCATATGCTTATAAGTTTTTTGTTGGCGGAACTCAACGCTGCATCGTCTAACACGAAATTATAATTTTCAAATACAACCAGATACAATAAAAACGGATTTCAACTTCGCGTTCTGTCTAACAAACGGAAGAAAATTGTTTTTTTTTTTTTAAATAACTTAAATATTTTCTTGAACGAGGCTTCGAACCCATAACTGTGTACTGACGCTTACTGTCAGGAACACTTAATTTATGTCGGTAACAGATTCAATATCCGGATCTAATTAATAAAAAAGTACCTCTAATGCTTAATTGATAAACCTTTTTTTATTTCGTGAGTCGGGGAAGTGAGTGAGTGAGAGGCAGAAAGGCACCTCGTTTGACTTCGAGAGCCAGTATACTGGAAAAAACGTAGAATCTCGTAGAATGCATGAGTAGGAGATTAAAGACAGTGGGCACAATTTTTTTTCTTAGTTTCAAACTCAACGCCGTATTTTGTCTCGTTAGCTAAGCGAGAAAATGATAATAAGTTCTTTGATTTTCACGATTATTACACATTTTAAATAAAACTATTTTAACCGGATTAATCGCGTATATTTTCTACCCGTGACCACGGACTACTGCAAAGTGTTTGAAACGTCGGGTTTCCAAAAATGTACAAAAAAACTAAATTTAAAACACGATTAAACGCGATTAATCCGGTTAAAATAGTTTTATTTAAAATGAGATAATGATACATGAATAAAAATCGAACCCACAACCGTCGCGTTTCTAGTCAGTGCTTCTACGCCACGATGGTCTCAAAGTGAAGCTATTGTTTGTTTTAATAAATTAATATCTCTAACTATTGTAAAGAATTCGACTACAGTGTTAGTGGTCACACTGTTTTCGATTTCACCTTTTGATCGGCGAAGTTCAGGGATGATTGGTTCGATGTTTATACGGCGGTGTAATTAGTACGGGTATGTGATGCAAAATATATCTTTATATCACTATTTAATTAAGATTTATTGAGGCCAGTCGTGGCGCAGGATCACAAAGCTCGACTGGTTGTGGGTTCGATCCCCACTCGAGGAAATGAAATGTTTGTTCAAATTTATATTTTCATCTGTTTATAAACAAACATTCCTCCAAATAAAATTTGACAGATTAAGATTGATTTGATGTGACTATCACGTCTCTTGAATAAAATCCCAATGGTTTTACAAATAAAAGCTTCTAGTAAAGAACGCACTGTAGATGTTTGACATTTGATATTCGTTTCCGCTTGATACCTCAACGTGATCTTGAGAAAAATAGTTTTAAAAAACAGACGACCTACTAGTGGTTGGATACGTTTAATTCTTTGAGAAATGCTAAAATATCGTAATATGTAAGACGTTATGATGATGACTTACTTATCATAACATCCTCCAAAAATGCTTAAAGAGGGAACCTAATGTTAATACACCTCCATTCCCCACTTTCCGCCGAATTCTGGAGGTATTGCTTGTTGAGAGGCCGAACTCAACGCCGCGCTTTACCTTGTTACCAGAGCTAGGAAATGAAAATATTAATTATTTCATTTCCTCGAGTGGAAATCGAATCCATAACCTGTCGCGTTTACTGTTAATTGTATTTTTGTGCCGCTGCGCCACGACTGACCTCTACAATTATTTTAAATCTTACTGAAAACATTGTGTTTTATCACCTATAAACATATTGAGGCACAAAACAGCATAGATCATTATCCTTTTTCTAGGACAGACAAGTGATTAGCGATTCGTTGTCAAATTCGTAACGTGTCGTATAACTACTTATTTACATTCTCTAACCATTAAAAAAAAATCACGCTACATTCCGAGGATAGGGAACCTAGTGTTAATTTATTTCGTTCTCCGCGTAGCACACAGCTTTGTCGACTTACCAGAGATGAAAATTAAAAGTAATTCGGTCCCGAATGGAATTGAACTCACAAACACCGCGTTTATAATCGAACACTGATCCAGTGCGACACGGGAGTCCTCAAACCGATTCGAGAGTATGTTTGTATATATAAACTACTATTATCTCTCCGCTCAGGCAATACAAAATTCTAATTACGTGGGGCAGCGTGTGTTCTGTAAACGTGATTACTGTGGGTTCGATTCCCCCTCGGGTATAAACTAAGAGACAAAGCATTGTACTCAATCTGGCTCATGGGAAGCGGAGAACGGAGTGTTTTAATAGTCTCCTACCCTTTTGTAAGGCGTGAAGCTAAAAAACATGAGGTAACAAAACGTCCTTGTTTTATAGGAACAAACTTTGCTTATCACAATATGACCTTCCGGCGATAATTGAATTGATTCATTAATTCAACGATCACTGGTCTGACGTCGTCCTTTCTATTCTATGTAGTTTTTGTTTAAACAAAATAATTATACGCCGAAATTGTAAGTACACGATAGTTGTGGGTTTAAAAAATATTATAAAAATATTATGTATATATAGAACAAAGAACTTGACCGATTTTGATTATTCTTACGTCTATTGATTAGTTTTCACCAACCAGACGTCATTTTGTCAAAATGAAAGTATCTCAAAGGGACGAAGTGTGGAGTGAACCTATTCCACACTTCGTCCCTTCGAGATATTTCTGTCTCCTCTAAGTAAAACTCATTGATTAACGCAACATTCAACACGCAATTGTCTTTTTATCAGTAATTAACTAATCAAAATTAATTAACTAAATTAAAGTAATTACACTACTAGAGGAACTGCAGCATCGCATATTTGGAATACTATTTTGTTTTTTGAGAATAAATTTAAAGAGAAATGGCTCAATAGAAAATACTTTTAAATTATTGGAAAAGTATTAAACTTTAATAATAATAACCATGAAACAAAACAAAAACCAGAAACATACTAAATGCTTATCAAAGTAAAAAAAAAAATTCAAAAGCTAACTAAAATAAATTAGCTTCACGCTATATCCCGCACACAGCAGGGTAGGCAGAGGGAACCTAGTGTTAAGACACTTCGTTCCCCACTTTCTGCCGAATTTTGGAGGCATTGCGTGTTGAGTGGCAGAATTCAACGCCGCGCTTAACCTCGACACCAGAGCGAAGAAATGGAAATATAAATTTAAGTAAATATTTCTTCTCCTCGAGTGGGGATCGAACCCTCAACCAGTCGGTTTTACAGCCACACTTCGTGCCGCTGCGCCACGACTGGCCTCATAATTCAGATAATAATAATAATTTTATTTTTCAAAAGCTAACTACTGTCTTGTATAATTGTGAATTTGTAAAACAAATGAGAAAAATTAATACAACATTTTCACAAATTATGAATTTCTGTCGCCATAACAATTAACTATAAAAATAGAATTAAATAAATATGTAGAGGGTTTTTCATACATGAAACTTAATGTTTTTGGAGTTTTTATATAGATAGTACGGTGTATCGGACCCATCGTGCGCGAAACTGATTTTTTTTTAATAAAAATACTCGCTTTTACCCACAAGTCCTTATATTTCCATTTCTTCGCTCTGGTGTCGCGGTTAAGCTCGGCGTTGAGGTCTGCCACTCAACACGCAATGCCTCCAGAATTCGGCAGAAAGTGGGGAAAGGTTCTCTCTGCCTACCCTACTGTGTGCGGGATACAGCGTGAAGCTGATCCTCCTCTATGGTCACTTGGAAACAACTAAAACTTATGTATGACGCATTATAAGTAATTCTGCCGCAGGTACAGTGGCCTGTATTAAAACTATTAACATTATCTAATACAGCCTATATATAGTCTACCATGATAAATGGATTATCCAACACAAAAGGATTTATTCAATTTAAACCAATAGTTCGTGAGATTAGCGCGTTCAACCAAACAAACTTTTTTTTTAAAAATAAATACAAATTTCCCAATAGAGTAATTGTATGTTTTAAACCACTATTTGTTAAATAAAAGTTAGAAAACGGGCACGTGCAATATCGCTTACGGCTAGTAAATCAATTTTTGTATATATTTTCATTCATTACGCGAGAAAAATATATGGAACATGCCTCTATTGCTATTGACCTTGTTGCGTCTTAACTGAATTTAAATAAATTTTTAATGCGACTGTAAGCGCGACAGGTTGTGGATTCGATTACCACTCGAGAAAATTTTATATTTCCATTTTTTCGCTCCTGATCAAGCGCGGCGTTCATTTCCGCCTCTCAACACGCAATGTCTCCAGAATTCAGAGAACAGTGGGCAACGGAATTGTCTTAATGGGAACGAAACGGAGTGTCTTAACACTAGTTTTCCAGGTTGCCTCTGTCACACTGCTTTGTAGGATATATCGTGAATATAAAAGAAATCATAAAATTCAAGTTCATAGTAAATAATAAAAATTTATTCTCATAGTCTCACAAGGACGAGGCGTTGTGAAACAATGAAAATATATAGTTTTATTAAATTAGCTGATTCTTGATTTTTTTTTTTTTAATAATATTTTTAAGTCCTCGCATAAAGGTCATGATGATGACAGACGTATTGTATTGACACCGTAGTGGCGCAGCAGCTCTGTCTTTAACTGTAAACGCGACGGTTGTGGGTTCGATTTGCTCTGCGATTGCTCATTATACAATTACAAAACAATACAAAGTTTGTTTACCAAAGCGAAAAAAGGAAAAAATATATATAATTATCAGTCCCCCAAATAGAGGTTAATAATCGAAATACTTACTCGTATATGCCTTAAACAACTTTTGTTCAGACGATAATCGAACCCACAACTCTCGTGACACTGTCCAAGTGCGCCTCAATTTAGCAAAAATATTTTTTAAAACTATATAAACAACATTGAGTTCTATTTTAAAGTTGAACTTTAATAATTTTCCGCGAACAAGGGCAAATGATCGAAAAATAAGTAGTTATTTTTATTTAAAATCCCTATACAGTGTGAGTATAGTTTGTATATCTGATTGGATGTTAGCTGGTAAAAATCTATTTTTATTATTATTTAGATATCCTAGTGCCAAGACCCTACGTTGTCCACTTTCTGTCGCAATAAAAAAATATTCCTGAGAGTGAATTAAAGTCTCGATCATAGTTTTCAGTCACCTACATAAATACTGCTGTATACTTCTCTGATGTATAAAAAAAAAGCGCTCTCGCTCACCGAAGATTCCGTACTAAAATTGGAGGTGTCGAGCTTTTTCTGAAATGCAGATCCTTTCATCTGATCATCACATATTGCCCTCATTTTAAGACTATTATTTTTTTTGCCACAAATGCATAGTTTTCAAACGGCCATATCTTTTTGTAAGTTAATATAGATATATATTTTTATCAGGAAATCATTGGGATCCGTAGATCTACTGACTATATGGTTTGGATTTCAATTCGATATCTTTAACCGTTTAAGAGAAAAAGGGTCTTGACAGACAGATAGACAGACGGACAACAGAGTGATTTTGTAAGGGTTCCTTTTTTCCTTATAAAGCATGGGACCCTAAAAACCGGCTGTTGTATGTGTACAGTCTTCCAGGTATCTTATACATGGTAAAATTGTGTAAAAATTCAGTCGTAAGTCGTAAAAGACAGTCGAATGTGCCAAGTGTGCGCGCACGAAAAGTTCAATATCTATAGTAACGATTTTTTCACTTCCACGAGTGGGGATCGAACGCACAACCAGCCGCGTTTACAGTCACACTTTGTGCCCCTGCGCCACCACCGACCGGCCTCAAGCCAAAAATATTATATATTTCGAAAAAAAAAAAAACAAAACACGTTTTTCTATTCCAAGTGCGCTACAGGTAGGCACCTGAAATGCACTTGGAACTACTATATAAATTATATGAACCTAAACTCGGATGGCTTAATAGGAACCTCTGAACAATTCCACCATTCAGATACTGGCTCCATTATCCATATATAGACCATCTTAATCGTTTTATATCATTTTATTGTATAGACACATAACCTAGTAAATGGAATTCAGTTTCTTCGGTGGTTTTACAAAATTCCAAGACGACAATTTTATATAATTATTTACAATATTTACAATTATATATACAAATAAAATTCCTATATTACTTCCTACGGAACATCCTGTATATCCTGTATATAAGTAATGTATATAAATAAAACACACTTCCGCATAGTATTTTGAAATGTTCTCTTTCAAGTAATCTTTTGTTCTCGGAAACCGGTCCATTTGCTCGCGTTGTGTGACGCGACACCTTTGTGGCTTCAACTTCTACTTAATTCTTATTACTGTTACGTTCATATTAAAAAATAAATTTGATTTGAGTTGAGGTGGCGTTGAGTTCCGCCTCGCAGCGTGCCAGTTTCTCTACAGCTTGGTTGTAGTTAACCTTAATCATAGGTACGTCTTTCTACCCTACTTTATGCGGAAAAAAATGTAATTCTTAAAAATCCGTACGGAGGGTTCCGTAACAATTTCATGATTAACTTATAAAAGTTGACAAATACAATATGTGATATATTTTTAAAGCAGTAATTTTCGGATGTCTTCCTTTATTTGTACTGTAAGCTCTCACTTGATTCATTTAACATTTACACCTAAATGTGGTCTTCTATACAAATGGTCTTTGAAGAAAGAGAGACTTGACAGATAGACAACTATTTGATAATTAAAAAAAATTACAAAATATTTTTTACCTATATTCGGATTCGAAGAAACGTTTCAATTCTTTAACACTTTTCTATTTTTGGTCTTCGAATGAAGGAGGCGTCATTAGGTGTATAGGTATTATTAAAAGATATTTAAAATGTCAGAGGCCTGTTGTGACCCAGGGTTCGATTCTCACTCGATTAAATGAAATATTTAGTATTGTAATGATTCAAAGTACGGCGTTGAGTTGTGCCACTAACAAGCAAGCCCTCCAGAATTTGGTGGAAAATGGGGAACCCGAGAGTCATAATGCGAACGGAGTGTCGCGACTTTAAGGTTCGCGATTCGAATATTAGTAGGGGAATTAATTATTATCACTTCTTTCTTGATGCTTTTTCTATGACGATTAAATTCTGCCACGAAGTCTTCATTTTTTATTTGTTAAAATATATTTAATTAATTATCTTTGTTACATAATTTGTAAATGTATAAAATATTATATATATTAATAAACAATGGTCTGACAATGGTCGAAACATTGTTTACCTGTCTGTCTGTCGGTCCGTCTGTCAAGGTCGTTTACCTATCAAGCTGAATTTAATATGAAATATCCAAGTCTGAAGTCATCTTGGAACAACCAATAAAATACTTTAAAGACAACAGGTACAAGCATTTACGCTTCGTTTTTGCCGCTTATTAGTTTATGAAATTTGTAAATGTTTTCATTGTTAGGTATATAATTTATGAATAAAAACGATATCTCACGGAGGTAACGGGAGGTATCTCAAGATTGGTCTCAGAGTTGAGAGCGATTTATAAATAGGGGCCATAGAACGTGTCATGTTATTCTCATTTGACCACGTGGATTATATTATTACTTATTAATTATTATATTATATGAAATTAATTCACAGGTGTTTCTACATGTAATAACACAAATATGTTGCCTGCTCTAGATCATTTTATATCTATATAGATATAGATATTTTATATCTCCATTTTTATAAGCGACACCATCATAGTTCAGATTTCATTGAGGATTTTTTCTTTAAAATATTTTTCTTTTCAGATTCGTAATTAAGTGTTAAGAAACTGAATTTCACTTATTTGTTATGTGTAAGTTATGTGACGATACAATAACATGATATCGTCGAGCTGGTCTGGTGGTGGAGTCAGGATCTGAATAGTGGGACTCGTTAGCAGTTACTGGGAAACCAATAGAGCCCAGTCTCATTTAATTTGTAAATAGCTCCGAGCACATTTTCTACTACAAGCACATATTGCACCATAAAAGCAAATTTTTAATTTTTTATATTTTTTTTTTATTCTTTAAGTCAGTTTTGACGGCGGCTGTATTTATACTTTTGTGTTTTACAGTAAGACTCTCACGGTCTGTAAACGAACCGCCGCCGTTACCAAAAAATTTGTTTTTATGGAACTCAACTGCGTCTCCATTGAAAATTTATTTATATAGCACTTTATTCACATTTTTTTAATATTGCATACTCCACGCATCGCTCAATTCTCGAGATATTACATATTGAGCGGTGGAACTGAACGCCGCGCTTTGTCTTATTTAAAAGAAGAAGGAGATGAAAATAAGTCATTTACATGAGTCAAGGGAGGGAATCAAACCCACAATCACTGCACACTGCGACAAGAACTCGCCGACTACATTACTTTTAAATAAAACAATAATTATAAAGATTAGAAAGCGTGTTTTCTAAATCACAAAAAAGTAAACTAAAAGTCATCAATAAAAATGGTAAAAACCATAACTTTATAAATATGTATATATAGCGTTACGTAAAAACGTCGGATTAATACTTTTACTTAATTATCACAACGTTGTAATTTTTCATTTAATTTTAGGGTTCCGTACCTCAAAATGAAGGAACTAAACCCTTATACGACCATTTTGTTATCCCTCTGTGTCTGTCAGTCTGTCAAGAGTATATTGCTCAACATCGTGTAGAGGTTTTAGCTGAAATTTATATTCTTAGAGCTTAAAAAAACTATTTTGCAAGGTAGGCAGAGAGGTGTAGTGTCAATACTCTCCGTCCTCCAAACGTGTCATATGAGCCATTGCGTGTTGAGTTTTGAGTGGTAAAACTATTGTTATATACTATTATTTTCATTTCCTCGTTTTGGTAACAAGACAAAGAGTGACGTGCTAATTGTCCATTCATTCATTCCACTCAACACGCAATGTCGCGAATATTAGAAATTTGGAGGTGGGAAGTGGAGTTTTCTAACACTAGATTCTCTCTGTGTGTGCAAGGTGAACGTTAAAAAAATACCGTATTAATAGAGTCCCGTATTAATTTTCGGATTGTAGGTCAACAATACAACTACAATTTTTGACAAACACATTGATTTTTACCTTCTGACTTGATTTTTACTTATTTAAAAAAAGAAATAATTTTTAAGCTGATATTGTAAATTAAGGAAAACACCACATTCCCTTAATAGGATGTGGAAATTAAAATAATATTTAATATGCTATACCAGTGTTCGTCGGCAACTTACAGCTAAAATGGTAAAAATAGTTTTTTTCCCGTTCCCGTAGGAACTCTTACTATGAATCCTCTCTTAAATTCATCGACACTTTCTATCCTACATATTTATATGCTAAATTTCAATTCTGTAAGTCCAGAGGATTCGCTTTTGCCCTGTATGTTACGACCCTTTCGTTTTTATACATATACTTGAAATTGATAAAAAAAAGACCTAAACTGATAAAAAAAAGATATCTGTAGATAAGTTGTTTCTTGAGTATAAATGAGAGCTACAATTTAAAACTGTCTTTTAATTCTTAAGTGACTAAAAGTCCTTTGGAAGGTCCTATTTTATTGATTGAAGAATGAATACGGATTTTCCGGAACAGTGGAACACCTGATTGGATTTCGAATCCACAATCATTGCGTACGATCCGAGGCTGTCCCACTCCGCCACAACAACCTATCCCAGCCAACTTTGCGCAAAGTAATCAATACAAATACGTCGAATATACACACGCCAAATATTGAATATACTGTTCCAAACGGAATAGGCCGGAGCGAGCACGAGCTGTTGTTTTGTCTATCCTTAGTTTGTAATGGTTAGTTTTGAATCCATCCATCAATGGTAAAAGCTTTACTAAAACTATTTCGTATTGGATCTAACACGCGTTTTTAGATTTTTATGTATCTAAAGATATCTATTTTTAATGTACTCTATTTGAATTATTGTACTTTATTTTTTTTTGCTCCTTCACTGGTAGATGAAGCACGGCGTTGAGTTCCGATACTCAACACGCAATGTCTCAATAGTAAGGAAGTGCGTGCTTATCTAGTTTTTCTGTCTACTTTGCTACCTAAATACATTCAAATAAGGCCATAATCCAGACACGTGTCGCGATGATTTTGGTTTATACTATTTAAAAGACAAAAATGAAAACAATTATTTATTTACACCACATTTCTGTAAAAGCGCGGCGTTGAGTTACAACACTTAGTATACAATTATTTGAATTCGGGCTGAAACAGGAGGGCGGAGTATCTCAACAGTGCTGTAGGAATGCTGGATGAAGCGTGAAATGTCTAAGTGATAAAATATAACAAATTTTTTCCCTTCTCGTTTCTTCAATAATTGTATTGAAAACATTCCCACATATAACAAATTGAACCTATAACCATAGTGAGCCACGTTCACAATTGTACCTTGTAAAATAATCGATTAGTTCTGCAATATGTAACGCTCTTGTTTATATTATACCGTGACGTGTTACTAACGATTTTGGAGTGATTGTCATAGAGCTGATATTGATTTGGTATTTATTCTACCTTTTTAGATATGGTAAAATGACAAAGCGCAGCGTTCATTTCCACCATTCAACACGAAATGTCTTGAAAAATTGGACGAATTGTTGGGGACTGAGTGCCTTAACACTGGGTTCACTTCTGTCTACCCTGCTGTATGCGGTAGAACGTGAAACTAAAAAAAAGGTTTATGAGGAGAATATATATAATATATATTTCCGTTTTTTATATAGATATTGAGAGACTATTCAGCCGCTGTAGAACATCCAATTATGTTTTTTTTTCACAATTCATCTTTTGTAATTTGTGTTTACGCTTGCTTGACAATAATATAATTTGAACCCTTGGTCTACGCGTTTGATATGCTCTTAACCATTTTTTTAAAAACGTACACAAACACAAGTACCATCTTGAAATAAAAAAAACATAAATCATGTACCTGAAATAGACAAATCACAATACCCAATTTCAAATTTGAAACAAATTGGAACTCAGCACATCTATCTATTCCAGATCGCTAGATACCACCTAGTATATAGTTACTATATCGTTTTAGTGCAACAATGTCATAATTGCACTTTTTAAAACGTTTTATTTCGAAGTTTTCTTCTTTCCCGGCTTTGCGTGTTTGACGGTGCAACTCAACGCCGCGCTTCCTAAAGGAAATGAAAATATTAAATATTTTATTTCCACTAGCGGAAATCGCACTCAGAACCTGTTGCGTTCACAGTCGCATGCTGATGTCTCTGCGTCAGGAGTAGCCTCTAAATTAGTCTGTAAATTTCACCAAATTGTAATAGTTTTATTATTCCGAAAGTTAGTAGTTAGCAGTGAGTCCAGTCGTGGCGCAGCGGCACGAAGTGTGACTGTAAAACCGACTGGTTGTGAGTTCTAATCCCACTCAAGGAGATGAAATATTTACTTTAATTTATATTTCCATTTCTTCGCTCTGGTGTCGAGGCTAAGCGCGGCGTTTAGTTTGGCCACTTAACACGCAATGCTTCCAAAATTCGGGAGAAAGTGGGGAACAGAGTGTTTTAACGGAGTGTTTTAACCTTATGCCTACCCTGCTGTGTGCGGGATACAGCGTGAAGCTGATTTTTTTTTAGTCGTTACGTACCTGAACAGTAGAATTCTTACTAGTGAACCACTCGGGCTAAGGACCATATATATTTATAGCTCCGAACGAATTCTGTAGCTATTGAGAACTAAATTAAATATATTAGAGTACACGTTATGTCAACATTTTCTCTGGTATCTGGTTATTTTCCAATACATAAGTATTTTTTTAACTTAATACTTTATTTCACATATTAAAGTAAACGGAGAATGTTATGTTAGGACGGAGAGTCCTTCGTTTCGAATGTTTCGAATTGAATACAAAGCGGGTCGAGAGGTGGAACTTGACGTGAAAATTTTTATTTCTTCAGCTTCACGCTGTATCCCGCATGTAGTAGGGATAAGCAGAGGGTGAGAGTGTTACGGCACACTATCCACTTTCAACTGGATGAGATGGGAACTGGAACTCAATGCTGATTTTAGCTTTTAATATGTAGAATAGCATCAAACTTTTTCCGACTTATGCTTTATTTACACATAGCAGGATAGGCATAAGAAAGCTGAGAACTTAGTGCTGAAACACTTCGTTTAGTATTCAGACACTTCCGTTCCCTATCTCTTGACATATTGCGGAACTCAACGACGCGCTTTGTCTTGTTACGGAGCGAAGAAATGAAAATATGAATAGTTTTTAACGTTAATTCATTGTTTGTTAGATGATACATGTCAATTGTCAAATAGTAAATTAGACGCTTTTTTAGGATGCCTTCTGTTCCCTACAAGATATATTTTATCTGATGATAAATAAAACCTACGTTGCAAAAAAATGATAGATCTTTGGGAAAAAAAATGTTTTTCCACATTAAATTATATTTCCTTTTCACTGTCAATTTGTTGAGTACCTAGTGCCCCTCTCGTTGGTCTAGTCTTCTCTTAATGAGTACATGCATTATGAATAGATGTTTTTAAAGGAGAGCTAAGACTGTCGGGTTTTATACAAAAACCTTTTCATACGATATGCGCAACTAAACATATTATGTATAATTGAGTTCTGTTCTTGAGAAAAAGAGTTTTAACAAACAAAGGAAAAGATGGACAGATGGACAATAAATAAATTTTATAGGAGTTCGACATCATCATTAAAGTTTTAACTGTCAAACGTGAAAAATACAAGGTTATATTAAAAATCGATGTAAAATAGTCGAAGTGCTTCGCGCGAGCGACCTACCTGTAACCTGAGGGTATATTTTAGTTCCACTCCTGCATTCATCGGTTTCAGCTCGAGGCACGAGGTGGGGATTGACAGTTCTAGGGGACCGGTTTTAGTATTTTGTGTGTTCAAATAATAACTTGGATATTAAAAAGTTTATTATTTTTTGTAGTTTTATATATGTTTTTTTTATAAATATTTAAATTATTTTTTGAAGTTGTCTTCTTTTTTAACAATTGAGTTTTTGAAACTATTACAAAATTTTCTATGTATAATTTTGTTTATATATAGAATTTTTCATATATCTTTCAAGTATTTGTGTGATTTCCACTTAATACTGTGGTATCCCGCATGTAGCAAGGTAGGCAGAGAGAGGGTCTAGTATTAAGACGCCCCGCTCCTTTTCCGCCAAATTCTGAAAGCTTTGCGTGTTGAGTGGTAGAGTTGACCGCCGTGTTTTGCTTCAATGCCAGCGCGAAGAAATGAAATTATTGAATATCACATAATAATATTGATGACTAAAGCTAGCTTTCACCTGCTGTTTTGTCCATCTCCATGACATATTAAAAGGGATCTAATGTAGCCTATAGCGTCCTCGATATATGAACAATCGAAATCAATTCAAGCCAGCACTTCCTGAGATTAGCACATTCAAACAAATCCATTGTTCTGCTTTATAATAAAAGTTAGATTTATGCATACTTTTTACTAATCCCAAATGTTTCTTTCCAGAATATTCGAAAGAGTACGCCAATATTTCGGGGCGCAAAGCGAGTCTATACCTATGTCGTTCGTGCTCGGCTTCTACGTGAGCCTGGTGGTGAAGAGGTGGTGGGAGCAGTACAAGTTGCTGCCATGGCCGGACACCTTAGCTCTATTCATCTCAGCAGGGATACCAGGAGCGGTTAGTAAAGTATAGGATAATATCAATACAAATATTATATTGAACTGATAACATGAACACGCAGTGTCTCGTATTCAGGCGGAAAGAGGAACGGAAATTTTTAAAACTATGATATGTATTCCTTTCCTACTATATGCGGAAAAAGTTAGCTAACAGAGGATAGAATCATAACGTTTAAATATCTATTTACCGCCAAATTTCGTGATGTTGCGTGTTGGCCGGCGGAAGTTAACGCCGCAAATGATAATAATTGCTCGAACCCACGATCATAGTGGATGTACCGAAAGTAAAGGTAGTGTCCCAACAAAACATATGTTTATCTCCATTTCTTTAAAAGTAATCCGTCAAGATGCTTCAATGATAAAACAAAATAATTCACCTTGCCTTTTAACTTTTCATTTCGTAACCATAAAATAATGAATCAGCCACATGTAAGACCGGTACGGGCTGTAATTTAACAGTTTCTCGTAAACTTAACTTTTTATGTTAATATTTCTTTAATAACTCATTGCGTAAGGAGCGCGATGTACCTACTGTTCGTGATTATACCGTGATACATTGTAACTAGATAACATTCTGATGTTTTAGCTTCACTCTATACTATAAACTTAATAAGGTAGGCAAAGGGAACGTGGGAACCTAGTGATGAGACACTCCGTTCCAGATTGAGACACTCTAGTCCCACATTTTCCGCGGAATTCTCTTCTTGAGATTCTTGAGGCATTGCGTGTTGAGTGGCGGTTATCAGAGCGAAGAAATGAAAATATTAAACATTTCAATCCTTTGAGTGAGAATAGAATCCACAGCCGTCGCATTTACAGTCGCACTTGTGCATTTGTGCCATGAAAGCCGTGTTGTGGGTTCAATCATTCACTCGGGGAAATGAATTATTTTCTCTACTTAGCCCCTTAAGATCAATGCGGCGTTGATTTCCGCCACTCAAAATGTATTCTCATTTTGCGGCAAGTGAAGAATCCAACGCCACGTTAATACCTGCATTAATTGTGGAAAGATATGTACTTTTGAATTAAATTTGGGTAATAATTTTGTGTTTAAAAACTCTGTTTTTCAATTTCCGGTCATTTTCTTCAAAATATTAATGTTCTTATTTCTCTAAACTAAAACATAGAGAACTGTACGCTGAATGTCAGAAAGCAACATTTTTTTTTATTTCTATTAATAATTAAATTATCTATAAAACTATATAATTAAAAAATATTAACTAAGCAGTTATTAACAATAATGAATTGTTTAATTAATAACTCACTGGTATTTTAAAAGATACTCCGCGTAACTAATCGCTGTGCGAATCTTGTTCATTGTTTTTATATGATATATGTATATAACTTATATTGTATAATACATACATACATTATATATACATTGCATTGTGTGAAGCGAAATTCTGTCTATTTGCTGTCGCGACCTTCATATTTATATTTTCCGTACTTTATTGTGTGGTTTAAGTATTAACGTGTACTTATATACAGCCGGCGAGGTCTAAGCTGAGCTTTGCATTTGTGTGAGTGTTCATATATAGTGTAGGTGTTACGTCAGCTGCTCAGTCTGTTTTAAGACTCAGCTTTTTTTTGTGACTCTACTTTTAGTGGCCATTAACACAGATCCACATCACAAGTTAAACCTCGTGAACTCTACATATTTCTTATTTTTAAGCGTTACACTGTATTCCGCATATAGAAGTGAACCCAGTGTTAAGATAATCCGTTCCGCCAAATTTTCGAAACATTATGGAATTCAACGCCGCCTGTTGTCTAGGTACCAGAGCGAGGTAATTAAAATAACTAATTCCTACGAGTGAACGAAGAACCCACAACCGTTGGTTTCATAGTGAGGTAAGAAAATTTGAAGAGCGAAATTCATAATCTCGTTGGCCAAAGTTTCGCCCGCGTATTCAAATGGACATAACTCAAAGTTACAAGTACACATCATGATGCCTATAGACGTCCGCCATTAATGTACGTTTATAAAGTGTTGGATAAACACCAAACGATTTTTGTAATTCGAACCAATAGTTTCTGAGATTTTCGCGATTAACCAGACAAACTCATGCTTAGATAGTATAGAATAAATATAAACAGGCGTTTACAACATATTAGTATTTTTGACTTGTCGATATGTAAATGTCAGTTTTGTCAGTCCTCCGCAAAGGTAAGTAATGAGTATAGAAGATTATTATAAAACCGAATACGTTTTGAGGTAAAATTTCCATTACGTACAAGCAGTTCTCAGATTACAATAGAGTACTTTTTTACACACCGCCCGCATAAATACAAGGTAGGCTAAAGGAACCGTGATAAATTAGTCAGTTTATTTAGAGGTATTGGGCATTTGATGAGCACCTACCTCACAGTCTATATATCTATATATAGATACATATGTATACACTCGTACATACTCGTATATATTGGTGTTTTTTGGTCTATCACAAGGTTAAGATTAGTTCAAATTTGCAAATCTCAGGCGCTGCTCTGAGCTGCAACGCGATGGGCAGGGTGCCCGCAGCACGGTGATTAATAGAATGCTTAGTGGTTTTTTTAGCTCTTCACACTGTATCAGAGAGGAATTAGGACATGGTGTGTTGAGTAGAGGAACTCAACGTCGGTCTTTGTCGTAATATCAGAGTGACGACATGAAAAAGGTCGTTATCATTACTTCATGGATTCGAACACATAACCAATGCGCTTGTACTCAGACGCTGTGACTCTGCGCGACGATGGCTTCAGATTGTATCTATCTAATAAATATATTACATGTATCTTCTTTGCAGCATTAGTTACTTAATAAGTTCAATATAAGACATCTTTTATATTTAGAATTTCTGTCTAATTTAGTGACATTGCGTTTTGAGTGGCGGAACTGAACGCTGCGCTTTGCCTCACCTAGACAGAGTTACAATAATAGAAAATATTGTAAACGTGACCATGCCACTAGCCCGCGTCGAAACCAAAACGATATTTTGTTTACATCAAACTAGAATTGATTATAAATCATGATTTCACTGGTATAATAATAGTATAGGTTAATATCGCCAACATCTCCTATTATGTGTTGAGGAAAAAAAAACTGCTTTTTACTGAGAAATCAAATTTTTAACGCATTGTGTTACAATATTTCATTATTATTTATATGGCAAAAGTGTAAGTGGTTTATTTATATTTTAAGCCTGTTCATACACTCGAAAAATTGGTACAGAGAATGTATATTTTTTTTCTAACAGTACGATGTATTTTGTATAGAGTAATGTAGAGAAGGAACCTGGTCTAGTCTAGAGGATGTTTTTGTTGCACCAAACGAGGAATACGGCGAGGCTCATCGAGTCCGCGCATTCTTGGTATCTAATATATTAGTTCACGCGATAACCGTAATGATAATGTAACACAATTTTTTTAATTAGATGCAAATTTAAAATGATGCCGGTACTAAAATTCGAAGCCACTAGCATATTACAACTGCCTACATATTGTCTGTAAAAGGCGGGTGTTCGAATATGTAAAGATTTACGTTGACAGCCAGTAGCTAAGTGTCTAATAGTGCGCGATGGCCGTGGGTTTGTTCACAAGAAACGTTTATACTAGAGACTAGAGACCCGCTTGCGGCTTCGCCCGCTCGTAATTATACAATTATTTATTTTTGAAACAATAAATTTTTAATTCAACACTTTTACTAATAACAAGTCTCCTTATATTTGACTTATGCTACCAGATAGTGGGCTAGTCGGCGAAAGTCATAATCAGCGATGCTTTGGGAACAGTATTTCTTAACACTAGGTTCCCTCTACGTGCCCAAATACACGCAGGATGCAGTGTGCAGCTAAAAGAAACTCTGCTGGATCTCACCTATGAATGTCACCAAGCTGTGAACTCACAGTCGTTGCAAACACTCAAATAAGACCCAACTGTGGGCGTTGGGTTACACCTCTCAAAAAACAACGGACGGCGGGACGGCGTGTCTGAATCTTAACCCTAGGTCCCACTATCTATTTTGCTATATGAGAACACTCAATCATGACCATAGCCTACACTCAAAAACGACCCAACTTGGACACTACAGTATACTAAGTTTACTTTAAAAATAATTTTCTATTTCAAAAGTAGCGAACCGTATTGTTTATTTAAGAGCACATAAATACGTGTTTTTATCGCATTGGATTGTACGTAAGAAGAATTTTTTCTATGTTTTTGTAACGCTTTAAAATGATTTATTTATAAGTTGAACAGTAAATGCGCGGTCTTCAAACATTATGAAAAACTGACGTTTAAGTCTTATGGTTAGGTAATATCTGAGGTTATATTGGTGGAGTCGACATCTGACTGTAATCGCAATGATAGTGGGTTCGATTCCCACTCGTTGAATAAGTAAGTCTCGTTGAGTAAATCCTATTAAGTTATGATTAATGGGAAAGTTTGTAATATACATCCATGTATGTTCCATTTTCAAGCAAAAACCACTAAATGGATTTAGACAGTTATATAGCTTATACATTAGAACGAATATAGGCTACAACTTATGTAAAGTACAACATATAATAATACGTTTAAGCGGGCGAAACCGCATTTGAACAATTTAATATATTTATTATCGATGAGTATGGGTTCCGATCTTCAACACGCAATTTCCCGTTAAAGGTTACTGTTGCGTCCCCTGCTCTGTGCGGGATAAAGCGTGAAGCTATATACAAAAAAAACCTGAAAGTCCACGCAAACAATGTTACCGGCGACAGCTAGTACATAGCTATATAGAGAGATATACGCTGTCACAACTCACAAGTTACATTACAATAAATTACAAATGTTATAAGTTATAAGTGCATGAAAAGCTTTTATAGGTCCATTTAGTTCTACACTAACGAAATCAACCTTAAGTAAGAGCAATTCAGTTAGTAAATAATATATTTAAGAGATATTTTTTTATAGTATCCAATATCGTCAAACCTTATTATGTTACATTGAATGTATCGTTTAACATTGTAATGGTGAAGTGACTTGGACACCGTTTGACAGTTGGATACAGGTTCGATTTCTACTCGCTCTGCTAACGAGTAGGAGCGCAGTCGAACTCCGCCACAGAGTGTCTTAACACTGAGTTCCCTCTGGACACATTATGATATAGAGTGAGTGAAAGTGATAAAGTTAGTAATAGAGAGTAGTTTGTAGTAGATACCGGATGGCAATTCTGCTGATCGCCGGCAGGTGCTTTTATAAAATTAAAAGAGTGAAGTTAGAAACAACAGACAGACATACAAGTGATGATATAAGGAATTTCTTATTTAATTCCTCCTAGCGATCATAAAAATATTTGCAAAAAAAAATTATAGTTTTTTTCTTCGATGTATTTGAATCGACATCGTATAAGGATTCTAATACCCTATATTAATAAATATATTTTTTTTTAAATTTCATTTTCATTTCAATTTACATTTTATAAAATGGAATATTTCTTTAATGTAAGTCGTAAACATACCACTAACCTCACTGACTACTCCCATATAAAATTTACATTCAAAACTTATTCTAAAGGCTTGTTACAATCAAAAATCGATTTAAATTGACCTGGAAATAGATTTCTTTTTAACTGACATTACTGACGTTTCAATTTCAACTGACAAATATAATCGCCCATTATAATAACAGAGAAAGCCTTAGTATCGTATTGTATTTATATGTACATACATAGGTATAAGTAGTAGAAGAACGCAAAGCGAATTTTAAATAGTGTTATATAATTTCATGAAGAAGCCGATTTTAGGTGGTGTCTGTCTGTACGCCTCCAAATCGTGACCGGGAAGCAATAACAAGGTAATATATAAACAAATAGGTTTTTATTATAATATAAATATAGGCGCTATATCTTATTTTTGGCATTATATGTATAAAAAAGTTCCGTCATATTATTAAATTACATAAATTACTATAAGGCAGGGCAAGGGCTCTCGATGGGAATAGAACCCACAACCCTCGCGCGAACATTAAGATACAGATAATACGCTACAGCGGTCGTCATTTTATGTATATATATATATATATATATATTTGCTGGCGAAGTCATATAGTTTCATGCTGACACTGCTATTGTTACTTTCCTATTGTTCTCGGTACTTGTTGTGTTCTTCACGATATATCAATGTATGGAATGCCGTACGTGGCAAATATAGTATCAACATCAACACACATACATACATACATACATCGCGGACGACTCGTGCGCAGTTGACACGTTGATTTATAATCAAATTATATGTTGTTAAGACTTTTTTTTTCAAAAAATACCGTCACCCATTCTTTTCATACATTTCAAAAAAAAATTAATGAAGGAATTTAAAATTGAAATACAAAAAATAAATAATTTGAGGAAGAAATAATACAACTCTTTACGTTACGTTACGTTACGTTGTATGAACAAAATCGAGAGAAAAATTATATCAAAGTGTAATTATTGATTTTTCTAATAGCACTACGTCATAAGAATAAATATACGGAACCTGTACTCAATTTAACAAAAACCTACCAAACTAATGCCACTTTTACTTGATTTTGCCAAGTAGACACTCCGTCTCCCACGCATCCTTATACGTTGCGTGTTGAATGGCGGAACTCAACGCCGTCGGCAATGAAAACAAGTCAGTCATACCCACATGTGGGAATCGAGCCCACAACAGTCATGCTTAAAATCAAATCCAACCAACTAACAACTCCGCCTATAAGAACCAATTATACCAATGTGTTTAATTCACTTCGTATTAGAATCTAAGCAGATAGTTAAGGCGACATTGTTTTGTTTTATTACGTGCCTTCAGTTCGTGTCGCTATATAATTTCTCGGCCTAACCTTGACCGGAATACAAAAAACGAAGTTACTTTGCGATTTGCTTATAAACTAGTATTGAGGCCGTCGTGGCGCAGTGGTACAGTGTGAGAGTAATAACGCGACGGCTGCGGTTATCGATTCCTAATCGAGGGAATTAATTATTGAATATTTTCAGTTCCTCGCTTTCTGGTAGGTAAATGGCGATGTTGATTTCCGCAACTAAACGCGTACGTGGGGTATTGTCCTCCATTCCATACTATCTCGATGTGACTTATTTTCCGAGAAATTTGTAGACAAACATGCAAACATACCAAATATACGGAGGCAGAGTGACTAAATTTAGTACACTAAACTACCGTTGGAAGACTAAATTGATCATCATATCCAAACATTACCCAATTCCAACAATATTAAGTTACACAAATATACATGCGAAATTAATAATAAAGGGCGACACCACCTCTTATTATTAACGCGATGATTATCGGTTTGATTCTCATTCGGCGGCTTTGGTAACAAAACGAACCGCAGCGTTGAATTTCGCCAATCAAAACGCAAAATTTCGAAAATTGGGCGGTGCGTTGAACGGAACCTGTACACAAAGTTCCTTTTAACCCTACCATTTGATGGAGAAACGTGTATTGCAACATAATCTCGAGCGTATAAAACTAATTTTCAAATACCTACGTTTCAGCAAACCACATTTTCCTATTACTCTCGAAATGGGACAATAAGCAACTTTTGAACATTTTAATTGTACCCAGTACTCGCACTGCAAGATGTTTTGAACTATGTTGGTACTTACTACAATTTTTTATTATATAATTTTTTTATATGCTATATTTCCAGAAAGAGAATGTAGAGTTAAGTTGAGGTTGGCGCTGTAGTGCATTGACTGATCGCGACGGTTATGGGTTGATTCCCATTTAGGGGAGTGAAATATTTAATATTTTCATATCCTCGCTCTGGTTTAGCAAACCGCGGTGTTTAGTTCCGCCAGTCAAAGCGCGATGGCTCAAGAATTCAGTGGCAATTGGGAAACGGAAGTGTTTTAACACTAGGTTGCCAGATCTGTCTGTGTGTGTGATCTGTTATGCGCAGGATATAGCGTCGAGCTAAAAAACAAATCTGCTTATTATTACAATAGTATCAACTAATTGAAACATTGGTTATTTTAATTATAATTAACATTTACATTTCATCGTTAATGAGTTAAAGCTAAATCAGTTTTGTGGTTTTTGTATTTGGCCCGGTTCCTGTCGGTTTTGTATTTTGTAATTACTTCCCATACTCCACTTCCCAGAACTGAACGAGTTCCTTTCATCTCTTCCCGCCCACTCGGTCCTTTCCGCCCCACTATTTATTGGTGGAAAGAGTTACTTTTGCGAGTTCAACGTAGTCCTTAATGGGTCCGCTCCGTTATCGGTGGCAACCGAACTTTATAAAGACATATATATTATATATTTACAATTGTATATGTGATTAGTATTGTTAATATTTTATTCCCTCGAACGAGAATCGAACCCGTTGCGTTTATAATAAGACTCAGCAACTACACTGGCTTGGTGTCCACAGCGTCGTGTATTAGAATGTTATTCTCGGAATTATATTAATCATATATATTTTTAAACACTTTTTTGCTTTATACAATTTTAAAACTAATTTACTTTATACAATCATCAGACTACCTTTTTCCTTGTGAACATTGTACCGTACTGTGCATTTAATAAAGGCAATTTTAACTAAGATTTCATTTCAGATTATCTTTCAAGGGTAAATGCAGAATCTCGAACGTATATATATATATATATATATATATATATATATATATATATATATATATATATATATATATATATATATATATTATTTTTTTTTTTTATAAAAAACATCTTATGTACTTATATAAATATACATACAAAGTTTCGTTGATAATCGTATCAAACAAACTTACATTCATATTTATTATATTAGTATTGTTTATGAATACACCGTGATGCAACGCTGTATCTCTCATATAACAGGATATTTGAAGGTAATCTAGTATTGACATTTCACTTCCCACTTTCTATAGCATATTATCCTGTTACAAGAGCAAAGGAAAAAAAAGTATTCCTCTGGGAATCAAACCCGTCTCGTTAACAGTCAGACAGTGTACCTCTGAGCCAATACGGCCTCATACCTATATAACTAAACTAATTTTTATAAAATTATATTACTTTAATTTTGTTTATATAAGGCTCGATTATATGTTTATTGCTATATCTACTAATTTTAAATTATATAATATGTTTAAATTGTTAGTTAGAGGCCAGCCGTGGCTTAGGGATATAAGTGTAAAGCTGTAACCGCTATGGGTTGTGGGTTTGATGCCCGCTCGAGGAAATTAAATATTTAATATTTTCATTTCTCCGCTGTGGTTATGAGGCAAAGTTCCACCAATAAACACGCAATGTGTCGGAAAGTGGGGAACAGTGTCTCTCCACCTACCTCGCTATATAGCGGGGTGGCAGGGTATTCCGCATATGCGTTATACAGCGTGAAGCTGAAAATGTATGAAGTAAGTAAAATGTTTTATGTTATACTAGTTTACACCGGCAGCTTTGCACTCCTTAGCCAAATAGACATAACTAAAATACTTATGCCATAAATCCATATATATGTGTGTCATGACACATTCTAAATGGTCGAGACAACTCTGGCCACAGATCCAGAGTTTAACATCCAAACCATTAACGAGACATAACATTTCTCGTTAAACAAACTATTCAACACAAATATTTTTTCAATTTTTTTCATTTCGAACAAGTTGTTAGATAGAGGACAGACGTGTCGCAGGTTTGTGCCCTGCGCCACGTCGGCGTGCGACTGTAAACCCGACAGTGGTTGTGGCTTCGATTCCTACTCGAGGAAATGGTATATTGAATATTTTCATTTCCTTGCTCTGATAACGAGACAAGGCGCGGCGGTGCGCTACTCAACACGCAACGCCTTCAGAATGGTTTTAGATAAATATCACCGCCTGTATATTAAGTATCTACTAGCTTTTCCCCCTGGTTTCTTTAATTTATAATTCTATATTTTAGGGATCGGGATATTTCCGGTTGATACTACCTCGTGTTCTTGAGATAAATGGTCTTGACTGACATACAGCCGCTCAGCAAAATGATGCTATAAAGAAGAAAAAAATCTTCTTGACCTAAACCAGCTCTGACTTAAAATATTCAATAAATTAATTAATTAACTTTAAGAATACAACGCAAATATAAATTAATTTTATACTTTAGTTTTAAATATTTATTATTATTGTATTGTTTTTGAGAGTGAAAAAAGTAGCACCCTATATACCTACATAGAAACATATATACGTGTAAAAATTGATTGAGATTTCTCGGAATTCCTACTGTGACGACGCTTTATGTACGTGATACATGATACAGGATAAATACGCGCAGTTACAGGTTCGTTTTTAACTAATTGGCTATTTTTGTCAAATTTTATTTATGTAGGATATATTGAACCGAACATAATCCTTTTTTTATTACTTTTTGCGATTTTGTTAAGCTCACTTTGTTACTTATCTCTGTCCGTCTAGACCTTTTTTTCTTAAGATCGCGTGGAGGTTTTAAGCTGAAATGCAAATTGAATATTCAAGTCTTCAGTCCTCGCTGTAGCGAAAAAAATTAACTTCTAAGTAAACGCAATTATAAGATAACAGCGTTAACAGATCATCCGTTTTCCTTTGGCCGTATTTCGTATTGAATTCGCGTAAACACAACATGTATCTACGTGTATTGCTAATAAACATTAATTTACTTACAAAAATAAAAGGAAAATTTCCTGCAAAACTTTTGAATGTTTTGGTTTCTTACTTAAAAGAAACCGTTACAAATTTGAATAACGCCTTTATAACATTCACTTCCCATTGACTAATAATCATCAAATTGCTACAGGACCCTCGGTGCGCGAGTCTGCCTCGCGCTGTACATGTTTTTTTTAAATAATATTAATAGTACTAGAATTTGCTAAATGGAAATTATAATTACAATATAATTACGATCATATATCTGTATAATACTGTATATTTATTATGTATGTATCTACAATAAATAAGAAAGAAGGCTTATAGATAAAAATAGGCGCCGGCGCCGGTCGGTCGAATTGATAATTCAAATAGGAATCAGGAAAAAAAACACATTTAAGTTCATATGTATAGGTAATTTACCGATTTAGTTCGGCAAATTCCAAAATTGGGGTTTACCATCCGGCTGATAATATCGGTGAATGGTCGTCGTGACCCAATAAGATTACGAACGAGTATAAATGTTGTGGATTCGATTCGCACTCGATAAAATATGCATTATATTTAATTTGTTTAATTTTCACATCTCGAAGATAGAATAAGAAATAAGGGATGATGGGATGGAGTGTCTTAACACTAGGTTTCCTCTAAATATCCTGTTAAACAGCGTTTTCTATATGTAAAGTTGAACCTATGTAGCTTGAACTGTTTGGGGACCCCAAGAATGGTTTCCATATTTTTCCTTATTAAGAGGCAAAATCTTGAGTAAAATTCATAGCGCCTGAGTATAAACGTGACTGTGGAACCTACAGTGTACAGAATGGTATTTATTTTCTTTTTGGTAAAAAACTAAATGTGGCGTTGACTTTCACCAGTCAACACGTAATGTTAGGAAAATTAAAGAACGTAGAACGGAGTGACACTAGGTCTTTTCTTCACTAGGTTTTTTCGGTAGATCCTAGGTGCAATATTTTCTAATTTTACATCAACCAAACCAGTATTTTATGAATTTTGATATGATTTTTTTTAGTAAATTATTGGGCCGTTGAATTTCAACAATTTTCCTGAGATAAAGTCTCTTGACAGACAGACACAGACAGACGGACAACAAAATGATCTTATAAGAATTCCTTTTTTTCCTTAAAACATACAGAACTCAAAAAAGAAAGAACATATATTTAAAATATTATATACCTACCTATTAAAAAATATCTAATAATTTATATGAAAATGAACGCGGGTGGTCTCGATAATGAAGACTAGATTTTCTTTGATCATAAAGCGCTTAGTCTGAGAGGATTTATTTTAAACTGAAGATCAATATAGCTTGGATTAATTAGCAATTTCACTGAAAATTGGCTTCTGGAAATTACTGCTGTGTTGTTTGAAAGGCTGTCGTCGCTACATTGATTATAAAAATACATCGATGGTTACGTGTTTAAAAAAAATATTAATAAAATGAAGTTTTGGAGTTTCACGTCTTTTCAGGGGCCAGGTTTGGCGCAGTGGTACAAAGTGTGACTGTAAGACCGACTGGTTGTGGGTTCGATCCCCACTCGAGGAGATGAAATATTTACTTAAATTTATATTTTCATTTCTTCGCTCTGGTGTCGAGGCAAAGCGCGGCGTTGAGTTCTGCCACTCAACACGCAATGCCTCCAAAATTCGGCAGAAAGTGGGGAACGAAGTGTCTTAACACTAGGTTCCCTCTGCCTGCCCTGCTGTGTGCGGCATATAGCGTGAAGCTAATGTATTTTTTTATTATTTACGTCTTTTCGCGCATACCAAAGGAGACAGGGAGAACCTAGTGTAAGAATGATTCCTCACTTATCGTCCAAATATCATGATATTTCATGTTGAGTGGCGAAACTCAACGCTGCTCTTTGTCTTTTTATCAGAGCGAGAAAACAAAAGAAATCGATTGTTCCGATTGTGAATTTAACCCACAGCCGTCGCGTTTACAGTCAGACACTGTACCGCTGCGTCGAAACGTTCCCTACTTACTTTTTTGAAAAACATTTTCGCTATTTGATAGAGCTTTAAACATAAAACACACCATACAAACCCGTAAACTGGCTGTCTCGTAATATTTCATATATAGAACTACAGTACTGCAGTTTTTAGTACGAGATCCTGCAACAAAAATCTGCAAGTATGGTTTTTTTAAAGAAACCTAATTATTATAGTTTCAGTGCAAAATTTTTCCGCGTTAACACGTTTAATAAAATTTATGGTAATTAGATTTATAAATAAATTATAAGTAACTATTTTTTAGTAAACCAAACATCATTTGAAAGAGAATGAGGCAATGAATCGGGCAAATAATGGTTGCCAGGTTATTACTTATTTTCCCTTACGTATTTTTAAGTGAATTATATAATATCAAATTAAAAGTTTTTTTTTTCTCTACACCATAACATTGGCCTGCCTGAGATTGCCATCATGATGTAATCTATTCGACTACCATATATAAAAAATTAAAAAAAAAATCAGCTTCACGCTGTATCCCGCACACAGCAGGGTAGGCAGAGGGAACCTAGTGTTTTTTAGACACTCCGTTCCCCACTTTTTGCCGAATTCTGGAGGCATTGCATGTTGAGTGGCAGAGCTCAACGGCGCGCTTAGCCTCGACACCAGAGCGAAGAAATGGAAATATAAATTTAAGTAAATATTTCATCTCCTCGAGTGGGGATCGAACCCACAACCAGTCGGTTTACAGTCACACTTTGTGCCACTGCGCCACGACTGGCCTCACTACCATATATCTTTCGTAAAAATAAGTTTCATTAAAAAAACAATACCTCCTTCATTACCTACCTATTTCATTAAAATAACATAAACCTATAGATTTATGCAGCGGGATCCTAGGCCACTGGGAAGTTTATGAGAGCGTATACCATCGTATACCTTAATAGGTACCTAATGCCTATAAACTATATATAAGTATGACAGATAGAACCCATCACTTTTTTATATATGTACGACTTTAATAAAGAGGAGGTTATCAATTGTGTATGAAATCAGTGCCAGACTACGCAAAAGAAAATTTTATTATTAATAAATTATTTCTATATGATTTATTATATAGAAAAAAAAACCTTACCCTAAGTTGACTAACCACCAAAAATAAATGTGTTTCATAGTAAATAGTAAAAAAGAATATAGGTAAGTATCGATAACTTCGTTATTTTTTCTTTAATTATCTTTTCTTTAGTTTTCAAGGTATATTTTTGAAGTCGGTTTTTGTTTTGTTTTAAATAAATTGTTTAATAGACGAATATATCAAACATAGGGCGTTCTTGATTTTTATAACGTGGACAGTTTGAGTGCTATATAAAAGCGGAACCTAACGCCGTATTCCGTATAACTAGACTACGGACACGCTTACATTGCAATCACTATTCTTACCAAATGTGGGACTGAAACCGCTTTAGCACGAACAGGTTCAGCGATGACAAATAATTTTGTATTAATATTGACAAATGAATACATAGTGATCCATCAGTAATTGTGATTGGATATTTTAATATGTACCTATAGGTTTTTCATATCGTCGTACTGCAATTTTTATACGCTTTAATGAGTTGAATACATATAGATACAAAATTGTTTTTCTTATGTTACGATATTAATGTTTTAAAGTTACTTTAAACAACGTGATGGTCATTGGCGTATATAAAGATATCTTCTTGGGTAAGAGGTTTGACTTCAGTTTCGATCTGATCCTTTTGTATAGTCTTTAATTTTTGAAAGTTACCCTTTTGTTAATTTTAATTCTAGGGTGGCTATAACGGCCCCATATATATATATATATATATATATATATATATATATATATATATATATATATATGGGGCCTTTCAAAAATTAAAGACTATACAAAAAGATCAGATCGAAACTATATATGTCCTCTATATATGTCCTCTGTCATCAAAAATAAGCAATCCTCCTAGAAATATTTCATTGATAGTGCTTACGTGATACTCGAACGGCCCCTATATACAATGTATAAAAAGTATGGATAAACTCCAATTCTAGAACAACTTTCTTTTTACTTCTATTGAAATTGAAATAGATTGATTTTTCAGTTTCGTTGGGTTTCGATTTCAGGGCAGAAATTGATTAATATTTGCTTTGAGGAGAGTATCTTTTTGTTTCTCCTTTATATATATTTTTGGAACCCACAACCAGTCAGTTTTACAGTCACACTTCGTGCCGCTGCGCCACGACTGGCCTCTATATAATATAAATGCGTATATAATTAGTATTATCAAAGATTATAAAAACTTACGGAAATTCACATTAATTAAGGTTAGAGTTAAAAATCTTAATTGATCAAATGAAGGTCTAAAATTTTAATTACTTATAAAGTAAACGTAAAGTTTTATAGACACGTACATATATATAGGTATATGCATAGAGGCCATCCTCGTGTAGTATGATAGGGGTTGACTGTAATTGCGATGGTTGTGAGGTCGATTCCAATTCCGGGGAATGAGTTAATTTTTAATGTTGTTTTGCAGCTTTATGGTCTATTCGCATACAGCAGAGGGTACCTGGGGAACTAGTGTAAAGACACTCCGTTCTCTAATAAGCCATTTTCTTTCGGATTTTCGAGGTATTGCGTGTTGAGTATCGGAACTCAACTCTTTATGAGAGCGTAAAAATGAAAATATTTACTAAAAATATATTTCGTTCCCTCAGGTTGGATTTGTACCCACAGCCGTCGCGTTTACTTATTTTCATATCCCTGTAAGGAGTTGCCGCACTATAAACGCAGTGTCGTGAAAAAGGGGGAGGAGTGTCTTAACACTATGTTCCTTTTGCCTGTTATATGCGGGATACATGAAACAATAAAAATCTTATTTTAACGCCTCCATCCCACATTGTAAACGATGTAAATGATTCCTACTCAGATTACAAATTATTTTAAATTATATTCAATGTCCAATTACGAAAAGTACAAATCACCGCGTTAAGTTCCGCCAGTCAACATGCAAAAAAATCTATATTGACTAATTATGAAAATTTTAAATTAAACAGGTTCACAATTCTAAATAATTCGATATAAGCACACTTTTACTTAGCCAAATGGCGCTACGTCATACGATAAGGTACTGTGAAAAGGATTCGACACGGTTACCTCGGGTTAATTGGAAAAAAATCTTATTTTTTACGCTATAAGGTAGAAATTGGATTAATTTTCAAACCAGATGTTCGTTGCGAGTTTTTGTTTCATCGTAGAAACTATTACGAAATGATGAACAATACTCGATTGTTATTTAGTCAATTAACTCGATTGCAGTATAAAAACGATTTAATAATATATTTTTGTATATATTAAAATATAATATACGTATATGGAAATCAGTTTATGCAATAATTTAATAAGAAATAATAACTTTGTATTGAAAATACTAGTTACTACTACTTACGTTTGACTGTAGACGCTTGTGGTTTCAATTCCACTCGAGGAATGAATTACTCTCATTTCTTCGTTCCCGTAACAAGATAAAACGTGGCGTTGAATTCCGCCAATCAACACGGGATTGTTTCGAAAAATTGACACTAGGTTCCCTCTGCCCACGCTGATATGTTCAGGAAACAGCGTGAAGCTAAGCTGCTTAATATTCAAAGGAATTCAAATTGATTCTATTAGTCGTCTCCAATCAATTTCAAGAATGTACATCATGTTCTAGAAATGAATTGATTATATTTCGAGAAAACTATAGTTTTTAGTTCTTGAGACATCTCTTGTTTAGTACCTACAAGAACTCAACGCCGCGCTTTGCCTTATATATGTCATTACCCCGAGTGGGAATCGAACCCGCATCCGTCGCGTTTACAATCAGACGAAAGAGAAGCCAAGCTAAAATTTATTGTTTATTATATATTACAAGTAATTTTAGATCATATAGGTATAGATCAGTTTAGCAATAAAACAATATTAAAAAGAAAATCTCTTCCAAAAAGTTTTCTCTTACCGTGTAATTTTCAGTGAAGTTTAAAATGTCAAATGCATTTCTGTGAAGCGTTTATTATCTGCTCCGAGAACTTTTATCAACGATTTAAATTACACTTTGTAACTCGATAAGTCTCCATGGCACAGTTATCACGACTTAGAGGTGATGGTTGTTAGCTCAATTCCCACTTGATTTTTTAGGACTTCGACTTTTAAAGATAGATCGGTCCATTGTATGTAAATATCACTTTTCTCCTGAACATGTTGATTTATGAAACTGAAAATAATGACCTAATCAATTCATACATATTTTTAGAATCACTCTGATCGAAGAGCAAAAGACAAAAGCGCGGCGTTGAGTTTCGCCATTCAACACGCAACGTCTTGGAAATTTCGCGGAAAATGGTGAACTCGAATGTTATTTAAAAAATAAAAAAAAATAAAAAATAAATAAAATAGCTTCACGCTATATCCCGCACACAGCAGGACAGGCAGAGGGAACCTAGTGTTAAGACACTGCGTTCCCCACTTTCTGCCAAATTTTGGAGGCATTGCGTGTTGAGTGGCAGAACTCAACGCCGTGCTTAGCCTCGATACCAGAGCGAAGAAATGGAAATATAAATGTAAGTAAATATTTCATCTCCTCGAGTGGGGATCGAACCCACAACCAGTCGGTTTTACAGTCACACTTCTTGCCGCTGCGCTACGACTGGCCTCAATGGAATGTTATTTATTAAGTATATATATAAAAAAGTAAATGCAATAAACGGCGTGGATTCTATTCTAGTACTTTCATTAGCCGATGACGTTATTTATAATAATTTACTTTCTCTTTTAAACGCTCCCAACTTAATATTTCTTAAAAAATTTCATTGAAAACGAAAGTCTACGTAACTGACACGTAATCTCATAAATATTTGAACCGTACGTACATACATATGTAGATAAGGGCCGTGGCGGCGCAGTTCGGCGGTGTCTGTATGTGTGATGCGACTGTTGTGGGTTCAATTCCCACGAGAGACGTAGTTTTGGATGTTTCATTTTAAAATAATTTTTCATTTATCGCTGTGTTAAGTTCCGCCACTTAAGTTACAATATATAAATAAATTTTATTGATTTGGACACTTATTATCAATTCATATTAGTAATGAAAAAAAAACATTGAAAATAAATAAATCCTTTTTATTCGAATTATTCGAATTTGAAGGGTTTTATTCAAAGCCACATATATTCATAGGTTAAGCAACTTACCGCTGCATCCAGAAAATAGCATGATAGACAGAAGAAAACTAGTACTAAAACACTACGTTCCCCACTCACCACAAACATATTCCAATACTCGGCACATTACGTGGCGGAACTCAACGCCGGGTTAAATAAAAGTCATTCCTCGATAGCTTACTTACAAAGTTAGTAAAAATATTTAGTACTTCTGTTTATAAACACCTCGACGGCGATTCTCCACGCTGAGTGATCTCACGGCGTGGCTGATTTCAAAGTTTTCCTCATATATTCATCATAACAATGTGTTTCCAATGTTATATAAGTGCCTACTATTGTTCTTGGTACCTCGTTGGTGCCAAAAGAAAAAAAAAGATATCTTTTAAGTAAAATTATTTATATAACTAACTTATTGGATAGTAATATCTATTGGGTTCTTTTAGTTTTACATTTTTTCCTATATAACCAAATTTCAAGACGTTGCGTGTTGGGTGACGAAACTTAAATAAATAATTAATTTAAATATAATCATTTCCCCATTTGAAAATCGAAGTCACAACCACTGAGCTTACAGTCTCGCTCTCTCACTATGTCGCAACATTAAGTGATAATAGTAAAAAATATAAACGTAAAAATATTTTATAATACCCTTTCTGCTTAAATTCTATACCTATTTATGTAAATACAAAATCTTTTAAAAATTACAGTGTAACGTATTTTAGTTTTTATATACTTAGTCATTGAGTTAAATTGAGTTTTGTTGCGAGCTTATATTAATCTTTATATATTTTTTATTTTAGTTTCACACTGTATCCCGCATGTAGCAGGGTATATAGTGAGAACCTAGTGTTAAGAACCGCACTATATCTAGCACATAAGAAATAATTATATTAAGAATATTTTGGATATAGAGATCGTCGTAGCGCAGTGGCACAAACGTGTAGTTGTAAACGCGATGGTTGTGGGTTCGATTCCCACTCAGTGGAATAAATTTAATAATTTCTTTTCCTCACTCTGATAATGTTACAAAGCGCGGCGTTGGGTTTCTCTACCCAACAATTCCTGATGGAATACGGCGGAATATGAGAATCGAAAGTGTCTTAATAGATATCGGAATGACTTAACACTAAGCTCCCAGGTTCCCTTTGACTACTCTGCCATGTGCAGGATATAACGTGAAGTCAAAAACAAATATATAGAGACACCACAGCAACATAATGGGGCGGCGGGTGACGTTAGTGTAGTGATAAATCACTTTAAATTATTTTCGTTTGCTCGGTAGGAAAAAGTGTAGCATTTCATTTCACCACCCAGAATTTAAGTAATATAAAGGGAGTGTCTGGACACTGGGCTCTTTCTTTCGTCCCTTTAATGTAACTACGGGAGATGTTTAAAAAGTAAATAAATAAAATTTAACAACTCTACTTAATTTATAAAACACAAACCTCTAAAATGTAAACAAACTAATAGAAAAGATCTAATAATCCACAAAACGCTGAACATGTTATTTTCAATTATGACTGTAATGGGTTTAAACAATGGGCTTAATTTAGTTTAGCCGTACATCACAAGAAAAAAAAGGATCGTTTGCAGGATATTTTTTTCTTCAGCCACCTGCTACATGTTGTATCCAGCATGTAGCAGTGTAGGCAGAGAAAACCTAGTGTTTAGACACTCCGTTTTTCACACAATTCTATTATAAGTGGCGTAACTCAACGCCACAGTTTGCCTCGACACCAGAGCGAAGAAATGAAAATATTAAATATTTGTATTCCTCATGTGGGAATCGAACCCCCAACTTGAATCGTTTACAGCCACACGCTTGTACCTTTGCGCCATGACCGGCCTCGAAATATGAAAATAAATATACTTTTTTTTCTACTTCGGATAAAAGGAAGCCGAGTGCTGTGGAAACTAATATTTATTTCAATGACTTCGCGTAACTTAATACTGTGAAGCTACAATTATTATATTACGTATTACAAGATAACAAGGTAAATCGTCACTTTAATACAATAATATAAATATTCTACGTACATAAAATTTGAACCCATTACATTTCATCGTGTCGGAATCGAACCCACAACCGGCTTTTTTTGCGTTGGATTGTCTATTTATCGATGAAGGCTATAAATAGGCTATATTACATTAAGTTGATGTAACTCACGGTATCTGCGGTCAGGGTTACCCGCACCTGTTGCTGTGACAACTAAAAGCTTTATATCGATAGAAGTCGCAGGTCAAAGTTAGTATTAAATGTAACTTCACTTAAAAATAGCTCAAAACGTTTTGCTCCTGGGACCTATATAAGTACTAAAAACAATAGCACCTATAGATATTGTAACATTGGAAACATACACTTTTGTCAATCGCGGCGTTGAGTTCCGCCACGTCTTAATGGGAACTGAATGTTTTAGCAGTAAGTTATCGGGTTCTCTTTGTCTAACTAGCCATGTGGAATACAGCGTAAACCTATAAAAATCCTATATTTTGTGGATATTTTTTTTAACGTTACTGTTGGTAGAAGATTTGGACATTTTAAATATTCATTTACCCTTGTTTAGTCCGTTTGCACGCAGTGGGGCCGTCTGTGACTATAAACGTAATGGCCGCAAGTTCGATATCTATTGTATTGAAGCTACTTTCAATTTCCTACTCTCGTAGACACAATGCGGCGTTGGATCCCCCACTCTCCGATCGAGGGGACTCTAGAAATAGATCTTGGTTTACGATGAGTATCTACTATTTTATTAATAGTGCAATAAACGGTGTCCTTCTAAATCCAATATGGTGGCCGTTATAAAATGGCAGATTAAATTATGAATATTATCGTATTCAACCTTTTTAATAGCTTCCAAATAAGGGAAAAAGTAATAAAAATATTTGAAACGAAAATATATTTTGGTTTTTTTTTAGGTTTAGCACGGTGGGCAGAGGAAACCTAGTGTTAAGAAACTCCGTTCACGTTTAAAATATCAAGATTTCACTTCTAGTAAAACTATAAGGAGACCAGAGGCCAGTCGTGGCGCAGGGGCACTAGTGTGTGACATTAAACGCGACAGGTTGTGGGTTCGATCTCCACTTGAAGGAATGAGATATTTCACAGCTTCATTTCATCGTTCTGGTTTTATAGGCTAAGCGGAGAATTGAGTTCCGTCACTCAATACTCAATGCCTTCAGAACTCAGCGAAATTGGGAACGAAGTGCCTTAGCACTAGGTTCCCTCTGCCTCCCCTGCTATGTCCTGAATACAGCGTGAAACTAAAAAATACCTATACGGAGTTTCAAACACTACTTTATTATGTCATGTATTAAAATAAAAACATTGTAAAATAACGTGAATACAGAAAAGTTTATGATTTAAAGGAAATATCGTTTTAAAAACCGCTCATTCATGTATCATTTATCATGTAGAGGTAAGTGGTCGCGTCTAATAAATGTTAGACCTAGCTTACCTCCTCCAACTTATCCAATAATGTCTTATATGATATTCCTTGAGAGCGCAATATAGCGGCTTGAGGCCCAGTGCGCCGACGTTTGATTGCGACGGTTATAGATCGATTTCGACTCGGCGAAATGAATTATTTTCATTTCTTCGCCCAGAAATATATAATGTGGCGTTTAGTTCCGCCATGCTGTGTCTCGAATCTGACAAATATTATTAAAATTAGATTGTCTGTTTACGAAATTAGCGAGATATAGCGTGAAAAATAAACCGAGACTGTCTGAACTCTGTCAATGTGATAGACTGGTAAAAGCTAGTCTTTAACCTGAGTGGAATAAAGGACTTATTGAATTCTTTATTACCTACCTCTGTGCCGTAACTTAACGCCGCTGTTGAATAAGAATTTATTACCAGAAGTGGAGATCGAACTGACCACCATCACATTTACTGTCAAATTCAATAAAAAACAATAAACACTTATAATATATTCATATTTCTTCAAATTTATATAACATATTGTTTATATACGGTAAGTTATAAATATGTATTGTAATGGAGAAATCATTAATTTTGTGTGATTTATCCTCGTTGTGTAACAAATCGGCTTAACGTCGCATTTGTTGATACCTAACCGAGTACCAAGTAGGTACCTATTCGATATAATGCTATAATGCGCTGTAATATTGTATGCATTGACCATGCTAGGGAGTGCTCATTTTATTGTTATAAATAGTGGAATATAATAGTAGTGTATATGTATTCTTTTTTTTGTTTCTTTAACTTAAATCGAACCGGCCAAGTGCGAGTCGGACTCACGCGCGGAGTGTTCCGTTCAGTTAGCTATAGAAACGAGCAAAAAAATCCCGTTTGTAGTATTTCTTAATGCCTGTTTGTCTGTGGATATATCAACAGTTTAACTATCATGGTTCAAGAGATACAACCTGGTGACGGACTCGTAGACAGACAGACGGACGAATAGAGGGACAGGTGACTAGTCTTAGTAATGGAGTCCCGCTTTACCCTTTGGGTACCCTTATAGTATTTTGTTGCCCGTCTGTCTTTGTCTCAAGGACGCATTGGAAGAATCGCGACGTGATTAATATCAAATATTGAAGCCTACAGTTTCTTACAGCACAGCAAAAAATACTTCTAAACTAACACAACAAAAGATACGTTCATACGTTTTTTTTTTGTTTTTGCCGCATTTTGTAAAAAATTGCCGCGTAATCAAAACGTATTGGATACGTCCCGTTGACTAAGAAACATGAAGTTTGGCAAGATGTGCTAACTTAAACTACTTATAAATGAAGAAAAAAGATTTAACACACGTAATTTATATATAGGTATATTAAATTTATTATATATATAGGTAAATTTATTATAAATATATTAAACTAATCTTTAAACAGAGGCCAGTCGTGGCGTTGCGGCGCAAAGTGTAACTATAAACGCGACTGGTTGTGGGCTCGATCCCCACTCGAGGAAATTAAATATTTATTTGATTCTATGTTTCCTCCCCCTTTTGCCGAGGCAAAGTACGCCTTTGAGTTCCGCCACTGAACACGCAATTATTGCAGAATCTAGTGGATAGTGAGGAACGGAGTGTCTTAACACTAGATTCCCTCTATCTACCCTGTTGTGTGATACAGAGTGAAGCTGATTAAAAACAACCTATTTCAAACTCATATTTGGATTTTCTTTCATATGAAAAGGATTTTATGCTTGTCTTAAGTACTTCTATAATTCTTCCCGTTGACATAAAATCATAAAATTGGTACGGGACCTTCAATTTGCGAATCCAACTCGTGCTTGACCGATTTTTATATACTTTTAAAGCGGATTTTCACAATTTATAATAAATATTTGTAATAGCAAGCAATACAGTAGCTAAAGTACCAAAACATTTTTCACCAAACACAAGTGGGTTTGACTATGACAGGTTTATACTGAAGCGAATGTCATGTTTTAAAAAATAAATATGCATTTAGAATACATGAAATTCTGTTAAAAGAAATCTGGTTTTAACTTTTGTTTAGCTTCACGCTGTATCCCGCATAAAGCAGGGTAGGTAGAGGGAAACTGGGATTCTAGTGTTAGAACACTCCGTTCCCATTAAGACAATTCCGTTCGTCATTTTCCACCGTATTCCGGGGTCAGTGCGTGTGGAGAGCTCAACTCAGTGCTTTGCCATTACGAACATATCTGTTCAAAGCTAAAGTCAAGCCTATCCCCAGAAAATATCCCCTAGATACGCCCATACCACACGCACCGCCCAATTTCCATAGCGTGTTGAATGGCGTAACTCAACGCCGCGCTTCATCTACCAGTATAAGAAAATGAGAATAAACTTGTACTGACATCATTTGAAACTGCGTGACAATTTAAAAAATCATGCAAAATGCACATAATAAATAAATTTTAGTAGCGTTTTTGCGGTTCGCTTCGTGTAGTCATTAAATAAAAATGGTCATTATCCATTCGTATGGCGTAATGTGAATATATGTACATTTTTAACATCTTCATTTTTGTTTACGATATTATTTAATTATTTATTATTTTTTTTTATTAGCTTCACGCTATATCCCGCACTAGCAGGGTAGGCAGAGGGAACCTAGTGTTAAGACACTGCGTTCCCCACTTTCTGCCGAATTTTGGAGGCATTGCGTGTTGAGTGGCAGAATTCAACGCCGCACTTTTGCCTCGACACCAGAGCGAAGAAATGATGATGAAGAAATTTAAGTAAATATTTCATCTCCTCGAGTGGGGATCGAACCCACAACCAGTCGGTTTCACAGTCACACTTTGTACCACTGCGCTACGACTGGCCTCAATGGCCTATTTAATTACTGTGGAGTAAACAATGTTTGTCATCGTGAAGTACTTAATTAGTCGACAGTGGGACAGGTTCCGAGCGAACGCGATCGTAGGTTTGTTTCCCACTCGGGAGAATGATTAAAAATCAATTTTTTTTTTTCATTTTCCCCCCTCTGGTATAGAATGAAAGCTCTCGAAAATTGAGCGGTGATTGAGACGTGTCCCCCAAATATGTACACTTCCTTTAGTTCCTTATCATTTCACTAACGTCTCTCTGCTTATGCTACAATGTGCACAAAGTGGTTGGTGTTCCACAAAAAAAAATCTCTTCTTAGAAACTCATTCAACATTCAAAAAGATCAAAAAGATATAGTTTAATATTAAATTCGCGGCGTAATCAAAATATATATATATATATATATATATATATATAGGATTTCTATTTTTCCAGAAATGACAACTTATAACACAAACAAATAAAGAATCTAATGTATTTTCGAAAAAAAAATCATTACAAATTTATATTTGTAGTTCATTTTATACAAAGTGAGAACATACAACATCAAACTTAAGTTTGTTTTGCAACATTTGTCAACGGGTACGTCACTTACGTTCCCGTTGACCTACAATCATTATCTAAGCACGGAACCCTTGGTGGTTGAGATCGACTTGCACTTGACCAATTTTTTATATAAACATTTCCTTTACCCTTTGTATATTATAAAGCAGCTCTTGCGTGAACCGCTTGCGTTCTTCTTCTAATACTAATAATACATTTCATTAACTTGCTAGCGATTTCACTATATGAGTACAACCTTATACTACATCAACACTGTTCTTTGGTTCCAGGACGAGACGGGGAGACTGATGAGGCGTAACATAGTGAGATATGCGATATTAGCGTATGTCATCACGTTGCAGAGGGTGTCGTTGCGGGTGAAGAGGAGGTTCCCAACATGGCAGCATGTTGTTGACTCCGGTGAGAGGGAACTATTTGATAAGAACTTAAACTCTTAGTAACTCTTGAAGTGCATGTAAATCTCTTGAAGTCCATCAAAGCTCGTATCTCTTTTTCTTCATGGGCAAGCCTCTTCTTCTTCAGTCTTGACTTCTCTTGCAATATCCCACTCAATAAAAAAATCTTGTATGGGTATGAGTTACATGAAATTTATATTTATTTTGTTAAAACAATTCAAAATGAAAGTTAAGTAGTAAATTAATTAAATAAACCTTATAAGGTACAGGACTTTTAAATGCTAAAAATGTGTTGCCTTTCGTGGTGGGCGGTACAACGTCTGGATGTAAACGTGACAGTGGTGGGTTCGATTCACACTTGTTTATTTTCATTTCTATTTCCAGGATTATTTTCATTTCCATGCTTTGGTATTAGGATAAAGGGGGCGTAGGGCGTTGAGTTCCTCTTCAGCTTTTTATGCAATAACATGAAAATTGAAAGGAATATGAGGAATTTAAAGCTGAATCTTCCGTGAAGCTGAAAACATAGTTTAGAATTAAAATTACATAGAATTTCAAGCTAACGTTTTTATTTATTATTGTATAAAATAATGACTTTTATTTTAAAAAGAGCAACTGTAAACTGTTAGTTTCTTGCCGGCTTTTCTCAGCTGAACTGCGTTCAGAGTCGGTGGTAGTAAATAGTACATTCTACGGATTCATTGAAGAACCAAATAAGATAATACTATAATCACAATTTAGGTTCATCGAAGTTGAATCGAAATTCAAGAAGCGCGGATTCAAATCCCGACACGTTCAAAATTTATACGTTATGTGTTCTAAAAAAGAAAACTTTAATTTTCCAGGTTTAATGTTAGAGAGTGAGAGGAAGGTGTTCGAGAAAATGGACGGAAAAAGTCCAATGTCGAAATACTGGATGCCCCTGGTGTGGGCTACAAATATAATAAATAGGGCTCGAAAAGAAGGGCTCATCACTAGCGACCATATAGTTCAGACGTTGCTGGTCGAGCTGTCGGATATAAGGCGGAGGTTGGGAGCTCTTATAGGATACGACACTGTGTGCGTACCACTTGTTTATACTCAGGTTAGTGACAATTTTGCTTTAGTTTTATAAGATATTACATTGTTTTTTCAAGGCTACATTTGGGACAATGTATATGCTTACAACAGGATCCCAGAAAACTTCCTAGACTGTTCTCCTCTCCTGATTAATGATTTTAAAAAAGGTAACACTCTTATTTAGAAATCGTGTAAAAATTTGAACGTAACGGGATTTGAACCCGCGCTCCGGCGCTCTGACGTTCTCATCAAACAAAAATGTCGAAATTTTTATACGCTGGTTACAACTTTACGTTGTTAGAATAGTAAGTTATATTATAAGATTAGTAGTAGAGTAGTAGTAGATAGTTATAAGATTACTTTTTGTCTGTCTGTCAGTTGGTCTGTTGAATATAGATTATCTCTCTCAATCCTGCCTGCGTGCGAGGTAAAGCGTGAAAATAAAAAAAGTCTTAATAGATCTTCTATTAAATATTAACCTAACTCAGTTATGGCGCCACGCTGTCACAACTTGCTATCCACGTCTGTAGGTAGTCTATACGGCCTTGAAATAATGTTAAATTCAGGGCTACAATTAAATATTATAATTAAAACTCCGGATCAATTTTCGAGGCATTGTGGCGGAACTCAATGCCGCTATATGCCCACCAAAGTGGGAGAATTAAATAATTTATATGTAATCATTTCCCGAGTGGGTATTAAACTCACAACCGCCGCGTTAACTGCCATGTACCAACGTGCCACAACGGCCTCTACGATAATACAAAAACTCGAACTACCTACGCCCCTTCTCCGAATTCCACAACTGTAATTAATTTTTAAAGTATTCCTACACTTTTCGGTGTAAATTGTTCGGGCATTCATACAAGAACTCACTCACTCTTACAATATACCTTATATTGTATATGTATATAAAACTCATCGGTTACGGACTGATAGAAAACGCACAGACGAAACTACTAGACTGTGGCCCATATGTATGAACAGCTCTCAACTGTGAGATAGAGATAACTAGAGATACCGCTTTCTTTCGTTAATTGTAATCTATGAATGGAAACGACATCTCAAGGTGGCACTCAAGATCGATCTCGTATTTGAGAGCGTATGAACCTCAGAAAGTTGGCGTTTGGCATGTAGATGGGTTAGGGAAAGTAGGATAGTACTACTACTACTACTACTACTACTACTACTACTACTACTACTACTACTACTACTACTACTAACTTCACGCTTTATCCCTAGCGGGGTACCCAGAGAGAACGGAGCGCCAAACGCTACGGTGATAGGATAGTACTAAGATAATATTTTTTGAAAATTCCTAAGGGAACAAGAAAAAAAGGGAATTTCTCATTTTATATCTCAAAGTGTGACGCAAACGAAGTTGAAGCGCCCACTTGTGTTATTTTTACTTTGAAAAAGCGAAACAAATTAAATGATATACGTGGAAATGCAATGTGAGATAAAACAATAAATACTATTTTGTTGCAAAATTACTGAAAATCGTCGTTAGTGGAGATTTTTTCAATAATTAATAACGAGAAATAAATATTACTTTTAAAATATGTATTTTTGTATAAACTCTTATAAACTGTTATATAAAATCAATGAAGACACATTATAACTTACAATGGTTTTTGTGGGTTCGATGCCCACTCGGTGAGTTTCGGGGGGTCATTAATTCCACTCTCGTTATTCCGTTTTGGCAGACAAATCTCAGCTCTGGCAGGAAAGGAGAGAGCGCAGGGTTCTCCCCAATTTAGAAGAGCGTGAGGCTGCAGATGTCCATAAACACCAATGTGGCAGAACTCAACGCCACACTTGTAGTGTTAATTCTTTAAATAACCCCCTTGTTCTTTGTCCCCAGGTGGTGACACTGGCTCTATACACGTATTTTGTGGCCGCGCTGATGGGTCGGCAGCTGGTCCCGCCCGCACCGGGCAGCACCTCCAAGTACGAACCGGATGTGTACTTTCCTTTATTCACTGCTTTACAGGTAATTCTGTTTCTTTGTTTTGAATTTTTTAAAGTGTAAATAAGTTTGGATTGTTTTTTTCATGTTCGAATATTTTATTTTATTTATATATGTTATTCATTAGAGTACAAATACAGCCTCTGGCTGTTAACGCGAAGGTTGTGGATTCGATTCCCGGTTTTTTTTAACGAGTTTAATTAAGAAATAACGTATAACTGTTGACCTACCATTATATGGAAATTAATATTAGGAAGATTGCTTGTTAGTTTTGATGTAGTTTTAGAATTATAACAATATAGATATTCGATTGTATATTTATTGGAGGAAGTATTTTAAAATAGGTATAGTGGTTTACATCGAACATCGAACTTACCCGATAAATGGACTATAAAAACAAAAATATATTTAAACCCGTCCATTAGTTTACGAGATTAGCGCATTCAACCAAACAAACTCTCCAGCTTTGTAATATTATTATAAGTAAATATAGATATAAGTATTTTTAGCGTTCTCTGTGTAAATTATAGTAAGTTATTAAAAAATATTATAAATAATTATAATTTTTGTTTAAGTTTTGCTTCTACGTGGGGTGGCTGAAGGTGGCGGAGGTGCTCATCAACCCCTTCGGGGAAGACGATGACGATATAGAACTGAACTGGCTCATTGACAGACATATAAAGGTAGTCCTTTTGATTTTGAGAAAAAGTGAACAAGAAAACGAATACGCTATTTGATTTTTAAATAAGTAAACGTGACTGTTGGGGGTTTGATTCTCACTCGAGGGAATGGATTACATATTATTTTGGTATAAAATAAGTATCAAGTGGAAAAGTCGATACCGTCATCGCGACACTGCGTCTGACTGTAAAAGCGATGGTTGTAGGTTTGATATCACCTCGGAGCATGAATCAATTTCGTGCAAAGACGGCGTTGAGTTCGGGAATTCAATACATAGGATCTCAAAAATGGAGAGGATACAGAAAAAAAATGTGGGAAAAAGCTTATAGATTTTTTTTATCTTACCTTTTTTCCCCGCATGGCTAATTCAGATAGTGTTAAGACAGTATGGTTGGCAGCAGGGTAAGCAGAGGAAAGCTTGTGTTGAGACACTCCTTTCCCCACTTTCCACCAGAATTCGAGATATTGCGTATTAAATGATGGAAATAAACTTAATAAAGCATTCCACAGAGCGGAAATCGAACCAATCGCATGCTTGCGCTGTGGCTTCAATCCGTTTCTTCTTATATATTCTTCTACAATAAATATCTTACAAAAAATATAATTGTAAAAGTATGTGACGATGGGAGTTTATTGTATTTTCACGCAAAAACTACTGAATTGATATTGATAAAACTTTGCAATTAAAGAAGATATATTAGTGCAACGTTCCATCCATATCAATTAACATAGGCTATAATTTATTAAAAAAGATTATTTATAATTTGGATATAATATATAACAGTAAGTTTAAGCAAGCGGTTTTAGCAGGCGAAACCGCATTTGTGTTGGTAGTATCTATATAAATTTTTAACCCCAGGCAGCTTACATGATAGTTGACGAAATGCACGAAGAACATCCAGAGCTGCTTAAAGACCAGTATTGGGAGGAAGTGGTACCCAAGGACCTGCCGTACACTGTCGCCTCGGAGCACTACAGAAGGCACGAGCCGCCGTGCTCCGCCGACCACTACAAGGTGAAAGCTGAGGACGCGGTCTACGCTAATGTCCAAGCTCCGAGAAAAAGTCACGATGAAACATATGCAGATTATGTGAGTTTTTATTATATTGTTTTTGGGGACTTTTGGGTGTTTTTTTGGGTACTGTTGGATAAGTAAGTGTTGAATCACTTTGTAGTTTTGCATCTAATTACGTATTTTTGCGTGGTAGGTGTAGTAACTTAAGGTTTTGTTTGATTTCCTATCTGTGGCTTGGCCTGTGTGGTCAAATTGAAATAGCTAAGAGTTATGACACACGAGTATGACACATTCTGAGTGCGGAAAATAGCTCTAACCTTAGTTGATAACTATAAATAAATAATAATTAGTAAAAATTAGATTTTAGAGGCTGTATTGAGGACTGTAAACGCGGCGGTTGTGGGTTCGATTTAATTCGACGGAAAGCGGTGGACGGAGTGCTATATGCGAAATGTTTAATTAATAATATTTAAAAGTAATTTCGAAAAGTTTCATTTGTTATATATCATTCTCCTTATTCAATAGTTCTTTCTTTGTATTATATTTTGCTAAAAGCAGCGTTATGAAGTGATATTTACGTAATTTGTTCTATACATGTGATCTGATCTAAAGTTAATATTAAAGTAATAATGAAACCTAAAATTAATACGTATATAAATAAAAAATAAATAAATCCCTATCCCGCACACAGCAGGGTAGGCAGAGGGAACATAGTGTTAAGACACTCCATTCCACACTTTCGGCCGAATTCTAGAGGCATTGCGTGTTGAGTGGCAGAACTCAACGCCGCGCTTACCCTCGACACCAGAGCGAAGAAATGGAAATATAAATTTAAGTAAATATTTCATCTCCTCGAGTGGGGATCGAACCCACAACCAGTCAGTTTTACAGTCACACTTCGTGCCACTGCGCCACGACTGGCCTCAATACTAATACGTATATAGTACTATAATTTATGGAAAAAAATAAAAAAAAATAAACTGGACTGGACTTTTATCGATTACAGGAAAGTGTGGACACACCGCTGGTGGAGAGACGTAAGAATTGGTTCCAAAGGCAAATTTCACGTATGGGGTCGGTCAGATCTGCATCCACGGCGTACTCCTCGGGGGGTTTCTTTGGGAGGAACCGTCACAATTCGGTGGTGTACTCAAGTCCCGAGGCTGGACAGCCGGTCACTGCGCCACCGCACAAAATGTCCTTGTACGATAGACTTGTGGGAAGAAAATCGGGAAGAGGACAACATAGACAGAATTCTAAACATGGTCAGTGTGCGGTTATAGTATAAACGTATATATCCTATAGATCTACAGTTTTTTTTTAATCTCGCATATAGCAGGTTAGTCAGCTCTCCACGTGTCTTTGAAATTTGAGACATTCTGTGTTGCATTTCAAACAAAATTTTAATTAAGGCTATCGTGGCTACGATTTTCACTCGTGTAAAAGAATTATTTCCCTGTCACAGCTCTAATAATACTGTGCGGCGTTAAGTTCCTCCAAATCTACATGCGTTGTTCAGAGTTTGAGTGGAAAGCGTAGATCGAAGTGTGTTGTCACTACGTTTTTTCTTCGTATCCTCCTATAAACGAGAATGGAGTGAATGATGTTGAAAAAGCACTTGTTTTCTATATTACGTTTTTAAATATATACAAGTAAATAAAGGGAGAACCTACTGTTACTAGTTTTTGAAAGTTCCAACAGAGTGGAGAAATGGATACTTCTATTTAAAAAAAAAACTATTACAGGTTCATTAGGTTTCAATGATATAAAACTTTCTGTATGTAGAATAGAAAAAGTGCGTTGGTTTCCGTAAAATGTAGAAAAGTAAAGAAAATCATAAATTAGTTGAAAAAGAATGGAGATTGTTGACACTTGTCTCCGCCAACCGTAAGCGGGATTCAGCTTGAAGCAGAAATAATAATTATAAATAGATATTTCTATGAACATTGACTTCCTATAAATAACAAGTTTCTGATCGAGTGCAGCGATGGTTGCTGATGCGATTTCCGCCACCAAGCGTGTTGCAATTTCCACTAGAAATAGACATTTATTTTGCTGGCAAGAAATATCAAAATTATTTTATATCTAGATCAAAGGAAAAGTTTTAAAGTGTAGGTAGGAACCTATAATTCTATATTAATACTGTACGTCTGTACACATTCTAATCTCGGGAACTGATATGAGTTGAAATATTGTTATTTCTATAATGTTCAATAAAATTAAGTACATTCAAATGAAGATTGTCAGTGATTAGAATCGACTGGTTGTGGGTTCGATCCCCATTCGAGAAAATGAAATTTTTATTTACATTTATACTTTCATATCTTCGCTCTGGTGTCAATGCAAAGCGCGGCGTTGATTTCCGCCACTCGGCAGCCAAAGACTCCAGAACTCGACGAAAAGAGAGGAATAGAGTGTCTTAGAACACTAGGTTCCCTCTGCTTTAATTTAATTTTTATTTTCAAGAAAATTATGTTTGACTAAACTAAAGGTATATATATAAGTTTTGATCTTTATTTAAGATAAACTTTGTATTTTTTATATATTTTGGCGTGTAACTTATATTATTAATATAGATTTTATGTGTTCCTGAAAAAAAAACGATATTTATGGTTTTGTGTACCAGTAATAGTGTTGTGTTTAACTTAATATCGTAGAAAATACTTAAACATATATTTTTTCTATATAATATTTAAACTAATAATACTTTAAAATAACAGGTAACCAAAAAACTAACGGTTCCATACCAACAACGTTACGGAACCGCCCGCGCATACCCACACCAGACGTCACTAAAGAGGTTATGGATAGGGAGAATCGTATAGCCATGAGGACCTGGGGACCCCAGGATATGGGAGTGATCATGCACCAGGCCTACCAGAACGAGGTCCCAGTCCTCGGTGCCTTGGTCCTGTCTCCGATCCAGGAGTTGGATAGTGGTTCTGTAAATAATACGCTACACGCTGGGCAACCGGGTACTACGGCACTGGCTCAAGCCGTCTTAAGCCCGGGGCTAGGTCAAGGTTGGTACTTTTTGTTGTTAAATCTCAATGTTCAACTAAAACTGGAACGTTTTTTTCGTTAATTTTTTGAGAGAGAGAGAGTGAGAGTAGTGGAATTGTGACGTTGAATTATGTTTTACCTCTTACCAACGGGAAATGGAAATAATTTTTTATAAGTATTAGCGTCGTGGCACAGTGGTAGCACTCTCTTGAATGCGGCGGAAAGTGGAGAACGGAGTGTCTCAACACTAGGTTTCTCAGTGGGTAATAGCGTGAAGCTGATAAAAAACTTATAAGCATGAGAACTGAGGGTCGAATCTACAACCGTCGTGTGCCACAGTGGTCAAAAAATACATCTATTTATTACTATAAATATATTTTTGTACCAGTTTTTCTTTTAATAATAAATAGATTTTATTATTAATGCTATTTTTATATTTGTATAAATTAGAAACTATTTTTTACTTATATTGACATCGGCCCTGTGGCGCAACGGATAACGCGTCTGACTACGGATCAGAAGATTCCAGGTTCGAATCCTGGCAGGGTCGCGCGAAACTTTTTTTATAAAACCATATAAAATTTTTACAACACTTTTATGTTACGTTATTTTATAAGCTTTAAGAATTTTTGATTTTTCCAAAATTTCTATATATTTTTTTAAATATTACAAGTGGCGTCATCTATGAGGTAATATTGCACTATTTGAATGGTACAATGAAATTATGCAGTAAATAAGAAGGTTATCTGATATGACACTAGATTACGTTACTAGCCTTTGCACTCAGAAAGGTCCATTATTCTTTAGCTTACATTAAATTAGTAAATATCAGTTTCACGCAAGTACTAAACCGGAAAAGCTTTAAGGGTAAAATGTAAGACTGTAAAATAAAATATGTAAATATCTTTTTTATATTCATATCAAATTAAAGTAAAAAATATTAAAAACAATAATTTTTTTCCTTAGGTATGTTAACTACAACACCGGTAGTGACCCCGGTGACACTGTCGCCCATAGTGTCTCAACTTACTCTCTCCGCCCCTACCACGCCTGTCGACAGGAAGGCCACTGTCACTGAAATACCATCAGACACTGAAACAGTGACACCACCAGAATTCACAAGAAAAAATTCCAAACGTGGCGAAGTATACGTCTAATTTATATAACTCTACTATTGTAGTTGAATACTTAGTCGCTAGCGAGTATCGAGCTTAGTTACTGACCAAATTGTCATAGGGATAAGGGACTAGTTGTTAAATGACATTAAATCGAAACAAATATATGTCACGTGTAATTAATATAACTTTAATGTCTATTTAATACTAATTGACTCCTTTGGCCTTGATTAGCGTATTTAATGAATCACTTCATATGGAGTATCAGGCTACCTAATAAATGAAATTTAAATTTATATATTTTTTTTGTGTTAATATTTCTTTCTTTGGTAGAGTAAGCAGGTGATTTGCTTCTCTTCTCTCCATTTCGCGGTCATTTTGGGGGCGCAAAGCAAAGCACTTTCTCTATTTAGTCCAAAGAAAGTTGTAGGTATATCAATGTTAATGCAAGTATGTTACCTTTTTAGTGCTTATTAAAGACGCACAAAGAATTTTGAGTCGTATTAATTTTGTTTCTTTATATCAAAATAATAAATAAAAGACAACTTTTGTAAAATTAAATATAACTTACTTATCAGTTATCTTTATTTTACTGTTATTATCATACGAGAATAAAACTAAAATGCGAATGTCTGTCTGTTTCATATGAAACTACCACAAACGTCACGTACAAAAATAAAACATTTTTTACAGTGTAACGTACTCGCTAGCGAGTGTAGTTAGCTCGTCGAGTAATCGCAACTTCGATACTCAAAGTGAATCTCTACACGATTTGTACTGTGGCAATACCTTACGTTTGTATAAAAAAATAATCGAAAGTTAAAACTATTTCTCCATTTTATGCCTTTATTGTAGAAAGATCGCTTGAGTGATATTTTTAATATTATTATTATTATTATGATATACTATATTATATAGTCAAATATGATTGAAAAAAGGCAGTGATTTATTATATATAAAAATGATTGCCACAAGTCCTTGGAGTATCATACCCGCGTCTTCGAAACGACTACCTCTGACCTTGAAGCAAGTTCCGACATCCGTTTTTAATAAAAGAGCCTGCAAACAACTAAAACTTGAACTTTTTTCGTTAATTTAGGTCTCAAATTCGTAAAATTTTATCCCTGTAGAATAGAATAAAAATTCAGAAAAGCGCCCCCTCCCCTCTACCTACCGCTACCGCTCTAGGCATGAAGCTAAACAAAAAAATGATAATTATAAACATACAATTATTTATATTTATAATTTTACTTTTACAAAAACCTCATGCAATTGTAAAAATACTGTCCAGATATCTCCAGCTGTCAACTGGAATTTACCATAATTTATATAAAATAAGTAAATATTGTATATTTTAGATGAATTATTAAATATTAATAGATATTAAGCATCACTATTTGTGAATTAATTCCGTCCAAAGTGGTGCTCTAGCGTGATTTATATATAATATTGTATGTACAGAATGGCATGACTGACGAAAAGAGGTATTTTTTTATTAAGTTATAATGTTTTAGTTTTGACTTTTTTACTATCGGTATAGTGATTGTAGAACTTAAAATCATAAAAAACATCAGGCTATAGGACTTTTTTAATTTTGTTAAATAAAAATAGGATTTATCAATGTATTTGTAAAAATTTTCCAGATTTTTTTTTCAAATCTTTCTAGATTATTCTACAATCACAATATTACTATATATTTAGCTCGAAAAGGACAAGTCCTTATTGCGTTAACTTGTGTGTAAACAAATTTGTATTTACCCCCAAACAGGGTTATATAGATATTATAAATTCCTAATGTATAGTTCTATTTTTTATTTACTTTTATTTTGTTACTTGTGAAATATACATTTTAAAATATAAAATTAATTTCTACCCTTATCTATGATTGTTTTTCAACACAGTTTACAGGTTTGAGTGTTGCCATAATCAAATAAAAAAGATTTTATTTTTATTTTTAATAAAATTTTAATAAAACTGAATGTGTTGTTATTTATGTTGTATCCCGAATTATAAAATTTTTACATTTATACAGATTAGAAAAAAAAGTTTGAAAAGAATATTCTTAGCTTACTTGTTAATCGCTTAAAAAGTGTGCAATTATGTGATAAATTTAAATAAATATTTCAAGGGGCGATCGAACCCACAATCAGTCATGTAAGTGAGTTAGGCGCAAAGATGTTATATTAAATAGTTATGGTTGCAAAATATATAACAAGATTTTTTGCATTAAAAAAATATACTTATTTTCAAATCACAAACAAACAGTCACTGCGATTTTATTTTATAAGAAACAGTCAAATAACACTATTTAATGTTATATTTAACTACACTAATAATCCATCAATAAGAGATAACCATTTTCGTGTTAAAAAATCAGAAAAAACAAACAAAAGAATAATATCGAAACTATTTCCAACAACACAGTATTACTTATATCTTATTTGATCAAATATGTTAGATACGTTTAGCGTTTTATAATTGGCCAGTGGCGTAGCTGGGGGGGTTCGAGCGGTGCAGTCGCACCGGGCATCAAAAGAAAAGGGGCATCAAAGTCTACGATCAATTCTTCTATTTTCTAAAAAAATGTATAACTTATATATAGTTATTATAGTTTTGAAGCAATAAAAATGTATATATCTACTCTACTATGTTTTGAAATCTGAAATTGTTTTGACCATTTTAAAATGCATCAAGTCCTAAGCTGCACCAGGCAGCAAATATCCTAGCTACGCCACTGTAATTGGCATATAGTTTAATAAAGATATGCTGTATAAATCTTACGGCATGTCTCCGAAAGTATATATTTATAGGAGATATCACCGTTTTAAAATAATCGTATAGCAAATCTTTAAATCGTCTAAATAAAATTCAGTTAGTCGCAGGCTCTGTCGACTTCCTAAGGGGCATGTGCGACATACCTACGGGGGATTGTAAATAAGTCCCGAAAAAATAAATTATGCATTATTTGATACTTAGTGTTGTTATATTAAAGTAAAACTACTAATTAGTAGTTTCTTGATAGGACTTCTTTTAGGATTTATTATAATGTTTTTATGATATAGTTATTTGAGATTTAATAAATAACTTTCTTTATAACGTTGCATGTATGGAAGGTATCATGATAAAATGCAACTCCGAAAAGGGATGAAGTTTCATCATAAATTATTAATAAATAATTAAAATTAAAAAATTACTTCGTAATTTAGCTACATAGAGTTTTCAATCGATGTGAGAAACAATTTATGTAACCAATATTTAAAACACTGTAGTAGGATTATCTTCTGATATGGTAACATTACAATTTGCAAATGGCTAACATACTGTTTGTTTTAAATTATGTTAAAAAGGTGTATAAGCTGAAAAATCAAATTAAAGCAAATGTTAAACATCCTAAATGACAATGAAGCAATACAAGGTTTAATAAAACGCCTAACCCCATCACTAGGTTTACTTCTACAAGGGGAATTAAGGAATGCGAAGAGAAAATATGTAGCTAGAAGATGGAACACTGAGCAAGAAATTATTGCACTAAGACTTTACAAGAGATCACCATCTACTTTTCAATTGTTGCGACGACTGTAGTGTCTTCCAGCACCAACAACATTAAAACATATTTTGAGAAAATTTGTCCTGAAGTTGTTACAATATTTGATCCACCTCATCTACTGAAATGCTTTAGAGTTTTTAAAATAAAATATAAAATGCAATACTAATATTACACCAAACAATGTTGAAGGAACAGGTAATATTTTGTTATTTTTATTTATATTAAAATTACACAATGCATAAATATGCATAGTCCAGTTAAAAGTACAAGTTTCTGATTACTAATTAATAATTATTAAATAAAACTTGTAAATAATATTTTTTAGTATAAAATGTTATATTTTACATTATAGGTCTTGCAAAATGGGCACACAGAGCATTTCTTCCAAATAGACAATGGTGATGGTGATTTTGTTTGCACACCAAAATTAAAACAAGACCATATGTGTCCAAATGCCAAGCAGAAAATGAGAGTGAACCTTGCTCTCAAGCGCTAAGTCACTCAGTTGCGGCAGGAATATTTGCCAAAATATCTCAAGGTATTGTTTTAATTTGTTAAACAAGAAGCATTGCTTTTTATCTAAAAATAACATGTTGATTTTAGTTTCTGTAACATGACCTTTATTAGCTCTTGTAATTTTCAGGATTGCTATCTGGGGAGGCAGCAGTCACTGCAAATTTAATATCAAATATGGGTAAATTATTTGACTGCTTAAATAGTGATTCCCCAGATAGAAAGAAAGGAAAACCGCACTGTACCAACATGACTGACAATTCACCCATTTGGAACATTTGAAGAAAATGTATGACTTTTTTGAAAACTGTACATTTGTAGGATGTCATAGCTCGCCCCCGTTTAAGGAAGGTTGGAAATGGACAATTAAAGGTATCCTAAGATTGTACAATAATTTTAAAATAAAACATAAAATAAAAGTTTTATGTACTCGCGCCTTCAGCAAGATTCTCTAGAAAATTTGTTTGGTACTATTAGAGGAAACTGGATCAAACTATAATCCTACCTCTCGGCAATTTGTTGCTGGCCTGAAGCCGGCGATTCTATCCAATCTTGCTCATTTGGGGTCAGGAAATTGTACAGTAGATGATTGTAGTTCTATGTCAGATTATGAGGAATTTTTAACCACAACTTCTCCCACAGGCACATGCACAGAATCAGAAAGTCCACTTGTTTCAGACATCCTCTCATTGGTGGAGTCAACCTTTCAAGAAAGTGTTTCTGATGCACAAGAATTCCAAGCTTGTGCATATGTCTGTGGATTTTTATTAAAGAGCCTTGGCAATTAATGCAAGCTTTGTGATTCACTTGTAAAAGTTAAACATACTGACAATATTTTGCTACAATTTGCAATTATTTATATGAAACATTATCATATTCCTTAAACCTCAAAAAACTGGTAATTTTTAATTATAAATATAAACAACAATTCAGTAACGCAGCACTTGATTAAAATATTTATTTAATTAAAATAGAATAATAAACAGCAATGACTTTGTTCATCCTTAATTTGTAAGCCAAGTCAAATTACACAATGTAACTGCCTACAATGTTATGTAATAAGTTAAAAAATATTTAAATTATGATTATGTTACAGATTACAATCTATTTAACTTATATAAATTTAAATTATTGTTTCTAACATAAGAGGGCAGGTTTGTCTTGCTGCAATAATATAGTCTTTATCACTATTTTATTTGATTTGCAAGAATACTATTTGTATAAATATTATTTATTATTATTTGTATAAATATAATAACAAATGTTTATAAACAATAAAAAAGTATAAAGTGTTTATTTGTTTTATTTTTATAATTATACCAGCCTATTATTATTATTATTATACCAGAAATGATTCACTATTTCAAAATCATTTGGAAGTATATTTCTTTAAAATTAAGTAATAAACTTCCAATTGCTTTTGAAAATGTGAATCATTTTGGCTTTGAATAAAAATTATAAAAATATATATAGATATTAGCCAAATTTTGAATTTCCCGCCGATATCTGAGGCGGTAAATTTTAAGTATTGTTTCTTGTAGGCACACGATAGATGGCAGCAGTGGCGTTTGGTCCCCCATTTTTTTGTATGAAGTGAACATTCTTCCCTTTGGGTATATGTGTTCTGTGTTCTAAGGCGTACGTCACTACTATATTATTACTGTTATTCATCTTTATACAAATATTAGTCTTATTTACGAATCTGTTTCACTTGAGATGTACCTACACTGTTAAATACAATATTATTTCAATTAACAGTACAATAGTCCGTAGGGTACACCGTGCACCGCACAGGGTCGTCGCACCTTCGAGGTTATCTATAAAGATTATGTTTAAAAAAAATAAAAAAATAAATTAAATTAGCTTCACGCTATATCCCGCACATAGCAGGGTAGGCAGAGGGAACCTAGTGTTAAGACACTCCGTTCCCCACTTTCTGCCGAATTTTGGAGGCATTGCGTGTTGAGTGGCAGAACTCAACGCAGCACTTTTGCCTCGACACCAGAGCGAAGAAATGAAAATATAAAATTGAGTAAATATTTCATCTCCTCGAGTGGGGATGGAACCCACAACCAGTCGGTTTTTACAGTCACACTTCGTGCCGCTGCGCTACGACTGTTTAAGACTATTTAAAAAAAGAAAGCTCATTCCCACTCCCCCATTTCTCCACTTCACGTTGTATCCCGCATACAGCAAAGTAAGCAGAGACTTTTATCTCACGGCTCCCTGTATAGGGTATAGATGCCAAAGGTGAATATTATATACATAAACGTATTTTTTCTTCTTCCAGCAAGAACTTACCGTTAATTCATTGTTTTTGCCATTCTTTCGTCACTTATTCGCTAAAGCCTCCTGAGCCTGTTCTTCAGTTTCCATGACCGTGACGTCCTCGCTAGTATCTCTTCCGCGGTTCCGTACATAGGCACTGGTGTGTGACCAGCGGGGACTCTTTTGTTCCTGCGTCAAGACTACATAAAAGTTGCTAACTACAAAATAATTTCAAATTCGAACCAGTAGATTCTGAGATAAGTACGTTCAACCAAAAGGACTCTCCAGCTTTATAATATAAGTAATTAGTATGTATAGTGTAGGTTTGTGATAAATAAAACACCATCTTAAATTTCAAACAAATTTAATCAACAGCAACTGAAAAAACAATCATCCTCTAGTAATATATATTATTTGAAAAAATAATAATAATAGAATATTAGTATAAATACTTAAAAATACATTAATAAAAAATAAAAAGAACTCAAACAAACAAATTTAATCAACAACAACTGAAAAAACAATCATCCTCTAGTAATATATATTATTTGAAAAAATAATAATAATAGAATATTAGTATAAATACTTAAAAATACATTAATAAAAAATAAAAAGAACTCAAACAAACAAATTTAAAAAGAAATAACATAACAATTGAAGCAAATAACAATTATATTATAAATTATTTGTTTTTTTTAATTAACTTCATCAGTTCAATCATGTCTTCTTCATTCATTATTCATTAATCATTAATTATAATATAATAAATTTAATCAGCCTTTTTTATATCATTTCCTATACTTTATATAATTTCAGAGCATCATTTGACGCCTGATTTTAATACTTCTTTTATATACTTTCTTTATTTGTTTTTGTAGATTGTGGTAGCGTGTAATGTATCTGTCATAACGATTTTTTAATGCACATGATACATTGAGGTGAACTGCCTGATGCTGTATAAGGGAAAATCTGAAATATAAACAATAGATTTAAGCTTTATCCTACTCACAGTAGAGTGAAAAAGTATTCAGGCAGTTGTTTCTCCAATTTTAGTAGAATTAAAAAAAAATAAAAAAGTAATCTCTTCTTTCTAGGAGTATATTTATATTATTTTTAATTCTACAAGGAATCTCTCTAAAACTGGAGAAGCAACTAGTAAATAGAAATTTACACCATTTGTGAAGGGAACCTGTAAATGCGAGAAGTGTGTGACTGCACCACTTTCTATTTAAATATTATATAACACTCACCTAGTGGTAAAGAAACGTTTGCAATATTTACATTTATATATTGCTGGTTGCATTAAATTATCATAATCTCCCTCAGAGGTATGCTCCATTGAATTTGTATTACATTCTTTATTCACAGCTCCATGTATTTTATTCCTGTTTAAATCATATTCCTTTGGATGAATTTTTACTCTTACTACCCTTGTTTTTGCACTTTGGCTAGGAAAGTTTTCTAGTTTTAATACAGATATTGTGATGTGTGATGCGTTGTGAACTATCAAATCAAATCTGAAATGAAAAATTATGTATACATAAATATATAATATTTTCTACAGGCTTTCCTGGATTTGTTGTTCACTGTTGAATTTCATCAATCAGTACAGTTTTGAATTTGGGGGGATTCTCCAGCAATAGTTTTATATTTATTTACTAACAAAACCCCATACAACATATTTATTATCAACCTCAACAAGTCTCTTGACTTACAAAATAAAATTGATGTTTTCCCAGTTCCTTATAATTAAATTATTAAGATATCTCTCTTCTCATTTATGCACATTATATTATATTTAAGTCAAGTATATCAATTGTTTGTGAGTTGTGGGTTCACATCCAACTCAGGTAAGTAAATTATTTTCATTCCCTTGCTCTAAGAACATAAGGTGTCTCAGGAGTTCCACCTCTTAACATGCAATATCAACAAAAAAGGAAACGGAAAGTGGAAATGAAATGGAGCTCTTAACACTAGTTACTGGTTTCCTCTGCACATTCCTGCTTCTTATAGAATAAAACATGAAACTCATTTAATTTTTAATTTATTTTATGTAAATACTCAACAATAGTAACATAGTACTACAGGTTCTTGAAAATCTTAATATAATCTTAATATTTCAATAATATTTTGAAGAACCAGTTGTACTATGTTATTTAATAAATTTTACACAATTCTTACCTATCAACAAATATTTTCAAACAAAAGCGGCATGAGGCAGATTTTTTTCTTTTCAATGACTTAAATGCATTGAGTTCCTTTTTTGTTTTATTATTTATTTTCGGCATTTTCTTCTCGAAGTTGATACTAAAACTGTTAAAATAAACAATCTTAATACAAAATATCACATAGCTATTCATCGCCGCGCATTTGGATGAGACATCTCGTAAGATTTTTTTATGGGAGCTGTATAGAAAATTCATTTTGGCCTTTTAATGTTTTATTATTTGAGTGCGTATTCCCAATATTAAGAAAAATAAACACATCGTGTTGTATGAAATAGCGCGATTTAACTCAAATTTAATCCAATTTTTAAATTAAAAAAACGATAGGTTTCATGAGTACAATGTAAAGAATTAGTTAATTTATATTTTAACGCGGGAACACGTGCTCGACCAGTTTTTGAATAATAACGTATTTACGTAATATCTATATAAAAACATATTTAAACAAAAACTAGTGGTCGCATGTGCGTAGAATAACATCAATTATCAATTATTCATTATAATTATAATATTTTAATTATAATAATTAATAAAACGAATTACCTGCTACCAGGTATGCTTCTTCTGCCACTGCTACCGCCAAAATAATTTTTATTTCCACTTCGGGGGCGGCATAGATAATGGGATGCACGATGCGATGTTAGAAGACAAAATATCGATATTTTAACATCGATGTTGCAATAATAAAAACATCGTAACATCGATGTTGCATTAATAAAAACATCCTAACATCGATGTTGCATTAATGAAAACATCGGCGTCAGTTTTTCGATAATGTGTTCCACATTATTGTCTGAACTCTACCAAACTACGGGAAAAATCCTTTATCTTTCAGTTGACAGCACTGCACATACCACAGTTCGACTAGGCCAGTTCGACTACAAAGTTCGTAGTTCCTAGTTGCTTATGAGTGAAGTGTGTGTTGTTTTATCGTTTATCCAATGAAAATAAAATTATTCTTGCTTGGTTTACACTAATGACTAAAGTTTGTATTAGCATCATGTATGTAACTACATAATATAGCTATAATATATTCAAACAAACACTTTATTAAGAATTTATTGCGAACTGGGTCTAGTATGCTTACCTACTTTATTATTTTTAGGTTATGCTATCTATTAAGGTAGGCCAAAAAAATTTTTTTTAATAATAATAAAAATATGGTTCTGGACTCAAAAAAAATACGTAGATATGCTAAAATGCAGCTCTTAATTTTATTAAGAGGTGTCGATTTCGCTTTTCTACATTAATAACAAGGAGAATTTTGTGTTTTTCATTTGAAACTTTGTTGCGATTAAACTAATAGTATTGATGTAAAAGCCAATATATATTCTTGTAGGCAATAAAACGATGTACAAAAAAGTCTAATATATTTTTTTGTTAACTTCACTCATTTAAAAATTATTCAAAGTTAAAGTTTACCAATTTATAAAAGTTAAAAAATAAAACAAAACATCGATGTTAGCCAATATTGATGTTAGGTAACAACATCGATGTTAGCCAACATCGATGTTACAGCTTCGATGTAATGTGTATAAATATATAATTAATAAAATAATATAAATCGATAGGTATGGGCATGCGCATGTTCCATTTTTAAACTCATTTATTTTTAAATTTTCAAAGAAAATATATGTAAATTTTCGTCTTTGACCATTCAGCTTAATAATGAATTTTGTTATAATTTTTATCGATGATATCAGTAATTATAAGATGTCCCATAAAGTTCTATTGAATTTTCGATGTTGTTATTAATTTTTGATGTTTTGAATTTAAAATTAAAATTTGCTTTCTCTCACTTTATTGACATTTTAAATTTAACAAGACTACAGGATGTCATTTGGCGCCACTATATTGCGGAAAATAACAACGAACTAAATAAAGTAAAACGTAATTTGATTTTGTTAACAAAAAAATATTTTTGTATGTTTAATTAAAAAAACAGATTTTATAATTTTTCAGACGGTGCCAAGTAAAACAAAAGGGCTTAGTAATTCGATAACGAAGTAAGGTTGTTGTAGCATTAGCTTGACTTAAATGCTTGATTTTAATGAAATTTTTACAAAAATAAAGAAACAACTTGTTCAATTTCATCCCATAATCAAAAGCTATCCTTGAAGTGTATCTTTTCAAATAAAAAAGAATCATCGGTATAGGTTGGCGTGCAAATGCCTAATGCAAATTTAAGACTTATATGTTTTTTTCATAGTAACCTTTGTCAGAAATATACCAAAAAAAACATAGGACGTGACAGCTGTGTGCGGGATACAGCGTGAAGCTGACTATGTTGTAACGTATAATCAAAAGTTTTAGTAACAAAATTGGAAATTATAAAGATACATTTACATTTAACGGTGCAAGAAAATGACGTTACTATCAGCTGAAAAATTGAAACGTTCTCGTTAAACTTGAATAAATACGTAAAAAGAACTTGGAACGAATTATATTAAAATACAAGTAAGTATACAAAAATATCAAGATTATAAAAATAAAAAAATGTGCAAAGAAACAAGTAAAAAGTTAAAAGTTAACGATGACAGTAAAAATATTTAAAAATTCACGACAGTCTAATAATAAATGAAACAAACAAGAATCTGTTAACAATTTGGTTTTGTATATTATCACATCATAAGTTAGCAATTGCTATTATGTAAATAATGTTTTGTTTAAAAACTGTAGGTTCTAAGAAATTTTATTATGTGGGGACTTTGAACGTTTATTAAATGTTGATTTGATTAAATCGTTGATTTTATTTCGTTGTTGTAATTAAATCTGAAGTTTGTATTGTGTTGTTTTCAAAATAGAAACTGGCATTTTTACTTATTTGTAATACATGGTACACCATGCGTTACATTTTTATTTGTTACCAATTTTTCCCTCTTTTATTACTCCCAAAATTCCCTTGTTTTCATTTTCCGTTTTTTATATTTTTATTTTATTAAAATACTGGAAATTTGCTATGGAACTAAAAGGTAATAGGTAAGGTAGGTAATAAAAATGTAAAGTGTATGTTATGAACCTAAATTTCATGTAGTAATAGCTTTAATAATAAAAATTATTTACGGTCGCTTATATTTGCAATTTTTAGCAAATTTATTGCGTTATAATTTTTTTTGAAAATTTCTTGTACTTAGGTCATAAAATAAATCGTATTGTTTATGATAGTATCATTTAGTGCGTAAATTTTGCGATTGCAAATAAGATGTAACAAAAAAGGAACGCTTTTGCTACCTTGATTTAGCATTTATAAATCGACTAGCATCTCACTCGTGGCTTCGCCCGCATACCACTTATAATTCTTTTATTATGCACTAGTGGCCTGCCGGCGGCTTTGCCCGCTTGAATTAGATGATTATTTAATTAAGAAATAGAGATATTACAAACAGCCTCAATTATTAATTTATTTATTTGGATTCACGATATTCTTTGTAAAATAACTTATATTAACTCCTGTAGTTTCAAAATTAGTAACATATTTTAAGTAAATATATAATTGGTATACAGAATATACATAGAAAGCACGTTTTTAGGCATTTTTATATAATCTATGAAATAATCAACATTTTCGGTCAAGTTCAAGTCGTACTCATGACCCGAGAGTTTCGTACCAGTTTCAAGAATGGAGATACACCAAAAGAATAACTTATTAAAATTGTCATTTTGTATCAAATTAAGGACAGATTTAAATTTGTACCTAATAGTTTGTTTCTGTGACACAAATACAAAAAGTTGACAATTTTTGAAAAAATAATTTTGGAATTCTCCTTTATACGTGTCGTAAGTTTTAACTTCTTAATAAATTTCGTAATTGTGTATCAACGGGAAGTATAATATTCTAAATAATATTTAGAATACTTTAATGATTGTACAAATTTAACATATAAAAGTTGCTCATTTGACAATATGTCCAAATATATATAACTAGACGGTTTCGTTAGCCATGATCAGTCGAATAAACTAAACTGGATGTGACGCTGCTCGTTTTATTATTCCCATATTCAAACCACTACTGGAACACTTCAGAAGTGGGATGATATGGAAATATATAACAACCACAGCCCACAAATTTTGAAGTCATTTTTTTTCTTATCTACCTACAATATCATTATCTGATGCGTGTCCACGTATACTCTGAAAGACTAATCTTTCTGGTCAACTCAATTTCGAGACGAAGAACTCCACCCAACAACGGAAGATCGAGCTATGACGATGGGAAGACTACGTATATCTACAACGCTGGTTGCAGGTTCAACGTGATCGAAACTATGAAAGGTTAGTAAAGATGTCATATAAAACCATTGTGCGTTAAATGATGTACACAAGAGTGGTGTGGATGGTTAAAAAGTGTTGTTTCGAGTTAACGTATACAGGAAGTTTTATCACAATTATAGATATGATATATGCCTTAATATATATAATATATGTATAATCTTCAATTTCTGGTCTTTCTACATATTTCAACAATATGTGTAAGTAGTACTTTGAACGTACGAAGTATACAAAGGATATTACAAATAATAGCACGTTTTTAACAAAGACTAGTTGCGGAGAGGAGTATGATATTATGATTCTCTTGCATTAAGTATATATTGTAATGATGATAGCAAACAAGTATATATGCAAAACAAATAGATATATCAGTTCATCTAGGCGTTCTTATTAAGAATATTATTTGTACGGGAGGGTAGCTTATTAAATTATGGCGGTTTCCGAGCTAGGTTGAAATCCAAGAACACTGTAGGTACTAACTATATAGAAGAGTTTCTTTTTAGAGATAACAATTGTATATCCGACACGTTACTAATAAATATCAAATTTGCTTTCTTGTTGTGGGTATTTTAAAATAAGTCGTGGCAATTACATAGGATAACATTTATTCTAAAATGATTTTGTTTCGAATCTCGAGGGGGGGTTTGCCTAAATACAATATTGAAAATTGCACTTAGGCGTACCGACATACAGTTAAACGGACAGACATTTTCAAATTGATTGTTTTGAGTTCTATTAATGGATGAGTGCCTCCAATAATGTACAGACGGCGATCAGTTACTAATTTTATTATAAGTAAAGATTAGTACATTAGAGACTTGCAGTTCATGCGTAAGTTGTTGTATACATATTTTGTTTTGTAAATTACCTACATTAAGAGTTAATTCATTTGTCGCGCGGCGTCACCGCTGCACCGGTATGGTTATTAAAACATTTCTATATGGAATGTCGAAAAGGTTGACCTTAGTGAAGCGTTTAGTTATAGGCTAGCTTTGAGCTTCCTGTTGTATAAACAAATACTATCACACATTGTGCAATTTTACAATGAAGTATTTGTGCTAATTAATTGTTATTGTCATTTATGCTGTTAGCTTACAAATGTGATATTAGAGATAACTTCATAATTTCACATAAATAGTAAATAAAAAAAACATCGCTTATTAAAAAACCATATTATTCCATGTAACAGGTACATACAATATGTATGTATATAACAATTACAAACGTTCCTGATATTTAATAATGCTTAAATTATATGAAAGTTTAGATATCAACATACAAAAATGGAAATATAGTTATAAAATTTAATTAAAATATTTTAGTTCTTATTTTGTTTTTTTGTGCAATATAAACCTATTGTAACGTCTTGTGTAACACGATCATATATCTACGTTAAGTTCAAATCAAGGGCGACAAATATTCGTAATGTGATATCATAAATCCTAGTTTATTTAACTAAAAACCGCCAAAACGAAAAATAATCTAATAAATAGCCAATATATTGTTGTTGACGAGAGAACACTGTAGCGGGTTGTTGTTGTAAGTACATTTGGTCTATCGAGCAAGCAAATAAAAAGAAATAAAAATTAAATTAGCTTCACGCTGTATCCCGCACACAGCAGGGTAGGCAGAGGGAACCTAGTGTTAAGACACTCCGTTCCCCACTTTCTGCCGAATTTTTGGAGGCATTGCGTGTTGAGTGGCAGAACTCAACGCCGCGCTTAGCCTCGACACCAGAGCGAAGAAATGGAAATATAAATTAGTAACAACATGTACAAAGTAGTAACAACATGTCTTGATAAACTGCCGTGTCTTCTGTATGAAATCGTTGTTAGGTAGTAGTGTCAAAAAAAGTTCACGAATGTAGGTGTCATGTCTTAATTCAGTAAATAGGCCGCGTTGTATATCTGATGAGTGAATAAAAATGATATAAGTTTGAGTTTGTTTGTAAATTAAAATATACAATTATAACAAATCTCAAATAAAGATATATACAAATTTTTATAATTAAGATGCACAGTTGATCACGAATATTTTCATCATTTCGTATGGAAAGTGAAAACGGAAAAAACTAAGTTTAATTCTTCAGTGTTTCATAAACATGAAGATCACAGATTGGAAAACATACTAAACACCAATAGCACGACGCGAATACAATTTTATGAAAGCTAGAACACGGAACGTACGTTCTGTGAGATAAATAGCATATAATAGTGCGTGAGCTAGATTGAGTTGAAAAACGTGCTGTGTGAATTGTTGTAATATAAAAATATTTAAATACACGGAATATCGAAGTAAATTTAAGAGGTCCATAAAATGACACCGTTTGAGTTTGAAATTCTATTATAATTGCGGACAGGTGATCCTTAAGTTTAAGTTACTGGTTATAAGTGAAAATTAATATTATTTTATATTTTGCAACAAATTTCTTCAGAATTAACATAAGTACTAGATACAGTTCAATTGTACAACTTTAGTGTGCAGTTAATATTGACTAGACATAGATACTGTTACAAAAGAGTGGTTAAGTTTATTTAATGATTATATTATAATAATGAAAAATTAATAGTGAGGCCAGTTTATTACATACATTAATAATGTGTTTATTTACAATATTATTAACCTCGTGCGTATCTAAGAAGTGATTCCCACTGTTTTTAAATTACAATCCTGTTTCGTTTCTATTAATTTTTAAATAAATCAGCTTCACGCTATATCCCGCACACAGCAGGGTAGGCAGAGGGAACCTAGTGCAAGACACTCCGTTCCCCACTTTCTGCCGAATTTTGGAGGCATTGCGTGTTGAGTGGCAGAACTCAACGCCGCGCTTTGCCTTGATACCAGAGCGAAGAAATGAAAATATAAATTTAAGTAAATATTTCATCTCCTCGAGTGGGGATCGAACCCACAACCAGTCGGTTTTACAGTCACACTTTGTGCCACTGCGCCACGACTGGCCTCGCGTGATAGTTGTAGAGATTATTTAATTTTGTTATAAAAAGTATCTGGCAACTCGTAACTCGTGTGTGGCACAGCTCTCTGTGGCTATAGACATATACATGTAGGAGTATATGTAGTAGATAATTCTTTGTGTAAGATATATTTCTGTGTGCTGATAGATAATACTGTGTGATAAAATGTTAATCTGTGTGATTATAGAAAATACTGAGAAGAAAACTATAATATTGTGTGGTTAAAGATTAATGTGTTAAAGAAAACTGTTATAAATTGCATTTAGTCTCTATTTGAACATAAATATCCAAAAAAAAAATATTAACAAAATAATGCTTTCAGTTATAATATTGGTAAAAAAAAAAGTAAACTTTGATGTTGATCGTACTTATTTATTATAGGATTTTATATTCTATGTGTTATCTGCCTACCCTGCTTTGTCCGGGATACAGCGTAATGCTAAAAAAATAAAATTCTTTGTGCATATTAATTCTTTTACTTTTTATTTTATGATAACAATAAATGATGCCAAAAAAAAAGGCAAAGTCTCGTAGCAATTTAGAAATTAACATTGTTTTGTAATAATTAAAAAAAAATCAGTTGAGAAAGTTGTATGAAGTATAATTTGTCCAATACAATATTACTGCTTTAAAATTTTATGTTACAGTTTGATTTACGAAAAAAGGCGTATTGGTGATGATGATAGCAACGATTGCCAGACCAGCCGTGAGAGTGTGGGCCAGACCAGCCGTGGGACACAGCTTTGCAGGATGGCCGAGTCTTAAACAGCACGAGCAGGACCATATGGAATATTTCTATCTATTATCATATACTTATTTTAGTACTGTTAAATATCACTAGCAACACTGTATAGAATTATTCAATTTCCTGTTGAGTAACTTTTATCTTAAGGCCTATAAACAATATGTTATTCTCAATTTAATTATAGCTAATAGTTAATTAATCACACATTGATTTATATATAATATATTGATAAACACATTATATAAAAGAGCAACTGTTGAGTTTCTTGCCGGTTCTTCTCTGCAGAACTGCCTTCCGAACCGGTGGTAGCTTCTTTTTGTTTGTATGTTCATTTGACGATTCAAAAGTGCTCATAAGAGATTATTTGAATAAATAATATTTAAAATACTTTAATGATTGTACAAATTTAACATATAAAAGTTGCTCATTTGACAATATGTCCAAATATATATAACTAGACGGTTTCGTTAGCCATGATCAGTCGAATAAACTAAACAGGATGTGACGCTGCTCGTTTTATTATTCCCATATTCAAACCACTACTGGAACAATAGTTTTGATAGAAAATGCGACAAATAACGATGCATAAACTCTCTTAATTTATCGTCATTTGATTGCGAGTATTTAGAAGATAGATTTTTTGTGCTCTAAGGGAATATAGACTTGAACATTGAGGTATCTAACCTTTAAGTGATCTTATAAAAAATACTCTTGACAGACACACATACAACAAAGTTATCTTAAAAGGATTTTGAGGTCATCAGTGTTAAGATGGAGGAACACATCTCCTATGCAATTTTAGGGAGTATATTTGGCAGGAGACAGGCAGAGGCACTGAAGGAGTTCACAAAGAAGTCGGCGGGAGCTCCAACGATGAAATTCCGGTCAAAATCTATAAAGGCAATGAAAATTGTACAACTACCAGACTTCTTACCAGTTTGGAATTTCTTGTAGTCCTGAAAGTTACCAAGCAAGTCAAGCTCAGGACGTGCAAGGAAATTATACGTTCTTTTCACGATGTATACAAAATTGTGAGAGTAAAACTTAAAGCTTCGAGGAAGACAGTCGTCACAAATATGACGGAAGCAGCAGAGAGACTCTAGGGACCTATAAGATAATTTGGTTAAGAGTAAAATCCGCACCATGGCTTCAATGTTGCTAAACGGAGCACGGCGAGAATCAAACAAGTGTAACCGCTAAGTAAGTAAGTAAGTAAGTCGGTAAGTCGACGCAGCACAGGAGTGATAGTGATGACACAATCTTCGGAGTCGAGGAAATTCTTTTAATTGGATATAAATATACTTCGTAAACGAAGGCATAGGTGTTCTAATATTTAATTTAATTTAATAGTTCTAATGAATGTAGTCTAAGAGCGTCTAAAAACGAAGGAGCTAATTTTATATTATTTCATGGCCTACCCCTACTACATGCCTATTGCAAATTGGTACTAAAATGAGCCAAGTCAGATCTACACCTACTCATAAATATAGTGTCCTAAGCTGTAAGAGAGAGATCTTAAGTTGTTATAAAAAAATAGGTTGTCAAAAATAAATTCCAGGACTGACCATTGAACTTGGCTATCATTTTACATTTGTTTTTGATGCGTTTACGATTTACTTAGTGCATTAATACATAATATTTTGTTCTTAAATATACTTAAATAAATATTTATTACGTAAATCGTAATACCATCAAAAACATAAATGTCAAATGGGGATACAAGTTTTAACAAAGTAAACGTGGTCGTGGTAAACCGCGCGTGGACCGCTAGTATTTAATATTTTCAGTTAAAATAAAGCTCTCAAGTTCTGTTTGCTAACTAAAATTTTGAAGGGAAAAATAAAGGTGATAAAAGAATTATAAGGAACGTATGAAAGAAATAAGGGAAATTTTATTTTTTCTCCTTCTCCCTTCTTAACTGTATAGTATGTAGTTAACACAGTTTTGATGATCGAACTGGCAAAGTAATATTCAAAAATGGACCTAGGTCCTGGACGCCAGGCACCGCCCATATTTTTGTGATATTGCGTGTTGAGCGGCGAATCAGAGTGGGGAAATGAAATGGATATCTAACCCACGATATTTCTTCGTTTACGTTACGCAATTATACGCAAAATAACACGAAAAAATGCAATATCTAAGTAACCAAGTCACCTATTTTTTAAATAAAAAAAAAATAAGGCTTATGCTGTAACTTTCATAAACAAAAATACTAAATAATAATATACAAAAAGTCTATAAACGACCCTGCCAGGAGTCGAACCTGGAATCTTCTGATCCGTAGTCAGACGCGTTATCCGTTGCGCCACAGGGCCGATATCATACATGGTATATTATCTTTTCTTATCAAGATCACGTTTGATTACGCATCCTTCAATCCTTTCAAAGTTTTTTTTTTTTTAATGATTATAAAGTAGCTTTGTTAAATTTAAATATTAACCGCAACTTTTCATTAATTATTTTATAATTTTCAATAGTTATTAAAATTCGATATGGTAGTTGGCACTCAAGAGTACCATCGTTGTAAAAGAATATTAGATGTAGACATATTATCATATACCCCTAGATCCCAGCTCCGCCAGACCTACGTCATTTTAGCAAAGCAGGAATTTTTTGCATTATTAGTCCAATACGTAGTGAGCACGGTATGGGTACTCACTAACTTGAAAGTGGGGACCTTTCAGAGGTAGCTCTAACTAAAGGTACCTAAAAACCATGCCCACCTACGTCAAAGTAGCAAGGCTCGTATTTACGTATGCTGTTAAGAATATTGTAAAAAATATATATTCAATATTGCCAGACCCTTTACTGGGGCCGTTACTCCCGCCAGACGCCCTAAAGATTGTTTAAAATTGAGGCAAACTACGTCATAGTAGCAAGCCTAAATTTTACATATATTATTTAAGGTACTATTTCGAGACCCATTACAAGCAGCCAGACCAATCCGATGGGCCAATCATCCTCCCAGACGCGATAAATCTGACGTGGGAGTGAGGACCAGATACTCCATGTGTGTGTAGCGCATTTTCTATATAGTCTGTGATGGTGTTGTCAAAGTTGTCAAGACGAATGACTAATGTGAGAATTAAAATATTAGTTTATCTCCATCTCCATATATAATAAAAGGATAGAAAAGTCAATTCTGTACATGAAAGATATAAAAAAATAAAAATTAGGTCGGTTAATATGTCGATTATAGAACCTAAAAAACCACTCAGCAGAATTCTTGTCTGTCTGTCTGTCTGTCTGTCTGTCTGTCTGTCTGTCTGTCGGTTTGTTTGTGCGTCAATCACGCAAAAACTACCTGACAGAAATTGATGAATTTTTGCATGGTGTTAGCCTAGGGCCTCAAGGTACATTTTTTTTGGGTTTCATTCCGAATTTCATGATAGTTTTCTTTAAAAAAAATTAAAACTGAAAAATATAAATTACCTAAAATACCGATAACTACTGTATGAAATTAAATTAATTTTGGCATGGTAATAGTTCAAAGCCTAATGTCACTTATAGGATAGCTTTTATCATGGAGTATAAAGAATTTTTTGTAGAAAAAATTACATAATTATATTTTTTAATAAAAAAAATCGACTTCTTCAATTTCAACCGGATTTCACACTCTGAACTTAACTAAACTTTCACCAAACTACCCCTTATATGTACCCTTTCTAATAAAAAAAGAATCATTAAAATCGGTTGAATTGATATTGACTTATACGTTCATTTGTCGCGCATATACTTAATGTAAATTTGAGATTTATATGATTTTCTCATAGATACCATTGTTGGATATAAACTAAATTAAAATAAGACTACACGGGAGGCATTAGCTTTCAAATAAAAAAAGAATCATTAAAATCGGTTCATACAATCAAAAGTTCTAAGGTAACAAGGCTAAAAAATACAGCCCAATTGATGACCTCTTTTAAGAAGTCGGTTAATAGTAATCTGACATAATTAAATTACGACTATTTCATTTAACCACATTTTAAAAGAAGAAAGTAAATTGAGGCCGTTCGTTGCACAGGGGCACAAAGTGTAACTGTTGTGGGTTCGATGACCACGCAAGGAAACGAAATATTTATTTAAATTTATATTTCCATTTCATCGCTCTGGTGTCGAGGTAAAGTGCGGCGTTGAGTTTCACTACTCAGCACGCAATGCCTACAGAATTCCGAGAAAAGTAGGGAACAGAGTGTTGTTGTTAACACTAGAGGTCCTATGCCTACCCACCCTGCTGTGTGCGGGATACAGCGTGAAGCTAAAAAAAGAAGTATAATCAATATTTGTTCAGTCTACCATAATTATTATTTCAAACGTCAACGTTGGTGATATTAACAAACATAATAAAGTAGGTATATTTTACGGAATTAGCTCATATGGCGATGTGTAGAATAAAAAGTATATGTATTTGGAAAGTAAATTCTGATTGTGAGTTCATAGTTTATAAAAGTTTATATTGTGTTTAGATGGATCACGTGGTGATGTCAATACGTTTTAATGTCATCTTATGTTATCTGTTAAAATAGCGTGAAGCTGATTAAACTTAGTGTTATATTCAAAAGAAATTAATTGTATGTAATACATAATATGTAATTTATTAATACGTTTCAAGTATGAAAAAAAGAAAAAATGCAATATAATTGCATTTGTGTTTCCTTCCTATATTTTGTATTTCTATTATTTAAATCGATATATCAGGAACGTAAATGTGGGAACAGAGTTGCATGCCATTTTAGTACAGAGTAACCTCTAAAAAATATATTTACTAAACTGAATAAAAAGAATGTGTGATTCCTCTATACAATATATTATTCTATATTATACATAAAACAGGTTAAAGCAGTGCATATGAAGGTCCTCCTGTAGTATAACTATTTTCAATTACTATCAACACTACATTGTCGATACTAATGTGGTATTACAATATGAATGAAATTTTTCCGCCATTATGATGACATAGACAATTTTTTTAATTTGGAAAAATAATATATTAACTATAAGAACGTTGGTAGTTTTTTAAAAGGAATTCTTATAGAATAAAAAATTGCCTAAACTATGCTTCTTCGCAAGTGGTTGTAATAACTATTGGTATCAATTTTCCAAAAAATCACTATAAATATTAAATATGCTCAATTATACAGAGTTTTTTTGTTAGGACCACTTTAAATGAAACCACAGTTTAACTACTCTATAAAAGCCTATTACATATTAAATTAAAAACCCGAAAATAAAAAAGTTATTTTTTCAAACAAAATCTCCATATATAATAAAAGGATAGAAAAGTCAATTCTGTACATGAAAGATATAAAAAAAATAAAAATTAGGTCGGTTAATATGTCGATAAAAAATTAATATGTTTAAAGTTAATATGTCGACTAAAACTTGACGCTATGACGGTACAGTTGAGAGAACTGAGATTTCTGGTTGTAGCACTAGTTGTATTTTAATTAGGTTAAATTCCCACTAAGTGGAAGAATATATTTATTTTTCTGCCCGTAAAAACAAACGAAGCGAAGCCTTGTGTTCCGCTATACTATCTAAAGAAATTGGAAAGTGCAAAATTGAGTAAGTGCACCACTATCTTATTTGAAATTCTTTCTTCTCTCCATTATAAATTTTCATAGGATTGAAATGTAATAGTGACGTCTTTGAACAATAGTATATGTTCATAACTGTTAAAGTTAATTATCGAACAAATGGTTTACAACTCTGATGATACAAAGACATTCTGCTTCAGCTGATAATTTAATTAAAATGTCTACCGGATGATCAATTAGCCTGCAGTTTACGTTTTAATTGTTATTATGTATGATGTTACGTAACGTTTCTTTACGTTTATTTATTTATATACATATTACATTTAATGAATTAAATATATTTTATAAAAGGTTCACATATGTGACAACATGTTCACACATGTGGTCCACATATGTGACCACATATTCACACATGTGGTCCACACACGTGACCACATATTCACACATGTGGTCCACATATGTGACCACATGATCACACATGTAATCTTCATATGTGACTACATATCACACATGTGGTCTACATATGTGACTACATATCACACATGTGATATGCCCATGTGAATACTTATTCACACATGTGGTACACATATATGACCACACGATGCCACATGTGGTCCACATATGTGACCACATGATCACATATGTGGTCCACATATCTGAGCACATAAACACACATGTGGTCCACACACGTGACCACATATTCACACATGTGGTCCACACACGTGACCACATATTCACATATGTGGTCCACATATGTGACCACATGATCACACATGTAATCTTCATATGTGACTACATATCACACATGTAATCTTCATATGTGACTACATATCACACATGTGGTCTACATATGTGACAACATATCACACATGCGATCTGCACATGTGAATACTTACTCACACATGTGGTTCACATATATGACCACACGATGCCACATGTGGTCCACATATGTGACCACATGTTCACATATGTGGTCCACATATGTGAGCACGTATACACACATGTGGTCCACACACGTGACCACATATTCACACATGTGGTCCACATATGTGACCACATGATCACCCATGTAATCTTCATATGTGACTACATATCACACATGTGGTCCACATATGTGACCACATTTTCCCACATGTGGTCCACATACGCGACCACATATTCACACATGTGGTCCACATATGTGACCACAAATTCTCACGTGTGGTCCACATGAATGACCACATATTCACACATGTGGTCCACATATGTGACCACAGGATCACCCATGTAATCTTCATATGTGACTACATATCACACATGTGGTCCACATATGTGACCACATTTTCCCACATGTAATCCACATACGCGACCACATATTCACACATGTGGTCCACATATGTGTCCACAAATTCTCACATGTGGTCCACATGAAAGACCACATATTCACACATGTGGTCCACATATGGGACCATATATTTACACATGTGGTCCACATATGTGACCACAAATTCTCACATGTGGTCCACATATGTGACCACATTTTCCCACATGTGGTCCACATACGCGACCACGTATTCACACATGTGGTCCACATATGTGACCACACATTCTCACATGTGGTCCACATGAAAGACCACATATTCACACATGTGGTCCACATACGTGAGCACATATTGACACATGTGGTCCACATATGTGACCACATATTCACACATGTGGTCCACATATGTGACTACATATTCACACATGTGATCTATATATGTGACTACACATTCACATAAAAAATTTTTTACTACACGAATAAACTTCAATAAAAGTTTTATGATTTAAAAAAGTTTATTTTTTATGTAGGCTGTCTCCTATCTGAAGTGTAGTTAAATGGAAAAACTAGGAGGACCAGTGTGTGTGTCAGTGATGACCTATTGCGTTGAGAGACAAGGTCCTTCATCCTTAGCCTCATTCGCAGGCTCCAAGTCAGCTATGGAGACAGCTATTTCTCTAAGCTACTGAATTAGAAACGATGGTACGACGAAAGAAGGTTACCGACACATTGTTTCGGTAAATGAGCGATGTATAAATGCACTTTGTCACGAAAGGTATTTTAAATTTGTATTGAAACGAACTGAAAAGTCAAAAATTAAAAGGAGTTATAAAATGTAATTTATCACATGAATTCACAAAACAATCTATACCTATTTTTTATTTTAAGAATTAAAAAAATGATGTTAGTTTTGTCTTGCCTGACCTTGTCGCACTCATTATCTTATTAATGTGATTAATCTCCATATATAATAAAAGGATAGAAAAGTCAATTCTGTACATGAAAGATATAAAAAAAAAAATTAGGTCGGTTAATATGTCGATTATAGAACCTAAAAAACCACTCAGCAGAATTCTTGTCTGTCTGTCTGTCTGTCTGTCTGTCTGTCTGTCGGTTTGTTTGTGCGTCAATCACGCAAAAACTACCTGACAGAAATTGATGATTTTTTGCATGGTGTTACCCTAGGGCCTCAAGGTACATTTTTTTTGGGTTTCATTCCGAATTTCATGATAGTTTTCTTTAAAAAAAATAAAAACTGAAAAATATAAATTACCTAAAATACCGATAACTACTGTATGAAATTAAATTAATTTTGGCATGGTAATAGTTCAAAGCTTAATGTCACTAGGTAGTATAGCTTTTATCATGGAGTATAAAGAATTTTTTGTAGAAAATATTACATAATTATATTTTTTAATAAAAAAAATCGACTTCTTCAATTTCAACCGGATTTCACACTCTGAACTTAACTAAACTTTCACCAAACTACCCCTTATATGTACCCTTTCTAATAAAAAAAGAATCATTAAAATCGGTTGAATTGATATTGACTTATACGTTCATTTGTCGCGCATATACTTAATGCAAATTTGAGATTTATATGATTTTCTCATAGATACCATTGTTGGATATAAACTAAATTAAAATAAGACTACACGGGACGCATTACCTTTCAAATAAAAAAAGAATCATTAAAATCGGTTCATACAATCAAAAGTTCTAAGGTAACAAGAATAAAAAAAAACAGTCCAATTGATGACCCCTTTTAAGAAGTCGGTTAATAGTAATCTGACATAATTAAATTACGACTATTTCATTTAACCACATTTTAAAAGAAGAAAGTAAATTGAGGCCGTTCGTTGCACAGGGGCACAAAGTGTAACTGTTGTGGGTTCGATGACCACGCAAGGAAACGAAATATTTATTTAAATTTATATTTCCATTTCATCGCTCTGGTGTCGAGGTGCGAAGTGCGGCGTTGAGTTTCACTACTCAGCACGCAATGCCTACAGAATTCCGAAAAAAGTAGGGAACAGAGTGTCTTAACACTAGGTGTCCTATGCCTACCCTGCTGTGTGCGGGATACAGCGTGAAACTAAAAAAAGAAGTATAATCAATATTTGTTCAGTCTACCATAATTATTATTTTAAACGTCAACGTTGGTGAGGTGATTAGCAAACATAATAAAGTAGGTATATTTTACGGGATTAGCTCATATGGCGATGTGTAGAATAAAAAGTATATGTATTTTGAAAGTAAATTCTGATTGTGAGTTCATAGTTTATAAAAGTTTATATTGTGTTTAGATGGATCACGTGGTGATGTCAATACGTTTTAATGTCATTTTATGTTATCTGTTAAAATAGCGTGAAGCTGATTAAACTTAGTGTTATATTCAAAAGAAATTAATTGTATGTAATACATAATATGTAATTTATTAATACGTTTCAAGTATGAAAAAAAGAAAAAATGCAATATAATTGCATTTGTGTTTCCTTCCTATATTTTGTATTTCTATTATTTATATCGATATATCAGGAACGTAAATGCGGGAACAGAGTTGCATGCCATTTTAGTACAGAGTAACCTCTAAAAAATGTATTTACTAAACTGAATAAAAAGAATGTGTGATTCCTCTATAGAATATATTATTCTATATTATACATAAAACAGGTTAAAACAGTGCATATGAAGGTATCCTCCTGTAGTATAACTATTTTCAATTACTATCAACACTACATTGTCGATACTAATGTGGTATTACAATACATTTTGAATATTTTTCCGCCATTATGATGACATAGACAATTTTCTTAATTTGAAAAAATAATATATTAACTAGTGATGCGTCGAATATTCGTTTGGTATTCGGTATATATATATATATCATCGTTCTCTGCGGGTGAATATGCGTGTAAAGTTTGGCACCGCTTCGCTTAAGCGAAGGATATATACATAGCATTAATTGAGACTCATTTAATTTATAATATTAATTAAATAAAAATAATTAAACCGAATGTATTCGGCACCATAACCGAATAATTCGGCCGATTTCTATATTGGCCGAATACGGCACGACGATAATGAAAAAGATGACATACATATACCGAACAAAAACCGATTATTCGGCGCATCTCTAATATTAACTATAAGAACGATGGTAGTTTTTCAAAAGATATAAGAATAAAAAAATGCCTAAACTATGCTTCTTCGCAAGTGGTTGTAATAACTATTGGTATCTATTTTCCAAAAAATCACTATAAATATTAAATATGCTCAATTATACAGAGTTTTTTTGTTAGGACCACTTTAAATGAAACCACAGTTTAACTACTCTATAAAAGCCTATTACATATTAAATTAAAAACCCGAAAATAAAAAAGTTATTTTTTCAAACAAATTTTTTCAAACGAAATAAATAATAAAATGATCGTTGTAAAATAAAATACAATTTGTCAAGAACGACGCACGCACACATAAACCTATCAAAGAGAAACCGCCGCATACGCCTCATTGCGAAATCGAGTCGTAGGTTTTGTGGCGGCAAAGTTTAAAGTTCTAAACATTTTAGTACTATTTTTGTAGTAGTATGTGTTTACATTATTGGTACCTATGCGTAACCGCGTCATACGAAACATAGATATGAATAAACATTGTGAAATGAGAAAAAAACCTACGTCTTCACTGTTGATGTAACTTGCTTAAATTCTTTAGGTACGGGTTTAAACTATTTTACCCTGTATGCCCAATTGTAACTGTAACGCGACGTTGTGGGTCCGATCCACACATGCAGGATTGAATTATAATTTAATAATATTTTCATTTCGCACATCAGTCACACATTATACCCAATATCTTACACTAAGTTGCCCTACTAAGGGCGGGATAAAGCGTGGATCTGGTTTTAACTTTATGTGAACCGATTAAAATAAAGTCCAGTCCAGTTGAGGCCAGTCGTGGCGCAGCGGCACAAAGTGTGACTGTAAAACCGACTGGTTCTCTGAGTTCGATCCCCACACGAGGAGATGAAATATTTACTTAAATTTATATTTCCATTTCTTCGCTCTGGGGTCAAGGTTAAGCACGGCGTTGCGTTCTGCCACTCAACACGCAATGCGTCCAGAATTCGGTAGAAAGTGGGGAACGGAGTGTCTTAATACTAGGTTCCTCCCACTGACTAGCATGAAGCTGCTTAAAATAAAACTAATACTTAATATTTAAGGGCAGTTTGCCAGAGTACAAACAAAAAAAGTATTTAAATCGGTTAAGCCGTTTCTGAGATTATCGTGAAGAAACGCACATATAGTAAGTATCGATAAGTTGTGTTTTTATTTCAAACATTCAATTGAAAATTCTTATGGGAGGTACGAAAATGCGACCTAAAGTTTTAACAACTTTCTCATAAAAAATCTTTATTAAATTGCAAACATACATTATAAGTATATCAAAACACGAACATAATTCAGCGTGTTAAGTAAATAATTCTGTGGTTTAAGCGGGCGAAGCCGCGGGCGGGTCGCTAGTAATAAATAAAAGACAACTTTTGTAAAATTAAATATAACTTATCTGTTATCTTTATTTTACTGTTATTATCATATGAGAATAAAATTATAGTGCGAATCTGTCTGTTTCATATGAAACTACCACAAACGTCACGTACAAAAATAAAACATTTTTTACAGTGTAACGTACTCGCTAGCGAGTGTAGTTAGCTCGTCGAGTAATCGCAACTTCGATACTCAAAGTGAATCTCTACACGATTTGTACTGTTGCAATACCTTACGTTTGTATAAAAAAATAATCGAAAGTTAAAACTATTTCTCCATTTTATGCCATTATTGTAGAAAGATCGCTTGAGTGATATTTTTATTATTATTTTGTTTCTCTTTCAGTACTCAGGTTCAAAAGAACCCGGTCCTTTGGAAGGCTTGCGTGGGGACACAGGTCCAACACGTAGAGGCCCCTTAGAGAATATACAAATGTTTTACTGTGACGCATCAGCCGGGATCCATCTCTGGGTAACCACAGGTAATTGCCCAGAGATGGTCGCCGGTTAATGCGTAGAAACTATGGAAAATGTGGAAATCTAAACTAGGACTATGGAATGAAATTTGGATGGACTGGCTACTGGGCTATTATTATTATTATGATATACTATATTATATAGTCAAATATAATGGAAAAAAGGCAATGATTTATTATATATAAAAATAATTGCCACAAGTCCTTGGAGTATCATACCCGCGTCTTCGAAACGACTACCTCTGACCTTGAAGCAAGTTCCGACATCCGTTTTTAATAATAATGCCTGCAAACAACTAAAACTTGAACTTTTTTCGTTAATTTAGGTCTCAAATTCGTAAAATTTTATCCCTGTAGAATAGAATAAAAATTCAGAAAAGCGCCCCTTCCCCTCTACCTACCGCTACCGCTCTAGGTATGAAGCTAAACAAAAAATGATAATTATAAACATACAATTATTTATATTTATAATTTTACTTTTACAAAAACCTCATGCAATTGTAAAAATACTGTCCAGATATCTCCAACTGTCAACTGGAATTTATCATAATTTATATAAAATAAGACTTTTATGTGGGTAGAAGTGGAAAGTATAGAAAAATTTGCTCCGTGTGTACAATTGTTGTAAAAAAGTAAATAGTGTCTCTTCTGCTCTAATTATAGAATCAGCACTAATTGCATATAATAAAAATTAAGTGAAAATGTTATCTCCTTGTTTTAATCTTCAAAAGTGACAAAAACTTTCGTGTGAACTTTGTACTGTGGCAGCGGTAGTGTACTATAAATCCAACTTTCATAAGAATTACGCCAATCAGCAATTCTACGCCAATCAGCAGTGAAAACAGAAAGTGTTGTGTGAGAAAATAGTGACTAATATTATCCTTAAATTTCGAGTATCAACTTTCTTCCGTAATATAATCTTAGTGACACACTCTTTCACAATATGTACCAACAATTCGAAACCAGTGTTTACGTTTAAGTTGGTCTAGTGGCGATTTAAGGACTAGCAAATCGTGTTGACCCGAGTTCAATCCTACGTCGCGACAAGCAGAACTTTTTGAATACATGAAGTATTTAATTTTAAATTTAAAGTTTGAAAATGACCAATTGTCTCAAATATTATTTACGACAAGAATTATAAATAATTAATGTTTATTTACAAAATAACCATAACCAAGGCGCCGCACACAGTTGTTAAACAGGAACGTAGCATATAGTATAAGGCATAATAGAATAGATGACGCTGTCTACATCACCTTAAGTTATAAAAACTATAATAAATATGGAAAAAAAAAAAAAAAAAAACTGTGAAGATTATTATTATTAGATTATATTCTCAAATATTAAAAATGGAAAATTTTCAAGTATTTTTGGATCAAATGAGGATAGAAATGGCGAAACAAACAAATGATATATTGTCGCAAATAGATGAAAAGTTGATGCCTTTAACCAAAGAAATCGCTGATTTGAAACAAGAAAACCAAATTTTAAAGAATAAGATATCAAATTAGAAAACGACAAAATAAATAATAACCTTGTTATCTATGAGCTGAAAGAAGATGAAAAATCGCCGTCGGATCTACTTGTGCTAATAATAAAAAAGATTAAAACTTATTTGAATATAGAAATTGAAGAGAGAGACATTAATAACATTTACAGAATTGGTAAGAAAAATAGCGAGAGCAACAAAACAAGACCAATATTAATTAAACTTGTAAATAACTGGAAAAAAATTGAAATACTAAGGAATAAGAAGAAATTTAAGGACATATACCTTTCGGAAGAATATACAAAAAAGGTGATGATAAAACGAAGACAGTTATTGCCGAAGCTCAAAGAAGAACGTAGTAAAGGCAATTTCGCAATTTTAAAACAGGACAGACTCGTTATTAAAGAAAGCAATTCCTTTTTGGAAAAACGGAAAAGAGCTGAGTCTACTTCTCCAGAAATCTCAATACAACCTCGTAAACAATACGCTACGTCAAAAGTCAATAGAATTAACGCATTCGATGTTATGAGGGTCAGGAGTAATTCACTGTCGTCTGGAGCTTCTACATCAGAGAGAAATAAATAGGATACAGTCATCAGCCGCCGAAACAATCTGAAAAAGCCACAACTACCAAACACCAAAACTGACAAAGCCCACATATTTCCCAAGAGGAGTGGTCTTCGTGGGAAATTAGACCACCACCCTTCATCCATAAATCAGCTAAGTAATGTAAGCCAGAAACAAAAAGATACATTTAAAATTTGCACATATAACGTAAGATCTTTATCGACAACAGAGAGATATTTAGAACTAATTTACGCACTAGAATATATAAAATGTGATATTATCGGTCTTTGCGAAATAAGGAGACTAGGATGCAAAATAGAAGAAAATGAGAATTACATTTTTTGTTACATAGGACAAACCAAAGGTTTACATGGAGTAGGCTTTCTTATTAAAAAATACATGAAAAATACAATAGTAAATTTTATTGGTATATCGGAAAGAGTCGCATTACTACAATTGGAAATTAATAAAGTGAAAATTTCAACAATTCAAGCATATGCTCCCGTAGATCGATCCAGTGAATCTGAAATACAAAAGTTTTATAAAGATCTAAGAACAGCTCATGAATTATCCGATGATAAAGTACTGGTCCTCGGAGACTTTAATGCAAAAATTGGACAACCCAGAAAGGAACAAAATCTTATAATGGGAAGTTACGGATATGGTTCACGAAACGAAAGGGGAGAACAACTAATAAGTTATGCCTATGAAAATAAACTATCTATTATCAACACCTTCTTTAAAAAGAGAATAAGTAAAAGGTGGACATGGATTTCTCCAGACCACAAAACCAGAAATGAAATCGATTTTATAATGACAAACTGCCCAAAATTAGTTTCCAACTATGAAGTCATTAATAACATAAAATTCGCAACGGACCATAGATTACTTAGGGCAACGTTGGTTTTGAATCGCCAAAAAAAGAGCAGAAAGAACTTTAGGAATCTACCAACAGGTCATATATCAAAAGAAGACATAAACTGTTTTTTATCTGTGCTTCAACATCGTATCACTAAAATTCCAAGTTAAACTTAAGCAGAGATTGGATTCAGAAATTGCAATATGATAGTAAAGAAACTAAGTCAAGAATTGACATCATAGAATTAGCAACAAAATTTTACCAAGACTTATATAGAAGAAGAGATAATGAAGGCAAACCCAATGAGCACACAAACAACGCAAATAACATTCAAACAATAAAAAAGATAGAAGAACAAAAAGTATATAGTCAAATAAAACAACTTAAAACAGATAGAAGCCCAGGTTCTGATGGCATAACTAACGAAGCGATAAAACTAGGAGCTCCCATACTAGCGAGTCATTTCACACGGTTTTTTAATATGGTACTCGACATAGGAATTGTCCCAAAACAATGGTGTACATCAGATATAATCCTCCTGTACAAAAAGGGCAACCCGTTGGACATAAAAAATTATAGACCAATTAGCTTAATGTCTAACATATACAAACTGTTTGCATCAATAATATTAGCTAGTATTAGAGACAATATAGACAGCAAACAACCAATCGAACAAGCAGGCTTTCGGTCTGGCTTTAGCACAACAGACCATATACAAACACTGGACCAAGTTATCGAAAAATATAGGGAATACGATCAGCCACTATACTTAGCATTTATCGATTATAGCAAAGCTTTTGATACTATAAGCCACCAGTCCATTTGGAATGCCTTAAATATGTGTGAGGTACATCCGAAGTATTTAAACATCATAAAGAGTATATACAAGAACTGTACAAGTACAATAAAACTTGAATCGAGAGGAAAACGGATAAACATAGAAAGAGGAGTGAGACAAGGCGATCCACTGTCATCAAAGCTGTTTATTGCTGTATTGGAGAACGTGTTCAAAAATATACATTGGGAATTTCAAGGGATCTACGTTAATGGTCATTTTCTAACTCACCTCAGATTCGCAGATGACATTGTTCTCCTTGCCGAAAGACCAAAACAATTAGAAATGATGTTAAATACATTAGATAGAGAAAGTAATAAAGTAGGATTGGAAATGAATGTAACTAAAACAAAAATTATGACGAATAGTGCTAAAATACCTATTAAGAGTAAAGACTGCAACATAGAATATGTGGAAAACTATATATATTTAGGGAAACAAGTATCATTTAATAGAGTAAATAATGAAGAAGAAATAGAAAGGAGAATAAATATAACATGGAAGAAGTTTTGGTCTCTCAAAGAAATTTTGAAAGGAGATTATTCCATTCATCTGAAGAAAACTGTATTCGACATTTCTCTTCTACCTTGCTTATTGTACGCTAGCCAAACGTGGATTTTTACGAGAAAACTGAAACAAAAAATTCAGACAATGACACGAGCTATGGAAAGAAGCATTTTAAAAGTAAGAAAAATACAGAAAATAAGAAACGAAGTCATTAGAAGTAGGACCAAACTAACGGACGCGTTATCTCAAGCCCTAAAGCTTAAATGGCAATGGGCAGGTCATATATCACGCTACTCTGATCAACGCTGGACCAAACTACAAAATGGAAAGGCCCTATAGGAAAGAGAAAGGTAGGCAGGCCAACAAGACGGTGGACTGATGACATAATAGATATTGCGGGAATAAATTGGACGACTATAGCAAAAAATAGAGAAGAATGGAAGAGGATGGAGGAGGCCTTTACCCAAACAGGGGCTCACATCCAAAAATCAGATAACTAACAGTACTAACAATAGCTGTATATCAAATATTTCGTACTAACATTCATATAAGATTAACTTCAATTAAAATGTAAATATATGGGTGTGAAATAAAGGGCTTAATTATTATTATTATTATTATATAAAATAAGTAAATATTGTATATTTTAGATGAATTATTAAATATTAATAGATATTAAGCATCACTATTTGTGAATTAATTCCGTCCAAAGTGGTGCTCTAGCGTGATTTATATATAATATTGTATGTACAGAATGGCATGACTGACGAAAAAAGGTATTTTTTATTAAGTTATAATGTTTTAGTTTTGACTTTTTTACTATCGGTATAGTGATTGTAGAACTTAAAATCATAAAAGACATAAGGCTATAGGACTTTTTTAATTTTGTTAAATAAAAATAAAATTCTATCAATGTATTTGTAAAAATTTTCCAGATTTTTTTTCAAATCTTTCTAGATTATTCTACAATCACAATATTACTATATATTTAGCTCGAAAAGGACAAGTCCTTATTGCGTTAACTTGTGTGTAAACAAATTTGTATTTACCCCCAAACAGGGTTATATAGATATTATAAATTCCTAATGTATAGTTCTATTTTTTATTTACTACTTTTATTTTGTTACTTGTGAAATATACATTTTAAAATATAAAATTAATTTCTACCCTTATCTATGATTGTTTTTCAACACAGTTTACAGGTTTGAGTGTTGCCATAATCAAATAAAAAAGATTTTATTTTTATTTTTAATAAAATTTTAATAAAACTGAATGTGTTGTTATTTATGTTGTATCCCGAATTATAAATTTTTTACATTTATACAGATTAGAAAAAAAAGTTTGAAAAGAATATTCTTAGCTTACTTGTTAATCGCTTAAAAAGTGTGCAATTATGTGATAAATTTAAATAAATATTTTAAGGGGCGATCGAACCCACAACCAGTCGTGTTAGTGAGTTAGACTCGGAAAGATATTACAAGATTTCTTGCATTAAAAAAATATACTTATTATTAAATCACAAACAAACAGACACTGCGATTTTATTTTATAAGAAACAGTCAAATAACACTATTGTGTATATTTAATGTTATATTTAACTACACTAATAATCCATCTTTAAGAGATAACCATTTTTGTGTTTAAAAAATAAGAAAAAAAAAACAAAAGAATAATTTCCAATACAGTACAGAACAATACAGTAAGTATTATATCTTATTTGATTAAATATATTAGATACGTTTAACGTTTTATAATTGGCATATAGTTTAATATAGATATGCTGTATAAATCTTACGGCATGTCTTCGAAAGTATATATTTATACTAGATATTACGGTTTTAAAATAATCGTATAGCAAATCTTTAACTCGTCTAAATAAAAGTCAGTCAGTCGTCTAGAGGTAACGTTCTAAGGCGTACGTCACTACTATATTATTACTGTTATTCATCTTTATGTTATACAAATATAATGGCTTATTTACGAATCTGTTTCACTTGAGATGTACCTACACTGTTAAATACAACATTATTTCAATTAACAGTACAATAGTCCGTAGGGTACACCGTGCACCGCACAGGGTCGTCGCACCTTCGAGGTTATCTATAAAGATTGTTTAAAAAAAATAAAAAAATAATTAAATTAGCTTCACGCTATATCCCGCACACAGCAGGGTAGGCAGAGGGAACCTAGTGTTAAGACACTCCGTTCCCCACTTTCTGCCGAATTTTGGAGGCATTGCGTGTTGAGTGGCAGAACTCAACGCCGCACTTTTGCCTCGACACCAGAGCGAAGAAATGAAAATATAAATTTGAGTAAATATTTCATCTCGTCGAGTGGGGATCGAACCCACAACCAGTCGGTTTTTACAGTCACACTTCGTGCCGCTGCGCTACGATTGTTTAAGATTATTTAAAAAAAGAAAGCTCATTCCCACTCCCCCATTTCTCCACTTCACGTTGTATCCCGCATACAGCAAAGTAAGCAGAGACTTTTACCTCACGGCTCCCTGTATAGGGTATAGATGCCAAAGGTGAATATTATATACATAAACGTATTTTTTCTTCTTCCAGCAAGAACTTACCGTTAATTCATTGTTTTTGCCATTCTTTCGTCACTTATTCGCTAAAGCCTCCTGAGCCTGTTCTTCAGTTTCCATGACCGTGACGTCCTCGCTAGTATCTCTTCCGCGGTTCCGTACATAAGCACTGGTGTGTGACCAGCGGGGACTCTTTTGTTCCTGCGTCAAGACTACATAAAAGTTGCTAACTACAAAATAATTTCAAATTCGAACCGGTAGATTCTGAGATAAGTACGTTCAACCAAAAGGACTCTCCAGCTTTATAATATAAGTAATTAGTATGTATAGTGTAGGTTTGTGATAAATAAAACACCATCTTAAATTTCAAACTAATTTAATCAGCAGCAACTGAAAAAACAATCATCCTCTAGTAATATATAAAATTTAAAAAAAAAATAGAATATTAGTGTAAATACTTAAAAATACATTAATAAAAAATAAAATATGCAAATTTAAAAAGAAATAACAAAACAATTGAAGCAAATAACAATTATATATAAATCATTTGTTTTTTTTTAATTAACTTCATCAGTTTCAATCATGTCTTCTTCATTCATTATTCATTAATCATTAATTATAATATAATAAATTTAATCAGCCTTTTTTATATCATTTCCTATACTTTATATAATTTCAAAGCGTCAATTGACGCCTGATTTTAATACTTCTTCTATGTACTTTCCTTACATGTTTTTGTAGATTGTAAGGGTAGCCTGGAATGTATCTGTCACAACGTCGACATATTTGAGGTTTTAATGCACATGATACATAGAGGTGAACTGCCTGATGCTGTATAAGGGAAAATCTGAAATATGAACAATATATTCAGGCAGTTGCTTCTCCAATTTTAGTAGAATTAAAAAAAAATTAAATATAATCTCTTCTTTCTAGGAATATATTTATATCATTTTTAATTCTACAAGGAGTCTCTCTAAAATTGGAGAAGCAACTAGTAAATAGAAATTTACACCATTTGTGAAGGGAACCTGTAAATGTGAGAAGTGTGTGACTGCACCACTTTCTATTTAAATATTATATAACACTCACCTAGTGGTAAAGAAACGTTTGCAATATTTACATTTATATATTGCTGGTTGCATTAAATTATCATAATCTCCCTCAGAGGTATGCTCCATTGAATTTGTAATACATTCTTTATTCACAGCTCCATGTATTTTATTCCTGTTTAAATCATATTTCTTTTTATGAATTTTTACTTTTACTACACTTGTTTTTGCACTTTGGCTAGGAAAGTTTTCTAGTTTTAATACAGGTATTGTGATGTGTGATGCGTTGTGAACTATCAAATCAAATCTGAAATGAAAAATTATGTATATATAAATATATAAAATTTTCTACAGGCTTTCCTGGATTTGTTGTTCACTGTTGAATTTCATCAATCAGTACAGTTTTGAATTTGGGGGGATTCTCCAGCAATAGTTTTATATTTATTTACTAACAAAAACCCCATACAACATATTTATTATCAACCTCAACAAGTCTCTTGACTTACAAAATAAAAATGATGTTTTCCCAGTTCCTTATAATTAAATTATTAAGATATCTCTCTTCTCATTTATGCACATTATATTATATTTAAGTCAAGTATTTGTGATGTTTTGATTGTGTTTAAGTCAACTGTTTGTGAGTTGTGGGTTCACATCCAACTCAGGTAAGTAAATTATTTTCATTCCCTTGCTCTGAGAACATAAGGTGTCTCAAGAGTTCCACCTCTTAACATGCAATATCAACAAAAAAGGAAACAGAAAGAGGAAATGAAATGGAGCTCTTAACACTAGTTACTGGTTTCCTCTGCACAATCCTGCTTCTTATAGAATAAAACATGAAAATCATTTAATTTTTAATTCATTTTATGTAAATACTCAACAATAGTAACATAGTACTACAGGTTCTTGAAAATCTTAATATAATCTTAATATTTCAATAATATTTTGAAGAACCAGTTGTACTATGTTATTTAATAAATTTTACACAATTCTTACCTATTAACAAATATTTTCGAACAAAAGCGGCATGAGACAGATTTTTTTCTTTTCAATGACTTAAATGTATTGAGTTCCTTTTTTGTTTTATTATTTATTTTCGCCATTTTCTTCTCGAAGTTGATACTAAAACTGTTAAAATAAACAATTTTAATACAAAATATCACTACAAACAAACATAATAATATATCCTCTAAATCAAATAGCTATCCAAATCGCCGCGCATTTGGATGAAAGACATCACGTAAGATTTTTTTGTTCCCAATATTAAGAGAAATAATCACATCGTGTTGTATGAAATAGCGCGATTAAATTCAAATTTAATCTAATTTTTAAATAAAAAAAACGATAGGTTTCATGAGTACAATGTAAAGAATTAGTTAATTTATATTTTAACGCGGGAACACGTGCTCGACCAGTTTTTGAATAATAACGTATTTACGTAATATCTATATAAAAACATATTTAAACAAAAATTAGTGTGTAAAAAGTCGCATGTGCGTAGAATAACATTAATTATTAATTATAATAATTAATAAAAAAAAATTACCTGCTACCAGTCTTCTGCCGCTGCTACCGCCGAAATATTTTCTATTTCCACCTAAAAGGTAATAGGTAAGGTAGGTAAAAAAAATGTAAAGTGTATGTTATGAACCTAAATTTCATGTAGTAATAAAAATTTAATAATAAAAATTATTTACCGTCGCTTATATTTGCAATTTTTAGATATAATGAAAACTTTAATTTTACAATTTTTTAAGGCATTCAAAAATTATTAAAGCAACTACTTAATTTGTAAACCATATATTTTTTTTTTTAATTTCTTGTATTTAGGTCATAAAATAAATAGTATTGTTTATGATAGTATCATTTTGTGCGTAAATTTTGCGATTGCAAATAAGATGTAACAAAAAAGGAACGCTTTTGCTACCTTGATTTAGCATTTATAAATCGACTAGGATCTCACTCGTGGCTTCGCCCGCATACCACTTATAATTCTTTTATTATACACTAGCGGCCTGCCCGCGGCTTTGCCCGCTTGAATTAGATGATTATTTAATTAAGAAATAGAGATATTACAAACAGCCTCAATTATTAATTTATTTATTTGGATTCACGATATTCTTTGTAAAATAACTTATATTAACTCCTGTAGTTTCAAAATTAGTAACATATTTTAAGTAAATATATAATTGGTATACAGAATATACATAGAAAGCACGTTTTTAGGCATTTTTATATAATCTATGAAATAATCAACATTTTCGGTCAAGTTCAAGTCGTACTCATGAACCGAGAGTTTCGTACCAGTTTCAAGAATGGAGATACACCAAAAGAATAACTTATTAAAATTGTCATTTTGTATCAAATTAAGGACAGATTTAAATTTGTACCTAATAGTTTGTTTCTGTGACACAAATACAAAAAGTTGTCATTGTCAAGCCGTAAGTTTTAACTTCTTAATAAATTTCGTAATTGTGTATCAACGGGAAGTATATAGTTTCAATAGAAAATGCGACAAATAACGATGCATTTGATTGCGATGATTTAGAAGATAGATTTTTTGTGCTCTAAGGTAATATAGACTTGAACATTGAGGTATCTAAGCTTTAAGCGATCTTATAAAAAATACCCTTGACAGACACACATACAACAAAGTTATCTTAAAAGGATTTTGAGGTGTTTTTGTATCCCAAAAAAACCCTTGACACATACATACATGCAACATACAGGTGCAATAGTGCAATGTCGGTACGTGTGTTTGTAACTTATGAAATAATACTGCGGGTAATTTTTATAAACAGTGTCAGGGCATTTTTTTCTTGAGACACAATTTTTTAGAGGTTGCTCCCAAATTTTTTTTTTTTTATTATACGTTTCTTAAAAAAATATTAATAACATAAACGAACGAACGGACTGGAGAACCTATTCATAATATTTCTTTGAATATTAAGTCATTAGTTTATCACTGTGTTAAATAATTACCAATTAAGCTAGACTGTGACGAAGGTAAATTGTAAATCTTCACCAACAATTCAATTTAGTTTACTTTGTAGTTAGTACTATGAACAATTGTACATTACAAACGTCACTTACGTAAATTTATCAACAGTCATATATATATATTTTCTGATGGACTTAATGCTGTTGACCTGGAATGGTCTTGACAGCGTCATCGGGCTGGGAGGGGCGAGTGTAGCTCGCCCCTGAAGAGAAAATTACGAGCTTTGATGGACGCTCGTGAAGTGTTAGCGATCGCGGGGGGATACCCCGCGTACGCTAATCATGAGGGGTTTCGTCCATTGGGCCCCGCCGCGCCGAGGCGCGTGCGTGCCGTGAGAAATGACTGGCCTCGCCGCCTCTTACGGCGGCGGTGAGTGGGACGTACCCTGTGTATTGGGCGCACAGAACACATATACCCAAAGGGAAGAATGTTCACTTAATACAAAAAAATGGGGGACAAAACGCCACTGCTGCGATCTATCGTGTGCCCACCAGAAACAATATTTAAAATTTACCGCCTCAGATATCGGTGGGAAATTCAAAATTTGGCTAATATCTATATATATTTTTATAATTTTTATTCAAAGCCAAAATGATTCACATTTTCAAAAGCAATTGGAAGTTTATTACTTAATTTTAAAGAAAAATACTTCCAAATGATTTTGAAATAGTGAATCATTTCTGGTATAATAATAATAATAATAATAGGCTGGTATAATTATAAAAATAAAACAAATAAACACTTTATACTTTTTTATTCTTTATAAACATTTGTTATTATATTTATACAAATAATAATAAATAATATTTATACAAATAGTATTCTTGCAAATCAAATAAAATAGTGATAAAGACTATATTATTGCAGCAAGACAAACCTGCCCTCTTATGTTAGAAACAATAATTTAAATTTATATAAATTAAATAGATTGTAATCTGTAACATAATCATAATTTAAATATTTTTTAACTTATTACATAACATTGTAGGCAGTTACATTGTGTAATTTGACTTGGCTTACAAATTAAGGATGAACAAAGTCATTGCTGTTTATTATTCTATTTTAATTAAATAAATATTTTAATCAAGTGCTGCGTTACTGAATTGTTGTTTATATTTATAATTAAAAATTACCAGTTTTTTGAGGTTTAAGGAATATGATAATGTTTCATATAAATTATTGCAAATTGTAGCAAAATATTGTCAGTATGTTTAACTTTTACAAGTGAATCACAAAGCTTGCATTAATTGCCAAGGCTCTTTAATAAAAATCCACAGACATATGCACAGGCTTGTAATTCTTGTGCATCAGAAACACTTTCTTGAAAGGTTGACTCCACCAATGAGAGGATGTCTGAAACAAGTGGACTTTCTGATTCTGTGCATGTGCCTGTGGGAGAAATTGTGGTTAAAAATGCCTTATAATCTGACATAGAACTACAACCATCTACTTTACAATTTCCTGACCCCAAATGAGCAAGATTGGATAGAATCGCCGGCTTCAGGCCAGCAACAAATTGCCGAGAGGTAGGATTATAGTTTGATCCAGTTTCCTCTAATAGTACCAAACAAATTTTCTAGAGAATCTTGCTGAAGGCGCGAGTTCATAAAGCTTTTATTTTATGTTTAATTTTAAAATTATTGAACAATCTTAGGATACCTTTAATTGTCCATTTCCAACCTTCCTTAAACGGGGGCGAGCTATGACATCCTACAAATGTACAGTTTTCAAAAAAGTCATACATTTTCTTCAAATGTTCCAAATGGGTGAATTGTCAGTCATGTTGGTACAGTGCGGTTTTCCTTTCTTTCTATCTGGGGAATCACTATTTAAGCAGTCAAATAATTAATCCATATTTGATATTAAATTGGCAGTGACTGCTGCCTCCCCAGATAGCAATCCTGAAAATTACAAGAGCTAATAAAGGTCATGTTACAGAAACTAAAATCAACATGTTATTGTTAAATAAAAAATCAATGCTTCTTGTTTAACAAATTAAAACAATACCTTGAGATATTTTGGCAAATATTCCTGCCGCAACTGAGTGACTTAGCGCTTGAGAGCAAGGTTCACTCTCATTTTCTGCTTGGCATTTGGACACATATGGTCTTGTTCAAATTTTGGTGTGAAAACAAAATCACCATCACCATTGTCTATTTGGAAGAAATGCTCTGTGTGCCCATTTTGCAAGATCTATAATGTAAAATATAACATTTTATGCTAAAAAATATTATTTACAAGTTTTATTTAATAATTATTAATTAGTAATCAGAAACTTGTACTTTTAACTGGACTATGCATATTTATGCATTGTGTAATTTTAATATAAATAAAAATAACAAAATATTACCTGTTCCTTCAACATTGTTTGGTGTAATATTAGTATTGCATTTTATATTATATTTTAAAAACTCTGAAGCATTTCAGTAGATGAGGTGGATCAAATATTGTAACAACTTCAGGACAAATTTTCTCAAAATATGTTTTAATGTTGTTGGTGCTGGAAAACACTAAAGTCGTCGCAACAATTGAAAAGTAGATGATGATCTCTTGTAAAGTCTTAGTGCAATAATTTCTTGCTCAGTGTTCCATCTTCTAGCTACATATTTTCTCTTCGCATTCCTTAATTCCCCTTGTAGAGGTAATGCTAGTGACGGGGTTACGTGTTTTATTAAACCTTGTATTGCTTCATTGTCATTTAGGATGTTTAACATATGCTTTAATTAGATTTTTCAGCCTATACACATTTTTAACATAATTTAAAACAAACAGTATGTTAGCCATTTGCAAATTGTAATGTTACCATATCAGAAGATAATCCTACTACAGTGTTTTAAATATTGGTTACATAAATTGTTTCTCACATCGATTGAAAACTCGATATAGCTAAATTTAGAAGTATTTTTTTAAAATATTAAAAAATATTTATTTATAATTTATGATGAAACTTCATCCTTTTTCGGAGTTGCATTTTATCATGATACCTTAAATACATGCAACGTTATAAAAAAAGTTATTTATTAAATCTCAAATAACTATATCATAAAAACATTATAATAAATCCTAAAAGAAGTCCTATCAAGAAACTACTAATTAGTAGTTTTACTTTAATATAGCAACACTAAGTATCAAATAATTCATAATTTATTTTTTCGGGACTTATGTACAATCCCCCGTAGGTATGTTAGGAAGCCTGATTGGGCGTTGGCAGCAGTTGTTGGATCGTCAGGTTCTAGAAGAATGCTTCTGGGACGTCGAAGACTCGGATGTGGGTGAGGAGCGTACATACACGCTTCGACGATCAGTGTATTTTAGAAATCACAATTGAGACGTTTGTAAACTCATTCTTTTTCCCAGAATCTTGCCAGCGCGATTCAGAAAATGACGTTTTATGCACAGCGCCATCTATTAGACTTACAATTGAACTGTAACCATTCGAACATTGTTAGAAAAATAGTACTATGTTTATGTTAAATTTATTATAAGTATGGATTACACTTACACGACGTAATTAACGTTTAGCAAATAATAACTCAACAATATGTTTTATGCGTTATGAACATTCATTATCATATGTAGTCAATAGATATCGTTGCGTATGTTTCTTTTTTTGTCAAATATAAATATCTTTAAAACTTTAAGTTCATTATTTTTAGATAGAGTGTAACCTTTCCAAACTATAAAAAATATTTTTTTTTAATGCAAAGCGCCATCTATTTAGTTGCGTCATCTATTTAGGTTTAAATGTAAGGCAGTTCAAAAATGCTGTTTTTATGTTAAATTTCACCTAAGATAAAATTATATTAACCGAAAACGATGTTGTGCTAAAGTATTAAAATGATTAATATTCCTCCCGTTGTAATTAGTGTTTAACTCCACAGAACGTTTTTTGCGTTATCAAGATTCGTTAGTACCTACTATTTATTGTCAATAGATAGCGTTACTTGTATGAAAGAGAGTATCAAGGTTCGTTAGTACCTACTATTTCTTGTCAATAGATAGCGTTACTTGTATCGATTTTTTACTATCTCAAATATAAACTTCTTGAAAACTTAAATACTTATATCTTTTGATAGAGTGAAGCGATTACAATGAAATAAACACTAAAAGTTACTTTGATTTACTTGTAATTTTTATGTATAAAATTTGCTTAAATTTATTGTGTACTTTTTACGTGATACGTGTTGACATAAACGGATAAACAGACAAACAGACAAACTAAAAAAAATAAAAATTCCAAAAATGTTGGGAATGGATTCTGTTAATTATTCTTTAACACTCTAACTATTTTTTTTTATTATTTTCAATGTACAGAAACGACTTTTCTACAGATTTATTATAAGTATAGATTTGCCATAAGACAATCAGTATAAATTATATTATCAATACAATTTATACATCCAAACATTTGGAGGAAGTGCAAGCACATTATTTTAAATTAACATTTTCTTAAGTATACATTCAAATTACATGCTATAAAAGACAAAGCGTATCTGCATAAACTATACTTGATTACGAAGTAACAATCGCTCGTAAGTTTCCATATTTGTATAAAACAAAAACCGTTGTAATATCACCTAGTAATTTTCAATTATTTTTTGTCTTAAAATGCCTTATTTGTAACTTATTTATAAGAGATAGATATATGATATCGTGAACTTGTTTTTTGAACTAATAAAATAGAATATTTCTTCCATACAATTTACTGATTTATATTTTACTATTTTTATATTTTTGCACCGCACGCGCTTAAAGCAATAGCAGAGCAATTCAATGGCGTTTATTATTATTGTCATTTTGCTCTTTGAAACCTAACAATAGTCAGTTTTGATGTTCAACCACTGTTTACCAGTATACCCATTGAGGACTGCATCAGGATTGTCAAGTTGATGGAGTAGAGGATGACAATATGCCTACAGAATATCTTGAACTTTTATAAAATCGCCTTACATGTGGATATCTAATATTTAATCAAGAATTCTATAAACAAATAGATGGATTGCATGTTTTATTTACAAAAAGGACATTGCAATGGGTTCACCAGTGTCCCTGTACTAACAGATATATACATGGAGGACTTTTAGGAGAAAGTTCTTAGCTCTGCACCATGTCTACCTAGGATATATAAGCGCTACGTAGATGACCACCTTAATTCTATTAATGACATTATTAATTTACAATAGAATTACAGGCAAATTTATATTATTAAATTATACTTCAATGGTGATCGCACCACCACTCTACACAGCTATCTGCCGTTGGCGAATCTTTGTTTCAGAGAGCTAACCACCTGTACGATGCTAAACACCTAGGGTACAGGCTTCGGCAGGTACGAAACGCCTTTCATCAGAACAAGCTGCCAGTTCCCTGCCAGCATTGTAAGAACACACTAGAGAGACAGCCGGCACTTCTACCATATGTGAGGGGGGCTATAGACAGGATTGGCAACATCTTAAGAAGAGCTTCCATAAAAATTATGTTCAAGACTAACAGGAAAATAAACCAATTCTTGAGACTAGTGAAAAGTAAAATTCCTCTACAGTGTGCAGATATATATAAACTAGATTGTCGCTGTGGCTTACCATACATCCGGCAAACAAAGAGAATCATCGGTGTTAAGATGGAGGAACACATCTCCTATGCAATTTTAGGGAGTATATTTGGCAGGAGACAGGCAGAGGCACTGGAGGAGTTCACAAAGAAGTCGGCGGGAGCTCCAACGATGAAATTCCGGTCAAAATCTATAAAGGCAATGAAAATTGTACAACTATCAGACTTCTTACCAGTTTGGAATTTCTTGTAGTCCTGAAAGTTACCAAGCAAGTCAAGCTCAGGACGTGCAAGGAAATTATACGTTCTTTTCACGATGTATACAAAATTTTGAGAGTAAAACTTAAAGCTTCGAGGAAGACAGTCGTCACAAATGTGACGGAAGCAGCAGAGAGACTCTAGGGACGTATAAGATAATTTGGTTAAGAGTAAAATCCGCACCATGGCTTCAATGTTGCTAAACGGAGCACGGCGAGAATCAAACAAGTGTAACCGCTAAGTAAGTAAGTAAGTAAGTCAGTCTGTAAGTCGACGCAGCTTTAATGAACCACTTATTACTACAGGGGTGATAGTGATGACACAATCTGTCTGACACAATATAAATATACTTCGTAAACGAAGGCATAGGTGTTCTAATATTTAATTTAATTTAATAGTTCTAATCAATGTAGTCTAAGAGCGTCTAAAAACGAAGGAGCTAATTTTATATTATTTCATGGCCTACCCCTACTACATGCCTATTGCAAATTGGTACTAAAATGAGCCAAGTCAGATCTTACTCATAAATATAGTGTCCTAAGTTGTAAGAGAGAGATCTTAAGTTGTTATAAAAAAATAGGTTGTCAAAAATAAATTCCAGGACTGACCATTGAACTTGGCTATCATTTTACATTTGTTTTTGATGCGTTTACGATTTACTTAGTGCATTAATACATAATATTTTGTTCTTAAATATACTTAAATAAATATTTATTACGTAAATCGTAATACCATCAAAAACATAAATGTCAAATGGGGATACAAGTTTTAACAAAGTAAACGTGGTCGTGGTAAACCCCGCGTGGACCGCTAGTATTTAATATTTTCAGTTAAAATAAAGCTCCCAAGTTCTGTTTGCTAACTAAAATTTTGAAGGGAAAAATAAAGGTGATAAAAGAATTATAAGGAACGTATGAAAGAAATAAGGGAAATTTTATTTTTTCTCCTTCTCCCTTCTTAACTGTATAGTATGTAGTTAACATAGTTTTGATGATCGAACTGGCAAAGTAATATTCAAAAATGGACCTAGGTCCTGGACGCCAGGCACCGCCCATATTTTTGTGATATTGCGTGTTGAGCGGCGAATCAGAGTGGGGAAATGAAAAGAATAGTTCCCCCGAATGGATATCTAACCCACGATATTTCTTCGTGTACGTTACGCAATTATACGCAAAATAACACGAAAAAATGCAAAATTTAAGTATTCAGTCACGTCACCTATTTTTTTAAATAAAAAAAAATAAAACTTATGCTGTAACTTTCATAAACAAAAATACTAAATAATAATATACAAAAAGTCTATAAACGACCCTGCCAGGATTCGAACCTGGAATCTTCTGATCCGTAGTCAGACGCGTTATCCGTTGCGCCACAGGGCCGATATCATACACGGTATATTATCTTTTCTTATCAAGATCACGTTTGATTACGCATCCTTCAATCCTTTCAAAGTTTTTTTTAAATGATTATAAAGTAGATTTGTTAAATTTAAATATTAACCGCAACTTTTCATTAATTATTTTATAATTTTCAATAGTTATTAAAATTCGATATGGTAGTTGGCACTCAAGAGTACAATCGTTGTAAAAGAATATTAGATGTAGACATATTATCATATTATGGCGCGGCGTTGAGAAATGTAAAAGATCATTCAAAAAGTATGTGGATATCATTTTTATTATACAACAAACAAATATTTTTTGTAGCTTCACGCTGTATTCCGCACATAAATTAGGCAGAAGAGACCTGGAAACCTGGTGTGTTCCCTATTACGACACTTCAGTTCCTTATTTTTTTTAGTTCTAGAGGAAAATATTTCATTTAAAAATGAATTTTTTTCATTTACATCTATTATACATATATAATAGATCAGTTATGTCAATATAAAGAATTACATGTTACAATATTGCTACAAAACAAGTGTTTTATAGAATTGGCAGAAATTTTAGTAATCAATATATGTATATTGTCTATATAATGATAATGTTGTTAGGCCATGAAAGTAATTCAGATGAGAAAATAAATAATTGTGTAGTACAAGCGGGCGAAGCCGCGAGCTGGTCGCTGGTAGTAGTAGTCAATAAAGTGCTACATGATACTACGCATGCGCAAAATCTGATTGTATACAAATGTTTCGCAATGTATGACATCGGCTCTGTAGCGTAATTGGTAACGCACCGACTGACTAATTCGGGATCCAGGTTCGAGCCCTGGCAGGGCCTGGCCACATCAATGCCACTTTTTTGTTAAAATAAATTATGATTTTTAATATTTTCCATCATCCATTCCACTATCATAGATAAATTTTTAACGTGACAAAATAATAATTAAAATATGTAAACTAAACCAATAGTTTCAAAGAACTCAGTGTCAATACATTCCATTTTTTTCGCTAGTTTTAGAGACAATATTATAGGAGTATTCGTATTACAAGAGGCCAAGGAAAGTCATATCTTATATATGTAAAAAAAATATTGCATGAACCTAATAAAAATCATAATCATAATCAACTTCACGCTGTATCCCGCACACAGCAGGGTAGGCAGAGGGAACCTAGTGTTAAGACACTCCATTCCCCACTTTCTGCCGAATTCTGGAGGCATTGCGTGTTGAGTGGCAGAACTCAACGCCGCGCTTTGCCTCGACACCAGAGCGAAGAAATGGAAATATAAATTTAATTAATTATTTCATCTCATTCCCACAACCAGTCGGTTTTACAGTCACACTTCGTGCCACTGCGCCACGACTGGACTTATTCCATGAACCTATTTTTCTAAAATTATTTATAAAATTCATTTACAGAATATTCACAAAATGCTTAAACAAAGCTAAACAGCAGCGCATTCTAGTGTCTAGGTCACGATGTACTAGATTCTAGATTGTACGTTATAGTTCCAGGAAATTTTGGCAGAGGCGTTGAAATTCGTCCATAGATGACGCTTATTGCGAAATATTTACCGCAGCGTATCTCAGCAGGAAAGGCAGAGAGAAACTGGTGTTAAGAATCTTCTTTCTACGCGTAACTTATTTTAATCTATATAATATATAGAATTTCAGTACTGAGTGACTGACAGACATCATAAGAGAGAAGAACTTTGAGTAGCTACTAAGTAGATTAGGGAGGGAACTGACGTTGAGTTACGGGCGACGACCACACTTTATTAAAAAGTAAAATTATCATACGTGCATAACGACTATGGGTGTAGCTTAATTTTTTTGATTATTTTACTCTTTGAGCTAAAAGAAAAGTGGAAAATATTAAAAATCATAGTTTATTTTAACAAAAAGGTTGCATTGATGTATTGAATTAGACAAAGAGAATTAAAGATTTGGGCATCACAATAGAAATCAAAGACTGACTCATTTAATTCTATTCCTTTCTATAAAATAGATAGTATAGAGAGGAAACTTTTTTTTAAAATATTAAAATTATAAAGATAATGGGATAAACGAAAATAAAATGTACAAGGAAATGTCAAAATTTTATAATACGCTTTCAGACAAGTAGAATCATGCTCGATCTTTGTTATTTACATAAACCTTCAAATGTAGGAGTGGACTGTAATAATCTACTTGAAAAAATTGTGTTTGCTATTCCAAGGCAGAATGCAAAAGTACAAATGAAGAAAAAATACACTTTTTGAGTATTATTTGTACTTTACGTAATAGGTAAATAAATATTATAAAATATAAAAAACCAAAGCTTATTTTAACAAAACATCGCTATGGACATGTGCGCAGGCCCTGCCAGGACTCGAACCTGGAACCCGAATAATTTAGCCGGTGCGTTACCAATTACGCTACAGGGCCGATATTATTGAATAAGAAATATTTGTTTTCAATCAGATTTTGCGCATGCGTAGTATCGAAGGCACTTTAATGGCCATTGGGTTTACCCAACGTATACGTTTAACTTTATTTATTAAGTCGATTTTGCTACCAAGATTTTTCAGAGGAATTTGTTTTGAACCCTCTGAAGGACTTATTTTGGACACAAACATAGGTCATAATGAGACGGATGCAAGTTTTGTACAATGTCAGCTTGTTTCGAAGTGACATTGTACTCCTCTGACAAATGAGTGGGTACAGCCTGCTGTGCCTGCGTATGTAGCCTTGTTTCTGACATACGTGATGTGCCGCCGGAAAGAGAGTTCCAAGTCTAGTACGACGGCTAAGCATTTGACCTGGGATTCCCAGGGGATCGGTTTGCCTTGTAGGTATTTTTTTTTATGGAAAAGGGCAAGGCAAACGAGCGTACGGGTCACCTGATGAGTAAGTAAGTTATTACCGCCGCCCACAACTCCGTGCAATTGGTTCAGCAAGTGGTGGACTTGCTGAACTAAGAAAATAATGTATTGATATTGCACCAGAACAAGCATGCTGTTTAAGTAAAACATACAAGAAGTAGGGTAAACTTAGTTTGTAGCTATAGTAAAAGATAGATTTATGCTCTTATAAACTTGTATACAAAAATCTATATTCTATACTAGGAATAATAAAAACAGAAATACATTAATAAATTTAATTTTTTTGTTTGCTTTTGGTCAAAAAAGGAAAGGTTTGTTTACAAACTAAATAATCAATAAAATACAAACAAACGATAGTTGTAAAGAAAAAACGTCATTTGTAAAAATAAAGCACTAGGACACTAACCTATCAAATCGCCAATATCGCACACGCCTCATTAACGAAATCGAGTCGTGGGTAATGACACACAGTAGTCTTACATTAGCTGATCAAGTCTCTACAAAGTATATGAAAAAGCAAAGTGAAGCGAGTAAGTCCATATTTTATACTCATAGAAAGAAAGAACAATAAAAACATACATATATTGTTAATTAAATATCTTACCTACGCTATATTTCGAAGTAAATAACGCTAAAATAATAATAAAAATTAAAAAAAAATATTATTTATTGTAACAAAAAGAAAAGCATATTTTTATTTTCAGGCCCCGCCGGGACTCGAACCTGGATCTTCCGACTTAGTATCAGTCGTTGCGTTACCAGTTACGCTACAGGGCCGATGTAGATAATTTCGAAATATTGGAAAGGAATAAGATTTCGCGCATGCGTAGTATCATCAACGTTTCATTAATTATTTTTTTCCATGATAAATAACATATTATGGAGCTGGATTTTCACTTGGGGTAGCAAACGTTGTTCTGCCATATAATATACAGAAGACTGACAGATGGATAGAAACACTCCTACATCACCTGCCTCTCATCAGTATGAAAAAATATAATTCTATTGGAATCAGATTAAAAAAATAAATAAATTTGTTATCAATTAAAAGAGAACAAAGTGAGGGAGATATTTTTAGCCCATAATGGGCTAAATTTCTTTTTATTTATACAATTTATTTACAGAATATTCACAAATTGCTTAAACACAAATTTTAAGCAGCAGCGCACTCTAACGTCTAGGTCACGAATGGACTTGATTTTATATTATTGACAGTTATAGGGAATTTACACAGCGGCGGTGAGTTGATACTAAAGAACTTAGATGCAAACCATCATAGATAACGCTCACCGTGTGAAAAATAAATTCACAATACGAGTACATGCTGCTGTACATAGTGAAGTATGAAGAAAGTGTTAAAGCACTCCTATATACGTGTAACATACGACTTACATACTTACATTTTTATTAAATATTTTGCTCTATGAATAATAACAAAACATTATGAAATTTGATTTTCACTAGAGGTTACAATTATTGTATATCATCTTCACGCTTTATTCCGCACATAACAGGTTAGGCAGAAGAAATCTAGTGTTAAGACACTAAGTTTCCCACTTCCCACCGAATTTTTCAAAGCATAGCGTATTCAGTCGCAAAACTTCACGCCGTGCTTTTGCCTTGGTTCCAGAGCGAAGAAACAAAAATATTAATAAATAACAATTCATTCTCCCGACTGGAGATCAAATCCACAACCGTCACGGTACAGTCACTTGTGGCCCTGTGCCATGACGGCTTCGTGATATGATATGAGCTCAATCGTTTAAAAGACTGACACTCACTTAGTAGTAAAATGAGCATCCTTCTTTAATTTCTAAAATAAGAAAGTTGCAAATCTGAAAATGTATTTTAGTACACTCATTAGATAACTGTATTAATATATGCCTTGTGTTAATACAATCTATCTTAATTTCGAAATCTTTTACACATGTACCTACCTACCTATATGTACGAGTATAAGCAATCGTGTATATTGTATGTTTTTATTTTTTATTTTACAATTTATTTACAAATTGCTGAAATTCAAAGCTTAAATAACAGCGCATTCTAGTGTCTAGGTCACGAATGAACTAGATTCTAGGTTACACTATAGTTCTAAGGAATTCAGACAGCGGCGTTGGAATACTACAGAACTTGCGTATTAAATGGAAGCGATCATAGATGACGCTTGTTGCTTATATAGCTTACGCTTTATCTCAACAAGATGTGCAGAAAGAAATTAGTGCTAAGACACTCCATTCTACGCGTTACTGACCTGCCGTGAGACAACGTACAAAGTTACAAACCACTGGACTTAGAAAGTTGAAATTTGGCATGTTGGTCAAGTAGAAGGTTAGGGGGGGCTAAAAAAGATTTTCTAGAAGTTTCTAGACAAATTACAATTTTCCACTTTATCTTTAATTTTTACGGAAACAGAGTCGCAGGCGGCGACCAATGATTACATAAAAGGTTGTGACATAAAATGAACTGTCTATTAAACTGCATTTATTTGATTATTTTACTTATCTTAACTAAGAAATAAACGTATTTATACAAAATACAATCTCATACTTTTGCTATATGATGCAACATCAGGAGTACCCCAGGGCTCGCAATCTACTTGTTTCGGAATTTTCACTAATGACATAACAAAAGGATTAAAATATTGCCGCTATTATCTGTATGCAGACAATCTAAAATTTTCTAAAAAAAATAAATGACATAAATGACTCCTTATTAACGCAACAAGACCTGGACAATTTAGCTCTTTGGTGTAATAAAAATCAATTAAACTAACTCGAAGTTGAACTATCACAAGTGTTTTACTATTTATTACATTCAGTAGAAAGATTTCAATTATTAGGTTAAATTGCAATTACAACTTAAATGGAGAGGCAGTGAATTAGAGAAGGAGAATTAAAGATTTGGGCATCACAATAGAAATCAAAGACTGACTCATTTAATTCTATTCCTTTCTATAAAATAGATAGTATAGAGAGGAAACCTTTTTTTTTAAATATTAAAATTATAAAGATAATGGGATAAACGAAAATAAAATGTACAAGGAAATGTCAAAATTTTATAATACGCTTTCAGACAAGTAGAATCATGCTCGATCTTTGTTATTTGCATAAACCTTCAAATGTAGGAGTGGACTGTAATAATCTACTTGAAAAAATTGTGTTTGCTATTCCAAGGCAGAATGCAAAAGTACAAATGAAGAAAAAATACACTTTTTAAGTACTTATTTGTACTTTACGTAATAGGTAAATAAATATTATAAAATATAAAAAATCATAGCTTATAATGACAAAACATCGCTATGGACTTATGCAGAGGCCCTGCCAGGACTCGAACCTGGAACCCGAATTATTTAGTCGGTGCGTTACCAATTACGCTACAGGGCCGATATTATTGAACAAGAAATATTTGTTTTCAATCAGATTTTGCGCATGCGTAGTATCGAATGCACTTTATTGGCCATTGGGTTTACCCAACGTATACGTATAACTTTATTTATTAAGTCGATTTTGCTACCAAGATTTTTCGGAGGAATTTGTTTTGAACCCTCTGAAGGACTTATTTTGGACACAAACATAGGTCATAATGGGACGAAATGACATTGTATTCGTCTGACAAATGAGTGGGTACATACGTGATGTGCCGCCGGAAAGAAAGTTCCAAGTCTAGTACGACGTCTAGGCATTTGACCTGGGATTCCCAGGAATCGGTTTGCCTAGTAGGTATTTTTTTTATGGAAAAGGGCAAGGCAAACGAGCGTACGGGTCACCTGATTAGTAAGTTATTACCGCCGCCCACGACCCCTTGCAATTGGTTCAGCAAGTGGTGGACTTGTCTCGACTACGGGTCGGCACGGGTTCGAGGCCCGCTACGTTCAAATTTTTATACCTTTTCTAAATAAGTATTACAAAGTTTGATTATCACTTGAGGTTATAATTATTGTAAATCATCTTCACGCACATAGCAGAGTAGGCAGGTAGGTGAAATTTAGGTAGGTGAAATCTAGTTAAGGCACTCCGTCACTTCTCGCCCAATTTTTCAGAGCATAGCGTATTCCTCCAAAAGAACTCCACGCCGGGCTTTTGCCTTGGTGCCAGAGAGAAGAAATAAAAATATTAATAAATAATCATTCAATAAATACCCCGATTTTTTTTTTTTTTTCTGATGGACTTAAATGCTGTTGACCTGGAATGGTCTTGACAGCGTCACCGGGCTGGGAGGGGCGAGTGTGGCTCGCCCCTGAAGAGAAAATTACGAGCTTTGATGGACGCTCGTGAAGTGTTAGCGATCGCGGGGGGATACCCCGCGTACGCTAATCATGGGGGGTTTCGTCCATTGGGCCCCGCCGCGCCGAGGCGCGGGCGTGCCGTGAGAAATGACTGGCCTCGCCGCCTCTTACGGCGGCGGTGAGTGGGACGTACGACTGAGGAGTGGATCCTCCCTGTGTATTGGGCGTTGGCAGCAGTTATTGGATCGTCAGGATCCAGAAGAATGCTTCTGGGGCGTCGAAGACTCGGATGTGGGTGAGGAGCGTACTTACACGCTTCGACGATCAGTGGGTTGGAATGGGAATCTGCACGCTCGTAGTAGCGCTTGGCCAGGCGCTTGCAGAATTCCTTGAGCGAATCTAGCTCGAAGTCTTTGTGGAGGTCAACGTTGCGGACGTACCATGGGCATCCGGATGCGATACGTAGAAATTTATTTTGGACCCTCTGAAGCAGGTCTATCTTAGTGTGTGCGAACACGACACAAGCATAGGTCATGACGGGACGGATGCAAGTTTTGTACAATGTCAGCTTGTTACGAAGTGACATTTTACTCCGCTTGCAAATGAGCGGGTACAGCCGGTTCATGACGTATGTGGCTTTGTTCCTGACATACGTGATGTGCGGCCGGAAGGAGAATTTCGAATCCAGTACGACGCCTAGGTATTTGACCGTGAATTCCCAGGGGATAGGTTTGCCTTGTAGGTAGATAGTCGAGACGGTCTCGTAACGTTTACGCGGAAAGAGGACGGCTACGCTTTTCTCCGGGTTAACCTCAAACCGCCACTTGCTGAACCAAACGCCTAGGGCGTCGGCAGCTCGTTGCAGTCTTTCGGCTAGGACAAAAGCGGAGCGGTCCGAGGTGTAGAGCGCGGTGTCATCGGCATAAATACCCCGACTGGAGACTGGAGATTTGATCTCCACAACCGTCGCGCTACAGTCACATTCTTGTGTTCCTTTGCCATGACGGCTTCATGATATGAAAATTAAATATATTATTAGTACAAGTTGACCCAGCAAACGTTTCTTCTAGAAAAATCGTTTCTTTTAGAAAAGTCAAAGCAAACGAGTGTGTGGGTCACCTGATGGTCATTGATGAATAAACAAAGTGTGTTACACTAGAGGAGCTACAGTTGCCGGTACCAATGTCGTTTCACAGAATATTCATCAGCCTAGAGATAAGAACAGCTCCCTACGAGTCCCTCCCTATGAGGCAGAACCTGGGCCCTATACAAGGTCAAATAGTGTTTTGACGCGAGGACTGCTTCTTTCTGTCGATGACATCCATTTACATGAAGCCAATTTGGCCTTGTTTATGAGATGATCGTGATACTGGCAGTCACCCGAAAAGTTAAGGGTCAATATGCTATTAATGTGCGTGGCTTTAAGAGGAAAACTGGTGACAGAGCAAGTGCAGTCTTCATAGTTGTCATTCTGGAGGTTCCACCAGGTTCCTTTTACCTCATAAGAAAACATTTGTGACGGATATCCGGAGAAAGACCTGCATGACAGAGCTGCTGACTGGATGTTGTCCTGATCTTATTTCACTGGATTCCATGATTCACAATCGGTTTTAAAGAGAAAGGCTCAAGTGCTCTAAGCACCATGATAATTTGGAGTCCCTAAAACAGAGAAGAATTTTCTCATAGAAAGGGTGCGTGCTGCTATTGATAACTGGCCTAAACGTTAAAAAGACTGTATTGCAGCCAATGGAGACCACTTCGAATAAATTAAAAGTAACATACTGGAATAGTAATAAATGTTACGTACAATAAACATGCTGTTTTCTCTGAAACAATATTTATGGCACTTAGTAGAATGAACAGCTTCTAGAAAAGTAAACTTATTCAACGAAAAATGGATTAAACGAGTTATAGTCATATTTTTTTGCATAACTTTGTCATGTGAAATCATATGAAAAAATTAAGTAATTTTTTGTGGCTATAAGTTCTCCTTTTTTACACAAGGCTTTTCATGTCTACTATAGTTATAAGGACTTTGAGGGAACTGGAATTCGAATGGGGAAACAAACAAGAGTTAAAGTAGTTAAATTTTTCACATATGTTCGAGTCAGAAATCTTATTTTGTAAGTATTCTTGTATAGCGTGTTTTTTTTTTATTTCAAATGAAATAGAATTATATTAAATGAAATAGAATCTCTAGATTCTAGTATAATCTATTGTACATTATAGTTCCATGGAATTCAGGCAGCGGTATTGAAATACTACAAAAGATCATAGATGACGCTTATTGTGAAGAAAATAAGTTTACCGGTCATATAAGGTTTACGCTTTATCAAAGCAAAGAGGGGGCAGAGAGAAACCAGTGTTATAACACTTCGTTCTATGCGTAACATGCATTAATCTATATAATTTATAAAAAAGATTTTTACTTTACTGAGCGACTGTCAACTTACAAACAAAACTACCGGACTAAGATTGAGATTTAACATGGAGGTAGGAGAGTGTAGGGGACCACTAAGAAAGATTTTTCCAAAATTAGTACGGGAACAGGAAAAATGGGATAACTAACCATAAGTCGTAAAGTCCAGGCAAGTAAAAGTAAAACTGCGGGTGATGATTATTGCTTATGCGAAAAGTAAAGTTACCAAAATCGTTGTAACATAAAATCCATTAGCTAGTGCAGTTTAAAATTTATAATTGTCATGCTAAAATAATAGCAAATTAATAAAAACATAACTTATCTTACCAAAAAAGCGGCAATGATGGGCCAGACAGGCCCTGCCAGGACTCGAACCTGGATCTCCCTACTTGGTCAGTCGGTGCGTTACCAGTTACGCTACAGGGCCGCTGTTAGTAGTCGCGAAATATTTTTATACAATCACATTTCGCGCATGCGTAATATCGACTACTCACACTAAAAAGCTTTCATCTATAAATTTTCGACACCGTTTTTAATAGTTCAGGGGTGGATTTAAAAAACAATCCTTCAATAGTGCTTTACTAACGCTTTACAAAGAAGCTCTCCGCAATATTTTAAGAATATAGATTCAGCAGTTACATATAATACCTGCAATACACTGAGTTTCAAATAACCATTTTTATCAAAGTTTTTTTTTAATTTCACGGAACAGTCAGTGAGAATAGAGCGTCAAACGCTACGTACTGCATACCTCTTTCGCCTCGACCACTGTCATCAACCCGCAGATACATGCCCTCCGGTGATCCTCATGCCTTGCATGACCTTCCTACAGTATCATCGATAATGTACTTGTTTATGTGACACATTTTCTATTAGCGTATTACAATTAATACGCACAAAAAAACTCTGGCCTCAAACTCGATAGAAAGAAAAAAACATTAAAAAGCAATAGCACTTCATAATTTATGATGGATTCAGTGATAACTGTAGGTGGTCGATGTCGATGCTCCGCTGGGGTCTCCAATCCATTGTGTGGGACGGAGTGTTGAGCCCATTAAACGCGATAGTCACAGCACTTCAGCAACCCGTCGCGTCGCACTACAAGTCAGCAGATTGTAATGGGATGCCTTTTTCTCATTTTGTCCCTGGCACCGGATTGCTTATCTTCTGATGATCTTAGTGTCTATGCAGCTCTTGTCCTCCACGTTTTTCTGCAGGGCATGGAACTTTACATTCCTAGCTCTGTAATGCCTAGCGGTGGCAGTCACAGACTCGGTTCGATACGTCTTGAAAAGTTTCTGCTTTTGGCAAGCGTGGCAATATCAAATCTGGGTGTTGACACTGGTCAGTAATAATCCGAAGCTAAAAGGCTTAAAGGGAAAATAGAATCGAGCCTCTAGGTAGGTAGAAAGCCGATCTCCTAAACTCTCTCTTGCCTGGAATTTAACTTTATGGATGACCGAGGAACAACAATCACGCGGTGCCAGAGCTCAATGACTGGGGTTAAGTTTAGAAAAACAAATCTAGCGGGCTAAAGGAATCTCTCTCTAGTACTCTTCAGCTGATACCGGTGATAACGTGTTTATGGCACTCAGTAGGCCTAGTACCAGTCTCGTGGAAAGGCGCTCTCACCCACGACGCGAAGGAAGGCGATGGTTCAGATCTAACTAACTACAGGTCATATTTCTGTATCTCCCTGCTCTCAAATATGATGGAGAGCATAATAAATAGGCAGCTCTCAATTGGTTGATCAATGAGATCAATGACTGTCAATAGGACTTCCACCATGATCGCTCAACCAATGATTTTTTTGCTTACCTACCGCTGAGCTGCGGCTATTGAAATCAAAGGAGGACCTGGCAATTAGTCTGGACATGGCGAAGGTCTTCTGTAGAGTGATACGGAACCCTCCTTGCAAAACTTCTAACTTACAAGCTTCCCGGGAATTTACTCAAGTGGATCACTAGGTTTCTCAGCGCTGACGTTTTCGAACGTCCCTCTAGGCTACGTACTAACCATTACGCTTTTTCTTCTGTACATCAATTACATGTTAGAGTATTCTAGCATACATTGCTTTGCAGGTGATAGTCCAATGGGCCTAGTATACTGCGGCCGCACATGTTCTTCTTGGGAAAACGTCGATCATTGGGATAATTGCACAAATTGAAGATAATTAAAGAACAAATCACGACATTATTGATCGCGCTTACTAACTTAGTTAAGGACATAGTCTATATTTTGCGCAATCCATACAACACCAGTAGTTCCGAATAAGTGTGTGTACAAACAGACAGATAAAAATATTAAAAACCATCATATAGTAATTTTGCAAATATATTCAACATTTACACAATTTTATTACTATTTTATTATAATATATAGTAACTGGCTTTGCCGTTTGGGTCGAATTCACTTAATTGGCCGTTGGGTAAATAAAGTCGATTATGCAACCAAGATTTTTCGGAGGAATTAGTTAAAATGTTGTGAACCCTCTGTAGGAGGTCTATCTTGGTGTGTGCTAACACGACACAAGCATAGGTCATAATAGGACGGATGCAAGTTTTGTACAATGTCAGCTTGTTTCGAAGTGACATTTTACTCCTCTGACAAATGAGTGGGTACAGCCTGCTCATCACGTATGTAGCCTTGTTTCTGACATACGTGATGCGCGGTCGGAAAGAGAGTTTCGAGTCTAGTACGACGCCTAGGTAATTTACCTGGGATTCCCAGGGGATCGGTTTGCCTGGTAGGTAAATAGTCGAGACGGTCTCGTAAGCGTAGGTCTCGTGAGCGATACGAGATACTACGCTTTCCTCGGAGCTTGAAAAGCAGGCCTTGTCGAAGGCTTTGGCAATGTCTAAGAAGTTAGCAGCCGTGTCGCTGCTAATCGATCTACGGACGCTGTGTTTCGCGATGTGTTCCGTAAGTTGGTGAACTTGGTGTATGGACGAGTGGTGGTATCTAAAACCGAACTATTCGTTGATGAACATTTGTTTTACCTTTACTATTTCTTTTAATCTTCTGACAATGATTCTCTCGTAAATTTTCCCTGAACGGAAACGGAACGGAACCCTAAAAAAATATTATATTGCAATTCAAAATGAATTAGGCAACTAGTTATATTGATTGTAGTGTAAAGTTAATAGGATCATCATCTAATACTAAGAAAATAATGTATTGATATTGCACCAGAACAAGCATGCTGTTCAAGTAAAACGTACAAGAAGTAGGGTAAACTTAGTTTGTAGCTATAGTAAAAGATAGATTTATGCTCTTATAAACTTGTATACAAAAATCTATATTCTATACTAGGAATAATAAAAACAGAAATACATTAATAAATTTAATTTTTTTGTTTGCTTTTGGTCAAAAAAGGAAAGGTTTGTTTACAAACTAAATAATCAATAAAATACAAACAAACGATAGTTGTAAAGAAAACCGTCATTTGTAAAAATAAAGCACTAGGACACTAACCTATCAAATCGCCAATATCGCACACGCCTCATTAACGAAATCGAGTCGTGTCGTTAGTAGATCAAGTCTCTACAAAGTATATGAAAAAGCAAAGTGAAGCGAGTAAGTCCATATTTTATACTCATAGAAAGAAAAAACAATAAAAACATACATATATTGTTAATTGAATATCTTACCTATGCTATATTTCGAAGTAAATAACGCTAAAATAATAATAAAATTAAAAAATATATATAGTTTATTGTAACAAAAAGGGTGGCATATGTTTATGATCAGGCCCCGCCAGGACTCGAACCTGGATCTTCCGACTTAGTATCAGTCGTTGCGTTACCAGTTACGCTACAGGGCCGATGTAGATAATTTCGAAATATTGGAAAGGAATAAGATTTCGCGCATGCGTAGTATCATCAACGTTTCATTAATTATTTTTTTCAATGATAAATAACATATTATGGAGCTGGATTTTCACTTGGGGTAGCAAACGTTGTTCTGCCATATAATATACAGAAGACTGACAGATGGATAGAAACACTCCTACGTCACCTGCCTCTCATCAGTATGAAAAAATATCATTCTATTGGAATCAGATTAAAAAAATAAATAAATTTGTTATCAATTAAAAGAGAACAAAGTGAGGGAGATATTTTTAGCCCATAATGGGCTAAATTTTTTTTTTATTTATACAATTTATTTACAGAATATTCACAAATTGCTTAAACACAAATTTTAAGCAGCAGCGCACTCTAACGTCTAGGTCACGAATGGACTTGATTTTATATTATTGACAGTTATAGGGAATTTACACAGCGGCGGTGAGTTGATACTAAAGAACTTTGATGCAAACCATCATAGATGACGCTGACCGTGTGAAAAATAAATTCACAATACGAGTACATGCTGCTGTACATAGTGAAGTATGAAGAAAGTGTTAAAGCACTCCTATATACGTGTAACATACGACTTACATACTTACATTTTTATTAAATATTTTGCTCTATGAATAATAACAAAACATTATGAAATTTGATTTTCACTAGAGGTTACAATTATTGTATATCATCTTCACGCTTTATTCCGCACATAACAGGTTAGGCAGAAGAAATCTAGTGTTAAGACACTAAGTTTCCCACTTCCCACCGAATTTTTCAAAGCATAGCGTATTCAGTCGCAAAACTTCACGCCGTGCTTTTGCCTTGGTTCCAGAGCGAAGAAACAAAAATATTAATAAATAACAATTCATTCTCCCGACTGGAGATCAAATCCACAACCGTCACGGTACAGTCACTTGTGGCCCTGTGCCATGACGGCTTCGTGATATGATATGAGCTCAATCGTTTAAAAGACTGACACTCACTTAGTAGTAAAATGAGCATCCTTCTTTAATTTCTAAAATAAGAAAGTTGCAAATCTGAAAATGTATTTTAGTACACTCATTAGATAACTGTATTAATATATGCCTTGTGTTAATACAATCTATCTTAATTTCGAAATCTTTTACACATGTACCTACCTACCTATATGTACGAGTATAAGCAATCGTGTATATTGTATGTTTTTATTTTTTATTTTACAATTTATTTACAAATTGCTGAAATTCAAAGCTTAAATAACAGCGCATTCTAGTGTCTAGGTCACGAATGAACTAGATTCTAGGTTACACTATAGTTCTAAGGAATTCAGACAGCGGCGTTGGAATACTACAGAACTTGCGTATTAAATGGAAGCGATCATAGATGACGCTTGTTGCTTATATAGCTTACGCTTTATCTCAACAAGATGTGCAGAAAGAAATTAGTGCTAAGACACTCCATTCTACGCGTTACTGACCTGCCGTGAGACAATGTACAAAGTTACAAACCACTGGACTTAGAAAGTTGAAATTTGGCATGTTGGTCAAGTAGAAGGTTAGGGGGGGCTAAAAAAGATTTTCTAGAAGTTTCTAGACAAATTACAATTTTCCACTTTATCTTTAATTTTTACGGAAACAGAGTCGCAGGCGGCGACCAATGATTACATAAAAGGTTGTGACATAAAATGAACTGTCTATTAAACTGCATTTATTTGATTATTTTACTTATCTTAACTAAGAAATAAACGTATTTATACAAAATACAATCTCATACTTTTGCTATATGATGCAACATCAGGAGTACCCCAGGGCTCGCAATCTACTTGTTTCGGAATTTTCACTAATGACATAACAAAAGGATTAAAATATTGCCGCTATTATCTGTATGCAGACAATCTAAAATTTTCTAAAAAAAATAAATGACATAAATGACTCCTTATTAACGCAACAAGACCTGGACAATTTAGCTCTTTGGTGTAATAAAAATCAATTAAACTAACTCGAAGTTGAACTATCACAAGTGTTTTACTATTTATTACATTCAGTAGAAAGATTTCAATTATTAGGTTAAATTGCAATTACAACTTAAATGGAGAGGCAGTGAATTAGAGAAGGAGAATTAAAGATTTGGGCATCACAATAGAAATCAAAGACTGACTCATTTAATTCTATTCCTTTCTATAAAATAGATAGTATAGAGAGGAAACCTTTTTTTTTAAATATTAAAATTATAAAGATAATGGGATAAACGAAAATAAAATGTACAAGGAAATGTCAAAATTTTATAATACGCTTTCAGACAAGTAGAATCATGCTCGATCTTTGTTATTTGCATAAACCTTCAAATGTAGGAGTGGACTGTAATAATCTACTTGAAAAAATTGTGTTTGCTATTCCAAGGCAGAATGCAAAAGTACAAATGAAGAAAAAATACACTTTTTAAGTACTTATTTGTACTTTACGTAATAGGTAAATAAATATTATTAAATATAAAAAATCATAGCTTATAATGACAAAACATCGCTATGGACTTATGCAGAGGCCCTGCCAGGACTCGAACCTGGAACCCGAATTATTTAGTCGGTGCGTTACCAATTACGCTACAGGGCCGATATTATTGAACAAGAAATATTTGTTTTCAATCAGATTTTGCGCATGCGTAGTATCGAATGCACTTTATTGGCCATTGGGTTTACCCAACGTATACGTATAACTTTATTTATTAAGTCGATTTTGCTACCAAGATTTTTCGGAGGAATTTGTTTTGAACCCTCTGAAGGACTTATTTTGGACACAAACATAGGTCATAATGGGACGAAATGACATTGTATTCGTCTGACAAATGAGTGGGTACATACGTGATGTGCCGCCGGAAAGAAAGTTCCAAGTCTAGTACGACGTCTAGGCATTTGACCTGGGATTCCCAGGAATCGGTTTGCCTAGTAGGTATTTTTTTTATGGAAAAGGGCAAGGCAAACGAGCGTACGGGTCACCTGATTAGTAAGTTATTACCGCCGCCCACGACCCCTTGCAATTGGTTCAGCAAGTGGTGGACTTGTCTCGACTACGGGTCGGCACGGGTTCGAGGCCCGCTACGTTCAAATTTTTATACCTTTTCTAAATAAGTATTACAAAGTTTGATTATCACTTGAGGTTATAATTATTGTAAATCATCTTCACGCACATAGCAGAGTAGGCAGGTAGGTGAAATTTAGGTAGGTGAAATCTAGTTAAGGCACTCCGTCACTTCTCGCCCAATTTTTCAGAGCATAGCGTATTCCTCCAAAAGAACTCCACGCCGGGCTTTTGCCTTGGTGCCAGAGAGAAGAAATAAAAATATTAATAAATAATCATTCAATAAATACCCCGATTTTTTTTTTTTTTTTCTGATGGACTTAAATGCTGTTGACCTGGAATGGTCTTGACAGCGTCACCGGGCTGGGAGGGGCGAGTGTGGCTCGCCCCTGAAGAGAAAATTACGAGCTTTGATGGACGCTCGTGAAGTGTTAGCGATCGCGGGGGGATACCCCGCGTACGCTAATCATGGGGGGTTTCGTCCATTGGGCCCCGCCGCGCCGAGGCGCGGGCGTGCCGTGAGAAATGACTGGCCTCGCCGCCTCTTACGGCGGCGGTGAGTGGGACGTACGACTGAGGAGTGGATCCTCCCTGTGTATTGGGCGTTGGCAGCAGTTATTGGATCGTCAGGATCCAGAAGAATGCTTCTGGGGCGTCGAAGACTCGGATGTGGGTGAGGAGCGTACTTACACGCTTCGACGATCAGTGGGTTGGAATGGGAATCTGCACGCTCGTAGTAGCGCTTGGCCAGGCGCTTGCAGAATTCCTTGAGCGAATCTAGCTCGAAGTCTTTGTGGAGGTCAACGTTGCGGACGTACCATGGGCATCCGGATGCGATACGTAGAAATTTATTTTGGACCCTCTGAAGCAGGTCTATCTTAGTGTGTGCGAACACGACACAAGCATAGGTCATGACGGGACGGATGCAAGTTTTGTACAATGTCAGCTTGTTACGAAGTGACATTTTACTCCGCTTGCAAATGAGCGGGTACAGCCGGTTCATGACGTATGTGGCTTTGTTCCTGACATACGTGATGTGCGGCCGGAAGGAGAATTTCGAATCCAGTACGACGCCTAGGTATTTGACCGTGAATTCCCAGGGGATAGGTTTGCCTTGTAGGTAGATAGTCGAGACGGTCTCGTAACGTTTACGCGGAAAGAGGACGGCTACGCTTTTCTCCGGGTTAACCTCAAACCGCCACTTGCTGAACCAAACGCCTAGGGCGTCGGCAGCTCGTTGCAGTCTTTCGGCTAGGACAAAAGCGGAGCGGTCCGAGGTGTAGAGCGCGGTGTCATCGGCATAAATACCCCGACTGGAGACTGGAGATTTGATCTCCACAACCGTCGCGCTACAGTCACATTCTTGTGTTCCTTTGCCATGACGGCTTCATGATATGAAAATTAAATATATTATTAGTACAAGTTGACCCAGCAAACGTTTCTTCTAGAAAAATCGTTTCTTTTAGAAAAGTCAAAGCAAACGAGTGTGTGGGTCACCTGATGGTCATTGATGAATAAACAAAGTGTGTTACACTAGAGGAGCTACAGTTGCCGGTACCAATGTCGTTTCACAGAATATTCATCAGCCTAGAGATAAGAACAGCTCCCTACGAGTCCCTCCCTATGAGGCAGAACCTGGGCCCTATACAAGGTCAAATAGTGTTTTGACGCGAGGACTGCTTCTTTCTGTCGATGACATCCATTTACATGAAGCCAATTTGGCCTTGTTTATGAGATGATCGTGATACTGGCAGTCACCCGAAAAGTTAAGGGTCAATATGCTATTAATGTGCGTGGCTTTAAGAGGAAAACTGGTGACAGAGCAAGTGCAGTCTTCATAGTTGTCATTCTGGAGGTTCCACCAGGTTCCTTTTACCTCATAAGAAAACATTTGTGACGGATATCCGGAGAAAGACCTGCATGACAGAGCTGCTGACTGGATGTTGTCCTGATCTTATTTCACTGGATTCCATGATTCACAATCGGTTTTAAAGAGAAAGGCTCAAGTGCTCTAAGCACCATGATAATTTGGAGTCCCTAAAACAGAGAAGAATTTTCTCATAGAAAGGGTGCGTGCTGCTATTGATAACTGGCCTAAACGTTAAAAAGACTGTATTGCAGCCAATGGAGACCACTTCGAATAAATTAAAAGTAACATACTGGAATAGTAATAAATGTTACGTACAATAAACATGCTGTTTTCTCTGAAACAATATTTATGGCACTTAGTAGAATGAACAGCTTCTAGAAAAGTAAACTTATTCAACGAAAAATGGATTAAACGAGTTATAGTCATATTTTTTTGCATAACTTTGTCATGTGAAATCATATGAAAAAATTAAGTAATTTTTTGTGGCTATAAGTTCTCCTTTTTTACACAAGGCTTTTCATGTCTACTATAGTTATAAGGACTTTGAGGGAACTGGAATTCGAATGGGGAAACAAACAAGAGTTAAAGTAGTTAAATTTTTCACATATGTTCGAGTCAGAAATCTTATTTTGTAAGTATTCTTGTATAGCGTGTTTTTTTTTTATTTCAAATGAAATAGAATTATATTAAATGAAATAGAATCTCTAGATTCTAGTATAATCTATTGTACATTATAGTTCCATGGAATTCAGGCAGCGGTATTGAAATACTACAAAAGATCATAGATGACGCTTATTGTGAAGAAAATAAGTTTACCGGTCATATAAGGTTTACGCTTTATCAAAGCAAAGAGGGGGCAGAGAGAAACCAGTGTTATAACACTTCGTTCTATGCGTAACATGCATTAATCTATATAATTTATAAAAAAGATTTTTACTTTACTGAGCGACTGTCAACTTACAAACAAAACTACCGGACTAAGATTGAGATTTAACATGGAGGTAGGAGAGTGTAGGGGACCACTAAGAAAGATTTTTCCAAAATTAGTACGGGAACAGGAAAAATGGGATAACTAACCATAAGTCGTAAAGTCCAGGCAAGTAAAAGTAAAACTGCGGGTGATGATTATTGCTTATGCGAAAAGTAAAGTTACCAAAATCGTTGTAACATAAAATCCATTAGCTAGTGCAGTTTAAAATTTATAATTGTCATGCTAAAATAATAGCAAATTAATAAAAACATAACTTATCTTACCAAAAAAGCGGCAATGATGGGCCAGACAGGCCCTGCCAGGACTCGAACCTGGATCTCCCTACTTGGTCAGTCGGTGCGTTACCAGTTACGCTACAGGGCCGCTGTTAGTAGTCACGAAATATTTTTATACAATCACATTTCGCGCATGCGTAATATCGACTACTCACACTAAAAAGCTTTCATCTATAAATTTTCGACACCGTTTTTAATAGTTCAGGGGTGGATTTAAAAAACAATCCTTCAATAGTGCTTTACTAACGCTTTACAAAGAAGCTCTCCGCAATATTTTAAGAATATAGATTCAGCAGTTACATATAATACCTGCAATACACTGAGTTTCAAATAACCATTTTTATCAAAGTTTTTTTTTAATTTCACGGAACAGTCAGTGAGAATAGAGCGTCAAACGCTACGTACTGCATACCTCTTTCGCCTCGACCACTGTCATCAACCCGCAGATACATGCCCTCCGGTGATCCTCATGCCTTGCATGACCTTCCTACAGTATCATCGATAATGTACTTGTTTATGTGACACATTTTCTATTAGCGTATTACAATTAATACGCACAAAAAAACTCTGGCCTCAAACTCGATAGAAAGAAAAAAACATTAAAAAGCAATAGCACTTCATAATTTATGATGGATTCAGTGATAACTGTAGGTGGTCGATGTCGATGCTCCGCTGGGGTCTCCAATCCATTGTGTGGGACGGAGTGTTGAGCCCATTAAACGCGATAGTCACAGCACTTCAGCAACCCGTCGCGTCGCACTACAAGTCAGCAGATTGTAATGGGATGCCTTTTTCTCATTTTGTCCCTGGCACCGGATTGCTTATCTTCTGATGATCTTAGTGTCTATGCAGCTCTTGTCCTCCACGTTTTTCTGCAGGGCATGGAACTTTACATTCCTAGCTCTGTAATGCCTAGCGGTGGCAGTCACAGACTCGGTTCGATACGTCTTGAAAAGTTTCTGCTTTTGGCAAGCTTGGCAATATCAAATCTGGGTGTTGACACTGGTCAGTAATAATCCGAAGCTAAAAGGCTTAAAGGGAAAATAGAATCGAGCCTCTAGGTAGGTAGAAAGCCGATCTCCTAAACTCTCTCTTGCCTGGAATTTAACTTTATGGATGACCGAGGAACAACAATCACGCGGTGCCAGAGCTCAATGACTGGGGTTAAGTTTAGAAAAACAAATCTAGCGGGCTAAAGGAATCTCTCTCTAGTACTCTTCAGCTGATACCGGTGATAACGTGTTTATGGCACTCAGTAGGCCTAGTACCAGTCTCGTGGAAAGGCGCTCTCACCCACGACGCGAAGGAAGGCGATGGTTCAGATCTAACTAACTACAGGTCATATTTCTGTATCTCCCTGCTCTCAAATATGATGGAGAGCATAATAAATAGGCAGCTCTCAATTGGTTGATCAATGAGATCAATGACTGTCAATAGGACTTCCACCATGATCGCTCAACCAATGATTTTTTTGCTTACCTACCGCTGAGCTGCGGCTATTGAAATCAAAGGAGGACCTGGCAATTAGTCTGGACATGGCGAAGGTCTTCTGTAGAGTGATACGGAACCCTCCTTGCAAAACTTCTAACTTACAAGCTTCCCGGGAATTTACTCAAGTGGATCACTAGGTTTCTCAGCGCTGACGTTTTCGAACGTCCCTCTAGGCTACGTACTAACCATTACGCTTTTTCTTCTGTACATCAATTACATGTTAGAGTATTCTAGCATACATTGCTTTGCAGGTGATAGTCCAATGGGCCTAGTATACTGCGGCCGCACATGTTCTTCTTGGGAAAACGTCGATCATTGGGATAATTGCACAAATTGAAGATAATTAAAGAACAAATCACGACATTATTGATCGCGCTTACTAACTTAGTTAAGGACATAGTCTATATTTTGCGCAATCCATACAACACCAGTAGTTCCGAATAAGTGTGTGTACAAACAGACAGATAAAAATATTAAAAACCATCATATAGTAATTTTGCAAATATATTCAACATTTACACAATTTTATTACTATTTTATTATAATATATAGTAACTGGCTTTGCCGTTTGGGTCGAATTCACTTAATTGGCCGTTGGGTAAATAAAGTCGATTATGCAACCAAGATTTTTCGGAGGAATTAGTTAAAATGTTGTGAACCCTCTGTAGGAGGTCTATCTTGGTGTGTGCTAACACGACACAAGCATAGGTCATAATAGGACGGATGCAAGTTTTGTACAATGTCAGCTTGTTTCGAAGTGACATTTTACTCCTCTGACAAATGAGTGGGTACAGCCTGCTCATCACGTATGTAGCCTTGTTTCTGACATACGTGATGCGCGGTCGGAAAGAGAGTTTCGAGTCTAGTACGACGCCTAGGTAATTTACCTGGGATTCCCAGGGGATCGGTTTGCCTGGTAGGTAAATAGTCGAGACGGTCTCGTAAGCGTAGGTCTCGTGAGCGATACGAGATACTACGCTTTCCTCGGAGCTTGAAAAGCAGGCCTTGTCGAAGGCTTTGGCAATGTCTAAGAAGTTAGCAGCCGTGTCGCTGCTAATCGATCTACGGACGCTGTGTTTCGCGATGTGTTCCGTAAGTTGGTGAACTTGGTGTATGGACGAGTGGTGGTATCTAAAACCGAACTATTCGTTGATGAACATTTGTTTTACCTTTACTATTTCTTTTAATCTTCTGACAATGATTCTCTCGTAAATTTTCCCTGAACGGAAACGGAACGGAACCCTAAAAAAATATTATATTGCAATTCAAAATGAATTAGGCAACTAGTTATATTGATTGTAGTGTAAAGTTAATAGGATCATCATCTAATACTAAGAAAATAATGTATTGATATTGCACCAGAACAAGCATGCTGTTCAAGTAAAACGTACAAGAAGTAGGGTAAACTTAGTTTGTAGCTATAGTAAAAGATAGATTTATGCTCTTATAAACTTGTATACAAAAATCTATATTCTATACTAGGAATAATAAAAACAGAAATACATTAATAAATTTAATTTTTTTGTTTGCTTTTGGTCAAAAAAGGAAAGGTTTGTTTACAAACTAAATAATCAATAAAATACAAACAAACGATAGTTGTAAAGAAAACCGTCATTTGTAAAAATAAAGCACTAGGACACTAACCTATCAAATCGCCAATATCGCACACGCCTCATTAACGAAATCGAGTCGTGTCGTTAGTAGATCAAGTCTCTACAAAGTATATGAAAAAGCAAAGTGAAGCGAGTAAGTCCATATTTTATACTCATAGAAAGAAAAAACAATAAAAACATACATATATTGTTAATTGAATATCTTACCTATGCTATATTTCGAAGTAAATAACGCTAAAATAATAATAAAATTAAAAAATATATATAGTTTATTGTAACAAAAAGGGTGGCATATGTTTATGATCAGGCCCCGCCAGGACTCGAACCTGGATCTTCCGACTTAGTATCAGTCGTTGCGTTACCAGTTACGCTACAGGGCCGATGTAGATAATTTCGAAATATTGGAAAGGAATAAGATTTCGCGCATGCGTAGTATCATCAACGTTTCATTAATTATTTTTTTCAATGATAAATAACATATTATGGAGCTGGATTTTCACTTGGGGTAGCAAACGTTGTTCTGCCATATAATATACAGAAGACTGACAGATGGATAGAAACACTCCTACGTCACCTGCCTCTCATCAGTATGAAAAAATATCATTCTATTGGAATCAGATTAAAAAAATAAATAAATTTGTTATCAATTAAAAGAGAACAAAGTGAGGGAGATATTTTTAGCCCATAATGGGCTAAATTTTTTTTTTATTTATACAATTTATTTACAGAATATTCACAAATTGCTTAAACACAAATTTTAAGCAGCAGCGCACTCTAACGTCTAGGTCACGAATGGACTTGATTTTATATTATTGACAGTTATAGGGAATTTACACAGCGGCGGTGAGTTGATACTAAAGAACTTTGATGCAAACCATCATAGATGACGCTGACCGTGTGAAAAATAAATTCACAATACGAGTACATGCTGCTGTACATAGTGAAGTATGAAGAAAGTGTTAAAGCACTCCTATATACGTGTAACATACGACTTACATACTTACATTTTTATTAAATATTTTGCTCTATGAATAATAACAAAACATTATGAAATTTGATTTTCACTAGAGGTTACAATTATTGTATATCATCTTCACGCTTTATTCCGCACATAACAGGTTAGGCAGAAGAAATCTAGTGTTAAGACACTAAGTTTCCCACTTCCCACCGAATTTTTCAAAGCATAGCGTATTCAGTCGCAAAACTTCACGCCGTGCTTTTGCCTTGGTTCCAGAGCGAAGAAACAAAAATATTAATAAATAACAATTCATTCTCCCGACTGGAGATCAAATCCACAACCGTCACGGTACAGTCACTTGTGGCCCTGTGCCATGACGGCTTCGTGATATGATATGAGCTCAATCGTTTAAAAGACTGACACTCACTTAGTAGTAAAATGAGCATCCTTCTTTAATTTCTAAAATAAGAAAGTTGCAAATCTGAAAATGTATTTTAGTACACTCATTAGATAACTGTATTAATATATGCCTTGTGTTAATACAATCTATCTTAATTTCGAAATCTTTTACACATGTACCTACCTACCTATATGTACGAGTATAAGCAATCGTGTATATTGTATGTTTTTATTTTTTATTTTACAATTTATTTACAAATTGCTGAAATTCAAAGCTTAAATAACAGCGCATTCTAGTGTCTAGGTCACGAATGAACTAGATTCTAGGTTACACTATAGTTCTAAGGAATTCAGACAGCGGCGTTGGAATACTACAGAACTTGCGTATTAAATGGAAGCGATCATAGATGACGCTTGTTGCTTATATAGCTTACGCTTTATCTCAACAAGATGTGCAGAAAGAAATTAGTGCTAAGACACTCCATTCTACGCGTTACTGACCTGCCGTGAGACAACGTACAAAGTTACAAACCACTGGACTTAGAAAGTTGAAATTTGGCATGTTGGTCAAGTAGAAGGTTAGGGGGGGCTAAAAAAGATTTTCTAGAAGTTTCTAGACAAATTACAATTTTCCACTTTATCTTTAATTTTTACGGAAACAGAGTCGCAGGCGGCGACCAATGATTACATAAAAGGTTGTGACATAAAATGAACTGTCTATTAAACTGCATTTATTTGATTATTTTACTTATCTTAACTAAGAAATAAACGTATTTATACAAAATACAATCTCATACTTTTGCTATATGATGCAACATCAGGAGTACCCCAGGGCTCGCAATCTACTTGTTTCGGAATTTTCACTAATGACATAACAAAATGATTAAAATATTGCCGCTATTATCTGTATGCAGACGATCTAAAATTTTCTAAAAAAATAAATGACATAAATGACTCCTTATTAACGCAACAAGACCTGGACAATTTAGCTCTTTGGTGTAATAAAAATCTTTAATAATTAAACTAACTCGAAGTTGAACTATCACAAGTGTTTTACTATTTATTACATTCAGTAGAAAGATTTCAATTATTAGGTTAAATTGCAATTACAACTTAAATGGAGAGGCAGTGAATTAGAGAAGGAGAATTAAAGATTTGGGCATCACAATAGAAATCAAAGACTGACTCATTTAATTCTATTCCTTTCTATAAAATAGATAGTATAGAGAGGAAACCTTTTTTTTTAAATATTAAAATTATAAAGATAATGGGATAAACGAAAATAAAATGTACAAGGAAATGTCAAAATTTTATAATACGCTTTCAGACAAGTAGAATCATGCTCGATCTTTGTTATTTGCATAAACCTTCAAATGTAGGAGTGGACTGTAATAATCTACTTGAAAAAATTGTGTTTGCTATTCCAAGGCAGAAAAAGTACAAATGCAATGTACATTGCAAAAGTACAAATGAAGAAAAAATACACTTTTTAAGTACTTATTTGTACTTTACGTAATAGGTAAATAAATATTATAAAATATAAAAAATCATAGCTTATAATGACAAAACATCGCTATGGACTTATGCAGAGGCCCTGCCAGGACTCGAACCTGGAACCCGAATTATTTAGTCGGTGCGTTACCAATTACGCTACAGGGCCGATATTATTGAACAAGAAATATTTGTTTTCAATCAGATTTTGCGCATGCGTAGTATCGAATGCACTTTATTGGCCATTGGGTTTACCCAACGTATACGTATAACTTTATTTATTAAGTCGATTTTGCTACCAAGATTTTTCGGAGGAATTTGTTTTGAACCCTCTGGAGGACTTATTTTGGACACAAACATAGGTCATAATGGGACGAAATGACATTGTATTCGTCTGACAAATGAGTGGGTACAGCTTGCTGTGCCTGCGTATGTAGCCTTGTTTCTGACATACGTGATGTGCCGCCGGAAAGAGAGTTCCAAGTCTAGTACGACGGCTAAGCATTTGACCTGGGATTCCCAGGGGATCGGTTTGCCTTGTAGGTATTTTTTTTTTATGGAAAAGGGCAAGGCAAACGAGCGTACGGGTCACCTGATGAGTAAGTAAGTTATTACCGCCGCCCACAACTCCGTGCAATTGGTTCAGCAAGTGGTGGACTTGCTGAACTAAGAAAATAATGTATTGATATTGCACCAGAACAAGCATGCTGTTTAAGTAAAACATACAAGAAGTAGGGTAAACTTAGTTTGTAGCTATAGTAAAAGATAGATTTATGCTCTTATAAACTTGTATACAAAAATCTATATTCTATACTAGGAATAATAAAAACAGAAATACATTAATAAATTTAATTTTTTTGTTTGCTTTTGGTCAAAAAAGGAAAGGTTTGTTTACAAACTAAATAATCAATAAAATACAAACAAACGATAGTTGTAAAGAAAAAACGTCATTTGTAAAAATAAAGCACTAGGACACTAACCTATCAAATCGCCAATATCGCACACGCCTCATTAACGAAATCGAGTCGTGGGTAATGACACACAGTAGTCTTACATTAGCTGATCAAGTCTCTACAAAGTATATGAAAAAGCAAAGTGAAGCGAGTAAGTCCATATTTTATACTCATAGAAAGAAAGAACAATAAAAACATACATATATTGTTAATTAAATATCTTACCTACGCTATATTTCGAAGTAAATAACGCTAAAATAATAATAAAAATTAAAAAAATATATTATTTATTGTAACAAAAAGAAAAGCATATTTTTATTTTCAGGCCCCGCCGGGACTCGAACCTGGATCTTCCGACTTAGTATCAGTCGTTGCGTTACCAGTTACGCTACAGGGCCGATGTAGATAATTTCGAAATATTGGAAAGGAATAAGATTTCGCGCATGCGTAGTATCATCAACGTTTCATTAATTATTTTTTTCCATGATAAATAACATATTATGGAGCTGGATTTTCACTTGGGGTAGCAAACGTTGTTCTGCCATATAATATACAGAAGACTGACAGATGGATAGAAACACTCCTACATCACCTGCCTCTCATCAGTATGAAAAAATATCATTCTATTGGAATCAGATTAAAAAAATAAATAAATTTGTTATCAATTAAAAGAGAACAAAGTGAGGGAGATATTTTTAGCCCATAATGGGCTAAATTTCTTTTTATTTATACAATTTATTTACAGAATATTCACAAATTGCTTAAACACAAATTTTAAGCAGCAGCGCACTCTAACGTCTAGGTCACGAATGGACTTGATTTTATATTATTGACAGTTATAGGGAATTTACACAGCGGCGGTGAGTTGATACTAAAGAACTTAGATGCAAACCATCATAGATAACGCTCACCGTGTGAAAAATAAATTCACAATACGAGTACACACTGCTTTGCATTTTATCTCAAACAAAGTAGAGTACGAAGAAAGTGTTAAAGCACTCCTATATACGTGTAACATACGACTTACATACTTACATTTTTATTAAATATTTTGCTCTATGAATAATAACAAAACATTATGAAATTTGATTTTCACTAGAGGTTACAATTATTGTATATCATCTTCACGCTTTATTCCGCACATAACAGGTTAGGCAGAAGAAATCTAGTGTTAAGACACTAAGTTAGATAACTGTATTAATATATGCCTTGTGTTAATACAATCTATCTTAATTTCGAAATCTTTTACACATGTACCTACCTACCTATATGTACGAGTATAAGCAATCGTGTATATTGTATGTTTTTATTTTTTATTTTACAATTTATTTACAAATTGCTGAAATTCAAAGCTTAAATAACAGCGCATTCTAGTGTCTAGGTCACGAATGAACTAGATTCTAGGTTACACTATAGTTCTAAGGAATTCAGACAGCGGCGTTGGAATACTACAGAACTTGCGTATTAAATGGAAGCGATCATAGATGACGCTTGTTGCTTATATAGCTTACGCTTTATCTCAACAAGATGTGCAGAAAGAAATTAGTGCTAAGACACTCCATTCTACGCGTTACTGACCTGCCGTGAGACAACGTACAAAGTTACAAACCACTGGACTTAGAAAGTTGAAATTTGGCATGTTGGTCAAATAGAAGGTTAGGGGGGGCTAAAAAAGATTTTCTAGAAGTTTCTAGACAAATTAGAATTTTCCACTTTATCTTTAATTTTTACGGAAACAGAGTCGCAGGCGGCGACCAATGATTACACAAAAGATTGTGACATAAAATGAACTGTCTATTAAACTGCATTTATTTGATTATTTTACTTATCTTAACTAAGAAATAAACGTATTTATACAAAATACAATCTCATACTTTTGCTATATGATGCAACATCAGGAGTACCCCAGGGCTCGCAATCTACTTGTTTCGGAATTTTCACTAATGACATAACAAAATGATTAAAATATTGCCGCTATTATCTGTATGCAGACGATCTAAAATTTTCTAAAAAAATAAATGACATAAATGACTCCTTATTAACGCAACAAGACCTGGACAATTTAGCTCTTTGGTGTAATAAAAATCAATTAAACTAACTCGAAGTTGAACTATCACAAGTGTTTTACTATTTATTACATTCAGTAGAAAGATTTCAATTATTAGGTTAAATTGCAATTACAACTTAAATGGAGAGGCAGTGAATTAGAGAAGGAGAATTAAAGATTTGGGCATCACAATAGAAATCAAAGACTGACTCATTTAATTCTATTCCTTTCTATAAAATAGATAGTATAGAGAGGAAACTTTTTTTTAAATATTAAAATTATAAAGATAATGGGATAAACGAAAATAAAATGTACAAGGAAATGTCAAAATTTTATAATACGCTTTCAGACAAGTAGAATCATGCTCGATCTTTGTTATTTGCATAAACCTTCAAATGTAGGAGTGGACTGTAATAATCTACTTGAAAAAATTGTGTTTGCTATTCCAAGGCAGAATGCAAAAGTACAAATGAAAAAAAAATACACTTTTTAAGTACTTATTTGTACTTTACGTAATAGGTAAATAAATATTATAAAATATAAAAAATCATAGCTTATAATGACAAAACATCGCTATGGACTTATGCAGAGGCCCTGCCAGGACTCGAACCTGGAACCCGAATTATTTAGTCGGTGCGTTACCAATTACGCTACAGGGCCGATATTAATGAACGCGAAATATTTGTTTTCAATCAGATTTTGCGCATGCGTAGTATCGAATGCACTTTATTGGCCATTGGGTTTACCCAACGTATACGTATAACTTTATTTATTAAGTCGATTTTGCTACCAAGATTTTTCGGAGGAATTTGTTTTGAACCCTCTGGAGGACTTATTTTGGACACAAACATAGGTCATAATGGGACGAAATGACATTGTATTCGTCTGACAAATGAGTGGGTACAGCTTGCTGTGCCTGCGTATGTAGCCTTGTTTCTGACATACGTGATGTGCCGCCGGAAAGAGAGTTCCAAGTCTAGTACGACGGCTAAGCATTTGACCTGGGATTCCCAGGGGATCGGTTTGCCTTGTAGGTATTTTTTTTTTATGGAAAAGGGCAAGGCAAACGAGCGTACGGGTCACCTGATGAGTAAGTAAGTTATTACCGCCGCCCACAACTCCGTGCAATTGGTTCAGCAAGTGGTGGACTTGCTGAACTAAGAAAATAATGTATTGATATTGCACCAGAACAAGCATGCTGTTTAAGTAAAACATACAAGAAGTAGGGTAAACTTAGTTTGTAGCTATAGTAAAAGATAGATTTATGCTCTTATAAACTTGTATACAAAAATCTATATTCTATACTAGGAATAATAAAAACAGAAATACATTAATAAATTTAATTTTTTTGTTTGCTTTTGGTCAAAAAAGGAAAGGTTTGTTTACAAACTAAATAATCAATAAAATACAAACAAACGATAGTTGTAAAGTAAAAACGTCATTTGTAACAATAAAGTACTAGGACACTAACCTATCAAATCGCCAATATCGCACACGCCTCATTAACGAAATCGAGTCGTGGGTAATGACACACAGTAGTCTTACATTAGTTGATCAAGTCTCTACAAAGTATATGAAAAAGCAAAGTGAAGCGAGTAAGTCCATATTTTATACTCATAGAAAGAAAAAACAATAAAAACATACATATATTGTTAATTGAATATCTTACCTATGCTATATTTCGAAGTAAATAATGCTAAAACAATAATAAAAATTAAAAAAAATATTATTTATTGTAACAAAAAGAAAAGCGTATTTTATTTTCAGGCCCCGCCGGGACTCGAACCTGGATCTTCCGATTTAGTATCAGTCGTTGCGTTACCAGTTACGCTACAGGGCCGATGTAGATAATTTCGAAATATTGGAAAGGAATAAGATTTCGCGCATGCGTAGTATCATCAACGTTTCATTAATTATTTTTTTCCATGATAAATAACATATTATGGAGCTGGATTTTCACTTGGGGTAGCAAACGTTGTTCTGCCATATAATATACAGAAGACTGACAGATGGATAGAAACACTCCTACATCACCTGCCTCTCATCAGTATGAAAAAATATCATTCTATTGGAATCAGATTAAAAAAATAAATAAATTTGTTATCAATTAAAAGAGAACAAAGTGAGGGAGATATTTTTAGCCCATAATGGGCTAAATTTCTTTTTATTTATACAATTTATTTACAGAATATTCACAAATTGCTTAAACACAAATTTTAAGTAGCAGCGCACTCTAACGTCTAGGTCACGAATGGACTTGATTTTATATTATTGACAGTTATAGGGAATTTACACAGCGGCGGTGAGTTTATACTAAAGAACTTTGATGCAAACCATCATAGATAACGCTCACCGTGTGAAAAATAAATTCACAATACGAGTACATGCTGCTGTACATAGGAAGGTACGAAGAAAGTGTTTAAATGTAGTAGCGTGAACAGCTTCTAGAAGAGTAAACTTATTCAACGAAAAATGGATTAAACGAGTTATAGTCATATTTAGTTTGCGTAACTTTGTCATGTGAAATCATATGAAAAAAAAAAGATTTTTTGGTGGCTATAAGTTCTCCTTCTCTACACAACGCTTTTCATGTCTTCTATAGTCATAAGGACTTTGAGGGAACTGGAATTCAAATGGGGAAACAAAAAAGAGTTAAAGTAGTTAAATCTTTCACATATGTACGAGTCAGAAATCTTATTTTGTAAGTATTATTGTAAAGCGTGTTTTTTTTTATTTCTACAAATTATTTACAAATTTAATAAATAGTAGCGCATTCTAGTGTCTAGGTCACAAATGAACTAGAATCTCTAGATTCTAGTATAATCTATTGTACATTATAGTTCCATGGAATTCAGGCAGCGGTATTGAAATACTACAAAAGATCATAGATGACGCTTATTGCGAAGAAAATAAGTTTACCGTACACATAAGGTTTACGCTTTATCTCAGCAAAGAGGGGGCAGAGAGAAACTAGTGTTACAACACTTCGTTCTGTGCGTAACAGGCATTAATCTATATAATATATAAAAATCTTCCTTTACTGAGCGACCGTCAACTTACAAACAAAACTACCGGATTTAGATTGAGATTTGAAGAAAAGAAAGATTTTTCCAAAATTATTACGGGAACAGGAAAAATGGGATTACTAACCATAAGTCGTAAAGTCCAGGCAAGTAAAAGTAAAATTGCGGGCGATGATTATAGCTTATGCGAAAAGTAAAGTTACCAAAATCGTTGTAACAAATGTAAAATCCATTAGCTAGTGCAGTTTAAAATGTTTAATTCTCATGCTAAAATAATAGCAAATTATTAAAAACATAACTTATCTTACCAAAAAAGCGGCAATGATGGGCCAGACAGGCAGGTCCTGTGTGACCCATCATTGCCGCCAGGACTCGAACCTGGATCTCCCTACTTGGTTAGTCGGTGCGTTACCAGTTTCGCTACAGGGCCGCTGTTAGTAGTCGCGAAATATTTTTATACAATCACATTTCGCGCATGCGTAATATCGACTACTCACACAAAAAAGCTTTCATTTATAATTTTTCGACACCGTTTTTAATAGTTCAGGGGTGGATTTAAAAAACAATCCTTCAATAGTGCTTAACTAACGCTTTACAAAGAAGGTCTCCGCAATATTTTAAGAATATAGATTCAGCAGTTACATATAATACCTACAATACACTGAGTTTCAAATAACCATTTTTATCAAAGTTTTTTTTTAATTTCACGGAACAGTCAGTGAGAACAGAGCGTCAAACGCTACGTACTGCATACCTCTTTCGCCTCGACCACTGTCATCAACCCGCAGATACATGCCCTCCGGTGATCCTCATGCCTTGCATGACCTTCCTACAGTATCATCGATAATGTACTTGTTTATGTGACACATTTTCTATTAGCGTATTACAATTAATACGCACAAAAAAACTCTGGCCTCAAACTCGATAGAAAGAAAAAAACATTAAAAAGCAATAGCACTTCATAATTTATGATGGATTCAGTGATAACTGTAGGTGGTCGATGTCGATGCTCCGCTGGGGTCTCCAATCCATTGTGTGGGACGGAGTGTTGAGCCCATTAAACGCGATAGTCACAGCACTTCAGCAACCCGTCGCGTCTGGCACTACAAGTCAGCAGATTGTAATGGGATGCCTTTTTCTCATTTTGTCCCTGGCACCGGATTGCTTCTCTTCTGATGATCTTAGTGCCTGTGCAGCTGTTGTCCTCGACGTTGTTCTGCAGGGCAAGGAACTTTACATTCCTAGCTCTGTAATGCCTAGCGGTGGCAGTCACAGACTCGGTTCGATACGTCTTGCAAAGTTTCTGCTTTTGGCAAGCGTGGCAATATCAAATCTGGGTGTTGACACTGGTCAGTAATAATGCGAAGCTAAAAGGCTTAAAGGGAAAATAAAATCGAGCCTCTAGGTAGGTAGAAAGATCTCCTACACTCTCTCTTGCCTGGAATTTAACTTTATGGATGACCGAGGAACAACAATCACGCGGTGCCAGAGCTCAATGACTGGGGTTATGTTTAGAAAAACAAATCTAGCGGGCTAAAGGAATCTCTCTCTAGTACTCTTCAGCTGATACCGGTGATAACGTGTTTATGGCACTCAGTAGGCCTAGTACCAGTCGCGTGGAAAAGCGCTCTCACCCACGACGCGAAGGAAGGCGATGGTTCAGATCTAACTAAGTACAGGTCATATTTCTGTATCTCCCTGCTCTCAAATATGATGGAGAGCATAATAAATAGGCAGCTCTCAATTGGTTGATCAATGAGATCAATGACTGTCAATAGGACTTCCACCATGATCGCTCAACCAATGATTTTTTTGCTTACCTACCGCTGAGCTGCGGCTATTGAAATCAAAGGAGGACCTGGCAATTAGTCTGGACATGGCGAAGGTCTTCTGTAGAGTGATACGGAACCCTCCTTGCAAAACTTCTAACTTACAAGCTTCCCGGGAATTTACTCAAGTGGATCACTAGGTTTCTCAGCGCTGACGTTTTCGAACGTCCCTCTAGGCTACGTACCATTACGCTTTTTCTTCTGTACATCAATTACATGTTAGAATATTCTAGCATACATTGCTTTGCAGGTGATAGTCCAATGGGCCTAGTATACTGCGGCCGCACATGTTCTTCTTGGGAAAACGTCGATCATTGGGATAATTGCACAAATTGAAGATAATTAAAGAACAAATCACGACATTATTGATCGCGCTTACTAACTTAGTTAAGGACATAGTCTATATTTTGCGCAATCCATACAACACCAGTAGTTCCGAATAAGTGTGTGTACAAACAGACAGATAAAAATATTAAAAACCATCATATAGTAATTTTGCAAATATATTCAACATTTACACAATTTTATTACTATTTTATTATAATATATAGTAACTGGCTTTGCCGTTTGGGTCGAATTCACTTAATTGGCCGTTGGGTAAATAAAGTCGATTATGCAACCAAGATTTTTCGGAGGAATTAGTTAAAATGTTGTGAACCCTCTGTAGGAGGTCTATCTTGGTGTGTGCTAACACGACACAAGCATAGGTCATAATAGGACGGATGCAAGTTTTGTACAATGTCAGCTTGTTTCGAAGTGACATTTTACTCCTCTGACAAATGAGTGGGTACAGCCTGCTCATCACGTATGTAGCCTTGTTTCTGACATACGTGATGCGCGGTCGGAAAGAGAGTTTCGAGTCTAGTACGACGCCTAGGTAATTTACCTGGGATTCCCAGGGGATCGGTTTGCCTGGTAGGTAAATAGTCGAGACGGTCTCGTAAGCGTAGGTGTCGTGAGCGATACGAGATACTACGCTTTCCTCGGAGCTTGAAAAGCAGGCCTTGTCGAAGGCTTTGGCAATGTCTAAGAAGTTAGCAGCCGTGTCGCTGCTAATCGATCTACGGACGCTGTGTTTCGCGATGTGTTCCGTAAGTTGGTGAACTTGGTGTATGGACGAGTGGTGGTATCTAAAACCGAACTATTCGTTGATGAACATTTGTTTTACCTTTACTATTTCTTTTAATCTACTGACAATGATTCTCTCGTAAATTTTCCCTGAACGGAAACGGAACGGAACCCTAAAAAAATATTATATTGCAATTCAAAATGAATTAGGCAACTAGTTATATTGATTGTAGTGTAAAGTTAATAGGATCATCATCTAATACTAAGAAAATAATGTATTGATATTGCACCAGAACAAGCATGCTGTTCAAGTAAAACGTACAAGAAGTAGGGTAAACTTAGTTTGTAGCTATAGTAAAAGATAGATTTATGCTTTTTCTTAAAAACTTGTGTACAAAAATCTAAGCTCTATACTAGGAATAATAAAAACAGAAATACATTAATAAATTTAATTTTTTTGTTTGCTTTTGGTCAAAAAAGGAAAGGTTTGTTTACAAACTAAATAATCAATAAAATACAAACAAACGATAGTTGTAAAGTAAAAACGTCATTTGTAACAATAAAGTACTAGGACACTAACCTATCAAATCGCCAATATCGCACACGCCTCATTAACGAAATCGAGTCGTGGGTAATGACACACAGTAGTCTTACATTAGCTGATCAAGTCTCTACAAAGTATATGAAAAAGCAAAGTGAAGCGAGTAAGTCCATATTTTATACTCATAGAAAGAAAAAACAATAAAAACATACATATATTGTTAATTGAATATCTTACCTATGCTATATTTCGAAGTAAATAACGCTAAAATAATAATAAAATTAAAAAATATATATAGTTTATTGTACCAAAAAGGGTGGCATATGTTTATGATCAGGCCCCGCCAGGACTCGAACCTGGATCTTCCGACTTAGTATCAGTCGTTGCGTTACCAGTTACGCTACAGGGCCGATGTAGATAATTTCGAAATATTGGAAAGGAATAAGATTTCGCGCATGCGTAGTATCATCAACGTTTCATTAATTATTTTTTTCCATGATAAATAACATATTATGGAGCTGGATTTTCACTTGGGGTAGCAAACGTTGTTCTGCCATATAATATACAGAAGACTGACAGATGGATAGAAACACTCCTACGTCACCTGCCTCTCATCAGTATGAAAAAATATCATTCTATTGGAATCAGATTAAAAAAATAAATAAATTTGTTATCAATTAAAAGAGAACAAAGTGAGGGAGATATTTTTAGCCCATAATGGGCTAAATTTCTTTTTATTTATACAATTTATTTACAGAATATTCACAAATTGCTTAAACACAAATTTTAAGCAGCAGCGCACTCTAACGTCTAGGTCACGAATGGACTTGATTTTATATTATTGACAGTTATAGGGAATTTACACAGCGGCGGTGAGTTGATACTAAAGAACTTTGATGCAAACCATCATAGATGACGCTGACCGTGTGAAAAATAAATTCACAATACGAGTACATGCTGCTGTACATAGTGAAGTATGAAGAAAGTGTTAAAGCACTCCTATATACGTGTAACATACGACTTACATACTTACATTTTTATTAAATATTTTGCTCTATGAATAATAACAAAACATTATGAAATTTGATTTTCACTAGAGGTTACAATTATTGTATATCATCTTCACGCTTTATTCCGCACATAACAGGTTAGGCAGAAGAAATCTAGTGTTAAGACACTAAGTTTCCCACTTCCCACCGAATTTTTCAAAGCATAGCGTATTCAGTCGCAAAACTTCACGCCGTGCTTTTGCCTTGGTTCCAGAGCGAAGAAACAAAAATATTAATAAATAATAATTCATTCTCCCGACTGGAGAACAAACCCACAACCGTCGCGGTACAGTCACTTGTGGCCCTGTGCCATGACGGCTTCGTGATATGATATGAGCTCAATCGTTTAAAAGACTGACACTCACTTAGTAGTAAAATGAGCATCCTTCTTTAATTTCTAAAATAAGAAAGTTGCAAATCTGAAAATGTATTTTAGTACACTCATTAGATAACTGTATTAATATATGCCTTGTGTTAATACAATCTATCTTAATTTCGAAATCTTTTACACATGTACCTACCTACCTATATGTACGAGTATAAGCAATCGCGTATATTGTATGTTTTTATTTTTTATTTTACAATTTATTTACAAATTGCTGAAATTCAAAGCTTAAATAACGGCGCATTCTAGTGTCTAGGTCACGAATGAACTAGATTCTAGGTTACACTATAGTTCTAAGGAATTCAGACAGCGGCGTTGGAATACTACAGAACTTGCGTATTAAATGGAAGCGATCATAGATGACGCTTGTTGCTTATATAGCTTACGCTTTATCTCAACAAGATGTGCAGAAAGAAATTAGTGCTAAGACACTCCATTCTACGCGTTACTGACCTGCCGTGAGACAACGTACAAAGTTACAAACCACTGGACTTAGAAAGTTGAAATTTGGCATGTTGGTCAAATAGAAGGTTAGGGGGGGCTAAAAAAGATTTTCTAGAAGTTTCTAGACAAATTAGAATTTTCCACTTTATCTTTAATTTTTACGGAAACAGAGTCGCAGGCGGCGACCAATGATTACACAAAAGATTGTGACATAAAATGAACTGTCTATTAAACTGCATTTATTTGATTATTTTACTTATCTTAACTAAGAAATAAACGTATTTATACAAAATACAATCTCATACTTTTGCTATATGATGCAACATCAGGAGTACCCCAGGGCTCGCAATCTACTTGTTTCGGAATTTTCACTAATGACATAACAAAATGATTAAAATATTGCCGCTATTATCTGTATGCAGACGATCTAAAATTTTCTAAAAAAATAAATGACATAAATGACTCCTTATTAACGCAACAAGACCTGGACAATTTAGCTCTTTGGTGTAATAAAAATCTTTAATAATTAAACTAACTCGAAGTTGAACTATCACAAGTGTTTTACTATTTATTACATTCAGTAGAAAGATTTCAATTATTAGGTTAAATTTCAATTACAACTTAAATGGAGAGGCAGTGAATTAGAGAAGGAGAATTAAAGATTTGGGCATCACAATAGAAATCAAAGACTGACTCATTTAATTCTATTCCTTTCTATAAAATAGATAGTATAGAGAGGAAACTTTTTTTAAAATATTAAAATTATAAAGATAATGGGATAAACGAAAATAAAATGTACAAGGAAATGTCAAAATTTTATAATACGCTTTCAGACAAGTAGAATCATGCTCGATCTTTGTTATTTGCATAAACCTTCAAATGTAGGAGTGGACTGTAATAATCTACTTGAAAAAATTGTGTTTGCTATTCCAAGGCAGAATGCAAAAGTACAAATGAAGAAAAAATACACTTTTTAAGTACTTATTTGTACTTTACGTAATAGGTAAATAAATATTATAAAATATAAAAAATCATAGCTTATAATGACAAAACATCGCTATGGACTTGTGTAGAGGCCCTGCCAGGACTCGAACCTGGAACCCGAATTATTTAGTCGGTGCGTTACCAATTACGCTACAGGGCCGATATTAATGAACGCGAAATATTTGTTTTCAATCAGATTTTGCGCATGCGTAGTATCGAATGCACTTTATTGGCCATTGGGTTTACCCAACGTATACGTATAACTTTATTTATTAAGTCGATTTTGCTACCAAGATTTTTCGGAGGAATTTGTTTTGAACCCTCTGGAGGACTTATTTTGGACACAAACATAGGTCATAATGGGACGAAATGACATTGTATTCGTCTGACAAATGAGTGGGTACAGCTTGCTGTGCCTGCGTATGTAGCCTTGTTTCTGACATACGTGATGTGCCGCCGGAAAGAGAGTTCCAAGTCTAGTACGACGGCTAAGCATTTGACCTGGGATTCCCAGGGGATCGGTTTGCCTTGTAGGTATTTTTTTTTTATGGAAAAGGGCAAGGCAAACGAGCGTACGGGTCACCTGATGAGTAAGTAAGTTATTACCGCCGCCCACAACTCCGTGCAATTGGTTCAGCAAGTGGTGGACTTGCTGAACTAAGAAAATAATGTATTGATATTGCACCAGAACAAGCATGCTGTTCAAGTAAAACATACAAGAAGTAGGGTAAAGTTAGTTTGTAGCTATAGTAAAAGATAGATTTATGCTCTTATAAACTTGTATACAAAAATCTATATTCTATACTAGGAATAATAAAAACAGAAATACATTAATAAATTTAATTTTTTTGTTTGCTTTTGGTCAAAAAAGAAAAGGTTTGTTTACAAACTAAATAATCAATAAAATACAAACAAACGATAGTTGTAAAGTAAAAACGTCATTTGTAAAAATAAAGCACTAGGACACTAACCTATCAAATCGCCAATATCGCACACGCCTCATTAACGAAATCGAGTCGTGGGTAATGACACACAGTAGTCTTACATTAGTTGATCAAGTCTCTACAAAGTATATGAAAAAGCAAAGTGAAGCGAGTAAGTCCATATTTTATACTCATAGAAAGAAAAAACAATAAAAACATACATATATTGTTAATTGAATATCTTACCTATGCTATATTTCGAAGTAAATAACGCTAAAACAATAATAAAAATTAAAAAAAATATTATTTATTGTAACAAAAAGAAAAGCGTATTTTATTTTCAGGCCCCGCCGGGACTCGAACCTGGATCTTCCGATTTAGTATCAGTCGTTGCGTTACCAGTTACGCTACAGGGCCGATGTAGATAATTTCGAAATATTGGAAAGGAATAAGATTTCGCGCATGCGTAGTATCATCAACGTTTCATTAATTATTTTTTTCCATGATAAATAACATATTATGGAGCTGGATTTTCACTTGGGGTAGCAAACGTTGTTCTGCCATATAATATACAGAAGACTGACAGATGGATAGAAACACTCCTACATCACCTGCCTCTCATCAGTATGAAAAAATATCATTCTATTGGAATCAGATTAAACAAATAAATAAATTTGTTATCAATTAAAAGAGAACAAAGTGGGGGAGATATTTTTAGCCCATTATATTTCTTTTTATTTATACAATTTATTTACAGAATATTCACAAATTGCTTAAACACAAATTTTAAGCAGCAGCGCACTCTAACGTCTAGGTCACGAATGGACTTGATTTTATATTATTGACAGTTATAGGGAATTTACACAGCGGCGGTGAGTTGATACTAAAGAACTTAGATGCAAACCATCATAGATGACGCTCACCGTGTGAAAAATAAATTCACAATACGAGTACATGCCGCTGTACATAGTGAAGTACGAAGAAAGTGTTTAAATGTAGTAGCGTGAACAGCTTCTAGAAGAGTAAACTTATTCAACGAAAAATGGATTAAACGAGTTATAGTCATATTTAGTTTGCGTAACTTTGTCATGTGAAATCATATGAAAAAAAAAAGATTTTTTGGTGGCTATAAGTTCTCCTTCTCTACACAACGCTTTTCATGTCTTCTATAGTCATAAGGACTTTGAGGGAACTGGAATTCAAATGGGGAAACAAAAAAGAGTTAAAGTAGTTAAATCTTTCACATATGTACGAGTCAGAAATCTTATTTTGTAAGTATTATTGTATAGCGTGTTTTTTTTTATTTCTACAAATTATTTACAAATTTAATAAATAGTAGCGCATTCTAGTGTCTAGGTCACAAATGAACTAGAATCTCTAGATTCTAGTATAATCTATTGTACATTATAGTTCCATGGAATTCAGGCAGCGGTATTGAAATACTACAAAAGATCATAGATGACGCTTATTGCGAAGAAAATAAGTTTACCGTACACATAAGGTTTACGCTTTATCTCAGCAAAGAGGGGGCAGAGAGAAACTAGTGTTACAACACTTCGTTCTGTGCGTAACAGGCATTAATCTATATAATATATAAAAATCTTCCTTTACTGAGCGACCGTCAACTTACAAACAAAACTACCGGATTTAGATTGAGATTTGAAGAAAAGAAAGATTTTTCCAAAATTATTACGGGAACAGGAAAAATGGGATTACTAACCATAAGTCGTAAAGTCCAGGCAAGTAAAAGTAAAATTGCGGGCGATGATTATAGCTTATGCGAAAAGTAAAGTTACCAAAATCGTTGTAACAAATGTAAAATCCATTAGCTAGTGCAGTTTAAAATGTTTAATTCTCATGCTAAAATAATAGCAAATTATTAAAAACATAACTTATCTTACCAAAAAAGCGGCAATGATGGGCCAGACAGGCAGGTCCTGTGTGACCCATCATTGCCGCCAGGACTCGAACCTGGATCTCCCTACTTGGTTAGTCGGTGCGTTACCAGTTACGCTACAGGGCCGCTGTTAGTAGTCGCGAAATATTTTTATACAATCACATTTCGCGCATGCGTAATATCGACTACTCACACAAAAAAGCTTTCATTTATAATTTTTCGACACCGTTTTTAATAGTTCAGGGGTGGATTTAAAAAACAATCCTTCAATAGTGCTTAACTAACGCTTTACAAAGAAGGTCTCCGCAATATTTTAAGAATATAGATTCAGCAGTTACATATAATACCTACAATACACTGAGTTTCAAATAACCATTTTTATCAAAGTTTTTTTTTAATTTCACGGAACAGTCAGTGAGAACAGAGCGTCAAACGCTACGTACTGCATACCTCTTTCGCCTCGACCACTGTCATCAACCCGCAGATACATGCCCTCCGGTGATCCTCATGCCTTGCATGACCTTCCTACAGTATCATCGATAATGTACTTGTTTATGTGACACATTTTCTATTAGCGTATTACAATTAATACGCACAAAAAAACTCTGGCCTCAAACTCGATAGAAAGAAAAAAACATTAAAAAGCAATAGCACTTCATAATTTATGATGGATTCAGTGATAACTGTAGGTGGTCGATGTCGATGCTCCGCTGGGGTCTCCAATCCATTGTGTGGGACGGAGTGTTGAGCCCATTAAACGCGATAGTCACAGCACTTCAGCAACCCGTCGCGTCTGGCACTACAAGTCAGCAGATTGTAATGGGATGCCTTTTTCTCATTTTGTCCCTGGCACCGGATTGCTTCTCTTCTGATGATCTTAGTGCCTGTGCAGCTGTTGTCCTCGACGTTGTTCTGCAGGGCAAGGAACTTTACATTCCTAGCTCTGTAATGCCTAGCGGTGGCAGTCACAGACTCGGTTCGATACGTCTTGCAAAGTTTCTGCTTTTGGCAAGCGTGGCAATATCAAATCTGGGTGTTGACACTGGTCAGTAATAATGCGAAGCTAAAAGGCTTAAAGGGAAAATAAAATCGAGCCTCTAGGTAGGTAGAAAGATCTCCTACACTCTCTCTTGCCTGGAATTTAACTTTATGGATGACCGAGGAACAACAATCACGCGGTGCCAGAGCTCAATGACTGGGGTTATGTTTAGAAAAACAAATCTAGCGGGCTAAAGGAATCTCTCTCTAGTACTCTTCAGCTGATACCGGTGATAACGTGTTTATGGCACTCAGTAGGCCTAGTACCAGTCGCGTGGAAAAGCGCTCTCACCCACGACGCGAAGGAAGGCGATGGTTCAGATCTAACTAAGTACAGGTCATATTTCTGTATCTCCCTGCTCTCAAATATGATGGAGAGCATAATAAATAGGCAGCTCTCAATTGGTTGATCAATGAGATCAATGACTGTCAATAGGACTTCCACCATGATCGCTCAACCAATGATTTTTTTGCTTACCTACCGCTGAGCTGCGGCTATTGAAATCAAAGGAGGACCTGGCAATTAGTCTGGACATGGCGAAGGTCTTCTGTAGAGTGATACGGAACCCTCCTTGCAAAACTTCTAACTTACAAGCTTCCCGGGAATTTACTCAAGTGGATCACTAGGTTTCTCAGCGCTGACGTTTTCGAACGTCCCTCTAGGCTACGTACCATTACGCTTTTTCTTCTGTACATCAATTACATGTTAGAATATTCTAGCATACATTGCTTTGCAGGTGATAGTCCAATGGGCCTAGTATACTGCGGCCGCACATGTTCTTCTTGGGAAAACGTCGATCATTGGGATAATTGCACAAATTGAAGATAATTAAAGAACAAATCACGACATTATTGATCGCGCTTACTAACTTAGTTAAGGACATAGTCTATATTTTGCGCAATCCATACAACACCAGTAGTTCCGAATAAGTGTGTGTACAAACAGACAGATAAAAATATTAAAAACCATCATATATTAATTTCGCAAATATATTCAACGTTTACACAAATTTTATTACTATTTTATTATAATATAAACTGGCTTTGCCCGTGTGGCCAAATGGAAAAAACTAAGAGCTGTGTGTGACACATTCTAAATGCCCGAAGTAGCTTTATTGATAGCGAAGTACATTGAAATTATTAACGTGATGTTCCATACCTACCGTCCTCCGTAAAAAGTCAAAAATTTTTTTTTTTTTTTTAATTTGAACTAATAGTTCCCGATTAGAACATTTAATTAAACAAACTCTTCAGCATTATAATATTAACTATCAAGTATAGACATATGTAGCTACACTAGTACCAATTACAATGCTATAAATCAGGGGTTCCCAACCTTTTCTTGATCAAGGACCACTTTTATATAATTCTTGGTAGCACAATGCATGTGGGTATAATAAAAATTAACTGTGGCAAAACAATACAAAAACTTCGTCTCACCATCCCCAGTCATAAAATCAAAATCGCGGACTATATTTAGGCTTCTACGGACCACTGAAAAATATATAACACTGGGAACCAGTGTTATATATTTTTTATATATTTTTTTTACTTTACGAAATAAAAATATATTTAATATTTAGTTATTTTTATAAATAAAAAAAAAATACTTACGGCTAGCAGACAACTCGATGAACACTTTGGTCTTCTCTTATATAACTTCAAGATAATCCCTAATTTAAAGAAAAACATAATACCTAAATAAACGAATAAATAAATAAAATAATTATATAAGGCATGTTATTACGATTGCTGTAGATTTATTGTACATTTTGTAAATGAATACGGCATATGCGTTGCGAAAATCAAGCAAAAATATACAAAATTAGTAAAAAATTTATAAATAATTGTTGAAAATATTCCAAAATATGCACTTAAAGTAAATATTAATAACTAATATAAATTAATTAATTTGCATTATCTTATAAACATTGCAGTTTAAATAAATTATGCCATACTAAATTTAAAATTGTGTTTTGTTTTATATAAACTTAAACATATAGTATTTATAATAGAGAAACATAAAAATAATCAATGGCAATCACTTATAAAACTACAGGTAGTTACGTAAAGCAGAAGCATATTAACGAATACTTAGCGGAATAAAAAAATATTGTAACTAGTCTCACAACATATTATGTAAATATATCATAAATAATAAAGTTCCCAATTGGTAAATAACTTCCCAAGTAAATTTATACTATAACACTACAAAAAAATAACCATTAAATTAAAATATAAACGTAAGATTATAATTATAAAAGCATATTTTTTACATGCACGCATGTTTTTTACAGATTCTCCCGCACAGCAGGACAGGCAGAGAGATCCTACTGTCAAGACATGCCGTTCAACGGCCATTTCCTATCGAATTTGAGAAACCTCGTGTTGACGAAACTTAACACCATGCTTTGTCAACCAGAGCAGGAAAATGAGAATAATTTAAATATATTCTCCCGAGTGGGAATCGAACCACAACCATGGAGTTTACATTCAAGCGCTGTTAGATCACGCTGCGACGACGGCCTCTAATGTTTTTGAATGAGCAAACACATATTAACCTGCTCTATTAATTTTCCTGTCCTTCCAAAAGTCATTATTAATAATACATTAGTTAAATCAGAAAATATATATATATATATATATATATATTATGCTTATTGTTTTTAATCTTATTTTAAATGTACGTAATTTTTTAAGAAAATTTTTCATTTATTAAGCTTTGCGTTTAAATTAGTTTTTATTTTCAATTAAGTATACATATATCGCAAAAATATTATAATCAAATGTAAGTTACAAGGTATTTCTACAAAATAAAAAAATATATAATAACGCACAGCACAAATTAAATTTACTTATATAAAAATAGTGAATGAATGAATGAATGAAATAAAACAAATTACATTCAAAATGTATAATCAAAAATATGATACTAAGTAGTACAACAATTATTCGCACAACTAGCTTCTACTGTATAACATGTCCAATTCTTATTAAAATCACTAAAACTACATACATTGTAAAGTAGACGCGCAATAAAACAGATAAAAATGACGGCACATTAATAGACCCTAAAATTGAGTCACTACCACTGAGTCACTAGCTAATGTCACTGATGGTAGTGACTCAGGCATCGATATAGTAATTATAACACAAGTATAGATTATTAAATTTTATTGCTATTAATAGTTGGTGTATAATTTTTATAATTATTAATAAAATATTTGAATCGATGAATTAGTGAATAATATTTTATCTTAAAAAAAATATTGTAATCGCTACCTTTGCCCATTTTATAATACAATATAATATTTTCTTAAATAACAAGAGTTAACACTTATAATAAAGCGAGTGTGCGAGTGAGACAGAACGATCGTCGTATTGCCGTCTCGCCCGCACCTGGCGTAATGAAACCCTCGCATGTTTTGTACGGCACAAAAATACAATTCAGCATTTTGTATATGTTTTATCATTGAATATAGTTTATATTTATAATATAAAAGATTTAGTTCGCATACGGTCGTCGATGTACCGCGTGTGCTTATTATCATCATTTTTCTTATTTATTCAATAATTGTGCAAAAATGACGTAATTGCACCTTTTTGAAGATTAAATATGTCAATTTATATACAAACTGCGATAGCATCTCCTGGAATATTTCAAATTTAAACAGTACAAATACGTCATTGCACCATTGCACCAAATGAGCGACAGATCAATGTAATAACGTATTAATTAATAACCGATATATGATTAAATGGTGTGGCTTTAGTGTTAATTTTTTAAAAACCGACTCGTGTTTTTTATATGTGTACACTAGCTTCAACATGAGACTACGCCCTCGTGGTTGCTGGAAGTCGTATAAAGGGTTACGAAACATTTAACGTGGTTCAATATAACATTCCTCGATAAGTGGACTATACAGCACTAGAAAAATTCTATTATAACTCCAAGTTCCTAAGTTTAGCGCGTTCAATCAATCAAACTTTCAGTTTTGTAATCTCAGTATACATGTATAAAGTTGTAACGTGAGCCAAGTCACTATAAAGTTATTTGAGTGTAACAAAGAAAAAAGAATTGAAGGTGAAGTGAGATGAGGTGAAAAAGATTTGAAGGTGTTTAGCAAAGAGAAAAGGAGTGGCAACGAGAGTTAGCAGTCAACAGAGCAATTATCAAGTAAGAGAGTTATCTATATCTTTGTTTTTGTCCTCTATAAATTATGCTACATGAAATAAAATAATTAAACAAATAAAAGGACTCCTAAACTATACTTATATATAAAATAAAATAATCAAATAAATCATGCTTGACGCTAGTCGTGGCGGCACAAAGCGTGATTGTAGAATCGACTGGTTGTGAGTTCGATCCCCATTCGAGGAGATGAAATATTTACTTAAATTTATTTTTTCATTTCTTCGCCCTGGTTTCGAAGCAAAGCGCGGCGTTGAGTTCTGCCACTCAACACGCAATACCTCTGAAATTCGGCAGAAAGTGGAAAGTAGAAAGCTCGGCAGTTAACTGTGAATGTTATTTTTGTATTGGCTGATACGAAATCAAAAATATCGGATTTTAAATATAGAAACCCTTAATTTTTCTTAGTCGGTCTACTTCAAGCAACATAATTGCGTTTAAAATTGTTATAGACACGGCCAAAAATTTAAAAAGTCACTTGTTTTACTATAAGTCTCAGTACGTAAGATAACAGGTCCTGTGCCCATTTCCAATGAAGAGAAGAATATGAGGTATCCTTCAATGTTTATATATCTACTAAAACTTATTCCAACTTACAACATGAAACAACAACGTCTAACTGTAAACGCGACGGTCGTGGCTTCGATGTCCCATCGGGGGAGTTATTTCTCCTCAGGTAATGAAGCACGGCGTTACGTTTCACCATGCAACACGCAGTGTCTGCAAATGGGCGGAAAGTGGGGATCGGAATGTCTTAATAATAGGTTCCATCAGCTCACTCTGCTATATGCAGGCTACAGCGTGGGTGGTCTAATAAACGAAATATGTAGTGTGACAAATATTTGAAAAAGAACCCAAACTTACAATGAAAAACAATATCGAATTTACATTTGTCTTTACTATCATATAGGTAACATGCATTTTTAAGAAACGATCCCACGAAATGCATAGTTAACATAATACGCCTACGCTTATACAAAACGCACATAAATAAAAAATCCGTTGCAATATTGGTACCGTCGGCAAAATATTTATAATTAAAAAAGCCAAATTATTTGAAATCTCTTAAAAATTCCATCAGCTTTGCAATAATTTAAATCATCATTTACTGATTTAGTTCGGACACGCCATCAAAGTAACCACACCTCCTTATTACATCATAGCCGTTATCGTAGTACTTACTTACGCTTATCTATTTTAAATCTACGCTGCTGTATCGCGCATATAGCAGAATATGGCGAGTGGCGAAACTCAACGCCGCATATAGTTTTGTTACCGAAGAAATAACAATAGTTCATTTTTCCACGAGTGAGAATCACACGTACAAACGTCGCGTTTACAGTCAAACACCGTCACTGCGCCACGATGGCCTCAAAATTACCTATTTTTTTCTATATTATATTAATTTTATCAATAAATAGCGTAATAACTGGTAGTTTATTAATAAACAACTACAACTACATATGTAAGGCCGTCGTACCTTACAACCCTGCTTTATATGCGGATAATGGATATTCGGTATATACTTATATAAGCAGGATACGACGTTCAGCTAAAATAAAAATAAAAATAACGGATACAAAAACCATCGCATATATTCAAACATACACAATTATTACAAAATCTATGAAAATACAAAATATAAAATGTCCATCTTTTATCAATTTATTTATTTAGTGGTAAAGTTCGCGTAAAAATGTATTTTTACTTCATATATCATTAAATGTATTCTATATTATAATACGTATTATGTTATGTAGCAGTAACCAAAACTGCATTGTGAAAAATAAAAATCTGAGTTATAATTTTTAGCGGAATATGCAAATTATTTATTCGGAATATTGTTTCTGTTGTGTGCGTGTGTGAATGTGTGTGTGTGTGTGTGTGTGTTCATTATCTGTAAATATAAGTGATAATTGTATAATGTCCTATTTCTTCAGTATTTTGTATTCGTTGTGTTTGTGTATGTGTGAATGTGTGTGTGTGTTAATTAAACATTTCGCAATTGACTATACTATTAATTCTAAAACATTCGCGGAGTCACTTATACTATAGTATCATAATAGTACCACAATGAGACATAATAAAATTTCACTTAAAACTAATAGTGATTTCCCATTATATCACCGTTACATAACTATCATAAAAGACACACAATCAAATTATTACACGCAAATATCAATTATTTAAAAAAAAAACAATAATACACAATGGTGTACAATTTCATACGTTAAAATTGTACCAATAATTATTATAATAATAAAAAAAAACAATATTATCAATATTGTCAACATTTAAAAAAAATCATGTCCGCATATAATTCCAAAAATATATCGTAAATCAATCAATTAAAAAACACAATACAATATACAATATAAACAAAATGTCGTATAATAATAATAAAATTTATATGGATGATTAGTGGCATGAGCGAGCCACTAACGGTAGGCAAGGCAGTAACTAGCGTGCCAGTAACAGACACGAAAGATTCTGGCGTGCTAGTCACTCGCATGAAGAACAACATTTGTACGTCACTAATTGAAGTGCATATTGAAGCACGCTAGTATCAGATACGCGAGTTACTGGCGTGCTAATTATTCGCACGGTTATTAAAATTAATACATCACTAATTTGACTGTTTATTAAAGCGCACCATCTAGTGTCCTTGTATAGTAACACGCCAATGACTGGCACGAAAGTAGCTAGCGTGCTAGTTAATGGCACGAGTATAGAAATTAGTAGGTTACGAATATAATTTCATATATAGGTATACCATCTGACATGCTGGGACGCTAGTAACAGACACGCGAGTTACTGGCGTGCTAGTTACTTCACGAATTTAACTGCATGTTAAAGTATCATCTAGCATGCTGGTGTATACTAATGTATATTGGCACGCTAGCAACTGTCACGCTAGTTACTGGCGAGTTATTACCCAAAATATCATCATATACATATAAAGGCGTACCATCTATCACACCAGTGTATACTAGCACGCCAGCTACTGGCATGCCGGTAACTGGCATATTATTTATTAAGGCGTTGCGCGTATTGGCTATCACACTGTTGGGTCATCGTCCGTGTCGCGGGTCAATGCGTGTTCGGTACACTGTTGGGTCACACAGCACTGCCACCGATGGGTCTCCCGGACTAGGGAACCGCCGGTGATAGTGTGTGTGGGAAGTCCTCATCATCCGATCTCCAATACCACGCTTTCCCGCCTCTCTATCCTGGAAACGGAAACAAAAATAATGATTATAACAAAATGGCACAAAGTTTAAGACTACATTCAACTTACTGATTACATAGCCTCAATTTTGTAATAAAAATAATAAGTAATAATAAAAATAAAGTAACAATAATAAGTAGTACAAATAAATCTAAATTAAAAAAGCACAGACGCTTTAAGTCTGTGAAGAGAAATAAAAAAAGCACTAATAGCAAAATGGTTCAGCCCAAATTGAGTAGCAGAACTAAACACCGCGCTTTTTTTGTTACCTCTGCGAGAAAATGAAAATGCTTAATTTGTGGGAATCGATCTCGCAACCGTTGCGTTTACATTTACATATTGTGTCACTGCGCCATGACGACCATATTTATATACTAGTTTACTTAATCTCAAATATTACATACAAATTACATTTACTTGTTACCTTAAATATTATTTATCTTCTCCAAGTGCTGAGAGTCTGTTGTTGACACTCAATATGGCGTTCAGTTGATCTAGAAGAGTCTACAAAATATATATATAATATTAATAAACTAGCGGCCCGTCCACGGCTTCGCCCGCTTAAAGTGCATGATTATTGATCTAATAAACAGAATTGACTGACAATTATATTAACTTCTAATAATAATATGATTTTTTTACTACATTATCGTAATTTCTATTAGGACATTTGATTATTTTGAAATAAAAATATATATAAAGCTAATTATATACGTATATTTTTTTGTAATATTACGTTCGTTTTACCTATGTAATGTAAGTTTCATCATACTTTTAAAACTCTGTTAAATTTGCTGATGTCACTGAATTTTTTAATTCACCTTTTCAGAAAAAGCCTCACATGTTAAATTATTGATTTGAAGGATTCATAATATTCTTTGTAAAATAACTGTAATGATTGTACATTATTTGTTGCTATACAGTTTTTAAATTAGTTACATATATTATTAGCTAAGTAAATGTACAATTGGTAAATATGTGGTTATTATAAAGTACACGTAAAAATAATGTTTTTAGACATTTTTATATAGATTTACTACGACGTAATTACTTAATATTTCTTTAAAGATCAAATCGATCTTTATCTATCTGTTGAATTAATTACGCCCTAAGTTCATTCAAATGACGATAACTTTTTTTTTAATGAACCGATTTTGATGAACTAAACTTAAGGACTTAACTTGAGTTAAAACAAAGCAATTGGTGAATTTTCAAGTAAATCGGTTCAGTACTTTTAGAGAAAAATGCGGACAAAAAACTAACAGACAGAAAGACAGACAGACAAGAAATTCAAAAAAAATATTTTTGCTTTCTATTATTCTTTTTAAGTATCCCTCTATCCATTTCAGTCAAAATTACTAAATGTACAGGACAAAATATTTTTACTGTCTTATTATATATAGAGATTAATAAATAAATATTATTAAAATTTAACGACTAAAAATACTATTATTATATTAATTATTTTTAATTACTAAAAATATCCTACTGTTGTGATAATTATATATAATTAGGATAATAATATAAAATATCAGCTGTACGCTGTATTCCGCACACAGCAGGGTAGGCAGAGGGAACCTAGTGTTAAGACATTCCGTTCTCCACTTTCTGCCGAATTCAATTGTATGTTGAGTGGCAGAACTCAACATGTCCACTTACATTATTAAAGTTTAAAAAAAAATAATAAAACAGTTGTTTTGCAGGTAGTTTTACGAAAATGCTTTATATTTATTTAATTATTATTATTTATTTAATCGTTTCGATTTAAATAAAAGGGCCACTAAATGTTAAAGGAAATTTGCCAAAATGCAATAGTGAAAACTACATTTAAATCGGTTAAGCTATTTTTGCTATTAGCGTGCACATATGGACGGACAAACAGACAAACTTTCTTAAAAATATTTGTTTTGGGTTCTATTACATTGATTAATTCCCAAGATAATAAATTTTCTTATATACTTTTCATGTAAGGACAGCAATCAGTTACAATTTTATTATATGTATAGATTAAAAACAGTGAGGTACCATTAAGAAAGACATTTAATGTCTTTATAGGTACCTAATATGAAAGCCACCTTACCTTGTCTTTGTCGCCGTTCATATTACTGAGCCCGTTGGTGTGGGTTTGAGGCTTGGGTGAATACTGCAACAATAAAAAAAACATAATACTTTTAAGTCTTATAATATACATAAGATATAATGTAAAAATAAGATGTAAATAATAACCTATAGTAATATTATAAAGCTTAAAAGTTGGTATGGTTAAATGTGCTGATCTCAGGAACTACTGAATCAAATTGAAAAATATTTTTGTGTTAGACTATTGAGTCTATTTATCGAGTACGGAACACATATGACTGGGGGATGTCACGGTGAGAATGAAGAAGAACGTGCTAAGTTAAATGGCTTGGGCACGTCGAAAGAATGAGTTAGGAAAAAATGGCAAAAGAGATTTAACAAAGAAGGGTGAGTGGTGAGAGAGAAAGGATGAGACCTCGGGCGACCTACGAGATCACAGTATTGGTGATACTGGAGGGCACGTACAATCTTGACTACCCGCCGGAGGTCATGTAAGTTGCGAAAAAGGATATACATAGAATCACAGAATTATCCGGACACAGATATCGTAGTGTTTGGCTTTCTCTTCGGCTACAGCGCGACTGTAAACACGATGGTTGTGGGTTCGATTCCCACTCGGAGGAATGAAATATTTCATATTTTCATTCCCTCACTCTGTATACGAGAAAAAGCGCAACATTAAGTTCCACCACCCAACACGAAATGCAAATGGGAACTCGATGAATAATGGAAAACGGAAATGTCTAAATGGGGGAGGAGTGTGTTAACACTAGGTTGCTTTTAAATTGAAGCTGAAAAAAATATACTTCTTTATAGATGCTAACCGTTGGTTTAAGTAACGCCATGATGATGGAGTATAATTTCTCACTCTTCTTTTCTAAAACCGCCCTCTTCTTTCCTAGCTCCTGTTTAGATTGCAGCATTTTTTCCACTTTGTCCTTGTTATACTGCAATCTGTTTATTATAATTATTTTTAAAAATTACATATTTAAAAAAAAACATTTATTTATCTACGATAACAATAAATAATGAACGTAGCGGGATATGAGCAAATTAAATTAAAAATAAATAATGTACACATATATATTACGTTATATTAAATGTCGCACGCCAATATTGCCAATTTAAATATTATAAACAACAAAATTAAATGAAGTATAAAAACAATCAGCTCCATAGTTAATTTAGAAAAAAAACAAATTTAAAAACGTAGTAAAAAAAAATATTTTTAAAGCCAACGCATATATATAGAATACGAAGATGTCAAGGAAGTACATATTTTAAATAAAATACAATCATAAATAATAAACGGCAAAATTCCAATTTGCATTTTGGTATGTACTACGTACTAGGGACGGTAAGTGTGTGTGAATGTACATAAATATCCGCCACTGCGAAAGCTCTGCAATGACGAAGTAGTATAAAAACAATTTTCATATTAACATACAATAACATTATTTTGTACTGTTAAAAAATTATGCTTTTAATAGTTAGCTAAGATTAAGAGAGCATCCGCATCCGTATCAGCGAACGTCATAATGTGGGGTACAGAAGTGACTTAATGGGGAACAGAGTCTCCTAACACTAGTTTATTAAGTTTCCTCTGCCTACCCTGATATGTGCGTGATAATCTAATCTATTTAAGAAAAAAAAACTATTTAAATAATCACTTGAACTCAGTTAGATCGCAATTCTTGCACTTCTTAGCCTCGTGTTGGTTGGAGTCGATGTCGCATGATCCCACTGTAACAGGCAATACATCCAATACAATACAATATCATACCATACAATACAATAAATGAAATATTATTTATTTATTACTAAGAAAGCAACAGCATAATAATATTTAAAAATAAAGGTTATTTTGTTATAAGAGAATGATTATAGAAAAATACATATTAAGATTTTTAGAAACACAGAAAAAGAATTAAGCGAAATAATAAAAATATAATAAAAAATGCTCCCATGTAAATGGTGTGTATACAACTTGTGTCTGTGTGTGTATGAGTGCCTGATGATTGTGTGTTTGTTAGATATATTTATGTATATATGTACTTATTTAGGAGTTAGTAATCCATAAAGTGTATCGTAAAATTGTATTGTGAATGTTGTCAATAAAAAAAACTTTTAATTTCTATTTATCTTAGGGAGAAGTTCTTGATATTTCTACAGACGAGATGAGACAAGATGAAAAAAACGAGATTTTCTATTTAACGTCTTAAACACAAATGACAACTAATAAACTAAAATTTGTAATAAAATTCTAAATATAAAGGAACCCTATACAAGTCCACAGCATTATAAATTTATTTATATTTTGTTTCTGTTCCATCAGTTGCCAATGCCTGAAACATTAGATGAAAGCAAAGTATAGAGTGTGTTAACACTAGGTTCCCTCTGGCTACCTCGCTCTATGTGGAATACAATGTGTAACTGAGAAAAAAACTTACAATCTTCTATAGCTTTCCATTGCCGTTTCAAAGATGTTGAGCTTCTGGATGAGAGCAGGTCAAAGTTCCTCGCATCCAAGGTACCCATTGGAAGACAATTTTGCAGTGATTTATCTATTCTGGAAATTAATTATATATGTTGATTTAAAGAAACAAAAAACTATTTTTAATTACTAAATGCTAAAGGAAATTGAGCAAAATATTTATATACTAGATCATTTGTTACTTACTCATTAGGTATTGGTGGTGGAGGGCTGGAAAATGAAATAGATGGCACAACATGCTCGGTAGAGTGTTCTGGAACACAACAAAAAATAAATTGTAGTATATTCTTTGTTCAAAAAAAATCATCCTATCTGCATTTTCTTCAAATTAGCAGAAAGTCTGAATAAGAGTATTTTGACAATAGGTTCCATCTGCCTACCTACCTGCTATAGTGTGAACTATAAAATAAAGTTAATAAAGATTACCCTCAGGAGGCGGTGGAGGTGGGGGTGGCGGCGGAGGCTGCAGCACATTCACCTTCTTATAATGTGCCAGAGAGTGTGGTGGCAATATCCCTGTCCTATAGAAGTTCCCCTCTTCAAACACTGAAGCATGCACATATTTGCAGTTGGCATAAGTACAAACAGAGTTCTGGTACTTGTGGCAGAATGTGTACACTCCTCTCAGTTGTGAGATGTCATACTTGTGCGCGAACTTGCAAGTGCCCTGTCGTTTGCAAGTGCCACGTATAAAGTCGCGACATATCGTCGTTTTAAGCCGGTCTGAGCTATCTTGACTCTCGCCACTTTCTGGTGTATCTTGGGACCCGGAGTCAGGCGATTTATCTGCCATTTTGTACTCTGGGTCACTAATTTCCTGTTTTATTCGAACATTTGAACAATCGTACAGTGCGTCGTGCGGCGGCGGCTCCAGGGGCAGGGGCGGCTGAATCCCGGGCTTCGCCGACGAACGCACGCCTATGTTGGGCGGCGGGGGCGGGTCGGGCGCGGCGCTCGACGCCGCTGGATGCACCACCTCGTTACGATCTATTTTGGACCGTATAAACTTTTTCATATTTATAAAATTTGGCGACGACCTAAATTTTATTAAATGTTCTTCCACTCCGACTCTTTTGCAGCTGTTTTCATCTGAAATATTAGATATTTGTTTACAGGAACAGTACTAGTCAGTAAGCTGACAAAGGTGGTATGCCAAGTCCAGAAAGTACTAGACTACACTACGTTGCTTTGTTTGATAAATTATATTATTGTGGGTAATGGTACCTGACCTTGCTTAGTAAATTATATTATGAGGGTAATTTTAAAGATTTGAATTTGTAACGTTCCTTATGTGTATGTGACGAATGTTGAACTGCTCACCTGCCTGAGTAACCTGCATTTACTTGCGATATTTTCGAGCACCAACACCTTCTCGATATAACGCAGCTATGTTATTAACCATAGCCAGATGGAGCCTAAGAAGTCAGCATCGATGCTAACTCGTAAATTGGCCGCACTTTAAACAATAGCACTTGTAAATTTGTCACAAGATTGGGATACAATAAGGTAAACAACTTTCAATTAAATAACAAGAGTGAAGAGATGCGCGATTCACTCGACAGTACGCATCGGACACTAATATCAAGATGGCGGCGATGACTCGAATGGCCTTCATAAGTATACAGCTGATGTAGAATCGAATAATCGAGTTTGTAAATTTATTTATTGACTTTATTTATTGGTTTATCACATAAATAAAGTGAAGTAAAGTAAAGTGTTGTAAATAAAATTGGAACATTATTAACCTATAGCAAAATATAGAACCATACGTAGTATATGATAAAAACTGCATTAATTAAACACATAAATACATAAATGAATAAATGATGATAATATAAGAAGAAAGTCGAAGATGTATTATTTGTATTTAATTACTGAATAAACAATTTTATTCTATGATTTACCGTAAAAATAAGACCCGATTTTAAAATTATATGTGAATCGATATCTTTAAGGTGATATTTTGTAATAGATTAAAATAAGTAAACATCAGTGTTGATGTTGCTAAATGCAGAACGTGACCAGACGTCCCGTTTTGAGAACATACTACCGGGAGGTACAAGGGTTCCGGTTTTTCTTAATAGTATATAAATTTCGTTGGTCGAAACAAGTTCCTCCGCGATTATCATAAAAAACGGAAATATTTAATTACATTAGAGTGTCAATTATATCTAAGCAAAACGAAAGCACTATCAGACGTCGAGAAAAATTATGATTCCATTCACCCATTTGAACGATTTATTTAAGTGTATTTAAGAACAAAATATTAATTATTTTAGTATGTTTGTCTGTAGATACTATATATAGTATAGTTCATTTAGCACTAGAAAAGTAAATCGTAATTTAAGTCTTTTGGTAACTTATTGGTACTTTGAAAAGACCCGTTCAGTTATTTTACTACTTAGGTAGACGATAAGCGCAGGGCATCGCAATTTTTCCCACGGTAAATACGACCGCGCGAGTATTTCGGCATAAAAAATAGTCTATATGTTGCTTAACAAACTCCTCTAACTTTCAATGTCAGGTCCATACATGTTAGGTGCATAACAATCAGTTCAGATGATCCGGACAAACATAAGGACAAAATGGTAGTATTGTTTGTTTTTGTTTTAGTTTCGTGTACCTAAATAACAACAACAATAACACAACAACAATAGAATCAAAGACAGACCCCAAAAGAAAATTACTATATACGTATAAAAAAAATATAGGTAATAATATAATCTTTCAAAATTTCCTTAATATTCTTACCACATGTCATGAGGTCCACTTACATTGGAGAATCCTTAATCTTGAAATCTCGGTGTTTTTTATCATTATATAATCTCATTTTTTTATATCATTTTGCAAATAATATAAAACAACAAAACATTGAAATATAAAGATTTAATCACTTCTTTTAGCAAGTAGCAATTTTGTCGAACAACATATTTTAAATTGATATAACTTTTTTTATTTATGAACAGATCGAAATAAAACAAACGCGTGGGTCAAATCCCCGCCCGCGCCCTAAGGTGAACCCACGTCCGGTCACCACCCCCGCGTGCGTTCCCACGCAATCGTCTTTTGACGAGTTTGATATACGTAACCTCGGCGTTATTACTGTAAAAATACGCCGGTGAAACGGCAATCGGCTGACCAGATAACAGGACACTCAGGACCACGCCCAATTAATTAAAGCCATCGTGGGCTTTCAAACTTATTAATAGATTCCAATGGTGGTTTCTAGTAATAATACCGACCGATGACACGCGACAGTCGTGTTTGAAACCTACCCGCGATTTGACTACTGCGCGCCAACTTGACATCCTGTGCGTGCAGGAGTCATTCTTAAAACCTAGTTGTAGTAGTCATGACCCAAAAATACCAAACTATAGGCACACTCATTTACTATAAAAAAGACACTCCATTATGTCCCACTAGACTCACCTGCGGCACTCGAATACATCGAAGCGTCTATTTACCAGATATCCCTTACAGGCCATCCGCCAAATAATATACCTTCAGTCTTTCTCTTACCCACAAAACCCATTCTCGAAATTCGTTTACTGCTCAATAAGGGAGACTCCGTCATCCATATTACGTACACACGTACGCTGTTAATGCGTGATAGATAGCGTGAAGCTAGCTAGAAAAAAAATAAAAGTTCGGCTAATCTAAGACTAAATTGTTACTCAAACCTACATACAAATCATCAACTACAGTAAAGCATGTACCTACTCTATTCATATAAATTTTCGATAGCCATCGAACTTCTGTGTGAAAGAGAAGAGCTTCGTCGTTAAAGTTATTTCAGTGCAAATTTTTTTTAAGAGCCGTTTAATAAGTTTTTTGATTTTCACAATTATTACACATTTTAAATAAAACTATTTTAACCGGATTAATCGCGTATATTTAGTTTTTTTATACATTTTTGGAAACCCGACGTTTCGAACACTTTGCAGTAGTTCGTAGTCACGGGTAGACTACCCGTGACCACGGACTACTTTACTTTTATTTAAAAGAGCCGTTTATTGAAGGTGCTGCTTTTGATAACTTTTACAATTTTGATGGTCAATTGCAGTGTATTAAGGCATGCAGGAAGAGTCTTGCGGAATGGCCAACCTGCGGTGGTGCACAGGGTCGTGGGCGGCGTTTTTATTTATTTTTTAATATCATTTTGTAGGATTTAACCACAAATATATAGTTTTAAGATTTTTTTCTGGACTAGTACTACTTGTAGATGCTAGCTGCCAAATTATAGCTGCTTAATAAATTTTGATTCCCTTTGTAGTCCCAAAAATTAAAGTGTTTTTTTTTTTTCAAACAAAATAAATAATAAAATTGTCGTTTTATATTTTAAAACGCCATTTGTAAAGAACGACGCACGCAACAAACCTATCAAAGGGAAACCGCCACATGCGCCTCATTCCGAAATCGAGTCGGTATTGGCGGCAAAGTTCAAAGTTGTTTATCCTTTAGTAGTATTTTTGTAGTAGTATGTGTTTACACATAGATTCCTTGTCTATTCTAACCCTTGTTAAGAAAATCCACTCCCACGCGATATAAAATTAGTGTTTAATAAACCTCTACAAAATGTGAGTTAGATTCAGAATGTGATATTAAAAAAAATACTTGATTAATAATCAATATAGACATACCAATTCTGGTTCCGTGGATGTGGTTATTTCTTCAGGTACTATTACTACAGGGACATGGTGGTTTACTTTACTGGTATCTATGCGTAACTGCGTCACACGCAATACAGGTATAGATAACCATCGTTAAATAAAAAATAATCCTACGTCTTAACTGTTATCTTGATTAATTTCTTTAGGTATAGGTTTGAAATATTTTTTAAAAACCCATACCTAAAGGAGCTTTAAGCTTCAGGATCGCTGCCTCTTCCACTCTGTATAGATTGATTTTCAACTTGATATCTTCAACCGTCCCTGACACAAAAACTCTTGTCAGACAGACAAACGGACAGACCATAAAGTAATCTTATAAGGGTTCCTTTTTTTCCTTAAACGTTACGGAACCGTAAAAGCATATGTTACGACATCATAATTTTCTCACGTGAACTGGCATACTTTTATCATAAAATCAATGAATTAATGTGTAATTATTTTAAAGTATTTTAATAAATTTGTACGTTGTGGGAAACAACCCAATTGTGGACAAATGTTGTATCGTCTTCACTGAGCCGGCTATTTTCACTCACTGCGTGGTGACCACTGCCCGCTAAGCTAAAAATCACGGCGAGTGCCAGACCAGCTGTGAGCCATGGCTTTGCAGACCATGCATGACCAAATGTAAAGCAACATTAGCAATATTATATGGAATATTTCTATTTATTATAGTTTACTTATTTTAGTACATTATAATCAATTTAATTTTAATAGTAATGACAGTTTATAAAACGGTTTATCTGTTGGAGAGCTACAATGCCACACACATACATACACATATATAGAGTTATAAAACTTATAGGGCGCACAGCTTAAGTTGGCCAGCACCAATTCACTTTAAGGGTTGGGTTGATTTTAGGAGATACAAAATAAAACGTATACATCTATATGCAGCATTTTTTTATTGATTGCATTATACAAACGACAAAATTTAAATACTAGTTATAATTATATGCAAAACTGTTTATCTACATAAAACGTTTCTTATTATAATAATAATAATTTTGTATATATTATAATATGTAATTAAGTTTTTTTTCCAAAAAAGCATTTAGCGCATTTCATTGTAATGGTGTATAAAAATAAATAAAAAAAAAAAACAAAGGTGCAGTCGGGATAACTCCGAAAATCGGATATTTTAAATTATTCCAGAGATCCAGTATTACAAATAGTAATATGCATCTAATCGGTGAATGTTGTCAAATCGCGAAAAACTGCTGCGCTGATAGTATGTAATGGTAATTATAAGAAATACCCGATTTTCGGCGTTACTGCGAAATCACCATATATTAGACCTCACACATATTTAGATGGATCGTTGCTTACAAACGTCACTTTTAAAATGGCACCAAGTGAAGGTGAATTTATTATTTCATACCTAATATGCTTTGTACACTTCGTACTCGTCAGAGATTACTCACTCCTGCCTACATTTTATGTAAATTATAATTATCATATTTTCAGTACAATCCCACTAATCTGGGCACTTCGAGAAATTGCAGCGTCACACGACGACAAAATATATTTTTTTGGACCAAGTAACATAACGTATGTAACGTAACTGGTGCAAATTTTGGTATTAAAGCCGCTAGTTCAAGTGAGGCAATGTTTCCAATTTATTGTACGGAACCCTCGGTGGGCCAAGCCCAACTCGCGTGTGTCCGGTTGTTTAATCTTAAATTGTCAAGTAATTGTATTTTAAGGGTTCCCACTTTGTTTCCCATCTGTCCGTCTCTCAAGACCATTTATTGAGCTTCAGGCTATCGCTTCAATTTGCACAACAAAAACGTATGTAATTACTCAAAATCGAGATATGTTACAGTTATATTCATTTTGTTTATATGCAACAATACAAGGTCAACATATTGTTGTATTCAATAGTCGATGTAAATAGGAAGGCTGTACCGCGTTTGTCGCTTCCACACCTCGGTTAGATGTATCCCGGGCGCTAAGAATGTGAACTTTTTGCACTTTGCAAAAAAATTGACTGCGTGAACGCAGCCGCAAGCTTATAGAAGCAGTATCGTGGTGCCGGATTTAGTGAGATTCTACTGTGTTTATCATAAAAGTCGTATTTAATTACAAAATTAAAGTAAATTAAAAAAAGAGACCAAATTTATTTTCTTTACATTTTGAAGTTATTAATACACTTGAGAAATACTAAATTTTATATTGTATTTAAAATAAAATACAAATTCAATACAAAGTATTGAAAACTATGAATTATAAAGTTATAGTAAATAACTTAATTAAAAAAAAAGTCCATTTTACTAAGAAACTAGAGTTCCTGGCTTACAGTTATTTATACACATTTGGAAATTATTGCACAATAACTAATGTAAAATTTTATAGAATATATTTGAATATTACAGGATATTATTAGCAATGTAATGTTGATACTGATGATCACTTCTAGAGACGTTGTTAAAGTCAACACCATCTTTATATTTATTGTACAAACTACAAAAAAAGTTCATTAAAAAAACACACATATTTATATGGGGTTCATCAGTTATCTCTTAACTTAATTATAAACACAATCACAAATAAAAAAAATAAGTCAAAAGAAAAAAAAATAAGTCAAAAGAACGTAGTTAGTAAAAAAAATCTTTCCTTTTGTGATACATTCGACAAATAAGCTTAGTTTATAAACGTTGCGCAATACACTACATTATTATATTATATTAAGGCAGATATCACTCGGGCTCTAGTTATTCCGCCTGACTAGAGAATCACCGATATATCATACATTCACTATAAACAAATAGCGTAAAACATTTTTAGAAAACATAAAAAAATTACGTAACGGGAATTGAATCTATGTCTCTTCTAAAGCCTCCAAGCGCTTTGACCACGAAGCCTTCTTCTTCTTGTATTTTGACGTAGCTTGGCTTGCAATTATTGATCAGAGCGCTTGGATAGTTTGCAAGAGGCGTAAGTTCGTATACCGCTATGTTCAAATGTTTTCTAATAATATTTTTTTTATTCTTGTGGAATAACATTTAAAATAAAATGTTAATAATAATAAATAGCACATTACTTACAAACATTTCTAAAATACATCTAAATACACGAAAGGAGCCATTCATAAATGACGTCACACGTCAAGGAGGAAGTGTGACGTTATGTGACGGGTGCCTAAAATTAGAGATATCACATTTCAAAATATAATATACTAACGACCCGTGGTTTCGCCCGGCTAAATTTATTGTTGTATTAATTAATTATACAAAATCTACTATCATCATCATCATCATCATCATCATCATCAATCAAACCAAATAAAACAAAATCTATACATGTATTATTCTGATCAATTTGTTATATTAATATAATTCCATTTAAATCCGTTCAGAAGTTTTTCCGTGAAATTCTTCGATCAATTATACATAGATTACAGTTTAGAAACGGCCGGATATAAGAGCACAAAAAGTGTTGTGTTCTTACTTTATTTTATCATCCACATAACTATAGATGATAAGCGGATGCATTAAAAGTCTTCAGGTTTAATGAATCTAAGCCTTAACTAGCTGTAATAAGGTTAATTATTAAGGAATTTCTGGTTTTATTAACTCTTGCAATTTTTTTGAGCCGTGTTTATATGCAACCCATAATCTAGTGGATAGTTGATCGAAAGTGAATGTCAATCAAACATCTACCTTCTCAGATTCTCACATTTATAGCATTAGTGAGTATGGCAAATACTAGTAGGACTAATGTAATTTCTAGGTGTGAAATTCCAAAATATGACGAGGTAGGTAGTTAAAAATCATGAAATTCCTATGACGTAATTTATGTATGGTTCCACAAAACATAACTGAAAAAAACTAAAAAAAAATCACAATACAGCGTATAAAGCGTGCCAGTGGGTTAAATAGGCTAAACTTACAATAAAAACAAATCTTTATTTATAAATCTTACAATAAAATTACAAACCAAAAAAAAAACCCTAACTACTCTATGAATAAAATATAAATAATAAAATTTGCACCATAAACATTTTGGGTAGAACGAGACCAAGCATTAGTCTCAATACTTAAACGCTAAACTTGTGATGCAACACGCTAAATACGCTAACACGCTACAAGGGCGGGGGCGGGATTGATTTTTTGGCCTAGGGCGCTAACACGCAGGTACTAACACGCTACCAATCGACGAGGTCGTCTTTAATGGCGGGAGCAGGCGACCAGTTCATGTTTTCACGGTTAATAGCCGTGTATATGTAAACATAACCACTATCACTCCAACCCGCAAGCGTGCGTCTTGGTAATCGTGCATACGTAGTGACATGACCGCCGTCGTAGAATGACGCTAGCACGCTATCACGCTGTTTCTTTAACCCGCAAACACGCCACCACGCTTGTACATACATATCAACGGTCTCATGTCAACAGCCAACACGTCAATAGGCACCACCACGCCCCCCCAACCAACACGCTACCACATCAACCCGCAAGCACGCTTAACACGCTAACACACAAGAGTCTCCGCGGGCTTGTCGCTCGTGCATACATACACGTAGTCTCCGTCGGAGGGAGGGCGGGGGCGGGGGCGGCGCGGGGCGGGCGGCGGCGGGGCGCAGCGCTAGGCGGGCGCCACCTGCCACACTATGAGGTGGCTGCGGGCGGCGCGCTCGAGCGAGCTGTGCCCGCTCGACGTGTTGTCCTCTGCTGTGGCACTTTCTTCTAGCTCCGAATCCGCTGTAACACAATATATTTATTTGTTGTTTAAATTATATGAGACAGAAGGAAAAAAAATTTTGAATGGTGGAACTTAACGTCGCAACTTATCTTACAAGAACGGTACAGGGAAATGAAAATAACTAATCCTCCCGAGTAGTGGGGATAAAAGAAAATACAAACATCCAATAGTACACAAGTTAGTCATTATAAATATGAGTGATCTTTACAATCAACATATACATATATAATAATAAATAGCTAGGTATTAGCGTAGTCTGTTAGTGCGAGGCCCCAAGCGACATGATCCCATGATTGATGATTATCTATGACAAAATAAGAACGTACCGGTGACTAGAACGGTTACATTTGCTTATATTTTATCAGGTACGTTCAGGGGTCAACGATCTGCCATACAATGATGTGGGAGGCTGTGTCTCTGACGTCATCGGCATGCTCCTCTAGGCAGAAATATAAATGCGACCGATATATAACACACAGTACATAAATACAGTACGTCTCACTAATTCCGGCACTATTTTAACACAAAAAAATATTGTGTTATTGGAAAAACTTCCTTAAAAATCATAATCATTTTATTCAATATAAGAAATACATGCTTAATTTTTTGTACGACAAATAATTTACCACCGGTTCACTAAAGTCACTGAAATAGACATAAAAAAACCGTCGCAAGAACCTCGATATGACTTTTTTGTATTTATTAGTAAATAAAATATTACATAACATATAAATAAATATTGTTCGTATCTAAATAATACAATGTTTTTTGTTAAATTAGATAGAATTGAAATATGCGCTATATTTCAATGTAGTTTTTGTTTAAACACCTTGTCTCCGTATTTATATTTTAATTATAATTATTATTTTCATCGTATATAATATTTCTGAACATATCGATTTATCCAAGTGCCGGAATTAGTGAGATTGTACTTTACTTGTATTCAAATTCCACTAATATGTAAGTGCTGTGACACACGCCGCCATCTTGTTACATGTTAGTGAAAAACTTGCTGGATAGAAACAAAAAAATGAATAGGCATCTACAACATTTTATGCATAACAATCCGAAAGTAAATAGTCCGATTCTGGATTGAATATAAAATTTAAACAAATGAGGATGAGATTCCTTACCTCAACCTTATTTTTATTTGCATTTTTTATTTAATGTTGAAAATACTATAGACACTCGGTCTTCATCCTTATTCCCATTACTACTATAAGTTTTTAATATTTTAAAAATTCTAAATATTTATACATTATCAAAATTTTTATTCAATTAGGCTATTACAAGCGGTTTTGGTTTTGGATTTGGAGATAGAAATGTCAGTAATGTCAGTTCTACTGGATGCTACCACCTGTATAAAAAGCAAATGTTTATAAATACGTACGTATGTATATATATATAATAACGGAGATTAAATAAGTTAGGTAAGCTGGATTGTAGCACCGGGTCTTCTGTTACAGTAAGCTACAACACTACTAATTATTCTGTCAAATTCATATAAGCTTTGTTTACCTACTTTGAAAATGTTTAACTACCCATAGAATCTATTAACATAAATGTTCATAAAGACATTAAATATTGTGAAAAGTGACCATCCTTAAATAACGTCACACGATTTTCTGACCCGTCCTTGTCATATCTGGTCACATTTTTTAGATTTCCACTACTTAGTCTGACGTCACATATTTGGCAATTAAAATTACATCTAGAAATTATCAAATTAAAACAGTGGTTCCGAAAAAATATGTTATACATATATTATATTTTGAAATGTTATGTCACGTAATGTAGGATAAAAATACAATGTCACATTTGGTCGACCCCTCATTTATGTGTGACGTCATTTATGGATGGTCACGAAGTATGGTCGACGAGTCGTTAACGTTGGCGTTCTGAACTTTTGCGCATTGATAACTTAAAATAATTAAATGTAAGAAGAGATCTTAAATGAAAACTGCGCATTTAACTACAGTTAACTGTCGACCGTGATAATTTGTCGACCATACTTTACAGATAATGTGAGACATCTTTACCTAAACATAAAACACATGCTCAGTAACGTTACGAATTACCACGAATGACAAAATGAAGCAAGCAAAGCGATACGATGACGTCGCGCTGGGATAAATGTACGCGATGAGGTACAACTGTCAGCATACAAGTGGACGACACGAGTCGTGTGTGTGTGTGCGTGTGTAAGTGTGTGTGTGCGCGCGTAGAAATACACAAGTGTGTAATATAATATTGTTAATGTATAATAATGTGTAATGTAACTCAATCTTTATATACTCTAGTGATAATATATTAATAAAATAATTATGATCTTAATTTACTATGTATAATGTATGTAAATGATGTAATAAATTACCTATTCTAAAATCGATGTACCCTTCACCACCGGATATCACGAGCGTGGGCGGCGCTGGGGCTGGTAATGGGGCTGCTATGGTGGCTAGGGCGGCGGGGGCGGCCTCAGCATCAGGCGAGGGCGGCGCAGCTAAGGCAGCCCTCTCAGGCGATGGCGGCGGCGAAGGCGTCATTGCCGGTGCTTGGGCTGGCGACTCAGCACCAGACACAGCTACGAAAAACGTAACAGCCTCCCTATGCCCGTGGAAGCTGAGCTGCGCGTGCGCCATAGAGCACAACGGAATGGCGGCACCGTCGTCACCGTCGGACAACGGTACGGAAATGACAACACCGTTGCTTGTACCGATCCATAGACGACCGGAGCTGACTAGCAATGCTGTGATCCGAACTAACGAGAACCCAAGTTTACCGGTACCGAGCATCTTGCTTACATAGGGCTCAATATCCACATCTTTCAAATGACTATATGTTCTCGCGCTATATAATCTTAGCGCGGAGTCCATTTTGATGGAAACCCACACACCATCTCTATGAGCGGCCAGCTGTCGCACTTGGCTCTCGCGTCGAGGGTGGGCTTCCAAGGAGTGTAGCACGCGGCGCGAACGCGGCTCAACCACGACCACGCGGTTACGGTAACCGCACCAGACAACGCCACCGACGGCGCTCAGACACCGCACCGACCACTTGGGCTCACCGAGTACCACTAGCCAATAATTAGCGAAGTCCCATCTACCGTCTGGCAAACGTGAGAACACCGCTATGGTACCGTCAGCCAACGCGACCACGGAACGTGACGCGCACCACACTATCGACAAGATGGCGTCGTTCAGCTTCACTCTCGCCAAACACCGACTGTAGTTATTTATGGCAGAGTGTACATATAGGTTTCCGCTTTTGGTTCCGAGCCACATGGTGGTCATGACTGTGGGGGAATCTCTAGAACCACCGTCAGCCCCCTTCACAGTATCACCACCACTGCTATTACCGCCACTAGTCGCCGCCTCCGACTGTTCCTGCGCAAACGCGTCGACGCCCGTCTCCGGTGAACTCCTTCCCACAGTCACTGTAAATTTAAAACAATTCGATTGTAAACCTACTAATATTATATAATTAATTATTTACTAATCTGCACTTCTATCGTTTTCTAAAAATATGAATAATATCATTTTAAAACAATATCTAAACCGATGATTAATAGTAATATTTCAGCCAATTCGATAATACAGTTATTTATAACAATTCTATCGAGCAAGTTATTTAAAATAGTAGAACTTTTTATTTAAAACCGATTGAAATAAAACTAAGGGAAGCTTGCCAAAATAAGATTGTGAACACTGTAATTAAATCGGTTAAGCCGTTTTTAAGATAACACAGACAAAGAGACAAATAAATAAATAGATAAACAGACACAAAAAAATTGTTCTTATACGTTATTAAACGACAAAAATATATATATTTTTTAAATATCTCACATGTACAGAGTGATAAAATAATATTAAGAATTTAAGACCCTTAAATTTTCTTACTAGTATGATGTGCACACTTTCACGCAAAAAACGACTGAACTGGATTTAGAAGAAACTTTACAGCAATATAACTTATGTTACAATTTATATAAAGATTTTATATAATTTAGCTACAACAATGACATTAAGCGGACGAAGTCACGTTTGGGCCGCTAGTAAATTATAATTAATTATATTAATGACATCAATCATTAATATTAATTAAGAATTAATATAATATTTTGTGGACTATTGAAAACTCATAAAAAACAACAATGTTTCACATTCAGGTGGTTTAAATACAGATTACACAAATTGATAAATAATCAAATAATAAAGGCAAGTGTGCTTCTTAACGCAAAATATTTACATACAACAATAGATTGACAAATCCTTCACATAATCGATCGTAAGCGGTCCCAACACTTATTACAGAGACAGAACAGAAAAAAATATTCCGTGTAATTACTCATTTAAAGGATAAAACTGTTTGACAATTGACTTATTATATTTCTTGCCGAGACAATGGTTACAAGAAATATATTGACTTCTTCTGAATAAAAATTATTTAAAAATGTTAAAAGTTTTGATAAACTACCGTTAACAGGCGTGGAAGAAAGCGGGGGACTGTCGGCGAGGGCAGAATCCGCGTCGCCTTCTCCACCTTCGCCACCCTGAGTTGCGTCATCGCCGCCTTCAACACGCTCAACAGCGCTCTGCACTGGCGGTGCCTCTTTGACGGGAGTACTAGGCGGCGTTAGCAGAGTGGCTTGCACCTGTATGATATAAAATCAAAACATATTTTAGGGTAAAAATGGGGTAGGAGTTTTTGAGAGTAAAAGAAACACCAATTTTATTGTTTTACAGATTCAAACGGTATCTCTCACATAGCAGGGTAGGCATAGGGAACTTACGAACATAATATCCGTACCGTTCCCCACTTACCAAATGAAAATATTAAATGCTACTAGATCCACATTCTTTCATTATTCAAAAATGAAAAGTTTGATTAATTGAATACGCTAATCAAGAACTACAGGCTCCAATTGTCTTTTGTGTTAAATAGTCCGTTTATCCAGGGAGCCTATAGCCTATAGGTTATATTACATCTCGAAAGGATATAATATTAGCTTACATATTTCGTTGTGCCGACTACGACGCTGCCATCTTCCTCCACCGCGTTGTTAGACAGCCCGTTGCTCTGACTCTCAGTCGACTCGCTCTTGCCGACGCAGAACAACGATTGCTATTAAAAAATATTTTCAAAATGTATTAATTTACAATTTATAATAATCTATATTTCTTAATTTACAGTACAGTCGACGAGTCGTGGGCTAAGTTAGCTTTATACAGTTTAGAAAATCTTTACTTCAGTGCATACTTTATATCTGTATACTTGTTTACTCACAGAGTGTCGCTTATTTCCATCTTCGGTTTCAGTTACGGCGGTTTGGGCGGCGATGGCAGTTTGGGCGGTCACTGCAGCAGTATCGGGGGCGATTTGGGCGGTTTGGGCGGCGTCATGTTCGCGGTAGTCCTCGTCGGTAGCGGCCGGTACTGACGCCACGCATAATATATGCTTGTCGCTTACTGGAAACGACTCGATTACCTCTGCTGGGTTGTTAGCATCTATAATCTGGAGTAGAAAAGCATAGATATCGATAAATAAGCGTGTTATGTAAAAAATAGGATATTTTTTATAAAATAAGAAAATAGAGATTAATAATATGTGTAAATTTAAATTTTATGAATATATCAGTATATCATGTTGTCTATATGTTTTTATACGCCAACTACTGATCACGCCACTTATAGGCGCTTCATCATACAAATTATTTGTCAAAGATCATATAAAATGCCGCACGGGCATTGTACGAGCAGTCTTGGTTCTGGTGTGGCTGGGGGCAATACTCATACCATGCCACTGGCTATCCTCGACTATTTGGATAATTGAATATTTGTATAATGAATTATTTGATTAATTAATTATTATTTTAATTATATAATAAATGTGTTTAACATTTATTTATAATTATCTACATAGAGTCTTGACTCTGGTGTGGTTTAGTGTAATTTTAGTGCTCTGCCGTTGGCTATCCGTCGATTATTCGGATAATTGATTATTATTCTAATCATGAACGTGATTAACACCTATTTATAATTATATTGGGCTGGCTGGGCTTCCGCTCTAACTTCTACTGCTGCAGAGCGGGTGTCCCTCAAGGATCTGTACTAGGCCCATTTTGTACACTTTATACACGGCAGATCTCCCTACCGCCGACAATGTCACCACAGCAACTTTTGCTGATAGTACATCCACAGCCTGAACTTGCTTCTAGTACATTACAAGTACATGTTAAGAAAGTTGAGAACTGGCTTAGAAAGTGGAGATTGAAAGCTAGTGCATCAAAATCCTCGCATATCACTTTCTCCCTTCGGCAAGGAAATTGTCCTATAATAACCTTAGGCACAGAACCTCTTCGCCATGTGTACTCAGTAAGATACCTTGGTCTACATCTCGATCGACGACTCACCTTGCGAAATCATGTAAGAGCGCAGCGAGATGAAATGAACGCCAGAATTAGAAGCCTGTATTAGCTACTAGGAAGGAACTCTAAACTGTCATTGGAAAACAAACTGCTGGTGTATAAGGTGGTCATAAAACCTATTTGGACATACGGGATCCAACTCTGGGGGAGCTCTAGAAACTCAAATATTGAAAACCTTCAGCGCTCACAGAATGCTGTGTTGAAAACGTTCACCAAGGCTCCCCCTGGTTTATAACCAACACCGAAGTACACCAGTTTGCAGAAATTTCTACAATTAGAGAGGAAATAGCCAATGCTTTCTCTAGGTACAAGTCTCGCTTGTCTATTCACCCAAATAAACTAGCTGTAAAATTACTCAACTCAGTTCAATACCAACGCCTGAAGAAACCTAACGTCTTAAAACTGGACGAAAGATTCGTTTCGTACTAATTTAAGAGACCTTGTTATTGGATAAATAAGGATTGCAGAGATTTCTTAGTTCATCCCAGTCTCTTTTATAATAATTTTACTGGAATCTACTGTAAATACAATAAATAAAGATACAAAAAAAATATTTGTAAAACAAAAACCACGACTGCATAAAATTAAAAAGAAAACGATTTTAGGATTAACAGTCGGGACCTCTGTAAATTATCCGGGTTTCCTGGTAAAAAATTTATTGATAGAAGAATTACTTATAGGTCCTGACTGACGTAACAGCGTTGAAAATCATCAGAACCGTCAATTGAAACGTGAAAATCTTGACACTGCATGGAGGTTTTACCAGCTCTCTTCACCAATTTAAACTGAAGGAACCACCATGATGTGAATGTGATCCTAGCGTTGAAGAAACGGTATGGCATATAATCTTGGACTGCTTACGATTTTTTTTTAACTTAGAAACTTTATTGAACACCAAGCTAGAAAGACCAGGCTTAAATTCTCTGATAGCAGACAACAAGAGGCTCCCAAGTGATCTTAGAGTTCTTAGAGGAAATCTTTCACATAGCCATGGCTAGAAAGGTAGTAGGATAGTAGCAAAAAGTGTAACTAAGGAAGTTAACACACCCAAAGTCCAATACCTGCACAGTATAATGGAGGAGAAACTGTCCTTACGAAGGGCTGCACCGGCAAGACCGCCATGAGAAAATCGTACCATAATAATGGTAGGCATGCTGTTGTAGTCCGATAGAAAATCGCACATGGAATTGAAAAAATAATCGTTGCGACAACTCCAGGGTTGCCAGGCTTAAACAGGTCACTTAATGTTGATAATATGCACTTGTGTTTTTTTTAATAAATTATATATCAAATTATAGCTCAACACTATAACACATGGTTGCCTAGAAAATCTGTTGCAAGCAGAGGTTGCCAACATTTGAAATACTTTATTCCCGTTCCGGTCGGTTATGAGAATAGATAAAGAAAAACGCGGGTTGCCTTATGTTTTTAGAAAGATATCATGTAATAGAAGGTCAATCTTAAAATCTATGTTTATTCAAACTGTGCATCTATTAAATGATAATTTTAATCGTACTAAATTAAGCACATACAGAAAACTATGTAAAGATTAAATTAAATAAATGTTTACAAATATCAGTCTTCTAAGGTATTAATTACATCATGGCTCCTTAATATACTGAAGGGTGAAAATGATTGCAAGAAAATTTTCAGTGGAATCAGAGAGAGAGTGAGTCTAGGTCGTGATTACACTATGTCAGGAACATTAGTATGATAGTAGATTTACTAACGAAACTAATTACATATTATAATGTAAAACAGTTTTAGTCAGTAAATTCACGCCGATTTACCGGTAGTCTATTTCTAAAATATAATATTATAATAAATGAAACGATTACATAAGTTAATTTTATAATGCTATTTTATTTTAAAATAATATAGTAATTCCATCAATACGAGATAATTGGTTTCCCTCTTATCTCACGGCTCCGTAAATAGGGATTCGTCGATTGGAAAGTTAAGAATTTAATTTTAAAAAAATGCTGATAATATCAAGAACATTGTTTTTTTTTTAAATAATTACAAAGTTGTTGCCTAACCAAAACAATTAATTAACAATTCAAATGAGCATCTTTGACTCACTTGTAAGTTTTCTTTTAAACTTTAGATCATTTTTATTACATTAAAATAAAATTTAATAAAATAAATTAAAATTAAGATTTTGATAATTTTTAATTCCATTGTCATCCTAACTTTTGAATTTTTAAAATTGGAGATCTTTGTAATTATAATAATCGAATAATTAGCTTCACGTTGTATTATGAACACAGCAGGGTAGACAGATGGAACGTAGTGTTAAGACACTGCGTTCCCGCCTTCCTGCTCAATTCTGGTGGCATCGCGTGTTGAGTAGCGAACTCAACGCCGCGCTTTGCCTTGACACCAGAGCGAAGAAATGAAAATATAAATTTAAGTAAATATTTCATCTCCTAGAGTAGCACTTTGCACCGCTGCGCCACGACTGGCTTCCAAATAAAATTTGATGGCGTCTGATAAAAGACGTTTATAAAGATTAATATCTATGACATAACACTCATATGTTTTATAGTATAGTCATTGTTTCGTTTGTTTTATTTTTGGTATTGTAGGAGTCAAATTATATACAAGTCTAACTTTTACTATTAATTTAACACACTTCGTCCTCCGCTTTTTGCCGTAATTTAAGACACTGCGTCTTGAGTGACTTAGCTTAACGCCAACATTTTTATCGGATACAGAATATAGAATATTTTAAAATAATTACCATAACAACACCTTTGTTCTTGGTACTGGCACAAATCCATACTAGCGATGAGAGACGATCAGAGCGTCCTTGCGCCGCACTCATTTCGTATGCTGAAAAGTATATCCATACACATAAAAAAATAAATATCAACATAAAATCTTTATTAAAAACTCAAAAGGTAACATTTACAGATTTCTCAGTTAAATTTCACTTCGAAAGGTTTGACTGAAAATGCAATAGTTACTTTATGTAAATACTTTTTTAGCTTCACGCCATATCCCGGTGATCTAGTGTTAAGACACTCCGGTCCTTAAAGTAAAGGGACAACGACAGACTAAAATAATAAAAAAAAAGCAATGGCGGATTGTATATCCACCCGAGAGAATGAATTATTTTCATTTCCTTTCTTTAGCAACAAAGCAAAGCGCACCGTTGAGTTTCATCATACAGCACGAAATTAATTTATTCCCCATTTTATCAACCAGTCTTTAACACTAGGTTCCCTCGGACTACTACCCTGTAAGTGCAGGATACAGCTAAAAAAATACTTACCTAACGAAACATCATCACGGCGCACACCACAATCAACGGGCGCGGCGCACAGCAACGCCATCTGCGGCTCCGACTCCGCTATGGGGCGGCAGAATACCGGCACAGGTACGGGAACCCCGCCTCTGTGGGCAGCGACCCCGCCTCCAACCCCACCGACCCCGGCGACCCCACCGCCCTTACATGGCAAGCTCCACCCATACGCCTGTGTCACATAAATTTGTATAAACATATTTATAAAGTCAGTTCTTTACCTTAAATATATATGTATTTCAGAGTGTAAACACGTGGTGCGCCCGAGATTATGTTTATCTGTTTTCCCTAGTCAATGCATGTATGAATGACTGTATGGAACGAGCGAATGTGTGAAGCATGAGTTTATGAGCATAATAAGTTAAATCGTATAATATAAAAATAAGTTTCGGTCATAAGTTATTGCTATAACCCACCACACACCACTACAGCTCCGTCGCTTCAGATTATTGTTAAATTACGGCCAATTTATGCATTTTTTTTATATAAATTGTATCCTCCGCACAATTTTAATGTATGGAGTTATACTAGTGATAAATTTCATCTAAGTCCATTTAATAGATTTTGCGTGAAAGTGGAACAAATGCAAACTTTCAATTTTACAATATTGCGCAACGCAGCGCTTCTTCTCTTGTTACAAAAGCGACAAAATTAAAATAATATAAATAATCATATAAGAAAAAAAACCATTAAATATGAGTTTACGTCTAAATAATAATAACTAAACATGACATTTGAATATACATACATGTATATATTAGAAAAATCGAATACCTGCGTCCTACCATCCTCCTTCCTTACGTGGGCACGAACTTGTCTGAACTGGTCCGTACGTGTCGGAACATGTTCGTGACGGCGGTGAGAGTGCGCGTGCGAGTGTGTGTGTGAGTGATCAGATAGCTGTGTCTCTAAGAAGTCCGCTTGTGTGCGTGAGTGTCTTAGCGCAGGCTGCGGAGCTGCTACGGCTCGCAACTGCGGCGTCGATACGGGGCGCTGTGGACGCTCTGAACTAGAATATTAAAAAAATTGTAATAGTTAAACATTTGTATGCATATTATCCATAGTGTGAATAAACACCATTCGCATTTCCTTTTGTTTTGTTGATTTAAAGCTTTATTTCGCTAAATTAATATTGTGTTTTTAGCTTTTAAATAATAAAAGTGTCCCATTAAATAATACGAATTGTCGAATTGGAAACATAAAAAAATACAGTTGAATTCATAGCCTCCTCCCTTCTATTACAACAGTCTGTTAATAATAAATATTTGAGGCCAGTCATAGCGCAGCGGCATGAAGTGTGACTGTAAAACTGACTGGTTGTGGGTTCGATCCCCACTCGAAGAGATGAAATATTTACTTAAATTTATATTTTCATTTCTTCGCTCTGGTGTCGAGGCAAAAGTGCGGCGTTGAGTTCTGCCACTCAACACGCAATGCCTTCAAAATTCGGCAGAAAGTGGGGAACGGAGTGTCTTAACTTTAGGTTCCCTCTGCCTACCCTGCTGTGTGCGGGATATTGCGTGAAGCAATTTTTTTTTTTTAATAAATATTTTAGCTTTACGTTATGAACTACACACTCAGTTCTCCACTTTCTTTTCAATATCGAGAATGCTTTACAACTGTCGTGTTTGTTGAAAGGTGACCTACGATGAACGCATCAGCATCAAAACCAAAATATATTTTTTCAAATAAATTGTATTATAAGCAGATGCAAATCGCTACTTAATACAAAAATATATAAAAAACCTACAAAAATTATCACTTAATCAAGAAACAAATTCGACTGCTTAACAATACTATAGCAATATATTCATCAACAATATCGCACTGCCATCGTCTTTATAATACTATATTCTATACACACACATAATACAAGTAAAAAAATACTATTAATTCTATTAATGTCTTCAAAAATATCAACGAGAGATACCCATTGAGAAAATTAATAAAGGACTATAAAAAGTACATATATATGAATGTTCATCAATGACACCGTCGTCGCGTAGCGGTACAGTGTGTAAACGCGGCCGTTGTGGGTTCGATTTCTATTCGAGGGAGTGGATTATTTTCGTTTTAGTAACAAGAGCAACACGCAACGCCTCCTGGATTCCGCAGAGAGTGGGGAACGGAAGTGTCTTAGAACTAGATTCTCGGGTTCCCTCTGCCCACCGTACTATGTTTGTCTGTATGTTATAATAACCAAAGTAGCAATATAATGCAAATTTAATGAATATAAGCCATTCGTGGCGCAGGGTCACAAAGTGTGATTGTAAAATCGACTGGTTGTGGGTTCGATCCCCACTCGAGGAAATGAAATATTTATTTACATTTATATTTTCACTTCTTTTCTCTGGTGTCGAGGCAAAGCGCGGCGTTGAGTTCTGCTAATCAACACGCAATGCCTCCAAATGTCGGCGGAAAGTGGGGAACGGAGTGTCTTAACACTAGGTTCCCTTTGCCTACACTGCTGTGTGACAGATACAGCGTAAACCTGTTTTTTTATTTAAATCAAATTATATTTTAATAAACAGAAAATACATTTTTAATTAATATTCGCAATCAAGCATAATGTAATCTTAAAAATACTTCGCAATCTTTTCGCACTGCAATACGTATATATTGCACATGGCTTTGGTCGCTGTAATTTCTTGTTTACTTAAACTTTGTTTCCTTTATTTTCTGTTCAGTGCTGCCTCTCTTTAATCACATTATTAGTAGTGGTGTACACAGCACGTGACTGTAAACGCGACGTTTGTGGGTTCGATCCCTACTTGGGGGAATGAATTATTTTCATTTCTTCGCACAAGACGTTAACTTGATCAACGCTTCACCACAATACCTCGATGATTAGGGGAAAATCGAAAACGAAATTTCTTAAAACAGTTTTCCCTACAACTAAACTGCTTTGGACAGAGTGAAACTATACACCGATAGACAAAAAAGACACCACAAAATCTATTACAATTTGCACAGATCATACAACATGGCGCCTCAACATTACCTGAATAAGTTACTAAAGAACTTCCAAATGCTCTGCTTGCTCTTCTTATCAATGGATGTGTCCTGCATGCGGGTCGCCCGCATCATCTCGGTCCACCGCACTGCATCTTGGAGTTCCATAAACCTCTCCTTGTACTGATTGCGTTCCATCAAAACTCTGGCCATTTCAACTCGAGTGAACTTCCTGCGCTGAGCCATTGGGACGTCTGCTTCATCGTCGTTATCCCGCGACGGTTCACGCACGGCTTCACGCAGAGCACGCACTTCCTCTTCGAGCGAGGCCACTCGGGCCCTTAGTCGTTCGCGCGCGGCACTTAGTGCGCTCACTTCTTCACGCAATATCTCTTGTTCACCAGTTAACTCATCAACTTTAACTATCAAATCATCTTTGACTACGTTCAGCGCGTTTTTAGTCGCTAGCAACTCGTTATTTTCCAATATAAGATTTTCGACTTCTTTGCCCATGCCTGGAATTAACACGATAACAATTATTAAGACTGACACACAGACAAACACACATACTACAGCCACCATAGCCATCTACCACGCATACCAGACAAATAATTAGCGAAAAAAAAAGATATAATGATATATACAAAAGCTTGTGAAAGATATGATGAGAAAATTAAAATAATACAGATTAAAAAAAGGGGAACAGATAAAATACATTAAAATAAAACGACTTACCGAAATAATTATCGTTAACTGCATGCCGATGCAACGATTGTTAGAACGCATGGAAATAGAACAAACTGAATTAGTTATTAGTTCGGGATCTATAGCGAAGAAAAGTAAGGGAGAAATCTAGTACATTTTAATATTAAAAATAACATTTAAAATACTATTATTAAAAAAGCCTATTGGGACATATTTAATACACATATAATATGATACAGGAGATGAAGAACAAAATGACGGCAAATAAATTAAAGATGAATATTGTCACTACAGTACGGTCATCAAATCGTGGCCACCCTAAAGTTAGATAATGTTGCTCAATAAAAAAAAATTAAACTTAAAGAAATCTCTAAAACCATAACTGCGCTGCCAGCGACAGCTAAATTCAGGGCGGCCACGACTCGTCGACCGTACTGTAAACAGGTATACTGGAAGTAGCTTACCAGAGGACGCGTACTCGCCGGGGTGCACCCAACTGCCTGCAACCAGAAACAACGTGGCCGTCAATCACACACACACAAGTCCGTCTGTCATTGTCATATAAAGAAGTATACATCTCATGACTCGCTGACAAAACAAATGGACATAAACATTTTATACTAAAATTGTATGAAGCGAAAGCTTTAAAGCTGAGCAAGTGTTTAATAATAGGTACAGTACGGTCGATGAGTCGTGGCCGCCCTGAAGTTAGGCTTTCTGAACTTTTGCTCATCGTTCACTTGGGAACAAAATAACCAAAAATCAGAGAAATCCTAAAATCAAATTTGCGCAGCCATCTACAGATATGAATCGACCGTGCTGTACATGATAGTGCGTGTGTTAGTGACTGACCGGTGATGTCAGCGCCGTCGTCACCGTCGGCTATGCCACCATCCGTGTCGTGGAATGCCAACTCTTGGTATAGAGTATTTCCGCTTCGCTTTTCGCTTTTGGTCTGCGATCGACCGGTCGTCGCACCAGCGCCGGCCCCAGTGGCCGCTGTAGGCGTCACTGGTGATGTCGCCTACAGAATACATCAAATAAAAATATTGTTTATTGGCACCTAATGAAGTGATCGATAAACGATAAAAATTAAAATGTTCTTTAATCAAATGATCGATAGAAAACAAAATATTCTTAATGCAAATGTGTCTAATTTATGGGCGGTAAAAATCTAATATTAAATGTTGTTTATTAAAATACGATGATGGATGTAAAACAAAAACAAAATATTTTTAATTGAAATATGATGAATGACGTTCGATGGAAGTAAAAATCGAAAACTCCAATAAGAATTTTAGAAAAACGTCAATAATGTCAGTCAGTTACAACTATCTTAGAAGACAGTTCTACTGACATATTAAATATTATATTTTTGTCAGTACACATTATTACCATTCTGCTATCTGGTAGAAGACAACAAATACGATGCACAACACTGTATAGAGTGCGAATGATGTCTCAATAAGCATACGATGTGTGATATTAACATATTAATACACTACCGACCCGCTCGCGGCGATAAGTTGATATAACTTTTCTATTTATGAATCAATTGAAATAAAAAAAACTATTAAACATTAAAGGAAGTTTATTAAAATACATTAGTTAACACCGCATTTAAATCGTTTAAGCTGTTTCTGAGGTTATCTAGTAAGAACAAACGCACAGACAAACAGAAGAAAATTTTAATAAATCATATTTTAGGTTCTATGACACTGATAAATGTCCCCAATAATATGTCTCCCAGTACAGACATCCATCAGTTCCATTTTTATTACATGTATGTATAGTTAGAATGACAACTGGTTACGTATACGTAACCTGTTAGTTGAGTGGCACTCATATAGCAATCATCCTCAATCATCAATTCCTAGCGGGTGTTCGTGGAACATAGGTATATTAAGTAGTTACGTGGTCGTGTTTACAGACGCCGCGCCGCCAACGTGGGAACCTCTTATACGGTACGCGACCAATTATGCATTCATATAAAATATATTTTGTTAGGTACTTTCCCGTCTAGCAGGATAAGCAAAAAAAAAAAAACAATTGTTAAGGCACTCCATTTACCATTTTCAATGGCGGAACTTAACGTCGCGCCTCGTCTACCAGAGTGTGGAAATAATCTGCGTCAATGTTACGTGTGTCTAATTTTGCTTATAAAATATATTAGGCGTTATAAAATCGTAGAAGTTACTACTTAAATAAGGAAATAATATCAGCAAATTAACAGATCACTTTAATTTCATTTAAGTGTAAAATTAATTATTGATTAATTTAAATTAAAAATGCAAAAACTCTTTAATTATGATACTACTTAAAGAAAAAAATCAACTCATAGTTATATATTTGAATTAAAAAAAAATATATGAAAAGCACATTAAACTTCTTTCAAATTTTATTAAACACAACAAACATAATACAAAACAACATCATCAAAATAAATAATATAGCACATCAACCCAAATAGCATAACCTGACCTGGCTGTGTTGAGTGATGGGGTCAGTCTGATGCGCGCGTTCAATAGTCCTAGCGGCTGCAAGTTCGGCGCCTAACGCCGGAGACCGCGAAGGCGGCGATGGCGGCGAAGGTGGCGAGGGCGACAAGCTGCCTGCACTGCCGCCCAAGCTATCACGCTCTGCCGCCTCTAACGATGCAAACCCGAAGGACACGGGTCCGGAAGACCTCGCGCCGCCCAGTGTTAAACGCCGCGCCTCACCCCGTTCTCCTGCAGTACTTAGGAGTAGTTTAGTCCGCTCCATATAGTCCATGTGCGTTTTGAACAGCTCCGTGTAACGTTCGTGCAGCTTTGCATATTCCTAAATATACATACAAAAAAATATTTTAAAAAACTTTGGTAAGTATTGCAATGCAATTTTTATTGTCAAATAAATACAAAGTAAGCACCAGATTGGAAGGTAGTTTCAAAAATTAAACCTATAATACAGATCCATATTATTTCTTGGTTTCTCCATACAATGTTTCATTGTCAAAGAGATTAGTGCTTAACCCTGTAGGGTTCAAATGAAAGATTTTTTATGTTGGATAGTTCATACATGAAGGAAGGACGGACCTTTCCCATTTTGATTTGCATGTAATGGTATTTTGGGCAATAAAGGTATTTTATACATTTAAAAACAATTAAGATATAATATAAATAACTTTAAATGACAAAGTATTGAAATTATATGAATTACCTTTTTGAGTTCATTTTCGCGTTCCTCCAATCGGCTGGCGTGGTCTAAGGAGTTCTTGTATTTCAGTTCAAGCATGCGGACTATACTGTCCAGTGCCTCTAACCGCCCAGTCAGATCTTTTCTTTCACCTTCATAATGATCTTCAGACTCCAATAACTATTAAAAAATGTCTTAATAACTATCTAATTTTAAAACTACTCAATATTATTTTTTTCTCAATAACAATAATATTGAATTATTTTATTTTTTTAGCTTCACATTATATCTCAAATATAGCAGGGTAGGCACGAGAAACCTTGCAATAAATCACCACTTTTCTAATACCTTGGGTGTTGAGTAGCAGAAATTATTGCAGTGCTTTGTCTGCTTACCAGATTGATGAAATATAAGTATTTCTTTCCCCGAGTATACACTCAGGTGGTATCCCATTGCAACACAAGTTTTTTAATTAAAACTGCTATTCAAATAACAAGTAAATATTTTTATTTTGTTTAGTATGTACTAATCAAAAGTAATTAACTTAAAACTAATTTTGAATACTAATAAGGGAAGAAAATTACAAATCTCATCTGAAGATATTTGTATGTTATTATTAGGCAATATATTGAGCAAGAATATTAAAGAATGTGGTTGTTTACCTTGAGATTTAGATAACACAGTGGGTGACACATAATACATAAATTATTTAACAATTTCCACTATAATTAAAACATGATCACAATAAATGAACAATGAGATATATGAAACAAAGATTTGTGAATGACTGCCTGAAATCATTTTAAATAGCCTTGTAAGCGAAACAAAGGAAATTGAATCAAGGTCTACAGTGTTTTAGTGTGAAAACATCATTTGCAAGTTACCTTTTGCTCCGAATGTTTCCTGGCTGACTTCTCGCGCTCGTATTGTGTAACAAGTTGTTCGTTGTCCTCGCGCAGCAGCTCCAGTTCGACCTCGTGCTCCTGGTTAGTCTGGTAGGCAGAGTCCAGGCACTCCAGTACGTTCACCAGCAAAGGCATCAACGTCTTTACTACGTCTTCGTCATATCTCGCTATCATCTTTTCGAATTCTTGATAAATACTACCTGCGAGGGACTGAACCTTCTCCGACATCACTACATGGCTGTCTTCGTGAGTGCCGTAGATGGTCTCCGCCGTGGCGTAGCCACTACTCGCACTATCGTCGAAATTCATGATCGAAAGCAAAAAGGACCTATCAAGCTACAATTATCATCGGCCGCGACAACTACTAAATTTTACGCGAAAACATGATTAGTGAAATTGTGTACAATATTGTACGATGACGCGATCGTATGCTATTTTAATAAATTATTGTGTAGTGCATAACGTTGTTTGTCTAAATAGTATCACCTAAATAGATATAAATATGTAGAGTAAGAGAGAAAAGAATACAGAGTAATCACACCATTTGTTTGATTGACGTATATTTGCTGTACTGCAAAGAAAAAAGTTCGATAACGATTGACGTTGGAACCGTTTCCGGACATAGACAACCGTCCTATCCGCCATCCGGATTTACTATTTTTGCTTATGATAAGGTTAGAATATTTTTTTATACAAAGAAAAGTACCTAAAATATTTTTTAGGTACCTTTTTTTAAAACTCTGTAATGAATCTTGTACATGTATTTAACAAGTGAAACTTTCATTTGGTTCTACCCACACTAGGGGGGTAGTGTAAAAATTTGTATGCCGCAATTTTTCTACAGCGATCATTTAATATAGGCAACAATATTGATTATATATTACTTAATCGTCATTAGAATTGAAGTCGTAATCCAAATTCAGCTGAATTGAACACTAGGAAGTAAGTAAAATTTAGCTTGCAAAATTAAAAAAAAGCAACAATTGCTATTAGTTAATTTATGACTGACTATGAATTTGGTCAAAAGTTCTTCTAAGTAAAGAATTCTCCTTCAGATCAAAAATATTTGCATACTTTAAAACTATTTTCGAATTTAGATCAAACAAACTAACAGTAATATTATGTTTTTCATATCGACGGTGACATGATAACATTTATTGTTTCTTAATTGTTAGTTTATTATTTGTTCATTAAAAAATAATTATGTTGTTTACGTGGAATTATTAACTGTAAGAACAAATAATTTAAAAAAAAGAACAATAAATCACAGAAAAACAAGTAAAACAAGGACAAGAGAGACCGTGGAATATTAATATACTTAAAAAGTAGTAAATATGAAAAACATTCTTGAAACTTTCTAGATAAGAAATGATTTTTAAGTAAATTGTTAAGCTTACTATGATATAGATGCCATCGGCTCTATATAGATAAAGCATGACATTGAGTTCCGTCATCCACGTTCTCATAAATTGAGTGGTTTAAAGGCGTAAAGTACACGTTCCTTCGTACTATTTCAAACATAAAGTTTTATTTGCCGATCGTGTTGTATACGGGATACAGCTTAATGCAATTTGTTTTATGATAATAAAATAAATATATTATTGTGATAAATTATGATATATTATAAAACTACGATATCCATAATCTACAAGTATCCGAATGACTTTGGCTGACGTATACACACTGACGTGCCGATATGTCAGTCGTTGCTTGTGTCAACGCATCGTTATTAGTTTGTATGTCAAATTAGAAATTAATAGGTAGGACCTATTCCTTTTAAATACAATTTTTATGAAATAAGTAATACAATTTACTAATATTCATTTAATACTTGTATGTATGTATCCTTATTGCTTTAATATAAACAGTATACAATTATAGAGAGAAGATATTTTGGTCAATACTATAGGCGTCAGCATGCCTAAAGAGAAATCTGTAATTGTGGCCTATATACTGTGGTTATTCGGTGGCTTATTCGGCGTGCATCATTTTTACTTGCGCCGAGATAGACATGCCTTCGTCTGGTGGACAACCCTTGGGGGTTTTGGTATCGGGTGGCTGGGTGAAGTGTTGCGGATACCTCGGTACGTAAGAGATGCCAACGAAGATCCTCAATACATAAAAGAATTGGTAAAAAGAATGCTCCAAAATAAGAAGGTGGGTACATTATTTTTATGCACATTTTGTCTTATTATGCACTTGCTTGTTTAATATATCTTTTGATGTTGGGCACTTTTTATTTTTTTAGATATTTAGGTAGAAAAACTTATGTATTTATTTTTTCATTACTAATAAAACTTCTTTAATTTAATGACAAGAATTAATCTCCATATCATTTTGTACTACAAGCTAAGTCTTTTCTTTTGCATATTATAAGAGGAGCACTATGGAGAACAAAAGTCTATGCTTATATTTTAAAATACTCTTTAACATATTGGAAACATTGCCATTGCAATGATTAACAACCTCCAAAAAAGGCACTTATGGTTTTAAAATGTTCTGTGTACATAAATAACAGACAACAATGATATACGTTGAAACATTTAACTTTATTCTAAACTTCTAAACATACTCCTTAATTCTTCCTTAATATTTATTAATATTTTTTTATTTATTAAGTAATGGTTATTAGTCTATGTATTAATTGCTTTATTGTTCTATTCTATAAAGGATCAACATCAGGGCGATGGAAGTTGTTGGTTGAGGTAAATAAAAAAGCATGTTTTATGTGCATTGAAATGTTTGGCTTTTTATTTATATTAATTAATATATATATAATATATTATATAAGCAACAACAAATATATTGGGGAACCTAGTGTTATACACTCTGATCCTCACTTTCCTTCTCAATTTTAAGATACAGCTTGTTGAGTGGTCTCAATGCAAGACATTGTCTACCAGAGTGGGAAAATGAATAATTAAAATATGTATAATTATTCCCCAAATGGGGCTCAAATCCACAAACATTGTGTTTCAATCTGACTGCCCCTTTTATTGATATAACAATTTCAATTGAAAAAATTATAAATTGTACTTGCACATTTATTTTATTTGTGTGTTACTATTGTTTTATTGTTAAAGTATACTAATAACAAATTGCAAATTTATTATATATTTTTACAGTTTTGGAACAAAATAAAAATTTCATAACAATCTTAGAAACTAACATATTACTGGCTTTAAAGAGGTACAAATTACAAAGCTGCTAATGAGTGGGCTTATTTATATTCTTCTTGAAACATTCACCATATCTATTTATGTTGATTTATAGCATTGATTATCTAATATGTGTGACAGAAGTGAACTAAATAAAAAATATAATATGAACAAGTTAAATGTACAGTACTAGTCGACAAGTTGTAGCTGTCCTGAACTTAGGCTTTCTGAACTTTGCACATTTTTCACTCATGAAGAAAATAATGGAAAGTATGAAAAATCCTAAAATCAAATCTGCACCATCTACAGCCAACTTCAGTGGCTACGACTCCTGGACTGTACTGTATATACCTGTTGCAACTTGTCTACTAATATCTGTTCCACCTCAGCCTGGTTGAGGCCAAGGTGCTTGCTCTTCCAATATATAAATATAAACATGGAATCGTTGCTGATAGTATTCTCGAGATAGTCTTTGTAAAATTGTAACTTATTTCCACTCATTTTTTTGGTTAATGGTAAAAAGTTTTGATATTCAATAGTTTTCTGTTGTACATTTGTAGAATGTTTACACTTGATCACTTAATATAATTAAAATATTAAAAAGGAGTTTCTCATTTGAAGTATAAAAATGTATTTGAAATAATAATAATTTAATTAGACTACTTTGCTATAGTACACAGATTGGAAACAAAGTGCACACAATGTTTAAGTAGACAGCTGTCTCTTTTATTATAATAATACTGTAATTTCACTTAAGACATTTCTAGTTTTGATATATGTGGTAAGATGGCTTCTTTGTGTAAATTGTGAATGTTTGTTTTCATTCATTTGAGGGGTTTCAGAGGCACTGTGTACGTAATATGTTACTTTCTCAAGTAAACTGAACCATGTTGATATTTCATTATGACTTACTTATTTATTGTAATGAGTAATAAAAAAAATGTAGGTATTTGACAAAAAAAATCTTTTATATTTTTATAATTTGTATAGAGTAAAATGTAGGCAAATTGCTATTAATGTGTTATTCCACAGCCTCCGTTCTCCATCAATCGTTTCTCTGGCATGATGGTGGTCGCCTACTCATGGGGACAGATGATGATGCTGGCCATCCCTCCTGATGACTTTTGGGGCATTAATTTTAGATATCTGGATCTCCTCGTGCCGTTTGCTGTCGCCCTCGGTGAGCATGGATTTGTAAAATTCATAATTCACTTATTTATTAATATTTATGATCTTAATGTATTTATTATAAAATTTGCGTTGTGTGAATATTAATAAATACAAGGATATAAAAAGAATAGAAACGTAGATAAATAAAATATTACAATATACTACATTAAAGAGAAAATAAATGCAAAGAAATATTTTTACAATTACAATATTTCTCTCAATTATAAAACCACCAATGCTGCGAAATTATTTTTGTGTTAACATATTTTTTAAATTAGGACATTCAACTTGTATGTGTATTGAATATTAAGTGTGTTGTGTATTTTAGAAAAGCTTTAAACATTTGAACTGATCAAGCGCTCCGACCACTGAGCCATACCTTCACACCACAAAAAAATGCGGGTTCGAATACCGCTTCGTTATTGTGTTTTAACTTTTCTATGCCAATTGCGGCTTATAAGTAAAAAATGAATTAAATAGATTGTGTTGTTGTGTACTGCAGGTGTATGGACGGTGGGTAACATAGGGCGTGAGCGTGGCGGGTTACGGTGGGCGCTAGCTGCCGCATATGTGGCCTACCCCGCTCGCTATTACCTCTACGACGAAAGCCTATGGCTCACCGCTGTCGTACTTGCCTCAGCCCTCGCGTTCGACTCCTTCTCTAAGGAATGGCGTCGCACACCTCCACGCAGACGCAGCGTTGTACGCCGAGTTGCAATATTGGCTGTATGTGCTGCGCTTTACGCCGCGTTATGGTGCGGCTATTTGTATTTCCACGGTACTGTGACGGACAGCGAGGGCGACGAGGTGCCGATATACGAGGCGTTACATCATTTCTTCACCAGCCCGTGGTGGCTGGATGTTCAACAGTGTGTTGCGGATACGTGGCGTTATGCGCAGCATCATGGCTGGTATGAAGTGTGGAGGCAGATGGTGGACCTGTCAGACCCTCGCGGCGAGCGGCATGCCTTGAGTGTGCTAGGGCTGAATGCGGGCGCGGCTCAGGCTGATATCACGGCGCGTTGGCGGCGTTTATCCCGTGACTACCACCCGGACAAAGTGCGTGCAAAAGACGCGGTTGAACGACGCCTGGCGCACGACCGTTTCGTTGAAGTACAGCGCGCATATGAGGTACTCTCCAGCAGTAAACACCGCCGCGCACGCCGCAATAAGCGAGACAACTCCGACAGTGCCGACACTCCTGACACTATACACGTGTAGAGCTGAGAGTGGCGAGAAATAGCATCCGCATGCATTTATGATGCCAAATGTAAGTTAGGTTGTGGTCGATGATATTAATTGTGCATTTTTTTTAATATTTAATCTCATATATGTTATGTATATGTAAGATTGTTTTTATAATTATATTTTTTCGTTCAATTTCATATGAATCTCTATTTATAATATCAGCTCGAATCTAATACTATGAAATAAGAGATGTTACGGATGGAACAGGTTGTACCTGGACACGGATACAGGATACGGATATGAGAACACAATAACAGTTTTGGATAGCGTCGGTTATGGATATATTTTTTTTTTTAATAGTAAATTTATTATTTAATTTTATTCATATTTGCTGTTCGAAAGAGTGAGATACATTCTAGTATGTCGGTGTGGCCGAGCAAAAACCTGATATAACACGTCATGAGACATTCTCGCAAACAGCGAATATAAATAATAATAATAATATAAAACCGAAACAATCCGAAACTTTTATATCGTATCTTGTGACGGTTACGGATAGTTTTTGATTGTTTATATAGTTTCGGTCAAGATTACGGTTACGGAGCTCCGTAACATCCTTGTATAACACAACGTTAGTACATAAGTTTGGGTCACGCGAGCACACTCGTCTGGTCCTCCTTCCGTCCGATTTTTTTTTATTGTAGTTTATTTTAATTTATAATCTATTTTGAATTTGTATTTTCTGTATAAGTGTAACATTAAATTATATTAATTGATTATTAATGTTTTTTTAATTGCATATTTCAAAATTCTGTTTAAGTTGTTCAATATCCCTGTTATATATTTCCTAGTTCTGACAATAGGACAAAGAAAGGCCGTCGCGGCGTTGAGTTCCGTCTCTCCACACGCAACGCTCTAATTGGGCAATGCATGGGGAACCTATGTTTCCTTTGTCTATCCTGCTGTATGTGGGATACAGCGTGAAACTAATAAAAAAGAATGTCTCACTAATTATCTAAGGAATTAATAAATTGTGTGTTGCAATGTGTAACACATTAAAGCATTGCCTTCACATTCTCTATAATTAAAAGAAATATTTAAGGAATTTATTTGTACGTGTCTACGTATATTGTACTAGGTAGTTAACAATATTGAGACTATCGTAGCGAAGTGGGACAGCGCCTGACTTTAAACGTGTTCGTTTTAGGTTCGATTCACACCGGAAGGAATGATTATATTTTAATTTATTGTCATTTTCCCGCTCTGGTTGATTGAACTTCAACACTGATATTGGGCGGTGTGTGGGAAACGGAGTGTATTAACACTAAATTCCCTTTTTCAATTTGCTGGCTATGGCTATGGAGAATAAGTATGAAGCCGTTTTTTTTTTAAATACCTACCATAAATAAATTTTGCGAAATTAACATTGTATCGATGAGACGTTGCGAATGAATTTATATGAATAATGACATGCCAATGCGACGGTAAATAGTAATTAGTTACATGACAATCATGTTCTTTATGGTTTTTAGTGACGATACTACGACGATAAGTCTAATATAACTATAAAATGTATAGATAATATTAAGTATTTTTTACTTTGCACGCTGTATTCCACTGATACCAGGGTAGGCAGAGGGAACCTTGGAATTTAATTGCTTCCGTTCCTCACTTTCCACTGAATTCTCTAGTCATTGCGGGTGGAGTCGAGGAACTCAACTCCACGCTCTTCCTCGTTAGCAAAGCGAGAAAATGAAAATATTAAACATTTCATTTTCCAAGTAGGAATCGAAAGCACAGCCGTGGCGTACAGTCGTAAGCTTGTACCACGCCACGTCGACGGTCTAAAAAATAAACAATATTTTCTTTTCATAAGAAAAATAAATCGATATATATATATATGCAGATACTTATTTATTGGAGATTCGTTCATTTATGCACTGCTATAGACTGCTATAGTCAACTCACACCAGCAGCCAGCAGAGGTGCCCGACAATACTCTGACAGTGATCTGCGTTTACTAATATTATAAAATTGATGATTTTGTTTGTTTGACTGAACTAATCTCAGTAACTACTCGTTCGAATAGATGTTCTATGGGTAGTATCCATGTATCGTGGTAGTCTATAGGATATAGGCTTAGATATTTAACCACGTTAATCAGGTCAGTGTCTTTGGGCATTTTGAAAATAAATAAATGAACACGTATTATAGTGCTTTTATGTACTAGTTATTTCTATTTGATCACGTAAACGAAGCAGTTACATGAATGCTTAGCGAACTTTTATTGTATACTAGCGACCCGCTCGCGGCTTCGCCCGCTTAAACCACAGAACTATTTACTTAACACACTGAATTATGTTCGTGTCTTGATATACTTATAATGTATGTTTGCAATGTAATGAAGATTTTTTATAAGAAAGTTGTTAAAACTTTGGGTCGCATTTTCGTACCTCCCATAAGAATCTTCAATTGAATGTTTGAAATAAAAACACAACTTATCGATACTTACTATATGTGCGTTTCTTTACGATAATCTCAGAAACGGCTTAACCGATTTAAATACTTTTTTTGTTTGTATTCTGGCAAACTGCCCTTAAATATTAAGCATTAGTTTTATTTTAAGCAGCTTCATGCTAGTCAGAGGGAGGAACCTAGTATTAAGACACTCCGTTCCCCACTTTCTACCGAATTCTGGACGCATTGCGTGTTGAGTGGCAGAACGCAACGCCGTGCTTAACCTTGACCCCAGAGCGAAGAAATGGAAATATAAATTTAAGTAAATATTTCATCTCCTCGTGTGGGGATCGAACTCAGAGAACCAGTCGGTTTTACAGTCACACTTTGTGTCGCTGCGCCACGACTGGCCTCAACTGGACTGGACTTTATTTTAATCGGTTCACATAAAGTTAAAACCAGATCCACGCTTTATCACGCTAAAGATATTGGGTATAATGTTTGACTGATGTGCGAAATGAAAATATTATTAAATTATAACTCAATCCTGCATGTGTGGATCAGACCCACAACGTCACGTTACAGTTACAATTGGGCATATAGGGTAAAATAGTTTTTAAGATACATCAACAGTGAAGACGTAGGTTTTTTTTCTTATTTCACAATGTTTATTCATATCTATATTTCGTATGACGCGGTTACGCATAGGTAGTAGGTACCAATAATGTAAACACATACTACTACAAAAATAGTACTAAAATGTTTAGAACTTTAAATTTTGCCGCCAATACCTACGACTCGATTTCGCAATGAGGCGTATGCGGCGGTTTCCCTTTGATAGGTTTTTATGTGCAAGCGTCGTTCTTGACAAATTGTATTTTATTTTACAACGATAATTTTATTATTTATTTTGTTTGAAAAAATAACTTTTTTATTTTCGGGTTTTTAATTTAATATGTAATAGGCTTTTATAGAGTAGTTAAACTGTGGTTTCATTTAAGGTGGTCCTAACAAAAAAACTCTGTATAATTGAGTATTATATAATTGAGTATTATATACATAATATATTTAATATTTATAGTGATTTTTTGGAAAATAGATACCAATAGTTATTACAACCACTTGCGAAGAAGCATAGTTTAGGCAATTTTTTATTCTTATACCTTTTGAAAAACTACCAACGTTCTTATAGTTAATATATTATTTTTCCAAATTAAAAAAATTGTCTATGTCATCATAATGGCGGAAAAATTTGAAAATGTATTGTAATACCACATTAGTATCGACAATGTAGTGTTGATAGTAATTGAAAATAGTTATACTACAGGAGGACCTTCATATGCACAGTTTTAACCTGTTTTATGTATAATATAGAATAATATATTGTATAGAGGAATCACACATTCTTTTTATTCAGTTTAGTAAATACATTTTTTAGAGGTTACTCTGTACTAAAATGGCATGCAACTCTGTTCCCGCATTTACGTTCCTGATATATCGATATAAATAATAGAAATACAAAATATAGGAAGGAAACACAAATGCAATTATATTGCATTTTTTCTTTTTTTCATACTTGAAACGTATTAATAAATTACATATTATGTATTACATACAATTAATTTCTTTTGAATATAACACTAAGTTTAATCAGCTTCACGCTATTTTAACAGATAACATAAGATGACATTAAAACGTATTGACATCACCACGTGATCCATCTAAACGCAATATAAACTTTTATAAACTATGAACTCACAATCAGAATTTACTTTCCAAATACATATACTTTTTATTCTACACATCGCCATATGAGCTAATTCCGTAAAATATACCTACTTTATTATGTTTGTTAATATCACCAACGTTGACGTTTGAAATAATAATTATGGTAGACTGAACAAATATTGATTATACTTCTTTTTTTAGCTTCACGCTGTATCCCGCACACAGCAGGGTAGGCATAGGACCTCTAGTGTTAACAACAACACTCTGTTCCCTACTTTTCTCGGAATTCTGTAGGCATTGCGTGCTGAGTAGTGAAACTCAACGCCGCACTTTACCTCGACACCAGAGCGATGAAATGGAAATATAAATTTAAATAAATATTTCGTTTCCTTGCGTGGTCATCGAACCCACAACAGTTACACTTTGTGCCCCTGTGCAACGAACGGCCTCAATTTACTTTCTTCTTTTAAAATGTGGTTAAATGAAATAGTCGTAATTTAATTATGTCAGATTACTATTAACCGACTTCTTAAAAGGGGTCATCAATTGGGCTGTATTTTTTAGCCTTGTTACCTTAGAACTTTTGATTGTATGAACCGATTTTAATGATTCTTTTTTTATTTGAAAGCTAATGCCTCCCGTGTAGTCTTATTTTAATTTAGTTTATATCCAACAATGGTATCTATGAGAAAATCATATAAATCTCAAATTTACATTAAGTATATGCGCGACAAATGAACGTATAAGTCAATATCAATTCAACCGATTTTAATGATTCTTTTTTTATTAGAAAGGGTACATATAAGGGGTAGTTTGGTGAAAGTTTAGTTAAGTTCAGGGTGTGAAATCCGGTTGAATTTGAAGAAGTCGATTTTTTTTATTAAAAAATATAATTATGTAATTTTTTCTACAAAAAATTCTTTATACTCCATGATAAAAACTATCCTATAAGTGACATTAGGCTTTGAACTATTACCATGCCAAAATTAATTTAATTTCATACAGTAGTTATCGGTATTTTAGGTAATTTATATTTTTCAGTTTTTATTTTTTTTAAAGAAAACTATCATGAAATTCGGAATGAAACCCAAAAAAAATGTACCTTGAGGCCCTAGGCTAACACCATGCAAAAATTCATCAATTTCTGTCAGGTAGTTTTTGCGTGATTGACGCACAAACAAACCGACAGACAGACAGACAGACAGACAGACAAGAATTCTGCTGAGTGGTTTTTTAGGTTCTATAATCGACATATTAACCGACCTAATTTTTATTTTTTTTTATATCTTTCATGTACAGAATTGACTTTTCTATCCTTTTATTATATATGGAGATGGAGATTAATCACATTAATAAGATAATGAGTGCGACATGGTCAGGCAAGACAAAACTAACATCATTTTTTTAATTCTTAAAATAAAAAATAGGTATAGATTGTTTTGTGAATTCATGTGATAAATTACATTTTATAACTCCTTTTAATTTTTGACTTTTCAGTTCGTTTCAATACAAATTTAAAATACCTTTCGTGACAAAGTGCATTTATACATCGCTCATTTACCGAAACAATGTGTCGGTAACCTTCTTTCGTCGTACCATCGTTTCTAATTCAGTAGCTTAGAGAAATAGCTGTATCCATAGCTGACTTGGAGCCTGCGAATGAGGCTAAGGATGAAGGACCTTGTCTCTCAACGCAATAGGTCATCACTGACACACACACTGGTCCTCCTAGTTTTTCCATTTAACTACACTTCAGATAGGAGACAGCCTACATAAAAAATAAACTTTTTTAAATTATAAAACTTTTATTGAAGTTTATTCGTGTAGTAAAAAATTTTTTATGTGAATGTGTAGTCACATATATAGATCACATGTGTGAATATGTAGTCACATATGTGGACCACATGTGTGAATATGTGGTCACATATGTGGACCACATGTGTCAATATGTGCTCACGTATGTGGACCACATGTGTGAATATGTGGTCTTTCATGTGGACCACATGTGAGAATGTGTGGTCACATATGTGGACCACATGTGTGAATACGTGGTCGCGAATGTGGACCACATGTGGGAAAATGTGGTCACATATGTGGACCACATGTGAGAATTTGTGGTCACATATGTGGACCACATGTGTAAATATATGGTCCCATTTGTGGACCACATGTGTAAGTATGTGGTCTTTCATGTGGACTACATGTGAGAATTTGTGGACACATATGTGGACCACATGTGTGAATATGTGGTCGCGTATGTGGATTACATGTGGGAAAATGTGGTCACATATGTGGACCACATGTGTGAATATGTGGTCGCGTATGTGGACCACATGTGGGAAAATGTGGTCACGTGTGTGGACCACATGTGTGTATATGTGCTCGCATATGTGGACCACATATGTGAACATGTGGTCCCATATGTGGACCACATGTGTGAATATGTGGTCTTTCATGTGGACCACATGTGAGAATTTGTGGACACATATGTGGACCACATGTGTGAATATGTGGTCGCGTATGTGGATTACATGTGGGAAAATGTGGTCACATATGTGGACCACATGTGTGAATATGTGGTCTTTCATGTGGACCACACGTGAGAATTTGTGGTCACATATGTGGACCACATGTGTGAATATGTGGTCGCGTATGTGGACCACATGTGTGAATATGTGGCCACGTGTGTGGACCACATGTGGCATCGTGTGGTCATATATGTGAACCACATGTGTGAATATGTGGTCTTTCATGTGGACCACATGTGAGAATGTGTGGTCACATATGTGGACCACATGTGTGAATACGTGGTCGCGTATGTGGACCACATGTGGGAAAATGTGGTCACATATGTGGACCACATGTGGGAATTTGTGGTCACATATGTGGACCACATGTGTAAATATATGGTCCCATATGTGGACCACATGTGTGAATATGTGGTCTTTCATGTGGACCACATGTGAGAATTTGTGGTCACATATGTGGACCACATGTGTGAATATGTGGTCACGTGTGTGGACCACATGTGTGTATGTGTGCTCGCATATGTGGACCACATATGTGAACATGTGGTCACATATGTGGACCACATGTGGCATCGTGTGGTCATATATGTGAACCACATGTGTGAGTAAGTATTCACATGTGCATATCGCATGTGTGATATGTTGTCACATATGAAGATTACATGTGTGATCATGTGGTCACATATGTGGACCACATGTGTGAATATGTGGTCACGTGTGTGGACCACATGTGTGAATATGTGGTCACGTGTGTGGACCACATGTGTGTTTATGTGCTCACATATGTGGACCACATATGTGATCATGTGGCCACATATGTGGACCACATGTGGCATCGTGTGGTCATATATGTGTACCACTTGTGTGAATAAGTATTCACATGGGCATATCACATGTGTGATATGTAGTCACATATGTAGACCACATGTGTGATATGTAGTCACATATGAAGATTACATGTGTGATCATGTGGTCACATATGTGGACCACATGTGTGAATATGTGGTCACGTGTGTGGACCACATGTGTGAATATGTGGTCACATATGTGGACCACATGTGTGAACATGTTATCACATATGTGAACCTTTTATAAAATATATTTAATTCATTAAATGTAATATGTATATAAATAAATAAACGTAAAGGAACGTTACGTAACATCATACATAATAACAATTAAAACGTAAACTGCAGGCTAATTGATCATCCGGTAGACATTTTAATTAAATTATCAGCTGAAGCAGAATGTCTTTGTATCATCAGAGTTGTAAACCATTTGTTCGATAATTAACTTTAACAGTTATGAACATATACTATTGTTCAAAGACGTCACTCTTACATTTCAATCCTATGAATATTTATAATGGAGAGAAGAAAGAATTTCAAATAAGATAATGGTGCACTTACTCAATTTTGCACTTTCCAATTTCTTTAGATAGTATAGCGGAACACAAGGCTTCGCTTCGTTTGTTTTTACGGGCAGAAAAATAAATATATTCTTCCACTTAGTGGGAATTTAACCTAATTAAAATATAACTAGTGCTACAACCAGAAATCTCAGTTCTCTCAACTGTACCGTCATAGCGTCAAGTTTTAGTCGACATATTAACTTTAAACATTAATTTTTTATCGACATATTAACCGACCTTATTTTTATTTTTTTTATATCTTTCATGTACAGAATTGACTTTTCTATCCTTTTATTATATATGGAGATTTTGTTTGAAAAAATAACTTTTTTATTTTCGGGTTTTTAATTTAATATGTAATAGGCTTTTATAGAGTAGTTAAACTGTGGTTTCATTTAAGGTGGTCCTAACAAAAAAACTCTGTATAATTGAGTATTATATAATTGAGTATTATATACATAATATATTTAATATTTATAGTGATTTTTTGGAAAATAGATACCAATAGTTATTACAACCACTTGCGAAGAAGCATAGTTTAGGCAATTTTTTATTCTTATACCTTTTGAAAAACTACCAACGTTCTTATAGTTAATATATTATTTTTCCAAATTAAAAAAATTGTCTATGTCATCATAATGGCGGAAAAATTTGAAAATGTATTGTAATACCACATTATGAATCGACAATGTAGTGTTGATAGTAATTGAAAATAGTTATACTACAGGAGGACCTTCATATGCACAGTTTTAACCTGTTTTATGTATAATATAGAATAATATATTGTATAGAGGAATCACACATTCTTTTTATTCAGTTTAGTAAATACATTTTTTAGAGGTTACTCTGTACTAAAATGGCATGCAACTCTGTTCCCGCATTTACGTTCCTGATATATCGATATAAATAATAGAAATACAAAATATAGGAAGGAAACACAAATGCAATTATATTGCATTTTTTCTTTTTTTCATACTTGAAACGTATTAATAAATTACATATTATGTATTACATACAATTAATTTCTTTTGAATATAACACTAAGTTTAATCAGCTTCACGCTATTTTAACAGATAACATAAGATGACATTAAAACGTATTGACATCACCACGTGATCCATCTAAACACAATATAAACTTTTATAAACTATGAACTCACAATCAGAATTTACTTTCCAAATACATATACTTTTTATTCTACACATCGCCATATGAGCTAATTCCGTAAAATATACCTACTTTATTATGTTTGTTAATATCACCAACGTTGACGTTTGAAATAATAATTATGGTAGACTGAACAAATATTGATTATACTTCTTTTTTTAGCTTCACGCTGTATCCCGCACACAGCAGGGTAGGCATAGGACCTCTAGTGTTAACAACAACACTCTGTTCCCTACTTTTCTCGGAATTCTGTAGGCATTGCGTGCTGAGTAGTGAAACTCAACGCCGCACTTTACCTCGACACCAGAGCGATGAAATGGAAATATAAATTTAAATAAATATTTCGTTTCCTTGCGTGGTCATCGAACCCACAACAGTTACACTTTGTGCCCCTGTGCAACGAACGTCCTCAATTTACTTTATTCTTTTAAAATGTGGTTAAATGAAATAGTCGTAATTTAATTATGTCAGATTACTATTAACCGACTTCTTAAAAGGGGTCATCAATTGGGCTGTATTTTTTAGCCTTGTTACCTTAGAACTTTTGATTGTATGAACCGATTTTAATGATTCTTTTTTTATTTGAAAGCTAATGCCTCCCGTGTAGTCTTATTTTAATTTAGTTTATATCCAACAATGGTATCTATGAGAAAATCATATAAATCTCAAATTTACATTAAGTATATGCGCGACAAATGAACGTATAAGTCAATATCAATTCAACCGATTTTAATGATTCTTTTTTTATTAGAAAGGGTACATATAAGGGGTAGTTTGGTGAAAGTTTAGTTAAGTTCAGAGTGTGAAATCCGGTTGAATTTGAAGAAGTCGATTTTTTTTATTAAAAAATATAATTATGTAATTTTTTCTACAAAAAATTCTTTATACTCCATGATAAAAACTATCCTATAAGTGACATTAGGCTTTGAACTATTACCATGCCAAAATTAATTTAATTTCATACAGTAGTTATCGGTATTTTAGGTAATTTATATTTTTCAGTTTTTATTTTTTTTAAAGAAAACTATCATGAAATTCGGAATGAAACCCAAAAAAATGTACCTTGAGGCCCTAGGCTAACACCATGCAAAAATTCATCAATTTCTGTCAGGTAGTTTTTGCGTGATTGACGCACAAACAAACCGACAGACAGACAGACAGACAGACAGACAGACAGACAAGAATTCTGCTGAGTGGTTTTTTAGGTTCTATAATCGACATATTAACCGACCTAATTTTTATTTTTTTTATATCTTTCATGTACAGAATTGACTTTTCTATCCTTTTATTATATATGGAGATTATTAAAATAGATTTTTAATTTTTATTTAATTAATAAAATTAAGATAGTTCCGTTGTTGTACCGCTTAATTATAATTTCATCGCTAAAACGCGGCATTGAGCTCCGCCACGCAACACGCAACGTCTCGAAAATGGTGCATGGGATACGGAGTGTGTTAACACTATGTTCCCTCAGCCTACCCTTCTAATTGCCGGATACGGCGTGAAGATTTTCATTTGATAAAATATTAAACTACTTTTATATGCGGAACAGCATTAAATTAAAGAAAATGTATTAAAATCTAGATGAGGCATGGTGGAAGAAGGCGAGATATGTTATGAAAAAATAAGATCATATTCGTGCTGTATCCCGCACACAGCAGGGTAGGCAGAAGGGACTAAGTAAATATTTAGCACAGGGAACTAACGCAGATAAGTGAACATTTAATCTCCTCGAGTAGGTATGAACCCACAACCAGTCGGTTTTACAGTCTCACTTCATGCCACTGCGCCACGACTGGCCTCAGATATGTTATGATATATCCATTTACATACTAAAACAATATATAACAAAATGATGATAATGTCTTGACTTTTTTTACTGAGTATTAATTGTACTTTTTTTCAATTTTATTCTGTCCGCTTGAAGTAGTATCTGCTTACTAATCTAAATGACTTCTATGTACAACATGAAACTAATTTAGATTAGTAAGCAAATAGCACAGTAATTTTAAAGACAATATCCATACATTTGATTCCAAAATGTGTCATATAAGTAACTTTTTATTTAAAAACCAATTGAAATAAAATCAACACAAAACGAAGTTTACTAAAATACAACAGTTGCTTTTCAATGAGTTCGGTCGGTTCTAGTTTGTAAGATGATCGTGCACAAAATCACAGACAAACCGACAAAGGCACAAATTATAAATTTATTGTTTTGGGTTCTATTATAATCTACACTGATACAGGTCCCGAATGATAAAGTTTCTCAAATTCTTCCATGTACAGACAGCGGTCAGAAAGACATACTTCACGCCAAAACACCGATTGACCCTGTATAAGCCTAGATTCGGCCTCATACGGAGTAGTTATGTCATCTCTGGGCTGGTGCACCCCAGTGTCGGCTTAACCCATTTAATCGCATACATCGTTTCGTTCGAGCCGTTCGAGTTGTTGGGGACCCAATGGTTTGTGACACTTTGTCTTTGCTTAGAGACTTATCTTCGCTGTGCGTTCATGGGCGTAGGAAGTAAGAGTCTCATGCTCACCACAGAAATTTTACTTAAAACAAAATTTGTTACGAAAAATAAAAAAGAAAACCGGACAAGCGCGATTCGGGCACGTTCATCGTACCAAAATTGGAAGTCACGAGCTTTCTCTGAAATTTAAGCTTTGCTTAGCCAGAGCCATTTCATATACCTCACTTAATCTAGCGGCTTTAATACAAAATTTTGCAGAAAGGCTCTTGACCGACAGACATTCGGACGGCAACAAAGTGAAATTATGACGGTACCTTTTTAATTTTAAAGGCTAAATATCCGTAGATAATTAATAGGAAAATATCCCTAGATAAGCTAATGTGTGCGTTCTTTACCAATTTATCATGGTGAGTATTCTGGTTAACTATTGGACCTGCTACCTTCCGCCGAATTTTCGAACCGTACAGTGCGTCACAAATTTAAATACCATCCACACCATCTGGATACGTGGCACTCCACTACTGTGCGGTTTCGTTGGAACTTCCTTTCACGCGCCTTGCAACTGTGAAATGGCTTACCTTCGGCAGTATTTCCAGGTCAATACGAACTGGGTACCTTCAAAAAGTGCGTCTATCTCCACTTTAAAAGCCAACTAACGCACCTGTAGCTAATCTGGACACGGAGTCGTGGGCGGCAGTGATCGCTTACCGCTCGCTTACTTAAGGTCAATTTATTTTCCTTAAGCTTGTCATGTTTCTATGTATAGTTGTGGCGCAGTGGCACTAGCGAGTGAGCGGATTTATTCCCACTCGAGGAAATGAAATATTTAATTTTTCTTCACTCTGATATTGAGACAAGAGCGCGGCGTTGATTTCGGCGGTAAGTGGAGCGTGGAGTGTTGTATTACTACGCTATCTACACTCTACATGCGGGGTACAGCGAATTTGGAAAAAAAATTTCATGGAAAAGCTGTGAATGGATTTGTAATAAACATAATAATTTACATTAGACCTGCCAATATTAGGCATATTTACGAGTATATCAATTCATTATCATATATTTATGTATACATCCATACAAGTATCTAACGGTACCTCCTTTATTAACAAAGCACCTAGTAGGGTAGAGAGAGGGAACTTAGTGTTAAGACTCTCCGTTCTCTACTTTTCAACGTATTTTTCCAGGTATGTAGGTTGAGTGGTGGTTGACTCAACGCCAACCCATTTGCCTTGGCAACAGAGCGAGGTAATAAATTAAAATTCATTTCATCGAGTGGGGATCGAACCCAAAATCGTCGCGTTCAGTCACACACTTGTGGCCCTGCGCCCAAGGCGGCCCACGGCCCAATTCCTTTCTTAAATTAATTATTTTTGAATTATAATGAAACCGATGAACATATAGACTTTACGTATTGGTGGATTCCCAATAGGTCTTTTGCTTTGCCGCAGTCGGGTAAAAGTTATCAAAAAAATATTGAAAACTATGAGCATTATAGTAGTTAAAAGATTAGTTTCATCTCGTTAAAATATTTTAAAAGGGAAAATAAAATAAATTAGTATATAATGTTAGAAATAGTTTATAATGATCATATTTTTTTTTTAATTTATAACATCAACCCATAGTGATGAGATGATTGAAGGCGACGATTGTGGATTTGATTACCGCTCGGAATTAATTATTTTCATTTTCTCGTTCTGTTTAAAAGGCAAAGGCATCTTTGAAACTTTAAATGGATTCCGTTTTAGTATAAGTTCTCTATTATAATCTTAATTTGGCATTTGGTGCAATAATAACTTAATTGCATCTTTTTTTAAGCTAAATATGACAATGTATGTGGAATGACTTTAAAAAAATAAATTGTCTCCTGTAGTATTAGAAAAATAAATAATGCAAATACGTCATTGTTAGAGCAAATGAGCGACATGCTCTCTACTGTTGCTTGGGGAAGTAAAAAAACAATAAATTACAATATTCATTTTTATTTGTTTTATTAATTAAGGTACTTGTACCTGGAGCTCATCACAATTATCTACAAACGTGATCGCGCGCGTCTCCCGCCCGGGACTGAGTGACTGACAGACGACGCACAGACGGAACTACGCCACGTAGCATGCTGAAATTTAGTATGGTATGGTTCCTTGAAGAGTGTAGAGGAGAAATAAGAGAAGATTGCTTGAAATTGTTACGAGATCGGGAAAAACGGTGTGTTAAAACAGTACGCGGGGACGGGAGACGCGCGGACACTGGCCGCTACATTTAAGTATACATAATATATTTAATATTTATTCTGATAATAATTTGTGGCGCTTACGTTACACACGAATTACAATTTATATATTACACGAAATGGCACACTTAGTACTACGTTCTAACGCTCGTGCTCCCCACCAGCTCCGTGTCAGTGTCACATCTGTCATATATTTAATTTATTAATCTATACAATACAAAATAATATTCAAGTAATTATTTACATTATACATGGCAAACGATAGTTTGGTCTACTATTACGTGTATACAATCCATCCTGTCTCGATTAACAACTACACTCAGGTAAAGTGGGCATAAACTTTGAGCTACAATCACCCTCGTCTATACGTATACTACCATATAAGGTATTAACTAATCTATATAGTATTTTACTCAAGTAAGTTAAGTCAGTAAAGTCAGTCATTCAATGATCCCTTATCTTAATATAGCGTAATTTGGAGTGGACTCTGGAATGTACAGGCAAGATAAATTAACGTTAGAGCTACTGGTTTATTTTGGCAAGTTTTGCTGTGATCGAGGGTTGAGACTAATCTAATGTTATTACAGTAGTTAGTAGTTGTTCCCTTTTGGTCAGTGAACTTTTAAGCACCTGCACCAAGTGTGGTTACAGGTTCACTTGCGGTTAAATCAAAGCATACATACATACACATGTAAAGTACAGCGCGATTGTTAAACATCTGGAGATAAAACGTCTATAACCGAAATATATTTAAATGTAATTAAACTAATTATCACAGTTATAAAATTAAAATAACATTTGCTTATAATAATTATACATTCGAAAAACATAAACATAGCCTTTCTTAAACTAAATTAATAAATAACTTATAATTTGCGAGGCGCTTCTTTGATCAAGCGTCTCGTGTGAAAAAATTTATACAAATTATAGTTTTAACAGTTTTTACAATAATTAAGTAAATAAAATAACAAAACTGGTTCATAATTATAAACAATCTAGTTTTAAGTTTTCACAACAACTAACACTAGCCATTGTATAATGGCACGAGGATAACACACGGTGAGCTTCCCGCGCGGCGTACTTGCGCGACGTACACGCGCGACGTACATGCGCGGCGTACACGCTTGCCTACACGGTCGTCTCGTTGCGGCGCAGCGGCTGCAACTCGCGCTGCAGGTCGTTGTAGTACTCGTGGTCGGACATGGACTCCTCCTCCACGGAGCGGTGCGGCAGGTACCGGCTGCTGCACACGAGCTCGGGTGGCGCGCCGGGACACGCCTCATTCGCGCTGGGCCCGCTTCCGACGCTCACACCATTTGCCTCAGCCGAATGTATTGCGTCCGGTGTCTCGGGCTCTGTAGGGATACCGAGCGTTTGTGAAGGAATGTTTTGCTCCGACATGAGATATTCCGGGTTATCGACGCATCTCTTTGATGCCAGGTATCCGGTGTAACAAAGATCCTTAGGATCCTGTCCCTCGGTGCTCTCGCCTATGAGGTCCATATAGGCCGAGGCGTTTTGGGTATGCTGAGGTGAAGGCATGAGATAGTCATCTTCGTCCAGTGGTAAATTTAATTTTAAATTTCCTACGTGCGCCTCCTTTGCTTTAGACATATTCACATCTAAGCAATCCGGCCTCATCCTCATAGGGTCGCTGCAATATCTCGAGCTCGAACTTTCCGAGGCGCTGACGCCGTGGTTATAATAATGACGTAGTTCAATGGCTTCTTGATTACCGGAGTTGTTGTATCTCAAAAGGTCACGATCCCAGGATCCTGATCTATTAGAATTGTCTATTATAATGCCTTCCTGGCCGGTAGTGTTATTGGTCCACGTAGCGCAGGCCTTGATGGTCTGTGGCTCAGCACCAACGGTACATGTAGTGTTAGTAGTGACAGTCCCAGCATTGGACTTAAATTTCGGCTGCAAGTACTCGTCTGCTTCTACTAGCGGCTCGGGACCATCCATCGCCGAGGAAAGGGTTCTTATTAGCTCTTTTTCATCCTGAAATTTAAATAAACATGAGTTAATAATAATTTACTTTATGTCTACTACTTATGCCTATTAACAAAATTAATGTTTTTTATTTTTATTCTAAGTATTGGTTTTGTTATATTTTGAAAAACAATCACTTCATGTCCTTGTAGTTTAATTAAAACAACGTTATATTCAAAAAATATAATGAAAAAAAATATACCTGAGTAGAATAGGATGGTAGTCGCATGAATTTGTCTCCAGGAATGACCAAGTAACGTCCAGGGTCACGGGCCATTTCTGCAAATGTGTCAGCCAATTCCTTAAATGTAGGACGACTTTCTGCATCTAGCATCCAACATGAAACCATCACACAATAAATGTCCAAAGTGCAGATACTCGGCTGCGGTAGTTTTAATCCATTTTCTATAAGCTCTGGCACGTTTCTTGCAGAAATCTCTGCATAAGGTCTTGCGCCATAGCTTAATATTTCCCAAATAGTTACTCCAAAAGCCCATACGTCACTCTTATGCGTAAATATTCTGTGTTGAACACATTCTAATGCCAACCATTTTATAGGCATTTTCCCACCAGCTGCTTTATACTCATCTTCATTGATATTTAACAATTTCGCAAGACCAAAATCTGTGATCTTTACGCAATTTGGCGTTTGAACTAATACATTGCGAGCAGCCAAGTCCCTGTGTACTAAACGTTGATCTTCTAGATATGCCATTCCACGAGCTATTTGAGTACACCAATTTAGAAAAGCCTTAGAGCCTATTTTTTCCTTATGAGTTCTCACATAATCTAACAAACATCCCAGTGGCATCAATTGTGTTATTAACATCATTTGGTTCGTCATACAAACAGCAAGAAGCTGTAGTAAATTGGGATGTTCAACGCTAGCCATTATGTAGGCCTCTTCCAAAAAGTCTTTACTAGTGCTAGCTCCAGGTCCCTCTTTCAATACTTTTATAGCAACAGGAATTTTAACATTTTCCCCTTCAGGAACCCAAACTCCTTTATAAACCTTGCCAAAAGCCCCAAAGCCGAGCATACCCCCTCTTCGAAGCTCTACTTCTTTAACAATTCTTAATTTTGCTAAATTAGGTTTGACATTAGTCGGTCGTAAGGGTTCGTTATCTTCACATCCAGTAAGTACCATTGTCATTTTTACTGCCTCTTTTTTAGCTTTCGCTTTTTGTCTACAAGTGTACCCAATAATTATCAATATAATCAAAAGTATTGATGCTAAGACTAGAATAATTACGAGAACTGTTGGTATCTTTGCTGTGGCCATATTAGGGTGACCGCTGGCTGTGGCAGAACAGAATGGTTCACCGATAGAATTTTGTAGTAATTCATCATAATATATTTTATGTGGAGCTTCCTTTGTGCAATCTGGGGTACAATTAAACTTCTTAGAATCTCCAATAAAGACTTTAAAGTTTTGACATTTTAAGCAATCTGTTGACGATGGACCCATGCATCCTTTACATTCCGAATGGCAAGGCGTGCAAAGTCGATTAATTTTATCTGTGAAATGATCCAAAGGACACTCGTCTTCACATTGATCTCCACGTTTGAAACCATTACACACTTGGCATACTTGTGAATGTATGCCGTAGCCACTGCATTGATAGCATAGTGGGTGACATTTACGACATGCAATTTTTATTTTATCCTCGAGATCCTTAACGTTACCGACCCATTCGTTATAAAAACCGTCAGGGCATTGTTCTTCTTCTTGTAGGCAACTTTCAATTGTGGCATCTTCACCCAAAACTGCCTTCTTGCATTGATTGCAGCCGCCTTTTCTAACAGAATTCGCTGGGCCAGTGCATCCCTCTAAACAGTTCTCGTGGCAAGGTTGACAAGTACCATTTTCTGCAGCGTACCTGGACTCGGGACATTCAGCAACACAGTATGGGCCGTCGCGGACATGCTTACATTTCGTGCAATTAGCTCGGGTTGGACCGGTGCATTCGTCCAAACATTCAGGGTGGCACTGTTCACAAGTTTTTGAGCCGGCCTTGTATAGTCTGAAATAGATTTAATTGTTTGTTAACTCCTGTTTATTTTTCAATTTTATTGTTTTGTAAATGTCGAAGTACATACCCGTTCTCAGGCATGTACAAAAACCAACACAAACAATTACACATCCACGAAACCACACACATACCACACATCAATAGAATATTTATACAGATAATTTTGATTAAAATCATAATTTTAATATCGCTATGCATTAGAAAATAAATTATTTGATACAATAAAAACAATGCTTATTTTACTTCGATTTTTAAATTTCTTTCAATAAATATTCGAAATTATATATTAAAACTAAATTGTACTGTCGCAAGCATACAAGTCAAAATCAAAAATAAATTTTACTGACCCTGACATCACAGAGCAATTGTTAATACAAATTTCGTCGAATTGATAATTTTCACAGGAAAGGCATTGATCTGGTCCAGGTCCCCAACATCCATCAGAAGAACACTCGGCGTCGCATACTAAGTGAGATTTTTCTAAATAGAAAATAATAAAAAATATATCAAAATTATTTTAGCTAAATACAATATGTCAAATGTCGCACAGCAATCCGTGATAAGATTTTTTAAATATATATTCGCCAGCGTTCACAGAATAAACGCTTAAGTCGCCTAGGCAATATTATAGATAATACTCTTAAATAAGTCTAAATGAGGATCCTCAAAACAAAACGCATCGCATAAAAACTCACCACAAGTCCTTTGATCACCGTTTTTCTGAATCACTTGTTTGTGGTCCTTGGATTTCACAAGTTTGTTCCATGCAATGTGTTCAGCAAAACATAAATGCCTGTTTTCCATAATTGCTATTGCACCTGAATTGACACGTTTTAGTGACTTCAGTCCCAATGATTTTAAGGATGTCTTAACAATATAAAGGGAAGCAAATAAATTTTCGACCACTTGACGACCTCCAATCACTTCCAAGTTTCTAAAGTATGAGAGACTGGTAAAGTTGGGATGGTGTGCTTGAACGTTTAAATATCCGGTCACTTCTCTTACTGTGCTAAAAACTTCTAATGCATCGGGTTCCATTTTAGGATAGCGTTCACCGAAGGAATAATCTGGATTAACATGTTGAAATCCAGTGAATGTCATTTCGAGTATTTCTATTGAACCATCTATAATGGTGCAATCTCTGAAACTGTCTATATTTCCGGAGTGGATAGGTTTTTCAGCACGACATGTTTTTGGACAAGTCACGTTGCAAGGAATACATTCTCCGTTGACTGCCGTTTTGTTGGGTGGACAACTTCTTACACACGCACCATTATCCTTTAGTAAGTGTTCTGGGCAGTTTCTCACGCACGTCGCACCATATGCATATTTTCCACTTGGGTTCGGTTCCCAGGAATATGTGGTTGGATTGTACTTTTGCATTGGAGGACATTCTTGAGAACATGTGCCCTCGTCGTAAAAGTTGCGACACGCTAAGCACTGACTTGGTAAAGGTCCGGTGCACCCTCCTGCACAGAAAGTATTGCAGCAGTCCCTCGGGTTAGGTCCAAAACAGCGGCCTTGGGCACATTGTGGACTACAGTTTGTCTTAGAGAACTTTTGACAATTATGAGCTCCTTCACCCCAACAACCGGCTTCGCAAGACGGATGACACGGAGGACATTCTCTTTCGGGTGCCGTAAATGTATACACGAACACATAAGTGGCATTTATGCCCGTTATTATTTCATCCCAATTTATAGTTTTCACATGACATAAGTTGTAATTGTTGTATATGCCCACGCTGCCTCGTAGAACGTCGCGTAGAGCTGGAAGCTCAAGCGTGAAAGCCGAAGACATCGTTACCAAAAGCGCAAATTCTTCTTCCCGAACGTTCAATTTGAAAAGAGTTCGGCCTCTAATAATTTGTAATTGCGGCAAAATAATTTGGTTCACTTTGACGTAAGAGATGAGGACGTATCCTGTCACTTCTCTGATGTGCTGCAGGAATGAGAGATCCATAGTTTCATTTTGAAGCCACGTCAACTCCAAGTTACCGTCGACGTATGTGCAGTTTGTGAAGCGGTCTCGCAGATTCCTGTAGTGTGTGTCCTTGTTTGACGGGACTGACATCCGGCCATTTGTACCGATGCAAACTGAAAAAGAAATAATTTATGTCAGTATATAAAATAATACTTAATATATTAATACTAATGTAAAATAAAATCTATGACAAAAACGTAAAAAGAAAAAACCAACAAAATTTACTAAAAATATTACAAGCGCAAATTATTTGCAAATAAATTATAACAATGGCGTCTATTGAAGTCCCTATACAACTTCAACAACAAAAAAATATTATATTTTTTTTATGAAACTACATATTATATTAAATCAAATAGATTATTTCGAGTTTGCTTTATTGGAGGGAACTTAGGTCATCCGAAATGAGACCGAAGAGGCAGTGGGGGCGGCGGGGGCGGTGCGCGTGGGCGGGCTGGTTACGGGTTTGAAGCCAGTTTTCTCTACTACGCTACACGTAACACCGCTATTTGTGACTGAACCATGGAAATAGCTTACAGTGCGGTCGACGAGTCGTGGCCGCCCTGAAATATAGATTCTGAACTTTCGCACATTGTTTACTCGGAAAGAAAATAATCTAAAGTAAGACAAATCTTAAAATCAAGTCTTTACCCCATCTATATAGCTCAGAGCGACCACGACTCGTCGACCGTACTGTACATTGTGTAATGACAAACGCTATGTTAGTATTAAACGCGATTGAGGCGTATAACGTATGACGATCGAAAATCCGCGTCGACGCGGTCGGTCTTCATGGGTTCATGATTTATTTTTATAATGTAAATAACTAGCGTAGTTTGTATTTAAATGTTTTATTTTGGAGAGAATACATTTGATTGTCTTTCCGGTGTCTTTCCGATGTGATGATTTAACATACAAGTCATTTGAGTGTATGAGTGGCACAGTGTGTGACTACCAGCGCGTTGTGGGTTCTCTGGTACTGGACGCTCTGGTAATATGACTTTGTGTGGCTTTGTCTTATTACCAGATCTACCAATACAGACGTAATAACTGGATATATAAGATAGGATAGAGGATCAGTAAGAGACGATTTTTCAAAATTTCTATGAAAACTCAAAAAAAAACCTAAAAAATACTCAAAAAAAAATTGAGGACGACGACGAGTCTAAAATAAAATCTAACTATACTTACGTTAAATGAATACTTTTTCAAATATTTAAGAATCCAGTTCCATATACTTGAGAGAATAAATTTAATGACACGCCATTCTAGTCGACGGTATCCAAATTAAACAAAAGAGTCAATAGTAAATTTTTACCTGCACTACAGGACAAAGGATTTTTTTTAAGATGTTACATTGTATTGTGAAGTATGTCCGCGAGGCTCCGACGACCAGCTCAGGTATACTTATTTATTTGATTCTATTATTCACTTCGCAGAACATCGCAAGCTATCCTAGTCGAGATTAGAAAAGTATAGCTACGTATGAAGTGGGCAATATAATCTTTAAAATAATCGCCTTATGTTGTTTTTTTAATAATTAATTTTGGCCGTCTGATTGTAGGCGCAACTTTCGTGGGTTCGATTTTCAATCGTGGGAATAATCAAGTTTGGTTTTCCTCGTCCGTTTGACAAGAAGCGCCACTCAATATGCAATATCGCGAAAAATAATATAATTAAAAGAAAAATATTAAAAGAAATAGGCTATCCAGGCCGTCGTGGCGCAGGGGCACAAGTGTGCGGCTGTAACGCGACGCGTATTTGTTATTATTTATTAATATTTCCATTTCTCGGCTCTGGTACCAACGCAAAAACCAGGCGTTGAGTTTCGCTCAGCACGCAGTGCCTCGAAAAATTTTGCGGAAAGTGGAGAACGGAGTGTAATTAACACTAGGCCTCTGGCTACCCTGCTAAACGCGGGCTACAGCGTGAAAGTGATAAAAGAACAATGTACTCTTAGGTACTCGTGACGTTGAAAAGGTATTAGAGCATGTCGACCTCATTATAGATTTAATTCTGGTTACAAACACAATTTTTATTATTTTTATAGAGCGTATCATTTCAATTAACATGTCTGGTATGAAACTTAAGAGGTGGTGCGTGAAGCATCCCCTTGCATTGCCAATATTTACATATAAATAATCTAAAACTTATCTTTTATAGGAATAACTCAGAAACTACACTATTTGTTACATACGTGTATATTACAAAGTACACAATTGCTCTTGATAAGAATAACAAAAACCCCTTTTAGTGGCCCTAAGCAAAAAAAAATAAAATTTTAACATCAATCAGCTTACAACTACCAAAAATTTGTTTTAAATGTACTACCAGCGTAAGAACAGCCAGAAAATAACAGCTTTCATATGACGACGCGACATTTTTTTCATTAGTTAAATTAACTCCTCCTCCCACACCGTTACGTGGATAGCAATGAGGTTTTTAACGTCATTAGAGAGTACATGTAGTTCGAGGTTCGATTCGGCGGCGCAGTAGTCAGTAGGAGTGTTTGTGTAGGCAGTGGCAGCGATGTTTCCGTCGACCCAGTTGCACAGTCGATGGCGATGGCACGGGCGATAGCATTCACGTGTGGATGTTGACCGGTCACTGCGCACCAGCGACCACCGTGACCACCGCACCGGTGCGAATACGTATCGTAATAAAGGACAATTTGAAAATGAGCTCTCTAGCTTTACATTGTATCCCCCTCATTTAGCAGGGAACATCGTGTAAGTTAGTTCGTTTCCCATTTTCCGCCCAATTTTCGAGACATTGCATGTTGATTTTCGATAATCAAAGACGCGTTTTACCTTATGATTAGATAATTTTTATGATAGAGGAATCGTATCTACAACCATCGCTGCGTCTCGTTATGCTATCAAACGCTTATTTCTATGCTTATTGTTGGTCTATTTAAAATATTATAAAATAAAAACACCCGCTACGTTAAAAATTTTAAGCGTTATCTAAAAAAGAAATTTTGGTCTACTCATGCAAAGCTCCAGGCTATTCAGGCCAGTCAGGCCAGCGAGTAAAGCCACGGCGCGGCGTACACCGGCGGTCCGGCGCGGCGCACAAAGCGCAGTGACTGGTTTGTCTCAGGTTAATGTTTTTATCCATTTACTTGCATTCTAAAGCTTTGGAACCAGTTTGTATCGACTAACATTTCATTCGAGTCGCTCTACCTTTCACTGAGGCACGGTCGGCGCCGAGACCGAGCGCACTTCTACGCCCAACATGGCTACAATTATATCTATATATATATATATATATATATATATATATATATATATATATATATATATATATATATATATATATATATATATATATATATATATATATATCGATATAAATAAAATATTTATTTTAAATTTAAAAACATTTAAATTATTGAATTTCGTTAGTGCATCGATGAAAAGGGCAGTAATTACAGGCAGTGCCGGTGAATTTCTGTCTTAGCTGTTTACTGATGGATTTCTAAGGGGCTTTGCTATAACAAAACCATAAATTATTTGAAAAACGATCACGTTGTGTATGTTTAACTATTAAACAAGAGACTACTAACTACTAGACAAGAGTAGAATGCTGCAATTGGGCCCGCTGAAATTTCCCGAAATGCCCATAAGAACAGGAAAAATATATTTTGCATTTTATAGTCGTAGATATGACGGCTATAAATAGTTAAAAATTAACGAAAATATTTTCATACAGTAACAATTCACACGTCAAGGGATGTTCACGAATACAACTTTTGAACTTTGTATAGTTTTACTATTGCTAACGACCAATCAATGGCTCGAACTTAAACCAGTTTTATATCATTTTAATTACTAATATAATATACCTCGTTCTCTATGTCGTCGTCGATCGTAAGACTAATTAAATTATAAATATAGCATATTACGCAGTTTTGTTTCCTTTTTTTTAAAGCAAAATTGAGAAAAGTCAGAAATATTGGTTTTGTGATTATAGTAAAAAAAACGTTGAAAATACGAAATCTTTGCTAAATTTCAAAGAGTGAAGAGGAGTTGCCATTATTTAAAATAATTTTAAGAAAATCTATTATGTAAGTTATACGTTTGCTCATAATTAACAAATCAATTTTGAAACGTTTCTTTTTTAAATTCTTGTGTAGTTCGTCACTAATGGCGAAATTTGTAATGTAATTTGTTATTAATATTGTTTTAATGACACCTACATAGCTCACAGGTAAGAGGTAATTAGAGGTTACAGGTAACGTAGAGGTTACAGGTAACGTATAGGTACCGGTGTAGTTGTAGGAGTGTGTCCGGGGACCGCAGACGGAGAACAATCGAATAAAACAATGGCCCTCTCATGGCAGGCGCTGTAAATGTGAATTATATGACAAGTGGACTAAACGAGCTTACAATAGCCGTGCTAATGAACTTTCCTGGATAAATCTCAACCGGGGATGCTCTTTCTTTCTATTGTTACACTTTTTTTGTGTGTGATCCTTATGTCAATGTTTAAATAATTTTGTAACTGTTGGTGTTACCTTTACACTTCACCTTTTAAATTGGGAATAAGTCTCTAATATGTTATCTATGCTGATATTATAATGATAAAGTATTTATTTGGTTGAACGCGCACTAACCTCAAGACACTATTAATACAATTGTATTAAAAAAAAGTCTTATGTTAAACGCAACACTTAGTGATATTGAATTGACCAGGAACGCGGGATTCGATAAATTCACAGGTAAAAGCTGGTAATTGATGAAAAGTAAAATTATGAATTTACAAATAGTAAAAAAGTATTCGGGTAGGTTCGAATCCCGCTACCACTGCTGAAAGGAAAATCATTGCTAACTAATTTATTTTTTATGAACACAAGACACAAGAGTAACGGATATTTCTACTACCTACTATGCCTTTTCAGGGATCCGTACCCAAAGGATCCTATTACTAAGACTTGGCTGTGTCTGTCTGTCTGTCCGTCTGTCACCAGGTATCCCATGAACCGTGATAGTTAGATAGTTGAATTTTTATAGGTGATGTATTTCTTTTGCCACGATAACTGAAGCAGAATTAAATAAAAAATATGTTTTTTTTGCCGTTTCTATAGTTATTGGTAAGGATCTCTACATGTGCATGTCCGACTCGCACTTGGCTGGTTTTAAACTTATATTTATATTAGATAGTCAGAGTGAATCAAAATGGGAATCGAAACCAGAACCGTTGCATTTACAATAAGACGCTGTGTTTCTGCGTCACTACGACTTCTATACTATTCACAAGAGTTCATTTAAAAAACCCCTCAAAGTTATAGTAAATACATTACACTAAGAGACTGTTTGTTTACGATCGTTCAGTAAGCGCCGGGACTCAGCACGCGCACTCTTACACAGTGCTTGATAAACATTCCGGAAAATTCATGAAGCCTTGTTCGTCACTAGGAAATAACAATCAAAGGTCCAAGTTTGGGCCACAATGACGCAGTTACATTTTTGAGGTAAGACAAAAAAAGACATTTAGTTTCCATTGCCTTTTACGAGAATACGAGCCGCTGGTGTTTTTTAAGGTTTCACTGCACGGCTATAACGTGCCCACGCGCTTGATCTTATACTTGTATGTTTGGTAGAGTCGCATCACCGACGGAGAAGCGATTGTTACAGAAATTATAGTTTTACAGAACGGAAAAGACCACTCGAGACGGTTTTCTTCGCTTCCAAATCACTACACAGTATTACTTTTAGACATAAGTCCGAATCACACTTGGATACACTAAACTGTAGGCTGTTTGGGCGTAGGGCAGACTTACTCTTTCCCTTGACGAATTCGGAGTGTTTGTGCCTCGCGGGCACGAGGTGGTGTATGCGTGAGGGGCGCGCGGCGGCGGCGGGAGCTGCGACCGCCAGCCAACAAGCGCACAAGAACAACACACGGGCAGCCGACATGCTGCGACATCACTCGACACGGCCACTACCGACCGCTGCAACCTCCCATCGTGTACTGCCGCCGTGCGCCCGCGCCGCCTCGCACACACACGCACACACCAGCAGCACACACACAAGTAAAACATGCACGTATGAACACACGCACACTAGTGCACAGATCGAGGTTGTAAATATATTCAAAAGTTGTTTTTTTATATAACCGAATTGTAAAATTTTATATTTCGTTTACTTTTATAAAAATTGTGGTACTTGTTGATTACATTAGTTTCTTACACGTACTTGTTTGTTTTTTGGTATATTTTATGTTTTTTGTTCACGAATAAAATTAGACGAATGCTCTTTTATAACAAAGATTTTCTTTTATATTAGAACGTATTGTATTATGAAAATTCTCATATGCATGTAAACAGTAAAAAAATATGGTGAATACTAACTTAATAATTTTGAATATAACATATTTGAAGAAAACATCAACTTGACTATAAGATTATTTATGGCACAAAAGTAGTTTTACTAAACCAAATTTAATAAATACAAGTTAGATCCTTGTACAGGTACACAGGTATACGCGCACGCACACAGACGCGGTGCGGGCGGCAGGTATGCGCGCGCGCCGGCCGGGGGGCATACTCGTAACTACACACTATTAAATACGCATTGTAGCTCGTGCTACCCCGTGCTGGTCCGTGCTGACCCTCGCTGGCTCTTGCTGGCCCTCGCTGAGCACATTGATCCAGACCTGCTGAAACTGTCCATAATACACCTTTCCAATTAATAGATATTGGACTTCAGAACATTTTGCGGAGGCTGAATTTATATAAATAATTTGCCGCGTCTTTTGTCTGTTACTTCCCATCGCTCTTATCTAAATCTAGATAAATAATAAATGGGCGGTGCGTGGGGAGCCGAATGTCTTAACACTATGTTCTCTCCGTCTATTAAGCTATGCCACAAAAAACTGAAGCTTTTTTTTCATAATAAAATCTGCTATTCAGCGGAAAGTGTGCAGCAGAGTGTCTTAACTCTACGCTTCCTCTACCTACTCGGCTACATGCGGGAAACAGCGAACAGTACAAAAAAATTGCTATCAGTAGCACTGCTACGTTCAAAGAGCAGAGGATCGCGCGTTGAACTCTTTATGAAAGTCCTATCGGGGCACTTACGTTAGCGTAAGTCGTGCACGCGACGAAGGGAAATACTCGATTTAGTGCTATTGCTCGTTTCTTATACTAGTATATGTTAAAACTGTGAGCGCGAGGCAATGTATACTTCACTCGTGTCATCGTCCAGTTAGTAAGGAAATGCGCCGAGCAGCCTTTAGTTAGAGAACCTTTTCACATTCCTAATTTAATTTTAGCTTTTGTAGTATTATATATTATTATTATATATTATTATTATATATTATTATTATATATTATTATTATATATTATTGTTATATATTATATTTTTTTTATAAGTTTTTCACAAAACATAAAATTACGATAGCTTATCAAAAACAAAAAATTATTTAAATTCTTCAGTAAAATAAGAAGAAGTCCAACATGTACTAGAAAAGTTCACCACCACAAGGATATTCAGTGTCTCTGACACGCCTACTTGTCGTATTCACTTTTGTAGGCTTGTAATTAAATATTTTCCCTTCCTCGCTCTGGTAAAAAAAATAAAACGCGGCGTTAAGTTCCACGGCATCATCCAAAGTCTTGAAAATAAGGTTGAAAATAAGTGCATAACGAAATAATAATGTAAAATAAATTAAATTAAATTAGCTTCACGCTATATCCCGCACACAGCAGGATAGGCAGAGGGAACCTAGTGTAAGACACTCCTTTCCCCACTTTCTGCCGAATTTTGGAGGCATTGCGTGTTGAGTGGCAGAACTCAACGCCGCCCTTTGCTTCGACACGAGAGCGAAGAAATGGAAATATAAATTTAAGTAAATATTTTATCTCCTCGAGTGGGGATCGAACCCACAACCAGTCGGTTTTCAGTCACACCTTGTCTGGCGACTGGCCTCAATAATAATATAAGTATTTATAAATGCTTGAACTTTTAAATGTTCTTGTAAAATGAATCATTTAGTATCATGAAACATTTAGTAGAGCTATAAGTAGGACAATATAATTGTAAAGACAGAAGGTTAAACACTAAATAATATTATTTTCTATCTTTTTCTCGCTGTCCGTTGCTGTCGTTACATTGAAAACAAGAATCAAAGAATTGCTTCAGACAAAATGCGGATTAGCGACCGCCCCATTGTACGGCGACTGAGTCTCGACAGCCTTTATGACCACTTGACTTTATTTAAGTCCAAGCTTTACTTTGAAAAGAGTATTTTTAAACTAAAGTACTTTATTGTTTTTATATATATTATACTAGAAAAACATTTTATTACTTAGTTTAGCTCACTAAATTAGAAGACTTTATGTATGTATATTGTATATATTATATTATATGTGGTATATGTATGCTATTTATTTAGCTTCACGCTGTATCCCATAGCATATAACAGAGAAGGAAGAGCTTGTGTGGGAACGTAGTGTTAGGACACTCCGTTTCCATTAATACACTTTCGTTTACCACTGTCCGCTGAATTCTAGAGGCATTGCGTATTGAGTGGCAGAACTCGACGTCGCGATCAGCCGCGTTAACAAAACTAAAACATGAAAATATTTAATATTTCATTTATTTGCCTCGAGTGGTAATCGAATCCACAATCTGCCACGTTTATAGTCACACGCTTAAACCACGACTGGCCTCATGATATTTGTATGTATAAACTGAATATATACATATATACTCGTATATATATTATATAATAATTTCACGGACATTTATAACTTAATTGCAACGTTATGGAATTTTTCTCTGTTCTTTACCACAAGTCTCTTTATTATTACCAATGTCGCATTGTCTACTAGAGATTGCTTGCAGCAATATATATTTTCGTGCTATTTACATTTTTTATTTGTGTACAATAAACATACTATTCTCTTCTATTTGATAGTTCTCTCGTAATATATGATCATAATGCAGTAACAATTAGGAAACGTCCCGCGGGCGAACGGCGCTGAGCCCGCGCGGGGATCAGACACTAAAGGTACTCATCAATAAAAAAACATATCAAATTTTATAATTGCTATGAATTATAAAGGTTTGTAATAAAAACAACCCCGTAGCGTCTCACACCCATGGCGCGACCTACTGGCCGAAGGCACCTTCAACACTCCACTCTTGATGTCTATCAATAAGATTGAATTTCAGATTAATAGCCAATCCTCTGTTGTTCGGAGAAGCAAATAAATAATTTAATGAGATATTTTTTATAAATTAAATCTCTAAGATGCTATAAGCAACATCTGTTGCCCCCCGTAGCTCCGACAGCGCGCGGCCGACGGCCGGTACCTGCGCGCGACGTGACGACCTCTTGCATCTACCACTTACGAGGTGTGTCTTATGTACTTTAGGTGTAATGAGTACTATGAGTTTGATAGTGAGGCCAGTCGTGGCGCAGGGGACAAGCATATGATCGTAATCACGACAAGTTGTGGGTTTGGTTCCCCTTTGAGGAAATGAAATATTAAATATTTTTGTCTCATCGCTCTGGTAATGAGGCTCCAGAACATGTTGGAAGTGCCCTAATGCGAACGGACTGTCTTAACTCTAGGTTCCTAGGTACATGCCTCATAAAAACGTTGATAGTTCACTTGCAAAGAAACAACCTGAATATTAATGCTACACACGGACTGTAAAGTGATCCTATAGAAAAAAGCTTTTATTTCAGATCGATTTTTTTTCATTTTATCATATTAATAATATTATTAGATATTTGAAAGCGACGACTGTGACCGTCGAGAGAGCTTTTATCCAATATCATGCAAAACAGTAAATATGACTTTGCCCCGAGATATGCATCTTGTTGCATGTTCTCTGAACGCGACTGAACAATTCTCATGGTAATGTAGAGTGTTCGTGGAATGATCCCGACCACAGTCTCGTCCTCAAACGCCTCGAGCTTTGACAATTTGCACTGAATTGAATAATATATGTGTAGAAGTCGTTTGAGAAAAATCGTACCGACTTCAAACATATATACATATCCTATATATATATATATATATATATCCTATCCAGAAATGTGTGGATAATCATATTTCAAAAACTATTAAAATGATTTCGATGAAATTTGAATATACCTAATTTAAATTAAAGAAAAAGGACTTCCAATCAGCATAAATGTCAATCTATCTTAATCTATCTTACTCATCTATTATCGAAATCTAATAATATAATATTAAACTGAAAACATCTATATTTAGAGGCAGGCAGAGTCAGGCAGTCAGGTAGAGTCAGGTGCTGGCGTAATACTGCGTCGCTCACAAAAGACTTAAGGGCCCGCTTGTATTCCTCTCTATTCACACGCCTGGCACAAAAGGGATTTTTTGCGCTCTGAGATTCCCAGCGAAAACTAAACGTGGACCGTAATGTGGGAGTGTGTGGGAGCGAGTGGATAATTTCGAATTAAAATAACATGTCTTAGATATCTGTGGTTGTATTTATTATGATACTAGCTTTCACCCGCATCTTCGTTATATGAAATTAATTAATATTGAACGTTATAGAAATTAAACTAAAATAATTTTATCAATTCTACCCAGAAGTTCCTAAGATTGGCGTGCACAACCAAACAAACTCTCTATAATATTATTATATATGACAACTAACAAAGTCTTTATTGTATACATTTATGGTAACAGTACTTGATATACCGAAATTAGGAGCATTAGAACCGAAATTAAATTAGAGACAGCATTTTATATACCTACGATAGGTATATAAAATATTTAACGAGTTTTTGCCGTGAATCGATGGAGCTGTAGTAGATGTCCTCTAACACGGTGCCTAGTTGTAAATCGAAAGCCGAATAACTGAATAATTATAAGAAATCGACCAATCCGAGTGGTTTATTTGCAACGGAAAAGTTATTAGGTGTTATCGGCTAATACTAATGCAGACCGAACGAGGAGCAATAAAAACAAAAGCAAAAAGTATGTAGGTATATGCAAAACACAGTTCTGAGAGCTTGTAAAAAATCTTAAATTGATGGTTTATAAATCAACGGACAGCAGACGTTCGTGGTAACTAATGCAAAGTAGATTTGGTTAGAGTACTTGATTTTTTTCCAGCATAAAGTATGTTAGATGGAACCCGGTATTAGGACATTCTGTTTTTCACTCACGATTTTCCATATATTGCGTGTTGAGTGGTGAAACTTAACGCCGCGCTTTTGTAATATTATGTAAAATGAGTGTGAAATTATTTTTTGGAATACTAATTAATAAATTAATGTAGGTCGTAGCTTAGGGGCCCAAGAGTGATATAATTTTCTCCCTCCGGTAAACGAGGCAAAGCGATGAGTTCCGCCATCAACACGCAATGCCTTCAGAATTCGGCGAAAAGTGAAAATCAGAGGTATCTTAATGGGAACGGAGTGTATTAACACAAGGTTTTAGATCCCTCTGCCTAACCTGCCGTATGCGGGATACAGCCAAAGCTTAAAATATTATTATTATGAACCACCTTTGTGTACACCTTATTATTTCTCCGAGAACGTGAGATACAAATAATTTCATAAAATGACTACTATTTCTATACACAAGAATAACTTAACGAGTGAACATAAATAGAGTTATTTGTCAGTTCACTTAGACACGCAAGTACGCAAATTATACTATAATATATAAGTCCATGGTACTTAGTTCTAGCATACTAAATTAGGTAGTTTCAAACTCTCTTCTTTCCTGTGGTACCTAATAAAGTCTCGTCTAGTGTTCATCTAGGGACATTGTCTCACCCTCTGCAGTAGTGATGGTCCACAATATTATGAACATGGGTAACGAAGGTGTCTTAATGGGAACAGTATGTGTGAGATACAGCGTGAAAACAAAAAAAAACGAGATATTTCATGTATAAAAAATGCGATGGGAACTTTAAAGTTTAAAAATCAAGTGCTAATTCTATACAACAATTTATTAAATGAGCGTGTAACTCAATAGCCGAATTCCTTATGGTGTATGAAAAGACGAGCACTACTGACGTCGCGGCGATGCGGGCCCGCCTTGCATTGCCCTGCCTGGTTAAAACAACACTTTCTTTTTATTATTTAATAAAAAAAATACAAAATTTTGACTCTTTTTTGCAACCGATTTTGAAGAACCGATTTTATTGAGTTTTAGGATAAGAAGATAATAAGATATCACATCTTTTAAATAATTAAGTTTTAATAATAATATTGTTTGTATGGGCTTTAACAAGGTAGAAATCTTATTTAGTGCTCACTAAAGCTTTGAGCTTTATATATAGATTATAAAGCATTTTAGAAAAAAAATAAATAATAAAACTTGCTAATCTCAGGAAAGGCTGAAAACTATATTAAGCAACTGTAAACGCGACGGTTGTGAATCTGATTTCCACCTGGGGAAATGAAATGTAAAATATTATATTTTATTTAAATTTTGATTAATTCCGCCACTCAGCACGCATTGCCTCCTGAATTCGGCGAAAAGTGGAGAACTACTAATCTCAGGTATTTGGTATGTTTCGTGTGCCATAGACAACTGGTAGTACGTCTATTTCACTAGACAAGCGAAAAAAACCCGATAAGTGCGAAGCGGGCTCGCTCACCGAGGGCCCCGTACGCAAATTGAGATCTCGAGCTTTTTCTGAAAGTCAAACGTAGCTTATTGGCCAGAGTCCTTTCATCTCATATCTTGAACTTGCTTTTCTGGCTTTAATACCAAAATTGATCCCTTTTAAGGCTACAATTTTTTTTAAATTTACCACAAATGTATAGTTTTCAGTAGTACTAGTAACTAGTACCTTTACTACCTTTAGATACTAGTTGCCAAATTTCATAATTCTAGGTCAACCGGAAGTACCCTATTAATTTTGATTTTAATATTGATTTGAGTATATGGTTTGAAATTCAACTCAACTCAACAATAAAGGCTCTCGACAGACAAACAGACGGACAACAAAGTGATCTTATACGGATCACTTCTTTCCTTAAAATGTAGGGAACTCTAAAAAGGTAAAAACCAAACGAGAACACATTGAAACTTACAGCATTAACATTACAAAAGTCTTTCTCTTTTGAATGTTGATGTAAAAAATCTAATCATATTTTGTAGCACACATAAGTTATAGTCCAAGAGACGATCATAAAAGTAATATAACTTTTAACTATCGGAGTGTTTTTATGCCATCTATATGTATATATACTATATATATATATACTTATATACAGTACATTATAATGAAAGATATTTGTTAAGAAACACCTCACAAAAACACCTGTATCTCGGTAGGTACAGATAAGCCGTGGATGAGTCGGCAACTTACTGCCGGAATGCTTCGTAACCGTTGTAGAACCGAAAAGTAATTATCGTAGAGCCGACGTGCTGCTGACCGCTGAGCGCCTATAGGTACCCTACTACAGTACTCGTATTCTGTATTATAGAGCTGAAGAGTTTGTTTAGTCGAACGCGCTAATCTCTCTCTCTCAATCTCTCTCTCTTACGTTAATTGTTCTAATATTCCCTTTGTATCTGTGGTCAGAGCTATCTTCGTCACTTAGATGCCTGTGTCGTGTGTCATATACACATTTCTAATTGTCATGAGACATTGATATCCGATAACGCGGGCGAAGCCGAAGGAAAATGTTAACGTCGTATAAAAATATACAATTTGAATTGTTCGTTTGCTCACAAATTTCACATCAATACAGCATAATGTTTACATGATTTTAATGATTGTTACAATCAATGTGTGTGTACCAAGTACATACACGTACACACACACAGCTTGACAGTGCGTCCATGTGTGCGTGGCGCCAGGTAAACTAATGCAAAACTAATTCTTGTCACATTGTTTCCCAAAAATATTTTGTTAAATCGCCAGTGCTGGAGTAAGTTAATATTATTCCGAACGTTTAACATAAAATCAGTAGTGGAATGGTTGCGGTGTTGAATATAAACTCCTTTATTTTCATTGTATTTGGACGTTTTACATGCATACACTACGGTCGAACCAAGTCGAAGTCGTGGCCGCTTTGAAAATGCGTTTTCTGAATTCTGCGCATTGTTCACTAGGAAGAAAATATCCTAAAAAACAAATCTGCGCAGCCATCTACAAGACGGCCATGGCTCGTCGACGTCGCACATCGTACATTCAACGGTGTTATTGAATGTAAATAAGAGAGGCACCCTACCACATGACATACCTCCCCGATATACGCAGTTACGTACATATTTTAATTTATAATTGATTATTTCTCTTTCTTCGAGCAGGTAACAAGACAAAGCGCAGCGTTGAGTTCCGCCACTCAACATGCCCCGTTAAGAGTGGGTTTCCTTTGCCTACCATTCTGAAGTCATCTATGGTATACAGATTAAATGTAAAAAATACAAATTTTTAAGATATTTTGTTTGTAAAATGGCGTGAACTTTTTTTGACGGCGTTGAGTTCTTCCACTCAACACGCAATGCCTCCAGAATTCGGCAGAAAGCGGGAAACAGAGTGTTTTAATACTAGGTTCTTTCTGCCTACCCTGCAGTGTGCGGGATACAGCGTGAAGCTGATTTTTTATTTTGACGCATATTTGTTATAACTAAACTGTTAGCACTAATTTACATTTCAAGATAGAAACAAAGTCGTGGATATGATTTTCATTAGAAGGAATAAATGACTTCCATCTCCCGGCTCTAGAAAGACTCAATACGCAATGTCACAAATTCGGGTAAAAAGCGAAGAACGTTGGATTCTATCACTAGGTTATACAACCTATGCGGGCTACTCGGGTTAAAGCGTCAAACTGATATTTTTAAAACGTAAATAATATAATAGTTTGTTTATGTTTGCGTGAAAGGTAAACAAGTGACGTATGCAAATGTGAATGAGTGAACAATAGAGGGCAGAAGTTACAGGGCAGAGAGCGTGCGGCGCGACGTTTCCTGCGCCCGCCGAGCGCCAACCGACGCGCGTTCGACCTAAATTACTTATACTGTACACAGTTTAATAACATACAGAGGAAATAAAAATAATTCTCTCCCCCGCTTGGAAATCGATCCCACAGCCGTCGTGTTCCTAATCAGACACTATGCCACGATGGCTTCCACTAACATTAAAACGCATACATAAACGATATACTTAGGACGCCAAATTTGTCGTAAAGGCGGTCGTATCTTAAAAATGTAGTAATTATAAATAAGTTTACATGCCCCATTAGTACCGGCGGCCTCTTAGCCGCTTTGGAGAGCCGAGAGCGAAACAATCACGACCTCTTATTCATCGTGGCTCTTAAAATTGTCAGAGGGCACTTCTAAAAAGAGATAACGTCCGATGTAAAAAAGCGGTTCCCACTTTGTAAACAGGTTGTTAACGATCGTGTCGCGGTGTCCGGGCGCTACAGATGTGTATTGTGTTATTGCCTGTTTTCTTTTTCTTATGTTCAATTTAGTTTTTTTTTTTTTTTAATTTGGTGCTTCACTTCAAGGTAGGTGGAGGAAACTTAGTGTTACAATATTCTTTTCTTTATTTTCAAGAAAATTATCGACATATATGAAAGGAATTTAAATATAATCATTCCCTCGAGAGGCGATCGAACCTACAACCCTCGTGCTTATAATCCGACGCTATCCCACTGCGCCACGACGGTCTCAAAATTCTTATTGGCTTTATATAATAATTAACATTTAAGACGCTGACATTTTTAAAACAATTTTACATAACCATATAATTTGATTTGTTTTTCTTTATTTTAGTACTCATACCTAAGCTAATGTTTAATATAAAAACATGCACATTATGTTATTTTTATATTTTTATTATTTTTATACATTTTTCTGCCCACTTATCGTCACCGCATGTCGCAATTTATGAGGGTCCCGAAGCAAAGCCATTAACATCCCATTTAAAATTAATGATATTATTTAAAAGGACACGATAACAAATTGTTCTACAATAAACGCGGTTCATTTACGTTTTGGGGGATAAGGAAAAACTATGGAATCCTTTGGTTGTCAAATAGTATATAAAACTAGATGGAACCCGCGGCTTCGCCCGCGTCTATTGGAAATTATGACTAATAGAAATATAAAATTAATGACTGAAGCAGCTCCAACCAGCTCGATAGCTTGACTGACCAACACAAAAATAGCTTTACAATTTGAACCAGAAGTTCCTGAGTTTAGTACGCTTAATCAAAAAAAATTTAGTGTAGATACTGGAATTGAGACAAATTTTAAAATGAGATACATTATTATGTTAATTATATTTAAAATGTATGTACGAGTATGAATTAAATATCACGCATATTACGCGTAACCTCTCGCGTACGTCGTCGTATTTTGATCAAAGAGTTTACGTGTGTATTCCGAAATTTACATTTACGAAAACATCGTTGAGATGCACTGAATTGTCAGTAAGTTATATATTTTTTAATGTTATGTCACATGACATTGAGTGCGGAACTCAACGCTGCGCTTCGCCACGTTGCCAGACCGTGGAAATAAAAATATTAAATAATTTGTATTAAGTATTCACTCGATATTCCTCCACTGTGTCACAATTTTCTTATCCTGGAGGTATAAAATATTAATTACGATGGTCTTACCGGGCCGAGAACTTGAAATTTGAGACCGAATAATATCTTACATCAGTTAATGTTTCTTATGTTTTTTATTATATGAACAGTGGGACCCATCAGTTTATAGGATCATTAATATATTTTAATCTACGTTACTACATATGTATAAATTAGAATTATGTTTGTACGTGTAGGTATATTTTTTTTTGAGGCAGCTGGTTAGTGGTTGTGGGTTCAATTCGTTAAGATTTCAGATATAGCAGGGTAGGCAGAGGGAAACTAGTATCCTAGTGTTAATACACTCCGTCCTCATTAAGACGTTTCCATTCCCCTCTTTCCGCCGAATTCTGAAGGCATTAATTTTTGAGTGGTGGAACTTAACGTCGTGCTTTGCCCCGTTAGCAGAACGAAGACACTAAAATATTAAATATTTAAAATCATTTCCTCAAGTGCCCCTGTGCCGCGTACCTCCTCCTACTTACATATATAAATACATTACGTTATATTTAGTCGCAGGGCGGCGGCGCGGGCGCCGAACCTTTTAACATTTATCTAAAAGCTCGGACACGAACGACTCGCCTATTAGTAATCACTTAAGTTGGAAAGTCGGGAACAAGACATTAGAGTGTTTTAGTGACACGAGACCAGACCAGACCCCCTCTTCCCCCTCCGCTTAAGACATTACTGAATGTAAGCTTGGTAAACAAGTTGAGACCATCGTGACGCAAGGGCACAAGTGTGTGACTATTACGCGACGGTTGTAGGTTCGATCCCCGCTCGAGGGAATGATTATTTCTAAATATTTTCATTTCTTCGCTCTGGAACCAAGGCAAAAGCCGGTGTTGAGTTCCGCCACTCAAAACACAATGCCTCGAAAAGTTCAGTAGAACACGGGGAACAGAATATCTTAACACTATATTCCCTCTGTCTACCCTCAGCTCACTGTTCATATGATAAGCCTCCCCAAGCATTCGCAAGACCATCGGTTCTCTGTCTTCCATATCCACCGGCTTCTGGACAGCTACACTAGATCGTAATTCCACCTGGTAGGAGGCCCATACTCTAACAGTCTGTCCCCGTGACATCAAGGTGAATATTTCAGAATATTCTCTGTATATGTCCCATTAATGTGTTTTTTTCCACGACCAAGCTAAAAACGAGAGGACAGTTACCTCCTGACCGATGTTAATTACCATAATGTATCAAAAAGATGTAAAGATAAGCAATAACATCCACAACGAATGTTTTGGTCATTTCATCGTAAACGTGATGTCTAATATTACAAAAATAATATGAGGCCGTCGTGGTGCACTCGATAATATCTAACTATAAATACGGCAGTTGTGGATTCGATACTCGGTTAGTGCAATGATTATATAAATGCTACTCGTATTTTTATTTCCTCAGTCTGTTACGCAAAGGGAGTCGAGTTACACCGTTCAACGCACAATATCTCGAGAATTAGGCAGAGAATGGAGAACGAAGTATTTTAATACTAAATTCCAGAGGAAATATTAGACAGAGGTTTAACCTGCCATGCGAGGAAAAGAGTGAAGCTGAACAAAAATATAAAGATCGTCGTTTGAGACGTTGAGCTCTAATGTATGGGCGGACTGAGCGTGTAGGCATAGACGGCTACCACAGTCGATCTGGAACGTGAAGCTACTCTACTTTTTATTATCGTGAATTGGTCCATACCTCCAGTTTCACTAATGCGTTCTATATAACTTTGTAGGTTATTTCTCTATACTTTAGGGTGTAAAATGAAAAATCTCTTTTCCCGTTCCCATTAGAAATTTGATAATTTTTCTCCTCGCAAGTTACTAAAAGGTTTTATATATATAAAAACCTATAAAAAGTTATAGGTGCTACCTATAATTTTCTATAGTATATTAAGTAAAAGAGCTATTTTATATAGTATTGATATTTTATTAAGTAATATTGAAGAAAGTATATAAAATATTCGCTTTGTGTTTTTTTTTCTGTATATTTTTTATGTTGCTTAAGCAAAGTTTTGAACCAATCGCTAACTATTACAAAAAACCAATACGGTGCTATATGATTCACAAACCGTTAAGTTAGTTTGACGACGTAAGTGGTACATGTTGATTTTATAAAAATCATCATTATAAAGGAACAGCGTTTCTTAAATCATAGTAGAATAGGTAGAGGGAACCTCAATTTGCTCTCAATTTAGAGAATATGTAGTCAGTGGCGAAATTCCTTTTTACAAAAAATATATATCACTCTTAATACCCCTAGTGGGAATTGAACTCACGACCATCATATTTATAGTAAAGCGCAGTACCAGTGGAACGACAGTCTAATTTTAATGTACATTTGACAGCATAAGCAACTAAATCCACACTCTCAGTTCGTTAGGGCAGTGAGCTGTAAGTAAGGAGCGAGCACACACGCTCGAGACTCGTCCGACTGGTCGCTCAAATTCCAAGTAATTCGTCTCGGACAGGCGCTTACAACGTCTTACACTTTCAACGCCTGTGAACTGGACGCTGGGACTCTACGTATGCCGCCTGTATTCTATAGCAATATGCGCTCTACAAACTCAATTTTTTGAGAAATATCTTGTGGTTTATTTGTATTATTTGTTTTAAACGAGGGTAGTTTTCAATAAATTTCAAAACTCACTCGAGGAAATGAAATATTTAATATTTTTATTTCTTCACTATGGTGATGAAGCAAAGCGCGGCGTCGAGTTCCGTCTATTAATACGAAATGCCTCTAGAATTCGAAGGAAAGTGTAAAGCGGAGGGTTTTAACACTAGGCTCCCTCTGCCTACCCGACTTCATGCGGGATACAGCATGAGCGTTAATATTGCGTTTAATGAGCTTTTTTCGTCTATACTAATATTGTAAAGCGAGAGATGATTTACTTAAACGAATTGATGATATACTGTTTGGAATTGACAACTTTTGATGTGTCATAAATGTGTCAAATCCATTTCATAGCCATTCTATTCACCACGGGCGAAGTCGCATATAAAAGCTAGTTTACTATATAAGGAAAATGAAAGTCATAATATCATCTAGGCTCTTGTTTTAAACTGTAGCGAGTGTCGCCCGATTTCTTTTTATGCAGCAATATTTACAAGTTGCCCACGTATTTTTTTCACAACGCGGAGTGAGAGACACGTAGGCGCGGCCCACGACGACGGGCATTCGAAAATAATGTCGACCTAGTCAAAGTGCTAATTATGACGTAACGATCACTGAAACTATATTTATTATTTATCTTTTAAAGTCTCCTCCGCCACCCTTACAAATATCCGTTAATTGTAATCGAAACCACACTTTTGTTTGCTTGCAACAGGAAAAAACATAATTTTGCGCTTTAGGACTATAAACCAATTCCTGTTCCTGTAGGAATTGGGGGAAATCTTTGTCGATAACCTACTTACATGCCAAACTATGCAGCGTAGAGATACGCTGCATAGTTGCGGCTACACAGTACACTAGGACACTTGGTAACGGTAGTTTTACCAACTCATTTTTATAATATAGTGTGAAGTTACCCTTAATTAGAATAGTAAGTAAAATTCATACATAACATACAAAGAAAATGATAGAGCTGATATTTTGCGGTGGTGTAACAGTCCGCGGCTGCGGTGGCCAGTGCAGTGCCCGGTGGTTGCAGCGCGGTGAAAGTGATGCCATGTAGCTGCATGCGTTGTGCTCTATAACCTGCTTGCCGTTCAAATATTTACCAAATTGAGCGATTGTCACTTTCGAATCGCGGTATCCATATGTTAATATGTGAAGCAAAAACTTTGTACTCCTTTTACAAAAATTATGCGGACGGCAGAGTATGAAATTTGGAACAGTTTTACTTTATATAGAGAAGAAGTGCATTATTTAAAAAAATAATGTGTCCAATAATATTTTTAATTAATTAAATAAATATTATATACACGCTATTCATTATATTGTACAATTTTATACATTCTTGCTTACAGCGAGATACGCGTTACTAAGGCAACGCGAATCGTACGCGCCAATCCGTTCTCTAGTACTTGAAAATATCCTTATCCACTCTCGCGCATTTACCTCGATACAGCAGCTACTCTAATCGTAGTGTATGTTTGTCTGTTTGACATTTACTAGTACAGTAGAAGGTTACATTTTTTACACCGCACACCGACGACAGGATACCGATAACTTTGTGTCGAACGAATTATTCTGTATAAACATTACGAAAATATTTTTATCGTCGTGGAAGTCGAAGCCTTGAGGAACGCGGAGCAGAAAGAAACTGATTATGTAGAGTAGAATAATATTTGCCTATGTTCGGGCTCCCACCGTCTCTATAAAGGTAGAGCATTGTGTTGTCAAGGACGGCGGTGGACAAGGGCGTCCTTGTCTCCTCGCCGCACATACAATATTCATGTATGAGTACGTATAGACGAGCGCCGCGCCGCTAGGTCACGTCGAGGAAACTACTAACTACTTATACAGTATGCTGCCCATAACTCTACTTATTTTGATACACACAAATATTAAAAATATAATTTTGTACCTTCACGCTGTATCTCACAGAAATGGGCAGATCCAATCTAGTGTAACGACACTCTCTTTCCAATATTTAATTATTGTCAATTTACATCTAAAGTAGTTCTAAAGTCTATTAAGTGTATTCCGAGTGCTACGTTCGTATTTGGTACCTTCATCGTTCTGGCATACTTTCGACCTGCGTAGGCGCAGCGTGCAACAATCCATAAAAAAAACTGAATTATAATTATATATCGATATCTCGTAAAGAAGGTGTTTTTATACCTCTATATTACGGACTTCTTATACCATATAAGGATGTAGTCTCAGAATAATTTTCGACACCGTGATTCATATACGTATACCTATACCTTTGTAGTATGTATACGAACTACTAAATAACAAATATGTTAAAAACATGATGAATTTCATATAAATTCAAAAAAAAATAAAAATTGTTATTTGTTTTATTTCCCACCGTTCCCTGCATATAAGAGGATAGGCAGAGGAACCTAGTGGTGAGATACTCCGTTGCCCAAGCACCGTCTAATTTTCGAAACATTGCGTATTGAGTGGCGGAACACGCTTTGTAGTGTTTATTACCAGAGCGAGGAAAAGAATATAATGAATCCCGCTCAGTGGGAATCGAACCTGGAACCGTCACGTTTGCAATCAGATCTCAACGGCTTCAATATCGTTTTTGCGACAATTTTAGGTATATTTAATAGTGATATCAGTTAGTAACAAGTAATTCTTAATATTGAGGTCACTGTAGGGTCGATGGAGGGTCTACGGGACCACGTGGGCAGCGGCACGTGTGGCGTTGCGACACGGTGCGTCGACGTCAACCGCCTTTATTAAATTATGTTCGACGCTCATCGTTTTAAATATACTTAACTTTAATTACAACGTATGTTACCTTGGTAGTATTGTTTTTTTGTTAATTTTACGTTTTTACTAGCACAGCAGTGATGAAAGAGTTACCCACTAGCTGCCCGAATTCTAGATATAAAATTAAGAGCGATGGAATTGAACGCCTTTGCCTTTGAGCGCCTTTTGTTACCACCGTGTCACTACGACCTACTTAGCTAATATAGACCTACTTAGATAATATAATCCTAGTTCATATTAAGTGAAAATATTGATATAAAATAGCATAATATTATTTATATATATAGTGAAAACTCTATTTTCTAAAGTAATTAAGTAACAAATCAATCTAAAAGTGAAAGACAACCCAACACCATCTCTTAGCCTTTGACACGATTGCATTAGGACGCCCGCGCGTCGAACCGACAACCTTAATATAAAACCACCACCTACACCCCAACTTTGCAATGTCATACTAACCGACCCAAAGCGGAAACCCTCTTGGAACACGTGAAATCGAAGGTTTCGAGAGCTCCTCAAATCTGCCGGATTAATATTTAATTGCCTAATATCGTGTAGGCTGTGTTCATCGCTGGTATATTCGAGCCTGCAGTGATTTAATTGGTTTAGCTATTTTGTGTTTTAGTACTAGGGTTTAGAGTTAATTTTTGCTTGTTTTATTTTAGGAGTACCGTTCGTTAGTTCGGCGATGTCGCAACAGACGCGTGCCTTGGCATTAACTCAAAAGTGGGATTTGAACCGACATCTATTTCATTGTATACTCTATTAACATAAACATTAGATATAAGTTTCAATGGCAACGTCTCAGTTGCTGTTGCCGGTGCGCAGCGTGCAGCAGTGTTGGCTGCAGTGTGGGCGCGGTGACGTCACAGTCCGCGTCCGCACTCGTCCTAACTTACGAAACCATTAGCTGTGATGGACCGTGCCGTGCTTACCTTACAGCTTAAGCTATCTTATCATAAGAAAAGTATTACTCGTGACACTTTATCTTTTAATTTCATTTTGTTTTTTTAAAAGGATAAGTTAAAAATATCCATTTTAAGTTATAATCACTTAAAAGTCAATACAATCTGGTATCTGAATGAGCGTATATGGTAGGTATAGCATATGAGTCGTCAAGGCTGACCGGTGACTAGCCAGTCCTGGTTGACTAGTACGTACGTACACAGTGATTACAGATTGGAATATTTCACGTTTTTTCTCTGGTAGCATGGAAGGCAGAGGGAACGAACGGGTTGTGTTTCCCAGTTTCCACTCAATTTTGGGGAAATTGTGAAAATAAAGTTATAAACTCAATACCGTGCTTTGTCACGTTGGGAAAATGAAAATAATTGAATAACATCATTCAGCCAAGTGGATATTGGACATACATCCATTGCGTTTACAGTCACTCTCTATCCCATCGCGTTACGGCGGCCTCTATCATATTTTAAAAAGATATAATATTTTTTTTAAGAAATCACAGCCATTACTAAATAATTCAAATATATTTTTTTTAGCTTCACGTTGTATCCCGTACCTACCTACCCTGGTATACCAGGGTAGGTAGGTAGAACCTGGGAACAAATTGTTAAGTTAACACATCATTCTCTGCCAAATTCTGGAGGCATTGCGTATTGAGTGGTGGAGCTCAACGCTACGATTTGCCTCGTTACCAGAGTGATATTAAGTAATTCATTCATCCCAGTGGGAATCGAACCCATGAACTGCCTCAATCACAGTCGCAAGCGTGCCCCTGCGCCACGACTGGCCTCATATCAAATAAACTTTATGTACATAACCAAAACAAAGGTTGGTTATGGTTAAACAACAGAAATATGAAGTCACGAAGGAGATAGAGAGATGTCGGCTGTCCCACTCGCACGACGCAGCCTCAGTACCGGGCAGTTTCTCGGAAATACCTCGATTAGATACAATCTCGTATATTGTTGGTTGTTTTTAGTGGAAACTACAACTAATATATGTTTTATTTTAATAATGAACTTAAATAATAAATTTTATATAATGCCTTGAGAGTTTTGTGTAAAGTGGGTAACAAAACCCACCCTGCTATGCGCGGGATACAGCGTGAAAGTAATAAAAAAATATATACATATAATATTTATATTTGTATACGAAACTCATTCGTTCACTCGTCAGTCAAAAGTAGTTACGTGGTAGCCGTAAATATGCGGCGTAGAACGCCTGAATTTAGTATGTTGGTCCCTTGAGGATCAATATAAGAAATAATACATTTTAAATGAACAATATAAGAAATAATATTAAGTTTGCAATACAGTTATTTTATTTGACCCTTGTAAAGCTGCACTCAACAAAGTCAGTGGACGGCATTGACGAATACATTTATCTAATATTACCACCAGATGGTCGTATCGTCGACGATGGTCGAATTAAAACATAGAGTTATTGAGGTCGTCATTGCACAGTGGTTTAGATTCTATCTGGAAACGCAATCGGTTGTGGGTTCCATCTCCAACGGGCAACTCCAACAGATTATATTTTAATTAATTTTAATTTAATTATTAGAAATTCGATGGATGAATAAACACACACTTACAAAACTTTGCACCCGTGTTTGTGAGACCCCATACATAATATAACATACTAACATTTTAAACTACAAGTCAATTAAATATCGAATCGTGAACATTTCCACTGAGCCGGCGGCGGCGGGCACGCGCCTCTCCTCGCTGGGGAAAGTATTTGAGTATTGTGTGTACTACAATCGTGTTTCGTTGTAACTATAGCGCAGCCTCCACCGGCCGGGGACGTCGAACATTATTTTATTACATGATTTTTCATCGTATTCCGCTTGGGCAAAGAGAACACAGTGTTAAGACACTTAGTTTCTCCATCCGAAATCGAGACATTACTTGTTGAATGGTGGAACTCAGTGCCGCGGTTTGTATACTAGAGGAGAGTTTTGCAATTATTTCCTCGAGTGGGGGTCAAGCCGACAACTGTCGCATTTACTGTTGGACCTACCACTGCGCTACGACGGTCTCTAGTATGTATGTATTTATCGAACTAACCTTCACCTTCAACTTGTTGGACTTTGAGGCGTAAAATGAAAAATCTAAATCTTATTTTATCGTACTCTCTTAGTACTTCACCACACTCCCTAACCTACCTATATGTGAAATTTCAACTTTTTAAGTCCAATAATTTTGTCAGTACATTGTCTGTCAGTCGCGTCAGTAACGGAATAGTTCTATATATAATAATGTAGATAACTTGTTTTTCATTGATTCTATTTGTTCAATAGTGTCGAAAGCTATTTACTTTACTCAACAGTGTCAACGGAACGTTGCTTGTTATCGTCTGTAAGTACAGTACGGTCGACGAGTCGTGGCCGTCGTGAAGTTAGCCGTAGATGACCGCGCAGATTTGACTTTAGGATTTTTCTCACTTTTTCTTATTTATTATACGAGTTCATTCAGAAAACCTACCTTCAGGGCGGCCACGACTCGTCGTCTGTATTGTAAAGTAAGTAAAGCAAGATGGAAACTGTTACTCAGTGAAGTGTGTACGGCAATAGTCGTGTCGCGAATTAAACCCGTTCCACTTCGAGGTTGAAGCGATTAGCCGCGATTTTATTATGTTTGCTTTGCGAGGCTCATTGAGCGCGAGATAAGAGAGCATACTTAGGTAAACTTATATAAGGTTAATACATTTGTACACAGCGAGTATGAGCATTTGGGTAACATTGGGTTCCCGATTACTTATAACTATGTTATTACTGGAAATGTATTTATATTTCTACCGCTTAGAATGGGTAGGCAGAGGGAATCTAGTATCAAGACACTCCGTTTCTAATTGTGCAAAATTCACTCATTGCCTCGAGTGGGATTCGAACTCACAACCGTTGCATTTTATCCAGATGCTGTGCCACTGCTCTATTAGCTGATGGATGGATGGCGTCGAACTCCATCACTTGGCACGGCATGCTTCAATAAGTGTCAACGGAGTGTCTTAACTCTAGTTTTCCACTATTTACTCAACAAAGCACGGCGGGGCACGGCGGGCGCCGCGCCGTTGCACCAGATACTACATAGTATAACTTGTTACTTTAGATTACGCAAGTCGTTGACACTGATAGCCGCCAGCAAACAGATAATGGTACACTTTGATTAAAAATACAACACAATTTAAGGTAAATGACTGACTGACTGACGTAACGCCCGAGGAATGCTAAAGCGCCTAATTTATTGAAATTAGCCTAAATTATGCATTAGATTTTAGTTACTTATGATTCCGCGGACTTTGGAGAGATCTAATATATATATTATTTAGTTATGTCAACAAATTAAACATTTCTATAAATCTTTCAACAGTGAAATCGTTAAAGAATATTGGGTAAATATATCTGCAATTGGATTCTAAAAGGCGAATCGGCAGACCAGACCAGACGGAGATGACGAAACGAGCTGAACCACTGCAGACCAGACTGGTGCACAATAGTACAAAATAGGAAAGAGTAGAAAATTTGAAAAGAACTTTGCTCAACTGTAGGACAGTACTGGCTAGTATCATTATATATCCTGTAGTATATTTTGTTAACTTGAGCGATAAAAAAAGGCGAAATTAGCATGTTTCGAGAGTGTCAGACATGTTCTCGGTCTCGGCTACAGCCTTGCGTGTTATAAATTGGCAATTTGAAGTAAACGATCGGCCGCGCCAAATTACCGCGTTACAAACGCGCGCGGAACGCTGTTTATCATATTTAGCCAAAAATCGACGAAATATTCAACAAATGCTGAGAGAAAGCATTCTGAGAATGTGAATCTCTTGTATGTATATGATATGCAGGTAGTATGGAACGGCATTTGGTTAATTTAATACGATGTAACATTGAAACCTGATTGTTAAAGCGATGAGTGTGGGTTCGGTAGACCCCTTGAGGGACTGATTATATTTGAAATTAAATTATTTTTATTTTCTCGCTCTGGAAAACAAGGCCGGGCTTTGAGTCCAGTAATAGACTAACAGTCCTCAAAATTTCAGCTTTGCTAAAATGACGTAGGTCTGGCGGCCCTGGGATCTTGAGCCTTAATAATAAATAATACTAAGAACTCAAATGGATAAAAGAAACTACACTCAAAATTCCTTGCTCTATTTCCACCAAAATTTCAAGAGTTATCGTAACTAGCTAACTGGTTGTCATAAAAAATACATTAAGAAAAACATGATGGCATCAAACCTGTAATAATAGCAATAACATTTTTAAAATTAAGTCGCTTTACATTATAGTAGTTACCGTCCGTAATTCAATTTCCGTGAACTATAATACGTAAAATCCTGTTTTTCCTCTTTTTGCAGACATTTCAACAAATCCCCGTTTTGTGCTGTCATTTTCAGGAGAAGAACACAATCCAAGGAACCTACATGTCAAATTTCAGAGCTCTACACCACCTTCCGACTGTACGGTGTATGTCAGTCAGTTAGTAAAGAAAAGATATTTGGTTTTTTTTACACTATCCCGCTGAGGGAACCTGGAAACCTAGTGCTAAAATACTCCCTTAGGTTCCCCACTTAGGTTCCCCACTTTCCGCCGTATTTTGGAGGTATTAGGTGTTAAATATAATATTTTTAATTTCCTCATGTGGGTATCGAACGCTCAACCGTCACGTTTACAGCCACACGCTTGTGCTCTCGGGCCAAGACCTTAACAAATGAGTTCTACATAAATATACATATAATTTACTAAGTATATTCAAGTAGAAACGGGAATTCCTCGAACCAGTTGAATACTGAGAAGTTATTTATATTATAAGTTACACGACTTACATTTTCACTGGGCTCGTTGTTCGTCGCACAAAGAATGTTGAAAAACCACCGCGGCGTATCACACGCGCTACGTAAATAAACACCGCCTGTGCGATAACACGATTGCGTTCCTGTTCTGTTCAGGGCTTCTACTGGTCACTAGAGAGGCACAAGGGTGGTACTGTAAACGCGACAGGTTGTGTATGAGTTTCGATTACCATTTGAGGAAATTGTAAATTTTATATTTTTATTTATAGACTGTGGCAATGAGGCAAAGTGCGACGTTGAATTACGTACTTGACAATGCCTCCAGAATGTCCTCCATGGAAACGAAGTGTCATAACCCTAGGTTCCCTCTGCCTTTTAAATCTCCAATAATTTCCGTTATACAAATGTTTGTTGTCAAAAGCTATATTTATAATCATATTAAAGCCTGGCTGTATTTACTATTTTCTTTTAAGCCTTTATTATACTACAAGTACATGCAAAAGTCTCAAAGTAAATAATCTGAGGTCGTCGGGGCCCAGTAGGATGCGGGTTCGATTCCCAATCTTGAAATGATAATAATCATTAAGATATTTTCATTTCTTTCATACAATAATGCAAAGGAAATATGAAAATATTATATGTATACGCACGTATAAGTGTATGCAAGAATCGTTGCATCAAAGGTAGGCACTGTAATAGAGTTCGATGTGGTCAGACAATGCAAGTACTTTCGAACACTAGGGTTCGATTCTGAGGCAATTTATATATAATAGAGATAGGTACTTCGCCGTGGAATGCTTTACGTAACAGCGTCCATCTAAATAATTTTAGTTCCCGGTTTCTTGGCGGCTGCACGCTGTTTCACGCATAGCAGTGTAGGTAGAGGGAATTTCGAGTTAAAACACAAAGTTTCCTACGCACCGCCCAATTTTAAAGACATTGTGAGTTGATTAGCGGAACTAAACGCCGCGCTTTGTCGAACAGTATGGGGACTACAATAATTTAAATTTAACCATTCCCACTGGTGACCAAACCCATAATAGCTTGTATTCAACGGCTATCTAATGTTGCGCCCGAGTGTGTTAGCGCGACCACTAACTAACTGCGTCAACTCAGGTCATTAATAATAATGACGTTATTAAAAATAAATGAGGCCGTCGTGACGCTGTGACAAGTGTGACAGGTTCAATTTCCATTAGACCAAGGGATCTAGGAACAATACAAAACTCGGCCTTTCGTACCGCGTTCTTTCAAATTGGACTGTACTTTGGGAATGTCTCAACACTACTCTGCTGGACTATACGCAGGACACATATGAAAAAAAATAATATTAATAACATTTTTTTTTTGCGGGGTGTAAGGGGTATGGGCCTAACATCTTCACCATCCCAAATGTCAACCTCACCTGCACGTGGTACACCCTGCTGTTTTACGGACGAGGCACTGGCGACCGACGCTTTGGCGGAATAACCAAGCATTCACATCGTACAGAGGGGAATACCTGTACACAGACCCAACATCTGGTCCGAGGTTTCCCTACCTCAAAGGGTAGGTTTTAGTACGTCAGATGGCAATCGGTACTTAATTAATAAACCCAAACTAGCCAAATTTTTAGAAAAGAAAATGGACAGGTTACAAAATACAGTAAAGATAACGGATAGGGCGTCGCCGCGAAACGACGCGCAGACACATCGCCCTACATCTGCGAAAAGTGTGCGAGGGCTACCGAGTCACGGACGGGCCCGGCTAACGACGTTAGTCCCAAATTGTAACCTTAAAGTCCGCTTCGCTACTTTGAATGTTGGAACACTAACTGGAAGGACCAAAGAACTTGCTGCCCTCTTTAAGAGAAGAAAGGTAGATTTCGCTTGTTTGCAAGAAACGAGATGGACTGGTGCAAAAGCCCGCAACATCGGTGAGGGCTATAAAGTAATGTATGTTGGCGCAAGGCATGGAAGGAATGGTGTAGCTATTGCTGTCAACGTAGGACACCTCGATAACATCTTGGAGGTAATCAGAGTTGACGATAGGCTGATGTCCCTTAAAGTACTGGTTGAAGGAGAAATCGTTAATGTAATATCAGCCTATGCTCCCCAGCAAGGTTGTAGCAAAGCAGAAAAAGAAACATTCTGGACAACTCTAGACGGCCACCTACAACAAATACCCTCAAAAGAAACCATACTATTGGGTGGAGATCTGAACGGACACATAGGGTCAGTAAACCACGTTTTTACAAGAGTGCACGGAGGCTACGGTTTCGGTAGTCTTAACGATGAGGGGAAAGTTATTCTGTCAACAGCAGCAGCATACGATCTCGCTTTAGTTAATACTTTCTTTGCCAAAAAGCCAGAACACTTAATCACATACAAAAGCGGCGAAACAAAATCGCAGGTAGACTTTATTTTAATCAATAGAGCTAACATTGGCCGGGTCACAAATTGCAAAGTAATTCCGGGAGAATGCGCAATACCTCAGCATCGCATTGTTGTAATGGATATGCTGTTCAAGAAAACAACCCGGGAGAAACTATCTCAGGCTCCTGAGCTTACCAAGTGGTGGAATCTAAAAGGGGACAAGATTCCCGAGTTCTGTAATCAGCTGAGCAACCTAGAGATTGACACTAAATTCCATGACCATCTTAGCAAGTCCATCACAGCAGCTGCCAATATTACTCTTGGTCGAACGACGGGTTGTAAGATAATAAATAAGGAAACCTGGTGGTGGACGGAAGTAGTGCAAAGTGCAATTCATAGGAAAAAAGAAGCCTTTAAGACCTGGCAGTCCACCCAAACTTCGGAAGACCGCGAAGAATACAAGAAAGTGAAGAAAGAGACCAAGAAAATAATAGCAAGGGAGCGCGCAGAGTCTCAGAAGGTAATGTACAGGCAATTAGAAACTAGAGAAGGCCAAAAACTTGTCTATAAGCTCGCAAAGCAACGTTGTCAGAGCACCAAGGATCCCGCTAGGTGTAGAACCATCAAAGGTTCAAATGGCGATCTATTATATAAGGAAAAGGATCCTATCAGCCTGGCATCAATACTATCAACAGCTACTCAACCCTACCCACGCTACTACGCAGCTCAAAAACCTAGATAAAAATATTGGACTCATACCCCCAATACACCCTAGCGAAGTAAAGACAGCTCTTCAAAAGATGCCCAATAAAAGAGCCGTAGGGCCTGATGGTATACCGATAGAAGCTTGGAAGTGCCTCCGTGAGAGAGGAATCGTATTACTCACCGACTTCTTTAACTGTGTATTGCTGTCTTTAAAAATGCCAGAGGCATGGAGATTGAGCACTATAGTCCCTATATACAAGGGGAAGGGGAGCAAATACGAATGTTACAACTATCGTGGGATCAAGCTTTTAAATCATACAATGAAGCTATATGAGAGAGTGATTGATAGCCGGCTTAGAGCTGAATGTTCGCTGTCTAAGAACCACTATGGCTTCGTACCTGGCTTATCTACCATCGATCCAATGTTTGCTCTTAACATGATTGCTGAAGAATATCGCGCGAAACGCAAACCGTTGTATGTCGCATTCTTAGATATGGAAAAGGCGTTGGATCGAGTCCCAAGGAATACAATTGTGTGGAGCTTGCGGAAGAAAAACATTCCCGAGCAATATATTGACATTGTTGCCGACATGTATAAGGGTGCGAGATCGACGGTGCGAACAGCAGTCGGTTATACCAAGCCAATAACAGTCACGGAAGGAGTGCACCAAGGCTCAGTGCTGAGTCCCTTCCTGTTTTGCTTGGTTTTAGACTCACTTACTGAGGCGGCGCAGTCTTCAGCCTCATGGACTTTTATCTACGCAGATGACGTTGCCATTTGTACTGAAAGCCACGTAAAATTGCAAGAGACGCTCCTGGCATGGAAACACCAGTTGCAATTGGGTGGCCTGACGTTGAGTGTTGCAAAAACCCAGTACATGGCCCTCAATGACCCTAGTCCAAATAACAGCCCAATACCCATTGATGGACAATTAGTCACCATGTGCGATCAGTACAAATACCTGGGCAGTATGATGCACATATCTGGGAACTTGGAATGCAACATTCAACACAGAATTGCTACAGCGTGGTTAAAGTGGCGAGAAGTCACTGGTGTCACCTGCGACAAAAAGATGCCGGTTAAACTGAAAGGTTTAATCTACAAGAGCTTAATAAGACCAGTCCTTACGTATGGCAGCGAAACATGGGCTGTTACTCGAAAAAACGTCCATACCATCCAAGTTGCCGAAATGAAGATGCTAAGGTGGATGTGTGGCGTAACCAGGCGCGATAAAATCCGCAACGACTACGTGCGAGGTAGCCTCGGTGTGCGTGATATTGCCGACAAGATGCAGGAAAGTAGGCTGCGATGGTATGGACACGTTAAGAGGAAGCCACCTGACTACATAGGAAATCTGGCACTGCAACTTGACATCCCCGGTCGAAGACCAGTAGGAAGACCCAAGACGAGATGGAAAGAAGTAGTGCTAAAAGATAAGGAGGCATGCAAGGTCACTGACGATGACGTCCACGATAGAGCGAAGTGGAGAAGCAAAATTAGGAAAGCTGACCCCACCACCATGTGGGATTCATAGCTAGGAAGAGAGAGAGAGATTAATAACATTTTTTTTTTATATAAGAAAGAACTTATTTTAAAAAGATTCTACAATAACGTTGTAGCCTTTTACTACCTTAACTTAGGAACTGGCAAAAAAAGAACACATATTATTTTTTGATAAAATAAGAAAAAATATATATATCAATATTCAAAATGTTTGTAATATTTAATCATTGCTAATGTAAACACGTATTCGACTTGGATAAGGCGAGGGCGGGGGCAGGGTTGGTGGAGGGGGCGGGCGGGGAATAGGGCGGACGGAGACGGGAGCCGTGTTTGCTCGCGATAGAAACCTGATAAAAGATGTATAATTTTTCCAATATTAAGTTAGTATATCGATATCAGGTACGCGAGGACGGAGCTTATCTTAGGCACATACATTTAAATATCATTTTAAACGTAAGATTACTAAAAGCGACATAAAGCTAGCTAACCACTTAAGCTATACTTCACTACTACTATAAAAACAATGTCTACAACCATAATAAAATAAAATATATATAAAAAACATCCAAATTGTAATAGAAGTAATATTCTTACCTTTCTCTTTCATCTTCTTGTTTATAATTTAAAAATCACTTTTTATAACTATATAAAAAATATATATCGAAAATACTTACAAATTTTAGTAATTTATTAAGTAAAAAGTTGTTTTAAAAATGTTATTCACTTTACAAATAACAAATTATTTTTTTTCCTTAGATATAATTTGTGCAGCGATTCTTTTTGTGCAATAAGTAAATTGTTATAATCATATATAAGTTGGCATTTAGTAGATACGCGTGAACATACAACACATAAATTTTATTTTATTAGCAGCTTCTAGCTTCTCTCCATACAGCTGAACTTCCAGAGGAGATACTCAATTCCTCTCTCTGGCTTATCTTAACACTCTGAGCTCTGTACACCGGGACCCGTGTACTCTACGGAAATATATTTTAATATAGCTAACATAGAATGTGTCACCGGCCTTATATTCTTCTAAATATGTTATATTTGCGCTGGCAACAGGCTAAGCGATACCTGAATGTTTGTTGTTTGATAAACGTATCGACCGCGCGGAACCGACGCGTTATATATATATATATATATATATATATATATATATATATATATATATATATATATATATATATATTCTATATATATATATATATATATATATATATATATATATATATATATATATATATATATATAGAATATACATGATTTTTCATATTATATATCGGTATGGCGGTGTAAACTGTGTAAACGGTGTATGGCTGTGTATGGTGCCTCGTGTAACTCATTTTTTTTAAATCTTCATTCTATATTTCGAATATAGTAGGGTAAGTAGAGATAATCTTTTGTTAGGACATTTTTCACATAATTTTAATGAAATTGTTTATTGAGTGACGTAACTCAACGCCGCGTTTTATCTTCTTACCATAATGAGCAAGTGGAATTTATACATTTCCCCAAGAGGGAATCGAGTTCATAAACGTCAAGTTTACAATCAAATACTGTGTCGCTACGACGGACGGAAACGAGACAAAAAAAAGTTTATAATGATCCATCATGACAGATTTTCAGTCAGAGTTAAGATACAAGATGTTAAATTTATATCTGGTTAGAGCTACTCTACTTCGAATTATATTTGATTTATGTTAGTTTCCTGGTTCTGGTAGCAGAAAACGCGGCGTTGAGTTTCGCAACTCAAACAGTGAGTTCCCCCTGCCTATTACTGTTGAGCGGGAAAAAGCGTGAAGTTTTCTGTATCGCACTGTTCACGTAGTAAGCAGTATCATAGTATTGTGTAATCCATTCGGAACTATCTATAAATTTCCAATACTTGCCCAATACTTGTTACTTTTTGTTTTGCATAGAGATTAGAGCCAGGAAGTTCACGGTCGTTGGTGCGCGGGGTACAGGGGGTACAAAAGGGCATAGAGGGGTACATTAACAGGGGGGGGGGGGGGGGCAGTATAGTAGTGACCGCGCTGGGTACTTAGTGGACACGTTCAAATGTGATACAAATCATGTACATGTAATGTACTGTGTGTTAACAGTGACCTGTGATTCGGTAAATATCTATGAAGCATATTAATAAATATTTTCTTGGAACGTAGCACGGAATAAATTTATATTTTATATGTATATACTTTTTTTATTTTTTTATTTTCAATTCTCCGCTTTGATAGACGAGAGTGACGAGATGGACTTTCGCCGCACAACACTCACTCCCTCCCCTTCCTACCCCCCTAAATGCGGGATACAGCGTGAAGCTACTACAATAATATTACAGAGTACAATAAAAGTTAGTCACGCAGGCAGGCAGGCAACAAAGCGCCCATGCCTGGACCCTGAACAAAGGGAAACAAGAGAGTACAGATAGCTGATAGCGGCGTCGTGCTCGTGCGCGCTATCAACGCATCTCGAGACCGCTGGGCTCAAATTAGATCTGTCAGTTAAACTAATATATATGCCTGGGTAAGAGAGTTTATAAAATGTTTTGTTTCTTTTTTTAGCGGATTAATCGCGCGTAGGAAAGGGGGTGGGCGGAAGGGGGGGATCGACCCGTGCCCTCCCCAGGATGCCCAAAAATTGATCCTGTGAAGCTGAAGAAAAGTTATCAATCCATATAGCGAAAACTGTCTTTACTAATGTTATTCTTTTATAAAAAAATGTAAAAAGACTATATTATATTTTAACCCTATCAAGTGTATATTATATATGAATTTATGCTGTCTTCAGAGGCCCGACCAACGTGTTCAATATGTTAATCGAGTATGTACAAACATACATACATACATTATATTGACGTCGCTCCTAGTGCTTAAATTCTTAAGAGCTATAAAAACCCACGACGAAGATTGATTGAAGATAGACAGCAGAAGCTTGGACACAAAAAACGTGAAATTTCAAACGTTCAATTTGCTTACCTGTTAGCACTCGGAGTGGGACCAGGCGTGCACTGGGAGTAGGCATATAACTAATATTAATAATATAGCCATATTTTTTTTTATGGCTACACACTCTATTCTTCATTTAGCGGGGAAGGCGGAGTGAACCTAATTTTAAGACAGTCAGTTCCTAGCGTACCGTTCAATGTACTAGATATTGTGTGTTGAGGCGCGAGACTCAACGCTGCGCTTTATGTTCGTACCAGAGCGATGAAATAAAAAAAATAATTCGAAAACCGAGAGGGAATCGTACTTACAACTGCCCCGTCTACAATAAGACGCTATACTAATAATATAAACTTAAAGAGCTCGGTTGAAGTAGTAAATCTCAGGAACTATTCGGGTTAATTTAAGGCAGACTGTATATACGTAACTCTTAATGATTTCCACTTGCATATAAGTACGAGCAGAGCCGCAGGTATAAGATTATATAAAATATCCAAAATAAGTATCTATTTATATAGATTTTTCTTGTATTATATTATCGAGGCTAAGCGCGGCGTTGAGTTCTGCCACTTAACACGCAATGCCTCCAGAAATCGGTAGAAAGTGGGGAATGGAGTGTTTTAACACAAGGTTCCCTCTGCCTACCCTGCTGTGTGCGGGATACAGCGTGAAGCTGATTTATTTATTTACATTATTTAATGTTTAAATATCTTTTGAATTTTAAACACTTCATAATATTACTAGCATATTCTACAATACGCCTCTTTATATATACACTATTAGGTACTAGCAAAGCCTATACAGTATAGGTGCGCGTGCGCAGGCGTCGAGGCCGGCTCATTATGGCTTCAATTAGGCATCGCGTACTAAAACTTGTCAGTATATCTGTTTCTCATATGCTAGTGAAATTCCTAAGCGCCGTACTCCACGAGCCGCGAGTGCAGCCTCTTGAAGACATGGTAGACAGTATAGAAATTTATGTGCGTGTTGTATAAAAATGGTAGATCGATCTTTTAAGAAAGTTTTTCAAAAAATATTTTGAACAGTAGTTAATGGTGTAACGTATGTCTGAAAACATGACGGTCGTGGGTTAGATTCTCGATCGGGGGTATGAATTATTTTAATGTTTTCTCTCTTTTACCTAGATAAAGCACGACGTTGGCTTGCGCTCTCTCGAAAAGTTTGCGGAGTGTGGGGAATGGAACATCTTAGGACTAGGTTTGCCGCCCTGATATATGCACGAAGCTAAAACAATACTTCTTAATTATTCAACGTTTGTATATATTATATAAATAAAAATACTCTTTAGTAATAACAAAAAAATTATAGTGCGCATAACTTAAGTTACGTTTGACCAAACTAAACGGCGGGTATTATCGACGCGCGATAAATCAAAATCTGTAACAGTCGTGAGCAATACAATACGTCCAAGCCAGGCCTGTATATACATACATATAGCCACTACAAACACAGGTACAGTACAGTAAGGACGATGTGTTGTGGCCGACTTGGAGCTAGGCTTTGTAAAATTTTACACTTACAATCGGGAAGATAACAATGAAAAATAAGAAAAAAAACCAATGATCAAATCTTTGCAGCCATCAGCAGTTAACTTCATAGACGCCACGACTCGCCGACCGTACTGTACGTGTATTTGTGATATTGTTTTACGACATGCCCTTAGTGGTAGTTGTAACTCCGCTGTTCGGACTGGTTACCGGCGGGCGGCGGCGCCTCGCCGTGCACTCTCCTATGCCATATACGTTGTAAAGTATTTACAAAAAAACTGCATTTCTATTTATGTTCTTCTGTGAATTGCGATGAAAGTAGTTATCTGTTGTATTCTAGTTAGAAGCGACTTACCTCTATGAACGTATCTATTAATTGTTTTAAAATTGCAAACGCATTTGTTCTGAGTTCAATTCCAACTTGGGGGCTTAATTTTTTTTGTTTCTCCGCTCTGGTCGCAAGAGAGAGCGCGGCGGTGAATTTCGGCATTCAATGTTTCTAAAATCGATGCGTGGGAAACGGAGTGTGGAAACATTATACCTATGCTGCTAAGAAATTAAAAATGTTCGAAATTTAACAATTTCTTTTGGTAGACAATTAAAAAAGTGCCTAAAGCAAATCCCATCACGGGTTTAGTGATATTTATAATTAAATATTTTAATAGCCAGCATCGTCTGCTCTAATAATACGTGTGGGGTGTTTATCGATCGTTACCAGTTCGAAATTACGGCCTTCGATGTATCTGATGGGAGATAAATACTGGTCCAGAGGGGTGCTGGACCCAGCATCCCTTATTACTGCGCCATAGAGGTGAGATTATGAAATAGTAGGTATTTATATATAGTACCTATTATGTATTGTCTTTTATACTCGATGGGTTAGAGATCAAATTAAAATAATACAAGTAAAACTTAATTTTTTTGTTTATTTTTGGTTTCATGTTTTGTTGTTAGCGTACAGTTTTTTGGTTTTTATTAACTTATAGGTTAGTTGATATGGTTTAGAGTAAAATATATCCTACCCTTCTAATATGGTAAATGTGAAAGTTAGGGAGGATGGATGTTAGTCCCACTTTGACGCAGAAATTACTAAACAGATTTAGTTGAAACTTTACAGTTATAGGTATAACATAAAAAGATAAATATTTTGTATAATTTAGTTAAAATAAATTAAAGCGGACAAAGTCGCGTTAGTCGCTAGTTATCTATATAAGTTCGAACTCTGTACTGAAGTCTCTGAAATATGTATTTCAATTGAAAATATACTAGCGCTAAATACAAGAATATTACATACATATGTTTACACATAAGGTATCTTATAGTGGAATGTTGCAAAAGTACCTAGATGCCTTAACTCATCTTATACTGTAATCGCTGTAGTGGGATGGCTTTTAAGCGATAATGGGTTAGATGTTTTTAGGGTTCCGTAATGTATAGGAATATCACTGAAAAAATCTTTTACAAATATACATTTGTATGTAATTTTATACAAAAAGAGTGCATTCTTAAGTTTGTCTAATTATATAAATCATGTTTTAATTTATCTAAAATCATAAAATAGATTCGGAACCGTTCATGAACGGGACCGCTTCGTATTTGACCGGTTTTTTTATCCCGGTACAAATTGGTAAGGGTCGGACAAGGGTCGCTCGCGCTCGTTTCTTTTTCACTTTTTGGTTATACAGGCACGACGTGAAGGCCTCGCGGCGTGAAGGCCGCCGCGGGTCTCTTCCAAGCCTTTCCCTTTCTCATACATCCATACATACATTACATACATACATACATACACACCTGTACGAGTGCTGCCTTAAACAGGCACTGCCTATACTTTCTTTCGTGTTATGTCAAATCTGTACCGAAGTAATGTTAAATTGTAGTCGTTTTTACTAGTTTATCACAATAATTTAAAAATCGAATAAATTTTTAAATTATTTTGATGTACCCACTCAGGTAGAGTGTTGTGAGTGTTGAGTCCCGCCATTCAATACGTATTGTCTCGAAAATTGGAATTAAAAATGGTGAACGGAGTGTCTTAACACTATGTTTCCACTACCTACCCAGCAGCTGTAATATAATCTTCTAATATATTAATCTACTGTTACTTGTTTGTTGTGTATTTTCTGTAACATATTTGCTTATAAATAATAAACCAAGTACGAGATAAGACGGCGTATAATCACAGCCGTGTGTATATTTAAGTAGGACTTTAAGTTAGCTATTATGATTGTGATATAGATATGGGATCTATGTACGTAGGTATGTGCTTTAGTGCATTTTATCCCGCTTATAGCAGGGTAGGCAGAAGGGACCTAGTGTAAGACACTCCCAATTTTCAAGACATTACGTATTGAGTAGCGGAACTCAACGTAACGGCTCATCTACTAGAGAGAGGAAACCAATTATTTTAATTTAATTAGTAGTAATTGAAGCTATGACCATCGTGTTACATTTAGACGTTCTACCGCGGCGCCACAGAGGCCTCCTTTATTTACCTAACTTCATTTATGAATAGATATTACATGCAATTTTGTTTGCTTGATGAAAATTTCCATACTACTTCCATTTACAATCCGTTATTACTAAAATTTCGAGACATTCGAGGCGGTACTGACGCATATACAGCGGCTTTGCGCTACCTTGACCAGATTGTTGATCCATTTGGCAGTGGCAGATTTCTTACAAGTAATTAAATTTAGCTATAAAATTTACTTAAAAATCGATTATATTTGATCAGAACGTCATTTTCCTTATATACTAATATTACAAAGAAAAGTTTGCTTGGTTGAACGCAGTAATCTCAGGAACTTTTAGTTCAAATTGAAAAATATGTAAGTGTTGCACAGTCTATTTATTGAGGGTGACTGTAGTTTGTATTATGTCACGTTAGTTGGAGCATAGCTCACTGTATCTACCGTCAATTACATCTCGGGAACTTAGTTGTGTCATGTGTCATACACAACTCTACGAACACAGGTAAGAAGCTACAGGTAAAAGTTATTAACTTTATAGAAGTAGGTAATTAGGTAAATATCACGCACCTGCCCGGACACATCGTCATCACAGGAAAATACTTGCCATATTTTTTTTTTCATTTGCAACATATTTATTTAAGATACGATTCGAGAAACGAGAGCAGCCTTGCAGTTACATACAACAATCATATCATGTACGTTCACTTCCAAAGGAAAGATTTCTTTGTGTATTTACAATTTGTAACCTATTTGGAAGTAATAAGGGAAACTTAAATTATATAAGAATATTAAAAAAAATAAACGCAGTTATAGTTATCTATAATAAATATATTAATCCTACCCTAACTGATTTCTATGTTACTTGGGCTTTTCGCTAAGTTGAGTAATATATTATATTTAGATCGATATTTATAAAACTCTTCTGTTACTGAGTGACTGATGCGGCGTAGAACGCTGAACCATTCAATTCCATCCATTTGGTACGTAGGTTCATTGGGGTGTGTAGGAGAGCACTAAGAAAGGATTTCTTCGAGGTTATTATGGAAACGGGATTTTACGTTCCATAGTCCACGCAAACGAAGTTGCGGACAATTTTTTTTAAATATCTACTAACAATTATATATGGGGAAAAAATACGTAGAAACGTCTAGAAGGGTATAGTGACTCAGGAATGTCGGCAGAATATTACGATATTATATAAAATCAAAAAAAAAAATCAGCTTCACGCTGTATCCCGCACACAGCAGGGTAGGCAGAGGGAACCTGGTGTTAAGACACTCTAATCCCCACTTTCTGCCGAATTCTGGAGGCATTGCGTGTTGAGTGGCAAAACTCAACGCCGCGCTTAGCCTCGACACCAGAGCGAAGAAATGGAAATATTAATTTAAGTAAATATTTCATCTCCTCGAGTGGGGATCGAACCCACAACCAGTCGGTTTTACAGTCACACTTCGTGCCACTGCGCCACGACTGGCCTCAATATTATATATTGAAATTAAACCTGTATATAAAACAAGTGTTGTTACGCCTCTATATCAGCTTTATTGATATAGTCTCGTAAAATAGTTGTCTTCATTTTACGTGTACCTTTTTATACCTTTAGTGAGAATCGAATCTACAACGGTTGCCTTTACAGTCCGACGTTGTCCCATTGCGTCCCACTGTCCCACGTTTATCGCTCTATTCGTTTAGTTACTTCGATAAACCAATAATAAACTAATGTTTCCTACCATTACTCATAAAAATCATATCTATTGTATGAGAGCGCCCTTAAATCTTCATTAAATTCTGTTTTCTAGTACTTATAGTTATAATGGCCGGAGAACCGTATCAGCTGTGAAAATTTCAACTGTTCAACGATCACGGTTCATGAGATACAGCGTGGTGACAGACGGACCTAATAGTGTCCCGTTTCACCTTTTTCTACGGAAAACGTTATTTAAGCTTAACACGCTATCTCAAGTAAATAAATATAATATTGACAGGAAAGATATCTATAAAATAGCGCATAAACTAGTACTGCGATTCAAAATATCGTAATCACTCTAAGAATGTCGCATATTGCAAGAAACTGTAGGTAAATAATAAATGATAATTACTGTACCTTCACGTTTCCTAGAACCGCTCGGTGCTCGTTTATCTCGGAAAAATTGTTTCGTAACTTTAGAGCACGACCACTAGATGCATGGAGGCTCTATGGATAGATTGGCGGACGTGATTTCCCGTTTTGACTTGTAAATTTGTAGAAACACTAGGTTTTCATATACAGCTTTGCCCGAAAGATCTCGTGGGACAATGTCGAAAACCTATAACACGTACTTTTTAACTAATTTGTATTTAAAATTGCATATAACATTTTTTTTAAAAAGGCTGTGTTTTATTTATACAAATTTTTAACCCTTTTTTACTCGTTTAGGGGTGGTTTTTCTTTCTTACAATACAATTCCGTTCTTAGTCTTTACTAAGCGTAGCGCATCAAAGAACGTGTCTGTCACAATTCTATGACATGAGGTCCAACGATTTGGACTGTGAATCGTTCCCTGGAGATCATCTTCGGAGCTCAATATCAGTAACCTTACAATTTTGTACATAAAATAGAAGAAACACTGTATCCCGCATTCATCACGCTGTATCCCGCACACAGCAGGGAAGGCAAAGGGAACATAGTATTAAGTTCCGTTCTGCACTCTCCGCCCAATTTTCCGAGGCATTGCGTATTGAGTGGCGGAACTAATGATTTGTTGATAGGAATGACAATTATCTATTATTTATCGATCCACTATTATCTTCGTATCTTCACCTAGTTAAGAGTTACCTACACAATCACCAATCAAAGTAAATATACCTCTTGGATATTTATAGTCTATTATTGTTTGTATTCTGATATAAGGTATTGTATGGGCTGAAAGGTTCAGGGCTTATTTGATAATAAAGGACTATATGATTCCTTCAAGTAAAGTCAGACTATAGCAGTTTGAAAGATGTAGAGTTAGTTTGGTCAAACGCGCTAATCTCAGGAACTATTGGTGTAAATAAAATATATATATACATATATTAGTGGGATAGTCCATTTATCGAGAAAAGTTGTATGTAGACTATTTCTATAACATAATGTTATTCAATTCTCTACAGTCAGAGTGATACCAGTCAGTGCAGAGAGAGTGACCTTTTAGTACGTCTCAACTTTAGTTTATTTTTGTTGTCGTAAACAACTTTTATTTATTTCCATTCGACGACGCTGGTAAAGACGCAGGCAAGCGCTAGTTAAACTTATACGTGCTTGGAAGTGTCAGGTCACGCGGAGTGCGCCAGATTACCCGATCTGGACCTCACGACTGCGCCTAGCGCATGCGCCTGTGTGGTCACCATAACCACTGTAGCTAGACCTACTGTCAGCCCAAATACAAATCTTGCTAACTAAGGAATGAGGTTTCTATATAAAATGGATGTAGGGTGTGCTATCAAACAACGGTTTAGAATTATACTTCTATGAAAACAGCACCGTATACGGCTGTTGTAGCAGTGGCACTGTGTCTAATTGTAAATACGGTAATTTTGGGTTCGATTCGCCTTCGGGAGAATAAATAATTATAGAAACAAGACAAAGGGCTGCGTTGAGTTTTGCTACTCGACCCACAATGTGAAGTGAGGAACGTAGTGTTTTAAGAATAGGTTGTCTCTGCTGCTGCTGCTCCTACCTTGTTACATGCGAGATACATCTTGAAAACAGAAAAATAACAGCATTTTGAACACACTTATTAGATGATAACAATAGGAAAAAATGAAACTGCGTATTATTTTAATACGTATTACTGAATGAGACCACCACAGCAGTCATTTTATCAACTGTACTTGCTGTAATATGTTTTTGATAATAGAGTGTGATTAGATACAGTGATTGTTAAACAACTACAGCCTGTATAACGCAATGTAACGGCTCTTTTACGATTTTGGCCGCCAAATAATATGCAGTTGTTTTTCAACATTTTTTTTCCACACTACGGATAGAAAAATATTTTGGTAAATGTATAATACTTTTTCACGTGACGTGATTTGAACTTGCGTCTCTCGGAAACTGACCTAGTCCAAAATTTTTGTGTCTTAAAATATTTTTTAATATATGTTATTATATGTTTTATGCCAGAGTGCAAAAATTACATTATTTGTTTTATCGCTCTATATAAATAAGTATATACTTTTTTTTTAATAAATTTTTCATTTCCTACTTAGGTTGACAAAGATGTTTTGCCACTCAACAGAAAATTGGGCAGAAAATAGGGAACGGAGATTCCTAATATTAGATTATCTCTACTTTGCTTTACCGGAAAACGCGTACAGCTATCTAAATACTCTAGATTCTTATAAAGGAACGACGCAGATTACTACAATTGCGTCGCAGGCTTGCCGCCGTAAGTTCAAACCTAACCGCCCGCACTGGCCACTTCGCGCCAAACCCGCCCGCCATCTTGGAACAGTACGGCCGACCAGTCGTGGGTCGTGACCGCCTTGAAGTTAGGCTTTCGCAACTCTTGTAGATAATCATCAAAGGTAAGAAAAAATGCTAAATCAGTTGAGTTAGCTGCAGCTTACTTCAGTGCGTGCGTACACCCTTCGTACAGCACCGACACGTTCAGATGAAATAAAAACCAAACGATAGCCACAGCACTAGCGCGAGCGCGTACAAAACTTATTTGATCGGTCGTTCAACCGTGTCGTCACCGCGCTAGTCATATGTGCCTCTCTGTCGCGCGTACCGTTAACGTGCTGAGTTATGGCATTCCGATGTACCACCTCCACTTTACCTCCCCCGTCCCCTTACCTACATCCCCCGCTCCTCTCCATGTTCCCCCTGTCCCCTCTGTCCCCCTCTTCTCCCCGCCGGAGGCTGTGCACGTAAGGTACATATAATTTCGCCCGCCTTGTTCCTCCGAGGCTTTTATGCTCCGTGTTAACGCACTCTTTGGGATTAAACACTAATTGAGATGATAGCCGTTGCGCTTTTGGAATGCGCCATTTTTTTTGTATTTAGTGTAGGTACTCACGATTTTTTGAGTGTTTCGTTTTAGTTTTATTCATAGATTGATATTTGTAATATAATGTAAGCGGCGTTCGTATCAGAGAAGGCTTATAGCGGAGCGCCCACGCGAGCTGAGGCTGCACCAGATGGGCTCAGGTCATCATTCATAAATAGCAATTGTCGAAGCCGCGACCATAAAAGGTCCTCGATAAAATTAATATTATTAAATGAGCAGTGTAGGTAAACAAACAAGCAACCGCTCGCGCCTTATGGGGGCGGCGCGGGCGCTGGTGACGTGAGCGTGAGCCTTTCGCTTCTAATAGATAGACTGTAAAGGAATCCTTTTTTAGCCATAATCATTTATATAATAATGTACCTCTCCGATGGTTGTATATTTATAAGTAAATAAGTTTTTAAATGATTTTGATGATTTGATTTGATATTTATGTGAAATCTTTTTGTACACAAATTGAATGCGTTAAGTCTAAAATTTTTCTCATTAATTTATTTAATATATTTTTAAATGAAAATAACATAAAAATGACAAGTATATATCTATCTATCTATATTTTTGTTATTTTCATTTTTAAATCATAATCTGTTGTGTTCGAGCTCCGAGTCTGCCATCTAGTGGAATAACTCAATAACTTATGTTTTAAACTAGCGCTACCCAGAGATACAAACTAGTACTACGTTCTAGTACCAAAAGTCGCGCATATGACACGCTAGATGGCGCTAGTTTTGACTTACTAACTTAAAGTGTAGATGGCGTTACAGTGTTAGTTTGATTTATTAAAGCAATATAAATAAGCTATTCAATTTTAACTATTGTTTTTTTTTTGTTATTGAAATTTGCAACATAATTTTATTACAATAAAAAAACGTGTTAAATTGACAATTGACATAAAATTTTGTAAAAAAATACAGAATATTAAACTATTATTTTCAAAACAACGAAAATCGTGTACATCAAATGTTTGTTTGTACACAAAGTGGTGAAATTATTAAAAACAAATCCGCATGTTGTTTATAATCGTATTGTAGCGTTTGCTCTGTAGCTCTCGCGTTAGTCGCCGCCAATTCACGTTCGCAAGCAAAAAATGTAGAAATAGTAAAAAAAAACTGAATCAAAAACTTTGTGTTTACATCTCTTATACACGTTCTTAATAATGTTCATGTTTCCAAATTTATTGACTCCCATTAAAAGAGAGACTCGGTTATAATTAAATTTTTATTTCTCTAAGCAAATTAAATATACAATGTAGAATACGGGTTATATATTACTTTAAATAATATTTTTGTAGGTAATAGTGTTATATAGTTGTAGAGTTTATTTGGTTATACGCACTTATCTTAGGAACTAATGGTTAGGTTAGATTTTTTTTGTATATGAAAACCATTGATCGAGGAAGACTGCTGTAGGTTATATTACATTGCATTAATTATTTCGACGTAACCCGCCATACCTGTGGTCAAAGTTACCTCGGGTACATTTAACGTGTCATAATTAAAATACATATTTTACATATAATATCATCTCATATAACATAAATTATTCTTTTTTGGACTACATGATAGTACTGAAAGTGCCCTATGAAACGATTAGTACAACTTTATTAGGTTTCTGTAAGTTACATATTGACAAATCTAAGATTTTGCCAAGGCTATGTGGCTCGTTGGTACAGCCTCACGGTCCAGTGGTCAATAACCAGGTGGTAGGAACTCAAGACGTGGTCCAGGACTGCGGTAGGGCAGCCCGGCCAGAGACCAGCGTCTCTCGATAAGTAATCAAATATCTGTTAGCTGATGCGTGAAATTGTGCGGCGCGGACGTTGCCCCCAACACTTAGGTATAATCTTAATTGGAATTTCATTTGCGAAGTACTCGGTTGCCGTATGTCGTTTGTTATACAAAAAATGTGTGAGTCTTGACTGTTGTAGATTCGATTCTCATTTTGGAAATTCATTGTCTCCATTTCCTTGCTCTAGGTAAGTAGGAAGAACGTGGGGTTGAGATACGCTAAGTTTTCGTTTTAAGAGGATGACGGACTTAACACTCTTCTATAAACATATATATATAATATATATATATATATATATATATAGAGAGAGATAGATAAATAGATATAACGTAAAGAAATAAAAAACATTAATTTTGTTGAAATTTGTCATACTTCATTTAAAGAGACGACAAAGGAAAATAACAAAATAAGTACATTGTTATTATATTTTCTTCCAGCGTAATTAAATTTCTTAATTAACGTACACGCGAGGAGGCTGCCGGTGGAGTGAGCTTCCAAAACAGTAATGCGAGCTCGAAGTAAACAAAAACTTTATGAAACAGAAGCTGGTAATAAATAATAATAAATTCTTTTTAAACGTTATTTATTTAGTCTGTTGCAGCGTGACCGTTATGATATTATGCTATCGTTACTGTACATACGTACTTTGCGTGTCTTAGAATAGCAGCCTCTTAGTGTCCCATATTATTATATTAGATAGCTCTACTTTTCTTATCAATTTTACTCCAAATTCTGGTCAATTTACGAGTGTTGAGTATCGAGTTATTGTACTGTATGGTCTTCAAAGGGATGGGTTTGATTTTTTTCTCAACGCCGCGTTTTGGAACATTAACATTACCCCGATGGAAAATCGAGCCCACAACCGCAGCGTTTACAGTCGGACTGACGCGGTGTGCCACGACAGGAAAATAAAAATTAATAATAAAAAATATTATAATATATGTTCGGTGTAACTGTTGTAACTGAACACCGCGGCGTAACCTCTAACACGCCCGGCGCTAATATTGTAAGGCAGTGTCTATTCGGAGCGCAAACTGTCCGATAGCATCCATTACTCGTTATTCATATAGCATAGCAAGCAATAAAGCAACTTTTTATTGGAAAACTATTTTATTCCCAATTCGCTAATCTCTAACTACATAGTATAGACCACGTCCCCTACAATGTACTTGTAAAATGTATAAAAAATACTTTTTAATTTTTTTTTAAAACAAATAATACCTTGAAAACAATTACGTTATATGCTTATATAGAAAATTGTGGGTTTCTTTCCCATTTTAAGACTTATCACAGTAAATTATATTAACTAACCAGTTGTGGCGCAGCGGCACAAATTGTGACCGTAAAACCGACTTGTTGTGGGTTCGATCCCCACTCGAGGAGATTACCTAAATATTTACTTTAAATTTATATTTCCATTTCTTCGTTCTAGTGTCCAGGCAAAGCGCAGCGTTGAGTTCTGCCACTCAATACGCAACGCCTCCACACTTCGGCAAAAAGTTCCCCACGTTCCTTCTGCACACCCTGCTGTGTGCGGGATACAGCGTGAAGCTGATATCAATTAGTTTCTCCACCTTCGTCTCCTCTCCGTCTTGCCTCTCAACAGGAAAAGTCTTGAATATTGTTAAGTGTGTGGGCAACAGTGTAGCGCAACTACAATTTAAAATACAGTTTTTTGACTTTGAATTTGAAGCTGCTCTTTTCAGCACCAACAAAAAACATTTAAAACAAAATTAAAGTACGATATCTCTTTGAATTGAATGAATTGACTAAACGTTTAATTTTCATTCACGCAAGTATGTATCAATAAAACCAGTTTGCAGATAACGGCGTCCGACATGAATTTACAATTACCCTAATTACACTAGCTAGTTTTATACAGGGCGGTGCTTTTCCTAAATTATTGAGAAGCTGTTAATGTAGAGTATACTATTTCATTTGCGTGGAGTTTAAGTAACATGGAAGAATTCGCTTAGTTCCCTCTATACTGCTCCACTCCACTCTACACTATCTTCACTTCTATACTCTATCTTCATGCAAAATTTGAATTTTTAATTCCAGCAGTTTCATCTCTATCAATGTCAATGTCAGCTGTCAAAGAAACTTAGACTGCTCTAAGTTGGAAATATTCATCGCTAAAATAAAAAAAGTATGACTCCAATATGATCCTAGTTTCAGCAGGGTAGACAGAGGGAAAGTAGTGTTAAGGCACTCCGTTACTTGCATAATAATAAAATATGTTATTAAAAAGTGCTATTAACAATATTAAAGACTTGTATGTAATTTTTTTTTAGTTTTACACTGTATCCCGCATTTAGTAGAGTGAACCTAGTGTTACGACTCTCCTCGCATCAATTTTTGCCTAATTTTCGAGAAAAGGCGTATCTTCTTTGTTTTCTCATCAAAGCAAGAAAATAAAAATAATTCGTTTCCTCGGGTGGAAATCCAACCTATAGCCGAATTTACAGGCAGACGCTGTGCCGCTGCGCCACAACGGTGAGAAGACGTCGTGTTGCAGTGGGTCAATCATGTGAATACAAACGTGAGGGTTTTAAATTTTATAGTGACTTGGGAACAAGACAAAGCGCGGTGTTGAGTTCCGCGACTCAACATGTTGCACTCCATTTGTCGAAAATTCTGCTAAAAGTGAGTGACGTTGCATACCCTACGTGAAGGTAAAAAAAAATCAAAAATGTAAGCTGAGTTAGCTCCAACAATAAAATACTCTTCCATATTACCTAAACTTCAGAGCACTCCCAAAAAAAAAAAAATCTCGGTGCACAACACATGCACAGATGCACTAAATGACCGCACTGTGCATCTTGCACAGAGCCCAGCCATAGCCCATAAGTCACGCACATCTGACTGACGCACGACGCCCGTATGGGTTATTTAATTACGGGCCCTCGGACGCGGCACGGAGATAACTCTAAATTGAATTAATAAACACCCGAATTGTACTTAATGGGAACAGTATGAATGTGAATTAAAATTGTATGTCGAAAATTTAGGCCTTTTTTTTTAAGTTCACGCTGTATCCCGCGTGTGGCAGGTTAGGCAGAGGGAACCTTATGTTAGGACAGTTCGTGAAAACGTGAAACGCCCGAACACGCACGCCCACGGAACTTTAAGTCGCGTTTTGTCTTGTTTCTAGAGCGAGAAATGATTCTTTCCCCAATTTGAGAATCGACCCTGCAGCCGTCCGTCCGTCCGTCCTCGTTTACAGTCGAAAAGCATTCGTTGCATTATATTTTACCTGGAAGTCATGTAATAATTAGAACTTCATAATTAGTTTAAATAAAAGTATATTTTAATATATATTATATATATAAACATTTACAACAAACACAAACAGACTGGACACCATCGAGTATACACTACAGCTAAAGTAATATCAATTTTGGCAATATTATTTAAATTAGATATTTCAAAAACAAGAAAATTAAATTTTACACAGCCGTATTCACCTCAACAGGGACAAAAAACATTTCGATGACAAGCCTTAAGTGTTATTAAAAAAACTAAATTGACAAAATAAAAAAAAACCCGAAACACCGATATAAGACACTTTACGTTTAATCACCAGCCGGTCCTCGTCCCGCCTCGCGCCGTCTTGTATTATTATTTTAATGCTTTTAAACTTTGATAATTTTCATTAAAATAAGAAAATCTTCTACATCTACACTTATAATACTATAGAATCGTAGAGTTTGCTCAGAGTGTCGGAATTTAACGCCGCGCTTTGCTTCCACCAGAGCTAAGAAATGAAAATATTTAATATTTTATTTCTTTGAGTGGGAATCGAATTCACAACCTGCCGCGTTTACAGTAACACATATGTGCCCCTGTGTCACCAGTGATCTCTATAGATATAGTAGAGAAATCAAAAATTATAGTATTAAATAAATAATCGTGTAGTTCAAGCGGACGAAGCCGCGGGCGGGTCACTAGTAATATATAACGTTGATATCAAAATAACGAGTGGAATTTAATGTGCTTACAAATTTAATTACAGTTTTCGGCGCAAAGGATGGCATTTGGGAGGGTAATACTCGCGAGGCCGTCGTAGCGCAGTGCTCTCATTGGAAACGCAACGGTTGTCGCTTTAATTCCCGGTCGAGAAGAAGATTATATTTCAATTATTCCCATTTGTCTGCTCAGGTAGAAGAGGAGCAGTGTTGAGTTACGCCATTCAACACGCAATGTCTCAAAAGTTGGATGAAAAGTGATTAACGGAGTGCTTAATAGTAAAATTCACATTCTGAAAATCACTCTAATATAGGTATGTGCGTTATATAGATAAAACAACTTGGTTTTGCCGAATGTTCCTATATAGCCGTATATATAGTTCGACAATCTGTCTCATGAATGAACTTGTTCACTAAAATAAAGCCTAAACGAAACGGCCATAATCACTAGTCGTCTTATTTCCCACGTACCTGTTCCGACGGCTATTTTGATTTGCTTTGTAAAGTGCGTACGTTCATGTATCTATACGGTGGAGGCTGCTCTTTTATGTACTGTTTAGTTATGATTATTTATTTATTTATCGTATTTTGTTTCAAGGTCAAATGTATTAAATTTTATATATATTTTAGGTTAGGTATACATTTTTGCCGTCTTATGTCAAGAACAGCTCGCTACAAAGGACACACACAAACAGATGTAATTCATTTATTTTTTTTATAATGATAACAATCACACATACAATTATGTCTAAAATACTTGAAAAAATAAGAAAAGAAATAAAAAAAAGAACAAAAAAAAAACAATTAAATCTGTCACATACTGTCCTTTGAAGAAAAATGTAAATAAAAAAAATTAATAAATATAAAAATTGAAAAAAAATTGGCTTCGATCATTCGGAGAGCGTAGAGTTCGATGGAGGGATTTCTTAATAAGTAGTTTTTTTTATATCGACTTCAATCGCATCGGCGTGGAATCGCACCGCATCTGCTGTGGTGTCAGATAACCGTCGTTTTTTTCTTGAGACCTCGACCACCAAGCCTCTACACGGCGCTTGTATAGTCTTTATCCTTTTTGGAAATTTTGTTAAAAATTAAAATAATAACGTCCTCATTTAGATTTACTTTTTAAATACATTTCGATTAAACTCTAAAATATAAAATTGTTACTAAATTAGAAATCGTACAGCAAAAGTTTAAAATTAACTGGACTGGACTAGTCTGTGCGTTTTTTCTTACAAAGCTTACTTAGCGGTACAAAGTGTGACTGCAACTGACATGAAAAATTATGCTCAACTGTCGAAGTCGAAATCACAACCGTCGCACATCTTTTACGTCTCACAAAGTTAAGTTTATGACATGTTTCTATTAATTAAAAAAATATGTACGATTTTTAATTTATTACAGTTCTATACAATATATAAATGATATATATAAATATGATAAAATACACACACATCTACTTACTACTTAGCAGCAGCCACGCTCAAAATTAGTTCTTACCTGAAATAAAAAAAAGATCTCATTATTTTATCCAATATACATAAATAGTAATTCCAAAGTTTCTTAACAGTTAAATTTATCTCATCGACAAGTACCAAGGCGGCACTACACCGCGCTCATCTCAGGTTCACGCACCCACCCTTGCATCAATTTTTTCCAACAGGTTGTTTTTCAATGTGTGCTCCGCTAATGTGTACACACACGCACATACGCTCGTGAGGGTGTGTGTGTTAACACACACAAGGGCTCCCAATGATATCAAGTTTCGAGTGTGCTCAGAAAGCGACAGCGTTTTGCTTGACTATTTTATTATCATAAAGCTGTATTAAGCGTTTGTGTCACAGTAAAGAGAACTATTTGCATCCTTTCATATACAACATAATTTTTGTAATTAAGAGATGGATTTTAAAGGCACCGTGGCGAAGTGGGACAGGGTTTATTTCTTCAATGCCCACTCGTGGGAAATATTATTGCTTTCCCACCCACTATTGATGAAAATACAATCAAATTTATAAAAAAATATATATATTTACCGTGGCTTATTTCGTTGTTAAAATGTAAAACTTAGGGAAGGTTCTCATACATTATAAATGATATAGAATTAAAAAAACTATAGATAATATTATACTTTATTATGATACATATAATTTTTATTTTTTCGAGATCCTTACTTTTCCGAAATCTTACGATTTGAAAAAGGAAGAAAAATATATATGTATATATTTTTATTTATGGAAAAGACACGATAAACGAGTGTTCAGGTCACCTGATGATAAGTGATTACCGCCGCCCAAGACCCCTTGCAACACCAGAAGAGCTACAGGTGCGTTGCCGCCCTTTAAGGTGGAAAAAAATTGTATAATATACTATATTCCTCTACTGTAACGTCGATTTTTTAGTCTTGCCAGTAAGCTTATCAAATCAAAAACATATTAATAACCATAAATTAGTTAAATTAATAACAACCGATTCAATTGTGTATCTTTGTACGTGATATGCAAATGCGGGAACGCCGGTTGCCTTATAGGGTTACGCTACTACGCAGCGTGGGCGCGGCTCGTGGGCGCTTGCGGTTTTCACACTTGTTTCACTTTTCTTAGCCTTGACCTTTCCCATTTCATTTGGAAATCATCATTTTTGTTTGTTATGCAATCAATCGACCCTCTTTCGTGCTGTACTGGTCTATTTTTAAGGAAAAGATATCACTTTGTTGCACCTTAGAGGAAAAAAAAGACGTATCACATTGTTGAACGTCAATCAAGATAGTTTTTCTTAAGAACTCGCGGAGGTATCAAATTCACTTTATATATCTTTTCATTTATCTGCCCCTTTTCTGTGCCGTGAGTGGGAATCGAAACCATAACCGTCGCGTTTACAGTCAGACTCTGTGCCGCCACGACGACTCTTGCTTACGAACGGATAGACGGACTTATACACACAAAATACATATTTTAATACAAATTAAGAGTTTATTTAAATACTTTGTTGTTTAATTCCTTCAATCTCCTAGGCTACCATCAATCATTACGCTTGATACTTACGATACGTAAGTCCTACAGGAAGCTCAGCTTCACGATGTATCCCGCACACAGCAGGGTAGGCAGAGGGAACCTTAGTGTTAAGACACTCCGTTCCCAATTTCTGCCGAATTCTGGAGGCATTACGTGTTGAGTAGCAGTACTCAACGCCGCGCTTTGCCTTGATACCAGAGCGAAGAAATGGAAATATAAATTTAAGTAAATATTTCATCTCCTCGAGTGGGGATCGAATCCATAACCAGTCGGTTTTACAGTCACTTTTTTGCGCCCCTGCGTCACGACTAGCCTCAAATCCTTCTGGGCTACAAAAAAAATTGTTCGTTACGTGTTTTTATATGTATAAATCCTAAGATTTAGAGTAACTCAATAGAAATTGAGCTTTTAAGATTTGAATTAAATTGAATTACTTGAATTAATTATTTGAATATTGATTGAACGAAGCACAGAAGTTACGGAGTCTCCCCGGCCCATACTCAGGATATGAGAAAAGTCTTGGAGTGGCAAACTCTCCACTTGAGTGTCCGCCGTTAACTAACTTAAAACATTTGTTGAGAAATTATCCTTTTTCTATTTATATTTAGTGTTGTTTTGTATGAGTTCAACTTTTTTTACTTTGGTCATAAAAAAACAGCTTCACGCTGTATCCCGCACACAGCACGGTAGGCAGAGGGAACCTAGTTGAAGCCAGTGGTTAAAACACTCCGTTCCCCACTTTCTGCCGAATTTTACAGGCATTGCGTGTCGAGTGGCAGAACTCAACGCCGCGCTTTGTCTCAACACCAGAGCGAAGAAATGGAAATATAAATATGGAAGTTGGTGGGGTTGGTTGGGAGGCGGTGTTGGCGCAGGGGTGACTATAAAACCAACTGGTTGTGGGTTCGATCCCCACTCGACGAGATGAAATATTTACTTACTTTGGTCAAATGAAACATATTATAGTAATTAAAAAAAAATAGCTTCACGTAGCACGCACATGATTGATATAAATAATACCACCGAGTGGAAATCAAACCCACAACCGACGCGATTGCAATCAGACGCTCTTTTAATCATATGATAAAGTACCGTTTGTTAAGCTGAGTTCGTTATTTTGTTAGTCAACTTTTGTTCAACAGAGAGCCTCCGCGAGCGCGAGTTGCTCATTCAAAGTTTACAAAGAAAATGCCGGATACCAGACAGGAACTACAAAAGTGAGATTTATATAAGCGTAACTTATTTGTACTTTCATGTTAGAGCTAGAGACGTCTGTATGAGATAAGTTTGTATTAAAAATAACGAGACCATTGAAGTTGGAACGCTCGCCATGCCACTGTCCGTTTGAACATTCTAAACTTATAAAAAAATCTAAATTATTTTTACTATTTATTTCTTAAATTACATTTGCGTTTCGTCACTCCGGTGAACAAAAGGCGGCGTTGGGTTCTGCCAATAGGTAAACACCCAAAACAGTTTCGACAGTAAATATGGCTGTGTGTGGGGAACGGAGAGTGAGAGAGCTTTGCGGGAAAAACATGATATAGTTTTTTTTTTCTTTTTATAATTGAGTCAATATATGATTTTGTATCGGTGTAATACACAACTACCGGACGGGTAGTTAGCTTAGCTCAGGTTGCATTGAGAATTGAAAACATCACTGAAACACGATCGTCTCGTAGCCGATAGCGACAGCCTCGCTGGTCACTTCGCGGGCAATGTACCTATTATCAGTATATGGATCTTCATACGATATACACTTACATTACTGACTGACTGACTGACAGATAAAATAACTTAGGAGAACTTGGGCACTTGATTGAATTCGCTGGTAACCTTAGGGAGTCCTACTAAGTGCTCCTATGACTCCTTATTAGGAAAGAAACGAGATTTTCCTTTTTACGTCCTCAAATCTTGCTTCAAATTAAGTTACTAAATTTAAGTTAAGTAGTTTGAAAACGGAGAGTTTTGACACCAAAAAAAATCTATAAGGCGGCGTAGGGGCACAAAGTGTCACTGTAAACGTGACTGGTTGTGGGTTCGAGGAGTTCCCCACTCGAGGAAATGCAATATTTATTTAAATTTATATTTCCATTAATTCGCTCTGGTGTCGAGGTAAAGCGCGGCGTTAAGTTTCCGCCACTCAACACGCAATATCTCTAAAATTCGGAGGAGAGTAGGGAGCGGGAGTGTCTTTACACTAGGTTCTCTCTGCCTTCCCTGTTGTGTGCGGGATACTGCGTGAAGCTGATTTTTTCGAAATATATATATACATCACGAGTAAGCTACGTTCTTATTATACGAGTTCACTGGTTTCAAAGACAAGACTGTTCTGTATGAAATAGATACCTAGTACTAAGAAGAAACAGTCAGTTAGATCGATATATTCTACAAGTACCTACTCATGCATGTATGTTGGAGTGCATCGACGTCGTATGGTTCCACCAGTTTATCCAAACTAAGCTTTGCCCGACAATACCACTTTAGTTTACGGTTCACATTTTCTTATAACTTTTATTTGCGGCTTCGTCATGACACATTCTAAGTGCCCCAGATAGGTTTAATGTGACATAATATTAATAGAATTTTTGTTTTTGAATTATAATATGTATATATCTTATATATAGTTTTGTCAATATCGAATTGAATCTCATTAACTTCGCCGTGGCGCAGGTAGCGTTTGCTTAACAGAATCTCATAGTAGGAAGCTTTTACCAACTCGGAAAATATTATTAAATATAAAATTGTAAGCAAAATAAATAATTTAAGCACGGCGTTGAGTACCGCCACTCAATACGAAATCTGTGCCTTAACACTCGATAACGTGAAACTGTTTTTTATTAAATAGATTTCCACAAAAGAATTCAATTTGTATGTCATCAACACAAAAGTACAAAAAGTCTTTGCGTTTGTATGATACATAAAATAAGTTGAAGTGAAACAGTGAATATGTTTTTACTTGCATCCTACAATTGGTTACGGCGTGCGGCGCGGCGTGCGGCGCGGCGTGCGGCGGTGGGAGACACACAACGGTGACAGTTTTTTACGTCTCGGTAGAAACTTCGTAAGAATTTCCTTTAGGATCTTTTTTATCGCTAGTGTATTATGTTAGTATATTAAGAATATGGGATCGAGAGTGACAAGACACTCAGTTTTTCGATTATCATCTGTATTTAAGATATTGCGTGTTGATTGGTATACATAAACGCCACAATTTGCTCTACCAGAGCCGGGACATCCAATAAATTCTTTACTAGAAGTGGAGGATCATTTTCACCGCTGAGATAAGCTTGGGTATTGCCTCTTTTCAAATTCTATTGTTTTTATGTATATTGAATAATCAGAGTTTTTGATGTGTTTTCTCCAAAAAAGCGTGGAATGACCTAAAATGATAAATATTTTTTTTTTCGTTCCCATAGGTATAACTCATATACACTAAATAACCTAACTCCAGTTTTGGGTTTGTGCGTTGTCTGTCGGTCACTCGGTAACGGAAAACTTATAGATATACATTTAAATATTATTTTAATATATTAATACTTATTAGCAAACGAACTGACTGAAATCAAGTTAAAATTGTAAGAATTGACACGACTACACTATATTTACTTGTTTGTTGAAGAATAATTAGAAAATTTCCACAGAATTGTAAACTCGAGTGTAATAGCAATACTTCCTGGAGCTTTGACTGCTAGGAAAGTAAACTGATATAGTAAACATTGACATGAGGCCATCGTGGCGCGGTGCGACAGCATATGACTGTAAACACGAGGGTTGTGAGTTCGAAACAAATTGAAAATCAAACTTAATTGAAGTTTAAATATGCCAATTAATTAATCATTCACCCTTAGTGTCAAAGCACTTCATTCTCAACTTTCCGCTTTAATTCGAGACATTAGCCCTCCTCGATTTGCGGTAGGGGCCCTACTTGGGAGAATGGGGTGGAAGTAGGTATCGCATACACAATGAGAATATAAAAGAACAATAATGAAGTTTAAATTTCAACTTCAATTGAAGTGAACCGCGACGCCAAGAAAGCTAACAGTAGATAATTAGATAGTGCTCGTATGACAGTGTTGCTACTCGACACCGGCCACATTGTATCAACAGGCGTTTGTGTTTTGTAAATGACTGACGATTGACGGACTACTCACTCCCAATACAATATACGTATTTTTTTTTGTAGGTTTACGCATATCCTCCATATATCCCCAGGGTTGGGGAAGGGAACCTAGTATTAGGATACTAATTAGGTTCCCCATGTACGAACCAATTTTCGAGACCTTATGAGTTGGTGGAACTCAATAAGACAAAGGCGAGGGCCTATGTTTTATTTGATTCGGTTTTTGTAACTATTAATATTGCCTGAAAATGAATCCAAGCCTATCACGTTCAGCTAAACTTTTCTAAACTCCGCTTCAAAGTTGAATAAAAATGTAATATACTTTGTGATTAAACAAATTGAATATTATTATTTATTATTTTTTATGTATAACTCTAATTTCTTATTAATAAATTTTTTTGTTACGTTACGTTTAGGAGGTGTCATGTCACAAACACACATATACACGCAAATATCGTGTAGCCCGACGCGATTTAACTTTAAATTTTAAAGCATATCATTGCTAGCTGTACCTAATAAAACACAATACTTTAATGTTTCTTAGAAACCAACGCGTGTTTTATATTGTGCGACAGTCACTGATCGTGCAGCTATGTGACCGAAATATATCATATTTTATCTATAGTTCTATATGTATATATATATAAATCGAAATGATGAAAAGTACGTGAGAAAATATATTATTGTGGGTTTTTTCAATGTAACAGTACCCTAAGAAACGATTTCTTTTTTATACTCCAATCTAAGAAATGTCATACCCAAGTTAAAATAAGTTTTTAATATAATATTTTGGTAAGATTCGACTTCGAGATTTTCTTCCATAAAATTGCTATATTGTATTTTAACCGATATATTATATTCGTTGAAACAATTTACACTATATTATAAATATATAAAATAAAAACATCCCGTCTTAACCACTTGCGACGTTCACTAGATGAGAATTTCCATTTAAATGTAAGATGCCTTCATTAATTCCGCCGCAGTCCCCAAGAGCGAGCAAGAAATGCGCGGACTGAGGTGATGCCGGTGCGCTGGCTGGGAGGCTGGTCGTTCAACGTACCTTTTCTATTATTCACATAACATTATAGACTAGCTTTCACCTGCCGCTTCGTTCTCGTCTAATGGAGAGAACTATAAGTTTGTATTCGAATGATGATTTTATATACCCTTATATCTTTCTTGGTAATTGGACTTTGCAAGACAAAAAGATTATTTCAATCCGAACTAACACTTCATGAGATTAGAGCAACCAAACAAACTCTATAACACCTACGATCTATACATAGCGTATAAAATTGCTTGCCTTTCTTTGAAGACAGGTTTTTATTACTATTATTATTACTGTCGATTTTTTTAAAGTAGGTACGTATTTAGGTTAGGGTAGTTTACAAATAAATCGAATCAAATAGAAATCAGCTTCACGCTGTATCTCGCACACAGCAGGGTAGGCAGAAAGAAACTAGTGTTAAGCCACTTTGGAGGCATTGCGTGTTGGGTAGCAGAACTCAACGCCGCGCTTTTCCTCAAAAGCAGAGCGAAGAAATGAAAATATAAATTTAAGTAAATATTTTATTATATTAAATTTAGTGGAGATCGAACCCACAACTAGTCGGTTTTACACTTTGTGCCACGACTGGTCTATAGGTTACAAATAGGTATTAAAATATAATATTATAAATTCACAAACCATAAAATAAAATATGCACTCACGGGAACAAACATACGTTAAATATTAATAAGTTTCATACATTTACATTTAAATTAAATTAAATTATAAACTTTTTCACCATCCAACCGATTAATAATAAACCAGCCACTCATTTTAAAAGTTGTATAAATTATGTATATTCCATACACATCCAGACATACATACGTATAATGTATGACAAATAGAATGTTGTTCGTTGGAATGGGTATATTGTATAGTAATATTCTTTTGGCCTTTAGTTTTCCAGAAAAGTAGAAATATTTTAGCTTCCACGCTTTTTCCCGCATATCTATGGTAGGCTAAGGGAACCTAGTGTTAAGAGACTCCGTCCCCCATTTTCCGACGAATTTTTGAGGCATTTCGTGTTCTAGAGAGAGCGAAGAAATTAAAATATTAATAAATTCAGTCTCCCAACTGGGATCTAATCGATCACAATTAGTGCCACTGCACTATACCTTTTCTTTTATATATAGTTATCAATTTTGTTTTCATCAATTTCACATCCACATAAAAAGGTGGACTCATGACGGACAGCCGGCCAGTGTGACAGCTTCTAGCTTTATTATTAAAAATTCCAGTCAACACTCGCGGTCCCGCTTTTTACTTTGTACTTGCAATCGCGACAAATGGTCATTTAAATATCTTATATAGAGAGGTAGTATGCCATTCAATCTCTATAAATGTATTGAACATAGGAAAAAAAATAACAGTCTCTCATACCCGATGTGGTAAAATCAGGATAAAAGTATGGTAATATTTTATTTTATAAAAGATTCTACACACGGTTTGACTATGCGAATATAAATATTTACGTATGTGCCCATTCTGGCGCAGTAGTTCAGCGTCTGAATGGAAACGATTCGGTTTGGTTTGTGGGTTCGATCCCCAGAAGGAGGAATTAATTGTTTTCTTTTGCACTTTTTCATTTTGACTCATAAGGCACAACTAAGGCACAAGCGTTAGACTGGTTGTGGATTCGATTTCCGCTCGAGGAAATCAAAAATTTATTGTTTTCTTTGACTCGCTTTACTATCGAGGCAAATCGCAGCGTTGCTTTCCGCCACTCAACACGCAATGCCTCAAAAAATCATTTGAAAATGGAGAATATTTCAACACAGTTCTCTTTCCCTATCGTATTAAATAAATAAATTCCAATGTAAGCCAACCGCCTAACAAAGACCACTGCTAAAACGTCGACGGGCGTCTGGCCGATACGTTATCCGTAGCGCCGTCACGTCTGAATATCTCAATTAGCGCCATACACCAAATAACAATAACAATAATTAATTCATTCATTCAACTGAGTATTCCATTGAACTGCAATTTACTTGTAATCTATATCCTGTTGTAGTGATAATGTATGTGCATTAATTTACTTTTATATTTTCTAACATTTTTTTGTTAGTGTTAAGACACTACACATTCTCCAATTTTAGGGAAATCGTCTTTCTACCAGAGCAAGAGAATGAAAATGATTTAAATATATATTTTAAGTAATGCGGAACATATATTAATATATCAGACTAAAAATTAAAAGATAAATTAAAAAATTAAAATAAAATTAAATTAGCTTCACGCTATATCCCGCACACAGCAGGGTAGGCAGAGGGAACCTAGTGTTAAGACACTTCGTTCCCCACTTTCTGCCGAATTTTGGAGGCATTGCGTGTTGAGTGGCAGAACTCAACGCCGCGCTTTGCCTCGGCACCAGAGCGAAGAAATGAAAATATAATTTTAAGTAAATATTTCATCTCCTCCAGTGGGGATCGAACCCACAACCAGTCGGTTTTACAGTCACACTTTGTATCACTGCGCCACGACTGGCCTCAAAAATTAAAAGATCTTATATTTTATTATTCATTTAAAATATTAAAAATGAACAGTTGGTACCATATTTTGATCTGCGTGAGAAGCTCGCGGACACCGTTATAGGCCAGGGGGCGGAGACACGACATTATACATAAATATGTCAGTTTTTGCAATATTGCAATCACAAGCGATGTGGTTCCGTTAGCCAGTAAAAACTAGGCCTGCTGTGAAGTACTGCCTGTGGAAGAACGGTACCGGGACCTTATAGCGACCGCGGCACCTACTTGTTGAGCTGAGTCGACGCCCGCTTCGTCTTTTCTTTATACGCCTAAATAAAATGATTTTTGATATGAATTTTATTGGGTTTGGGGTAGATAAGACAAAAAAAAATATTTGATGTATTTTGAACGTAAACGTTTATTTTTATAGTAGACTATCGCTAGTTTGTGGCTCAGTCGTGTGGTCAAGTAGTGATCAGGAATCGCATGTGATATGTCATCGACTGGACAGTGTAAGTCTGCGAACAGCTTATTAAGAAAAATGTTAGGAGAGACAAAAAAGTACTTTAAAAAGTACAAGTATATATGTATGTATTATCAGAAGGAAAATTGATTTATATTCTCTACTGTTTTTACTTTTGAATGGTATAAAAGATTGTAAGATTCAGATTTTCTAAGCCGACGATATGACACAATACTATCAGTTCACGATGTAGCTCGGAACGCAGATACAGAGTGACGTTCAAACGATTAACTTGACGTTATATTTAACCTTTAGCTTTCTATGACGAATAAACTATGAAACACTTGTTTTATATGAGTTTCCGAGATTAGCGCTGTTCACCAAACAAACTCTTCGGCTTTCAAATATTTGTGTGTACAGACAGACTGACTATTTATTCAATTACCAAAGTGGTTTATAGAGCTTATTTAAATCACAATTATCAATTTGTTTGTTTTTTGCTTATTGATGCATGGAGGCTGTCACGACAATGTCCTATTAGGGGAATGATTATATTAAATTATATAGTAGAAAAAATGCGGCGTTGAGTTTCGTCACTTAACTCGCAATGTCTCTAAAATTGGGCGAAAAATAATGAGCGGAGAGTCTCTTAATTATACTGTGAATATTCTGCTATGTGGGAAAAAGCAGTCACTCTCTTTATTAAAAAATTGAGATTTTTCAAACCAGAGGCATTAACTATGACGTATCTTAGTCAAATAAATATCAAGATAAATACATTACCTTCATTTGCAGTCGCGCAGTCGGGCAAAAAGTATTACAAATCGTTTTGACAAACAAAAAAAAAGTAATTGAACGACTTACACAACGCTATCGATAAAATATTTTTTCTCATATGTTTCTTTATAATAACTGTGTACTACAGAATTGAGTCTAATAAATAAAATTCTTTTCGCTAGTGAATTCGAGAGTTACGCAATGACGGAATTTAACACCGTAAAAAATTCGACGTAATAAGAAATCGAAGTAACAATAACGACGAATTAAACGGTAGCTGCAAAAGGGCATTCTCATCCATTGTTAAACCAAGCTAAGCGCCGCGCGGGTCAAAGTGAATCACTTTCACCGGCAGAAATGCGCAATCGATGCTTTTGTCGATTTTGCGACCGTAAGTTTTTTTTGCTAGACGCTGTATCTATTAAGACACTTCCGTTCTCCTATTACGGGTTCCCCCCTTTCCTTAAGTGGAGAAACTTAACGCCGCCCTATGCCTAGTTATCAGAGCTAGGAAAAAAATATATTAAATATTTCATTTCTTCGAGTGGGAGAAACTCCACAATCTGTAGCGTTTACAACAAACCTGGCTTTTCCATGACTGAATTCAATCTTAATTCTTCGTCTTTTTCGTCTTACAATTTAGAATTTAAATTTCACGTTGCTTGGAAATGAAAATAATTAATTGCCGCAAACGGGAAATACACCCGCGACCGTCATGTTTCGTATCGGGTACATCTATTGATATCATTTGCATTGTATACATTTACCACTATCAGTTACATGCCTACGGGATTTCTGAACGGAACGGGAACACTCCGTGGGAGCCGCCACTCCGCAAAAACTGCTATGGGAAACGAGACGCGATAACGGGTGCGCCGCATCTAGGTAAGTAAGTAACAAGCACTTCTTTATTTTATCTATATATATATATATATATATATATATATATATATATATATATATATATATATATATATATATATATATATATATACATATATATATATATATATATATATATATATATATATATATACTTTAGTTATCTATATATCTATATACTCTATATTAATATTATGAAGATGTTGTGTTTGTTTGTTTGGTTGAACGCGATAATCTAGGAAATTAATGGTTCGTCTTGAAATAATATTTATGAGTGGATAGTGTATGTATCGAGGCTTAGGTTCATCTTTTTAGGTTTTGTTGAATATTAAATCTTTTTATCATAGTTTGAGTTACAACTGTCAGCAACAACCGTGTTAAAGGTATGTAGTTGATATTTACAAAGAGAACAAGTTAGCGGTACCGTAACTTAAAGGTTATGCGTGATCTCTTATGTTGCTGTATACTCGTATCTCACGTTTTGACTTGTATTTCCATATAAATATAAATAAATAAATGTTATTAATTTTTTTTACTGACTTCGTGCTGTACTTCGTGTATAGCAGGATGAGCGTGTTAAGACACTCCGTTCTACGCGGCACAATCTTCGACGCGTGTTGAATAAAACGGAATGCATGCAACGTCAGAAAATGAAATTAAATCATTCTCCAGAACAGGAATCGAACTCACAACTGTCGCATTTAAAGACAGACGCAGTGCCGCTGCGGCCTCTATGTAAGTTTACATTGGCTATTAGTTGTGGATTTCGAAAGTATGCATTTCTTAACATTCAATTTGTTGCATATTTTTACGATTACGTAAACGACTCTGGGAATTAAAATAACTCGGCGATACGGTTCCGTTATTATGAACTAATAACTATAAAATCAAGAACGGTTAAAACGGTCCAGGCCTCCAATTATTTTTGGTTAACTTAAAGACGATGTTTTTTTTATCTATATATTTGTATCTAAATTTACTTTATTTAATATAAAGTATATGTAAATTGACAGGTTAATTGTGCACGGGATGGTTATAGCTTCAATTTCTTAACGGAATATAATTATAATTTGAAAATATTTTTGTTTAGGTTTATTAACAATATAATTATTATAATTATTAATTGTTATTGTAACGGAATAACGGATTGAACGAAATAATAAAAAATAATATCTTTTATTGTTTCGTCCCTCATCTCTACTTCTTTACAGGCTGAAAAAAGTTAATGTTAAGTTAAATTAAATTTTACCATACCAAGCTTATTTTTTTGTTTCTCTGTATTTCGTATATAACAGAGTAGGCAGAGGAAAACTATTTTAACGCCACCCGTTCTCCATTTTTCGACCAATTTTCCAGGCATTGTGTTTTGATTGGTGGTGCTCACAGCTGGGTTTTGTCTTATTATTAGAATTTAGAAATAAAAGCAACTCATTCTTGCGAATGGGACTCGAACCTGCAACCGTCGCCTTTACAATCAGACACTGAGCCGCTCTATGCCACACCTAATTTACTATAACAAATACAACATACGTCAACAATTTCATAAGCAGTACACATACGAAACCTATATGACTATTAAATGAGGGGCATTTAATAGTCATATAGGTTTTGTATGTGATTTTCGATACAAATACAAAAAGGCAAACTGATATTTACATTACATACCCAATAGGTAAATATCGTGTAGAGATAAATACAACTCCCCTTTAAGCTTTTCCCCGCACAGCTAGCTAAGTCCTGAGATTAGTGAGTTCAACCAAATAAGCTTCCACTTTATATTATATAATATTATTATAGTATTGAACGAAATATTAAATGTTTGAAGTTCACTATAGCAGTTGTTGTTGTTGTGCAAGTAAATCGGCCTCGGGCAATATTAGCGTGTCACGAACAAATATAACACCTATGGTAGATTACAAAATGGTCACTTCACACTCACACACTCAACTTTTTAAGTAGATGATTTGATTAACTGACTTCTACAAAAGTGGGATTGTAAGCTCGATATGTATGTGGTTGGAATTGAATTGTTAAATTTGTATGTTTGTATGCTTGTCAGCAAATTTCGCGGAAACTAGACGTCATATGGAGGGTGTTCATTTTAATTGAAATGAGTTCTTAACTAAAATTGTACTCGAAAACTTTATATAAGTATTCGAGAGATTTTTATTAATTTGTTTTGTTTTATTACAATGACTCAGTATAAGTATTTATTCAAATTATTTAACTTAATAACAATTCACTTCTATTGCATATTCATAGATGTTGGCAGCAATGGTGGGCGCACGTTTTAAATATGTATTAAAAATATAAATAATAAATTAATTATAAGGAAAATTAAGTTTGTTATTGAGGTCATCAGGCTTTATGAAGTGAGAATTGAACCTGTAACGCGACGGTTGCAGGTTCAATTCTCACTTCATAAGGTAAATTGTTTTTTATTGCTCTGGTAGTAAGACTAAGCTCGGTCTTGAATTTCGCGAATCAACACGGTATGTCCTGGAAAGTGTGGAACAGAGTGGACTTAACATTAGGTTCCCTCTGCCTGTAGCACAAATATAGATACCGGTAATGATTTTTCATTCTATTTTCTGTTTTAAACCAGAGCAGACATGTTGACGTTGAAAAATTTATCAAAGTATACTATAAGTATACTTAGCTCCTAAGATAAGTGATAGAAATCTATTTCTGTTAAAAATAGGGCCCATATAAATAAATCTTGTATTGTATTAGTTAATTAGTTAATGAAATCTTAAGATTGACCAAATAGTATCTTAGACGTATGGACTTCATACATAAATTAAACTATTTTCCGAACTTTTAAAATAACATGTTAAAAGATAAATAAAAAACATTTTTTTATAAAACTTGTTCTACCATGTTGTGCTTGTAGAAAATATACGGTTTTCAGAAAGCTGTCGCTATTATTACGGAACTAGAGGCTGTCTTCGGATGTGGAGGTATTTAATAAAACTGGTATAGCAACTGTCGACTTGCCATACGTGGATTGTACCATCGAACCTTTTCGATGCACACTCTTGTAATACAAAGTGACAGACTCAATACACTGTTTTTGTAGTTTAACGCCGTATCCCGCGCTTAACGGGGTAGGCGTAAGGAACCTAGTGCTAAATCACCGTGTTCCCCACGCTCTACCTAGTCTTCGAGACATTGCGTATTGAGTGGTGGAACTCAATGCCGCGTTACGTCTTATTACTAGAGACAAGAAATAAAAAGAAATCATTCTCAAATGAGAATTCAACGTACAACTGTCAAGTTTACAGTTAATATTATATGATATATTATTTAAAATTTTCCATGCTATTGTGTAATTTTTGTATATTTTATTTTACAATTTAAATAACAAATATTTTAATCATTTTTAAATGAAGAACTTAACGCACACTTCATTTAAATACATTAAGCAAATATAAGTCGTATTCTCTACAATAGTATAGAAGAATAATTTATTTCAACAAGCGAATTCTATAAATTATCAATTCATCCGATGTATAATAATGAAGGCGTGCGATCTAAATGCTCACAAAGGGACTTTAACCCTACTATATACATATTGTAGTATGCAGAGAGCGCGCGGTACAAGCGTCGTTGCGCGTGCGCAGCATACCGGCCGCGCTGCCTTTTCTGCTAAATACCGTCTTGAAATACCTCGCATTTACATACTCGCATTGGCAAATCGACCTCATACATACATACATACATACAATGGTATGTATGTATGTCCACTCCCATACTTATCCCATAAACTGACCGATATCGTGGTTTCGCAAAAGGAATAATTACATACGGCGAAGCGTCTGAACAACATGGACTCTTGCGAAAGTTGTTTCGACTTAAATCATTATTTTCTAGCTTCCTAAGCGAGTGAGACGACCGAGCACCGGCATTAGCATACTGTTGGTAGGGACTGAGCTGATCGACACTGGCGTTTCTATTTCTATACTCATATTATAAAGTATTGAGAGTTTGTTTTGTTGAACCTGCTAATCTCAGGAACTGATTGTTGTAATTGAAAAAATATTTTTGTGTTGGATAGCCTATTTATCGAGGGTATGGGCTATGTTACGTCAGCTTAATCGTTTTGACACTTAAAATGTTTCATTTTGTCATTCACAACTATTAAATAAATAAAATAAATAATAAATGTGATTCCGTTTACATCTCAAATAAAAGTAATTATTATTTATTTCTATTTTACATGTAAAAGGTATCATAATATAAGCCCTAGTATGGTGTTAAGTGCATTTTAAATGCTGTCGCTTCTAGGAAATATGGTAGATCATAGAGAAATCATGCAGTTTAATGTAAGTGTGTGTACGTTGAGTTTATTTACATTTTGAGCTATTAAAATATATAAAAAGATCTCGACCTGTCTTGAATTATTGTCAATTCATTAGTACAATGTACTTCAAAGGCGGCACTTGTACAATCATTTCTCAATCTATGGGAATTGCATTAATTGAGGTGAGTTGCCAGTCGTGGCGCGGGCTCACAAAGTATGACTGTAAACGCGGCAAGATGTGCGCAAAACGCGGCGTTGAGCTACGTCACTCAACACGCAATGGTTCCAGAATGCTTTTTAGAAAATCTGTTTAAGAATTTCGACGCAGCTAGATGGAAACGTATGACTTAGTGGTCAGAGCGCTTGGACGGTTTCCTGGACCCGCGGGTTCAAATCCCGCTATATTAAATTTTTTATACGTTATCTAAATAAGTATTTTTGTTTTCGAGTGTCGAACAACACTTTAAAAAATATATTTTTGTATCAAAGAGAACAAAATTAATGTTTTGTTTTCATACAATTTCATGTTAAAAATTGAACTGCATATAAAATGAACGAGGAGATGAAATCGTTTTATAATGGAAAATGAAAGGCAGTGGAAATGAAGACGACGGGATATTACAGCCGCGACGCGCGTTGGATGGTTAACTACATTATATATGTATATTTTTTAGCTTTACGCTTTAGCAGGGTAGGCAGAGGGCACTAACACTCCGTTCCTCACGCATTGGCCAAGTTTTCGGACATAGCGTATTGAGTGACGGAACTCAATAATGTTTCCAGCCTACCCTAGCCTACTCGAGTCCAACATCGAATACACAATCGTGGCCTTACAATCAGACTGTACCACTGCGCCACTATGGGATAAAGTTAAGTGTATACAATATTATTTTAGACTCGATTTTTTTAGATTTCAATTATTTTTTAGCTTCACGCTGTATCTTGCACACAGCAGGGAAGGCGGAGGGAACCTAATGTTAAGACACTGCGTTCCCCACTTTCTGCCAAATTTTGGAGGCATTGCGTGTTGCGTGGCAGAACTCAACGCCGCGCTTTGCCTCGACAACAGAGCGAAGAAATGAAAATATAAATTTAAGTAAATATTTCATCTCCTCGAGTGGGGATCGAATCCACAACCAGTCGGTTTTACAGTCACACTTTGTGCTCCTGCGCCACGACTGCCCTCAATATTATTTTAGATTCGATATTAATGATAATATGTGTTGTTTTGTCAATACAAATATATTATAAATAAAATGAAAGTTCAAAAAGCTTAAACTAGTTTCCATCAACGGATGCGACGGCGGATATAGCGTGAAATTTATGTTTATATTAAATTAGCAAAATTCATACGTTTGTAACGCTTTCGAACTAACCAGGTTCATTATAGCCCAAGTACGTGGCGCGTCCGGTCGAGAGTCGCGGATGCTGTACTGCCTCCAGGAAGCTACAACCACATTATTATATATAATACTATAGTCAAGATACAAGTACACTAAAATTGAGCTAAGTCTTTCATTAATATAACGACTTGGGTGATTTAAGTTGGTAATTATTATCGCGCTAGTGTGAAATGGCCGTTGAATGAAGCTAATTTATGAGCAAATCTAATTAGTTTCAACATATTTATTATTTTAAAACGACTTGAGGTTCCGTCGACTAATATCTAATGTTTATATATGAACATGTGTATGTCTGTAGGTTTTTTATTTTACAGTAAAAGAAAGCAAGGAACGGAGAGTCTTAACTCTAGGCTCCCAGGTCCGATCAGCCTGGTCTGTTATAGGCGGATAGATTCTGTGTTTAGCTAAAAAAAAGAAATAAAGTAGATTTACGCATAGCAGGGTAAAGCGCATCTAGTATCAAGATACTCCGTTCTCATCTTTCCACGAAATTATCAAAAATTTTACGACTCGAGTAGCGGAACTCAACGCCACGTTTTGCCTACAAGAGCGAGAAAAACGAAACTATCCCTCGTTTCTCCTTTTTTTTTTCCTTTCGAATAACAAACACGATACAGCAATGTAATAAGCATATCCAGGCTATATAATACATTTATCTGTGAGAAACACCATTGTAACTAGCATGTGTTATTGAACGCTATTATTCCCGAATCCATTTCTGCGGTATTAAATAATCTGTATAATTAATTATCCTTTTTGAAAAATGATATTATTTTCGGGCTTTGTGGTGCAGTGAGATAGTGTATATATTATTTAAAACGTTTTCATTTCCCCGCTCTGGTAGTTAAAAGCGTGGTTTTAGGTTCCGCTATTAAATAAACAGGCAGAGGGAACCTAGTGTTAAGACACTCCGATCCCCACTTTCTGCCGAATTCTGGAGGCATTGCGTGTTGAGTGGCAGAACTCAACGCCGCGCTTTGCCTCGATACCAGAGCGAACAAATGGAAATATAAATTGAAGTAAATATTTCATCTCCTAGAGTGGGGATCGAACCCACAACCAGTCAGTTTTACAGTCACACTTGCAGGCTATGGCTCAGAAGGGGCGTATTAGCACTACTTCTTGCCTGTACTGCTAAAGGTATATCCTAGAGGCGTACGAAATAAATTGAAAACAGTGAATAAGATGTTATAATTTATTCAACAAATTTGCTGATTACTTTAACATTTTAAAAGTATTATTCCACTACTCGACTTATTCCTCTTGAAGTTCAAGTTTTTATAAAGCTTGTTTGTTTTTTTTTGTGACTCTTTTCAAACGAATCCAGTAATATAATAATAATTTTTAAACTCACAATATTTTCGCTTATCTGTACAATTTGAAAGTGTTTTGTATCACAAGATTTTATTTTTAAACAATTCAAAATATCTTTTATCTCGTACTAAATGCCTAACATTTCATATGATATAAACAGGATACACTGTTTCCTCTATATATCAGCGGGGTATTCCAAAAGATATATATTAATATTGCTTATTAATTGCCTAATTAAAACATACATTATCATTACTTATAAAAAAAGATTTATTACGGGTTTTTTTTGTTGTATTTCAATCAAAATATCAAAAACAACACATAAAAAATGGAAGACCCATCAAAATAGTCAACAAATTCAATCATCACATCCAAGGAACGTATAATTAATACAATCCAATACAATCGTCACAGTATTATTGGGCAGCGACCGACGTGCCTCAATAAACCTGCCTGCGTGCGCATGCGCATCGTCTACAGATTACAGTGCGCTCTATTAAAAAGGCTGTTGTGAATGAAAGTGCGTTTGTGCAGTCAGCTAACTTGAAAGCGAAGTTAGGAAGTGCCAGTTTAAGACGGATATCCATGGAGTTATTTCGAGTGAAAGGGAAATCTTAAGTTTATGCATAATAATTATTTATTAATAGTTATTCTTAATTGTATGAGTAAATAAATAGTGGATATACTGCTGTTTCCGGTTGTTGAGTAGGCACTTTTTTTGAAAGCTCTGTCAGGTACACAGAGCTTGTAGTAAAAGTTTAAAAATATGTTGGTTCACAATGGTACTTTATTACAAAAATATATTTTAAAAATACTTTTAACCTAGGATACAAGCGTAGGCAAAGGGAACTCAGAGCTTAAACACTCCGTACTCACCATTTCACAAAATGCCTATTGAGCACAGCGGTCACTACCGGTCCGACGCTGTTTTGTCCCGTCTCCAAAGAAGTATATTTACTTTATAAAAAATAACAAAAATATATTATATTCAGGTACCTATAATATATATTTCATTATTCATTGTTTCCAATTCTACACATCACGTTGTCAAAATAGCGGTCACAAGCGAATTTAAATTATTATGGTTATTAATGTAAAACTAAACCGACTAAACCATATTTGCGCAATAAATAATATTACTATTTGTGTATGATGAGGCCATCGTGCTGGAGTGGGACAGTATCCGCTGAAAATACAATGGTTGTGGGTTCCATTCTCATAGCGAAAAATCAAACGTTTTTAAAACCCTGCTTTGGAAAGACAAAGCGAAACAAAAATCCCTGGGGGAATGGTGAAAACCGAGTTCTGTGACACTAGTTTCCTTTTGCCTAACGTGGTATAAGCATATTACAGCGTGGAACTCGATATTGTGGTTTCAATACTCAACCAAGGTAGGCATTTGGGTAAACTTAATTTGTTTTTTAACTCCTACAAAAATATATGTCATACATAATTATTATATTTTATTCTTAATTTTAAGCGTAATAAAACTTTCAAGCCAGAGACCAGTGGTGGTGCAGGGGCAGAAAGAGTGACTGTAAAATCGACTGGCCATGGGTTCGATCTCCACTCGAGGAAGTGAAATATTTATTTACATTTATAATTTCATTCTTTCGCTCTGGTGTCGAGGCAAAGCGCGGCGCTGAGTTCCGCCACTCAACACGCAATGCCTACAGAACTCGGCGCAAAGAGCGGAACAAAGTGTCTTAACACTAAGTTCCCTTTGCCGTGTGCTGTGTGCAGGATACAGCGTAAAGCTGATATATTTTTTTAACTTTTATCTTCTTGAACTTGATCCCAGATCCAGTTGTTCATACTAAGCTTACCTTGTACGTATACGCATGTAGGCACCGCATGCTTACCATATTCCGACGCACCTGCCCACTAATCTCTTAAAAATGTATTAAACACTTAAGCGGGTCGCTAATGACCACACTCTCGAATAGTTACAACGATAAGCTAAATATTTATAGTATAAATTAGATTGTTCATAAATATGTATGGAGTAAACGTGAATACTGTCCACATAGCGTTGTGTCGAAATTTAGCTTTCCGCTATATTGTGTGGAGAAGTAAAGTTTATTGTCGAACTAGTTCTTGGTCTGACGTCGCTCCCGTGGTCAAATGGGTGTATCGAAGAGTTTTGTATGACACATTCTAGTTGCCCAAGATGCTGGTCTGACTACAGGAACAGGAAGTTCCTGAGGCTTAGTATGTTTGAGTACGCACTTCGGACTTTATTTGTTTATGCTTTTTTATCTAATTCTGTTTCGCTATTTATTTTCCTTAATTTTAATAACAAATTAGTCTACACATCATATATCGAGACTATACAGTATTAGATGATTCTGCTTATGAGGTCTAGCCCGTCTACTAATTCTCTTCAAGATTTAACGAGAGAGTCAAATGTTTTATTGTTTCAAATAGACGTCCTGAATTAATTATTCAAACGAACAGTGAACCAATATTTCAATTCTGCTGTAAATTAAATATTGTTAAATGTGTTTAAAATTTGGTTTCAAAGTTTTAATATGTTGCTTAAAAATTTTCTATATTTTTTACTGTACAAAAAAAAACGATCTAAAATACAGTGGGGCCGACAGAATTAGCTTGTGGTACACCAAATTCCCGAGTGGTCTGTCTTTGTTACCAGAGCGAGAAATTAAAATTAATTTGCTCACTTGTTGGGAATCGAACCCAAACCCGTCGCATATCTACTAAGACGTTGTGTCGAAGCGAATAGACACTGTATATATATGCCGGTAGAATACAATATTCAATGCAAAAATACTTTAAATAATTCGAGTGTTACCAGCGAGACAACGGAGATGCTCAAGCGATTTCGAAAGTCAATGTTTTATGAAACATTCCGATATACTTTTATAGAACAGTGAAGTAGCAATGAAAGGCGCGTTGACAATATTAATATATCTACAGTAAAAGCTGAGTGATAGGGATGTTCGATCCGATCCGATACCTCTGGAGTCGACTGACAAAGGTATAAGATTTACTCGATTATTATATCGATACAATGGCTTTCGATCTGATAGGATCGATAAATGTTTCATATGTGTTCTTAAATTTTTCCGTCTCCTTGGTCTGATCTTATCGAATCAAAAAGTAGGACAATTTAAGTATTGATTGGAGGGGAAAGTCGGTTGAGGGTCACTTAACCATATATTATTCGTTAGATGTAGGAATATTAGCTCACTACCACATTATAAACGAAAGCTGCAAGCGTTTTGAAAGATTAGTTACAATGTAAATAAATGTTTATTTCTCTTCTCAAAAAAAACTTATATTAAAAAAAAAAACAAAATGTTTTATTTTTAAAAATAATGAATACAAAACTAGACCTATAAAAACATTGTATCGAATCAATAGCATCGATACAGTGTATTACGATCAAGAATATCGATACTAAGCGTCTGGATCGAACATCCCTACAGAGTGGAAAAAACATAACTGAGAATGGTGTGGTTCGAGACGGTTTCCCACGAGTCCTGAGAGCGCCCACCGCCTTAAGGAGCACATGTGCGACGATAGTATTGTATATTTTTATTAATCAAATTTTGTAACTACATATGCGATGGAGGCCGTGTGACTGTAATGACGGTTGTGAGTTCGATTTCCATTAGCAAGAATTAATGTTTTTCCTTTGTGTCTAACTAAGACAAAACGTTTTACTTTTCTTCAAAAAAATGTTTTTAATTGTAATAATATCTAAAGATTATAATAAAAATTTAAGTATCGACGTTGTTTTAAAAAGAATGTAAAGTGCAAAGTAAAAATATTTTGACACTTAATATGGCGGCGGACGGAAGTGGAACAGGTGATAAATTAAACTTCACATTCACTACAAAAAATATAACTTCTAAGTTATGAAGTGAATATTTCAATATAAAAAAACTTTTTTGCTTGTTATTTTTTTTTAGCTTCACTCTTTACCCCGCATATAGCAGGGTAGGCGGAGAGAATCTAGTGTTTAGACACTCTGCTATGCACTTTCCGTTTTCTGGAGGCATTGCGCTTTGGTTTATTAAGCAAGTAAAAAAAGGAAATTCCCTCGAGTGGCAATCTAACACACTACCATCGCGTACAGTCACACGTTGTGTCACTACGACACGACGGCCTCCTCTTCGTAAATAATATGGATGACATTTTTTATGATATGAAATATTTTGAGAATTTTAGAAGAAAAAGTAAGAAATTAGACGGCACTTGAGTCATTTCATTTTAGCTATAAGGCGCTAATTTGTCGTTTCTCTCTACTAGAAAGGTATTTTTGACAAGACTGCTAACTAAAAAAGTATTTGTAAATTGTTATATTTGAAAGTTTAGTTTTCATGTCGTCGATTATCTGATGATACGTATTGTTGTGGATTCAATTCCAGCTTGGGGGAGTATGAATATGATGTAGGTTTCTTCTTTTGATGGAGAATGTCACAATTTACTTAATACATTTTAAAAGATTGGTATTAACTAAAGAAAAATAAAGTTCATCTATTATGAGTTTCACAGCGACGATTGTAAGTTCAATTTCCATTTGTAGTACTCGTATATATATAATTCCTGATCATCCACTTTGGGGTACTCGTATATATATAATTCCTGATCATTTCCCCTTCTAGTATACGAAACTCGGCGTTTAGTTATGCTACTCAACACGTTGTCTCCAAAATTTGACGATGTATGTAGAATGAAGTGTCTCAACACTAGGTTCACTCTGCCTTTTTGTTATACGTAAAAATATAAATGTACAGTTTTTATGATATTATCGAATAATTATCACTACATCAACGTTTGTACTCATATTCATTGAAACATGATTCGATATAAAATTTGTTAATCGAGGCCCCTATTAGAAAATGACATAAGTTAATTAAAACCGTGAGCAGGTGCAACTTTGAATTAAATTTAAGTATCTATATGGTATATGTATGTAAGATATCATTTAATTATAAATTAAACATTCGCTAACTACGACAAGACGAGAGCACATTTATTTTTGTATGGGCTCCACTAGATCTTATTTTCAGCTTTGTCGGCGTGTCATGTGTCATATACAACTGATGGTTAGCTGAGCTATAACAATATATACAATATATAACATCGATATAAAAATATGAACTATAGGCACCTAAAGTCTATGAGTTAAAAATTATGAACGTTATATTATGTAGACTCTCCTCGATAAAGGTATTATACAACACAAAAAGAGTTTCCCAATTCCAACAATTAGTTCCTGAGATAGGCGTCCTCACTCTAATAAAATCTTTTTTCAAGAAACTATCACGCAGTACGCACGCAGAATGTCACGCTATATCCCGCATAAAGTAGTAGGTTTCGCTCGTTCGTTCAAATTTTCGAGACATTGAAATTGAATCCACAACCATAGCTTCAACAGTCAGAAGCTGTGCCGCTGCGCCACGCCGGCTTTACCTTTATAGTATTAAATATAGACAAATTAGTTGTATTCCATGTAATTTACAAAGCACGCCTTATCGACATCAAGGCTAAAGGATGTGCGACGGCACGCCGTGGACCGTTATTACATTCCTATACAAACCTGTTCTTAAAACTCGCGATACTTCTGCATCGAGAAAAATGAGATAACTACACCTGAGATACTGTAATAACAGTTATTTTTATTAATAATTAAAAATAAAATTAACTTCACGCTGTATCCCGCACACAGCAGGGTAGGCAGAGGGAGCCTAGTGTTAAGACACTCCGTTCCCCACTTTCTGCAGAATTCTAGAGGCATTGCGTGTTGAGTGGCAAATTTAACGCCGCACTTTGCCTAGACACCAGAGCGAAGAAATGGAAATATAAATTTAAGTATAAAATTTCATATCCTCGAGTGAACCCACAACCAGTCGGTTTTACAGTCACGCTTTGTGCCCCTGCGCCACGATTGGCCTCATTATCCTTTAAATAGGTTTTACGCGGCGTTTAATTGCGAAACTCGTAAGCTTTAAGTGCTTCTTGTGTACGTTTTTTTTACCAAACACAAAAATATTTCTTATAAAACACTACAAAATCGACAACGTTACGTCGGCATCCGTCACGACTATTAATGTTGTGAAAGTTAAGTAACGTTTCCGCTACAGATGATTCCGTTTTAAAATTTAAGTTATTTTATTATTTGAAACATTTATTCCTATTGAAAAACGGATACGACAAAGCAGAAAAAAATCTTTTTCTCAGGGAGCGGCGTGGGCCGGAGTAAAAGTTCCGTACACGTGGCCGCCCGCATGTGGGCACCGCCACTTCGAAACATATGTACTCCTCAGCCTCACTCACGAGCAACGGGAACTATAAGATGCGTCTTGAGAACTTTTTTAAATTGTTCGTTTATACCACGCCTAGAGAATGCCACTAAGAAAATTAAACTGGCCGTTTTGAAGAGTTCATCGCGCGGTATCGCACGCGAACGTGGCGGTGTCCTCTCCATTAGCCGGGTTACATGTAAGGGTCAGCACCAATTGACCCAATGCAGCTGCTGCCCGAGCAAACCGCTATCAATGTGCCTTACGTATATAAATAAAGAACAATAAGTAATCTTACAGAAATTAGTTGAAGCCAGAACTTGGCGTTTAAAAACAATTCTTGAATGTGAAACCTACTATCGGAGCTCGCGAATACGTTTGCTTGGACTTCAGGGCTTAGATTGGGAAACCTCGTTATTCCACTTGCTGTTGGAATTTCTACAAATTCCATATTACAACTTTCTAAGACCAATCATTTTAACCAGTGGTGTATGTGTTGCCCGTCAGTTGTTAAGTAACGTTATAGATATAGCCTATAATATAGCCTATAATATAGCCTATAATATAGCCTATATAGCATATACAGCGTGTTATTTCATAGACTTACATTCGCCAAGTGGAGTGTCACGTCTGAGGTAATTTATTTTTTATTCCACAGTAGAATATTTCGTTCGCGTCGAATAAAGGCGCGCAATCAAACTGATATCAGTCATAGCTAATGTTAGATGTTTTTCAATACTTTTTATTGACACATTTTTTTGTGTTGTAATAGCGTTTTTTTCTCTCTTCTCAGTTAATGTTGGCACGGAGTGAACAGAATGTGATTAAATATTAGGTTTTTAAATTGAAGCCTCTTATGGAAATAAAAATTGAATAGAAATATGAGTTTATAGATAAAAGTTGTTTTATAATATAATAAAATAAATTAGATGTTTTACTATACTTGCTGGTAAATGCGATATTGGCGCCGTGTCCCAGTGGAAATATCTAAGAGACATTGAAACGATCAACGTTGTGTTGTTATAACTCTATCCAATACAAAAAAAAACAATTCAAACTAGAAGTTCCCGAGATAAGCACGTTTGGTCGAGCCAAACTTCTCAGCTTCAGAAGTCAACATACTTAAGATGATAAAAAAAGGTCTAATAAAAATCTATTACACACAAAAAAACAGTAAGAAATGATATAAATATTTTTAATATAACGACTGGTCCAGTCGCGATCTGCGTACAGAGCTATTAAAACAGCGTACAACAAACGAGTACCAACAATCAGCCTCGAGATGTTATCTCAAATAATTGCCTTTATAATAATACGACTTTATTTAAAACTTAAGTATTTCATAATATAATACTAAATACATATATCTCACAAAATTTCAAGCTATATATAGTAGAGTAGGGTAGGAAATTTGGTGTTAAGTTACTCCGTTCCTTGTACATTGGAACTGACTGACGGACTACACAGAGCTCAACGCCGCGCTGTGTTTTGACCGAGTAAAACTCGAACCCATGACCATTGCGTTTACAGTCACACTATGACCGATAGTTTAAATAGTGTTGTGCGACCCAACTGCTGTAATCTTGATGATTGCGCGAGACAAATAACTACTTAACCAGTACTTAAGTGAAATAACACGTAAATAACTATTATAAGCGATGTATCACGCACGATATCCTTGGAAAGATATATTTGCGAGTACTATATTATGTATTGTCTGTTTGTTTCACGCTGTATCCCGCATATAGCAGGATTGAAGTGGAAACCTATTCGACGTTTCGCCCAATTTTCGAGACATTGCGAGCTGAGTCGCGGAAATCATGTTGTTTCCTTCTCAATGGAGTATATTAAATAATATACTCCAAGGAGAAGTAATCGAACCCACAACAATCGCGTTACCATTCGCACACTAATCCATGACGGCCTCTTATATAGTATGTAGTATAGTGTTCAAAATCGATCCCGCACCAACAACCGATGATTATTACGACATATACATATATACCGATGTGATAAAAATGAAGAATTGATTTGTTTGTAAATGTTAATCTAAGGAACTACTGGTTCGAATAAAACAAATCTGGACAGTTAATCTACTGAGAAAAGTTTTATGCTTAATTACATAACGTCAATCGTTTTGACCGACTGTGCCTGCGTGATGCGGTCCATATGACCCCGAGCACTTAGACTGTGTCATACAATTGTTATTTTAATATGACCACGCCGGCGAAGCCGCAGGTGCTACCTAATCAATTAAATATATAATATACATATCTATGGATGACTCAAGCCTACAGTACAGTTTTTATCAGAGTGGTACTCGATTTTGCGTCACATAAAATAAATAAAGTTTCGTTAGAAGTAATGAAAGCCTCGGTCTCCTTCAATTGTCCCGTGTTGACTCGAACGCCATATTGACTGTTCTCAATCGGAACTTATTACTGCTTATTGGTGGCACTGAAACGTACATTATCATATGTTTAAACTAAAACGATGACTAACTATGATGATTTAGTTGATTAGTTCGTCTGTCAAGATGTTGGGCGAATCAGTTTATGTTTTGTTGCGCGAGTGGTGAAGACAATCGACAACATATTACAGGTTTTTAAAGAACATCTTAAATTGATAATTCTGATTTAAGATGTATAATATTTCCATACATAGCTTAACGTTATATTTTTATATCGCCAATCTTTAAACTCCAAAAAAATAAATATTCTAGAAATGTTATTTTTAATTTGTTTTAAAGAAGGTCTTGTAGCTACTGAGATTTTAAAAAAAAAAAACTAGGATTATTTTAAAATAAGTAACATAATAACACTATGATATGCATTATCAAGGGAATAAAAGCAATATTTATATTATTTTTATGGAAAGAAAAATTGCTTAGTATCGGCCGGAGGTAGACCAGACCGTCTGTGATGGAAACAGCGTCAATTTCCGTCGTGGAGATAAAAACGGTTTTATAGAAAATCTTACTTATTTAGTTCAATCGGGAAATCAAAACACCATTTCGTGCCCACCGGGAGGTCTTCAAACATTTTACATGATCAGTACCATCGATACCGTGATTCTCGAAGATCAATCGAGGTCTCCTGCGGCCTTCCTCTTCCCTCCTCCTCCCTCATAACATGCATCCCTAGCAGCACCAAGGACTCACTCACGGATATTTTGTATAAGGAAATGAGTAAACGAATTACTACGCGAACAAAATGAATAAACGTTGTGTGCGTTGATATCTATTTGAACCTACAGAATGTATTAGTTTAAAAATAAATCTTTCCTTGTGGCTTCACCCCTGTGGTCACGATGTGGACTCTTTAAGTGCCTTAGGTGTCCCTGACCGCAGGTATGGTGGGGTGCATCGAGACAATTGACGAGATGGAATGCATCCAATACAAAATGTTTTTTTTATTGAAGAAGTTTTATGATATTTATTTTGTTAATTTCTTCTTAATATAAGTTAATTAAAATATATGAAAAAAAAAACTTGAAAACACATTGAACTAATAGTTACTGATATTAGCATATTCAACCAAATAAACACTACTGCTAAATTAGAGAGAGTAAAATATAAATTAATCTTGACTTTTTATATCAAAAATTGTCAATTTTGACAGTTTTTGACAGTAAAAATTATTTCAGATAATAAATAAGTAACATATGTGTGAGCAAATTAACGTGTGTATTTAAAAATAGTAAGTACTACCTAGAGGCCATCTTGAAGCGAGTCAGGCGAGCGTGACACCGCGGCGGCGCTGAGGCCGCGACGAGCAACCTACCAAACTAATACATTCACATCAATTTGTATTATTTTTAAGCTAAATTTACTACTATACTATAACCTATGGTACATATATTTTTGCGGCTTCACGCTGTATCCCGCATGGGGAGAGGCAAATTGGTGTTAAACACTCCATCACCTACTTTAGTGACAACCTTCCTTCTTTCACTTTGAATGTTATAATTCATATTTAATATTTGTCAAATATATCATGAAACAACATAATATTATATTATCGTCGAGCTAGTCTGATGATGGAGCCAGGACCTGGATAATGGAGCTCTTCAGAGATTACCAGTAAGCCATTAATTTATAGCCTCGAGAACATTCTATAGTACTAAGAGTAGAAAAACGTAATTTTATGTTTTTTTTAAAGTATACATTGTATTGTATTTATTTTTGTCACTTATGATGATTTATTCCAAATGTTTTCAGATTTAAGATACACTTTATTCGACAGTAGTAGTAGACTCTATTGAGGAGACTAAGTACACGAGCAGTTTATAGTTCACTCATTTAAATAACAATCGAGATAAGATCATTCCTTTTAAACTGAAATACTATATTTATACACACTTCTAATGTCTGTACTATGAAAGCCATTGAAAATACGAACACACTCGCAAAGTGATCCTTTTAAGTAACTAAAAATATAACTTACTATTGAGTGCATGTAAAGGAAGCTTCACGGCGAATCCCGCATGACCGGGAAGGCAAAGAAAATTTAGTGTCAAAACACTACACACCGCCCGAATTCGAGACTTTGCATATTAAGTATATCATAGCGAGTTCAAGGCAATCGAACCCACAACCATCGTTAAAATTACACACTGTAAAGGACAGCCTTTCAATATAATGCTAATAATATATTAATAAATTTAATAATTGTAATATGTCTGTGTGATATGACAATTACAGCACATGTACTCGGTATTACAGAGACACGTGCGTCCCCTAGAGCGCGGTGGTTTCGCAATCCCCCACTATGTTTAGTGTTCATAATACTTTATTTCTCAGACGTTTGCCGTTGCGCGTAGAACGAAGTGTTTCGACACTACGTTCATTATAACTGCTGAGACCCCTCGATAAATAAAATTCAAGCATATATTAGTAAGTCTTTAAATTCTCATCAACCTATGCAATGCCGTCAGAAACTTTAACTAATTTAAATTAAATTGCTATTAATACATGCTCACGAATTTAAGGACAGTTAAATGTTAATAGTATTCTCTGAGAGCCGTTAGAATTATTATATGTTACTATCGAAATTTTCTACTACGTAGATATTCATGTAATAATATTGTAAAGCTAAATTTATTTAAGGTTATTTTAAGTTTCAACGACTTAGACAAATATACATAAGTTGACCGCAAGGCGTCGTCGCTTGTGTCATCGTTAGTTAAAGTTAACTAATGAAATTACTGTTATGTTGAATGTAACCGTTTAGTTTTCCTGTAAAATGTGTAAAATTGAAATTAAGTTCATGTTTTTTGTTGTTTTGTGGTTAAAAGTAGGTAAAAATACTTAGATAGCTATTATAAAAGAATATGTATCTAATATAAATATATTATGTTTATACGACATTGTACAAAAATACAAGATTAATAAAAAAATATCCTAGTGTACACCAATCTATGAAATGATACCCACAACTATCGCGGTCACAGTAACAGGCTGCACCGATGCACCATGAAGTATTTTTAAATTCTTTCATTTTCTTGTGTTAGCTATCGAACATATATTAAAGTATGTGGCGTCGTGGCGCAGTGGCACTTCGTCTGATTGTAAAGGCGGCGTTTGTGGGATCAATTCCCACTCGGAGGAGTTAATTATTTTTACATATTCTAGCCCTTGTGATGCAAAGCATGGATGGTGTTTAATACTGCATTCCCTGTGCCTACTCCCTACTCCATAAACGGGATAAAGCGGCAAGCTAATTTTATTTTGTTAACAATCATGCAAAAAAATACACAAAAATCTTTCAATTACACAGCAAAATTGGCAACTATTTACATAATTTTTCTTTAAATAATATAATGGATTCTATGAATTATCATTGACTCGTCGAATATTGGTCATGGCGTTCTGTCAGTGTCCCTTGAAACACGCGAACTAGTAGATACGAGTATAAGATAGCTGATGTATCTATTTAAACTTTGAATATACTTACTATCGTAGTTCCTTCTTTATGAGACTTTCAAAAATGACAATTAAAATTTGAAAGGTAAAAGGACGTCCTTTAAATAATTATTGATATTTTAATGTAATTTATTAAGAGTGGATAAAAATGTATGAACATATATTTTTTGTATTTAAATGTTAATTGACATGTCTGTGTTAGACTGTTAGTACTTAATTATAATTAAACGTCATTTTTAATGATATTAATATGGAAAAAAATGAAATTAGTCAATTTACGATACGGCACTGCATATTATTAAATCGAAATTAGAGAAATATGACCATCGTGCCGTATCGACTACGCGTGGGATTTGTTTTAATAATTTCATTTCCCTGCACTGATACGTCTTAAGTTCCGCGCCCCTCAATACAATGTAAAAGAGCAGAGCAGCTATTAAAGACCTGTGGAAAGAGAAGGAGAGTGTCTCAACACTAGGTTCTACTGCGGTAATATATATATATATATATATATATATATATATCGTAGTACACATATTATTATTATTTCCAAGACGTGCTCTCGTACCTAAGTGCGGGCACGTTTGGGCACCGAGGACGTCACAGTCGGCCGGCGCGGCGTCACGCCCTGACGAGCGTCGTCTTAGACCCTCCGCGCCCAATACTCACTAATTTACTTATTTATTGACTAATATGCTATTATATTTATATTTTCTTAGCTTCCACTGTATTTCTCGTATAGCAGGGTAGGCGGAGGGTACCCAGTGTGGATATTCCGTTCCTCATTTTCCACGGAATGTTCTAGAAATTGCATGTTTGATTGGGGTACTCAACGCCACGCCTCGTCTTGTTACCAGAGCGAAGAAGTTAAAATAAGTAAAATTTAGGTATTCATTCCCTGGTGTGGGGATTCAACCCATAGCTATTGGTCTTGTATATAGACACATGCCTTGTGCCACTGCGCCACAAAGCCCCACATCACATGTTGCCCACTGTACCTTTTCAAGTAAATATCAACATCATTATCGGTAGATTAGACACATCTCAAATACATTAGGTTACGCAGAGAATCTAGACACAAACATTTCCATAATGTCATATCATGTAATTTAGTGTCCAGACACTACACACACTACGTGGTAACTTAAGTGAAACGGCAGTTCAAATATTTTGTCAGCTGAAGGTCACCACAAAGCGGTTTCGTTTCGTCATCGCCTTCTGCTATAACGATATTAGTAGTATGTACCGAGAGCCCGTCCCGCCGCGCCGCGCTACGTCTTATCAATTTAGGTATTTTTATTGTTTCATACTTCGCTTCGGAGCGAATTCCATTGTTTACGGCTTTGGGTGTGCGCTCGTTCTTTTGTGTATACCTCAAGAACGTTGAAGGCTGTTTTAAGGCATATTAAATTGATTTCTATATTTTTTGTTTCAAATATTAAGTACAATATATTTATTGTTTTTTTAGCTAGACGCTGTATGCCACATATAGTAGGGTAAGCAGAGGAAACATAGTAGCAATATTACGTGCCGAGTAGCGGTACTTAACGCCGCGTTTTACCAGAACTAGGAAATAAAGAATGGACATAGAACCTACGACCTGTCACGTTTACACGTTACGTTTCACGTTTACGCACGCCGTTCCCACGGCGCCACGACTGGCCCCTCCGTACACTTGTATAATTACCGTATATAAACGCCGCAACAAAGAATATGACATTATTAAACAATGTTTAAAAGTAAACAATAAACTCTTCCAAGGCGACTCTACAAGGCTTATGGCGCTAAGCGGAGTGGCGCCGGCGCGGCCGCGGTTCCGTATCAACGATTTATTCAGTTCATATTAGTGGTAGCCATAATTTTGGTACACTGAGGACTTCAACAACGGGTAAAATGTTAATGCTGTTTCCGAGGGCACCGGTTCGACTCCCGCTACGTTTCGTTTTCTAATCTTTTTCAAATAATTCTTTCTTTAGTATCTGAATTATACTTAAAATATGTACATGTTATAAATTCATAATATTACACAATTTCTAGTTACTTGAGACGGTTGTGGCGTATCGGGATGGCGTCTATTTGTAGATACGACGATTGAAGGTTTGATTCCATTTAATCACTATAGTGGGATGATAGCATTAGGTTTCCTGTGTCTGCCCTCCCATATGCAGAAGAAAAAAAAAGTGAAGCTCAAAAAAAATATTTTATTTAGTTTAATAATACATTTTTTTTAAACTCCACACGAAAACTATACACGTGTAATATAAATGAAAAATCACTTTAAAATGTTTACAATTGTTAAGGCTTATCAGTAATCGAGCGGAATACGGAACCGTTAATGGATATAATAATAATAACATAAACCTCACCTCGAGAGGTTATCAATTGCGTATTGGATCAAGAACCGGATGCAGGAGTCAGTTATTGAACTATTATTATATCTATAATAAATTGATTTTTATGTATGTCAGAACTTTAAACTGTGTTGTGGGTTCGATTCCCACTCGGGTGAATAAGTTACTTTCATTTCCTCTCTCTGGTAATATGATAAAGGGGAACGGTGTCTTAACACTAGGTTCCCTCAGTGCGCAGTGTGTGTATATGTGGGATATAGTGTGAAACTATTAAAAAACGACAAATACTTTTTATAAATGTTAGGTATATGTCTCAATAAGACTACTTTTTTATCATACATGTTTATATTGTATACAAATAGGTATTTACTTGCTTTATTACTAACCGTTTAAACTTTAATGTACCTAACATTAAATAAAATTTGGTTAGTAATAATATTTATATTTTTTTATTTAGATAGAAAAAGTTATAAAGTATTATTTAAAGAAAATTACAAAGTTAACTAAAAGAGAGCAATTCTTATAAAGTGGAAACAAAATTAAGTATATCTATATTATGGTCACCTCTGTACCGCTCTCAATACACTCACACGTAGTTGCGCACACGCACGCTACCAATATAATAACTGACAAGACGTTTACTATTAAAAGGACTTTTTGTATGTTAAACAATAAATGCTTAAAACATATGTCAAGTATTAGCCATTTTAAATATTATTATATTTATGTTTTCTTCCTTGTAATTATAAAAACGACATGGTCAATATTACTCATGACAATTACAATACAAGATTTTAATTTTTTTTTCATATACTTGACTGAAGGAATTATGTATCAAGACACAGTACTTCCGTATCCGACTAATTTTTGATATATTGCTTGCTAAATAGTTGAATTCAATACCGCACTTCACCTACCAGGACTATCTATGTATCTCCTTGGGATCGAACCTACAACCGTTAATTTCCAGGATGCTGTCACATTTTAGTTATAAGACAACTTTAAGACAATGAATAAATATAATTAAAGCAGTTTTATTTTATTAAAAAAAAAGTATGTTAAATAAATAAGACATTTAAATTATTGTTTATGTATGTACAAATGAGTAACCCGCTATAAATTTGGCCAACTTCGGTACTAAGTTTCTTTTGTTTATTATATATAACAAATCATCTGTTCGCATTAAAAGTAATGAGATAATCCTTATGGCAGATGTTGATGCTGAATGCTGAGATAGAGACGCTATTGTGATACATCTGTACTAGTCTACACTAATATTATAAAGCTGAAGATTGTGTTTGGTTGGACGCGCTTATCTCAAAAACTGGCTCGAATCATGTCATTTCTAGGTCATATTTTTTATAGTTTCCCGCTGCATATCGTTTCAGAGTTTCCAGCGAATTCTTGAGTTGCGTGCATTGCGTGTTGATTAACGGAAGTCAACGCCGCGCATAGGCTATATTATATCACGTTGATCGTTTAAATATAAATCACACTATTAGAATGTATCATACAAAACTATCAGTTATTTCATTATATATAAAAAAATAAAACTATTGAACGATTTTATTTAAATACGCTTCTTGTGTAGTCTCCGAAGTCATTCTCAATAAATGAATGTTAACAAGCAAAATCCTACCGAGAAGTTCGAAGAGGACTCAAAGGACTTCCACCTTGGACTTTCTGTTTAGCTTTACGGACAGTTTCCGATGTGAAAAGGAATAAAAATGTAACTGGTGGCAATTAATGAGTACTAAGTTGTTAAAAGACTAAATTATTAAATATATTAGAGGGTGATACATTACTTTTTAGTTAAATGCTACGTTGAGTTTCGCTATTCAACGCTTGCTTCTAGCCTGGTTTGATTGAAAGAATATATTATCAGGGTTCCTGTGCCTTCCGCACGAAGGATAGGCAGAAGGAACCGGTTGTTAAGGCACTCCACTGATCAAGTTTCGTCCAAATCTCTAGACATTGCCTGTTCAGTGGCGGAACTCAAAGCCATTTTGTGTTAATACAGCTCATTCCCCCGAGCGAGAATCGAACCATTACAAATAATAATTTTGTCAATAACACAAATTTTATTTATCAATGACACAAATCACAAGGACTGCCCTCCATTTTTAAAGTTATTTTCTATTTTAATAATGAACAAAAGTTGCGGCTTTGTTTTACGCGCACTATTGTTGTTAGAATTATTTCTGGGAACGTATTGTTCTCGAGAGACGCTGGCACGTCAATGTGGCCGTCACGTGAAATTTAATTTTGTATTACCACCCGTACTATACGAGTGACTCGAGGAGCTTAGACAATCGAACTGGTATCTGCTTTTATTATTTTTTTTACGTTTTAATCCTAGAGATAGCTAGAGAAAGGAGCACCAAGTGCTAAGGTCTCTGCACACTTCTTTCTCCTCGTGCACTGATAAACCTCTTCGTACATGCCTTCCATGTATGAAGCTCTCCAGGGCAGGTACTCCAGCCTCTTACTTAACCTTTTCCAGTATCATCAGTATTGAGTTTTCAAAGGTCAACCGAGATCTTCCCTTGCCTCCATTACCACCCAATCTTCCTATTGAGTTATAATATTATAAACGTGAAACTTCGTGAGTGGAAACATGTAGGTACAACTTTACAATAACAGGTATATCTTTCACAACTTTAAAATATTTTGTAGAATTTGCCTACAAGATAACAGTTTATTTAAGCTGTCGAAGACGCGTTCAGTCTCTAGTGCTTCATAACTTTTTTTATTCTTTCGTCTCTCATTCTCTCGACCGGATCACCAGAGCACATTCTTCTTCGCTCTCACTGTGACATCCTCAATCCTACTACCTGCCATTCTGTTAGTTAAACTGACTCCAAATATCTCCAAACCCAATATATTTAAAGGAAAAGCGAAATTATTAAGTTTATGGCAATATTGCAATCACTAACTACAGGACGTTCGCCCACAGATCGTGGACACAAACTCGATACTGGATTAATTAATACAAGCGTTATACCGGTTTTGTGGTCGATCTAATCAAATAGTGTAACGGAAACAGTGCAATATATAATTTGACAAATAATGATACTCTATTTTTTAATATATTTAATTGGTTATACCTTTCATTTTTATATACAAATTATAAAGCTGTTTAGTTTGTTTTATTGAACGTGCTAATCTCGGGAACTATTCATTGAGATTGAAAAAATATTTTCGTACTGAATAATGCATTTAATGTGAAAGGCTGTATCATTGTTATTCGAGCAATAAAATGTATCACGTATCATACACAACTTTTAGTTATTTTCATTTTACAAGCGAGTGAAGCTGTATAAAGGCAGGACTCGAACCCGCGCCTCCTGGAAACCAAATCGGTTGGTTCCAGGAGGCGCTATACGTTTTCTAAATAAGTGTTTTTTTCTTAGGTGTGAAATAACACTTTATCAATGTAAAAAAATAAGAATAATTCATTAAGCTTTGTAGCTTTATGTAGTATGTGGTATTCAAAAATATTTCATCAAATAATTAATAAAGTCAAATAAAGAATAATTTGAAATTGAATTTTAATTGTTAACGTTAATGTTATTAACTATTACTGTTATAGATAATAGTTTATCTTGATCATACCCTTTACAATCTTGTTATGTTCACTGTAACGGAGTGTCTTAACTCTAGGTTCTACCTACCTGCTAAATAAGCGATCAGAAAGATTCTTTCTTCTGAATTTAATTTCTAATGCAGTTTGACACAGTTATGTTTTATTTAATTATATAGCTATGTATGTTTATACATACATATATATATATCATAAAATGTCTCTATTTGTATTGTGTGAACACATTGTTTTGAGGGTAATTAGAGACTGAATTTCGGTGTATTGTGCGACTGCTTTATGAAATTTGTGATGCAGTTTAATATTCCAAAAGTAATGTACCGAAAGTGTGCAATAAAGTTGTTTTAAAAATTAAGATGACTTCAAGTATTTATAGTAATAAATAAACTCGGGTAGTTTATTTATTTATTAAGTTCTTTCGAGAAATGAGAATGAGTGTGTCCAAGTCCATACTGGACCCATACAAGAAATACTGAATCGTTTTGATGAAACTTGGTTTCTCTTGTAAATCTTTAATTGAAAAGAACAATCTCGATATGACTTTTAATTTCGGAGAAATACATGTAGCATACTTGTTTTGACAATTTAAATAGATCATCATACCAAAACATTATTCAATCCCTACAAATCACATATGTGCCTCCATACATACATATCAAATTGCTTCTTTGCTTTTTACTTCTTCTAGATTTTGCTATCAAAAACTTAACGTGAAGGTTTCGGGTCCAATTCCCACTTAATGGAATTAAATATTGAATATTATCATACCTCGCTTTGGTAATCAGGCAAAGAAGCGGCGTTGAGCTCTGCCACTTAACATGCAATGCCTTAACAATTCAGCGAAAAGCGAAGAACGGTAGTGTCAGAATAGAGAACGAATTGTCTTAACACTAGGTTGCGGGTTGGCTGAAAGAAACCTCTTTTGAAGATAAGTCCCCCGTTTAGTTAACCTAACTTCTGTAACTTTGTTTTCTTTATTTATTGTATTTCATTTCAGGAACTATAAATAATATATATACATATATATATCATAGACCAATAACGAGTCGTGGAAAGGCAACTGACTCATAGAGTGCGACCGTACAGGCCTAATTAGTCCGACCCTGGGTTAGGTGACGCTCGGGACCCGAGGAATTTACAATTACACCTTGGTTTAATTGTAGCGTATTGTGGCGCGACTCATCAGTGTTGGCTGTAAATAATTACAAAAAAAAAGCAGCTTCACGCTCTTTCCCGCATACCAAGGTGGCGAGAAAGAAACTAATATAAAGAAACATACAAACCACCCAATCTCAAAAACATTGCATGTAGAGATGCGGAACTATATTGGCCTCGTCTACCAGATTGGCGGAATGACAGTGATTTAAATAATTATATCTCTATTCCCCCAGGGGGGAATCGAACCCGTAGCTAACGTGTTTACAATTAGGTCCTATCCCACTGCGCTACTCTAGCGTCAGAATAATTAGTGATCATCAGTATGCTATTCGCTTTATTCGTGGTAGAGTAGAGCGGTCTGGACGCGACGTTTAGTGGGTATTGTTCTGCTGACTATTGTTTAACAATTTCTATCTAATTGAATAAAAATATTAGTATATACAAAAGAAATGAGACTGACTGTAAACACGGTGGCTGTGGGTTCGATTCCCACTCGGGAGCGTTAATTATTTTCATTTCCTCACTATGATGAAAAATAAAGCGAAATGTTGAGATCCACCACTGGAAATTGAGAGAAAGAAGGAGCTTACGTCGCTTTATGCGACGTATTCTTCTTCTTTCGCTCATGCTTGCTTGCTGATGCTTCAAGAAACGCCTGCAGTAAAATAGCATACCGTAGTGTCACACGAAGCTTTATCTTGATTCCAACAAGATGTAGTCTTGACCCGAAGGCCATTTTAATCCAAAGGTCTTTGTTGACGTTTAAACATTTTATTCTTGTGCAAGCACAATGCCGGCTCCAAGGGCGGGCAAGGCTTAACGAGCGAGGTACGCGATGCTATCAGCCTGAGAACATCTGCTGGCCCAATCGAGTGAGCGCTGCTGCTGCTAATTACTCGCTTATATTCATATTTCTTATTGTAATTATATTTAAATAAGCTTTAATTGTTATATTTTAATTTTATTTATTTATTTATTTTTGAGTTGTAAATGGTGTTACATTGTGGCCGGCGGCGCAAAGGTGTGGATTCGATACCCACTCAGGGGAATGAATTATTATTTTTTAATACTTTCATTTCTTGGTTCTGGTACCAAAGCAAAAGCTTGACGTTTACTTGGTGTGATGATGGACCTGGATACTGGATCTATTGATAAGTTTCTAATAAACTATTCGAGTTTAGCCTCATATAATTTTACCAGCTTCACGCTATATCCCGCACACTGCAGGGTAAGCAGAAGGAACCTAGTGCTAAGACACTCCGTTCCCCACTTTCTGTGGAATTCTGGAGGCATTCCGTGTTGAGTGTCAGAACTCAACGCCGCGCTTTTCCTCGACACCAGAGCGAAAATATGGAAATATAAATTTAAGTAAATATTTCATCTTCTCGAGTGGGGATCGAACCCACAATCAGTCAGTTTTACAGTCACACTTTGTGCCCCTGCGCCACGACTGGCCTCAATTAATCATCAATACAATTTTATAGCTCTTTAAATTGGATACTAATGTTTAATTTAAAATAATTTAAAAATAATACCTATAATATCTCTGAGAATACTAATATAATTTGCATTAGAGGCGCGCCTGACAGCCTCTGTACCACGGAGGTAACAGGTTCAAGCCACGTACGATTTGACTTACGTGCTATGACAGTAAGCCATTATCGTTGCGGTTTCCACTATAAACGCAATTAGGTTACCAAGTTTGAGAATGGAGGTGTAATAATTAATATATTATGGGCATACCATATAAACAGTTCTCCTATAAGATGCTACTTATTATTATAAAAAAAAATTCAAAATTCAAAATATTCTTTATTCATATAAACTCTTATAAGCACTTTTGAATCATCAAATTAACATATAAACAAAAAGAAAAAACCTATCACCGGTTCGGAAGGCAGTTCTGCTGAGAAGAGCCATCAAGAAACTCAACAGTTGCTCTTTTCAAAGTCAATGGTATTATTACATGTACTGGAAGCTATCCTGCATTACATTCAATATACATTATTTCCATACATGTTTATCATCTAAATATTCTTGAACAGTGTAATAAGCTTTATATGTTAGTATATTTTTTAAAGTTACTTTAAATTGTGGTAGTTTTTTTTTTTTTTTTTTTTTTTATGGAAAAGGACAAGGCAAACGAGCGTTCGGGTCACCTGATGGTAAGTGATTGCCGCCGCCCACGGCCCCGTGCAACACCAGAGGAGCTACAGGTGCGTTGCCGGCCTTTGAGGTGGAGATAGACGCGCTTTTTGAAGGTACCCATGTCATATCGACCTGGAAACACTGCCGCGGGTAGGCCATTCCACTGTTCTGTGACGCGTGGAAGGAAGTTCCTACGAAACCGCACAGTAGTGGATTGCCACGTATCCAGGTGGTGTGGATGATATTGTAGCCTATGACGTACCGTGCGGTTAGAAAATTCGGCGGCAGGTAACAGGTCAAACAGTTCTTCAGAACACTCCCCATGGTAAATGCGATAGAGAACGCAAAGCGAGGAGACGTCTCTACGCAAAGCCAAAGTATCAAGCCTTTCACAGATCATTGGGTCCCCAATGATTCGAGTGGCTCTACGTTGTATGCGATCAAATGGTTCAAGCTGATACTGGGGTGCACCAGCCCAGAGGTGAGAACAGTACTCCATATGAGGCCGAACCTGGGCCCTATATAGGGCCAAACGGTGTTTTGGCGTGAAGTACCGTCTCGCTCTGTTGATGACCCCCAGTTTCTTCGAGGCCAACTTGGCCTTGCTTTCCAGATGATCGCGATACTGGCAGTCACTCGAAACATTAAGGCCCAATATACTGATACTGGGCGCGGCTGTAAGAGGAGTGTTTTGAAAGACTGGCGATATGATAAATGGGATTTTTTTTGTGGTTAACGCGCAAACTTGTGTCTTCAGGGGGTTGAACTGAACTAAGTTCCTTTCACCCCATGAGGAGACTTTGTTGAGGGATGCCTCAATAGAAGACACAAGTTTATTTCGGCACTGTTCAGCGTTTTCCCGAGAAATACTTGCTCGGCCGGAGTAAACAGCGTCCACTGTGCTATCATCTGCATAGCAATGAATGCTAGAATCCTCTAACATGTCATTGATATGCAAAAGAAACAGCGTAGGGGACAGCACGCAGCCTTGGGGAACGCCAGCGTTCACGGGCATATGTTTAGAGCAAAAACCGTCGACAGCGACCTTGATGCTGCGCCCAGTGAGAAAGCTGGCGATCCATTTGCATAAATTCTTGGGAAGCCCATAGGATGGAAGTTTAGCCAGGAGCGCCTTATGCCAAACTCGATCAAAGGCCTTCGCCATGTCCAAACTAACTGCCAGGCCCTCTCCCTTGCTTTCAATAGCCGCTGCCCAGCGGTGGGTAAGGTAAACCAGAAGATCACCGGTTGAGCGACCATGGCGAAAGCCATATTGTCGGTCATTAATCAATCGGTGATCCTCTAGATAAACCAAGAGCTGGCTATTGATGATGCCCTCCATGACTTTTGAGAGCAGGGAGGTGATGGCAATAGGCCTGTAGTTAGATGGATCGGACCCATCGCCTTTCTTTGGGATCGGGTGGATAAGAGCGCTCTTCCATGAATCTGGTAGTGGCAATCTTATAAATATACACTGCGGAGTTTTATTATATACACGTATACTCAGACCCATAAAAGATTTATTAACTTTTTGGAGGCGCAAACGTAGCGTGACAAGTTTATCTTTATTTCTCGTTCCTATATACGATAGGAACGATACTGCAGTTTAGGCAGGCCCTATATATAGATATATAGATTAGGCAGAGGGAACTTAATTTAAGGTCACCCCGCTCCGTATTTCCCGCTGAATTTTCCTCGGCTTTTTGCCTTATGGCAGAGCGACGAAATAAAAATATTAAAAAATAATTATTATTTTCCTGTAATGTAATACGTACAAGCGATTTCTCCCCGCCTTAATGTTTGTCGAGAGTAAATATTGTAACGTATTTTCCCATATCAAAATAGGATAATGTGAATACGAAAATAATAATTGTATACAATTATATATTATTTCGAGTATATAAGGCTTAAAGTCATGGATAGTGGCGGTTGGACACAAGATAGTCGTGGGTTCGATTCCACCAAAGATCAAAGCACTGGTATTAATATTGATTCTCTTAGAAAAAAAAAATATACTTCTAAAATTATTAAAACAGAGTTTGTTGGGTTGAACGTGCTAATCTCAGAAACTATTGCTTCGAGTTCAATAAATATTTTTATATTGGAAAGTACATGCGTCAAGTGGGTTATAGGCTTATTACATCACAGTAGGACTAAGAGAAGAAGATTTTTTTTTAAAAAGCTTGAGCTTGTGCTTACTTTTCTTGTTTTGTGTTTCCTACTCGGTTTATTGGAATACTCAATCCATTGAATAATCATATATTTCAAACGGGCGAAGACACGGGAGGGTCCCTAGTTTATTATAATATCCAAATTCTAGAAAACTTAATTATTTTAAATTGTTTTCAAGGCGCAGGGTTCGCTTCCTTTGATTTATGAAAAAATATTTTGAAATAATGTCAATATACAAGGTTCCCTTGCTTACCTAATTCTATCGATACAAACGTGGCTTTTCCCGCTTAAACTTATAATATAATAGTATCATAGCTAAATTATACAAAATCTTTAATAAATTGTAGCCTATGTGTTATTCAGGTGTGTAAGCTATATTACTAGAAAGTTTAATTTAAATCCGTTCAGTCGTTTTTGTGCTAAAATAGAACAAACATTCATCCTCATAAACTTTGATATTTATAACATTATTAATAATAGACAAAATATAAAAAAGATCGTTATTAATAGAATACATAAAACTGATAACAAAATTATAAAAATATATATTATTTGAAATTCGCAGCAGCACAAATTTCGCTCGGCCATCGAGATTATAGATAAAGGTTTACCTTACCTACTAGTATTGAAAGTTTAGAAGATTTTTTTACATATGCATACCGAGACAACTTGATAAAATATACCTACTTATATTTTCAAAATACATTTTTTTTGCGGTAAAAAGGTAAAAAAAGGTAAAAGGTAAAAAGTAAGTCCTTTATCAAAAAAAAAATGAATGCACGTGCACAGTCATAGAGGTTCGAACAAGTTGATAAAATTATATTAAATAATTTGCTTTTATCACAATAATAGTTCTTAGAAGAGCTGTTTACTTTGTAAGTCATAGAGGATGTATATTATATAGCAGGAAAATATATTTGCATATTGTGTCAAGTGTATTTTATACCATTTTAATCTATACTTCTCTACTAATATAATAAAGCTGAAGATTTTGTTTGGCTGGACGCGCATATCTCAGAAACTATTAATTCGAATTACTTAATTATTTTTGTATTGGATAGCCCATTTATCGACGAAGTCTATTGGCTATATTAGGTAGATTATTGTACCCGTTGCCACAGTTACTCCGGGCACTTAGAATGTGTTATACACAAATCTTATCAATTTCGATTAGAAAACGCGGACGAAGCCGCATGCACAAGCTAGTGTGTATAATAAACGGAAAATAAATAGTATTTGAACAATGCTGAACGCTATGACTCACAAATTGAACACTTTCATGAAAATAAAAAATATTATCATTCTTGTAACAAATATTTGGAATTGAGTTTTGTTAGTAGTTATTGTGTTATTTTTTACTTTTTACGTACAAATTTCTTTTATATTTTCACTGCGCTGCTCGTAACCAAATGGTCATAACTAAACAGATGTTTTATGACCATGTATGACACATTCAAAGTGGCCGATGTAACATTGACCTTATATACTCGTACAGTGGGTTAAGAATAAATTATTTTCATTTCCCGCTCAGATATTATATGAAAATGCGGCGTAGAGTTATACGCAAGACGTTGCCCCAAATCGAGGGGAGAACTGAGAACGGAGTGTCTTAACACTAGGTTATCTCTGCTTACTAATATATGTGGGATACGATGTGAAGCTAAGTAAATAAAAATAAAAATTAAATCAGCTTCACGCTGAATCCCGCACACAGCAGGGTAGGCAGAGGGAACCTTGTGTTAAGACACTCCGTTCCCCACTTTCTGCCGAATCCTGGAGGCATTGCGTGTTGAATGGCGGAACTCAACGCCGCGATAACAAGTAAATAATTAGCTCTATAACGATATCACGCGTTCAACATTGCTAAAGTACTTAAGGTAATTACACTGATAGCCGTGATGACTGACTGACGTAGTGACGTCATCAGATTCGTCACTATCAAAAAGCAATAGAACAAAAACAAGTCTATGTAGAAACAATTACATTCAATTCGTTTGAAGTGTGGTAGTGGAGTGGTGGGGTTTAGATTGAAGTCTCTTCACTGTTTGAGTTTTGCCGCTCAATACGTAATATCTCGACTGGCGATCGGAGTGTTTTAACACTAGGTTCCCTCAGCTCACTCTGGTATTTGCGGTATACAGCGTGAAGTTAAAAAAATGTATATGTATAATAATTATATTGCCTTGGAATTGCACGTTTTCTAGACGTCAGCCGACAGTAGCAAAAAACGAGACGTGCAGGTATGAAAATTAATATATCTTTTTATCGCCCTCGCCTTAAGGACAATATTATATTAATATAAAAAACGAATTAAATTTATTACAAGTTTCTATAAAAAAAAATCAAGTGAATTTTAGCCTAAAAATTTAAAATGACCTCGCTTGACTCGGTCTGGCTACGACTATCAATAATGCATTTCCAGAACGTATTACGAAGGCAGCACTAGTAGAATCATGATCATCAAGAACTTGGTTAGATCAGCTCGGACATGGCGGTATCGCCTTAAATCTATACAAGTACAAAAATTTTCTCCGCTGCTCTGAGCTCCTCACCCTACAACAGAAGGCGGGGAAACTATAGATACCTAAGTAGTTTATTTTTAAATTTATAGTAGTTTGTGTAGTAGTTTCTTTTTAAACTGATTTAAATTTGTAAATTCGTCTCTTCCATCCAATGGGATCAAACTTATAAACATCACGTATATAATTAAAGAATGCCACTGCGCCGCGACGGTGCTAATTAATTCAATGAACCAGTTATGTACATACCCAATTCTTCTATCATACTAATATTTATATGTGAATGTGATCTGTTTGTTACACTTTCTCGCCAAAACTATTCAACCGATTGTCATGAAACTTTGTACACATATTATTAGAGATATTAGAAAAGGCATAGGAAACTTTTTATTAACCGTCCGCTTAAACGTATTTTTGTAAAAAATAAGTTTAAGCGGACGACGCCGTGTCTGAGTCTCTAGTATTGCATATTCTTTAATATATATTTATAGTTGTATAATATTGCACTTCTGTAAAATATGCGATAGACTTCATTTGTCACTCCGACTTGTCCACACGCTTTGTTCTGTTATCATCGCGGCTTATCTATAGGCGTGTTGTCAGTTACCTAGATTACACCAACACTAACACTGGCACTACGGTACTGGGTATTAAGGTATTTTAATTACCCTGAAACACATCTATCCATTTTGTGTTGCAAATGAGTGAAATAGCACACTGGATGATGTGTGGAATACCCCCCTCCCCCTTCTTATAATGATTTCCATTATAATGATCAAAATGATGTAATGTGAATTCCACGATAAGTACAATATCCGAACCAGTAGTTTCTGAGATTAGCGCGAACAAATAAATTGAAGTGAACTGCAAAGTATATAGCTATTTAGCTTCAGGTACATTGGAAGATGCTCTGTTTTTATTTGTTTGAACGGTAGACAACTTCCACCAGCTGCAACTTCTGGATACACAGAGTTTTATCTAAACATAAATTTTCAAATTACTTTACTTAACTCTATTTATGTACAGGTTATCTATTTTTAGATTTTTTATGTACTCAAAGACAAAGTTAAATAATTCATTCCCTCGAGCGAAAATCCAAGTTAAGACCAGTGTGTTTAAAAAAAGACGTCCTCGTTTATTTTTATTTAATAAATTCGAACTTTACAACTCAATAAATTGATTTAGCATTAAAAAAAGTCCTTTACTCTATTCGAATCGCACAAAAACGAACACTTGCAACCGGGATGCACTGTGCCCGGGGCCGGGGGAGTCTACATTTTTTTTAACTTAGGTACTCCTGTTAGCTTCCGTTTCATTGAGATCCCGGAAGTAAGTCGAGAGCTATACATTTTTTTATTTATATTATAAAAGAGACATGTTGGGCACTCTGTAAAACCGGTTTTGTGTAAAAAACTCAGTATATTATATTAATTTGCGGCTATCTCGGTAAGATCTTGCATCCGTTGTATGACGGGAACGTTTCATTTTTTTTTTAGCTTCACGCTGTGTCACGCATATAGTGCAAGGCAGGTACGATGAGTGAACCTAGTGTGACAGTCTGTTCCGATTGACTTTACGTTCGGAGAAATTAAAATATAATCGTTTCTCTAAATGGAAATCGAACCCACAACCGTCGCCTTCACAGCCAGACGCCGTCCCACTGCGTTACAACGGGTGCGACATGAAATAAAATATGTTATATCAAGTTTCTGCAACATTTGTATGAAGGTTTTGGAGCGACCTGGAGTGGATAAACACGATAGTTATGGGTTCGCTTCCCACTCGAGGGAATGTTCATTTCTCCGCTCTAGTAACAAGGCACAGAGTAATGCTAAGTTCCGCCACTCAACAAGCAATGCCTCTACAATTTGGTGGAAAGTGGGGAACGGAAGTGCCTTAATGGGAAGGTTCCCTCTGCCTAACTACATTACTACGTGTGGGCTACATCATGAAACTGAAAATAAAATTACCTACAAATCATATAAGTAAGAAGTACAAACGAAGAAATCAATTACTATAGTTCCAGTGGTCGTTGTAGGGAGTTAGTTGGTAGTTGGTCGCGTCTAGTTTTTCTCGATTTCTCTTCCGTCCCTGGCGTATACTGTGTTAGTGTTTGTTCGAGAGGAAATCTTCGGATAACTCGTTTGATACTTAATCGCGATGCTAACGGGATGCTGTAAGTAAATGTACATCGATATTGTAGGTAGAAACTAGCAATAGATCATTTGCTCTACTAAAAAGACTCGGGAGCTTCATATTTTTTTCTAGGAGGGTTGCATAGGCAGAGGCAACTTTTTTTTAGCTATATACAGCATAGAGCCATAGCAGAGTAGGCAGAGGGAACTTGGGAACCTACTTTTAAGATACTCTGCGTCGATTAGGCTTTTAGGGCCCTTTCGCCCTCCACTTTCCGCCGTATTCAGGAGGTATGTCTGGTTTTTTTAATTATACAATACCTATAGTTAGTTACATTTAGTTTATCTTTCTTCAAGCTGAACCAGCCCCCCTCCCTCCTCCTCTCTCCCCCGCTAGTAGCTCCCACAGCTATCCCAAACGGATGTCTGTTATCAAGACATTATTTGCTATCGAAGCTTCTATTATAATGATTGAATTAGCTGAAACTGTAATATTCATATATATATATATATATATATATATATATATAGAGCCTAGTGTTAGGACATTCCGTCGAATCTTCGAGGCATAGCCTGTTACGTAACGGCATAGGGTACTTTTGTCTCTCTAAAATTATTCCCTTGAGTAAGAATCGAACCCACAACAGTCACGTCATTTTAGTTAGTCCAAAAGTCCAAATACTAACAATAACTGTATAAATTATAGAACTTTTCACTTGTCACACAAGTTAAACAGATTTCAGTCGTCAAGCAAAAACGGATCAATGAAGACAGCGTTTAGACTCACTCAATAATGTAGACAGTAATGAGGTTTAAATATACCTATTTTGAGCGATTTTAAACGCTATGCTAGACTCTTATCAAAGCACAGCGTTAAGTTTCGCCAAATAAAGCGCAATATTTTGAATATTGGTTGAATCTTTGCCTTCCTTGCTATATGCGGGATGCGATATGAGTTGTTGTAAGTATCTATTTAAAATGTATAATTTCGATTTTTTAATTCAAAATCATAGTATATGAAGGTGCCACATTAGTAGGATTAGATTTTTTTTTCGAAGAATGTGTATATTTATTTAATAAACCTATAACTACTTCATTATACTACAACACAGATGATTCAAATTGTCTCCCAATTAATTGATTGAGATGTTGTGTGTTGAATGGTGGTACCCACCGCCGCGCTTTATCTTTCAGAGGTTCCCTTCTCTATGTATATAATTTTATCGTTACAAAACATCGCGTATAACAGTATCAGATGCTATGTCATTATACAACTTAAAATATATATTTACAAAAGTTAATCAATTATTATTAAGTAAGAAAACAATTTTTTTTATAGTATTTATTATATGGTATTTTATTAAAAATAATTAATTCGGCCTCGACCGTCTGGCCAAACAAAATATATTAAATTTAAACAGTCGAAACATGAATAATTATTTGTTATTTGTAAATAAAATCTTACGTATATACAAATTGAGAATTAATATAAATAAAATAAATCAAATCAGCTTCAAATCTGCCTACCTTGCTGTTTGCGGAATACAGCGTATCCCGCACACAGCAGGGTAGGCAGAGGGAACCTAATGTTAAGACACACCGTTCCCCACTTTCTGCCGATTTCTGGAGGAGGATAATTGGAGATTTAATATAATTAACATATAAGATTATTACACTTTAAGATTTTTTTCCTTTACACTGTTTCCCAGCTCGCAGCAGGGCAGGCGGTGGAAACGTAGTGTTAAGACACTCCGTTTCCGTTTTTTCAAAAAATTCTGGAGGCATTACGTGTTGAGTAGCACCAGAGCGAATAAATGAAAATATTCAATATTTCTCCAAATGGGAATGGAACCCACAACACTGTCGCTGTTATAGTCACACGACACGACACACGACGACGTCTTTGATGTCTTATGACAATGTGGACAACGTTAGTGGGTTCAATCACAATTGGGGAGAGGCTTAGTTCCGCGTAATATCTCAAATTCAAAGTATCCTGACGAGGTTATCTCTGCCTACCCTGGTGCGTGATAAAGCGTGAAACTCTTTGCAAATATAACATGTAACGTGAATTAATCCATATATATATATATACATATATATATGTATGTGGATAACATAGTAAGCTCCGTCCCGTCGAGCTTTGTATGCACTCAAATACGCAATGTTTCGAAAAGCTTAACTTCGATGGGCTTTTACTTGATGAAATATTCATATATCCAGTTAGTGTAAAGTAATATTACAGCTGTATACTTCCTTTGTGTTCTTTGATTTTCGATGATAAAAAAATATTCACATATAAACTATTTAAAAAACTTTTCATAACTTTTTGATACGATAACTTAAAAGAAACAGTGTACATGTATACTTATAGCACTGAAATTGTATTAAATTTCAATACAGAAATGATGTCGATTATTTTATGAAACTTCACAAAAGAAAGTTTGCAGCTAGTAACAAAATATGTATACGACATACTGCGCTCTATAAAACATTTTTTTTTAGCTTCACCCTGTATTCCGCACACAGCAGGGTAGGCATTGTGTGTGGAGCGGAACTCAACGCCGCATTTTGCCTCGTTACCAAAGCGAGAAATTTATTGAGGCTGGAGAAGATATAGAGAGTAGCCGTGTATTGCTTATGTCATTTGTCATGTTATTCTCATATGTTTGTATTTAGCAATGAAGCTATAGGAACCTAACGTGGACAAAGAGGCAGCGACTGTGCAAGAACTCAATTTAAAATCTTTTAATGAATATGTTATTTTGATCTTAATTCCAAATTTATGAAACTATGTATACAACCTATATATACAAAACTGTGCTAAGTAGCTAGAAATAAAATATACCTCACATAAAGATTATTTACTAACATTGTTAAAGGTTTTGCATATGATAACTTTAAAGAATTTAAATAATAGTGTTTTACGATTACAATTAATTACAATTCTAATTAAAAAACAATGACAATTCTCTTTTTTCTCTTTTCTCTATATGTCGTTCTCTTTCGCATACAAACATACACACACGCAAACATTCATTCACATTTATATTTTAAAGTCGAACAGTGACATAATCTATGCATTACTTTGTCTAAGACGTTGTAAAGCATTCTTCGGACTCTACCAACAATACACATTTGTGTTATTTGTATAGAAAAAGTGGCGCGACGACAAAAAATATATAAAGTATATTAATAAATTAAAGATTCCTCTAAAATGTCCGATTTCTTCAACTAAAAGACAGGTTTCGGACAAGAAATATGAGATCAAGATGCGAACAAAAACGATTTTTTGTATGCAATTATTTTTTTTTCACGGCTCGCTATCAATACATGGGATTGACTACAGAACTGACATACTATAGCTAAGTATATGCTCTTGTTGAAATGTTTGTGTACAGACAAAGTAGAAACAGTAAGGCTTTTAGGGGATAAAAGGCAATGTGACTGACCTCGTTCCTGGAACTCGGCGTTGGTGAATGCCGCCAACAGCAGCAGCAGCAGTGGTAGTTTCATGATTTCGGGGCACAGCACTTCAACGGCACATGCTAGCGACGACACGACAGCGACACGACACGGCGAAACGACAACGTCACGACTACGACACGACAACACTAAACAACACGCGGCACACGCGTCTGCCCCCCGCGAGCGCTACGACGATAGAGTACCGGCGCGTACGCACCGCTCCGCTCCCACCACAGAATATATATTGCAGATACGACAACTGACCTAAGAAATGTATGATAATATTATAAACATTATATTGAGATTTAAAAAATTATAAATACAAGAAAACTCGTTGACGCGTTTTATAATAATACGCGTTGCCATAGGAGTTAGTATATCACTTTATAAACATAAAAGCATAAATATTGTCAACTGTATAGTAATTTTTATTTATTGGTTTAATTAATGTACTTTATGAATATTATTATTAAAAAATATTAGCGTTCTGCACTTCTCTTACATATAAACTATGATTGATGTCAAATTACATGTTCTTCCGTCCGTGTAGTTTTCGTAAATAGGAGTCCAAACTTTTTTATTCACATATTAAAATATGGATAAAATGTGAAAAAATCACTTATTTTTCATTAACACTTGAGTGTGTAAAATATATAAATTAACACTATTTTATTTTTTCACTTTTTAATAGGAATTTCTCTTGACATCGTTTTACTCATGTACCGCAGGCGATCTGTGGTGTTTTATAACATAAGAAATAATGACCAAAACATGATATTTTCTTATTTAAACTGTAAACATTATATACAATAGTATTAATAATATTTATTTTTACCTACAAAATTAATTAAGAGTAAAATAAATTTGAAGAAAAAGTTACAAAATTGATATCGTAATCGGTCAGACGTACTTTAGAGTGGCCGTACGCGGTATTGCGCTCGGTCCTGGCTGCACATAGACTGCGTGCCGCGGTGCATCGCCGCCAGCTTCATAGATACAGCTACATATGTATATATCCCAAACGCTGAAATCTATCTATTGGAAATACGCTGTTGATAGTATTTGTTTTATATATACTTTTTAATATAAGATTGAATAAAATATATAAATTTTAGCATAATTAACGGGTAAGCCATTCAATTTTTCCTGAAACTATGTCATTTTATTTTTTTTACATAAAGTTATTAACTCTGTAATATTGTTATTTATGCCATTTACGGAATTTGCTAAATGGAAAAAAAAACTAGATAAAAATCTACAAAAACAGTCGCCTTTTATCGATAGTTTATTTATGTAAGTACCGTTGCTAATGAAATTGATTACATTCTGTAGGCAATCTATTACGGAAATCAATCAAATTAAACCTAGGTATTTTAAGTTAATTTATAGAGTTGTTATCTGCCAATCCATGAACCTATAAATTTTGATATTTGATGAAACAAAACATGCTCGTTTGCAAACGCAAATAATATTTTTTTTAGCTTCCCGCTGTTTCCTGCACATAGCAGGGTAGGCAGGTGGAACTTGGAAAACTAGTGTTAAGACATTCCATTCCCCATTGAGAAACTTCCATTTCTCACTTTTCACCGAATTCTTGAGGCATTACTTATTGAGTAGCGGAACTCAATGCCTCGCTTTGTTTCGTTAACAGAGTAAGGGAAGGAAAATATTATTATATATTGCATTCCTCTGATTGTGAACCCACTTCCGTTACCATTTACCCTCGTCGTCGTATATTCGTGTGCCACGACGATCTATAACTGGTAAATTATAATTAAATGTAACTAATATTCATAGATTTATTAGTCAATATCATATTTAATGGAATTATTATTAATGTTCATATCGTTAGCTGAAGCAATCTATTTAATTCATAAAAATTAAGCGTCAATAAAAATATCTATATAAAATTAAGTAATCTGTATTTTTTTAAATTATATCTATAATTTATTATTTAAAACTAATAAAAAGTAAAAAAAAATATTAACCAAAAAATATACACAACACACCTACAATATTGTTGTAGTAGGTACAGAACTAGCAAAAACAAAATATCATTTCTACACATTATTCATTGACAGCACGGTAGTGGTTTCTAAGGCATCGTCGACTCTCGCGCAGGTAAGCCTTCGTCGCGGGGGAATCGAGGGGTAGGAGGAGTAAGGGTACGGAGTGGTAAGGCAGGGGAGGAGGGGGGAGGTTAAGGGTACGGGGGTGGTACGGAACTCTCAGGATTTTTTTATTTTCTTTCTTACTTCTTTCGCTACGTAAGACTACAGAGAACCCAATTGCGAGATTCTGTTAAATTAAGACGTTGCTTATTTAATCCTGGAAAAGTAAAAAAAATATTAAAACCGCAAACGAAGCAAAATTAAAACAGCAAATGACGGATAAAGCTTCTGGATCAGATAGCATTATCAACAAAGTTCTTATCAAAAACATGAAACATCTTGTACTTATACTTACATCGACGGACGGGTACGAAAGGAGGGAGGGGGGAAGGGGGGGTAAAGGGGGGATGCACTTGCACCGTCGGGATGAAAGGACTCATTCAATCCTCTTCTAAGCGTATAGTATACAATAGATTCAGTGTACACGTGTTATTGCATTTCTGTGTTTTTATAAGTTTGGATCTACCTATATAATATTAGAAGAGGTTGATTGAATCTAATTTTTGTACTTAACTTAGTTTTATATAAGGCTTGCTTTTACTTGATTGACAAATGTTTATATTAGTTCTTTACTTCGTCGTCAATAATAGAGCGAAAAAATAAAAATAATTCATTGGCACGACTGGGAACAAAAACCACAAGAATCGTGGTTACAGAAACATACTATACCACTGCATCATTGCGGCCTCGATGACGGAGATGAATCGTTGGGGGCCCAATGAACTGTGAAAGGCTTGACATATTTGCTTTGCGTAGACCTCTCTCCTCGCTTTGCGTTCTATAGCGAATTTATCATGGGGAGTATCCTGGGGAACTGTTTGACCTGTTACCTGCCGCCGAATTATCTAACAGCACAGTACCTAACAAGCTAAGACCCTATCCACACTAACTGGAAACGTGGCACTCCAGGCGCCACGCAACTGTGGAATAGTCTCCCTGCGGTATTTTTTCCAGGTCGCCACGACTTGAGTACCTTCAAAAATGGTGTCCATCTCCACCTTTGGTGTTGCACGGGGTCGTGGGCGTGGACGGTGGACGGTGATCACTTACCATGAGGTGACACGTGCGCTCGTTTGCCTCGTCTTCTTCCATATAAAAATAATCTTTATCGTCTCATAACATGAGACTTTCTAAGGACTTATTAAATTGAGAAATACGTAAGTAGTTGCATTGAATTTGTATATGGCTGCTGTTACACAAGTTGTTAGCACCTCTATTCAAAAGGTTACTTACATCTTATAATACGTTAAATATTTTTATCAAATTTAGTACATTGAAAATCTATTTTATTATTTCTTTCGAAGGTTCAGTAGCTATTAAGGAAAAAGGAACCTTTATAAGATCACTTTGTTGTCCCTCTTTCTGTGTATCAATAGCGTTTATCTGAGGAACGCTTGGAGATATCGAGTTGAAATTCAAATCACATACACAGATCTACGGTCCTATGATTTCCTGAAAAAAATGTATATTTACATTAACTTAATATAAAGATTTGAAGATTTGAGGCCAGTCATGGCGCAGTGGCACAAAGTGTGACTGTAAGACCGACTGGTTGTGGGTTCGATCCCCACTCGAGGAGACGAAATATTTACTTAATTTTATATTTACACTACACATTTTCTTCGTTCTTGTGTCGAGGCAAAGCGCGGCGTTGAGTTCTGCCACTCAACACGCAATGCCTCCAAAATTCGGCAGAAAGTGGGGAACGGAGTGTCTTACTCTAGGTTCCCTCTGCCTACCCTGCTGTGTGCGGGATATAGCGTGAAGCTAATTTTTTTTTATATAAAAATATGGCCGTTTATTACGCAAAAAAACGCGTATAAGCGCAGCCGCTAGATTCTTTAATTACTGTCACAGCGATTTGCAGTTTTGGGTATCCTCCTAAATTGTGTGTAGCCCTTGAACGTGAGGGAGGAGTGACGCGTAGGTCTCACGCGCAATTTTTACCTCACGCTCGCCTCCGGGGTGTGTCTACACCCATAATCTTCATAGACTATTGATTAACAACGTAAGTGTTGACATTGTTATGATTTTTATTGAATTACGCATTGAAAATAGAGATTTAGCATGCATAATGGGTATTGTTTTTTGGATTATGAGTCCGCGATAGTAGTAGTAACTAGTATCTAAAAAAATATATATTATAATGTAAGATTTAAAATCAAACCTGTACTAGCATCTGCCGACTGACGAAGAAAACTTATTAGAAGAAGATATTCATCAAGATGATCTCCAAAGTGTTACTTCTGTCATGTCACACTTTGTAAATGAAAGTAAAAAATATATATTGGAAAATAACTGAGAAACTAAAAAATCTCTAAGAATTAAAATATTGTTTTTGTCATACTTGTGAGAACAAAATTTCTATATTTTTTTTTAATATACGACTTATAGTCAGGTTAAGGGCGATATATTGTACTTAACAGACATCAATACTTTGTTTTGTATTTGGATTTCATTTTATAATAAAAAAGAAACCATTTTGGTCCCCTCTTGTTAATGTTTAAGTCATATTTTCAAAATTTATTTTTTTCGAGTTTCCTATAAAAATATATACAAATAACTACATGAAGTTATTAACATAGATCCAAACTAACTGGTAAAAGTAAGTTGTTCACAATTTCTTATGATTAATTAATAAGACACATTCCATTTATTAATAACATAATGAGATACTTTTCTAGAATGATCCGCGCGGCTATTGAAAGAAAGGACGGCTGGAAATTTTTTACCACCTGGGACCCACTCGTAAAAGCATTGAAGTCTCAAACCCACCATACCAGAGGGCAATATACTATCAGCTAATTCTGCAGGAATCCAGGGCAGTACGCGAGGCAATTAAGAAATCGTTGGCGATAGTTTGATATAATAATTACGTCAAGTCACAGACGAATGCCACCTCAGTCTACCACCGCGTGTGACCACGGAGTTACTGCAAAGTTCGAAACGTTGGGTTTCCAAAAATATATAATCTTAAAGATACGCGATTAGTTCGGTTAAAATAGTATATGGTCAAAATGTGTAATAATCGTTAAAATGAAAAGAAGTAAATAATTAATAATTTCTTTATTTTAAAAAATAAGGTGTTTTACATTTATTATTGTTAGTGGGTTATGTAATTCAATATACCTCTTAAGGATTAAAGCCGCTTGTATACGTGAGGTGTCAGATGAAAAGGTTCTTTCTATCTAAAGAAAGCCTGAATTTCATACGTGATCAATATGAAGATAAAAAAACATATCTAGTGTACTATAAAAGCAGTGGTATTGTGTCAATCGAGATTGTGTCTCTGATACTCTTATTTTCTAGGCAGCCATGTAGTGCTTGCATTTCTTCTGGGACACCCTCATCCCTAGAAACATAGACGATATGTGTTTTTATGTTTCTTACATTACGTATATTAAGTAATGAGGAACAGAATATATTACAAATTATTTCCTCGCCATTCGTTCCCATAACCATTTCGAAAACAAGTTCGGCCTATCATCACAACAAGGTAATTAGAGGGAACCTAGTACTACATACTCGGTCCTTCATTTCTCGCTGAACTTGGGACATTGCGTGTGAAGTGGCGGAGAGAACTCAACGCTCTACTTGTCAACGGTCTACCAGAGCGTAGAGAATGAAAATAAATCTACTTTGTTAGAGACAAAACAAGTTAAAAATATCGTCCTTATATAGTGTTATCGCTTGCTAATTGCTATAACGTGATCCGAGTCCAGACCCGCTCTCAATAGAGCCTGTTAATTAAACCACTCAAGCTAACATCGTAGTACGATTAAAGATTTTCTGAAAGCTTAAACAATTTAATTAATTCAACTGTCACTCGATATTATGTTTGTGCATAATATATTATTTAATGCTCTGACAAGAAAAAACGCGGCGTTGAGCTCCGCTACTCAACGCGTTTGGATCAGAACTGTAACTGAAGTACTTGATTAGGGTCTGTCTGTTGATCCTGATAACGTGAAGTTAAAAAAAATATATTATTTACATGATTTTCGTTCGGCCGGTTTAAATTTAGGTGCGGTGTTAGGTTCCACTAGAACCGCAACGCACCAAGAATCTGATAAAGGGACTGTTGACTTGATTATACTTGATAGTATGAAATATAGACACAGACACAGATCAGACAGTCCTTTTAGTATGGACAATGTCAAACTTATTACTCGACACAATTAAAAGAAATGGCCATTTGAGCTCCCACATAAATAGTGATGAAATAGAAATATTTTTGTAACATTATCTCTTTTTACCGTACAACCTCCTTCATAATATATTCTCCCTACTCATCACGTCATAAATATATATATATATATATATATATATAGATTCAGATTCTTGGTGCGTTGCGGTGCTAGTGGAACCTAACACCGCACCTAAATTTAAACCGGCCGAACGAAAATCATGTAAATAATATATTTTTTTTAACTTCACGTTATCAGGATCAACAGACAGACCCTAATCAAGTACTTACACATATATATATATATATATATATTTATGGCCATGGATCCGCCATAATCAAGGAACAGCAACGATCAGAAATAATTTTGAGATTTTGATCAATGACTAAGCTAAGTAAGCACGGCGGGTGTGAGTTCGCTTCCTATTCGGGGTGAGGATACAATTAATATTTTTATTTCATCGCTCTGGTAATATTCAAAGCCTCTAGAATTCGGCGGAAAGTGGATAACCGAAGTAACTTAATAGGAACGGCGTGTGTCTCCCTCTGCCCACTTTGCTATTTAGGCATGAAGCAGAGCATGAAGAAGTACTTAAATTCAATATTTAATAAAATTTAATGAAAAGAAGTCAGTTAACAGCCAAAAGCTCTATTAATGAATAAATATACGTAGTTAAATACGCCAACAAGTTCCAAGCGCCTGCAAAGATAAAAAAGCAATGAAATTATAATATACGTAATTGCCAACATATTTTACAAAGCTTACAATTTATTTTTAAATGAAATTAATTATTTATTTTAATCAATGGAAAACGAAGCTTAAGTTCCCTCTGCTTAGCCCGCTATATGCGGGATTAAGGGGATTATGCGGGATACAGCGTCCTTAAATCACTTAATGAACTCGAGAATTCCGGCACCGGCGCGACGTCCCTATGACAGACGCTCGCTTTATACGAGAGCGATATCGAGTGCACTGCTACTCGAATACTATTGAGTTAGGTCTATTCGATATCTATCTATCTATATACTTAAATAAATCAATATAGCTTGTGGTCTAAATGATTGTGAGTTCAATTCTCACTTAGGGAAATGAAGTTTTAATATTTTACTTTTTTGCTTTGGTAACAGGGCAAAACGCAGCGTTGAGCTCCGACACTCAACACGCAATGCCTAAAAAAATCGGTGAAAAGTAGGAAACGAAGTGAGTATTTGCCGCACGTTTTAACACGCACAATATGTGTGAAGCAGAAACTTTGTACTCTTTTATTATAAAAATCTCGCGGACGGAGGAGAGTATGAAATTTGGTTTATTTATAAAATATGTAAAAACGAGTACTCTTTATAGAATGCTAATATTTTTATTGAATAATACATGAAAAATTAAATAAGGCTTTTACACACACCACCATATTAGGTTGGACAATACTAAGTGCTTGCATAAAGTGACATGTACGGCGTTTGTGCGTCCATTCGTTCTCTACTATTAATTTATTCGATAGAGATCGAGATAAATTTGTATCTGATAGCATTGGATTGGGGGTGGTGGAGAAGGGGGTTAGTGAAAACAGAGAGTATTTTTTTTTATTTAATTTTTGTTAGTAAAACATCTGGAGTGGGCTCTTGATTGGGCACGGCCACTACCACTACCACTACCACTTATCGCGATTTCTAGACATCTTAAATAAAATTCTTTAACCTAAGTTAGGAGTTTCATTATACTTGATATTTACAAACCCTAGTTTACCCTATTAGTACTGAAATGTTTTAATAACACAATTTAATTTTTCGATTTCCGTGTTAAATCTGAAAATGATTTTACGCAATGGACTATGTTATTCTGTATTAATTGACATTTAGACAGCTGTTTGTGAAAATAAGGTTGTGAAGGTAAAAATAAATGAACATTTTTTGTGTTGTACATCATCGAAATGAAACTTATATATTTTACTAACGTGACGAGTTCCGTCACTCAACACGTGTTGTCACCAAAGTTGGTCATAAAAATGTAGAGCAAAGAGAGTTTAAGCACTAACTCACTTTTACCTACCACCCTATACGCGGAAAAACCGTGAAGCTGTATAATTTTTACACATAAGGTTGGTTCAGATTACAAATACCTGATTGTATAATTTCTTTAAATTTATTGTTATTAATAAGTACTTTTTAGAGCCACGTGGCACAGTAGACAGAGCAGTCTCACGCCGTATCCCGCATTATATGCGTGAAAACAAAATGCCAAAATGATAGTGATTTCACTTACCTGTTTATATCATACCAATGTCATTAGCAAACATTTACATTACATCCAGCTTCACGGTGTATCTCGCACACAGCTGGGTAGGCAGATGGAACCTAGTGTTAAGACACTCCGTTCCCCACTTTCTGCCGTATTGTGGCGGCATTGAGTGTTGAGTGGCAAAACTCAACGCCGTGCTTAGTCTCGACACCAGAGCGAAGAAATGAAAATATAAATTTAAATAAATATTTCATCTCCCTGAGTGGGGATCGAACGTACAACCAGTCGATTTTACAGTCACACTTTGTGCCACTGCGCCACCACTGGCCTTCTACATTAAATCCAACAGCTAATTTTCATTTAAAACGCCCGTCCCGTGTCACTCTAGACAGTAGCTACAGTAAGCCCGAGTATAAAATACTCACATGAGTATATTATAATTATTTTCGTTGGCGGCGTTTCAATTCGATACACAAATGATTGCGAACCACTCCGTGTAAAACATATCTGATGATAATGATCGATTGAATCGATGGAGGGGTTTTAAACGAGTATGCACGAGTACTCGTGAGGCTTTTTGTTCTCATATTTGTGAACACAGATGCGCTAATACCGGAATAATTGTGTACTTATTTTAAGTAGCATTTAGAAACGTTAAAATGTAATTTTATATAATTGTTTTTTTATAAAATAAGTCCCGCTGAGTTTTTTGCGTCTGTTCTTCTCAGGTCTGAGGCACTAACTTTAGTGAACTTGTGGTAAATTATTTTACGTTCAAAAAATGTAGTTTGTAACTTCTTATTTTTAATAAAATTATTTGACTTTCACTTTGCATTTTTAGAATATCCTGCGTTATTCTCTCCCCGACCCAAGTCGAGACATTGCACGTTGAGTACCAGTACTCTACGCTATATTTTGTCTTGCCAGAGACGAGAAATGAAAATAATTAATTTCCCTTTACGGAGTTCGAAGTCCACGCTACGATACGAACAGCTACGCTACGATGGCATTTTAAAGGCCATGAGCTTGTTTGAGTGTTCGTACCCAAGTAATACAAGTATGTAGGTAGTTGTTAACAGAACAAAGGAAATATACGAAAATGACCTTAAAGACATCCGGTGTCTACAAGTATATCATTTATTACTTAGGATTTACCTGTTTACCGAAAATCTAGGGTGTTGTGTGGTGGAGCTTAACACCGCGCTTCGTCCACATAAAAATATATATGTAATATGAACAGATTCAGAAACATGAATCTTACGTAGGTACTAAATAATATTTTAAAACACAAAATCCTCTAACCATTAAAACTTGCCAGCGGGCTTCATAAATAATTTTTCGCCTTTCACTTCCAGACGTCCAAGACCGTGCGCCTGGAAATACTTATGTTAAAGTCTCTAAACTTAAGATTCAACTCAAAACTTTTGAATCTGTTATTTGCTTATCTAACTAACCCACGGACGGTGAGTACTCAGAAATCTAAATCACATTATTATTGCTGAGTCTTAAATATATTTTAGATCTAAAAAAAAATATATAATATTTTCTTTTTTTACCTACACGCAAGTAGCAGAGTAGGCAGAGGGAACCTGGGAACCTTGTGTTAAAATACTCCGTTTTCATTAAGACGATAGTAGAAGAGAGATATATTTTAATTAACTTTCATTTCCCATCTCTAGCCGCTTTCCGCCATTCAACACGCAATGTCGTAGGAAAACGAAGTGACTGAACACGAGGTTCACTCCACTTAACCCGCTATATGATGGATACAGTATAAAGTTGATAAAATGTCTTTTGAATTGGTCGTTCTTTTGTCTAATTCATACGTTAAATGTTTTGAAGACGTGAAGCACGCATATGTTCTTTAATCTATTATAAGATCTGCATTAGTTAATAGGTGATTATACATGTTAGAGCTGCATTATTTTTAGTAAGGTGAACAGAGGGAACCTATCGCAAAATGTCTTTACGTCAGAGTCCAGTCGGTCAGTCCTTTTTTAAATTAACATATTGTACTTTTTAATGGCCCGCTGTATTTCATATATAACAGAGTAAGCAAAGAGAATCTAGTACAATGGGAAGATGGGAGGAGGAAATTTGTAAAATTCTCCATTCAGCGATGATTAATATTAAATCCAACTATCGAGCTATTGACTTTTACCACGACAGCGAGTGGGAAGGGAAGAGGGTAGTTTGTCCCTGAAAAATATGCAAGCACAATGTGATTGCTTGTGAGGATGCCGACGGCGATAAAGGCGTCCCCTGCGGGACACGAACCTCGGCTTGTAACCTTCGAGCGGACTGGAAGCTGCGCCACGACGACCTCAAATATTAAATAGCTTAAAACCATATTTTAGTTTTAAATTATTAAAATTTAAATATAAGATATATATAGATACATGAAAAATGCTCTCTAGTGCGGTTCACTAGATATCTAGACACTGCATTCTCCATTTAACGACCGAATTTGACACATTGCATGTTGAATGGAAAACTTAACGCCGCGATATGTTATACATGAATAATTCAAAACACATACTAGAATAGTCAATAAATATTACCAAATATTATAACAATACACAGGCGAAATATCGTTTTTTTTGGTTTGTCACAGTACATGAAATGAAACAATTTTATTATTGAATCGCCATAAATCGAATTAAACTTTTTATCAGATTTTCATATATGTTTTTAAATTTGTTTCTCTATTTCTCTATTTCTTTTATCTTTAAACGTGTTATGTCATGTAGTGTCACAACTGTCCTGTATGCAATAAGTACTGTAGCATTGGCTAATTACAGGAACTCAACCTTTGACTTTTTGTTCCTTCTGTTTGAAAAATTCGAGCTTTTAGAATTTGTCATGTGATATATAAAACTTTAAGATTTTTTTTTTTATATTATTACCCACTACACTGACATCGACGCCTACAAACAACGTAGAGGCACAGACAGTCGTAAACGGTGTCATCGACTAGTCTAGGACGTAATAACTCAAGGAGTCTAACCCAGGTAGATTAAAAGCACCTCGTTTTCTAGTCAAGCTGCATTTAATCTAGCGAGATCGAAAATGGTGGAAAAGACATTGTGCATTTTTTTTATGAATATCTGATTATAAATCTATGTATGTACAATACATATAGTGTGTAAAACTAATATTACTAATTGATAAAGTAACTTAATATACACAAAAGATATATTTTTTGTCGTATCCTATTATAATATTTGGGTGACGTCTCATTTTTTCCCATATAACAACCTTAAAGATTGGATGCAAATTGGAGAACGAACTGTCTCGACACTAAGTCCCTCTTATCTACTCCGCTATTTACTTTTTCATTTATAACTTCAAGTAGAATTTACCGAGTCCAAATAATATAATAGTATTTGTAATATGCCATACCGTCCTTGAGTATGGGAAAGATGAATGCAGTTTGAGTCGTGGAATATTCAATGATTCCATTTGGCTTTGGGCATGTGTGTTAATTAATTTAAACTATGAATTTATACAAAGTTATTGAAGAGATGAAGATGATTCTTAACAGTAAACAAGAGAGAATGAAACATTCAAACTTTACATTTTTTCGCACTGATAACGAGGCAAAGTACGGCGTTGAGTTCCACCGCTCATGTAATGCCTCGAGAAATCGAAAGTAAGTGGGGAACATAAGAGTGTTAATGGAAACGAAGTATCTTAACTGTAAGCTGCCAGGCTACTCTACTATTTTAGTAGACCGTCGTTGCGCAGTGTGACATCGCGTGAAAGTTAACCTGTTGTGGTTTGATCCCCACTAGGGGGAAGTTCATTATTTTCATTTCCCGCACTGGTGAGATACATTGTGGTGCAGAATTTCGCCACTTAACACGCGAGGTCCGAATTTAAACGGGGAAATTTGTACGAAGTGTCTTCTCTTGATTCTCTCCCTGATCCTGCCTATCCTGCTATATTCGGGTTACAACGTGATGACTCACTTTACAAAGAAGACAAACCACCATATGTATATTTTTTATTTATTTATTATCATCATAACACCAGTCATTTGGAAAAATATATAGTAATATAGGTTATAGTTTTGTCCGTGGCTACTTTATAATACATAAGGTATTGAAAAAATCATTTTTAGCTTAGAAACTCTTCTTTATAGTACCTACATCTTGATTAGATAATAAATTATGTACAGAATTTGAAAATATAACTAAGCCATAAATAGATTACGCTGCCCCTTTAATAGATTTGCTGACCCTGGCAGGTGTCTGACCCAACGATATCAGGTATCATTAATTCAATGCTTCGGGTTTCCTATTTGGACGGGTCGAATAGTTTCCGACTGTAAGCGCGATGTTCGTGGGTTCAATTTTCACAATTAAGAATTAATTAAAATAAATCAGCTGAACGCTGTATCCCACACACTGCAGAGTAGGCAGAAGGAATATGTGTTAAGACACTCCGTTCCCCATTTTCTGCCGAATTCTGGAGGCATTGCGTGTTGAGTGAGTTGCCTCGACACCAGAGCGAAGAAATGGAAATATAAATTTAAGTGAATATTTCATTTCTTCGAGTGGGGATCGAATCCACAACCAGTCGATTTTACAGTCACACGTCGTGCCGCTGAGCCACGACTGACACCAACCAACAAACAACCGCGGTGCTTAACACGCTAGTGCCACTTGGCCACGAAGACCTCCAATCACAATAAACATGATGTTATAATTTATATTAAAATCTATATTAAGCGCACGAGCTGCGGGTTTAACAGGTGTTTAGTTCCAGCATACATAATCTCTACGTGCAACGAGGAACTAGTTTAAGCGGAACCAATCTAATATAAAACCGATAACATTTAATATAATTTTAAAGATTTTTTCGATTTTATTTCATATTCTAATTGGACCTAAGGTCGTTGATTAAGGATTAAAAATTGGGTGAAAAGTAGGGAACGGAGTGTCTTAATATCGAACGGTGTAAGTTCGATTTCCATACGCTTTTTCAATTCGAACCATTACTTCCTGAGATACCGCCGCGATGATCAACATCTAATTTGAATGAAATTTTATAAATTTTTACTCAACAGATTTTTCATAATTAAATTAGTGCTAATTTATTCATACAAGTACATTACGTGACAAGCTTTTATGATCATGTGTAATGAGGTTATAAGTTCATAGTTTAAATTTGAAATAATTTTATTTTATTCCTCTTAGAACGTTTAAACAAAAGGTTTTTCAAAAAATATATTTTTTGCTTTTAATTTATTCTCTACTTTTTAATTATCGCTAGCTAGGTTTTTCAGTCTGTTCATCTCATTCAACGTATCATTGTTTCAAGGTCGTTTGCTGATTAATTTCCAACAGCTGGACTCTTCAATAAGGAGACTATAATAACTTTACCTAACTGAAGGCCACGTATGTATAACCAACGGCAAAGAGCTTTAAGCCTACGTAGATAACGGCGTAGTCGACTGCTACCTTGCATTTTGCTTACTGTATAAGCAACATTCTTCGATCCGCGTTTGCGACTTTGGCTGAATTAAGTGAACACCATCTTCACTGAAGTTTACACGGACGAATGGTATATCAGTTTGGTCAGGTGGTATGGTATGGTATGGTATATCAGTCAGGTGTTTCGCTATTGTGATCATGCCTGACCAAGCTTTTCATTGAGACTTTGGCGTTTTGTCGTCTTTATAAGCAAGTTTTTCCTGTCGTTTTAATTTCTTTTTCTTTGACCCTTTCTTCCTTTGTGTTGATGTTTCTGTTTTTACCATTTTGATCCCACGAGTACCGAAGAAATATTCATCGACCCTTCTAGAGCTCCATTTAGAAGAGTTAATATACAACAGGGTTCGCTCAGGTGCCCTTGGGTGATCCGTGACATCTTAGTACACTCCGCTGCTACTCCGTCCTCGGCATACCTTGACTTAGATGTCTGGAAGAATGCGCCACTTATTTCAGCTTGAAGCTTCCTTGTGTTCGACGAAACCCAATTCCTGGTCAAGAAAGGTCAAAGACCCTCAGCGAAATCTTTCATTATATGAAAGCACAAAAAACTTGACGTCACCTTATTTTTCTAATTATTCTCGGCAAGCTCTTTCATTTGATACCCATATTGCACAAGTACATAAGATGAGAAGTACATAAGATGTTCCGCCATACTTAGACTTAGAACGACGCCACATTATTCTTCAAGCTGCTGTCAACGAGCCCTTTCATTTGATACCCATATTGTAGAAATAAATAAAAAATAACTATTTCGCCATCTTGGATGGTCCGCCATATTGGATTTAGAATGACGTCACACATTTTATTGTGCATTATCATCCAAACTAAAAAAAGATTTTAAAGCTCAAAGATTTTACCCGAACTAACATACATATATTGGCAGTTAAATAAAAAGCTTTTAAAAATATATCAATATTTTTGCACAAATCAACTTTTGAAATAGATAACTAAACCAAAATATCAATACATATCGAGCTAATAGACGCGGTATCGGAATGTCACCCACCTGTCACTGCCCCCACTGGACACACACCCCAACGTGGACCGGAACCATCCGCTGGCGGAATAAAAGGAAATATCGTTTTGCTTTTTGACTCTTGATTTATATTTCGTGTCTATTTTGTTATTGTAAATATAGAAAAGACAGAATGGGACGTTCTTAGTGCAGTGGGTCGTGGGTTCTATCTGCCTTCGGTTGAGGAAATGATTAATCGTGTGAAACAATCGGAGGTGTATATGTATATGTATGCTAAGTTCCATGTTTACTCGGAATTAAATTAAAGCCGTTGGGTTTAAATCTTGATTTGATAATTTAACATTTATTGTATGTTAATTGTTAGTATACTGTTAGTTTATATTGGATCTATATTGTTAGGTTGATATAAAAAAGTAACCAAGTTAAATATTGTATGCTTCACGTATCCCGCATGTAGCAGGATACGTGAAGTAGGTTATTTTTGAGACACTCCGCTCGCTACTGTTCTCCGAAATCTGGAGGCCTTCGAGACATTGGCCTCAACACCAGGGCGAAGAAATGAAAATTTTAAATATATCATTTCCTTGAACCGACAACCTGTCGTATTGCCGCTGCACCACGACTGGCTTCAAACTAAGCAAAGCAAAGGCAAAGCGCGGCGTTGAATTCCGCCACTCAACACGCAATGTCTCTCGAATTTGGCGGGAAGTGAGAGTGGAGTTTCTTAACACTAGGCTCCCTCTGCCTACGCTGCTACCTGCAGAATACAGCGTGAAAATCGAAATATATATGTATCAGGAGGTATATTTATATTTTCAATATTTTGTATACAATAATGTCAAGTGAGGCAATACAGTCACTACATGTGCACATTGTACATATTGTATCTGCATACATTTACATATTTATAAGTGTCATGGCACAACGTCTGACTGTAAACGTGACGGTTATGAGTTCAATTTCCAATCTGGGAAATGAATTATGTTCATGTTTTCGCTCTAGTAACAAGATATAACGCGCCGCTGAGGTCTGCCACTCAATAAGGAATGTCACGAAAATTGCACGGAAAATAAAGACCGGAGTGTCTTGACATATAAAATCTTATGTCTACACTATTATACGCGGGAAACAGCGTGAAGCTATTTTTTTTCAAAATATCATCGTTTGTACGGCCACCTCTTAGCCTACAAAGCCAGTTGATTAAAATTTGTAACCATTTAACTCAAACGTGAAGTAGTGACTAACTATCGGATATTAAAATTAGCGGAGCGTCGATTTCCATAAGAAAATAAACATTTAAATAATGTATGGCCGCCTCTTAGACTACGAAGGTAGTTGATTTAATGTTGTGATCATTTCACTCGAACCTTATGAAGAAGAAACTAACTATCGGTTATTAAAAGGAGCTTATATAAATAGAAATTTAAGGACGAATGTACAAAGGAATGAATACATATTTTCCTTTTATGTTTGTTATTTCCATCAGATGCATCGCAATAGTTGCCAATTCAAATCTCAATAAAGGAATATTTATTTAAAATAAGGTTCGTATATCGAGTACAAAGCCCGGCGTGGGATCCTCCATATGATACCGCAATATTTTTTATTCAAAACTCTAGTAATATCAAAATCCGCAAAAATTTAAATATTATCCCAGACAGGTGCATGTGGAAAACTTTGAAAACTTTTACGCACTTATTTCAAGGCGATCATATAAATCTCATTTTAATATGTTATTTATGCACTTTTTTATTTCTATAAGTACTTCTTTCATTCCCCTAGAAATATTTATTATTTATTTTAAAGTCTGCTAAATGCTAAACTAATAAAAATCACTGATATAATCGCATCGCTCGCTGTAATGATTAAATAAATAATGTTTGAACTTAAAAACAAGAAACTGAAGTATTTTAACACTAGGTTCCTAGGTTCCCTCTGTGTACCCTGCTTTTACGCGATACAGCTTTAAGTAAAACGTAAAATAAATTAAACATGTACAATTTTGTTATTTGAGTTCAGTATAAGCAGCAGTAATTCACTAATTCAGTAGTGAATATTTTAGTTACGTGTAGTGTCTTTGCCATTTTAGGACTGCGTGATTGGAGACTGAAACGTTTTAGCACCGGATTATATCTTTAAACTCATATTTAAGAATTCTTAAACACGAGATTTTATAAATGATGATTTAACTCAATAGATCACGTAAATTACAAAATAAAACAAATAACGACCTGTCCCTGGCCTACGTGTATGAAAAATACAATTACGAAGTGCATCGTGATGTAGTAGGCGGAGTTCAGCTTTCACATTGACGACCTCCGGACATCCTGTTCCATCGATAATTAAATTTCCTCAAAATAACTCACTTATGTTGTGTTATGTATCATACATTTTATAGGTGAGTTTCTAAACAAACATACCATCATTTTGTTTTTAGATAATGTAACATTTTTCAGTTTATAATTAGTTTATTGCAGTTTCATAATAGAAAAATAGCAAGGAGGAACTAAGATTTTTAAAAATTGGGTGAGGACGTCGCCATGACGCAGTAGGGAAGAGCATTACACTGTTAACGCGACGACTTTGGGATCGATTTCCTGTCGGAGAAATGAATTATTTTCATTTCCTCGCTGTGGTAAGGAGACAAAGCGCAGAGTTGACTTTTGCTACTTAAAACGCAATGTCTTGAACATTGGGCGTTGCGAGGGAAACAGAGTGTCCAAGGACTAGGTTTTGATCTTCCGACATACTCGTACACACATATTGCTATATGCGGGATAAAGCGTGAAGCTAAAGAAACTAAAACTAGTAACAAAGAATTACTACTTTCGTTCTACTTTTATATACTGTACGTTACTAATTTTAGTATTTTTTTTTGTCTCCTTACCAGAGCGAGGAAATGAAAATAATTCACTAATGTGAAATCATAGAAAGTATTTTTAAAATATATTATAAAATTAGCGACATCTATCGATACTTATATAAAAGGCAAGATACTTTAATGTCACATTTCGTCGCAGTATATTCTTTCCTTTACAGATGGCGTTGAAAGACATCGTATACAATAATTATTATTCCCATATAAAATGTAATAGAAATTTGCAAAAATAAAGAAAATACATGTGAAATAAATGAAATGAAAGAAATCCCGTTAAAAATCCGTTTACAAGGATTGATCTGACAGGAAAGAAAGCGTACTGTCATTAGATAGAGCTCTATAGATCTATAAATCTATTAACATAGATGTCATAAAATGTTTACAGACTAGAAATATTTATATTTTGTTCTGTCATTTGAAATATTTTTCAGATTTAGGTTACATGCCGCATATAGCAGGGTAAGCGGAGGAAACCTAGTGCTAAGACACTCCATTCCGCAGTTTCCGCTGAACATTTGAAGCTTTGCGTATCGAGAGGCGGTACTCAAAATATTAAATATATTATCTATATTAGTATTATAAAGATGAGTTTGCTTAATTAAACGGAAATTTTCAAATATATATTTATTTATTAATGTTTGATATCGAACCAAATCCTTTTTTTTTTTGTTTAACGCTGTAAGTAACTGCATATACCAAGTAAACAGAGGGAACCTAATATTGCGACACTCGGTTAACGATCCACATCCCAATCGACAAAAAATTGTTTACTTAATAAATTATATTTGAACTAAAATACAAATGTCTTTACTCAGATCTCGGAGTACCGACTGCGTCTAATAATAGCGGAGTGTTTATGCGCCATCGCCACTACACCGACACCTACCTGTCAGTCGTTACAAGAATGTTGCCGTCAAAGATTAGCATATTGAAGAGAACAACCGTATTGTATAATATGTCACACCTTCGAAATTTGCTGATTTAAAAAAAAATACTACTATTCTCTGGTCCTCTTCAATATATATAAGTGTATATTGTGCGAAGAGACATGGATGAATGGAATGGAGGTATCATTAAAGACCAGCTACTTCAGGTGTGTAGACGACACCGCACTGTCCACGGCATCAGAGACTGAGATGCTTGAACTATTCAAACAGTGCAGAACGAATGCGACTTCTTAATATTTTCGCCCGAGTTTTGGAAATTGTTCTCTCTCTCCCATTGTTCTCCTGCTGACAGCAAACATAGTATGAAAATATCCTTCAAGAAGACAAACACAGTATGAAAATATTCTTCAGTCTTTATTCTACATGCAATATTTCGAAAATTGGGGAACGTAGTATCTGAACACTTGGTTGCCATGGCCTACCCTGCTATAAGCGGTAAACAGATTGAATCGGAATATACTTAGCGATTTTAAACATATGTATATCATGGCAAGTCGATTCTACGTTAAATGATCTATGCAAGGCCGGTGTGCTCGAGCTTACGCACACGTTACGAAACTTCGCGCATCGGATGTAGAGCGAACTAAATATAATACTTATCTCGCTGAATTTCTTTCTGTTGCTATTAAGGAGATATTTATTATTGAACGGACAAGACACTCCGTTAAATATACTTGGCGAAGTGTCTTAACACTAGGTTCCCTCTGTCTATCCTTATACATGCGGAATACAGCGTGAAGCTAAAAAATAAACTTAAACTTAAATTAACCGTATTGTTGTTAGTTTATTTATAAACCTAATCACTTATTAAAAACTGAATTTTAAAATCGTTATCACGTTCAACCATCGCGTTTACAGTCAGGCGCTGTCCCAATCATTTATAATATATAAGATATTAGTATATAGTGATTCGCACCTTTTATTTTTGTAATTTTAAGCACGGTGTTGAGTTCCACCACATGACCCGTAATGCCTCAAGAATTCGGAAAGTAAGGAACGGTGTATATTAATGGGTTCCGGACTGTCTTAAAACAGGGACCACAACATAGGGACCTATCCTATGTTACGTCTGTGACGTAACATAGTGTACAGTGAAGCTTATTAAAATGTGAATGATTAACTTGCGATGCCAAATTGCGGGGTCGAGTTTAGGTTCTCTTACCTTCTACATTAGTGCACCTTACTCAGTTTGAGTCCTTACCCATTATAATTAAGCCTTAAGAGAAGAATTTTGTAAGTTCTAACTTTAACAAGATACCACGATTTAAAATTGGAAACTCGTGGTATCTTGTTAAAGTTAGAATTTAGAAAATTCTTTTAAACCTTAATTCCAAAATCCACTTGCGTGCCAAATTTCAACTTTCTAAGTCAAGTAGTTCCGACTGTGAGTTGTCTGTCTGTCTTTCTGTTTGTCCGGGCTAATCTCCTGAACAGCTGAACCGCCTTTTATGAGACTTAACAACAACAAGCAACATAAGGCTAGGCTTTTTATCCAGAAATTCCTGAAAGATCGGTATTTTTGGGAGAAACACCGCGTCTGCCGTCCGTCCATACCTAGACAGAGATGAAACAACTAAAAAATATATAAATTATTCTTATAAAAATATTCTATAACAGTAAATTTTGGAAAAAATATTTTAAAAAATAAGTCGCCCTCGCGTGACTTCGCCCGCTTGTACTACACAATTTTTTTTTCTTACCTGGATTACTTTCATGATCTAATCACATTATCATTTTATCCATATATTGATAGTTAAAGTCTTAGTAAATTTAATAAACCTCGTATTTTGTGACAATATTGTCGCATACAATTTTTTATTATTACTATTATATATTATTTGCTAACATAACTTTTTTACTTATGAGAGAAATAAAACACATACTTAATATTGAAGGAAGTTTGCCAAAATAAAAGCTTCTTTCCTAAAACAGCATTTAAATCAGCTGAGTTCTGATATTAGCGTGAGCAAGCGCACAGTGACTAAATGATTCTTGTCTTTTTTGTAAAAATAAATAAATTGGGGCCTTTATTGATGTAATAGAACCCAAAACAATGATTTAAAACTTGATACTTGATACTTTGGCTTTGCGTAGAGACGTCTCTTCGCTGTGCGTTCTCTATCGCATTTATCATGGGGAGTGTTCTGAAGAACCTGCCGAATTTTCTAACCGCACAGTGCGTCATAGGCTAAAATATCATCCACACCACCTGGATACGTGGCAATCCACTACTGTGCGGTTTCGTAGGAACTTCCTTCAACGCGCCACGGAACTGTGGAATGGCTTACCCGCGGCAGTGTATCCAAGTCGATACGATATGAGTATCTTCAAAAAGCGCGTCTATTTCCACCTTAAAGGCCGGCAACGCACCTGTAGCTCCTCTGGTGTTGAACGGGTTGGTGGGCGGCGGTATACACTTACCATCAGGTGACGCAAACGCTCGTTTGCCTTGCTTGTCTTTTCCATAAAAAAACCAGAAAAATGTTACCACAATATATTTTGATACTTAAAAACAAATAAAAAGGGGCATTGCATATTGGGAAGTGTATCTCAACGCTGCGCTTTGTCTTGATAGAGCGAGGAGATGCAAATATTTCATAGTGTAATGAGTAAAGATTTTCACAATTCAAATAAGTTATATTTAGAAATTCTACAATTTAATGTAGGTAGGACGAGTGATGCGCCAGTGACTCACAGCGGCTGTTTTGCTTCAAGTTCGAAAGATATCTCGAAATCTCTTGAGATTATTGAGATATAATATCGATTTTTATTACGCCGTTACACAAAGTGTGGCGTTGACTTTCGATATTTAACACGTAATTTCTTGAAAATTGGACAAAAAGTGGAGGCGTAGAGTATCTTGACTAGAGACTATCTATTGTGAAGATAAAGCGGAATAAAAAACTTAAATAAATTAAAATTAGCTCGACGCTGTATCCCGCACACAGCAGGGTAGGCAGAGGGAACCTAATGTTAAGACTCTCCGTTCCCTACTTTCCGCCGAAATTAGGAGGCATTGCGCCTTTGCCTCAAAAACAGAGCGAAGAAATGAAAATATAAATTTAAATAAATATTTAATTTCCTCGAGTGGGGGTCGAACCCACAATCAGTACATTTTACAGTCACACTTTGTGCCCCTGCGCCACGACTGACCTAATAATATAACCTATAATTATTATCTTTAATATTATTTTTACTTTCTTTCTGTCTAATATTTTTTTAGCTTCACCCAGTGAAGAAGGATACGCCGTCTCCCATACGTCGCACATTATTTTTAAATCAAATTACCTGTTAAATAAACAGTGCTGTACGCCGCGCTTTATCTCGCTACCACAGCCAGGAAAAGAAAATCATTCTTTCCGCCGAGTTTACAGCTAGACGCTGCGCCACTGTCCCACTGTCGTCTCTTCACGATCTTAATAGGCAATTAAATAGTCCATTTGAATTATATAACCGAATTATGAAGAAGTAAGGTTGTGGGTTCAATTCGCACTCGAAATATTTAATATTTTTATTTCTTCGCTCTGGTCTTAAGGCCAAATGCGGCGTTAAGTTGACACTCAACAAGCAATGCCTCCAGGATTCGTTGGAGAGTGGGAAATGGGGCATGCTAACACTAGGTTCCCTCTGCCTGCTGGGATACAGCGTGAAGCTGATACAAAAACTATTAGGCAATGATGATATGATACCATATTAATAGCTTTACGTAATAGCCCATAAGCAGTAGGGTAGGCAGAGAAAACCTGGGAACCTAGTGTTAAGATTCTCTGCTCTACGTTACACCACTTCTGTTCTCCACTTTCCTTAGAATTTTTAAGACATTGCTTGTTTGGTGGTGAAACTCAACGCTGCGCTTTGTCTCGTAACAGCACAGCGAGGACATGAACATATTAAATATCATTCTCCGGAGATCGATATGATCGACTTATAATATTTGCATTTCTCCGTTATGAAATGGGTGATTCACGAGAAAATCTCATCTTGTCAGTTAAATTTACAATCTGCCAGAATAACAAGAGCTCTAAGAAAAGCAATCGCGCTTTGGTTATTGCTAGCAGAAGTATTGCTGACGATATTAAAATATATATATATACAATTTTCAATATCGCCTTGTTAAGAGGTAAATTCACAATTGCATCTTGAAAAATATAATATTTCCTTTATTTCAATGTTTACTTTCTATAATCGTACCTATTTAGTTTTGAAAAAGATTTGATTTTTTTACATTAATATTTTCATTTTTTCGCTCTGGTGTTGAGGTAAAGCGCGACGTTGAGATTCGCCACTTAACACGCAATGCCATCAAAAATTGAACGGAGTGTCTTAACACTAGATTCCCTCTGTCTACCCTGCTGTGTGCGAGATACAGCCTAAAGCTGATTTAATTTTTTACCACGCTTTTATTGAGAGCGACATGTAACTTTCTGGCCATGTAGGTATAGTATAAAATGTAAAAATATCTATTTTCTTTTAGTATCAAGCTGTAGGGTTATAACGTAAAGCGGGAGTGTACAGCATCGTAGGCAGAGGGAACCTTGTGTTAAAATAGCAATTAATTATTGCTACGCTATGAATGCCCCTTGAATGAATTAAAAAAATAAAACTTCTAGGCAAACACAAACAAATAATAAGGATGAAAGGAGGAAGGAAGGAAAAAAACTTTTTTTTTATTTTATTGAAATATATTTGAAAAAATGAAAATTTATAGATGTTTCATAAAAAAACAACAAACTTATATTTGTAGTTAATTTCATACAAAATAAGTGCATATGCCTGCAAACTTAAATTTGTTACTTTTATAAGGTCTACAGTGTACTACCATCTTGAAATTGGTACGGTAAGCTCGGTAGATCAGTCCGACTGGCACTTAACTTGCTTTTTGACTGTGATAATATTACAAAGAAACGTATGACAAATTTATGATCGTGTCGCTTTTATTGCGTCTGTACTTCTCGACATCTCACTACGCCCACTTAGTAATGAAAATAATGACAATTATTGAATTACAAATTTTCTTACTTTTTTTATATTTATGCTGTAAAATCTTCTCATTGCCAAATTTCATCATTTGAGATACGGAAAAAACCCCAAAAAAGAACAACCCAATCTTGCCGGTGTTGGAAAGCGTTGAACAATAGAGTATATACAGAGTCTCGTGAAAAAGAGAATATTTAAACAAGAAAGAAATAATAGATACACAAAGCTAGTAGTATATTATATATAAAAACAATATTAAATTAGCATCTCGTCATACCCCACAGTGTAGGAACACTAAGTATTGAATGGCAGAACTCAACGCCGCGCTTTATCTTCTAAATATTTTATTACCCCGAGTGGGAATAGAACCCACACGCGTTTACTGCCCCACCATTGTTGTCAAAGTTAAGTTTTAAGACTTAAATTGTAAAATCCATGCATTAAATAAAACACAAGTAGGTATCGTATGAGATTGTGAATACAAAACCGAAGTCACATTCCAGCGCAGAAATAGTCGCCCGTAGGCGGCGCACCTTTACCTACCCGGCTTATTTTGATGCTGAAAACGTATCGCTTCAAATTCACATTTACTACGCTCGGCCTGCGGTTCTGCTTGAATGTTTTCGTTATTATTTAGAGGTATCAGTCGTGGCGCAGTGGAACAAAGTGTGACTGTAAGACCGAGTGGTTGGTTTGATCTCCACTCGTGGAGATGAAATATTTGCTTAAATTTATATTTCCACTTCTTCGCTCTGGTGTCGAAGCAAAGCGCGGCTTGAGTTTTGCCACTCAACACGCAATGCCTCTAAAATTCGGCAGAAAGTGGGGAACGGAGTGTTTTAACAATAGGTTCCCTCTGCCTACCCTACCGTGTGCTGTAAACAGCGTGAAGCTAAAAAAAATATATAAAAACAAGTGTCATGCAATTTAGTTTGTATCCAGTATATAGCAAAATATCCAAAGAGAACCTTCACTGACGTAACTCAACGCCGCATTTAGCAGGACATGGAATGTTTTATATAATTTATTTATATGTACAATTTATGGTTTTATTTAAAGAGTGATTCTTAATCCCGTAATCGTAGCAACTCTACCTTTAATAGAACTCACTAGAAACTTCTACGAGCGTTCTACAATATTGTATGTCATCAATAATAACGATATGTATTTTCTTTGTTTAAATCAATCATGAGGCAATGGTGTGACTGCTAACGCAACGGTTGCGGGTTCGATTCCCACCCGAGGATATAGATTATTATAATTAATATATTATCTTTTTCGCTCTAGCAACAAGGCAAAAAGCCAGACATTAAGTTCCGCCACTCAACAAGCAATGCCTCGACAAATTCGGCGGAAAGTGGGGAACGCAGTGTTTTAACACTAGGTTCCTTCTGCCTAAACTGATTTCATTTTATATCGATCTTCGAATAGGCGTATGACTAATTAATGGTCATGTCGCTTTTATTGCGTCTGTAGTTCCCGATACCTCACTTCGCCCACGTGTCTATTAAAATATTAACTTTATAGAATGTTAACAACGTGAGTCAGAATTGAGTGTATGTTCGTCTAGTCATTACTATTAACAATCGTTGATTTGGAAAGCTTTTTATAGTCTCTATAAATAATTAAGAAAGCAGCTTCACGTTAAACTAATCTATACCTATAAATATATCGTAACGAATCAGTGTCTATACATAGAAGATATATTAAAAAATGTTTAATAACGTAAAAGAATCAAAACAAGGCTTTTTAAATCCTCTGATTTAATGGTAGTTAACTATTGTATTTTGGCAAGCTTCCCTTAACTTTAAGTGTTTATTTTACTTTTAAGAAATGTTATCCAAAGCAAAGAAAGCAGAGGGAACCAGGGAACCAAGTGTTAAGATACTCCGTTCCCATTTAGTCACTTCTGTTCCTCACTTTCCGCCGGATTTGGGACGCATTGCGTTGTTAATTGGTGGAACTTAACGCCGCTTCACCTGACGCCTGATACCAGAACGAAGATATGAATTTAATTAATTTAATATTTAAATATTTCATTTCCTCGAGAGGGAATCGCACCCACAACCTGTCGCGTTTACAGTCACATGCTTGTGCTCCTGCGCCACATTCGCCTCTATTGGTATACTTAATGTTTTTAAATTTAGAACACTGTGCCGAAGTGAAATAGCGTCACGCTGTTGTGAATTCGATCCCACTCACAGCAATAAATGAGTTGGCCGTTTAACACGCAATGTATCGAATTCGATCGTGAAGCAAAGTAAATAACGGAGTGTCTTGACACCTCTCTACTCTTACTGTGCGTGATAAAGCGTGAAATTGAAATAAATGTGGCTGAATCACGCAAATAGAATGGCATCAGCCCAGACATGCCTTGGACACCTTTGTTCCAGAATTGTATATTGTGAAATATATTTTATATTTCCACGTTTTTTACGTACTTGATTGCTACGTGATAGCTGTCGCTGTTTCACTAGTAGAAGTGAACTTCTGTCTATTCAATGAAAACTCTTCTCTCTTGCATAAATCATTTTTTTTTAGTGAGGCCGTCCAATTGCACTGGTATAGCAATTGACTGTCAATACGACGGTTATAGGTTTGGTTTCCAATCGAGGAAATAAATTATTTTCAGCTCCTCACTCCGGTGGCAACACGCAATATCTTAAAAATTTCACTGTGCAGGAACGGTGTCACATGACTCTGGGTTCTTCGTTTTCTTAATTTGCTCTATAATAGTATATAGCTCTATAATATCTAATGATTCTCTCTCGTATCCCTTAAATATTGACAAGAGAGTAATTCATAGGATGTTATTAATTTCTGTTACTTCCACGCGTTCTTAACAAAAATTGTTTCGAACAGACATATACACACAGACAAATCATAGTTTTAAGTTTCCTGCCATAGAAAAGAAAAAACGGAACCCTTATAAGTTTATTGTCCGTTCGTTCGTCCTCCCGTCCGTCTGTCAAATGTATTTATCTCGAGATTGCGTGGAGGTATCACTGAAATTAGTACCAAATATTTATAACTACGGTTCCTTAAAGCACAGGAAAAATTCAAGCTTTGAAGTTAAAACAATCAAAAGATACGAGCATTTATGCACCAATTTTGCTGCATTTATTTTATGAAATTAGCTGCGAAATCAAAACCTAAATGGCCCCGTAGACCTACAGTTATGAAACTTAGCTCAAAGTGAGAACTTACAACACAAATAAAAGAAAAATTTCGAAAAATGAATATAAAAAAATGAATGTTTATAAAAAAAAAAAACTTAAATTTGTTTTTTTGTTTGTCATTTTAATTTAAATTGGTAAACTTATATAAATTATATTTCCCGTAGATCTTCAATCCTGAAATAGGTATGGAAACATCGGTGGGTGAGTCCGATTCGTACTTAAACCGATTTTTTTTTAATTTATGAATATCATATACAAAATTACAAACATTATTTTATTATTATGATCTAGTCATTAAGATGAGAAATTTAAATTTAACATAGTTTTATAACGGAAAATACTACACTAAGAACATATGCATCGACACGTTTTTATTTTATTTATATGTATCTTAATGATGCTATCGAGAGCACGAACTCTAAGTTGAGGTCCCTGTAGTGGTCGTCGCTTCTAATATGCCAAAGAGCTATTGCTCTAAGTAGGTACTTTGTTCTGGAATCGCTGTATGATGTCTATATTGCTTTTTTTGGTACAGCCTTAAACAGACAATAAAGTGATCGTGTAAAGTTCAAAAAACATGTTCTTTCTTTTGAGGCACGGAACCCTAATAAAGTTGTAAACTGTAAATTTTAGCTGTAAGCTGTAAATTTTTCAGATATATCCGATAGCGTGCAGCTGTGTTTATCATAAAACTATGACATAAACAATTTGTCTGGAATTTTCCCCACTGCAATTGCCAAATGTTTGAGTTGTGGCACATGTATTGTATGTATACATACACGACAAGTAGGGATCTCGAAGTTTGTAAACAATATTTTGTATATAATAATTTGTATATAAATACACCTTGTATTTAATTTTTTCATACTTAACTTTTAGTGACGAAAAGCCAATTAGAGAATTATGGAATTAGCACAACCCATCAGCTCATGCCTACGAAAGAAGCTCCATATATCGAATAGTCAAGAAATGAAAAAACTTCTCTCAAAGCATTTTATTGTAACTCGTATATGAGATATATGAGTACTAAGCTGCTAAGATTATGATGTTAGCACCTGCGCGTGCGCATCCAGTCTGTCCGGAATGATAACTCTGCACCAGTTATCGTTTCTCGATATAGTTCCAGGTACTTACGTATATTACACAGCCCCGGGTAACTAAAATAAGATAAAGGGGACATCTTTGTACGGCGTCTTGTCTAATTTATCATTTAGTAACAGTACAGTTCAAGCAATATAATTATAATATGTCACTCATCTGTAAAAAATAATGTTAGTTTTTTCGTTCGCCAAAATGGTTTCCCCATTTAATTAAGTTTCAAGTAAGTCATGCTATTTTATAAAAAGCTGAACTGTGTTATGAAGATTGTTAGGAAAAAAAAAATCTTTCTATGGATTTGAGTTTTTAAACATTTTTGTTATTTTTAGTTCCCGATAACCAAGGCGGACAGAAAAAACTCATTAAGAAGGCACTCGTTCTCTGCTTTTCGTCGTTTAACACCGTGCTTAGTCCTACTAGAGCAAAGAAATGAAAATATTTCATAGCCAAGTAATAATATATCAAAGGAAAGATATGAATTTATTTTTAGCAGCAGGCTAGGTAGAAGGAACCTAGTGTTAAGACATACCGTTCCCCACTTTCCGCCGAGTTCTAAAGGTATTGCGGTAGCGGAACTCAACGCCGCGCTTTGCCTCTACACCAGATCAAAGAAATGAAAATATACATGTAAAATACATTACAGTGACAATGATTATATACCAAGCTTACTGATACAGGAAAGAAAATACTTATTCAACTTTTTGCCAAATGCAACGATATTAAGTTTTGCTTAATTTAGATATCAGTTTCTATGAGCATCTTTGAGAAATAACAATTGGTGTTTTTTTTTTACTACTTTTTTCTTCACTTTTATGATCACTTTTATATACAACACTGCTTTTATACTAACTGAAAGTTAATACGATAGTATAATAATATTAAATTCATTAAAATATACGTTATCTGTATTAGCACTTAAACTTATTATTTCCAACAACAAAAACAATTTAAAGAAGCAGTCCCAAAATATCCAAACAAAAATCTCACCGCCATGTCGGTCGATAAAGTTTATTTTAATCCTTACTCCCGATAAGTCGTAAAGGAGTCACCGCCGCGCGCGCTGCCAACTAACCGACTTATTTATGTGCAGTAAAAACTCCAGTGCACTAATGTTGTTGAATCACAGGCTGTAATCATTGAAATGTGTGGAGTTGATGACGCAGTGGATGCGTTTAGTCATTACGAAGACTGCGGGTTCGAATCTCGAACTACTGTATTTAAAGTTTAATACATTTTGGATGCGGCTTCGCTCGCGTTGTCAAAGGGAAATAAGTTAGTTTTGTGTTTGATATAACACATTTCTAAAGACCAGCTTGGAAGGAATGACGTGATGTTGCTTATCTTCTTCCTCTTATCGGAAGGAATAACGCGATATAATATAGATTATGTTCTCTTCTAACTACTAATTCAAATTGAAAAAAAAAACACTTTTTCAAATTGAAGTTCCTGAGATTGTAGCCATTAACTGGATAAGCTCTTCAGTTTTATAATATCAGTATAGGTTGTATATGTAAGTTAGCTTATGAGACCATCGTGCCCCAGTGAGGGAGCGTCTTTCTGTAACGATGGTATTTATGGGATCAATTCTGAATCCGGTGGAATGAAGTATTATGATTTCCCGTCCTGCTTAGAGAAAGCGTGTCGTTGAGATCGATTGCGGGGCGCTAGAAGAATGGAGTGTCTTAATACTAGGTTTATCTAACCACCCTGTAATATGCGGGATACAGCGTGAATCTAAAAAAGCTGTACTATTTAACAATAGAGAATATTTTTACAGTAGTGAACAACTCAGAAGAGAGTCAGACTATCCACAACATAAAATTGGAAAGCTTTAAATTCCTTAGTCTATATTTAATTTATTTTACAAATCATTTAAATAAATAAAGCGCGCACCAGCAGCGATTTATTTTTTAATTTTTTTGCTCTGGTAACAACAAAGCACACCATTCGTCATTCAACATGCAATATTTCGAAATTGGGCAAAAAATTAAAAACGGCGTTTCTTAACCGTCTTAGGTTCCGTCTGCCCATCCTGCCATATTTAGCTTCACGTTCTCCATACCCCATTTTCCACCGAATGGGGGCATTGCGTGTTGGATGGTGGAACTCAACGCGCTTTGTCTTCGCACCAGAGCGAAGAAAATCAAAATATTAAATATTTAATTTCCTCGAATGGGGATCGAACTGACAACCAGTCGCGTTAACTCTTACACACTTGTGTCCCCGCGCCACGACTGGCCTCATGAACGATGTTATTTATTTAAAAAATAGGTACAAAAACGAAATGAAACAGTCCAATTGGCCGATGACACTCCGCATATATAATCCTGGCCTCCATGAGTCATGTGTACGGAAAGCGCTCGGCCCACTTTACCCGCACATTTATACATCAACTAATGTTTTCCCACCTGCGCGTGGAAATCCGGGCGGGTATATGCGCGATCGAAAATGCTTAGTTAAAATAAGCAGCTTCCCGCTGAATGTGAACCTGCACCTCGTGGAAACGTTTCAATTGTTATAATTTTTCTAAAAAGTTGTTTTTGTTGTTGTGGCACAACAGTATCTATATAATAACTCAATAGGTAAACTCAACAGGTTGTGGGTTCGACGGATGTATTCTTTCCTTCGCCCTGATAACAAGCAATGTCTCCAGAATTCGGCGGAAAGATGGGAAAGGAAGTCAATACTAGGTTGCAAGGTTCCCTTTGAGCAAATGGTCGCCGTGCTAATTGTATAAGTAACAATTCTGTTTTCTGTGCTAAACCAGTACTGGCGCAGGAACACAAAATGTGTGACTGTACACTCGACTAGTTGTGGGTTCGGTTCCCACTCGAGGAAATAAATATTTGTATAAATTTATATTTTCATTTATCACTCTGGCGTGGAGGCGAAGCGCGGCATTAAGTTCCGCCACCAAACACGCAATGCCTCCAGAATTCGAAGTAAGTAGTAGTAGAAGTAAGGGATAGAGTGTGAAGTTTATATTTTCTCAAGATTGACATGGATATGCACCTGCATATATGACATGATACTCGGTCACCACCTGGTGACAACTGTTAGCACCTGCATATCCACGTCAATCTTGAGAAAATATTCTCTAAAACTGCTCACCTCGTAGTTATGGAGGTTCGTGACACTCAAAAGCCCCGACCTCCACACTTACGCGGCATACAATCTCATTTCAGATAAATGCGCGTAATACGTTTGGTATTTCTTTAACAAATTAACTTATTTGGCGATCTACAGTCGAACTCAGTCTGTGTCCATCTTACAATGCCAAAAGTGTAGGCTAACAGCGGCATAATTCAACCTTTAAAGGCACACATCTTGTTGCCACCAGATAAAAAGCTACCAACCACTTTTTTCAGGCTACCAAAGAAACGTTCTGTTCATCAATGGCAGGGGATAGATCATAATTCCTCTCCGGAGAACTCAAGTCCGTGGGTCGCCACTCCTCAACGGTTCACCACAAGCTACCCTGTGGCACTTTTATTTTTATTATTATTTCTTCTGTCTATTCTTCTTTGTAAAAGATATAGTGTGAAGTTAAACGAAAAAAATGTTATGTGGAATAGTAGTTTAAATTTGTCACTTTATCCGTACAACGACAATCGACAATTTAAAAACAATTTTTTCCCCGAGTAAGTTGTGAGCTCCACAGTCACTTTAAAATTGTGAGCTTTTAAAGTCGGAGGTTTTTTATTATCAATTATTATATAATTAACTTAGTACTTGGTTGTCTTTTATAAGAGGACGTACATTCAAATCTGTTCCTTGAATTCGTACATAATATCTATTCCAATTTTCTTGTAAATTATTACAGATGCAAATTGGAGGTGACTGTACCACTCGCTATGACTAATAATATTCACGCCTATGTATGTATGTATGTATGCATATCTAATATCAAAAAATATCTCGATAAAGAAAGTAACGTCGTTATATCCTACCTATTTTTTTTCTACCTTGCTTTTACATTTAAATTTAGTTGATATGATAAAACTACTTATTTGTAAAATTTTAATAAATAATTCTTTTTAAATAATAAATGCAACAATAAAAAATTAAGTGTGCTAAAATGTTTGAAGTTTGAATGATGAAGAAGTTTAAAGTAAATGTATAAGAACAATGGACTACTTTAAACTCTCATCTAAATTTTGACGGTTGCGAGTGCTACGATCACTTTGAGAAGTTAATTATTTTCATTTCTTTGCTCTGGTACCAAGCTTGAGTTCCGCCACTAAACTCGCAGTCTCAAAAATCAGGGCGTTACATGGGGTACGTTCCGTATGCCGCCTATCCCACTGAATACAAGATACAGGATAGAATGCAGTATAAGGTAGGTTAACAGGGAGATTAGTGCTTAAGCATTCCTGTCCTTAGTTTCCGCTCCTTCATTCATTTCATACATATAATTACTTCAGTATATAGGTAGCGAACTCCATCGTGCTTACATCCATACGACGTGCCCATGCGCCTCGACGACTTCTTTATCAAGAGTTATGATTTTTATATAATATTTTACTTTAGAAATAATGAAAGGGATATTATAATTATTTTTCTTAAGAAAAGGATTTTAAATTCCTCAAACGATAATTTTATAGTTAATAAGAATTTTTACGTCTTATTATTTGTCATAATCAATAACACCATATTTACATATAACTATGTTAATGCGGCGTTGAGTTCCGTTACTCAACACGCGATGCTCCGGTTTCCTCTATCTAGCCTACTACGTGTAGGAGACAGGGTGAAAATAAAAAACAATATATACGTAGATGTAGAATAGATATTGCTTAAATGCCAAATTGCACCATAATTTGTTCAGGCAGTTTTCTAATTTACTTGTAATCATCCTTGTAATTAATCAAACATGGTCTAATTACCAAGACTGTATATTAAATACTTTTAGTTTTGACTATCACCTCGTGCCCTTGAAAAATGAAAAGGTATAATCGTATAGCTTATATTATCTACATATCGATGTAGAGGTTAGAGGTAAATGAGAAGCCATCGTTGAAAAACATATTCCATCTCTCTGTTTTAAAAGCCTAAATTGAAAATAACCATCCAAGTATCAAGAACAAAACTAAATCAATGATACTTAAGTCCACACATTGCTTAAAAATCAAGCAATAATTTCTATTCTTACAAGTTTCAAATCAGCGGTCACTATCAAATCAATCAGCTATATTTAGATTTATTTGATGTTTGTAAACATGCACCCGTTGCTGAGTGCTTGGGGTTAAATTAAAGAATAGAGGAAGTTCATTGCGAAGTTCAGCGAAGATCGACCGTCCAACTAACTGTCAGACCGTCGTAGCAAAGTAGCAGCTAAGCTGAAGGGCGGCTCTCCTCTGGTGTGCTTCATAATGCATCTCACTTCCAGCATGGCGCCTGCCGGGCGCTACACGCAAAGGGTTTTGCCAAATTTTTGGGCAAAACAAAGAAAACAGAACCGCGACAGCGGCGTCAAGGCGGGCGTGTCTATAAAAGGCCGAGAGGGGGGTGCGCGGGGGTGGTAACACGATCCGCGAGCTCCAGCCGGCCGGCCGCCCTGGAGCCGCGGGTGAGGGCGAGGGCGGCCTCCCCCCTCCTCCTGCCTAACCCCTGCCCTGGTAGGCGGGCGGGGGGAGCGGGGAGAAGGGAGATCGGCAGCGCGGCTCTTGCGCCCGCGACTCCCGCTCCCGCTCTCACTAGTCGAACGGTGCCCGACCGGTAACGTAGCGCCGACTGCCGACCGAGAGACGAACCAGCGAAAATGTCCGCCGTGGCGAAGACTTCCAAATACACCTACCGCAGCAGCGGCGGTGGCACTACCGACGTCAACATCGAGTACAGCGCCGACCTGAGTGCTCTCTCCAGACTGGAGGTACCGGCCGCGCTAACCGACATCAGTGCAGTGTTTGTGAAGTGTTTTCGGACATGATAGAATATGTTGTATTTTTCAGGATAAGATCCGTCTCATCCAAGATGATCTGGAATCCGAAAGGGAGCTACGTCAGAGGGTAAGCTTTCGATCGCGCGAAATGTGATATGTGCGACCGCCGCTGCCATAGCGGGCGCGCCGGCGCAGGTGTGGGCGGGGCGGCGCGGGGCGGCCGCGAGCACTCCTCTATTAATACCGCCGCCCACCATTACATTTGCATTTGTCCTTTTGGGATTTTTATAATTAATTAACACACAATTTATGAAATTACTATTTTTATAGCTTTGATTCATATACTTATAACATTTCATTCTTAATGAAAAATTGCTAAAATAAGTTACTAAGTCTGTATTTTGATGTGTCATAATAATTAGAACATCTATAACATTTTATATATTCACATAACACATAAAATTAGACTGTGTGATGTTGATCCTAATAGAGCTGTACTAATAAATCAAATAAAACAAAATAAATTAAAGGACGTATATATTAATCAGATCGATAACATTTTTATCGACCATAAAATTTTAAATCAGGAAATAGAACTGTGATATAATATAAGATAACGATTATTAGTTAAAAGAACCACTCGCACGACGTGATCGAGGTCGGATTCTAGTCACCGAGATTCGCATGATCTATTTTAGTCGCCTGGAGTTCGGGCCGGAGCGGCGCACGCGGCCGCCCGCCCGCCCTCCGCGGCGCCTTCTAGCAGACGAGCGAAAGATATATTTAGGCGCGTATCACATATTCTACGAAACCTCAACTTCTCGTTCTCCGGTCTCACTTTTGAAACTGGGCCAAACGATGCTCGTTCCTGTTGAGAATGCCACAATATTTAAATATAATAATAGATTGCGGTAAAATGGCGAAAATATCTGACTTAGTCACTGTCGTGAGACGTGGATCATGATATTTATAGATGGACACAATACTGAAAAATGCGAAGGACACGTTATCGAACACAGCGCTGTTGTACAACTTAAAGTTATGCAAAGTCTTTCTTAAGTGATTTATGGACACATTCAAATAGATTTGTTTTGAAAAATTTTTGTTATCCTGAACGTTTATTAATACTTCACATACATACTACATACTAATACTAAGCAACAATTTCATTGGACTAAAACTATCAACTTAGTTTAATTACTAATATATAAATTATATTTCAGATCGAAAGGGAGAAGGCAGATTTGAGCGTGCAAGTGATCCAGCTCTCAGAGAGGCTGGAAGAGGCTGAAGGTGGAGCTGAAAGCCAGGTAAACTTCTCGTACATATATTATGTATTTACTTATTTGTAATGTAGCATTCACTAGTAAAAAAGTCAATTTATTTAAGAAATATTTGATAAGGATGCACTGTATAATGGGACATAAGCAAGAAAATAAATTAATAAAGACACAAGGAATTTTCATAAGACCAAAGGATTGATCTCAACTAAAATATCACAAAACTTCAATTGACAAGACTGATTACCAGAAAAAAATAATTGTTTTATATTACGATGCTCTGCGAAATTGTATATACAATTTATAATTAATGCGAATTCTGTATGCCTTGCGATGCAAAATATTTACTTAATATCAAATAAAATGTGTTTTTTTCAGGTTTTTAACACAAAGTGCTTATAGAACAAAACTATTCACATTTGTAAAGATTTAGTAAAAAAAACAGAAATATCAATTAAATCATACTACAATTAGCTATAGGTAGAAATTATTAGCTGTAATCATAGTCAAATATGTTCCCAATTAAAGTTTTTTGGGGGCACAATTTGAATGATTTTCAAATTTTTCAGTTCGAGATCAACAGGAAACGTGATACCGAACTGACCAAACTCCGCAAGCTTCTTGAAGATGTACACCTGGAGTCTGAGGAGACCGCCCACTTGCTTAAGAAGAAGCACCAGGAGATTGTGGTTGACTTCCAGGAACAAATCGACAAACTCACCCACAGCAAAACTAGGTAAGACACACGAATTAACATTGTGTTCATTATTAACTAATCGTTTAGATTTATAAATTAGTAATAAGTGCTACGCGCAAACTTGCGAAAAATGCTGGGCGTCAATCATCCTTTTATCATTGTCATTTTACTCCAATATAATATCCCATATACACTTATATTTAGTTTGTTATGAATGGACAAATGATTTCTTTGTCGCCAGAGTCGAGAAGGAGAAATCTAAATTCCAAGCTGAAGTTTACGAGCTCTTGGCCCAAGTGGAAAATTTGAGCAAGGAAAAGATCACAATCTCTAAAGTTTGCGAAAAGCTTGAAATCAACATCAGTGAACTCCATGTTAAAATTGAAGAGCTGAACCGCACAATCGTCGACATCACGTCACACAAGCAGCGCCTGTCTCAGGAAAATGTTGAGCTCATCAAGGAAGTTCAAGACCTTAAGGTAAATTTCGAATACTTTTCGCAATAAAATGTTATATCATTTAAAAACATCAACTTATATTCATCAACTTATATTAATTTCATCACATTTCAGGTGAACATTGAAAACGTTGTGTACCTTAGGAGCCAGCTGGCCAGCCAGCTCGAGGACGCACGTCGCAAGCTCGAGGATGACGAGAGGAGGCGCTCTCTGCTTGAGGCTAACCTTCACCAGGTAAAATATTTTCAAAAAAATAAATAAAACAAAATAGTTAGTATTATAATTGAATAAGTTCATTATTTAATAACATTTTTGTTTATTAAGGTGGAAATTGACTTGGAATCCGTACGTGTTCAATTGGAAGAAGAATCTGAAGCTCGTTTAGACCTTGAGCGCCAGTTGGTTAAGTCCAACGGTGAAGTTCAGCACTGGAGGTCCAAGTTCGAGGCTGAGGCCGCAGCTAGAGCTGAAGAAATCGAAGAGATCCGTCGCAAGTACTCTGTGCGCATCCAAGAGCAGGAAGAACAAATCGAAACTCTCATTGTCAAAATCAACAACGTTGAAAAGCAGAAGTCCCGTCTGCAAAGTGAGGTGTGTAATAATAACTTAAATTTTCTACGTTAAATATAATGAAATTATATAAATTAAAATGTATATGACCCTTCATTTTTGGCCCTTATTAACCATCTATTTTCACCTTAGGTCGAGGTGCTCATCATTGACTTGGAGAAGGCTAACGGAACAGCTCGCGAGCTCCAGAAGAGGACTGAGCAACTTGAGCGTGTCAACATTGAGATCAAATCGCGCTTGGAAGAGACTGTGCAACTGTACGAACAAAGCCAGAGGGATCTTCGCATCAAGCAGACTGAAATCCAACGTATCAGCCACGAGCTTGACAAGACCCGCGAACAAAAGGACGCTCTCGGCCGCGAAAACAAGAAATTGGGAGGTAGGCATCGAAATATAAGTCTAGAATTTGGTTTTTTCATCATATTTATCAATATATATAAACACATATCTAGAGGCCAATCGCGGCGCAGGGGCACAAGCTCGTGACTGCAAACGCGACTGGCTGTGGGCTTAATCCCCACTCGAGGAATTGAAATATTTATTTAAATTTATATTTTTATTTTTATCTATTGTCAAGGCAAACGCGGAGTTGAGTTCTGCCACTCAACACGCAATGCCTCCAGACTTCAGCGAAAAATGGGGAACCGGAGTGTCTTAACATTAGGTTCTCTCTGTCTACCCTGCTATGTGCGAGATACAGTTTTAAAGTGATATAATTTAGTTTATTTTTTTTAATGGATCAATATTCTAATTACTCTATATTTATAGATGAGTTGCACGATGCCCGCTCCACTGTCACGGAGTTGACCCGCCGTCTTCACGAGCTCGAGATCGAGCTGCGCCGTCTTGAGAACGAGCGAGAGGAACTCACTGCTGCCTACAAAGAAGCAGAAGCTGTAAGTTTTTTTTTCCTATCTGCAATTAGTCGCAAGACTATAAAAAGTTAATATTTATGTATATACTTACCTATTTTTTTTTATATTTAATGGCCTGATTTTGCGATAACTGGCGCAAAATAATCTGCCAGTGTCACGTATAGTAGAAAAGACACGAATGATATGAAGCAGTAATTTTGAGATGAAGTAGTTAATTTTGAGAGATATGTATTATAGATATGGAAGTGGATGAACTGGATCAAACACTAAAACAAACAAACAAACACTATATTAGAAATGTACAAATGAAAATAAATAGTAAAAAAACACACACGTTGAGAACAACTATAACTTAATGTCATTATCTACAATAAACTCTACCAACATTTTAATAAAAGGACTAAAAACTAAAGCTAATATACATTTTACATTAACTTATAAAAATCTGTAACTAGGGATGTAACATTACAGATCTGGATACAGATACTAATATAAGAAGAATTAGAGTTGTCCTTTTTCTGTTGGTTTTTTGTTTATGGGTATAAAATATTTTTTATTTTTTTTTATTATGGCTGATCCGTTAATTTCAAATAATTTTGATTAAAAATAATAGATTTTTGCAAAATTTATTTTTTGAAGAATCTATTATTGATAGATTTTTACGTTTGTTATTTATGTTTTCCCCATGACAAAAGATTTTCATACTTATCACAACTTCATACAGTCCGCGAGGTCCAAGTTGAGCTTTGCACTTTCTTGAGTGTTAATATGCAGTGTAGGTGTGACGTGGCAATCAAGAGCAGCGCGTCTTTTGCTTGGCTTAAACTGATTTATTATAATATTACATTTTGCAATGTAATTACTTCACTTTTTTTGTACACATCTATATTTCTGTACTAATGCTACAAAACTAAAGAGTTTGTTAAATTGAACGCGCTAGTCTTAGGAACTACTAGTTTGAATTCACAGCATCTTTTCTTATGGGCATTCCATTTATCAACGGAGGCTATAGGTTTTATTATATCACCGTTAATTGTTTTCATCTAGGCTATAATATCGGTCAAAGCTATAGTAGCACGTAGAAAATTTAACTCACATAATAAATCTTATTTTACTTTTTAGAAAACTTATAAAAAATTTACCTTAGCGCTTTCGGGTGCTACGTTCAATAACGTATAGCTTAGCGAGCAGAGCGCTTGGACGCTTTCTAAAAGGTGGGGTCCAAATACGTTCGAATTTATATACGCTTTCTTAAAAATATTTTTCTTTTCTAAGTGTGAAATAACACTTTAAAATTGTTAAAAAGTCTCCTTTATTCACCTGAGTGAAGCTGCAAGTAAAAGGTTCTTAAATAAAAATAAAACATTCTTTCCCTTTTCGCGTGTTGACTTTCTGCCACTCAACACGGAATGCCTACAGAATCCGGCAGAAAGTAGAGAACGGAGTGTTCTAACACTAGGTTCCCTCTGCCTGCCCTGCTATGTTCGGGATACAGCGTGAAGCTGATTTATTTGATTTATTTTTATTTATTATTTTATTGTAAAACTTTCCAAAAAAAAAAACCAAAGTTTTTGCTGAAACCTACAAATGCTTTTTTTTATACCTCTTATTATTAATGGGTTTTGGCAAAGACTTTATTTTGTACACTATGACGATTTTTAATTAATTTCTTTACTCCCACCGACTCGTAAGTTATCTGCCAATATTTATTGCCAAAATTTTAATGGATCTTAAATGAATAATACAATAAAAATGTAGACTATCTCTGATGCCAGATATGCAACATAGTATTAAAGCTCTTGGAAGTGACTGTAGTAATCAGTAAGCACTAACTTAAAAAGTTATTACGGTTCTAGTTGCATTTGTAGATTATCTAAATACATAAACAAATCCATTACTAAACAACTTATAGACAACCCACATACTGAAAATACCGTATGTTGAATGTTGGAATTTGCCATGTAAGTGAAAGAGTTAAGTCGTCGCGTAGGGTCACAAAGTGTGCTTGTAAAACCTACTGGTTGTGGGTCCGATCCCCAATCGAGCAGACGAAATATTTCTTTAAATATATATTTACATTATTTAGATACCACGCAATGCCTCCAGAATTCGGCAGAAAGTGGCGAACAGGGTGTCTCAACACTAGGTTCGTTCTACATTCCCTGCTGTGTGCGGGATACAGCGTGAAGCTGATGTTAATGATGTCGACGTCATACCCCGAGTGTAGCAGGGTGAGCAGAGGGAATCTAGAAATTGGTGCTAAGAAAATAACACCATCTATAGAATATGAATATATCGAACCAAAGATTTCAGAAATTTTAAAGTAATGTTTTACCAATACAAAATACATAGTACATAGCTAAGGACTAAAACACAGACTAAATTATAACAGACACCTTGGCAACGTTCTGTACGCGGGTTATTCGAGTTGAAATTTCAATAAATATGTTGCATAATCATTATCATGTTAGCAACAACATAAATAGACCACAGTAGTCGTCGACCGCAACTTCCTTTGCGAGAGCTTTAAGACGTAAAATTTCCATTTCCGTAGGAGTTTTTAAGAATACCTGTTTTAGGTCTATATTAGCTAGCCTGTGCATTTTCTGTCATTCATGTCAATAGGCCTATTGACATTGACAACTCACAAATTATTTCCTTTATAAATTTAAAATAATTAAGCATATTAAATTTTAACTATCTATTTATGTTTTTCCAAAATCAAATCCAGTTTTGGAACCTTATCCACAAAATGATTGTCAAAATAATTGTCAATAATATTAACTTTAATTATAAAAATATTGTTTCTTTAGGGCCGTAAAGCCGAGGAGCAGCGCTCCCAGAGGCTGACCGCCGAATTCGGCCAGTTCCGCCATGAGGCTGAACGCCGCCTCCAGGAGAAGGAAGAGGAAATCGAAGCTATCCGGTAAGTCAAAATTCAAACTTTCGATCACATTCGAATCGAATGCAAAAAGCGTTTGTTAGTTATAATATTATGAACTCACTTAATATGATTTCCTATATATTCTAATTTTACAAATAATATTTAAAGTAGTTAATTAAAAAAAAATAATTGTTTTATGTACGAAAATATCCTTATACAATAATAATTAACAAAGTCATTATTTCCGGCAAAACTGTTGCGTCCGCTCTTTATTTATCTTAAACTATTGGCAAGCATATCGGTTAAAAATATCTCAGTCTCTGATTGGTGCATCTACGCAATCGACTAATACATACGCTGGCATCGATGTAATTTCGAATTGCAAAGACGTCAGTGTTGTTTTCTCCCACGCAATGTACGCTTATAAACAGATAAAGTAAAGCTTGGTTAATAAGTTTCACGACACAAAAGCAAATTGCAGTTTGAAGCTTCAACATGCCTCCAATTAAAGTTCCCGAACGAAATAAATGGACAAAACCTCCTACAGCTATTTACGAAAACAACTATGGCTACGGAATTAACTATTATCAACCGATGATTGACTATATTACTGCCAAAGAACAAGGATCGAAAGTAAAACCTCCGCATCTACCGTGGAGTAATGAAAGAGGACTTGAAAAATACCGATTCGACAAACCAGTGAAGGCTTATTCTGAACATGACGTGTTAAAGTTATCCCAAGAAGTGTCTGATAGAGCTAAACGAGACTTAAATACTTTTACCGTCGGGAGAAGGACCCCATTTACAGTGATCGCAACAGCAGCAGCAACAAATTTGTCAAAGCATGTTGGAGTAAAAAGTGTATCAGTGAAAACACGCAAGAAAAAAGTTGAAAAGGAGAATATTAAAATCGAACGACAATCCAAAAAAGACGAGTTAATGAAATCTTTGGATTTATATAATGCACAATTAAATGTAGGGGCTGATCTAAAAAGTAAAGCTAAAGTCTACCGAGGTAAATCAGCTAAAGCCATCGCTCAAACATTATTAGAAGAAACAAAGAATAAAGTTGGTGAAGGAAAAATCAAGAAAATAGATGTTAATATAGGAAAATTTCATTCTGGAGGCATTGTTCAATTAGGCAAATTATCAAAAAATGTGTTTTCACAAAGTTATGAAAATAAATTAGATGAAATAACAGCAATTGCCATGAAAACCCCTAAAGTGTGTGTTGTGCAAATCGAAACAGAAATACCTACAATAAATACTGAATATGTGCAAAAAATAAACGAACTAAAACAAACGATCAATCAATTTGAACAATTAAATACGAGCTTACTCTGTGACCAGAGGTATAATTAAATGTTTACTTACTCTTTTATAATAATCCCTTACGTTGACATACTAGAGCGCTGTAAGAAATAAAACTATTCTTATGTTTTCTTATGAAATAATTTTTAACTGTCTTGTCCACAGCAAGCAAACCAGCATCGAGATCGAGCAGTTGAACGCTCGCGTCGTAGAAGCTGAGACTAAGCTGAAGACCGAAGTAACTCGCATCAAGAAGAAGCTCCAGATCCAGATCACTGAACTTGAGCTGTCTCTTGATGTAGCTAACAAGACCAACATTGACTTGCAGAAGACCATTAAGAAGCAATCTCTGCAGGTTTGATAAAAAAATTAATGTAACAAAACAAAAATATTACTTTAACTTTGAAATTTAATTCAATTATTATAACATTAATTCCATTATGAATACTATTAATAATTATATAATATTCAATTTATTTTATTCAACAGCTCACGGAGATTCAAGCTCACTACGATGAGGTCCAGAGGCAGTTGCAAGTCACCCTCGACCAGTACGGCGTCGCTCAACGCAGAATCCAGTCCCTCACCGGCGAGGTCGAAGAGATCCGTGGAAACTACGAACAGGTAATTTCTTGAGCTTTAAAAATATAGATTCAAATATTACAAAGACTTTTTTATAATCTTTTGTCTTCAATAAATATTAACCAATAACTCATTTACATTTTTTATTACAGGCCCTCCGTGCCAAGCGCTCCGTTGAACAGTCCTTCGAAGAAGCTCAGACCCGCATCAACGAGTTGACTGTCATCAATGTCAACTTGTCCAGCAGCAAGGCCAAGATCGAGCAGGAACTCGCCGCCGTCGCTGCTGATTATGACGAGATTACCAAGGAGCTGCGCGTTGCTGACGAGAGATACCAGCGCGTCCAGGTGAGATCAGGAAATAATTATGGAATAAAATATTTTTTGCAAGACTTAAGAAAGATACTTTAGTACGGCAAGAATTTTTATGTTAATAATGCTGTAGTAAAACATTTTATATTGTATTTCAGACCGAGCTGAAACATACCGTTGAAATCTTGCACGAGGAACAAGAAAGAATTGTCAAGATTGAAACTGTCAAGAAGTCTCTGGAAATTGAAGTCAAGGTAAATAAAATCTTATTTGTAAAATATAACGTGTGTTACATTCGCTGCGTAACGCAAAAAAAAACTTACTATGTAATAAACTTTACAGAACCTGTCTGTCCGTTTGGAAGAAGTTGAAGCCAATGCTATTGTTGGTGGTAAGCGCATTATCAGCAAACTGGAAGCTCGCATCAAGGACATGGAACTGGAGATGGATGAGGAGAAGAGGAGACACGCTGAAACCATCAAGATCCTCCGCAAGAAGGAGCGCCAGGTCAAGGAGATCATGATCCAATGCGAGGAAGACCAGAAGAACATCTCCCTCCTACAAGACTCTTTGGAGAAGGTCACTCAGAAGGTATCCATCTACAAGAGGCAGTTGTCAGAACAGGTTAGTTTTATTTTCCTATACATCTCTTATACTTTTTAATATTTTTTAAAAAATATACCTATATCATTAAATAATATAATTGTTTACCTATAGGAGGGAGTATCCCAGCAGAGTGTGACGAGAGTACGACGATTCCAGCGTGAACTTGAAGCTGCAGAAGACCGCGCCGACGTCGCCGAGAGCAATCTGTCTCTCATCCGCGCCAAACACCGCACTTTCGTAACCACCTCCACCGTGCCCGGCTCCCAGGTGTACTTGGTCCAGGAGTCCCGCGCCCTCAGCTCGGAGTGAATCCCCACACCACCCCGCACCAGCATTTCTCACTACCATCACGCATAAGGGGCAATTCCGGTCGGGTATAAACCTAGTCGTTCGTTAAGTGATGTTTAAGTTCCGATCCGTTCTAGCGGGACGGTCGCTCGCTGTGCGGCTTGCCCTAACTGTGTCTCAGTAGCCGCCCTCTGACCGACCGTCCCCTAACATTTTGTATGCTAAATCAAATAAATAAAGGAACCAAAAACAAATCTAAGCTTTTTTTTATTCTAATTACTTAAGTTCACTGTTTCGTTTCGTTTATACCGTAATTAAGATGCAGTAGTTTAAAATAAAGAATTATTTTATAATTATTTATTATTATAATATGTGAAAAACGCTAACTATGTACGTTTGTAACGTAACTTTAATTAAAGATAAATGCTATTTATGTTACAGACTTAAATAAAACAAAAAACGCAATAAAAATTCAAAAACAAAGTGGATTTTTATTTCAAAATAACAATTCATGTTTAAGTAAATAATATTAGTTTGGTCGCTTTAAAAAACACAACATCTGTTTAGGAATCCGTACCTTATGAGGAAAAAAGGAATTCTTATAAGATCACTTTGTTGTCCGTCTGTCTGTGTGTCTGTCTATCTGCCAGTCTATCAAGAGAATTTATTTCAGGAACACTCGGAAATATAGAGGTGAAATGTATATACTAAGATCAACGGCCGTCTAATTTCCTGACAAAAAACGTATTTCTACATGTACCTAAAAAAAGATTTGGCCGTTTATTTAGCAAAAAACGCGTATTTCGAAACAATAAAGGGAATCAAAATTCATAAGATATTTCTGGTTACCCTAGAATTATGAAATTTGGCAGCTAGCATCTACAGGTAGTACTAGATTAGGAAAAAAATTGCGGTGAAATCTTAAGAAATAGTAGCCTTAAAAGAAGGGGAATTTTTTTGGTAAACGCATCTGTAGCTTCTCTAATGTTACACGACTGTTACACAACACTTACCAGCAGATGACCCGTACACTCGTTTGCCTTGTCTTTTTCAAATTGCAAATGGCATATATGACTATAGATTACAACATTGAAAATGGATAAGCGAAATAAAAAAAGAGGATATCATTGGTCTTTGTGCATTTCAAAGCACACTTTTTACTTTTATGGTATGAAATAAGGAATATATGGAATAATATAATATACATTCATTTGTACATTCAAATTGGATTTTATTGAGATAGAGTAGCAACTTTTGTAAAGGGGTCTAAAAAAATAACCCATAGTCAACGTGACTACGGATTATGGCAATATACATCCATTTTCAAGATTTTTCTGTGTAAGAAATGTTTCTTACTCGTACCTTGGGCAATTCCAATCAGCCATGCTACTTAATCTTATCATCCCCACAAAAAAATAGGAAATTAACAGGTACATAAATTTTGGAAACCACTACCGCCCGGCATTTAAACTACTCACAAAGCCAGGCCATGTTCGTACAGCCACTGGCCTAGATAGTGTAGACTTATTTATTAGGTAATAATAAGCAAAAATATCTAAAAAAATGATCACTTAGATAATGTTTTGGCAAATGACATGTAAAATGTTGTGTTGCCATATTTAAGAATATTCTTTAAATATTTTAAATTGCTCCCTGTTTTTTTCTTCTTTGAATCTCTACTACTAGATACATTTGATTAAAGTTAAAATAAAAAATCAGTTTCACGCTGTATCCTGCATGCAGCAGAGGGAATCTAGTGTTAAGACACTCCGTTCCCCACTTTCTACCGAATTCTGGAAGCATTGCGTGTTGAGTGGCAGAACTCAACGCCGCGCCGCGCTTAGCCTCGACGACAGAGCGAAGAAATAGAAATATAAAGTCAATATTAAATCTCCTCGAGTGGGGATCGAATCCATACAGTTGTACAGTTAAACTTCGTGTCACTGCGCCACGACTGGAATTGATTAAAGTTTTTAATTGATATAATAAAAGTAAGATTTTTTGTCACTTACTCTTACTTAAGTTAGCTCTAACGATGGCGACAGGACCTAAATAATGAAACTCTAGAAAAACGATTACCTAAAAAATCATCGTTTTATAACAAAAAAAACTTTTGCTTACATATATTTTTTAATTATACTTCCCGTTGACATACAATCCTGAAATTGATTAAGGGGTAAGATTAAGAAAACCTCGCTGGGTGAACTCTTTTCACACTTAACCGGTATTTTACAATAAAAACAGTATACAGTTCACATTTTTCGCAGTTATATTAATTCCGATCAACATATATAAATTTATTTTCATAAAGATATTTATGGTAAGCAAGTGGGCTACAACACTACGAGCACCAATAATTGTGATAGAAATTAGAATCTCGGCCAGGAACAAACGTCTGTATTCAATTTGGTAATGAATAATTAGGTTCGATTTGCCAAAGTTATTATTAGAGTAATATTTAAAAAAAAATTAATGTACGTAGACAGAGGAAACCTAGTGCTAGGACACATCCATTCCCCACTTTCCAAATTCCGGGGGCAAACTCGTTCAGTGGGGAACTCAACGTCGCGCTTTGCCTAAGCGAAAAAATGAAAATATTTAATTTCCTCGAGTGGGAATAGAACCCACAGGATGTCACGTTTAGATTCGCACTCGTGAGCCCTTTCTTGATACTTAAATAAAAAATAAATATTAATAAACCCGCCATTGCTGACTTGTTGTGAGATGTTCGGATAGATCGAAAAAATTGTATAACTTTTTCACCCGCTATTGACGCGTGTTGCGATTTCGAGAACATGCCTCATTTTACATCCCCCGCGGTTACTTCTCTCCATAAGAGCACTACGAACGCGCTACCCAGTTAGGCATCAACTCAGTCCGTGACACCGGTGTTGCCAAAGTTGAAATTGTATTTTCTTTTTTAAATTTGTAAAATTAGCAAAAGTACGTCCTTTTTTATTGTTATGTTACTATAGTATTATAGAATCAACGAATAAATCAGTTATTTGTACAATATTATTTATATTTTAATTTATAAAATTATTGAATATCTCGTACCCCGACCTAAATACGGACAGAGATAAGGCGTTAAGTGGCGGGGAATTTACAGATGACAACAAGTCCTCTTTATATGTGGAAAGTATTTTTAGTGATGTAAAAAACATTCTGTATATGTCAACGGGAAGTACAAGTTATAAAAGTTTACAAATTCAAAATGAAATTCTGTTTTCTTGCGAAATTTCATAATTGTAAATTTACAGAGAACATAGTATAAGTAGGTTTTGATTTCGTGGTGAGTAAAGCTGATACACTTAAATTTGTCATATACGAATTATCTTGTACGAAATGAACTACTAATATAAATTTGTACTGTTTTTTTTTTCATTTTCTATAAAATATCTATAAATTTCCACTTTTCTGATTTTTTCCTTTATTTGTATTGTAAGTTTTCACGTCTTGGAAATTTTCATAACTGCCCCGTCCACGGGAATAACTCTGTAAGTTTTGATAACGCTGCGAATTTTATAAAAATGCAGCCAAAATGATGTATAAATTTAATTACATATTTTCTTATTTTCTGCATATTTGATATCCGTCGTGGCATACTAGGAAAGCTTTTGATTGTAAATATCATTGTTATGAGATCCCCACTCGAAGGAATTCGTTTTTTTTATTTGCTCGTTAGGTAGATAAATTGTGTCGTCAGTTTCCACCGGTCAACACGTAATATCCAGAACTCGGGAGTGTCTAGGTGTCTTAAAACTAGGTTCTCTACGTGGATACATGAGAGATACAGAGTGAAATCAACAAATAAAAAATACTCAAAAACTAAATGGCACAAGCTTACAGCGACACCTACATGACAGTAGTGCAAACCTGATGACCGTATGTTTGCTCACGTTAGCTAAAGTTCGATGGGGTTTTCTTGTACAACCAGATGGCGGGATGTTCCTAGTCTTCGAGCAATTAATATAATACGATTTTCAGCAACAAGAAAAGTTTGCAAAGTATTTTTTAATTATTAATAAATAGATAATAAAAAATAACAATTATATGAATTGAGGCCAGTCGTGGCACAGTGTTACAAAGTGTGACTGTAAAACCGACTGGTTGTGGGTTCGATCCCCACTCGAGGAGATAAAATATTTACTTAAATTTATATTTTCATTTTTTCGCTCTGGTGTCGAGGCAAAGCGCGGCGTTGAGTTCTGCCACTCAATACGCAATGCGTCCAAAATTCGGCAGAAAGTAGGGAACGGAGTGTCTTAACACTAAGTTTCCTCTGTCTACCCTGCTGTGTGCGGGATATAGCGTGAAGCTAATTTAATTTAATTTTATTTATATGAATTAAATATTATACTATGTATGTATATTATTAAATCATCATAAATATAATATTTTATATATATTAAATTAATGTGGCTATTTGGTATTTTGGAAAAGTTGCTCATCACCTATTGATCGATTCTTCGTTGTATTTTTCTTTTATTGATTTCTCGTTTTTTTTTTCAACTATTCTTCACTTATATACATAAAAAAAAACTTTTTGAAAGATATATACACCTAACTAATAATTATTAGTTTCCAAAAATTTAAACAAAAACTAATTACTAACTAATTACAAGGAAAAATAATAAAAACTAAAACAAAATAATTAATAGCTATCAATACGTTATTTACATCTAACGATATAGTGTTAGAGTGCGCGTGCGCTCCGCCCGCCCAGTCGCCGCCCGCCTTGCGCCGCATGCGCACCTATCACACTTTTACACTATAGGTAAGTAAAAATTTCTATTATTACCTAATAACACTATAAATAATAACCTAAACTTAACTTAAAACGAATTAAAAACCTATTCTATAGGTAATATATTTAAGTTTTCGTTCTTAAAGTTACATATGAGTTATTTCTGTACTGCAGCGTCTCGGTGCATGCCGCCGCTTTAACGACGGTATTTTGTAAGCTTGTGCTGTTTTTATGTGAATTTTAAATGTTATTTGTGAAAAAAATATTATTTTAAAGTAAGTGTTGGATGAAATTAGGTCTTATATAGCGTTTTTGACTCATATTTTTCTAAAAACTGTTTTATGTTTATATATGTATACGAGAGCTAAGGGCAAGCCGATAAATAATTGACAGCGTATATTTATATGTATAAGCTTAAAGCGAAGTATAACGTAAATCTTAGTCAGAATGTGCAAAATCTCTTGCATTTCAAACTTGCTTTATCCCCTATATAGCAGAGTTGGCAGATAAAACTCAGTGTTTCACCTAATTTTCAAGATATTGTGTATCGAGTGGCTTGTGAACTCAAAGGGATTTTTATTATTACTAGAACGATAAATTTAAATTATCGATTTCCTTGATTTTGGAGATTGAACCCACTAACATCGTACTTAGAGACAAACCACTGCGTCACGATGACCTGTAACTAATTTAGCTAAAGGCGGATTACTTATATTAGTTTCGTACAACCGTGCAGTGACCTATTTATGTTTGACTCTAAACTGTTTGATTGCGAAAAGTTGTAGAAAAACAATCTATGTTTGACTAGCATTATGCGCGTGGTTTTGTCCGTGTGATTTTATATTTTCCCCTAAGATATCTCTCTCTCGGTGAAAGTAACCTATAATCTCCGTCGTCCGCAACGGCACAGTGTCTGACTGTGACCGTGACAGTTGTAGGTTCGATTCTCACACACGCAAGAAAACAAGTGAACACACAATGTCTCGATCCAGATTTTCCTAAATTGTAAGTGCTCACTACAAAGAAGGAATCTGCATTTTTTTATATTTTTAATGAATTGTCTCAATTTTTAATACAAACTAATCTGAAATCAAATTATACATATACATAACAAAATCAAGTATCACTGAAAAAGTATGTAAACAACGATTTCTATATTATTAGTATTATATAATCATAGCTTTTCTGTTTTGATCTATTTATAGTGAAGCTATGGGAATCGTATCTGCGACCTCGCAGAGTAGCCTATTAATTATTTTATTTAGCTTACATTGACAATGAGGCCAGTCGTGGCGTGCATGTGGGTTCGATTCCCACTCGAGGAAATTAAATTATCATTAATCTCCAATGAGTATTTAATTATTACAAAGGGCGGCGTTGAGTTCCGCCTGTTAACACGCAATGAATTTGGTGTAAAGTGGAGAACGGAAGTAATTTAATGGCAAGAGTGTCGTTACATTAGGTTCCCAGGTTTGCTCTGCCTGCCTTGCTATGTGCGGGATACAGCGTGAAGCAAAATAAAATAAGTATTAATATACAACATGAATTTTTAAGACTTTTCTTTTCACATAGCAGTGTACGCAGAGAGGCGGTTTTAAGGACTTAACATGTTATTACCCAATTTTTCGCCCAAATTTTAATATTGTTTGAGCGACTAGTGTAACTAAACGCTACGCTTTGTCTGCTTGAAATGCGGGTCAATATTAAGTAACACAAGATATATTTTTATTTGATTTTATAATGAAATTAACTAGTCGTCGCCCACAACGTTGTTAGCGTAGACTTTAAGACGTAAAATGGGAAAACTTTTCAACCACTTTTCCCCTTCTCATAGGAACTTTACAATGTCTCCACTCCACACAAGGAACCTGAATGTATCATACACAGGTCTTAGTAACGCTAGTAAAGCCGTATTTATAAAAGCTAGTGTGTATATATAAGAATTACATTTTACCCGTTTATATAATTCTCTTAATACGAATGAACTAAATATTTCTTTATAATGTACCCAAATTTACCCGATTGTACATTTAGGGTAACACTGTAATCATTTAGGTTATTACCCAATTGCCTGACAACATACAACATGTGTTGGGAATAAAAAAGCAAATGAATGAATCTCTTTAAATCACTATCACCGATTTTCGTACAAATTGTATGAAATAAAATTGTATTCTTTTTTAAAGTAACTTAATAAAAACAATGAGGTTATCATTTTTTTTCCTGCTTCACGCTGTATCCCGCACACAGCAAGGTAGACAGAGGGAACCTAGTGTTAAGACACTCCGTTCCCCACTTTCCGCCGATTTCTGGCATTGCGTGCTGAGTTGCGGAACCCAACGCCGCGCTTTCCTTTGACATCAGAGCGAAGAAATTAAAATGTAAATAAATATTTCACATCCTCGAGTGGGGATCGAACCCACAATCAGTCGATTCTGCAGTCACACTTTGTGCCTCTGCGCCACGACCGGCCTCAAAGATTGTCATTTAGGCGATAATTAATTTCAAACTTATAATTATTTATTTTTTCCCTTTTAAAAAAAATATAATAAGTGTATAGCAGGATAACCTCTGCTATAGAACGTAGTGTTCCGACACTCTGTTCTCCACACATCGCACACTTTTCGAAACATTACGCGTTCAGAGGCGGAACTCAATCATGCGCTCTGTATAGAATGATTTAAATATAATCGATCCCCCGAGTGGGAATCAAACCCACTATCCTATATAATTACAATCAGTTGCTGTCCCACTGTGCGGCTAGACCCATTTTTTTCTTAAATGAAGATTATTAATTAATTAATTAATGCGCCAGTCGTGGCGCAGCGGCACAAAGTGTGACTGTAAACCGACTGGTTGTGGGTTCGATCCCCACTCAAGGAGATGAAATATTTACTTAAATTTATATTTCCATTTTTTCGCTCTGGTGTCGAGGCTAAGCGCGGCGTCGAGTTCTGCCACTCAACACGCAATGCCTCCAGAATTCGGCAGAAAGTGGGGAACGGAGTGTCTCCTCTGTCTACCCTGCTGTGTGCGGGATACAGCGTGAAGCTGATTTAATTTTGATTTGATTTAATTAATTAAATAATAACATTAGTAATAATCAACAGTTTTTATAATTATATTGTAAAATAATACATTGTGGCGCAGTGGAACAGCGTCTGACTACATACGCGATGGGTGTCGATTCGCTACTCATTTGGGGATCAATTAATTATTATCCTCTCTCTAAATGAGAAATGCGACGTCAATATCCACCAACCAACAAACAAATAATGTCTTGAAAATTGGTTGATGCACTGTTTTTAAGGTTCTTTCTGTATATCGTGTTACGCGGGAAAAAGCGTGAAGCTGCAATTTTACTATCACTACTACTACTGCGTATGGGAAACTAACGTTGAAAGTTGTCCACGTTCTAGAAATTTGTATAATTTGAAGCAAATTGCAGTTATTATTTTCAATAAGCAGTACATCATATGCTTACAAAACGAAACTAGTTTAAAACTGTTATTCACTTAGAATACAGCTAGGAGTTAGGTAGCAGTGTAAGCGAAAGGAACCTAGCTGAAATCAAGACATTCCGTGTTTATTGGCAAAACTAAACACAAAGCTGAGAGATGAGAACAATACATTCCCCGAATGGGATTCGAACCTACAACCATCGCACTTACAATCTGACAGAGTTCCTTCAATATATACGTATTGTTATCGCGGTAGAAATAAACTTTTAACGTGTTTTTTGTGTAACGAAGTTGGCAGACGCCGGCAAGTGTGTCAAGTTCACGTGAGACGGCAATTATTTTGCATCGAAACGGCGATTTTGTTTTATATCATCCTGTATCTCGTATATAATGGCTGTAAACATCGGATGAAACATTAAATTTTTAATAATATTTATCTTAGCTCCACGCTGTATCCCACATGTAGCTAGGGAAAGAAAATATAATGTTAAGACACTCCGTTTTCACGCACTGTTTAATTTTCGTGACATTTCATGTGGAGTGAGTAGAGATAATAATTTTAATATAATTGTTTCTTCTTAAAAATGTTTATCACTTCGTATATATAGCAATAATTGGTCGCGAGACGTTGGGCGTTGCCATTGTGACAAAATGTGTCATTCCCTGACGTCGAAATGTCTCATACAACTTGCGTAATCTATGTATTAGTTAAGAATTATATAATAATAATATAGTAATAAAATAAAAATAAAAAATGAGCCTGAGTTCGTGCGAGGTTTAGGGGTTCGGTATCCTCTTGAGTTGGATTATTATTATCATTTACTCGTTTTTATAAAAAGGCAAAGCGCGGCGTTGATCTCCGCCAATCAACTCGCAATAACTCGATAATTCGGGTGTAAAATGTAGAAGGACGTATCTTAGGACCAGGCTCTCTGTGCCTACGTTGAGTTATGCGGAATACAGGAGGAAGCCAAAAACTATTTTTTTTGGCGGACTGAGTGACATAAGATTTTCTCTATCTTCTCTACAGAACATAAAATAAGACGAGTCAAAATTAAATAAAAAGAAAAACAAATTAATACAATGAATTATGCAAGACACAGCTCTTTCTAGATTGAAGTAACGAAGAAAATATTCAATAAAACGTTTTCAAGAGATGTTTGTGTGACGAGCTTATTGCTGACAATCTCCGACAGACGTCCTCCGCGGGAGGGGCTCGGGAAAACTGGAAAGTGCAAATTGCATTCGAAAGAATAAATCGAAATGCCATAGACTGGAATAACTGTGCAGAGTGAGCGCTAAGTGCACGGGTATTGAGGAACTTTAAACATTTTATAACGTCGTTTCTGAAGTAGCTCATAACTTGATGTTATTTTTATCTCAATAACTCTATATAATATTATCCGGTTTATAAAAGCCCTATTCTCAAATATTATACAATTCCATCAATATCACTCACTATTATATATATTTTAAAACTTATTTTTGAAATCGGTTTAAGAGTCAATAGGTATCATAGCTATCCCGGATAACTAAGTACCTAAACGTATCCAAAATAAAATTTTCGCAACCTATTCGATAATCGTCGTTAAAAAAATTAAACTAAATCAACAAAACAAGTAAAGCCTATTAATGTACTGTTAAAAAACATTTACAGGATAAAAATTCATGAAAGTAATTTTATAAAGGACAGCTTCCAGTCAATTTGATATTTGAATTGCAGCAAAACGTTAAGTTTTTTGGAACCCACAAAACTGACTCATACAGGAATCGAATATCAACTGTCCAGATATAATAAATAAATATAAATATGCAGTACTGAGCCAAGGTTTGTTGGTATGTTTAGTTACAGCTGACACCAGTGCATAATGTTATCAAAATTTATTAAACAAGCTATTGGCACATTTACGACGGCGAGTTGAAAGAGATATTGGTTAACGCATTGGTACAGCGTCTGACTGTAAGCGTGATAGTTGTGGGTTCAATTCCCACTGGGGAACCGAGTGTTCTAACGCCAGGTTCGCTTTGTTTAGTATGAAGGAAAAAACGTGAAAAAAGCGCGTGCCTTTAATATAGTAATTATGTATAGCTTTAATATAGTAATATAGTTTCAAAAATGACAAAATTTCGTCGCCATTCATTCATGCTGTACAATATACCACATATAGCAGGGTAAGAGGAGAGAACTCAGTGTTAATACACTCCGTTACTTATATCACCCAATTGTCGAGGCATTGCGTGTTGTTTGTCGAAACTCAACTTTTTACCAAAACGAAAAAATGAACATAATAAATTTTTCCGAGTTGCTGTCGAACCCATTATCTTCGTGCTTACAGTCAGCCGCAATGCCGCTGCACCACGACGACCTTAATATACTTTATGTTTCTGTATAACGTCGTTCTAATTGTGTGTGTATTCGTATTTTAGAAACACATGCACGTTCATATGCTTCAATGCTTTGATTACGTAGGGTTAGTCGTCGGGCCTATTTCCGGTTCACCGATTGCGAGATATTTCACATATTTATGTAACTATGGAGACGTGGTCGTGGCACAATGGAACGGAGTTTAACTACAAACTCAACTGTTGTGGGTATTATTCCCAACCGGGGGAATCGAGATTATATTTCTCTTTAACTTCACGCCGTGTCCTGCATATAGCAGGGTAAGTAGATGGTACTGAAGGAGCCTAGTGTTGTACACTTTGTTTCTAATATAATTTTTTTTTGAAACAAAAAAAAATGTAATTCATTTCCTGGAATAGGAATCGAATAGTTGTCCTGCGCCATGACTGCCTACATTTATGAAGTTAGTTGGAAATAAATAAATTTCTATTTGAAATATATTTCTATCCTTTCCCCGGAACTCAACTAATTTGTAATTATCTTGTTTATTACAGCATAAAATACTTCCTCTGAGTGTTCAACCAGGTATGACTTCAGTATTTTCTCGAGTACATCCTTTTCACAGTGATTTCTAGAAAAATCTTTTATACTAATAAGAAGTTTATATCGACCGGATGCTTACTAACTTCCTGTGCCAGCTCATTGAAAAATTAATAATATATATAAAAATAAATCAATTAATGAGCTTCACGCTGTATTCCGCACGTAGACACAGAGAAAATAATTAGTTTTCAATTTAACAACATTGTTAAATAACATATATTATTTATTATAAATCTAACAACATCCTGTACAAAACGGATATCGAGAGGAGCTCTTACAAAAATACTTTAGTCAGGATGTCCCATTGCTTGCTCTATTTTTAAACGGCGGCAGTTTACTCTAAAGAATACATTACACACACACACACACTCTCACACACATGCATTCATACAGACTGATGAACGCACACTGCAACATAATTATTAATAACGTCTTAGTACTGTCATCTTAGTTGCGAGTGTTACCAAGAAAAATCTTTGGTGAGCTCATTTGTGTATGTTATAGCGGGGAATTTTAGTTGCAAATTAGTTTCTTTTATGAAAAAAATATCTTTTTGTACCTCAAAAAAAAGAGAACTCTTATAATCCTATAAGTGTAGTCCACTTTGTGGTATGTCGGTTCATTTATTTAAAAATCGCGTGGAGGTATCCCTACTACTAGCCTACGATCCCTTGGAGCACAGAGAAATCAAACTTCCAAGTCAACGCAATCAAAAGATACGAGCATGCATCGCTTTTGCATCCCGTGGACTTATAGTTACAAAACATGGTGTGAGACATTGCAATACAAATAAAGGAAAATATCCGAAAAATGAAAATGTATAGAGAAAAATCTATTAAAGACTTATAATTGTATTAGATCTATAATCCTGAAATTAGTACAGAACCCTCGGTGGGCAGCCCGACTCGCACTTGACAGATTTTCATCTTAGTGTTAAGACTCTAAGTTTCCCACTTTTTATTCAATTTTCGAGTTAGTCGCGGAAGCTCTGTACTGTGTCTTGTTAGTTTCTGTCAGAGCGAGGAAATGGATATAATTTATTTCCTCGAGTGGTTATCGAATTTACAACCGTCACGTTGACAGACAACCAGGCGCCACAACAGTCTCAAAGAGCGCTACGTCCATTTTTTTATAGGTTTTTTAAATAAGTATATTAACTAGGTAACCAGTGATATTAATAACAATTATTTATATGACAATTTGGTAATGGGACATCCGCTGACTGTAAGCACGAAAGTGTTGGGTTCGACCCCAATTCGTGACAACCATTATATTTAAAATATTTTCATATTCGGGGTAAGAAAGACAAAACGCTTTGAATTCCATCACACAATATGTTTAAAATTGGGCAGTAAATTAGGGAACGTTCCCTACGTTCCCTATGTTCCCTGTAACTACGTTTCTTTACGAGATGAAGTGTGGAATTTATAGAAACATTCTCCTCGACGGACAATCAAACCAAGGACAATCTTAAGTTTCCAAGTACGCGACGGTTGCATCTCAGTCTATTTTAGTAGATCATATTTCTCAGTAACAAATAGCAATTAGCTCATTAATCGAAATTGCTCAGTGACTTTAAAGTCACAAGCGAAGTGAAGCGAAGTTTAGTTGTAGAAGTGGAAAATATAATGCAGTAATGTGTAGTGGTGCTGACGGCGTAGCGTAAAATTTTGTTTCACTGAAATTTCAAGACGAAAAATAGAGATACGAAATCGAACTCACAACCCGTCGTGTCTCTGGGGAATGAGCGTGCTTAACAAACGCCACGGTCGTGGGTTCGATTCTCACTCGCGACAACGAAATAATTAATATTTTTATTTCTCCGCTTTGATAACGATCAAATCATATTAAAAAAGAAGAACACATACAACATCAGTATTTTGCCGAGAGGCAGTTTTATTTTGGTGCCAATTGTGTTACCAAATTAAATATTGAAATAAATAATGTGAGTAAATATAACATAGACTTTTATAATGGTACTTCAATTTATATAAACTAGCAACATAATATCATAAAAAAAAACGGAACGGACGGACGGTGGGGATCGGAGTGTCTTTACACTGGTTTCCCTCTATTTACCGTACTATGTGCGGGGTACAGCGTGAACATAATACAATACTATGATATATTTAATACGAACGAGTTATTACGAAAGAGCATTATATCTTTAGGCATAAAAAAATTGAATGGTACCAACCAATACTTTTAATTCGCCTAATATTTCCTCATAATATTAGAAAATGTTTTGTTTTACCTCGTACGAGAGTAGACAGAGAGAACCAAGTGTTAAAACATTCCGTTCCATTCCCATTTTTAGCTTAATTTTCGAAGTAATGCTTGTTAAGAGGCGGAACTTAACGCCGCCTTATGCCATGGAATAATTAATGAAAATAATTTTATTACACTTAATCATTCACTGTGCGGAAATTGATTATTATTATTATTATCGCTTCACGCTGTATCCCGCACATACGAAAGTAGGCAGAGGGAAGAAGGAAGACAGTTTTCTTACCCACTTACCCCCGAATTCTGGATTGCGTGTTGAGGTTGAGGAACTAATCGCCGCGCTTTACTTCTTTATCAGAGCGAGAAAATGATAATATTAAATATTAAAATACCTCGAGTGGGAATTGAACCCACAACTGAGCCACGACTGGCCTCACCTGACGTCACAAAGAACATGCAAGAAAAGTTGCTAGCGATAACTGATATTATACAGGATAAACAATAATAGCACTTTTAGAATTAAATACTAAAATCTTTGCATATTGGTCCATCTCTCTCACCTATAAGTACGTAGTGCAAGACACCGCGGATATAATTTTAGGATCGTCCAACTTTGCTAACTAAAAATACAGGGTGATCCAATTACATTAACATCCGGATGAACTGAAGTGACCTTTTAGGAATAATAGCCGCGGAGTTGAACCCTGAGAGTTGGCAGTGTCTCGACCGAACTATGCCAAGAGGGTCATTGGATTAGTCTTCAATATGAAGCTTGTCGAATTATATTTTTGGTTTTACTCATTAAATGGTGTATTTTTGGATGTTTTTTTTCTAAACATTCACTTCCTCGTACTAATAAGAATCTTCGGACTTAAGTTATTTGCGAAGTAAACACTCAATTTCAGCTTCACGTTTTTTCCTGCATAACACGGTGTGCAGAGGAACCTAGTTTTACAACACTCTGTTCTCCGGTTACCGTCGGAATGTGGAGAAGTCAAAGTGTCGAACTAACAATTTACCTAATAATACATATTTAACCGAAATAAGACGGGAAGTAAATGGATTTGTTTCAAATGTCAATATAGTTTGAATAACATTCATTTCATCGCTCCGGTAACAAAATATTTATATTTGTTTAACACCACTAAAAATAGCTTTTCTGTGAAAATTTTACATGGATTTTAATTAACTTTTGGTGACTACGCGCAAAGCTCACGTGTCACCAGTTTTGCGACTTCCAAAGCTCTCTCAAACGCACTGTCTGTCAATAAGTTGGAGCTTTTTGCTGCAACATTTCGAACCTTTCTGTTTGATTTCCTTTGTAAAAATATATTGTGTTGACACTTTAGTCGGTTTTGGCTATGAGCTGTTTGTTATGTTACTGGAAATACATCTCGATTTAATTTCTACCGTGAATTGGTCGTTATTTATTTTAAAATGTTTATAGTTGAGGCACAAAGTAGCAACTTTCAATGGTCACAATCATCCCCGCCTTTTGTCTTGTTACCTAGAATATACAAATGAAATTAATTAACTCCTTTGAGTGGGAATCGAACCCACAATCACTTTTAAGGTGAAATACTGTGCGCCACGACAACCTCGAAATATCAATTGTGTATTAAAATATCGCTTACTATAAATATCACAGAAAATTTTCTCTCTAATATCACAAGAATAGAATAAAACCGTCTACGTCGTCAAATCCAACGTACAAGTTATAGATCGCGGTTTTTAGAATGCTTTTACTTCGCTTTGTATAAGCCGCATAAACGCATCCAGCTGGTGTGCTCGCATTGAGTTTTATATTATGTTTACGGCTTCAAATGTAGGGATGCTATTTGGTCTATATCTTTAGTTTATCGCGCGAAAGTGGACTTGCTTATTTGATATAAAAAAATAGCAATATTTTAAGCATCACGCTGTGTTGTTTTAAGGCCGAGGGAGTGGAAATAATTAACTCTTCTGAGTGGGAATCGTACCCACAACCCCTATACAGACGCCCAACTTATGCGCCACAACGGTCTCATCATATTAAAAGTTAATCTTTATACTCGTAAATTAAAAACCCAGTATCTACTATCACAACAACAAAAGGCAACGGTGGACGGAATGCCCCGTCACTAGCCACCCACAAAGTAGAGATCGAATGTACCCAGTACCTGAAATCCTAGATTTTAAATACTAATAGTGTACCTTAGTACATTAACGTCTGACCTGATTACAGCAAAGCCAATAACCCGGCGCAGTCAATGTTTGACACGGCGGGAGTAGGTCACTTATTTTCGTGTTATATTCGACGTAAATAAATCTTAGTGTGGTTGCCGGTTTTTGCACTAAGATATATATATTTTTTTTTAAGTTTCATGCTGTATCCCGCATATAGTAAGGTATGCAAAGGGAACATGGCGTTAAGATACTCTATTTCTCATATTCCGTTCAATTTTCTTTTTTTAATCTTCATACTAACAATTTCCGTTAAAGTAAAAATAGTTAAAAAAAATATTATTATTAAACTAATAATTATAGTAACATTACTTTATAAAATTGTCTTAACTAACTTAACTATGGCCTTTAGGTGAGGATGAGGATTTATTTTTATTTTCACGCTCTGAAAACGAGGCAAAGCGTGGTATTTAGTTCCGCCACTCAGCAAGCAATGGCCCAAGAATTCGGTGGAAAGTGTGGAATGTAAGTGATAATGTGGAACGGAGAGTTTTAACTCTATTATGTACAACGTCAATGTTAAAGAATAAAAAAAACGGAAAGAAATCAAATGTTCAATTAATTGCTATATTATTTTATTTTCTTGGTAGGGTGAGTTGAGTACTTATTGTTGGCGTTGAGTTCCGCCATTTAAAACACACTGTCTCAAATTTGTTCTGTAAGTGGGGAACAAGGTTTCTTATTACTGGTGTCCTCCACCGTGGCTGTTGCTGTTTATATGTAGGATACAAGGTAACACACACAGAGTAGGCAGAGGGAACGAAACACCTTGTGTTGTGCTTTTTCCTGCTACCAGAGCGGGAACATGAAATAATTCCAAAAATATTGATAATCGAGCCTATTCCATTGCCGTTGCGCGACGACATATAGAATACAGAATTAATTATTATGTAGAAAAAACCTATTTATTGTTAGGTAACAATCGTATCAAGGCTTGGTACAAATATACTTATGGAAAACCGTAAATCAATTTATAGGGATTTTACAGTAAATGCTATGGCTTCTAAACGTGTTCAGTGAGTACCTACTTAAGTTCAATGTCATCACATATATTACATATCCATAGAAAATACAGGAGAGATCTATTGAACTTACGTTACGTGACGTCTAACATAAGATAATTATATTATTTGTATGAACTACTAGTAAAAGTGTTGGTAAATAGAGTTGTTACCTTCACGCTGTATCCCGCATATAGCAGGGTAATCAGAGGGAACCTAGTGGTAACACATGCAGTGTCACACATTTTATTGAATTTTTATATTAAAAAATAAAAACTACAAAATTGTTAACCCTAACTGAAGCATATTTAAAATCTAACTTAATAGGAAGCGTACTCTGGCAGGATATTGCTCTGCTTGACTTCAAAGCGATTGATCAACAATTTTCATAAAATATATGAACGCATCTTTTACTAGTGATTGAAAATATCGTAGATAACTACATCTAGTATAGTTATATTAGATATCGTGAGCTAGTCCAGGAGCTAGTACAGGGTATATTGCTTACTTGTGCAACCAACCAAAGAATTCAAATATATTATTGTTGATTTTCATTTATTTGTTATCTATTATACTTATGCTATTGTTTAATAAGACAAAAGTTAATCGATCTTTATATAAAAAAACTATGACGAGTGTGTGACTGTAAGCGCGACAGGTTGTGGATTCGATTCCCACTCGAGAAAATGAAACGTTTTTAATTTTTTTTTAATTTAACATTTTCGTATCTTCGATCTCGTGTCGAGGCGTAGAGTCCCCCAATTAATAAAGCAATGCATCCAAGGTTTTAATTTTATTTCCCGGGTCTGTGCTGAGTGAATGGATATAGAGCTTTTGAATTGACGTTCCCTTTGACAGAATTTTTGCAAAAATATGTTTTGGTATTTTAAAATTCACTTGTTCCGACGCTGTCATCCTTTGTTGAACGCAAAAAACAAAAATAGCCTAACCAGGGGCCTATCTACGCTTAGGTGTATGTACCTATGAACATACATACAGATCACATACATACAGTCGTAACCGGTATACCACGGTAGGCTGAGGGAACCTAGTGCTTAACACTCTCGTTTTTCAACCAATTCTCTGTTGAGTGCCAGAACTTAACGCCACATTTTACCTTATCACCAGAGCAAGGAAAATAAAACTAAATCGTTTTGTCAAATTCGAGTCGAATCTGCAAACATTGCATTTCACTCAGATAATGCTCCGTTGCGCTACGGCGGTATATTAAATATATATATAACTCAAATAATATTTTATATTTGTAACTTAACTTAACTTAACTTAACTTAACTTAACTTAACTTAACTTAACTTCACGCTTTATCCCTAGCGGGGTAGTCAGAGAGAACGGAGCGCCAAACGCTACGGTCTCTACATACCTCTTTCGCCTCGTCCACTGTCATCAACCTCCTCATACATGCCCTCCGGGGGGTCCTCATGGTCCTATTCTTTTCGGTGGATTCGATACCAACTTGAGAAATAATTCTAATTAAATTATTTTCGATACTCCGCTCCGCTAGACAAAGCGTTGAGTTCCACCACTCAACGCGTATTGTTTTTAAAATTAGACAGAACTTGGATAACAGTGCCTAGACACCAGGTTCCTTCTACTTACCTTTTTTATAAATGAATATAGAATATACATTTAAATAATAAATATAGAACGTCTATTTTACTTAATAAGCACATGTTTTGTTTTACAAGTAGATGTTAAGCCGATTTTCATATTAGTTCATCGATAGAAGTAATAAGCTGAATATTTCAATTCATTTTATTTTGTTCAATATTAACGGCTCCTTGTTATTGTTAGTACTTAAAGATAATTAAATGGAAATAAAAATGCGAATATATCTTTTGTTTTTTCTTTTTCGAAAGGTCGTCGTGGACTCGTGGCGCAGTGGCACAGTGTTTGAGTGTAAATGCAAAAGTTGCCGGTTCGATTCTCACTCAGGGAGGCTAGGCAGTGAAAACTTATTTTTAAGATACTTGCCTGTTCCTCTACTCATAGCCCGATTTTCGAGATATTGTAATGTAGTTTTCTTGTCTTACCAAAGCGAGGCAAAAGAAAATAATGTAATTATTAATTAAAAAAACAATTGACCATTCGACACTAAGACAGACAAAAAAAAATATATGACAAAGCGCAAAACAAACGCAACCACGCTGTCAACAGTTTGCTCTATACATTTATTTATAGAGCACCGTCGAGTGACGAAAAACCTGATTCACAGTATATAAAACTTTCGTGAAACACTTTGTTCGGAGTCAATAAAGCGCGTGTTATGATCATAGAGCCCTTTAGCTTCACCTCTGGGCTATTTTCTCTTAAACTTTCCAATACTTACAGTGCTAGTTATATGGGTCTGTCTGTTCGCTATGGAGTATGGACTGGAACGATTCTGTTAACCGGGCGTAATGTTGGAGAGCAAAAACAAAAGTTCTCTACAATGAGACTAGTTGTGGTCCGTGACTTTTGTAACGTAAGCTCTGTTTCCGTGTTTCCTTAGGAATTTCGGGAAATCTGATTTTATGACTCCCCCACACTCCCTAACAACTATGTAGTACTTATTTCCACTTTCCAAGTAGATCCTACAGTAATTTCGTGTATGCATTGTCTGTAAATCGCTCTGTAACGGTAAGATTATTTTTTTTGTTAAATCTTTAAAAATTTAAAAAGTCTTGAATTCAGAACAAAAGCGGAGAATAGAATGAGAATATTATTCCTCACTTAGGAAAGAAAAAAACTTTTCTAGAAAACGCATAACCGGGTAACGAAGCATAATCGTAATTAAACAAAACACTCACTGCATGTGTACCAATATACTGAAACATAAAAATCAAATCAGCTTCACTCTGTATCCCGCACACAGCAGAGTAGGCAAAGAGAACCTAGGGTTAAGACACTCCGTTCTCCACTTTCCGCCGAGTTCTCGAGACACTGCGTGTTGAGTGGCCGAACTCAACATCGCGCTTTGCTTTCACACCAGAGCGTATGTATAATAAAAATATAAATTTAAATAAATATTAGAGTGGGGATCGAATCCACAACCAGTCGCGATGACAGTCACGCTTTGAGCCTCTGCGTCACGATTGGCGTACTGAAACATAATTATTTATTTTCCATCGGACATTGCAACAACCGGGTAAACGCTTACAGCTCTATTTATATAAATTCACTAAATTGGAAAGCTATGTGCATTGCGATTAAAGCTTTTTGAATGGATTCCTTTTTTTTTGTACCGTATATAGCAGGATAGGGAAAGGGAATCCAATATTGAGACACTCCACATACCCCCAAATTTTGAGACAATGCGTAGGGTAGCGGTAGCGGGTATATATATATATATATATATATATATATATATATACTTGAAAGTGCTTGAGTGTAAGAAATTTTTAAGTCGGTGTCGCAACGTGTGCATTTTAAGAAATATTATATTATTTTTTTTTGGTTAATTTTATTTTGTAACTTCTAATTATTTTCATAAAAAAATTATCTATTATGTTTCTTTATAAATGTTGTATTTATCGATTCTATAATAGTTCACAAGTGTTTCCAATGAGAATGAGTATAAACCTCTCAAAGAAATATCTAAAAAAATCCATCTGATGTGTATATTCGTTAACAGCACATCCGTTTTGATGATAAGTCAGTTTAAGTCAAATGATGTATTACGTTTCCGGGAATAATCGATAGAAAAGTATGGAATGAGGAGATAGGGAACCACGTTTCATATAATTATAGAGTGCTGAATTAATAGTTCCCGAGATAAGCGCGTTCAACATAACAAACATCTAGCTTTAACAAATTTCTATAGAGAAAAAATAATCGTATACGTCTTGTGTGTTTAATTAGACACTGGTAGTGGCAAAAAATCAAGAATACACAATTAAAATCATACATTATAATTTGAACGGTCAATGTAGTAAAGATGAGGCAAGGTCATCCGGCAGCGCGTTGAATAGGAATGTTGATCGAGACATTTACAAAAACTTACGTTTTAATATGGGACAGCGTGCTAGTTATAGGTTCGTTCCCCACTCAGGGGACTATTATATTATTTAAGTTTTTTTCATTACTTACTATGGGTATAAGACTGCCTAGAGTATGTCTATATCGTATCGTATACATAAATACGTGAAAAATTGGACTCCTTTTTTACGAGGAGAAATTATGCGGAGAGAGAGTCTATGTAGAAAATGAGAGCAGAAGCATAATATTTTACAAATAATGCATAAAAATACATTAAATTGATAAAACTAATACAACACATTTTCCCATAACTTTGACAATGTACACTTTTGTTTGAGGTGACATACACGTTGCTATGGTAACGCGTTTTGTACGAGTCAATTCGTTCGTTAGTGTAGATAATTATAAGTGAAATATATATAAATACTTCAAACTATTTAAATATTATATGAACTGTTTTCTATTTAGCAATAATGAGCCGTTGTCTCTGAAAGTTTTGAGTTCGAATCTACTCAAGGCATAAGTTTAGAGCTACACCAACAAGCTCTAAGCTTATGCCATTTTTGCCAAATTTATTTATTGTACGATTAGTAATTATTGTCGTTTCTTGCGAAAGAATCTAGTATTAGATTCAATTCCCATTCGAGGGGTTAATTATAGCTTTTCCATGTTTTTGCATTTATAAACAAAGCGCGGTGTTAGGTTCCGTCATTTACTGTTTTAATGTATTATCTAATTACATTTTTCGGTTCACGCTCAAATTCTATATATAACGTGTAATCACGCATGGAAAGTTATAATCAAAAACTGTATTGAAGTAAACACTTCGCGTTCACATAGCGTGGAAACGAAAATATTTAATTCAATCGTGTGGAATCGAACTTACAATCGCCACGTTTACAGTCAAAGACTTTTCGTTTATATTCTATTTTAAACTAAGAAGTAGGACACGAAATGTCTCAAAAACTTAGCAGGGCTTCAGGAATGGAGTGTTTTGACACTAGGTTCCTCTAACTACCCATTAAAAGAAAACAAGTAACTGAATAAAATCGTGATGGGTTATTGGCATTTACAAATAAATGCACCTACAAATAGTCTGACTCAATACATTTTGGTTTTACCGTATTTAATACATATTCTTAATGAAAGCCATTTATTTGTATTGGATTATATATTGAATCGTATTTTACGCTAGCGAAAACGCGCGGCTTCGCCCGCTTTATTTAATATACAAAATAGTAGACATAAGTATATAAAAAAAAAAATTAAATTAGCTTCACGCTATATCCCGCACACAGCAGGGTAGGCAGAGGGAACCTAGTGTTAAGACACTTCGTTCCCCACTTTCTGCCGAATTTTGGAGGCATTGCGTGTTGAGTGGCAGAACTCAACGCCGCGCTTTGCCTCGACACCCGAGCGAAGAAATGAAAATATAAATTTAAGTAAATATTTTATCTCCTCGAGTGGGGATCGAACCCACAACCAGTCGGTTTTACAGTCACACTTTGTACCACTGCGCCACGACTGGCCTCAAATGAACAAACAACATAAGTATAAGTAAAAAATGTAAATTAAATCACACTGTACACTGTATCCTACATACAACAGAACTTAGTGTTTTAAGTAATCCGTTGATTAAGACAATTAATTAATTTAGAGTGACGTCATTTTATTTTTGAGCTAGTATGCATTATCGTCCAAACTAAACTACTACTAGCTACTTTAAATCAATGTAGAACTAATATAGAACTTCCAAAATAATTCTCATTTCGCGACCAATTGCAAATACCAAAAGTACCAAGTTAATTTGATATTTCGCTGGTTTGAACATAACAACGTCACCGTCCACGTACATCCCGCGCTCGCTGTGATCCGACAAAGTCAATTACACCACCCAGTTAGGATGGAACTACATTGTGGGGACTGTTGATGACACGCGCATAATGCACTCCCACTGATACACCACTACGTATATACCAGGGTTAAACTATAATTGAGGCCACCGTCGGCTGACTGAAAACTGAAACCGATCCGAATAATTTTATCGAACTTAAATATATAAATTATTTCATTTCTTCGTGAAGTACCAAGACAAAGCGCGGTGTGGAATTTCGCCACTCAACACGTAATGTCTCGAAATTTGGTAGTCTGGAACGGAGTGCCTACAAGTAAAACTTCTTTCTTGTATGCATGACTGCAGCGTGGATACATTAATTAACCAAAATAGAACATCTGGCCATATAAAATAGTCAAGCTTTGCCCATCAATCGATATGGGTCAGTACGGAAACATTGAATCGAAATGGCGTCTATTTTAAAACTAAAAACGGTAGTTCATAATAAAAACATAAGACGTTATTCATATAAATAGCCAGTGCCTGTTCGATTGTGGCAGACGCTTGCTTCACTCGAGTCTGGGCGAAGCTAAACTGGTAAACGGCAAGTCGACAGTGGAACCGGGTTCGATTCCGCGTAGGATTGTTAATTGTTTAAATACTAGTCATTGTTGTATACATTTTTTTCCATAAAAAGTAACTTGGCGCATCTGGTTGCCCTTGCTTTTGTTTCTTTCTTGTAAATAATATACAAGTTTTTGAACTTTAGTTTTTAAAGTAATGCAGAATTTTACTTTTCATTGTAATTTTGTAACATAATTTTATATGATTCTTGTTTTGTTTCAGGACTAGCATTTGGATTCAAGTATTTCAGTCTTATTTATGGAAGCAATTTGATTAGTCAAAAAAATGTCATCATATAGAAATTACGTAAGTTTTTTTTATATTTTTAACAAATTTAATCTTGTTCTTTTATAAAAAATTCATTTATCAGCCGCTTTTAGTGTACAAAAGCCGGGAAATGAAAAATGTTTAAATACAATTAATCCGTTGGTGGGCAAAAGCATCCGAATGTAATATCGATGGGGAATCAATTTAATATTTGTTTATATATATATATATATAATTTAATTACATTTAATATTTTCATATCCACGTTCTAGTAACGTGGCAAAATGCGGCGTTGAGTACCGTCACTCAACACGCCATGCCTCAAGAATTCTGCGGAAATTAGGGAACGGAAGTGACCTAATGGGTAACAGAATTTCTTAACACTACTTTCCAAGGTTCCCACTGCTTACCCTGCTATGTGCGGTATAGAACGTGAAACCATTCCTCTAACATGTATCGATCCCACAATTGATACTTTTTCAGTCGGGCGTCCTTTTTAAACTTATTATTTAATTTTATTAAATATTTCAATAACAAAATACATACGAGTGTAAGAGAGTTCACTCTTCAGTTCGCTATAATCAGTCTACTGCGAGAGCGAAGGGCTCAATAAAGCCCTTGTACGTTATCTGCGAGCACATTCCGTCGGCTATTTATAAAACGTTGTAAAGAACAGCTTTATTTCCGAAAGTGTTGAGTGAGCATTATGGATTTGAACATATTACGTGATTGAATGTATGCACTCATAGTGTTTAGTATTTTTTTAATTAATTGCTTAAAATACTTTTTAGCTTCCTTCTGTATCCCCCCTGTTTTGAGTCAGAACTTAGCGCCACTCTAAGTGTTGTGAGCGAAGAAAGGAAAATATGTCATTTCTCCGAGCGGAAATTTTACCCCAACACTATAAATTCTACAGTCAGATGGTGCGCCTCGATAATTGGAAAAATTAATTTCAGTTCTTTCTACTTTTCAGTATGATTCATCGGCATATGGAAAAAATAGAGAAACTAGCAGAACCTCCAGCATCTCTTCTGACCGTCCAGCCACTGTCACTGCGAAATATACATCCACCCCTTCATACAAGTCATCCAGCATCCCTGTGCTTAATGATACACGTTCTACTCGAGAAGAAACTCCAATATCAACGATCGCGAATCGATATGCGAGCTATAACAAAACAACAACAACTGATAAACCAATATCAAAATATGAAAAAAAAGATTATTCTAAACTGGCTATTCCTTCAATCAACATGAACCGAAGTCGAGATGTAAGTCCAGTATCTAAATACAGCATCAATCGTACATCAAGGCACACCAGCCCCGAAAGAAGAACAACCAAAAGTTTCAAAGATAAAAGCCAAGATTTAAGCTCTGCTGACCGTGACAAAGACATTCCAATTAAGACTGATAAGACTTCAAATTACAGTAGCCTATCAAATTATAAAATATATCCGCGTACACCAAGTTACTCTAAACCGAGTCCTATTACTAGGGTCGAAAGCAAACCTGAAGTTACAGTAAACAGATATGCTATTGCCAATCGATTAGCGTCTTCAAGCTACTTAAGAAGCCCCACTCCTATCAAAAGAACGTCTGTTTCACCTATAAATCATCTTGAAACAACAAAAACAGATACGGATAAACACAAATTAGCAAAAATTATGGCAGAAGAAAAAACAGGAAAACAAAATGAAGATAGCAAAATTTGTAGTCAAAATGGTACTGAAGTTATTATTGATGATAATGATGATATTGAAAAAATTGCCGTTATAACTAGACATACATCACCTACACCACCTGGCTCATCGGCGTATGTGAGAATGAGGAGAGCAGATATGGCAAAAACAGTCGAGAAAATTATTACACGAACTAGAAAAAGACCTGAAATGATAGATAAAGAAATACAATCTGACCGACTTGATGACCCCACACGGTCAAGCAGGTTTGGTAGCACAAGTAGAACTAGTGTGACAAATTGGACATATTATTCTCCTAATTCGACAAACTATACCGGTTACGCAGGAAGGTATTCGACGCAGTATTCGAATTTAAGAGAAAACGAGAGAAGCAGTCGCAGCCGAAGTAAAGAACCTGTACCAATAGATAATAAAAATTCCTACTCTAATCTAGAAGAAAATGATACAGGAAATTGTACAGTTAATAATCACCTCGATGAAAACATAAGGCTTGAACAGACAAAGGATACATCCGAAATTATAATTAACGTAAATCTTAAATTAAAGAAGTCTAACAGTTCACAATCAACAGTCACCACACCAACGGAATTGCTAACACCTGAAATCACTATAACTAATAATCATCAGCTGCCACCACAACCACCCAAATCAGAAAATGTTAGCAAAATCAAAAAAGTCAAAGTACGCAAGTCAAGCACAGATTCTTCTTCTGATTCGACATCATCAAAGAAAGTCGTTAAGAAAAGAAGTAAATCAGCTAGCTCCACTGACTCAGAACAAAATAGTGAAAAAGGTAACAAGTTAAAAGATTTAAGTAAAGCAAATTCAAAGGGGTTAAGTAAAACTTCATCAACTATAAATATACCAAATGGCATATCAAAATTAAAATACAGTAAAGCAAGAGAAAGTAATAGTCCCGAATCTAGTGTTACATTATCAACACAATCTTCTATTAGTGAAGATGAAACTGTGCAAAAATCGAAAACAAATGACATTTCTAAGTCTTCATCTAATGAAACTGCACTATCAAACGACAATACAAATAAGCAAGTATTAAAAAGCGAAGGAACTGAAGAAGCTAAGTCATTTTTAATTAGGGCCTTAGCGCCAGTTACTAATCTGTTTAAATTAAGACATCAGGATAGTAGTGAAAGCTCCCGCTTAATAGAAAATGCTGAAATATCAAGTAAAGATAGTACAAATGTAACTGATAGTGGATCAAATAAAAGTAAAAATATAATAGCATCTAATGATGAAGCTCTAGTTAAATTGAAAGCTATAAGACCTCTTGAAACTAATGATCAAAAAGTGCCACTTAAGTTAAACTGCTTTACAGATGATGAAAAGCCCTGGTGGCTCGACAGTAACGCAAATATTCCTGAAGGCATTGAACGATTGACTCCTCCTAGAAAATCTTCCAGCGACAGTGATAAAAGTGAAAAGTTCAACTTGTATAAAATAAAGCAAAATGAATCTGGTGATCGAAAAGACTGGAAATTGGCAAGTAATGATAATGTGATAAGTATTAACAAACAAGACTCACAAAATAGTTTGGCTTTAAGCAAATCTGGTTCAGATCAACGAAATTTCCAACTGAGCCGTATACGACACATCGAATCTGGAGAACGTCCATGGTGGCTGTCTAGCAGCAAAAACATTCCGGAGGGAATCGAGAAACTACCGACACCTCCACCACAACCAGATAGTGACTCCTCGGACTCTGAAGAGGTTGAGGTGTACGTGCCATCTACTCAAGTTCCACCGTTTCCTCTTCAATTGCCTGATGACGAACCACTCGGAGATAGGAGAAGTCCTGAAGGCTTGGAAACTCCAAATGATGATTACAGAATTGGACGTCGCTCTCCTTACGAAAATAATCACCACTATCGACGCGAGTCACTAAATTTACCGTATCAAAAAGGTGCACAGAAATACATATCACGGTACACGGATATCGACGACATATTGGGCACCTCAGGTCATATTTACAGCCCATTCATGGATTCCATATTAGCCAGAAGAACCGGTCACTTACCATTTGATGATGACGAATGCGAGGAGATAGACCCTACCCAAGTACGGATCCACGACAGCACCGCGCAAATGCCTATAATCAAGAAGCTACGATGCAGGTAAATAATACACATCTACCTTTATATTAAGTCGAGGCCGTAGTGGGTTCGATCCTCACTCAGGGGAAGGGAGCTCAGTCCCGTCACGCGAACTCGGATTGGAGTGTCCTAATATTCGGGAAAAGGGTGAAGCTGTGTTTTTTTTTTGCTTATATACTTACACTTACCAAGAATTTTCATTTCAATTCTACATTTGTAGAGAAATTTTATTTTTCTTTCACTTCAATAGCAAAGGAATTTAATAAGAACGTATTAGATATAGCAATGAAAAGTAATTAAGATTTAGTGTAGGAACTATTTCATTGCAGCTAGTAAATTGAAATGATCAAAAATTCTTGCAAGTCCTGTGACGTAAAATACAGATATCACACTAACAAGCCGTCTTAGGTTTACCTACTCGAGATCACAAAATTTAAGTTAAAATGACGACGGTTGTTAATTTGATCTCTAGCATAACCAGATCACAAGCCACGTAGAACAAACCGTGGCGTTTAATGCCGGAATTAATATTTCAAAAATGGATGGAAACAGTATAAGTTAGGGACAATGGTTGTTTTTTAACATGACTAATTGAAACTCATTTTGTTTCCAGAAGCGAAATAATCGACTACAGAAACGAAGATCAGGTATGTCATATAGTAAGAGATTATAAATATTATTCTATTGACTATTAAATTAATTAAAGATGAGTGTCAGCGTGCTTTCTTTTTAAAGTCTATAGGTTCGATTCCCACTATAAAATGTGTATTTTTATAAAATATATATTTCTTATTATTATATTTTTATAGTCTATTTCTTATACAGAATACTAAATAATAGACAAATGTAAACAGTATAACAGGTATCTTCGCAAAACGTTCAACAATTCAAACCTATTATGATTATTCCCTGGGCTTTATCATGCGAGATACATTCACACACAGTACGTAACTCGCGACTTCTCTTGTTAATTTGCGTGCTTGTTGAGTGGCGGAACTCAGTGACGCAATTCTGGCCAATTTTTAATAACAAAATATTTTGTTTTAACGTACGAAAAGTGTAAAACGCAATGGTTAACACTAAACTGCCATTACGAAAATTAATAAAATAAGACGTATATTTAAAAAATTAAAAAACCGTCCTATATAGTATAAGTTCCATAAAAGGTGAGTGTTAAAAAAGAGGTTCATTCTTTTTAAATACTTTTTTTTAATTTTCAATTAAAATATGTAAGTGATATTCATATCTATATATTTATATATTATATATTTTATTCTATGTAAAGAGAAAGTTATTGTTAAGAATACAAAAAAAATATGAACAAACCGACAGAAGAAAGATAAATATATACATACCTACATACAAATTTATATTAGTGTAGCAAGCAGGTGGTACAAGTGACCAAGTTTCGTCAAGGAGCTTTCGCGGGAGCAGTGCACTGAAACTGTTAACCTTGAGAGGAACAACAATAAGATACTACTTTCAATATATATATATTTTGTTATTTTTAAGCTTCACGCTGTATCCCGTATATAGCAGGGTAGGCACAGAGAACCTAGTGTTAAGACACTTTTCTCTTAGGTGCTTCTGACGTTGAATGGCGGAACCTAACTCCGCGCTTTGTTTTATCGTGTCGGGAAAATAAATATAGTTTAACGATAACAGTAAATCAAAATTCTAACAAATATACATCTCATATCAAAATTCACGAAAGCATGTTTTGTGAAAATATATACTAAAAATTGAAATAATTCAAGAGAACTAAATAAATATATTATTAATAATAATGTTTAGCGACTAATAAACCGTTGTCAAGTAAACTAAATTTTGTCACTTTTTTAACCCTTGTCTTACATTAAAGCTTACTTTAGCATTCTTTTTTCCTTTCTACATAACAAATAGAAGAAAATAATCTTCTACTGTGGGGGTCAACGTGGTGTAGCTGCACATCGTCAGGTAGTAAGCGCGACGGTAACGGGTTCTATCCCCATCTGGAGAAATAAATTAATTTGATTTACTAGATTTCATAACAAGCCAAGTTTCTCTCCATTTACCCCAACGTGAAATTGAAGTTTTAAAAAATAATATTAGCTAACAAGTAAAAATAATTAAATGCAAATAGCTGATAATCTTCAAAAACCAAAACATTTTCTTTAATAATGGCCAAAAACAATCTTGATTAAGTCACCTTAAAAACAAAGAAATTTAAAATCGGTACATCCGTTAAGGGGCTACTATACTACACATATATACACACTGTTTGCATTTAGGATTAAAAAATATACAAAACATCACCCCAGATTCTGATTTGAAGTCGGTACCATTGCATCTCATTTAATATAAACAAAGGCTTAGTAGCGTTGGGATCACTGAACTAAGGTTATCCTTGAAACTCTGGGAACGAAGTCAGGAGTCGTCGGTCACATTTTAAGTGGATGACGTCATATAGTTCCGTTGATAATTTGTATATACAGTATTTAATATTTAAATTGTTTTGTTCCTAATATATAATTGTCTTAATTACAAACAATAAGAATAAACATAAAATTGTTTGATTTCAGTTTTAGTTTTGTTATATGTTAGTAATTGTTGGTCTTTTGAAGAAACTGTTTCAAATGAACTTTGGCTTAGTTAAATACACTTTTTAATATAAATATAAGAAATTACGAAAACTATAATACATCTACTAAAAACATCTTAAAGCTAAACTGATATAAACGTCGATCAACATAACATACAATTTAATATGACGTCACATCAAACAAAAATAATATCAAAAACTTTAAATAAAGTAACGAATCTGCATACAACTTCCTCGAACTGGAAAGGCTTTAGTCACTTTTCATCTCTTTCCTCCATACTGGACAAGCCAAGGTGTAAGCCTGACAAATTAAATAGGCACACAACAATTGTTAAGGTAGTGGTAAGTTCAACGTATTTTATGGGTCGGTTTATAGCGATGTGAGGTAGCCTTACCTGAGGTACGCCCGGCCAGTTGCAATCAAGCCTTCGTCAGATGCGGTCGCGATAACAATCTGACGGGGAAAAGTTTACTATGTGATTTTTATTTAGTATTAAATATATTATAAAAAACTCTCGAAAAGAGTTATTTTTTTCTTGTGAACAGGTAAGCTTTATATTTTGTTTGTAATATATATTTTTTTTGGTTTTGAAGCCGACTTTTTTCTGTTTTCTAACTTAGTTTAAAGCTATTGTTTTCGAGATTTCGTGTGCAATGATCTAACTTTAAGTTCAACAACTCATGCTTTGCGTTCAAAGTATTATATCTTAAGGGAAATAAGTTTTCTGTTACTTTACATAAATTTCGGGTCTTAGATGAACTTTCTTAGAAACTTTTAGTTTATAAGTCAACGTATAGGACGTGTCTGGTCGCCGATACAATATATCACAACTTTATATATTATTTTTTATAATAGTTTGTTTTAATAGAGAGATACGTGGAAAACTGATTATCTGTTGTAGAATTTAATAATTTATTAATACCACCTCGCTGTATATATACAATGTCACTGATTGTCATATCAAAGTAAATAAATTTCTATATAATTATAGCAAAATTGTAGTGTGTGCGATGTTTCGATTTTATTCACTATCTACAATGTACTCTTTTTTTTTAATAGAGATTAACTATATATTAAACATATTTATTACTTTTAAAATTTAGTTTAATTTAAAAAAAAAATAAAGTTTATCTGTCGGTTAAGTCAAAAATAAAAGCTAATCTGTAAAACGATTTTTTTTTAAACGATATTAATATTTTATTAATATATTATTCGTAAATTTCGAACTAGTCCGGGATAGTTGCTCTACTATTATTTTTTATTTATACCAACATATATTAGATAAGTGAGTTTTTTATTTCTCTATTGGTCCACTTTGCATTAACTACATAATAACATAATGTCACGATGTACCCTAAAAACGAAACTAGTGTTAAGACACTTTGTTTCCTACGCGTCGCCAAATTATCGAGACATATGTTGGGTCGCGGCACTCAACGCCGCGTATCATGGCAAGGAAGTTACTTTTGCCACGAAATTAAAAAACAAAAAATAACTATTAATAAAATATATATAAATATAAATATATATATATATATATATATATATATATATATATATATATATATATATATATATATATATATGTGTGTGTGTTAATTGAATAAAGAAATGTCAAATTTATACTTATTAATCAATTTATAAATCGCTACCAGTAGGAACAAGTACCTTATCTCTATATTAAATATTAATAATCAAATAAGACCTCGAACTATGACATACGAACATGAAACAAAAAATCTTTAAATAAATTAAATTTATAAGATCAATTAAAATACAAAAGACGCCGCTAAAGCGCATTAAATGACTGTATATCGGCAGTAACTATAAGATATAATTTCCATCGCGGTGTTGTGTTCCGCCTCTACACATAATTTCTCGAACGGAGTGTCCTAGCAATAAATTTTCTTTACTTGGTCCCCCAAAGGACGTGTATGAAAAAGTGGATGAGAATGATTGAGGCGTAAGAGGTATACAGGTTCGTTAATGTGCAGCGTTAAGTTCCATCGCCGTTCATACGTATAAATAATAAATATTATTTTTGCTCAACGCATCTTCCGCATAAAGTAGAGTAAGCCGGAACCTAAAGTGTTAAAACACTGCGTCCTCCCCGTATTGTTCTAATTAAACATATGCATATTACGTCGTCAGTATAACATGTTAACATCAGTTTTGTCAGTCAGACACTTGCATACAATATATTCTCGAAACTTGACTTAACTTACACGGCTGAACTAAACAAAGCCTCCCGAAACACCTGTCGTCTACACTCTACATCCGGCGACTACCGCGCGTATATACACAATCTTTTTTTTTTGATGTCTTATCAATTTTATATTGTACGTCCTATACTATAATTATTAATAATAATATATTAGCAAAGGTTATGGGTTTGTTTCCTGGATAATAAAATATTTTTATGGAAATAAAAGAATTTATTATATAAAAAGTGTAGCGCTTAGTTCCGCCACCGTAAACGTATGTAGAAAGTATTAAATATGTTTTTAATAACATCATAGCGAGATTTAGGAGCGTCTGCACTAGCAGTGGATTCGATTCCCAATGAAAAAAAATATTATTAACCTATGTTAACCATCTTTTACCTACGGCTTACCTATGGTAAATAATACTATGTTTTCTAATGGGAAGTCATGATATTATTTATATTTAAAATCTAATTTTGATTTGGTCTATTCACCTTTTTTGTAATTCTTCATGAACACAAATTAATTTCTTTTTTATTTACATTATTCAATTATACTAATACATACGTAGATTTCCCCCGACTAGGAATCGAACCCACTGCCGTTGCGTTTACGGTCACACGCTGCCACTGCACCACGACGGCGTTTCGATGATAATTAAACTCCACAAAGAGTCACTTTCAGTGTACAAAGCGCGTATCGCTACAAAGGCGCGTCAGTGTCATTTAAACTTGTGACGTTTTTAATAGGGCGTAAAATAAGTTGTTCAATACCTAGGTACGTCACTATAGCTTTTGCTTTTATGTTCCGGGGGAATATTATTTATCCGCTCCGGAGAGACAGACAGAGCGCGGCGTTAAGTTCTGCCATCTCTTCCTTCTGCCTCTCTATCTCCCTATTGCTTAAGGTAACTCAAATATTTGCATACACATTCATATCCTAAATATTTGGATATAAATATGATTAAAATCAATTCTTTCATTTTTATTAAAAAACCAATAAAAGTTCCCAAAAATATAACAAACTATAATTATTTTTCCGCATCTCAATGAAACAATTAACCAATTTATATTCGAGACCTTTCCAACTGGACTACGATAGCGTCAATAACTTAAAATAACACAGATATTTGCATATACATATAAAACCTTTTAATTCTTTCATTTTTATCAAAACAACAAGTAAAAGTTTCCAAAAATATACCAAACTATAATTATTTTATCAAATATATGGGGATAAGTCTGTTACTATTTATAAAGCATTATTTAAAAACGTCGTCCGGTGGTCGTCTGTCCGTCGCGTCTCAAGACGTGTGACAGGTTTTTTTTTCGCGAAACCGGTCGATGTATCGATGTAACCAAATGTCTACTTCAGTCTTATTTAAAATCTGATATACAACTCATTCAATAATAGGCTGTAGCACAGCGGCACACCGTCTGGCTGTAAACGCGACGGTTGTGAGCTCGATTCCTATTCGGGGGAATGAATTATTTTCATGTTCTCGCTCTAATAACAAGACAGTGCGGCGATGAATTCTGATACGCAACACGCAATGTCTCGAAAAAAAATAGTAGAAAGTAGGGAACGGAGTATCTTAAAACTTTATTTCCTCTGCCTACCTGTATGCGGTATACGGCGTGAAATTAAAAAAATATTATTAGATAAGAAGAGAAAAAATCTTTTATTTATTGATAGATGAGATAAAGACAATGCGTATTGAGTGGCGGAACTAAACACAACACTTCATCTTTGCCAGAGCTGGGAAATGAAAACGATAGAAAGGATCGAAGTCAAAACTATCCTGTTGTACAGTCAGAACGGTGTTGCTGCGTTACAACGGCCTTTTAATAAATGCTTTAATTATTATTATTATTATTCAATACTTGTTATTAATAATTAAAAAATGTATTGTAACCTATAAAAAACGATATATACTTCAACTTGTCAAACAGGTTCCACAGACGAACAGCAATACTTACCGCTATCTCGAGAACATCAACATCAATTAATAAATTATAACACTGCTGTTGTCTTTTTAATGCAGTATAGCGTAGTTTGAAACTATTTAACTGTTTTAACGTAAACGTGGTGGCCAGTTCGATTCCCACTCTAGGGAATGGTAAATTTTAGTATTTTACTATTTCTTTCGTTGGCTTCCGTAAATCAACATGCAATATAAATACCGGATGAGGGCGCTTACTGAAAGTTCCGTAGAAAGTTGGGCGTCTTGAGGTTTTTCTGAAATTCTGGCTTAGCTTAGCCCAAAATAATAAAATAATACCAAATTTAATCCAAATTTCATAATTCTATATTAGGTCAACCGGAAGTACCGTATGGATTTTGATTCCCTTGAGTATGTGAAAATACGCGTTTTTTGCTAAGTTATGACTTTAAAAAACGTAATTCTATACTTTTCAATAGCAAAGTATAGAAATACGTTTTTTATCAGGAAATCAAGGGGCCGTAGATCTGAGAATATGGTTTGAATTTTAACTCGATACTCTAAGCGTTTTTCCTTAAAAAGGTAGGGAACCTTAAAAAGTAGCTAAGTATTAATATGACTCGCCCATCAAAGGTTCCTTACCAATTTTATCATTGTAGGTCAGCAGAAAAAGACAGAGGAAGCCTAGTGCTAAGACACTTCTGCCCCCCACTTTCCGCCGAGGAGGCATTGCGTGTTGAGTGACGAAACTCAACGCCGTCCCTTGCCTCGTTAACAGAATATGGAAATGAAATAATTTAATATTTCAAGTGGGAATCGAACCCGAACAACCGGTCACGTTTACAGTCACTCGCATGTGCCCACGCGCCACGACTGGCGTCACGTTAACTCTTCCTAAGCGAGGGCGGACAAAGGCGGCTCGGATCTCCTTGATATTAATAAGCTTAGTTGCTTTTCTAATCCTAAATACTGTTTGCAACAATTTAAGTAAACTATGTGCTGTTGTCTTTCAGTACGGATAGAGAGTTCCTAATTGCTACACTCTGAGACGTTAGTTAGGGTTTAATTAACGTTAAATAATAGTGTAGTCTACTAGTATGTAGTTCTACAGTATTATTTCTTTTTAAGTGTTCTTCTAAAGCTTTGCTATCGTTTTCATTACATATTTCAAAAGTTAAAGGGAGGTGGTGGGGCTTCCATTTTACCACATTAGTGGTATTTACTTATTACGCTACATATTTATTACGTTTGAGAAAAATTGCTCTTAGATCATCAAAGTCGTACAAGTCTAATAATTTCGGATTAATGTATTTTCACTCCAGGCCCTTGTGAATTGATTCGCCCGGCACATTAAAAATAATATTTTTTTATAATAAAACATGGATTTCGTGTTCAATTCGTAACGTATATAGACGAGATGAAGACATTGACCTCCACTGACCACTGTTCAGAGAACAGGCGACCCTGTGTCATAGCTTTAAACTATCTATCTATCTTTTACATTTCTTCATACATCTATATTAATATTATAAGGGTGAAGAGTTTGTTTGGTTGAACGCGCTAATCTCAGGAACTGGTTTGGATAGTAATTATTGATGAAAGCTGTAGGCTTTTTTACACCATATTAATTGTCTTATTATAAAAGTTAAAAAAATATTCTTGTCACTATTTTAACACACGTTACCGTTGACCTACAAATATAAAGTTAGTTACAGAACCGTCATTGGGTAAGTCCTACTCGCGCTTGACTTGTTTTTATTTCTTATATAATTTTTTTCTACGTTATGCAGGAAAGAATGGACGATGCATCACTTACTAATAGGTAGTATATTAATTATCACTCCACATTTGACAGCTTTGCTTTTTATTTTGTTTTGAGACGTTGCATTTCAAATGCCTTTTGTCTAACAGGATCTCGGAAACGGATTTTTAGAAATAAGTGTTAAACAATAAGAAGAAAGACGGTCTATTATAATGTAAAATATACATATTTTTTCACAAATTAAATTGAATCTTAAAGAAAAGCAGCTCTGCATTTTTCCCGCAGAACATAGAATGTAGATGCATATTATTGTTTAATACAAAGCTTTACCTAGAACTGAAGCAACAACAAATATTGACGTAATTGTGTTGCCTTCAAGATCATATAATCTTCTTTTACAAGATTTAAAATGAAACATTTCTCAAGAAATGTATTTTAAATCAGTTTAATTTTTCTAGAAATTGCAGAAACCTTATAAACGATGCGTCGAAATGGCTTTGTGCATAATAAAATTATCAACTATAATTTGCATTTCTTTACAAATATTACGACGCAATAGATTCAGAGATGATAGCTGTGGGTTCGATTTTTATTTGGGGGAATGATTCATTTTTATTTTACTACCATGATTAACAACTTGCGACGTTCAATTCGGCTTGGTTTGGTTTGAATTTGGGCGGAAAGTAAAAAAATGTACAATAGCCATATGTGAGAAGAAAAAAGCATTTTGTAAAGCTGAGATCGGTCAAGTGCGAGTGGAAGTCACCAACTAAAGCTACTAATTTAATACCTAATAATCACTTATTTTATATGGAATGAAGTAAAAATATAAGTTAATATCTATAATTTCCATTTTTATGAATTTTGCTTTTTGCTTGTATGTATTATTAGTTCTGACCGTATTTTCTTTTGACTTAGGGAACCCTAAAAAAATATTTTAATATCAAGTATCTCGTCCAAACATCTGCGTTGGTACATAGCGCGCTTTGTTAAGAATTTATAACAAAAAATTAAAGTGCGTTGTTTGGCTTCTCCCGATAATGCAATATGTGAATATTTCATTTTCCAATACTATTTAATCTAAAAACCAGATTTTACTTTGTTTATACCTTTCTTTGTTACACAAAACTGACAGTAAACTCGACGGCTTACAGGTCAATAAATCACTGCGTTGAATTCCGCCACTCAACACTTAATATCTCGCCAGCCATAACTTACATAACATAACTTTAGCCAGAAGCGGAACGGAGTGTCTTAACACTAGGTTTCCTCTGCCTGGCCTGCTATATGCGGGATTCAATCAGAATCTAAAAAATCATTTACATCCGGTGCATAATTTAAATACAAATATCGCTAATTTTTTTCCTGATATAAAAGGCCCTCGATTACCAAACAATTGGGCCCGACAATGGTCGATATTTATAAAATCATCTTTCGATTCTAATCGTGTTTTGATTATTACTTATTCGAACAATAATAGTTATTTTAACTTCAGTAGGTATATTAGTTAAACATGGAGCTTCTTTAGTAATAATAAGATATAAGAGGTTCTATAGATACTCGTGTTGTATATACATACATTATTTGTTTCACGTTGTATCCCGCATGACGACATCGTTATATTTAATTATTTTTGTTCACTTTGGCTTTGACATGTGAATCTTTGTTTTTAACATTAATACTATTTTCGTAAATAAAATACCTAATGGAAGTGCAATTTTAGTAACTCTATGCTAAGAAAACTTTCTGTATATAAAAAAATCGTATATAAAAAAAATCATATATCGTATATTTTTTTTACAAAATATTGTTTTATATGTTTGTTTGTAATGTATTAAGTCGACTCTTCTCTTTATGGCCAAAGTAATAAAAGATTTATAAAAATATAAATACGATTTAAATAAAAAATACGATTTAAAACAAAAAAAGCAAGGACACGAGCGGTTTGACTAAATTGAACCGCTTAAGATTTTTACGAACAATTTACAATTTGTACCGCAGACGATCATTACCTGCACATTCCTGAACCAATAAACACTGACGGTTTTACCTATAAGGAGAATAAATAGTAGAATATACAAAATATGCTATATATTTACAGTATTTGACGTTAATGTTGTGGGTTCGATTACCACTCGTGTGGTTGAATTATATTCGTTTCTTCTCTGTAGTGAAAAGACAAAGAGTGGTGCTGAATTCCGCAGATAAGGAGGAAAGTGGGAAATACTATATATGAGATACGGCGTGAATGAAACTGAAAATACTAACAAAATATATGTATAATTATATATGAAGAATTTCCGCATAAGAGGTTAGACAGATGGATCTAGAATTAAGACATTTCATTTACCAATTTCCGTTCAATTTTCGAGACATTACATGTTGAATGGTGGATCCTAATACCACACTTATTTTTTCTAAAACGGGAAACTGAAAATAATTAATTCCACTAAGTTTAAATCGAACCAAAAGTGATCGCTTTCGATATTAACATAAACTATTTATTTTTTAATAGTAAAAGGATTCCCAAAGGTTTTATATTAGTAACAGAGGTATAGTGTAACGCTGAAACACACATAATCTACATAATCAGCATTTCTATTGTTTTATAATGTACTTACGTCGATCTAATATTTTATTTACATATCAAGTTTATGTGACTATTCTAAATTAGTTATAATAATAGATTCAAGCTCAGGATAGGCAAAAAAGGAAACTAATATTTTTTTTGAATGGAATGTCATTTTTTTATGTTAAGTTCCGTTTCTAAATTTCCGTCTATTTTTTTAGACATTCAGTGTTGAGTGGTGAAACGAAACATAAAAAAAATAAAAATAAATCAGCTTCACGCTGTTCCCCACTTTCCGCCGAATTCTGGAGGCATTGCGTGTTAAGTAGCAGAACTTAACGCCACGCTTTGCCTTGCGCACCAGAGCGACAAAATGGAAATAAAAAATTAAGTAAACATTTCATCTCCTCGAGTGGGGATCGAACCCACAACCAGTTTCCGTACCGCTGCGCCACGACTGCCCTCAAAACTAAACATTACGCTTGTTCTTCTTACCAAAGCGAGAAAAATACATAAAGGTCTTCCAGAAGTCTTTCCCCATTCCTCTAGATTCTAGAACTACTATCTCCATTAGTACATCTATTACTCTATTTACTTTATAAAAAAATCAAATTTCATTCAATGTCACACAAAAACACACACACATAAACAATTAAGACACACACACACACACACACACACACAAAGCTCAGCATTCGTCATCGCCACGATATATTTCGTGTATATTAGCTATAAAATTCTAATTTGTAATATAGCCATGACTTAACTGAGCGGAGGCCGCAACTAATGACGGATCAATCTTTAGCAATGACACTCACATATGACGATTAGGGCTTAATCTAAATTAAATTTATATTGTTTTAAGAAAGCGAGGCGTTCAGTTACGCCACTCAACACGCAATGCATACGGCAGAAAGTGGGGAACGAGTGTCTTAACACTAGGTTTCCTCTGCTTACCCTGCCTTGTGCGGGATACAGCGTGAAGCTGATTTTTTATTAAGTAGATATTGTTCTAAGCGTTTTGAAGCCAAATCAAACCTATTCTTGAGACTCTCCGTTTTCGAAGTTTTAAAGTTCGAAGGCTCAACCTCACGCCATTATTTATATATTTATATTTATTTAATTTTACTTAATTATATTATTACTTGAGGTTGTTTCTTTCCGTTCTGACAAAAAGGTAAGGCCAGCTTTGGGATTTGCCACTCAACACGCAATGTTTTAAAAATTGGGCGGTAGCGAGACAGCGGAGTGTTTCGACAATAAGTTCTCTCCATTTACATATAAAGCATAAAGCTGACAAAAACACATCATTTTGCTCTACATTCCTACCTAATTCTTTTATGTAAAGGAAGCCTTACGTATGTAAAACCCTATTGAGAGCGCGTCATGTTTGTTTTTACTCGTATTTAGACACATAAGCAGATTTAGATCATTTGAATTAATGTTATTTAGCTAATCGGAATTGAACTAGTGACCAACGAGGTACATAACTATATAATGCCGTAATAAAATTACATTTCACACACACTGCTTTACACTGTATCCCGTATATCCAATAATAGGCAGAGCCAACTTATTATTAAGACATCCTTTCCCCATTTTCGCCGAATTTATTGAGACATTCCGTGTTGAGTGGCGGAACTCAATGTCGCGTTTTGTATTGTTGCCAGAGCGAAGAAATGCAAATAATTAATTCCCTTTGACCACTCAAAGGTCGAACTCACAACCGTCGCGGAAATGGAGTATTGGTTTTAGTGTCTAGATTCCTTCTTCCTTGCTAGATGTGGGATACGATGTTAAGATAAAACACTGTAAAACATCTACGCAAGCATAATGGCCTGCACTAAATACACAATGAGATAGAGATCTCCCTCTTATATTAGGAAAACGAGCGAGACAACAATACAGCGGCATGGGAAAAGTGCGAGAATGCGTAGGCGCAGGCTGAAATACCAAAAATATACTACTAACTAGTAAAATCACTTCTACCCACATATAGTAGGTACAATAATAAAAAGGATCAACATTAGAAAGTCTTAACACTACAACTAAAACATAGAAATATATTTTTCTTCCACGAACGAGCAGTCAGTACTGTAAGTGGAATCGCACAGCTATTACCGTGACCGTTTCCCGTGACACGCACATTGTTGGACAAATCACTTCCATTAGATATGAGTCTAGTAGAGGTGTACTTTAAGTTTCACTAAATCGCTTTAATAGTATGAAATTTGCTTGTTAGTTTTTTATTCATATGTACATATATGTAGCTTGTAAGTAACGAATGTTACCTGAACCTTTAAATTCATTTTTAACTTTCCGGATTACTTAGTTGTGGATTCATATCCAAGTCATGAGAACGAAATATTTCTTATTTTCATTTCTTGGTAACGAAGGAAATAGCGGCGTTAAGTACCGCTAATTAACATCCATGCCTTAAATCAAATGTAGACAATCCATAAACCTGAGTAAGGATCGATCATAGTGCTTATAGTCTTCCATTAATTCGAACGCAGCTCAATTTGATAGAATAATATAACAAAAAAAATCAACAATCTCTACAAAAACAACAACTTACAAAAATGCATAATAATCACATTGTCAAAACTCTATACTAATATAAAAAAGCTGAAGAGTTTGTTTGGTTGAACGAACGAATCTCAGGAACTTCTGGTTCGAATTGAATGATTCTTTTCGTATTGGATAGTCCATTTTCGGAGGAAACTATAGGCCAGGTATTACATCACGATAACAGCTTCAAAGTATCGCAGTACCTTACGGTCACACTGGGCCCTTAAAATGTGTCAAAATCAAATAAAAAAAAAACAACTTTACGCTGTGTCCACACAGCAGGCAGAGGAAACTTAGTGTTAAGACACTCCGTTTCCCACTTTCCGCCGAATTCTGGAGGCATTATGTTTAGTTCCGGAACTAAACACCTAGGCACCAGAGCGAAAAAATGGAAATATAAATTCACATAAATAATATTTCATTTACTCGAGTATCGAATCGAACCCACCACCAGTCGCCACGCAAATTTTGTACCTGCGCCACTACAGACAACGCAGCAGTTAAAGACTAGTTCAGCTATAATTGGGCAATGTAAGAACATTGCATCACTATATGATAATTACATATATTTGCAATAGCGTCCATCCATTCCGTTTACGGTGCTTACACACCAGATTGTAATCTTTATATAAATTATGAAAACTTTGAACTACTTCGGTTGTGTTGGCCAATTTTGTTTTACTCTATATTATATGTATATGTATATTATGTGGTTTTTTTTAAATTATTTTTTTGCTTTTTTTGATGTATATTTCGGTGGTTTGTGGTTTAATGATATGTGGAATCGGTTGTTGCGGTACTAATCTCATTTAAGGGGGTATTTATGTTTGCTATACAAGTGTTTTGATTATTAAGATTTGGTTTGAAAAATAAATCGTTGAGTACCGCTACTCAACCCGCAATGTCTTGATATTATATTCCTTCTGCATATATGCGGGAAGCATTGCGATGTGAAAAAATGGCGTTAGGAGATTTAATTACTTAAAAGTTGAGATACGAACTAAAATTCTAATCTGCTAAAAACTTATGTTTGTAATATGTCAACTCAATTGTCTTAAACGTTTACGAACACTAAATAAAAAATTGAAATATATTTTTATTTAGCCATTGCCAAAAAAACGTATTTCTTGGCAAGTGCAACAACTTTATGTACATATTACAAAACGGCGACCTACTACGGCAATGGACTGTGTGGACAATTCTGGTGTTTATTTATTCTTAACGTTGTGGCCGTATCCCGCATGTAGCAGGGTAGACTAAAGGAACCAAGTGTTAGGGCACCATTTCCCACGAACCGCCCCTTTTTTTCAGTAAATTGGAGTCGAGTGGCAGAACTCAACATCCCGCTTTGCTCTGTAACCAGAGCGACAAAAGTTAAACTAAGTGCCCCGAATTAGCGAATCAAACGTACAACCGTCATTAAAACCTGATTTTGTCATAAAAAAACCTCTGAATGTTTTTGTGAATCGAACCCACACTATCCTCACATCTACACTAGCTAAACATTAAACCTGTTCGCTAGTCACGATTATAATTATCAAGAACTATTGAAATTTTTGATATAGGTGACAGTTTTAGAGACCACTTGTTACTTCCTTAGTCTTAACTCGACGATTAAGTTTTTTTTCGGTCAAAATTTCAATAATTGAAGTAATTACCGAAGCCGTTGAGGCGCAGTGGCACAGCGTGTGATTATAAACGTGGTAGTTATGGGTTCAATTCCCACTCTTAATTATTTAATATTTTTTTGCTTCTTTGCTCTGGTAACATGACATAATGCGGCGTCGAGTTCCTATATACAACACGCATTGTCTAGAAAATTCGGTGAAAATCAATAAACGGAGTATCATAGCACTCGGTTCCCTCTACCTAACCTGCTATAAGCGGAATACAGCTTGAACAAAACAAAAATTAATCGCCATTAAAGCTTCATACACATCACATACCTGGAATTCAATTTTTAACTATATTTTAACAAATTCAAAAGGCTTTCATTATGTTCAACGGATGACGATAATAAATAAAAGTTTAAATGAGAACCTTTTATAGATTCATGTAGAATATAATTACTTCGTTTACCGGTTTTAAATTAATAACTATAGGACTGACATTACTGACATTTCTTTGTAACTTGACGATTCAAACGTACTTGTACTAGCCTTATTAAAGATACGATATTTTGATTATGATTACAAAAGAGGTCAGTGGTTTATTTTTATGTCTTCGATCTGGTAACATGGTAAAGTGCGGAATTGAGTTCCGCGAAACAACAAGGCAGCAAGTGGTGAAAGTAGTGCTTAAAAAGGTCCTTTCTGCCTCTAGGTAGACTTAGAAAGATAAAGAAAAAAGATATAAAAAAATGAATTTAGCCGAATCTGAACCCGGACCTCTCGGAACGTTTTTAAATTCAAATTTTGATACCTTTTCTAAGCATTACAAATCTCATAAACCACTCAGTAAAGTAATAACAGCTAAACTAACAGACGAGCTCTCAAAGAACAATACACTATAAATACATATAATTAACTCACTTTGTATGTCCTTATATAATGTCGCAAATACAAAATTAACTGTTAGTGAGGCGGCGCGTGTCGCCCATTGTTTTAGACTCTCATGATCTAAGAACTAGATACTAAGAAAAATACAGTGAGGTCGTGCAAAAGAAGTCGTTTTACGGGACATATTATAGCTACGTTTCTCCGGGGATAGGTAGTGTTTTAAAATTGTAAAAATAATTAATAATAGCATGAAATAGTCGTGGCGCAGATGCCCAAGGCTGCGACTGTAAGCCTGACGGCCGTGGGTTCCATTTCCACTCGGAAGAACGAATTATTTAATATTATCTTTCTTCGCTGTGGTAAGGAGGTAAGAGCCTGGCGTTGAGTACCGCTACTCAACGGAATGTCTTTATAAAAGATTCCCAAGTTCCCTCTGCAGTATCCCTCTGCGGGATACAGCGTCAAGCTTGAAAAAAATTTATAGCAAACATTAACATCACTTCTGTATCTTGCCTGATATAACTGGTATAAAAACACTCCGTTCTCCACGTATAAAACTTATCTGGTATAAGAGCACTCCATTCTCCACGCATCGAACAATTTTCGAGACATTTTATGATGGATGAGGTTACTAAAAGCCTCGCCTTCTCTACCAAATGCCAGAAAATAAAATAATTAATTTAAGCAAAATCATTCCCACAGTGTGGATCGAATCCTCAATCATCGGCCACTGCAACACGACGGCCAATGCAACCATTCTACCTATAATTGGTTATCATTAGATGCTACTGTAGAAATCCAATGAATCCAAGAAAACTTTAAATTGGAATCAGTCTAACAAATCAATCTGTATATTTAATTCGATTGTAGATAGCCACTTAGTCAGAAGTTAGGTTAGCTTATACTTTTATAATGATCCAAAGACTAACGATACGACTGTAAATAGGAGTTAAACTTACAAATATAAAAATAAACTAATCTAAGAATAGATACGGTTTTATCTTTAACTGAAAATCATAGGAATGTATAAATTATATGAGCTTTATCTCAGGTCCTGGCTCCATCATCAGATCAGCTCGGTGTTACCATACTATTGTTACACAATCACTTTCTTCTATCTTACACCAGTTCTTCTTAAGTCTGAATCAGTAACTTTAGTGAAGTGGTAAATTATTGGACGTTCAAAAAATTAAACATGTTGCTTCTTATCCATATCTACATATTATAAACATTGCCGTCTATACCTGGAATATATGAGAAAAACTATTATTTTTGACATTAATCAATGTAATAGAAGCCAAATCAAAGATTTTTTAAAAGTTTTGTCTGTTTATCGTTGTGTGCACGCTAATCTCAGAAACGGCTTAACGTAATTAAATGCGGTTTTCACTATTATACTTAGGCAAACTTCGTTTAGTGTTAGTTTTATTTATTAAAAAAGAATTGATGTCTATATAAAGTATCGGATGAAACAATTTTGCGACAAAATAAACGTTTTATTCAATTGGGAGAAAATTTGCTATCAATGTATGGATATTGTTTTTTAATTAAGAAAATAAATGATTTTGTAGTACATTCCAATAGCGAGCTGGTCGCTAGTTTTAAATAAAATTATTTGAATTTGACTTTTCAAAAAGCTGTGTTCATTTTTATTGTGCCACAAGCGAGTGTAACGGATACACACATTCAATATGGCTATCACATTATTTTATTAGAATAGTTTCCTCTAAGGTGCTAACCGCAAACGTACTGAAATAAATCACGACTAGGTTTCCATGTTCCAGGCTGTATGTGTAACATTAGACGTCTGTGATATCAATGAGTAGTATTACTGCAATCATTTCTTGTTATAGTATGACATTGGAAAATTTTAAATTGTTAGAAATTATTTACATTATATTAGTTAAAATCAGCTTCACGCTGTATCCCGTACACAGCAGGATAGGCAGAGGGAACCTAGTGTTAAGGCACTCCGTTCCCCACTTTCTGCCGAATTCTAGAGACATTTGAAGAAATGGAAATATAAATTAATATAAATATAAATTATAGACACAATAATTATTAATAATATTAAAATATTATTATTATTAGTCCAAAACCACAAAACCTTATAACAGCCGTAGATTTCCAATTGCTTAGTTTATTGACACCCACTGTGAGTCAGGACCTAGCTATTCGACTAACAACACATTATCAATCATTTGAAACATTTATAGATTATTGACACCGTCGTGGCGCAGTGACACAGCTTCTGATTGTAAACGCGACGGGTGAAGGTTCAATTTCAACTTAGGAGATTTCTCATATTTAACTTATTTTAATTACCCGCCGGGCTCTTATACCCCACTGCCTGGCCGAAATCACTCAATATATGATACAAGATTCGGAAAAAAATGTTTTGCGTTAAAAATCTGTGTATTATGTTAACCAGCACTCTAGCAAGAGCACAAAAGTGATACTAATATGGTCGAACAATCTCCCTACAACTATAGTATACTTAGTCGTCCGATTAGTGGTAAATGGAAGTAGCATTGTTAACGTCATCATGTCCACGCAAACAAAGCGCAGTAATCAGCATCACGTTGTATCACAACAGGGTAGGCAGAGGGAACCTATTAAGACACTCCGTTCCCTATTTTATACCGAATTCCGGAGGCATTTCGTGTTGATTGGCGGAACTCAACGCTGCGTTTTGCATTTCGTAACCACAGCCTAATAATTAATAAATAAATTTAAATAAATATTTTATGTTTTCGAGTGGGAATCGAACCCAGAACTAGTCGCACAACTAACATTGCAGGCAGCAATGGGTATAAAACAATGTTATATAATATTATATTTAGTTGTAAGACGCGTGTGAAGTAACCTCCAAATTGTCCGATGATCGAAATCGTACCGGAAGTTAATCGTACCGACGTGCGTCGAAAGTAAGCTGTACAGTGCATACATACTAAGTAGTCAGACTCAGTGGTTTTGTGTCCACGCTTAGATGTTACAGGTACATATTATATGAGTCTAAGTTTTAGTTATTTTTTGTTCTAGAACTCTGTAATTTTTAAAGTCCTGTTCCAACATTTAGGAAAGAAAATTTCTTTTTTTTCTTAGAAAACGTAATAATAAATTAAACGTAGTGGTATTTTAACCTGTGCATCTTGGAAACCTACTAAGCTATACATTTTTTAGTTTCAAGCTGTATCGAACTTTTTTTTTTTTTGAAAGTGCAGCGTTGAGCTCCGCAACTCAATATCTCAAAAGTTGAGCAGAAAATGGGAACTGTGTCGTAACCATTAGATTTCTTTCGTCTCCCGTACTGTGTGCAGGATAAAAGGAAAATAAACAATAACAGATAACAACGCTCCTATTAAGTTTCAAGTTTACTTTAAATGTCAAACTAATTACGCCTTGGAAACAAATCGAATAGAAAAGTTTGCTTAGAAATCGAACGGATCGTTTAATTATTTAAAAATGTCCGCCGCTTTCAAATGCTAAGGTGTCATGGAGAAATGGCATTCGCAAAGGTCAATGTCAGGATAATGGATCATCATCAGCGCTATTGAAGCCACTCGTGGTGGCATAAGCGTGCCAGTGTACATGTGACAGGTTATAGGTTCAATTCAAACTCCAGGAAAATCTATATTCAATATTTTATTATTTTCTCGCTCTGGTAACAAGGCAAAACTCACTGTTGAGTTCAAAAAATCTTTACCTTCCCTGCTCTATGCAGGATACACCGCGAAACTAAAAAAATCAACACCATCGAGGCATAGTGCCATAAGGTTTCACTGTATACGCGATTCTTGTGGGTTCGTTCCCCTTTCAGGCTATCATTATTCCCACTCACCACCCAATTTTCTAGATATTACGAGTTGAATGGCGTAACTCTACACCGCGCTTTATATTCTTACCAGAGCGAGGAAATGATAATAATTTATTCTCCCCGAGCCGAGCAGGACTTCGGCTTAAGCTACAATTGTCGCCTTCACAATCTAAAGCTCTTCCACGACCGCCTCCAGTTCAATTCAGTACTTATGACTGTGCCACAAGCGATAAAACATACTTCTAGTTCAGAACTTTAGCAATATCAGGAGCATTTTGATTGAAAACCACTGGAAGTAAAAGGACCTCTACAGAAAAAAAAACATAATGCTTAAATTGATGCACTTATTGTAATAAAAAAACAATAATACCGTTACAATCGTTAGGGTTGCCAAATTAAAGCAAAGACAATTCTACGCTTAAAATTATTTAGAATTTATCTTCGATAGTTAACAGTCTAACGTGTTTACGCGACGGTTGGTGGTTCGATCCGATTCACGGGAAAATTATTTTAATTTCCTCGTTTACCAAATAAAAATAAAAGTAGACCATCTACAAGACAAAGTGCGGCGATGAGCTCCGCCCCTCAACACCCAATAACTCGGAAATTAGCAAAGAAATATCTTAAGAGGTTGCTTCTGCCTATACTACTATAATACGCGGTGTACCCCGCGAGAATCTATAAAATAAAAAAAATCACATCGCAGGCAGCCCTACATGCGTGCGCGTCGACAATAGACGAGATTTTTTATCACTTATTATTGCGCAATACTCACGTCACTAGTGTCTGTTCGACTGATCTAGAACCATTAGATATTATATCGCGAGATCACACTAAAATGCATTTATTTTAGTTTTTTATTTAGTTTTATGTTATTTAAGTCGAATAACAGTTATAGGTTCATATCCAACTCTCGTATTTTTTTTAAACTGGTATTGGAGTGATCTAGGTCTAGTTAGGTGAAACGTGGCGTTGGGTTACACTTTTTACCATACAAACGTTGCACATATTATTAATGTTGTTCGGATTACAAAGCAAAAACGATAAATACAAAAATAATTTAAAATAGATAATAAGAAATATTAGGACGGATCAATAATCTGTAGGATCGATACACACTTGGCGTCACGAATCTTTTTGTTTCCTCCACTTGTACGTTAACAAAACGCGGCGCACTCAACACTCAACATCCCATATTCAGGCGGAAAGTGAGTGTCTGGACACCAGGTTCCTCCTGTCTACTCTATCCAGGAACAACTTGGAGCTAAAACGGATTCTGATTTTAAAACACTTTCGCTGTTCTCAAAGAGAATACTGGTAACAACCTCGCATTGCGTCGGTTTAAAAGGGGAAAACATGCAAATATTGAATGTACGCTGGAAACGTTTACTTCGAGAACAATTGATATTCGAAACAGAAGCTGGTTAACGTGTAAGGCTTAGTACAGCTAATTAGGCGCAAGCGTATCCTAACTGGCCTTTCTCATACTCCTGTACACGTTATAAGTACATTGTTTTTCCTCTGAATCTTATTTTTGGGGGATCGTACCTCAAAATCCATAGAAACCCTATAAATTTAATTTCTTGTTCGTCTGTCAAGCTTTTTCTCGAGATGTTGTATCAAATACTCAGGTGTACAATCTATTGAAGCGCAAAAAAAAACAGTGTTTTTAGACATTTTATATGTAGGTATCGATCAAAAATAGATTGTTACAATATTTCCGCTTAACTATCTACAGTATTTCATTTTAAGGCTAACACATACAATTTCATAGTAATTATAGGTACATCTTGTATTAGAATCATATTAATTATTTCAGAATAAACGTTATATTAGATTATGTCAAGTTTCAATTCAATTGTTTTGGCTATAGTTACTAGAACTGTCGGCTGTTCGGCATCTCAAATCTTCTTGAAATTCGTCTAAATATAAAAAAACGCACTTTCTTTACGAGAACGGGGAAGTAAAAATAATTTAAATAGGTACTATCACTCCCGCAAGTGGGGACTGTATCCACAACCATCACGCTCATAGTCAGACGGTGTCCCGTTAAGCCACGATGGCCTTTGTGGACCTACATCTCTTTAATTAGCTGCCCGTTTAAACGATAGCGTATCTTAACCCACATATGTCAGGTTACAGCATCGTCGGGAGCGCCGGCCATGTCGACATCTGTTCGAAAATTCATTTTGACACTTTCGATTCTTCCTAGAAAATATTAAAAATTAAAAATTGAATCAGCTTCACGCTGTATCCCGCACGCACCAGTGTCGGCAGACGGAACCTAGTGTTATGACACTCAGTTTACACATCGTCGGTCACACATCGTCTAATTTTCGTATTAATTGGCACAACTCAACGCCGAGCTATGTTTACCAGAGAGTGGCCATTGAAAGTTATGTAAATATAATCATTCCCTTGAGTGGTGATCGAACCCACATTCATCGTCAGACGCCCGCATTTTTCCACTGCGACACGATGTAATTTTTACATATTATAGTGCAATGTGCAAGATCTATTCTAATTCGAGCGGTTGCTCAACACGCAACAGGCACCCACCCACCCACGCTCGGTTCCAGCGACGGCGACGCTTTGTATATAGAACAAAGACAGTTATAAAATAACTAGTAGTCGCCCGCTACTTTATTTTACTTTACTTTTTTTGTGGAGTTTAAAATTTAAAATGGAAATTCTCTTTTTTTTCAATTTCTGTAGGTATTTCGAGGAATTATTGAGCACTACTAGAACAGTTTCTAGAGTTCAACTCAGCTCAGTAGTTAGTCCAAGTGAAAGAGAAATAATAATGTATGTATCATACATTTCTGTTTAGTGTTTACTCGAGTTCTACAAATTCTTTTTGTGTTATATAGTCCATTTTATGAGGAAGGTTATAAAGGTTTTAGGAAGTGGCGGAACTAGACGCCGCGCTTTTTTTGTTACCAAAGCGAAAAAATAAATAATACTTACCTTGATTGGGAATTAAACCCACAACTGTCGCGTTAACAGACAGATTCCATGACGACTAAATAAACTAAAGAAATCTTTTACATTTCTCCCAAAATTATAAAAGGTAGCAAGTACGACTTCCTGTACTTTTATAAATAAGTTGATATTTCAAAATATCGAATCAATAAAGACCTGTGTCGTGGATACCGATTTTAAAAATATATAATCTACATATATAAATCCATCTCAGTAAAGGTCACAATCGAATAAAAAAAGATTGTTATCGTTTCAGCATCAGATTATTATTATGAAATTAAAATATCAACTTACCGAATATTTATTTTTATGTAGGTTTTCACTTTAAATACGTTTTTATATTATATTACAAAGATGAAGAATTTTGTTTGGTTGACCACCCAAATCTCAGGAACGAATAGTTCATATTGAAAAGGTCTTTTTGTGTTGGATAGTCCATTAATTGAGGAAGGCTATAGGCTATACCATATTTATATCATGATAATAATTTCAATTCAACTGTACCTGCGGTCAGAGTTATTTTGGGCACTTAGTATGTGTTAAATGTGTCATACACAGCTCTTAGCTATTACATTACACTAAAATGGCGAAAATAAAAAAATATATGTAACTAACTACCCTTTATATTTCACATATTATTTCTTTTTACGTTAACTAACAAAGAAGTATTTGTTTTTGCTTTTTTTTATTTCCCTTACCACATGTGCATGTGGTGCATGTGAACTTGATATAATATAGCCTTAAGTCTTCCCCGATAAATGGACTATGAAAAAATATATATATTTCTTGAGATTAACGCGTTCAAAGAAAATCTTCAGATTAAAAATAATATAGATAAGAAATGAACATATAAATGTAAATAGATATTTTTAATATTTTAATAATATATCTATACAAAAACTCATCAGTCTATCGGTCGTGCACAGAGAGGGTCGCGGGTTCAAACGACACACGACTGCACCGTCGTGAGCCGTTATACCTGTGCTTTGACTTCCTGATCACTTTTATGTCAAACTAGCTTTAACCTGCGGCTTCGCCCGCATTGTTTTGGGGAAATAAGTAAGAGATGTGTATGACACATGACATATTAAAAGTGTCCCAAGTTATTCTGTATATAATTACATAATTCTCTATCTAATATTAAGTAGGTAATAACTAAAGAAATAGAAACAGTGAAAATAAACGTATACGACAACAACGGTTAGTGTTAGAAATAATAATAATAAAGATAGTTAATAAATATACTTCCTCAATAAATGAAGTATCGTTCACAAAAATATTTATCCTACTTGTAACAGCATTTCTAGAAAAAAAAGCATTAAAAATGTTAAAATGTTTTATGTAAATTTGCACTAAATTAAATCGAAAAATAAATCAAAAAATTGGGAAATTTATACAAATTTTTAAGTTTTATTTCAATTACTCAAGCATATGCTACTATCGGTCGAAACATAATTTCCAACAAGCTACCTATGAAACTTTTCCTTACATGAATTTATAATTTTCAAAGAACAACTTTGCATAGAATTATAAAATCGATACATTTTAATCCGGTTATAGACGAGTGACGCTGACGCAGATCACTTCACACTACTTACTAATTCAATGAATTTCATCAATTTCAGGGATATTAAATATACGTTATAAATAGATTTTATTCCTGGATAGCAAAACCTACTCAATTTTGAAACATTGCTAGCTGGGTGGTGGAACTCAACGCCGTGCTTTGTATACTAGAACGAGGCAGTGAAATAATCATTCCATCAAGTGTGGGAATTAAACCCACAATGTGGGAATTTCATGAAGTGTGGGAATGAAACCCACAATTTGTCAAAGGCTATTTCAATGCTCCACGATGATAAAAGAAATGTATGTCAGTTTCACGTTGTATCCCGCACACCCTGCTGTGTGCGGGATAACAACGTGAAACTACAGGCAGGGAACGGAATGTCTGAACACTAGGTTCCCTAGTGTTCAGACATTCCGTTCCCCACTTTCTGCCGAATTATGGAGGCATTGCGTGTTGAGGGGCATAACTCAACGCCACGCTTAGCCTCGACACCAGAGCGAAGAAATGGAAATATAAATTTAAGTAAATATTTCATCTAATCGAGTGGGGATCGAATCCACAACCAGTCGGATTTACAGTCACACTTTGTGCCCCTGCACCATGACTGGCCGCTATGAAAAAGAAATGTATGTCATTTATATTGTTCCACTGAATTCTAGGAATAACCTCAAGGAAAAGATATAAATATAGATAAAAGATATAAGATAACTCGTAAAATATCTTGCAACCCCATCACGGAGATATCACACTCGTACCACATATTTGCTGCCAGCCAATTTAGCAATATGGCGCCTCGGTTTCCCACTAATAGAAAGTCCCCGCGCCACTAACAGACGGTCTAGATTTTTTCTAAATTACTACTGCCGTCTTCTTTCAAACTTTCATACTTTATTTTATTACTAGATAAGGCTGTCGTGTCGCAATAGAACAAAGTGTGTCTGTAGACATGATGGTTGTGGGTTTGATTTACACTCGGTACTTTTAAGCTCTGGTATGCACAGCGCGGTGTTGATTGCCGCTATATAACACGAATATCTGGAATTTTGAGCTCAAAATTGAGAAATGGGCTTGGTCTTGTCTTAACAATAGGTTCCCAATGCGAACTCACGACCACAATGCTTACAGTTAAATGTTGGTCCACTACGCCTGCACATATTTGTTCGCTCAGTTGTAAAAGCGCTAGGTTGATTTCCTTAACTCAATACATGTTCGAAGAAGAGCCATAAATAAAAATTTATGGGAAACTCCTATGGGAACCTGATTAAAAACACAGGATAGATAGAAAACAAAAAAGCTATCGCTCTACCTAACTCTTCCTACAAACCATTTCCATTAGTATTATTAGAATTACAATATTCAGCGAGCGAGCTATCCAGGACAGCGCTAAACCGTCGATTAAATTAAATCCACGGCTTACCGGGGCTCAGCCAATAATCACTTGGAGGCGCGTTGCAGCCTGTTTACTAGAAAGCTATTCTTTACAAATTAGTCCTAGATTAGGTTTAGGTATCACTTTTTAGAAGTAGAAGATGAAATATACTTGCTATGAGAAAGCATTGACGATGAGTTGATGATTGAGAGGAGGACAACTTCGGATCTCAGAGTTCTTATAGTATTTGGTAACTGGGTCGATTTAAAATTGACTGGACAATGGATAATAATATAAAGGTTAGTAGTTAACTGTTAGTAGTGTTGAGTTCGATTCCCAACCTGAGCAGATCTACTCTTTAACAGTCTGTTTTAGCATGTTACATATATATGGTAAATAGAGAAATCATTGCATATAAACTTTTCTTTTTGTCTTTTTAAAGATAAAATATATTTAGTATATATGGAACCCTCTTTGGTCTAGGGTTTGTCTTGTCTATTTTTTTAGGTTTACGCTGGATCACCCATATAGCAGTGTAGGTAGAAGTAACCTAATGATCCACGATTCAACTTTGCGCTTTATTCTCTTACTTCTTCTTCTTCCGAAAATTACTTCACGAAACAATTGTTCACTACAGAAAGTCAATATAAAGTAAATATAACAAAATGAAGGAATTCATTTTCCTTCAGAAAGCTAATTCTATGGAACTCCAGCACTAGGTGTTTCACGATATTGTTACTAAAGTCTCATCTAGTAGATACCTTTGTATCTCCTTTGAAGCTTTTCAGTGTCCCGTACAGACCGCCCTACTGTGCTGAAATCAAAAGGATTCTATATTAAACTTTGTTATTTGTAAAAGTCCTGTTTAACTTTTTCACTTAGCTACACGAGCAATCTCGCCCATTGCAGGGTAGCCATGGGGAACCTCCACCCCCATTAAGGCACTGAATTGACTGGAAATTGTATATTTTTAATTATTATGTTAATTATATTCAGATTTGCCTTTTTTGAGCCAAAGCAATGCTATTATTATATGCAGCAGCGAAGGTAGGCAGAACCTAGTGTCCAAAAACTCCATCCTCCGACATTTGTGTTGAAAGACAGAAATCAACGCCGCGCTTTGTCTCACTCGAGCAGGAAAACACAAATAATTCACTCCCCCAAGTGGGGATCGACCCCACAACCACTGTGTTTTCATACGTTACCACTGCGCCACTAAGCCTTCAATTTATTAACTACTTCGTCACATTTCAATGTCTTATCCACAATTAGCTACTCTTCCCATTACAAACCACCGAATACCTCTAAAACGCAACGAAATAGCATCAAAACTGTCCCAAGTCCATCTTCTTATAGCGTGGTGAATCGTGGAAAGGGGTCACTTAGGGCGTCGACCGCGGCGGGAATGCGTCCCACAGAATGGAGAGACGACACGCGACTTTCCTCGCCATATCTTTGTAATTTTTGATTGTGTAATATAGAAGATATGATTATAATATGACTTTTAGTGCCGAGTTTGTTGTTGTTTTTAATATATTTATACTGAAAAGTGGAAGTAGTTATGCTTTTGTTGGATAATGCGTTACTCCGTTCCTTTTTTCTTACATAATTTTTTTTTGATACATAATGGTAGATCGGGGGGCTGTATTTAACAGCACTGTAACCGAAAAGTTAAACAACAAGTGATATGAGAAACTAAAATCATTACTACTTTTGTGAGTTCAATTCCCACTCGATGGAGTTGATTATTTTACCATCCATATCAACAAAATTCGGCGTTAATTTCCGCCACTTAGCACGTAATTTATCAAAAATTAGGCGGAAAGTGGAAACGACGTGACCGAACAATAGGTTTCCTTTGACTACCCTGGTATATACAGGACATAATGTAAATCTATTTCTTTAAATCTAATTTTAAAAATATTTTAAAGCAACGAAAAAATATTTTAATTATATCCGTTGATTTTGTGATATGGCAACAATTACTACTTACTTCTACTTACCCGACTGCTTTTAAAATAAACTTGGTGGCTTCAATGACGCGGACCAGTTTGTTCCTACATTGTATTGATACGAACGCAACTCTGTCATGGTACGTTTGACTCGAGCCAAACTGAACACGATAACTGAGGATTGTGATACCATTCACGTTGTTTTTCACGATCACAGTGTTTAGTTACGCGCCAGGTGCGTGGTACTTAAGGGATATCAGTAGGTTCAATCTGCTTACAAACTCGAAAATATAGTATCTAAAATAAATATATACGAGAATTAGAGTTAAGGACTCGTATGTCGGTACTATAAAATTATTGAGTATAAGCCATGTATTTTAAAATATATATGTTTAATCTGGATTTATATTGAAACAGGCTGTAGCTGAAGTTAAGCCGATCAAATGAAAATTTTCATTAATTTTGGTCAATACGATGTAAACGGCTTTTTCTGTTGGAAAAATGATATTTATTTATTTTTTATCAGTATTAGTTTTCGAGAGTATATTTGTATTTATATTTATTTTTTGGACACGGTGCATGGCGCTAATCTCTGGAGCTGGAACCAGGAATGGTTCTATTTGGACCACTGGTTTCTGAGATTACCTATTTTTTTCAGTTTTACTTTATTACACAAGACGTTTCAATTTATATTGACTTATTCCCTCGTTATGAAAAACTTTATTAATAGGGAGAGGACTGGAAAAGTTTAATAATGCAATGAATCTATATATATACCGAGAGACACATATATATTATTTCACTTCGTCGCGCATACCTCTTTGGATATTTTATTTATTGAAAATGTGTAATAAAACCTCGCTGCACGCTGCTTACACCGTCTGGGATCGCTGACGCTGATTCCATGTGACGTACTTATTAAACAGACTACGCCAATACTAGTCGTTTATTATATATTCACTTTTTTTTTTAAAGTCGGTTCAAACTTTAAGCAGAAAGTTGAAAGTTGTAACTATTATGTAAAAAATGTATAATAATAAGTGTTTCACAAGCGTTTCTTGGTGGTCAAGTCAATTCTTTCTTAGACTTGGCGCAGAGCTGTAACAACGCGAGGCACTGCCACTGTGTATTGTCCACTCACGTTAGTTACGTCATCGTACCTCGTTTGGTAATATGAGTTTGTTTTTAACATTGCCATCATTGACTCTATTGCTGTTTCTTAAGTTTTATTTCGCGCTAAGTATAGAAATTCGTTGTTTTTGGAAACGAATAAAATTGAATCGTAGCGGATTGGAACCCACACCTTTTTCACGGTTTCAACGCACAAAGCACATCACTTCCACGCACGGAACTCAACGCCTCGGTTTGTCCTTCCACCTGGACAAAGCGAGGCGTTGAGTTCCGCCACTCAACACTCATATTCATGTTATTTCTCTGATCCTATAATATTATTGCTATTATTCATGTTTACTAAATTTTTTCCAATATAACTTATAGGTACTATAGCTACATTGGGTGCATTATCAGTTTAACGTGATGTCTCACCACAAGGTCACACATTCAATGCCAATTGAGTGTGATGACAATTCTTCTCGTTACAAAGAACCCACACTATGCTCTCTAGTGGGTATTACTATGAACTATGAAATCATCGTCTGCTGTAATAGCTTAATCGATTTGTAGGGCTGTCTCTCTTATTTAACTATCTAATATATGTAATTTAGTTTTAGAAATTAACTTGTAGTACAAAAGCCGTAGTGGCGCAGTAGCACAAGAGTGTGACTGTACACGTAACGGTTGTGGGTTCGATAACTACTCGGGGAATGAATTATTATTTATCATTATTCTCATTTCTTCGCTCGCTCTGGTAACAAAACAAACAAATTATATTTTAAAACAGTCTATTGCTGTCTCTTCTCAGCAGAACTGCCTTTTAAGCCGGTGGTGGCTTCCTTTAAGACTGACACTATTATCTAATGTTTTTATGTAACTTGACCGTTCATAAGTGTTTGTTTTGGTCTAATTGAATATAGAATATTTTTATTTTTATTTTTGATTATTATATAAGATTCGACAAAAATCCTAACGCGTCATAATGTCACAGTTAGAATGAAAATGAACGTATTCAGGTTGTTTGGGCACGTCGAAAGAATGAATGATAGAAGAATTGCAAAGAGCATACGTATATGGAGCACGAGTGTGTAAGAGTGGCAGAGGGGGACCTCGGTTGATTTCGAAAACACAGTTTTGATGATAATGGAGATTGGGATTTAGCATTATTTTCAAACCGATATGACGTGAGTACCTTTGAAAAGCGCGTCTATCTCCACCTTAAGGGCGGCAACGCACCTGTAGCTCCGCTGAAGTTACAGGGGTTCGTCTGCGGTGACGATCACATACCAGGTGACTGGTACCGTGTGTCTTGTGTCTGTCTTTGTTTCCATAAAAAAAACTAAACGTGAGTAAATATGTTTAGTGTTTTAAAAATTAAAAAATAATTTTGTAAAACGTACTTTGGTTTTTACTAAACAAAAAATATTTAAAAATGATTTTATTATTTTGAAGTCGGTGTCATGTAAAACAAACAGGCTTAGTAATTCGATATTGTAGTATGGCTGTTGTAAAAAAAAACAATCTTGTTCAATTTCAACCGGATCCCATAGTCAGTACCAAACTAAATTTTTATCAAACTATCCTTTAAGTGTATCCTTTAAAATAAAAAAAGAATCATCGGAATCGATTGGTGTGGTATTGAGTTACTCGCCCATTTCATTTTCATTGTCGCGCACATACCTAATGCAAATTTAAGACTTATTTTATTATAGATATCATTGTCAAAAGTGGACCTCATGGGAAGCACCAGTTTTCAAATAAAAAAAATAATGAAAATCGGCTCACCCAGTCAAAGGTTAAACATATAAAAAATACATTCGAATTGATAACCCCCTCTTTTTACAGAAGTCGGTTAAAAAAGTATCAAATATTTTGTTTTCTTTTTTTTATAAATGCCACACATAAAACACATTCAGCCAAAGCAACAGGTGAGAGTAACTCGAAGTTAATAAAATCAAATCTTATATTGTACGAAGCGGTAAAGATAGTAAATACAATGGTAAGAGCATGGTTTTTTAGCTTTTTTTTCTCTATAAGTCGTTCTGAAATGGTGCGAGCGAGACAGTTGTGGGTCAAGAAACCGGAATGTCTGCGAGTGCGACTACTTGCTGATAGGTAGTAGGTACCTCGATGCAACTGCGGCTTTACAAATAGTATAAAACTTATGTCTTATCTGTAGTTTTTTATTAAGAAAAAACAATAGAGAAATATTGTTTTATTTTACTAAAAACAATTAGGCCATCGTGGCACTGCATGGTAAAGCGGTTGAATGTTCTGATGGTTATTTGTTTAATTCCTCGGGGTAATTGAATCAATGTCCTGGTAGCATGTTTTGAAAAGCGGGCGGAAAGTGGTGGACGGAATGTCTTAACGCTAGGCACCGTTTGCTTACTCTGCCATATATTTATTATATTTTACTGCCATATACTTATTATGTTTTACAAAAAAATATATATAGGGTGACCTACTTAAAATTATACTAATTTCACGTTGTATTCCATAAAGTAGAGTAGGGAAAATCTAATGTTAAGACACTCCATTACCCAACACACAAAATTATTTTAAGTACTTTTATTCTATGCAAAATTAGTAAATCCTAATAATAATACAGATGATATAATTAAAGCATTTCATTTTGCGCAATGTAATTACGACATAAATGTTTACATTACTTATATTATACGTATACTTCTTAAAACTGACCTATTCATACACCGACGACCGAACGACCAGACACGCTCGCCGCGACACTCACCCGGCGTACGTCGCCTCGACCACAGCCGCGTCGGCTGAATGGAAAAAGTCATTGCACACGCGAGAAAAAATCGGCTTCACGTCACCCCTCCCGCGCTTTTCAATGTCACTGTCATATCTATTATTTATTCTAAAAATGCAATTTTTGTTTCAGTGAAATAAAAATGTGACCAAATGTGTTTATTACTGGATATAGAATTACTTAAGTTAGGTAAGAGAAGATTATTTACTATGACAATGCGTGAACTTGCCTCTGACGCTTTAGTGTGCCGTGTTCAGTTTGTAAAGGATGTAGATCCTTTTGTTGATTATAATGTGCGTGAACCATCTCGGCCATTATATCACACATTTAACACTAGGATCCCACTTTCTTACCAAATCGGTGCTGTGCTACATTTACTGAACGCTCCACACAGAGTAAGTGTCCATTTTAACTATAAACTTAAATATAATTAGCATAATATAATTATTAAAACATATTGTTATTAGTTATAATGTAATTATAGAAATTAACATCTATTAATGTAAAATTGTTCTCCAAACCAGACAATAATACAATTTAAGTGTGCATCATCCACTTAATGTATTATTATATTACGAAGTATTACATAGAATAGTGTAGTGTTAGTAATGCAGCTTACTCACCGGTTTTCGCTAAAATTATCTGTTCCAAATATTTGCGCACGCGCAGGTGAGAGGTGATATGGCTGCATTAATTGAATCTCAAAATGTTAATGTAATATGGCTAAGCTCGGCTCTGACAAATTGTATGTATGTAATATTCGACAAGAATTGCTAATCTTCATTCCATTTTACTTTGATCAGATTTATTCTATTGTGTAATGATGTATTATATCGATATGATTAATTTATTTTATGGATTGCAAAAACAGTTTGTTTTTCATAGTTTGAAATAACTTGTGGATCTTCTGTTTAACCAGTTCGTAAACAATGTTACGTACATACGATCAATGTCAATAAACGTAATCTGTGCTTCTAATTAAAAAGGGTATAAGTATAAAAAAAATATTACAGAAATCAATAAAATCAGCCTCACGCTTTTTCCCTCATATAGCAGGGTTGAGTGGAGATCGCACCCACGATCATCGTTTTTATTCGACGTGGCCTTGTGGGATAGCATCTCATACGCTATCCCACAATGCCACGACGAGCTTAATTAGTTACTATGAAGAAAACCTGAATTAGAAATTATTTTCGTGGATTCAATTTCCACTCGAATGAATAATTTATTTTCATTTCCTCGCGTTAAAAAACAAAAAAAGAGGGACAGTGTATCTAATCACTAGGTTCCCTAAGCCCATTATGCTATTTGGGAACAAGCGTTAAGCTGTTTCATAGTAATTGACACTTTAAAACCCGAAACACAATACTAAAAGAAAAATCCCAGAAATATATCTATTCAAACTTATTTTTATTAATATATAACTTACACCCCATTAACTAGAAACACAGTAACCTTCTAACGTTTTCAGCAACGAAGTATTTAGGTATGGTCTAAATATTTTCACAATGTGCTGTCATCGTAGATAAGCCAGGCCCGTGAATCTGCGAATTCAACGGCCAGCGATGCTCCATTTATAACCTGCAAGTATTTTATTATGTAAATACACCTTGTACGTTAGAAACTATACTTATTTCGCTTTAAACGTGTGTGTAAAGCGATAAGTATAAGCATCAGTGGCCTAAACCTATATGACAGGCATAGTGAACCACTCTACTCTGTTATTTGCAGTCAAATGGAGAAATTGTACACAAAATCTAATGCAAGAATTGTATTTAGCTTAATTTTTATTTTAATATCAATAATACCTATGTCTGAAACTAATTAGAGTGGTAAACAATCTTGGGGTTAGGCCACTTCTACTTCTGCGATGACAGTCTAATAACAGCAGTGTTACGTGTCAATTGAATCGATTAAGTTTATAATAGCTTGACTACTTCTGTAAGTCTTGTCTAAATTTTATTTAAACTTTTATCGGTATAGACCATGCCAAAATATAACGTGCCCTAATAAAGACACTAATAACTGAAAATCTATTCATATTTACTAAACTTACCTAACTAACACAATTTTATATTTACTAAACTAAATTATTACACTTTGTGTTCCAACAACATTATCACTTTAAAGGTAATATTTGAATATTGACAAAATTAAATAAATATAAAAGTAATAGCAAATTACAATAGCAAAAATTTAATTAAAATCGGTTTCATCAATTAGATTAAAGCCATTCCTGAGATTACCTTGCACAAGTGCACAGAGAAGCAAACCAAAAATTAAGATACATTGTTTTGAGTTTTATTTAATTTATAAATGTCCTCCATAACAGTTACCGCATACACTAGATGAACACAACGATCAGTTACAGTTTCATACTAGTTTTCGTCTTCAAAATATTACCAAAATATTTATGCGACGTTACATAAAAATAGAAGAATTTATAGTTAAAGTAAAAGATATATTATTAAACAAAGCTTACTATTCAATCCAAGACTAATACATCTATTGTAAATTTTTTTTTCTTGCTCCTCTCAGCAGAACTGCTTTCCGAGCCACGTGGTGACTTTCTGTAGGACTGACACTACTGACATTTCTATGTAACTTAACAATCCAAATGTGAAAGAACATAACGAAGTATAAATTCATCATTCATCTATTTTCATAATAAAACCAATCTAGCACAATTATTGCGATTCTAAAATAGACTCGAATTAACAAGTTTCTTTGAGACGGTTAATTATGACCTCAGTGTAATAATAAACGTCAAACAAACTGCACACAATAGTAACCTGTTTGACTTGACTCGAGACGAGACAAAAGTATGTAGTGTAATATAGAGTAGTGTAGGTCAGTGGTTCTCAAACACTGTACTGTAACATTGTTAGGTATATTAAGGATCTAGCATTTTTTTCTTTACATATTCATTTATAGATATACTTATTACCCTATTCATTTTGGCATGAGCAAAATGTAAACAAAAAAATATTTTTTCTAAACTGGTTATGAAACTTTTTAATTTATATGTCATTTAGTCCAATTTTACTCATCTTTAACATATAAAAAAGCAAAATAATTAGAAAAAACTTTCCCATAACAAAACAAGACATTTTCTCATTCATTTTTTTAATGTAAAAAGTCCGCAGGACCTGTGCTTTTTATTTTACTATCGTAGTTTATTTTTATCGTATTAAAATGCTTCTCAAGTTTGAGAACAAGTTGGCTTTTGGGTGTTTTACATGGCAATTAGCATTTAAATATTATTATGAAAATTAAGAAAATAATCTATAATATTTATCTCACCGTAAAATGGGAACATTTTTAGACTTTTAATTTTTACAATGTTCCTGGCTTTTAATATGAAAACAATCTTTACTCTTGATTATTGTATTGTTTCTTAAATGCTTATAAAATGAAATATAATTATAAAAATCATTTCATTATCTATGAAACCGATAAATTTAAATTACATAATGATTATTAACTAATAAGTTCTATGTATATCGTTCAATAATATTATCTGCATCCATAGATCCATAGGTTTTTTTATTTAATATACTTCATTAGGCACTATCAATCATGACCTGTAAAATAAACTATTTCGATTTATTTACCTTTTATCTCATACCTTCGTGAATAGGGCAAAGTATAAATGTATAATAGTATAATACTCAAAATATATATTATTGAATCGGTAAAGTTCTAATCAAAATCTGTTCTATCAACTAGCCAGCATATAAGTTATTTTTATTTTTTTTTTCAATGTAAATGCGATTACTTAATTTTTATTGGCATATCACCCCGTTGTAATTTTTATACACTTTGCTGATCTTTCACAGTTGTTTAGGCTGTGGTGTGTGCCAAAAAAAAACGAACATACGTACAAACATACGCTTAAAAGACCATTAACGCAGGCGGTTATAATCATGTTGTTAAACTTAGTGCCCCAAGTTTTTTCGAAAATATTGAGTATCACTGTCCTGTCGAGCAAACTTGACTCACCGTTACATCGCTTTTTACCGCCTTAAATTGACAAAGGCAATGATGAAAAACTTACTCGTTATTCTAGTCATTAAAAGAGCGACGTTGAGTTATGTCTTGAAAATTTGGCGGAATGTGAGGAATACAGTGTCTTAAAACTAGGTTCACTTTATACTCCAACTACGACGTACTGCCTTTTATACTGCTACTACAAAGTTTACTAGTTCTCATCTCGAGTCGGATTTTGGAGAACAATTGCTTCGAGCCGGTTTCGAGCTCGCTACTGTTTTTGTATGTTTAAAGAGCACTATTTTACCTGATATGGTTGGTTATATGGGATGAACTGTTATTTTTTTAATTGAATTGAAATTGAATCACTTACTGACCTAAGTATATGACACGAAGTCAAAATTTCTAGTTTTAGAATTTGAGCCGTATATAGCGGAGCTCCATATCATTCTGTGACTTCCAAACCCGGGAAATGTTTTAACACAAAAATCACTTTCTTCAACCTAACAGGGTAAAAGCTGATTCAGAAATAAGAATCAAATCCGCTACTCATATGATAACATCGATTTAATATAACTAACCATATTATTTTCTTTTACAAGTATTTTTTTTGTAAGATCGGTCATAATTACACATGTAGGTAAATCTGCATATCTGCATACAACGTTCCTTATATAATTTCATTACAATAAAATAAAAAAAAGGCGTGTGTTTTCATCTAATAACATTCTGCGTAATGTCTGGTGTAAGAAGCACGCCTTTTTGTATGGAATGTATGGGAAATGCAGACATTCAATCAGTCAGTCTGTTTGACTTTTTCTTACTCTTTTTTTTTAAGTTTAAAACATTAATTTTTTCCCCTAGCAGGTAAGCTATAGCGGACGGACGGACCAAACGATACGTCTCTGCATATCTCTCTCGTCTCGTCCACTGACATCAACCTGCACATACATGACCCCAAGGGGCGATGCTTTTTACATGTTCCTCCAGTATCATTGATACTGGGACTTCGAAGGTCAACGCATTTATTCCGATGTTGATGGCAGTGGACGGGACGAAAGAGATATGCAGAGACTGTAGTGTTTGGCGATCTGTTCTCTCTGGCCACCGCGCTAGGGATAATCGTTAAAAAAGATAGCTGTTGAATTCTGGCCGATCTGTAGTATGAAAAAGACTTTTGTTATTTTTCGTAATATATATTATTGTTATAGCTGTAATAAGGGTATAAATAGGCATAAATCTATATTAAATTAACATAAATTTCTGCTTATGTTCAAATTATCTATATCCTGCCCTAGCAAAAAAATGCGGCGTTATGTTCCGCAGAATATTTCAAAAATTGACGATAAGATGGGGGCGAAATGTCTTAACATGGAATTATCTCTGTCTATTCTGCTTTTCGGGAAAGGCCTTTTCGGGAAAGCTAAACCTTGAATTGTAATGTAATAGTTGATCAAACATAAAAGATAAATTTAGCATGTTAGTTAGATTGCTGTATTCTTATACTTTTTACACATTCCAGTTAAATGAAGTTCTAGATAAAAAGTGTTAAAAATAATGACAGTCAATTACTATTTGCCTTTACCTGCTTTATAATTGTTGTTTAGAGGACATAACGATAGTATTTTCAATATTTGCCTCGTCCGAGTTTGAACTCATAACCAGCGCGTGCTGTTCCGGTAACTGTATATAAAGCAGACATAAATAAAACTAAACACTTAGGTAAATATTTTCAATACACTTACGATGCCATACTATATAAACAATGACGTCATGATTAAAGTCATCGTCATGATGTCGAAACTACTAGAAAAAACCTATATACCTATAAACATATTACAGCAGAAGAGTTTGTCTGGTAGTATACGCTAATATCACGAACGAATATAAATTATTTTTGTGTCGTATCGTCCATTTATCAAATGCAGTTACAGTTACCTCGGACACGTAGAATGTGTCATATGCATGGGCGTAGGAATAGGGAACGTAGGAGTTGGATGAGCCGTGCCCAGCCCAGAAGTCCAGTCCATAGTCTTGTGCCAATAAACAGACCAGTCCCCCCCTGGAAAATTTTTGTAATTATGCCCATGGTCAAATGTACAAATCTTAGTTATTACGCGAACGAAGCCACAGGCAAAAGCTAGTATAGTATAAAATATTACATCCACTTGTTATTAACGTATTTAAAGTACTTGCTTATTAGCGCGATGCTAATAATTTTACGTATATTTTCTTTCAATACTAATCTCTACATGTATTTCACTACATATAAATATATAAAAGAACATCAACAAAGAAAAAAAATACTTTCAGTTACGTCTAATAGTTAGCAGTTTATTAAAAAATAAAAATTTTATCCATGGTTCTCGTCAAGTTAATAATTCGTCTTATATGTATATAATACGGAAATAAATACAATAAAAATATATTTTTAGATCAATTTGACTATATTATGATATTGTGCTAATTAGATACGCCCACAAATTTGTTTGTGGATTTTAAGACGTATAATGGAAAATCTCATTTTTCTCATTTTCCTTATTACTTTTGAGAAATCTCTCTTGTTGCATCTCTACACTCTCCATTCCTTCATGCGGTAGACTAAAGTCCGATAGTTTCGTCGTATTGTTGACTGTCAATCTCTCAGTAATGAAAGAGTTTTATATATGTATAGATAGTATGTATATATGATATATATTTTTAATCTTCACAGGGAGGTAAGTACAAGGTTTAGTCTCTTCAAAGTTATGCACTTGGAGTTCGATAAGGTGGAGTATTTGATAGCGTGATAACACTTATATTTATATTTATACTGAAATTGTAGTAATGTACAGTTGTGGGTTCGATACTCACTCACACAAAATTATTTATTTCGCCTTCGCAACACGACAAAATACAGCGTTGAGTTCCGCAAGTTATCATGAAATCTCTTAAAAAATTGGATAGGATCCTAAAAATGGGAATCGAGGCGTTTTAACACTATGTTTCCACTGTCTACCCTGCTACATGAATGCAGGAATGCAGTATGAGGCTAAAAAAATTAAAAACGATCCAAGATTCAATAAAAAATATTAATTAGTTCAAAATGCAAACGTCTCCAGTTACAAAGTCGAAATGAAAGATAAAATTTGTATTAAATATATTTCGAAGAATCTACAACTATAAAATAATCGTATATAAAAATTAAGTGACCCTAAATTTTATGTTCCTAAGTAACTTTGTAAGGTAACTTTAATATCCAAGATTAGACAAATATTTATATAATATTGATATTTTGTAACATTCTTTATAACCTATACTTACTAATATAAAGTTGCAAAGTTTGTTTGTTTGTTTGACCGCGCTGTTTTTAGGAACTCTACTGGTTTGAATTAAAAAAAAACGTTTTCGTTGAATTGTCCATTTATCGAGGAAGACTATATTATATACAGTTAATTGTTTTGATGTAACCTGCTGTATCGGCGGTCAAAGTTATATCCCGAACTTAAAATTACACATTTTAAGTTCGGATGTCATACAGAACTCTTTCCATTTGAGCATACGAGCGAAGCTACAAATTAAAGCTAGTACAGAATAAAATAACAAAAACAGTAAAAGGTAGTTTAAAGTTACTTTAAGGGAGTAGTGATTTCCCAAATCGTAGAAAACCCAGCCAAAATGTCATAAATATGAAAACGATCAAATGCTAGTTCATCTCGTCGTCTAGGGGTTATACCTATACCAACGTGACTTATAAAGGTTAACCTTGACAAGCTTAAGACAGACAGATGCATAATAATAAAGTAAATATGAGGGTTCCGTTTTTTTTCTTTGAGGTACGGAACCTTAAATAAAATAAACGTGAATCAACAATTGTTCAGTATATTTTCCCATGCAGTGTTGGCGCGGTGCCATAACATATCGTTAGATGTTTACACCTTTGCTAAATCTAATTTAGTATCTTGACTCAGTTTGTTTTTGGGGCAGCCCTCTCCTATCAGTACCACTGACTAACGCTGTGGGGGCACTGCATGTGCGATCACTTAAATATATTATTAAATCACGGAAGGTATATAAAAAAAACATCTTATTCTACATCTAAGCTTATAAGAAAATATTTTGTTATTTTCTTTATTTTTTAACAATTGGGATTTAATAAAAATAATAAAAGAAAGCAAGTACGCTGACATTATATAGTAATAATTCCACTAAAGTTCCGTATAAGATTGGATCATAATGTAATATGAAACCGTTCTAACGACGCTATCTAAATCTTAAAATAATATTTAAATGAAAAGTAATGAGGCGTGTGGGTCTTCGGTTGATTTACAAGGGAGTGAATTATTTTCATTTCCTCGCTCCTGTTACAAGCCGATTAGTTCCACCACTCAATACACATTCACTCGAACATTAAGTGGAAAGTGGAGAACGGAGTGTCTTACCTAGGCTCCCTATTATTATTTTACGGTAAAACGCGTAAAGCGGCTTATTTTTAAGGAAATAAAATATTTTACATGACACACAGCGCCCTCTGTCGTTGTTATCGAGGTAACTTATTGTTCTATTTTCAAACTGATTCGCTAGTTAACCAATCTGACGCTAGATGGCGCTAGCAAAAATATTACAATAAAATATTTAATGTTACAGCTCGATGATGTCACTTTCCAAGTTTTTAAGGATGGTGAATACGGCGCCTACTTAGATTTAGATTTATCGCTCAGCGAGCAACAAGAGGAAATCGAAGGGTTGGAAGTAAGGTTGGTATTTAAATGTGTATGTTATTTATTTTTTTCTAGAAACATTATTTGTGCAGATAAAAAAATATTATAACTACTTAAAGTTGCATACTTCCGTTGTAAATGTATCTTCCGTATTAACCCGTTGTAATGTAGACATCATTTTTTAACAGTGATGCAAAAATAAGAAAGACAGTATCAATTGTAATTATCAAAAACAATTGTCACTCAATTAATGGGGAAAAAAATTATCTTAAATCTTATTTAACTGCTTACTTTTTAAATTCAAATTTCGTCCTGCGCGAGCTCTATTGTGAAAGAAATATTTTATATTGAAAAGATTGTCCACAGAAAAATAAATCCATAGTAAAATTTTTACTTTTTAAGAAAAAAATATTGCTTTTCTACAATAGTATGAATAGGATAGTAGCTGTCCAAGGATGTGACATAAAGCACTTTAAATCAATGAAATGGCGTAGTGCCCCCTACATCAGTCGTGTCCCCTTCTGTTATAATAGAAACGTAATAAAAAGTTTATAGGAAGTAACATAACGTCCGATTTTGATTAGAATAAAAAAGACTCCAGAGTAACTAGAGAGTACTAATATTATAAAAAAATGTTGAACTCTTTAAACTCAGAAACTACTGGTTCGTAACTGCAAAATAATATTTTTATTGAATAATCTATTTATAAGGAAGGTTTAGGGTGTACTATAATATAGCATAGACTTTACCACGATAAACGTTTCAATGTATAAGATTCGAGTAACCGATGCAGTTCGAGATACCGAGCACTTAGGCCCGTATTTAGTAATCGCCCTCAACTCTGAGATCCATCTTGAAGATCCATCTCAGAGTTAAGAGCGGCTTATGGGGTCTATGAGTATGGGTTATGTATCATACACAAATCTTAACTATTTCCATTTGACCACGCAGGCGAAGCCGCAGGAAAATACTAGCAGCGTATAAAATAAAAATTATAATATTTGATATATTATAGTTTTTGTTTTCATCAATACAGGATTAGGTTATTAAGTATTTTTTTCCTATAGTAGAGCACAAAATCGAATATCCTTATTACTCTTTGCCAGCAGGAATAGACGTTCTAGAACGCCCGACAGTGCTATGCCCTCTAGGTATCAGCTGAGGGATCGGTAAGTCCAGTGCAGACGACTAGTAGTTGTATATTTAAAAAAATCTCGATGTGGTTATTTTTTTACACTTGCTTCCTTTTCTGACACAAAAAATAGAGCCAATTAAAAAAATATATATTTGTCTAAATGTTTTTTTTTCTCTTTAGGGACACCATTTAAGAGTAACTGTTTTAAAAAAATTAAAATGATGAAAGAATTAATTTTTGGTCTAATTTTAGATAGGTATTATATTATTAACTGTATACAAGGAAAAGCAAATAAAATAAACCCAGCTTTTCAGTTTTATATATACATTCTTGATCTTTATTCTACAATCGAGTTGATAAAAGTTCATTATTCATCGAGTTATAGATTTTATTTTGCGTAAAGCACGATTATTATTTTTATTTGATGCTTCTTAAAAATTACAAACATACTACCAATTGACATTAAGGAAATACTACACGTCACCTGTCACAGTCTATTTCACTACGAAATCATTCATAAATCTAAGAAAATAAAAAAAAATAATGCATATTATTTTAATAAGAGTTTAATCGTTTTTTTTTTTATTATAAATGAAGCTGTTCGTAGCGCGTCGGCACAGCGTTTAACTGTAAACGCCAAGATTATGTGTTTGATTCTCACTTAAAGGAATAAATTATTTTAATTTTCTTTCTGATATCGTAACGCTTTAGTTCCACTATTCAACACACAACATCTCTACAAATTTTTCGGAGAGTGTAGAACAGAATGTCTTATCACTAGATTCACTCTGGCTACATTGTTACATAGCGTAAAGCTATAGAAAAAAAAGTATTTTAATTCAATATGAATGAACTAATAAAAAAACAATTCGCTACAATTTATACAAGATTATTTATATCACGGTAGTTGCCTCTAGTTCTTTCTAATGAAGATTGACAAACTGCACTCACGGGGCAGGATGGAAGTAATGAGAGAAGGGTTGACATGTCACCTCCGTCTACAGATGGATGAATTCAGTAAATCGTGTGATTTTATTGGAAAAATATCTATGTGTTAGATGAATCAAATTCTCTTGATAATTATTAGAAAAAGGTTTTGATAACTATTTTATAGTCAAATAAGCAGAAATCACATTGTGTTAAGATACTCCGTAATAAAAGCAATCTTCTATACTTAAGGAAATTATATATAATCTATTTGGTGGTAAAGAGAATTAACTTATAAAATTAATTAACCATAGATATTGTCCAGTTCAAGCCGGGCAACTGTTGGGTTATTCGCTGGCTCATCTCAGCAGAACTGCCTATCGAGCCATTCGACGATGCAAACGTACTTGCAAAAGTTTATTTGAATAAAGTATATTTTAAATTCGAACTTCTAAGACGTAAGTTAAATTTTAACAAGATTGTCTTATGAAAAAAGAGTTCGATCTTCGATACTAACAATATCTGACACACAATAAGGAATATAAAATTGAAGAAAAAGTAAACTTCCAGGGAGGCGCTAAGGTCGTTAGTTCGTTACCATTCCGTTAACAGAAATAGCGCGAGCACATTTGGGTTAGCAGTGCGCGTAACCGGGTAAACGGTTGTGCCACATGATATCAAACTTTTGCCAAATTACATAATAATCGATCTGCCAAGGAACTACATATTGCATTATTTGATTAAATTCATTGTAGATATTCATTCAGCGCGGCGTTAGACTCCGCTATTCAATTCTCAAAATTGGGCGGAAGGTCTTAACACAAGGTTCCCTTTACCTACTCTGTTGTGTGTCTGTATTCTGGATACTGTATATGAGACGAGTATACGAGATACAAAGACGAACTAAAAGAAAATACTTCAAGAACTGTATTACTTAAGGCACCCGTACATATAGAGATAATAAAGAGCTTTCCTAAAAATACGTAATATAAAGTAACGAATAACCGTGAAAAACGTTGTTCGACGTAGAAAGTATAGAAAACATAGACACAAGCGAAACCGTGAGTTACCTCTTGGAGTTTTTCGACGAGCGCGAGCGCACGCAAGAACTTGTACACAATGAACTTGCACTATGATACGCTTATACAGGTCGATCGCATGAACAATTATTCATTTATTTATTATAAATGCTACTAATATAAAATATTTAAACAAAAAAATATACAAATAAAAATAAATTATACATGTATATTAAATGAATTGACAACGTATTCTGAAAAAAATCCTTCTGTCCAAAGTGAGCAAACTATGTTAATTAAATTTCAAATAGATAAACACTACCAAGAAAGAAACAAACAAACAAAATTAAAAACATACATATATAAAGATAGAAAATATGTTCCCATATACAATAACATTGGTCCCCTTGCCGGTTACAAATCGCGAGTTAGTTCTGAATGAGCATCGACCGCGGACGCATCGTAACCTATATCTCATATAAATACTATACGAAATAGAAAAATAAATTGGCCGTAACTGTTTCACATCCTGTATATGCGAATTTGTATCACCGTGGATTCTCGAAGAGATAGTGCGATTGTTCTGTTGATATCGAGATGATCCGGCAAGCGTCAGACGACACCGGCTTGGGCAGCTCTTGTCAGGACCTTTCTGATGCCACCACTGCCACCCTGGACTCGGAGGACGATCTAGAGGACTTCCAGGATGCGTACGAACACTTTGATGAGTGAGTTCCGTGCCGAATTTATATACCGCCAACGTGGTTTTGCCAATAAGAAATTTAAACAAATTATAATATAATTCAAATTCACTGGTTCAATACTGTCGTCTTGTGTTTAAAGTGTAAAGTTAGAAGTGTCATCATAATACAAAAAAATGTAATTATCAAATGTCATTAAAATTTAAAGCTGTTTTAAATAAACACATTACAGACTCACATTACTAAGTTCAACATATTTTCGCAATAAATATTATTTAGTAATTTATGTTTACTTTTCAGTGTCTTTGGTTTATTTTATTTCTACGGTTGAGCTTACTTAAGTTTTTATTTGCGTCAATGTTTCAAATGCACATGTCTGTATCGTCGTATCTAAGTGTTTAAAAGTAAATATTTGATAAACGTACTCGAAATGTGTATTTTCGCTGAAAAACATTTTTTTTACAGCCGCAAAAATGCGCTGGTCCTGCGTACACAACTGTCGGTGCGCGTTGACGCTATCATTGGTAAGTCATTTTTTACTAAATAAATTTGAAGTTGAGGCCAGTTGTGGCTCAGTGGCATAAACTGTGACTGTTATTGCGATTGGTTGTGAATTCGATTCCATCTCGAGGAAATTTATTATTTATTTACATCTCTTTCTTCGCTCTGTTAAAACAAGGTGGGGTACGGAGTGTCTTAACACTAGGTTTGCTCTACCTACCCTGCTGTGTACGGGATACAGTGTGAAGAATTTATGTACGTATGTGTATGTATGTATGTGTATGAAAGAATTAATTTATGACTTAAAAATAATATATTACTAAATTAATTAAACAATTGTTAATAAATTTAGAAATACCCAAAATTCTACAAATACACTCAACATGATACGTCCATAAAATTGGGTGGGATTGGGTCTTAACGCTAGCTTCCCTCTGCCTATCCTGTTATATGCTAGATTATGCGTGAAGCATAAAGAATTTATCTTGCAGAGAAATTATTACACGCCGAAGGCAGAGAGCTCAGGCGAGCTCTATTCACACTCAAACAGATACTACAGCAGGACAAGGACTTGGTGCACGAGTTTGTTGCCAACAAGGGCCTCGACTGCCTCATGCAGGTCGCTAATACTGCTGACCACAACTATTTGGATTATATATTGAGAGCTCTAGGACAGGTGAGACTAAAATGTTTTATAATTTTTACATGATTTGTTTAGTCTTATATAATAATTATAATGCACTACCTACGTATTGAGTTTACGTACATTAACATAATAAATAATTGGGTATTTTTTCATCTCTTTATATATTTACAGATTCTTCTCTATGTAGACGGCATGCATGGAGTTATGAAGCATAAGAAATGTATACAATGGTTATACTCACTGATCTCAAGCCGTTTTCGCCATGTAGTGAAAACTGCTCTAAAACTACTTCTAGTCTTTGTCGAGTACGCAGAAAAGAACTGCCTCATGCTCATCACTGCTATCCATACTGTCGATAGTGAAGAAGAAAGACCACCTTGGTTCAACATTATGAAGATACTTCAGGACTTCGATGCTTCTGACGCCGAACTCCTCATCTACGCCACGACATTAATAAACAGATGTCTAAATAACGTGTCGGATCGTAGTATTTACTACGACCAGGTAGATGTTCTTCAAGACCAGGGTATTGATGAAACCATACAATTATATATGTCTAAAAAAGAAACAGACTTAGATCTGCTAAGACAGTTGCAGATATTTGAAGCAGTGCTCATGTTCGAAGATGGTGATGAATCTGGGATTGCTCTTAAGTAAGTTTTATTTTTAAAGTTGCTTAAGTTCGATCAATTCTAGTTTTTTTATTCCGCGCTGTTTTGTAGGGAGCTCGATGAGTCATTAATATCTTGCGTGATGAGAAGGAGTCTAGATTTGAAGACTCCTGAACAACGCAAGTCCAAGAAAAGGATGGCCAAAGAAAATGGTTCCAAAGGTACAATCGTTTACTAATTTAACATCAATGTCATGTTAATGTGTTATTGCATGTGTAATAATCTTGACTTATTTTTTGTTTTGTTTTAATTTATTTTATTTTATTTTCGTGTATTTCTTTATATTTTTCATTTGCTTCAACGCAACGCCTTAATTGCCGCATTTGACTAACAATCGTCAGTGGGCACACCGATTACTCCTGAGCCAGACAGACTTAGTTCCCGACAATCATTACCTTCTATATTAGACACAAAAGAGAATAAAGAATTAAGTACAGCATTAAAGAGAAGAAGAGATAGATTTGCCAGACAAGCCCATCATATAACGCAGCAAAAGGAACTGCTTAATATAACTAATGGTTTACTGGAAAAGAACGACTGGTCGAATAAGAGCTATGGCATATTCTCCAGTACGCCTGCACATAAATACACTAATGGTACCAACGGGACTAACGGGACTAACGGTACCAATGGTACCAATGGTACCAATGGAACAGTAGTCTACAATTCCAACGATATCAACGAACAAGAAGACGAGAAGTATAGGAAAAGTAATCTGCCAGATGTTTTGATGAACGGTTTGTGCCTTGCTAACACACTAATTTCGCATTCATTTTAGCGCTTTTCTTTTTATTTTTTAACTTTTTGTGTATAAGGATTTCGTGCTTATTAATTTATTTTATTTCTTTAGGATATCATCGATATACCACTGGAATAAAACAAAGAATGCAGGGAGGGTCACTTGGTCATAGTGCAAGTGCGACAGACACTCTGTCCATTGCAAGACAATTGGACTTCTCTCCTGAACCCAAAGACGACAGAGAGATTCTGTTAAATCGTGAACATATAATTAAGGATCTCACTCAAAGACTCACAAGTACTGTGAGCCCCACCGAGGAGAAACCAATACGGGTCTCTGAAATGGCGGGTATCGTTTCTAAAGCCAAAGAAGAATTAGCCAAATCTAAGTCAAAAGGTAAATAATAGTAATAATATTATAAATAAATATATATTATATTAATTGTAAAGTAACTATATTGTGACATAATAATATAATTCCTACAGAAATAGTCAAAAGTCCATCGATAGAGAAAAGTCCAAAGACAATCGAGTTGAAAGCATCAGAGAACGACCTTCACTGGGAGGAGCTGAAGAAGAGTTGCAAGAATCGCGATTTCCACTTATGCGATTTAGATTTCTCCGATTTACGATACGACTCTGATGATGAAACAGAATCGGCTGGTGCCTGTTCCCTGCCCCCTCCTCCCCCCACGCTTCCTCCCCCTCCCCCTGGTATGTTACCAGGAATCCCTCCCCCTATGCCTTCAAGTAGCTTCTTTAGCTTACCTAAAAACTTACCTTCCACTTCTTCGACGTCAATGACGGATTCTCCAACGGAAAAGTCTGCGACGTTGAAAAAGAATAAGAAAACGGTTAAGTTGTTTTGGCGGGAGATACAAGAGAACCCAGCACCACCGCCGGTGAGACCCAAAGTAGGGGGTTTCATTTGGGATGATTTACCTGAAGTCAGTCTAGATACTAATACGCTGGAACATCTGTTCGAAGCCAGGACTAATGATCTAGTCTTAAAGGTAGTCATCCAATTTTTATTATTATTTCTTGATGTATACAGAATAAATAATAAAATAAGAATGTACAGTAAAATCATATTTTTTAAGTATTATGTCATTATTTTTTTTCTTTATTATAAATCATTTTTTTTATTTTACAAACAATTTATTTGATCAAATATTTTTTTCCTTTTCATATATCATGCTGCTGCACACTACAGGAAGTGAGTATATTTTTACACGCGCTTATTAAAATTATACCTACTTATTTTTTGAGGAATTTAAATTAATTAATTAAAATTTGGGGATGTAACCTGAAAAGTACTTTTACAATTTTATTTTGTTAACCACATTGAATACCATATAATATACTTCTATGGCTGTGCTATATAAAATTATAAGTTAACTTGCATTCCTACTAAGGCTTTGAAAGGAGTTCATTATAGATTATTGTTAAGTTAAAATTTTCCTAAACTAAAAAGATAATTCAGTACATTGTGATATTTTTACTCCACAACAGAAATTAATGGAACCAAAAAGAAATTTAATATTAGACACGAAACGTTCAAACGCGATTAGTATCGCCATGAAAAAGCTGCCCACACCACAGACTATAAAGGTCGCTATCATGAAAATGGACGCCACCGTCATAGGAAGGGAAGGAATAGAAAAGTTATTGACAATGTTGCCAACGCAGGAGGAGAAATTGAAGATACAGGAAGCACAGGTAAGAAAAAAATATACCTATATAATTATCTTTTCAAACTTCACTCAGTATCTCGCATATGTCGGCAGCTTAAATCTATTGTTAAGCCTCTCCGTTCCCCACTTTCCGGTCAATTTGCGGCAGTTGAAATTAACGCCGCGCTTTGTTTTGTTACCAGAGCGAATGCGAGCAGAGCGACTATAAGTCGTTCTCTTAAAGTAAATTGAATCATGGAACCTATTTGGATTTCAAATTTGAGAACCGTGCTGTAATTCTATTTTTTTAATACCGATTTAGTGAATTTTTAATACCGATTTAGTGAATTTTATTGATTTTTATATATTCAATAAAAAGTATTTTGTGTTTAATAAACATCCTTAATTTTCATATAATAAATTTGTAGGATAGGACACATTAAATTCATTTTAAGTGAATAGATAAAGAAAAGAGTGCTTAGTCGCTAAACGGTGCCAATTTCTTTGATTGTCTTAAATCCATGTATACTTTTGTCTTTAGTTCGCAAACCCCGACTTACCATTAGGAAGCGCGGAGCAGTTCCTCCTTACGCTGGCATCCATCAACGAGTTACCTTCACGTCTCAAGCTTTGGGTGTTCAAACTGGACTTCGATAATCTTGAGGTAAGTTATACATATGCCTATTAATTTTATTTTATTTCAAGTGTTATTTAGACCAAAATTATTAAAATGTTTATTTTTGCTATGTTTTTTTTTTAATCTAAATTTGAAGAAATGAGATTAAAAATTTACATTATCATTACTATACTTATACAGCTTCACGCTGTATTTCGCGCACAGCCGGGTAGGCAGAGGGAACCTAATGTTAAGACACCTCGACCCCCATTTTCCGCTGAATTCTAAGAACATTGCGATCTCCACGACGCGTGTTTCCGACACCAAAGCGAAGAAATGAAAATTTAAAAAAAAAAACATTTTCTCGAATGTTGAGAACTATATATTTACTTTTTACTATATATTATTTAATTAAGTGTTAAGTAATGAATTCAAAAAATACATTATGAATTACTTATTCATAACTTTTGATTAATATATGGATAATCAAATAAAAAAACCGGATACATGTTATTAACATCTTTGTATAGTGCTATACCACACTTAGGAAAAAAAACTTTTTTAGAAACGTATAAAAATTTGAACGTAGCCGAATTATAACTGGCGCCGCTTGGGAGCTGTCCAAGAGTTTTGACCACTAAACTATACGTCATCAAGCTACATCGAAATTCTTATCACTTGTTACAACTTATTTATGTTGTTAGCATTTTTAGGGAGATTATTACAAATTTCTGTTTTGTTTTATTTATACGTTTCTCAAATTCAAATCAAATTATCTGATATTTCATCATCATACTTTCACACCAATTTTAAATTATTCCTTTTTATTCTTAACATAATTTTCCCATCTTCACAGAAAGAGATAGCTGAACCACTTATGGATTTAAAACAAGGAATAGAATTACTCAAAGCAAATAAGACATTTAAGGTCATCCTCTCAACTCTCCGTTCTGTGGGGTCCTTTTTGAATGGGACCGCAGTTAAAGGATTCCGTCTAGAATACCTGTCAAAAGTAATGGAAGTGAAGGACACTGTACACAAACATCCGCTGTTATATCACATTTGCGAAATGATTATTGAAAAGTTTCCGGATACCACGGATTTCTTTAGTGAGGTAAGCTATAGAGAAAAAAACCCTGATATATTTTTAAATGCTTATTTCACTCACATACACATACACACACACACATATAGTTATTACACACACACAGCCATACACTCTTAGTCAAAAAAATCTGTTTTATGAAAAAAAAAGTTTAATTTTCAACATGGGGAATACGATTTACTAAAGTGAAGAAACAGAAACATCTTAATGGAGATTAAACTCACAAGCATCGTGTGGAGTCAGTGAATATATAAATATCTCTATATATGAAAGTTTATAGTCCTAAAAAACTAAATTATATATAATTAGCTTATAGATATTCTTATCAATGTTTAATGCAAAATATAGAAAATAAAATCAGGAGGCCAGTCGTGGCGCAGTGGCACAAAGTGTGACTGTAAAACCGACTGGTTGTGGGTTCGACCCCACTCGAGGAGATGGAATATTTACTTAAATTTATATTTCCATTTCTTCGCTCTGGTGTCGAGGCAAAGCGCGGCGTTGAGTTCTGCCACTCAACACGCAATGCCTCCAAAATTCGGCAGAAAGTGGGGAACGGAGTGTCTTAACACTAGGTTCCCTCTGCCTACCCTGCTGTGTGCGGGATATAGCGTGAAGCTAAAAAAAAAAAAAAAAAAAAAAAAATAAGGTATTGAGTCAGTTAATGAGAAAATTTCTGAGAAAAATTTTACTCGGACATTATGCTAACATCTGAAGTCTTATTCAAGAAAACGAGACGGTTATGGTTTCTATTCTCACTCATGGTAATGAGTTAGTTTCACTTCCTTGGTAACAAGACAAAGTGCGGCGTTGAATTCTGCTACTTAACAGGAATGTCTTGATAATTGTGCAAGGCAAGGGGAACGAACTCCTTTATACGGGAATATAACGTAAAGAAGAAGAAACGATCTATATTAATCATTACATATAAAATCAACTAAAACCCGCCACTCCTCCACCAGGTTGGTCCAGTGATACGAGCATCTAAAGTGGACTTCGATATCCTGAGTTCAAATCTCTCGAAACTGGAAGCCGATTGCAAAGCGTCATGGGACCACATGAAGAGGGTCGCGAAACACGACGGCTCCCAAATGTTCAAGACTAAAATGAACGAATTCCTAACAGATGCAGCGGAAAGAATTATTTTATTGAGCATTGTCAAGAAAAGAGTCATGAACAGGTAAGAAACCATAAATTGAGTAAGTTTTAGGTAAGGTAAGTGATATAATGTAGACAATGGGTACATGATGTAGGTAACTCGTATTTGTATGTAAGACAATAGAGAGACGTAGACATGTAGAGGACAATTATTATATACTTGTAATTCGGATGATTAGGAAACACAAAATTATTTGAAATAAATAAGTGAAACTCAGTGTTGTTTTTTAAGTTCAATATGTTTTTGTTGTTTTTATTGCTATGATAATCTAGTGATTTGCTAAACCTGCTTTTATTGGTCTTTTGATCTATATTACATATTATAAGTATTTGTTTTAAAAAACTAGGCGAGCATTGTGAGGGAACTATTTTATTTAGTGAAATTGCAGCAAAGCGAAATGATGCTCAACGCGAAATGTTATACTATTGACAGGTATATCAAGTTCCTCCTCTACCTCGGAGTGCCAACGTGTGACACTGCGAAGACGAAACCCTCTGACCTGTTGAAAGTGATAGCGGAGTTCGCGCTCGAGTTCAGAACCACACGAGAGAGGGTCCTTCAGCAGTTGGAGAAGAGAGCCAATCATAGAGAACGGAACAAGACCAGGGGGAAGATGATAATTGATGTTAGTATGTTGTTAATGATGATGACGTATAGCATATTCTGATATGGCATGGAGTTGATAAAATAAGATCTTCTTCATTTTATTTGTGCGAATGATTGTAATTTAAAAAGTTATATTAAATTAGTACTTTTTACCGGAATATTATCTCAATATACAATTTATTACACTAGTATTATGCTATTTTTATTATTTTTTTTTATATTCTAATATAATGTAAAACAATACAAACTTATATCTTATTATATTTTATAAAATATATTTGAAATAAAAATATATTTATAACTAACATATATTGAAACAATATGTCTCTATTTTATATATACAGGTAGGCAACTACGTGAACAAATGTGACGCGACAGCTGACAGCGCTCTAAAGGAGCTCCTGAAGAGCAGACCCGACACGGACATGAGGCGGAAACCGTCGAAACCAACGAAGTAAGCTCATTTACAAACAATATAAAGTTATATTTTGTTGTTATTACACACAAGAGGCCGTCGTAGTTCAGAGACATAGCGTGTGACGTCTCGGTTCTTGGTTCGATTTTGCTGTGGGTTGAATTATTTAATATTTACATTTCCTCGTTGTAAGCCAAACCATGTTGACTACTGTCACACGTAATGTCTCGAAAAGTTAGAGGTGTTTGCAAAACGGGGTGTCTTAACGCTAGCTTCCCTTGGTCTGCCCTGCTATTTGTACTCAGCGTGTAAAGAATTGGTCACGGTCATCAGGTACGTATCTATTTATTATGGAGTACAGAAAATATTAAGCTTCTATTAATGATAGAAGCTTGATATTTTCTGATAATTCAAGATAAATGTCTTGTCATCTTGATAGATGGACGGATGATTTTTCCTTTTGAATTACCCTAAAAACCTTAAAAGACAAAAAAAGGATTGATCTAATTATATTTTTTTTAAGTAAATTAAAACATATATATTAAAATTACAAAATGAAATTGCTGTATATATACTTATATATATATATTCTCAAAAAATAGCAAAATATTTTAAATATTATAAAAGTGCACTTGGGGCTAAAAAATATATTCATTATGAAAAAAATGTGAACAGTGGTGAAGAAGCAGACGAAGACGAGTTACTCGTGAACTTAGTACGTGCGGCGACGAGTACCCGCCGCACCGCGCAGCGCGAGCGGCGACGAAACCGGCTCGCTGACAGGATGAACCGTGAGTGTCTAACACACACACAAATACACGCATATATACAAATATACATACAAACAAACATAACACAAATCACATAACCATTTATATACAAACACATACATTTCACATTTGTACATTTTATCAGACTGAGACAGACACAGACTCATTCTGTCGTGTACACTAAAGCGACGCACATGTAATAATGAAATAAATAGCTAAGCTTTGCGAATTAAATTATTTTAAAGAAGTTGAACCTAAGAAACTAACATAGAAAATTATAATTTATTGAACTTGATCGATTAACAATAATTATTTTATAACTATCACTTAAAGTCTTGTTATAAAATTACTTAAATTTAAATAAATAATTCATGAACTTACTAACACCACTAATAACAATAACATCACTAATAACAATCACAATAACATCACAACCAACAATTTCAATAAACGTGGAGTACACAACACAACAATATTGTTAAATTTGCTAATAAAGTAATTTGTGCTAAAACAATATAAGAAATTAAATGCTCTTGCTAGATTGAACATATAAATATTATTTAGTTTCGCTAGAAATGATTCATTTAATTAATTGTTCATTAACAATTGAGTGTTGCCATAATTTTAAAATAATACCAATATCGTCCACATTTTCTAAAAATATTCAAATAGCGTCTGTTGTGTAAAAATGTGTATTTACTTTTAATATATTTTCTTTACCATTGTATGTATTTTTTCATGCATCATTTATCAGAGGAACAATTAGTCGACCTTCCGGTCCTGTCGCACCCCACGTTAGAGACTGTTGAGGAATAAAATTATATAATAATTATTATTGTTGTACAAAGTTATTGTTGTAAATATTTATTGTTGTAGCAAGGGAATATGGTCAATATGTACACATATGAGTAAATATGAAAATATATATATATATAGAATAACGTAATTAAGTATAACTTTAATTAATAACTATTACATGTTAGTGTATTAAGAGGGAAATGGAAAGCCTAATATTAAAATATTTGTGCATATATATTTAAGAATTTCTAGAATTTTTATAATTTTAGAAATATTTGTCTATACAATATCATCTTTCTTATTGATTGATGAAATAATTTCGAACTCAATTTACATTTTTAAAAATAAAACATAATATTTAAATTAAAAAGGATTATAGCGTTAAATGCAAAACACATTTAAAAGGTTTTAATAAATAAATATAAAAATGTAAGTCTTGCCGTGGGGGGACGGCATTAGAATACACTTCCCTCCCGCCGCTGGGAAAGTGACTCGTAAGAGGCGAGGAACCCATGCATCTATTACCATCATACTTCATCTTCACTTAGAAGAAGTAACTTTTATCACCGATCGGGGATATAAGTATCAGACAATTGTCCTCGAAAAAAGCCGGTGAAATGGTTTACAAACGAAATTGAATAAAGAGTTCATTCTTTCAGACTTGTGCTTCTAGTGTCCTTGCCAAGTCTTTTTTATTTCTTGCCACTTCTTGCACAATCCTTCTAAATATCTCATAAAAAAACTAACCTTCTAACTATGTCATAAAAGGCCATCATGAAAACCAACAGTAAACACGGTAGTTGTGGGTTTCATCTTCACTCGGGAGAAATTATTTTATTTGACCTCTCAGCTTGCAAATAATTGCCAAGTTATAAAAATATACTTTCATAATTTAAAGCTGTTAGTATCTAAAAAAACACCTAAGTTTATATCTTAGATAAGACAATTAAAAGGATTGAGCAAGATCTTTATGGAGTTCTGAACTCGTCACTTTGGCCTCAGAATTTCCTATTTCACGACAAGTACGTCAAAACAGGGTATTAACTAGTTATAAAAGCTGTTGCTTATCTTAACATGTATATGAATAGAAGCTACACAGACTAAATAAGGATAAACGTAAGTATAACTAATTCCTAGTAGTATTCGTATTATTAGGGAAATTTCAGTATTCCATATTATATAGCGAATATAAGAATCCGGAATTCATATTTAGCGCTATACGGCCTGTCCGGGATAGACGCAGTAAAGTTTACTGAGTCCAACAGACTTACTAAGTGTAATAATCATTAAGAACACTAGGGGAGAGGAACAAGACTTAAAAAAATTGTAATCTGTAAATTAGACTGATTTTAATCAGAATAATGGAAATTATTCTACTTTTAATAATAATCATCATTAACATAATAACTTTATAATAATCATCGTTAACTTAATAATCGTAATCATAAGCATTATAATCATTGCAATTTTATGTATAGTATTGTAGAAATGGTAAGCTTGTATTACTTAATAAGTAAGTGTTTATTAAGCAAGCGAATTGCCTGTTGTAAATATTATGTATAAATAAATATTGCTCTTTTATTACATATATATGTATGGTACGCTAGGCGAATATATCCATATAGGGCATAAACAATAAAAGCTTAAAAATAAAGTATACTTATTTAAATTTGTTAGGAATAGATAAATCTTTATTGGAACCAACCCAAAATTTATTTATAATAAACATTAGACTTATACATATACGAGTTTATGTATAATATGTATATATATTCAATTTTACTACTTAAGACGATCAATGTTCTTCTAGCTAGTGAACTCCAAATGATAATCAAATTTTAAATACAATAATATTTGAAAATATTTCATTAGGTTCGTGTCTTAGACATGTGTATAATATGTACATAGTAAATTATATACTTGAGAGGGTCAATGATAAAATAGGTTAAGTTTAGGATTGTAATAGTTTTAACATTTTAAAATATAACAATATTTTTAAATATTGTTTGCACTAGTCTAATTTATACACAACGTAAAGACTAGTCTTATACATAAATATGCACATATGTATATATTTCGAATTTCGTATTCATATTTTTAAACCGCTTATTAATATTATAGAGATATTATATACCTTAGAATTACTCCAAATGAAATGTCCATTTTAATGTAACATTTATATACTTAAAATTTCCTTCTAATTATGAGATAGGGTTGTATATGTATATAAAAATCGATTTTAATATCGATTTCTCGTGTATCGAATAGCGATAATTAACAATGTGACTGACATGTGAATAAATAAATGCACATATTTTTACTATATTATAAGCTTGCATCATAGATATTTTATATTGTAAGTTGTATCAGTAGTAATTGTCAGTAGAGTAGCCGTAGATGTTTGTTATATATACAAATATTGTATCATGTGTGTATATAGATAGTACCTGTAAAAGAGAGATATAAGGCTTATATATAATAAAAGATTGGTTTGCAGTAAACAGAACGCTGGACGGCCATCAGTCGTGGCCCGGCAAGCAAACTACCAATGGGTGAGTAGAGCTACTTATATATATTATCTTATATATGGCATCGCTGAATAATTTATATATAACTGTGTAAAATATATTATATTCATTTATGTTTTAAAATGTAATAAAAAGTATTGAAATAATAAAATTCAGTATAAAAATAGTCGGTGCAATGAAAATAATGGGTTCGATTCTCACTCGAGGAAATAAAATATTTAATATTTTTATTTCTTCGCTCCGGAAACGAGGCAACGCACGACTTTGAGTTCCGTCACGCAACACTCAATGCCTCCAGAATTCACCGGATAGTTGATAGCGCGGTGTTAGGTTTCGCCACAATATGTATATAAAAAACATGCCTGCTAATTTGTTCAGCACGTCCCAGTATCGAAGTGCATGAGATGTGTGAAAATAAGATAAAGGTAAAAATTCCCAATGACACAGGCTCGGTGGAGATAGTGTGTTAGATCCCCACTCAGAAACATAAATTATTTTCACCTCTTCCTCTATCTGAAACAAAACATGGCACTGGAATCTATGACGGGTACCTAGTGTCTCGACACTATGTCCTCTTTTTCTTTCCTAAACTTACTTAAGCATCTTTTCCTTGTTTCAGGCCTCCAGAGGGAATACAACAGTCTTAGTCATTATTATAATTATAATAGTTGTATATTAAGTAACACAAATATCAAAGAAGCAAGAATTGAATGATTTGTCAATTATATATTAGAACACGCATTTAAAATTATTAATGTTTCTTTCATTATCAATTATATATTTTTTTTTCTTTTACATAAATACACGCACAAGTGATTTAAGTAAGTGAGCTGAGTTTTTATTAAAATAAAATATACAAATAAAAGCACGAACGCCCTTATTTTTTATTGCATTGATTTAGATGTTTTTTTTTCAGTTTGATACCTACACGGTTTTAGAGAAATAGGATATTGACAGATAGACAACCAAGTGTCCGTTTCTTTTCTTATAAAATACGAAACCTAAAAATTTTAGAGGTATAACTTCAAGTACGGTTGTATTAATTTTAAAACTTCATTAAAAGTTGGGTAAGTTTGAAGATTTGCATTTAAAACTAAAATAGTAATTGGCAGATCGTTCATAACTACTTGCGCGCTTGGAGACGTCATTAAGTATTTAGTTAACATTTAACTATTAAAAACATCGATTAAATGTTAATTAACGTCTCTAGGTGCCGCTCTAATAGTAAACAATTGATAATATCGACATGACGTTACATAAATAGTTAATATAGTATAATTCCTGTATTTCAACCAGTGTTTTTACTAAAAACTTTATAAGTAATTAAAGAAGTTTCGGCCAGCTCACGCTTTGTAGTGAGAAAAAAATATTGTGCTTGTTTTTTTAATAAACTGTGTATAGAGAAAACGAGTAGAGACTAAAAAATATTTCATTACCTTGCTGGCCGATTATAAAAAAAATCATTAGATTTTTCCTCCTTTAAAACGATTTGAACTCGCATGTACCGATAGGTTTGTTAAGTGTAATGTAAGACGTTGAACGACTATTGTGTTCTCTCAATTTTGTGTATTTATTGTAATTGTAAATATATCATGTATAAATAGAGAATACATTTTGTTTTATTTTTTTCCTTAAACATATTTTTGGTAGAGATAATTGTTTTAACTTCACGCTGTATCCCACATACAGCACTTAGACAAAACCTAGCGTTAAAACACCCTGTTCCCCAGGCACCGCCCAATGTTGCGTGGTGGAAATCAACGCCGCGATTTGTCTTGTTACCATTGGACAATGAAAATAATTCATTTTTCTGAATACAAGTAAGAGTCGGATTCACAACTATCGTATAAAAAATGAAAGCTGTGTCGTCCCCCGTCCTAATAGTGCCTTTTCTAATCTAACACATAAATATAATTACTTTAAAGTTACAAACATTTTTTAAGATATGTGAATAATTTACAGAATTTTATTATTTACCCCAAATAGAAATGGAAACTACAATTATTAATGTTATAGCTGCGTTTATAACCAGACGTTTTTCCACTGCACCACGATACAGATAGCATACAGATAAATATTAACATTTTTTTAAATTGTTTGCTTTTTAGTTTCTGCTACCTTTGCCTTTTTGATTGATTTCTTAATAGATTAGAAAGTCTTTGAACAGATGCTATGCTTATCAAATCAGATTAATATACTACTACAATAATATAATCGATAAACATTAATTAATATCTTTATTGCCTTTAGCTTAAAAATATCAAAATTAGTGATGACATAATCATAAAGAATCTTATTTTATAATTTTGACTCCACTTATGCACAATTTTTTCAATAAGGATAACTTTTTCACCTATATCCAAAATAATAATCTACTACAGAAATGATTTTTCTTTCTAAGTAATATTGATGGTGTCACTCATTTTTAAAAAAATATCTTTACCCTACATGTGAATTTAGAATGATAAAATGTGGATCTATGATGAGATGTGTGGATTTGTAATCACGCTTGCCTATGTATAATCACTTGTGTGAAACTGCGATCACGTACGTAGAGGTCGGTACGTTTTTCCATTTGTCGTTCCCCTATAACGTATATATAATTGACTGACTGATGACAGTTGAATAACGATGCAAACTGATGTTGCAGTCGTCATAGTCAGTCAAATAATACACTTCACTAACAATATTAAGGGTTATATTATTTACAACTTACAGTTTCATGTCGACTTCAACACGTCGCCGTACATCGTCCAGCAATGCAATGCAGTTCAAACATACAAAAACAAAAGCCGATCTAAGTTCAAATTGTGTTTCTAAATAAATTATATTTGTGGTGTTTAGTAATATATAAACGTAAAAATATTTAGGAAAACAGTATATCATTATTTCAATAAAAAAGCTTTTCTTTGAATATAGGCCGTGGCGCAGGGGCACAACCAAGATAGGTTGTAGGTTTGATTCCCACTCGAGGAAATAAAATATTTAATATTTTAATTTCCTCACTCTGGAAACGAGGCAAAGTGCGGTGTTGAATCCTACCTCTCAACATGCAAATGCCATGCGGGGAATGGAAATATCATAATGGGAATAGAGAGTCTTATTTGAGAGGTTCAAAACACAATGTGAAGCTAAAAAAATATAAATTCGTAAAAAGTCAGTTTTGTTGTTAATTAAAATAGAGCTAATAATATAAATAATAGAAATATTAAAATGAATTAGGTAATTACTTTTATTATTTGTTTTAGCTACTAATAAAACTCTTGTAATGAAATTACTATGTAACGTCCTTGAGGAGTGTAAGGGGGGAGGATTTCTCAGTATTTCTCTGGGAAAAGGAAAGAAACGAGAACTTCAATTTAATGTACATCCAAACAGAGTTGCGGGCGGCAACAAGTTAAATAAAAAGTTCCATTTAACTACTAAATGCCATTGAACTGAAAAACTTAATTTGAAAAAAATATATCCGTTATAAATAAAAATATAGATACATGTTTAGTCGTCAATTTGTTTGAAAGGTAGAATAATCTCCCTTTATGACTCAACTTTTAGAAAAATGAAGAGATCTATGAAACGCACACAGTCAGTAGAACATTATTTTATAACTGTATATATACGAGATATATCGTTATGAATATCTAACGTTGCTTAGTTTTTAATGTTATTGCTGGCATATGTTAACATAATTTACTTGTACAAGTAAATTGTTGACGCCGTTGTGGCGCAGTGGCACAAGCGTGTAACTATAACGGTTCTGGGTTCGATCCTCACCCGAGGACATTCATTATTATCTCTTATATTTTAATTTTTTTGCTCTGGCACCAAAGCGTTAAGTTCCGCCTCGGAAAATTCGGCGAAAAGAAGGCAACGGAATCCTTAACACTAGGTTCACTCTTCCTACCTTGTTGTGTGCGGGATACAGCATGAAGCTGATCTTTATAACACAAACTAAAAAGCTAGCTAAGCTTAAGTTATATTTATAAATCAAAAAAATCAGCTACTGATCGATATTATATATCCTACTCATTGTAATTTAGTTGTGCATATTAACGATTTTACTGCTAAACCCAATGACTTTATACCACTTAACACAATTATGTCATCACAAACGCAAATGATTAATAAAATACAGTAAATTTAATTATAGACATTAACTAATAGTATATTAATTGTTAATTATTAATTACATAAATGCGATTGAAAATCGATTATCTTAATCATTTGTTATTAATAATTTTATATAATCTGTGAAGACGCGACCGCCGGCCTCACCCAAACAACGCACTCATCACTAACTGTCATTACTGTCAGTAGACAATACAGTGTGACGACGCTTCTACTGTTTTACTTATTTTGAATAAGAATTTAGTATTTTTATAAACAAAATACACAGGTAATATGAATTATAGATCACCTGTTTTACTCGACTAGCTTTTCGTTTAGTCATAGAATTTAATTAGCCAGTGTTGTTGTAATAATATTCTCATTGGAATCTCGATAGTCTGCTTGACCTATTTACCACGCCCTAAATTCGAGATGTCGATCGATAATAAGTGCATACACAGCGATGCAATTAGCATGCGCCAGTCGTAGTCGCCCCTCGGAGGTCCACGCACCTGAACATTAATTTCTTTCTTCGGCAGGTTGTAATACGAAAAATGTCGGCATATGACTCTCACGCTTACCTTACAGGGAATGGGACGTACAAGTCTATAAATCCATTAATTTCTAAAGTGGGTGACTTCACACCGTTCTATATAACTATAGCAATCTGCTCCGTCATCCTCGGCTCCCTGCTCATCTTGAATTTCGTCTGCTGCTGTTCAAAGTACTCTGAGTACTGGCTTGATAGACACACTGGTGAGTCTGTGGCTTACTTATACCTCTACTTTAACTTCTTTTATATATTATAACACCAATCTGATACTAGCTACTTATTGTTCACCATTTTATCAGTTCATTATAATATTAGAATAATGGTACTTCTAATTGAAAAATAATCTACAGTAGATGGTGATGTGATCTTAGTATTGCTTATTTTCTTCCTAAGTATACAATCTATGGAAGTTGAGAAAGCCTAACACAAGATATTGACTGTTCTGTTACCTTTTTATCTTATATTATATCTATTATACTATATCTTATAAAAAAAATAATTCTTCCATACTCTTTACAGGGAACCGCTGGATCGTGTCAGTGTGGTCATCAACTCCTCACAAGCAGCCTCCCCTCGATTTTGTTGAGCTTGAACGCCAGTTCCAGCATCAATACATCCCTTACATCACTGAAGAGTACCAGGAGGTCCACCACCACTCCGAAATCCCCTCGTCTGTATCTCGCCAGCCACTGACATCTTCCCAGGAGTATCTTGAGCTACATAAGAGGGAAAGTGACATTTAAAATGGCTTTTCTAATGATATTTCCCGCTGTAGCCATTCTTTCTTTATTTGTCCTCATGGTTATTATATTAATTCTGCGTTTCGGAGCTCGCTGGTGCAAGCTTCGACACTCTACATTTGTAGAGACAGAGATCTGGAACGAGGATGCTGCCTATGAGCACAAAGTTTCATACGCCTAATTATTTTTATATTATGTAACCCTTCCGTCCTGTTTTTTATTTTACTTTTTTAGTAGATACTTTATTTTTACTCTCTATATTAGGAAAGGTCTATGTTACTTCTAAAGTATATAATGTAAGTGTCTATACAAATGTTTAAATATAAATGTTGTAGGAACCTTTATGTCCCAACTTTGTTTTAGTCCCCAGCTTTCATAGCAAGATGGGTCCAATGCTGGTACTAAGACTGTCGACAAAAAGAAAGGAATACATGCATTTACTAGAATCTCAAGTTAATTTATATTGACTTAAGTGGTGTGCAGTTTGTTTAATGTTTTTTATTGTATAACAATTATATTTCTGGCACATATTGTATTAAATATATACTTTTTACTTTCACTTTTAGTATATGACAATAACAAATTGACTATTTTTTATAAGACGAGTGAACTGCACACCGCGTATGTACTTTAGTTTGGCGACCCCTCCGTCCATTGATTGTCTGATTTATTTTTTTTTGTAATTTTAGGTTAGATGTAAGAATTATTTTATTTGAAATATTGATTCACTTGAAGTGCACAATATCCCCCTCTCCTGTGTTAGTGTATTACTGATAGTATATTGAATGTATTGATGTCTATATATCGATGTATCGCCCGTGGAATACAGTGTTGTAGACTAGTATTTACCAGTTCATTGAATAAATAAATTTTAATTGTCTACGAGTGTTTTATTTTATTTTTCTTCTTTTGTTTATATTAGTTTGGTTTACTTTCAAATATCTTGTGTAGGTTAAATACGATATCAATTTGATAGAAGCTGATTGAAGAATGATCACAAGTTACTTTTATTGGTACTTTGACGCAAATAAATCTATTCAAGATCTTGTTTCCAAATATATTTTTATTTAAATGCATAATTTCCGCAACAGATTTAACCTAAACCGAAATTAAATCCATAACTTGGTATATGAGGCCAAAGTGACTAAACGCGACTGGTAGAGGGTTGGATCTCCACTCGAAGAAGTTAAATATATTTTTTAATTTGTATTTCCATTTCTTCGCACTGGTGTCGATGCAAAACACGCTTAGTTCTGCCACTCAACACGTAATGCCTCTAGAATTCGGCGTAAAGTGGTAAAAGTGTAACACTAGGTAGTCCCTACTCTGCTATGTGCGTGAACCTGATTAAATTTAATTTAAAAAAAATGCGTTATCCACAGAGGGAAAAAACTTAAAACATTTAATAATAAGAAAAAATATATAATCAAATTCAAGATTCAAGTTCATTACCATGGTACGCAGAGGCTATTTGGTAACGTTTCTAAGATTCACGCTGTATCCCGCATAGCAGGATTGGCAAAGGGTTTAGGTATTTATTTTCCAAATTACACTTATGCAATGACTAATCATTTAATGATGCTCAGCACCACGCGTCAATCTACCATATCGGGGGAATATAAGTAATTAATTTCCTCCAGTGGGGATTGAACCCACAACCATAGCCGCTGTCACACAAATGAGCTCTATAAAAAAAATATGTAAATAAACCAGATGTAAAGACCATATAAATAAATAAAACAACACTTATAAAAACACTGGTTTTATTCAATTAAATTAGACCACTCCGTAAACAATTCGTAAATCTTATGTAATGTGTTATTAAATAAAGTATGTCTCCGCTCTCCGCTCTCCGCTCCCAGCGACTGATATGACGCTTGCCGGTTATTGCTGGCGCTTTACTTGTACATACATATATTGCTTAAGTTCTCTTATCGACTACCTTACATTTTTATCAATGTTTGTATTTATATACAAAAAATACTTTTTTTCGGTTTTTGATAGTAATTATTGGTATTCGTAATATGTTCTTATTGAAATGATTTACAAAATTTATTTAAAATGGATCTATTATGTATATTTTGATACTGATGATATGACGATTGATACAGGGTGTCCAGATAAACATGCAAGGTAGTATTAACGCCATGACTCGCCTCGCGACGCTGCACACGCCGACCGACCAACGTCTATCCGTATACAAATATTTGAACGTATTTATATATACTGTATGTTTGTTTGTTCGCTTTTATATCTTTAATAAATAACCATTATCAATATCACAATTTGTTTCACTCACTCGCACTAGTATCCAATATATAATCTTATTTCTAACATTACATCGATGTATAAGTACCATATAACTTTCAATACACGAACAATCTTTATAAATATAAACTTTGTTACATTTACGAAGTACACCTTTAGTTTCATTAGATCCTATGTGCGGGCCATGTAGACCTAGACCTCGTCGCGGGCCTAGGTCTATATAGACACGTTGTATTATTTTGTAACACCTGTATAAACGACATCTTTTAATTTTTGTTAATTTTCTTAATATATTCTATAAATACAGTATATATCATGTATGTTGTAGCTTCACGTTAAATAACAGTGTGTATACTACATATGTTTAATAATAATATGCGAAATTATTATACTTTTCGATTTAAACTCGCAAAATATATCTTTTTGATACACATATACAAGTACACACACGTCGTTACAAGTAAATAGTCAATAAATCGTTTCTTAAATTTTCGGATTTCTGGATACACGTTGGTTGGTTAAGATAACACCTAGGTACTTAAAATATATCTTAAAGTGCATGTGGTATTTAATAGCACCTGTAGAAACGACTTTGTGGTCGAAAATTTAAGGAAAGCCAGTTTTGCCAACGGACTTAATAAGTTAATAGTTTTGCCAATAACGGCCATTTCTGCCAGTGGCGTGTGCAGCGGGCAACCATGACCTACATATAACTTACAGCCTAAATTTATCACTAAGATATTAATATAATAATATAACGAATTCATCTATAATCTCTACAGTGTCCAAGCGAGCTCTAATGTCGTGTCGTGTCGTCAAGCTGTGTCGTGTGATCTACTGACACTACTCTACGCGAGACTAAATATCAATCTATATAGACTTATGTCTGTATAACTCTAAGGTGCTAAATAAAATGTGAATTTTGTTTCTATAACGCGATACTGTTTGATAAAGCACAATCGGAGTGTAAGCAAGCTTGAAAAGTGCGAAAAACTAAGACAAATTAGAACGATCTGACGAAGAATTGACGCAACTGACACTCTTCAATTTTTTATTATTGACAAGATAAACGGCATCTATACAGACGACCAGATAATATGAGACATGCCATCGAAATATGGCAGAATTTTAATATAATTTGAATATTTATAATATATTAAACGTATATATATGACAAAGCTCCACCTCGGGACACGACCGCTGGCCAGCAGCAGCGACTCCGCCTGCTCTCACTAATGAACCTAAACAGAACAACGTGTAATAACAATCAACACTATGTCAATGTTTGGCTAAAACTCACCGTAAATGAACACTTATACGTTACAAATACAAAAACATGTTTAATAAATGTGCCATTACAATACCCTAGACTATAGTAAGAGGTACTTGAGTATCAACGCCGCCTCACCTACGTCTGACCAAATCAGTAACTGCGGCGGCGTTTATACACAATTACCGTGCGAAGATAATAAAATACGGCGACATATCGACGTGGATCGAGTGGAGTTCTGGGTAGAGGAGAGAGAGAGAGGGAGAGAGGGAGGGGGTGTGTGGAGGGGGTGTGTGGAGGGGGTGTGGGGGGGCGGTCACTATGAACACTATAACTATCACTAAAACGTCATATTGCTTGTGTGTCAACATCAGGTAAAACGTGTTGCGTAACATTACTGTATGTATAATAAATGTATAATTAGTTATATTATATGTAAAAGTTTGAGAACCGCTGTCTTAAACTCTTCACTTTAATATATAACACATCAAAAAGTTACACTTAAACTCTAGCAGCGAGGAGGTCAACGATTACCGTCGAATATCGAAATCACCGTTTGGAAGACCAAGTTCCACCTTGCTATTGCTACGTACCAACTATCTGTAAGCCTATCTACGGAATTACACAACAAAACATGATAACTGCTAACATTTACTATTTCAAGGTGAAGGGGAGGTGGGGGGGGTGGAGGCGGGGGCGGGATTGAGAAGGAATAAGAAAAGATTTATACAACACATCAGATGGACTCAAAAAAAAAGAAAAATGATGTGTATAATGTGGACTAAGCTTGACTGGATTGAACTGATTTGTTTTCATCATCTCGTCGTAATCATGTAGTCGTAATAATCGTATACTAGTCGAGGTAGCCGATCGCGACGTGGGCTGGTTCAAATCGCTTTTAGGAATTAAATGGGGGCTTATAGGAAAAGGGGGGGGGGGTTGTTATGGGAGTGAAATAGCGTGTGTGTATATACTTGTAACATGTATACGAGTACGTATGATCCGGCTTACGTTTGTATTATTGATGAATTTTGATTTATAATTGAATAAAGAAGATCCAGCGCCAATGTTATAAATAGTCCCAGAGTTTCTAAGACTCAAGGGGCCACAACGGTCTGTCATTACGAAAAAGTTCGCTATTCATTACTCTCAAAGGACGCCACAAAATCCTGTGTTCTAATGCTCTTAACGCAATGACAAGAACCCTACTAAATAAAATAGTTACGATTCCGCCATCACGTTTTTAAAGACTTCAAATAATTTTAATGGTTTTAAATGGTGAACCTACAAACGTAAGCCGTACACACGCACACGTATAAACATTCACTATATATGTATATGTATGTACGTATGTATATTTGTATAAACAAACCTAATTATACTAAAACGCGTCTGCCTGTAGGTGTGTAGGTAGTGTAGGTACCTGTCGTGTAAACGAAACCCAAGTGTTTTTGCTCATTGTTACTAAGTCACTAAATTATTAAAACTATATATAGTGAATGTAAATGAAATCTATACAATCGCACGATTACTATCAAAATAGGTGCGTCATTTTATTTTTTCTTTAAATATCGGACTAGGCTTACTTAATCATAATAATGTTCAAATGAACAAAACAAAGAGCGTGTGTAGAAAGCTATGTGATAGTTGCCCTAGTGTAAAATATTCCTACTAAAACTCAACTGCAATAACTAACTATATTTTTATATATAATTGATTAAATAATCATAATATACGCCTGTACAATATATATTTTGTTACAAATATTAACAGCGATCGTGCGACCAATCGTACGGTGCTAACTTTAAAAAAACAAAAAAATATATAGTCTACGGCGATTATAAAAAACTCTTACCAACCATAATATTTACATAAATTACATTAAAATTCCGACAACATTCGAACAATAAGAAAATATGTTCATTACATACAATGTTGAACTATAGATAAATATTGACGGTGCAATAGAAAAAGCCAAAATATATGATGACAGAGCGAAATGTATGGGAATTGAATTAATTTGATGTTATGATTAAACAAAGATACAATTCCTATCCTGCAAAGAGGGAGACGACATTCAAAAATAAATAAACAAATATATATAAAACTATCAAAACATAATAACTATAATAAAGTAAACAAATACGAAAAATGCAATAAAATGAAGACGAAAGTTTCAAAGTTCGTCACAAACAAATTGTATTTACGATAAACAAAAAAAAAGTTAAGCTTTTTAAAGTATTAATTTCGCTCCATCAACATTTAGCTCGAAATACATATATAATAGAATAATATGGAAAATTGGAATCCACTTAACAATTTTTTTTACACCTAACAAAGTGGTAACAAAAGAATCACTACAATTGAATAACATTACATTATATTATATAATAAATGCTCCTTTCGATACAAATACAATCTAAGAGGTAGGATCGGGAAAGGGGGACCGGACGCACATTACTAAAGAAAGTGTAACCCGAGAAAAAAATCATCATCAATTTTTATCTGCATTTTTAGTACCAATATCCAAAATTCGACTTTCCAATAAATAATGAAAAAAAAACCAGATAATTTATTAAAAATACATGAAAAAATAGGCTGTATATTCTCTTCAAAAAGTATATTTTATGATCGTACTCCGTATAAAATAAAAAGGCTACCTTCCATTTTTTTTATTTATAAATCAGATATCATTAATTTTCGCTCATATAAACTTTTATTTTTAAAAAAATACTATTTTAATCATCAAGTAAATTCTGTATTTTAAATGTCATCTTTCAAAAAAATACTTTTTATGACCATAAAATTCATATTTCGTACGGAATACAAAACTACATTCCCAACTAATTAGACTTTTTAGATTTAAACAGTACCTAATTATAAACACGACAGTTGTGGGTTCGATCCTCGTTGGTGGTAGACGAAGGCGCCGCGTTGAATTCCGCCACTCAACACGGAATGTCTCAGAAAGTGCGCGGTGCGAAGGGGACGAAGTGTCTTAACAGTAGATTCAAAGACATTAAAAAGGTAAAATAGCCTAAAAACACAATAAAATATATATTTTTTCTATATATTCCTTGCACTATTGACGGTAGTAAAATATGGACAAAAATGCTAATAATGTGCGTCCGGTCAACTCGAAAGTAGCTTAAAAACGAATCTACAGTATCTAATTTGATAATTTCCTTAATCTAAAAGTCAACGTCGACTGTTTTGTATTAGAAAAAAAATATCACAGTTACGAAACGCCGTATCAGTATTGAATTTATGGAAATAATCATTAATGTATTGTATAGTAATAAAGTTAAATTGTATAGTATTAAAAAATTATAGTATTAAAGTCAAATGACGAATTTGTATCTGTAACTAACCGTAAATACAGCCAACGTCGACCAACTTAACATAGTAATTTTATCTTTGTTTGTTTGTTTGTTTGCTTGTAGTTTGTTTTTTCGTACATGTAAAAATTCATAAAACGTCCCTTAAACAGTTCAAAACGTGTGTGTTTGCTTGATTTTGTGTTTGTTACAACGCTTCAACAGTTACATCTAAACGCATCATATAAAATATATAAGCTTGTAAAATGCAAAACATTACAAAACACTTTTTCAATATAAATATGTATATATATAAAAAATGGCGGGCGGAACCGCGCGTCCGTACTTACTTATATAATAGTCGTCCATATTATTGCTTGAAGTCGAGTTGCGTATTATAATTATAACAAATTACCTAATAAATCCTCATTTATTTTCATCGCATTGCTAAATACCTATATGTAATTTTCCGTTCATGTAATCTACAGTGAAAACACAATATTTCAAACAACATCATTTCATATAACTTGAAATTGAAAAACCGAGAATGAACTTCGTTTTTTTTTTCATCTAATTTGTAATGAAAAAAGTGACAATAACACTTATAAATAAGTAAAGGCTGTATATTTTAATACCATCGCCCAAAAATTCTGTTCCTATGACCAAACTCCATATATAATACGAAATTACATTCAAATTTTATTATTAATTATATGAAAAATAGTTTTTTATGTCCTTACAACTAACCTGCATTACTTGAATAAATAAACTAGAGCTTACTAGAATACAATACAATAATATACATTACAAAATAACGTTAAGGGACGTTTTTGAATAACTTATTATTGATAATAATCAATAATTTATAGATTATTAATAGTTACTAATCAATAATAACTAGACATCAAGTTACAAAGGTTTCTGTACTAAATAACAAAATGTATAACTTTTGTTTTTCTTTATCTCTCAGTTACCTCCACAATATTATTAGTATATTTTTTTTAAAGTCAAATCGTATAAACAAATTTTAGAAGCATTTCATGCCATCAATTATAATAACATTCATTTATATTATTTAATTAATAATTCACGCCTACAGCTCAGTAGTTAATTTCTTACGCACTCTAATACGGCGGTGGTAGTCGATTCACATCTCACCTTATATATTTATTGCAATTTCCATTGACTCGCCCATAACTTTGAACATTAGGTTACTTAATAATCTTGTATTTTATAATAAAATATATTATATATTATGTAGTATAATTAACTTGTTCATAATTGCCCTTACATAACCCGATGTCTATTTGCCCAAGCGATGGTGGCCGTGGCTTGTCGCCACTGTCCGGATATGCTTGTGGTTCCCGTGACCTGCTTAACACGACTGCGGCTGCCACACTTGCCACGGCTGTGGCTCGTCTGGTTGGCATAGTTGTGTCTGATGTAGTTGTAATGAGTGTTGCACGTGAGGTCGCTGTGGCCTGTCTTGACATGTTAGTGCCTGTTGTGGTTGGTACGACTGTGGCCTGCACACTTGCCACGGCTGTGGCGTGTGCGGTCGTGGTTAGATCTTGTAGTGATCGGCGGCCGCGACGCTGGCGAGTGTCTTCTTTATGCGGAGGGCGGTCAGCCTCGCTGCCGGGTTCTGGTACCAACACTCCTTCATCACTTTCGATATTGATGAAAGCACCTACAATATTTGATAGTTTCAGCATCAGCAATCAATCAGCAGCAAAAGTAATCAGCATTTTTAGGCAAACCAAAACGATAGTTAATAAATTAAAGTACAGTTAATAAAGTAAGGCAAAATCGGCAGAAATTCAATTGTAATAACCGATTTTTGGTAACCATTTACATTTTCTTAAATATGAGAATTTATAATAAGGAAATTAATATACTATTAAGATAAAACAATCGTGTATCATTACACGATGATTTCCCATCATCATGTCATTTTACCGCCTCAATACTAGGTTCCCTTTGCTATATGCGGAGCATAGCATGAAGTAATTCTAATACTTTTTAAATAAATAAAAATATATTACAATATTAGCCACTACAACCTCAATAACAAACATAAATATGGACGAGAAACACGTCCACAGTCACACCCCAACTCACCGGATCCGAGTGCCATCTATTAGGTACTACCGGTCTTCGGCGCTCCACACAGACTACCCTCCTCATGTCCTCCAGAGCGGGGTCTGGGGGCACGCTGTCGTGGTATGGGGGCTGATACTCCTCACTGACGGGGGAACAGCGGCGGCCCATTTCCCACAAAACCAGCCCTAGGGAGTACACGTCGGAACGCTTGTAGGGATCAAATTGACGGCCGTCCATTGTTTCATCGAGCACCTAGTTGTATGGAAGATAATCATTTGTGAATAAAGATAGAAAAAATATATATTACAGGACTGGGACTACGAAAAATATATGTATGAGTTTGTTGTATCAATTTGATGTCCAAATTTCGTATAGTATCATAAAGGATTTATGGGACAATAGAAACTAATCCAATTACATAATAAATACAATACACAAGAAGTTAAGAAAAAGGTAAAATTAGAGCAAGTAAAATATCAACATTAACATATATTATCATAAAACAGAAATAGAATATTATATTTTATAATATCTACAAGCATAACAATTAATTTAAGTTTGCGATAGTACTTATAAATTGATTGTTTCAATTGTTTCTTAACTTTATTATAATCCATTTATAAAGTCAAAAAGGCGACAACCATACAAAAAATCTGTTATTTTAAATATTTTCGCGATTGCAAAATTTTGAACGCGCAGCACAAACTGTTTGTATACTGAAGTAATGTTGTATACATAACAATGAGCAAATAAGTAGTACTATATAATAAGTAGAGGCCCCTGCGGCACGGGCACAAATTTTGACTATGAAATCGACTGGTTATGAGTTCGATCCCCATTCGAGGAAATGAAATGTTTATTTACATTTTGATTTGATGTTTGATTTTAGTTATTAAGTAGTAGTATTTTTTAAAAGAACGTATAAACCAGACAAGCTCCAACAAGGGTGTCGTACAAAACGACAAAACGTCGATGGTTTCGAGCTTTTGTGAATTTCAAGTTAGCTTAGCCAGAGCTCCTTCATCAGATACCTACCTCAATTCAACTAGAAACTTTTATTCTAAATAGTGCCCCCTTTTTGTCTATTATTTTTTAAAATGTATCACAAATGTATAATTTTTCAGATTTTTCTTAAACTAAATCGACCGGAAATACCCCACACACACAGCAGGGTAGGCAGAGGGAACCTAGTGTATAGGTAACACACTCCATTCCCCACTTTCTGCCGAATTCTGGAGGCATTGCGTGTTGAGTGGCAGAACTCAACGCCGCGCTTAGCCTCGACACCAGAGCGAAGAAATGGAAATATAAATTTAAGTAAATATTTCATCTCCTCGAGTGGGGATCGAACCCACAACCAGTCGGTTTTACAGTCACACTTCGTGCCACTGCGCCACGACTGGCCTCAATTCCCTTTATAATGTCGAAATACGCATTTTTTGCGCTATACACGGCTATATCTTTTTTAGTAAATGTAGAAATACGTTCTGTTCAGGCAATCAAGGGATGCAGTCCCATCTGAGTATATGATTTGAATTTCAACTCGATATCTCCAAGCGTTCCTCAGATAAAGGCGCTTGACATACAAACGGACGGACGGACAACAAAATGATCTTATAAAGCTTCCTTTTTTCCCTAAAAGCTACGAAACTCTAAATATGAACAGAGACGTTCTAATTTGCGTGCGTTCTTTAAAGAAGTATTTATTTTTCTTGTATAAGTAGCTTCGTTTTGAACACCGGAACTCAACACCGCGTATAATTATAATAAATACTTAACACATTTTCGCATTCACATAAAAAAGTTTATTATAAAATAAGACTTTGACTTGCAGCTAAGCTGTTAAGGAAATATAAAAAACAATCTATTGTCAGCACACTCCGTCCTCGAGTTACAGAACTCAACGCCGCAGATGCAGCATGAAACTCGTAATAACATTTCAATGCAAAACTATTGACAGATCAACAGGAAGACCTAGTCTTTATATATAGTGACAATTCTTAATTATTTAATATGTTTTACACAGTCGCCACCAAGCCTACCTACCTACCTACCTTTAATTATACAACTATATCAATGGAATTTCAATGGGAAATTAAACGAAGGAAAAGTGACAATTCTTTGCCTAATCTTATGTTTAAAATGAATTGTTAATAATTATTACCACATTAACTAAGCACATTTGTGTACAAATCGCAGTGCTTAGTAAGGAAAAATAATATGTAAAAGGCAGATTTGATTATAACAAATTCATAATCAATTATAATTATAATATATTAAACTCAGACATCGCTTCGCTTCGATCGCTCGAGACGAAAAAAGAATGTTATTATATATTGCGCACACATTGGCTTCTGCTATAAAAAAATAGAAACAAACCTTTTTTATAATCTAGCGACAAGACACAATTTTCTACATTTTGTTTGGATAAAGACATTGTTTAACATTAAAAATAAGTACAACTTAGCAAATATTCTAACAAGAACAGGATTTTTTTTAGTTGTTAGCTTTAGAAGCAAGTGTTCATTGGCGGATTACAAAATGGAATGTCAGAGCGAGGAAATGAAAAAAATAAATAATTTATACCCTCGAGTAGGAATCGAACGTACAACCGTTGCGTTTGCAGTCAGGCTTTGTGCCGCTGCACCTTTAAGACCTTTGAAAAAAATATATTTCAAATATAATTTATGATTTCCTTGCAAATGGGATTGAACCCACAACTAAAATACTTCATTACAAAACATTAAAGTATCGCTTAATCATAGGATTAAATAAAAACAATACGTACTTACTATTGTTATCAATGGCGTCTGGTCATATTGATAACAACGTGAGGTTATCGAGAAATGCGTTAGACGATAGACAGATTAACAGACTAAAGAAGGCTTAGGCTTGTTATCTAGATTTTTTTAAAATCTTTATTTAAGATTTGATAAAAAGATGAAATTTTTTATATAACTTGTCTTTATAACTCTCACACTGTATCCTGCATGTATCATGATAGGCAGTAAGAACAGTGTCAGAGCTCTCCGTTTTCGTTTTCCGCCGTTATTAGACAATGTGTGTCACATTGTGTTGCATATTGAAGTGCGGCTTTCAACGACGCGCTTTGTCTTATCAGAACGAAGAAAGGAAAATATTTTTAAACATAATCAATCATGCGGTTGAGAATCGAACCCACAACCTTGGCGATTACAATCACCCTCCGAAACGGTCTAAATTCATAAATTCTAAGAAGCGGACACGTAAATCATCTACACTTTAAACGCCAACATATAAGTGAATATCGAACCTACTACTACTGACTGATAGTCTCATACGTCCAAATCAGCTTTGATAACATTTTGTAACACTAAAAGGGTATTCATACAAATAAGCTGTAAACAATAAGTCATATCTAATCAATAATTGCATAGTAAACAAATATTATGAACATGTTGTAATTTATATTAAATCATCGCCACATTTATAAATAATGAAATATATATAAAATATATTCGCTTTCTTTAGAATAATCAAGTAAAACCATTTTGTAATTTCGCAAGCATTACATTACATTATTTAGCTCCCAATAAAAGAGGGAATGAAAATATATTATATATACTAAAGAATACTTCGAAAAGGAATCGAATCCACATTTATCGCATTCTGCAGAATAAGTCTGAGCTACATACTTTATTTTAACATAATTAAAGAGAAAATCTATTATATAGCACAACGACTGTTTATTAACGCGATGGTTATGGGTTCGAACTCCACGAGGGAGAACGATTTTTTTTTTATTTCCTTGCTCGTTTTTTTCCTTCGTTCGTTTCCTTATATTCGTTGTAGCAAGTAAAATATACAAAGACAAATAAAAAAGATAATTTTATTATAGATATTTGTAAATATAATAGCACATCAGTTGCTAGAAAAAAAAGATAGAAAAAAGAGAATATAATGTCATTCGCAGTAAATAATGCTTAGAAACTACATCAAAAGTTCTTAAAAAAATCACGCTATGAGCCAACACGCCAGCGCTTAACACATCTGTGTTTGCATTATTGCCGAAGTTTCTTTTTTAATATTTATTGTAATATTATAAAGCTGGAGAGTTTGTTCGGAGGAACGTACTCAACAAAGGAACAACTGGATAAAATTAAAAGTTCAAATTAAAAATATTTTGGTGTTGTATATTCCATATATCGAGGAAGGCTAGAGGCCATATTATATTATTTATACAACGTTAAACGTTACGTTGTAAGCATCTGTACCAGCTGAATATATCATAGAAAATTGTTTGTTATTTTCCCCCTTAACCATAAGATTGACATATCTATACAAACCTCAGGCGCCATATATCTCTTAGTCCCCACTCTGTTCGTACTGGGCACGTCCACCGAATCGCTGGCCACGTTGTGTCTGACTGCTAAACCCAGGTCTCCTATCACGCAGGTCAAATTTGACTTCACTAGGATATTCTTGGACTTCAGATCTCGATGGGCTATTGCTGGTTTGCCTGGAATACGGAATTATTGAATATTACATTGCTGTTAAATTTTTTAATATTATTATTTAATAAATTCCTTTCAAAAGTTGTATTTTGGTGTTTTATTATAGTCTATGTGTTGTAACAAACAGATTTATTATTGACTAACTCAGTTTTAGTCGAAAACAAAAATTAGAGGACTTCTTAAAGCAATATTTAAAGAATTAAAATTAACCAATACAAAAAATAAATTCTTTATTCGATCCAAATGTTTTATAATTAAAGTTAAGGTAATTTTGTTCATGTTTACCAATAATCTTATTATTTATACAATACGAGTACATATAACTTAAAACTACGGCAATAACATGATTATTTTGCAAAATTATCTAATAACTTTAAATTTAGAAAAATGGGTTAACTAATCAGATTGAGGCCAGTCCTGGCGCAGGGGCACAATATGTAACTGTAAAACCGACTGGTTGTGGATTCGATCCCCACTCGAAGAAGTGAAATATGTATTTAAATTAATATTATTTTATTTCTTCGTTCTAGTAGTCTAGCTTCTAGAATTCGGCGGGCAGTGGGGTAAGGAGTGTCTTAATACTAGGTTCCCTCTGTTTACCCTGCTGTGTGCGAGAGCGTGAAGCGTGAAGTAGACTTTTTTTTAAATTAACTAATTATATCGAACAACTCACCCTTAGTGCCAACGATGTCCATGTGCAAATGTGCAAGTCCAGTTGCGATGGACAACGCCATCTTAACTAGAGTATTCGCGTCGATAGTATGCGCACTGAGGAAGTCGAAGAGCGATCCATTCTCATGATAGTCCGTTATCAGCCACAGCTGCGTCCATGTACCGTTGTCTGTAAGCCAACGGAAATTATGTTACGATAGTCCGTTCCCCGTTTTGCAACAAGTTTTAAACATACTAACACTATCTGATTGGTGACGATTTAACGCTGCGCTATCTCTCACCAGATCGTGACAATACTAGTAATTAAGGGTTCCATATCCAAAGGGTAAAACGGTACCCGAAAGAAAGACTTCGCTGTCTGCCCGTCTGTCATAAGGCTGTACCTCATGAACCGTTGTGGTGAACTCACAACAGTCGTATGCCGCGGCCTATACTTAATTCTCTACTTTCATCAATTTTAAAAACATTGCGTTTTCTGACGGTGGAACTCAACGCCGCGCCGGGTCTTGTCTTGGCAGCGCAGACGCGGAAATATAAATAATTTATAATTATCTATGCCCAAGCACGTCTACACCTGTAGTTAAACAAGATACTACACATTTTAACTACCAAAGTAAAGAAATTAAGGTATACATTATATTACTGTCACACTGTTAAGAAAGCCTGTGAATTAGGTTTATATGTATTTATATGTATTTATATGTATTTATATGTCATGCCATATTTTATTTTTATTCTTTATGCATGTTGTAGTGTTGGCAGAGAACTAAGAGAACTAGTGCTCAAACTTCCCGTTCTCCTCTTTCGCCCACCGTTCAGCATTACTTTCAACACCATGTACTTTATTAACAAGTTCAAGGAAACAAAATATTGTAAAATATATAAATCGCCAATTGGGCGCAGTGGGACAGCGACTGACTGAAGCTAAGCGCGACAATCTTGAATCGATCCCCCGCTCTGCTTAGACCATCCACCACATTAAGTTCCGATACTGAACAAGCAATGTCTTGAATTCGATTGAAAAGCAACAAAAATCGTTGCCTACCCCGATATAGATGGTACAAAGTGAGAAGTTATAAAAAAGGTACCCTTAACCGAGAAGTTAAAAAATAAGTACTCTTAAAAATAAGTACCATTCGAACCCACTAATACTTTCAACCAGTCGCAGATTGAATTTACAAAGACACTTAATACCTAAGTGACGTATTTTTTGCACACGTTTTTTTAATATGCTCATAGACATATCTCTTTGTATACTGAATTATTTAAACAGCTTAAATTATACGCCGTGTTCAAGAAACAATGTTTTTAGACCCGACTGTGCGACGCAAATGATAGTAATGTGTTTATCATCTATATATATATATAGAACTCATCTGTTACTGGGTGACTAACAGACATACAGACGAAACTACGCGAAAGCGTACGTATAAAGCTATAACGCTACACTAAGCTAAGAGGATACATTAATAAATATTTATGTACATAACAATAAATATTTTCCCCCCCGAAGTGACACCGAACCAATGACTATCACGCGCTGTCCAAATACTGATCATTTTGTAAATAGAAAGACGCTCTTGAACTAGACTTCTAGTTTCCTTACCTATTGCCTTACCTTCAGATGAAATATTCACAACAATTTTACGGCAGCTGGATTTAACCATTTTAGATGCGTCCTTGACTTTAATTCGAAAATAACATACCGAGTAACGTTTGTTATACGTTTGGATAATTTAATTTTGATTATTTTAGCTTGTTGTACTATTATACAGCTGAAGAATGTAGTATATTGTATGCGCTGTATCATAACACCACTTAAAGGTAGTTATTTCCATTAGTTTCAATTTTTTGCCGTATTCCGCACATAGCAGGATGGCGCCATCTTATGGTACACGCTCACCTACGTTAAAGTAGAAACGCTCGTATTGTTAAGAATAATATAAAAAATGTATATTCCTTATTATAAGACTCTTATTTGGGCCTTTACTCCTGCCAAAGCAAAATACGTTATGCTAGCAACCTTAAATCTTACATATATTATTTACAGGTTATTTCAAGACGCGAGGTCTTGTCGCATAAGCACCCAGATACCAACACGATGGCTTTGTCATCCTCTCAAATAGAGATATACTTTTATTTGGAGCTACCTCTAAAAGGGCCCTTCAAGTTAGTGCGTACGCATACTGTCTTAACTATATATTAGACTAATAATCCTCAAAATTTTAGCTTTGCCAAAATGACGTATGGGTTTTGGGATAATCGAAAAATTAACGTGTTAATAAACAAAGTGACGTGACGTGACGCAATATTGGATGATAATTATATTTTATATATTTTATAATCATTATAGACAAAGTATGGAACTCCATCAATCAACAAACATTTTTGATAAAATTGAGCGTAAAGTGGGGAACGAAGATGTTTTAATACTAGGTTCCCTCTGCCAATCCTACTATGCCAGAAAAAAATCTACACTTCTTTTAACACTACTTAATATTACTATTCTTATACAAACTCACCTTTATTATCGGCAGCAATAAACCCCAATATGTTCTCATGTCTCAACATAACAGTCTGGTATATCTCCGCCTCCCTGAACCAAGAGCACTCCTCGCGGGAGGAGAATATCTTGACAGCGACGTCCTCGCCTCGCCACCTTCCACGCCAGACCTCCCCGAAACGACCCTTACCTATTATGTCCATTAGTTGGATTTGACGAGCTATCGATCGCTGGACTAGCAGCGGAAGACCTAGAAGATAGACAGATAACACTCTTTATTGAAAATCAAGGAATTAAAACCTTTTACAAGGAAAGTAAATAACTTAAATGGAAGAAAGACCTAGAAACTTATGTTTGGTGTTGTCACCATAGCGAGGAAACGTAAACTACGCATATCCGAGTGGGAATCGAACCAGCAACCGTCGTGATTACAATCAGAAGCTGGGCCGCTACAACACGACACGCTTATCGAATATTCTTAATGTAAAATTTATATATTATTAAAAAATATATATCTGTGTACTTACAATTGGCATATGCTATGTTCTTTTAAATTCTCAAAGTCTATATAGAGATATCAACGAGCACTTACCCGATCCAGAACCAGAAGTGGTCAGCTCAATCATATCCTTTATAGTGGCAGTCATCATAGGATGGCGAGTCTCGCAGAACGAGTCCTCGGGTGCGAAGAGGGACCTCGACTCCCGCTTTATGGTCTTCGGCGACCTCTTGGCCCACCAACAGCTGATCGCCACGCAGACACTCAGCACTAAGAATCCCATTATCCAAGGTAGGATTTGCCACGCTGTCGCTGTCGGGCTCGGCTCTTTATTTAACACACGCTCATATTATACGAAGGATTTTGGAAGATTTTCTTTTCAAAAAAGAAATCTCAAACCTTTCTCGTTTTTTAGCGCTCGTTGTGATTATAGCAAATGTGATACCAGGTCTACCAAATACATTATAGATGTGTGAAAATACAAAAAAACAAGTAAAATCTGTGAAAACGCTGGCCTTGATACCATCGAATGATTAATGTATTATTAATTTGAACGGAATTAATGGTGGTAGCCGGCGCGAGGCCGTGTAGTCACCGCAGCGGCCAGCGGAGGCTGCATACATTACCGGGACGCTCGTCCGCACCGCGGTATCCAAACTATTTTCATATTAAACCGATGAAATAGCGATAGGGTAGCGTTTCCACAGACATTGTGCATATTTCGAATTACTCACTTCCATTTATGATATACAATTATATTATAAAATAACGACATAATTAATTAAAAATATCAAAAAGCACAACCACAAAAACACATGCTTAACAGAAAAAATAAACCAAAAAATCCACTATGCTCCAACATGCAGAAAGCGCAAAAACAAATATTAGTAAGCTGCAGACATGGCTAATCACAATTTGGACCCAACCCTTACATAGTTTCACGTAATCGTGCACCTACGTAATTGAAAGAGAATTAATTACAAATTTAAGAAACTAGTATTCCTAATTGTTACTACAGCTCAGGGGATCTACCAGGACTTTCCCTGCCGGAGGAGCTAACACCCCCAAAGTGATCCAGGATAAACGGTAGGCATGCGATTAGTGCAAGGTAAAGAAGTACCGGCGTATGATCACTCACGTACTGACGCCTCTCGGCACCTACATATCCATTATACGTACGATGACGTTCTCCTCTCGAAAGTCCTATAAACGTTACAGAGTTACACCTATCGAGCTCTCGTTACTGTCAAAGTGAAACTAATAGTATATAAGGTAGCCTGAAGGGCTCAAATGATGATACATCCAACTGTGAACGAATTAAACCCTTAGAATTATTATAACTTCTCACGACGCTGCACTGCGGTGCACAGGCCAGCCACAGCGGCGACGGCAACAAACACCCCCCCAATGAATTCTTCGACAGTCCATGCACAATGCACATTATGTTATAATAGAAACGTATGAGATCCACAGACAGTGCTGGCGACTATTGGACATGACGAGCACGATACAAAGCGACCCAGTGGACGGACGCCGACGGCACGGCGGCACAGTGGCGGTGCGTACCTGCGAGGAGGGCACGGTTACAGAAGTCCGTGGCGCAGCATGTAATGTCCGGGGACTCCCGCTCGCGACACCATATGGGCCTGTCGCCGGGGGGGAATATGCTCTCGCGGTGCCAACATCTACACACAAGTGTTCCGGAATTAGTGACGCTGACGCCTAACGTGATCAATGCCGGAAAGGAGATTTAGTACTATTAAACACAAAAGAAATCATAGTGGAGCCATGCGGTGCGAAGGGCGTTGAGCGTAGGGCGGTGTGGCTACAAGCGGGCGGCGGGGCGGTGGGTACACGATGGCTACCTGGCGGCTTGGTGTGTATCTCCAGTTGCAGCTTCTGGTTGCACATGTCGCGCGACTTACAACACTTTATCACCACCGATTCATTCCTAGTTCTCGTTGTGGAGCAACCGAAGGGGTGCTCGATGGGTATCAGCGCTTTGAGCTCGATACAGCTGCGCGCGGTGAAACCACCATACATCATGTTTAGTTGTTATGTCAAGCAGAACCAAGGCACACTCGGGGGCGGGGGCTTGTCAGTTGTTGTTAACGGACACTCTAGGATTGGCATCTCAACACAAAACTGTTGGTCGTCACGCAAGGCAAGGCGTCTTACCAGCGGGCGCAGCGCCGACTGTGCGGCGGTAAGCCTCGTCGGTATTGCACAGATCATTACTACAGCAAAGGGCCCACGGCTGTCTGCACCGCACCGGGTACTCGGGTGGGAAGGCTACATGTTTGTGCAAACAGCTTAAGGCCACCTCTCTACACAAATTTATTAAAATCACACCTCGGACCCAACAATGACCAAATTAATTAATTTAGATTTGTGTTGATGTTTTGCCAATTGATTCAACAAGTTACCAGATGTGATACAGAATTTTCAAATATATACCGCAAAAATTGTAAGTATTCTGCACTGTGCTTTTTACAAACATTTATTATAATGCTAGTTACTTAAGTAAATAATTTACTTTTTGAAACAGTTTTTGTAAAAACTCTAATATGAAGAGAAGTTTGTAGAAGGTACAGACAGATAATACTATATACTTAATTGACTTTTAATAATTTTGACAAATCCTCTATATTTTATAGTTTTTTGTACACAAAACATGTAAATAGATTACTCACTGGTATGTATTTTTCCGTACTCCATTGTCGAGGGTAGTGGAGGCATAGCAGTAGCCATCAGTCTCACAAGTGGAGTTGGGGCAACTTGGGCTATCACTGTTGCAGTAACACTTCAGTCCTAGAGTTTGCACACAAATACACCTTTACCCAGATGTTCAGGGTTATCATACATAGAATATATTATAACAGCTGTCATATACTTAAGTTTGTACACATATACTATTGGAATAATTTGTAACACACCTAACAATAACAATCAACATTGAATAAGAACATATTATATCTGTGTATTTAGTATCTTTTTAATATGCTTGTAACTGAATATTAATGCTAATGTCATGCTAAATATCATTATCTAGTTGTCTGTGATGTAATTGCTAATAAATAAAAGATGCTAAATTACGCGGCAAAATTATTGCGCTATGTATTAGCATGTCCAAGTGACGTTACGGTCAACTTAGCCTCATCTGAATAGCTCTAGCATTTACAATTAATGTTTTACTATAATTTATGGTTGATATCCTTAGACCAGATCACTCACCGTGTACAGAGGTAAGTCTCCAGCACAGCAGGACTATCAACAAGTGGAGGCATCTCCTCCAATCCAGGGCTTCCATAGTTAAACTAGTAAAGATAAACATACCGAACTAATCCCACACGGCCAAACACTTAATATTGACGCTCGGGCGATACGGCCATTGGGTCGCTCTAAAAGGAACATATGACATTTTTGGTATCAACAGTAAATATTATTGCTATACGTTTTGTTCTTGTTTGTTGCTAATTCAATATCAACACTAATAATAACAAAAAATAGCAAAGGAATGGTATAATAAAATAAATCCTTTCCGGTAGATAAATAACTAGTGTTGAAAACGTCACAGATGAACCGTTGGTGTTGCCACACGACCAACACGGTAGGCCGGGGCGATGGCGGCAGGCACGGCTTGTTGCCATTTTTTTATAATTTCTGACATATTACATATAAATATTATTATTATCATATTATTTATATCATATTTGTTCATAATATAATATCATTCTTTTTTAACATTTTTTTACAATGACTACGATAAAATGTCTTTTTTTAGTTATTTCTATTATTAAGAGCAGAAAAGGAAAAATATTCTCAGCGTGATTCTTATTTCTTTTAAATATTAAAATTATTTAATTTAATTTAATATTTTATACTGATAAACCAGTCTATTTTTTCTTGAAAAAAATAAGATAAAATTATAATAACCGAGGTAAAACTGTTTAAATGAAAATGTAAATGTTCTAAACTACTACATTAAAACAAAATCATTATCAACGATTGATTTCCGCGTTTTATTAGGTCATGTTTGGAAAGTGATGGAATAATAACATTTATAATAAGATATTTATATCGAAGGGACCTCGAGATGTATCAATTACATATTGACTCAACAATAAAATAAATATTTACATTGCAAAAAAAAATATTGGCGGAAATCCAACTTGGAAATTTGGAAATCCTATAAGCCCGTCATAATGTTGCTTAAAGCAAAATACAGTAGATTAAAATTATAATAATATTTAAATTCAACTGCTATTTATATGTCTTTCAAAGGAAATGAGAGAATTATTGTGATATATCACCTATATTATTTCTTACCTGTATAAATTATAAGGTGTGATTATATTTAAATATTCCCTTAGTAACATATACTAGAAAAAAAAAGTTAATTTCGGATACATTTACAGTATGTTAGTTGTACACATATAAAAATAACAAAACTATAAAAACACCTTTTCAGCGCAGAAGAGAAGTCTACTGATTCTTGTTAATGAAAGAATAGTTATTTCTTAAAAAGTTGTTTGTTACCAAACAACTTTTTAAAAAATGACTATTCATTTTTTAGGTTTTATAGACCAGGATACTTAAACCAAGGATTTAGTACAGAAAATGGAGGTATCGAGCTTTTTCTGCAATTCAAACTTAGCTTAGACAGAACTCTTTCATCTGATACTTTATTTTACCAGCGACTTTAATACCAAATTTAGAGAATTTAAGGCTATTATTTTTTAGGATTTAACCACAAATCTAGTTTAGGTTTTTCCTCAACTAGTACTACCTTAGATGCAATTTGCCAAATTTCATAATTCTATGTCAACAGGAAGTACCCTATGAATTTTCGTCAAAATACACGCTTTTTGCTGTATAAACGGCCATATTTTTTTAGTAAAGGAAGAAAGAACATATATCATCATAATTTATATAGATCTGAGTATATGGTTTGAATTTCAACTCGATACCTCCTAGCGTTCCTAAGACAAAGGCTCTTGACAGACAGACGGACAGACAACAAAGTTTTTTAAGTACGGAACCCCGAAAATGCAACCTGCACAATTTACAAGGCATTTATTTTTATAGAACAACTGTACAGTTTACGTACAGATTTTATATAGCTGACACCGCACTCGTCTATGACGCGTTAGAACGAAATATATTTAAGTCAATTACTTATACAATTAAAAGGCAGTGGGCGGGCGGCTCTCACCGCGGTTCGGCATCCAATTTAAACTTAAAACTTTGTAACTAACTTAATAAACTTTTACTCGCTAATCCTGTGGTTTATACGAGCCATACAACAACCGCAGCTATAGCTATACTAAAATAAAACGAACAATATGGACACAACATTTATATTTATTTTCAAATGTATCATTGATAATCACTACAGTAATAACATAGGTAAAATTAAATACAATGAAGTCTCTACTCTACATCTACAGTACTGTTTACGTACATACATATATAATTAGTCTACGTTATACATCAAAGATAGATAATTTCAATACAATTGTCTTAAATACGTAAAAATTGTTAGGAAATTAGAGGATAGGTTAAAAGAATCGATCAAGTGCGAGTCGTACTTTCCCGTCGGGGGGTAAAGACAAGTAAAACTCGCAATAAGTGACAAACTTAAGTGTGAGGTATGCACTTTCTATGAAATAAACTACCGTACCGTAGACCGTACACCTGGATATTTTACGTTAATTTTATTTCATACCTCACCACGATCTTAAGAAAAATTATCTTGACAGACGAACAATAAATTGATCCTATAAGAGTTATGTTTCCTACTTTTTAGGTACGGAACTCCAAAAATACGATATGTAATCAAGAATAGATTTGATAAAAATAGCTGCTTATTACATCCAGACTAGAAGGACACTACTAACGAGCAATGTATATTATAGGAATACTGTCACAAAATAGTTTATAGACATTAAATTTCTGCTTATTGTTTTAGAGACACTACATTTAAAAGTTTAAACATTTAATTTTAAATTGTATTTATTATTCTAGAGAACATTAACATTTAACATTTGCTTTCAGGACTAGGCTAGAATAAAACCGCAACAACACCGTAGTTCTAATAAAGCCATATCGACTACTTCACTACACCTATATAATATATTAGTACAGAAAGTACACGTTATTATATTATTGAAAATTGATATGGTAAAAAGAAATGGTTGTAAACCTGTAAATTCTATAGACCTGAGCTTATTTTAAGTAAAATAATATATAAAAAGTGTATACAAAGAGTTCTATCTAGTTATATTCTTACAAAATAAAGCCATATAAAAAAATTAAAACAAAAATATTAAATGCATTAAAAAGTCTGTTAAAAACGAAATTGGAACCCGATCTTTCAAGAATTTACACTATTATTATTATTATGCTAGAAACTAGACCAATACAGACCAAAAGTTGTCTAGATATCGGTAAGTAGAGGTCCAAGGCTGGAAGATAGGCCTAGTGTAACAATTCAGCCTATATTAATTGGCACAGAAATCAGATCTAAACATTAAAGATAGAATTTTTAATAAACTTCACCATGTTCGCGTATACCCTGCTCTATGTAGGACACACCCGAGTGACAATCGCACCCACAACCGCGTTTACGGTCACACACTGTGCCACTGCGCCACTACGGCCTCAAGATAGATTTAATTAGTTCTTACTCTATGTTTATTTGATATAATATATGAACTTTTGCACCTCAATGATCTATTTACAGCGAAAATGAACGTGAAATATAATTATCATCAATAGTCGAAGTACTTAACACTAAATAAATATATTGAGAGTAAATAGTTATATTATGCTTTATACTAAATAAATAGATTTATTATGATTGTATCCGACGAAGTGTCTTGTGTCTGTGTATAGGTATCACATGTGAGTACATAATTGATACATATATGAAAATTTAATCTAAATGACCTTATTTTATCTAAAAATGGATATTATTGATCCAAGACTTATTTATATATAATAGAGAAACTTTTATATTCGAAAGTCCGCCTTTAAGGCGCTATATAATGGAGGGTTAAAGTCCAAAATGTCATACATTCAACGAGTGCACCAAAACACAACTACAATATAATAATTAGGTAATTCAAGTTAGGAATTTATTTCAGTAACTTTGGACAAGACTAGTGACTCTTGTGGCACTAGCGACAAAGGTGACCAAAATATCCACAAAAGTGGTTTAAAGAGACTTATAACTAACATAGTATATAGTATTATAATAAATATAGATTAATTAAAGTATTAATAAAATTTATCTACGTATTGTAGCACATATATGTATATCCACCCAAAATATTCTCTCTAACAAATATCGATTTACGTATAGCAACAAACAACATCGATTATAATAATTAGGTAAATCGATTCGATTATAATATTATTATCTAATAAACATTGAACTATATTATAAATTTGAATTTGCATCTACGTACCCGAAAGGAATTGGATAACTTCCTATCAGCCTGTTGGACTTATTGTCACTTAAAGCTACTTACATATTACTTTTAAAGGACATACATGTGAAACCGAACGTATTGAGATTCTGTATGTCAATGTATTAGATATTAGTTTGTATAATTTATTCCTAGACCCAGTCTAGACCCCACCTGTGGTTAGCACACAAGTAGATTAACGATAATTTGACGGTTGCTAGGATCGCAGTATTTTAGTTTAGTAGACTGCTGAAAATAGTATATCTCAATAAATATTCTTTATTTCTTATACATATATTTATAGATAATTCCCTAAGCAGCCGATTGATTGGCTTTTTTAAAGGAAGCCTTTGCCAAAATAATATTGATGGAAAAAAATACAAATTATTCGAGTTTCTGTTGTAAATAGATACATACACGTTAATTTGACATCGGCTATAGGGAATATTATGCTAATATTAATAATGTAAATAGTTTTTAGAGTAAACGAATGAAGTACAAGTATCGTATGAATATCACAAAGACGCTTCAGTCGTATTATCACGCATAGAATATACCGGCGATTTAATCTGAAATTAAACCGCGGTTAAAACTTTCAAAAACTATCGACCCGTACCGTTCAAACGACAGGTCATTTGTAAATAGTAGAATCTAATTTTGTATAATATATAACATAATCAAAGTAAACCCGAAATTATAGCCTAGTATAGTACAGTATAGCATAGCATAGAAGTTACGTCATAGTATAGCAACTCCTACGTACTGAGAGCAATCCTGCACGGTGAGAATGAACCTTCAGCTTCAACCATTGGATAATTCGGTAAACGTTAAAATTGTGCGTTTACGATATGGACCGAGTAAAACTAATGAGCTCACCGATGATTTACTGGTTGATAAGTCTTTGCTTCTTGAAGACACAACGTCGGATTTCGAATTAATTAAAACCAAAACGCCGCAGATCCACTTCAATTTAATATGACTGCACCGGTAAGGTAAATTATAATTGCAATTAACAATTAAATAACCAATCGTTCCTTTGTGTGGAAATCACAATTAACAATTTATTAGTTGTTGAATGTATTGTAACAATTACTAATTATTTAACTGTTGATTGTAGTGTAACAATTTACTTTTGTTATTTTTGAATTGAATTGAATGTAAATTGTGATTTCCGAGAATTTTGCACTTGTTAATATTTAATTATTAATTGCAATTAAAAATTTGCCCAACTCTGTAATGCGCATATATTTAATGAATGTGGCAGCTAATGCAGCTGTATTTGCGGCGTACGCTAGCTGGATAGCTAGCGAAAAGCAAACCCTAGTGATTCGGAACAATGGTTATATGAACCAGCAGGGAGGAGAGCTCCAGCTCCTCAGAGTACCCATTAGTCAGAATCACGCTACGGTATCCAGTGCGAAGACATCTTAGTGGGAAGGTGGCCTGGCCTATAAAATTGGGATCTCCGAACATATCCTCGTCCTGCACCAGGAAACGGATGAGCGCCATGTCAGGGTTGAAAACTTCGAACTCGCAAATGTCGTTCCATATCGGGTTTATGCCGTTGTCAGCTGGAAACGAAACAAGGTTTTAGTTTGTATGATGATGAATAATATCCAATATTATTTATAATTTTTGTCGTAGTATTATTTAATTCTTTTGATTTTCTTATTTAATTTGTTAAATATATATTTTTTTTTATTTTAAAGAATATATATGAAAATTAACAAGAATAAATATAATCCATAAATGAATTTCAAATAACCAATTGTACTCACTGATAGTCTTAGTGCACAATCGCACACAACTATCATAGTCGGCGCCAATAATTTCCACTTCCACGAAGGGGCTGGCAGTACCACGCCCAGACTTGCTAAGATGTCGCGCGCCCACCACTCTCAACATGACTATGACCGACGTAACTTTGCCCGTCAAGCTCCTCCTGTCGTAAGGGGAATAACCATCTTCGAACATAAAGCTAGGTTTCAGAACATATCCACAGCCGCCGTTCTCTTTGAACTTGCCCATATTTATTTGCATCGGTTTGTCGGGTGTTTGATAGTTGAGTGCCACCATCTGTGAGCCAGCGTTCCAGAACGGCGTGGGATTATAATTTGAAGAATCAATCCTTTGTCCTTTGGGGTAAATGCGACTAAGTTGAACCGTGTGGTATGTTATAAAGAAGGATGCTTCAGGATGACACATGAGACGTTCAGCTTTCGTTTCGGGAAAGGAGGACATTTCGTTGTAGATGAAACCGAAATTCTTTAATTTATCCTGGTTGAAGGTAACGGAGCGGCAGTACACTATGAGGTCGGACATTTCCTTGGCAATGCGCCATGTTCGCTCCATCTTGCGGTGCATAAGGGACCTCGCACTGGCACTATGTGCCGCTTCCTTGATGGCCATCAGCCATTCTAAGGCATTTTCTCTGGTCGGAGCCGCCATTTCGAACGGAGCACACATTGTAGGACTCTGTATGCGGACAATCCAACGTGCTGAACCACTTTCTTCTCCTACTACTAGTTCCACGACCGCCCCGAGTACATCTACTACGCCTTTTTGGAGGGAACCAAGCGCCGAGTCGCTTTCTAAGCAGGCCTATATAAAAAAAAAACATGTTAATTGAAACAATATATCCATCCATCCATTTTTAATCATTATAAACAATTGGTAACACTTTACATTTTTGTAATATTATATTTTCTAATTTTAAAACTCACCTTTCATATATTAACTACAATAAATAAATCGAAAAGACAAATAATAATAATTTATTCGCAAAATAATATACAAAGTACACATTCCACTACGTTTTACAAGTTTTACCTACATTACCTTTTATAATCTGATAGCTTACTGCAAGTTAATGACGACCTTAGTTTCATGATGACAAGAGGTGGTAATTTCCAACAATTTTTACCCTTTGTAGCATATCCTGAAATTTCGTTGTTTCCAAGATAGAATAGGACATTAAAAAAATATATTAATAAAATGATTACAGTCGCACGCTTTGTGCCCCAGTGCCACATTGTTCTCAATCTAAAATATCATATGTGCGTCGGCAAAAAAGCATTGTTTTTCCATCGTTTATTGGTATTTCATTTTATTTTCTGACGTATGCCTCATTTGATTTTGTAACATGAATCCGCCTGAATATTGTTCATTAAGTGACAAAGTACAAAAGATAATAGCGGGGATTTCGGGATTCACAAAAGCGCGGCAGATTAATATACTCCCCTAGTATTCTTATTTTAGTTTCTTGTACTCGGTTACATACTTCCGCAAAATATGAGCCCTATGAGCCGCTCGTATAGGATAAAGTATGATTGACCCTAAATAAATGTTATTTTAACCAATATTTTTAAGATATAACTTAATTTACCTAAAACAATGGAAAACGCTCAAGACTACGTATTATATAAATAGTAAAAAAAATTGAGGGTATGCTATATGGGGCAAAAATTGTTGGAAATTATCTGTATTATTTTGTCTACTTACCTACCTGTACACCTTACACTGTATGTCTGTCTATTTGTTTATTAATGAGTAATTTATAAGTGTGTACTCATGTTTATTATGGAAAAAACATCCATAGAGCAGACATTAATGGAAAGTGGTAATCATCGTTCACGGACATTTTAACGAACAAGGAAATAATCCGCCTTTAGGAGACTCGTACATATGTATATATTTCTGTATGTATATATTCCTTTGTGATCGACAACCGATTGCAGTATTTTATAATAAAAAATCTAATTGATAATCCACCTTTTCATGGACATCTGCAACAGTAGTCTGGGAATCTTTAATAAAACAACAAAGAAAACAAATCATATCAAACGCTGACAATTATTTGTATTTTTTTTTATATATATGTACGTGAATATTTGAGATTATGTGTACAGTACGGTCGACAAGTCACAGTTGCCCGAATGCAACCCTGAGGTTAGCAGATGGTTGCGCAGATTTTTACTTATTTTTGAGCATCTACTTCTCAAATGAAGAAAGCCTAACTTCAAGACAAAAATGACCTATGTATACTTACAATATCCGGCACATGTGGTGTTTCAATCTCCTGTACATAATTAGCAGGGAACCAGTGGTGTCTCTTCCCCCCATAGTCACCCCTCCACCAGCCCTCGTCGGGCTTGTCCACGTTAGTTATTATTGCGTGTTTGCAGAACGACAGCTCGTCGTCTTGGGTCGCCCGGTAATCGTATAACGCTTTTACTGTTATCTGGTTGGGGATTTTCGTTTTTTGGGATGATTATTTGGTTGTAATGAAATATTTTTTTCTAGGCCGATAGTTTTTTTTTGTACGTAGATTTGTTATTAATAAAATATTTGCAATATCTTTGTCATGTAAGTTTAAAATTATGAAGATATGCATAGATGTGGAAGGTTATCATACTCATTGAACAAAAAAGACTAATGGCCAAAAAAAAAATCTGCAGCTTCTCAAACTATAATAATATTACATAAAAATAGTTTAAAAAAATATAAAAATAAAAGGAAAAGCTAAAAGAGATGAGAAAAATATTAAAAAATTGTATATTATACACAATAAGTGAAAAATAAAGACATACAATCCAGTTAATATATAGCTAATTAAGGCAAAAACTACAAATCACAAAAAAACCTAGTACAAGCATGGTTAGTGACAAAAGATATTTTATAAATGGATAGTGCAAAAAAGAAATTGAGAATTATGTAAGAAGAAAAAATGTTTCAGCTTACTGACTTTATATTAAAAATATTCAGCGTAAAACTTTTACGAGCGATTGCGAAATATTTTATACATTCATGTCTCTGAACAAAATATCAAATCTTAAAATATTATATGATTTACATATTTTTTAAGTTTGAAAATTATCTTTATTTTTATGAAAAAGGCCTTTCACAGATCATTGGGTCCCTGACGGTTCTAACGGCTCTACGTTGTGTGCGATCAAATAGGTCAAGCTTAGACTGGGGTGCATCAGCTCAAAGAGGAGAACCGCACCTCATATATTTCTGTACCTGCCTAACCTACGATCGATAGGATACGATCCACTTGCACAAATTCACGGGAAGCCCGTAAGATGGGATTTTGCAAGGGGCGCCACGTACCACATTCGATCGAAGGCCTTCGCCATGTCTAAACTAACTGCTAGGCCCGTAATCTTAATTTCAATAGCCGCAGCCCAGTGGTAGGCTAGTTAACCTAGAAGATCACCGGCTAAGCGACCATAGCGAGAGCCATATTTCCAGATCAACCAAGACCTGGCTATTTATGATGCTCTCCTTGAATTTTGAGAGCAACGAGGTGATAGCAATAGGCCTGGCGGATTGGGGGGGATAAAGGAGTCTGGGACTACGCGGACTGAGTAAGAGAGCCGAAACAAACACATTAGCACCGGTGTCAGCCCAGGAGCACATGAACGAAGCACTGAAGGAGAGATGCCATCTTTCTCTTTTCCCCTTTGGCTGTACTTAACGCATTGAGCTCTGGCACCGCAGAATCGTCGGTGGCATAGTTTCTAATCCGGTTATGCATAGTAGAGTTCGAGGCAAAGAGAGCGCCCAGGAGATCGGCTAAACGAAAGTAGTGATCTGCCAACGATTAGCAATGCAGAGCCGGAAATGTAATGTTTTATGCCCTTCAGAACCACGTCGGCAATATCAGCGGCACATGAATAAGATGAGTAAAATGTACGTGTCCCATCCAAATCCGCTGAGTCTTATTAAAATCGCCAAGTATCACGATGACAGCTGCTTGCATGTGCTCCGTGACCGTCCGTCCGTCCGTTTCTGCATTACCACTGTGGGGCTTGTACAGGCATGCGTAAACTTTGACACGATCGTCCGAGTCGACGATACCATCAGTATTAGGGTGATACTATTGTAAGGACCGCACGACGGCCTATAATTATTTTTATTTCAGTTAGAGAACAAATCTATTTCAAAGGGCAACGTTTAGTAGAAGACATTAGAAATATTGAACAAGAGTCCAGCAATTGAATATATTACATATTAAAAAAAAACATTACATGAATAGTTTGAAAGAAACCTATGAGAAAATAAACATTTTTCAAATATTATTATCTTTTAAATTTAGTTGAGTATTAAGAGGGAGTCATGCTAATTGCAAATTAAAAATTATTTACAAGACGATTTAATTATTACTCGTTTTCAATATTTGGGTCAAATTAATTTCAAAATATTGGTTATTTATACATATATCTTGTTAGTTATATACAAAACCGCAAATCTATTTAATTTCGATTATAATGTTGTCAGTACATTTACAATTATCGATTAGTAATATATTATTTATTACACCTGTAAACCACAAAGAAAAAAAAGGAGAAGGAGACTCTTGTTTTCATTCTCCACCTACCTTTGAAGTAAACGACGATGGGTCCATATAACCCGGTGTCCCATATACAGAGCTGTCGTCTGGCTCCTACAGAACAACATACAGTAAATAAAAACTAACAACTGACAAAACTGGCGTAACTGACACGGCTTGCAAAGCTTTTTTAATGTTTTTAACTAGATAACTAAGCAAATAATAATAAATATGCTCTACTAAAACAATTTCTACGCTAAATTTTCATATAAAGAAACATACTATTTAAAAGATTCAATATTTAATGTATTTATTCAGAGTTATGGTATAATGAGCGTTCCACAAGTCAACCTCTAGACATGCAAAGGACATGTTTAAATATTAAACAAAAGTAACGATTTCACTTACTTTTGACGACATTGTTGTATTATTGTCCCTTTCGAATGGACGAAATGATTATGCTTACAATAAATTTATTATCAATTAAGTTGTGTCTATAACATGATATCCCAAATATTGGCTGAATTTAGAGAACGGAGTTAACGGAGAGACTCATGATATATATATACTTATGGATTTGAAAAAACCAAAAAATCATGGATCATTTTAAATAGTATTTTTATTGTATACTAATAACAAAATCCTACAGTACTACTACAAAAAAGCGTCTAAAGACGTTCATATAGTAAAAGAAGAGGTCAGTATAAAATTAGAAAACAGAGCACCTTAACACTCTTCTCTCTGCCTATTTAATTCCCTTACGAGAGAATCAAACCTACAACCATTGTGGTTACAGTAACCACTGGTATTACAATATAATATTGCAAAAAATGTAATGACTTTAATTCGTTTTTTTTTTCACTTCTGTAGCAAGTAACTAACTATTGTGTCAGATAGCACTCTATTAGGTCACTGTTACACTGACATATGCGACAGCTATTCTATTTTACTTATTAAATGATAAAAATTCCAAAATAATATAATTATAAAATTATTGTAATATGTTATCATAAATATTATTACTCTTCTTATTACAAACTATAATATATAGCAGCCATCACAACATAAAACGAATTGTCTCACCCACATTACCTCAAGAACCTAAAATAATCTTAATATTATTCAAAAATCTGTAAAAAAAACTTATAACTCCCTCAATATTAACCAACTTACCGTCATAAGTGCCTTGACAACATCTTCACTAATCGGATACCACAACCTTACTTTCTTGTACAACGGATGTTTCTCATAATACGATACTAACTCGACGAGACTCTCGAACTTGACTGTACCGATTGTGTAGAGACGACCCTCTTGTTTTATGCGACAGTGTTTAATTTCTCTTTCGCTTCTGACAAATAAATTAATTAATTAATAAACTGATAGATACGTACGTACAGTACATTAAAGGGGTTATCATATTATTAATATAAAAATAAAATGAATTTTCTATTATACGAAGGTCGATCAACGACTGATTATCCGGATTATTGCGCCCACCAAACTCGCTAAGAAATAGTCGACCATTCAAGAATTTTTAAGCAATATTTTTATTTTGTATATCTTATATTATAAGATTATTACACTATTGCTTAACACCTAATTGTAAATAAATATAAATATGATTTCCGTTTATGTATCAGTAAATAAAAAACGATTCTTTGATGATTGGTTCGAATAATCGACGATCTATATACATATATTTAATTTCTTATAAATTAAAATTAAATTAAATTTTCAAAACAAAATAAAAATAATAATAAATGATCGCTTTTTGTACTTATTTATTTTTATATTACCTGAAGCTAACAGCATATGATCCGTGCTCCTTCTCGCTGGGCCGCAGTAAGAAAGCACCGTCTGTGTTCACTTTCCTCAGTAACTCCTCGGCCTGCATGCGCGAGCAATGCGGCTGCCACCATTCCTTACCCTCGTGTTTATTTGGCTGGGGCACTGGCTCCTTTAGAGTTATCAGGAATTCCTGCGAAATATGGATAAGTTAATAAACTAGATTTTATTTATAAATGGAAATATATAAGAATTGTGTTTGTCAAATGACACAGTGGGTTACATCGAAAAGATTAACGTGATGTAGAATAACCTATAACCTGCTTCAATAAATGAAGTATACAATGTAAAAATATTTGTTCAATTCAAGTCAGTAGTTATTGAGATTAGCACGTTTAATGAAACAGTCTACAGAATAGTATAGACATGAAATATTTTTAGAAGATATTTTGGTCACTTTAGTTGGTCGGCTTTTTAGTTGGTCTACATTAAAAATATAAAGTGTTTGAAAAAAAAAAAGGAATTATATTAAATTTGAACTATGTAAAAGGATTGTTTGATGAGAAGTTAACTGTCTCCTTTACTATTGATCCATCCATTACATCATGTCATTCATTTTGTAATGAAGTAAAAAAATTGTAATTTTGTTAAGGATATCCCAAGTACGTTTCTTGTTTTTCAATATTTACCTCTTCTGGCTCCTGAAAATAAAAACATCTGATGTACCATCACTTCCATTGAAGCGTAGTGGCACGTATGTGTAACTGTAAATGCAATAGTTGTGGGTTCAAATTTCATCTAAAAGAATGAATTATATTACTTTCCTAGTCGCTAATCGCGTCGAATTATGCCACTATATACATGTAATGTTTCAAATATGAATTAAAGGGACAAATAATAACCAACCAACCTGACTGCGCAATGGATGAGTCCTATAATGTGTTATCAAGCTATACAGGCTATCGAAGCACATGCTGTCAATCAAATAATATTTAGTGACCCCTCTTTCCTGCTTTAGTTTTATCCTGCAATGGTTCACTTTGCCCTGTCTCCAGAAGGACAGGCAATAGTCACCTACAAAAGTGACACTTTCTCTTACTAAGAAAGTACCGTCGCCGAGATGGGCATGAGCTCTTAGCAGATCTTCAGCTTCTTGACGGTTCCCTGCCAACCGTCCATGGAACCAACACTCAGAAAAGTGGAGTTCATCATGAGGTACACCCCCACTGCTTGTACTACCAGCCGTTGGGCTCACATCCCCCTCCCCTTCACTATCACCATCTGTCTCCACTTGGTTACTATAATGCTCCGTGTAGTACAATTTGTTCTCAGTTAGTACAAACGCATGTGGATTCCAATCCTTATCCACTGGATCTTCTAACAAGAGAATACCATTCTTGATAGTATTCCTGAGATCGAGATCCTTTACTTCCTCTTGGCGGATGGAAAAAGAGTTCTCTTCAGCCCCCTCTGGTAGTTTCTTGTGTTTCAATATGATTTTTCGTCTTAAGTCATGGGGCGAGGGTAGGGAGGTCTCATTTTTCTCGTAAGGTTGCACAAGAAGAAGATCACCAAAGACATCTTGGAAGGCACTGGCCATTCTCCTCTGTTGGGGTAGTGAACAGTTATCCTCGATAGACAGGATGAGAGGGTAATCGGAGACAACGAAAGCATGTTCCTTGATGGTTCTCAATACATCCATGAGCTTCACTTTGGTGGTCAACGTATGACCGTGGTAAATAAACGGTGTGCCATCTGGTCCATCCCAGCAATCCAGCTCGATACAACGGCACCCCGCCCGCAAGCATCGCACGTAGGCTTCCAAAGAAGATTCACTTGAGAACTGATCTCCTGTCAAGTACCTAGAGCAAAAATATTAAAAAATATATTATATATACATTAATGTGGCTTAAGATATTCGTAGATACCATCATGGTACTGGTTTTGACTGTAATCAGTATTACGTTCATTTCCTCGCTCTGGTAAGCAAAAAAATTAAATTAAATTCTACACTCAACACAGAATGTCTTGAAAATTAAACAAAAATGGGGGATTAGAGTGACTTAACACTAGGTTCCCTGAGCCCACTCTGCTATATGAAGAAGACATTTTGAAACTGAAAAAACAAAAGGTTTTTATTAAGATATTTACGTGTTGTGAGAAGACGCAATCCAGTAGTGTGAGAGAGGTCTCGTCATGTCCTGGGTCACGCTGTCATGTTTCGAGTTCCAGATGGAATTTTGCTTTGAGAATAGCATTTCGATGAACTGAAATTGAATTTAACTTTCAGTTTTGCTTGTATAAGTTGTAAAATACCTTCCAAGACTATTATATTTATGAATAATAAAGTGCTTGTTAATATTTTTAAAACGTTCTTTCACTCGAAGAAAAGTAAAATACTTTTTTAGAAAACGAATCGAAATTTGAGCGTAGCGGGCCTTGACCTATATGGAACAGTCCAAGCGCTCTGACCCCTAAGCCATACGTTTTCATCAATATGGTGACAAATGTGACGTTTTCTAAAACCATAATAATAAAGTCGCTTAAGAATTGAACTTGTAACCATTTCTTGTTTGATTAACCGAAAGTTACATGTAGGTAGCGCATAAAGTAAATGTCAAAGGAAATTAATCAGCAAATATTCAATCAACCCCTAAAATAGACCTTAATGTATTCGGAACACATCATGCGCGCATGAAAACGTTGACCGCCCACTTCAAACACGTCACCTATCATATATCAAAAATTTCACTTTGACTTTACAAAGGCTGGAACTATTTTTTGTATTTTTGAAGCTCTGTTGAACGCTTTAGAAAAACGTCATAACTAAATTGCAAGCCCATATATGTACATAAGTATGTATGTATGAAAAAAAAATCTATGTTTTAGTAGTAACAATGTTTGGACGGTTTCAAAGGGACGTGGGTTCAAGCCGGGTAGGTTCGCGCTACGTTCAAATTTATATACGTTTTTTTTCTGTCATTCGTTCCGTTCTTTCTTTCATTCATTGCTCAGTGTTCACCTCGTTCAACGTGAAGTAGGGCTCGGCGATATCTCTTTGCGGATCCTTCAGATAGTCCCGAATGAATTGAGACACCAGCACTTCGTCCTCCCCAAGTACGTCGTGTTGCTCAACTAGAAGAAACCTTTTGAATTCTCCCAGCGTGATGGTGGTACCATTCGAACAATATTGGGAATGCTTGTCAAATATGTCGTGGACATTCTGTGAATGATGGACTCCATCAAGAAAAAGAAGCTGGTGTTTCCTGGTTATCCCAGGAAACTGGTGTTTCGAGAGGTTTCATTTGAACTAATATGTTATAATTAATATCTATAGGTTATGGTTGAGTTTCAATTGAATTTTCTACGCATCTTCAGTTTTTTCCGTTAGAGACATTACCTGTAATGTAGTTCTCAACGCCGTGGTTTTACTAGACCGAGACTCAGATGTAGTCGAAATAGTTATAGTCTTCTTGGCAATAAACAGGCCACAAAATACGGCAGAAAAAAATTTATCTAAATACACTGAATATCTATATCAAACTACTTATTATTATTTAATTAAGGATTGAAGCTTACAAAATATAATTCCTAGAAACCTTACCAACGCACAAACTGTCCTTTGTAAAAAATAATTACATTATAAATCGACGAGTATTAATATTGGTTTCGGCGAAACAGCTCGCACGTGGGTTTATTCTTTATAAACGTTAATTAAAATCAAAATTCAGAGGAAAATACGAAATATTCATACATTTCGTTTTATATTTAATTAAAAGTAACTGAGTTCAACCATAGCGCAGTCGTACAACAAACATTTTATACGAACACGTTGTGGGTTCGATTTCCACTCGAGGAAATATTTAATGTTTTTATTTGATCGCTCTGGTAATAAGTGATATTGAATATATATGTATATATTAGTCTATTAGATTTTAGTCTATTCATTCAACAGGTTGTATTGACGTCTCGTAATGTGATACCTTTGCAAGCGCGGTTTGAGAGATATTGAAATGTAATACATGATGTACATGTATGTATTGGTACCTTCATTTTTTAAAGCTACTACAAAAAATGATGATTTCGCCGATTAGTATTCATTTAAACAATAATTAAGAAAATAATATATTCATAAAGCATATTCTGTGTTACAAATTTCATTTGTAACTTTTGTAATGAAAATATTTTTTCTCATTACTTCCCATTACTTCCCATGTGTAGTGAATAGATTCATAAGGTTATATAAAAAAATGTATAACGATAAATTAATCATTACTTATTGTATCATTGTTGTCAGAATAAATCCAAGTAATGATAAAAACTTTACATAAAATTTAAATTAAATCAATGTCATGAACGAGTAGATCTTCATAAAATTTAACATCAGTTTACTTATTTATAAAATATGACATTTCGAGATGATCTATAAATGGGAGTGGGTGGTTGAAGCGCTAGCAAATAATATACACATTCTGGGTATTAACGATGGAAAAACTATTTTCGTAATTACATTTCTACAGAATCAGAACTATTTTAAAAATAGATTTATTAACAAAGAAGAAATGCTTCAGTTTAATAAAATAAAAGGGAACAATCTCGAGTGGGGAGTAAACCCACAATGTGTCGCGGTTCCAGTCACATGCTTTTACCCCTGCGTCACGACTTGCCTCAACTACATACATACTTCATAGTTTTATTTGTAACGAATACAAATAAAACTATGAAGTACATATAGAGTTTTTTTTTTTGGAAATATATATGTATAATCTAACTTTTAAAGTCGGCGATTTATATTTGTTTTCCTTGTTTACAAGCCTAAATGAGCAGACTATAGTCTACTACGATGTATAGTCAACAGCACATTTGAGATTTTTACTGCTTAATGTCAAATGTGCCGTAAATATTTATTTACCTTATAAAAATGTATACTCACATTTTCATCAAATATAAGCTTGTGGTAAATTATGGAAAAATCGTCAAAACCTATTTCCCCTCTCTTATTAGTATCCACTTCTTGAAATATGTCTCTCAATTTGCTCGTCGATATTTTACAGTTTATTTTGGGTAAGAATCCTTTTACTTCTTTCATAGTTATTCTACAATAATAAATTAAATTAGGAATTTTACTATGAAAATAGAATACTGTATAATTTGTTAAAAGACCCGGTCTTGTTTAGAACTATTATCAATTTTTTTCTAGAAAGTGCTTTAAAGGGCAGTGACGAAAGAAGGTGAGAATTAGTGCTTGTTCAAACCTACACATGGGTCAAAGCAGCAGATTTTGTCTAGGGGAAAAGTGGGACTTTTATCTCTGGAACTCTTAGTAACTTATTACAAAAAATAAAATTAGTAAAAAAGAATTGTCTAAGCGCATGGATAATTCATGAAAAATGGATATGTATCCGGCACTTAATTTTGCGCTAAAATTCCAACATCTGGCAAAGCTGATTCGCGAGGCCCAGGCACTGCTTCAACCTCCTGCAACCACATCCACACCTTGCATCCATGGAATACTAAGTAATACTGTTATATATTTCTATTTTAACTTTTTAGGGTTTCACCTTTTGGGATACCAAAAGGCAAAAAGAACTTTTGTATCTTATAAACACTTTGTTGTCTGTCTGTCAGCCTAAGTTTCTTAACTTAAGTTTTTCAACTTTTATCACCTATCTCATATCTGGTTATTTAGAAAACATATAACATGATAGGTAAAAAGCCTTACGACCAATAAGAACCTAGGACCTATACCTATAGGAATATAGAAAAATATATCTATATACATACTTTTCATTTGCATTTTCAATTGAATAAAACTCTTTTCTCAGCCATCTCTCTATCTGCAGAGGATATGATGCATTGACTGCTTCCTCAATCAAGAACCAAAGCCCCTGTCTCCATGCATCACACTCCTTGTCAGTGGGAGCTGTAGATATTTTCTAAACTTGTAATATCTTATTCAAAAATTTTTACATAGCAGGATGGTAGGAGGTAGTTTTTTAAATCTTTGAAGTGTTATGCCACAGTAATAATGCAAAAATATTTTAAAAACTAAAAATTTTATTTTAATAAACCCACACTGTTGTAAATTGTGCCAAATACAATTTATTAAATTTAAACTAACTTTGCTTGAGCTTTTACAAAACTTAAGCCAATCTCATTTATAGCTACTTTAGTATATGTACGGAGCTATGTATATGACTGTTTAAACAACTCGGTAATCAAAACTTTGCTCAGATTCAATTTGAAATCAATGCTTTTGTGTAAATCTATTATTAACATGCGGCCATGACTTTTATTGTTTACCTGCAAACGATGCGGAACGAAGCTTGAACTCTCCTCCATAATATATTGTAAAGCATTTAGAATTTTCCAGCCTCTTGATCTCCTCCGGCCATCTCTCAAAGTCCTTTGATGATTTGCCAACTCGTACTTCTTTGATATCTCTTATGTCAAGGGCTCCCTCGAAGGCCTGGCGCTGCGGGGAACCGCTTCTAAACCAAATGACCTGGTGGGTTTCCCGTCTCACCGACAGAGTGCGGCGTTCCGGACGCTTGCGAGGATAGAACTTTAAAACAGTGGATCCGCGCTCTATATAGGAGATTAGCTGATCAGCTTCATGTATGAGGCGGTCGTTGCCGCCGTTATAGCACACTGTATTCATGATGGCTGTGTCTCACTTTTGTAAATTGTAGTAGACAACTAAACGCCGGCTCGAGGCTGGCAGATCGGTGCTGCCGCCACCGCTAACCGTCCGCTACTGCCGTGCCGCCTCTCCCACCGAAATCTCGCTCCTTTGACATTTACAAGGCAAATTGGATTATTGATCGCGCGCTCACCTATATCCGCCTTCAGCGACACCGCGGTCACACATCGTCCAAATAAAACTTGAACGTATACATGAATAATTTACATGATGCAACTTGTAATTCAAATGTATATATTATGTTAGTTTACATTACTTAAAGTATATCTAAAAAATCATTGTGTGTGTCGGTGCGGTGGACATTTTCTTGTAACTTTAGTATTGCCAGTTAATTTAACTCATGTCAATTGTCAATTACGTCAGATCTCATTACAATAATACAATACTGACAGACAACACACACTCGTCGCGTAAGCGATACGTTATTTTTGTATTATCTACGAAAAAAAATTCTAATTGCCATATAAGCTACTAACTCTATTGTTAGTTAATGTTCGTATTTTGTTACGTATTGAATTAAATTTGATTAAGAAAACTGCTTCTTAATAATCATAAAAGTTAAAATACTTGCAATATGCATGCCAAACCAACAACAGCTAGGCGCAAAAGCCTAGTGTGAGTATATTTTAAAATATTGATTAAAATATTTATATTATTTTTTATTCTTTTCTTTTACTCCAGCTACTTCCTTTTGATGGCCTCGAGGACATTGATGTGTAATTTGTGTTAAAAGTTTTAAGTAAAATTGTGATTTCATAATATTTTTTACTATTTTCAATGATAATAAAACCTTGCCGGCAATAAGTCAAAGTTCCATGTTAACTCGATTCGCATTATTGATTTTATCTCTAGAAGTAAACAGCCAATCAGGATGCACCAATTATTGGTCGCATATAAAAATAGAATATTTGCACCTGCGCTCTACATCCCTGCGTTGCCAAGGACTTACGTGGGAGGAAGCTTCCAGGAATTGAACTAAAATAGTTTTCACTGCCTTATTTTCAATTTATTTTCCTGGTAATATAAAGTGGTTTCCGCTTGACTGATAGAAGTTCTATAATAACATATATTTTCTGTACCAAGTAAAATTACTTCAAATACTCTTTTATTGCAATTGTACGGGCTTCTTTTGATTCAGCGATATTAAATAAATTTACTGAATATATTTAAGCTTATTGAAGAATTTAAAAACTATAATTAAATTTACTGAATGTTTATATATCAAGTTAGCAATTTTCGAATCAAATGTAGACGAGTTTATTAACGTTGACTTCAATATTATAGATTGACCATCTAAGACAATATTTTCTATTATATCCAAATCCATTCAGCAGGTTTTTAATATTGTTCAGCGAAAATTCAAAGCCACTTCAAATACTACTACTTTTATGTGTATATTTCTTTATATATTACAATTTATTTTATTGATAATAGACTTTCTTTTATTAATTTAAGTTAGTCTCTCACACTCTACTTGAGTGTAGTGGTAAATAAAATGCAATCATACTTCTACATAGTTATTTATTTCATACTAAGTAAGTAAAACATGCTGTACTACATTTACTACAATATGAGGCTAAAATATTTTTTAAATCTAAAATTGAACAAAGATACAAGCACTTGTTTTAAATAGGTAAATATTTTTTTAAACTGATTCTTTGTGCTGTATGTTTACGTAGAGTTTTTAAAATAATACTTTTGTCATTCTATATTCATTCTATTCTATACTTAAAGTACACATCTTTTTATATAAAGAAAAAGATAGCTTGACCTATCGTAAAGGTGATAAAAAAAAGATAGCTAGCTAATCTTTTTGAGCTGCAATAACAGTATTAAGTAAATAAATCAAATCAATAAATACGCTTTACGCTGTATCTTGCATACAGCAGAGTAGGCAGAGGACACTAGGTTTAGTGTAAAGACACTCCGTTCCCCACTTTCTGCCGGATTCTAGAGGCATTGCGTTTTGAGTGGCAGAAATATAAATTTATGTAAATATTTCCTCTCCTCAAGTGGGGACCCACCGTTGTAGGTACAACTAGTCGGTTTTACAGTCACACTTTATGCCCCTGCGCTACGACTGTATTAATACTTCTTTTAAAAGCTATAACTAAATGATTATGTTTACAAATTTTATTACAATTGAAATAAACTTCTAACAAATGCCAGATCAACACTAGTGTGTGACATCTAACATCTAAACAAAAATATCTGTTATTTAATTTTCCTTATTGTGTCTATGTTCCTTAGACACTAATACAGATACAATAACGTTATAAATAGAATTGATTTAAAATGTAGATTGGAGAAGATTCATAAATTATTTTAAAATATACCCATTTAAATTAAAAAATATATATTATGATGTAAATGTATTCACGGAAAGTGATAGAATCATTTAATTTAAAAATTTAAAGCATTACAATTTAAATGTATACTCTAAAAATCTTATATATTTTAAATAAATTAAGAGTATATATTATTTGTAACTACCACGTAGATATAAGCAGAGATAAATGTGCATAAACCTTAATCTAACAATGCTTTGACATTTTAATTATTCTATATCATAATAAATGATTAGGGTAACTACTTATTTTTTATATCGATTATAACATTAATATCGTGTAAATGTTCATGGTAAAATTAATCAAAAATTTATAAACAATATTAATAAAAACAAATACAGACTAAATACTATAAATAACTACAATTCTGCGTTACCGAGGATGTAAATTAACAATAATTTTACTTCTAGGAAATAATGACAGAAAAATCGTTCTCATGCTGAATTTAATAGTAAAAACGATAAAATTAATATATGAAAATAATAGTAATATTATATTATAATACAATAGAAAAATATTTATTTTTCAAAATATTACGACCACAATATAATAAACTAATCATTAAATTAGTGACAGACAATGTACTAAAAGCAATGTTTACAGTGTAAAAAATTCTGTATAACAAAAAATACTTTAAGATAACATTTTGTTTATTAAATAATATATAATATTTTTCAAGTAAGTAATTGAAGAGACAGATATAGAAGAAATTTTAATAGTCAAGTTTACCTAAAGCGAAATCATATAGAATATTGTCTTGATTAATCTGTCCGTCGGTGGCTCAGAGGCAAAAGTATTTAGAACCAGACTTAGTGTCTGTGTCTGACAGGATAAAAACAGAATGAGGAGGAAGAGAGTAAATAATGTAATATTTGATACAATAAATGTTGACTGGTCAAAGGTCGCAGAATTCTCTGGAGCTTCTGCCTCACTGTAAACATCGGCGGCCGGACGCGACCCACGCTAGCTAATACTTAAAATCAATTTTCCACGACTCGGGCACTTATCAACCTAGAAGTAACAAATTGATTAGACACAATACGTTATATGGGATATACCCAAATAAAAATAAGCGACATTTACTTTAATATCTGATTTATTAAAAAAAAAATACATTTGTAATAAAATTAATAAAGTACGCGCTAATTATTGGATTTTACAATACCATTGAACTTTCCGCGTAGTTCGAAACTTGGAAGTGACATATGTGCACATTTGCGCCTACACATATATATGTACCTACTGAAATGCAATGCAAAGTAGTAAAAATAGTTACTAAGATACCTATTAAAAGTGAACCTGTGATTACTATGGAACTATTGCACAATTCGATATAATCCGCCACCAAAATATCTCGGTCTCCTACCAACGGGATATCTTGGATGGGGCGTGCGTGCACGTCGGCATTAGTTTGGAATGTAACCCCCGAGCCCTCGAACTCTTAAAAAGGAGCTCGCATCAAATGAGATCTCTTCACGACTCTTCGTCTGCTTACATAACTAGCACATAATATACGTAATATTTGTGATTATTGTAAATATAAATATAATTTATGAGAAAACTGTCTGTATGATAATAAGACAGTTCCTTTCTACACACTCCTATTGCAACACCGCAACCTGTGACCCGCTCCACCCGCTGCCCCACAACATCTACAGTCAGCTACAAATTCATAATATGAGAGACGATAAGTAATAAATATTTAAAAGCTATGATGCGGAGTGCTACGGTGGAGTGGTTTAGTGATGGGCTGCGGCACCATTAGGCGGGGGAGAAGGACATCGCGTCGCGGTCGGATCCAGCCGCCGTCATCACCTCCTCGAAGGCCGCGTCCAGGCAGTGCTTCAGCTCGGCGTACGACACCACGAGCACGCTCTGCTCGTCGCGTGACATCAGCTCTACCTGCTCACATCAAGGCCTTTTGAATACACACAGCGAGATACAGCGAGGCCGCTGTCACCACCACGCACCAGCGGTAGAGGGCAGTCATACAATTGTCAATTGTGTCCAGAGTTATTGTTTTATAAGTGTAAATGATGATAAGCAATACAATATAGCTTAGTATCTGCTATTAGGAACGCGATGTTACTGCACTCTACTGCGTGTACCGATATAATTTAACACGATTTTCTTTATAGAGACGTTTTTGGGTTAGAATTTTCATATATAAGTTATATTAGGAGGCAATTGAGAGACACGCCCACCACGCGTATGACGAGCGTCGATCTCATAAACATCGAGTGGACGAGCTGATATTTATGAGAGCGATATAAAACCCAAAAAAGTGTCCGTAATTCCGCTAATGTGCGTGATTCAAAATTATATTTACAGGATAAATTGGCACAATTCGCTTAATGACAAAAATATTTGGTCGCGTGGCAATCAATAACAAAATGTGAACCAAAAATTATATCCAGCACGTTTAAAGTTAATTGGTGGCAACAGGGCTCGAGGTGGGATGTCCCCACGACAACTGTTCATCGTCCAGGTGTCAGGGCCTGACGCCTGCGCAGACATGCAACACTACAGAAGCAAGCTCCTAACCAGCAGACATCAGGGTCGACACGACGATATTAAGAACTTTATGAAACGATTTCTACAGCGTGGGGTATCCCATACACAAATAGTCAATCGCATCGTCGCTTAGCCAACGCTTTGTATAAACAATCTTTAATGATTAGGTACATAAGAATGCGTTTGTGATCAAATGTAAAAGAAAATATAAAAGTTGTGCGTCGGTAGAGAAACGACGGCGCAATAGTATTTGTAGGTATTTGCGTTGCATCAAACAAACATACACTGACATATGTAAGTATGTACATATATATAATAATAACATTGCTAAAATACCAAGACTACTCCTTTCAAAAACTATTTAATAACTTTGAAATGACGTTAATAATAAAATGTATGTCGCTCGCGTACATATGTAATTGACGACTCATACGTACTCTCACGTGAAAAAAAACAATTAAATGCGTATACATTTTTGTTTTGGAGTTTACAAGCACTATGTAATTATATGTAATTATTTTAAAAACAATAATTTAATAGTGTAATATAATTCGTAAACTGGCTTCATTTAATGTACAATATTAATACATAATTTAAAACAAGGACTACTTTGTAATTTGGCAGTAGTCCTTGATGCATTTTATGATATAAATAAAAACTGATTTAAAAATTTCAATTGATAAAGAGCCACATTGGTACATAAGAGCTTCCCCTATTATCGACATTAAATTATCCGGCGATAAATAAATTGATTTTAAAATGTTTAATATCTATACGTTAACTGTTCTAACGTAATATCCGAAAAACACCTCACAATCAAAATTAGAAGAATCCTACAATATACAATATATAAGTATAAGATATAAAATATATATAATACAGATAAATGGGACGTATAACTAACTAAATACATATATTGTTCTCTCACATAGGCGTAGCTATGATATTCGGATAAAGTCCTCGAACACTTATTTAAAAGGAAAACAAACAAATCGTCCATTCTGAGCTTATTGCATACATTCGACATCGTTTCAATTGTTAACCGGTAATTACTCGCGGTGGGTCTATATAGACCCCCGATGCCAATTATTTTCTACAAATTGGAGAATACGATCGAGATTAACTTAAAAACTATCTAAAATATCGTATATCACCTATAATCAATACGTATCAGGCTATAGCAGGTTCGATGCCTGCGCAAGGCGCAAGCGTATCCATGTCTAAACAAAAATTTTGTCGAGTAATTAAAGGTACAGTATAGTTACGTCTATGTAAGTAGTAGAAATTTTTCGTAGAAACTGGAATATAGATCACCTTATTACGTTTACTATATTTACTTTTGCGCCACAAACGGATGTCTCTCTTGCGGATAGGTCTTAACGGTACTTTCTGAACGTTGCAAGAATTGAGAAAATCGTTTTGTAATGACATATCAAAAATAAGAACAAATAAAATTATATTACGTAATAAAAAAATGAATATGTATATATGTAACCTAGATAGTTATCTTGACACCTTATCTTAAATGAATATTATTGTACCTTAACTTTAAATATCGATACAAACTTAATGATAATATAGTATTTAACCGAAATACGGAGTGTCAAATCACTGTCATAGCTTTTTTAAATAGCAAAATTTCGTTTGCTTAAAAGTCAAAAATAGTAATACGAGGCGACGAAACCTTCTAGCATCTAAGCTTTGCAATAGGGTTATTAAACAAATTAAAACTAAAAAATATCTTGCACTGTGTTAAGTTTATGCATAAAACGAAATTTATATTACAGACAAGAGATAAATAGGCAGTATGCATAATTCACAGATAATTTTAAAATTGCAGAAATTATGCTAAACTTAAACACTAAGCTAAACTATATATAAAATATAACTTATTTTATATGACAAAGTATATTAACTTCTATATAAGTACATACGACCTACATACGGAGCGTTCCACGCGAAGCGGACAAATGAAATAAGCCAAGGTCTCCGATATTGCTTATTTCTTAATGCATTAAACCTGCATGGATTCTCAACTCAATTGTACAATATTTTATATATATATATATATATATATGTGTGTGTGTTTATATTACAACTATACTATTATTAACTATACCTCTACTCTTACCTATGATATTATTAATAAAAAAAACAGTGACCTTAGAATTAGCTAGTTAAAAGTGCACTCCAATACAGGTACACCACATGCAAATGAAAAAAAAAAATGTTCTATATAATATCCTGCCAAATTATTCATACTGCCCGGTCATTGTCAGTGCTACTCAGCTACCACTTGCTCCGTAACACATTAGCTTTAATAAATTATATATATTAGCCTATATTTGTATCATAACAACTAAATTTATTTTAATTATTTTATACATAAATATGTTTATAATAAAATTATATGTCGATATACTTTTTTGAATTGACGTTTGACAATTAAGAGGCTTACTCAAAATGCGTATTAATAAAGCGATACAAATAGATAACAGAATATAAGGTCTGCACTTGCAATGATATCGATTTTACATTATAATTTTACTATAAACACATAAAAAATAAGCCTACAGTATATTATTAGTAATAATTAATTAAGCCTATATGAAAATCTAATAAAATATAAGTCAAATCAAGGATAGTTTTAAAAACTTACTTTAATTTGGCAATTTGTGCTTATAATAGAGCTATTTGTAAAACTGCATCAATAGTTTTTAATTATTGATATCGATTTTCACTAGATGGCAACTTAAAGAAATGAGTGGACTCTTTTAAGCGTCGCTCATTGGGTGCAATAATGACGTAATTCCTTTTTTTTTAAATTAAGCTACATCGCTATATATCATAAAAGAATGGAAAAGTCAATTCTGTACATTAAAGATGTAAAAAAAAAAATTGGTAGTAGGCGCATCTTTAAATCCTCCTTCATAGAAGAGCTACTGCGTGAGAGTCAGGGTGATCCTCCTGCAAGTCATCGAGGCCTCGGGTACCCTAAGAGAAACTCCGGGGCAACCTGACGTTGTTTACCATAAAAACCTATAGTGTAGTAGTACATTACTTGCCATCTACCCAGTTATCAAATTTGACATGAAATATGTGATGAAATTCGGAAGCGACGGTGGGCGAGTCCGACTAGTACGTGACTTGACTTGGTTTTTTGTGTATATCGCCATACATAACACAAAACTTACTAAACCCGATGGTAAGGCTTAAAGTTACATTATTATTATCACACATAGATTGTATATTTTGTTATCAAAACAATCAAATATAATTCAACATCACTGTATCAAAAATGTGCACATTAGAAATCATTTTAAAGGTGCTGCTAACACTAATTAGAAGACGAAGGCAAATCAGTATATTAAATAAATAATCCCGTAATTAAAGTGGGTAAAGCCGCGCGCGTGTCGCTAGTATGTCAAAATATGCGAAAAGATTATTTGCAAACTTTTGTTGCGTTGCCTTTTGTCTTTGCACCAAACGAACGATATATAAATATAGTACTGAAAAAATCAATATGACTATATAAGTCTAATTTTGAGTAATATCTAAAGCAATATTCTAATGTAGTAATAATGAAAATAAATATATTACCTAATTAAGGTTACGAACGTGTGTGTAGTGTCGATACACTACATAATCAAAAAATGGAAAAGACACAACCTACCTTAGTCTGAGAGCCGCCATCCAGGTTATTCAGTGCATTGGCAACGTGCGCCTGGTCTATCCAGGGTCGGCCATCACTCGTCACAGAGTGGAATATATAATCTCTAAACAACTTTAGCATGTAGCGATCGCCGGTCTCGGACCACGTCGGATCCATGTTCATCCTAAAAATGTTTTTGTTGTACTTAACACGATTGCTTAGAAACTAAATTTAGTATTTATTGGTAAACATCAAATGAGACAAATTGAACAAAAGTCAAGCATGCGTTGATATCGAAACGAAGCCACTCATCATGCATTTAAATTTATTATGATGTCCTTTTTTTTCTTTTTTCTTCTTTATAATTCTAATTGTTGAAGCCAGAAGTTCCCACATTCGAATCCATAGTGAAATACCATAAATAGCAAGATACGAGCTCACGTTTCTGACATCCTGCGCTATATTAAATTATTGTTAGTTGAAATTCGTCTTAAACTCAATATTATTCTTATGCATAATAACCAATTTACATTTTAAAATATCCATTAATAGATTATTAAGACAAAATATTTGAAACCAATTAGATAAGAGCTATCCACCATGTATGCAAACGAAAAAACACATACTCTGGCCGTTCATTGACGACTCCCAACTTGACCAGGATACGGAGTAGACGCCCGTTATCTACTTCCCTGGATAACTGTTCTTCAAACGCATCGGCACGACGTTGAAGAGCTTCAACCTAATGGCAATGACCATCAAAGGGCAGAGAACTAAGTGTTAAGACACGCCGTTCTCCTTTAAAGTTGGTGTATAAGACGTATATTGGTGTGTAGTCTTTTAAAAATAGTTATTATATTCCCTGTTAACTGAAAGTAAATGGTACTGATATTTGTTTAACTTCTATATTTATCTTAATATGTAATTATTTGTATCTTATTTGCTAGTAATTCGACATTGATCGATATTGGTGAATTAAACTTAAGATTTCCTAAAAACGATCGAAATAAAACAAAACAAATAGCTTTAAATACATAATAAACTGAACATTCTTTACAAGATCCAGGTTCCCTAAAATGAAGTACTATATCTATATAAAATATTAAATATGTTAACCTATTATCAAATAAATATAATTTGAAATTGCATGTAAATAGGTACGTGTCTATAAATACCTGCGTGTAGAAACGCGCCCCAATCATCGGCATAAGATCACTGATGGAGCGGCGGGTGTTGGTTGTGGATATAAGGTACCTGCTTTTCGATCAAAATTATTTATACGGACGAACGTTATTTACAATGTTGATTGTGTTGTAAAAGATAGTTTGTTTGTTTGTTATGACTTAACTCACGAACTAATTATACGTATATACTTCACAATTACATAAAACATAACTATAACTATGAATTTCTTATTAAATACAAAGTATAATAAATCACAAATATAAACAGTCAAAACACATAAAACATACATCACTACTTACCTATAAACCATTTAGTCCACACTATCTCCCATAATGTCTAAATACTAAATAAACTATTCAAATACAGATTGACGCCGTCGACGAATTTTGTTCCTTGTTCTGGTAACAAGGCACAACGCGGCGTTCCTCCACTCAATACGTGATGTCTCGAGATTTCGGCGGTTCGTGGAAAACGGAGTGTTTTAATTTCCCTCTCTCTACTAAATGCTGGACACAGCCTGAGGCTGAATAATAAACTATTTAGATACTTACAACACAAGATTCTTGAAATCGGTGGAATAAGTCCTGGTGACGAGATCTAGACAAGCTGGTAGGTTGTCGCAGTGGATGCTGCGGCAGGCAAGCGCGAGAGCGAGACGACCGAGGGAAGCCAGGTCATCTTGTTGGGCCTGGATAGATTATGTTTTTGACCTCAGTGAACCTTTATTGGGTCTTTAATGGACCCTTACTAGATCCGAAGACATGGGGAAAGAATGAGCATATGAAGAAATGAATTCTATTACTAGTTGGTGAAACTTACACATTGTTTCGTTTACAACAACAATCATCTATATAATTTGACTGTACACTGGTATCTAAAAAAGCTTACAATTTTACCAATGCGTTAAATTACTATTCTATAATAAATATATATTTTTCATAATATTTTCAATATAAAAGTATATATTTTTAATCGTTTTTTATATATTTTTTTATATAGGTTCATAGGAAATTTCCTTACTAACCAACTTCCTAACAAGAGCAAAACTGCTGTTGAACTCAAAACAATCGACTTAAAAAATATATATCTTCTCAATAACACATAACGTCGTTGCGCGTGCGAAACCGCGTACGAGCGCCTTGGTAATAGCTAATATGTATATTATAGTATATTTGGAAGAACTTTAATCTGTCGATGAAGGGTTGGTTGTTGTCCTCGATGACAGTGTCTTGGTTGTCATTATGATCTTACCAAAATGGGAATTCATTAAGACCACCCACGATGATACTTGTAGCCTTCCGCAACTTTGAGCCTTTTTAGCAACTAAAAGTGATCTTACTCCTTAATTCCTCGGCTCCCTCAGTAAATGTAATTGCCATCAGATCACTTTCGGAGACAAAATTTTTGTCGAAATCCAAAAGATGTTAGATATTTACTGATATAATATTTTCAAAAGATAGTAGAACAAGAATAGAAATGAGGTTGTGTTGAATGGGTCAAGAAAATATAAATAGGTCACATTCATTTATGACATTATATTGTACTTGGCCGTACATTTTTCAAAGATTTTAGGCACAAAGTCTACATAATTTATGAATTGATACGACGTTTAGATTATTTAAACGTTTTAATGTAAACTTGCTGATCTCGTATTATAAGAAAGGCTGATAACAACAATTGGATATGAAAAGTGTAAAATTTAAATTGTAATAAAAGAATAATTAATTAATAAATAATGTTTTAGAATGCATTTATATGTGTGTTTGTGTTTTCTCATAATATGTAGGTTTCTATAGTAAAATCTTTCATTTTAAATCTGTAATATATTTATAATTTGTTACTACAAAACCGTGAAAGTGGCCTTACATGTAAAGTAACGAGTTACAAGTTAATTGATGCAGGAGGTAAAGCTGTTTAGACGCAGATACTGTAACACTGCGTTTACAATGTGCTCTTACACAGTTTCACACGCACAACGACGACGAAATGACAACGAAATTTCTTTAATTATTATTAAATTCAGATTTTTTATAAGATTGTTCATTATGTTTTCTTATTTTCACGAAAATATACTGTAAAATGTTTTGTGATATTAAAATGGAGTGAAGTGAAAGTGTACTGATTCGTTGTCATTCCATCACAGTAAGTAAGTATGGAGCAAAATATAATTTTTAAAATCATCCACACGCTTGGTATTTTTTCAAATACCGGGCCATTAATAGGTACAGTGAAACTTTCTGAGATTGCAACACAAGCTGTGCTTGTACGAAAAAAGCTATTAAAACAGTAAGTGAAAAAAAAAATCAAGAAATCCTCTTCGAAAGCAAAACATTTCCTCTCGAGAGATGAATATAGCATCTAGGAACATATCACATATTTTAAAAGATGACTTAGGATTCGCAACTTATAAGAGACGGACTGGACATTTTTAACTGATGATTTAAAAAAGCAAAAGATGGGATTTTTTTTTTTACACTTAAGTAATATTTTAACAAACAATAAAATAAATACGGTCAGTATTTATGCTGAAAGCCCTACAGAAGTTTCTTGATGAGTCAACAGAGTACAACGTGAGCAATGTCCAAATTCTAATCTTCTTCTTCTTTCCGCTGATTGAAGCAGATTTTTGTAAAAAAGATATCAAACATCGGCACAAGTATATCAAGATACCATTTTTGAGAAAGTTAAGCTCTTTAAGAACACCATGGTTAATAAGTAAGAATTGTCCTTTCAGCAAGATTCAGTACCGGGTCATAAAGCTAGATCGTCTTGGTTCGAAACGAATGTTCCGGACTTCATCAGAGCTGAAGACTGGCCGTCATCAAGCCATGATCTCAATCAACTGAGTTGAAGCAAAAGAGCAGTATTTGCTGATTTTGTTTAAGAAATTTTTCCAAAAAAAAATCACAAAGTCCATTAGATTTGTTGAACCAATGAAAATCTCTGGACATGCATGTGGGTGAAATGGATAGGTACCGAAGTCTATCTGGTAATCTACTACCATTGAACCGTCAATCGCGTTACACCTGTATATTTTTTTAATGGTTTTATATTAATGTATTAAACTAACATACTGTAATAGTAATAAATGTTACGTACAATAAAAAAAAAATCTTTGCAACAATATTTATGAAGACTAATTATATTTCAATACATACCCGCGCTACATCGTCGTGGCCGTTCATGGCGTCTCCGATGCCGCACCACGCTATGCGGACGCGGCAACCGTTCATTATCACTTTAGTTGGCTCCAGGGTCCTAGCCATTATTACAAGCAAATTACAAGAAAACAGATATAAAATAAGCTATAACACACAAAACAAGTAACAGCTATAAAACAAATTTAATATAAAAACATATTTTTAAACAATAATACTTTAATATTTTATCTTTTTAACCATTCAAACTAAATATTATAACAACTTAGTGTATTGGTGAAATTTTTAAACATTTTTATCATTACATATTATCTTATGATATTAACTTTTAAAGCTTTATTTAAAATGCTCCATATAAAGATCCTTCCAGACATGAGAAGTGGGTACCGGTACTGACCGGCAGGCCATCCCGCTGGCGTGTATCGCCCGCAACGCTGCTGTCAGCTGCACGAGCATCGACCACAGCACTGCCTCCGGCAGGAGGGCACCACACGCCACCGCTCGTAGCATTGCGTTCTTCTGTTATTATCATATATATATATATATATGAATGTGTTGTATTTATTTGTCAGTTTATACACGATTTTTTTAATTATTTACTTTGATTTCTATATTCATTGCAATGCGTTAAAAATACGCTTACGTATAAAGCTGTGTCTCAAATAAGTTCGTGGATATATAAATATTTTAATAAAAATGTTAATTTACACCTAAAAATTACCAAATTACATGTGATTAAAGTATGATTGTGTTTAAAGTATCTCAAAACAAAGAAGAAATCATCACTTAACGTTAAAATTTCAAAGACATACAGGTAAGACTTACTTATAGTACGGTCGAGAAGTCGTAGCCGCCCTGAAGTAAGCTGTAGATATTTTCCATTATTTTCCTAACTTCAGTGCAACCACGACTCGTTATCTACAGTGAACCCACCGTGTGTGTATAGGGCCGCGGCGCGTCTGGATCCGAGGAGAAGGGATCGTGGAACGCGCCGTTCGCCTCCGGGCCGCTGCCGGGTGGCGCACCGCACAGGTATTTGCTCATCACCGTAATGGAGGAAGGGTGGTAGTCGTATATCAGCACCAGGGCTGAGGGTACATATAGTAACGATAAATACAGAACTAAAGAAGGTGAATACAAGACTAAAATTTGTAAATACAGGACTATTTATTGAAATGCCGTAAAATTGCTCTTAAGCCAGCTGTGCTAAGTTTTATTGGGGTCAGGAAACACGTAACCATAAGACTTTTGAAGGCATGCTTATATTTGGTACTTGCTCTTTACCGTTACAGACGCCAGGTGGTAGTCGCATATTATCAATATGACACTGGATTTATGTAAATGTATACGCATATTATCAATATGACACTGGATTTATGTATATAAGGGGCCGTAAGCAGTTTTTTTTATTAATTATTGACCCCCCCCAAACCCCTCCCAATGTCATCAAAAATAAGCAATCCCATAAAAAAAAATTCATTAAAAACGTCAAAAATAAGTAAACCCAAGACCCCCCCGCCCCCCTACAGTGCTTACGTAATACTTGAACGGCCCCTAAGAGATACAATCAATATTATTTACTTTGAAATATATTGAAATACAAAAGTTAGAAATCGTTATATTACCAATACAGTAAGTAAGTAATAAACCGAACGGTCTCCTCGCTTTTCTGAATAAATAGGAAATTGTTTCAATTGCTTTGACATTTTCATCGTTGTGGAGTTTTCGATTTCCTTTAGAGTAAACGTTTGCGTCAGAGACGTCTAAGGCGAGTGGTTTATAAGGACAGGATGTTATTATTGCTATATGTGCTGTTCTATATATACCGCAAAATTACAAGAAAACTGAGTGTACATTTTAAAATGAATTTTAAACTATTCATATATTATTACAATGGGATTCAATTATTATGATGGGTGTTTTTAGTACATTTTTAAATAAAATATAATAAAACAACATAAATTCTAATAATAAAAATTAAGATGTACTAATATGGACCTAAAATCCTAATACAAGACACAAGCAAATCAAAAAAAACCATAGAGGTAGTTAAAAGAAAAGAATACAAAAAAAATGAACTCACAATGATCCCCAAACTCCTTGGTCGTGAACAGCCTGTGGAGCCTCACGATGTTCGGATGGTCGAGGTTCTGCCACACATCCATGCGCTTGCTGGCGGCCACACTGATGCCGTGCAGGCGGCGCATCGCGAAGTACTCGCCCGTGGTGCGGTGCGTGACGCGGTACGAGCTCGCCAGGAGGTGCGGCCCGCCCGGCTCCAGAGGCGTTAGATCGCCATATATGTCCACGGTCGAAGGAAGATCTGGCCGGGATGTTCATGGGTCATACTAATTTATTTGCACATCGTTAACAATACAAGGAGGATATGTGATATTTTACAATACATGCATTTTTGACCGATCAAGACGACTAATATAATGCTAAGATACAAAGATAGCAGTATGTACAACAACACATCTCAATCAATGAACACGCGACAATAAGGTATGACTCCAAATCCAAACCGTAAGAATTATTTTAAAAGTTCTGCAAATCTACCTATGAGAAGAAATTATCAGTTATGCGACGACTTGTATAGGTTTATTGTCAATTTCAATATATTTGAAATTCTTAGAAATAGACTCAATATCAATACCGGCCCACTCGAAGCTCCGCCCGCATATTTTTATTGCAGCATAATAAAAATATCCAACAGATTGATATATTCAATCATGGACAAGTTGTTTTCATAATTTTGAGAAATTGCAAGCACAACGTGACTGCTGGAGAGGATATCATCGGCGGCAAGGGCACCCTAATCTATGTTTGCGGCCGTAAGCAGAACGTTGAATAATTTTTATTTTACATTTTCTCAAAAAGTATACGTCCAAATAACATGCTATAGAAGCCGAAGTTTATCTTCATAAGATTTTCTTGATTATAATATAATAGAGGAACAATTTTCGCTCTTATGTTTCAATAAAAATGGCAAAATATTACTAGACAATCCACGGACTTTTTTAAGAACTAATAATATAGAATATTTTTCAAGCAAGCATTTCGATGGCGTTCATTATTATCTAACGTTGTTTCCTAATTCAGGGCTAACTAAGACTTCCATTGTATTGTTATATAGCCCAGCACTCCTGAGGTCTGTAGCTTTCATACAAAAAAGTAAATTTAACCACTAGATCCAGAGATAAATTTGAACAAATAAACTCTTCCGCTTTATTATATTTATACAGATATAATATTACAATTTACTATACGTATACATTTGTCATACATTATATTATAAATACTTTTATACCTTTGCTATAACTTTCGCATTACCACGCAGGATAAGCAAAGAGAATCAAGTGTCAAGACATTCCGTCCTCACGATTGAATTTTAAGTGTTAGTTACGTGAAGTGGATAAACTCAAATTTTCTATTAGTGGAGCATGGAAACCACCCACTGAAACACGATATCATCATATAAAACTTTTAATTGAAAATTAAATTAAATCAAACATAGCGGACGTCGTGCAATCGCCGCTGGGGGTGGGATGGCCATCATGACCTTATACTTATATGTATGGGCAAAGCTCAGTGACGTGATCATGTGAGCTTGGAGCTCCATATTAAGAGATAATCTTTTGTTTAGACAACATTAACATTAGAAAAATTTAAAGCTATGATTTATATCGAAATAAAAGGCGAGATACGCAACACTGTCACGCGGTTAATATATTGATTTATCATTAAAAAAATATATTCCATATATTTTTTATTCATTCTCATAGAATTATTCCTAGAAGTTTAATTACGCAAGCGCTGTAAACATTCCTTAGTAATTAACAGAGTAGTGCATTTCGTATGCACATAACGTGTATAGTTAAGATTTGAAACCAATCAGCTGGTAAGTCCCAAGAGGAAATCTCGAAAGGTTACGCCGTAAATAGTTGCTACATGGGCGTTACTCATGGGTTGGTATGACATTCATTATTCAAATTAAACCAAATCAGCTTCACGTTGTACTCCGCCCACAGCGGGGGGAACAGAGGAACCTAGTGCTAAAACACTCCGTTCCCCAAATTCTGGAGGCATTGCGTATTCAGTGGCGGAATTCAATGCATCCCTTTGTTTCAATACCAGAGCGAATAAATGGAAATATATAAACAAAGTCCTCGAGTGGGGATCGAACCAGTCGCGTTTTCAGTCATGACTGACATCGTCAATTATTATGTTAAATTAAAAGATAAGAGAAAAAGAATCTTTGATAATAATAGTTTTCTTCGCTCTACACTTTTAAATTACTTTAAAGTGAGAGAAATCTACATGGTCGCCTCAGTGGTCAAAAGGATTCTAGAGGACCGGACACTCACTAGCTCTGGTTTGGTACCAGGTTGTACTGAACACTTTTTGTGTATATGGTTGCGTCTAAATGAACAATCGCATATTGACGTGATCTCTTCGTATATATCTATTACTAGCGGGCTCGTGCGGCTTCGCCCGCTTGAACTACACAATTATTTATTAAATATATTTATGAAATTATTTGGAGTATGATTAGTAACAAATGAAGCCAGTCGTGGCGCAGCGGCACAAAGTATGACTGTAAAACTTAATGGTTGTGGGTTCGATCCCCACTCGAGGAGATGAAATATTTACTTAAACTTATATTTCCATTTCGTCGCTCTGATGTTAAGGCAAAACGCGGCGTTGAGTTCTGCCACTCAACGCGTAATGCCTCCATAATTCGGCAGAAAGTGGGGAACGGAGTGTCTTAACACTAGGTTCCCTCTGCCTACGGATACAGCGTGAAGCTAATTTAATTTATTTTTATTTAGTAACAAATATAAGCCTAAATAATCAAAAGAAACCAATAAAGAATAATAAGTATAGAAAAATCTTGAAAGTAATTGAAATGAGTAAAAGGAAAGTAAATTCTTAAGATTAGAAAAAATACGTAACTTATTAAAATGGACAAAAATAATATATAAGATAATGAAGAAAAATATTAATACAAAAAAATAATCAAAACGAGCCATTTCATCAATGTAAAATAAATATTTAAAAGTAATAAAATTTAAAATAACACAAAATATAATCTATAGGTACTACAATAAACAGTAAAAAATAATGCTACACGAAGACATACGCTGTCGCAGAGTTTTATATGGAATTTTTAGAGGATTCGAAAACGTTCCTTACAATATATGATTTTGGCGTAACTTTAAACATTTACACAGCGCATGACTGTTCTACTCCCACATTTTAAAACGTTCATATCTTCTAAAATATCAATTTCTCTGATATGCTGTAAAAACCAATTTTAATCTGTATAACAGATTGAAAATAGTTTCGCAATTATCCCTTCTTTATTTTTAAACAAAATAGAATTACTATGGGTTATTCTTAAGAGACATAATATCGGCTATATAACATGTAATGATTTTATTAATAAATAAATCAACTTCACGCTGTATCCCGCACACAGCAGGGTAGGCAAAGGGAATCTAGTGTTAAGTTACTCCGTTTCCCACTTCTGCCGAATTCTAGAGGCATTGTGTGTTGAGTGGCAGAATTCAACGTCGCGTTTTGCCAGAGCGAAAAAATGGAAACACAAATTTAAGTAAATATCAGGGATCGAACCAACCAGTCGGTTTTACAGTCGCATTTAGTGCCCCTGCGCCACGACGGGCCATTTACCGTACACCGTCATTTTATATTTATAAGTTTTAATACTCGCAATAATTAATTATAAAAATATTAATCAATCTCTTTGTTTTAAAAAAGTATGTTTTTGAAATAATTAAAGTAAGTTAATAGAACTATCACCAGAGGACACTACTAAAATGACGCTTTATGTGGTCGGCAAATTCGAAATATACTTTTTAGACTTGGAGCAGAAGGAGGTCCTCCAGAATCACATATTGCAAAAGAATTTAAGACATTGTACAAGCTAAATGGTATTTTTCTGGAAGAAATATAAGTTCTGTAAAAGCCTCGAGATGTTTGATTTTGTTACAAACTAGCGGCTCGCCCACGGCTTCGCCCGCTTAAAGTGCATGATTATTGATCTAATAAACAGAATTTAAAAAGAAAGATATTAACTTCTAATAATAATATGATTTTTTTACTACATTGTCGTAATTTCTATTAGGACATTTGATTATTTTGAAATAAAAATATATTAAAGCTAATTATTTCTTATACGTATATTTTTTTGTAATATTACGTTCGTTTTACCTTTTTAATGTAAGGTTCATCATACTTTTAAAACTCTGTTAAATTTGCTGATGTCACCGAATTTTTTAATTCACCTTTTCAGAAAAAGCCTCACATGTTAAATTATTGATTTGAAGGATTCATAATATTCTTTGTAAAATAACTGTAATGATTGTACATTATTTGCTATACAGTTTTTAAATTAGTTACATATATTATTAGCTAAATGTACAATTGGTAAATATGTAGTTATTACAAAGTACACGTAAAAATAATGTTTTTAGACATTTTTATATAGATTTATTTCAAACAAACAAACGACTATCTAATTATTTAATATTTCTTTGAAGATCAAATCGGTCTTCATCTATCTGTTGAATTAATTACGACTAAAACTTAACTGTTATGATTTATGAACGTAACCTTCTCTAACAGTTCAATTTTGTTTACTTTATTGTTTGTACTCTGGACGATAGTGCTTTAAAAATATATATTTTTATAAACACTCATATAACCCAGACGATTCGAATGTCATTCTTTAGCCAAGAATGTTACCAGCGCGATTGCTATATAATAGTCGCAGGCAAACTAATGCCTTGAGTTCATTCAAATGACGATTACTTTTTTTTTAATGAACCGATTTTGATGAACTAAACGTTTAGTAGTTAGGTTCAGTTAAAAAAAAGCAATTGGTGAATTTTCAAGTAAATCGGTTCAGTACTTTTAGAGAAAAATGTGGACAAAAAACTATCGACAGACAGACAGACAGACAGAGACAAGAAATTAAAAAAATATATTTTTACTTTCTATTATTCTTTTTAAGTGTCCGTCTATCCATTTCAGTCAAAATTACCAAATAACAGAAGAGAAAGCCATCGTGGGTTATTCAGTCGATCAAATATAAGTACGCTACACTATGTCTTATAAATAAATCAAAGTAAGACATTTTGCGGCAAAAATAAATTATTATTGCAAGATTTCCGTTGCATTGACCGTTTCTTATAAATGAAATTGAAATGTCTGTTTGTGATTTCCAAATATTTGTGTTTTTGCAAGCGCATGTGGTTACATAATACATAAAAACTAAAAAAAAAACTATTTTATAATTTGTGTCTCCGTCTGTCCGTCTTTCTATTTCTCCGAGCTTATGTCTAAAGCAGCTGAAGTCATTTTTATGGCGCGCTTTTCTATGTTAATACCATAATTTTTGCGAGCAATAGCAAATAAAGTCCCAAAAGATTAAAATAACGATTTATTAAGTGTATAACAACGGTATAGATAACCATCCAACCGAGCTAAAATAACCAACACTTAATAATAACCACACATAAATCTGAATCAGTGATATCTTCTTAATTATATATATGAAAAGCAAAAGGCGACTATTATATTTATTTTGATAAGAATGAATACCAAATTATAGAAAATACGTATACGTACGTCCAATATAGTCCAACTTTCAGAGATAAACATATACCAACGCGGACTTTTTAATTGATTTTAAGATTTTCAGGAATATTTTCACATGGTAATGGTGGTGTGTAAAGAACTTGGTTCAATATAACCCCAAGAAAGAACCAAAACAAACAGAGCTTGATACCGTGATAAGTGTCTTGCAATGGATAATCTCATTTTTTAATTTTATTCCCAAGAAAATATAAAAAAATGAGCTATATACTTTAACAAAAGTAAGATATCTACTATTTTATACACGTTATTTACATAATAACTAATAACTGCCAAAGTAACCAACCTTTGGTTGAGCGCAAGGTAACTTCCAGGCTTTATATCACAACAACGGTATACGGTTATAAAACCTATATATACATATATCACATTTTCATGGTTCTATCTATATATTGTGCTCATATAACTTAATATCACATTTAAGTCCTTTATGTACATATATATTATATTGTTAACGAACTCGTGAAAAAGAGGGTAGATTTAGGTGGAAAATAATTATAAAAGCAGTGGAATTATGTCAATCGGGGGACAGTTGCTTGTAAGTGACGGCCCAATTGGAAGGAAACTAGTGTGAAGTATTGTTAGTAGGTGATACATATCAGTTATTGCAATTACATAGTATCCCGTTACAAATAGTTTAGAATCATATAAACGATGTGTGTTTTAACGTGTTTTTTTTAAAAACGTTACCCACTTCCGATTTCTAACAATACTATAAAATTTACTTTTTCAAGCTGTTTTTGCTGTTAATCCTTATGAACTATTGGGCTTATTTTTTTCTTTTTAGTTTTGCGTATAGTTGTGCTGACTGCATTAATGGGTGCATAATGGGTTTTTGTATTTTATAATATATATATATATATATATATATATATATATATATATATATATATATATATATATTTCAAATTTATTAATTTTGTTATTTTATATATATTTATTAGGAATATTAGAGGATTAGTCGGACGGACAGAGGAGGTCGTGAAGACTTGAACCCGCTCACGTTCATAGCCAACAAGATAGGGATATTTAAACTTTCTAACTGTATTATTTTTATTAGTATTACGGTAATTGATCATGATTTAACTTTTTGAAATACTTGTTTTGAGCTCTGTAATTTAACACCCATATTGTAGTATTTGAAAAAAAAGCTTCGTAATGCTACCATATTTGAATTCCGAACATCACCTATCTAAGGACACTTTGTACTACTAAGATGAATCTAACGATACGAATTACGTAAATCCGTTCAGCGGTTCTGGAGATATGAGGTAATAAAGAATATTACATAAATGGGTAAAAAAATATTGACAGTATATTTGTAATTCAGATTTAAATCCCTTTTCCTTTTTCCTTCCTTTAAGTTAACCTAAAAATATTTATTAATATAAGTAGATTTATTAATATAAGTAGATATTTTTTTTTTTCAAAAAAGAAAGACTCACCCTGGTAGTATTTCATATCGGGCCTCAGAAAAATGTCGTCGTTTTTGTTGTAGATCTCTTCCCTGATGGTTTCCGGCATGTAGAACGTCGACGCCAAACCTTGTCGGACAAAATGGCGACACATAAATATTTGTTTAGTGTTTGTGAAATCAAAATAGAAATATTCTATTGGGCCATTACAGACCCTTTTGGATCGTCGAGTTAAATAAAAATGTTAGTTGCGTCAGTTCTACAGGAAGTACCATCGACAACGAAGCAATTTTTTGGTCAGAAATCCAGCGATAAATTCGACAGTTGCTCTTTTAAAACATAACATATCTAAAAATATTTAATTAAATACATATATTTAGCAGATTCTAATTATAATTTTATAGTTATAAATACCTTATATTTTTGTTATTAATAATAAATATATAAGTGTAGAATAGAAAAAGTACTATGACGTATAACTTATGACGTTATTTATTGTTCTCACTGCATTAAAATTAGTATGAAAACGCCTATAACTTAGTCAATTTAAAACATTTTCTTTTGTTTCAATTACAAATCTACCGGAAATACTTAAATGATCGCAAAGTAACGAAGGATCGAATTACAAACTAGATATATATATTTATTGACAAAATCACATAATTAAAAAAAAGTAAACCTGATGAAAAAACATAGCAGAAGCAACATTGGAATATTTCAATATCTAGCTGCACAAGAAGAAGTCTTCTGTCTCCCGTGGACATGCCAACAACCAATGCACGCGGCTCGCTCGAGTTGGCCGTTTTTAAAGTGTCCGCAGTATATAAGTTATTCATCGCTGAAATCGTGATGACGGCCACTTACCCACGTAAGGGAAACTTCGAAGGTGCTCGAGTTGCATATTTAATACGACACCTCGTATCCTAATCAAGTGCAGGTGCATTATTCTCATTATTTTTTTTTGTTTTGGTTTTGTTTTTATATTTTTTTTTTTTGGAGTTGAGGATTTTTCGATTTTGTTGACGGGGAGGTGAGAGAAAAGGTTGAAGGCAAGCGACCCTGTTGTTTATTATATATTTTTTGTACAGCCAAAGCTCTTTCAACAAGTTTTATTAATTATTTTAAAAAAATCAGGTGTAATCTAAATCTGGATGAAGACACGGATAGCCTTTTATAGACTTTTAACGCTTAACGATACGTACATACGTATATGACATTGCATGGAAGATGAATGTCGTAACGATAGAAAGGATGACATTCTTGTCTATACATTGCTTTTTTAGCTTCACGCTGTATCCCGCATATAGCGGGTAGGCGGCATGCTATTACAATATACAATACAGGGGTAGTTACATACTTAAAGATCACAGTTAAAATGTCAACATAAAATTGGCCGTAATATCTTTCAATTGCAAATAATATAAAATTGTCGCTAGCAATATGCAAACATAGCCCGCCACGAGAAATTGAACTCGAAGGTGACTTACAAACTTTTCCCGTTCACGAGTCGAGTAGGGATCGAACCCTCAATCATCACTTTCCAATCGGGAAATGTCTCACTGTGTCCTATGTTCTCTAATATTCATTTTAATTAAATTATTAGATAAATCGACCAGAAATATTAACGGACAAGCAAAGGAATATTTTTATTCGACACATAGGAACGAAATATACTTATGTAGAAAACCTATAACAATTTAAACGTAGTGGGACTCGAACCCGCGCCTCCTCGAAACCCGAAGCGGGTTCGAGTCCCGCTACGTTCATATTTTTATACATTTTCTAAATAAGCAAAGGAACAGTTTTACGCTTGACATTAGTATTATCGAAGAAAATTACATAAGTGTTAGCGTTAATGTCTTGAAATAGAATTTCGCATTGCCGATTATTGATTCAGAATATACTAGAGATTCGCTCGCGACTTCGCCGGCTTGGACACTGTTGTATCTTTGTAAGATACATAAACTTTGTCTATTAGTGGAAATCGTAATTAAATCCGCTTAGCACTTTAAAAGATCTAAGCGTATATCGGTGATTAGGAGAAACTATTTGTTTTATCGGGATTGCATGCAAAGTAGGTATAGCTAAAGTAAAATATGTTTTTATATGAAGGTTTGCATCAGGTGGTAGTCGAATCCAAACGGGCGCATCAAAGGTCCTTTCAAAATAATCACAACCTGTCAGTTAAGTTTTTATAAAAAAGGAACCTGTTATAATAGATAATTACCAGATTAATTCGCAACGCTGCCACTATGTTACATGGTACTCAAACATATAATATCACGTAGTTATTAATGGTCTACCAAAGAAGAAATTGAGTATTAATGACAAGAACGAAAAAATCTATATGTGACTTTTATTATGTTTATATAGATTTTTTTCGTCTATGAGAGTGGACAGAAAATTCGAGCGATCACTAAAATTGCGTTGTCCAATATTCGAACCTAACAAAATAGGGAAACAAAAAATACATATAAATTTTAAAATAAAGAGAAATTTTTCATATTTAAGAAATCAAAACCGAGGTAGCACAAAATCAAGACGCTATGTTCTACGATTTCTGTTCGAATTTGAGACGGTGAGTTGAGGACTATGTATTACCGGAGCGGGAAAAAGAAAATAATTCACTTATCCCACCCACAACCGTTTACAGCCAGACGCTACCGCTGCGACAGGATGGCGTCAAATAAAATAGAAAAAAAAAATGGTTGGTTATGCTTATAATTACTTATAAGGCGCACGCTGTATTCCGCACATAGCAGGGCAGGCAGAGGGAACCTGGGAAGTGCTAAGGTACTCGTTGCGTTAACTGAACGAGAAATTGAAAACATTAAATAAATTAATTATTTCCCTAATTCGTAAAATATTAATGTCCTCCGGGTGGAAATCGAACACACAACCGTCGCTTTAACAGGCACACGGCTGTGCCACTGCGCCACGACAGCCTCAACGTAATTTAAATGATTTGATATAGTTAGATATGCTATGATATTCCAATAACCTTAACGGTTGCAGAGAGAGCACTACGACACAGTTACGACGTCATAGATTGTTTATTTTTCTATTTAAAACCAAAATAAAAAGTGAATATTAAATAAAATATATATTTAAATTCAATTGATCATTTAACTCTAAACTACCCCTACTATATCAAGTATAGTATTTAATATTTCTCTACGAGTCATTACGGTACATATAATGACAAGCAAGTAAAACATCTTAATTTAAAAAGAATCTGCCATATACGTTGTAAAATGGAAAATTAAAATAAAAACATCTACATATATTTCTAATATAAATATCTAATTCTATCTACGCCCATAAGTATTATTAAGTTTATTAACTAAAATAAAAATGTAAAAACTTTCAAATTTAAAATCTATCGTACAGCAAAGGATTTTTTAATATAGAATGATCTAGACACAGTTTAATTTTACAACCCTTACCTGTCTGTATACTCCATTCTGGCTCTTTAATAAAGTGAGCGTGAAACATATTATAAATACGGTTAACAAAACCAAACAACAATATAACAACACAAAAATATTAACCAATAACTTTGTATAATATTTATAATATAAAAAAAACGTATTAATTAGTTTTTGTATAATAGAACTTACGACGGTGCTCGATTATGAAAAATATTCTTGACATCATCATACTTCAGCTTAGATTGAATGTCAAATCCTCTTTATTTGTACTGTAGTGTACAACTGCATGGAATATATAAAAGTCGCTAAGACAAACAGTTTTCATACATATATGTATATACAGCAAGTGTAAGTAAATATATAATTACCCGGCTGCACTTTGGTGGTAGCGGGAACGTGCGGGTACATATGAGTACCATACGCGGACACACCCATGCATTCTGCGCCTAGAAAAATTCAACATCTTTATCTAATCTATCTATTTTATCTATTTTACCCTGTGTCTGATGCGTAAGAATAAGAAAATGCTGAATTTTACTGTAATGATTTGTCTTTATTGACAAACAATTTAACTTTTTTATGGCTTCAAGCTGTTTACGGCAAAAAGCGGAATAGACAAAGGGATGAAGTGTTAAGACTCTCTCTCTCCCTCTCTCTCTTCAGATTTGGTGACTAAATTACAGCTCAATTAAATAAATGGTGGAATTCAACATCACGCTTTGACTTCTTATGGGAGTGACGAAATATAAATAATTTATTCTCACCGATTTAGAATCGAATCTAAACCCATCGGTTTACAGCCAGACGCTGTGCCACTGCCTCACAAGGCCTCGTCTACTTTTGTCATCAAAAACAATTAATTTCCTCAGATTATTTAGAAAAAATAAAACTACAAAATACAAAAAGCCACCACGATATGTTTGATTACAATCATAACGATTTACGTTACGCCTTAATTTAAAAAAAAATACATTAAAGCCACAAGCGACGTCAAGACACTTCGGACTAATTTTGTGGTAACTTAAAACTTAAAAATTAAAATATATTATTTCATTATTGCTATTATAATACATTAGATATACAATATTATAGGACAGTTTCTCCAAATCTGTCGACATGCCTATAAACTAAAGTATTAAATATATATTATATATTAAAAGTTCAGCTAAATATGCATAATGTGATCAATCTAACTAACCACTTACGAATTGACTCTTTATCCCGCTTATTATACTGGTAGATATAGAAGCTAGTGTTACCACACTCTGACCTCTGCTTTCTGTCCTAATTCGAGGCATTCCTTGTTGAGTGGCGTAACCCAACGCCGCTCTTTCTCCTACCAGAGTGGAGAAATAAACAAGTCATTTTAACTTCGCCCGCTCCAGTAGGACAAAGCACGGCGTTTTAAACTCGGTTGAAACCCGTGACTGTCAGACACCGCCCACTTCGCTATCGGTGTCCTTTAATTTTGTTACACTAATATACATACACCTAGTATATTTTTTATTGCACATTGTAACAAGTCAATACAAGATAAATTATGATTAAAAAAAACATTTTTAAAAACAAGCTTTCTAGATGTTTTTTTTTATGTTGCATAGTATTTTACAAATCAGTCTCTAAACAACTCTTTACAGAGATGCTTTTTCTCATCTCTTTGGAGAGATGAGAAAAAGCAGTCAGTTTATAACACTACCTATTATAGACCCTGAAACTACTGACGAAGCTGAAAAGTTTTGACCAAAATAAGGATGCCGGCCCTGTTGGGTTCCATGGATGGGATGGCTTCGTTGAATCTTTATTCGCATCCAACAACATGGATTTATGGATCCTTCTCGGTCAACATGTACCAATTTAGTTGATCTCCCAGAAAATATAGTAGAGGCGCTGGGCTCTCACAAGCAAATGGACGTTGTATACACACTTCTCATGATTTTTAAATAGTCATGATTTTTTGATGCCAAAATTATTTGCTTATGGTATTTCTGGTATTTTTTTTAAATGGATAAAATCTCACTTGGAAAATAGAAGTATCTCTATAATGACTTTCCCTCCAATTCTCGGAAAGCAACGTCAATTATTCCGCACGGGTCTCACCTGGGTACAATCTTGTTCACCGTGCTTACTAACGATACACTTAAAGCTATAAAATTTTCCAAAACTTGTAGATATGCAGATGATCTAAAATTTAGTAATATTACACTATACAAGATTTAATGATGCTTTAAAATCGGCTGTGGATTGCAAAACGAATACAAGAAAGGTTCTCGCGGTTTTATTATTTTCAAACGGAATTTCAACAAAAACCACCATCTTTTTTTTTTTTTTTTTTATGGAAAAGGACAAGGCAAACGAGCGTTCGGGTCACCTGATGGTAAGTGATTGCCGCCGCCCACGGCCCCGTGCAACACCAGAGGAGCTACAGGTGCGTTGCCGGCCTTTAAGGTGGAGATAGACGCGCTTTTTGAAGGTACCCATGTCATATCGACCTGGAAACACTGCCGCGGGTAGGCCATTCCACAGTTCTGTGGCGCGTGGAAGGAAGTTCCTACGAAACCGCACAGTAGTGGATTGCCACGTATCCAGGTGGTGTGGATGATATTGTAGCTTATGACGTACCGTGCGGTTAGAAAATTCGGCGGCAGGTAACAGGTCAAACAGTTCCTCAGAACACTCCCCATGGTAAATGCGATAGAGAACGCAAAGCGAGGAGACGTCTCTACGCAAAGCCAAAGTATCAAGCCTTTCACAGATCATTGGGTCCCCAATGATTCGAGCGGCTCTACGTTGTATGCGATCAAATGGTTCAAGCTGATACTGGGGTGCACCAGCCCAGAGGTGAGAACAGTACTCCATATGAGGCCGAACCTGGGCCCTATATAGGGCCAAACGGTGTTTTGGCGTGAAGTACCGTCTCGCTCTGTTGATGACCCCCAGTTTCTTGGAGGCCAACTTGGCCTTGCTTTCCAGATGATCGCGATACTGGCAGTCACTCGAAACATTAAGGCCCAATATACTGATACTGGGCGCGGCTGTAAGAGGAGTGTTTTGAAAGACTGGCGATATGATAAATGGGATTTTTTTTGTGGTTAACGCGCAAACTTGTGTCTTCAGGGGGTTGAACTGAACTAAGTTCCTTTCACCCCATGAGGAGACATTGTTGAGGGATGCCTCAATTGAAGACACAAGTTTATTTCGGCTCTGTTCAGCGTTTTCCCGAGAAAGACTTGCTCGGCCGGAGTAAACAGCGTCCACTGTGCTATCATCTGCATAGCAATGAATGCTAGAATCCTCTAACATGTCATTGATATGCAAAAGAAACAGCGTAGGGGACAGCACGCAGCCTTGGGGAACGCCAGCGTTCACAGGCATATGTTTTGAGCAAAAACCGTCGACAGCGACCTTGATGCTGCGCCCAGTGAGAAAGCTGGCGATCCATTTGCATAAATTCTCGGAAAGCCCATAGGATGGAAGTTTAGCCAGGAGCGCCTTATGCCAAACTCGATCAAAGGCCTTCGCCATGTCCAAACCAACTGCCAGGCCCTCTCCCTTGCTTTCAATAGCCGCTGCCCAGCGGTGGGTAAGGTAAACCAGAAGATCACCGGTTGAGCGACCATGGCGGAAGCCATATTGTCGGTCATTAATCAATCGTTGATCCTCTAGATAAACCAAGAGCTGGCTATTGATGATGCTCTCCATGACTTTAGAGAGCAGGGAGGTGATGGCAATAGGCCTGTAGTTAGATGGATCGGACCCATCGCCTTTCTTTGGGATCGGGTGGATAAGAGCGCTCTTCCATGAGTCTGGGACTACGCCGACTGAGTAAGAGTGCCGAAACAAACGCGTTAGCACCGGTGTCAGCTCAGGAGCACAAGAACGGAGCACTAAGGGAGAAATGCCATCTGGCCCGCTCGACTTGTGGATGTCCAAAGAGGACAGAGCTCGCCTAACAGCTGTTTGGTTAAACTTAACCTCAGGCATTGAGCTCTGGCACCGCGGGATGGTCGGCGGCGTTGATCCTTGGTGATCCAAAGTCGAGTTTGAGGCAAAGAGAGCGCCCAGGAGATCGGCTTTCTCTTTTGCCGTGTGGACCAAAATGTCATTTCCCGTGCGTAATGGCGGAAGCGAAGGCTGGCTAAAGTTGCCAAGTGTCGCCTTTGAGAGCGCCCAGAACTGATGAGTTCCGGACGGATAGCTCTCAAGCTTCTCGCCAATTTTGACGATATGCTCGGACCTTGCTCTGGCAATTTGCCGCTTAAAGAACCTGGAGGCTCGGTTATACTTCCTTTTTGAGGTTTTCACCTCAGGATCCTTAGTAACCAGTGCCTCAGCCCAGATTTGATATGCCTCGCGTTTGCTAGAGGCAGCAAGCTTGCAAGACGTATCAAACCAAGGCTGTGACTTGCCACCGATTGGCACTACAGCACTAGGAATATAAAGTTCCATGCCCTGTAGGACCACGTCGGCAACAGCAGCGGCACAGGTACTAGGATCATCAGAAGAGAAGCAAACCGGCCCCCAGGGATAAGATGAGTAAAATGTACGCATCCCATCCCAATCTGCTGACTTGTAGTGCCAGACGCGACGAGTTGCGGGTGATCTGCAGCTGTCGCGCTTAATGGGCACGACACTCCGCACCAGGCAGTGGTCAGAGGACCCCAAGGGGGCATCGACGACAACCTGGTACTGCTCTGGATGTGAAGTCAGCAGAAGGTCCAATAAAGAGGAATGGTGGTTGTCCACGTCCGGGAGTCGCGTAGGCGACTCAACCAATTGGGACAGTCCGTTTGCCACAGCAAGGTCAAATGCAGCCCTCCCCGCGTGGTCGGTGGTGCGTGATCCAAGCCAACTGGCATTGTGCGCATTAAAATCGCCAAGTATCACGACCTCAGCGGAGGGAATCTGTGAGAGCATATCGTCGATAGCCGATTGAATGTGCTCCATGAGCCGATCCGTTTCTGCATTACCACTGTGGGACCTGTAAAGGCATGCGTAGACTCGGGCACGATCGTCCGAGTCAACACGGAGCCAGATGGTAGACAGGTCCCGACCTTCAAAATGGGCAAGACGACGGAAACTTAGGTCCTCCCTTACGAACACAGCGACCCCGGCATGAGGCATAAAGTTATGTTCTATTTTGTAGCCGGGGTATTGGAGATAGGCTGTGTCGCTCGGTCGGGCAATTTGAGTCTCCGTCAGGAATAACAAAGCCGGCCGTGCCGTCTCGAGGTGGTGGTGGACGGCATTTAAGTTGGAATGTAGACCCCTGATATTGCAAAAGTCCACGTTGAGCGTGGAAGGGGTTGCCGTGGAGCGTACGTCTCGTTTGCCCTGTCTATAGCGCGGAACTTTGCCCTCCCCAGAATTCGAAGGGCAGCCTGAGTTTGGAGACTCAGGGAGGGATTCTCCAGCACCGGAGGTGCTGGTACCCTCCTGGGGTAGTTTCTCTTTGAGTGCCGCTATCATATTCCAGGGAGGGGTGGGGGGTTGGGCTCCGGAGCCCGGCATTACCTAGTGCGAAACGCAGTGGCATAAAGCCACTACTTAACGCCGGTATTAAATGCCGGGGGTGGTATGATCCGGTCGAGTCTGCCCATGCGTGTTGCCATTGCTGGCGACGTGACTCTACCACACGTACTTCAGTCGCCTTTTACGACACCACCAGTACCAGGATGATCCTATTCTTAGCCGGGATCACACGGCAAAAAATCTTATTGTAAGCAATTGAATGATTTCCAAAATATTTCCTTACAAGAACGTAGCAGGCGGTGAGATACATTTTTTTATCTATAAAATATTCACCAACGGAAGTGACTGCTCTCAGCTACTCAATAACTTTAATATACGTGTACCGGTGAGATTTCCCTCCACTCCGGAACATAGTGTTTGAATCAAACTCTCCTCTCCGTAGACTTTGCAAGTCGGTCAATGAACACAGTGACCTATTTCACATTAATGCTGATTCAAATAGCAAGATTCGATTACAATTAAACACCAATCATCCTAAAAACGCGTTAATCTTAAAATTCCTTATATTTCTTTTTTCTTTGTTTTGTGCTTACGCTTAGAAGTTTATTTTCGCTTTATCTTTAATTTTGTATGTACTGATGTTGGTGGAAACATTGGTGGATCAATAAATAAATCTCTTTCATGATAATTCTGGCCATTTTGTATTAACAACGACATTGATTATACGTAATTTCATTGTCGTAATTTAAATTTCAGCTCGAAGTGGATCAAACTGAGCTTGCAAAATTTCACGTACACTAACGCACTTACTAGCACACGTACTGACAAATAAATGGTTGTAATCAACCAAATTGTTTGCGAAATGTACTGCAAATACTTGAAATAATAAATAATGATATTGTATGGGAGAAAATTATATTTGTTGTAATAGGCCCAAATGCTAAGAGTTAATGATACTTACACATACATACATAGTAAACATATAAATTCTATGTCAATTATCCAAAAAAATAAAATATATTTTCTAGTATTGACGTAATATATGTATCTTACCCATTGCAGCCGATGCGTTGAGATTGGCCGAAGCGTTCAGCGCCTCAGTGTTGGCGGGATAGAAGTATGTTGTACCCCCCACGTTTTCCTAAACAAGTATAAAATGGTAAAAAAAAAATCAAATAAATTTTAAACAAATAAGTAATTTCACTCTGTATAGTGTTAAGACACTCCGTTCCCCACTTTCTGCTGAATTCTGGAGGCACTGCGTGTTGAGTTATAAAAGTAGCATAAAAAATGAACGGACTTCAAATATTTGTCATAGTCAACCTCTCCAGAAATGCGTCGATACCTCCATGTCTCAAAAAGTATTGAAACAATTTTGATCAAATTCACACTTTTCCCTGAGTTAGCTATGCTATATGCTTGACTTAAAACAAACTGTATCAATCCTATATAACTTCAGTTTCCCAGAAAATCGTCGACAACCTTACGTGAATACAATTAAAATAGGAAATAATAGATAATACCAATTGCAACAAAATTATAATGATGTACAAGTGAAACTATTGAGTTACGTACTTTATTTATTAGAAATTCGAACACAATAATTTGACAATTTCATGTTAGAAAGGCCATGTAGCCTTTCTAACATAAATAAATATAAAGCTAAAAAAAACTGTCACTTTGACAGTCGGAGCCGTACACCATGGGGCGTTGTTGACAAACTTATTTTTGCGGGCATACGTATGCAATTATTTTTAGGAAATGAACTCCATTAACTTTGTATTTTTTTTTCGATGAAATACTAAAAGTTTTGTAAATTCTTACTTCGTGCTAGGTTTCATAAGCCACGGCAAGCGTCATATGTACTCTATAGATTTTGGTTACACGGTGAATTTCACACAAAACGCTTGCTGCATTTGCAATAGATGCCTAAATGCTCGTATCTTTTGATTGCGTTGATATAGAAGCTCAATTTTTCAGTGTTTTAAGCGATGGCTTTGCCAGAAAAATCTAGTTGCTAAATAGATACAAATATTTGATATGAATTTCAGCTTAATATCTCCACGCGATGTTAAGGTGCTGACCGAGGGACAGACACGGGAATAGCAATGTGATCCTATAAGGGTTAAGATTTTGCCCTTTAAGGTATAAAACCCTAAAAAGAACGAAAAAAAAGTAAAACTCCTACATTACCTGATGCACCTGAGTGTTGACCTGTAAAGGGATGTTTGCCGGTGGTGACTCCTCAGGCGACTCGGCCAAGATGGTGGGCGGCGGCCCGTAGTAGCTGACCGGGATGAACTCCCCGATCAGAACCTATAGAATATTTGCAAATATAAAAGTAAATCTATACTTAATATTTTAAAGTTGAAAAGTATGTTTGGTTGTCATATCCAAAAAAAAACTATCGGATACTAAATTATCAATATAGTGTCGCCCAATATAGAAAATTCGAATAAGCAAAAAAAATATACACAAATAGGTATAGATGAAAATAAATAAACTTTAAAACTTCAATATTACCCCAAGCATTGTTTTTTTAAAATTTACCAGAGAGATCTTGGTGCTTGAAGAAACTCTCTGTGCCGCCTGTCGCGGAACTCAAAGCCGCAAGTTGACTTATTAGAGCGGATAGAGCCAATTCGCAATATTGTGTATATTGCGAATTGGCTCAATTTTAAGCCTTTATTAGCTAAAAAAAATATGTCGATAAAAAAAACGATATAATATAAATAGTTAATTCTGCATCTTGCGTAATAGGAACTGTTAACTAAGTGGTTGCAGGTTCGTTCGCTTCGTTCGTTATCTCGCGTGGCGTTAAGCTCAAAACGCAAAAATAGTCAAATTCTGTCGAAAATCTAAAACGGAGTGTGTTGGCACTAGGTATCATTTGCCTACCTTGCTATATACAGCATGAAGCTGAAAATAAATAAATAGATTCAACACAATCCATTGAATACACTGTATAACATGCGCTTGCGCACGACGCGCCCTTATATGCCTACCATTATGTGCATTATCCTATTGTGTGTATCAATGAGACGGATACGACGATTTGTCCAGGTATTATAGCTACTATGTATATATATGACAGGATGAGTACACAGTGCTTTGTCCAAATAACGCAATTAATTGTAATAATATCTCTTTCACACTCACAAAGTGTGACTGCAAAATTAACTGGTAGTGGTTCCGATCCCCACTCGAGGAGATGAAATATTTATTTAAATTTATATTTCTATCCTTCGCTCAAGTGTCGGGGCAAAGCTCGGCGTTGAGTTTCGCCACTCAACAGGCAATAACTCCGGAATTCGGCGGAAAATGGGGAACGGAATTTCTTAACACCTTAACTTAGGGTCCCTGTGCCTACCCAGCTGTGTGCGGGATTCAGCGTGAAGCGGATTTTAATTTTTTTTTTGTCTAACGGGACTCGCACAACCGAAATAGCTAGAGCTACGTATACGAATTATTACGAATTTTTTATACGCTTGTTACGATTTATTTATCTTTGGAAATTTGAAAAAATCTCCCTACGGATATGCTATATAACAAGCGTATAAAACTATCGAGGTAGCTTGGTGAGAGCGTATGGCTTAGTGATCAGAGCGTCTGCTCGGTTTCCAGGAGGCGCGGGTCCGCGTCTTGCTACGTTCAAATTTGTATACGTTTTCAAAGTAAGTATTGCCGCGCTTAGCCTCGACATCAGAGCAAAGAAATGGAAATATAAATTTAAGTAAATATTTCATCTCCTCGAGTGGGGATCGAACCCACAACCAGTCGGTTTTACAGTCACACTTCGTGCCACTGCGCCACGACTGGCATCATATATATAACGTTTTCTAAAATAGATTGTTAAGTGTTAAAAAAACTATTTAAAACTTCATTTATAAAATTAATATTATAGCCCGTAAGTACAAATTTTAATATGTACATATTGAAGGTAAAATTTCTCAAATATCCTTCAAATAATTCGAGGACATTTGACATCGCACAGTGAGAATTTAATTATGAACCGTCCAGTATTATGGGGGCGATGGAGTGTCCTCGGGGTGGCCACCCCAGGCTGAAATCGATTAGCTACACGCGTGTATAGCCTAGGTAACCGAGGCTACCCCCGGCGCCCAGGCAGCCTAGCAACTACCCACCTGCCCGACCGTTCTGTACATGCGTATTACTTGCATCTATAAAGCGCCGGTGCATCGCTTTGGTGCCCATAAATCAATATAGCTCTGATATCGCCATTTGCAAATTGGATAGAAACGTAATAATGTTATAAGATGCGTTTTTAGGATGTTTTTTTTATTTTATAGGATGCTCGATTTTTGTGGATTCATATAATAGTTATATGCATCACACATCGCCCAATTTTCGAGGCATACTTTAACATATATTTTCCTTGACCTATTTGAAATACAAATGACAAAGGATAACAGTATATAAGCAAAATAAAATAAACAACGTGTTTGCAAAACAAAAATAATAAAGATGCACAGCTAATATATAAAAAGTAAATTATTACCGGATGCCTCGGAATGAAATTCTGTATATGCGTGAAAAAGAAACAGTAATTAAAATACGTAATTCATTTAAGCAGGACCAATACGACAAACTACAACATTTTATTAATTTTGATTAAATAATAATCATGATTAGTTAACTATTGTGGTTACCTGAGTGGGGCTGAACGGCTGGAGGTAGCATAAAACAAAGAAACATAAAATAATTGACTAAAATGTTAAATTTTAATTGTTTACGTTAAGATAAAAGGACTACATTTTTTACCTGAGGTGGGCTATGGATAGGATAGTGATGTCCCGGCTATCGGTAGCGTATAAAAAGACGTAATAAATTAGTAAAAATCAAAACAAATAAATTGCTAACAATTTTATAGTAAAATCATGATTTTTATATAATTATTGTACTACTATATTATTGTATACTATATTAATGAAACATCAAATTTTGTGATACCGACCTGACGATGAGCGATGCTATAAATGTCCTGCATCTTTAGAAAAAAATATATTCATTTATAATATAATAATATATTGTAATTGTATAAATAAGTTGAAATTCATATAAGAAATTACATAAAAGCAGATCTACGTACAATACGCACCTGGGGATGCGGTGGACTAAAGATAGGCTGCATATCCAGAAAAAAATGTCTATCATATGGATTTTTCCAGAAAAATATAATAAAAAATATTATTATATACATTCATTCTATATACTTTATAGACTTTGATGCTTTTTTTTTCAGAAAGTGATTACAATAAAGACATTGAGCTAGCTGTCTTTTCAGAGTTAAAAAGAATGTATCTCATAAATATTATCTTAAAGGATTTTATGGAAGTCAAGCTAAAAAAAAATATGTACCAACAAACGTTATGCCTAGACCATAGTATATTATATATAGTATGCCAAGACCAATTCTATATTGCTCTTGTACTGTTATATATGTATGTATATTTATAGTGTAGCATATGGTATGCTGCATACCTGATGATGTTCCGGACTGTAAATCGGCTGGGTATGCATGGAGGGAGTAAACTCAATCTTAAAAATGGGGTAAACAACATGTTCTAAATCATTATAAGCCACAATAAACAAATAAGCTGTGAATACACACCGGTGGTGGCAGAGGACTGTAACCCTATATGTCCAGCATAAACAAAAGGCAAAGAAAGGATTTTCAATAGATTATCAATTTACCTAGTTTCATATAAATATATATTTTAAAAATAATGATTAAATCAATTATATTTCTGTTATATTATACTTATGCAAAAAATATATGTTTAGATGGCTATGTTACCTGCGGCTGAGGCATGCCCATAAGCTGTAGCGGCAGAAACACAAACAATATATATTATCAATTGAGATCCAATAAAAAATTATTTATCATACAAATTTTTTAAATAGCTTATCACAGATTATTTTACTTATTAATCCCTATTATATTTTTTATTATTTTGTTACTTTTCATTTTCTAACTAGTTAAGTTATTAAAAAAAAATACCAGTAAATATATATTGAATATAATTTTTTTATAATTTTTTTACAATTATTCTTTTTTATCTTTTTATAGGTAAATTGAAATCATACGACTCATGAATACATACATACCTGCGGTTGTAAATGAGTGTATATATGCTGAGGCAGCAGAAAAACAAAGAAAAAATTAAAATGGTTATTAAAATGGATATCAGTGAAAAAAACTCTCCATATATACTAAAATAATATGCCCGAATTTTCAAGTATTTTTATCAAATACATTAGAGATAAAATTAAAGGATTATATAAATGTATGATAAAACTTACTGGTGGCTGCTGGGGATGGGGGATGAGAGTCTGTGAACAAAGACTCATTGTTAGTATGGTTATTGAAAAAAATACATCCTATCCTACTAATATTATAAATATGAAAGAGTGGATGTTTGGTCCACTTTCATGCTGAAACTACTGTGATTTAAAAAAAAATATACAGTAATATCATCAGAATAACATATAGGCTACAATATATGTAAAGATTGTATAATTTAAAACAAGTGAAGTTGGTAAAATATAAAATTAAGTTTAAGCAGTGGTTTACCATATGAAAACAGAATAAAGGTTTATTTTGCTCTTAAAAAAATATATATAATTATGAGCATAACTGTATACATTTCTATTTTTTTTAAGCAAGATGAATTAGGAACTCCCTTAAACCTTATATTTTAATTAATCTGTTTAGAAGTATGGACCATCAATATGTATATACCTATAAATATGGTAAAAACTAAACTTTTGGCAAAAAAATTGATGATGAATTGAATCAACAAGTAATAGCGAGCAATAATGCAAATTTGAAAACAAGTCATTTACATTTGGATGCCCTCATTAAATCCATTTATCAGCAATAAAATCAAATATAATCAATGATTTTCTTTGTTTTTGAGATAATTGAAAGTTTTATCTGTAATATATATTTTTTTCAGATGTTCTCAATGGAGAAAATATGTTATCATCTTTTTAATTTAGACATTGAATTGCTCTGCATTTTATATTTTATTAAAATAACTACTTTATGTTTTAAAAATTAATAAAATAACACAATATTTGTTAAATGATAAGTGAATGATGATGAGTGCCGCTGCGCCAGTCATGGCGCAGCGGCACGAGGTGTGACTGTAAAACCGACTGGTTGTGGGTTCGATCCCCACTCGAGGAGATGAAATATTTGCTTAAATTTATATTTCCATTTCTTCGCTCTGGTGTCGAGGTTAAGGGCGGCATTGAGTTCTGCCACTCAACACGTAATGCCTCCAGAATTCGGCAGAAAGTGGGGAACGGAGTGTCTTAACACTAGGTTCCCTCTGCCTACCCTGCTGTGTGTGGGATACAGCGTGAAGCTGATTTATTTATTTATTTTAATAATAAAAATACTTGCCTTTTTAGTAGATGTTGGAGATGAGTCAATGTTCAGCTTGCTCATACTCTGAGTTAAAGATGTGTTTGGTGTTGTTGCTGACCGATTCTAAAATAAAATAATTTTATTAATATTATTTTAGTTGCACTTTCCCTCATATAATAGGAATGGAACCTAGTGATAAGACAAATAGGTCTCTATATATCACCTACTTTTAGTAAAAAACCATGATGAATGGCAGAACTCGATACCACTCTTTATTTTGTGACCAGAGCAAAGACATTAAAATAAATTATTCCCCTATGTGAGAGACAAACCCACAAGGATATAGTAATACACAATATAGTAAAATAAAAAATAATAGAGTAAAATTTTAAGCCATAAAAAAACAAATATTTACCATGTAGGTGGCCAGTTTCGATTCCTGGGGCAGCCCGTTTGGGGGTCCGTTTGGCGGAGAATATTGCAGAAACATTGATGGATCCATGGCTTCTTATATCTTATATATATATTATCACCAACTAGAGATACAACATAAACAAAAAATATTTATGACCAAAACAAAGAGGTCAATCAACACCAGAAAATAACAAAGTACTTACTAGATGTTTTAATTCACTGTTTCATCTTCTAAATGTTTATATCAATTAACAGTAACTCGTACTCACAGTTTAACACGCATATCTACATTTAATTATAGTTTTAAACACTTGTATGCCGATTACCAAAAACTATTAACAGAAGTTAAACGATCCGCAGATATCTAGTACCTAGTTGCATTGTATAGGTGCGTACATCGTACAGGCCTCGCCCGGGATCTGTTTGGCTTTATTGATTTAGTGCATGCAATTAAAATGTACAATTTTCATTGGTAACACCTACAGCGACAAATGGCTAGGGACACGAAGGCAGGTTCCATAGTAATATATAGCATGTAGATGTTTTGTATGTAGCTACAGGACATTCGGTAAATGTATACGTGTTTGTGTACAACCAGGTCATAGACAAAAGCAATTCGGCCAAATTATAATAGTTTCTTTGGTGGCCATAGAGCGACTTTCTAAATAGACATTTAAATTTAGCAGCGTTATAGACATCCGGTGGTTAATTTTTATGAAGTTTAAATACCAATAAAGCATTTCATAACATCTAATGGTATAATTTTGTTAATTAAAAATTCTAGTTTTTTTTCATTTAATGTATAAAATATTATAAAAATATATTTCTAATGAAGGACGAGGACCGATCAATCAATGAAATATGACATGCGCAGTTCAACTGTAGCCTATAGAAAATGCATTTCAATGTATGAAATCTAGAATACTGGGAGGCTAGGATACACCTGTGTGTATCTGCCTACCTGGTAACTACATAGATTATTGAGTGAGGGGCCGGGTTATTGGAAATGTGTTAACGTGTGCGTTATCAGGGACACCAGGATTCCGTCTTTTTGATATGTATGTTTTTATTTACTAAGAATTTTTATAATTATTATAAAATCATTTTAATGTCCCGTTGAAAAAAATATTATAAACTTTAATTTAAAATTAAGTTTATTCAAAATGAGCAAAACATGTTTTTATACAAATAAATAAATATATATTTAAGATTATTATATACAAGGGAAATAAAGTTACAACATTAATGCTAAGTAATTGATCGAATATCATTATCTAAAATATAATCTTTTCAATGTTACTTAAAAATAAACTTAGAAGGACATTTTCTTAAAGAAATTATTTGACTTTTTCGGTACAATAAATACGGTGTCTTTACATAAAATCTTTAAAATTAATTTTAAATTAAAATTAACTTAGATGTAGCAGGTTTAAAGCATTTTAGCCTCGAAATAACATTAATTCTTTTTTTAGATTTATTGTTACGAGGTATGTTTATTATTTTTATTGATATTTTATTTTGCTTAAATAAGAAATAGTTAAAAAGCTTAGAATATTCTTTTATTGATCTTTCCTTATATATTTAAAATAATATCTTTTTTACTTGTAACAACGGACTAATATTAACAACGGACAGCAATTAACTAACAAAATAAAGAACAATTTTTCAATATTTATAAATAGTTCCAAAATTATGCTACAGCCAGCCCTAAGTGACACACTGATGCAATTTGTCTATGGTCCATAAACTCACTTTACTTTTCTATTTGTCAATGTCATATATTTATATTTTAATTCAGTCGGACGTCGAACGATCCTTGCGAAAGCAGTTTATATTATTTATAATTGGAATTGTACCTTTTAATTATATAATTTACAAATACACTCACTAGGGACGAACGTAGAACAGGTATTTAGTTTATCTAATGAAATAATCACTGTATCACCGCGATGCGTCATAAAATGATCATATCGCAAAATTAATTTGATTATAGTTTATAGGCGTCTTGTGTCCGAGGCGTAGAATAGTGCAAGTGTAATATACGATTTAGTGTTGACGTTTATTAATTTTTTGCTGTGCTTATAGTTTCTCACGATGGAGGCGTCCTACCAGGGAGGCGTGACGCTCGAAGACAATGACAAATTTCAGAAACTTTCGCAAACAATAGCAAGTAATATAAAGAAAATTTCGCAAAATGGTGAGTGGCACTTCCTTTGTAATAATTACTTTAACTTTAATTTATTACTTTATCGTTATTCCTTAACATGTTAATATCTTAATTTAATGTAAAAAAATAATGCATAATACTTAGTGTGCTAAATATTTTACAGTATCTTCAATGTCCAAAATGGTCAACCAACTCCAAACTCCTCAAGATTCTCAGGAGCTCAGAAGTCAATTGTATGTACATTCGTCAAATTTTACTCATTGTTAATGTTTTTTCTTATTTTTATTTATTTAGATTTGCTTAATCATTTAATCTTTTTTGTAGACGTCAAATCCAGAACTACACCAAAAAGCTTGCTAAGGACACATCTTCTTTGTTAATGGAGTTGATGAGGCAGAGAACCGACATACCAGCCAACCTCCTAACTCGGGAAAGACTCAGCGATGAATACATGGCAACTTTGAATGCATTCCAGGTAAAGATTTTGATTTTGTGACATTTGTGCAAATTTCAGAGACTTACTCAGTGCAGTAGTATAGAGTCAGACTGTAAATGCAGTGGTTGTGGGTTTGATGCCCACTTGTGGGAATTAACTATTCCTTCAGTTCCTCGCTCTGGCAATGAAACAAGTTGTAGCTTAGCATAGCTTCCATTATGCCACACAAAATTGGATAATTTTGCAGAGTGTGACCAACAGAGTGCCTTAACACTATTTTCCAAGTACTGTATGAAGCTTAAATCTCTCTAGTAGCCAGCTAACAAAACAATGAGCACTTCTGACTACTTGTAATAATTTTTCAGTTATACCTGTTGAACATGCATTCATATGGATAAGATTTTTATATAAAAAGATATTGGATAACCATTGACCTTTCAAATTCAAAAATATTTGTTTACCCAAGAGATGGTGAGGCATTGTGTGTTGTGTGGCGCAACTCCATGCCGTGCTTTACATTACCAGAATGAGTAAAAACAAAAATATTAAAAAATATATATTAAATGTTTAATTACCCGAGTGGGAATCCAACCCATAACCTTCACTTTTACAGTCCCATGCTTGTGCCACTGCTTTTATACAGCCTCCACATTATTATATACTTTTTCTAACAGATACACTTGTCACATTTTCGATATTAAATCATCCATTTTGAGTTCTTTGTTAAAAGATGTAGCTATTGAAACAGCCACACCCTTTTATCTCTTATGTTGAAAACACATAGTAGCATTGTAAATAATTATGAAGCAAGTATTCAAATTTCTTTAATAAAAAATATGCTTAATATAAATTAAAGCTTGTGACAAATATGTTTTATGATTCTGAACTTCAATGTAAATTAACCTAGTGTGGGTTCAAATCCATATATTTAAAAAAAAAATGTGTGAAATCATTTTAGAAAAGAATAGAAATCATTTTCGAATATTACGCTTTTATTTTATACTGTACAATTTATTTTTAACAAAATAAGAAGTTAAGCCAGTGTTTTGAATTTGATTGCTTCTTTTTTTATTTTTAATATAAGCAATATATATTTTATATTAAATGTAGATTGGAAAATGCGTATATATTTGTTTACATGTGATCTTGTTTATTAAAATACTTGATTAGCGAGGCCAAGCCTTTGTACATTAAAATACCTCATTAATTCTATGACATATTATTATATGGAATAAAATATAACTTAATAGATCTCTCTACAAATGAAGCGGTTAGTAATTTTAACTGTTAAATGGAAGGTCATGGGTTCAAGGCCTACCTTTAAAGGTCTATATAACATGAAATATTGTATGTATTGAGATGTATTAGTAATATTCAGTTTCTTGCTTTAATTCGTAAAATTAATATTTTGAAACTTTTATAATTTCTAAATTTAGCTAAAAGTATTATATTAATGTTTTATTAATATTAATAGTAAAAAATGTACCAAAACTAATATGAAAATTGAATTCGTTATAATCATTCAATTATAAAGTCACGGCGTTCACCCGATATGGTGCGCGCCGTTATTTAGTGTTGATTAGTGATTTATGAGCTTGTGTTATCGTTTCGTGGGTTTTTATATTATTATTATGCTTATCACATGATTCTAATGAGCGGCGTTGAGTTACGATAGTTGACATGGAATTTCTTAAGTTAATAAGAAAGTAGAGAATAGTTCTCTTTCTATTATTTACACTAGGTTCTCTCGCCTTTTCTACTAAGTGGGAATGCGTGAAGCAAAATAAATGTATACTTGCTATTGCTTTTTCTATTATATTTCAAGATTTGTCCAGGTATTTACATAATATTTACGTTCTAAGTGATTCCCTCGTTGTAATCGAAACTGATCAACTCGACATCGGAATGTTTCTTATACATTTGGAAATCCATATATCTATCAATCTATCTTCCATCTCTATATTATCAAGTAGATATTTACCATATATTTGAGGCCAGCCGTGGCGCATTGACACAAAGTTTGGCTGTAAAATCGACTGGTTGTGGATTCGATCCCCATTCGAGGCGATGAAATATTTACTTAAAATTATATTTCCATTTTTTTGCTCTGGTGTCGAGCTAAAGAGTACCGTTGAGTTCTGCCACTCCACACGCAATGCCTCCAGAATTCGGCAGAAAGTAGGGAACGGAGTGTCTTAACACTAGGTGCCCTCTGCCTACCCTGCTGTGTGCGGGATAGAGCGTGAAGCTGATATATTTGTATTAACACAATTATGATAGTACCTTCCAATGAAATAGGTCGTACATCCTTTAAAAATAAGTTTAAGTTCAATTACTGTGGCTAACGTAACTAGATATCGAGTGAGTGAGGTCGCGAGTTCGTTTTGTTTATAAACATGCTAGACTTTCTACAGTTACGCAGGGAAAGTCCCTTCAGTGGTAAATGAATAACAATATTACAAATAATATTATTTTCTCATAGTTCATAGTTTGCGTGTTTACTAAATAATTGATTGCAAAAGCACTGTGTTCTATAATATTTTTATATTTTTTAGTCACATTTTGTTACTATGATTTTGACTGTTAATTTGACAAAAGTATTGGTCAAATCAATGAGGCAGAATTTAAAGAGAACGTGAACTAAGGTTAACTTTATGAGATCAACTTTTTGTAACCTCCTTCTATTGTTTATTTTTCTCGTCCTTGTATTAGCATCCAGTCTCACTAAGGCCTAAGCAAGCTAAATACATTGTACTTAATTTTCAATTCAAGTCAATTTCTTTATAAAAGTTAAAAAAAGTTAAAAATACAAACGTTTTCTATAATTGTAAATAATTAATGAATAAATACATATTATAGTTTTAATTCTATTACTATTAATAGTTTTATATTTTTTCTAATGAAACATGATTACGATTAATTTTTAAGTATTTATTTTAGTAGTAAATATAATTGCTCAACAAAAATATTGTAGATTGGCACGTTCATTTTTACTTAGATGATAATTTTGTTTCTTCGCCAGAGAATAATATAACCGAAGACGAGAAAGGTTAATAAATAGTAAAATACGTATATTTAAATTTATGTATTGTATAAATAGATTAATGACCGGCGCAAGTTCTAGTTCTGTTACATTTAAGTATTTTGTATAACATTTTTATATTTGTAAATTCCTTACCGTGAACCATAGTTTAGTATGTTTTAATATAAATGCGAAATATAAATATATTATTTAATCTGTACTGTATGTTCGGGTGTTACAAGGAAAATTATTGACATGTTTTTGTAATTGCGTATATTATGGCGTATAAGGGAACATGTTAAATGTTATATTTCATAGACCTAGGGTAAATAATGTTTATACGATTATTTTTGTCCTCGAATTTATAAAATTTCTTAGAAGTAGTATGCAAGAGTCATTATTGATCTCATGAAGGTAACAAATAAAACATATTTACACTATATTTTACCAAACAAAATCTTCCAAAACAATGAAGAGATTTTAGAATGGTGTTATAGCAATCTCTCTTTCTCTCTCTAGTGACAATGTTTATAAGTGGGTATTTAATTTTTGATGTGTTCTCAGGCGACCCAACGATCTGCCGCTCAAAAGACCAAGGACGACGTGCGCAAGGTGAAGGCCCAGAACATTAACATCGGTGATCCCTTCGCGATGGGTGGTAAGTTCAAATTTGTTATTTTCTCGTAGATAAGGTAGTATATACCTATACTACCAATCTTATGTTCTACATATAAATGAAGTAAGCTAACTCCACATTATGATATTCCAAGAAGAAATCGTCGTAAAGTGATTTTTAATCATGAAAATTACCTACTTGTTTAAAAAAAATACATTTTTATTTTGTTTATCAATACTAGGGTTATTATTTGTTTTGGCAAAATGACGAGCGGAGAGTGTTATTATGGTAGTATTTATATATTGAAGCAAAGGCGATGATTTGTCCACATCTGTTTGTTTATTTGTTTAGCTGCAAGTCGAATATAATATTTGGCAATTACATGTATTTTTTTTGTTTCGTGCAATGCGTTTGAGGTCTGCGAAAGTTTACACTTTACCGAGTTACTAATTTTATTACCATTACTTAATATGAAGCATCACCTATATAAAATCATAGTAAAATCGACTGGTTGTGGGTTCGATCTCGATTCGAGGAGATAAAATATTTACTTACATTTATATTTTTATTTCTTCGCTCTGGTGTCGAGACAAAGCGTAGCGTTGAAATTCGCCACTCAATCAATACGCAATGCCTCCAGAACTTATCGGAAAGTGGAGAACGGTGTGGTACAGCGTGAAGCTGACTTGAGCATCACTATTCCTGTATTGACTCCTTCGTCTAATTGTAGGTGATGTTCGTATTATTTATGTATATTAAAGATTATCCTCTGTTTAGATGAAGCGCAACATAACTTTATATTTTCTATTAATCAACATGAATTTTCTGAACGGGAGAAAGGGTAGAGTTCGGTAAAGGTAGAGTTCAGTTCGATCCCCACTCGGGTGAATGAGTGTATTTTAATTACTTCCATTACCCCGCTCTGGTAGACAAACCACCGCATTGAGTTGAGCCATTCGACACGATGTCTCGAAAATTCGGCGGTCCTTCGTGAACGGAGAGTCTTGATAGTTCTTTCTACCTACCCTGCTATGCGAGAAAAAAAGTAAAATCTGTAGATCTAAACAAAATTATTTCAAATATAACATTTTAAAATATTAATAAGGCAATAAAATCGATACAAAATGTAGGTATGCAAATAATAAAGGTATACGGGGGTCAGTGCAAGGGCGGTCTCCCTCACCCACCCTCGACGCGCAGTCTAGACAACAATTATATATCAATAATTATATTTCCCATCTCCCTGACGACGAGGTAGGGGGTACCAATCCCTTACGTGGGCGGTATGTTTCATATCGATCGTGCTGGACGAACGGCTATATCTATAACACGCTGTACATATAGCACTAGCGAACCAAACGCGACTTGTTCTTATATTATAGACAAATTATATAAAATGTTTACTTATGTGGTATTCTTATGTATAAGTTATATATCTAAATAGTTTCATCCATCCATTCAGTAGTTTTTCCGTGAAATTGGTTTAAACATCCATCCTCACAAAATATTATATGTACCTATTAGTATATTAGTAGCATTAAGTTAGTTATGTCGTCTTCTAGCGAATCCAATCTCGCGCAGCTTCCCGCTTTCTCCCACATTGCAGAGTAGGCAGAGGAAATCTAGTGTTGAAACACTCCGTTCCCTACGTATTTCGATATTTGAGACATTGCGTGTTGTTTGGCGGAACTCAATGCCGCACTTTGTCTACCAGAATGAGAACAAAATAGAAACAATTTAAAAGATGCAAGAATATTTTCTAGAGTTTTATTTATACCTATAGATATTTATACAGTTACAAATATAACGCGATTTGGCTGTAATTGCGATAGTCGTAGGTACAATCCTCACTTATGGAAATGATTTTCTTTTAAATAATTCGATATCGTGTCAGTTTATTATCAAGGGTATATATAAGTATAACAGTTATTTTTAAATCCGATTCAGATTGTTGGAGAAATCTTTTATAAATAGTTAATTTGTAGCCTTGTAATATGTTAATGCCAGTCAATAAACTTATAAAAATGTTTCCTTAAGCTTGACCTTCGATGTAACATTTTTTTATAAAATTTAGATCCAGTTTATGCAGATTTAAATAATTCGACGCCAATACCGCTATAGCGTGAATAAACACAAAATATACATACATTTGTAATTCCTGTTATGGAAATAACAAAAGAAATTTAAACATACATATGTACGTATAAATGATAAGATAAAAATGTATTCAAATACATATATTAGTGTGGAGATGATTGACTGATAATGAGTGAGTGTTGTGGAGATTTGTTCTTTTGAATGAAAAAATAAATCAACAAAGGTTTTTATTTCATAATACTCTTATTTATCAATTTTGAGGGAGCTAGATATATTAATATGATGCTGTACCATATTACGGATCTTGTTTTGTGTATGCAGGCTCCTGGGTGGTGATAAATCACTACATCCTCCACTTTTCATTATTTTAAAAATATTACATAGCTGGAGATAAAATATACCTAAATTAACTGCTTTTATATTTAACATTTTTATATTATTAAACTGCTTTTATAAATATTTTTTCTTAAAATACAATTGAATTTTGAAGGTAATTCAAAGAAACAATATGACAATGAGGCCAACGTAGCTCAGTCAGTAACAGCCTTACGCCATAATTGTGGGTTCGATTCCAATTCCAGTAAATGGTTATTTTAATTTCCTCTTCTCTGGGAAGATGAGGGAGTAGTAGCACTAGGCTCTCTCTCTGCTCTCTCTCACAAATGCAATACCTGTATATAAAATAAGAATGAAAAGAGACCCAGCGACATTTGTTAAGTTTTTCTGCCATTTTCATATTATCTATTGTGCGAATGCGAATGAACATAATTGATGTGTGAAGTATTTTAACATTTCTGTAGCAATATTTAATGGGAACATTTCAAAGCAAATATACATAGTTAATACAATTTTAATTTTAAAACGTTTCCTATTATTTTATTATTTTTTTATATATTATTTTGGTTAGTTAGTTCGTTTATAAAATACAATGCTATATCACAATTCGATATAACACATTGATTAACTACAGTTGTTTGTTTATAGCTACATATATTGTAAATACTATTTGATGTCATCGCAGGCACCCGCAACAGGAACTCTGACCGCGATCTGCGCCAGCAAGAGCAGATCAATGCTCAGACCGAGCGGGACCTGCAGCAGCTGGAGGAGCGCGAGCGCGACATACAGAAACTGGAGGTGAGCGGAGTTTAGTTGTGGGTTCAAATATCACCAACATACATTAAAAAAATAGCATGGTTCAGGTTATGTGTTTACGGAGATTTGTTAGGCAAGAAGGTATAAAATTTATTGATTTTAACGGTACTTGTAGGAGCACCTCTTGTTGGGCTAGTGCCTAAGAACTGATATGAGACATACCTATATTTCAAACTTATTTTTTAAGTTACAATAAACACACACGACGCACTGTTAAAAAAAAATACAAAGTATTTATTACATAAAATAAACAGAAAGTTTATATAGAAATAACATGACAGTCATTTGTACTATCTAACTTTAAAAAAAATATGACAATAATAAGAAATATTATTTTTATAAATGTGTTGAGTAATTCGGAAATGATTGGAAATAAAACTGTAATATAATTATATCTATAATAAAGCATTTATTGCATTATTTTTATAAAATACGCTAAATCCTTCCAGAACGACATACTGGACGTGAACCAAATATTCAAAGAGCTCGGCACCATCATACACGAGCAAGGCGCCGTCGTAGACTCCATTGAGGCGAGCATCGAATCCACGTCCCACGACGTCGAGGCGGGGGTCCAGGAGCTCTCGCGCGCTGCCACCTATAAGGTATACATATAATATTAATACAAATATATTAACCTACACTGAAAAAACTGACAAAACTGAAATTATTGGTAACTATCAATAGATGATGGTAGTTTGACTCATAAATGTACTTACATATATACAGAGTATTACTTCATTCTGTCAGCTAACCGAATAAATGGAGGCCGTCGTGGCGCAGGGGCACAAAAGTGTGACTATAACGCGACAGTTGCGGGTTCGATCCCACTCGAGGAAATGAAATATTTATTTAAATTTATATATACAAAATTTAGGAACGGGGTGTCTTAACACTATATTCCCTCTGCCTACCCTTCTGTGTGCGGGATACAGCGTGAAGCTGATTTTTTTCATGTCAGTTAATGCAATTTTATTTCAGATGGATTTTCATTTTATTATTTTTGAGATGCATTGCCGTCTCTTTTTGTTAAGAAGATAAGTATGCATAGTTTTTTTTTAAAGAACTTACAATTCATGTAATATATATTGTTATATTTAAAAAAAGTATGAATTACAGTAATCAGAACGGGCTGCAAGCCATACCAGAGATGTCTTTTAATCATGATAAAAATAATAATCTAAACATAATGTAGAGTCTAAAATATATTAATAACCTATATGATAAAGAACATGTTGCTATTAAAAATGTCCATCCGTCTGAGATTGTAGCACACTATCAATTCCCATTGCATATAGTAAGTATTGGACTTTTTATTTAAATACATAAACTAATATTATAACATTGAAACGTTCCAGAACAAGCTGCGAACAAAGAAGTTGTACTTCGCTCTCATCCTGATCGTCGTCGTCTGCATCATACTTATCATTTTATTCCATCGCTGATTAAACACCACACTGCTGTATTACTTCTTCAAATACGGCATGCATCTGTTCTGGTTGTCGGTCTTCTTTTATTATCTGGAGTATAGATTCTTGTAAATGCGCTCTGTGTTTTGTTATCTGTCGATCTGTCAATGTCAGCTGTCAATTGTTATTGTCTGTTAAAATGTTCACTTTCATATTGTGTTAAATTTCATATAAATTATGTTATAACTTTATATTTACTATGTTGGGTATAGAATCGACTTAGACTCTTTCTTACTTATTTATTTACAAGGCCTTATTTTATGTAATGTTTGTGTATAACAAAGTTTTATATTTTATGTCATTTAAATATTTTTTAATTCTAAATATTACTATTCATTTGCTGAATTGACAGATCGTTTAAATACGCATTTTTTTTTATTTTCATTTTTTTAATTCATCACCTTTTCAAAGACTCAATGTGAATGAGTGAGTTAGTGAAGTGATAGTGCTAAGTGACAATATTTGAAACAAAAGTGTTTTAAAGGCATACTGCTATCTATGGCTTTTTTATGAGAATATGATGTCAAATTCTGTATTAGATTGTCAGAGCGAACTAAAACAATATATTTGATTGTAATTTTAGTCTCTACTATTAAAAAAAATGACTTTTTGGGGTTTTGAATTACGTTTTTTGCTTTTGAGTTGCTGATAGCTTTCCATTATATAGAATTTGACAATTCGCTTGGAGACTGTATTTAAGGCAGGGATTGGATAAGCTTTTAATTATATTTGATGTATTGATGAGATCTTTTTTCACACTTTTTTGACCCTACAAAATAGATGATGTCACTCGTCTGTGTATGTATGGTCTTCATCTGTGAGCCAATTCCTGAAATATTTAGCCATTTAATATTATTGTTTTTAAATTAAATATATGATTTTTTCAATCCTTAAATAAAATTATATTTCTTGGACATAATTCTTTTTTGGAACTGTAATATTTTTTTATAATTTTAACAGTGTGAAAAGATCTCTCATTCTAGTAATACAATATAATATATATTTTGTATTAATCCTTACATATATGGACTAAATAATGGAAGCAACTTGTTTCCATTATTACAATTTTAGGCATTTTTCATACTAAATTAACTATAACGATAATATATCGAAATCTGAATATCTTAAGCATGTATATCCTATTCTTAAACTAGGTAAGACACTATATTCTAATTGAAAGTGGCAAAATTTGCGATTTTTTGTATAATAATGCTTACATTCGGCCATTAAGTTGTGGCCGCCCTGAAGTTAGCTTTTCTGACCTTTTTCATATTCTTCACTCTGTAAGAAAATCTAATCTATACATGGCTGCATTTACAGCTAACTTCAGGGCGGCTATGACTCCTAGACTGTACTGTACTTTTATATAAAATGTTGACCTTTATCCGAAGTCGTGGTTTGGCCATTGGAGGCATTTTGATAATCCATGTTATTAAAATCTTTGAAAAGAACTATTAGAAATAGTTACTTTTGTCGTGTTGATTGATATAATTTTTATGATTATCATTTCCTTGCTCTGGTAACAAGACAAGGCACTGCGTTGAGTTCCGTCGATCAAAACGCAATGTCTCGAAAATGTACACGTCCTTTGTGTCTTCCCTCTGCCTAACCTGCTATATGCTGGATACAACAAAATATAATATTTTATTGTATCCAGCCACTATTGTTTATTAGAACTTAGTATAGGGCTGAGGTTATTAATGATAAGGCTATTACAAATTAGTTTATATGTGTTGAGAAAATTTTAATTTTGAAAAATTATTACTTAAAAAATTAGTTTGTTTTATCTAAATTGCATATTCTTTTACCTCGGTCTATCAATGTTGTTACGGACGGAACATTTAATTTTAAGGAATATGTTATCTATAATTTTGTAGTAAGATAAGTTGTACATATTGCTACTGTATCTTGGCCCATATCCGAAGCTATCCGAATCTTTTGTATTGGACGGTTCCGGACAGTATATTGTTTACGGACCCGATAGTTACGATTACTGTTACGGAGCTCCGTAACGTCCGTAACGTCCTTGATTACATAATAAGATTATATTATATAAGAAATAAAGTTAAGATTTGAACTTTCTTCATCGTCCAATAAATATAAAAAAAAACTCTTCTGTATGGGAATTTATTTTTTATCTATACATTATTTTGAATATTACCTACCATCCTAATGAAATAATTTAAGAAATTATTATAATAATAAAACGTTGATTCTTTAAACAACTGCGATACCTTCTGCTAAAAGCGATTGAAATTCCATTTTATTTTTATAGTATATTAACTTTACATGTCCCATCTTATCTCTATTCATTATCACTTTTAGCAGAAAAGTTTAAATTTTATTTAATTTTTAAATACGTTTCTCGCTCTGGTATACAAAGCGCGGCATTGAGTTCCGCTACTCATCAAGGCTAACAAAAAATCTTCGCAAGACTTAAATGGTGTTAGAAAGTAAACAAAAAAAAAAATGTTAATTTTTAATAAATAAGAATATTATAATCTTTATTCATAGTGAGTGTCTATATATCCAATATGCATAGATTAATATTTAAATTATAAAAAAGTAAATGTTAGCGGTTTCGAACCGTGAATAGTTTTTTTTTAATAATTTAAATATCTCTAATATTAACCTAAAATATTCACTTTAGATGTAAATTTTACTTTACACATAATAATGATAGGTTTCTAAAAATTTGTCACTCATTTGGTGCAACAATGACGTAATTGCACTTGATTATGAAATACTTCAAGAGACACTCAAAGCTTATAAATAGTGTTTTCGCATACTTTTATATATTTACTAACTGGCTTTTAAAAAATGCAATTACGTCGTTGCTGTTCCAAACTGGCGATGTGTATCTATGTATTATATTATTTTTGTATAATATTATTTACATTTTGAATTATTGTTGATTAAATATGACACAGTATACAAATTTTAGTATAAAAATTTATGCATGTTCTTGATTATTTTACTCATTACAATTAAAAGAAAATTTCTTATAATATCTATTTATTTCGAACTAAAAAAAAAGGGATATTTGTTTAATTCTGTATGGAAGTTATGATTGTACTCAACATTTGAGAATAATTGATTTTGTTAAATTACCTCCAAATTTGAGAAGCTTCTTATCCTCTTTGGTTGTCGAAAGTAGAATAAAACATTTTTTAAAGTGTTTTTCACACGCTAAGGAACGGAAAAATATTTAGAAACATAAAAATTGACCACAGTGGGACTCGAACCCGTGCCTCTGGACGGTTTACAAGAGTCATTTGCGTTATAAATATTTTGTAAACATAAATAAGTTGTAAACAAGCGTATAAAAATTTCGACGTATGGCTTAGTTGGTCTGAGCGCGTGAATGGTTTCCAAAGAGGTGCGGGTTCAAATCCCGCTACGTTCAAATTTTTATACGTGTTGTAAATATTTGTGTGTGTTGGCATCCGATGTACCGATTTTGATGAACGTTTTTTCATTTGCAAAGTATCTTAATGGACTGTTCTTAGCCATGAACCATTAAGCCGCATTCAGCCGCTTGACGATTATTAGCTCCTGGTTGTTTGTTTATTTGTTAGAACTTTTTGTATCCGCGGTTTTTAATTATAATGTCGAAAAGAATAAATTGCGTTTTTTTTAACAGAATCATAAAAAGTTTTTATTTAAATTATTAGTATACAACATAATTAAAAAATACAACTGTCATATTTAATTAATATAGTTATTGTAGACTAGCAAATATTATTTAATAGTTGTAAAAGTAACTTAAATAGAGTTTTCTTTGATTAAATCATGAAAGAAAAGGAATTTTAGTTAATTTGTTTAATATAAAATTGATATTTACGACTTATATACGATATTTTATATGTAATTTTATTATTCAAAAAAATTGATATTTTAAATGTCTATATAATTTAAGTTTAAGAAACATACGTTAGTACGTAACTGTGTAAATTAAAGAGACTTTCCACAGATTAGTTATTGAGCTATTTGATCCTCCACTTAATATTGTTTATCGCTTAAATTTATTTTCGGTATATTTTTTGTTTTAATTACCTTATATTATTCTAAATTTGTATTATATAGGCCGGGTCTGTGAGGAACGTGTAATACTTGTTTTCTTCCTTACAAAACATGTTTAACCATATTTACTGTTTATCACTGGATATCTTGTTGTTACTTACATCATTAATACTTTGAGGCACTAAGTGTGACTGTAAAATCGACTGGTTGTGGGTTCGATCCCCACTCGAGGAGGTGAAATATTTAATTAAATTTATATTTTCATTTCTTCGCTCTGGTGTCAAGGCAAAGCGCGGCGTTGAGTTCCGCCACTCAACGTGCAATGCCTCCAGAATACGGCAGAAAGTGTCTTGACACTAGGTTCTCTCTGCCTACCCTACTGTGTGCGGGATACAGCGTGAAGCTGATTCATATATTTCGTCCTGCATAGATTTTTAAAATCTTCCTTCTTAATTTGGTTTTGTATTCGAGATATTCGATCTTAGTTTACATTAGGTGTTAGTTGAAGTGTCACTTCTATATCGTGTATAAAAATATATCTTTTTTAATATAAGTTGTGTCGGTGTTAAATAATTTCATATTTTTTGAGTATTTTTGTCACTAACATTTTTTTCTTTGTTTTGTTCATGTCTTCGTTATAGTTCAGATAAAAATAATTATTTTTTATGTAAATAATATATAAATATTAAAAATATTCATATTTTTTAAATCACTTTCGTGCTATTTTGTCGTATTTCATAATATTTAAAAGTTTATTTTTCTATACAAATAGATTTAGTTTTGTATAATGCATAGTTTAATTAATCATTATTTTTTTTAGTTTTAGTTAATATTTGAACTTTCTGGAAATTTCAACACATTATATCTTTAGATTTTGCTCGATATCTGCAACTCATACCGTCTTATTATTTCTATTAACCCTCAAATACGCAGTTTCGTGTATGAAAATGCGAATGTTTTATAAGAAAATAAACAATATTTAAAAGGAATTACTAATTACATGAGTAGTGCATTTGGGAATTTAGGAATTCAAGTAAAAATCATGGACATATTATATTAAATTACATAAATAAGGAAAAAGCAGTTTTGGTTGATAATGTTTGAATCGTGTTGCGTTTTTGAGGGTTGCTATCATTTTTTGTGGAGAAACTTAACTAAAATGTGTTGATTTCTAATATCAGTTAGAAAAAGCAAACTGCTCTGAATGTGTAACTAATAAGTGTATGTCATTAACCAATTGAAATATATCCATTGATGTGTATTTGTTTTTTTTCCCTTTACCTGATCCAGCCGGGAGTCGAATCTGCTTGTTTGCTTGACGTCATAAATTAAATAAAATAAAACGTTAAATGAAGTAACAAAAGTAATTTTAACAATGTTTGGTCACAATATAGTAGGATTTAGTCAAACTAGGTTTTATATGTTGATATATATTTTTATTATCATACAGGAAATAATTATACATTATACAATGTGTAATATAAGTAGAATTGTAATATTTTTTGCAGTCGTCTTTTATCAGTTTTGTCATATATTATCGTTAAGATGCCAAAGAGGTGCGGGTTCAAGTCCCGCTACGTTTAAATTTTTATACGTTTTCTTCATACGTATTTTTCTTAAGTGTGGAATAACACTGAAAATGTTAAAAAATAAGTGCCTTGATATTTTAATTCACCATTTCTGGCTTCTTTAGATGAGTGGCGCAGAGCCGTGTGGGTACGAGCCTCGCTGACGCAAATTAAATATTTGATATTTTGATTTCGCTGTGGTGTCGAATCAAAGCGCAAGGTTGAGTGTCGCCACTCAACACGCCATGCCTCTAGAATTCGGCTGTAAATAGGAAAAGGAATGTTTTAACACTAGTTCCCCTGCCCACTTCACACTAGTTCCCTCTGCACAGCCGGCTGTGTGCGGGTTACAGTATGACGAGAAAAAAATATTAAATTGTTGTAGTGCGTTTTCCACATGCCTTGAAAACTGTGAAATCCTCGCTATCATTATATTTCAGTTTCTATTTTTTTGTTATTTAAAATTCAAAGTTGTTCCGTACCTACCTAGATGGCGCCACGTCACAAATGAAGTTGTGCATCGCTTATAGATGTTATAATACCAGCAACTTTGTAAGAATATAAATAATCGTATTATCAATATAATTTGTTTCCTTTTTTTACATAATTCTCGTCGTCAAATATTCTTTTATAAATATTGCAAAACTATTTTTTGACAACAAGAGGACCAGACGACGTCGGACGACGTGCGCGATGTTTCATAATAGCTTGTACTCAAATATAGTTGACGTGTAGACTGGAGATATATCTCTAGTTTTTCCTATTACCATAAAATATGCATTTAAAAAAAACTTCGGAGAGTGGGGGAGAGATTTATTACATTTTTTAGGTCTTCACGTTCACTTTGTATTACAGCTTTAAGTATAGATGGTGTTAGATATTACAAACTGCAAGGCAACTTTAGACTTTCGGTCAAGATTTATTATAACGGCATCCTAAGTTCCCTCTCAAGATCGATCTCAGTGCTCAGTGTACCTTTAAGTACTTTAAATATTAATAAAAATTTTGAATTTTATTCATAATTTGTTTATTGTTTACAAACATTCAAATATAAAACGTTTTAAATATATGTCACGAGTAAATAGTGGCGCCGGCAAAAATATATGCACGGAAAGTGCGGTTTGGAAAGAAGTGTCAATTTTTTTTAAAAGAAAAAACACTTAAGTAGATTGTCATATTTATGACAATGCTTGTTTGTTTGTTCTTAGAGTACCTGTGATATAATGTTATACGTCGTTTAAGTACCTAGTGCTGTACTTTATGTGGTCGTCCTCGCTCCATGAAACTGTTGTTATTGGTTGCATTCGAAAAATGTTTATTTTAATATTTTTACTTAACTGATCTAAACAAGCAAAGCACAGCGTCACATTAAGTGCATGTGGAGTAAAATAAAAATAAAACATATTCTTAAATCAATTGATACGAATATTTGACGTTAATTTATTACATTATATTACACTACAAGTAAAATACATTTGTAACTGTTTCCACTTTTCATTTCTACGATAGTAAATTACAGTAACACTTTTTTATAGATATTTTGTTACGGAACTCCGTTCATATAAAGCATTTCTGTTCTTACTTTCCACCGAATTTTCGAGAGATAGAGTGAGGAAAATGAAAATAATTCTATCAAGTGGGAATCGAACCCACAAAATGTCGCATTTACAAGTTACTTTTGACGCTCAACACTCTTTGATTTCATTATTATATTTTCAAATAGAAACTAATTTAATTACAGTCAATGGCAGGATAGGGAAGGGGCAGTTCAGGGAAAATGAAACTCCAAATATTATAAAATCACAGTTTAATATATAGTAAAGTCACACAAAGTAACATAAAATATGAAAACAAAACGTGTAAGAAATTGAGGTTCTACAAATCAATGATATATTCATATAATTGTACTTCTACAAGCGTTAATGTTGGCTTGAAGGTTGTATGTGTCATGTGTGACAGACGGACAGACGGACAGACAGACACACAGGCAAGCTTCCACGCCGTAGACGACTACGCAGAGCTACAGAACACCTACGAGAGTATAGAATCCAATTCTACTCCGACTATGACGGATCTCCACTCTTCGACGCAAGCAAGTGACAATTGAGAGGGAAACCGGAAACCAGTGTGGACAAAGTGGGAGTGGGAGAGTCTTGAGTAAAAGGTAAAAGAAAGGTAATAGAAAGTTGGTCGTAGCATAGCACCCAGCGACGTGAACTCGCGGCCCCCCTTATATCTACGCCGCGCCCCGGACCGAGTGCCGCGACCTCCGACCTCCTCCTCCACCTCGTCGGTTCCGTCAGTTTGTTCATCACAGTCTTATATTACTTCCGTACTAGCGGAAGGAGGCCGCGTCGCGTCCGGCGCGCGGAGGTCTAAGTGTGATAAGTTAGGTATCTACTTGAATATTTGATAAATGCTGATAATGCTAATAAGTGGTTTCTAAAATAGTCTTAATATCATAGTGATATAAGGTGCCAGTTGGCTCGCCCCCACGTGGCTCTATTTGGACAGTATCCTGGAACGTCACAAAATCGTGGCATGCTTTATAAAGTCCGCCATCCCTGCATTTGTTCATAACCTAAGCTGTTTTCCCGCGAGATATGTACACTTACAATTATTACCAATTCTTCCCACTTTGGGAATATTTGGTAATATTATTACCAATGATTACCGAATATTCCAAAGGTGAGGCAAGTCATTACAAACCTTAGCATACAATACGACCTACCGTGGGTTTACCCACTATCCTATATCTTTGGATAAGGGAATGCAAATACAATACTTAGTCTAACTAAATAATGACTTATAGCTAACTCAAACTCAGCGTAAGCGAGTCCTTAACAACATTTGCTTAACAATCATTAAATAAAACTTGTCGTCATAATTAAATCGATAAAAAATGAGATTACTAACGTATAAAGGAACCTTAATTATAAAAATAAAAACTTAAGTTTATTAAAAATAATAATACACGTGGTAGAATCAACAATTTGGTGTTCATAAACGTGTCAAGCGTCGTTTAATGAAAGTTTCACGTTACATATATAATATTGTGTGTGTATGTGTGTGTGTGTGTGTATGTATTTATGTATGTATGTATATGAAGTAAACATTTCCAAAATAAATGCACTTTAGAAAACTTGGTATAGAGAGGGCATACAAATAGTCATTAGCGTATCTGGAGATATTCCCTGGGGGGGGGGACTTCAGCGTTGAACAGATATGTTCGTGTAAATGTTGATATTTTTTTAAGTAAAATTTTTGGGATGGGCCACTACTATTCTGGGGTGGGCACGGCCCACCCGGCTCCTCCCCCCCATCCCCCCTTCCTACGCCCATGCATATAGTATAACAAAGTATAATGTAGTATAGAATAGAACAGTACAGTAATATGATGTTTATGAACACGTGTCGTGTGTCGTGGAGTGAGCGCGAGCCGGTGCCAGTGGGAGGTGAGGCGGCCGTCCTCCGTCCTCCGACCTCCGTCCTCTTACTTGTACTTGCTAACTCCGTGCTGGTGGAACTGCCGAATGTATCGACAGCGGGGACATTGACTTTATAACGCTAATACAATGTCGCTACCGTACACTATTAACTAATACATTTAAAGGAAACATCGATGCGTGGCAGGTGTAGTGGAGTTAGCAATGCTGAAGCGGCGAGGGTGGCAGGAGGCTGGTAGGTGGTTCAGCAGACCACGGCCTCAGATATAGGATTCTCCGTGATGCGGATGACGGGCGAGTGGCGGCACGGGCGGCGCGCGTCTGACAGCCGACGGAACAGCACTATCTTTGTGGGCGACAGTGGCGCCACTGCGAATTAAACATCGACACAAATTACGCACAACACTAGCAAATCGACAAGTGGTAAATAGAGTTTACCGCTCGCTGATTTGTTCACAATCGAGAAGTGGTAAAGTACTTGTATGGTAAAATGCGGACAAATCGGGATATTCAATTGTTATTATTCGAGTACATGCATTGTAGCGATATCAACATGCTGTATAAACAATGTTAGAAATTATATATAATACATATATTTAGGAAATTTCTTTCAAAGTTCCGTACAAATACTTTAATGCCGCCCCTAGCGATTTTTTACATTAATCAGTAAAGACAACAATCTCTTAAAGTGCTCTTTTAAACGGTTTCAAAGAAATCTAATTGCGGATGTATGTAAATTATAATGAAAATATTTATTTAAAAGAAGGACAGGACAGAGTTGAAGTTATATAACATTTAATTTTAAACTTATTTCTTGATTACGTAATTCAATTAATTAAAACTTTATTCTAAGATACAAAAGAGCACTTTAAAAGTGTACAATTTGAGTAATTGAGAAATTTGTTCATTCCTTTAGCATCATATAGGTACGTTGAATAATGAGAACTTATGCAGGTGTTTGTTTTTTTAATGAAGCTTATATATACGAGTGACACATGATAGGAGGATAGATGACACCAGGGTTGCCTAAAATATCGTGCCGCAATCTCCTTTAATTAAATTTATAGGAATTATTTTTTGTTAAAGAATTGCACTCACATGTTTTTGTTGTTATATGAATCCAACATCATTTAAAAGAAAGTCGCTTAAGGAATCGCAAAAAAAAAATGGTAATCACCTCTTACTAAGCCGCAACCCCAGGGTTGCCTGGCTTAAACAAGTCACATTGTTGGTAGTTGGTACTTACGTGTTTTTAATGAATTATATATCAAATTAAAGGTTATTCTTCTTTCAACACTGTAGCGCATGTGTGCCTGTAAAATAAACGCCGCAAGCAGAGGTACGACTGTGAGAATAGAAGACATATGTTTAAAAAAATATTTTACGTAATAGAGTTAAAATCAATCAATTTGAAAAAAAATAATAATTCATATTATTTAATTTTCTCTTGGATATTCCTGGTGTAATCCATTCCACTATCATATATCATTCTTGAAAATAAGTTTCACTATAAAAACAGTAATTCCTGCAGATTTATGCAATGGCATCTCGAACTATTAGCAGATAGGAGTCACTGGCGGTTAGCACCTCGTGGGAGCCTCGTGCGAGGAAATTATGTTGTAAGTTGAATGTTACATCTAATTGTCGTTCCGTACATTTTTGCAAATATATTGTTAAAGTGTTCGACAGCAATATAGTGCCCGCAATGGTAGTGTGTTCGATCTCAGTGTGGGAAATATTTAATTTTTAATAATTTTCCTCCTCCTGGTCTGGTCCAATAATAATGTAGTGTTTGTTTTTAACTCAGGTGGGTAATAGAGAATTACAATATTTTCTTCCTCAGTACGAAATAGGATATTAGTGAAATTAGATAATTTATAGAAAGGATGTAACAATGTGAGATGTGATACAGTTACGTGATTAAATGTCTATTTACATAATTAAGTGACAAAGACGAGAATGACGTCACAGCGTGTGGCGCACGCGCAGCTGTATGAATTTTTTTTATTTAATGTAATTTGTATTTAAATTCTAAATGATTTCCACAACAACTACATAATTCTATAATATTTTTTGTTTTCTACTATAATTCTTATAGGTAGTTATCATTTGTAAAAAATTAGATTAGTAAAAATTAGTTTAGCGGCTACCAACATTATATGCAATGACGAAAAATAAATAAAATAGATTTGTATATGAACATTTAGCAACTAAAGACATGTAAAAGGTAATGTTAAATAATAATTATATACAAAATATAGATATACAGATAGACACAAACAAAAAAACTATGTAAATGAACACGTCACTATCTCAGCAATAAATCGTCAAAGTTAAAACAAATTTAATAAATTAACTGTTTGTTTAAATTCTATAATTTATATAAAACAAACAAAAATAATTAACAATGAAAATACAACTTTCACACTGAAATCGCAAAACTTTTATCCGAGAAGCTGGTCCGAATATACAGATCACTTGAGTGAGCTAATAATAAAGTGTTCATTTCACACGAAAAAAGCAAAAACAAGGAAAGGGTAGAGACAACTTACTGAGCACGTCTAGCGGGTAGCGAGTGACGTGAGCGAGGCGAGCGAGGCGAGCGAGGCGGCCGACGCGGGCCTACTACTGCTCGAGCCAGATATTTTGTGCAGAGCCAACACAGCTATACAGTAGTAAATAAAACAACGTCATGCTCAGCTACCGCTCGGTGCTGACGAGGATATTACTTGAATGTTGTGTTTTTATTAAGTAATTATTTAATTTAAGTATATGGCTCCGTGCCCAGATAGCACTGTTTAAGCTTTAATAACTTTTGAATATCCCGTCAACAGTATTCCTAGCGAAGTTGCGTGCATATTAAGAATACTTGTCTTTATTTACTTATTCGTTAGATACATACATGTATGGAGTTAATTTGCACACAACTTTAAGTATACAATAAATATAAAATGAATAATCAATGCAATATAAAATAAATGTGCATACAATGAAACGAGGATCATTTTTAAATGTCTTTAAAATTTTAAAAGTTGAACTCTTTAGATTTTTTACAAAAAATAGATAATCGTGTAAAATAGAACGAGAGATATCCCTTTCTTCTTCTGGTATATTTTTTTAATTTAAAGCTGGCAGATCGGCAACGTCTAATAGTATTTTTCTAGTAGTAGATGTTATTGTTATATATCAGGAACTGCGTCACAACACGTAATACAGTATGGATAAAAATCGTGAATTGAAAAAAATAAATCTTGCGTCTAATTTCTATAGGTACGGATTTGAAATATTTAATCCTATAGCCTGCTCTCGGAAAGGGAGCGCAGACGCATCCACCCCGTAAATTACCATTTAATATAAGTTCAGTGATGCTAAAAATTAACTTCGAGTGCGGCGACTGTATGATTTTAAAACAGATTTATAGAAATGTTTTATCTTCTGCTAATAACAGAAATTCCAATTTTAGAGTTTCAACATTCCTTTCGTTTAAAGACATTTAAAAATTATAATATAATATAAAATTAGCATATTATAATAAAAGAGAAATTGTTTCTCCACAAAATCTAGCTGCAAATACTGAAATATTCAACGATCGATAATCTTGGAAAATAATAAGTGTCATTGTCGTATGGAAACGAACAAAATAGTGTGGATCAGTAGTCATCAGTAGAAACTCTTAGTATTTCGTCGTCGCGTTTTAACTAATGTTCAGGCGCTACGACGGCGCACTGCACGCACCTACATACTGTGCTCTCGTGCCTGCGCCTGCTTTGTGAACACCGGCTCGTATGAAGGTTACAACACGTTCTCAGCTAATGAGCTTCATTGAGAAAACTAATATTTAGCAACAAAATCAATACTTGAAAAGACATCAAAAGACGACATAGTAGTAGCATATATCTATACAAGTCCACACTGCTCACGTAAAGTGAGGCTCTATTACGTACCATGTAAGAGACGATACGTCCAGCTCAAACGTAAGGGTGGAAAAAAGCCCTTGTTATATCGCTAAAGGGGTGAGCTCATTCAGTAAGACGGTTTGATTATTCAATAAATATATTAAATAAGAAAGTTTTATCGTTTTCGGTACAATAACCGTCTTACTCAATAAGTGACAAGTGTTGTAAATAATAAAAAAAATGCATTATGCATTTGTCTCTAACAAATACGTGTGCCTAGTGCACTAGGCACTAGTACGTAAAGTTTTACCAAATGTTGATTTTCAACTTTCCAAATTTTGATTTAGGCACGTTCAAGAGATACGAAAGTGAGTTAGCTGAATAAAGTAAAAGTAAAAAAATATATATAAATGTACCTGTGTACTGACACAACTGACTTTCGCAATAGATACTTGGACGCCTCTTTACTCACTTGGGACTGTGTTTTATGATAATTAAAGTTAGAGTGTAAAACTAATCTCCTAAATCTCTAAACCTAAAATTACAAATTTAAATATAGTTTAATTAGAGACTAAGAGGACATCTTTATCAATATAACATAAACACTAAATGGACGACAGACGTTGAAAATGGAACACTATGGCCATGCAACATTTACGTACGATCCTTGAATGCAAAAATCAAGAATTGCATTAATTGTACGACAATTAATCAAAACTATACTAAATCTAGAACGTTTTACAGATATTTTTTTATATTCTTAAAGAAAATCTACAATTTAGTATTAAACATTTTTTAAATTTTGTATCAATGTAGGCCACTGATTTATTGACTATAACTTATACTTTTGTTAATTTTTTTATTAAATATTATATATTTTTTTGTAAATTTAAAATATTAAGTTTGTCCAAAAGTTATTGGATCGCAATGTCTCGATCACCTCATTAAGTCCGCATACTTACCGTATCCCTCGCCCTGCAGGAACAGGCGGAATGCCTCAGACACTTTCCCTGGCTGTTCCTCCAACACCATGGCGGCATCGGAGATCTAGAATAATTCATTAGGTCAAGAGCAGAACCGAGAGTTAGTTTACTTGTCTTAAGTGACTTATAACTTTAGTTGTATAGTAAAATAAACGGAGGGGAGGTGTTAAAACACTCCCCACTTTCCGCACAGATTTCGAGACATTGTGTGCAAATATACTCAACACCGCCTCAACATTTAACTAATGTATTTTTATATTATTAAAAGAAAAATTTAAATAAATTGGTTATTATAGGCTGATTAAATAAACACTTTGAAAATATAAAAATAATGGATATGGCTATATCATGGACACGGCCGTGTGTTGTACATGAATACGTTTATCTGAGACGATTAAAAATTAAACTAACGTCGTAGCTTCCCCGAGTCAAAAGCATGGAGGAGACACTCCAGTACTTTGAGTCGAAAAAAATAATTGTGGAAATTAGTGCTATCTATCGTATAAGGTGAGTTAATAAGGATTTAGAGTTGATATAAATATATACCAGATGTCGTTAAAACACAATATTTAATAAAATCAGCTTTACGCTGTATATAGCTCAGTTCCCCACTTTCCATCGAAATCTGGAGGTACTCAACGCTACGCTTTGCCTCGACACCGGAGCGAAGAAGTGGAAATATAAATTTAAATAAATATTTCATCTCCTCGAGTGGGGATCGAACCCACAATCAGTCGGTTTTACAGTCACGGTTTTTACTCCTGCTGCACGACGGGCCTCGTCAGAAGTTATACAAATTGCAAATCCCGATACGACACACTTCAGAGACCACCGCGCGCGATGCGGCATTGTTCGCATTTATTGGAATTAATTCTTTGATTCTTTAGCTATCCAGTTGTATAATATTATTTTGGATGTAGGGGATAGATTCGAAACTACAAGGTCTAGCTGTTTCCCCCGATTTTGTAATTATTACGTTTTTTGGATTTCGATTGGTTTTAATGACAGCAAATTTAAAGATATATTTCATGTCAAAAAACAGCACCGTCACTGTCAGTCATACGTCTGTAGGAGGCTGTGGCTCGGGAGATGTACAACTTTCAAATACTAGTCGCTTTAATGCCACAGTCTATTGAGGTAATTTTGTTTAGATCGTAATTGAGTTAAGTTATATTTTACAAGACTTGTATTTCAGTATTCGCTTACCTTTAATTAAAGCCAAACTATCCCGGACTACGTTCGAGATCGAGCGCGCAATTACTAAACCTAACCGGCACCTCTCACTACCTAATTTCCTTAAAAGTTTTGACGATCAGTCTTATTAAACTCAGCTTGTATTAACTAGGACTGCTTATAGAATATTTTAAATATTAACTTAGTATCTCGAAATAGATGAACACACAAAAAGTAATGTTTCGCTAAAAAGTTACAAAAAGTAAAAAAAATGACAAATGAATCTAAATTAATATCTACTGCTGCAGTTTTTAGTACCGTGTGAATACCTAAATATATGCAGTTGAAAAAACACGGTTATTTAGAACAGACAGACTCTAGACAGAAAATAATATAATTTTCAAAATTTCGTTAAAATGTACCAAACATTTTAACGAAATTTTGAAAATTATATTATTTTCTGTCTAGAGTCTCCATACGAGATCAACTTACATTGGAAAATCCTAGATATTAAAATCTTGGTATTATCATACAATAAAACATCGAAAACTAAAGATTCAATGAAACAGTTATATAAATAAATATGTCAGCCAGCAAGCAACAATTTTGTCAAATAACATACTTTAAATTTATATTTCTTTTTTATTTATGAACCGATTATAATACAACAAACGCTAAATGTTAAGTGAAGCTCGCCAGAATCCAATAGTGACAACTACATATAAACAGGTTAAGCCGTTTCTAAGATATAGATATTGACGTCTTTATTAAAGTGAAGAAAGTACAAATTTTACGTGGATCAAATCTCTCTTCCAGCTAACAGATGTTGATAACAAAAAAATAGGTAATCCCGGTGTCTGTCCGGGCACACGTGGGATAAAATAAGAAGGTTAAAAAAATTGGACTAAAATAATAAAAAAACAGAAGCATCAACATTTATTCCTAAAGATGTTTAAAGCCATGAGCAAAAAACACCTGTCACATTGCCATAAGAGGCTTCATTAAAACAAATATATTAAGTTATTAAATAAAAAAACTATCTTGTGGTGGAAATTTCAGAGTTTGGCATTGAGGCTAGTCATGGCGCAGGGGCACAAAGTGTGCCTGTAAATCGACTAATTGCGGGTTCGATCCCAACTTTCAGGAAATGAAATATTTATTTATATTTTAATTTCTTCGCTCTGGTGTCGAGACTTAGCGCGGCGTTGAGTTATGCCACTCAACACGCAATGCCTCCAGAACTCGTCGAAAAGTGAGGAACGGAGTATCTTAACACTAGGTTCCCTCTGCTTACCCTGTTAAAATTTCAGAGTTATTCCGACAGACTTCAGAAGTGGCAAATGAATAGTTTATTCGATTGTAAAAAGTAAATAAGTCTATATACGAGTTCATAATAGGTAGGTCCGGTCGCGCACGGGACATATTGTTTGACATGTACGAGTATGTATGTATGTTGTATGGGTAGGATGGTATAGTATTTAAGTATGATAGTCTATTTAGGCTTCACCCATATTTAACCTCAAATCTGTCGGTAACCGAAAGTCATATGGAGATAAACCCTTTTGATTTAAGACGATTTTTATTCCAACTTGGAAACAAACCAATTTCGGGAACAAGTTTCATCAAAATAGGTTCAGTAAAATTTTTGATATGTACATCTACAGGGGATATTTAAATAAATCATGATCTAGATTACCAATTGACGGATATTTGAAGTTGGTTAAGTTTTCTAAAATTATTTTTATATTATAAAATTCAATCCACTTTTGAGATTTGTGAAAATGTATGTTTTGATAAGTTATCAATTTTGGTAATCTCTGCCAATCTGAACGACAGCGAGTAGCGAGTAGGGACGCGACCGCGACCGCGAGACTTGACGCGATGACCGCTCTGCTCCCGTTTTTGAATATTGTGATATCTTCTGAAATATAGATTTTATTGACATGTTGTAAAAGACAATTTTGACCTATATAAAGCGCACAACGTATCTTACTTATTCAATTGTATAAGGAATAGGACACTTTTATATAAAGTAGTATAGAAAACATTTCTTTATTTTTGTAATTTGTAAACCTAAAATCGCCCGCACGGGACTATTCCATCAATCACACTCATATATAGATCACTTAGTACTTTACACGTGTCCTAGACAACTGTTGGTTGCTTCCGTTCTACCACGAAGCTGAAGCAACAGGTTAAATCAGTTTAAATTCTTAAATAGGTCAATTTTAGACGTAGCGCAACATATCTGTCTATAGTCGACAGCACGTATTATGTACATGTTCACGTCACGGTGAAGTTGGGGAACTGTTCATTAAAGTTAACTTAAGAACTCTATATCGAGAGAAATATCCCTATATGTATATATACATATGTAATAGTGAATTTTGTTTTAACTTGTCTTTGGAATTTAATGTTTTATAAATGAGGCATTTTAGAAAAATATAAATTGATTATGTTTTTTTGGTTTTACTTATTTAACAAAATTTCAGACAAGTTATATAAAAGAGCATGGATTTTATTTATAAGGTAGTATAGTATTTATTTTAAGTTGAGCACGTCAAGGTTTGCTGTTAAAAGAATCGCAGAAGTTGCTTTCAATTTGAACAAAAGAGTATCAGACAAAAAGTTAGTCTCAAGTCAAATGAAAATACAAAATAAACAACAATCGCTTTAGAATCGTCCATTGATAAGACTTCAGTTCGAGAAACTATCGGCTCGAAAAGTAGTTTAGTAGTAGGAAGTATTAACTTGAGGCAGTTTCACAGTTTCACCCGGATAGCAGTGTAGTGTAGAGGAAATCTAGTATAAGACCGCTAGAAACGGACCTCTTCTCAACAAACAAAAAAAATTGTGCCATTGTGTTTCAGTGGCAACACTCCACACCGTTTGTCGAGAAGAGCGGGTTAATTTACAATAATTGAAATAAAACGCAACCCAAGTGGCAATCAAACCCACAAACATTGCGTCCAAAGATGCTTCCACTTTTGCAGTGTGCTACAACAACAGCATCAACTGAATCATTTTATCTAATGAAAAGTATTACGTTACAGTTTTAGACACGTTATACATGAATGTGAACAATTCAAATTTAAATATTTTTATTCTTAATAAGAAGTTACATGATTCATTTTTGAACGTCAAACAATATACCACCAGTTCACCATAGGTAACGCCTCAGACCTGAGAAGATCCAGCGCAAGAAACTCAGCAGGATTTATTTTTTTAAGTCAATTTTATACAAATTCATATTTAATTATTTGTGACAATGATACCTTTAAAAAAGACTGGAGCGAGCATTTCATTTCCAGGACGTGTTATCATTTATATAATCATTAATTTTGTAATAACCTTTAACACATAAAGGTTTTTTGAGATTTTTTTAAAATCTTGATATGGAAAATTATCTAACGTTTTCTGAGATCTATTGTAAAAGCGTACACATTTTCCCATAAAATAATTGCGGATTCGTTGCAACCGAGTTACAGGTGCACTAAGGTTAAGCATATTCTTGGTGTTAATATTATGAACATTAGCAATTTTGGTAAAATCATTAAAGTTTTTTTTTACATACATAACATTTTCAAAAATATATTGAGATGCCACTGTCAATATGTTAATTTCTTTAATTTTTTTGACCGCGAAAGCTGCCGAGCTAAGTCTATTCGCAAATCTATTAATATGAGGTCCCCACTGTACATTGGAGTGTATGGTTATACAGAGAAATACCGTAGAATCGACAGGATCTACGGGTTCATCATTCAAGAGTACATCGGCTTTAACAACAACTTTCTTGTTAGGAGTTCTAAAAACCATACCTTTATTTTTTTTACTATTCGATAGTAGGTTATTAACACTGTACCAATGTACTACTTTCGAGAAAGCATTCCATCATCATAAACGATTTGTCGTCTTTTTATTTTGAAAATCAATGAAGTGTCATCAGCAAACAATACAATCTCATGGTTCTTTTCAACTAGATGCGGTAACATTTATATATATTAAAAAGAAAAAAGGACCATGAATAGACCCTTGTGGGAGCCCTCATGCTGATTACTGACCAGGAGATTTTTTGCCATTCACATCAATCCTCTGAAATCTGTCAACTATTTTTTTTAATCACACTGTATCTCGCACACAGCAGGGTAGGCAGAGGGAATCTGTTAAGACACTCTGTTCCCCGCTTTCTGCCGAATTCTGGAGGCAATGCGTGTAGAGTGGCAAAATTTAACGCCGCACTTTTGCCTCGACACCAGAGAGAGAATCTGAACTGAAAATATATAATTAAAATAAATATTTCATCTCCTCGAGTGGGGATAGAACCCATAACCAGTCAGTTTTACAGTCACGCTTTGTGTCCCTGAACCATAACTGGTCAGCTAAATAAGAGGTCATAACTAGATAATCAATCAAACGTTTGAGGGTTCGATTCCCAATAAGAGCTTATTGGGCATTGAATCCGCAAACGTTACTTTCAAAACCACTCCATCTTTCAAAGAGACTCCATCTTTCATATTGTATATAAAAAAAGACTGACAACCTACCTTCATCCAAGTGGAATTAGATGGGCAGAGGCGTGCATTGAGGGCCACAGTCTGGTCCACATGTGGGGACAACGCGGCCGTCAGGTTAAGTACGGGGGCCCGAATAGTGGCGCCCTCACGCGCGATGCCAAGGTCACTGCGACGGGCGTAGCTCTCGATGAACATGGCCAAGTTCCCAGGATTTACGTGTCGGTTGAAGTAAGTCCGGTACATTTGGGCCAAGTCCGGGTTGCGCTCCTCTGGGCACTACGCAAGAACTCTTTGTTGCTTTTATACTATATAACATCCAGCTATGCTATGACTAGCAACATTCAAATTGGCAGTTAGCAGAAATGTATAAACAACAAAATGGTGTACAGACAGCCAAGTGCGTCAATACGGAATCGATCATAAAAATACAATTTCTCACTTCAGCGCACGCCTTTTAATGAATTCATATTAAAAGTCCAATTAGTGTCATTTCACAATACGCTTTCGCCAGATATCCGATACAAAGATATATTATAAAATATACATATTGGGAACTCTTATGTGGTGTATCAAATAATATATCATACCACAATAGAGTCTAACAATGAAGTTCTATTTCAGTTTCCAATCAAATCTGCAGCCAAAAAAGCAATTTGCATCAGGTATACATTCGCGGTGCACTGCCTACACTCCTGCAGGTAACAGTAGTAGTGTTGTATAGTATTTAAATGTCGCAACGCGATTAGCTACCCAGTGGATATATTTATTCACTTTGGGTACGACTAATAATTGTAGGAAAATATACATGAGAGGAACGAACTGAGTTAAATTATTATGGATTTATTAAAATTATGTAAAATTAATATTTTAAAGCCACACATCTGCATAGCCCGGATGACAGACACGATGTACAAGAAACAAAAAGTAAAGGTTGCCAATAAAGCGTCGATACAATATATCGATAATAGAGAATTTTTTGTTACTTGATAAATAACAAAATGAATAATAATACGCTCCAATAATTCGCAATGTTACTCTTAGAAAATTATAAAATAACTTAGAACTCAAAAATGTAAAATTCGCTTTAGCCCAAATGTTATAAGTTAGAGATTAGATACTTACGCGTCCGAAATGGTACCACATCAAGTAGTCAACGGCAGCAGGAGTCATCCCGCGGGAGCGCAGCGAGCGGGAGCTCATCTTATGTGAGGCCCACTCGATCCACCCGGATTGGGTGGACGAGCAGTTGATCAGGGTCAACGCATCGACCTGTCAGGAACAGAGAAACCTTAAATAAAAGACTCGAAAAATTTTAGAAAGCACAGCGTTGAGATTATCTAGCATAAAAGTGGGACGAAAATTGGGAAACGAGGTGTCTTATTAGGTTGCCCCTGCTTACACTGGTATATGAGGGATACAACGTAAAATAAATTGTAATGAATTAATAATTACTTTCCTGTTATACTATTGCTATATGCAATAGTTTATTAGATTGTTAAATTCCCCTATTTTTTTTTTCTAATATAATATTTTCCATGTACAGAGACCGATGATCATGATCACCTTAAACTACGTTCAACTTCACCGTCATGTTGTCGCTCCGATAGGTTAGTGTCTGCGTGCGTCGTTCTTGACAAATATTCGTGCGTTTTTTTTCCAATGATAATTTTGATATTTATTTTATCTTAAAAATAGCTTTTTTATTTTCCGTTTTAATTGGCAAAATCTCTTTCATTTTAATTATTAATACAATGTTTTTATAGAGATGTTAAAACTGTGCTTTCTTTTAAATGGTGAAGACAAATACACTTTGTATATATTGTCAGAACAAAAGTTTATTTTTTCATAAACTTGTACTTAAAAATCTGCTAAATCCTTATATTGTTATTATCATTATATATACTGTCATATTTTATTGAATTCATGACGAAAAAGTCCTGACGATGTAAGCGGTGAAGGAAATACAGGCATATTTTAGTTGGCAGTAGTTTGTAAGTTTACTTCAGCTCAGTGCCAAGTCTCTTCGAGTTAACGAGCACATTTTATTTGAACAAAATTTCGTCATTCAAAAGGCCTTAATGTGATAATTAATTTTCTATATATATTGTATTGTAGTGTTCTATCTCTCTGTTTGACCAATAACTATAAGCTACGATCAAAATGTAGTCTGTACACACTACACACTACAGTGTGATAGAACAAGCAATTACGATATTGACGGCGATAGTTTGATACAATAACAGTATCAACTGACAGACACGATTGTTAGTTCAGTCTACCTGTCATCACAGATTGGTGTTAATTATTCGAAATATATAACCGAATCTCACCCTCCATATAGTAGATTAGGTACAGAGAACTTAACGTTAAGAGTTAAGACACTCAGTTCCCCACGCATGTCCAATCTTTCGAAACATTTTGTGTTGAGTGCCGGAACTTAACGATATGTTCTTTCATTTCAGAGAGGGAACATTTTCATGGGAGAGAGAGAGAGAGAGAGAGTTCAAGTAATAGATTACTAGTATAGTGTAGATAGAACTTACAACCATAGCGATCACAGTCAGGCGTCCATTGCGCCACGATAGTTAAAGGACACATTCAAAATGAGACATTCAGTTGGACACCATACCTTCTCCGGGTTGCTGAGAGCGAACCTAGCGAGGATGTTGGCTCCGACGCCGACACCGAACCCAATGAAGTTCTTGATACCGAAGTGTACCAACACGAAGTTCAACTGGTTGGCCAACTCGTCCATGTTGGGGTAAACGTAGCTGTAACAAATTCGTGTTTTTAGTATTGAGTTTCGTTAAAATATAACATGATATGTAAAGGGAAAGCAGTGTTACAACACTCCATTCTGCATTAAATTGTGCATGGAGTGTACCTAACACTACAGTAAAGTATTCGAAAGGAATGGCAACATTCGATCTTTCAGCTTCATATTTATTCTTTAAAACGACATACTCTTTTTTTAATTTGAAATATATCGTACTAAATCCTGTTCGTCTTAATAAAAAGGTAATTTAAAATATGTTATTTAATTTAATTACTATCATGCACATGAACAACAAGTAAGTTTATCGTCTCTAAGAGCTTTTATGGGCAAAGAAATTTAAGTGATACTTGGAGCGGGCTGACCCGCTTTGTCCAAAGAGGTATTCATTGAATGTTGAAACGCCAGACTCTGGCAGAGTTTTGTTGCTTATGTTTAATATAGCGCGGTCAAATACATACAACTACGAGTAACTCTTACCGCACGCACAATGGGTCCGTGCGCAGAGACTCTATATAGCCCATATGTAAGCTTTTGCGATATATGGTTTACTTATCACAGAGTAGCGTTTAAGTAAATAGCCTGTTTAGCTTTATCATTTATTATGGAATCCACATCTTTAAACGTTACATGTTGGCAAGGACATCACAGCGCCACGAATTATATAATCAAATCGAAAAAATCGAAAGCATAGAATAAAAAATATTCTTCATATATATATATATATATATATATATATATATATATATATATATATATATATATATATATATATAGTCAAAGAACAGATGTATATAAACTGTACGCGGAGGCGGTCTTGTTGTTTCAAGCGATCTCTTACTACCTGTAGTAAATGCCCATAATTACCACTTTGACAGTCGTCAACACGCCACGCTGTAGTAAATCTGTTTCCATTGTCTCCTACACACACACACACACACACACAGCTACAGTTGCGTAACACTGCGCCACTCGCCGCTCCGCCGTACCTAGCGGAGTACCTGCGCGAACTGAACACGCTTTATTTGTTGCTTGGAATAAACTTTTACTATCGATTTTTCATACTTCGAAGAAATTATAAACAAGTTAGGAAATCTAATTACTTCAATAAATTAATTATTAATGAAAATACAATTATAAAATTTAAAGGAAATAATAAATGAAAGGGCATTGTGGCGCAATGGCGCGAAGAGGATTCCGCCACTTAAAACGCAATGTCTCGAAATAAGATGGTTCGTCGGTGACAGAGTTTCTTATCACTATTATCCCTCTGCCCACCCTGCTATAAGCGGGATACAGCGTGAAGCTAAATATAACAAATATTAAAGATAAGAATCCTTTGACGTAACAGTTCAAAGCGACAACACGCGACATAGCGCTGGCTCATTGCCTGAAGTAGTAAAAGTGGTAAAGTACGTCTCAAGAGATTACGGAGATTCAGTAGAGATCGGTTTAAGCTATTTTACATTTATATAGAACTAATCGTGGGCGCATACCGCTGTTATTAACTATCTTTTAAAAGAATCTAATTAATATAGTCGTTAATATATAATTATATGTATATATATTTAAAATAAGCTTCAACTTGCCTCCAGGCACAGGTAGTATTTAGACACGTCCGTTACCACGCACCGCCACCGTTACCGCGTCCCGAGTGACGGAATTTAATTATTATATAAAAGAATTTATTTCCCCGAGTCATAGTCGAACCAACAACAGTCGGCGCACCACGGAGGTGTTTTTTTAATATTACACATTTTATTATAATTCATTGTAAAATAAAATGAAGTGTTCTAACATTATGTATTACATAACCAAAATGGTGTTACAAATTAAGAAAAAACGTCCTCTATATCTATTCTGGTAAATAATATAATAATATTAAAATCTTAACAGCGACAATAATTGAATAATAAAGAGGGGTATAAAACAATGAGTGTAGTAGTGGGTTCCCGCCGCCGTCCCGAAGCACGCTATCGAGCGGTTGCGTAACACTGCGGCACCGACACGGCCGCGCTCCATAGCACACCAGGCTCAGGAGGTAAGCGTCCGACTAGACGAGAGACTGTAAGTTCAAAGTCAAATAAATTTATTCAAAACAATTTACCACCGGTTCACTTAAATTCCTCAGACTTGAGGAGGATCAGCGAGGAAACTCAGAGGCACTTTTTCTAGTGTTTAGTGACACCTCTAATGTAGGCCGGAATCCAATTCTTACTACAAAGATTTTTTATATTAAATTACTTTGGCTTGTTCAGTCTGGTAGGGCTAAATGCGTGAAAGTGAAAAAAAAAATAATTTTGAACACTACGTTTCCACGGTGTACCTACATCCCGATATATGCGAAGTGACACAAACTTAGTTAAAAATGCCTTCTTTTCAACTATACTATAATAATAACTAAGGGAACCAAAGCAAACACCCAAAACGATTGTACCAAAAATCGATTTTATGTGAAGTCATTATACTTAATGCACTGTAGCAAAATGCAACATAAATAACGCCGCCGGATTGAAATACTTTATGAAGCCATACTTTTCTTTAGTTCGAGGAAAATTTAATTTATCACGAAATATGATAAGAATGTGTTCAGTGTTCAAATACTGTAAATTTACGTTGCGTCGTGCGTTTAGCAGGGTAGGCAGATGAAACCTAGTGTTAAAACTCCTTTCCCCATTCACCGTCCAATTTTTGGAACATTGCCCTGTTACGTGGTACTAGTGGTAGTCGTACCGCCTGTTTAGTTACAAGAGCGGCGATTTGAATATAATTAATTAAGCCTCGAGTGGGAATCGAGCCCATAACCGACGCGGTGACAATCACACCGCTGCGCAACAACCGCATAAGCGAACGCTAAATTTCAGGAATCGGCTCGTAAAGTTTGCAAGATCATTTTCATTAAAAATATCGTTCATATCAATTATTTCTTAATACCAGAGGTTATCCGCTCGACGAGTGTAACTTCGATTCGCGTAATAATATATTTAGTGCGCGTCCCCTCCAGTACGGGGTATCTTTATATCCCGTACTGGAGGGGACGCGTATTTCTTTGAAAATTAGATTAGGTTAGATTATTAATTTTCCAGACAATGTGTATTGAGTGGCGGAACTCAACGCCATGTGCGGTGTACCAGAACAGTAAAATGAAAAGTAGCCCACAACCACCGACTTGTGGGTAGACGATTTCCAACTGAGCCATGACGCCCTGAATAAATTACATTATTTTGTAAAATGTTTATTTTAAAGATTTATAATACCTATGTTACGTCCCTTTTTACGTTAATTACGCGGACGGAGGAGTATGTACTTTGGCTCACCTATGGTTAATGTAGAGAAAGAATGCAGAAATGCATTATTATTTTTTTAAAAAAAAGTGACATACAATTTTATGCGTGTGTGTGTGCGTCGACTCTTTCTCTACAGTCTATTCATTTTGGCATGAGACAAAATATAAACACAGAAATACTACTTGGAAAATTTGAAAATATAAAATATAATTACGAAAATCATTTCATCATTGATAAAAACGACAATTTTAAACCATGATTATTATTAACTAATAAGTTCCAACGGCATCGTTCAATAATATTACTTACATCTTACAGATGATTCATAGTTATATGTTTTTACTTAACATACTATATTAATTTAATCAATCAAGACTTACAAAATAATCTTTTATTGATTTCTTTTATTTTATGGCATCGTGAATGTATAGGGTATTGCATATCTTGTAATTAGAAAAATAGAACTTAGTGCTTAATAACTAAAATGTCTCTTTTCCGCTAAATATATAAATATACAGTCACAGCTAATCAAACATCACCATGTCCACACTCCACGCGTGCCGCGGGCGCGGCGCCGGCCCGTCGCGCGTCGCGCCGGTGCCCTATTATTGCAGTTTGTTCACCTACCCTCGCCCCGTGGAACAGTTCGATGGCATCACATTATGTCAGTTATGTCAACCATCGTCCCCGTCCTCCCTGTCCTCCCCGACGTCACCGTCGTCCCCGTAGTCGCTACTGATCATACCAAAAGGGTTGTAACCTTATTTGTCTTGGCGCAGTGGCACAAACGTGTGTCTGCAGAAGTTATGGTTGTAGAGTCGATTCCCACTCGAGGGAATATATTATTTAATATTTTCATTTCATTATTCGTCGTTTTGGTAATATAGCAAAGCGCAGCATTTATATCCACCAACGAACACTACGAAGATATGTGTCAAAAATTGGCGGAAAGTCAGACAGTCTCCTGATGCACACTTTGCCTATATTGCTATGCGTGTAAAGGCGTGAAGCTGTTGTTTAGAAGGGCAAATAAATTATTTTATAAAATAAACAAAAATAATAGTTTTAAATATATTTTTTAAGTCACTATATATTTTTTTATAAATAGGTCGATTTGGTGCAGCAGCACTCGCCTGACTGTGAAATTATTGAGGTAAGCACTAACTTCCTCCGACTGATGACAGAGTTGTTAAACCATATATTTTATTAAAAAGGTTTTATTTAAATGTGAATTTACATAGATATTGCAATTAAAAAAAATTCTGAAACTCATACCAATATAATTCTACATTCCCTGAAACTGACACATTTAACAACAAAAAGTTCATGCGGTGATTTGTTTTTTTTAGAGTATTTGTATTTTAATCTTCGTATATTTTATTAAATTTGAATTTTACGGGCGAACAAATGGAAATGTAACTATAAGTAAATATTTTATTTCTTGAAGTGGGGATTGAACCCACAACCAGTCGCGTTCACAGTCATAGAATTGGCATAAAAAAATATGTTTATATATAAAATATACTAAAATAACATTGTTATAATAGTATGAAAATTAAGAATTATACTGAAAATGCTTACGGCTGCTGTAAAACAACCCGGTTTCCAGTATCTATCTGTACGAGATCTTTTGTACATATTTTTTTATTATTACGAGTGTTTGTATGTTTTTTTTTGTTGTACATAAATAAATGAGTAAAATATTGTGCTCCGCTCGTGACATCCCCGTGGTTGTTACAATAGCAACTTTATACAAAAATAGAAATTATCGAACATATGGTAGTTATATAACTAATTTAATTAATTTAGTATTATATGCATTAATTTGACAAAATTTGTCCATTCTACATCATTCCTTTACAAACTACAACTGTGCCAACACATTCCTTCGTCCGCACAATTTTCTAAGCGAACAAAAAACAAAAATGTATATAAGTGTACCAAGTTTTTGTTTCATGTATTAATATAAACGTGAGATAGATGTACTTATCTAATTTTATTACAGTGCGGCCTACGAGTCGTGGCCGCTGTAAAGGACCTTTTTCCGGACGTTTGCGCATCGTACACTCGGGAAAATAAATAATTAAATTTAAGAAAAATCCTAAAATCAGATCTATATTACATCATCCATCAGCCATCTACAGCCGTACTGTACCCGATAACTTTTAGTCCGGTCTAAAGTGACTTCACCAGAGAACATAGCGCATTGGCGCCACGAGGAGTATCGTTTAGTAGACTCTACCTGTACGTGAGTAGCAATTAATTATTCCGATCGGTGGAACTCGGTGGAGGCGAGCGTCGGCTGAGGTGGCTTTTGCAAGTTATTGCTTCATTTGAATGTGTATTTGAAGTTCGATTCCCGTTAAGTTCATTTTTATTTATTTATAAGTATCAATTTAATCTGTAATTTACCATTATTTTATGATCCTGGTAAAATTTACGATAAAGTCAATTCCTTATTCGAAAATTAATTGAATTCTCATAATATGTTCTTCTGTATCATAAAAAACTAAATATTACTTTGCATTTTTGTGACCTTGTTCATTGTATTTTCGTACGATTTAAGCTTTATATATTTTTAAAGGACTTTATCTTAACGTATCAAACTAACGCACTGTAATACTAATAAATGTTACGTACAATAAATAAAATTATTGTTACAACATTTATGACGTAACTGAGAAATTAGAAATAAATCAAGCAGCAAAGACTATCTCTTAGACTTGAATTTGTAAATAGATCATTGTCTAGGCGGAGGTCGGAGGGCGGAGGGCGGAGGGCGGAGGGCGCTCCGTCTGTACGTGAGTAGCAATTAATGATTGCGATCGTTTATTGGCCCCGGCGACGTCTGCCATTAACCGCTCACTCGCGCCGTGGTCACGTTTTTGATGTCTTTCTATTGCTTACTTTCTTAATACTGCTTAAATCTTTAACTCATCGGAGCCAATTAAATATGATTGGATGTCCCCTTTGGAAAATTGAATACGGTTTATCTTGTATAAAGTAGGATATTAGTGATGAGAAATGAGATACCAAGACACTCCGCTATCCGCTTTGAATGCTTTGAAGGTTTTAAGTTCTAGTTTAAGTTAATTTTATTATCAAAATACATTGTTACTTACATCATTTTAGAGACATCAGATTAGGTATGTATAAGGTGCGCAATTATATGTTCTAAATCAGGGGTTCCCAACTTTTTCTTGATCAAGGACCCCTTTTATATCATTCTTGGTAGCAGCGACCACTACGCGTGTAGGTATAATAAGAATTACCTGTGATAGTCAAACAGAAACTTTGCCTCACATAATTAAAATCGTTTGCGGACTATATTTAGGCTTCTACGGACCACTGGTGGTGGTTAAAGTATCTATGAAGTTGTGTCATGTCTTTGTTGCACATACAAGGACCCTCCTGTGGGCAATGGGAACTTAGTGTCTATAACCTAAATAACCTATAATTCAAGGACATATAGAAAGACAAAACGTACATTTATAAAATGATTATGAGGCCACTTTATAATTTAATATATAAAATATTATATTTTAAATGTATTTATAATAAATTATTTTAATAGGAACAAACAGAAAGCAGAATATATCCTATAAATAGAAAGCTTTGCTGCATTAAGTGGGAACATGATTAAGTGCTGTGCATTTGAAAGTTAATCGTTCATTTTAAATTCTCTTTTGAACTACAATATTTAATTTGAATGAATTTTATTTTGTTCCAGCTTGACTTGAGGGCAGTGTGTGTGCCTGACACACAGAGTACACTCAGAGTTAAGACACTCTGTTCTTCCATCACCGATATCACGTTTTGTCTACTGGAGGGGGGAAATGAATATAATTTAAATATTTTTTAATTTCTTCGAATGAAATCGAACCGGAGGTCGTAGTTAACACTGCGCCTCGACGAAGTTACAATCTTTGAGGTTTATTATTTTTACAACATTAAGGTATTACACCGGTTTCGAATAAAATATTGCTATCTCACAGACAGACAGAGGTCGCTCGTATTTTTTCTGTTTCAACATCAAACTCTCCAAAATCTAATCTGGTAGACAATAATCACTCACCTAATAGTTAACGGAACGGTAATAGCGCAAATATATATTTTTGCGCTTCGTCAATACTACGTTAATTATCGTAGTTTGAAATTAGTTTTCAAAGAATATTTTTTATTTAAATTAAACCAAGCAAAAGTAATAAAGTTATTCTTGAAAATATTTAATAACTATTTTTGATATTTTCAACTATAATTTTATTATTAAAAAATGAGCACAGTAGTAACAATCGGAAAGTGTATGTTTCAGACGCTACTTACTTTATATTACACGAATATTTTGAACGCAATGTACGCAAAACTCGGATTTATGCACTAAAACTCAGACAACGACTACATCAGTCCAGATCATTTAAATCAGCTGATACTTTAAGCGACACTTTCTCTTCTAGATATCGCTGTTCGAGATATGTTAAACTAAAAATTATAGTTTGTCTGGCAGATACAGCTGTTCGGGGCTTTATTAGCCGGTGGTGAAACTGGCCATAAGTTCTAGAAATTAAAAAAAATAAAACCTTGTAGGTGCGCGACGCAATAAGTCCCTATCTCAGATGCACAAGGTGAATTACAAGTGTCCCGGCCTAGTGACCGGTCAGTAACGTAACACAAGCCGGCGGAATGAATGCGAATAGAAGTCAGGGTTGTTTTAGATTGAGTAATCGGCGGACGCGGCGGAGACGACGCGGTGTGACGCGGTGTTACTAAACATTGGTAACTCGAGTGCTTTCTATTTTGTAGTGTAATATGGGATTGTAGTAAAATTTAAAAAAATTATATTGACGTATTTATTAGATATTTAAATAAAAAAACTCCATTGTGTACAAAGCTACTATAATTTGTATATAACTTAAATATAGAATTCTTTACAAGGACACTGTATAGTTCTTTATTTATTCATTCATCTAATATGTTATATATTATCAATATAGATAACACGTAAGTGAGTGGCTGATAGACCACGTACAGGTAGAGTAGTAGTAGATAGAGTAGGGGAGCACTAACAGAGGATCAGTCACTCTACATGTTGTAGGCCAAGTAGTTTCTTTAATAAAATCTTACATCGACTCAACAACAAAGACTTTCACTAAAACAATAGGGAGCGCAATAAAAAAATTAGATACTTTACACGAAAGAACTTGCTTTCCCCTTGAAAACGAGAAAATGGAAAAAGTCTCGGCAACTGCACCGCGGTGGAACGACTTAGAACCCCTTCGGTGTCAGTAAATAGCTTACTGACATTGTTTATTCATTATTGGCCTCACGCACGTCCCTTAACAAAATAAGCACCGGCAGAGAGAAGTTTAAACACTCCAGTCTCCATTTGCCGTCTAGAATGGAGAGACGACCAGTGTAGAGGCCCTTGTGGCGCAGCGGCACCGTGTCTATAAAATTGACGGCTGTGGGTTTGATTCCCACTCGGAGGATAAATTATTTACATAATTATAAAATTGAAAAATTACCCTCAATGGGTATTGAACCCTCAACTATCACGTGTATATTTAGATACTTCCACAACTGAACTGCGGCACGATGGTGTTACAGTATTAATTATTCAGGTACATTTGAATATTTATACTGGGCGTTAGCCGCCCGCCCTCAGCCGTCGTTGCGTGTGTTTTATAACACTTTAACACTGGCATTTTATAAATTAGTTTTAAAAATGTTATAAAAGTACATTTTTTAATACTTATCCTAGACTTTAATATAGTTTATAAGTTGTGGCGCAGTGGAGCAGCATCTGATTGTGTGTTCGACCCGTACTCCGGTAAATAGTTATACTTAAATTGTTTTCATTTCACCGCTCTCGTAGAGTGACGCGGCGTCGAGTTCCGCCACTCAACACGCCGAAAGAGAGTTGAGTGGCGGAACGGAGAGACTTTATACTACATTCACTCTAACTACGAAGTACCTACGAAGCTATGCGAGAAAGAGCGTGTACTTGTTTTTTGTAATGTATATTAATGATCCAAAACTAAACTCGCACGGCAAAAAAGGTATCAATATTTTTATTCAATTATATTTATATACGTAGGTATATACAACTGTTTCGTTGCTGAGCGACGGACGGACGAGGCACAGACAAGACTAACGGACTTAAAAAGTTGACTCTTGCCAAGTAGCGATAGGTTAATGACTGTAGGGGAGCACTAAGTGACGCGTTTCCTACGGGAACATGTACGTAAACGTGTTAAGGTCGACGCAAGCTAAATTGCGGGCGATTGCTAGTATCCAACCATATAGAGACGTCTTGTCTCTCTACCATACCCCATGTCGTACATCAATCCGGGCGCCGCAATAGCAATAAATCTTTGATCTTTGAAGTCGTCTATCTGTCTATAAGCTCGGCTTATTGATAATAATTACATACCATAAAAGGCTATCATTTAAACAGTCAGCAAATAAAAAGGGTCATACGACGTCACTCAATGCTTATTATTTCAAATTCGCGACAAGAGCGGAGGACGGAGAGTTTCTACACTACTTTCATAAAAATGCAAGTCCCGCATGGTAATAAGTCACTCGATAAGTTTGCATTGTAAAATTACAAAGCAAACTCGTTTAAATAGTTGATAAAAATAGGAACCTAATAAAGATAGATAAAACCAAATTTATTGACTTTTTTCTTGAGAGGCATTGCATATTGAGTGGCGCTAATCAAGGCCTCGCTTTTAGTCGAACCAGAGTCAAGTAAATGAAAATATTAAATATTTCATTTTCTAGAGCGAGAATCGAACCCACAACTTGCTTCAGTCAATGTATAGTGACAAGCACATTATCCACCTTTGCGTCGCACATCACAAAATATAGGATATATTTTATCTCCGAAAATATTTGATGCCAACCAAAATCGCACATTAATATCACCATAGTAAACTAAGTCTATTGTTAGTTCAATCGAGTAGCGCGACGTCGGCCGCTCGCTCGTAATCACATCACGTTCGCAAAACGCTGAAAAATACAATCGTAAACAAATTAATTGTGAAAAAACATTTTTGAGGCAAACTTTTATACGCTATGTTGTGCTTGTGGTTGTGACTTTTTTAGATTTTAGATTTTATTCCAAACTTTTTGTCTTCGGTGTCATTAAAGTAAGAGAACGTATCACTCTGCCCATCGTGATGCAGGAAGGAAAAGCGTGAAATTAAAAAAAGAAAGTAAGTGTAGTAGAAGAAGTGAAAGTGGATATATTTAAAAATATGGAATCTGATATATATTTAAGACGCCATACCCGACTGTCATTCGTTGGAATGACAGTCGGGTAATATTATATAGGCTAGTTATAGGTTATTTAAAAATCGGAATTAAACATAATTGATCGGGGCAAAAGTATTTTCGTATTTTGAACGTATTATTAGTAATCAAATTTCTTTGGTTGTATATTGATTTTAATGCCATTAAATGGTATTAATGGCATTCTGAAGATTGAATAAATAGAAAAAGAACTAGTCCCCCATTTTTGAACAGTTTTTCAAGCAAACAAAATGAACCTATGTGACGAAGGAACTCAGCACATTTTAAAGTTGTATTACAAAAAAGGTAACGAACGACGAAAGCCGCGAATAATATTTTTGCGGTTTACGAGTATGAGTAGCACAAATGTCGTTTCAAGTCAGGAACTTTTAGTGTGAAAGCTGAGGTTCGCTCTGGACGCTCTGTCACAGATAAAATCAGGGCTATCTTTGAGAAAGTGGAACAAGATTGACATATTAGTAGCTACGACAGTGCTGACTGACTGAGAAAAACCTAATGCAACGTGTTTCCATTTGCGATTCTTTGTTAAAACGTAACTATTGCGAAACATTTCTTGAACAGTTGACTACGGGCGACGAAAAATGGATGACTTACGATAAGAATATGCGAAAAAGATCATAGTCGAAGCATGAACAAGCCCCACAGACCGTGGGGCTGATCGATTTTGACTTTTACTTGTGTTTCCGTCATTGCAGAACTCTTTAAGAAGCATAAAGCAAACCGCAAAAGAACACTGTAAAACACTACCTGTCAGATTTTTTAAATCAAAACTCTCAAAATTTCTACAGGAATGGGATCATGGCACTTCCACCACATAAGAAGGCAACAAGCATCGATCGAAACGCCATATACATAATAAAAAAATATACCTAAAAAATATTTTTCCTTGTATGAACAATACGAAAATATTTTTGCCCCGACCTTATAAATTTAACTTAAACTTAAATCATTGAAAAGTTGGTAAGAATGAAAAACAATAAGTGTTGCAGTACACCAAAAGTAATTGTGATAAAAATATTTAAAAAGCTGTTAGACATGACGGTTGTGGGTTCGATTCCAACAACGTCGGTGCATTGTGTACGTTTTGCCGTCTCATCACAGGGCTTTGTTAACCCTGTTACCGGCAGCAATACGCCTCACGTACCGCTTAATTTTGGAGAAATTGCGTGTTTACTGATGGAGCTTAACACCGAGCTTTGTTGTCTCTTGTTACTAGGACGAGGAAATGTAAAAAAAATCGACTGGAAATCGAATCAACAACCATCGTGTATACGGTTAGACGCTACGCCGTTGCACCACGATCGTATTTCCTTTAAACTAGTCTGAGTAAACTAATTGTTGTACATTTATTTCAGCTTATCTGAGTAAAATCCGAGCCAATATAACAATGGCTTGGGTGAGAGAAGATCAAAGTTGCACTCATTCGGTTACCAATCACTTCGGGTTTCCTAGGTCTTCTAAGGCTACAGTCCAGAGGTTACTCGTGGAGTAAAATGAGAATTAATGTAAATATAGAAGTTTACTTTTAAGGTTTCTGTATATCAAAAGGAAGATGTAATGGCAACGGAACACTTTGTTATTTTTGGCACAGATCATTTTGTTATTCGTCTGTCTGTCCATTTGCTTTTCTTTTATATGAATTGTATAGCACTGAATCCCCGTACCTTAAAATGGGACCGAGTGAAAAAAGATAAACTTGCGCCGAGTAAAAAAAGATAAATTGCACTTTATTATAATTAATTCATAGTTGGTTGTTAATTTTAATTCGCTTCTGGACTTAGTTTGGTAGATAACTTGTTACCTGATTGTAAGTGATCACTGCCGCCCACGACCTCGTGTAACATCAGAGTAGCTACAGGCGCGTTGCCGGCCGCCAAGGTGGAGATAGACGCGCTTTTGAAGGTACCCAGTTTGCATCAACTTGGAAACACTGCCACAGGTAGGCCATTCCAAAGATGAGTAGCGTGTGGAAAGAAGTTCCTATGAAACCGCAAAGTACTGGAGTGCCACGTGTCCAGATAGTGTGTGTACTGTGCGATTAGAAATTTCGGCGGCAGGTAACAAGTCAAAGAGTTCTCCAGAACACTTCAAATGACAAATGCAGTAGAGAACGCACAGCGAGGAGACATCTCTACGCAAAGCCAATGTGTTTAGCTCTACTCTGATCATTGGGTCTCCAACGATTCGAACGGCTCTAAGTTATGTGCGATCGAATGGGTCAAGCTGATACTGGGACCTGGACCCTGGGCGCATCGGAGTTTTGGCGTGAAATACTACTTTATAAGAGATACTATTCATGGCACTCAACTTTGATTGTGTCGACTTTAAGATTTCTCGATGAAATTTCACAAAATCCTCCCTTAGTGCTCCCTAACCTAGCTATAAACATTTACACATTTACATTTTATTTTTATATATATATATATATATATATATACTATATATATATATATATATATATATATATATATATATATATATATATATATATATATATATATATATATATATATATTATGTTATATATATATATTATGTGGTTCAATAACACCATAAGATCGAGAACGTTTTCCTCGAAGCTCTTTCTGGGTTGTCACTTAGCAACGGCGCCGTGTAAACATTTAATTTGCATCGATTGAAACTGCTCATTGCTTCTATTCCGGAGTCACGCTAAAATGGCATTATTGCTGATTTTCATATGTATACATACTTTATTTTTTGTTATCTTTACCACGTGTCGAATGATATAAAAAAAGATTGCGTTTTGAGTGAAAGAGTCCCAATTTGTATATTTATTTATATATGCCTCTGTCCGTTTGTATTGCCAGATCAAAAATAATCAAAATTATACGACATCGATTCCGCCGCACCGCGTTAATAATTTTCAATTTATCAAATTTACCATAAAATATGCAATACAAAAATATTTTACCCATTTCCATTGAATTAAGTATTCCTGAGAAAAGCGCGTTTAACTAAACAAACACTGCTTTTTTATATTAGTATAGATAAGTAACCTCCTTTCATTAAATAAGTTAAATATATCGCAAAACAGTTCAATATATTCACATTCCCTACATATTGTACTGACAATATTTCCCAAACTCACGCTGTCGTTAGTTTACATTGAAATATGTACGGTCCACAAGCCAAGGATTCCAAAGTAAATAACATTGGTAAAAGTTATAAGAAGTTCCTCTCAAGACTCGTGGACGGTACTTGCCTTCGTATCTTAACACAAGTCGTTCCTCGTGCAATTGTTGACTTCTACAAATCTTTATTATTTTCATTAGTTTTCAATACATAGTCATGAATTTATAAGCAAATGTTCGAAATCGCCTTTTCCGCTTACCATAATTTTACTGTGATAAAGAAGACCAGACTAACTCTGAGCCGCCAGTCAGCCAGCATTTCACTGCGCTCCTCCGAATAAAGCCTACTCAGCCATGGAATATGCGTATCACTGAGCCGCATCTTACGAGGGCTACTTGGTGACAATCTTTTAATAAATTTTACGTCTCAGTTGTGTAAGGCAACACGAGACACTAAATAGACTGACACTAGACGGAATAGACAAAATGTGGCGTTTAGTTTTACCCAACACAACCACAAAAACAATGAATAAATACTTAAGAAAGTAAAGCCATAACTCTAGATTATGAAATGATTTCCTCCAAGAAGATATCCTCTCAACTCAAGAGTATATAATTCTTCTCCGCAGTATTATATCGGCAGCTACAAAGCGCATAATACCAATTTAACAGCGTTTAGAGCATTATCGGGGGCTTGTTGAGGATTTATTTATACTTCACTAAGCCTTCTTCGAGATTTTAATCTATCAAGAAAATGAGACGAGACCGTCGTGGTGCAGTGGGACTACGTCTGACTGTAGACACAATGGTTATGACTTGTGATGTTCATTTCTACGCTTTGGTAGACAAAGCGCGGCGTTCAGTTACACCATTCAACACGCAATGTCTCTAAAATTAGACTTAAAGTGTTATGTCTTTAGCTAGGTTTCCTTTGCCTATCCTGCTGTGCGGAAAAATGAGAATCTGCAATTTTTTTTAAGAAAATGGGACGAGCTGTTTTATTACTTCGACAAAGTTCAGCGAAATAATGTATTAGGTTGTCCTTGTCTACAAGCTCGAACAAAAACAAAGTATAGAAATACGACCAAACTAAAATGTTAACACACAGCACAGCGTCTTACTGTATGCACGATGGTTGTGTATTTAATTCTTACTAAGAAGAATTAATTATTTTTCTCGCTCTAGTAACAAGACAAAGCGCGGAATTGAGTTCTGCTTAACAGGCAATGTCTCTAAAACTGGGTGGAAAAATCAGAACGGAGTGTAATAAACGCCTAATACCAGGGATGCTTAGTACGTAGGTTTCCTCTGCCAAGCCTGTCCTAAAAAATATAATCTTATAAGAATAAGTATACGATACTCGTACGTATAAAACGCTTAACATGTAAAAGTCTGTCGGTCTGTACTTCATAAGCTCGTTCCGGTTAAAGACCTGAGAGCTTTATTTGCCAGGAGATCTCTTGGGAAATTTAGCGGTCACGGGGCCGGTAGTGACTTCCAGTCTAGCCTACTTCCGGTCGCCATCAAACGCAAAGCTGACCTGCTTGCATGCTGCTTGTCTGCTTATACTTGATTTTTATAAACCCACTAGCTTCGCCCTTGTGATGAATTAACTTAATAGTTGTGCAGTAAGTACAGTGGTCTAAATCGAAATGGTTAATGTAATGGTTAGTCTATAAACTAACACGATAAAAGGGGTATACAAATACAAGATATTTTTTTAATTCTAAGTAATAATCCCAGAGATTAGCCGGAAAAGAAAACTCTTCAAGCTTTGTATAATATATAATAAAGATATGATTGAATTAAAGTTACATGATAAAATATCAGAGAGACAGCTTCTGTCTGTGAATACGATATTCGCGGTAGTGAGCCCTGTTCGAGGAAATGTTTATGTTAATTATTTTTATTTTCTTTCTCTAATAGATAAAGCGCTCCGTCGTGTGTGTCGAGTTCTGCCACTCACCACGCAACTTCTGGAATATTGAAGAGGGCGCAGTGTCTTAAGACTAGATACCCACTGTCTATCTATTGGCTATAATGTTCATTGCCTGGATGCCCCAGGTACAGGTTTTCTATACATTGCTGAGATATTGTTTACAATATTAAAATTATACAGATTTATACTAATTTATAAAGCTGGTTCAATGTTCTAATCTCAGAAACTACTAGTTGGAAGTTACTGTACCTACTTTGGGCACTTACAATGTGTCATATGTATAAAAGTCTTGGTTTTAGTTACCTTCAATTGATCACGCGGACGAAGCAGCAGAAAAAGACTAGTCTTACATAAATATTTTCTATAATTAAAAATATTATATGAAAATTTTACACTTACAATTTTATGTTATCAACAAAACCCATAGTTGCTAAAATATTGAGATACGGGTCCATATGTAACAAAATGTGAATGCGGCTCAAAGGGCTGGGTAATGGTAAGAAATTAGTTGGGAATTAGAGGCAGAAAGGGAAGTCCCGGCGGATTACCGCATTCGGCGGTTTGAAGATTGCTATTGGACTTTCAGCGTAGCTTTTATTTAGTAAATATGTATGTTCAAAAATGAAACTACTCTGTGCGAGACAAACGGAGAGCATTTAGTGTTAAGTTAGATGTGTCTTGGCTTGTGCCCCACAAACGTTTGACTGTAAACGCGACGGTTGTGAGTTTGACTCTCGTTTGGAAAAATGAATTATGTAATATTTTAATTTCCTTGCTCTGGTAACATGCCAAGCGAGGCGTTGAATTCCGCTACACAACATACTATGCCTCGAAATTTTGGCGGAAAGTGGCCAACTAAATGGCTTAACACTAGGTTCCCTTTGCCTATTCCACTATATGTGGTATATAGTGTAAAGGAGGAAAAAATCTTGTGTTAATATACCGTTCTTCAGTTTCTGTCTTATAATAGAAATTTCAAGCACTTTGTCTAGCCAAACTGTTTTTTTTTCTGTTTGCGAAATTTTTGGTTTTAGCTTTACGCTTTATCCCTGTTTAAGATCTTAGTCAAGACACATTCCGAACTTCATAATGAAGATGAATAATTAATAAACGTACCACAGACGGACATCGAATAGGTGATTACATAGTCAAAAACAAAAATCTCTCCTCAGGCAGCAGCAGAGCAAAATACATAAAACTATAATGGAAATAAATTCATATAAAATACGGGCAATACGCAATCAAGCGCCGGTGAAACAATTACTATCTGTAAATGAAACACAATAAAATGTATTCATTTGTTCCGAACTTTATTATTTTAAAAAACAATATTGCTTATTAAGTAAGTTGTAGAACTAATTAAAGCAAATACAATCAATATTTATTTGTATTAAGGTAAGGGCACTGTAACACATAAGTTTATTAAAGACTACAGACCAGCTTGCGGCTTCGCCCGCTTGAACTACACAATTATTTATTTCCTAATCTAAATTTATTTCACGTTCCATATCATAATCATTTTAAAGTCAATATTCATACATTGAAAACTAAAACTGGCCAATTTAATAAAACAGTTATTTTGTTGAAAATGTCGAACAAATTACAACATATTTTTTTTTTACTTATTAACCGATTTAAACAAAACAAAAATATAATAGTGAAAACTGCATTTAAATCAGTTTAACGAGCACAAACACACACAAAATTTAAAAGTCCTTTGCACCCATTTCTAGGCGTTATTTTGTTTTTGTATATTTTTAGCAGTAGATTATTTGTATCTTTTTGTCCCGTACGGAAGTTTTCCACTCTTTGTTTCCTGTATGTACATAAATTGTTGTTCTTTAGACTTATGAGTAAGAAGTTTGTGGAAACTAGATTGGTATATGTAACATTTTTGTGTATTATTAGATTATATTTAATGTACTGTATGTTTTCCTTAAAATAAATAAATAAATAATCAAACGCTATATACCACTTCGTACAAGAAAACCGAGGGGCCATCATGTTTTTAGCGAGACCTTATTTCAGTATCATTGATACTGTATTCTCGAAGGTCAACCAAAGTGTTACCCTGATACTTAATTTAGTTCAGGCTTTTAAAAATTGTTTTAATTTTTTTTTTTACTTTAAAATCTATAGTCTAATCTGGGCCCAAGGCAAATGATTAGGCAATAGAACGACCTAGGTCCCCCGCGGCCTCCGCTTCCGGAAACTGGTATTCGGTCCAATACATTACTTGTATTTTTTACGCTAAATTAGATTATGCAAATGTAAAGAATATTTCGTTTCGTGTATAGAGTCAGATCTATTTTAATTGTTAAATTTTTAAATTAAGTCAAATAGATAATCGCGAAATTTCGAGACACTGCGTATTGAGTGGCGGAAATATCGAACACGCTTTGTCCGTTTCCAGAAAAAAGATTACCAATGAAAATTACGCGTTTACCGTCAGATGCTGTGCAGTTGCAACACGACGGCCTCCTGGTAGTTTGTTCATTAATATTCTTGGCACAAGCTTATTTAGCTTGAAATATTTTTTGCTATCACAAAAAAATTAAAGAAGAAAGTGGACAGAAACTAGAGAATGAAAGCATCATTATACTTTACCAAAAATTTACATAAAAGTACAGTAAAAGGGACAAAGTGTCAAGCAATTTAAAGACATTTCTATAATTCTTTTTTTCCCGTCAAAAACTAACAATCTAAAACATTAAAACCATCACGCCAGCACAAAAGGTCTCTTAAAAACCATTAGTTTTTAACAAAAGAAAATAAAGAGAATAAGTGATGAACATGTAGAAGGGGACCAGCCAGTTACAGGTAAACTGAGTAATAAGCGAGTTCAAGTCATTCGAAGTGTTCGCGTCCCGGAGGACCGGGAGAACGGATTGCTGTAGTTAGCGTCGAGACATGGATTTGAATAGTCCCGGTTATTGTAAAGGTTCATATCTTTGGGAATGCAACGTTTGATGATTGACGTGAAGTGCGAAGATTTTGACTGTCTAGTTCTTGATGAGACTTAAACGCGATAATTGTGGATTCTGTGTTCACGATTGGGTATTGTAAGCTTGCAAAAAAAAAATCCCCTAAAAGCCTCATTATATTAGAAAAACTCATTTTAAATTTATTTTTGAATTTCAAAGAACAGTTAAATCGAAATCCGCTGAGATATTTTCCGCTTTTAGAGAACAGACACCTGACTCCACCGTGACGTGAACATGTACATTATACGAGAATAGAGAGTAGGTTACGAAATCCTAAAATAATATCGGCTATCGACTAAAGAGAGATCCGTCGCACTAGGTTTAAAGTTAACCAATTTGAAAATGCGTACAATATTTCGAGGAATGGTTGTGTAATAAAAAAATATTCCAATGCCAAATAGACCATTTCAGGAATGTGGATTCTTTTTCAGGACTACTCGATTTCGATCACTCAACTCGAATATGTCAACACAATGTCTCGAATTCGGGCACATCGTGGAGAACGCTCTTGATTACATTCTCTCCGAATATCCTGCTGATATTTTTTTATTTCAGATAAAGTCAAGACTACTAAAATTTATATCTATTAATAGGAAACACTTACAATTACTAGCGTACTAACGCGCTAACGAAACATCTGTACATGGAAAGATGAAACCTAGCATGTAGGTAGGTTAGAGAGTGTAAGGGAGCATATTAAGAGAGGATGTCTCGAAAATACTACGGGATATGGAATAAAAGAGCATTAACATTTTACGTCTTTAAAGACCACGGACGGACTTGCCGGCGACGACTAGTCACTTGTAATTGCACAATATGTGAGTATAGAGACTATTGTGCATACATTATTGAATCTGTATGATTTAATTGCGAACAATGACAAATAAGCGATATACTCGTACATAAGTACGAGTATATCTTACTATAAAGTAAGACGAGACAGTCGCGCTATTGCGTCTATATTTGTAAGTGTATTACTAGACATTCTTTATTCAATAGTAGTTTAATGTATATGTCGCTTGTAGAAGACAAATAAGACGAAATAGATAAAAATAACATCATTAAATAAATGTAGGTCAGGAAGATTACAAAAAGATCAATAAAATGTATAATTTTGCATCAAGAGTACTTTGTATGAAAAATTTACACGACACCATCTCTACTTCAGGGATATCATTTAAAAAAGAAACTAATTATTCAAAGATGCATTTCTGCAAAAAAATGGTTTATTACTATTTAAAAGAGTAATTTGAAATTAATAGTATGAGTACTAAACGTATTTAATACAATTTTCAATTCAAATTTAGTTGAAATAAAAACACGCAAGAATCGCAAAGTCCCTGAAATGATAATATTTAAATTATTTTCGTTTTCCTGCTGTGGTACAAAGCGTGGCGCTCTGTTTCGCCACTCGATATTCAATTCCAAAGGTTGGGCTTGAGAAAGGTAAATCTAGGGACTTAGCACTAGGTTCCGCCTGCCTTACCATGCAGGTGAAAAGGTGAACTTGTTTCTACGGATTTGTACTTCAAATGGCAATAACAGACCCATAACATCGATTTTGTTGCATTTTGTATGAAATTCGCCACGTAATCAAAACCTACAGTGATTTCTTTCTATTGTAAACATAAGGCAAACAAGCGTACGGGTTACCTGATGGTAAGCGACAGAGCTACTAGCGCGTTGCCAGCCTTTAAGGTGGAGATAGACGCGGAAATAGTTACCCAGAATACTCCTTACAAAATAAATGACGGAAAATATCCCAATGTGAAAATTTATTGGTATTTCAAAGAAAAAAATAATTACAATCTTATATTTGTAGTTGATTTCAAACAATATGAGTGCATATTCCCGCAAACTTAAGTTTATTTATTTATTTATTTTACGTACGAGTTTAGTTTAGTTACTTAAGTAGTTTAGAACTTTTTTACGTTGTACTGCCCGAAATTGGTGAGTGAGTCCGACTCGACCTTAATCGGTTTTTTTTTTCATTTAATTCTATAAATTATTTGAAAGAGTACAAAATATATAATATAATGTCGTATATCTATCACAACAATCAATCGGAGACATATAAAGGGGCGAGGACGAAACAATCTATTGTTATAAGATGAAATCATGCGCTGCGCATCTTTTATTGGATGTATCAAACATCATATTTAGATACAATTAAAGATTATTAAACAATTTCCTATTACAATTTAGTCGTTCATTACGGTAGGTCATATTAGGAAAAATATTTTAATTTGGAAAACTTTTAAAAATATTAAATTAGCTTCACACTATATTCCGCACACAGCAGGGTAGGCAGAGGGATCCTAGTGTTAAGACACTCCGTTCCCCACTTTCTGCCGAATTTTGGAGGCATTGCGTATTGAGTGGCAGAACTCAACGCCGCGCTTTGCCTCGACACGTGAGCGACGAAATGAAAATATAAATTTAAGTAAACATTTCATCTCCTCGAGTGGGGATCGAACCCACAACCAGTCGGTTTTACAGTCACACTTTGTACCACTGCGCCACGACTGGCCTCTAAATTTTTAATTTAAAAATATTTATGTAGGAGAAATAAAAAAAACCATTTAAATTTTGATTTAAATAATGTATTTTTTTTAAGAAAAAAATAGGCTAAGTGCGAGTCGGACCATCGATGGTTTCATAGCACACACAAATTTTATTTGTTTTTCTGTACCAATATAGTAAAGCGGAATAGTTTGTTTGTTTTTTGTTTGTATGTATAAACGTTAAGATCTCTGGATCTACTGGTCCAATTTACTTATTTTTGGTTTTGAATTCAATGTTTTTTTTTTCTTAACACATTGAAATTTACGAGCGAAAGTTATTCCATTATCAAAGAAATTTTATGAAGATATGCTATCTTTTATAGCATGTAATTTGAACGTATACTCGTAATTGTTGAGAAAATATAAATTTAAAATAATTTAACGTTCCGTTCACGGCCGCTAGCGTAGGCACAAGTCCTATCTATGGGTGCGCCCTTGCCGCCGATTTCGTCCCCGCAAGCAGTCATGTAATAATTGCACTTACTTAAAATTGATTACACGGGATAAAAATAGATTATATGTTGCTCCACAGATCTAAAAGTTAGAAATTGCAAGCAGTGTGCTTGCATGAGAGAGTAGCGACTTACATTGGAGAGCCCTAACTCTTAAATTTCTCTACGTATTTTGTTATCATACTGTCTCGGATTCGGAATTCAATAAAAAAGTGGTATGAAATAACTAAGTAGCAATTTTGTCGGTTGTCAATATAATCGTAACTGATTGGGGTCTCTACATAGAAGATATACTAGGAAAAGTATTATTGGGGAGATTCGTTATTCCAGATAATAGAACCCTAAACAATGATTTTTAAAATGTCTGCCTGTATGTCTGGTCGTTTGCTCAGAAACGGCTTAACAGAACACTGCAAGCTTTGGTAATACTTAAAAATCACTTAGTGCTTGTTTTATTACAATCAGTTAATAAATAAAAAAGTTATATAAAGATAAAGTATAATCTATAAATTGTATACATTTTAAACAAAAAACATTAAATGTTCGAGTGCTGCAAATAATGAACATAATAAGCATAGATCGAGTTAATTAAAACTCACAGTAAATTCACCTGAAGCGAGTTAGTTACGCTGCTCTAAAGTACATTTAAATATGGCGAGTATAATATTTAACGAAGTTAACATTTTTGGGGTTAAATTAGAAACTCGTTAAAATTGATTTGAATTTTTGTTGGAGGGCTAGTGTAGTTCGTTCAAAGTCAATATATAATATAAATATAAAAAATATAATATAAAAAATATAATATTTATCCATCTGTGGGTACATTCACTTTTTCCCAGTTCACTTTTTCCTGTCTAATAGACAAAGTGTGGCGTTAAGTTCGCATAACTCAACACGCAATGTCTCGAAAAAACAATAACGGATTTTTTAAGACTAAGCCGAAATAAGGCAATGCGAGAAGCAGCTGTCTTAGTCACATCGTGGTAACTCGCTGTTTCCGCTTACAGTCCATTCATATTAGGTACGTACGTTACGTAACTTAACACTATTATTTATTTTATATTCATTTTTTTAAAGTACATGAAGGCAACTTATAAGTTCAAAAAGGACGAATAGTTCTATTCAGTAATGCGTGGAGAACGGAGAAACTATTTCTCTCTACCCATATATATACATACTATAATAAGGGGAACAGAAAGAATTAATTTTTTTCCATTATACCTGTATGCGTCATAAAAAGTCAGTTTTATTTATACTTTACAACTGTGTAAGACGACATCCACGAGTGTTCTTCACGTCGCACTGAAGTTGAGGACCATCTTTATTTATAGTGCAATTCTAGTTTGACGTCATCATGGTGCGGTTGAGTGGAAGTGATTGACCGCGACGGTCTTGGGTTTCAATACGATTAGGGTATTTTGATACATCGTTGCTTCAGTGCTAAGGACCTCCTACGTAATACATTAAAAACTATTCCAGATAATTTGCATTAATGTGCAATAATAATGATAATAATAATCAAATTCAGGAACTACTGGTACGAATTGCATCCATTTAATTGTTTCGATTTAACCCACTTCACCTGCGGTCAGTGGCGCCACACTTAGAGTATGTGGCGAGTCATACAAAACTCTGATTATTTTTTGTGGACATACAATGTTAGTAATGTTGATATTTGGAAACTACGAGAAATAACTTTTTCGTTTCTTTTGTTAAAAATGATGTTATGACGAAATTCAATTGAAATCGCACTGTCTGAATAGAAAAAATAGTAAGTCTTTTTCCTAAAATAGAAAAAATAATTATTTGAAACAAAATAAATAACAAAATTATCGTTGTAAAATAAAAGGTAATTTGTCAGGAACGACGCACGCACATAAACCTGTCAAAGGCGGCAAAGTTCAAAGTTGTTCAAATATTGTGAAAATGAAAAAAAACCTATATGTAAACTGTTGAGGTATCTCGATTAATTTCTTTACGTATGGGTTTTAAATACTTTTGTCTATATACTGCTCCCATAAAAGGTGCAGACGCTTCCTCTAAATATATATTCATAAAGTTACATTTTAATAGAAGTACATTTATTTTGACTAGTATTAGTGTTAAATGTTGAGCGTTTGTCTCTCTTTACTACCAAAGCGATGACTTGCAATATAGTAAGATCTCCATGTTGTTCTTAGAAATTTAAATCTAAAATTCCCTTTTATAAACGTAATATAAGCACATTGTCAGATACCCTCACTATTACATCAAAGGTCTCGGTTGACCTGCGACGACAGGCTGTCCTAGTTTTAAAGGTCGTGGTAAAAGTTTCTGCCTGGATTGTAACTTCAACCCGCCGCGGCGGGACGTGAATTCCAAGTAGCGTTTTACAACTTTTTACGTAACACCGCGTGCACCGACTGCGTCACTTCTCTATGCATAAGTTTTCTGGTGCATAGGATTTGATTTGATTATATTTTTAGTTTTTTTTTTTGCTTTATGCTTATTGTTCATTTATCGTCCATTATTTGATATATCGAGCAATGAGTGTCGTAACTCAACGCCACGTTTCATATGCCAGATATGAAAATAACATATATATAATCCTCCTCCTTTCCATTGACCTCCTTCGGCACGAGGGACTATGCCATGTCTGCCTACCCAGCTAAGATTTTTTATGTGATAGAAATATAAATAATTTTCTCAATTTCTTTTGCTGTAAGATGATTCTTTATTTCTGTTCCATAATTTTGCTACATAACAATTGGTACATCTCTGCTGGAGTTTATACAGGGGGATCTCGGGACGTTTCGCGTTTCCTCAAAATCTTATAAGAATACGGCTTCGTTTGGGTCATTAAGTCTGAATGGCGGATGATAATCGTCTGCTTTTGAATATTAATGGATGAGATTGTTATACGATTATGTAAACCGTCTAGCATAATATTATATTGAGAATAATGTACAATATTTCTGATTGTCAATGTGATGGTTGTGGGTTCGATATCCACTCTGTAGATATTTGAATTGTTTTCGTTTTTTCATTCTCGTATACAACAAGGCTCTATGAGACAATATTATGTGTCTAGTTGAAAAATTGGAAAGTATGGAAAGAGAGTGGCCTCTGTCTATTCTGCTATATTTGAAATGTGTTATAAAATGTTTTAAAGTATAAAATAATGCAAAAGAAACCCTACTCTACTACTAAAACGTTATTCTTTAATGAAACTTGTAAGTTCCCGCGTAGAGCGCTCGATAGTGGATAGAGCTAAGATAAGTGGCGTTTCGGCCACTACACGAGTAAAACCAGGAAAAGCTTGGAATTTTAAAAGAGCTCAGAAAGCGTTTGAAATTAGACGTCTATTTGACGTAATACTGAAATCCTTTTACGGATCGTCCTCGACCCAACGGGTAAGTGGTAAATGTAAGTGGTACCTAGTGGTGATGTCGTGCTTGTGACAATTGCCTAGCGTTCAAAATGTGTTACGTTTAAGTTTTACTATTGCTATCGCCAACATAAAGCGTTGCGATAGGATTTCCGTAGATACGCTGTAAAATGAAAGACGCCGTTAGTAAAAAATATTGCAGTCGACTGTTGTAGTCGAGGCGCAGCGTTGTGTTTCGCAAACCAAGCAGTTTCTAAAATGGGCAAGCCTGTCTTTCTCGGGAAAACATCAGCCAGTGCCGCAATAGATTTGTGCCTTCAGATGACACATGCCCGCAAACGACAATAGCATCGATATTGCAAAAGGACGTTTTATTTACATACAAACGGTCATTGATTGGAAACTTTTTATAACTTTCATATTTTGTACTCAACCACAAGATATTATAAATATTAAATTCCTCTTGTTCACTTGCTTTTTCTTATATTACTTATGTAACACGCGGTGCCTATTAAAATTAATGCTGTGTTCACAGGGGAATGGAATTGAGCAAAGTTAAGAAAATCCGTAGATGAAAGGTATACTTTCACATACAAAACTTCTTCATTTCGCCACGGGTGTCATGTGGATCTCAACGCCGCATTGTCAGTCCAGATCAAACCTACAACCGTCGCGTATATGTTATATTATATTATTCCGTTTTAAAATTAAGCTCATGTCAGGAACTATTGGTGATAAAAAAGAAATGTATCGGATAATCTATCTATTGAAGAAGGCTCTAATATAGCATATTACCACACGCGCGCCCCCTAGTGCTCTATTCTAAATTCCAAGCGTACGTAAAAACATCTAAAATATTATTAGAATTTTGAATTAGTTATGTCCTGAGTGACATCCTTTCATGGGGAAAATGGCAAAAAAATGACATCTGGTTTCTTTTAGGAATTAAATACCCAAAGATAGATAATAATGTCTAGTTTTAATCTAAGTTTGAAAGCCGAACGAAAATAAAGAAATGCAGCTACTCCATGGCGATTTGATTGAAAATAAAAATATAATAAATAATAACTATAATATGGTAACGATAGTTATGGGTTTATTAGGAGTTTAGGAATGCTTATATTTTTAGCTTCACGCTGTATCCCGCAAACAGGGCAGTGTTATATGGTTGCTGCACGCTGCGCTTTATCTTATTGTTAATGTAAGAAAATTAAAATGTTTCATTCTCATGAGTGAGAATTGCATCCACAACCGTTGCGTTTACAGTTATGTACTGTTCCGCTGCGCCACGACGGGTACAAAATGTTTATTTATACCCATAAAAAATATCCCCATTTTAGTATCTTTTTAAACCTAATTTAACTTATGCTTTAAGGCGTAGGAAAGCGTTAGGTTCTGCCATGTCCTAAGTAAAGTTTCTAAATGACACAGAGTGACAATATCAGTGTGTTAACACTAGATTAACCTTTTGTCTACTCCTTTAAGTGCTAGTTCTACAGTAAAAATTGGTACCTATATATGCAACTTATACATAAAAAAGGCATAAGTTAAATAAATTTAATGAAACAAAAGAAATATGTTCTTTTTATAGGCAATCTAGGATAAATCACTATATTTCTTCATAAAAAGTCGGCACAACTGTCAAAAATCGTTAACTAATTAGAAAGCAGTACGACCCCAAGTGTGCGTCCTCGGGCCGGTGCCGCGTGGTATTAAAAAAATCAATACTACTTTCTCACCTCGACTTAAGCTTAAAATATAACTCATTACGTAGACGTTATTCTATAATAATGATTAAAGTATTAAAAGCACTCTTTTTTTTTCAAAATTTTAAATATTTCTGACCATATTATGCAGAGGGTAAATCGTTGGAGTAGATACACGATACGCATTGGTTGTGATAGATTCTTTAGGCTGATAAGATTAAATGCGACGTTGAGTTACGTCACTCAACATGTATTGTGGATTTAAGTTTTCGCTACTCGACATCATGACTTGAGCTGTACATGAAACGGAGTCTGCAGCAAGTTTTACAAAGAAAAGAAATTCCAGAAAAGTTTGTTCAATAAAACGAGGCCGTCGCGGCGCCATAGGACAGCGTCTGAATGTAAGCGCGACGCTTGTGGGTTCGATATCCACTTGGGGGAATGATTATGATGCGGGAAAAGAGTGAAACGGAATTTTCAATATGAGAAATTAGCGATTATATGACTGCTAATTAAATTGTAATTAATAATATAAAATTTCGTTTTAATAGAGTCCACGGGGACACACACAGCACTGCTCTGCTCTCCTCCAAGGAGAGGCGCCGCGCTCTCTTATTGCCTCATCATGTTCTTTTAGTGAAATTTTATTAGGTTTGCATTTCTGGACTTCATTTACATTGTCAGGTGCTTTTAAATTGGTTATTAATAAGTTTATTATACAAGCTCAGTATAAAGATGTTTTATAAGAATTACTTTTCTCTTAATTTGAGAAATTTAAAGTATTTTAAGAATTTTGAAGGCATTGCGTGCTGAGTTGCGGATCTCAAAAGCCGCTCTTTGCCTCGACAAAGATAAGTATAACATTTAAATAAATATTCCATTTTCTCAGTGGGGATCGAACCCCCGACCGTCGCATTACAGTCACACCCGTGTGCCCCTGTGCCACGATGGCCTCTAAAATATAAAACACTTTATTTTCTTTCACCTAAGAAGTTCTTTCGTCACTGTGCCTTAAACCATAACAATGTAGATACTTATAGATCGATAAAATATTAAATAGTAAAATATAAAAATATATTTAAGTGATATACGATTATACTGGATAACGATTTTCATTTCTTTGCTCTGGTAAAGACAGGGCGGCGTTGGGTTATGTCACTGTGTTGAGTTTGTCACTAGCAGAACTTAGTGTCTCCTCTCTGCTTACTAATTGCTAAGTGCGGGCTGCACCGCGCATTCGCTTTTTAAGTGAAGTAAAAATAGACTGTATTGTGCATATAAATTGAAACTACCCGCAAAATGGACCTAAATTTAGGCGGTTATTAGACGTAGGGGACGCTCCACAAACACTTCGCTGTGACCACATTAGCCTTTTAACATATTACTATCGGTTACACGCAGCACACCCGACCACTGGAGCGTCGAGCGTCTACCTTCTATACACGTTTATAAGCAGACGACGCGATGTTGAAATAACGACAGAGAATATTTATTTAATCGGAGGTAACAAGTTCGTGTCTTGGGGGCCATTCAAGTATTACGCTGTTGTTTTGCAATTATTGACCGTACCGTTTAGTGTTCCTTTCTCTCTGGTTACCCCGCTAGGGATAAAGAGATGACAGAGAGACTTTCACAGATAAACTATAAAAAAAGTTACAAGATAAAGCGTAAATAAACTCACGGAGGGTCTACATTGCGAGGGGTCAGTACTCTCCGCGTCACAACTCAAGCGATAGACTGACAGCATGACGCGTGAATCATATATTATTCAGGATATAAGTCAGTTTGGCCAAGAGCTACTATAGTTTTATTACCAATTTTTTTAATTGGGCGTAACGAAAAATTATTAAATATTAAAGCATTTAGCATAAGCATTAAGCTTATTGAGGCCAGTCGTGGCGTAGCGGCACGAAGTGTGACTGTAAAACCGACTGGTTGTGGGTTCCATCCCCACTCGAGGAGATGAAATATTTACTTAAATTTATATTTCCATTGTCTTCGCTCTGGTGTCGAAGTCTGGTGCGCGGCATTGAGTTCTGCCACTCAATACGCAACGCCTCCAGAATTCGGCAGAAAGTGGGGAACGGAGTGTCTTAACACTAGGTTCCCTCCGCCTACCCTGCTGTATGCGGGATACAGCGTGAAGCTGATTTTTTTTTATTTTATTAAAGCATTTGTGGTTAAGTATCCGCCTCGAGCATCGGTAGGCGCTGATGAGCTACACGAGGCGAGTACACAATGTACTAATATATATATAAATTAAATATATATAAATTTAATGTGCCTTGATTTACATTCCTGGAAATATCTAGTTAATAGGTATCTGAACACGGTTATCTTTTGTGTTCACTTAGCACAGCGTCTGTCTGCAAACGCGTGGGGTGAGAGTTCTATCCTCAATATTAATTATTTTTTAATTCTCGCTGAGACGAAGCGTGGTGTTGAGTTCCACCACTAACCATGAAGAGCCCTGATGCTTTAGGTAATGCACACGGTGTGCGTAACTCATGCTCTGACTAAGCGCGATGTTTCTGTGACCTCAGCTATTGGAGTAGGTACATGACAGCTCGCCTCGGTCGCGGGCAACGGGAAAACCTCATTAACTCTACATTATTTTCGTTCGCATTTTTTACTTCTTGCTCTTAATTTACATTCACTACTGGATCGAGTGTACCTACATTTAAAAATAAGTCATGAATTTCTTTTTATAAACTTTTTTATAATTATAAAAACTTGCTTTAGTTTCTCGCTTATAACATTCAATTTATAATATAATATAAAAGTTTTTGAGACACTTAAAATTAAACGAGACAGAGTACTCATACTGGGCAGTCAAGCAATCCGATTCCGATTATTATAAAACACGTAAGTATGGATAAAGAAATTATAAAAAAAAAATAGAAGCTATATAGACGGACAAACCTCTTTTATGTTCATTAGTATATGTACATACTTACAGGTTCACGCTAGACGCACTGTTACGCGCGGAGCACCCAATTTTCAAGACACGTAAAAATATTTACCAAAAAAATACTAAAGACGAGAACCCTTCCTGGGACTTCAAAAGTTAAACCTATATTAATACTATCACTCTCTCAATTTGTTTTATTGTTTTATCCATTATCACGTTCGGTTAGTTCTATAGTAATTTTTTTTTGTTAAATCTGTTGTTAAATTTGATCCCATTAGTCTGTCTTTTTTAATAGGTATATAATGTTAAAATTTATTTAGTATTTTTTTAAAGTAAATAACTAAAGTGTAAATAACAAGTATACTGTCTGTGCATGTTGTGTCGAACTGTAAGGGGAATAACACTTTACAATGTATGTTTTTTAATTTAACTTGTGTATTTTTTCATGTTATTTGTATATTCACTTAGTGGACCTTATATAAATAAATAATAGTACGGTAAAGAGTTTGTTTGGTTAGTCGCGCTTATCTTAGGAATTATTGATTTAATTAAAAAACATATTCTGTGTTCGATAGTTGACTCAGTCAACTTGACTTATCGAAATTGACGCAACATTTAAGTTAATTGTTTCGATATAACCTACTATAGTATAGTCTATATAACTCATGTCAGTTACTTAGGGCACTATGCACACACAGCTCTGAGTCGCTTTCATTTGAGCACGGGTTCGAAAAGGCAGGTTGAAGCGAATATTTAAAGAAAATCTTATTCCATTTAAAATTTTATTTTTACTGTAATAACACAGTCGCACAATTTTTTAAATTACTTTAAACAAAATAAACATATGCAACTGACTGTTTCCCGTTACATATAAAATTCAACAATAAATAAAAAATTACAAGTATTTCTTTTGATATATCTATCTTCAACTATGTGAGATTGTTTATCGTACAGAGAAGTAACAATAGCTTATCTGGAATGTTTCTATGACTCGTACTTGGAGGTGGATGTGGATAGCCTTTCTCCAGAGCAGTAAGAGGATTCGTTGCATTTGTGCCTCGTGAGATAAGCCTGAAAGCCTGAAATTGTTACTGAAAGCATTATTCAGTGTATAAGGGAAATGGTTTATAGAGCGGTACAGCTTCGTCCGCGTGGTCGATTGTAAGAGTCGTGTGTAACGCTTACAGTTTTAACCGCACATTTAGGATTACAAATCATTCAAATGTCATGAAATTGTACAAATATTGAAATGTAGAAAGGAATTCACTTTATGCATTTCTGTTTTAAAAGATGAAGAAGAGCTTTTATATTAAAAAAATGTTTTCTGTCTTGAAATTAACAGATAACTATTGTAAGAACAATAGAAAATAAATAAAGAAAGATCAATTACTGGAAAAATCTTATTTTTATACATATAGGATTGTTTGATTCCACAGCAATTGCTGTAATAAGTTTAAATTATCAATTATATAATGTTCAATTAAGACAACATTCCCATTTTTTTAGTTAAATGAAAAGACAATCAATTCTAAGGACAACAGAACAATTTAATTTTGCAAGCTAATTGGACTATCGCGAGGGTGGACTGTAATCTTTTTATCAGTTTCAAATTAACTCAAACAGATCGACTTTTCAACAAAATTGTGCCCGACTTTATGGAAGTATAATCTAGAGCACTCGGAAACAATAATGTATAGCTTACGTATATTATTATAAAACTAAAGAAGCTCGTCTTAAGAATTACTAGTTCAGTTTGAACTAATATTTTTGTATTGAATAGTTTACATATTGGGGGAGGCTTTAGTTTAAATAAAATCACGTTAATATTTTCAATGTAATTATGTAACCCACTGTACCTGCGGTGAGTTACCTAGGGCACTTAAAAATATAATGTGCCATAAACATGTTTTAGTTACTTCCATTTGCCCAGGTGGGCGCAGTCGTGAGGCTAATCTTCACGTAAATGTATAGTGCTTGAGCGTAGTGCTCTAAGAAACCAGCTAATCTACAAAGAAAAGAATATTCTTTTCTTTCCCCTTTTTCGTCCATTTTAAATGCATTGTTTGGTCTACAAAGTGTTTTATGAACAATGTGTTTAATCTTAATAGGACCAGGTAAATAAAAATACATATTTTAAAATATAAAAACTAGTATAAAGTGAGAATCGATTCCAAATATGACTAGTACAGGTCAATTATAGTAATGTAATATACCAATGGTTAACTGTTTGTCATTACTTAGCAATTTTACAATGAACTTTGTGATCGATCTTCTGTCGTAACTAACTAACTTAACTAAGTTTAATTCACGGCTTCGCCCTCGTGGTCTAATAGAAATAACTAAGAGTTGAGCATAGCATGTGATGTATTTTAACTGCCGGAGGTACCTCCGACTCCAGGTTCAGCCGTTACATTTAAGTGGTTAACATAATATAAGAACCCTATGAAGTATGAATATATAGGCTTATTATATCAAGTTCCGAAGATGATCGCGTTCAACTAAACAAAGTAAATTCTTCAGCTTTACAATATTTCTTAATATTTCTTTAGAGGTTAAGTCAAAGGTTGTGGTTAACGGACGACTGGACAGATTCAATTAGCAATCTCCCAATCCTAAAACGAGCTGACCTAATTCCTTACTAAATCATCAAAGTGTGAAGACCAGGTCTGCACTCAAGTTAGTAGGACGTGCCAGATAGGATGCCTTTGGCGCCTCTAAGTATCGCATCTAACGTTAATAGGCGGTACGATGTGCCCTAAGAGCATCCATTTGGTGTACCTACTACCTAGTAGTTGCTGTACAAAGCATAGCTGGTAAGTGCATGTAAGCTCAGTGGTTTTAAGATCGATCACTCGGAATAATAGTATTATTAAAAAAATTATTACTTAGAAATCAGCAAATAAAGCGAGGACTGGTACCTATAATATATATCTTTTCGTTGGTTAGGGTAGGTATAAGGAACCTAGCGTTAAGACACTACGTCCACTTTTGGCAGGCATTAGGAGTTGCGAGTGGCGGAACTTATCGCAGTCGCACGTCGTGGTGCAGCGGCTCCGCAACTTATTAGTAGTGGACATGACAGTTGTGGGTTCGATTGCCTCGTGTGGTAATTATTCGATTGCGTCTCGTGGTAATTACATTGTTTTCGTATCCTTGCTCTGGTAAAAAGTCATTAAGTTCAACAGCGTCGAAAAAAAGTTGATTATATTCATACCAAGTCTCAAGTATTCTATGAAATTTTATCACAATCGGCTCAGCGGTTTGGCCGTGATTAAATCACAGACAAAAAGAGAAACTTTCGAATTTACACTATTGGTATGGGAATATGGATTAACATAGCTTTTCCAATTTCCCAAATAAATATTTATGCAAGAACTCCTATTCAATACAGCTAGCGTCTGGAAGCCATTTCAAACTGTTTATTTATTGAGTGTCTCAGATTTTCCACGACAAATTAAACTACGAAATGACCGGCTGCAGCATCTCGACTTTGAAATGCGGAGATGAATGTTGGAATTGTTTGGAAAGTATTTGTCGTTTCTCATTAACAAGTCTCTTATCATAATTGTAATAAAACTTATCTTAAATTACATATTTAAATAAATAGCAACTAGAGGATCTCACTACAAGCGCGACAGGCGTGGATTCGATTCCACTAAAAGGAGAATAAACTATTTTTATTTCTTTATTTTCAACATTTCAAACACAATTAACATAAATATCGTAACAAACTAACGTATAAATAAATAGAATAGCTTTACTTGATAGTAAAGCAATAATATAATAGTATCCAAAACCACAAAACGGTTAATTTATATGATGATTAAGTTAAAAAGCAATTCGAAGTTGGTAGTTTACTGCTGTTGCAGCTGACGCTGTTGGCCGTAGACTACATCTTTCGGACACTTCAAGAGCAAGCAAATAAACATGACAATACGAACTCGAAATTCGTTTATGGCGGCGTTGTTAGTATTTAAGTTAGTATTTAAACATTTAATTTCACGTCTTTTTCCAGCGCAGGAATGTCTGCAAAGAGAAAGTAGTGTTGTGACACTCCATTCCCCAAATTCCACGTAATTTTCGAAACATTGCGTGTTAAGAATTTTACTTCGTGCTTTCTATTAGAAAGATCAACGAAAAAAGGAAAAATTCAAGACATTTAAAGAATAAACCCATTAAAAGAGTGAATCGTCTTAAATTTTTGAAGTCAGTGCCAACATTTATGTAAATCATTTTTATATTTTCATATACCTCAGTTTTTTAAAATAAATTTGATACACATATTTGATAACTTCGATTATAACTTTTCAAAAGTACTAAATAAAAAATAGACGAGTACATAGTAGACAGTAAATAGAAAGTACAGAAAAATGCAAACATAAAGGAAATAAGATAAAAGAGACAATCAAATTATCGGTATTGTCTACGGCACGCCTATTGCCTTATAACTCAAGAAAAAGAACATCTTTATGTTTTAAATTAAGCTAACCCACCGGGAACGTCGTCCGCCTGCATCGTCCTTCCACTAGGCGCGCCGCATTAAAAGTTCTCTATAGACGGATAATAGGATTTACTCCGCTACGGCTTGATATAACCTAGGTCTTATCAAATTACATGCAATTCAAATCGTTTTACGCTTTTTAGAGATTTAGAGATGTGATAGTTTTAAGATTAAAAAATATGTTTATAGAATATATATTAAATATACATTTATATCAGATTGGGTAGGTCTTTGTAGTCCGTATGCATACCGTATACCGCACAACGCATGCAAGCTTAAGTTTTTCAACTTTTATAATACTTCCCGTTTATTGTACTTCCCGTTTCATACTTACTACATGTTTTTACATTGCTTTATTACAAACACGATAGCTGTGAGTTGCGGGAATGATATTTTTTTTATTTCGCCGTTCTGATACACAAAATGTATACTGCAAGTTAAATTCCGCCACTCAACAAAGCTATGACTTGAATTCTATGCGGGAAGTGCACTCTTGGAAGGACGCGAGACAACGCGCGAAGTTATAATATACATATACATAATCATATTTTCTCCATTTTCCGTTTTTTAAAGACATATGTGAAACCGAAAATATTTTAAATACAACATCTTTAAATACATATATGGTATATACGCAGTAGATCAATACGTAAGTGGTCAGGAGTTGCATTCCCATTCGTGTCACGTTAACGACGCAGCGCGAGAGCCTGCAGGCGCAGGGCGCTATCTCACACCCTCCCTCTTTACACTCATCACAAGATGATGGATAGCAGCTATACTGGCACAGGGTGAAAAATACCTTTTAAGGGTTCTGTACATCAAAAGAAAAAAAACCAGAATTCTTATAGGATTTCTTTGTTGTCTGTCTGAGTGTTTGCACGTATAACCATTTAAAGAAGTTTTTCTCACTGATAAAATAAAAAAAAAAATTACGTTCCTTGTTAATAATTCGTTCGTTTTGTTAATTAGTTCATTAATAGATCTTTTAAGAAGTCCTAGTGTTGAGTTTTATACAGCGCTCGTAATCGCTCGTGGCCTGTGCTACCGGCGCGAGGTCTGCCTGCGGGGATAAGTCTGTCTCCGAACTATTAATAAGGCCAGTATATTAAAAAAAGAATTAACCCCTCATTTCCCGTATATACCCAAGTACTACTAGGTATTGAGAACCTCGTGTTAAGAGTATCTCTTCTCTATGTTCAATTTTTGAGACATTGCGTGTTACCGGAGAATTTAACGCCGCGCTTTGTGTAGTTAAGAATAATAACGATGATTATGGGGCCCCATTTACAGATGGAAAAGATTTATATTATTTTATATATAATCAGATCATACATTAAACATAATCAGTAAGGAAAACAATATGTATATATATTATTAATGTTATATATGCGTATTGTTTCTCTTTCTGATTATATTTAAATCATATTTATTATTTACCCAATCTAGTACTCTAAAGAGTAGAGTGAAGTATTGCTATAATAAGCGAAATCTGAAAATTAGTGTCTCGCCACTAGACTACTAGCCACAACCTGCGGCTTCGTCCGCATAATGCATGTTCTAGGAGCCCCAAGGTAATTTCCGAGATGTAATATAGCCCGCCCAATATATGGAGTATGCAACTAAAGCGCGTTCAACCAAACAAATTCTAATGTTAATATATATATATTATACTCTATTGAACCAGTTTTGTAGTTCTTAATTACTATCATTTCTATATACTTCTGCATGTACGGAGTTTGCATTTCAAATACGACACCAACTTCGATGAAACTCATTTTGAAATATGAGAAAGTTTAAATGTACTTTCTGTTTGTAAATAGCTTTATTAGAATACTGGCATCGGCTGTTTTAAGTATGTTTTTTTTTCAGTTTCACACTGTATCCGCACACAGCAGGGTGGGCAGAGGGAACCTAGTGTTAAGACACTCCGTTCTCCATTTTCTGCCGAATTCTGGAGACATTGCGTGTTGAGTGGCAGAACTCAACGACGCGCTTAGCCTCGACACCAGAACGAAGAAATGGAAATATAAATTTAAAGTAATCTCCATCTCCTCGAGTGGGTAACGAACCCACAACCAGTCGGTTTTACAGTCACACTTCGGGCAGCTGCGCCACGACTGGAAGTATGTTTGTTGTATAATATTATTTGAGTAAGTAAAAATTTCAAGAACGGAGAATAATTGAACTATCAAGCTACGGGATATACGTTGAAATTAAAAAAAAACACACGTAGATTGACCGGAAATAGCACTCACGTAGTCAGTCAGTCACCGAACCGAACTGGAAAGTTGGGTTCGGTCGTGCTATAATTGAAAAGAACATTAACACTGAAATATTGTATTGACGATTGACATCTCAGCCATTATGGTTTTACAAATTTAAAAAGATATATATAATAAATGTATATAAAGAACTCGTGTTATATATAACACGACATTGAACGGAGTGTTTGATGGTACACGCGATGGTTTTGGGTTCGACTCCCACTGCCCGAGTGGGAGTCGAACAGGCTGGTTGTAGTAAAATAAAAAGTAAGTTAAGTTACGTTAACTTCCGACGGTACTAAAAATTATATATTGATAAGAAAATAATCTCAACGGTCAATCGTCCTGAAAACAATGTTCAATTCACGAACTAAGTGGAAAATTGGATAATTTTCCACTTTTCCTTCAGAGAGAACAGTCAGCCACGTTTAGCTTACAACACCGTGGCGGCGCACACGACCGTGTCCGATCGTACACGATCATTTCAATCGGTTCAATCTCTACTTTAGATTTTTCTATTCCATTTTTTATATTAAATAAGATTTTTTTTAATATGAGGCCGACGTGGCGCAGTGGTACGTTTATCTATGTCAGCGTCGTTGTGAGTTCGATCCTCACTCAACGGAATAATTATATGTAAAACTCCCTCATTTCTTAATTCTGGCAACACAACAAAGGTTGTCGTTGGGCGGCTGTTCTGTTAACTTGTTAGCACCTACTCAGTGTGGCGACACTATCGAGTAAGGCGTATCTACCTATGTATGTGGTATCAATTAGTGCACAATATACGCACATTAGATGGACAATGAATATCATATCACAATGAAACTTATATAGGTAGGCACTAACGCTAGTCACTGGGGTTGAAAGCACGATAGGGGTGGGCACGATCCTCGGTTAAGGGATGGAATTATTTCACAAACCGCATTAAGTTTCACCAGCTAACACGCAAAAAATATTGGAGAAAAGTAGAGAATAGAGTGTCTCGTGAAGCTAACAAACTTATTGCTAGTAATAGCTGTTGGAATGCAATACATTATGTAAGTGACTGTTGTTCAATTTTCGAATGACATAATTTATTTATTTTTTATTTAGTTATGTATAGACTATTACTAGATATAAAGAGGTAATACATAGGAATATGCAGGTTCCCTCTGTCCTGCGTTTTCGGTCTTCTCCGAAAACGCAGTTTCAAAGATACTGGAGGAAGGTCACACAAAAGCATGAGGAGAGAAGGATGAAGAGGTTAATGAGGCGAAAGAGTTACGCACAGAGACCGAAGCGTATGGTGGTAGCGTAGCGTGTCCTCTCGGACAGCGTGAATGTGACGTAGCTAACACCACCGGAAGAGGTCGTTGTGTAGGCCGACTGACAAAAGCAGTGTGCACTGGTTTATTAGACTATTATTTTATTTATACTTATACAATTAATATTCGCAATTTGCTGTTTAGGTAGAGTCTAGTATAGATTTATATTATTTTAAATGTTAACTATCTGAGCGCTGGCACAAAAAATATAACTAACATCTTTTAAATATTTTTTTATTTTCTTGCCGTCATTAAATTATTACAAATAGGACATTTATAGTAGAGGCCAGTCGTGGTGCCCACTCGTGGAAAAGAACTATTTAATTATTTTTATTTACTCTGGTGTCGAGGCAAAGCGTGGTGTTGAGTTCCGCACACTCAATACACAACGCCTTTTTAATTCGGCGGACGGTGGGCAGCGTAGTGTCTTAACATTAGACTCCCTCGCCTAACCTGCTGTATGCGGGATACAGCGTGAAGCTGAAAAAAACAAAGTTATGTGTCCGTTATGACGCGCTATATAAACATGCTCGTGGTAGCGACTGCAATTTTGAACGCTGTCTATGTAGTCTTCATTTTTCCATTCCGTTCTCTGGCAGGTTTTTTTTCCAATGTATACGATAAAATAATTGTCCACAAAACCGAATTGGTTTTGTTATAATCCTCAGGAACCCATTCCGCTTACCCTACAGGCGTTATACAAAACACAAAGCTGTATTTATATAATATTTCCCCAATATCCATAATTAAGATGTATTGTTATTCGCGTCTCAACATTCAAGCGCAGTGGTTGGAACAAGACAATGGTGTCTTAATGATCTCTATAGCTGTATGGGACGCGACTTGGGTGCTATTTTGTAGGTACTGTTACCCTCGCTTGGAGAATAGCACATAGTATATGTATGTATGACAGCCGGTACAATTGGTATTACAATTTGATGAAGGCAATGCGTGACATAGCGGGTACTTGCTCGGTGAATGTCTCTTCATGTTAGACACGAGGCCCAGAGATGTATAATTCATGTACGAATGTCTTATATTATTGGTATTAAAAAATTGTTTAGCTGTCTCACTGTATTTAGAAAGGCGATAAGTAAGCCCGCAGGGCAAATGCAATTTGGGCGAATTTTGGGATAAAAAATAGGCTATATGTTGCTCTACAGTGCCTTCTACCTTTCAATGTTAGTTCCATAACAATTAGTTCAGATAGTCCAGACAAAAAGAAGGACAGACAGACATCAATTTTAATATAGTTTGTTTCTGTATTGGTGACGTAAATGCTTAAATGCACTTGTAAAAACGTGGTTATTTTAAATCATAGACACACTATTATTCAATTTAATTTAGATCTTTTATTTTTATCATCATACAATCATTTATTTTCTATTATCATAAAAACAGTAATTTTACAATCAACATCAAACAACAAAACATCGAAAACTAAAGATAGCCAATACAATAAAACAATTGTATTAAATAACTCTTTCAGCAAGTAAGCCGTTTGTGAGATTAGCGTGCGCAAACGCACAGACAAAATAGAAAATGAAATCATTGTTTTGGTTTCTAATACACCAATAAATGCCAGTAGCAAAAGTTTTTCCGATATACGTTCCATGTACAGACACCGATCAGGTACGATTTTATTATTAGTATAGATATTTAATCGTATATCGGCAATGTATTAAACGGTAAGCACTGGTTTCTAGATTTATTATAACATCCATCTATAGTTAGAGACGAGGTTTGGTTTTAAGCAAGATGGGCGCGGACACAAAGGTATATTGTACCGAGAGAGAAAATTGTAAAAAGTTTATGTTGACCGTTCTATTGTAGACTTATGAATTTTGCTATTTCGTATTTATTCTCGAACCTAGAAACGACAACTCATTAAATACAGCAAACTGATACACTAAACAGAGTACTCACTCATCGGGCAGGGTGGGGGCTCCTTCCTCCTGGCCGGGCGCGTTCACGTGGTACACGCAGAAGTTCTCGAGCAGGGCGCGCATGTCCACGTAGTTGAAGAACGGCTGGAAGCTAGTATCTGTGGAATATGAAGCATTATTAGTTGTACCGAATTTTTCTAGATATTTTTTTATATTTTTTGGATGTGCACCACTTTTAAATGTTAGTTTATAACATAGATTTTTTGAAATGTTACGTAAAGTATAAGCCGTTGGCAAGATTTATAAAATAAATAGAGGCCAGTCGTGGCGCAGGGGCACAAAGTGTGACTGTAAAATCGACTGTGGGTTCGATCCCCACTCGAGGAGATGAAATATTTATTTAAATTGCAATATTCGCATTTCTTCGCTCTGGTATCGAGGCAAAGCGCGGCGTTGAATTCTGCCACTCAACACGGAATGCCTCCAGAATTCGGCAGAAAGTGGGAAACGGAGTGTCTTAACACTAGCTTCCCTCTGCGTAACCTGCTATATGCGGGATACAGCGTTATGCTGATTTATTTTATTTTTCGTAATAAAGGTAATAAATCGTTATAAAAAGTGTGAAATAAAAATTATGATTATAAAAAAAAATACAAACAGTCGGGACCTGTATAATTTTTCGAGTCCTGTAAAATGTAAATGGGTTCCGCCTGTTAGTCCTAGTGAACTATTGGGCTTTTCTTTTTATCGGTTTGATGTGTAATTATATATTTTAAAATAACTATTTATTTAATAGTTTACTTGTAAAACACTCAAAATATACTTAATTTTCAAACTGAGAGCAAAGTCATTGGTTTCGGCCTTTTTACGGGTAACCGCCCTTTATGCAAGAGACTGACTTGTTGATACGAGGGTACAGTTTCCAGATATTTTCATTTAATTTTCGTTATTCCGTTGTTAGTTTTGTATATATTTTTAAGTATTTTGTTTTATGAAACTTAAAGGTATTTGTTGATTGTTTCGTTTTTGCTATATTGACGTTTTCGTGCACGAGTGAAACTAAACCGAGCGGCGCTTGCTCTCTTATTCGCCAAAGTAACATCAATCAAAGAAAACTCCGATTCGGACGAGATGGCTGTTGTTAACGTGTATAGCGTACAAGAAACGTGGACATCATTTTTGATGTAGTATTGATTATTTTTGGTACCTAATAAAAAGAAGGAAAACAATTAACTATTTCGCAATTCAATATCTTCAATATTATTTACAAGGAGTGAGGAGGGAGGGATTAACTAGATGAATGCCACAGGAGTGTAGCTTCAATTTCTGCTATGTTCCAATTTTATAATTTGAACGAGCACTCCGTTGCAGAGGATCAATGAGGAGAGAGGGTCAATCTCCTGGCTGACAGTTTGTAACGGTCCAGCAGTCGGTCCCCCGCGCGCAGATAAAGCACAACACTCAACAATAAACGTTGAATTATTTTTAATTGGACGCAGTTAAATTGAAGCTTTTGTTTAAATTCTAGAAATCTGCGCCTTTGTAATGTATACCAATTATAAGTGAATGTTCACTTGTATTTACTTAGTTTATTATGAGAGAGAACAGTAAATTGCGGTGCGGTTGGGTAGCCTAGAATTGAACGCGATTTACATAAATGAGACTCCCAATAGATGAAATTTAAAGGAATTCAAAATATTTTTTTATTTAGCTCTACGCTGTTCTTATATGTATTGTTTTATATATGAATAGGCGGAGAGGGTGACTAGTGTTGAGATAATTCCGTTCTCCACGCACCGCTCAAGTTTCAAGACATTGCGAGTTGCGTGGCGGATCTCAACGAGTAGCGCTTCGTCTATCTAAAAGAGGAAATAATAATATAAGAATTCCCACGAGTGGGGATCGAAGCCGACATTGTGTTACAGCCAGACTGCCAGACAGCCACTGAGCCACGTAGTATATCGCCGGACATGACAATGAATATACAATTAATTCATCCATCTTTAAGTGTTGCCATACACTACTGTACAGTACGAATATTCGAAAGTAGAACGATAAATTAAAAAGTCTGAATTAAATGAATTTAAAATTCAAATACGAAATTATAGACAAGTAAACTATTTAAAAAAAAAAAAATAAAATGAGTCTTCAAACTACATTAGTTGAAGTATAATCGATACCGCTTGTGATAAAATATTAAAGTAACGATCAAATACCAGAAATTTCTTTATAAGGTAAAAGAAAAAAATAAAAGGTAATCAAAATTACACACCTAACATGCGTATCCATGCGTAACATGGGTATATGCGTTAAGAATCGAATATTATTTGATAATGTGGAATAACTGGTCACTAGACGCCATCAACTTATTTTTCAAAAAGTGAAAAATAATAATGATAAAATACCAGTATTATTAATTTTCAGTAAAATTGTCAATAAAATGCTAACTAAATCCGGCAACCAAAATAATATTTAAATTACAAGCATTTTATAGGTTTTTACAAATGAAATTTTGATCCCTGCAACATATATCACCCGAACAATAAGCCTATTGAGGTATTGGGCTTTTGTTAGTTTCGAACGTGCTCGTCTCGTCGGGCGTCGTTGGGGAGCACAGATACGGACGGAGTGCTACCTAGTCAAACAATGTTGTAACGAACTTCAATACGTACTGAAAACATCTATAGCAGTTAACTGTGGTGGCCCTTGGATATATAAATGCATATAGCAGGTTTATCTGCGGCTTGGCCTCCGCGATCAGATGTCTTTGATCTAGACAGTTGTGTACACAAGACACGTTTCAAGCGTCCAAGCTACTCCGACCGCAGTACAGCCGTACGCTACGTACCGTGTCACCGCACAAGGAAACTATTAACGTAATGCACCGACTATCCAATACAAAAATGTATTTTTTAATTACCTCATCTCTAGTCTAGTTCCGATGATGTTTTTTTTTTGTCTAAGTAGTAACCTCTTCGATGGAATATGTGAGATTGAATTGCGCTATCTACATAGTATATTATAAAGCCGAAGAGTTTGTTTGGTTTGGAGTTTGTTTGACCATGCTAATATCAGGAACTAATGATTCCTTTTTTTTGTCGTTGGGCTATATTACATCACGTTGATTCCACCGTACAACAACTGGAAAGTGCCATGTGTCATATACAATTGATAGTTATTTAAAGACGCGGGCGGAGGCGACGGCCAAAGGTAGTTCTTATATAATCCATTAGTCACATACAAATTGTGACTTAAGAAAGTACACAGAAAATGTTATAACTGAAACTCGACAAGTTTTCAAAATTAATCTAAAGATATACAAGTCTAGTTAGCAACTGGGGCACCGGAGGAACTCTACGTTCGACGTTCATTAGACGCTGACGACTACTTTATATGGGAATGGAGCCCTACATTAGGGATATCGTGAAGAAAGAAGTCTCAAGACAAAAGAACACGGAAGATGGGATATGAGAAAAACATCAACTTCCCACGTTTTCTCATACAGAGTAGGCAGAGGGAACCTAATGTTGAGACATTCAGTTCCCCAAGTACCGCACAATTTGCGATCAAAAATATTTTTTTGCCTACTTTGTAAAATATAAAGAAACATATAATAAGCCAATGTTATCTTATTTTCTATGCGTAAATGTTCTAGCGAAGTCGTAGCAGTGAGCCACATGGCCGGGACTCGGGGTCCCCGGGAATGCGATAAGAGTCGACTTCGATAAGGGTTTTATTGGAATTTGCATATGGTGTTTGTTTGGAAACAATATTAAACGTCTAAACGTTTTTCTTGTAAGACCCTTGACACTGTGGTACAGTGGATTCATATTGTGTTTTTTTACGGAGGTTATAAGTTCACGAATACAAAGTATCGAGAAGGAGTTTTTTGCATTCCCAATAGGCTTTTCGCATTGATACAGATAACATGAGTTCTCTGCTTTCTGTTTTCTGTACGAAAGAAACATTATATGTTGCGTGATGGAATTCAACGCTGCATATATACATTTCAAATCATTAGAGGTCCTCATCGCACAGCGGCATAGCGTCTGCATATAAAGGTGACGGTTGTGGGTTTGATTCACACTCTGTAGAATAAACTAATTTTTTTTGATCCGATAACAATCCAAAACGAGGCATTGAGAACTGACACTCAATGTTCAATGTCCCGAAAAGAGAGCGGTACATGAGCAAAGGCGTTGTCTATTTGCGGGATAGAGCGTGAAACCAAAAAAAGAATAAAAATAAATGGATGGTTATATGTTCATATAAAGTTATGTTATATATTGTTCTTTATACAAGCAGCAGGTCTACTAACTATTTTTCAATCACCAATCAATACGAGTATAATAACGAAAATGACGGGAAAACAACAGTTGTTTTACACCCATTTCTTCAACATCTATTCCATGTATATTAGAAAAGTGAATTATTCTTGAACAAAGCTTATTACGGAAACTAAGCTCCGTCCTTTCTGTTGCATAAGTAATGTCAGCGCAAAGATACAACGTACTTTCAGCAATTGTATCGACATTTCCAATGAATCAACTATAATCAAAGACTATCGCGTGACGCGACCGGGAGAGTATTCACTGCGTATATACGAGTATTTCGTTATTACACTTTGTACATATAAAATTCTAAAAACTGAGTGACCCTACGAGACAACGGACAGACGACAACGACGACTACTTAGAAAGTTAATATCAAGGTAGACATTAAGTAGGAGAGTACAACGAGAGCGCTAAGAGATATTTTTTAAGCAAAGATAGAGAGATTCTTTAAAGATAGACAAGATGGCGACAACGTTGTTGCATTAGGTTATATCTTCTAAAATAACACAAGTTAAATTACATAATAAATATAATTACACAGTTCCCGACTCACACTTGACACCCAGTTCCCTACTCTCCGCCAAAATCCCGAGACAATGCGTGTTGAGTCTCCCCTTTTCTAATTGTTTATTTTTTGAGTTATGCCATAGCATTTTAAGAGGGTGTTTATTTTAATTTATTTTGAAACTTGGAGGAAGATGAAACAAAGGCTATCTGTTATCTCGAAGTAACAAGTAACAAGAATGTCTACTATTTTCGCAAATACAATCCGCGCGCCAAATTTAGTAAGAAAATGCAGTCAAGCGCAAAAAAAAAACAATATAACTTCAACATATTACCAAGACGACGCGCAGTGTTGTCTCATGTCGCCGATTGTTCTAAGATGTCGTCCAAGTTTTTAAATAAATGAGTCTGTTTGGAGTGAAAATGTGAAATGCCTATACTACATGTGTAGGTAACTAGGTACATATTTTACACATCTTTTGTAGCTTCGTGGAGGCAAAGGAAATCTAGTGATGACACCCTTTTCTTCACGCACCGCCCAATTTTCAGGCCACGATATGTTGATTAGCGTAACTAAACGCCGCGCTTTATTATCAGAGTGACAAAATAAAAATAAAAATCATTCACCCGATTTTAAATCTAACCCACAACCATCTAATACAAACGAACATAGATAAACATTGCGGCCTCGCTACGATCTCAATCACAGTCATATCAAATTAATGCAGTGTCAATGTTATTCACGAACACGTAATTCGCTAGCGTTCACAGAAAGCTATCTACGACTTTAGAAAACCAACTTAAGCTAAGTTTTCGCCTCTCTCTCACTCCAATATTCAACTTAGTTTCGATAGATCGTTTGAGACTCTAGGAGCGAGTCTCAAACGATAATAAAATTATTAAAACGTCATCCGACACGCCGCTCCCAAAAGTCGGGAGACGTGTGTACACTCATAGCGAACTCCTTTTATCAGAGAAATCTGAACGAAGGTAGGAATGAAAAGGTTGTTGAAAGCGAGCGAGTTGGGGGAGTTTCTAGGAAATGCCTATTCCTCTCAAGGGGTGCTAATAATGGCAGTTCACTCTCGTAATCGTCTTTACGTGGAGGTCGTGAGGCAATTTCAAATTTTTCGGCGCGTTAACTAAATTATAATCCTTCGGAATGAAGGCACTGATTGCAATCGCCTTTGTGAATTTTAATACCCTCAATAATTACTATAAATTTGAATGGAAATGGAAAATTGTAAAATGTTTTAGTATAAGTCTACCCCTAGTTTTAGTAATACAATATACATACATAATATTATCCTGGCAAATAGCCGGGATTAATGCCAGGAAGAAGATGAATATAATATACATACATAATACGTATTGTTACATAGTATTAATAATATAGTTCATTTACTATTTTTTTTTTAAATATTTTTTTAAATATTTTCAAGAGTCAAATTTGAGTTTACACCAAAGTAAGGCGATGTGTGTCGATTTTTTGTTAGTAATCACCTGGTACAAAATGTTTAATCCTTACTGGATTAATTTTTAGAGGGTAATAGATAATAAAATTAATAAACATTTTTAAATTCATAGATATTTTAAAATTTTTTATTAAAAGAAAAAAAATTAAGAAAAAAATTTTGCTTAGAACTGGGCGAAGTACCACCTGATGGTAAATAATAAATGTGTCCAACTTATACGAGTTACCTGCCACTACGCCACGACCGTCTCATTTAAAAACATAATGATAAGATGGAAGCAAACTGTGTAGCGACATCCAAAAATCGTACTTCAGCCAAGCAAAGCCAGCGCGAGAGGCCAGAGAGGTATAGGAGCGCTGCTCAGGCAGACATTAACGCCGACATAATAAATGCAAATTTTGATATTGGTCCGCGATTAACGCTGTAACGACGTGAGCGAATTATCAGCCGGTTATTGTTCAAACTGAATAAAGCCCATATTTATCTCGGGTGTGAGTCATTTATTATGGAAAACGTAGCAGCTGTGAGTTATTCGTTAACGAAAATGGTCTATTATTTGCAATGTGTGTTGATTTTTTATGTGTTGACATCTCTCTTTTTTCCATTATGTTGTAGGATTAACTGCATATATTTAGTACCTACTAGCACTTCGCCCGCTTGAACTACTCGAATATTTACTGAAGTGTGTTTAAGATAAATATATTGTAGTAGTTATATAATCCTTTGTTAATTTATTTAATTTGTGAAAAAATTGTCGTATTTTATAGAAAGATGTTGTGAAGCTTATAACAATTCGCTAGTGAATCGCATTTAAATCAGTTAAGCCATTTCTAAGATTAGTGTAGACATACACACACTAAAGATACATATACAGACAAACATATAAAAATTTAAAGATACTTTGTTTTGGTTTCTTTTATATTAACAAATATCCCTAAAATCTTTTTTTGATATATACTCCACGTACAGACACCAATCAGTTACGGTTCGATTACAAATATAAATTGAAGATCAGCGAACACCAAACAACGGTCACGGATAGACTGAAAGACACTTACTTTTCAATTGTCCTTTTTCGACACAATGTCTTTCAATTAACACAATTACTACAAATATACGAGATTAATAAAGTTAAAGATTCATTCAAATTGTGGAAATTTAAGAATAAAAAATGTAATACATATCATGTAAGCTCTCTTTGCGCATGATTGTAACATATCTACTGCATACATATCAACACAATTTAACTTTATTAACTTAAAGTAAGTCGACTTAATTATTTCCGGAACAAACTCAAACGACGCCCAAACTTGAATTTAAAATGAGCGAGTTGAGGGACGGAACGGGACGGGACGGGACGTGCTCTGCTGCTCGGGGCACCTCCGCCTCCTGACACCTCGCACGGCGACACTAACTTAGCTTCGACGCTCAAATATTACAAATCTTAAAAGCTAAACCCATTTCTGCTTAAAGAACAAGAAAAGCGTACTGAAATCGATATTTAAATGGAACAAGACGAGCTTGTTTTAATTATTTAGTGTTTCTACGATCTATGTCACGAGTCACGTCCTTACGCTGCGCGTCTTTTCCCAAGCTCGTACAAAATGCGCTCAGAAATATAGATTTTTTACTATAAAATTATAAATATGGAAAGGTCAGCGTGAGCCTTGTATTTTCTTACAGTACATGCGCTAGATAACGAGCGCCTTTGTAAGTTTACTTCTTATTATAAATATGTTGATGTTCCTGTTTATCTCGTCTCAAAGTAAACTTCATTTTCATTTAAAGTTTTGAACAAAACGTAATTAGCGAGAATCTCGATGTTTACCTTCACGTTCCAATGCTTAATTTTTTTATTTATTCTATGTTTACGTAACTAGTAAAATGTCTCACTTTTGACGGTTAAGTAGGAAGAGAGAAGTGTGCACAACTCTGCCTTTCACCTCAGCTTTGTAACTACCAGACCATATTTACACCTGCCGTATATTTTTACCTCTAAGCCCCACTGTTAAACTCAAACCGCCGAGCACGCTCCATCGCACGTAAGTTACCAAAAGTTGTGACAAGTTAGTAAGAGCAAGTCACTACAATTAATGGACGTTCGCACTGAACGTATGATGCGAGTATGAACACGAGCGACGCTACGAATAGTTTAGCTGTCGATACTGTTTATCTTTAAAGGAAGTTTAGCTGAAAACAAATGGTTGTTTATTTAATGTAGTGTGCGTATAAAAATTACTAGAAGGAAACAATTTATTAATTAAATATGTAAAATGTAAGTAGTATATAAAGAAAAAGTGCAAAATATCGTGTAAATTGTTAGAATCGACATCTCATGAGGAAGAATAAAATTATAAACGAGAAATAGAAGTCTACTTAAATACTGGTATATTTTCTACGTTTAATTTGCACACGTGGGAACAAATATTTTTATATCCTCACTATGGCAAAGTGACAAATTACGGCATTGAGTTGCGCCAGCCCACACGCATGCCAAGGTCTGAAAAATTGAGCGAGACAACGTGAACCTAAAGCAACTACGAGAAAGGTAACACAAACATATTCCGTCTAACAATAACTCCTCCCGTTACCAATCGTAAAACAAAACGTACATATAATAAACAATTTTTTCTCTTAACTAAATAATATCTACTTCGGAATAATTAGGACAAAACAAAAATCAACAGAGCATTTCGAAATTGTCAGTCAATTTGCATCATTCGCTTTAACAAGCGTTCAAAGCGAGTACCGCATGAGGACGTCCCCTAATTGTTACTGTGACGAAGTAGACCTGAGATCACTTTTACATGATTGACTGACTGTCTGTAAGCGCGGTGGTTATCAGTTCGATCCTTATTGTTATCCTTGTTTATCAATCTATCGTTTAGTTTTTAAATGAAATTAAATAATTTCATGGAGCGTTAATTATCAATACGTTCTCTCAGTACAGCTATACTTTAAAATAAAATTTATTTTTTGGTTATACAGATTTGTAGACGTAGGATTATTATTTTGTTTTCATAATTGTTATACATACCGTGTTTCGTGTGACGCATATGTGACACAATTGGACACACCAATAACGTAGACATCTACGACTACAAAAATACTACTAAACATTGTCGATCTGCCTCTATACATTGAGAACTTGCATCAAACCTGCACAAAGCTGTCAATACCAATTGAAATAGCTCCACTCAGTGGAGGCGCGTCCATGATCTATAGACGAATGCTGTTCTGTTCGTCGCGGCGTCGGTCGTGGGGATGCTCGTGTATGTATGTATGTAATGTGAGTTAAATTGCAGGCAGTCACACAATAAAGAGACCTTTGCTTTTTTTTTTATTTCCCAATTCTTGTGGACAAAGTTTCAAAGATAGAATGTTGGGATCGGAGTGTAGTCAGTATAAACAACCATTTGTTGGCGGTGTGGCGACTTTTAGTACAAATATATGTGGCAGGGCAGACAGTAGCGATCTAGATTTAAGACACTCCTCGTCTTCCGCCCAATTTTCGAGAGATTGTCGAGAGGCAGATCTATATGTCTTTACTTACCCCGAGTAGATATCGAACCCACAACCATCGTCGTGTTTACAATCGGACACTGTCCCACTGCGACACGATTGCCTAATTAAATAACCTAACTGCATATAGGTTTTTCACTACAAATTCACGCTTTTACGCGTTTCGCCGTTTTAAGCCTCAAATTCGTCAACTTCAAATTCGTATTTTTAAATCTCAAATTAAAAAAAAATACAAAAAAATAATATTCCAATTGGGATTCAAATATTAACCTACTACTAAATTTAAATAAGATATTTTAAAGTATAAAATATATATATATATATATTATAATGTACAAAATTGAGTCCGTCGTGGCGACGTGGCACAGCGTAAACGGTAGTGGAAACGGTTGTGGGTTCGTTTCTCATTCGGGGAAATTCCGCGCTCTGGTAACTTTAAAAGAATTTATTATTTCAATTCCAAATACAGTTTAAATTTTGTGTAACTTGGATGAAATTTGAAGTAAAAAACAGTAGAAATTTGAAGTGTAAAATGGCGAGTTTGTTAAGTAAAAGGATAAATTTAAAGTGTAAGATTGCAAGTTTGATGAAAAAACGAATTATCTAATTAGTCTATTTTTTTAGTAAAATTTAATGTGATAGAACGTTGAACATTATTTTAATATAATTACGTGTGCGTACAAAAATTACAATTACAACAAATACAACGATCAAGTCACATGAAGTTTAACTATATCTATTAATGAAAAAATCACATCACAGTAAGGTACTTTAGAATTGGCTTGGCTTTACCAAAGTCAAAAGTCAAAGTCCAATAATTTTATTCAAAATAAGAAGTTACATGCTTCATTTTTTGAACGTCAAATAATTTACCACCAGTTCACTAAAGCTAGTGCCTCAGACCTGAGAAGAACCGGCGCAAGAAACTCAGCGGGACTTATTTTTTTAAATCAATTACACACAATCACATTTTAGGTTTCTGACAATGTTACTTTGAAACAGACTGGAGCGAGCATTTCATTCCCAAGGCGTGTTATCATTTATATGATCATTAATTTGGTAATAACCTTTAACACACAAACGTCTTTTCACAACTCTTTTAAATTGTGATATAGAACAGTCTCGGACGTTTTCTGGGATCCTACTGTAAAAGCGTACAGACTGTCCCATAAAAGAATTACGGACCCGACGTAAGCGGGTTACCGGTGTTCAAGTGCAACAAGTTTATTCCTATTTCTACTATTGATATTATGAACATCACCAATTTTGGCAAAATCTTTAATATTCTTCTTAACATACATAACATTTTCAAAAAGCAAGGCCAAGTTGGCCTCAAAGAAACTGGGGGTCATCAACAGAGCGAGACGGTACTTCGCGCCAAACCACCGTTTGGTCCTTTATAGGGCCTAGGTTCGGTCTCATATGGAGTACTGTTTCGACCTCTGGGCTGGTGCATCCAGTATCAGTTTGAAACATTTGATCGCATACAACGTAGAGCCATTCGAATCATTGGGGACCCAATGATCTGTGAAAGGTTTGATACTTTGGCTTTGCGTAGAGACGTCTCCTCGCTTTGCGTTTTCTATCGCATTTACCATGGGGAGTGTTCTGAGGAACTGTTTGACCTGTTACCTGCCACCGAATTTTCCAACCGCACGGTACGTCATAGGCTAAAATGCAGACAAAAGGACAAAAATGATGCAGGACAAAAATTGATTTAATACCGGCTGCATTACCCCAAAGTAGGATGCCGTAGGACATACCTACATTTTTCATTACTTTTTTTATGCAGACAAAAAAACAATAATTGTGACTTAAAACCTACTGGTTGTGGGTTCGATCCCCACTCGTGAAGATGAAATATTTATTTAAATTTACATATATTTCCATTCGCTCTGATGTCGAGGCAATCAGATACAGCGTAAAGCTGAATAAAAACTTATTTATATAAATTTTCGGTTACATTTTGTTATTTTTTTAAAATTAAATAATTTTTTCTTATACCAACCTATAATATATGTTTATACTGATTCAATTGAAACCTGAGTAACGCAGGTGTATAAATAAACTTATTTGGGTACACCGTACCCGTTACACCGTATTTCTGTACATACGCTAGAACCTACAAGTAGGTAACTCAATTATGAATTTACAAAATCAACATTCCGCTCGGGTTTCGTTTTCGTTCCGACGACGCGCGACGTTACGTAACTTTGTCACCCGTCGTCGTAGATATCAGTTTAAACCTATATAACATCGTGTCTCAGTCTACGTTATTTTTCTAGATCTCCCTAGGTTTTTTAATTTTTAGGCTACTTACTTATTTAAACTACTTACTTATTTATTTGCCAACATATATGTTCTATTTAAAATTGAGGAGGTATTAAACGCCGCCGGGTGGCGAAATTGAATTCAAAATCGTTAATAATGCTAATATTTTTCTGAACTGAACCAACCACGATAGAATGAACTAAATGTGCTGTCTTGATACAGGAAGGTATAAGGAACAGGAATTGTCCTTACACCCACGTGCCGCTCACTCCGACAACCGATTAATAAGTTAACTGACAAAAGGACAAAGAGAATAATCTATATTTATTTATATCTTTTTTCTTTAGTGTCTTCACATTCCCAATTTTATCACGTTTTTTACAACTAATGTGCTGTTTTCAGTAGATATTAAGTAACGGTTATAATTTATAAGGAAATAAGAAAGACTGATTATAGTAGATATCAGCGATGGAGACTGCCGTGGCGCGAGGACAAAAGGATGTGACTGTTATGGGTTCGATTCCCACTAGAGAAAATTAATTATTATTTATTAATCTAATAAAATGGCGTTACGCTCGAGGCACTACACCATTTTGTGGGGGCACATCTAGTAGTAGGCAAGTCACCGTCACTATTCAATTTGATACTATTGTAAAAGCGGACTTCCGTTAGTCTCATTTAATAGCCCAGTATCCAGTCCATCCAAATTCCATTCCATAGTCCTAGTTTGGATTTTCAAATTTTTCATAGTTCCTGAGCATTAACCGGCGACCATCTCTGGGCAACTACCCGGGCAGAGATGGATCCCGGTAGATGCGTCATATTTGTATATTCTCTAGGGGCATGTGCAATGATCCGCCTCTTTAGAATTCCAGAATTATGAAAGAGAAACGTAATAATAACTATTCTCTCGTGAAACGTTTGGTTTGAATGTGTGTAACTTCGGAGAGTACCGGCTCATAACGGTACCTAAATACATTTTGTGCTGCGTATCTATCGAGTATGTGCTGTGACACGTGCTTACAGAACCCTCAGTTGTTCCCTCTCGACCGCGTGGTCAAAGCGGCACTGTTTTACAGATTCTATTCGAGGAACGATCTTGAAGACTCAAGTTAGTTTCGACCTACTGTTGGAGTGCACTGAGCTTTAAATCGTTCAGACAATTTGAGCTTCCTCCGAGACGACGCATTACGCTCAGACAGATCAATCGTTTTATATATTCAGTTATAAAACAAAATTTTACATGAATATATGTATATACGCGGATACAGCGTGAAGAATGTGAGTTGTATCCAAAGCTAGTTAGTTCGCGCGGATTAAAAAACACCACAATTATTATATACAATTATTTTTTGTTTTTATCAATTATTATTTTACAAAAAATATTTTTAGAGATCAATGTCTTACCTATATATTGAAAAATGTCAATATAATTTTTTTTGGAAATATTATATCGAATTAGCATTAACGATTTTTCAGCTGCTCGAGTACTGCCCTGGGTCCTTACAAAATAAACTGATCGTGTCCCTCCGCTAAGTCGGAACAGACACTTGCGTAGTTAGTAGTATAAAAAATAATTTCTCAAACTTATAATGATCAATTATAAATTAAAAGGCACGTTATAACATAATTTCATATTAAAAACATAATATTAAAAAGCTAACTTTACAAAGTAGTGCTGCTTTATGAAAAAATACTGACTATGAAATATCTTACAAAAAATTAACTTTATTTTTAGTACAAGAATGTGCTGTAAAACAGTTAACTTCGTAAAAAAAGTTAGTTTAAGTTTAAGAAAAACTTATAAATCTGTCAACTTTGAAACATTGACATAAAAACTGGAAAATAAGTTCTCTTAAAATATTTTAATGCCAATTCGTTTCCTTCAAAGAATTTTAAGACTTTTATAACATGTACATGTACACGTATATTTTTACGTTAATAGCAGGAAGGACAGAGAGAACCTAGTGTTTAGACACTCTATTCAGACATTAATGATAAGTAAAACATGTTCTAAAGCTTACTAAATGAAACATTTATGCCTTAATTAACCACACGTTCTATATGTCTTTGAATTATTGGGAAAAGGGAATATATTTGCGGTTGCTATAAAAGGAGCGTTATTTTTCTCCTTGTACTTAAATGAAAATATGTACCAACGGTTACGGCTCGGGTCGTACGGACCGTCCCAGCATTTAGCAGTGAAGGCAGAGAGAATGTAGCATCAACACTGCGTTATCTGCTTTCCACCGGAATTGGAAACATCGCTTGTTCAGTGGCGGAACTCAACGCCGCACTTTGTCTTGGCAGAAGGAGTAAAATAATGTAAAACATTCCCCTGATTGGTGATCGAACTCATGACCATCACGTTCAAAATCAGTTTATTTCTTTGTACATAATAGGTACATTTTTCTAGGTATACTAAAACTTTTAAAAGCTAAAATTGATTTCGATGGAAGTTTTATCAAGCGATCCAGGAGTTAATACATTTGTGTTCCAATTTTTCTAATATAATCGTGTAGATTTGAAGCACAAATTGTATTTAGACCTGAGCAAAGCAAGGCCGGGCCGGTAATAATATAAAGCTGCGGGACAATTTACTTAGAGAATGCTGACTGTTGCGCTGTAATGGAAACAAAATTAATTTTCTTAGTCCTTTCGTGAAATATATTAAAAACATAAAGTTATAAACCTATATATTTATTAATATTTTGACATAATACAACACTGTCTGTGTATATCTAACTAATAGATTATTTCACATTTTCTATATTTTAAAATATTTTTTAAAAAATGCAATTTATAAAGGATTTTTAAAAAGAGCACACCAAGATCCACCGCTTGTAGTTAACGCGCCGCATCTCTCTCGCGGCACGTTTTAAAATGTTTACCTTCACCGCGGAAATTACAAGTTAAGCCTTTGAACTAGTCTGAGGAGCTTCGTACTCCGTCCTTAGTGTAGGTGTCTGAGAGGTCAGTTAACGCAAAGTGTTCGATAATTACTATTTATTAAACTAAATAATTAATGAAAAATATTTTGCACATTGTCTCCTTTGATCTTTAAATTTACGCTCGTACTCGTCAATTAAATTAGATAAGTACTTATACACTTTAATATGAACATCCTGCTACTACTACGAGCTTCACGCTTTATCCCTCGCGGGGTAGGTATAGATAACGGAGCGCCAAACACTACGGTCTCTACATAGCTCTTTCGCCTCGTCCACTGTCATCAACCTCTTCATACATGCCCTGCAAGGGGTCCTCATGTTTTCTACGTGGTCTCCCCTACCTCTGTTGCCATTCACTTTTCTTTTCATTACCATTTACTTTTCCATTATCTTTTTTGCCAATCTTTCATCAATCATTCCTTCGACGTGCCCAAACCAGCTGAACATGTTCTTCTGTTGAGCGGAACACCCAGATTTATAAATTATTTTTTCATATGTAGGTAATCATACCTACCATCTATGAGCTCCTTACATTTTCTTTTATATGTTACCGATTCGGAATGGATGTAAGCCTGGTGGCCGTGGTACAAAGAAACTGCTTCTCATTGACAAAGCTACAAGCCAACAGGCTTCTTGGACAGATTATAAGAGCACATATTGATTAATTGCCATGTGGCACTACGACTACTAATATGACTTTGGGATAATTTCTGATGATTTTATGTGCTAATAATTGTCTTTCGCCATTTATCATCGTCTCGTCCTTGGCAGCCTTTTGTCTAGTGGTAAGAGGGTGCGTGATTTCTGGCGGTTGGGTTGTGCCGCTTCTGGCCTATACTTTTGGCATTGTAAGATGGACACAGATTGAATTAGATTCTGTTGATTACCAAATACAGTAAATTACTGACGACATACCGAATGCCCCATCCCCGTTCGTCTGTAATGAGGCTGTATACCCCGCGTATATATATAAGTCTATTAAACCTATCAAAGGAACACCGCCGCACACGCCTCATTCAAAGTTCAAAGTTGTTAACCTTTAGTAATATTTTTGTTGTAGTGTTTACGTTATTGGGATCTACATATATATGAATAAAATCCTGATGTGTATGACACAGTATACATTCTTAATGCTCGAAGTAACTGGTGCTTTGGCCGCAAGTACAGTAGTTTATATTCAAGCGATTATCGTTAAGTAAAATAAGCTATATTACTTAATTAATAAACTATACAACTCGAAAATAACTTCTCTGTTCTTATAAATTAATTCTTCAGCTTTATTATGAGAGTATATATTTTATTTAAATATGCTTAAAGAATATAAGTGTTTAACTTCATTAATATCCATAGCAGACTTGGTTGAAAGCGAAGGTCAAAACTGCAGCTAAAATACAAGACCGCAATAGATGAATTTGAGTTTCCTAAAATAATTAATTTCAACCAAAACTCGAAGTTCGACATGTCTCGAGGGAAGCTTTGGAAAATCTACTCAGGTGCTCCATTCTATAACTAAATAGAAAATGTCTACCGCTAAGTTGGAAGTCATTTTCTGATTGATTAAACATTTTGTGAAGTTAGTGCGATAGATCGAGATGTTCAAGTTCGATTTCAATTAAATTAGCTGTGTTTTTAGGCTTAGTTTCACACAATTATCTCATTTTACAGCTTAATTTAAGACAATGAAGTGGAACATAATCTCGTCTTTGTTAGTGAAGACAGGCAAGCCACAACTTAATAAACCTAACTTTGACCAAAGTGGTCTTTAGGGCGATTTGTGTTTAAAAAAATACTCCTCAAGATATCCTATTTATGACATGTGTGCGTTGAGTTTGTTTGTATCTTCGTTTTAGTACTCCGTTCTCTTGTCACAGTATGTAACTTGAGTATGATGAAGTAAAACAATTAGAAATAAAATAAAATAATAATATGCATGACAATAAACATAAATAGCATAGTTAATAATATAATCCATATATTTTTAATATCATATTAATCTAGAGTACTTAATGTATAGATGTCCCGAGTGTCGCAACCGTGTAAAGTTCAGCGCCCCTTTTTACGGGAACAGCATATAGGGTAAAATATTTTAAGCCAAGAAATTAATTAAGATATCTTAACTGTTTAGATGTAGGATATTTTTTTTCATTTCACAACGTTTATCCATACCTGTATTCGTGTCGTGTGACGCAGTTACGCATAGATACCAATAACGTAAACATATACTACTACAAAAATATGCTACTAAAGGTTAAACTACTTTGAACTTTGCCGCCAATACCTACGACTCGATTTCTTGAATGAGGCGTGTGCGGCGATATCGCTTAGATAGCTTTGTGTCTGTGTGCGTCATTTTTGACAAATGGCGCTTTTTTTTACTACAAGCATTATATTAATTATTTTGTTTAAAAAAACAACACTTTCATTTTTGGGAAAAAAATGTATTTGGGTAGTTAACTGTGGTTTTAATTAAAGTGGTGCTGACGAAAACACTCCATATATGGTAAGAGAGTGCTGACGGAAAGCAGAGACCGAGTCAAACTATTAAGTACTACGGTATTAATAAATACGGCATTGATAAGCTCTTACTAAATTATAAATATAATATAACTATTCGGGAATAGTCTCCGATTAATTAGGCACGATCTTTTAGAATCGAATTTCTTATAAAGGCCAACATGAGTATCGGCGACACATAATATTATGGATCTAAGTAAGCTTTGATCAATATTTTAATATCGAATGTTGCTTGACGTCGCGGAGGCGGACGTGATGGGCTTATGCGAACTGTTATAGCGACATTAACCATGTCGTGGCTGATGCCGCCTCGTAGTGCGCTCGCGGTACGTAAGCTATGCTTGTATGGCGTCGGTCGTTGAATGCGTTATAATAAAAAAAATAAAGTGGAGAGTGCAATAGGACGCACTTTTGGCTTCGACAGAAGAGCTTCGAGTTAAGACAAATTACAAAGTAATATTGTCGAATTTCAGTTATTTAAATATTCTTATGGCATTATTTAAAACTCATGTGTTGTAAATATAACTTTCTTAACACTGTTACCTCTGAATCTCTAAAACATTTTGAGTTACTCACGATCGCAACCACTAGACATATCACTAGCTAAAGGATTATTAATTAAATAATATCTTTAAAAGTTTTCTGCAGAAACGTAAGTTTATATATATATATAGATAGAAGCGAATAATAACCTTCAGGTTCTCTATTTAATTTAATTAAAAAAAAACACAATTTTTAAGTATTTTAATTATAGCAAAATGGTATAAATCCTTTAATTTCTTTCTTGTATTGATACTACGTCACGTACCGACGTTTTCAATGTTTGTATTTAATATTTGCTCTTAATTTTCATTATGTTTCCAATCAGAGTTGTCAGTGAGATTGACGTGATCTTTCAATTACAAATGTAAATAAATAACAAATGTATCAGTAAGTAAACTTTATTTGTTAAACTTATTTATTTTATATTGAATATACATTCAAGGCCAGAAATGTATAGCAGTAAACGCGACTGGTTGTGGGTTCGATCCCCATTGCAGGAAAATAAACATTTATTAAATTTTGTTTTCTATGCTCTGGTGTGGAGACAAAGCGCGGCGTTGAGTTCCGCTAATCATCACACAATGAGTGGAGTGTCCTAACACTGGATTCCCTCTGCGTACCCTGTGTGTCGGATACAGCTGGATACGTTTTATGTAACGCAAAATAAAAAAAAGTCTCCTTCAAATGGGGATCAAACTTACAACCATAACGCTGTAGCAGATGGCACCCCACTGCGCCACGATGGCCTGAACTACTTATTTAGCAAGGTTTCTACTAGGCAAGATTAATAAAAGTTACTTACCTAATAGAATGAGGCATTACCATTCCATTAGGTATATTTCAACACAATATCTATTGCATTTACGCGTTGAAACGTCTTATTATACGGACGGCGTTGCTTCTGTAGCCGATTGACGTTAATTGATGAATGTGGAAAAGCACTTGTGGTTCTAGATGTATTTAAGCATTTCCGCATTTTTCAAAATACATACATACAATTTTTTACTCGTCTTTTTAATAGCAATGGAAAGTTACAAGCGTTCTTTATTAAAAAAAATATTTTATAAAGGTGGTTTTACAAAAAACCTGCGAAACCCAAACTATTAATATAGAATAAAATAAAATAAATTACACCACTAGCCCTCACTTCGTAAGTGGCTTGTATTTTTCCTAACATAATAGGGATAAAAATTATATTAATAATATCAATGCTGTTTTTGTTTAGTACATCTTTCTCTTAATATTGTCATAATAGATGACGTATTTTACAATTTTTTTTAAAGAGTTCTGAATCCATTTCGCAAAGCAGGATTTTTGAAGTCGGTGGCAGACAAAAACTTTTTGTAAAAGTTTTATTAAGTTTGTAATATGTATGTAAAACTAAAGCTTTCGAGGCTGCTGTGGCGTAGTGGCACTAGCGTGTGACAACGCGACTGTTGTGGGTTCGATTCCCATTCAGAAGAATGAATTATTAGCGCATAATTTTAGAGACATTGTGCCTTGACTAGTGGAACTCAACGCTGTCTGACTGCGCTACAATGATCTCGACGACGTAAGGTCCACTTTACGCCACAATTTTCCAGATTATGTTTTCAAAATGATCTTTAATCTTTAACTCCTCTAGGACCGTAGAACTGAACTCCTTTAGGACTGTAGAACTAAAATCCCGCTAAGTACAACGTACTACATATACAGAGTATTTAATAGTAGCGATTTAGATCTTGATCTATTTTTATTCAAGTACGTTCCATTTGTGTGTAGCAACGAGCACGTAACCCAAATATGAAAGGAGGGTCCGTCAGATGTGATATACGATATAGTTTTAGTTTCTTATTTTAAAGGGAATTTATGCATATTTACATTCATTTATTTGTAAATTTAGCTACCCGCTGTATACCGCTCATGGCAGAGAGACCTAGTGTAGAGACTCTCCAGTCCCGACGCGATTTAATTTTGAAGCGCTATAAATTTAGAAAATTGGATGATTCAGAGACATTGTGTGTAAGATGTTGGAACTACACAACGAAGTTTGAAAATATAGACAGAGGTAAACTTGTGGGAATGGAACCTACTACCCTATTTTATGTTTCCACGCTAATATATGCGGAATTCAATATATTTCATTAACGTAGTATAATCGTGGCTATTGTGTAAGTAGCAATTACCAATTAATTTATAAAATTTTGACCAAATCTATTTGTTTTGGTAGCAAGCAATAGAATTTACATGACAATATTTTTATTATTATAGTTACTATGTAATGTATTTAGAGAATTCTACTTTTCCAGTTCGTTGTAAAACGTTGAGCAACAAACGACGCGATCCGATCGGTGTTCATACTCCGTATCCTTTAGTATTTATTTAATAAATTTCATTAATATTAAATTGTTTAAAAAAATGTTGAATTAATTAAAATAACTGGTACATATATAGCATATACATATGTACGTAATATGAGTATAGCGACGGTGTCAACGAGCGCTGCAATTAACACATCATACAACACGGTGTCGCTAAAATACATCGTAGATAAATTATTAAAAACTTTAGCTTCACGCTATTTCCCGCATACCAGGGTAGACATAGAGAAGCTAGTGTTAAAACACTTCGTTCTCCGCTTTCGGACTTAATTCAAAACATTGAGTATCAAAGAAATAAACCCAACACAGCGCTTTATTTAATTAATAATAACTCACTTCTCCAAGTAGGTATCAAAAACGCAACCGCTTTTACAATTAGACGTTGCTCCACTGCACCATGACGATCTGATATTACAAACTTATCACAATTCTTTCGTCCACAAAATACGTAGTTTACCTAAATTAGAAGGAAGAAATCCAGCTTTAATTCATAGTTAATACATTTACCTGTTGGTAATAAGGTAAGTCGTGATGTTTCACAACCACCTCCTCCCACGCCACGGCGTCTGGCGTCTGTCCCGACTCCTAGGGAAGCTCTAGCTGGTCTTAATCATTTCGTAATCTGATAACGCAGTGCCGTCTCGTTTTATTTAAAGTGCACCTGATTTAGAAGGACGTCGTTCCTATTTCAAAGTTTATTTGTAAAAGAAATACTTTGCTCTAAGTGTATTTTATTTTTTACAAAAACATCACATGTATAATGTAATAAAGAGAGCATTTGGTTAAATTTCGCATCCGTGACGCAGCGGCACGGTGTATGACTACAGTGTAAACGTGACGGTTGTGGTCATTTATCCGTTACGGTAGACAAAGAGCGGCGTAGAGTTCCGCAACTAAAAATACAATAAAATAAATAAATAAATCAGCTTCACGCTGTATCCCGCACACAGCAGGGTAGGCAGAGGGAACTTAGTGCTAAGACACTCCATTCCCCACTTTCTGCCGAATTCTGGAGGCATTGCGTGTTGAGTGGCAGAACTCAACGCCGCGCTTGGCCTCGACACCAGAGCAAAGAAATGAAAATATAAATTTAAGTAAATATTTCATCTCCTCGAGTGGGGATCGAACCCACAACCAGTCGATTTTACAGTCACACTTCGTGCCACTGCGCCACGACTGGCCTCAAAATACAATGTTCCGACAAATTGTATGAAAAATTAAATATTGTAATATATTTGTAATAAATTAGCTTTTCTCTGCAACTTCGTCCGCATATTTGAGCACAGCGCGTTTAATTAAAAAAAAAACTCCTTTGTCTTTATAATATGAACTATAGATACATACATAATACACACATCATACCTCGAATTTAACCTACACTGAGTTGATCTTGCAAACAGTAATTTAAAACAGATCCTAGACCAGATAGAAGGGGTCTCCGCCGTCCGCTTATGTAACCGCTACACGTGTAGACTGTAGACTGTGGACGCGTAACATGCTGACGTACTAACATTTGGGACAACCGTTGGATGCAAAAACCAAGTGTCTTAACACTAGATTCGTGTTAAGACAATCCGGTCTTTACATTATGTTAATATTTAAAATCCATTTTACAAGACAATTCGTCAGTAAAACACATACGTCGGTATCTAAATATAGTACGTAATCTACTTTGTAAATCCTAGTGGGAGTCGAGTAAATCCGGTGATTAATAAACGAAAATATGGCGTGCCGCAATTTAGATTTGTATACAGTACGGCTGACGAGTCGTGGCTGCCCTGCAGTTATGTAGAGAGATGGGAGTAGATTTGATTTTAGGATTTTTATTACTTTTAATTATTTTCTTGTCGAAAGTTCAGAAAGTTTCACCGTGTGCGGTGGGCGTTAGTTTGAGTCGGGACTGGTAAAAAACTACAAATATTGAACTTTCAGTAAAGGAACCATGTGGACCCCTTACGTCATTAAATAGTCGGAAAATAGAAATCGGAGAGACATACAAAAACATGTATTAGTCGAAAAATATATAACGATGTATTAAAAAAATATTTTCTGCAAGCTTTTGTACACCTACAGAGCAGCTTATAATGAAGCTGTGCTTTTTATGTCAGTGAATGAAGGATGATTTATGGTCCTCATGCATCGACGTTAGAATCTCAATTTGGGGAAAAATCTATTTCGTTAACATTTAAAATATATGTTGACGGTCCCTACGTGAACTATCAACCAAGTATATACTTTACTTAAAAGTTTATGTAAGTTTCAATTACATAAACGGTTGAGTAAATCATAAATTACTACCTTCTTTCTCATATTACTGCTTGGAGAGTGAAACAAAGTGATATGGGAATGAAAGTAGATGACCTGAATGGGAACTGCCTGCTGTACGCAGATGATGCAGTGTTTATTGCATCATCAGAGTGCGATGTGTGAGTGCAGTGCGATGTGTCACCACTCTGAAAGAAGGGTGTTAAAATAATGGTATAAGCCTCAATGGGAATAAGACAAAGGTTCTGTTTATTGAAAGAGATGAAAAAAGGCGGAAGATCAGTGTAAATGGTAAGATATTAGAACAAGTGAATGAAATGGTATACTTGGGAAGTATGTTCAGTAGAGATGGAATATACGAGATAGACGTGAAATGTGTATTGCTGCCGGTAACAAGGTTAATAGAGCCTTAGTAGCATTGATGAGACGGCGAAACGTCAGCACAGCTGCACGTTGGTTGCAGTTTTGTTGAATGTTCAGATGAAAGAATTGCAAAAAAGATTTAAGATGGAAAAGTGAGTGGTAAGAGAGGTGGGGTGAAATAGAAATAATAAAAGTTTCACAACATTAGAAAACAAAATGTAGCAACAACAAGACAAGAGTAAGAATGTTAAGGGTTAATCACGAACTTTTCACTTGGAGAGTTGCTCGAGCAAATGTCAGAGTTACCGTGTAGGACATTGACATTTACTGACCGCGAATTATGTTTAAGTTACACATAAATATGGCGGCGACGCTACATATCACTTTCTTTAGAAATCTAACATGTTATATGGGCCATATACAATTAGCGACAGGAAGGCTATCATCTAGGTACACATATACAGTTTCACGCTGTATCCAGCACACAGCAGGGTAGGAAGAGGGAACCTAGTGTTAAGGCACTCCATTCCTCATTTTCTGCTGAATTCTGGAGGCATTGCGTGTTGAGTAGTAATTCAACGCCGAGCTTAGCCTCGATATCAGAGCAAAGAAATGGAAATATAAATTTAAGTAAATATTTCATCTCCTCGTGTGGGGATAGAACCCACAACCAGTCGGAACCCACAACCACGACTGTCCTCAACAAGGTACACATATTTATAACGTGAAAATTGTATTTATATTTGAGTAAGTTTCGATCAGTCACTTATCGTTCATCGTAAAAGTACAGACGACGTGTTAAAGTATTTTTGACAACATTTAAACGTTTCACGGGCGTTCAGTTTCAGAAGAGAGATACATATTTTACAGCAAGTGATCGTCGCACGAGAGTCATTTATAATTTAAGTTAATATCGATATTTTGCTTGTGACGCAAGTATACTATTTGGTCACGTTTGTTGATGTATTAATTGATGTAGTTAGGTACTAGTGGGCGCGCGCAGCTTCGCCCGCTTATTTGCACCCGTAGGGGTGAATTCTGAAATACCATGAAACACGCGTTCAATGAAATATTTTTAAGTCTGAATATCAAATTTTATAAAAAAAAATTTTTTCATACAAACTTTCAACCCCTATTTCATTCCTTTAGGGTTAAAGTTTTTCAAAATCCCTTCTTATTGGATGTCCAGATTATAAAAAAATAAACATCTGTCCAAATTTTACGTTTCTACGCACAGCGGTTACGGCTGTGCGTGCGTCTTACCTCAGTCAGTCAGTGCATATCCTTTTATATATATAGATAGATAAACATGCGAATGGCTAATAAATGCGTTCAACTATTGAAAGTTATTATTAATTTACGGCGTTGAGTTCCATCATTTACCACGCAATATCTAGAATTCGGACGGACCAGACAGACGGCCACAACACTAGGTTCTATGTGAAACTCCCGCTATGCTGGGCAAAAGGTGCATTAAAAAACACTTTATTAAGATGTGAAAAGTAAAAGTAGAGTAATGTATCACTAAAACAATACTACTACTAATACTATTTAGTAAACAATTGGTATAAGACAAGGAGACAACAGGCCCGGCGGCGACGCTGACACCGTGACAGTCGACACGAAGGACCGTTTAGAATATCAGCGGTGTTCGATGTCAAGTTAAGAGTTAGTCGTACGGAGCGCTGTATGACGCTAAATGTAACGTCATTGAGTAATAGTTCGTCCATCGGTATCGCTAAATATTACAATTGATAAACGACTGGATCTTGGAGGCGCTGATACAGGCTCTGTGTGTAACGTCGAAAAGATTGACGTAACATATACCAAGAATTTAAGTATTTGAACCGGTGCTCTCTGAAGATATACAAATAAGCAAGTAGTAATATGATCTATAATTAAAGTCATGAAAGTAAAAATCTTTCAGCTGTGGTGAAAAAAGATAAAAATGGTTTCTGTATGAATATTTGACATTTGGCGTTTTAATACTTCTTTATAACACGAAAGACTAAGACACTAAGAGCATCGCTACTGCGGTTCCAGTCATAATCATAACTACCACCATGTTCATGTAATTTTAATTTCCAAATGACTACATAAGAAAAAGTCAAAATATTTATTTAATATTATCTAATCGTTAAAACCAGGAAGAAGAGAAAGAGGTATTGCATAGTCTATCATAAGAAAAGTTAGGAGGTGAATAAATATATTTAATTTTATAATGAGTTTTACTAGACTGTCACAGTCAAACGTAATGCCTTCGTTGTTTCTTGGTCACACGACTACACCACTACATAGGAATTGATTAATATTCAAGTTCAAAGTAATTATTTTACCTATATTTAAATTAATCAATCAATATCTCCAAAAACAATTAATAAAAATAGATCTGTCTGAAATCAACCAACAATGATAAGTTTGACATGATTCCATTTGATCCGCGAGCCAATTACGACCGATCCGGCTATAACCACCAACACCCGACTGACACCCCTACTGATACCCGACTGACACGCCGACTGAAGGCTGTAATCTATTTTACGATTTGAGTTAATTGACGATCTGGTATACACTTTGTTTATTATCAGACTCGTTGTCCCGTTGTCGACTTTTTTATCAGATCAGGTATAAAAAAGTCACTGTTACTTCTGAACGTTAAATAACAAGCGATTAAAAAAGTAAGCAGAGGGAACCTAGTATTAAGACACCCCGGTTCCCACGCGCCGACTAATTTCCAAGATATTGCTAATAGAAAAAAAGGAGAAGAAAGAAGAGGAAAACTCAACGTCTTTGCCACAACGCCAAGCGGGGAAACGAAGATAATTAAATATAACCATTCCGACGTGTGGAGACCTAACCCACAACCGCAAAACAGAGCATTTAGCTGCAGTACCACTGCACCACGACGTTTTGATAAAAACATGATTAAAGAAATAATATTACGCTTATTTCACAGCAAGTTTTTAGTTTTCTCGATTAACCTTAACTAATAGTTACATATGCAATTATACCAGCACATAATTTTATATGAACCTACAATAAATTGTTCAAAACGATGACGTAGCATTCAGGAGTAAGGGAGTTTGATATGATCATTTTATCAACTGACAGGCGTCACGTCAGTCAACTCGCGAATTTACATTTAAAATTGTAATAATTGAGTTCCGGGTTCTGATACCCTTAGGGGACAGCCTTCCTATTTATAAAGCGAAAAAACATCTCAAAATTTTTTATGATTTAAATACTAGAAGAGGACTTCAGCAATTACCATGATTACAAAAATAAAAATAAAAAAATCGTTTGGGCCAAAATCAAACCTAAAACTATAGTTACTACATACCTCCAGAAAACAAGGCAAAGCACGGCGTGGAATCAATACGCAATGTCTCGAAAACTAAACAGGGAGTATGTTATAGTATATAAGTATGTATGTTATAGTATATAAGTATGTATGTTATAGTATATAAGTATGTATGTTATAGTATATAGGTAAGTATGTTATAGTATATAGGTAAGTATGTTATAGTATATAGGTAAGTATGTTATAGTACGAGATAACTCGAAATGTAATCCTCCTGAAATCAAACCCACATAGGGTTTGATTTGAAGCGGATTCTTGTTTTTGATATTTAACAATTTTTGCCTGATTGTACGTTGTGTATACCGCCAGAAAACTAGTGATTTTTTAAATTATTAAAAATTTTCTAAATAACCTAAATCTTATAGTAAATATTTTTTTTCGAAATCCCAGCCAAAGTGTATATTATAAGTATTAGTATTCGACTCAGAAATGCCACGTTGGTCACTACCCCGAGGCGTCTTCAAAGTCGCCTTATGTAGGTTCGCCCGCGCTGCGTCGCCAGGACTAACACCGACTTATACTGCAAATATTAAACTCCTACCGGTTTATTGACTTAAGAGCGAATGAACAAACTAAACGAATGAAAAATAACAGAAAGCTTTTTAAAGACGATTACGACTTTTAAAAGTTGAAATTTCAAATTAATAAGTTGTAAGTGGCACAGCGTTTGACTGTGAACGCGATAATTGCGGTCGTAGTTTCCACTTGGGAATTAATAAAATTACACCAGATACCAGAGTACAGATACTATTATCTGTGCTCTGGTATCAGATAAAGCGCGTCGTTGAGTTCCGCAACTCAACACGCCATAGCGCGAATAACGGTCGGTGCGTGAACAATGTAGTACCGGTACCGTTTACGTACCTAACATGTAACAAGCTTATAAAAACTTAATGACGTAGCTTGATGAGAACGTACGGCTCAGTGGTCAGAGCGCATGGTCCGTTTAAAGGAGGTGCGGGTTCAAGTCACGCTATGTTAAAATTTTTATACGTTTTCTAAATAAGTATTAAATATTTTTTGCTACACTTTGTGTGTATGAAAAAACAATAAATAGTCTCGAATAATCAGTTATGTCAGCATAGATGAAACATTTTGTCATTCTTTTGAAGTAAAAGGTAAAAGTGATCAGATTAAACATTATAAATAAAAACAAACATAACTAATTTTCATTTTAATTGGACGCAATTTTAGTGTTATCAATAGTCGTCGTAGCTAAAACAAGTTAATCTATATATTAATAAATAAAAAATCCTTTAATGAAATTTGACGCACATAGTTTATATGCGGGAGAAGTGCAGAACGAACGATAATATTTTGATAACAATGCAAATTAAATGAATAACTAACACAATACCTGTATTTGACAATGTTTACACTTTTACGTGTATTAAATGGCACTCGTGCACGTCGCTGTGGTGTTGGTACTCCACCGATAGCCGCCGCCGCAACGAGCGCTCTGTTAGGGGATCACACTTTGTTGTTTATGACACCGGTAGTGACTATAGGTAGGAACCACCGCACTGCCGGCGTGGACGTGAAGCAGCATAGCTCAAAACCATGAGCTGGCAATAATCACATTTACCCACATATTTGAACCGGCTCTAGCAAACCTATGCTTCATTAAAGCTTTAAAAATGTCAACCGACGTAAAAAAGGTAAATCGACAACCACGACACAATTTCAAACAATGAAAAAATAGGTAAGTATATGTCAACATATATAGGTACCCCGTCCACTTTATTAACCGTCACCCGCGGGATTATCGTACGCCGTACCATATTACATGAGTATCCAATATTTATTTATGTACCTACATATATTTGTTTATTTATTTGGACGCACTGTTATATACTGGCTGTCGGCTCGAAAAACGAAAACGAGAATAGTTGGTACATTTAAACACATTAAATCAGGCAAAAAATAAAAACAAAAATTAAATATAGGTATAACTTTTATTTTATATTACTTGAAAATTATATAGTTTACGATTTATTTTGTTGAACGTCTCACGAGATCTCAGGAACTATTGATTCGAATTGCAAAGTTCTTTTTGTATACAAAATCTTTCAACTTGACTGCGGCCAGTGAGCCGTCGCAGGTCACAGCTAGTCGTTGTACCACTTGAAAAGTCTTAAACTAAGTAGACGGGTGCGGCATTTTAAGATAATAGGAACAAAGCCTTACTCAAAGATCAACAAAATTAACAATAATTTAAAAAGCAAATACAGTTTTAGCTGTATCCAGAGGCTAGTAGTGGCGCAGCGGCACTGTGACCGCGATGGCAATGAGTGTGTGTGTGTGTGTGAAAACCGACCGGTTGTGGGTTCGATCCCCACTCGAGGAGATGAAATATTTGCTTAAATTTATATTTCCATTTCTTCGCTCTGGTATTGAGGCTAAGCGCGGCATTGAGTTCTGCCACTCAACCCGTAGCGCCTCCAGAATTTGGCTGAAAGAAAGGGACGGAGTGTCATAACACTAGTTCCCTCTGCCTACCCTGCTGTGTGCAGGATACAGCGTGAAGCTGACTGTATTCAGCACATAGCTTATTAGCTCTGTCTATTAATAAAGTATAAACGAACTGCATCGAATAAGTTTGTGCTGTCAAAACTGTTTCATCTTTTTGGGTGTCATACTCCTCTCGTTAACGTCACGCACTTTAGTAAATTATGAAGTGTAGATATTTGAACATTTTTGGAAGCGATCTTTTAGCACTCAAGTAAATTTTTTATGTACATTTATACAGTGTTTTTGTCAGCACCGCTTTAAATAAAACCAAAGTTTTAACTACAATATAAAAGCCTAATACCATTTAAAAAAAAAACAAAAATATAAAAGTTATTTTTACAAGCTAAATAAAAAAAATTATCGTTGTAAAATAAAACGCCATTCGTTAAGAACGACGCACGCACACACAAACCTATCAAAGGGAAACCGCCGCATACGCCTCATTCAAGAAATCGAGTCGTAGGTATTGGCGGCAAAGTTCAAAGTATTAAGTATTATAGTTCAAAGTATTAAGTATAGTAGTATAAGTATTGGTCTCTACGCGTAACTGCGTCACACGATATACAAGAAATGAAAAAAAAAATCCTACGTCTAAACTGTTGAGGTATCTTGATTAAATTTCTTAAAAGGAGCGCTGATGCTTCCACCATATATATAGGCCATCGCGTTGCAAGGAGATAATGCATCACTGCACTCGCTATGGTAGTGGGTTCGATCAAAACGCGCTTTGCCTTAGTAAAACATTTAAGAAAAAATAAATAGGTTACGAATCTATTAACATAGAAGATCTTGTTAGATAATAACTTTAACTTTAAAGCTCCGCTACAAATACGATCGATCAGTTAGCTAAAGCGACAAAACTATCCAACTTATCTAACATCTCTAACCTATTGAAGCTGGAGTACAAATTCTTAGTTGTTGATATCTTCAGAAAAGTTTTTAATGAAGTGTCGTTTCAAGAGCGTTTATGAAACGTTGTATATATATATATATATTACTTCTTTAGAATTGAATAAAAATGTTAACGTAGCAGGGTTTGATTTTTGTTGGTCGGTTTCAAGCGCCCTGACCACTGAGCCACTAGTTACAATTTATTTTTGTAGTTAGCATTCTGTATGGAGTTTTTTAACAATCGTTTGACAGAGATAATGCTATTTATTAAATATTTTTAACATTTTCAAAGGGTTATTCCATAGTTGGGAAAGAAAAATATTTTTTTAGAAACATATAACGTAAAAAAATCTTTTTCTTTTCTGTGGAATAAGTCCTTATAAAAATGTTTAAAATACCAGTTATTAGTCCATTGTCTATGTATACAGATATATTGCAAATATTATTTTTTATTTTATAGGTAAAGGCAGCATCTCAACTGAATCTCTTTTTTTCGTGTACTCTTATTTTGTAACATTTCTTTTTTATCGTACAGCCTCCCGCGAGTGCTCGCCACACAACGTCACCTCGGCGAAGTGATTAGTGCTCGCTCGGAACGCCATAAATAAAGAACAGATAAGAAAAAATATACATATATCATTGGTATTTACTATTGGTATATTTACTTAAATTTATATTTCCATTCTTTCGCTTCGGTGTCGAGGACAAGCGCGGCGTTGAGTTCTGCCACTCAACACGCGTGTTACGTGTATGTACTACCTTCGTCCACCGAATGTACGAAAGGAGGTTTAAATTTGATTTTAACAACTTTTAGTTAGTGTTCATTTATCATTTAAGCAGTGAGTGATTTAACTTAGTGTGAATTACAAGGAGGCATTATAAGTTTTGTATGTGCGAGTGCTACGCATCGCTTACTTTTTTAGGCGGCGTAACTCAACTCCGTGCTTCATAATTGATGTAATCAATATAATCTTTTAGTCTATTGAAGACGAATCCACAATCATTAAGACGCTGTCTCCATTTTTTAAATGTTACACTGTCCGGGTTGGATCTCGCAACCACAAATACACGAGACGTTACCATTATATCATAACAAAAATATAAGAGAGAAATATTGGCGATGTTCTTGAAAGAATACTGCCTATTGTTCTTTCTTCAATATAAAACGTTCCAGTTCCCTACAATATATTATGAAAGACTGTTGAGCTTTGAATAGTGAACAATTTTTAAATTGTTTCCAATTAAGTCCTAACAATCGGTACCTTTTATCTAATTTCTGTTACATTAGTTTTAATAATTTTTGTAGGATAAAATTTTATTACAACATTGATTTTATTTATAAAATGGAAAATGTATATGTAAATGCATGTTAGTTTAATTTTATTGAAACAAATACTATTTCCGTTCGCCAATATAAATGCTATACTAGTACTTTCGACGTCGCAACGGTACCGCGTACCCACGGCATTTTAGGGTTCAATTGTTCTTCGATTCCGTTTTAAATTATTTTTTTCCCCGCTTTGGTACACGTGTAGTGACAATGCACGTCACGCATCGTGGCGTTGAGTTTCGACACTCCAAAGCAATAAGACACTAGGTGTGCTGTCCTGCAATGCGGCAAGAGATTCACAAATACATATATTTCGTTCAATATTTTATAATTATAAAATATTTAATACATATTAGAAGTGCAAATGACTATATACATTTAAAGTAGGTATACTCGTGTACGTTTCCCTACCTAATCGATACCCAGTGTGTACACACCGGTGTGTAGTTTTTTGTCGGTTCCTGCAAGCGTCGAACAGAGACTGTGTAGTAGCTTCAAATTACACCTCATTTACTTTTCTTCGAGCGGCGTTAAGTTCCGCCACTTAATGCGCGCTGTCTCGAAAATTGAGCAGATAAGGAAAGATCACGCACGACACAATGTAAAGGAAAAAAAAATAAAAATAAATGTAGATTTTTATAAAAAAAACACATGGAATCTTACAAAGGCATCTGCAAATGAACTCTACTATCACTTCCTTCCTTTTGCTTACTCAATAACATTATTTAGTTTCATCTCAATACGCTGACTACTAGACAGTATGTACGATTTTGGGTAAATAGGAGTATACGAAATTGAAGGGATAGTAGTTATATACCTTCCATTTCGGGAACAGAGTGTCTTAACACTAGGTTCCCTCTGCCTTATCTGCTGTGTGCGGGATACAACGTGAAACTGATTTATTATTTATACATCTTCAATTTGTAAACTGCTTATTCGAACATACCTATAAATACAAAAGTGCATAATAGGACAAATAAGATCTATTATGTTGTCTTCGATTGAAGATACTTATTTATTTGATTATTGATACTAATTTTGTCACTTTAGTGGTTTTGGATGGTTTGTTTAAATGATTATCTTATAACAATATGTGATGATTTCATAAGGTTGTAGGTAAAACTAAAACTTTAACTTTACAACTGAAGTCGCTAATCATATTAAAAAAAAATAGATTGTTACTATTACATACATACATAGTTCTTTAATAAATCCGCTTTCATGCCGCGCAACAAGATTAATACGAAATATAAGGGAAGCAGAAGAACGCTTTTAATATTGGAAATGCATTATCCATACCATATGTGAGCTTTCAGAGCTTTTCTCTTTTCACGCTTGAAATACCGTCGCGTTCATTTTATACATGCACTGACATTTACTTCCGGCTCCGCCTGCACCGTCTAATACATCGAAATCAGTCAAGTGATGTAATATAGCATATATGTAGTCGTTTCCTCTAAATGGACTATCCAACAAAAATATTTTTTTTACTTCAAACCAGTACCTGAGATAAGCACGTACAAACAAACTTTTCAGGTTTATAACGTTGGTATAGGAGTACAAATAGAAAGCAATGTGGAAAAGAATGTTGAAATTGGATAAAATTCTAGTTGGAATTTAATTTAAGGTGAGTTGTAGTTGGTCGTTTTTTGAGCTCCAGTACACTGCACGGGGAGTGGTCCCGCAATTTAGTTAAATGTCACTCTACTGCGCTCTTACATACCGCGATATTCAATTAAACTCGTTTGTGGGGTGTGTTAGCATTCTTCTATCCACGTTAATAAATTCTGATTCATTCATCTTCTTCTGCTTCCGCTGCTGAGCGACTGACATACCACGCACAGACTACTGGACAGTTTAAATTTAGCCTGTAATTACGATGTCTCGAATCTCCTACGCTAGCTATCTACGGAAACGGAAAAACAGTTACTATTGTACGTCATAGAGATCACAAAAAAGGTGGTTGACGAGAGCTTGTTTATAATAAAATATATCTCCAGTACATACGACACACGTACACACACACACACACACACACGCACACACACACACACACACACACACACACACACACACACACACACGTGCCACTACTACTATTACAGCCAGAGATCATTGCCACGTTGCTAATTGGGTTTCCAATTGCGAAGACACATTCCCTGAGCCAGTAAAAACGATTCGTATTTTTCCATCTTCCCTTTGTGAGATTTGAATCTGTAGGTATTGCCTTTCGCTAGTTGTTTGTACTGTGTGTGCTCTATTTTACTACAATAATTATAATCTTATACCATATGTCGGAGGTGCAGTAGAGAAAGTAATCTATAGATCCACTGAATAGCTCACAAGATGGAACATATTATAGGCATTCGCGATAATAACATATTAAATAAATTAATTAAATATTAGTACAATTTGTTTTTCTGTGTCGTTTCCACTACGCCACGATAGCCCATTGTTAGCAAACTCGAGTGAAAGAGGAAAAATGTAGACGAAAAAAATTATAAAAGCAATAAAATGGTGTCAATCGAGGCAGTTGCCACTTGCTTGCAACGACCCTTATCGGAAGGAAACTCGCGTGTGTAAAGTATTGTCATTGGGTGATACATATCACTTATTGCAATTACGTAGAATCTATTTCCGAATAATTTTCCGAATAGTTTTTATCTTTTTTTGAAAAAGAAAAAAAAAACACGTTAACCGCTTCCGATTCCCAACAGAAACGTTCGACACTTCCTGACAGAACCCTACGTTATGATTGAACGTGGTCTCCACAGGGTCCCACCACACCTCTGCATTAGCTACATCAATACTCGTTACTTAGCAACCAACTAACATTGAAAACGAAATTATTGATGACCCTCAGGGAACCAAGTACGTAACTTCTTTTCATATATTTCCTGCTCATTGCCAAAATCAATCTACTTTTGACCTTTTTCGTAATTAAGTAAAGTTGTGATGAATACCTATTAATAAATACGTGTGATACAAACATGGTGTATACAAGGGTGTGCTAAGATATTCAGTTCCCTATGCACCGACCAATTTTCGATGCATTAGTGTGTTAAGTGTCGGAACTAAACACCGCGCCTAACGCATTGCCACATTGAGATAACCAGAGCGTGGAAGCGAGGAGCAAATGAAATTTATTTAAGCATGAGCATTGGTCCCCGAGTGGGGACCGACTCCATGACCCGCCGCTTCAACACTCTATTCCACAGACGCTATTCCACAGCGCCACGTCACAGCTTCAGTTATTTGCAGAAAAAAACAATTTGCATTTCTATTAAAAGTCATCCTATATTTTTTTTAGTTAAAAAAATAACTGGAAAATTAGCTATCAGTACCAGAAAATCCTGAGATTACCGCACTCAACAAAGACTTTAGCTTTTATAATGTAAGTTTATATTTAATAAATCTCATAGAACACGCAAATGCCACCGCGACTCATTTTGTTTTGATTCCTTGCTTGTAATAGAGTTATTTAAGTTTTAAAGGAAGTAACAGTTGCGTCGACGACTGAGGTAAATGTTGTGAATGAAAATCATCTTAGAGTAGGTAAGAAAAACTAGTGTCAAGACACTCTGTCCACCACCCGAGTTAGTGACTATATAGGGAATATTTTATATATTTCAGGCGGTTTGACTTCCACTAAATCTATTTATAATTTTTATTTGTAGATTTAAAGATCATCTATAAAAGTGCCATGTGTCTAATTGTTTATATTGTAATTATGTTAATTAAGACACTCCATTCTCCAATTTTCGCCGAATTCTGGAAGCAATGCGTGTTGAGTGACGGAACTCAACAGAATTTGTGACAATGTTTATATTTAAAATGTAAATTGTTTACTCACTCGGGTAAACAATTACAAATACATTTACATTTATTTACCCGCTCTGGCGGATAAAACGCGGCGTTAAGTTCCGACACTTAACACGCAGTGTTTTGAAAATTAAGAGGTGTATTTCAGTGTGTATGGTAACGAAGTCTTCTAACACTACCTAAGCGTGAAGATGCTTTATAAATTATTATCCTCTAATACCTGTGTTATACATACGACCGGACCACTATGACCAAAATAATAACTTAAAATAAGATACTTCTATAAAAGCTAAAAATATCTCATTGTTAAATGATCAAAGAGCCCCTAACATTCTGTTAATGAGTAGTAGGTTCAAATAAACATTTTTAATTTCTTTTTCTTATTTCTTCGTCACGCATTATGAAGCAGTCTGTAAGTAATTTTCTAATAAAGTGCAGCTAACCACGTGAGCAATTTTCTAATAGCGTTCGATCTCTATTAAATTTTTATTGTGTGGTATTATAAATATTTCTAATACTATACAGAGAGCACGATGTGGCCCGCGTCCGACAGTAAACTCGACGGTTATGTGTTCGATTTCTACTCGGGAAAATGAATTATTTTATTTTGTTTTACTCTGGCAAAAAGTTGAGTTACGCCATCGAATTGGAGCGTCTTAACATTTGAGTCCTTCCTGTCTACTCTACTATACACGGGGAACACCACGAAGAAGTAAAAAAACATACGTATCATGACGACCTCCTGTGGATATGTATTGGAAATTTCCATACGAAGTGAGAATTTAAAACATAAATATCGTCTTGAGCGTTGAATGCGATAGGTGCTTATTGCAAAGGTACATACGAGAAGGTAGAGCTTAAAAATAAAGAGATTATCTTTATGTTGTTTTCACGTTGTTACATATTAGTATCGAAACAGAAAATCATAAAAGAAACTCCCAATACCACCTCAACTACCCCTACTTCACATAATCAAGCTAAATATTATATAACACTAAGCAAAGCATCACAAAACGCATGAAAAAAGCACATTTTCCATAGCAATTCAAAATTTTATTTCGGAAGCTCTCCGAAGATTTATTGGTAAAATAAAGATAAGAAACTAGCGCTCATATCGCCGCCGGTGCGGGGGTTCCGCACTGAGCGAGTATAAAATGTTGATGACTTGCTTTATATTACTTTTAAATTACCTTTAAAAGTACCTCTTGTGAAAAAATATAAATAATTTGTCTTTATAATTAAAATATGTCACAGAATGACTGACATGCTGACTGATGTGTGAATCGCCAAATATCCACAAGTGTGTGACCAAGGCACTAAAAAAACTATCTGATAGATTCAATTTAATTTAGATATACAAAACCAGAAACAATAGATATATTTAACAAATTAAAAACCATTTGATACACTAGATCAAAGGCAAGTACTTACAGTTCAGCCCCATATCATGGTAGGTGATGATGGCCGGCTTGGCGCGGTCGCCTTGGATGGCAACCATGACGTCCCCGCGGTCGGTGTGGATCCTCACCTCCTGGCACGCGGTGTCGCTGAAGCGGCGAGCGTTTGGGAACTGGAGCTGGATGTTCTTCAGTTCGATGTCGTCCATGCTGTCGATCGGCAGCAGGCTGTAGGGGATATTATCGTTTCAGTTGGAGGAATGTAGCTTAATTGACTGACATCGATTTATTATTGAAATAGTTATTATTCATCAAAAATTTAGAAATTATTTTTTTTAATTAAATTTATAATTTAGAAAGTAAAATTTTAAGCTATACAATATTGTCATTTTAGTAAGTTTCTTTTTATAATATTGTTAGGTGCAGTGTATGGTGTAAAAATCATATTTGTGACGCAATACCTAAATAATTTAAGTAGATTAATACATATATCGCCCCTTTGACAGTGAAGTCACACAAGTCAACCCACGTATTACAAGTTTCGAGACTTTTAGAAAACCAAGTCCAACATAACAAAATATTAAAATTTGACTTATAATCTAAAAGTTTTGAAAACAAATTCTATTTGTTGTTAAACTGTGCCACGTGTATTTCCCCCGTTTTCAAAGTATTATGTGGCAGATCTCTCTCCACGACCAAGTTTGAGGCCAGTCGTGGCGCAGCGGCACGAAGTGTGACTGTAAAACCGACTGGTTCGATCCCCACTCGAGAAGATGAAATATTTACTTAAATTTATATTTCCATTTTCTTCGCTCTGGTGTCGAGGTTAAGCGCGGCGTTGAGTTCTGCCACTCAACACGCAATGCCTCCAGAATTCGGCAGAAAGTGGGGAACGTAGTGTCTTAACACTAGGTTCCCTCTGCCTACCCTGCTGTGTGCGGGATACAGCGTGAAGCTGATTTTTTTTTAATTATAGCCTTTGATTACAAAGGATACTATGTTTCAAAATTATTAAGGGGAGAATAAATATTTTATAAAATTTGTGTATTCTTAATAAAGTGTGTATGTTTGATGTCCAAGATCTAGTAGAATTACATTACCTATAGGAGCTGGTACGGGTGACCACGTTCTAAATTTGCCATACGCTTAGCGTCTTAAGCCGATATATTGTAGTTGCGCATGTCACCTATTATATATATTGTGTCAATTTATCTCTCTGACTATAATTACGGCGGCAGCTATAGATATATCCCACTTAACAACTAACAAGACAAAGCACGGCGTTGAGTTCTGCCACTTAACGCACAATGTCACGTAAATAGAACGGAGGGTGTTAACACTAGGTTCCCAGATGCCACAGCGGCTCAGCCTGCCCTGCTGTATACGTGATGCAGCGTGAAGCCAACATTATTTTTATTTATATCTCTACACAATCCCTGCACAAAACTGCATCACAATTCACGAATATGCACAAAGTCCAACATATCCTCATAACAAACGAGAACGTAGACGTAAGTAATACTATTTTTCAAGTCGCATTTCACGTTAAGGGATAAGCGATTGCACCGAGTTCTAACAAATTTCACTTGCTACGAGTAGCTTTGACTGTATTGCTTTATTAATGTAAAAAACGATTAAGGTAATTTTGTTGTTTTCAGGGCCCCAAAATGAAAAAGCAGAACCTTTATAGGATCACTTTGTCGTCCATCTGTCAACATCGTTTATCCCGAGTTGGCGTGGGAGTATTAAGCTGAAATTATTATCAAATACTTAGGTCTACGGTCACTTGAAGCGCTGTATCAATCTAGCTTCAAAATCAACGCAATGAAAATTATCATTTTTTTTTCAGGGTAAGCAGGGGGAATCTAGTGTTAAGACTCCGTTCCCCACTTTCCGCCAAATTCTGGAGGCATTGTGTGTTTAGGTTTACCGCCAGGTACTCAACGCCGCGCTTTGACTCATACACCAGAGCGAAGAAATGAAAATATAAATGTAAATAAATATTTCATCACCTCGAGTGGGAATCGAACACATAACCAGTCGATTTTACAGTCACAATTTGTGCCCCTGCGCCGCGACTGGCCTCAATCAATTCTCTCTGAACTTTATAATAATTTTAGAAATATCTATCCTAACCTAATGTTAATATTTTTGCGAGAAAATACAAATCTGTAACTTTATACCAAATTCCCTATATATTATTAAAATGATACAGCGTTGATGGGAACCACAGTTAATGGGAACTGAAACTACTCCAGAAAGTATGAGGAGAGGCTCGCGCAACAAGTATTCTCAACTTAACTTCAAAAGCAACGGATTCCGAATTCAATTCTTATTTAAAAAATCAATTTTAAAATCGTTTTCAATAGCGACGACATATATTTAAATCTTTAAAACTGTGCAACAAAATTTAATGCGTTTTGTCATTAATATACTTAGCGATTAAAGTAGTAAGTTTACAAGTAGAAATAATACATGATTATTTTTGAACTTCTTATGGATTAGGGAAAGGGAATAGGGATTTAAAGCTACACCTCTTGTAAACCGTCCAAACGATCTAACCAACTAAGCCATACGTACTGACCGGGCTACGTCGAGATTCTTATATGCTTGTTACAACTTATTTTAGTACTTACTCAATGTAATAAACACCGACATTATCATATGTTTACGACTCTAACTACAATATTTAAATTGTTATTATGTGACTATAAGGTGAGTGCGCGCGAGATATAGTGTCTCTATATAAGGGTTCTTTCTCGTTTTCTTTTGTTGACGGAACCCTCATAAAAATGTTAAGAAATCAGAGATTTTCTAGATTCATATAATAAGAGAATGTACTTATTTAAAAATAGTTCAAAATCATTCAAAGGCAAATAAATATTTCCTAGTAAAATGTAGAAAATTGGTAAGTTATTGTACCTATAAATTTAATTTAACGTCTAATATTGCTTAGATCTATAAATCAGGTACTGCGTCCTTGCGAAGTGGGCACGGTGGCGCGGTGGCGCGGTGGCGCGGTGGCACGGTGGCACGGTGGCAGGGTAACGGGGAGGAGAGTCGGTGCGGAATAGGGATAAGTAAACTCGGTGCCCACTTGCAGAATGCTAAGACTTTGCGAAGACCGGCCGGCTTAAAATTTATTTTTTTTAAATATAAATATTTTCGCATTTTAGTTGATAACGATTTCATAGTTATTTTATACTAGCCTTCCGCCTCCGCCTTCACCCCCTTGATGAAGTAACCAAGAGTTATATATAACACATTATAAATGTAAAGTAGCTCTAATAGCACAGTGGATTATATTGCTATTAACATTATGTACTATAACATTTCTCAATAAATGAACCACTAATACAAAATAATTTTTCACTTCGAAACAGTAATTAATTCCTGAGACTAGCGCATTCATGTATACCATGTCCAACACGTGATAAAACAAATGTTACATACACATCATCAAATTAAAGTAAACAAACTTCTCAACAATAGATACAACACTTGAACTGGCTACCATCGCATAACGACAGACCCGAGCCCACCGTGCTAAGACGGCGCTTATTGAATTAATTCAATATATAAAACATACGTCGGCTAGAAGATTGCTCGAGTTAGACAACATTCAGTCCAATTACAGACGAGCAGATGTGGTGCGACCTGGCGGCAGTCGTCGCGGGGTGTCTGAATTGTATGTTACAATTATGCAATTGTAAATCAATTTTCTTTCAATTTTCCAAGAAAGATCTTTTAGTGTGTAGACTGTCTGGTTTCATGTCTTCAATTTTTTTTTAAAAATGTCTGCTGGATTTTTCGAAATATTGATATAAAAACTGAAAGTACAAATACTAGGATAAAGTTAAAGTAAAATATTTTATCAACCCAAGTTAAGTATGTAGGTATGATAAATAAATCACATCAAATCAACTTCACGCCGATCAGGTATCAAGGTAGGCGACAGAGGGAACCTAGTGTTAAAACACCCCGTTTCCGAAAAAAAATATAAATTTAAATAAATATTTTGTTTCCTCGAGTGGGGATCGAACCTACAACCAGTCGCGATTACAGTCACACAATTGTGCCCCTGCACCACGACTGTCCTCGATATAAATGATCGATATGAATGGTATATGGATAAGTACCCGCATATTGTTGGTAAGAAAAGAGTATATTGTGATAAATTACTCTGTTCTCCTCAGCGTCTAACATCGTTGACATGTTTCAACATGTTACCCCATTAATCATATTACCCCAAATAAAAAAAAATATAAAATCTATTATTAAAATCATAGAAGATATCCGAATAAAACTTTATTGCGCGGGGGATTATGTATTTATATTTAAAACGTATAGCAATCATTTCGAATATTTCCTCGGATTTTTAATGACATAAAATGGATTTTCCAGTCCAGTTGGATGTCATTTGGATAATCGTTTTGCTCCCTTCTCATAAAAATATTTTCTTAAAAAATATATTACTATTTCATTGGATAAAAAATTAAATTAATTAAAGAAATTATGTCTTAAAACCAATAAGGATTAACAAAATTAAATTTGCATTGTCACCAGCCTTTATTCGCGGCTTCGCCCGCATGGTAAGATCGAAATAACTCGGAGATTCAAAATGCGGGAGAAGAAAGTGGTACAGTGGTTTATATCGAACCTAACCCTATCTCCAATAAAATGGCAAAATAAATAAAACATCTTAAAGTTAAAGGGTTTTAGAAATAGAAGTAATGAAAGCTTTACCTATCATGAGTTTTGTCATGTAACATAATATTTAACCGACAGTACAAGTTAGTTTTTCTTGTATTGTGTCCTTTTCTTGTACTGCAGTAAACGACTCTCCCGGAAAATAAACAGAATCAGATTGTTGACAGAACCAAGACCGAACAAATTTATTTACGTACATTGATTACGACGTCTGTTTATGTTGGACGTTACGAAAGAGGTCATAAAAAAACATTTACACATTTTTTTCCCTTATAGCAGAGAAAGAAGTGGAAACCTAGAGTTGAGACGCTCTGTCCGCCACGCACCGCACAATTTTCGAGATAATGCGTGTTGATAGGCGAAACTCAACGCTGCACAAAGGAAAATCAAGTAATTAACTTATAATATTCCTCCGAGTGGGGATTGATTTTTACAAAGTTACTCTCGCTGAATTTGAAATATGCGTGAAAATTAAATACTTTATATTTAAAACAACGAAAGTACGAAAGGATTACGAGGATCTCCTGTCATACGAAATGTATACGTGGCTGAGTTTCGTTATTGTTCCACGGACTAAAGGTCGACCGCGACGGCTACCTTCCAGTATTGAGTTCGAGATAGAGTATTAATAGCTTACGCCTATTCGACGTATAAACTTCTAAACGTATCAATTTGCGATATCACTTATAATACGCGCGGCATGTTCTCTTTAATTACTAGCAGGTTAATCTTAATTGACTAAATGCGGCCGTTTCTCAAGGTCTCAGAAATTTATTTCAAATATAGAAATGAAAATAGTAGCTTTGCAGATAAGTTTCGGCGGAAAGTAGGATTTCATCTAGTATGAAATTATTTTCCAAAATACCTATGGGAACAGAGAAAACTGGATTTTACGTTTCGCAGCTCACGCAAATAATTTTTTTTGGACTAATACTTTTCATATATTAAAATAGTGAAAAAGAGAAAAAAAAATTTAAACCAGACTACACCGTAGACTATACGGATCTATGTATTACGCCTTTCAAAAAAAAAAAAAGAGAATAAGAATTTTTAAATGAGGATATCACATATATAAAGCATAGCACGAGACCGTCAAAAGAAAGCTAAAATATTGTTGATCAATACAAAAGATGGTTTGTTCCGTTTTTTATGTTGCGATTGACCTTTGCGGGCCAAATCAATATTTACCTACTGGTTAACGCCAAAACTCCATGCATAGACGTTATTAAAACGACTGATTCTTTCTCCCTTTACCTAGTTCTATTACAACTCAGGGGAATTATATTATTGAAATTATTTTAATTTTCCCGCTCCGGTAGATAAATTGCAGCGTGGACTTCCTCTACTTAACGCGCAATGTGTTAAAATTGAACAGAAAGTAGACTAAAATTAGTTACAATACTAGGTTCTTTCCTTATGTTAATCTTTCTATATACGTAAAAAGCGTAAAGCAATTTTTTTTAAACAATTTCTCGCGATAGGAATCGGGACAAGAGGCGTCGTGAAGAATATTATACTAATTACATATGCAGTCACTGTGAAGAATTCAGTAATGTTTTCTACTATTCATATCAAAGTAACAGAAGAAATACTTAAAGAATAACACAGCTTAAGCCAAATCAATACACAGATCGATATTTATTGATGGATTCAACAAAATATTGAAGTGGTACTTACTGGTCTTAAATCTCAACTAATTTATGTTTATAATGAAAAAAAAACTTGCCAAAAAACAAAGCAAAACAATAAAATCCAGCTATCGTATAAACACGCGCAAACGGACCTACAATTTTATTTATATGTAGATACTTCAGAGGACGGTCCAGTCCAATATGCAATGTATTGTAAGCGGCTTAAATGTCCCACAAGGAAAATGTTTTGCGTGTGAAGTAAGGAGCAAGCAAAAATAAAAAAAATGTTTGGATTTATTTTACACACTACTTAGACTTTATATCAGTCGACGACTCAGCTCATCATCGACGCGACTATTGCATAAGAAGTAGAACATCAAAGGCGCAATCAAAGTAGTTTACAAGATAATTGAAAGTTTTGCAGAAATCTTTTGCTTATATAAAAAATAAACTGGAAAAATAATAATACTGCAATAGAGTAAAATAGAAAAATCTAACGCTGTAGCGACCAGGTACATTACATTTTCAAATGCTGTAAGCTACAGAAGGTGTACACTGTACATAATAAATGTATTATTAAAGAAGAAGTACGCTTATATGAAAAGCCATTCACAGTGAGGTCTTGAGTTTCAACACCTATTTATCTCGTCAAAACGTCACCATGGCGCAGCAGAACATTGTCTGACTGTAAACGCAGTGGTTTTCATTTCTCTACTTTGCCAGGACAAAATCTTAATACATTAGATTGTCAAGTAACAGTAAGCAAAAATGTTGAATAGTTAATGTGATCATAATAATCGTACGTATCATAATCAGCGAGCTAGCGGAGTAGCAGCTCACGTCTGCACTAATTAATGGAGGTGAATGCCTTCTATGGGGCGGTCTGGTTTACTTCCAATTACTTATATGGGTTTCAAATGAATACTGTTCATAATGAAAGGATAACTCGGTTGTGCTTTTGCAAATTATGCAAAGTATGTTCCGCTGGGTGAGTCATTGAAATATATTAAAATATATATATATATATATATATATATATATATATATATATATATATATATATATATATATATATATATATATATTTAGATTCACGCTGTGTATCTCGCATCGAGTAGGGTAGACTGAGGGAACTTAGTGCTAAGACACTCCGTGTGCACTCGCGTGTTCTTATCTGGGCGAGGCAATACAAATAAGTAATTTGTCGAGTCAGAACTGTAAGTATTATATTACTATTACTCGTCGAGTGTTCAAGTTACTTTTAAAGTAGTTTTATAAGCTCATGAGTGTCGAAGCAAATTACTCCATAATGTGCACTGAGTGACTCACATCAACTAACATATAATAAATTTACTATAACAGTGACTGCATTTAACGCGTGTACGCGCGCAAAAAATAATAATTGTTTCATCAAAATCGGGGTCAGGATTTCCATAGTTACAGCCTTGTAAAGTTCCACCGCTTTTGCGTCTCTCGCCCGCTATATGCATGATTACGGGTGATGGGTACGATACAATACAAGCAACGTGGTTTAAATATTTAAAGTTTTTGTTGTTTTGTTTGAAATTTCCTTTTTCAATATTACCACAAAAAAATTACAAAATATTACTTTTGAATTTGGAAGCTGTGATTCTTATACTATTGTTCATTGTGTTTTCTTATTTTTGCGCCAATGTATTCTAAAATATTTAGTGATAATAAAATGAAGTGGGGTTATAAACAAAACCTAATCGTTGTCGCAATCCGTCACATAAAATTAAATATAATTTATAAATCTTCCTTCGGCTGATTTGCTGCCGTGGTCCTGACTTTCAGGCTGGTGCAGGTACTGCCGTTGATTCGGATCATCATAGGATCGGACTCACCTGAGTCCCACAGTACCGCTCATCCGTCAGGCACTGGCCTTCCGTATAACCGGTCAGCGTAAATGCATTGCCCAGTGATAACAAAAAAAAGGACTTGCAGCTTATAAATCATTTCTTAACTAATAATTTAAAAAGAAATAGGGTGGTAAAATAAAAACAACTAAGTACTTAAGCGGTATGCAAATTGAAGTCAAAAAGTTGAGCAATATTTTAACAAACAAAATGACCGTATTTATGCTGAGACTTCTAAATAAGGTCTCAATTAGTCAACAGTACAACGTGGGCATTGACCGAGAGAGAGAGAGACCGGAGTGACTGAGCCATATTTTTGTTAAAAAAGTATCAAAACATCGGCACAAGTAGTGTATCAAGACACCATTCTTTGAGTTAGTTAAGCCCCTTAACAACACCATGATTGATAATTATAAATGATCCTTTAAGCAAGACGCGGCACAGAGTGATAAAGCTCAATCCACCCAATATTGGTTAAAAGCGAATGTTCCGGAATTAATCAGAACTTAAGGCTGGTCATCGCCTAGTCTTGATATTAATAAATTTCAGTCCCTAAAACAATCCATAGTATTAGCAGTGAAGAAGTTGCTATAGAAAGAGTGCGTGCAGCTATTGATAACTGGCCTCAACGTTTAAAGACGTGTATTGCAGCCAGTAGAGACCTCTTCGAATAAGCTTTACATATTTTAATGGTTTTATATTAACGTATTAAACTGTCATACTATAATAGTAATAAAAGTTACGTACATTAAAATAAAGTTGTTTTCCTTTGACGGCTAGACTAAGTACATATATACATAATTAAAAACTGTAAATAAAATAGATGCTTGAAACATTAGAACGGACACGAAAATCCCAAAGTCTACCTACGTACGTGTAGCTACTGTCAGGAATTAACCCTCATCAATCAAGTGAGCCATACGTATAAACAGAACGTTAATACATCTTAAAAGGTACATACATCTTTACAAGTCTCACACGTTGCGGGTCAATCAAAAATAAATTGATGAAACACTCCGTTTTTAGCTTTCACATGAATAGAAAATTACATCAGTGTTTTTTTTTTTCAAAAAGTATTTCTTCATCAACAACTATCTTGCCACCTTCAAGGTAATCCCTCTCAGATATAATATACTTCTGCCAGCGTTTTTTCCAATCCTCGAAACACTTCTGAAACGCGCCTTTTGGTATCGCGAACAGCTCCTGTTTCAATTTGCGTATCGTGCGTTTCTGACGAATTGCTACGCGCAAACAGCGCATAACTTCAAGGTAATATTCCTTATTGACCGTACAAACGAGTAGCAAAAATTCATGATTTTTGGGCTTTGGTTTCAATATCAGTGTCAATGCCATTCACACATAATTTGTCACCATTTATGACCTTTTTGAGGAAATCTGGATCGTCGTTGACGATATTCAACAGCTCCTGAGCGATGTTCTTGTGACGTTGCTTTTGTTCAAAATTTAACAATTTTGGAACAATCTTCGCTGCCGCACGTTTCATGCCTAAAACATCCGTAAAAATTGCTTGACATGAGCCGAACCACATCATTAGCAACCTCTCTGACAGATATAGATTCGACGATTTTCCTAGGTCATTTTCTTCCCTGCCTCAATGTTTTCATCGGTTGTTGACGTGCTCAGGCGACCAGGACGAACATAGTCATTGATATCTTCTCTATGTCATCATTGTCCTTTTTTAAACCGATTATACCACAGTTGAACTTGTATTCTGCTCATAGTAGACTCGGCAAACGCTACAGTCAACATTTCAAATTCTTTGCGCATTCATTTAATTTTTTACACAAAACTTTTAGCAGTAGTTTCTTTGATCCATTTTTTCAAATAGTAAAAAATCGAAGAGCACACCAAAACACGGCTAACCTTTTTTCTGTCAAAAACAAACTGACAATCCAAAATGGCTGATATTGCCAGCATATATAACAGACATATGTACCAACATAACAGAAAAAAATGCGAAAATCAACATACGCAACTCACAAAATTTAAAAATAACGATTATTTTTTGACCTGACCTCGTATTGTTTGCCTTTGGCAAAGAGTTTTTTAGTTAAAATCGTTAATCTAAGGAGCAACTAGTTCAAATGCAAAACAAATATGTTTTGTATCCTCCATTTACCAAGAGCCTGCGGTCATAAACTTCGCACACTAAAAATGTATGTTGGACAATTCTCAAATGCTTCTATTTGACATAGTGAAATTATTAATATAAAAAAAATTCAGAACCGTTACGCGTTGTCGAACACTAAGCTACCTGAGCTACGATACGAACTAAATAATTATATATTTCTCTACAAACTCAATATGGGCGAAGTAAAAGAACAGAGACGCTTTAGCTTTTAAGTTGATTACAAGAAAATAGAAGCATATGACGTCAGCCGATGTTGCGACACTACCGAGGACGTGTCAAACATAACAATTTGTGTTTTAATGGAGACAAATTTGCATTTATAATTTTTTTAACACATTATGTAAATTTTAATTACCAAGTTCACAGGGTTCGCATTATTGACGATACTGTTTTAAACCAAATCCGCCTATCTTTACCGCCTTCAACGTAAAGGGGTTTATCGATCGGTACGACTGTATGTATGTCATTATGTTGGAAGTGAATAATATTTGAGTACGATGATCGTGTGCTAAATTACTTAAGTACATTTGTAGAGGTACTTGTCCTGAAATTTCCCGAAAATTAAAGTCATTGACTTCTGATATTTTTCAATTGCAAGACGGACTAATCCACCGAGGGTTCCGTACCAACTTTAGGATTGTATGTCAAGGAAAGTACAATTTATAAAAAATTACAAACTAAGTCGCCCGCCTAAATACGCCCGTCCGCAAGAAATTTTGTATGAAAAGCTACAAAATTTTAACTTTCAACTTTACTTATACCACTGCGTGTTCTTTGTATTTTTTGTTTATAAGTATTGTAACCTCTCATTTTGTGCCAAATTTTAGGACTGTTAATCCACGGTTTCCTTATGGGTTATACGATGCATAAAAGCTCGTAACTTTTGATTGACATAACACAGTCAATTTTTAATAGATTTTTGTTTCTTTTGAAGAACGGAACACAAAGCTCTTAATAAAAGTGTCATCGACTTTTCAAGCGTCAAGTGTCGATGGCAAAGTTTAAGAGTCAAAGGCCACCGGCGAGTTTAAACTCGGTGTCGAACACAAAAGAATTACTCTCGATAGTTTGAAATGGGAGACAAAAATAGCTAAAATGTAGTAGTTTAGATATATAAGTGGTAATAGGTTTGAATCATTTATTAGGAATATCGGAAGAAATTAATTTTAAGGAGAGTACGTAGACACGGACAAACTTAATTTTTGCATCTCACTCTGCTTAAGGTACAGGACGCTCCTAATGTAAAAAATATTAGAAATATTTAAAACATGTCATACAGTACATTAAAAATTAACAAAGAACTTGTTACAGATTGGTAAAACATAACTTTGCATGAACGTCAGGCCGGAATAGCGTGTTTATATCATTAGCGTACATCTAAAATATTTCTTGCTTAACAGAGTAGGGGGTTGTAATTTACAAATGGTAATTCGAAACTTAAGGCGAGGAAGAAGAATAAGACAACGTAGAGGCTTTGCATATATGTCGCCTTGCTGCGCATTCTCTACCGCATTCGACATGGAGTGTTCTGCGGACAGTTTGACCTGTCACCTGCAACCGAATTCTCTAGCCGTACAGTACGTCTCAAACTTAAGTACCATCCACACCATCTGAACGGTACGGTTTTGTAGGAATTTTCTTCCACGCGCCACGCTACCGTAGAATGGCCTACCTTCGCCGGTGTTTCCAGGTCGATGTAACTTGAGTACCTTCAAAGGTGAGTTTATCTTCATCCCGACAACGCACCTGTAATTCCTATGGTTAAAACCCCTTATAATCATAGGAATTATCGGATTTATCGTGGGCGGCGATAATCTGTTACTATCAGATGGTTGGATAGGCAGCCATGTTTGTAAGTAAATCTACAAATGGCAGTATTTAATTCATAAAAAATAATTGGCTTTATTGGGCTGGAGTAGTGAAACCGAATGTTAGTTACTGTAAAGGGCCCTAAAACCCTCACTGATGGTCGCAAGTACCAGGCACTGGTGCGAGCTCACAGTTGTTAGTATTTGAATTTCAATTTATAATTATATTGAAATAGATATATACATAGTATGATAGAGATAAAATAGCTTATGGGTATTGATGAATTAATGTGAATCATGTATATCTGTCCTACCCTACCTACCCAGGTAGGGTAGGACAGATGTACATGAGAAGTGAAAAGTAGGTTACAACTTATATTATCTACGTTGTTTAAATGATGTGAAGCATGGCGCAATGCCAGGGACAGCCAAGAAGAGAAGTCCCCGTAGATATTATTATTAAAATAATTAATTAATCGAATAATTTAATATCTAAATAGTCTAGAATAGCCAGTGGCAGATTACGAGTAGTTCTCCGAGCCACACCTTTTATATGATTTTAAACAAATAAGTCGTAGGGTAAAATGAATAAGAATTAATGACCCGCCTAACAGTCGCGTGATCGGTAGGTGGCGTATAGAAATCATTAGGTAACTTGCATGATATACCATATGTAAACACACATAACATCATATACAATATGTAAAGATGTAAATAATTATCTGATGAGAAGATCATTTAAATATAGAAGATAACACAACAAACAAATGTCTCTTAAATGAAGTCAAAATAGAAAAGTAAGTGTACCATGTATGGTTCGTTCTTTCTGTCATTTTATTTGCTTTTGTCTCGAACAACAACGATGACCGATCATTCGACGTAACCTAGCTTTGAAATCCTAACCGGCTGTATCTAGAGAAGCTTAATCCTTAACAGGCTTAGCTGGACTAAGTTAGCTATGTACAATACTACACCGGTTTCATTTGGAACTGACTTGCGTACATGTCTTTTGCCACGCACCATGTATTTTCACCGAAAAGCTGATAGTAACCAGATCTTTAAAAGCCTAAAAGTTTCTGTGCGCATAGATCTAACACTGATAAGTACTATCAGGGAATATGGAGTTTGGGTGGTGGTTACTTGGGCAGTTATTAATTAGGTAAATAAGATACCTAACTTTTTTTATAATTTCTTTTGAATAATATTGGAAATGACGTTGTCCATTGCCAGACATCTATTGGATTTAGTTTTAACCCCACTACCAGACCTCTGAGCTCTAATAAATTACAAGCGCTTACGAATCTAATATACTAGTGTAAAAAATATTCTTTGCTTTTAATATATTCGTAGGCGCTTATAGGATTTGGGAGGTGTCTGGCCATTTAAATGTTGTTCAACAATATTGGTACCTACTTGCTATGAATTATTTCATAGAACTGTTTTATTGAATTGGCTCTTTAGTTTTCAAGTTTTGTTGTTTGATATTGTTTGTAAAATTATTATTTATATAATGATGGGGAAAAAAATTGTATGATGATAAAATTGTTAGAGTTATTGTTGTAAAGCAACAAATTTTTATTCCGAAATCCTCACATAGCCGGAGTTCACGCGGAAATAATTGCGTTTGACCTGCGCGCGTACTTACCGCCTACTTGAACGGATGTGAAATCAATAAACACTTTTCTAAATACCAATAAATTATCAAAGGACCTAAATTACGATTTATTTAGTGCATTACAGTACAGACAACCATACTAAAATAGTTAATATTTGTTTTCTTAAATACACTTAAATAAATATTCGTATTGTTTAAGTGGGATTTTACTTGCATCTGGATCGTTAAAATGCAGTGCTTTTGCTTTCATCATTACGTCGTATGTGCTTGATATGGGCGATATAGTGAATGATGAATGATTCATCACTAAGCTCTCGTCTATTTCGCATCATCCTACAAACACACACACACACACACACACACGTGTAAACATAGTGGAATACTAGTACAATGTCTATCAACATAGTTTTTCATTATGCAGATGCGGTAAGTTAGGTCCCCCTATATCGAATGACTGTTAAGTTTATAATGAAAGAGGCCGTTTACCAAAACATGATTGTATTGCATGACATGAAATAAAAATCGAGACTACAGCATGAATACTTGAGTCTAACTCTTTCTACTCCCGGCTCCGCGCGCCCCCTCCCCCCAACCATATATGTGAAGGTAGAAGATTCACGTCGTGTCCCGCTTCGGGGTGGAATCGACCGCTCTCTCTGGCACTGCGCCAGGACCAGGCCGGGGACATTGGTATTTAATGCTGTGTACCTAAACTATTTTACTTGAGTTTAAACATATCAACTAATTACATTTATATCCCGACGTGATATCTCTTGACCTCTATGCTACTAATGTAGTTGCAAAACTTTCAACATTTTCGCAAGCAACCGGTAACTTATCATATCAAGTGCAGAAAATCTATCTCAAGTTAACAAGTATAATCCTTGTTTGCATCACAAATTATTAAATAAAAAATTAACGGAAATATGTACTTCAAAGTGTTTTATAAATTAAATTACAAGTAAAGAATAATTTTAACCTATTATGGATATAGGTTAAAAATCCTAAATCATTTCCGCCATTACGTCGCTTTAATACTTAAATAATAGGACTCGAAAGGAGAATGCTCTTTTAAAATGTAAGACGCAAATGCATATACAATAAGCGTAAGTGTTTGAAAGAAATCTTTGTTTCACGATGACCTCATTCCACACGCGGATCACGCTTTTAACGTGTCCTATATCGAGCTAAATGAGTTCTGTTATTTAGTATCTAGTAAAATTGTTAGTACCTAACACACTAAAACTAAGCGCTTATATAAAACTTTCAATATTGTCTCATGACATAAACAATTTTATAAAAATATATAAATTTGTCAAAAAAATCTACATTTGTCCAGAGTTGATTCTCCATTTCCAACACTAAAGTCGCGTCTCGGCTACGTCTATTACGTCAATTAACGACAAAAACGCCAGTGAGTGCAACATGCGGCATGTGGACTCAAGTAATTAGGAATCTTGTTGAATAACATGCTGGCCGTAACAGTAATAGCGAGTGCGACTCTATGAGAAACTCAGTCAAGGTCGTCGCGTAAACATCTGAACCGAGTTTGCGTCGTACATACTTCTAGGTGCCTTAATGAGAATATTTCTCTCTCTATACAAACTGTTTTATGCACGTTTATTAGATCTTGCAAAAATAGAACTTACTTTTTATTTTGAAAATTCGTGTCTTATATAGTACATTTAAATAAATCAGCTTTACACTGTATCCCGCACACAGCAGGGTAGGCAGAGGGAACCTAGTGTTAAGATACTCCGTTCCCCACTTTCTGCCGAATTCTGGAGGCATTGCGTGTTGAGTGACAGAACTCAACGCCGCGCTTAGCCTCGACACCAGAGCGAACAAATTTAAATATAAATTTAATTAAATATTTCATCTCCTCGAGTGGGGATCGAACCCGCAACCAATCGATTTTACAGTCACACTTCGTACCGCTGCGCCACGACTGGTCTCAATTGTTTAAATAATAATAAACAAAGATCTAGAATATCGAAATTAACATGAATAAATAATACTATCCGAGCAAATCTAGAGGTATCTATCTTAACATAGTACAGTACCTAGAAGTAGTATGGTATTTAGGTACCGCTATTCTTATAGATACAATTCACACCAAAAAGAGAATTCAATTAAATGACGAGGGCCCTCTTGAAAGTATTTGCAGTAGAGAGCTCAGTGCACTACAACGTCATAAGCTGGAGCAATTAAACGGGTGAATGATGGCATTCTCCGAGCATTGTGAGCCGTCCGCTTCGCTTGCGGCGTTTAAACCTTTTGTGAAATTTAATCAAGGACTGATGAACATCCTTATCTATTGAAGGACATGACGACAAAAAATATGAATTTTCGTATCAACATATTTGTACTAGGCAGTGGTACATATTTGTTTTACGTATTCGTAATAACGTAATAGCTTTAAGCCTTTATTACCATGATTCTTTTAGTGTATACAGCACACGCCAAAAATAATAATTTACTTCCATTATTATTTTTGGTACAAACAAAGAATTCCCAAGATTTTGATTCTTAATCGGTATAGTAGACGCTTTATCATCTGTGACGCATTATGTAAAATTGAGCCTGCCCTCTCAATACCTAGCGTGATGCAGAGATACATCAAGCAAAGAACAAAATAAACTGAAACGAAATTTCTTATTTCAAGAACTCTTTGAGCTCTGTTCTAAATTCCTTTTATTTATTTTCAATATGTGCAAGTGCGATTTCGACGTGTCTATAAAATGTAATAGAGTGCATATCTCAGGACCGCACAAGACCGAAGCTGCTCGGGCACTGCTTCAAACGACGGCGAATTGTGTTAGTGATTGTTATCCACAGAATATAAATTCGGTAAGTTCCTTTTATTCTCGTACACTACGTTTGTGTTCAATATGTTACCCTACAGTTTAAAAAAAAAAAAACACTTTTCTGCTCGAGTATTAAACGACGGAGCAATATGACTCTACGCCTGCTTTGCGAAAAGGGGACACAATCAAGTGTCCATAAGGTTTTATATACCTGTATACACGGACGGCATTCGGGTATTATGAGTTTAAATCCACAAAAGTGCCTTTAAAACGAATGCCGTACGCGATACAAGCTGATTTTAGATAAAAGATACAATACTTTACTCACAATTTTTATAATAATCACAGAAGTATTTGTAAAAATAGTGATAAAGTGATATGTTGCTAGTTTTTTTTTTTTCATTTAATATTATATATTAAAAACAAATGAATAAAATATGGAAAACCAAAAACACGCACAAGCGTGCGTCTTTAAACGCGGCAGGTTGGACAGTGTCCGATTTCGACCAGCAGTAATGAAATATTTCATATTCTTTATTTTCTAGCTCAGTTAACGAGGCAAAGCGCAGCGTTGAGTTCCGCCTCTCTGGGTGGAATATCTCCAAATACGTCGGAAGAACGGGGAACGGAAGCGTCTTAATGGAAACACAGCTTAATGGAGATACAGCGTGAAGCTAACAAAATATATAGCACTAAAAGCCGAATAATATAAAATATTGAGTACTATTAAAGTAAAAGCTGTATGGAAATAACGTCAATAGTGACTATAAAATATAGCCCTTCGGTCCATTTGAAGGTTGCCCCGTATAATCTTTTAAAAGCACATAAGTTTAAAGATTTTAAACCGATTTCTGATAAAACATATTATATTTGTTTATTATTTTAACATTTCGCGGATTAAACACCCTCGGGTTCTTTGTTCTATGGTGCTCTTTAATACTAAAATTAACTTGTAACATTTCCCAATTCGCACTAAAACCTCATAAGGCTATCTAATTTCATGTACTCCAAGCTTGCAAAAAATGGACACATTATATTTGCTATATTCATTGCGCACATAACATTCTTAAGGCTCAAACAGAATAGAGGTGGACATGTAATATTAGATTCATTAAATATATGAATCGAACGTTATGAAATACATATTTTACGTTTTTATCAATTATTTTCACGTCAATCAAATATATTTAAGTATAAAAAAATTGTTATTATATATTGTTGTTATATATAATATGTCAACTATGATATATTACTGTTGTTTTGCAACAACAAAAAATGAAACGAAGATAAATTATTCCAATTCCAAGAGGCCAGTCGTGGCGCAGTGGTACAAAGTGTGACTGTAAAACCGACTGGTTGTGGGTTCGATCCCCACTCGAGGAGATGAAATATTTACTTAAATTTATATTTTCATTTCTTCGCTCTGGTGTCGAGGCAAAGCGCGGCGTTGAGTTCTGCCACTCAACACGCAATGCCTCCAAAATTCGGCAGAAAGTGGGGAACGGAGTGTCTTAACACTAGGTTCCCTCTGCCTACCCTGCTGTGTGCGGGATATAGCGTGAAGCTAATTTAATTTAATTTTAATTTAATAAATTATTCCATTTTAGTGAAGATCTTTTGACTGTAAAAATATTTATTAAAAAATATATAATTTAGAACATGCCAACGTGTAATTGTCTTATTTCTTTATACCGCCACTTAAAATATGGACATAGCATATATGTAATTGGATATATTCAAAGCATTCGCGGTTTTGAACAAGTAGTACCGACTTAAAAAGAAATAGAGGCGGTAAAAAGATACGTTTTTTCTATTCCTGTCTCTATTATGTTAATAATAATGATAAATTTAAATCTATTATGACTGTTAATGTCAATAACATTAGATCTTTTATAATTAAATCTATAAAATCAACCTTCCCGCTGTATCCCGCACACAGCACAGAGGGAACCTAATGTTGAGACACTCCGTTCCCCACTTACCACCGAATTATAGAGACATTGTGTGTTGAGAATATAAATTTAAATATTTTTTTCATTCCCTCGACTGTCCATCGAACCCACAATCAGTCGCGTTTACAGTACAGTACGAAATTAATTTTTATTTTATTATTTCATTATTCGTTTCTCAAAATCTTTACTTTTTTTTCTAATGATGTCGTGCAATCAGTCGCAGTAGACCTTTACTTTCAGTAACTAACAACAACTCCATGTTTTAAAAGTTGTACCTTTTCAGATACATTTAAAACATGTTTTCCAAAACCAAAAAACCATATCGATGGTCTGACCTGGTAAATGGACACAAAACATGCCGGTGCAACATTGTACACGTATTTAGAACATTTAATTTCTTTTCAAGTTCATTAGACTACCGGTGTTACTATGGCATACGTGAAGCCATGATTTCTCCGCGTTACTGCAATTGCCATATTTCCTTATGACCCAAATATTAAAACCCCTATTAAGGATAAAAAATAACGCGTCCATTACCCAACACGACCCAAACAAGAATAACGTGTCGACGTTTCAAAGCCATCCTTGTTGACTACAAAACCAGCATTGTATGCAAGCTCATTGAGTGGATGCACTATTTATACTCTGTTGGTTAACGCAATTAGCCGAACACACTGTCCACGGCCTACCTGAGAAATTAATCTACATTTTTCCTCTTAACTATAATACCTATATAAATAATCGCTGGTTTTATGTGTAAAATAGAGGAGTTGCACTTAACGACATGTCCCTTTGCATCTATTTAGTATGAGTTAATAATGAAAATATATATGAACTCAGTCGCATTGTTGTAGAGTTGCAAGATCTTATCAGAAAATTGCTTTGCAATGCTCATTTACAAAACACCGTTAGCGGTCGTTTAAGTAAAGGTTGAGTGAAGTACCCAACACGCATTCTAATTGAGTGATGGGTTTTCGATATCGTCGTGTACAATCTCGTATATTTGCAGGGAATATATAACAGAGCTGTCTTTAATATATTTTAAGTTATTAAATAATTAAAGATGTTTTCCACTTTGCGGAAGACTTTGCGAGGGACTTTGACTGAAACTTTGCTTAAGTTTGCTTCCAAATATTTATTTTACGCTCTCATGACATGAATAGAACGGAAGTAAAGGCACACATCATTAAATAAATTTACTCGCTAGGCCTTTACCTAAATCGATCCTATATTAGACTCGTGTATTAATATTATTTATAATTAAAATTTCGTTCAATCGTAAAAAGTATGAAATGTTTGCTAAAATATTTTTTTTAAAACAACATAAAGACTGTAGTGTTCATATAATAGTGTTTGTGTTCCATCAATAGTACAAGTACATGAGGCGCTATATTAAGTGTCGTAGTAATAAGTTGAACCAAGTTGGCTGTCACAATCTAGGAATACCTCTGTTTAGTTCTAGGTACATATGTTAATCAATATGTGTGATGGCATTTGTTTTTATGCTGAATTTATTTAAATACGACCACTCTTTGGCCACCTTGTAAATTAATGCTGTGCACACAATTAAAAATATAAAAATCAAATAATAAAGTAAAAAAAAAATTGATAAATTCACAGGAGCATGACCAGTCACAGGAGCATAAACTAAATAAATTAATTATAAAATCATTTTGGTACTTATAAATAAAAATAGGTCAATTTGTATGAAGTTTAAATCAAAACAATGAACAATATTATTTGTGATAATATCACAGTGAGAACCAACACTATGCAAATATAATTAAATTGAATGCATTTTATGTAAGACTTAATATGTAAAGTATAAAAAAAAATATCTACCATACTATAAAATACAGCAAAAAATAGAAAGATAATACAAAACAAAATATTTCTACAATTAACATTCCCAAGTTAACTTTGAAAATAAAATACTAAATCAGCGGCTTACCTCAACAGAGCAGTTTCTTCAGAGTTAGCAGTAGGCATTTTTGATAGGCTACGATCTGCTTTCTCTAAACTCCTCTTTCTGAAATAGCGCATTGAGATATACAAAATGCATACTAGTAACAGAAAACATACCAAGCCTCATTTACATTAAATTATCTCTAAACTACACTTAAATACAATAGTTAGTCTGTTATTCATGCCAAACATGCATTAAAGCAAGAGATAATATAACTGTACTGTAAGGTTTGATTCCCCATTAGAGAAATTAATTGTTTTTATTTCCTCGCTCTGGTAACAAAGTAAGCTGGGATTGTGGAGAATGCCTTGAAACCAGGTGCTCTCAGGCTACCCAGCCATATGCATGAAATAATGTGAAGCAAAAGAATAAAAATAATAAATAATATGTGTAACAGTGCAGTACTCACTTTTTCAAAGTGGCGTGTGTCTGTGCGTGGTTAAAAAAGGGTTCAAGGCGACGTCTAGCCTTGCTTCTGTAGTGGACTATTCTATTAGTCTGGGCACTCTTTTTATTTTTTAATGTCAAATTTTGAAAGCCCTGCTCGAGGGATTTGCAAGAACCACCTTTCAGCCATTCTTGCTCCATTTTAACTTAATATTGCATATAAGAACAAAAATAAATTAAATAAACATAAGAAAATTAGTGCATTTTGTTAGAAAAAACGAAAATGAACAAAACGTTAAAACGACAAAGTTTGAATGTCCCTCCAAAATTAGTTAGTTACGTGAACAACACGATCCACATGCGAGTTAAAAAGCAACTTTAAATTAATTTAAAAGTTCAATTATATAGTTTAGACGCCTTACCGTAAGTTTGGTGCAAGTTTGAGTAGTTTTAGCAGTTGTGGCTAGTGTCGTTCGTCGATGTTTGCTGGAGCACTGTAACGAGACAGTATCGGATAGAGGTCCCGGCGACGAGTGACGACTGAAGAGTGCCCCTGCCCTGTGCCACTGCCAGCGCCAGGAACCAGCCACGATCCGCTGTCGCAGCTCACTTCTCGCCGTACGTAGTACGCATGCGCGTACAGACACGTCAATTATTCAATTTAAGCCCGGGAAGTTGATTTTAACCGCAAATAAACGAGGCGACACTATAAAAACTTGACATTTTCTTAGTAAATGAAAATACACTAAATATTGTAATCAAGTTAACATATTTTAATGCGCATGGAGCTAGACTTGCTAAGTGAGTAATGGATGCTAGTTACGTTGATTCAAGTGTCACCATGTTACATAATATATTTAGTATCTAATAAATAAAACGCTGAAAACTTAAAATAGTTCGGTCCTCACTTTTAAAATGTTTTGTTATTATTGATGTTGAAGTTACAGTAGTGTTGCCATTACAAGTTACAACTAGCTTGTTTGATAGTTGTTATCAATTGTGTCGAACACTATAGGTACAGTGTTTGTTACAGATATAGTTTGTTAAAAATAAAAATATTATTTGTATATTTTTAAAATAGCGTTTGTTTGTTTGTTTTAGTGTTTGAACCAGTACATCCACTACTATATCTATCTATATCTATAACTCATAATATTTCTCAAAATTTACCGCTTCATATCATTTGTGTTTTTTCTACTAAACGAGACACTGGAGATTATGTTGCGCCTGTCTTTGCTAAATCAGGCTATTAAATAGAAAATAAAGGAAATGTTTAAAATTCCTTAAACTTTTCTCAGAACAAATATATACTTTATATAATATTTCTATTTAAGTAATTTATATATAACGCATAAATATAAAGCACGATCGTTTACTCTAAATTTTATGACTATATGTAAATAAAATATGTATATATAATGCACATGTATCGTATATTTTTCATAATTCGAAAAGGGCCACCTATTTTTTACTTCTAGCGCCATCTAGAGTAAGTTTTAGTCTTACTAACCTTACAGTTATATAATGTTTCATGGAGTCTCCGCCAGAAAGAAAATAGTTTACGGTAAAAAATGTAGATGACGCTTATAATAAATAAATTGAAATTGCTTGTTGTATCTTATAAACATTATGTTATATATTATAATTATTAATAAATGAATAATGCATTATTGCTATAACCATAAACATGACAAATAATACAACAAGCTTACTAAACATGTGCTGGTAAATAAATGAACGGATAATATTTATAATATATTATTAGTCACTATCTCAGTATGCAATTACACGATTCTAGAGTTTAAACTCAAAATAAAAAAATGCTTTTGTTTTTACTTTGAGTCAGCTTCACGCTGTATCCCGCACACAGCAGGGTAGGCAGAGGGAACCTAGTATTAAGATTTACTTACTTCCCCACTTTCTGCCGTATTCTGGACGCATTGTGTGTTGACTGGCAGAATTCAATGCCGCGCTTTGCCTCACTTTGCACTACTTTGAGTCTTAGCGCGTAAAATCGTGAGCGAAATTTTACATTTACCGATTGTGAACGCGATGGTACGGCGGCCGCGCGGTTTATTATTATATTTATCTCATTTTTCAGTTGTAAATTAATAAGTTCTTTGATTTTTACGATTATTACACATTTTGAATATAACTATTTTTACCGGATTAATCGCGTATATTTAGCATTATATATTTTTGGAGATCCGATTACAGATCGGCCAAACAAAGAGAAGCATCGGTGTTAGGGTGAAGGAGCACATCTCCTATATCAAGAGTGGGCATGTATCGAAGTCAGCTGTGTGAGCACACTGTGGATAAACCTAGCCATTACATAAGGTTTGATAAACCCCTCATCCTCGCTAAGGAAAACAGATATATTCCTAGAATGATCCGCGAGGCTATTGACAAAAAAACATCCTAATTTCAATAGAGAGGACGGCTGGAAGCTAACACCTGGGGCCCACCAGAGGGCAAGATACAGTTAACTCATTCTGCAGGAATCGTTGGAGGTAGTTTAATATAATAATTATGTCAAGTCACAGACGAATGCCACTTCAGTCTACCAACGCGTGTGACCACGGACTACTGCAAAAATGTATAATACAAAATATACGCGATTAATCCAGTTAAAATAGTTTAGTTTAAAAAAAAGTGGTAAATTAAGTTTGTTGACACTTGTTCCGTCTGTCGTGCTACGCGAGTAAAAAAACCTAACTTTTTTTATTTAATAACGCTTTTTTAAAATATTATAAACTTTTGAATTTCATTGTATCCAATCATCCACAAACAAGTAATTTGTATTAACTTATTAGGGCTTGGGAGTATGTTTTTGGAAATAAACAAAACGTTCGTAATGAATGTTTTTCTTTTTATCAAACAAAGAAAATGAAAAAAAGAAGTCAATGCAGTTTGAAGCAAACATAAATTGATTGAAGACTTTATTTACAATTATAATTGATGATATCAATTTATTTCTAAAGATAACAGTAAATTCTTCAATGTTATCATAAATTGTTGCAAGCGTTATACCACACTACACTAAAGTAGTTTCACGCTTTACCCCTAGCGGAGTAGTCGGAGAGAACGGAGCGCCAAACGCTACGGTCTCTACATACCTCTTTCACCTCGTCCACTGTCATCAACCTCTTCATACATGCCCTCTGCCCCCAGAGTCCTCATGCTTTTTACGTGACCTTCCTCCAGTATCTTTGATACTGTGTTTTCAAAGGTCACTTTTCTATCATAAATCTTTTTTATCATTCTTTCATCACTCATTCGTCCGACGTGCCCAAACCAGCTGAGCACGTTCTTCTTCATTCTCATCGTGACATTCTCGCTAGTACCTGCCATTCTGTGTATCTCTTCACTGCGGATTCAATCAGCTTCTTCCTCTGTAATCCCCACATTTCACTGCCGTTTTACAGTACCGGTATCAAAACTGCAGTGTGCACCCAAACGCGCAGCTGTGCTGACGTTTCGCCGTCTTATCAAGCTAAGGCTCCCTTAACCTTGTTACCAATCCAGCCAACGCCAGAAATACGCCTTTCCACACACATCTCTACTGAACATACTTTCCAAATATACCACTTCATTCACCTGTTCTAAGATAAAGTCAAACTCTATATCTATTTCTTGTAAATTAGTGACAAGATATTTTGTGATAAAAAAAAATTGCAAGGTGATATTTCAACCCTTTTTTTGACTAAGATATTAACTATATAGAAAATGTAAAATTAAAATAATTCAACACTCTGTTTATGGCCGCAAACTCGACGCTATCCTCGAGTCCCGCGGGGGCGCCCTTGCCACCGATTTTATCCTCGCAAGTAGCCACGTAGTGTTTGCACTTCCTCAAAATTATAAAAAAATATTGGGTCCTTAGATAGGAACCAGTCACACACACACACACGCACGCACACGCACACACACACACACAGGAGACAGCGTGAAGTTTATAAAGAAAAGAAAAAAAATAGAAACATTTGCAGCACCGCAGGAACCATCATGAAATCATGTACACACTATATACTACTGCTAAAGATAAAAGGAACATGTTGAACATGTTTCCAGCATGTCAATTTACCAATTTGTATGTACGAGTACGTCGTGTCCAGGACGGTCGTCACAAAGGCTATGAATTTTATTACAACTTTTCAGAGCATGAATCTATTTGAAATTTGCTAAACTACTGTTCTTTTTTATTTTCAGAAATTTTTCGTATTTGAGAGGACGCCTAGAGGTAATGCAATGAACCATTTTTACCGGTTTTTAACAATCGTCCACAATAATACCCATTACCTGTTGCGTAGTGGAACATTACAGTATAATACTAGCGAGCCACTCGCGACTTCGTCCCCTTGTACTACATAATTATTAATTTACTAATCTGCTTTACTTCCGTTTTCTAATAATAATATCATTTTAAAAACAATATTTATAGCATTTTTGTCACGCAACATCCTTTAAAATTGTTTAAATTTTTTTAATTAAAAATGTAAATTTGCGAAATAGACAAAAATTTTAAAAATCATAGGCAATGTGCTACCAATAGGCAGTCACTATATATATGAAGTAGTACGTCAAAACATGTTTTATTACATTTTATTTCGATTTATATATATTTTACTTATAAAATTATAAATACTTTAAAGATGATCTGACTTGCATTCCGTCAACACGTGCTGACACATGTAGACGTGTCGGTACCTACTGACTTTAACTGTAGTATTTTTTATCAAACAAATTATCAACTATCTTCAATTCGTATTTGATTTTTTTATATAATTAATAATAAAAATCACTTCTAGAATACTACTGCACATTCGCGACGCAGTGGGGTGGTGTTTGGCTCCAAGCGCAACGACTGTGGGTTCGATCCCCAGTCCTGAAAATTAACAATTTTATCTTCCTGACAAAGCGAAGAACGAAGTGTCTCTACCTACTCTGTAATGCAATAAGAACCGTAAAACTGCTTTGCTTTGCCTTTTGTCATACAAGTACATTCCATAGCAAGAATGCTAGATATGAAATAACAAATAAAAATTTGTTTATAAATCTGTTCACAAGTGAAACCTTGATGTGCGGTATCAGGTGTGGTTGTTAGAAATAAGAATTTAGTTAAGAGCTTTATTTTCAAGAGCTTCTAAAGTTGTATTTAGATTATTTTATTATTATTTCAGTACATCATATTGAAATATTTGTTTTCTTTTCATGTTTGTGGATATTTAAGATTTTGTAAGATAACTTGCTGTTAAGAGCAACCTCACCGGTGCAATGTATATTTTTATTTGTACCTACGGATAATATTTTGGTCCAAAAGGATTTTTTTCCTTTATTTTTATTGTAAGTTCTCACTTCGTGCCCAATTTCATAACTGCAGCTCCACAGGACCTATATTTTACACAAAACGCATCGAAAACGATGTGTATGTGTATGTTCATAGGGGACATAGACAAAAATAAATATACAATATTTGATATTAATTTCAGTATGATACGTAGACGTGATCTCGACACAAACGGTCTTGAAAGGCGGACAGGCTGACGACAGTGATCCTATAAGGATTCCGTTTTTACCTTTTGAGGTACGGAACCCTAAAAACGACGATGAAAATTGCTTGAATTTTATTATTAATTGGCAGAGTATTTAACGCCATTTACCTTAAATATGCAATATACGATGAATATATCAATATAGCAATTTTAATACACGAACAACCAGTTACAAAGATACACCTATAAGATGTACTTACTCAATCATGAGGTTTCCTATTATATAATTACTAGCGACCCGCTCGCGGCTTCGCCCGCTTAAACCACAGAACTATTTACTTAACACACTGAATTATGTTCGTGTTCTGATACACTTATAATGTATGTTTGCAATGTAATGAAGATTTTTTATTAGAAAGTTGTTAAAACCCATAAGAATATTCAATTGAATGTTTGAAATAAAAACACAACTTATCGATACTTACTATATGTGCGATAATCTCAGAAACGGCTTAACCGATTTAAATACTTTTTTTGTTTGTATTCTGGCAAACTGCCCTTAAATATTAAGTATTAGTTTTATTTTAAGCAGCTTCATGCTAGTCAGAGGGAGGAACCTAGTATTAAGACACTCCGTTCCCCACTTTCTACCGAATTCTGGACGCATTGCGTGTTCAGTGGCAGAACGCAACGCCGTGCTTAACCTCGACCCCAGAGCGAAGAAATGGAAATATAAATTTAAGTAAATATTTCATCTCCTCGTGTGGGGATCGAACTCAGAGAACCAGTCAGTTTTACAGTCACACTTTGTGCCGCTGCGCCACGACTGGCCTCAACTGGATTGGACTTTATTTTAATCGGTTCACATAAAGTTAAAACCAGATCCACGCTTTATCCCGTAGGGCAACTTAGTGTAACATATTGGGTATAATGTGTGACTGATGTGCGAAATGAAAATATTATTAAATTATAATTCAATCCTGCATGTGTGGATCGGACCCACAACGTCGCGTTACAGTTACAATTGGGCATATAGGGTAAAATAGTTTAAACCCGTACCTAAAGAATTTAAGCAAGATACATCAACAGTGAAGACGTAGGTTTTTTTCTCATTTCACAATGTTTATTCATATCTATATTTCGTATGACGCGGTTACGCATAGGTACCAATAGTGTAAACACATACTACTACAAAAATAGTACTAAAATGTTTAGAACTTTAAACTTTGCCGCCAAAACCTACGACTCGATTTCGCAATGAAGCGTATGCGGCGGTTTCCCTTTGATAGGTTTATGTGTGCGTGCGTCGTTCTTGACAAATTGTATTTTATTTTACAACGATAATTTTATTATTTATTTTGTTTGAAAAAATAACTTTTTTATTTTCGGTTTTTTAATTTAATATGTAATAATAGGCTTTTATAGAGTAGTTAAACTGTGGTTTCATTTAAAGTGGTCCTAACAAAAAAACTCTGTATAATTGAGCATATTTAATATTTATAGTGATTTTTTTGGAAATTGATACCAATAGTTATTACAACCACTTGCGAAGAAGCATAGTTTAGGCAATTTTTTATTCTTATACCTTTTGAAAAACTACCAACGTTCTTAAGTTAATATATTATTTTTTCAAATTAAAAAAATTGTCTATGTCATCATAATGGCGGAAAAATATTCAAAATGTATTGTAATACCACATTAGTATCGACAATGTAGTGTTGATAGTAATTAAAAATAGATATACTACAGGAGGATATCTTCATATGCACTGTTTTAACCTGTTTTATGTATAATATAGAATAATATATTCTATAGAGGAATCACACATTCTTTTTATTCAGTTTAGTAAATACATTTTTTAGAGGTTACTCTGTACTAAAATGGCATGCAACTCTGTTCCCGCATTTACGTTCCTGATATATCGATATAAATAATAGAAATACAAAATATAGGAAGGAAACACAAATGCAATTATATAGCATTTTTTCTTTTTTTCATACTTGAAACGTATTAATAAATTACATATTATGTATTACATACAATTAATTTCTTTTGAATATAACACTAAGTTTAATCAGCTTCACGCTATATTAACAGATAACATAAGATGACATTAAAACGTATTGACATCACCACGTGATCCATCTAAACACAATATAAATTTTTATAAACAATGAACTCACAAACAGAATTTACTTTCCAAATACTTTTTATTCTACATATCGCCATATGAGCTAATCCCAAAAAATATACTTACTTTATTATTTTTGTTAATATCACCAACGTTGACGTTTAAAATAATAGTTATGGTAGACTGAACAAATATTGATTATACTTCTTTTTTTAGCTTCACGTTGTATCCCGCACACAGCAGGGTAGGCATAGGACACCTAGTGTTAAGACACTCTGTTCCCTACTTTCCTCGGAATTCTGTAGGCATTGCGTGCTGAGTAGTGAAACTCAACGCCGCACTTTACCTCGACACCAGAGCGATGAAATGGAAATATAAATTTAAATAAATATTTCGTTTCCTTGCGTGGTCATCGAACCCACAACAGTTACACTTTGTGCTCCTGTGCAACGAACGGCCTCAATTTACTTTCTTCTTTTAAAATGTGGTTAAATGAAATAGTCGTAATTTAATTATGTCGGATTACTATTAACCGACTTCTTAAAAGAGGCCATCAATTGGACTGTATTTTTATCCTTGTTACCTTAGAATTTTTGATTGTATGAACCGATTTTAATTATTCTTTTTTTATTTGAAAGGTAATGCGTCCCGTGTAGTCTTATTTTAATTTAGTTTATATTCAACAATGGTATCTATGAGAAAATCATATAAATCTCAAATTTGCATTAAGTATATGCGCGACAAATGAACGTATAAGTCAATATCAATTCAACCGATTTTAATGATTCTTTTTTTATTAGAAAGGGTACATATAAAGGGTAGTTTGGTGAAAGTTTAGTTAAGTTCAGAGTGTGAAATCCAGTTGAAATTGAAGAAGTCGATTTTTTTATTAAAAAATATAATTATGTAATTTTTTCTACAAAAAATTCTTTATACTCCATGATAAAAACTATCCTATAAGTGACATTAGGCTTTGAACTATTACCATGCCAAAATTAATTTAATTTCATACAGTAGTTATCGGTATTTTAGGTGATTTATATTTTTCAGTTTTTGTTTTTTTTTAAAGAAAACTATCATGAAATTCGGAATGAAACCGAAAAAAAATGTACCTTGAGGCCCTAGGCTAACACCATGCAAAAATTCATCAATTTCTGTCTGGTAGTTTTTGCGTGATTGACGCACAAACAAACCGACAGACAGACAGACAGACAGACAGACAGACAGACAGACAGACAAGAATTCTGCTGAGTGGTTTTTTAGGTTCTATAATCGACATATTAACCGACCTAATTTTTATTTTTTTTATATCTTTCATGTACAGAATTGACTTTTCTATCCTTTTATTATATATGGAGATGGAGATGGAGATTAATCACATTAATAAGATAATGAGTGCGACAAGGTCAGGCAAGACAAAACTAACATCATTTTTTTAATTCTTAAAATAAAAAATAGGTATAGATTGTTTTGTGAATTCATGTGATAAATTACATTTTATAACTCCTTTTAATTTTTGACTTTTCAGTTCGTTTCAATACAAATTTAAAATACCTTTCGTGACAAAGTGCATTTATACATCGCTCATTTACCGAAACAATGTGTCGGTAACCTTCTTTCGTCGTACCATCGTTTCTAATTCAGTAGCTTAGAGAAATAGCTGTCTCCATAGCTGACTTGGAGCCTGCGAATGAGGCTAAGGATGAAGGACCTTGTCTCTCAACGCAATAGGTCATCACTGACACACACACTGGTCCTCCTAGTTTTTCCATTTAACTACACTTCAGATAGGAGACAGCCTACATAAAAAATAAACTTTTTTAAATTATAAAACTTTTATTGAAGTTTATTCGTGTAGTAAAATTTTTTTATGTGAATGTGTAGTCACATATATAGATCACATGTGTGAATATGTAGTCACATATGTGGACCACATGTGTGAATATGTGGTCGCATATGTGGACCACATGTGTCAATATGTGCTCACGTATGTGGACCACATGTGTGAATATGTGGTCTTTCATGTGGACCACATGTGAGAATGTGTGGTCACATATGTGGACCACATGTGTGAATACGTGGTCGCATATGTGGACCACATGTGGGAAAATGTGTTCACATATGTGGACCACATGTGAGAATTTGTGGTCACATATGTGGACCACATGTGTAAATATATGGTCCCATATGTGGACCACATGTGTGAATATGTGGTCTTTCATGTGGACCACATGTAAGAATTTGTGGACACATATGTGGACCACATGTGTGAATATGTGGTCGCGTATGTAGACCACATGTGGGAAAATGTGGTCACATATGTGGACCACATGTGTGATATGTAGTCACATATGAAGATTACATGGGTGATCCTGTGGTCACATATGTGGACCACATGTGTGAATATGTGGTCTTTCATGTGGACCACACGTGAGAATTTGTGGTCACATATGTGGACCACATGTGTGAATATGTGGTCGCGTATGTGGACCACATGTGGGAAAATGTGGTCACATATGTGGACCACATGTGTGATATGTAGTCACATATGAAGATTACATGGGTGATCATGTGGTCACATATGTGGACCACATGTGTGAATATGTGGTCACGTGTGTGGACCACATGTGTGTATATGTGCTCACATATGTGGACCACATATTTGAACATGTGGTCACATATGTGGACCACATGTGGCATCGTGTGGTCATATATGTGAACCACATGTGTGAGTAAGTATTCACATGTGCACATCGCATGTGTGATATGTTGTCACATATGTAGACCACATGTGTGATATGTAGTCACATATGAAGATTACATGTGTGATCATGTGGTCACATATGTGGACCACATGTGTGAATATGTGGTCACGTGTGTGGACCACATGTGTGAATATGTGGTCACGTGTGTGGACCACATGTGTGTTTATGTGCTCACATATGTGGACCACATATGTGATCATGTGGTCACATATGTGGACCACATGTGGCATCGTGTGGTCATATATGTGTACCACATGTGTGAATAAGTATTCACATGGGCATATCACATGTGTGATATGTAGTCACATATTAGACCACATGTGTGATATGTAGTCACATATGAAGATTACATGTGTGATCATGTGGTCACATATGTGGACCACATGTGTGAATATGTGGTCACGTGTGTGGACCACATGTGTGAATATGTGGTCACATATGTGGACCACATGTGTGAACATGTTATCACATATGTGAACCTTTTATAAAATATATTTAATTCATTAAATGTAATATGTATATAAATAAATAAACGTAAAGAAACGTTACGTAACATCATACATAATAACAATTAAAACGTAAACTGCAGGCTAATTGATCATCCGGTAGACATTTTAATTAAATTATCAGCTGAAGCAGAATGTCTTTGTATCATCAGAGTTGTAAACCATTTGTTCGATAATTAACTTTAACAGTTATGAACATATACTATTGTTCAAAGACGTCACTATTACATTTCAATCCTATGATAATTTATAATGGAGAGAAGAAAGAATTTCAAATAAGATAGTGGTGCACTTACTCAATTTTGCACTTTCCAATTTCTTTAGATAGTATAGCGGAACACAAGGCTTCGCTTCGTTTGTTTTTACGGGCAAAAAAATAAATATATTCTTCCACTTAGTGGGAATTTAACCTAATTAAAATATAACTAGTGCTACAACCAGAAATCTCAGTTCTCTCAATTGTACCGTCATAGCGTCAAGTTTTAGTCGGCATATTAACTTTAAACATATTAATTTTTTATCGACATATTAACCGACCTAATTTTTATTTTTTTTATATCTTTCATGTACAGAATTGACTTTTCTATCCTTTTATTATATACTAGCGACCCGCTCGCGGCTTCGCCCGCTTAAACCACAGAATTATTTACTTAACACACTGAATTATGTTCGTGTTTTGATATACTTATAAATTATAATGTATGTTTGCAATGTAATGAAGATTTTTTATTAGAAAGTTGTTAAAACCCATAAGAATATTCAATTGAATGTTTGAAATAAAAACACAACTTATCGATACTTACTATATGTGCGATAATCTCAGAAACGGCTTAACCGATTTAAATACTTTTTTTGTTTGTATTCTGGCAAACTGCCCTTAAATATTAAGTATTAGTTTTATTTTAAGCAGCTTCATGCTAGTCAGAGGGAGGAACCTAGTATTAAGACACTCCGTTCCCCACTTTCTACCGAATTCTGGACGCATTGCGTGTTGAGTGGCAGAACGCAACGCCGTGCTTAACCTCGACCCCAGAGCGAAGAAATGGAAATATAAATTTAAGTAAATATTTCATCTCCTCGTGTGGGGATCGAACTCAGAGAACCAGTCAGTTTTACAGTCACACTTTGTGCCGCTGCGCCACGACTGGCCTCAACTGGATTGGACTTTATTTTAATCGGTTCACATAAAGTTAAAACCAGATCCACGCTTTATCCCGTAGGGCAACTTAGTGTAACATATTGGGTATAATGTGTGACTGATGTGCGAAATGAAAATATTATTAAATTATAATTCAATCCTGCATGTGTGGATCGGACCCACAACGTCGCGTTACAGTTACAATTGGGCATATAGGGTAAAATAGTTTAAACCCGTACCTAAAGAATTTAAGCAAGATACATCAACAGTGAAGACGTAGGTTTTTTTCTCATTTCACAATGTTTATTCATATCTATATTTCGTATGACGCGGTTACGCATAGGTACCAATAGTGTAAACACATACTACTACAAAAATAGTACTAAAATGTTTAGAACTTTAAACTTTGCCGCCAAAACCTACGACTCGATTTCGCAATGAAGCGTATGCGGCGGTTTCCCTTTGATAGGTTTATGTGTGCGTGCGTCGTTCTTGACAAATTGTATTTTATTTTACAACGATAATTTTATTATTTATTTTGTTTGAAAAAATAACTTTTTTATTTTCGGTTTTTTAATTTAATATGTAATAATAGGCTTTTATAGAGTAGTTAAACTGTGGTTTCATTTAAAGTAACAAAAAAACTCTGTATAATTGAGCATATTTAATATTTATAGTGATTTTTTGGAAAATTGATACCAATAGTTATTACAACCACTTGCGAAGAAGCATAGTTTAGGCAATTTTTTATTCTATAAGAATTCCTTTTAAAAAACTACCAACGTTCTTATAGTTAATATATTATTTTTCCAAATTAAAAAAATTGTCTATGTCATCATAATGGCGGAAAAATATTCAAAATGTATTGTAATACCACATTAGTATCGACAATGTAGTGTTGATAGTAATTGAAAATAGTTATACTACAGGAGGACCTTCATATGCACTGTTTTAACCTGTTTTATGTATAATATAGAATAATATATTGTATAGAGGAATCACACATTCTTTTTATTCAGTTTAGTAAATACATTTTTTAGAGGTTACTCTGTACTAAAATGGTATGCAACTTTGTTCCCGCATTTACGTTCCTGATATATCGATATAAATAATAGAAATACAAAATATAGAAAGGAAACACAAATGCAATTATATTGCATTTTTTCTTTTTTTCATACTTGAAACGTATTAATAAATTACATATTATGTATTACATACAATTAATTTCTTTTGAATATAATACTAAGTTTAATCAGCTTCACGCTATATTAACAGATAACATAAGATGACATTAAAACGTATTGACATCACCACGTGAACCATCTAAACACAATATAAATTTTTATAAACAATGAACTCACAAACAGAATTTACTTTCCAAATACTTTTTATTCTACATATCGCCATATGAGCTAATCCCAAAAAATATACTTACTTTATTATTTTTGTTAATATCACCAACGTTGACGTTTAAAATAATAGTTATGGTAGACTGAACAAATATTGATTATACTTCTTTTTTTAGCTTCACGTTGTATCCCGCACACAGCAGGGTAGGCATAGGACACCTAGTGTTAAGACACTCTGTTCCCTACTTTCCTCGGAATTCTGTAGGCATTGCGTGCTGAGTAATGAAACTCAACGCCGCACTTTACCTCGACACCAGAGCGATGAAATGGAAATATAAATTTAAATAAATATTTCGTTTCCTTGCGTGGTCATCGAACCCACAACAGTTACACTTTGTGCTCCTGTGCAACGAACGGCCTCAATTTACTTTCTTCTTTTAAAATGTGGTTAAATGAAATAGTCGTAATTTAATTATGTCGGATTACTATTAACCGACTTCTTAAAAGAGGCCATCAATTGGACTGTATTTTTATCCTTGTTACCTTAGAATTTTTGATTGTATGAACCGATTTTAATTATTCTTTTTTTATTTGAAAGGTAATGCGTCCCGTGTAGTCTTATTTTAATTTAGTTTATATTCAACAATGGTATCTATGAGAAAATCATATAAATCTCAAATTTGCATTAAGTATATGCGCGACAAATGAACGTATAAGTCAATATCAATTCAACCGATTTTAATGATTCTTTTTTTATTAGAAAGGGTACATATAAAGGGTAGTTTGGTGAAAGTTTAGTTAAGTTCAGAGTGTGAAATCCAGTTGAAATTGAAGAAGTCGATTTTTTTATTAAAAAATATAATTATGTAATTTTTTCTACAAAAAATTCTTTATACTCCATGATAAAAACTATCCTATAAGTGACATTAGGCTTTGAACTATTACCATGCCAAAATTAATTTAATTTCATACAGTAGTTATCGGTATTTTAGGTGATTTATATTTTTCAGTTTTTGTTTTTTTTTAAAGAAAACTATCATGAAATTCGGAATGAAACCGAAAAAAAATGTACCTTGAGGCCCTAGGCTAACACCATGCAAAAATTCATCAATTTCTGTCTGGTAGTTTTTGCGTGATTGACGCACAAACAAACCGACAGACAGACAGACAGACAGACAGACAGACAGACAGACAGACAAGAATTCTGCTGAGTGGTTTTTTAGGTTCTATAATCGACATATTAACCGACCTAATTTTTATTTTTTTTATATCTTTCATGTACAGAATTGACTTTTCTATCCTTTTATTATATATGGAGATGGAGATGGAGATTAATCACATTAATAAGATAATGAGTGCGACAAGGTCAGGCAAGACAAAACTAACATCATTTTTTTAATTCTTAAAATAAAAAATAGGTATAGATTGTTTTGTGAATTCATGTGATAAATTACATTTTATAACTCCTTTTAATTTTTGACTTTTCAGTTCGTTTCAATACAAATTTAAAATACCTTTCGTGACAAAGTGCATTTATACATCGCTCATTTACCGAAACAATGTGTCGGTAACCTTCTTTCGTCGTACCATCGTTTCTAATTCAGTAGCTTAGAGAAATAGCTGTCTCCATAGCTGACTTGGAGCCTGCGAATGAGGCTAAGGATGAAGGACCTTGTCTCTCAACGCAATAGGTCATCACTGACACACACACTGGTCCTCCTAGTTTTTCCATTTAACTACACTTCAGATAGGAGACAGCCTACATAAAAAATAAACTTTTTTAAATTATAAAACTTTTATTGAAGTTTATTCGTGTAGTAAAATTTTTTTTATGTGAATGTGTAGTCACATATATAGATCACATGTGTGAATATGTAGTCACATATGTGGACCACATGTGTGAATATGTGGTCGCATATGTGGACCACATGTGTCAATATGTGCTCACGTATGTGGACCACATGTGTGAATATGTGGTCTTTCATGTGGACCACATGTGAGAATGTGTGGTCACATATGTGGACCACATGTGTGAATACGTGGTCGCATATGTGGACCACATGTGGGAAAATGTGTTCACATATGTGGACCACATGTGAGAATTTGTGGTCACATATGTGGACCACATGTGTAAATATATGGTCCCATATGTGGACCACATGTGTGAATATGTGGTCTTTCATGTGGACCACATGTAAGAATTTGTGGACACATATGTGGACCACATGTGTGAATATGTGGTCGCGTATGTAGACCACATGTGGGAAAATGTGGTCACATATGTGGACCACATGTGTGATATGTAGTCACATATGAAGATTACATGGGTGATCCTGTGGTCACATATGTGGACCACATGTGTGAATATGTGGTCTTTCATGTGGACCACACGTGAGAATTTGTGGTCACATATGTGGACCACATGTGTGAATATGTGGTCGCGTATGTGGACCACATGTGGGAAAATGTGGTCACATATGTGGACCACATGTGTGATATGTAGTCACATATGAAGATTACATGGGTGATCATGTGGTCACATATGTGGACCACATGTGTGAATATGTGGTCACGTGTGTGGACCACATGTGTGTATATGTGCTCACATATGTGGACCACATATTTGAACATGTGGTCACATATGTGGACCACATGTGGCATCGTGTGGTCATATATGTGAACCACATGTGTGAGTAAGTATTCACATGTGCAGATCGCATGTGTGATATGTTGTCACATATGTAGACCACATGTGTGATATGTAGTCACATATGAAGATTACATGTGTGATCATGTGGTCACATATGTGGACCACATGTGTGAATATGTGGTCACGTGTGTGGACCACATGTGTGAATATGTGGTCACGTGTGTGGACCACATGTGTGTTTATGTGCTCACATATGTGGACCACATATGTGATCATGTGGTCACATATGTGGACCACATGTGGCATCGTGTGGTCATATATGTGTACCACATGTGTGAATAAGTATTCACATGGGCATATCACATGTGTGATATGTAGTCACATATGTAGACCACATGTGTGATATGTAGTCACATATGAAGATTACATGTGTGATCATGTGGTCACATATGTGGACCACATGTGTGAATATGTGGTCACGTGTGTGGACCACATGTGTGAATATGTGGTCACATATGTGGACCACATGTGTGAACATGTTATCACATATGTGAACCTTTTATAAAATATATTTAATTCATTAAATGTAATATGTATATAAATAAATAAACGTAAAGAAACGTTACGTAACATCATACATAATAACAATTAAAACGTAAACTGCAGGCTAATTGATCATCCGGTAGACATTTTAATTAAATTATCAGCTGAAGCAGAATGTCTTTGTATCATCAGAGTTGTAAACCATTTGTTCGATAATTAACTTTAACAGTTATGAACATATACTATTGTTCAAAGACGTCACTATTACATTTCAATCCTATGATAATTTATAATGGAGAGAAGAAAGAATTTCAAATAAGATAGTGGTGCACTTACTCAATTTTGCACTTTCCAATTTCTTTAGATAGTATAGCGGAACACAAGGCTTCGCTTCGTTTGTTTTTACGGGCAAAAAAATAAATATATTCTTCCACTTAGTGGGAATTTAACCTAATTAAAATATAACTAGTGCTACAACCAGAAATCTCAGTTCTCTCAATTGTACCGTCATAGCGTCAAGTTTTAGTCGGCATATTAACTTTAAACATATTAATTTTTTATCGACATATTAACCGACCTAATTTTTATTTTTTTTATATCTTTCATGTACAGAATTGACTTTTCTATCCTTTTATTATATACTAGCGACCCGCTCGCGGCTTCGCCCGCTTAAACCACAGAATTATTTACTTAACACACTGAATTATGTTCGTGTTTTGATATACTTATAAATTATAATGTATGTTTGCAATGTAATGAAGATTTTTTATTAGAAAGTTGTTAAAACCCATAAGAATATTCAATTGAATGTTTGAAATAAAAACACAACTTATCGATACTTACTATATGTGCGATAATCTCAGAAACGGCTTAACCGATTTAAATACTTTTTTTGTTTGTATTCTGGCAAACTGCCCTTAAATATTAAGTATTAGTTTTATTTTAAGCAGCTTCATGCTAGTCAGAGGGAGGAACCTAGTATTAAGACACTCCGTTCCCCACTTTCTACCGAATTCTGGACGCATTGCGTGTTCAGTGGCAGAACGCAACGCCGTGCTTAACCTCGACCCCAGAGCGAAGAAATGGAAATATAAATTTAAGTAAATATTTCATCTCCTCGTGTGGGGATCGAACTCAGAGAACCAGTCAGTTTTACAGTCACACTTTGTGCCGCTGCGCCACGACTGGCCTCAACTGGATTGGACTTTATTTTAATCGGTTCACATAAAGTTAAAACCAGATCCACGCTTTATCCCGTAGGGCAACTTAGTGTAACATATTGGGTATAATGTGTGACTGATGTGCGAAATGAAAATATTATTAAATTATAATTCAATCCTGCATGTGTGGATCGGACCCACAACGTCGCGTTACAGTTACAATTGGGCATATAGGGTAAAATAGTTTAAACCCGTACCTAAAGAATTTAAGCAAGATACATCAACAGTGAAGACGTAGGTTTTTTTCTCATTTCACAATGTTTATTCATATCTATATTTCGTATGACGCGGTTACGCATAGGTACCAATAGTGTAAACACATACTACTACAAAAATAGTACTAAAATGTTTAGAACTTTAAACTTTGCCGCCAAAACCTACGACTCGATTTCGCAATGAAGCGTATGCGGCGGTTTCCCTTTGATAGGTTTATGTGTGCGTGCGTCGTTCTTGACAAATTGTATTTTATTTTACAACGATAATTTTATTATTTATTTTGTTTGAAAAAATAACTTTTTTATTTTCGGTTTTTTAATTTAATATGTAATAATAGGCTTTTATAGAGTAGTTAAACTGTGGTTTCATTTAAAGTGGTCCTAACAAAAAAACTCTGTATAATTGAGCATATTTAATATTTATAGTGATTTTTTGGAAAATTGATACCAATAGTTATTACAACCACTTGCGAAGAAGCATAGTTTAGGCAATTTTTTATTCTTATACCTTTTGAAAAACTACCAACGTTCTTAAGTTAATATATTATTTTTTCAAATTAAAAAAATTGTCTATGTCATCATAATGGCGGAAAAATATTCAAAATGTATTGTAATACCACATTAGTATCGACAATGTAGTGTTGATAGTAATTAAAAATAGATATACTACAGGAGGATATCTTCATATGCACTGTTTTAACCTGTTTTATGTATAATATAGAATAATATATTCTATAGAGGAATCACACATTCTTTTTATTCAGTTTAGTAAATACATTTTTTAGAGGTTACTCTGTACTAAAATGGCATGCAACTCTGTTCCCGCATTTACGTTCCTGATATATCGATATAAATAATAGAAATACAAAATATAGGAAGGAAACACAAATGCAATTATATAGCATTTTTTCTTTTTTTCATACTTGAAACGTATTAATAAATTACATATTATGTATTACATACAATTAATTTCTTTTGAATATAACACTAAGTTTAATCAGCTTCACGCTATATTAACAGATAACATAAGATGACATTAAAACGTATTGACATCACCACGTGATCCATCTAAACACAATATAAATTTTTATAAACAATGAACTCACAAACAGAATTTACTTTCCAAATACTTTTTATTCTACATATCGCCATATGAGCTAATCCCAAAAAATATACTTACTTTATTATTTTTGTTAATATCACCAACGTTGACGTTTAAAATAATAGTTATGGTAGACTGAACAAATATTGATTATACTTCTTTTTTTAGCTTCACGTTGTATCCCGCACACAGCAGGGTAGGCATAGGACACCTAGTGTTAAGACACTCTGTTCCCTACTTTCCTCGGAATTCTGTAGGCATTGCGTGCTGAGTAGTGAAACTCAACGCCGCACTTTACCTCGACACCAGAGCGATGAAATGGAAATATAAATTTAAATAAATATTTCGTTTCCTTGCGTGGTCATCGAACCCACAACAGTTACACTTTGTGCTCCTGTGCAACGAACGGCCTCAATTTACTTTCTTCTTTTAAAATGTGGTTAAATGAAATAGTCGTAATTTAATTATGTCGGATTACTATTAACCGACTTCTTAAAAGAGGCCATCAATTGGACTGTATTTTTATCCTTGTTACCTTAGAATTTTTGATTGTATGAACCGATTTTAATTATTCTTTTTTTATTTGAAAGGTAATGCGTCCCGTGTAGTCTTATTTTAATTTAGTTTATATTCAACAATGGTATCTATGAGAAAATCATATAAATCTCAAATTTGCATTAAGTATATGCGCGACAAATGAACGTATAAGTCAATATCAATTCAACCGATTTTAATGATTCTTTTTTTATTAGAAAGGGTACATATAAAGGGTAGTTTGGTGAAAGTTTAGTTAAGTTCAGAGTGTGAAATCCAGTTGAAATTGAAGAAGTCGATTTTTTTATTAAAAAATATAATTATGTAATTTTTTCTACAAAAAATTCTTTATACTCCATGATAAAAACTATCCTATAAGTGACATTAGGCTTTGAACTATTACCATGCCAAAATTAATTTAATTTCATACAGTAGTTATCGGTATTTTAGGTGATTTATATTTTTCAGTTTTTGTTTTTTTTTAAAGAAAACTATCATGAAATTCGGAATGAAACCGAAAAAAAATGTACCTTGAGGCCCTAGGCTAACACCATGCAAAAATTCATCAATTTCTGTCTGGTAGTTTTTGCGTGATTGACGCACAAACAAACCGACAGACAGACAGACAGACAGACAGACAGACAGACAGACAGACAAGAATTCTGCTGAGTGGTTTTTTAGGTTCTATAATCGACATATTAACCGACCTAATTTTTATTTTTTTTATATCTTTCATGTACAGAATTGACTTTTCTATCCTTTTATTATATATGGAGATGGAGATGGAGATTAATCACATTAATAAGATAATGAGTGCGACAAGGTCAGGCAAGACAAAACTAACATCATTTTTTTAATTCTTAAAATAAAAAATAGGTATAGATTGTTTTGTGAATTCATGTGATAAATTACATTTTATAACTCCTTTTAATTTTTGACTTTTCAGTTCGTTTCAATACAAATTTAAAATACCTTTCGTGACAAAGTGCATTTATACATCGCTCATTTACCGAAACAATGTGTCGGTAACCTTCTTTCGTCGTACCATCGTTTCTAATTCAGTAGCTTAGAGAAATAGCTGTCTCCATAGCTGACTTGGAGCCTGCGAATGAGGCTAAGGATGAAGGACCTTGTCTCTCAACGCAATAGGTCATCACTGACACACACACTGGTCCTCCTAGTTTTTCCATTTAACTACACTTCAGATAGGAGACAGCCTACATAAAAAATAAACTTTTTTAAATTATAAAACTTTTATTGAAGTTTATTCGTGTAGTAAAAATTTTTTTATGTGAATGTGTAGTCACATATATAGATCACATGTGTGAATATGTAGTCACATATGTGGACCACATGTGTGAATATGTGGTCACATATGTGGACCACATGTGTCAATATGTGCTCACGTATGTGGACCACATGTGTGAATATGTGGTCTTTCATGTGGACCACATGTGAGAATGTGTGGTCACATATGTGGACCACATGTGTGAATACGTGGTCGCATATGTGGACCACATGTGGGAAAATGTGTTCACATATGTGGACCACATGTGAGAATTTGTGGTCACATATGTGGACCACATGTGTAAATATATGGTCCCATATGTGGACCACATGTGTGAATATGTGGTCTTTCATGTGGACCACATGTAAGAATTTGTGGACACATATGTGGACCACATGTGTGAATATGTGGTCGCGTATGTAGACCACATGTGGGAAAATGTGGTCACATATGTGGACCACATGTGTGATATGTAGTCACATATGAAGATTACATGGGTGATCCTGTGGTCACATATGTGGACCACATGTGTGAATATGTGGTCTTTCATGTGGACCACACGTGAGAATTTGTGGTCACATATGTGGACCACATGTGTGAATATGTGGTCGCGTATGTGGACCACATGTGGGAAAATGTGGTCACATATGTGGACCACATGTGTGATATGTAGTCACATATGAAGATTACATGGGTGATCATGTGGTCACATATGTGGACCACATGTGTGAATATGTGGTCACGTGTGTGGACCACATGTGTGTATATGTGCTCACATATGTGGACCACATATTTGAACATGTGGTCACATATGTGGACCACATGTGGCATCGTGTGGTCATATATGTGAACCACATGTGTGAGTAAGTATTCACATGTGCAGATCGCATGTGTGATATGTTGTCACATATGTAGACCACATGTGTGATATGTAGTCACATATGAAGATTACATGTGTGATCATGTGGTCACATATGTGGACCACATGTGTGAATATGTGGTCACGTGTGTGGACCACATGTGTGAATATGTGGTCACGTGTGTGGACCACATGTGTGTTTATGTGCTCACATATGTGGACCACATATGTGATCATGTGGTCACATATGTGGACCACATGTGGCATCGTGTGGTCATATATGTGTACCACATGTGTGAATAAGTATTCACATGGGCATATCACATGTGTGATATGTAGTCACATATGTAGACCACATGTGTGATATGTAGTCACATATGAAGATTACATGTGTGATCATGTGGTCACATATGTGGACCACATGTGTGAATATGTGGTCACGTGTGTGGACCACATGTGTGAATATGTGGTCACATATGTGGACCACATGTGTGAACATGTTATCACATATGTGAACCTTTTATAAAATATATTTAATTCATTAAATGTAATATGTATATAAATAAATAAACGTAAAGAAACGTTACGTAACATCATACATAATAACAATTAAAACGTAAACTGCAGGCTAATTGATCATCCGGTAGACATTTTAATTAAATTATCAGCTGAAGCAGAATGTCTTTGTATCATCAGAGTTGTAAACCATTTGTTCGATAATTAACTTTAACAGTTATGAACATATACTATTGTTCAAAGACGTCACTATTACATTTCAATCCTATGATAATTTATAATGGAGAGAAGAAAGAATTTCAAATAAGATAGTGGTGCACTTACTCAATTTTGCACTTTCCAATTTCTTTAGATAGTATAGCGGAACACAAGGCTTCGCTTCGTTTGTTTTTACGGGCAAAAAAATAAATATATTCTTCCACTTAGTGGGAATTTAACCTAATTAAAATATAACTAGTGCTACAACCAGAAATCTCAGTTCTCTCAATTGTACCGTCATAGCGTCAAGTTTTAGTCGGCATATTAACTTTAAACATATTAATTTTTTATCGACATATTAACCGACCTAATTTTTATTTTTTTTATATCTTTCATGTACAGAATTGACTTTTCTATCCTTTTATTATATACTAGCGACCCGCTCGCGGCTTCGCCCGCTTAAACCACAGAATTATTTACTTAACACACTGAATTATGTTCGTGTTTTGATATACTTATAAATTATAATGTATGTTTGCAATGTAATGAAGATTTTTTATTAGAAAGTTGTTAAAACCCATAAGAATATTCAATTGAATGTTTGAAATAAAAACACAACTTATCGATACTTACTATATGTGCGATAATCTCAGAAACGGCTTAACCGATTTAAATACTTTTTTTGTTTGTATTCTGGCAAACTGCCCTTAAATATTAAGTATTAGTTTTATTTTAAGCAGCTTCATGCTAGTCAGAGGGAGGAACCTAGTATTAAGACACTCCGTTCCCCACTTTCTACCGAATTCTGGACGCATTGCGTGTTCAGTGGCAGAACGCAACGCCGTGCTTAACCTCGACCCCAGAGCGAAGAAATGGAAATATAAATTTAAGTAAATATTTCATCTCCTCGTGTGGGGATCGAACTCAGAGAACCAGTCAGTTTTACAGTCACACTTTGTGCCGCTGCGCCACGACTGGCCTCAACTGGATTGGACTTTATTTTAATCGGTTCACATAAAGTTAAAACCAGATCCACGCTTTATCCCGTAGGGCAACTTAGTGTAACATATTGGGTATAATGTGTGACTGATGTGCGAAATGAAAATATTATTAAATTATAATTCAATCCTGCATGTGTGGATCGGACCCACAACGTCGCGTTACAGTTACAATTGGGCATATAGGGTAAAATAGTTTAAACCCGTACCTAAAGAATTTAAGCAAGATACATCAACAGTGAAGACGTAGGTTTTTTTCTCATTTCACAATGTTTATTCATATCTATATTTCGTATGACGCGGTTACGCATAGGTACCAATAGTGTAAACACATACTACTACAAAAATAGTACTAAAATGTTTAGAACTTTAAACTTTGCCGCCAAAACCTACGACTCGATTTCGCAATGAAGCGTATGCGGCGGTTTCCCTTTGATAGGTTTATGTGTGCGTGCGTCGTTCTTGACAAATTGTATTTTATTTTACAACGATAATTTTATTATTTATTTTGTTTGAAAAAATAACTTTTTTATTTTCGGTTTTTTAATTTAATATGTAATAATAGGCTTTTATAGAGTAGTTAAACTGTGGTTTCATTTAAAGTAACAAAAAAACTCTGTATAATTGAGCATATTTAATATTTATAGTGATTTTTTGGAAAATTGATACCAATAGTTATTACAACCACTTGCGAAGAAGCATAGTTTAGGCAATTTTTTATTCTATAAGAATTCCTTTTAAAAAACTACCAACGTTCTTATAGTTAATATATTATTTTTCCAAATTAAAAAAATTGTCTATGTCATCATAATGGCGGAAAAATATTCAAAATGTATTGTAATACCACATTAGTATCGACAATGTAGTGTTGATAGTAATTGAAAATAGTTATACTACAGGAGGACCTTCATATGCACTGTTTTAACCTGTTTTATGTATAATATAGAATAATATATTGTATAGAGGAATCACACATTCTTTTTATTCAGTTTAGTAAATACATTTTTTAGAGGTTACTCTGTACTAAAATGGTATGCAACTTTGTTCCCGCATTTACGTTCCTGATATATCGATATAAATAATAGAAATACAAAATATAGAAAGGAAACACAAATGCAATTATATTGCATTTTTTCTTTTTTTCATACTTGAAACGTATTAATAAATTACATATTATGTATAATATAACACTAAGTTTAATCAGCTTCACGCTATTTTAACAGATAACATAAGATGACATTAAAATGTATTGACATCACCAGGTGATCCATCTAAACACAATATAAACTTTTATAAACTATGAACTCACAATCAGAATTTACTTTCAAAATACATATACTTTTTATTCTACACATCGCCATATGAGCTAATCCCGTAAAATATACCTACTTTATTATGTTTGTTAATATCACCAACGTTGACGTTTAAAATAATAATTATGGTAGACTGAACAAATATTGATTATACTTCTTTTTTTAGCTTCACGCTGTATCCTGCACACAGCAGGGTAGGCATAGGACACCTAGTGTTAAGACACTCTGTTCCCTACTTTTCTCGGAATTCTGTAGGCATTGCGTGCTGAGTAGTGAAACTCAACGCCGCACTTTACCTCGACACCAGAGCGATGAAATGGAAATATAAATTTAAATAAATATTTCGTTTCCTTGCGTGGTCATCGAACCCACAACAGTTACACTTTGTGCCCCTGTGCAACGAACGGCCTCAATTTACTTTCTTCTTTTAAAATGTGGTTAAATGAAATAGTCGTAATTTAATTATGTCGGATTACTATTAACCGACTTCTTAAAAGAGGCCATCAATTGGACTGTATTTTTATCCTTGTTACCTTAGAACTTTTGATTGTATGAACCGATTTTTATGATTCTTTTTTTATTTGAAAGCTAATGCCTCCCGTGTAGTCTTATTTTAATTTAGTTTATATCCAACAATGGTATCTATGAGAAAATCATATAAATCTCAAATGTACATTAAGTATATGCGCGACAAATGAACGTATAAGTCAATATCAATTCAACCGATTTTAATGATTCTTTTTTTATTAGAAAGGGTATATATAAGGGGTAGTTTGGTGAAAGTTTAGTTAAGTTCAGAGTGTGAAATCCGGTTGAAATTGAAGAAGTCGATTTTTTTTATTAAAAAATATAATTATGTAATTTTTTCTACAAAAAATTCTTTATACTCCATGATAAAAACTATCCTATAAGTGACATTAGGCTTTGAACTATTACCATGCCAAAATTAATTTAATTTCATACTGTAGTTATCGGTATTTTAGGTAATTTATATTTTTCAGTTTTTATTTTTTTTAAAGAAAACTATCATGAAATTCGGAATGAAACCGAAAAAAAATGTACCTTGAGGCCCTAGGCTAACACCATGCAAAAATTCATCAATTTCTGTCAGGTAGTTGTTGCGTGATTGACGCACAAACAAACCGACAGACAGACAGACAGACAGACAGACAAGAATTCTGCTGAGTGGTTTTTTAGGTTCTATAATCGACATATTAACCGACCTAATTTTTATTTTTTTTATATCTTTCATGTACAGAATTGACTTTTCTATCCTTTTATTATATATGGAGATTAGTCTTTCAATTTAGCTTAAATGTAAGCTTCAACAGTAATAATATGAAGACTTACCATTTGACAGGTGTACTGCAGTCGGGCAGTGACGGTTCACTATCGGCAGAGAGAAGCTGCAGCATCTGTAAATTGTCCACATCACTTCGCGGCACCTCGTCATACACAAATCCTGGGTTATCCATTTTTGTATGTCTGTATGTTTGTTATGTATATATTTATTAAAATATATATTGAAATTGACTCCTAAAATGTACTGGCGTATGTGATTCTGCGTCCGAACTGACTGGTATTGATACGTTGATAGAATCATCGTCGATTCAGCATTCGCGGAGTGGAAAAATGTATATAGTTGTGCGCGTACACTGTCGCTTTTGAAGTAGACTTAGCTATATACTGACTTTTGTTGGATATAAGAAGTTTGGTGAAAAGCGATTCCCAGACAATAATATATATTTTTCGCTCTGGTTAAGGTGAGGCGTTCAGTTTCGCCACTCCCTCCCTCTCTCTCTCTCTCTCTTATTCTCAGCAAAAAGTAAGGAACAATGTAACTTACTACTACATTCTTTCTGTGTGTCCTACTAAGTGGAATAAAACCTCTTTTTGTATATTTATCATGGCTGTGTGGTGACGGTGGGTGCCGCGTGGTCAGCAAGCGGAGGTGAGACATCCACTTGTGAGACCCTTCAAAGTGAAATAACTCTCGTCTTCACTATCAGAACTCATATTGATCTTTTATTAGATATTTAACATCAATTATAAAGCATTTTTTAAAATATATTTTATATAACTACCTATAGATTTAAAACTGTCTGTGAGCGAAATACCATAAATATTTATTAAAATATTCAGTCGTCTATATTACACATCACATCAGCCGTCTGAATGAACAGGATAGTTGTATAATGATGTTTTGTAAATTGTTTAAAATATTTTTATTTTTTCAAATAATTTCTTTTCTCTCGATGAGTGAGACAACATTCCTGGTATCTACTACATATATGAGTATACATATAAAACTCACTCGTTCCTGAGCGACAGACAGACAATCCTCAGGAGAAACGATACGGCGTAGAACACTGAATTTCGTTCAATGGAGAGTGTAAGGAAGTAAGAGAGGGTTTTGCCGAAATTAAAACAAGAACGGGAAAAATGAAGATGTCACCTTTTATAGTCCGCATAATATCTCTACGATTACTGAAGATTACTTTTGGATGCGTTCCGAACGTTCCATGCACACAATAAAAGGACAACAAAAAGTGTGCAATGTACGTCCAGCCTTACACTGTTTACTAAGTCACTGACTACACGGTTAATTAAAAATGATTTATACCACATCATACAAGTGCACTTGCGATATACATAGAGTGTATGTAGGTGCCTACATGTCGACTACATGTCGACTACATGTCGACTACATGTCGACTACATGTCGACTACATGTCGACTGCATGCCTTTAACCGACCCAAAAACCGAGGGTTTCTTTCTGTCTAAATTAAAATTACTTTTTACATAATACATTTTTTTTCATTAAACAAGGTATAACTCAGAAGTGATTGAATATAATTTTTGTGGCAATATGTTCAGTTTAGCAGCTTTTGCAAAATTATAAACATTTGAATGTAGTAGTAGTAGCAGGACTTAAGCTCGTGCCTCTTGGACAGCGAGCAAGCACTTGGACCTCTAAGCCAAAGGTTCTGAAAAGAAGTACTTGATAGAACGTAAGGCGTAGAAGTCTCCGGTTGAAGTCCCACTACGTTCAAATCGTCGTCGGTCGTCGCGGTTGTTGGTGTATTGTTAAGTACATTACATAGCTGATAAAGTTTAAATTACTGATAAACGCTTTGCAGGTAAAAATTGTATAAATACAAATGTTTATATTTAATTTTTACCAAAAACAAAACAAGAATAAACTCTTAAGTAAAGCTTAAAATTATATGCATAGATGCACTCACTATACACTGTAGAGGTACAGTGATAGCGAGCCTTTAATATATCATGAGTCGCTAGTTCGATTGATGGAACAGTACCTACTTGGATTTATCATAAAAGTTGTAGATGACGCGGGTTGTAGTGCGAGACAAAACTATGTGAAAGTGATAAAAATTACATAGCCTCGTGTGTCAAAATGATATATTTTAGCTTCACGCTGTATCCCGCAAATAGCAGGGCAGGCAGAGGGAACGAACGACGGTGTTTTTATTTATACGTTCTGTCGTCTCAGGTTATTTCTAAAGTATACGGATGCACCTACGGTACACCTGGTACTCCTGCCACTACTACGCTGTACTCGTGCGCAGTATGTACCTACAAAGTTTCGATCACTCTATTACATTATTTGACCGCGTATGTCGCATTGTACTGTGTATTGATTGAATAGGCCAAGGTCCGACAGTCGTTTGTATGTACATATAAATAAAATAGTAGTCTCAGTGAATACTAAATTATATATATTGGTGATAAATTAAATCATACTAAAAATAAATACAGCTATAATTTACACTTAGAGATTTATATAATTAATTATTTTTTCAGCTTCACGCCTCATCCCGCTCATCAATAGTGCATTGACGAGGTATCCCAGTGCGGGACGCGGACTCAAAGCCAAACTTTATGTTAACAAATCCCGCCTGGGGATCGAATCATAGCCCCTATTTATCAATAAAGAAACCAGCGAAGGCGGACATATTTATATCTATCATATATTTTTTGAAATTGAAAAGGATTCTATTGACAAAATTGTTTAGTTTCCCTGTTTTAGATCTTTCCAACGAGCGGCACGCTGTTGGCCGAAACCGGTAATTCAAAAGTAGGCACTTGTTAAAAGAATATTTTTTTAAAGTGTTATTCCACACTTAGGAAAGAATACTTATTTAGAAAACGTATATAAATTTGAACGTAGCGGGACTCGAACCCGCGCCTCCTGGAAACCGACCGGACCGACCAGGCGCTCTGATGTTTATTTTTCAATAGCATCCAATATTCCGCCGCAACTAACGTGCGAGCAGTGTAACAAACAAAATATAAGTAACAATGACAAGAAATGCGTCTCAAATCGCTCAAGTGTAATGCAATAAATAAAGGCAATCTTACTTTAAGTACTGTGCATAAGTAATCGATTATGAGCGCCACGTTGCGATACCGGACGGGTGTTAGGTGCCGCCTGCATGGCGCGGCGTAGTACTACACGGTGAATTGACAACAATACACAACTGCTGTATTGTTAATTATACTCACTGTAAAACCTTTAATAAATAATGTTATTTAGTATCAATTTGCGTACAACACTTGTTATTAAAGTCAAGAAATTAAATAATTACAAAATAGTGACATCTTAATGTTTTGTCATAGGATATCGTTTTTAAAAAAAAAATGTTTTATAATAAAAGGTCTACATGTAATGAAGAAAACGGAACTTATCGGATTAAAAAAAAACAACTCTTCGATTTACAACAAATACAAATACGTTAACACTTATAGGTACTCTTGAGGCTCTTGAGGAGCAGCGTCTGGGACTTGCGAACGGAGTGTAGGCTTCAGGAGGACACTCCGTCTTCACTACTCGAGCTGATATAATAAAATACCGCCTATCGTGTATTTTGGTTCATAATACAGTGTTACCAAGTTAACACTCTATAGCCTGGAATATAAAATTAACAAATAAGTTAAAAATAAATAAATAGTAAAAAGCTTTTTCAATCATCATATCTATTGTACATCATGAAACGAATATATGAAATAGTTCTAGACAAGGCCATATAACAACAACTGCTATAAAAGCATAATAACGCAGGCACCTTGTTTAGAAATCAGCAAAAAAACATAAGAAATCTATCGAAGATACCAAGCGTAGATCGTAGACCATAGACGGACCTCACTTTAGAGCACGTCGAGCAGCAGCTGCAGCTGGACTTCTTCAAACAAATATTTAATGTAGAAATTCTTTCTCACTCAATATGAGCCTTCGTTTGAATTTCATAAGTAATAAGGATTGAGTACAGACACATGGACGCCTCGTGAATGTCTGACAGGTTGCGTTTTTTAGGAGTACTTCTAGAACTGGAAGTATCTGAAGTTTTTTTTAAAAAAACTAGGTAAAAGAATAATGGCCAAACATTTATAAAGCGACGAGTGGTAAGAGATGTAGGGGAAACAGAGATGACGTAGCTCGATGAGAACGTATGGCTTAGTGAGCAGAGCGCTTGGATGGTTTCCAAGAGGCGCAGGTTCAAATCCCTCTACGTTCAAATTATCGATTATAGGTTTTCTTAAAAGTATCTACTTTTCTTTTCTAAGTGTGGGACAACACCTAAAAATTGATAAAACATATCTAGTAAGTTATATACACACAGCTCTTCTCCAGTTGTGTCACGAATATAATTTGAACATCGTAATATAAATTTGTTTTGCTTGAAATTGCTTATCACGATCTGCAATAAAGCCAAATCCCAGCTGTATACATTATAACCACGTAGGTATATGTTACATTAACATAAATTTGATGTATTATATGACAATATATTTTAATCCTAGTATTACCATACTTCCTTCTCTACTCTCTACGCCACTGCGCCACGGCTACTCGACGACGACTCTGTGCGGGTCACGGTCATGAGCTGTCTTTTCCATTTAACAACGAGATTGCAAGACTTCTTATCTATTTCTACCTTCAGATTTCTCCATCTAATCCAATTTTCTAAAAACTTAAAAATATAACAGACTCGCCATTCACATTAACTCAAACAAAACTTTCCCAATGGAGTTCTCTTAAGATTGATTCTAATACTTTTGAGAATAGCTTTAGTGACAGGGGGTTTCCCTCTCCGTCTGACACCTTTTTCTATTCAAAAAGACTATACTACGACTATGTCTATATAAACGTTTCTTATCAATCAAATTCATATATGTTCTACTCCTTGTTTTATTTGAGCCTCCCATATCTTTCCTTCTAGTATTGAATCAAAATGAACAAAACTTTGCTACAATCAATAAATGCTATGTAGTATGTGAGCTGGTTTCGTTGTACTTCTCCAAGACTTGACAAGTTTCATGAATTTGGTCCTTATGAAATCCTGTCTTGTGTGTTTTTTGCCTTTATTAAGTGATTTCTTTCATCTTGTATTTGATATTTTATTATTTTTAGCTGCCAAAGTTATCAAAATGTATTTTTTTGCCAGAAGTGTAGGTGCAGATAAGATATTTCAAGCACCTAAGCGCCTATATACTGGAACATTTATATCAATAAGGCAAACGAATTGTTTTCCTCAAGTTTCAAGACGCAATGTTCTGAAAGTTAAGCGAAAAATGTGGAACAGGATATCTTAACACCAGGAGAGAGTTCCTAGTGTTCCTAGTGCCAGTTCTGCGAAAACTTGACAGCGACACCGAGTGAGGAGGAGAGAGGGTACTCTGTGCTTGAGAAATTGCAAGCACTACGTGGCTGCTTGAGAGGATATCTTGCGGCTTCCTTTCTAATGATTTCGACCGTCAATCAGGTAGAATTTATATTTCTTTTGGACAGCTCCGCATACTATCTTGGATAGTGTTAATACAAGATAGTACCCGGATGTTTGTGAACTTACTCACCGCGTCTGTTGCTAAATCTGCGGAATCATTGATGCCTGGTATTAATACGTTGCGAGGATTAGCCTATTTAGCTAAGCCTTGAGTAGCTAAGCTAGTCGTTTGGCAAATATCTTCCACTTAACTATTGTTTTGACTACTTACCACTAATTTGAGAACTGGACGATGGTCCACGAGACGGTATCGAGCAAGTAGAGAAGGCACAATATGTACAACTATTCCATTACTCAGTACTGTATGTACGCACAAATGAAACTACTGAACGTAGAAACTTGAAAGTTGCCATGTGAACAGTAAAAAACAGAATTTTAATTTTCCGACTGAAGGTCAATTTATATCTACATATGTATATTAATAAGTACATATATAGTGTAATGTATTTACAAGTGTTCAGCAAAGTGACGGCCGATGTGTAAATAACGCTTAGACAGGGATTTATAAAATCTAGTGCACGTAGGTACATGTCTAGGCACTAAATATATGAGGAAGTTCTAACATTTAACTGATATGGAGCAATTATGTAAGCTTATAAATGACAACCAGAGATATACGGACACTGAATACAAATTATCTTGTATTAATATAAAAAGAAACGCAGGCTCTTCTTTGCCCTTTTATCTGATACTTCTTTTTAATTTAACTACAAATGTATCGTTTTCAGATTTTTTCCTGAACTCGTGTTACCTGTAGATGCTGTCGAATTTGATAATTCTATTGAATTTATAATACTATAAAAGAATCAACCCTTTATTTATTTATTTTTGCGATGTTACAAAAATTGTCTGTGCATTTGTTTGATTTAAATTCAGTTTGCACTATTGTATTTTGGCAAAATTTCCTTAACATTTAGTGTTTCTTTTATTTTAACAGGATTATAAATAAAAAAGTAATATTAAAACAATGTTTTTTGTAAATTTCTGCAAAACCTATTACTTTTTATTGTAAATATAATAAAATAGTAAAAATATATTGTCTGTATATTAAGTATTTTTGACTGGTTATGCTCTTTAAGTGTTCCTTAAAAAAAAAAAAGACATATTTTTTTAATTTCTTGTTCGTCTGTCTGTCTGTATGTATGATCACTCGTATCTCCGAAAGTACTGAACCGAGACCGAGACTTTCACCAATTGCTTTGTTTTACTCGGCAAAACATTCAAAATTTGTTTCATCATAACTCAAGGCATAAGTTTGTCTGTTTTGTCGAATATATAGCAATTTATATTTATTACTTATAATAAATCTGTATTTTTAACTGTTTAGTCTGTATTTAGGTAAGCATTATTTCTTCTGTCAGTTACCTTCACAAGTATCGTATTTTATATAGATACCTCTACTTAGGGTGACTTTATTTTTTTTTAGAGTGGCCTTTGATTTTTAGTGAAATGTTTTCATTTTTTTAGGATAGCTTTAATTGCTCTCGTCGTCTGATGATGCTTTCGTTTCTGTGTGTTAAGTATGATTGACTTTTATCATTCCGAAAAAAAAAAAACATTTACCATGTCCCGGTGGTCCCATGTCTAGGGACGCACAAGCGACAAACGAGTCGTCTGGTCACGTTACCCATATCTGTTGAGCGAATTCAAATTCTGTTTGCTACATTTTGTGATCATTTTTACCCATACTGAAATATTTTTTCTGTTACAGGTTATTATCATTGAGTCATCTTAAGGTGTTGGCTACTTCTATATTAAGTAAAAAAAAATTTTGAACGCAGCGGGACTCGAACCCGCGCCTCCTGGAAACCGACCAAGCGCTCTGACCACTAAGCCAAGCGTTCAAGCTACGTCGAAATTTTTATACGCTTGTTACAATTTATTTATTTTAACATTACATTTTCATAATAAAAATCTCTAAAAGAGAGACCAAAAGGCTGTTAGTTTTCAAGAAAATCGATTCAACGTCGCTCATATCGTTAACCTTTTATAATTGGCTCTGAAATTAGTTATTAATACTTCATAGAAATATCATAGAAAGTTGATTCAAGTGGACTTTTATGTATTAATTATAATTAAGACCGTTGCGTCGTGACGCGTTTGATTGTAAATGCGACGGTGTTGGGTTCCATTCCCACTCGATGGAATTTATTTTTTAATTTGCATCTCTCCCTTAGTCTCTGTTCTTATGCTCCTGCGCTGACACAGGTGGTAACGCGTTTTTTTCGGTACTCTTACTGTCGGCGTAGTCTCAGACTCATGGAAGAGCGGTCTTATCCACCCGGTCTCAAAGAGATGCGATGGTTCCGATCCATCTAACTAACGGTATATTGCTATCATCTCCCTACTCTAGAGTATCACCGATTGATTAATGACCAATATGCCTTCCACCATGAACTCTCAACCGGTGATCTTCTGGTATACCTAACCCACCGCTGGGCGGTGGCTATTGAATGCAAGGGAGAGGGCAGTGGTAGTTAGTTTGGACATGGCGAAGGTCTTTGATCGAGTGTGACGTGAGGCATCCTTCAGGAATGTTTCCTCATGTTGTCTTAACACTAGTTCACCCTGCTGTGTGCGGGACACAGCGTGAACCTGATATATTTTAAGTGACACGCTCTGGTAAGAAGACAGAACGTGGCGTTAATTTCACCACTTAACACGCTGTCTCCTCCATATTCTCTTCTAATAACATGATTGAGTAAACCAGTATCGTATTGTATCACACACTTTTACACTCTTGCCCCGTTTGAGCACGACGCACATATGAAGGTCTATGTGACGTCACAGACCTCAGTAGGTCTTAATTTTTTTGATGTTAGACAAACTGCAACATTCAGATAGAAACTTCTATGAATTGAGAGGTTGAAGTAGTAGATGATACATAACTATGTAAGTACGTCCTGTTACACTGAAAAACAAAAAGATGACTGAAATTTTATATTGACAAAAACTAACTACCTAGGTACCTTGCCGTATGCAGAACATCGCAGGGTAGGCAGAGAAACATAGTGTTAATATACTCCATTGCTCACACACCGCCCTATTTCGAGAAATTGCGTGTTTAGAAGTGCAACACAATGTAACGCTGTCTCTTTTTTTCACCAGAGAAAGAAAATAATTCACTCCCCCGAGCGTAAATCAAATCCACAACCATCACGTCAGTCTACACTACAGTCAGACTTCAGAGATTCCTTTCATGAATATTATATAACATATGTTTTTCCATCTTTATCGTTTTTTTTGTATTTGTCGCTATCATAACATAAAATAGGAGAGTGGAGAGGTTTGCCACTAAAAACGTGTCGTATATGTATTTGTATAGACATAAAGCGTGGATTGCGGATCCGCGGGCAATCGCAATGTTCCAGAGTGGGGCCGGAGATGCCGACACCACGCAGGATAGCTGTGTGGGATGTGGGGTGTGGTGGAAGAGACGCGCGCGGGAAGTCAGTCTTCAATTTGTTGGGTTTCAATTAAGATTTGAGAGGTAAATAGAAATATCTACGATATAGTAACGGTAGGGGTAATTATGTAAAATTTTCGCCCTTTTTTCTTAAAAAAAGAAGATTAAAAGAAACATAATTAAAAATAAAATAATTTATACTTATCTTAAATTAAGAAATACATATAACGTCTACCGAGTATATGTCTATAGTGTAAAGTGAAACATTATAGAATACGGTATTAAATCACATTGTACAACTCTCGAAGGCGGAGACCGCGCACCTCGCACCGCCCCGGACTTGGACCACACCTTAAACGTTTCTTTATTTGGGCCTCCGAGCCATTTGATCCATTTCATAAATTTGTTTCATAAACTTTTCTCTATACCCTCTATTTACTGAATATGTTAAGGTAAAATATTGTTGTAATGCCAGCTCCGGGCCCGACGGGTGTGAGGTATGAGTGGGTACCTCACTACCTGAGGTACTACCCTCACGGTACGTAATGCGGACGATACCGACACTTCAGCAACAACCGAATAAACATGTTCAAACTTTTGATCTGAGCTCGAGTACTTAGAGCTCGGGTACTCAGAGCTCGGGTACTCAGAGCTGAAGCGCCTGAATTTTATTTTTTATACAGAATTACAAACTTCAATGGACTTTTTTTTCACTTCTTTATATCTATATTATATATCGTTTCAAGAAGGTTTCTTTCTATTGTGAGTTCAATATATGAAGTATGACCGTTTAGAAACAAATGGTTGTCTTTTTATTTTTATTGTACACAAAGTATAGAAACAGTTGTTTTAACATTTCTCATACATTGCAACTGCAGGAAGTACAAAAATATATGATAATTAGCTATCATTAGTTACACAGTTCGTCGTTGACGTCGCGTCAGTCCCGGCGATTGCTCGTCCCGCGGCGGCAGGCGTCACGCGTCACGCGTCACGCGTCACGCGTCACGCGCCACGTCGCCTCCTAACCGGATTATGACACTCGAATTTTTAAGAAAGCCCTGAATTAATAATCACTGTTGTATTTTGTTTACTTGAGATGGTATTGTACAGTAGCAGGTGTGGTTGTGGGTTCGATATCATCTAGGAAGGATGCTGCACCTCGCATATAGCGGGCAAGTAGGCACTGGGCAGAGGCCTTAATTTAAGACGCTGCACTTATTGTATAATAAATAAATCTTTCCCGAGCGGTAATCGAAGCCACAACCGCCGCGCGTCGCGCTCACAGCCCGGGGGCCGCACTGCGCCGCCCCGGCAATGCGTGAAGATAAAAAACAAATGAAACAACACTTCCTTTCAGGAGTGGTCGAACACGTTTTTTTGCCCCGCCCGCAGCTGCGGGGCTGCTGCTCCCAGTTATTCACTTTCATGCAGCTTATTTCAGCGTTTGAAACGAAATTTTCTTAGCGCTGAATGCGGAACGTAACATCATCTTTTACAAATAGAACTCTACATTTGGATCACTCATTAAATTCGTTAATTTACTGCTAGTACTTCGCTTCGTTGGCCGCAGTACATTATATAGGCACATATACGACGTACATACATGCTGTTCTACATAAGCAGATCTATTGCAGTTTCATTTTTCGTATTTTACTTCACATACTACCTATAATTTTTAGGTATGTTTCAAAATACCCAAGTTTCCGTTGCAGTAAATATAGGTTCAAAACTTGTCCAATATTGATAATTTAGTTAAAGTTTAGGTAGTGGGTAGTGTGGGGAGCGTGCGGGTAGCGAGCGGGTAGCGAGCAGCTGTCGCTTCAAAGGTTAGGTATGAAAGTTGAGATATAAAAAACACCGCAACGCCGCGAGCACACAATTGTATTTATGACGTGTAAAAGTTCCGTTATAAAGTCCCCGTTACAGCGCGGCGTTACTCGTTACTCTCACTAGCACCAGTACTCTCTTGTATACTTTTAAATTTTATACTGAAACATACATTCTTTGTGGTTTCGTTGGGAACTTTAATCTAGTATGGACATATTTTTGTGTCATGTTTCCCCGCAAATACAGTTACAACTACTTACAGAGAAAAACTAGTGTCAAGGCACTCTGATTTATCATTTGCCGGGCCATTTCGATGTTGACATTTGATCTGTGTCTTGAATGACGGAACAACAACAACAACAGCGCGAAGCAAAAATTAATCTCATCTCCTCTCTATCTCTTCTCTATATATAATTAATGATTAAACGAACTTCCTGTACATGAAGTTCAATCTTAATTATATGAGGACCTTCATACTTCGCGATTTATTACAAATTGTAACTGTTCAGACTCCAAAAATTACGAAATAAAATCTATTTTTAACCGACTTCAGTAAAAGGAGGAATTTGACTGTATTTTTATTAGATCACAATGATGTTTTCCACATTACTAAATTTACAATACTATGAAGAACATAAAAAATTATTGCTATTGGTTAATTTATTACAAAATTTATCTTTAATATCAATTTTATTAATTATTTATTACATTAAAATTATTTTTTGAAATACATTAGACCTTTACTTTCACTTTGTCGTCTTTCCAATGATACCCAGACGTCTATTGTGCTCATTCCGCTAAATTATTAAAATGTTTTTTATCCTTCGACGTACTCTCGACGTTGTGTGAACACTCTTTGAATATGATTTTATAAAGCTAATAAAATAAATTGATTCAGTAAATTTCGTCAATGTTTTGTTTTTTCTATAGATTATGTGTGTATATATAAAGCCGACTTGACTTGACTCGGTCAAAGTTGCAAACGAATCAAAATATTTTTTTATTTTGCTATACCTACTTCTTATTGTATCTTACCGCCATTTGAGCTAGTCCCGACAAATATACCTCAAATTTTGTTTTAAAGTCACCAATGTCGTCGTTTAAAATAATATTTATTGTAGACTAAAAACTATTCTTGTACTATTGTACTTTCTTCTTTCAAATTGTGGTGAAATAAAATAGGAAGATAAGTGATTACTGCAAACGCGACTAGTTGTGGATTCGATATCCACATCCACATCCACATCCACATCCATATCCACATCCACATCCACCATGTTGCCCCGTAATATACGAACGTTTATTTAAGTGTATTAAAGAAAAAAATTGCCAAGCGTGAGTCGCAATCGCCCACAGAGGGTTCTGTACCAATTTCAGTATTGTCATTGGGAAATATCTTATATGGGTTAATGATGCGACGAAAAAGTTAACGCTCTTTTTGTATGAAATCAACTACACACTACATATTTATGCAACTATATTTTCTGTGAAATATTTAGTAATTTTTACTTTGCAGATTGTTTTATTAATTTGTACGGTAAGATGTTACTTCGTCCTAAATTTTATAAGTGGGTTTTGCTTGCGCGACGAATTTCATACAAAATGAAGCTAAAATGACACATAAATGCTCATATTCATATAATCAAATATTGTGGGTTAAAACATATAATAGGTTATATATTGCTTTGTGGAGCATCTCTATCTGTCATTGACAAATTGCAAGCGCTACGTGACTGCTTGAGAAGGTGGCATCTTACATTAGAGAATCCTAAAACTCGGTCTAAGTATTTTATAATCATACATTCTTGACTTTTTTCTATCAAATAATAATTTACAAACAACATCAAACAACAAAACATTATATATTTATAACATTACATATTTAGCCAAATTTAATTAAATATTTGTATGAAGTAAGAAGAAGCTTTTAAGAAGTAGCAATTCTGTAGAATAGCATACTTAAATTGATATAACTTTTTTATTGTATCAAAATGGCCTTTATGTTCCTTCAGTACCCGCAACAACTCTATCAATCAGCGTCCCGTAATAAGCGGTTCAGTTGGTCCGGGAGTTAGCCCGGATAAAACAAACGGCAAAGGGATGTGACGGCAACCAAATCCACAACCGTCGCTTTTAAAGTTACGCCACTGCGCCACAACGGCTTCATTAAGTAAATTAGAAATGTGTTGTATTTAAAGAAAAATATTTAACTATGCAGTATTTACCTAGACGGTAAGTACGCGTGCACAAGGTAAGTGGTGAGTGTGCGCGCCTTCTCAGGCCAGGCCAGGCGAGCTGACCGTCCTCAGGCTCATGAGGACGGAAGGCGGCGGTCGCGTGCCGGCCTCCGGCAACCAGGCCTCTTGCGGCGGATGGCAAGATGCGCCAAGACTAGCGTGTCATCGGCGTAATAGCGGAGCTTAATCCTTAATTGAGATAATTTTATATTAAAATTTGGAATTATAGACTGACTTTATTACTTGTGGACCTAAAAATAATTACCAGTATGCCTGAAAAGTACGTAGTTTCGGTTTGGCCAAAGTTCGGAGATTTAGTCAATACGGTTACGACTTTTTGCTTAAACTTAAACTGGCCAAAATCGAAACCGAACCTTCGGTAGTTCACTAACAAATATATACGAGACCTTAATAAGGTCAGTTTTTAATCATCCCATCTGTTTACGTAGTAGTTAATTTATAAATTAATTTAAATTGACAAATGTTACACAATAAAACAGAAACAACTAAGCCGATTTTCGATACTAATGCTAGCTAGCGACCCGCTCGCGTCTTCGCCCGCTTGAAATATACCATTATTTATTTACGATACTGGACTACTTACGTGTTCTAATAACATTATATCTTTAAAAACAATAATGTTTCATGTAACGACACTGATTAGTTATGACGAAAATGCAACCGTAAGGTTTTAATAATTTCCCCTTAAGAAATCTTAAAAGCTCTGCAAACGTACATTATATATTGAAACACGAACATAATCTCGTGTATTCCAAAACTAACTCAGTAGCTCAAGCGGGCGGAGCCGCGACCGGCCGCTCGTAGCAATGATGGTAACTTTAATCGATTTTTGATAAAACATCTATTGGTATTGTACTTGTATTTAACTAGGAAGCTGACAATATTAACTTCTATTATATATATTATATACATTAATCGGCTTCTTACTGGAATAACCAAATATTAAGAACAAACGTTCTATTTGTATCTAAAAGTTAAATGACTTATTCTGAATCAGATTATTATTAAGTCTAGTCTGGGTTATCTATTTAGATACGGCACGTGTAGTACTAAATTAGCGTCACGCTATATCCCGCACACAGCAGAGTAGGCAGAGGGAACCTAGTGTTAAGACACTCCGTTCCCCACTTACTGCCGAATTTTGGAGGCATTGCGTGTTGAGTGGCAGAACTCAACGCCGCGCTTTGCCTCGACACCAGAGCGAAGATATGAAAATATAAATTTAAGTAAATATTTCCTCTCCTCGAGTGGGGATCGAACCCTCAACCAGTGGAGTTTACAGTCACGCTTTGTACCACTGCGCCACGACTGGCCTCACGTGGACTACGTGTAGTACTAAATATATTAAAACTAGAATTGAAATCGTTTCACAGTTTTTCCCGCACAGCGATAGGTAGGAGGGGAGTAGAGTAAGTAAGTAACTTTTTAGATATATTAGTTCCCATAGTTACGTAAATATAAAAAGGACTAATTTTATTTTATTATTTTATGATTGTTTTTTTCATTCTCTCATCACTAGGGACCTATTCCCTAAATCAAAAGAAATGTACAGAAAGGTGGTGTTGTGGCTAAGTAGCCATTACTTCCGGGCAAACTTTAGATCGAAAAGAAACTGTCATAATTTTAATGTCCTATATGTTATTGAAACGGCGTACTTGGCGCATGTTAAATATGAGAGACTTATAACAAAGTTAGCATTGTTGATGTAGAAAGTAATTACAACTCTAACAACTCTCTCTTTTATCTTTAATACTAAAAACCACTTAATAAAAATTAACTTATATGATGAAGAGGTGAGCTATGTTTATCTAGACGGTTCCTCGTCTCTCGTCGGTTCGACGTCCTCGTGTGGCAACTTTTTTATTGATTATTTGTATGCTTTTACCATCATTACTTAATGCACTCATAATTAAACCACGAATCATATTAAACACATTGAATTTTTTTTTTAATTTTTTTTTTTTTGCCGAAGATTTACAAAAAGTTCTAATCCCCGAAACGTGTTGCCCAGCAGGTGCAGTCTGATAGATGAAGATCATTAACGTCGACAAATAGACTATCCGACATTAAAATAAAAAAATAAGAAATATCTATCTCTACGCATCTCCATATCTCTAACCTCTCGTATTTTAGCGGAACAGACAGCATGAGTCTCTGATATTATATACCACATCAAAACCTAAGAACCGCGTCCAAGTACCAGCTCCAGGTCCCGCGGCCAGGGGCGCTCCCTGCAGCTGACCCTCATTTCAGCCGCCTTAGTTACGTTTACAACATCCGCTGAGAGTTCCAAGTTGAGAACTGAAAGGTACTCTAGAAGCGCGTTAAACATAAACTTCAGACCCCCCGCGGCGGGGCGGTGTTCCACGCCAATTAGGGAGAGACAGTTTTTGAAGATATTGACGTAACTCACAAACATGGGTAGATCTAGTGTTCATATTTATGACTAGACCTTAGTAAATAAATAACGCGACGGTTGTGAGTTCGATCATCACTTGTAAAAATGATTTATTTTATTCTCAAATATTTTCATTCCTTCGCTCTGGCACTAAGGCAAAAAGCCAGGCGTTAAGTTCCGCCACTAAACACGCAATGCTCCGAAAACTTTGGTGGAAAGTATGGAACGGAGTGCCTTAACATTAGGTTCCCTCTGCCTACCTTGCTTATCTTTTGTATATGTGATACAGCGTGAAGCTGATTTTTTAACAACGAAAATCAATGCTGGGCAAAGAAAGACAGACTGATAATGGAAAATAATAGTAAATAATCAACATTTACTGTGTAGTTCCGGCAATAGATGCGCGTACTCGAAGACACGAAGCAATAAATATTTATATATTCAACCTAAAATAGTGGAAAACAAGCCTTGTCCTTTTTACGTGAGTCGGAGTTGGGCGACAGCGAGCGCTGATCTATTATTCAAATATTAGTTTTCCACCCGCGGTTTATTTTGTACGCGGTCCTTCATCGGAGCGGAGCAGCGGCCAGTGTCATAACCGCGGCTACTTGCTATTTCTAACAAAAGTATACATTTTTACCTCAATTCGGCAAAAAATTAGGTGATTCAATTGGAGCTCAACGCTGCATTTTATTTATCAGAGTTTTACCGATCAAACCCACAAACATCGTGTGTACCCAGAATCTGTCCCACTGCACCATGATGACCCTCGTTTATGAAAAATAAAAACGGGACTTATATTCACGGCGCACAACCTTAACTGACGTAACGAGCGCGGAGAATGTTGCTTTTTAAATGAACATTGAATTATCTTAATCTCAGACGAAAGTGAAAGTTCTCGAGAAAAAGTGAATATATGAATATTCACCTATTTATACCTATTATTATGTTTTATCTGCATTCATCTCCTGCGTTATTACCTGGTAAGGAGACACCCAGGAAACGATCTATTTGTAAAACAAACCAAGCCGGGATAAAATCATATCTGTCTTTACCGATGACCGATTTACCTTATGGGAATCGAACCTATAACAAACATCTTATGTCCTGTGATATTCTGAATTAGAGGTTGTCGCAAATAGGGCGGTGCGTGTGGAGTGTTTTGGGTACACTAGGTTCCCTCTGCCTACCGCCTCTGCCTACTCGCCAATGCGGAATACACCGTGACTAGCGCGTAATGTGAAAGATGTCTTAAGACAAAAACCTGATAATAACCATGTGAATATACAATGAACTTTCCATTTTACTATTTAAGTTCATCCGCTTTCGCGTTCGAGTTAACAATGCAAACGCAATTTGTTGCAAACTTTCACGGGGAACCTGTTCCCGTATCAATGAAGCCTTTTCGATATAAATCATGAATTACACTATGAAGAGGTTTGACAGAGGTTCGATATGACATAGGTTCAAATCAATTTATCAAAAAAAAACAGCTTCACGCTGTATCCCGCACATAGCAGGGTAGGCAGAGGAAACCTAGAGCTAAGACACTCCGTGCCCCACTTCCTGCGGAATTCTGGAGGCATTGCGTGTTGAGTGGCAGAAATCAATGCCGCGCTTAGCCTCTACACCAGAGCAAATATAAATTTGAGTATATATTTCATCTCCTCGAGTGGGAATCGAACCCACAACCAGTCGGTTTTACAGTCACACTTCGTGCCTATGCGTCACGACCAGCAGGCAAAATTGAATTTGGCCCCATACCTACTTCATGTGATGCAATCACAGCGATTCGGTTTCCTTCATCACCTCACTCTATTTTAATAATAATAATCCGCGCTTTTGGACGGGCTTTTGCCTGTCAAAAAAGTACAAGGAGGTAAAATCAAAACATCTACTTAAGCGTGGGCATTGTCGGACTTCAGTGATGGTTTGGTGCGGCGTCAGGTACGGAGGAGTGACTGAGATATATTTTTGTAAAAAAGGCATCAAAACATTGTCACAAGTGTATCGAGGTACAATTCTTGAGAAGATAGTTAAACCCCTTAATCTCCCTTGTCTTGGTTGGAAACGAACGTTTTGGATTCCACTGCCTTATGATTTATTGTCAGTTTTAGAGAGTAAGACTTGCTCCAAACGCCGTGACAATTTGGAGTCCCAAAAGCAATCCAAAAGACAGTGAAGAATTTACCAACAGGAAGAGTGCGCGCTGATATTGATTACTGACGTCAACGTTTAAAAGACTGTATTGCAGCCAATAGGGACTTTGAATAAGCTTTATATATTTAACAATTTTTTGTAATAATGTATTAAAGGAACATACACTAATAGTAAAAATAGCGCATAAAAAAATGTTTTTCTCTGTTGTTTGTTGTAACAATATTTATAGCAAGACTAAGTGTAGGGGAAATAAAAGTAACTGATTTCCCCGATGGGAAGTGGGGGGATGTCAGTGCACACCATCGCGTTCAGGTGAAGATGGAGACAAATAATATATTTAAATTATTTTATATGAAAACACTTTTGTACTGTTTTAAATGAAACTCTTTTAACCGGATTAATTGCGTATATTTTGTATTATACATTTTTGGAAACCTACCCAGTCTACCCGTGACTAAGGACTAATGCAAAGTGTTCGAAACGTCGGGTTTCCAAAAATGTATAACATAACAAAATATACGCAATTAATCCGGTTAAAAGAGTTTCATTTAAAATCTATAATAATCGTGAAAATCAAAGATCTTATTACACTTTTGTACTGTTTAAATGAGATACCTAGTTGGGTGACCAGTCACTCCACTCTCAACTTTCAGGATTTATATGTTTCTATGTTTCAAAAAATAAAGTTAAGTGAAATAAAGTATAGCAAGCATTTTCGTTACTTTCTCGTATTAGGTATCGCGTACAGGGCTCGCGGAGTGTCTACCTATAAGTTACTCAGTTCGACACGCGCCGTGTTGGTCTTCGGCTTCAAATCTCAAAGCTGCACCTACGCTTGTCTCAATTAACAATTAACAATGCCAAATAAATACATTAAAATATTTATGAAAAATAAAACTAAATTATAAATAGTTTAAGGAAATTAAAAATATTTTAACATTTTTTTAAAGTGTTATTCCACACTTATTAAAAAAACTTATTTCAAGAACGTATAAAAATTTGAACGTAGCGGGACTCGAACCCACGTCTCTTGGAAACCTTAAAATGTACTGCACATTTTAAGTTTTTACATGTCAATGAGAAATGTCTATCACGTAGAATAACATTCGATAGTCCGGATTTCTTTCTCTATCCTCCACTCCTTGCAGCTGGTGGTGCAGGTTGCGACGGGTGGTAAATAACGGTGGCAGTGAGTAAACAAAGTTGCAGGCGGCGACTTGTTTAAGAATTTATATACATATTATATATATAGGTACTTAAAATACTTATAGTAAAGTAACACCGTCTCTATGTATAGAGATATATTGCGCAAACAATGCGTCGCCGTGACAACAGAGCGGGGAATGGCCGAGGTTGCTCTATTTCTATAAGTCTATACGCAATAATATAGTCGCCTTTGGAATTTTGTACCGCGTAATTAGTCTTATATAAAGTGTTTGCTCGGTCTTGTATAAACACTAACATATCTAAACGACCGCGGCGCACAACGACAGCGTCTGACACGATCGTTTTGGGCTCGATCTCCATTCGATGCATTTCTTTTTCTAGGTAGACTATATTTTAACCCTTAATGAAACAGAGCCAAAAAGTTGTTTTTCATAGCTTATGTAAATGTTCTTCAGTCATATTGGATAATAGTGTACTTAAAAACATATATAAATTACTAAAACTGAAAATAGTGTTGTTTGTATGTGTGGGCAATTATTTCGCTTTGCCTGTTTATGGACAACCAAAGTGGGAAATTAAATACACTAGTAGCTTACTCGGACTCAATTTTTGAATTTATTTGTTAATAGTAAGGTGGAGTGTAGGTTTGCAAATAAAGGATCCATTAAACAATAAATAAACACTTTTTTTAATATTTACATACAGACAAATGAATCGAAACCACAAAAACAATACGTTTTCGCATTGAATGTCATAACAAAGTTACACAGGATATGATAAATTAGTGCATAACGAATTAAATGTCTTCTAGAAGATTTTTTTTTATGGAAACTTTGCAAATTTATGGCTCCACTATGTGAAAATCGCGCAATTTTTCTCAAAAGTGACATTAATTTGATTCTAACGCTGACACTTGACATTTAAAAAAGTGGATCGGCCAATAAAATATACAATCTAAAAAGTTGCCATTTCAAAAATATCCGGATATTTTGGGAGATTGAGGGGGTGGGAAATAGTTGCCTGTACTCGATCCGATCTGCCTCTTCAGCGGCAGTGACAAGTACGAGGTTTTTAACTAAGTTAAACGTTTTTATGACATAGTGTGCTGAATGACGAAACTAAACGCCGCACTTTCCTTAGAGCCTGTAAAATTAGATATTATAATTTACGACGTAATTCGATTCAAACGCCCTCAAACCATTCGATTAAGACCACTTGCACGTAAAGGGAGATCAGCCGTAAATTGATCTTGCGGATATGCACTTGTCAAACGCAGGTGTTAACTAAATTCTAGTCACTAATTCTATAGTGTCGTAGACACAGCCGAAGTGTATCCCACTCCGGCTGTGTCTCTATGTAGGGGCGCTCTGGAGTCATCGCGCAATAACAATGGTTTCAATTTGGAGGAAACTCTTGTTGAGACGCCCTGGTGTTTGATTAAAACGATAACTCTATACATAGAGTCAACTCTATACGAGAGACTAGAGAGGAGTTGATGCGTACAAATCACGTTGTCATAACAACGTGCATGTCATTAGATACAGCAGTTGCTGTGTATGTAATGTTAGTGGTAAGTGCAATATATTGATTATTATATATTTACCGTGATAGCATTTTTTATTATTTATTGTACGATTAATATCTTTTACAGACATTTTATAACTTTGTTATGAGAGTTTTCGAAATACGGCTCTTTTATTGAAAAAAACAGTAACTGTTACCTCCACGCTTCAAATCTACATTTATTAAAAATATTGATAATCATATTTTTTATTTAAGGTATATCCTTTTTTGTCGACTAGTTTTACATTTTAAAGTAAAAGTATCCTCTAGAAGGCTATTACAACCTTTACGACGAACACTAACACCGCACTGGCTGGCAAACAGTCTCTTAATATTTTAAAAATCAGATTAAAACAACATTTCTTGACGTTAATTAGAATCTTTACTACTTCGCTTTGTCTCTTTATGTTTGTGTCGTTATGATTTAAATTTTTCTTCTTCATCTTTTTTATGTCATTGTATATAATATATTTGACAACATACACTTTTGTAGGAAATAACAAACACGTGCTATGCTAAAGGAACGCAACGTATATAAAAAGAGATGGTCAAGTGTGAGACGATTTCGCTCATGTAATGTTCCGAAGGAAACATAAATTACCTCTAGATGAAAAATTGCTTTTGTTCATAGTGTTTGTATAAATGACAAACTTATATGTACGGTTATTATAAATGTAAAAAATTGTGGGAATGGATGATTGTTCCACTTTCACGCAAACAAACACTGAAGGGATTTCGATGGATATATGAATATAGCGTATACAGCAGAATAACGCAACTACATACAATGTATGTATGTAGTATGTACGTACAAGTACTTACATCTAAACTAATACTATAAAAGGAAAGAATTTCGTTGAACGCGCCAATGTCAGAAATTACTGCCCCGATTTGAGAATTTTTTTGTGTCGGATAATCTATTTAAGGGGACACACAGACCACGGTAGTTGTTTTAACACGTCACATCGATACCAATATGTGACACGCTACGAGTCGCCGCCGCCGTGCAGGAGACACGCCGCAAGTTCGAACGTTCCTCACTCGGCGGGATGAAATGCAAATATAAATTAAGTACTCCCTAAGTTAGCGCTTGATTCGAACTAACGATCCGTCGGCGCTCGGCAATTATCAGACTGGAGATACCGCTGAAGAATATAAGTAGAGACATGTCTCGAGGCCGCAGTGGCGCAGTGGCGCAGTGCTGGGTTCGTCCTCACTCTGAGTCTTTTATTGAGTGTTTTAACATTAGGTTCCCCCTGCCATCCTTGCTATGTCGGGAAAAGGTGTGAAATTAATGGTAGTGGTAAAGTGGTAGAATATTCTTCTCCCTTTGATTACGGTGCAGCTTCCGATCCTGTTGTATAAACCAATGTTGATCTAAATAATTTTGAAGATAGATAGATAGATGTGCAAATGAGCCGCTTAAAACTTTTAAAGATGAATAAAGAGCGTAGTTTAATGTAGTAGTATGTAGTGGTAGAAGTATGCACCGTATACATTACAGGCTTAGATGATATTTGACGCAAGTGAAGGAACTTATTTAAAGTGCATACACGATGATTGTGTGTTCGATTTCCAGTGGTGGAAAAGTTTATATTTTTTCTTCCTCAATTTAAGCTCTACATACATAAAGTATCTGTAAAAAAACAGTGTTTCGTAAGTAGGAACTCACTATCTGAAGCGACAGGTGCTAAAATATAAAAGGTCTATTTATTATTATAGATTTCAAGAGAAGGTTCAAGAGTATCATTATGATTTAAATAAGGTTAATACTTAAGACAAAGTCATTGAAAAGAAAACGGAGAAAATTGGCACTACAATAAAGAGGAAAATGTCTAGAAAATGTTAATATATGAAAAATTCAAAGCGACGAGCGTCAAACTCCTGTAAGTGTAGTTCGCGAAGTAATAATGAGTGAAGAGTTTCTTAGTTTTGCAAAATTCCGTTTTTGCTGGAAACTCGAATTTTGGTATCTTTAGTACTTACTTACTTTGGAATTTCACTTAGGCGTCTGCCGCCCGTGTACCGTGTACCTAGTACCGTGTACCGTGTACCGTGTACCGTGTACCGTGTGCTGTAGAGTACAATGAAAAGATTCCACTTTACTTTGCAAAGCCTGCCTATCCCTCATCAAATACTGGGAGATGGATTATTAAGGATAATTGGGTGGAATTATTTTCTTTTGTTTTGTGCTATCATCTTAAATATTTGAAGGAAGTTAACATCTGGACTAAAGACTAGATCTGGATAAATTAGACCTTGGACTTTCGGCGACTACAGAGATATATTTCAATTAATAGATTTACTATTAAAAGTTTATTTTTGACTTTACTTGTAATGACTCACACAAACGCAAAGCTCACGTTAGTTCTCGCGCACTGTCGGAAGGCGAATCTACATATATTTTACACGCAGTAATTAAAGGTAGGTACAATACAGGTATTTTTTTAAAAAGGTTCCTCGATACAGGTACCCAACCTACTTGTACTGTACCAAAAAATACCAGTAACGCAAAAAGAAAATTAATGAATATCTAGACACAAATAAAAACTGTGTCTATAAGAAAATAACCTTTATAATTAGCGGTATTTACCTGTAATTTTAAAGGTCCCCGCTGACCATACCGGTAAATTCAATATTACCTGTATTCCTTAATATCATTATTACCTGTACTCTAAAAATACCGGTTTTACAAGCCTTGGTTACACGTCACTAAAACCGTTTACCTGAAAGCCTAAATTAAGACTCTTTATATTAATTTGATATATATTATTAGCTTCACTCACCGTTTGTATATAGCAGGCTTTACAGAGAACAACAGAGGATTTTCGGAACAAAACACCGCGCTTCATGCTATGAGGGTGGAGAAATCAAAATATTTTTAACATAATCATCTCCCGAAAGGGGTCGAACCGACGGCCTTCGCGTGTACTGTTGAACGTAGCCATTACTGGACGTCGGTATATCTACTATCTATAAGTAGATGCTTGTGTATTATCAAAATAATTAAACTCTAAGATTAGAATTAAATTATTATATTAAATAATTGATTATATTAAATTTGAACCGCATACCTTTATAAATAAAAGATAATTTTAGAATTTTATATTTCCATGCTACCAGGCATCATTTTATAGTATCGATATAAGTATGTTATATTACATAATTCGACCAACATGGCGCGGCGGTGACAATAATTGTAGTACATTCGGAGTGGGAGTCGAACACACACTCACGTCGCCCTCACAGTCATACGCTCCGCCGCTGCGCCACTACGGCTACATACAAACTACACACGACATCAAGTAGTGTACATTTTTAGAAGTAGAAAGCTCCTTTACATTCAACTCGGCTATTAGAAAATGAACGAAGAGTAAACGTAACAGGCGTGGTCGTGGTCGTGGTCGTGGTCGTGGTCGTGGTCGTGGTCGTGGTTGCGGTCGTCGTCCTCGCGGCTCACGGCTCTGATCGTTAGAACACATTAATCCGTTTACGGAACACTTTAATATAACTCTACTTTCTAGCTGTGGGTATACTTTCTATTTCGATTTCGTGAAGGCACGCCTAAACGTTTGTGTACACACAAACAAATTTGTAGCAAGATTAAAGTAATATACCTACTACGCAGGGTAGTCTGAGGGAAGTTAGTGTTAAGACACTCCGTTAGATGCATGCGGCATCGCTGAAAGTTAAGGACATTATGTTTTGAATGGTGAAACTCACCACCTCACCCAAGCGAGGAATTGAAAGTGCATAAAATATTCGATCGAACCCACAACCGCCGCGCTTCAGCCAAACGCTCTCTTACCGCGCTATGACGGCCTCTAATTATGTACCTATCATCGTGTATGCGCATCGAGCCTAAGTCCGATTGTAAACGGACATAAGTGTTGAAATGTCGGCGGAACTTAACTCCGCACTTCGCGTACAAGAACGCAGAGATGCTTACAATTTAAATATAATCATTCCATCCACGGCCACTTCCATTGCTTAGTCACGTTGCTTCTACATACATAAATACAATCCATATATTATTAAAAAAATCTGAAATTAAATATTAATAGAAAATATGAGGCGTCGCGGTGCAGTGGTACAAACGTGCGACTAGTAAACACGACGGTTGTGATTTCGATCCCCACTCAAGGGAATGAAATTTTTTATATTTTCATTTTCTTTCTTGGGTAAAGAACGAGGCAAAACTTGGCATTGAGTTACGCCAATCAACAGACCAAGCACGGGGAATTGCTACCATGCGCTACACGGGCAAGCTCGAAAACGGTCATAAATTTGATTCCAGGTTAGTGTATCGTCGTGTATATCGTGAATCAACTGTATCAGAGCCGAGAGTCACTCGCTCCACATTTTTTTTATCCTCAAGAACTTGGTAACTTGGTGAAAAGTGGGAAAAGGAAGTGTTTTAATGGGAAACCGAGTGTCTTAACACTGAATTCTAGGTTCCTTGCTATGCGCGGTATACAGCCTGAAGCTAAAACAATATAAAATTTGGTAATAGTTTGTCGGTCGGAGATTTTTTATTGTTCCTTTTTTGTAAATCTCAATTGATTGTGAATTGTTCCACTGTTTGGACGACTAACAACTAACCATGTCAATAGTGGGCTCGTTGCAAAAATAACATTTTTGTTCTTTTATCCAATTTATTGAAAGATTTTTTAACTCATTCGCTTCATTCATATAGCAGGGCGGGCGGTATGCGGCTGGCGGCTGGTAGAGGAAACGTTACGATGAGGCAGTGTTCAGTAACGGAACTTAACGCGTCGCGTTGTTTTCTTACAAGGAAATGAAAATAATTCATACCTCCAACGGTCATCGAACCTACGAACGTCACGTTTACTACTAGACGCTGAGCCGCTGGAACCTATAATAAAAAAGTGTTAATTAGTAAAAGCACGTTACATCTGTACTGGGTTCAATCTCCGTAAATATGCATTATAATAATTGAACGTCCAGAGTAAATATTAATTATCTGTAACATATAAGCATGTAAATTTAATTAATTTTCAGAGAATCTATGTAAATATGATTTCCGCTCGAGATAGGGATTTTATTTAAGTTGTTTATATTTTCCCCGCCCTACCATGCGGAGCACGGCGTTGAGGTTCGCTACCCAACTCATCGTTGTTTGGCACCTGGGGCGCTGGCCAGTGGCCTTTTATGCGGGAAAATGCGTGAAACTGCAAAAAAATATTCTTATAATGAAATGTCGTTAACGCAGAGCAGTTCGCAAATACACGTGATAGATACAGGTTCAATTTTAAATGTTATTTTCCTGTTTATTAAAATAGAGCAGGTCGTTGTTCAGGTGCAGGTTACCTTAAATACAATGACATGGAAATTGTAAGCGGACAACGCAATGATTTTTTATTATATATTTTATTTTTCTCTTATCAGATTGATATGGTGAGTAAGAAATATACTTTTACACCTTCTCTCTTTTAAATCATACCAATATAGCTGTAGTAACACTTAAAAAGAATTAAATTATAATTGTTATTGCTAATTGCAAAACAATCTGCTGATAACGCTATCCAAATATCGAAAATAACCTCACACAAGTACTATCTGACCGTATATATCAATAATTATTATCGACCGTCGAGTTGCTTATGAAAAAAAACGTTAAAAGTCATGTCAAAGACATACATACAAAGTAACATCTCCTAAATAATTATTAAAAGACAAAAATTTAAGAAATTATTTTTATTACAAGAGAAAAATTTAAGAAATCGTCAAAAAAGTGCCGTTTTAATAAAGCAATATTAGATTCTAATTTTAGACAACGCGTCACGTTTTAGGTGGTATGACATTACGACAGTTTCCCTTTTTACATAGAAGGTTAGTGGAACTGATAATGGAATCGAACCAGCGACATCCGGCACACAGTCGACACCCGCCGATATGCAGAGTCCTTGACAAGTTAAACAAAGTATATTTTTTAAGTTTTGGAGTAAAAGTGGGACGTGGAGTACAATCACGTCATCGCACGCGTGGCGGGATTGAAGAGGCGCCGCGTCACCACGCACCGGGGACCCGACAGACATGCATCGACCTCGCTCTCGCACATACGATAAGCTTTTATAGAGCGGGACAAAAACTCCTCAGCCAATGCAGCGGCGACCAGTAAACTTTCCGCCAAGTTAGTCGGCCGCTCAGTTGATTCCCAGAGGTCGCGCAGAGTAGACGCTTACTTTTTGGCTCCACAACTTTTCGTAAGTTCAAAATGTCGTTTCGCTGTATACTCGCGTTGCTGGCTCTCGCCGGAGCCACGCTGGCCGGGCCCGAGGTCACCGAACTGAAGGTCGAGGTGGTCAGCGTGCCAGAGGGCTGCACGGCCAAGTCCAAGCACGGCGACATGCTGACCATGCACTACACGGGCAAGCTCGAAAACGGTCATAAATTCGATTCCAGGTTAGTGCACTTTGAAGTTTGCAAGCGATGTTGCCGTCTGAATCATCAGATAACTGTATCGGAGCGGAGAGTCACTGGCTCCTCGTTTCGTTTAGACATTAGCGCGAAGCAGTTAACCCATATATTGTTATAGAGTCTCAGTTCCGCTGCGCTACCCACGCTGTGTTTCTCATCAAAACACGACAAAATATATCAATTATAGGAGTTTAAAGACGCCGCTTCTAAACTATGAGATACTACTATATAAATACGCGACTAACATTAATATTATCAAATCAAAACGGTTAAGGGTCATTTTTGTCAATAATATGATAAAAAAATACACATTTTCGATAAATGTTTGTGGGACATCGGCGTTCCTAATATATCCAAACTAAAATATATATAAAGACAAGCACAAAAGTTATTATCACGTTTTTTAGATACATTAGATTAGTTTCCCATCCGCCAGGCCCCGGCATTGTTGGGACCGCTTCTCATAGTCTCTACTATGAAATAACAACGTATTGTTAGAATTTAAATGCAACATGTTAATCTGTACTCGCTATCTTATTTTTAGTTTCACAACGTTTTTAAGTGTTATTCACTTACTCGAGACTTCGTGTAAACGTTCTTGTACAGTATCCGAGGAATGGGGGTTCAAAATCATTTTTTTTGCACGGAAACTATAAATATTAACATGGCACGGAGTCTTTACGCTACGTTCCCTCTGCCTTTTCTGCTGTATGCGGGACACGGCGTGAAGATAAGGCGAAAAATATTATCTTTTATAATATAATATGATGAGTATAGAAAAATTTCGTTTTCAAATCCCACATACGAGTAATTAGCTAGATTACAATTTTTGAAACTGAAAAGTAAAAAAGTAGAGTTTAAAAGTAGAACTTAGTAACTACTTCATACTACAAAAAAAGAACTGAGTTACGTTATAAATCTTAATTTCAGGATTCCGTTGCCGAATGTCTAAATGCATTGTCTTTTTTGTCTGTCTGTGTGTATTAGCATTTTTGTAGTCGTTAAGCTCCAAGCTCTTGTTGCCAATAAATAATAAATAAAAACAGCTATTTATATACAATTTGGGGCGATGTGTCGCTCCACACTCCCAATGTGAGCGAAATGACCAGGAAAAGAAACTTAATGTAATTCGATTTCAAAACTAATATCACAATAAAGTATTTTCTAAAAATGCATCTCTCGGAATTACTATTCATTTAATCGATACCAATTTACATAATTTATTATAATTAAATATTTTTTTATATTAATCTTTTGAATTGTGGTGTTCCGTTTTACGCGCGTGCCGCTGTGACACGTCACGTCGCAGTGGGCAGTAGTGGTAGTGGTGTGGGTGTAACGTGATAGGTCGCGATTCAAATAAACTTACTACATTATTAAATTGTAGGTAAAAATATAATACATTGTATATAATACATATTATAGTATATTAAAATATATAATGTAAGAGGCGTCTAACGTTAAACGCGTCGGCTGTGAATTTCATTTCCATTTGAAAGATTTTTTTTATTTATTCGCTGTAGTAATAAGATAAAGAGCTGCGTCGAGTTCCACAACTCAATACACAAAGTCTCAAAAATTGTGTGTTGCATGAGCATAGGAATGTCCTAAACTCGAGTCGCTCCGCCTATGCTGCTACCGAACAAAAAATAAAGATATGCATATAAAAGGCCACAGTGTCGTAATGGAACAATGTCTGCTTTTCCGCGATGATTGTGGGTAGAATCCTAAGTTGGGACACTAAATAATTTCGGTGTGTTTAGACAAAACACCGTTGTATATCCTATTCAGCAGTACAAATATAATTCTATGATTATTAAGAGATTGTCTCTAAAGAAGTTTTTGAACACTCTTCTTTTCTCTATTTACTCCGTAAAATGCGGGAGATGCAGAAAAATAAAAAAACAATAAATTGAGGCTCATAATACATTGAAACATATATATTTCTTTATATAATTGAAAACGGTAACGATCATACAAACACAATTATGTATAATTAACCTATACTAAGAACTAATTAGTAGTTTCAAAAAGGTATTCGATTAAATACACTCGTATGTACGTCCACACATCGCACTCGGGAGCACAAACCTCAGAAACTAGTTAACGATTGATCTCAACATATTATTATATTTTAATTTGATCGCGGGACGTGTCGAGTGTGCTCTACGCTTGAAACGCATATTATACTTTTGTTTTTCGTACATTTATAATATATAATGTTTATGTGTGCAATAAAGTTTATTATATATTTTGTTGGAAAGTAGATGTAGGTATTACTCCAGTAGAGTGATCTCCCTGTAGGAAAACTTGTAAAAGTAGCAGTTTAGTCTGTATCCCGCTTTCGAGAAACTGCCTGTTAAGTGGCGAAACTCAACGCTGCATTCTGTCTACCAAAGTGAAGAATAAAAATGCGTCCGAGTGTGATCGAACCCGCAACCATCGCGTTTACACTGCTTTGTTGGACCTCAAAGGTGGAAGTAGCACTGTGATTTTAATAAATTAATTATTAGACACATATTGGCAATATGTTCTCTGTGCCTTGTGTTTACACTGCCTAGGAAAAAATGTGGAGAGATATAAAAACGTGTTTTTTCCTCCATTTTATATTTGTATTACGTTAAGTACGTTGAATACAACAGACAAACAACAAGGCAGGTTGCAGCAGACAGACAACACTGCGCCTTCAAAGGATGTCGAGATAATCAGAGATAAGGTGCGGTATTGAGGCAAAGAGCTTACACACAAGCTTGCCTTTACGTTATAGGTACTTACGTGTTATGCTTTTAAGTATTTTAACTCTCGTGTCAGTTTCACGCTCTATCCCGCACGCGGCATGGTGAGACGTGCTAAGGCTCAGTTATCCGCTGTAACAGATTTCAATTTATTTAATTTAAAATAAAAATTTGATTCAGCAAATATACAAATAAAAATGTATTAATAAAAACGCACACTCTTATCTTAACCGACGACTACTCGTTCCGTCACTTGTCCTACGTGCTGTTTGAGCTAAGGCACCAGTTTGGTTGGAACAGCAGCGCTGGGGGGACCCTCGACTACGACATACAGCAAGTAAATAAATACCAAGTGTAAAGTATTATTAAACATTTATGACTTCACACTGTTTAAGTTGTTCGCTCCATCACTCTCCACTCAGTTTTCGAGACGTTGCGTGTTAAACGGCGGAACTCAACGCTGCACTTTGTCTTGTTACCAGAACGAGGACATGGACGACAAATAATGATGACTTCTGATTAGACAAGTATGGAACTTGAATACCAAACTTAGAGTAAATTTGAATACCAGATACAATCAAATAGAATGGTGATAATCCAAGTCCAAGTCTTCCTTGCCTTCTTGGTATTAATGGCGCAGTGGAAAATTATAAGACGTATACGGGCGGTTATGGGTTCGATGGAGAAAGTGAATAGTCATATGCGACAAAATGAGAACAATCTAAAAACAAGACTATATATAACTTTCTTTCTTAATCTTTCATAGAAGCCTCAACGAAGTGCTAATAGGTGCTAACAAAGTATACGTGCAAATACAACGTATAACGGACTCGAACCAATTGTTCAGAGAAAACCGGTCGCTCTGACGTCGTCGGTGCAGCACTCGGGCGAACTTGAAATAACTAAAAGTTGTGTACCTCTGAGCGCAAGCAAAGTGGGTTACATCGAAACTATAAACGGTAGTTCCTGAGATCGGCGCGGTTAGCCTAGCAAACTGTTCATTTTTATAACATTCATACTGACTATAGAAGAATCGTATTACATGTTTAAAAGCGCGTTGCTGTTATCATTAACATAAATATGTCAGTTGGTTCAGAAAATATAATTTTATTTCCTTGTATTTTAGCTTTTTTTATCGTTGCGTGTAATGCGGGTTTGGCGTATACTCGTACAGTTTTTAGCGCTAAACAAATAGAACAGAGTGATCTAGAGTTGAACTGTAAATCACTCTGAGACACTAACTCATTCACTTATTAGTGACATATTTTTCGATTCTCTACTTTCTATTTCTTTAAAGACATTGCTCCCTAGATGTAAAGAAGTTTACTTAATCAAACTCGGTAAATCCTATCTATGTATTGTAGATAAATAACAAAAGCAATTGTTATGTTAAATAACTCTTTTTATTATAAAAATTAAAAATATATTATACTAAATGTCATCATGTCATCGATCTCCAACTGGGCTAAACTGGCCAATTTCAAATTTGCTATAGAAAGTTCGACCACTTGGAAAAAAACAGGCTCTAAATGAAGACGTTATTAGTTTCGACGAATTAACTAAATATATGTATTTTATGCTACAACATTAATTATCTCTATACACTTGTTTGTATGTATGTATGTATGTATGTTTGTATAATATTAGAAATCTCGAGCTGAACGTAATTAACTGTGTTCTGTATGAGACGGCACGTGGTACAAGTCCTAACACCTAAACTGCTATCGTGATGAAGCTTAGTGCGTCAGCCTATATAGAGCCTTCTTCGAAAGATGAACCAAACAGAAATTATTTTTCATTTCAAACCTGTGCTTCAGATCTATTTGAGATAAGCGCATTGAAGCAATCTATAAAATATAACACGCCCAATACGCCTACACACTTCTACCCGCGAATAGTTAGCATTAGTTATGAATCGGTGCTATGAGCACCGCGCAGGGCTGCAGGGCTGCAGGGCTGCAGCAATTCCGTCCCCTCGAGTAGGGATCGAATACACACCCGTCGTGTGCCGGCGTGTATCCTGCGCCACGACGGCCTCAAAGGATTTTAATGTTAACACATTTGCCGTTTTAAATTAATTCCATTAATTAACACGCTTTGTAACACCTTGTGTAACAAGACAAAGCGCAGTGTTGAGTTCCGCCTTTCAACACGCAATGTTTCGAAAATTAGGCGGCACTAGGGAAACGGAGTGTCCCAACAATACGTTCCCTCGGCCAACCATGACCTATGCGGGATACAGCGTGAAGTAGCACATAAAAAAAAATAATTTTCATAATGTTGTCTTTTTCTAATGCAGAATGTTTTAATAATAGGTACAATATGGCGACATTAAGTTCTGACGTAGTTTCTCAGTAATACGACCGCGTTATGTTAGGTTTGGATGAATCAGCTATTGTTTATTTGTAGACTTGTGAAAGAGTAGAAATTATTATTAAATACACAAAACAGACGTTGTCTACGCTTAAGTACAGCAAACATGACTGCTTCTTGTGTAGTAAAATGTTTTTATTTGCTTACAATATATTCTTCACTTCCGGTCTGACTAAACACGTGCGTCTAGGTGCATGGTGATTGCAAAAATATAATAATAACCACCTTGAAACATTTTATAATATTTCAAATTCATTTTATAATTTTCAATTACTTAAGGGAAAAAATACTATAGGTAATAATAATATTTGTGTATATAAAAAACTATTTCGTTACTGAGTGAAGTCATACAACGCTCAGCCAGAAATACGCGGCGTAGAGCGCTGAAATTTGGCGTTTAAGTTCCTTAGGGAGTGTGGGGTAGGTACTGTAGGTATTAAGGGAGGACTTCCCATATTTCTACAGGAACGAGAAAAGACGGGAAATGTGAAACATTTTATAGAGTACGCAACCGAAGTTGCAGGCCGCGGCTCGCTACCTATAACCGATACCTACGAGTACAGCCTCTTTGTGGAACGTTTGGCTAAAACCCCCAAAACATTAATTTAACTTTATTCAAATAACCAAAATTACAAAATTGAAAATGAATGATTCGAAATAGAGTAGATAAGAGCACAAAGAAGGAGGCAATCTTTGAGCGCTGTACCATTTTGATTACTTCATATTTGTGTTGTCCGTCTGTCGCCGGCGTTAATAGGAAATTAATGAAACTTCTCGTTCAAGAAAATGAAGTTTCGATTTAGAAATCGATCTGGTCGTAATTAATTTGAGATTGAGTGATTGTGCGTGTGTGTGTGTGTGTGCGTGTGTGTGTGCGTCGACCAGACCGCAGACAGCGTTGGTGAGGTGTGAGTGGCGTTAAGTATACTTAAATTCCTCTCTGTTCTCAACTCTTACGTTAAATAGATAACAATAAACACACAAAAATACTTTTACTAATAAAAAATATTGCAAGAACAAACTAATGTAAAATACTAAAACTGTGGCTCTCTAATACGATCTAAGACGAGGTTCCCCTATAAGTTTTAACTTACCTTTTAGTTTAATACAATTTTTTACCCATTTTTATAGATTCAATATTTTTCCAAGTTATAAGGAACGAAGAAATAAAAATATTTTTTAAATGTAATAAATCTTTCCTCTGTAGGTACTTGCTACATAGTCAGCTTCACGCAGTATCCCGCACACAGCAGGGTAGGCAGCGCGAACCTAATGTTAAGAGACTTCGTGCGCCACTTTCCAACAAAATATAGAGGCATTATGTGTTAAATATTTCATTTCCACGAGTGGGGATCGAACCCAAAACCTGCCCTTGCACCAATATAGGTATTTATTTATCAAATTATCATAACTTACCATCGAATCCAGAATGAACCTTGAACGATCGATTGACGAGACGACCACTAAGCCAAAGATTATTTCAATTTGTTATAGAGTTCATTTATCTTTTCTCGAACAGAATAGTAGAAATCCTGTAACTCTTTTCCTTGAAATATATTTAAATTAGAATCATGAAGACAAAATGTGCTTTGGGAGAGGTATTTGAATAAAACTAGAACTGTCGTTGTTTTGTGCTTCATCAAAAATAACTATATTCTCGTGTATTCATTGATGGAATATATCTATATATATATATGTGCTATATGCATCGAGGCCGTCGTGGCGTAGAAGTGTAGTGCGTCGTAAACACGGCGGTCTATGGTTGTTTCCCACAATTGTAACAGAGGACGCTGAAAAAGGTTATTATGACTATAACTGTTGATTATTTAAAATAAAAAAAAACCTGAACCTATATAAAATATGCTGTTATTTTCAAAGAATTTTCTATTTCGATCCTCTTAAAAAGTATTGAGAGAATCCTTGTAACTTTTCCTTCTTACAATAAAGTATAGCAAAGTAGCTTATGATTTTAAAATTGCATAGAAAAATGTAAAGGAAGTTGTGTAACTAACTTCTGGTGTACGAAACGTATTAAACAACTAAACTCGAGAACTTCTACAGTAACGAGGTAGTGCGAGTTGAATGGCGGAACTTAACACCGCGCTGTATCTTACCAAAGCGAGGAAATAAAAATGTTTCAAATATTACCATTCTCCTGAGCCGGGGACGAACCCACAACCATTGCACTACTATAATAGTCAATATTTTATAAATTTTACAAAAAGTTTCACAAAAATTGCATAAAACCGTAACATAATCGGTATATTTACTTTTCTGTATTTAAATTGATTGTTCCAGTACAACGTGTCGCGTCGAATGAATTAGTGCCGGCTGTGCCGAGTCCGAGTACCGAGTACGGAGTACCAAGTACCGAGTACCGAGTAGAGGCACCTGTGTGTGCACCGCGTCCGTGTGTGGCAAATCCATTTCTTAGTGTTTACGTGTTCTTTTGTGAGGCGAGTCACGTCACCGCGTGTCACGTGTGGTGTGTGGTCGCTTTATAACTAACGCTGAACTTTCACGCTTCGAATTGAGTTAAATATTGGTAATAATTATATTATTTGTTTTACGTGTCGATGTCTGTCTGTACCTATAAATGTGTATAATGTCGTAAACCTGAGAGCCGTAGTGAATGTTCGTATTGTGTTGACTTTCCTCCTTATGTTCTATATCAGCTTGTTCTGTAACCCACTGTGGGTTACCCGCGTTACCTCGTCCACGTAGAATGTGTCACGTGTCGTACACAACGCGTGGTTACGCGGCCGGTAGCCAGCCGGCTCGGGTCACAATGACGTTGTTGTCAATTATGCGTAAATCATTATATTTTCAATTATTTTAACAGGGCTTATTCATTTGTACTGGATGTAAAGAAATCACCGTCGTCATCGTCTACGTGTGTGCCCATAGAGCAGCATAGGCAGAGGAGAGGTCTACTGTCAGGACACTCCGTTCTTCGCTTTCTTCCAACGAGACATTCGCTCCTCGTTTCGCCTCGAGTGGTGATCGAACCCTCAACCGCGTTCACAATCACTGCCCCCTGCGTCAGGTAATGGTCATGTCAGGTCAACGTCGCTATCATTATTTAGCAACGGAAAACTAAATTATAAATACGTACAGCAAGCCCAGGTTGGTCTAGAACCACTCCACAGCAGTGGCTGTTGGTAGTGGTAGGTGTGAGGTGGTAGTGGTAGGTGTGAGGTGGTAGTGGTAGGTGATCGCCTACGACGGCACATACACAGTCTCTGTTCAATTAAGCAAGAATGCATTTAATACAGCAATCTCCTTTGATTCGCTGCAATTTCATGTAGTAATGTTACTAAACTAAGAGCATTACCGAATGTACCGATGAGCGCCTCGACACGACACACTCGCGCGTTCAATATATCCATTAAATATGCACTTATAACATTTTGTGCTTCACTAGTCATCGTCCGCATCTTTGTCTGCGTCCTTCGAGGCGCTCCCCACTCCCCACTCCCCACTCCTCACTCCCCAACCTACCCACTGTTAAAAAATGTCAACTATCTAAGTCCAATAGTTTCGTGTGCCCCCCTAATTTAAATATATTTATGTATATAAAAATAACAAAACCGAGTGTCTTAACACTAGGTGCCCTCTGCCTACCGTGCTGTGTGCAGGACACAGCCCGAAGTTGATAATATTTGTGTGTAAGTTCAATTTGTGTATCATATTCGTGATCCAATATAAACAATTGAAAATTAAAACACACCTACAAAAATATGATTTGTTTAAATGTTTCAAATACCAGCCATCTGCTGTCTCGAGAAGTTAAAACTTACCACCGACTAAGACTATTTAGACCAAGTTCCAAGAAATGTGTCTAGTTGTTGGGGCGAGAACAGTTTTGACTAGAACTCAATGTTTTCAAAACATTTGTTATTGTAAAAACTAATTACATCATTAAGTTGGCACTAGCCTTGCTTGTCTCTACTCGTCGAAAGTGAAAAAAAGAACATAATATAATATACCTACGTGTATTTAACATTTTTTTAGTATCACGCTGTATCCCGCGGGGTGAACAGAGGGAACCTAGCCTTACAGTCTGTTCGATATATTTTAAAAACACCGTAGCAACAATTTTAAACTGAAGGTTAATTAAAATAAAACGCTAGTTTCCTTCGTTTGTACTTCATTTGTTATCGAACTTTAACACTTTTTATATAACAGTGCGTTATCAGCGCGGCGTGTGAGGTGACCTATTGTTCTCGGGCGGCCGGTATACCGACCTATACACGAATATATTTTAATTTGATTTTGATATTATTATTTATAATATACATAAATATATAATTTATGAACTTGCCATTTATTGAGAACTTAGCTTCCCGTATTTATAAATCGTTCTCAAGTACGTGATCAATCTTGAGATGCCGTTTCCATTCATAAATTATAAACCTACGAATGGCAACGGCGTTTCGAGATCGGTCTCAGACTTGAGAGTGATCTCTAAATATGGGTGTAAGTGATAATATATCATTGTATTTTCTATTTCTATAGGGTCTATTACATCATCGTATGGTACCAGGTTGTAACCCCGGGCCTAAGGATTTTATTTACATCTGGAAGTTGGATCTTTTACTAGAATATTCATCATTATTACGTACGTAAGTTGCAATAGGTATTGCAAGTACAAACACATATTTTTAATATAAATTTGTATCTGTTTACCGATTTCTCTTATCACCTTATCAGTCACCCTCTGTGCTCCCGGTCATACAAAAATGCTTATCATTAACTTAAATGCATTAAGCAGATGCGCTCGCGAATTTATCTCATTTTTACAATTTTTTTGTTTATCACGAATGTCGGGGCAGGTCTTATTGCCAATTAAATGAAGTTTTATTTACTCGAAGAGCTATATCTAGGCGGACTGTTGTGTACGATATTTTACTGTTATCATAGATTATTCTTTATAGTAACAATAGTTTCTTCTAATTATATTTGTATTCCCTAAATAACATTTGATTCTTGTAAACGCGACGGTTGTGGGTTCGATACTCACTCGAAGAAATTAATTATTTTGTTACCTCGCTTTAGCAGCAAGATCATGCGCGGTTTAGAGTTCCATTATTGAATATGCACTGTCTCTCAAATTGGGTGGAAAGTGGAGAGAAAAGTGTTCAATTCTCAGTTCAATCTCCGTTTTAATGATTATATTTAAATTGTTTTGGGTTCCAAGGCTTTTTGATTTAACCACTCCACTCGATACGTGTCTAAGTTGGGCGGAAAGTGAAGGGCGGAGTGTCTTAACACTATGCTTGCCTTATCCGTATAAAATATTGTTATAGTAGTTGTAATTTGTTTAATTTTGTTGTGTGTGTCCGTGCCTCTAGCAAAAAGCATACGCGAAGTTGCATTGCATTGCGAACACCTGCCTTGCGATCTGATATTAGATACATTCAGTCAGTCAGTCAGTCAGTCAGTATGCATACTAAAATATGCTTTTTGTTAGAGGTGCACGTGGGGCGCGGCCGCCGCGCGCTACCCAGGTGGGTACTGAGTTCGATTTTTTTTTCTTTTATTTAGATACATCTACTTCTACATAATGTAGAATAATATACTCCATAGAAGGTACACCATCTTATGCCACCTTTATACGAGACAAATATAATTTAGTGTTAAATCACTTCGCTCTCCACTTTCTAGAGATGTTGCGTATTATGTTGGGAAATATTTGACACAGGTGACTTCACAACCTACGCATATTGCAAGTATGTATATGCTAATCAGTAGCAGTCATGAAGAGCGGGTTCAAAGTTTACCGACATTTTTATATAAATTGATGATTCGATACCGATTGTAATGGGCTAATTGAGTAAAGAATATTTTCATTTGAATTTCTTAAAAACTCTCTTTTATATGTTTTGTTTCCTTTAAACAAAACAAATCTCGGTACTCCGCTGTTACGACGCCCGGCCCGGCCCGCGCCCGCTCAGAGGAAACACGGCGTCACCGCAAATAAAGACGTTACACTTGCTGTTGAAATGTTCCCTTAGGTACTTTACTGTTAGCAATATAACACTATCTACTTGCATTCAGTGTCCGACTGTTAACTAGTGTGATGGGTACAGGTTCGAGTCCAGCTGGTGAGCTTTACCTCTATGACACGTAAAGGAGCGACGTTGAGTTGCGCTTACATGTACAGCAGAGAGCGGAGAGTCGTAAAATTGTCGTTCTAAAATAATCATCCAGAATAGAAATGTAGCCACATTTGTTGCTGTTACATAACGAAGTACTAGAACTACGAAAAATAAAAAAGTTATATAATATTGAAGCTCAGTAATCAAGAGCTAATTACTCGAGTAAGAAATTTCTCAGAGCTAGGACTAATAAGAGATTCTCAACGTTCCAGTACTTTCAAATTAATAAAAACACTAGGTAATTTGATTTATTATTTGTTTTTATTTTTTACTATTCTCATATCTCTCCATTCTCCGCTTTCTTACCATTTTGAAGCAAACGTGACACTTGTGGGTTCGATGTCTAAAAGATATGATGTTTTGCGTCCACTTACTACGCAATGTCTCGAAAATTGGGCGGTGCTTGGGAAATGGAGTGTCTTAACGCTAGGTTATCTCTGCATACACCGCGAGATACAGCGTGAAGCTAAAAAATATATATTTCCTAAATGTGGAACGTTTTAAAGATGTTAAAAATAAAAAAACAGAAAACTATTTTTTGTGCTGTCTAAGTAGAGAAAACTAAAGTGGTGTTACACTTGGTTCACCCCTTTCACCGTATGATACCCCAACTAGTGAAACTATATCTAATCAAACCGAAAATATTATATTTAACATAGAAACGAATACTTTGCCAACTAAAAATAACCGAAGCTCCTTCTTGGTCAGACCAATGCAATGCAAACGAAGCATGTTTTAAATTAAAACTATCGATAGTTGTGTAAAGTTTGTATAAGTTTATTAAAGGCTTAGCGGCCGTCGCCTGCCCGCCGCCCAGCCCGTCGCCTGCCCGCCGCCCAGTCCACCGCCCAGCCCACCGTGCAGGCCGCCCAGGCCGCCTTGCAGGCCTCTACAGCGTGATAGAGTTATCTGTGAACAGAATTCAATTTGCTAAGCCGAAGACTACACGTGTACCTACGAGTATGTATCTCGACTCCTGAGGCAATATTGTTATACTTGTTTCGGTACAGTTGGTGTAAATATGATTTCGATATTTAATCTCCGTCGACAGACGTAACCTAGCGCCGCGCCTTGTCTTTCCAGATATTTACTTCTCCGCGTGGCCATAGGGCCCACATACTAATCCCACTCCACTTCAGTTAACAGAGCGGCACTCGACCGCGACTACTGATGTGGACGTAAATACCCGCCTCGCTTACATTTGATAACATCACTTTATCGAGATATCGATATATCTTGATAACAATTATGTATCAATTTTCGAATTAAACTCTAAAAATACACACGATGTGTTTGAATGAAACAAAGTAACATGGAGCCCGCTACCGCACTACCGCCTTTTTAGCGAGCGATATATTTATAGGAAATGAAAATATTACTGCATTTGCTTTTAATATAGTAGATTTATTGCGTATATTTTGTCATTTGAAGTCTCACTTTTGCCCTTCCGTGTATGCACGCGTGGTACTTGTGCGTTCGGAGGAAGGAACGTGAAGTGTAAAGAGAGAGACGTGAAGTGAGATCTCACTAATATTGGTAATGTGAAAGTTTGTGAGGACGGAGTTGGAGAAACTCTACACATCACAATAATATATAAGCTACAATCGTAACAAAATATATATAATTTAGCTATAATGCGACAATGCGCTCCGGTCGCTCGCATTGCGTAAGAAATGAAAGTTGGAATTTACAAACGACTGCTGGAAGGTTTATCGCTCGGTACGGTTAACAGGACGAAAATGGGAAAAATCTCTATGTCCTCTCTGAGACATGAGACAGACTACCCGACAGGTAAGTCGGATCCTACACGTTGAGACATGTCTTTATAATAGACCATTAGGCCATTTTTCCTGGTGTATTTATTTTTATTATTTATTTTACCTTTATTTATACAGTTTTCAAATTGAGATTGTATTTATTAATTTCTTTATTTAGTCTCTACGACAACAATAAAATTGTGCGGCTTGCTTTTGATTGTTCACATAGACTCTAGGGGATCGACGTATTTACAAGTAGAAACGAGTGTCCGTTACCGTCTTGAGAGCCGCCTCAGTTCGCTTCACTGTACTTTTCTGCCGACCTCCCGTCCTATCGAACAATAAGTTGGAGACTCCCATCCTTATCAACACGCTACTTGCGTTATAACGATTTGCAAATTGATCGATTCAGGGGCTCTAAAAAGGAAGTCCTTAAGTTCGTCCTGTTAACCGTAACGAGCGATAAACCTTCCAGCAGTCGTTTGTAAATTCCAACTTTCATTTCTTACGCAATGCGAGCGACCGGAGCGCATTGTCGCATTATAGCTAAATTATATATATTTTGTTACGATTGTAGCTTATATATTATTGTGATGTGTAGAGTTTCTCCAACTCCGTCCTCACAAACTTTCACATTAACAATATTAGTGAGATCTCACTTCACGTCTCTCTCTTTACACTTCACGTTCCTTCCTCCGAACGCACAAGTACCACGCGTGCATACACGGAAGGGCAAAAGTGAGACTTCAAATGACAAAATATACGCAATAAATCTATTATATTAAAAAAAAGGTTCGGACGAATTGATAACCTCCTTTTTTGAAAGTTGGTCAAAAAGAAAGTGCAATAAAGACATATGGTCTATTTAAATAAGAAATATATTTTAATCTAAGAGAAATAACGAATATCCTACATTTAATTTTATTTACTGTTGCTTTAAATAGTTTCATTTCTACTTTAGTAACACGCCTGAATTTCAGTTCCCCCATATAACGCCAAAATGATCGTATTAGTATTCCGGAGGTAGCCCCTTCATTCCCGACGTCGTTTTACCAAAGCCTACATGCAGTGGAAGTATAAGTTTAGTGTATGTTGGTATTTTTTCCATATTAAATATTTAAGAAGAGTAAACCTCGCCTCGGCCGTAAACCCCGCTGTCGTGAATCACCCGAGCTCCGCTTGCCCACAAATGTGTTTTATAGTGTACTGAAATTTTATTGATATCCGATAATTTACTTAAACATAGTCAAATTGTAGCAAGGGTTTGGTTGTGGATTCGATTCCCAATAAAATTATATTTTATTTCAAACACTCTTTTAATTTCTTCATCTGTTCAGGCAAAGTACGCAGTTACATCTAGGGAAATAGTGATATTTTTGGAAAAAGCCAAACCAAGTCCGACTGTCACAGATGCAAGCGTTGGTTAAAATTTGATATTTATTATATATTTACGTGGTACCTATCATACAATAACATTAAATACCTTGAAAACACAAACTAGCGAACTGAATGTATGAAATATATAGTTTCCTAGCCTATCTCTAAAAAGCCCAAGAAAAAAATCACTACAAATAAAAATTAGCCTCAAGAAACGTTACTTTTCCTTTAGAGCACTCTTGTTTTGTAAACGTACACGTAAGTCTTCTAACTAGCACTTTGATCGTAGCACCGTAACGCCGTGGAGTGTCGACTCCGTCATAATTGCCGACACTCAACTACATTATAAAACGCAGAAAAATGTCCGGAGAAACGGAAATAGAAACTTTTAGACGGCTTTTAGAGAGAGCGACTTCGCTGTAAATCTGTGCGAACGCTACTGCTATTTTTTAATATTAAAAATACATGACATTTGTGATTACAGTATAGATTATAGTTTAGTATTTTAAAGTGTTGTTCACATTGTTTGTTTTCACACAAAGTGTCGATACCACGCGAGGAGGAGGGCGCGACAGTGGACGAGGCGGCAGAGGTTCGCGGAGACCGCTCCGCCAATATAATATATAATACTAATTTTAATTAGGGGGAGACCTCCGTTGTCCTTCGAAAACACAGCATCAAAGATACTGGAGGAAAGTCACGTAAAAAGCATGAGGACCCCCCGGAGGGCATGTATGAAGAGGTTGATGACAGTGGACGAGGCGAAAGAGGTATGTAGAGACCGTAATGTCTCCGTTCTCTCTGACTACCGCACTAGGGATAAAGCTTGAAGCTATTATAGTATAGTCCTAATTTTCATATATTATACATATTACCACCTTATAATATATGCTGTCTAAGTCATCTCTCCGTATTTCTACAGTTATCTTTCAATGCCGAATAAATCTTAAATAGTCAGTTTAAATAACATATACGGTGCGTGCAGTCGTAAAGTGACACGCACGTCGCTGCCACTCGTTACTAGATGTACCTCTCTCTACGCGCAGAGAGGCTCGGTCTGTGCCTGGTCGGTGCTGCTGACATCGTTTTTGGATTTCCAGTTCAATTAATAACAACAACAACAACATTTACATGTCAAATGTAAATCTTAAATTTTAAAAAGTAGCTTTACTCTATTCCCCGCAAAGCAGGATAGGCAGGTCGAACTAGTGTTAGACACTCCGCTGTCGTTTTCTAGTTATGGTTTCGATTCCACAGACGAGTGGGGATCGAAATCTACAGTCAAACAACTACCTCCGTGAGTCGTAAATTAAAATATTCAACACTATTGCACGTTTCCCGCAATAGTAGAGTAGAGAGGGAGAAGCAACTGGTGAAACACTACGACTTCGTCTCTCCGTCTGAGGTTCAACGCGCCATAATATAAATAAGAGGGCCCCTTCCAGCGCTGCCTGCCGTATCTGTATCTCGCGCCAGAACGATGCGGTGCGGTGTACCGGCTCCTGAATTATTTACACGTCCCATCCGAGAAGTTGGAATCGGCAAAATTAAAACTTGGCCAAGTTTGGTTCATATTTCACCTTCTTATGTTGCTTTACTTGTCTGAACTCATTAAGCCGTTTAATTAGTAAAAACCATCTACATTTTATGATGGGTAGAGTTAGATCTGTCTGTGGAACTGTTATTGTTATTGTCCTCGCGGGGGCTCTACCTCTAAATCTATTGTTTGTTGAGGTCTCCGTAGCGCAGCGGCGCAACGTCTGACTTTGAACGCAACGGTTGTGGGTTCTATTCCCAGGGGAGTCTCGGGGGATTGAATTTATTCATTATTCATTTCCTTGCTCTGGAAAAATTATAAAGAATGTCGTTAAACTCTGACACTATACATATTGTCTCGAAAATAGAGAGACACGTAAGAAAAACATGCAGGGTAAAAAAACATGTTGAGCTTTATGACAGCGAGGAAATGGGAGTAATTAATTTATCCAAGTAGAAGAACTGAATCCATAACCATGGCGTGTACAGTTAGACTCGGCTCTACTGCGCCACTGGGGGCTCGAGCACTTTCTTAAGAACATTTATTAGAGGATAGCAATATAAATATGACGCTGGCGGGAGCTTTAAAGCAGATTGACTCGATCTCGGCTAAGGTATGCGTGCCGCGTCGAGGAAGCGGGAGACGACTGACGTTACTCACTCACTCTCCGGAACAAATTGCACTAAACCTTTACTTCAGTTTGATAGATTGCCTTTCTATTATTATTAATATGAAAAAATAGTTATTCAACACGGTAACATGGAAATCTATAGAAACATAATTAAGTTTATTTATTTGACCGCGCTAATCTCAGAAACTATTGGTTAACGGAGGGCCATATTACACCTCAGTCGGTCAGTCTGTCAGTTACGTACATCGGTCTCTTACAGTGTGTTTCCGTTTGGTAGTGATATACCTACAGTAGGTACGTACGTGAGTGATCACACCTGACCTCAATCGATGGAGCAAAAAGGCGTCAAATCCGCGTGGAAAACCTCGCCCTATTAAGAAGATTAAGCGCGACGTTGAGATCTACTTATCACGCAATGTTCCAAAAATTGGGCGGTGGAAGGGAACTGTATTTCTTAACACTAGGTTCCCTCCACCTACTCCACCGTATGCGGGGTGCGGGGTGCGGCGTAGAGCCGCTCAAAACAAATACAGCATTCTATTGCTCGTATTCTAACTCTGTCTACAATTTCATTACTATTTAAAAGCTTTCCAAATAAAAAATCCCAGGTTTTTTTCACAAAAAAAAACAAACGGCTTTGCATTTAACGATTCAATTTGTTCATATTTTTCGCAGGAAACTAATCAAATTTTGTATATATACGGTAGTTTTTTAAAGAAGAGTAAACTATTTACTTAGTGGCACTCAGTAGTAGGTTCGTATCTCATCTGGGGATACAGAGTGTGTACAGGCAGGCAGGTTGCCTCAAAATCTACCTCACAATATAAAAATGTAGCTCAAACTATAAATTCAATGTATAGTAGTCTCTCTCGAACTCACGGCTTGTACCCATTACATAGGTACATACATACTCTGCGGTCGTACGTTACATGCCAATTTTTGTGCATAATGCAACAGCGTGACCATGGGACAGGACACCTTCTAGATAAATTTAGGCTTATGCTTGTAAAATAAGAGATGCCTATAGCTCAGCGTCTGTATGTATGGTAACTTGTGGTGACGGTACGGCGTTGACGGTTTCGTCAATAAGCAGGCACGGTCTGCCCTGTCTTCCTGCCTGATACAGCGTATAGCTAAAATAAAACGTACCTACTTTATAAATATTAAACGAAATCTTATGGAAATATTATACCAATCGGTAGTCTGTCTTGATATTTTTTAAATTTATAAAAAGACCAAACATGTTCGATGACTACCAATGTATATAATAATAAGTCACTTCGTGTCCTGTTTTCCACTCATTTCAGAGACACGTGACACCTCTGAAGAAACTCTACTATATGATTCGTTCAAATAAACCAAATGTTCTACGAACATATCCCCTTGAGTGTTGTCGAAAACATCACCTTGTTCAATGAACTTATTTTAATGAATTCGATGAAAGAACTTAATTAAAAACGCACATTTTTCTAACTAAACGTTCTCAACGCACGAACAGGCGTGCACGAGTACAGCGCTGTAAACAGAGCGCGAGTCGTGGACACATGTGCCGCCTCCTCCCGCCGTCCTCCTTGAATAATACAGAGTGAGGTCCGAGATCTCACGTCTTATTGCGGCGATTGGCTACTACATCGGTTTGCGTACCGTGGGTTTAAATATATATGCAGTTGACGCCCGCGTGGTACAGTGGCTCAATCTAAATGTAGGATGGTTGTCGGTTCATTATAATTTAAAAACGTCATAAATTTACGTAAATATGTTAATTGCTATTACCATTTTGTATTTTTATTGAATACCCTTAAAAATATAATCAAACAATATTATAATAAGATAAGATGTCCTCAAAAATGATACATTCATCAAAATGAACTACGCGAGTGAGTGAGTGTACGCACACAGCTCGCACCTCCCGGCTCCACCACGCTCCCTCTCGGCGGTCCCACTGCGCTCGTCAATCAGAATGAGGTGCTCTCCTCACTAGGAGGTACTTACGAGTTTAAATTCCGCTTCCACCTCTTTTGTGTATGTCCTGTAAATCAAACAGGTTCAGGAAGCGGGTGTCACTTCGGGACGAAATAAGCGAATCCTTCAAACCAAACAAATCTCTACTATACTTCCTGAGATTAGCTTGTTCGACCCAACACACTCTTATGTACGTCTAGCTTCTAAATGTAATTTAGTATACTTCTATTTTAATTTCTTGATGAAAGAAATCCTAAAAGCAGACCATAACATATAATATTAATATCACATAAAAAATGTTAATGTTAAAGTGAAGTTTAAAAGAAGTGAGAAAATCTCTTTAACCCAGCCTATCTCCCGCATCGCTCCACGCGGCCGACGCGCGCCGCTCCAGATACAAGTACGAAGAATCTTTTCGACGCTAAGATGTCACGTGGATAATTTCTTAATGGCATAATAATGTATGCGCTAATTCTTTTTTGAAGGGAAACATATATAACGTATATATATATGTATAATGTTTGAAAAACCTAAAATATCTGTAACACTAACAAAAAGACCGAGAGTTGCGCCATTCAACATGCGATATCTCGAAGTTTGAGTGGAAAATAGCGGAGTGTCTTGACACTGGGTTCACCTCCAAACCCACGACCCAGCGACGCGTCGTGCCGGTGAGGAGTCCTCCTCCGCCGCCCGCAAAGCCGCGGTAACGGGCCGCGGTGACAAATGCGCGGTAGAGGCGGTCTTACCTTCTTGCGTGTTTTTATTTCGTAAGAAATGTCCTCGCACTCCATATCATACACTAAGATATATTGTTATAGCGTAAGCTCCTAATGCCGGCGTGTGTGTGTGTGTGTGTGTGTGTGTGTGTGTGTGTGTATGTGTATGGATGTATGAGAGGCTTATACGCTTTGTTTGGAAGCTTTCTAGACAGCTTTTGATTGTTTACTTTAAATGTAAGGATATATTTTGATATAAATATAAATGTTCCATGTACTTTTACCTTATTTTGGAGGTATCGCAGATAGACGAACGAACGTAATTTATAATATAAGCATTTCTCTCATAACTGTCCCTTCTTAGTTTAATTCTTAAAATCCCAATATCCGGTGACATCTAGACACCCTATAAAATCTGAAAAGCGGAAATTGATACGAAATTTGAAAAATATTTCCCTCCTCCCCGATGTCACGTACAGACGCGTCCTCTCGTCTGACCAATGTCTTTATATTGGTCTTAGTTTCGCAATGTTGCGCCTTGATTAAAGCCATACATCTACTTAGTAAGTATACACGCGCTGATTCCGACAGCTAATTTAATTTCCTCGGTGGGAATCGAACTCACAACCTGTCGTGTTGACAATCGCACGCCTGTGCCCCTGCGCCACGACCGGTCTCAACATTATTATTTTTTACCTCAAGTTCAGTTCGAACCACCGTCCACCTTCCTGTCGCGTTTATAAGCATACGCCATAAGAGCACGACTCACGATGACGCGGACGTCGAGAATAAATTCCAATATTGATATTTGTATTTCAATTTTGTAAGCGGACATCGACGTCGAGAACGGATACGATAGTTGCTCGGCTCATAAACTATAAGTTATTTTTTAATCTAACGCATCGCGTGCAGGACGGGGTGGGGGCGGAGGGCAGAGGGGTCTCGTCTTCAAACATTCTTTCCTCCATTTTTAAAATATCCGTCAATCTTAAATATTTCTTGTTGTAAGTAATTTTCTTAAGTATTTCTTGTTATTGTCGATGATACGCCTTACACTGTATCCCGCTTATAGCAGGACCGGGCATTTCTAGACATTGAGTTCTGAGTAGCGGAACTCAACACCTCGACTTGTCTTTTTACCATAACGAGAAAATGAAAATATTTGATGAATCCCTGAAGTGGAAATATTTGTCGTATGTCGTACTGACGGCCTCTCTAATCACAAGTATTGCACCCGCGACGGGACCGCGCACGTCAAAATCATTAAATGGATTTCAAAAGCCTTACGTTAATAGACAAAGGCAGTAATCAGTGTTCCGGCGTACCCTCCACTCCCCCCCCCACTCCCCCTATCTCCCCTTTGCTGGTGCTACACAACATTACTGTACAATAGTGCGGAATTAATTTATCCACATATGAGTACGTCGGGGTGAAATAACCTATTTGAAACAATGTGGCTAATTTCTATATATTATATGGTTTTAATGTACCTATGATTTTATAGCTCCAGCGTCGATAGATTTCCTGATGTAAAAACACTCTGCTTTCTGATTCCAACGTGGGAGAGTTCTCACGCTAACTTCGCATCTACAACTACCGTGTACAGTTCGACACCGCGACTGAGTGCACACAGACACTTGAGTAGTAGTGACTGCGGCAGTTTTTTTAAAATTCTAACTCAATTGTTTTACGTGAAAAAACGATAGACATATGAAATCTATGGTTAAGACAATTAATTAGCACACAACCCTTAAATATTATTATAGTAGGTACCATTTACTTAGCATTATAACAAATCTCGAACTCATTCAGCACGCCGACACTGAAGGCCGAGGTAACGGAAGTGTCAAAGAAAAGTGAACGCCGGGTGACTGGTGTCTGGTGACTGGTGACTGGAGATACAGTACAAGTGATATTTAATTTATTTAATTTATTTATAAATAAATAATTGCTTTTGAATGTACAAACAAGTTAATTGATTTATTTTTGATTTATTTATATTTCAAGGGATTGAAATTTAATAAAAATACTCAATAACGCAGAAATAATACAATTGATTATTGCAAATATTTATATTAACTATTACTTCAATACAATTTAAGTTGTATCTACAATTAAAATACTCTTTTTATTAAAAGATTTCTTCTTCTTCACCTTGTATCCCGCAAGTTACAGGATATGCATAGGGAATTTAGTGTTAAGATACTCTATTCCCTACGCATCGATAAATTTTTAAACCTTGTGTGTTTAGCTCGATTTTGAATCGAATCGTCGTGTTTATGTTAATATCAACTCCAATTTACCTCACATCCGTCGCTTTTTAAACAAACACACCTACTACACCTCAACGACGCCACGATCAATTGTTTTCAGCCACGATATATGTAATATTAATTTAACTTCAGTATCTAAAGTTAGCAACGCTTGTAATTAGCGCGTAGACTGTGTACTGTTAACTGCACAGTTTATAGTTAATAGTTATTCCATGTAACATCACTAGAAGTATTGAAGTTAAAGTGGATTTCCCTTCAGTTTCAGTGAAACTAGCGCCTCGCCAAGTGTTATAAAAGTTGTGTGTATATTAATACTGTAGGTGGTCTAGTATGAATCTTAAAGTGATGAAGTTATACTTCATTTTGTATCCTATATAGCAGCTCCCCTGCTACAGACAGGATGTAGTGTTCAGATCCTCCGTACTCTCCCAAATCACCACCACAGAGAGAAACAGATACTAATCAAGACGGCCTCACGTTAGTTTGCCGACGTATAATTATTTAAAATGTATTAATCTTCGATCTCTATCCATATAAGTACGTACATACATACGCTTACATACAAACATTCATACACTCTGTTAGTATTGCAAATGAGAATTTCAATGGTTCGTGTATCCGCATAGACGCGGAAATAATTCTTACCTATAAGGTTTTAGAGAAAGTGGTGTGGCGGGACAAACAAACGTCTTTTTACCTTCCACCGCTTGGGAAGCGGCTCTCTTAATAAGTGCGCACGCCTAGTCGTGCCGTTTTGTACGTCGCATTTGAAATGAACCTTTCAATTTGTAATAGTAAAAGGCAAGAGTTTTTTAATTTACTTAGAATGATTGATTTAGCAAACAAATGTAGATGGACAGGGACCCTGGACCCTGGTCACCGCCGTACGTTCCCGTCCAACTCGCTACAACGCATTTACGTTGTTAGCGTTATATTAAAACCAGCACTTTTGTAAATGGTGCGGGTGACGGAGAGATTGTCCATTGAGATAGTATCTTAGGCTCGCGTAATCTATAGGTAGGCCCCAAGCACCCCGTAAGATAACAATTTAAAGATATTTACGTTATGGGACAATGTGTACGCTTTCACACCTTTTTATCCCAGAAAACGTTTGAGAATCTTCTAGATTCTGTGTCCTTCTGTTCTCTGGGATCTTGTGTTAAAAGTTATTACCTAAATAAATAGTGGGGATCGAACCCGAGTCGTTTTTATAAATAACTTGAGACAACTGCACTTTAAAGTTCTAGATATGTTAGTATCACTCACTCGGGTATCTTACTGTTCTATATAGACTTGTGATGTCTCTGTCTGATATATATATATATATATATATATATATATATATATATATATATATATATATATATATATATATATATATATATATATATTTGTTTTTGTATGTATGTATATATGGTCACTCCGAGTGAAAGTGGTAGGGCCGGTCTGACGTCACTCAGTAGGTATGCCTCACTTGAACTTCCCGTTATATTCTCACAAGAAACTACGCACGGATGTCTGTTTGTCCGCAATTATAGCGGGTTCGTATACATAAAACAAAGAAGCAAGCAATTATTATATTAAGAATATATTTTTCTTCATTTTCTTCATTATATTATTATAATGATAGAAGACATAAATTCAAAATTTTGTAAGAACATTGAAAATACTGAGTGACCCATTGCCGTTACGTACATTCCCAATTTGATAAAAAAACCATTTTTAGTGTAACTGTGTCGATATAAGATATAAGATGTGTGTATTTACTTCTTGTGTCACTTATCTTGTAAATTACTAAACTATCTTCTAGTACTCAGTCGTTGTATTAAATCCTAACAACATATTTAAATGGTACGTACGTACGTCGTACATCGTACGTCGTGCATCGTACGCATAAATAAAACTCATACGTATATTCGACTGTTTTAAACAATCTCGTTTCCAAATATATAAAGTTTTTGTGTATTTCAGTTTGGTTGTGTCTCGTTAGATCGCGTTTCCGGTCGAACGAACTTTATATACTACGGAACTTTGCTTTGTTCACTAAAAATAAAAATATATTACTCTAGTCGATATTCATTAGAGGATCCGTGACCCGTATGTACAGCTTAGGAATTTGTACGCGATGGTCGTGGATTCGATTCCAACACAAAAATCTTACATTTCAATGTATTTTCCATTAAAAAACTGTAAAATACATTAAAATATAAACATTTCGAGTTGCAACCGAATCCACGACCATCGCGTACGCTTTCCCTGGTGTTTGCGTTTTCTACTACAATACAAATGATAGAAAGCGAAAAAATTCTATTACCTTCTCCAATTTTAACGCATTATTACCTATACCTTACATTATAGATAAATGAACCGACCAATTTAATAAACTTTCCTTCAAATGGGACCGAACCCACAACCATCACTTACTACCAACGATCTTCTGCCATCTCTGCCACGATAGTATTTAGCGTACTTAATATAAAAACATCGTCTATATGTTTCCAAGTTGGCATCCGCCGGGTACATAGAATGACTATTTTGTCTTAGTTTCAATGCAGACCAAATTGTAAGCTTTCCTTAACTAACTTCGCTAACAACGTTGTACTAAATTAAAAAGCATCAAATCACTTATTATTCTTTTCTTCTTATTTGAACCTGGGAGTCTAAAGTTAAGATACAGCGTTCCTATTAAGATGCTTCCGTTCCCCACTTTCCATCGAATTCTCGAGGTAACGCATGTTCAGTGACGGAATTCAACGCCGCGCTTTACCCCGTTACGACAGCGCGGAAAGGAAAATATTAAATATTTAATTCGCCCAAGTGGGTATTGAACCCACACAAAGGGAAAAACGGAACCCTTATAGGATCACTTCCTTGTCCGCATGTCCGTCTATCAAGACAATTTATCTCAAGATAGTGTGAAGATATCACGCTAAAATTAATATCATATACTTAGGACAATGGTTGAACCAGTAACCAAAGAAAGAACCAGTAGTTCTTTATATCAGAGCTTTCAGACAAACAAATTCTCACGCTTTACAATATTTCATACTAGTGTACGTAGGTACATATTAACCTGAATTTGAACTCACAACCACCACGGTCGGCTATACACATGCCAATACTAAATAAAGAAGCTCTTGAGTTAACTGGAATGAAATGCTCGAAGAAACGAGTTTATATTTTGAGATGTGTCGAAGTCTGCCTTATATATTATTTACTTGGGCGGGGACTTGAAAAATTTAGTTGCAGCGGCCTTCACCCGCCAGATGTGATGCAACCGAGGACACACTCTAGTGTTGTCTCTTTTTTATCCTTTATTAGAGATATGAGATGTAGTAAAGCGCGCCAAAGCAACTTAAAACTCGTCCCCGTGGGAAGAGTACATCTAAGTATATATTTTTAAGATTCAATCTAATATATTAGAAAAAGCCTAAAACTGAATGTCAAGAAGTTCTTGGAATATTTTCCATCAGGCCAAATAATAAAAAATGAGCCGTCGCCTTTGTTATCCACGAACACAAAGGTAGGACTTATTTTCACAAAACCCATTTGAAGCTTAAAATCATTTAAATTTAAACTGAATTTGCTACACACACACACACACACACACACACAGGCACGTACGAGCGTGTAGGAACTAGGATAGTCGGCTTGTCTGTGTGGTGCTCGTATATCGGAACGGACAAATTACCTTCGGGATGTGGGAATTAATTATTATATATTTTCATTTTCTCGTTCAAGTAACAAGTCAAAGCACGGCGTCGAGTTCCGCCACTCAACACTCAATGCCTCGAAAATTCGGCTGAGATCCTCTTTTTACGGCGCGAGAGATATGTACGAGATACAGCTTGGAGATAAAAAACTAACTGAACTCATGTACGGACAGAGAACGTCGGTTTTGTAAATATGAATTTAGTTTGACGACTAAACGAGGCTTCGAGCGTTTCTGCGTATTTGTAAATGTGATTTGACAAAAGTGGATTTGTGCGCGGAAAGTGATCTTCATATCTGATAGAGGACGCGTCTGAATGTAACTTTATTATGGAAGAATACTTTTGTAATGCAAATATAATCTGGTACGTTGTTCAATTGACCAGCTACACCCGCAGATGGCAATCAGAGGCCTCTCACGGAGCTACCTTTCCCTGCTATAATATATAAAGTATATAATTCGTGCACCACTAACTTCTAGAAATTAATTTCTTTCTACACTGCCCGTCTGCGCCTCGATGATTTCTTCGATGATGTCAATGAAAACTTTTCCTTGCTCAAACCTAAACAACAACACAACAACTAAACATACAAAAAGCAACAGAAACTACAAAGTCCCGCCATACTCGCTACAAGTCACAATTGAGCGCGAGCGCGAGCTAAAAGCCACCACCACCACCACCACCACCACCACCGCGCCGTAACTAATATGAAATATTTAGATGCGGGACAAGTCGAGATGCTGCATGAGGTACGTCCCGGGAATTTATGAAGGACACGCGCCGCCGCGGAATAAACAATGCGGCGACGCTCAGCAAATACGTATCATAATGTTCAGATACCATGTGTACAGATTGTATCTATTTTTTGGTATTAAAACCGGAAATTGCAAGGGTCGTGGTGGAATTTTTTTATACGGTTTTTTCCATTTCGATGAATATATGGAAAGCAGTATAATCGTAGTGAAAAATTTCTTAATTATTCACATTTTAACGAAATAGAGACGTTCTCTACGTAGAGATTTAAAAGATATCTCCCAAAGATTAAAAGTAAAGCCAGCGTACGAGATGATGGCACTCAACGCTAATATATTTAATACTAGCGGCCGCTTGCACTATACAAATGTTTATATAAGAGTAATTGAAAAAAAAAGCCAGCCAAGCGCGAGTCGGACACGCCCACCAACGTTTCAGTGTTGTAGGATTACGGGAAATACCGTTTAGGTTTTAATTACGCGGCGAATAAAATAAACAAACTTAAGTTAGCGGGCGCATGCAATCATTTTATTTGAAATGAACTATGAAAATAAGTTTGTGATTATCTTTTCATGTGAAATATCTACAAATGTAGTAGGTCGGTAAGCCGTACTTACGTATGTTGCTTCACCGCCCCCGGCTCTCTGGCGCTGCGTTGCTGCTTGAGAGGGTGTAAACATTTAAAGTTATAAATGCCGGTGTACTTTATCATCATATAGTCTCGGATTTTTTCTATCATATAAAAAATAATTTAATACACAATGACAAACAACAAAACATTAAAAACCAAAGATTTCGTAAATTCAATAAAACAGATGTCTAAAATAAATTCTTTACTAAGTAGCAATTTTGTAGAGCAACATACTTTAAATTGATATAACTATTTTATTTACGAACTGATTGTAATAAAATAAACAATAAATATTAAGTGAAGCTCGCCAGAATCTTGTTGTGAAAACTGCATTTAAATCGGTTAAGCCATTTCTGAGATTAGCTTGAACAAATGCACAGACAAAAAAATAAATAAGCATTATTTTGGGTTTTATTATATGCTCTCAATAATATTTTTTCCAATACATGTTCCATGTACAGACGTCTAGGGACTAGGGTGCACTACGTAGAACGTCAAAAACTAAGTTTTGTAGAATATGACGAATCACAAAATACCAAAATTTGTTTAATGTATTTCAACTTTAATCTCATGCAAAATGAACCAGCAAGCACCAATTTAAGTGTAAAGCTTTTAACGACTGTGTCAGACGTTATAAGCACGGTAATCAGTGCTAAGTTGGTACATTTAATCGAATTAGCTCCGGACGGCGACTATCGTATCAAAATTGTATTGAATATTCGTCGGCTTGTCAATCTGGTTTCCAGTAGTACTAAATGTGGTTGTGGATCAGTCGTTAAGCCATTATATCAATTCTTTTTCTATCGAACCTACGTACGTACAGTCGTCCCAAGCAATCTTTCACCAGAGTGACTTCAACCACAATAAACAAAAAAGTATATATAATACATATAAAGTACTAGTATTAATAAACATAATAATTACTTTTTAAGAGCAAAACTCATAAGAAACGAGGTTTAAAAGTGTACGAGTACCTCCACTACGCGACGGGGGTTCCTACCGCGATAACGCATTGTTGAATTTTTAAACGGACGGTTAGTGGTAGCAGATGCAAGCCAAGACACGCCAAATTTAATATTTATAGCTCTGAACTCCTTTTTGTGGGTTATGAGACATTGGGCTGAGATCTACGTCGCCTACTGTTGTTATTGAATTTACATTTATATAGGTTTCATGTCTAGTAGTAGCTTCGTGGCAAGTTTACCTTGATGTTGTATCAAGTCGGTGTTAATGTCATAAATATGTCACAAGGTTTTTTCTTTATGTCCTCTGTTTTGTCTCTTATGTGCGCAATGGTTGTGAGGTTTGAATTTACTGGCAAGCAAGCTCATTTATAAGTAAAGTAAAACCGTTGTCTCTTTTAAAAGATTAGAAGATAATAGAGAACGGAGTGTCTTAACGCTAGATTTGCTCCAATCGCCTCTACAAATATGAGAGAGATAAAAAGGATTTGTATAATAAATCTATTTTAGTGCATCGGCTCTCGAGTCCAACAGCCACAAAATTGCGTCTTTGTAAAACGAAAGCCAATTCTTGATTAAATTGTATGAACGTACCTTCCATAACGCGTTCTTCTTGTTTTATTTTGCTCTTGTCTATACTTATTTTTGATGATTGGAATGGATTCGTAACGTTATCTTATATTTGGTATCTAAATCTATTACAAAGCTGAAGAGTTAGCTAAACGCGTGTAATTGCTAATATCTTGTAGTTCCGTTGAACTAGTCAGAGGAAATGCAGTGTTATGTTTCCCTTATATTTCTAAAGAGCGGTAAAAAAGGGAAGAAGATTAATAAATCCAAAAAAAAGTACATAATATATTTAGTTTCAGTCAGCCTAGAGCGAATCCAGTGCAGGGTGTTGGATGCGCCTACACAGTAGTACATACAATCAGCGAGAGGCGGCGTCCGGTTGATTGATCGCCGCCCTCTTCCAATAAATATTAAATTTGATCGCCAACTCGTCCGTCTCACTTAGCTCCGACCAAATGATGTATTAAAACAGAAGATGCATCGCTCGCCGCCTCGAGCACGTGACGAACGCGAGGAGCACTCGCCGCCTCAAATATTATATTGATTGCGCTTGGTCGGACCGGAAGTGAGTTCATTGTGTCTGGTGTTTAAAACTACATATATTCTCAATATTGGGAAACTAGTACATATAGGAAGTAGAAATTTGGCAGGTCGTTAGATCAGAGAGTGGAGAGCAGTCGTTTAGCAATAACATGATATCCTATATATTGGATTGACGGGAATGGGGAAAAATGGTATTAATTCGAGTAAAAACTGCTTCGTTTTGATGACTGAACATTTTTGATCTGTTATCTGAATGCACCACTCGCTTAGGGTAGAAATAACTTAACGTTAAAACTCATTGTTCTCTACTTTTCGTTCAATAATTATTGCGAAACTCAACGCGGCGCGGCACTTTATCTATCAATGACAAGATTCACTTGAACCTATTACGATCCCATACAGTCAATCTCCTCACAACTGCGCCGGCGTGGCATAAATCTCCAGAATTTATTTTAAAATGCAGTTTGAAAACTTCAATAAATAATAATAAACTTACCGCATGTTCTCTGTCTTCAAAGCTTATTGAGTATCTTTGAAAGTCTTTTGTGGACCCTCCCGTAATCCTGTTACCGACTGAACCAAACTAAACACAACATATTCTTGCTGCCGACGTATTTACCGTTTTAGTATTTTCTATTACAAATCTTGTCCATATTTTCCAAATTTATGAAAAATATTAAAACTATGTGTAAAAGTATAGTTTTTTACTATACTCTACTCACTACGTCTACGTCACTACGGCCTAGTGTCTGATATTGCGTTTGAATTGGCGGAATACAACGCTGCGTTGTTTCATGCCACACCATGCACAATCTTCGCGACCGCAGTTAAACGTCGTCTCGTTGGCCCACGTGGTCCGCCGATAAGTACCTACTACTACATATTATATTATTATTCCATTAACCACTCTCTAATCGCATATCACGGTGTTTTGACATACAATATATATACATTTTTTCAGCTTCACGCTGTATCTGGCACATTGTTAGATGAGTAGGCAGAATGAACCTCATGTTAAGAGACTCCATTCCTTATTTTCCGCCCAATTTTCGAGACGCTGTGGAGAATATCCTCCACACCATCGGCAGTGTTTCCAGGTCAATACGACTTGGGAACCTTCAAAAAGCGCCTAGCTTCTCTGGCGTCCATCGTCTGCCTTGTCTTTTCTATAAAAAACGAAAGTTGGAACTCAAGGTGGCTCTATGTTTTATTACACTTTCCACAGTCTAATGATAGAAGTAATAAAAATATATTTCCCCGAGCGGGAGTCGAGCCCGTAACCCTCGCGTTTCCAGTCAGACACTGAGAGATGAAAATATTTTTATTTCCATTTCAAGTACCAGTCTAAACTTTAAAAAGTCAATATCCAAATTTCGATGAAAGCTACATTTCTAAATGGTTACTTCCAATGGCAGCCCCAGATTTAGCTCCGCTCGGTCTTCGATAACGGTATGTTTTTACAGGCGACCTAAGTCCGCTAAGTGCTTAGCGCTGTTTGATAGCTCAGTGGTTATTTTGTTTGCGGACGTACATGTGAATTATTTAGTGGGAGTGGTTTGTGTGTCTGTGCCGGCTCGAGATTGACTATTTTTTACTTTATGGAATTTTTGTTTGTTTGAAGATAGATGCAAGTAGGCCAAGTGATATTGTGAGGTATAATGAAAAAGATTAACATATACCATTTGGTATCTCTCATTAAATTGAATGGCACCAGACTGAATAATTAATTTAATATTAGCTTATTAATAAATATAAGTATTCCCCAAACATAAATTTAAATCGACTACAACGATATTCACTCAGACAAGTCTCAACTGAGCCTTAAACGACCAACAAGCTAACTCTAATATATGTATATACATATTAGGTACATTTTATACACATACTGCTTTAGAAAATAACCAGAAAATACTCCAAAGGAATTAAGAAAAATACTTCTTAGTTCCACCATCTTCCATTCGATAAACAGTGCAGCAGTTATGTGAGACACGCAGACGACAGGTGCAATTTGATCGCAAATATTAGTACTTGACACCACTGTGGCTCAGATGGGTGTACTTACAATCAACGGGATAGTTGTGGACTCGTAGCCTGAGGTAGCCTACTTGGGGAAGTAGCTATATTTCAATTATAATCTTGTCGTTCGATGTGGTAAGACATGGGCCATCTCTTAACAATACATGCGGCCACTTAGGTCAATCGCGGCGTTAAGTACCACCACGTAACTATAGGTTCGACTCATAGTTTAATTTGTTAGTCACTAACGAGTCTTATTCCAAAAGTGACAATTATGAAAGTTTTATCATTGGAACAAATAAATTATAAGTTTTTGAATAACCTCGAAGTGTTAGTACTAAAGTTGTTTTGTATAAATTTGTTGTATTGTACTTATGAGATGAACGCAGCAGAGTATTTTGCCAATTATCTGCCTCTAGTCTCCGCTGCTCGTAAGGCATGTTGCGTCAGGTGGCGGTGTCAGTTACAGCGTTAAGTACCACCACGCGCAATGGTCACACAAATATAAGTTACATGCATTTCTAATCAAATTGAGAATAATGAAAATATTTTAAACATACGTACCTACTCCCTCAGACAAGATTCAAATCGACACCTCCTCTACGCCAGCAACAAGACCCTTGTCGACAGATCCACGACAGCCCAATCTTAGTATTAGATACCACAGCTAGCGGCTTCCACTCGATACCCTTGTACTGAATAGAGACAATAATACCAATTTCCGGCTCGAGTCAGGCTGTGCGCGATAGTTTAGGGTTCAAATTAACTGAAGATGTCATGTTTTGTTAAACATGTGTAGTTATCATTTAAACTTAGCAAATGTATTCGAGATAACATATAAAAGTAAGGAAAGTAGAAGAGAATTCTGGAGGCATTGCGTGTTGAGTGGCAGAACTCAACACCAGAGCGAAGAAATGGAAATAAAAGTTTAAGTGAATATTTCATCTCCGACGTGGGGATCGAACCCACAACCAGTCGGTTTTACACTTTGTACCCCTGCACCACAACTATTCATTTTATTATAATTTTGATAAGATTTAGCATCTATCCCTTCAGCCATATTTCTAAATCAGAAAACCCAAAACTATTATTAAACATCAATGTTAAACATCAATATAAGTAAAAAAGTCGTTTTTTTTATGTTTTAGTGTTCTTTTAAGGAAAAAAGGAAGCCTTATAAGATCACTTTGTTGCCCGTCTGCCTGTCTGTCAAGAGCCTTTGTCTCAGGAACTACATACTCAGATCTACGGTCCCTTGACTTTTTGAAAAAATTGTATTTCTACATTAACTTTAAGAAAAATATGCCGTTTATATCACAAAAGTCGTGTATAATGTCGAACATTATAAAGGGTATGAAAATGAACAGGGTACTGTACTTACCTCCGGTTGACTTAGAATTAATTACTAAACGTTTGTGTAAATCCCTCAAAATAGCGACGATTGTCCACGCGACGTATATTTTACAGCACCGTGCGCTGTCCCATTGAGCCACAATGGCCTCATCATCACTATTGGTTGCAAGACATTTATAAAAAATATCTGTGCGCGAGATATGAACCTGCAACCGCAGTCAACTATTATATTACGTAAAGACACAATAACTCCACAGCGCGGGTAGGTGCATGTGGCGCGGCCGACGCACTCGCAAACCAAACAACAATTTCACTTTCCACTCGTGACGACTTTCAATTGACTTTCTTGACCTCGCTTTCACGATGTCCTGGTCTCTGGTGCCTGGTGCCTGATGCCTGGCGGTCACGTGTACGCTACACGTTGTACGTATACATTATATATTTTTGTATTTTGTTTTATAGCTACATGCTTTTGAAATATTTCTCTCGTCTTCTTCTGAAATACGTCGCAGAACCTGGTGGTAAAACATTCCGCTCTCTTTTTTCGTTAAGTGATGTAACTCAACGTCAAGCTTTTCATCAACAGAGCAAGAAAGATAAAGTAATTTATATGTAAACCAACATTGCCCCGAGTGCAGATTGAACCCGCAACCATTACACTTACAAAGTGACACTGTCCCACTGAGCCCTAACAGCACTTAAGGTTCTTTTTGTGCTCTTCTAAATCCGGTAGTCATATTGTTACAAAATGTCGGGTAAAGTTTGTAGTTGGATACAAAACCGGATTGAAAAAAAAAATTGCTATTCATGACACAATATTGATGATCTATAAAAATCGATAATATCGTTTAAAATATCATTTCCTGTTTCCCGCGTACGTCAGGGGGGACAAAGGGAACCTATATTAAAGACTCTCCGTTACTCCGACACGAGGCGCGGTGAGTGGCGACTCTTAACAGAATAAGGAAATCAAACTAATCCTGAATTACTCAAGCGCTGTGTCGCTGCGCCACGATGGCCTACAACTTATAAATATATATACATATACACAGTCGTACAAACTTATACACATGTGTTATTGCAGCGTCACAGCGCTGTCGCGCCTCACAATATATTTATTGAAACTAAAAAATGTATAGCGCACTCACTCCGCTAAGAAACTCTTACTTAGATTAAGTATCAAAAGGCTTTCACCAAATAACTTCTCGAGTGGAATAAAATAGCATTTTAAAAACTCATCCTATATTATTTTATATATCAAAAGTCGTGGCGCATCAGAACGAAAGAAGAAAAGTGTCTCACTGTAAACGCGACGGTTGTGGGTTCGATTGCTATTCGGGGAAGTGGATTATTTTCATTGTCTAGCTCCGATAACACGACAAAGCGCGGCGTTAAGTTTTGCCACTGAACAAACAATGTTTCGAAGGAATGGGGAACAGGTTCCCTCACTGCGCACCGCGACTCTCTACTTAGAGTTACACAACTACTCATCTATTGCACATACAAACTGATCACTAGACATACTCAGGTGTATAACATATACACCTGAAATACGTCCCACATCGCGCACACCTGTTCGACCCTCGTGCTCCTTTTTCCACCAGTTTTTACAAATAGCACATTGAGTGGCGGAACTAACCCAACTACTAACCCAACGCTTAACTTTTGGAAACTCGTGGAAGTGGAAAGCGGAGAAGTTCATAATTATATTATAAGCACTTTCCCAAGTGGGGATCGTACCCACGACCCTCGGACCGTAGACAGACGCTGTCCCGACGATGACGTCGATATCTACCATTCAATATTAACATTGTAGAGCAATATAGCAGATGTTCATACAGAGGCCAGTCGTGGCGCAGCGGCACGAGGTGTGACTGTAAAACCGACTGGTTGTGGGTTCGATCCCCACTCGAGGAGATGAAATATTTACTTAAATTTATATTTCCATTTCTTCGCTCTGGTGTCGAGGTTAAGGGCGGCGTTGAGCTCTGCCACTCAACACGCAATGCCTCCAGAATTCGGCAGAAAGTGGGGAACGGAGTGTCTTAACACTAGGTTTCCTCTGCCTACCCTGCTGTGTGCGGGATACAAGCGTGAAGCTGATTTATTTTGATTTATTTTTTATTCATACTTTTTTAGCTTCACGGCTGTATCTGGAAACAGGGTGAACTTAGTGGTAAAACACTCCACCGACACTTTTGCCTGTTGAGTGGTGAGTCTTACCCGAAATGAATCGAACCCACGACCGTAGTTTTAACGGTAACAAATGTATATAACATATAAATGATTTCATACAATCGGTCTGTACAAGGTCCAAGGACAAAAGCTTCAATTATCCGCACCCACAAAGCTCTTAATTGTATTGCTCAGTTGCTCAGTTGCTCAGTTGCTCAGGTATCTCACCGACAAAACAGCCGCTCGCTCGGTTGACAGTATTGTCGTTGTAGATGTTAATTATAATTATTGTTTTAATTACAATTAATACGTACATGATGTGCGAGTGTGTGTGTGTGGGTGTGTGTGTGTGTGTCGTTTAGGTTGAGTATGTTCCATACATACGTATATATATATAATTTAAATTTAAACCAAAAAAATAATAAAAAAAATGTTTGTAAGAAAAAATCAAACGGATGTCAAATCTATTCTTATAAACTCAAACAAAAACTCAATTATAGCAAATAATATTTTAATTAATTCAAAGTACAGAACATTTAGAAACAATAAATGAAAGTATTGACACATACTCGTGTACGAACTTATTTGCTGGTTAATATCCATCGTTTTTGAAGGAAAAGAGGAAATAATAGTACAGTGAACAGTAAATTATGATATAAGTATCAAGTTTCCCTTGTTTGAAGAAATTAAAATATTATTTTCAAAATTTTAGTTTTTATTTGAAAAGATTATGCATATAAGTATAGTTTTGAAATCGTTATTGTTTTGGCTCTTATAAAAAAAGAGGGAGCCTAGTGTTGAGACACTCCGCTCCACTTTCCGCAGATTTCTGGAGACATTGCGTGTTGAGTGGCGGAACTCAAACGCGCCTTTCCCTTAACACCAGAGCCAAAAAATTAAAATATGAAATATTTCATTTTAAAATTTTCTAGTAGGAATCGAACCCACGACGCGTTTACAGTTACACGCTCGTGCCCCTGCGCCCGACTGGCCTTATAAAATGTTTGTAAACGAAATCACTAAACTACATACTCTTATAGGTAGGTACTCGTACTGGTATATTATTTGGTGGATTATTTTGTGGATATTTCAAATATTCGCATATAAAATTTGATGAACCGCAGTGTTGCGTAAATGCCAGTCGCATTTTTGTTGAAATCAAATAGTTGAACACCGCGCCCCCGGGGAATATCACTAATTATTAATTCCGCGACGTCTCTAAAACTGGGGAATGTGGGAAATCGCGGGAAGTACTTAAAGTTAACTAACAATACTCCCATAAGTAAGTAATTAGTCGTATCTACGTTTTGCTAACTGTTACAATGACTGGTTACAAAGGAGCGGAAGACATGTTCCGAATACCTACACAAACTGAAGGCAATAGAAACGTTAATAATAAACAGCCGTTAGGTAACTCTTCCGGTGGTAGAGAATTTCAAATCCTCTTTTGTTTCTTATAAGTCGGTTATTTGGTTAAATACTAGTCCTCGCCCGCATCTGCGAGTGTGTTTGTGTTTGCCTTATGGCATAAAATAGAAAATCACGTTTTTTCCCTTTCACGTTGGGTATTCTGGACATATATTTTTTACGAGTATAGAGTAGTAGGTATACCCTCATTTGGCTAACAAATTATATTGCCATACCCAACAACACTCCTTTCTCCATATTAACGACTTATATCATATCAATTGAACGTTATAATATTCCAAATTTACTCACAATTTAAACCTAAAGGCATATTAGGTATTAATTTGCATTAAATCATCCGTTCATACTAAACCCATTCGTCCGTCTCGTTTTAACTGGCATTAATTATGTTAAAATTTCTATACTATACTATATTATATTATAATGGTTGTATAGTATACTATAGTATAGTATAGTATACAAGAATATTACTACTATAGTTATTATACGATAAGCGACTACATGAGCTGAACTGAACAAAGGCCGGCCGTAATAGCGTTTCATGCGAATTATCTGATGCCATGCCTCGCTTAAATGTATGGGTAATTTACACTGAATTATAATAACGTTTACAGTAGGTGTCTATATAGTAGGTGTCTATGTAGCAGGACGTATAACGTCGTCAGGCGGTCAGTGTGTCCGTCACCGTCACGTCACAACTCAGACGGGACTCAGTGGTACAGTGGTACGAAACTGCGCTAAGTCGCCACGACGGGCTCTATGGAGACAAGGCGCATTCCTCTGGAATAGGATTTCAACCTGCACTTACCCCCTCAACTTGAAGTAAATGTAATCAAAACTTGTCGTAGACAGCGAATTAGTCCACTCTGAAACAATGGAGTTATTTATTGTACAATAAACAACGTGCGATCTTTGATGGTTTGTGAATGGCGGTAAACTAAGCGTATTTGTTTTGGCGGCAAAATTAAACAATATCAATACCATTGCACCAAGTTTCAACCGTGTCTATGCCCGCGGCGTCACGCGCGCGCGCGTGGTGAGTGGTGAGTGGGACAGCTTAGAGTGGGAGTGGGTGAGTGGCACGTTCTGCTCGAAAGTGCGGGAGGCACCTCCGAGCACAGGTGCTATACATAGCCTTCCTCCATAAATGGACACAAAAAAACTTTTCAATTCCAAATTTTCAGATTTAAGTCAAATTTCATCTTTGTAATATTAGCACCTGCCAGATAGAGAAGTAGAGAAGAGTCACACCACTCATCGACACGAAATCAGGCGAAAAGCGAAGAACAGAGTGTAAGGACACTAAGTTCTCTCTCCCTACTCTGCTAAGAGAGTAAACAATCCACAATCGTCGCATGAAGTCTAACATTGCATCACAATTTTGTTTATTATTTTAAATCGAAATCAAAATACGGAACTAAAACGCTCAAATGGAATACGCGACAGGATATTGATCTATTGGAAAGCGGAATGACTTTTATAATATATTTACCTCCACCTTGCAGTGGCGGTCGACGAGTTTCTATAATGTCATTTTAAAAAATAAAAAAGCTAATTCAAATCTGCTTCCCTTGCGAGCCATTTGGATTACGATTCTTAGAAAAGAAACAAAAATTAGGTAGAAAATATTGAATTGATCTGATGGATGTGTGATGATGGAGTGTCTTAACATCACTTTCTCGTAGCTCTGCCAACAATGCTCTCTGCGAGAGGAGAGTTGTTACTCACTTTGTAGAGTGGAGTAAAATAGGTACATATTGAATTTGACAAAATAAAAACAAATTTTATGTAAACTTCATAGAACCAAACCACAGAAATATTCATATTAATATCAACTTTAGCACAAGCATAGTGGTAGGACACTACACGCTTCCACTGAGAACATAGAGTGAGTGGCAGAAACCAAAGCGCAACTTTGCTATATAACTACCATATAACAGGGTACAGGGGTACGATGTGAACCTAGTGTTAAGACACTAAACGTACTCTACACATCGCCCAATTTTAGTCAAATTTCGTGAAGAGTCTTTTTACCAAAGTGATAATCGCCGTCTCCAACACCGTCGTGCTTACAGACTGCTTCTTTAGCTTTGCTGCTTCGCCACGACGGTCCTCGCTTTGTGTAATCATACTCTATAAACGTTTACAATGGTGTTTGAACCCACAGTCATCGAGATACCTTACAAACACACCAAAAGGCCAAAACAACATATAATTCAATACAATTGAAATACAGATAGTATCTGAGCGTATTGAATAATGCAGATAGTCTTGTCAGTTTGATCCTCATAGAGTTCAAGGCGCTATTTGATGCCTCGAACTGAATTTGCAATGTTACAATTAATGCACCGACGTGAGTCTCAGAATTGGCCCGACAATGGAGAATAGAGTGTTGTAACACTAACTTAGAGTGAGTGATGAGAGAACTGCCTACTGTGAGGGTGCTAAATGTGAGAGGAACGTGAAGCTATAGGTTCGAATTCGTGTGCATGTTTTTCTTGTATAAATGGAATTAGAAAGAATCTTGTGAAGCATAATTAACTTCTTAATTTTCTTAATAGACAAAAGAATTAAAAACATGTTTATCTAACTACGATAAAAGAAATGAGTGGCGGGAGAGGGAGGGAAGTAAGAAAAGAAAAGCAAATTCTTAGGTTATTTGATTCATTATTTATTTAATACGAGTAATATATATTACAAATAAAGACTAAAAGCCTTTCCATACAATAAGAGAGTAACATAATATATAAAAAACTAATTTAAATCCTCTGTTTGTTACAGCTTAGACCGCGACCAACCCTTCACCTTCCAAATCGGCGTAGGACAAGTTATCAAAGGATGGGACCAAGGTCTCTTAGACATGTGCGTCGGTAAGTAGCGGGAACAGTTTATAAGAAAAATAAATAGCTTTACTCTTTATTTACCCAACAAACAAAGTAGCCAAAGGTTACTTGTTTGAAATAACCTGTACTTAGTAAACGACTTTGTGATAGGTTAAGAGGCAATTATGATACATTTTACATATATAAAATACGTTCGAAGAAACAACTGAAGAAATTAAATTGATACCACGACAGATACTTCCCAAAACCTCGACGGTGGTCTCCATTCAACTCTTGTGATACAAGAAGAATACATTTTCAAAACCAAACAACACGCCGAAATTGATATAGCCGGGTAATTATAAGTTGTAACGACGCACTCTATGCAACAAGTAGATCCTCGCGCGGCGCCGCTCTCGAGGGAGCAACGTCTAGTTAAATTCCACATGCACGAACAAACTCCATACAACATAACTACTGTTGGAATAAATCAAACATTTCTTCTCTCCGGTCGCGGGGACCTTGTGACTTGTGTGCACATAACCAAAGTGTGTGTATTTCCTTTTGTTAGAAACTTGACTTTCAAATTATTTTTACTAGAAACAAAAGTAAATAAAGAACTGCAATGATAGCGGAGAATCGAGTGACGTCACTGTGTCTGTCTGTGTCGTATCTTGCGAAAAATCCTTGTGGATTTTAAAAAAGCGTAGAATACGTTACCCGGGCTTTTATAAATATTGACCGACCAAAAAGTAATATGACAACATTAAGAAACAAATTATTAATAACAACTATTTCGATATAAAATAAAAACAATGTGCTATTCACGTTCTTTACATAAAACTTACCGAGAGCGATTAAATAAATAGTACGTGATATTAAACAACATCTACAGATTAGGATCACCCACAGCCGCGGTGGCAGGTGCAGCCGTACTTTCGAAGCGTGTATTCAATACTACCAACTAGCACGCAATATCTCCATATACAATATAGGCAGAACGTGGAGAACACTAAATTCTTTATTTTTATTCCTATCCTCTAAAATTAATTAGTTAAAATAATTGAGATCCTCAATTGCTTAGCAAAAAACTGACAATAGTCCACACATGTGTTCAAATCTATTTTAAGATCAGACATCCTGTTATTTTTTAAATCCGCCAGCAGTTTAGGTCAGAGGTAGTCAGTTCAATGCTGACTTATGAGATCATCACTCCCATTATGTTTTAAATATTTTATAGGTTTTCGATTTTAAAAGAAATAATTATTGTTATTTTTATTTAAATAATAATAAGAAAGGGACAGAAAAATATATGATTTTTAAATATTTAGTGCATTATAATGCATTATAATAACAATATATTGTCTATAAAGAACAGATAATGCGACATTGTACCAAAAATATATTTTATACTATTGTGCTGTAATTAGACATGACTACATGTCATAGTACCAAGTAGTGACGTAAAATAATTTTAGACTCAAACTTGACTCGTAATCTTTATATTTAAAATATTTTTCTTTTTCCTGATCCAGTTCGACAAAATACCCTAAAGGCATCTCTTTAAAAAAATTACCTTTCTTTAGGGGATCTCTGCTTACCTTGAAAAATTGAAATAAGTGTAAGGATAAGTACTATGTCTTTAAAAACTTATAATACTAAATGTCCATTGAACTTTCCAGGTGAGAAACGTAAGCTGGTGATCCCGCCATCCCTCGGCTACGGCGAACGTGGAGCCGGTAACGTAATCCCCCCTAAGGCCGTTCTCTTTTTCGACGTCGAACTTATCAACATTGGTGACTCCCCACCATCCACTAATGTCTTCAAAGAGATCGATTCTGACAAGGACAATATGCTGTCCAGAGAAGAAGTGAGTATTGAGTTAGCCTTCCTCGCGTTGGACTCCGACGGCGATAGGGAACTGTCGCGGGAGGAGGTCAGTCTATGATGGATTAAGGTCTGGTTCCCCTAAAGTACTCGTAGATCGGTGTTGGAACTTCTCAAACGCTCTTGAGAATGATCTTTTGACTGACGCTTCTTGTATAGGCCTGAATTGAATGTATATTATACCTGAATGTCAACTTTTTATTATTATTTTTATTATTGAACTATGATTATCTTCTGATCTTCGTCGCCATGCCTGAAGTCGATTCATAGAATGTCTGTCATTCATTTATATGCATAATGTACTGTATGTTAGTCTGTGTTTACATGTTGACTGTTCGGTAGACCGCCTATTGCTTGAGACTGGAATTGTGTTTTCCTTTTATACCTACATCTTGGCATTGAATATGTTACCTTGATCTATATACAGATAGACTGTGTTCTAAAACTTGAGAATGTAAACATAATTGTGTATAAATAATGTTTTTTTTTCTTTGGTTGTTTATTTATTATAAATGTTATAAATTATGTTATCATATTTCTATTTAATTTTCATTTGCTTTCATGTTTTATTTGTTACTAATTATTTGGACAATGCTAGGTAAGTGAATACCTCAAGAAGCAAATGGTGCCATCCGACGGCGCCGAGATGAGCGAGGACATCAAGCAGATGCTGGAGAGCCACGACAAGTTGGTGGAGGAGATCTTCCAGCATGAGGATAAGGACAAGAACGGCTTCATCAGCCACGAGGAGTTCTCTGGACCAAAACACGATGAACTCTAAATTAATCTTTATAATATATATAGTAATATAATACCGCTCTTACTACATATAAGTACAAGAGGCGGTAGCGACTCAGCGAGTGTCTCAATTATTAAATTGTGCTTATTACTCATAAATCTATTGAAATAATGTAACAAGGTGGTAGAATTCATTTATAAATTTCAAAATTTAGGTAATTTTCCGTTGAAACAACACTCGCATTGGTCGGACAAGATTTATTCAATTTTATTTAAATCGTTGTACTTAGTGTATTTGTTTTACCGTGTCATAGACAATTTAATTTGTTTTTATAATACTGAAATTTTAAATATTTTTTTCGTGTTTCGTTTTGATAGTTTATTTAATTTATATTTTTTGAAACTGGTCTTATGTGGTTGTAAGTTTTTAGTCCTAAAAGTTGGAATCTTTCGAAATCAATTTTTTTAACATTTAAAATACACATACAGGTAAGAATCAAAGAAATTTTAACTAAGTTGTTATCAGGACCACACTCCGCAACAATCGCTTTAGTTCGAAATTACAATAAAGGTTAGTTTATAGTTCATTAATAGTTTTAAACAATATATTTTTTCCGTTATTTTATATTCCGTTGCTCCTCAAACATACATTGTAAGGCATAATATGTAATTGTAACTCATTTAATCATTCCGCTATTGTTCAATAAAGTAACATTATCGGGTACTTTCGTATTTTTATTTCATACCTAAAAGCCTTTTATCATTAAGTGAACATATAACTTACATACTTAACTAAACAATTAACATATCTACTTTTTCACCTTTTTATAAGGTAATAATAGAGATACGAGTGAGATGGAGCATCGCGGACGTTGAGTAGTGCAGAAGTTAGTTATACTTACCATTCATTTCAAGTAGTTCATCTAAGGAATCATCAATTCCAAAACAAATGATGTTTTATTCGGGGCGATAGCAAATGCTATACAGAGCACTGATTATAAGATTATATACACAGAAGGGAACTAGTCCGCCCTGCCAATAAGAATAGTAGAAATGCAGAGGCTTCTTCAAGCCCAGTCTCTTGTGGTGTACCAGGTACCGTTATTTTGCAACTCTTGGATGTAATCATGAAGAAGTAAAAAACAATCCTAGTGTCAATGTTGGGGATAATCAAATAGAAACATACTAGTTATTCGCACAATCTATAACCAATAAAGATCTCTTAAGACGAAAAGTTAAAGATATTAATATATTGACAGTAGCATGTTTATTAATATTAGGCTTAAGACTTAGTGCGCCTGAAACTCGACAGCATGGTTTCCGTAATTTTATGGGTATTCTCTTTTTCTCTTCTTCAATAGGATCCCAGAATGCGTACGAGAATATTCGCAAAAGACGTTTGTGAAGAACTTAAATATTTGAATATCAACAATAATATTTAATAGATCCGATCAAAAACGTATACGTGAAATCAGTTCCAAGTTAAATGTTAAGTAATGCGTCGGTCTCGACTTCACTAACAATAGAATGGGAGATCTACAACAATATAGATCTTTAAGTTCTGTGTTCTATCGGCACTCGACAATTTTTGACGTATATGTATTCCGTATATATATCACGTCTACCTTGATATCAATTATCTAGTCTCTAGGTCTCCTAGAATCTGATTTGATGAGTGAGTCACTCAGTCAGTTTGACTTAAAATGTAGAATATACACCACGAACTGGGGGGTTAACAAATATGCTAAATTTCATGCATGTAGACTAACTAGTTTACGAGTTATGAAGTTCCCAAGAGTTGATTGAAATGGTTTGTGTAATATATACATTGAGCTTGTAGCTTTTCAACTTGGCCGGACACGCTGACGATGGCGCCTGCTGATGGTACATAATATATAGTATTAGGTACATAGACCTTTATTTATTCTCGAAATAGATATTAAATTAGACTTGAGTCCTGCCCGATTTGTGCTAATTGTGGCATATCTCACTTAATTGATCTTCAGATCAATTAAGTTTATAAGTAAAAAAATCACAAAGGCACAAAGAATCTAGTGTTAAGACTCTTTTCACTTTGTTTTCAATTAACAGTCATTACCTCTTTTATTATATCGAGTTGTAGCTAATTAATAAATATGAAGTAGCTTAAACCTAACCCTCAACTTGAAAGTTGTACATAGATCAAGTGGCAGTACAATCAGAGGCGGAAACAACCATCAAAACGAGCTGTGGATACAGCCACATAAAATCGGCCAGGTGAATGTTCTACCAAGCTCCACGACAGCGTTATTAGTACCTTTAACATCAATATAGTACCAACAACTCTTCTGATGAAAGAGATAGAACCCTGGAATGGCAATTACTAAAACCAAAGATCTTGGGACTTGTTAGATTCATCTCGACATATTCTGTCCATTTCTTCAGGCAGAACTGGAGAGTGATGAAAATCTCAACGTATTTCTAGATTTATACACATTTTTTTTGCAAATATTTATAAGCCACAATAAAAATCGACTTACCCACCACCATCGCATATACATGCACCAATTGCGGTCAAAGTGGCATCTTAAATTTAATGTGAAATAATGTTAACAAAATGTAATCCAAAATTTTTACACTTACAAAGCGCATGTTCCCTCAGCAAGTCCAATTTGAAAAATAATAACCCTCCTTGTGTAATAACTATACAATAATATGGTCCTGCTGGTCTGGTGATTGAACCAGAACCTAACGTTGGAACTCTTCATAAGCTCTTCGTAGTCTTCGTAGTCAGTAGTAATATACTTTTCTTTTTAAACTATAAAATTTAATTTAGTATTTCCAATGTGATTGTCCTAGATAAGGCTTGTTATCGTAACTTTTTCCATTAATCAAAAATTATAAAATATATTTTTTAAATGGAAATGAATACATCAAGTGATGCGTAATTTAAGGTAAAATTAACAGCGAGCTAAAATCAACTCATTTTTTTATTAATATAAATTAATAAAAATCTAATAGGTTACTCCTTATACCGCCCATTATACATACACATCTTTACCCATAGTTCTTACCGTATGCTGTACTAAATTCGCATCTACTCTACTACGACACCGAGCTCAACGATTATATTTTATAAAAATTTTGTTTATAAAATATTGTCGTAATTTTTTTAATAACTATTCTGAAGAGTCATGAGCCAAAATCTGCGCCAAAGATGCGAGACGAGCTGAACCACAGGACGGACTAATCTTTGATTTTATGCATTTATTTTGCTCTAAATTAAAAAAAGCATCCATTTGAAGCTGAAGGGATAGTCACTATGAATTTTCAAGAGATGTATGTCCCCAGAACAGCTTTACACACCTGCAACTAAACATCCACACACGTGATCTCGCATTACTTTTTCAAGTAACCTGGAGCAACCTAACAAAAGAATAATGTAATGCTGAGAGCATCTCAAACTAAATTTCTTCAATTGAGTTCTTATAAGTTATAACAATAAACAAAATATTAAGCGCAAGAATATTAACTTGGCTGCGATTCTTAGATTTTGACTCTATAGAAACCTTAATCTTTTCCTGACTTACTGTCCCCTTTCATTCTTCACTTATATTGCATTAATTAACATCACCTCAAAACAATGTTTCAATGTTGTCACAACACATCCTGTGATCGCATCCACACATCGTTCAATTTTTTTACATATTAATATTTATTAGGTTAATAATAACTCTCATTTCCTACAGGTTCTGTCACATCACGGCATACCTAGCAGAAGACACTTTTTTTATTATGTTTTTTTCAGAGAAGATATTATTGTCTTATTATATCTAGTTCCAGTATTATAATTTTTTACCTCATTATATACCTTAAGCTGACAAAATTGTTATTCTATTTAACACTAAATACTGTACTGTACTGTTATAGAGTAGTTAAAACTGATTTTATTAAAAGTGGTGCTGACAAAAACACTCTGTATATTGTTTTTAAAATGATAAAATTATTAGAAATCGAAAATAATGCATATAATCTATAACGCTAAGATCTCTGGATCCACTGGCCCGATTTACATTATTTTTGTTTTGTATGCAACATTCCTCAAGAGTGGTGTAGACTATATAACATTACGATGTAATCTAATACATCGATTAGTTACACTTAAATAACAATAATGAAATAGCAAAATATATATAAAGAAAGTCCGCGACACCTCTTGTAAATCAGTCACAATAAGGCATTTTTGAACAAAAAATAATTTTAAATTGCAAGGTGAAATTTCAGTGTTTTTTATTTGACATGGATATTGAAAGTCACGAAAAAAATAAAACATAATCAAAGAAATTTTATGAAGATAAACGTCGGCTTTTATAGTATGTATTTTGGACGTATACTTTTCGAGAAAATGTTAATTAAAATAATTTAGCGCTCTATTTACGGCCGCAAGCCTAGGTTCGACGTTCGTGCGGTTCAAGATTGTGAAAACAAGTTGTTCATGATTGAATGTATCAAATGCAGCTCATAATAGGTTTATAGGTGTGCAGATATGCGGGCGATGCCGCGAGTGGGACACTAGTAATAAATAATGATTTCAAATATAATTTAGTTGAATATAATTTAATTAAAACAAATACATGTTATAACTCCACTTTGTTTCAAGAGATTAGTATTAGCAGCGCCATCTCTTGGTGTTGCTCTTAATTTAACAACAACTACTGCCATCTAACAGCAAAGATCAGAAGTACTTTACATCAGGGAACAGCAGTGTTTCGTAAATAGAGCCAGTACGTATTTTGTTTAGAAAAATAAAGATATTTTGTAAAAAGTGACGTACAACCAGATACTTCTTAAATTTCTTTCCGTTCTCTTAATAAAATAAAATAAAAAAATTAAAAAAGCCTTTTATTGACCATTGCCCCAGTTACACACTTAATGCTAATTTATAATAAATTATTTACAAATTTACTTATTCTAAATGTTCTAATCTATATTTTGCTACTACTAATATTAATTTTGTTATTATTATTTTTTTTATAATCATAAATGTTACTAATAATTATATGTGTATAAGTTTGTTTTTGTAACTAAATGATATGCACAGATAATTATAATTTAGTTATATACAAAATTAGACATTCACGGACAACACTTAGACTACACACAAATGGGCACACTCTCTCTCTCACACACACACGCACGTACAAATTGCATACATTTACGGCCCCCTTAGTATTTATTATTGTTGTTTATTTATTTGTTTATTTTTTGCTAGTTTATTCTTTGTTAGCTATAATAGGTATACAAGCTCTTATTTTCTTTATTGTCTACTGTTATACCTATATATAATATTTATTATTATTATTTTCTTAAGTTGCTAATTTACTTATTCTTATTTTACTTTAGCTCTGATTAATTATTATTTGTATTAACTACTTAATTTAAGGTTTTTATTAACATTTTTTTTTACTCAACTGTTATAAATTGTGTTGTTTTCCGTTCTCTTACTTTCCTATATATAATCTACACATATTATTTATAGTCAAAACTATGGAGGGTAGAGGTAGGAAGAACCTTGAAAGAAATGGTGGTACCATTTCGTCAGATTTTTTTTACTATAATTTTATCTTTACTCTCCACGGTATACTATTTGTATGTTTTGACATATATATAGTATACCGTCAACATCATAACAGTAGTAACAAAAAAGACCAGACCAGATCAGTGGGCCACAGAGTACATTCTAATATACTATAATAGAGATCAATCTTCGGCATCAAACATGGTAACATGGCCATGTATAAGTCAGTTTAAAAATAATATACATTAGCTATTTTGTTGTACATATTATGTTGATGTAGACAAGGAATGCAAACATAAAATACATTTGTAATTTATAGATTTTATTGAATCACACATTTATTGTAAAATGTAATAGAGTTCAGGGTTATTTAATATTATTTGCAAGTTTGGTTTGAATTGACAATTCTACTAGAATTATTGTTGTTAAATTATATAGTTTATTGGTACTTTTTTAAAAAAAGGTAAAGTTATTAAATAAAATGTTGTTAACATATCACAATAAATATATATATAGATTTCAAAAAAACTAGGTTCTGCAGAGTTTCTTGTGCCGGTTCTTCTCAGGTCTGAGGCATTAACTTTATTAGTTTCCCTGGAAAAATTGTGCCACATCCATGGTTGTCTAATTTTATCAGTTAAGTGATAAATGAAGATCATTAAAAGTGAAGATAATCAAAACAGAGGATATCAGAGATTATCACTGTTAATAATAATAATAACAGGATGATTATGGTAACTAGTTACAATTTTGAATTTGAAAAAGGTTAAAAACATTGTAATAAAATAACATAATATAAAGTTCTATTATTAATAATAACGATGATAAATCACTTATGTTAATCTCTCCTCCCAAACCACAGGGAAGAGTCCAAACTCAGTTGTAACAGGTAAAAGGAACAGTAATAGGAATTATCCGAAGTGACCTAAGCTATAAAAAACGCATAAACTATTACAATAATACTGTAATGGAATACTGAAGGCATAAGCAACAAAAACATCAACGGATATTTTAAAATTATAATTTTAAGTTTATTTATAGATAGTATACAGATTATAGAATATAGATTATACAGTACCACAGAGTCACAGAGTCAGTCAAAGAAAACTAACTGTCTATGATAGTACAGAACGGATTGCGAAAAATATATAACATTTTTTATAAGCTATACAGTAAATTATTTGTGGTAAATATTATTGCTGGTATTTTGTAGCGACATCGTAGAGTTTATTGAAATATTCAATTCCAAAGCTACCTCTGGCCTGGACAAATGTAAGCAAACTAAAAAATTGTCTAGTCTCCGTACTCCATATACTATTTAATTTAATAATTTTAGTACTAAAATTGTTAAAAGGGATGGCGATGCCCGATGTTAGGAAAACATCAATGTGAACTTCTACATACATAAAAAATTTCAACATTCATAATAAATAAATTTTACCTAATTGATTACAAAAAGATAAACAAAGATATTGAATTTAATGCAACATCGATACTAAAACATAGTTTTTTTCATCTGCTAACATCGATGTTCATCGAAAGTCGATGATCGTCTGAAATCCCTATCCAGTATCCAGTGGCTGTCGCTGTCAGTTGTCAGTCTGCATAACACTAACATCTTGTAAGGAGGCTCCTTCTGTGAAGTAAATATTGAGTGTTAATGACTCTTCCGATATAGTCCCCCTCTCTGAGACACAGCACTCAGCAGTCAGCAGTCGTGTCTTAAAGATGCTGTCTAACAGACGGTTAGTATTAACATGTGCTATAATTTTTTGCGGCAACATTGCTCTCTTGGGCTTATTCGTTAAATATAACATTGGTGAAAAATGCTACATTACTATAAACATCCACCAAAAAAACCACCTAATGATGCCAGACGACTTTCTCAGTGTAGGGCTTGATACATCGGAAATAGAAAATTACAAGGATGTTGATTTTAATGATACCAAATTTAAAGAGTTGACAGCCGCGTTGGCCCCAGCGCGGCTTCGCCTCGGAGGCACCATGTCCGAACGGTTGATTTTTACCTCCGAAGACGAATTTACACCTTCATGCGACCACTGTCATGTAAACTCTAAATCAAATAGCACATGTTCAGCTGTCCAGAACCTGTGTGCTCATAAATTCTTACCTTTTTTTATAATGACTGGTAAAAAGTGGAGTGAAATAAATGAATTTTGTAAAGCTACGAATCTAAAGTTGTTGTTTACTTTCAATGTCCTTCTACGCAGTGGGGAGGAATGGGATAGCCAAAATGCTATTGATGTTTTAGAATATTCTAAGATGAGAAATTTTGATATAGATTTTCAGCTTGGCAATGAACCAAATTCGTTTCGACATGTCTTTAACCTAAGCATTAGCCCACAATCCCTAGCTCATGACTACAAAAAGCTACGTAAAATCTTGAATCATCATGGATATAAAAAATCTCTCTTAGTCGGCCCTGAAACTACTAGACCACAGCAACATCAGCCTAATTGCCTCAAGTATATGGTGGACTTTTTAGGTAATGGTTCACATTTTATAAATGCTAGATCGTGGCACCAATACTACTTAAACAGCAGAACTGCTAAACTAGATGATTTCTGGGATCCGAATACTTTTGACTTACTCAAGGAACAGATCGAAGTAATGCTGAATCATACAAAGAAATACCATAATATACCCATGTGGTTAAGTGAAACCAGTAGTTCCTATGGAGGGGGAGCTCCGGGGCTCTCCAACACATATGCTGGGTCACCACTTTGGATAGACAAGCTAGGATTATCTGCAAAGTATAATATAACAACAGTGATAAGACAAAGCTTGTATGGAGGTAACTACAGCCTGATTAGTGACAAACTAGAACCTTTACCGGACTGGTGGGTCAGTATATTATATAAAAAACTTGTTGGGAATAAAGTTTTACATATAAATTGTAAATGCTCTCGGTACCAAAGGATCTATGCACATTGTGCTAACAAGCAATACACAAATGACTCAAGTGCCATCACCATTTTTGCTATAAATTTGAAATTAGACAAAATTAAGTTTCTCTTGAATGGAACAGCTTTTCATGGCAATAATTTGGATATAGATGAGTACATTATAAGTGCACCTTCAAATAATAGGAGGACTAAAACAATACTTTTGAATGGGTGGCCTTTGTATTATGAGTCTCCACAGTTGGATCTGCAGCCTCATCATATTAAATATGGTAAACATGTGTCAATGCCGCCATATTCAATTGGATTTTGGGTAATAAAAAATACATCTGTTAAAATTTGCAAGTAGATATAAATTTCATATTACTATTACTTTTAACAGTATAAGTATAATGAATAGGAAATAATTAAAAACATATATTTTTTACATATAAGCTACCAGTAAGCATTCCAGTGATATTGATGCCTTTCTAAACTATGTGATGACATAACAACATAAAACATCTAGAAAATACAATTTCCACTCAAAGATCATTTAAATCTTTTTCTATGCTATATATTGTTTTATATAGTCAGTGGTATAATCTAAAATTTTATAACTTTTAATTATTCAAACAAGTGACTAGTTTTACATACTTGAATTAGGTTACTTCCAGACCTTTTTAGGCCGCTGTGGTGCAGCTTCATGCTGTCTTATTGTAAATATAATGGTTGTGGGTTTCATTTCCATTTGAAAGACTTAATTATTTTCATTTCTTTGCTCTAGAAAAAAAATAATGAGTGGTTGTCCATCTCAATACACATTGTCTCAGACAGTGGATTGTGCATGGGGAAAGGAGTTTCTTTACACTAGGCTCCCTCTCCCTGCCCTGCTACATGAGGGGTACAGTGCGAAACTGAAAAGAAAAAGATATTGCATCTTTAGAATGAAAGTACCCTTTTTTCAGTAACCACTTTTGGCTACATTCTGGAGGCATTGTGTATTGAGTGGTAAAATGAAAATATTAAATATTTAATTTCCTCGATTGGGAATCAAACAAACTACCTGTCGCACTTACAATCACATGCCTCTGTCCCTGCGCCACAACTTGCCTCAATATCACTTATACACAAATAATGACCAAAATTAAAAAAGATCTTGAAATTGCTCTATCTGATCTGATCTGATATTAATCTATCTGACTATGTTAAATAACCCGTGTCTTAGATCTTCACTAACTTAGCCTTTAATTATAATATAAAATGTTATTTTATCTTATAGCTTTGTTAAGTAAAAATATATTTTTACAAAAATTTCATTGAGACACTCAAAAATACTAGTTTTAAAATTAATAAAAAATAAAACTTTTCAAATGTGTATGATTAAAATATTTTGTAATAAATAAAAATGCCAAAATGATAGTAACCTATCATTTTAGGTTTAAATAAATTTTTAAACATCTGAACTTGTACATCACAGTCCTAGTACTAGGTTATAACATTTCTAAAACTTGTATATGCATATGTGAGTACTACGGTAGTATACAATGATTACGTGATAAGGAACATGTTAGAATTTATTGTTCTTAATAGGAGCTGACAATTGGCAGCCTTGCTCGCTACGTGACATTGAATGCATCTAGACCTCACCCACTTGATAAATACATACAGTACACACACAGACTCAGTGGCACAGGGTGTGACGCTTGTGGGTTCAATTCTCATTTGACAGCGTTGAGTTACGACCCTGCTTATGCAAAGTGTACGTGAAACACAATAATCTTAATCTAGAGGTAATAGTGGAGTATGGTGATTTTTGTGTGTACATTTGTGATGATTTTGGGTTTCGATTCTCATGTTGTATCAAGCATAAAGGTTGTTAGTGGGAATCTAGGGTTAAGACACTCCATTCTCCTCTTTCAGTCGCATTCTCGAGATATGGCGTGATGAGGGGCATAAATGAAAGTCATGAAAGAAAAATAATATAATTTCCCCGAGCGGAAATCGAACCCACGTGCCACAGCACCGCGACGAATCTCATAGGTAACGATTATAGTTAAAATATGTTCTTTGTTTTTACTCTAACACGACGATGTGAACAGCTACAATAACCTTTATTTTTGATTGTACAACCACAAAATACTTTTTATTATTATATTTGAATAAACAAGATATTATAGAACAATTTGTTTAAGGCTTGTTAATAGTTTTAAGCTATACTTCCAAATTCTTATTATAACAATGTCTTAAATATAAGATATACATATATTGTAATACATTTAAGTTATTTTTATTTCTTATAGTACCTACTAGGTACATACACATTCTGTGAACAGCCGGTGCCGGCCAGCGCGTCGCGCGTCGTGACGTCCGCTTTGACAACTACAGAGTGCCTATTTATTTAAATGTGTTTGTTACATTTACTATACGATGTTACTCCTCGTAATCGAATTTAGGACCGACTCTTGTCAACGTCTAATTATTTTTTTATAACCGCATGTGATTTAGCGTTCAAATCGTGATGAATCTTAGCCTGTTAGTGTTCAATATTGTTACAAGAAACGTCTTTTTTTTAGTTCTTATCATAATGATTATTATTATAAATGAGTGTTAAATTATATTGTATTTTGTATTGTTCTTTTACGTATTTGTATATATTTACAAGGTTCTATAGCTTAGAGCTTTCAGTGCGCTGTTGTGATTTAAGGTGCCCTAATGTAAGACTGATTAGATTAACAATGTTTATTTATAGTGGTGCTCTTGGAACGACAAACATTTTGAATTTGAGATATATTTAGTTATTATCAAGTAAATTTTAATAATCTTCAGAAATTGTTTATTAAATACTATTAGCATAAATCATTACATCATCTAATAAATATTTAATTATCATAAAATAAAATATCTTAAAATAAACTTCATATGATCTTTAAATAATCTACCGGCGCCGCCGCCGACCTCGATTTCGGTTCGACGTTTATAATAAATAAGATTATTAAAATTCTAAACTCAGTTACTAACTTTTGCTATATTTAGACGTAAGAACAAGCCGTGTCCGCCCTGAATTTAGCCGTAGAGTGGACAATGCACAAATATCCACAAAATCTTACCTCAGCGCGGCCACTACTCGTAGACCGTACTGTAGTCTATTCTTTTTTCATACTTTTTACATTTTTATACATTAAAATGGCATTTGGATTATAATAAAAAGGCCATAGGTTATTCTAGAGTTGCTATTGTAAGCAATCATTTTAAAATAGAGAAAAGTGCCGTAGAATTATTAAGAAATAAGATTATTGTAATTAAATATAGCTTCTTAATTTTCTTTTGTTTATTTTTCCATGTGCAATTTAATTGTTTGACTTTGAACAACAGTTTTATTTTTTTATCTTTATTTATAACTTAAGACATAATTTGGATCTCTCCGTGGTAAATATTTCATATAACGTATTCATAGCCTTATCGTAGATAACATACAGCCTTCCTAAATGTGGGTGTTGTAATGATTATGTAAAAGTATATTTTTAATTTAAAAAGGTTTTTTTTCCTTTTCCAGTGAATAGCGCATTCAAACATAACAAAATGTTCAGCTTTATTATATTAGTATAGACATTTTATTTTTAATATAGTATATATATTTTTTCTTTATTTTGTAGAATGTAAAATTTCTTTTTATTTTTTAATACTAGTTTGATTAGTTTAAGTCTAGCTTTAGCCTTTTTATTTATTATTAAACTCTTGTATTATTTAATTTTTACTTTATTTTTTACATTAAATTAACAAAAAACTAAACAAATTATCTTATTGATCAGACAATCATTTTATTGACGATTAAAAAATATACATATTGTTAGCGTACCCGTGTAAAAGAGGGTAGATTTAGGTGAAAAAGACGATTAAATCAGTGGGATTGTGTCTATCGGGGGCTATTGTTTGTCGGCAACGGCCCCTGTTGGAAGGAAAGTAGTATGAAGTATTGTTATTAGGTGATACATGAACTTACTGCAATTACGTAGGATCCTTTTCCAGATAATTTAGAAACATATGGGCGGTGTGTGTTTTTATCGAGTTTTTTTTTTTAAAAAACCGCGTAAAACTTCTTAATTTGATTATAAATTAAATAAATTATTATTATTAATATATTATTAGAAATCAGAAGTGGGTAACTTTTTAAAAACAACACGTTAAAAACACACATCGGCTATATGATTCTAAACTATTTGGAACGGGATACTATGTAATTGCAATAAGTGATATGTATCACCCACTAACTATACTTCACACTAGTTTCCTTCCAATAGGGGCCGTCACTTACAAGCAACTGGCCCGCGATTGACACAATTCCACTGCTTTTATAATTATTTTTACCTAAATCTACCCTCTTTTACACGAGTACGCTAACAATATAATATGTATAATTCACAAATTTCATTCGACTTTTCGTACACTTTCACGCACTTAGCAAGTAGTACATATTGATTGAAAATTAAACAAATTAATATCCCATTGAAAACAACAGCCTTAATTATCTAAACATACGAGTCAACTCACGTCGGGTGTGTAGTGTAGTAACGGTACACCGTTTATCCTGAAATTAATTTGTAATTAAATCCCAGGATTTTTTTCTCTTCCACTCATGTACCTACAGTCTTTCATTTTTTTAATCGCATTCTGCAAGAAAGGAGGTTATCATCAATTCGACTATATATTTTTTTGTTTGTTACCTCAGAACTTTTGACTGGGTGATCCGATTTTGATGTTTATTTTTGTATTTGAAAGCTAATGCTTTCTGTGCAGTCCCGTTTTAATTTGGTTGATGTCTGTAAATGGCATCTGTGAGTAAATCATACAAGTCTCGTCTCGTTTGGTGAAAGTTTGGTTGGGTCCTGATTATAAACATTGTTAAAATTGGCGAACCACGGTTTACTTTTCGTCAGAAGTGAACTTCAAAGAAGAGGATTTTCTCATTTTCAACCGACTTCAAAAAAGGGAGAGATTTCCAATTCCTCGAATGTATTGTATGTAAGTTCTTGTAAACATGCCAAAATGTTAGTTTGCACAAAAATAATACTTTAAGATTGAAGTTTTACTCGTTTGAGAAGCATCTTTTTTTAGTCTACCCATCACTTAAAACCGTAAAACAAATAGGTTTAAGAATTAAAGATTTTATCATTTTGAAGTCGGTGTCAAGCTAATGCTACAACCTCATTTGTAATACTACCATGCTTCATATGAAATTACTAAGCCCTTTTGTTTAACGAAATCTCAGTACATTTTACATTATGCAAGTATTTTTTTTTTACTTTAGATTATTGTTTGAAATTTTTGTTAAAAATAATTTTAATCCGAAGATTACAAATTTATTAAGATAATTATAATATACTCAAGTGAACAAAAACTACTTCGTGAGTAAAGCCCTGATATGTTATTTAATATTTAGATCTAAGCTTAAAATATATAAGCGTGCCTTTAAATGTTTGTGAGGTTTAAAACATGGTTATGCTATTTACATTATGCTTTTATTTATATTTTTATGCTACATTTTTTTATTCTCATAGAGATATCAATTATAAAGTATTTATAAAACATTTCAGGTAATATCGCCTTTTCTATTGTATAATAACGAATGCCTGTATAAGACGATTATTTTAAAACTAAATATTACACGATCTTATGAATGTGGTGGCGAGACGGTACTCTGAGTCCTAATGCTAGGAGCCGAACCCCGCTGCTCCTCTTGCCAAGAATAACTGTTGTTGTGGTCAAACAATAAGTTATCTTATAAGTGTGGAGTGACCACATTACTCGTGTGTGTGTGTGCGTGCGTGCGTGCGTGCGTGCGTGCGTGCTTTTAATAGATTTTTTATTTAGTGAAATTGTTTAAGGGTCGGTCGGGTTGACTGGTAATAAACGCAAGTATTTGATTTGTTAATATACTTAGGTACTAACATTGTACGTTTTGTTATTATATCAGAACGTCCAAAGACAAGAAGTTTGCCATAGCTTAAGCACATTTTTAAGCGTTATGGAGTCAAGGTAGGCCACAGAGAACTTGTCATCCAGTGGATCAACTTCTTACGGGAATTCGATCAACTATACATTTGAAGTTGATCGAAGATGCGGGACGACTGGGTTTGTTATAGGTTACATACATACTGGACTAAAAGAAACTTTGACTTTTTAGTAAACGTTGCGAGTTGCATCCTATATTTTTAAAATTATAATATATTGATATAGTAACATTAGGTACATATTAATATGAATATTTTAATTAATTATTTTAAAATGTACCTAATAAAAATATTTACATTAAAAACTTAAATGTAGCTTTTTTACTATTTTATTTACAGTAAGTGGAGGTACTACCTACTGCTGAACGTATAGCTGTTGTAAAGTTTAAATTGAATTGTCAGTTTAAGCTTTACGATGTGCCATCTCTGTCGTTTAAATATGCTAACGTAAAAGACATGTTAACTAACTTAAGTATTACTTTTATATGTTTCTATCGTTATACTCTTAACACTGCCATTATATTGTAAGAATTTGGTGTTTGGGAAATAAAATTCCAAACTCGTGACGCAATTTACGCTACTTAAGAGGCTTAAAATATTAAAGGATATAGCGAGCGTCGGCAATTAATCTTCATAAAATAAAAACGTTTAACTAACACGTGTTTCATTCTTTTTACACTATTAATTTAGCTATACCTATTTTTTTAATTTTGTCATGTTTTTGATTTTTGAAAGAGATGAAGAAATAACGGAATGCAAGATCAGTGTAAATGGTAAGATATTAGAGCAGGTGAATGTAGTGGTATATTTGGGAAGTATGTTCAGTAGAGATGGAAAATACGAGATGGATGTGGAAAAGCGTATTGCTGCCGGTAACTAGGTTAATGGAGCCTTAGCTGCATTGATGAGACGGCAAAACGTAACGTACACAATGCAGTTTTGGTACCGACTCTGTTATACGGCAGCGAAACGTGGGTATTACAGAAGAAGAATGAAAGAAACATGAATGCCGTGGAGATGCGATCTCTTCGTTGGATAAGCGGCGTTAACTTAGCTGATCAATCCGCAATGAAGAGGTACACGGAATGGCAGGTACTAGCGAGGGGTCACGTAAAAAGCATGAGGACCCCCCGGAGGGCATGTATGAAGAGGTTGATGACAGTGGACGAGGTGAAAGAGGTATGTAGAGACCGTAGCGTTTGGCGCTCTGTTCTCTCTGACTACTCCGCTAGGGGTAAAGCGTGAAGCTAGTTTATTCGTGTTCTCGTTTCTAGGCCCAGAGCGGTAAGTCACTTCGTTCTCCACTTTACTAAATAAATGGGAAAATACGTAATCGAATGGTAGGTGCACATAATTTAACTAGAAATATTAAAATAACATTTCATTAAGGTCCCACAAAATCACTTTCATCCTACGCCATACCTACAATAGAAGTTTATTGAGCAAAGTGAGCTTAGAACAGAAGTCAATATTTGGAGCCATAATAAAAAATATGTTCCCTACGCCTGAACCTCGCGCTACGGTATTTTGTTTCGTCACCGCGTTGTCACGTCACTAGGGGTGCACAAATAAACTGCATTATTTGTAAATAGGTTTAAAGGTACTTAACTTAATCGTACTGAAAGCTACAGATTAACTAATCATTAATTAATAAGATTTATAGCAGCAGAAGGACATTTATTGTTTATTTTTTAAAAAAGTAATATAATACCTAAAAAAGAACCGTTCCGTACAACTCGAGGTCAGCTCAGCACCAGCTCAGCTCAGCAGCTCGAAGTTTCGAGCTGTTTCAGAAATTCAAATTCATCTTAGTCAGAGCCCTTTCATCTGATACCTCACTTGAAACTTGAATGTACCTGTAGCATCTTTGCATATGCTATCTGCCAAAATTCATAATTCTAAGTATAGGGAAGTACCCTATTAATTTTGATTCCCCTTATAGTGTCGCAATACGCGTTTTTAGCGATAAAAACGGCTATATCTTTTATCAAAATCATAGGGCCGTAGATTGACTATACGATTTGAATTTCAATTAGATAGATAGATAGCTAGATAGATAGATAGCTCCAACCGTTACTGAGATAAAGGCCTTGACAGACAGACAGATAGACTGAAGGATGGACAACCAGTGTGATGAAGTGATCTTAAAAGGGTTAATTTTTTCCTTATAACGCTACGAAACCCTAAATAGCCTTTAAATATTGAATTTTAAATTGTTTGCACACGAAGTACAATCTCATATTACTTAGTATAACTGTTCCAATTGTCTTCAATTAATAACAGATCAATAATAGAACTAAGAAATATAACCTATACCTACCTACTGAGACGCGTCATTTATAGGCATGTCTATAATGTATAAGTAGAGAAAATAAACATAACTTAAACCTTACCAACTATCAAACATCCGGTATCTACTTTAAATCACTAACACCTCATATAGACTATATGTAGTAGAGGAGGGTATGGCGACGGGTCGCCACGCTAAATTATAATTAAGTTGTTGCAACCTGAAATTAATATCGAATTTTTAATTTTAAATGTAAATAAATGCTTACTAAATATATTTTTTTCTGTGAGAAATTTGTTATTTTTTTTAATTTGTTTAATTGTTTTTATTATGCTATATTTAGTTTCTGTGATAATTTTGTTTTTTTATGCATATTACATGTATGAACACGATGTTTCACACCCGTCAGTTGTCGCTTATTTTTCTTTAATTTACACGGGTTCTAGTCTATCAATTGCCGTGGATTATCGCATAGACTTTTCACATACATTTAGATTAAAAATCGCAATACTGATTGAATTGAAACCCCAATTGGTTCATAAATCATGGCAACACTTCGCGATTCTAAATAAATATGTTTCTATCATCATGTATCGTTATAATTAATTGATATTTATAAATGTATTACAATTTTAACAATATAATAATTAATGAATATATAATTTAATGAGAAATAAGACAATATCAGTTATTTGTTAATATAGTGTTTTTTTATTCAAAATATTCTTTATTCAAATAGATTTTTACAAGTACTTTCTATTCGTAGAACGAGCTCGGAATCCACTTCTGATGAGAAGAGCCAGGAAGAAACTCAACAGTTGCTCTTTTCAATATTTTCATTTACATTGTTATTGCTTGATATACAATGATAAGTAGCCTGTATGTCGTTTCATTTTAATTAAATGGATATTAATTAAAAATATTTTTATTCTTTCATTTTTGGAGACGAGAACTAGGCGTTAAAAATTTCTCGTCTTCGTTTCTTCGCACTGAACACGTCAAGTTAGAAATATTATTTATTCAAATAGACTATTGTAAGCACTTTTGAATCGTTGAATAAACATATAAAAATAGCTACCAGCTTCCGAGCTGAAAGCAGTTCTGCTAAGAAGAGTCCGCAAGACACGCAACAGTTGCTCTTTTCAATGTCGATTTACTATGACACTGTCCATTTTGTCGGACAAACAGAATATTATAGTATACAAATTGTGAAGCAACTGTACTAATATCTTTAAAATCTCGCGGAGAATCGCAAGCTCCTAGATAGATATTGAACCTATAGGGGAAGCACTGACACTATGAAAGTAGCTGTAGTAGACTAGTCGGGAAGTGTCAGTTGTCTTACTTTTTAAATCGTGTTGCTGTTGACAGACAAATAGAATATTGTAACCTATATGAAAGGAATAAGGTAATTTTGAATAAGGTGATTTTTTCGGTAGAATGTAACTTGTATTCCATTAACACACGTTTTATATACTATTAATTGAAATCCATGTGAAATAATATTAAAAAAATCTTCTACGTTACATGATGATGGCGCTAGTTTGTATATTGAAAGCAAAATAGACATAAGATATATGCTAAAAAAATATCGATAGGAAATATATCGATTCCAAAGTATTATTATAATGTTGATATTGATACACTTTTAATACTCAAAAATAAAATAAATGTATATCCTTTGATGGCAAAAGGAATCAATGTATATTTTTTTTTGTTATATTTGAGATATTACATTTTTTTTATTTTAATTTATATCAAAGTAACAATATTAAACATGTCTAAAGTGTAAAAAAATATTTATTTTTAGATACACATTCTATATCCAAAGTAAACCTAAATAATTAATTTATTATTTTATATACAGATCTTGTTCGACAGTTCACTAAACATCGATGACTCTTCACTAAGAATCGATGAACATCGACTATTGCTGAACACAAACAGCCAGCTGCCAGTAGTGTTTACTTTCTCGCCGGACTAACATCCCGCGAAAGATGCTCACGCAGTGATTTATTTGGTAACAAAGTGTATTACAAAATTCCAACAAAAAATCATTCAAAATGAATAGATTAATACTGTTGCTGCTCTTCGTCACAACTGCTTTGTGTACTACGACAAATGATTCTGATATATTGGGTAAGTGATTTTTCTTATACGATTTATTGGCTTTTTTTGAATGGTCTTTTAACAATTTTTTTAATGTTAAGAGTTAGTACTATAAAATCCCAGGGGCTTGTTTATTTTTAGACACAATCAATAATGCGAAGTTAGGAGATCAATACAATGCACAGATTGCGCAGACGCGCTCCGTCCAGGAGCCATTTTGATAGCATTCAAGGTCCTTGGGAATGTCCTTTATACAAGATAGATGTACATCCGTGGACGGAGGAAATGCTATATTCGACTTTGTACTTACTGTTCCCTGTGTCAGTAGCAGCATTGCGCTAATAACGACACATTATCCGGCTCATTATTTACAAACAAATTAAAATTTTATTTGTATTTTTTTGTATATTTCACACAATATAGGACGGTAGGCTCAGGTACCTTTAAAACATTCGTTCCGCCGAATTTGGAGGCATTGCTGAGTGCCGTCACTCAACGCCGCGCTTTTTTTGATTTCCCCCAATTGGGAATCAAACCCACAACCTCTCGTGTTTACATTCGCACCCTCGATTGATCTTAAACTGAATATAACTTCTTTTTTCTCCAATATATAGGAATTATTAAATTATGTTTACTGATTTTGACGTAGAACTGGTGATAAGTTACGTATGTACTTGATATGTTGGGTGACGACACTAATGCTTTAAATTCCTACAAACTTGTTTTTGACTCGTTACTGTAATAGAAATCAGAACTAAGAGATCCATCAATGTGTCCACCCAACTTAAAGCTGGGAGCTGCAACGTGTATATTACACGGACTATTTGAATAGCTCTTGAAGCCCTTACAATTCGTATACCAATTATATAGCAACCTTCATTTGTGAGTGTAATACAAACTCAGAGTAGCCGTTACGGCACATACATGTGACTGTAAATTCGATCGGGATCTCGGAATCGATACCCGTTCCGGGGAAGCAATTATTATAATAATCATATATTGAATTTGAATTTAAATTTAAATGTGGTCCCCGCTGCCTGCCCTGCTATATGTGGGATACAGCGTGAAGCTGAAAAATTGTTTTATATGGGCATTTATGGGGAATATGGGTGGGAGGTCTATATGAGTATCTACCTAATTGGCCGCGCGCAGCTCCTACCCTTTCTCATTAAGGCACTATGACCACATTTATTTATTACTTTAAATATTAATCTATTCCAGATGATTTCAAATGTTCCCTCCCGGATGTCACCACGGTCGACGACAATCTCGACATAAAAAGATTTCGATCCGATTTTTCTAAAATATCAGAGGTAAGTTTAAGCTATTATAAAAAAATCTCCAATAGTATTGAATATTCAATTGTACGGAAGTGTGAAATAAATTAATACGAAAAAGAAACTCCTACGTTGATCTCGCATGCAAGTACGCATCCAAATACGCGCATCTGCAGTTTCTACATATTAGCCAATAGAAGTTATAAGGAATAGGCGCTGGCGTCAATGCAGCCCTATGAGGCAAATCGTGTCGGCAAAAGTTATCAGGCAAAAAGCGTGGCGTTGAGTTCCACAACTCAACACGTAATGCCTTCAGAATACGGAGGAAAATGGAGAACTGAAATGTCTCTGTATGAAAGGAATATATCAACACTAGGTTCCCAGTTCTCTCTCTGGTTACCTTGCTACGTGCAGTTTACAACAATAACAATAAAATATCTAGTTTATTATTTATTACATATATATTTTTTTGCCTATGCCCTTTAATATGCAACCTTTGCCATTAAAATGTTCTGACGTTCAAAGATCGTAAAATACCATCTATAGACAATAGACATCAGACTGACATTTACCCACAAATGAAACACTGGGTTATTTTTGTCATTTGTTTTTGCTTGGGGTTGGTGATGAATGACGATATTGGTGAGTTTACGGAGCAAAAGTAGCTTCAGTGTCCCGTTTCAGAAATTTTATTAACTGAGTTAAAGTATCCATTCTTTAATTTGTCTTATCAGATGCATAAACGTATTTTTATCGATTCGAATAAAAATAAAAGCCATATACATCCCTTGTTCATTGTGCGAATAGCTCTACGATGTCTTATTTCTAGTCTGGTATTACCCAGGTAATATCAGACTAGAAATATTATAATATTATTGAAATTTATTAAAAATATTTTTAATTAAGGTGAAGTTCCCGGGATTGATTGGTCCTACAAATGAAAGACTCATATGCAAGATCAAATGCATCGATGGCAACTGGGTGGGCCCCCTGTGCTCCCAAACACCAAGTAATTATTTAAATTTACTTAAAAGAATCTATTTTACAATACTATGTCGAGAAGATGAGATTTATGTAAAAATAAGTAATATCAGTATAATTTTTAATCTTTGGAATTTAAAATAAATTAATTAAACCTGAAATTTATAAAAGATATAAAAGTATTATGGCGCAGTGGCACAAGCGTGTATCTAAATGGCGGGTGTGGGTTCAATTCTCACATGGGGAATGCAATGCCTCATAAATTTAATTAAACGGAAAGTGGAAGACGGAGTGTCTGAACACTAGGTTCCTACTGTCTACTCTGCTATATGCGGGATACAGTGTGAAGACGAAAGAAACATATGTTATATACATTTGAAACGAAATATTATATAATAATTATAATTTAAGAGATATGTATTGTAATATTTTTTAATGGCCAAATTGAAAAATCTATTTACAGAGACACTAAAAAAATTTAGCAATTAATATAATATTATTTTATTCTATATTTCTCAATGCTGTCTTATTTAAACAATCTAATCTTGGACCTGGAACATTATTAATTGAAATAATAGGTAAAACAATTACAGATGGTAGATTCCAACCTATACTCCGCGAATGTCTTTATCGCAATCAAAACCCCCTTATGGCTGTAGCATTCAAAAATGACTCCATTTTGGTAAGTACTTTTACATGTTATAATAAGTATTTATAATTTATTAATAAAATGTCTACAGGATCTAGCTCGATAAGCAAGGGGAAGCTGTACTGGTTAATAATAAATTGTTTACATTGTGAATTTATGGCTTTTTGTTGAAAATAGCAAATAGCAATAAAGAGTTTAATGGTGGAACACAAAATCACTAAAATACAAAAGTAGAGAAATGAAAATTATTTAAATATTATTATTCAAAGTTAAAATCAAAAACAAAAACTTAATTTTATATTTATATTACAGAAAAAGAGCTGAGACTACCGTGAATAATGAATGTCATTTAGTATGTAAATTGTGTTATTTTATATTATTACTAACAAACAAATAGTGTAGTATTAGGTAGGTGATAGGTACTTTGCTTTTCAAATGCTTCTGGTTTAATCATTGTTAAAATATGTGCGGCATTTATAAATAGAAATTTTTAATAACTTCTACAATAACTAAACATAACGTAAGCCCTTATGTACTGCTTATTTTGCATTTTTAAAAACATATTTGTATGAATTTGTACGTGTGGTGGAGTTTATCTTTCGAACATAGGCCTCCTCCAAAACGTTATAGGCTTGTCTGTCTCTAGCCACTGTCATCCATTGCTCCCTGCCACCTTGACAAATACTAACTACTAAAGAAACGGCCTCAACGGCAATATATTTAATAAATTATGAATGCCTTGGACGGTGATTTGGTATTAATAATTTTTAATAAATATGGTCTTTGTTGTTTCTTCAATTGAAACAGATCGACACATACTTCCCGCACGGTTCAGTAATAGTAGCAAGATGCAAGCACTTTGGACTCTACAAGCTGACGGGGGACAACATGCTGCGCTGTGAGAACGGAGAGTGGTCCTCCAAGATGCCTAAGTGTGTGCCCACTTCGGTTATTACCAATTATACAGGTGGGTTTCCTTTTGGTTAACTTTGTTCAAGTTTATACGAACTGGTGGAAATGGGGGAAGTCCCATGACTCAATATCATGCCAACCGATTTCGATTTTTTTTTTATTATGCCATCTTAAAAAAACGCGATCTTTATAGGTTCTAATTATGCGATCCGGTTGAAAATAGTTTTTTTGTTAAAAATTATATTTATCCCAGAATTCTCGTGGGATAGGGATTAACGCGAGAAAAAACGTTAAAAACGTTTTGCTGTGCGCGCGGACCTAAAAAGATATGAAATGACTAAACACTTTTCTATTAAATACGATAAATTTTTACGATATATGTTATATTTAACTCCTAAATACTGGAACAGTATATAGATAGATATACAAACTAAAATGACCAAACATTTTTTTCCAAATACCAGGGGCCATGTACTGTGTATATTACATCTTGAAATTTTTTAAAGGTGGTGCACCACCAACTATCCAGTATATAGCGGTGTCCGGCTCCGCCATAGTGGAGCTCAGCGGGGAGCTCTACATATACCCGGGCAGCACCGTGTGGCTGGACTGTCTGTGGCCGCGGTCCCTGGGCCGGCCGTACTGGAGTTGGACGCAGTCGTACCGGCACTACGCGGCGTGGGCGAGCCACACGGGCGAGACCGACCTGCACTACCGGCTGGTGCTGGCGCGCGCGTCCTCGCGCCACACCGACACCTACACGTGCACCTCGCCCGCCGGCACCACCAACACCGTCGCCGTTAGAGTTGTTAGTGAGTCCTACTGCATGCTACAACATTATCACGTAGTGAGTGACCATTTGGCAACAGAAGGTGACATTATTGTGGTCCATGAGCAATAAAGTCGGCTTATTAATTTTTAATTTATTACAATTATTTATAATAAATGCACGCAAGTCCTGCTTGGTAAAGGTATTCATAGTTTAGGACGTAGATAACGTCCTAAAAATATTTTAAATTTACTTTGTTTGTAGTTGCTAAAACATTTTTTTTTGTTAAAGAATCGCTTCTATAACTTCGGCGATGATATTTATTTCATATTGAAACTAAATAAATAAAATATTTTATTTTATTTTATTTTATTTATTTGGGACAACAAACATTTGTACATATGAGAAAATATATCTTGTACAATATAATAAACTTAATCTATGTACAAATCACACCGTTATCCACTACTTACTATAACAATAGAAATTAACTATAGGAGATATTTTAATGAATATTTAAAAAATAAATAAATAATTAAATAAATAATTATATAATATAAAAAAAAGGAGTTTATAAATATTTACCATTTTTAAAGGCAATAATTATAACAATATTAAATATATACATAACAGATATAAATACGCATACATATATATAAATACGCATACATATATAATAATAATATATATATTTATATATATATATATATATATATATATATATATATATATATATATATATATATATATATATATATATATATATATATATATATATATATATATATATATATAATATAGTTCAATTTTATATTAATATTGTTATCATTATTGCCTTTAAAAATGGTAAATATTTATAAACTCCTTTTTTTTATATTTATTCAACGTAAGTGAGTAAGACAAGACATCATTCTCACTTAGCTTTTTTTTTTATTTATAAAAAGATTACGTATTAAAGTAATTCTTATTTCACTAACATTTTTCTATTTCATTTGACAGGACTCGGTGACTTCTCCTGTTAATTGGTATATCTATTAAACGCCGCACGCAGCGTGGCGGTGTTAATGATACGGGACTTAGTATTGAACTCTTTTATTATATATTTTATTTGGTTATTTATACGCTACAAAACAATAGCGGAAAACAATTACACAATTGTGTTTGTAGTAAATAAATTTAGGTTGCTGATGATACAAATGAATGTCCAATACGCCTACAATTTGTATATATATTAAAAATCTTATTCCTTACTTGAAATAAAACAAATTTTATGCATTTATACTGTAATATTGTCGGAGGTGATATACATTTTATTAATTTTAAATCAATTAATGTAAAACAATTTATTTCTAAGCAAGAAAGTAATTTAAATTACCTTAAAATCTACCGAGCTATTATATAACAAAACAGTATTCAGCATAGCGGTGTTTGAATATTTTTGCTAAGTAAGGTATTTAATGGAGTGTGTGTTTGTGTGTTCCAGACATAGTTTGTCCGCCGATTAACGTTTCGTCACCCCATGTTCATCAGTTCGCACAAGGGTCGCGGCTGGGAAACTCTGTTCACTTCAGCTGCCGCGCTGGCTACCAGCTCAACGGCTCTGCTCTTGTTAACTGCATGGGTGACGGTAAGACTCGTTAGGTCTTCCTTCATATTTGGGGTGCGGTGAAGTCAAATGACGTCTTAATAAAACACGTGGAAGGAGAGGTGCAATCCGCATCGTACGCACTTCCCTAACAGCTGACAGTGTTGCCATCCTCTGAATACACCCAAGTCGAACAACTTGACGTCCAGTATTCACACTGCGACTTGTATATACGTCCAGATACAAAACTGTGTACTTAAATATTATGTTTATATTATTGTTCATACGGGTAGATAGTAAATGTAGTGCGTGCGCAGGGCGTTGGTCGTCCGAGCCTCCGACGTGCGTAGAGACGCTGTGCCCGGCGGTGGCGGTGTCGGGCGCGCTGTCGCTGGTGGAGGTGAGCACGGCGCACGGCGGGCGCGCGCTGTTCGCGTGCGCGTGGGGCTACCGGCTGGCGGGCGCGCCCGGCCTCGAGTGCGAGGCGGGCGGCCGCTGGAGCGGCGACCTGCCCACCTGTATTCGTGAGTCACAAAAATACAAGTACTTCCCTTCTAAGTATGAAAAAAATAAATAAAAAGAAAGTTTATTATATAAAAAATTATTTCTAAATATTCAATTTATATTCAGGTGTCACTGTAAGTAAGAAGTCGTCATTTGATTTTATTTCTATTACCGAGTAGATTAAGTGTCGGTAGTGTGCCGCGTCTTTTTAGTGGATTTCAAATAAAGCACTAATGACTCGGCACTCGTACCGCTCGTGTTCGTCGCATTCGAAAATACTGTAACTAGAAGTCGTTATTAAAATTGGTATTACAGTATTGTAATTGCAAATAGAATTGGCTTACGTTTAACAAATGTGAATAAAATAATTATAAAAGCTAGATTTGTGTGTGATTTGTTGGTTCGTCGGACATTATTAGATTTATCACTCTGTTCAGGTCATTTAATAGGTTAACTGACAGCTCTATATCCCCCAGCTGCATCTGTAATAACATCCCATGTAGTATTCCTTCACATTCCTACTTCGATATATACCAACAATTGCCGTCACTTTGCCAAACATATATTCCAAATATTATAGGTATAAGGATTTATTCTATTATTAGTAATCAGCTTAACTGTTCAATTAATGAACACTTTTGGCCACAGTGACCTGAACTTAAGTTACTTACAATACATTTTTTAAAAATCTTACAATGACAAATAATACTGTAATTCACTTTCTCGAGTAAAAAGCGACTCAACAACCACCACGTCTACAGTCAGACGAGGCAGACTGGGCATCGACGTCGTGTCAATAAAACCTATATAATTTTATTTTTATCCTTTTTTTTACAGCTATCTACTGTCCAGACCCACTCGTGCCCGAAAACGGCCGCCTGCTGACAACGTCGTCGAAGGAATCGAAATATCCTGTCGGAGATCTCATCATGTATTCCTGTGAGGAGGGTTACGAAATTTTGGGCGAATCATCCATCGTGTGCACCGAAAACGGTTTCTGGTCGCACCCTCCGCCGTTTTGTCTACCCCCCTCGGAAATAAAGAAATCCGACACTATATACATCGATAACACCACGCTAGTCAACTTTGAGGAATAGTGTTGATATGGACAACTTGACTCCGCTCCGGTAAGTGAGCAAAGACTATATCTATGTAGCTATTGTGACCGACAACAGATTTCGGACAACAGATTTGTCCACTTTAGTAGGGAGACTAGGCAGTAAGAACTAGCAACATTATACTGTTCATATGTAAGATCTCATTCAAATATTTTATATAAATTTACTTTGTTTTTGAATCTTTACCTACTTGTTTATATTCTCTATTTTAAGTATATTCTAGCAACGATGTCATTTTACGATGTCCTTTTATCTTTACATACGTTGATGTTTTTTAAATGTTTATTTACACTATATTACCTACTACCATAGTACTGTTATACATTATAAAATTTATTTTACTATTGTAAGTTTTAAATCTAATATATTATAGATTAAGTAGCGCAAATATTGTAAACTAAAATTGACATTTATATATTACATAGATACGGAAGGCGCCTCCTTCATTAAAGTAGGCGCGTTGCGTATATGTGGATTGTTCCTTAGGAAAAGTAAAACTTAGTACAATGTAACATCAATTATATATATGTGTATTTCTTTGAGAAAAATCTATCTAGATTCTAAATTACTATTAGGTATATGGAGAAAACAGTCGTAAACGTTTTAACTTGTGACGAACAAGGCAGTAGTACCACTAAATATAATTGTTCCTCTTGAACTATACTAAATGTGGTGTTTCTCTATTTTTGGAGTGGTTATTGAAAATGGCTTTTGAATATACTGTAGTAGTATATATAGAGATAATTTGTGTGTAGTAGAGATATTTACAGTATATTTTGGTATGCAACATGGTTCTAAAGAGAGGGGTAATGTCGATATCTTATGACACAACAACGATACGCTTTACTAAGGTATTTGGAAATATGAAAATTATCGTAATAAATTATTGAAGCATCATTTGATTTTTATTTATTAAAAACTGTATAATATGTAGGTTTGTGATTAAATTATAAAACGGAATGTCTTAACACTAGGTTCCCTCTGCCCACCCTGCTGTGTGCGGGGGGATACAGGGATACAGTGCCTGCGCCGTCTAAATGGTTGAACTTTTGCAAAAGTTATTTACGAGTATGACGAAACTGTTATACTTTAAACGACATAAAAAATAGTCCGCGACAGGATATGTCAATCTCCTAGAGACAGCTCACAGCTCACAACAACCGTTTTTATGTTTTACAAACAACAGTTTTAAACAATGTAACACTGTTTGCAGTAGCGGACGTGACGTCACAGCACTCAGCGTGAAAACAGTACAATATAGTCTATATATTTACATAGTTTCCATCTTGTAATCGACTTTTAAATGACACCTGCATAAACACAGGAAAATAAAATAAGAAATATCACAAATACATGTAGTAGTACACTTTAGAATAAAAAACGTTTTAAGCAGGTGCATATTTTATTTATATATATTTCATACAAGTAGGTTTGTAAGGATGTAAAAATGAAGGCAGAAAATGTAATATTATGTAACATGTATCAAATACTTGTATTATATATTATATTTTCGTGTCTACATATAACTGAATTCTTCAATAACTGCAGTATACCCATTTCTTTTGCAACTTTTCTTTCAGTTGAAAAGACAGACAGATTGATGAGTCTCTTGATTCATTGCAGATTACAAATCATTTTTAATTAGTTTTTGTTTAGAAAAACTTGTCTCGCGCGAATCAGCCGAAATGTGAGTGGTTAAGAAATATTACATTACAAGCGGTGTACAGTATAATCTATTCACTAAAAACCACGTAACTACTTAGTTGTAAAAAATTTTTTTTGTTAAAACTGTCACCTGAAGAAATTGTCAAAACTTTTAAAAGCCCTAGTTTAAAGAAAACTGGTGACTTATGGGTCATGTCTGTTTTAGTTCTTAATACAATTATACCTTATCTTGCTTTAATTTTTAACAATTGTGTAGAATCCGGTACTTTTCCCGATCTAATGAAATATAGCAAAATAGTGCCGCTTCACAAATGTAGAGATAGATCTGACCCCGGAAATAACAGATCGATTTCTAATTTGCCGTATTTAAGTAAAATATTTGAAAAAAATACATTTAACCAGCTCACAATTTTCTTAAATATTAACTATTGTGTCCATAGCGAGCAATATGGTTTCACCAAAGGCAAGTCCACTACAGATGCTACAGGGTGCTGCACTCCTCAAGCACATTTATGACGAATGGGAGAAGTCAACAAACTGCAATTGGAGTGTTTTGTGATTTATCCAAAGCCTTTGATTGTGTAGACCATGAAACTGTGTTATTAATACTTTACCATTATGGTATACAGGATAGTGCCCTTGATATCATTGCCTCATATCTAATCAAAAGAATCAAGAAGGTTAGTATAAATAGTGTAAAATCTTCTGGATCTCCTCCAAGTATGGGCGTTCCACAAATACCTTTTTAACCTTTCCTGTATAGCCTATACAGGAAAGGAAAACAAACTATAACGAAGTGAATTATCGCATATTGTTCATCGGTTTGATATGAATAATATAATGTTAAAAAAACTAAATGTATTGAATTTGCTTTACCTACAGTAAAAAACATAATATTAGTCTAGTAATTAAAGGAGAAACCCTTAATTTGTCGGATTCAACTATTTTCTTAGATGTAGTTATAGATTCCGAACTCCAGTGGAACACTCTGGACTGGGGGCACTTGCGGATACACTCAACTCTGCCGCGTTCGCCATTAAAAAAGTAAGACAAATGACGGACATTTGAAACTGCCCGACTATTCTACTATAGCTACTTTCATAATATTGTACCCTATGGAATGTTGCTATGGGGCAGTGCTTCCGATATAAATTCAACATATATTCTCTAAAAAAGAGCCGTGAGATATATTTATAATCTGAGAGCTCGCGATTCTCGGCGAGATGTTTTTAAAGATGCAGGTATTATTAGAGTTGCTTCACAATTTGTATATTATATATTATTTGTATGACTAATCAACAGGTTGACAAATAGTAAAAATGGCGGATATAATCCGTAGTAGCTGTACTCTATAATTTATTACAGTAGTTTATTTTAATAGTATTAAAAATGAGCCTCAACACTGAGCTAGCTAGCTTTTGGGGTGGTTTGACATGTTTTAAACCAAGGAATATAATAATTTTTGCCAATAAGTAATAACTTTGTTTTCATAGTAACAGTTTGGTAAATATTACATTTATGATACCATCTAATGGGGTGAATAGAAACATTTTTAGATTTTAAGTTTGATTTTTTACAATGTTCCTGGCTGTTTTCGCTTGTACATGTACAATGTACAATTTTATAAAATTATAAATATAAATATTAACCTATTCATCATTTCACTATCGATGAGATCGATAAAGTTAAATCATAGTTAATATATTATTAACTAAAAAGTTCTAAAGATATCGTTCAATAATATTATTTACATCCATAAATCCATAGATATATTTTTTTTACTTAAATAAAATTGCACATTGTAAATTTGCAATGTTATAAAATTTGAAAGTATAATTATTAAAATCATTTCGTTATCAATAAAATCGATGAATTTAATCATAATGATTATTAACTAATAAATTCTATAGACATCGTTCAATTATATTATACTCACAATATGTATGGCTAACGGCCCAACACAAATGTGAACATATTCAAATATTAAAACATTTCCAAAGTCCAAACTCTTAAAATGAAATAGAGAGTGATAGTGTTTTGACAACAATCATTCGTGTCGAAAAACATTTTTTTTAAATTCGTATTTCGTATTTTTATGATGTAGCAACATTCCACCAAAAGGTCAAAGGTTAGGCTACCCGCAGTACCTTCGAGATGACCAATGTTGGACCCAATATTAGTTATAACCATGCCCCATCCCCGGTGCATCGGATGTTCTTGATGAACATGCGCAATGCAGCTCTATATGCAAATATTGATTTATCACCCCGGACAAGCTTAAGGACACCGCACCGAACTACACCGCTCGCCACTGGGGAATGGGGGTTATGTAACTTCTCGTAACGGTTTCATATTTGAATTTAATGTTATTATATGCTGAACTAGTCAATTTAGAGTTTAATGTGACAAATTGGGTTTCAGAACGAATGAAATTCCAATGAAATGTTTTTTATATCGTTTAAAATAATTAATAAGAAAATAATGTAGATGGATTGTTAATTTGGCTCGTAATAGTCCTTACTAAATTAAAAATTAAATTAGCTTCACGCTATATCCCGCACACAGCAGGGTAGGCAGAGGGAACCTAGTGTTAAGACACCCCGTTCCCCACTTTCTGCCGAATTTTGGAGGCATTGCGTGTTGAGTGGCAGAACTCAACGCCGCGCTCAGCCTCGACACCAGAGCGAAGAAATGAAAATATAAATTTAAGTAAATATTTCATCTCCTCGAGTGGGGATCGAACCCACAACCAGTCAGTTTTACAGTCACACTTCGTGCCGCTGCGCTATGACTGGCCTCTAATAGTCCTTACTAATTAATCTATATTTTTAAATTGCTAATAGTAGTTATTTTACTATTTTTTGGCACAATAAATAGATTATTTGGGCTAAAAGTAATGCAAAGCTAATATTTCTTTTTAAATATAATAATATTAAAATGGCAACCTCGTCACAGTTACATATCAAACGTCGGTTGGCGCGCCGCCGCCTTCAGTTATCGACCGCGGTTCGATTGCGCGAAGTCCCGAGCGGGCGCGCGCCGCGCAGTTGCCGTTAGCCGTAGCGATATTCAATATACGCCTATTAAAGCTCACGCCCGTACCACCCATTCTAGTCGGGAATTTACACGAGTGATGACCTGTGCAGTGGTTATTTACCGTTTTTAAACAATGGCGCTCTCAAGAATTAAATGTTTGATATGTGCCATTGTCCTATGCTTCGCCGGTGTTTTTATGTGCCCGTTTGATAAGAAGTTTGATGAGTCTGAGGTGCCCACGGTGACTATCGCGGCTTTGGTGCGGAACAAAGAATATGTGTTGCCCTACTTCCTGGCCGGTATTTACGCCTTGGACTACCCGAAGGATAAAATCACGATCTGGTAGGTTATACATTTTTTGTCATTAAGAGGTCGATGTGATTGAACTATATATGTAGGTCGGTCATAAACGGAGCGGCGACCGCGGCGCACGATAAAACTGGTAGTGTTTATGTTTCATATTTAGTAAGAATTCAATAACAAACTAGATAAGATGACCTAGGAGTTTTAAGCGGTCCCGACCTATGTGCTTTATTGATATTAAATTATCCATTAAAACATATTTTTAGTAAAAAAAGAAAAGAAATATGTATATATATATATATGATTTAAAATGCATTGTTTGACAAAATATTTCAACATCTATTCATATCGGAAGCCATGTTGTACTAAAATATTGATCCAAGGTTGTGCTTCATACAACCCAACAAAGGCCGAACAAGTTAGCTGATCCAACTGACCAACATTGGAAGATGTTGATCAGTTGGATGATGAACGCAAGATGACCAAGCTTTGGGCAAATATACCAATATTTCACTGAAATATGTAAGCTGCCATTTTGTAATCCTTAATTATTGATCTACCTCGGTGTCCTCGGTATAGACTATAAAGCTTATGCTTATTTGATGCTAGGTGTGGCCAACTAGGTGTGGCCACTATATTGGCTATCAGGAACCAGTATTGGACTGACTGAGCTACGCCTTGGCCCAAAAGGATTGATTTCATTTCCAATATTAAAGTTAAAATATCTGCGGCAAAGTGTTATAAAATAAAGAGTTTTATTTACTTTAACACTACTTTTGGCAAACCTTTCAAGCTCAGGCACTAATAACTAAATGTTAAACTACAATTTTATTTTCTTTTATAAACAAATTAAATGTGAACCCTAAACAAACATGAACAACAAAACTTGAAAATAAAAAACAAATATCTGTCTAATACATACCAAAGTAACTTAAATTTAAATTAAAAGATTTAAAGAAAAGAGAAAAATAATATTTTTTGGTTACCAGATAATTATTATAGGTCATGTTTAGATAAGAGTTCATTTGCTACTCAAATTTCATAACATATTTTATTATTAAAATGTTGATGGAGTATATTCAAATATTTATTCTTGTAGTGTTTCATCTTTGTTGTTGATTGTTGTTAACCCTTAATTGGAAACTGATAAACATTTTACCACCACTTCATTAATGCTAATCCTAACCCTAAACAGTAAAAAAAAAATATATATTATTTAATTTTTTCTTGTATAAGGCCTTAGAAACTTTATTCTCCATTTTCTTTCTATATTCAAAAACATTATTTAACTTTTTTATAATTTTTAGAGATGAAACTCAACAACCATTGTTACCTCCAAATGCTTAAAATAAAATTTAATTAATTGTAGCTAATTATGGAAATTATATTTTCCTTACAGGTTTTACTCAGATTACAATTCAGATAGAAGTATAGAAATTTTAAAAATATGGAAAAGTAATGTTGAATCAGAATACAATGATTTCCACCTCCATGCTAATAAATCTACACCACAGTTCCACAAAGACGAGCCCAATGCAACAAGTTGGACACCGAGTAGATTCAAACATGTCATGAAATTAAGACAAAAAGCATTAAACTTTGCAAGGAAGTCTGGTTCTGATTATATATTAGTAAGTATATATTTTTAAATTAGGTCATTGGTATCAGGCATTTGGACAACTGTAAATGTATATTACAGATGGTGGACGCAGACGTCACGCTCACAGACCGATTGACACTTAAGTCACTGATAATGCGTGAGGAGTTGGTCACCGCACCCATGCTGACGTCAGATGGCTTATATTCAAACTTTTGGTAAGATCATTTCGAAAATTAGATAAAAGATTCTAAATAAAAGACTTAATTTATTTGTACTATTAAAATACAACCCAATTTTGTAAACCTTAGGCATGGCATGAGCCGCGATTTCTCGTATTTACGGACATCAGACTATACCAACATTCTAAGCCACAAACACAAGGGGTGCCATGAAGTTCCAATGATTCATTCGGCGGTACTTATAGATTTAAAACCAGACATTTCAAATGACTTGACGTACGTTGATAATGGAGAGATAAGCTACGACGGACCTGATGATGACACGTTGGTGTTCTGTGTGAGCGCGCATGATGCAGGTAGGTAGTTACTCTCATATATTTGATTCAAATATTAGGTGTAAAGATTGGGTGTTGCGGAAGTACATATTGATTGCATCATATATAAATTAATATTAAGTAAAATATTTGTTTTTAGGAGCAGAATTAAAAGTATGTAATGACCGGCTGTATGGTTTCATCACTGTCCCTTCAGAGAAATCTACACCAGAAAACGAAAGAAAAAAACTAACAAACATGAAACTTAAAGCACTGAGTAAGGGCTTGATCTTGCCTATTTTCCCAACACTAAAGAAATTTGTCTCCTATCCTTTGAAATCTAAGTTTGGTATGTCTAAGATTTTCATGATAAACCTTGATAGAAGGAAAGATAGGAGGGAATTGATGATAGAGAGCTTTAAGGAACTTGGCATGGAAGTTACTGTGTTTGAAGCAGTTGATGGGAAGTAAGTACACCTGATTAGACTAGTCTTGACTACTCTATATATCAGACAAAATATTTTTGTACTCAATTTATTTTTATAAATTACTCTGCTGCTTTTTATTGCTGTACCCTGAACCTATTGCTATGCCACAAACTAGAACAAATTTGAAAGAAATACATTATGCAAATATACAATAATTTTGAGTCATTTTATTCATTTTGTCAGAGGTCAGTCGTGGCGCAGTGGCACAAAGTGTGACTGTAAAACCGACTGGTTGTGGGTTTGACCCCCCTGGAGGAGATGAAATATTTACCTAAATTTATATTTCCATTTCCTCGCTCTGGTGTCGAGGCAAAGCGCGTCGTTGAGTTCAGCCACTCAACATGCAATGCCTCCAAAAAAATCGGCAGAAAGTGGGGAACGGATTGTCTTAACACTAGGTTCCCTCTGTCTTCCCCTTCTGTGTGCGGGATATAGCGTGAAGCTAATTTGCTTTTTTATTGATTTTGTTCAGTTCAAAAAAAAACAGGCTGTACCCACTCAGGAACCTCCATTGGGTCATACAAAACAACTTTGCTAAACATCATCATATTATCATGTGCACACTTATCAATTCTTTAAACAACGTACAGATTAACATAAATTTTTATGTATAAAGATTTAAATATTTCCTTAAAATCAAATGAGCTTCACGCTGTACATCGTTACATCTAATTGATTGTTTTTTTTTTCTTTAATATTCTTTTTTTTTTAAGAAAATTGACCAAGAAAGATCTAGATGATATGGGTATAGAATTAATGAGAAATTACGAGGATCCATATCATAGAAGGTACACATATTTACATATCTAAGTCTCATTTTATCTGAAATTAATTAATAAATTAATATATTTTGTCATTTTACAGACCAATGAAGGCTGGTGAAATAGGATGTTTCTTAAGTCACTATAACATATGGAAAGAGGTAATATAAATTAATTTTCTAAAGATTTTCCTAATTTCTATATATTTCATTTCATGCAAAATAATTTCAGATAATCCACAATGAATACAAAATGACAATAATAATGGAGGACGACATCCACTTTGTCTCTTATTTCAAAGAAAAACTGGCTCGTGTTATAGAAGAAATAAAGAATTTCCACTACGACCTAGTGTAAGTATATTATCCTACAACCAAAAATCTAGGAGTGGAAGGAGTGGAATCATTTATTATTACCAACCAAATAAATGGTCTTGTTGTAGGTATTTGGGAAGGAAGATATTAGTGGAAGGGGAGACCAAAGTGACCAGTCACACTGTGAAACCTCTCTATTCGTATTGGACTCTCGGTTATGTCTTGACTCTACATGGTGCAGAAAAACTATTAATGGCGAATCCTCTAAAGAATTTGCTTCCAGTTGATGAATTTCTACCAATAATGTTCAACGCTCACCCCAAGTATGTAACAAGTGATGGTAAACATGAAGAATCATATGAGAAAGAACCAAAGAAAATAATTTTTACTAGAATTTGTATGTATTCGGGCATCGCGGTTGCTGCCTACATGGTCATGCATGATGTTGATTTCTTTTAAAATCGTTTAATAGTCATTTAGCTTACTTGTTTTAATTATTTTTATTTTACGTTTATTTAAGAAAATATTTCTAATTTCTTTCACGTTTGTTTTTATGACTCTTTGTCAAATGTCACTTTGACATATGGCTGTCAATATTTTTGTTTTTGTTTATTTTTGTTTTTATTTTCATTTCAGCGTAACGTGGCAAAATCATTACCCCATACGGGATTTAAAAGCGTTGTCCGCCCATCCCCTTCTAATGAATCCCACTCATTATACGGGAATGGACGGCTATATTAGTGACACTGAGGACTCTCATATTATGGATAGCGATAAAAATATAATAAATAACACATGATTTATCTATATTAACACTAGAAATATATTAAATTGTAAATTTAAAAAAAAAAATTGAATTTAGTGTCTTTATTTGGAGTCAATTGTGAAATCGATGTGTATGTAACTTTTATTAAAAAAATATCTTACTATTTAATAGGATTATTAATATAAACCATTATGAAATTAGATTTCTTCAAGCTCAAGTTAAATGAACAATGATATTAACCAGGTAGGAGTACTTATACCTCTGGTTATTAGTGTATAGTTAGTACATATAGTGTTAGCTTCACCCAAGGGGTAACTACTTATCATGTTGTCTATTTAGGAAGGTAACATTACATTGACATTAACAACTTAAATGCCTATAGTTAAATGTAGATCTATTAAGGCCTAATTAAACCAAAAAACTATAATTCTGTAGTGTCGTACATAAAATATATAGATAATATGTTAGATATAAGAAGTACTCTCTCGTAATGAGATGTTGCCCAGATTATGTAAAAGATTGTAGTGATGTAAATAAAGTAACTTTAATCTTAATAATCTTATATTAATTAAGTCTTTCCTTGAAATCTGAATATATAGATTTCTAGACTTAAGCAATCTTAGTATAAAATATTTAACAATCTTTTAAATATACGCCTCTCTCTCGAAATGAGAAATAGTTTCCGACAATTTTCGTAAAAATTGTAGTGTGTACGTACATAAAGTAATTTTAAATAATCTCAAGAATATTTTTCTCAAACCGTCAATAATTGGTGAGAAATCTTAGTCACATATATAATATTTAAGTGTAACTTTCCTTCTCAAAATGAGATTTTCTATTGTAATTTATTATTTGTATCTATTTACTCAAAATACTTACATATATGTAATGTATAGACTAAATTTAACCCGAATTTAGTGGATTCAAATCCTTAAAAGGGTTTTCGGTCAACGACTCTTGAGTCCCTTATATCTGTTAGAAATTACTGTTTTTGATATTTTTTTTATTTACTCATTCTACTGACTGACATTATCATATTTATATGTATAGTTTTATTAAAGTTATATTTTGTAACAATATATTTACAAATTTGCATTTAAATTAGTTTGTAAGTAGTTCGAGTGTATCGCGGTTGTACTTACTCAGTAGGTAATAATTGAGTTTATATTTTATAAAATGGAATTTAGTTGCAATTAAACAAAAGCTTGTCAAATTAGTGCCATTTTTAATACTATTAACCTAATGGGATATCAAACAATTCTGTTTAAATGTGCCCATAAATGTTCCATGTGTAGTGAATAAAGAGTGAGAAACTCAATTTATTAGTCTTTTATTTCGAAGGCCCTCATCGAAACGAAGAAAACAGAAAAACCGGACGAGCGCGAAATACGCTTTTTGCGATATAAACAGCCATGTCTTTTTTTCAAAGTAAATGTAGAAATATGTTTTTGTTATCACGATGTCTTGGGGCTGTAAATATTCGATATCTCCAAGCGTTGCTGAGATAATAAGTCTTGACAGACAGACAGCCAGACGGACAACAGGGTGATCTTATAAGAGTTTCTTTTTTTTCCTTAAATAGTACGGAACCCTAAAAAACGTTGAAAACCAAATTGAAATTTGGACTTTTAAAATTTAGCTATAAAGTAAGAGCTAGAATGTCAAACAATAAAAGAATCACCCAAAATGTATGTGTTATAAACAATAATCTTTCATTTTTATTGGTTTATTAGAAATTGTATATTGTAACGCTTTTGTTCAAACTTATTTCTTTCTCTCGCTGAGCGAAATGATTGTTACTAATTTTAAGTTCTGCTGTCGCTTTGCGATGTTATATACTTACTTGGTGCGATGTTGTGAGGTGTCGAAGCTAGCGTTGGGAATTAGCGTTTGCGGCTAAATTGGGATTTAATTTCGTAGACCAGCGAATAATATCTCTACTTCGGAAAAAGAAACATTGAATTGTGTAACAGGTAGTTGGTAAGCTACACCCCGCGCCGCTACACCACCGGGCAGCTGTCCGTACCTTTGCCAATAGAAATTCACACCAAATCAGAAAACAACCAACCAATTTTAACCAAATAAAACAAGCGAATAGGGATAGAACGCAACCGTTTTTTTTTTATTTGGTGTCGGCCGAGGAGAGAGGTACTCCAAGTGTCGGTCCACGGTCGCAAACAGACCGCTCCCGAAACGCATACATAGTAATTACATGTGATGGATAACTTTCGCTCGTATCGCCTTGCAATTGTCAATTATTTTTGCCACAAAATGCCTTATTGTGATTTTTCTATAAGATTTTTTAATGTTTTAGTGTATTAAACTATTTTTTCAGCGCACACGCTTAAAAGTAACAGCAACCGCGGCGATCTATGACGTTCGTAATAGATACCGCTCAATCAATTAGATCATTTTACATATAAATATTTTAAGATATTTTCATGCCTAAAAAGTGTAAAACTTATTAAAGCCATTACCAAATTGAATAATATTATTAGAAAATTCGTTACCTATACAATAAAACAATATAAAAGGGCGCGCGTACATGTACGTACAGTACATGTAGTACCGTATGAAGACGGTAAATATTTTTCTATATTAGCTGGTTATTTTGAATCAGTGATAACTCTTTCAGTATTTAATAGAATGATATACAGTGCATAACTTCCATCTAGATGAAATGCTAAAGGTGACTTGATTTTATTTATTTTGGAAACCCGATAAATTTAAGCTTAAAATAAATACATATATTAAAACAACAAAATTCCTTGTTGCTAAGCGACGGTTGTAGTTAACATGGCGGAATAAATTGCAAGTCAAGTTGAAAAACTATTTAATAGTCATATATAACGAAAATATTATAAATATGAAAAAATAAAATCTATATCCATACCAAGACCCTCAAAAGTGTCTATATGATTTTTTTCACAATCGGATGAACGGTTTGGCCCTGATTGGCCGATTTGCGACAGACATACAGAGCTACTTTATAGGTAAGAATTAAAACCAGAAGTGTGTGAGCATATTTATATTTAAGCATTTTAGTACAAAAATACACATTCAGTTAAAACATTTTAAAGATAAAGGCCAGTCTCAAGAAATACCCTACACCTTGCCATATCCATATTTACACATCAGCTTGATATGTAAAGAGGTCAACCATTTTACTTAATTTAGACGAAAGTAAAGACACCACACCTGGTCATATATCAGGCCTTCGCCGGCGCGTCGACCGCGCTTACATTTAGTTATTATTACTACAACATTGTGTTTACCGACGTACGCTCAGGTAAATAATTTAATAGCGACAGATCAGTCATTTTATTACCTACTACCTCAAAACACTATATACATAGATTAGGTATACAAAATACGTACGCGGCGTTAAGTTTCGCCACACAACACACTATTCAGATTAATTCACCCAGATCCTACATGCGGAATAAAACGTCAACAGAATTGCAGACAAGCTAACAACATCCATTTCAATAATTACGACACAAACACCCATTTGTTTACACTTAGGTACTCACTAGGTACGTGACATTGACATTTGATATTTGATCTGGTTAAGTAGTAGTAAGTAGTAGATACAAGTACACATCATAATCACAATTACTTATTACATATTGACATTCAGCGTTTGTTACACGAATCTATACGGTTATCTAACGGTTAAATAGCAATAGTTCGTTTTATTATCTGCATTTACATCAGGCCTTTGAATCTTTGTACAAGTAGTTAGACATTTTCATTGAGTACATATTTACATACCAACAGGTACGCTTACATTTTTAATTTATAAAAATGTACACATCTTAAAGTTCTAGTCAATAACTTTGTCACATTTCTGATATAACGTATTTACAAATATCACATATGGAACAAGTTTACTCAAATATCAATATTTAAGTAACTTAGTTTATATAATAAACTATTTTTTTATATAATATATACATATATTTACGTTGTGTTTATCTACATAGTTATATTCAAGAGTGTCTTATAATTGAGACTTACAATATACGACCACCTACCACCACTAGACTAGATGTTTGGCGAAAAGACACACCAAATATCTGGGATACCCGCCTCTTGCGGGGGGAGACTAACCGCCTCTTGCGGGGGGAGGCTAACCGCCTCTTGCGGGGGGAGACTAACCGCCTCTTGCGGGGGGAGACTAACCGCCTCTTGCGGGGGGAGGCTGCGGGAGAGTTTTATTCTAACCTATACACTTACCATATATGTATATTTTAATAGTGGGAGCTTAGTCTTTTGTCTTTTTAATATTATACAGAACAGTTGCAAAGTTTAATAATGTACAATATACAAGAAATTTATAAAGTTATATAAACAAATAGTGCTTATTTTAGTGTTAGGAATGACGACGAACTATTCAAGTCTAAACGTCGCTCGAATGGTGGACTCCATGTTTGTAAAACAAATATGTGATGATGATGATATCAAAAAAATATACGTAAAAATCTTTAAAACATTTTGATATTCCGTTTTTAGTTTCACGCTTTATTCCAAACGTGAGCATCCTTCTTCGGTTAGTTAGCAATCGTTTCTTAGTGGATTATTCCACTTGGTTATTTATGATATCTTCGACCGACCCAATGTTTGTGCTATTTCGGTACCATCCTTGGGGACACCTCAATCCACCTCCCGGGGGAGACCCCACCGGCGGAGTACTCCGAGTACTCCGTGTCGGCGTGTCGGGTGGCGTGTGTGGTGCCGACTGGGATCGCCGATATTAAGAGATTATATAGAAGTAAAGTTGTAATAAATATTAGAAGACAATCTAGAATGTACATTTTAAATTTTTTTATAATAAATAACCTCATTTACATATAAAAGTACCCCGCCAGACATATATAGCATAATAAAGACTTTTTAAAAAATATTTAGTCGAAAGTACCCTTATTTAAAGGTATAATGTATTTTCTATCTATAAAAATGTTGGTATAATTTAAAAGTTAAATACAAAAAATATATTTCCGCACATATTATTTTATATATACATTTTACACCTCGGAGGACAGATCGAGACATACAACCTAGACGCAGACCCCTTGGAAGACGTCGTCTCGCGGGGAGTCCCTACACTGGACCTCCCTCGGGACGACCCTCGCGAGTCTGTAAGTATTTACTAATGTGGTACAGTATATACAATAAATTCGTTCAAATATATTATATACGAGTATGTAAGTACGTTTGTACGTACGTGCCGTACCTATGTATGATGATATAAATTATTTAGATATACCAATTAACTTATTTGATTTTGAATGTTAACTGTTAATATACTTAATTTAATTTTAAATCTACTACAATTGACAATACTTTAAGATCTAAGAGGACTCGCGGCTCGCGTAAACTTACAGTACAATGTATTTTATACAATGACGCCTCTGAAATTTAATTCCGAAGCGTGTCTAATTAATCTCTAATTACGTACTAACCAAGGTCGTTGGTTCATTGCTGTAGTAACAGCGAGAGAACTACGAGTCGATGCAAGAGCTAACATTTATTCTTCTTTTACAGTTGCCGCCATTCGAGCCTGAAATATTAATTCATTATGAAATAATGTCCCTTAGTTTTTGCTACTTTTTTAAACGAAGTGTTAATCCTCTCTCTCTCTCTCTCTCTCTCTCTGTCTCTCTATCTCTCTATCTCGTTATAAATTAAGAATAGTATTAAGACACCGTTCTTCATTTTTCGCCGAGTTCTGAAGGCATTGCGTGTATGGTAGCGGAACCCAACGCCGCGCTTTATTTAACACCAGAACGAAAAATAAAAGTATAAATGTAAGTTAATATTTCATTTACTCGAGTGGGGAACGAACCTACAATCAGTCGATTTTACATTCACACTTTGTACCCCTGCGCCACGACTGGCTTCAGCCAAAATGGGGAACGGTTAGTCTTAACACCAGGTCCACCAGGTAAGCTGATAAAAAAGGGGTTAATACAAATTCATTGTTTTTTAAAATAAGTTTTATTAAAAAACGTGACAAGGAATTGAGTGGAGAGTTGGGCTGATATAACAAAAATCTTGTTAGTTCACATTTATAGCAAAATATGTTGTAAAAATGTCTGAATTAAATTGAAATGAGTTAAGGCTTACCTTAAGTGTACTGCTTTGTGTGTGTCTTCAATGTGTTCCAACAGCAGTGTTGATGACGTCGGGAGGTAATCTCTGTAATTATAACAAGCGTTTAGCGCCGCCTACTGTTGTTCTACTGGACTGACCGAGCACCGAGCACATTGGATTTTTTTATTGATTTCTAATAAAGTTGTTTTGGGTCGAAACGATCACTGCTTACGAGTCGCGAAATCTTAGTACATGTTTATACTTTGTCTTGTCTTCAAACTTGTCTATTAATAATAATAATATATAATAATGTATAACTTACGCTGTCCGTCCTCTCTTCTAACCATTTACACAACGTGGGACTCAACGGCGTCAACAGAATCCTGACACTCTTGAAGCAAATACATATTATTGAGAAAAAAATAATAAATACTAAAAAATAAAAATATTTCGTGAAAACTTAAAATGCGCAAGCAAGCATAGTCGAGATGAAGCTCCAATGAATGAAAGCGGACACACCGACACACCCGCGTGGGAACAAGGAGGTGGAGGTGCAGGTGGAGCTACCAATAGCTTAAAAACCGATACACTGTTTAATGTAAAATCGATAAAATTTGTGATCCGTTTTACTAAATAGCATTTTCTATTTTTAAGATTCAAATAAATAACGTGATTATGTGTCTAATTTAGATATAAAAAATCGTGCTGACGTCACATTAGTATTGTGACACAAGGTGAAGTGACGGTTAGGTCGCGGTCGCTTTGAAACGGCAGTGGAGGTCAGGGGTTCTTATTAATAACATAGAACAGCACCACTCATTTGTTTTTAATAAATCTCTAATAATATTTTGGACGGTAAAATGTAAATGTATACAAAACTATTTATAATTTAAAAAGCGAACCGATAAAAAAAGGAAATACGTATATGTATAAAACAACAGTGATTAAACTCACTTTAGTCATAGTAGGTGCAGCGATATTGGTTTTTCTTCTCGGCCGCTGTTGTCGATGGCGGTCCTTGTTGTGCTGTGAGTTTGAAGCGCTATACTGCGAACTGTAACAAAAATACTGTAATATAAGTTTGCTTATAATTTTAAATAAATATAATGGCGAGCCAGTCGTGGCGCTGGAGCACAAAGTGTGACTGTAAACGCAACTGTTTGCGGGTTCGATCCTCACTCGAGGAAATCAAGGCAAAGCGCGGCAATGACCTCCGCCATTCAGTTCACAATTTGACGGGAAGTGGGGAACTGAGTGTCTTAACACTCGGTTCCCTCTACCGACACTGTGATACCCTGATATAGCGTGGAGCTGATGATTTAATAATGATAAAGTACTTATTTTGTGACGGTTTGTGGTATTAGACTGTATTAGACTGTGTGTTTTAAGATATTTGACAAATAACTATTTATTGAGAAAACATTACATTGAGGAATAATTAAACCGTGATTATGTGTATGAAGCAACATACCGTGTTGATTGAAGAAGCAGTCTCTTAATGCCACCTCTCTACGGAGAGACGCGCTGTCGTCCCATTAATCATCCCATTATATAAACAGAATTACTTCACAACAAATCTTTTTTGAAATTATAAACTTTAAAGATCGTTTTGTTACTCATAAATTTTGCATTCGATCCCGACAAAGTGTTAGGACACTGTGAGAGACCGAAGACAGCGCGCCTAAAGAGAGGGGAGTATTAAATCAAGCGTATTTGGTAAGTTGCACCATCCATATATGAAGAAGGCGAAATAAAAAGGCTCCTTCTTCAATCAGCGCTGTGTTTCGAAGTAACACAAATATAAAAGACGTGTAACCTGTCGTCGTCGCTGTCCTCACTGCATCCCGGAAGCGGGCAGAAGCTGTGTTTGGCTGAGGGTGAAATACAATCGCTTGAGCTTATGTTATTAATAAAACACCAGTAATAATCATTATTTTAAGTAATATGGATTTTCTGTTGGCAATTTTACGCGTCTTATTAATAGAATTGAAATGTTATCCGTGAATTATCGTTTTTAGTCACAATTTTAGTAAGTACTACTCGTTTCATGTATTGCTTTGTAACTAAAGTACCTATACATGACTTTTGTTCTTGTGTCGACACATATCAAATAAACTAGAAATATAATTAACAGTTACCTACAACTGAAACTCAGATCGAGTCGAACTCAAAGATGGCTGTAGGAACTCTATAATTAAGTTACACTACTTGTCATGATGGGGCTTCAAAACAGCCACAGGAACACCGAGCTTGGGCGCGTATGATTCGTCTTAACGATTTCTTTGGCGCTACATTGTAACCAGGGTCTGATGATGAGCTGGAAATCCTTTAGAATTTGATAACTTAGCGATACAACTGTATCGCGTTTCGTTCGTCTCAACAGGTGAAACCTTTTTGAGGACGTGAATAGGCTGTCTATCTTCGGCAAAACAGAGTAGTTATTGTAACAAAGAGCATTTGATGTGTAAGGTATAACGCTTATTAATTGGCTTCCTCCGTGAAAATGTCGCACGCTCTTATTTATAAAAAAATACGTTGCTCCACTCCCCTCTATATTTAGTAGGGATCTCTAAGAATGCCTTCGTGCCACAATATTCTTTCCTGATTCGTCAGTTTATCTTTATTTTCTTTCGGTATCGTTAACTTTTGTTTTCTAACTTTACAATTATTTATTTACTTATGTTGACCTCTGATCTGGCCTAAAGTCGACAAGGGTTTCTACCCTTGTCGACGTCCCGTCGCCGCAAGAAAAAGGAATGGGTTGTGACAACAAGCGTGTAAGAATTTTGATGCATCTTGATAAGATGTACGACTTCACAGGTGACGAGCATTCAGACGGTCTTGAATAGATGTGACGTGAGATCGTTCTGCGTTGTATTTATTTATTTTTCATTTAAGGAATACGCAAAGCAAGATATACTTAAACCAAGACACAGCTGTAACAACTGCTATAACACATAAAGGTCGGGGCAAAAGAGTTTTTGTACTGTTCATACAAAGGAAATATTTTTTAGGTATAACGTTTATCAGTGACAGGGCGTCCAGATCGAGCTTTATCTTTCACACAAAAATTTCCAGACTTAAAATGCTTGAACCTTTCCTCTCCTTTTTCGAATGAGCAGTATGCTGTTGGCCCTACTGGCCTCTACAGCGTCACCGGGCTTGGGGGCCGAGCTAAACGAGCTCTGACCTTGGCCTGGTTACCGTGGAAGGCACCAACAAATGAGAATACAGTGTCGCAAGGGCGCCTCCTTTGAGGCCCGAGCTAGGCCTACTGGGTAGGGCTCTTGATGCCCTTTTGGATGTTTAATTGCGGGCACCTCTCGCGCCGAGGAGCGATTCGGCCACAGAAAAACTGGGACCTCGTCTCCACCGGCGGGGACGGTGCGTGTAGCCCTACCTACATATTTTGGGACATCGCTTTAGTGATGGGGTCAGCATCATCGGTTAAAACGCTTGAACCACATTTGTGCTACTCCTACTGATACCGCATAAACGATATTCGCGGCGTTCGTCGCATTTTTACCTTTTTTGTTATAAAACTTTAAAATGTGCTGAATTTCTTCGTCACTTACGTTCATATCGCTTGCTTGAAAAATAATTGAAAAATGGCGGGAACTAGTTCTTTTTTATTTATTGCTTTCTTAGAATGTCACATTTAATGGTATTAAAACCAGTCAGTACGATTAAAGAGTTTTGATTACTAATAATACATTCAAAATACTTTTGCCCCGACCTATTGTAACCTAAGTTATATACATTTTTTTTATGGTAAAACTTACCCTTTTGAGTACGCTGCCTTTTGGTGCTGGATGTATCTGCACTGGAAGTATCGCTCCTGTTGGGGCGTTTTCTTTTCCTGGACAAAGTAAATGTAGGTATAATTAAGTATCGAAAGATTTAATTAAATGTACAAGAGTTTACTATATTTTTATAACCCATAATATATAGGGATATATTATACTCAATTCACGCGTCTCCCGTCTCTCTTATAGAATAAGACCAGAATGGGAGGTTGTATGTTTGTGCTTTTATGTTTGTTCACCACATTTTGTTTTCACCCAATTTCAAGATACGTCATATAAGCGTTTTAATAAAGAATATAACACAACACTTACCGGAGTGGTGGCAGAGCTGGGACTTTAAACACGTGTTCTAAAGGTAATTGCGTCGAGGAATCTGTATAGACACATATATACAAATATACAAGATAAAATCATAACTAATTTAAAATAAAAAGAAAAATTAACTATTTTTAAATGTTATTGCACACTTAAGCAAGAAAGATACTTAATAAAACATACAAAAATTTTAACGTAGCAAGATTTGAACCCGTGCTTTATGGAAACCGTCTGCTAGCTTAGCGGCACTAACCCATACATTTTTACCAAGCTACGTCGAAATTCTTATACGTTTGTTACGTGAAAATATATATACAGAGTCAGTATTGTCAGTCCAGTATTAATATTAAATATGTATTTGACATGACATGAGGCCAGTCCGATTGTGAAGCCCCACTCGAGGAGATGAAATATTAACTTAAAATTTTATTTCCATTTCTTCGCTCTGGTGCCGAGGATAAGCGCGGCGTTGAGTTCTGCCACTCAACACGCAATGCCTCCAGAATTCGGCAGAAAGTGGGGAACGGAGTGTCTTCACACTAGGGTCCTTTTGCCCACCCTGCTGTGTACGGGATGCAGCGTAAAGCTGATTTATTTATTTATTTATTTATTTTATGTATATGATATATTTACTTTTTGGCAGTAGTGTCGGTGAAGGTGACCGTGATGGTGGCGACAGTGCTGTAAGCAACTGCAGCGGCGGCGGTGGTGTGGGCTGCGACGGAGCTGACGGTGTTGATGGTGGTGACAGTAATGGAGATGGATACAGTGGTGGCGGTGGTGGCAGTGGTGGCAGTGGTGGCAGTGGTGGCAGTGGTGGCGGCGAACGAGACAATGATGGCGATGGTGATAGTGGTGGTAAGGGCGGTAGCAGAAGATATGACGATTGCGATTGATACGATGGTGATGGCGATAGTGGCGGCATCGGTAGTGCCGGCGGAGGTGACGGCGGCGGTGGCGGCGGCGGTGGCGGCGGCGGCGGCGGCGGCAAAGGCAACGGCGACCAATACGAGAGCAACGGTGGCAGTGGCGGCAGTGGGTGTCGCAAAAGAAGAGCCATCACCGGATCAGAATTCGCGCGATGTGCTAGCGCTTCTGAGGGCAGAATACCTGTTTTATAAAATTTTATCTGATCGAAGATACTGGCATGGACGAATCTACAGTCTATATAACTACAAACAGAATTTTGAAATTGATGACAGAAAGTGTAGACTTTCATCATCTGGAAGACATCGCCGGATCTGTGCGCAAATTTGCAGTTACCATTTCTGTAGCAGTTTCCTCTTATGAAGTCTCTGCAAATAGGGACGAAGTGCTGTCCTGGACTCGAGACGTCTTCAGACGTTGCGTTTTGTATTATAATTCGTCCTCTGATTCCAAAGTCTAATACTTCTCGTTGTAAAATCACATTTGAATCGATATCTGGCGATGGAGGTGGTGGCGGCGGAGGCGGGGGCGGCGACAGGTGCCCAGGGGGAGGGCTGAAGGAGGAGAGAGCGGGAGAAGCAGGCGGCTCTGAGGGCGTGAGCGCACGCTCCTGATCTAATTTATATTTAATAAATTTCTTCATATTCGCCTGAAAATAAAAAAAAATCTATATCTCATTTTCTATGCACGTAGACCGCAACTAACACATCTCACACGTCAACTATAATGCCACAAGAGAGTGACTGTGACCGCGACAGGTTGTGTAAGGAAATGAAATATTTAATATCTTCAATTCTTTCCTCTATTCCTTTCTCTGTTGCTCTCTTGAGTTCCGCCACTCAACGTGCATTGCTATCAGAATTCGGCGGGAAGCGGAGTGGAATGTCTTAACACTATGTGCCCTCTGCCTTCCCCGCTTCATGTGGGATACAGCGGGAAGCTGAAATAATAGTACTTAAAGAGATTTATTTACAACTAATCCTTATAATATTTATTTGTTCGTATTCATGATTTATGTACGTTACTGCTTTACTTTGTTTTCGTCAATTGTTATATAATAACATTTAAAGGACATCGTACCAGAGCCCTTTTCAATGTGGCATGAGACAAAATATAAACAAAGAAATTCTGTTTCTCAAACTTATATGTAAATTCTATATCTATTTGTGTTACTATTTCTATTTTAATTTCTGTTTAATTTATTTAACGTGGAGTTTTCTATATATGCAACTGTAATTTATTTATATATTTTTATATTTACAGGGCGACAGCGCCCCTTTTGCGGGAACAGCATACATGTAAAATATTTTAAATCTATAGCTAAAGAAATTAATTAAGATACCTCAACAGTCCATATGTAGGATTTTTCACTAATCTGGTGACAATTTGTAGAATTTTAAAGCCAGTGTTAAATATTTTCAACTTTAAAATACGCAAATTCTCTTTAGTAAAAAAGTTCTCGTCTTTACCTTCAATGTATGTACCGGTTTCTTAAAGCTTCAGTCTCAATTATTAGCTTATAACACAGCTGATGTGGGCACCAAATTAGTCTGGAGTGGGCATGGCCCGCCCAGCTCTCCCTATCCTCCGCACATCGGGGCGTACCTACAAAATAAACATACACATTTGTGAACCCCTTTCGTCCTCTTAATAGAACGTCTACTACACCTAGGGTGTGCATTTCTAGTTAAATTAGAATTTTATAAACAAAAACCATCAAATAAAGCTTAAATGAACTACAGCCGTTTTATTGTTGAGATCATCGATAAAAATTAAATCATTTTTATTTTTCCCCAATATTGAAACAATATTTTAATTTTATATGATAAATGTAGCGTCTAGTGTGGGTTCGGTGCGACAACAAAACATCTACTTACAAAAGTATACAAATAGGTAACTTATTCAGCTATTGACTTGAAATCACAATTTACCGGGACGGGGCATGTAATCATGAACATGATACAAAAGCGATGTTCTTCAAGCACCGTCGAGCGGCGAGCCGGTCCCGTCTGCGAGCGGTCGCGCCGCCCGGGCCCGCGGTCTCGCCCGCGTCGGTCGGCCGCCGTCTAGTCTCTCATCTCACTCCCTCCCTCCCTCTCGGTACCCCACTCCCACTTGTAGCACTTAAATATCTCTAATTGTTGTCAAATAAGCTTCTATTTTAAATTAGGCGACGGAATATTTGCACACCGGGTATCACCACAATGCACTGCTCGAGGCCGGGACGAGGACGGCGCGCATGCGCGGTGTCCTGGCCGACGGGCCGATCGATGTTAAATTAACAATCTGTATCAAATATGACCTATAACGTGTTCTAATAAACGTGCCGAGTCGGCTTCAAGCTGTATTATAATGTCATCAAACATTATAGTATCTTTTATTTTAAAGCAAAGTTAGCAAAGAGTTTTTGATATTAGTAAATTGCAATTACAATATTAGGTAATTTGTAATAATTTGTAAATTAGTGTTGTGTTCATTGTCAAATATCACAATGATCCGTAAATTATAAGAACAATAACAGATTGTAATTTATATAAATATACTAGCGACCCGCTCGCGGCTTCGCCCGCTTAACCCACAGTATTATTTACTTAACACACTGAATTATGTTCGTGTTTTGATATACTTATAATGTATGTTTGCAATGTAATGAAGATTTTTTATTAGAAAGTTGTTAAAACTTTAGGTCGCATTTTCGTACGTCCCATAAGAATCTTCAATTGAATGTTTGAAATAAAAACACAACTTATCCTATCCATATTATGGCTTTACCGATTTAAATACTTTTTTGTTTGTATTTTGGCAAACTGCCCTTAAATATTTAGTGTTAGTTTTATTTTAATCAGCTTCACGCTGTATCCCGCACACAGTAGGTTACGCAAAGGGAACCTAGTGTTAAGACACCCTGTTCCCCAATTTCTACCGAATTCTGGAGGCCGTTCGTTCGTGCCGCTGCGCCACGACTGGGCTCAACTGGACTGGACTTTATTTTAATCGATTAACACAAAGTTAACACCAGATCCATCTCCTCCTCTTTATCCCGCCCTTAGCAGGGCAACTTATTGTTAAGATATTGCGTGTAATGTGTGACTGATGTGCGAAATGAAAATATTATTAAACTAAATTAAAATATTATTAAATTATAATTCAATCCTCCATGTGGGGATCAGACCCACAACAGTCGCGTTACTTAATGTCTAGTTAAACAACTTTGAACTTTGTCGCGTATGCGGCGGTGTCCCTTTGATAGGAGATAATCGTCACGTACACTTTGCAAAAGTAATGACGGCGTCTACTATATACTATATACTATATACGCCCAATATTAATAATGAGGCCAGTCGTGACGCAGTGGTACAAAGTATGACTGTAAAACCGACTAGTTGTGGGTTTGACCCCCACTGGAGGAGATGAAATATTTACTTAAATTTATATTTCCATTTCCTCGCTCTGGTGTCGAGGCAAAGCGCGTCGTTGAGTACTGCCACTCAACACGCAATGCCTCCAAAAAAATCAGCAATAAGTGGGGAAAGGAGTGTCTTAACACTAGGTTCCCTCTGCCTACCCTGCTGTGTGCGGCATATAGCGTGAAGCTAATTTAATCTTTATTTTTTATTAACAATGTATCTCCAATCTCGGGTTAACGTCAATCTTCGATTGTTCCACATATCTATACAATCTCTAACCTGCGTGCAAATAACCAAACCGGGCAATGTCAACTTACGTTCAACGATAGATTGCAGGGTCCTCCTTGCCCTATCGATAACTCCGTTTTACGTAGAAATTTTAAATTAACAAAATCGTAATGTATATGTTAATATTATTACTACCTACAAAACTGCTTTAAAGACAGTTTTCAATGAAATAACAAATCTTTAAGTATCAAAATATTAAATAAATTAATAAGCAAAACTCTTAAAAAAATATGCGTAAAACGGATCTCGAACATTTTGTCATTTACTCATTTTGAAACTTTTTCTAATGTGGTTTTTATAATTTTATAAATTATTGTTAGTTTTAAGATACCTTATTAGTAACCTATTTTCATGTACATATATATTGTTTGGCATAACTCGAAACGCCATAACCTAACAACTGAACTGATCTGAAGATACATACTCCATTTTTTAATTACAAAAAACACCTTTACGATGGATTCTGGCATAGTAAGTATGGTATTCATAGTTTTGTTTATAAAGTTTAAATACGCATGCTTTTCGCGAGTAGAGTAGTTTTCTGTTAATTTGTCGAAATCATAATAATATTAATTAATATCGTTTTGTTTGGTAGGTGTCATACTGCTTACTGTTATGTTTGATAATCCAAGCATTGCGCTAGATTATTATTATTTAAACTTATTTTGATGAATGCTTTACTGAACGATGAACTAATAAATATTTTCCTTTTTTTTGTAAAATAGAACAATGATGGTGACCACTGCAAGAAATTTAGCTCTCACTAAATTTATAATTATCAGCTTCCAAATTACAGAACATGGTACTCAAATTAAGAAATAAAAAATATTAATATAAAGAGTTAAATAAAAAACAATTAGATTACATTTTTTGTAGCACAAAAAACATTTACAATACATACTGTTTTCCTTATACACATGTCCAAAAAAAAGTAAAAATATAATTTACTAACAATCTTTTCACTTCTTGAGTAATTAATAAATATAAAATATATTTATAAAGAAATGATTTATGAAAGACGTTCCTTCTGTGATATACTGCAGTGCTCTCCCTATTATCTATTATCTCTTGAAGGTTCTACTCCTTTCCTTAAAACTAAAATGTGCAAATGGAGTGCTATAATAGGAAATTGTCTTTCAAATCTTCTAAAAATATAAAAATGGTATATTAGGTATATAATTAATGAATACAAATACTAATAAAAAATAATAGATTTTTTTATTTATTCAAAATCTCATAGCTTACACTTTAAAATATGGTCTGTACCCTTTTTTTCCATACCATGATTTTTTTATATTTCTTTTTTTCTCTAAACCTAAGGTTAAATAATGTTTAAACCAATTAAATTATATTAATATTATACATCTTATACTAATAATAATATATATAATATTACATTTTTTTTTTTCATTATATATACTATTACATTACGGGTTTTCTATACGCTTGCTTGCAGTTTTGCTTCACTACTTGGATTAAGAATGTGTGTTAATAATATGATCTATTTGGATAAGCACTATCAGGAGCTTCCATTGATTACCATAATGTTTTGGATCACATTTTGCTAAATCAGTAATTGAATAATTTGATATACCTGCAATAAAATATAAAATAGTATTTTATAAAAACATAAGATACTAATTTAGAAATTCTTAGTAACTGAAATTAATATTCAAATAGCACAAATTAAGAAAAGAAATAGTGACAGAATTAAATATAGAAAATAAAGTTTGCATAATTTGCCTGCTCTTGTAAAGAAAAACTTTTAAGAAATTTTTATATATGAATAATACTCAAATGGTGATTGGATCAATTGCAGCAATAGCTGCAGGAAATCCCACCAATTTGATAGAAATTTACAGCACTCTATTGATATACTTTTATATGCTCTCTGCATAAATTTGCAATTGCTGGTAGTAAATAAACCGATAAAGAATAATAAGTAGACATAAGTAAGAGAAGTTAAAAGATAATAATAATTCTTAATGTTAGAAAATATCAGTAATTGAAATGGACAAACACAATAAGTGTAATTGAAATGGACAAACACAATAAGTAAAAGTAATTAAGGAGAATTCTAAATATTAAACAACTACCAAACTATTTATATTAACAAAAAATAATA